>CM042023.1:43232500-48232500 GCA_023525975.1 Smallanthus sonchifolius
GAGAACCAACTGTACGGTGCCTGGTTTTGGGCCTTACAAGTTGGTATCAGAGCCATGGTTTAAGAGAAAACTGGTGTTTTTAAACAAATAAAATGCCTTAACTTAAACTGAAAATTGGACGAGGGTGAGACGAATGCCACCACGAGTAACCGCGAGCCAAGAGGTACGTCTTTCGAGTTGAGCAG
This sequence comes from Smallanthus sonchifolius, assembly GCA_023525975.1. Classification (NCBI taxonomy): domain Eukaryota; kingdom Viridiplantae; phylum Streptophyta; class Magnoliopsida; order Asterales; family Asteraceae; genus Smallanthus; species Smallanthus sonchifolius. The sequence goes on from CM042023.1 coordinate 43,232,686, forward strand.
TAGTTATTATTTACCATTTGTGTGGTGTTACACTAGGTAAAGTGATTTATGGTTCCATGTGGGATCATGTGGAGTGATATGTGTGGTAGTATGTAGAACTACGTGAAGTTGTGTAGTGTGAATGAGACTATGATGTGAGTTGAGTAATTGAAAGTAGCATTAATTGTAACTATGATAGATAGTTTGGTGTGTTGATATGATTTAGTAATTTTGTGTGTAACCTTGGATGGTGTGAAATTGTGATAAAGATGATGACTGGCTAGATTATTGTGTGGTACTATGTGAGTTGTGTGGGATGCATGTGCATCCGGGGTGTGTGAAAGATAGAAAGTTAGTGTGATAATGTTGGGGAAGGTTTAGAATCCGAGCAGTAATGTGGACCACCAAATTGCATTTGATCACCATGATTTGTCAGTCTATGATTACTCTCATGTTCTGAATTTCACGCCCATAATAGTCACTCCAATGTTCTATCCTGTGCAGGTATTGATGGTGCGGATGTTTAGGACGAGGTGGATCACGGGAGGAGGTCTTGGCAGAAGACTGGCAGAGCGTCGGGCTAGACATTTGGCTGCTGTTCGCATGGTAGTTATTGGCAGGAGACGGATCTTAGCACCCGTTCCATTGACGGTGGTTCCACCAATGGCTCAGGGTGAGCAAGAGCTACCAGCAAAGGAGGTGATCTTGGCGCTTCCGGCGCCTAATGCTCCTAGTACTACCAGGGCAGCAATGAGGGGTGGACTTAGTAGCTCCTTCTACAGGAGAAGTGGCTGGTGAGGAAGAAACGTATTTACGGTTAGGCATCAGTCTCCGGGGCAGCATTTGGGACCGGGAAACGGATGGCTGGAGGAGTCTGCCGATGAGGAACAAGTGGGTGACAACTTTGACTTGTTCAATGATTAGAGCAGTGGTGGGTACCACGAGAGGACTAGAGCATTTCGAGTACTGGCCGTCAGGTACTTTTGTGATGAAATATTTGTTCTTGGTTTTTCAATTGCTAGATTTTAACCATGACAGTGAAAGCTTACCATGGGATGATTTAAAACGTAGTTGATGATAGTTGCATGTGTGATAGCTTGCTATTGGTGGTACAGTGTTAATTATGTGATTACCTTTTGAACAACGTGAGTTCATACTAAATGTAATCTTTTATGTGATGCTAGAGCTTGGTTGATTAGACTGTATGAGTAGACCTGTGTAGACCTGAGCTTTGATTATTTGTGTGTGTCTACGGTCTTAAGATAGTGTCACCTATATGTTATGTTTAGGTGATGTTTGAAGTGTAAGGGGTGTGTTGCACCTTGTGTAACTGTTCAGGACGAGGTCCTGTGGGAAATCATAAATATACATCTTTGGTATGTATAAATGTTCAGGACGAGGTCCTGTGGGAAAATTGTAGTTACATAACTTGTGTCTAGGTATGCTTGTTCAGGACCATATCCTGTGGGGAAATAATATAGTTTATATCTTGTGTGTATGAATGTTTTGGGTGACGTTTTGTGTCTGGACTGAGTAGTGTGTCGTCTTGAAGTATGGGTACGACCTGTATGGGTATGACCGAGTAAACTCTGTGTGAGTATATGATGACGTGTGGCAGAGGCTACCGTTGTAGTGAGTTAGAGATAAGGTTCAGGAGTTTGTGTGTCTATAAATGACGAGGTCATATTGTATGCACATAGATCTACTCAGATCTAGCAGTTGTGTGTGTGAACGCGATGTGTGTTTAGAGTTTGGGGTTACTAGTACATGTGTAGAACATCGTGTGTTCTGTAGTTATGTGTGTCAGTGTGTGTCCTTGTAGTACCCGCTTAGTCGTGCATAGGACGAGAGGTCAGTGTGATCAGGTATAGTATTTCTATCTTGACGATTTTCTCGACGTTGATACATCAAGGTGATGCGAGAAGTTTTGACGTCTTTCTAGACGATCGATGAGGTGCTTCTATGAGATGCCTACGCTTATATCTCGGGAATTCGGAGCACGAAGCCAACGAGCGGAGCTGTGAGAGTAGATGGTGAAAGCGTTTACATGGACAGTTGACCAGAAAATGTTTATGATGAGGTAAAAGTAATGACGCTGAAGATTTTAGCATGGAGTTAACAAGGTGACGAAGGACCTTCATGGAACACGTTCAATATGAAGAATTCATTCGAGGTGAGACACCAGAGGAATGGGGAAGTTTTCCCTTGACGAGACAATGGATAGCTGAGGCTTGTGAGCAGACGGACTTCTTGTTCGTACATGATAAATGAGACACGGTCGGCGTTTGCTTGGTAATGGTAGAGCAACGACGAGGAAAGGGAAACCTAGGAGGGGCAAGTGCAGGATTGCATGCAAGTGACCAGGAAGGAAAGGCCTATGCGGGTAAAAGCAAGACTAGCTTAAAGCGAGCTCCTGTAGAGCATACAAGTAAAGCAAGAGAGTGGTTGTTGTAGCTGACATGGCGGTGTTAAGAGAACTTTTGAGGAACATCGAGAGCTAATGAGGGTGACCCTAGTGTTGGGTGTGTACGTACTTAAGGAACGTATTGAACGCGTGATAATAAAGTAAAGAGACACTATTGTAGAGAAATTTGGTGGAGACCAGTCTAGCTTGGCACAAGCTCCTAGAGATCATCAAAGGAGGACAATAGTGATGACCTTATGGGTAGGGCAATGGGCTTGAGTTTGAGAAATCATTGCAAGATAACGATCAAGGTATGAGGCGAGACGTAAGACGACTTCGGTTTGGAAGAACGACGAATGTCCTAAGACATAAGGGGAAAGAAGCGCATTTGTAGAGATGACTTTCGGAGTGACGAAATCATCAGGACTATACAAGGGATAGAGGCAGTTGTGCCCGAAACTCAAATCAATGCGGCCAGTGGGTAGACAATCGGCAGTGTTGTGTTACATAGTACCAGGAATGGTACTTATGATGTTGTTAAGAACGATAAGAACAACGAGGTAGTTTCAAGGTGAATGTTGTCACCGAATGAATTGGGTGCACAAGGATATGTTGGGTTGGTTTGTACCGACGAAGGATTCTAGGACGAATGCTCTTTTAAGGAGGGTAGACTTGTAACATCACGAAAATCCATATACTAATGGTTCGGACTAGTGGACGACCCGAACCTTTACTAAAGGTATTAAGAATCAAGGGTTGTCATTTAAAGTGCATTTTAATGGCGAAAAAGAGACGGTTAGTCGTTTGTAAGGAGTCGGGACCGAAACGCACACTAGAGGAAACACAGGGACCCAGATGAAACATCTAGTGGTTTAAATACCACTTGGTGCAAACCCTAGGCCATTCTTGACCGTAGGTGTGTGATGGCAGGGAGAAACATGCGAGAAGGAAGGGACGACGACGAGGAGGTGGTCCGACGAGCGACTCTGGAGCACAAATAGGTAATACTCGTTCTCATCCTTAATCCGTTTACATGTTCGGTTTGCATGGGTAGTAGAGGCTAGGGTTTCGGTTCGAAAGAATATGGTGCTTGTTGACGATGGTGTTGAGGCTGTCGGCGATGGCCGAAGACGAGGACGACGCAGGCTACGGGTGTGACAGGATCGGATGACAAGGAAGAACGAAAGACCCGTATGGTTTGGAGTCCAAAAAGCAGGTAAAAGAAGGAGCACCGCAAAGTCGTAGGGAGCATGCTCGATGGTGAGAGTAGGACTGACATGGGGCAATGACGGGGACGGCTGTGATGGCAGCCGTTGTGGCGATGCAGCGGCGTAAGGCGGAGGAGGGCAAGGTGCGAGGCGTGTTGGGTTTGTTGATAAAGAAGACGATGATGATGCACGATGGTGATGCCTGGTGGTGGAGCATGATGGTGGTGCTTGGAGGTGGCCGATTAGCGGTGCAGGATGGTGAGGACGATGGAGACGGTGGGGTACGGGGTAGGCTCGTACGACGGCAACGGTGAACTCTGCTAGGGTTTTTGCATGGCGTGCATGCATGGGAACCCGACACGGGTCTATATGTTTCGCATGGTTTGGATCTTGCATGGTCTTGATAATGCATGCATGGGATGAACCCAGTCTGGGTATTGGGTTTCTATACGGGTCGAGGACGATCCGGTTCGTGTGAACACGTGGGACTTGGGTTCCGTGGAAAAAAAGGACGAGCTGACGAGACGACGTTGGAGTTTATATTTTATGCATTATACGACGTATGTGTAGAACGTATTCTGATCATGCGATCGTACGTTTGACAGGTTCGGGATTCGAGCGATTGGACGAGTTGTAGTGCAAGGACTGACACACAGCATAACCTGTGAGTTTCTAATCTACTCTTTTAAACGTTTTACTATTTTTGGGGCTATCGTACATGCTTACAAGAGATGTTTAACATATTAAACGTGTTAAGAGTTTTGGGTTTTAACCAAATGTGTTAATGAACTAAAACATTCAGTAATGAGTCGGAGGGTCTGCGAGGGTGTTTATGAGATCATGTGATCTTGGCTTAAAGGTGGGGTATATGGTCGTGGGTCGTATAGTGACCTAATAAGGGTGAGTCGGGGGACGAGTCTACATGTCGTGCGGATATGACTAGGTGGTGTTACGGGATGTGCACGTACATGGTATGTGCTTAGATAGTGATACATAGTAATTGAATGTGTGTCACCATAACAGTGAGGTATTATGTGATGAGTTAACGAGGGTGAGTCAGGATATAAGCTTAACGCTTATGAATATGTGTAGGATATGTTATCCTAGTGCTATGTGTGGGGTGTAGGTGTAGAGATGTTATGTGTTTTACATATGTGTTGTGTGTATTACGTCGTTGTCCTTGTGCCACGACGGGTGTTGCTATTGTGTCGTTGTCCTTGTGACATGGCGGGTATTGTGTTTGCATCATTGTCTTTATGACACGGAAAACAGGATTATGAAGGACGAAGTCCTCCGGGAGGTCACTAAAGGTGACAATATTGATCAGCTTAACGAGGAGCTCGGGGTGTGTCGAACGGCCTTACGAGGGTGAAATGATGAGGTATGTGTTTGTGTGCATATACATATATTTATATGTGTGTTAAATTACATACAAGTGTTGAGTTATATTTATTGTGCATGAGATAGTATTAATGTGGTGAGTAGAGTTAGATTGACCGTTGTGTCAGGATTGTGATGCGATGTTTACAACTGTGATGCCAGTTGGTTTGTGAGAGTCTTGGTTAGGGCTGGTTAAGCCGGTGTTTAGAAGGTGGTTGAGATAACCAGTGTGTGGTTAATAAGTGTGGTAATCTTTGAGTTATTAGAGTGGTAAGTTCGATCCATGTAGGAGAGACTTACTGGGTACAATGGTTGGGTGAGTCTGGGGTGGCGAATCCTTTGGAACATGGTAAGATAATAAGGGTTATCTATCTGTTAATAAATGACAAAACTGTTTTATAAAGACCAGTGGGTCTTGAGTGGAAATAAATATTAAATGAAACGTGTTGGCTTTTGTTCAAATTAAAATATTAGAACTCACTCAGTGTAGCTGACTTTGTATGTACGTTAGATGGTTTTGCAGGTTAGTTTGATAAACGGGGTATCTTGGCTTGGAAGTAGGGCTACTCGGGCCGGTGCGTATGCATTCTTCAGGTAACGTTATGAAAATTAACGAGTTTAAAGATAATACTACTTTGAGAAAGTCTTTCTCTGTTTATTTAAATAAAAGTTAGATGTTTTCAAAGAGTATAACCAGTTATGAGAACCAACTACAGGGTGCCTTGTTTTGGGCCTTACACATTCTCTAATGACTAACCAACAATCTTCCATTCGAGTACAAGGAGTGTAAACCTCATCCACTTGATATTTCTATATTCAGAATCCTTATGTATCGACTTTACAGTTATGTTGTATACATACCAACCATGTTGTATCTCCCTATGATGCAAAAATGTACCAACTTTTGATTAGTAACTACTATTACTGGCAATCACTAGGTACAACAACCCGATATTCCACGGTGGAAGTGGAAACGAATTGCAATGGATTCCATTTTAAGTGACCCAGAACGTTTGGTGGTCACGATTTGATTTGAGCCATCGTTGGCGTATTAATGAAATTTGTACGTTTCTTGCATATCCGAAATGACACCAAGATGGAAAAATTAGCTCAACTGTATATAAGTTAAGTTGTAGCAAGGCATGGAGTGCCTGTTTCTTTTATCCCCGTTAGGGATAGTCGTTTTACATCTCGTTTCTGGCAGACACTATAGAAAGCTTTGAGAACACGTTTAGACTTGAGCACTGATTACCTTCCTCAAACTAACGGTCAAAGTGAACAAAGGATTCCAGTCTTGAAGGATACGCTCAGGGCTGTGTGATAGACTTCAGTGGTAATTGGGACACTCAATTAGCAATGGTCAAATTCCATTCTAATATCAATTATCACACTAGCATTGATTATATGCCATCTGAAGCTTTATTCATACGTAATTAGCAATCACCTCTTCGTTGGACTGAAGTTGGTGATAATCATTTTAGCCTATCTGAAAGTCAAACATACGGCAGGCATAAGGTGGTCGAAGGCCAACCGTAGAGTTATGCTGGTGTTCGGAGAAAATCTCTGGAAATTCAAATCGGTTACAAGTACTTTTTAAGGTATCACCCTGGAAGGGTATAATTTGATTTGGAAAGAGAGGTAAGCTTAACTTAAGATACTTTGGACCATATGAAATCATTGTTAGATTTGGTCCGGTGGTGTCCAAACTGAAACTACCTCAGCAACTTCGTGACGTTTCTGATATTTATCATGTTATCATACTCGAAAGAGTTTAGCCGTCAAATCTATATTTATACCACATGAGGATGTTTAAATTGATGAAAAGATCATTCTTCGAGGTGTTATCTCTTTGAGTTCTAAGTACATGATATGATCATTTTTCATAACTTAGAGTATTGGTTATCGATATGACACATTTTTATTCCCAATGAGATGTGCTAAAGTCTACCAACACTTTGAACCTTAATAGCACCTCTCTTGTTAAAAATTTCTAGTTGCTATATGCGATAGTATTCCTTAGTAGCACTAAATGGAATGATACTATCCTATGCTAGTAAAAGGATACTAAATCATGAAATTTTATGTCACGATATCATTTTGGATTTGTACCAACTTCGTATACCTACGGTATACCTATCTTATTGTAAGGTCCGGATTCCTGAGGATCTTCAATCAACGGATTCAACGACGAGTTGAACCTGGCGAAAACAGACTCAACACATGACTTGTATGTATAAACAATAAGGACGAGACACACTTGATTGTCAAACGATTCGTATATTGATAAACCACTGAAAAACAATACAAATGTCGCTTAACAACTCGTCTAACTGAATACATAATACAAAATAACAATTTATACTATTCGGTTGGGCTGGCCCGGGGCCCCATACTTCAAGTATGCGGTTGGGCACCGCATACTTCAAGTATGCGGCTAGGCCACGAAGTATGCGGCCGCAACTTCCAAAAAGTCTTGATCTGAACTTGTCTGTGATCTCTTGATGCGTTAGCCTATTAGGTTTGATCCTTACAATCTCCCCCTAGGCTAATGCATTCATAGAATCTCAATGTCAGCTAAATGATCACCACCTCAAGCACAGAGTCCTTTAACTATGGCAGTTTCCAAGACTTTCACAAAAGGCTTGGTATCTCTTTCACCCTCTTCAGGCACGAATATATGTTGCTTGGATAATCGAATCATGTCTTCCTTCTCGAACTTCAGAAGATCCATAGGATCCGCAATGGTGAACTCTCTATCTATACTTTGAATGTCAATATACCCTGTCATAGAACTGTATGACCAGTACTCAAGTTGACTTAGTGTGTAACTTAGTGTGTTATCCGGTAGATCTTGATGAATCGGAACACACTCCACTGTCTTGGGAGGAGGATATATTTCCATTACAAGGGGCTTCTTGCTTATTCTGTCAATTATGTACTTTGACATCACCCTCTTGCATTTAGCAGGTTGTAGTATTTTGAATCCACTGTCGCACTCTCTGTCAAGAAACTTAACAAAATGATTTGCTATTCCAATATTCCCTAGATTGCAAAAGGGAGCCTTGTTTAGTGCTTGAAGGTCAAATCTGGGCTGTGAACTGAAGTCATGTGACCTAGCAAAATACTCTATTCGCCCATTCTTTCTCTTGATCAGATAAAGATTCTTCTCATTGTCAAACATCCAGCTCAGAATAGGAGAACGATCGTTCTTCTTTGAAAGCAAATTGGAGGATGTGACATAATGAACTTCACGTGTGTCACACCCCAACCGACGGCGGAATCATCGGGGCGGGACATGTAGACTGTTCATGAGCACAAGGTTGACTAAATTGTAATATATTAAATCCATTTCCATTCAAACAAACATGAAACAAGCTCAAAGTACATCATAAAATACAATTTGTTTTTGATTGAATATTAACTAGGTCCAAAGCCTATGTGTAGCATGTCTTGATCTAGCTCATATGAAAGCACCTGAAACATGAATAAAATAAGGTCAACTAAAAAGTTGGTGAGTATAACACAAGTTTGTATATAGATAGCATATAGTTTGTAAAACAAATCCTTTACAAAACATGATAAAATAAGGCATTTATGGGGAGCAGCTATTGTGTAACCATGTACAACCAAACCTTGTGACTAGCATGCAAAAGTTGTGTTGTCGGTTTCAATCACCGCGCACCATGGGTGGGTTTGTCAGACTCAATAGATCTATCATTGAAAACCGTCGGCTTGTATAGTTAATGATTGCACATAAGAGCATACAAAGGTTAGCACACCTAGCACTCGGGCACAAAGCTCAAATTTTGCACACATGTATGTAAATAGGATTTTGCACTTGTGTTGTTTGTGTAAATGTAAATGTGTAATGTGTAATGTGTATAGAGTTCATGTTCCACCCCAAAAGTGTAAAAGAGTAAAAAGTGGTTGTGAATACTCACCTAAATCAAGAGTGTAGCTAGCACGCGAGTCTAGGTGGCAAAACGGTCCTTGTAACTCACCACTTTAACCTAATGCATAATGTATATTTGGTTTATTAGAGGGTACAATAGTCTATGTCTAAGTCTAGGATTGAATCGGTTATGTGTGACAAGTGTTGGAGTGATAAGTATTAGTGGTTCGAACTTGAATGAATGTTTCATAAACTGAGGGGGGTTTAAATAAATGGTTTTAAAATAATTAACCCACGTTTAGAGTTCGAATAACTAAATGAATTAAATAATTATTAATACTTAATAATTTAGTTATATAAAAATTAGTTGTATGATTTATCTTATTTAAATAAATAATTTATGTATTTATTTATAAAGATATATAAAAACGATATTTATCTATAAAGGTGTGTAAAAACAAGTCTTGATTGTTTTAAATAAATTTAATCTTTTATAACTTTTATAAAAATTAAATCGTTTTCATTTATAAATTTATTTAAATATTTTAAGTTTTGATTTAAAAGGTTAATATGTAATTTAATACTTTTAATTTGGATTAAATCGAATTTTATATGAAAAATTAAGGATTTTGCTTTTATTCTGCCATAATTGTTTCAAGGTTTATAAAAATATTTTTTATAAAATTATTGGAGTTGTAAAAATAATCTTAAAAATAAATGGACACTGCCCGGGTCGAACCCGGGTCTGTCCGGTAAAAGTGTTGAGCACCAACCACTGGACCAGGGAAGAATCCCAGTCACAGAGTCGGTCCGATTGCTTATTAACGTGATCTTGCTTGGAGACCGGATCCAGAACCTGAAGTGGATTTAAAAATGGTGTCGGGTTATGGGTTTCGAACCCGTGACATCTTGTTCAAAGGTTCCACGTCTTAACCGGTTTATCTTGGCTAGAAGCCTTGACAGAAAAGGATACGAAAATGAATTAACCTAGAACCCTAGTTCGTCCCTTTCCCAAATCCGATTTCCCGAAACCCTAGCCCCCAAATTGATCTCAATTGAGCACATAATGAGTCGATGATTATGGGGCTTTCATTCCCCAGATTAAAACGAGTCTAAGGGTATAAGAATTACCTGTAATGGTTGCGGGAAGTATGAGATCGATTGGCGTGTTCAGGTTCGAGCACTTCGGGGTTGATTGAATCGCAGAGGTGGTTCGGGAGGGGTTTGAGTGCGACGAGAGCAATAGAGGGGTATCGCGAGCGTGTGTGATTGGATTGTATGCTTCAATTTCTACTTGAATCATTCAGTTTGATATGGATTTGTTCGAAACGGACGTGAACACGACTGTTGAGCTAAATCACTTGATTTCTCTTCGATTGGTTAATCTTTCGTGCTTGACAGCGTGCGTATAACGGTTACGCATTTTCTAAGGTCATTAAACATATTAATTCTCACTAATTGCAAAAGAATTCGTCCGAATTTGACTTTAGGAAGTCAAACGTTTGAAATTTGAAAATAGGTTGCTAATTAGATATATTGGCATGTTAATTGGGTCAGGGAGATGTCGATAATTCTTCTTGGATTCAAGGTAAGTCCGAATCCGTCGGCCTTGATCGAATTCGATCCGGATTTGGGTTGTTTGACTTTTCGATGGTCAAAATTGATTAAGGGTATTGAATGAGGTAGAAATTGGGATTGAATGGTTCAAATTTAAGGGTGGGGTTTCAAATGCAATAATAGCAGTTTTATAAGAATATATTTTTAAAACAATAAAGTTTATAAAAGGGAGGTTTCGCTTAAATTACTTTGTTTTTTTTTATTATTTTTTTCGATTAAATTTATTATAGAGTACAAATGTGAATAAAATATGTTATAATTACATTGAAGTTGAAATATTAGAACTTTGATTTGATACAAAAATAAAAGAAATTAAGGTGTTAGTCTAAGGTGAGCAAACTCGGATAGAAATGGGATATCAATAGTTAAATGTTGAAATGAAATAATGTCAGAAATCTTGGATATTACAACGTGGAGGAATAATCTTGAACATAGTTTTCCTTTTATCTGGAACAGTTGAAGACGATGTTGCTTCAGGTATACTTGTAGATTCAGTAACATGTTCAGCGGATGATTCCACATGGGGAGGTGAATTACCTTTGGCGAATACATCGCTGTCAATACCGGTAATCACCTTTCCCTGAGCACAGATTGCATCAAAGAAATCTTCACCTTCAAACATGTCCTCTCCTGTAAAATCATCATCCAGTACAGTTAAATCATTTTCAAATGAGAACATTGAGTCTGACTTGAAAAATCAAAAGAAAAATCATTTTCTGACTATTGTGCTCCTTTATCTTCTTACGCAGGAACATAAACGACCATTGTTCTAGATATATATACTTGTGAGCTTGTTCCTTCAGGTTGGTCTCCCTGGTCTTTGTTCTGATCTTTATCATCACTTTTTCTTTCATTATCATCTCCATCACCATCATTGTCATCACCATTATCGTCACCGTTACCACTACAACTATCTCTTTCTTCCTTTTCTTTTTGTCTTTCTTTTCTTTAAACCTCTTGAGTTCTTTCAGCACATATACCATGTTTTCTTTCAGGCTTTTGATCTGACCACTTTGTATGTTTATAGTTGTTCTGAGAGTATCGTTTTCTGCATTGAGTTTATTGATCTTTGAATCCTTGGCAACATAATCTTGTTCCAGAAAGAATACTCTTTGTTGTAGGGCTTGAACATCCACATGCGCAGGTTAATTAAATACCTTTGCCTTGCCCTTATCTTGCTGTTTGGTGATGAGAGGTGTGGACTTCTGCGGGAGTTGTTAAGAAACTTTTGCCTTCTTCCTCAGACCTAGATCAACTTCAAAATCGTAGTCTTCATCGGAAGTATCACTTTGTTGTGCAGAAGGGTTGATGAGAGGAGGTTTCCCAACAACCTTTCTTTTAACTAGCAAGCTCTTGTGATGTTTATTGATCGGTACTTCTTCATCACTCTCTGTTTCTGATAAGTCAAACTCTTCACCTTCTGAGTCTCCTTCAGACTCACTCTTTTTCTCTTCAACGTTCTAACCACTAGTGCCTTGATTTTCTATGTTTTCACCATTGACACTTTGAGTTTCAGTATCTGAAAATATCAGATCATCTAGATTTAGATCGGCCATGTCTTCAAGATTCTCTACATTTTCTTCATTCTCAAAGTACACTGGCCCTTCAATGTTGTAGTTAAATTCATCTTCGTGTTCATCGGCCAGCTGTACATTTGGAATCATAGGATCATTAACAATTGGAATCTCAGCTTGGTTTTGAGCATGTCGAGGTTGTGGTGGTGGTGGTTGTTGTGGTTGTGGTTGTGCACCTTCTAGCTCAGGAAAGGGTCCAAACTTTTCTAGTGGAGTCAGGTTTAGATAATTCCCTTTCTTGTTCATACTCATGTAGGACAAAATGCTCTTGTCCATTACTTTCACATGTCGTCTTCTCTGTGTCATGACCAACTTTCAATGATTTCTATTAATTATCATTTGTAAAAACCTTGTTTAAATCATGAATACCGACTTCTTCTTCCCAGTTAAATTACTCTTCATCTTTTCAAACACAACTCTTGAGAAGTTGAAATTTTCCCTAGTCACAAGCGCGTATACAACGGCAGTCATGTTGACACTTAGTTCGTCATATCCACCTTTTCTTTCGGAGATACATTGGTTCACCACATGTGCCAAGTATTTCTAATAAGGTGGCAAACATTTCTTCTCCAAGGATGGTAAACCTCCTTCATAACTCATTCTTTCAAAGACACCATTCATTTGTTCAACAGAAAAACTTGTAGCATATTCGGCCTCATCACCAAAGTTCAAACATTCTCTAATAACAACTTCAGTAACGACTATGCGCTTTCCAGCCACAGTACCGGCTATCCCTTCAACTTCATTTTCTGTGACAAAATCAGTCGTGCTCCAAAAGTACCAAATAAAATCTTCACATATATCAGGATGTTGTGAAATAGCATGAAATATTCTGGATGCTCTTAGACCCACTATCATTGATCTGAAAATATTGTGATGCTGAGGCGGGTCCTCCAAGTATGCTGACTTATTGTGATCCTTTACAAATTTCAAGTTTGCCATTCCTACAAGCAGTAAAACAAGTTAGATTCCAACATACCAGACTTAAAGTTTTCGGTCAAAGGATCAAACCACAAACTTTTATTAATGGTCGCAAACTTTAAAACACCGGAAACTTTGAAAATTACCTCAAACTTGAAGAACACCGCAAACTTTTGAAAAACCGTAAACTTTTCAAATTCTAGGATTTTAGAGAGTTTTTCGTTTAGATTTCAGGTGCAATAGGGTCGCCTAGTGTCTACGACCTAAATTAATGGATTAATTTCTGTATTTGCATAACATTTGACTGTCAGTTTGATCAAAAAGTCCGGTTCAGTTTCAGTTACATTCAAAACACCTCACACGCCATGTTATTATGAATCCATGGTCAAACCTCATACCTTTGATGTCACCTATACTCTCTCAGATCTGTTCTTGACTCCCAATCTCAGGTCTCTCTTAAGGTCTAATCTCTAAGACTTGCAAACACCTATTTATAGGGAAACACAAATACGCACAGCACCATAGGCGAACTTAATAAGTTCGCTCCTTAAGATGCGTAGGCGAACTTATCTAAGAACTTACACAGAATTTAGCCACAGTTACAAAACATGCTCTAACAGACCCCCCTTAACTGTTGCTAACAATTCTATCAATTACAAGACAAAGACTCTAAGACTAAGACATAGAATCTTCAAGCTCGTTGTCACCAGAATATGCTTCAACAGACTCCCCCTTTGACAATAGCTTGATCATCTGTCTTCAAGCTCGTGCACACACTCCATATCTGATGCAAATTTCCAAGACTCTCTTATATTGCAAAACCTGCTCACGCCATTCACCAGTAAACATAATCTCTTTTCTCTTTAACATGCGCTGATATTTCTTTGAGAAGTTAATAAGATTCATAGCATCATAGAAACAATCTATAACCTTATTATCTTAATCTTCAACCTTAGCCTCTCCAGTATTAACATCTACATACCACCATTTCATATTACCCAGACAATCTTGTGGTATTTTCTTCAAAGTTATCTTCTTTACAACTTTGACTGGTTTAAACTTGTAACTCCAAATCAACTTACCAGTTTTAGAGTCAGTACTCTTTACTCTCTTGCCTTTCTGTGGTTTCAGCTTATCATATTTCCCTTAACTACCTTCCAATCTAATCAACCTTGCTATAGCATCAGCAATACCATTCTTTGAATTGTTGATTAAGGATTTAGTTGCCAAACCATTCAGCTCACATCTAGGCAAAGTATTAAAATACCCAAGTCTTGGTTTCAGATATTGAACACCATCAGATCTCTTTAAGGCAAACAAATTGATTTCTTCATCAAAGAACCAACTGATAATTCTACCAACACACCTTTCTTTATTCACATATTTTTCTTTCAGAATAGTTGGTGATGATGACTCAGGTAACACTTTCTTCCATCTTTTTACCGACTCTAACCATTTTTATTTTGTCATACATGTATCCCTATACATCATAGGTTCTTTAGTTGTCTTTAACTGAGCATTATCTGAGTTAGAGTCAGGCATTGTGACATCTTCAGCAGAGTCAATAGAGTCAGCCATTCCATCAGAAGTTGCTTCAGGAATAACATCCTCTAGGATGAAGTCAAAAGGCACATTAAGACCATCACACCCTTCATACATCAAACTTGTTGTATCTTTGGTAATCTCCACTTCGACAATCTCTCCTTCTTCTATCTCTGATTTGTTTTCTTCATCTTCTAAGTCATCAAACAACTCATATATGTCATCTAAGCAGTCTATCTTTTCAGCTTCATCAAAATCAGAATCATCTTTAAAGAATTCTAGAAGCAATACCTCTTCATTTTCTCCTGTAACTTTATCACCTAAAGCTTCAACTTGAATTATTAGACTCCCCCGGAAATGGAGATACCAGAGCAACGTCAGAGTATTGACGATCACCCTTGTTCCCACTTGGATCATTATCTTGATCATCCTTTCTATGAATTGCCTCCGTATGACAAGTATCCTTAACTATGACAGGCATCTCCCCCTGAGCGTCAATACGCTCTATCAATTGTGAGATTAGAATTTGCATCTCAGAGATCTGCTTGCTTTGAGATTAAAGAGTTTGTTCTCTCAGAAAATCATTTGCCCTTAATACATCAACTTGACCATGAACACCCACAACTTGGGCTTCTAGGAAAGAGACTTTGCCTTGTAGAGTAACAATTGTAGCATCCTTTGATGAACTAGACGGACCAGCTTGTGAAGACGTATGTGGAGGAACTGGAGCAGGAGTACCTTGAGGTGAAGTAGACTGAGACGAATGTGGAGAAATAAGCAAAGAATCCACAAAATCCAAGTCCTCAGTTACTCGAGTAGTTGCAGTAGCAGTAATAGAAGCAGGCAATATCTTGTGTGACTTTGGAGTAGGAATATATTCAGAATCAGAAGAAGATTCATCTCTTAACGATCTTTTGCCAAGTGCTGTTCCAGGAGGAAGACCCCGAACAGACTTGTGTCTTGGTTTAGTAGCCACCAACTTTAGTCTTTTACCAGCATTTGCCAATGGAATACTAGCAAGTTTAGCATAATGATCTAGATCAAAGTCCTGTGTAGCTTCAGAATCAGTATCAGAATTTACATCATTTGCTTTTTCAGAGGAACTTGAACTAGTTTCATTTACAATTCCTTCTTGATTAGCATGGGGAGAATTTGCTTGTGCTACTTCATTCACATTCTCATTATCAACATTATGAACTTCCGGTATATTAACATGAACGTCTAACTTAGGTTCTATAGCATTCACTTGAGCAACATCTTGAACTTGTACTTGAACTTGTTCTGGTTGTACTTCAGGTGCAAGTTGTTGTGGTTGAGGTTGTGGTTGTTGCTGCTGTTGTTGTTCTTGTTGAACCTCTTCTGAATGAATCCAATTATCATTTGGAGGAACAACATAATCAGGATTAATAATATTCCTAAACAGAGGAGTTGGAACAGGTATCAAGTCTGGATTTTGTTGATTTACGTTGTTGCAATCAGTGAAAATCCTTTTTGTCATAGGAGTGAGAGTAAGACGTTGTGGTAACTGAGGTAGATTAGATATAAGAAGATTCAGAATCATTTGAAGAAACCAAGGGTACAAAAGAAACCAAGGGTACAAAAGAAACCCTTGACCAGCAGGTGGAGTAATCTGTGCAACTAACTCCTTATAAAAATAGTGAGCAAAGTTGAACCCTCTGTTCAAAGTAAGAGCCACCATAGCAGATTATAGTGAGGTCTTCAAACCATCAATTCTAGCTTTCCTAGGAGATAGACATTGAATAATAACATGCATAAAGTATCTCCATTGTCCTACTAGACCACCCTTCCTTGCTTGAGAATCATTTGCTCATCCTCTATAACTCATTCTTTGAAAACAACCCATAATCAATAAAGATGGTAAACCAAGAGGTTCTTCATCATTACCTCCAAGATGTAGGGCCTGACGAATTGTGTCAACAGATATTGCTACTTCAGTGTTGTTGATAGTAACTCTAATAACATTCGGATCCACAGTACAGTCATGTTGTGCTGTATCCCAGAACTGTTGAATGTAATTCAAGCTGATGTAGGGATTTGCAGAAACCTCAACCCTTATCCTTGATCTATTCAGACAATTAATGATTTCCCGATAATTCACCACTTCAGACAAATTTGGATCCACCAACGCCACTTGGTTATGTTTATATTCAATGCGACGATCCATCTATACAAAGTATAAGTGACATAGCAAAACCACACACAAAACATGTTAAAACACGATACAAACAATAAAAAAATGAAAAACAAAAAAAAAATTGCTAAGTCAAAAACACTTTTGTTCCCTGAGGCGAACTTATTAAGTTCGCTTAGAGTTTCAAGAGGCGAACTTATAAGTTCGCTCCAAGCTTAGAAAACCAACATAAATCAAAAACCTTTTCAATCGATGAAATCCGATGTTAAAAATGAACACAACTTGATCGAAACACCTAAAGAACTTTTAGCAATCATCAATTTCAAGCATAACACATATTATATCAAGATTTAGATCCACAACAGTTGTAGCGACATAAACCCTTAACCTAGATCTTAAAACAGCTTTAATCAAGCAATTTAATGGATAAAAGATCATGATTCTAACTTGGTTTGATGCGAAAAGCCTTGAATAATCAAAAAATAATAACAACAACACAGAACCAAACACTCTGATCACACTCAGAAACAAGTTCTCTTAAAAATGAATAAGTTCGCTTAAACCAAGTTTTCAGAGAGCATGAACAAGTTCGCTTCGTTCAAAAAATATAAGCTACAAGCCTTAAGTTCGCTTACCAGGCGAACTTAACCTAGGCGAACACAATAAGTTCGCTTGTTCTCCACACTTAGAGAAATTTTTGAACATTTGAACTTTCAACCTTTTCAAACTTTTCATACTTCTCGCCCTCAATATTTCTGTCAATCACCAGAAATCTGTATCCGATCCAATCCCAAACCTTTTAATAAATAAAATTTTAAATTCTCACGAAAGCATGATAGAAAATCTTGTTAGATTTTATCTATACAAACTTGAAAACACATATTTTTGGTTTTTCTCTATACAAACTGAAATGAAGTAAACTGTAAAGCAATAAAGAACATATTTTTGTTGAACACCATGAGCAAGAAGATCATATCAGTATACATGATATATCAATCACACATCTTGGACAAACAATCTGTATATCAAGGTAATTTGGTATCCTATGCCATTCTTTCAAGTCTCCATTTTTCAGACTTTATATATTGCATGTAATGATACGCGATAAACATTCAAAGAAAACATGATCAGACTATGACACACAAATTTAAATTGTCAATATTATAAGAGTTGCAACTAAAAGCATCTCATTCCCACTTTCTTGTGAGTTAAGGTACCATTTAAGTATGAAATACAACGTGTACCCCACTAGTATGCCAACAGAAAGTAAATTGCACTATCTTCAAGACATATGAGACTTATGTAAAGATAATATCAATCTCCAGGATGAAACTATCTCAATTAGCACAGGAAAAGAAACATATCTCGAAGGATGTAAGGAATCAGAATGATTCAATTGCTTGGCTTTGGATGTAATATCATGATAGATTGTAACAGATGAACTCTTCTGTAGAATGAATGATTAAAGAATCGACTTTTTAATAATATAGGGTAATGTGATCCAACTGTTATCTGGATATTCAATGGAATCAAGATATTGATCCAAGGGCGAGTATATGTTCCAACAGATGTTGTCAGAAACATATCTTAGTTCAAAATCACATTGCATGTTTTTCGGGGCATGGGCAGTGAAATGAACTAAAAAATTATGCTAATCAATATAGTCCGATATTGGTCTCATGAATCACTTTAAACCTCATATTCTATATCTGATAATGATCTTTTAACACACACACCCAGACATAAAATTGGTTCAAATCACAGTTGTAACATATGCAATTATGTTTTCACATTACTAATGGTTCAAAGACGCTTTTAGCCTATTGACAAGCTAAATTATATGCATACACAACACTATCATCTCCTATTTATGCAGTCTCTGAAGTTTTGAACAAAACATATATAATTCAGATATATTGAATAAACTTAAATCACCAACCAGTCAATCTAAGGTCATGTGTGAATGAACATCTACTGATGTACAATCATTTCTTCTCATGCTCAAATGATGTCAATTTTTAAGATTTTTCAATTTGTTTGGGCTTTTTATAAATAACAAACTTTTTGACAATAAATTGAAATGCAGAAATGAAAGAAAGTAGTTAAAAAAATAGAAAAATAAACCTCCATGAGAATTATTTTGAGCAGAAAAAATTATTCGGGATTGATCATACCAATCATCATTATCAGAAATTCAAACCTTGTACGATCAAATGCTTTGGTAAACAAAACTGCAAGATTATCATCAGTATGAACTTTCACCAGCTCAATCAACCTTTTATTTGCACAATCATGAATAAAATGATATCTGATTTCAATGTGATTTGTTTTACTGTGCTTAACCGGATTATTTGTTATAGACATTGTAGCATTATTATCAATGAACATCGGGGTGCAAGTGAAATTCGAACCATAATCTCTTAATTATTGTTGAATCCACAAAATTTGTGAACAACAACTTGCAGCAGCGATGTATTCTGCTTCACATGTTGAAATTGAGACAGTAGTTTGCTTTTTACATTGCCATGACACAAGACGATTTCCTAAAAAATTGGCAACCTCCTGTTGTAGATTTCCTGTCTAAACAACAACCTCCAAAATCTGAGTCAGTATATGCATTAAATTCAAAATTATAACCATGGAGAAACCATAATCATAATCTTGGTTTCCCTTTCAGGTACCAAAAAATACGTTTGACTGCAATCAGATGTGATTCCTTTGGTTTTGCTTGAAATCTGGAAAAAAGACACATATCAAACATTATATCTGGCCTTGATGCTGTTAAGTACATGAGAGAACCAATCATTGCTCTGTACAATCGACAATCAATATCCTTTCCTTCCGGATCTGGATTCATCTTGTGATTTACAGGAATTAGAGTGTCATATGGGGTACAGTCTTCCATTTTGAACCGACTCAAAATGTCTTTCACATATTTAGACTGATGTATAAAGAAACCATCCTCTTTTTGATTAACTTGCAATCCTAAAAAGAATGACAACTCTCCCGTAGCTGATATTTCGAATTTTAATTTCATGACCTTCTCAAACTCCTTGCATAACTCTTCTTTTGTTGAGCCAAAAATAATATCATCCACGTATATCTGAACCATCATGTAATCTCCCCCTGCTTTCTTGATGAACAAGGTGGAATCAATTTGACCACGATCAAAACCATTGTCCAAAAGATGTTGTGGCAATGTTTCATACCACGCACGGGGTGCTTGATGAAGACCGTAAAGAGCCGTATCTAGCTTGAACACTTTTGAAGGATACAATGGATCCTTAAACCTCGGTGGTTGACATACAAAAACTTCCTCTTTCACCTTGCCATACAAGAAAGCACTTTTGATGTTCAGTTGATAAACCTTGAACCTTTGAATGATGCAAAAGCTAAAAACAAACGAATAGCTTCCAACCATGCTACAGGTACGTACACCTCAGTGTAATCAATTCCTTCTTGTTGAATAAATCCCCGTACGACCAATCTTGTTTTGTTCCTTATTACAACACCACGATCATCCTTTTTACATTTGTAAACCCACTTGGTGCCAATCGGATACATTCCCTTTGGTTGATCAACTAAACTCCACACCTTTAGCTTATCAAATTGAGCAAGCTCTTCCTACATTGCTTCTATCCAGTTATTATCTTGTAAAGCCATCTCCACATTTTTAGGTTCTATCTGAGAAATAAAACAAGAATGTAAGCAAACATCAATTACTCTAGTATCTCTAATGTATGAATATAAACAAGTATTTTCAGTTAAAGAACGAGTTTGAACTCCATCTTGCAAATTCCTAATGATATTCGTCATCAGATGATCTTTGAGTTCTTTTATGGAAGCCACCTCTGGAACAGATAAATATCAACTTGAGAAATATCTATTTAAGAAGATTGATTAACTGGCATCTCTGAATCTAAATTTGTAGAAATCTCCCCCTGAACATGTGTAGTGTTGGATGAATCATCAACAAATAATGGATCTGTGGAAGAATCCTAAAAAATTTCTTCATCATCCTCACTATCAGTCTCATGAGTTCCCGAACTAGAGGCAACATTAAGATAAGGGTGAACTGATGATGATGGAATGGAATATGGAACCGTTGATGTTGGAGTTAACCCATAATATTGGTCACCTTGACATGAATTGTATAGTAAAGCAACTTCTTCATTAGATAAGTCAAGAGCAAAGTTAAACGATTTGAACAAGCTGTCATAATCAAATGCCCACTCTAGACCAACCACTTTCTGGGAAATAGATCGATTAGAGCAATCGATATGAAACCATTCTTCGACCTGTCGTGTTTCCTTGTTATACACTCGTTTATTTAACGAATTGGCAACATATCCCAGAAAAATTCCTTCAATCGCCTTTTTGCTAAACTTGGTAGAAACATCCTTGATATTTAGAATAGTACATGGATTTCCAAAAGGAAGAAGATAATTCAAATTAGGCTTTCGACCATTTAACAACTCATAACACGTCTTGTTGTGTCGCTTGATGGTCAGAACTCGATTCAGAACATGGCATGCGGTATTCACAGCTTCGGCCCAAAAATTAACCGGTAGCTTAGAATCTGCCAACATTGTTCCAGCTGCCTCAATCAGAGTTCTGTTCTTTCGCTCAGCAATACCATTTTGTTGAGGAACATATGGCGTGCTAAATTCATGATGTATGCCCTTTTGTAAACAAAAGAGTCTCATCTTGTTGTTCTTGAACTCGCTGCCACTTTCACTTCTAATACTCCTGATTCTATGATTCAAAATATTCTCCAACCCAAGAATTAAGAATTGAACAGTCTCAGCCGTTTCAGACTTTGTTGCCAAAAACTTAACCCATGAGAATATTGAGAAGTAATCCGTTACCACCAGACAGTACGATTTACCTCAAATGCTTCGAATACTTATCGATCCGAATAAATCCATATGCAGTAACTCCAAAGGAGTGACAATAGAATTTTGTTTCTTGGATTTGTGAGACTTCCTGTGTTGCGTGCCCTTCTTGCAAGGAATGCAGTCAACAGGCACATCA
Organism: Smallanthus sonchifolius; assembly: GCA_023525975.1. Classification (NCBI taxonomy): domain Eukaryota; kingdom Viridiplantae; phylum Streptophyta; class Magnoliopsida; order Asterales; family Asteraceae; genus Smallanthus; species Smallanthus sonchifolius. The sequence continues at coordinate 43,254,389 of CM042023.1, forward strand.
AATTTCATTTTTGGGATAACAGAAACCAAATCATTCTTCACAAGATAATTCATTTTTCTGAAATTTACGTGTGCAAGCTTACTATGCCAAAGAATAGAATCAGATGCTTTAGAGTGTAAACATGTCGGAATAGAATCCGTTGTTGTAGCAACACTCGTCTAAAACATATGTGTCATTTCTTCTTGGAGCCTTAATCAGAATCCATTCTTCAGGTATTTCAAATCCCGGCTTTAGAATATAGCATTCAGAATCATTAAAATGGAATGAAAAGTTCTTATCACACACTTGAGATACACTAAGTAGATTATGTTCGAGTTTCTCAACATAATTGACTTTCTCAAACTTCACCTTTTCATTCTTTAACGTTCCTTGACCTGTTATGTACTCGCCTTTATTACCTGTAAAGGCGACATAACCTCCATCAATTTTAATAACATCTTCAAGCAAACGAATGTTTCTTGTCATATGTCGGGAGCAACCACTATCCACATACCATTTGTTGTTGATAGTCTTCTTTGGTTGACCCTACACAAACAAAGGAAATCAGTTAGAAATGGGGACCCAATCCATTGTGGCCTTGGGTCTACCATTAGCATCAAAATAAACAACTTCAAGCAATTCATAATTTCTATTATCGTTTACACTTGGTGATTTAGGCAAATCAGAATACGACATTTTGGATTTTGAAACATTCTTTTTCTAATCAAAATTTATTGATTTTGAAATTCAGATTCAAATTGATCATTTTCCGAAAGTTTTATTAACCGTATGTTCCTTCTTCGCCTTTGAGGTCTTAAAAGTTTGACCTCAGGTTGTGAATTCTTTGTGAATCAAACTTTAGGATTGTCAACAAACATATGAAACACAACATTGTTTCTAACACCAGATTGGACAAACTCTGATTTAGAATCAACAAATCTATCATGAACATGCTGTGTAATCTCTTTCTTAAACCCAAATGGTTTAGAACTTGTAAACAATGTTTGTGAGTGGAAATACAAACCGTTTATTTACACCATGTTGTTGATTGGTTTACACGTTGCACGTTGATCATGGATTCCGCACGTTATCACCGTGTCGTACCGCGACTCTAGAAGATCCGTTACGCCCCAAGGGACCTACAATTGGTATAAGACCTTTTGCTCTTGATTAGCAGCAGATTCATGGTGTTTTCGTGTACAATCAACTTCAAATTTCAGAGATTTTGAAGACTTTTTCATCTTTTTCGTGTTCTTGACAAAAATGGAGAAATTTTAATCATTTTGAATTGATTTTGGATTTGTTTGAAGAATTTGATATGATAAAAGTGTTCCTAATCAGTTTCTACACATTGCTACGGTTCAGATTTGTCCAATTTGATCATATGCATCAGAAATTATGATTTTCAGAGGTCTGAGTTCGTGAAGATGGTTAAGTTCTTGTCTTAGCTGTTGCATGCGAACTTAGCATTTAGTTACAGGCGAACTTAGTGAGGCGAACTTAACAAGTTCGCTCAGACAGTTTCAGGCGAACTTACCAAGTTCGCTCAGTGTAGTTCAGGCGAACTTATCAAGTTCGCTCAGGCAGTTTTAGGCGAATTTATTCAGGCGAACTTACTGAGTTCACTTGAGGATACAAAAAAAAGAGTCATTTATATGCTTATTTTGAATTATTTTTGAGAATATTGAAATTTTAAAAATTTTTGAATTTTCTAAAAAGAGTATTTTGGCGGGAAAATTTTTCGGATATTTTCACAAAATTTTCAAAGTGTCATATTCTTGTGATGATAATAAGATTGGAACACAGCCATCGAGGCTTTTGTGTATATCAGATTACTCTAGTTGGAAAGACCGGTTTGAACAATTCGTATCAGATACTAATGAAAACTTTTGGTTACCCATCTTGGAAGGATATAAGCATGCTACTTATCAGTTTAAGGGATATTATGATGCTCCTTTACCATTTACAGCTCTTTCTAAAGAACAAAAGCAGAAGTATGATCAAGAGATAAAGACGCGTGCAACTCCACAAATGGCTTTACCAAAAGAAATCGTTCATAGTTTTGGGAAGTGTCCAACTTCAAGAGATCTATGAGAAGCATTGAAGAAAAAGGGTGAAGCTAATTCTCAAACATTTGTGGTCGTGATCAAAGAAGAATTAATGCAGCAGTGTGATTCTAAAAGTTATTCTTCTACAGTTTTAAGTGATAGTGAGAGTGTTCGTTTTGGTGAAAGTACTCAGTCTACCGAGAGTGATGTGGAGACTGAAGAAAGCTTCCAGACAGTTAAAAATGATATGAGTGAATCAGATATTGATGCAGAGCCTGTCAATGTTGATCAAAAGAGTGAAGCTGATGATGACGTATTCATGGCTCCTGGTGCATCTCCTTCATAGGTTAATGGTGAGGTAGTTTCTAACTTTGAATCTTTTTGTACTAACTGTGTTGCTTTGACAAAATGATGAGGGTTATGGATGACAACGTCAATATCATTTGTAATATGAAATCGATGCACACGGTAAATCAGAAATTAAAAGATAATGAGCATGTGTGTGTTGAAAGAATTGAATCATTGAAGAGAAACATAAATTCATTGACCTTGAAGATAAAAGAGCAGGCATATCATCTGGATATGGCTTATGCAGAAATTGAGAAAAGAAATACCGATCTTGCTGATAAAGATAAGGAACTTGCTAAATCTAAAGCAGAGGTGATCAGACTGCACAGAAAGTTAGAAAGCTTTGGAAATTTATCATTCTTACTGGGATATTATAATAATAATATTGAAGAGGGAAAGGGAACTAGTGGTATTGGTTATGTTCCTCCACCATTCAACGAAAACTATTATGTTGCACCTGAGATTGTAAAAGATGAGGATTTAGATCATAAGACTGTGTTAAAGGTGAATCCATTCATAGGTGAAGATATGGTGTATGATGATGAGAGTGATGATGAATATTTTTATGAAGCAAAGGTAGAGGGGATACTGAAAGAGGTTAAGCAAGAAGAATCAAAGGATGTGAAGCAGAACCAAGAAGGTGTTGATTCTAAATAATCTGGAAATTATACGTTTAGAAGTTTTTCGAACTCAAGGAGAGTTCCATATGTCAGAGATTATAAGGAAATGCGTACATGTTTTCATTGTAGTGAGATGGGACACATTGTGGTGAATTTTCCTTACAAAAATAAAGAGAAGAGGCATGTATTTCCTGCGAAGATGAAGCTTGAATCAAAACATGTTATAAAATCTGTAGTTCCTGAGAAATTAAAGCCAAAATAAGTTCATGTAGGAGAATCTTCTTCAACTTCATCTTATCGTGTGAAGGTTCCTTATATGAGATAATATAGTGAGACGAGATCTTGCTTTTACTGTGGTCTTGTGGGTCACATTAAGATCAATTGTCCTCACAATGCCAAAGGTAACCAACATGTTACTACATAAAAGGTAAGACTCATGTTAAGCCTTATGTTAACCCAAATGTGGTTAAACCTTGTGATACACCAAAGGGTAATTCAAACTCTGAGGTTAGGCTTTCTAGACCTCAACGACGGAGGAGAAACAGAAGATTGAGAAAACTTTTAGAACATCAAGAGCTTTCACAATCAAAACAATTTTCAAATGAAAGAGAATGTTCAAACACTTCACATTTTAAGAAAAAATAACTTAATGAACAGAAGTATGTTTGGAAATCTAAAGTTTCTGTTTCGGATTCGTCGGAGCAATCACCGAAAATCGATGAGAGATTTGACTATGAATGGAGTGAAGTCATTTATTTTGATACAGGTGGACGAGCAAGGACTACCATGGCTTGGGTCCCAATTTCAAATTAATGTTCCTTGTTAGATGTGTAGGATTAACAAAGACGGACAATTAATGATTTGGGTTGTTAATAGTGGTTGTTCATAGCACATGACAGGGAATGACATCTGCAGAAGCACAGAGTTGTTTGAAAATTTATATCTTTTTGATTCAACGACATGATGCTCAGGGGGAGAATATGTCACACACAATGTTGTTTTAGAAAGTATTTGACCAAGTCCAAAAGACAACCTGAAACTGAGGATGACGATGGTGAGCATAAAGTCGTTGATGCAACCATTTGACAAGTTGAGGGGGAGTCTACAGGACAGGGGGAGTACAGTATTGTGTTGGTGACAAAGGCAAAGGCCTTCGATTACATTCGATTATACTGGTTTGAATTTCTAATTGATTGAAATGCTATATCATGAGTAACCAAGTAAATGTTTTTCTTAAAATGTTTTCATGGAAGTTTTATTTTCTTTGATTTATTTTCTTTCAAAAAGTTTTAGAAAGCCCAAACAAATTGAAAAATCTTAAAATTGTCATCATTTGAGCATGAGAAGAGATGATAGTACATCAGTAGATGTTCATTCATACATGACCTTAGATTGACTGGTTGGTGATTTATGTTAATTCATTATATCTGAATTATATATGTTTTGATCTAAACTTCAGAGACTACACAAATAGGAGATAATAGTGTTGTGCATGCATATAATTTAACTTGTCAATAGGCTAAAAGTGTCTTTGAACCATTAGTTGTGTGAAAACATAATTGCATATGTTACAACTGTGATTTGAACTCATTTTATGCCTGGGTGTGTGTGTTAAAAGATCATTATCAGATATAGAATATGAGGTTTAAAGTGATTCATGAGACCAGTATCGGACTATATTGATTAGCACAATTTTTCAGTTCACTTCACTGCCCATGCCCCGAAAAACATGCAATGTGATATTGAACTAAGATATGTTTCTAACAACATCTGTTGGAACATATACTCGCCCTTGGATTGATATCTTGATTCCATTGAATATCCAAATAACAGTTGGATCACATTACCCTATATTATTGAATCAATCGATTCTTTAATCACTCATTCTACTAAAGAGTTCATCTGTTACAATCTATCATGATATTACATCCAAAGCCATGCAATTGAATCATTCTGATTCCTTATATCCTTCGGGATCTGTTTCTTTTCCTGTGCTAATTGAGATAGTTTCATCCTAGAGATTGATATTATCATTACATAAGTCTCATATGTCTTGAAGATAGTGCAATTTACTTTCTGTTGGCATACTAGTGGGGTATACGTTGTATTTCATACTTAAATGGTACCTTAACTCACAAGAAAGTAGGAATGAGATGCTTTTAGTTTCAAATCTTATAATGTTGACAATCTAAATTTTTGTGTCATAGCCTGGTCCTGTTTTCTTTGAATGTTTATCATGTATCATTACATACAATATATGAAAGTCTGAAAAATGGAGACTTGAAAGAATGGCATAGGATACCAACTACCTTAATATTCGGATTTTATATCCAAGATGTGTGATTGATACATCATGTATACTGATATCATCTTCTTGCTCATGGTGATTCAACAAAAATATGTGCTATATTGTTTTATAGTTTATTTCATTTCAGTTTGTATAGACAAAATTCAAAAATATTTTGTGTTTCTTATGTTTGAAAAACCAAAATGATTTTATTTTTCAAGCTTCCATGGAAATCTTAATTGTTGGTTACTTGGTTGTTCTTCTTTGCTTAAACTGAAATTTGCAGACAGAAGTTGACAAGGGGTCCTTCTCCCGAGTTTCTCTTCTAGAAAGAGAGAGTGTGCAGATGAACTAGACGAAGACTACAATATGCTTCATGATGATAATGAAGACTGTTGACAATCTTCTGAAGCTGTTGTCAAGGGGGAGGTTGTTGAAGCATATTCTGGTGATAACGAGGTTGAAGATTCTATGTCTTAGTGTTAGAGTTTTTGACTTGTAATTGATATAATTGTTAGCAACATTTAAGGGGGAGTCTGTTAGAGCATTTTTATAATTGTCGCTAAAATTTTGTGTAAGTTCTTAGATAGGCGAACTTAACAAGTTCGCCTAAGCATCTTAAGGAGCAAACTTATTAAGTTCGGCTATGGTGCTGTGGGTATTTGTGTTTCCCTATAAATAGGTGTTTGAAATCTTAGAGATTAGACATTAAGAAAAACTTTAGAGATTGGGAGTCAAGAACAGATCTGAGAGAGCTTGTAAACAGTGTTTGTGAGTGGAAATACAAAGCGTTTATTTACACCGTGTTGTTGATTGGTTTACACGTTGCACTTTGATCATGGATTCCGCACGTTATCACCGTGTCGTACAGCGACTCTAGAAGATCCGTCACGCCCTAAGGGACCTACACAAATTCACAAAAGTGTCAAGTAATCGGTGTCTTTGAACTGAAAACGAACTATGCGGCTGAGAGAAACTGGGAAGTATGCGGTTTGTGTAACTCTTGAACCGAAAACTTCCTGCTATTTATAGAACTACTCAAGTTTGCGGCCCCGCATGAAGTATGAAGCCGCAAACATCTGAAGTACCTCGAACTTCTCAGAAACTTTTTCCTTTGGATTGTCGGGTCAAGCAGGGATGGTCTTTTATGAAGTATAAACAAACAAAAGATAAAAAATGAAAAACAAACTTTAACTAAGCTAAAAACATAAAATATTTTTGTTCTTTTCATAACAATAGACTATTTTGAAACAGTACAACACATTATTTTTGAGAAAAACCCTGTTATGGGATCATATAATTCTAGTGCAGACCAAACCATACTTATTAGCCACTCATTTTCTTAGACAGGACTCGGTGATTGCCAATATAGATTATCCTTCTAAACTCAAGCCTTTATACCTTATTTGACAAGCAAGCAGTGAATAGATTTATCGTGTTTTCTGGGTAATAATTATTCATGTCTTAGTGGATCCCACACTCACATCTCAGAAACCTGCATTTATTTTAATATGAATTAGATAAGTTTTTAATGAACTGAACGGACCCCACAACTTATCGGATAAATATTCCATTCCTCATGATCTTTTGAGCACCTACGTAATAACTAAAAGAGCAAAACTAGCACGGGTCAATGAACTGTTCAGGAGATCTCTTACAAATGTGATAAAAAACATAGCACGACTGACTTACATACCTTGATAAGAGATTCCTTCCCAGTCACACATTCCCAAAAAGAAAAAAATATTTACAAGTATACTTATATGTACGTATTTAGACATATCTTTTTGAAATTTTCCTATAGCACGACATTAACATTGCGTGTCTTTTTGCTTAGAATTCTGCTTTGCAGAGTAACTTTGCACTATCATTGAGTGTCTTTTCACCTATAGCATGTCATTGCATTTCTTTTATCTATATACATAAATATGTACAGACTTGTATCAAGTCAGCTCGCAACCCCTTTGTGAAGAGTCTTGGTTTGTGCAATCCAGATATATTATGTTCATCCATAGTTCACCAATATTTATGTTTAAGTGCTCGATTATTAACAGGAAATAATTATTCTACCAATCTATGAGATGTTCCCCACTATGACAATGACATTTATGTTTAAGTAAAACACTATCATGCTGTCTTTCTAGTTATAGCAGAGCCTATCAACTTATCACCCTAAGATCCTAGTCTTTTCAACTACAAGCCTTAAATATGATGATCCAACCTCTAAAATGATGTACTATCATTTCCCATTATACAGAGTTCTCATATTTCCTCAATAATATCTTTTTCAAAGAAGTAACTAAACACTTAAACCTAAAATCTTTTTGGTGTGTTTAGGAAATTTCCCCTCCTAAACTTTTGCCTTTTTGAAAAAAAAAATCAAAATTTAAACAAACAAAAAAAATTATTTTTGGTGACCAAACCCACGACCTTCTAATCAAAGGAGATCATTTTCATACATTCAACCAAAAGTTAAATCTTGCCAAATCAAAGGCTTTTGTAAAGATATCAGAAACATTATCATCAGTAGAAACCTGCTCAAGATGCATAATCTTTCTTTCAAAACAATCACGAATGTGTTGCACCCTTATGTCTATGTGCTTAGTTTAGAATGTTGGACCGGGTTTGATGTCGGTCAAACGGTCTATAAAACTAAACACAAAACTAACATAGACACTCTAGTTAAACTCTAGACAAACCTACTAAACTAAACCCCAAAGACAGGCAAGTGTACCTATCAATTGTAACACAGCTCAATGCAAGTCCGGATATTGAACCCACGAGACACTAACTCTAACACAAACTAGACTCTGACTAGGACTAAACTGTTTGATTTGATTGGGGGGTGGGGGAATCTATGAACTAAGATTAACTACTAAACTTAAACTAATTGAATGAAGAAGAGTATTAAGATAACTAACCAAGCAGACAAAGGCTCAGATGAAATCAGTAAGGATGAAAGACACTACCTAGGCTGTGAATCCTGTTTACCAAACTCAGGTTCTATCGGTTATGTAAGATGAAATGGAACTGGGATCCTAAGATGTAACACCCTCAAACTACCTAATGGATTCCTGATCAATCTCAGAATGTGACCAAAAGGAGATTCAAGGGATACTATGCTCACCAGCGGTCGGATTACCTTTCGGTCTCACCGATTATGCTAAAGAACTCACTAGACAGCTCACATCTCGGTTTCACTATCTCAATACATCGGAGATGCAAGAAGCAACCTGAATTCAAGCTATTTAACACGAATTAACGACACTAGAACCCTAAGGAAACGTCCTCTCAGAATGTTCACTCTCGGTACCACTAACACCGAAGACTAATCGTTTATCTATCACTATACAGGTATTTAGATAAGAAGAACACTTAGTTTATTAAGTTGTTGATTGATAATCCTATGGTTACTGACGTCTAGCAAACCACACACAAATCACAAATACAAAGTAAGCAATCTAATACACATCTATTTATGAAAGACATTCACCAAGACATGTATCGAACAAATCAACCAATCAAACTACAAAACTAAGCATGCATAGTCATAAAACAATCGAAATCAGATATGTACTAAAGCATAAAAACCAAAACAAGTTCCATAAACCGATAAAATCCAATCTTTAGCAAACATTCATCGTTAACCTAGGTAGTTCTAGGGTTTAACGAAGAATCACAATGAAAACAGAAGATTCAAAGTTAAAAATCACAAACATGAAGTTCAAACATAAATCAAAGCAAACAATACGATCAATCGATACCGAACGATTCAATGTCTTATCGTGTATGATTCAATCCGTCAAACTCTTGACCCTAAAGCTTTCTCCTTTGCCAAAATCTCTATCTCTTCCTCTGACGGCTAGTAATCGAATACTAAATAGAATGGCCATTCAAAACAATTAAAACTTAAAATTAGGGTTTTTTTATATGGATTAGCGGTTCTCTCTTGTACCGCGAAAGAAAATGGCAGGTCCCTCACATACCGCGAGGGAAAATTTAGTCGGGCTGCTTTCTGGGTTCCCTCGCGTACCGCGAGGGAATTGTCCTCCTTCCTCGCGTACCGCGAGGAGCATAAATCTCAAAAAATTGATTTTTTCTCTTTTGCTTTCCACTCTTTTCCTGTGTGCTCGATTTCTCCAGGATTTTGTTTCGTTTTTTGCTTCCTTAGCAAACTATAACCTGCACTTATTGCCTGAACTCAGAACGAACTTAAAATGATACAAAACGATTACATAACTGTACAAATACGCACAAATACAATAGGATAATTACATGTGTTTTGCAACATATCAAACATCCCCACACTTACACTTTTTTTCGTCCTCGAAAAAGATATCTGCAATGGAATCACAACTTTTATATTCTCAACTATATATCACAATTATAATCACGCTAAAGTGTAATAACTGGTATTTCTATCCGACTAAACCCAAACACCAAATTTCAAGCACCGATCGTGTTTTAATATCATATTACCAAACCTATCAATCCATCTATGGGTCTCACACTTAAAAGCTCCAATTCCACTTACTCTCGTCGAACGGTCATGTCTAGGCCCGAGCTAAATCATGTAGATCTCCCCACCACAGTAAACTAAACGTTATATGTTTTCAAAATGTAGGTGAATGATGAATGAATGGATGAATGAATATGAGAATTAACAGTTAAAACAAATGAACCTTGTCTAGAGGCGTTTCAACCAAGCCACTATCCCGGTAGGTAACACATAGACTCGGCTTTTAAAACTGAAGCACATAAGAATCTAACCTAGTGGTGTTTCAATCAGGCTGGAACCCGACTTGTGACACGTGGGTGAAACTTAGATTTCTATAACAATTGATCACTCAAGCATTAACCTATTGGTGTTTTCTCCAAGTCGCTATCCCGGAGGGTAACACATACGTTGTACTCAACTTCTCAATGCAGTTAAGCTCATGATGGATGAAAATACGGAATGCGGGCGCCAACAACTCTCAGATTTATTTTCATAAAAAGAGAGTGGTGTGCCAAAAACATCTCAGAAACATATAAAATTTAGATTACCATGGTACCTATCACCCTATGTTGACAGTTTCAGTTTCAACATTTCCCTAAGATAAGAACGCACAAGATTTCTTGATTTAATTCATTTAATTACCCTAATCAACACTTTCAGGATATTTAAGATTTCAATACTGGCTAGGCCTACCAATTCATCACAAATTAGACATGCTTTCTATTGTTTATTTTATTTCACTTCAAATCACACAATGCCCAATTTTACCTATCAACTCCCATGTGCGTGCCAGATTTTAATTCAAAGGACATTTAAAAAAAAATCAAAGTTACAACAACAGACTAAAAATACAAAACCTAAACGAATGTCTCTCATCCCCACACTTAAAACTCACATTGTCCTCAATGTGGACCGAGAAACGACGGTAACATAAAAGAAATTTACAAAAATAAAAATAAACAGAAATAAAATAAAAGAAACTAAAAACATACAAAAATCGAAACAGACTTCCCTAGTATAATGACTGTGATATTCCTCGTGAGTCCTGTTCCCTAGCCTTCTATTCGAACGCGCACAACTAATCAAATTTCTAGTAATTCCTCACGAACGAAAGCGGCTAATTCTATCACACTAACAAACAACTCAAACACGCATGTAATATAAACTATACAATAACAACCAACCCGTCCAAACCCCCAAACTGTACAAAAATAAAAGGTATACATCAGTTTTTATATACATACCAAAATAAAATGAAAAGAAATACATAAATAGAAATTACATAAATAAAATACATGGAAATAAAGTACAACCTGGCAAAAGGTGATGCAGATAATCACTGCGGGTCTCCACCTGTGTCTGGCTGATCCGACTGATTTGGCTGATGCTGGTCTGGTGCCCTGAAGAATGGTGGAATCTCTATACCCTGATGATGCATCATATACCAAATGACCACATCCTGGCGGTCCATCCTATCAAAAATTTGATTCCTAAGATCCTCAAGAGTGAGTGGTACTGGTGGTCTCAATCATAGCGGGTGTCGAACCTTGCGCTCTATGTGATGTGGAATCCTCTGGCGTTCTATGGGTGCCCCCATCTGTATTGCCTGATCAGCAGGCGTCCCAGCAGGTGGTGGGACCTGCGGACCCTGCCTAATCTCCATAAACCGTGGCGGATCATCCATCTATATGATCCCCGCCAAACGTAGCTCATACAATCTATAAGGAATGGTATGCGGGCCTGGTATGAGTAGACGGCCTGGATATCGATCAAAAACTCCTAAACTCTCTGCCAGCCTGTTGATGTAAGGCCCGAGCTCCAGTCTGGCCTCCGGCCCACCTCGACGACCCATGGAGATAGAAGAAACGAGAATGCTAGCCAGGTTGGCCTCTCGGTGGCTAATGATGCAATAGAGGCAAAATAAATCCAGTTGGCTACACTTCTCAATACCGGACCGACGTCCGATGAGAGTGCAAGCCAGGATCCTGTGTATGTAGCGAATGAGGGGGTCACGAATGGACGACTCCACAAGAGATGATGAGTATGGTCCATCGGCGATGGAATGCCAAAAGTCAAGTCACGCAACTGACTGTCGCTGACCCCCTGATCGTGTCACCACCTAAATAGGCCCCGCAAGCTCTACAAAAACTATTGCGCCGCCACCTCGGTTTCGATGTACCACCCCATGGCAACCGAAAAATTATGGGACCGACAGCTCGTAAACCTGTCGGCCCAAGGAAAAAGAAACTGTAGCCGGCTCCTCGAACTGGCCTGTGACATAGCGTAAGGTAGAATGGAACTCGACAGTAAGCTCCCAGTACTGGATCGCGTCACAGGCCAACGCCGCTATCCATCGGGCATCAACGTACTCATGTAGCCTCTGAAGCTGTCCTAACTCCTATATCAGCCCCCAATCTATCCTACGATGCTGGTAGGGCTCCATGTCAATGAACCTCTCTAAGCGGACAGCCTCCTCTGTCATCATCTCAAACCGGAGGAGAGTGTGCTGGTGTAAAACCCTAACGTCAAGCAGAATAGACTCCACGTTGGATGCTGGACGCACCTTGGGAACAACGTATCGGATGACACGTGGCGCCCGACGAATCGGGCGTGGCTCCTCTGGCTCGCCCCTCGCGTGTGGAACTGGGCCCCGACTGCGCTTCCCTGCACTTCGCTGCGCTAGATGACTCGCCACGATCAGACATGCTTGCAATGACAAGTTAGTATAACAAATATACAATAACATTTAAGACCGGGCAGTACGACCGTATAGCATTTCATTCACAGTCGTCCGGCCTGTTAGTACAACAACTAAATGCTACAAAAAAAAAGTAAAAAAAAATTGAAAAATTCAGGATACCCTTTTTATTTATTTAAAAACCAGACGACCACGCACGAATGGAGATTGAGTACTGGCGAGACAGTCTAAACCTGCAAAGAAAGTATAGGTATATCCCAGGACGCAAATTACAATTTCATTACAACACTATCAAACTTAGTAAAAAAAATCAATTCACGACGTTCTCAACTGCTCTACCAACATGGATTCACAGTTATTCCAATCTATCAAACGACTCAAACTACAAAATAAAGAATCATCCTACAAAACACTATTTAGTTTACCCGAGTTATCCCTGCACCCCAAATCTACATAACTAAACAGCAAATGCCACATCTCCATTTACACGAAAACACAAGATTATCTCTATATTGACTCAACTACTTCCTAGTATGCAGACAAAGACTCATAAGGTAGCAAGACCCGATCAAATTACACTAACACAAGATTATTTCTCTCAAACTGACTCTATCCGATCCAATTTCAAACCCAACCAACTGACATCAGAAAAATCGACTCAAGTTACAACTTACCGACTCAATGTGCACTAATTTGGACCCAAATACACAAAGTCACTAGACCCGACTCAATTTTATACTAAAATCTGATCGATTGCATAAAGAAACAAGGAAAAGTACCTCACTGTGTAAGTATATGACTAAATTAAGGTGAAAAAGACAAAACCCGAACCCTTGTGTAGGTCAAAATGGATGGTGGTTGCGGATGTGGTGACGGGAGGTGGTAGACGACGACGCCGGCGGTAGTAGGTGGTGGTCTCGTCGACGCCCGTGGTGGTGAGCAGGTGGATGGTGGTAAGTGGTGTGGCGACGGATAATATGGTGGTGGTAGATGGTGGACGGTGGTGGCTGGAGAGGTGGGTGAGAGCGATGGTGGTGTAATCGTCGATGGCGGTGGTGAGGGGAAGAAAATGGCACAAAGCCTATTTTTTTATTTTTTTCTGAATTTACCAGGCTCCCGCGTACCACGGGAGAATTCAAATTACAGTCTCGCGTATCGCGAGAAACGAACAAATGGGGTGACTTTTCATTGCCCCCATACCGCGAGAAACAAGGTAGGATCTCTCGCGTACCACGGGGGAAAAGACACTGGCAAACTCTATTTGTCTCTCACGTACCGCGAGAGACTCTCCCCAAATGCCTCGCGTACATCGAGGAGTACTCCATCACAGAAAGTTAAGGCCGTTTTTTATACTTAGAAAAATTTTCACCATTTAAGAATTTTTTTCAACTTGTTTTCAGAACTTGTTCCAACCTTAGAATTTTAAGATTACATACCTGGAACGTCATTTTTGATGGTTTTGTTCCGCCTCTTTGGTCACGATTCCCTGAAACACACGAATACACAAGAACACACAAACCGAAAAAATGCAAAAACTAAAATGAATGAAAACAAAGAATTTTTCAAACTCTACACTTGGGCTCTACCCTGAGGACTTACTCTCACTTAGCCCAAGTTTCCTGGCTTTTCGAGGAGAATCTCATCCCCCTCAACATTCTCAATCGGTCCTCCGATGTAATGCTTCAACCTATGACCGTTTTCCTTCCACGTGCTACCCTTCTCATCATGTAACTCCACCGTGCCATATGGAAATGCTTCTTTGACCGTGTACGGCCCTGTCCACCTCCACTTAAGCTTTCCTGGGAATAGTTTTAATCTAGAATTATATACCAAAACCATGTACCCACACATGAAGTCTTTCACTCCCTTCAACCGACGATCGTGGGACGCCTTTGTACGATCTTTGTAACTCCAAGAACGTGCGTATGCCTCGTCACATATCTCATCTAACTTATGCAACTGCAGAAAACGGTGTCGTGATGCTTTAGGCAAGTCAAGATTGACTGCTTTTAGGCCCAATACGCCTTGTGTTCTAGCTCTATCGGGATATGACACACCTTGCCATAAATCATCCTAAAGGGTGTGGTCCCAATAGGTGTTTTGAATGCGGTTCGAAAGGCACAAAGCATGTCATCTAACTTGTCGGACCAATCTTTCTTATTCTTCCCGACAGTCTTCTCTAAAATCCTCTTCACTCTCCTATTCACGTTATCCACTTGCCCACTAGTTTGTGGATGATAGGCAGTGATTAGCCGATGGGTGACCTCATATCGTGACAACACCTTCTCCATCTGGGCATTGCAGAAATGCATGCCCTATCACTAATCAGGGCTCTAGGAGTATCGAACCTGCTGAACAGCTTCTTCAGAAATCCCACCACTACTAGGGCGTCATTTGTAGGTAAAGCGTGAGCCTCAACCTACTTAGAAACATAATCTATCGCCACAAGTATGTACCGATTCCCTCGTGATGCAGGGAAGGGACCCACGAAGTCAATGCCCCAAATATCAAATACTTCAACTACCTGAATTGGGTGCTGGGGCATTTCATTCCAGGATGAGATATTACCTGCACGTTGACATGCATCACACCGCTTCAATAACTCATGAGCATCCTTAAACACTGAGGCCAATAAAATCTAGAATCAAACACCTTCTTGGCGGTGTAGGAGGGCCCGTTGTGACCTCCCGTCAAACCCTCATGACAATGCTTAAGGATCTCTATGCCTTCTTCCTTATTCACACACCTCCTCAGAACTCTATCCTCTCCCACACGAAACAGATGTGGAGCATCCCAAATGTAGTGGTTGGCATCGACAAATAATTTACGCCTCTTTTGGGATGTCATGCCCTTCACCACTACACCATTAGCCAAGTAGTTTTCTATGTTACAAAACCATGGCAAACCTTGCGCCTCGGCGCTCATGTAAAAAACCGGCTCAATGTTCAGTCTCACACTCACCATCATCAAGGACTCATGGGGAAATGTGTCCCCTATGGCCTCCTCCCGGATCTCTTCCCTACCGGGGTCCTCTAGCCTCTACAAATGGTCGGCCGCCACATTCTCTGCTCCCTTCTTGTCTTTGATCTCAATATCAAACTCGAAAAGCAGGAGAATACATCGAATCAATCTAGGTTTGGCATCTTTCTTGGCGAACAGATATCGCAATGCCGCATGATCAGTATAAACGATGGTGTTAGAGAGCACTAAGTATGAACGAAACTTGTCAAATGCAAACACCACCGCTAACAACTCCTTCTCGGTAGTTGTGTAATTCTCTTGAGCATCGTTAAGAGTTTTACTCGCATAATAGATCGGGTGGAAGTGCTTCTCTCTTCTTTGGACTAAAACCGCCCCGACTGCATAATCACTCGCATCACACATGAGCTCAAAGGGTAAGCTCCAGTCGGGGGAAATTAAGATAGGAGCACAGACTAACTGCTACTTCAAGAACTCGAATGCCTTCAAATAGTCCGCATCAAACTCAAACAGGACGTCTTTCTCCAGAAGACAGGTCATGGGTCGGGTGATCTTCGAAAAATCTTTAATGAATCGTCTATAGAAACCCTCATGACCTAAGAAACTACGCACCGATTTCACACTAGTCGGTGGTGGAAGACTACTAACCGTGTCAATATTAGCTCTATCCACTTCGATACCGGCACGTGAAACCTTGTGCCCAAGCACAATCCTCTCACTCACCATGAAGTGACACTTCTCCAAGTTAAGCATCAACTTCGTCTCTATGCACCTCATTGTCATCTTCTCGAGGTTCTGCAAACAATGAATGAAAGAAATCCCAAACACAGAAAAATCGTCCTTGAAAACCTCCATGGAAGTCTCGATCATGTCCTGAAAGATAGCCACCATGCACCTCTGGAAGCTGGTTGGAGCATTACACAACCCGAATGTCATACGCCGGTACGCGAAGGTACCGTACGAGCATGTAAAGGTGGTTTTCTCGTGATACTCTTGTGCAATGGGGAACTGGAAATAACCCGAAAAACCGTCAAGGAAGCAGTAGAACTGCTACCCAGATAGGCGCTTCAGTATCTGGTCAATAAAAGGAAGGGGGAAGTGATCCTTCCTTGTGGCATCAATCAGCCTCCTATAATCAATGCACACTCTCCAACCGGTGACTGTCCTAGTAGGGATCAACTCCTCTTTCTCATTCCTTACGACTATCATCCCACCCTTCTTCGGGACGACGTGAGTCAGGCTTACCCATGTGGAGTCAGAAATAGGATATATCAATCCAACATAAAGGAGTTTAAGGACCTCCTTCTTCACCACATCTGACGTGTTCGGGTTAAGCCTCCTTTGAGGTTGCACAACTGGCTTGTGCTCCTCCTCCATCAATATCCTATGCGTGCAGAAAGTCGGGATGATGCCCTTTATATATGTGAGCTTCCATGCAATGGTCTGTTTATTCGCCTTCAAGACCTCTATTAATATCTCCTTATCCTCCTTTGTCAGTGTAACAGAAATCACGACGGGCAAACCGGCCTCACAATCCAAGAAGGCATTCTCCAAATGGGAGGGTAGCTCCTTAAGCTCAAGGTATGGCGGTGCCTCAACCAAGGGCTTCTTATCCTCCTCGGTATTCGCAGCAACCTCAATTACTTCTAGGTACTCAGGAGGTCTACTAGCCGGGTGGCTCGGACTTTGTTCGGGGGGAGCATCAGTCTCACCATCCTTATCTTCCTCACCCATGTGTTGTGGGTAAATCAGGTCAGCGCCACACACATAGTCAAGGAAACGATCCATATGAGATATGATAGTGTCTAGAAAGAAAACGGAATCGTCCTGTCCACTAGAGTTCTTCATCGATTTCATGACATCAAAGGTGACATTCTCATCCCCTACACGAAGTGTGATCTTACCGTCGAAGACATCGATCAATGCTTTGGCGGTGCGCAAGAAGGGGCGTCCCAAAATGAGTGGGAATCTATCGTCAACCTCCATATCAAGAATGAAAAAGTCCACGGGGAAAACAAACTTATCAACCTTTACCAACAGATTCTCCACTATTCCCCTTGGATATTTGACCGAACGGTCGGCCAAGGATATGCTCATGCGCGTAGGGGCCGGATCTACACGGCCTAGCTTTTCGAAGAGAGAGTATGGCATCAGGTTGATGATAGCACCGAGATCGGCCAACGCGTGGTGCAGACTCGAGCCACCAAACAAACACGGGATCGTGAAGACACCTAGATCTGCTAATTTCTCTGGTAGCTTGTTCTAGACCATTGCAGAGCATCTTTCATTCAGAGTGACAGTTGAAAGGTCCTCCAGCTTCTTTTTATTGGATAGAAGATCTTTTAGGAATTTAGCATATAGCTCCAGAAAGTGTCCATAATCCTTTGCATATTTCTGCTGCATCAGGCGAGCAGGATATGGAACACGGCTAAGATCAACATTCAGGGTCTTCTTCTTCCCCTCACTCTTCTCTTCTTCTCCTATCTTCTTAGCAGGAGGCTCACTATTGGGCATTGTACTTGCTGGGGCTCGCCTCTCGTGCACCCCTCCAGGAGCCTCCATCTATATCTCCTCGTTAACCGGCTCATCATCATCATCATATGCCGGTGTCTGCTAACTCTCTCCTCCCTAACCACTGCGCGTGGTCACCGCCTTCAACATGGTTTTGGGGTGAGTCTCAGTACTACCCGAAAGGAGCCTCCAGATCTATTATTCAGCTTGCGCGCAATGTCTCCCACAGTGCGCTACACATCTAAGAATACGGACTGCTGACTCCTCAGTAATGTATCATACTCCTTCAACTTATTCTGAGTCTCCTGATCTATCCTTACCAACTGAGCAAGCAACTGAGTCTGGGTAGCTAACATATCCTCAATCCTCTTCTGCACTACTACCAGAATTCTGTCCTCCATCTCTATCTCCTTCATACTGATTTTGACGGGGTTGAAACCCAGTTGGGTTCCCGCCAAATCTCCAACTGAAGTTAGGGTGGTTTCTCCATCCAGAGTTGGACAGAGGGGGTTTTTGGTTCCCCAAAAAGTCCACCTGTTCCTGTTGAGTGACAGGGCAATCGATGGTGTCATGACCTCCTCTACACACCTCACACTTCATAGCACTCATCTTCAAATCTTTGATCTCTTTAGCCATAGCTGCAAATGCAACAGCCATGCTAGTCTCAGTAGTGACCTGATGAACACCTCTAGTGGCGGAAGTAGGTGTCCTAACACTAGGAGTGGAATTCCTAGAAGAAGGTTGCTGTTGCTCAGCTTGAGCAAAACTCTCAAACATATTCTCACACTCCTCCGGCTCCTTCTTATCCATGATGTGGCCTCCTGCAGCAGTATTGAACATTTGTTGTTTCTCAAATGTAAGACCATTATAGAACTTTTCAACCAATGCCCAATCAGAAAGGCCGTCTTGAGGACACTTCCTTAGCAGAGTATTAAACCGCTCCCAAGCCATGTGGTAAGGCTCATCGGGGTCCATACGGAAAGAGTAGATCTGATTCTCAGACGGGCGGCCTTAGATGGTGGATGATACTTCTTCAGGAATTTGGCCTTCAGATCTTCTCAAGTGGTAATGGAATCCTGGGGTAAGTTATCCAACCAAGTGACAGAGCGAACATAGAGGGTGAATGGGAAAATACGCAACAGGATGGCGTGATCAGTAGCACTAGTAATGCAAAAGGTATCGCAAATGCGCGCAAAGCGGGACAGGTGTCCTGGCGCATCCTTATCCTCGAGTCCGTGGAACTGAGTAGATTTACTAATGGTGGTCATCACATGAGATGGAATCTGCCAAGTAATAGGGTTAGACAGAGCAGGACGGGAAATAGAGGACCTAGCACCCGTGAAACCATCACAAGCCCTCTGGTGGACGGTACGCCTAGCAGGTGGATTAGCATCACCCATATAAGCAATAGGAATTGAAATGCATACATTTTTCTCAACTAGGTCGCTCAAATGATTGCGAAACTTCCGGTTGCGCTCCTGAAGTTCTCGCTCTGGCTCTGAATAGGCTTCAAAGTCGGGTGATCCCTGTGAGCGAGTATGTTGCATAAACTGAACAGAAGACAAAGGGGAAACATAAGAACTAAGAACAAAGAAAAAAACTCGAACTAAGACTCACATAATTAGCAAATAAGGACACAAAAAGAAAACAAGCAAATTAAGGAAATAAACTGAAAAGGAAAAATAAAACAAATAACCAAACAAGAACTAATCAAAGCTAATTTTGCTATTGCCAAGTGTCCCCGGCAACGGCGCCAAAAACTTGATGTCGGTCAAACGATCTATAAAATTAAACACAAAACTAACCTAGACACTCTAGTTAAACTCTGGACAAATCTACTAAACTAAACCAAAAAGAAAGGCAAGTTTACCTATCAATTGTAACACAGCTCAATGTAAGTCCGGATATCGAATTCACGAGACACTAACTCTAACACAAACTAGACTTTGACTAGGACGGAACTGTTTGATTTGATTGGGGGGAATCTACGAACTAAGATCAACCACTAAACTTAAACTAATTGAATGAAGAAGACTATTAAGATAACTAACCAAGCAGACAAAGACTCAGATGAAATCAGTAAGGATGAATGACACTACCTAGGCTATCGGTTATGTAAGATACAGTGGAACTTGGATCCTAAGATGTAACACCCTCAAACTACCTAATGGATTCCTGATCAATCTCAGAATGTGACCAGAAGGAGACTCAAGGGATACTATGCTCACCAGTGATCGGATTACCTTTCGGTCTCACCGATTATGCTAAGGAACTCACTAGACAGCTCACCTCTCGGTTTCACTATCTCAATACATCGGAGATGCAAGGAGCAACCTGAATTCAACCTGTTTAACACGAATTAACAACGACACTAGAACCCTAAAGAAACGACCTCTTAGACTGTTTACTCTCTGAACCACTAACACCGAAGACTAATCATTTATCCATCACTTTACAGGTATTTAGAGAAGAAGAACACTTAGTTTATTAAGTTGTTGATTGATAATCCTACGGTTACTTACGTCTAGCAAACCACCCTCAAATCACAAACACAAAGTAAGCGATCTAATACACATCTATTTATGAAAGACATTCACCAAGACATGTATGGAACAAATCAACCAATCAAAATACAAAACAAAGCATGCATATTCATTAAACAATCGAAATCAGATCTGTACAAAAGCATAAAAACCAAAACAAGTTCCATAAACCGATAAAAATCCAATCTTTTGCAAACATTCATCGTTAACCTAGGTAGTTCTAGGGTTTAACCAAGAATCATAATGAAAACAGAAGATTCAAATTTAAAAATCGCAAACATGAAGTTCAAACAAAATCAAAGCAAACAATACGATCGATCATGATCGAACGATTCAATGTCTAACCGTGTATGATTCAATCCTTCGAACCCTTGACCTTAAAGCTTTCTCCTTTGCAAAATCACCTCTATCTTTTCCTCTGACGGCTAATAATCAAATACTAGATAGAATGGCCGTTCAAAACAATTAAAACTTAAAGTTAGAGTTTTTTACGGTTTAGCGGTTCTCCTGCGTACAGCGAAAGAAAATGGCCGGTACCTCGCGTACCGTGAGGGACAATTTAGTCGGGCTGCTTTCTAGGTTCCCTCGCGTACCGTGAGGGAATTTTCCTCCTTCCTCGTGTACCGCGAGGAGCATAAATCTCAGAAAATTGATTTTTTCTCTTTTGCTTTCCACTCTTTTCCCGTGTGCTCGATTTCTCCAGGATTTAGCTTCGTTTTCCGCTTCCTTAGCACACTATAACCTGCACTTATTGCCCGAACACAGAACGAACTTAAAACGACACAAAACGATTACAAAACTATACAAATACGCACAAATACACTAGGATAATTACATGTGTTTTGCAACACATCAGGGTTCTTAACAATCTGTAAAGCAACTTCATTATCACAGAAAATAGGGGAGTCAATGAAATTCAAACCGTAATCCAGCAATTGGTGTTGCATCCAGATAACCTGAAAACAACATGCGGATGCGGCGACATATTCTGCTTCAGCAGAAGAAGTCGAAACGGTGGACTGTTTCTTGCACTGCCAGGTCACAAGTCTCTCCCCCAGAAACTGGCATCCACCCGTTGTGGATTTCCTGTCAAGATTACAACCTCCATGATCACTGTCAGAAAAAGAAAACAAGTAAAATTCTGAATCCTTTGGATACCAAAGGCTGAGCCGAGGCTTGCCCTTCAAGTATTTAAATATTCCTTTGATGGAATTAAGGTGAGAAAGTTTAGGATTAGCCTGATATCGAGCACACTGACAAACCGCAAACATAATGTCTAGACGGCTGGCAGTCAGGTACATCAACGAGCCAATCATTAACCTGTAGAGATGTTGGTCAATTCCCGGTTCACCTAGATCTGGAGTAGAACGGGTCGAGTTGCCATAGGAGTAGAAGCCGGTTTGGAGTCAGCAAAGTTGAACTTAATCAGGATGTCATTGACATATTTAGCATGATGAATCAGGATTCCATCATCACTTTGCTTCACCTGCAATCCCAGAAAGAAGGCCATTTATCCCATTGAACTCATTTCAAACTTTCTCTTCATCACTTCTTCAAACTCTTTGCACAGTGCAACATTCGTTGATCCAAAAATGATGTCAGTCAATGTAGTAGGACTCCACTATCTGCTTGGTTCTCTTGTTGTAAACCCTGTATGTTGTCTTGTAGGATGAGTATCCAACGAAATAACATTCGTCGGCTTTTGCATCGAATTTGGACCCAATGGTGTCATTATGCAACAAAGTGCAAAGGCATCCAAATGCTCTGAAATGACCGACCTTCGGCTTCTGGTTAAACATGACTTCATATGGAGTCTTCTGTTAATGGTTGTTAAGTAGCACCATGTTTTGCACGTAGCACGCTGTATTGATTGCTTTAGCCCAGAAGAATATCGGCAATTTAGAGTCAAAGATCATGGTTCTTGCAGCTTCTATCAGGGTTCAATTTCTTCGTTCATCAACACCATTCTGTTGAGGAGTTCTAGAAGAATTGAATTGTCGTGCAATCCCCTTTTCTGCACCAAAGCTATCAAGAACTTCATCTTCCGTCCCGTTGTCACTTCTGATAATCTTGATCTTCAAGTTCAGTTGATTTTCCAAAAGTATCATGAACTGCCTAAGAATGTCTGCAGTCTCACTTTTCTTACCTAAAAAGAACACCCAAGAAAATCGTGAGTAGTCATCAGTAATAACAAGACAATATGATTTCTTCCCAAGACTCATCACACTAACAGGACCGAAAAGATCCATATGTAGCAACTGAAGAACCGATTCAATTGAATTAAACAGCTTGGGCTTGTGTGGCCGTTTATGCTATTTGCCTTTAGCACAAGAAATATATTTTTCAACCTCACAAAATTCTTTTAAAGGCAAACCAACCATGTGTGCTCCTTTGGCAATCCTTTGCCAGAGCATGGAGTCATTTTCAGAAGCTTTAGAAAATAAACACGTATTGGTTAAAGCTGACTCACTATTCATATCTAACAAATAAGAATCCTTACACCTTGATGTTCTCATTAAAATCCAATCCTCAGGGACAACAAACCCTGGTTTTAAAATCAAGCACTATTTGTTAGTAAAATGAGTTGAAAACTTTTTGTCACAAAATTGAGACACACTTAACAAGCTGTGATTCAATTCTGACACATAATTCACATCTTCGAAACAGAGAGTACCATTAGTGACAGTACCTTTCAATGTGATTTGCCCACCTTTATCACCTGCAAAGGAAACATACCCTCCATCGAACATCTTAATGTCGTGAAGCTGAGAGATGTCTCCTGTCATGTGTCGGGAACAACCACTATCAACATACCAGAGGTTGTTGGTAGGCCTCCTTGGTTGTCCCTGTATGATAGAACGCTTTAATTAGTATCTGGAACCCAAGGCATGGTTGTCTTGGGTTGCTCTAACTCATCAAAGTTTGAAAGTTCTTGCAATTTCTTATCTCTTTTGTCTTTAAACTCAATTGGTGTTGTTTGTGCATTTGGTTTTCGTTTCCAAAAAGGCTTCGGTTTTTGAAAGTTTGAGCTTGCTGTTGGAGTGACGATTTTTTCTTTTTACCTTTTAGATTTTATTGGTTTCTCAACTTTCTTTTGTTTATGTTTGAAAACATTATTTTCTTTAACATGATGTTAAGTTTTATGTACAGCACTAGTTCTTTTATCCGATTGTTTGTCATTAGGCCTTCTGTGATTTTGGACCGTAGGTCTTTTAACCGTGTTTGGCTTTTGATGCACATTATCCCATCGAGAAAAAATTGGATAACATCCAGAGTGTTCACGATTGTGAACGCAGTTTCGAGCTAAGTGTCCGGGATTCCCACAGACATAGCATGTTTGCCTTCTCGGATACGGGGCATAGTATCCGGTGTCCCATGATGATGACCGTCGAGGAGAACTTGTGAAGTAACCTGCATTTTCACAGTTCCTAGAAAACCTTCTATCAAACATTTGATCATCATTTCTATCATAATCTCTATGATTTGATTTGAAGCAATTTCTATCACTATTTCTAACATTTTGTTCAAAAGCACGATGATGATTATCAAAATTTGCATAAATTCACTTTTGGTATAACGTTGAGGCAATTGCTTCGATTTTGACTGACTTTTTGATGGTTTGCTACTTTCATGATTAGAAGAACGGTTTTTGTTTTTAACAAATTGAAAATTCTTACCACTCAAGATCTGTTTTTCTTCTTTCTCTAAAGTTCCACCTTTCACAAAAGTGGATTTCAAATTTGTTTTTAATTTATTACCCTTTTTAAAAGTACCACTGCTCAAACCAACATTCAAACCAGAACCAACAAACGTAGCAGAATTTGAAAAACCAGACACAGTATTTTTAAAAGACGAAGACTTGGAATTAAAAACACGACCCTCCTGCTCATCATCACTTTCACAAACCTCCAATATGACCCCTACTAATTCTGTTGCTGCATAAGACTTAGACGGGTTACTAACGTTCACATGTTTTACTGAGGGACCAACAGTCATTGGCGTGGACTGTGTGGATGAAGAAGGTTGATCTGGTTTACAGCCTACACCATACTCCATTTCAACATCTTCATGTTGAACACTTGGTATAGAAGTGAAATTGCCATTGAAAGGATGTGCAACAACATGATAACCAATCCCTGGATTTCCTTTCTTTCTAACTTGGGAATCCAACATGTCATAAACAACCGATAGAGAGTGGTCAATTTTCTCGATTGTTAGTTTAGTGTTTTCCAATTGAGTCACAGCATCATTTAACTTTAGACTGAGGTCATCTATTCTTTTTAAAGCATCATGATAAAGACATTCCTTGTTGCTAAAATCCATTTCAAGTTTAGAAAAATCATTTTTACTTGCCTCAATTTTATCTTTAAAAATATTTTCAGATCGCTTGTGCTTAGCATTGGCATGCCGAAGTTGAATAATTTCCTTTATCAGCATTTCATTATCACACTTATACCTATTTATCTTCTCTACACAATTATGAGAACATTTATTAGTAAGTACCTCAGTATGTTCAATTTTTTACATGAGAGCATGATTTGACACTTTCATTGTCAGCTCATGAATCTGATCTCCCCAATCATATCATGCAGTCTCCTAACTGACCAAGGCTTTGCTATCACTGGCTGTAGTTGCTTCCTTTTCTTCCGAGCTGCTGGATGAACTTCCCTTTTCTGCTTTAGGCTCGGGACATTCCCTAGCAAAGTGTCCAGGCTTGCTTCAATTGTAGCACCTCAAGTTGGACTTATCAAAACCAATCTTCTTTGTACAAGACTCCATCCCATCAAATGAGTTTCTGCCAGTTCTTTTGATAAACTTCTTAGCATGATGCACAGCCATTGGCATATGCCATTTAATATCCATCTCTTCCAAATCACCAGGATGAATTTGACCAGTGTCATCTTTTATCAGATTGGCAGGAGAGAGTTTTTCATCTAGCATTGCATTATAGTTGTTCAAGAAAACACTGAACAAAGCAACATTCATTTCAACAGATTTAACAGTATTGGAGCAAGGTGAGTTACTTTGTTGAGATGGAGTAATAGGAGCTGTTTGATTGGGAACAACAGAAAAATTTGGAGTATGTGCAGATGACATGCTAGAGAGTAAAGCACTTCCCTAAGACACTAAGTGACCTGTCTCAGACATAAACATGATTTTCCTTTGCTGATCGTCCATCTCATATGACCTTAGAATGGAGATCAACTCACTGAGAGATGTGGTGTACATGTCTTTAGTTATCTTGATAGTAGTGATGTTAAAGTTCCAGTTTATCGGCAACGAGTTGGGCAGTTTCTTGTTTATCTCACCTTTGGTCATCTCAATACCTTCACTACTCATTTCAGTCATCAAGTGAGTAAATCTATTTATATGAGATTCCAGACTTTCCCCTTTCACATACTTGAACATGTTGAATTTCTGTCTTAACATGTCCTTTCTACTTTCTCGTATATCTAAATTTCCTTCAAACCTTTCCACCAATGCATCCTAAAAAGCTTTTGCAGTCTTGTATTCTTTAAAACCTTGAGCAATTTCTGTAGACAACGCCATGGTCAAACCACCATAAGTTTTCTCATCCTTTTCCTTCTGAAGAATTTCTTCACCAACATAGAGATTAGGATCCTTGGGAACAAATTCATTCTTTTCATTTCTGACCATAGGAACTTGAGGACCCTTCTCAATAGACTTCCAAATAGATGAATCCTTATATTTAGCAAAGTTCTCATATCTATATTTCTAGTTATCAAAATCATCTGCATTTGTAAGACGTGGAGGTCTATTTGTGGTACCAATCTCATTATCCATAGCATTAGTATCAGTCATGACTTAATCAGCAGAGGACACTATACCGCAAACTTGAAAGAAAAATCGCATAGTTTGAAGCACCCGCAAACTTGAAAGCAACCGCAAACTTGAGATTAACCGCAAACTTGAGATTAACCGCAAACTTGAGATTAGTCGTAAACATTGAAATAACCATAAACTTTGAAATATTGGAAAACTTCAAAATAACCGCAACCTTGAAATGAAGTAAGATTGGAAAGCCGTAAACTTACTGACCGCAAACTTGCTGAGCGCAAACTTAACACCCACAAACTTCAAGAAGATGAAATTAATAGCAAAGCTTCGATTTTCTAGCAGAAAAATCAAATACTCAACTCATCTTCAACAAACATGACAGAAACACAATCCAAAACCTGTCAATCTGTCCAGAAACTCTTCCAAACGCACAAGTCAGTTCAAATAAACGCTAAAATAGTAACTTTGATACCTGTAGAGTCAACGAAATCCGTTGCAAGCTTCACCAATAAGCACTAAGGCTCTGATACCAATTGTAAGGTCCGGATTCCCGAGGATCTTCAATCAACGGATTCAACGATGTGTTGAACCTGGCGGAAACAGACTCGACACGTGACTTGTAGGTATAAACAATAAGGACGAGACACACTTGATTGTCAAACGATTCGTATATTGATAAACCACTGAAAAACAATACAAATGTTGCTTAACAACTCGTCTAACCGAATACATAATACAAAATAATTATTTATACTATTCGGTTGGGCTGGTCTGGGCAGCATACTTCTTGTATGCGGTTGGGCACCGCATACTTCAAGTATGCGGCTAGGCCACGAAGTATGAGGCCGCATACTTCCAAAAAGTCTTGATCTGAACTTTTCGGTGATCTCTGTAGAAGCATGTTTTAGTAACTATAGATTAAATTTTATGTATCGGTGTACTAGGCTAGTACGCAGGAGGGTGTTCCTGCGTACTTAGCTTGTTCACCAGTTGGTCCTGCGTACTTAGCAAGTACGCATGACCAATGCCCTACGTACTTAGCCAAGTACGCAGGTAATGTTCATGCCCCTATAAATAGAAGACTTGTCTTTATTTGTAGGTGGAACTTCAGGAACTAGGTTTAGAGGTGTCCGGGTCGGGACGAGCTCTCCCGACCCCTGGACCGTGAGCTTAGATGAGAGATGTGTGCTCCTTCGGTATGTAGTCTGTAATACGGGATGAATTCTATGTTATGGATTATGTATCGTTTCATTATCTTTTGTCTTTGTTCTTGTTTCTGTGCTTTGTTTCTTGGTTCCCACACAAATCACAGAACAGGTCCGTGTTATCTGCGCTGCTCGATGAGACTTCTGGGACCTACAATCTCTTGATGCGTTAGCCTATTCGGGACGAAATTTCTTTCAACTGGGGGATAATGTGACAACCGCGGTTTTTCAGGTCCTTACCGTTTCTCGACCTTTTATACGTTTATATTTTTAAATATTATGGTTATATATATATATATATATATATATATATATATATATATATATATATATATATTAAGTGTTTCTAGGGATTTTAGGAACATTGCCTTAGACGAACACTAAGGTCCGAATTAGAAAACCCGGTTAAGTGCATGCGGTCGCGTATACCGCGAACGCGTTAAATAAACGATAACATTTAATTTCTCGAAACTAATTTTTATATTTAAATTTAGTTGAGAAATATGTTTTATATTATTTATATGTGCTAACTTTTGTGATTCTTGATTAAACTAACGATCACAAGTGGTTCTTCCGGTAAATACCCGGTGTTTACCCGGTATACCTTTTTCAAAATTTTTGAGTTTTTATATTTTAAAATTTTCTAAAATTCATTATTTTAGATACTAAATTTTTATGTTTGGATAAAAATGTTTATTTTTAGTGTTTAGTGGTGTAATTTTTATAAAAAGTGGGTATTTTTTTTATCTATTTGGTCTTTTAAATCAGTAGACCACACTCACGCCTATAAATACCCAACCTCCTACCCATTTTCTGCCTTCCCTCTCCTTGTTCCAGCCATAAACACCTCACCACCATCACCAAACACTCCCAAATCATCCATTCAAGCTCATTTCCAAGCGTGATTGTTGGGTCCAATGGATTCATGAGCTTGTTCTTAGTGTTTTGAAGGTATTATAACATGATTTTCATCTTTAACTTTCTATTTTGATCATTGCATGTGTTCTCAAGAACACCAATAACACACACACACCCACACACTTACTTTGATTTTCAATTTTGTTTATTTATTAAAATTCCTACATGTTTAATAAATGAAAATTGGAAAAAATACCTCTGAGTATTGAAAAAATCTGAAATTTGGACAGTGGTTAGTATATTATAAATGAACACTCCTATTCAAATTTTGTGAAAATTAAAGTTGTTTAAGTAGGTGTATAGTATTTATAAAGTTTAAACAAATGATTTGGGGATTTCATACTTGTGGAAAACTTCTGGACTTGAAACTTGGAATGAAATCTCATATGAACCTAAAACTAATCTGGTAAAATTTTGGTAAAGTTTTGATAAGTTTAACTATGAAATTTGGTCAGAAAGTTTTGACAATAATATATTCATAATAAATAATCTGTATATTGAAAAAATATGAAATTTGGCTAGAAAGTTTTATTTATGTATATAATTAATTGGTATAAGTTTCAAGAAGTAACTTTATGTCTAAGTATGATTTTGTAATTATGGTCCATTAAAATTTTATAAAAAGTTACTAATTTTGGAAATTTGTATATAAAATTGTTTTTATAAAAGTTTCAGGGGATTTTGGACAGAAGTATGATCATATTAAAAAAATAAATTTGGACTTTTAAATTGGGTGCTAATATCACACTAAAACCCTAATTTTAGACGAATCAGATATTTAAACTGTAAACCAGACTTTACGCGCGTAATCGTGTTTTTGGACAAAGCAACACTGTGACTTAGGATTTTATACAATAATTGTTATAACTACTAATATACTTTAATAAGATATTAAATTTAAAGTTTTTAAAGTCACGAATTTATATAAAAGCCGGTTTTATAATTTTTAAGCGGTTAGTAAGCTTATGCACTTGTTTTTCGGTATGCAATAGATTGAATTTGCTATTTTAGTTGTGCTGACTTAGTTACACACTTCAGGAGTCCTAAAATGTTTTTTATATCCACTTGCTTAGTAGGACCCGGTTAGGAGTCGGTATTCGTCTGTATTTGTCATCTGCGTCGCACATCTCACCCGTATCGATCATGTGAGTTTCGCGGCCACGCTTTACTTACTGTTTACGTTTTTTGGGGAAAGTTGTTTCTTTATTTATTTTTATCACATGTTATAGGATACATAAATACATGAGTTATTTTTTTAATGCCTTAAAGTCCTCAATTTTGGGCATTCAACTAGCTGATCGTAGTCGTTGGGAATTTTGGGTAATACTACTTTGGTTGACACCCCCGCTCATGGTTTGGTCATGCCAACCAGACTTTTAGGGTCACTTGGGCGCAAAGTTAGCCAATTTTTAGGCGTTTGTTTGCATTAGACTTTCGTATGTGACACTTTATTTTTTATTTCGTCGATGTTTTGATTGTGGCGCACGGTTATATGTTGTCTAATACATGTGTCCTCGATCAATGGATTTTTGATCACTTTAGATTTTTTTATCCGAAACTTATTATAGAGTCGCAAAACATGCGAACTAACCAACTATTTATATAGTTGACCCGTTTTCGAAACTTGCTTTTAGGTAAACAGAATTGAAGAAGAGATTTTTATGGGAGCTCGCTTTTGGATTAGAACTATTTGTCACACCCCCAAATTCCACTAACGGAGTTTTACCGTTTGGAAGGTGACACACCAGGATCTCAATCATTAGTTACATTAAACGACACTATATGGGACTTAAAATGTCATAACCAAAAAGTTCTGAGTTAATGCGGAAGCGTTTAAACAAGATCGTTACTGCGCAAAACAAATGCGCTCAAGTTTAATTTAATAAAAGCAAGTGAGTTGTCTCAAATGATTGCATATGAATGAAATGACAGTAGGACTCCATTAATGCCCTAGATGTGCAACATGTGCCTTAGCGACCTGAGAAACATGTAAGAAAAAGTGTCAACACGAAGTTGGTGAGTTCACAGGTTTCAAGTTTGCAATAAGAGAGTGTTTGCCAGATTATGTACATTCAATATGCATACCTATAGGTAGCTAGCCTATGTTCATGTCTTACTAAAGCACTCACAACCGAAGCTGACAGTGTGTTTGTTTGTTTGCCTCTAGCCAGGTCTATCAACTCTGACTAATGTGTTAAGGTCAAAATTTCACCCGTTCGACCTCCAATCGAGTTAGTGCGACTAACGCGGGTGGGGTTTGTCAAACCCAGTAGTACTACAAAAATTATCTCGCTAATTCCATATTAAAGGTCCAAAGTGTGTGAGGACTTTCATGATAGTGTGTTACGCTTAGCCTCAACAGTGATATCATATGAAGTATCATAATCAAAATAGTTTGCGTCATGTTTTCTCCACCAACGGGAAAAACATGAAAAATGATGTTTGTTTGCTTACCTGTTTCTCCCCCATGGGGAAAACAAGTAAAAGTATGATGGTGCGTATACATGTTTCTCCCCCAACACGAAAACGAGTAAAAAGGGGTCGTGAAACTCACATGCGTTGTGTAGTAGGTAGTATCATACAATAATAAGATTGAAACCACGAGTGTTAGCCCGCAGCGGCTTACGTATGCCCTAGAATTATACATATAACAATTATGGATACAATGGGAATATTGTGATGACGACACGGAAGATTAGAATGTCTTAACACATTCTGAGGATCAATGAGTAGACGAACATATCAACGGGAAATAGGGGTTTCTTAATTTAATAATTAAGGTAAATATGTTTCGTGTCGAACGTTTCTATATACGAATAATAAATATATAAATATATACTTTCTTGTGTTCGTACCAAACATGGTCTACAAGAATAATATATAATAAATATATTACATTTAAGTTCGTAAGACCAATATAATAAACATTTGCGTGAAAAAATAATAAATATATTATTTTTAATCAAATCAATAGACGTGAGTAAATAAAATAATAAATTATATTATTTATAATTTTTTAATCGTTTCATAAAGTTTATAATCATGGCGAAAATATAAAAATATATATATTATTTTTAATCTAGGTCACGGGGTCAAAAATAATATAAATATATTATTTTGTTTAGAGTGGTGGTTTGAAAATAATATAAATATATTATTTTTAAAAGTGGGAATGGTATTAAATACGGGTTCTGAAACTAAACCCGAGCCTACGGGTGATTTTCGGAGTTAAAACTCGTTTATATATCAATATAATATTAAAAATTGAAAGAGAAGGGTGTGGAGAGACTCGAACCCGGGTCTCTCCCACACCAGCACATAGTCTTAACCAGTCCCGCCCGCTAGGGTATCGCAACCAAACCCAGACAGAAATGGTTTTAACCTTTGATTCTACCGTGTACTTCCCCCACATACGAATTCGATCAAAACCAGTCATAATACCATCAAATTTGACCGCAAATGGCTTCAAGATCATAGAGGTTTTGTTCATTAGGGTCTTGTGAATCTATAGTTGAGTTTAATAAAAAAAAATAACAAGTTATGATCATTAAAGTTCTGTTTTAGAATCCGAAACCCTAGAATAAGAACAGGGGATTGATTTGATCAAATTTGATGATAGAACTGTTCGTAATTAGAGGGGTTTCAACGATTTGGACTATGCGAACCTATTTATGTGATTTAATTCCATTGAGATTAAGTTTAAAATAAAAAACCCCAAATCAGGTATATGAACAAGCCCTAGTTAGCGATCTTGATTCATACGATGATATGTGTCCAAATAATCATAGGGCTTTTACTTTAATGATGAAAACGAAGCTGTAGGTGTGAATAATTACCATAATTGAGTTCAAATCGATGGAGATCGACTAAATCTCCATCACGGCTTACGTGGCTTGGTTTCTAGCGACTCCGTCTGCTTCTCCGATCAGATTAGCGTGTGCAAAAGACTCAGATAAGTTCGTTTGAGGTGTGCAGAGGGTTTGCACATGAATTGGTAATCGAAGTTTGTCGAATTCGATTGATTAAGCATTGAGTTCGATGGTTACGACTTTATTATTCATGAATTGGGTTTAATTCGCTCCATGATGATGATTAACTCGATGGTTATGGCCGTTAATGCTTCAAACATGCGATTTCAGTTACAAAACTCGACATGACTTCGATTATGAATTCGAATTGAGATTACAGGTTACAGGTTTGACTCCTAGAAGTCAACAGAACTCAAAAATCATGATTTTGACTTTTAAAAGTCAAAAGAATCAATTTTGGGATAATTGTAGAACTAGTCCCTGCTGTTTCAAGTCTTTGAATTTGAGATAGGGTAGGATTAGTCCTTGAGGTTAGAGTCCAGTTAAGCATTAGTTAGTTTGACAATCAAAAAGTCAACAGGAAAGCGATTTTTGACTTTCAAAGTCAAAGGAGTGGGTTTAGAGTAATTACACTACTAGTCCTTGTAGTTTCTGGTTTAGATAATGACAACATTAGTCCCTAAGGTTTGAAATGAGTTAAATGGATTAATATTTAATGCAATTTGCTAACGGTGTTAATCTTGAAAAGTCTGACTGTCACACTATTATTTTTAGTTTTGATTATGTACTTTGGTTGTAGGCAGGCATTTAGACACTTTGTACTGTTTTAGAGATTTTTCTTGTATTTGTACCTTTGTTAGAAGCATGTAGTATGGTTCAATGTAATACACAATTTTCCTTTAAGTTTCTCCTATACTTGTGTTCATTTCGATATACTGGTTACATCTCGTACTTCCGCCTTGGCGGGGTGTACATTATCTTCTCCAACCTTACCAAACACACCCTTAACTTGGTTTTGTATACAAATAGAGTAACCTTCAAACCGGTATGTAGATATCTGATGAACAAAATGTTATAGCTAGGAAAGACGGGGTTCTGATCCAACCAACTCTTTCCTAGGAACTTTTCTGTTCGATGTACTACTCTGGAATGATAACCACTTCTAGTATACAACAACCACTTTCAACTAATTACAATAAAAACCCCTCAACTATTCTAAACTTGATTATAACTTAATCAGCAAACTTACTTAGGGTAATCCTTAAGGCATCTCTTAATCCAATTTACTACAAGTACAAGATCAACCCACCAACTTTTCAAGGTGATTTCATAGCCCCTCTTTTACTTTTATATTTTGGGGTAAGAAACATGCTCCTATATCAAAATGGAAATCAAATTCTAGAGTCAAAACTATTCTTTTGCAAAGTAAATAACAAACTTTCTAATTTTAGTAAAACTAAATTGGTTTATACATGTTGTTTTTCTATGACGCTTTATACTACAGAGTCTCTCTTATTTTCTAAAATCTATACAACCATTAACTTTGGGGAAGCCACAAGGGTAAGTAAATAGATCTATTGGCCTGACTAGCCCATCCAATTCTCGGGTTGATGCATGACAATCAATTCCAAGCGTACTTCAAGTTGACGTATTCTTTTCAATTTGGAAGGAGCTCGGTGTTCAGAAACTGCATACTAGACATTCATACTATTGGTCTAACATCCTTATGTCAAGGAGTTGGACGGGAGAGCTATCGATCACTAGGCTTGGTTGTGACTCATGTATAAAAGTTTGTTTACATGTAATGTGAAATTTGTTTATGACGTGCAGTTTGTTATCTTTTACTATCTATCTATTTACACATATGTTCACACCAACTTTTTAGTTGACATATTTTAGCATGTTTTTTTTTTCTGGAAATGGAAACTAAGTTGCCGTTTTGCTCAAGCTAGGATTTCAAGGATTGGCCTTAGTGATCTTAGCTAGTTTTAAATCTATTAATAAAGAATTATTTGTTTTATTTGTCTTGATTGTTTTGAAATACAATGTAATCAACTATTTGGTTAATTTAATAGAAATTTCTTTTAATCATGTGTAATGATTCAATTCCGTCACGCTCCCATGTATAATCCGTCGTTGGCAGGGGTGTGAAAATTTGTGTGATGAGACGAACCATAATATTTTATAGCTAAAACAACAGATAGTATCCAACCTACCAGTTCTAATATTCTCGGGTTTTGTTAAATATCCTACTCTTTGGGTAAGAGAGGTGGAGATCCCACCCCCATCCATCATTATGTTTGTCTTTAAATGAATAGGTCAAGCATGCCTGAATATATGAGCGTTAAACATGTAAGTTGAATCCAGACTCATTTAACATTTGGTGAAATTTCCGTATTCAGATTCATCTTGTCAACCTTGTTTGGGCCAGGATGGATACAAATATCAGTAGTATTATCCCTTATTCAACGAGCATCCCAAATTTATCATGTCATCATATTATCACTTCTTGAGTTTCCCTCTACTAAGATTGTGCCATTTGTACCACTATCGTTTCACCATTGAAATACACATGCAAGGATTAGAACTTACTACTTACTAGTATGACTCCTAAAAGAGATCCAATATCCTAGGTGTTGGTGATTTTGGCATCAGCAGGACACTTTAATGTAGTTAGAATTATCTACAACCAAATGGATGTGAGAAAAAAAAACATTGTTACAAGTTAGGAGATGTGGACTACACACTTTTACAATACTATTCTCATTTCTGGCACCTTCAAACCTGATGGTTCAAAGGGTCAAAGCTCCCTAGTGACCAGAGGGTTCCAAGGGGGCATCTCCCCTTTGGAAGGTTCGGGGGAAGTGCCTTGGTGGTAACGCGCATGACAAGGCCGAAGGGGCAGAGCCTTATGGGGTTCACACTAATTGAAAAGGCATTAGATGTTTTTTGAATTTGCATGATCCATATGAAGTTGCATGAAATTGATCATATTTTTAGTGGTAACTAGTCATTAGTGATAACTGCACATCAGTGGTAATTGGTCTTAACTAGCAACTTGTTCCGTCAATGGCAATTGGTCGCCAGTGGCGATTTGGTCCATTGGTGGCAACTTGGAATGAGTAGCAACTTCGAGCAATAGCATCCACTATTAGTGTTGGTGATTTTAAAGTCATTAATCCATTTTAGTGTAGTTAGATTTATTGATGACAAAGAGAAATGAGAATAAATATTATTATAAGGTAGGAGGTGTGGATTACCACACTTAACAAGACTTCTCATTTCAGGCATCCTCAAACCCGATGGTTCAATTGATCAAAGCCCTCTAGTTAAAACATGATTCCAAGGGGGCATCCCCCAGGAGGCGTCCGGGGCGGTGCCTTGGTGATTTCTAAGGCACAACGCCCCCGGCGGGGTCGAGAGTTAGAGCCCTAACGAGTTTCACGTTGATTGCAATTCCATATGAAGTTGTTTTGGATTTTCATTATTAATGAAAAGTTGCATGAAATGGATCATTAATATGCACGAGTTATTTGTGGTAACTGGTCATTAGTGATAACTGGTCATCAGTCGTAACTAGTCGTCAGTGGCAACTTAGCCCGTCAGTGGCAACATGGAATCAATAGCAACTACTATTAGTAGTAAGTTCGGCAATAGGAGTAACTTAGTTACTAATGACAGGTGTTGGCGATTTTAGTGTTATTAGCCAACTTAAGTGTAGTTAGATTTAACAAAGACCAAATATGAATAAGAGTAAGCGTTGTTACTAGTTAGGAGGTATGTAGTATACACTTTTACAAGACTATTCTCACTTATGGCATTGCCAAACCTAGTCATTCAAGGGGTCAAAGCCCCTAGTGACTTCCTGACTGGTGCCCAATTGAAGGGGATCATGGAAGTGCCTTGGTGCGGTCTAGGGTACAACACCCCAGATTGGGTCCAAGGGCAGAATTCACAATGACTGAAAATGCATTAGAAGGTTTTTTTTTTCAATTTTGTATGATTATATAAAAAGAGTTGCATACAATTAATTGTTAATACGAACCGGTTATCAATGGTAACTAGTCATTATTGATTATTGATTGTCAGTGGCAACTTGGTCCATTAGTGGTCATTGGCCGTTAGTGGTAAATTGGTCTATTAGTGGTAATTGGTGCATCAGTGGCAATTAGGAATTAGTAGCAAATGCGAGCAGTAGCAATTACTCTTGGTAATAAGTTAGGCGATGGTCGTAACTGAGTTACTAATGA
The DNA here is from genome assembly GCA_023525975.1 of Smallanthus sonchifolius. Classification (NCBI taxonomy): domain Eukaryota; kingdom Viridiplantae; phylum Streptophyta; class Magnoliopsida; order Asterales; family Asteraceae; genus Smallanthus; species Smallanthus sonchifolius. The sequence continues at coordinate 43,290,881 of CM042023.1, forward strand.
CATGTAATGGTGATTTTTGTGTGATCAATCCACTTTAGTGTACTTAGATTTATCTAAGACCAAAGAGAAATGAGGATAAATATTGTTACAAATTAGGAGGTGTGGAGTACTCAGTTTTACCAAACTATTCTCACTTATGGCACATTCAAACCCGGTTGTTCAATGGGTCACCAAGGGGTTCCAAAGGGCATCGCCCCTTGGTTGGGTCAAAGGATATGCCTTGCTGCGGTCTAAGGCGCAACGCCCTTGACAGGGTTCAAGGGGGGTAGAGACCTTGTCGGGGTTCACGCTGATTGAAAAGTCACTGGAAGTTGTCTCAGATTTGCATGATTGATGAAAAGTTGCATGAAATTTATCATGAGCATGCACTGCTTATCAGTGGTATTGGTCGTTAGTGGTAACTCATCATCTGTGGAAACTTGGTCTATATGTAGCAACTAGGAATGAGTAGCAACTGCGAACAGTAGAAACTACTATGAGTAGTAAGTTGGGTGATAGCAGTAATTGAGTAACTTATGAAAGATCATCAGCAATAACTAAGTTACTAGTAAAGGAATTTTTGCTAAGGATTTTCATGCTTATATAACTGAATAATTGCTGATAGTTTTAATCATCGACTGGCATACTCCTTCACGAAGAGTTGTGATGTTTCAACGAAAACATTGTGATGGTTCCCTACCTATATACACACGACCTTCGATATGTTTTAGATATGGTTTTTCCTGTACGATTTTAAGAATATAAAAGTATACTCGTTCTTATTTCTCTTAGAATTATCTGATTAAAGATTCTGAGTACCACCAAAGTATTTTAATTTAAGAGTGATGAATACACGATTCAAAGAGAAATCTAGGCTATTTGAAAACGAAAAAACATATATTAAGAACTTCCGGAATCACCTTGATACAGGTATACAACGTTGTTGAACTTTATCAACCATCCAATTTTATGCATGTAACATAGACAAACATTCTTACATGAACAGTAGAAGCAATTCCATAATTAGTCTCATCGTATTACTTCGGTATCGGTTACCTAAGAACTAGCTCCTACATTTGCTAAATTCAATATCATGTCCTAGGGATCATGTTTCAATCCATTCAATCAAATAGAAAATAAAGAACAAGATGAGGATGGTATGAACCCTAGAACACCAATTGAATTAAACGAATGCACCAACAACATTCTTCTGTATACATACCTAACAAACCGTTGCGATCTCTTTTATCAAACGTCGCAACCCTACAAGCCTTAATACGGTTTCTAAATTACATAATGACACAAAAGACCCTTGATTTATAACAAATACATAAAAGACACTAACACTATACTTTATCCAAATTTGATCACACAATTATGGCCAACAATCACCCCCTAATTGTTGATCCAAGTTTGATTCTTCATCTCCAATGTCTTCACTGTTCTTGTTTTGTGCTTACTATGACTACAACCGTGATCCCTTCCTATAGGAAACACCAACCTTGGATTCTGTCTGAATCCATTCCTTCTACCATACTTTAACCGATTCCTTTTGGATCCTTGGAACACGCATTGCCTTATCCTAAACTTGTACTTGAATTCGATCCATTCTTTCTTTTATTCTTTGATCAAAAAATGCAATAAGACCCTCTTGGTCTTCTCTGATGACAAACAAAATAAAATATGAGCAACCCCAAATCCTTCCAATTCGCGACTGAAAAGCAACGTGAATAGCCACCCAAGCCCTTTTGACTCGCGATTGACCTTAACCGAGGAAACCCGTCTGGTTTTTGGTTTCTTACTATAAAACAAAGCAGCAACAACCCTTGCGATTAAATCCGCACCCTTTTGATGTGTTTTAATGTTAACAAAATGACACAAAAACAACCACGTATCCTCTTGATTTTGTGACCTATCAGTGACTATCAATAATGATTCACGTACCCTTTTTTAGATAACCCGCTTGATTATGTGACTGACGTTAAAAACACCCCTTAGTTTCAATCCATTTAATCAAATATACAATAAACGAATACCCCCAACAACATTCTTCTATTTACATACGATCATATATATACCTAACCTACCATTGCAATCCCTAGTAAAAGAAACAAAGTTAGGAGAAAGTCAGGTTGCCATACGATAGAAGGGAGGTCTGACCTAGGGAAGGAAGCAAAACAAAAAAAAACTACGTATTTCATATGTGAAACTCTGTTCTTTCATTGCATGTAGATGTACTTTTATACTATCTATGTGGTTACGATCGTATATATACCTAACCTATCATTGCAATCCCTAGTAAAAGAAACAAAGTTAGGAGCAAGTTAGGCTACCGTACGATAGAAGGGAGGTCTGACCTAGGCAGGGAAGCAAAACGAAAAAAAAACTAAGTATTTCATATGTAAAACTCTGTTCTTTCGCTGCATGTAGGAGTACTTTTATAATATCTATGTGGTTAACTGGTTGATTGACATTGTACATTCTCACTCCCAACACTCTGATGATAACCAATTACTCTAACACACCATTGTGGCACATTAATTTGCTGCTCAACCAAGTATACCAAAGAAAAGAGCGTATGGTAGAAGCGTTATAATCCGTCCTAAAATCTTAGTAGTCAATGTCCATGGCATTATCAGCCAATAGACCATCCGTCCTAATATTCAAATCTCAATAGTCCATGTCAATGGCATTATAGGCCAATAGACATACTCTAATTCACCTATCACCTAAGGTCACTATGATACACACGACCCGGGCCCGTCCTTCCCAATCACGCAAGCCTAATGCCCCAGGAAGATAGTCCAAATCCCAACCCAGTTTAAAGATTAGTTGCAATATCAAAATGAAGATTGTGTAAGATTGTGCCATTTAATTGTTTTCCTAATTTTGTTTTATATGATTTTATCTATAATTTTAAAAGATTTGTTTCGTGCTCCCTAAGTTTATTTTTTCCTATAAGTACTATTGGTGTTTTGCAATAATATATCATAAAATTGCCCCAAATCTCTCTCTCTCTCTCTTTCTTCTATTACTCTTAAAGATTGACCATCTCGAACACGACCATATCAATTGGTGCTTTCATCGCTTATACAATGTCTCCCTGTTGTGACAACACCGAAGAACACTACAAGAAAACGAAGCTGATGTAACCCCGGTAAAATGTTGCATTAGGCCTTGAAAATGTTGCATTAGGCCTAATGCAACCTTTTATCGGGGGTTGCATTAGAAGAAGTTGCGTTAGGCCTAATGCAACTTTTTAAAGGCCTAATGCAACCTTTTTCGAATGTGTTGCGTTTATTTTTCAAATGCAACCTTTTTACTATAAAACCTTTTTACATTCTAATGCAACTTTTTTTACTTTGAAATGCAACTTTTTTAATACTCAAATGTAACTTTTGTTTTAGTTTAGTTAAAAAAAATGGAAATTTTTCTACACTAAAATGCAACTTTTTGTATACTTAAATGATACCTTTATTATGGTTTAGTTACAAAGTGGCAACCTTTTTCTAGACTTAGTGTAACCATTATTATCTAAATGCAACTTTTTTTAAGAAAAATGCAACCTTTATACGAATTTTAGTTACAGTAAATACAACCTTTTTTATACTCAAATGCAACTTTATAATACAAACTCAACTGCAATAAATAAATATGCATTTGATCGCAATTATTTCATTGATAGTCAAATGGTATACTTTAACATGTTTGAGCAAACTCAAAGAATAATATAGTCAACACAAAGTATCAATTACAATAATAAAAATAAATGTAAAACATTCTATTCATCTCGATCTTCAAGTGGATATTGTTTCAAAACCTTCTGCATCATAGCTTCCAAATTTTGTCAATGGCTGTCGATATCTTTCTTCAGAGCTTCGAGCTTCGCTTTTTTTCTTTCACGATCCTCTTCAAACTGTATGAACATTTCTAACAACCGGTTTTTCTCAACTACAACATTTGCTTTGAGTGCTTCCATCAACCCCTCCAGAATCATGTTTGATGTGCAAGCACTATCTATTTTTTTTGTCAATGTTTTTGTAACGCCTCTTTCATAAAGTCAACGATATGCATTGCTCTCTTTGTTCACTACAACCAGAACAGGATCTACCGTAGCTAATATACATTTTTAATTATACTATCAACTTGATGATGAATTGTAACATTCACCATCAATCACCCAATTATCAACAACAAAACAAATATACCAATTATGTTATTTGCTTAACATGATTTCAGTTGATAATTAAAGAACAGATAAATAAAGTGTTAAATATACATGGGGTAATCTGATATGCTTGAGAGATGTGTCGAGCTGCCTTTCTAGCACCTCAAGCTCCTTGCAATTTAGATAGCCAAGATCATCACCTAGAAGATTCATAATATTGATAACACCCAAATCAGATATCAGTCATCTAGTAGTAAAGATGTGGCCCTTTTACCTGTTATTTAAAAAATATTTAAATAAAAGTACTTTTGGGTGAACCGACCCAAAGATCATTAAAAATAGCACAAGTTTTGACCTGTTTCCCCACATGTTTCCAGCTTTTATTACCTCTAGGATCGTTGTAGAGTGATAACGTGGGTAGGTTGTGACAATCCGGACTTTTTCAGTTAACTCAGTTAACAAATCCTGTTAAAACCTAACCCAGTTAACTCAATCTTAAACCACAGGGACTGATCCTATCAATATTTAATCTTAAATTACAGGGACTAGTTGTGTAATAACCCTAAATTGAAGTTATTGACTTCGGAAAGTCAAAATTAATGAAAATTGGTTCCTGATGACTTTTAAAAGTCAAACTCGAGGTACCTTTGGATCCAAATTCGTAAACAACAAACGATAATCGATTCAAATTCAAGTTGTAACGCATAGTTATGATTATGGAGACCATCATGGGATCATTTACATCCATTATTGATCCATAATGAACACGAATTAATCTCATTAAGAACTTTAAACCGTAACCGTCGACCCTCACGTCTTAGTTCATCGAATTCAACTATGTGGTGTGTTATTCTCAAAATTTAACTCTACAAACACCTTAATCGCATCAATCAGAAGCTTTAGCACAGTTGAATTCGACCGGAGGAGGAGCCGTATTTACCGGAGATCAACACAGTAGCAGTCGGCCGTCGTTCTAGTCGATCCCCATCAATTCGACATTCGTTTTGGTAAATTCTTACACCCTCAGTTCCGTTTTAATCTTCTGATGGAAAGCCCTATCATAATTGGGGCTTATAACATCCAATTCGACCAATCCATATCCTAGGGTTCATGTAAAATCAGTTTGATCGAACTCCATTGCAGACTCAACTTAAATCAAATTAAAGTATACCATTAGCTTCGCAATCATCTAATCATCAAAAGCCCTCTGCTAAATCAACGATCTATTATCGAATTAATCGCGATCAGTAACCTAGGGTTCATACGAAAACTGCTCAATCGAATCCTACCCTAGACCTTGTTTAAATCAAATTAAATCACTTCTATAGAATCGCAACACACTACACGTTGATAACCATATGTTAATTTGATACCCTATCATCGGATTGTTCGAAATCCAGAAATTAGGGTTTGTTCTTGAAACAATTTAGGGTTTTCGATCTTAAACACAGTTTTAATGCAATTAAACCTTATCAGCAGATTCGCAATTTCGTTTTTGTTAAAAGCCATATGTTTTCATCAGATATTAATATCGGATTTGAATAAATCGATTCGATGTTCATGTCAGGGTTTTCGGTTCCTAAATCGAGGATTAAACGATTCAAGAGTTGATATTTTTCCAATTAATCCTGAAACCAGATTCGCTTATGCCTCGTAATCAAAAACCCTTTGCTATTGTGATCGATCATTATCGAAATTGAAGGATCAGGACGGGTTTCGATCTTGGTATACATATGGGGGGAGAACACAGGAACCATCAGTGTTAAAACCAATTCGATCCGGGATTTGTTGCGAAACCCTAGCGGGCTGTGATTGTTAAAGCTTTTGACTGTGGGAGTGGAGACCCGGGTTCGAGTCCCTCCACCCCCAATTCATTTTTAGAACAGTTTTTATTATTATTTTATTTATAAAAATCTATCCCATATTATTATAATATTATATTAAAGTGTTTTAGCCCGGAAAACAACACGTAGGCTCGGGTTTGAATTGATAATCTATTTTTATATTATTCCCCACTATTATAAATAAAATAGTATTATTATTATCAAATAAAAATAATATGGTTATATTATTTTAAAACCGTAACTTCGTATAAAATAATAGGTTTATATTAATTTTAAACCGTGACTCGTATTATTAAATAATATATAGATTTATATTAATTCGTATCATTTTGTAACCTCGTATAACATTTGAAACTAAATAATTAAATAATTAATTATATTATTTACTCGCATTTATCGCGTTCATAAAAATAATATATTGTACCACAAATGAGTAAATAGAATATCCTGTCGAACCTAAAAATAATATATTAAATTATATTATTTTCCAAATTTTTGTAAATGACAAAACGCTCGAATATATTTATTATAGTTGTTGTCATTCGTCGCGCAACGTATATATATAATCTATTTACTAATTAAGGAATTACTATTCCCGTGGACACGTTCGTCTACTCTCGGTTACTAGAGCGTTTCTTTAGGACATCTCTCATTCCGTGTCATTGTCACAATTCCCATTTTTATCCCTAATTTATGTGTTTATAATTTTAGGGCATTCGTAAGTCGTTTGAGACTTACACTCGTGGTTCCAACTTGTCCTTTGTGTGATACTACCTACAACGCAACACAGGTGAGTTTTCACGGCCCCTTTTACTGTTTTAACTTGGGGGAGAAAATATGATTAAACAATTTTGGATTTTGTAATTCGTATGATATCAATGTTAAATGCTAAGCGTAACACGCTATCACAGAAAGTCCTCAACTAATATCGGACCGTTAATATGGATTTTAGCGAGGTAATATTTAGTAGTACTACTGGGTTTGACAAATCCCACCCGCGTTAGTCGCGCTAACTCGATTAGATATCAAACGGGTGGAATGTTAGCCTACTCACACCGCCAGTGTTGATAGACCTGGCAGGAGGCAATAAACAAATAGTCAGCTTCGGTTGTGAGCGCTTGAGCTGAACATGAACATAGGTTAGCTACCTATAGATACGTACTGAATGAACATAAATACGGTAAACGCTTATTTACATATATTGAAACCTGTGGACTCACCAACCTCGTGTTGACATATTTTCTTACATGTTTTCTCAGGTCGTTAAGATAAGACACAGGTGCACGTTAGGGCATGCATGGGATTCAACTGCTTGATTATGATTTATTTATGTTTGCTTGATATATTCCATTGTACTTGTTCTGATTGGTCGTTTGGACTTTTTGGACTTTTGAACTTTAGTTTTGGGCGCGTGTATTTTGCGCATTTACTTTCTTTACGCTTCCGCATTGATACTCTGATTTAAAAGATATTTTCATTTTGAGTCCCATGTAGAGTCGTTCAAAGTAACTAATGTCTGAGATCCTGGTTTATCACTTCCCAAACGGTAAAACTCCATTAGTTGAAATTGGGGGTGTGACAGATTGGTATCAGAGCCATTGGTTATAGAGAACTAGGATTGCATACTAGACTATAGCCTCACACATTAGTTACATGTCATTTGAATGTTTAGCACTTATATATATTGTTACAGTAACATGTCGTCAACTCCACCTCCGTCACCTAAGGCACTAGGACATAAGGCACCTATCCTACCATCCCCGGAGCCCAAAAGGCGTCGGACTACTTCCAGTGACCATTCAGTTGACCAAGGTGAACCGAGTAGCGCACGAGCAATGGATTATACTCTCAATTGGAACGTATAACCGCAAATGATCCAAAGGTGGATCAAAATGGGAAATGTTCCATCACCCTACTTTGGTTCTGCATCCCCATCATCCCTACTACCTAGCTTGCCATGCACTATGGAACAAGCTTTCGCAGCCTTCGTATCTTATATGTCGAAGGAATTGAGTATTGTGCAAGATGCTACCGAGGAGATACCTAACCTTCTGAAGAATGGACCTCAAATAGAGGAGAATAAGGTAGGAATAGAACTCTTGACTACCAAACTAGCTTCAACGGACCATGTCTATAACCTTTTAGTGGATCGTGTGGCACATCTAGAGATGAGGGCCGACACTATGGACGATGATATGGAAGGAGTTCTGGAGAGATGGGCTGCTATGGAAGCTCAGCTACATGTAGCAAACCACACTGCTGAAGGTCTTCAAGAGAGGGTGACCCACTTGGAAGCCCAACTGCAAGCCGCTTTATTTCCTGAAGAGATTCCACATTCTGATGGCGAGGAGGAACCTTTTGAAGAAGATCCTTTCAAGGATAAGCCCGTGGAGGAGGAACCAGTAGAGATAGACGATGCACAATCGTATGTTTCTTCTGATGACGAAGATGCCTGATGATCTTCCTATTCTATCTTCCTTTTCATGTTTGCTTTTGCTTATGTTATTTCTCTTTTCAAACCTAGATGGGTAAGGTTGTTCCCATCCAATAAAAGCATGAGAAATTTAATATTTGAGTTATTTATTTTGTAGCCTTATAATTTATTTAATTTTCAAAATATTAGATGTTGTATCTCCTTACTCATACCTGAATGATGTTTAATATGCGATATATTTCTCATTGTTTTTCATTTGTGATTGTGAAGAATCATGTCAGGGAGAGGACGCGGAGGCCGTGCCGGTTGTCGTGGTACCATTAACATGATGGTAGCAGAGCTAGCAGCACTGATAAGTGATAGTATGGCTGAGGCTCTGGCAGCACAGAATGCTGCAGGTAATGCTTTAGCTATTAACTAATGATGTCAATCCATCTCTTAAAAAGCCTGCCCTAAACTCTATAATTCCAATTCTATTTGAATTTCTAAATCCAGGCTAGCAAAATCAGCAAAACCAATAACTAGCCTGCACTTTCAAGGCATTCATGGATTGCAAGCCCCACGCCTTTAGTGGAGCTGAAAGAGCGTTGGACTACTTCGTTGGTTTAAGAAGGTTGAATCAGTAATTGCCATGTGCAACTGCCCCATGGCTAATCAGGTGAAGTTTGCCGCCGAAACTCTGGAGGGCCCGGCCCTCACATGGTGGAACGCCCAAGTCCAAATGTTGGGTCTGGCCATGGCGAATGGACTCTCGTTGGAGGAATTCATAGCAATGATGAAGGAGGAATACTGTCCTCGCGATGAAATCCAGAAGTTAGAGGGAAAGTTTTGGAACCTAAAGATGGAGGGTTCTGAAATTGAACTCTACACCACACGTTCCCATGAACTGGCTACTATGTGCCTGCATATGGTAACACCCGATTACAAAAGAATTGAGCTTTACATTGGAGGTCTAGTGCCTCAAATACAAAGTATGGTTACTTCATCCAATCCTGCCACTATCTAACAAACCATCCGACTTGCGCATAAGTTAACCGACCAAGCGGTGAGACAAGGGACCTACCTCCGAGAGGTTCAGTTGCTAAACCCACCGACAATCACAAACGCAAGTTCGATCACCATTCCAACACCCACAACCACTCCAACTCCCACTCCAAAGGACCCCAACCCAACGAACCCCAGTTTAAACAACCGCAGAAGCAGCAACAGCGTAGGTTTGAGCCTACTAAGAACTTCAACCAGTCGACCTCTTCAGGTCAAAACCATGGTGGTTACGCGGGGAAGTCTCCAAAGTGTAACAAGTGTAACTTCCACCACTTTGGGTTCTGCAATCGTTGCCAGAGGTGCGGCAAAATAGGTCATGCTGCTAAGGACTGCAGGGGTGAGTTACAAACTAAACAACCTTTTCAACAACCGGGATCCACAAGGGGTTGTTTTAAGTGTGGAAAGGAAGGGCATATTCGGAAGAATTGTCCTCAATTGAAGAAAGGGGGTAATGGAAACCACAACCCTAACCAGAATAACAATGGCAATGGTGGTAACAATGGCAATGGTGGAGGAAATGGTGCGAAGGGACGAGCCTTCGTACTAGGATCTGGAGAAGCCCGTTACGACCATAATATGGTCACCGGTAAGTTCCTCGTAAATAATTACTTTGCTTCAGTCCTTTTTGACACTGGTGCTGATAGAAGTTTTATATCTAAGAAATTTAGTAATATGATAAAAGGAACTTCATCTCTATTAGAAGCTAAGTATACAATAGAGATAGCTGACGGCCAAATAATTGAGGCAACTCACATTCTTAAGGGATGTAAACTTGAGCTAGCTACACATATTTGATATCGACCTTATGCCGGTCATACTTGGTAGTTTTGATATAATTGTCGGCATGGATTGGTTATCTAAAAACCAAGCCGAAATTATCTGTCGTGAGAAGATTGTTCGTATACCTCTCCCGAATGGAGAAACCCTTTCCGTCCAAGGCGAAAGAGTTGGTGCAGTCATGGGCATCATATCTTTCATGAAAGCACAAAATGCCTTCGAAAAGGGTATACGGCTATTTTGGCTCTCGTTGCTGAGCAGCCCTCAGAAGAGAAGAAAATTGAAGATATTCCCATAGTGCGTGAATTTTTGGAAGTATTTCTCGAGGATCTTCCCGGTCTGCCACCGCACCGTCAAGTTAAATTCCAAATTGACTTTGCACCCGGAGCAGCACCGATTGCTCGGGCACCTTACAGACTGGCACCCAGTGAATTACAAGAGTTGTCCACTCAATTGCAAGATTTGTTGGATAAAGGTTTCATCCGACCTAGTTCATCACCGTGGGGAGCTCCGGTACTATTTGTCAAGAAGAAGGACGGAACTTTCCGTATGTGTATTGACTACCGGGAGCTGAATAAAGTCACAATCAAGAACCGCTACCCTTTACCTCGCATAGATGACCTCTTTGATCAACTCCAAGGATCAAGTTTCTATTCCAAGATAGATCTTAGGTCCGGCTACCATCAGTTAAGAGTCCAAGAAGAGGATGTCTCAAAGACTGCATTCAGAACGAGGTACGGCCATTACGAATTTATGGTCATGCCTTTCGGGTTAACCAACGCACCTGCGGTATTCATGGACCTCATGAACCGTGTGTGTAAGCCTTACCTTGACCAATTCGTTATCGTTTTCATCGACGACATCCTCATTTATTTCAAGAACAAGGAGGAACATGAGGAACATCTACGCCTAATTTTGGAACTACTTAAGCGAGAACAACTGTATGCTAAGTTTTCCAAGTGTGAATTTTGGATCCGGGAAGTTCAGTTTCTAGGACATGTGGTTAACGAGAAAGGGATACATGTCGACCCATCCAAAATAGAAGCCATCAAGAATTGGGCAGCACCGACGACTCCGACTGAGGTGCGACAATTTCTGGGATTGGCTGGATATTACCGTCGATTCATCGAAGGATTTTCCAAAATTGCTCAACCCCTCACTGCTTTAACTCAAAAGAGTAAAGCCTATGATTGGGGCGATAACCAAGAGTCAGCATTCCAACATCTTAAACAGAAACTCTGCAGTGCACCTATTCTAGCTCTTCCGAAAGGAACCGATGATTTTGTGGTGTATTGTGATGCATCTATTCAGGGTCTGGGTTGCATGTTAATGCAACGAGAAAAGGTGATCGCATACGCTTCACGTCAACTAAAGATTCATGAGAAAAACTACACCACTCATGACTTAGAGTTGGGAGCCATAGTCTTCGCACTTAAGATATGGAGACATTACTTGTACGGTACCAAATGCACCATCTACACCGATCACAAGAGTCTTCAGCACATTTTCGAGCAGAAAAAGTTAAACATGCGACAACGTCGTTGGGTCGAACTCTTAAACGATTATGACTGTGCGATCCGATATCACCCGGGTAAAGCTAACGTTGTAGCTGATGCCCTGAGTCGAAAGGAAACGAAACCCAAACGAGTTCGAGCATTACAGCTTACTATTCACCCCGGATTACCTGACAAAATCCGTAGTGCTCAACTCGAAGCCCTAAAAGAAGAAAATCGATTCAAATTCAAGTTGTAACGCATAGTTATGATTATGGAGACCATCATGGGATCATTTACATCCATTATTGATCCATAATGAACACGAATTAATCTCATTAAAAACTTTAAACCGTAACTGTCGACCCTCACGTCTTAGTTCATCGAATTCGACTATGTGGTGTGTTATTCTCGAAATTTAACTCTACAAACACCTTAATCGCATCAATCAGAAGCTTTAGCACAGTTGAATTCGACCGGAGGAGGAGCCGATTTTCCGGAGATCAACACAGTCGCAATCGGCTGTCGTTCTAGTCGATCCCCATCAATTCGACATTCGTTTTGGTAAATTCTTACACCCTCAGTTCCGTTTTAATCTTCTGATGGAAAGCCCTATCATAATTGGGGCTTATAACATCCAATTCGACCAATCCAGATCCTAGGGTTCATGTTAAATCGGTTTGATCGAACTCCATTGCAGACTCAATTTAAATCATATTAAAGTATACCATTAGCTTCGCAATCATCTAATCATCAAAAGCCCTCTTCTAAATCAACGATCTATTATCGAATTAATCGCGATCAGTAACCTAGGGTTCATAGGAAAACTGCTCAATCGAATTCTACCCTAGACCTTGTTTAAATCAAATTAAATCACTTCTATAGAATCGCAACACACTACACGTTGATAACCCTATGTTAATTTGATACCCTATCATCGGATTGTTCGAAATCCAGAAATTAGGGTTTGTTCTTGAAACGATTTAGGGTTTTCGATCTTAAACACAGTTTTAATGCAATTAAACCTTATCAGCAGATTCGCAATTTCGTTTTTGTTAAAATCCATATGTTTTCATCAATTATTAATATCGGATTTGAATAAATCGATTCGATGTTCACGTCAGGGTTTTCGGTTCCTAAATCGAGGATTAAACGATTCAAGAGTTGATATTTTTCCAATTAATCCGGAAACCAGATTCTCTTATGCCTCGTAATCAAAAACCCTTTGCTGTTGTGATCGATCATTATCGAAATCGACGGATCGGGACGGGTTTCGATCTTGGTATACATATGGGGGGAGAACACATGAACCATCAGTGTTAAAACCAATCCGATCCGGGATTTATTGCGAAACCCTAGCGGGCTGTGATGGTTAAAACGTTTGACTGTGGGAGTGGAGACTCGGGTTCGAGTCCCTCCACCCCCAATTCGTTTTTAGAACAGTTTTTATTATTATTTTAATTATAAAAATCTATCTCATATTATTATAATATCATATTAAAGTGTTTTAGCCCGGAAAACAACCCGTAGGCTCGGGTTTGAATTGATAATCCCTTTTTATATTATTCCCCACTTTTATAAATAAAATAGTATTATTATTATCAAATAAAAATAATATGGTTATATTATTTTAAAACCGTAACTTCGTATAAAATAATAGGTTTATATTAAATTTAAACCGAGACTCGTATTATTAAATAATATATAGATTTATATTATTTCGTATCATTTTGTAACCTCGTATAACATTTGAAACTAAATAATTAAATAATTAATTATATTATTTACTTGCTTTTATCGCGTTCATAAAAATAATATATTGTACCACAAATGAGTAAATGAATATCCTGTCGAACCTAAAAATAATATATTAAATTATATTATTTTCCTAATTTTTGTAAATGACAAAACGCTCGAATATATTTATTATTGTTGTTGTCATTCGTCGCGCAACGTATATATATAATCTATTTACTAATTAAAGAATTACTATTCTCGTGGACACGTTCGTTTAATCTCGGTTACTAGAGCGTTTCTTTAGGACATCTCTCATTCCGTGTCATTGTCACAATTCCCATTTTTATCCCTAATTTATGTGTTTATAATTTTAGAGCATTCGTAAGTCGTTTGAGACTTACACTCGTGGTTCCAACTTGTCCTTCGTGTGATACTACCTACAACGCAACGCATGTGAGTTTTCACGGCCCCTTTTACGGTTTTAACTTGGGGGAGAAAACATGATTAAACAATTTCGGATTTTGTAATTCGTATGATATCAATGTTAAATGCTAAGCGTAACACGCTATCACAAAAAGTCCTCAACTAATATCGGACCATTAATTTGGATCTTAGCGAGGTAATATTTAGTGGTACTACTAGGTTTGACAAATCCCACCCGCGTTAGTCGCGCTAACTCGATTAAATATCAAACGGGTGAAATGTTAGCCTACTCACACCGCCAGTGTTGATAGACCTGGCAGGAGGCAATAAACAAATAGTCAGCTTCGGTTGCGAGCGCTTGAGCTGAACATGAACATAGGTTAGCTACTTATAGATACGTACTGAATGAACATAAATCCGGTAAACGCTTATTTACATATATTGAAACCTGTGGACTCACCAACCTCGTGTTGACATATTTTCTTACATGTTTTCTCAGGTCGCTAAGATAAGACATAGGTGCACGTTAGGGAATGCATGGAATTCAACTGCTTGATTATGATTTATTTATGTTTGCTTGATATATTCCATTGTACTTGTTCTGATTGGACGTTTGGACTTTTTGGACTTTTGAACTTTGGTTTTTGGCGCGTGTATTTTGCGCATTTACTTTCTTTACGCTTCCGCATTGATACTCTGATTTAAAAGATATTTTCATTTTGAGTCCCATGTAGAGTCGTTCAAAGTAACTAATGTCTGAGATCCTTGTTCGTCACTTCCCAAACGGTAAAACTCCGTTAGTTGAAATTGGGGGTGTGACAAAGGCTAACACCCACCTGATAAACACAACATATTAGAGTGATGGCCCATTAATCTATGTGATAACGGGGGTAGCTCCAGGAAGCTAACCACGCAAGGACACCGTCAGTTACGAAGGAAAGGCAAAAGAGCGAACCTAAGAAGACCAGGCCGCAGGCCAAGCCAAGGATAAGTCAAGAGACCATCGACGCAACACTTCCCAACATCATCTGAATGAGGAAACTACAGGAGACTCGGAGCCAGAACAGTAACCCTTTTACTTTGCAATTCGAGGACAAAGCAAGTCAAACCCTAGGGTAGGGTTCGGCGAAGCAGGTATTGGGAAAGATAGAAGTCCAGTAGTTACACCGTTTTGGGGGTCCCTTATACTATCGAGAAGTTGTCTCTTGGTCAAAGGAGCCCAGGAAGGCCTGAAATGGAAGATAAGGATCTGTTAAGAATTACCAACATTGGCCCAAGGGATTACACTATAAATAAGAGATCACCAGCAAGTATGTCTCCATTTTCACACACACACTTACTCTTACAATTCACTACACTCATATTCTCTCATCCCATCCTCATATACACCATCACTTTTACCTAGTCACTCCCTCTCGGCACGCATGAACTATTACGAGAATTCCTTGCCTGCTTAGGATCAGGATCATGGCCCTCTTGCCTGCAGGGGACACTATCCTTGTCTTCGACACCTCCCTGGCTTACTTCCTCACCTAAAGCTCCTTCAAGAGTTCTTAAATAACCTCTTCTATCATCTATCATTCCTTGTATCTTATACTTACTTATTTGTATATTTGTATGTGTTAAATATATCATGTACTTGATTATTATGAACAAATTACTGACTTGAGCGTTGGAGTGCCCTCGGGGCTAGTCCCCTCGGGCCCTCTAACGTAGATCTCCTTTGTCGTTGCAGCTCAGATCCAAGATCGGAATAGCTAGACACGGTCCAATCTCATATCAAGCCCGACCAGGATTTGGATGCAGCAACAAGTGGCGCCATCCGTGGGATTGAAAATTTCAACCCATATGAATATCTCGATCCCTTGTTCTCTACAAAATACAATATTACGAAGGAAGGAAGGCCGGCAATCTCTTGGTTTGGATAATTACTCACCTTTTCTGAATAAGGTACACTTATCGTCTCTACCGTAACACCATATATGCGTTTTTATCTCTTCATCCTTACTCTGTTTCATGTATCTTATAGAAGAAGGATATTTTTCCTACAATTAAAAACAGTAGGCTAGAACTATACCATGTTATTCAACCTAATTATGTAGGTAGTGTGCAGGAAGTGATGCATGATTTACAAACACATATATGTATATGTATTCAATAACCGTAAAATATAGAATTACATATAATAGAAAAAGAGACAAACGTGTAATGTCCCTTGTGTAAAGTACAAGTGTGTTTTAGCGTAGCTTGGAGCATAAACTAGCTACTTCTTGTTTTGGGTATTTACCACTCATAAATTCAAATTTATCAAATCTAATAAAAAAATGAGGTTGAAATTTGTCAATGAAGACAAAAGAAATGTTAGCTGTCAGAAAGTAGAGCACCAAGAGTGGTCACTATCAACTAGGTTTAGTATAAGATAACTTACTGTAGCAAGGAAGTCAATACCTACTACTAAAACTTTTCACCATAAATTTATGATAATAATCACAACTAATTTGTCCTCACATCTCATCTATTTGCAACGTAAAAAAAATTAATTGGTGATTTCCTGTGAATAATTTATGTGCCCAAAAACAAATAATAAAAAAAATGATTACTACAATTAGGCCATTATACAATTGTTTTTTTGCTAATTTGTATACTAGGGTACAAACCATGTAGCTTAATGTACAACCATGTTTCATGCAACAAATAATTTACATAAACATTGTATGTATGTATAGCTCAATGGACAACCTGTTATTAAAACTCTTAAATATTATGCATGTGTCCATATGTTGTTCAAGATCTTCATACACATAGGAAAATAGAAGGGACTCCATGTTTTGGTAATATGACGAGACGTAGAGATAACATTGAATTACCCACATGAAATGGCTAATATTACTTATCAAAAAAACGATTTTCTTACGGTAACTAATTTCCTAAAATTGGTTTTATTTTGTTTTTCTTTAATAAACATTTTTCAAGAAAAAAATTACGTACCATATATAGTGCACTGAGTGCACTTCAAAGTTTTTACTACTAAACACCTCACATGTCAGTTTCAAAACAAAAGAAAGTCTAATAACAACCTTTTTACAAGGGCATGAGGTCTCATAAAGGTAAAATAATACCTTTTCACCCTATTAACTTTTCTGACAAAACCAAATGGTTATCAAGGACAAATAATACTATTTCAAATAACTTGACTAGTCTTATTAATTCAGAGTTCTTTGTATTATCTAACGGTATGCTAGTCTACTTTTGGTTTGTCTTATAGCCTTGCCTTCTTGGTTTCATCTTTCTTTCTTACCTTCATGTATCTTAGGTTCTTGTGTGGTGGGTCTCCTAAGGCTACCCACGTTATCAATGTAAAATATGTTAAACTTGGGCATTGTCCAATGTAGAATATGTTAAATTGGGCATTATGTCTCTTAGATCAATTGTGTGTGTTTTATTAAAAGATAAACTTACTTTCTTAAGTCCAGCTAAAACTTTGAAGGAATTAATGAATTGTCACTATCTTCTTAAAAAAAAAGGTTTTCTCTGGCACATTGTAAGTAACATGTTATCAAGTCAAATCACTTTCAAGTTAAGGTCTACTTTTTCTGACACATTTAAAAGCTCCAAGCAAATTGTACAAGAAGCAAGTACGAAAAAGCGACAAAAAGTCAGTGTGTCTAGGGGCAGAGCCTCCAGCAGGACAAGTTTCTTTCCTTGAACAAATCATAAGCTACATTGCATGGCCAGAGTCCAAGTTACAATGCCTTACCTTGCCAGAAGCCCAGGCCAAGCTACATTGCCTTGCCAAAATGGAAGTCACCTTGCCTTGCTAAAGCGCGAGCCACATTATGTAACCGTTGAAATATAATAAAATTATTAGGCATTAGAACCGTGACGATTAAACTTCTGAACACTATATATTTTGTGACATTTGTATCACAATTTATTAGGCATGGTATTTAAGATTAAAAGTACTTTCTTAAGGCTAGATAAAACTTTGATAGACTTAATGAGTTATCATTATCAAAGCTTTTTTTTATAAAAAAAAATAAATAAATAAATAAAAAAGTACAAGATAATAATAATGTGTCATCTTTTTCTGACATATTCTACATTTTTTTTTTATGAAAAGACATGCCACCTTTTTCTGACACACTTTGAAGAGTGCAGGTTCAAAGGGGTGACTAAAAAGTCACTATATTTATGAAGGGGAAACCTTTAGTAAGGACCAGCTTTCCTTACATTCAACAAATGATTCAGCAAATGTCAAGTCTTATAGCCTTGTTAGAGTCCCAAGTCAGATCACAAAGCTCCAAGTCATATTAACCTGACTTTCAAAATCTCTAGACTCAGGTCACCTTGCTTTCTCAAAGCGCAAGTCAACTGTCCACGCCTTGAACAATGCAAGAACAAATGTATTGTTGAATCATCCAAAGCATGAATCACAACTTTCAGCAGAAAGTCATGACATATTACTTAAGGGTGAGCACCTCATAATACTGATCCATGAGTTCCGGCCTTGACCTTCTCATGTAAAGGGTGATCCTAATACAATTTGGCTCCGTGGGATCCGGCCTTGACCTACCCATGCATAAAACCACGCGGTAAACAATAATAAAGCCCTCACAAACGAGGCAACAATTTTTTCACCAACAGCAAACAAACAACATAGCAAAACAAAGATGCATAAAGGATAAATAGCACATGGCCAAACTAGGGAAGCTCTTTCCCTTTCGTCAGCAAGTCATGACTTATTAATTAAGGGTGAGCACCTCACCTGATGTTCTATCATGAAGTGTAGAACCAAAGACTGATTGCTACCAAATTATTCTAAGTACAAATGCTGCTGATAAGCTTATCAGCAACATTCATCACATATGGCTGCTGATAGGCTTATCAGCAGCATTCATCACATATGGCTGCTGATAGGCTTATCAGCAGCATTCAACACTTGTTGCTGCTGATAGGCTTATCAGAAGCGTTCAACACAAGTTGCTGCATTACTCTCATCTATGCTGCTGATAGCTTTATTCTCTGAAGACCAAACGTTGCAGCTGACTATTCACGTGAAGCGCCTCTGACACCTTTCTATTAAAGCAACTGCCACACTCCAAGCAGAAGGAACCTCACTGGTGCAACCAATAAAGGACAATAACGCGCTTCTCCAAGCATGCAAACAATGATGCCTAAGAAGACGTTTCAGTAAAGTTATCTAGATTAGCCTTTGCGTGTAATTTAGATTAATAAACAAGATCAACGGCTTGTGTTAGATCTGATCCTTAGAATCAAGGGTCTGTCTTGATTCTAAGTTACTATAAATACTGTGTAAACACTTCATTGTAAGTGAGCTTGCTGTGCTTTCATAGTGCTTCTTGATAGTGTTTTACTTGTAAACGTGTAGTCTCAGAAGTATAATACAACAGTGCATTTATCAGTATTCTTGCTGTTTACTTTGTTGGTTGTTATTGTTTCCGCCAATATCAACTAGAATAGAATCACCTTGTAATCTTACGATCCTACAAGTGGTATCAGAGATTTGGCTCAAGATTAAACAAACTAACATTTGTTTAATCACTTTCTGATTCTATTCAAAACTCTATTCTTGATCAAGTCACACAAAACAAAATGGCACAAAGTCATGGATCTGAAGACATCGGCAGTATCAACCGACCACCGAGGTTGGTGTCTGGGGAGGACTATGATATGTTGAAGAACCGTATGGAAAGCTTCTTCTGCTACCATGAATACGAACTGTGGAAATCCATAAGGGATGGACCTTATGTTCCCATGATGGCCTCTGCTGACTCCGGAGGACCACTAGTTCCTAAGGAACCCTCCAAGTATTCTGAAGAAGACATCAAGAAAATGGAGGTGGACTTCAAGGCATTAGGAGCTATCCAAATGTGTCTTCCAAATGAAGTTTTTCACAACTTCAAGGCTCACAAAACTGCAAAGGAATTATGGGGAGCCTTGGAAAAGATGTTTGCTGGATCTGAGGAGGTCAAGGAGAACAGACGTGACATTCTCAAGCAACAGTATGAAAACTTCGTCTGGAAGGAAGGTGAGTCACTAACAGTTTTATATAACAGGTACACGTACATGGTTGGAGAACTGCAGTGCTCCAAGGTAAAGCTGGAGAATGAAGACATTCTCAAGAAGTTCATAAGATCTCTTCCTAGTTGTTGGACATTATATACAGTGTCCATCAGAAGAACAGAGAATCTGAAGACTCTTCAGATGACTGAGCTCTTTGGCATGCTCAAAACCTATGAATTAGAAATGATTCAAGCTAAAGAAACACTTCCTCCACCACCACCTCAGCGCTTCACTTGGTACGTGATAATGTTAAGTTGACTAATCCAGTGATATGACTACCACAAATGTGTGACCCGGGTCACTGCTAGAGCCTCGTCCTCACGACATTTGATTTGCAAATTTAAAATCTTTAACAAGTGGTAGTGCCTCCCGTCAAGGACAACAATTACCCTCAACCCTTCGAATGGTCATCTCCGGGTTGGTGTAAGACATCGAACGTAAAATGTTTTATACTAGAGTTAAATAGGTGATTATATTTTGCTCACCAGGAGGCGGTGTAACAATGTGACCAAGTATAAAGACATACCATTCCCAACATGAGTTCACCAATTCTTGGTTGCATAATAAGTTCGTATGAAGACGTACGACCCTAATAGTGTTAACCAAGCTTTGGCTTATCAATCTCCACTTGTATAAAGACGTACAAGCTTCAAGAGAAGTTTGATTAAAAAGGTTTTACACTTTAAAAATCAAGAACACTCATAAATATAAAGACGAATTTAGACAATAATAAAAGCCCACCAAAATGGTGGTTTTAAGGAAGAATAGTTAAAGATATAAACACATCACTGGGATTAATACATTAAACATTAACATGCACCAAACTTCATCTTCACCCTAGCAATACAAAGAGTCTAGCCACGAATGGCCACAATAACTAGCATAACGCTGAGTTTCGTAGGCTCCCCTATTACGGAACAAGGAGGAAGAGCCTCTCTACTCACTACAACTACACTCTAACTATGAAATAAGCTTTCTCTAGCGTGTTCTTGGGGTGTGTAAGGGATGCTTAAATGAAGAACTCAAGCCATCTATTTATATACCTCAAAATGAGCAATGCAAGGCCGTGCATTGGATTGCACGGGCGTGCAAACACCTCGAGAATCAAATAGGGTACAAAGGACAGTGTACCGGAGCCTTGGAGAGCAAGACAGGCAATGCACGGCCGTGCATGGCATCCCTGCCTGCTCTCCAGGCTTGTCTTTTAGCTGCTTGTTGACTTGGTTTGACTTCTTGGGGGTTAATGCTCGGGTTTAGTCCTCTAAAAGCTTGATTTCTTCATGTTTTAAGCTGGTTTTTGCTTTTTTTTTCTTGGAGCACCGAATAACCTGTAATTGTGAAATATTAACGTTTTAAGTGTCAATTGCAAGGTTATTAATCAATTAGTACCATAATATGGGGATTATTATGCATGCAAAACATGTATAATATAGGATATATCATAATACCCCCACACTTAGACTTTGCTTGTCCTCAAGCAAACTGATGCATGATCATACCCATAACTAAAAAACTTTACAAGGGAAATGGAACTCCAAGTAGTTAGAAATTTCGGGATAACTCTTGAGTTACTTATTGTATTTTTGTATTTTTCTATGATGGAATCCATGACAAGCCTACTAGAACTTCAATTATGCATAAACTTTCACTCCTCACAATGTTCACTCAACTCTAGGGTTATATATGTATGGATAATGTAAGTTAAGTGGAACACTCAAGTTCGAATCGAATTTTGCAATGATCATAAGCTTGTATGCAAATCAAGTCTCCACCAATTAACTAAGTAGTATGCATGAAACAAGAGGACTTTAAAAGGGTTGTAATGTGGCTAAAATAAAAATAAAGGGGTGAAGATGAAAATCTTTTTGGGTTTTTAGGGATTTAAAAAGTTTGAAGGGTTGCAGCTATCGTAAACACACAGCTATGGCTTCATGGCTTAAAATGGAAAATACTAACAGGTCCCTTTATAGTACTCGGATCATGAGGGTATAACTAATCCGAGGGCTCGTTTATGGTCAGATTGCCAAGACCAAGATCTCTCATTAGTGCCAACTCTTTCCTTACTGCGTAGTACACATTGCTGCCTCTCCGTATGGAACTTTCGGCTTGTAGCCTAACCGCTCCAACTTTGATCAGATGCGTATACTCACTTTGGGAATGAGTTTGATTCTTACTACATTTTCCATTGTGGCTTCAGTTGCCACACTTCACACATTTTTCGTATCTTTTGGCTCTTCTTTTGGCGGCACTTTTTGACAGACCACAGAATGGTGGCAGTTGTTCTTGCTTGCGCCACCGTTTTCTTACATCACTAGTTGCTTTGAAAACTTTCTCTCGAAGTTTGGGCGGTAATTCTGGCTTTGCAAAATGAAGGCAGAAAAGCAAATTCAAATCAAAAAAATGCATATCCAGCTCTTTAAGGTCTAACCGGTAAAAGACCAACTTTTTTTTTTAAATCAAGACAAATTCTTCAATAACTCTTTTTCCTCAATTTCCTTGAAATAATATTTTTCATAAATTCCATGTAGATAGTTTGGCTGTTTCTTCCTAATACATCCACCTTCTTGTATATTCTAATTCCTTTGAGTAGAAAAGATTCTTTCCAAAGTTGCCTCAATGGTAATAAAGTTGAAATAACGACATAGGATAATTTTTCCATTTTGAAGACAGTTAGCCAATAACCGGTGTTTACGAGAATCTGGTTGGGTGATAATTGTAGGTAGTAGAAAAGAAAAGGCTAAGGCTCAAAGGGCAATCTAAGCGGATTATATTTTTGGGATTTTTTTAGGGTTTAAGGATAATATATAGGGGTAATAAAGTCCTAGGTGCCTCAATCATTTTCATACTTCTACTAGTTCATGCTCTTGATATGTATAAGACACACTAGTTCTAATTATGCATAAAATTCAATCGAAAAACACTCATTAATGCCAAACGAAAGAGCATGCGAATAATTATATATTGCGCCAAAAATTTGATGCTGTGTAATAGGCTTGATTTTCCTCACATGAAAACGGATGGAATAGGGTTTAGCGAATCGTTATGAATAATATTCATTTGCTTCTACTTGCCATGTATTCATTTTATTTAATTAGGTGCAAACTCAAAGAGGTTTTAAAGTTTAAAATTTTGAAAATTTTTTGGGTTTTGCAAAAGGTAGGTTTTTGTAATGTTTTAGTCAAATGGGTAGAAAATCATAACTTGAATTTTTAATGCTTTGAGGTTACAAGTAGTCCTGAATCTCTTAATTCCCCACCCCACACTTAAAAATGTGCGTTGCCCTCAATGTAAAAATGCATGTAATGAAATGCTATGCAAGAATTTAAATGCATGAAGTTTTAAGGGAAAAGAAACTGGTACTCCCCCGTTCAATTCGGTATATAACCTAAGGCCAAAACTTATTGGTGCTTTCAACACTTTGCTTCAAAGACTTCATCGAATTTCACAGAAATTTGATGTGGTTTTCGATTCCTCAGGTTGTAGAGATTGAGTGTGATTCCTCAAAGAAGTAGAGAGACTATCTGGTGATGCTATTCTACCTGACACATAAGGGAAAACATAAAAGAAGACAAAAAAATAAAAGGTAGTAGTTAAGCTACTAAGGTCCTAGTATCGAGAGGGCATATTTGAGGCTGAAGTATGAGAAACTTAAATTTGAAAAGTCAAACCTGAGATCCATGATTCTGCTATATGCACCAACCTCTTAATTTGTTCATGATCATCGGGTTTCCTCCCGGAAGCTCTACGTTTATTTAAGGGTCTTTAGCCCGACCCATACGTGCATCGTGAATTTCCAATTTAGTGCTCGTGGTGGAATAATCAGTCAAATGGGTGGCTTGTAATATGGAGAAGTTCATCCAACCCATTTGATAACCATGCGTACGATGTGATGATAAGTTGGTCTAGGAATTAATGAAGTCTATCCTGGACCAGCTAGATAAGGGAAAACAGGGTAAAAGGAGTTCAATCTTAAAAGGGTCATAACTTGAGCTACGTTTTGAGTTAGAGGGCCCCCGACCTGGGGACGGAAAAGTTTCGATGAGCCGGATCATGTGGCAAACGTTGTAGACGGTTTTGTCCCATTGGTCCGAGCCTAATTCCCCCATTAAGTGGCCCAATTTCACAAATAAAATTTTTTCCCAATTTTATACTTTTTATACCTTCAACTTTTTAGTGCTTAAAACAGGTGAATCATTGATTTATATATTTTCAAACTATATTTATATTTTTAATTTTAGTTTGGATGGATCGATTAGAAATTTTGAAAATTTTTATAAACCTGCCAAATTTAGAATGCTCTATAGAAGAGCACCTAAAGAAAATGGTGTAATTAAATCACGCCACCACCATTTGAAATTTTCTGGACCAAACTTCAAGAAATCCATGTAGTGAAGGAGACGGTCACCCCGGTATGATAATCTTGTCACGTAATTTTCGTTGGATGAACGTTGCTTCTTCAATGAGAAGTGGTCTGTAGAGTGATGTGCCCTATCATGTGGCTTATGTGATTCATGGAATGATTCACTGATATGCTTGGTCACAGGCCAGCTATCACTGTTGCAAGGAAGAGGTGCCACCATTGTCATTTGTTTGTTGGTGATTACATCCTCCTGTGCTTCCATATTTAGGATTCCTACCAGTTCTTCTTTAGATCTTCGCTCTTCTGGCTCCTTTGATTGTTTAGCTTCAAGCTTCTCAGAGAAGTCAAGAAGTGATTGTAAATTTGCAGTAGCCGTCTCTTCTGAATCACCTGGTCTCACCTCCGTCTGATCCATGCTTGTGAAGATGAAGGGTTCTTGCATCTTAGAGTCACTCGACCTTACTAGAGATGTTGGAACTATAACTTTCGATTCTTGGACTTTGAAGGGATCATCTTGTTGTTTATTTGGATAGCTTTTTAAGATCTGAACCTTAATTTCTTTCAAATGACGAAACGCTTGTTGTTCAATTGGAGAGCTCTTTAGGAGTTGAACCTTAATTTCTTCCAAATGATGAAACAGATTTCCTGGGATCCATGAGTCAGAATCTAGAGCTGAGTGTTGAATTTCTTGAGGTGGTGTGGTTTCGTCATATGGTTTCCAGTAGGGGTGGTGGAAATCAGTGGAATACCCTTGATAGTGATAACAATCTTGAGTGTAGTGGGGTACCCCACATATCTAACACCAAACCTTCGAAAAGTGTTACACATAGTCATTTGGTATCCTCCATAACAACTCTTGTAGTTGTCATCCATGAATGTTGCTGCAAAGAACAATCAAAACAAACTATAAAAATGTTAAGGTTAAAAAGGCTAATCCGTTAACTCGAATTTTTCTTGAAATCACCATGTCCCCGGCAACGGCGCCAAAAACTTGATGTGTCATTTTTAATATATAAAA
Organism: Smallanthus sonchifolius; assembly: GCA_023525975.1. Taxonomy (NCBI): domain Eukaryota; kingdom Viridiplantae; phylum Streptophyta; class Magnoliopsida; order Asterales; family Asteraceae; genus Smallanthus; species Smallanthus sonchifolius. The sequence continues at coordinate 43,316,242 of CM042023.1, forward strand.
ATATAATAAATATATTTTTAGGATAGTCTTATTAGATTAGGTTTTAAATTTATAAAATGATAATTACTTTAACTTAAAAACACACACAATAGACAAGTGTACCTATCGCAGCGTAATACAGTTTAGGTAAGAACCAAGTATCGAACCAATGGACACGGTCGAATTCCAGTACTCAACTTTTGTTAACGTTTAGCAGTTTAATTAGTGAGTGAGTGTTGTGTGCTTGTGAAACAGGAATGTAAATGACAGAAAATAAATGGCGGTAAAGTAAATAGTAAAAAAGTAAAAACGTTTGTGAAGTGTGTAACAGAAATATGACGAACAAAATAGTAAACAACAGGAAAGTAAATAGGTCGGAAATGATCACGTTACAAATAGTATTGCTTTGGGTTTCGAATCCGCTTGGTACGTGATAATGTTAAGTTGACTAATCCAGTGATATAACTACTACAAATGTGTGACCTGGGTCACCGCTAGAGTCTCGTCCTCACGACATTTGATTTACAAATTTAAAAGCTTTAACAATTGGTAGTGCCTCCTGTTAAGGACAACAATTACCCTCAACCCTTTGAATGGTCATCTCCGAGTTGGTTTAAGTCATCGAACGTAAAATGCATTATATTAGAGTTAAATAGGTGATTATATTTTGCTCACCGAGAGGCGGTGTAACAATGGGACCAAGTATAAAGACGTACCCTTCCCAACATGAGTTCACCAATTCTTGGTTGCATAATAAGTTCGTATAAAGACCTACGACCTTAATAGTGTTAACCAAGCCTTGGCTTATCAATCTCCACTTGTATAAAGATGTACAAGCTTCAAGAGAAGTTTGATTAAAAAGGTTTTACACTTTAAAAATCAAGAACACTCATAAATATAAAAAAACGGATTTAGACAATAATAAAAGTCCACCAAAATGGTGGTTTTAAGGACGAATAGTTAAAGACATAAACACATCACTTAGATTAATACGTTAAACATTAACATGCACCAAACTTCATCTTCACCCTAGCAATACAAAAAGTCTAGCCACGAATGACCATACTAACTAGCATAACACTAAGTTTCGTAGGCTCCCCTATTGTAGAACAAGGAGGAAGAGCCTCTCTACTCACTACAACTACACTCTAACTACGGAATAAGCTTTCTCCGGTGTGTTCTTAGGGTGTGTAAGGGATACTTCAATGAAGAACTCAAGCCATCTATTTATAGGCCTTAAAATGAGCAATGCACGGCCGTGCATTGGATTGCACGGGCGTGCAAACACCTCGGGAATCAAACAGGGTACAAAGGACAGTGTACCGGAGCCTTGGAGAGCAAGATAGGCAATGTACGGCCGTTCATGGCATTTCACGGCCGTACAAACCCCTACCTGCTCTCCAGTCTTGTCTTTTAGCTGCTTGTTGACTTATGTTGACCTAGTTTGACTTCTTGGGGGTTAATGCTTGGGTTTGGTCCTCCAAAAGCTTGATTTCTTCATATTTTAAGCTGATTTTTGCTTTGTTTATCTTAGAGCATCGAATAACCTGCAATTGTGAAATATTAACGTTTTAAGTGTCAATTGCAAGGTTATTAATCAATTAGTACCATAATATGAGTATAATTATGCATGCAAAACATGTATAATTTAGGACATATCATCTACCTTTCTAGACTTGTAATTCTGGCTGCATATTAGTCGAGTGGTCGTCCGCCTACCGAATTAGTCGTTAGCATCGTTTCCGTCCATAACGTTTATTCATACATAGCAAGCTATATATACAAGGATATAAAGCAAGATTTCATTCTTATACGCTATGTCATACTTTCATACATAGCAAGCAATATATACATGGATATAAAGCAAGATTTCATTCTTATGTCATACTTTCATTTCATTGCTTAAAACATACTTATCATTATTGTATTCTTAGTGTATTGTCACACAACACATAAAGCTATATATAGCATTCATAATTTTTCATTCAATTTGTGTATACACTTCAGCCCCAAAATATTTTAGATCGTTAGCATATAACATATAAGGGGCACATAGAACTGACCTGATAAGCGGTTCCTGAAGTATACTAGCGGTTAAAGAGCGTCACTAAGGTCACACACAATCTATATAATCAAGTCATACAAGATAAGATAATGCACCTAAATGACACTACACGTTCTGTTCTTAGGGTTAGGCGAACTTTGGTAAGTTCGCCATTTTGGGCTTACGCGAACTTGGTAAGTTCGCTTCCTTTGAGACTAGTCGAACTAAGGTAAGTTCGCTAGTTAGTTTCTTTGGGCGAACATGAGTCAGCAAACTAGATAAGTTCACTCAAAACGGTTCCTGGCGAAGTTGTTAAGTTCGCCTGCGCGGCCTTCTTCCGCGATAAGAACCCTAGATCTGATCCATGTTTTCCAATCGTTCAAACTCTAAACTTTTTACTTTCAAAACGTTCCTTTTTAACCCATGAACACAGATCAATGGTTTGTTTTGAATTTCATACATAAAGTCTTAACCTTTTTCGCATTCTTTACCCAAAACCGAAAAATGTAAAATCTCAGATTTTGGTCGAACGCTTACCTGTTGTGGGCTGATTTCTGTTGCTATGTGCTCCTGTGATGTCAAGGGACGGTCGCCGAGCTTCTGAGTCATTTCCCCAAGCTTTTTCTCTCTAACCCGATTCCCCTTTCTCACTCTAGAACTTGCGCAAATGGTGGGGTGAGGTTGGAGGAGCTGGGTTCTTTACATGGGCTCCTTTGGCTCCTTGGAGTCAAGCCCAAGCCCATTCCTTCCCTTTTCATCTTTCTTTAAATCCACGAGCTATTCACGTCCTTGTATTTATTTATTTAAAAATTTCAGGATGTTACAAGTCTACCCTCCCTATAGAGGCTTCGTCCTGGAAACCTGTTATCAGTTAAACAACTGAGGGTACAATTCTTTCATTGCTGCTTCTTTCTTGCAAGTAGCCTCTGATCCTTTTCTGTGTTTCCATTGGACTTTGACCAAAGGTATTGATTTGCTGCATAGTCGTTTCTCAGTTCAGTCAAGAATAGCTACCGGTTCTTCCACATAGTTCAAACTATCATCTACTTCAATCTCGTCATAGGGTATGTGAGATGTGTCGTCAGCTAGGCACTTGTGTAAGTGCGACACGTGGAACGTAGGGTGAATTCCACTAAGCTCGTCGGGTAGGTCTAGTCGGTAAGCAACTTGACCAACTCTTGCTAGAATTTTGAAAGGTCCGACAAACCTTGGACTCAGTTTGCCATGTTTCCTGAATTGGATGATTCCTTTCCAAGGCAAGACTTTCAATAGTACCATGTCCCCTACTTGGAACTCTAAGTCTCTTCTTCTCTTATCTGCATATGATTTATGCCTGATTTTAGCGGCTTTCATGCGAGCTTTGATCTTTTCAATTTTCTCTGAAGTAGCTTTGACCACTTCGAGACTTGCAAAGTCCTTCTGTCCAATTTCCCCCCCCCCCCCCAACAAACCAAGGTCCTACATCTTCTTCCATACAGCATCTCAAATGGCGGCATGCCGATGGTTGAGTGATAGCTGTTATTATATGAAAATTCGGCCAATGGCAGGTGACTATCCCAGCTCCTACTGAAATCAATGATACAGTCTCGGAGCATGTCCTCTAGAGTCTGGATGGTCCTTTCAGATTGACCATCGGTTTGAGGATGGTAAGCGGTGCTAATATTCAGTCTAGTGCCCATTGCTTCGTTGAATTTCTTCCAAAACCTTGATGTGAATCTAGTGCCCCAATCGGACACAATCGACAATGGCATGCCATGTCTACTCACAATTTCATTGATGAATAACTCTGCTAGCTTCTTATATGAAAAAGCCTTGCGTATTGGTAAGAAGTGAGCACTTTTCGTCAAGCGGTCGACGATCACCCAAATGGTATCATTGCCTTTATTTGTTTGTGGTAGCTTGGTAATGAAATCATTCGTGATCTCTTCCCATTTCCATTCCGGTATTAGCAAAGGTTGCATTTTACCTCATGGTTTTGGTGCTCGGCTTTAACTAGTGAACAAGTTAGGCATTTGCTCACATATTTGGTCACATCGTTCTTCATGCCAGGCCACCGGTATTCTCTCTTCAGGTATTGATACATTTTGTTCATCACGGGGTGGATAGAGTAGCGAGACTTATGGGCCCCGTCAAGGATTTTGGCCCTAAGTTCACTAATATTAGGTATCCACATCCTGTCAAACCGAGTTCGCACACCGTATGCATTAGTCCCCAGATTTGCTTGTTGTCCTACTATCCTTTCTCGTTTGACATTCCTTTCCAACAGTGCTTCATCTTGTGCTTTCGCTATTTCATTCATTATGTCTGGTGTTATAATCAACTGACAAGCTTTGATCCGGATAGGTGTCGATTCTTCCTTTCTACTTAAGGCGTCAGCCACTACGTTTGCCTTGCCTGGATGGTACAATATTTCACAATCATAATCTTTTAGTAGTTCCAACCACCTACTTTGTCTCATGTTTAATTCCTTATGTTCAAAGAAGTACTTCAGGCTCTTGTAATCAGAGTAGATGGTGCATTTAACCCCGTACAGGTAGTGTCTCCATATCTTTAATGCGAAAACTATCGCCGCTAACTCCAGATCGTGAGTCGGTCGGGTAGTTAACCTTGTGAATCTTTAAGTAGCGTGAGGCATAGACAATTACTTTTCCTCGTTGCATAAGTTCGCAACCAAATCCCTGACCCAAAGCGTTGGAGTAAACTACCAAGTTTTCGTTTCCCTCAGGTAAGGTCAAGACTGGAGCTTGGGTTAATCGTGTTTTTATTTCTTCAAACGCATTGTTTTGGGTTGGGCCCCATTCATACTTTACTTCTTTATGCGTTAGTTTTGTCAGTGGCGAGGCTATCCTTGAGAAATCGGAATGAATCTTCGATAGTAGCCTGCCAATCCCAGAAAACTTTGTATTTCTGTTGGTGTTTTCGGGACGTTCCATTCTTTTACTGTTTTGATCTTTACAGGATCTACCATTATGCCATTTAGGTTTATAACATGACCTTGGAATTGGACTTCCCTAATCCAGAACGCGCATTTGGAGAATTTTGCATACAACGTTTCCTGCTTCAGGACTTCTAACACCTCCTTTAGGTGACAGTGGTGATCTCCCTCATTCTTTGAGTAGATGAGAATGTCATCTATGAAAACTATTACTCACCGATCCAACATTTGTTGGCATACTCTATTCATTAAATCCATAAACACTACTGGTGCGTTGGTTAGCCCGAAGGACATCACGAGGAATTCATAATGCCCATAACACGTATGAAACGCGGTTTTAGGTACATCTTCCTCCCTTACCTTCAATTGATGGTAACCCTACCTAAGACCGATCTTTGAGAACCAACTCGTGCCTTGTAGTTGATCGAAGAGATCGTCTATTCTAGGCATTGGGTATTTGTTCTTTACTGTTCGTTTATTCAATTCACAGTAGTCGATGCACATGTGCATGCTGCCGTCTTTCTTCTTTACAAATAATACCGGAGCGCCCCATGGTGAGATGCTCGGACTGATGAATCCTTTCTCCGTTAGTTCTTCTAATTGAGACATTAATTCTTTCATTTCTGACGGAGCCAATCGGTAGGGTGATTTAGCAACGGGCTGAGCTCCTGGTAGTAAGTCGATTTGAAATTCTACTTCCCGATTAGGTGGCAAGCTAGTTAGGTCCCCTGGGAACACTTCTAGGAAGTTGCACACCACGGGTATGTCTTTGAGTTCTTTCATTTTCATTCAGTCATCGATAACATACACTAGATAAGCTTCGCAACCTCGCATCATATAACTTTTGGCCTTAATAATCGAAATGACGTTTGGCATTGTGCAGTTCCTGTCCCCTCAAACCATAATCGGACTGCCATCAGTGGCCTTGAGGTGTATCATCTTTCGCTTGCATACGATTTGTGCTTTGTTGGCAGCTAACCAATCCATGCCCAATGATATGTCAAATCCTCCTAAGATTAGAAGGTACAATCTAGAAGAAAACTTATGGCCCTCTATTTCTATTACGCAATCGTCGGTCATTCGGATGACTACTGAGTTTCTACCAACAACAGTTTCTATGCTAACAGCCATTATGAGGTTGGTGATTTTGCAGTCTAGTTTGTGACTAAAATCATTTGATATAAAACTCTTACTAGCACCAGAGTCAAACAAAATAGCACCATGTTTATAATTAACTAGGAACGTACCTGACACGACATCAGGGTTTCCTCTGGCCTCTTCTTCAGTCAAGGCATAAGCCCGAGCTCTAGCCTTTGGCTGTTCATGTTCCTTCTCCTTTCCCGAACCAGATTGTCCGGTTTTCCTGCAGTTCTTCGTCAGGTGTCCAAATGCCCCCACATCCTTGGCACTTGACATCCCTCAGGCATTCTTTGGAGTAGTGGCCCGCCTTTCCGCACTTATAGCACATTGTGGAGCCAGCTTTGCACTCACCGCGATGTTGCCTCCCGCACTTCATGCATGTTTCATACTCATATGTTCTAGGCTTCTTAGTCTCAACTGTAAAATTTCCCTTTCCAGACCCCTTAGACGGGTTCTCCCATTTCCTCTTCGGTGTTTCGGGCACGGGGTCTTCGTTTGCATAATCGTCATAGACGATTCCAGACAGATTTACTATCGACTCGAAGGTCGAGGGTAGATTAGCTTTCAAATGAACACGAACCCTTTGGAGCAGGCCCTTGACATAGTACTTGATCAGTCGCTCTTCAGTCTATACCAGATGAGGTACCAGTTGAGCCAGCTCGTTCACTCTGGAAGTTTACTTGCGATGAGTCTTGTTGCTAGCCTTGAAGTTTAGGAACTCGTTCTCCACCCGATCAATCTCGTTCTGGGGACAGAACTTTTGGAATATTAGCTCTTTCAGGTCTTGCCAGGTCATTCTTCTCAGAGCATTTGGCGACTTAGTCCTTTGAATGTTTCGCCACCATCTCAGTGCCTCATTGGTGAAAGAGTGAGCAACGAACTTAACGGCTTGGTCGGGTCGACACTCACTTATGTTGATTACGTCGTTCATCCTTTCAATCCATTCAAAAGTAGCTACTGAGTCCTTGTTCCCATCAAACTTAGGCGAATCGCCGTCCTTAAATCCCTTGTAGGTACAACCTCGGGTGTTTAGTCCCATATTCACCTCATCCGCATCACTATCATACACTTTCTCCTCATGATTCCCTTCCACCTCCTCTTTGCTTTTCTTCAGTGCTTCAGATAACAGATCAGACAATATGTTCTTCAGAGTCAGTACAACCTCACGGGCAATAGCATCCCTGACTTCGGGTTCTAATCGTAGTGATCCTTCATTGTCATCTCCCGGTGGGGTCACATTAGTCTCGTGCACACTCTCTGTGGGTTCCATGTTCACACTTTCCTCATGTTCCACATGCACACTTTCCTTGTCGTTACGTCTTCGGTTCAATGGTGGTCTACCGACTCGGCCAGTACGACTGCCTCAGCGTCCAATTTCTCCTCTACCGGCCATAGTTTTTCCTTGAATTCCTAAATAGTAAAGGGAATACATCAATGTCATTTCTTCAGATCATAGTTTAGAGTAGTACAAGCAAGGTAAATTCTTAATTACAGTGACCAGTTTATGATTATTAATTTGCTTTTCTTTTCGGGTTCAAAACTATTCACTTCAGTGATGACATTGACATCTATGTGTTCTAAGTTAAGGCATCTATTCCTATCCATAGGCATTAACCTTACTATTTTCTTACTGTGCTGGTGTTGGCGTTGGCTACCCATACTGGCATCTGTGCGTTGGTCCCATTATTAGCTTGAGTCCAGACATTTAGGGATGTCTGAATCTCTCAAACTATTGCTCTGATACCAACTTGTAAGGCCTCTTTTCTGGGAGACCTCACTTGTTAGATTTACTCATAAACATAGTTATCATGTACGGACATTTTAATTAAAAACCATTCAAAATAGAGGAAACATATCATTCAATTACATAGCATAACTTAACAGCGGAAGTCTTAGCATAAAAGAAAACATTGTCTTAACACATAATGAAATATGATGGGATGCCATTCTTGTGTCGGGCAGCCTTCACACCTTAGCACCCCTTTTCCTTTTTCTACCTGAAGTGCATACTAAAAGTTAGCTAACGCTAGTGAGTTCTAGTTTAAAAGTAATCAGACGTTAACGTTATCTTATGAGAATAAATATATATTTTTTATATACATTTATATATACTTGTACTTCCTTTATTTTACTACTTTCATATAAATTTCATAATGAGTACGTATATAAATATATACATGCTAATTTCTTGGTGCATAATCATTGGTTATACACATATGGGTGATCAACCTGTCATTTGACTACGTATGTCACAAAGACAAACGTCCTCGAACTACCGTCGTAGCCCATTTACTTAACCGTCCGGCACTAGAAACCGTCCGGTAAACCTTCAGCCGTCCGTATTAACCGTCCTACCCTCGTAGTTCGTCTTCGCCCATCTGCCCTAAGGCATCCATTTCCAACCGAACTAAGTATACAGCCATGCATCGATTGAGGGACTGACTCCACCGTAGTGGCCTTAGCTTAGTCTACCATTCTAGACTTATAATTCTGGTTGCATATTAATCGAATGGTCGTCCGTCAACCGAAGTAGCCGTTAGCATCGTTTCCGTCCATCACGTTTATTCATACATAGCAAGCAGTATATACATGGATATAAAGAAAGATTTCATTCTTATACGTTATGTCATACTTTTATACATAGCAAGCTATATATACATGGATATAAAGCAAGATTTCATTCTTATGTCATACTTTCATTTCATTGCTTAAAACATACTTATCATTATTGTATTCTTAATGTATTGTCACACAACACATAAAGCTATATATAGCATTCATAATTTTCATTCAATTTGTGTATACACTTCAGCCCCAAAATATTTTAGATCATTTGCATGTAACATATAGGGGGTACATAGAACTCACCTGATATGCGTTTCCTGAAGTATACCACCTGGTTAAAGAGCGTCACTAAGGTCACACAATCTGTATAATCAAATCATACAAGATAAAATAATGCACCTAAACGACACTACACGTTATATTCTTAGGGTTAGGCAAACTTAGGTAAGTTCGCCATTTTGGGCTTAGGAGAACTTGATAAGTTCGCTTCCTTTGAGACTAGGCGAACTTAGGTAAGTTCGCTAGTTAGTTTCTTTGAGTCAGCGAACTTGATAAGTTCGCTCAAAACGGTTCAAATTCTAATCGTTCAAATTCTAAACTTTTTACGTTCAAAACGTTCATTTTTAACCCATGAACACAGATCTATGGTTTGTTTTGAATTTCATACGTAAAGTGTTAACCATTTTTGCATTCTTTACCCAAAACCCAAAAATGTAAAATCTCAGATTTGGGTCGAACGGTTACCTGTTGTGGGCTAATTTCGGTTGCTATATGCTCCTATGATGTCAATGGACGGTCGCCGAGCTTTTGAGTTGTTTCCCTAAGCTTTCTCTCTCTAACCCGATTCCCCTTTCTCACTCTAGAACTTGCACGAATGGTGGAGTGAGGTTGGAGGAGCTGGGTTCTTTTCATATATACATGGGCTCCTTTGGCCCCTTGGAGTCAAGCCCAATCCCGTTCCTTCCCTTTTTTATCTTTCGTTGAATCCACGAGCTATTCCTGTCCTTGTATTTATTTAAAAATTTCGGGATGTTACAAATTGGGTTTGGCTTCGTAAGTTCCATCAAAAGCCAGTAAAGTAAATAATCAAAATATCAAATGATTCACACAGATTTAACGGTAACAGGGATGGATCATGGACAAGATGTATAAGTAGCAGGGTTAATTGGTGGTAGACATTTTATAGAGGACCATTAACACGAAGTAAACATTGGGAGTGTTAAACATAACCAAATTGTAAGGAAAATGTTTTGTAAAAATATCCTTAGATCTGGTAACAATGTCACCGTAGCCTAAACAAAGACGATGAATACGTATACGCCACTCAAGTCAAAGGTCGCAGTTAATCATCTGCTATCTGGAGTATGTCTTCTTAATAATATATATATATATATATATATATATATAGATAGATAGATAGGGGGAACATCAAATAAAAATTAGTTTTTCGCTAAAAAATCTAAAAAACGACAAAAACCTTAAGAAACGATATCAAACGAACTCCGATTGAGCTAATTTCAGCGGCGTTGAAACCGTCTCGTCGAAACCTCTACCATCTTAGCTTTTAGGGTTTAACTTTTAAGGTTTATATTTTACGTTTGCATTTTAGGGTTTTAGCCTTATGGTTTAGCCTTAAGGTTTAGTTTTTAGGGTTTAGATTATATGGTTTAAGTTTTTTTTTTTGTGGAGGGTTTAGGTTTTTGAGGGTGGGTGGGTGGGGTGGTTTAGGTTTGGGGGGGGGGCGTGGGGTGGGGGCTTTAGGTTTTTGGGGGGTGGGGGTGGTGGTTTTAGACTTTTCGAGGTAGGGTTGTAGGGGGGGTAGGTTTTTGGTAGTGCGGGTGGAGTGGGGTTTAGGTTTTTAGGTCCGGGTTAGTGTTCGATGAGACGGTTCCAACGGCGCTGGAATGAGCTCAATCGCAGTTCGTTTGACCCATTTTATAGGATTTTTTAGTGAAAAACCACTTATTATGACTGCTTGGGCAAAGTCTAATATATTTTCTCAATTTCAATACGCTCATGTTTGTCGCCTTTTCCAACTCTCCATCTCTTGAAAATATCTGTAGAAGCTGGGTAGTCTCTAAACAGCTTGTTAACCTTTTCATCTTCATTGTCTTTCACATGCTTTCTCTTCTGACTTGAATTAACAACTACAACATCTAATTTTATTTTTTACTTTTAAAAACCCAATAATACCATTCAACTCAATTTAAATGATCTAGTACTGCTTGATTCATGTTTTGAGAGGTAGATCCAATGCATTCAATTCAATTTTTTTTTTTTAAAAAAAAAACCCAATAATAGCATTCAAGGGCTAAACGAATTTACAGTTTGAAAATGGTTTAAACCAGAAAAACAAAGTATCAAATGGAACAAGATAACATGGAAAATGCAGAGAAATTGCAGGTATATTGACACTAAAAAAGAGTAGTACAAGTTGATGTCATGCCAAATTATTATAACTAGGATTAATACCCTCGCGTTGCGGCGGGAGCGTATAGCCGTGAAAAAAATTAACGTTGACACGTTATCGTGAACTCGCGCGTTGAAAGAGATGTTGATAACATACATAATTTTATATAAGGAAAACGAAACTTGAAAGAGACGTTATCTTGGCCGGCCTCAACAAAACCGATCCCGAAAAACCACTCCACAACCAACAACCCCCCCCCCACCCTTTCTACAACAAACCTCACACACCGAAATTGTTCCTTCCATCCTTTGATGGCACCAATCTATTGGATTGGCCTTCAAGCGAAACAATATTTCTCCTTTTACCAAGTACACCTAGCCAGCAACCTCACCATGGTGTTGTTTAGACTTTCTTGCAATGCACTAAGTTGGTACAAATACACATCTAACAACAATCTTCTCACTACTTGGACGGATTTTACTCGCATCGTCCAACACCGTTTTGCCGCATCCACCTATGATAACCACATGGCCACTCTTTTTTAACTTCGCCAAACCACCACAGCTCTTGCATACGTCAAGGAACTTAAACGACTAAGTAATCGCATAGTCGGACTAACCACCGACGCTCTTCTTAATTATTTCCTCTCCGACCTCCGAAAGGACATCCAACAAGAACTCACCATCCTACGTCCTGAATCACTCCCTCAAGCTATCGGGTTTGCTTGGTTAAATGAACACAAACTTAACGATCAACGTTCCGCTTTAAACCCACCCCACCAAACCAAATTGCCCCACCCCATCTGGTGTGTCTTCATTTTATTTGTTTAAAAACACAAATTATCTCTTAAATCACAGCTCTGATACCAACTTGTAACGCCCCAAACCGGGCACCCTACAGTTGGTTCTCATAACGGGTCATTCTCTTGAAAATACTCATATTAGATATATTAATCTACAGCGGAAGTCTTTCTAAAAACATTAATTACTAGTTATTGTCATTAAGTTACCTCACGAATGCTTGCACACCAATCCGAGTAGCACCGCCCCCAAGCCAAGATACGTTAACGCAACGCTTACCTACAAAACAATCTAACGTACACACAAAGTCAGCTACGCTGAGTGAGTTCTAATAGTTTAGTTTGATTAAAAGCCAACTCGTCTCAAAAGTTATTTAAACCTTACTCAGGACCCACGGTCCTTATAAATTACATCCACAATTCATTAACCAATAGATAACCCTTGTTATCACCTGGTATCCCATAATAACTCATTACCTATGACTCATCCCATAATAATAATAGTTCCACGGTCTTATCGACATAGGTCGAACTTACTATACTAATAACTCATACTCAAGTACACGTATTAACTCGACACTTGGTAAACACAACAAATCCCTAGACATCAACGTACTTAGCCTTGACCAAGGCTCTTACAAATCAACTAACATAACTGTTGTAAGCACCACATCACAATCCAGACACAACGGTTAATCTAACTAGACTCACCACAATAATACTATTTTATGCTCAATAAATATAACTCAACGTTTGTATGCAATTTAACGCAAGTATATAAGCACACAAACACATAACTCTTTGTTGCACCCTCGTCAGGGTTACCCTCGTCAAGGCGTTCGACACACCCGAGCTCATCGACATACCTGCTCAACATTGTCACCTTTGGTGACCTCCAGAAGGACCTCGTCCTTCACAATCCCGTTTGCCATGTCACAAACACAACAATGCAAACACAATACCCGCCGTATCACGAGGACAACGACACAATACACACAACACATATATAAACACAGAACATTATATTCTATGTATACGACTCATTAACTACACCCAAACTTCACACATAGCACTACGGTAATATATCCTGCACGTATTCATAAGCGTTTAGCTTATATCCCGACTCACCCCGACTAACTCATAACACAATACTCTGCTAATATAGCAACGCACAAATAAATACTATGTCTCATTATCTAAGCACCGACTACACACATGCACACCCTGTGACACCTTCTAGTCACACCCGTATGACCTTTAGATACAATCCCGACTCACCCCTACTAGGTCACTATACGACCCACGACCATATACCCACCTTTAAACTACACATTCAAAGGACAACACATGGTCCTTTAGACCCATATTAGAGCACTTAAGTTCGTAAACTCATCGGGTTAGACCCCAAAACTCTTTATACATTTAACATTATAAAACACGTAATGAAAGTATGTACGATAGCCCGAAAATAGTAAAACATTTAAAACACTTTAAAAGATGGGATTAGAAACTCACAAGCTATACCGAGTCCAAATCCTAGCTCTGCACCCCCGAGTACTTCCTCAAACCTCGTACCTGCCAAACGTACGATCCGAGGATCAGATTACGTCCCATAACATACGTTGAATAACGTATAACAATAATTAAACCCCAACGCTTGTCTCGAATGTTTGTCAGACAAACAATCGAACCCTAGCTCCACGGTTACATGGGTTGGACCATTCGTGACCTGTTTAGAAGCCATAACTTCAAATTGGGTTCTCATGCATGCATGTACGCGTACGTGCATACACATGCAAACACTAATCCATGATAATACACGTACACGACGATGTCTCATCATGCATGCACACCATGCAACGGAGAAGGGAAAACCCTAACCGGCTCCTCTCCGTCATCCGCCTCTATCCCGTGCACCTCCTAATACCACCTTCTTTCTCGTCGCTCGCCACCCCTTTTCCTTCTTTTCTTTCCGGCGCCCGACCACCATACCAACCAGCCACCTCCGTGACTTCGCTTGCCACCTGTCACATCGTACACCGTCATGAAGCCGTTCACCACAGGAAACGCCCCACGACCGGCTTTCGTGGCCCCCGAGTGGCACCGCTGCCCCTCCGTACTTTCCGGCTATCACCCGCAGCCGCCACTGGTTACTCGTCGCACCACCACTGCCATGCCACCCCTTGTAGTCGCCGAGAACTAACCGGGTACCACCATCTCGGTTCCTCCCTTCTTCCTCGCTCTCGGCCAAGCAAACCCACCAACCCTAATTGGCCCGCAGTTACTCGTGGTGGCATTCGTTTCACCCTCGCCCCATTTTCAGTTTATGTTAAGACATTTTATTTGTTTAAAAACACAAATTTTCTCTTAAACCACAGCTCTGATACCAACTTGTAACGCCCCAAACCGGGCACCCTACAGTTGGTTCTCATAACGGGTCATTCTCTTGAAAATACTCATATTAGATATATTAACCTACAACGGAAGTCTTTCTAAAAACATTAATTACTAGTTATTGTCATTAAGTTACCTCACGAATGCTTGCACACCAATCCGAGTAGCACCGCCCCCTAGCCAAGATACGTTAACGCAACGCTTACCTACAAAACAATCTAACGTACACACAAAGTCAGCTACGATGAGTGAGTTCTAATAGTTTAGTTTGATTAAAAGTCAACTCGTCTCAAAAGTTATTTAAACCTTACTCAGGACCCACGGTCCTTATAAATTAGATCCATAATTCATTAACCATTAGATAACCCTTGTTATCACCTGGTATCCCATAATAACTCATTACCCATGACTCATCCCATAATAATAATAGTTCCACGGTCTTATCGACATAGGTCGAACTTACTATACTAATAACTCATACTCAAGTACACGTATTAACTCGACACTTGGTAAACACAACAAATCCCTAGACATCAACGTACTTAGCCTTGACCAAGGCTCTTACAAATCAACTAACATAACTGTTGTAAGCACCACATCACAATCCAGACACAACGGTTAATCTAACTAGACTCACCACAATAATACTATTTTATGCTCAATAAATATAACTCAACGTTTGTATGCAATTTAACGCAAGTATATAAGCACACAAACACATACCTCTTCGTTGCACCCTTGTCAGGGTTACCCTCGTCAAGGCGTTCGACACACCCGAGCTCATCGACATACCTGCTCAACATTGTCACCTTTGGTGACCTCCCGAAGGACCTCGTCCTTCACAATCCCGTTTGCCATGTCACAAAGACAACAATGCAAACACAATACCCGCCGTGTCACGAGGACAACGACACAATACACACAACACATATATAAACACATAACATTATATTCTATGTATACGACTCATTAACTGCACCCAAACTTCACACATAGCACTACGGTAATATATCCTGCACGTATTCATAAGCGTTTAGCTTATATCCCGACTCACCCCGACTAACTCATAACACAATACTCTGCTAATATAGCAACGCACATATAAATACTATGTCTCATTATCTAAGCACCGACTATACACATGCACACCCTGTGACACCTTCTAGTCACACCCGTATGACCTTTAGATACAATCCCGACTCACCCCTACTAGGTCACTATACGACCCACGACCATATACCCACCTTTAAACTGCACATTCAAAGGACAACACATGGTCCCTTAGACCCATATTAGAGCACTTAAGTTCGTAAACTCATCAGGTTAGACCCCAAAACTCTTTATACATTTAACATTATAAAACACGTAATGAAAGTATGTATGATAGCCCGAAAATAGTAAAACATTTAAAACACTTTAAAAGATGGGATTAGAAACTCACAAGCTATACCGAGTCCAAATCCTAGCTCTGCACCCCGAGTACTTCCTCAAACCTCGTACCTGCCAAACGTACGATCCGAGGATCAGATTACGTCCCATAACATACGTTGAATAACGTATAACAATAATTAAACCCCAACGCTTGTCTCGAATGTTTGTCAGACAAACAATCGAACCCTAGCTCCACGGTTACATGGGTTGGACCATTCGTGACCTGTTTAGAAGCCATAACTTCAAACTGGGTTCTCATGCATGCATGTACGCGTACGTGCATACACATGCAAACCCTAATCCATGATAATACACGTACACGACGATGTCTCATCATGCATGCACACCATGCAACGGAGAAGGGAAAACCCTAACCGGCTCCTCTCCGTCGTCCACCTCTATCCCGTGCACCTCCTAATACCACCTTCTTTCTCGTCGCTCGCCACCCCTTTTCCTTCTTTTATTTCCGGCGCCCGACCACCATACCAACCAGCCACCTCCGTGACTTCGCTTGCCACCTGTCACATCGTACACAGTTATGAAGCCGTTCACCACAGGAAACGCCCCACGACTGGCTTTCCTGGCCCCCGAGTGGCACCGCTGCCCCTCCGTACTTTTTGGCTATCACCCGCAGCCGCCACTGGTTACTCGTCGCACCACCACTGCCATGCCACCCCTTGTAGTCGCCGAGAACTAACCGGGTACCACCATCTCAGTTCCTCCCTTCTTCCTCGCTCTCGGCCAAGCAAACCCACCAACCCTAATTGGCCCGCAGTTACTCGTGGTGGCATTCGTTTCACCCTCGCCCCATTTTCAGTTTAAGTTAAGACATTTTATTTGTTTAAAAACATCATTTTTCTCTTAAACCACAGCTCTGATACCAACTTGTAACGCCCCAAAACGGACACCCTACAGTTGGTTCTCATAACGGGTCATTCTCTTGAAAATACTCATATTAGATATATTAACCTACAGCGGAAGTCTTTCTAAAAACATTAATTACTAGTTATTGTCATTAAGTTACCTCACGAATGCTTTAACACCAATCCGCGTAGCACCGCCCCCAAGCCAAGATACGTTAACGCAACGCTTACCTACAAAACAATCTAACGTACACACAAATTCAGCTACGCTGAGTGAGTTCTAATAGTTTAGTTTGATTAAAAGCCAACTCGTCTCAAAAGTTATTTAAACCTTACTCAGGACCCACGGTCCTTATAAATTAGATCCACAATTCATTAACCATTAGATAACCCTTGTTATCACCTGGTATCCCATAATAACTCATTACCCATGACTCATCCCATAATAATAATAGTTCCACGGTCTTATCGACATAGGTCGAACTTACTATACTAATAACTCATACTCAAGTACACGTATTAACTCGACACTTGGTAAACACAACAAATCCCTAGACATCAACGTACTTAGCCTTGACCAAGGCTCTTACAAATCAACTAACATAACTGTTGTAAGCACCACATCACAATCCAGACACAATGGTTAATCTAACTAGACTCACCACAATAATACTATTTTATGCTCAATAAATATAACTCAACGTTTGTATGCAATTTAACGCAAGTATATAAGCACACAAAAACATACCTCTTTGTTGCACCCTCGTCAGGGTTACCCTCGTCAAGGCGTTCGACACACCCCGAGCTCATCGACATACCTGCTCAACATTGTCACCTTTGGTGACCTCCCGAAGGACCTCGTCCTTCACAATCCCGTTTGCCATGTCACAAAGACAACAATGCAAACACAATACCCGCCATGTCACGAGGACAATGACACAATACACACAACACATATATAAACACAAAACATTATATTATATGTATACGACTCATTAATTGCACCCGAACTTCACACATAGCACTATGGTAATATATCATGCACGTATTCATAAGCGTTTAGCTTATATCCCGACTCACCCCGACTAACT
This sequence comes from Smallanthus sonchifolius, assembly GCA_023525975.1. Lineage (NCBI taxonomy): Eukaryota > Viridiplantae > Streptophyta > Magnoliopsida > Asterales > Asteraceae > Smallanthus > Smallanthus sonchifolius. Next base: position 43,333,893 of record CM042023.1, read on the forward strand.
CATAACACAATACTCTGCTAATATAGCAACGCACATATAAATACTATGTCTCATTATCTAAGCATATATTACACACATGCACACCTTGTGACACCTTCTAGTCACACCTGTATGACATTTAGATACAATCCCGACTCACCCCTACTAGGTCACTATACGACCCACGACCATATACCCACCTTTAAACTGCACATTCAAAGGACAACACATGGTCCTTTAGACCCATATTAGAGCATTTAAGTTCGTAAACTCATCGGGTTAGACCCCAAAACTCTTTATACATTTAACATTATAAAACACGTAATAAAAGTATGTACGATAGCCCCAAAATAGTAAAACATTTAAAACATTTTAAAAGATGGGATTAGAAACTCACAAGCTATACCGAGTCCAAATCCTAGCTCTGCACCCCGAGTACTTGCTCAAACCTCGTACCTGCCAAACGTACGATCCGAGGATCAGATTACGTCCCATAACATACGTTGAATAACGTATAACAATAATTAAACCCCAACGCTTGTCTCGAATGTTTTTCAGACAAACAATCGAACCCTAGCTCCACGGTTACATGGGTTGGACCATTCGTGACCTGTTTAGAAGCTATAACTTCAAACTGGGTTCTCATGCATGCATGTACGCATACGTGCATACACATGCAAACCCTAATCCACGATAATACACGTACACGACGATGTCTCATCATGCATGCACACCATGCAACGGAGAAGGGAAAACCCTAACCGGCTCCTCTCCGTCGCCCGCCTCTATCCAATGCACCTCCTAATACCACCTTCTTTCTCGTCGCTCGCCACCCCTTTTCCTTCTTTTCTTTCCAGCGCCCGACCACCATACCAACCAGCCACCTCAGTGACTTCGCTTGCCACCTGTCACGTCGTACACCGTCACGAAGCCGTTCACCACAGGAAACGCCCCACGACTGGCTTCCGTGGCCCCCGAGTGCCACCGCTGCCCCTCCGTACTTTCCGTCTATCACCCGCAGCCGCCACCGGTTCCTCGTCGTACCACCATTGCCATCCCATGGCTGCCATGCCACCCCTTGTAGTCGCCGAGAACTAACCGGGTACCACCATCTCGGTTCCTCCCTTCTTCCTTGCTCTCGGCCAAGCAAACCCACCAACCCTAATTGGGTTTTAACCGACTAACACAAGAAATTAAAGGTGTACATGGAGCCAATGAAGATTACCTTTACTCCGATGTGGAGTTCTTGCTCTAATCGACGTGAAATCGCCTTCTCCGGTCACCTAGTGCTCCTTTCTCCTTGCTTGCGGCTGTCGCACACCCCCAGGCCGAATGGCTTAGGGTTTTCCCCTTAACTCTTAATTAAACCTACAAGGTTTTCATTCGGGTCACTATGTTTCCGCTAACGCGTGTTTCGATCTTGTTTTCCCATTAAACGACTAACCGGTCCCCTAGTTTTGATAATCCGAGCTATACGTGAAACCACATAGCCCATGCTTATAGAATGAGGCCCGGTTCGACTAACCCGATTCCTTTAGTTCATGGATTTCCTGGATGTTACAAGTCTACCCCCTTAAAAGAGGATTCATCCTTGAATCCTACATCCGCACAAACCAACACAACTCCTCCTTTCCATTCCTACTCGTGCACCAAAACCCTTAGGTGCTACCCGTCCTTTTTCGTATATGGATAATCCTTATCCTTATTTTCCACACGTCCACCCGCCTTGTTGTTTAAAGAAATATTCTCCGTTGCTCGCTTTCAACTTTTTTTTTGACTTGTAGGTTTCACCTACCCATTCCTTCGCCTCTTGTCTCTCCGGTCATTAGCCAAACGTCTTCATTTCCCACTTTTGTTATCCCGGCACTTGCTAGAAGTTGTCATCCGTGATTGACTTGAATATCAATCTTTTCATGAAGGTCTCATTGTCATTGTCCTTGACATTACTTCGTTGCTCTTAATGTCCTTAAAAATATTGCACATATCATTTCTAGTACCGCGTAGTACAACACTGCCAGTTATCCGCTCACTTGTCACACTTCATTCTGAGTTATGGGCACAATTGCCCTTAGTCTCTTGTATAATATGCATGATTTCTCCATTCTGACGATCATCCTCCCAGGTAGGTCCTTGTCCTTCAAAGCCAGGAGTAATAGTTGCTTTACTGTCATGTGTCCATTACGCTCCTCTCTTTATACTCAAATTTCCATCTTACGATGATTTCTCAAACTCGAACCCACTGCTTACCCATAAGAGTATTACTTCTGCCCTTCTCTGATGATCTCCCGGAGCTTGTACAAAGCTACGCTGGTCTCCACAAAATTCCTCTTCCGTAGTATCTTTTTACTTCATTACCATGCGATCACCGACCGTGTCTCATTTATAATTTACGAATACGAAGTCCGTCTGCTCACAAGCCTCAGTTATTCGTCGTCTCATCCAGGGAAAACATCCTTATTCATCTGGTGTCTCACATCAACTGAATCCTGCATATGAAACGTGTTCCATGAAGGTCCTTCTTCACCTTGTTAAATCCATGCTTAAATCTTCAGCGTCATCACCTGGATCTCATTATAAACTTTTCTTGTCAAGCGTCCAGGAAAACGCTTTCATAATCTACTCTCACAGCACCACCCAATGGCTTCGTGCTCCAAATTCCCGAGATACAAGCATAGGCATCTCATAAGAGCACCTCACCGGTCTCCTAGAAGACGTCAAAACTCCTCGCACCACCTCGGTGTATCAACGTCGAGAAAATCATCAAGATAGAAATACTATACTCGAGCACACAGACCTCCCGTACTATGCACGACTAAGCGTGTACTGCAAGGACACTCACCGACACACATAACTACAGAACACACAATGTTCTACACATGTAGTAGTAACTCAACCTTCTAACTCGCACAAAGTGCACATACACAACTAGCTAGAATCTGGGTAAATCTACGCCCATACAATATGACCTCATCATTCAAAGACACACAAGTATATCATGTTGTCTGGCCCAAGGACACAAGCAACATGATCTCCCGCCTGACTGTCGTCTGACACAATAACCTGTTGACAAACGTCAACACCATACCAAGCTTACACTTGATCTCCCGCCACGACTATTAAGTACGTGACACAAATAACCCATACTCATAAGCAACTCAATTAACGACATACAAGTTTATTTACAAACACTTTTCTGCCCTTGAGCACCAAAACATTTACACCGCGAAGATCTATACCTTAAGATATAAAGACATTTAGTATCAAAGTAAAGTTAAACACACCCCTTACACTTCACATATCACTTAAGCATAACACATACGTGACACTATCTTCATACCGTAGACACATACTAGTAATTGAAACTCGGGTCTACACAGGTCTACTCATACCGTCTAATCAACCAAGTTTTAACATCACATCAAAGATTACATTTAGTATGAACTCACGTTGTTCAAAAACGTAATCACATAATCACACGTAATTAACACTGCACCACCAATAGCTAGATACCACACATACAACTATCCTTTATCATACCCAAATCGTCTCGCGGTATATCTCGCACTCAATGTCAAAATAATCATCACACCACCAATAGCTAGATGAATTTTGTTTGAGACGTTGAACTTCTATCCCATAATAACTCATTACCCATGACTCATCCCATAATAATAATAATTCCACGGTCTTATCGACATAGGTCGAACTTACTATACTAATAACTCATACTCAAGTACACGTATTAACTCGACACTTGGTTAACACAACAAATCCCTAGACATCAACGTACTTAGCCTTGACCAAGGCTCTTACAAATCAACTAACATAACAGTTGTAAGCACCACATCACAATCCAGACACAACGACCAATCTAACTCGAATCACCATAATAATACTATCTTATGCATAATAAATATAACTCAACGTTTGTATGCAATTTAACGCAAGTATATGAGCACACAAACACATACCTCTTCGTTGCACCCTCATCAGGGTTACCCTCGTCAGGGCGTTCGACACACCCCGAGCTCATCAACATACCTGCTCAACATTGTCACCTTTGGTGACCTCCCGAAGGACCTCATCCTTCACAATCCCGTTTTCCATGTCACAAAGACAACAATGCAAACACAATACCCGCCGTGTCACGAGGAAAACGACACAATACACACAAGACATATATAAACACATAACATTATATTCTATGTATACAACTCATTAACTGCACCTGAACTTCACACATAGCACTACGGTAATATACCATGTACGTATTCATAAGCGTTTAGCTTATATCTCGACTCACCCCGACTAACTCATAACACAATACTCTGCTAATTTAGCAACGCACATATAAATACTATGTCTCATTATCTAAGCACATACTACACACATTCACACCCTGTGACACCTTCTAGTCACACCCGTATGACCTTTAGATATAATCCCGACTCACCCCTACTAGGTCACTATACGACCCACGACCATATACCCACCTTTAAACTACACATTCAAAGGACAACACACGGTCCTTTAGCCCCATATTAAAGCACTTAAGTTCGTAAACTCATCGGGTTAGACCCCAAAACTCTTTATACATTTAACATAATAAAACATGTCATGATAGTATGCGCGATAGACCCAAAATAGTAAAACATTTAAAACATTTTAAAAGAGGGGATTAGAAACTCACAGGCTATACCGAGTCCAAATCCTAGCTCTGCACCCCGAGTACTTGCTCAAACCACGTACCTGCCAAACGTACGATCCGAGGATCAGATTACGTCCCATAACATACGTTGAATAACGTATAACAATAAATAAACCCCAACGCTTGTCTCGAATGTTTGTCAGGCAAACCATCGAACCCTAGCTCCACGGTTACACGGGTTGGACCATTCGTGACCCGTTTACAAGCCATAACTTCAAACTGGGTTTTCATGCATGCATGTACGCGTACGTGCATACACATGCAAACCCTAATCCATGATAATATGCGTACACGACGACGGCTCATCATGCATGCACACCACGCAACGGAGAAGGGAAAACCCTAACCGGCTCCTCTCCGTCGCCCGCCTATATCCCGTGCACCTCCTAATACCACCTTCTTTCTCGTCGCTCGCCACCCCTTCTCCTTCTTCTCTTTCCAGCGCCCGACCACCATAAAAACAGGCCACCTCCTTGATTTCGCTTGCCGCCTGTCACGTCGTACACCGTCACCAAGCCGTTCACCACAGGAAACGCCCCACGACCGGCTTTCGTGGCCCCCGAGTGCCACCGCTGCCCCTCCGTACTTTCCGGATCTCACCCGCAGCCGCCACCGGTTCCTCGTCGCACCACCACTGCCATCCCATGGCTGCCATGCCACCCCTTGTAGTCGCCGAGAACCAACCGGGTACCACCATCTCGGCTCCTCCCTTCTTCCTCTCTCTCAGCCAAGCCAACCCACCAACCCTAATCGGGTTTTAACCAACTAACACAAGAAATTAAAGGTGTACAAGGTGCCAACGAAGATTACCTTTGCTCCGACGTGGAGTTCTTGCTCTAACCGACGTGAAATCGCCTTCTCCGGTCACCTAGTGCTCCTTTCTCCTTGCTTGCGGCTGTCGCACACCCCCTAGGCCGAATGGCCTAGGGTTTTCCCCTTAACTCTTATTTAAACCTACAAGGTTTACATTCGGGTCCCTATGTTTCCGCTAACGAGTGTTTCGATCTCGATTTCCCATTAAACGACTAACCGGTCCCCTAGTTTTGATAATCCGAGCTTTACGTGAAACCACATAGCCCATGCTAATAGAATGAGGCCCGGTTCGACTACTAACCCGATTCATTTAGTTCATGGATTTCCGGGATGTTACAGTTTGTCCGCAAACCAAATATACAACACAAAAGTCGTATGGCCTATTGCAACCTTTGCCCATTCCCAATCAAGTTTGGGAAGATATTTCTATGGATTTTATTACGAGCTTACCACCGTCCAATTGGAAAACCGCTATATGGGTTATTGTGGATCGGTTATCCAAATTTGCACACTTCATCGCTCTTCCATCACATTACACCGCCCAAACGTTGTCCGTCATCTTTCTTGATCAAGTCTACAAGTTACATGGGTTACCTAAAAGCATCTTATCTGATCGTGACCCCATCTTCCTTAGTCGGTTTTGGACAGAACTTTTTAAAACAATTAGAACACAATTGTTGCACTCAAGTGCTTACCATCGACAAACCGATGTAGTTAACCCCACCTTGGAAAGTTATCTCTGTTGTTTCACTTGTGATGAACCGAAGCGATGGTCCAAGTTCTTATATTTGGCAGAATTTTGTACAATACGTCATATCATAGTGCCATCGAGATGATTCCGTTTCAAGCTCTTTATGGCCGACCACCTCCTTCCATTCCGCATTACTCTCAGTCCGATGCAAAGCCTAAAACAATTGATGATGTCTGACTTGAGCATCAGTAGATCCTTGATATCCTTAAGACCACTCTCAAGAAAATAAGACAACGTATGACGGATCAAGTTGATAAACATTGTCAGGACATGCAATATAATGTCAGGGACCGAGTATTGTTGATGCTTCGCATGTACCGCCAAAAATCAGGCGCTAATCGGGGTGTTGAGAAGCTCAGTCGTCGACATTATGGGCTATTTACAGTTACAGAGCGCATTAGCAGCGTCGCTTATTGGCTTGACTTATAAAATAGGCTCCCACATTCATCCAGTTTTCCACGTTTCTTTGCTCCGTCTTTGCAAGGGCGATTGGAATTTGAGTTTCATTCCGTTACCAGCAGACCTAGTGGACACTCACAGCTCCCCACTCATTTTCGGCCTTCAGAACAAGGCCGTTTTCGAAGGGGGAATATTGATACGTACGACCTGAGCCCGTCCTCCGCAATCACGCAAGCCCAACGCCCCCAAAGCCTAATCCGAACCCCGGCCCGGCTTAAAGATTAGTTGCAATATCAATATGAAGATTCTACAAGATTATGCCATTTAATTGCTTTTCCAATTTAGTTAGTTATTTGATTTTATCTCTAGTTTTAAAAGATTTGTTTCTTGTTCCCTAAATTTATTTTTTTCCTATAACTACTATTGGTGTTTTGGAATAATATATCAGAAATTTGTCCCAGATCTCTCTTTTCTTCTTCTATTACTCTTGAAGAATGACCACCTCGAACACAGTCTTATCAAACTACAGTGTAGTGCACATGCTGTATAGTTTTCGAATGTATGAGCTACAATGGTGTTGAGGTCAACTCCTCTCCACCGCTATAAACACTCTCCTAATAGAATGTTATTCCATTATATTCTCTACTCTCTTTACAGTAAACTATATTACCTCATCTATTCATAAAACGCATTCTTATTCTCATGCAAGAGCGTAATCACCCGGTGTAACCCTTGTGGAAAGGCTAACGATGTTGTTTTTCGTCTCAAATAAAAGAAAAATGAACTTGAAGAAGACAGTTTCAGGCTAAGCAATGCTACAGACCTTCTATGGCAACAACCTAGAAAATGATGAAACCAAATCGTGAAGGCTACACGATTTAATTCTTCTCTAGAGAAGGCCATGATACATGAATTTCGATTGTACACATCTTTAAAGCCTTAACAAAACTATTATGGAAATGGAAGCTTAATTTTAAGGCACTTCTTCTTTTGAATACTCAAAATATGAATATATTCATGAGTTTAGAAAGAACATGATGTGCTTGGAGCAAATATGCATGTGGATGGAACTAGAAATGAAGATCCTAATACCTAAAACTTAAATATCAAACAAAAACCTCAAAATATGAATATATTCATGAGTTTAGAGAGGTTACTAGCTTTTTAGACATCCGGCTTTTATATATTTATTGTTATCGATATTATCATTATTTTTATTTATTTTATACTTACATATAACATAAAAAAGGCATTTTTTCTATTTAATTCATTACATAGAAACCGTTCAAACACTACTAGAACTTAAGGCGGTTTCGTCGAAGCAATCTCGACGACATATGTCGTCGAGATAGGGCACCCAAATAAGACGACATGTCTTCGGAGATGCTCCCAGTCAAATTTTTTACTATTTCACCTTTTCTCAACGAAATGTCGTCGGCGATGGTCCAGCGGAAAATGGTGAAAAGTTTTGGCGCTCATCCCAAGGTAGTCTCGACGACATGTCGTCGCAATTGCCCATTTTAATTTTTTTTCCTTTTTTTTTGCCAGGTAGAATATTAATTGTTTTTTATTTAAGGGAAATACCTAGTCTCGACGACATGTCGTCGAGATAGGCGTGTATTAAAAAATCATTTTTATTTAATAATAAAACTAATTAAAAAAATTAAAAAAAAGACCCAATCTCGATGACATGTCGTCGAGACTGGTCTTTTCTGGAAATATCTACGTAGGAAACCCTTTTTCCTCCTCATTTCAACCCATTTTCTCTCCAAACTCTTCCTCTCGGCTCTCACACTCATTTTTGCCCATTCCACTCAATTTGCCACCATATTCCACATCCTCCACCACCATTAATCATCTTGTTGAAGTGGTAAGAGCATATTTTAATTTTTTAGACATTTTCCATTATTATTGAAATTTTTTAATATAAATCATGTGTAGGGTGAGATTTTGGTGGAGTGAACGGATCAGAAGCTAATTAGAGGCTTTTCCGACGACATCTCGTCGTTTCAAGAACGAATTTGGAGGTAATATGTATATATTTGTGTGAAATTTAGTGTATTTGGGTTTTGCCCCAATTTTTGTATTTTGTATGTAGTTTTGTTAAACTGTTATTATAATTGTTATTTACTTGAAGAATGTAGATGAGTATATAAATGTATGTATTATTTGTTAAATTGATGGTTATTTTTTATAGATATATGTATATTTTGTGAAATTTTTTGTTTGTATAGATGTATAAATTTTAGGTTTGTATATATGTATTATTTGTGAAATTGATGAATTATAGCTTTCTGTAGATGTATAAATATATAGATGTATGTATTATTTATGAAATTGGTGAATTTTTGGTTTGTATAGATATATAAATATATAGATGTATGTATTACTTGTGAAATTGATGAATTGTAGGTTTGTATAGATGTATAAATATATATGTGTATGTATTATTTTGTGAAATTGATGGTGTTATGTATTTATTTTTTGTGAAATTGGTGGTTTGTATTAATATAGTTGAATGTATAGATGAAATTGGTGGTGTTATGTATGTTTTTTACCCTTTGTAAGAAATGTATGTATGTATATATATTAGTAATTCTAACACGAACCGTTTCACTTGTTTTGACCCGAATATTTGTATTTATTATTTAATTGTGTATTTGTATTTAGATGAATATATTGTTGTTATTTATTTTTTTATGAAATGTGTTATTTGTGTGAATATAGATGAATGTATGTATGTATATATTTAATCCGTTCTGATTTTGTATATTTGTATGATTTTTTATATCTAATACATTTGTAACGAATATATAGGATTTCTTGTTTAGCTTTCTCTTGCTGCTCGACTTTGACCGTACTAAAAAGGTAACATTTTTCTACTAAATAAAAAATTGTTTATATTATGTAACACTTTTTTAGTATATCGAACTCGAACACGATCCTTTTGTTAACCCATTTATCTTGGAAAATTGGTTTATTATTTTAGCAAAAGATACGTAACCAGTTTAATTTATTATATAAAGTGTATTTTTTGAAAAATAAAATAAAAAACAAACAGTTCGTGTTTGACTTACTAACATAGATAAATTATGGATTGCACCATTTAGAAAATACCCTTTAAAAAATACTCGTCCGAAATTTAACTAATAGAGTTAAGTTTTGGATTGTCCCCGTTTGGGACTGCCTTTTGAATATTCTATCTCATTTCGGATATGTATACGTTTTAACGGGTTGACTATTCAAGAGTAAATTGGTAGCTATTTCTCCTACTTTTTGAGTTGGGGGGTTAAGGGGAAATGCTGTCGATTTATTCTTGAATAGTCAACCCGTTAAAAGATATACATATGAGATAGAATAATCAAAAGGTGGATTAGGATCCATCACCTATAGATATTCCATCTGATGTGCTATCAGTTAATAAAAACAATTATGACCATTGATAAGAGTTGTATTGCACTGCGAGATCGTAATCACCCGGATTTCATAAAAGGTCTTCAAAAGTTTATAGATAATGCCAAAAACTATGTTGACAACGATGGCAAGATTTATTGCCCGTGTAAAAAATGTGTCAACTCTTATCGGCAAATTCCGTCTTCGGTTTATTTACACGTACGTGTTCATGGGTTTCTACAAGCATACGACACTTGTTTTATCACGACGAGGAATATGCTAATGCTTCGGATGTAGACGCACTTTGGGCTTCAAATGTAAGTGTTGCAGCAACAGATCATGAGATGTTTGATGCGCTTGATGATGTTATGGCGGAGCAAAATACACATGAAGAAAGTACAGATGAAGATGGAAGTGAAGCTGGTTTAGACCCCGAATTTGACGCGTTGTTGGAAGAGCTCCGTACCGAGTTATACCCTGGTTGTAGTTGGATGTCTTCCCTAACGAGATAGATGTACTTCACGACACTCGATCATCTTATTATAACTTGGTTGTCAACTCAGACCTCGAAAGTAATGTTAACGAGGGTCCAAGTACCAGTGTTGTACTAGTCGTACATGACACTCAATCATGTAGTATGTTTATCGACCTAGGCTACTTGCCCATGGTGTCGACTTTAGGTGAAGGTTGTCACTCGAGTCTTAACCCCCAGATTGTGGATGGTGATGAAGAAGATGAAGACACATACACTTCGGATGAGGATGACAACGATGATATTAGTGATGATTCTGATTGAGTTATAATGTATTTGACACTTATTTTATTGATGTATGTAAACACTTATTGTTGGGTATAGAAATGAGACTGATGCTGTCAATAGAAACTACAGTATCGAAACTAGTAGTTTCGATTCAACTTTTGTTCAATCGAAACTAGTAGTTTCGGTTGAACATTTGTTCAATCGAAACTAGTAGTTTCGGTTGAACATTTGTTCCATCGAAACTACCTAGTTTCGATGCCTGTTTTTCAGGCCTGTTTGGCAGGTGGCTTGGAAAACAAGGCACATGAGGCCTACTATATATAGTAGAATACCCATTAGGAGTGAGTGTGTCTGTAGAGGGAATCACCACCCCAGGGGGAGCTCACCCTGGGGTGAGATAATTGTTAGTGTATGATCGAGCCTTTTAATTTTCATTTCAATCAAAGAATCATACGTTTTATGCTTTCAATTATCTGTTCTTTTCATTTTCATATGTTTCTGTCAGTGTTTGTGATTCCCGCACCCGTCTCTACCATTTCTAATTCGAGAGTGATACCGGATCCAGAGATTCCGCCTCTCGATCCGGACTGTTTGAAGATTTCTCCGCAGATTTGTGTTTTTTCGAATCTGCTCAGGACCTACAAGTGGTATCAGAGCCATGGTGGCTCTTATTGCTCTCGAATCTGCTCAAAATCAGAGAAAAACCCGCCATTGAGACGTTAAACATGAAGAAATCGATGTGTAGCAGGTTCGTGACTGCTGTTCTACATTTCCACTTTCAAAATCTGAAGATGTAAGGCTTTTGAAGCATTTTTCAGACCTGGATTGGGGGTATCGAAGTAGCTAAAGGTTGAAAATGGTCAATCGAAACTATGTGGCGGCTGAACATTTTCTATCGAAACTACTGGTGTTGCCCTAAATCAGAAGTAGAAGACATCGAAACTAGGCTGTCGAAACTAGGCTATCGAAACTAGAGGGTATCGAAACTACTAGTTTCGGTTGAAGAATCTCCTATCGAAACTACTAGTTTCGATTGAAGAATCTCTCTATCGAAACTTCTTGTTTCGATACTGCCTCTATCGAAACTAGCCTTGTTTCGACTGAAGTAGAGCCTATCGAAACTACAGGCAGAACTGTCCAAGTACTTTCAAAAAAAAAAAAAAAAAAAAAAAAAAAAAAAAAAAAAAAGTTTTTTGGATATTTTCTTGGATAAATTTTTTAACAGGATATTGCATAGAAGGAGGGGAGTTTTGGAAGAAAACTTGGAGACAACCTTTTTCGGGTTTTCGAAAATTTCGTTTCTTCGGCAATATACACGATGTTCTGCCTGAATCAGCCGTAATTCCTTTGATTAAAGTTCAAGTTTGGGCAGCGGGTAACAAGTCAAGCATATTTGTCACAAACCGGGTCATTAGTTGTTGATTACATGGTGATTCGATCCCTTATCTTTTGCCTAGAAATAGGAGGGTCTACACTTCAGGGGGAGAATTACCACGAAAGACTTCAAATTATCAGCAGAGTTATGAAGATGCAAGACAAAGTGAGCCTTTGCTTGAAATTGACTTTTTTTTAGGGGGAGAGAAGGCAAAAGTTGATCAAGTGTTCGAGAATGTCAAGAATCTTTGTAGAAAGATGGTTATTTACTGCTTAATACTTGGGATTCAAACCTTTATCAATTGCCTACAAGATAGGAGGGTCTACACTTGAGGGGGAGAATCACAACGAAAGGCTTTGGATCATCAGTCATTCTATGAAGACGAAAGACAGAGTCGGACAAGATTTGATAGCATCAGTCTAGGGGGAGATTGTTGGGTATAGAAATGAGACTGATGCTGTCAATAGAAACTACAGTATCGAAACTAGTAGTTTCGATTCAACTTTTGTTCAATCGAAACTAGTAGTTTCGGTTGAACATTTGTTCAATCGAAACTAGTAGTTTCGGTTGAACATTTGTTCCATCGAAACTACCTAGTTTCGATGCCTGTTTTTCAGGCCTGTTTGGCAGGTGGCTTGGAAAACAAGGCACATGAGGCCTACTATATATAGTAGAATACCCATTAGGAGTGAGTGTGTCTGTAGAGGGAATCACCACCCCAGGGGGAGCTCACCCTGGGGTGAGATAATTGTTAGTGTATGATCGAGCCTTTTAATTTTCATTTCAATCAAAGAATCATACGTTTTATGCTTTCAATTATCTGTTCTTTTCATTTTCATATGTTTCTGTCAGTGTTTGTGATTCCCGCACCCGTCTCTACCATTTCTAATTCGAGAGTGATACCGGATCCAGAGATTCCGCCTCTCGATCCGGACTGTTTGAAGATTTCTCCGCAGATTTGTGTTTTTTCGAATCTGCTCAGGACCTACACTTATTATTAATAATTCTGAATAACTTTTAATGTATGTAGACACTTATATTATTGATGATTATGATTGACTTCAAATTTAGGTAGATATATATGGCGACTTATGCTCGTTCAAATGGTGGTGACGGTGGGGGTCGTGATCCGCACGACAATTCTAGTAGACTCCCTACACATTGCGAGTCTTGTAAATTACTGTTTTAGTTAAATACTTGTTTTTATATTTTGTATATTTTTAATTTGCTAATTTTTCAAATTCATTTAACAGCTGACTCAAAAAAGTACGGAACCGTGATAGAAACCTTGATATGCTTGAGGCTTTCGCCAAATTTTAATAATCATATTAATAATAAAGATATAAGTTATTCATAAAAAAATTGTTTAAAATAAATTACTGTTTTAGCCTCAGCGTCTCAAGTTTAACATAAATTTGATGAAAAATTGAAGTGAGTTAATTGACATTAGTAAAAACAAGCATATGTTTAAGTGCAAATAAAGCTTTGTAGATGCAAGTTGGTGATATTATCTACCTACCATCATCCCTTGACACTAGCAATATAAAGTCGATCCTTACGATCTTGTAACCTTAAATAATACCGCATACCAAACATCCAACGTGACCGTGGACCTAAGGGAAATAATTGACAAGGTCAATTTTGTTATTTTGAGGAATACTTTAAAAATGGTCAAAATGAGTGTATGGTTGACTTCTTGATGTTCAAAGCTACAGACATCCAAATCTTTATTGGTTATGAGGGGAGACATGGAAGGTTCCATAACCTAAATAAAAGTAAAAAAACAGAAATTGCTATTTGTAATTTGAATGGGATATTTTCTTTTTTAGACTCCAGAATAAACATGTGTAAAAGTTTAATCCACGCATTATATCTTTGTATACTATTTTTTGTGGGTGAACTAGAGACAGTGTTACCATTTTTCTTTAGGTATATAGACTATACAACATTTATTTACTCTTTTATATATATATATATATATATATATATATATATATATAATATCTATATCTATACTACTATATAAAGCATATTGAAAGGATAACAATGTAATTTAACTTCAATTTTAAGACACTTAAGAATATTTATACTACATTAGGTACAAGCGTTGATGCATGAACAACTAGCCATTTACAATGTTATCCCTCTTGTTTACACATCTATGCCCATCCCACATCGAACGAGAAAAGAAATATGGATAAAAGAAATGACTATAAAAGGACCATTTGGCTTTTCCATAGAATTTATCAATTCCATTGTTTCTTTGTCCCATATCGATAAAGAAACAAAAGTGGAGGGACCACATACTCAATAAAGTAGAGGACCTAACCAAAACAATAACTAAAATATTCGGTTAGCTATCTTTAAAAACCGACTAGATTCGGTTAGAAGCAGTTCGGTTATTCTGTTTTGAAACTTGGGTCAACTTAGTTTTTGTTTAATAACTAAAAACTTAAGCAAAGAACGACTTGAGTAGGATTATTAAAATTTTATTTTAATTGGATTTAGTTAACAAGAACACCAAAAAGTTGAATACATTTTATCAAAACGCTCATTCTATAACATACTAATCCTTTGGTGTTTTGTTTATTTGATAAATTTTGATTTGCTAAATCTTAAGACACTTAAGAACATCTATACTACATTTGGTACAAGTGTTGATGTATCAACAACTAGCCATTTACAATTTTGTCCCTCTTGTTTACAAATTTATGCCCATCCCACATCGGATGGGAAAAGAAATATGGAAGAAAGAAATGACTATAAAAGGACCCTTTGGCTTTTCCAAATAGTTCATCCATTCCATTGTTTCTTTGTCCCATATCGATGAAGACATAAAAGTGGAGGGATCACATACTCCATAAAGTAGAGGCACTAACTAAAACAATAACTGAAATATTCGGTCATGTATCTTTAAAAACCAACTAGCTTCGGTTAGAAGCAGTTCGGTTATTCAGTTTTGAAATAATAGGTTTAAGAAAGTTCATAAAACTATTATTTTTCTATCCCACATCGCCTGGTTAAGAAAATTTGCAAAGGAAATGTGGTTATAAAAGGAGAACACCCATCTGGCTTTCAGTTAACTTATTTTTGTTGCTTAATCGGCCCGTATAGTAACACAAAGCACATTACCTATGTACTTATCCCACGTCAGTGGAGAATAGAAAATGAAAGAAA
The DNA here is from genome assembly GCA_023525975.1 of Smallanthus sonchifolius. NCBI lineage: Eukaryota > Viridiplantae > Streptophyta > Magnoliopsida > Asterales > Asteraceae > Smallanthus > Smallanthus sonchifolius. The sequence goes on from CM042023.1 coordinate 43,349,248, forward strand.
GGATGAGTTATATAAATGGATTGTATGCTTACCTTAGTATACTCAATGCATGATTAAAAGTGCTCATGTGATGGTCTGGATCTATCCCACACCACCAAGTTAAACAAAACTTCAAGAAGCTAGTCGATTTTTAAAGATAGATAACCGATTATTTCAGTTATTGTTTTGGTTAGGGCCTCCACTTTATAGAGTACATGGTCCCTCCACTTTTGTTTCTTCATCGATATGGCACAAAGAAACAATGGAATGGAGGAATTCTTTGAAAAAGCCAAATGGTCCTTTTATAGTCATTTCTTTCATCCATATTTCTTTTCTAATCCGATGTGGGATGGGCATTGATTTGTAAAGAAGAGAGACAAAATTGTAAATGGCTAGTTTTTTATGCATCAATCCTTGTACCAAATATAGTGTAGATGTTCTTAAGTGTCTTAAAATTGAAATTAAATTACATTGTTGTTCTTAAATAAACACTTTGAGCCTATTACCTGTTCATTTTTTTAAACCACACTTATTAACCTATTAGCCTATTTATTTTTAAAACATGTGTGTTATAAATCCGGTTTTAACTAGTGCATAGCAGGTTTTATGTCATGTTTTGATTGTATTACTTTCTTAACGGAAAAAGAAAAGAAAAAAAGGGAAAAAGTAGAAAAGCGAAAAAAAATTCAAAGTTTTGGTAAATTCAGAGTTTTGGTAAATCGATATAGGTTAAATAACTTGTAACACCTAAATTTTCCAAACCAATTTAAGCTTTTTAAAATAACATAGAGTTTAGGTCCCAGACAATATATATAACGTATCCACACGTTTAAGTTTTACAAACATAAGCTACACTTCTAAAATACACAAAACAAGTCAAGTTAGTCAGACTTATCCACAAGTGTTAAACAACCCAACATATTTGTAAAAGTCTCCCACGAGAAGTTTAATCAAAACGACATCTAAAAAAACTTTGAGAATCCGATGTCCAACTTTGGCGGGACTCGAGAACATTCCGGAACTTCCCCTACATCCAAAATCACCACAAATAACCATTAGTAATGATACAGCAAGTCCCAAGACCCCCCAAAGTGTCATAGAAAGAAAACTCAAAATTCAGCAAATGGGCGTCCCACTTGGGGCATCCCAGAAGCAAACAAAAGCCATCAGGCATCCCAGGGACACCAGGCATCCCAGGGACACCAGGCATCCCACTTGGGGCGTCCTAGAAGCCAGGGGGTCGTCCCAGGGACCAGCCCTGCACCAGCCAACTACAAATTTGCAGTTTTGGCATTTTTGACCCTCCCGACTCGACCCCTAGTCCTTTTAAACAACCAACAACGTTTTGTGAATGTTTTAAACTCCTCATACGAGAACCATAACTCGTTTTTACCCCTTATCCAATCTGAATCATTCGTTAGTATTTGGATTACTTGACTTCAAGATTACCACCCGAGTTTACCACACTCGTTAAGTTATGTCATTGAGTAATTGACTTCAAGACCGACATTTAGACAAGTATTGACATCATACAAATCCTATTATTTTACGAATTCACAATTATTTCACAATGGTTTGACTTATACCACATTAAGTCAATTTACAACATTTCACCATTATTCCACAATGGTTTGACTTATACTACATTAAGTCAATTTACAACATTTCACCATTATTCCACAATGGTTTGACTTATATACCACATAAGTCAATTTACACCAATTTCACCATTATTCCACAATGGTTTGACTTATATACCGCATAAGTCAATTTACACCAATTTCACCATTATTCCATAATGGTTTGACTTATACCACATTAAATCAATTTACACCAATTCATCATTATTCCACAATGGTTTGACTTATATACCACATAAGTCAATTTACACCAATTTACCATCATTCCACAATGGTTTGATTTATATACCACTTAAGTCAATTACTCCGAATTAACACATTTAGTTTGACTTTACACCACAGAAGTCAATTACATCAAATTACCACATTCTACTTCTTCAGTCCCGTCTATGGTAGTTAGAAATGTTCGGCCGACAGCCTTAAAATTTCTATTTTCTCCTCCTTCATTCGTGTGCTTTAACTTGAGACATTCACTTCGAATGAGTCCTGAATTGTAACCACCGTAGCACCCATTATTAGGACTAGTACACTATGGCGTAGTGTGTCCCATCATTCCACTTATGTAACTTCCACACATATGGCAACAACAAGTATTGCTTTCCCAAAGGGATTTCTAGCTTGGCTAGAATATTTGGCTTTCTTGAAGCCATCACTAATTCCTCCTCACACCCCACTAGATTCCCGAGTTTGATCTCCTTGCATCAAATAATAATCAACTCCACCCGAGTTGTACACCACGAAGGAGAATCCACTCTAAGAAGTCAACCGATAGAATGGAGGAAGTCGATCTATCTTCATTCTTTCCGATACTCCAAGATTTGGGCATGACCACACATAGTTATACGACATGCCCATAATCCTTTGATTAATCCACCAGTCTAACATACGTGAAGAAAACACCCAATTTTCAAGATCCACAACGGCTTGTGGACAAGCTAGTTCAAGAACGTCTCTTGAATTTCCTCCGTTGTGTTACCTCCATGCCTTTCAATCTTTCTCCATACGCATAACTTCCAACCGAATAATCCACGAATTTTTGGAGCAGACTCTCCGTTAGTAGTACTCCATCCGCCCATCACAATGGATTGCTTCAAAGCCAATACCGTTAGTGATGTATCGTTTGTTAAACAACGAATAAAATCCCACCATTTTACTCCTCTGGCTCGCACACCACGAACCCCTTGTGAAGACAAGGTTTCCTTCCTCCATGTATTCGACTACATTTGATCCTCGCGCCCTTAAGGCTTCGTGCGGTTCTTCAAAGCACCACCTCAATGAGCTCCTATCTTCCTTGAAGGAAGTTTAGCACAACATTATGGAAAGCTTTAGCCATCCTCCACTAAACTGATGCTTTCCATTTCTCCCGACTATTCTAAAGTTCATCCCCATCCTCAAGGTGATACCCACTTAGACTCCTTCAAATATGAGTCCTTAATTCAACTTCTATCTACAAATTCCACCTATTAAGATATGTTTTTCCCCCAGTCATCCCCGACCGTGTAGTAATAAGTTTGTAGGTGTTCTACCTACTTATAGGCCTATATTCATACTCTATAAGGCACTACCTCATCCTATGTGTATATTTATTTCCTCCGTATAACCATTTATGTTCATACACATAATATATACACATACACATCTAACCACCTTCACTTACTCATTGACGATGTTCTTCATCATATGGTTATCATGAAGGTATTCGGACATGTTACATTAAGAATCAAACTGGCCAGACGTGATTGATAATGTAATATGCCCAATTACATTCACTATCTCCATATAACGAACTCCTTAACAACTTTCGGTACAATTATTTCACATTGGACACCAATTATAACGACCAACAACATTAATCATTACTAACCTTTCGCCCTTTAAGATCCGTGTCTCGGCCACGCCATCATTGGATTCTCATTTCTCCGACCATATCAAGAGCATTATAGGTTTGAGTTCGGTGTCTCGCACACCAAATCCCTCAAACCATTGCTCTGATACCAAGTTGTAACACCTAAATTTTCTAAACCAATTTATGCTTTTTAAAACAACAAAGAGTTTAGGTCCCAAACAAAATATATAACGTATCCACACGTTTAAGTTTTACAAACATAAGCTAGAATTCTAAAATACACAAAAGAAGTCAAGTTAGTCACACTTATCCACAAGTGTTAAACAACCATACATATTTGTAATAGTCTCCCACGAGAAGTTTAATCAAAACGACATCTAAAACAACTTTAAGAATCCGATATCCAACTTTGGCGAGACCCGAGAACATTCTGGAAATTCCCCTACATCCAAAATCACCACAAATAACCATTAGTACAACAAGTCCCAAGACCCCCCTAAGTATCATAGGAAGAAAACTCAAAATTCAGCAAATGGGCGTCCCACTTAGGGCGTCCCAGAAGCAAAAAAAAGCCATCAGGCGTCCCAGGGACACCAGGCATCCCACTTGGGGCGTCCTAGAAGCCAAGGGGCGTCCTAGGGACCAGCCCTGCACCACCCAACTACAAATTTGCAGTTTTGGCATTTTTGACCCTCCCGACTCGACCCCTAGTCGTTTTAAACAACCAACAACGATTTGTGAATGTTTTAAACTCCTCATACGAGAACCATAACTTGTTTTTACCCCTTATCGAATCTGAATCATTCGTTATTATTTGGATTCTTTGACTACAAGATTACCACCCGAGTTTACCACACTCGTTAAGTTATGTCATTGAGTAATTGACTCCAAGACCGACATTTAGATAAGTATTGACATCATACAAATCCTATTAGTTTACGAATTCACAATTATTTCACAATGGTTTAACTTATACCACATTAAGTCAATTTACAACATTTCACCATTATTCCACAATGGTTTGACTTATACCACATTAAGTCAATTTACAACATTTCACCATTATTCCACAATGGTTTGACTTATATACCACATAAGTCATTTTACACCAATTTCACCATTATTCCACAATGGTTTGACTTATATACCACATAAGTCAATTTACACCAATTTCACCATTACTCCACAATGGTTTGACTTATACCACATTAAGTCAATTTACACCAATTCATCATTATTCCACAATGGTTTGACTTATATATCACATAAGTCAATTTACACCAATTCACCATCATTCCACAATGGTTTGATTTATATACCACTTAAGTCAATTACTCTGAATTAACACATTTAGTTTGACTTTACACCATAGAAGTCAATTACATCAAATTACCACATACTACTTCTTCAGTCCCGTCTATGGTAGTTAGAAATGTTCGGCCGACAGCCTTCAAATTTCTATTTTCTCCCCCTTCATTTGTGTGCTTTAACTTGAGACATTCACTTCGAATGAGTCCCGACTTGTAACCACCGTAGCACCCATTATTAGGACTAGTACACTATGGCGTAGTGTGTCCCATCATTCCACTTATGTAACTTCCACACATATGGCAACAACAAGTATTGTTTTCCCAAAGGGATTTCTAGCTTGGCTAGAATATTTGGCTTTCTTGAAGCCATCTCTAATTCCTCCTCACACCCCACTAGATTCCCGAGTTTGATCTCCTTGCATCAAATAATAATCAACTCCACCCGAGTTGTACACCACGAAGGAGAATCCACTCTAAGAAGTCAACCGATAGAATCGAGGAAGTCGATCTATCTTCATTCTTTCCGATAATCCAAGATTTGGGCCTGACCACACATAGTTATACGACATGCCCATAATCCTTTGATTAATCCACCAGTCTAACATACGTGAAGAAAACACCCAATTTTCAAGATCCACAATGGCTTGTGGACAAGCAAGTTCAAGAACGTCTCTTGAATTTCCTCTGTTGTGTTACCTCCATGCCTTCCAGTCTTTCTCCATACGCATAACTTCCAACCGAATAATCCACCAATTTTTGGAGCTGACTCTCCGTTAGTAGTACTCCATCCGTCCATCACAATGGATTGCTTCAAAGCCAATACCGTTAGTGATGTATCGTTTGTTAAACAACGAATAAACTCCCACCATTTTACTCTTTTGGCTCGCACACCACGAACCCCTTATGAAGACAAGGTTTCCTTCTTCCATGTATTCGACTACATTTGATCCTCGCGCCCTTAAGGCTTCGTGCGGTTCTTCAAAGCACCACCTCAATGAGCTCCTATCTTCCTTGAAGGAAGTTTAGCACAACATTATGGAAAGCTTTAGCCATCCTCCACTAAACTGATGCTTTCCATTTCTCCCGACTATTCTAAAGTTCATCCCCATCCTCAAGGTGATACCCACTTAGACTCCTTCAAATATGGATCCTTAATTCAACTTCTATCTACAAATTCCACCTATTAAGATATGTTTTTCCCCCAGTCATCCCCGACCGTGTAGTAATAAGTTTGTAGGTGTTCTACCTACTTATAGACCTCTATTCATACTCTATAAGGCACTACCTCATCCTATGTGTATATTTATTTCCTCCGTATAACCATTTATGTTCATACACATAATATATACACATACACATCTAACCACCTTCACTTACTCATTGACGGTGTTCATCATATGGTTATCATGAAGGTATTCGGACATGTTACATTAAGAATCAAACTGGCCAGACGTGATTGATAATATAATTTGCTCAATTACATTCACTATCTCTATATAACGAATCCCTTAACAACTTTCGGTACAATTAGTTCACATTGGACACCAATTATAACGACCAACAACATTAATCATTACTAACCTTTCGCCCTTTAAGATCCGTGTCTCGGCCACGCCATCATAGGATTCTCATTTCTCCGACCATATCAAGAGCATTGTAGGTTTTAGTTCGGTGTCTCGCACACCAAATCTCTCAAACCATTGCTTTGATACCAAGTTGTACCACCTAAATTTTCCAAACCAATTTAAGCTTTTTAAAACAACAAAGAGGTTAGGTCCCAAACAAAATATATAACGTATCCACACGTTTAAGTTTTACAAACATAAGCTAGAATTCTAAAATACACAAAAGAAGTCAAGTTAGTCACACTTATCCACAAGTGTTAAACAACCCAACATATTTGTAAAAGTCTCCCACGAGAAGTTTAATCAAAACGACATGTAAAACAACTTTGAGAATCCGATATCCAACTTTGGCGAGACCCGAGATCATTCCGGAGCTTTCCCTACATCCAAAATCACCACAAATAACCATTAGTAATGATACAACAAGTCCCAATACCCCCCAAAGTGTCATAGGAAGAAAACTGAAAATTCAGTAAATGGGCGTCCCACTTGGGGCGTCCTAGAAGCAAACAGAAGCCATCAGGCGTCCCACGGACACCAGGCGTACCACTTGGAGGTTCCCAGAAGCCCAGGGGGCGTCCCAGGGACCAGCCCTTCACCAGCCAACCATAAATTTGCAGTTTTGGCATTTTTGACCCTCCCGACTCGACCCCTAGTCGTTTGAAACAACTAACAACATTTTGTGAATGTTTTAAACTCCTCATACGAGAACCACAGCTCGTTTTTACCCCTTATACAATCTGAATCATTCGTTATTATTTGGAGTCTTTGACTGCAAGCTTACCACCCAAGTTTACCACACACGTTAAGTTATGTCATTGAGTAATTGACTCCAAGACCGACATTTAGACAGGTATTGACATCATACAAATCCTATTATTTTACGAATTCACAATTATTCCACAGTGGTTTGACTTATACCACATTAAGTCAATTTACAACATTTCACCATTATTCCACAATGGTTTGACTTATGTACCACATAAGTCAATTTACACCAATTTCACCATTATTTCACAATGGTTTGACTTATATACCTCATAAGTCAATTTACACCAATTTCACCATTATTCCACAATGGTTTGATTTATACCACACTAAGTCAATTTACACCAATTCACCATTATTCCACAATGGTTTGACTTATATACTACATAAGTCAATTTACACCAATTCACCATTATTCCACAGTGGTTTGATTTATAGACCACATAAGTCAATTACTCCGAATAACATCTAATTTGACCATACACCACAGAAGTCAATTACACCAATTTACCACATCTAATTTGACCATACACCACATAAGTCAATTACATCAAATTACCACATTCTACTTCTTAGTTTAACTTTCACATAGTTAACTACACCAATTTATCATCTTATACATTTTATTTTGACTATATATCACATAGTCAACTACACCAATTAATCAATTCTACGTTTTAATTTGACTATATACCACATAGTCAACTATGCCAATTTTAAACTACATTATGCATACAAGTTTGACTTTTACCACACAAGTCAATTTTTACACCAATACACCGTATAAGTTTATTAACTTAATTCATCAAACAACAAGGCGAGGTTCTTAGACCTTAAACACTACGCACCCACGCTTGCATCTTTTCACCATATGCAATCTCCTTAATTTCTAACATACAATTAAACACATATAGATATCTGAACAACCAACATGTAAATCAAATATGTGAAATTACCACCACATATCATTAGTAAGTAAGCGCAAAGCACTTACCTTTGCCAAAGATGATCTCGCTTGATCCTCCAAACTAGCTTCCTTACTACTTAATCACCTATACAACACGTTTACAATTAGTAATCCAATGATCACCAGTTGATACCCAACACACCTTTATGATCTAAAGATCAAGACCCTAGCTTAGTTTGATTAACATGACCTTAATCAAACCCCCAACACCCAAATACCACCTTTCAACCCAAATGACCCGTTTGACCCATAGTAGTCAAACTTTCAATACACCAATTCACCATTTCCAACTAAGGTCTAACACCCACCCTAGACCTTATAGATTACACCCATTCTAAACTTGATTAATTACACCTTAAACAAGTTTTAACCTCCCTACACAATCAATCACCCATTTTGACCCGTTAAGGTTTTCACCCAATTTCCATAATTTCATCCAATTAAAATTTCACCGATTCAATTGGGGTTTCAACTTGAAAATATGTTTATATAACACCATAAACACTTATCAACCACCAATTCATCATTTAACTTCATCAAATTGAAAACCCCCAATTTTCACCTCTAGAACCCTAATTTTGAAATCCTTAAATTGGATGTTAGAATCATGTTAACCATGATTATCCACCATTTAGAACACTAGATTAAGGTTTATAACCAACAATAAACCAAAATCTCCACACCCATTGACCCAATTCGCGTTTTCTACCAAAACCTACCAAGAACACTTTAAATGGTGTTTTAGAGAGGAATGGATGCTTACTTTGATGTTTGGAAGGAGATTTGCAAACCAAATCCTTCAACTCCAAGCATGCAAGTCCAGATTTCAAGTTCTAGATCAAGCTTTAATCCTCCTCTTTCTCCCTTGCAATTTTCGTAGATACACACACAATAGTGTGTGTTTTTGCCTGACATTCTTAATTAACAGAATTGAGATTGTGTTAATTACACAACAACCCCCTCTACTTGCAATAAAAACCCTTGCATTAAAACTAGTTAATTCCATCTTTTAAAAGGTACCCTCAACTTTCTTTTTAATTATAAGCACCACTGCAATATAATAAGTATATTATAGTATAAAACCCGAAAATTGGTTCGTTACATAACTGAATGCTAGTTAAGTGAGTGATAACAAGGATATGTGATATATAGGTCCCTGGAGCCTCGTCGCGCAGCGGAGATAACACGGACCTGTTCTATGATTTGTGTGGGAACCAAGAAACGAGACAGAGAAACACCAACACAAACAAAAGCTAATGAAATGATACGCAATCCATAACATAGAAGTCATCCCGTATTACAGACTACATACCGAAGAAACACACATCTCTCATCTAAGCTCACGGTCTAGGGTCGGGAGAGCTCGTCCCGACCAGAACACCTCTCAACCTTGTTCCTGAAGTTCCACCTACAAATAAGGACACGTCTTCTATTTATAGGGGCAGAAACACTACCTGCGTACTTGGCTAAGTACGCAGGGCATTGGTCATGCGTACTTGCTAAGTACTCAAGGCAATTCCACTTGGATCTTCAAATCTTCAAACATCAGTCTTCAGTTGCCTAGTGATACACACGACTCCCTCATAACTGTAGCTTTCATTGTAGAACAAACCAAGTACTTCAATAGGAACCAACTAACCCAACACAACTCATTGTAGTTCATCCTCTCAGCAGTAGCAACCACCACCCTGACTTAGAACTCTAAGTATGACAATGTCTTCCTAACCAGGTAACAATAGTAGACTAAGACAACTCCAAATCAGCTGGCATATGTGTGACACCTGCAAAATTCCAAAATCCAAAACCTAGTTGTTGGACTAAAACCCAACTAGGCCCAATAAGGCCCAATATGAATTCAAGCCCATTTGAGGCCCGGTAAGGATCCAAGCCCGTTAGAAATCCAAATTTACACAATCTGAATATCATATTAGTCACACGATTTCGTTTAATGACTTGTGACGCGATTCTGATAATTTTAGAAAAGATATAAGAACGTACGCGATTCAGTAGTTTTAAACGTTAAGCGCGTTAAACTTCGGTTTTTACCGGGTATTCGACAGAACGATTAAGTAAAATAATGAATTATTAACATTATGTATTAATATTCATTTGGAAAGACTGTCTGGATAAATACACGTGTAGTACGTGTATACGGACGTTTAACCACGTTAGATCCTCGTAAAACTAACGATTGCGGTACGGTTATTACCTATATGATAAGTATTTGTTTTTAATAAAATTGTTATTAATAACCGGAGAGCGAAACGATAAATCCAACGAACTGACTCACTCACGCGTTTTCAACTCATACCGACTCGAATATCCTCCGATAATAAGCTAACAAAATAAATGATTTGAATATTTATTTTAGTATTAATATTTACATTAGGGACGACAAATATTAATCGAGAACTAAAGACATGATGATATTTTGGGTTTGACACGTGTTACTGGTAGGTAGCCTACCCACTTAAAACCCTATATATATATATATATATATATATATATAATTTTCTTGTCATTTTCCTCATTTGCACAAAAATCACACACACACTTGTGTGTGTTTCTAGAGAGAGAACCGAGAAGAAGAAGGGGAAAGGAGGGTCGGCCACACTTTTGGGCGGACGAAACGACTACACAGCGGTGAGGACGGGGGAGGCGGAGTCCGACCGAGCAGCCGGCGGCGCGCAGCAGCAAATCACAGCGGACCGGCGAGTGGCGGCAAGTGCACCACCTCATCTGATAGATCTCGACGTCCTGAGTCCGATGGTGGTGGTGGTTTACACTAGATCGCGACGGTGGTGGAGATTCCGGCCAAAAATACTTTTTCCGGCGAGCTCAACAATTGGGGGCTTTTGCTAGAAAAGAGTTCCTAAAGGCCCGATCTAAGCATACGAAGAAGTTGGTTCGAAAAAGTGTAGTTTTCCGGCCAAAAATCATGAATTCCGGCCACTGTCCGGTTTTCCGGCGACGTCGGCGGCGGCGGCCGGAGGCGGCGACCGGTGGATCTGATGGAGCTTGACGAGATGGTTCCATGGCCGCTTGAATCACCTCAATCGGAGTTCGTATGACCAAGTTATGAGCGAAACAAATTTTCTTCTCGCGTCGTGCTCAGCTTTTCGTACAAAACCGCTTAGAACGGCTTGTACGCTAAGGTATGAACAGAAACACTTATAGATCTATTTTCGGGTAGTAGCACGGGACCTAGAAAAATTGTCGGGGACATCTTTTGACAACGTTTTTCGGACACGTTAAAATGTGTTATAATTATATAATATTTATATAGTTATCAAGTAATTAATGAATTTAAGTATGGTTTTAGTATTATAATCTAAAACGTGGTTTATTGGATTATTGGTGTAAATTAATGTTGGAATTGGACAATTGGATATTGTCTGGTTTAGCCTAAAACAAACGGGACTCTGCCCGATTTTCTAAAAAAAAAATAATAATAATAATAATAAAGAGTTTTGTTTCTACAACTTAGATGTCCTCAACATGGTTTGGGTTTAGATTTGAAACTGTAATGTTAGGGCACGATCCTAGTTATATTGTTATTGATGTTAACAACACTTGTTTGAACAATAGGAACCGTTTAGGAATGTTGCGCCCACATATTGTCAACTGAGTTTGTGATATTATTAGCTGGACTTAAGGTGAGTTTCACGGACCCTTTTTACTGTTTTCTATTTTGGGGGAAAAACATGTTAATTTCAAATGGTATGATAACTAGAAAACGAGAAACAAGCATCTGATTCCCTTGTGAGCATGAGTTAACACTAAAAGGTCCTCGGTATTTCGAACTATAACCATTAGCTATCGACTTAGCCGTAGATCGATATGAATAGTACTATTTAGGTTGACACCCCCAATCATGGTTAGTCGCGCTAACCTGACCAGCAGGGTCAAATGATTGCATATTAGGTCTTGTTGTTTCTCATTGTTTAAAGGTACAATGGGCTGGGGCAAATTTCGAGAATTCGTTAAAGGTTTGGTTATAGGCTTGTGCATCACATAATTCGTATGTGCTAGCTAGACTTCGATAAATCAACCGCTAACTTGTTTTGTTTATCATATGCATAAAGTAAATTTCGAGCAAATGATTTCGCCAATGGTATACGTACCAATGGTTTTGTCAATCAATTTCAAGAAACGGGTTTTGCCATTGGTATACGTATCAATGATCTTGACAGTGAATTTCGAGCAAAGGATTTTGCCAATAGTACCCGTACAAACAGTTTGTCAATCAATTTCGTGCAAATGGCTTTTGTCGAAGGATTTCGTATAAATAGTTTTTGACAAACGATTTCGTAAATATGGTTTTGCCAATTGTATTCATTTAAAACCTGTTAACTCACCAACATTGCGTTGACATTTTTGAGCATGTTTTTCAGGTAATTCATACGACACGGTTGGAATAGGTTAAACTTTTGGATTAAGCCACTAGAAAGATGAAGATGCAAGGTGTTCGACGTATTTAGAAGTCTTTAGTTAGCTTCCGCTGTTGTGTAATGTTATCAATCGTTGCAACCCTAATTTATTTATTTATTTATTAAGTGAATAAATTTGGGGGTGTTACAGATTGGTATCAGAGCCAATGGTTTTAGCGAATTAGGTTTCCTTAGTGATACCTAGGCTCTAACCAGACTCAATTAGGGACCAAGGTTTCTAAGACTTACATCACCCAAGACTTGAGTATAGAAATTCCAACCGTTGCCGAACAACTTGTGTAGACCATTAGTGTATGTAGTTACACTAATACTTGATACAATTACGTGGCACACGTAACAAACACTTAACGCATAGACACCTACAACTACTCTAGCCATGGAGGCAGCCTTCTTTCTGACATATGTGTGGTATAAATACTCTCCTTCATGAGTTGCCAGATCGGATGCCAAGACTTTCACCGTGAGATATGGCAGACAGGATTGCCGAGACAGAAGGGAACCCGAGGTGGATAAGAGGACTAAACGGGAGAGAACTCCACGGGTCAAGAGACCCAGACATTCATCAGGATCATGTGGATCCATATGTACATACAGACTTGAAGCATGAGTTGCTCGACACTGATTTGAGGATATCTGCCCTACACATAGTGCCTGACTTCCACCATGCACATTTTATTTTTGGAGAGACACTGGTGGTGCCTCTCTACCATTAACCTCATCCGACAACAGCCATAGTCGGCAGATCTATGAGTATTGGTACACATGACTAATAGTAATCCAATAAAACATATACATTGTACGCGAGAGTGCAACATGATGACACGATCCATTGAACATTTTAGCTTCCTCTTTAGCTAAGAGCTTGAGATAGAGAGAACATTAGAGGGACCATGCGAGTAAATTATCATTACGGGTGCACACGTAATCATAATTTACGGCGCATGAGAAGTCTGGTGAGTCTTACTATCCGAGTTAATGTTCATGATTAATCCGTATTCCTAATCTCAATTCACAGTCACTCGATTAATGATCGAAATTACCATAACCAAAGGGTTGAGCCTACAGGCATCAGATGATGCGATGGACTATCACAAGTGACGTGGAAATGTACACCATCTCCTTCATCTTCGAATCCTAATGGATCTAAAATTCTTGTCGATACTTCATTGGCATGACAATCTTGACTGAAGCACTGAATATGTTTATTCACAGTTAATTTGACCTCGATACTCGGATCGAATTTAGAAATGCCTTGTAAAGAATTGTTTCACCTTTTGAGGTTCAACTATAAACTTTTCTCTTTTCGATCTCATTACTAATCTACTGACGCTTGTGGCTGATCTTCGGTTTACCATGAGTCAGACCTTAACATTTCTGATTTCCCTATTGAATATTCATGTAACATTCTCGCAGTTTGGAAGGAACGAGAGAAAATCGAATTTGATGTACCCGACTCATAATGGACCTTGAGCGATGAAGATTTTCACTCACCCATTCTTACTTGCTGATTTATGTCCTTTGAAATTTTACTTGCCACGGAAATTTCAAATTGATCTTTACAACGATCAACACTTGCAGTAATTGCACAACTATTATCGGAGAATACGTCATAATTTTAGGGTCTATCTTACAATTTAGTATCACACTTACTGAAATTTACATCGGAAATGCTATGCACTAACTCCTGTAATGGGATGGAAATTTATTCTGACTCTCTTACACGTGACACCTATAGGGTATTGTGGAAAACCGACTTGAGACTAGTGTATAACCTTACATCCTTCTATGCTTGTATTTTCCCAGGAACCATTTTGTTGGCTGAATCTCTGACTTCATACTGCAGGAGAGACGTATCCACATCTCTTACTCTCAGCCTTCTATAGTTAGAGAACTCTAGAGCGCCTATTAATAGGAAACGACTTCTTAACACATGCTCAAAGACAACATAAAATGTCGACATATAAAACTCACTACCCCAATTTTATGGCTTAAACCCTTGTGCTAAGGACTTTAAGGCTATACCCGATATGAGTGAAATACGTAATGGTAAGCCACGATAATACCATTCAAATGCTAGGGAAGTTGCATACATATTGTAATATCAGTTGTTGACAAATTCTGAAAACTCCTGATCCTTTCTAACCAACTTTAGTGGGAAATTAAGGACCAAATTGAAAGTTGAGAACTTTATCATTTGAAAGATGCGTCCTACAATCATAGGAATGCAATTTTAAGAATCTGTTGCAGTGTTCTACGTTTTTTTTTAACTGTTTTAAGCTGTACGCTACCAGGAAAATGAACAAAGGATGAATCATATCTGACCTTGCTCTTTTGGAGGTCTACACATAAACATTTCTTTCGACTGCTCAACTTTCCTTCAAATTTTATATTCGCTATTCTCTAATATCTTTTGGGATGCCTATGCATTATCCTTAAGGAACCTAAGGACACGACGTCCTCACATTTGGCAAATCCCCGAAGTTATACGTGTTTCTAGTATTATTTTCGGACATCTAAATTAAGGGGTCGAGCCCCAGATTGAAAATGATATCAAATGAGACTATTTCCACAACCCCACTATTTACTTCCCCACCTAGACGAACTGTGGCTAACCTAAACGAATTTAGAGCTTCTTAAGACGTATCTGCCTCATGGACATGATAGTCAAGTCATGAATCTACAAAACATGACAGTACAACCTAAATGCTAGACTGCGGTAGAAGTATAGTGCAATCGGTGGTTAATGAGGTATTAAACCCAGTCTTCACCCGCGAAAGCCTACAAGAAATCCTGAAATCCTTGATCCATTACGACCAATGTTAATGGAAGATTCTACATGACACAAAACAAAATTTTAGATTAGAATTTTAATCCCAGGAAATGCTTTCGAGGAGTATAAGGGAACAACCATAAAGTTTCATTTCTGAATTCTGGCACTACTATCCGAGTACAAGAAGGTGATGGATATGCGGTTAGAAAACGAATATAGGTGAAACTACGTCACTAACACTTAGTAACTGGTTTGAGAGCCCTTATCATTTTTCCTTGAACCCCATGAAGATTTATTAATCTTTAGTATTTGTTGAGCCAAGTCAACTAAACTTTTCTTAAATAATTTGATATTCTCTTTCTTCTTCATCTAAATTCACCTTCATCTTTAGATGAACCATAAAAAAAATCTAGATGATTCAATGAGACTACGAGAATTTATTGTCGCGAGTTTGTTGTTCGATATCCATTACGTTTAAATTTCAATATAAACAAAATTACGAATAACATTCATGATAGAGTTACCCGTAATGAGATTTGACAAAACCAAGGTCAATCTCAAGAGATCATATCTCCATAAAATTTTATTCCATATCATAACTGTCTAATTCGCTACCTAGACAACTACTAACTGTTCCTCTAAACCATTCTAGCTTATTTAAGAGAAATAGCATACGAGGACGTTATTTCCTGGAACTCAATTGAACCTACATACTGATTTGGCAGATGAAACGCTAGATAGAATCTGTTGCTCTAGAAAAATTGAATGCGTCAAGGCATTGGCCGGTTGCAAGAAACAGTCAGGTACCTGATTTTGAACTAAGACCCGAAAATTTCATCAAACCGTTTGACATATCTTCATTGAACTCCCGATAAGACTTCTTTAGATGTTATCATGATTTGTCTTTCATGATAGAAAGCCGAGTATGAATAAAGAGTATGTGCCTTTATACTCTCGGAAATCCATATGTATTGCACTTTCGTTATTCATTTCCAATGTTGATGATCATACAGTTCCACTCGGATGAGAATGACCACCTAAGGAAATCCTTCGACATCTAATCCTTGATTATTTACCTTGCTGTATGAGTTGTTCATTTGACTTGTGAAAACTCACTATCTTAATTCACATCAATTAGACATTCTCTTAATGACTTATTCAATGCACCAATATGACCTCTCTGATTTTAATTCTCTTTGTTCGGGGAACTCTAGTGATGACGTTATCACCTCGTGGTTTAGCCAACGTCGTTCACGTGGCAACAACTTCGAAGAATTTTCCAAATCTACTCACTTGATATAATGTATGCTCAACAGTAACGTACACTATTACATGATACGATGATATCTCAAATCTATACACATCCAATGACGTTATTTGATGAGATATCCACTTTATCTACATATACCGACTACTATTTGGAATGAGTGAAAATTCTCCCGAAGAGTCCGAAAATGGAGTAAGGATACGAAATCCTAACCCAAATAAGTGTAACAAATTTCAAGGACGAAATTTCTTTAAGAAGGGGAGAATGTGACACCTGTAAAATTCCAAAATCCAAAACCTAGTTGTTGGACTAAAACCCAACTAGGCCCAATAAGGCCCAATATGAATTCAAGCCCATTTGAGGCCCGGTAAGGATCCAAGCCCGTTAGAAATCCAAATTTACACAATCTGAATATCATATTAGTCACACGATTTCATTTAATGACTTGTGACGCGATTCTGATAATTTTAGAAAAGATATAAGAACGTACGCGATTCAGTAGTTTTAAACGTTAAGCGCGTTGAACGTCGGTTTTTACCGGGTATTCGACAGAACGATTAAGTAAAATAATGAATTATTAACATTATGTATTAATATTCATTTGGAAAGACTGTCTGGATAAATACACGTGTAGTACGTGTATACGGACGTTAAACCACGTTAGATCCTCGTAAAACTAACGATTGCGGTACGGTTATTACCTATATGATAAGTATTTGTTTTTAATAAAATTGTTATTAATAACCGGAGAGCGAAACGATAAATCCGACGAACTGACTCACTCACGCGTTTTCAACTCATACCGACTCGAATATCCTCCGATAATAAGCTAACAAAATAAATGATTTGAATATTTATTTTAGTATTAATATTTATATTAGAGACGACAAATATTAATCGAGAACTAAAGACATGATGATATTTTGGGTTTGACACGTGTTACTGGTAGGTAGCCTACCCACTTAAAACCGTATATATATATATATATATATATATATATAATTTTCTTGTCCTTTTCCTCATTTGCACAAAAATCACACACACTTGTGTGTGTTTCTAAAGAGAGAACCGAGAAGAAGAAGGGGAAAGGAGGGCCGGCCACACTTTTGGGCGGACGAAACGACTACACAGCGGCGAGGACGGCGGAGGCGGAGTCCGACCGATCAGCCGGCGGCGCGCAGCAGCGGATCATAGAGGACCGGCGAGTGGCGGCAAGTGCACCACCTCATCTGATAGATCTCGACGTCTTGAGTCCGATGGTGGTGGTGGTTTACACTAGATCGCGACGGTGGTGGAGATTCCGGCCAAAAATACTTTTTCCGGCGAGCTCAACAATTGGGGGCTTTTGCTAGAAAAGAGTTCCTAAAGGCCCGATCTAAGCATACGAAGAAGTTGGTTCGAAAAAGTGTAGTTTTCCGGCCAAAAATCATGAATTCCGGCCACTGTCCGGTTTTCCGGCGACGTCGGCGGCGGCGGCCGGAGGCGGCGACCGGTGGATCTGATGGAGCTTGACGAGATGGTTCCATGGCCGCTTGAATCACCTCAATCGGAGTTCGTATGACCAAGTTATGAGCGAAACAAGTTTTCTTCTCGCGTCGTGCTCAGCTTTTCGTACAAAACCGCTTAGAACGGCTTGTACGCTAAGGTATGAACAGAAACACTTATAGATCTATTGTCGGGTAGTAGCACGAGACCTAGAAAAATTGTCGGGGACGTCTTTTGACAACGTTTTTCGGACACGTTAAAATGTGTTATAATTATATAATTTTTATATATTTATCAAGTAATTAATGAATTTAAGTATGGTTTTAGTATTATAATCTAAAACGTGGTTTATTGGATTATTGGTGTAAATTAATGTTGGAATTGGACAATTGGATATTGTCTGGTTTAGCCAAAAACAAACGGGACTCTGCCCGATTTTCTAAAAAAATAATAATAATAATAATAAAGAGTTTTGTTTCTACAACTTAGATGTCCTCAACATGGTTTGGGTTTAGATTTGAAACTGTAATGTTAGGGCACGATCCTAGTTATATTGTTATTGATGTTAACAACACTTGTTTGAACAATAGGAACCGTTTAGGAATGTTGCGCCCACATATTGTCAACTGAGTTTGTGATATTATTAGCTGGACTTAAGGTGAGTTTCACGGCCCCTTTTTACTGTTTTTTATTTTGGGGGAAAAACATGTTAATTTCAAATGGTATGATAACTAGAAAACGAGAAACAAGCATCTGATTCCCTTGTGAGCATGAGTTAACACTAAAAGGTCCTCGGTATTTCGAACTATAACCATTAGCTATCGACTTAGCTGTAGATCGATATGAATAGTACTATTCGGGTTGACACCCCCAATCATGGTTAGTCGCGCTAACCTGACCAACAGGGTCAAATTATTGCATATTATGTCTTGTTGTTTCTCATTGTTTAAAGGTACAATGGGCTGGGGAAAATTTCAAGAATTCGTTAAAGGTTTGGTTATAGGCTTGTGCATCACATAATTCGTAAGTGCTAGCTAGACTTCGATGAATCAACCGCTAACTTGTTTTGTTTATCATATGCATAAAGTAAATTTCGAGCAAATGATTTCGCCAATGGTATACGTACCAATGGTTTTGTCAGTCAATTTCAAGAAATGGGTTTTGCCATTAGTATACGTATCAATGATCTTGACAGTGAATTTCGAGCAAAGGATTTTGCCAATAGTACCCGTACAAACAGTTTGTCAATCAATTTCGTGCAAATGGCTTTTGCCTAAGGATTTCGTATAAATAGTTTTTGACAAACGATTTCGTAAATATGGTTTTGCCAATTGTATTCATTTAAAACCTGTGAACTCACCAATATTGCGTTGACATTTTTGAGCATGTTTTTCAGTTCATACGACACGGTTGGAATAGGTTAAACTTTTGGATTAAGCCACTAGAAAGATGAAGATGCAAGGTGTTCGACGTATTTAGAAGTCTTTAGTTAGCTTCCGCTGTTGTGTAATGTTATCAATCGTTGCAACCCTAATTTATTTATTTATTTATTAAGTGAATAAATTTGGGGGTGTTACAATATGATAGAGAGCTTGAATTTCCAATAACCCGCATCAAACTAATCAACTCCCATAGGAATTCCAGTAAGATAAACTTAAGTCTTCACACCAGATGTGTCCAATTCTATCCTGTATCATCACGAGTCAACCAAATTCCCGAAGATATTCATTTCCAATTTCCCCTTTCAATGTAAGCTTCTCCTGACTAGACCAGAAACAAGGGAACGTTTCCTATCCCGTCGGAAAATGATAAAGGTTCCATCTTCAACTAATAATCCAATGAATATCCAGCTTCATCTTGAAAACACATGATATAATCAAACACAAAAAATATAGTTTACACGAGAAATCACGGTTGATGATACATCCCCCCTATTTCTCTGTATACTATGATCAGCTTCATCATCACTTCACTCAAATACTCAAAAAGCACAACTAGCCAACTCCATGATTTTATTCTTTTATTCCTTTGCAAAGATCCAAAACATCAAATCCTTGGGTTCAAGTTGTTCCAGTATCCATCCCTTATTAAAGAGGTATCCCGGATACTCGTAGCCTACATATTCAGGTTTAAATACCAAAACAAGATGATTCTTTTTCCAAAAGACCCAAAGCAACCACATCTTCACAAATAGAACGAGACCTTTAGCCGATGATGACCCAATTGCTCCCATTAGTTCAGCATTCATACCCTATTAAATAAGTATCCCGGATACTCGTAGCCTACATTTTCAGGTATGGACACTTAAACAATGTATGATAAGTGGTATCGTCCAACAAAAATCTCGTCCGTGTTTCGCCAAGCCACATCATATACAAATTTTGGTCCGGAAAAACCAGAATTACTATCTTCTCAAAAATGGCCCGAAACACGCGTACAAATTTTTAATCCTAGATGCTAGTTCATGCGTACTTAGTAAATACGCACATAAAGGGTGTTCATGCGTATTTAGTAAATACGCAAAGCCAAGTACCCATGCGTACTTGTTAAGTGCGCAGAGAAATGCTCTTGCGTACTTAGCTAAGTACGCAGGTCACTTCCATGCGTACTTACTAAGTACGTAGGGCTAACCCATGCGTACTTAGCAAGTACGCAGAAAAGGTGATTCCGCGTACTTGTTCAGTACAACAGTGTTCTTGACGGATCTTGAGGAGAATGCTCGAAAAGTGATGGGTTTGAGAAATTAATGCTTCCAAAAGCTTAGAAAACATCATCTAACAAACCCTTAGCCTTCCAAACACCAAATGAAGTAATAACAAACTCGAAAAGTGATGGGTTTGAGAAATTAATGCTTCCAAAAGCTTAGAAAACATCATCTAACAAACCCTTAGCCTTCCAAACACCAAATGAAGTGATAACAAACTCAATTTTAAGGATTTTAGGTCTGAAAAAGTACGAACTCGTATCTGCTCAAAACCCTAAAAAATCAAAACTGGAACACAAATCAACGAACACCGATGCTCTGATACCACTTGTAGGTCCCTCGGGTGTCTCGGATCGTCACATGCAAGTGTGTTCCTCGTCGAACCGGGTGCGGAATGCCCGTGACTAGGTGGAGTATCAATCAACACAAGATAAACCGACAAAAAAGAAACAAGATACTTTCAAACTTCGTCTATTGATAATCACAGCCGGTTACAGTAGAATGAGTGCGTACATACATTCTGTCACTAACAGCTAAATATACTAGACCTGTTGCATGCGCACTTGCTAAGTGCGCAGGGCTTTGTTCCTGCGTACTTAGCAAGTACGCACACAATGTTCGTGCAGTACGCAGGTTGAGCAACCAGCGCACTTGTTAAGTGCCACAACACTTAACAAAGACGAATACAACGACAAGTACATACGAACATGATTACAACTCGATTAACCAATACATACAAGCGCTGATATACAAATACAAATACATAAAGACAATACATAAGTAAAAAACAATCTTCAGAGTGCTTGTCATAAGGATTGCTTCAACACAATATGATACATGATAGGAGATGGCTAAAACACATAAATTAGGGTAAATGATTTATTACACTTGTTCAATATCTTTAAAGATTTATATTTACTATTTTGTTTGGAAAATAATCTATTACAATATGTCTCGTGTTTTGGAATTAGGTATGTTCTAGTAAGAAAAACGGAGTGAAATGGCAAGAAGAGGAAAAGGATGTGGTGTTGTGCCACAGAGTCTCCAAAAGGGTTACAAGTAGAGGTAGTAAGGAGCTAGTGTGAATGAGCAGGCCATGATGAAAGTGATTGCTGAGGAAGTAGCAAACACAATTCAGGTCGCGTTAACTACAGCAACAACTTAGTTGAATATGACTGATAAGGTTTCTAAGTATAAGGGCCGACATCAGAGAAATCTTAGAATCAAAAGGAGATTGGGGACTAGGGGAAGAAGATGGATGATACTGTTGTGAATGTCGAGGCTACTGGAGAAAAGAATGGTGAAATCAAGGACAAGAAACATAAGGTGATCCTACAAGGTTTTTTCTATACGTAAACCAAAAAAGTTAGATGGAAAAAAGGATACCATAGCCTCTTTGAAGTGGATTCCTGATATGGAAGCAATGCTCAATATCAACAACTGTTAAGACAACGAGAAGGTGAAGTATGATGTCACATGCTTAAGCTAAAGGCTCTATTCTGGTGGGATTGTAACATCCCAAAATATGAATAAACGACTAAATAAAATAAGATCGGGACTTATAGCGCAAGGTGTAGCAAAAATAATGGGTGGGAAGGAAGGGAAATGGGTCGGCCCATGGGCCGAAAGGGAGGAGGGTAAGACCATTATGACCCAGCAGCCTCACCACCCTCGTTCTTATTTCCATTCCTGCGTAAGTATCTAGAGAGAGTGATCGTGGGCTAGAGAGATAAACCGAAGGCAGGCAGCTCAAAAGCTCGGGACAGGTCACGCACCATCCCAGCAACGTTTAGCAACTAGAAGGAAGCAAATCCAGGTAATAACATCGTCTAAATCAGAGTTTTTAATCATGATTTGGGGTTTCGGGTTAACATAGGTTTAACCTAAAAAGGTTACATTTTTACGCATGAAATGACGAAATAAGTATAAATTTAGCTTCACAATCGATAAACCAACAGTTTGAACGTAAAAAGTTCGGGCCTTGGAGACCCGAAGTCATCATGCAAATCTAGGGTTCCTTGGTAGGGGAAGAAGGTCGTGAAGGCGAACCTATCAAGTTCGCCTGAAAACAATCTGGCGAATCTATTATGTTCGCTCAGAACCCATCCTAGCGAACCTATCATATTCGCTTAAAGCCAACCTAGCGAATCTATTTTGTTCACTTAGAATCCATACTAGCGAATCTATTAGGTTCGCTCAATCCCATCCAAGCGAAACTACTAAGTTTGCCTAAATCAACGAAGGGCGAACTTACTTAAGTTCGCCAAACCCTAAAGATAGAAACGCCTAGTTTCGGTTAGGTCCATTCTCTTATCTTGTGTGACTTGATTATACAGAATTTGTGTGACCTTAGTGACACTCACTAACCATCTATTATACTTAAGGAACACGCTCATCATGTGAGTTCTATGTACCCCCTATGTGTTATATGCAAATGTTTTCCAATTTTTGGGGCTGAAGTGTATACATGCAAAATGAATGATCGCTATGAATAATAATATGGCCGTATGTGTTATATGAAAGTAAATATTTAACAATGAAATAACCAAACGAATGTTTACAAAGAATGAAACGAATGTATGACTTAACGTTAAACGAATGAAATCTTGCTTTATATTTACATATTGCATGTTACATATGTATTAAATGTTAAGGACAGAATTACGGACTACTTTGGTAGGACGGTACGATGATGACGGCTACTACGGTAGACGGATGACCATACGACTATTATGCAGACGGTATGTATCACGGACTACCACGGAAGACGGAGGCCCTTAATCGAAGCACGACTGCATATATAGTTCTAATGGGAAACGAATGCTTTAGGGCAAACGGGCGAATCACGAACTACGACGGTAGGACGGTATGTATCATGGACGGATAGAAAGGTAGTCGGACGGTATGAATGTGTCACGGACTACTTCGGTAGGACGGTATATATCACGACTACT
The DNA here is from genome assembly GCA_023525975.1 of Smallanthus sonchifolius. Taxonomy (NCBI): domain Eukaryota; kingdom Viridiplantae; phylum Streptophyta; class Magnoliopsida; order Asterales; family Asteraceae; genus Smallanthus; species Smallanthus sonchifolius. Next base: position 43,373,014 of record CM042023.1, read on the forward strand.
TTGGTAGGACGGTGTGAATGACGGTCTACGGCGGTAGAATGGAACGTTTGTCTTTGTTACTCACGTAATGACGGGTTGATCACCCATATGTGTATGGCCATTGAATGTTAAATGAAGAAAGATGAAGTGTAATATGTATATATTTATATATCTAATTATAAATAAATGATGCTTATACCTAATTGCTTTAAAACTAGAACTCACCAGTGTTAGCTGACTTTTATTATGCACTTTAGGTAGCAAAAGAAAAGGACGGGCAAAGGCGTGACGGCTACCTGATCCGAGACTGACATCCTGTTTATTTGATTAATACGACAATGTTTTAATGTTTGAGACTTCCGCAGTTTATGTAATTGAATGATGTATGCTTCCACTACGTTTGAATGATTTTAATTAAGTTCAGTATATGATAACTATGTTTATGAGTAAATCCAACAAGTGGGGTCTCCCGGGTTTGAGACCTTACAGGGATATCATCCTCCAGACTAAGAGCTAGGATGTTAGAATTTATCATCTGTAAATAGTTAGAAATTAGGTCAAGTATTGAAGAAAATAATAACTTAGAAGACAAAAGTTCTGCATCTGAAGAATACTTCAGAAGGACATTTAATACCTAACTTAAAGTCCATAGGTAAGCCTCTAAAATTTCTAGGACTTAGTCTTCTCCATCTAAAGAATGAATGATCCGAACTCAACCGACTCATACACCTTTTGAAAGCTGACGCGCCTTAAATGACATCCAACTACAAGATTCTAACACGACATCTATGCAACTGGGCTGGTTGCAACATAGAATATTAAGAAGATAAAAGATGTCACATCACACAAGTAGACCAATATGCTAAATCACACAGTAAAAGCTGCCAATCAAAATCACCTCTCAACCTCAACTTGACCAAGACAGTTTGCTTATTTAAGCTAGCCTACTCAATGTAAACAAACTAAGTGTGTTAGACTACACATAAAAACACTTCCGCATGTTTCTTGTGTGTTATAGATATAAGTTAGAATTTTATTGAATCGTTCTTCACTGTTAAAGCATTATTTGATATTCAATACAAACTCAACTCTATATCTAAATCTATTTCTCGTATGTGTGATAGTCTTAATCTTTCACCCCGTACATATTGTTTATCATTTGTTGAGATCACTAATTGTCCACCCAAACTCAGGACCAACAAAAGAAGAGGTGGACAACACGAGTTGGAATAGGCTACTAGAGTTGGTGATAGAGAAGTTATGTCCAGAGAATGAGTTGGAGAAACATAAGGAAGAGTTTCTGAGGTTAGAGATGCAGATTATGTCACATAGAGAGTATGTGACGAAGTTCAATGAGAGGGCACGTCTGGTTCCATACCAAGTGCCTACTAAAAAAGAAGAGGATTAGCAGGTACATTTGGTGATTATTACAGGGATGGGGGAACTTGTAAGGGCTACCAAGCCTATAGTGTATCAGAAGGCAATAAACGCCTGAGCTAAGATGGAAATAGAGCTGCTTAGGCAAGGAAATAGTTTCAATAATGTCAAGGGAAATGGGAAAGAATGGTCGGTGACAAAAAGCGACAAGACAATCAGTCGAAGAAAAAGGAGAAGGAAAAGACTGAGTATAAGAAGTGTCACAAAACCAAAGGGATAATGCAAGGTGGGAGTGTTACCATGTCGTAAGTGTGAGAAGGAAGGGCACATGTCTAAGCAATGCCTTGATGGATACGCGTGCTACAAATGTGGCGAGTAGGGGCAAAGTAAAGAAATGAAGAACCAGGGGACTACGAATAACAAATGGTAAGATGGAGAATAAAAAGACGTACCAAAGGCAAAGTGGATAGCTTACGTTGTCACTATTGAGGAGGCCCTCGGTAATATGTGTGTGATACTCTATATTTCCTGGATGTATCAATCGATGATTATCGAGGGATGACCGAAAGGTATTTTATTTTTGTTTTAGTGGTTTCTGTCAGTGATAAGTTATTGGTGATACTCATTTTTCTACTAGTGATAACTAATACTTGTTCAACGTTGTGAGAAAACTTAAAAATTATTATATTTGTTAGTTTTATTTTTCTATGTATATTCATTAAACATAGAGTTAATTACATGGATAGTCTCTATGATTTGAGAAAAGTAACAGACATGAGTACTAAGGGTTTCAAGTTACAAGTATGGGTATTATGTTTCGATTTTGTAACAATATTGGATATTAATACTAAATGCCGTTAGTTTTTCTATTAAGTTGAATTAAAATGACTAAAATACCCTTAGTAATAATAAAAATAATTAAACAAAAATATTATTAAAAATAACAGAGTTAATTACACCCACCCCTACTCTCTTCTTGACCTAGGTCCCCTCATACCCCTCTTCCCCACCAGTTAATTAAACCCCTCCTTTCTTCTTGACACAACAACAACGAATTCGTCAGATTCAACCTCACAGACTACTCTCCTTGACTCATCGGAAACAGACAGCGAGTCACGAACTCGGATTGAGTCAAAATCTGGATCCGATTATCCTCATCGTAGGTGTTGCTAGACTGAGCACCGGTATCTCCAACTTTCAATATGCCAAATTGTAGTAGGAGAAGCTCTCGTTGGCGGCGCCAGCGGAGCTAGAGTTATCGTCGGCATTACTCGAATTAAAACCCAACCCTTTTTCGATCAGCTCTAATCGTCGTCTCCATCCAAGTTCGATTTTGAAGCTAAACCAAACCATCAAAAGGTCCGATTCGTTCTTGATTTCAAGTGAAAATGGAGGTTGCAGAAGCAGCGTGAGGACGATGATGTATCAGTTTGTTTTTTGATTTGATATTATTTTAAGTTTTTACACAAATAGTCTCTGTAAATAAATAGAGTTAATTACATAAATGGTCCATTTGGTTATAGAAGGGTATTTTTGTTATTTTATTCAAATTTAACAGAAAAGTTAACGAAAATTATCCTTAATACCCAAAATCATTACAAAAGTGAAAGTATACTACCCATACCTGCAACTTGAAATCCTTAGTACACATACTTGTTATTTTTCACAAACCACATGGACCATCCGTGTAATTAACTCTTAAACATATGTAAATCTATACTAATAAATAAAGATTTGATGGGACACGTGTCACACTATGGTGCCTTCTTACCTTTATTTTCATGTCTCTCTCTCCTATTAAATAATGATATTAAATAAAAAAAATTTCGCTTCTCTCTCCTATTAAATAATAATTATATTAAGAAACAAAAAAAAATTATTTATGTACAGTAATTATATATATATATATATATATATATATATATATATATATATATATCTAGGGGGTTGGTTAGGGAACACTAAAAAAACAGGGAACAGGGGAACACTTTTCAACCACACATTATCTATAAAGAAAAAAACAATAACATGCTGCTCCTTAGACTTGACGCGCGACCATAGCATCAAGTACACTAAGGGGCTGTTTGGCAAATGTTGAACCATTAAAAAGTCTGAATGGTTCAGCATGGTTTTTCAGCTGAACCATTAAGAGGTGGACTGTTAGCGAAACAAACTCCCCTTACCTCTGACCGATTCAGAGGTAACCTATAAATGGAATCATTAAGAGGCTACCAAACAGCGCCAAAGTCTACACCACTGCGCTACAATTACTATTATTTGTATTTATTAAGAGGCTACCAAACAGCGCCTAAGTCTATACCACTGCGCTACAATTGCTTTTAGTTGTATTTCTTATTCAAACGTACTTTTTAATGTAAATTTTTCACTGATTGTTTTTTTTTTTTTTGAGTTTATGTTTAGGTTTAGTTTTTATGGTTGAGCTTTAGGGTTTAGTTTTTAGAGTTTACCTATTATTTTTTTGTTTAGCGTTTATCTTTTAAGATTGCATTTCTTTTTGTACCAACATATTCATTGTTTGTCATTTCTATCAACTGTGATATTCTCTCACTCCGACCGTAGAGGGGTATTTATTAAACCACATTAACTTATCACTTATTCACATTATGTAGCTTTTTGTATTCCATTCATTATTTTGTAATTATGTGTAAACTCTCTATATAAACTCATGCATAGCTCCATTATGGGTATGCAATTATGTCCTAATTACTTACATGGTATCAAGCCAAAAACATCCTCTCACCTTCACATTCCCTTGACCCTTCCCTTCCTCTTTTCCTCTTCTTCTCCCCTCCTTTCCCTACCCTTATCCGCCTGCTACTCATCCCCTGTCCGGTTTCACCATGGCAGCCTCCTCCTCCTTCTCCATCGATGCCATGCTCCCAATGAACACCCTCCTCCACATGATCATGATCAAACTCACCTCCTCCAACTACCTATACTGGAAAAACGAAATGGTTCCCATTCTTACCTTTCAAAATATGTTCTCGCACGTTGATGGCACCTTACCTCCGGCACCAATACTCACCAAAGATGACAGACCATCTCCCAACCCACTCTTTTCCACCTGGGTGGCCGATGACCAGAAAGTCATTCTCCTTCCCCATGCCTCTCTTTCCGATGAGGCGGTTGCTGAAATGTTGGGACTATCCTCCGTCCGTGACATTTTGCTTAGGCTTGAATTTGCATATAGTAATAACTCTATTGAGTGTGTTCAAAACCTACACAATCAGCTTCGTCACACCACCAAGGGCTCCATGACCGTGGCTGAATACAACCGGAAATTAAAGTCCATTTGTGACCAACTCACGGCTGTGGGACAACCCGTAGATGAAGCCGAAAAACTACACTGGTTCGTTTGCGAGTTAGGAGTCAGTTTTGAAACATTCTCCACAACCATCTGGGCTACCAGACCTGCTCTGTCGTTCCGTGACCTCCTAGTCCAAGCTGAATCCCATGAGCTCTTTCTTCGTCCCTTGCATGGTTCCACTATCCCCACCGTAGCGTTCTCAGCCCAGCAGTCTGCCCTTCGGGCTGCTGATCACAGGGAACGCACTAGTCGCCTATTTCGTGGTGGTATTGGGGAACGTGGAGGAGGCATACATTCCCCCCACTATCAACTTTGCTGCAGTTATGGCCATTATGCCAACATGTGCCCCAACTTAGCCTCCTATGCCTCTCAACCTGCTTCGCCCGAAACAAACCTGGCCAAGGATTTTCATGCCTCCTGCCATGTGAACTCCTCTGGCCCTGACTGGTTTGTCGACCCCGTGGCTACTGACCACATGACCCAATCTACCCATAATGTTCACATGGCCAAACCCTTTGCTAAAGACGCCAAAGTTACTTTCAATAATGGTAAAACCCTACCTATTTCTCATGTTGGTCACACTACTTTACCGAATAATATTCTTCTAAAATATATCTTAGTGGTTCCCAATCTACATCTGACAATCCTTTGGATGTTTTGTTTTCGTATCCTTATTTTTCTATTCAGGATCGACTCACGAAGTAGGTTCTCGCTCAAGGTCGATGTAAATCTGGCTTTATGTTTTGCACACCGGACCCAAAGCCATTGTTGCGGACTCCCGTTCTCTTTTAAAACCTCTTTTGAATTATGGCACCAACGTTTGGGACATGTATCCGTTGAAACTATATTATCCTTAAATAAAACGGAATGATTGTCTCTTACTTAGGTTCATCCAAAACCTATTACAAGCCCCTCGTGTGAAATGTCTAAAAGTCATCGTCTTTCATTTGACCTTAATGACAAATGTGCACTTAACCTATTGGACCTAGTGTATTGTGATTTATGGGGCCCATCCCCGGTTACATCTACGGAAAATTATCGCTACTCTGTCATATTGTTGGATGATTTCTCTAGGTTTACGTGGTTTTACACGCTAAAAACTAAATCAGGATTTTACCCGGTTCTATCGACATTTATTAACTATGTTCAAAATCAATTTTTATGTAAACTGAAAGTGTTCCAAAGTAATGGTGGTAAGGAATTTGTAAATCACCAAGTTAAGAAACTCTTAGAAGACAATGTGACATTTCACCGTTAATGTGTCGTTTTTTATATATAAAAATATAATATATTTTTATGACGGTTTTACGAGATCAGGTTTTAAATTTATAAAATGATAATTACTTTAACTTAAAAACACACACAATAGGCAAGTGTACATATCGCAGCGTAATATAGTTTAGGTAAGAACCAAGTATCGAACCAATGGACACGGTCGAGTTCCAGTACTCAAATTTTGTTATCGTTTAGCAGGATCAATTAGCGAGTGAGTTTTGTGGGCTTGTGAAACAGAATAGTAAATGACAGAAAAGTAAATAACGGTAAAGTAAATAATAGAAAAGTAAAAACGTGCGTGATGTGTGTAACCGAAATATAATGAACAGAATAGTAAATTGCAAGAAAGTAAATATTTTGGAAATGATCAGGTCACGAAGAGTATTGGTTCGGACTTCGAATCAGCTTGGTACGTGATAATGTTAAGTTGACTAATCGAGTGATATGACTACTACAAACTTGTAACCCGGGTCACCGCTAGAGCCTCGTCCTTACGACATTTTATTCACGAATTAAAATATTTAAATTAAAATAGTAGCGCCTCCCGTTAGTGACAACAGTTACCCTCAACCCTTCGAATGGTCATCTTCGGGTTGGTTTACGACATCGAACGTAAATGCTTTATATTAAAGTTAAATAGGTGATTATACTTTGTTCACTGGTAGGCGATGTAACAATGGGACCGAGTATAAAGACGTACCGTTCCCAACATGAGTTCACCAATTCTTGGTCGCATAATAAGTTCGTATAAAGACGACGACCTTACTAATGTTGACCAAGCCTTGGCTTATCAATCTCTGCTTGTATAAAGACGTACAAGCTTCAAAGGAAGTTTGATTAAAAAGGTTTTATGATCTTACACTTTAAAATCAAGAACACTCACAAATATAAAAGACGGATTTAGACAATAATAAAAGCCCACTAAATGGTGGTTTTAAGAACGAATAATTAAATACATAAACATACCATTAGATTAATACGTCAAACATTAACATGCACCAAACATCATATTCCCCCTAGCAATACAAAGAGTTTAGCCACGAATGGCCATACTAACTAGCATAACGCTGAGTTTCATAAGCTCGCCTATTGCGGACAAAAAGGAGGAGACTCTCTACTCTCTACTCTAGACTATAGAAACGGACTCTATTGACCTCTGGTAATGTATGGAAGGGTGTGTGGAATGAAGAACCCAAGCCATCTATTTATAGGCCTCAAAATAAGCAATGCACGGCCGTGCTTTGAATTGCACGGGCGTGCAAACACCTCGGGAATCAAACAGGGTACAAAGGACAGTGTACCGGAGCCTTGGGAAGCAAGATTAGGTTTGCACGGCCGTGCATGGCATTGCACGACCGTGTAATGCCCAACTGTTTCCTAGTTTCGTCTTTTAGCAGCTGGTTTGACTTATGTTGACATGGTTTGACTTCTTGGGGGTCAAAGTTCGGGTTTGGTGCTCCAAAAGCTTGATTTCTTCATGTTTTAAGCTAGTTTTTGCTTTGTTTATCTTAGGACACCGAATAACCTGCAATTATGAAATATTAACGCATTAAGTATCAACTGCAAGGCTTTTGTTTGATTAGTACCATAATATAGGGATTATTATGCATGCAAAACGTGTATAATTTAGGGCATATCAACCGTCTCTCGTGTTCGTACACTCCGCAACAAAATGCATGAGTTGAACGTAAGCATCGCCATGTAGTAGAAACCGGCCTAGCTATGATGTTCAATGCTCACGTCCGTTCCACCTACTGGTTGGAAGCATTTAGTTGGGGTGTGTTTACCCTAAACCGACTACCCGCTAAACTCTTAAACAATAAGTCACCCTTCGAGCTTTTATTTAACCAAATGCCAGCTTATGGAAATCTACGTAACTTTGCTTGTCGAGTTTACCCTTACCTTTGTGATTACTCCACACACAAATTATCACCCCATAGCCTTCCTTGCATTTTTTTGGAATATTGCTCTCAATATAAAGGATACAAGTGCCTTGACCCCACCACCTCCCACTTATACATTACCCGCCATGCCCGGTTTGATGAAACATCATTCCCCTTTAAAGACAAAAACCCTCCGGGAAACATCCATTCCTTACCAATTCATACCTTCATTGACAATAATACTCCAATCCAATTACTTCTACCACTCCATCTACCCCGAACCCAGTCTTTCCACTATTGTGATCCCAACCCACTCCCTGCCTCCCCTAAAACCCAATACAACCCATTTCCTGCACCCATCCCTACCGATCAGCCTGAACGTCTTCCTGACCCATCAACTACACCACCTTCTAGCACCATTGAAACCCCCCTGCCCAGTCCCCTACCACTATTATTGCTCCTCTACCTGACCCCATTAACCGGTCCCACCTGCTGACCCAACTCCTCCTGCTGAGCCAAACATGACTGTCCACACCCCTCCTGCTGAGCCAAAAATGACTACCATTATCACTTAGCCCCACCACACCTCACCTAATCCTCCCATCACTTGCCAACTAGCACCTACAGCCCCTTCTCACCTTATGGTTACTCGACCTAAAGCTGGCATATTCAAACCAAAACACCAAGTTAACCTTGGCCACACCACTGCCCACGGTTTATATCATGCTTTATTTGCCTCTACTGAACCTAAAGGTTTCATAAAAACAGCTAAGCACCCCCACTGGGTGGAGGCCATGGACAAGGAACTATCTGTTCTTCACCATAACAATACGTGGACATTGGTGCCCCAACCCCAATCTCACAATGTTGTTGGGTCCAAATGGTTGTTTCGAACTAAATACTGGTCGGATGGATCTATTGAACGACACAAAGCACTCCTTATGGCTCAAGGCTTTAGCCAAATTCCAGGCCTTACCTACTCTCACACATTCAGCCTCGTGGTGAAAGCTTCAACCATTCAGATCGTTCTCTCCCTATTTGTTATCATTAAATGCTCGTTCCATCAACTTCACGTCAATAATGCATTCCTCCATGGTCATCTCACTAAGCGGGTGTACATGGAGCAACCTCTTGGTTTCGTCGACCCACACTATCCTGATCATGTTTGTCGATTAAACAAGGCCCTCTATGGGCTTAAGCAAGCGCCACGGGCGTCGTTCCAACATTTAAGCATGTTTCTATTACAAATCGAATTCTCCTACAATAGGGCGGATACATCCCTATTTGTTTTTAAAAGAGATTCATGTATAATGTATCTTTTAGTATATGTTGATGACTTAATTTTGACAGGCAACTATGACGCAGTTATGACCTCCTTCATAGGTCGCTTACACAATGAATTTGCCATCAAGGACCTTGGAAAATTAAGTTACTTTCTCGGGCTTGAAGTCACTTACACTCAAGATGGTCTCTTTTTAAGCCAAACGAAATATGCTAAAGACATACTTGTTCGGGCTAATCTACTTGATGCTAAACCAATTCATACACCGTTAGCTCCAAATGAGAACTTTGTAGCTGCCGGTGAACCCTATAAAGATCCCCCTCATTACCGTTCATTGGTTGGTGCTCTACAATATCTAACCATCACAAGACTCGATATATCCTATGTTGTAAACCAAGTGATCCAGTACCTCCAAAATCCTACCACCACCCATTTTCATAATGTAAAACAGATTCTTAGATATGTTAAGGGAACCCTTGCTTTTCGGCTTACTTTTTCCAGGACCACTCGTACCTCTGTACTTGGTTACTTTGATGCTGACTGGGCTCGATGTCTTGACACACGTCGCTCCACTTATGGGTACTCTATATTTCTTGGAGGTAACCTTGTCTCCTTGAGTGCTAAGAAGCTCTCAACTGTTTCATGTTCGAGCTGTGAATCCAAGTATCAAGCCATAGCTAACACTGCTGCTGAGATCATTTGGATAACTCATCTTCTTCGTGAACTACATGTGCTTCCTCCTGATCGCCGAACCTTGTTATGTGATAATCAAAGTGCCATTTTTCTTACACAAAATCCGGTTTCTCACAAGCGCACCAAACACATATAATTGGACTACCACTTCATTTGGGAGCATGTTGCATCTGGCAAGCTTTACACTCGTTTTGTCCAGACCAAGCTACAGGTTGTATATATCATCACAAAAAGTCTTTCGGGACCCCATTTTGAAGTTCTTTGAAAGATGCTTGGTCTAGGTTCGCCATCGTTCAACTTGAAGGGGGATATTAAACCACATTCACTTATCACTCATTCACATTATGTAGCTTTTTGTATTTCATTCATCATTGTGTAATTATGTGTAAACTCTCTATATAAACTCATGCATAGCTCCATTATGAGTATGCGATTATATCCTAATTACTTAGAGTATTAGATACAATATATTACTTAAATTTATTATAATGATCTTTTAGGTGATATAATTTGATTATATTTCTTTTGTAATTATTTTTATTGTATTCATATATAGTTGATTAATAAAACATAATATCTGTTTTTATTATTGTATACTTAGGTTAAACACACCCCTGGTTTCCATGAAACTATATATCAAAATCGAAGTAAAGGTTGTTTAAACTATATATCAAAATCGAAGTAAAGGTTGTTTTTTGGAACACATGGATACTGTATCATCTTCAAGAACATAAAATATTTTTGTAAGATAAACTATAAAAATGGATGAAAAATATTATAAATAAATTATGCCAATGTTAAGCCTAAAGTTCACATGTCACGTCCATTTTGTTTTTAAAAACTAAAACTCACATTAACAAATATCATTCTTCCATCTACTTTAAAAGAGTAGACGAGCTCAATCAAGGGGGAAAATGAGGACGGCCTGATTTTTTGTCATCTATATGGTAACGTATATTTTGTTGCGAGTCAAAAGAATCTTTATATGTAACTTTCAAGTTCAAAAGGTCGTAAAAACTTTCTATGAACTTATATGGCTTGACATAAGATGGCAAGATAAGATTTCTTTGATTATATGAAAACATAACAAATAATATTTTCGGAAAATCAAAACAGAACCATAAAATAGTTGAATTAAGAAATACCATCAATGCGAGCTCCTTTTGCTCTCCTCGTGTATGGGAGTTGCAAAGTTGTTGTTTGGTCTCAGAACGTGCCAGCCTATGTATGTGAGGGACGTTGTTTCTGTTTTTGACAAGGGCCTTCGGGGGGCGATCGAGGATGTCGTGGATTGTGGGGGTTCTTTTTTTGAGGATTTTCAATGAAGGTTGGCATCACTTCCAACCCGTTTTGCGGGTTTGAGCTTATGTTCGGCTGAGGATATATCTACATATGCTTTTGTGGATTCGCGGGCACAATCTTGGACTTTGCAGGACCACATTCTTCGTGGTTGTGGCATTGATGGGTTGGACTCTGATTACGGGTGTACGATAGATCGCTTGCACATGTCTCTTCCCGATTTCGATCTTAGCAGTTTCTCTAATATTAAGGACACCCCCAAGCTCAGCATGCTTTGGCGAGTGCCCTATTTAGTAGAATCGTCCGGAGTTTGGGAGGGGAGTTTGCTCTATCCCCTCATCAAAAAGCGATGTTTGAATGTCTACGGGCTCCCCGTGCTCAGGATTTTCTGACGGTCATCCCCATTAAAGGTCTGGGCCAACATATGTCGGTTGTGGAATACCGGGCTATCCTTAAGTACCGGCTAATAATCCCATTGTTTCCAACTGATGAGCCCTGCCCAGTTTGCTGCAAGGTTTGTTTGGATTATTTTGGAGAGCATGCAGCCCATTGCAAGAAGCTACCTGGTATTAAATACATGCATGATTTGGTTAGGGATGTCCTATGTGACGATCTTAAGCGGACATGCATCTCTGCTATAAAGGAGGTCCCCGTGAACTTTCTGACGGATCCCCTCGAAGGGAGGTCTACTCTACGGCCAGCTGATATTCTTGTGTTTGGGTGGGCAAGTAGGAAACACGCTTGTGTGGACCTTACAGTAGTGTCCCCTCTTGTGGGACTTAGGGATAATGGGTTTTTTGCGGGGCAGGCTACGCTGAAGGCGGAATCAAGCAAAGTTGCTAAACACGAGAAAGCTTGTCTTGAGAATCAACACGTGTTTATCCCTTTTTCTTTCGATACATTTGGTTTCCTGGCCCCGGAGGCTGTGGAATTTCTTAATAGAGTTCAGCGGGTCGTGCGTAGTAGTTTTTCGACTCCTAAGACTCAAAACTTTGTTTTTAGTAGGATCGGTTTTGTTATTTAAAGAGGAGTTATAGCGCAGCTTGTTTCCCGTTTAGCTGCTACTTTATTGTAATCGTTCATATTTATCAAACCATCAATATACAATGGAACTATTTAAGGGTCCGAATTTATTGATATCATCACCTCTTGTTGGATGTTTATTTTAATTAAAGTGTTGTGACAACATTATTAGAAAAAATAAATAATAATTCAACATAGATATACGTAAAATTATGTCAATAGAAAATTGTATGCAGGGGTAGACCCGAACCGTCCATGATTGATTTAAATAGAAAGAAATTATATCTTATATTTGTCGAACTTCAAGACAATAATTTTCTAATTTAATTATTACATTTAATAAAAATAAAAAAAAATTAGTACTTCGAACCATTAATAAACTATCATATAAGAAAACTATATATTAATAAACTATCATATAAGAAAACTATATATTCTTTAAAACGAAGAAAAGCATTATAGTTGACAGAAAGGAAAGGCATCTGATACGAAGGTTATTAATTTATTATCCTGTTATGACAATGGTTTAGGTCTATGTATATTTAGTAATCCGTTGATAATTTTTTTTATAAAAAATAAAATCTAATATATTTTTATTTCCAGTCTAAAAAGGTAAATTATAAATTCTGGAAATCAAATTAAATTGTAAATTCTAAAATTTAAAAATTAAATTACAAAACTACAATAATCAAAAATAAATTTCTTGTGATGAATTTGTGATGTGTTAGGCTATGTTTTAGCATATGTCTTGTGACGAACTTGCGTTGTGCTCGTTTTTGGCATACGTCTTGCGCGGTATCTAGCTAATTCAATCCTATGCTTTAACGAAAAAAGTAAGAGAATTAACTTGTTTATAGAAATTTCGACAGCATAACAACTGTAATTAAAATTTTCCAATAATGACCTGTTTTAAAATTTTATATTTTCATAAATACAATGTCAACCTATCTATTTAATCGTAACTTATACACATGATCCACCCTTAATCTAGAGTAACTTTACAACTAATCTAAGTATTCAACAAGATGTGTGTTTATATATAACTTGGAAAACTTACCGGCACTCTACCCGACTTTGGAGCAACGTAGTTTTCCATACCTGTTACAAAATAATACCTTATGTAAGTACAAAAACAAAATTACATTAAATATTAAAAATAAGCTAAAGAAACATGTACCCAACAAAAATTGTTTCATCTTCGCTTATAAAAAACTCTAGACGTTGGAAGACTGATCAGACAAAATTAGTTCATATTTGCTTATGTATCTTCATATGTGCCTTAAAGATCTTCTTTCTCGTCGCTAGCATGCTATCTATCATAAGCGTTGACTTCGATGACATCTCTCGGGACAAGACAGATTGGATATCTTGATTCACTTCTTCAATTGTTAAATAGTTACCCTTTCGTTGATTGGAAACAACTCTTCATCATCTATATTATCATTACCGGAGACTTGATTAACACATTGTTCTATTTCCTGATCCCTCTTGGCTTTGTCTTGACAACAGTCCACCAATGTTTTAAATCATATGCCTTCAAAGGATAGCGTGCATTTACATTTGTTCTTCTTGTGATGCTAGATCAAACTGGTCGTTGGTTTTTAGCTTTGATTTGAATATGATATCGACCAAACCATGTTTTGAGTCCACTCTAACCTTATAGTCACTATCAAACCATGAACACCTGAAGAGCACAACAATGCAACGACCAACATCGTAATATTCGAGCTAAACTATCAAGCAATCCAAAATAGTCAGACTCCGACTCAACATAAGCAACTCCACTCACACAAACACCACTATTTATGCGTAACCCGTCCATCAACATATTTATGGGTATGGAACTTGTATCTATTTATAAAATACCCCTTATGCGATAAAACAGAACGGGCGAGCGAGTGATTGAGCTATAAATAAAGAAAAGACGCTAATTAGTTCATTAATAAACACATATGGATGAGGGATTTGTACTTTGAAATTGGCATAATTACGTGTTTGACAAGCCTTTTAGCAAACCCTTTTTTTCCTTGGCTTGATCCACCAAAGCATCAGTAGCATATGGATATTTGATTTGTACCATTTCTTCATATAAGCAAACGAGAGGGTGAACCTTTATAAAGTTTAACAAGATATACATTTGAATTTTAGGCATCTCATCATTTATGAGCGTCGGCTGTCTCCCGCCTTTATTAAATAATTTACAAGACGGTAGTTCATTGTTGGTAGCCGAATTATAAGAATGTCGGGAGCAAAATTTCTTGCAACACGATTATGTCTTGTATCTTCTTTTAGATTAAAATATAGCGAGCAATAGTTGGATAGTTCATGTACCAAATATGACTCAACTATAAACCCCTCGACCCCGTCCTTGTTTCTGTGTTTTCATTGAACCAAGCACCCTTTCATAAAGATACATCAACCAATATTAGATGGGACCAACAAAAATGGCTTCACGTGTCAAATGCATCACTAAATGTTCTATTAGGTTAAAGAAACCACGTGGAAAGACTTTTTTAGGAATGGGATTTTTTCTGGTATATTTTATTAAGAACACAAAAATAAAAGGGTTACAAACTAAGCACGAACCACCCCTTCTTGACATAGACCATAGCAGGGGAAGAACCACAAAAAAGCAAGAGAAATAGATTGGCTAGCAATATAAACAACCTTAAACATGATAAACAATGCTATCAAAATAAATAGTGTAGTAAAAAAGCATAAGGCATCATAGATGCAAACAAGACATGTAGAATAAACCCCATCATCAATGCGCCAAGACCCGAGTAGTTCCATAATCTTTAGACAACACCTCCTCTTTAGAAACATCCTCTAGTATCTAATCATTGAGACCATAGCTAGAGCAAATATCATAGTAAAAGGATCTTTGATGCTCATTCCACTCTGTAAACGTATCCTAGGAAGGAGTCTTCCGCGTCTGAATAATCCCCATGATCTCTCTAATATGTTGCCTCCATAGTTGGGTTTTTGAATCCCACTCAACCATGTAAGGCTTATCTGTCTGTATGGGTGGTCTATCACAGTTTAGAGGTGGAACAATCTTATTAGGTCTAAACTCGAAAGATGTCTATTTCCTCCCAACCAACATACCTTTGGGTTTATATTGTTGTGTAGTAGTGTAGGAGGAGGAAGAAAAAGAGCTTTAGATCGCAGCTATTTATTTTTCCTCTTCTTCCTTTTAGGCTCGTTCTCTTGTTTTGAATAAGGTGGAAAAACTTATTTCAACTTGCAATGGTTACAATAATATTGTTTTGCAATGTTTTTAAGTCTTCTATGTGTAACTATTTTGAACATATCACACAAAAAAAGTGCACAACTCTGTTATTGCATCCCATATCAAAGTGGAACCATTCCTCACAACATGATAGGGAGTAATCTTTCCATAAACACATGACAATCATGACTTTTAAAGTTGTAAAAGTTATAATTTTCAAGCTTTATGCACCTCTATATTCGAAGCATATCCGTCTAGAAGTTTCAACATTTTCAAACATTCATAAACAGATTTTAGCTTTTTGTTTTGGTCAATGTATATGATGCTTTTATATTTACTAGTTTCTTTCCATGCTTAGAAATGTGCAAATCCAGTTGTGAGCAATATGTCTACATTTTTCCTTGCCTTTACGTTGCCTTTCATTTTAAATGTATCCATTACGATGTTAAAAAGATTCTAGACTACATTCTTAATAATGTGTGTGACATCGAGGTTGTGACGAATTAACAATGTCTTCAGGTACAGATGCTCCCAAAAAATACTTTTGTTTACCCGATTATAGGTTTCACCTAACCCTAAAATCTTTTTATTTTTGCTTGGTACGGAGTTTCTTCATAAACACTTGGATAGTGATGAATATGCTCCCAAATTTCTTCACTGCTTAACACCTTAGGTGGACCGTTTCTCGCAGCAGTTTCATTTAATTTTTTCCTTTCTGTACGAAATTTGTGTCATGTAGGTAACCATCTTTGAAGACAATCAAACCATCAATATTTCCCTCCATTTTGTAGCTAAAATGGATCCACATCTTCCATACAATATGGTCATGCTAAAGTCATGTGTTTGCTCCAACCAAACAACATTGCAAAGGCAGGGAAATCGCCGACGGTCCACAGTAATATAGCTTTTAATGTGAAAATATTCTTATGGTAAGCATCATACGTAAGAACATCATACTCATATAACTCCTTCAACTCGTCTATTATCAACTTAAAAAGATGTCTATATTTTGTCTGGGGCTCTTTTTTCAGGAATGACTAACATAAGATAAACATACGAATCTTTCAAAGCAAGGAGGTAAATTATAGGCGGTAAGAAAGATTAGCCAACACGAGTACGCCTTTGTATAAGACCTATTTGGATTTAATCAATCAATTCATAACCCAAGATGAACATTTCGGACTTTAGTCACAATGTTAGGATAGTTTGAGTCGAAATACTTCCAAGCCTGGCCATCACTTGGATGTACGATCACACCTGGTTTCGTGTCATGATTGTAATGCCAAGTCATATGCTAGGATGTCTTTTTTGGCATATAAAGTATAGTGAGTTTAGGAGTAATCGGCATGTAAGTCAATACCAAATTAGATTCCTTACCATTCGTCCTTGCAAAATAACATGCAATGGTTTTTACAAGTATGAATGTTTTGTTTTTGTTGGCCACTTTTTTAATTGTTTCTTCATGTCATCAAAGTTACCGATAGTTTCATACCTTAGGTAACATACTTTTAATGACGAGAAGTAGTTGATTATAAGTGGAGTCGGTAATTTACATGATGCTTTCCAATTTGACAATCTAGTCCAAGCTTCTAGTTTTTAGTAAATTTAACACCTATTCCACAAAGGCTCATTAGCATCTTGTAACATGTCAAAATATCTATTTGTTGTCATATTAATTTCTTCTTCTACCCTTGTATCTGTATATACCATATTATCCATCACATTTGAGTGAAATTGTCAATATCATCTTTTATCATATTATATGCTTGAATGTGATGATCCGTTGTATAACGCCTTTGTTCAATATGGTTCCACCATATAGTATAATTAAGCATGAAACTGTATTTATACAAGTTATGGTTCACATCTTCACCCTCCATGAACTTTAAATTTCACATTTGGAATAAGAGAACCTAATAGTAGTAATCATCCCCTAAGACAATTCTTTTTCTTTCAATATATCTATCATTAGACTTAAAAATTCCAAGAAAACATCCACCAACGATAAATTCCTTGCTACACACCTATATATGTCATTCTTTCTATACATTCATTCTATATTTGTGAATATTGATATATCAATACAACAAAAGTTATATATAATCAATACACAAATATACATACATCACCCATACAAATACATAAAGAGACACCCATACAAATACGTAAACATACATATATAAATCACCCGTACAAATGTATAAAGATATGTACGCATATACACAAATACATAAACATACACCCATATAAATACATAAACATGAATAAATAACCCATAAAAATACATAAGGGTACATACACACACAAATACAAAAACATACACCCATACAAATACATGAAAATACATCACACATACAAATACATAAAGATTCACACATACAAGTTCTATACCCAAAAACTACATCCGGAGAAGAAGTAGAGTGGAACTTCATTAATATATATACACACCTAAAAACAGGGAAAGAAATATGGGAAGATAGAAAGGAAAAACACATGTAGTATTGTCGGCGGATGTAAGGCCTCAAACCCGGGTAACCTCACTTGTTATATTTAATTATAAACACATAATGAATTAAACTTTGAATTAGAAATAAAGCAGCGGAATCATCATTCTAGTCACAAATTGTCTTAAACGTAGTGGAAGCATTGTGTTAAACATAATTATCCATAACATAAATAAATGGGATGCCAGTGTCATCACTTGGGTAATCTCTCGGCACAAGCTCCGCATCCATCGTCTAAAGCATCTACACTTAACCTGAAGACATGCTAAAAGTCAACCAACGCTGGTAAGTTATAATTTTTTACTAAACATTTCATAACTGAAACATTTGCCAAGACATAACATTCGTAAATCATAAATAAAATCGTAACATGTAATAGCAGTAATCATATACTACACGTGTCAAATATGCGTCTTTTTGTAACTGTCAATTCCTATTGGTATTACTCGAGATTAATCGAAGCCAAGTGTCTGTCCAGGATGCCAGTCTTGTCTGGAATCCTATCCTAGACAGAATCACGCCCACCATGATAGTAACATAAAAGCTCGTGTGCATCCACACGACATTTACAGGTTAGCAAATCCCGTCGGATAGCTAATCACGTCATCGTCCATTCCAGTTGTACCATCGTTTGCTAGCCACAAAGGCTACTGTATAGGTATAGGAAATCTTCTTGTCTAGGACGCCCAGTCTCGTCTGGATTCCTAACCAAGACACAGTTTCATTCATCGCATTTGTTCTCGCAAGAACCGTTGGCATATTCGACTCACATTATAGCATTCGTTCATTCGTAAAACCATTTAGTTAAAGCATTGTACGTTGTATTAAAATATCTTTCATTCAAAACCTTTCGTAAACCTTCAAGGCAAAACATTACATAAATTATTTCGTAAACGTTCATTTCGTAAACATCTCGTAAACATTTCGTAAGCATGCGACCAGTCCCGAAAATATAGTAAAACCTCATAAAAAGGGACATCTGGAATTCACAAGATATAAGCACGGTCAAAGGTCTCTAAAAGATCTTCTAACCTGTACGTACACATTCTAAGGCTTAGCTTCACAATCAACGCATTCATACAACATCCCAATACCGAGAACATGGGAGTTCTCGCAGGCATACCCGAGAACTTGGGAGTTTTCGGTTCAACCTAAGGTACGAGACCTTCATAACTATTCGGCCAAGTTTCATACACGAGAACTTGGAAGTTCTCGGCACACGCTCCCCCAAGAACTATGCCCGAGAACTACCATCCGAGAACTTGCAGTTCATACCCAAAAACACCTGTTTTGCATGGATTCAGATCTGGTTCAATTTAGATATCAAGCTTGAAACTTTATACTTTCAAAACATTTATAAGACATCTATAGTGATAAATCTAAAACCTATATCTGATTCTACACGTAAAAACTGTAGGTCCACTCGGGGTTAATACGGATCTATCTCGAGACGTGACGTGTCAAACACACGGAGTGAGGAATCCAACCGTATGCATGATCGTGTATATGAGAAAACAACAGTATCAACGAACACACAAGATGTAAATAATCTCTCTTTGATTGCTCCAAACACTGAGTTTACAGAACTTGAATACAAATGACAAAAGATATTTAAACTAACATGTAAACTACTATTTATAGTCAAACTATCTGCCACAGGCGGACTTAATACAAAGCACAGGTAAACTTATCAAGTTCTCCTATTACAAAACATAAGACAAAACATGAAAACACAAAGACATACAAGATTTAACTATTATAAGGCTCGTTGTCACACATGTATGTCCTAACAGACTCCCCCTTGACAATAGCTTGATCTTCAGTCTTCATGTTGAGCTCTTCCACTTCTTTGGTTGTTTGCTTCCTGCATACACATCGTACTTGATACAAATCTGCAACACACGCTTGTAATGTAACACCTGCTCAGGCCATTCACTTGTAAACATCAATTCTTTCTTTTTCAGCATCCGTTGATCTTTCTTTGAGAAACTAATAAGATTCATAGCGTCATAGACACGAGCTAGAACCTTATTATCTTGATCTTCTATTCTTGCCTCACCGGTATTCACATCGACATACCACCGCTTCATATTTCAAATAAAATCCTGTGGTATCTTCTTCAGAGGTATTTTCTGAACAACTTTAACGGTTTGAACATGTACTTCTAGATATTCTTTCAAGTAACTAGATAAACCACTTTCATTCTCTTGCCCTTCTGTGGCTTAAGTTTATAACATTTTCCCGATCCACCTTCAATACTTATCAACTTGGCAATAGCATCTGCAATTCAATTCCTTGATCTGTTGATTAATGGTTTAGTTGCAAGACCATTAACCTCACATCTAGGCAATGAATTGAAGTATCTCAATCTGGGCTTCAAATACTGAACTCCATCTGTTCTTTTGATTGCAAACAAATTAAACTCTTCATCATATAACCAGTTGAGTATCCCTCCAACACATCTTTCCTTATTAGCATACTTCTCTTTCAATACAGGTGGTGATGGTGAAACAGGAAAAAATTTCTTCCAACTTCTCTTTGGTTATACATGTTGTGACATTCCGGGTTTTTATTCACGCGTTTATATTATATGTCATGTAAACATCTTCTATTGAATGAAATGCAAGTGTTTTTACTTAATATTAATTTGGTCTTACCGGGTTTAGCAGAGTCCACCCAATATGCAACTTATGATGGCAATTTTAGAAATTTCCGAGACATAACCATACTCGTACGCGTTGGTGATAAAAAGTAATATTTAAACACCTAGAAACATTCTCTTTATAAATTTTTATATAATAGAGAATACCCACTCGAATGAAATTATAAACATATGTCGAACATGTATATTATTTTTGTTTTATTTTTACCCAACTCAAACCCAACACATAACAATTAAAAGAACCGACACCCGGGTATTATACCGAACTTGGACTAGCGGGTATCACACCACATCCCTACACCCTACCCCTACACCACACCACTACCCTACCCCCTCGTGCTCACCTCTTCTCGGCCGACACCCTATGGAGGGGACACACCCTTCTAAATTGATGTTTCTTCTTAACCCACAAGACCACAATGTCCCTTGAGAACTAGACATGGTTGTCTCCCTTGGAACACAAGATCCATAGGTTAATACACATGGATGAGTGTATAAATAGCATGCATGGGTGCATGCAACCAACACAAACTCAAATAACAAACCACCAACACTCATTTGCTCTCTCCCTCTTCTCTCGGCTATACCACACCCGACACCACCCATCATCTCTTCTTGTTTCCTCTTGGCTCCACGGCAAAACCATACCATCACCACCACACCACCTCAACCACCGTAGTACACCACCTCCACCCGTCACAGCCTCTACCACCTTTACGGGCTTTTGCGGGATGAGAACCGAGCTCCACCGATTGTTACGGGTCTCCGTTTCTCCCTAACGGTCATCGGATAGCGGTTACGTGAAGTTTATGGGCTAGTTAGGAGCTCACCGAGTCATACGGAACGTCACGAGAAGAAACCGGGTATCGCGTAACCTCCGCCACCTTTCCTCGACTATTTACGTGAGCACATTCATCCTATTTTTATTATCGTTAATTTAGTTGGTGGTGTTATTATAAAACGGTTATACCCGGTTCGTATTTTAAATGACGTATAAAAGACGGATTTAACGTAAAGATTAGAAATCATAGGATATAAAATCCTAAATGTTATTATGGTTATAATTGTTAAGTATTAGTCATTACTTTTTATAAACATATTAGTAGGTCATTTTGGTCTATTAATAACATAAGAAAGCAATAAAGATTTTATTATAATTTAGTATAAAAAGATTTGTAATGCACTAATAACCGATATGCAAAAAAATATATATAAATAAATAAATAGAAACTTTTATAAATACATAATAACTACTTATTTAAAAATGTAATATTTTAACAATATAAATATTTTTATAAGTTAAAGTTTTACAAAATCATTATCATTTTTCTACCATATTTTATACAAATAAATATTAAGGAATATTATTATAAAGCCTATACACATTTAAATACAAATAAGCACATATATAAACATACAATAATACCTATTTATCCACATAGGGTCCCAACACGCTTAGGTTTCAACATCCTTATCACCCGCATTCGTGGATTATCATATCCGCTAGCCAGGTGAGTTACATAGCCCCTATTTTATATTTTCATACATTTTGGGTGAAACATTATACATGTTACTCACATTGTTTATACGTGTTATACATGAGACTACATGCTTATTCTTTGGATGTACATACATTTAAACACAAGACAACCAACTGTAATATTGATAGATCTATTGTGCCTGACCAGCCCACCCGGTTAGGGTGTTTATTAATGCATACTCGGATATAACCGCGTGTTATATTCAATCATATCGGATATAGTGGGTAACTATATTCAAACATTCCAGACTTAGCTGTTGTGCTCTGTTCAAGCGCGTCAAACTCGGTTTGAATTGTGATTAAATAAATGGTACATCATACATACTATGTTTAACAAGATAAACAATGAGTTGCAAAACGATTTACAACTACTATTTATCGGAATTACTAAACCTATGTACTCACCAACTTTTTAGTTGACACTTGATTTAAATAATGTTTCAGGTTTGGATATGTAACTACTTGCCGAAGATTTCTCCACATAAGGACTATGGACCTAGTTAAATAAATCAATGTTTTGAACTAGACTAGGTTATTTGGAATGTATCGTATTTGGATCTTGTTGTCTTTAAATTTAATTAATGGATTATGCAACCTTTTAGCTATCATGTGCTTTTGAACAATCATTCTAATGTCCGCCCCGATGATTCCGCCATCGGTCGGGGTGTGACACATGTATCCTATACATCACAGATTCTTCTGGCATCTTTTTAGCATCATCAGATTTAGGCTTAGTGATGTCTTCATCAGAGTCCAATTAATTCACCTATTCCTTCTGAAGTTTCTTCAGGGATAACATCATCACGGATGAAATCAAACGGCATACTTAGACCATCACAACCTTCATATATAAGCGTTGTATCTTTTTCTATCTCCAACTCTACTATCTCCCCTTCTTCTATCTCATAATCATTATCATCATCCAACATATCATCAATCATGTCATCTAATCCAGATAAGCATTCCAATTTATCATCTAAATCAGAATCATATTGAAAGAATTCTAACATCAACATATCTTCAGCCTCTCCTGTAGTTGTGTTCTTTCCACCACATGTATCATCTTGACCTGATGTTAACTCCCCCTGAAATTGAGATATCAGAGTAACGTCAGCGTATTGACGATCACCCTTGTCTCCATTAGGATCATTGTCTTCAACATCATTTCTATGTATAGCTTCGGTGTGACAAGCTTCATTTACTGCCACTGGTTTCTCCCCCTGAGCGTCAATACACTCTATCAGTTTAGATACTAAGATCTGCATTTCAGCTATTTGTTTGTTTTGGGATTGGAGAACCTGTTCTCTTTCATAGTCATTGGCTAGTAAAACATCTACTTGTCCATGAAGACCCACAACATGAGCTTTTAAGCATGAGAATTTTCCCTCTAAGGCAATTATCCTGGCACTCTTCGATGTTGTTGAAGGGCCAGCCTGAGGTTGAGTAGGAGTAGCAGCAGATGTAGTAGCATGAGGTGTTGTAGTCTGAGACGTAATGGTGATATGATCAGTTAATCCACAAACTCATCTTCATCAGCTACATGTGTACGTGCAGCAGCCATTAACTTCTTTAACTAAGGAGAAGGAACGTACTCTGAATCAGATGATTCATCACGTAAAGTCCTTTTGCCAAGTACTGCACCAGGAGGAGGACCCCTAGAAGACTTCCTTCTCGGTAATCTAACTTTCTTCTTGCTTACCGATTTCTTTCTTTTACCAGCATTAGCTTCAGGAACCTTTGCCAGTCGTTCATAATGATCGGAATCAAAATCTTTAGTTGCTTCAGAATCAGAACTTGCATTTGAAGCAGAACTAGTGCGCGTATCTTCAATTTGACCTTCTTCACCCTATGGAGGAGATTGTACATGATGCACTTGTTCTTCTTCTTCATTGTCATCTACTTCCACATTCTGATCATCTTGAACATTGTAATATTGATTCTTAACTTAAATTTCAATATTAGCCTCTACATTAGGCTTAATCACGTTAACATTAGGCTCATTCACATTTGGTTCTATCACATTCTCTTGAACTTGAGGTTGAACACTGTTGTTGCTGATCTTGTTCTTATGCTAACAATTCTACAAGATGAATCCAGTTATCATTTGGAGGAGCCACATAATCAGGATTGATAATGTGCCCGAATAAAGGTGTAGGAACTGGAATAAGAGCTGGATTCTGCAACTTGGCATTGTTGCATTTAGTAAAGATTCTCTTGGTCATCGGTGTAAGAGTAAGACGATGTGGCAACTGAGGTAGGTTATGAATAAGATGGTTAAGAATCATTTGAATGAAGCGAGGGTACATAAGAAACCCTTGTCCTCCTGGAGGAGTTATATGGGCAACTATCTCCCTGTATATGTAATGAGCAAAATTGAAACCTCTATTCAAAGTAAGTAGGACCATTGCAGATTGTAAAGAGGACTTCAAACCATCTCCACTAGCCTTCCTTAGAGGTAAGCATTGAATGATAACGTGCATAAAGTACCTCCATTGACCAACTAGCCCACCGTTTCTGGCTTGAGTATTGATGTCTCCCAAACGGTTTATAAAAACTATGAATAAAAACCTAATTTAGACTCCTAAGTAATAAATGGAATACCTATGAACTAGACCGCACTGACAGAAAAGTGAACCTATCGAGTGTAGCACATCTTAATGGTAAACCAGATTATCGAACCCTAGAGACACTGAATGACTAAACTATACTCTGACTCGAACTATGAATGATTGATTTGGGGTGGTTTTCTATACTACTGATTAAACTAACGAAAACAAATGCAAGACTCTAACAATCAAACAAGGACTTGGGAATATCCGGAATGGGAATAATACCTTATAGGTCAGAATCCTACATGCAAATCTCAACTTCTACCGGTTATGGAAACTATAATGGATCTGGGTTTCTAAAGATAACAACTCTAGACAACCTAGTGGATCCCTAATCACTCTCAGGGTGTCACCAACTAAGAAACCTAAAGATGTACTAAACTCACCAGATGGTCGGATTACCATTCAGTCTATCCAACAATGATAATGTACCTAGAAGAAGACAGATAACCTCTCGGTCTCACTGTTCGCAATACATCTAAAATGCATGGGGTAATCTCAGGTTAAAAATTATGACACGGATCAGCAAAGAATAATAAGAACCTAGGGAAACTTCGACTCAGACAGTTGACACTCGGAATCCTAGCAGCGAATACTAACCGACTATCTTCACCTTTTGGGTATCGAGACAAGAAGAACACTCAATCTAATTCAACACTAATTACTCTCCCTATGGACTACTACGTCTAGCAATACCATCACAGTTACCAACAATTAACCAAGCAACCTAACCATGCGTCTATAACTGAAAGACATTCAACAAGAACAGTTGCGGGATTATAATCAACATCAAGGCAGAATAAAGCATGCATATACATTGCAATTATCAAACCAAGATCTTTACAAAATCATTAATCCATCAAAGTAACCAAAAACCCGATAAAAAATAAGACTTTATCAAAGTAATCATCTTATGAACTAGGCAATATCAATGTTTAGCCTAGAATCATACTGAAAACATCCATGATAGAAGTAAAAGCATAAAACATGGTTCAAAACTGCAAATCAAAGATCAAAATATAAACCTGGAAATCGAAATCGCTATATCTAACGAACCTGAATCCAAAGTCTTCAACTTTCCACTCCGATTACTTTCCAAACTCTAGAAATCGCCCTAGACTCTTCTCTGGCGGCCAAAAAGATCGAACTCCCTTCATAATGGCGTTCAAAATCTATTTAATTCGAAATTAGGGTTTTTCTCGGAATTTATGATCTTCGCGTATCGCAAGACAACATGGCCAGGCCTTCACGTACCGCGAAGGCCAAATTAGTCGGGCGCCCTTCTAGATTTCCTCGTGTACCGTGAGGCTTTAAGTCTCCATCTTCGCGTACCACGAAGGATTAAAAATCCCACCTTTTCCATTTAATTCTTGGGCTTCACTCTCGTGCTCGGTTTCTTCATGATTTGACTTTATACTTCACACGAGCTCCTGTAAACCTGACATAGACTCAAAACAAACCAAAAACAAGTAAAAACGTACACAAAACTATCTAAAATGCCCAATTACAAAGGAACAAAGGATGTATGCTTTGCATTACATCAAACATCCCCACACTTATCCTTTTTTCGTCCTCAAAAAAGTCTGCAATGGAATCATAACTGGACACAGCTTTAACAATCTCAATTAACTTAGCAAAAATATACTCACGCGTTAAAAAGCAACAATCGGTATTTCTATCTGATTAAACCCAACCACCAATTTTCACGCCCCCATTTGTGTTCTAATTCCATGTTATACAGCATATCAATCTCTCTATGGGACTCAAACTCAAAAGCTACAGCTCTACCTAATCCCGTCTTACGGTCATGTCTAGGCATGGGTTAAACCGTGTAGATTTCCCACCACGATAAACTAAAATTCACATGTTTTAGAAATTAAGATGATCAATGAATGAATGAATGAGCACTAAATTAAACAAATGAACCTTCGTCTAGAGGCGTTTCAACCAAGTCACTATCTCGGAGGGTAACATATAGACTATAGTTCTAATCAGTGAAGCACTTAAGAACCTAACCCAGTGGTGTTTCAATCAGGCCGGAACCCGACGTGTGACACGTAGGCGAAACTTAGATTTTAGTTAATTAAGCTCAAGTGTAGGGAATTATGGATTGCGGGTGCCACCGAAACTCGGATTTATTCTCATAAAAAGAGAGTGGTGTGCCAAGAGATTTCAAAAACCTCTAAATTTTAGCTTATCGTGGCACCTATCACCCTATGTTGACAGTTTCAGTATTACCAACACCCCTAAGATGAGTACCCATAAGATTTCATGATTTAATTCAATTATTTTTCCTAATCAACACTCACAGGCTATTTAAGCTCTACAAGTTGGTTGGATCTACCAAAACACTACAATTCAGACGCGTTTTCTATTATTTATTTCATTTAATAGTCAACAAGCAGATCCAGTTCTACTATCATTTCCATTTGTTATGCAAAAACTTTTACTTTTGAACGACATTTTTTCAAATTTTTCAATTTTTTTGTATTTTTGTATTTTTTGTATTTTTATAAAGAAACAAACTAGACAACTAGACTTATCGCAGTCTCCCATCCTCACACTTGAAACAAACATTGTCCCCAATGTGAACCGAGAAACAATGAAAAAATAAAAATACAAAAGGAAATAGGGAAGACTTACCTGGTAATGTAGCAGTGAATGGTCCAGCTTCACTCTTCCACGTGTGCACCGTATAGCATTTCGGTCGCGACTGCACAAACTGTGACATCCGGCCTTTTTGAGTTAACTCCGTTAGCACAAATCCGTTAACTCTTAACCTATCTCAAATACAAACCTCGTGGACTAATTCTGTCATTTCTCAAACTCTAATTCACATAAACTACAAGGACTAGTTGTGTATTTAACCAAAACTTGATTATGTTGACTTTTAGAGTCAAATTTGAGTGTGTTGATTTCTGTTGACTTTGTAAAAGTCAAATTTGACTTGTTCTTGATTCAAAGCATCATCCATAACTGAAATTCGTCCGAATTATAACGGAAAATGCACGACTAAGCTCTTAACGATCATCATTAGAGCATGAAAACACCATCATTGTGTCGAATTAAGCCAATTTATGACTATTAAACCCATAACCGTCGACCATCATCAAGTGCGCATCAAATTTGTTTGTTTCGATCATTTTTCTCATAAATCAAGCACCTGCGCACCTCTATCGCACCTCTCAGAAGCATTTACACAGTTCAATTTGGTCGGAGTTGAAGCCATAGCAGCCGGAGATCAAACCACGCAACCCGCGACTGTGATTTAGTCGAGCACCTCCAATCCGACATCAACTCGGGTAATCAAGCATACCCTTAGCTTTGTTTCAGTGTCTAGATTGAAAGCCCTATGATTATTGTGGCTTACAACATCGAATCGATCATGAACCAGATTCTAGGGTTCATACGAAGCCGGTTTAATTGAACTCTACTCTAGACTCAATTTAAATTAAATTAAATTGTATCATTAGCTTCGCAATCTTCTACTCTTTGAAAACCCTATGCTTATTCAAACTTATAACATCAAATCAGTGATGAACCAGTTCTAGGGTTCATCACATTTTGGGTTTAATCGAACACCAGTCCAGACACGATTTCAATGTACTTAACTTATACGGGTACTTTCGCAATCTAATACTCTGTAATAGCCCCATGAATTCAAACCCTTTCATTATCTTATTCGATCAAGTTGAAATTATGTTCTTAAACTAGGGTTTCGGCCTATTTAACAGAGGATTAAACGATCCTAAACCTAATGATTTTGCAATTAAACCTCATCACATATTTGTTTGAAGCTAATGAACAAAACCCCGATGCTTTTGTGTTCAATCGATATCAAATTCGATGGTAATCAGACTGGTTTGAACCGGGTATCGATGGGGGGAAGAACCCACTGGAAGTTTATGTTAACACCATTTGGAACCGGATCCTGTTGCGTCCATAGAGGGTGTGATGGTTAGTGTGTTGGGCTGTTTGGGGGAAGACCCGGGTTCGAGTGTCTCCACCCTGTTTTATTTTTTAATACATGTTTTTACTATTATTTTAACTATAAAATCACTTCCTATATTATCTTAATAATATATTAATACATTTTGAACTCTGAGAACACCCATAGGCTCGGGTTTGGATTTATAACTCGTTTCCAATTATTATTTTCACATTTAAAAATAATATAATTATATATATTATTACCCAAGCTTATGTTTCCTAATAAAAATAATATATTTATTATTTTTTTCACATAAATAATTATCTTGTATTCTCCTAAATTAATATCAATTTATTATAACTCCCGAACATTTAATTAATGATACTATTCGTTGTTAGTAACGTTTTGAACATACCACATATATTTTATTATTAAACTAAAGATTCATTGAGTCCCGATGATTTGTTCATCTACTCGTTATTCATTAGTGTGTCTTAGGACATCAAATCTTTCCATGTCGTCATCACAAAATCCCACGTATCCCTAACAATTGAAAATATAATTCTAGGGCATATGTAGACGGTTCACAGGCAAACTCTTGTGTTTTCTATTGCATCCTTGTGTGGTGCTAACTAGCAACGCTACACAACTCAGGTGAGTTTCACGGACCATTTTACTGTTTTAAATCGGGGGAGAAAACATGACGCAAACACTTTTGATTATTGTAATTCATATATTATCACTTGTTATAGACTAAGCGTAACGCTCTAACCTGAAAGTTCTTACACGTCGAACCGTTTAATATGAACATAGCGAGGTACTTTTGATTAGTACTACTGGGTTTGACAAACCCCACCCGCGTTAGTCGTGCTAACTCGATCGGAGGTCGAACGGGTGTAATATTGACCTACACACGGCACCATTGTTGATAGAAATGGTGGGAGGAATTCAAACACAAAAACAAACAGTCAGCTTCAGTTTCGAGCACTTTAGTAAACATGAACATAGGTTATCTACTATTGGTAATTATATTAAATGTACATAATCTGACAAACGCTTTTACAAACTGAAACCTGTGAACTTACCAACCTAGTGTTGACACTTTTCTTACATGTTTTCTTAGGTCGCTAACGCACAGGTACACACCTTGGACACGCATGGAGTCTCATTACCATTTCCAACATTTATCAAATAATTAAACTATTTATCTGCTTTCTATTTGCTTTGACTTTGGGCACGTTTGTTTTGCGCATTTATTAATTTGTTTATCGCTTTCCCATTTAACTCTGAACATTTAATTCATTTGTTTAAACTCATATAGAGTTGTTTGATGTAACTAAGGACTGAGATCCTGGTTTGTCACACGCCAAACTGTAAAACTCCGTTAGTGGAATTTGGGGGTGTGACAGATTGGTATCAGAGACATTGGTTATAGAGAACTAGGATTGCATACTAGACTATAACCACATGCATTAGTTACATGACAAAAACGCTCAAACAGGCACTTATACCTTACTTTACAGGAGATGTCTACACCACCCACGTCACCCATTGCTCAGGAGCACAATGTTCCTATCCTGTCTTCATCGGAGCCCAAGAGGCGTCGGCTTGGCCCTACAGATGACACCTTTGTGTATGATGAGCCGTTCCATGTGCGGATGGAAGGTAACCCGCACGATTAGGAGTGGTACCCGAGTATGATCAGGAGCTGGATTCCGCAGGAACGGGTCCCATCTCTATATTTTGCAGCTACTTCTTCTACTGCACAGACTTTACCAGTTTTGCCATGCACTATGGAGCAGGCTTTAGATGCTTTTGTAGCTACTACGGACCGGGAGATCCAGAACATGAGGGATGCTGCTGGAGAAATCACCGGCCTGTTAGAACACGAAAGGCGGGCAAACGGGAAGATCGAGAAGCTGACATCGGAGTTAGCTGACAGCGGAGTTAACTTAGTGGATTCGTTCCATCAGATGGAAACACGAGTGGACACACTAGAGGCTACCAACGAAGTAGCCATAGCCAGGATTATGCAATTAGAGGCACAGCTTGAAGCTGCCATTGAGGCAGAAGACGCGTAAGATACTGAGTCTAAGGAAGAACCAGCTGACGAGGAGGATGACCAGTCAGTTGTTTCTTCAACTGGCAGTGGAATTTGACACTTTATCTTATTCTTGTTTATTTCTTTCATTTCTAAACCTATATGGGCTGGGTTGTTCCCATCCAACAGATGTTTCATGATTTTGGTGTTTTGGTTTATTTACTTTGTAGCCGTTACAATTTATTTAATCAAGAACTATTATTGAAATATTAGATGTTGTGGTTTAGTTTTCATTTATTTACTCGTACTTATATGATGATGATATACGATATATTTTCTCATTATTTGTATTTGTGAATGTGAAGGATCATGTATGTACGTGGTCATGGCCGCGGTGGTTGAACTGATGGCCGAGGTAACATCAATATGACATCAGCAGAACTAACAACATTTATCAATGATAGTGCAGCTGAAGCCTTAGCTGCACATAATGTTGCTGGTAAATTCGATATCCGTTGACTCTAACAAGTCAATCCGTCACTCAACTCACTTTCCAAACCTTGTAGTCTCAATTGTGTTTTGTTTTTCAATCCATGCCAGCACAATAACCCGCCGGCCTGCACTTTCAAGACCGTCATGGACTGCAAGCCCGACACGTTTAGTGGAGCTGGAGGAGCTGTCGGTTTACTCCGCTGGTTTGAGAAAGTGGAATCTGTGTTTTCTATGTGTAACTACCCACAAGCAAACCAATTCAAATTTGCTTCGGGTACTCTGGAGGGTCCTGCCCTCTCCTGGTGGAACTCACAAGTTCAGAGTTTAGGTCTTCACATGGCTAACGCCCTACCTTGGGATGAGTTCAAGACAATGTTGCGGGAGGAATATTGTCCTCGTGATGAAATCCAGAAGTTAGAAGGTGAATTTTGGAACCTAAAGATGGAGGGTTTCGAGATTGAACTGCATACTACTCGTTCACACGAGTATGCAGTCATGTGTCCTCACATGGTGACACCGGCTTATAAAAGGATTGAGAGGTACATTGATGGACTATTAACCCAAATTCAGAGCATGGTCACTGCTTCTAACCCAACCACCATACAACAAACCATCCGCCTTGCTCACAGCCTGACAGATCAAGCTGTAACTCAAGGTACCCTACCTCCGAGGGGCTCAACTTCCAAAACTTCTGATAGTAACAAATGAAAGTTTGATAGCAACACCAGTCAAACCCACCGCAACAGCAACAGAGTAGGTTCGAGCCTACCAAAACTTCCAACCAGTCAACCTCTTCATGTCAAAGCCAGAGTGGTTATGCTGGGAAGTATCCCAAGTGCAATAAGTGTGGTTATCACCACAACGGTACTTGTGAAAGGCATTTTTGCCAGCGCTGTGGCAAGATGGGTCATGCTGCATAGGATTGCAGGGGTGAACTTCAACCCAAGCAACCCTTTCAGCCACAGGGATCTACCAAAGGATGTTTTGAATGTGGCAAGGAATGACACTTCCGGAAGGATTGTCCTCAACTGAAGAAAGGGGGAAATGGCAACGACAATAATCAAGGCAACAATGGTAACAACAACAATGGTAACAATAACGGGAATGGTGCGAAGGAGCGAGCCTTCGTGATTGGTTCCAGGGAAGAAAGGAATGATAACAACGTGGTTACCGGTAAGTTCTTTCTGAACGACTATTTTGCTTCTGTACTTTTTGATATTGGTGCTGATAGGAGTTTCATATCTAAGAAACTTAGTGATCTTTTAAAGGAAACTCCAACCCTATTAGAAACTAAGTACATTATAGAGATAGCACACGGTCAAGTAATTGAAGCAACTCACATTTTAAAAGGATGTAAGCTAGGACTGGCTGATCATAAGCTTGATATCGATCTCATGTCGGTCACACTTGGCAGTTTTGACATAATTGTCGGCATGGATTGGTTATCCAAAAACCAAGTTGATATCATTTGTCGTGATAAAATTGTTCGCCTTCCTCTCCCTAGTGGAGAAATCCTTTCGGTCCAAGGCGAAAAGAGTGGTGCCGTCGTAGGAATCATATCTTTCATGAAAGCACAAAAATGTTTGCGTAAGGCATTCCGCTATTCTGGCGCTTGTCGCCGAACAACCATGACTTTCCTGAAGTATTTCCCAAAGACTTACTCGGTCTTCCGCCTTATCGTCAAGTCGAATTCCAGTTTGATTTAGAACCCGGAGCAGCTCCCATTGCTCGGGCACCGTACAGACTTGCACCTAGTGAGCTACAAGAATTGTCTACGCAACGGCAAGAGTTGTTAGATAAGGTTTTTATCAGACCTAGCTCATCACCATGGGGAGCTCCAGTCTTATTTGTCAAGAATAAAGATGGAACTTTTCGTATGTGCATCGACTACCATGAGTTGAACAAAGTAAACCATCAAGAATCGTTATCCTCTACCTCGCATCGATGATCTGTTTGATCAACTCCAGGGATCAACCTTCTATTCCAAGATCGATCTTTGATCCGGTTACCCTCAACTGAGAGTCCGAGACGAGGACATCTCTAAGACTGCTTTCAGAACTAGGTACGGCCACTACGAGTTTATGGTCATGCCTTTCGGACTAACCAACGCACCCGCGGTGTTCATGGATCTCATGAATCGTGTGTGTAAACCCCACCTTGATCAGTTCATCATCGTCTTCATTGATGACATCCTCATCTACTCTAAGAATAAGGAAGAGCATGAGGAACACTTACGTTTGATTCTGGAATTGCTGAAACAAGAGCAATTGTAATGCAAAATTTTCCAAGTGCAAATTCTGGATTCATGAAGTTCAATTCTTAAGGCATGTAGTCAACGAGAGAGGAATACATGTCGGTCCATCTAAAGTAGAAGCCATCAAGAATTTGGGGCACCAACGACTCTAAATGAGGTGCGCCAATTTCAGGGATTGGCTAGCTACTACCGACGATTCATCGAGGGATTCTCAAAGATCGATCAACTTCTTACTGCCCTAACACAAAAGGGGAAACCCTATAACTGGAGTGAAACCCAGGAATCGACATTCGAATTGCTGAAACAGAAACTCTGCAGTGCACCCATCCTATCTCTTCCAAAGGGAACGGACGACTTTGTAGTGTATTGTGATGCCTCCATTCAAGGTCTCGGTTGTGTGTTAATGCAACGCGAGAAGGTTATTGCATACGCTTCTCGTCAACAGAAAATTCACGAGGAGAACTACACGACTCATGACTTAGAGTTGGGAGTTGTAGTGTTTGCACTGAAGATCTGGAGGCATTACTTGTACGGTACCAAGTACACCATCTACACCGATCACAAGAGTCTTCAGCATATCTTCGAACAAAAAGAGTTGAACATGTGACAGCGTCATTGGTTCTAACTCTTGAATGACTATGACTGTACGATCAAGTACCATTCGGGCAAAGCTAACGTAGTAGCCGATGCCCTAAGTCAAAAAGAAACCAAACCCAAACGAGTTCGAGCATTACAACTTACTATCCAACCTGGATTACCTGATTAAATCAGTAGTGCTCAGCTCGAAGCCCTGAAAAAGGAAAACCTGCTGTCCGAAGCCACACGTGGTATGGAGAACCAACCGGAGGTTAAATTGGATGGTATTCGCTAATTCGCGGAGCGGATATGGGTTCCAAAGTACGGAAACATAAGGGAGCTTGTAATGGATGAATCTGACAAATCTCGGTATTCTATCCATCCTGATTCCGACAAAATGTGTCATGATCTAAAGGTTC
Organism: Smallanthus sonchifolius; assembly: GCA_023525975.1. Lineage (NCBI taxonomy): Eukaryota > Viridiplantae > Streptophyta > Magnoliopsida > Asterales > Asteraceae > Smallanthus > Smallanthus sonchifolius. The sequence continues at coordinate 43,407,413 of CM042023.1, forward strand.
TCTATTGGTGGCCGAACATGAAAGCCGATATAGCCACCTATGTTAGCAAATACCTAACTTGCTCGAAGGTCATGTCGAAAGTAAAAACCTTATGGTTTGCTTCAACAACCAGAGATCCCGATGTGGAAATGGGAACATATTTCCATGGATTTTACTACCAAACTACCTCGAACTCATAGCGGATGCGACACCATCTAGGTGATCGTAGATCGTTTAACTAAATTCGCTCACTTTCTAGAAATCAAAGAGACTGATAAGATGGAGAAGTTAACTCGCATTTATCGGAAGGAAGTCGTCTCTCGGCACGGAGTGCCAATTTCAAACATCTCAGACCGTGACGCTCGATTCACCTCACATTTCTAGCAATCTTTGCAAAAAGCTCTAGGCATGTGCCTGGATATGAGCACCGCATGCCATCCTCAAACAGATGGCCAAACTGAACGTACTATTCAAACCCTAGAGGACATGCTTAATCTTGTGTGATTGATTTCAGTAACAGTTGGTAAACCCACATGCCTTTAGTGGAGTTCTCCTATAATAAACGTTATCACACTAGCATCAAGGCAGCACCGTTTGAGGCATTATACGGGCAGAAATGTCGATCACCTATTTGTTGGGCTGAAGTTGGGGATAGCCAACTTACGGGTGCTGAACTTGTACTCGAAACTTCGGAGAAGATCGTGAAATTCGAAATCGTATGGCGGCAGCCCGTGATCGTCAAAAGAGCTATGACGATAAGCTTCGGAAACCGCTTGAATTTCAAGTAGACGACATGGTCCTATTGAAAGTCTCACCTTGGAAAGGTGTAATTCTTTTTGGGAAACAAGGCAAGCTAAACCCTCATTATGTTGGACCGTTCAAGATAGTGAAGAGAATTGGCCCAGTAGCCTACCAACTGGACCTACCTGAAGGACTTAGTGGTGTACACAATGTCTTTCACGTCTCAAACTTGAAGAAATATTTAGCACACGAACTAGCAGACGAAATATCTAGCAGACGAACTTGAAGAAATATCTAGCAGGAACTAGAAATCGACGAACAACTACTCTTCATTGAAGAACCGGTAGAAATCATGGATAGGGAAGTCAAAACGCTCAAACAAAGTAAAATCCCTATTTTCAGAGTTCGTTGGAACTCAAAACGCGGACCGGAATTCACATGGGAGCGCGAGGATCAGTTGATTTGCAAGTATCCTCATCTGTTCAAGCACTCCGAGTCAAACACTTAAGGTGCTATTCTAATTTTCGGGACGAAAATTCTTTCAACTAGGAGATGATATGACACCCCAGAAATTTTTTCTTTATTTTATTGTAACTTTCGGGACGAAAATTCTTTCATCTAGGAGATGACGTGACATCCGGCCTTTTTGAGTTAACTCCGTTAGCACAAACCCGTTAATTCTTAACCTAGTTAACTCAAATACAAACCTCAGGGACTAATTCTGCCATTTCTCAAACTCTAATTCACAAAAACTACAAGGACTAGTTGTGTATTTAACTAAAAATTGATTCAGTTGACTTTTAGAGTCAAATTTGAGTGTGTTGATTTATGTTGACTTTGTAAAAGTCAAATTTGACTTGTTCTTGATTCAAAGCATCATCCATAACTGAAATTCGTCCGAATTATAACGGAAAATGCACGACTAAGCTCTTAACGATCATCATTAGAGCATTAAAACACCATCATTGTGTCGAATGAAGCCAATTTATGACTATTAAACCCATAACCGTCGACCATCATCATGTGCGCATCAAATTTGTTTGTTTCGATCATTTTTCTCACAAATCAAGCACCTGCGCACCTCTATCGCACCTCTCAGAAGCATTTGCACAGTTCAATTTGGTCGGAATTGAAGCCATAGCAGCCGGAGATCAAACCACGCAAGCCGCGACTGTGATTTAGTCTAGCACCTCCAATCCGACATCAATTCTGGTAATCAAACATACCCTTAGCTTCGTTTCAGTGTCTAGATTGAAAGCCCTATGATTATTGTGGCTTACAACATCGAATCGATTATCAACCATATTCTAGGGTTCATATGAAACCAGTTTAATTGAAATCTACTCTAGACTCAGTTTAAATTCAATTAAATTGTATCATTAGCTTCGCAATCTTCTACTCTTTGAAAACCCTATGCTAATTCAAACTTATAACATCAAATCAGTGATTAACCAGTTCTAGGGTTCATCACATTCTAGGTTTAATCGAACACCAGTCTAGACACGATTTCAATCTAATTAACTTATACGGGTAGTTTCGCAATCTAATACTCTGTAATAGCCCCATGAATTCAAACCCTTTCATATCTTATTCGATCAAGTTGAAATTGTGTTCTTAAACTAGGGTTTTGGCCTTTTTAACAAAGATTAAACGATCCTAAACCTAATGACTTTGCAATTAAACCTCACCACATATTCGTTTGAAGCTAATGAACATAACCCCGATGCTTTTGTGTTCAATCGATATCGAATTCATTGGTAATCGGACTGGTTTGAACCGGGTATCGATGGGGGGAAGAACCCACTGGAAGTTTATGTTAAAATCATTAGGAACCGGATTCTGTTGCGATTGCCCTAGCGGGTGTGATGGTTAGTGTGTTAGGCTGATTGGGGGGAGACCCGGGTTCGAGTCTCTCCACCCTGTTTTATTTTTTAAAACATGTTTTTACGATTATTTTAACTATAAAATCATTTCCTATATTATCTTAATAATATATTAATACATTTTGAACTCGGAGAACACCCGTAGGATCAGGTTTGGATTTATAACTCGTTTCCAATTATTATTCCCACATTTAAAAATAATATAATTATATATATTATTACCCAAGCTTATGGTTCCGAATAAAAATAATATATTTATTATTTTTATCACATAAATAATTATCTTGTTATTCTCCTAAATTAATATCAATTTATTATAAATCCCGAACATTTAATTAATGATATTATTCATAGTAACGTTTTGAACATACCACATCTCTTTTATTATTAAACTAAATATTCATTGATTCCCGATGATTTGTTCATCTACTCGTTAATCATTAGTGTGTCTTAGGACATCAAATCTTTCCGTGTCGTCGTCACAAAATCCCACGTATCTCTAACAATTGAAAATATAAATCTAAGGCATACGTAGACGGTTCACAGGCAAACTCTTGTATTTTCTATTGCATCCTTGTGTGGTGCTAACTACCTACGCATACACAACTCAGATGAGTTTCACGGCCCCTTTTACTGTTTTAAATCGGGGGAGAAAACATGACGCAAACACTCTTGATTATTGTAATTCATATATTCTCACTAGTTATAGACTAAGTGTAACTCTCTATCCTGAAAGTTCTTACACGTCGAACCGTTTAATATAAACATAGCAAGGTAATTTTGAGTTGTACTACTGGGTTTGACAAACCCACCCGCTTATTTCGCGCTAACTCGATTGGAGGTCCAACGGGTGTAATATTGACCTAAACACGGCACTATTGTTGATAGACATGGTGGGAGGCATTCAAAACACAAACACAAATAGCCAGCTTCGGTTTCGAGCGATTTAGTAAACATGAACATAGGTTAGCTACCTATTGATAATTATTTTGAATGTACATAAACTGACAAACGCTTTTACAAACTGAAACCTGTGAACTCACCAACCTAGTGTTGACACTTCTCTTACATTTTTTCTCATGTCGCTAAGGCACAGGTACACACCTAGGACACGCATGGAGTCTCATTATCATTTCCAACATTTATCAAATAATTAAATTATTTATCTACTTTCTATTTGCTTTGACTTTGGGCGCGTTTGTTTTGCGCATTTATTACTTTGTTTATCGCTTCCGCACTTAACTCTGAACATTTAATGCATTTGTTTAAACTCATGTAGAGTCGTTTGATGTAACTAATGACTGAGATCTTGGTTTGTTGCACGCCAAACGATAAAACTCCGTTAGTGGAATTTGGGGGGTGTGACACAAACGACTTTTGGGTTGCCTTTACAAGAGTATAATGATTAGAATTGACTCCGCCTGAATGGAGATTGAGTACGGGTGGAGCGATCAATACCTACAAAATTAAACTCACATCAATCCCGCAGCATTAAACTGACTCAAGTACAGACGCAAAGTAAAATAAAAGACTCGACTGACTCAAAATAGATTAGGGACTCGTACCCGATAAGTGACAAACACATAGACATGAGTGCCACAAGCAAGGTGAATCATCGGTCACAAAGGTTCTTAAGTTTCCCATGGTGATGGTAGGAAGTGAATGAAGTGGATGATATAGATGGTATGATGGAGGGTATATTGGTAGTGGTGAATGGTGGATGATAGTGATGATGGGAGTGGTGGACGGTGATGGGAAACCATGGGAAACAAGGCAGTGGGCAAGACCAGAAATCCCCCGCGTACCACGAAGATCATGGCAGCACTCCTCGCGTACCGCGATGAGGTAAGGTTTAAGCTGGCCATATTTTCTTGGCTTTCAGGTACCGCGAAAGGGTATCTCCCATACTTCGCGTACCGCGAAGGGACCTTGGTAACAGAAAGTTAAAGGGGGTTTTCATACTTAGCCAAATTTTTCACCCCTTAAAATATTCTTCACCCAAATTCATTAAAACTCGTTCCAACGATAAAAACCAACATAAACGCACCTCGAACGTCGTTCCTGATGATTTTCCTCAGCAATTCAAGCACGAATCCCTGCAAGACACACGCAAAACAAAACACACCCACCGAAAAACACAAAAAATAGCATAAATTTAAAGCTAGCAGTCATACAAACTATACACCCGGGCATTGTCCCGAGGAGCAAAGAAGCCTAGTCAGGAGGCTTCTCCTTGATCCTAACCGGAACTCCTTCAACATGCCCGGTATACCAGCTCTCCATAACAACAACGAACAAATACCAACCACTGCACCTCTATTACATCTATCACGTAGGTCCTTCCACCACAACTTAAACCTACCAGGTCCAAAGATAACCTGGATTAAGTACCCGAGGATTTTCTTACTCATAAACATCCCCACACATGGGGTTTGCTCTATCGTTAGATCACATGCACCACTCAACTCTCGGGTTCTCTTACGAGGCGGCCTAGACTTAGGGGACGACTCGGTATCTATCCCATCAGATTGAACAGCGGGAATGGATAAGGGCTTAGGATTGGGTATTTCTACTTTCTTGACATCTAAGCTCTCATCCGGGTCATTGGGAGTCTCCACTATCTCCACCATCCCCACACTTAGCATTTTGCCTATGATTCCCTTTAACTCTGCCATCATCTTTAGTAGATCATTAGGCCCCTCATCACCGTAATCATCCAGTGCATTCAACAACTCATCCAACTCCAACGCCCAATCAGATGGTTCTTCTAAATTAGGGGCGGGTTTATCAATAACATCCTCTCCTGGATCAGAGTCCCGATGGTAGTCCATGAAGGCTTAATAGTTTAGTACATCTTTAGGTTTCTTAGTTGGTGTCCCCGACAACGACGCCAAAAACTTGATGTCGCCCAGTCGGTCTATAAAAACTATGAATAAAAACATAATCTAGACTCCTAAGTAATAAATGGAATACCTATGAACTAGACCGCACTAACAGGAAAGTGAACCTATCGAGTGTAGCACAACTTAATGGTAAACCGGATTATCGAACCCTAGAGACACTGAATAACTAAACTAGACTCTGACTCGAACTATGAATGATTGATTTGCGAGGGTTTTCTATACTACTGATTAAACTAACGAAAACAAATGAATGACTCTAACTATCAAACAAGGACTTGGAAATAACAGAAATGGGAATAATACCACCTAGGTCAGAATCCTACTTGCAAAGCTCAACATCTACCGGTTATGGAAACTATGATGGATCTGAGTTTCCAAAGATAACAACTCTAGACAACCTAGTGGATCCCTAATCACTCTCAGGGTATCACCAACTAAGAAACCTAAAGATGTACTAAACTCACCAGATGGTTGGATTACCTTTCAGTCTCTCCAACAATGATAATGTACCCAGAATATAGATCACCTCTCGGTCTCACTGTCCACAATACATATAAGATGCACGGGGTAATCTCAGGTTAACAATTATGACACGGATCAGCAAAGAATACTAAGAACCTAGGGCAACTTCCTCTCAGACAGTTGACACTCGGAATCCTAGCAGCGAAGACTAACAGATTATTTCTCACCTTTCGGGTATCGAGACAAGAAGAAAACTCAATCTAATTCAACACCAATTACTCTCCCTATGAACTACTACATCTAGCAATACCATCACAGTTACCAACAATTAAGCAAGCAACCTAAACATGCGTCTATAACTGAAAGACATTCAACAAGAACACATGCGGGGTTATAATCAACATCAAGGCAGAATAAAGCATGCATATACATCACAATTATCAAAACAAGAACTTTACAAAATCATTAATCCATCAAAGTAACCAAAAACCTGATAAAAATCAAGACTTTATCAAAGTAATTATCTTATGACCTAGGCAATATCAATGTTTAGCCTAGAATCATACACAAAACATCCATGACAGAAGTAAAAGCATAAAACATGGTTCAACACAGCAAATCAAAGATCAAAATATAAACTTGGAAATCAAAATCGCTATATCTAACGAACCCTGATCCAAAGTCTTTAACTTTCCACTCTGATTGCCTTCCAAACTCCAGAAATCGCCCTAGACTCTTCTCTGACGGCCAAAAAGATCAAACTCCCTTCATAATGGCATTCAAAATCTATTTAATTCAAAATTAGGGATTTTCTCGGAATTTATGATCTTCACGTATCGCGAGACAACATGGCCCCAAATTAGTCAGCGCCATTCTAGCTTTCCTCGCGTACCGCGAGGCTGTAAGTCTCCATCTTCGCGTACCGTGAAGGATTAAAAATCCCACTTTTTAATTCTTAGGCTTCACTCTCGTGCTCGGTTTCTTCATGATTTGACTTTATACTTCACACGAGCTCCTGTAAACCTGACATAGACTTAATACAAACTAAAAACAAGTAAAAACGTACACAAAACTATATAAAATGCACAATTACAAAGGAATAAAGGATGTGTGCTTTGCACTATATCAAGTATCATTAGCTCTTCCTATGTATCCCATCCTTTGAAAAAACCCATAATCAAAGTATTATGTAACATCAACGGTTCATTATTATCACCTCCTAGAGCCAGAGCAGTCCTTATTGTATCCACAGAGATTACAACTCGAACATTATTCACTATAGCTCTAATCACATTTGGATCAACTGTGCAATCATATTCCGCGGAATCCCAGAATTGTTGAATATAGTTCAGACTGATGTACGGATTAGCAGACAATGCAACACGTAGCCTTGATCTATTCAGAAAATTGATGATCTCATGGTAATTAACAACTTTTGACATATTCGGATCCAACAATGCCACCTGGTTATGTTTGTACTCCACACGATGATCCATCTGTATATAAAAAAATTAGACTAGAAATTTTCAAGTAAACAATAGCACGACAAGCAATAACAGAAATATCATGAATAAAACAAAATCAAACTTAAAAAAAAACACAACAGTTGAAAGAAAAAAAAATTGCTAAGTCCAATCATTACTGCTCCCTGAGGTGAATTTAATAAGTTCACTTAGAGTTGCAAGAGGTGAAATTAATAAGTTCACCTGAGCAAGTTCGCTCAAAGCAAACAGATGTAGATAAAAAAAACTAAGATACAAAATCGATGAATACAAGTGAAATTAACCATGCAAATCACAAATAGGATCACCGATAAGTCATTATCAAGCTTCAATTTTAGTATATAACCACAACACAGCAAGTTTAAAGATCAAACAGACATCGCGATGAAACCCTAGTCTATTCACTAAAATTTTGATCAAAACAGGAGTTTCAATGAACTAAAACTTGAGATTCTAGCTTCTTTTGATTCGCACACACTTTAGCAACAAGAAATCACCACAAAAACTTTAGATTATCAAGCACACAATAGAAAACTGAACAAGTTTGCTCCTTCTGTAAACAAGTTTTGCTCCTGACAAATTTTAAGGGTTATGAACAAGTTCGCCTGAAATTCTGTATATAAACATTCATTAAGTTCGCTTGTTCAAGCGAACTTGGTAAGTTCGCTTACCGACGTAAATGTTAAGTTCACTTATTCTCCCATACTTGTTTAACACCCAAGAACATATCTTTTCTTCTTCCACCAGAACCTATAGCCGATCCAATCCCGAATAATTTTAACTAAACGATTTTGGAATTCTCATGGAAGCACGAAATAAAATCTTTTTGAATTTTTTGAATGTAATTGGAAATGAAAATGACAATTTATAAACGAACAAGAATACACAAATTTTTGATCTTTTTGTAATTGGCTCTGATACCACATGTAGGTCCGCTCGGGGTCATTACGGATCTATCTCAAGACATGACGTGTCAAACACACTGAGTGTGGAATCCAGCCGTATGCATGATCATGTATATGAGAAAACAACATTATCAGTGAACACAAGATGTAAATAATCTCTCTTTGATTTGCTCCAAGGCACATGCAAACTTATCAAGTTCTCCTATTATAAAACATAAGAGGTTTAGGTCAGTTTCTTACCTCAAAAATGCGTGGAATTCAGGCTCCTTCTTCTCCAAATGATACACAACATAAATGTAGATGAAAAGTGTCTAAACCTTGACCCGATACTTTCCTTAAGTTTCGGCCGAGAACTCTCAGATTCTCTCTCAAGTTTTCGGTTTTGAAAGTGGAGGGATGGTGAAGTAATCGGCTCCAAGGGGCTAGTCTAGGGCTATGTGGGGGTGTTTTCTGAATTACCCAACTAGTCCCTCAACTTCCAACTTTCCATAAAACCCCCTTGTATTTATCTTTAAAAAATTGCGGGTGTTACAGCGGCGGAGGTCAAGCAGCGGCGGTCTGTAGAGTTGTGTGAGAAAGAAGGAAAGGTAAAGGGGGAAATGAAAATATGCATAAGCTGAAATGTTTTAACCAAAAATTACCAGCATAGTAGCGACAAAGAATATCATCTCATACCAATTTTAAGCCTTAATGACCCTTTACATGTGTTGTTGTGTTGCTTTAGGTTACATAAAGCCAACCACATTAGTTATAACAAATCATTTTGTTGTTAAATATATGCATGTATGATTAACTGTTAACTATTAGGCATTAATGAGCCGTGACATATGTTGTTTTATGTTACACAAAGCCACTTAGGTTATAACAAATAGTTTTGTCGTAAAGACATACTTATATGAGTAATGCTCCAGTATTGGGCGTTAGTAAGTCTTGACATGTGTTGTTGTATTATTTTATGTTACACAAAGCCATTTAGGTTATAACAAGTCATTTTGTGTTAAAGATATGTGTATTTGATAAATTCTTCACTATTGGGCTTTAACATGCTAGGATAAGTGTTATTGTTTTATTTTATGTTACAAAAACCCACATGAGTTTATAACAAGTCATTTGAATGGTAAAGACATGCGTAAGTTGATTAGTGCTCTATTATTGGGCCTTAACATGTGTTATAGTTTTGTTTTCTGTTACACAAACGAACATAAGTTTATAATAAGTCATTTGAATGTTAAAGACATGCGTATTTCATTAATAGACCTTAATTGACATGTGTTATTGTTTTGTTTTAAGTTACACAGTCCCACACATGTTTATAACAAGTCATTTAAATGTTAAACTACATATATAAACAACATTATACTTCCAGGTATTACAAATAAATACATTACATTTCTAGATGTCATAGATAAGTTAGAGTACATTTCTATATCTTACAGATTAAGATGAGAAATGTTAGTTAACTAAAATACAAAAGTGTGTGTACATGAGAAAATCATGTACCCATGGTAACTCTACTCCTGGAACATGGATGCATCATGTCTTAAGAGTTGGGGAATCCTACTGTCTCCTCGATTGATGGTTTTGTTTCAATCTCCAAGCTTGTCAACAAAGGAATTCGTGTAGAACTGGATTGAAACGTATGCAGGTGGACGTTATTCAAATTCTGAAACAACCAATTCATACTAACCTGCTAACACCATGTTTGCTACTCTTATGACAGATTCAACGTCATATTTGTCATACTTAACTTCAGAGACCACCAATTCCAACTAAAATTATGGTATGCAAAGTATGTATTGATATTCAAAGAATAACAATTATCATGCGACTTATAAATTTGAAAACGATAGAATGCATTTAAAAACAAGAAGGGTTTGGTAATATTTAAAATCAATGTTAGCGATGGTATGCAAAGTATGTATTGATATTCAAAGAGTACTGAGGGGGATCTTTCCTCAAAAGTCTAATCATCAGAATGTTAACTTTACATTATTAATGGAATTTCTGTCCAAAAATATTTCAAGACAATTAAGCGGGAATCTTTTCTCAAAAGTGTGAGGCCCCTTTTCCCGGGTGACCTCACTTGTAGGATTTACTCATAAACATAGTCATGAATACTAAATTTAAATTAAAACATTCAAGGGTAGTGGAAGCAAACATCGTTCAATTACATAACATAGCTGCGGAAGTCTTAACATTAAATGTGAACATTGTTTTAACTCTTAAGCACATAAGTGGGATGTCAACCTTGGGTCAGGGTAGCCTTCATGCCTTCGCACGTCCATTCTTTTTCTTACCTGAAGTGCATACTAAAAGTCAACTAACGCTGGTGAGTTCTAATTTAAAACAATTAGGTGTAAACATTATATCTTTGTAAGCATATATATTTATTTATATACACACATTAACATTCGATTTACCTTTATAAGTATCATTCATAAGGATACATATAACTATGTACACGTATCATTACTTTCATTGAACATTCATAAGTTGTACACATAAGGGTGATCGGCCCAACATTCATTTACGTACTTCAGGAAGACAGACGCTCGTCCTACTGTCGTAGTCCGTCCTCCATAACATCCGGCAAACCTTCGGCCATCTTTTATGCTATACCGTCCGGCAAACCTTCCGCAGTCCGTCTTAACCGTCCTACCGTCATAGGCCGTCTAATCGCCCGTCTGCCCTAAGGCATCCATATCCCACGCAAACTATCGTTTATGCAACCGTTCTACTTATCATAATAAGGCCATTGCTTCGACCGTCCGTTAATGCCTTTCGTATGTCCTAGCTGATGAAGGAACGTATATGTCCCGGTTGCAAAATAGTTGTGTGGTCGTCCGTCTACCTTAGTAGTCATTAGAGTCAAAGCGTCTATAACATTCACATACATTCGTAACATGCAATTTATAATATATAAAGCAAGATTTCATTCTTCTATGTTATATCATATTTTCATTTCATTATTTATAACATACTTGTCAATACTTATAATCATCATGTATTATCACGTAACACGCATAATATTCATATCATATCATGTATGCACTTCAGCCCCAAAATTATTTAAAATCACTTACACGTAACACATATGGGGCACATAGAACTCCCTTGATGAGCGGTCCCTAAAGTATTCTAGCTAGTTAAAGAGCATCACTTAAGGTTACACACAATCTGTATAATCAAGTCATACAATATAACATAACGAACCTAAACGACCCTTAACATTTCTATTCTTAGGGTTAGGCAAACTTAAGTAAGTTCGCCATCTTAGATTCAGGCGAACATGGTAGGTTCGCCTACATAGGAGTACTTATGGTAAGTTTGCTATCTTTTGATCTTTAGGCGAACTTGAGTACGTCCGCTACTTTGTTCCTTTGGGCGAACCTGTGCGACCTCCTTCCCTAATCAGAACCCTGGATCTGGTCAGCCGATTTCAAGGTGTTCAAACCTTTAAATTTTTACTTTCAAAACGTTTTATTTTCATCCATGAGCTTAAATATGTGGTTTGTTTTGTATTCTATACTTAAAAACCGTACATTTATGTGATTTTAAACTAAAACCCGAAATGAATAAAAACTCATATTTAAGCTCGATGGTTACCTGTTTTCGTTCCCTTTTCGATGGTAGATGATCCAGAGGAGAGGAGTGATGATTCCCGAGCTTTCTCTCTCTAACCGACCTCTCTCTCTAGAAACTTACGCAACAAGTGAGTGGGGGGAGAGGCTGAGGTGAGGAGCTGATATGAGGGGATTCATCCCGTGATCTAGGCCCATGGTCCGGCCCAAGGCCCCACCCGCATGCTCCTTTCTTTTCATTTTCGTTCCCTGAATTTAGGTATGTCACAAAAAGCTTGAGCATGAGAATTGTTAACTTGTGTTGACCAATATGTATCATCATAAATACACTAATATGAAATTCAATCGTCACGATATTTCATTTATGCATTAGTTTTATGTTTTGTGGTGACTTAATTTTAGTTAATCAAGGATTGCACTAAAATAGGGGAGGACTGTTGGATATTTTAGTGTAACTGGATTAACTTGTGTTGACCAATATGTATCATCATAAATATCAAATAAGAAAGGAGATGCGGAGTGCACACTTATTTGAGTTTATTATGATATTAGGAGCGAAGCCCCTAATTAACGGGGGTCTGGGGGCAGCACCCCCGGTAGCAGGGTCCACGGGGCGGCAGCCCCTAGCAAGGTCCAAGGGACAGAGAATTGTTAACTTTAATTTACATAGATTACCGACGGTGTCTCAGACTATCGTTAATTACTGACAGATTAACGATGGGGTCTACCAAAATAAAAAATATAATTAAAAATTGGATTTCGATGCATTCTCTTTGATGATCCGGTAATTCACCGATGGGTAATGTCCGTCGTTGATACTAATTCTAGTAGTGATATGGTATTAAAATGTATAATGATATTCTGTGTATACCGGATTTTGTTGTGTTGCTGCTCATCATCGTTAAACCATTATCAGTCTAGCATGCACTAAACCGTAGTCGTTAATAAATCGTAGCAATTCCTTGCCCCTACCCAACCCTACCCATAATAGATAACATCACTAATGTGGCCACCCTAAACAACAATTTGAATGACCAACAATGGGTGTCCGATAAATCTCATAGCATAATTCTTATATCTACCATCCCTGAGGCCTCGTTCCATCATATTTAAGAAGTGATTTGTTGGATATTTTAGTGTAACTGGATTAACTTGTGTTGACCAATATGTATAATCATAATTATAAAATAAGAAAGGAGGTGCGGATTGCACGCTTATTTAAGTTTATTATGATATTAGGAGCGAAGCCCCTAATTAACGGGGTTCAGTGGGCAGCGCCCCCGGTAGCGGGGTCTAAGGGGCGGCAGCAAATTCATTAGAAAATGAATTTTTGGAACTTTACATGTGAATTCCGGAGGGGGAAAAGTGACAATTTGGTAATTAGAGAACTGCCTACGCCGGTTTCTAGACCTAAAACCTTATATACGCTTCTACGAAATTTGGTTTCTTTTGGGTTCGTATTCATCACAGAATACTCCATATTTGTGTTCTTCAAAATCTCTTAATTGTATCTGATCAATCATTTGGGTGAACCACCAAATAGATTTGATCTGAAAGTGTGATCACGCCTTTCAAAGAATCCAAGTATTTAGTTCGTATCTGCAATTTCCCCAACAAAGATCAAATCTATTTCTATGAAGATGACGAACGGAGAATCTGTGAAAGACATGACGAACAATTTCGCAACATTGGACAAGTTTGCTAGAAAGGATTTCATGCTCTGGCAGAAGAAGATGCATTTCCTGTTGACCACTCTGAATGTCGTCTATGTTCTGAGTACCCCCATGCCTGAATTTGTGGAGGATGAAACACTGGACCAGACCAGAAGGCGCAGCAAATGGGATGACGATGACTACATATGACATGGACACATTCTCAATGCTATGTCTGATTCCCTTTTCAATGTGTACTAAAATGTTGAATCTGCAAAAGAATTGTGGGATTCTTTTGAATCCCAATATATGGCAGAGGATGCCTCTAGCAAGAAATTTCTTGTTGGTAATTTTATAAATTATAAAATGGTGGATTCAAGGCCGGTCATGGAACAATATAATGAACTGTTGAGGATATTTAGACAGTTTGCTCAATACGATATGAAAATGGATGAATCCGTCTCGGTTTCTAGCATAATTGACAAACTGCCTCCTTCTTGGAAAGACTTCAAACACAATTTGAAGCATAAGTAGGAGGAACTAACCTTGGTTGAACTTGGAAGTACTTTTCAAATTGAACAATCCATAAGGGATATGGAAAAAATTTGGGTTAGTGATGATAAAACCATGGCTGGACCTTCTTCCATGAACATGGTGGAAGGGGTGGATCATCTAAGGTTGTTCACAAAGCTAAAGGGAAACGAAAGTTTCAAATGAACAACAACAAGGCTCCAAATAAGAAGCCTAAGATGACATGTTGGAAGAGTGGTAAAGCTGGGCACTTCAGGAGGGACTGTCGGGTTGGTAAAGGTGGAGGTAAAGGCAAAAATGAAGCTGGTCCAAGTGGATCTAAGGATCCAGGAAAGCAAAAAGGTCAGATTTTAGTACCTAATAATAATCGGTTGAGAATTATATATCACTAATATCTGAAGCATTTTATGTGTTGGATGATGAGATTGCTTGGTGGGTTGATTCAGGTGCAATTAGCCACGTGTGCAAGAATCTTCAATGGTTTAAAGACTTTAAATTAATTGAAGATGGATCTATTTTGAAGATGGGAAATGTTGCAACTGAACCAATCAAGGGATTAAGAACTGTTAATCTAGTTTTTACTTTTGAATAATGTTTTGTATGTTCCTGGGATTCGAAAGAATCTTTTGTCTGGTATCGTGTTGAAAAATTGTGGTTACAAGCAGGTATTAGAAAGTGACAAGTTTATCTTGTCAAGACATGGTTCTTTTGTGGGTTTTGGTTATCTATGTAATAGTATGTTTAAGTTAAATTTGGATGTTTCTTTTAGTGATAATTCTGTTTGCACGGCATCTACTAGTCCTAGTAATAATTTGAACAAATCTGATTTATGGCATGCTAGACTAGGACATGTTCATTTTAAAAGCCTAAAAGATATGTCTAAAATGAGTTTAATTCCTGCTTTTGACATGGTTAATGATAAATGCAACACGTGTGCTTTAACTAAGATAACTAGACAACCATTCACAGTTGTTAACCGAGAAAAGAAAGCATTAGAATTGATACATAGCGATTTATGTGATTTACATGCTACACCTTCACTAGGAAACAAAAAATATGTTATCACATTTATTGATAATTCATCTAGATTCTGTTATGTTTATTTGTTGCATGCTAAGGACGAAGCTCTTGATAAATTTATAATATATAAACAAGAGGTAGAGCTACATCAACCTGGGTTAATTAAAGCTCTTCGTACTGATAGAGGTGGTGAGTATTATGATCGATTGTATTTTCAATCTACTGGTATAATACATCAGACCGCAGCTCCTTATACACCGCAACAAAATGGTGTAGCTGAAAGGAAGAATAGGTCTTTAAAAGAAATGGTTAATTCCATGTTATCCTATTCGGGTTTGAGTGATGGATATGGGGTGAGGCTATGTTAACAACCTGTTATCTATTGAATAGAGTTCCTAGTAAAAGGAAAAAGACTACCCCTATGAGCTTTGGTACAAAAAGCCACCAAACTTGAGTTATCTTAAAGTTTGGGGGTGTAGAGCTGTTGTTAGACTTACTGAACAAAAGAGGAAAACTTTGGGTGAAAGAGGTAAAGATTGTATAATCATTGATTATGCTGAGCATTCCAAGGCTTATAGGTTCTATGTATTAGAATCTAATGACTCTGTGTCTGTAATCACTGTTATAGATTCAAGATATTCAATATTTGATGAAGAAAGATTTACTTCTATACCTAGACCAAAGGACATGAGTCATAGTTTGAAGGCTTCTCAAACTACTAACACTTTAGTTAATCCTGAAGATGTATCTTCCACCAACTCTGAACCTAGAAAAAGTACAAGAGCAAGAAAACCCAAGAATTTTGGTGATGATTTTCAACTTTATTTAGTTGAAGGGTCAAGAAATGAGATTGAATCTTAATATCAGTATTGTTTTAATATTGAGGAGGACCCAAGGACTTATAGTGAAGCTATGGCGTCCAGGGATGTTGCTTTCTGGAAAGAAGCAATCCAAGATGATATTGATTCTATAATGGAGAACACCACATGGAAATTGACTGATTTACCCCCTGGATGTAAGCCATTGGGAAGTAAATGGATCTTCAAAAGGAAAATTAAGGTGGATGGTAGCATAGACAAGTTTAAAGCCAGATTGGTTATCCAAGGCTTTAGGCAAAAGGAGGGTATTGATTTCTTTGATACATATGCTCTTGTTGCAAGGATATCCACTATTAGGTTGTTATTGGCACTTGCAGCCATACCCAACCTTGTGATTCACCAAATGGATGTGAAAACATCATTCTTGAATGGTGAATTAGATGAGGGATCTATATGAAACAACTCGACGGCTTTGTTTTGCTTGGCATTGAAAACAAAGTTTGTAAGTTGATAAAATCATTATATGGTCTTAAGCAAGCACCAAAACATTGGCATCAAAAGTTTGATGATGTGGTGTTGTCTAATGGTTTTGTATTAAACCTAGCAGACAAGTGTGTGTATAGTAAATTTGATACTTCTGGTAGAGGAGTAATTATGTGCTTATATGTTGATGACATGTTGATCTTTGGCACTAACCAAGATCAAGTTGATAAAACCAAAGAATTTTTGTCATCTAAGTTTGCTATGAAAAACATGGGGGAGGCTGAAGTGATTCTTGGTATAAAGATCACACTTGGAGAACATGGTATTTCTATTTCTCAATCTCGTCATATTGAGAAAATGTTGAAGAAATTTAACTTAAGAGATTGTTCTCCTATGAGTACTCCTATAGATCCTAATGTTAAGCTCATACCTAATAAAGGTGTTGCGGTATCTCAAATTGAATACTCAAGAGCTATTGGATCTCTCATGTATGCCATGATTAGTACTAGGCCTGATATAGCCTTTGCGGTTGGAAAACTAAGTAGATATACCCACAATCCAGATTCACATCATTGGCAAGTAATTAACCTAGTATTTAGATACTTGAAAGGAACCATGGATTTTGGTTTGATTTATACTGGATTCCTTCTGTTCTTGAAGGATATTCAGATGCTAGTTGGATTACTAACATGGAAGATCATTCTTCCACAAGTGGCTGGGTATTCCTTCTTGGAGGTGGTGCAATATCTTGGGCATCAAAGAAACAAACTTTTATCACCAATTCAACAAAGGAATATGAGTTTGCGGCATTAGTAGCAGCTGGTAAGGAAGCTGAATGACTAAGAACTTTAACTTATGAGATTCCACTGTGGCCTAAACCGATATTACCTATATCTATCAAATGTGATATTGAAGCTACCTTGGCTAAGGCATATAGTCAAGTGTATAATGGAAAGTCTAGACACTTCGGTGTTAGACATAGTATGATACGTGAACTTATCATGAATGGTGTGATATCCGTGGAGTTTGTAAAAACTCAGCAAAACTTGGCCGATCATTTAACCAAAGGGTTAAGTAGAGATCTTGTGCACAAGTCGGCTCTAGGGATGGGCTTAAAGTCCACCTGAAATCTCTCAAGTTAAGATACCCAATTCCCACTTAGTATAACATTAGTTGTTGAATTCAATGTGGAAAGCTTAACATCTAGAGATTGGAACACATTAGTAGCATCATCCCAAGGTATGTGTTCAGACTTGCACGCTAAGGAGGTTGAATTTTAAATTCTTAATAGTTCTATTGAAAAATTGCATATGCAGGTGCAAGAGTAAAAGAGCTACCTATATGACCATGAAGTTTAGCCGGTTCAAGAATCTGGGACTTCACTTTGATATGCTTATGAAGGATAAGGTCACATGCTAGTAAAAGATAGTGTCAAGTTAGAACATATAAGTATGTAAACTTTGGTGTGTATTATCTTCGTGTATTCACTTTCAATAGCAAGGGTTCAATCCGTAGTGACACCCTGATATTTGAATGTATGGAATGTATAATACACTAAGTTGAAATTCAATCGTCACGATATTTCATTTATGCATTAGTTTGTATGTTTTGTGATGACTTAATTTTAGTTAATCAAGGATTGCACTAAAATAGGGGAGGGTTGTTGGATATTTTAGTGTAATTGGATTAACTTGTGTTGACCAATATGTATCATCATAAAATCAAATAAGTAAGGAAGTGCGGAGTACAAGCTTATTTGAGTTTATTATGATATTAGGAGAGAAGCCCCTAATTAACGGGGGTCCGGGGGCAGCGCCCCAGGTAGTGGGGTCCAAGGGGCGGCAGCCCCTGGAGGGGTCCAAGGTGCAGATAATTGTTAACTTTAATTTACAGGGATTACCGACGGTGTCTCAGACTGTCGTTAATTACTGACAAATTAACGATGGGGCCTACCCAACCCTACCCGTAATAGATAACATCACTAATGTGGCCACCCTAAACAACAATTTGAATAACCAACAATTGGTGTCCAATAAATATCATAGCATAATTCTTATATCTACCATCCGTGCGGCCTCGTTCCATCATATTCAAGAAGTGATTTGCTAGATATCTTAGTGTAATTGGATTAACTTGTGTTGACCAATATGTATCATTATAAATATCAAATAATTAAGCAGGTGCGGAGTGCACGCTTGTTTTAGTTTATTATAATATTAGGAGCGAAGCTCCTACTTAACGGGGTTCCGTGGGCAGCGCCCCCGGTAGCGGGGTCCAAGGGGCGGCAATAAATTCATTAGAAAATTAATTTTCAGAAATTCACGTGTGAATTCCGGAGGGGGCAAAAGTGACAATTTGGTAATTAGAGAACTGCATGCGGCAGTTTCTAGACCTAACACCGTATACACACTCCTGCGAATTTTGGTTTCTTTTGGGTTCGTATTCATCATAGAATACTCCATATTTGTGTTCTTCAAAATCTAAGAATTTTATCTGATCAATCATTTGGATGAATCACCAAATAGATTTAATCTGAAAGTGTGATCATGCCTTTCAGAATCCAAGTATTTAGTTTGTATCTGTAATTTCCCCAACATGATTGCACCAGATCTTTTGTTTTCTATTGAACAAGCCTACGTGCCTCATAATCATGATAATTAACTTTGAACAGTAATAATCTTAAAATAGACATTCATGGGGAAAATTAGGTTAGGATTACCTCAATCATGATAAATAATATATCTTCATACCATTGAAGGATTAATTTTGATTAAAGAGAATTATTAATATTAATTTATTAATTGTTTGGTTGAGTTTGTATTAGACTAGGAGTGAGTTTTTATTTAATTGAGTTTTAGTTGGGTTAGAATTAGTATATGGTTTGTTATAAATAGATGGTTAGGTATTAATTGTAAATTGCGAGTTGAGTTTTATCAATAAAGAGTCGATCTTTGAGATCAGAATTCGTGTGTTTGGGGCCTGATTTCCAACAATTGGTATCAGAGCTTGGAGAAAAAGAAAGCCGGTTTGAGAGTCGTTTATCAAGATAGGGGAGCAGTCCCTATGGCTGCAAGGCTGCAAACGAAAGAGGATAGAAGAAAGTTGCTTAAATTCGACCCGTGAAAGCTCGAATTGTGAAAGCGTCTGTGAAGTTCCACACAAAGGGTTGTGCGAATCAACCAAGGAAGATGTCGATCTGAGCTATTAAGATTGAGTGAAGGATTAATCACATGCGAAAGGTGTGGGATCTGCAAAGTATTTACCTGTGCGATTCATGGTGGTACGGTGTGATACCCGTGAAGGAGTATTAGAACCTGTGAGCGGTTCAAACGAAGTGAAGAATACATCAAATCCGTGAGAGATCGTTCAAAAGGATGTGACAGCTGCGTGGAAGAAGATCTGTGATAGATCAAGAACGAGCCGTGTGATACAGATCAGTGTGAAACCTGCGAAGGGTGAGTTCAGAAGTGCTATGGAAGACCTGAGTGATTTAGGAGGTACAAATCAATATTAAGGGGGAAATGAATGATTAATCTTGATTAAAGATAATTATTAATATTAATTTGTTAATTATTTGGTTGAGTTCGTATTAAACTAGGAGTGAGTTTTTATTTATTTGATTATTTAATTGAGTTTGAGTTGGGTTAGAATTAGTATATGGTTTATTATAAATAGATGGTATTATAAATAGATGGTAAGGGATTAATTGTAAATTGTGAGTTAAGTTTTATCAATAAGATTCGATCTTTGATATCAGAATTCATGTGTTTGGGGCCTGATTTCCAACAACCTTTACTATCATTGGATAAGAACCTAGAGTCGAATTCTGAGAATAGGTTTTGGAATCTTCAATACTTAATTCTCACAACTGCTTAACCTTTTTAATGAAATATTGTTTATCATCAACTACCTTAATGCTAGACCAGAAATTAGTACAACGATCACAATGGCTTGGCAATCTTACGTTCTTATTAACTTATGAATCTCTCAATTTTAGATGCTAAAAATAGTATGGGCGTTCTCAAATACGCTAACTTCACCACGTTATCTGTTAATAAACCATATACTTTCATATTTTGCCAATGAGTCCTATATCAACTGCTTTAGGAGGAGGCTGTAATCCCCGAGAAATTTCCGACCTTATTATTTTTTTTATTTTTATTTTTTTATTCTAAACAATAGTGGTACTCCATCTCGTACCAGTCACACTGACAACTATTCCCTGTTGGGTAAAAATCCAAGCTTTCAACCTTACTAGTACACATTACCACCTATCAAATATATGTATGCATATGTACACAAGTATATAAATATGTATACTTTATTATAGTAGTGAACCAAAAACAAAACATGTGAGCATTGATAATGTATTGATACATTTTATATTTATACGCGTTACTTATATGTAACTATATATACATAAATATTTAACATAATCATATTTAACATTTACACCATTTGTAACTTTATAAAATGAATTTTTCCTATTAGTAGGTTCATAATCAAACAAATAATAATTGAAAACCTTCTAGATATAGAACTTATATAAATAAAAAGAGGTTTTTTTTTTGGTAGAGAAGATAAATTTAGATAATGTAAATAAGCCTTGAACCCATCTAAATGCCCTTGAACCACCTCAACTCAATTGAACCCCCTTGATCTAAATAATGAACCATGGAAGTTCCTTGTGCTCTACTTTGACTCCAAGAAGTCAAAATCGACATTCAAGGCTATCGATCCTTGCGGTTATGAATCCAGATCGTCCCCAACGTGTATTGCCATTCATTTTCCCTCTCTTATATAGAGTTAATTCGAGTATCACCTCGAATTTATGGGACATTAATGATGAAATCAAGATTTCGGTTTTGGGACTTGAAAGGCACGATTTATGATCGAAAACGTGTTAATCGAATCGGATTCGACAGTACACGCTCGTTAGTTCATACCCCTAACCTCTCCCTATCATATTACTACTAGAAATCGAACCCAATTCGTCCCCGTTTCTCCTTCCCGATCGCAACTGTTACAGGAGCAAGAACACTCCCATTCTTCGCGGATTTTAGTCCAAATCACAGGTATAGTACTTGCTCTTGCTCAATTTCCATTCTTGATCAAATGCCCTATGAACCGGGCGATTACTTTGGTGGATTTGGGATCTAGGGTTTGGTTTGGCTAATTGGGGAAGAAGGGTCTTGGGGGTAGTTGTTTAAAGGATTCTTAAGCTCGTTTCTTGCAAGGCAAAATGCCCAGAGGAACCGGTTAAAGCGCTACCCTCCCACAACTAAGGTCACGGGTTCGAGACCCGTTACCCCCTTTTTCTTTTTTTTAAGCCTTTTTCTTGTTATCTTATGACACAAACTAAATTATTTAAACCCCAACTTAATTATTACAAATTCTATAAAAATATCTTGTAACCTCTATAAACTCCGGAAATGAGGATTAACATTCTATCTATTGTAATCTATCTAAAAAACGTATTATAAAGGTTAAAGTTCCTAAATAAGCGGTATAGAGGTGGTTCTTTAGATAAAATAATCACGTCGTTTTATTTGTAAAATAGTATCGCTTATTAATCAAATTAAAAAATTCAGTTGCCTAAACCTTACTACCCCAAACTTATAAAAATTTGTAACCCTGTAGTGACACCTAAGTGGCTATTTTAGAGAAATGATCATGCTATTTCCATTAACTATGCTTAAAGTTTATTTAGCGACTTTTTATAAATCTTTTTTTTATATAAGGGGATTATTGGAATAGCTTAACAATTTATTTCGATTTCATAAAACCAATTATTTAAAAACCTACTTTTACTCGTTTTAACATCTTATTAATATGTAAGAGTTTCAAATAACATTTATATAAATCCCATAATTATAAATTTATGAAACTGAAATCTATGAAATAACATCCATCTATTTTTGTTTTAATTAAAAAAAATTTTTGGATAACCAACTTTTTGTAGTCTAGATATTTGAAAACCCAATTAAAAATGTGATCATTTATATAAACCTCTCTTTTATAAAAATCAGAAAATGCAAACTTAAGTTACTTACTTTATTTAAAAACTCATTATAAAACGATATAAATTTCCAAATAAATAAAGTACATAGATCATTTAGACGAACTGATAAGGTTTATTAATATTAATTATTAGAACCTTTTGAATACAAAAAAAAATATTTATCTTGGACAAGAACAATTATTTAGATACTTAAATGTTTGTTCTAAATAAACAATTATAGAAATCTCATTTATTCCACGTAAAACCTGTTTACTTTATAAGTCTTTAACAGGATTATTTAATTAGTCATTTTAACGTTATGTATAGAATTTTCTAATTAAACCTAACTGTATAAATTTGTATCACCCCAGAGATCACAATTATTATACAAACTAAATTTAGCAAACCCTAGATAAACTTATGAATAACTTGTACACCCAAAACTATTGTAACCTCACCTTCAACCCCAACAATCCCAAAATCTCACTATCTTATGAGATCTATCCTAAACCTGGAATACAATCTATCTTGTAGGTTTATTGTGAGTATATCTCACCATACTCATCCAGCTCATCAAAACTCTATCATCTTTAGCTACAATTCGAGTGAGTTTACATAGCCCCTTTTTACTGCTTTTGTTTTTGGGGTGAAACATGCATTAACTATCTTATCTACACGATTCATTAACTTGATTCTATGCTATGATCTACATGCTTATATCTTTAACTATTTGGTGACCATTGCATGAATGCATGCCAGTACGTTCATTAACTTGTGTTGCAAGCCTAAGGTAGTACCTAACATGATCATTTATAGGGGAAACCGAAACTAAACTAAACTTACCACACGACCCTGGCGGGTTGTTGTTGGTGTGAACTATTGTCATGGGTGTATCTCCCCATGATGGATGTGAACTATTAGCATGGGTGTATATCCCCATGTTGGACGTGAACTATAAAACTTCGGGTGTTATCTAACCCTTTTTATCAAAATGGCAATCCGTGGGATTGTGGCAGCTAGATTTCATTTACCAGGGTTGAACTGTACGCTTAGAGCCTTATGTGTTCTTAGATATGCTTTAGATCTGCATTAGAATCTTCTAAATCGTAAACTTTATTTAAACTATAGTTTTTGTGTCAAAACCTATGTTGCTCACCAACTACTTGTAGTTGACTTTTACTCGCATGTTTCAGGTGTACCTGCTTGAGGCCCTTACTGCTCACATAGAATCTGGACCTAGTTAATAAATTGGGATTGATGTTATGTTAAACTTGTAACTTTTCATTGTTCTTGTAACGGATAATTTAATATGGATTAATAAATACTTTCACATTAAATAGATGATCATGAGCTTTTGAACAACCGTGTCAGCCCCGACGTATAATCCGTCGCCGGCCGGGGTGTGACAGATTGGTATCAGAGCCATGGTTATAGGGAATTAGGTTATTAGACACACATGACCTAGACTATAACCTAGGAGTCCCAACATGAGTTTAACTCGTGTATTTCATTAGGAACTCCACTATATGCTATACTTATCTACATATATCCATTTCTGAATGCTTGATACAACTACGTGAAACTATTTGAAACTACATGGAACATGCTCCCAGCCTACAGTCCATGACATTAGGGTACCATTGTGTGATTATCTTATATACTATATAACATATTACATCGCATGATGCAACATGAATTACCTTATGTGCTATGTTACTTGATACCCTACATACTACTCCTGTGACACCTTATTTGCTACGCTATTTGATTAATCCACACATTACCTAACTGTTTCCACCAAATATCACCCTAAGTCTTGCCATGCACTAATTCATTCTAAGACTTCATACACCCTCATCATTACACACAAAGAATTATGTCACCATCAACAATTGTGAAAAAAAAAAAAAAAAAAAACTTAACCTTCGAACCCAATGCCCATTAATAAGAAACTAAAGGGGTCCACTCACCCTCTAAAGCCTGCCGGAGTAATCCCTCCTTTAAGCCTCAAAGCCCACCCCATAATAGTTCTCAACATGACCATGAGCCCAAACAATAGCGTTATTAGTACATGATGGCTGGAAGAGTGGGTGTAGACCCATAAGAGGTTCTGACTAAGGAAAGACTGGGTACTTAAGTGTGTCCCTTGTGACCCACCCCTCTTTCCTGGGAATCCTCTTTGTGGGTACACTACTTATAGGTCAAGTGTTACTCCTAACATACTACTGTGCAAGCTCGGCGTTATGTCAAGTCAAACTCTGAATTCATTAACAATTAGTGTTTAACTATCACTCACAATATTTTATTTTTGCCCCTGCCAGGAATGGACTCCTACCCTCCTCCCTCCCCAGTATACTCTCCCGAAACAGAGTCAGAAAATGAGGAAGACACCGGAACTCTATCACCAAACCACCAGCCACCGATGTCCCCATCTATCAGGTCTATTTTTGGCATAAGAGCAGATTGGATGAGAAACACCGGCCTGCGAGCATCTGAACCACACTCGTCTAGAGATCCCTATCAAGCACCCCATCGACACAACCTGCTACCTACCCCTCCGAGAGACCCCTACCTAACACCCGACCCCTATCACCTAAACTCAAGAATCGGGCAGACTATAGGGACCTCCAGTGCTATAGGCGTTCCAGCGGATGCCACTCACCAGTATGTGAGGACCGCAGAATTTATGAGGCAAGGGATGGAACAGGGGATAAGGCATGACCTGTTAAGCCAGCGAATAGACAGCCTTTTAGGTCAGGTGCAGTACCAGGAAGACCTGATTGCAAACCTGAGCACCAGCCTCGACATGATGAAAGAAGATCGAGAGATATTTGATGCACGTACGGAGATAGCTCGAGCCGAGTCCCGATTTGCTATTCGCGTAACCATCACGATGTTCATCTTGGTGCTCGTCTGTTTCCTAGTGGAAAGTTACCTAAGGCGTTAGCCAGGCTCTATATGTTTGACTTTAAATTTCAGTTTAAAAACTTATGTTTGAATTTTTGCATTTGACGATTTTCAATGGTTAAGTTTGACCCTACTACTTAAATAGCATCACTTGTTGATCTAACGCTCGATATACCTTCATCAAAACCACCCAAAACATCACCCCTTTAAGGCTCGAAAACCTCATCAGGAGTCGTAAATGATATTTAGACTATGAAATATTTATAAACGCTTTTTATCTTGTCAGGAAATCTGACACAATTATTATTTCGTTACCTCGGCTAAATAATTGATTTCGACTTGATTTAAACTTTTGATAAGTAAAAGACCCTTTTAACCATTACCCGGTTTTGTATAAATAAAAGCCCTCCTAATAAATAAGGTTTCGTATTTAATTATCTCATTTAACTGGCTAATCAACTCACTATCTTGATTTAAATTATAAGATTTACAAACAAGGACAAATTCCGATCAACAAAATTGATAAAATACTCACTACCTGCACAATACATGAATGTCAAACAACACACTTGCCAGCCAAACTCAATCATCTATGAAATTTGATAGTCTACATTCACACTATACGTGGAAACAAATTTGTTGACCTAATACACAAAACTTAATTGGTCACACTATACACGAAACTTGGTTGTTTACAGTACGCATGATACCAGATTGTCCACATGATACTCAAATCGTACCCATTTGTAATATGCATGATAATATCTTGTTTACCTAATGCATGGTAACTGATCGTTTGCAATATGCAAGATACTAGCTTATTTACCTGATGCACGATACTTGATTGTTTGCAACACGCATGATAATAGATCATTGATGTTATACATGGAGATTTAATGCCACGGTACATACGAAACAAGACTGTATACATAAAGTACGGTCATTCATCTTAACTTTGAAAGTTGATAACTATAAACTTGGAACTACTCGGGGTTTGACGTATCCTTGTTCAAACATGAGGAAACTGTGAAACCCTAAGTCGTGTTACATCACTGCTCTTAGCTTCTGACTGACCTCACTATCTAGGAGCAGTTATTTATTTGCAACCCATATGTGAAAACAATAGGTGCTAAGTGATTTTGTGTCCCCTCTTTACCCACACAATGGGATGATCTATACGGACCATACGATGAACTGAGTAATTACGGGTGCACACGTAATTATAAAGTTCAGCGCATGGAAAATATAGTGAATTCCGTCGTGTATCGTGACGTAGAACCTATCTTGATATATAATAACGGAACTAGTGTGATATGATAAGAGCATGGTGGATACGCCGCTGGTACTTCCTATATATAAGTGTTCTTGTCATATTGTCAGTAGTGACGTCATTCATATCACGTAAAGTTTTATGTTGTTTTGACCGTGACCTAGGTTTATGAAATCTCCAAGTGACATCCTTGAGCACATTAGGCTATATTCTAAACAAATCTTAATCATCAAATCCTCATCATCCCCACTTCAACTGATGCATTCCATCTTTGGGACTCAGAACATCCTTCGACAATTCTCCCCTCGATCCTCTTCGAACTAGACCCACTACTATAATTCATACCTGACCTTCTAAATCTAATTGTTAATTGTACTTCTTAAACCAGTAGTTAGAACCCATTGTGAATCCAATACCCTCATCTTCTTCCTGATTCAGTAACCCCCAACGGTTGAATTTCGGGACGAAATCTCCTAAAGTAGGGGAGACTGTAATCCCCGAGAAATTTCCGACCTTATTATTTTTTATTTTTTTTATTCTAAACAATAGTGATACTCCATCTCGTACCAGTCACACTGACAACTATTCCCTGTTGGGTAGAAATCCAAGCTTTCAACCTTACTAGTACACATTACCACCTATCAAATATATGTATGCATATGTACACAAGTATATAAATATGTATACTTTATTATAGTAGTGAACCAAAAACAAAACATGTGAGCATTGATAATATATTGATACATTTTATATTTATACGCGTTACTTATATGTAACTATATATACATAAATATTTAACATAATCATATTTAACATTTACACCATTTGTAACTTTATAAAATGAATTTTTCCTATTAGTAGGTTCATAATCAAACAAATAATAATTGAAAACCTTCTAGATACAGAACTTTTATAAATAAAAAGAGGTTTTTTTTTTGTAGAGAAGATAAATTTAGATAATGTAAATAAGCCTTGAACCCATCTAAATGCCCTTGAACCACCTCAACTCAATTGAACCCCCTTGATCTAAATAATGAACCATGGAAGTTCCTTGTGCTCTACTTTGACTCCAAGAAGTCAAAATCGACATTCAAGGCTATCGATCCTTGCGGTTATGAATCCAGATCGTCCCCAACGTGTATTGCCATTCATTTTCCCTCTCTTATGTAGAGTTAATTCGAGTATCACCTCGAATTTATGGGACATTAATGATGAAATCAAGATTTCGGTTTTGGGACTTGAAAGGCACGATTTATGATCGAAAACGTGTTAATCGAATCGGATTCGACAGTACACGCTCGTTAGTTCATACCCCTAACCTCTCCCTATCATATTACTACTAGAAATCGAACCCAATTCGTCCCCGTTTCTCCTTCCCGATCGCAACTGTTACAGGAGCAAGAACACTCCCATTCTTCGCGGATTTTAGTCCAAATCACAGGTATAGTACTTGCTCTTGCTCGATTTCCATTCTTGATCAAAAGCCCTATGAACCGGGCGATTACTTTGGTGGATTTGGGATCTAGGGTTTGGTTTGGCTAATTGGGGAAGAAGGGTCTTGGGGGTAGTTGTTTAAAGGATTCTTAAGCTCGTTTCTTGCAAGGCAAAATGCCCAGAGGAACCGGTTAAAGCGCTACCCTCCCACAACTAAGGTCACGGGTTCGAGACCCGTTACCCCCTTTTTCTTTTTTTTAAGCCTTTTTCTTGTTATCTTATGACACAAACTAAATTATTTAAACCCCAACTTAATTATTACAAATTCTATAAAAATATCTTGTAACCTCTATAAACTCCGAAAATGAGGATTAACATTCTATCTATTGTAATCTATCTAAAAAACGTATTATAAAGGTTAAAGT
This sequence comes from Smallanthus sonchifolius, assembly GCA_023525975.1. Taxonomy (NCBI): domain Eukaryota; kingdom Viridiplantae; phylum Streptophyta; class Magnoliopsida; order Asterales; family Asteraceae; genus Smallanthus; species Smallanthus sonchifolius. Next base: position 43,435,910 of record CM042023.1, read on the forward strand.
TCCTAAATAAGCGGTATAGAGGTGGTTCTTTAGATAAAATAATCACGTCGTTTTATTTATAAAATAGTATCGCTTATTAATCAAATTAAAAAATTCAGTTGCCTAAACCTTACTACCCCAAACTTATAAAAATTTGTAACCTTGTAGTGACACCTAAGTGGCTATTTTAGAGAAATGATCATGCTATTTCCATTAACTATGCTTAAAGTTTATTTAGCGACTTTTTATAAATCTTTTTTTTATATAAGGGGATTATTGGAATAGCTTAACAATTTATTTCGATTTCATAAAACCAATTATTTAAAAACCTACTTTTACTCGTTTTAACATCTTATTAATATGTAAGAGTTTCAAATAACATTTATATAAATCCCATAATTATAAATTTATGAAACTGAAATCTATGAAATAACATCCATCTATTTTTGTTTTAATTAAAAAAAATTTTTGGATAACCAACTTTTTGTAGTCTAGATATTTGAAAACCCAATTAAAAATGTGATCATTTATATAAACCTCTCTTTTATAAAAATCAGAAAATGCAAACTTAAGTTACTTACTTTATTTAAAAACTCATTATAAAACGATATAAATTTCCAAATAAATAAAGTACATAGATCATTTAGACGAACTGATAAGGTTTATTAATATTAATTATTAGAACCTTTTGAATACAAAAAAAATATTTATCTTGGACAAGAATAATTATTTAGATACTTAAATGTTTGTTCTAAATAAACAATTATAGAAATCTCATTTATTCCACGTAAAACCTGTTTACTTTATAAGTCTTTAACATGATTATTTAATCAGTCATTTTAACGTTATGTATAGAATTTTCTAATTAAACCTAAATGTATAAATTTGTATCACCCCAGAGATCACAATTATTATACAAACTAAATTTAGCAAACCCTAGATAAACTTATGAATAACTTGTACACCCAAAACTATTGTAACCTCATCTTCAACCCCAACAATCCCAAAATCTCACTATCTTATGAGATTTATCCTAAACCTGGAATACAATCTATCTTGTAGGTTTATTGTGAGTATATCTCACCATACTCATCCAGCTCATCAAAACTCTATCATCTTTAGCTACAATTCGAGTGAGTTTACATAGCCCCTTTTTACTGCTTTTGTTTTTTGGGTGAAACATGCATTAACTATCTTATCTACACGATTCATTAACTTGATTCTATGCTATGATCTACATGCTTATATCTTTAACTATTTGGTGACCATTGCATGAATGCATGCCAGTACGTTCATTAACTTGTGTTGCAAGCCTAAGGTAGTACCTAACATGATCATTTATAGGGGAAACCGAAACTAAACTAAACTTACCACACGACCATGGCGGGTTGTTGTTGGTGTGAACTATTGTCATGGGTGTATCTCCCTATGATGGATGTGAACTATTAGCATGGGTGTATCTCCCCATGTTGGACGTGAACTATAAAACTTCGGGTGTTATCTAACCCTTTTTATCAAAACGGCAATCCGTGGGATTGTGGCAGCTAGATTTCATTTACCAGGGTTGAACTGTACGCTTGGAGCCTTATGTGTTCTTAGATATGCTTTAGATCTGCATTAGAATCTTCTAAATCGTAAACTTTATTTAAACTATAGTTTTTGTGTCAAAACCTATGTTGCTCACCAACTACTTGTAGTTGACTTTTACTCGCATGTTTCAGGTGTACCTGCTTGAGGCCCTTACTGCTCACATAGGATCTGGACCTAGTTAATAAATTGGGATTGATGTTATGTTAAACTTGTAACTTTTCATTGTTCTTGTAACGGATAATTTAATATGGATTAATAAATACTTTCACATTAAATAGATGATCATGAGCTTTTGAACAACCGTGTCAGCCCCGGTGTATAATCCGCCGCCGGCCGGGGTGTGACAGAGGCACCCCCATGTCCTTTCAATGTGGATGACATGAGTTCGAGTCTCACTTGATGCAAAATATTATCCGGTAGCCCATGGGTTTTACCACAGTGGGCCTTCAGGTGGTGGGTTTTCTCTTAGAATAGTGGGCGTGCCAGGTCACCAGCGATGTCTGCGTTCGCGGGCGTGGGTGGCCTTTCACCATTGGGTTTACCCGGTCACCGGGCATATAATATTCGTTGGCCGTTCAAAAAAAATTGATTTCTCTTAAATCACAATTTGGAGTTTTCTGAAGTGTAATTAACAGTATATTTTAACATATTGATTCATTTTAGTTAGGTCTGATCACACAAATTAAATAACTAAATCATAATTGAAATAACCGAAAAAATCAATCCAAATTAACGGAACTAATTGAGAAACCGATGATTTGGTTATTTATTTATTTATTCTTTTGTAGAAATAAAGAATGATAGCGACAAAACTTTTTAAGTACAAATGTTGCTTACCTCAGAGTTTGTTGTTGAGTAACAAACTGCTGCGGATAGCCTTATCTGCTGAAGACCAGAGTTGCGGTGGATAGACTTCTCAGCAGCATCAACACTTGATGTTGCTGATAGGCAAATCATCAGCGGCTGTGGACAGTTGTGTCTTGCTGACTGGCTTCGATAAAGCAACCATTACCACTGACAACTTTCTACTGCAACACTGACACACTCCACGTAGAAAGAATGTCACTGGTGTAGACAATAAAGAACCACAACACTCTTCTCCAAGCATGCAAGCAATGATGCCTAAGAAGACGTTTGAGTAAAGTTAACTAGTATAGTTGTTATTGTCGTTTTATGTAAAATAGCTTCAATACAAGATCAACGGCTTGTGTTAGATCTGATCCTTACAATCATGGGTTTGTCTTGATTCTAAGTTACTATATAAGTAGTACTTAGAGTCATTGTATCTCAGTGCTTTTCTTAGAGTTTTCTCTGTAATCTTGTAACCATTGAAGCTTAATACAAATTGCAATTATCAGTACTTCTTGTGTTTACTTGTTTACATTGATTAGTTGTGATTTTTTCCGCCAATCTCAACTAGAATAGAACCATCTTGTATTTACCAATCATACATCTTTAATAACCAATTTATATGGTTCGTTTATGATTATATGTTTAAAAGTAATTGAACTAACCAACTGAACCGGCATTAAAGAAAATTGTTATATTTTTTTATTATATGTAACTAGATAGTTTTACCCGCGCTATGCGGCGAGTGTCGGGCACATCGTTAATAAAATTTAAATGAAAGCGTAGACGTAACCGTAAAAATAATGTTAAAAAAAGAAATATAAAACTAAATAATCAAAAAGGAAAAAAAAACAAAATAAAAAAATTACCGGTTCGGGTCGTCGAAAACTGTAAAAACGAATACCGATACGGGTTCATATAATAGCAATACCGACAATGATGTTGTTCGCTCATAATAGGTTCGGTCTGTCACGGTACCACAACGGTAACGACACTCGTTATAAACAACGATACAAAAAACTAAATTTTGAATACAATTCCGTTTTCAAAAAAAATTATAACGGAACGTTGACAAAAAAACAAAAAACAACCGCACACTCCGTATTTTGAAAAAAGTTAACGAACGAAAGTTATTAAAAGGAAACCAAATTAATAGAAAATGAAGCAGGATAAAAGCGTATATAATATACAGTATAAAGATTAAAAATGAAAATTAATAAAAAAAGAAAAAAATACCTTTACGTGTCAAATTTTGAAAGGAACTGACATTATTCATTGAGACTTTCTTTTAATCTTATTAGTAATAGTAATATGTAATAAAACTAAAACCCTGCTACACTTTTTAAAGATAATATATTAGTTGTTTTTTATTCTCCTGTATAAATGTTGTGTCCTAAATTATACATGTTTTGTAAGCATAATAATCTCAATATTATGGTATTAATCAAACAAAAGCCTTGCAAATGATACTTAATGCGTTAATATTTCACAATTGCAGGTTATTCGGTGTCCCAAGATAAACAGAGCAAAAACCAGCTTAAAACATGAAGAAATCAAGCTTTCGGAGGACCAAACCCGAGCATTGACCCCAAGAAGTCAAAATTGGTCAACACAAGTCAACCAGCAGCTAAAATACGAAGCTGGGGAGCTGGCAAGGCATTGTACGGTCGTGTAATGCCATTCACTGCTTCCCAGGCTCCTGTACACTGTCTTTTGTACCCTGATTGATTCCCGAGACGTTTGCACGCCCGTGCAATCCAATGCACGACCGTGCATTGCTCATTTTGAGGATTATAAATAGGAGGCAAGGGTTCTTCATTCCACACACCTCAATACACCCATCCATACCTTAAGAACACACCAGAGAGAGCTTATTTCGTAGTTTAGAGTAGTAGTAGTGAGTAGAGGGGCTCTTCCTCCTTGTTCCACAATAGGGGAGCCTACGAAACTTAGCGTTAGGCTAGGTAGCATGGCCATTCGTGGCTAAGCTTATTGTATTGCTAGGGTGAAAATGATGTTTGGTGCATGTTAATGTTTGACGTATTAATCTAGTGGTATGTTTATGTCTTTAATTGTTCGTGCTTAAAACCACCATTTGGTGGTCTTTTATTATTGTCTAAGTCCGTCTTTATATTTGTGAGTGTTCTTGATTTTAAAGTGTAAGATCGTAAAACCTTTTTAATCAAACTTCTTTTGAAACTTGTACGTCTTTATACAAGCATACATTGATAAGCCAATGCTTGGTAAACATTATTAAGGTCGTACGTCATTATACGAACTTATTATGCGACAAAGAATTGGTGAACTCATGTTGGGAATGGTACGTCTTTATACTTGGTCCCATTGTTACACCGCCTCCCGGTGAGCAAAATATATTCACCTATTTAACCTTAATACAAAGCATTTACGTTCGATGTCTTAAACCAACCCGGAGATGACCATTTAACGGGAGGCACTACCATTTTAATTTAAGGATTTTAATTTGTGAATGAAATGTCATGAGGACGAGACTCTAGCGGTGACCCAGGTCACAAGTTTGTAGTAGTCCTATCACTGGATTAGTCAACACAATATTATCACGTACCAAGCTGATTCGAAGCCCGAAGCAATACTCTTCGTGACCTGATCATTTCCGAGATATTTACTTTCTTGTTGTTTACTATTCTGCTATTTACATTCCTGTTACACACATCACGCACATTTTTACTTTATGTTATTAACTTTACCGTTATTTACTTTTCCGTCATTTACTTTTCTGTTATTTACTATTCTGCTTCACAAGCACACAAAACCCACTCACTAATTGATCCGGCTAAATGATAACAAAATTTGAGTACTGGAACTCGACCGTGTCCATTGGTTCGATACTTGGTTCTTACCTAAACTATATTACGATGCGATAGGTACACTTGGCTATTGTGTGTGTTTTTAAGTTAGGGTAATTATCATTTTATAAATTTAAAACCTGATCTTGTAAAACCATCATAAAAATATATTTATATATTTTCATATACTAAAAACGACACATCAAGTTTTTTGCGCCGTTGCCGGGGACACGGTGATTTCAAGAAAAATTCGAGTTAACGGATTAGCCTTATCATTTTCATTTGGTTCTCTCTTACATTTTGTTGCAGGCGGTGTATGATCCATAGCTCCACTATTGGTTTATATCAGCCTTTAGCAGAGCCTGAATGATTCTTTCACCGTCGAATACGAGAAAACCGTATGAGAAGAATGGTCGTAGAAAACCGCACTATCTCCGATTTCGCAAGACCATCACTAGAGGCTTTGGGGTCTAGTATCAGAAGGCCAACAGTTGACTCTAAAAACTTTGAGATCAAATCTCATGTTATCCACATGATCCAGTCATCATGCACTTTCCATGGATCACCCGATGAAGATCCACATGCCCACATTGAAAATTTCCTGACACTTTCAAACTGAACGGAGTTTCGAATGACGCAATTCACCTCCGAATGTTTCCTTTCTCCTTAAGGGAACGAGTTAAGGCATGGCTAAACTCTCTTCCTACCGGGTCGATCACTACGTGGGATGATCTAGCTCAGAAATTCCTGTCAAAATACTTCCCACCTACAAAGACTGCAAAACTGAGAAATTATATTACCACTTTCACCCAGGAAGAAGGTGAATCACTATATGAAGCATGGGAACATTTTAAGGACATGCTGAGGAAATGTCCACATCATGGGCTAGAGGTTTGGTTACAAGTATCATCATTCTACAATGGGTTGCATAATCAAGCTCATCCGACAATCGACGCTACTGCAGGTGGTATTTTTGGAAACAAAAGGCCACAAGAAGCTTACAACCTAATTGAGGAAATATCTATGAACAACTATCAATGGTACGACCCAAGGAGTAACAGGGGAGCCAGGCAAGGAGTTCATTCTTTCGATACTGTCACTTCATTTTCTCCTCAAGTAGATGCCCTCACCGCTCGACTCAATCAGCTTAGCAAAGGCAAAGCGATCACTGAGACTACTGAAGAAGTAAAAAGCATCACTACCAATACTGAGCAAGTTGACTTTATCGGAACAAACCGCCCGCAGAACAACCCCTACAGCAACACTTATAATACTGGATGGAGGAATCATCCAAACTTCAGCTGGAAGGATAACAACAACCAGGGATAATCTGGCTTCGGATAACAACAACAGTTTCCACAAAGACAATCTCAGAACTATCAGCCCCGTCAACAATTTCAGGGAACTAACAAGCCAAGTAACGGGTTAAGCTTGGAGGACGCGGTAACTAAGCTAATATCTACAACTGAAATTCAAGCCCTTCTAGCAGATTCTCGTCACAAACAATATGAGGAGAAGTTTAGTCTTCACGAAGCTGAGTTTAGGACACAGAAAGCAAATCTTCAGTCCATTGAGACGCAATTAGGACAAATTGCGAAACTTCTATCCGAAAGACAACCAGGATGTCTCCCGAGTAATACTGAAACCAATCGAAAAGCAAATGTAAGTGCTATCACTCTTAGAAATAGCAAGGTTTATCCAGAGCCACCAATGCCAGAGGAAGAAGTTCAATCACCAAAGAGAGAAATATTCAACGGGGTACCACTACGTCCGCACATCGCAGAAACAACTACTCAAGGATCGCAATCAAATGTAATCCCACCTCCTGCTCCAGTGAATACTCCTCCAAAAGTTCCAACAAAAAGAGCGTTCCATTCTCACATACCATACCCAGGGAGGTTAGTAAAGAAGAAGACTGCCGAACAATATGAGAAATTCACCGAGCTATTAAGCCAAATCCATGTCAATCTTCCCTTCCTGGATATCATACAACAAATGCCTAAGTATGGACGTTTCTTAAAGGATTTCCTTACAAACAAAAGAAACATGGAAGAGGCGGTAAAGAGGACCAACCATTGTGTCGCTCTTATTGAGATATGTCTTCCGAAGAAACTTTCAGATCCTGGAAAGTTCTCTCTACCATGTTCTATCGAACCACTCCCGATAACCTTCGCGCTCGCTAATCTAGGAGCAAGTGTGAATGTAATGCCATATGTCATGTTAAAAATTGGAAATCCACGACCTGTCAGTGCAACTATTGAACTCGCGGATGGATCAGTCAAATCACCTATAGGAGTCATTAAGAACTTACTAGTGAAAGTCGGCAAGTTTGTCTTCCCTATCGATTTCATGGTTTTAGAAATGGGACCCGACTATTCTGTACCTTTGATTTTGGGTCGCCCATTTTTAGCTACTGCCCGAGCCGCCATTGACATGAATGAAGGAATTTTGACACTTCGTGTCGAAAAACAATCAGTGACCTATAACATCAGAGGAAATGAGTGCTTATCCAATGATTGAAATTGCATAATTCATCGATACTAATCTGGACTACCAGCTGAAGAAAGCTAAAGAATTCAACAAAGGAAAGAAACTAGATCTTGGCAAGGGTTTTGATAACACTAACTGGATCGATGAGTACTTTGATAAGCTATCATAACTGAAGGACTTGAATGAAGAAATAGGATATACGGTGGAAGTCGATGACTCCCACCTGAAGAAAGACTGATAAAGCACGTATGGGTCTGGCCAGCGACCCTTAAATAAACGTGGCGCTTCTGGGAGGCAACCCAATGATCATAAATAAATTGAGAAGTTGGTGCATACAGCAAAAAGCATGGACCTCAGGTTTGGTTTTCAAATTTAAGTTTCTATTACTTCAGCCCCCAAGTATGCCTTCTTGATACTAGGACCTTAGTAGCTTAACTACTAACTTTTGTTTTCCTTGTCTGCTTTTATGTTTTCCTTTATGTGTCAGGAAGAATATCATCACCAGATAATCTCTCTACTTCTTTGAGGAATCACAATCTATCTCTACAACCTGAGGAACCAGAAACCACATCAAATTTCTAAGAAATTTGATGAAATCTTTAAAGCAAAATGTTGACAACAGCAATAAGTTTTGGCCTTAGGTTATATACCGAATTGACCGGGGGAGTACCAGTTTCTTTTCCCTTAAAACCTCATGCATTTAATTCCTGCATAGCATTCCATTACATGCATTTGTACATTGAGGGCAATGAACAGTTTTAAGTGTGGGGTGTGGAATTAGAGATTCAGGACTACTTGTAACCTCAAAGCAGTAAAATTTTAACTCGTGATTTTTTACCCATTTGACCAAAACATTACAAAACTTACCTTTTGTAAAACCTGGAAAATTTTCAAAAATTTTAAACCCTAAAATCTAAACCTCTTTGAGTTCGCACCTAATTAAATAAAACGAATACATGGAAAGTAGAAACAAATGGATATTATGCATAACAAATCACTAAACCCTATCCCATTCGTTTCCATGTGAGAATAATCTGAGCCTTTTCACGAGCATTATTATCATTATTTTTCGCGTGCTCTTTCGTTTGGTATATTGAGTGTTTTTCAATCGGATTTTATGCATAATTAGAACTTGTGTGACTGATACATATCAAGACCATGAACTAGTAGAAGTATGAAAGTGATTGAGGCACCTATGACTTTATTACCCCTTTATATTATCCTTAAACCCAAAAATCCCAAAAATATAATCCGCCTAGATAGCCCTCGGAGCCTTAGCCTTTTGTTTTCTACTACCCACATTTATCACCCAACCAGCTTTTCGTAAACACCGGTTATTGGCTGAATGTCTTCAAAATGGGAAATTATCTTATGTCGTTTTTCAAGTTCATTACCATTAAGGCAATTTGGAAAGAATCTGTTTCACTCAAAGGAATTGGAATATGTATTAGGAAGAAACAGCCGAACTATCTGCAAGGAATTTATGGAAATAATATTTCAAGAAAATTGAGGAAAAAGAGTTATTGAAGAATTTGTCTTGATACAAAAAAAAGAGAAAAATAGAAAAAATAAGAAAAGTTAAATAAAGAAAGAAGTGGGTCTTTTACCGGCTAGACCTTAAAGAACTGGATATGCATTCTTTGGATTTTAATTTGCTTTTCTGCCTTCATTACGCAAAGCGTGAATTACCGTCTAAACTTCGAGAGAAAGTTTTCAAAGCAACTAGTGATGTAAGAAAACGGTGGCGCAAGCAAGAACAACTGCCACCATTCTGCGGCTTGTCAAAAAGTGCCGCCAAAAGAAGAGCCAAAAGATACAACAAATGTGTGAAGTGTGGCAACTGGAGCCACGATGGAAAGTGTAGCAAGAATCAAACTCATTCCCAGCATGAGTATACGCATCTGATCAAAGTAGGAGTTGTTAGGCTACATGCCGAAAGATCCGTATGGAAAGGCAGTAATGTGTACTATGCGGTGAGGAAAGATTTGAGAATGATAAGAGATCTTGGTCTTGGCAATCTAACCATAAACGAGCCCTCAGATTAGTTATACCCTCATGATCTGAGTATTGTAGAGGGACCTACTAGTATTTTTCATTTTAAGCCATGAAGTCGTAGCTGTGTGTTTTACGATAGCTATAGCCCTTCAAACCCTTTAAATCCCTAAAAATCCAAAAAGATTTTCATTTTCACCCTTTATTTTTATTTTTTCCATATTACAACCCTTTTAAAGTCCTCTTGATTCATTCATACTACTTGGTTAGTTGGTGGAGACTTGATCTGCATACAAGCTTACGACCATTGCATAGTTCGATTCGAACTTGAGTGTTCCACTTAACCTACATTATCCATACATATATAACCCTAAAGTTGAGTGAACATTGTGAGGAGTGAAAGTTTATGCATAATTGAAGCTCTAGTAGGCTTGTCATTGATTCCGTCATAGAAAAACACAAAAATCGAATAAGCAACTCATGAGTTATCCCGGAGTTCCAACCACTTGGAGCTCCTTTACCTTTGTAAAGCTTTTAGTTATGGGCCTGATCATGCATGAGTTTGCTTGAGGACAAGCAAAGTCTAAGTGTGGGGTATTATGATATGTCCTAAATTATACATGTTTTACATGCATAATAATCCTCATATTATGGTATTAATCAAACAAAAGCCTTACAAATGATACTTAATGCGTTAATATTTCACAATTACAGGTTATTCGGTGTCCCAAGATAAACAGAGCAAAAACCAGCTTAAAACATGAAGAAATCAAGCTTTCTGAAGACCAAACCCAAGCATTGACCCCCTAGAAGTCAAAATTGGTTAACACAAGTCAACCAGCAGCTAAAAGACAAAGCTGGGGAGCTGTCAAGGCAATGCACGGTTGTGTAATGCCATGCACGGCCATGCATTGCTTGTCCTGCTTCCCGAGGCTCCGGTACACTGTCTTTTGTACCCTGTTTGATTCCCGAGGTGTTTACACGCCCGTTCAATCCAATGCACGGTCGTGCATTGCTCATTTTGAGGCCTATAAATAGGAGGCTTGGGTTCTTCATTCCACACAACACCTCAATACACCCATCCATTTCTCAAGAACACGCCAGAGCGAGCTTATTTCGTAGTTTAGAGTAGTATAAGTGAGTAGAGGGGCTCTTCCTCATTTTTCAATAATAGGGGAGCCTGCGAAACAAAGCGTTACGATAGTTAGCATGGCCATTCGTGGCTAAGCTTCTTGTATTTCTAGGGTGAAGATGATGTTTGGTGCATGTTAATGATTGACGTTATAATCTAGTGGTATGTTTATGTCTTTAATTATTCGTCCTTAAAACCACCAGTTGGTGGGCTTTTATTATTGTCTAAATCTGTCTTTATATTTGTGAGTGTTCTTGATTTTAAAGTGTAAGATCGTAAAACCTTTTTAATCAAACTTCTTTTGAAACTTGTACGTCTTTATACAAGCAGAAATTGATAAGCCAAGGTCGTATGTCTTTGTACGAACTTATTATGCGACCAAGAATTGGTGAACTCATGTTGGGAACGGTACGTCTTTATACGTGGTCCCATTTGTAACATCTAGGATTTTCTAGTATTATTTCATTATATTTTATACAATAATAACACTTGATATCAAACTCATACTTACCACATTAATTATTATTATGACGTGTATTAAATTCAAATTTTCAACCTTGCAATAACATTTTTTTTCTATTCTATATATGTAACATATATAAATGCATATTTATATAAATATATATATATATATATATATATATATACCTAGTTATGATAACTACGAGCTTTAAATCATGTGTTTACATTTTTTTATATATGTATAGGTATTTACTTATAAATATATGTACATATATATATATATATATATATATATATATATATATATATATATATATTTCGTTACAATAAATAAATCACTTATTCAAACTTTGTAATTTTATAAAAATAGAAACCCTTTCTTTATGAAATCTTGATGACTAATTAGATTTTGAACCCGTTTAATAGCCTTGAACTCCCTATTTTATAGTTTGGACCCCCCTAATCTCACTGAACCCCCACAAGTCAAACCATTACATCAATTTTGAACCCTAGAGACCAAATAGGATCAATTTTGACTTCAGAAAAGTCAACAAGAACCCCCTCATTGACGTTAACCCAAGAAAGTCAACATCGGTCGATTTAAATCCCAATCTAGTAAATTCGGGTGTAATCACTGATTAGGATCGTGCATAGCCGTTACATTAACAATTTCGAGCAACTTAATGAACCAATTACAACATATTTCAATGATATTGAACACGAATTCAACCTGTAACCGTCCTTAGTTAAACCTGTATCAATTCATACATTTCGAGTAAAATTGAAGCATATAACTCTCACACACACACTCGCGACACCTTTTACGAACATTCTAAACCCTCAGGCACGAATGATTCTGGCTCTGGTGCACAATCAAACTCCGACGAACCCGAACCTATGCGTCCTAGCCGAACACCACCATCTCGTAACCAAATCAGGTAATTCTTGTGCTGTTGTACTCGTCATAAACCAGGGAATGAAAGCCCTGTGTTTCTAAGGTCGATCAGTGGTTTAATCGGGTGATTTGGGTGACTAGGGTTTACGGGTTCGTATGGGGACGATGGTGGGCTGGATTAGATGATAAAACCAGTCAGGTCTGTATTCTTGCAAGGCGTTCCACCCAGTCCGACTGATTAAGACTCTTAACACGCATCAATAAGGTCGCGGGTTCAAAACCCAGCCCCGCACCTTTTTATTTTTGCGCATGGATTGGCCTTAGAACCCGGTTCCCACTTAGTAGCCCATTAACACCACTTGTAACCACTCCATTACACAAATTGGTTCCTTGGTCCAGCGGTTGTTGCATATGGCTTCCCAGGAAGGACCCGAGTTCGAGTCTTGGGGCGAGCATTTAATTTTTAAACCATTTTAAGCCTTTTTCTCCTTTATAAAAATTATTTTATGAAATCTATAAAACCTAGAAATCGTGGTAAAAAAATTAATTGATAAGTTTTCAAAGAAAAATGATTTATTTTGTTAATATTAGTTCAAACCTAGTAAACTTAATTTATTTAATACCCACTCCTAACAAATTACTAATCTAAAAACCTCTAATTTACAAATTGTATGTAACATAAATGTGATTATATTTATAAAACCATTTGCTTTGTAAATATTTACCCATCCTCTTTATACAATAAAATCATTTAAATCAAAGCTTACACTTTCAAATAATAATTAGATATGACTTAATTATTTAGAACACTATTTTCACATTTAAATTTCAAAGAAATCAAACTAAATGTTTTATTTAGTATCTATGTAATTAAGATAATTAGTTTATTCAACTACTTATTCATGTATTCATTTATTTAATTCACTTATTTGTAAACAAATTAATTATTCATATATATACACATACACATATATTCAATTCCTTATTAAACAAACATATTACCTACAACAAATAAATACACATCATTCCACCTAGCCCAATTCCCTTATACATTAGTCTTTTAAGCATGTCATTGATACATATATAAATTCAAACATAGGCTAACCTTGCGGTTAGCTAAACAACTTGTGCAACTACTCATACTTGTGATTTCTAGCTACAAATTCAAGGTGAGTTTATATAGCCCCTCTTTCACTTTTATATCTTTGGGGTGAAACATGATTACATTCAAACTATTTGCAACTATTACAATTCAAACATTATGATCATGCGTACAATTTGTGTCTTATGCTTGAACACTATTTGTGCAAACAACATTTACATACTTTTTGTGCATAGTGCAAGTGCAATCATTAACTCTGTACAAGCCGACGGTATACAATGATAGATATATTGTGTCTGACCAACCCACCCGGTTAGGGTGATTGTTGACGAAAACACTTAAGGATAACATTTATGTTATGCCTATCAGTCACAAGTTTTTATTGTGCGTCCCAGTTTAAACTATAGTGATTCTCCATAATTGCCTTATTAAACCATGCATCATATGAATTTTACACAAACTCTTGATATTACTTGTGGTGTCAAAACCTGTGTATGCTCACCAACTATTTTTAGTTGACCCTGTTTTCATCATGTTTCAGGTACTAGTGTTTGAGATCATATGCAAGATACTACATATAGGGTTTGGACTTAGTGAACAAAGAATTTGAATATGTTGATGTATTGGATTTTTGGTTGTTGATAGAACTTATGTAATGAAATCATGATTTCATGAACTTATGAAATTATAGTTGATCATGTGCTTATTAACAGTCTACATGTCCGCCCCGACGTATTCCGTCATCGGTTGGGGTGTGAAACATTGGTATCATAGCCATGGTTACAGGGAATTAGGTTATTAGAAACCAATGACCTAGTCTATAACCTTAGGATACCTCGTCATGTGATTATCCTACATATTATCTTAGGTATTACAATGCATGATACAATACATGTTATTTTATGTGCTACATTACTTGATAACTTACATGTTTACAAAGAAATTGCTATTCATGTAATACCTTATTAGTCACAGTGTTTGATTATACGCTATCTATTTAACTCCATTAAATGTCATTCTAAGCTTTACTATATACCTATTCTATTCAAAGACTTCATACACTCTCATTCTTACACACTAGGAATTATGTCACCATCATCAAGTGTGAACAAGACTTAAACCCTTGGGCCTCAAGGCCCAGTCCGAAATGATTCTCATCATGACCATGAGTCCAAACAATAGTGTTATTAGTACATAATGGCTGGAAGAGTGGGCGTAGACCCATAAGAGATTCTGACTAAGGAAAGACCGGTACTTAAGTGTGTCCCTTGTGACCCACCCCTCTTTCCTGGGAATTCTCTTCGTGGGTACACTACTTATAAGTCAAATGTTACTTCTAACGTACTATTGTGAAAACTCGGTGTTATGACTAGTCAAACTCTGGACTCACGAAAACATTTGTACCTAACATATAGTATGTTTTATCACTTACAATATCTTTCCTTTCTGCTAGACATGGAATCCTATTCTCGTCTGTCCCCGGTATACTATCCTGAGTCAGAGTCTGAACAGGAAGAAGACATCGGATCACCATCACCAGACCATCAGACACCGACACCCCCAGCTGCTAGATCCATGTTTGACATGAGAGCGGATTGGTTTAGGAGCGAGCGTCTAAACCACCCCCATCCACAGACCCTTATCAGGCACCTCACCGACACAATCAGTCGTCATCCCCTCTGAGAGACCCCTACTTAGCACCTGACCCATACCACCAGAACCCAAAAGCAAGACAAACCATGGCACCCACCAGTGCTATAGGATTCCCAGTTTATGCCACTCACCAGTATGTGAGGACTGCAGAATTCATGAGACAAGAAATGGAGCACGGGATAAGGCATGACCTGCTAGGGCAGCGAGTACACAGCCTTTTGGGTCAAGTACGGTACCAGGAAGACCTGATTTCAAATCTAGGTACCCACATTGACATGATGGAAGGAGACCGGGAGATATTTGACGCACGCACAGAAGCAGCTAGAGCTGAGGCCCAGTTTGCTATCCTAGTAACCATAGAGATGTTCGTCTTGGTGCTCATTTGCTTCCTAGTGGAGAGCTACCTGAGGCGTTAGCTGGATTTTTCTATTTCTTGTCTTTAAAATTTCAGTTTGAGAACTACTTCTTTATGTTTGGAATAAGTATTCAACATTTCATCATTCAATGATAAGTTTTATCTTACAACTTAAATGCCATTATTCATTGATTTAATATTACGAGTACAAAATACATCCGTCATATTTTCATCAAAGATCACCCAAACATCATCTTTTCATTCATTGCAATTTTGTACACGTACCTAAGCCTTCTTTGTAGATAAATCATTTTATTATCTAATTTAAACAACATCGTTATTTTGTTCAAACGGAGCAAAACTTTTATCAAACCCTTAGTTTATAAATGTTATCTGAAATATAAATTTTCTATAAACCTTTTTCACCTTGTAAGGAAACTTGATACAACTTATTTTATAAAAAACATTATCTTAATTAATAATTAATTATGAATTTTACTTCGCTAAATTAATTATTAGTAAATCTTGGCTCGATTATTAAATGATTTAGCCATTACTTTCATTTGAAATATTCTCTGTATGATAATTAAAAATTAAAAGGTTTTATTTATTCAACTGTTTATCTAGTTACTCAACTTATCATTTTTCACTATTTTATTAAATTACAAACAATAATAAGTCACAATTACTCGTCTATTTACAAACAAAAAACACAAATCAATTATTCTTAAGTACATCACTCTAAACACCTACAAAACCTCCTTGTTATCTTGCACCTTCGCAAATATACGAGAATACTAGGCACTTCAAGGAGATGAATCATTTCGCGTAGGCATTAACCATCCGTATAAACCTCAAGAAGATTGAGAATTTAAAACCCAACTACCACATTATACATGAACGTCAATCAACACGCTTATCCGCAACACTCGACCACCCACAAAATTCGATAGTTTACGTTACTCATGAGATTCAGTAACTTACATATGAGCATACACATGATACATAACACTGGATTTATCACATGATACATGAAACCTGTTTGTTTGCAAAATACATAATACTAGATTTAGCACACGATACGCAATCCTAGATTGTTCACATGATACATGATACTTGGTTGAATACAATATACATAATACTAGATTGATCACATGATACATGGTTTAATGCAACATACATGATACTAGAGTGATCACATTATACATGAGACTTGGTTGTTTACAATATACATGATACTAAATTGATCGCATTATACATGAAACTTATCTGTTTACAATATACATGATACTAAGTTGTTCACATTATACGTGAAACTTATTTGTTTACAATGTACATGATACTAGATTAAACATGAAACTTGGATGTTTACATTATACACAGAACTAGATTGGGTACAATTGTTGCAATAGATGGTTCACAAGGCATGATAATTCACTTTATCGATGAAGGTTGAAAACTACAAATTTTTAAGCTACTCGGGGTTTGACGTATTCTTGTTTAAACACGAGGAAGCTGTAAAACTTTTAAACTACTCGGGGTTTGACGTATTCTTGTTCAAACACGAGGAAGCTATGGAACTCTAAGTTATGCCACATTATTACTCTTTAGCTTTCTGATTGACCTTACTATCTAGGGGCACAATTATTCATTAGCAACTCATACGTGAAAACAATAGATGTCAACTAAGTAGTTTTGTGCCCTCTTTTGACCCACACAAAACTGGATGATCTATACGGACCATGCGATGAATTGAGTAATTATGGGTGCACACGTAATTATAAAAGTCAACGCATGGAAAACATAGTGAATTATGTCGTGTGTTATGACATAAAACCTATCGTGATATATAGTAATGAAACTAATGTGATATGATAAGGGCATGGTGGATACGCCGCTGGTACTTCCTATATATAAGTGTTCCTGTCATATCGTCATAAGTAGCATTGTTCGTGTCACGTGACGTTTTATGTTATTTTGACCTTGACCAATGTTTGTGAGACCTCTTATCCAGTGACACTTCTTGAGCATATTAGACTACATCCTAAACAAGTATTGATCATCAAATTCTCATCATACTCATTTCAAGTGATGCATCCCATCTTTGAAGTCCAAAACGTTCTTCGACAGTTTTCTCCTCAATTCTCTTCAAACTAAATCCACTACCATCATTCATGCCTGGCTTTGTGTATCATACCTAAATCTTGTTATCAATCGTACTCCCCAAACCAACAGTCAAAACTCATTGAGAATTCAAGACCCTCATCTTCTTCCTCATTCAGTAGTCTCCTTCAGTTGAATTTCAGGACGAAATTCCCTCAACTAGGGGATACTGTAACATCCAGGATTTTCTAGTAGTATTTTATTATATTTTATACGATAATAACACTTGATTTCAAACCCATACTTACCATATTAATTATTATTATGAAGTGTATTAAATTCAAATTTTCAACCTTGCAATAACCTTTTATTTTCTATTATATATATGTAACATATATAAATGCATATTTATATAAATATATATATATATATATATATACCTTGTTATAATAACTATGAGCTTTAAATCATGTGTTTATATTTTTTATATATGTATAGGTATTTACTTATAAATATATGTAGATATATATATATATATATATTTGGTTACAATAAATAAATCACTTATTCAAACTTTGTATATTTATAAAAATAGAAACCCTTTCTTTATGAAATCTTTATGACTAAACAAAAAATATTTGAACTTTTATAAATATTATAGAAAACCATTCTATAAATAATTAAGATGAAATTAAAACAAATAATTAGATTTTGAACCCGTTTAATAGCCTTGAACTCCCTATTTTATATTTTGGACCCCCCCACAAGTCAAACCATTACATCAATTTTGAACCCTAGAGACCAAATAGGATCAATTTTGACTTCAGAAAAGTCAACAAGAACCCCCTCGTTGGCGTTGACCCAAGAAAGTCAACATCAGTCGATTTCGATCCCATTCCAGTAAATTCGGGTGTAATCACTGATTAGGATCGTGCACAGCCATTACATTAACCGTTTCGAGCAACTTAATGAACCAATTACGACATATTTCAATGATATTGAACACGAATTCAACCCGTAACCGTCCTTAGTTTAATCTGTATCAATTCATACGTTTCGAGTAAAATTGAAGCATATAACTCTCACACACACACTCGCGACACCTTTTACAAACATTCTAAACCCTCAGGCATGAATAATTCAGGCTCTGGTGCACGATCAAACTCTGGGAACCCGAACATGTGCGTCCTAGCCGAACACCACCATCTCGTAACCAAATCAGGTAATTCTTGTATCGTTGTACTCGTCATAAATCAAGGAATGAAAGCCCTAGGTTTCTAATGGCGATCAATGGCTTAATCGGGTGATTTGGATGACTAGGGTTTACGGGTTTGAATGGGGACGATGGTGGGCTGGATTAGATGATAAAACCCATCCCCGCACCTTTTTATTTTTGCCCATGGATTGGCCCTAGAACCCGGTTCCCACTGAATAGCCCATTAACACCACTTGTAACCACTCCATTACACAAACTGGTTCCTTGGTCCAGCGGTTGGTGCGCATGGCTTCCCTAGGAAGGACCCGAGTTCGAGTCTTGGGGCCAGCATTTAATTTTTAAACCATTTTTAAGCCCTTTTCTCCTCTATAAAAATTATTTTATGAAATCTATAAAACCCAGAAATCATGGTAATAAATTAATTGATAAGTTTTCAAAAAAAATGATTTATTTTGTTAATGTTAGTTCAAACCTAGTAAACTTAATTTATTTAATACCCACTCCTAACAAATTACTAATCTAAAAACCTCTAATTTAAAATTTGTATGTAACATAAATGTGATTATATTTGTAAAACCATTTGCTTTGTAAAGATTTACCCATCCTCTTTATATAATAAAATCATTTAAATCAAAGCTTACACTTTTAAATAATAATTAGATATGACTTAATTATTTAGAACACTATTTTCACATTTGAATTTCAAAGAAATCAAACTAAATGTTTTATTTAGTATCTATGTAATTAAGATAATTAGTTTATTCAACTATTTATTCATGTATTCATTTATTTAATTCACTTTTTTGTAAACAAATTAATTATTCATATATATGCACATACATATATATATATATATATTCAATTCCTTATCAAACAAACATATTACCTACAACAAATAAATACACATCATTCCACCTAGCCCAAATTCCTTATACATTAGTCTTTTAAGCATGTCATTGATACATATATAAATTCAAACATAGGTTAACCTTGCGGTTTGCTAAACAACTTATGCAACTACTCATACTTGTGATTTCTAGCTACAAATTCAAGGTAAGTTTATATAGCCCCTTTTTCACTTTTATATCTTTGGGGTGAAACATGATTACATTCAAACTATTTGCAACTATTACATTTCAAACATTATGATCATGCGTGCAATTTGTGCCTTATGTTTGAACACTATTTGTGCAAACAACATTTACATACTTTTTGTGCATAGTGCAAGTGCAATCATTAACTCTGTACAAGCCGACGGTATACAATGATAGATCTATTGTGTCTGACCAACCCACCCGGTTAGGGTGATTGTTGCCAAAAACACTTAAGGATAACATTTATGTTATGCCTATCAGTCATAAGTTTTGATTGTGCGCCCCAGTTTAAACTATAGTGATTCTCCATAATTGCCTTATTAAACTATGCATCATATGAATTGTACACAAACTCTTGATATTACTTGTGGTGTCAAAACCTGTGTATGCTCACCAACTATTTTTAGTTGACCCTATTTTCATCATGTTTCAGGTACTAGTGTTTGAGATCATATGCAAGATACTATATATAGGGTTTGGACTTAGTGAACAAATAATTTGAGTATGTTGATTTATTGGATTTTTGGTTGTTGATTGAACTTATGTAATGAAATCATGATTTAATGAACATATGAAATTATAGTTAATCATGTGCTTATGAACAGTCTACACGTCCGCCCCGACGTATTCCGTCGTCGGTTGGGGTGTGACACCATTGTTACACCGCCTCCCGGTGAGCAAAATATAATCACCTATTTAACCTTAATACAAAGCATTTACGTTCGATGTCTTAAGCCAACCCGGAGATGACCATTCGAAGGGTTGAGGGTAACTATTGTCCTTAACTGGAGGCACTACCATTTTAATTTAAGGATTTTAATTCATGAATCAAATGTCATGAGGACGAGGCTCTAGCGGTGACCCGGGTCACAAGTTTGTAGTAGTCATATCACTGGATTAGTCAACTTAACATTATCACTACCAAGCTGATTTGAAGCCCGAAGCAATACTCTTCGTGACCTGATCATTTCCGAGATATTTACTTTCTTGTTGTTTACTATTCTGCTATTTACATTCTTGTTACACACATCATGCACGTTTTTACTTTTCTGTTATTTACTTTACCGTTATTTACTTTTCTGTCATTTACTATTCTGCTTCACAAGCACAAAAAACCCACTCACTAATTGATCCAGCTAAACGATAACAAAAGTTGAGTACTGGAACTCGACCGTGTCCATTGGTTCGATACTTGGTTCTTACCTAAACTAGATTACACTGCGATATGTACACTTGCCTATTGTGTGTGTTTTTAAGTTAAAGTAATTACCATTTTATAAATTTAAAACCCGATATCGTAAAACCATCATAAAAATATATTTATATATTTTCATATACTAAAAACTACACATCAATAAATGATAAGGTTTCCAATATTTTTTATCCAAGATATAATTGGATTTTAAAATTGAAATTAGTTTGAATTCATCCACATTCAAAGCCGACAGTAAACCGGGCGGGTATCACATAATATCATACGTGTCCTAACAGCGCGAAAAAAACTGATCTTTAATTTCATACCCAAACACATACCCGAAAATCCATCCCGTTACCCTTTTCGAATATTTTGGATTACGGTTTTTCCTTTTAGGCTCAAGGTTTTCTATTATTCTTAATACTAATTGTTGTTGTCATAATCCATGCAATTAGACATAGAATAAGGTTAGCAGTGCCATGAAGGTGTTCACGTCTGGAAATCGGGCTAAACCTGCAAAACAAATAACCATTAGCCTCGCCATATTGAAAACTAGGGTTTTCTCTGTGATTGGACTCTGACGTGAGAATTAGTATTTGATTGGGAAAAAGGTGTTGAATGCCAGAGTGAGAGAGTAGTTAAGAGTGTGTTGAATGCTCCCCTTATGTCTAGGTAAGCTTGAATACCTTATCAGATGTAAGGCCCCTCACCCGGGAGGCCTCACTTGTTGGATTTACTCATTCACAAACAGTTCTTAAACATGAATATCAATGAACGCAGCGGAAAATACTTCATTAAAACATAACGTCATCATTGTTCATACATGCGGAAGCGTAAACATTGTTTAAAACATAAATACATCATAACTAAACATAACGGGATGCCAGTCTTCATAGTCAGTCAGGTAACTCCTCTCGCTAGCCAAGCATCACCGTCCATCCCCATAACCTGCCTTAACCTGAATGTGCATACTAAAAAGTCAGCTACGCTGGTGAGTTCTAGTTTTAACATAAAACTTTAACTTCGAATAATTTGCCAAAAACATAACTTCATACTTCATTTAATAAAAAGCGTACGTAAAATAATGCAATAACAAAACATAACACTTCATAAACATAAGTCAACGAACACATCGAATATGCGCCTTCTCGTAACCGTCAAATCCATACGTTACATACTGGTTGAATAAACTAAGGATCACCACCACTAGGCCCATCATCACCGTACTGTCCTTCGGGTGAGGAACTCCTAGGGCCCGATACTTAGGTCATCCAACCCTTCAAGCACGGCGTCCCAAAGGATAGCGCGTACCAAACTTCAAGCACTGCACCCCGTAGGGCGCAAGTACCAAACTTCAAGCACGACTACCCCGTAAGGTAAATCGTACCAAACTTCAAGGATCACGATAATCCCCTTGACGATCGTCATCGCCCCAGTTGTACAACAGTTGGCCAGCCACAAAGGCCCCTAAAAGGTAAAGGCCCATAACATACTTCCCATCCCTTAACCTTCATTCCCTAAGGAATATTGGCAGATTCGTTCGTTTGTGACTTTCATAAACCTTGGCTTCTTTTACTTCAAAAACTTCAGTTAAAGCATTCGTACGTTTTATTAAAACATTCATTCATTAACACACTTCATAAACTTCTTTTGGCAAAATATTTCATAAACACTTCCTTCATAATCTTTCCTTCTAAAACATCACTCATAAACATCATTTTATAAAACGTTACATACAACCTTCATAAACATCGTTTTATAAAATCGTTACATCGTTACGTATGCACACCAGCCCAAAAATATTATTAAAACATTTAAAAGAGGGCTTCTAGAACTCACCTGATAAGCAGTTTCTGAAATACTCTTAGCTGGCTACTGAGCGTCACTAATGTCACTCACGATCTGTTATAATAAAGCCATACTTGTAAGGTAGTACTCCTAGATGACACTTGACATCCCTATGCTTAAACCTAGTAGTTTCGATAGATTTGCTTATATCGAAACTTGATAGTTTTGATAGGTTGTTTATGTCGAAACTTGATAGTTTCGATGGGTCTGCACATATCGAAACTTGATAGTTTCGATGGGTCTGCACATATCGAAACTAGATAGTTTCGATGGGGTCTACACATATCGAAACTAGTAGTTTCGATGGACCTACACATATCGAAACTAGTAGTTTCGATGGGCCTGCACAGATCATCTTCCAAAAAATCTGAAATTTTTGCATACGAGTCTGATCGAGTCAGTATCTTAATTTTTATTAGATCAAAACGTTCGGTTTTCATTCTAGATGCTATACCTAAGCTCAGTTTCAAGTTCCATCCGCAAAATCGTTACCTTTTTAGCCAAAACCCGAAAAACCCAAAAAACGAACGAAAACTCATATTTAGGTCGGATCGTTACCTGAATCGAGTTTCTGATCCGGAGGTTCTTCTCACGAGTTATGGAGTAACACTTTGCTGAAGTCTCGGGTCGATCCTCCAACTTTCTCTCTCTATGGTTTCTCTCTCTAAAAGTTGCAAATGAGAGAAAAAGGATGGCATAGGCTATTTATAGCCAGCTGACCCATCCGACCCGACCTGCCATGCCTCGTTCGTTTATTCCGTTATTATAACTGTCATTTTATTTTTGGGATGTTACAAGTCTACCCCCCTTACAATAAGTTTCGTCCCCGAAACCTATCATAAGTCAAATAGATGAGGGTACGACTCCCTCATTTCCTTCTCTGTTTCCCAAGTGGCTTCCGATCCCTTTCGATGCTTCCATTGGACTTTAATCAATTGGATAACTTTATTACGTAAACGTTTCTCGTTCCGATCAAGGATGGCCACGGGTTCTTCGATGTAATTAAGGCTGTTGTCAACCTCGATGTCAGTAAGTGGTACGTGAGCCGATTCATCCGCCAAACACCTTCGCAAGTGTGATACATGGAAAGTAGGATGAATCCCACTTAACTCATCAGGCAACTCCAACCGATAAACGACTTCCCCAACCCGTGCCATTATTTTGAATGGTCCGACAAACCTCGGACTTAACTTTCCTCTCTTTCTGAATCGTATGATTCCCTTCCATGGTGACACTTTCATCATTACTCTGTCACCAATATCAAACTCAATAGGCCTTCGTCGTTTATCCGCATAGGATTTCTGACGATCTTGTGCGGCCTTCATTCGCGCTTTGATCTGATCAAACATTTCCGATGTCTCTCTTACGACTTCGAGACTTCCTAATTCCTTCTGTCCAATCTCACCCCAACAAACCGGGGTCCTACTTCTTCTCCCATACAACATTTCGTAAGGCGGCATGCCTATCGTCGTGTGATGACTATTGTTGTAGGAGAATTCAGCTAACGGCAGATGGTTGTCCCAACTGCCACCGAAGTCGATAATACAAGCACGGAGCATATCCTCTAATGTCTGAATGGTCCTTTCGGACTGACCATTTGTTTGCGGGTGGTATGCTGTGCTGATATTAAGCCTCGTGCCCATCGCCTCGTGAAATCTTTTCCAGAACCTCGATGTGAATCGTGTGTCCCGGTCAGATACAATCGTCAAAGGCATCCCACGCCGTGCTACTACTTCGTTAATAAATACTTCCGCTAACCTTTCTGACGAGAACGTCTCGCGAATAGGTAGGAAATAAGCACTCTTCGTTAAACGGTCCACAATTACCCAAATGGTGTCATGACCTTTAGCTGTGCGAGGTAGCTTAGTTATGAAATCCATGGTAATGTGTTCCCACTTCCATTCCGGTATATCAAGTGGTTGAATCTTTCTATACGGTTTCTGGTGCTCGGCCTTTACTTGTGAACAAGTCAAGCACTTGCTTACATACTTCGTCACATCACATTTCATTCCAGGCCACCAGTATTCCTTCCTCAGATCTTGATACATTTTATTGGTACCGGGATGGATAGAGTAACGAGACTTATAAGCCTCATCCAAGATCTTGGTTCTAAGCTCGCCACCCATAGGTATCCATACCCTTCCAAAACGTGTCCTAACACCAAGGGTGTTATATTCCAACTTGTCCTGTTGGCCAACCATCCTTTCCTTTTTTATGTTTTCCTCCTTAAGTGCCTCATCTTGAGCCTTTTCAATTTCTCTCATCACGTCCGATGTTACCACCAACTGGCAAGCTTTCACTCTAATAGGAGTAGACACATACTTTCGGCTTAGAGCGCCAGCCACCACGTTTGCCTTTCCAGGATGGTATATGATTTCACAGTCATAATCTTTTAGGAGTTCTAACCATCGTCTCTGCCTCATATTAAGCTCTCTTTGTTCGAAGAAGTACTTCAAACTTTTGTGGTCTGAGTAAATAGTAAACTTCACCCCATAGAGGTAGTGCCTCCATATTTTCAATGCAAATACGACAGCAGCAAGTTCCAAATCATGAGTCGGATAGTTGACTTCGTGAACTTTCAACTGCCGCGGCGCATATGCAATCACTCTCCCGTTGATATATTCTTGTGTAGTCTTGACTATACCTCTCTCGTTCTTGATAGACATTATCTTTTTCAGCATCGTACATCCCTAGTCGGTTTTTCACATCTAACCGTTAGGGTACTTATATCGTCATTCTATGTGAAATGTCTTATCAAACTCGGATTTGTCCACAGAAGACTCCACGGCCATAATTTCAACTCCTCGTTAAGGTTATCCACCTTGCCATCTGGACGGTTACTATCGATCGTCTCTCGACTATTTGGATCATTGTGTATACCTCATAAGCTGTCCATGGTGCATTCGTCCTTAAAGGACCATACCATGCCGTTCTCGAATTAATCATAATATCCCGTTCCTGAATGATTCCTACTATCAAGTTTCCGAAGGTACCATACCATCTCATTCCCGAAGGAACCACATCGCCTCGTTCCCTAAGGAACCATATCGCTTCATTCCAGAAGGAACCGTATTGCTTCGTTCCAGAAGGAACCGTATCGCTTCTTTCCCGTAGGAACCGTATCGCTTCGTTCCAGAAGGAACCGTATCGCTTCGTTCCCGTAGGAACCGTATCGCTTCGTTCCCGTAGGAACCGTATCGCTTCGTTCCCGTAGGAACCGTATCTCTTCGTTCCCGTAGGAACCGTATCGCTTCGTTCCCGTAGGAATCGTATCAGGTATCCCCCAAACATATGAGGTATCCCTTATCATACTCAACTTGTCGGGAAGGTATTCTTTCAGATGGCACACTAGTCACTCGAACTTTTCATTCATATTTTCATACACAATTTCCTTCTAGTTTTTCTTTCAAACGTACTTGTCAGGTTTTACATTTCACATCGTTGGTTCATTGAACACCATTCTTCCTACATATCACTGGATGGTCTTAGGGATTGGCATCCCATCTTACCGACAATATATTTTCTCTAGCTACTCGTTTCCGTTAGCCTTTTCTGCATGCATTTCTTCTAAAGTCACATTCGTTGGTCTTACTATGGATAAATGACACGTACGGTGACACTTGTACTTTCATTTCCTTTCTAGTTTCAGTGGGTCCCTCAACGGCTTTCCATTTCTAACAACACTCGCAGCTATTGATTAGACTTAGACATAGTATAGTGTTCTCTGAGTCGCCTTGAATTTCTTCTTAGTGCACATGCCTTACTTCACATTGTTGGTCAAAACTTGTCCTTCACATTCATTCTAGACAAACAATCCTTGGGTCGGATCTGGTTTGATTTGGTTTAGTCTGCACGCCCTAATTAACATCGCGGTTCCCGTATCTCGTTGTTGTTGGTATATCTATTTCCTTGTTTCAGGAGATACTCTTATTAGTTGTCTAGGACTGTTTTCTACATGGAAAGATGCCATTTGTGCATTCGTGCACTCATATATTCTTTGGACATACACTTGTGTGGTTATTTCGTTCATGCTCATGCATACTTTGACAGTAGACCGATCATTATTCGTCATAACGCGTTTGTACTAAGCGTAGTCCACACTAGCTCATTGGAATCCTTCATACGTATGCTCGTCTGACTTAGGTAAACCGAAGTTTCATTCTTCCTCATCTTGCCCGTGGCTCGTACTTGCTGACATCATTCACCGTTGTAAGGTACACCATCTTTGACATCGTTACCATTACTAATGATGTTCATCAATCTCCTTAATCGTTACTCAGGTGACTAACATCTCGTAGTCGTGGTTGAGTAATTGGATCAACTCTGTTACGTAAGCATTAGTCAATACCATAAGATTCACCATATGCACGTGCACCTGTAAATTCATAATTTCGCGGATCCAAACGAAATTACCAATTTACCTTACTCGAGCATTCAAGTTCCTCTTATAACACTTCCTAATACTCACGTCCCTTCAAAGTTGAGATTTTGTCCCGGTATTCTCCTCGACACCTCTTACCACTCTCGCGCAAAGTCAACACAACGGAGGACATCTCGCATCACACTTGTGCGGTCTCATGCACACTACCTTCCGGTTCCGCAAGAACTCTTGCCTTTTTACTATAAACTTGGTGGGCGGGAATCCTACCGTGTCATCCGGTACGACCCCCACCACGCCTTCCGCCTATTCTACCCTCCATTTCATTCTAAAAGACAAGGAATCCAATGTTATCACGCTAGTTAACAAATAGAATCCAACAAGTACTGTAAGATGTTAATATACACTGGCCATCTGCAATTAACCATTACACTACCTTTCGATTTCTATTTGACCACCTTTGTGATTCCATCAGAACACAAGTCCTTACCTAACCCTTTCTAAGGCATAATACATACACATATTCTACTTTTCATACCTGATCCTTTGGCTCGAGTTACCCGTACTGGCATCCACTTTCGGTCCCATTCAAAGTTTAAGTTCAGACACTGAGAGTGTCCGAATCTCTCAAACTATTGCTCTGATACCAACTTGTAAGGCCCCTCACCCGGGAGGCCTCACTTGTTGGATTTACTCATTCACAAACAGTTCTTAAACATGAATATCAATTAACGCAGCGGAAAATACTTCATTAAAACATAACGTCATCATTGTTCATACATGCGGAAGCGTAAACATTGTTTAAAACATAAATACATCATAACTAAACATAACGGGATGCCAGTCTTCATAATCAGTCGGGTAACTCCTCTCGCTAGCCAAGCATCACCGTCCATCCTCATAACCTGCCTTAACCTGAATGTGCATACTAAAAAGTCAGCTACGCTGGTGAGTTCTAGTTTTAACATAAAACTTTAACTTCGAATAATTTGCCAAAAACATAACTTCATACTTCATTTAATAAAAAGCGTACGTAAAATAATGCAATAACAAAACATAACACTTCATAAACATAAGTCAACGAACACATCGAATATGCGCCTTCTCGTAACCGTCAAATCCATACGTTACATACTGGTTGAATAAACTAAGGATCACCACCACTAGGCCCATCATCACCGTACTGTCCTTCGGGTGAGGAACTCCTAGGGCCCGATACTTAGGTCATCCAACCCTTCAAGCACGACGTCCCAAAGGATAGCGCGTACCAAACTTCAAGCACTGCACCCCGTAGGGCGCAAGTACCAAACTTCAAGCACGACTACCCCGTAAGGTAAATCGTACCAAACTTCAAGGATCACGATAATCCCCTTGAAGACCGTCATCGCCCCAGTTGTACAACAGTTAGCCAGCCACAAAGGCCCCTAAAAGGTAAAGGCCCATAACATACTTCCCATCCCTTAACCTTCATTCCCTAAGGAATATTGGCAGATTCGTTCGTTTGTGACTTTCATAAACCTTGGCTTCTTTTACTTCAAAAACTTCAGTTAAAGCATTCGTATGTTTTATTAAAACATTCATTCATTAACACACTTCATAAACTTCTTTTGGCAAAATATTTCATAAACACTTCCTTCATAATCTTTCCTTCTAAAACATCACTCATAAACATCATTTTATAAAACGTTACATACAACCTTCATAAACATCGTTTTATAAAATCGTTACATCGTTATGTATGCACACCAGCCCAAAAACATTATTAAAACATTTAAAAGAGGGCTTCTAGAACTCACCTGATAAGCAGTTTCTGAAATACTCTTAGCTGGTTACTGAGCGTCACTAATGTCACTCACGATCTGTTATAATAAAGCCATACTTGTAAGGTAGTGCTCCTAGATGACACTTGACTTCCCTATGCTTAAACCTAGTAGTTTCGATAGATTTGCTTATATCGAAACTTGATAGTTTTGATAGGTAGTTTATGTCGAAACTTGATAGTTTTGATGGGTCTGCACATATCGAAACTTGATAGTTTCGATGGGTCTGCACATATCGAAACTTGATAGTTTCGATGGGTCTGCACATATCGAAACTAGGTAGTTTCGATGGGGTCTACACATAACGAAACTAGTAGTTTCGATGGACCTGCACAGATCGTCTTCCCAAAAATCTGAAGTTTTTGCATGCGAGTCTGATCGAGTCAGTATCTCAATTTTTCTTAGATCAAAACGTTCGGTTTTCATTCTAGATGCTATACCTAAGCTCATTTTCAAGTTCCATCCGCAAAATCGTTACCTTTTTAGCCAAAACCCGAAAAACCCAAAAAACGAACTAAAACTCAGATTTAGGTCAGATCGTTACCTGAATCGAGTTTCTGATCCGGAGGTTCTTCTCACGAGTTATGGAGTAACACTTTGCTGAAGTCTCGGGTCGATCCGCCAACTTTCTCTCTCTACGGTTTCTCTCTCTAAAAGTTGCAAATGAGAGAAAAAGGGTGGCATAGGCTATTTATAGCCAGCTGACCCATCCGACCCGACCCACCATGCCTCGTTCGTTTATTCCGTTATTATAACTGTCGTTTTATTTTTGGGATGTTACATCAGAGTTGACCTCATGTATCAATGCTCTTTATCACGAGCATTCTTCGCCGACGGGGCAGACGTTCAGGCCTGGGTTTGTCCATTGGTCCTAATCTTTATCCATCGAGTAAAGCCTTTGTCCGTCGAACCAAAAAATGTAAATCGAAACTCCTTACGGTTGAGATCTTTCCCGTTTAATGTTTGCTAGGTTACCGTTAGGCTCATTCCTCAATAACAAAGTTCCACTTATGCGATCCAGACAAGCAGGGTGTTCCGGATGGGACTGTATCTTCCGCTTGACCAAGATTTCAAATCTTTACCTGCCAACTTTATTCATGCACCATGTCCTTGTGATCGTGTGCTATGGTCTAGTGCTCGTCTTTGACATTTCTCAAGAATTATATATGTTCCCGCACATATTACTTATTCGTGTTCTAACTTTATCTGGGATGGTTGTAGTCCGGACCGGACCACTTACTTAGTTTTAGTCTAGACATGGGTGAAGGTAATGGGTTACCCATCACAACGTATGTAACAGTTCATACCAAACTCATGGATGGTTGTACAGTCCAAACAACTAAATCAACCGCTTTAGAGCATTCCCAGCAGCTTCTTTATCCTTATCCTTATAATTACACTAAAAATCACTACATTTTCTCTCTCATTTTCAATTAAATAATATTTTTTATACTTTTATCATTACCTTTTCTCTCTCCTCCACTCACAACCACTTTCAAAAAATATTAAAAAATTTATACAGGTGAACAGTGTTTTCACAAATATACAAAAAATTTATACATTTTCTCTCTCCTTCACTCACAACCACTTTAAACCACTTCATAAAATATACAAAACACACTCATTAAAATATAAACAACCTGCTGTGAATGCTCTTAGGCCCTTCAAATTTTAAGGGCCCCAAAAATTGAAAAAAACTATTTTAATCTATATTTTAACATAAAAATATATGTGTTAATTTATCAACCTTTTTTAGAGAAAAATGATAATCTATCAACTTTTGTGTATACATTATACGTTTTTACAATCCATAAATATACATTTTAGTAATTTTATATATTTAGAAAACTTTCACAAAAAATCACAATTTTTATGTTGGCTTTAGGCCCCAAAATATGTTGAGCCGCCCCTAACCAAACTAGTTCTCATTGCACTTTCTTGAATGGTGCAACTTTGCCACATTAAAAAAACTAATTATCAATATATTTTTACTCTTACGTTAAAGTAAGTATATCGTGACTTATGATCTAGTGGTCTTGTGCTATGATGTTTTTCACTCATAAAAGTTGTATGATTTTAAATCGTTAGAAATGCAAAGTTATGTGGCATTTAGATGTAAAAACTGTTCTTAAAGAAAAAAACTAAGTATAGTGCGGCTTTGTTTTAGAACCAACTGCATTAGTCCTTACGATATTCATTATGTAAATCGAATAGAATACATATGAATTTCAATATGTTTAATTTTAAAAAAATAGTATTGGTAGTTTTTTTAACTAAATGCTTATATGCATATGCGTATATTTTTATACTTAAAAAAACAAAAGGAGATGAGATAAAAAAAAGTAATGAAGTATAAATAAACATTGTTTTGCAAATTTACCGTTTTCATTTAAACGATGTGTGCACGCATCTTATGGTCGAGCCACTTCGTACCTTTCCTTTCAGTCGAGTCACTTCGTACCTTTCCTTCACTTAAGATCTTCTTTATACACATAATATCTTGATTCAGCTTAGAATATCATATGTGCTTATTTATAAAAAGGGAAAGGGTTGGTTTATAAATAAATATTATTGAAATCTGGCCTTGTTAGAAAAACATGAGTGGAGAGTGATACAGAACCCTAGCTCACTGGATGCGCCTTCTTTGAAAGAGAAAGGCTTGCAAAGAAGGCTTATGTAGTTCTCATAATTTTTAATATAATATTGGTTTTAAAAGGACACCCAAGTAGTATATGTACCAAATTTAGTATGAGAATAATAAATAAACTTTCCAATTTTTTTTCGAATTTAGCAAGTCCATGAGATCGTTGTAGTTTGATTTTTTTTTTTTGTGTAGATTTGTGTTACACGAACAAATAATAGCCACATGGACGCTATTTTGTGCTAACTTGGTAAACTTGTGTAATTATGGCATTAGAAATTTGACACATTATGTATGTGATTATGTAGCCCCAAGACTTGTCTTGGGTTCGAATCCTGGTCAATGCAAAAAAGGGATCTATGGTCAGGTCAGGGGGTTTACCCAGTTGGGGGATTCCTCATGTGGTGGGCTGCCCTGGATGTTCGAGGTGTTGCCCCGGGGAAACTCAGTTATCCTAGAATATCTAGGTGTTGCCGTTCAAAAGAAAAATGTATGTGATTATGTAACTTGAAATTGGCGGGTTACCCCCCCCCCCCCCCGGCGTACTCACCTGTTCCAAATTTTTCGAAATAAATGAAAATTAAAAAAATATGTGTTTAACCTATAGCAACGACTTGTCGTGGCTACAGGTGAAATAACCTATAGCAACGACAAGTCGTTGCTATAGGTTAAATTGATTTTTTAGGTTTCTCTTTTTATTAATCAAGAATAAAAGAAAATGAAAAAATATGTATTTAATCTATAGCAATGACTTGTCGTGGCTATAGGTTAAATTATTTTTTAGGTTTCTTTTTTTATTAATCAAGATTAAAAGAAAAGTAAAAAAATATGTATTTATTCTATAGCAACGACTTGTCGTAGCTATAGGGTTTCAAAATGGCATGAAATTTTCCCACCACAAAAGGAGGTCAAAATACTGGAAAAAACTATAGTAACGACATGTCGTTGCTAAATCACTGTTTATAGCAACGACAAAAGTCGTGGCTATAGGCGTCGTTGCTATGAGTCCAAATTCTTGTAGTGGGTGTAGGAAACAAACAAAATCTAATTTATGAACGTGTTGGGCAAAGCGATTCATGAACTAGCTAGGGATATCTAAATTCATGTGAGAATCCCAAAACTTTCTTTGTATCTGATCAATACTTTGTGATAATAAACAATATAAAAGTAGAGTTTTAGAATAGTATTGATCCATCTTCTTTTTTCTATGCACTATATATTTTCAGTGGCGGAGCACATATTGAGGAACGGGTTTACCAGACACCGGTTAATTTTGCGTCTCATAAGTAATGTGTAATATGAAAATTTCAAGCGACACAATTGTTAGTGGATTTTAAATCATTAAATGCCCATGTTTTATTTTTAAATTTTTAATCCAATAAGATAATAATCATTATAGGTCCATGTCAATTATTTAACATAAATAAAAAAACCGCTTAAACTGATTTTCTGACTTCTAAGTAATCGTCGATCGTGTCAAGCCCTTCAAAGAAAGAATTAAGATATACTGAATGCAGTTGGGATGGTTAATGCAACAAAGCAACAATTACAAACGTTTAGGCTTGAAGGATTTGATTCACTTTTGAAAAATGTGGCATCTTTTTGTGATAAAAATGAGATTCAAATGGTTGACATGGACGCCGAATACGTTGCCCAAAATATAGAAGGAAAAAGACTAACATCACCAATCGTCATTATTATGAGGTTGAAAATTTTAACACGGTGTTAGATATGCAAATCAAAGATATTGACAACTGTTTTAACGAGGTAACCACCAAATTTGGTAACCGTTTTAACTAGGTAACCACCGAATTGCTTATGTGTATGAGTGCTTTGAGCCCGGACGATAATTTTAGTGCATTTGATGTTTCAAAGATATTAAAGTTGGCCGACATGTATCTGGATGATTTTGACTATGAAGAAAGAGATGATCTTATGAATGGCTCGTCATCTACATTAATAATATAAGAGGCGATAAAATGTTTGCCAACATGAAAGATATATATAGTCTTGCAAAATTGATGATGGAAACAAAGAAACATGTTGGATATTCGTTGGTTTATCGTTTATTGAAATTAACATTAGTTCTACCGGTTGCAATGCCAAGTGTTGAGAGATGTTTTTCTTCTATGAAGCATGTGAAGACGGATTTGCGTAATCGGGTGGGTGATGATTTTTGAACGATGCTTGCATTTGTTATATTGAAAAAGAGTTATTTGCGAAAGTTGCAATTGAATATGTTATGAATCGTTTACAAAACGTGAAAACACGTAGCGAGCAACTATAAAATGTATTTTTTCATATATTTCAAATAACTTCGTATTTTTATTATATGTTTTTTTTTAATAACATTGTACTTTTTTTATGATACTGGCTTTTATTATGTGATTCGACCCTATCTGACCCGACTCGATCCAAACGTTTTGACTCCGGTTTATCATAAACCCTAGTATCCAAGGCCGGCCCTTAGGGGGGGAGGGTGACCGTCCAGGGCCCGGTCTCCTCAGGTGCCTGAAGTTTTAAAATTTTTTCTTGTATTTATATATATATATATATATATATATATTTATTTATTTACAAAAAATTCTATATACTTTTAGTTTTAAACCCGATCCCATTAGTCCATTACTTACACATGTTGCCCGAATTGTTTAAAAAAACTCAAGTTGTAATTAAACCCACATAAAAATTAAAAAAATTAAGCATTTTTTTAAACTCAAGAAAAAATATGAATTGTATTATGATTTTTTTGTATAAGATTATTGAGTTTATATTATAGGGGTCCGCTTTCTTTTACACGCCACGGGCCAAAAATATTTCAAGAATTTCTCAGGACCGACCCTGCTAGTATAAAAAAAATAACACCATACAAAAAATTTCTGACTCCACCAATGTTTATATTTATTTTCTTAAATTTTTTTGTCTAGGTCGCGATTTTTCAAGACTCTGCAAACATCCGCATCGATATTAGTGGAAAAAGTAAAACCGGATATATAATTTATTAACTTATTTTAGAACTAGATTAGAACCCGTGTCTACATGCGGGGTGAAAAATATCAATATATAAAACTTTTAAATCTTTATGTATATATTTTAAGGGTGTAAAAATACATTACATATACTAAGAATAGAAAACAA
This sequence comes from Smallanthus sonchifolius, assembly GCA_023525975.1. Lineage (NCBI taxonomy): Eukaryota > Viridiplantae > Streptophyta > Magnoliopsida > Asterales > Asteraceae > Smallanthus > Smallanthus sonchifolius. The sequence goes on from CM042023.1 coordinate 43,470,667, forward strand.
AATTCAAAATATATAAAATTAATATATGATTTGGTTTCAAAAATACGTTAATTAATATTTAATATAATTTGACTTTCATTTACTATTTGATTGAAAATAAAAATTACATAATTAGATTTCAAATTTTTTTATAGTAACGAATAATTTAAAATAAATGTGTTGATTTGTATTTAATAAGAGAGAGATGCGGAAAAAAATGATGAGAATGAATATGAAGGCGACACGTGACATGAAAAAATCTTTATTTATTATATAGTTAGATGTGAAGTCATGATGTATCAAGTCACCATGTGTAGTTGTGTACACAGGGTCGATTATTATAAAAAGGGTGTGAAGCGTAAGAAGAATTTGGAAAGCGATACATGTAAATTGAGTAACTTTTAGGATGAATTATTTGTGTATTTAATTACAAATTGTTTTAGATACATATAGGGGTGGCAGAAAACGAATTAACTGAAAAGGTCGTACCATAAAAACTGACGGTTTGGTTTTGTATTTTTTTTAAATAAAAAATTACGTTTCGGTTTTGGTTTTGTATTTTTTGAAAACCGAAAAAAACGAAACAAACATATATACATATAAACTTTTGTAATATATTGTGTGCATGCATGTATGTGTTACGTATATTTGCATTAATAATCAGTTAAGATTTATATTTGTTATTAAATTTATGGATTATAATGTTTATTTTTTAATACTAAGTATTTTATAAGAAACTAATAAATTATGTAGCCCAAAAACTTTATGCTCAAATGTATAATAATCAATTAATCATTAGTTAAGAAAAAAAGTTATTCCAAAAAATTCAAGTCTAATTGGTAAAACCGAAAAAACCAAAACATAACCGAACCCATTGTAAAAACCGAAAAAATCGAAACCTACCGGTTTCAAAAAATACCAAAAACTGAACTTTCGATTTTGGGTTTAGTTCTACCCCCAAACCGACCTATACACACCTCTACCACATTATTGTAATGGGTTGGAAGCATCATTGTAATCACACAATTCATTCATAGAAATTTAAACACGTCGTTGTATTAGTTAGACACATCATTGTAATTAGTTTACATGCACCCTTGTAACAAGTTTAGATGCACCGTTGACATCAATAATCCATCAACACTTCAAAAAAATGTCATGTATATATATATATATTTGTGTGCGTGTGGAGAGAGAGAGGGAGATATGTTAAAATAAAAAGGTCTTTTATTTAACAAAAGCTACGAAGGATTTTAGGTCATGGATCAAGAAAATCAAGTTTTGAGATGAAAAGGATACCACGTAAGCAAAGTTTTTAAGTGAGAAAATGTCCTAGAGTTGTAAAATTAGAATAGCATACCACTGTTGATTTTTTTTTTCAAATTCCTTCATGTTTTTTAAACATGTATAACTTTTTTATACGACACTATTTTTTTAATTATACCATAAAATCGAGCATTTTATTATCTTTAATTCAACTATAGTCTTAGTATACTTTTATTATAAAATACAACTTCTATTAAAAAAATGTCGATGTGTTGTGCGTATAACGTAAGTAACTATCATCGTGTGCGATTATAAAATAGGTTGCGTAATTATAAACATAGATTGTGTAATTATAAACATAGGTTGCGTAGTTATCATCGTACGTAATTATAAAAATAGGTTACGTAATTATAAACATATGTTGCATTATTATTAGCATAGGTTGCGTTATTATCATATGGGTTATGTAATTTTTTATTCATGATTATTTAACTTTGTGTGTAATTATGTCACCTACTGATTTACTCCTCGCCCCAAATGACACGTGTCACGTCCTGCTGGCTTCATATGATAAAAACACTTTGTACGATAACCAATCCCCATATAATTACGCAAGGAATTATACCCCATATATATATATATAGGGTTCATTATAAAACCCTCATTAGTAACTTACAATTTGCATATTGCTAACCAATTATGTATAAAATACAAACATCTATGGCAAGTCTTCTTTTTGTCTTTTTTGCCTCCTATGACATCATCATTACTATCCATCAATATATTACTTATTTATAAAACCAAAAATTTTAAAAAATCTTTTTTCTCCATTCTAATATTTGGGAAATTAAAATAAAATAAATCTAGAGTAAATAAGTAATCTAAGTTTGTCTAAAATATTAACATACAATCTATCTATATTATTTAAAAACTAATAATTCAAGTTGTGTGAAAATTTGAATAAATATGTTTAAATAATTTATGGTTATAAGATATGAACTTAAAATACGTTTATAAATTTTGTAAACAGCTAAACGACCAGTCACATGAATCTTTACTACTTTAAGTATTACTTTTAATGTATGAAATTATGTAACTAAATAAAACTTAATAATAAATAACATATAATTAATAACTTATAAACCATAAAAATAAACTATCATGGGTTCTTACTACGGTGACAACAACACATCCAAAATCTATGTAGATTCCATACGATTGAATCACAGTGTTATGATGATTCTAGACAAGATCTGATCAATAAATCAGCTATACATCAGCAGCTGATTGAGAAATCAAAAGAAACATAAGAAAAAGAGCACAAACGAAGAACACAAACACCATGATTTCAATAGCAATCCACTCAGATGAATACATATTGGCTCCTGGATAACTAACGACTACAACGATCAACCACCATTCACCTCGGGTGAGCTCCCTCGGGGTGGTGGAACAAACATACACCAACACCGATCAAACTAAGCAAATACAAATGACTATCATAAACTATGTGAGGAAGAAGGTATAAATGCTATGAAAATGGTCAGGTATATACAGGAAACCTGAGAGAGTCGCCAAGCAGATTGTCAACACTCACTGAGAGTCGGCTGAAACGACCTAACGACTCTCAGAGAGTCTGCTGAAACCGACCTAGCGACTCTCAGAGAGTCGGCTGAAGTCATCCTAGCGACTCCCAGAGAGTCGGCTAAAACCAGCCTAGCGTCTAGCGTCTCTCAGACCAATTTTCATACGCGAACCTAAACTTCTCGTGATCGCGTGAATTGATAAACATAATTCTCAAACTAGACCCAACAATCTAAAATAATAATTCTAACTCATCTTCTTTCTTTGATTATTACCTTCCTCCCGTGTATACATGACCGCTAATGCCTAAAACTATCAAAAAGTTGATTTGTCCTTGGCAGCCCATTGCATCGTACGAGGGATTCCTTTTGGGCATATTACGACTTTATTTTTATGTTTTCTATTTCGGTTGCTATAACGAGTTCCGGTATCGTATTGGTATCGTAACGAACCAAACCGATACCAACTTAATACCCGCCGCTTAACGCGGGTAAATCCCACTAGTTTACTACAAAAACTCATGCCGTCATTGATCATGTTTAATCAATGATATATAATATAAATGGCATTTAACTAAATAAATCAAACATTTTAATTTTTTAATGAGGCTTCAATGGTAAAATTGAAAAGGAAAAACATCAATTTGGAAATAGTTAATTTTCATCAACCAAATCCCTAAACACGATTCTCTCTCCTAAAACAATGATTACTATAAAAAAAAACCCACTCGATTCCTTTTTTATTTCAATCGATTGATAAAAAGAAAGAGAATTGAATAAACATCTCAATTTACAAAGATATTCAATTGTGATTAATGAAAATATACATTAAGATACATATATGTAAAACAAAAGATTATCAACCAAAAAAAAGATTGTCCAACATATGTGTAAACATATTAATCTAGAACATGATATCTATTTGTATAAGTTACATATATGTAACTCATAGTGTTACATATACGTAACTCATAGAATTTCAAATATGCAGAACCAAAAACATTGATAAGAGGGTGAAGAAAGCGGTGGTTGTCCCCATCGAACCTTGTATAAGTTACATATATGTAACTCATAGTGTTACAATGGAGAAGAAGAACTTTTTTTTTGTTGAAGTCAAACCATTATCATAGAAAACAATGATTGCTATGCCATTGAAGTTACATGGATCAATCCAGGTAAATGTTTTATCTTTCAGAGTAATCTTCAATTATACAAGTTGCACATGTGTAGCTAGCGAATTACATATATGTAGCTCATGCAAGTTACATATATGTAGCTCATGAAAGTTACAGATATGTAGCTCATGCAAGTTACAGATATGTAACTGAGTCTTGTTCTTCAATTCAACAACTTTCTTGTTCATCAAAAAGCATATGCTTTCTCAGCACTTGTTCTTCAATTCAGCTTGTTACATATTTTTGTTGAAGCAACCTGATTTCTTAGTATTCCATCTCCAGGTCTTCCATTTAAGCAACCCGATTTTCACATCTTCATCAAGGGCTTCTACTTTCTTCTTTAGTATTCCAACTTTAAGTCTTCCATCGGTGGAGATTGGTTGAAGATCGATGAAGAAGAACTGGGAATGAAAAATGGAGAAGAAAAAATTTTATTTGTTGAAGAAAAACCATCGATCATAAAAAAAATGATCAAAAGAAGAAGAAAGGCTGAGAAATTGGTTGATGATCTCGGTAAGGCCCCAAACCCGGCCTCACGTGTTGGATTTACTCATTCACAAACAGTTCTTAAACTTGAATATCAAATAACGCAGCGGAATCATTCATTTCATAAAATAATTAAAACTGGTTCAACATTCATAAACGACAAACTATGTCTTAAACATAACCATTGTCAATAACATAAACTTAACGGGATACCAAACTTCGTAGATCGACCGGGTAACTCTTTATCGTTTGCCAAGCATCACCGTCCTTATCCATACCTGCCTTAACCTGAATGTGCATACTAAAAGTCAGCTACGCTGGTGAGTTCTAGCTTTACATAATTCTTTAACATAACATTTTCCAAAAACATACATTCCTTTATTTAACAAAAGCGTATGAAAAGCATGCAATAACATAACATAACACATAACATAACATAAGTCAACCATAAACCGAATCTACGCCTTCCTGTAACCATCAATTCCATACATCGCGTACTGGCGGAGAAACCCAGAGGCGCACCACCACTTGGCCCTTCAACACCGTACATTACCTGCAGGCGGAGAAACCTAGGGCCCGACACCTCAAATCCCTTCGACACCAGAACCTTAGTCACAGCATCACAAGGATAGCACGTATATGTACCTTAGGTACTGTTCCCTCTTGGGGAATAGTACCTTACTTAGGGATCCCGGTAATCCCATGGTGACAGTCATCACCCCTTCATCCACCCAGTTGTACAACCGTTGGCCAGCCACAAAGGCCCCTATAAAGGTAAAGCCCACACATACATACATACATACACACACTTGTTCTCGAAGGAACTCATGGCAGATTCGTTCATTTTAGGACTTTCATCAAAAACCTTTACCTCATTTTAGTTAAAGCATTCGTACGTTTTATTAAACAACATTTCATTCATAAACTTCGTTTTAGCAAAACATTTCATAAACATCATTTCGCAAACATCGTTTCGTATGTATGCCTACTAGCCCAAAACATCATTAAAACACTTAAAAGAGGGCTCTAGAACTCACCTGATAAGCTAATAACCGGTTGTCCTAACAAAGGTCCAACGGCGTCACACACGATCTGGATTGATTGGATAAACACATATCAGACCAAATCCCGACTCTAACGGTTTACCTATTCTGATTTAGGCGAACTTAAGGCTAAGTTCACCCCTGATAACCTTAGCGAACATACAGGCGAACATAGGCCAAGTTCACCCAATTCATACCTAGCGAACTTAGTATGTTCGCTATCATAAGTTCGCTAAGTCAGCCTAGCGAAGTTATCATCTTCGCTACCCTTATGCTACAGCGAACATAGCAAGTTCGCTAACCTAAGTTCTCTCTTTTACCCCATGCGAACTTGATGCCTGCGGGGCTGTCATCTTCCCCAAAACCCTAAGTTTGCATGTCAATGGAGGCTCGATCTGATTACATTCAAGTTACCAAATTTTTACGTTCAAAACTTGTAGTTTTCATTCATGATTACAGATCTATAATCCTTTTCTCGTTTTGTTCATAAAAACGCAACCTTTTTACAAAAATACCCGAAAAGCCAACATAAACAAAAACTCAGATTCAGATCGGGTCATTACCTCTTTTGAGCTTCTGAGTCGGAGGTTATGCTCACGGGTGAGGAGGATCCTTTTCTTGCAATCTCGAGCCGATCCAACACTTTCTATTTGTACGGTTATCTCTCTAGACTTTTCAAAATGATACAAATGAGGAGAGTTTAGGCTATTTAAGGGAGGAACCTCCCTCAAGTTTGCCGCGCCTCCCCTCCCCTCCCCATGCTCGCCCGGCCCGGCCCACTAGCATTGTTCGTTACGTTTTTCACGCGTCGAAACTCGTTTATTCTTTGCGTCTTATTTTTTGGATGTTACAATCTCCATCAACTGAATAGCAAGAAACAATGATCGATTGAAGAATGAGGACTTCAAACAATCATCCATAAATCATCAAAAACAAGGGCTAAGGAGTTGGTTGATGATAGATTGTTTTTTTTTTATGATTGATCATTGTTTCTTGTTCGTCGTTGGAGATTGGTTAAAGATGAAGAATGAAGATGGAGAAATCGGTGGATATGGTAGAGATGGAGTTATTCAGGGACATAATCAATAGATTTTAATCAAAATATATAACTACCAATAATAGATTAAATACAAAAATACTTAAAAGTCCTTACAAAAAATAAAATAAAACTAAATACAAAATTATATGATTAGCGGATATTAGTTTTTTTTGTTTTCTCATAACTTTAAAGTTTTCTTATAATCCTTAACCTGTACACACATACGCACACTATACTTAAATTAAAATGAATAAAATTCATAGTTTTATGGTATAATTCATTTATATATAAATATTGAGGCATATAAAACTTATTTGAGATTAAAAGATTTGATCATAGTATATTTAAATGAAAAGGTCACAGTGGAAAATAGATTCCCTTTTCCTCATTACATCCATATTTAATTTCATATTAATTACAATAATGACAGAGCCTCTGAAACGTCCCAAATCGGGTACATCTCATAGTTGACACAAAATATAATAACATAGTTCTTAAACCATAAATCGGAATCTATTATAGCGGAAGTCTTGTTTCAAACATTCAAATTCATAAACAATAAGTAAACATTGTTCATTCATAAACTATCATGAATGGAAATGTCAGTCTTCAGCTTAACAACCCGATGTCCATGTTATCAAGCCCTCACAGGACCTCTACTTTGTCTTTGCTTTACTTTTACTACCTGACATGCATACTAAAAGTCAGCTAACGCTTGAGAGTTTTATCTTTACTTTAAACTGTAAACATTCTTTTGGTAGCTTAGTTTTTATAAAAATAAAATAAGATTTTCTTCTCTATCTTTAAAACACTTTAAGGCACATACTATCTTTAAAATAAGCTTTTCTTCGCATTGAAGTTCAGAGTCCCTACTTTAAGGCACATACTGTCTATTGTCTATGCTAAAGCACATACTATATACTATCTATGCCAAAGCATTTACTGTCTACTTATGTACTAAGTCATTATTGTCTATGTTCTAATTTAGGACATTGACTACCTTCTTTCTACTATCTTTCCATGGACGGGCTGCTCTGACTGGCATTCCTTTCCTTCCCTTGTCCCATTCTCCGTTTAAGTTCAGACATTATCGCAAATGTCTGGATCTCTCAAACTATGGCTCTGATACTAACTTGAAACGCCACAAACCGGGTACAACTCATAGTTGGCACAAAACATAATAACATAGTTCTTAAACCATAAATCAGAATCTATTACATCGGAAGTATTGTTTCTAACATTCAAATTCATAAACAATAAGTAAACATTGTTCATTCATAAACTATCGGGAATCGAAATGCCAGTCTTCAGCTCAGCAACCCGATGTCCATGCTATCAAGCCCTCAAGTCTCCTCTACTTTGTCTTTGCTTTACTTTACTTTACTTTAACTACCTGTCATGCATACTAAAAGTCAGCTAAAGCTGGTGAGTTCTATCTTTACATTAATATGTAAACTTTCTTTTGGTAGCTTAGTTTTTATAAATATAATATAAGCCTTTCTTTCTTTGTCTTTAAAACAGTTTAACTTTACTTTAAAACTTTTACAACGTTACAATTATAAAACTGTGACACTACTGTCTTTTATTAAAACTTTAGCTTCGAAGAAACCCTCTAGGGTGTCCTCCTATACTCGGTCTGACTATCGTTTCACATGTACAGGACAAATGAGTTTAACATACTTTAACTATCACATATGGATCATGGTCCGAGGACCAGATCCCTTTCTCTCTTACATCTCATGGTCCGAGGACCAGATCCCTTTAGCACTACCCACACCTCAGGGTGGGACTTTCTTTCTCGCTTGCACTTCTGTGCAAGAATCCTTTAGCATTGCTTACACCTCAGGGTAAGACTCCTTTAGCATTGCTTACACATCAGTGTAAGACTCCTTTTGCATTGCTCACACCTCAGGGGTGAGACTTCTACTTTAGCATGCATGTAGGACTTTCTACTACGCAACTACTATGCAATGTAATTACACTACTACACGAAATAGAATGCAATCACATAAACTTTCACATAGACAAATAACACATATTAACACATAAACATTTAACATCGCAGTTGTCACTGTCGAGTTGTACCGAGGTACAGCTTCCTTAACCATCTTTACTTTAGCTCGTTACTTTCTTTAAAACATGTTTCAATGATAGTACGTTTACTATTTAACACTATCTCTTCCATTTTTATAAAAACATATAAATGTTATAAAAATATACTTTAAATTTCAAAACTATATCTTTAACAATATGCATGTCAGCCCAAAACCGTTAGGGAAAATGATAATAAAAACTCACCTGACTATGATATTCAACTTGTACTTGACGTCCTCTCTATTGCTAATGCGTAAACCGATCTGTACATAAGTCAAGACGCGGATTCTATCATTTATGTACGAGAGTCGGCCAAAACTACTACTAGCGATACTCAAGAGTTGGCCGAGACAGTCGCCAACGACTCTTGAGAGTCGGCCGGGATTATCGCCCGAAACACTTGAGTGTCACCCGAGACAGTCGCCAGTGACCCTTGAGAGTCGGTTGGGAGTATCGGCTGTGACACTTGAGTGTCGCATGAACTTGCGTTCAGGACTTGTGTTAGGAGGGTCGACTCTCTGAGAGTCGGCTCTCACTTCTTCTTCTTCCTCGCTGAGAGTCGGCACATTGTAGGTGCCGACTCTTGAGTGTCGACTGAAGAACACCGCCTTCAAACATGTTGGTTTTTTATCCAAAATTCAAATCTTTTACATCCAAAACTTCGATCTAGCTTCCATGAAGCTAGATCTATACTTTATTCCCCTTTTTGCACGTAAAAATCTAATCTTTATCTTAAAAACCCATGAAAACCCTAAAACTCATTTCAAAATAGAAAACTCATATCTGAGGTCGTTTGTTACCTGTTGATGCTTGAGTCTTCCTTCTTTAACCTCCAACAACGTTTAGCAACGATCCTTGATTAGAGATGAAGGTCAACATTGAAGATCTTGAGCTTTCTCTCTCTAGTTTCTCTCTCTAAATGTCAAATGGGGAAGATGATGAATGAGATGCTAGAGAAGTGAGTAGGGTTTTACCCTACTCCTCTCCTTGTGTTTCCCAAGGCCCGCTTTCTCTCAAGCCCGTTATTCGTTCATTAAATCTTCTATTTATTCATTCCCTCACCCGCCTTTCGTGTTTCGATGTAAATTTAGGGATGTTACAGCCTCGTAAATCTTAACAATTGAATTAATGTTATTTTTTTTAAAGTATTAAGTATTTGTAGGCAAACACGTGTCTCTCATTATTTTTATACTAAAAAGGAAATTGTGTAACATATGTTTCAAGGTTGTAAACTGTCTTTTTTTTAAGTTTTTCTAACATAATCGATGAAAATGACATGATGTGTTATATTATTAGTGTATGGTGTTTAGTTTTTTGCATGTGCGAAAAATTGGATGAATTATTAGTTCATTTGATGGTTTTTTTGTTCATATTGTAGTTGCAAAACTCGTTTGTTTTTTTCAAGTGCTCAAGCTAAACATTAAACATTAATTATTAATAACATGATATTAATCATATGCCTTAAACATGTGATGTTATACGCAACGTCGTAATAAGTTAGACTCATCGTTATATACATGAGAGTCAAAACTAATTATATCGTTGGATCAAACATAAGAAGTATACACACTGTTGCATGAGTTGGATTTATTATTGTAATGAATTAGACACACTATTATATATATGTGAATCAAAACTTATTACAGTAGTGAATCAAATTTTAGAAGTTAGACACACCATTAAAATGGGTTAGACACACAGTTGTAATGATGTAGAAGCACTCTAATGTACATGTAGGTCAAAAAATATTACAAATGTCAAACCTAAGATGTTTTACGCACCATTCTAATTAGCTTGACGCATACGTATTCAACGATGCATCTAATTCATTACAATATTATGTCTAACCATTATGGAGAGATAAAAGGGAAAGTAAAGAAAGTGATGATGGTCACGGCTACATTGTTGATGGATGGATGTAACAGATGGTTGATGAGTGAGGTGAGGGATGGTTGGATTTTCGTTATAAGGGTAACTTTACATAATAGTAACAAAGTTTTTATTGTATGTCCGCTTAATCCCGAGCTTCCTCGAGATAGACAAAAAAACAATAACAATGCCACTGCAAGTTTTAGGATTGTGCAAGTATTAGTGTTTATACGGAACAACAAACTTCATAGTTCTTAAGTGGACAATTTATAGAAATTTTTTTGAAGAAATTTGTTTGATTTTGTGATATTTGTAAAACTGTTTGGTTTGATTATGTATTGTTTTATATATATATATATATATATATATATATTTTAACAATAGTTTTTTACTCAATACCACCTAATTAACTTGCACTTGCATCGACTTGAACTCACACCATATTAGGGGGGTTTCACAAATGCCACTAGGCCATAAGCATATACTGTTATGTATTGACGAGAATTTGAATATATAATCGTAAACATAAAACTATTTTAAAAGTAGATTTTTTAACAAAATTATATATACTAAAAAGTCAACATTGAGTTTGTGAGGTGAATCACTGTTCACCATGGGAGCCGATCAGTGGCTGCCATGTGATGGCAGATCATTTATTTATTTATTAAATTTTCAATCTTTAAGTTATATATATATATATATATATAGGGGACGTATCAAATGAAAACCCTAAGTTATTGTAAAAACCCAAAAACCCTCTCATAGCCACAAATTAATTTTCTTGGTTTTCAGATTCATTTTTAATCTAAAGGGTTATTATTGTAATTTCAGTCTTACCATTTATATACCCACTATCTCTCTCTTTCTCTTCAACCTAAAAGAGATCAAATGAAATCTCATCTTCATCTTTCTCTCACTCAATTCTTTCTCTCTATTTTCTAATGATAAATCAACCGTAATTGAGAAAGTATCACAACGACAAGAAGAAGTCGACAAGAAAGAGGCCGCTGCTTCCAGATTTATGTGTTCGTGGTAATTTTGCAGAAGTCAAGATTCAAGTGTTCGTGGAGCTAGGGTTCGTGGTAGCTTCTAGTGTTTGTGGTAGCTTCCAAACTCTCTCTTCCCAGACGCCCTCTGCTCCTCCACCGTATATGGCGCTCTCTCTTCCCAGACGCCCTCTGCTCCTCCGCCCCACACGTCGTCGTTTGAACAAATAACAGATCGGGGGGTTTTGATTTAAACAAATCACAGATCTCGCAAACTACAAGTCGATGGTGTATTTTTTATGGAAAGTATTTTTATGGTCTAAACAAATCACAGATCTGAGCAAAAGAAGGCACCGATGTTCTCGATGAAGAAAAATGCAAGAAAAATGTGCCAAGTAAGTGTTTTGATGTAGGATTTAGGGGTTTTGATTATATTTTGTTCTGTTAGCATTCTATATTTGATTTGTTTGTTAAAACTAAGATTTTATATTTCATTTGTGTTGTTTACTGATAAATTTATCAGTTCTAAATACGGAGTTCTTTCAGTTATATAATTAAAAAACACTAAAAGTTAAAAGTTCAAATTCCTATGAAAGTTTATAAAATTACAAATTTTAGTGAAACTTTGACTATTTTGAAATATATATTTTTGTTTTGCTAATTCGTATGTATTTAATATTTGAACTGCAACTCATGAGGAAACTGGCTTCAATTATTTTGTAAATGCAAGAATGCCTTGAATCACCACTGTAGGTACGATGAGTTTAAGAAAAAGAAGCAAATGATATACAAGTATGGGTTTGATACTGGGTAAAATCAAATACTCCATATTTAGAACTCATAAATTATATAACTGAATTTACACAAGTGTAAACTGAATTTACACAAGTGTAAAGAGTTGTTATTCATGTGTTTTTACGTTGATTCTGATCTGAACATGTATAAAATTGTCTTTGTACTAATTTGGAAAAGCCCCAATTTTAATTTACACATGTGTAAACTGAATTTACACAAGTGTAAAGAGTTGTTATTCATTTGTTTTTATGTTGATTCTGATCTGAACATGTATGAAATTGTCTTTGTTGATGTGTATATACATATGTAAATTGTATGTGTTCATTTGAATTGATTTTTGTATATAGGTTTTAGATGGGGTAGCAAGCATATGAGGGATCGAAGATCTTGGTTCAAGACGGTGTAAAAGTCGGCTTCCTTGTGTATATGTTTTTTTGTAAAACTATTTGTGTATTTTTTATGTAATTTTCTGATTTGTAAATATGTGTACAATAGTTTTACACATGAGTTCTTTAAGATCTGCATATTGATTAATGAGAAAAAGAGAGCGTGCATAAACCAAGATTTAATAAAAAAATAAAAGAAAAAAGTGTATTTACCTTTTTACCCCTGTATTAAATTTAGACCACATGTTTTTTAATTAAAATTAAAAAAACTCAGATTCAATTACAACCACATATTATAATAATTAATTTTGAATGGGTGGTTTGTAATTGAGTTTAAGGGTTTTCACAACAACTTAGGTTTTACAACCGATACGTCATATATATATATATTTATATATATAGGGTGAGGTTCAAATGATAACCAATCTTTATGTGATAACCATGATAACCACTCTTAAACATAATGTTACGTATAGGTAACATTATTTGGTACGTATGTTTAAGACTCATCATTTCCATATTTATATTCAAGATATATGTTGAAGATACTTAAATACTCTTTTAACAATTAAAAGAAAAAAATAATTTATAAATTATGTGATTGTTTAATAGTAGTTATCATGATTATCACATAAAAAACTGGTTATCATTTGAACCCTTCCATATATATATATATATATATATATATATATATATGGAAGGGTTCAAATGATAACCAGATTTTTATGTGATAATCGTTATAAATTATGTGATTGTTTAATAGTAGTTATCACGATTATCACATAAAAAACTGGTTATCATTTGAACCCTTCCATATATATATATATATATATATATATATATATATATATATATACACACACATAGAGTTGAGTTATACTAAAAATGACTTTTTTTCTAAAAATCATAAGAAAGGCATGGTGTTTTAAATTTCAGGCATGGTGTTCTTCAACTTTTAAATATGTTCATATAAATAAAACAAAAAACACCATACCTAAATGAAAGAACACATGTCTAAAATCTCCTTTTTAGTCTTCTTAGGAAAAAAGTTCGTTTTAGTATAACTCTCCCTATACACATATATACATATATACACATATATACATATACGTAGGGAGAGGTTCAAATAAGAAGTGTAATTTGCTAAGAAGCCTAAGAAGCAATCTCATCTATTCAATTGGATTATCAAGAGTAGAGATTTAAGTGTAAGAAAAATAAGAGATGAAAGGGTATTTAAGTAATAGTCACTTTTGTTGACTTTTTTCAACTTCCCCCACTTTTTTTAAACGTTCATAACTTTTTCATAGGACATTATTTTTTTTTTTAAAATTACCCCATAAAATCGAACGTTTTTTATCTTTAATTTGAGTATAGTATTGCTATATTTTTTTGTTAAAACAAATTCGACACTTAATGAAATTGTGCTACTTTACGTAAATGTGCTGGTTTATAGTAAAACAGCACAATTTAGCACATTAAAAATTTGATGGTTTCTGGTAAAACAGCACAATTTACGTAAATGTGCTGGTTTTTTTAATTTGTGCTACTTTTAGTCAAATATTATGTGCCTAATTTGATAGCATTTTTTAAAAATAAAAATTTAAAGCATCCATACATCAACAAAACGGTTCAGTGGTAGGCAACAAAAAGCTTATGCATCAAAATGTTGTTTTGTGTTGGTTTGATATACCAGTTTTGTTGTGCTGGTTTTGTTTGTGCTTAGTTAGCTAAGAAGAGCAAATTACACAATTAACCGTGTTGTTTTATAGTAAAACAGCACAATTACTTGTTATGTTTGATGTTGTTTTATGATAAAGCAGCACAGTTAGTTATGTTGTTTTACAATGCAACATAGTTAATTGTGCTGTTTTACTAGAAACCAGCACATTTACGTAAAGTAACACAATTTCATTAAGTGTCGATTTTGTTTTTACAAAAAAACATAGCAATACTATACTCGAATTAAAGGTAAAAAACGCTCGATTTTATGGTGTAATTTTTTTTTTAAAATAAGGTCGTATGAAAAAGTTATGTACGTTTAAAAAAAGTGGGGGTGCTTGAAAAAAAGTAAACAATTGTGGGTTTTCCAAAAATGATCCTTCCATCCCTTATTTTTCCTACAATTAAATCTCTATCCTTGATCATCTAATTGAATGGATGAGATTACTTCTTAGATTTTTTAGCCAAATTACACTTTTTAAGGGAACCATCCCCCATATACCTATATATATATATACATATACATATATATATATATATATATGAAAAGGCGGTTTTTGTGTACTAAAAGTTTATTTTTTACATATACATATTTAAACAATAGAGGTGTGCTGGCCTGGTGGGGCGCGCCCCGACCTCCACAGCCAAGACATTGGTTCAAGCCTCCCCCCTCCCAACGGTTTTTGTGTTTTTTTTTCATTTTTTTCTTTTTTTATTTTTTCTTTTTTATTATTTAACTAAAAGTTTATTTTTTCTCTTTTTAAATTACTTTTTATTTGATTATTTAACTTTTGTTTGTTTTTTTTACTTTTATTTGATTTTTTTAAAAATATTTTTTAACTTTTAATTGATTTTTTTAAGTTCTTTTTTAATTTTTTTTACTTTTATTTAATTTTTTTACAATGTCATTTCATAAGTTTTAAAATATATTGTACTCTTAAATATTCGTAATACTCATATATTCAATAACCAAATCTATACTATATAATAAATAAAGGTTTTAATAGGATACTTGTCATTCTCTTATGCATTCTCAACATTTTTTTTCCGCATCTCTCTCCTATTAATTACACAAATTTCCTAAATAGTTTTATAATTTTTTGTTTCCCGCTTCTCTCTCCTATTAAATGATGATGATTTCCTTAATTCTTTTTACAAAACGTTTTTTTATTTAAAAAAACAAGTTGGTTCATAAAATATTTTTATAAATTGAACATTTTTTCATTATTTTTATAAAATAATTGTATAACTTTTTCTAGAATTTGTATTAAAAAACTATGTTATATGTCATAAATATGTAAATCTTTATTACTAAGTATATAAAATTGCATTTATTTAATAACCCCGTGTAATACACGGGGTCTAACCTAGTACATTTATAAAATAAATTGTGTTCGTCTCGCCGCAAAGCACAGGTATAAAACCCTAGTTTTATAACAAATTTGCATGGGATTTAAGGCTAAAAATCCATATCAAAATATATAATTGTAAAATTATTTATGATTATAAATTGCTACTTTAATTTTAACTAAAATAGATAAAAGTCACTCGTTTTTAAGGAGACATTTTAGTGGTTAACTGGCTTATCTAATAAACAAAAAATTAGATTTTTTAACGACACTTTGGATCACTGATGGGGTATTGACACACTCGATCATCTACACCTCTTTCAGGAGAAAACCCATCATAGGTGATAAAACCCCCGTAGCTCAACCTCGACCCCTATTCAAATAATGGGGATGTAGGTTAAAAAGATTATTACTAGCTCTTCAGTTAGCGGGTCTAATTAAAAATAAAAAATAAATAATATATTTTGATATTATATATTTATTTGAAAATTGCCGACATTAATTACCCTCGTGATCCATCATGTATATTGGGTTTATTTTTGCGGTTGCTTGTTTTTTAACGGGAGCTATTATTTGTACACCCACTCCCTCTTTCTCACACCACTCCCACATCAAATCAATTACATCAAACTACATCAAATCTATTTATATATTTTTTATTATTTATTTATTTACTTTTTTAACTTAAATTAAATTTATATCATTAGTTAAATTAATAAAAACTTAAATAAAATCAACTTGTAAAATTATGTAAATTGTAAAGTTACTTTTATATTTTTATTTATTTACCTTTTCAACTTAAATTAGATTTATGTAAAATTAAATAAATTAAAAAAAACTTAAAAAAAATCAACTTGTAGAATCTTGGCTCGACTTTCCGGCGGTTTGCAGATGTCCCGTCATATAAAATCTAACGGCGTTAAGTTTTTTTAACGGGGGATCCAATATAAGCAAATAGTTTGAAAGTTGGGACTGGTGGTAAGAATATTCACAGTTGAGATTATTATTATTGGCCAATTGGTAAAAGGTGGGATTATTAAAATCTAATAATCCAAAGTTTTATATAAATTATTAGAATATATCTTATGGCGTTTACATCTTTTTTATAAAAATGACAGTGTTTTTAATTTATTATTTTTATAAAAATAACAGCTCAAAATACGTTAATCCATTTAAGAAGAGTGAAGATGACTTTAACATTTAACAAGCACTTTTATTAAATTTAATATAAAAATATAAATTAAAATAACTATAGATTGTCTTCTAATTATTCCTTTTTTTTTAGATATTCCCATCATCATCACCTTATAAACCCATCATCATCATTAAAAAGGTGAAAACAATATGGGTGTATTTGACTTTTGTTTGTAGGGGTGTACAAACAGAGCCTCCCTTTTTAACCAGTCTGCATGTGGGCCCCATTTCTCACAGTTATCTTATTCAATGCTCCTTTCGTTGTCTTCAATGGCTCTGCGTTATTTCAGCTTCCCATCGTTTTCTATATATATCATCTCCCGCATAATCCTTCCCCCCATCACTCAGATCTCCAATTTTCTCATTTAATCTCCACACATCATAATTTGCATCTTGTCTCCAATTTCATAACAAATTACACATAATGGAATTAAAGAACATGGTGGCCATGGTTGCTCGTAGCGGCCGCCAATTGCAGCGTTACAACAAAGGCCACCGCCAAGTCGTCGGGTTAGCATATTAATCCATTTGTTTATTTGTTTTTCCAAATCGATCTTTAAGTTCCTCTCATTTCGAGCTCTATATCTAAAGTCTATTCATTTTAACTTTCGAGACCTATTTCTAAAGCTCGTTTCGAGCTCTATATCTAAAGTTGACCAAAATTAGGATCTGTGGGAGGCAATGGCGGAACTTGAACCACTAAATTGAGGGGCCGAAAATATTATATATAAAAAACTAATTTTTTTCACCAAAACCATAAATCCCAAAAATGATGCGATTGTCGGGATCTGTGGAACAGATTTCGGCTTTTGGTCTGGATCAGGGGGCCCAAACACTATACTAATATGAAATAAACATAATGTACCGAAATCAATAGTTCAGAACAAAAAAATAGGGGGAGCCTGCCCCCCCCTGGCCCCTTAAATGTTCCTCCCTTGGTGGGAGGTTAATACGTAAAATAATTTAACAGATTTCTGAATTATAAAAGGTTTACATGATAATAGGTTTATATGTAAAACAGATATGTAAATTTTGTTTTTTAATGAAATGTGTTGACTAATATTGTTTTAAATTCTTGCAGATGTATACCTTATAGAATAAAAAGTAACAAAGAGAAGAATTTAGAAGATGCATTAGAGGTTCTTGTCATAAGTGCACAAAGAAAAGGCAAAGGGATGTTGTTTCCTAAGGTATGCCATTTTTGTCTCATTCTTTGAGTTTATGTTTTACAAGTTGACTTCTGGAAAAGAGCTGCAAGTTGACTTTTTCAAAATAGAACAAATAGTCAAGCAAAATGATTAACAAATTTCTTGATCTTACCAGGGAGGTTGGGAGTCCGATGAATCGATCAAGGAAGCCGCGTTAAGAGAATCTATGGAGGAAGCCGGAGTATTCGGTACCCTTGAGGTTTGTTTCATGGTTCTTTTTCAATATAATTTCACATTGAAGCATACAAATTTTGATAATTTTCATAAACCTTTGCCACCTGTTGCCTGCCTGGTCTAAGCTACGGTTTACCTGGTTCCACCGAAGTTTTCAATAATGGATTCTCATGATTAGCAAAATATGAAAAGAAGTTTATAATAATCCAAGTCAAATGGCATATAACCCGAGTTAGTATTAATAATTTCACATTGTAGCATACAAATTTTGACAATTTTCTTAATGCTTTGCCACTTGCGGCCTACCCTTAGCAGGGTATTGGTGGGACTTATAAGTTTTCACTACCGGGTTCTTATGATAACCAGAAAATGAAATAATACAGTAATAACCCAAGTCAAATAGCATATAAGCAAGAATCGTACAATTTATCTCTTTCAGTTCAACTTTTTCAGCGTATATTGGGTAAATGGCATTTCAAGAGCAAGAGCAAAGACGCGCTATATGAAGGGTACATGTTTCCTTTACTTGTGAAGGGTCAACTCGACTTCTGGCCCGAAAAAGATATTCGTCAAAGAGTTTGGGTAAGTTCTAAAAGTAAAAAAGATTCAATCTTTTTGCCAAATTGCATGTTTGTCACAAGATTTTATGCTCATACATGTTTGATGTTTCTTTTTTTATCAGATGAGTGTACCAAAAGCTAAAGAAGTTTGCCAACAATCTTGGATGAAAGAAGCATTGGATTTGTTGGTAATTCGACTCGAGTCATCGACTACTACGATTGATGAGGAATCCATGTGACAATCACTAAAAACTAGCTCATAACATGTAAATAGGACATGATTAATGCGGAAAAGGTTCACAAATTGCACTTGGATTAAAAGCTTAAGCTACTAGTTGGTTTATGAACTCAATAGCTTGCTTATTGCGGATCAAGGCATTCATTAGAAGAGAAAAAATCAAAGAAAACAAAGAGATGGAAGTAAAATTTGTAATCTAGGGGTTACTAACATTGTTTTGATTTGATCTTTTATCATTCTTGTGAGGGTTATGGAACTTGTTCTAATGGTTTTGTTGTACAACTTGGTCATTAATGAATTTCCATTGGTTCAGTTAAGAATCTTGTTCTTAATTGATTGTTTAATTTATTGTTATAATAAACTATAGAAGGAAACGAACCGGGAAATCAGGAAATCGGTGATGGGTTACCGAAACCGAACCGAGAAATCGGTTTTTAGAAAAACATTAAACCGAACCGTCGGTTTTTTGTTGGGTCCGGTTATTTCGGTTTCATGCTCACCCCTAGACCGGAGAGTCATGTTTAACAAGTAAGTTGAGCTGAATTAGCAGCAATTCATGCTAGAGCCTAAAATAATACGTGCTGAGTTGGCTCCACTCCTTATCTCCAGGGCCGGCCCTGGGGTAGGCCGAGCCAGACTTCCGGCCATGGCCTATTTTTTTAGGGGGCATAAAATTATATATATATATATATATATATATATATATGATATATATATATATATATAGATATGTTTTTTTATAAAAGTTTATATATCGGTTTTATATATTGGGACCTTTTTATAAAAAATTAAAAACATATTGTGTCTTTTTTATAATGGTTGAGCCCTCTTTAATCTTTATAATCTTTATTACGGTATGTCATGTTCATACTATATTTTTTCTATGTTTATTGCTATAACGTTAATTGTCGTTTAAAAAAAATTAGTTTATATATTTTGTTCGTAGGAGCCTTTTTTTTCGGGCTCGGTCGGGGCACTTAAATCCTCAGGACCGTCCATGCTTATCTCTATTCCGAGCTGGAATTTGATCTAGTGTTTGGCTCATATTCAACTCGAGTGAGCCTGTGGTTTGTTGAGTTGTCTCGTTTTTTTTTCCTTTTTCTATGATTTTGGTATGTGCTTATACAAATCTCAAATGATAAGTTAACACTAATCTCAAATTATACATGTTTTAAATAACACAATATCAAACTATCAAAATACAAATAAAATCAAGCATGAAAATTTATTCAGACGAGTCAACAAGCAAGCTACTTTTAGCTTGAACCCAGCTCGAAAATCAAAGAAACCGATCACCAGGGTTGCTCAAGCTGAATTACAAACGAACTACAAACAAGTCACACATTATATCCTAAATTCATTTTATAATTTTATAAAAATAAAAATCCAGAATCCAGCTGTGAAAAGATTGTCTCTTGATCATCTTTATATCACCAAGTCATCTATGATAGTTACTTATTGTCTTTGGCATAAATTTCCACAAAAATAATTGTTGCTTTAGTAATTTGCACTAAAAAGGGGAACATATGATATCAACATCTTCTTTATTATATAGTTTGATTTGTCCTATCTAATGCAACAAGTGCATTTTATGAATTGTTTTGTATCCAACATGACTAAATACTAACAAAAATGTACCTTTCATATCCTTTTTTAAATGCCTTAGGGACATTTTGGAAGGAGCCGAAGCACCACTTGCTCTTGATTGTGGAATAAAATCAACTAGCGTCTCTGACTGTATATTTTTTTTAGAACGGCAAATTTCTTTTAATTCTGTCACTAGTGACCTCCAAACCTTAGGTGCTCCTATAGGCTTTGCCTCTGTCATTGGTCCAAAAAAAAATATCTCTGACTGTATATATATACATGTAAAGTGGTTTCTATGAGCGGAAGTGAAATGGTACGCCAAATACGAATATCATGAACATGTCTTATGTGCATGTAAAGTGGGATGTGTATACCGGAGCAACCCGCTTCTAAGGACTAGGGTTTTCAAGAAGGAAAGAATGATATAAATTCTTAAAATAGTAAAAGCAACGTTCTCATGTTTTAAAAGAGACTAATCTTCAATATTTTCGATAAACACCTAACTGACATCTAATCGAGCTGTTTTTTAATAGCAAAAAAGTCGTCGATTCAAACCAAAATGGAGTAAAAACTAATACAATATTGATTAGTACAACGAGTTTTAGATTACAACGGGTTTTATTACTTCATTGATTCATTCGGTAGCATATGTTTAAGTCGTTTCTTCCATCTCTCTATCATCATGATTTCAGATTAAACCATGAAAAAATATAAAACTTTCGATACAGAATAGTATGTTTCAAATATCTACAAAATCATAAGAATAAGTTAGAAATTGAATTTGGGCCTTGATTAAAAGTGTAATAAGCCCATGGTCAGCCTACCAAACATTTTAGACAAAATATTTCCACTAAAAACTTTTTTAAAATATTTTGAATAAGTTTGATATGGATCACAAGGAGTTTGGGTCATAAAGAAAGCTTTAAATATGAAGAATGACTTAGTTGGGCCTAATCAACCAAATAGGCCCTTTTAGTACAAACAAATGGATTAAAGGCCCAAACCTCACATGGAAGTAGTGGTGCACAAAAAAACCGGTTTTTTTTTAACCCGGTCCAAACCGGGGTTAAACCGGTTTGGACCAAACCGGTTCGGGTTACCCAAAAACCGGTTTGATGCTTTCTGGATGAGATCGGGTTAAGGACTGGTTCAAACAAACCGGTTTGATAAACCGGTTTTCGAGCTGGACAAAAAAATAGCCGTTGGGGAACGGCTATATGGCCGTTGGGGTCGATTTTAGCCATTTTTTTGCTCCATTTGCACCCTTAAAACACTATAAATAGGTGGGGGGTGTTTAGGGTTGATCACACCTCTCTTTACACTCTCTAATCTCTAAAACCGCTCTTTAAACCCGTCAAAAACTCTCTCTAAACTCTAAAAAAAAGCATGGCAAGTTTTGGTGTTGGTGGTTCCTCAAACGAAGTTACCGTTGTGGAAATTCGAGTAACAACGAGAAATCCGGCAATTTGGTGCAATTACGATCTATGTTTGTTGTCAAACGGGAAGGAACGTGCTCGGTGCAAGATGTGTGGTGTGTTTTTGGGGAAAGATTCAAATACCAGTTTGAAAATGCATATGGAAAAATCTTGCCCGTCATTGAAGGGAATTCCAAGTGAAGGTCAAGCCTCCATGACAAGCGAAGGAGGAATTTGAAACTTTGATCCAAATACTGTTCGAGATCGAATGGCGAGGTTAGTGATTCAAGAAGGATTGCCGTTCAACCACTTTGACAATCCGCGCTTGACAAGGATGATTCAAGAGACACTCCAACCACGTTATCATCAAGTAAGTCGCACAACCCTTAGACGAGATTGTATAAAAATGTGGAAAAAAGCAAAAAAAGAATTAATTTTGGGTTTTAAAAATTTGCAAACCGGTGTAAACTTAACCACCGATGTTTGGTCGGCTCCACATGGTATACCCGATTCGTACATTTGCGTTACCGCGCATTGGGTTGATCCCAATACGTGGCAAATGATGAAGCGTACAATCGCTTTTGACTTGTTTGAATATCCATAAATGTTTACGGGGTTGAAACTTTGATTGATAGAATTACTTACGCTTTCAATTTGGATAGCGAAGACATCCATTTTGCACAAGTTACAAAAACACATTTTAACAAATGTTTACAAGATTTATTTGATATTTATTTACATAAATATGGTACAACTCCGACTCCACATGAAACAATGGGTACATCATCAAGTGGTAGCTCGAGAGATGTTAATTTGAATTTATATAACGAAATGTTAAATGAATTTAGTAAACGGGCTCGAGGTACCACCCCGAGTAGCGAACTCGGAAGGTATATTGGCACAAACTTTTTAGCGTTTATGCCTCCTACCGTTTTTGAGGATTTTGATATTTTGGCATGGTGGAAAAAAAACGAAGCTTCGTTTCCGATTCTTTCCGCCATGGCCCGTGATGTACTAACCGTCCAAGCTTCCACGGTAGCTTCGGAATCTGCGTTTTCTTTTAGTGGCAGTGTATTATCGATACGAAGGACTAGACTCACACACGTAGCGATGGAAATGTGCATTTGCTTGAAGGACCATTTGGATGCGATGGATAGGATACAAGACCAAACTTCTCTCGAAGATGAAATTCAAGCTGAAGAAACCATACACAACAACGAGGTTGATCTTGGAATATCCGAACCAGTCACCGATGAAGAACTAGCCGAAGATGCAAGGCTACGAAACTCTAGTTCCGAAGACAACGCACAAGAATAATCAATCAATATTCCAAAAAATAAAACGTTGAACTTAATGTTTTATATTTGTTATATTTTTGTAATGTTTTACAATTTTATAAATTTATCTTGTCATGTTTTTTAATTTCCGAACTTTCCATAAATGTTAATAAACGTTGAACTTTAAGTATTAAGTTTAAAATTTATTTGAATTTTTTTTTTAATAAAAACCGGTTTAAAGGGCAAACCGGTTTAAAACCAACCCTAACCGGTTTGACATTTCCTATTACTAAAACCGGTTTAACCCGAACCGGTTTGGGTCCAAACCGGTTTTGACTTTTCGTTGACCAAACCGGTTCAGGTCGGGTTGAACCGGTTTGGGTTAAAAAACCGATTTGTGCACCACTACATGGAAGTGTATAATCAAAAACTTTAAGTAATTATAAGTGTTTTTAATAATTATTATGGATATGGGCTTAGAAGGCCCATTGTGGGCCAAGAATGAACTAGTTACACTCTTAACAAAGAAAGCTAAGTGTTCAACCTAAAGAAGTTTTATTCAACCAAACTTAACTAATGACAACCATAACGCCATACTTAGAAATCGAGAACTTATCAACCTTAGAAACATACTATATTTGGACACTTGCTAATTATGAAAACTTTCCAAATCTAGAAACTTACTAAATAAGGAAACCCTATACTATAACATAACAAGAATGATAATAAACTTTAAGAATATCGCATAGACATTAAGGAAAGCATGCATTGGATCATAATACATATCGTTTAGTGACACCTTTTCCTTAACTTAGGAGGTACACACTATTGAAGAATCTCCACCAAAAATATTTCATTTACAAGAATCAAGGTGAGTTTCATGGGCCAATTTTACTTAATTTTTGGTTGACCACATGCTTCCAGAAACTTCTTTTGAAATGTTGTGGTGAGCAAGTGACAAGAAGAGAACCTCTATAATTCCTTCAAGAAAGAACAGTCATTAACTCATGTTTGAGCCTCATGATTTTATGGGTAGTACTATCTGGGGAATCCCCCACGCCAGTGTCCTTATTCAATAGGTCGGGTAACCCCTTCCCCTTTTGGGTACGGAAAACCCCACTGTAGGTTCTAGGAACTGAATGCGACATATGTAATGCACTATAAGACCTATTACAATAGAGGGTGTAGGTTATGGAGGGTAACTTTCTTACATGCTCGGGTAGTATCGGTAATGATTGGAGGATTAATTGTGTGACTTGTTTATTGAGCAGTATGCTATACTTCATTATGCAGAATTTACTTATATGTAGTTTTACTTAAACTCATGAACTCACCGGTTACGTGCTGATCAGATTATTTTAAGCATGTATTTCAGGTGATAGAATATTGGACATTGGCATAGAGAAGTGGCTAGAGATGAATGGATAGCTCCCCTTAGTTTGATGTTGAAGTCTTAGTCAACTGATCCACTTTATGTATTAATGTTTAATGGTGGATACTAGACTTAGACTTTTGATTTTGGGTGTAAATTGATATGAATTGTTTATGGTTAGATTGTATTTGGCTCTCTAAGTTTGGTGTCGATCATTCCGTCTAGCCCCTAGGGTCGGGGTGTGACAGATTGGTATCAGAGCCAAATGTTTTAGCGAACTAGGATATCTTAGTGGTACCTAGACTTTAACCTCAATAGGTAGGGACTGATACTCATAAGTTTGAGTTTTACTTTTAAGTTGACTTTGACGTTTAGGATTGACTTTTGACTTAAGAATAGATCGTGACATACGTAGGAACTGCGCGAGGTTAATATAATCAAAGCCTACTTTATTAAGTGTAGTATTACGTAAATGTATGTTAAAAAATACTTTCGAACAAGTATGACGGGAAACAACGGTAGAGGAAAGGAGATCTACACGGAAGCATCGTTATCCAGCTTTAGACGACCCAGCTGATTAACGTGAAGTGGTATTCATCATCAACTTAGAAGCGCTGACCAACGTGAGTGTTCAGACTCTATCCTTCAATCTCTCTTAAATTTGAAGTGTTATTCATCATCAACTTAGAAGCGTTAGCTTGGAAGGTCATCTTACAAGTCTAACTTCTATTTTGTGTTAGGATAGAATATAAACTTGAATCAATCAACTTGATGCGAACATAATATACGAGCACTAGAATTAAAAGAAAAATCAATTGATTAAGAAATCACTCAAGAACAGTTGTATGAAACAATCATCACAGATTTCATTAAGATGCATAATCAATTATAAATCAAGTCTCCCCTCAACACGAGGTCACATTGAATAATGTGAAAACACACAGTTCACGCCATAATCCGTTACATGAATCGTTACAATAATGATGATAGAACTATGAATAAAACAAACTCGAACGGTTTGATTCTCTGGCGTCATTAGAATGATGACTCACACTATAGGACAAAGCAATCATAACGGAATTATCCTTTAGTGGAATCAAAGTTGTTAATCGCCAATGAAAACATTAGTTGATGTTGATAAGTGGAAGTTGGAGATTCCACATATTACCTATAACTCATACACTGGGAATCCACTTAAGCAAATCGACTGATGGTCAAAATTTACAAAGTTAACATTTCAGTAATTGTCTTTGTACACAACTAGACAGGCTGATTTAGTGAAATTGCCTCAAGTAGGCCACATAATATCAGCTTTTATAATGATTTGCACACTAAGTGTTATGCTGACTATTTTCTTAAACTGGCTTAAACTATGTAAGTTGACCATCTCATTGTCAACTACATACACTGACATTTCACCTAAGCATTTATGATAAGTATAATAGATAATTTGTGAAGAGAACTTTAAACGATGTTAGTAGTTTATTCTTAGTTAAATCGTATTCTAGTTATCTTTAATTTCTAAAGTATTATAGAAAAACTTATTTGAAGTTATTTATAAAATAAATATATTCTTATTTTACTTAAATATGTTCAATTTTGTGTAAGTTCAAATATACATATAGAAACAATGATATCTATTAGTACTTAAAAATACTAGAAAAATATAGAACTTACCCTTTTCCACTTAGCCCTAAGATTTTTCGTACCAGAGTCAATGGCTTGTGTTTTTTGCACCTCTATCATTATGTGTTAAGTATACCAAAAGCTTGGTGATGTGCACTAAATTATATATATATTTTTCACATCAAATATCATTCTTTTTATGTTGGTTTTCTTAAGATTCTTGTGAATTAGTACCATAATTGATTCATATTGAGTTTTCATGCCCTAAAGACCGAGAAATGATCAAAGGAGCAAAAATAGTGCAAAAACAAGAAGAAATGATTAAGTCAACAAATCTGGCACGGTTCGTGCCTCATCAGGCATGCCCCAGTGCCCAAGGTCAGGACACAAGAAAACACATGGAACACACGCCCCCTGTGTCCAATCCAACACGCCCTCGTGCCAAAGGTCAAGCACACCCCGTGCTCAAGCCCAACACGCCCCCGTGCGCAAGCCCAACACGTCCCCGTGCGCACTACAATGTCCAGGTATGCTTGAACCAAGTTAGTGTAGCAGCAAACGGTACACACGGGGGCCATGCCTCATCAAGCACGCCCCGTGCCCAAGCCCTAGAACAGCCTATAAATAGGCCATTCTTGCACCATTTTGAAGAGAGCTTTGTTAGAGACTTGTAGCCATTTTGTAGAAAAATTCTCTATATTTTCTTGTAGCTAGTTTCAATTTCCAAGATTCTAGATTCTATTAACAAATTTGAAATCTTGTAACGATACCTTTGAGTGTTTATACAAGTTTAATCTTTGTTGATTGCATGACCATTCTTGGCTAAACTCTTTGAATCTATTAAAGTAGTTGGTGTCTTTATGGATTCAAAATTGGTGTGTGTGAGTGACTACAAAAATATGATCTTTTAACATTGAAAGTGGATCCGCACAACCGTTGGAACGATTCACCAATTTCATGCTTCGTTAATTCGGGCATTCACACTTCTATATCTATGTAGAGTCGGTGTGTTAGTTACTTGGAAGGGTGCTAGAAGTTGTGAATTGTGAACGCGGTTCGTAAAGATCCTTGCTTTTTAATATACGGTGACTCTTTATTCTAAAGACTTGACTTTATGCATTACTACTATCTTTGTAGAGAATAATCAAAGCAAATGAGTCATAGTGACTGCTGTGTAAAGTACCTTGTCTAAAGACACAATTTTGATACTTTAATTCCGACATTGAGGTGGTTGTTATGGTGGGAACTTTCTAATATTGTTGTGGGAGTTAATGTCCCGAACCCGAAGTTGCTCTATCTTTTGAACTTACACACGCATTATCATTGATCTTCATGTTTATGGCGTGGTGTCCCGACCCAAGAACCATGTCTAGCTAAACATAGCGGTTGTCATGTTGCTCAGACTACTACCCTCAGGAAGACAGTTTAGCGACTTAAGTGGCGACCGCCATGTGTGCGAAATAGTGATCTTTTGAGAATCCATAAATAAAAACTAACTATAACATTTGAAGGAATTTGAACCAAAGTGATTTACCCTTGTCATTGATTACTTCTACTACCATCTTTATCGTTTCTCCATCTCCAAAAATAAAAATCAAAGACTTTTCAATTCTAGAAAGATTAGACATCAACCAAAGTCTGGTACTAAGAGCCTATGTATCCTTGGATCGATACTCGGTTTTACCAAAGCCGTACTACGTCCACGATGGGTGCACTTGCCCTAAGTGTGTTGTAGTGAGTGGAAGTAATTACCGTTTTACAAATTTTAAAGCTTTTGTGTTGAAAAATCATCTATTTTTATATACACCCACGAACACATCACTTAGCTTTCCCTTCCTGTCATACACCATCCTCTATACACCACCATACATGAGCATATTGCCTATCTACTTCAAAAGAGAACACCAAGAAAAACACAAACTTAAATATCTCATAAACGAAAAAAGATTATGTCGTTATGTAGCAAGTTTGGAATTAATTTTTTGGGGATCCAGGAAACCTTTATGACTTCCCTAGATCTTTTTAAAGTTAAGAGCATGTGGGGGAATTACCAATTTTATTTTGCTTCTTCTTTAGGCTATGGACACTCGGGGGGTATTTCATCTATTTGGGACCCATCAGTCTTTTCTAAATTAGCTATTCATTGCATGGATAATTTGGTTATAGTGGAGGGGGTTTGGCTATTCCTTAATATGAGATGCTTTATGATAAACGAGTATGCTCCTCATGATGCTAACGTGAAGAAAAATCTTTGGGAGTATATTTTGACGTTCATGTCTTCTAATCCAGGTAACTATATTATATTTGGTGACTTTAATTCGATTTGTTTTGCTAGTGAAAGGAGGGGTTTTACATTTTCTGCAATTGAAGCCTCTCTTTTTAAGGATTTTATTATGTGGGGTGATTTGGTGGATGTTCCTTTTAGGTGGCTATCAATTCACTAGGGTGGATGCTAACTGTGCAAACGCTAGTAAGATTGACAGATTTCTCTTGTCTAGGGATTTATTATTAACGGTTCCGAATTTGGAAGCCACTGTTTTGGACAGGAATATTTCTGATCATAGGCCTATTCTTTTAATGCAAAGGAAGTTGGACTTCGGTCCTATTCCTTTCAAACTATATAACTCCTGGATGGAGTTAGATGGTTTTGACCAGGTGATGATTGATTCGTGGAAGGGTATAGAGCTGTCTACATCCCATAATCCTGTGATTAAGTTCAAAAATAATTTAAAGAACCTTAAACAGTGTATTAAAAGTTGGTATCATACAAGACTAAAGTTGTCGGAGTCCTTGGTGGTACTTCAGCTTTGGATGATGGGGAGTTCATCCCAAATGCTGGGCCAGAAATAAGGGATATTATTAACCAAATTGGGAATATTGAAAATTCGTTGAATCTAGATGCAGCTCAAAAACCTAAGGTTAAGTGGAGTATTGAAGCTGTAACATCCCGTATTTCGAAAACGATAGAACGAGCACGGGATTTACACGAAATTAAGGAAAAAGACGTGAGATGGACCGGGCCTTGGGCCGGGTCGCTAGGTGGGCCGAGCTGAGGGTGAGGATGGGCTTTAAGACCCTAACCCTCCATTCAGTAGCTCATTTCTTACTTTATCTTCCCATTTCTAGAGAGAGAAACACCTAGAGAGAGAGTGTCGGTTTTGACCAAAGATCGGACCAACCTTCTTCTCCGGTGTTTGTTTGAAGCTTATTTGAAGAATCGAGCCCAACCAGGTATCAAAACCCATCCAGATCTGAGTTTTTGTGTTGAAATGGGTTTTTAGGGTTAACAAGCGTTTTCTTCAAAAAGATCGGATTTTTACATATGTTTATGACTAAAAACTATAGATTTAGTTTCATGGTTACGATTAGAACAGTTTGGACGTAAAAAGTTTGGATTTTGGATCAAAAACGAAGAATCTAGCCCAAATCAGTTGAGTTGTCCGAAAACTCCTTGAAATGGTCTGAAAACTTTGAAGTGTCCGAAAAGTGTTACGGACACACAGAGAGATTTCGGACGAAAAATATTCCTGACGAAATAGTTTTCGGATGAAAGACATTTCGGACGGAAGAGATTTTGACCGAAAAAATTACAATCGAAAAGAGATTTTGGACAGTTGAGTTTTCGACCAAGTAGATTTCGGACAGATCGTTTTGTCATATCTAGAAATTAACCCGTGTTGTTTATGACTACTCGAACAGATCGTCTAGCACCCCGTTGAGCCTTATACTTAAGAAGAGTTAACTAAGAAAGTCAGGTGAGTTCTAATCCCTTTCCTGCCTACTTTTGGGGTGGTGTGCATACTTAGCAAGCGTTTATTATATTTTTATATTAATAAACAAAAGTAAATGATATGTTCAAAGAAAGCGTTTATAGAAAGATGACGAAAGACATGATTTATAGAGAGATTTAAAAGAGGCAAAAGAAAGATTTTATGCAAAGAATGACGTTTACGAAATGTTTACAAACGGTAAAGACATTTTAGAAGAATGGAGGTAAAGTTTTAAAGAAAGTCCTTTCATTAACCAAGAAAGTAAAGATAAAGTTTCCTTCGGGAATAAGTACCAAGTTAAGTTACGGTTCCTTTAGGGACAGATGTTACTATGTACATCCCCCTCTATAAGAACCTTGCGGTTCGCTAATGGTTGATCAACTAGTTCTCAATGATAAGGAGTAACGACGGTTACTCACAAGGGGCTTAGTGCCTAAGTAGGGCTTTGTGCCTAAGTTGTCCTCCTAGAGCTAAAGAGCCTTAGGAGACATAGTGAGTAGTGAATCCTAGAGGTAAAGAGCCTTAGGATACACTACAGATACAGATGGAATTGACGGAAGAGTGACATCGTCCTGGCCCGAGCAAGGACTGTTACAAAAGTTACGGTGATACATCGCGTAATCTTCCCTTATTTGTTAGCCTTTGGACTTGAGCCATCGGGACAATAGGGAAAGAAATTGAAAGTTAAAGATAAGTTTTCAGTTAAGATAATGTGTGTATGAATTAACAGATACTATATGTAAGGTTTTTGCCATCTCGGCACTAAAGATATGTTCAAGTAAAATCTTTCTTCTTTTAATATATATGTATTAATGTTTTATGTAAGCGTTAGAACTCACTCAGCGTTGCTAATTTTTACTATGCATATCAGTTAAGTGTAGGTGGCAATACATAGAAGTGGATGCTTGGCTTGGCAATGAGGGTTACCCGAATATCAGAGTTTGGCATCCCGTTTATGTTTAAAGTTTATGATGTTCTAATACAAGTTAAATTCGTATCAGACAAGTATGTTTAAGACACATTATGAATTCCGTTGCTTATGTAAAAGTTTTAATCGTTTCTGCTGAAATTGTGTTGAATGTCTTATGTTTATGAGCTATGTTTGATGAGTAAATCTAATAAGTAAGGTCTCCCGAGTTAGGTGTCTTACAAGTTGGTATCAGAGCCATAGTTTGAGAGATTTGGACATCCCCGATGTCCAGACTTAAACTGAGAATGGGACCATGTAGCGGATGCTAGTAACGGGTAACTCGGAGCCAAAGAATCAGAAGCGTATAGTAAGTTAAGTTTTTCATGTTAGAGTGTCAAGATAAGAATGGAGGCTTTAGTGAAATCATGAAAGTGAATAATTAGAAAACGAGAAGTGATGTAATGATTATTAACGTCTTATTTTACTTATTGTGTTCTACCTGTTCCCTAGCATGACTAAACTAAATTCAGTTTGTTCCATATCTTTCAGTGAGGATGGCTAGACGTGGAGGGGGTAGAGAAGGTGGAGGAGGAAGAGGTGGTGGACGAACTGGTCGCCGCGGTGGGACACATGCAAACCACGAGGTTGAGGAAAGTGTCCATACTACCCATACTGATACGGCTGGAAATCATCCCAATGATGAGTAAGTGTCAGAAGCTAACCAGATGTTTGAATTTGAACCAGTTGTGCAAGCGGCTTTCGGCCGAGAATTTACACGAATGCTGAAGGAAACCTTACCAGTCGTGATGGCTGAAGCCTTGAGGAAAGCTAATAAGTGCCCCAGTATAGTTCCGGTCACTAAAGGACCTATGGTACTTCTAGGTACGGGAGGGCTAGATCATGTGAGGAACGTTGCACCGCCTGCTCGCGGATGCGACTACAAGGCATTTCGAGGTTGTGATCCAACATTGCTTACCAGGGAGAAGGATGCATCAGATACCCTGGATTGGATCAACAAAATGGAGTCTACCATCCATCCCAACGAGTGCCGACCAAATCAAGCAGTTTCGTTCGCTGCAAATTCACTAAAGGGAGAGGCAGCACATTGGTGGGAGACTGTGAGGCAAGCGAAGGGTGATCAAGTGATTGAACTGTTAAGGTGGAATGACTTGAAAGCGTTGGTGATATAAAAGTTTTGCCCTAAGAACGAGGTCCACAAGGTAGAAAAGGAGTTCCTGACTTTTCAAGCCGGGCTCATGACTCACCGGCAATACACCTCCAAGTATAATGAGTTGGCATGTCTAGTGCCCCATCTCGTAACCATCGAGGAGAGGAGGATCCACTATTATATCCAAGGATTACCTCCAAAGGTTCGTCCTTTTGTCAAAGCCAACACACCAAGCACTTTTGAGTCGGTGGCTATTCTGAGCGGAGTTGCGTATGACGACATAGCTTTTACCGAAGTCGTTCCTGAAGCACCCAAGAAACAAGCGGTCAAGCGAACAGGTGAAGACCTCCAAGGACTAAGCGAAGCAAGGGTAAGGGTAGAAACCGATGGAACGTGTGGTAAGTGTGGAAAGAAGCATGGAGGTGAGTGAAGTTTAGGACCGGTGGGATGTTATAAGTGTGGCAAGAAAGGCCACCTTTCTCATGACTACCCAGGCAAGCGTGTATGTTATAACTGTGGCTAGAGGGGGTAGTATGGTAACAAATGTAAGAAACCGAAGGCAGCAGCGAAGGCAAGAGTATACCAGGTGATCGATAAGAAGGATTGAGAAAAAAGCTTGACGCCAGGTCGTGTATGTATCTCTTTTCCTAACTATTTAAATTTTCTGTACTCTCAAGGAAGTCCTAGTGTAAATAGAAATGTGCGCCGTTGGAAACTTTTAGTCATCCCAGTCAGCCTAGATGCCTTAGAAACAGAACCGTCCCCGAATTTAACCACGTATAGCCGAAAGATGAATCATCTTAGACTCTCAATGGTAGTTAATCACAATGGCCTTCATAACCAAGCTACCCCACATAGCTACGGTTTATGCCACCCATTCCATGATCTACTATCAGTTTAGCTTATGGCAGGTTTCGAGGACGAAACCTATTGTAAAGGGGTAGACTTGCAACATCCCGTATTTCGAAAGAGATAGAACGAGCACCAGATTTACACGAAATTAAGGAAAAGGTAGCGAGATGGACTGGGCCTTCCGTCGGGTCGCTAGGTGGGCCGAGCTTAGGGTGAGGATGGGCCTTAAGACCCTAACCCTCCATTCAATAACTCATTTCTTACTTCATCTTCCCCATTTCTAGAGAGAGAAACACCTAGAGAGAGTGTTGATTTTGACCAAAGATTTGCCCAACCTTCTTCTCCAATGTTTGTTTGAAGCTTCTCTGAAGAATCGAGCCCAACCAAGTATCAAAACCCTTCAAGATCTGAGTTTTTGTGTTGAAATGGGTTTTTATGGTTAACATGCGTTTTCTTCAAAAATATCGGATTTTTACGTATGTTTATGACTAAAAACTATAGATTTAGCTTCATGGTTAAGATTAGAACAGTTTGGACGTAAAAAGTTGGGATTTTGGATCAAAAACGAAGAATCTAGCCTAAATCAGTTGAGTCGTCCGAAAACTCCTTGAAATGGTCCGAAAACTTTGAAGTGTCCGAAAAATGTTTCGGACACAGAGAGAGATTTTGGACGAAAAATATTTCGGATGAATTAGTTTTTGGGTGAATCAGTTTTCGGATGAAAGACATTTCGGACGGAAGAGATTTTGACCGAAAAAAATTACAATCGAAAAGAGATTTCAGACAGTTAAGTTTTCGACCAAGTAGATTTCGGACAGATCATTTTGTCATATCTAGAAATTAACCCGTGTTGTTTATGACTACTCGAACAGATTATCTAGCACCCCGTTGAGCCTTATACTTAAGAAGAGTTAACTAAGAAAGTCAGGTGAGTTCTAATCCCTTTCCTGCCTACTTTTGGGGTGGTGTGTATACTTAGCAAGCGTTTATTATATTTTTATATTAATAAACAAAAGTAAATGATATGTTCAAATAAAGCGTTTATAGAAAGATGGCGAAAGTCATGATTTATATAGAGATTTAAAAGAGGCAAAAGAAATATTTTATGCAAAGAATGACGTTTACGAAATGTTTACAAACGGTAAAGACGTTTTTAGAAGAATGGAGGTAAAGTTTTAAAGAAAGTCATTTCATTAACCAAGAAAGTAAAGATAAAGTTTCCTTCGGGAATAAGTACCAAGTTAAGTTATAGTTCCTTAGGGACAGATGTTACTATGTATAGAAAGTCAGTTATGGGTTATGTCCCCCTCTATAAGAACCTTGTGGTTCGCTAATGGTTGATCAATTGGTTCTCAGTGATAAGGAGTAACGACGGTTACTCACAAGGGGCTTAGCTAAAGAGCCTTAGGAGACATAGTGAGTAGTGAATCCTAGAGGTAAAGAGCCTTAGGATACACTGAAGATACAGATGGAATTGACGGTATAGTGACAGCTTCCTGACCCGAGTCAGGACTGTTACAAAAGTTACAGTGATGCATCGTGTAATTTTCCCTTATTTGTCGGCTTTTGGACTTGAGTCATCGGGACAATAAGGAAAGAAATGGAAAGATAAGTTTTCAGTTAAGATAATGTGTGTATGAGTTAACAGATACTATATGTAAAGATTTTGCCATCTCGGCAGTAAAGATATGTTCAAGTAAAACCTTTTCTTCTTTTAATATATATGTATTAATGTTTTATGTAAGCGTTAGAACTCAATCAACGTTGTTGATTTTAGTATGCATATCAGTTAAGTGTAGGTGGCAGTACATGGAAGTGGATGCTTGGCTTGGCAATAAGGGTTACCCGAATATCAGAGTCTGCAAAAAGAGTATTGGAATATCAGAGTCGGGTCATCCTGATGGGTTTTTTCTTGGGATCGTTAAAAAGTATTGGGATTTGTTGCAAAAAGATATCTATGATTTTGTTAGTCACTTCTTCATCGCATCCTTTATCCCGACCGTGTGTAATTCTTCTTTTATAACTCTAATCCCAAAGGTGGCGAGCCCGTTGGTTGTTGCTGATTTTTGGCATATTGATTAAGTTGTGATTTTTGGCATATTGATTAAGTTGTGAGCCCCTGGATGACCCGTTTATTATAAACGAGTTGATGGATTGGTATAAAAGAAAAAGTTGATGATCTTTAAGATTGACTTTGCTAAAGATTATGATTGCTTGAATTGGGATTTTCTTTTCTATAATGGATAGGATGGGTTTTGGGGCGACTTGGATCGGGTGGATTCGCGCTTGTTTATCCTCAGCGTGTGCTTCTATTTTGATGAATGTGAGCCATACGAAGGAGTTTCAACTTCAAAGAGGCTTAAGGCAGGGAGATCCTATGGCTCCTTTTCTATTTATCCTTGCTATGGAAGGTTTACAAGTGGCTTTAGAAGAATGTAAATGTATGGGTCTCTTTAAAGGAGCCAAGGTGGATGGTCTTTCCATTTCACATCTTTTCTGCGCTGATGATGTAATTATTGTTGATGAATGGGTGGGGGATAATATGGTGAACATTGTCAAAGCCTTAAATTGCTTCTTCTTCGCATCAGGTCTAAAGATTAATATCCATAAGTCTAATCTTTACGGAGTGGGTGTTGATTTCAGATTGCTTTCAGGTTGTATACCGGCTAAGATTCCTTTTATTTATTTGGGTATTCCGGTAGGATCAAAAATGGACATAGTGAATAACTGGAATTGTATTGTTGATAAATTCCAAAAAACGTATATCCAGGTAGAAAGAGAGCATGTTGTCTATAGGAGGGAGATTAACCATTGTCACTTCGGTTCTTGGTTCAGTTGGTATGTACTTTCTTTCTTTATTTTGGATGCCTGTTAAAGTTTAAAAAAATTGCTTGAATCTTTGCGTTCTAACTTCTTTTGGGGAGGTAATGATCAAGCGAGAAAATTGGCTTGGGTTAAATGGGATTTGGTGTTAGCGGATAAAGATATCGGTGGTCTAGGAGTGGGGACTCTAGAGTTGTTTAATTTGGCTCTCCTTTATAAGTGGCGGTGGTTTTTTTAATAATCCAAGTGCTTTATGGGTTAAAGTTATTAAGTTGGTTCATGGTGAATATGGGGTTCTACTTGGTGGAGTGCGATCAAGGCTAGTCCCGGGGGTTTGGTCTCGTATTATTCGGTCCATTCTTTTTCTTAATGATAAGGATATTATTCCTTTATCGTCTATAAGAAAGAAAGTGGGGAATGGTGCTAGTACTTTTTTCTGGACTGATACTTAGGTTGGGGACCAGTTTTTTAGGCTAAATTCCTGAGAATTTATAATCTTGAAAGTGATAAAAGGTGTCTTATTAAGGATAGAATCGAGGACTCGGAAGGTAGGTGAAAATGGCGAAGATGTCCTATAGGGGGGATTGAAGAAGCTCAAGTGTTCGAGCTTACTTTGTTACTCGAGGGAGTTTTACTCTCAAATGATGAGGATTCTTGGATGTGGTGTTTGGTTTTTCAAGATGGTTTACAGTGAAGGAGACTAGAAAGTTTATTGATCAGTATTTTCTTTTGGCAGGTGATTCTCCAACTAGATGGAACATGTTTATTCCAAAAAAAGTTAGTATTTTGGTTTGGCGTATTGTCTTGGATCGGCTTCCAACTAGGGTTAATTTGAGTAGTAAGGGGCTTGACATCCCTTCTTTGCTTTGTCCGTTGTTTTCAGACCAGATTGAGTCGTTGGATCATATTATGGGAGAATGTTTTGTGGTCGTGAAGACTTGGAAGTTGCTTTTCAAATGGATTGATATTGCTCCCCCCTTGGTGTTAAGACCGAAGCATCTTATTAGTTATATTGACAGTTTGAATCTTTCTAAGTCGAAGAAAAGTTTGGTGGTAGCTATTATCATGGACGTGTTGGTGGGTTCTGTGGAGGTTTCGTAATGACTAGGTCTTTAATCCCCCGAAGCCCCAAAAAATGGGATTTATGATCTTATTGTTAATATTTCTTTTATGTGGTTCGGTAGTAGGAATCGAAAAGCTAATTTCCGATGGGACGATTGGGTTAAAAATCTTCTCTTATTGATGTAATTGGTTTTGGTTGGCTAGCTTTTTCTAGTCTACCTTCGTACTTATTTAGTCAGAATTTTCGCTGTTAAAAAAAAGGTCTCTTCGGGGACATCCGATAAAATTGGAACGATACAGAGAAGATTAGCATGATCCTTGCGTAAGGATGACACACACAAATCAAGAAATGGTCCAAATTTTTGTCATGGGCACAAGTCCCACTAAACAAATTTGCGGTTAAAAAAAATCATGTTAAAAAAATATGAATGGAAACAATATTAAAAGAATGTTGAACTTCTAAAGTCTCGCACTCACACTAAGTCTACCATTTTGCCTCTTTCAGCTATCACATTCAATCTCATTGATCCATCGAATACGGATTTATGATTATAAGATAAAGGAAACTACAAACGACTTAGGGAGGTGGCAGTGGTATCCTTCCAACCAAACTATCCTCCTAAATTAGACCAGTTAAAAGATGTCAACTCGTTTAGCCAAACTACCCTCCTAAAGTACCATATATGATGGGAGTGGTACCCTCCGAGTACCCTCTACCCCTCCTATTTTTTTTAAATTAAAACAAACCCGCTGAGCTTACCCACTCCCATCTACCCAATGAAGCCGCTTGGGTTGCAGCGGTGTACCCGCGAACCCGCCTTCTACCCGCCTCATACCCGCTCACCACTCTCACTCCCCTTAGTGTGCAAGAAGTAGAGGATGTCGATTGTTGGTTATTGCTCTTAGTCCTTATCTTAGTTTTGATGTGAATTTTATACATGTCTTATTTAGGGTTTTCAGTTCGTATAAAGCCAGTTGTAGTAATTTACGTTGTTGTGACTTAATTAAATAAATTTAATGGATTAAAAAACATCAATAAATGATCAAATGCTCCAATAGACTATAATGTTAGAAAACAATGAATTAAAATTAAAGTTAGAGATTAATATTACAGGTAATGCACAAAGAGATCTAATTTCTTTTAGTTTAAAACACAGGGCATTTAAGGTGAGAATATGACCAATCATTTAAGTTTCGGTTGCCATCAAGGTTCTGCATTGGTGGTCAGGGGGTTTTTCCTAAAGAGTTTCTTCTCTGTGAAGGTCATGAGTTCGAATCTTGTAAAGTGCACTTTATAAAAACTAGGAACACCCTCTGCAGATTCAAATTTCTTGAGGATTGTATGGATAGACTGATGTACGAGCCTCTCCTGATAGGACGTGCCAGTTAAGCCACACCGTTCAAAAAAAAATTAAGTTTCGGTTGATTGGTATAACTTTATTGGCAGAAAAGAATGATTTAAATGAGGGGAGATTTATATATGTATAAAGTCTACATTAAAAGGACGGCCCTGAGTGGAGATTTTTTTCACATTGACTTGGTAACTCAAAACATTTTAATATCCTTCCTAATTATAAGTCCCTCATTATTATCAGTGTGACCTTTTGTGGTATCAATACAAAGTCACCAGACGACAATAAATTCTGAAAAAAAAAACAGGTGATCGACTTCCAACGCTGGATCAAACCATCTTCATTGACTCTTTGAACATGTTTTTGATATCTATACTATTTAATAAATAAAGGTTTTGTTAAGATACTTGTCACTGTTCTGTGCATTTTTAACTTTATTTTTCCGTCTCATTCGTATTAGTTATACAAATTTTTTAATTGTTTTTATAATTTTTTGTTTCCTGTCTCTCTTTTATATTAAATAATAATGATTTTTATAATACGTTTTTTATTTAAAAAAAATAGGTTTATTCGTAAAATATTTTTATAAATTGATTTCTTTCATTCTTCTTATAAAACATTTTTTAAAAATAACTATATAACTTTTTTAGAATTTGTATTAAAAAACTATGTAATAGGTAAATCTTTATTACTAAGTATATATATATATAAATTGCATTTATTCAATAACATTGCATTTATTCAACTCGTATAATACACGGGTATCTAACCTAGTATATATATAGAGAGAGAGGGAGA
Organism: Smallanthus sonchifolius; assembly: GCA_023525975.1. Taxonomy (NCBI): domain Eukaryota; kingdom Viridiplantae; phylum Streptophyta; class Magnoliopsida; order Asterales; family Asteraceae; genus Smallanthus; species Smallanthus sonchifolius. Next base: position 43,509,822 of record CM042023.1, read on the forward strand.
ATCCTCTAAGAAGGGATTTTGCCTTAAGAGCATTCACAGCAGGTTCTGTATATGTTTGTAAGTGAGTTCTGCATATTTTAGATAGTGGTTTAAAGTAGTTGTGAGTAGAGAAGAGCGAAAATGTTACTGTTCATCTATATATTTGTGAAAACATTGTTCACCTTTATTAATTTTTTAATATTTTTTTAAAGTTGTTGTGAGTAGAAGAGAGAGAAAAAGTAATAATAAAGGTATAAAAAGTATTATTTAAGTGAAAATTAAAGAGAAAATATAGTGATTTTTATTGTAATTATAGAGATAGTGATAGAGAAGCTGATGGCAATGCTCTAATTAGCCTAAAAAAGATTATGGAGATGACATATGACACTCCTCATAAATAGGATTAAAGGACATTTAGGTCCTACAATCTAAATTTTCATCCACTTGTTTTCTCAAAGAACAACACAAAAAATTCAGTACAAAAAATACAGCACCAAAAATCTAATCTAAAAAATTCAATACAAAAACTTCAGCATAAAAAATCTAGTATAAAAATTTCAATACAAAAAAATTAGTACAAAAAATCCAGTATAAAAAATCTAGTACAGCATAGAAAAAAACCTACTTTTTTGTATTTTTTTTAGTTGTTATTTTTTATATAGCAATATGATACTCAAATTAAAGACAAAAAAATTCTCGATTTTATGGTGAAACTTTTTTAAAAAAATAATGTCGTATGAAAAAGTTATATACGTTTAAAAAAAGTTCAGGAATTTGAAAAAAAGTAACAAAAGTAGCTCTCTAAAATATCCACACTTCCTTCTTTTTTTCCTACACTTTGATATCAACCATGGATTACAAAAATTAAAAGCCAAGATGTCTTTCTACCGTATTTAGGCAAAATCAATTTTTATTTGTTCTTATATATATATATATATATATATATATATATATATATATATATATATATAATAAGGGATGCTTCCCCTAAGAAGTGTAATTTGGTTAAAAAACCTAAAAAGCAATTTCATCCATTCAATTAAATGATCAATGATAGAGATTTAAGTGTAGCAAAAATAAAGGATGGATGGACATTATTGGAAAACCCACAATTGTTGATTTTTTTTTTAAATTCCCCCACTTTTTTTAAACGTACATAACTTTTTCATACGAACTTATTTAAAAAAAATTACACTGTAAAATCGAGCATTTTTTTACCTTGAATTCGAGTATAGTGTTGCTATATATTTTTGAAAAAACAAAATCGACACTTAATGAAATTGTGCTACTTTACGTAAATGTGTTGGTTTCTGGTAAAACAGCACAATTAACTGTGCTGCATTGTAAAACATCACAATTAATTGTGCTGTTTTATCATAAAATAAACACCAAACATAACAATTAATTGTGTTGTTTTACTATAAAACAGCACCAAAACAACATGGTTAATTATGTGACTTGCTCTTCTTAGCTAACCCAGCACAAACAAAACCAACACAACAAAACTAGTATATCAAACCAGCACAAAACAAAGAACACAATTGGAACTGACAGATTATAATGCTAAAACCAGCACAAACATAACCCACAAACATAACCTAGCACAAGCAAAACCCGCACAGGTAGCCCATCACAAAAATGAACAAAACTCAGCACAATAAAACTAAGCTTTTAAGATTGTATTATATACAAAAACATTTACAAATTATATTTTAGGTTCTGACCCAAGTTTCATAGCATTCACATGAAGTTTTTTTTAATTCAATTTCTTGTATTTTATGGTACATTCTTTTCCTACAACAATAGTTACCGAAAGACGCAATGATCGGATAACTTTTATTTCAGATTTATGATTTTGTAAAATTATCTGTGTTGTTTTTGTTATTGTGTTGTTTTTTATGTTGTGCTGATTTTGTTGTGCTATTTTCCTGTACTGGTTTGTTGTTGTTTAATAGAAAACAGCACAGATTCTATTATCAGTATTGTTTTATCGAAAATCAACACAGATTTTGATTTTTTTTAAATCATCGTTTTTTTTATATCAACATTATACTCAAATTAAAGAGAAAAAAATGCCCGATTTTATGGTGTAATTTTTTTTAAAAAATAATTTCGTATAAAAAAGTTATAAACGTTTAAAAAATATGAGAAAACTTGAAAAAAGTCAACAAAAATTACTATTGCAAAGATACTCATCCAAACTTCTTTTTTTTTCCCTACTTGAATCTCATCCCTTAATTAGGAAAATAGATGGCTAAGATTGTTTTTTAGTCTTTTTAGCCAAATTGCACTTCTTAGTTGAACCTCTTCATATATATATATATATATATATATATACACATATATATATATATATAAATAATTTTACAGAATCTTTTATAAAATCTTAAAATAAACATTAAAATAAACATCTTTATTTAAACATTTTAGTATAAGATTAAAAACAATTACGAAATACAAACCAAAGGAAATTATTACAAAAACAGTATGGAATTTTAAGATGGGGTTAGTAAATGTCAGACCATAAAAAGCCTTTTCGCACATCCTGGCATTAGCAGCCACAAGGTCCCCAAGAATTCAACCACTACCTTATTATTCTATTCTGTTCTTAACATGTCTATATTCTTTTCAGAAAATATTTTCAATTTTATACTTTTTTTTACAGAATCTTTTATAAAATATTTTATAAACATTAAAACAAACATCTTTATTTAAACATTTTAGTATAAGATTAAAAACATTTACGAAATACAGACCAAAGGAAATTATTACAAAAATAGTATGGAATTTTAAGATGGGGTTAGTAATTGTCAGACCATAAAAAGACTTTTCACACATCCTGGCATTAGCGGCTACAAGGTCCCCAAGAATTCAACCACCACCTTATTATTCTATTCTGTTCTTAACCTGTCTATATTCTTTTCAGAAAATATTTTCAATTTTATACTTTTTTTTACATGCTTGTTCTAGTTATCATTGCATATCAATACTTAAAAGACTTAGCCTCTGAAGGAGGCAATCATAAGATAAAAATTATTAAAATAAGTAAACTATAAATTTTTACTAGACTGTCTTTTGAACACCAGGCTTCAAACTTGAAAATCTTCAAATATTATTAAGAGTTGTGTACAAGAGAGAGAGTAGTGGAGTTTTTTCTCCGGATGCATTTACAAGAAATAAGAGTCCCCTTATATAGACATGGAAAAGAAAAAGCTAAACAGACAAGGTTCCCATCATGGGACCTACTTAGACACATTTGTCAAAAAGAAAACAATAATTAGCAATTATTTTGCTAACTTTTAAAAAAGAGAATAGTGTCTGGCCATTATTGTGCCAGAATGCATAATTTTGTCTTCCACTCCACCTATTATTGGAGTCGTCTTTTGAAAAAGCTCTTTGTGGGGCCTATTGTGGTTTTTTGTCTTTGAGCTTGCTTGAAGATTCTTTTAGGATGAACGCCTGCTTGTATTCTGCAAGAACGTTGTTGATATAATCTTCATCTATATGATCAGTATCTTGTCCTTCTTGGAAAATTGGGTCTTCGTCTTTTTCAGTCTGGGAAGATGTAGACATTGTTGAAGGAGATGCTCCTTCTTTTCTTAGATTTTTCATCATGTCTTTCTTCATTTCTGAAAGATAGAAATCCATGATTTCTTTGTTACTGATATCATCAGTTCCTTTAAGTGTTTGGATTTTTCTGACAATATGTCTGAAAGGACTGGGTGCTTCCTAATGAGGATGGCTGTTCTTTTGATTCGTATAATCAGCAATTGTCTTTTTTATTTTCTCTATGGTATCATAGCTTTCTATGACTCCATCAATGTTTTTGAGGGTCATCTTTTTCCAGAATTTGGTAAAAAAGGTTCTTTGAATGCAAAGAATATTTTGGTCGTCATAATCAACCTCTGGAGACCACTTCCAGATCCATGGGATACTGAATTGAATGTAAAAATGTGAAGCAGACATATTTTTGATGAAATTATCATCCCGCTGAGCCTCTATTAAAACTGGAGAGACTTCTACCCATTGAGTATAAAGGGTTTTGTATAATTCAGGGAGAATATTCACTGAAGGGCCAAATGATTACCACCATTTATAAAACCAGACTGGAATTTCCTGTCCTTAAATATGAGAACATATTTTTATGAACCACGAATGTTTTTGTTTCGGATTCTCATATAAAAATGTTTTATAAAAAGCATTTTTGTAGTCCCAATAATTGTATCGAATTGGGGCTTTGGTTTGGGGATGTATAAGCTCCCTTTCCTTTAATGGAGAAGTTCCCCATGTTTCTACAGATATAATTTGTTTCACCACTATCTTACTGAAATTATAAACATCAGTTTGCCCGGCATGATAGTGTTCTATTTCGTAATTTTCTTTTTTAAGAATTTGCTCATAATAATTTCTGGGTTTATAAGCCTCTGTATGATAGAATCCTGTGTCCATATATCTGTTTATTAACAGCCATGGATTATCTGTCCATTTTATGTCCTTGTTTACTAAAAGAAGTATGACTTCTTTATGTGAGCTTTGAGCCCAATTTGTGATATCATCTTCTGCTTCGTTATAAACAGTTCTAGCATATAATGCTGATGATTCTGGGTCTTTATTAGACTCTTCTTTTGAGGCTTTATATGCCAAAAATTCCTTATAAAGGATATTATCCGGTTGTGACGAAGAAGCGGATGATGATGCAATATTTTCAGCTATTGGCTTACGATTTTCGATTCGGGATATAACCCTCGGATTTTGATTACCTCTTCCTCTATAAGAGGATCTTCCTTTTCCTCTTCTTCCTTGCTCCCAAGGAATCATTTTTGAAAAAGTTATCCACATGAGATAATTATTTTTTGTTTTTGCAATAAACAAATTTTAAATTTTTAAAAAGAAATGTGAAGATTAATATTATTAATCATGTTTCTTTTTGTTTGTGATCCTAAAAAATTATTTTCTTAGATCTCTCTTTTGGCCACTTCTTGATTATTAATCAGAAGAGTGCGGTATTCTATCATCTCCTGAATCTCTAGGAGAGCCTTTTTAACTGGTCCCTCTAGTAAGAAAATCAGGAAGACTATTGTCGCTACCCTTTTATAAATAATTTTAAAATCAAAAGGGGCTAAATGAGACTGTCATCGAGCAAACATTTGTTTTGAAACATCATGTTTGAAGTCTTTAGCGAACATAAATTTAGCCGCTTGGCAATCAATTTTTATAATAAATTTTTTATTATATAAATCATCTTGAAATTTTAAAACACATTTTACTATTGCAAGAATCTCTTTTGCAATAGTAGCATAGTTTTTCTGGCTGTTATTCCATTTTCCTGAATGGAATCTAACCAGACTTTCTTGTTTATTTATTGGAGAAATTTGTTTTAAGATTCCACCATAGCCTATATCAGAGACATCTGTTTCAATAATCTTTTCCCAATCTGGGTTGGTTATCATTAAGCAAGGAAGATTTTGAACCTTTTGCTTAATCTTTCGAATGGTCTTAGTATGATTCTCTGACCATTGCTGAGGATTCTTTTTTAATCTATCATATAGAATGGCAGTATCCTTTGCTAGATTTTTATAATAGGGAAGAATATAATTTAAACTTCCTAAGAATCTTTGAAGTTGAGTTTTATCATAAATTTCATCTGAAAATTTTGACTCAAATTCAATACTTCTGTTGATAGAAATAATGTTTTCTTTTTCAATATTATGACCCAAAAATCTTGTTTTGGTTTGAAAAAGCATCATCTTTTATCAAGAGATGACTAAACCGTTTTTTATGATTATATTCTTGAATATATCAATATGTTTAAAATGGGTTTCAATATCTTTAGAAAATACAAGGATATCATATATGTAAACTATTATGAAGTTACTATATGGAATAAAGATATCATTCATAATATTTTGAAATTCTGACAGGGCATTTTTCAACCCAAAAGGCATTACGTTCCATTCGTAATGGCCAGTATGTACCGCAAACACAGTCTTATACCTATCTTTTTCATTTATCTGAATTTGCCAGTTTCTAGATTTTAAGTCAAATTTTAAAAATATTATGGCATTATACAATTTGTCTAATAAATCTTTTTTATTAGGTATAGGATATCTAATCCATTTTAAATTTTTATTAAGAGGTTTGTAGTTTATAACTAATCTAGGAATACCTCTTTCTTTCTCAGAATGTTTATTAACATAAAAAGCAGTACAAGACCAAGGGGATTTTGATCTTCTGATTAAGTTTTTGTCAAGAAGAGATTTGATCTCTTGTTTGCATAATTCCATATATTCGGAATTCATTTGACAAGGTCTAGCCTTAGTAGTGATTTTACTATCGTTAAAATCATCTTCATAAGGGAGAGAAACAATATGTTTCTTCATATCCCAAAAAGCATTTGGATGATCATTACATATTTGTAACGTAAATTGATTATTAATCATTTTGATCTTATCCTGTAATTTTAGTTTGAATTTTTAAAGAAAATATTTCTTTTTATAAAAAATCAATCTAATTTATTTTTGCTTGTAAAAGGGATTCTTTTACATTGTTCAAAGTCTTGAAAAAAGGATTTGTAATAAATGCAAAATGTATTTCTTTGTTCTGGAAAGATCTAGTTATTCCTTTATTATCAATATGCCTTAAAGGAAATATTTTATTTAGAAAAGGGGTTCCAAGGATGACTTGGCTAGTAAAGTTTTTAACTAGAATAAAACTAGTTGGAATGCATGTCTCATTATGACAGATATGAGCCTGTGGAATTTTGTATTCGATTTTTAATTTTTCTCCTCCCACAAAACTTAAGTTATGGTAGGTTTTATGAAAGTATATAGTAGGAATAATTCCTTCCTGGATACAGTTTAGATCAGCACTACTATCAACTAGTGTTGTAACATTTATAAAAAAAATTATCTTCAATAAAAAGTTTTACTTTAATATTCCACTTTTATGTGGTTATAATATCTATAATACTTTCTAAAAATCCTTCTTGATTATTCTGAGGAATTTCTTTAGTATTTCTTTTTTGAGGAATTTCAAGCCTAATAATCCTTTCTTCTAGACTTTTATTGTCTTTTTTGAAGGATTTTGATATCTATTTTTAGATTATCAATCTCAATTTTTAAATCTTGTATATTAACAGGTCTGGAAATTTGATTTCTTTCAGCTAGCTGTCTTTTTAATTCAGCTAGAGAAAAAGGTTTTAAATCCTGTTGTGGATTGCTTGAGGAAGATGCTTCCTCAGTATTCTGCTGATTTAGATATTCAGAAATTAATTTTTCTTTTACCTGAGGTTCATTTATAACTTTTAAGAGATCTAAAATCTCATTGCTTAAAGCATTGATTTCCATATTTTGAAACTGAGAAATTATTTGATAAAGACCTTCTTCTAATATCTCAGAAGGGTTTTTGCAACAGTCCTTTATGCAATTAGCTGGACAGTGGTCTTCCACTGTTTATGAGGAATTAAAACTTTCATCTTCTAAAATATTTAGATTTTTTTCTTCTGAGAATGATTGCTCAGAATCAGTTTCATTTAATAAGACTTCATTAATTTTTTTCTCTTAAATCTTTATCTTCGATCTTGTTAAGTTTCTTTCGAACCCAACAAGTTATAATTGACCTGTGAATCCTGATATAATCATATTTGCTATGGTGTGGACGGAGTTGTTATTATTCTTACAAATTGTGCTATACATAAGAATTCTATGAACAATATTATAAATCTGTCCTTCAGACTGACCGTCTATGTTCCATTCATAGATCATTTTCCCACTATAAGAGTTATTAACAATATACTCTTGTTCTTCTATAAGGACATCTTGTGGGTTTGGTCTAGGATAGTAATACTTTCTCTGAGTTGGCTTATCTGCCCATTTCGAGAGTTTGAAAATTTGATTATTTATTTTTTTCTTTATAATTTTCTTCAGAAAAATCTGTTATAGTATTAATCTTAAGATTTTTAAGAGCAAAATTGCTTTTAATCTTTGGCCTGTATTTCGTAAATGTTTTTAATCTTATACTAAAATGTTTAAATAAAGATGTTTTATTTTAAGATTTTATAAAAGATTCTATAAAATTGTTTATATATATATATGGAGAGGTTCAACTAAGAAGTAGAATTTGGCTATAAAAAATTCCTCTTAAAAATCTTAAGACTAATACTATAACAGATTTTTCTAAAGAAAATTATAAAGAAAAAATAAATAATCAAATTTTCAAACTCTCTAAATGGGCAGATAAGCCAACTCAGAGAAAGTATTACTATCCTAGACCAATTCCACAAGATGTCCTTATAGAAGAACAAGAGTATATTGTTAATAACTCTTATAGTGGGAAAATGATCTATGAATGGAACATAGACGGTCAGTCGGAAGGACAGATTTATACTACTGTTCATAGGATTCTTATGTATAGCACAATTTGTAAGAATAATAACAACTCCATCCAGACCATAGCAAATATGATTATATCAGGATTCACAGGTCAATTAAAAGGATGATGAGATAATTATTTATCTCAAGAAGATAAAAATAAGATTTTAAATAGTGTCAAACAAGAAGAAGGCACTAGTAGTACTGAAAATAATGCAGTCTACACCCTAATTGTAAATATTATAGAACATTTTACAGATAGGTGGTCTGAAGATTCTGAGAATATTAGAACTCTTCTACAAAACCTAAGATGTAGAACTCTGACATCCTTTAGATGGTATAAGGATACTTTCTTGTGTAGAGTCATGGAACTCCCCGAGGCTAATAGTTCTCATTGGAAGTCAAAATTCATAGATGGCCTTCCCATTTATTTGCTGAAAGAATAAAAAGTAAATTAAGAATAGATGAAGTCATAAATTATGACAGTTACACTTACGGTAAACTTATAGACACCTGTGTTCAAGAAGGAATAAGCCTATGTAATGAAATAAAACTTAATCAACAAATTAAAAAACATTCTCTAAATGAGAAAAAGCAATTAGGAGATTTCTGTGACCAATTTGGCTTAGAAAATAAGTCTGATAAGATTATTGAAACTAGGAAAACAAATTTTTCTCCTAAAAAATATTATAAAAGAAAGAAATTTAGGAAAGATGATAAACCTTATAATAATAATTATAAGAGAAAAAAGTATAAGGAAAAGAAAGAATTTCCTAATGATTTTAAAAAAATTTATAAAATGTGGTAAATTAGGCCACAAGGCAAAAACTTGTTGGGTTCGAAAGAAACTTAACAAGATCGAAGATAAAGATTTAAGAGAAAAAATTAATGAAGTCTTATTAAATGAAACCTTTGAAACTGATTCTGAGCAATCATTCTCAGAAGAAGAAAATCTAAATATTTTAGAAGATGAAAGTTTTAATTCCTCAGAAACAGAGGAAGACCACTGTCCAGCTAATTGCATAAAGGACCGTTACAAAAACCCTTCTGAGATATCAGAAGAAGGTCTTTATCAAATAATTTCTCAGTTTCAAAATATGGAAATCAATGTTTTAAGCAATGAGATTTTAGATCTCTTAAAAGTTATAAATGATCCTCAGGTAAAAGAAAAATTAATTTCTGAATATCTAAATCAGCAGAAGACTGAGGATCTTCCTCAAGCAATCCACAACAAGATTTAAAACCTTTTTCTCTAGCTGAATTAAAAAGACAGTTAGCTAAAAGAAATCAAATTTCTAGACCTGTTAATATACAAGATTTAAAAATTGAGATTGATAATCTAAAAATAGATATCAAAATCCTTCAAAAAGACAATAAAAGTCTAGAAGAAAGGATTATGAGGCTTGAAATTCCTCAAAAAAAAAATACTGAAGAAATTCCTCAGAATAATCAAGAAGGATTTTTAGAAAGTATTATAGATATTATAACCACAAAAAAATGTAATATTAAAGTAAAACTTCTTATTAAAGATAATTTTTTTATAAATGTTACAGCATTAGTTGATAGTGGTGCTGATATAAACTGTATCCAGGAAGTAATTATTCCTATTAAATACTTTCATCAATCTACCATAACTTAAGTTTTGTGGGAGGAGAAAAATTTAAAATCAAATACAAAATTCCACAGACTTATATCTATCATAATGAGACTTGCATTCCAACTAGCTTTATTCTAGTTAAAAACCTTACTAGCCAAGTCATCCTTAGAACCTCTTTTCTAAATAAAATATTTCCTTTAAGGCATATTGATAATAAAGGAATAACTAGATCTTTTCAGAACAAAGAAATACATTTTCTATTTATTACAAATCCTTTTTTCAGGACTTTAAACAACGTAAAAAAATCTCTTATACAAGCAAAACTAAATCAGATTGATTTTTTACAAAAAAGAAATATTTTTTCTTTAAAAATTCAAGACAGGATAAACAATCCACAATTACAAGATAAGATCAAAATGATTAATAATCAATTTACGTTACAAATATGTAATGATCATCCAAATGCTTTTTGGGATAGGAAGAAACATATTGTTTCTCTCCCTTATGAAGATGATTTTAACGATAGTAAAATCACTACTAAGGCTAGACCTTGTCAAATGAATTCCGAATATATGGAATTATGCAAACAAGAGATCAAATCTCTTCTTGACAAAAACTTAATCAGAAGATCAAAATCCCCTTGGTCTTGTACTGCTTTTTATGTTAATAAACATTCTGAGAAAGAAAGAGGAATTCCTAGATTAGTTTTAAACTACAAACCTCTTAATAAAAATTTAAAATAGATTAGGTATCATATACCTAATAAAAAAGATTTATTAGACAAATTGTATAATGCCATAATATTTTCAAAATTTGACTTAAAGTATGGATACTGACAAATTCAGATAAATGAAAAAGATAGGTATAAAACTGCTTTTGCGGTACATACTGGCCATTACGAATGGAACGTAATGTCTTTTGGGTTGAAAAATGCCCTGTCAGAATTTCAAAATATTATGAATGATATCTTTATTCCATATAGTAACTTCATAATATTCTACATAGATGATATCTTTGTATTTTCTAAAGATATTGAAACCCATTTTAAACATCTTGATATATTCAAGAATATAATCATAAAAAACGGTTTAGTCATCTCTAGACAAAAAATGATGCTTTTTCAAACCAAAATAACATTTTTGGGTCATAATATTGAAAAAGAAAATATTATTCCTATCAATAGAAGTATTGAATTTGAGTTAAAATTTCCAGATGAAATTTATGATAAAACTCAACTTCAAAGATTCTTAGGAAGTTTAATTTATATTCTTCCCTATTATAAAAATCTAGCAGAGGATACTGCCATTCTATATGATAGATTAAAAAAGAATCCTCAGCCATGGTCAGAAAATCATACTAAGATCATTCGAAAGATTAAGCAAAAGGTTCAAAATCTTTCTTGCTTAATGATAACCAACCCATATTGGGAAAAGATTATTGAAACAGATGCCTCTGATATAGGCTATGGTGGAATCTTAAAACAAATTTCACCAATAAATAAACAAGAAAGTCTGGTTAGATTCCATTCAGGAAAATGGAATAACAGCCAGAAAAACTATGCTACTATTGCAAAAGAGATTCTTGCAATAGTAAAATGTGTTTTAAAATTTCAAGATGATTTATATTATCAAAAATTTATTATAAAAACTGATTGCCAAGCGGCTAAATTTATGTTCGCTAAAGACTTCAAACATGATGTTTCAAAACAAATGTTTGCTCGATGGCAGTCTCATTTAGCCTCTTTTGATTTTGAAATTATTTATAAAAAGGGTAGCGACAATAGTCTCTCTAAATTTCTTACCATAGAATACTTAAATTAATGGCTCATTCAAAGGGACCCGTTAAAAAGGCTCTCCTAGAGATTCATGAGATGATAGAATACCGCACTCTTCAGATTAATAATCAAGAAGTGGCCAAAAGAGATATCCAAGAAAATAATTTTTTAGGATCACAAACAAAAAGAAACATGATTAATAATATTAATCTTCACATTTCTTTTTACAAATTTAAAATTTGTTTATTACAAAAACAAAAAATAATTATCTCATGTGGATAACTTTTCCAGAAATGATTCCTTGAGAGCAAAGAAGAAGAGGAAAAGGAAGATCCTCTTATAGAGGAAGAGGTAATCAAAATCCGAGGGTTATATCCCAAATCAAAAATCGTAAGCTAATAGCTGAAAATATTGCATCATCATCCGGTTCTTCGTCACAACCAGATAATATCCTTTATAAGGAATTTTTGACATATAAAGCCTCAAAAGAAGAGTCTAAAAAAGACCCTGAATCATCAGCATCATATGCTAGAACTGTTTCTAATGAAGCAGAAGATGATATCACAAATTGGGCTCAAAGCCCACATAAAGAAGTTATACTTCTTTTAGAAAACAAGGACATCAAATGGAGAGATAATCTATGGATGTTAATATATAGATATATGGACACAGGAATCTATCCTACGGAGGCTTATAAGCCCAGACATTACTATGAGCAAATTCTTAAAAAAGAAAATTGCGAAATAGAACACTATCATGCCGGGCAACCTGATGTTTATAATTTCAGTAAGATACTGGTGAAACAGATTATATCTGTAGAAACATGGGGAACCTCTCCATTAAATAAAAAGGAGCTTTTACATCCCCAAACCAAAGCCTTAATTAGATACAATTATTAGGACTACAAAAATGCATTTTATAAAACATTTTTATATGAGAACCCGAAACAAAAACGTTCGTGGTTTATAAAAATATGTTCTCATATTTACGGATAGAAAATTCCAGTCTGGTTTTATAAATGGTGGTAATCATTTGGCCCTTCAGTGAATATTCTCCCTGAATTATACAAAACCCTTTATACTCAATGGGTAGAAGTCTCTCCAGTTTTAATAGAGGCTCAGCAGGATGATAATTTCATCAAAAATATGCCTGCTTTACATTTTTACATTCAATTCAATATCCCATGGATCTGAAAGTGGTCTCCAGAGGTTGATTATGACGACCAAAATATTCTTTGCATTCAAAGAACATTTTTTACCAAATTCTGGAAAAAGATGACCCTCAAAAACATTGATGGAGTCATAGAAAGCTATGATACCATAGAGAAAATAAAAAAGACAATTGCTGATTATACGAATCAAAAGAACAGCCATCCTCAAAAGGAAGCACCCAGTCCTTTCAGACATATTGTCAGAAAAATCCAAACACTTAAAGGAACTGATGATATCAGTAACAAAGAAATCATGGATTTCTATCTTTTAGAAATGAAGAAAGACATGATGAAAAATCTAAGAAACGAAGGAGCATCTCCTTCAACAATGTCTACATCTTCCTAGGCTGAAGAAGACGAAGATTCATTTTTCCAAGAAGGACAATATATTGATCCTATAGATGAAGATTATATCAACAACGTTCTTGCAGAATACAAGTAGGCGTTCATCCTAGAAGAATCTTCAAGCAAGCTCAAAGACAAAAAAACCACAATAGGCCCCCACAAAGAGCTTTTTCAAAAGACGACTCCAATAATAGGTGGAGTGGAAGACAAAATTATACATTCTGGCACAATAATGGCCAGACACTATTCTTTTTTTTAAAAGTTAGCAAAATAATTGAAAATTACTGTTTTCTTTTTGACAAATGTGTCTAAGTAGGTCCCATGATAGGAACCTTTTCTGTTTAGCTTTTTCTTTTCCCCGCCAATATAAGGGACTCTTATTTCTTGTAAATGCATTCGGAAAAAAACTCCACTACTCTCTCTCTCTTGTACACAACTCTTAATAATATTTGAAGTTTTTCAAGTTTGATGCCTGGTGTTCAAAAGACAGTCTGGTAAAAATTTATAGTTTATTTATTTTAATAATTTTTATCTTATGATTGTCTCCTTCGGAGGCTAAGTATTTAAGTGTTAATATGCAATGATAACTAGAACAAGCATGTAAAAAAATTAAAAAAAAATAAAAAAAATATAAAATTGAAAATATTTTCTAAAATGAATATAGACAGGTTAAGAACAGAATAGAATAATAATGTGGTGGTTGAATTCTTGGAGACCTTGTAGCCGCTAATGCCAGGATGTACGAAAAAGCTTTTTATGGTCTGACCTTTACTAACCTCATCTTAAAATTCCATACTGTTTTTGTAATAACTTCCTTTGGTCTGTATTTCGTAAATGTTTTTAATCTTATACTAAAATGTTTAAATACAGATGTTCATTTTAATGTTTATTTTAAGATTTTATAAAGATTCTGTAAAAATGGTATGCAGGTCTCATTATGACAGATATGAGCCTGTGGAATTTTGTATTCGATTTTTAATTTTTCTCCTCCTGCAGAACTTAAGTTATGGGAGGTTTATTCCCCAGGCTCATATTTGTCATAATGAGACCTGCATTTTAACTAGTTTTATTTTAGTTAAAAACCTTACTAGCCAAGTTATTCTTGTAACCCCTTTTCTAAACAAAATATTTCCTTTAAAGCATATTGATTATAAAGGGATAACTGGATCTTTTCATAACAAAGAAATATATTTTCCATTTATTACAAATCATTTTTCCAAGACTTTGAACAATGTAAAAGAATTCCTTTTACAAGCAAAAATAAATCAGATTGATTTTTTACAAAAAGAAATATTTTCATTAAAAATTCAAGACAGCATAAACAATCCACAATTACAAGATAAGATCAAAATGATTAATAATCAATTTACGTTACAAATATGTAATGATCATCTAAATGCTTTCTGGGATAGGAAGAAACATATTGTTTCTCTCCCTTATGAAGATGATTTTAGCGATAGTAAAATCACTACTAAGGCTAGACCTTGTCAAATGAATTCCATATATATGGAATTATGCAAACAAGAGATCAAATCTGTTCTTGACAAAAACTTAATCAGAAGATCAAAATCCCCTTAGTCTTGTACTGCTTTTTATGTTAGTAAACATTCTGAGAAAGAAAGAGGTATTCCTAGATTAGTTATAAACTACAAACCTCTTAATAAAAAATTAAAATGGATTAGGTATCATATACCTAATAATAAAGATTTATTAGACAAATTGTATAATGTCATAATATTTTTAAAATTTGACTTAAAATCTACATATTTGCAAATTCAGATAAATAAAAAAGATAGGTATAAAACTGCTTTTGCAGTACCTACAAAAGAGATTCTTGCAATAGTAAAATGTGTTTTAAAATTTCAAGATAATTTATATAATCAAAAATTTATTATAAAAACTGATTGCCAAGCGGCTAAATTTATGTTCACTAAAGATTTCAAACATGATGTTTCAAAACAAATGTTTGCTCGATGGCAGTCTCATTTACCCCTTTTGATTTTGAAATTATTTATAAAAAGGGTAGCGACAATAGTCTCACTGATTAATTTCTTACCAGAGAATACTTAAATTAATGGCTCATTCAAAGGGACCTGTTAAAAAGGCTCTCCTAGATATTCAGGAGATGATAGAATACCGCACTCTTCAGATTAATAATCAAGAAATGGCCAAAAGTGACTTCCAAAAAAATAATTTTTTAGGATCACAAACAAAAAGAAACATGATTAATAATATTAATCTTCACATTTCTTTTTACAAATTTAAAATTTATTTATTACAAAAACAAAAAATAATTATCTCATGTGGATAACTTTTTCAGAAATGATTCCTTGGGAGCAAGGAAGAAGAGCAAAATGAAGATCCTCTTATAGAGGAAGAGGTAATCAAAATCCGAGGGTTATATCCCAAATCGAAAATCGTTTGCTAATAGCTGAAAATATTGCATCATCATCCGGTTCTTCGTCACAACCGGATAAAATCATGGATTTCTATCTTTCAGAAATGAAGAAAGACATGATGAAAAATCTAAGAAAAGAAGGAGCATCTCCTTCAACAATGTCTACATCTTCCCAGGCTGAAGAAGACGAAGACTCAATTTTCCAAGAAGGACAAGATATTGATCTTGTAGATGAAGATTATATCAACAATGTTCTTGCAGAATACAAGCAGGCGTTCATCCCAGAAGAATCTTCAAGCAAGCTCAAAGACAAAAAACCACAATAGGCCTCACAAAGATCTTTTTCAAAAGACGACTCCAATAATAGGTGGAGTGGAAGACAAAATTATACATTCTGGCACAATAATGGCCAGACACTATTCTCTTTTTTAAAAGTTAGCAAAATAATTGCTAATTACTGTTTTCTTTTTGACAAATGTGTCTAAGTAGGTCCCATGTTGGGAACCTTGTCTGTTTAGTCTTTTCTTTTCCCCGCCTATATAAGGCGACTCTTATTTCTTGTAAATTCATCCGAAGAAAAAACTCCACTACTCTCTCTTTCTCTCTTGTACACAACTCTTAATAATATTTGAAGTTTTTCAAGTTTGAAGCCTGGTATTCTAAAGACAGTCTGGTAAAAATTTATAGTCTACTTATTTTAATAATTTTTATCTTATGATTGCCTCCTTCAGAGGCTAAGTCTTTTAAGTGTTGATATGCAATGATAACTAGAACAAACCTGTAAAAAAAAGTATAAAATGCATTCAAATGATATTACTTGACCAAGAGTATCCCAATGGTAAATCTCTTTAAAAGGTTTGCCATTTTTCCAAAAAAAACCCTTCTTTTCCATGTCATATATATATATACACACACTTATGTAGGGGGAGGATCAAATAAGAAGTGGTTTTTCGCTAAAAGACAAAAACCTTAAGAAACGATATCAAACGAACTCCGATTGAGATAATTTCAGCGGCGTTGGAACCGTCTTGTCGAACTCTACCATCTTAGCTTTTAGGGTTTAGCTTTTAAGGTTTAGATTTTACATTTGAATTTTACGGTTTATCCTTATGGTTTAGCCTTAGGGTTTAGCTTTTAGGGTTTAGATTTTATGGTTTAGGTTTTTTTTTTGGGTGGGGGTGGGGGGTTTAGGTTTTTGGGGGTGGGTGGGGGTGGGTTTAGGTTTTTGGGGGTGGGTGGGGGTGGGTTTAGGTTTTTGGGGTGGGTTTAGGTTTTTGGGGGGGTGGGGTGGGGGTTTAGGTTTTTGGGGGTGTGAGTGGTGGTTTTAGGCTTTTCGGGGTAGCGTTGGAGGGGGGTTGAGGTTTTTGGGGGTGCGGGTGGAGGGGGTTTAGGTTTTTGGGTCCGGGTTAGGGTTCGATGACACGGTTCCAACGCCGCTAGAATGAGCTCAATCGGAGTTCGTTTGACCCACTTCTTAGTATTTTTTAGCGAAAAACCACTTCTTAGTGGAACCGTCCCCTGTATATATATAGATATATAGAGAGAGAGGAGAGTTCAAGTGCAAAGTCATTTTTCCCTAAAAAGCATAAGAAATAATGTGGGAATGACATGTGGCATTTAATGTAATTATTATAAAAGGGTACATTGGTATTTTAATCACAATTTAGTTATGGTAAGATCCTATAATCATAGTAATTTGAATTTCATCTTAATTAGATCCATTAAGAAGTTTTGAACGTATTCCAATTTTACAATTTCGTTCTTCATTTCATAAAAACAATGGCTAGTGATTCCAATGACGATAGAATTGAAGGTAAGGGTACTGACTAATTTTGTAGGATATCTTCTTCAATACTGTTTGATTGTTTTTGTATTTTTCGATTGTGTTAATTTTATATTATCTCTCATTTTTCCTGGAATACAAAAATCACTGTTTTGTTTTGTTTTTTAGCCAATTTCATCCCTAGTAACTGACTATTATGTGTGTTGATTTGTTCGTATTACAATCATGTGTTTATGTGTTCTGACAAAGTTATTGTGCTGTTTTAGCTTATGTGTTGATTTGTTCCCTGTTAACCGCATGTGATGCATGCTTTAATAAACAACACATAATATGTGTGTTGTTACAAAGCTATTGTGCTATTTTAATATACAATATGTGATGTTTTATGTGTTGTTACAAACTTAATCTGTTGTTTTAGTTTAAGCGTTATTGTCCACTTATTTGTTATAATCAAATATGTACTGTTTATATCGTAATAAAATATGTGCTGGTTATGTTAAATATATATTTTATTTTTTTTGTTTAATTTATTATTTGTGATGTACTGTTATATTGTAATCAACCATTGTATGAGGTTTATTTTTTAATCATCACCTTATTAATCTGTATTAATCCCTTTGTTTTGTTGTTTTTGTAGGTATTGAATTTTATACTAATGATGGACACGTAATTCCTAGTGGTAATGATATTGGAATTGAGTGAATACCACCATTTATGGAAAAATAAATAAGCACATTCTGTATACGTAAATCAGTACATCTAATATTATAATGTACTGTTAGTTGGTTATAAAATCATAACATGCAGTCATTAAATTTATGAAATTCCAGTACCGATAGCTTTCAAAACATGGATTTTTAAATAAAAACATTCAGTACACACAACAAGTACATATGTGTTTAGGGGTGTTCATCGGGTTTTTTAATCGGGTTTCGGGTTATTCGATTCGGGTTATTCGGGTTTTTTGTTATAAGAATCCTATCCGTTTACCGACCCAAATAAGATTCGGGTTAATCGGTTTCGGGTTTATTCGGGTCGGGTTAATCGATATTCGAGTTTTTAAATACAAGTTGCAACGCATACTTTATTATTTAACTTAACATTATATTTATTAAATAATAAGCACAAAATGTTATAAAATGTCAAATTAAAACCTTCTCAATATAATTTTTCATTCAAACCCATGCACTAAACACATATTAACTAAAAAACACAAAATAAAATAATTAAAAAACTAAAGTGTATCAACCAATCCTATAAACTAAAAAAAATGACAAACCGTATCAACCAACAAACTCGTTAACAATGTTCACTTTTCAAATTCTCACATTCATGTCCGCTCGTATGTTTTCAATCATAAATTAAAAAAAAGTGAAATAAAATAAGCATTAAAAATGGTTAGATGTATACTGAGCTAAGATTACAAATAAATATTAATAATAAAATCCTTTTTTATTATTATTCAGGTTAATCGGGTTCCAATTACCAAACCGAATACTACCTTCGGGTTCGGGTTCCATCTTAAACGGGTTCGGGTTGTTCGGGTTCCATCTTAATCGGGTTCGGGTTAGGGTTAATTTGAGTCGGGTTCGGTATTCGGGTTTCGGATAAAATGAACACCCCTAGTTTGAGTAATGTATATAGCCAAAGATAATTGGTTGTTGTTAGCCTTGTGGGAACTAGTTACCAAATGGGTATTTTAAATTGTTTTTATAGAGGTTAGAAATTTGATGGATTCCCCCTACTACGGATGTAGATATATAACTTACGTAAACTCTATTTTTTTTTAAATAGTCCTGTTTAAAATTTTAAATTGGTGTAAGAGCATAACCCAAAAAATGGTAGCTGAAAAATCAAATGGATGTCAATTAAGGAGATTGAGGTGCAACGAAGTTGTTTTGACGATGAGATATTGGGAGATCAAGAGCAATAGGTAACTAGAGATTGATGGACTGAGTTTTGTAAAAATAGAAAGATTTAAATTAAATATTAATTACCTTTAATCAAAACGACGTAGTTTTGATGAGTTTGCATACAAATTAGATGCGTAACAACAACATTATGAGATATATTGGATGGAATCCCACATTAGTTGGGAAAACCCTCTAAACTCGTTTTATGGCTCTCATTCCTTCACATCCTCAATCCCTCTACCAACCATTTCAAACCCTCAATGGTATTTATGTAATTTAACTTTTACAAGACATTCTCTCTACCTTTTCATCATTAAACTTACCATCATCTCTTTTCTCATTAAATTCTCTTTTTCCTTCATTTTTAAACCCATCACCCCCACGATTTCAACCTCAATTCCTTCTTTCCCTCCTACCTTTATCATCTTCACACTTTCCATCATCTCTCTTTCCTCATTAAATTCCTTTTTCTCTCATTTTTCATCTTCACATGATTTCAGCCTCAATTTCAACCTCATTACTTTTCTCTATCTTTATTTCTTCAACCTTCCATTAATGACTTCTTCCTCAAATCCTTTAATATCTTCCACTCTTCATCCACAAGCACTAAATGAAGATTACCCGTTAATGTATTCTACCCCTCTTCCATTAATGTGTTCTTATATTCATCCTTTATTTTCTTCTACCCCACTTATGATTCATAACGAACCAATAAATGAAAATGAATTGGTTGTTATTAACCTCGAACATCCTTCTTCAATATCTAACTCTATTATATTGGATGAGATTCCTTCATCTGAGAATATCCATTCTCCATTGCAAAGTAAATCATTTTTATTTATTCCTTTTCCAAGTTATATAACTTTATTATTTTTTTCTGTTTAACTTTTTTTCGTTAACTGTATTTGTTTTATTTTATTTTTAGGTAATTCAAACTTCGAAGCAAGCTATGTTTTTCATTCTCCCAACGGAACCACTTATTGGTGTCCCAATGTTTATAAAGAATTTAAACCGGTTGTAGGTAGTGTTTTCGACTCTTGGGAAGATGTTATTCGGATGTATGAGAAATATGCTCAAATCTTCGGTTTCTCCGTTTGTAAAGGCCAAACCATGAAATGGAAGGGTGTGGTAACCCACAAATACCTTATAAGTTCTAAAGCTGGGAAGCCTAAGAGTAAGCGTAAATTTGATACAATGTGTGAAAGTTCAATGTATATTAGACAAAGCTCATTTTCAGTAAGTGATTGGAAAGCACACATAACTATTCAAGTTTCTAATGAATCAACCAAGTTTGTGTTGTTAAAGTTTTCTAAAAACCACAATCATGATCTTGTTGATACATTTAACCGTGATTTCACCAAGGCTTCTCGGAAGCTACCTTTTTCATCTAAACAGTTCATTCACCAAATGAGTTTGAATAGAGTTGGTCCTACTGTATGCCATAGGTTACAAGTTTCCATGAAGGGTGGTCATCATAACGTTCGTGGTACTCCCACCGATTTCAATTAGTCAATCTATTAGACTATTTATTGGTGATAGAGAATCCCAGTTAGTTATTGGTCGTTTAGCAAATCGTTTTGACAATTTACCTGATTCCTATTTTGACTTTACTGTCGTTAAAGGTGAGTTGAGATATGTTTTCTGGGCTGATGAGATATCTAAGTTAACATACCAATCTTTTAGTGATGTTTTAGCTTTTGATGCAACCTATAACACAAACAAGTAAGTTGTTATTTAAATACAATCTATGTATAAAATTTATTACATACGTAACATATTAAGTTTTACACATGCAACAATATCTTTATATAAGTAACGTTTACGTAACACACCAATTAGATATATATTCTATTAAATGTGTCTAAATGTATTATATTTCTTACATACGTAACACCCAATTTATATATATTCTGTTAAATCAATAAATATATTTGTTACATATGTAACACCTATTTATTTTGTTATATGCCTCAATATATAATAGATTTGTTACATACGTAACACCTATTTATTCTGTTATATGCCTCAATATATAATAGATGTGTTACATACGTAACCCCAAATACATATTTATGTAACACATATTTATACACTAATTCATAAATTATTTTTCTTTAATTGGTACAATATGATATTTGTACCGTTTACTGGTTTTGATCACCACAAGAGATGTGTTACATTTGGTGCTGGACTTTTGAATAGTGAGACTATCGATTCTTATAAATGGTTACTTGAATCATTTCTGAAAGCTCATCTGAAGCAACCAAATTTAGTTATAGCTGATCAAGATCCTTTAATGAGGTAAGCCGTCGTGTAAGAGTTTTCTGAATCTCACCATAGACTTTGCATGTGGCATATAATGAAGAAACTTCCATTAAAGGTATAATTGTTTTATATTGTGTAACATCCCGAAAATATATTTGACTAAGGGATCGAGTTAGTAGGGAATCAAAACCTCTATTAGACAACTTTGGCTGTAAAGGTTTCGCGTAATGAGAGACTTATCGTCAGAAGACCGGTTAGTCATTATTGTGAAACTTCGAGACATAAACGTATCAAATTGAACGAAGAGGGACCCGATATGAAACTTGGGGCTACATATAACCACTTTATGCGCAAACCCTAGGTCAGTATTTGACCTAGGCGTACGACGGCAAGAGGTAGGAGCGGGAAGAGAGTTCGGCAAAGGAAATGGAAGTCTGAAGGGTTCCACGGCGGTCTTGCGGTGGTGTCAAGCGGGAGAGGACCTCTTTTCACGTAAGGTAAAACTCTCCTCGTCCTTGTTTTCTCTCTTGACCACGTTTTCTACAGGGGAACCCGACTAGGGTGTGGGTGGTTGTAACACCTGCCACGA
Organism: Smallanthus sonchifolius; assembly: GCA_023525975.1. NCBI lineage: Eukaryota > Viridiplantae > Streptophyta > Magnoliopsida > Asterales > Asteraceae > Smallanthus > Smallanthus sonchifolius. The sequence continues at coordinate 43,532,044 of CM042023.1, forward strand.
AAATGTCCAAGATTTGGCTAAGGTACAACCACAAGGACTATAAGTGTAAATAATCTATAGATCAAGGTTCAAAAAGTAGAAATCATGAAAATTCAACGGTAACGGACCGTCACGGACGGTAACGGTCCGTTACGAGCCGAGCACGTAAACACTGATGAAGCGCCACGTGTACAGTGACTAATGAATAAATTCCGATGTGTGGAAACCCTATAATGGACCATCACGGCTCAGATTCACCCTGGTGCGCCACGTATCAACTCCGTAACGGAGCGTCACGCCAGGTAACGGTCCGTCACGACCCAAATTGACCAGAGGGCGACACGTGTCTGATGAATCTCGAACCCTAATCTGGTGACGGACCGTCACTACTCATAACGGTCCGTCATGGGTTCAGAACTTGCCCTATAAATAGTTGATCGAGTTCAGTCCATTCTCTCATCCCATATTCGATCTTCTCTATCATTTCTTGTCCCAGAGCTTCCATAGCCCACTCTCGATGATCCTGGTCCAAATCCCGCTCGTTGTAGTGCCCGGTTTAAGAAGAAACGCTAGTAGAGGTGCTGAAACGCTAGAGAAACCAAGTTAAGAAGATAGTCTATAAAGCTTTCGACTTAGAGGCTCATTCCTATAAACCGAGGTGAATACTTTATCTCTCTGAAAACTTGTGTCAAACATTTTATTTACGAAAATGGCCAAATAAAGGTTAAGGGAATAATGCTCAACGTTCTTCTACGAACAAAGCATTCAGGCCATAGGTATTCGTAAAACTTGCAAGAGATACATGGGTCTCTGGTGTAATTCCCGGATTGCGGCTGGTGCTTGTTTTATAACAACTTCAGAGGCAAACATGTCCATTGTTATAAGACATGAGGCTAGTGTATATTGTGGTGCGATTGAACAGGACGGGCCTGCTGAATGTGTGGATTGAACATAAAGTTGTGATTATGAAATTATTACTTGTTTGTGCCATATGATTTTAATGTCAAGATAATTTTATTCACCGGCGTTCGCGCTGACGTTTTATTTTAAAAATGTTTTCAGGAAATGAATAAACTGAAATAAGAACGGGGTATGGGCAGACATCAGATCTGACCCAAGAAAAGAAATTGTGAGAGGCAGACATCAGATCTGACCTATGAAAAGGATAGACTTACACATTGGATTCTCAGGCCTCGTGTGTAGAAAATCTTAAAGAAAAGAAAAAGGAGATAGGAATAGGAATTGATCAACCCTGGATAGTACTATTTCCGATGGCTGTAAATGTATTTGATTTCAAACACTGTTTTGTAATCAAAATGAAAAGGGTATTTAAATCCCTATGTGTATAAAGTAAATATAAAACTTTTGTCTTCCAACTAAGTTTTGATATTTACAAATACAACCCTTGAGGTTGAAAGAATGTTGAAACGATCCTTTTGAAAAAGACTTCCACTATATTTATAAAAACTCTGAAATCAAAGTTTAAATGTGATACCAATCGGGCTTGCACATGTCAAGGGGGTGCCTGGGTGGGGTGTGACAAAGGTTGGTATCAGAGACACAGGTTTTAGCAAATTAGATACTTGGATCTGGTATCTAGCCTTTAACTATAAGTTTATCTATTACTTAAAAAAAATTAAGATAAGAAAACAAGATAACCTTCTGACCGGTATGTAGTTATCTGACAAACCGAAGTGTTCGTCTAAGGAAACAGCGGTGTATAAATCTCTCCTAGACCCGCCGCTCTTACCTGGGAACATATCTGTTGGAGGTACTACTCTGTAAAGATAACCATCCTTGTAGAGATTTAGTTAAGATAATGATACTGGCTTTAGTATCTAAGTCTTGACTAAAAATAAGATAAGTACTAATATTTTATGATTGCATATGTCTTGAGATAATTCCGTACCTATTTATTATGACATCAATCGTCCGATTAAACAAGAATCACCTGAGTATCATCCTTTAGGATCTCAAATGAACCCTATCTCTTCACCCTACTATAACAGTGATCCGTTTGCCATTTTCCCTAATAACAACTCTCCCGAATACCACCCTCAATCTTATAACTCTTCTAGTCAATGGATGGAGGCTGGTTCTAACTTCAGCAACTGGAATACAAATAACCAACAACTGCAAGGAAACAATGAAGCTGAATCAAGTTATATCCAGCAGAATAGTTCAACAGCAGAGGATCCATATGAGGAATCCCACCAAAATGAATCTGTTTCTGAAAACCCGAAAGACTATTCGTTCAATAATCCTATTTCAAATAGTTCCGACTATTAATCTTATAATTCTGAAACTCCTGTTTCATATTACCCCTATATGTTTCATGAACCTCCATATGATGACCCTTTCAAAGAGTATTTCCAAGCTCCCCTGGAATACCAAAATGTTTATAATGAAATTATGATGGGACTTCGTAAGCCCCCTCCTAAATATGGTTATGCGAAAAGTATGCCCTCTTCTCCTATTGAATGTTTAGACCGTTTGTTGCGCCAAACAGATGAAGTAACAAGAAAGAAGATAATGGATAAAGCAAGAACCAAATTTTATGGGCAACAAGTATACGAATATGGAGGTGACTTGATGACTCTTGGAAAAGAGCTTATGAAAAATTAGAATCGTGTTTATTTTTGTAATATATTTCTATAATAATAAAATATCATTTCGTTTATTTTTCAGAATGGTCGGAAAAGGCAAGGGTCCTAGCTTTATTCGTAAATTTGCTCCAGCTAGTTATCAAGAACGAAAAACCAATGAAACAACTATAGAAAATAATAAGGAAACTGAAAGTTCAACTTTTAGAAGACTCGGAGAAATAAGAAACCCTAGTGTTCCCTGTAATCCTTCTATAAGTTTTCATTTTGCTCATACCTCTGGAAGTTATAATGTCACCCCATTATATTCCTGAAATTTTCATGAGGGATATGCTGATATACCTAATGAGACTAATCCTGAAAAAGAACGTGTTGACTCTAATATAACTTACATTCCATACTATGAGACGATTCCCATCCCTGCTCCTCATATAAATGGGAATGCATTGGGAAGTGAAAGGGAACGGATGTTGCTGAACAGAGTAACTGAATTGGAACGAGAGAAAGCTAAAGTTGAAACTCGGAATGCTTTATTACTAAAAGCTCTTAAAGAAAAGAATTTTTGAAATTTCCATGAACAATAATTTCTATATGTATCATCTTCTGTAATATGTTATTATCAATAAAAAGGTTTTGTTTTGATTCCAATCTCATTTCTATATAGTATGTCAAAAAATACCTGGGGAATGAAAAAACAGACGACAGTTGAAAATACTGCTAGTGAATCCCGAAAAGAACTCCAAAAGATGATTACAAAAGGAATCAAGGATTCCCTTCCTATGATCTTTACTGAAATGGAGAAAAGGCAAGCTGATAAACTATCGGCACAACCATCAAATCAAAAATCTGTCAATTCTCCACCTTTAACCCAGCATACCCGAACTATCACTCAGTCCCAACCAGTCACTCTGAAACCTGAAGGTTCTGCAACTCAAAAGACTGAGAAGACTAGGAAAGAAGAATATTACCATGACTCTTCTGAAAATGAGAGTATAGGTAATAACTATGGTCATATAGAAAAGAAAAGGAAAGTGGTTGGCTGTACATACAAGATGTTTCAGGACTGCAAGCCATATAACTTCTCTATGAGAGAAGGAGGAATTGTCACATTGAGGTGGATAGAAAAGACTGAATCTGTACTGGCTATCAGCAAATGTGCTGAAAAAGACAAGGTTCGTAATGCCTCGAATTTATTCAAGGACCAAGCATTAGAATGGTGGAACAACATTGTTGCTGCTAAAGGAAGAGAAGCAGCCTATGTAATGGGCTGGAGTGCTTTCAAAACCCGAGTAGAAAAGAAGTACGTTCCCCAGAATAAGAGGGAACAGATAGAAGGAAAATTCTTAAGTCTTAAGATGATAGGAACAAATCATCAAGAGTATTCCATCAAGCTTCTTGAATATGCTAGAATAATTCCACATCTTGCTACCCCTAAATCAAACCTAATAAAACGTTATATTTGGGGTTTGGTTGGAGAAATTCGCGACATGGTCAAAGTCGCAATTTGTGAAAATCTTGATGATGCTATGGATTTGGGAGCATCATTAACCACCAGTCTAATTAGAAACCAAGATGAGGGAAAGAAGAAGAAGGAATCTGGGCAAGGCCCAAGCGAATCAAAGAAATCCAATTTTACTCCCCGAAACAACAACTCTTCCATTCTGGAATGTCCCAAGTGTAGAAAAAGGCACTTAGGACAATGTCGTAATGGACTTTTCTGCAACTTTTACAAGATGTCTGGTCACAAAACAGAAAATTGTTTCAAGAATAAGCAAATCACTTGTTTTGAGTGTGGTGAAACCGGCTACATCAAAATCAATTGTCCCAAGCTAAAGAAACCTGATTGTACTGGTCCAAAACCTGCAGATGGAGTAAAGAAGAATGTGCGAGCATTCGTTCTCCATACTCATGAAGCCGCATGTATGCCCGATGTCACTATGGGTACATTTCCTGTCAATGATATTTACGCTCGAGTTTTGTTTGACTCTGGTGCAAACCAAAGTTTTATAGATCATAGATTCTGTAGACTGTTAAATAAAACTCTATCTAAGTTATACAAGAAATACGTGGTAGAAACTGCCAATGGGGACCTAGTCCAAATCTATGAAATCCTAAATGAATTTAATATCACACTATCAGGACATGTTATTCCTGCACAGCTGTTGCCAATGACTTTGGCAAGTTTTTGACGTTGTTCTAGGAATGGATTGGTTAGCCTCTAACCAAACCCGTATCCTATGTGATAAGAAAGCTATAGAACTTCGTTCAAAAGGCAATATCTTGACTATACATGGCGATAAATTATCCAACTCTGTTGGAATAATTTCCATGTTAAAAGCCACAAAGTATTTACAAAAAGGATACTTAGCATACCTCGTATCTGTAACCACTGACACTAGAAAGAAGATCGAAGATGTGCCGGTTGTAGCTGAGTTTTCTAATGTTTTTCCCGATGAACTGCCTAGAATTCCACCTGAAAGAGAAGTGGAATTCAGAATTAATCTAGTACCCGGTACGGTACCAATTGCCAAAGCCCCATACAGATTAGCTCCAACGGAGATGGCATAATTAAACAAACAATTGGATGAATTGCCCGAAAAAGGATTCAAAAGACCAAGCTCGTCGCCTTGGGGAGCTCCAGTCTTGTTCGTTAAAAAGAAAGACGGCTCGATGCGCATGTATATCGACTATCGTGAACTGAATAAAGTCACGATTAAGAACCGTTATCCACTCCCAAGAATCAATGATCTCTTTGATCAACTCAAGGGAGCTCGATGCCTTTCAAAAATCAATGTTCGTTCTGGCTATCATCATTTGAAAGTTCAGGAAGAAGATATTCCAAAAACTGTCTTCAGAACTCGGTATGGTCATTATGAGTTCACGGTAATGCCGTTTGGACTTACTAATGCCCAGCAGCTTTCATGGATATGATGAATCGAGTTTGCAAACCTTACTTGAACTAATTCATTATCGTATTCATTGACGATATCCTTATCTATTCCAAGAGTAAGGAAGATCATGCTAATCATTTGAAAATCTTGCTTGAACTCTTGAGAAATGAAAAGCTTTATGCTAAATTCTCAAAATGCAAGTTCTGGTTATCAGAAGTTCAATTCCTTGAACATGTCATTAACGCTGATGGCATCCAAGTTGACCCGGTTAAAATTGAGGCTATATCCAAATGGGAAATCCCGAAAACTCCAACAGAAATCCGTAGTTTCCTCGGTTTGGCTTGTTACTATCGAAGATTTATCCAATATTTTTCTTGAATTGCTGTTCCATTAACTTCTCTGACTCGTAAATCAGTTAAGTATGAATGGGGACCTAACCAATCTGAAGCTTTTGAAACTCTAAAGCAGAAACTGACCCAAGCACCCATACTGGCTTTGCCAGATGGAAACAAAGGCTTTTCAGTATACTATGATGCTTCACACACCGGCTTTGGTTGTGTGTTCATACAAGGAAGCAAAGTTATTGCTTATGCTTCTCGACAATTAAAAACTCATGAAAAGAATTATATGACTCATTATTTAGAATTAGGCGCCATAATCTTCACATTGAAATTATGGAGGCACTATCTATATGGAGTCAAATTCATCGTATTCACTGATCATAAAAGCCTAAAGTACATATTCAGTCAGAAAGAACTAAATATGAGGCAAAGACGTTGGATGGAAGTCCTAAATGATTACGATTGCGAAATCTGTTATCATGAAGGAAAAGCTAATGCTGTAGCTGACGCCTTAAGTAGAAAAGAACATGAGAAACCTAAACGAGTTCGTGCTTTAAGACTCGATCTCCAAATCGATCTTATAACTCGTATTAAGGAATCTCAGAAACTTGCTTTGCATGAACCCAACCTTGAGAAAGAAGGATTGGGAGGAATGATCGACCAATTGGTCAAGGTTAATGATGAAATTCTTAGAATGAATAAAAGAATTTGGGTTCCTATCTATGGAAATGTACATGAAGAAATTCTTGAAGAAGCCCACAAATCTAAATACACCATGCATCCTAGAAGCGATAAAATGTACAAAAACCTGAAAGTCAATTATTGGTGGATAGGAATGAAGAAACATATCACTATCTATGATGCAAAATGTTTAACATGTTCTCAAGTAAAAGCTGAACACCAACAGCCTTCTGGCTTATTACAGCAACTTGAAATTCCTGTCTGGAAATGGGAGATGATAACCATGGATTTCATTACTAAACTTCCCCGAACCAGTCGTGGGAATGATACAATCTAGGTTATTGTTGACAGACTTACTAAATCTGCTCATTTTCTTCCCATGAAAGAAACGTTCAGCATGGATAAGTTGGCATAGTTATACGTTAACGAAATTGTATCATTACATGGAGTGCCACTATCTATCGTGTCAGATAGAGATAGTAGATTAACTTCTCGTTTTTGGCAAAGTTTTCAAAAAGCTTTAGGTACAAAATTGTATCTTAGCACTGCCTACCATCCTCAAACGGACGGGTAGAGTGAAAGAACCATTCAAACTCTTGAAGACATGTTAAGGTCTTGTGTTATTGATCTTGGAGGAAGCAAGGATGACCACTTACCTCTAATGGAATTCTCCTACAATAATAGCTATCATACGAGTATACAGGCCACTCCTTTTGAAGCCTTATACGGTCGTAAATGTCGAACTCCAATCTGTTGGTCCGAAATAGGAGAAAATCAGTTATCCGGACCTGAAATAGTCCTGGAAACGACTGAGAAAGTTATTCAAATAAAAGATAGATTGAAAGCGGCTCGTGATCATCAAAAGAGTTATGCTGATAAGAGATGAAAGCCGTTAGAATTCAACGTCGGTGATAACGTTTTGTTAAAAGTTTCACCCTGGAAAGGCTTTGTAAGATTTGGAAAGAAAGGAAAATTAAGTCCTAGATTCGTAGGACCATTTAAAATCTTAAAAAAAGTTGGGCCTGTGGCCTATCAACTCGAATTACAAGAAGAAATGAATGGGCTACACGATGTATTCCATGTATCAAATCTATGCAAGTGTTTGACAGATGAATCTCTGGTAATGCCCCTACAAGATGTAGCGGTAGATGAAAAATTAAGATTCATGGAACAACCTCTGCAAATCGAGAACAGGCTGGAAAAGAAATTGAAAAGAAAGAAATTGATGATCGTAAAAGTAAAATGGAACTCCAGACATGGACCTGAGTACACGTGAGAACTTGAGTCTAAAATGAAAAAGAAATATCCTCACTTGTTCGAAAGATCTCGAGGACGAGATTAAAACAAGTTGGGGAGGATGTAATACCTGCCACGAAAATGTCCAAGATTTGGCTAAGGTACAAACCACAAGGACAATAAGTGTAAATAACCTATAGATCAAGGTTCAAAAAGTAGAAATCATGAAAGTTCAACGGTAACGGACCGTCACGGACGGTTACGGTCTGTTACGAGCTGAGCACGTAAACACTGATGAAGCGCCACGTGTCTAGTGACTAATGAACAAATTCTGACACGTGGAAACCCTATAACGGACCGTCACATCTGGTAACGGTCCATCACGGCTCCAGATTCACCCTGGTGTGCCACGTATCAACTTCGAAACGGACCGTCACGCCTGGTAATTGTCCGTCACGACCCAAACTGACCAGAGGGTGACACGTGTCCGATGACTCGCGAACCCTAATCTGGTGATGGACCGTCACCACCCGTAACGGTCCGTCACAGGTTCAGAACTTGCCCTATAAATAGTTGATCGAGTTCAGTCCATTCTCTCATCCCATACTCGATCTTATCTATCATTTCTTGTCCTAGAGCTTCCATAGCCCACTCTCGACGATCCCGGTCCAACTTCCGATCGTTGTAGTGCCCGGTTTAAGAAGAAACGCTAGTAGAGGTGCTGAAACGCTAGAGAAACCAAGTTAAGAAGATAGTTTATAAAGCTTTCGACTTAGAGGCTCATTCCTATAAACCGAGGTAAATACTTTATCTCTCTGAAAACTTGTTTCAAACATTTTATGTACGAAAATGGCCAAATAAAGGTTAAGGGAATAATGCTCAACGTTCTTCTACGAACAAAGCATTCAGGCCATAGGTATGCGTAAAACTTGCAAAGGATACACGGGTCTCGGGTGAAATTCAAGGATTGTGGCCGGTGTTTGTCTTATAACAACTTCGGAGGCAAACCTGTCCATTGTTATAAGACATGACGCCAGTGTATACTGTGTGCGATTGAACAGGACGGGCCTGCTGAATGTGTGGATTGAACATAAAGTTGTGATTATGAAATTAATACTTGTTTGTGCCAAATGATTTTAATATCAAGATAAGTGTATTCACCGGCGTTCGCACTGACGTTTTATTTTAAAAATGTTTTTAGGAAATGAATAAACTGAAATAAGAACGGGGTGCGACCCAAGAAAAAAATTGTGAGAGGTAGACATCAGATCTGACCTATGAAAAGGATAGACTTACACGTTGGATTCTCAGGCCTCGTGTGTAGAAAATCCTAAAGAAAAGAAAGAGGATATAGGACCAGGGGATTGATCAACCCAGGATAGTACTATTTCCGGTGGCTGTAAATGTATTTGATTTCAAATACTATTTTGTAATCAAAATGAAAAGGGTATTTAAATCCCTATGTTTATAAAGTAAATATAAAACTTTTGTCTTCCAACTAAGTTTTGATATTTACAAATACAACCCTTGAGGTTGAAAGAATGTTGAAACGATCCTTTTGAAATAGACTTCCGTTGTATTTATAAAAACTCTGAAATCAAAGTTTAAATGTCATTCCAATCGGGCTCGCACATGTCCAGGGGGTGGACGGGGTGTGATAGTGGTGGTCTCGGCTAGCGACGGAAGCGGGAGGAGGGAGTGGCGAGTGGATATGATGATGTCGAGTGGCACACGGGACTGGCAGGAGAGCAGCGCGAAGGACTGCCGTGTCCACGCCGTGGCAAAAAATGGTCTAGATGATGGTTGGTTAGCCGTGAGCGATGACAAGGAGGAGAGGGAGGCTGATCGTGGTCGGAGGGGGGTAAGATGGTAGGTTTCTGACGATGGCTACAGCACATGCGGAACCCGACGGCATGGTGGTGGGGCGTGGTCACGACCGGCTAAGGTGGACGCGAGGATGAAGACGGGAAACATGGTGGAGATCAAGGGAGGCGGTGACGGGCCAAGGTGGTGGTTGTGGTGGCGGCATGCGACCACAAGGGTGGTGCTCGATGGGAACAACGGGAACCGTGGTGGTGCACGGGTGAGCTCGGGTGCGTGTTCATGACGGGTCAGAGTTTGCATGGAGAGGAATCTTGGATTAGGGTTTTGTGTGCATGGAGTTTCCATGATTAGTTTTGGACGTGCATGGGGGGTCATGGCTTGTGTATGGGTGACCTACGGGACCAAGGCTTTGCATGGCACATGAATGTCCATGCATGCGGGTTCTAAATGGGCCCAGGATAACCCAGTTCAAGAGGACACGTGGACTAGGTTTTTGCGTGGACGAAAGGGCGAGCGGACGAGACTAATGCCATGGATCATTTATATTTACGTAACTAATGTGTGTTTAGGATGTACTCTGACCATGTGATCATACGTTGACATGTTCGAGTTTCGTGCGAGGAGAACGTTGTAGTACCGAAGTTAGTTATTCGTAAAAGTGAGTTTCTAATCCCCTCTTTAAATATTTTTATCGTTTTGGGCCTATCGTACATACTTTCAAGACGTGTTCTATTACATTAAAATTTGCAACTAGCTTTGGGGTTTAACCCGATGAGTTTATGAATTTAATATTAAAATACGGGGCTAAGGGACTGTGTGTAGTCCATAGGATGTGTGGGTTAAAGGTGGGTATATGGTCGCGGGTCGTACAGTGATCTAATAGGGGTGAGTCGGGGGACGAGATTACATGTCGTGTGGGTACGATTAGTAGGTGTTACAAGGTGTACACGTACATGATATGTGTTTAGGTAATGAGACATAGTAATAGTATGTGTGATGCTATAATAGTGGTGTATTGGTGTTATGAGTTAGTCGGGGTGAGTTGGAATATAAACTAAACGCTTATGAATACGTGTAGGATACAGTATCCTAGTGCTAAGTGTGGGGTGCAGGTGCAGTTAATGAGTCATGTAAATAGAGTATGATGTTATGTGTTTTATACATGTGTTGTGTGTATTGTGTCGTTATCCTTGTGACATGGCGGGAATTGTTATTGTGTCGTTGTCCTTGTGACACAGTGGGTATTGTGTTTGCATCGTTGTCTTAATGACACGGCAAACGGGATTGTGAAGGACGACTTCCTTCGGGAAATCACCAAAGGTGACAATATTCAGCAGGTTAATGATGAGCTCGGGGTGTGACGAACGCCTTGACGAGGTATGTGTTTGTGTGCATTTATATGTTTTTAAATTGCATGCAAATGTTGAGTTATATTTGTTATATGTGAGATGGTATTATTGTGATGTGTAGATGATATTAATGAGGCGAGTAGAGTTAGATTGACCGTGGTGTCGGGATTATGATGTGGTGTTTTCAACTGTCGTGTCAGTTGAATTGTGAGAGCCTTGGTCAAGGCTGAGTAAGTCAATGTTTAGGGATTGGTTATGTTAACTAGGTTTTCGAGTTAATACGTATGGTAGTTTAAGAGTTATTGGTGTAGCAAGTTCGATCCATGTCGGTGAGATTTACTGGGTTATAATTATGGGATGAGTCTTGGGTGGTGAACTGTTAAGAGATTTCGTAAGATAATAGGGGTTATCTATCTGATAATAATTTACAAAACTATTTTGGTAAGGACCGAGGTGTCCTATGTGGAGATAACTAATAAATGTGGCGGGATGGTTTTTATTTCAATTAAACTATTAGAACTCACTCAACGTAGCTGACTTTGTGTGTACGTTAGATTGTTTGGCATGTGAGCATTGTGGTCGACGTATCTTGGCTTGGGAGCGGTGCTACTCGGATTAGTGTGTAGGCATTAACGAGGTAAAGTTCATTAAGGATTATGTGCAACAATAGTGATTATTGTTTCTAGAAAGACCTCCGCTGTAGTTTTGAGTAATAAGACGAGTATTTTAAAGAGAATACCCTGTGATGAGAACCAACTGTATGGTGCCAGATTTGGGGCCTTACATATTGTATATATCATTTAATGTATTTTATAATTTAACTGTTTTCAATTAATTTTTTTTACTATAGGTTTCAAGTGATTTGCTAAGAAACACAAACATTAAGTCATGTATTCACCGTTTAGTCTGGAATCTGTACATCACGCCTGATAAGTTTCAAAACAAATTGGCAAGAACTCATTATGAATTTTTCATTGCAAGATAATGCCTGGTTGTCTGATATGTATGCCATTAGGGATCGTTAGGTTCCATCTTTTTTTATGAAAATCCCCATGTGTTGCTTGATGAAGACCACATCCAGGTGTGAAAATTTCAATTCTTCCTTTAAAGTTAATTCTACAGGTGCTAACACTCTTGTTCAGTTTATGTTGTGCTTTGATACTAGCCTTGATAGTCAAATGTATAGTCAAAGAATGGCGGAATTTAAAACTTTTTCATCCTCATTTTTGGATACTACTGGTTTAGCTATTAAAAAGGATGCATTTGGTTTATGCTCAAAGACAATATTTTTGGAACTTAAAAAAAGAGATTATAAATGGTAAGTTTTGTTGTTACATATCAAATTCTCAGGTTGTGGATGGTATAACTGTTTATTATGTTATACATCTAGATAAAAGGAATGATGTCACGAACACTTTCCTGGTAACTTAATTCTTTAAATTATACTATATAAACTTTAATTTTCCCCCTGTAAATTATATATTTATCTCCACAATTTCTTTTATTTGTTTCATTTAAAAATCTTCTTTTTTCCCTGCGGGTTAAATTTAACTGTCTTGACCAATTAGTGTCATGTTCCTGTATCGGTTTCATTCGTATTGGTTATCTTTGCCGACACATTTTCTATGTTTTTAGAGTCAATAAAGTTGAAAAAAATCCCTGCTCAATACATTTCTAGCCGTTAGAGGAGAAATGTTCCGCCAAAGAGAATTTTTGCTATTGAAAATCGTTATGGTGTTGATAATAGTCCGCAATGTCTTTTGAGAAATGAGATTTTGGATTTAGTATCCTGTAAGGTCCGGATTCCCGAGGATGTTAAATAAACGGATTCAACGGCGTGTTGAACCTGGCGGAAACAGACTCGACACGTGACTTGTAGGTAAACAAAGAGTACGGGCAAAGAATAACTGTCAAACGATTGTTATATTACTGAAAAATACGATTGATTACAGTACACACGTTCAACTACTCGTCTAACCTGAATAATATTACAAAACAAGCTATTTATAACCAAAACTAAAGTACTCGGTGGGCTTGGGCAGAAACCGTATACTTCAAGTATTTGGCCGGCCCATAAAGTATGCAGCATATATGAAGTATGCGGCCGTATACTTCATCTCTTCAATAAATCTCTGTCTTTCGAACTTCCTGGTGATTTCTTGATGCGTTAGCCTATTAGGTTGAATCCTTACAATCTCCCCCTAGGCTTATGCACTCAAGACATTCAGAGTATATCAACATCGGCTGAATGATCACCACCTCTCGCATAGAGACCTTTGACTATAGCAGTCGCCAAGACTTTCACAACAGGCTTAGTGTCTCTTTCGCAATCTTCTGGTACGAATAACTGCTTCTTGGACAACCTTAACTTATCTTCCTTCCCGAACTTTAGTAAATCCATAGGATCAATAATGGTGAATTCTTTATCAGTGCAGTGAAAGTCCAGATAACCAGTCATGGGATTGTATGACCAGTATTCAAGTTTACTCAACGAGTTGTCTGCCAAAGCTTTATGAACTGGTACATACTTCACTGTCTTCGGAGGAGGCTATATCTCCATTACAAGTGGCTTGCTGGTAATTTTGTCGATCATATACTTTGATCTTACCCTCTTGGATTGAGCAATCTTCATTTTCTTGAAGCCGCTGTTGCACTCTGAGTCAAGAAAGGTAACAAACATTCTTGCTCTTCCACTCTTTCCTGGATTATAAAATGGAGCTTTGTTAAGCGCATGGAGATGAAATCTAGGCAATGAACTGAAGGATTCCTACAGATGCAAAATACTCCAGTCGTCCATTCTTTCTTTTGACCAGGAACATATTCTTTTCATTATCGAACATCCGACTAACGATTGGAGAACGATCATTCTTCTTAGAGTTCAGTTCCTCTGAGGACGTGACATAATGAACTTCTTGTGGAGGGATAACCTTGAACCACTTCTTCTTTTCTTCTGTTGAATAAGTATGAGCTTGAGAAGCAGAAGATGCTGCTTCCTCAGGCATATTTGGTGATTCGGTATTGGGATTAGTAGAAGACTCCACATGGGACGGCGAATTACCTTCGGAAAATAAATTGTTGTCAATGCCGGTAATTTCCTTGCCCTGAGCACTAACATATATAGGAGAGGCTGGTTGATATGCCCTAAATTATACATGTTTTGCATGCATAATAATCCCCATATTATGGTACTAATTGATTAATAACCTTGCAATTGATACTTAAAACGTTAATATTTCACAAATGCAGGTTATTCGGTATCCCAAAGATGAATAGAGCAAAAATAAGCTAAAATCATGAAGAAATCAAGCTTTTGGAAGATCAAACCCGAGCATTGACCCCCAAGAAGTCAAAATTGGTCAACAAAAGTCAACCAGCAGCTAAAAGACGAAGCTGGCAATGCCATGCACGGTCGTGCATTCCCTGTCTAGCCTCCCCAGGCTCCGGTACATTGTCCTTTGTACCCTGTTTGATTCCCGAGGTGTTTGCACGCCCGTGCAACCCAATGCACGACCGTGCATTGCTCATTTTGAAGCCTATAATAGATGGCTTGAGTTCTTCATTACACACACCCATCCACACCTTACAACAACCATCCAGACCTCATTTGAGAGCGTATTTGATAGTTAGAGTAGAGAGTAGTTAGTGGAGGGGCTCTTCCTCCTTGTTCTGCAATAGGGGAGCCTACGAAACTCAACATTATGCTAGTTAGTATGGCCATTCGTGGCTAAACTCTTTGTATTGCTAGGGTGAAGATGAAGTTTGGTGCATGTTAATGTTTAACTTATTAATCCAAGTGATGTGTTTATGTATTTAACTATTCGTCCTTAAAACCACCATTTTGGTGGGCTTTTATTATTTTCTAAATCCGTCTTTATATTTGTGAGTGTTATTGGTTTTAAAGCGTAAGATCGTAAACCTTTTTAATCAAACTTCTTTTGAAACTTGTACGTCTTTATACAAGCAGAGATTAATAAGCCAAGGCTTGGTCAACACTAGTAAGGTCGTACGTCTTTATACGAACTTATTATGCGACCAAGAATTGGTGAACTCATGTTGGGAACGGTACGTCTTTATACTTGGTCCCATTGTTACACCGCCTCCCGGTGAGCAAAATATAATCAACTATTTAACTCTAATACAAAGCATTTTACGTTCGATGTCTTAAACCAACCCGGAGATGACCATTCGAAGGGTTGATGGTAATTGTTATCCTTAACGGGAGGCACTACCACTTGTTAAAGCTTTTAAATTTGTAAATCAAATGTCGTGAGGACGAGGCTCTAACGGTGACCCGGGTCACACATTTGTAGTAGTCATATCACTAGATTAGTCAACTTAACATTATCACGTACCAAGCGGATTCGAAACCCAAAATAATACTATTCGTAACCTGATCATTTCCGACATTGGATCTTACCTAAACTATATTACGCTGCGATAGGTACACTTGCCTATTGTGTGTGTTTTAAGTTTGAGTATTTATCATTTTATAAATTTAAAACCTGATCTTGTGAAACCATTTTTAAAACAAATATATATTTTAATTTACTTATCACACGACACGTCACCGGTACATCGAACAAGTCTTCATCTTCATTTGTTTCCAGCTCCCCCATAATGGATCAGTAGAATCATCATCAAATGAAAAGAGTGTGCTAGACTAGAGTATTTCATCAAGGTCCTGCTCAAATTCGAACGACAAGTCATTTTCTGACCGTTGTGCTTCCTTGTTCTATGACTCAAGAGAATAGACCACTATAACTCGAGATTGGTCTTCTTGAGAGCTATTGTCTTGATGTTGATCTCCCTAGTCCTTGTCACTTTATTTGTCATCATTATTCTTTCCATCACCATCACCATCATCATCATCGTCATAATCACCTTTATCATCACCGTCACCACTACATTTGTCTTCTCTCTTCTTTTTCTTTTTCTCTTTCTCTTTCTTAATCTTTTTAGTTCCTTCATCACAAACAACATGTTTTCTTTCAGGCAGTTGATCTGACCACTTTGAATGTTTATGATCTTTCTTAAAGTATTAATTTCAACATTCTTTTTCAATGAATCTTATTCCAGAACAAACACTCTTTGTTGCAGGGCTTCAACATCTACAGGCTCAGGTGTATAGACAACCTTTGCCTTGCCCTGTCTTGTGGCTGAGAGACGGTGGGTGATTTGACTGGTATTGACTTTTGCGGGAGTTGTTCGGAGACTTTTGCCCTCTTCCTCTGACCTAGATCTTCTTCAAAATCATAGTCTTCATCAGAAGTATCACTTTGATGTTTAGAAGGGTTGGTGAGAGGAGGTTTTCCAGCAGCCTTTCTTTTGATCAGTAAGCTCTTGTGATATTTATTTATAGGTACTTCTTCTTTATCACTCTCTTTTTCTGATGAATCGAATTCTTCTCCTTCCGAGTCTCCTTCAGACTCATCACTTTTCACTTCTACATTTTCATTTTCATCACTCTGATCTTCAGTATCAGAGAAAATTAAATCATCCAAGTTAAGATCTGTCATATCTTCAAGATTTTCCACGTTCCCTTCATTCTTGACATACACTGGCCCTTCAATATTGTAGTTAAATTCAACTTCATGCTCATCGACCAACTGTACATTTGGAACATTGTCCTCGTTCACAACTGGATTCTTAACCTATTCTTGAACCTGTTGAGGTACACACCTACATCTACGACGTGGCTGCTGTTGCTGGTTGGGTGTCTGTTGTTGTTGTGGTAGTTATTGTTGTAGTTGAGAGGGCTGTTGTGGTGGTTGTTGTTATGGTTGAGCGGGCTGTTGTGGTAGAGGTTGTTGTGGTTGTTGTATACCTTCTAATTCGGGAAAAGCACCGAATTTTTCCAACGGAGTAAGATATAGAAAGTATCCCTTCTTGTTCATACACATGTAAGAGAGTATACTCTTATCCATCACTTTAACATGTAGTCTCCTTGGTGTAAGTACCAGTTCTGAGTGATTTCTTTTGATTATAATCTGCAGGAACCTCGGATACATGATGAACACAGCCTTCTTCTTCCTAGTTATGTTGCTTTTCATTTCTTCAAACACTATCCTTGAAAAATTAAAGTTCTCCCCCGTCACTAAGGCATATACAGTAGATGACATATTTACACTTAGTTCATCATATCCTCCCTTCCTACCAGAGATGCACTGATTAACCACGTGTGCCAAGTATTTCCAGTATGGCGGTAACAATCTCTTTTCCATAGAAGGTAAGTTCCCTTCACAACTCATTCTATCATAAGTGGCCCTCATAGTATCAGCAGTAAAAATCGAAGGGTAAGCCGCATCATCTCCAAAATTCAAGCATTCCCTGATAACTGCTTCAGTAATGACTATCCTCTTTCCAGCCACTGTTCCGGCTATTCCTTTAGTCTCATTATCTATTACAAAATCAGCAGTGCTCCAGAAATCTCGGACGAAGTCTTCACATATATCGGGATGTTGAGATATAGCATAGAAAATTCTGGATGCCCTCAAACCAACGATCATTAATCTAAAGATGATGTGATTTTGTGGCGGGTCTTCCAAGTAAGCTGACTCGTTGTGGTCCTTCACGAACTCTAAGTATGCCATAACTGCACACAACAACATAATTTAAAATCCATAACGACACATTGAAAGTATTCTGCCAAAAGTACAACAACCGTATACTTCTATATAGCCGCATACTTAGGAACCGTGTACTTAGACACCATAAACTTTAAGAAACAAACCATGTACTATTTGGAAACCATATACTTTTGAACACACCGCAAACTTTCAAGAGTACCAATTCTTGGATTTAAACATGTTTAGAGTTTGAATTCATGGTCAAAACTTGGTCACCAATGAATTGCGACCCTACTTAGCACGTTAATTTCAGTTTAAAGCAAGTATCCAGGTTTAACTTGGTCACAAACTCAATTCTCATATTCTTGAGACAATTTGGTCAATAATGGTTCAATCCGATGCTTACGAAGCCTAAGAATCATACCTTCTTTGTCACAAATGCTTCTCTAATACTCACAACACAACAATTTCACTCTAAAACAATCAAGGCAAGTACTCGGTTTTAGATAGGCTAAGAGTGAATGCGAAGTATGCGGTTGGTAAGTTCTGAAAACCACATACTTGAACATATAAATAGCCAACCAAGTATGCGGCGCCATGTACTTCAAGTATGCAGCCGCATACTTTTGTAAACAAACTTGAACTTTTTCTCTAAAATCACTGCCTATCTTTAGAGATTGTCGGGTCAAACAGGATTGGTCATTTTAACAAATAAAAGATAAAGATAAAAATAAAATAACTTAAACTAAGCTAAAAACACAAAATCTTTTTATTCTTTTGACAACATACGACTGATGTGTTGCAAAACACACCTAGTTTTTCCTTGTATTGCGTAGCGCTTTCGTATAGTTTTATAGTCGTTTTCATTCATTTATAGCTTGTACTTAGTTATGTTATGTTTTGTAGGCATTCAGGAAGAATTGGAGCTTAAACGATCAAGAAGTGTAATGGAAACGAACACACGAGAACACTGGATGAGAACGACAAAAGTCAGGAAAGAGTCCAAAATTCATAGAGGCATATCTCAGGCTAGAAAATTAGTTACGGGACCCATAATATATGGATTTGGGGTATTTCAACGAGAGGAGTACATAAATCTTGTTAGTTCTCGCAGTACGCGAAGGGAGACCCGCCTTTTCTCATGGAACGTGAGGGACTAGGAAACCAGCGCGACTATTTTGTCTCTCGCGGTACGCGAGAAACCAGCTGGAACTCCTAGCGGTACGCGAGAGATCCCAGATACGGGCTTTTTGGCCTTTTTTCATGGTTTAAAAGATTAGGATAGATTCTAGGGTTTATTATTCGATTCCCAGCCGTCTGAACAGAGGATATAGGTGATTTTGAGAGTGCAAGGAATAACGAGAGCCAAAGTTTGGGGATTTATTGATCGGGTTGGTTAGTTCTTGCTCGTTCGGTTGATGATTCTTACTTTCTCGTTTCCTATTGGATTGATTTGGATTATGTTCATTACTTTTAAGACTTGTTTTCTGAGTTTGAATATGTTTCTTGGCTAGACCATAGTAGCTATCTAGGTTTCAATGAATGTTTGATTGAATGTTGGATTTCTTTCGGTTTATGTTGTTTTTTGATGGATTTATGATAAAGTAAAGAACTTGAATTCAATTGGTGTGAAGTTTATGCATATTTAGCTCCGATTTGTAATTGGTTTGTGTTTCACATGTGTTTTGTTGAATGTCTTTCAAGTAATAGATGCATGTTAGGTTACCTACTGTGTATTTGTAACTACTTTATGGAATGTTAATATCATCTTCCATAGAAACGCAGATTGAGTATATCTTAGGTAGATGTTCTTCCTATCTCGATAGCAGAGAGGTGAGAGATAGTCGAGTATTCCTTGGTGTTAGGGTTTTTAGGTCAATTTCTCTGAAGGGAGGATTTCCTAAGTTTTCTTTGCATCATTGATATTTCGTGTCATACCGGGAGTTTTCAGGTTACCTCGTATGTCCTAGGGCGTATAGAGATATTGAGACTGAGAGGTAATATATCTTTAGAGTACTTTAGCATTGTTAGAAATAGCTGAGAGGTGATATGACCAACCGGTGAGTTTACACGTTCCTTAGGGTAACCTATTAGGTCACACCCGGAGAATGATCTGGGATCCTTATGTTGTCTTAGGGTTTCGTATTCAAAGATCCTGGTTCTATCATAGTTTTCGTAGTCGAGAGAAGTCCAGGTTTAGCAAACAGGATTCTTACCTAGATAGTGCTTTCTCCATTATTTATATTTTTCGTTTCTTCTGTCTGATAGTTGGTGTCGTTAGTAAGAAAGTCCTTAGTTTGTCAGTTTTAGAATCACAACACAACCCCCCCCATTTAATCCAGTTTGGTTAGTTGAGTCAGAGTCTAGGTTAGTTGTCACTAGTGTCTCGTGGGTTCGATATCCGGACTTCCATTAGGCTGTACTACGAATGCTAGGTACATCTGCCTGTCATTGTGGTCTAGTTTAAAGGATTTCTAGAGTATTACTAGAGTGTCTAGTTTAGGATTTTATTTAGTTTTTATAGACCATACCAAGAACATCAAGTTTTTGGCGCCGTTGCTGGGATACTTAGGCGATAGCGTATCTAACTTTGATTGAACTTAACTGACTAATTGGTCTTATTTGTGTTTTGAGTCGTAGAGTGTCCAGTTGTCCGTTTCTTTGTTTGCTTTTTCGTTTGTGTTTAGTTATTTTTCGTAGGTTTAATTTAATTTTTTTTTATTATTTTGTTGTATCTCACTTCCTATTTGAGAACACTGTATAGACAACAATACAGCATGTTTGGAAGTTCGTGGACATATGATGGGGAAATCCAGGCGGTAAAGGTCTACATAGAATCACAACGTCTGAAAAATCGAGAGCTTTTGGTCTACGATTTCGACGGGAACTTTATTGGATCTGAAACTAGATCAGATGTAGTGATTCTGGAAACCCCAGAACTAGAGACAATAATGGACGAAGTGCAAGTAACAGTGGCAGAAGGTGAAGCACAAGTCCCACCTCCAGGTAAGTCTTCTGACCTTGATCTCAGTAGTGATGAATTTTATACCGATTCCTTGCAAGATCACGCAGTTCCATGTGATTCTTTACACTTGTCTTGTGAGAGTGAGTCGGTGCAGGAAATATAGGTCGAAGAAACAATCAAGCAAGAGCAAAGGAAAGTGCAGGAGATCATGAGCACTCGGTTAAGGTCGAGCAACTTCACTTTCTGGATGAGAATGGGTGGCTTACGGACGAGCTAACGAGTCTAAGGTTAGCAAGGGAAAAAGCCGCTTAAGAACCGGAGACTTTAACAGAAGAGGTGCAACTCACTAGTCTATAAAACTCTGCACCAGACCCACCTTCGGTTATAGAGTTACCGGCCAGAGCCCATCGAGGATGACTTCTTCAGTGATGATAAGACAGAGGTAGAAGAATCCTCGGATGACAATGCGGGTTATGGTGCAGGTAAGTATTCGGAACCCGGTTTGGTAGAATATAATTGTGATAATCCTGAATTTTCGGGTGACGAGCTCGAGTCTTCGAATGCACTTGATACTTTACGATTGTTCTTTTAGAATAATGTGATACAGGATATAGAAAATGAAGACGAGTGTTTCGAAGAGGGACTAGCTGGGTTGTTTGAGATAGAAGATGATAGTGAGGTTCAGCATGGCGAGCGGCTAAATGAGTCTGAGGATGGGGTGATAGAAGAAGAGCAGGTTTCATCCTTGGAGGATGAGTTTAGTGATGAATTGGTGGACCTGCCGACCCCTGGTGAAGAAGAGTTTGACCCACTTGGCGATCTAAAGCTCCTTGAAGATCTATTGTGTCAAGAGCCAAGTGTGGGGATCGAGAAGGAGCAACCTGAGAATATATTAAGGTTGACTGAAGTGCAGAAGGATGATTGGCCCGTGCAGTTAATAGTAGGTGGACCGCCAACCAAATCAACAAAGCCACGAAAGAGGAGCTGGAGGAATCTGAACGAGGATATGGGTAGGATGCACAGGGCTTGTAGAGGCGACAGATGCCTACACTACATGCCACGTATCAGGTTTAGCCCACGTAAGTTTAAGTATTGGTGGCCCGACCCGTTTGAGTTTTTCAAATCCATTTTAAAGTCTACCATCGGAGTTTGTCAAATTGGTGGTAGACCAATTATATTATACGGGCCGGATGGGGGCGGAATAAAGGAGAAGCCTCCTGATTCGGTTTGGTTCTCTTGCTAGTCCCCGGGTGTACATTATGTATAAATCTTTACGTGTTTTTTCGGTTTGCGTGTTTTTGTTTTATTTTTGTTTTGCAGGGATTCACAGCTGATTCAGTGAAGAAAATTATCAAGAATGAAGTTCCAGGTATGTTTGAACTTGAATTTATCATTGGAACATGTTTTTAGAGGAATGGGGAGAAGAGGTTTTCGGGGGATCAAAAAAATTTTCTAATCCAAACCGCCCCCCCCCCCCCCAAAAAAAAAAAAAAACTTTCTGTGAAGAACACTCCCTCGTGGTACGCGAAGGAATGGCTACTGCTTCTCACGGTATGCGAGAGGGTAGCATAATGGTCGGGTTTATTTCCACTTCCTCGCGGTACGCGAGGAGTTCCCGTCTGTTTCCCGCGGTACGCGAGGGACACTTGTTCCTCTCTAAATCCTTTGTTTTCCCATATCAAATCCCGCTTGCCTTTATACACCACTTCCACTCACCTACATCATAACCACCACCATCCTCCCTTACACCATCTATCATCACACCATTCTTCCATCATATTCACCTACTACCACCACAATGGGAAACCTCTACATCGTTCGAGATTAATTTTACCTTGCTGTGACATCCATGTCTATGTGGTTCTCATTCATCAGGTACGTGTACCCTGTTTTGTCATGAGTCGTCTCGAGTCAGTAGAGTCTTTTGTTTTTTTATCAAGTCTGTATTTTGAGTTTGTTTGATGCATTGGGTTTGCTGTGAGTTTAATTTTGCAGGTTTGATCCGAATTGTTGGTACTCAATCTCCATTCGAACAAGGAAGATCGAAGCTTGATAAATGTGTACAAGGTAGCCCTACAGAGTTTGAGTGTGTTTGAAACCACGAATGAAATGCTATACAGTTGCACAAGTGGAAGAGTAAAGCTGGACACGATCATTGCTACATTACCAGCTAAGTCTTCTCCAGTTTATTTTTGTATATTTTATTTTCTTGTGTTTTGAGTCTTTATTTTTGTTTTTCGTTGTTTCTAGGCTCACATTAGGGACAACGTGTGTTTCAAGTGTGGGGATGGGAGGCTACGTCTACCTTAGTTTGTTTAGGATGTTTTATTTTGAAAATATACAAAAAATTTCAAAAATACAAAAAAAAAAATTGAAATATTTTTTTTTAAAATGTCCTTTGAATTAAGACTTTTTGCAACCAAATGGGAGATGATAGGTGGAACTAGAAATTTGCTTGTTGTACTTAAATGATAAATAAATAATAGAAATCGCGTCTAATTTGTGATGTTTTGGTAGACCCAGCTAACTTTGAGAGCTTAAATATCCAGTGAGTGTTAAATAAGTTAAATAAATTAAATTAAATCAGGATATCTTGTGGGTTCTCATCTGATGGGAAACGGTATAGCTGAAACTGTCAACATAGGGTGACAGATACCACTATAAGCTAAAATTTATATGTTTTTGAAAATAATTTGCATGCCACTCTCTTTTTATGAGAATGAATCCGAGAGTTGGTGGCGCCCACAATTCCATAATCATGAGCTTAATTAATTAGAAATCTAAGTTTCGCCTACGTGTCACATGTCGGGTTCCAGCCTGCTTGAAACACCACTGGGTTGATTCTTAATGTACTTAATTGCTAGAACTGCCTCCTATGTGCCACACGCCGAGTTCCAGCTTGGTTGAAGAACCACTAGGTGAGGTTTGATCATAATTGTTAATAAATGCTCATTTCAGTCATCCATTTATCCATCATTCACCTTAATTTCTAAAACACGTATCTTTTTGCTTAATGTGGTGGGTAAATCTATATGGTTTGACCCGTGCCTAGACATGACATTAAGATGGTATTAGGTTGAGCTGTCACTTTATAAGTGTGAGATCCATAGATAGATTGATAAGCTTTGTAAGTTAATATTAGAACACAATCAGGGGCTTGATTAGTTGGCGGTTGGGTTTAATCAGACAGAAATATCAATTGTTACACTTTAACGCGTAATTATATTTGTGCTAATGAATAATTGAGATTGTCAAAGCTAGTTTCCAGTTATGATTCCATTGCAGAGTCTTTTTCGAGGACGAAAAAAAGGTTAAGTGTGGGGATATTTGATGTGTTGCAAAACACACCTCGTTTTCCCTTGTATTTCGTAGCATTTTCGTATAGTTTTATAGTCGTTTTCATTCATTTATAGCTTGTACTTAGTTATGTTATGTTTTGTAGGTATTCGAGAAGAATTAGAGCTTAAACGATCAACAAGTGTGAAGGAAACGAGCACATGAGAACACGGGATGAGAACGGCAAAAGTCAGGAAAGAGTCCAAACTTCATAGAGGCATATCTCGGGCTAGAAAATTAGTTACGGGACCCAACATATATGGATTTCGGGTATTTCGACGAGAGGAGTACAAATATCTAGTTACTTCTCACGGTATGCGAAGGGAGACCCACCTTTTCTCGCGGTACGCGAGGGACCAGGAAACCAGCACGACTATTTTATCTCTCACGGTACGCGAGAAACCAGCCGGAACCCCTAGCGGTACGTGAGAGACCCCAGATACGGGCTTTTTGGCCTATTTTCATGGTTTAAAAGATTAGGATCGATTCTAGGGTTTATTATTCGATTCCCAGCCATCTGAACAGAGGATATAGGTGAATTTGAGAGTGCAAGGAAGAACGAGAGCCAAAGTTTGAGGATTTATTGATCGGGTTGGTTAGTTCTTGCTCGTTCGGTTGATGATTCTTAATTTCTTGTTTCCCATTGGTTTGATTTGGATTATGTTCATTACTTTTGAGACATGTTTTCTGAGTTTGAATATGTTTCTTGGCTAGACCATAGTAGCTATCTAGGTTTCGATAAATGTTTGATTGAATGCTGGATTTCTTTCGGTTTATGTTGATTTTTGATGGATTCATGATAAAGTAAAGAACTTGAATTCAATTGGTGTGATGTTTATGCATATTTAGCTCCTATTTGTAATTGGTTTGTGTTTCACATGTGTTTTATTGAATGTCTTTCATGTAAGAGATGCATGTTAGGTTACCTACTGTGTGTTTGTAACTACTTTATGGACTGTTAATATCATCTTCCATAGAAATGCAGATTAAGTGTATATTAGGGTTAGATGTTCTTCCTATCTCGATAGCAGAAAGGTGAGAGATAGCCGGGTATTCCTTGGTGTTTGGGTTTTAGGTCAATTGCTCTGAAAGGAGGATTTCCTAGGGTTTCTTAGCATCATTGATATTCTATGTCACACCGAGAGTTTTCAAGTTACCCCGTATGTCCTAGGGCATATAGAGATATTGAAACTGAGAGGTAATATATCTTTAGGGTACTTTAGCATTGTTGGAAATAGCTGAGAGGTGATCCGACCAACTGGTGAGTTTACACGTTCCTTAGGGTATCCTATTAGGTCACACCCGGAGAATGATCTGGGATCCTTAGGTTGTCTTAGGGTTTCGTATTCAAAGATTCTGGTTCCATCATAGTTTTTGTAGTCGAGAGAAGTCCAGGTTTAGCAAACAGGATTCTTACCTAGATAGTGTTTCCTCCATTATTGATATTTTTCGTTTCTTCTGTCTGATAGTTGGTGTCGTTAGTAAGAGAGTCATTAGTTTGTCAGTTTTAGAATCATAACACAAAATCCCCCATTTAATCCAGTTTAGTTAGTTGAGTCAGAGTCTAGGTTAGTTGTCACTAGTGTCTCGTGGGTTCGATATCCGGATTTCCATTAGGTTGTTCCACGATTGATGGGTACACTTGTATGTCATTGTGGTCTAGTTTAGAGGATTTCTAGAGTATTACTAGAGTGTCTAGGTTAGGTTTCTATTTAGCTTTTATAGACCATACCAAGCACATCAACAACACTTACAGAAACACATTATTTTTTAAAGAAACTCTATTATAGGATCATATCATTCTAGTGCAGACCAAAGCATACTTATTAGCCGTTCATTTTCTTAGATAGGTCTCGGTGATTGCTAATATACAGTATCCTTCTAAACTCAAGCTTTTATACCTCAGTTGACAAGCAAGCAGTGAATAAATCTATCATGTTTTTTGGGTAATAATTATTCATGACTTAGTGGGTCCCACACTCATATCTCAGAAACCTGTATTTAATTTGCTGTGAATTAGGTGAGTTTATGATGAACTGAATGGACCCCATAACTTTATTGGATAAACCTTCCCTTCCTCATGATCTTTTGAGTACCTAAATTATAGCTGTTTGAACATAACTAGCACGGGTTTATGAACTGTTCCGGAGATCTCTGACAAATTTGATCAAAAACATAGCACTACAGACTTAAATGTTCAGAACCAGGAAATGCTTAGGGTCATAGCACGACGGACTTACATGCCTTAACAAGAGATCCCTTCCCAGTCACATATTCCCAAAAAGAAAAATATATATACAAATATATATATATATATATGTACGGCTTTAGACATATATTTTGTTTTTATTCCTATAGCACGTCACTAACATTGCGTGTCTTTTTGCTCATAATTTTCTGCTTTGTAGATCAGCTTTGCACTGCATTGAGTGTCTTTTGCATTTTGCATTACTACACATGTCTTTTATTTACATAATATATACTATGACTTGCAACAAGTCAACTCGCAACCCCTTTGTAAATGGTCTCAGTTTGTGTAATCCAGATTTAGTATGTTCATCCACAGTTCACCAATCTTTATGTTTAAGTGCTCGATTATTAACAAGAAAACTAATTAAACTAATCTATGAGATGTTCCCCACTTTGACAATGACCTTTATGTTTAAGTGAAACACAATCATGGTTTCTTTTCATTTTTAGCAAAGCCTATTGACATATCACTCTAAGATCCTAGTCTTTTCAACTACAGGTCTTACATATGATGATCCAACCTCTAAAATGATATACTATCATTTCCTAATAGACAGAGTTCTCAATTTTCTCAGTAATAAAACAAGACATAGAAATGAGATCTTTTTTTATATTTTTCTAGACTTAAAGAAATAAAATGACTCAAAGAGACTTAAAGATAAAATCTTTTTGGTGTTTTTAGGAAATTTCTCCCCCTAAACTTTTGCATTTTGTGACTAAGTAAGAAAAAAATCAAAATTTAAGCACACTAAAAAACAAAATATTTTTGGTGACCATACCCTACGACCCTATAATCAAAAGAGATCATTTTCAGACATTCAACCAGAAAATTGAATCTGGCTAAATCAAAAGCTTTAGTAAAGATATCAGCAACATTATTATCAGTGGAAACTTGCTCAAGATGCATGAGCTTTCTTTCAAAACAATCACAAATGTGATGCACCCTTATGTCTATATGTTTGGTTTTAGAATGTTGGATCGGGTTCTTAACAATTTGTAGCGCGGCTTCATTATCACAGAAAATAGGATAGTTAATGAAATTCAAACCGTAATCCTTTAATTGGTGTTGCATCCAGATAACCTGAGAACAACATGCGGATGCGGCAACATATTTAGCTTCGAAACTGTGGTTTGTTTCTTGCACTGCCATGACACTAATCTATCCCCTAGAAACTGGCATCCTCCGGTTATTGATTTTCTGTCAAGGTTGCAACCTCCATGATCACTGTCTATAAAAGCAAACAAGTTAAATTCCGAATCCTTTAGATACCAAAGACCAAGCCGAGACTTGCCCTTCAAGTATTTAAAGATTCTTTTGACAGCACTAAGGTGAGAAAGTTTAGGATTAGCCTGATATCGTGCACATTAACAAACCGTGAACATGATGTCTGGACGGCTGGCAGTCAGGTACATTAACGAGCCAATCATTGACCTGCAAAGATGTTAGTCAGTTCCCGTTTAACCTAAATCTGGAGTAAGAACAGGTCGAGTTGCAATGGGAGTTGAGGCCGATTTGGAGTCCGCAAAGTTCAACTTGACTAGTATGTCATTGACATATTTTGCCTGATGAATCAGGATGCCATCGTTGTTTTGCTTAACTTGTAACCCCAAGAAGAAGGTCATATCTCCCATTGAACTCATCTCAAACTTCTTCTTCTTGACTTCTTCAAATTCTTTGCACAACTTATCATTTGTTGATCCAAAAATGATATCATCGACATATATCCGAACAAGAATGAGATCATCTCCCAGTTTCTTAAGAAACAACGTCTGATCTATGGCTCCCCGAGTGTAGCCATTTGCAAGAAGATGCTCCGTCAGAGTGGCATACCATGCACGTGGTGCTTGATGTAAACCATACAAAGCCTTATCCAGTTTGTAGACAGTTGTGGGTGATTTGCATCTTCAAATCCCGGTTCTTGACACACATAGATCTCTTCTTAAACCTTTCCGTACAGGAACCTGTCTTCACATCCATTTGAAATACCTTGAAGTTCATATATGAGGCATATACCAAAAAGATTCTAATGGCCTCAAGACGTGCAACAAGTGCAAATACCTTCTCATAATCTATTCCCTCTTGCTGATAGAACCCTTGCACAATTAATCTTGCCTTGTTTCTAACAATAACTCCACTGTCATCTTTCTTGTTTCGGAACACCCAGCGACTTCCGATTGGCAACCTGCCCTGTGGTAGAGGCAATAGTTCCCATACATTCAGCTTCTCAAATTGCGTAAGCTTCTCCTGCATTGCCTCTACCTAGCTTGCCTCACTCAATGCTATCTTTATATTCTTATATCTGAGAGATATAGGTAGAATACATGCATATGTTGATTACTCTAGACTGACTCCTTGTTTCACCCCGTCAGAGAGAGGACTGATTATGTCTTCTATGGGATGATCTCTATGAATTCTTAATGTGGGTATCCCTTCCTCTTGTACCGTGTCAGGTAAGTTGGTGATGTGCTGATTTGAGTCTTCAGTTACGGGAACCGGCTCCTCAGTATCGTTTAAATCAGGAATCGTATTCTGTGACGATTGACCACTGCCAGATGCAGCAGACTCAGAATTAACTGGAACATCACTTTGTTGACAACTTTCTTGAGTAGAAGTGTTTGGAGTTTTAGAAATCGATGATGATGCTTGGTCTAGAGGAATAGGCTCCTGATCGACCCTATAATCAACTTTGATATACTCGTAGAATCCATCTCCTGATTTTCCAAAAAAATCAGAATAAACATTAAACATTTTAAACAAGGAATCATAATCAAATACCCATTTTGGACCAGAATCCGCATCAGTCTTGTTCATCTCCTGCCAGTCAATGTAATAGGATTCCACAATCTGCTTTGTCCTCTTATTGTAAACCATGTATGCTGTCTTGCTTGATGAGTACCCCCACAAAATAGCATTCATCGGCCTTTTCGTCGAATTTGGACCCAATTGTGTCATCATGCAACAGTGTGCACAGGCATCCAAATGCTCTGAAATGACCGACCTTAGGTTTTTTATTAAACATGATTTCATACGGCGTCTTCATTTGATGCATATTGAGGAGCACCATATTTTGTACATAGCACGTCGTATTGACTGCTTTAGCCCAGAAGAATATTGGCAGCTTAGAGTCAGAGATCATAGTTCTTGTAGCTTCAATTAGGGTACAATTTTTTTAGCAACTCCGTTTTATTGAGGAGTTCTAGCAACGCCGAATTGTCTTGCAACCCCCTTTTCTGCACAAAAACTGTCAAGAGTTTCATTTCGAAATTCTGTCCCGTTGTCACTTCTAATTGTCTTATCTTCATATTTGTTTGATTCTCCACAAGTAACATGAACTGCCTAAGAACATCTGCAGTCTCACTTTTCTTACTAAAAAAGAACACCCACAAATTTCGTGAGTAATCATCAGTAATAACAAGACAAAATGATTTCTTCTCGAGGCTCATCACGCTTACAGGACCAAAAAGATCCATGTGGAGCAGTTAAAGAACCGACTCTAATGAAATAAACAGCTTGGGCTTGTGTAGCCATTTGTGATATTTGCCCTTAGCGTAGGAAATGCATTTTTCGACCTCACAAAAATCTTTCATAGGCAAACCAACAACATGAGATCCTTTTACAACTCTGTTTAGATTTTTCAAATTTATGTGACCTAAATGACGATGCCACAGCATGGAATCATTTTCAGAGGCTTTAGAAAATAGACAAGTGTTTGTTAAAGCTGACTTACTATTCATATCAAGCAAATATGAATCCTTACACCTGGTGTTCTCATTAAAATCCAATCCTCAGGGACTACAAACCCTGGTTTTAAAATTAAGCATTCTTTATCAGTAAAATGAGTTGAAAACTTTTTATCGCAGATTTGTGACACACTCAACAAGCTGTGATTCAATTCAGACACAAAATTTACATCTTCAAAACAGAGAGTATCATTAGTGACAGTACCTTTCATAGTGATTTGTCCACCTTTATCACCTGCAAAGGAAACATACTCTCCATCGAACAATTTAATGTTGTGAAGCTGAGATATGTCTCCTTTCATGTGCCGGGAACAACCACTATCAACATAACAGAGGCTGTGGATAGGCCTCTTGGCTGTTCCTGCATGATAGAACGCTTTAATTAGTAACCGAAACCCAAGCCATGGTTGTCTTGGGTTGCCCTGACTCATCCAAGTATGAAACTTCTTGTAATTTCATATCTCTTTTATCACTGAATTCAGCTGGTGCATTTTGTGCATTTGGTTTTCGTGTCCAAACAGGCTTAGGTTTTTGACAATTTGAACTTACCGTTGGAGGGACGACATTTTCTTTACCCTTGTCAGATTTTATGGGTTTCTCAAATTTCTTTTGTTTATGTTTCAAAACATTATTTTCCTTAACAGCACGTTGAGGTTTATGCACAACACCAGGTTTTCTATCTAATTGTTTATCTTTGGGTATGTTGTGATTTTGGGCCTTAGGTCTTTTAGACTTTATTGGCCTTTCATACACATTATTCCATCGAGTAACAATCGGATATCTAACTGAGTGTTCACGATTGTGAACACAATTTCTAGCTAAGTGTACGGGATTCCCACTGACATAGCATGTTTGCTTTTCGGATATCGGGCATAGTATCCGGTGTCCCATGATGATGACCGTTGAGGAGAACCTGTGAAGTAACCTGCATTTTCACATTTTCTAGAAAACCTTCTATTAAACATTTGGTCATCACATCCATCATAATTTCTGTAATTTGTTCTAAAACAATTTTGCTCAAAAGCACGATGATGATTATCAAATTTTGAGTAAAATTCGCTTTTGGTAAAACGTTGAGGAAATTGTTTAGAATTTGACTGACTTGTTGATGGTTTGTTGCTTTCTCGATTAAGGGAACGGTTTTTATTTTTGACAAATTGATGATTTTTACCACTTGCAATTTGTTTTTCTTCCTTTTCTAACCTACCACTTTTAACAAATGTGGATTTTAAACTGCTTTTCAACTTATCTCCTTTAGAAAAATTACCGTTATTCAATCCCACATTCAAACCATAACCAACAAAAGTGGTAGAATTTTTAAAACTAGACAAATTGTTTTTTAAAGATGCAGACGCAGACTTAAAAACACGACCCTCCTCCTCATCATCACTCCCATAATATCTCACTATGCCCTCTACTAATCCTGTTGTTGCACAAGACTTAGATGGGTTAGTAACGTTCACACATTCTAGTAAGGGACCAACAATCACATGTATCGACTGTGTGGATGATGAAGGTTGATCTGGCTTATGGCCTACACCATATTCCATTTCAACATCTTCATGTTGATCACTGGGCATTGAGATAAAGTTTCCATTGAACAGATGCTCAACTGCATGATAACCAATTCCCGGATTCCCTTTCTTTCTAACTTGGGAATCTACCATGTCATAAACCACATATCGAGAATGTTCAATTTTCTCGATTATCAGTTTGGTGTTTGCCTATTGAGTCACAGCATCATTCAATTTTAAGCTAAGGTCGTCTATTATTTTTAAAGCATCATGATAGAGACATTCCTTATTGCTAAAGTCCATTTAAAGTTTAGAAAAATCATTTTTACTTGCCTCAATTTTGTCTTTGAAAATATTAGAAAAATCATTTAACGGCCGCATACTCTTAAGAAGCATATTACTTCTCAGATGAAGATTTAGCCGAATACTTCGATCAAACAGAAGAAAAATTTAAAGAACCAATCTAATTCTTCAAGAAACACAATAGAACTGAGGTCCAATACCTATGAATCTGTCCAGAAACGCTTCCAAAACAAACAAGTTAGTTTATTCAAATGAAAACAGTAATTTAATACCTCACGAGTCAAAGAAATCCGTAGTAAGCTTCACCGAATGAGCGCTAAGGCTATGATACCAATTGTAAGGTCCGGATTCTTGAGGATCTTCAATAAACGGATTCAACGGCGTGTTGAACCTGGCAGAAACAGACTCGACACGTGACTTGTAGGTAAACAAAGAGTACGAGCAAAGAATAACTGTCAAACGATTTTTATATTACTAAAAAATACGATTGATTACAGTACAAACGTTCAACTACTCGTCTAACCCGAATACTATTACAAAACAAGCTATTTATAACCAAAACTAAAGTACTCGGTGGGTGATGTGCACAAAGTAGTTTGAATTAAATGACTCAAAACAAGCTAAATAAAACACTAAGTAATACTCTAGACTCTCTAAACAACTAAACTACCGACAGGCAAGTGAACCTATCGAATGTAGTAAAGCCTAAATAAGTCCGGATATCGAACCCAAAGGACCTCTACAGAAAACACTAACTAGAAACTGAAAGACTTATCCATACAAAATTGCTTAAATAAAATAATAATAAAGAAGGGGGGTTTGCTAATAAAAACTAAGAATAACTTAAAAGAAGGACTAAAGAAAAGACTACGAAAGCAAACGAAAGTTGAAACGAGAACCAGACGGAGAAAGAACACTACCTAGGCTCGAATCCTACACATGCTTGACAAAGGTTCTATCGATAAGGGAACTGACGTGATACCGGGATCTTAAAATACTAAACTCAAAGGAAACCTAGAGCACCCTCGACCCTTCTCAAGGATTGTCAACCAAGAAACCTAAAAGCCGTTAAACCACCGGTTGGATGGATTTCCCTCACAAGTCCTCCAATTTACTCAAGAAGTATCCGCTAGACAATCTACCTCACAGCGCGAAAGTCTCAATACACCTAAGTGCAAGGGATAACTAGGATTTTCCTATTGGATTCGGTAAACACAGATATGAGACAAGCTAGCAAGATCTTCTCACAAAGCCTCTAAACTAGCAATCTAACACCCTAGACAAACCGACAATCTCTCACCTCACATCCATCGAGATTGGTTGCACATCTAAACTATCTATATCAAGAAGATTACCCTATGGTGAACTCGTACGCAATTAACCACCCACTAATCAAAGACACACAGTAATTGATCTAGCATGCACCTATTACATGAAAGACATTCACCAAGGCACACGAGGAGTAAATCATCAATCCATAAACAATCATAGACACACATAAAACATCCAATAATCCAAACCAAGTTTGTTACATCATGAGTTCATCACATGCAAATCATCCAAAACCGGATAAAACCTAATGTCAATCATATGTATTCATCAACACCTAGGTAGTTCTAAGAGTTTAGCCACTAAACATGACAAAAACCATAGTTAGCATCAATTCGAAGCTCAAAAGAAACATGGGAATTGAAGATAAACAAGGAAAAACACAACCGAATGATTAACCCCTGATGGAATGCGATCCTAATGCCTTTATCTTCAACCCGAGCCTCTAAAGCTCTGAAATCAACCCTTTTTCGTCTCTCCTTTTCGCCTGCAGCCGCTCCTTGATTCTGTGTCTCCTCTAGGGTTTCTAATTTTTGGGGTTTTAAAACAATTTCTGCGAAAAACCACCCGTCGCGTAGCGCGACGGGATCTTGCACACTCCTCGCGTAGCGCGAGGGCCCCAGAAAAGACAAAACAGTCGGGCAATCATTAAAAGGGCAATTCTGACATTTTTCAATCCTCGCGTAGCGCGAGGGACTTACAATACCTGTCGCGCTACGTGACAGGGGTAAAAATCTAGAAACTATCTTCTTTCTTATCCACAGCCCTCTCGCACGAACCGGAAACTCGTTCTTCTTCGTTTTCAATCATATCCGCTTCCTTTGTGACCTAACAACCATAAGATATAGAAATATTAAGTACAAGCAGTTATAGAAGAAAACCGACGCAAAACAAACACAAAGTGGGAATAAAATTGACAGTAAAATGCATGTATTTTGCAATACATCAGTGGGCTTGGGCTGAAACCGTATACTTCAAGTATTCGGCCAGCCCATAAAGTATGCGGCCGTATACTTCATCTCTTCAACAAATCTCTGTCTTTCGAACTTCCTGGTGATTTCTTGATGCGTTAGCCTATTAGGTTGAATCCTTACATATCCGAGTGTGTTGATGTTTTAAGGTGTGATACTGAAGGACTCACCTCATTTGCCGAGCATATTAGAGATATAAAAGAACAAGTATTAAAAAAAAGTTTCCAACGCGGTGGCAGCGATGGATTCGGCTATTACAGAACTGCTTAGACAATCTATAGATCTTGACGTATCTTTTACCAATCCTCAATCCGTTAGGAAAAGAGTTGTTGCATTTGGTACAAGTGTTGATGCATAGCCCACCTTACAAATTACAATTTTGTCCCTCTAAGAAAGTTCATAGTATCCCACATCGCCTAGTTAAGAAAATTTGCAAGGGAAATGTGGTTATAAAAGGAGAACACCCATCAGGCTTTCAATTTACTTATTTTTGTTGCTGAATCGACCCATTGGCCCGTATAGTAACACAAAGTCATGCTTTTTTTTCATCAATTGGTGGAGAAAGCTACAAGACAGGTTCGCCGAGTAGGTCGAGTTGAACAAGGTTGACCAAGTGTGAACTCTAAGAAAGTTCATAAACCTATTATTTTTCTATCCTACATCGCCTGGTTAAGAAAATTTGCAAAGAAAATGTGGTTGTATTTGCAAAGAAAATGTGGTTGTAAAAGGAGAACACCCATCTGGCTTTCAGTTAACTTATTTTTGTTGATTAATCGGCCCATTGGCCCGTATAGTAGCACAAAGCACATAATATATGTACTTATCCACATCAGTGGATAATAGAAAGTGAAAGAAATGATGAGTTATATAAATGGATTGTGTGCTTACCTTAGTATACTCAATGCATAATCAAAAGTGCTCATGTGATGGTTGAGATTTATCCCACATCACCAAGTTAAACAAAACTTCGAGCGTCCCTTGTCTTATAAAAGGGAGGCCCAAGCTAAATTCACTATGGTGGGTTTAATGGTTAGCCAACCAAACCTAGCTAAAACTTTAAAGTTTTGAATACAAGATTAAAGATGGTCGGGATCAGGGCGGACCTTCCTCTTATCCGGGTAAAGCCATTGCTTTAGGCCACCAACTTCAAAGGGCCCCAAATTTGATTCTTTTTGTGCTATCTAGCCTATTCACAGCGTGATTTAGGGTTTTGTTCTTCCAAATTCAATGTCTTGCTCGCTACTAAGAGGTTAAAGAAGTACTGAAGCATGGGATTGAAGGACCATTGAAGAACCAAAGTCAATTTCCTCCGCTTTTGGGCCCCAATCGAGTCCCGCCCTCACGACTTCCACCGATCTACCATTCCTGCTTCACAGACGTCCTTTCAGTGGCCGTCAATGTGATTTCGGCAAACCGGTGGCTCATTCCATTCCTGTCCCGACTAATAAGCTCCGGTGTAAGTACCTATTCCTCTCAACCTGTTCTTTTTTCTCCCAACCTGTTCTAATTGCGTCAACGTGATTTTGCAATGTAATGTTAGAGTTGTGGCCTGTGGGAACTATAAGCCAAAAGAAAACAAATTTAGTCTATGTTTTCATTCTTTAGAGGCATTTTTTTATGTCTCATTAATACACTTTAAATATTTCATTTATGTTTTGATGGTAATTAACAATTACAACTCTTTAAGGTTAGAGTTGTGGCCTGTGGGAACCTGTAAGTGCATTCCTCACTCCTCTTTTACGTTTTCCATGTATTAGTTGTTAAATAGTTAAATACATAAATCATGCTTTTGGTTTGGTGAAAATTACAGACAGTCTTTTCATTTTCAAAATTGCAAGGATGCTTTTTATTTGGGAACTTGTAACATTGGTAGTCCTTTAGTGCAACAGTTGTTTACTTTTTACGTTAAGGCCCAAGGCGTTTAAAATTAAATCATCGTAAGCATTGTTCGGATATATGCGAAACAAAAAAGATTTTGTGAAAAGGACCCATTTTAAGAATTTGCTTTATGCTCCCAAAAAGGTTGAGCCGTCCCTGGTCAGGATCAATCCGTCAACTTGATATCAACTGAATCATATTGATTTTAGTGAGAGTGTAACACTGTAAAATACTAAACCCAAAGGTAATGTGGTGATATTTCACACCCGCCGCGAAGCGCGGGCTTCCTACTTTTTAATCTATGCTACCTTATAATGCATATTGGGTGGGCAAAAGGGTAATTTTACCCAATTTTAAGACACCATCTTCAATAACACTTGTTAAACACAATATACAAGTACATCAAAGCTTAATCCTTTAAAGCTAAACGAAATGTTTTTTTTTTACTTTTTAGCCTGTCTCACATTTGTGGTTTACCCAACCTAATTATATAGCAAACCACTATAAATAGAAAAACCTTCATACTTGAGAAAATTGAACCATTTGTTTCATGCCCTTTTTTGCTAGGTTGGGTAAACAATGAATATTTTTTTAGTGCAAAAATTTGGATACTTAACCGACGTTCGAAGCTTGCTTGAAAAAAGCTCAGCTTGAAATTGTTCCGGTTGTAAACTTGCTGACTTGGATCGGCTGGTGAGCTTCTGAGCTAGGTTTGAAGCTTATAATAATAATACACAAATATAATCAGTGTTTAAGGCAGGCCAGGTTAGATTACGCTCTCAAAAAGTGCATCGGTGACACCCGACGCTTTGCGCGGGCCAACCCACTAGTATGTATGTGTGTGTGTATATATATATATATACTATATAATAAATAAAGGTATTTCATGCCACGTATCGCCTCCATATTCATTCTCATCATTTTTTCTCGCATTTCTTTCTTATTAAATACACCTTTATCTTTTAATAATAATATATTTTTAAAGAAAATACTAATTATACTAATAAAACACATTATTTTAAATTATCCCTTATTATAAGAAAACTTTGAAATTTAGTTATATAACTTTTTATTTTCAATCAAATAGTAAATGAAAGTCAATTTATATTAAATAGTAATTAACGTATTTTCGAAACCTAATTATATATTAGTTTTTATATATTTTGAATTTTGTTTTCTATTCTTAGTATATGTAATACATTTTTATACATGTAAAATATATAAATAAAGATTTAAAAATTTTATACATATATTTTTCACCCGTGTGTATTACACGGGTTCTAAACTAGTATATATATATATATATATATATATATATAGGATATGGATCCTAGGGGTGTTGTTCGGGTAATTTAATCGGGTTTCGGGTAGATCGGTTCGGGTTAATCGGTTTTTTCGTGAGTGTAAATTTATCCGATAACCGATCCGAATAACATTCGGGTAGATCGGGTTCGGGTTAATCAGTTTTCGGTTTAATCGGTCAGGTTTCGGGTAGAGACACATTGTTGAAAATAATAAATGAATCAAATTTATAAACATAAAATAAAGGTGTATGTGAAACAAAAATAAGCATATTTTCAAGGGATTAAAGCTTCAAATAACAAGTGTTTTGTCCTAGTCTAACAATAATCAATCAAAGGTATACTTGATAAAAAAATATTAAGAAATAGATTAATTAACAAGTATTAGATTATGCGAACCGATGTTGGTATCATTGTTTCTTTAACTTCATGAAAAACTAAATGTTCGGCCAAAGTAATAAGATTATAATTTGTAAATAGAAAGGTAAGAACAATTCCGTAATAATGATCTATTAATTTAGTGATATAGTAATAAGATTGTAATTTATAAACCATGTTTATAAATGTTCGGTTTATTCAGGTTAATGATGTTTGAAAGTCTAACCGAACCCCGACCCTAATAACAATCGGTTTAAACGGTTTTTGGGTTAATCGGTTACGGGTTATTCGGGTACGGTTTTAATCGGTTCGGGTGAAGGTTATTCGGGTCGGGTTAATCGGGTACGAGTAAAATCAACGGGCCTAATGGATCCTATCAAAACCCATCTTTAGAGTGAAAACCTTAAAACTCAACTACAACCATTCATTTAATATATAATATTCAAATTGAGATTGAATGGTTGAGATGGCTGGAGGGGTATCATTGTCATTTTCACACCCTCTCCCCACACCCCACCTCACCCCCGTTTACCCCACTCTTACCCCCTTTTTTCTTTTTCTCAAACCAGTAAGTCCCTCTCTCTCTCTCTCTCTCTCTCTCTCTCTAAATCC
Source organism: Smallanthus sonchifolius (assembly GCA_023525975.1). Classification (NCBI taxonomy): domain Eukaryota; kingdom Viridiplantae; phylum Streptophyta; class Magnoliopsida; order Asterales; family Asteraceae; genus Smallanthus; species Smallanthus sonchifolius. The sequence continues at coordinate 43,570,092 of CM042023.1, forward strand.
GACCCCCTTAAAGATCTGACGGTGGCTTCAGTTGATTTTCGACTCGTAAGGGGGTGTTTGGGATTACTTTTCAAACAACTTATTAACTTATTACATTTTTTAAAAAGGTAATAAGTTAAAAGTTTGTTTGGATAATTGATGAAAAAGTTAGTTTTATAAGGGATGAAAAGTTGTTTTCGAAAAGTAAAAAATTATTACTTTTACAAGAAGTCAAAAGTAGAAAATAATAAGTAATCCCAAACACACCCTGAATTAGAAGTCTCCTTCAAGATCCGAGGTACCTTTCGCTTTATTTGAGAGGTGGTACGATGGCTGCCAGATCTGGATGAGGTGGGACGATGAGGTGTCGGGTTTGGCTGCCGAAACTAATAAACAAACAAAGAATCAGGGATCTTGAAGATTTTGATTCTGAAGAAGACGAAAGCAGATCCAGAACTAGAACTCTCACCTTCGATTTCAACCCATTTCATCCCCGATTTTCAGTAATCCAGGTACGTTTCTAGTCTTATTTTGAGGGGTTAAATTGGGTTTAGGTCTACCGATTTGGGTGTATTACCATCTTGTTCATTGATCTTTAGAACACCCGTAGAAGGTATATGAGTTTCTGTGTTTATTTTTTTTTCATGATTTAAGAAATTTCACTTCAATTTTGTTGACAATTTGATGAAATTTCAACATTTGATTGCTTAAACATGTTTTGATTTGTTTATTAAATGTTAGATTAATTTGAAAACCTGATTAAATCTAGTAGCATTTAGATGAATATGTTCTATTTCTAAAGTGTAGTTATGTTCTTGATATGCTATTCAATCTATTATGAAGTTTGGGATTTGGTTATGAAATTTTGAATTAATTTTCCGAGTTCTTGGGTTCGTAATGATTTTTGTTTAACTTGTGATTATGGGGCTGAACAGATTAAAATTTGACATTTCTACATTGTATTTAATGTATGCATGTCACCTGCTCGATGAAATGCCCGTGTGAGACTTGCTTGATTTTTTGAATTTAAATTTATGATTTAGTTTTGCATTCCGTTCGCTCCAATTTAAATTTGTGATTTAGTGTTTGTGGTCTACCAAAGCCGTTGATATTGGGACAGTTTCGTGAAATGTCTATTGGTTATGTTTAGATTCATGTGCTCAATAATGCTGATTTTTTATGTGAACTTATTATTATCAAGTGATATATTTCTCAGGTATTTTGGGCTTTTTTTAATATATAGTGGATTAATGTGGTGGTACTAACCTTATAGGTTGTGTTATTGGAATCACATGATAGAATTGGTGGTCGGATTCACACTGATTACTCGTTTGGTTGCCCTGTGGATATGGGAGCATCATGGTAAGTTGCCAATGCCATTCTCTTTACTTATTTTCTGTCACACCCTCAAATTCCACCTACGGGGTTCTACCGCGAGGCGCGTGACAAACCAGGATCGTAGTCATCGGTCATGTTGAACGACCACTATATGAATTTAAAAATACTGAGATTGCATATTCAACATGAGTAAAACGCGGTTTCATAGTTTAAGTTGCGGAAGCGTACATTAATATAAAATTCAAAAGTAATTACACGTAACAAAGCGCCAATTAATGTAAATGATGTAACATAAAACATTGTTCATTTGTTGATAAAACCAATGCGACTCCATGATGCATCCTAGTCCTGATGTGTACCATAGTGACCTTAGAAAACATGTTTAAAGTGTCAACACAAGGTTGGTGAGTTCACAGGTTTGTAAGTAAATAAACTGTTTGAGCACTAGCAGGATCCACATACATAAGTCACGCCTATTGTTAGCAAGACAATGTACAAGTTACTTTAAGTGTTTGCAACCGAAGCTGACTTTTTGTGTTTGAATGCCTTCCACCATTGCTAACATCAACAATGGTAAAATGTTTAGGCCAATTTACACACGTTCGACCTCCAATCGAGCTAGCGCGACTAGCCTGGGTGGGGTTTGTCAAACCCAGTAGTACTACTCAAATTTCCTCGCTATACACCTTATACTAACGGTTCGAGAATGTAAGGACTTAGTATGTTATGTTTGCGCTTAAGTAAACAAGTGGTAATGAAATATTATGTGATATGTGTTTGTTTGTGTGCATGTTTCTCCCCCAACAGGAAAACAAGTAAAAGGGGCCGTGAAACTCACCTTAGAGCGCATGCTAGACTGCAAGTGTTGTACCGGTGGCCCGCTAAAGGCTACCGATCATGTATAAGTCTATAAGTGTACGTTCGCGTTGGTTAGTGGAACCCGTTGTATGCAAACAATCCAAATTGTTTATAGGTTTTGAAAAGATTAACATGTTTGACTAGTTTGCCCAAGTTTAACTTTTGTTGACCAAGTTAACCCGACGACCCGTTGGTGACTCGTATAGTGACTTAATGTTTGTTTAGTATACTAATATACATAATATTCAAGTAGTTCATGTTTCACGATACATACATGATTCACAAACTTCCTAACCTGGCAAGCTATGAACATTCAATGTATTTGTATCAACAAAGTTACTATCATTAGTAACGTAAGAACATGGGGTTTCTATAATACGTTTGCATGATTCTTATATGTTTATGTAACCATACTAATGCATAATAGATCATTACATCATGTAATACAAGTCTAGGAGTAAGTTTCAAAACCTAAAAGTTTCCACTTTTAGTAAGTCATGATCAATTTACGCGAATTATACAAAATAATACTTTAGCATGCTTTAATACATTCCTAATAACATGCTAGCATCATCCTATAAAACCATGCACGTGTACTACTCATGTATGAACAAAATCCTTTCAACAAAGTTTCCTTTTTAGGAAAGCCTATGATTTCTAGCTTTGTTAATGATGTTTAACGCATCAAAACAATTACATACAACCTAACTAGCATAATTACAATCATAAACATCATCAATTACATCTAACATGAAATTCTACAACTTCACGTAATCAAAAAGTTTCCTCTTTAGGCATGTTATGGATCATACACATTTAGGGTTTCATCATTAACAATATAATCATCAAATGGATACAATAATATCAAACAAATAACAAGTCACCAACTTTATTACAAAATTTCATGTTCGGATAAACTAGGGTTTCATTATAAATCATGAGATCATAAAAGCAACGAAATTGGATAGAATAACTTAAGTATGTGTGTTAGCAATGCCTAAGATAGACCAAATACAAGTTCAATTGCAAGAATCAAGATCAAAGGGATGGTGTTTGGGGTGAATGTTGATCTTGGCTCGAGGGGTGGGGGGGGTTATGGTTGCGACAGCCATGGGTGAAAACAATGAGTTAGGTTTTTTGATTTTTTTTTGTTATAAGCTTCTGTATATACGTATGGGTAAAATCATGGTTTAAGGATAATCCATGGGTCAAAAGAGAATCCATGGGTTATTTTTAATGTACCATAAATATAGAATTACTATTGTATTTATTTAGTCCATTTATTATATACTCTTTGTATTCCCCTTATTATTGGGGAGTTACATGTATTTATTATTTTATGTATATATGCATGCATCCACTCTTTGGTGATGCATTAAGAGTTAATATAATTATGTTTATGGATAGTACATGGGTTATTTTAAAAATAAGTTTCAATAATAACCATTAAAATCCATAATTATTATTTTTATAAAAATCTAACGTTTATAAAAATAACATGCACAATTAATTTCTGATAACATGCGTGATTTCATGAAGTTTCACATAATTCACATAAAAGTCACATAATATGTAAATTCACATAATTTACATTAATGTAATTGTTCGCAATTATTTTTAGTAGTTCACCAACGTTCCGGGTTAGACTCGTGTGTGATCTGGTAATTCTCCAAGTTACCGCTGGGTGAGTGTTTGTGCAATAATTGACACCTTTAATTAATCCTAATTAAATGCAATGTATAAATGACTAACTGAGATAACAGAGTTTGCATAAACAAATGCTTGAGATAACGGTGTTTGTGTTAACGGAGTTAACCTGAAAAATGTCGGATGTCACATCATCCCCTTGTTTAAAGAATTTTCGTCCCGAAAATTAAGTAAAGTTACTAGTTTTCTGAAACAAAAAGTTTGGATTGTCAAATCATCCCCTTGTTGAAAGAAATTTCGTCTCAAAATTTAATTAGTATCGTTCGTGTTTGTCATTGACTGTTTAAAAAGCTGAGGATACTTTCGCATCATCTGATCCTCGCGCTTTCATGTGAACTCCGGTCCACGCTTCGAGTTCTAGCGAACTCTAACAATTGGGATTTTGCATGCTTGAGCGTTTTGAACCCTCGGTCCATGATTTCGACCGGTTCTTCGATGAAACGTAACTGTTCATCCACTTGTAACTCTTTCAAGGGAAAAACGAGTGTCTTGTCGGAGAGTCATTTCTTTAGGTTAGAAATGTGAAAGATATTGTGTACACCATTAAGCTCTCTTCCGGTAGGTTCGGTCGATAATCAGCTGGACCAATCCTCCATAGGATTTTGAATGATCCAACATATCATGGATTTGGTTTGCCTCATTTGCCCAGAACGAATTTCGGATACTACCATGCGATTTCGGATTTGCACGATTCTTTCTGTAGTCTTGAACACATGTTCAGGGCCAGTAGGTTGACTATCACCCACTTCAGCCCAACGGATATGTGATTGATGTTTTCGACCATACAGCACCTCGAACGGTGCTACTTTGATACCGGTGTGGCAATTGTTATCGTAGTATCCCAACTGTTACCGAAATCTATTGCGCAAGTTCGTAAGATGTCTTCAATTATCTGAATTGTACGTTCCCTCTAACCATCGCTTTAGGGATGTTACGTTGTGCTCGTCTCCAGACGCGTGCCTAGAGATTTTTGTATCGATTGCTAGAAATGTGAAATGAATCGAGTGCCTCGATCCTAGATGATAGAGATTGGCACTCCGTGCTAAGAGACTACTCCCTTAATGTAGATGCGAGTTAATTTCTTCATCTTGTCAGTCTCTTTGGTTGTTAGGAAATGTGCGGATTTGGTTAAGTGTTCTACTATTACCCAGATGGTGTCGCATTCGTCAAGAATTTGGGTTAGCTTGGTGATGAAATCTATGGAAATCTGCTCCCATTTTCAACGGAATTTCTGGTTGCCGAAACAAGCCATCCGGCTCTTGATATTCGACTTTGCATTGTTACGGTGTATAAGACACGACTTTAGTCTGTGAGTTAGTCACTATCATCGAGAATAAGAGTCATAGTTCAATGTGAGGACTTTTAGTGATAGATGATCCAATTCCAGTGGAAGATTTAATAACAGGATTGAGTCATATCACGGTCTAGGTGAGGAAAGCAAGTGAGGGTATGAACTAACTTATTCCAGCAGTTTAGTCAATAGGCCAAGTGTGCATCCAGAGTAAGACAACGTGGGTAGTGGTTAAGCTGGTTAAGCCTCTTGCATCTGAGTATGATGTTGCATGTTCGAGTCCTACGGCAGTTGATCCATTGACATGGGCCTGAATTCGGGTTCGTGTTTGGCATCGGGCAAGCCTGCCAAGAGAATTTTCTTCATTAACCCACGCGGGTCGATCAGTGTCGAAAGGTAGCTTTCATCACCTATCCTAACCAGCCAGGGCGAAGAATAGAATATCCTAATTCTTTTCTCAGATTTTTGCCAAAGAGATTGAGCTTAGATATTTCATCCAGGGTAGATCGCAATGTATCCATGGGGATAATTTCCTTGTCGGCTAAGTCGTTGTGTATCGTAAGTTGTAGATTTAATAGTTTTGGTTAGAATTGAAGAGGAGTTTTGAAGATCGGATGCTTTAGGTTGACTGGCAAGGGTTGCGGCTTTTCTAGATATTTGTGTTACAGATCTAGTCTTGGTGAAATAGGATACTTCGAGTTTAGAAACAAGTTCTTGTGCGAAGAGAGTTTCAAGTCTACGTACCATACTAAGGAGCAATGGAAGACACAATGAGAGAGTATGCTGCATTCGAGATGAACCACCTTGTAGGACATGTCGACTTCTGTTAGGATTTATTTGAGGAAAGTAACAACTGATGTAAGGGTTAAATGAAGGAATCATTCGGAAAATATCTCAATTGGGGAGGGGGGGGGGGGGGGTTTCAACACTTTATGTTTAAGGATGTGTCTTCACAGATTATCGACTCGTGTAGTGATCAAGAGTACTAAGTTCAAGCGTGAAGGTGTACAACTGATGTAGGAAACGCCAGGAAAATCAAGGATGATTTAGTATTGGTAAGTCTGCGGCGTTGATAGGGTTTTATGCTCTATCCACTATGAGTAAAGTGCTTTAGTCACGTAGCGAGCTGATAGGATAGAGAGAGTGTTAAACCATTCGCAGTGTAAAGAAGAAACAAAGAAAAATGTGGTCATCACGGGTAAGATCGTTACAGGGGCTTGATTGGTTATTCAGAATCGCGTCAACAACTTCGTTTATTGTTTATTTGAAAGAAAAGTCTATTCAATCGTCTCGCTAGAGTCAAGTTTCTCCACCGTTCTAATCAGGGAAAGATTCGAGATTTACCACGTCATTATGCGTGCGCAAACAATTGGCAATAGCGAGTATGAGTTTATACCGGTGAAAATTTGGTAATTCAGGTTGTTATCCACAAAAGGCAATCAATAAGTACTCGAACCATTAGAGGTTGAAATCAGGCCGAGGTGTGTCAGTGACAGAGCTTTTGTATTAAGTATCGAATTGTTGTTGCTTAGGCGATTAATAATCATTGATCCAAAATAAAAAAAAATTACCTAGGAAGGGATGATGGGGAATCCTCAAACGCAGGTGGAGGTACCGTTAACGATTTGGGTCACATAACCATTGAGGTCGAGGGAATGTTTCCAGTTGGGTTGGTTAATACTTTGGTTGTCTTATTCATTAGAGTCGAAGTACGACCGCACCAGTAGGGAAATTTGTGAGGTCACGCTGAGACTTCTGGTAAGACCCACGCTTATAAGGTAAGCGTCGGTCAACGCAAAGGCTAAGGAAGAGGTTCACATGTAGGGAAAAATTCTTATGCGATATTGATTCCCGCAATATAAGGGATGGGATAATTGTTTAAGCCATCACGTTCAACTGAGGTTTGGTTAGATTGAATCCCCGTTTTCTAACGTCACTGAGATAACTAGATCATTTTGTGAAAGAAAAAAAAATATCCGATTACAGAGTTGGATAAGCTGGGGTATAGATCAAGTTAGACTAAGGATTAGCCACTTGACAGAGTAATAGTGTCAAAGGTAATTTATTGTTGAAGCGTAAGGGATAAAGTGTTAGCTTAGGAGGAATTCTTCAAATTCCGCTTACATACTTGGAGTCGAAGGGTTTGCCATGAGGTTCTATTAGAGTTTCAATCAAAATGGCTTCCTTGACCAATTTTGGATGAGAGTCTTAAGTTCACTAAGACTCTTACATGAGTGAAAATAAAACGATGGATTCCATTGATGATAGCTCAGTGTGTCCGTAAACATCTTCAACCTGATAGTCGTGTCTATCAACTTTTGAACAGGTTTAACGATACCAACTAGTTGCTGAGCGGGTTACGAGAATTTCTACTGACCGTGGAAACTTAAGTCTGTAGATCACAGATTAGGACCATTTATCCACATACTAGGTTTCACCAGGACTTACATGCACCTCAAATTACTATTACGTGTGCACCCGTAATGATAATTTGCTTTGCATGCTCACCCTAGTTCTCGCTGTCGTGTGTCAAAATGTCCCTCAATTTTTATTGCCGAGTACAGCGTGTTTCTAGATATGATAAGTCATCGAAGGGCTTAGTCATCAACCATAAATTGATCAACTAGGACTCATATCAGGATAAGTAGTCGGGAATCGTTTGATCCGTGTATTCACTTGAGTTGAAACACACTACGAGAGTCCAATCCAGTGGATTGTGGATGGAAACATGCACATGAAACAAACATGCACATGAAATGCGACTTCGAGAGGTGAAACTAGTTCATGGATATGAGTTACTGGAAGAAGCAAAGTGGCCGTTCTTCCAACTGAGTCAGAATAGGGTTCGAGTGGGCAATGAGCAAGGCGTTCTCAACTTTGCGGTCAATCTATCTTCAACAGAATATTGACCAAAGACATGAGTTCATGGCTCGGGAAGGTGATGACATCTATGTGTCAATGGATTTCTGCAATAATACGTGCAACGGTCTGCCTCCACATGGTGTTCCTCACACGAGGCCCACGGGTTCGGGCTTGAGGTAGAGTAAAGCTAGTGAGGTCGGGGTATTTTTGCTAGTGGGTGCAGGAGGGACTCGCTTCCGACGAACCCAACTCCCAAAGAGATATGTGCCAGTGCTGGGTGTTGCCCCTAACACGGACCTGATAAGGCCCACCATACCCGATGGTGTCATCGATAGGCTCAAGATGGCGTCTTCTTCAGCTTTGTTGGTGTGGAAAGGGGTGCAGATGATGGTGGTGTGAAAGACTCCTTCGAACGCTCCGTCTTGCTGCCGTCGGACGGGAGTGGATGATGTTTTGGCGATTCCACGGGTGTCGCCACTGGGAATGATGGTGCAATGAGAATTATGTGTTCCTCGTCAACAGAGGGTGATGTGGATGATGTCTACATGCCCGCAAGGCAATGTATGTATAGATGCTATGTGTGTATGTGTATCATGTATGAGTGTCAGTGTTGGTGTAGGACCTATGCAGTGTTTAAGGCTATAGACTAAGTCTACTCTCTAATGCAAACCTAGTTCACTATAACCGCTGGCCCTGATACTAATCTGTCACGCCCTCAAATTCCACCTACAGGGTCCTACCGTGAGGCGCGTGACAAACCAGGATCGTAGTCATCGGTCATGTTGAACGACCACTATATGAATTTAAAAATTATAACTTTGCACATTCAACATGAGTAAAACGCGGTTTCATAGTTTAAGTTGTGGAAGCGTACATTAATATAAAATCCAAAAGTAATTACACGCAACAAAGCGCAAATTAAAGTAAATGATGTAACATAAAACATTATTCATTTGTTGATAAAACTAATGCGACTCCATGATGCATCCTAGTCCTGATGTGTACCATAGTGACCTGAGAAAACATGCTTTAAGTGTTAAAACAAGGTTGGTGAGTTAACATGTTTGTAAGTAAATAAACTATTTGAGCGTTAACAGGATCCACATACATAAGTCACACCTATTGTTAGCAAGACAATGTACAGGTTACTCTAAGCGTTCGCAACTAAGGCTGACTGTTTGTGTTTGAATGCCTTCCACCATTGCTAACATCAACAATGGTAAAATATTTAGTCCAATTTACACTCGTTCGACCTCCAATCGAGCTAGCGCGACTAGTCCGGGTAGGGTTTGTCAAACCCAGTAGTACTACTCAAATTTCCTCGCTATACACCTTATACTAACGGTTCGAGAATGTAAGGACTTAGTATGTTATGTTTGCGCTTAAGTAAACAAGTGGTAATGAAATATTATGTGATATGTGTTTGTTTGTGTGCATGTTTCTCCTCCAACAGGAAAACAAGTAAAAGGGGCCGTGAAACTCACCTTAGAGCGCATGCTAGACTGCAAGTGTTGTACCGGTGGCCCGCTAAAGGCTACCGATCATGTATAAGTCTATAAGTGTACGTTCGCGTTGGTTAGTGGAACCCGTTGTATGCAAACAATCCAAATTGTTTATAGGTTTTGAAAAGATTAACATGTTTGACTAGTTTGCCCAAGTTTAACTTTTGTTGACCAAGTTAACCCGACGACCCGTTGGTGACTCGTATAGTGACTTAATGTTTGTTTAGTATACTAATATACATAATATTCAAGTAGTTCATGTTTCACGATACATACATGATTCACAAACTTCCTAACCTGGCAAGCTATGAACATTCAATGTATTTGTATCAACAAAGTTACTATCATTAGTAACGTAAGAACATGGGGTTTCTATAATACGTTTGCATGATTCTTATATGTTTATGTAACCATACTAATGCATAATAGATCATTACATCATGTAATACAAGTCTAGGAGTAAGTTTCAAACTTAAAAGTTTCCACTTTTAGTAAGTCATGATCAATTTACGCGCCTTCTACAAAATAATACTTTAGCATGCTTTAATACATTCCTAATAACATGCTAGCATCATCCTATAACATCATGCACGTGTACTACTCATGTATGAAAAAATCCTTTCAACAAAGTTTTCTCTTTAGGAAAGCCTATGATTTCTAGCTTTGTTAACGAGGTTCAACGCATCACAACAATTACATACAACCTAACTAGCATAATTACAATCATAAACATCATCAGTTACATCTAACATGAAATTCTACAACTTCACATAATCAAAAAGTTATCTCTTTAGGCATGTTATGGATCATACACATTTAGGGTTTCATCATTAACAATATAATCATCAAATGGATACAATAATATCAAACAAATAACAAGTCACCAACTTTATTACAAAATTTCATGTTTGGATAAACTAGGGTTTCATTATAAATCATGAGATCATAAAAGTAACGAAATTGGATAGAATAACTTACGTAGGTGTGTTAGCAATGCCTAAGATAGACCAAATACAAGTTCACTTGCAAGAATCAAGATCAAAGGGATGGTGTTTGGGGTGAATGTTGATCTCGGCTCAAAGGGGGGGGGTTATGATTGCGACGACAATGGGAGAAAACAATGAGTTCGGGTTTTTGATTTTTTTGTTATAAGCTTCTATATATATGCATGGGTAAAATCATGGGTCAAAAGAGAATCCATGGGTTATTTTTAATGTACCATAAGTATAGAATTACTATTGTATTTATTTAGTCCATTTATTATATTCTCTGTGTATTCCCCTCATTATTAGGGAGTTACTTGTATTTATTATTTTTTGTATATATACATGCATCTACTCTTTGGTGATGCATTGAGAGTTAATATCTTGTTTATGGATAGTCCATGGGTTATTTTAAAAATAAGTTTCAATAATAACCATTAAAATCCGTAACTATTATTTTTATAAAACTTTAACGTTTATAAAAATAACAAGCACAATTAATTTATGATAACATGCGTGATTTCACGAATGTTCACATAATTCACATAAAAGTCACATAACATGTAAATTTACATAATTTACATTAATGTAATTGTTCGCAATTATTTTTATTAGTTCACCAACGTTCCGGGTTAGACTCATGTGTGATGTTTTATGATAATAATAATCAAGACTAAAAGTGTTATTTAGGTTGTGATGATTTGTTAAGTGTATGACATGTTTATGTTGCTTAAAAGACGCTAAAAAGGTATATAATGAGTTCATGTTATGAAATGTGCGTTTGTACTTGTCGTTTGACGTTTCGGTTGCCACGTATGTGCTAGAAATTGTCATGTCGTTTGACGTTAATTAATCCTAATTAAATGCAATGTATAAATGACTAAATGAAATAACAGAGTTTGCATAAACAAATGCTTGAGATAACGGTGTTTGGATGTCACATCATCCCCTTGTTGAAACCAAAAATTAAGTAAAGTTACTAGTTGTATGAAATAAAAAGTTTGGATTGTCACATTTCCTGCTTTTAGATTCCTAGTCAAACATGGTTTCTTTGCCTAGTTTATATATTAATAGTGTAGAATTAGAATGTCGATTAATTTACTTACTAATTATGAAGGTTGTAGCTTAAAATTCAAAGTTAAATTCTTTTTACTGACTAATTATGCAGGTTGTAGCTTAATTTTTTGTTAATCTTTGTTAATTTACTGACTAATTTTTGTTAATTTTGTTCGTGACACTAATGTTGGTATAGTATTAAAACAGTGTTACTAAAGTATTACACCAATGTAATGCTTTGTTAAATAGAAAATGTTTTCATTACATTGATGTAAACCCAGACCTTAATTTTTTTTAGCATACGAATGTTAATTTTGTTCGTGACACTCATGTAACCATTTGTTACAATGATGTAATTATGAATGCCTGAATTTTTTCAAATGTAATTAGAGTATTAAATTAATGTAACTAGTTTTTGTGGTGTAAATGTTACTTTTGGTGTATTGGTTACATTGATGTAATCACTTACGTTTGTGAAAAAAATAAAAAAATTGACGAGATTATAACGGAATTAAAGAGAAAAATGAGACTATTTTAATGGTGTAATTTTTATAAAAAAATAACATAGTATAAAAAAGTTATTAAGGATATAAAAAGTAGGGGGAAGTTTTTTTTTAAAAAAGAAAAAGTGGGGGATTTTAAGAGTGTGACTGTTGTTGAATCTGATTTCATTAATGGATAAAATAACTCTTTTACCCTTTTTAATTAAAATAATAAGATAGACACAAGTCAACATCTTATGTGTTTGAGTTAAGATTAACCATTGGATGGAAGTTTTAAGGTTTTCACTCCACCCCCTCTCTCTCTCTATATAAATATATATATATATATACACACACACACACGAACGTGTTTCTTTCAGAACAAACAGTATGTTAAGAACCATAAGTGTGAATACCGATTCATTAAAAGAGATACAATTTTTAAACCGATATTTTATTTATATCTTTCCACTCAAATGACTAGAACGCATGTTGATTTCAAAATATTTAAAATTTATTTATTTTTTAAAATATAATTTAGTTTTCATGTGTAAATGCATATATGCACATACACTATATACACATGTACATGTGTGTATATATAGGGGATGGTTATAATGAAAACCCTGTCACACATACGTAACAGCTTAAAACATGTGTAAATTTTTTTTTGTTTTTTGGGATAGATTTGTTACATAATTTCATCACCTTTTATAAATAAAAAATAAAAAAAAACGCCGACCAAATTCTTTTTTACGAAAATGTTACATATGTAACATTTACAAAAACGGTAACTTTTTTTATTTTTTACATATTTAAAAAAAAACTACTCAACGTTTTTTTTTTTTTTATAAAAAGTGACGAAAATATGTAAAACTTACCCTTTTTAAAAAATTTGTTACATAGGTTTTTTTTTTTGTTTTCTCAACTTAAGTGGGTTTTCATTTTATACTTTCCCTATATATATATATATATATATATATATATTTATACTTTTTTAAAAAAAATTCAAGAGAGAGAAGATAAAGTTAAAGAAATAGTGGAAAAGAAAAATAAAACATTGTTTTTAAATTTTATTTCTTTCATTGAATTAGTATGTACACGTCTTATACGGTTCTCAACATATTATTGGTTCTGAAATGAACATCATCCTATATACATGTGTGTATGTATGTACACATATACATATACAAATATAAACATATATAAATAGGGGTTGGTTATTGTACAAAGGGCAAAAAGTGTGAGAAGGATACTGTCACACCCCGACCGATGGCGAAATCATCGAGGCGGACAATGGAATGATTGTTCAAAAGCACATGATAACTAAAATATTGCATAATTCATTAATTTAATTAAAGGCAACAAACATTCAAGTACAATACAAATTCAAATAACCTAGTCTATTTCAAAACATTGATTTAATTAACTAGGTCCATAAGTTCTTAAGTGGTAGAATCTTCAGCAAGCAATCACATATCCAAACCTGAAACATTATTTAAATCAAGTGTCAACTATAAAGTTGGTGAGTACATAGGTTTAGTGGAACCGATAAATAGTAGATAAAAACGTTTTGTAACTCATTGTTTGTCTTGTTAAACATAGCATACATGGTTGTATCATTTATCTAAGCACAATTCAAACCTTGATTGACGCACTTGAACATAGCACAACAGCTAGGTCCGGTATGTTTGAATATAGTTACCCACTATATCCGATATGTTTGAATATAACACGCGGCTATATCCGAGTATGTAGTAATAAACACCCTACATGGGTGGGCTGGTCAGGCACAATAGATCTATTAATATTACTGTTGGTTTTCTTGTGTTTAAAGTAAATGATTGTAAATCCAAGATAATAAGCATATAATCCACATGAATAACACGTATAAACAATTTGATTGAGTAGCATTAAATAATGTTTCACCCCAAAGTATGTAAAAATGTAAAATAGGGGCTATGTAACTCACCTGGCTTGCGGATGTTTTAATCCACGTGTGTAGGTGATAAGGATGTTGAAATCTAAGCACGATGAAATCCTATGTAGATAAATATGTATTATTGTATGTTTGTATATGTGTATTCGTATTTAAATGTATATAGATTTATAATAACATTCCTTAAAATTATTTGTATAAAATATTGTAGTAAAATAATGATTTTTTTTTGTAAAATTTAACATCTAAATATATATTAAATCTTGTTAGATATTTATATTTTAAATAATTTGTTATTATGTTTATTGTATTTATATATAATAATAAATAAAAGGAAAAGTTTCTATTTGTTTAATTATTATATATTTTTGTGAGTTAAAATTATTTTAACAAGTTTATAAAATAGATGGTTTATTATTTTATAAAAATTGGACGGGTTAAATATGTGAAGAAAAACGTTATTTAATGGTTTCGAAAATAAACGAACGAGTCAACCAACCCGTAATAGTTTTTATTGTATAGATATAATATTAAAATATGATTAAATAAATAAACTAAAAACAGAAAAAATTTGGGTTGGGCCGGAGGCCATCAGGATCGAACCCGCGATCTAAGACTCAAACACACACACGCATAACCAGCCGGGCTACTGCCCATCGCTGGTTATGTGTGTATCATTTAGTTTATAAACACACACGCAAAGCTGGTCGCTAGTTCTCGACAACCGGCAAACCGTGTCCGAGAACACTGGTTTGCCCGGTAATCGAAGGTTTGAGGTCGGGTTGTCGATTGGAACCGATGGCCAGATGATAACAGAAGGTAAAGGAACGATTTTTGAGACTCTTACTTGGTCGCGAATGGTCCGGACGACAGGGCCGATGGTCCGAAAATACCAAGATCGGGAATCTATGCTTCGGGATGAATTGGGCCCTAAAAATCTGGTCACAGCTTCACTCAGAGGCGACGAACACAATGGTAGTTTCAATTTTGAGTGAGAGTGGGTGAAGAGGGGATGGCGAGCTCGAGCAGGTCCGGTAATGGCTATTTATAGCCGAGCTCAATCCCGATAATGAGACAAGCAATTGAGCATGTCCAGACACTCGTTTGGACGAGATGAAACTGTCGAGCCATCTTTCAGGCGTGGAGGTTTCTTGTCGAGGCCGAATTCGTGGCGTGGACTTTCGGCCACATACACGATCAAACTTTTCGTATGTTTAAACGACAAATTGGTCGGGGGCTTTTGTTCGCGTGGGGACGACGAGGTCAGAGAGACCCTTTTCGGCTGTCGAGGTGCAGCGAACATGCTCGAGGGTTCGCCGGAAAAACGCTCGGACCGCCGGACAAGGGAAGTGATGACCGGATTTGCGAATTGGGATTTGGCAATTTTGGTCCCTCGAGTTTACTTCTGAATCTATTTGGTCCCTGAGATAATTACGGATGAGTCCTTGTGGTTTGATTTGTCCACATTTAGTCTCTTAACTGATTTCTGTTTTAAAACCTTGTAGTTTAATTATTTTCAAAACAGACCCTTAACTTTTATAAAAATAATTAATTAGATTTCTTTTTAATTTCAATTATATTTTATAAACTTATATTATTATTATAAATATATTTTTATAAAAGTTAATTATTATTTAGATAGGTTATCATATTTATGTTATGAACCTTTTAAATTTAGATTTTTATAAAATTTTATATAAGTTTAAAACTTATAAAATTTTAATTATTTTAAATCCGTAAATTAAAAATATATACTTTGTACAAAAATTAAATAAAAACACTTGCATTTTATTGAATAGAAAATGATTACATGACATATGTTATAAAAACGTGAATAAAAACCCGAAATGTCACAGTCTCACCATGTTAAAGGAATTTCGCCTCGAAATTCAACTAGTGGAGGCTATGAAAAGAGATGCGGATATTTGGTCTTCATTTGGTCTTCACGTTCCCAAGTGAATTCGGGTCCACGTTTAGACTCTCAACGGATTTTGACAATGGGGATGCGACTACGTTTGAGTTTCTTGACTTCACGGTCCATGATTTCCACGGGTTTCTCAACAAAGTGCATTTTTTCGTCAATGCGCACTTCATCAAGAGGGATGTGGAGATTCTCGTCGGCTAGACACTTTTTCAAATTAGATATGTGAAAAGTCGGATGAACGTTGCTGAGATCTGAAGGGAGATCGAGTTTGTAGGCCACTTTTCCTACCATTTCGAGTACCTTGAATGGACCCACATATGGAGGTGCAAGTTTTCCTTTCTTTCCAAATCGGACTACGCCTTTCCAAGGTGATACCTTTAGAAGAACCATATCCCCAACTTGAAATTCCAAGGGTTTTCATCGTTTATCGGCATAGCTCTTTTGCCGACTCCTTGCTACTCGAATGTTGTCACAAATAAGAGAGATTTTATCGGTGGTCTCTTGGATATTGTGCTTCACCAATTTTGTTCCAACAAATCGGTGAACGACACTTTCGTCCATAAAGAGCTTCAAACGTGCCATGTTAATACTTGTGTGGTAGCTGTTGTTGTAGGAAAATTCGATCAGTGGTAGGTGAGAATTCCAATTGCCACCAAAGTCAATGACACAAGCTCTAAGCATATCCTCGAGGGTTTGGATGGTTCGCTCGGTTTGTCCATCAGTTTGAGGATGGTAAGCCGTACTTAAATCCAAACGAGTACCAAGCGCAGATTGTAATGATTGCCAAAATCGGGAAGTAAAACGCGAATCACGATCGGGGATGATGTTCAATGGGATTTCGTGACAACTTACGATCTCATCAATGTAGATCCGAGCCAATTTCTCGATTCGATAGTCCTCAGGAATAGGCAAGAAATGAGCAGACTTTATGAGTCGATCGATAATAACCCAGATACTATCGTGCCCACTAGGAGTGCGTGGGAGTTTGGTGATGAAGTCCATAGCAAGGTTCTCCCACTTCCACATGAGAATTTCAGGTTGTTCGAGGAGTCCGGAAGGCTTCTGATGTTTGGCCTTTACTTTAGAACAAGTTAAGCATTTTGCCACAAAGAGGGCAATATCCTTTTTCATGCCGGGCCACCAATATTGTTGACGAAGACCCATGTACATCTTATCAGCTCCGGGATGTACCGAATATCGAGTTTTGTGGGACTCGTTCATCAAAAATATACGAAGGTCGTCGCGATAGGGAACCAAGATACGATCCAAGTAATACAATAGGTCGTTAGCTTTGGTTTCTAGCAAGAGTTCTACACCACATGCCATTTCTTGGTACAAGTTTCCCTCGGTAACCGAGGTGTGTTGTGCTTGGAGAATGCGGGCTTGGATATCGTTATGAACATGAACACTATGAAGCATGATACGTTCCTTACGACTCAAGGCGTCGGCTACCACATTTGCTTTGCCGGGGTGGTAGCGAATCTCGCAGTCGTAGTCGTTAAGAAGTTCAACCCATCGTCGTTGCCTCATATTAAGTTCTTTTTGATTGAAAATATGTTGGAGACTTTTGTGGTCGGTGAAAACCACGCATTTGGTGCCATAAAGATAGTGTCTCCAAATTTTCAAGGCGAAAACGACAGCACCCAGCTCGAGATCATGGGTCGTATAGTTCTTCTCATAGATTTTGAGCTGACGTGATGCGTATGCAATTACTTGACCACGCTGCATAAGAACACAACCAAGACCTTGGTTGGATGCATCGCAGTAAACGACAAAGTCGTCATTACCACTAGGAAGAGTTAGAACAGGAGCGTTGCAGAGCTTGTGCTTGAGAGTTTGAAAAGCTTCCTCTTGTTTGGGTCCCCACTCATAAGGTTTACCTTTGTGAGTCAAGGCAGTGAGCGGAACCGCAATCTTGGAGAAATTTGAGATGAAGCGACGATAGTAACCCGCTAGTCCAAGGAAGGAACGAATCTCGGTAGGAGTCTTAGGAGTACTCCAATTCTTTACCGCTTCGATTTTTGCCGGGTCCACATGAATCCCCTTATCGTTGACTATGTGTCCCAAAAATTGAACCTCCTTTAGCAAGAATTCACACTTGGAGAACTTGGCGTATAGTTGTTCTTTCTTCAAGAGCTCCAAAATCAAACGAAGATGTTGTTCATGCTCCGCTTTCGTTTTAGAATAGATGAGAATGTCGTCAATGAAAACGATCACGAACTTGTCCAGATAAGGTTTGCATACACGGTTCATGAGATCCATGAAAACCGCAGGTGCATTAGTCAAGCCAAAAGGCATGACCATGAACTCGTAGTGACCATATCTAGTCCGAAAGGCAGTCTTCGGAATGTCTTCATCAAGAACACGAAGTTGATGGTATCCGGAACGAAGGTCAATCTTGGAGAAACATGTTGAACCTTGAAGTTGATCGAAAAGATCGTCGATACGGGGTAAAGGATAACGGTTCTTGATTGTAAGCTTGTTGAGTTCACGATAATCAATACACATTCGAAACTATCCATCCTTTTTCTTTACGAACAGCACGGGAACACCCCAAGGTGAATGGCTTGGTCGGATGAATCCTTTGGATGAGAGTTCTTGTAATTGACTTGCGAGTTCTTGCATCTCGGAAGGTGCAAGACGATAGGGAGCTTTTGCCACGGGAGTTGCTCCGGGCACAAGGTCAATACGAAACTCTACTTGTCTAGGGGGAGGAAGAACGGGCAAATCTTCGGGGAATACCTCGGGAAAGTCTCGAATGATCGGAATATCTTGCAATTTCTTACCTTTGTCTTTCGTGTCAACTACGTGGGCCAAGAAGGCAACGTACTTTTTCCGCAAGTACTTTTGTGCCAATGTGCAAGACATGAGTTGAAGACCACGACACGGTTTTTCACCGAAAATAACCAACGTGTCGCCCGAAGGGAGAGGTATACGAATGCACTTTTCGTAGCAAATAACCTCGGCATGGTGCTTGGATAACCAGTCCATGCCAATTATAATATCAAAGCTTCCCAATTGCATTGGAAGGAGATCAACAGAGAATTCATGATTATTAAGCTCGAGATTGCAGTCGCGGATAACATAATTTATAGTAATAGATTTTCCGTTTGCTATCTTCACGGAATAAGAATTGTCAAGTTTCGTTCTTTGTTTAGCAAGTCGAGATTCAAAGGTAAGAGACACAAAACTCCTATCGGCACCAGTATCAAATAAAATGGATGCATAATGATTGTTTACGAGAAACGTACCGTTTATCACGTCGTTATTTGCTTGTGCCTCATTAGCGTTTATATTAAACGCTCGTCCTTGGGGACCACCTTGATGATGAAGTTTTGGGCATCGTTCACGGAAATGGTTTGGGTCTCCACATTCGTAACATGCCCGACCATTGAGCGGTGCCGGATAGTTTGGACGGTTGGCTGGAGCAGCTTGATGGACGGGAGGACAGGTACGACAAGTAGTGACCACCTGTCCATATCGTCCGCAGCTTGAACACAATCGGCATGGTAAGTTGGCAGGATGGTGGTACTTGCAGGTCTGACATTAGGGATTTGGGCCCAAATAAGGTTTCGGGTTTTGACCCAAAGAGGCCACTTGAATAGCAGGTACGGTAGGAGTTACGGCTGCGAAGTTTTGACCCTTTCGTTTCTTGTTGCGGTTAGAAGACTCGGGCTTTACATCTTTGACGGCCGCAAGGGTAGAAGTAACCTTCTTGGAACCCTTTCTTGTTAAGGTTACGGCTTTGACGTGGTTGTCGGATAGCGTAGCGGATAGACGAATAGCAGCTTCAAGTGTAGGAGGATTGCTTCCTAACACAGCATCCTGAATTTGCATAGGCAGCCCGCCTATGTATTTTTCAATTTCCCGAGCAAGGGGAGTGATCATATGAGGTACCAATAGGCTCAGCTCTTGAAATCGGGTGGTGTAAGCCAGATTATCCCCGCTGTCTTGGGCAAGATCCCAAAACTCAGTCTCGAGCTTCCTCATTTCATTTCGAGGACATAATTCATCAGTCATGGCTTTCTTCAGGTTATCCCATGATAAAGATGTAGCAACCTCAACACCACGAGTGCGTCTCTCACCGTTCCACCAGGTGAGGGCTCTCTTTTGTAGTACACTTGTGGCATAACGAACCCGAAGATTATCGGGACAGTCACTGTTTAGGAATGTGCTTTCCATGCATTTAAACCATTGTAGTAGGCCGGTAGCACCTTCAGTCCCGTAAAATTTTGTAGAGTTGCATGAGTTAAAGTGCTTAAACGTGCATTGAGGCGGGTTGGTACCACCGTTTCCTTGGATGTTGTGAGACCCGTCACTGTTGTTATTGGCTTGGGTCATTTGCCCCACCAGTTGGGCAAGAAGAGTAGCAAGATCCGGGTTGGAAGTGCTAGAGTTTGCACGTCGAGGAGGCATTCTAACACCATAAGAAAAGACAATGATATTTTAGATAAAGTGGGTATACATGAGCTATAGTAGGAATAATGTAAGCAGAAAATGCGGGATTCATCATGTCACGTGCCAATGTATGTGTATTTATTCAAGGTTGATGGGGAGAATAAGCCATCTATTCCGGGTAGGAGATGATGTCCTAGATCATTATCCGCGTAATAGGAATTGCCGGGATTCGCATGCACTACAAATCGTTATTACGTGTGCACCCGTACTAATGATTTGCTTTGCATGTTCATCTAGTTCTTCCTATCTTACTATAATGTCCCCAAATTTTGAGTTTAGGTTCGGATCGTATTCTTGCGAATACAATGACTTATCAACGTTAAGTAATTCCTCAAAACTTTCAAGGAGACATACATTTGCCTATAGGTAAACACTCACTTCAGGAATTCCCAGGAAAGCATACGGGTCCGTTTATTTGGATTTATACGAAATGCTTTCCTAGACAGAAAACCTAATGTACAGGTGTCACCCTTCCAGATTGCACATGTCCTTTACTAGTTTTCAAGAAATTAAGTCGTTGACGAGTTTTTCAAGATTTTAATAGACTTGTGAGTCTATGTGTATAAAATATGTAGGAATGTTGCAAATAGTATGGAAAGAGTATGGATAAGGATGGGTAGTGTATTTGTTTGCATACGTTTGTTTGTCAAATGTGTGTGTAAAGTATGTATTATGTGTTTTAAAGCCTTGTATGTATGTGTATAAGTCTCATGTACCAAACTTGGGGAAATTCAAATAATACATAACTACAAATAATTCACATAGCAAATAATCATTTAGCACGTAACACATAAAAGGGAGTCCTAGGGTTATAGTCTAGGTCATTGTGTCTAATAACCTAATTCCCTATAACCATGGCTCTGATACCAATCTGTCACACCCCGACCGATGGCGGAATCATCGAGGCGGAATCATCGAGGCGGACAATGTAATGATTGTTCAAAAGCACATGATAACTAAAATATTGCATAATTCATTAATTTAATTAAAGGCAACAAACATTCAAGTACAAATTCAAATAACCTAGTCTATTTCAAAACATTGATTTAATTAACTAGGTCCATAAGTTCTTAAGTGGTAGAATCTTCAGCAAGCAATCACAAATCCAAACCTGAAACATTATTTAAATCAAGTGTCAACTATAAAGTTGGTGAGTACATAGGTTTAGTGGAACCGATAAATAGTAGATAAAAACGTTTTGCAACTCATTGTTTGTCTTGTTAAACATAGCATACATGGTTTTATCATTTATCTAAGCACAATTCAAACCTTGATTGACGCGCTTGAACATAGCACAACAGCTAGGTCCGGTATGTTTGAATATAGTTACCCACTATATCCGATATGTTTGAATATAACATGCGGCTATATCCGAGTATGCAGTAATAAACACCCTACATGGGTTGGCTGGTCAGGCACAATAGATCTATTAATATTACTGTTGGTTTTCTTGTGTTTAAAGTAAATGATTGTACACCCAAGATAATAAGCATATAATCCACATGAATAATACGTATAAACAATTTGATTGAGTAGCATGAAATAATGTTTCACCCCAAAGTATGTAAAAATGTAAAATAGGGGGCTATGTAACTCACCTGGCTTGCGGATGTTTTAATCAATGTGTGTAGGTGATAAGGATGTTGAAATCTAAGCACGATGAAATCCTATGTAGATAAATATGTATTATTGTATGTTTGTATATGTGTATTCGTATTTAAATGTGTATAAATTTATAATAACATTCCTTAAAATTATTTGTATAAAATATTGTAGTAAAATAATGATTTTTTTTTGTAAAATTTAACATCTAATTATATATTTAATCTTGTTAGATATTTATATTTTAAATAATTTGTTATTATGTTTATTGTATTTATATATAATAATAAATAAAAGGAAAAGTTTCTATTTTTTTAATTATTATATATTTTTATGAGTTAAAATTATTTTAACAAGTTTATAAAATAGAGGGTTTATTATTTTATAAAAATTGGACGGGTTAAATATGTGAAGAAAAAAGTTATTTAATGGTTTCGAAAATAAACGAACGAGTCAACCAACCCGTAATAGTTTTTATTGTATAGATATAATATTAAAATATGATAAAATAAATAAATAAAATAAAAACAGAAAAAATTTGGGTTGGGCCGGAGGCCATCAGGATCGAACCCGCGACCTAAGACTCAAACACACACACGCATAACCAGCCGGGCTACTGCCCATCGCTGGTTATGTGTGTATCATTTAATTTATAAACACACACGCAAAGCTGGTCGCTGGTTCTCGGCAACCGGCAAACCGTGTCTGAGAACACTGGTTTGCCCGGTAATCGAAGGTTTGAGGTCGGGTTGTCGATTGGAACCGATGGCCAGATGATAACAGAAGGTAAAGGAACGATTTTTGAGACTCTTACTTGGTTGCGAATGGTCTGGACGACAGGGCCGATGGTCCGAAAATACCAAGATCGGGAATCTATGCTTCGGGATGAATTGGTCCCTAGAGTTTACTTCTGAATATATTTGGTCCCTGAGATAATTACGGATGAGTCCTTGTGGTTTGATTTGTCCACATTTAGTCCCTTAACTGATTTCTGTTTTAAAACCTTGTAGTTTAATTATTTTCAAAACAGACCCTTAACTTTTATAAAAATAATTAATTAGATTTCTTTTTAATTTAAATTATATTTTATAAACTTATATTATTATTATAAATATATTTTTATAAACGTTAATTATTATTTAGATAGGTTATCATATTTATGTTATGAACCTTTTAAATTTAGATTTTTATAAAATTTTATATAAGTTTAAAACTTATAAAATTTTAATTATTTTAAATCCTTAAATTAAAAATATACTTTGTACAAAAATTAAATAAAAACACTTGCATTTCATTGAATAGAAAATGATTACATGACATATGTTATAAAAACGTGAATAAAAACCCGAAATGTCACAGATACGAAGCCATTAGGATGCGGCACGTGTTCTTGGGTGAGAGGTAAATTTGTCTGTGTCATAATCACACACAGAAATTACATAATCACGCATAAATACTACGCACAGTCTAAATTATTACGCAACCATATTAACTACGCACACTTGGTAGAGGCTCTTGCCTCTTAGATGAGAGGTCCTGAGTTCAAACCCCAGTCATGGGGTGAATTATTTGGTGTAATTTAGGAATAGAAGTGGTGTAGATTTTTGGTTAAAAAAAACTAATTACGCACACAATATTACACAGCTTATATAAATAATACGCAACGTATGTGATAATTACGCAACCTATTTTTAAATCACGCACATTATACACACAACATATCTTTTAGAAAACGTCGATTTTTTATAAATAAACTATATCAAGACTATACCTAAATTAAAGTGATTAAAATGCTCGATTTTATAGTGTGAATTCTTTTAAAAAATAATGTTGTATAAAAAAAGTTATATGCGTTAAAAAATGGAACTTGAAAAAAGTCAATAATTATAGGTTATTCTAAGTTTAGCCCTTATACTCATACATATATATAAGTTAACTACTGAAATTTTAAGAAGCATTTGAAAAATAGAGACTTCTAAGTGTTGAATTCGCTTGATAAATATCCTTTTATACAGTAGCATTTTCGTGATTAAGTTAACATGTCTTGTTAGAATTTAATTTATTAGTGAATACGTTGTGTGTATGCATATATTCTTGTATTCAAGGGTAAATACATTATATCTAGTGAATACATGTCTTTATGTTATTTACGAAAATGTCAACACGTTCATATAGTGTATTCATTGGTAAATAAGTAAGGTGTTTAGTTATATCCACCATGAATACAACATTTTTCATGTTAATTTCAAAATTCCAGTGCATAAGAAAATCTTCATGAAGTTCTCACTTTTTAAAAATGATTCTCAATTTTTTTTACGGCCAACGAATACTATAAGCCCGGTCGTCCGGGTAAATCTATTGGCGAAAGGCTACCCACGCCCGCCAACGCAGACAACGCTGGTGACTCGGCCCGTCCACCATTTCGGGGGAAACCCACCATCCGAAGGCCCACTGTGTAAAAACCTTTGATCAAACTGAGCATATAACACCAAGTAAGTCTCAAACCCATGACCTCCACTGGTGTTCATTGACTAAAATGATTCTCAATTGTTTGATTTTTTTTATCTGACTGTTTATATGTATGTGTCAGTCATAGTTATGCCATAATAAATATATATAGATGTTAACTAACTTACTTCAAACTTGCATTAAAAATTGCATTATGTGAGTTTGTTTATAGAAATTAATGATATACAAAAACTGACATAACGTATATGATGCGACAATGTTATGAACAACGTTTTATCGATATAATATGTTTTATGGATATAATTATATATGGTTAGATAAACTTGATGAAATAACAGAGATTGGAATGTGGGGCACATGCTATTTAAAGGGTAGGTTCAGGTTCAAACAGGAATGAAATAGTTTAGAATTATTGTTGTAAAGTATAGTAAAAATAACATTTGTCTTTAAAAATAAAAATAAAAATAACACAGATCGGAGAATCGAGAATTACTACTATTAAAACTTACGGTTCGGTTTCTATAGTAAAATTATTAATTTTTTATTCAATATGGACATTAAGATACATGCCAGCCTAGTGGTTTAGCCGTCACTTTCACACAAAGTTAACCCGGCTTTGAATCTTGTCGGTTTCAATTTGTTGGCTTGGTTTTTTTTTCTTTTTTCCACAAATATTTTGTCTCTTTAAATGATTAAATGAAGGAGATTAAACATAAAAGCTCTCTTTGCCTAACGGCAAGGCTGCATCTCCTGAGTTCGAGCCTTGGAGGTGTCATTTTTATGCTTTAAATTTTTTTTTTTTTTTTTTTTATCTAGTTTTTTGTTTTTTTTTCCAGTTTTTTTTTCATAGGTTTTAATGTTTTTTTTCAATATGCAAGAATATTTTATTTTTTCTACTACTTTTATGTATTGTCGTTTACATTTTGTTTCGAGTCTGCGACAAGTTGTGGAGCACGAGCATCAAATGCTAATTACTATTATTAAAAGACACTGGTTGGTATCAACAAACAAGATACATGTCAGCCTAGTGGTTTAGCCGTCACTTTCACACAAAGTTAACCCGGGTTCGAATCTTGTCTTTTTCAATTCCTTGGCTTGGTTTTTTTATCTTTTTTTTTTTATTTTTCACAAATATTTTGTCTCTTTAAAGGATTAAATGTATGAGATTAAACATAAAAGCTCTCTTTGCCTAACGACAAGGCTACACCTCCTGCTCCTCATCCACCCGAGTTCAAGCCTTGGAGGTGTCATTTTTATGTTTTAAATTTTTTATTTTTATTTTTTATTTAGCTTTTTGTTTTTTTTTTTCCACTTTTTTTCAATAGGTTTTAATGTTTTGTTTCAATTTGCAAGAATATTTTATTTTTTCTACTACTTTTACGTGTTGTCGCTTATATTTTGGTTCGAGACTGCGACAAGTTGCGGAGCACGAGCATCAAATGCTAGTTACTATTATTAAAAGACACTAGTCGGTATCTACAAACAAGATACATGCCAGCCTAGTCGTTTAGCCGTCACATTCACACAAAGTTAACCAGGGTTCAATCTTGTCTTTTTCAATTCGTTGGCTTGGTTTTTTTTTATTTTTTTATTTTCCACAAATATTTTGTCTCTTTAAAGTATTAAATGGATGAGATTAAACATAAAAACTCTCTTTTCTTAACGGCATGGCTGCACCTCCTGCTCCCCATCCACCCGAGTTCGAGTATTGGAGGTGCCATTTTTTATGTTTTAAATTTTTTATTTTTATTTTTTATCCAACTTTTTATTTTTTTTTCCATAGGTTTTAATGTTTTATTTCAATATGCAAAAATATTTTATTTTTTCTACTACTTTTACGTGTTGTCGCTTATATTTTGGTTCGAGTCTGCGACAAGTCGCGGAGCGCGAGCATCAAATGCTAGTTACTATTATTAAAACAGTAACATTTTTTTAATTTCTTTTCGTTTTATTATATACTGTAATAACAACATTTTGGTATGTCAGTGGACTACTATTCATGATTGATTCTTTGGTTGGTTCAACTATTTCCATACAATAAATCCATTAATAAATTTGAAGTTCTGGAAACCGCATCCTTCACACTAAAAAAAACTCTACATATTTAATTATTTATCTAACCCTTGAATAAATACAAGTTAACTATACATATTTTTTATTTCCATTTTCTACATATCGATAGCACGACTTTATTTTTTGGGTTACATCGTACAATCTTTTTGTGAGGAACCACAAGGTTTTATACTTTCGTTAAAAAATTATTTTTTTAGTTTTTTTTCTCCATTTATACAACGTGACTTTTTCGTGATTTTCGAAAATATCATCTTTAAATGGTTTTTTTTTTTTCACTTTTTATGTTTGAAACCGAGCCGGATTAACGCGTACGCCGTCACGTCCCACAGATATCTTATTTATTAATATTTACGTCTACGTTTCCGTTTCTCCGCCGTGTTAACGTTACTTTTAAAAATTGGCCCATACCCTCCCGCGAAGCGCGGGTGAAACTTGCTAGTTAAATACAATTAGAAACAATATGATAACAACAAAATGGCTTCAGCCCAATAGTAGGGATTTCCATTTTCTCACCTGAATGCGTGGGTTCGATTCCATGGACACTTTTTGCATTTCCTCCTATTTCTTTATTTTAATTTTTTTTTTGTAATTATTGTTGTGTCAACAACCATTAACTCTTTATGTAATTTAATGAAACACTAACTTAGAACCTGTGTATTACACAGAGTGAAAAAATATCAATACATAAAATTATTAAATCTTTATATATCTTATAGGTGAAAAAATGTATTATATATACTAACAATAGATTACAAAATCCAAAAATACGTAAAAATTAATATATAATTGAGTTTCGAAAATACATTAATTACTATTCAATTTAATTTGACTTTCATTTTCTATTTGATTGAAAACGTAAGTTATGTAATTAGATTTAAAATTTCTTATAATAAGAGATAATTTAAAATAAATGTACTTTATTAGTATAATTAGTAATTTCTTTAAAAATATATTATTATTGAAAAGATAGAGGTGTATCTGATAAGAGAGAGACGAAAAAAAAATATGATAAAAATGAATATAAAGACGACATGTGACATGAGAAATCTTTATTTATTATATAGTATAGAAGTATAGATGTATTTAAAATCATTTTAGGACTTTTAATTTAATTTGTTTTTATCTATTCTTATTTCTCACTCAATAAAAATGCAAATTTTTTTAACAACTTTTTTTTTATTATTTATAATTTCTTAAACTTTTTTTTATCTAGGTTCTGATATAAATTTAATTCGAAACCGAGTTTTCTTTGTATTAGTCATCGAAGTATGAGCGTACAAGCCGTCAAAACTGTTTCAAGTTTTATTTCTTTTTTTACATAATTTTTTTTTGTTTTTCTATTACAACCTTTAAAATATTATGTTTTATAAAATTCTGGATTTGCCGTTTCAACATGCTTATGTTTTATAAAATTATGGATTTTCTTTCAAAATTGTTACAACGTTCGACTCGAATTTTTTTCACGGTTCAATTACGCCGGTCTTGATACTTGTGCTTAGCGTTTTAAACTTTTATAGACTTTCAACGACGTTAGTTTTTTTCGCGGTTTAACGCGCCGCAACGGGCGCGGACATCTTAGTAGTTGCTTTAAAAGTTAAGTTGTAGTAGAACTTGTTATAATGGGCCAATTAGTGAACATTTTGAGGACCGGCCTATTATTGAATATTTGTACAATGGGCCTATTGTCTTGTTGTCTTAGTATAAAAATATAATTTAATTTAGAGTTAATTACACGGATAGTCCCTGTGGTATGCCCTAAATGCGCTTTTGGCCCTAAAATTTGAGAAATTACATGATTGATCCATAACTTTTTATTTAGTAACATCATTGGCCCCCAAAATGGATGGTCGTTAAGTTTTCCTGTTAAGTGGTGTGAAATAACCAAAATACCCTTCAACATTAAAAATAAAAAATTTAAATTATATTATATTAGTGGACCCCTTAGTCAAGTTAACAAATTAAAGTTAAAAAACGATTAAATCTTCGTCCCTACCGCTGCTCATCTCCCGGCTCCGTCAACGACTTCATCTCCACCCTTCGACTTCATAAGCTCCAATGATCGGCGACAATAATATTATGTTAAATCGACACAGAGCTCCACCAAGATGTAATCACAAAAGATTATGATGCAGGATCATCTACAATTTGAATTGAAGATTATTATTATTATTTATTATTTGAATTTTCTATTTTATCTTAGTTTCCTATTAGAGTTATGATTCCTAGTTATAAATTACAGTCTAGGGTTTATTGTTTAATAGTTTTTTATCGAGTTTTAATTGATAAGAACTTTATTCTTGAAACATTTGGTTAGTTTTAGAGGCTTTGTTAGTTAATTGTTCTTGAGCCATTTGATTGCTTCCCTAACTGCAACAGTTAATGTTGCGAGAACGGAAGCAATCAAATGGTTCAAAGTTCTAAAGATAATCAAAGACGATAAATTGAACCGAAGGTTCCAAGAACAATGTTCTTATATTTTA
Source organism: Smallanthus sonchifolius (assembly GCA_023525975.1). NCBI lineage: Eukaryota > Viridiplantae > Streptophyta > Magnoliopsida > Asterales > Asteraceae > Smallanthus > Smallanthus sonchifolius. The sequence goes on from CM042023.1 coordinate 43,599,095, forward strand.
ACTTCATAAAGAAAACTCCAAAAAAAAAACTGAAAACTAAATAAACTTTAAACTTAACTTATACTAAACAAATATCTTAGTAAACAAGAAAGATAAAAATTAGAAAACTTGAATTTTGAACAAATAATAAAAGATATTAAAATTTGATTTCAAATAAGAAGATAATCATGTATCATACTCTTCCTCTTTGAAAAAACTCGTCCTCGAGTTTTGTTTTTGGATCAAACCCGCCTGGATCAAAAGGAACATCCACTCGCTTTTCTTTGACCGTTACTAAGACCCGCTTAGCTATTTCACTTGCAATGCTTGGGTCTACACTATCTTCTTTATTGATGAAGATTTCGCTTAGCTATTTCACTTGCAATGCTTGGGTCTACACTATCTTCTTTATTGATGAAGATTTCCTTGACAAAATATATCCTACTTTTTCAAACAAATCTACATTTTGAAAAATATAATCATGACCCTTTATTCCACCCGTTTGGATTTTGGAATGTGTTAGTTTCTCAAAAAAACGTGATTTAATTTCCAAAATATTAACTTGACTACCAAATTTAGGACCATTTTCACGGTCCAAATTCCGGGCACATGTAGCCACCGTACCATCATCTTGAACCACCATAGCTACCTTTAAATCTACAACAGACATACCCAATGAACCCATTGAATTTTCATGCTCATTGTTGGCCTTTTCTTCTTCTTATTCTTGACTGACATCTCGATTAAGAACTTTTACACAAATGAGCACTCTTCTTCATTGGGTTGAATTTCATCTTCATCATACATGGGCAAATACTTCTGATCAAAATCTTCTTCATAGGTTTGTGGGTGGGAAGGACATAAAGGATACACCTCCTCCTCATTCTTATCATCCCAGACAATGAGTGCTGATTCGGTTTCCTTTATATGCTCGTCTCTTTGCAACTCCAGATCACTGACTCGTTTTCGGAGTCGTTTTATCTGTTGTTGCCTTTCAAGATCGCGGACTTGCTTCCGGAGTCTTTTGATCTTGAGATCCCGCGGATCGGGATAGACACCATTGCTGCCTAGGTCGATGACTCTGCAAATAGAAAATCTATCTTTTCCACTAGCACGTGAGTTGTAAATACTTTTGTCGCCGCCTCTGTCGGCGATTCCACGAGCAAGATAGTAGTCACCTCCACGCTGAGCCATTTGAAAACCAAAAGCTCTGATACCAAATGATGCGAGAACGAAAGCAATCAAATGGCTCAAAGTTCTAATGATAATCAAAGACGATAAATTGAACCGAAGGTTCCAAGAACAATGTTCTTATATTTAAACTTCATAAAGAAAACTCCAAAAAAAACTGAAAACTAAATAAACTTTAAACCTAACTTATACTAAACAAATATCTTAGTAAACAAGAAAGATAAAAATTAGGAAACTTGAATTTTGAACAAATAATAAAAGATATTAAAATCTGATTTCAAATAAGGAGATAATCCTGTATCAGATTGAACCCCCCCCCCCTAAATCCCTTTATCTACACAGAGAGCCCATGTTTCTTCGTATCCTTACATTTTCCCGGCCACCCACCACCTTGCCTGAAAAACGACTCATCGCCACCCCATTCGACTCAAATCATGATTTACAGAGGGTGGAGAAAGGAAACGGTTTGGTCATTTTAGTCACCTTTATTAACCCAAAATCATGATTTACAGAGGGTGGAGAAAGCTACACCGCCACCCCATTCGACTCATTTTAATCACCTTTAGACCCAAAATCTTTACTGTTATTTCCCGATGTTCAAACTTCAGTTATGAATAGGGTGGAGAAATGCAACGGTTGGGTCGTATTCGTGTTTAGTACAGTAAAAGGGGTGACCGGAGTAGTTGAATGGTTACCGGAGAACTCACAAGGGTTGTTAATCAGATCTGAAAATTGATAAAGTTGGAAAAACGTCTCTGATATGTAATCTTTACGATTTAGGTTTAGTTATGAAACTTCTCTCTTTTTTTTGTTAGCTTGAACATATTTGTGAAGGTGGGTATCATCTGCAAGTCGATTTGGGGGGGTGAAGAATGGTAGGGGTGAAGAAGAAATGGTAGGGGTGGTGGGACCCTTTAATTATCTTTTAAATTTTTTTCTTAAATGTAAGTAGGCCACACTTTTGTAAGGCTATGGAGAGTACCCGTTAAACTATCGTGGAAATGATGTGACAGGTGTGGAAAATGTGAAACACCAAGCCCCCTTGGCATGGTCTACTAGCGTGGAAGATGGATGTGGAGATTTCCACCGACGTGGAAAGGGAAAGGTGAAGGAGGTGGGGCCAAGGAGAGGGGTCAAGACCAATGCGGTTTAAACACGTGTATTTTTCAGGTGAGTGGAAAGTGAAACACCACGCTCCCCATATGTGAATACGGTGTGGAAGTGATGTGGCGCTGACGTGAAGGGGTGTGGAGGTGTGGAAATATGTGGGTACTCCCCTTAGTCTAATAATTTTATTTTTATTTTACTTTTAATATTTAAAGGGTTATTTTAGTTATTTTTTAAAATAAAAAGTTATGGATCAACCATGTAATTTCTCAAAGTTATGGGCCAAAAGTGCAATTAGGACCACATGGGGCATCCGTGTAATTAACTCTTCAATTTAATATCTGCATCGTGTGTTCTCGACATGGGTGTTAACGAGTCAAGTCGGCTCGTGATCTATTTGAGATCGGCTCGCTAAAAGGTTGATTCGAGCCGAGCTTAAACAAGCTCGAGCCTGAGCTCGCCAAAAATAAGTTTGTTTAATAAAAGAGTCTGATCTCAAGCTTCACTCACTGAGCTCGAGCTGGCTCACAAACCTGAACGAGGCTATTATTTATATATATTTTTTAGCATCTTAAATATATATTTATATAATAATTATTATTATATACATATAAAAGTATAATAAAAATAACTAATTAATGTATATTATCTTATATATACAAATTATAATAAAAATATATAAAAATAATTATATATATATAAATTAATAAATAAATTTTCACAAACTGAACTAAATAGAGTTCAAATGACATGCAAAAGTAACTAAACCCTTTTGTGATCTAGATAAAGATAACATGGGACATAGATCTGTAGAAAGATTACTTAACCTCAGGTTAAAAAAAAATGAAAATACATATAAAAGATGAAGTGTTTAGCCTATAGGTATGTATTGTTTGTTGGAAAAATTTTAGTGAAAATGTTTTTCACTAATTATGGACGTAAATAATTGTATTTATATATGTGTTATATAAATAATTATTTATGGGTTCGTGTTCTATATTGTGAGAGTATCATAACGAACCAAAAACACGTCCAAAACGGAGCGAAGATGAATGAGATAACGATGCTCGAAGTGGTGTGCTTGGAATGAATAATTACTAAACTTTGGTGACTCTAGTAGAATGTGTTGCATATTTTTTGCTAGTGCTAACAAATCTTGGTTATAAAAAAAATTGCCATGAACATTATAAAGGTTTTGATTATTACTCATAATTTTGACATTAACATGTCATAAAGTTTTGGATTTTTATTTGACTTATTATGGTCATAATTGTGTTTAAATAAAATAATTAAATAAGATGTTTGGTATGAGTATAAATAGAATCTCATGTTTCACCTTTTATGGGAGAAAAAAAAATATATGATTTTTCTCTAAATCTTACCAAATCCATAGAAAACTAGTAATCACATTGTTGTTGTATAAAATAGGGAGGAGTACTCTCTATTTGTTCTTCCACCAACTAAACTTTATTCTTTTTTCATAATCACTAACACCATAACCCGGTGCTACCTCGGGCGCGAGAGCTATTCCTGGAAATACACACTGCTTCGACTGTTGTACACTGGGAGACAGACGTGTTCGTCCAAGAGGAGACACTGAATCTGTTTTAAAGGCCCCGTGTTAAACACGATCCTTAGCCAAAACCGTTCAACATTTTGTGTGTTCATTGTTGCAGTCAAGATCTGTTAGAGCATAAATTTGTATCTGTAGCAAAAATTCTAAGTGTATATGTAGCAAACAAGTTAAGTTCGCCTAAGGGAATGTTTAGGGGAACTTAACAAGCGAACTTACTAAGTTCGCCTATAGAGTTATGGGCGAACTTGTTCAGTTCGCCTGCAGACTCAGTTTGCCTATAAATAGGACATTAAGGTGTTCATTTGTAGCAAGCAATGCTAGAGTTAGCATACATAGAGAGGGAGTGATTCTCTGTGTGAAGTGAGTCACAATCCCTAGGTAGAGCTCACCTAGGGATTGCAATTGGAGATTAAACGTAGAGATGTACACTTCTTCGGTATTGTAATCTGTGATGACGAGTTCGTTATCGATTATATATACGAATCGATTCTGTTTCATCTCTGTTCTGTGTTTGGTTTTATGTTTGATTCACTTCGTGCTTCCGTCTCAATGCGAATCATCGAGTAATTCGTTGTGATTGTGATCTTCTTGCTTGTTAGAAGACGTCACGGGGACTTTCAAATGGTTAGGATATGTTTTGTAACTGTTGATAAAGTTCTGTGTAAGTTCATAGAGAGGCGAACTTGTTCATCTTTAGGAGCGAACTTGTTAAGTTCGCCTAAGGAATATTGTACAAGTTCATAGAGAGACGAACTTAACAAGTTCGCCTAAGCATCTTTAGAAGCGACCTTGTTAAGTTCGCCTATAGCAGGTTTGTGTCTATAAATAGGAGTTACAGATTCTGTTCAAAAGAGGAGAGAGCAGAGGAGATTGAAAGAGTGTATTCTGTGAATTTTTGAACTCTGTGTTTTGTGGAATATAAAGAGAAAGTTTATTTACCTGCTATTTCTATTGTCAATTCGTATACAAACGTTAATATGGTAGGATTCCGCACTCCGTGTTATCGAGACGTCCTGTCACGAGATCGATCTGCAGATGAGTCATGTGGACCTATAAGTGGTATCAGAGCTATGGCTCTTAACCGAGGGACTAATCGCCTGTCGGTTCACAATTACTCGTGATTTGATGTTTAATTCCGCATAGGAATCATCGAGACGTTAAAAGAATGAGTTTTTACGGTGAATTTGGTGAAAATTCATGGAAATTTTAGGTTCAGATTTGATTTTTTGTTCATCATGTGTTCTTGAAAAAAATGGAGAAATTTTGATCAAATTGGATTCGTTTTGGATTGATTTGATGAATTTGATCCGATAGGATTGTTCCAAATCTGTACTTACACATTCCTACGGATCAGAATTGTCTAGTTTGATCATAAACATCAGAAATCATGATTTTTTTTATATCTGAGTTCGAGTTTTCTTCTTCCAGTGTTCGTTCAGCGTTTCAGGCGAACTTGCTGATTCTGTTATGGGCGAACTTATTAAGTTTGCTTGAAGATTCCCAGGCGAACTTATTAAGTTCGCTTGAGGTTGTTCAGTGACAAAGTTGGTATGTTCACTGTACTGTTCAGGTGAACTTGTTATGTTCGCTGACACTGTTGTAAGCGAACTTGTTGGATGAGTGATATTAAAAAAAAAGTTTTTTGGCGGGAAAACTTTTCTTGTTCAAAATTTTGAGGGATCATTTGTATGCTTGTTTCGGGCCATTTTTGAGAAGATAGTGATTTTGGTTAGTTTCGGGACCAGAATTCAAATTTTATGTGTGGCCTGGTGAAACAAGGGTGAGATTTGTGAGTTGGATGATGACTTTTGATTGAAGAATCTTATTGTCTAGGTATTCAAACCTGAAAATGTGGGCTACGAGTATCTAGGATACTTCTTTATTAGGGAATGAATGCTGAAGCAGTTTGAATATGGGTTATCATTAACTTAAAATCTCATATTGTTCGTGATGAAGTACTGTTTTGGTATTTGCAAAGAAAAGAGGGAGATAAAACTTTTCGATGTTTTGTTTCTTTGCAAAAAAGGTTCAAGTGATCAAGATCGTCAAAATGATTCGAGATCGTCAAAATGATTCGACATGATTTGATTATGGTTTGATTTCTCATTTGGGATCTGGGCGGAATCCAGATAGACAACCTATTGTAGGAGGTGTTAATCAGGAATGAAAATCATATTGAAGATTGTTGAATTCACGATGATTACTACCGAATGTTTGTGTGAGACTTAGTCAAGTATGTGTGAAATGAAGCTGGTTATCTGTTGTTAACTAGTTGAAGATGGAACCTTTATTATATGCTGGTTAAATAAGAAACGTCCTTCTGTTTCTGTTTTAATGCAGAGATGCTTGTGTCATGAAGGGGAGATCGGATATGAAAGACTTCGGGTAATTGGTTAAGTGGAAAAGGTACGAAACAAAGTCAAACACTTCTGGTGAAGATGAAGATCAATGAAAAGATTAGTTTTTGCACATTATCTTGGAGTTTCAGTCTGTTTACTGGGATTCTTTTCTTTGCAAAATTTGATTAGTTTGATGCTGATTGTTGGAAATTTGGAATCTCAATCTTATGCCGGTTGGTTTATTGAGGTCTAAGCAATGTGGATTAGATTCTTGAATCAATACGGAGGTGGTTAACATTGAAAGGATGAACTACAATGAAAAGTGTTGGATTCGTCAATTTTCATGAAGAGGCCAAACAAAATTATTCTAAACCGGATTCATTATTTTAGAGGGAGTCTCTTGCCTCAAGATTGAAGCATTGTAGGTTGAAGATCAAACTGCAATTCCAAAGATTAAGTCTTACTAGGAAAAGTGAAGACCCAGGATCATCAGTCAAGGGGGAGTCTGTTGAGACACGTTTCTGTGACTGATGATTTATCAGTATTTTGTATAGAATTGTTTGCAACAACTAAGAGGGAGTCTGTCAGAGCATAAATTTGTATCCGTAGCAAAAATTCTAAGTGTATATGTAGCGAACAGGTTAAGTTCGGCTAAGGGAATGTTTAGGCGAACTTAACAAGTGAACTTAACAAGCGAACTTAACAAGTTCGCCTATAGAGTTATGGTTCGCGTGCAGACTCAGTTTGCCTATAAATAGGACATTAAGGTGTTCATCTGTAGCAAGCAATGCTAGAGTTAGCATACATAGAGAGGGAGTGATTCTCTGTGTGAAGTGAGTCACAATCCCTAGGTAGAGCTCACCTAGGGATTGTAGTTGGAGCTTAAACGTAGAGATGTACACTTCTTAGGTATTGTAATCTGTGATGACGAGTTCGTTATCGATTATATATACGAATCGATTCTGTTTCATCTCTGTTCTGTGTTCGGTTTTATGTTTGATTCACTTCCTGCTTCCGTCTCAATGCGAATCATTGAGTAATTCGTTGTGATTGTGATCGTCTTGCTCGTTAGAAGCCATCACAGGGACTTTCAAGAACAAAGAAGATGACTCGGCTAGTCGAAGAAGTTGGAGTCAAGAATATCATTCAAGACTACGGTTTGAATAATCTCATTTAGATACTTTTGTAATTTATCCTTATATTTGTTCGTATTTGTATAACGGTGTTGTACTGGTGTATTTCCCATGAATAACGAGAGTATCGTTATTATTATTTTAGTAAAACCGTGACCCACTTTCCTACATTGTTATCTTATTTTGAGTGACAAAAAGTCTTTCTATTTTTGTGAAAAATAATTTGTATCCCTAAAATATTCAAATTTAAATAGCCAAGCTCTAGCTTGAAAAAATACTCATGATCCGAGTTCAACCTTTAGAAATAGTGTTCAAAACGAGCTGAGCTCGAGCTTGTTTATTAAAGAAGCTTCATTTTTATATAGAGCTGGTATTTGAACTTGTTTAAACTCATATTTATTCGTGTATTTAATTAGCCGATCTCGAGTATCTCACAAGTGACTTGCTCATTTACGCCCTTAAAATTTATCAAAATATTACATATATATTACTCACCCTATTTTGTGCAAATGAAATAAAATTCTCACAAAATTGTACGAGATAAATACAAGAGTAAATTTCGTTTTGAGTCCATGTGATTTGCTTAAAAAATCGCTTTGAGTCTAATGGTTTCAATTGGACTTTTTGAGTCCTTGTGGTTTCATTTTCGTTTCAATTAGGCCCAGGCCTCTAACGCCATCCAAACTTTCTATTAAATTTTTGTTAAAAGAAGAAACTACCCCTGGTATTAAAATAAAAAAATATAAACAAAAACCAATATATATATATATATTATATATATATATATGTATATATATATAGGGGAGGGTTCTAGAGAAAACCACAAGGTAGGCGAAAACCGAGAAAACCACTAAAAAAAACCAATTTTAACCAATCATATAATAATATTTATTTTTTATTTTATTTTATTTATTTTTTATTTATAAGAGTATCAATGTAATATTAAACATTTTTACTAAAAAACTTTTTTACATATAGTGTTAAGTATACGTAAACATAAAACAAAAAAATTGCGGTTACGTATACGTAAAAAAAATTGCTTTTGGATACGTACACGTATATAAAAAAATTGCCTGAAATGATGCGGTTTTCTCGGTTTTCGCCTAACTTTGTGGTTTTCTCTTGATCCTTCCCCTATATATATATATATATATATATATATATATATATATATATATATATATATATATATATGAGACGTATAAAATGAAAACCCTTGCTTATTGTGTAAACCCTTAAACTCAATGTGAGCCACACATCCATTTTATTGGTTTTTTTATTTATTTATAATCTGCAGGGCATCATGGTAATTTACCCACTCTCTCTCTAAACCTACACTCATTTCTCTCTTAAAAATCAGATTTGTGCCTCACTTTAAACAAAAAATCAGTCTTGTCTCTCTCTAAACACCAGACCTTTCCACCGTAAAAAAACCCTAGGCCGCCATCACCATCCTTCTAATCCAAAGAAACCCAACCAGATCCAAAGAAACACGACATCCTTGAAGATCTATGCCGAAATTTTCAGATATGGGTTGAAACCATCGTCATCATTGTCCTTCCACTCTCTCATTTAAACAAATATCTTCTCTCCGCTGTTTCTCATTCAAGCACACCATCTAAACCCAGATCTTTCATAGGGGGTTTCTTTTCCAAATACAGATCTCCTCCAAACGCATCGGTAGAGGCTATGGCTTTTCTTTACATTCCAACTGCGATTCCGGTGACCGATTGGTTGTTGTGGTTTTTTCAAAAAAATCCGAGTTAAAATTTTGACTGCTTGTGTGGTTTATGTCCAGCTAGGTGAGTTTATTTATTTATCAATCGGCTATATGGTTTATTTCTTTGAAATTCTTTTCAAAGAAATCCCAACTAAATTATTTATTTATTTATCAATCGGTGTAGTTTTCAATAAAGAAAAAATTTGGAATAAAATTAAACTAAAGGTTGTTACAACTAATAGAGCATCTTATACAAATGGAAAGTAGATATGTATTTTTGTTCAGCACCTCAGAAGTGATAAATCTTGAAATTCAAGACTTGAATATTGTTGTATGATGGTATTTAACTTATTATACTTGCAGAGTAGTAATAATATTTAATTTATTACTTTCTAGGCCATTTTTAGGAAAAAAAACTCTTTTATTATTTTCTAAACAAATACACTAATTATATTGTCCTGTCCATACCCAGGTGATAATTCGTTTTGATTTTGATGGGTTGTGAAAATTAGGTTTTGAGCATGCTTTTCAAGAAATTTTGTTACTTTACAAAATTGATCCGGATCTGCACTCGCCGACGCCAGTAAATCAGGTTAGTCATATGTGGTTTTGTAGATTTACACATGTGTATGTTCTATTTACACAAGGTAAGTTACACATGTTTATATTCGACTTACACATATATTTCCTATTACACAAGTGTAAACACGGTGTTCTTGATTTTTTTTAGGGGTGGGGGTTGGGTGTTTTAATTTAAACTTTTTTGTTGGGGGTGGGGGGGGGTGGGTGATTTAGAAATCAAGAGAAAGTTTTTCTTTTTTAAAAAGTGATATTTTCATGGTGGGTGTTTCCTTAATTGTTCATAAATCTTAATGGGATTTGGTTGGAAAGCCCCAATTTTCATGGTGGGTGTTACCTTAGTTGTTCATAAATTGAGGCTTTATGTTTTAAAACGGGTCTGAACCACAAAATAGGGTTTTTATACAGATTTGGAAAGCACCAATTTTAATTTACACATGTTTAAATTGAATTTACACACGTGTAAACTGAATTTACACAAGTGTAAAGAGTTGTTATTCATGTGTTTTTGTGATGATTCTGATCTGAACATGTATAAAATTATTTTTGTACAGATTTGGAAAGCCCCCATTTTAATTTACACATGCTTACATTGAATTTACACATGTGTAAACTGAATTTACACAAGTATAAAGAGTTGTTTTTCATGTGTTTTTATGTTGATTATGATCTGAACATATATGAAATTGTCTTTGTTCATTTGTATATGCATATGTAAATTATCTCTGAACATTGTTCATGTGAATTGATTTTTGTATATGGGTTTTAGATGGGGTGGCAAGCACACGAGAGATCGAAAATCTTGGTTCAAGACGGAGTAAAAGTCGGCTTCCTTGTGTATATGTTTTTTTTAGTAAAAATATTTGTATACAACATGATATAATTTTCTGATTTATAAATATGTGTAAACTAGTTTTACACCTGGTTTCTTTAAAAATCATATTGATCTGGATATTGATATATATTGATTGTTACACATGTTTATTTTTTTACACAGTTGTAAAAAAACTTGTTCTTCATTTGTTTGATAGATCTAGAGATATTTGTAAAAAAAAGAAAATTCAGATTTAAATAAAAAAGAAATAAAAAGTGTAATTACTTTTATACCCTTGTGAAAAATATGAACCACATGTTTTTATTAATTAAATATATAAAACCTAGATTTAATAATGGCCACAAAATAAAAAATTCAAAATATAATATGTGGCTCACATTGAGTTTAAGGGTTTACACAATAAGCAAGGGTTTTCATTTGATACGCCCCCTATATATATATATATATATATATATATATATATATATATAGGGGTGAGTTCACTAGAAAACTCATTTTCATGAGAAAACCAAAAAACTACTCATTAAAGGTGCTACATATGTGTAGTACACCAAAAAGCCTAACCCCCACCCAAAAACCTAAACCCCCTACCCCACCACCCAAAAACCTAAACCCACCCCCCAAAAAAACTAAACCACCCACCCCCACCCCCCCCCCAAAAAAACCTAACCTGAAAGCTAAACTAAACCCAAAAGTTAACCCTACTACACATACGTAGTAAGGCGCTGCTTTTTTTTTTTGAAAGAGGACGACGTGGGGAATAAGGTCTCCGAAGTGGTTTTTTAGTTTTTTATTTATATTTTGAGTTATGATTTTTTTATTATTTTTTTACCTTTAATAAAGAGGTTTTTGGTTTTTCACTAGAAAACTCATTTTCATGAGAAAACCTCATTAAAGGTGCTGCATATGTGTAATACACCCAAAAGCCTAACCCCCACCCAAAAACCTAAACCCCCACCCCACCCAAAAACCTAAACCCCCACCCACCCCCCCCCCCTCAAAAAAAAAAACTAACCTAAAAGCTAAACTAAACCCAAAAAACCACCCTCAAAAGCTAACTATGCTACACATATGTAGCAAAACGCTGATTTTTTTTGAAAGAGGACGACGTGGGGAACAAGGTCTCCGAAGCGGTTTTTTATTTTTTGATTTATATTTTGAGTTATGATTTTTTTACCTTTAATAAATAGTTTTTTGGTTTTCTCATGAACAATGAGTTTTCTTATGATTCTTTCCCTATATATATATATAAATATATATATATATATATATATATATATATATATATATATATATATCTACCTTCTCTAACAATCCCAACCCAACCCTAAATCCACGCAGACTAGATGAAGACCAAATAATCACCACCTCCATTAACCCTAGATGTGGCGGTAGTGGTGGTGTATTCAAACAGGAAGGCGACGGCAATGGTAAGGACAACTGAGACGGTGGTGTTGTGCAGTGGTGGTGGGCCTGGCCCCATTTCCGGTGAGGACACTCACTTCGCGGTGGAGGATCCGAGGGTGGAAGCCATGGTGAATTTGGGAGATATGAGATTCTTCGTTTGATGAAACGAGAATGAACGGTACATCTCCGATTGAAACGTCGTCGGATTGATCCAAAGCGCCATGGTTGATCTTCTTTTTCCTCTGTGTGTGCTCGCTGTCGCAAAGGTTTCGAATGGAGCTCAAGTTTCATCCCCAATTAATCTACGTACTCCTTCATCGGCTCCGATTTTGGCAAAGAATGGGGTGAAAGTTACGATGTCGGCTCCTGGTGGTTTGAGTTCTAGTGCTGAATCCCCTTTCTCTTCTTTTAATTCATCTTCGGTGAGGACAACCCTAGTTTTTCCGACGTTGACAGTGGTAGGCTAGGGTTGAAAACCCCCATTTCGGTTCAGATCGGTATCGGTAGTGGTGTTGGGGAGGAGGGTGGTGATGGTTGGTTCGATTTAGCTGGAGATGGCGGCCAGGAGGAGGAGGGTTATGGTGGGGGTGGGGGAGGCGGTGGTTCATCGATTACAGTGGAGAAATTATCAGAAATGGAGTTGGGGTTTTTGGAAATGGCGGCCGACAATTGTATATGTTTAATGATTTTTTTATTTAAAACTAAAGATACAGGGTATTTTTGTCAATTTACAACTACTTAACAGAATCATCCTAATGGTGTTAGTGTCATAGGTTTAATCGAAACGAAAATGAAACCACAAGGAATTAAAAAGTCTAATTGAAACCATTGGACTCACAACGATTTTTTGAGCAAACCACAGGGACTCAAAACAAAATTTACTCTAAATACAATGTGTACTTTTCAAAACAGATATATGAAATACTTCTTATAGGATTTAGGAATTCTGCAAAAAATATAGTATTTCTGTTATTTGAAATCGATTTGTGACTAAGAGTGTTCTAACACATGTATTGCAAGATAACTTATTAGTAAAGGCATTTTTTTAACAGCCAAATGTGTCCATTTAATACAAGTATAATGCATAAAGTATAAGATTATTTCACTATGGAACATATGGTGACCTGATTTAAACGAGAAATACTAAAAGTTATTCAAAAATTTTCTTAAAAAATAATTATGTGGTATTTATCAATAAAATCTATATCTATACTACCTAAAAACAATTAAATTAGAGGACACGCGTCACTTTCTGGTGCATCATCAACGAGTTTTTTACGCCTCTCTCTTTTATTAAATAATAATATTAAAAAAATTTATTTTTAAATATTTAATACAAATCTAATTATAGATACTTATTATTTAATTATAGATAGTTATTATATCATTAACCAAATAAATTTAATATGAATTAACACTTATCAATTACATAAAAAAAATTAATAACCAGTTGAAAAAAAGTATTTTAAAAATTAAGTTAACAGAATTCATAACTATCACGTCATATTTTATCCAGTCAGTGTAATATACATGTTTTTAAAGATATAAATTTTTTATAACTAAATATATAACATTACATTTATTCACCCGTGAAATAAACGAGATTCTAACCTAATATAATTAATAATATAAAACTTTGAGTTGAATACGATTTTAGTCCCTGTGGTTTGACAAAAATAACCATTTCAGTTCAAAAGTTTAAATTTGACTTTTTTAGTCCAATACTTTCAGTTTTGTTTCAATTAATGTCCAAACCATTTAACCCATCTAACTTTTCTGTTAAGTTGTTGTAAAAATACAAAAATACCCCTGACTATAATTGTTACTCAACTTATTTTTATTATTTTCAGTCCAAACACATATCGAGAGGGAGAGAGAGAAGCTCTCTACCCCCCCACCCACACCCTCTTCTTTGGCGAGGATCGGGCAGACAACGGCGGTGGCACCGACAAGACAACCATGATCACCACCCTATTCCTGTTCTACCAACCACTCAAACCCTCACATACACAAACCCTAAATTCTATAGAGAGAGAGAGAGGAAGTTACCCATCTTACTTTTCCCTGCCGTTTCTTTCTACCCAACTGTAATTCCACCTCCACCCCGTCACCTGATCTCCGACGCTGAACAACGGAAAAGAACAGCGGCGTAGAAGAAATTGATATTGCGAAACCCTAGATCAAAAGAACAGTGGCAAATACAGTGGTGACCTGAAACCCTAGATCAACAGATGTTAACATAAGCTAATCAACTGATATTGCGAGTGAGGGAAGCGATTATCTGATTAGAGCTTGTCAATTGGACGACTAGGGTTTCAAAATTTGGGACATAACAGCGAGCGGGGAAGAAATTTAGGGCTTTTCATCACGTATTCAGGGGGTGGTCGCTGTGATGGAGGCCGCTGGAGCACGAGGTGGTGGTGGTTGATGTGGCCTAGACGGTCTATATAAAAACTAACTAAACCTAACCTAGACTCCTAAGTAATAAATAGAGTACCTTCGACTAAACCGCACTGACAGGCAAGTGTACCTATCAAGTGTAGCACAACTTAATGGTAAACCTGATTATCGAACCCTAGAGACACTGAATACTAACACTAGACTTTGACTCGGACAAAAGATTGATGATTAAGGGGGTTGACTACACTAAAGATTAACTAAGAATGCAACAAACAAGATCGACTCAACTATCAAGATTCAAGAACTAAGGTAATATCAGATGATAGGAAGAATAGTACCTAGGTCGGAATCCTACTTGCAAAGAACAACTTCTACCGGTTCTGGAAACTAAGATGGATTTGGGTTTCTAAGGAAGCAGCTCTAGACAACCTAGTGGATCCCTATCACTCTCAGGGTGTCACCGACTAAGGAACCTATAGATGTAATAACTCACCAGATAGTGGATTACCTTTCGGTCTCTCCAACAATGATAAAGTACCCGAATAGACAGATCACCTTTCAGTCTCACTGTCCACCATACATTCAAAGAATGCACGGGGTAATCTCAAGATAAGAACTATGACTCAGGATAGCAACAATCACTATACACCTAATACCAACTTCCTCTCAGAAAGCTGACACTCGAATTCCTAATGACGAAGACTAAACGACTATCTCTCACTTCTCGGGTATTGAGACATGATACACACTCAGTTCTAAATAACATTCAACCACAACTCCTATGGCTACTATCTCTAGCAAACCACACAAACAACCATAAATCCTTAGATCTATGACCTAGATACGCTAATCAAGCCGGAAGACATCCACAATCAATGTACAGAATCGAAATCAAACATACATCAGATCTAAGCATATATATTCATCATAATTAATATCAAGAAACCTTTTACAAAATCATTAACCCATCAATATACTCCAAAACAAGTAAAACTCATAACTTTACGCAGTAATCATCATAAGACCCAGGCAGTATCAATGTTTTAGCCTAGGTTCATGCTCAAAACAACTAAAACAGAAGTAATAAACAAGACATGGTTTCAAACAAAGCAAACAAATGATAAAAATCAAAACTTGAAACCGAAAACGTTAATTCTAACGAACCCGGAAGCAACGTCTTCAACTTTCCTCTTCGATTGAATTCTTACTCCTCAAAATCGCCAAAAGACTTGCTCCAGACGGCTGAATGATCGAACTTGTTGAATAAGAGCATTGTAAATCTAATAGAATTCAATTTAGGGTTTTTTCGCGAATTACGGGTCTCTCGCGTACCGTGAGACATTTGGATGGGTTCCTCGCGTGCCGTGAGGAACAACTTAGTCGGGCCTCTTCTAGCTTCCCTCGCGTACCGCGAGGTGCTGGTCTATCTCTCTCGCGTACTGCGAGAACATGAATTACCAACGTTTTCTTCTTTTGAACTCCGGGTTCACTCTCTTGCTCGATTTCTTCATGTATTCACTTGTAATCTTCATGAGCACCTGTAAACATACAATAGACTCAAATACAGACTTAAACGACTAAAAACGCACAAAACAATAGGAATAAAGATGTGTTCTTCGCACTACATCAAACATCCCCACCCTTAACCTTTTTTTGTCCTCGAAAAAGCTTTAATGGAATCATAACTCAGATCTAACTTAACAAACACAATTACCAATTAACAAAACATACTCACGCGTTAAAAAGCAATAATAGTATTTCTATCCGATTAAACCCAAGCACCAACTATCAAGCCCCCGTAATGTGTTCTAAATCCACTTTATACAGATATCAATCAATCTATGTGACTCACACTTAGAAGCTACAACTACACCTAATCCCGTCTTACGGTCATGTTTATGCACAGATTAAACCATATAGATTTACCCTACCACGTTAAAATAAGATTTATTTGTTTAAGAAATTAGATGAAATATGAATGAAATGAATAATGAGCATTAATTCAAGCAAGTGAACTTCATCTAGAGGCGTTTCAACCAAGTCACTATCCCGGAAGGTAACACATAGACTAGATTCTAACAACAAAGCACATAAGAATCACTTGGGAGTGTTTTCTCCAAGTGGCCATCCCAGAGGGTAACACATAAGCAAAACTAAGTATTCTTACAAATAAGTTCATGAATTATGGAATTTATGGATGCGGGCGCCACCAAACTCGGATTTATTCTCATAAAAAGAGAATGGTGTGCCAAAAATTTCAAAAATAAATAGATATTAACTTAACGTGGTACCTATCACCCTATGTTGATAGTTTCAGTATTACCGACACTCTAAGATGAGTACCCACACGATTTCATGATTTAATTACGTGATTAATTAGTAACACTCATAGACTATTTAAGCTATTCAAACTGGCTGGGTCTACCAAAACATCACTAATTAGACGCGTTTTCTATTATTTAAATCATTTAAAACCAACAAGTAGATCCAGTTGTACTATCATTTTCCAAATATAAGCAGTTATTTCCAAGGACATTTTTCAAAATTTTTTAATTTTTTTGTATTTGTGAATTTTTATAAAAAGACAAACTGACTGAACTAGACACTCACATCCCAATACTTGAAAGACACATTGTCCTTAATGTGAAGCAAGACACAACTAAAAGTAAAGATTACAAAAACAAAAACAGTAATCGACTTAGGTGGTAATGTATATGCTCTTGAAGAAAAATCCAGTTTCGTTCATCCTTGTGTGCACTGTATAGCATTTCGGTCGCGGTTGCACAGACTGCTGGGTTGTATTTACAAACTTCATATAAGTGATGATCGATCCCACCCGAATGGAGATTGAGTACGGGCGGAATGATAAAACCTGCAAAATAAACCTCACAACAAACCCGCAGCATTAAACTGACTCAAAACAAAATAAAGACTCGACTGACTAACTAAAACTTAAATACTCAAGATAGATAGCATAGAAACGTACTCAATGGGTGGCAAACACATAGACATGAAAGCCACAACAAAGCAGATAATTGGTTACGAACGGTTTCAATTTCCCATGGTCATGGTGGTCGAATGGTATTAATGAAGATGAATGGTATACATAGAAGTGATGGATGATATGTGATGATGGTAGTGACGGATACTGATGGATGATATGTGATGAATGATGGTGGTTATGGATGATATGTGATGAATGATAGTGGATAATAATGGATGATATGTGATGACGGATGATGGATGGATTATGATAGAGGTGGTATGATGGTGATAATGGATGGTGTGAATGATAGTGGATAATAATGGATGATATGTGGTATGATGGTGATAATGGATGGTGTGAATGATAGTGGATAATATTAGATGATATGTGGTATGATGGCGGTGGTAAACGGGTATGGGAAACCACAAGAAAACAAGGAAGAAGGGTGAAACCAGCAAGGCCTCGCTTACCACGAGAAAAAAGGGCAGCACTCCTCGCGTACCGTGAGCATGCAACTTTTAAGCCGGCCATTAAGTTTGTTCTTCGCGTACCGCGAGAAGACTTCTCAAAGGCGTCGCGTACCACAAGAACTGGCTGGTGACAGAAAGTTAAGGGGGTTTTTATACTTAGAAAAATTTTCACCCCTTAAACTTTCCAAATTCCATAAAAACCTATTCCAAGCAGAAAAACATATGTAGAAATACCTGGAACTTCATTCTCGACGATTTTCCTCACCGAATTAAGCGCGAATCCCCACAAAACATGACACAAACAAAACACAAACACTGAAAAACATAAAAATTGACGGGACTCAAACCAAAGAATGCACACAAACTCTACATCCCGGGCACTTGCCCAAGACTTAAACAAGCCTATCAGGAGGCTTCTCCTTGATCCTAACCGGCACCGCTTTCATCCTCCGCGGTCTACCGATTCTCCACAGTTTCATCAATCTCATACTCCTGTTAAACTTTAAACTTCTACTCTGTCTAGCACTTTGATCCTTCCACTACAGCTTAAACCTACTAGGTCCAAAGATAACACGGTTCAAGTATCCTAGCAGGTTGTCACTTCTAAACATCCCCACACTTGGGTCTTTCACTCTCCCTAGATTGGATGAATCTATCAAAGCACGGGTCCTCTTTCGAGGTGGCCTAGACCGATGGGTTGGCTTGCTCTCTCTTCCCCTAGTACGAAGAACATGTAGAGGTTCAGGAATAGGTACTTCTAAAGGTGTGACCTCTACACTATCAACCACGGGTGTCTCACAGATTAATGACCCGAATTGTGCTAATATCTCACTTAAACTCTAATCATCATCGCCAGCACCTAAAATCGGGGACCCTACTA
Source organism: Smallanthus sonchifolius (assembly GCA_023525975.1). Classification (NCBI taxonomy): domain Eukaryota; kingdom Viridiplantae; phylum Streptophyta; class Magnoliopsida; order Asterales; family Asteraceae; genus Smallanthus; species Smallanthus sonchifolius. The sequence goes on from CM042023.1 coordinate 43,617,697, forward strand.
ATTTCTTTTCAAATTCAACAAGCCAATCAGGCGGGTCCTCTATCATTCCTCTTCCATTTCTATCAACAGCATCCTCTACTGGATTAGAGTCCCGATGTTCGTCCATGAAGGCATCAATCATGCACACGGAGTGGCTCTGCTCGCCAACATCCTTCACGGACTTAGTAGCATCGAATGTGATCGACTCATCCCCCACCCGAAGTCTTAGTTTCCCATCAAAGACACCGGTCATTGCCTTGGCGGTACGTAGGAACGGGCGTCCTAGGATGAGTGCGACTCTTTCATCCACTTCCATATCTAGAATGACGAAATCCACGGGGAATACAAATTTGCCTACTTTCACTAGAAGATTCTCCATAATTCCCCGTGGATACTTGGCTGAGTGTTCAGCCAAGGAAATGCTCATACGCGTTGGCTGCGGTTCACCTAGGTATAGCTGCATATATATGGAATAAGACATCAGATTGACGCTAGCACCCATGTCAGCCAACGCGTGTTTTAAGGCAAATCGCCAAGCAAACACGGGATCATGAAGCGACCCGAATCTGCCATTTTCTCTGGCAGTTTGTTCTGAACCACTACAGAACATTGCTCACTAAGTGAGACTTCAGAGATCCCCTCTAGCTTCTTCTTGTTAGAAAGAAGATCTTTGAGGAACTTGCCATACTTTGGAATATGCTGGAGGACCTTTATGAATGGGAGATTGACTTTGAGTTGTTTAAACATATCACGAAAGTGATCGTATTCCCTAGCGTGTTTATGTGGCAATAAGCGAGCTGAATAGGGAACACGACTCAAGTCAATCTTGGGGGTCTTAATCTCACCCCCAATCTTCTTTTCCTCTGCCTTCTCGAAAGGCTTTTCCATCTCTATCTCTTCATTCACCGGCTCTTCTTCTTCTACTACCGGTGGGCTCTCCTTTTCTTTTGTCCTTCTACTCCTCGTCGACACAGCATTCAACACTGGCTCCTCTAACATCCTAGCATCGATTTCAGCAAACCGAGCTCTCAAATCAATCTTCTTCACCTCCTCTACCGAAGGAATGCCATAGTCAACACCGTGGGAGGCTTCCTCTTCTATTCTCTCCTTCTCTCTATGACTCATGACTGACACGGCTGTCACACCCCAACCGACGGCGGAAACGTCGGGGCGGGACATGTAGACTGTTCATGAGCACAAGGTTCACTAGATTTCAATATTTAATCATCAATTTCATTTCAAACCATTCAAACACAAATAGCAAAATTCAACAAGTATATAAATAAAAATACAAATTTGTTCTTTGAATTTAAATTAACTAGGTCCAACTTAAGTGTAGCATGTCTTGCTCAAATTCACACGTTAGCACCTGAAACATGAATAAAATAGGGTCAACTAAAAAGTTGGTGAGCATACATAGGTTTGTACATAGATAATGTATAAATATGAATAAGCAAATCCTTACATGTTATGATAAATAAGGCATTTATGGGGAGAAGCTATTGTGTAACTAAAGTACAATCAAACCTTTATAACTAGCATGCAAATTGTGTTGTCGGTAACAATCACCCCAATCTGGGTGGGTTTGTCAGACTCAATAGATCTATCACTGTTAACCATCGGCTTAAATAGTTAATGATTGCACAAAATTTGCACACAAAAGTTAACACACCTAGCACTCAAACATAAAGCTCAAATTTGCACACATGAATGTAAATAGGATTTGTGTTTGTGTAGTTTGTGTAAATGTAAGCCATTGTTTGTATAAAATTCATGAATCACCCCAAAAAGTGTAAATGAGAAAAGGGGCTATGTAATACTCACATGGATCAATGGTGCAGTTAGCACGCGAGACTAGGTAGTAAAATGATTCTTCTAATTCACTACGTTAACCTAGTGTGTAATATATATCAAATTAATAATGTGTACGATAGTCTAGGTCTAAGTCTCGGATTTAATCGAGTGTGTGTACAAAGAGTGGTAGTATGTACAGGAGTGTAGGAAAACTGTGGTTTGTTCTTGAATTGGTTTTGTATAAAATGAAAGATTTGAAATGAATAGTTTTAAAATATTTTAATTGGGGTTTGAATAACTAAATAATTTAAATAATTGATGTTTAGTTATTTAGTTATGAAAATAGTGTGTGGATTATTTTAAACATAAATTAAATAAATAATTTTGTTTTATTTATTTATTTATAAAAATGTGTAAAAATAATATTTATTTATAAAGATGTGAAAATGATATTTATTAATAAAGAGGTGAAAATGATATTTATGTACAATAAATATACCTTTAACTTTTTATTGTAGATTATAATAAATAAATTTATTTATTTATTTTAAAAAAAAGAATAAGTATTTGATTTAAATAAAGTTGAAATTTTATAAACTTTATAAAAAAACAAATATTTTATTTGGAAGTTAATTTCCTTTAATTATTTAAACATCTAAATTTTTTTATTTTAAAAGTTTAATATACAACTTGAAAATGAAATTTTTAATAAAACTAAGTTTATATTGAAGATTAACAAATCTGGTCTTATTCTGTTATAAATATTGTAAGGTTTATAAAATTAATTTTTATAAAAATTTTCGAGCTTTAAAATCGATTTAAAAAATATATTCAGGCCCCAGGGACTCGAACCCGGGTCTGCTGGGAAGTCCGGTGGGGGCATTACCACTGGGCTAAGTCTCGGATCTTGTAAGAGATCTGGTTCTGAATTGATTTAGCACATGCCTGAGAGGGGACTGGGTTTGGTTCTTGTTGCGCCAAAAAAAGGATCTGGGAAACAGGTTTCGAACCCGCGCCACCGGGTCTAGTGGTGCAGTGGCTTACCATCTAGACTGGGTGGTTTCGCTGGGTTTTAAGGGTCTTGTTTATTTATATAGCATACGTGATACAAAACCTCCCCCCCCAAATCGTATTATCGCCGTATAAACAAGAACCCTAGATTACAGGTTGGTCCCGATATGTTTTGTTAATACGAATTGGTAAGGGGTTCTTGAAAAGGGTTCAAAAACGAATCGAATGACACAAACACTTACGGTTTTGGCTTGGGCACGAATGCAGACGGCTACGAATTTAGTCTAGAGTTTCTTGATGCTCGATTCGGTTCCAGACGCGAAATGTGATGTGATTCTGCCTCTTGAGAGTTTGAATGGGGTTGTACGACGGTGTGTGTGTATATTAATTCGATTAGTTTTGTCTTAATCACTCGATTCGAGTTAAAAGGTAAATGTAAACTGTCGGGATCCGATTACGCGCAATTGGTTTTTATTTGAACGAATTGAGTCGCCAAATAGGGTCGAATACATTAGAGGATCGTTCGTACGTGATTTGCGGGATTGATTACGCTCGAATTCACTGATTTGGGGTTGGATTGAACACGGTTTGACCCTGATAGGTCAAACTGTTTGAATTTCGAAATGAGCCACGCATTTGGTTAAATTGGGATGTTAAAATGGCTTGAAACTGATCGATATATGATTAGGTATCCATGGAAAATCCGTAACTATCAGGTTCGATCGATTTGAGCATTGATTTGCAAGAAATTTGAATTTTTGTTGACCTTTAAAAGTCAAAGGGCGAATTTTTGTGGTTTTAAGGTTAGAATAGGTTCACTTTGGGTGTTGGGTTCAAATCAAAGGATGGGAGGTTCAAATCAAAGGATGGGAGGTTCAAATGTAAAATAAAGGGTTCCTTGGTTGGTGAGGGGATTGAAAAACTCAATTAAATTATCTTAAATTCTTTTATTTGTTTATAAATAAAAATTATTTTTATAACAATTTATAAAAATCTAATTATTATTATAATTGTTTATAAAGGAAACAAATTTTATTTTAATAAAAATACAAATGGTATAAGTGGTTTACTTTAACAAAATTAAGTGTATATAAATTTACATATTCATTTATAATATATATATATATATATATATATATAATAGGAATAATATATAATTGGAAGTTGAAATTTAAACTGATACATGTTTAGAATAATAATATTTAATGTGACATATTGCGTTGAACGAGTATGTGATTGAAATGAAAAAAATGTCATTATTAAAATAAAAAAAATAAAATAAAAAAAATGCCATAAAACCTTGGATGTTACAATATCCCCATGTTGAGGGAATTTCGTTCCGAAATTTAGCTAGTTGAGGCGACTGTATCCGCTAGGAGGTGAGGGTACTTGAGCTTCATTTGGTCCTCACGTTCCCAAGTAAATTCAGGTCCACGTTTAGATTCCCATCGTACTTTGACAATAGAGATACGGCTTCGCTTGAGTTACTTGATTTCGCGACCCATGATCTCCACTGGTCTCTCCACGAAGTGCATCGTTTCGTCAATGCGCACATCGTCAAGAGGTGTATGGAGATTCTCATCAGCAAGGCATTTCTTTAGGTTAGACACATGAAATGTAGGATGCACATTGCCGAGTAATGGAGGTAATTCGAGTTTATAAGCCACTTTCCCAATCCTCTCAATGATCTTGAATGGACCCACATAGCGAGGTGCCAATTTGCCTTTCTTTCCAAAATGGATCACACCCTTCCATGGAGACACTTTTAGAAGAACAAGGTCACCGATTTGGAATTCCAAAGGTTTTCGTCGTTTATCGGCATAACTCTTTTGCCGACTCCTCGCTACTCGAATGTTGTCACGGATTTGAATAATCTTATCGGATGTTTCTTGGATTAGCTCGGGACCGGTGATTTGTGCTTCACCAATCTCGTTCCAACAGATAGGAGAACGGCACTTACGGCCATAGAGAGCTTCAAATGGGGCCATATTGATGCTTGCGTGGTAGCTATTGTTGTAAGAGAATTCAATTAGGGGTAGATGTGAATCCCAATTTCCACCAAAATCAATTACACAAGCTCTAAGCATGTCCTCAAGAGTTTGGATTGTACGCTTGGTCTGACCATCAGTTTGGGGGTGGTAAGCCGTGCTTAAATCCAATCGTGTACCAAGGGCAGTTTGGAGAGATTGCCAGAACCGGGAGGTGAATCGAGCATCTCTATCGGAGATTATGTTTAATGGAACACCGTGACGGCTCACGATTTCGTCAATGTAAATTTAGGCCAATTTCCTAACCCGATAGTCTTCACGGATGGGTAAGAAATGAGCAGATTTGGTGAGACGGTCAATGATCACCCAGATGCTATCATAACCACTTGAGGTGCAAGGGAGTTTGGTAATGAAATCCATAGCTAAGTTCTCCCATTTCACACGGGAATTTCCGGCTATTCAAGTAACCCGGAAGGACGTTAATGTTCGACTTTGACTTTGGAGCAAGTTAGACATTTGGCAACATAGAGAGCAATGTCTTTCTTCATACCGGGCCACCGATATTGTTGGCGAAGGTCTTGGTACATTTTATCCGCACCAGGATGGATAGAATAACGAGTCTTGTGGGCCTCGTTCATGAGAAATGTACGGAGATCATCGCGATCGGGGACCCAAATACAGTTCAAATAATACAGTAATCCATTGGATTTTGATTCAAGCAGAAGTTCAACACCACACGACATTTCCTCGTACATGTTACCCTCGGTGACTGAGACGTGTTGAGCTTCTAAGATGCGATTTTGAATGTCGGTTTGAATTTGGATACAATGAAGCATGACATGGTCCTTTCGACTCAAAGCGTCGGCTACAACATTCGCCTTGCCAGGATGGTAATGAATCTCGCAGTCATAGTCGTTAAGGAGTTCAACCCAACGTCGTTGCCTCATATTGAGTTCTTTTTGGTTGAAGATGTGTTGGAGACTTTTGTGGTCGGTGAACACCACACATTTTGTTCCATAGAGGTAATGTCTCCAAATCTTCAATGCGAATACAACCGCACCCAATTCGTGGTCGTGCGTTGTATAATTCTTCTCATGAATCTTGAGTTGCCTTGATGCATAAGCGATTACTTTACCTCGTTGCATGAGGACACAACCGAGGCCTTGGTTGGAAGCATCACAGTAGACAACTAGATCATCATTCCCGTCGGGGAGAGTCAAAATAGGAGCATCGCACAACTTTTGCTTGAGAGTTTGGAAGGCTTCTTCTTGCTTTGGTCCCCATTCATAAGGTTTACCCTTGTAGGTCAAAGCAGTGAGTGGAACAACAATCTTAGAGAAATTTGAAATGAAACGACGATAATATCCCGCAAGACCAAGAAATGAACGAACTTCGGTAGGGGTCTTAACAGCCTCGATCTTAGCAGGGTCCACATGAATTCCTTTTTCGTTGACGATATGACCCAGGAATTGAACCTCCTTTAGCCAAAATTCACATTTGGAGAACTTGGCATATAGTTGCTCTTTTCTCAAGAGGTCCAAAACCAATCTAAGGTGTTGTTCATGATCGGATTTAGTCTTGGAGTAGATTAAGATATCATCAATGAAGACGATCACGAATTTGTCGAGGTATGGTTTGCACACACGATTCATGAGGTCCATGAAAACCGCGGGTGCATTGGTTAGCCCAAAAGGCATGACCATGAACTCGTAGTGACCATACCTTGTTCGGAAGGTAGTCTTTGGAATATCTTCCTCTTGTACACGGAGTTGGTGATAACCAAATCGAAGATCAATCTTCGAGAAGCAAGTGGAGCCTTGAAGTTGATCGAAGAGATCATCAATTCTAGGCAATGGATAACGGTTCTTGATGGTAAGCTTGTTGAGTTCGCGGTAGTCAATACACATGCGGAATGATCCATCCTTCTTTTTGACGAATAAGACGGGTGCACCCCACGGTGAATGACTTGGACGGATGAAGCCCTTGTCGGAAATTTCTTGGAGTTGGCTTGCAAGTTCTTGCATTTCAGAAGGTGCAAGACGGTATGGAGCTCTAGCCACTGGGTTAGCTCCGGGTACAAGGTCAATGCGAAATTCTACTTGCCAGACGGGTGGAAGACCGGATAAGTCTTCGGGGAATACTTTGGGAAAGTCCCGAATGATGGGGATATCTTGAATATTCTTTTCTTTGACATCTTTTCGGACAATATGAGCTAAGAAGGCCACGTACTTCTTTCGTAAGTACTTTTGAGCAGTAGTGCATGACATCAATCTGAGTCCTTTGCAGGGTTTTTCACCAAAGACTCTCAACGTTTCTCCCGACGGAAGGGGTATTCGGATGCACTTCTCAAAACAGATGACTTCTGCATGGTGATTTGACAGCCAATCCATGCCTATAATGATATCAAAACTTCCTAGCGGCATTGGCACGAGGTTGATTGGAAATGTATGATCATTAAGTTCTAGAGAACAGTCGTGGATAACGGAGTCTATTGTAAGGGAGTCACCATTTGCTACCTCGACAGTGAAGGTTTTCTCTAATTTGGACCGTGTTTTAGCAAGTAAAGGTTCAAAGTTAAGTGACACAAAACTTTTATCTGCACCGGTATCAAATAAAATGGAGGCATACTGACTATTAACAAGGAACGTACCGTTGACCACATCATTGTTGGCTTGAGCTTCATTGGCGTTGATGTTGAAAGCACGCCCACAAGCTCCGCCTTGTCTAGCATTGATAAACTTCGGGCACTGGTCACGGAAGTGGTTTGGGTTGCCACATTCATAACAAGCACGCCCATTTGCTATGGCGGGAACACCTTGATTAGTCACTTGTTGATTGGTTCGGGTTGGTGGGTTGGCTTGGCCTGCCAGTGCTTTGGCTCTACAAACATTAACCGTATGGCCATACTTTCCACAGTGAGTGCAAAGGCGACAGGGAATGGTTTGGGGATGGTGATATTTACATGTGGCATAGAGCGGGTAGGTCCCCACATATGGCTTCTTGACTGGTGCTTGAGCCATGGGAGCAACTTGGTTAACGGGCATAGCAGGAGTGACCACAGCAAAATTTCTAGCCTTTCTTTTTCTATTATTGTTGAAGGGTTCAGTTTTGGATTCCTTGACGTGTACGCGGGGGGGGGGGGGGGGTGTGGTGTCGGGAGTCTTCTTGGTGCCTTTTCTAGTCAAGGTACCTGCCTTTACATGGTTGTCGGTCAAAGTAGCCGATAATCGGATAGCATCTTCGAGTGTGGCGGGATTTCTCCCTAAGACAGTATCCTGAATCTGCCTAGGTAGTCCACCGATGTACTTTTCAATGCAACGGGATAAGGGCGTGACCATGTGGGGCACAAGGAGACTCAGTTCATGAAACCGGGTTGTATAAGCCAGACTTTCACCACTGTCTTGGGTAAGATCCCAAAACTCAGCTTCCAGCTTCCTTACTTCATTGCGAGGACAGAACTCTTCGGTCATTAGTCTCTTAACCTCATCCCATGGTAAGGCCATGGTTGCCTCTACACCTCTGGTTCTCTTTTCCCCATTCCACCACGTGAGTGCCCGTTTTTAGAAGACACTTGTGGCATGACGGACACGAAGGTCATCGGGGAAGTCACTATTGAGGAAGGTGCCCTCAATACTTTCAAACCATTGAAGGAGTCCCATAGCTCCTTCGGTACCACAGAACTTGAGAGGGTTACATGAATTGAAGTGCTTGAAGGTACATTGTGGTGGGTTGGCACCACCACCACCATTAGTTCCATGGTTACCGTTTGTGGCACCATTAACTTGTGTGAGTTGAGTTACAAGTTGTACAAGGATAGCAGCAATATCACTGTTGTTGTTAGCCATGGTAGCACGACGGGGAGGCATTCTACAGATTTGCACAACACAAGAAGATATGTAAGAATTTATGAAGGTTGATTGAATTTAAAAGATAAGATAACAAATAAAATAGTAAGTCATAGTTTGGATTGTACTCAAATAGTGATATAATCACTTGAATACTGTGACACATTAAGGTTAATTAAACTCATATAATTTTTCAAGGAGACATGCTTTAGCCTATAAGTAAACACTAATCCCGGGAATTCCCAGGAAAGCATACGGGTCCATCGGTTGATTGGGATTTATACGAAATGCTTTCCTAGACAGAAAACCCAGAATACAGGTGTCACCCTTCCAGATTGCACGTGTCCTCAAATAATTAACAAAGTTTAAAAGCCTTAACGAGGAAATAAAGAAATTTTTATAGATTTTACTCCATGAAGTTTCCACATGCTATGATGATAATGATAAAGAAGTAGGTAAGAAGGTTATGAGGCTTAGGGTAAGGGTAGGGATATTGTTTATTTAATTTATTATTTAAGTATAGTCTAATAAGTCATGAATTTTAACAAATAAGGTATCAAGATGAAATAAATATTAATATAATAAGCATGTAACACATAGCATGTATCACATAACACATAATCATGAAGCATGGTATAAGTGGGTGTCCTAAAGTTATAGTCTAGGTCAAGGGTGTCTAATAACCTAGTTCCCTATAACCAAGGCTCTGATACCAATCTGTCACACCCCAACCGACGGCGGAAACGTCGGGGCGGGACATGTAGACTGTTCATGAGTACAAGGTTCACTAGATTTCAATATTTAATCATCAATTTCATTTCAAACCATTCAAACACAAATAGCAAAATTCCACAAGTATATAAATAAAAATACAAATTTGTTCTTTGAAATTAAATTAACTAGGTCCAACTTAAGTGTAGCATGTCTTGCTCAAATTCACACGTTAGCACCTGAAACATGAATAAAATAGGGTCAACTAAAAAGTTGGTGAGCATACATAGGTTTGTACATAGATAATGTATAAATATGAATAAGCAAATCCTTACATGTCATGATAAATAAGGCATTTATGGGGAGCAGCTATTGTGTAACTAAAGTACAATCAAACCTTTGTAACTAGCATGCAAATTGTGTTGTCGGTAACAATCACCCCAATCTGGGTGGGTTTGTCAGACTCAATAGATCTATCATTGTTAACCGTCGGCTTAAATAGTTAATAATTGCACAAAATTTGCACACAAAAGTTAACACACCTAGCACTCAAACATAAAGCTCAAATTTGCACACATGAATGTAAATAGGATTTGTGTTTGTGTAGTTTGTGTAAATGTAAGCCATTGTTTGTATAAAATTCATGAATCACCCCAAAAAGTGTAAAAGAGAAAAGAGGCTATGTAATACTCACATGGATCAAGGGTGCAGTTAGCACGCGAGACTAGGTAGTAAAATGATTATTGTAATTCACTACGTTAACCTAGTGTGTAATATATATCAAATTAATAATGTGTACGATAGTCTAGGTCTAAGTCTCGGATTTAATCGAGTGTGTGTACAAAGAGTGGTAGTATGTACAGGAGTGTAGGAAAACTGTGATTTGTTCTTGAATTGGTTTTGTATAAAATGAAAGATTTGAAATGAATAGTTTTAAAATATTTTAATTGGGGTTTGTGTTTGAATAACTAAATAATTTAAATAATTGATTTAGTTATGAAAATAGTGTATGGATTATCTTAAACATAAATTAAATAAATAATTTTGTTTTATTTATTTATTTATAAAAATGTGTAAAAATAATATTTATTTATAAAGATGTGAAAATGATATTTATTAATAAAGAGGTGAAAATGATATTTATGTACAATAAATATACCTTTAACTTTTTATTGTAGATTATAATAAATAAATTTATTTATTTATTTATCACTTAAAAAAAAGAATAAGTATTTGATTTAAATAAAGTTAAAATTTTATAAACTTTATAAAAAACAAATATTTTATTTGGAAGTTAATTTCCTTTAATTATTTAAACATCTAAATTTTTTTATTTTGAAAGTTTAATATACAACTTGAAAATGAAATTCGTAATAAAACTAAGTTTATATTGAAGATTAACAAATCTGGTCTTATTCTGTTATAAATATTATAAGGTTTATAAAAGTAATTTTGATAAAAAATTTGGAGCTTTAAAGTCGATTTAAAAAATATAAACAGGCCCCAGGGACTCGAACCCGGGTCTGCTGGGAAGTCCGGTGGGGGCATTACCACTGGGCTAAGGGTCGGATCTTGTAAGAGATCTGGTTCTGAATTGATTTAGCACACGCCTGAGAGGGGACCGGGTTTGGTTCTCGTTGCGACAAAAAAAGGATCTGGGAAACGGGTTTCGAAACCGCGCCACTGGGTCCAGTGGTACAGTGACTTACCATCTAGACCGGGTGGTTTCGCTGGGTTTTAAGGGTCTTGTTTATTTATATAGCATACGTGATACAAAACCTCCCCCCCAAATCGTAATATCGCCGTATAAACAAGAACCCTAGATTACAGGTTGGTCCCGATATGTTTTGTTAATACGAATTAGTAAGGGGTTCTTGAAAAGGGTTAAAAAACGAATCGAATGATACAAACACTTACGGTTTTGGCTTGGGCACGAATGCAGACGGCTACGAATTTAGTCTAGAGGTTCTTGATGCTCGATTCGGTTCCAGACGCGGAATGGGATGTGATTCTGCCTCTTGAGAGTTTGAATGGGGTTGTACGACGGTGTGTGTGTATATTAATTCGATTAGTTTTGTCTTAATCACTCGATTCGAGTTAAAAGGTAAGTGTAAACTGTCGGGATCCGATTACGCGCAATTGGTTTGAATTTAAATGAATTGATTCGCGAAATAGGGTCGAATACATTAGAGGATCGTTCGTACGTGATTTGCGGGATTGATTACGCTCGAATTCCCTGATTTGGGGTTGGATTAAAAACGGTTTGACCCTGATAGGTCAAACTGTTTGAATTTCAAAATGAGCCGCGCATTTGGTTAAATTGGGATGTTAAAATGGCTTGAAACTGATCGATATATGATTAGGTTGCCATGGAAAATCCGTAACTATCAGGTTCGATCGATTTGAGCATTGATTTGCAAGAAATTTGAATTTTTGTTGACCTTTAAAAGTCAAAGGGTGAATTTTTGTGGTTTTAAGGTTAGAATATGTTCACTTTGGGTGTTGGGTTCAAATCAAAGGATGGGAGGTTCAAATGTAAAATAAAGGGTTCCTTGATTGGTGAGGGGATTGAAAAACTCAATAAAATTTGTTTCCTTAAATTCTTTTATTTGTTTATAAATAAAATTTATTTTTATAACAATTTATAAAAATCTAATTATTATTATAATTCTTTATAAAGGAAACAAATTTTATTTTAATAAAAATACAAATGGTATAAGTGGTTTACTTTAACAAAAGTAAGTGTATATAAATTTACATATTTATTTATAATTATATATATATATATATATATAATAGGAATAATATATAATTGCAAGTTGAAATTTAAATTGATACATGTTTAGAATAATAATATTTAATGTGACATATTGCGTTGAACGAGTACGTGATTGAAATGAAAAAAAATGTCATTATTATAATAAATAAAATAAAATAAAATAAAATAAATGCTAGAAAACCTTGGATGTTACAACGGCCATGCCTAAAGATGGACCTTCCTGTTTATCCCTCAAGCTCTTCGCGATGTCTCATAGCGTGCGTTTCAAATCCTAAAATGCCGACTGCTGATTCTTCAATAAAGTGTCATGAGCATCCGGTCTTTGCCGAGCGTCCCTGTCCTGCTGGACTAAATGGGCAAGCATATGTGTCTGATTCTCTATAATCTCCTCAATCCTCCTTGTGTTGACACTGCTTCCCGAGCTCGCTCCAGCTTCTCCTCCATACTGACCCAGGCGACCATTAAACCTAGCAAGTTATTTCCAGATCTCCATCCCGACCTAAACAAATTAATATAGTTGTTGTACCCTCGGTTCTGGTTGCCAGCAAAACTCACCTGCTCCTGATGATTGACAGGGCAATCTCGGGTGTCGTGTCCACCCCTACACATCTCACACCTAAGAGCACTGAGCTTTAGCTCCTTGATCTCGTTTGCCATAGCTGCAAGTGCAGCAGCCATGCTAGTATCAAGAGTGACCTGATGCACACCTCTAGGAGAAGAGGCAGGTGCTCTGGCACTAGGAATGGAAGTCCTAGTAGATGGTTGCTGATGTTCCACCAGAGCAAAGCTCTCGAACATCTCCTCACACTTGCTGGCTTGAGTTTATCCATGATATAGCCTCCCACAGCTGTGTTGAACATTTTCTGCTTCTCGAAGGTGAGACCATTATAGAACTTCTCCACTATCGCCCAGTCAGAGAAATCATGCTAGGGAAATTGGCTCAACAACGTTTTGAACTTCTCTCATGCCATGTGATAAGGCTTGTCAGGGTCTATCCGGAATGAATGGATTTGATCCCCAAGGTGAGCGGCCTTAGAAGGTGGATAGTACTTTTTGTAGAACTTGGCTTGAAGATCCTCCCAAGTGGTAATAGAGTTGTCAGAGAGGGTGTCAAGCCAAGTAGATGCGCGCCCAGAGAGTGAGAATGGGAAGAGACGCAAGTAGATAGCATCTTTAGACACACTCGTGATATTGAAGGTATCAAATATCCGCGCGAAGTGGGACAGGTGTCCGGGTGCATCCTCATCCTCAAGGCCATGAAATTGAGTGGCATGAGTGATCGTGCTCATGACATTTGACGGGATCTGCCATGTATGGGTGTTCGGAATAGCGGGGTGTGTGATCGAAGATCTCGCCCGGTGACCCCATCACTGGCCCTCTGGTGCACGGTATGCCTCGCTGGTGGGTCAGCGTCGCCCATGATAGGAAATGGAAACGGGCTAGTAGAACGCACCTGGTTGCTGCAGAATGCTTTCAAACGCTCCCGAAGTCGCGGGTGCACTCGTGCAGCTCTCGTTCGGGCTCTAAAGAAGCAGAATATGGTGGTGATGTGGTGCATAAACTGATACAAGAATAAAAGAAAACAAATAAAGTCTCAAAATAGAAAGACTCGATCCTATATAAAACACTCAGATAAGACACACAAGTAGCAGATAAGACAAAGACACAAAATTAAGACTCAAAAACAAACAAACCAAAAATTACTACAAGAACTAGTCAAAGCTAATATTGTTATTGCCAAGTGTCCCTGGAAACGGCGCCAAAAACTTGATGTGGTCCAGACGGTTTATATAAAAACTTGTAGGTCCTGGGAGCCTCGTCGCGCAGCGGATAATACACGGATTCTGTTATTTGTGTGGGAACCAAGAAAGGAGACAGAGAAACACGAACAAAGACAAAAGATAATGAAACGACACATAATCCATAACCTAGAAGTCATCCCGTATTACAGACTACATACCGAAGGAGCACACATCTCTCATCTAAGCTCACAGTCCAGGGGTCGGGAGAGCTCTTCCCAACCCGGACACCTCTCTACCTAGTTCCAGAGTTCCACCTACAAATGAAGACAAGTCTTCTATTTATAGGGGAAGGAACATTACCTGCGTACTTGACAAGTACGCAAGGCAAAAGCCTTGCGTACTTACTAAGTACGCAGGACCAAACTGGTGTGCAGGCTAAGTACTCAGGAACACCCTCCTGCATACTAGCCACGTACACCGATACGTAGAATTTAATCTATAGTTACAAAAACATTCTTCTACAAACTCCCTTTTAACTATAGCATCAAATTCTATCTATCTCTAACACTGATAATCATCAGCTTACAAAGAATGTCCTAACAGACTCCCTCTAAACTAATGACATCAAGTGTCTTCTGGGGAGACTTGATCTTCTAGCATTCCACTTGAGATCTTCAAATCTTCAAACTTCAGTCTTCAGTTGCCGAGTGATGCACACAACTCCCTTATAACTGTAGCTTTCATTGTAGACCAAACCAAGTGCTTCAATAGGAACCAACTAACCCAACACAACTCATTGTAGTTCATACTCTCAGCAGTAGCAACCTCCATCTTGACTTAGAATTCCTCCAAATCAGCTGGCATATGATAGAGAGTTTGAATTTCCAATAACCTATGTCAAACTAATCAGCTCCCATAGGAATTCCAGTAAGATAAACTTAAGTTTTCAACCAGATGTGCCCAAATCTATCCTGTAACTTCACGAGTCAGCCAAATTCCCGAAGATGCTCATTTCCAATATCCCCTTTCAGTTTAAGCTCCATCTGACTAGACCAGAAACAAGGGTATGTTTCCTATCCCATCGGCCAATGATAAAAGGTTCCATCTTCAACTAATAATCCAACGAATATCCAGCTTCATCTTGAAAACACATTATAGAATCAAACACGAAAATCATGCTCAGTAGTGATCACCTTATATCCAAATTCCAACATTCTTCAATTAGATCTTCATTCCTGGTTCACACCTCCTAATCTGTATACATTCACCGTGGTGAAGTTCCATAACTAGGTTGTCTATCTGGTTTCCGCCCAGATCCCAAATGAGAAATCCCATCATAATTGAATCACATCAAATCTTGAACACATGCTTGACCAATGAGCACGAAAAATATAGTTTACACGAGAAATCACGGTTGATGATACATTTATTTTTATCCCCCTCATTTATCTGTAAACAATGACCAGCTTCATCATCACTTCACTCAAATCCTCAAAAAGCACAACTAGCCAACTCCAGGATTTTATTCTTTTATTTCTTTGCAAAGATCCAAAACAGCAAATCCTTGGGTTCAAGTTGTTCCAATATTCATCCCCTATTAAAGAAGTATCCCGGATACTCGTAGCCTACATATTCAGGTTTGAATACCTAAACAAGATGATTATGTTTCTAAAAGACCTAAAGCAGCCACATCTTCACAAATAGAACGAGACCTTTAGCCGATGACGACCCAATTGCTCCCATTAGTTCAGCATTCATACCCTATTAAATAAATATCCCGGATACTCGTAGCCTACATTTTCAGGTATGGACCCTTAAACAATGTATGACAAGTGGTATCATCCAACAAAAATCTCGTCCGTGTTTCGCCAAGCCACATCGTATACAAATTCTGGTCCGGAAAAACCAAAATTACTATCTTCTCAAGAATGGGCCGAAACACGCGTACAAATGATCACTAAAAATTTTGGCCAAGAAAAGTTTTCCCGCCAAAAAACTCCTTTTTCTTTTTGAATCTCAGATGCTAGTTCATGCGTACTTAGTAAATACGCACATAAAGGGTGCTCATGCGTATTTAGTAAATACGCAAAGCCAAGTGCTCATGCGTATTTGATAAGTTCGCAAAGCCAAAATGCCCATGCGTACATGCTAAGTACGCAGAGTCAAATACTCATGCGTACTTAACAAGTACGCAGGACAACTTCTCTTGCGTACTTAGTAAGTACGCAAGGCAAAACCCATGCGTACTTAGTAAGTACGCAGAAAAGCTGAATTTGCGTACTTATCAAAAAGTAACAGCGTTCTTGACGGATCTTGAGGAGAATGTTTTTAAGTGATGGATCTGAGAAATTGATGCTTCCAAAAGTTTAGAAATCATCATCTAACAAACCCTTAGCCTTCCAAACACCAAATGAAGTGATAACAAACTCGGATTTAAGGATTTTTGGTCAAAAAGTAAGAACTCGAATCTGCTCCAAAAACCCTAAAACACGAAATTGGAACACAAATCAACGAACACCGAGGCTCTGATACCACTTGTAGGTCCTGGAAGCCTCGTCGCTTAACGGATAATACACGGACAAGTTCTGTGATTTGTGTGGGAACCAAGAAACGAGACAGAGAAACACGAACAAAGACAAAAGATAATGTAACGACACATAATCCATAACCTAGAAGTCATCCCGTATTACAGACTACATACCGAAGGAGCACATATCTCTCATCTAAGCTCACGGTCCAGGGGTCTGGAGAGCTCTTCCCGACCCGGACACCTCTCGACCTAGTTCCAGAGTTCCACCTGCAAATGAAGACAAGTCTTCTATTTATAGGGGAAGGAACATTACCTGCGTACTTGACAAGTACGTAAGGCAAAAGCCTTGCGTACGCATGGTTTGGTCATGCGTACTTGACAAGTACGCAAGGCAAAAGCCTTGCGTACTTACTAAGTACGCAGGACCAAACTGGTGTGCAGGCTAAGTACTCAGGAACACCCTCCTGCGTACTAGCCACGTACACCGATACGTAGAATTTAATCTATAGCTACAAAAACATGCTTCTACAAAATTAACTAAACCTAACGTAGACTCCTAAGTAATAAATGGAGTACCTTTGACTAAACTGCACTGACAGGTAAGTGTACCTATCGAGTGTAGCACAACTTAATGGTAAACCGGATTATCGAACCCTAGAGACACTGAATACTAACACTAGACTTTGACTCGGACTAAAGATTGATGATTGGGGGGTTGACTACACTAAAGATTAACTAAGAATGCAACAAACAAGATTGACTCAACTATCAAGATTCAAGAACTAAGGTAATATCAGATGATGGGAAGAATACTACCTAGGTTGGAATCCTACTTGCAAAGAACAACTTCTACCGGTTCTGGAAACTAAGATGGATATGGGTTTCTAAGGAAACAGCTCTAGACAACCTAGTGGATCCCTAATCACTCTCAGGGTGTCACCGACTAAGGATCCTATAGATGTAATAACTCACCACATAGTGGATTACCTTTCGGTCTCTTCAACAATGATAAAGTACCCGAATAGACAGATCACCTTTTAGTCTCACTGTCCACCATACATTCGAAGAATGCACGGGGTAATCTCAAGATAAGAACTATGACTCAGGATAGCAACAATCAATATACACCTAATACCAACTACCTCTCAAACAGCTGACACTCGGATTCCTAATGACGAAGACTAAACGACTATCTCTTATTTCTCGGGTATTGAGACAGGATACACACTCAGTTCTAAATACATTCAACCACAACTCCTATGGCTACTATCTCTAGCTAACCACACAAACAACCACAAATCCTAAGATCTATGACCTAGATACGCTAATCGAGCTGGAAGACATCCACAATCAACGTACGGAATCGAAATCAAACATACATCAGATCTAAGCATGCATATTCATCATAATTAATATCAAGAAACCTTTTTCAAAATCATTAACCCATCAATATACTCCAAAACCAGTAAAAATCATAAGTTTATGGAGTAATCATCATAAGACCGAGGCAGTATCAATGTTTTAGCCTATGATCACGCTCAAAACAACTAAAACAGAAGTAATAAACATGAACATGGTTTCAAACAAAGGATAAAAATCAAAACTTGAAACCGAAAACGTTAATTCTAACGAACACCAAAGCAACGTTTTCAACTTTCCTATTCGATTTACTTCTTACTCCTCAAAATCGCCAAAAGACTTGCTCCAGACGGCTGAATGATCGAACTTGTTGAATCATAGCATTGTAAATCTAATATAATTCAATTTAGGGTTTTTTCGTGAATTACGGGTCTCTCGCATATCGCGAGACATTTGGATTGGTTCCTCGCATACTGCGAGGAACAAATTAGTCGGGCCGCTTCTAGCTTCCCTCGCGTACCGCGAGGCGCTGGTCTCTCTCTCTCGCGTACCGCGAGAACATGAATTACCAACTTTTTCTTCTTTTGAACTCCGGCTTCACTCACTTGCTCGATTTCTTCATGTATTCACTTGTAATCTTCATGAGCACCTGTAAACATACAATAGACTCAAATACAGACTTAAACGACTAAAAACGAACACAAAATTAAGTAAAAACGCATGAAACATTAGGAATAAAGATGTGTGCTTCGCACTACATCAGTGGTCTATGATGGTGGTTACGGTGTTGTTTATATACCGGACTTGCGTGCCTCGGTGAAAAGATTTCTGGTGGTGGAATATTC
Source organism: Smallanthus sonchifolius (assembly GCA_023525975.1). Taxonomy (NCBI): domain Eukaryota; kingdom Viridiplantae; phylum Streptophyta; class Magnoliopsida; order Asterales; family Asteraceae; genus Smallanthus; species Smallanthus sonchifolius. The sequence continues at coordinate 43,636,280 of CM042023.1, forward strand.
CGATGAGGGTTGGTGATGCTGTGGTGGATTGATTCGGTGTTGATGAAGGTTGATGGTGAATCCTTTTGATGCAAGCTTGATGGAAAGATGAACGGAAGGGATCAGGTGTCCTTGGAGAGGAAGTGGTTTTTCGCTAAGAAATACTAAGAAGTGGGTCAAACGAACTCCGACTGAGCTCATTCCAGCGGCGTTGGAACCGTCTCATCGAACCCTAGCCCATACCCAAAAACCTAAACCACCCTTCACCCACACCCCTAAAAACGTAAACCCCCCTCCAACCCTACCCCGAAAAGCCTAAAACCACCACCCCCTAAAAACCTAAACCCCCTCCCACCCCAACCCCCCTAAAACCTAAACCCTCCCCCAAAAACCTAAACCCCCACCCCCACCCCAAAAAAAAATCTAAACCGTAAAATCTAAACCCTAAAAACTAAACCCTAAAGCTAAACCATAAGGCTAAAACCCTAAAATTCAAACGTAAAATCTAAACCTTAAAAGCTAAACCCTAAAAGCTAAGATGGTAGAGTTCGACGAGACGGTTCCAACGCCGCTGAAATTAGCTCAATCGGAGTTCGTTTGATATCGTTTCTTAAGGTTTTTGTCATTTCTTAGATTTATTAGCGAAAAACTAATTATTATTTGATACTCCCCCTATATATATAATTATTTATATTTTACATTAAGCTTAATTAAAATAAACCAAGCTAAATAATACTTGAAATGGAATTGGTGGGCTTTATATTAGCCTATCATTACATGGGCTTGATCCAAAATCAAAATATCTATGCTCAAACAAAGCGTCAAAGCCACGATCACCATATGCTATTTTAAAATGACAAAAACTTGCTTGAATTCTTACAAAAATATTTTTCTTCTGATGATAAAGTATGTAAATGATCCTAGAGTTCATGTTGTGTTGAATCTTGATAGGGTTGGATTCTCTATTTCTTAATCAATAAAAGTCTATACTAAAAATGAAATTAGGAATGAATGAAAATCAAAAAATAAAGTGAAAGTGTAATCAATAAGCATGATAGCTTTAATGTTAGTACTCAATGCATAAAAATGGGTACTATTAGTATCAGTAAAACCAGCTCGACCTTGATAGGCATGTTTCTATGTAAAAACAATCCGGTAGGAACAAGGATAACCGAATAATTTCCGATTTTGACCCAATCCGTGAAACCAAACCGTTGGTAACGTTTCGGTTTTCTATAATTAGAAGCCGTTGCTAACGGTTTGGCTCATGATTTGACCTAAAAAACCGTCAAAACCGGACCGTAAACACCCTTAATATCTATTATTTTGCTTAGCAAGTGTTGTTCTTCACTAGTCTTGCCCTAACAGTTAAAAGCCACCATGCACAAACTTCTCAATGTGAGAGTAAGGTTCACCACAACTTCTTCCATGTTACAATATGGAAGGAATCACCGCTAGCTTCTTATTTAAAGGTCACATTTTCTCTTTTTAGTAGTTTATGTAATGATCACTTTCTCTTTTTTCACTAATTTGATACTGACCACCAATTACGAATACATACTAGGTACCACATAAAATAAGTGCTCTTGAAATTCACAATGAAGAACACACAATAATACTTTTTTATTCCTTTCATTTGTACCTTTTGATCTTCATCTTAATGTTGATTATGAAAGTTAGATAAGAGTTTAAGATCATTTTTAGAGGAGAAAATTATTAATTTTATGTGGCACGAGGTTGGTGTAAGTGTGAAAAGAATATTTGCTTAAATCATGACTACTAGAAAACATGAGTATCGCTGACGGATTTTAACAAACGGATCATTCATCGGAAGTATGCAGATTGATCACCGAAGGAATCCACAAAAATCTAGTTTTTTAATTATTTTTTTGGATTTTGGCGCACCCCGTTAGTGATCCGACGGGTTGACAGGTCGTTCGTAATACTATGGTAAAATAAAGCTAATAATTCCCACGCACTGCCTTTTCAAAAAAGATTCCCACCCGTTTGTCTAGAAGGGTTTTTCGGCCGTTGGAATTTTGCGGATTAGCTTTTTGATGAGAATCCATCCAATCTTTTTTAGTTGTTTGCCGATGTGGTCCCTTACCGACGGATAACCCGTCGAAAATCCACCTCTAAATCTTCTATAAATAGCAACAATCGTGTATTTCTAAAAATGGTAAAAAAATCAAACGTTTATCTATAAACTATCTATAAATGTAACACCCCAACCCGATCTAGGGCTGACGTGTCACTTATATAGTAATCAAAATTCAATGCTACAATCCATTAATGAAAAAAACGTTACATTACATTTGAAAACAAAAGCAAAACTTTACAATTTATTTAAATTAAAAACTATTTGTCTTTATTCTCTCGAGCCCTCTTCCCAATTAGCCCTGCAACCTAACGTACGTAACAGGAAGAATGTACGCCTGAGTAAACTTGGCTTTACTCAGTGGGACAACAACTATACAATATGCAATGACTTAAAATCTCTATCAAACAATATTTACCTACACATTCATTAAACACATTCAGTGAGTCACATTAATTAATTCAGTGTGTCACGTTCAGTAGTTCATATTCGGTGAGTTATATAACACGTTCAATAGTTCAGTGCGTCACATTTTGATGCGTCGCAATCAGTAGTTCAATGAATCAATATCAATAGTTGCTTATATATATATATATATATATAGGGAAGGGTTCAAATGATAACCAGTTTTTTATGTTATAATCGTGATAACTATTTTCAAACAATCACATAATTTATAAATTATTTTTTCTTTTAATTATTAAAAGAGTATTTAAGTATATTGAACATATATCTTGAACATATATACGAAAATGATGAGTCCTACATATACGTACCAAATAATGTTACATATACGTGACACATACGTATGTGTAACAATAACATAATGATAAATGTTACATATACGTAACACTATGTTTGAGAGTGGTTATCATGGTTATCACATAAATATTAGTTATCATATGGATCTCACCCTATATATATATATATATATATATATATGAAGAAGATCATGAGAAAACTCATTTTAGTGAGAGAACCAAGAAACTCCTCATTAATGACATTTTCTTAATTAATTGCACATTTTTTGTAAGGAAAAAACCCCTAAAAAAATATATAAAAAAAATAATAAAACAAAAAAAAACTAAAAACTAAAAAAATCAAAAAAAATTTATCGGTTGCCTCGTTTCATAAGAAAAAAAAACTAAAAATAGTCGGTTTATCTTTATGGTTTAGTTTAGCTTTTAGGGTTAAGTTTTTGAGATTAGCTTTTAGGTAAGGATTTTGGAGGGTGGGGGTGGGGGGGTTAAGTTTTTGGGGGTGGGTGGGGGGGGGGGGTTTAGGTTTTTTTAGGTGGGGGTTTAGGTTTTTTGGGTGGGGGGTTTAGGTTTTTGGTTCGGTGGGGGTGGGGGAGGGGGGTTTTTAGGTTTTTGGTTGGGTGGGGGAGGGGGGTTTTTAGGTTTTTTGGGGGTGGGTGAGTGGGGGGGGGGGTTTAGGTTTTTGGGGTGTATGAGAGGGTTAGGTTTTTGAGAATATATGATGATAGTATAATTACAAAAGTGCCATTAATGAGGAGTTTCTTGGTTCTCTCATTAAAATGAGTTTTCTCGTGAACCCAACCATATATATATATATATATATATATATATATAGGGAGGTGTTCAAATCAAAACCCTCTTTTCATAAGAAACCCTAAAACTCTACCATAATCCATCTTAAACATCTTCCTAATTGATCTTATGGTCCTTGTTTTATCTAATTTTTTTCTTATTTTTTATGTTTTCATCTTTTAATAAAAGGGTATTATAATCGTAACACATTTCATACTACCTGACACTTTGTCATAACACCTTCTAAATCTCCGACTCTCTCTCTCCATATATTCTCTCTTCATATGAAACCCTCTTTTCAAATACCATCTTTCAAAAGACAATAGATCTTGAAACTGGTCCATCGCAAATCGATTTGGGTTCTCATCAGATGAACAAATTTTGTCTCTGCTTCAACTCCAACTCCAACCCGAGATCGTCCCCCATCCCCATCATCTGTTATCTCCTTGTTCAAAAAGATCGAACCCAATCCCTCATTAGGGTTTTTTTTTTCCATTTACCCAGATCTAAAAAACCTTCAAATCTTCTGGGCAAATCCTCCGGTTACCTTATGTATTACTGGACTACACACACGGTGACGTCGATGACAAATCTCGTACTCAGGAGTGCTCGTCTAGGGTTAGGCCGGCTAAGACGGCAGCAGTGGTGGAACCCGCCACATTATCCCTGGTTCTACCTCTTCTCAAATCCAACTTGAGGTCCGCATTCTTCTCAAATCCATCAGTTTTACAACTGAAGATCTTAGGGGTCAGCATTCTTCTCAAATCCATGGTGGTACCGGTTGTCGAAGCAACGGTTTTAAGTGTTTTTTTAGAAGGAATTCGTGTTTTTTTTTCACTGTCCCCACTGATATTGTTGCTTAATTTGTGAACTGTGTTCTGGGATGAGTTCAGTTTTCCTAATTTTTTTTTTGGGATAATTAGCTTTGTTTTTTAGTGGGTTTAAAAAGTGAGGGTTTTGAGTGTTCTTTAGTAGGAACCTGTGAGTTTTTTTTTCATTATTAGAATCTTTTAAGTCGGGCATGAGTTTATTATGTAATTATAGATTAATTATTTTTTTACCTGTTTTAAATGTTAAATAGATTAATTATTTTTTAACCTGTTTAAAATCTTGTTCTTAAGGGTGTTACATTGGTGTAAATTGTTACTTTAAATTGTTTATACCAATCTAATATTTATATTTATATTTTTTTTACGTTGGTGTAATAATTAATTTATGGGAATGTATTGTTATTTGTTGGAAAATTTTTCTTACATTAGTGTAATACTAAATTTATGTGAAGTAATGAGATCAAGGCATATGTTAAAAACTACGTTAGTGTAACTGATTATTAAAGATTACGTTAATGGATCCAATGTTAAAAATTACGTTAGTGTAACTGATTATTATAACAAGTGTGGTATAAGGCATATGTCATATTTACACTAAGGTAAGGTGAAATTACAATCTTGTAACGTGTTATTACATTAAATCAAAATATATAACTCATGGGTAATTTTGAAGAATCAAATAATTTTGATTGAAAAGTGGGAAAGAAAGTACATACAAAAATGCATGGGGAAGAGAGATAGAAAGATCTTGTGTAGAAACGAGGTGCACGGGGAAGTGCAAGAAACAAGCATTTAATGAGTCGCAAAGGTGAAAAGTCGAGATTACCCTTCTACTAGTGTAATAGAATAAATGAGGTGTCAATTTTTGATTGGTTCAAATGAGTTTTAGGGTTTTCTTATGAAAAAAGGGTTTTGATTTGAACCAAGCCCTATATATATATATAAAGGTGAGGGTTATTTTACAAAGTCAAAAAAGTATAAAAAGTCATTTAAAAACCTCACCACCACCACCACCCAAAAGCCTAAAACCCCCACCCTACCCCCAAAACCTAACCCCCACCCCCCCTGTCACACCATCAAATTATTTACTTAATAGATAAATAAATAAATTAAGGCTGTAACGATTGGAAAAATTACACAACAGCGGAAGCTAATAGAAGACTTCTAAATATGTCGAACACCATTACAAAGACTAAATGAGTACATAGACCTAAAGCCAAATAGGTCTAAATGGACTTGACGTCAAACGACCATGCGTCTTCAACTTCTAAGGTTATAATCCAAATGTTTAACCTATTCCAACCGTGCCAAAGTTATGCAATACCTGAAAAATATGCTTAAAAATGTCAACGCAATGTTTGTGAGTTCACAGGTTTTAAACGAATATGATTGGCAAAACCATTTGTACGAAAACGTTTGGCAAAAACCATTTGTACGAAATCATTCGGAAAAAAACCATTTGTACGAAATTGATTGACAAAACTGTTTGTACGGGTACTATTGGCAAAATCCTTTGCTCAAAATTTACTAGCAAAACCATTGGTACGTATACAATTGGCAAAACCCTCTTCTCGAAATTATCTGTCAAAACCATTGGTACGCATACCATTGGCAAAACCTTTTGCTCGAAATTTACTTTATGCATATGATAAACAAAACAAGTTAGCGATTGATTCATCGATATCTAGCTAGCACAAACGAATTATGTGATGCATAAGCCTATTTCCAAACCTTTAACGAATTCTCGATTTTGCCCCAGCCCATTGTCCCTTTAAACAATGAGAAACAACAAGACCTAATATGCAATCATTTGAACCTACTGGTCGTGGTTACCGTGACTAACCATGATTGGGGGTGTCAACCCGAATAGTACTATTCATATCGATCTACGGCTAAGTCTATAGCTAATGATTATAGTTCGGAATACCGAGGACTTTTAGGTGTAACTCATGCACACAAAGGAATCATATGCTTGTTTCTCGTTTTCTAGTTATCATGCCATTTGAAATTAACATGTTTTCCCCCAAATATAGAAAACAGTAAAAAGGGGACGTGAAACTCACCTGGTGACGTGTCAGGAACAATTATGTCCTTCTGATATTAATGAGAACCAATGTCCACGTGATATTATAGTCACAGGTTTACATCATACTCGAGTCCTACTATACATGTAGGTACTTAAAGAGTTTTATAAGCTAACTCTAATGTTATAAAGTAAATCTAAACTCATGTCGAGTTATCACGTGTGCGATTGAGCTCTGTTGATTCTTAGAGGTATTACCGGTTCAGTATACGATGTTGGCTTAACATTTTATAATATTAGTTTCTTAATTCGAGTCGGTTTCCTCAACTTGAATATGTTTCAAGAGTCATGTTCAAAAGTGTTAGTTCGTCACGCACTCAAATGTGTTTAACTGTATGCGTTTACGATAATTCATGTTTATGTGTCTCTTAACAGAATGCGTGTAACTGTACGTTTTAATAAAAATATTTTAGGGCTTTATAATATATTCGTATGAGTATTTATAAATATATACCTACTCATATATTTATATAGTTTCAAAATCCTAAAATATGTTTGTACTGTATTGTATTTCTCGAATAAACATTACTTATTAGGACTTGTTCGACTTTACGTAAACATATATGCGTAAATATACTTAATTTAGTATATTCAATTAACGTATTTTATTTATCCGAGTCTTAACCAAAAACATATGTATATATAACTTCACTTATTGAATATAATCATCTCAAGTAACCGTATACTCGTTTGTTTTCCTACAAAAAACATACATTTATATTGTATGTATATATATGTGTGTGTGTGTGAAAATATCGTTTAAGACAAGTTATGAAGGTATATAATTACATATGCGTTTATATTACTTGTTCATGATATTATAACGTATTATGTTTCGAAACATTTCATATCAATATATATTCAAAACTCCAAAGCCATGTTTACTTATACTCGTATTCGATTATTATATTTAACAAATAATTGTTCGATTTAGTATAATGAGAATACCTAAATATACATACATATATATTCGGATCTAAGTATCATTTTATAAAACCGTCGTTTGGTTTTATGTATTGAATATATAAATACATATCTATCTTTATACGTAGTATATGTGTATTGGTCATTATTACTTATCAGACCCACATTTAGTCGGTACATTATGGTTATAATTCATGTTTCTCATCATCTATGCGGGTTACCAAATATTTGTATGACGTCTCCACGTATTAAAATATATAAATAATTTTATAAAAAGGATAATAGAGTCGTATATTCGTGTCACGTGCTACGTTAGTTACCATTATCACTAATAATTCAAAACCGCATTTGTTCGTATCGACTCCTTTGCCAATACTTATATTTTTTTCTATCAAACCGATGGCACGGCAATTATACTTGTTTAATACCAAATGTATATTGAATATATTTATTCTAAGTTTCATGTATATAAAGTTTCCAACCCTCGTATCCCGGAATATTGATTTATATATATCAGTGTCGGCAATATTAGTCACTACTCATGTTGATTTTTAAGTTTTCTAGAGCTCAACTCGAAGGTAACACGCGTTATATATTATTGTTTATAAATAAATATATATCTAGTTTTAGGCGCGCGTCTATACCTTGCGTACGTCTTGTTTACGAATCGACGCGTTCTAATCCTTATGGTTCACGTATTGACCACGTTTGACCGCCGTTGACCCGAATTTAACTGAGTTTGACCCGATTTGACCGAGTTTGACCATATTTAACTTGGGCTCGTGATGTCATATCCTGTCCAAAAATCACATATTTATACTTGGGAATGAAACCCGACCTTCTCAATGATTCGTTTAACCGAAAATCTCAACAGAAACTTAAAACGGGAAACAAATGCTAACAGTGTGTAAATCTACTCCCAAAGTGACACGAAAACTGGAAAAGTACTCACCGGGGGTTGCCGGAAAACCGGGTTTGTGCCGGAACCCTAGTTTCTCACCAGAAAGTGAAATTGGACTTGCAATAGCCGCCACCTCCCCCTTTCCCCTGACACCATCGTCGTCGTTGCTAGAGAACCCTACCACCGCCGGATCCACTACCACCGCTGCTAAATCTGTGAGATACCACACCGCCGTCGTCGTCCTCCTCTTTCATCCGCCGTGAGGGTCCAACGGAACCCTAGATCGTCGTGTGTTTCACCGGACGCTGCTGGTGGGGGTTTGCTGCTGAGGGTGCCGCCATCCCTCCTCTTTCTCTCTCCTGTGTTCTCTCTCTCTATGCCTTTATCTCTGCCTCGCCTGTCGCTGTTGTTCGCCGGAACTACCACGCGTGTTGGCCGTTGCGCCACCCGCACCACCACCGTCATCCACCGTTAGGTGTCTCTATCCGTCGATCGACCGGAAGGGGGGCTGTCGGAGGTCGGACGGTCCTCCTCCTCCCCCCTCTCTCGAGCTCTCAAGCTCTCTCTCACACACACACTCTCTCTCTCTCTCTAAAAGATTGAATTAGGGTTTGAAATAGGGAGGGTGCAGAATTAGATGAATATATAGTCCGGGTTTGTAGAGTGGGTGGATCTCGCGTGTCGAACAGAAACGTTATCGCGTTCTCGTCCCTGATAATTTTATTTCGTATAATATTACTAATAAATAAATTTTATTTAAATATTGAATTTATGAGACATGTGCTCCGACTCTTGTCCAGGCCGGTACTCGCCAGTACCGTGTGTCTAACGCGTCCTTTCGTTTAAACGTTTTGCATTCCCAACGATATTATTACACTTTAATAATAATAATAATAGTAATAATAATAGTAGATCAATAATGATAACATAAAATTAATAATTATTTATGTAATTTAATTATTTCAAGTAATTAATATTCGGATTTCGTATACATCGGTGTTTGTCGTGATCGTACGTTCCATGTCGTATAACTCATGTGTTAATCTCCAAATCATCGTCTGTAGTAAATATTAATAATTATTATTAGCATTTAATATTAGTAGTCAGGCATCACGATGTGTATCGGTTACCAACCGTGAACGTGTTCATCAAATTAGCCATACCCTGAACGTAGTGCATAACACTACATGTTAATCATATGTTTTCTCGAATCATTCAGTGATCCGTCAAGTAAGGCCTTATATCAGGTTCGTCTATTGGGCCTACAACCGGGTCGTTAATAGGCCGAGCCCGATTATGATGAATTAACTATCAACATAATTGGCCCTAACTTTACGGTTGTCACATTCTCCCCTTGTTAAAGAAGTTCGTCCTCGAAACTTAGTTTAAGTTAACTCTTGGGATTGACTCGACTTACTAAGATGAGAGTTTCGCATTCAATTTTGTTTCGTTTGGTGATATATGATATCCGCTACTTGTATTTAATGACTACTCGTGAACAGAACCGGAATGAATGGATAATCTTAAATCAAGATTTGTTAATAAGCCATGACAAGTATGTCCTTAGGAATTTACCTACATGATATGGACTATTAAACTGAATCTCAAGAATAAGGAACAAAAATTGAGAAGTTATTGTTGAGGGCTATGTAATTGATTTAAAAATATGGACCGGAAAGATAAGTTTTGTGGGAAGTCTAATCGTGACGTAGGTACACTTGACATTGGTAGTTAAGAAGTACTAGATGGAGGTGTCGTTGTAACTATCCATTTCTCTTAGTAGCGACTTTCTATAACGGCTAACATAATTCGGTTAAGGCCTACCCGCTTAGAGGTGTTGAGGTTAAACGAAGGGTAGTATGGCGATTGATGTTGCCCAGACGGTCTATAAAAAAACTAACAAAACCTAACCTAAACTCCTAAGTAATAAATGGAGTACCTTCGACTAAACCGCACTGACAGGCAAGTGTACTTATCGAGTGTAGCACAACTTAATGGTAAACCGGTTTATCGAACCCTAGAGACATTGAATACAAATACTAGACTCTGACTCGGACTAAAGATTTATGATTGGGGGGTTTGACTACACAAAAGATTAGAACTAATAATGCAGCAAACAAGAACGACTCAAACTATCAAGATGAAATACTAAGGTAGAAATCAGAGATGGGAAGAATACTACCTAGGTCGGAATCCTACTTGCAAAGCACAACTTCTACCAGTTCTGGAAACTATAATGGATCTGGGTTTCTATGGAAACAACTCTAGACTACCTAGTGGATCCCTAATCACTCTCAGGGTGTCACCAACTAAGGAACGTAAATATGTAATAACTCACCAGATAGTGGATTACCTTTCGGTCTCTCCAACAATGATAAAGTACCTGAAAGACATATCATCTTTCAGTCTCACTGTCCACAATACATTCGAATAATGCATGGGGTAATCTCAAGATAGGAACTATGGCTCAGAATAGCAACAATCACTAGACACCTAATACCAACTTCCTCTCAGACAGCTGACACTCGGATTCCTCTTGACGAAGACTAAACCACTCTCTCTCACTTCTCGGGTATTGAGACATAATACACACTTAGTTCTAATGAACCTCAATCACAACTCCTATGGCTACTATCTCTAGCAAACCATACAAACAATCACAAACCTAAAATCTATGACCTAGATACGCAAATCAAGCTGGAAGACATCCACAATCAACGTACGGAATTGAAATCAAACATACATTAGATCTAAGCATATAGATTCATCATAATTAATATCAAGAAACTGTTTACAAAATCATTATACCATTAATTAGAATCCAAAACCAATAAAAATCGTAACTTTAACAAATAATAATCATAAGGCCCAGGCAGTATCAAAGGTTTAGAATCATACTCAAAACAACTAGAACAGAAGTATAAGACATCATCATGGTTTCAAACAAAGCAAACAAAGATAAAAATCGAATCTTGAAACCGAACACGTTAAATCTATAGAACCCGGAAGCAAAGTCTTTAAGTTTCTTCTTCAATTGACCTTAATCTCCAAAATCGCCTTTTTTGTCCCTCTAGACGACTGAATGTCGAACTCCTTGAATAATGGCATTTTAATTCTATTATAATTCGATTAGGGTTTTTTTCACGGAATTTACGTCTCTCGCGTACCGCGAGACTATGGGTTGGTTCCTCACGTACCGCGAGGAATAAATTAGTCGCGGCCGCTTCTAGCTTCCTTCGCGTACCGCGAGAACTTCTTCTTTCTCTCTCGCGTACCGTGAGAGCTCAATTTTTCAACTTTTTTTCAACTTTTTAACTCCGGCTTCACTCTCTTGCTCGGTTTCTTCACGTATTGACTGGTAATCTTCACGAGCACCTGTAAACAAGACAAAGACTTAATAGTATACAAAAACGAATCAAAACGAAGATAAAACTAATAAAAAACATACTAAAACAATAGGAATAAAGATGTGTGCTTTGCACTACATCAAACATCCCCACACTTAACCTTTTATCGTCCTCGAAAAAGTACGAAATGGAATCATAACTGAGATCTAACTTAACAAACACAATTACCAATTAGCAAAAAATACTCACGCGTTAAAAAGCTGTAGGTTCCCGGGTGTCTCGGATCGTTACGTGTGGGTGTGTGACTAGTCGGACCGGGTGCAGAATACCCGTGACTAGGTGGAGAAACAAGCAACACAAAGTAAACCGACAACGAAATCACTTTCAAACTCCGTCTATTATAAAACTTGTAGGTTACAGAGATGTTACAAATGAGTGTGTACTTACATTCTGTCACCACAACCTATTTATACTAGACCTGTTGCCTGCGCACTTAGCAAGTGCGCATGGTTTAACTCATGCGTACTTAGCAAGTACGTAGACTTTGTTCTTGCATACTTGCTAAGTACACAAGATATACATCATGCGCACTTACTAAGTGCGCACAACCTTAACAAAGACAACTACAACGACAAGTACCTACGAACATGATTACAACTTGATAAACCAATACATACAGATGCTGACATACAGATACATAAAGACATTACATAAGTAAAAACAATCTTCAGAGTGCTTGTCACAAGAATTGCTTCAACAAACTCCCCCTTGACAACAACTCTGGAGATGTCTACAGTCTCTAACAGCTTTAGAGTGATTGTCACAAGAATTGCTTCAACAAACTCTCCCTAGACAGTAGCTCTGGAAATGTTTTTAGTCTCTTATGCAGGTATTATTTGTCTAACAACATCGTATCAGAGGTTCCCCAAGGTCAAAATCCGTTAGCTCAAGGACGACTATGTCAAATTTGAGCTTCGTGAGCATGGCTAACGCGCTCCACGTCAGTAACTCAAAATGACGTATATAGAAAGATTCAGGAAGGAATCCCTTAATAGTCTTATTCTTCCTTCTCTCAGTCTCATGTTTAGGAACATACTTGTTATCTGAATTCTTTCGTCCTTTTCTTTTGGAGGATGACTCAGGAAGGGAACCCTTCGCCATTCTCCGTGGGTGTGTTTGGTTTGGTGCATCATCAGAGTCAGATGAATCAGATTCAGTCACCTCAGAATCTGACTCTTCAGCACCATCTCCTCCTTCTTCTTCATCACCGCCATCACCAGCCATCTCTACAATAACATAAGATCTACAACATTAGATCAAACAGAATCAATGGTATAGAACAAGACATGTCAAAGTATAGCACATGCACGATGAACTGAATTTCAGACTTAGAAAAATTCTAAGTGGCCCTTCCTGCGTACTTAACAAATACGCACAAAATTGTTCTTGCGTACTTAGCAAGTACGCAGGAGCTAATTCTTGCGTATTTAATAAGTCCGTAGGAACTAACACTTAGAACTTTAACAAAATCCAAAATCAAGAGATTCAAAGTAATAGATTATGATATCAGTCACCACAATGTCGTAAAACCTGTTTAAGACCCATGGGACCAAGACTAACACCAATGCAATGCTAAAACCAGGTCATTTGGACCTAACCTTGGTCCGAAGCAAAACCACGGACACCCAAGGGTTCAAACCAAAATCAAGAACAATTAAGGACGAATTTAGTATGCTAGAGCTTTGATTGATGATCATAAACTAGTTTTAGGGCCTAATTTAACTTAAGAACGCCTAAACCCGGTTTAAATTTCATCATCAAAACCCTAAGCTCGAAAGTCAAGAAATCGGTCCTCAACAAGAGATTTTGCGGATGAAATGGTCCAAGAATCTCACCAAATGTTAGACAGGTGAAGATTAAACAATGATCGGGATGAAAAATCGGATTAGAAACACATAAAAATTTGAGTGAAATCAGAGCAGGGAGTGTACACAGTGTAGAGAGTTTGAATGAGATGAACTGAGAGAAATTTCTAACACCTGTATATATACCCTTCACAACTGGGTTGTGCGTACTTAACATGTACGTAGGACTTAACTCCTGCGTACTTAGCAAGTACGCATGACTTAAGTCTTGCGTACTTGTAAGTACGCAATGTTTGATTCTTGCATATTTAGCAAGTACGTTTCAACTCAAATTATGAAGATGTCAAGTTAAATAATGAATCGGATATGAATATTCAATAAGGAGGTTTCAAAAAACAATTCAAGGAAGTTAAACAAAAATATTTTTGCTTTTTCTGATTGGAATTTGAACTATACACAAACTTAAAATCTTTTTGATCTTTTCAGAATAACGATATACACATATTCACACACAAGCTATTTTTGTTAAATGACACGAGTAGAGGATCATATCAGGCAAAACTATAGCAATAATGATACAAGATAAACAACAAAGAATATGGGATCATGTCATGGATTACAATTTATTCATACGTAATAAGCACATAAACAAGTAATTCAAGTTGGCAATATTATAAGATTTGAAACCATAAGCATCTTAGTATCTTGTTCTTGTGTGTTAAGGTAATAGTTATTAATATACAACGTGTGCCCCACAATTATGATATGAACTTACTTTGCACTTATCTCAAGGCATCTAAGATTTTCTCAATGATTTTCTAAATTTCTAGAATGAGGCTACATCAATTAGCACAGGAAAAATCAAACAGAATCCATAAGGATTATCATGAATCATAAGATTCAGAATCGAGTGATTGATTTGTCTTGGTTTCATGTGATTTCTTCAGTGAGTATCGGTATGATGATTCAGGATAATGAATATGGTGTTTGAGGATTTAGGTAAGGGGATCCAACTTTTATCTGGATTTGAATTCAATGAATCAGGAGTGATTCAAGGGTGAGTACACGCTCAACAGTTGATGTAAAGACATGTCTTGATCCAATATCTCATTGCATACTTGTGAGTATGGGCAGTGAGATGAACCGCATTAATTGTGCTAACGACCTATCCCAAAACTGATATCAGAAGAAAATAATTAACAAAATCTAACATCCTGTATCCGATAGTGATCTTTTGCATTCTTTTACGCACACACACTAGCAAACATGGGTTCAAATCATAGTTGTAGTATTGATTTAGTTTTCACCCTACTAATGATTCAAAGACGCTTACAGCCTACCGACAATTCAAATTACTTGTAAATAAGCAGATTAAAAACACAACAATTTAAACAATCAAGAAAGCATGACACAATCATTTCCATATGTGCAGTCTAGGACGTTTAGATCATTTTTGATGTACTATCATTTCCTCTTTTCTCAAGAGAACTTTGAAATTTTCTGGTTTTCTATTTTGTTTGGATTTTTGTAAAATATCTGAAAATAAAAAGAACTATACAAAAAACTTAAAAGAAGTAAAATTTAACTTTCATGAATTGAATTGATTTAAGAAAAACAATTTTTCACTCCGGATTGAACATTCCTATCATGTTGACAAGATGTTCAAAACGTGTTCGATCAAACGCCTTAGTGAAAAGGTCAGCAAAGTTGTCATCCGTGTGAACCTTTACAAGTTCAATGAGATGCTTTTCAGCAAAGTCGCAGATGAAATGGTGGCGAATCTCTATATGCTTAGTTTTGGAATGTTTCACCGGGTTGTTCGTTATAGACATCGTGGCAGTGTTGTCAATGAACAGAGGAGTTCCAGTGAAGTTTAAGCCGTAGTCTCTCAATTGCTGCTGAATCCACAATATCTGAGAACAACCGCTCACTGCAGCAATGTACTCTGCTTCACATGTTGAGACAGAAAATGTTGACTGATGTTGACTGCTTCTTACACTGCCAGGTGACCAGCCTGTCTCCCAAGAATTGACATCCTCCTGAGGTTGATTTTCTATCAAGGTTACAACCGCCATAATCAGAATCGGTATAGGCTTTGAAGTCGAATGACTGTTGCTTTGAGAACCAAAGACCCAATCGGGGTTTCCCCTTCAAGTATATGAAGATCCTCTTAACAGCTATCAGGTGAGACTCCATTGGTTGTGACTGAAACCTTGAGCACAAGCATACATAAAACATTATGTCGGGCCTTGAAGCTGTTAGATACAAAAGAGATCCGATCATCCCATGGTACAATTTGCAATCCACATCCTTTCCATCTTTGTCTAGATGTAGACCATGATTGACGGGGATAGGTGTGCCATAAGTACTGCAATCATTTATCTTGTATTTTGACAAGATGTCCTGCACATACTTAGTTTGATGTAGATAGATGCCATCCTCTCTTTGACTGACTTTTAGACCCAGGAAGAACGAAAATTCACCCATGTTGCTCATCTCAAACTTGGACTTCATCACCTGTTCGAATTCCCTACACATCTCTTCATTTGTAGACCCAAATATAATGTCGTCGACATACACTTGTACGAGTAGAATATCACCTCCTGCTTTCCGAATGAAGAGGGTCTAGTCAATCTGTCCACGGTCGAAACCATTTGACAGTAGATGTTTTGATAAATTCTCATACCATGCCCGAGGTGCTTGATGAAGGCCATAAAGTGCTTTGTCGAGCTTATACACTTTATTGATATTATGCGGATCTTCAAAGCCGGTAGGTTGAGTGACATAGACCTCTTCATGAACTTTTCCATACAAGAAAGCACTCTTCACATCAAGTTGATAAACCTTGAAGCCGACATTGGAGGCATAAGCCAGAAACAGTCGAATGGCCTCAAGTCTAGCAACTGGGGCATATACTTCTGTGTAATCCAAGCCCCCTTGTTGATAAAATCCTTGAACAACCAACCTTGATTTATTCTTCACTACGACATGACGATCATCCGTTTTGCACTTGATCACCCATCTGGTTCCTATTGGTTGTACGCCTCTTGGCAAGTCAACTAAATCCCACACATGCAACTTTTGGAATTGGGACAGTTCATCTTGCATCGCCTCAATCCAGCAGTTGTGAGCGAGAGCCTCCTTCACCTTCTTCGGATCCAACTGGGACACGAATCCAACATGCAAACATGTTTCCATGATACCAGTGTCAAGTATCTCAACGTACAAACTAGTGTTCTCAGCAATGGTTCTATGACGAGTCTGAACACCGGCATGAGGATCACCAATAATGTTGTCAATTGGATGATTCTTATGCACTCTCGTCTCTGGTATGATCGGTTCCTGGATATTTGTGTCTAGATTCGTGCTCAACTCCCCCATATTCTGTGATCTAGAGGACGATGATTCAATGTTGATTAGATCAGCTGGAGCTTCATTTCTTACACGAGTGTTAGGATTAGCTAGAGCGTCATCTCTATCAACATGGACAACTTCAACATCATCACTGTCATGAGTTCCAGATGCAGATGCAGCATTGGAATCGGGAGTTACAATAGGCACCGTGGCACGAGTGGAGAAATTTGAATCATCACCGTGGCACGGATCTGTTCAGTGATTTGTGTGGGAACAAAGAAGAACGAGACAGAGAGAAACATGAACATAAAGAAGAGAATCAACACAAAAATGATACGTAATCCATAACAACGAAGTCATCTCACATTACATACCGAAGAAGTACACATCTCTCATCTACGCTAACGGTCCAGGGGCGGGAGAGCTCATCCCGCCCGAACAACTCTTGACCTAGTTCCCAGAAGTTCTAGGAAGCTTTGCATCTGACAGCATTGTCCTTGCAGTCTTGATCAAGGTTCTGTTCTTCCTTTCTGCAACTCCGTTTTGCTGAGGTGTGTACGGGGCACTAAATTCGTGACGGATCCCCTTCTTGAGACAGAAAAGCTCTATCAAATTAATCTTGAATTCAGTTCTGTTATCACTCCTTATTCTTCTAACCTTCAACTTGCAAAGAGATTCTAAGCTCAGGATTAGGTATTGAAGAATGTCAGCAGTCTCGTCATTTGTACCTAAAAAATGCACCCAAGAAAAACGTGAGAAGTCATCAGTTACAACTAGACAGTATGACTTACCTCCAACACTCCTGATACTTATGGGGCCAAACAGATCCATATGTAATAACTCCAAAGGGGTATCGATGGAGTTTTAGGGCTTGGGCTTGTGAGACTTCCATTGATGTTTGCCCCTTTTTACAAGGCATACAGTCGTCTGCAACGGAGAATCTCAGCTTAGGAACCCCGGTAACTAAACCGTTTTGGACAAGATGATTAATTTTTCTGTAAGAAATATGTCCGAGTTTCCTATGCCACAAGATTGAGTCAAGCTTTTTCGCTTTGGTAAGCAAACAAGTAGCAACTGAAGATATGGTTTTCGCCACGCTCATGTCGATCTGATAGGTATCATTCGTTCTTGGCGCACGCATCAAAATCAAGTCTTCAGGAACCTCAAAACCAGGTTTGAGAATCATGCATTCAGACTTGTCAAACATGACTGAGTACTCCTTATCACACATCTGAGAAACACTCAACATGTTATACATTAGCTTCTCACAGTAGTTAATGTTATCGAAGCTAAGACAACCATTTGAAACCACGCCATGACAAGTAATACTGCCGCCCTTCTTGCCTGCAAAGGCCACATAGCTGCCTCTGAATGGTTTTACATCTTGAAGCAGGGCCATGTTGCCTGTCATGTGCCGGGAGCATCCAATATCTACATACCAACGATTAGAGATAGTACCATTCAGATGTCCCTGCACGAGTCACAAAACATATCAGTTAGATTTGGAGACCCAATCCATAGTGGTCTTGGGTCGTCCGTCTTTCTTAAAATAAACAACCACTATTAACTCACAGTCGTGACTGTCAAAAATGGATGAATCTTTTGGAGACTTGGGATCAGGAGATTGAGAACTTTTGGATTTCTTGTTCCAGGACCTCTTATTTTTCTTAACTGGAACAGTAGGCTTACATTCAACTGCAGCAGGTGAACTAGTGGAAGCTTCACCTGATTGAACTCCAGCCAGTTGTTCTAGCTATCTCAATCTCTTGTTCCTTCTTCTCCTCTGTGGTTTGGAGAGTTTTATCATAGGTTTCTCACCAGTTGGTGCACTACCAGAGGTAGATGCACAAGGTTTAACAGGTAGCTTTCCTATTTTTGAAACAGATGGTTTAGCCTCACATATGCTTTTTGGCTTTACCATAGGTTTTACTGGTGGTTTCACCACATTTGCTTTAGGACTCTTAGGCTGTTTCACTGGTGGTGACTTGGGGACAACAACTAGTTGTGAACCAATTGGCCGTTTCCCTTTATTCTTATTAGGGCAGTTCACCAAGATGTGACCGACCATACCACGGTGAAAACAGGCATGCTTTTCCTTATAAATCCTCCTGTAGGGCTCATTTGATTTGACGTTTGATGACTCAGCATGATGAACAGGAGAAGTTGTTTCGTGAACATGAGTAATGGTTTTTGATGGACCTGATGTTGATTCATTTTTGGAAATGTAGTATTTTTCTAAATTTGCTTTATAACCAAGCCCATAATGATTTGCAAATGTTTCTTTCTTAACTTGGTTAAAATTCTTATAACCCCTATAAAACATTACTTTTAGTTTTTCATTTGTTTCAGTGGTATCGGGCTCAGTCAAAATGCAATTATCATGATCAGTGACAATGTTTTTCACAACTTTCTGTTCACCTAGCAACTCCTCAGAGACTACTCCTTCAGGGCAGGTGTTCTCAGACCCATCATTAGAAGCAGTAAAGAACTCTTCATCGGATGCAGAGATAGCCTTACTTGAGGAATCATCAAGGCTAGACAGATCAATTTCAATTAATCCGTTGACAAATTTCCCGCTTACTGGTGGAGGAATATCATTAGTACCCAGCCCTAAGCCATTCACTTGTCTCAAAACAGACTCATAGTGTTCCACTACAAAACGAGAATTTTTCAACTTTTCAATATTGCCTTTCAACTGCAAGATCTCATTTTGTAGCTTGGTGATCTCGTTGTTTCTCTTTTCCAACCCCTTGTACTCAACATCCAAATGAAACTGTTGATCACTGATTTTAAGTGAATAATCACGTTTATCTTTTTTAAAGTTTCAATTGAATCTTTGTATCGTTTTTCGTTTTCTTTGTAGCTTAAAGCTGCAATACGAAGGGGTTCGATTTTGTCTTGAAGCTTAGAATTTTCATCCTTTAAGATCAGACATTTTGAACAAGAAATGACAGCAAAAGAGTTAGAATCTACCACATTTGATGAACATGATGCCTCTCCAATAGCCATGAGGGCAACTACAGTTGTAGACTCTTCTTGGTCAGCCACAGAAGCTTCCCGTTCCTCTGTTTCCATCATCTCCATAATCTCAGCCATGAGACCAACCTGTGTTTGAGCAATAGTGGCATCCTCCAGATGAACACCCCAATCAAAGCTATCGTTCTGTTGAGCTACCAAAGCGTTGGACGTACCACTTTGACTTTGATTGCGATTGTTGGAGTTGTTGTACCCTTGACTGTTTCCTTGGTTAGGTCTGGTAAAACCCAAGTCCAGTGCTTTGTCCTTTTGACATTCATGAGCAAAGTGTCCAAAATTCTGACACTTATAGCACTTGGCTTTGGATTTAGTATGGGCAGGATGATAAAACCTGCAAAATAAACCTCACAACAAACCCGCAGCATTAAACTGAATAAAATTTAAAATAAAGACTTGACTGACTCACTAAGACTCAAAGATAGATAGCAGAGAAACGTACTCGATGAGTGGTAAACACATAGACATGAAAGCCACAACAAAGTTGATCAACGGTTACGAATGGTTTTCTAAATCTCCCATGGTAATGTTGTGAATGATAGTGGTTGGTGAGTGTGTGAATGATAGTGGATGGTGGATATAGGTGGTATGATGGCGGTGGTGAACGGGTATGGGAAACCATGGAAAAACAAGGAAGAAATGCAAATCCAGCACTCCCCCGTGTACCGTGAGAGAAAGGGCAGCACTCCTCGCGTACCGCGAGGAGGCAAACTTTAAGCCGGCCCCAACCTATGTCCGTCGCGTACCACGAGAGACAGGGTATCAGGCTTCGCGTACCACGAGAGCTTGCTGTTAATAGAAAGTTAAGAGTGTTTTTTATACTTAGAAAATTTTTGACCCCTCAAACGTTTTTCACCCAAATTCCATAAAAACCTATTCCAAGCATAAAAACATATGTAAAAACACCTGAAACTTCATTCCTGACGATTTTCCTCACCGAATCAAGCACGGATTCCTGTAAAACATGACACAAACAAAACACACATACCGAAAAACACAGAACATGAAACGGACTCAAACCAAGTAGTGCACACAAACTATACGTCCTGGGCACTTGCCCGAGACTCAAATAAACCTATCAGGAGGCTTCTCCTTGATCCTAACCGGTACCGCCTTCATCCTACGCGGTCTACCGATTCTCCACAGCCTCATCAAGCTCATACTCCTATCAAACTTCAAACCTCTACTATGTCTATCACTTCGATCCTTCCACCACAGCTTAAACCTACCAGGTCTAAAGATAACACGGTTCAAAAATCCTAGCAAGTTGTCACTTCTAAACATCCCCACACTTGGGGTTTTCACTCTCCCTATATCAACAAACTCACTCAACTCTCGGAGTTTCTTCCGAGGTGGCCTAGACCTAGGTGTTGGATCGCTCTCTTTCCTCTCAGTACGAAGAACATGTAGAGGTTCAGGAATAGGTACTTCTAAAGGTGTGACCTCGACACTATCAATCATGAGTGTCTCACAAATTAACAACCCAACCTGTGCTAGTATCTCACTTAAACCGCAATCATCATTATCAGCACCTAAAAACGGGGGCCCTACTAGTTTCTTTTAAAATTCAGCAAGCCAATCCGGCGGGTCCTCTATCATTCCTTTTTCATCTCTATCAACAACATCTTCTACTGGATTAGAGTCCCGATGGTCACTTATGAGGGTATCAATCATGCAAACTGAATCGCTCTGCTCAGTAGACCCTTCCAAAGGTTTCATAGCATCGAATGTAATCATCTCAACCCCCACACGAAGTGTGAGTTTTCCATCAAAGACATCGATCATTGCTTTAGCGGTACGTAGGAACGGGCGTCGTAGGATGAGTGGGACTTTTTCATCCACCTCCATATGCAGAATGATGAAATCCACGGGGAAGACAAATTTGCCTACTTTTACTAGAAGATTCTCCATAATTCCCCGTGGATACTTGACTGAGCGGTCAGCCAAGAAAATGCTCATGCGTGTCGGCCACGGTTCACCTAGGTCTAGCTGCTTATATATAGAATAAGACATCAGATTGACGCTAGCACCCAGGTCAGCCAACGCATGTTTTAAGGCAAACCGCCAAGCAAACACGGGATCGTGAAGCGACCCGAATCTGCCATTTTCTCTAGCAGTTTGTTCTGAACCACTGCAGAACATTGCTCACTAAGTGAGACTTTTGAGACCTCCTCTAGCTTCTTCTTGTTGGAAAGAAGATCTTTAAGGAACTTGCTATACTTAGGAATGTGCTGGAGGACCTCTATAAACGGGAGATTGACCTTGAGCTGTTTAAACATATCAAAGAAGTGACCGTATTCGCTAGCGTGTTTATGTGGCAGCAAGCGTGCTGGATAGAGAACATGACTCAAGTCAATCTCGGGGGTCTTAATCTCACCCCCACTCTTCTTCCCCTCTGACTTCTCGGCTGGCTTCTCCATCTCTAGTTCCTCGTCCACCGGCTCTTCTTCTTCTTCCACCGGTGGGCTCTCCTTCTCTTCTGCCATTCTACTGCTCATCGATACAGCATTCAACTCTAGCTCCTCTAACATCCTAGCATCGATCTCAGCAAATCGACCTCTCTAATCAATCTTCTTCACCTCTTCTACCCAAGGAATGCCATAATCAGCACCGTGGGAGGCTTATGACCCATGACTGACACGACCATCACTGAAGCATTGGGGCCCGAAGATGGACCTCCCTGTCTATCCCTCAAGCTCTTCGAGATGTCTCCTGCCGTGCGTTGCAAATCCTGGAATGCCGACTACTGATTCTTCAATAAAGTGTCGTGGGCATCCAGTCTTTTCTTAGCGTCCCTGTCCTGTTGGACTAAATGGGCAAGCATCTGTGTCTTTTTCTCTATCATCTCCTCAATCTTCCTTGTGTTGACACTACTTCCTGAACTGGATCTAGCTTCTCCTCCATACTGATTCTGGCGACCATTAAACCCAGGCGGGTTATTTCCAGATCTCCATCCCGAGCCATATGAATTGTAGTTTTTGTACACTTGGTTCTGGTTCTTGTTGCCAGCAAAAATCACCTGCTCCTGATGATTGAAGGGGCAATCTCTTGTGTCGTGTGCTCCCCTGCCCACCTCACACCTAAGAGCACTAAGCTTGAGCTCCTTGATCTCATTAGCCATAGCTGTGAGTGCAGCAGCCACGCTAGTATCAGGAGTGACCTGATGCACACCTGTAGGAGAAGAGGTGGATGCTCTAGCAATAGGAATGGAAGTCCTAGTAGATGGCTGCTGATTTTCCGCCAGAGCGAAGCTCTTGAACATCTCTTCACACTCGGCTGCCTCTAGTTTGTCCGTGATATGGCCTCCCACAGCTGTGTTGAACATTTGCCGCTTCTCGAAGGTGAGACCATTGTAGAACTTCTCCACTATCGCCCAGTCGGAAAGACCATTCTGGGGACATCGGCTCAACAGTGTGTTGAACCGCTCCCATGTGATAAGGCTCGTCAGGGTCCATCCGGAACGAATGGATTTGATCCCTAAGGCAAGCGACTTTGGAAGGTGGGTAGTACTTTTTGTAGAACTTGGCATGAAGATCCTCCCAAGATGTAATATAGTTGTCAGGGAGGGTGTCAAGCCAAGTAGATGCACACCAGAGAGCGAGAATGGGAAGAGACGCAGATATATAGCATCCTTAGACACACCCGTGATATTGAAGGTATCACATATCCGCGCGAAGCGGGACAAATGTCCGGGTGCATCCTCACCCTCAAGGGCATGAAATTGAGTGGCATGAGTGATCGTGCTCATGACATGTGACGGGATCTTCCATGTATTGGTGTTCGGAATCGCGGGGCACGTGATCAAAGATCTCGCCCCGGTGACCTCGTCACTAACCCTCTGGTGCACGGTACGCCTCGCTGGTGGGTCAACGTCGCCTATGATAGGAAATGGAATTGGGCTAGTAGAACATACCTGGTTACTACAGATTACTTTCAAACGCTCCCGGAAGTCGAGGGTGCGCTCGTGCAGCTCTCGTTCGGGCTCTAAGGAAGCAGCATATGGTGGTGATCCCTGCGAACGAGTATGGTGCACAAACTGACACAAGACTAAAAGAACACAATAAAAGACTCAAGACCGAAAGACTCGATCCTATATTAGACACCCAGAGAGGACACACAAATAGCAGATGGGATAAAGACACCGAATTAAGACTCAAAAACAAAACAAACCAAAAATCACTAAAAGAACTAGTCAAAGCTAATATTGCTATTGCCAAGTGTCCCCGGCAACGGCGCCAAAAACTTGAAGTCGCCCAGACGGACTATAAAAAACTAACAAAACCTAACCTAGACTCCTATGTAATAAATGGAGTACCTTCGACTAAACCGCACTGACAGGCAAGTGTACCCATCGAGTGTAGCACAACTTGATGGTAAATCGGATTATCGAACCCTATACACACTGAATAATAATACTAGACTCTGACTCGGACTAAAGATTGATGATTGGGGGGGTTGACTACCCTAAAGATTAGAACTAATAATGCAGCAAACAAGAATGACTCAAACTATCAAGATGAAATACTAAGTTAGAAATCAGAGATGGGAAGAATACTACCTAGGTCGGAATCCTACTTGCAAAGCACAACTTCTACCGGTTCTGGAAACTATGATGGATCTGGGTTTCTAAGGAAACAACTCTAGACTACCTAGTGGATCCCTAATCACTCTCAGGGTGTCACCAACTAAGGTACCTAAACATGTAATAACTCACCATATAGTGGATTATCTTTCGGTCTCTCCAACAATGATAAAGTACCCGAAAGACAGATCACCTTTCAGTCTCACTGTCCACAATACATTCGAAGAATGCACGGGATAATCTCAAGATAAGAACTATGACTCAGAATAGCAACAATCACTAGACACCTAATACCAACTTCTTCTCAGACAGCTAACACTCGGATTCCTAATGAAGAAGACTAAACTACTATCTCTCACTTCTCGGGTATTGAGACAGGATATACACTTAGTTCTAATGAACCTCAATCACAACTCCTATGGCTATTATCTCTAGCAAACTATACAAACAATCACAAACCCTAAATTCTATGACCAAGATACGCAAATCAAGCTGGAGGACATCCACAATCAACGTACGGAATTGAAATCAAACATACATCAAAACTAAGCATATAGATTCATCATAATTAATATCAAGAAACTGTTTACAAAATCATTAAACCATTAATTAGAATCCAAGACCAGTAAAAATCATAACTTTAACAAATAATCATCATAAGACCCGGGTAGTATCAAAGTTTTAGCCTAGAATCATACTCAAAACAACTAGAACAGAAGTATAAGACATTATCATGGTCTCAAACAATGCAAACAAACATAAAAATCGAATCTTGAAACCGAAAACATTAAATCTAACGAACCCGGAAGCAAAGTCTTGAACTTTCTTGTTCAGTTGACCTCCTAAGCTCCAAAATCGCCTATTTTCTCCCTCTAGACAGCTGAATGTCGAACTCCTTGAATAATGGCATTGTAATTCTATTATATTTCGATTAGGGTTTTTTTTCACGGAGTTTACGTCTCTCGCGTACCGCGAGACAATGGGTTGGGTTCCTCGCATACCGCGAGGAACAAATTAGTCACGGCCGCTTCTAGCTTCCCTCGCGTACCGCAAGAACTTCTTCTTTCTCTCTCGCGTACCGCGAGAGCTCAATTTTCCAACTTTTTTTAACTTTTTAACTCCAGCTTCACTCTCTTGGTCGGTTTCTTCACGTATTGACTTGTAATCTTCACGAGCACCTGTAAACAAGACAAAGACTAAATAGTATACAAAAATTACTCAAAACGAAGATAAAACTAATCAAAAACACACTAACAATAGGAATAAAGCGATCAAATAATTGAATGGATTGACTGATTAATGGGAGATTTTCGTTTTCAAAACCTACAAAGTAGCGTATCAAGAGGACAGTAATTACAACACCACGAGTTGGTAAAGTCATAAATAAAGTCCCATAAACTAACAAGGTCATAATAAGGTAGGTCACCATTAGAGAAGAACAAAAGAATGTGGTTTCATATAGGGTCTATTCTCCTTATCGATGTCTGATAATCATCATGTCAAGGACTAGATTATGATTAGTTTTTAATAATGAAAGCAAGCGAATTTTTATAAGAGAATAAAGTCTTACTATGAAACTGAGATGGATTTAAAATGCTTTTCCAAGTTCCACAAAATAGTTTCTGATCATATGGAAGTTTGCTCATTACAACTAAACATTGTCATAACATATCCACCTTTGAAAGAACAAGGTTATCACTGTCATGGAACAAGAGATTATTACCGAAATTGTATCAACCAAGGAGAGTTATAAGTTCAGTCGGATCGACTTAGCCCACGGGTAGGTCATTAATCTTCTTAACTTCCTTTACTTCGGCAGGGACGGTTCAGGGGAAGCTGATAATTGTTGTCTAGGTATTGAAGTAGACAGCTATGATATGGAATAAGGTTTTATGGAAATATGATTTCCTGAGATTGATCCTGGTTTAGATTGAATTTTGTCGAAATATCTGTCGAGTTTAGACTGGAGAGGTAAGAGATTATCAAAGTATTTGAGCATAATCTAATTGATTTGGCCTCAAGTGATTAAATGATAGTTGGTGTGGATCCATTCATTGTCTTGTCACTAGTATTCTGAGATCCATAGATGAAACAGTTGAATTTGAAAGTATGTTCATCATAGATGAATATGACTAATTTTCGTAAAGAATGTTTGTGGGTCGTTGGTAGTCTGTTGTTAAAAATAACATCAACATTCGTATATTTCATAGACATTTGGTCGTCGAAGACAATTCATTTCTATCTATCATGGAGGGATCTGAAGTAATGATGTATAGTTTTTTGTAGATGAGCTAAACTCTAGACATGGAGTGTCGGCTTCGTGTACGTATGATAGTGGCAGACAACTCACTCCTAAGTTTTTTGATTAAGAGTCGAAGTCTTCTACACTAGATTTCCATGAAAATCATGATGATCATTCATCTCTGTTGGGCCTTTACACGATATTAGTTGATGCTTAAAAGTAGAGATGACGTCCACTATGATCTAATGTAAAAAAACGTGAAGGGCATACGGAAGGATAGTCAAAATCAGTACATACCAATTAATATAGTACATGGATGTATAAGAAAAGTTGATAATAACCGGCCAAGCGAGAGAGATGTAATTAGACATACAAAAGGCGTATGAATAAAAATTAATCAATGTCGCGAGTTGATAGGAAATTCGAGATTGTCGAGATTGATTCAATAAAGATAAGGAGTTAGGTGGGTTCATAACATTCGTGGCCAATTGAAGTGTTGTCGAGATTGTCCCAAATATCAACGATTCATGTAGATCTTATGGGGAATCCAACTAGAAAGTATGAATAATGAGTTCAAAGAGTTGAAATAAGGCTTGGGCATAAAAAAAATCACATAAGTCCTCATGAGGTTCACATAATTAAGGAGTGAAAATATGTTCAAAGTGTTATGATCGTGTTGTCATAACATGACCAATGTCTAAGATGATAGAGTGATCGCTAAGGAACGAAAATCGAGATCGTTAAGATCTTAAGCCAGATTGTTGTTTCATTTAGACTTCTTGAATAGAAAGTCGGAGTTACGATGACACAATGATAGTTGAAATGATGACTACGCCTGCGTCTTCAATAGTAACTAACTATTGTGTTATACATAGGTCAACACAATAGAATTTCCCACTGTAAATTCACAATTACGTGATATCAAGTGTAATTGTCAATTTACCTTACTTGATTACTCTAGTAGTCTCCCGTTGTGGGTCATATTGTAGGTGTCGATTGTTTCCACGTTGCTGCACGTATTAAATGTTAGCCACATATGTCACATAATTGTTTCTAATATCAACATAGCTAATGTTATTCTAGTGTAATCATATACACTAATAGTTTACTCAAGTGGTCTAGCAACGGTTGGAATATCTATGCTCAAGTCTTTGGTGTTCCTAGTAAGTCTTAGTAATCTTGGTCCCTAAATGAGTCTGGTTAGAGCCTAGGTGCCACTAAGGAGACCTAATTCGCTGAAACCATTGGCTCTGATACCAATCTATCACACCCTCAAATTATTTACTTAATAGATAAATAAATAAATTAAGGCTGTAACGATTGGTAACATTACACAACAGCGGAAGCTAATAGAAGACTTCTAAATATGTCGAACACCGTTACAAAGACTAAATGAGTACATAGACCTAAATCCAAATAGATCTAAATGGACTTGACGTCAAACGACCATGCGTCTTCAACTTCTAAGGTCATAATCCAAATGTTTAACATATTCCAACCGTGACAAAGTTATGCAATACATGAAAAACATGCTTAAAAATGTCAATGCAATGTTGGTGAGTTCAAAGGTTTTAAATGAATATGATTGGCAAAACCATTTGTATGAAAACGTTTGGCAAAAAACCATTTGTATGAAATTATTCGAAAAAAAACCATTTGTACGAAATTGATTGACAAAACTGTTTGTACGGGTACTAATGGCAAAATCCTTTGCTCGAAATTTACTGGCAAAACCATTGGTACGTATACCATTGGCAAAACCCTCTTCTCGAAATTGTCTGTCAAAATCATTGGTACGTATACCATTGGCAAAACCCTTTTCTCAAAATTGTCTGTCAAAACCATTGGTACGTATACCATTGGTCAAACCTTTTTCTCGAAACTTACATTATTCATATGATAAACAAAACAAGTTAGCGGTTGATTCATCAATGTCTAGCGGGCATAAACGAATTATGTGATGCATAAGCCTATAACCAAACCTTTAACGAATTCTCGATTTTGCCCCAGCCCATTGTCCCATTAAACAATGAGAAACAACAAGACCTAATATGCAATCATTTGACCTTACTGGTCGTGGTTACGCGACTAACCATGATTGGGGTTGTCAACCCGAATAGTACTATTCATATCGATCTACGGCTGAGTCCATAGCTAATGGTTATAATTCGGAATACCGATGACTTTTAGGTGTAACTCATGCACACAAAGGAATCATATGCTTGTTTCTCGTTTTCTAGTTATCATACCATTTGAAATTAATATGTTTTTCCCCCAAATATAGAAAACAGTAAAAAGGGGTTGTGAAACTCACCTGGTGACGTGTCAGGAACAATTATGTCCTTCTGATAGTAATGAGAACCAATGTCCACATGATATGATAGTCAAGGTTTTACGTCCTACTCGAGTCCTACTATACCTATAGGTACTTAAAGAGTTTTATGAACTAACCCTAATGTTATAAAGTAAATCTAAACTCATGTCGAGTTATCACGTGTGCGATTGAACTCTGTGGATTCTTAGAGGTATTACCGGTTCAGTATACGATGTTGGTTTAACATTTGATAATATTAGTTGCTTAATTCGAGTCGACTTCCTCAACTCGATTATGTTTCAAGAGTCATGTTCAAAAGTGTTAGTTCCTCACGCACTCAAATGTGTTTAACTGTACGCGTTTACGATAATTCGTGTTTATGTGTCTCTTAACAGAAAAGTGTAACTCTATGTTTTAATAAAACTATTTTAGGGCTTAATAATATGTTCGTACGAGTATTTATAAATATATACCTACTCATATATTTATATAGTTTCAAAATCCTAAAATATGTTTGTACCGTATTGTATTTCTAAAATTTACTTATTAGGACTTGTTCGACTTTAGGTAAACATATACGCGTAAATATACTTAATTTAGTATATTCAACTAACGTATTTTATTTATGCGAGTCTTAACAAAAAACATATGTATATATACCTTCACTTATTGAATATAATCGTCTCAAGTAACCGTATACTCGTTTGTTTTCCTACAAAATCATATATTTATATTGTATGTATATATATATGTGTGTGTGAAAACATCGTTTAAGACAAGTTATGAAGGTATATAATTACATATGCGTTCATATTACTTGTTCATGATATTATAACGTATTATGTTCTGAAACCTTTCATATCAATATATATTCAAAACTATAAAGACATGTTTACTTATACTCGTATGCGATTATTATATTTAACAAATAATCGTTCGGTTTAGTATAATGAGAATACCTACATATATACACACACACACACACACACATATATATATATATATATATATATATATATATATATATATATTCGGATCGAAGTATCGTTTTATAAAACCGTCGTTTGGTTTTATGTATTGAATATATAAATACATATCTATCTTTATATATAGTATATGTGTATTGGTCATTATTACTTATCAGACCCAATTTTAATCGGTACATTATGGTTATAATTCATGTTTCTCATCATCTATGCGGGTTACCAAATACTTGTATGACGTCTCCACGTATTAAAATATATAAATAATTTTATAAAAAGGATAATAGAGTCGTATATTCGTCTCACATGCTACGTTAGTTACTATTCTCACTAATAATTCAAAACCGCATTTGTTCGTATCGACTCCTTTCCCAATACTTATATTCGTTTCTATCAAACCGAAGGCACCACAATTATACTTGTTTAATACCAAATGTATATTGAATATATTTATTCTAAGTCTCATGTATATAAAGTTTCTAACCCTCGTATCCCGGAATATTGTTTATATATATATATGTGTGTGTGTGTGTGTCGGCAATATTAGTCAATACTCATGTTGATTTTTAAGTTTTTTAGAGCTCAATTTGAAGGTCACACGCGTTATATATTATTGTTTATAAAAATATATATATATACTTTTAGGCGCACGTCTATACCTTTCGTACGTCTTGTTTACGAACCGACGCGTTCTAATCCTTATGGTTCACGTATTGACCACGTTTGACCGACGTTGACCCAAGTTTGACTAAGTTTGACCCGATTTGACCGAGTTTGACCATATTTGACTTGGGCTCGTGATGTCGTATCATGTCCAAAAATCACATATTTATTCTCGGGAATGAAACCCAACCATCTAAACGACTCGTTTAACCGGAAATCTCAACATAAACTTAAAACGGGAAACAAATGCTAACAGTGCGTAAATCTACTCCCAATGTGACACGAAAAATGGAAAAGTACTCACCCGGAGGAACATGCCCGTCGGAATCTGATCGGGGGTTGCCGGAAAACCGGGTTGGTGCCGGAACCCTAGTTTCTCACGGGAAAGCGAACCTGGACTTGCAACTGCCGCCAAAACCTCCCCCTTTTCCCTGAAACCGTCGTCGTCGTTGCTAGAGAACCCTACCGCCGCTAGATCCACTACCACCGCTGCTAAATCCGTGAGATACCACACCGCCATCATCGTCCTCCTTTTTCAGCCGCCGTGAGGGTCCAACGGAACCCTAGATCGTCGTCTGTTACACCGGACTCTGGTGGTGGGTTTTTGCTGCGGAGGGTGCCACCGGAAGAGCCGTCGGCCCTCCTCTTTCTCCCTCGTGTGTTCTCTCTCTACGCCTTTCTCTCTCCCCCGCGTGTCGTTGTTGTTTGCGGGAGCTACCAGGTGTGTCGGCCGTTGCGCCACCCGCACCACTACCGTCGTCCACCGTCAGGTGACTCTCGTCGTCGATCGGGCGAAAGGGGGCTGCCGGAGGTCGGCCGGTCCTCCTCCTCCCCTCTCTCGAGCTCCCACACACTCTCTCTCACTAAAAGATGGAATTAGGGTTTGAAACGGGGAGGGTGCAGAATGAGATGAATATATAGTCTGGGTTTGTAGAGTCGGTGGATCTTGCGTGTCGAAAAGAAACGTTACCGCGTTCTCATCACCGATAATTTTATTTCGTATTATATTACTAATAAATAAATTTTATTTAAATATTGAATTTATGAGACCTATGCTCCGACTCTCGTCCATGCCGGTACTCGCCAGTACCGTGTGTCTAACGCGTCCTTTCGTTTAAACGTTTTGCTTTCCCAACGATATTATTACTACTATAATAATAATAATAATAATAATAATAATAATAATAATAGTAGATCAATAATGATAACATAAAATTAATAATTATTTATGTAATTTAATTATTTCAGGTAAAAAATATTTGGATTTCGTTTACATCGGTGTTTGTCGTGATCGTGCGTTCCACATTGTATAACTCACGTGTTAATCTCCAAATCATCGTCTGTAGTAAATATTAATAATTATTATTAGCATTTAATATTAGTAGTCAGGCATCACGATGTGTGTCGGTTATCAACCGTGAACGTGTTAATCAAATTAACCATACCCTGAACGTAGTGCATAACACTATGAGTTAATAATATGTTTTCTCGAATCATTCAGTGATCTGTCAAGTAAGGCCTTATATCAGGTTCGTCTATTGGGCCTACAACCGGGTCGTTAATAGGCCGAGACCGATTATGATGAATTAACTACAAACTTAATTGACCCTACCTTTAGGGTTGTCACATTACCCCACCTCGAAAAACCTAAAACCCCCACCCCCTAAAATCCTAAACCTCCAACCCAACCCCCCAAAAACCTAACCCCCACCGCACCCCCAAAAACCTAAAACCCCCACCCCCCAAAAGCCTAAATCCTAAAAATGAAACCCTAAGATTAAACCCTAAGGCTAAACCCTAAGGAAAGAACTAAACCCTACAAGCTAAGAACGTAGAGTTGGACGAGACGGTTCCAACACCACTGAAATGAGTAAAATCGGAGTTCGTATGAGTCGGTTATGAGCTTTTTAAATAACTTTTTACACTTTGTAGCGAAATCTCACACTATATATATATAATTACAGATAATTCACAAAATCACTTGAATAGAGAATTTGGATTCCCGATTATCGGGGGTTAGTCCCAAACACCCGATGGATCTTCAATATCGATATCAAACAAAGTACACAACTAGCGGAAATCATTGTATTCGAATGATTCAAGAACAAGAACACAAACAGATTCACTCAAAGTAATTCGTATGATTATAATCAATAAGAACCGATTACAATTGAAAGAAAACACAAACTCAAAAGGGCTAACCTAGTTACGTATGGAATACAAGTATTTATACTAACAAAAGCCCATATGGCTACTAGGTTCACGGCCTTTACAAGGCCGGCCCAACCCCTTGACCCGTGAACTCCAAGTTCACGGTTTACACCCAAGACTGAGTTTGATACATAATCCTAAACTACTAGGGTCCTACAATCTCCCCCTAGGATTATGCTATCAAAATTTAGAAATTTATATCTTCTAAATGATCTCCACTTCCAGCATAGATTTTCTTCCGGATAATATCAACAACTGCTCCGGTAAACACTTTAGCATGTTCTTCAAATAATGGCTCACTTTTGATTTGACTACGTCCCAAAATCTTGAAGTCAGCTTCACCAAATTTTGAAAGATCAAAAGGATCAAGTATTCAAAACTCCTTATTTCCAGCCACAATCACTGCTTCGACAGAAACAGGATCATAAACCCAAAACTCAAAGTCTCTGGGTGAGTTGACCGAAACCTTCTGATGAACTGGGACTTTCTTAGTAGTCTTTGTTGCTGGCTAGATAACGTTGTACTAGCTTTTACCAATATGAGGGTCTTGAACACCCTTAGCTTTCTCCAGTCTAGACTCTGTAGTCTTCATACCAACAAAGTTAGACAAGCACAAAAGGAGTCCTTAGTATGTGTCAAAACCGTTATAGTACTACTACACCGAAGTCTCGTTCTCGAACTAGCAAGAATGGCCCAGCTTGTACTAAACGAAAGAACTTTCACTTTCCATAACCAAAATGAAAGAAAGTAAACCTATTCCTGCAATTGCGGTTAGTCTCACTACCTCATTAGTTGCCGCCCCTAGGACTTCGAGATCAAATAGAATATGTTCCTTTCCATTCCTCGTGAGCCACTGATTTCTCCAAAACAAGAGATCAAAGTGGTCTTCCTCCTTTTTCCCAATAAGTCGATGACCTTACACCATTGGGTGATTCCTCTCTCTTCGTTGCCTTCACTGCCAGTGAATCCCTTCTGCTTTTCTATTCCAGTACATTAAATCAATTGATTCGTCATGGTAGAGAAGAAAAACGGCGCACGGACCATACTCGAGTTTCAGATCAATGTCCCCAGAAGCAAGAAGTACGCATGCGTGTACTTATGTTATGGTATGGAGCAAGTAACCTTTTCATGATGCTTTTACCTCTCGGTTGGCCTTTGCCAGCCACTAGAGCAAGTAAGAGAACCTACAGTGAATGCCGCAGATTTTGACCTTCGGAATTATCTCATTTTCAGCTGGTGCCAGAGAAGAGGTTGGATTTCACCTATGATCAGATCAGTGGGTAATTTAGCTACCTCCGCAGCAACAATTGCTTTAGTGGGAGCTGTCGTCATAGGATCCATACCTAAGATATTAAAAAATGATCGATCAATTTGATCAAATTTGAAAAAGTCGTTCTAACTATTCAAAACAGTGGAGCTTTCGATCAAGATGTTCTCACCTCCCCAGCTCATAGCAAGCAAGAAAGATGGGGTAAAGGGGCGAAATGACGGGAAAGAAAAGTTTAGTTTTACCGATTTGACAGTACTTAGGGCCCTTAGTACGACTTCGTTTGACCTGTGTTCCAAATTCAATGCTCAGGCAGCTCAAAAGCCTTATTCTTCAACATGAGCTATTTTTGATTTAAAAACTTGTAAAACATGTTAGCCATTCCAACGTTTCCTATATTTGTAAAATTTGTCTCATTTAACTCCCGAAGATCAAGCTTTGTCCAGGAACTAAAGTCATTGGCACTTGAATAGTACTCCAGCCTTCCACTCTTCCTTTTAACAACAAACATATTCTTCTTCTTGTCAAATGCCATGAGGGAATTCCAGACCTATCACCCCTTTTTGAATAATAACTTTCAATGTTTGTAGTGATGTGAGTCTTAGTAGGAGGACCAGGAGGCAGCATCCAGGGCTTTCTCTTGCTCATAGGATCAGAGGCCGAGGATGTAGTTTTACTTGGGTCAGTTGTTGCTTCATGGATCTCCTCAACCTCCTCCTCTACATCAATAGTTTCTTTGGTAGGTTTATCTTGAACATCATCAATTATATCATCAAGATTTCCACCAATGTCACCTTCGAAGTCAAATTCTACATTGTCATCATTTAACCCTTGACCTCCCGAGCTGCCTTCTCTTTGATTTCCCTGATAATCTTCATTTTCAGAATTGGTGTTTCCTCCAGGGTTTCATCCTCATCTCCTCCATCATTGTCATTTCCACCATTATCTTTTCCTTTACCTTTGTCCTCAATTTTCTTTTGTAAGTTATGCAA
Source organism: Smallanthus sonchifolius (assembly GCA_023525975.1). NCBI lineage: Eukaryota > Viridiplantae > Streptophyta > Magnoliopsida > Asterales > Asteraceae > Smallanthus > Smallanthus sonchifolius. Next base: position 43,671,498 of record CM042023.1, read on the forward strand.
CAATGTAATCACATACCCATATTAGCTTCTAAGCATTGTATCTGTTCATTTTGAACCGCTTGAACATTTTTAAGCTCCTCTATATGCTTGTCTTTAGCCATTGACTCTTGTTCCAATTCAAATACTCTGTTCTTGAGCTGATAAACATCTACCGGAGCAGGCTGTGTGGCCCCCACGGGTAGTTTGCCTTTGGCTTTCTCGGTTAACAACTCTGGTGGAGTAGAAATGTAATCATTCATAGAGAATGTAGCAGTAGGGCTTAATGGTGGAGTGGATGATGCCCTTTGTGGTAAAAGTTGTTGTATTGCTGGTGTGGTAGTGGGTGCGACTTTGGGTCTCAGTACCCTTAGCCTTGGGTCTCTCCTTTTTCTTGGACTAGATATTAGATCCACAAATGGATCAGTTTCAGCATCGGCTTCTTCACTGTGAGAAGAGGAAGTGATAGGAGGTTTCTCAACGACCATTCTCTTGTTCACTCTTTGGTGCTCAGCCTGTGGTATGGATACATGGTCAGGAGTGCCTTCACTATCAGATATCAATGTCATCTGACTCAGGCACATTTTCTTATACATCATGTTCTTCATCAATCATAGCATCACCAACAACTATCTCTTCTTCTTCTCCCTTTTCTATTTCAGTCTCAGAAAAATGACTAAACCTTTCCAGAGGATAAATGTGACACCCGACAAAAATTCAGGTTACTAATCCTTCCCGAAACTTATGTGATCACAACGTTTACGTGTGCATTACGCTTAATTATAATTAATTAACCATTTATTATTTAGCAAAGTCCAATACGAACATTTCATGAATTGATAATTCAGTGAATTATCGGATCACACACGCGTCATGTCTCACGAGCTTTGGTGAATTACTAAACTAATACTCCGACATATATTTGGAGCATGATTTTTATACGTAATACTGCGATTTATTATTTCGTGCCTATATTTAATTTTCTCGAATTTTTTGGAAACATTTTACCCGAAACGCAGTCTAGAATTACACGCGATATACACCTTGAAACATAAAACTTGCAAAGGAATTATTTTCCATCCAAACTTAAATAACTTATTTAATTAACAAAAACTTTTAATTCAAAATGCTACAAATTATTTAAAACAATTACACAAAATTGGATAGTAGAACACTTTCACCCGAACTCTTTCAATTACAATAAAAAAAGGATTTTCTCTTTCCCTCTCCTTGTAAAAATCGTAACCCCCTCCCCATGATTTCATTTTCAAAAATTAAAACAACATCCCTTCCTAAATGCCTAGTTCATTTACCCGTTACACCTCTTTTTAACTCTTAAAGATTTTAGAGAAAGAAAAACAAATCCCAACCCCCATCCCTACACCCTTGTTGTCGCCCCCTACACCCCACCCACATCCTTTATTTTTTTGCTTCATTTCTCTCAATCTAATCCTCTCCTTGGTGATTCTAAGACGAGGAAAAGTGGTAGCAAGCATAATCCAATCCAATATCTTCAAAACTCATCTTCAAAGGAGGTAGTTTTACAAGTATTTTTCATTTAGAAATATTTCTTTTCTTATGATTCTATCATAATAACGTATCCAAACACAATTCTATGCAAGTAAAACTCGTTTTTACAAACAAAACATTGGATTATATATCAAACTCATAAAACATATAGGTGTATGTTGTTGGTGTAATGGTTAGGCTTGTTTCGTGTTATTTCCAAAAGAGGAAACTTTATTGGATCATATTTTGTAATTTGAATCGTATGTGGAATATCTTGGTATTAGTGTCTTGAGAACCCTCGTATAAATGTTACCTTAGAGTTTGTATACTTTGAATGTCTTTGGTTGTTTTGTTTCTCAAGAAAAAACTCGTACTTACTAGAAGGGAAACTTTATTTTTCTAAAAACATTACCATAAAGCTTCTCTAACTTTGGGTCATCTTAGATGTCCTAGGGACACTTAAAAGTGACAATTATGTGGAGAAACCATTTGTAACAATTGTTATTTGAGAAAAACCTAACGTTCCTAAAAAGGAAACATTTTCGTTTCAACATTTGAGTTTTGAGTTTTAGGAACACTTTGAGTGTTCTAACTTGTTGTTTGTGTTATTTAGAACTTGTCTAGACGTTTGGAATGAATTCATTTCATGAATTCATAAGACTTATTTGATTTTTGGGATCATGCATGTTTACTTTATTGATTTTTTTATTATATATGTATATATACATATATATATATATATATACAGTGAGAACACAGAAGGATGTGTTATAGCACAAATGACTTCCACCCATGTTCACATGCATTACAAACATATTTTATTTTATTTTTGTATACCAAGTAACCAACGGGTCGTCGAGTCTACTTAAGTCAACTTGGTCAACTTTAGTCAACACACGTTTTTATACCATAATAACTTGGGAAGTTGTTTGGATACAACGGATTCTAGGAATCTAATACACGTTGGAACTCATAGACTATTATGTAATAGGTCTCAGTTAGTATACTTTTTCGGACTTGCTAGGCATAGACGTTTGCATCCCACTCACCCGATCACATGTGAGTTTCATGGCCGCACTTTTAAATACTTTTCTGTTTAGGGAAGAACCATGCTCAACTTATACTTTTCGTTTGGACACATATACATAACTAATCTCTTGTGAATACATAAGTGAAACATACCTTATAAAAGTCCTTACTTTATCGTACCGTTAATAGCGTTCTCAACAACGAGGTAATCTTGAATACTACTATTGGGGTTGACAACCCCCACCCGTCGTACCAACTTTGACTGGAGGTCAAAACGGGTGCGACATTGACCTAAACATCCCAGGGTGGCTAGAGGCATGTAACATACTGTCAGCTTCGGTTTTAATACACTTATAGTATCACATACATTGTATGCACGCAACAAGATTTATTTGTAATATATGTGGTCCGATTATTATAAACCTACTTACTTACTACTTTAAACCTGTGAACTCACCAACAATATGTTGACCTTTTAAGCATGTTTTCTCAGTTCGTTGGCTGGAATACAAAGGATAGGGTGCACGTCATGAGCATGGAGTCTTTTGGAAACTTACATCTTTGAAACTATTTGTGTCTTTTGAAAACTTTACTTTTGTCATGTGATTTGCTAAACTATTTATGTTTCCGTAACTCTTTTACTTCCGCAAACGTAAAACTAGTTAAACATTGGTTGTATTGAATGGTTTTTGAACGTATTTTGAAACGCATATAGAGGTCGTTCAATATAACCGACGACTTTGATCCTGTTCTGTCACGCCATGCGGTAAAACTCCGCCGTGGAAATTTGAGGGTGTGACAGATTGGTATCAGAGAAATTGGTTATAGTGAACTAGGTTTCCATTTAGTAGACTTAGTCTATAGCCATAGTCTCCACACCTAGACGGCATTTCACACACTTTATACGTAAAGTTACATAGTGTTCCGGATATTGCCTGCATTACAGGTATGTCGACTATATCAGCCGCCATCCTCGTGTACACTTCGTACGAGGAGTATTCATCATCGACTCCGCCACCATCACCGGCTAGAGTGACTCCTGCTCCGCCGACTCAGCAACCTCAACCCCCACTCGTGGTTTATCAGTGGAGGGATCACAAGCGATCCGCACCAGAACCTGCAGCAGTTGAAGAGCCTGCACGCTCCCCACGACCGGAAGAAACGTATCATTGGAGATTCATACCGGAGAAGATCCAGAGGTGGGATCTGCATGAAGGGATTGTGTTTGCATCACGCTAAGGAATTATATACGAACATAAGAAGACGGTACCCTTAGGAGTCCACTATTTAATATGTATATTATCCTAAATTTTGTGATCGATGCAATTCAAGGACCGGTGTCAATTCCTGACCATGTTCGTTCAAGTCCTTTCTCAATTTCAAGCCCCACACATACAACGGTTCTGAGGGAGAAGTTGGGTTGGTATAATGGATCGAGAAAGCAGAGTCCGTTTCCAGCATGTGTAACTATGTGCCTGAGCACTGGGTGAAGTATGTGTCGGGGAAGCTTGATGGGCAAGCTCTCACAGGGTGGAATACCCACGTGCAAACATTAGGGCTTGATGTTGCTAATGCCACTCCTTGGGAAGAAATCAAGGAAATGCTTAAGGATGAGTACTGCCCGCATAGTGAATTGCAAAAACTAGAAGCCGAGTTCTGGAATCTTAAGATAGAAGGTTCTGACATCGAGGGTTACACTACCAAGTTTCACGAGTTGGCCAGATTATATCCTTACATTGTCACCCCAGAATACAAGAATATAGAAAGGTACATCAGTGGGTTAGCACCACAAATTCAAAGTGAAGTGACTTCAGCTTGGTCAGCCACGATTCAACCTGCAGTGAGACTTGCTCACCAACTTACTGACCAAGCCGTCACACATGGTACTTTACCCAAGTAAGGGGCAGTGGCGAGGGGCGTTGACCATAAACACAAGTGGGATTATACACCCGCTAAGACTTACACCCCACCGCCACCACCTCTAGCAAAAAGGCAAGAACCAGTTCGGGCTTTTACAGCAGCTCAACCTGATCAGATGGAAAAGGTACTTATGCTGGGAAAAATCCTAACTATAACCATTGTGCCTACCATCACAATGGGACATCTGAAAGTTTCAGGTGTCAGCGATGCAAGAAGATCGGTCATGCCGTAAAAGATTGCAAAGTGGATATCCGAACCAATAACAATGAAGCTCCACGCGGTTGCTTCGAGTGCTGTAATTCTGATCACTTTCAGATGTATTGCCCACGCCTAAATAAGACTGGAGGTAACAACGCTCGTGGGAGAGCATTCGTGATTGGATCAGGCGAAGTAAGGCAAGACCCAAACATTGTAACTGGTACGTTTCTCCTAAATAATTGCTATGCTTTTGTATTATTTTACACCGGTGCCGATAAAAGTTTTGTATCTACCGAGTTTAGCCAATTACTTGATACCACACCGATTGCACTAGACACAAAGTACACGATAGAGTTAGCCGATGGTAAACTAATCGAAACTGAGCACGTAATCCAAGATTGTGTCTTGGAAATGGCAACTCATAAATTCAACGTCGACCTTTTGCCGGTAACATTTGGTAGTTTCGACATAGTCATTGGAATGGGCTGGTTATCCAAGAACCAAGCTGAGATTGTATGCCACGAGAATATCGTCCGTATTTCACTCCCGAGTGGAGAGACTTTGTCAATTCAAGGAGAGAAGAGTGGTGCAACCTTGAACATCATTTCATGGAGTGGTTGCTTAAGGGTCATACCGTGATCCTAGCACTCATCACTGAAAAGCACACCAAAGAGAAGAAAATCAAAGACATCCCAGTCATCCGAGATTTCCCCGAAGTTTTTTCCCGAAGATCTACCTAGAGTTCCGCCGCCACGACAGGTTAAATTCCAAATTGATCTCGTGCCTAGAGCCGCTCCGATTGCAAGAGCACCATACCAACTCGCACCATCTGAGATGTAAGAATTGTCTAACCAACTACAGGAATTATTGGACAAAGGATTCATAAGGCCGAGCTTCTGGCCTTGGGGAGCCCCGATTTTGTTTGTCAAGAAGAAATATGGATCCTTCCGCATGTACATTGACTATAGGGAATTAAACAAGGTGACAGTTAAGAACCGTTATCCTCTCCCTCGAATCGACGACTTATTTGACCAACTACAAGGATCAAGCTATTAATCCAAGAGTGATTTACGTTCGGGATACCACCAACTGAGGGTACATGAGGATGATATTCCCAAAACCGCTTTTCGAACTCGTTACGGTCACTACGAGTTTCTGGTCATGCCATTCGGGTTAACCAACGCACTAGCGGTATTCGTGGATCTAATTAACCGCGTGTGCAAACCCTACCTAGACAAATTCGTGATCATGTTTATCGATGATATCCTGATATCATGATATACTCGAAGACTATACACAAATTCGTGAGCATGAGGAGCATTTGAAACTAATACTAGAGTTGTTGAAGGGGGAAAAACTATACACAAAGTTCTCCAAATGTGATTTCTGGATTCGCGAAGTTCAATTTCTAGGATACGTGGTTAATGAGAAGGGAATTCATGTGGACCCATCCAAAATTGAAGCCATCAAAAATTGGGAGGCACCTAAGACTCCAACTGAAGTGCGACAATTCCTAGTATTGGCGGGATATTAATGCCGGTTCATCGAGAACTTCTCCAAGGTCGCGCAACCACTCACTGCTTTGACCCACAAAGCCAAGAAGTATTTCAACTACTGAAATAGAAAATTTGTTGCGCACCAATAATACGATTACCCGAAGTATCCGAAGACTTTGTGGTATATTGCGACACCTCACATCAAGGACTCGGTTGCATTCTGATGCAACGGGAGAGGGTCATTGCATATGCCTCGTGACAAATTAAGGTACATGAGAAGAACTACACCACCCAAGACCTAGAACTGGGAGCTGCAGTTTTTGCACTCAAGATCTGAAGACATTATCTGTATGGTACGATGTGTACGGTCTACACCGATCATAAGAGTCTTCAACACATTTTCGACCAAAAAGAGCTGAATATTAGGCAACGTCGATGGGTCAAATTACTGAATGACTATGACTGTGCAATCAAGTACCACCCAAGAAAGGAGAATGTAGTAGCGGATGCCTTAAGTCGTAAACAACAGTCGAAGCTAAAACGAGTACGAGCGTTACAACTAACAATTCACACTGAATTGCATGCCCAAATTCGAGACGCTTAACTTGAAGCTCTTAAAGAAGAGAATTTGAAGCAAGAATCCTTGATAGGTCTGGATAAGCAGTTTGAGGTCAAATCCGATGGAATATACTACTTCATGGATCGACTTTGGGTTCCGAGCTACGGAACCTTAAGAGACTTAGTGATGGATGAAGCACATAAGTCTAGGTATTTAGTTCACCCCGGTTCTGACAAGATGTATCATGACCTCAAGACACTTTACTGGTGTCCCAACATGAAAGCCGACATCGCCACCTACGTCAGTAAATGTTTGACATGTTCAAATGTTAAGGTCGAATACCAGAAACCGTCTGCCAACTTGAACAACCTAAGATACCCTAGTGGAAATAGGAACAAATCTCCATGGATTTCATCACAAAGTTATCAAAAACCCCTAGCGGATGCGATACGATTTGGGTGATTGTTGATCGCTTGACCAAATCCTTGCACTTTCTCCCTATCAAGGAGAACGATCAGATGGAAAGACTAACCAGGATTTACCTGAAGGAGGTAGTCTCTAGGCACGGGGTACCGATCTCCATCATCTCTAATAGAGATAGTCGTTTCACATCCTGATTCTGGCAATCGTTGCAAGAAGCATTGGGTACACGTTTGGCATTGAGTACCGCATACCATCCTTAAACCGATTGCCAGAGTGAGCGAACTATCCAGTAACTCGAGGATATGTTAAGATCTTGCGTAGTCTACTTTGGTAACAGCTAGGAGACTCACTTACCTTTGGTTGATTTTTCCTGCAATAACAGCTACCACTCGAGCATTGGAGCTGCACCATTCGAAGCATTGTATAGATGCAAGTTCTGATCTCCAATTTGTTGGGCAAAAGTGGGTGACAATCATCTCACTGGCCCTGAACATGTGCACAAAACAACAGAGAAAATTGTACAAATCAGAAACCGCTTGACCGCAACGCGTGATCGTCAGAAAAGCTATGCTGACGTGAGACGCAAACCCCTGGAGTTTCAGGTAGGGGACAAAGTTCTATTGAAAGTCTTGCCTTGGAAAGGCGTGATTCTCTCGGGAAAGCGAGGTAAATTAAACCCTCGCTATATTGGACCCTTTGAGATTCTGAAAAGAATCGGTCCCGTGGCCGACAAACTTAAACTGCCAGAAGAACTTAGTAGTGTGCCCGACGTCTTCCACGTATCTAACCTGAAGAAGTGTCTGTCCGACGAGACACTTGTTATACCACTGGACGAGATACAAATCGATGATCAACTACATTTCATCGAGGAACCAGTAAAGATCATGGACCGAGAGGTCAAGAAACTTAAACACGGCCGTATTCCCATCGTTAAAGTTCACTGGAACTCTAGACGTGGACCCGAGTTCACATGGGAACAGGAAGACCAAATGAAGCGCAAATATCCACAGCTGTTTGAGACAGCACTAAACATGAACGACACGAGTACTAATCCTTCCTGGAACGTATGTGATCACAACGTTTACACGTGCATTACACTTAATTATAAATAATTAAGAGCATTTATTATTTAGCAAAGTCCAACACGAACATTTCATGCATTGATAATTCAGTGAATTATTGGATCACACGCGTCTTGTCTCATGAGCGTTGCTAAATTACTAAACTAATACTCCGACATATATTTGGAGCATGATTTTTATTCGTAATACTGCGATTTATTATTTCGTGCCTATATTTAATTTTCTAGAATGTTTTGGAATCATTTTACCCAAAGCACAGTCTAGAATTATACGCGATATACACCTTGAAACATAAAACTTGGAAAGGAATTATTTTCCATCCAAACTTAAATAACTTATTTAATTAACAAAAAATTTTAAATCAAAATGCACTAAAACAATTACACAAAATTAGAAAGTAGAAGAATTTCACCCTAACTCTTTCAATTACAATAAAAAAGGATTTTCTCTTTCCCTCTCCTTGTAAAAATCGTAATCCCCTCCCCATGATTTCATTTTCAAAAAATGAACTCCATCCCTTCCTAAATGCCTTTTAATTTCCATTAAACACCTAGTAAATTTGCCCATTACACCTTTTTGTAACTCTTAAAGATTTTAAACAAATCCCAACCCCCATCCCTACACCCTTGTCGTCGCCCCTACACCCTTGTCGTCGCCCCTACACCACACTCACATCCTTCATTTTTTTGTTTCATTTCTCTCAATCTAAGTCTCTCCTTGGTGATTCTAAGACGAGGACAAGTGGTAGCAAGCATAATCCACTACAACATCTTCAAAGGAGGTAGTTTTACAAGTATTTCTCATTTAGAAATATTTCTTTTCTTATGATTCTATCATAATAACGTATCCAAACACAATTCTATGCAAGTAAAACTCATTTTTACAAACAACACATTGGATTATATATCAAACTCATAAAACATATAGGTGTATGTTGTTGGTGTAATGGTTAGGCTTGTTTCGTGTTATTTCCTAATGAGGAAACTTTATTGGATTATATTTTGTAATTTGAATCGTATGTGGAATATCGTGGTATTAGTGTCTTGATAACAAATGTTACCTTAGAGTTTGTATACTTAGAATGTCATTGTTTGTTTTGATTCTCAAGAAAAAACTCGTACTTACTATAAATGGAAACTTTATTTTTTCTAAAAATCTTACCTTAAAGCTTCTCTAACCGAAACGGCCTTGCAAATGCTTTCCTGCTCTGCCAGACCCCGGTACACTGTCCTTTGTACCCTGTTTGATTCCTAAGGTGTTTGCACGCTTGTGCAATCCAATGCATGACCATGCTTTGCTCATTTTGAGGCCTATAAAAAGATGACTTGAGTTCTTCATTTGTAGATCCATTCCACACCCAACCAGAGCTAAAGAAAGTCCGTTTATGTATTCTAGAGTAGAGAATAGAGAGTAGAGGGGCTCTTCCTCCTTGTTCCGTAATAGGGGAGCCTACGAAACTCAGCGTTATGCTAATTAGTATGGCCATTCATGGCTAAACTCTTTGTACTGCTAGGGTGAAGATGATGTTTGGTACATGTTAATGTTTGACGTATTAATCTAGTGGTATGTTTATGTCTTTAATCATTCGTCCTTAAAACCACCATCTGGTGGGCTTTTATTATTGTCTAAATTCGTCTTTGTATTTGTGAGTGTTCTTAATTTTAATGTGTAAGATCGTAAAACCTTTTAAATCAAACTTCTTTTGAATCTTGTACGTCTTTATACAAGTAGATATTGATAAGCCAAGGATTGGTCAACACTATTAAGGTCGTACATCTTTATACGAACTTATTATGCGACCAAGAATTGGTGAACTCATGTTGAGAACGGTACATCTTTATACTTGGTCCCATTGTTACACCGCCTCCCGGTGAACAAAATATAATCACCTATTTAACTCTAATATAAAGCATTTTTAGTTCGATGTCTTAAACCAACCCGGATATGACCATTCGAAGGGTTGAGCGTAAATGTTGTCCCTAACGGGAGGCACTACCATTTTAATTTAAAGATTATAATTCCTGAATCACATGTCGTGAAGACGAGGCTCTAGCGGTGACATGGGTCACAAGTTTGTAGTAGTCATACCACTGAATTAGTCAACTTAACATTATCACATACCAAGCTGATTCGAATCCCGAAGCAATACTCTCTGTGACCTGATCATCTTCGAGATATTTATTTTTCTGCTATTTAGTATTTTGTTCGTTAAATTTCTGTTACACACATCACGCACGTTCTTACTTTTATGTTATTTACTTTATCGTCATTTACTTTTCTTTCAAATACTATTCTGCTTCACAAGCACACAAAACCCACTTATCAATTAATCCGGCTAAACGATAACAAAAGTTGAGTATTGGAACTCGACCGTGTCCATTGGTTTGATACTTGGTTCTTACCTAGACTATATTACGCTGCGATAGATACACTTGCCTATTATGTGTGTTTTAAGTTAAAGTAATTATCATTTTATAAATTTAAAACCTGATCTCGTGAAACCATAATCTCTAAATATTATTATATATGATTTAACTAAATCAAAATTCACACCATCAATTTTTTGGCGCCGTTACCGGGGACACATTGATTTCAAGAAAAATTCGAGTTAACGGATTAGCCTTTTTAACCTTAACCTTTATTTGTATGGTTTGTTTTGATTGTTCTTTACAACAACTTTCATGGATGACAACTACGAGAGTTGTTATGGAGGATACCAAGACGACTATGAGTACCACTATTCTGTGGAGAAGCCCACTACACTCAAGATTATTATCACTATCAAGTGTATTCCATAGATTTCCACCAACCCTACTGCAACCATATGAGGAAACCACACCGCCCCAAGAAATTTAACACTCAACTCTAGATTCTGACTCATGGACCCTAGGAAATCTGTTGAATCATTTGGAATTAAGGTTCAAATCCTAAATAGCTATCCAACTGAACAACAAGTGTTTCGTCACTTGGAAGAAATTAAGGTTCAAATCCTAAAGAGCTTTCCAACTGAACAACTAGATAATCTCTTCAAAGTCCAAGAATCGGAAGTTATAGCTTCAACATCTCTAGTAGGATTAAGTGACTATAAGGAGAAATAACCTTCCAGCTTCACAAACATGGATCAGTCAGAAGTGAGACCGAATGATTCAGAAGAAAGGGTTACTGCAACTTTACAATCACTTCTTGACTTCTCTAAGAGGCTGGAAGCTAAAACATCTAAGTATCCAGAAGAGCGAAGATCTAAAGAAGAACTGGTGGGAACCCTCAATATGGAAGCACACGAAGGATGTATGGAACAGTCTGGAGTTCATGTCACTTCAGAGACAACACCATATGAAGAACCAGATTGTGAGACCAACATCCAGGAGGAGATTATGCAGGAGAATGTAAACACCAACAAGCAAATGAAAATGGTGGCACCTCTTTCGTGTAACAGTGATAGCTGGCCTGTGACCAAGCATATTAGTGAAGCATTCCATGAATCACATAAGCCACAGGATAGGGCACATCACTCTGAGGACCACTTCTCATGGAAGAAGCAACGTTCATCCAATGAAAATTACATGACAAAATTATCATACCGGGGTGACCGTCTCCTTCACTACATGGGTTTCTTGAAGTTTGGTCCAGGAAATTTCAAATGATGGTGGCGTGATTTAATTACACCATTTTCTTTAGGTGCTCTTCTATAGAGCATTACAAATTTGGCAGGTTTACAAAAAATTTCAAAATTTCAAATCAATCCAACTAAACTAAAATTAAAACTATAAATAGACTTTGAAAATATATAAATCAATGATTCACCCGTTTTAGCACTAAAAATTTGAAGGTATAAAAATTAGAAAATTAGGTAAAATCTTTGATTTATGAAATTGGGCCACTTAATGGGGGAATTTTGCTCGGACCACTAGGACAAACCACCTACGGTTGTTTTCCACATGATCCGGCTCGTCGAAACCTTTTCTTCCCCTAGTTGGGGGCCCTCTAACTCCAAACGTAGCTCAAGTTATAACTGTTTTAAATTTTAACACTTTTTACCCTGTTTTCCCCTGTCCAACTGGTCCAGGATGGAATACACTAATTCCTGGATCAGCTTGTTATCATTGTACACATGGTTATCAAATGGCCTGGATGAACCTCTCTATATTACAAACCACCTATTTGAATGATTATTCTACCACGGGCACTAAATTAGAAATTCACGAAGCACGTACGGGTCTGGCCAATGACCCTTAAATAAACGTGGCGCTTCCGGGAGGCAACCTGATGATCATGAATAAATTGAGAGGTTGGTGCATACGGCATAATCATGGACCTCAGGTTTGACTTTTCAAATTTAAGTTTCTCATACTTCAGCCCTAGGTATGCCCTCTCGATACAAGGACCTTAGTAGCTTAACTACTAGCTTTTATTTTCCTTGTCTGCTTTTATATTTTCCTTTGTCTGCCAGGTAGAATAGCATCACCAGATCATATGTCTACTTTGAGGAGTTACACTCCACCTTTACAAGCTTAGAGCCGGAAACCATATCAAATTTCTGAGAAATTCGATGAAATCTTTGAAGCAACATGTTGACAAGCAGCTGATAGGCACCGCCTGACAGCAGCAATAAGTTTCGGCCTTAGGTTATACACCGAATTGACCGGGGGAATACCAGTTTCTTTTCCCTTAAAACTTCATGCATTAAATTCCTGCATAGCATTTCATTACATGCATTTGTACATTGAGGGCAATGCACAGTTTTAAGTGTGGGGTGGGGAATTAGAGATTCATTACTACTTGTAACCTCAAAGCAGTAAAACTTAACTTGTGATTTTCTACCCATTTGACTAAAACATTGCAAAAATCTACCTTTTGTAAAACCCGAAAAATCTTCAAAAATTTTAAACCTTAAATCTAAACCTGTTTGAGTCCGCACCTAATTAAATAAAATGAAGACATGGCAAGTAGAAACAAATGGATATTATGCATAACAAATCACTAAACCCTATTCCATCCGTTTCCATGTGAGAATAATCTGAGCCTTTTCACGAGCATTATTATCATTATTTTCGCATGCTCTTTCGTTTGGTATATTGAGTGTTTATTCGATCGAATTTTATGCATAATTAGAACTTGTATGACTTACACATATCAAGATCATGAACTAGTGGAGTATGAAAATGATTGAGGCACCTAGGACTTTATTACCCTTATATATTATCCTTAAACCATACAAATCCCAAAAATATTATCCGCCTAGATAGCCCTCTGAGCCTTAGCCTTTTCTTTTCTACTACCCACATTTATCACCCAACCATATTTTCGTAAACACCGGTTATTGGCTGAATGTCTTCGAAATGGTACAATTATCTTATGTCGTTATTTCAAGTTTATTATCATTGAGACAATTTTGGAAAGAAATCTGTTTTACTCAGAAGAATTGGAATATACAAGAAGGTGGATGTATTATGAAGAAACAGCCGACCTATCTGCAAGGAATTTATGGAAACATTATTTCAAGAAGATTGAGGAAAAAGGATTATGGAAGAAATTGTCTTAATACAAAAAAAATGGAAATAGAGAAAAGAAAAAAGAAAGAGAGAAGTGGGTCTTTTACCGGCAAAACCTTAAAGAACTGGACATGCATTCCTTTGATTTCAATTTGCTTTTCTGCCTTCATTTCGCAAAGCCCGAATTACCATCCGAACTCCTAGAGAAGATTTTCCAAGCAACCAGTGATGTAAGAAAACGGTGGCGCAAGCAAGAACAATTACCACCATTCTACGGCTTGTCAAAAAGTGCCAGTAAGAGAAGAGCCAAAAGATACGGCAACTGTGTGAAGTGTGGCAATTGGAGCCACGATGGAAAGTGTAGCAAGAATCAAACTTATTCCCAAAGTGAGTATACGCACCTGATCCAAGTAGGAGTTGTTATGCTACAAGCTGAAAGATCCATTCGCAATGGCAGCAATGTGTATTACGCAGTAAGGGAAGAGTTGAGAATGATAAGAGATATTGGTCTTGGCAATCTGACCATAAACGAGCCCTCGGATTAGTTATACCCTCATAATCTGAGTACTGTAGAGGGACCTGCTAGTATTTTCCATTTTAAGCCATGACACCGTAGCTGTGTGTTTCACGGTAGCTGCAGCCATTCAAACCCATTAAAAATCCCTAAAAATCCAAAAAGGATTTTCATTTTCACCCTTTATTTTTATTTTAGCCACATTACAACCCTTTAAAGTGCTCTTGATTCATGCTAACTACTTAGTTAATTGATGGAGACTTGATTTTCATACAAATTATGACCATTGCATAATTGGATTCGAACTTGAGTGTTACACTTAACTTACATTATCCATACATATATAACCCTAAGAGTTAAGTGAACATTGTGAGGAGTGATAGGTTATGCATAATTAAAGTTCTAGTAGGCCTGTCATGGATTCCATCATCTTGAAACAGAAAAATACAAAAATAGAATAAGTAACTCAAGAGTTATCCCGGAGCTTCGACTTCTTTGGAGTTCCATTACCTTTGTAAAGTTTTTAGTTATGGGTCTGATCATGCATGAGTTTGCTTGAGGACAAGCAAAGTTTAAGTGTAGGGTATTATGATATGTCCTAAATTATACATGTTATGCATGCATAATAATCCCCATATTATGGTACTAATCAAACAAAAAGTCTTGCAAATGATACTTAATGTGTTAATATTTCACAATTGCAGTATATTTGGTGTTCCAAGATAAACAGAGCAAAAACCAGCCTAAAACATGAAGAAATCCAGCTTTTGGAGGACCAAACCCGAGCATTGACCACCAAGAAGTCAAACCAGGTCAACATAAGTCAAACCAGCAGCTAAAAGATGAATCTAGGAGGCAGTGGGGCATTGCACGGTCGTGCAATGCCATGCACGACCGTACAAATGCTTTCCTGCTCTCCCAGACCCCGGTACACTATCCTTTGTACCCTGTATGATTCTCGAGGTGTTTGTACGCCCGTGCATTGCTCATTTTGAGGCCTATAAATAGATGGCTTGAGTTCTTCATTTGGAGATCCATTCCACACCCAACCAGAGCTAAATAAAGTCCGTTTCTGTAGTCTAGAGTAGAGAATAGAGAGTAGAGGGGCTCTTCCTCCTTGTTCCGCAATAGGGGAGCCTACGAAACTCAGCGTTATGCTAACTAATATGGCCATTCGTGGCTAAACTCTTTGTACTGCTAGGGGTGAAGATGATGTTTGGTGCATTTTAATGTTTAACGTATTAATCTAGTGGTATGTTTATGTCTTTAATCATTCGTCCTTAAAACCACCATCTGGTGGGCTTTTATTATTGTCTAAATCTGTCTTTGTATTTGTGAGTTTTCTTGATTTTAAAGTGTAAGATCGTAAAACCTTTTAAATCAAACTTCTTTTGAAACTCGTACGTCTTTATACAAGTAGAGATTGATAAGCCAAGGCTTGGTCAACACTATTAAGGTCGTACGTCTTTATACGAACTTATTATGCGACCAAGAATTGGTGAACTCATGTTGGGAATGGTACGTCTTTATACTTGGTCTCATTGTTACACCGCCTCCCGGTGAACAAAATATAATCACCTATTTAACTCTAGATGACCATTCGAAGGGTTGAGGGTAAATGTTGTCCCTAACGGGAGGCACTACCTTTTTAATTTAAAGATTATAATTCGTGAATCAAATGTCGTGAGGACGAGGCTCTAGCGGTGACCCGGGTCATAAGTTTGTAGTAGTCATACCACTAAATTAGTCAACTTAACATTATCACGTACCAAGCTGATTCAAATTTCGAAGCAATACTCTCCGTGGCCTGATCATCTCCGAGATATTTACTTTTCTGCTATTTACTATTATGTTCGTTACATTCTCTGTTACACACATCACGCACGTTCTTACTTTTATGTTATTTACTTTATCGTCATTTAGTTTTCTATCATTTACTATTCTGCTTCACAATCACACACAACCCACTTATCAATTAATCCGGCTAAACGGTAACAAAAGTTGAGTATTAGAACTCGACCGTGTCCATTGGTTCGATACCTGGTTCTTACCTAGACTATATTACGCTGTGATAGGTACACTTGCCTATTGTGTATGTTTTAAGTTAAAGTAATTATCATTTTATAAACTTAAAACATGATCTCGTGAAACCATAATCTCTAAATATTATTATATAATATTTAACTACATCAAAAATCACACCATCACTATCATTAGTAACGTAAGAACATGGGGTTTCTATAATATGTTTGCATGATTCTTATATGTTTATGTAACAATACTAATGCATAGTAGATCATTACATCATGTAATACAAGTCTAGGAGTCAAGCTTCAAAAACTAAAAGTTTCCACTTTTAGTTAGTCATGATCAATTTACGCGACTTCTACAAAATAATACTTTAGTATGCTTTAATACATTCCTATTAACATGCTAGCATCATCCTATAACATCATGCACGTGTACTACTCATGTATGAACAAAATCCTTTCCACATGTATGAACAAAATCCTTTCCACAAAGTTTCCTCTTTAGGAAAGCCTATGATTTCTAGCTTTGTTAACGAGGTTCAATGCATCACAACAAATACATACAATCTAACTAGCATAATTACAATCATAAACATCATCAGTTACATCTAACATGAAATGCTACAACTTCAAATAATCAAAAAGTTTCCTCTTTGGGCATGCTATGGATCATACACATATAGGGTTTCATCATTAACAATATAATCATCAAATGGATACAATAATATCAAACAAATAACAAGTCACCAACTTTATTACAAAATTTCATGTTTGGATCATAAAAGTAATGAAATTGGATAGAATAACTTATGTAGGTGTGTTAGCAATGCCTAAGATAGACCAAATACAAGTTCAATTGAAAGAATTGGGGTGAATGTTGATCTTGGCTCAGGGGGGGAGGTTATGCTTGTGACGGCAATGAGAAAAAACAATGAGTTAGTGTTTTTGATTTTTTTGTTATAAGTTTCTATATATATGCATGGGTAACAATTACAAGCACTGTTAATTTCTAATAACATGGGTGATTTCACGAAGGTTCACATAATTCACATAACATGTAAATTCACATAATTTACATTAATTTAATTGTTAGCAATTAGTTTTATTAGTTTAACAACGTTCCGGGTTAGACTCGTGTGTGATCCAGTAATTCTCTGAGTTACAGCTGCGTGAGTGTTTGTGCAATAATTGACACCTTTAATTAATCCTAATTAAATGCAATGTATAAATGACTAACTGAGATAACAGAGTTTGCATAAACAAATACTTGAGATAACGGTGTTTGTATTAACGGAGTTAACCTGAAAATGTCGGATGTCACATCATCCCCTTGTTGAAAGAATTTTCGTCCCGAAAATTAAGTAAAACTACTAGTTGTCTGAAACAAAAAGATTGGATTGTCACATTTCCTGCTTTTAGATTCCTAGTCAAACATGGTTTCTTTGTCTAGTTTATATATTAATAGTGTAGAATCGATTAATTTACTCACTAGTTATGTAGGTTGTAGCTTAAAATTCAAAATTAAATTCTTTTTACTGACTAATTATGCAGGTTGTAGCTTAATTTTTTGTTAATCTTTGTTAATTTACTGACTAATATTTGTTAATTTTGTTCGTGACACTAATGTAAGTATAGTATTAAACCAGTATAACTAAAGTATTATACCAATGTAACGATTTATTACATAGAAAATGTTTTCGTTACATTGATGTAAACCCAGAACTGAATTTTTTTTAGCATACGAATGTTAATTTTGTTCGTAACACTAATGTAACCATTTGTTACAATGATGTAATTACGAAGGCCTGAATTTTTTCAAATGTAATTAGAGTATTAAATCAATGTAACTAGTTTTTGTGGTGTAAATGTTACTTTTTGTATATTGGTTACATTGATGTAATCACTTACGTTTGTGAAAAAAATAAAAAAATTGACAAGATTATAACGTAATTAAAGAGAAAAATAAGACTAGTTTAATGGTGTAATTAGTATGTACACGTCTTATACGGTTCTCAACATATTATTGGTTCTGAAATGAACATCATCCTATATATGTGTGTGTGTGTATGTACACATATACATATACAAATATATACATATACATATAGGGGTTGGTTATTGTACAAAGGGCAAAACGTGTGCAAAGGATACGAAGCCAATAGGATGCGACACGTGTTCTTGGGTGAGAGGAAATTTGTCTGTGTCATAATCACACACAGAAATTACATAATCACGCATAAAAACTATGCACGGTCTAAATTATTACGCAACCATATTAACTAATTACGCATACTTGGTAGATGCTCTTGTCTTTTAGATGAGAGGTCTTGAGTTCAAACCTCAGCCATGGGGTGAATTATTTATTGTAATTTAGGAATATGAGTGGTGTAGATTTTCGGTTCAAAAAAAAATTACGCACACAATATTACACAGCTTATATAAATAATACGCAACGTATGTGATAATTACGCAACCTATTTTTAAATCATGCACATTATACACACAACATATCTTTTAGAAAAAGTTGATTTTTTATAAATAAACTATATCAAGGCTATACTTAAATTAAAGTGAAAAAATGCTCGATTTTATAGTGTGAATTCTTTTAAAAAAATAATGTTGTATAAAAAAAGTTATATGCGTTAAAAAAGGGAACTTGAAAAAAGTCAATAATTATAGGTTATTCTAAGTTTAGCCCTTATACACATACATATATATAAGATAACTACTGAAATTTTAAGAAGCATTTGAAAAATAGAGACTTCTAAGCGTTGAATTCGCTTGATAAATATCCTTTTATACAGTAGCATTTTCGTGATTAAGTTAACATGTCTTGTCAGAATTTAATTTATTAGTGAATACGTTGTGTGTATGCATATATTCTTGTATTTACCGGTAAATACATTATATCTGGTGAATACATGTCTTTATGTTATTTATGAAAATGTTAACACGTTCATATAGTGTATTCATTGGTAAATAACTAAGGTGTTTAGTTATATCCACCATGAATACAACATTTTTCATGTTAATTTTAAATTTTCAGTGCGTAAGAAAATCTTCATGAAGAAGTTCTCACTTTTTTAAAATGAATCTCAATTTTTTTTGTATGGCCAACGAATACTATAAGCCCGGTCATCCAAGTAAACCTATTGGCGAAAAGCCACACACGTCCGTGAACGCAGACAACGTTGTTGACCCAGCCCGTTCACTATTCCGGGGAAACCCACCACCGGAAGGCCTACTGTGTAAAAACCTCTGGCCCACCTGAGCATATAGCACCAAGTGAGTCTCGAACTCATGACCTCCATATTGTAAGGCTACGGGGTGCCTACTCCCAAACTAATTGATATGATAAAATGATTCTCAGTTGTTTGATTTTTTTATCTGACTGTTTATATGTATGTGTGTCCATAATAAATATATATAGATGATAACTAACTTACTTCAAACTTGATTAAAAATTGCATTATGTGAGTTTGTTTACAGAAATTAATGATATATGAAAACTGACATAACAACGTTTTATCGATATAATTATATATGGTTAGATATAAACTTGATGAAATAACAGTGATTAGAATGTGGGGCTAGTTCATTTAATAAAGACACATACCATTTAAAAGATAGGTTCCAGGTTCAAACTTAATGAATGAAATAGTTTAGAATTATTGTTTTAAAGTATAGTAAAAATAACTTTTTTCGTTTAAAAATAAAAATAAAAATAAAAATATCACAGATCGGAGAATCGAGAATTACAACTATTAAAACTTATAGGTCGGTTTCTTTAGTAAAATTATTAATTTTTTATTCAATTTGGACATTAATATTAATAGATTCCATTTATGTTTATGAAACAAGATACATGCCAGCCTAGTGGTTTAGCCGTCACTTTCACACAAAGTTAACCCGGGTTTGAATCTTGTCTTTTTCAATTCGTTGGCTT
This sequence comes from Smallanthus sonchifolius, assembly GCA_023525975.1. Taxonomy (NCBI): domain Eukaryota; kingdom Viridiplantae; phylum Streptophyta; class Magnoliopsida; order Asterales; family Asteraceae; genus Smallanthus; species Smallanthus sonchifolius. The sequence goes on from CM042023.1 coordinate 43,691,672, forward strand.
GGTTTTTTTTTTTCACAAATATTTGGTCTCTTTAAAGGATTAAATGGATGAGATTAAACATAAAAGCTCTCTTTATCTAACGGTAAGGCTGCACCTTTTGCTCCTTATTCACCTGAGTTCGAGCCTCGGAGGTGCCATTTTTATGTTTTAAATTTTTTTATTTTTATTTTTTATCTAGCTTTTTGTTTTTTTTTTCTAGTTTTTTTCCCATAGGTTTTAATGTTTTGTTTCAATATGCAAGAATATTTTATTTTTCTCATACTTTTACTTGTTGTCGCTTATATTTTGGTTCGAGTCTCCGACAAGTTGCGCAGCACGAGCATCAAATGCTAGTTACTGTTATTAAAAGACACTAGTCGGTGTCAACAAACAAGATACATGTCAGCCTAGTGGTTTAGCCGTCACTTTCACACAAAGTTAACCCGGGTTCGAATCTTGTCTTTTTCAATTCCTTGGCTTGGTTTCTTTATCTTTTTTCTTTGATTTTTCACAAATATTTTGTCTCTTTAAAGAATTACATGGATAAGATTAAACATAAAAGCTCTCTTTGCCTAACGACAAGGCTGCATCTCCTGCTCCCCATCCACCCGAGTTCGAGCCTTGAAGTTGTCATTTTTATGTTTTCAATTTTTAATTTTTTTTATCCAGCTTTTTGTTTTTTTTCCAGTTTTTTTTCCATAGATTTTAATATTTTGTTTCAATTTGCAAAAATATTTTATTTTTTCTACTACTTTTACGTGTTGTTCCTTATATTTTGGTTCGAGACTGCGATAAGTCGCGGAGCGCGAGCATCAATTGCTAGTTACTATTTTAAAAGACACTGGTCGGTATCTACAAACAAGATACATGCCAGCCTAGTGGTTTAGCCGTCACTTTCACACAAAGTTAACCCGGGTTCGAATCTTGTCTTTTTTCAATTCGTTGGCTTGTTTTTATTTTACTTTTTTTATTTTTCACAAATATTTTGTCTTTTTAAAATATTAAATGGATGAGATTAAACATAAAAGCTCTATTTGCCTAACTGTAAGGCGGCACCTCTTGCTCCCCATCCACCCGAGTTCGAGCATTGGAGGTGCCATTTTTTAGGTTTCAAATTTTTTATTTTTATTTTTCATCCAGCTTTTTGTTTTTTTCCATAGGTTTTAATATTTTATTTCAGTATGCAAGAATATTTTATTTTTTCTACTATTTTTACGTGTTGTTTATATTTTGGTTTGAGTCTCTGACAAGTCGCCGAGCGGCATCAAATGCTAGTTACTATTATTAAAACAGTAACATTTTTTTAATTTCTTTTTGTTTTATTATATATTGTAATAACAACAATTTGGTATGTCAGTGGAATACTATTCATGATTGATTCTTTGATTGGTCCAACTATTTCCATACAATAAAAAAACTTTACCATGTTTTACTTTTTAATCCATTAATAAATTTGAAGTTCGGGGAAACCGCATCCTTCACACTAAAAAAAAACTCTACATATTTAATTATTTATCTAACCCTTGAATAAATACAAGTTAACTATAAAATTGTTTTATTTCCATTTTCTATTATCGATAGCACGACTTGTGATGAACCACAAGGTTTTATACTTTCGTTAAAAAATTATCTTTTTAGTTTTTTTTCTCCATTTATACAACGTGACTTTTTCGTGATTTTCGAAAATATCATCGCTAAATGCTTTTTTTTTCACCTTTTACGTTTGAAACCGAGCCGAATTAACGCGTACGCCGTCATGTCCCACAGGTATCTTATTTATTAATATTTGCATCTACGTTTCCGTTTCTCCGCCGTGTTAATGTTACTTTTAAAAACCGGCCCATACCCTACCGCGAAGCGCGGGTGAAACTTGCTAGTTAAATACAATTAGAAACAATATGGTAAAAACAAAATGGCTTCAGCCCAATGATAGGGATTTCCATTTTCTCACCAGCATGCGTGGGTTCGATTCCATGGACACTTTTTGCATTTCCTACTATTTCTTTATTTTAAATTTTTTTGTAATTACTGTTATGTCAACAACCATTAACTCTTTATTTAATTTATTGAAACACTAGCTTAGAACATTTGTACTACATAGAGTAAAAAAGTATCAATATATAAAATTATTAAATCTTTATATATATCATATAGGTGAAAAAATGTATTACATATTCAAACAATAGATTTCAAAATCAAAAAATATGTAAAACTTAATATATAATTGGGTTTCGAAAATAAATTAATTACTATTCAATTTAATTTGACCTTTCTTTTACTATTTGATTGAAAATATAAGTTATGTAATTAGATTTAAAATTTCTTATAATAAGAGATAATTTAAAATAAATGTGTTTTATTAGTATAATTAGTAATTTTTAAAAAAATATATTATTATTGAAAAGATAGAGAGAGGAAGGCGAACACATTTGTCACGACAAATGATCTTAGCTTGATTTTTGGATAACCAATCCCATACCAACAATTATGTCGAAACTGCCAAGTGTGACCGGCATGAGATCGATATCGAGCTTATGATCAGCCAATCCTAGTTTACATCCTTTAAGAATGTGGGTTGCTTCGATTATCTGATCGTCTGCTATCTCTATAATGTACTTAGTTTCTAATAGGGTTGGAGTTTCCTTTAACAGATCACTAAGTTTCTTATATATGAAACTCCTATCAGCCCCAGTATCAAAAAGTACAGAAGCAAAACAGTCGTTCAGAAAGAACTCACCGGTAACTACGTTGTTATCATTCCTTGCTTCCCTGGAACCAATCACGAAGGATCGCCCTTTCGCACCGTTCCCATTGCTGCTATCGTTGTTGCCTTGATTATTGTCGTTTCCGTTACCATTTCCCCATTTCTTCAATTTAGGACAATCCTTCCGGAAGTGTCATTGTTTGCCACATTCAAAGCATCCTTTGGTAGATCCCTGTGGCTGAAAGGGTTGTTTGGGTTGAAGTTCACCCCTACAATCCTTCGCACCATGACCCATCTTGCCATACCACTGGCAACGCTGCCTTTCACAAGTACCATTGTGGTGATAACCACATTTGTTGCACTTGGGGTATTTCCCAGTATAACCACTCTGGTTTTGACCTGAAGAGGTTGACTGGTTGAAAGTTTTGGTAGGCTTGAACCTACGTTGCTGCTGTTGAGGTAGGTTTGACTGGAAGCTCTTGGCGTTGGTGTTGCTATCAAACTTCCGTTTGTTACTGTCAAAAGTTTTGGAAGTTGTGCCCCTCGGAGGTAGGGTACCTTGATTTACAGCTTGGTCTGTCAGCCTGTTAGCAAGGCGGATGGTTTGCTGTATGGTGGTAGGGTTAGAAGCAGTGACCATACTTTGGATTTGAGGTACCAGGCCATCAATGTACCTCGCTATCCTCTTATATGTCAGTGTCTCCATATGAGGACACATGACTGCATACTCGTTCCAGTTCAATCTCGGAACCTTCCATCTTTAGGTTCCAAAATTCGCCTTCTAACTTCTGGATTTCATCACGGGGACAATATTCCTCCCGCAACATTGTCTTGAACTCATCCCAAGGTAGGTCATTAGCCATGTCCAGACCTAAAATATTAACTTGTGAGTTCCAACAGGTGAGGGCAGGACCCTCCAGAGTACCTGAAGCAAATTTGACGTGGTTTGCTTGTGGGCAGTTGCACATAGCAAACACAGATTCAATCTTCTCGAACCATCAGAGCAAACCGAGAGCTCCTTCAGCTCCACTAAATGTGTGGGGTTTGCAGTCCATGAAAGTTTTGAAAGTGTAGGCCGGCGGGTTATTGTGCTGGCCTGGATTGAAAAACAATACACAATTGAGATTACTAGGTTTGGAAAGTGGTTTGAGTGATGGATTGACTTGCTAGAGTCAAAGGGTATAGAATTTACCTCCAGCATTGTGTGATGCTAAAGCTTCAACTACACTATCATTGATAAGTGATGTTAGTTCTGTTGCTGTCATATTGATGTTACCGCGGCCACCATTACAACCACCGCGTCCACGACCGCGTTCAAATATGATTCTTCACATTCACAAATACAAATAATGAGAAAATATATCGCATATCATCATCATATAAATAAATAAAAATTAAACCACAACATCTAATATTTCAATAATAGTTCTTGATTAAATAAATTGTAACGACTACAAAGTAATTAAATCAAAACATCAAAATCATGAAACATCTGTTGGATGGGAACAACCCTGCCTATCTAGGTTTAGAAATGAAAGAAATAAACAAGAATAAGATACAAGATAAAGTGTCAAATGCCACTGCCAGCTGAAGAAACAACTGACTCGTCATCCTCCTCGTCAGCTGGTTCTTCTTCAGACACAACATATTGTGCATCTTTTGCCTCAAGGGCAGCCTCAAGCTGTGCCTCCAGTTGCACAATCCTGGCCTGGTCTACTTCGACGGTAGCCTCTAGTGTGTCCACTTGTGTTTCCATCTGATGGAACGAATCCACTAAGTTCTTGTGATAGTGATCAGTGTCAACTAACTCCGCTGTCAGCTTCTCGGTCTTCTCGTTTGCCTGCCTTTCGCGTTCTAACAGGCCGGTGATTTCTCCTGCAACATCTCTTATATTGTGGATATCTCGATCCATAGTAGCTACAAAAGCAGCTAAAGACTGCTCCATAGTGCATGGAAAAAGTGGTAAAGTCCGTGTAGTAGAAGAAGTGGCTGCAAAATATAATGGTGGGGCCCGTTCCTGCCGGATCCAGCTCGTGATCAAACTAGGGTACCACTCCCAATCATGCGGGTTATCTTCAGTCCGTATATGAAATGGCTCATCATACACAATGGTATCATCTATAGGGCCAAGCCGACACCTCTTGGGCTCCGGTGAAGATAGAATAGGAACATCATGCTCCTGAATCATCAGGGAAGTGGGTGCAGTAGACATCTCCTATAATGTAAGGTATAAGTGCCTGTTTGAGTGTCTGTGTCATGTAACTAATGTGTGTGGTTATAGTCTATTATGCAATCCTTGTTCTCTATAACCAATGGTTCTGATACCAATCTGTCACACCCCCAACATCCACTAACGGAGTTTTACCCTTTGACGTGTGACAAAACAAGATCTCAGTCATTAGTTACATCAAACGAATCTATATGAGTTTAAATGAATGCATTAAATGATCAGACTTAAGTGTGGAAGCGATTAACAAAGTAATAAATGCGCAAAACAAACGCGCCCAAAGTCAAAGCAAAAAGAAAGCAGATAAATAGTTTGATTGTTTGATAAATGTTGGAAATTATAATGAGACTCCATGCATGTCCTAGGTGTGTTCCTGTGCCTTAGCGACCTCAGAAAACATGTAAGAAAAGTGTTAACACTAGGTTGGTGAGTTCACAGGTTTCAGTTTGTAAAAGAGTTTGCCAGATTATGTACATTCAATATATATCAATAGGTAGCTAACCTATGTTCATGTTTACTAAAGCGCTGGAAACCGAAGCTGTCTGTTTGTGTTTGAATGCTTCCCACCATGTCTATCAAAAATGGTGTCATGTTTAGGTCAATATTACACCCGTTCGACCTCCAATCGAGTTAGCGCGACTAACGCGGTTGGGGTTTTTCAAACCCAGTAGTACTACTCAAAATTACCTCGCTATGTTCATATTAAACGGTTCGATGTGTAAGGAATTTCAGGATAGTGTTACGCTTAGTCTTTAACAAGTGATAATATATGAATTACAATAATTAAAAATGTTTGTGTCATGTTTTCTCCCCCAATTTAAAACAGTAAAACGGGCCGTGAAACTCACCTGAGTTGTGTAAGCATAGGTAGTTAGCACCACACAAGGATGCAATAAGAAACCACAATTGGACTGCACGCGTACTGTCTATAATTGGGTTTAATTCGATTAATGATGATGATTAAAGCTCTAATGATGGTCTTTAATGGTATGAACGTGCATAACAGTTACAAATTCGAACATAAATCGGTTAAGGATTCGAATTTTGGCTCAAAACTCATGGTTTGACTTTACAAAGTCAATCAGGAACCAAATTCACCAAATTTTGACTTCAAAAGTCAACATAATTGGGTTTAGGCTAATTACACAACTAGTCCTTGTAGTTTTAGTTTAACTATAGATAGAATTAGTCCATGAGGTTTGTAATGAGTTAACTGGACTAACTGGATTTGTGCTAACGAAGTTAACTTTAAATGACCGGGTGTCACATCATCCCCTAGTTGAAAGAATTTTCGTCCCGAAAATTAAAATAATAAATAAAAAAATTTTTGGGGTGTCACATCATCCCCTAGTTGAAAGAATTTTCATCCCGAAAATTAAATAGTACCTTATGTGTTTGACGTGGATTGTTTGAACAGATGAGGATACTTGTGCATCATCTGATCCACGCGCTCCCATGTGAATTCCAGTCCGCGTTTGAGTTCCAACGAACTCTGACAATAGGGATTTTACTGTGTTTGAGCGTTTTGACTTCCCTATCCATGATTTCTACCGGTTCTTCAATGAAGCATAGTTGTTCGTCGATTTCTAGTTTCTTAAGAGGAACTACGAGTGTCTCATCTACTAGACATTTCTTTAAGTTTGAGACATGAAAGACGTTGTGCACACCACTAAGTTCTTCAGGTAGGTCCAGTTGGTAGACTACTAGCCAATTCTCTTTACTATCTTGAATGGTCCAACATAACGAGGCTTTAGCTTGCCTCTTTTCCCAAAATGAATTACACCTTTCCAAGGTGAGACTTTCAATAGGACCATATCTCCTATTTCAAATTCTAACAGTTTCCGACGCTTATCGGCATATCTCTTTTGACGATCACGGGCTGCCGCCATACGATTTCGAATTTGAACGATTTTCTCTGAAGTTTCAAGCACAAGTTCAGGACCCGTAAGTTGGCTATCCCCAACTTCAGTCCAACAGATCGGTGATCGGCATTTCCTCCCGTATAATGCATAAACGGTGCTGCCTTGATGCTAGTGTGATAACTGTTATTGTAGGAGAACTCTACTAAATGCAAGTGAGTTTCCCAACTGTTACGGAAATCAATCACACAAGCTCGTATCATGTCCTCTAAGGTTTGAATAGTACGTTCAGTTTGGCCATCTTTTTGAGGGTGGTATGATGTGCTCATATCCAGGCGTGTGCCTAGATATTTTTGTAACGATTGCTAGAAACGTGAGGTGAATCGAGCGTCACTATCAGAGATGATTGAAATTGGCACTCCGTGCCGAGAGACTACTTCCTTCAAATAAATGTGAGTTAACTTCTCCATCTTATCAGTCTCTTTGATTGCTAGGAAGTGAGCAAATTTAGTTTAACGATCTACGATCACCCTGATGGTGTCGCATCCGCTAGGAGTTCGAGGTAGTTTGGTAATAAAATACATGGAAATCTGCTCCTATTTCCACATCGGGATGGTTGTTGAAGTAAACCAGAAGGTTTTTGGTATTCGACCTTGAACTTCGAGCAAGTCAAGCATTTGCTAACATAGGTGGCTATATCAGCTTTCATGTTCGGCCACCAATAGAGAACCTTTAGGTCAAGACACATTTTTCGGAACCAGGATGAATAGAATACCAAGATTTGTTAGATTCATCCATTACAAGTTCCCTTATGTTCCCGTACTTTGGAACCCATATTCGTTCCGTGAAGTAGCGAATACCGTCCGATTTAACTTCGAGTTGGTTCTCCATACCACGTGTGGGTTCTAGCGGTAGGTTTTCCTCTTTCAGGGCTTCGAGTTGAGCACTACGGATTTGATCAGGTAATCGAGGGTGGATAGTAAGTTGTAATGCTCGGACTCGTCTAGGTTTAGTTTCTTTCCGGCTTAGGGCATTGGCTACTACATTAGCTTTGCCCGGATGATACTTGATCGCACAGTCATAATCATTTAAGAGTTCAATCCAACGACGCTGTCGCATATTCAACTCTTTCTGTTTGAATATGTGCTGAAGACTCTTGTGATCAGTGTATATGGTGCACTTGGTACCGTACAAGTAATGTCTCCAGATTTTCAGTGCAAACATTACAGCTCCCAACTCTAAATCATGAGTCGTGTAGTTCTTTTCAGGGATTTTCAACTGGCGAGAACCGTATGTGATAACCTTCTCGCCTTGCATTAACACAAAACCGAGACCTTGAATGGAGGCATCGCAATACACTAAAAAGTCAACCGTTCCCTCTGGAAGAGATAGGATGGGTGCACTGCAGAGTTTCTGTTTTAGCAGTTGGAATGTCGATTCCTGGGTTTCAATCCAGTTATAGGGTTTCCCCTTTTGGGTTAGGGCAGTAAGGGGTTGAGCGATTTTTGAGAATCCCTCGATGAATCGTCGGTAGTACCCAGCTAATCCCAGAAATTGTCGCACCTCTGTTGGAGTCGTTGGTGCCACCCAATTCTTGATGGCTTCTACTTTGGTTGGATCGACATGGATTCTTTTCTCGTTGACTACATGTCCTAGAAATTGAACTTCGCGAATCCAAAATTCGCACTTGGAAAACTTGGCGTACAATTGCTCTTGTTTCAGCAGTTCTAGGATTAAATGTAGATGCTCCTCATGTTCTTCCTTGTTCTTGGAATAGATGAGGATATCATCAATGAAAACGATGACGAATTGATCGAGGTAGGGTTAACACACACGGTTCATGAGATCCATGAACACCGCGGGTGCGTTGGTTAGTCTGAAAAGTATGACCATAAACTCGTAGTGGCCGTACCTAGTTCTGAAAACAGTCTTAGAGATGTCTTCATCTCGGACCCTTAGTTGATGGTAACCGGATCTAAGATCGATCTTGGAATAGAAGCTTGATCCCTGGAGTTGATCAAACAGATCATCAATGCATGGTAGAGGATAACGATTCACGATGGTTACTTTGTTTAGCTCACGGTAATGGATGCACATACGAAAAGTTCCATCTTTCTTCTAGACAAATAAGACTGGAGCTCCCCATAGCGATGAGCTAGGTCTGAGAAAACCCTTATCCAACAATTCTAGCAGTTGCGTAGATAGTTCTTGTAGCTCTCTAGGTGCAAGTCTGTACGGTGCCCGAGCAATAGGCGCTGCACCGAGTGCTAAATCAATTTGAAATTCGACTGGACGATGAGGCGGAAGACCACGTAAGTCTTCGGGGAATACTTCTGGAAAGTCACGTACGATCGGAATATTATCAATCTTCCTCTCTTCGGATGGTTGTTCGGCGACAAGAGCAAGAATAGCAGTATTGCTGATGTGTGATATTATATATATTAAATTAACCAAGTTTTAATTGTTGAAATGGACTCACAACTAAATCACACACTTACGGCAAGTGCACCGGTCGCGCGTAGTAAAGACAATAGGCCCAAGTTATCAAACCGTGGACACAAAAGGCGGCGGCCCTCAATACTAAACCTTTATTGACTCCTAACTGATGTAACACACAAGATGATTTTATTTATTACTTTTAGGACATGCAATCTAGAATAAAACAACTAAATACTGACTCGACTCAAAGACAGACAAGACACGAAAATACTTAGACACATGCAAACACAAAGAAAACAAGACAAGACTCTAAATAAGGACTAAACCAACGGACTAGAATACGAAACGAAGACCAAATATGAGACAAACACCACCTAGACAAGGAATCCTATTGACTGACTCAACTGTTTCTGGATAAACTGACTGTATGACACCGGTTCTAAAGATAGACTGACTCGGGAATCACTAAAACATGCAGGATCTCCTCTCGGACTCACCTACACACCTCAACTATCCTAAGGGTCGGATTATGCTCACCGGCAAGAAATTGGATTTCCTCTCGGACTCACCAAAACCTAGAATACCACGTACTCGAAAACGGTTTCACCTCTCGGCCTCAACCACTCTATACTCACAGGCTATCCTAGACAGACCTAAGAGCAAGGAGTAACCTTCCAAAATACTATTTATGACACGAAACTGCAAATGATAAAAACGACTCGGACAATTCACTCTCGTGCAATTGCTACCCAAACCGCTAAACCAAGAGACAACCCGAAAACCTATCTCCTCTCGGACTCAAGATTGGTAAAGTACTGACTTTTATGACCACAGAAACCTGCAACAACGATTGGCCTAACCGTCTAGATCACAAACACAAAGTAGATGACCCAAAGACCTAAAATCTTACTTAAAACACACCAAGCATTTAAATAAAACCTCAAGTGCAACAAATTCATGCAAGCTCAGTAACAAATCAATACTCAAACACATTCATAACCACTAAATCAGAAGTCTTTACAATAATATCCGTCATACGATCAAATAAAACCCGAAAACAATCAAACCAAGTCAATATTCATCCTAAACTAGATAGCTATGAGTTTAGCTACTTATGATACTCAAAAACAATCCAAAGTCTACTGTAAACATGTTTAGAATTCGAAATAAATGACTAGAAGGAGAATTAGAACAAAAAACCGATGTTTGCAAACCGAAATACGTCAATCTCTCTCAATCCTGATGATATCCAGCTTCAATTCTTCGATCCTCCGAGCTTTTTGGTCGCCTACTGTCGCAAGAGAACGATCCTCCCAACAAATGGCCGCTAAAATATTTTATAATCGAATTAGGGTTTTTTCATGAAATAGCAGATCTTCGCGTGTCGCGAAGCAATCCACCCGGCCCTTCGCGTACCGCGAAGGCCAAAACAGTCGGGCCTAATTCTGGAAATCTTCGTGTGTCGCGAAGATCTGAGGCTCCTTCTTCGCGTACCGCGAAGAGTATAAATTCCAACTTTTTTTCTTTTGTTTCTCTCCGGCTCCGTTTCTTTAGTATAATTCTTTGGTTTATCATACAAACCTGCAAAATCAACAATAATCTCATTAAGTACCAATTTCTTTAGATATTTGCTAATAAAACCGGGTAAAATGGGTCAAGAACACCCACGAAAACATATGTGTTTTAGAACACATCAAACATTCTCACACTTAAAGTATGCTTGTCCCTAAGCAAAGCCCATAGTAGTACATCCAACCAAGTAATCACACAAATACAAAAATCCTCAAGCTAAGGTCAGAAACATGTCACGAAATCCAACAACAACGAATGACTCCCCAAGTTTTACAACGGTCAATATATTTAAAATCCAACCAGTCAAGATGGGTCCTAACTTTTTGAAAAACATGGGCACACCTAATCAAGTCTCCCTTTCTTTTAAGCTCTAATTGTGCACAACTCGTACCCCTCACAAGAGTTCTCTCCACTCGGTTTATTTCTGTGACTAGCAAAAGATGTGCCAGCTCCTATTCTAACTCTTAGACCCACCAATGAAATATCTAAGTCATATGCTTGAGAATCAATCAAATCTCCACCTGAATGTGAAGACAAACAAACAGATCAACAAGGTCTTTCTGGGTTGTAATGTCAGGCAAAGGTTCAATGTATGGATAAGGAATTTTAAGTGGCTAAGGTGAAACCGGTCCGGACTGATGAACTAAATACAAAAATCAAGAAAAGATAAAACAAAACTATGCTAAACTGTGAGTATCTTTGATCCTCCCACTTATTCATTAGAATACCATATTTTTGTGACTTTCTCTTTACTTATCATTTTATTTACTCTTTCTTTTCTTTATTTTTCTTGCTATTACACACTGAACATGCTTAAATAAATCTGAACCAGTGACACGGGGTTAAAAAGTACAAGGCTGCAAAGGCTAAGGGTTTATTAGGTGGTTTTAGAAATGAAAGGGAATCAGGCTCAAGTGGACTAACTAGGGGTTAATGGTCAGGTAGGGATAAACAAAAGGAAAGGCTAAGCAAAAGAAAGGGCTAAATCCTAATGCCTTAGATCATTTTTGTGTGTTGTCTAAACCTAGGGTCTCAAAATGTATCAAGATAATCAATTTCTAACCAAACAAATCATGCAGGTAAACACACATCAAACGAAAAGCAGTGAATATAAATGAATATGAAAAGTCTCAAATCTCACTGAATGTGTGGAATCGGGTTACCGATACAAGTCATGCACAATTATTACCGTCTAGTTTGCTACACTCTCCTAGGCATCCCAAATGATTTTATTACTGAAAAACCGACTAGTTGAATACACTTAATCCTGAATACTTGGAGAATACCGCGTTAGGGAAATGCAAACCCACAACTGACCTGCTTAAAACTCTTGATTTACATCGCACAAAAACAAGTCTTTTGTATGCCCGGGTAAAAGTATATTTTGTGAAGCTCTCGAGACTTGCAAAAATAAACAAATTTTTTATTTGAATAATATTTTTTTTTTTTTTTTTTTATTATTTAAGAAAAACAGAACTCAACAAAACTAACAAACTTAGACTCAACAATCTCCCTTCCTCGCACTTGAAAGACACATTGTCCTCAATGTGAAGCAAGAAACACTAAGAAAAAATAACAAGATAAATACAACCAGGAAAGGACTTAGCTGGTAATGTATATGCACTGAAATGCCCAGCTTTGTTCTTCCAGTTGTGCACCGTATAGCATTTCGGTCGCGGCTGCACACCCCCTGTCCGGTTACCCTTACACAAAGATCAGATTAAGATCAACTCCTCCCGAATGGAGATTGAGTATGGACGAAGCATCAATACCTACAAAATAAAGCTCAAACAAACCCGCAACATTAAACTGACTCATGTTACAGACTCAAATTAAAATAAAAGATTTGATGGAGTCGCTAAGACTCAAGATAGAATGCCGGGGTACGTACCTGATACATGGGAGACACACCTGATATGTGGCAAGGCGGATCATCGGTCATGAATGATTTTTAGCTTCCCATGGTTGTGGATGATATGATGATGATCGATAGGACGGTAATGGGTGATGGTGATAAATGGGTCAACCATTCAAAACAAGGAAAAAGGGCAAGACTAGGGAATCCTCGCGTGTCGCGAAGAAACCCTAGACACTCATCGCGTGTCGCGAAGAGGTGGGTTTTAGGCCGGTCAAAATGCGTCATCCTCGCGTGTAGCGAAGAGCTATTCTTCAGTTTTCGCGTACCGCGAGGAGGTGTTAAACACAGAAAGTTATTTCATTTTTTTATACTTAGAAAAATTTTGGCCCCCTAAAAACTTTTTCACCTTAATTGCAATAAAAACCCGTCCCACTATAAAAACAACTGTAAAAATACCTTGGACTGCATTCCTGATGATTTTCCCACTGAATCACGCACGAATCCCTTCAAGACACGACACAAACAAAACACAAACACCGAAAACAAATGAGAAATACAACTCGGGTTGCCTCCCGGAAGCGCTTGGTTTACTGAGTCCTCAGCCCGACTCATCCTCACACTTAGTTCTGTGGTGGGTCGAGGTGCACCGCCTCAACTGAGCGTTCTGTAACCGGGCCAGTGATTTAGTGCTTCAATCTATGCCCATTTACTTTGAACTTCACTCCATCTTCTCCCTCTATCTCTATCGCCCCATAAGGAAAAACCTGAATGACTGTGAACGGGCCCAACCATCGAGATCTCAACTTTCCTGGGAATAACCTCAACTGGGAATTAAACAATAGCACTCGATATCCTACGTCAAACTCCTTACCACCTTTTATGTGGCGATCATGCAACTCCTTAGTTCTCAACTTATAATCATATGAATGCATGTATGCATGATCTCTCAGCTCCTCTAACTCATGCAACTCGTACATCCGGTTCTCTCCCGCCTTGGGCTCGTCAAGATTGATGGTGCAGAGGGCCCAATATGCACGATGTTCTAACTCAACTCGTAGATGGCACGCTTTCCCATAAATCAACCTAAATGGTGCCGAACCGATGGGTGTCCTGAATGCTGTGCGGAAAGCCAAGAGTGCATCATCTAGCTTATCTGCCCAATCTTTCCTATTCGATCCAATCATTTTCTCTAGGATCCGCTTAATCCCACAGTTGCTGACCTCTACCTGCCCACTAGTCTGCGGATAATAAGATGTTGCAAGTCGATGGGTGACCCCATATCTTTGCAAGGTTTTCTCTATCTGCTCACTGCAGAAGTGGGTACCTCTATCGCTAATCAGTGCCTTTGGCACACCAAATCTAGCAAACAACTTCCTCAAGAACCTTACAACTACTCTCGCCTCATTCGTGGGTAGAGCTTCGGCCCCACCCACTTAGAAACGTAATCCACCTTGATGAGTATGTACTTATTCCCTCGAGATGAAGGGAACGCTCCCATAAACTCAACCCCCCAGACATCAAACACCTCTACGATCTAGATGGGGTTCTGTGGCATCACATTCCTAGAAGAGATGTTTCCTGTCCTCTGACATGTATCACATCTCCTAACAAATGCGTGAGCATCCTTAAATATCGTCGGCCAATAGAAACCTGAATCAAACACTCTCTTAGTCGTGTAGCTGGCTCCATTATGACTTCTAGTGGGACCCTCGTGGCACTGCCTGAAAATTCTCTCAACCTCACTCTCGGCTACACATCTCCTAATCACCTGATCCGCTCCTACTCTGAATAGATGTGGATCCTCCCAAATGAAGTGCCGAATATCCGTGAAGAATTTCTTCTTCTGCTGGTGAGTCATGCCCTTTATCAAGGTGCCATCAACAAGGTAGTTCGCAATGTCCGCGAACCAAGGGCAATCATCCTCATTTGCACTCACTCTCATCAAAGTCTCCATGGGGAAACATTCATCAATCTGAACTCCCATGTGCTCATTCTCAGCACCCTCTAATCGTGACAAGTGATCGGCTGCCACGTTCTTAGCTCCCTTCTTATCCTTAATCTCTGTGTCAAACTCTTGCAGCAACAGGATCCAACGAATAAGGCATGGCTTAGCGTCCTGCTTGCTGAAGAGATATCTCACTGCTGCGTGGTCTGTATAAACGATGGTTTTGGACAGCACAAGATAGGACCTGAATTTATCGAATGCAAACACCATGACCAATAACTCCTTCTCCGTGGTGGTGTAGTGCTCTTGAGCATCATTCAAGGTCCGACTAGCATAGTAAATGGGATGGAAGTGTTTATCCTTCCGCTGTCCTAAAACCGGCCCTACTGCTAAATCGCTCGCATTGCACATCAACTCGAATGGCAGTGACTAATCCGGGGCTACCATGATAGGGGCATCAACCAACTTACCCTTTAATAACTCAAACGCCCTCAAACACTCATCAAAAAACACGAAGGGCACATCCTTCTCCAACAACTGAGTCATCGGCCTCGCTATCTTGGAGAAATCGCGAATGAATCGCCGGTAGAAGCCGGCGTGGCCAAGAAAAATCCTAATCGCTTTCACACATGTCGACGGTGGAAGTTAAGAGATCGTCTCCACTTTAGCTCTATCTACCTCTATGCCAGCACGTGATATCCTGTGCCCTAGCACTATGCCCTCTCTCACCATAAAGTGGCACTTCTCCCAATTAAGCATCAGATTTGTCTCCTCACATTATGCCAACAATCTCTCTAAATTCTTCAAGTAGTGGTCGAAAGAGCTCCCAAAAACCGAGAAATCATCCATAAAGACCTCCATAAAGTCTTCGACCAAGTCATGAAAGATAGCAATCATACAGCGCTGGAAGGTAGCTGGAGCGTTGCATAGCCCGAAGGGCATGCGACGGTAAGCAAACGCACCATAGGGACACGTGAAAGTGGTCTTCTTCTAGTCCTCGGGTGAAACGGGGACCTGGAAATAACCATAAAAGCTATCGAGAAAGCAATTGAACTGCTGCCCCGCCAGACACTCCAGCATCTGATCAATGAACGGTAGCGGAAAATGATCCTTCCTAGTCGCGTCGTTCAGCCTCCTGTAATCTATGCACACTCTCCACCCCGTAACCGTCCTCGTCGGTATCAACTCATTCTTCTCATTCACCACAACTGTCATTCCCCCTTTCATGGGGACAACCTGCACCGGACTCACCCATGCGGAGTCAGAAAAGGGGTAAATCAACCCTGCATCTAACAGCTTCAACACCTCTTTCTTCACAACCTCCTACATCTTAAGGTTTAGTCTCCAATGCCTTAGCACAACTGGATTAAAATCATCCTCCATCAAGATCTTATACGTGCAAAAGGAAGGGTTTATACCCTTGATATCCGTTAGCTTCCACGCGATCGCATGCTTATGTGCCTTCAGCACGCCAGTCATTCTCTTCTTCTCATCTCCCATCAGATCCGCAGCAATAATCATGGGAAGCTTCCTCTCATCATCCAGGAAAGCATACTCTAAATAAAAAGGTAACTCCTTAAGCTCTAAGTAGGATGGTGGGCTCTCAACATACGGCCTCTCTATAGGCTCACTCCTCTCAATCTCCTCGAATCCAGTGGGATCCTGGGCAGCCTCACTCTCTAGGGGACTCGAGCTCTCATCAATGGCTGCTACTGTAATCTCAATCGCGCTGTTTTCTCAAGCCAGGATTTGCGTATCAGATGCATCTCCCCTACAGATATCACTCAAGAACTCTCCCACATGTGACATGGTCGACTCTATGAAGTACAATGTATCATCCTGACTGCTCGGATGCTTCATGGACTTATTCACATCGAATGTCACCTTCTCATCATTCACACCAAGGGTCAGCTTACCGCTAAAAACGTCAATCATCGTGTGTGTGGTAGCTAGGAATGGACGCCCCAAAATAAGAGGGACATGCTCGTCCTCCTCCATATCCAATATGACAAAGTCCATAGGAAAGATGAACTTGTCGACCCTAACCAACATATTCTCAACAAAACAGCGCAGATACTTAACCGATCGGTTGGCAAGATGAAGACTCATCCGCGTCGGCTGCGGTTCTCCTAGGCCTAACTTCTTAAAAACAGAGTAGGGCATCAGGTTAATGCTAGCACCTAGGTCGGCAAGAGCGTTGCCGACAGATAACCCACCAATAACACAAGGGATAGTGAAACTCCCTGGATCCTTCATCTTCTATGGAAGGCTGGGTTCTATAACCGCAGAACACCGTTCATTCATCACCACGGTGGAAAGTGCCTCAAGTTTAGTTTTCTTAATCAACATGTCCTTGAGGTACTTTGCATACTTGGGAATACTAGACAGAGCCTCAACAAATGGGATGTTAATGTGTAGCTGTCGCAGCATGCTGAGGAACTTGTGATAGTGACCGTCCTATTTCTCCTTTCTAAGCCTACCAGGGTATGGAAGTGGGTGCTTATACTCTCTCAGAGGCGTCTCAGTCGCCTTCCTAGTGGAGTCATGTGGATGTGCTGTACTTGCTGGGCTCTTCCTCTCTTACACCTTGCCAAGATCCTCCTCTATCTCAATCTCCTCATCGACTGGCTCATCATCATCTACTACTGGTCTCGGAGTCTCGGCACCTCGGCCGCTCCTAGTAGTCACTGCCTTTGCGAACTGCCGTGAGTGACTGGGGTTCGTATCTGTATTACTAGGTAGACTACCCTCTTTTCTACTTTTCATCATCTCAGCTATCTCTCCCGCATGCCTCTCTAGATTCTGAAATGCCACTCCCTGACTCTGGATCATCGCATCATGCTCCTTGAATTTTGCAGTATTCTCCTGATATCTCCTTTCATCACCCTCTAGAAACTGAGCCATCATTTCCTCAAAGTGGTCCTTCTTCTCCCCGCTTCCCTGACATGAATTCTGGAATAAACTCTTGTTTGGGTTACCCCTCCAATTAGGACCAGAATTATTTCTCTATCTAGAATTACCATACGAGTTATTATGGTTTTGATTCCCTAAGTACTCTACCTGCTCCTGGGTCATCTGGAAATCAGTAGTGTTGTGGCCCCCCTTACAGATCTCACAGCTCCTATGTGACTTCACCTGCAAATCTTTCACTATTCTAGCTAATGCCTGTATATGTGCTGCCAAGGCTGTATTTGAATCAACATGCGTAACCCCTCTCTGTGAACTCTTAGAATGTGGGCTCTGGTAACTGGTCATAGCAATATCCTCGAATAGGTCAAAGCACTCATCAGGGGTCTTACTCGTCATCATGTTCCCCTCTGCAGCTGTATCTAGCTTTCCTCTACTAGCAATGGAGCAGCCAATGTAAAACTTCTCAACCAAACACCAATCCTCTATACCATGACGCGGGAAATCATTACCCAACCCC
The DNA here is from genome assembly GCA_023525975.1 of Smallanthus sonchifolius. Taxonomy (NCBI): domain Eukaryota; kingdom Viridiplantae; phylum Streptophyta; class Magnoliopsida; order Asterales; family Asteraceae; genus Smallanthus; species Smallanthus sonchifolius. The sequence continues at coordinate 43,709,682 of CM042023.1, forward strand.
TTAAATCTCTCCCACACGTCGTGAAAACTCTCGCCCTGCTTCTGCTTAAAAGCATGGATCAAACTCCTGTGGTGAGCAGCCTTAGAAGGGGGTAGTATTTAGCAAGGAATTTGTCCATCATAGAAGTCTAAGTGGTAATGGAACCATTGGGTAAGGACTCAAGCCAAGTGGCGGCTTTATCTACCAGACTGAATGGGAATAGACGCAACAAATTTGCATCCTCGGTGACGCCATTAAGGCAGAAAGTGTCGCATACCCTACTGAATCTAGTGAGATGCGAATGTGGGTTCTCATGCGAGTTCCCATGGAATTGCACATTAGTGGCAATAGTGCTCATGACATGAGATGGAAACTGCCACGAGTTAGCCTCTACAGTAGGCTGAGTGATGCTAGAACGCACGCCACCGTCGGTCGACTTAGCGTAATCAGAAATGGTCCTTCTTGCTGGTTGGTCGCCCATTTCTTCAGAAGATGTTTCAACGGTCTCTTCAACAGGCTTCTATCGGAACAGACGCTCGAGCTCAAGTAGAGCAGAAAACTCAACAGATCCTATGGAACGGGTGCGGCGATTATGTTGCGTACACTGCAAAAAGAAAAATAAATATAGAAAATAAAGATAGTACGCTAACTAAAACAAAATAAATAAAAGAAAATATGATAATAAACTAAACAATTAAGTAGCACGAATAGTTAACAAGTAATGGTCAGACCCCCAACTCGGGTCGTTCTCGAAGTCGCCTAAAAGTGTCCCCGGCAACGGCGAAAAAAACTTGATGTGTGATATTATATATATTAAATTAACCAAGTTTTAATTGTAGAAATAGACTCACAACTAAATCACACGCTTGCGGAAAGTGCACCGGTCGCGCGTAGTAAAGACAGTAAGCCCGAGTTATCGAACCGTGGACACAAAAGGCGGCGACCCTCGATACTAAACCTTTATTGACTCCTAACCGATGTAACACACAAGTGATTTTATATATTACTTTTATGACATGCAATCTAGAATAAAACAACTAAATACTAACTCGACTTAAAGACAGACAAGACACGAAAATACTTAAACACACGCAAACACAAATAAAACAAGACAAGACTCTAAATAAGGACTAAACCAATGAACTAGAATATGAAACGAAGACCAAATATGAGACAAACACCACCTAGACCAGTAATCCTATTGACTGACTCAACTGTTTCCGGATAAACTGACTGTATGACACCGGTTCTAAAGATAGACTGACTCGGGAATCACTAAAACATGCGGCATCTCCTCTCGGACTCACCTACACACCTCAACTATCCTAAGGGTCGGATTAAGCTCACCCGCAAGATATTGGATTTCCTCTCGGACTCACCAAAACCTAGAATACCACGTACTCGAAAACGGTTTCACCTCTCGGTCTCAACCACTCTATACTCACAGGCTATCCTAGACAGACCTAAGAGCAAGGAGTAAACTTCCAAAATACTGTTTATGACATGAAACTACAAGTGATAAAAACGACTCGGGCAATTCACTCTCGTGCAATTGCTACCCAAACCGCTAAACTAAGAGACAACTCGACAACCTATCTCCTCTCGAACTCAAGATTGGTAAAGTAATGACTTTTATGACCACACAAACCTGCTACAACAATTGGCTTAATCGTCTAGATCATAAACACAAAGTAAATAACCCTAAAACCCAAAATCTTACTTAAAAGACACAAAGCATTCAAATAAAACCTCAAGTGCAATAAATTCAAGCAAGCTCAGTAACATATCATTACTTAAACACATTCATAATCACTAAATCAGAAGTCTTTATAATAATATCTGTCATATGATCAATTAAAACCCGAAAACAATCAAACCAAGTCAATATTCATCATAATCTAGATAGCTATGAGTTTAGCTACTCATGATACTCAAAAACAATCCAAAGTCTACTGTACACATGTTTAGAATTCGAAATAAATGACAGGAAGGAGAATTAGAACACAAAACCGATGTTTGCAAACCGAAATATGTCAATCTCTCTCAATCCTGATGATCTCCAGCCTCAATTCTTCGATCCTCAGAGCTTTTTGGTCGCCTACTGTCGCAAGAGAACGATCCTCCTAACAAATGGCCGCTAAAATCTTTTATAATCGAATTAGGGTTTTTTCACGGAATAGCAGATCTTTGCGTGTCGTGAAGCAATCCACCTAGCCCGTCGTGTGCCGCGAAGGCCAAAACAGTCAGGCCCAATTCTGGAAATCTTCGCGTGTCGCGAAGATCTGAGGCTCATTCTTCGCGTACCGCGAAATGTATAAATTCCAACTTTTTTTTGTTTCTCTCCGGCTCTGTTTCTTCAGTATAATTCTTTGTTTTATCATACAAACCTGCAAAATCAACAATAATCTCATTAAGTACCAATTTCTTTAGATATTTGCTGATAAAACAGGGTAAAACGGGTCAAGAACACCCGTAGAAACATATGTGTTTTAGAACACATCACTTATGCAAACATTTCTGTGCTTTCATGAAGGATATCATGCCCATGACAGCACCACTCTTTTCGCCTTGAACAGAAAGGATTTCTCCACTAGGGAGAGGAAGACGAACAATTTTGTCACGACAAATGATCTGAGCTTGATTTTTGGATAACCAATTCATACCCACAATTATGTCGAAACTGCCAAGTGTGACGGCATAAGATCGATATCAAGCTTATGATCAGCCAATCCTAGTTTACATCCTTTAAGAATGTGGGTTGCTTCGATTATATGACCAACTACTATCTCTATAATGTACTTAGTTTCTAATAGGATTGGAGTTTCCTTTAACAGATCACTAAGTTTCTTAGATATGAAACTCTTATCAGCACCAGTATCAAAAAGTACAGAAGTAAAACAGTCATTTAGAAAAAAACTTACCGGTAACCACATTATTATCATACCTTGCTTCCCTGGAACCAATAACGAAGGCTCGCCCCTTCGCAGCGTTCCCATTGCTGCTACCGTTGTTGCCTTGATTATTGTCGTTGCCGTTACCATTTCCCCCTTTTTTCAATTGAGGACAATCCTTTTGGAAGTGTCTTCCTTGCCACATTCAAAGCATTCTTTGGTAGTTCCCTGTAGCTGAAAGGGTTGTTTGGGTTGAAGTTTACCCCTACAATCCTTCGCAGCATGACCCATATTGCCACACCGCTGGCAACGCTGCCTTTCACAAGTACCATTGTGGTGATAACCACATTTGTTGCACTCGGGGTATTTCCCAGCATAACCACTCTAGTTTTGACATGAAGAGGTTGGCTGGTTGAAAGTTTTGGTAGGCTCGAACCTACGGTGCTGCTGTTGAGGTGGGTTTGCCTGGAAGTTCTTGGCGTTGGTGTTGCTATCAAACTTCCGTTTATTACTGTCAGAAGTTTTGGAAGTTGTTCCCCTCGGAGGTAGGGTACCTTGAGTTACAGCTTAGTCTGTCAGCTTGTGAGCAAGGCGGATGATTTTCTGTATGGTGGTAGGGTTAGAAGTAGTGACCATACTTTGGATTTGAGGTACGAGGCCATCAATGTACCTCTCTATCCTTTTATATGCCGGTGTCACCATATGAGGACACATGATTGCATACTCGTGTGAATCAGTAGTATACAGTTCAATCTCGGAACCTTCCATCTTTAGGTTCCAAAATTCGCCTTCTAATTTATGGATTTCATCACGAGGACAGTATTCCTCCTGCAACATTGTCTTGAACTCATTCCATGGTAGGGCGTTAACCATGTCCAGACCTAAAATCTAAACTTGTGAGTTCCACATGGTGAGGGCAGGACCCTCCATAGTACCTGAAGCAAATTTGACTTGGTTTGCTTGTGGGCAGTTGCACATAGCAAACACAGATTCAACCTTCTCAAACCATCGGAGCAAATCGACAGCTCCTTCAGCTCCACTAAACGTGTGGGGCTTGCAGTCCATGAAAGTTTTGAAAGTGCAGGCCGGCGGGTTATTGTGCTGGCCTTGATTGAAAAACAATACACAATTGAGATAACTAGGTTTGGAAAGTGGTTTGAGTGATGGATTGACTTGCTAGAGTCAAAGGGTACAGAATTTACCTGTAGCCTTCTATGCTGCTAAAGCTTCAGCCACACTATCATTGATAAGTGCTGTTAGTTCTGCTGCTGTCATATTGATGTTACCGCGGCCACCATTACGACCACCGCGTCCACGACCGCGTCCAGACATGATTCTTCACATTCACAAATACAAATAATGAGAAAATATATCGCATATTATCATCATATAAGTATGTGTAAATAAATAACATCTAATATTTCAATAATAGTTCTTGATTAAATAAATTGTAACGAGTACAAAGTAATTAAATCAAAACATCAAAATCATGAAACATCTGTTGGATGGGAACAACCCTGCCCATCTAGGTTTAGAAATGAAATAAATAAACAAAAATAAGATATAAGATAAATTGTCAAATGCCACTGCCAGCTGAAGAAACAGCTGACTCGTCATCCTCCTCGTCAGCTGGTTCTTCTTCAGTCGAAACATCTTGTGGGTCTTCTGCCTCACGGGCAGCCTCAAGCTGTGCCTCCAGTTTCACAATCCTGGGCTGGGCTACCTCAACGGTAGCCTCTAGTGTGTCCACTCGTGTTTCCATCTAATGGAACGAATCCACTAAGTTCTCGTGATAGTGATCAGTGTCAGCTAACTCCGCTGCTAGCTTCTTGATGTTCTTGTTTGCCTTCCTTTCATGTTCTAACAGGCCGATGATTTCTCCTGCAGCATCCCACATATTCTGGATCTCTCGATCCATAGTATCTACAAAAGCAACTAAATCCTGCTCCATAGTGCATGGCAAAAGTGGTAAAGTCTGTGCAGTAGAAGAAATGGCTGCAAAATATGATGGTGGGACTCGTACCTGCCGGATCCAGCTCCTGATCAAACTAGGGTACCACTCCCAATCGTGCGGGTTACCTTCAGTCCATATATGAAATGGCTCATCATACACAATGGTGTCATCTATAGGGCCAAGCCGACGCCTCTTGGGCTCCGGTGAAGATAAAATAGAAACATCATGCTCCTGAAACATCAGGGAAGTGGGTGGAGTAGACATCTCCTGTAAAGTAAGGTATAAGTGCCTGTTTGAGTGTTTGTGTCATGTAACTAATGTGTGTGGTTATAGTCTAGTATGTAATCCTAGTTTTCTATAACCAATGGCTCTGATAACAATCTATCACACCCCCAAAATTCACTAACGGAGTTTTACCGTTTGGCGTGTGACAAACCAGGATCTCAGTCATTAGTTACATCAAACGACTCTATATGAGTTTAAACAAATGCATTAAATGATCAGAGTTAAGTGCGGAAGCGATTAACAAAGTAATAAATGCGCAAAACAAACGTGACCAAAGTCAAAGCAAAAAGAAAGCAGATAAGTTTGATTGTTTGATAAATGTTGGAAATGATAATGAGACTCCATGCATGTCCTAGGTGTGTACCTGTGCCTTAGCGACCTGAGAAAACATGTAAGAAAAGTGTCAACACTAGGTTGGTGAGTTCACAGGTTTCAGTTTGTAAAAGCGTTTGCCAGATTATGTACATTCAATATATATATATATATATATATATATATATATATATATATATCAATAGGTAGCTAACCTATGTTTATGTTTACTAAAGCGCTCAAAACCGAAGCTGACTGTTTGTGTTTGTGTTTGAATGCCTCCCACCATGTCTATAAACAATGGTGTCGTATTTAGGTCAATATTACACCCGTTCGACCTCCAATTGAGTTAGCGTGACTAATGCAGGTAGGGTTTGTCAAACCCAGTAGTACTACTCAAAATTACCTCGCTTTGTTCATATTAAACGGTTCGATGTGTAAGGACTTTCACGATAGAGCGTTACGCTTAGTCTTTAACAAGTGATAATATATGAATTACAATAATCAAAAGTGTTTGCATTATGTTTTCTCCCCCAATTAAAAACAGTAAAAGGGGCCGTGAAACTCACCTGAGTTGTGTAAGCGTAGGTAGTTAGAACCACACAAGGATGCAATAAGAAACCACATTTGGATTGCACGCGTATTGTCTACGAATGCCCTAGAATTATAATTACAATTGTTAGGGACACGTGGGATTTTGTGACGACAACACGAAAAGATTTGATGTCCTAAGGCACACTAATGATTAACGAGTAGATGAACTAATCATCAGGAATCAAAAGATCTTTAGTTTAATAATAAAATAGATGTGGTACGTTCAAAACGTCACTGAACACGAGATATTTATATAAAATAAACGTTTGTATGAGTTAAATAATAACTTTGGTTAATAATATACATAATTATATTATTTTAGAATGCGGGGACAATAATTAAGATGAGTTATAAATAATAGTTTAGGTGTTAATAAAATAACTATGCTATTATTATTATTATAACACCTAAATTGAGATATAAATCCGTTCACGAGTCTACGGGTGTTTTCCGGTTTCAAAACGTAAATATATATAATTATAATAATATAGGGTTTGATTTTATATAAAAATAATCCAAGAAAAATGCCCCAAAAAAATAACACAGGAGATCGGATTCGAACCCGGGTCTCCTGTGTGCATGCTCAAGATCTTAACCAACTCAGCCCGCTAGGGTGTCGCGCTAGAACCTAGATCGAATTGGTTTTAACATATTGGTTCCCTGAGTTCTTCCCCCTATCCCCCAAATCAATCTCGATTTCTCCTGGAAACATAGGGGTTTTGTTAATCGAGGATTCTATGGGTGTAGTTAAGTGCAAAAACAACGAGTTTTCAATGGTTAATTTCCGGTTTGACAGACCGAAACCCTAGTTTTAGAACATTAAATCAAATTCAACAATTCTAATGATAATAACTGTTGGATTCATAGGGTTTTCATTAAGTTGATATTTGCGAAACTAATCATATAGTTTAATTGGATTGAGGTTGAGTCTAAGATCAAAACCCCCAAATCGTTTTATGAACAAACCCTAGGTTCTAGATCCTGATTAATTCGATGGTGTGTGACAAAATTAACATGGGGCTATCAACGAACAGAGGGTTGCGAAACTACCCATGTGATTTAATTGAATTGTAATTGGGTCTATAGTGGGGTTCGATTAAACCGTATATGTTAAGAACCCTAGAATCTATTCTTTCTTGATTCGATGTTATAAGCCCCAATTTATATAGGGCTTTCAATCTAGACACTGAAACGAAGCTAAGGGTGTGATTTGTTACCAGAATTGATGTCGAATTGATGGCGCCCGACTAAAACACAGCCGCGATATCGATGGGTTGGTCCCCGACGTCTCCTACTGCGTCTCCGGTGAACTTGGTGTGTGCAATTGCTTCAGGGGAGTTCAAATGAGGTGTGCAGGTGTTCAATTCGTGAGAATAACAGAAAATTCGAGCGAATTTGATAGTGGTCGATGATAGGGTCGACGATTATGGGTTTAATGCCCATAACTGGGTTTAATTCGATTAATGACGATGATTAAAGCTCTAATGATGGTCGTTAATGGTAGGAACGTGCATAACAGTTACAAATTCGAACATAAATCGGTTAAGGATTCGAATTTTGGCTCAAAACTCATGGTTTGACTTTACAAAGTCAACCAGGAACCAAAATCACCAAATTTTGACTTCAAAAGTCAATAGAATTGGGTTTAGGCTAATTACACAGCTTGTCCCTGTAGTTTTATTTTAACTATTGACAGAATTAGTCCCTGAGGTTTGTAATGAGTTAACTGGACTAACTGGATTTGTGCTAACAGAGTTAACTTTAAATGACCGGGTGTCACATTTTCCGCGGTTTAACGCGCCGCAACGCGCGCGGACATCTTACTAGTTGCTTTAAAAGTTAAGTTGTAGTAGAACTTGTTATAATGGGCCAATTAGTGAACATTTTGACGATGGGTCTATTATTGAATATTTGTACAATGGGCCTCTCGTCTTGTTGTCTTAATATAAAAATATAATTTAATTTAGAGTTAATTACACGGATAGTCCCTGTGGTATGCCCTAAATGCACTTTTGGCCCTAAACTTTGAGAAATTACATGGTTGATCCATATCTTTTTATTTTGTAACACCATTGGCCCCCAAAATGGATGGTCGTTAAGTTTTCCTGTTAAGTGGTGTGAAATGACCAAAATACCTTTCAACATTAAAAATTAAAAATTTAAATTATATTATATTAGTGGACCCATTAGTCAAGTTAACAAATTAAAGTTAAAAAACGATTAAATCTTCGTCCCTACCTCTACTCATCTTCTGGCTGCGTCAACAACTTCATATCCACCCTTCGACTTCATCAACTCCAATGATCGACGACAATAATATTATGTTAAATCAACACCAAGACGTAATCACAAAAGATTATGATGCAGGATCATCTACAATTTGAATTGAAGATTATTATTATTATTTATTATTTGAATTTTCTATTTTATCTTAGTTTCCTATTAGAGTTATGATTCCTATTATAAATTAGGGTCTAGGGTTTATTATTTAATAGTTTTTGATTGAGTTTTAATTGATAAAAACTTTGTTCTTGGAACCTTTGGTTCGTTTTAGAGACTTTCTTAGCTAATTGTTCTTGAGCCATTTGATTGCTTCCGTAACTGCATCAGTTAATGATGCGAGAACGGAAGCAATCAAATGGCTCAAAGTTCTAATGATAATCAAAGACGATAAATTGAACCGAAGGTTCCAAGAATAATGTTCTTATATTTAAACTTCATAAAGAAAAATCCAAAAAAAAACTGAAAACAAAAGGAACTTTAAACTTAACTTATACTAAACAAATATCTTAGTAAACAAGAAAGATAAAAATTAGGAAACTTGAATTTCGAACAAATAATAAAAAGATATTGAAATCTGATTTCAAATAAGAAGATAATCTTGTATCATACTCTCCCTCTTTGAAAAAACTCATCCTCGAGTTTTGCTTTTGGATCAAACCCGCCTGGATCAAAAGGAACATCCACCCGCTTTTCTTTGATGTTACTTAGCTATTTCACTTGCAAGGCTTGGGTCTACACTATCTTCTTTATTGATGAAGATTTCCTTGACCAAAATATATCCTACTTTTTCAAACAAATCTACATTTTGAAAAATATAATCATGACCCTTTATTCCACCCGCTTGGATTTTGGAATGTGTTAGTTTCTCAAAAAACGTGATTTAATTTCCAAAATATTAACTTAACTACCAAATTTAGGACCATTTTCATTGTCCAAATTCCGGGCACATGTAGCCACCGTACCATCATCTTGAACCACCATGGCCACCTTTAAATCTACAACAAACATACCTAACAAACCCATTGAATTTTCATGCTCGTTGTTGGCCTTTTTTCTTCTTCTTCTTGGCTGGCATCTCGATTAAGAACTTTTTTCACAAATGAGCACTCTTCTTCATTGGGTTGAATGTCACCTTCATCATACATGGGCAAATACTTCTGATCAAAATCTTCTTCATAGGTTTGTGGGTGGGAAGGACATAAAGGATACTCCTCCTCCTCGTTCTCATCATCGCAGACAATGAGTGCTAATTCGGTTTCCTTTATATGCTCATCTCTTTGCAACTCCAGATCACGGACTCATTATCGGAGTCGTTTTATCTCTTGTTGCCTTTCAAGATCGCGGACTTTCTTTCGGAGTCTTTTGATCTTGAAATCCTGCGGATCGGGTAGACACCATTGCTGCCTCGGTCGGTGACTCTTCAAATAGAAAATCTATCTTTTCAACCGGCACATGAATTGTAAACACTTCTGTCGCCGCCTCTGTCGGCGATTCCACGAGCAAGATAGTCGTCACCTCCATGCAGAGCTATTTGAAAACCAAAAGCTCTGATACCAAATGATGCGAGAACGAAAGCAATCAAATGACTCAAAGTTCTAATGATAATCAAAGATGATAAATTGAACCGAAGGTTCCAAGGACAATGTTCTTATATTTAAAATTCATAAAGAGAACTCCAAAAAAAACTGAAAACTAAATAAACTTTAAACCTAACTTATACTAAACAAATATCTTAGTAAACAAGAAAGATAAAAATTAGAAAACTTGAATTTTGAACAAATAATAGAAGATATTAAAATCTGATTTCAAATAAGGATATAATCCTGTATCAGATTGACCCCCCCCCCCCCTAAATCCCTTTATCTACACAGAGAGCCCATGTTTCTTCGTATCCTTACGTTTTCCCGGCTACCCACCACCTCGCCTGAAAAACGACTCACCGCCACCCCATTCGACTCAAATCATGATTTACAGAGGGTGGAGATAGGAAACGGTTGGGTCATTTTAATCACCTTTATTAACCCAAAATCATGATTTACATAGGGTGGAGAAAGCTACGCCGCCACCCCCTTTGTGACACCCAACATTTAAGGGCAAAAGCCATATTCATTTTAGCACCTTCATATGTCATAGTTCCTACATCATTATTTTGACTAAGTGTTGTCATGAGTCTAGCATAGAAACACAAGTTACATTTTAGTAATTTTAGCAATGTACGGTCATTGGTGATTATCAAAGTTATACAAGTAAAATCTAGAGATATATTTATTTTATACAAAGTATATATTGGTAATTAAATCTTTAAAGATTGACACAAAAATGTTTATCCACATGGCCTTAATTTATTTCCTATATCTGAACATGTACGAATAGTTAAATATACTAACTATGTCGGGATTCACTAGCAGATTATTAAAGCTAGTCAAACAACATAAAATGTAGGACGTTTTAATAATTAAAGATATTGAAGTGGGTATTAATTTCGGGTAGTATACCGCGTATAAATAAATCACACCATCATGATTACTTTGCTTACACTTCACTCAAGTGTCAGAATCTTCATGATTATGACCAAGAGTGCAAGCAACCTCAAAGATCACATCACCATCATTATATATTTGCTTATACTCCACTCAAACACCAAGTCGTAATAATGACGACTTGTTGAAATCTACACTCAACCCCCGTTTCATCTAATAGTTATATTTATATATGTATACATATATAAAAATATCTAAGTATATAGATATATAAAGTTTAAATCATTAAAGTTGTTGAATTGTGTATTATATCACGAGAGTACCTACCGAGTATACACTACCTAAATACCATCTACCTAAACATGTGGATGATAATACATGATTTGACAACACCCAACCCCCCAACCCCATTCGGCAGAACTCAAGGTGGGTCACCCACCTTGCCACCAATCCATCATGAACCATGATTATGTTGTAAGAACCAATACTCAATCATGTATAAACCTAACCAACATCAAATCCATCATCTCAAGCCATCTCTTGCAATGATGATAATGTATTAGACACTCCAACTCCTTCCTTTTTCCATCTATATAATCGACATATGCACAAACAAACCACTTTGCATCTTTGATCCAAGAACACAAGTCTGGAGAGAGTTAGCTAGAGAATTGGGAGATTCAAAGAAGTCTTGAGGTCTAAGGATCGGTTTTGATAACAGGAGCTTCTATCACTTTCTACTCGTGAATCTTCACTTAGCTTGTCTAGCGGTATGAAACCGACACCAATCTCTAGATTCATCTTTATTTTCTTGGATAAAGCTCGTTGTTCACGATAAAAATAAAGGATTTGAAAGGATTAATGAGTTTTCATAAAGTTTAACATTATTAATTTAAAAGTTAAATTTTTATACAAATATATATATATATATGGTCAAAACTTTGTGTATATATATATATATATGTATATGTCGTTTGATCATATGATGATAACATGTAGGTATCGAGTTAATAGCTTGGTTAATATTGGCTAAAAAGTGAAACATATATATGTATATAAATCGTGACTTATATACGAAAGTGTGTGTGTTTAAAGTTTAGTGATTTGGAAATGATCAAGTAAGATGTACATGTGGAAATCATGGTATATGTAGGTGCATACGTGCGTTCATAAATTGTTTACTTGGAAGTTGTTAAAAGTGTACATATACATGGATAAGAACCGAAAAGTATATGTATATATATATGTATATATATATATATATATGATTATGCATATGGAGACCATGATATATGTGTATGTATACATAGTTGTATGGTTGTCAAGTTGTTAATCTAGAAACATGATCAAAAGTATACATGAAATAATGAAATATATTCATGCCTTAAAATAACTCATGGAAAATATTAAAGGAAACACTTAAAGAAATTAGAGTTTGCAAATTATATAGTTATGTGTTTGACATGAAACTTGTAATGATTGAAGTATTTAAGACATTTAGTAACCACAAGAAACATATATGCATAGATCATGATAGAATAATCATATGCGAATTTATATGCATGAAACTAGAGACATTCGGTTAAAAAAAATAAATGTTCACATATTAATGTGAAACACATGTAAGCATATGTTCGAATGTTAAATAAACTTGTGTGCATATATTGGTAAGAATAAATGCATATTGAATGTAAACAAGTTAATAAATGTTGTTCGAAACTAGTAATTGCATGTGGACATGTTAACGTGGTTTATGTGCACGTAAGATAATTGACATGCGTAAAACATACTTGAACGATACTTGTGATTCTATATAATTATTGGTAAGAAATAATTATATATTTATACATGGACTATAATATGAATATATTATAAGATATTACAAAAATAATATTTATTTTTGGTACACGTAACAAGTCACTAATATGGAAACATAATATTTTCTAGAAAAATATGTAAGCGTCTAGACTGGAATAATAATCACCAATGAGTCATCACATGAAAACACAATTTTACCAAACAAAGACGTTCTTAACGGGATTCGTTAAGTCGAGTGAACAACTTGCATTTAAGATGGGTAGTCTTAACACATTAGTACGTTTGTGTGATTAGGGTATGGATAGACAGGAACTTTTATCAAATTGTTATTCGCTAGGATTTCATCGGACACAAGGTGAGTTCACGGCCCCCTTTTCGCTCTTTAATTTTTTGTAAGCTACGGGGGAGAAACATACTTACATATTATGTATTACATTATTGTTTAATACATTTGGAAACATTGTTGTTTTATACAATTGAGAAAACATTGCAAACATTTTTATATGATAACAAGGAAACAACACACTAACATTATGTTGTACATGAGGAACAATAGAGCGCTAAAAGTCCCCGGAACAACATTAACATTTTTTAAACATTAGCTATGGTTTTAGCCTAGGATTCTATGAATAGTACTACTGGGGGTGACGCCCCTGGTCATGGTTAGTCACGCTAACCAGAACTTGAAAGGTCAAACGACCGCATATTGTCTTATTCTCGTGGTATAGCTAGGGAGGGCATTCATTTGTCATGGTTCGATTACGGTTTCATATACGAACATAGGTATTTGTAAGCCTAGCTTATGAATGGATCAATAACACTTGTTTTGTTTATCATATATGTTATCGGGGAAAACTACTTATTTTTATGACGGTAAAGTCATGTATATGTTTTCGATGAAAACTATTTATTTTTATGACGGTTAAGTCATGTATATGTTTTCGGTGAAAACTACTTATTTTTATGACGGTTAAGTCATGTATATGTTTCGGTGAAAAATACTTATTGTTATGACGGTTAAGTCATGTATACGTTTTTGGGGAACACTACTTAGTTTTATGACGTTAAAGTCATGTACATATTTTCGGGGGAAAACTACTTATTTTTATGACGGTAAGTCATGTACATGTTTTCGGGTAAAACTACTTGCACTGAAATAACTAACTCTTTGAACTCACTATCCATTGTGTTGAAACTTTCAAGTATGTTTCTCAGATAATCCTTAGCCATGGAGCGGTTGGAATAGGCTAGCTATGCTGGATTAATTCCTAGTAACTTGAAGGGCATAGAGTATCAAGTCTCAAGTCTATAGTTAATCTAGAAGAACTTAGATCATTGTATTACTTAGTTTTAGTAATTGCTTATGTAATTAAGTCTTAGAAATCACTTTTACAGCTTCCGCTATCATGTAATGAACCAATCGTTGCAACTTTTATTTATTTATTAAGTAAATAAATTTGGGGGTGTGACAGATTGGTATTAGAGCAATGCTTTTAGTGAATTAGGTTTCCTTAGTGACACCTAGGCTCTAACCGGACTCATTTAGGGACCAAGATTTCTAAGACTTGCATCACACCAAGAATACCCAAGACTTGAGTATAGGAATTCTAACCGTTGCCGAACAATTTGTGTAGACTGTTAGTGTATGGGGTTACACTAGGGTATCATTAGCTACACTAATACATAATACAATTACATGGAACATGTAACGAACACTTAAACACATGCAACAAAGTGGAAATAATACACTTTCAACGTTTCTCAACAAAGTGTCACTGTTCGGATTACGAATTAAGGATTACGGGTACTCAGCACACTGCAACCCTATAAGATCGAGTTACAAGCTGAGCTTGGGCGACGATGGTGGAAATCGTCAGTTACCGATCTTGGTCTCACAACAGGCTGAACCTGTCACACCCCCAAATTCCACTAACGGAGTTTTACCGTTTTGGAAGGTGACAAACCAGGATCTCAGACATCAGTTACTTCAAACGAAACTATATGGGACTTGAAATATAATAACATAATAGATCCAGGTTCAGAGTGTATATGCGGAAGCGTTAAACGAAAGTAAATGCGCAAAACAACGCGCCCAAATCCAAATACAAACGAAACATAAAGATTGTTCAATAGAAAATTATTTCAGATATAGTCCAAAATACATGCATGACTTAACGTGATCCTGGGTGCCAACCTGAGAAAACATGTAAGAAAATGAGTCAACACTAAGTTGGTGAGTTCACAGGTTTCAATCATTTCAAATAAAGCATTTGCGGATTATGTACATTCAATATATATATCAATAGGTTGCATGCCTATATTCATGTTTTGCTAAAGCGCTCGCAATTGAAACTGACAGCGTGTTTGTTTGTTTGCCTCCAGCCAGGTCTATCAACTCTGACTAATGTGTTAAGGTCAATATAACACCTGTTCGACCTCCAATCGAGTTAGCGCGACTAAGGCGGGTGGGGTTTGTCAAACCCAGTAGTACTACCAAAATTACCTCGCTCATACCATATTAACGGTCCGATGTGTGTGAGGACTTTTCATGATAGTGTGTTACGCTTAGCCTCAACTGTGATATCATATGAATTACAATAAACCAAAAAGGGTTGTGACATGTTTTCTCCCCCAAATTAAAACAGTAAAAGGGGTCGTGAAACTCACCTGCGTTGTGTAGTAGGTAGTATCACACAATTATGAGATTTAGAATCTCAAGTGTTAGCATGCACGGCTTACGTATGCCTTATAATTATAACACATAAGTTAGGGACATATGGGATTTGTGACGAAGATATGAAAGATTAGGACGTCTTAAAACATTATAAGGATTTAAGAGTAGACGAACGTGTCTATGGGAATAAGGATTTCTTAATTAATTAATTATTAAGATAAATACGTTTCGTGTCGAACGTTTCTAATAACGAATAATAATGACTAATTATATTCGTACGTTTGTGACATTTAAAATGGTTAGAAAAATAATGTAACTATATATATTATTTTCAAGTTCGAATGATTAACAAAATAATCATTTGTGTGGAAAAATAATAAGTATATTATTTTTTATCGAGGATAAAACCGATGGTAAATAATATAATAACTTATATTATTTATAAGTTTGAAACGTTTCATTGAGTTTATAAACGTGGTGAAAATAATATAAATGTATATTATTTTTAATTGAGGTTACAGGGTTGAAAATAATATAAATATATTATTTTGTTCGGAGTCGCGGTTTGAAAATAATATAGAAATATTATTTTTAAAAGTGGGGAAATATTATAAAATAGGTTATAAAATCAAACCCGAGCCTACGGGTGGTTTCCCGGGCTAAAACACATTAATATAATATTATAATAATATAGAGTTTGATTTTTGATAATTAAATATTACCAAAAATGCCTCAAAAATAAAATTTGGGAGCCCGGTCTCGAACCCGGGTCTCTCCCACACACGCACACAGCCTTAACCAGTTCCGCCCGCTAGGGTATCGCGAACAGAATCAGGATGAATTAGTTTTAACGTTCGGGTCCCTGTGGTTTCCCTCCCACGCGAACGACGATCGAATCCAGTCCCACCCTCATCAATTTTGATCGCGAACAAACAAATTAACACTGGGGTTTTGTAAATCGAGCCATTACGAGTCTGAGGTGAAAGTTAATTGTAAAAACAATCGGATTTGGTTCTCTTAATTGAAGATTTAGAAACTGAAAATCTAGATTTTGAACGTGGGATCAATCCTGTTAATTTCGATAGTAAAAATTGCTGGATTCATAGGGCTATTACTGTTTGGAACATTACGAAACTACTGGTGTGGTTTAATTTGGTTTTGGTTTTGTCTAGGATTAAAACCCCCAAATCGTGATATGAATGAACCCTAGAATCAAGATCATGACCAATTAGATGTTATACCATTAAATTAACATAGGGTTTTCATTGCACAAGTGATTACGAATCTAAAGGCTTAGGTTAATTGAATTGAGATCACACCTAGACAGGTAATCGATTAAACCCCGAATGTATGAACCCTAGAATCGGGTTCTTGCTAATTTCGATGTTGTAAGCCCTAATTGGCATAGGGCGCTTTTCATCTGGAAGTAAAAACGAAAGTGAGGGTGTGCTCAATTACCAGAAACAGATGCAAATTGACCGATTTAGACTAGGACGGCTCCGACTTCAAGCACGGTTGTTCTCTCGCGACTCCGGCTTCGATTACCGTGGGATTGATGTACACAGAAACTTTAGTTTGATGCGACTTGTGTGAGTGTATGCTCAATTTGTGAAAACAATATAAGCATTCGTCGATTTTGATCAAAGGGGCGACGGTTTCGACTTGAACACCCATTATTGGGTTTAATTCGATATAATACAAGAATTAAAGGTTCCATGATGATCGTGAATGACATTTAAGTCTGTTTCGGTTACGAATTCCAATCGAATTCGGCTAATATTCACGGATTTATCTTAGGAACAGGAGGTTTGACTTTTACAAGTCAAACAGGGACAAGAAACTTTTGATTTTGACTTTCAGGGTCAACAAAAATGAAATTGGGTTAATTATTACTTTGATCCCTGAGGTATGAGTCAAGGTATTGACAGAATTAGTCCTTGGGATTTAATTTCGTTAAATAAGTTAAGATTTAACTAGATTTAGTTAACGGGGTTAAGTTTTCAAGAGACTATTTAACGGGATTGTTAACGGAGTTAACATGAAAAGTACGGATTGTCACATCATCCCCTAGTTGAAAGAATTTTCGTCCCAAAAATTAGAATAGTACCTTAAGAGTTTGAAGTGGATTGCTTGAACAGATGCGGATACTTGCGTATCAACTGATCCTCGCGCTCCCACGTGAATTCCGGTCCGCGTTTCGAGTTCCAACGAACTCTAACAATAGGGATTTTACTGTGTTTTAACGTTTTGACTTCCCTATCCATAATTTCCACTGGTTCTTCAACGAACCGCAGTTGTTCATCGATGTGTAGTTCCTCAAGAGGAACCGCGAGTGTTTCGTCTGCTAGACATTTCTTCAAGTTTGAGACGTGAAAGACGTTGTGTACACCACTAAGTCTTTCGGGTAGGTCCAGCTGATACGCAACTGACCCGATTCTCTTCACAATTTTGAATGGTCCAACATAACGAGGATTCAATTTGCCTCGTTTCCCAAAACGAATGACACCTTCCAAGGTGAGACTTTTAACAAGACCATATCCCCTACTTGGAATTCTAACGGTTTACGACGCTTATCAGCATAGCTCTTTTGACGATCACGAGCTGCTGCCATACGGTTTCTAATTTGAACAATTTTCTTAGAAGTTTCAAGTACAAGTTCAGGACCTGTAAGTTGACTATCACCAACTTCGGCCCAACAAATAGGAGAACGACATTTCCGTCCATATAAGGCTTCAAATGGAGCTGCCTTGATGCTAGTGTGATAACTGTTGTTGTAGGAGAACTCCACCAACGGTAGGTGAGACTACCAAGTGTTACCGAAATCAATCACACAAGCTCGTAGCATGTCCTCCAGGGTTTGAATTGTATGTTTCGTCTGGCCATCAGTTTGAGGATGGTATGATGTGCTCATATCAAGACGCGTGCCTAAAGCTTTATGTAACGACTGCCAAAAACGAGAGGTGAATCGTGCATCACGATCCGATATGATAGAGATTGGCACACCGTGCCAAGAGACTACTTCCTTCAAATAAATACGAGTGAGTTTTTCCATCTTGTCGGTTTCTTTGATTGCAAGAAAGTGTGGAGATTTTGTCAAGCGATCTACGATTACCCAAATGGTATCACATCCTGTAGGAGTTCGTGGAAACTTCGTGATGAAGTCCATGGATATCTGTTCCCATTTCCACATTGGGATTTCTAGTTGTTGAAGTAGACCAGAAGGCTTCTGGTACTCCACTTTGACCTTTGAGCATGTTAGGCACTTGCTCACATAGGTGGCTATACCGGCCTTCATCTTCGGCCTTCATCTTCGGCCATCAATATAACACCCTTAGGTCGTGGTACATCTTGTCAGACCCTGGATGAATAGAGTATCGAGATTTGTGAGCTTCATCCATAACCAGTTCCCTTAAGTTTCCACACGCTGGAATCCAAATTCACTCTACGAAGTAGCGAATGCCGTCTGACTTAACTTCAAATTGTTGTTCCATTCCTCGTGTACCTTCTGAAGATAGATTTTCTTCTTTTAAGGCTTCAAGCTGAGCACTGCGGATCTTGTCGGGTAACCCGCTGTGTATGGTAAGTTGTAGTGCTCGAACTCGCTTGGGTTTTGTTTCCTTACGGCTCAGGGCATCGGCTACCACATTAGCCTTCCCCGGGTGATATTTGATTGCACAGTCATAATCGTTCAGAAGTTTAACCCAACGTCGTTGTCTCATGTTCAGCTCTTTCTGCTCAAAGATATGCTGAAGACTCTTGTGATCGGTGTAAATTGTGTACTTGGTACCGTACAAGTAATTTCTCCATATCTTCAGTGCGAATACTACGGCTCCCAACTCTAAGTCATGAGTATTGTAGTTTTTCTCATGTATTTTCAGCTGACGAGAAGCGTAAGCGATGACCTTCTCGCGTTGCATCAGAACACAACCAAGTCCTTGAATTGATGCATCACAATATACCATAAAATCATCCGTTCCCTCCGGAAGAGATAGGATGGGTGCACTGCAGAGTTTCTGCTTCAGAAGTTGGAACGCTGATTCCTGAGTATCACCCCAGTCATAAGGTTTACTCTTTTGAGTCAGAGCGGTGAGGGGTTGTGCAATCTTGGAAAATCCCTCAATGAAACGACGGTAATAGCCAGCCAATCCCAGAAATTTTCGCACCTCAGTCGGCGTTGTCGGTGCCGCCCAATTCTTGATTGCTTCTATTTTAGATGGGTCGACATGTATCCCTGACTCGTTGACTACATGTCCTAAAAATTGCACTTCACGAATCCAGAATTCGCACTTAGAGAGTTTTGCATACAGTTGTTCTATCCTTAGCAATTCCATAATCAAACGAAGATGCTCTTCATGTTCTTCTTCATTCTTTGAATAGATGTAGATGTCGTCAATAAACACAATGACGAACTGATCGAGGTAGGGTTTACACACACGGTTCATGAGGTCCATGAATAACGCAGGTGCGTTGGTCAGTCCAAATGGCATGACCATGAATTCATAGTGACCATACCTAGTCCTGAATGATGTCTTAGAGATGTCCCCCTCTCAGACTCTCAGCTGGTGATAACCAGATCTAAGATCTATCTTAGAATAGAAACTTGATCCTTGGAGTTGATTAAAAAGATCATCGATGCGGGGTAGAGGATAACGGTTCTTGATCGTCACTTTGTTCAGTTCCCGGTAATCGATGCACATGCGGAAAGTCCCGTCTTTCTTCTTGACAAATAGGACTAGAGCTCCCTATGGCGATGAGCTTGGTCGAATGAAACCTTTATCTAACAATTCTTGCAGTTGTGTAGATAGCTCTTGCAGCTCATTAGGTGCAAGTCGGTAGGGTGCCCGAGCAATAGGCGCTGCTCCGGATGCTAAATCAATTTGGAACTCGACCTGTCGATGTGGTGGAAGACCAGGCAAGCCTTCAGGAAATACCTCCGGGAAATCACGAACGATCGGTATGTCTTCAATCCTCTGTTCTCCAGATGGCTGCTCGGCGACGAGAGCCAAAATAGCAGTATGTCCTTTGCGTAGACATTTCTGTGCCTTCATGAAGGATATGATGCCCATAACAACACCACTTCTTTCGCCTTGGACGGAAAGGATTTCTCCATTAAGAAGAGGAAGGCGAACGATTTTCTCGTGACAGACAATCTCGACTTGGTTCTTAGATAACCAGTCCATTCCGACAATTACGTCGAAACTACCGAGTGTGACTGGCATGAGATTAATGTCAAATTCATGACTAGCCAGTTAAAGTTTACAACCCTTAAGAACATGTTCTATTATTTGTCCGTCTGCTATTTCTATGGTGTATTTGTCCTCTAACAGGGTTGGAGTTTCTCTTAGTAGGTTACTAAGTTTATTAGTAATGAAACTCTTATCAGCACCAGTGCAAATAGTACAGAAGCAAAATAGTTGTTTAGAAGAAACTTACCAATAACCACGTTGTTGTCATAACGAGCTTGTCCGGATCCTAGCACAAAGGCTCGCCCCTTTGCACCATTCCCTCCATTATTGCCCTGGTTGTTATTATTGCCTTGGTGGTTGTTGTTGTTGCTACCCTTCTTTAATTGTGGACAATCCTCTCGGAAGTGTCCCTCTTTTCCATATTTAAAACAACCCTTGGTAAGACCCGGTTGTTGGAAGGGCTGCTTGGCTTGTAATTCCCCTCTGCAGTCTTTGGCAGCATGGCCCACCTTGCCACACCGCTGGCAACGGTTTTTGTCACAAGAACCGAGGTGGTGATAATTACATTTATTACACCTGGGGTGTCTCCCAGTATAACCAATCTGATGCTGACCCGAAGAGGTCGACTGGTTCGTAGGTTCAAACCTACGCTGATGTTGTTGTTGTGGCTGATTCGGCTGAAATCCCCTGTTGTTATTGCTACTGTCAAACTTCCTCTTGTTGTTGTCAGTAGACTTGGATGCTGACTTTCTGGGAGGTAGTGTCCCTTGGGTAATGGCTTGGTCCGTCAGTTTGTAAGCAAGACGGATGGTTTGTTGGATGGTAGTGGGGTTGGATGAAGTAACCATGCTCTGGATTTGTGGTACTAATCCACTGATGAACATTTCTATCTGCTTGTAGGCTGGTGTAACCATGTGAGGACACATCCCCGCTAGCTCGTGCGAGCGAGTAGTGTAGAGTTCTATTTCAGAACCCTCCATTTTCAGATTCCAGAATTCTCCCTCGAGTTTCTAAATCTCGTCCCTGGGACAGTACTCTTCCTTCATCATGTTCTTGAAATCTTCCCATGGTGATGCATTGGCCATGTCCAGACCTAGCATCTGGACCTGTGCATTCCACCATGTGAGGGCAGGACCCCTCTAAAGTTCCCGATGCAAATTTGACTCGGTCGGCCACAGGGCAATTACACATAGAGAACACAGATTCAATCTTTTCAAACCATCGGAGTAATCCGACAGCTCCCCCAGCTTCACTGAACATGTGGGGCTTGCAGTCCATGAATGTCTTGAAGGTACAGACATGCTGATTGTTCGGTGGGTTGTTCGCTTGCCCTGGATTGGAGAGAGTAGGTTGGGTTTAGGAAAGAGTGGAATAAATGTGTACAGTTGGTTGTCTAGAATTAACGGTTAACAGGTTTACCTGAAACGTGTGCTGCTAAGGCTTCAGCAACACTGTCATTAATCAACGCGGCCAGTTCGGCTGGTGTCAGGTTGATATTTCCACGACCACCGTTGCGACCGCCACGTCCACGTCCGGCCATGATTATTCATATTCACAAACACAAGGAATGAGTAAATACATCGCATATTAACATCATTTAAGTGTAAGCAAACAGAAGGATATGTGTAAAGACTTGCAGGTTTATGATTTTAGTACAAGGCTAACTTAAATCATAAGGCCATAGAATAAATAACTTCAACGCAAACAGTTCACTAAGATTTTATTGGAATGGGAACATCCTTACCCATTTAGGTTTTTATTTAAAACATAAAGAAATGACAAAGTAAGATAAGATAGACTAGAATGGAATATCAAGCTCCACTGCTGGAGGATGAGATGACTGACTCAGCATCATCTTCCTCTACTTCCTCAGGCTCAAAGTTGGGTACTTCAGCTGGCTCTAAAGCAGCTGCAAGTTGTATCTCTAACTCCCCAATTCTTTCCTAGGATTCTACCTCAGCCTCCTCGAGGACATTTACTCTAGCCTGTAACGCCCTTACCTCATCCACTAATGCATTATGCAAGTGGTCAGTGCCAGCCAGTTCAGCTACTAGCAGATCCATCCTTTGATCCGTCTGTTTCTCCCCTCTTAACAGACCTGTGATTGCTCCTGCTGCGTCTCTCATATTCCGGATCTCTCGATCCATAGTTGCTACAAATGCTGCAAAGGCTTGCTCCAAGTGGCAAGGTAGCAATGGTAAATGTGGTCCTGATGATGACGAAGCTCCAAAGTACGGTGATGGAACTCGTTCTTGTCTAACCCATTTGTTTAGTAACCCGGGGTACCAATCCCAGTCACTCCCATTCCGGATATGCATGGGCTCTCCATACACAATAGAGTCATCAATGGGCTCAAGCCTACGTCTCTTGGGCTCCGGTGATGCAATGGCAGGAATGTCATGTTCCTGAATGGTAGGTGGTGAAGATGGTGGTGTAGACATAATTCCTGTAACATAAGGAGAATGCAGTCCTAGTTCTCTATAACCAATGGCTCTGATACCAATATGTCACACCCCCAAATTCCACTAAAGGAGTTTTACCGTTTTGGAAGGTGACAAACCAGGATCTCAGACATCAGTTACTTCAAACGAAACTATATGGGACTTGAAATATAATAACATAATAGATCCAGGTTCAGAGTGTATATGCGAAAGCGTTAAACGAAAGTAAATGCGCAAAACAACGCGCCTAAATCCAAGTACAAACGAAACATAAAGATTGTTCAATAGAAAATTATTTCAGATATAGTCCAAGACACATGCATGACTTAACGTGATCCTGGGTGCCAACCTGAGAAAACATGTAAGAAAACGAGTCAACACTAGGTTGGTGAGTTCATGTGTTTCAATCATTTCAAATAAAGCGTTTGCGGATTATGTACATTCAATATATATATATCAATAGGTTGCATGCCTATATTCATGTTTTGCTAAAGCGCTCGCAACCGAAACTGACAGCGTGTTTGTTGTTTGCCTCCAGCCAAGTCTATCAACTCTGACTAATGTGTTAAGGTCAATATAACACCCGTTCAACCTCCAATCGAGTTAGCGCGACTAACGCGGGTGAGGTTTATCAAACCCAATAGTACTACCAAAATTACCTCGCTCATACCATATTAACGGTCCGATGTGTGTGAGGACTTTTCATGATAGTGTGTTACGCTTAGCCTCAACAGTGATATCATATGAATTGCAATAAACCAAAAAGGATTGTGACATGTTTTCTCCCCCAAATAAAAACACTAAAAGGGGCCGTGAAACTCACCTGCGTCGCGTACTAGGTAGTATCACACAATTATGAGATTTAGAATCTCAAGTGTTAGCCTGCACGGCTTACGTATGCCCTATAATTATAACACATAAGTTATGGACATATGGGATTGTGACGAAGATACGGAAGATTAGGACGTCTTAAAACATTATAAGGATTTAAGAGTAGACGAACGTGTCTACGGGAATAAGGATTTCTTATTTAATTAATTAATTATTAAGATAAATACGTTTCGTGTTGAACGTTTCTAATAACGAATAATAATGACTAATTATATTCGTACGTTTGTGACATTTAAAATGGTTAGGAAAATAATGTAACTATATATATTATTTTCAAGTTCGAATGATTAACAAAATAATCATTTGTGTGGAAAAATAATAAGTATATTATTTTTTATCGTGGATAAAACCGATGGTAAATAATATAATAACTTATATTATTTATAAGTTTGAAACGTTTCATTGAGTTTATAAACGTGGTGAAAATAATATAAATGTATATTATTTTTATTTGAGGTTACATGGTTGAAAAAAATATAAATATATTATTTTGTTCGGAATCGCGGTTTGAAAATAATATAGAAATGTTATTTTTAAAAGTGCGGAAATATTATAAAATAGGTTATAAAATCAAACCCGAGCCTACGGGTGGTTTCCCGGGCTAAAACACATTAATATAATATTATAATAATATAGAGTTTGATTTTTGATAATTAAATATAACCAAAAATGCCTCAAAAATAAAATGTGGGAGCCCGGTCTCGAACCCGGGTCTCTCCCACACACGCACACAGCCTTAACCAGTTCCGCCCGCTAGGGTATCGTGAACAGAATCGGGATGAATTAATTTTAACGTTCGGGTCCCTGTGGTTTCCCTCCCACGCGAACGATGATCGAATCCAGTCCCACCCTCATCAATTTTGATCGTGAACAAACAAATTAACACTGGGGTTTTGTAAATCGAGCCATTACGAGTCTGAGGTGAAAGTTAATTGTAAAAACAATCGGATTTGGTTCTCTTAATTGAAGATTTAGAAACCGAAAACCTAGATTGGGATCAATCCTGTTAATTTCAATAGTAAAAATTGTTGGATTCATAGGGCTATTACTGTTTGGAACATTACGAAACTACTGGTGTGGTTTAATTTGGTTTTGGTTTTGTCTAGGATTAAAACCCCCAAATCGCGATATGAATGAACCCTAGAATCAAGATCATGACCAATTAGATGTTATACCATTAAATTAACATAGGGCTTTCATTGCACAGGTGATTACGAATCTAAAGGTGTAGGTTAATTGAATTGAAATCACACCTAGACTGGTAATCGATTAAACCCCGAATGTATGAACCCTAGAATCGGGTTCTTGCTAACTTCGTTGTTGTAAGCCCTAATTGGTATAGGGCTTTTCATCTGGAAGTAAAAACGAAAGTGAGGGTGTGCTCAATTACCAGAAACAGATGCAAATTGACCGATTTAGACTAGGACGGCTCTGACTTCAAGCACGGTTGTTCTCTCGTGACTCCGGCTTCGATTACCGTGGGATTGATGTACGCAGAAACTTTAGTTTTATGCGACTTGTGTGAGTGTATGCTCAATTTGTGAAAACAATATAAGCATTCGTTGATTTTGATCAAAGGGGCGACAGTTTCGACTTGAACACCCATTATTGGGTTTAATTCGATATAATACGAGAATTAAAGGTTCCATGATGATCGTGAATGACATTTAAGTCTGTTTCGGTTACGAATTCCAATCGAATTCGGCTAATATTCACGGATTTGTCTTAGGAACAGGAGGTTTGACTTTTACAAGTCAAACAGGGATAAGAAACTTTTGATTTTGACTTTCAGGGTCAACAAAAATGAAATTGGGTTAATTATCACTTTGATCCCTGAAGTATGAGTCCAGGTATTGACAGAATTAGTCCTTGGGATTTAATTTCGTTAAATAAGTTAAGATTTAACTGGATTTAGTTAACGGGGTTAAGTTTTCAAGAGAATATTTAACGGGATTGTTAACGGAGTTAACATGAAAAGTACGGATTGTCATAGAACCCGTACCTGAATCTGTAGAGATACCTGCACCACACCTACTCCAGCCATGGAGGCAGCTTTCTTTCTGACATATGTGCGGTGTAAATACTCTCCTTCACGAACTGCCGGATCGAATGCCTAGACTTTCGCCATGGGATATGGCAGACATGATTGCCCAGACATAAAGGAAACCAGGGTGGATAAGCAGGACTAAATGTGAGAGAACTCTGTGGGTCAGGAGACCCAAACATTCTTAGGATCAGGTGGATCCATACGTACATACAGACTTGGAGCAGGAGTTGCTCGACACTGATTTGAAGATCTCTGCCCTTTACATAGTGCCTGACTTCCACCATACATATTTTATTTTTGAGAGACACTAGTGGTGCCTCTCTACCATTAACCTCATCCAGCAACAACCCTATTCGGCTGACTCATGAGTATTGGTACACATAATCCAGACTAATCCGATATAACAATACACACTCCTGCACGAGTGTGCAAACGCGATCTAATAAACATTTCAAATCCTTTTCGACTAAAAGCTTGGGATAGAAGAAACACTACAGGGATCATGCAAAGTAAATTATCATTACGGGTGCACATGTAATCATAATTTGCAGTACATGGGAACTTTAGTGTGTCTTGTTGTCCAAGCTAATGATCAATCCATGTTCTCAATCACTTAATTAGGGATTGGATCTTAACAAATCGGACTTCTTAATTAGGTGTTCACAAAGCATTCTCCTAGTTCGGGAGGAACGAGAGAAATTCAAATTGAATTCAACCAATCCTTAGTGAATCCTGGACGACAAAGGATTTCGCACATTCATTCTTTGATATTTTACTTGTCAAGAAGACTTCAAATTGAGCGTTACCACAACCAACACTTATAATAATTGTATAATTATTATGGGAGATTATAGTGTAATCTCAGGATCTATCATACAGTTTAGTCTTACAATTACTTGGCATTTACATCACGAGTGCTATGCACTAACTCCGGTAACAGGGCAGAAAATTATCCTGACCCGCATACACATAGCATCTATGGGGTATTGTGGAAGCTCGACATGAGACAAGTAGGTAATCTAACATTTCAGAATATTGGTCAAACAGGGTTGCTCTCACAACCTTTGACATTCAGTACATCTTTAAGTCCGACTATTTTTCCAGTGATGAATAAGCCGTGATTTATGCTCAAGTGAATGCAAAAGAAACATAGGTATGGACTAACAAGTATTGTTGAACTAACAGAAGAACGACATACAAAACTCTTAAAAGAGTCCTAAGTGCGGGATTTCTTGCTAATCTCATTAGTTCATGATGTGCATAAAGTACCTAAGCACAAGTCATTCACAACAGACCACTGCCCACAAAGATCCGAGGAGGATAACATTATACCCTTTTGTACCCGCACTTCCCCAAGAATCACCTTGTGGATGAATCCCATTTTTCAACCTAGAGGAGAGGCGTGGTTATATCTCTCACTCCCAGTTTTCTATAAACAAGGAGCTCTAGGGCATCTATTGTTAAGAAATTACTTCTTAACGCAGGCTCAGGAAAAGTACAAAATTTTGATATTTAACACTCATTACCTCAATGTTATGACCTGAGTCCTTGTACTAAGGACTTTGAGGCTATGGCCGATATGAGTGGGATACGTAATGGTATGTCACCAAAGTACCATTCAAACGCAGGGAAGTGCAGACACACTGTATGAGTAGTAGTTGGCCATCAACCCTTTCTGCCAACTTAATGGGTTGACAAACCCATAGCCCACTTTGGGGAAAACACTAATTCTATGAGACCATTCTCACAGTATCACTGTTCCTTTCCTCACCTAGACGGAATGTGAATATTCTAAACAAACATAGAACTTCGTATGGCTTACATACTTCGAGAGTATGGTAGTCAAGCCATGAGTTTACATATTAGGACGTTACAACCCAAATGTTGGTCTTCCTCGGAAAGGTGGTACAAGCAAAGGGTAAAGTGGTGATTAGACTCAAACTTTGCTAGTAAGAGCACACAAGGAACCTTGAAATATTAAATTAAAACCATTATGACCCATTTTAATGGAAGATCCTAGATAACACGAAACCTGAAATAAGAATAAAGTCTTAGTCCGAGAAAATGCTTTCGAAAAGCATAAGAGGGACAAACATAAAGTTTCGTTTCCATATTGTATCATTACTACACGATCTTTAACTGAAAGTATAAGTTTCTCATCGAGCAATTCCTTTCAAATATCTACAGAGAAATGGATATTGTTTATCATAATGCGTAGATGAATAGAGGGTATGTGTCAGCATACACTCAAGATTCTCATGCATCATTTCTTTCATTATTAGGAATGAGTATCACAGAACCCCACCATATTAAGGGTAATCAAATATGGGGTTCTTGCACAAATAATATCGTTAATCAGAGAGGTATTCGCCTTGTTTTCGAATACCGACCACCAAGTAAATGGAAATCAAACCATCAGAGTGTAAGTTGGATGATACAGATAGAATTTAGGTACCAAGTACCGGTAACCTATGTGTGGTTATGGATGAAGTCCATAAGCCCATGTACTCCATTCATCCAGAATCGGATAAAAAGTATAAATTTCTCGAGAAACTCCATCGTACGACCCAAACATGAAAGGATAAATTGCTATCTATAATGAGAAATATCTGACAGTAAAGGCAGAATGCCATGAATCACCTGGGTAATCACAACAACCTGAGATTCCTCAATGGAAATGGGAACATATTCCCATAGATATCATTACAAAACTACCCAGAACGTCTAGCGGCCATGATACTATATGGGTAATCGTCAGTCGTTTGACGGATTTAGATGTGGTACACTACCCAAAATTAATACCTATTTCAATATATTTAATTATTAAGACGTCCTACATTTAGTGTAATTTGACTAGCTTTAATAAGCTGCTAGTGAATCCCGACATAGTTAATATCTTTAACTATTCGTACATGTTCACATATAGGAAATAAATTAAGGCCATGTGAACAAACATTTTTGTGTCAATCTTTAAAGATTTAGTCACCAATATATAGTTTGTATAAAATAAATATATCTCTAGACTTTACTTGTATTACTTTGACAATCACCAATGACCATACATTGCGGGTTATAAATGTTTTTGACCTATTAATTCTTAAAATTACTAAAAATGTAACTTGTGTTTCTATGCGAGACTCATGACAACACTTAGTCAAAATAATGATCCAGGAACTATGACATATGAACGTGCTAAAATGAATATGGCTTTTGTCCTGAAATGTTGGGTGTCACATTCTCCCCATGTTAAAAAGAATTTCGTCCCGAAATTCAGTTGATGTTATCTTGAATTGGTGTATTCGTGAACAAGGTCTGGTACTCGATTTTCATTTGATTTTCATGTTCCCATGTATCCTTAGGGTCACATTTCGATTTCTAACGTACCTTAACCAATTCAATATGATTACGCCATGTTCCCTGGTAAGTTCCTTAACAGGGTATAGTTTGTCACCTATGTGAATCTCACCAGACAGTATGATTAACATTTCGTCTAATAAATACTTTTTGAGATTTGACACATGAAACGTATCATGTAAATTGCTTAGTTCCCGTCACAACTTAAGCTTGTAGGATGCAAGGCCAACTCTAGCCCGTATTTCAAACGGTCTCTATTATCTATGGTTATGTTTGCTACGATTGCCAAACCTGGCAATTCCTTTCCAAGACGGGACTTTTAACAAAATATGGTGTCCATCTTGGAATCCTAATGGCTTTCGTCTGTTGTTAGCACAACTCTTTTGTCTGTCTTGAGCGGCTTTCAGACGATCTTTAGCTTCGAAGATCTTCTCAGTGGTTTCCTGGCCAATCTCAGACCAGTCAAATGCTTATCGCCAACCTCCACCCAATATGGCAATGAGCGACATTTACAACCATACAAAGCCTCAACGAAGCGGCTTTAATGCTGGTATGGTAGTTGTTATTATATCAAAACTCAACCAACAGCGGTGAGTACCCCAATTTCCTCCGAAATCGATTACACACGCATGGAGCATATCTTCTAAGGTTTTAATGGTCCTCTCACTTTGACCGTCCGTTTGTTGATGACATGCAATGCTTATGTCAAGGCATGTGCCCAAGGATTCTTGTAATGATTTCCAGATTCTTGACACGAATCGGCGGTCTCTATATCTGAGATAGTGTCATAATCTTCATGATTATGACCAAGAGTGCAAGCAACCTCAAAGATCACATCACCATCATTATATATTTGCTGATACTCCACTCCAACATCAAGTCGTAATGATGATAACCTGTTGAGTTCTACACTCAACCCCTGTTTCATCTAATAGTTATATATATATATATATATATATATATATATATATATATATATATATGTATACATATATAAAAATATCTAGGTATATAGATATATAAAGTTTAAATCATTAAAGTTCGTGAACCGAGTATTATATCACGAACCTAAATACCATCTACCTAAACATGTGGATGATAATACATGATTTGACAACACCTAACCCCCCCCAACCCCATTCGGCCGAACTCAAGGTGGGCCACCCACCTTGCCACCAATCCGTCATGAACCATGATTATGTTGTAAGAACCCATGCCCAATCAAGTATAATCCTAACCAACATCAAATCCATCATCTCAAGCCATCTCTTGAAATGATGATAGTGTATTAGACACTCCAACTCCTTCCTTTTTCCATCTATATAATCGACATATGCACACACAAACCACTTTGCATCTTTGATCCAAGAACACAAGTCTGGAGAGAGTTAGCTAGAGAATTGGGAGATTCAAAGAAGTCTTGAGGTCTATGGATCGGTTTTGATAGCAACACAGGCTTCTATCACTTTCTACTCGTGAATCTTCACCTAGCTTGTCTAGCGGTATGAAACCGACACCAATCTCTAGATTCGTCTTTATTTTCTTCAATAAAGCTCGTTGTTCACCATAAAAATAAAGGATTTAAAAGGATTAATGAGTTTTCATTAAGTTTAACATTATTAATTTAAAAGCTAATGTTTTGTACAAATATATATATATGGTCAAAATTTTGTGTATATATATATATGTATATGTTGTTTGATCATATGATGATAACATGTAGGTGTTGAGTTAAAAAAAATTGGTAAGAATAAATGCGTATTGAACGTAAACAAGTTAATGAATGTTGTTCGGAACTAGTAATTGCATGTGGATGTGTTAACGTGGTTTATTTGCACGTAGGATAATTGACATATTTAAAACATACTTGAACTATATTTGTGATTCTATATAATTATTGGTAAGAAATAATTATATGTTTATACGTGGACTATAATATGAATATATTATAAGATACTACAAAAATAATATTTATTTTTGGTACACGTAACAAGTCACCAATATGAAAACATAATATTTTCTCGAAAAATATATAAGCGTCTAGACTAGAATAATAATCACCAATGAGTCGTCACATGAAAACACTATTTTACCAAACAAAGATGTACTTAATGGGATTCGTTAAGTCGGGTGAACAACTTGCATTTAAGATGGGTAGTCTTAACACATTAGTACCCTTGTGTGATTAGGGTACGGATAGACTGGAACTTTTAGCACATTGTTATTCGCTAGGATTTCATCGGACACAAGGTGAGTTCACGGCCCCCTTTTCGCTCTTTAATGTTTTA
This sequence comes from Smallanthus sonchifolius, assembly GCA_023525975.1. Lineage (NCBI taxonomy): Eukaryota > Viridiplantae > Streptophyta > Magnoliopsida > Asterales > Asteraceae > Smallanthus > Smallanthus sonchifolius. The sequence continues at coordinate 43,741,159 of CM042023.1, forward strand.
TAAACCGCAGGGGAGAAACATACTTACATATTATGTATTACATTATTGTTTAATACATTTGGAAACATTGCTGTTTTATACAATTGAGAAAACATTACAAACATTTTTATATGATAACAAGGAAACAAGACACTAACATTATGTTATACATGAGGAACAATAGAGCGCTAAAAGTCCTCGGAACAACATTAACTTTTTGTAACCATTAGCTATTGTCTTAGCCTAGGATTCTATGAATAGTACTATTGGGGGTGACGCCCCCGATCATTGTTAGTCGCGCTAACCGAAACTTTAAGGGTCAAAAGGCCGCATATTGTCTTATTCTCGTGGTATAGCAAGGGAGGGGCATTCATTTGTCATGGTTTGGTTATGGTTTCATGTACGAACATAGGTATTTTTAAGAATAGCTAGCTTACGAATGGATCAATAACACTTGTTTTGTTTATCATATGCGTTTAGAATTATTTGTACTTATTTTATTACTGTAATGTCATTTGCATGTTATGACACTAATGTCATGGACATGTTTTCGGGTAAAAGTACTTATTCAAAAAAAAAAAAAAAAAAAAGGGGAGAACTGATGAATTTTTTAAGAATGTCTTCATTCTCCAACTTCACTTTTGAGCACTGCAACTCACCTACAAGATAAGTATATCTATAATATAAAACAGTTAGAGACTCACCTTCCTTCCAGAGGATGTTTTCGTACTGCTGCTTGAGAATGTCTCTTCTGTTTTCCTTGATTTCCTCAGATACAGCAAACATCTTTTCGAGAGCCTCCCACAGCTCCTTTGCAGTTTTGTAACTTCTGAAGTTATGAAAAACTTCATTTGGAAGGCACATTTGGATGGCTCCTAGTGCCTTGAAGTCCACCTCCATCTTCTTGATATCCTCTTCTGAATATTTGGAGGGATCCTTTGGAACTGTTGGTCCTCCAGAGTCAGCAGATGCCACCATGGGAGTGTATGGTCCATCCCTGATGGATTTCCACATTCCGTACTCCTGATAACAAAAGAAGCTTTCCATGCGATTTTTCCACATGTCGTAGTCTTCTCCAGATACCAACCTTGGTGGTCGGTTGATGCTGCCGATGTCTTCAAAACCGTTTCTTTGTGCCATTTTTGTTTTGAGATTTTGGGTGACTTGATCAGATAGAGAGTTTAGAACAGAACCAGAAGTGATTAAACAAGTGTGAATTTGTTTAATCTGAGCCAAAGCTCTGATACCACTTGTAGGATCGTGAAATTACAAGATGGTTCTGTTCTTAGTTGAGATTGGCGGAAACAATAACAACTACACAATTACAATCGAGTAGACAGAAAGAAAACTGATAAGAATACTGTTGTATTAAGCTTAGTGAATAAACGATTACAAGTGAAAACTCTGTGAAGAAGCACACTTACAATGAAGTGTTTACACAGTATTTATACTAACTTAGAATCAAGACAGACCCTTGATTCTAAGGATTAGATCGAACACAGACCGTTGATCTTTTATACAAAAGCTAATAATACACGTTAAAGCTAAACTAGCTAACTTTATTGAAGCGTTTGCTTTATTCATCATTGTTTGCATGCTCGGGGAAGAGCATTGTCGTCCGTTATTGGTTGCACCATTGAGGTTCCTTCTGCTTTGAGTGTGTCAGTTGCTTTTGCAGAAAGTTGTTAGTGACGCTTGGCATGGATAGTCAGCTGCAACGATTTGTCTTCAAGGAACATAGCTATCAGCAGCAAGAATGAGAATAATGCTGCTGATAAGCCTATCAGCAGCAACTTGTGTTGAACGCTGCTGATAAGTCTATCAGCAGCAACAAGTGTTGAATACTGCTGATAAGCCTATCAGCAGCAACATGTGTTGAATGCTGCTGATAAGCTATCAGCAGCATTTGTACTTAGAATAATTTGGTAGCAATCAGTCTTTGGCTCTACATATACGTTATCGGAGAAAACTACTTATTTTTATGACGTTAAAGTCATGTATATGTTTTTGGTGAAAACTAGTTATTTTTATGACGGTTAAGTCATGTAAATGTTTTTGGTGAAAATTACTTGTATTTATGACGGTTATGTAATGTATATTTTTCGGTGAAAAACACGTATTGTCATGTATACGTTTTCGGGGAAAACTACTTATTTTTGTGACGGTAAAGTCATCTACATATTTTACGGGAAAAACTACTTATTTTTATGACGGTAAAGTCTTGTACTTTTTTCGGAGAAAACTACTTGCACTGAAATAACTAACTCTGTGAACTCACCAACCACTATGTTGACACTTTCAAGTATGTTTCTTAGGTAACCTTTAGCCGTGGCGTGAGTGGAATATGCTAGCTATGCTGGATTAATTCCTAGTAACTGGAAGGGCATAGAGTATCAAGTATAAAGTCTATCGTTGATCTAGAAGAACTTAGATCATTGTATTACTTAGTTTTAGTAATTGTTTATGTAATCAAGTCTTAGAAATCACTTTTACAGTTTACGCTATCATGTAATGAACTAATCGTTGCAACTTTTATTTATTTATTAAGTAAATAAATTTGGGGGTGTGACAGATTGTTATCAAAGCAATGGTTTTAGCGAATTAGGTTTTCTTAGTGACAGCTAGGCTCTAACCGGACTCATTTAGGGACCAAGATTTCTAAGACTTGCATCACACTAAGAACACCCAAGACTTGAGTATAGGAATTCCAGCGATTGCCGAACAATTTGTGTGGACTGTTAGTGTATGGGGTTACGCTAAGGTATCATTAACTACACTAATACATAATACAATTACATGGAACATGTAACGAACACTTAAACACATATAACAAAGTGGAAATAATACACTTACAACGTTTCTCAACAAAGTGTCACTATTCGATTACGAATTAAGGATTACTGGTACTCAGCACACTGCAACCCTAGAAGATCGAGTTACTAGCTGACAAATCTTGGTTATAAAAAAAATTGTCATGAACATTATAAAGGTTTTGATTATTACTCATAATTTTGACATTAGCATGTCATAAAGTTTTGGAAGTTTTATTTAACTCATTATGGTCATAATTGTGTTTAAATAAAATAATTAAATAAGATGTTTGGTATGAGTATAAATAGAACTTTATGTTTCACCTTTTATGGGAGAAAAAAAGAATATATGAGTTTTCTCTAAATCTTACCAAGTCCATAAAAAACTAGTAGGTACATTGTTGTTGTATAAAATAGAGAGGAGTACTCTCTATTTATTCTTCCACCAACTAAACTTTATTCTTTTTCCATAATCACTAACATCATAACCCAGTGCTACCTCGGGCGCGAGAGCTATTCTTGGCAGTATACACTGCTTCGACTGTTGTACTCTGGGAGACAGACGTGTTCGTCCAAGAGGAGACACAAAATCTGTTTTAAGGGCCCCGTGTTAAACAAGATCCTCAGCCAAAACCGTTCAACATTTTGTATGTTCATTGTTGCAGTCAAGAACAGGGTACTTGACTCGGCTAGTCGAAGACGTTGGAGTCAAGAATATCATTCAAGACTACGGTTTGAATAATCTTATTTAGATATTTTTGTAATTTATCTTTATATTTGTTCGTAGTTGTATAACGGTATTGTACTGGTGCATTTCCCATGAATAACGAGAGTATCGTTATTATTATTTTTATTATTATTTTAAAAAACCGAGACCCACTTTCCTACATTGTTATCTTATTTCAGTGACAAAAAGCCTTTCTAGTTTTGTGAAAAATAATTTGCATCCCTAAAATATTCAAATTGAAATAGCCAGGCTCTAGCTTGAAAAACTACTCACGAGCCGAGTTCAAGCTTTAGAAATAATGTTCAAAACGAGCTGAACTCGAGCTTGTTTATTAAAGAAGCTTCATTTTTAGATAGAGCTGAGATTTAAACTTGTTTAAACTCAGATTTATTCGTGTATTTAACTAGCCGATCTCGAGTAGCTCACAAGTGACTTGCTCATTTACGCCCTTAAAATTTATCAAAATATTACGGATCTATTACTCACCCTATTTTGTGCGAATGAAATAAATTTCTCACAAAATTGTATGACATAAATACAAGAGTAAATTTCGTTTAGAGTCTCTGTGGTTTGCTAAAAAAATCGCTTTGAGTCTAATAGTTTCAGTTGGACTTTTTGAGTACTTGTGGTTTCATTTTCGTTTCAATTAGGTCCAGGCCTCTAACGCCATCCAAACTTTTAAATTTTTGTTAAAAGACGAAACTACCCCTGGTATTAAAATTAAAAAATATAAACAAAACCCAATATATATATATATATATATATATTATTTATATATATAAATATTATATATATATATATATATCTACCTTCTCTAACAATCCCAACCCAACCCAACCCTAAATCCACGCAGACCAGATGAAGACCAAATAATCACCACCTCCATTAACCCTAGATGCGGCGGCAATGGTGGTGTATTCAAGCAGGAAGGCGGCGACAGTGGTGAGGAAAACGGAGATGGTGGTGTTGCGCAGTGGTGGTGGGCCTGGCCCCATTTCCGTTGAGGACACTCACTTCGCGGTGGAGGATCCGAGGGTGGAAGCCATGGTGAATTTGGGAGATCTGAGATTCTTCGTTTGAGGAAACGAGAATGAACGGTACATCTTCGATTGAAACGTCACCGGATTGATCCAAAGCGCCATGGTTGATCTTCTTCTTCCTCTGTGTGTGCTCGTTGTCGCAAAGGTTTCGAATGGAGCTCAAGATTCATCCCCAATTAATCTACGTACTCCTTCATCGGCTGCGATTTTGGCAAAGAATGGGGCGAAAGTTACGATGTCGGTTCCTGGTGGTTTGAGTTCTAGTGTTGAATCCCCTTTCTCTTATTTGAATTCATCTTCAATGAGGACAACCCTAGTTTTTTCGGCGTTGACGGTGATAGGCTAGGGTTGAAAACCCCCATTTCAGTTTAGATCGGTAACGGTAGTGGTGTTGGGGAGGAGGGTGGCGGTGGTTGGTTTGATTTAACTGGAGAAGGCGGCCAAGATGAGGAGGGTTATGGTGGGGGTGGCGGTGGCAGTGGTTCATCGATTATACTGGAGAAATTATTGGAAATGGAGTTGGGGTTTTTGGAAATGGTGGTCGACAATTATATCTGTTTAATGTTTTTTTATTTAAAATTAAAGATAAAGGGTATTTTTGTCAATTTACAACTACTTAACAGAATCATCCTAACGGTGTTAGTGTCATGAGTTTAATTGAAACGAAATGAAAACACAAGAACTCAAAAAGTCCAATTGAAACCATTGGACTCAAAACGTTTTTTTGAGCAAACCAGAGAGACTCAAAACGAAATTTACTCTAAATACAATGTGTACTTTTCAAAACAGATATATGAAATACTTCTTATAGGATTTAGGAATTCTGCAAAAAAATATAGTAATTCTGTTATTTGAAATCGATTTGTGACTAAGAGTGTTCTAACACATGTATTGCAAGATAACTTATTAGTAAAGGCATTTTTTTAACGGCCAAATGTATCCATTTAATACAAGTATAATGCATAAAGTGTAAGATTATTTCATTATGGAACATATGGTGACCTGATTTAAAAGAAGAAATATTAAAAGTTTCTCAAAATTTGCTTAAAAAATAATTATGTGGTATTTATCAATAAATCTATATCCAGGGCCGGCCCAGTAGGCATGCGGGCAACACAACTGTAGTGGACCTAACATTTCAAGGGACTCAAAAAAATTAAAAAAAAATTATATAGATATATATATAAAATTTTCGAGGCTTTAAAAAAAATTATTGGACCTTTTATAAAATTATATATTTTGTTATGGGCCTTTTTTTCGGCTCTTGTAGGGCATTCTAATTCTCGGGACTGGCTTTGTCTATATCTATACTACCTAAAAACAATTAAACTAGCGGACACGTGACACTTTCTGGTGCATCCTCAACATGTTTTTCACGTCTCTCTCTTTTATTAAATAATGATATTAAAAAAATATATTTTTAAATATTTAATACAAATCTAATTATAGATACTTATTATTTAATTATAGATAGTTATTATATCATTAACCAAATGAATTTAATATGAATTAACACTTATCAATTACATAAAAAAATTAATACCTAGTTGAAAAAAAGTATTTTAAAAATTAATTTAACAGAATTCATAACTATCACGTCATATTTTATCCGGTCAGTGTAATATACATGTTTTTAAATATATAAATTTTTTATAACTAAATATGTAACATTACATTTATTTACCAGTGAAATAAACGAGATTCTAACCTAATATAATTAATAATATAAAACTTTGAGTTAAATACGGTTTTAGTCCCAGTGGTTTGACAAAAATAACCATTTCAGTCCAAAAGTTTAAATTTGATTTTTTTTAGTCTAATACTTTTAGTTTTGTTTCAATTAAAGTCCAAACCATTTAGACATCTAACTTTTCTATATTTAGTTGTTGTAAAAATACAAAAATACCCCTGACTATAATTGTTACTCAACTTATTATTATTATTTTCAGTCCAAACGCATATCGAGAGGGAGAGAAAGAAGCTCTCTACCCCCCACCCACACCCTCTTCTTTGGCGAGGATCCGGCAGACAACGGCGGCGGCATCGGCAAGACAACCATGATCACCACCCTATTCCTGTTCTACCAACCACTCAAACCCTCACACACACAAACCCTAAATTCTAGAGAGCGAGAGGGGAACTTACCCATCTCTCTTTTCCCTGCCGTTTCTTTCTACCCAACTGTAATTCCACCTCCACCCCGTCGCCTGATCTCCGGCTCTGAACAACGGAAAAGAACAGCGGCATAGAAGAAATTGATATTGTGAAACAGATCAAAAGAATAGCGACAAAGGTAGTGGTGACCTGAACCCAAGATCAATAGATGTTAACACAAGCTAATTAACTGATATTGCGAGTGAGGGAAACGATTATCTGATTGGAGATTGTCAGTTGAACGATTAGGGTTTCAAAATTTGGGGCACAGCAGCGAGCGAGGAAGAAATTTGGGGCTTTTCATCATGTATTCAAGGGGGGTGGTCGCTGTGATGGAGGCCGCCGGAGCACGAGGTGGTGGTGGTCTACAATGGTGGTTACGGTGTTAATTACATATCAGACTTGCGTGCCTCGGCGAAAAGATTGCTGCTGGTGGAATATTCCGATAAGGAGTTGGTGATGCTGTGGTGGATTGATTCGGTGTTGATGAAGGTTGATGGTGAATCCTTTTGATGCAAGCTTGATGGAAAGATGAACGGAAGGGATCAGGTGTCATAGGAGAGGAAAGTGGTATGAATATGGCATGAGGGTTTTCAGTTCTCCGGTCAAACATTCCGGCCGTGAGGTTGTCAGAGAGATTGTGTTTAAGTGGATGTTTTCCTGTTGTTTACAGAAAACTCTGTTGTATATATATATATATATATATATATAGAGAGAGAGAGAGAGAGAGGTTAGAAAGAGAAAGAAGAAAGAGAGATATTTAAGTTTTTATTTTTTATTTTTTACTAGGAGGGGTATTTTGGTATTTTTTTAAAAGTTTAACAGAACAGAAACTAACGGTGTTAGTGGCGTGACTGTAATCGAAACAAAACTGAAAACTATTGGATTAAAAAAGTCAAATTTAAACTTTTAAAGTAAAATGGTCATTTTTGTCAAAAACATAGAAATTTAACTTTAAAACTTTTCAACCCCTCTCTAGATAAAAAAAAGAAAAGAAAGAAAAATCAACACACATCTCAATGCCCATCTCTCTGCTCGCTTTTCACAATTTCAATGAGTCACCATTCTCTTCGCCGGTTACACAAAAAATAAAGTGAAAGTGTAATCAATAAGCATGCTAGCTTTAATGGTAGTACTCAATGCATAAAAATGGGTACTATTAGTATCGATAAAACCAGCTCGACCATGATAGGCATGTTTCTATGTAAAAACAATCCGGTAGGAACAAGGATCAACGAATAATTTCCTATTTTGACCCAATCCGTGAAACCAAACCATTGGTAATGGTTTGGTTTCGGTTTTTTATAAATAGAAACCGTTGCCAACGGTTTGGCTCATGATTTGACCTAAAAACCATCAAAACCGAACAGTAAACACCCTTAATATCTATTATTTTGCTTAGAACGTGTTGTTCTTCACTAGTCTTCCCCTAACAGTTAAAATTCACCATGCACAAACTTCTCAATGTGAGAGTAAGGTTCACCACTGTTGATCAGTTCTTGTGACTAAATAATGAAAAACAATATATAAATCATACCTGTTAAGTTCACCGATGATACGGAAGACATCATGATATCTGATCTGGATTGGGTTCCCGTTTAGGGTGTACGATTAGGATGGTATTAGGTGAGATCGTGAGAGCTCACGGTTTGGAGAGAGAGGGAGGATTTGGTTAGTGGTGATAGAATAGAATCATTAGTCAATTCCCTTTAATTAACTTTTTTATTTATATGTACATCCAAGGGGAAACCCATTAATGACCCATTTAGAGTAATTAGGTCCATCAATTAATTACTAGCCATAGGTTATTAAATAAATAAATAATTATATTTGATCATTTAATAATTAGATAAATGATTATAAGAGCCACATATTAAATCGTGTCTTACATTCTCCTACTTGGCTGAGCAATAATTTATTATGATCATTAGTAAGTGTGGAGAGATTTAATACTCATTTTAGTTCTAAACTGTAACTATAGCAAAGAAATACAGTCATTGAATTAGTATTCAACTCAATACCCCCAAGTAATTATACTATAGCACAAATTTAAAACTTAAGTAAACTTTAGAATCAAATTTACAAGTAAGCCCTTTAACATTGATTTGTATAATCAGTATCTATATGTCTTTAGGCATGCATAACATATTCAGAGACAAACAAATTCAATAACTGAGGAAATTTCATTAATAAACGTAAGTAAATACAATTATGCCACTAAATAAGGTCTTTAGAAAAGCCCATCTTCGAAACATGTTCTTCGAAAACTTTAGGTGGGAGACCTTTAGTTATCGGATCCGCAAACATAATTTTAGTACTTATATACTCAATATAAAGATTATTTTCCTCAACTCGCTCATGTACGAACAAGTACTTTGTATCAAGATATAATCCAGCTCCAGTTGTGACTAAATAATGGAAAACAATATATAAATCATACCTGCTAAGTTCACCGATGATACGGAAGACATCATGATCTCGGATCTGGATTGGGTTCCTGTTTATGGTGTACGATTAAGATGGTATTAGGTGAGATCATGAGAGCTCACGATTTGGAGAGAGAGAGGGAGGATTTGGTTAGTGGTGATAGAATAGAATCATTAGTCAATTCCCTTTAATTAACTTTTTTATTTATATGTACACCCAATGGGAAACCCATTAATGACCCATTTAGAGTAATTAGGCCCATCAATTAATTACTAGCCATAGGTTATTAAATAAATAAATAATTATATTTGATCATTTAATAATTAGATAAATGATTATAAGAGCCACATATTAAATCGTGTCTTACATTCTCCTACTTGGCTGAGTAATAATTTATTATGATCATTAGTAAGTGTGGAGAGATTTAATACTCATTTTAGTTCTAAACTGTAACTATAGCAAAGAAATACAGTCATTGAATTAGTATTCAACTCAATACCCCAATTAATTATACTATAGCACAAATTTAAAACTTAAGTAAACTTTAGAATCAAATTTACAAGTAAGCCCTTTAACGTTGATTTGTATAATCAGTGTCTATATGTCTTTAGGCATGCATAACATATTTAGAGACAAACAAATTCAATAACTGAGGAAATTTCATTAATAAACGTATGTAAGTACAATTATGCCACTAAATAAGGTCTTTAGAAAAGCCCATCTTCGAAACATGTTCTTCAAAAACTTTAGGTAGGAGACCTTTAGTCATCGGATCCGCAAGCATAATTTTAGTACTTATATACTCAATATAAAGATTATTTTCCTCAACTCGCTCACATACGAACAAGTACTTTGTATCAAGATATAATCCAGCTTAAGTTGAACAGTTACTGTTCGAGAAACTAACGGCAGCTGAGTTATCACAATAAAGCTTCAATGGTCTAGAAATGGAATTAACTATTTTGATCCCAGTGATAAGATTCTTTAGCAGCATTCAATGACAAGTCGCGTTATACACATCTATGTATTCTGCCATCATAGTGGATGTTGTGGTCAACTGTTGCTTATGACTCTTCCAAGAGATAGGTCCGCCGGCTAATATAAAGATGTACCCTGAAGTGGATTTCTTGTCTTCTTTGCACTTAGCAAAGTCAGAATCAGAATAACCAACCACTTCTAAATTATCACTTCTTCTATAAGTCACTTTATAGTTATTCGTCCCTTACAGATATCGAAGTACTTTCTTAGTTGCTTTCCAGTGATCAAGGCCAGGATTAGTCTGATAACTACCTAGCATTCCAGCAATATAAGCGATATCCGGACGAGTACAGACTTGAGCTTACATAACGCTCCCAACTACTGATGCATAAGGTATCATTCTCATTTGCTCCTTCTCAACCTCTGTTTTTGGACATTGAAAAGAACCAAAAACATCTCCCTTAACTACTGGAGCTACATAAGGAGAGCAGTGTTGCATATTGTAATGTGTGCGGACCCGTTCAATGTAGGCTTTCTGAGATAATCCCAAAATGCCCTTAGATCTATCTCGGTGTATTTCGATGCCTATGACGTAAGAAGCCTCTCCGAAATCCTTCATGTCGAAATTATGCGATAGTAAACGCTTCAACTCATGCAACATATCTAGACTATTACTTGCCAATAGAATATCATCTACGTAAAGGAAAAGTATAGTAAAGTTGCTCCCACTCATCTTGATATAGGTGCATTGATCCACTTGATTCTTAAGGAAACCTTGTTTCTTCATGACTTCATCAAACTTTAGGTACCATTGACGTGATGCCTGCTTCATCCCGTATATGGATTTCTTCAACATACAGACTAGATGTTCTTGACCTTCAGGTTGAAAACCTTTAGGCTGTTTCATGAACACGTCTTCATTCAAGTCGCCATTAAGGAAAGTTGTTTTGACGTCCATCTGATGCGACTCTAAGTCAAAGTGAGCTACTAGGGCTATCACGATCCTTAATGACTCCTTTCGAGAAACATGAGAAAAGGTCTCTTGATAGTCGATTCCTTCTTTCTGAGTGAAACCTTCTGCAACCAATCTCGCTTTATAGCGTTCAATGTTTCCATTCAGATCTAGTTATGTTTTTATGACCCATTTACATCCTACGGGTTTAGCACCGTTGGGTAATTCAACTAAATCCCAAACATCATTTTTCTTCATGGAGTCAAGCTCTAATCATAGCTTTGTTCCATTCAGAAGACTAATCACTGCTAATGGCTTCATGATAAGAAGTAGGATATGTAAACTTTTTGACATCCATTTCAGCTTCAATCAGGTAGGTGACATAATCATCAAAGTTAGTAGGCCTTTTGGACCTAGACAACCTCTTGAGTTGATTATCGGGTTCGGCATTGTCTTCATGTCGGTCGTTTGATGTGCCTTCATTCTCTAGTATAAAATGAGTAGCATTAAGATCTGAGGGAGGAGGAAGTGGTGCAGTGACGTGCAGTGCAACGTCGTGTACAAGAGGAGTAATCGGAGGTATAGTAAGTGACGAATCTCCCCCCCCCCCGCACGTCTTGTACTTCTTCAAAATCTGGATAAGGATTTTCACTGCTCCCACTGACCTTAAAATCCTCAAGGAATTTGGCATGCTTGTTTTCTACAATACGAGTGACGTGAGAAGGATAGTAGAATCTATAACCCTTTGAGTGATCGGGATAACCGATGAAGTAACAAGTGACAGTTTTCGTGTCAAGTTTCTGTAAGAAATGATTATAGAGTTTAGCTTCGGCAAGACAGCCCCAGACTCAGTTTCCTTTCTGTCCATAGTTCATAAGGAGTTTTAGGGACAGACTTTGAAGGAACTCTATTGAGTATATCACTACTAGAAAATTAGTCTAATGCAACTTTTTAAATGCAACTCTTTTCAATTGTGTTGCATTTGATTCTAAAGCAACTTCGTTCAACATAAAGGTTGCATTAAGAGATCTAATACAACATTTTTCCTAAAAAGTTGTAAAATTTTATTGATATTGCAACTTTTTTATTTAAAAGTTGCAAAATATTATTGAAATTGCAACCTTTTTATTTAAAAGTTGCAAATTTTACTAAAAATTATAACTTTTTTCTTGAAAGGTTGCAAATTTTCCCTGCACGCGATACATATAGAAAATACCAAAACTGACTTCTATCGACACTAAAAACCATAAAAATGAATACCGTTACCGTGTTGTCCGGGCTAGTTATGTGTTTTACAATAAAAAAAAAGTCTATTTACAATGGTGTTATTACACAAAGTTATCTAAAAAAAATTAATGCAATAACGTACTTAGTTAAAAAAAGCGTTTTAAAAAAATTTATATACATTTTTATACATATTGAAGCTTATTTTTAAAGAATAGTTGTAATTAAAACACAAGCATGTGAACTAAAACAAAGAGTATAATTAAACTAAATAAAAAAACCATCAGCAAGATTCGAAGCTTAGCTTTGAGGTTTAATGTGTAAGTACTAACCACCATGCTATCTTCAATTGTTTGATAAAATCTCAACAAAATAATACAAAACAATGAAAACTATATAAACCTAGATTTTTTAGGATCATTTTGATTTTAAGCCAGAGACAGAATTTGATCGCACAAGAGAATTAAGCCAACGACAGGCTATTGATCGTCATTATCCAGCATCGATCAAGTTATATCATCATCTTCATCTCGACTTCATCAATCGTCCTCAAGTTCCTCGCAGTAATTACTTAATTGTATGCTTCTTGATCATGATCGTAAATGATACTGTTGTATATGATCACGGTAAATGATCTTAATTGTGTGTTTCTTCATCGTGTTCTTTATCAGTTATATTCGATTACAGTTATATCCTTTGCTGTTTTTTTCATTTATTTTTTCTTATTTTTTTGTTTTTGCTGGGGTTTTTTTGTTTTTTTATGTTTTTGTTGATTCAATTCTTACTTAAACTTAGGGTGTAACGCGCCAAGCCGGCTCACGAACTACTCGAGACTGGCTTGCTAAAAGCTCGAATCGGGCCAAGCTTAAACGAGCTCGAGCATAAATATAAGCGAGCTCGAGCCGGCTCGCGAGCCTAAACTTACACTTATAAGTTTTGATCTGACCACAATTGACCCGTTACCATTTTCACCCAAACCCATGTTAACCCGAACCCATTTGACCCGTTACCAACCCACTTTTTCTGTTTTTATTTGCTGTTTTTTTAATCTCTTTTTCCTGTTTTTTATTCCTATTTTTTCTGTTTTTTTTATTAGCTAAATAAAATTTTGAAATGCACTGGCACTGTTGGTCAACTCATACATGTATATACATATTTGAGCATGCTAATATGCACAAGTGGACAACACAAACTAATTTAGCATCTCATGTTTTAAATTATGTCCAAGTATATAAATGAATGTTATATGAACATACAAACCTGAGTAATTACCAGATAAGTTGTATTATGGATCTTGTTCCTGGTCTGTTTTTTTTTTATTTTTTATAGAAACAATAGCATACATGAAACTTTCTGATGTCATGAAAACAGTAGCATACAAGTGATGGTTTTATGTCTTTTTTCTGTTTTTTTTGCTGTTTTTTTATTACCTTTTTTCGGTTTGATATATCATATATGTATTTTCTGTTATTTTTTCTGTTTCATATTTTGTTTAAATTTTTTGCTGAATGGGTCAAGAGAGTCAAAGTACACCCAAATTGTTAAACAAATTGAATTTGGTCGAATGATCCATTTTTGTTGAATTTGGTCTAATGACCCATTTTTTCTGAATTTGGCCTATTGACTCGTTTCCTGTTAAACAAATTGAATCATCAAAAGCAGTCTCATTAGAACGGGTCAGGTTTTGACTTTTAAGAGTCAAATGAGATGCTTTTTAATTTCAAAATTGACATTAAATAACTCATCAATTATAGTTATAATATTACAAAAAATAATTATAGGAAATATAATGAGCATCATGACTCTTGTAACCATTTTCACCAAAACCCATGTTAACCCGAACCCATTTGACCCGTTACCAACCCATTTTTATGTTTTTTTAATCTTTTTCTATTTTTGCTGTTTTTTCTTTATCCAACAGATGAACATCTATGTCAATCATCAAGTTTTAAGAACAAAACACCAGCAATAAGCATTCTTATTCTTAGGAATACAAAGATTAGAAGGTAATGGATTCTAGAATAAACCAATCTCAACAATATGTGTTTACTACTACTGTTTTGATCAGATTCTGATGTTAGTAGGAATAGAAAGATTAGTGGGTAATGGATTCAAGAATAATGATAGTTGTTGCCGCTGTAATTTTGAAAAGCAACTGCCGGATTGCCACTCATGAGTTTGTATGCATTAAACTTGGGTGGACTTCAAAGTTCAACCCGTTTGACCCGTTACTCTATTTAGTTAGTTTTTTTATTCGAATTGTTTCAGATAAATCACAATTTTATAAGTCAAGTAATTTCAATGCATGAAACCATCTAATGGTTCAACGGGTCAGGTACTATTAATGCATGAAACCTTCTAATTGGTAGACAAGTCAAATTAACGCAATAAAAACTGAACTTCACCATCTATAACAAAATCTGACCATCAATTGACTATTATTTACCCTAAAACAACAATCAATGACCTTGGTTGACCCTAATTGACTATGAAGAACTCTAATTGGTTTGTAATGTCCAAATTAACCATAGTCGAGCATCAATGAGCCTAATGGCCCGAATCGATCATCAATAACACTATATGACCATCAATCACCTCAATTGACTATTAGTTACCATAAAACAACAATCAATTACCTTGGTTGACCCTAATTGACCCACATGAACTCTAATTGGCCAGTAATGTCCAAATTAACCCTAACCGAGCGTCAATGACCCTAATTGGCCGCCAATGGCGCCAATTAACCATCAATCATCTCAATCGACTATTATTTACCCTAAAACAACAATCGGTTGACCCTAATGAACTCTAATTGGTCATTAACGTCCAAATTAATCCTAACCGAGCGTCAACGACCCTAATTGGCCGTCAATGCCCTAGATTGACTATCAATAAACCAAAGTGACAATCAATAATCCTAGTTAGTTGTTAATAACTAATATTTGCCTTAATTGACCATCATTTACACTAAAACAACAAATAAATGACCTTGTTTGACCCTAATTGACAAAGTTTAATGATCATAATTAACTATCATTAGCCTTAAAGGAGCATCATCGACCTTAATTAACCATCAACGACCCTTGTTAGACCATCAACGACTGTAATTGATCATCAATGACCTTTTTTGACAATTAATGATCTAACTGACTATAGTTGCCCATTAATGATCAAATAAACCCTAACTAACCATCAATGACTCTAATTGATGATCAATGACCAGAAGTGACCATTAGTAGCTATAATTGGCTGTTAATGACTTAATCAATCATCATCGACATTAATCGACCATTGTTTAACCTAAAACACAATCAATGACATTGTTTGACCCTAATTGACAAAAAATAACTGTAGTTGGTCCTCAATGATCATACTTAATTATCGTTCACCTTAAAAGAAGCATCATCGATCTTAATTGACCATCAATGACCCTAAAACACCAGTGACTTCAATTAACCCTAACTCACCATCAAGACTCAAAGTGAGTACCAATAACCCGAGGTGATCGTCAATAACCATATATGACTATTAACGACCCTACTTGACCATTAGTAACCCTAAAACAACGATAAATGGCCTTGATAGACCCCTAATTCACCAAAATTAACTCTAATTGTCATTAATTGATGCATATATAATTATTGTTTTTTTATCATGCAACCTTATTTTATGAAAATAACTTTTTTGTTATTTATTAAAAAATCTTAAAAAGCTAACTCTTCATTCATAACAATTCATTAAATATAACACATCTATAAGACATGTTTGACTCGATTTTTTAATATTAAAAAAAGTATTATAAACTATATATTTTTTATTTATTTATAGTATTTATCTTAAATTTATATAGTTTTTCTTCAATCATTTGTTCCCCTCCTGTTTTTTTCTAAAAAATTAAAAGTTCCCTCCTGAGTCCATTTCCCCCTAAATTCCTAAACCATCAGATCTTCACACCCCTCTCTCTCCCTCTCTGGCCGATGATAAGAATGACGATAACATACTAATCAGACCTCATCATCTTTACATCTCTCTATCTTTATCTGATTCAAGGAATTCGGTCTTCACCATCCCAGACTAGTCTCTGCGTTCATCATCGGTAATCTACAATTCTTTTATCTAATAACTAGCGGCTTTTCTTATTGTTTCAAAGGAAAATTTGAACCTTTTGATTTGGGAATTGAGATCGATCAAAGGATGTTAAGTTCAATTGCTTTTATATAGACGCTATAAAACTATCTCAACCTTTTAAATTCATACTTATTCCATTCCGTTCATAGGTAGGCCTAAAACGTATTCCAGTAAGCAGGTAGGATATTCCATTTCGCATTAGACTTTTGATTTGTAAGGGTATTCCGGATCAGATGAATACCCCTATTTGTTATTGTTGATTTGAATTAACATTTTGTAACCCTATCTTTGTCGATTGCTACTGCATTGAGCCTGTGTGTCGTTATTAGGATTATAGTTTTTTTTATATTTTTGAATTGAATATCTATAACTAATTACTTTAAGTAAACTTCGTGAATAGATTTTTTACACTTGTTGGTATCGTAGTCTAGCTTCATCAAAACAACTACAATGGTAGTTAGTCCAACTCGGTTCTTCTTTAAGTAAGCATAAATTAGTGTCTGTTATTAGTCATTGACTTTTTTGCTTTTCGTAATTTTGCGAGAATCTAATTTACATTGATAAAACAGAGGACAATCTGGAGTCAACTAGTGGTGGTGGATTGCATTTGTCTGATCAGACAACTTATAAGGAAATGGTCAGACAGCTAAACTGATTCTCTTCATATGCATGTATGTGTTTAATCTGATTTTTATGAGATTTTGTCATTTGTAGAATTCGAAATGTGTTTATGGATTTCCAGTATAGAATTCTACATGTGTTTATGGATTTCCACTAATTCGAAATGGGTTATGTTTAAACAGCAATGAATTACCAACTTTAACCCAATTGTTTGAACGTACAAGTAAAAGGACGGAAAGACGTTCATATGTTGATACTTATGATGACACGGCAAGGAAAATTGTAAGTTCTTTCTACTTTTAACCTTTTGATAGTTTTGTATGACGCCTTATATTATCTATTGTTGTAATATCATTTTTATAGTTGCAAATTAGAACCCACTATCACTTTGTGTTTCTTTGTTAACGTGTGACCATTCCACTTGTAATTTGGAACATCAATTCTTTGTGCTAGATCCGTAAAATACATTTAAGGTGATATGTTTAGTTTATTTAACTTAACTTTTAGACATTATATTCCAAGTAAAAGTGCATAACTAAGAATTAATCTATGTCAATTCTTCGTCTTTTATTTTCATAACCTAAAAATCACACATAAATGTTCCAAATTTTAGGTTGTGGTTTGTTTCCCTATTCTAATAAGTCAATATTTGAACTTAATATGTTAACGATTTGCTTTAAATTTTAGTTCAAGATTATACCTGAGTGTTCCCTCCTTTACCATCAGGAAGACAACCTTTGTACACCTGACTGCTCCTTCCTTTACCGATAACATAAATTTCAGTCACATAATTGTATAAGGAAACCATAAAATTCATATAGGATTGCGCTTTTCGGCAATAAAAATCGAATATTTGTTTCAATTTTAGAGAATTTTCATACTTTGTTGCTAGAATAAGATATTAGTGTCTTATTATTTATGCGAAAAGCCATATATTATAACTATAAAGTGAATAAACACAATGGAAACACTGAAAGCAGGATTGAAGTTCATAGTTGCAGCTGCAAATTCATGAAATTTAAACAATCTACAACTTGTTGGGATATTATTTTTTAAGTTTATTCGGATTAACTCGATTAACCTTTTCTAAAACCATTTACTGATCCAAATAACATATGTCGGGTTCCGGTTAATCCTTAAACGGGTTTGGAATCATCAGGTTCCATTTTATTTGGGTTTGGTAACATTCGAGTCGGGTTCGGTATACACATAGTTGTCAATAGCGTAGCGAATCGACAGACTTCCGCTATTTCCAAATAGCGACGACATAGCGACCAAATAGCGAATATTCCCTTTTTTTAAATTTTTTTTATGTTTTTAACCAGTTTTTTACTTGATTAATATAAATAGGGTTGCTAATAACCCTAATATATGAAGATTTAGATGGTTATTGATTATAATTGCTACAAATCCTACAATATTTGAATATAAAATATTTCTAAAAATTTCTAGCAGTGTATCGCTAAACGTGAAATAGCGCCCGCTATTTACCGCTATTCGCTACGTAGCGTATAGGTTGCTTGTCGCTATTTACCGCTATTCGCTATTGACAACTATGGGTATACGGGTTCAGGTAAAAATGACATCCCTAGATAACGGTACTCGGAATCAAAAAGCTCATCTCTAGTTTTATCTTGTTAAGACCATTTTAGACTTAAGTTATAATTTAGTTATTATTTGACATTTGTCGCTTTATACTTGATGCTTGCTTTCTTCCTTTCATTCATGGTTAATAGCATATTGAATTGGATCATGACTTATCAAGGTTTTGACCCACTTAGTTGGATAATCAAATCTGATGAAATTGTTTAGCAAACAGGTGATGTACTATACTACTTTCAAACTAGTGAGTATTTGAGCTCATACAAATAGAAACACACATGCGTTTTGTCTTTTGAAGCAGTAATTACAACAATATAAACCTATTTGACAGCAAGTAGTGTTGTCTAACAGCAAGTAGTCTAGTCCATGAACCTGTTTGACAGCAAGTAGTGCTGTTTGACGATGTAATTTACACACTTGCATTTTGTATAACGGTCCTATTTTCTGGTCTTGTATGAACTGTTGGTGCAAAGTCCAAACTGTTTATAGTAGCCCATGCCTCCAATTATAGCAAACAAGTGATCAAATTGTTTTGAAATTTTTTTCTTAATAAATTTTTGGACAATATTACACGAACAAATGAAGAACTTCAACCCTATAGAGGATGTCAGCGTTATAGTAGATCCTTTTCTGGTTGTAATGAACAATGAGAACTATGGATATCACCGACTTTATGGTTGATGTGTCACAAATACATTAATAAAAAATATAGATGGTGCTTGCACATCATACGTGATTCCAGAGGGGATGATGAAGTCATTCAAAGCAAATGTTGTTTAGAAAAACTACTTGCTGGAAATACGCAAAGAGATTGAAGAGGATCATGAATAAAAAAGCTAAGCTTGAAACTTTGCGAAAAGATATTGATAGCCAGCGACAAAACTTGGAAGCTATGATGCGGAAGGTTATGAAACAACTACCAGTTGGAGATTGAGATGAGTAGAGTGTTTTCTTTTCTTTTTATTATTGTAATTGACATTTTGTGTTGACTATATTAAACATGTTAAAGTACACCATTTGAGTATCAATGATATTTGTGTTATTATTGTTTTGGCGTATTTGCGATTGAAGACATATTAATCAATAGCAATTGAATTTTTGTTACAAAGTTGCATGTGGGTGTAAAAAAGGTTGCATTTGTTGTAACTAAAATTTGTAAAAATGTTGCATTTACTGTAAAAAGGTTGCATTTTTTCAATTAAAAAGATAATAATGGTTGCATTAAGTCTAGAAAAAAGTTGCATTTTTGTAACTAAACTACAATAAAGATTGCATTTGATTATTAAAAAAGTTGCATTTCAATGTAAAAAAGTTGCAATAGAATATAAAAAGGTTACATACTAAAAAGGTTGCATTTGAATAGTAAATGCAACACTTTTAAAAAGGGTTGCATTAGGCCTTGAAAAGGTTGTATTAGGTCTAATGCAACTGCTTCTAATGCAGCCCCCGGTAAAAGGTTGCATTAGGCTTAATGCAACTTTTCAAGGCCTAATGCAACATTTTACTAGGGTTGCATTAGCTTCATTTTCTTGTAGTGTATGAACGGCTGCTTTTAAGGCCTCGATCCGGAGGAATGAGGGTAAACCTGAGTTGGATAACATATTGCGTACCATGTTCATTAGGGCTCTGTTTCTTCTCTCAGTAACACCGTTCTGCTGAGGAGTACCGAGCATGGTGTACTAGTTCACGATCCCCTGGCCCTTACAAAACTCATAAAATGGACCAGGAGCCTGACCCACATCAGTATGTCTGCCATAATATTCACCTCTTCTATGTGATCTCACAACTTTTATTTGAAGATCAAGTTGTTTTTCAACTTCAGTTTTATAATCTTTAAAAGTCGCAAGTGATTCAGATTTTTCTTTAATAAGATACAAGTACATATAACGAGAATAATCATCGATAAAAGTGATAAATGAAGTATATCCTGTTATACCAGCAATGGGGTAAGGGCCATTAATATCAGTGTGAATGAGTTCTAATAAACTAGAGCTCCTAGTGGAACCTTTCTTATTTGCTGATGTCATTTTACCTTTAAGGCATTTGACACATGTTCCAAAGTCATTGAAATCGAGAGATGGTAACACTTCATCCTTCACGAGTCGAGATAAGCGATCTCGTGAAATGTGGCCTAAGCATTGATGCCACAACATGGATGAAGCTTCTAAGTCTCGCTTTCGTTTAGTCTTTGTTGAGTTTTCATTTATATTATATGATAACAAACACTTGGAAAATTCATCATCTAGTTCTAATCTATAGAGACCATCATCCAAATAACCACGTCCAAACACTTGAGAATTTATCATAATAGAAAGTTTGCCATGACCATGAGAACAAACAAAACCGTCAATGTCTAACTTTAGTCCTGATACTAGATTCCGAGTAATCTCAGGAATATATAAGGTATCACAAACTTTAATACATAAACCAGTGTTCATAATTAATTCTAAGGTTCCCACAACTTTGACAACTAGTTCTTCTCCATTCCCCATATTAAGTGTTCTTCGGTTTCTTTCCAGCTTCTGGATTGTAAGGAATCCCTCTAAGGAGTTGGTTACATGAACCATAGAACCAGAATCAAACCACCATGTATTAGTTGGAACATTTAAATTATAGGACTCAAGTATCATGTAAAGATTATTACCTCGCTTGCTCAGCCACTCCTTAAAATCTGGACAGTCTTTCTTCCTATGTCCAGCCTTGCGGCAAAACTTGAAGTGAGAATTCCCTTTGAAGTTCTTAGAGCTGGAAGCACCACTCGCATCTTGTTTATGGACCTTAGAAGATTCCTTCTTATGAAAATTGCCTTCCTTTTCTTTGAATCAGCGGACATGAGATAAGCAACATCCAATCTCTCTAGCTTCAGACGTTCTTCTTCTTGGACGCACATTGCAATCAACTCACTCATCTTCCACTTGTCTTACTGTTTGTTGTAGTTGATCTTGAAATCTTCAAAAGACTTTTGTTGTAGTTGATCTTGAAATCTTCAAAAGACTTACGAAGAGAGGTCATGATAAAATGCACTAGGAAACCGTCATTGATCTCCATGTCTAAGCCCTTGAGTTTACGGGACATGTCATTCATCATCATGATGTGCTCATGAATACCGTTGATCGCATCATACTTTGTAGTCACCAGCTTCAGAATAAGAGTGCTAGCATGCGCCTTAGAAGGTCCCTTGAATTGATCCTCCCCAGAAGCTAGATAAGTCTTGGCATCTTTAGAATCATGTATAGCTCCTCTGATGATCAGACTGATAGAGTTCTTCATTAGGATAAGAGCCATGCGGTTACACCTCGTCCATTTCTCATGCTTTATAATGTCCCGAGGGGTGCTTTTGTAAGTAAGATCAGCAGGTGCAGGCTTGTCGAGTGCGTGATCGAATTCCATCATGCCGAGAGACAGCATTAGTGAATCTTTCCAAGCAGAGAAGTTCGTTCCATTCAAAGTTTCGACTCCCAAGTTAGGGGCTGCAGTGGTTTTTATACGAGAAAATTATGATACTAATTGCTAAAAGAAGAACTTAGAGTGTCTATGGGGTAACTTAAACTAAAGCAGGCGGAAATAAAGACCATTATATTAATGAAGTTGTGATAAATATCTATTATAATCACCAAAATAATAGATTAATTAGTTTCTACTTAAACAATGTAACACATCACTTTTGAGCAGAAGTAAAACATTTGTTTAGTATTAGGAACAATTTAATATTGAGTATGTGTAGTAAGAATGTAACACATCACCTTTGGGCAGAAGTGAAACATTTGTTTAGTACACACATAATTAGCTTCGCGAAAACTAAATGTGACACATCACCTTTGGGCAGAAGTAGAAACACTTAGTTATATTAGACGAAGTAGTGCTTAATTAAACTTAAATAACTTTACAAGCGTGACACATCACCTTTGGGAAGAAGTGAAACTTTAGGTGTTATTTAAGTTTATCATGTTTTCCAAGTTCACTAAGTTATAATGCTTATTTAAGCTTGAATAAGTATACACATGCATCACATCACCTTTGGGCAGAAGTGAAGCTTTAGGTGTTATTCAAGTAAGTGTTAAGGTTTTGAAAACATTTAAGTTTAAGGTTCATTAAAACTAAAGCATTCATTAATAGCAAAACCCCTGTTAGCGCGGAAAAATTTTAGGCACATAAGTAATGTCAGGTTCACTGCTAAGTGAGGGTTCACGGCTAAGTGAGGATTTACGGCTCAGTAAAGTTTCACGGTTTAGGTAAGGTTCACGGTTCAGCAAAGGTTCTCGGTTCAGGTAAGGTACACGGTTCAACAAAAGGTTCACGGTTCAGGTAAGGGTTCACGGTTCATCAAAGGTTCACGGCTTTTATAAAGTTCACGGCTCCAGAAGGTAAACCGTGAACTGTAAAACCTGTGAACTTGAAATGTGAACTGTAAACCGTGAATATATAAACTCGGAATCGTGAACTGTTACCTGTGAAGTTTAAAACACGTGAACTTGAGACTCTTAAACAAAACGTGAAGTCTATACCGTGAAGGCTAAGACCCGTAAACACAAACAACCGTGAAAGAGAACCTGTTAGACTATGTGCGATATTTAAGGAATTTGATTATATTTTAGATTTCAAAAATATCTTAGGTGTTAAGTATATCCAAGTTTCATTATTTAAAATAATTAAATTAATATTTTAATGTGAAACTTGGAGATAAAGTTACATAATTTTAGAAAACATAATCAAAGTCATTATTCATCCCAAATTAAGGGGATTTTAATCGAAGATAATGATGAACACGAAGAACAGTTTATGAACATCAGATAAACTGTTCTTCAATAATTATCATATAAAACCTGGAATCGAAATCTTGAACATTAATATTTAACAGATTTCAAAAAATATTAAGGATCTCGGGTTTAGGAGATCAAAACCGTGATAAATTAGCATAAGCCGAAAACCGTAAAACAATATTTAACACGATTTTCAAACGATTTTAACAGAACTTTGTTCTCCGATTCTAATTCAAGTTTAGGGAAAGAAACAAGAACTGATTTATCAACATCTGCTCTGATACCACATGTTGATCAGTTCTTGTGACTAAATAATGGAAAACAATATATAAATCATACCTGCTAAGTTCACCGATGATAGGGAAGACATCATGATATCTTATCTGGATTGGGTTACCGTTTATGGTGTACGATTAGGATGGTATTAGGGGAGATTGTGAGAGCTCACAGTTTGGAGAGAGAGAGAAACGATTTGGTTAGTGGTGATGGAATAGAATCATTAGTCAATTTCCTCTAATTAACTTTCTATTTATATGTACACCCAAGGGGATACCATTAATGGCCCATTTAGAGTAATTAGGCACATCAACTAATTATTAGCCATAGGTTATTAAATAAATAAATAATTATATTTGATAATTTAATAATTAGATAAATGATTATAAGAGTCAAATATTAAATCCTGTCTTACAACCACAACTTCTTCCATGTTACAATATGGAAGGAATCAGCGCTAGCTTCTTATTTAAAGGTCACATTTTCTCTTTTCAGTAGTCTAGGTAATGATCACTGTCTATTTTTTCACTAATTTGATACTGACCACCAATTACGAATACATACTAGGCACCACATAAAATAAGTGCTTTTGAAATTCAAAATGAAGAACACACCAGAATACTTTTTTTCCTTTCATTTGTACCTTTTGATCTTCATCTTAATGTTGATTATGAAAGTTTGAAAAGAATATTTGCTTAAATCACTACTAGAAATCATGAGTATCGCTGATGGGTTTTAACAAACGGATCATTCATCGGAAGTATGCAGACCGACGGAATCCACCAAAATTTAGTTTTTTAGTTATTTTTTTGGATTTTGGTGCACCCGTTAGTGATCCGACGGGTTGATAGGTCGTTCGTAATACTATGGTAAAATAAAGCTAATAATTCCCATGCACTGCCTTTTCAAAAAAGATTCCCACCCGTTTGTCTAGAAAGGTTTTTCGACCGTTGGAATTTTGCGGATTGGATTTTTTATGAGAATCCCTCCAAGCTTTTTTAGTTGTTTGTCAATGCGGTCCCTTACCGACGGATAACCCGTCGAAAATCCACCGCTAAATCTTCTATAAATAGCAATAATCGTGTATTTCTAAAAATGGTAAAAAAATCAAACGTTTATCTATAAACTATCTATAAATGTAACACCCCAACCCGATCTAGGGCTGACGTGTCACTTATATAGTAATCAGAATTCAATGCTACAATCCATTAATGAAAAAACGTTACATTACATTTGAAAACAAAAGCAAGTCTTTACAATTTATTTAAATTAAAAACTCTTGGACTTTATTCTCTCAAGCCCTCTTCCCAATTAGCCCTGCAACCTAACATACGTAACAAGAACTATACAATATGCAATGACTTAAAATCTCAATCAAACAATATATACATACACATTCATTAAACACATTCAGTGAGTCACATTAATTAATTCAGTGTGTCATGTTTAGTAGTTCACATTCGGTGAGTCATATAACACGTTCGGTAGTTCAGTGCATCACCTTTCGGTGCGTCGCAATCAGTAGTTCAATGAATCAATATCAATACTTGTTAATATATATATAGGGAAGGGTTCAAATGATAACCAGTTTTTATGTTATATTCGTGATAACTACTCTCAAACAATCACATAATTTATAAATTATTTTTTCTTTTAATTATTAAAAGAGTATGTAAGTATATTGAACATATATCTTGAACATAAATACGAAAATGATAAGTCCTACATATACGTACCAAATAATGTTACATATACATGACACATAGTGTTTACGTATGTGTAACACTAACATAATGATAATTGTTACATATACATAACACTATGTTTGAGAGTGGTTATCATGGTTATCACATAAATATTAGTTATTATATGAATCTCACCATATATATATATATATATATATATATAACAATTATGTGATAACCATGATAACCACTCTCAAACATAGTGTTACGTATATGTAACAATTATCATTATGTTAATGTTACACATACGTAAACACTACGTGTCATGTATATGTAACATTATTTGGTACGTATACATAAGATTCATCATTTCCGTATTTATGTTCAAGATATATGTTCAATATACTTAAATACTATTTTAACAATTAAAAGAAAAAATAATTTATAAATTATGTGATTGTTTTATAGTGGTTAGTACGGTTATCACATAAAAAGTTGGTTAGTATTTGAACCCTTCCCTCTATATATATATATATATATATATATATATATATAGGGAGAAGATCATGAGAAAACTCATTTTAATGAGAGAACCAAGAAACTCCTCATTAATAACATTTTCTTAATTAATGACGCATTTTTTGTATGGAAAAAACCCCTAAAAAAATAAAAGAATATATAAAAAAATAATAAAACAAAATAAAACTAAAAACTAAAAAAATCAAAATGTTTATCTCGGTTGCCTCGTTTCATAAGAAAAAAAACTAAAAATAGTCGGTTTAGCTTTATGGTTTACTTTTTTGGGTTTAGTTTAGCTTTTAGGGTTAAGTTTTTGGGTTTAGCTTTTAGGTAACTTTTTTGGAGGGGGGGGGGGGGTAAGGTTTTTGGTGGTGGGTGGGGGGTTTAGTTTTTTTTGGTGGGGGTTTAGGGTTTTGGGGGGTGGGGGTGGGGGTGGAGGGTTTAGGTTTTTGGGGGGTGAGTGGGTGGGGGGTTTAGGTTTTGGGGTGGGTGGGGGGGTTAGGTTTTTGGGGTGTATGGGATGGTTCGGTTTTTGAGAATATTTGATGATAGTATAATTACAAAAGTGTCGTTAATGAGAAGTTTCTTGGTTCTCTCATTAAAATGAGTTTTCTCATGAACCCAACCATATATATATAGGGGAGGTTTATTCTACATATTCAAAAAAATTTAAAAAGTCATTTAAACCCCCCCCCCCCCACCACCCAAAATCCTAAAACTCCCACCCTACCTATCACACCGTCAAATTATTTACTTAATAGATAAATAAATAAATTAAGTCCGTAACGATTGGTAACATTACACACCAGTGGAAGCTAATAGAAGACTTCTAAATATGTCGAACACCATTACAAAGACTAAATGAGTACGTAGACTTAAATCAAAATAGGTCTAAATGGACTTGACGTCAAACGACCATGCGTCTTCAACTTCTAAGGTCATAATCCAAATGTTTAACCTATTCTAACCATGCCAAAGTTATGGAATGCCTGAAAAACATGCTTAAAAATGTTAATGCAATGTTGGTGAGTTCACAGCTTTTAAATGAATATGATTGGCAAAACCATTTGTACGAAAACGTTTGGCAAAAACCATTTGTACGAAATCATTCGAAAAAAACCTTTTGTACAAAATTGATTGACAAAACTGTTTGTACATGTACTATTTGCAAAATTCTTTGCTCGAAATTTACTTGCAAAACCATTGGTACGTATACCATTGGCAAAACCATCTTCTCGAAATTGTCTGTCAAAACCATTGGTACGCATACCATTGGCAAAACCTTTTTCTCGAAATTGTCTATCAAAACCATTGGTACGTATACCATTGGCAAAACCTTATGCTCGAAATTTACTTTATGCATATGATAAACAAAACAAGTTAGCGATTGATTCATCGATGTCTAGCTAGCACAAACGAATTATGTGATGCATAAGCCTATAACCAAACCTTTAACGAATTCTCGATTTTGCCCCAGGCCATTGTCCCTTTAAACAATGAGAAACAACAAGACCTAATATGCAATCATTTGACCCTACTAGACGTGGTTAGCGCGACTAACCATGATTGGGGGTGTTAACCCGAATAGTACTATTCATATCGATCTACGGATAAGTCCATAGCTAATGGTTATAGTTCGGAATACCGAGGACTTTTAGGTGTAACTCATGCACACAAAGGAATCATATGCTTGTTTCTCATTTTCTAGTTATCATACCATTTGAAATTAACATGTTTTTCCCCCAAATATAGAAAATAGTAAAAAGGGGCCGTGAAACTCACCTGGTGACGTGTCAGGAATAATAATGTCCTTCTGATAGTAATGAGAACCAATGTCCACATGATATGATAGTCACGATTTTACGTCCTACTTGAGTCCTACTATACCTGTAGGTACTTAAAGAGTTTTATGAACTAACCCTAATGTTATAAAGTAAATCTAAACTCATGTCGAGTTATCACGTGTGCGGTTGAGCTCTGTTGATTCTTAGAGGCAGTACCTGTTCAGTATACGATGTTGGTTTAACATTTGATAATATTAGTTGCTTAATTCGAGTCGGTCTCCTCAACTCGAATATGTTTCAAGAGTCATGTTAAAAAGTGTTAGTTCGTCACACACTCAAATGTGTTTAACTGTATGCGTTTACGATAATTCGTGTTTATGTGTCTCTTAACAGAACGTGTGTAACTCTATGTTTTAATAAAAATATTTTAGGGCTTAATAATATATTCATACGAGTATTTATAAATATATACCTACTCATATATTTATATAGTTTCAAAATCCTAAAATATGTTTGTACCGTATTGTATTTCTCGAATAAACGTTACTTATTAGGACTTTTTTGACTTTACGTAAACATATAGGCGTAAATATACTTAATTTAGTATATTCATTTAACGTATTTTATTTCTCCTAGTCTTAACCAAAAACGTATGTATATATAACTTCACTTATTGAATATAATCGTCTCAAGTAACCGTATACTCGTATGTTTTCCTAAAAAAACATATATTTATATTGTATGTGTATATATATATATATATGTGTGTGTGTGTGTGAAAATATCGTTTAAGACAAGTTATGAAGGTATATAATTACATATGCGTTTATATTACTTGTTCATGATATTATAACGTATTATGTTCAAAACCTTTCATATCAATATATATTCAAAACTCAAAAGACATGTTTATTTATACTCGTATTCGATTATTATATTTAACAAATAATCGTTTGGTTTAGTATAATGAGAATACCTACATATACATACACATATATATATATATATATATATATATATATATTCGGATCTAAGTATCGTTTTATAAAACCGTTGTTTGGTTTTATGTATTGAATATATAAATACATATCTAGCTTTATATGTAGTATATGTGTATTGGTCATTATTACTTATCAGACCCAATTTTAGTCAGTACATTATGGTTATAATTCATGTTTCTCATCATCTATGCGGGTTACCAAATATTTGTATTACGTCTCCACGTATTAAAATATATAAATAATTTTATAAAAAGGATAATAGAGTCGTATATTTGTGTCACGTGCTACGTTAGTTACCATTATCACTAATAATTCAAAACCGCATTTGTTCGTATCGACTCCTTTGCCAATACTTATATTCGTTTCTATCAAACTGATGGCACAACAATTATACTTGTTTAATACCAAATGTATATTGAATATATTTATTCTAAGTCACATGTATATAAAGTTTCCAACCCTCGTATCCCGTAATATTGATTTATATATATATGTGTGTGTGTGTCGACAATATTAGTCACTACTAATGTTGATTTTTAAGTTTTCTAGAGCTCAACTAGAAGGTCACACGCGTTATATATTATTGTTTATAAATAAATATATATCTAGTTTTAGGCGCACGTCTATACCTTTCGTACGTCTTGTTTACGAACCGACGCGTTCTAATCCTTATGCTTAATGTATTGACCAAGTTTGACCGCCGTTGACCTGAGTTTGACCCGATTTGACCGAGTTTGTGAATATTTTTTATGTGGGCTCATGATGTCGTATCCTGTCCAAAAATCACATATTTATACTCGGGAATGAAACCCGACCATCTCAACGACTCTTTTAACCGTAAATCTCAACAGAAACTTAAAACGGGAAACAAATGCTAACAGTGCGTAAATCTACTCCCAAAGTGACACGAAAACTGGAAAAGTACTTACCCGGAGGAACATGCCCGTCGGAATCTGATCGGGGGTTGCCGGAAAACCGGGTTGGTGCCAGAACCCTAGTTTCTCACCGGAAAGCGAACCCGGACTTGCAACAGCCGCCAAAAGCACGCCCTTTTCCCTGAAACCGTCGTCGTAGTTGCTGGAGAACCCTACCGCCGCCGCATCCACTAACACCGCTGCTAAATCCGTGAGATCCCACACCGTTGTCGTCGTCTTCGTCTTTCAGCCGGCGTGGGGGTGCAATGGAACCCTAGATCGTCGTCTGTTTCACCGGACGCTAGCGGTGGGGGTTTGCTGTTGAGGGTGCCGCCGGAAAAGCCGCCGGAAGAGCCGCCGGCCCTCCTCTTACTCTCTCTGCCATTACTTATCTAGGCGAACCATGACAAGTTCTAAAATGTTTTACGTGTCAAAACCATTTTCTTTCTAAAAATCTTTACTTTATGAACTCGTGTCAAAAAGGTAAGTGTTCGTCTCTTTCTTTACACCACTTTCCCTTTTCTTTCAAAATCTGTCTTTATCTTAAATTCTGATAAAGGTTTCTTCATATTATATCAAGGAAAGTAAGGTGGTTATCTTTCCAGAGTAGAACCTCCAATAGAGATGTTCCCAAGAAAGAATGACGGGTCTAGAATGGATTTATACACCATTCTTTCCTTAGACAGAACATACTGTTTGCAAGATAGGTACATACCGGTCGGATGGTTACCCAACACTTCTTTGATATCTCATGAATACTTTGTTACTTAGTTTTAAGATTTATACATCATTTATACATAACCTCTTGCAACATGAATAATATCCAATCAAGGTATATAGCATTTATCTAAATCTTTCTAGCATGCATACCGGCCCAAAACATTTAAAAAGGGCCTTATAGAACTCACCTCTAACTACATTCTCCTTCACACAATTCTTTCATGCTAATGTAAACAACACAACGACTGGGATCAGGGTCCTAAGTCATTATAACATTACTTAATCATAAGTTCCTAGCTTAGTGAAAGTAACCATGTCATTAGGAACTAGTCAGAACCTTACCTCAGAACTATCTCATGCGTATTGGGGTCGAAAAGCTGGAAACCAGACTTTCCTACACGAACCGGGGCTTCTTGGCATGCCTACCGAGGCTAAGTGTGTGTTTCTAAGTGTGTTGGGACTGTGTGAATACTCTAAAATCGATCACAAATCCCATCTATTTATAGGCTACCTGACGGGTCCATAGCGGACCGCTATCTATATACATGTCGGTCCGCTATCCAAGTATGGCGGTGTAATTTTCTTAACGGGCACATAACAGACCGTTATACTTCTCATGTCGGTCCGCAAGGAATAGACTGCGGCTAGCGGACCTCAACGGACTCCATATCGGTCCGATATCGATCCTCCACGTGTCAGTCTTCAGTGATTAGTCACCCGACACGTGTCGCTCTCCGGTTAATTCCTTGCCCTCTACATAGCGGACCGATATCTCTACAGATGTTGGTCCGACATCTGTCCACTTTCATAAATTTGCATTTTTAGTCCCTGAACTTTGATTTCAATAGCACTTTAACCCCTTATACTTTAATATAATGTCTTTTAACCTCCTAGGGTTTTATCAAATGACAACTTTAGTCCTTCCACTTATATTTCTTTAAAAACTAGGGTGTTACAAATCTACCCCCTTACAAAGGTTTCGTCCTCGAAACCTGTTACTTACTCGAATAAGTAGGGATAAGATTGTCTCATCTCTTCCTCTGTCTCCCATATGGCTTCAGACCCCTTTTGCCACTGAACTTTCACTTGTGTGATTACCTTATTTCATAATCTCTTTTCTTTACAGTCGAGTATAGCCACTGGCTTCTCGACATAATTCAATCTTTCGTCTATCTCTATATCATTCAGTGGTACATGAGAGGTTTCGTCTGCCAAGCACTTTCGTAAGTATGATACATGGAATGTCGAGTGAATTCCACTCAACTCTTCTGGCAATTCTAATATATATGCAACCTTCCCTACTCGAGCCACAATCTGAAATGGTCCAATAAATCTTGGACTCAACTTTCCTCTATTTCTAAATCTTATAATTCCCTTCCATGGAGATACTTTCAATAGAACGTAATCTCCAACTTGGAATTCTATTGGTCTTCATCTTTTGTCTGTATATGACTTTTGTCTGTCGTGAGCAGCTTTTAGATGAGCTTTAATCTGATCTAACTTTATACCCGTTGCTTGGACGATCTCTTTACTTCCAAGCTCTTTGTGTCCAACTTCTCCCCAATAGATGGGAGTTCTACATCTTCTTCCGTATAACATTTCGTATGGCGGTATGCCAATACTTGCATGATAACTATTTTTATACGAGAATTATACCAAAGGTAGATGACTATCCCAATTTCCACCAAAGTCAATAATGCAAGCACGCAGCATATCCTCAAGTGTTTAAATTGTTCTTTCACTTTGAACGTCCGTCTGAGGATGATATGCCATGCTAATCAATAACTTAGTTCCCATTTCTTCATGGAACTTCTTCCAGAAACATGACATAAAACATGTGTCTCTGTCAGATACTATTGAAACCGGTACTCCATGCCTTGACACAATTTCTTTAATAAACACTTATGCTAACCTTTCAGAAGAGTAAGTCTCACGTATAGGTAAGAAGTGAGCACTCTTAGTTAATCTATCAACTATCACCCATATGGTATCATAACCTTTAGCTGTTTTCGGTAGCTTAGTTATGAATTCCATAGTGATATGCTCCCATTTCCATTCTGGAATATCTAGTAGCTGTAACTTGCCATAAGGCTTTTGATGCTCTGCTTTGACTTGAGAACAAGTCAAGCATTTAGCCACATATTTCATGATATCGAATTTCATACCCGGCCACAAATAATCTTGGTTTAGATCTTGGTACATTTTTGTAGTACCCGGATGAATCGAATATCATGATTTGTGAGCTTATTCTAGAATTTTAACTCTGAATTCACCCATATGTGGTATCCACATATGACCGAATCGAATCTTAACTCCATACTCATTTTCTTCCAAATATTTCTCTTGTCCAACCATTTTCTCCTTTTTAACATTTTCTACTTTCAATGCGTCTATTTTGACATTTCTGAGCTGAGTCATAAAGTCAGGAGTTACAACTAACTTATATGACTTCACCTTAATAGGAGGATGCTCTTCCTTACGGCTTAGACCATCTGCCACCACATTGGCTTTCCCTAGGTGATATAGGATTTCACAATCATAATCCTTTATCAGCTCTAACCATCTTCGCTGCCTCATATTCAGATCTTTTTGCTCAAAGAAATACTTTAAGCTTTTATGATCTATGTAGATTGTGCACTTAACTCCATACAGATAGTGTCTCCATATTTTAAATGCAAATACTACATCAACTAACTCTAAATCATGGGTCGGGTAGTTAGCTTCATGAGGTTTGACCTGTCGTAAAGCATAGGCTATAACCATGCCTCTTTGCGTGAGTACGCACCCCAATCCCTGATATGAAGCATCATAGTAAACTACCAGATCCTCTGTCCCTTCCAGTAAAGAAAAAACCGGAGCTTGAGTCAATTTCTCCTTTAGCTTTTGGAAAGCATTCTCTTTCTCTGCTCCCTATACAAACTTTGTCTCCTTCTTCGTATGTTTTTGTCAATGGGGTTGCAATCTTGGGGAAATCCTGAATAAATCTTCTATAGTAACCAGCCAAACCTAAGAAACTGTGTATTTCTGTAGGCGTCTTTGGTGGTTTCCATTTCATTACTCTTTCTATCTTTGAAGGATCTACAAGAATTCCTTCTGCGTTTATCACATAACCCAAGAACTAAACTTCTCGGAGCTAAAACGCACACTTAGAGAATTTTGCATACAATTTCTCCTTTCTAAGTTTTTCCAGTACTTCCTTGAGATGACATGCATGATCACCTTCATTCTTAGAGTAAATTAGAATATCATCTATGAACACAATCACAGATCGGTCCAACATTGGTTGACATACTCTATTCATGAGATCCATGAATGCAGCGGGGGAATGACATTACGAAGAACTCATAGTGTCCATATCTTGTACGGAAGGATGTCTTTGGAATGTCTTCCTCTCTAACCTTCAATTGATGATTACCCGACCTTAGATCGATCTTGGAGAACCAGCTTGCTCCTTTTAATTGATTGAACAAGTCAAAAGTCCTCGGTAGCGGGTATTTGTTCTTTATAGTAAGTTTGTTTAGCTCCCGGTAGTCTATGCACATTCGCATACTACCATCCTTCTTTTTCATGAACAATACCGGAGCACCCCAAGGCGAGATACTTGGTCTGATGAAACCGATGTCTAACAATTCTTGCAGTTGAGACATTAGTTCCTTCATTTCTGATAGAGCTAAACGATAAGGTGCCTTGGCTAGAGGCTTAGCACCAGGCACTAAGTTAATTCGGAACTCCACTTCTCTTTCAGGAGGTATTCCTGGTAATTCCTCTGGAAATACATCCAAAAAGTCACAGATTACTGGCACGTGTTTTAATTTCTTAGTTTTCACTTTGAAATCAATAGCGTATGCCAAGTAGGCCTTATTGCCTTGATTCATAAACTTCATAGCTTTCATCATGGAAATGATTCTAACGGCTAGCCTTTAATTTATCACCATGGATTGTAATACAATTACCGTCTTGAGTCTGCATATGGACTACTTTCTTATTGCAATTAATCTTGGCATCGTTTGCTGCCAATCAGTCTATATTAAATCCCTTAAGAGTCATCAGATATAGTCTAATGGAAAATCTGTGCCCTTCAAGATCGATGAAACAATCTTGAATGACTTCTGCCACCTTCATCGTCTTTCCATTTTCCGTTTCAACTTCAAAGGTTTCGTCTAATCTTATGGTAGGTCTAGCTAAGGAAGGATAGAAATCTAAGGATACGAAACTCCTACTGGCTCCTGAGTCGAATAACACAATAGCAGGTACGTTATTAATGAGAAATGTACCTAATACTATGTCAGGCAATGCTTTTGCTTCCTCGGTGGTCAAAGTATAGGCTCTACTTTTGGCTTTTGAGACTTATTTCTCCTTCCCATCTTTGATCACTACTGGTGCTGAAATTTTCAAGGTTGGGCATTCTATGATTTGGTGTCCAAGTTCTCCGCACTTGTAACACCTCAGCCCTGACTTAATTGGGCAATTGGTGGCTATATGTCAAGGCTTACCACATCTGTAGCAAGTATTCGATCCATACTTGCATTCTCATGTGTGTAGTTTGCCACATTTGGTGAATTTATTATCACCACCACCATGTTCCTGTCTCTTTCCTCTTCCTCCTCCTCCATTCTTCTTATTTTGACATTTAGAAAAGTCTGACCACTTTCTCTTTGATTCCACAGGGCGGGAACCGAAGACTTCATCATACATTGTCAAAGCAAGCTGTATGGTGGACCGATAGGTCTTCAAGTCTGAAGTCTTTACTAACCTCCGTATCTCAGATGGTAAACCCTGTACGTACTGTTTAATGCGTACAAACTCAGGGGTTATCAAATGGGGATAACAAACGAGCCATTCTTGTAAACTTGGTAGTATACTCTCTGTGAGTCATACCACCAGCTTCCAATTTAAGGAAATCTCTTACGAGTTTTTCCATCTCATTATCTGGACAGAACTCCTCTATCAGCAATCTTTTCAACTCTTCCCAAGTCATCCGATCAATAGCTTTATCTCCCAAAGCTATGACCAAGTTCTCCCACCAGCACAATGCTTCTGACACAAAGGAGTGGGCTGCATACTTAACCTTTTGATCATCTCTGCATTCACTAATCTTGACCACTGCCTCTATCTCTCTTATCCACTGATGAGTGACAGTGGCGTCCTTTGTTCCTTCAAATTTAGGAGGGTTTCCGTCTTTGAATGCCTTTTAAGGACATCCCTTCTTCCCTTTCTTACGAGGTCTTGCCTCGTATGAATCATCAGATTCATAATCATAGTCAAAATCATCTTCATCTTTATCATTTGTATTATTAATTTCTTTTATTGGTTCATCATTCTTCTTTCTATTCTCCTCTAGGCTTGTCAATAATATTGGCAAAGCCGTGTCTAACGCCTTGGCAATAGCCATGTCTATAATATTTTTAAGCTGAGGATCTATCACATGTTCCTCTACTTTCTCTTCTCTCTCTATATGTTCTATTTCAGGTTCGGCATTGGCGGTATATCGCTTCTGCCTCCTAGGAGTATTGGGATTAACCCTTCCTCCCCTTCAGCCTCTACCTCTACCAACCATTTCTACAAAAGATATGGAGTGTTTTTGTATTCGCATGATGGATTGATAGCTAGAACACAAGTGTATTGTAAACATTAACAACTGTGGCTACAACGAAATTAATCATTTACGCCACTTTTGGTGCTCTAGTTATCCTTCTATTATGCTTCCTACTAAAATACTCATACCTTTTTCCTTTCCCTTGGCATCAGCCTATCTTGACTGGCATCTCTACTTGCATTCTTACTGTCTCTTAACCCTAGTTTAAGTCTAAATACTTGGGCAAGTATCTAAATATCTTAAACTATAGTTCTGATACCAACTTGTGACACCCACATCCCAGCTCACCTGAGATGCTGGCCACTTGTTGGATTTACTCATGAACGTATAGTAAACAGAGATCATACACAGCAGAAGACTTTAAAATACTATTTTATATCATAAAATTTGTTTTAATGTACATTCTAAAGAAAGTAAAACATAACTATTCTAATGCCAGCTCATAAGAGGATGTCAGATAGCCTGCACGATGCCTCTACTCTTGTCCCTTGCCTCTACTGTAGGAGGCTACATCTTTTCCTCATACACATGCTTAAACATCTGGCAGCTTTATGCTGGTGAGTTCTAACTTTTAGTCAAAAATGTCTTTGACCTCTGTCTCATTCATAAATGGGTTTATATGACACGTATTAAAACATCACCTTAACTTCTTTCCCAAACAAAATACTTTATACTTGCACACTTGTCTTTTCGAGGTCACGTTAACTCCTAAGTGGTCGTCACCACTTATACATACCCTTGCACAAGGTGTCTATACTACATTCCACAAAAGAATACAGTACTTCTCTACGTCTAAGTTGCAAGATATTATGTGGCATTTGGCCAGACGTGACAAAATCTTTCTTTCTTTACAGACCAATATGGTAAAAACATGCCAAAAACTCTATCTCTTTCTCTTTACTCTTTTGTCAAGACAATAAATGTCAAGACCTCTACTAGTCAAGGTAAAACCTTGACTTCTCTGTCATTACTTATCTGGGCGCACTATGACAAGTTCTAAAACGTTTTACGTGTCAAAACCATTTTCTTTCTAAAAATCTTCAATTTATGAACTCGTGGCAAAAAGGCAAGTGTTCGTCTCTTTCTTTACACCTCTTTCCCTTTTCTTTCAAAATCTGTCTTTATCTTAAATTCTGGTAAAGGTTTCTTCATATTATATCAAGTAAAGTAAGGTGGTTATCTTTATAGAGTAGTATTTCCAATAGAGATGTTCCAAGGAAAGAATGACGGGTCCATGATGGATTTATACACCATTCTTTCCTTAGTTAGAACATTATGTTTGCCAGGTAGCTACATACCGGTCGGATGTTTGCCAGATAGAATACTCCGTTACATAGTTTTAAGATTTAGACATCAGTTATACATAACCTCTTCCAACACGAATACTATCCGATCAAGGTATATAACATTTATGTAAATCTTTCTAGCATGCATACCGGCCCAAAACATTTAAGTAAAACATTTAAAATGGGACTTATAGAACTCACCTCTAACTTCCTTCTCCTTCACACAATTCTTTCGTGCTAATGTAAATAGCACAACGACTGGGATCAGGGTCCTAAGTCATTATATCATTACTTAATCATAAGTTCCTAGCTTAATGAAAGTAACCAAGTCATTAGGAATTAGTTAGAACCTTACCTTGGAACTATCTCCTGCATATTGGGGTCGAAAAGCTGGAAACCGGACTTTCCTACATGAACCGGGGCTTCTTGACATGTCTACCAAGGCTAAGTGTGTGTTTCTAAGTGTGTTGGGACTGTGTGAATGCTCTAAAATCGATCACAAATCCCATCTATTTATAGGCTGCCCGACGGGTCTATAGCGGACCGCTATCTATATACATGTCGGTCCGTTATCCAAGTATAGCGGTGCAATTTGCTTAACGGGCACATAACAGACCGTTATACTTCTCATGTCGGTCCGCAAGGAATAGATTGCGGCTAGAGGACCGCAACGGACTCCATATCGGTCCGATATCGATACTCTACGTGTCATTTTTCTATGATTGGTCACCCGACACGTGTCACTCCCTGGTTGATTCCTTGCCCTCTACATAGCGGACCGATATCTCTACAGATGTCGGTCCGACATCTGTCCACTTTCACAAATTTGCATTTTTAATCCCTGAACTTTGATTTCATAAGCACTTTCACCCCCTATACTTTAATATTATGTCTTTTAACCTCCTAGGGTTTTATCAAATGACAACTTTAGTCCTTCCATTTATATTTCTTTAAAAACTGGGGTGTTACATAGTTCAATAATGATAACATAAAATTAATAATTATTTATGTAATTTAATTATTTCAGGTAATAAATATTCGGATTTTGTTTACATCAGTGTTTTTCGTGATCGCGCGTTCCACGTCGTATAACTCACGTGTTAATCTCCAAATCATCGTCTGTAGTAAATATTAATAATTATTATTGACATTTAATATTAGTAGTCAGGCATCATGATGTGTGTCGGTTATCAACCGTGAACGTGTTAATCAAATTAATCGTACCTTAAACGTAGTGCATAACACTATGTGTTAATCATATGTTTTCTTGAATCATTCAGTAATCCGTCAAGTAAGGCCTTATATCAAGTTCGTCTATTGGGAATACAACCGGATCGTTAATAGGCCAAGCCCAATTATGACGAGTTAACTATCAATGTAATTGACCCTAACTTTAGGGTTGTCACATTACCCCACCCCGAAAAACCTAAAACCCCCCACCCCACCCCCTAAAAACCTAGATCCTAACAAAAAACCCTAAAAAACCAAAAAAGTCATCTAAAAACACCACCTCACCCCCCAAAAGCCTAAACCTCCAACCCAACCCTCCCCCCCCCCAAAAAAAAAAAAACCTAACCCACACCCCCCCACCCCCCCTAAAAAGCCTAAATCCTAAAAACTAAACCCTAAGGCTAAACTCTGAGGCTAAACCCCAATGCAAAAACTAAAGCCTACAAAGCTATGATATTAGAGTTCAACGAGATTGTTCCAACCCCTCCGAAATGAGTAAAATCGGAGTTCGTATGAGCCATTTTGTAGCGAAACCTCACACTATATATATATATATATATATATATATATAATTAAAGATAATTCACAAAAGCACTTAAATAACGAATTTGGATTCCCGATTATCGGGTTGTTAGTCCCAAACACCCGATGGATCTTCAATATCGATATCAAACGACGTACACAACTAGCGAAAATCGTTGTATACGAATGATTGAAGAACAAGAACACAAACAAATTCACTCAAAGTAATTCATATGATTATAATCAATAAGAACCGATTACAATTGAGAGAAAACACAAACTCAAAACGTCTAACCTAGTTACGTATGGAATACAAGTATTTATACTAACAAAAGCCCATACGGCTACTAGGTTCACGGCCTTTACAAGGCCGGCCCAACACCATTACCCGTGAACTCCAAGTTCACGGTTTACACCCAAGACTGAGTTTGATACACAATCCTAAGCTACTAGGGTCCTACAATCTCCCTCTAGGATTATGCTATCAAAATTCAGAAATTTATATCTTCTAAATGATCTCCACTTCCAGCATAGATTTTCTTCCGGATAATATCAGCAACTGCTCCAGTAAACACTTTAGCCTATTCTTCAAATAATGGCTCACTTCTAATTTGACTACGTCCCAAAATCTTGATGTCAGTTTCACCAAATTTTGAAAGATCAAAAGGATCAAGTATTCGAAACTTCTTATTTCCATCCACAATCACTTCTTCGGTAGAAACAGGATCATAAGCCCAAAACTCAAAGTCTCTGAGTGAGTTGACCGAAACCTTCTGATGAACTAGGACTTGCTTTGAAGTCTTTGTGGCTGGCCAGATAACATTATACCAGCTATTATCAAGGTTCTTGAACACCCTTAGCTTTCTCTAGTCTAGACTCTGCTGTCTTCATACCGGCAAAGTTATACAAGCATTGTTGATTTAAATATTTGTAGAACATGTCAGCCATTCCAATGTTTTCTATATTTGTAAAATTTTCCTCATTTAACTCCCGAAGATCAAGCTTTGTCCAGGAACTAAAGTCATTGGCACTTGAATAGTACTCCAGCCTTCCACTCTTCCTTATAACAACAAACATATTCTTCTCCTTGTGAAATTGCCATGAGGCAAATCCAGACCTCTCACCCCTTTTTGAGTAATAACTTTCAATGTTTGTAGTGATGTGAGTCTCAGTAGGAGGACCAGGAGGCAACATACAGGGCTTTCTCTTGCTCAGAGGATCAGAGGCAGAGGATGTAGTTTTACTTGACTCATTTGTTGCTTCATGAATCTCCTCAACCTCCTCCTCTACATCAATAGTTTCTTCGGTAGGTTTATCTTGAACATAATCAGTTATATCATCAAGATTTCCACCAATGTCACCTTCGAAGTCAAATTCTACATTTTCATCATTTAACCCTTGACCTCCTAAGCTGCCTTCTCCTTGATTTCCCTAATAATCTTCATTTTCATAATTGGTGTTTCCTCCACGGTTTTCATCCTCATCTCCTCCATCATTGTCATTTCCACCATTATCTTTTCCTTTACCTTTGTCCTCAATTTTCTTCTGTAAATTGTGGAACATTGTAATCACATACCCATATTAGCTTCTAAGCGTTGTATCTGTTCGTTTTGAACCGCTTGAACATTTTTAAGCTCCTCTATCTGCTTGTCTTAAGCCATTGACACTTGTTCCAATTCAAATACTCTGTTCTGGAGCTGATAAACATCTACCAGAGCAGGCTGTGTGGTCCCCACATGTAGTTTGCCTTTGGCTTTCTCAGTTAACAACTCTGGTGGAGTAGAAATGTAATAATTCATAGAGAATGTAGCAGTAGGGCTTAATGGTGGAGTGGATGATGCTCTTTGTGGTGAAAGTTGTTGTTTCTATTGTATTGCTGGTGTGGTAGTGGGTGTGAATTCGGGTCTCAGTACCCTTAGCTTTGGGTCTCTCTTTTTTCTTGGACTAGATATTAGATCCTTCCCGGAACTTATGTTATCACAACGTTTACTCGTGCATTACGCTTAATTATAATTAATTAAGTGCATTTATTATTTAGCAAAGTCCAATACGAACATTTCATGCATTGATAATTCAGTGAATTATCGGATCACACACGCGCCCTGTCTCACGAGCGTTGGTGAATTACTAATCTGATACTCCGACATATATTTGGAGCATGATTTTTATACGTAATACTACGATTTATTATTTCATGCCTATATTTAATTTTCTGGAATTTTTCGGAAATATTTGACCCGAAACGCAGTCTAGAATTACACGTGATATACACCTTGAAACATAAAACTTGCAAAGGAATTATTTTCCATCCAAACATAAATAACTTATTTAATTAACAAAACTTTTAATTCAAAATGCTACAAATTATTTAAAACACTTACACAAAATTGGAAAGTAGAAGACTTTCACCCTAACTCTTTCAATTACAATAAAAAAAGGATTTTCTCTTTCCTTCTCCTTGTAAAAATCGTAACCCCCTCCCCATGATTTCATTTTCAAAATTTGAAACCACATCCCTTCCTAAATGCCTTTTAATTTCCATTAAACACATAGTTCATTTACCCATTACACCTCTTTGTAACTCTTAAAGATTTTAGAGAAAGAAAAACAAATCCTAACCCCCATCCCTACACCCTTGCCGTCGCCCCCTACACCCCACCCACATCCTAAGCCTCTCCTTGGTGATTCTAAGACGAGGACAAGTGGTAGCAAGCATAATCTAATCCAACATCTTCAAAACTCATCTTCAAAGGAGGTAGTTTTACAAGTATTTTTCATTTAGAAATATTTCTTTTCTTATGATTCTATCATAATAACGTATCCAAACACAATTCTATGCAAGTAAAACTCATTTTTACAAACAAAACATTGGATTATATATCAAACTCATAAAACATAAAGGTGTATGTTGTTGGTGTAATGGTGATGTGTTATAATTTACACATCTCTTTGGCACAAAACTTCACTCATTTCACGATCAATTCTTGGTTATTTTCAATGTTTACACACTTATTTGCTTCATTTCCAGTTTTGTAGGTTTTGTGAAGCTGAGTGAACAAACAAGGGAATTCCAGGATAAAAGTTGGAGTTTTAGGGTTTATGAGTTGGAGGCACGATCGTGCCCCCTACCTGGCACGGTCGTGCCAGTCTTCAAAACCCTAGGCACGGTCGCGCCCCGCATCTAGCACCACCGCGCCGAGCCATTTCCTCGAGCACAACCGTGTTCCAACGCCCCACGACCGCGTGTAATCCCTTGAGTCTGACCCCTGACCTCAGAGCCGTACTTCCTCGTTCAATGGGACCCAATACAAGCTCTGGATTGGTCAACCCTCTACACCACGACCGTGCTAGTTCTTTGGCACGGTCGCGCCCCAGTGACAGGCACGGTCGTGCTTTCCCTCCTGGCGTAGTCGTGCCCCCTTCAGTCTATGAATACAGAAGTTTATTTCTCATTCAAACATTCAGCAACTAGAGCAAAACCTACTGTTTAAGCTCCGAATCAACTTTGTTCCAGCCATATTTCAAGCATCTTGGAGGGATTACAACATCAAGAGGATCATCATACATCCACAACAATATCTAGGCTTGTAGGAGTGGTTTGATTCTTGTTTTCATAGCATGTCTCTTACTATTTTTCCCTGCTTATTTGTCATTCTTGTGCTCATGATGAGCTAAAACTCTTGTTCACTTTGGTTTAGATGAAGTTTAGATACATTTGATAACATTCATGGATTATTAGCAATTATTGTGTTAATGTTATGACAATCGTATGATTATTATT
This sequence comes from Smallanthus sonchifolius, assembly GCA_023525975.1. NCBI lineage: Eukaryota > Viridiplantae > Streptophyta > Magnoliopsida > Asterales > Asteraceae > Smallanthus > Smallanthus sonchifolius. The sequence goes on from CM042023.1 coordinate 43,783,875, forward strand.
CAATGAAACTATGTATTCAAGTATTTTGAGTTGTTTACAAGACTTGTATGTGTGTATGCCATATCATGTTGGAAAACTTATGGTTTATGCTTGTATTCATGGATTGGTATATGTATTTATGCTAATTTATGGCATTTCACTAGGAATGGTGAATGAAGTCTTGTTTATGATTTATTATTCTTGTATGTGTATCCTTATGCTTATGTTTGGAAAGAAAAAGTGTTTGTTATGATGTTTCATGCTTAGTTTTATGTTTTTCTAGGATTTGTTGACACAATCTCCTAATTTATATGAACCTTGTATGAACATTGTATGTTGAAGAAATGCATATGATTGTCTAATTAAATCAACTTGAGGTGAGTAGTGTGTTCTCATATTATCTTTCCAACTAGTTGTTGGATTGGTGTACCTTAATCGAAAGCTAATTTAATCTTTATAAACATTGACATGATTATAACACGTGAGCTTCATTGCATGATTTTAAGTGGTTAGATTGTGTTATTCATTCTAGCTTTCTGAACGGTCATTTGATTAGATGTCTTTGACGAGAATTTGATCAATCTATGTTTCGTGTATTTGCTATGTTTTTATGAGTGTATTGAATGTATTCTAGATGGATTCGACACCGAAGTGATCTTTTCACCTTGATTGTTTGACTTGTGATTTTAGTTTAGTTTTATATAAATTGCATACTAGTTAATTAAACAAACTCTTCAAAATATCTTTTTACCATCACTTGATTGAATCTTAGTTCCGGTTTATTATCGCATTCCATCGTGTCCACGGATTGATATCCGATTCTTACCTTTGCTATATTGCTATCGGACGGGTACACTTGCCCGGTGTGTGTGTGTGATTAGTCTTTGGTGAAAACCCCTTTTTAAAACTAATTGTGTAAAAATCTTTATAAAAATATATATATAATTTACACATATCAAGTTTTTAGTCATTTAGTATATATTTTTGTGCATATCGTATCTTCTTGTTTGTTATTTGCAATTTTCGTGTAGAGCTATTTTTGTATTTTTATTTGTTATTTTTAGTCGCATTTGTACATATATTTTAGCTAATTTTATTTCCAATTTATTTTTCATTTCTTTTTATTTATTTATTTTCATCTGTAATTATTATTTTGTCTAACTTGTGTTTCTTTTCTTTCTAGGTTCGTCCATTTAAATCTAACTTATCTTGCAGATCGTGTATGTCCTCAACTCCCGCCGAGTAGGTTATTGAGCCGTCTTCCAAGCCGGAGCGCGATCTTCATCAAAGATTGAGGACCCGTTCCCGATTCGTGACCCAGTTACTCGAGCTTGACGGGGTTGTTATTGACGAGGTAGAAGAGATAGCGGATGCGGGTCGGACGCTTTCGGATTTTGGCAAACTGACATTTGAGGGTTTGGAGTCGAGCATCAATAGGCCGACTGTTGGAGCGCATCAGCTTGAGATCAAATCCAGCATCATACAGATGGTGCAGAACATGTGGCAGTTTGACAGCAAGGATCACGAGGTTCCCAATACTCATCTGGCCGGTTTCTTAGAGATTTGCGCCACATTCAAAATCCGTGACGCTACCGACGATGCTATTCGGCTCCGGTTTTTCCCGTTTTCCTTACGGGATCGAGCCAAGGCTTGGTTACTGTCACTTCCCCTTCAGTCCATTAGTACTTGGGACCAGCTGGCTGGTAAATTTTTAGAGAAGTACTTCCCTCTAGAGAAAACAGCAAAACTGAGGGCTAGGATTCTTTCTTTCCAGCAGGATGACGGGGAGACGATCTATGAGGCGTGGGAGAGATTCAAGGAACTGATGAGGAAAGTTCCCCACCCTGGATTATTGAAGTGGCAGCAGTGTGAGACCTTCTACAATGGTCTAGATATGTCGGGGAAGCAGCTAATCGACACATACGCGGGTGGAGACATTGGAACGAAGACACCCCAGGAGGCGTATGACTTGTTGGAGAAGGTAGCATCAAAGAGCTACACTCAGCACACTTCCCGAGCGAGGACTCAGAGGCAGGGTGTCCATCACGTGGATGGAATCACCACTTTAGCTACCCAGGTTGAAGCACTTTCCACCAAGACCGATCAGATGCAGGTCCACAAGGCCCAGCCTTGTGTAAGTTATGTGGTGGGGCGCATCCCATGAGTGCTTGTCAGATTGGGGATCTAGGGACCCATGAGCAGGTTGACTTCATGTCTAACCAGAATCGTCCTTAGAACAATCCGTACAGCAACACATATAATCCGGGGTGGAGGAATCACCCGAACTTCAGTTGGAAGTCTGGCAACAGTGGCCAGAACCCACCTGGATTCACTCAGCGCCCAACATTCCAGCATCAGTCCCACCAGTCTTAGGGACAAGGTTCCCACTCTAAACCTCAGCTGGGCCAGTTTCATGGCCAAGGTTCTAGCAGCGGTCCTCCGCCCGCATCTAAGGGTAAATCCAGTTTAGAGGCATGGTTGCGCGGCTGTTTGCCAACTCGGAGAGTCAGAATCAGTTGGCCGAGAAGCATAACCGTTACATGGAGGAGCGTTTTCATACGCACGAGACTGAGCTGAGGAATAAGAAAGCTTAGATCCAGACCATAGAGAATCAGGTTGGTTAGATCATGAAGCTCCTTTCTGAGAGACCGCTAGGTGGCCTGCCTAGCAACACTGAGGTCAATCCCAAGGCTCATGTGAAGGCCATCACCTTGAGAATCGGTAGAGACACAAGGCCAGATCCACCAGTCCTTTTGCATGAGTCATCTAAGGAGGAGGTTGTGATTCAGATTCCAGATGAGACACCACCGAGGGTTAAGCCGCCGAGCACATCGCGTCCTCGAGAGGCTGTGAGAGATTACACTCCCCCCGTTCCATACCCAGGCATGTTAAAGAAACAGAAGATGTAGGAGCAGTATGGTAAGTTTTTGGGGTTGTTTAAGCAGTTGCATATCAACTTACCATTTGTGGAGGCTCTAGCTCAATGCGATGTTCTTGAAGGACATCCTCATGAACAAGAGGAAATTGGAGGAGTTGTCTCATGTGACGCTGAATGAGGAGTGTTCAGCCGTGCTTCAGAACAAGCTACCCGAGAAGAGGAGAGATCCGGGGAGTTTCACCATCCCCTGATTGATAGGGAGCTTCTCGGTCAGCAATGCCTTTGCTAACCTTGGTGCTAGCATTAACCTCATGCCATATGCGGTCTTTGCTAAGCTTGAGTTGGGAGAATCTAAGCCGACACGCATGAGTATCCAGCTTGTCGATCATTCGGTCAAGTATCCGCGAGGGATAGTGGAGAATATGTTCGTTAAGGTTGATCGTTTTGTGTTTCCTATAGACTTTGTGATTCTGGACATGGATGAGGAAAAGAATGCCCCTATTATCCTAGGTCGACCATTCCTGGTCACCGCCAAGGATCTGATTGACGTGTATTCGGGCCGGCTTACACTGAGCGTGGACGAAGAGAAGGTGACCTTTGACGTTGGGAGATCCATGCAGCACACCCAGAATCAGGATGATTCACTCTACTTCGTTAAGACCGTCTATTCTTGTGTGAGTGATCATCTCTAGGACACAGTTGAGGAAGATTCCCTGGACACGCAGATTGTAGGGGGTGGAGACATTTGATCTAGTTGGTGAGGGTCAGTTTGATGAGCAGATGCATAGCCAGGAGAGCTATGAATTTCCCCAGCGTTCAGAGTTATTTACGACTGTTGATAGAGAGTCTGAGCCGAAAGAGCGGCCTTCTGTTGAGGAACCACCACCTGTTGAGCTTAAGAAGCTCCCGAGCCATTTGGAGTATGCCTTTTTAGATGGTGAGTCTCGATTACCCGTTACTATTACCTCAGACTTGACAAGTGATGAGAAGGAGAGGCTGTTGGAGGTGCTGAAGCAGCACAAGCAGGCCATTGCATGGAGGATTATGGACATTAAGGGAATTAATCCCTCATTTTATACCTATAAGATCCTTATGGAGGATGATTTCAGGCCAGTTGTGCAGCACCAGAGGAGGTTGAACCCGAACATGCAGGAGGTGTTGAAGAAAGAGGTGATTAAGCTACTCGACGCTAGTTTGATTTATCACATCTTTGATTCACCATGGGTTAGCCCGGTTCAGGTTGTTCCCAATAAGGGAGGTATGACTGTTGTCACCAACGAGAGGAATGAGCTGATTCCTACTCGTACAGTCACAGGTTGGAGAGTTTGCATCGATTACCGCAAACTCAATGATGCTACCAGGAACGACCATTTTCCCCTCCCGTTCATTGATTAGATGTTAGAGTGATTGTCGGGGAAGATGTCCTACTATTTCCTGGATGGGTTCTCTGGCTACTTTCAGAACCCGATTGCCCCTGAGCACCAGGAGAAGACGATATTCACATGTCCGTATGGCATATTTTCTTATCAGCGGATGCCCTTTGGATTGTGTAATGCTCCTGCCACCTTCCAGCGTTGGGTGGTGGCCATTTTTCATGATATGATCGAGGATGTCACACCCCAACCGATGGCGGAATACGTCGGGGAGGACGTGTAGACTATTCATGAACACATGGTTGACTAAGTTATAATATATTAAATCATCACATTTAAATTCAAACCAAACAAATATCCAACAAAGTACATGAATTTCAAAACGTTCCTTTATTATCTAGGTCCACAACTTAAGTGCAGCAAACTTGATCAATCTCAAACATTCATACCTGAAACATGGTTAAAACAAAGTCAACTAAAAAGTTAGTTAGCATACATAGGTTTTGACTCTAAATAGTATCATTGTGTTGTGTGCATACAATCCATACAGATCATGGTTAATAAGGCAAATATGGAGAATTACTATTGTGAAACCAAATTGTACAATCAAATCTTTGTAACTAGCATGCAAAACCAAAATGTGTTGTCGAAAACAATCACCCTACCTGGGTGGGTTTGTCAGACTTAATAGATCTATCATTGTTAACCGTCGGCTTGTATAGTTAATGATTGCACATGTAAATTACACACAAAGTAGTTTACACACCTAGTACTCAAACATAAGGATCAACACACATGAATGTAGGGTGGAATTGTATTGTGTAATTTGTAACATTGTATCATTGAAACTCATGTTCCACCCCAAAATATGAAAAATATAAAAAGGGGCTATGTAAACTCACTTGTATAGATGGTGTAGATAGCAAGAACAATAGGTAGCAAAAGTGATTTTTGTAAATCACAAAGTTAACCTAGAGTGAGAATGTACGAATTTGAGTTAATAATGTGCACGGAGTCTAAGTTATGATTAAATGTTCATTGGTTTGATATGTGTGGATTTGTACAAGGGTTGTGTCATTTTATGTGACAGGATGTAAGTCATCAAAAGTTTGTTATGTAAAATTTTAAGTTCAAAGTATATATAAAAAATAATGTTTGTCTTTAAGGTTTATATTTAATCAATTTAAATAAATAAATTCCTTTAGGGTTTAAATAAATCTATCTTATTTGTTCATTTATAATATTATGTCAAGAAATATTGTAAATATATATTAGTATGTAAACAGTTTGTATAGGTTTTGAATAAAATAATTATATAAACTTTTTATTTAAAAAATAAGTTTTTAATCCGCTAGGAAGGATCAAATAATTGGTTTAAAATTCCCAAGTTGATAATTTGGTTTATAAAACAATTTCCGTGCCTTGGGGTTTTATTAAATAATTTTTATAAAGAAATTTGGTTTTAAACAAAATATATTAAAAGGATTTAAAAAAAAAACAAAAACTGACCAGGGACACACGATCGTGCCAATGTAGGGCACGACCGTGCTTAACCTAGGAACGCGACCGCGTCTCGTCAGGAGGCACAACCATGCTTGGGGTAAAGTCACGACCATGCTAAAGGATGAGTACGACCGTGTCGGGTTTCCTCTAGAACATAAATTGACTAAATCCTATATTATTAATAGTTGGATTCATGGGGCTTTCAAAGAATGGGTGTTTGCGAATCTAATGATGTAATTTAATTGAATTGAGGTCGTGTGTAGGGTGTAGTTCGACTAAAACGTATATGTCATGAACCCTAGGCTCGATTCGCGTTAAATTCGATGTTGTAAGCCCCAATTGGGCTAGGGCTTTCCATCTATAGAGGAAAACGAAAGCGTAGGTGTGATTTGTTACCTTAAACGATATCTAATTGATGGTGTTCAACCAAATGGAGTTCCGACTTGATCTCCGACGAATCCGGCTTCGTCTCCGGCGAAATTATTGTGCGCAAAATCTTGACAAAGGTTCGACTAAGGTTCGACTAGTGTGTAGAGTGATTGGTTTCGAATTCGAATGACCAAATGATCGATTTGATGAATTTACGAATGGCTTTGACGGTTACAAATTTGACACTCTTAATTAACAATCAAAGTCGTTAAAATGTAATAAAACGGTTTACTGATTTTTTAAATCGACATTGTGGTGCGTTTCCATTGAGGATTTGATCGGTTTGGGACGTTACGGAAATGATTTGCGTCTTTACTGCATGAGGTGCGACCGTGCCTGGAATTAGGCACGACCGTGTCTATGGTCTTGGCGTGACCGTGCTCAAGCAATGGCGTGACCGTGACTAAGAGGTTTTGGTTAAATGCAAGAAATAGTCCTTGTAGTTTGTGTTTAAGTTTGAGGAATGGCAGAATTAGTCAATGGGGTTTGTGATTGGATAACTTGGACTAACTGGACTAATTGTGTTTGTGTGAAATAGCAGAACTTGAGTTAACAGAGTTATCTCTTAATAGTCGTATGTCACATCATACATATATATATTTTTGTAAGGCTAAAATATGAATTTCTATGAATGAAATTCTAAATTTAATACACTTTTGTAATTATGGTTAATGTGACACAATGTAATGAACTATAATTGGAGTTGAAATGTTATTACTGCGCAAAATATAGCATAAGAAAATCATGGATGTTACAGTATCCCCTAGTTGAGGGAATTTCGTTCCGAAATTCAACTAGTTGAAGCTACTGTCTCAGGAAAAAAAAGATGTGGGTACTTAAGCTTCATTTGGTCCTCTCGTCCCCAAGTAACCTCGGGACCGCGTCTTGAATCCCAACGAACATTGACTGTTGGCTTAGGGAGTACGATTGATAACAAGATTTAGGTATGATACTCAAAGTCAGGCATGAATGATGATTGTGAATTTAGTTTTGAAATGAACTTAAGGAGAAATATGTCGAATAATAATTTTGATCGTAAAGGTGCAATGCATTACTTGGAATGGAATTGATGGGATTTTGATGATTTGGGTTTGTTTAAGATGTAGTCTAATATGCTCAAGAATTGTTAGTGGATAAGGGATTTCATAAACATTGGTCTAGGTCAAAACTTCACGTGACACAAACAACGCTTCTTCTGATAATGCGACAGAGCACTTATATATAGGAAGTACCATCGGCGTATCCACCATGCCCTTGTCATATCACATTAGTTCCGTTGCTATATATCACGATAGGTTTTAGATCATTACACACAACATAATTTACTATGTTTTCCCATGCGTTGATTTTCATAATTACGTGTGCACCCGTAATTTCTCGAATCATCGCATGGTCCGTATAGATCGTTCTATTGTGTGTAGGTCAAGGGAGGTCACAAAATTTCTTAGTTCGTATCTATTGTTTTCACGTATGTGTTGCTAATGAATAACTGTGTCCCTAGATAGTAAGGTCAATCAGGAAAGCTAAGGAGTAGAAATGTAGTATATCCTAAAGTTCCATGGCTTACTTGTGTTTTAACAAGAATACGTCAAACCCCGAGTAGTTTCAAAATGTTACAACTTCATCATGTTTGAATAAGAATACGTCAAACCCCGAGTAGCTCCAAAGTGTTATAGCTTTCAACTTTAGTGAATAAAGTGTATGATCATGCCTAGCGTGAAATGTGGCCAGTCAATTGTAACAATTGTAAACAATTTAGTCCCATGTATAATGTAAACACTCAAGCTTCATGTATCGTCTAGTGTTATTCACCTTGTAAACAAATAGGTTCCATGTATAATGTGAACACCCAAGCTTCATGTATGGTCTAGTGTTATGCACCTTGTAAACAAATAGGTTCCATATATAATATGAATAGTGTAGTACCATGTATATAGTAACCAAGGGGTCTTATGTATGAGGTGAACAATTTAATATTTATGTATTTGTAAGCAACCAAGTTTTCATGTATAATGTAAACAGCTAAATATCATGTGTATCGTGAACAACTAAATTTCATGTATCATGTGATCAATCTTATATTATGTATATTGTGATCAACTAAGTTTCGCGTATCCTGTAATCAATCTTATATTATGAATATTGTGATCAACTAAGTTTCGTATATCATGTAATCAATCTTGTATCATGTATGTTGTAAATAGCTGAGTTTCATGTATCATGTAATCAATCGTATATCATGTATGTTGTAAAAAACTGAGTTTCATGTATAATGTAATCAATTCTATATCATGTATATTTTAAAAAAAACTGAGTTGCATGTATCATGTAATCAATCCCGTACCATGTGTATTGTGGACGTTCAGGTGTAAGCTATTGAATCTTATGAGTAACATAAACTATCGAATTCTGTAGATGGTCGAGTGTTGCGGACAAGCGTGTTCATGTATAATGTGGGTAGTTGGGTTTTCAATCTTCTTTGGGGTTTATATGGATGGTTTGTGCCTACGCGGAATGATTTATCTCTTGAAGTGGTAAGTACACTCATACATTACCGAATGTGTAAGATAACGAGAAGGTTCTGAAAATATTCTGAGTAATGTGCTTACGAATAACTGATTTTGTTTGTAAATAAATAAGTAATTGTAATTTATTCTTGTTTGTAGATAAACAAGATAGTGAAACTAATGAATTGAATAATCTAAATAAATAGATAATTTTTAGGAAAACCCTTTTTTTATTAAATTTTAATTATCATAACGGTAATGTTTCCAAGAAAAAAAATATATAATGGCTAGATTATTTTATAGTTAAGCCAAGGTTTGATAATAATAAGATTTTACAAAACAGAAGTCATGATTTATTTAGATAATGTTTTATAAAACTAGTCGTGCTTAAATTTTCTTTCGAATTAAAAAGATTCGTTGAAAATTTTTTATATTCCAAATAATATTTATAAACTAAGGGCTTGATAGATGATTTACTTGAACAAAATAACGGTGTTGTTGAAACAATTGAAATGATTAGTTTGTAAGGGGGACTTAGGTACGCTTACTAATTTGTAGTACAAATTTGTAATGAATGAGATGGCGATGTTTGGGTGACCTTGATGAAAATATGACGGTAATATTGAATCAATGAATAATGGCATTAAAGTTGTAAAATAAAACTTAGCATAAATAATAAAATGTCAAAAGCTTAATCTAAGCATAAGGTAGCAGTATCAAACGGAAATTTAAAGGCAAAAGTAGAACAATCCAACTAGCGTCTCAGATAGCTGTCAATGAGGAAACAGATGAGCACCAAGACGAACATTGCTATGGTTACTCAAATAGCAAACTGGGCCTCAGCTCTTACTGCTTTTGTGCGTGCAATAAGTATCTTCCTCCAGGCTTGGAATTTTTTCATCCTGGCACCACACTTGATTTCCCAGGCTGTCAATCCTTTGACCTAGCAGGTCGTGTCTTATCCCGTGCTCTATCCCTTGTCTCATAAACTCTGAGGTTCTCACGTATTGGTGGATGGCATCAAATGGGACTCCCAAGGCACTAGTGGGTGCCATGGTTTGCCTTGCCCTTGGGTCAGGGTGGTATGGGTCGGGTGTTAGGTAGGGGTCTCTCATAGGGGGTGGTAAGTGGTTGTGTAGATGAGGTGCCTGATAAGGATTCCTTGATGGGGTGGTTCAGATGCTCGGAGTCTCAAGCCGGTGCTCCTAAACCAATCTGCTCTTAAGTTAAACATGGATCTCGCAGCTGGGGGTGTTGGTGACCGATAGCCTGGTGATCCATTGTTTTCTTCTTGTTCGAACTCTGCTCCGGGAAATATTCCAGGGAGGGAGGAGAGTAGGAGTCCATGTCTAGCATAAAATAAGGGAAAAGATTGTAAGTGGTATATAGAAATATACTGAGTGTTAAATATGGGAGCTTTTAGTGTTTGACTAGTCATGACACCGAGTCTTAAAAATAATATTTTAGAAGCAACATTTGACCTATAAGTAGTGTATACATGGAGAGAATTCCCAGGAAAGAGGGGTGGGTCACAAAGGACACGCTTAAGTACCCGATCCTTCATTAGCCAGAATCTCTCATGGTATACACACACTCTTCCTGCCATCATGTATTAATAACACTATCGTTTGGGCGCATGGTCATGATGAGAATCATTATGGATCGGGCTTTGAGGCCCAAAGGTGAGGTTTATTTACTGCAGCAGGCTTCCTCTTCTTGGAGGGTAAGTGGGCTCCTTAGTTTCTTATTAATGGGCATTAGGCCCAATGTTTTAAGTTTTTTCCACAAAAGATGATGGTAACATAGTGTGTAATGATGAGGGTGTATAAAGACTTAGGTATGGATAAGTGTGTGGTGAAACTTAGGACAACACTTAATGGAAATCAAATAGGTAACATGTATATAGCAATGTTTATTAGCACATGAGTTATCAAGCAGTGTAGTAAATAGACTATCATGTATTGTATCATGCGATGTAATACTTAGAATATCATGTAAGATAATCACACGAAGTAGTAAACATGTAGCATTTAGTAATGTAGCAGGTACCATGAAACATAGCATGGCATATGATGGGTGTTCTAAGGTTATAGTCTAGGTCATGGGTGTCTAATAACCAAATTCCCTATAACCAAGCCTCTGATACCAATCTGTCACACCCCAAGTGACGGCGGAATACGTCGGGGCGGACGTGTGGAAGTCCATGAGCACATGGTTGACTAAGTTATAATATATTAAATCATCACATTTAAATTCAAACCAAACAAATATCCAACAAAGTACATGAATTTCAAAATACATAACATGTTCCTTTATTATCTAGGTCCACAACTTAAGTGTAGCAAATTTGATCAATCTCAAACATTCGTACCTGAAACATGGTTAAAACAAAGTCAACTAAAAAGTTGGTGAGCATACATAGGTTTTGACTCTAAATAGTATCATTGTGTTGTGTGCATACAATCCATACAAATCATGGTTAATAAGGCAAATATGGAGAGTTACTAGTGTGAAACCAAATTGTACAATCAAACCTTTGTAACTAGCATGCAAAACCAAATTGTGTTGTCGGTAACAATCACCCTATCTGGGTGGGTTTGTCAGACTCAATAAATATATCATTATTAACAATTGGCTTGTATAGTTAATGATTGCACATGTAAATTGCACAAAAAGTAGTTTACACACCTAGTACTCAAACATAAGGCTCAAATTTGTACACTTGAATGTAGGGTGGAATTGTATTGTGTAATTTGTAACATTGTATCATTGAAACTCATGTTCCACCCCAAAATATGAAAAATGTAAAAAGGGGCTATGTAAACTCACTTGTATAGATGGTGTAGATAGCACGAATAATAGGTAGCAAAAGTGATTTTTGAAAATCACAAAGTTAACCTAGGGTTAGAATGTATCAATTTGAGTCAATAATGTGCACAGAGTCTAAGTCATGATCAAATGTTCATTGGTTTGATATGTGTGGATTTGTACAAGGGTTGTGTCATTTTATGTGACAGGATGTAAGTCATCAAAAGTTTGATATGTAAAATTGTAAGTTCAAAGTATATATAAAAAAATAATATTTGTCTTTAAGGTTTATGTTTTATCAATTTAAATAAATAAATTCCTTTAGGGTTTAAAAAATCTATCTTATTTGTTCATTTATAATAATGTGTCAAGAAATATTGTAAATTTATATTAGTATGTAAACAGTTTGTATAGGTTTTGAATAAAATAATTATATAAACTTTTTATTTAAAATTTTAGTTTTTAATCCGCAAGGAAAGATCAAATAAATGCTTTAAAATTTTCAAGTTGATAATTTGGTTTATAAAACAATTTTCATGTCTTGGGGTTTTATAAAATAATTTTTATAAAGAAATTTGGGTTTAAACAAAATATATTAAAATGATTTAAAAAAAAACAAAAACTGACCAGGGACATACGACCGTGCTTAGGCTCGGGATGCGACCGCGTCTCATCTGGAGGCACAACCCTGCTTGGGGTAAAGGCACGACCGTGCTAAAGGATGAGTATGACCGTGTCGAGTTTCCTCCAGAACACAAATTGACTAAATCCTATATTATTAATGGTTGGATTCATGGGGCTTTCAAAGAATGGGTGTTTGCGAATCTAACCATGTAATTTAATTTAATTGAGGTCATGTGTAGGGTGTAGTTTGACTAAAACGTATATGTCATGAACCCTAGGATCGATTCACGTTAAATTCGATGTTGTAAGTCCCAATTGGGTTAGGGCTTTCCATCTATAGAGGAAAACGAAAGCGTATGTGTGATTTGTTACCTTAAACGATATCGAATTGATGGTGTTCGACCAAATGGAGTTCCGACTTGATCTCCGACAACTCCGGCTTCGTCTTCGGCGAAATTAGTGTGCGCAAAATCTTGACAAAGGTTCGACTAGTGTGTGTGGAGTGATTGGTTTTGAATTCGAATGACCAACTGATCGATTTGATGAATTTGCGAATGGCTTTGACGGTTACAAATTTGACACTCTTAATTCGCAATCAAAGTCATTAAAACGGAATAAAACGGTTTACAGATTATTTAAATCGACATTGTGGTGCGTTTCCGTTGAGGATTTGATCGGTTTGGGACGTTACGGAAATGATTTGCGTCTTTACTGCACGAGGCGCGATCGTGTCTATGGTCTTGGCGCGACTGTGCTCAAGCAATGGCGCGACCGTGACTATTAGTTTTTGGTTAAATGCAAGAAATAGTCCTTGTAGTTTGTGTATGAGTTTGAGGAATGGCAGAATTATTCACTGGGTTTGTGATTGGATAACTTAGACTAACTGGACTAATTGTGTTTGTGAGAGATAACATAACTTGAGTTAACGGAGTTATCTATAAATAGCCGGATGTCACATCATACATATATATCATTTTATAAGGCTAAAATATGAATTTGTGTGAATGAAATTCTGAATTTAATACACTTTTGTAATTATGGTTAATGTGACACAATGTAATGAACCAGAGTTGAAGTTGAAATGCTATTAATGCGCAAAATAAAGCATAAGAAAATGATGGATGTTACAGAGGACTCCATGGAGGTTTTCATGGATGACTTTTCTGTGTTTAGGAGATCCTTCGATCATTGTCTCGGGAATCTGAAGAGGATGTTGGCCAGGTGTGAGGAGGCCAACCTGGTGTTGAATTGGGAGAAGTGCCACCTCATGGTGAAGGAGGGCATTGTGCTTGGGCACAGGGTTTCACGAGCGGGGATTGAGGTTGATCGAGCTAATATTGATACCATACCTAAGCTGCCCCCGCCCACTTCTGTGAAATCTATTCGTAGTTTTCTTGGTCATGCGGGCATTTACAGACGCTTCATTATAGATTTTTCTAAGATTGCCTGACCGATGACCCAACTTCTTGAGAAGGAAGCCCAGCTTGTGTTCTCCGACGAATTCCTTAGTGCATTCAATCTGGTGAAGGAGAAGTTGGTGAATGCCCCTATCATGGTGGCTCCTGATTAGAAGCTGCCATTTGAGATTATGTGTGACGCGAGTGACTTTGCTGTTGGGGCGGTCTTAGGATAGAGGAGAGAGAAGCAGTTTCACCCGATTTATTATGCGAGCAAGACGCTCAATGACACATTGGAGCACTACACCACGACTGAGAAGGAGCTCCTAGCCGTTGTCTTCGCTTTCGATAAATTCCGGTCATATATCGTCCTATCAAAGACCATTGTATTCACTGACCATGCAGCTCTACGACACCTGTTTAGCAAGTAGGATGCCAAACCCCGACTGATCCGGTGGGTTTTGCTGCTTAGGAGTTCGACATTGAAATCCGCGATAAGAAGGGCGCGGAGAATGTCGATGTGGACCACTTGTCCCGTCTTGAGTACTCAGCTTCATTTGAGCTTGTGGGGTCATCCATAAATGATAATTTCCCCCACGAGTCTCTCATGCACATATAGACACAGGATGAGTAGTGTCATTGGTTTGCAGATTTTGCAAACTTTCTTGCTCGTGGGATTGTGATTAAAGGCTTAATGCATCAGCAGAAGCGAAAGTTCTTTATGGATGTGAAGCACTATCTTTGGGAGGATCCCTATTTGTTTCTAGTCAGGGCGGATCAGATCGTGTGCAGGTGTGTGTTTGGTTATGAGGCACGACAAGTGCTTAGACACTACCACAAGGGCCCGACAGGTGGACACCATGGAGCTACCTTGACCGCGAAAAAGGTCTTTGACGTCGGTTTCTTCTGGCCTACCATCTTCCGGGACGCTCATGAGATGATCTGTTCTTGTGATGCTTGCTAGAGGGCGAGCAACATTTCATCGAGGAATGAGATGCCCTAGAACTGCATCCAGATTTGTGAGATTTTTGATGTATGGGGTATTGATTTTATGGGACCTTTCCCAGCTTCTCTTGGCAATCAGTATATCCTAGGGGCAGTTGATTATGTTTCTAAGTGGGCTGAGGCTCAATCCTTGCCCACTAATGATGCTAGGGTGGTTGTCCGGTTTTTGAAGAAGCTGTTCTCACGATTTGGTGCCCCCAAAGCTCTTATTACTAATCATGGGACCCATTTATGCAACTCCTAGTTGGAGGAAGCGCTATCACGATATGGTCTGAACCATAGATTCTCCACAGCCTACCATCCACAGGCCAGTGGATAAGTAGAGGTCACGAACAGGGGCATAAAGCGGATTTTGGAGAAAACAGTTGGTCAGAACTGTAAGAATTGGTCGGACAGGTTATATGATGCACTTTGGGCTTTCTGGACTACATATAAGACGCCTATTGGTAGCACACCATTTAGGTTGATCTATGGGAAAGCGTGCCATCTTTCGTTGGAGTTAGAGTACAAGGCTTATTGGGCATTGAAGGCGGTGAATCTTGACTTGGGGAGTGCGGGTGAGAACCGTTTCACTCAGATTCACGAGCTTGATGAGTTGAGGAATCAATCCTATGCAAACTCCATGATTTACAAGGAGCGCACCAAGAGTTTACATGACCGGCGCTTGAAGGACAAAAAGGAATTCCGAGTTGGTGGTCGTGTATTGCTCTACAACTCTAGGTCGAGGTTGTTTCCCGGGAAGTTGAAATCCCGATGAACGGGTCCCTACACGGTTAGGGAGGTGCACCTAGCGCGGTCATGCCTTAGTACTTGGCGCGGTCGTGCTTCCTTGTTTGGGGGCCTGTGTATAAATTTTTTAAAGATCACAACTCGCAATTTTTTTCCCCCAAACACACCACGAGCAGGCCGAAACCCCCCTACTTGCGATTATCTTCCCTGTGATTTTGCTTTTGGATTCCTTGTGTCCATTCCTTCGATTTAAGGTACCCTCCCGCAATCCCATTATCTTTGTCTTATGTTTAGGATTAGGATCATCATCAATTTGTGTGCAAATTTCTAGGGTTTTATAGATTTTCTTGTTTTGAACTTCGTTTAAGTTGTAAATACATAGGATCGTAGTTTTAGACCTCTTGGAATGTTGTTGTACTAAAAGCCCCTTCATAATCATGCTAAAAATGTGAAATTTTGAATCTGAAAACCCTAAATTGGGTTGAGCACAGTCGCTCTTAGCCAAGCGCGGTCGTGCTCGGCTTTTGAAATCCCAGGAATATGGTTTTGGGCTTGGCATGGTCGCGGCTCCCACAAGCGTGGTCGTGTCTCTTGAGTTTTGCCTTGGCGCAGTCGTGCCAAAACCTGGCGCGGCCTCGTGTCCGGGTTGAGTGCTCGTGGTCGGCCACACGCGACCATAGGCAGGTCATTTTTGACTTGGCGCGGTCGTGCCCCTTCCTAGGCGCAGTCGTGCCCCTTCCTAGGCGCGACCATGCTCCTTCATAATTGGGTCAGAAAAACTTCATAACTCAGTCTAGCGTCTTCATAACCGTTTTGATTTCATTTTTTGTTGTCTTGCAGATGGCAGGCAACCGACATTACCCATAGTTGGAGTTCGACCTCAACGAGCAGGAGTACGAGGCTCGTTTGGAGGTCATGTGGCCCCGTCCGGGTCGGATTTTGGTCGCTCATCGTTTGGAGCCGGCTGCTATCGACGCCATCAGTCAGAGGTAGCGATGGGACGATCTTGTCACCACCCTCTGGCACCGTTTATTCAGGTTCCACGCTATTCAATACATAGAGCTTCTCATGGAGTTTTTCTATAAATATGATCTCGATTATTCTTGCGCCGACCTAGAACAGCCCGGGACAGTTATGTTTAGACTTGGCAGGGAGTGGCGTGTGATGTCAGTCGCCAGGTTTGGGCGTTTAATGGGTTTGTATATGTAACATTTCTGATTTTCCCTGTATTGGCTTTCAAGCAATAAACAACATTTCAATTCCAATTTTAGTGCATTACTCTTGTATTATTTGCAAACGTTAAAACTCAAAGTTTCAATGAAATTCTTAAATTTTGATTTTTATATACACACATGTATATACATTTTAAATTGAATAAATTTATATTCCATATGCATATATGTAAATTTGTATATAATCAATTACAACTTAATTAGGTTAGTTTTAAACCATGATTATACATCTTCTAAATATATACAAATGGTCTCGAACCCTCTAATTTTGGACCCGTTCACCTCAAATCGAACCCATCCAAGAGTTTTGAACACTTAAACACCCCTCTTTGACTTTTGAAAGTCAACAGAGATGAAATCTTGCAATTCAACCTTGAAATCGGTCAAATCCGTATTCAATGGACTTGCCCTATTATGCTTGAACGATTCCCGACCCTTTCCAACACAGTTTTCAAATCAAGTTAACAAATTTCGCGACATAATTCGAATTTCAAATGGGTTTGACTTTACAGAGTCAAACCAAGCCAAATTGAATTCAAAATCAAGAAATTCAAACCCATTGATGTCCACAAATCACGCGCAGACGATCCCCTAATGTATTCAACCCTATTTCGCGACTCAATTCATTCATACTCAAACCAATGTCGCGTAAACGGATCCCGACAGCTTGCACTTGCCTTTTTAAATCGAATCGGGTAATTAAAGTGAAATTAATCAAATTAATATACCCACGCACCATCGTAGGACACTATTCAAACGCTTAGAAGCCGCAATCATAATCCATTTCAAGCCTAGACGCTCCTCGAGTACCAAGATCAACGGTTCCTGTATCTCGGTCGTACACACTCGTTCCTTCATCAATTCAGGTACCAAGGGTGTCGTTCGAATCGTAATCCCCTGCTTGTCGAAAGCCCTCTGCCAATTCGTGATGGCTGAGGGTATCGATATCAATCGGGATTAGGGTTCATAGCAGATTATACGTACTTGGATTTGGGTCTTTTTTTTTAATCTCGTATTTTAATTTTTGTTTTACTATCAAGACCAGCGAACCACCTAGTCCAGCCGGTTAACACACTCGGACCTGAACTAGGCGGTGTGGGTTCGAAACCCACAGCCCACGCGACCAGCCTGTTTATTTTTTCACCCACATTTAAAGCAGACCTGGCCACCATAATCATGGGTTTAAACCCATTCAGAATCAAAACCAGTAACGAATACCCCCCCTGTTCCAGCGGTAACATAACCAACCCACACAGGAACCACCCGGGTTCATGTTACTTTTTTTTAAACCAACTTTTACAACTACAAAATTTATATAAAAATTATTTTTATGAATTCCACATTAATTAGAGCAGAATACAAAAAGTTTTACAATTTTCGGATAAAAACCTCTATTTTTATAAAATAAATTATTGAATACTCAATGTAAATTATGTATTTATTTTGGGTAAATTATTTATAAAATTTGATGACAATTTTTATAAACACTCTATACAAAGTTTTATAAAATTTAAACTTTATTTTTAACACAATAAAATCGGATTTTTAAATTGTCAATATGAATTCATTTTATTTTGAATTTATAACAAAAAAATTGTACATTGAATATTTAATGTAAAAATCTAAATATTTAAATAAAAAAAAAAAAAATTTGATTTTATAAAATTTATAAAATATTAATGTTATTTAAAACAATCAAATACTTATTTTTTAAAATGATAAATAAGTAAATAAATTTATTTATTTTAATCTACACTAAAAAAATATATATCACTATTAATTTTATATGTCAACATTATTTACATATCTTTATAACTAAATAAATAAAGTAAAATTATTTATTTAAATTTTTATCTAATATAATTCACATTATTTTTGTAACTAAATAAATAAATAATAACTATTTAAGTTATTTACTTATTTAAACTCAAATTCAATTATTCTAAAAAAACTATTTATTTTAATCCTTCATTTTATACAACACCCATTGTTAAGTACAAATCATTAACACCTACAACTTCAACCCGTTGTACACACATCCAATTAAGCCCTAGACTTAGACATAGGCTTTTGTACACGCTATTAACTCAATATACATTACACACTAGGTTAACGTGGTGAGTTACAAGGATCGTTTTGCTACCAAGTCTTGCGTGTTAGCAACACCCTTGAATCAAGTGAGTATTACATAGCCCCCTTTTCTCTTTTACACTTTTTGGGGTGATTCATGAATTTTATACAAACAATAGCTTACATTTACACAAACTACACAAACACAAATCTTATTTACATTCA
Organism: Smallanthus sonchifolius; assembly: GCA_023525975.1. Lineage (NCBI taxonomy): Eukaryota > Viridiplantae > Streptophyta > Magnoliopsida > Asterales > Asteraceae > Smallanthus > Smallanthus sonchifolius. The sequence goes on from CM042023.1 coordinate 43,802,634, forward strand.
TGTGTGCAAATTTGAGCTTGATGTTTGAGTGCTAGGTGTGTTAACTTTTGTGTGCAAATTATGTGCAATCATTAACTATTTAAGCCGACGGTTAACAATGATAGATCTATTGAGTATGACAAACCCACCCAGATTGGGGTGATTGTTACCGACAACACAATTTGCATGCTAGTTACAAAGGTTTGATTGTACTTTAGTTACACAATAGCTGCTCCCCATAAATGTCTTATTTTATCATGACATGTAATGATTTGTTTATTCATGTTTATACACTATCTATGTACAAACCTATGTGATCGGTGTCGAAGGGACCGGTCAAAGATAAAGAATTAGAGTGTCCTAACCACCTTAAACTAGTTAGGGTAAGAAGGGTGTCGAACCACGAAGAGTTTGTGGTCGGTGCTTAACTTTAATTAACAATGTGATTTATGAAGTTGCAATGGGTCTTTCTAACCAAACACAAGCAATGATTGAGGTGAAATTAACAAATCCAACAAGCAATGATTATCAACTAGCAAAACGATCATGAGTAATCAAGTAGCAAATAAACGGTTTAAGTTGTAAACAATAATTAAAAAGGAATCACACCCGGGTTTCAAGTTCACAAGTAATTAGGGATTATCACACCAACATATGAGTTCAAACAATCAAATGGTTATCCAAATCAAATTAACCAAATCTAACCAAGAACATCAACATTCATACATCATCGGCGAATAGTGTAAAACAATATTCACGAATGAAATCGAGACAAATGTATGCAATATAGAATTAGATTAATCAATAGATTCAACACAAATCAAAGTTCATAGCAATTATCATCTAACGGGGTCAATGGTGCAAGAATTTATCGACTCCCGTGAGTTCATAACCATACTAAACACAAAGATTCAAGTGTTTCAAACCAAATGATTACAAGAATTGTTTCTCAAAGCTAGCACATGATAAAACCCTAAAAACTTACAAACAATCCACCCGGGAATGATTACCGGTGGATTAGTCGCTCATGGTTGTGGAATTCATCTTCGATTCTTCAATTTCTTGATACCGATCTTCACTAATATGTTTCTAGCCTCCCAAAATCGCCCAAAACTGTTGTTCAAAAGATGATTTCGAATTTGGGGAAGAAACCCCCACTTAAACTCTCAAAATCGGCAGTTTCCCGAAAATCCGCGTCAAAATAACGTAACCAGCGTAAGCTTACGCTGGTATGGCGTAAGCTTACGCCGCAACACTGAAGCCTGCTGTGAATGAACTGGTTAGGTGTAGGCCTACGCTGGGCGGCGTAAGCTTACGCTGCATGGTGTAGGCTTACGCTAAGTGGCGTAGGCTTACGCTGGATCCTGGGTTTCTGCCCCGTTTTCTCCGTGTCTCTTCCGACTCTTGCATCTCTCACTTAATATCTTCCAAAATCATATTTTAAGATTTCAACACCTGCACATGCATAGCTACACAAAACTTTTGTATTCCACATGTTAATTTACATAAATATAACATGTTACACCCTTTAATGCATAAAACTTTGGTCGCTTATCACATCCCCACACTTGAGTTTTGCTTGCCCTCAAGCAAAGTCTTTTGCTTCAAATCCACATTACAAATTCTCAAATAATTGTTTTAACTAAACATAAGCTAAGGTCCAAGGTCATGCAAAATTCATAAGAATTATACTCTCAACAGATTTACAATCCAACAAACCATTGATGAATTTTTAAACAAAAGGAAATATTGGAACGCGCTTAACTCATATCTAGTTATGGCTTTGCATGCACACACTCCTCACAATCAATCACTCCCCTCGGTTTCATATCTGGACTAGCGATGATGTGCTAGTATTTTTCACTCAAACCCAAACAATGAACCACATTATCATAGGCTTGCATATTGATTACATCTCCACCTACTAACACAACTAAAAAGCACAAATTAAAAGGTCTTTTGAGGGTTGTAATGTAGGCTAGGGTTACGGGTATGGATAAGGATTTTTAAAGTGGCTAAAGGTGAGTGGAATTCAACTAATGAAACTACAAATCAATCCTAAAACTTTCAAATCTCTATTATGGGTATAAATGACCCATCAACACTAAAATTCTTATTTCTTCAAACTATCAAATGAAACTTGGGTTAAATTGACCCAATAACATCTTTTATTATAATTCAAACTAATTCTCAAAACCTTTTTGGGCACATGTTGACCCAATACTATTTTTGTATTTCTTTTTCACACCTTTTTTTTTATTTTTTATTTATATGCAATTGCAACCGCAACTTCAATAATCTAAGTTAATTGAATTCCAACTCACGGGTTTAAAAAAGAAAAGGCTAAAAAGGTGAATGGGCTAATGTTATGGGTTTTGTCAACAGAAAAGGTATAGGCTCAGAGTGGGCATCTAGTGGATATTAACGGGTAAGGGTATAAAAATGGCTAAAAATAAAAAGGTTTCTCCTAATGCCTTTATCATTTTTGTGCAATTAATTGGTTCAAGGTCTCAACATGTATCAATAATATGCAAGTTCTAAAATGTGAAACAAAGTGGCTAAACACTCAAGTAAGAGAATATTTATATCAATTTGGCTAAAAATCTCACAACATGGTGGAAAATTGGTTACTGACATGTGCATGCGAACCATCACCTTCAACTTTGTTACTCCCGAATTCAACATTTCCAATTTTTTTTTTGTTGGAAAAACTTAATCAAGTAACTTAATGAATTAACCATGACCAAAGACCTCTACCAAACACTTTGTAAAACAATTATTCAAAAAATTTGTATGGTTTCCAAGATTTCCCACATCCCCACACTTGAACCTTACATTGTCCCAATGTAAATAGTTATGAAATATAAAAGTGCGGTTAGTGGGTGCCAAACAAATCTAACACTCAACCTCCAAAATTTCAGAAGTAAATTCCCAGACATATACATCAACCCAAGCATCACCCAAGTTCTCACCAAAACAAACACAAAACAAAATAACAAAACAAAAATAATATAGTTCAATCAAAACAACATAAATATGAGAAAGAGTACATGGACCTGATTAGAGGAGATCATAGAGTGACTGAACCACCACCAAAAATGGACTTGTAAGTCTTCCATGAGTCTTCTCCACACTTGAGTGTTGCTATGGTGATGAAACTAAAACACACAACACAAAACAAAACAAAGACAAAATAAAGACAATCATAAGCCGGGTTGCCTCTCGGTTAGCGCTAAGTTTATTGTCCTCAGCCCGACATTACCTCATGTGTCTCTCATGATGGTCGCACTGAACACTTACCGACCACATTGCCAACAAAAGCCCGATATCTTATGTGTTCCCTCCAAACTCGTTCTCTCAAAACCTGCATGTAAATTGATGCAATGTCCGAAAATTTAACTCCACATTTTCCTACCGAATTTCCAATGTATGCCCGGTAGTTGACGTGTCGTGTCCAATCCTGCCTTATTTTGATCGACATGTCGACTAAATCGATGCGGGCTTGCTTCTGACTAGACTTTCCAATGTCTTGTAGTCCCACCTTCCTAATCTTTATCCTCGGACCCTCATCCCCAACTTTATTGCCTCGAGTAACTAAAACGGGAGGAGGGTTAGAATAAACCGTCACTATCTCAGTCACTGATTCTTCAGAAGGTGCCATGTCATTGACTGAGTCTAAACATTCAATTATATGCTCCGAAAGATCCACAACCTCTTCTTCCCCCTCATCATCATCATCATTCAAGGATAGTGCACTCGTTAATTCTTCAGCAATTGAAGGCATTGGTGTGGTATTATTCTCCACAACCGCATCCCCAATTTGTGAAGACACCCATCTTTGTTTTGCCTGAGACTCTTCGTTAACTGAAAGGCCTCGCTCTCCCCTTCGCCTTCCCGTGCATAAAAGATCATATTTGTAACTTAACAACTCTAAGAGATATTGCTTTGAATGATGAAGTTGCGCCAACTCTCGATCGACTCGAGATAAACAATATTGTACTCGACGCTTCTCACAATCTTCATATTGATAAGGGATTCGACGCCACCAGACTTTCCCACATAATTTCAAAAAATATGGACAATCATTGTTCCGATGAGATGTGCTCCTACAATGAAAACATTCACTAAAGTCTATATTCATGGTGAGATCAACATGCTTGAAATTCTATAATACATGAACAAGCGGTGAAGTCCTCCCGGATGAACGGGTACGCATACACTATTCTGTCACCTGCACACATAAACAAACACCACGCGTAACACAAAAATAGAAGAATATTATCCAAACAAAACAAGAAACAAGTAGTCACAAAAGTCAACTAAAATAAAACACCAAGCGCACACACTCCCCGGCAACGGCGCCAAAATTTGATCGGTGTCGAAGGGACCAGTCAAAGATAAAGAATTAGAGTGTCCTAATCACCTTAAACTAGTTAGGGTAAGAAGGGTGTCGAACCACGAAGAGTTTGTGGTCGGTGCTTAACTTTAATTAACAATGTGATTTATGAAGTTGCAATGGGTCTTTCTGACCAAACACAAGCAATGATTGATGTGGAATTAACAAATCCAACAAGCAATGATTATCAACTAGCAAAACGATCACGAGTAATCAAGTAGCAAATAAACGATTTAAGTTGTAAACAATAATTAAAAAGGAATCACACCCGGGTTTCAAGTTCACAAGTAATTAGGGATTATCACACCAACATATGAGTTCAAACAATCAAATGGTTATCCAAATCAAATTAACCAAATCTAACCAAGAACATCAACATTCATACATCATCGGCAAATAGTGTAAAACAATATTCACGAATGAAATCGAGACAAATGTATGCAATATAGAATTAGATTAATCAATAGATTCAACACAAATCAAAGTTCATAGCAATTATCATCTAACGGGGTCAATGGTGCAAGAATTTATCGACTCCCGTGAGTTCATAACCATACTAAACACAAAGATTCAAGTGTTTCAAACCAAACGATTACAAGAATTGTTTCTCAAAGCTAGCACATGATAAAACCCTAAAAATTTACAAACAATCCACCCGGGAATGATTACCGGTGGATTAGCCGCTCATGGTTGTGGATTTCATCTTCGATTCTTCAATTTCTTGATACCGATCTTCACTAATATGTCCCTAGCCTCTCAAAATCGCCCAAAACTGTTGTTCAAAAGATGATTTCGAATTTGGGGAAGAAACCCCCACTTAAACTCTCAAAATCGGCAGTTTCCCGAAAATCCACGTCAAAATAACGTAACCAGCGTTGGCGTAAGCTTACGCCGCAACACTAAAGCCTGCTGTGAATGAACTGTTAGGCGTAGGCCTACGCTGGGCGGCGTAAGCTTACGCTGCATGGCGTAGGCTTACGTTAAGTGGCGTAGGCCGCTGGTTCCTGGGTTTCTGCCCCGTTTTCTCCGTGTCTCTTCCGACTCTTGCATCTCTCACTTAATATCTTCTAAAATCATACTTTAAGCTTTCAACACCTGCACATGCATAGCTACATAAAACTTTTGTATTCCACATGTTAATTTACATAAATATAACATGTTACACCCTTTAATGCATAAAACTTTGGTCGCTTATCACTATGTATGCTCACCAAATTTTTAGTTGACCTTATTTTATTCATGTTTCCGGTGCTAATGTGTGAGTTTGATCAAGACATGCTACACTTAAGTTTGGACTTAGTTAATTTAAATTCAAAGAACAATTTTTATTTTCATTTATGTAGTTGTTGAATTTTGCTATTTGAGTTTTAATTGTTTGAAATGAAATTTATGACTAAATATTGAAATCTAGCGAACCTTGTGCTCATGAACAGTCTACATGTCCCGCCCCGATGATTTCGCCGTCGGTTGGGGTGTGACAGATTGGTATCAGAGCCTTGGTTATAGGGAACTTGGTTATTAGACACCCTTGACCTAGACTATAACTTTAGGACACCCACTTATACCATGCTTCATGATTATGTGTTATGTGCTACATGCTATGTGTTACATGCTTGTTATGTTAATATTTATTTCATTTTGATACCTTATTTGTTAAAGTTCATGACTTATTAGACTATACCTAAATAATAAATTAAATAAAACAATATCCCTACCCTTACCCTAAGCCTCATAACCTTCTAGCCTACTTCCTTATCATTATCATCATAGCATGTGGAAACTTCATGAAGTTAAATCTATACAAAAAAAATTATTTCCTCGTTAAGGCTTTTAAACTTTGTTAATTATTTGAGGACACGTGCAATCTGGAAGGGTGACACCTATATTCTGGGTTTTCTGTCTAGGAAAGCATTTCTCATAAATCCCAATCAACCGAGGGACCCGTATGCTTTCCTGGGAATTCCTGGGATGAGTGTTTACTTATAAGCTAAAGCATGTCTCCTTGAAAAATTATATGAGTTTAATTAACCTTAATGTGTCACAGTATTCAAGTGATTATATCACTATTTGAGTACAATCCAAACTATGATTTACTATTTTATTTGTTATCTTATCTTTTAAATTCAATCAACCTTCATAAGTTCTTATATCTCTTCTTGTGTTGTGCAAATCTATAGAATGCCTCCCCGTCATGCTACCGTGGCCAACAACAACACTGATATTGCTGCTATCCTTGCACAACTTGTAACTCAACTCACTCAAGTTAATGGTGCCACAAACGGTAACCATGGAACTAATGGTGGTGGTGGTGCCAACCCACCGCAATGTACCTTCAAGCACTTCAATTCGTGTAACCCTCTCAAGTTCTATGGTTCCGAAGGAGCTACGGGACTCCTTCAATGGTTCGAAAGTATTGAGGGCACCTTCCTCAATAGTGACTGCCCCGATAACCTTCGCGTCCGTCATGCCACAAGTGTCTTCCAAAAACGGGCACTCACGTGGTGGAATGGGGAAAAGAGAACGAGAGGTATAGAGGCAACCATGGCCTTACCATGGGATGAGGTTAAGAGACTAATGACCGAAGAGTTCTGTCCTCGAAATGAAGTGAGGAAGCTGGAAGCTGATTTTTGGGATCTTACCCAAGACAGTGGTGAAAGTCTGGCTTATACAACCCAGTTTCATGAACTGAGTCTCCTTGTGCCCCACATGGTCACACCCTTATCCCGTTGCATTGAAAAGTACATCGGTGGACTACCTAGGCAGATTCAGGATACTGTCTTAGGGAGAAATCCCGCAACACTCGAAGATGCTATCCGATTATCTGCTACTTTGACCGACAACCATGTGAAAGCAGGTACTCTAACTAGGAAAGGCACCAAGAAAGCTCCCGACACCACAACCCCTCCCGTACACATCAAAGAAGCTAAAACTGAACCCTACCAAAATAATAAAAAAAGAAAGGCTAGAAATTTTGCTGTAGTCACTCCTGCTATGCCTGTTAACCAAGTTGCTCCCATGGCTCAAGCACCAGTTAAGAAGCCATATGTGGGGACCTACCCACTCTGTGCCACTTGCAATTATCACCATCTCCAAAATATTCCCTGTCGCCTTTGCACTCACTGTGGGAAGTATGGCCATACGGTCAATGTTTGTAGAGCCAAAGCAATTGCAGGCCAAGTCAACCCACCAAGCCGAACCAATCAACAAGTGAATAATCAAGGTGTTCCTGCCATAGAAAATGGGCGTGCTTGTTATGAATGTGGCAACCCAAACAACTTCCATGACCAGTGCCCGAAGTTTATCAATGCTAGACAAGGCGGAGCTCGTGGACATGCTTTCAACATCAACGCCAATGAAGCTCAAGCCAACAATGATGTGGTCAACGGTACGTTCCTTATTAATAGTCAATATGCCTCCATTTTATTTGATACCGGTGCAAATAAAAGTTTTGTGTCACTTAACTTTGAACCCTTACTTGCTAAAACACGATCTAAATTGGAGAAAACTTCACTGTCGAAGTAGCAAATTATGACTCCCTTATAATAGACTCCATTATCCTCGACTATTCTCTAGAACTTAATGATCATACATTTCAAATCAACCTCGTGCCAATGCCGCTAGGAAGTTTTGATATCATCATAGGCATGAATTGGCTGTCAAATCACCATGCCGAAGTCATCTGTTTTGAGAAGTGCATCCGACTACCCCTTCCGTCGGGGGAAACGTTAAGAGTCTTTGGTGAAAAGCCTTGCAAAGGGCTCAAGTTAATGTCATGCACTACCGCCCAAAAGTACCTACGAAAGAAGTACGTAGCCTTCCTAGCCCATATTGTTCAAAAGGATGTCAAAAAGAACAATATTCAAGACATCCCCATCATTCGGGACTTTCCCCAAGTATTCCTTGAAGATCTATCTGGTCTTCCTCCCGTTCGACAAGTAGAATTTCGCATTGACCTTGTACCCGGAGCTAACCCAGTGGCTAGAGCTCCATACCATCTTGCACCTTCCGAAATGCAAGAACTTGCAAGTCAACTCCAAGAAATCTCCGACAAGGGCTTCATCCGTCCAAGTCATTCACCATGGGGTGCACCCGTCTTATTCGTCAAGAAGAAGGATGGATCATTCCGCATGTGTATTGACTACCGCGAACTCAACAAGCTTACTATCAAGAACCGTTATCCGTTGCCTAGAATTGATGACATCTTTGATCAACTTCAAGGCTCTACTTGTTTCTCGAAGATTAATATTCGATCTGGTTATCACCAACTCCGTGTACAATAGGAAGATATTCCAAAGACTACCTTCCGAAAAAGGTATGGTCACTACGAGTTCATGGTCATGCCTTTTGGGCTAACCAATGCACCTGCGGTTTTCATGAACATCATGAATCGTGTGTGCAAACCATACCTTGACAAATTCATGATCATCTTCACTGATGATATCTTAATCTACTCCAAGACTAAATCCGACCATGAGCAACACCTTAGGTTGGTTTTGGACCTCTTGAGGAAAGAGAAACTATATGCCAAGTTCTCCATATGTGAATTTTGGCTAAAGGAGGTTCAATTCCTGGGTCATTACATCAACGAAAAAGGGATTCATGTTGACCCTGATAAGATCGAAGCTGTTAAGAATTGGAATGCCCCTAAGACCCCCCACCGAAGTTCGTTCATTTCTCGAGCTTACGGGATATTATCGTCGTTTCACTTCAAATTTCTCTATGATTGCTGTTCCTCTCACCGCTTTGACCCACAAGGGTAAACCTTATGAATGGGGACCAAAGCAAGAAGAAGCTTTCCAAACTCTCAAGAAAAAGTTGTGTAATGCTCCTATTTTGACTCTCCCTGATGGGAATGATGATCTAGTTGTCTACTGTGATGCCTCCAACCAAGGTCTCGGTTGTGTCCTCATGCAATGAGGTAAAGTAATCGCTTATGCATCAAGGAAACTTAAGATTCATGAGAAGAATTATACGACGCATGACCTCGAGTTGGGTGCGGTTGTATTCGCATTGAAGATTTGGAGACATTACCTCTATGGCATGAAATGTGTGGTGTTCACCGACCACAAAAGTCTCCAACACATCTTCAACCAAAAAGAACTCAATATGAGGCAACGACGTTGGGTTGAACTCCTTAACGACTATGACTGCGAGATTCGTTACCATCCCGACAAAGCGAATGTTGTAGTCGACGCTTTGAGTCGAAAGGACCATGTCAAGCTTCAATGCTTCAAGCTCAACACGTCTCGGTCACCGAGGGTAATATGTACGAGGAAATGTCGTGTGGTGTTGAACTTCAGCTTGAATCAAAACCCAATGGCTTACTTTATTACTTGAACCGTATTTGGGTTCCCGAACGCGATGATCTCCGTGCATTTCTTATGAACGAGGCTCACAAGACTCGTTATTCTATCCATCCTGGTGGGATAAAATGTGCCAAGATCTTCGCCGTATGAAGAAAGACATTGCCCTCTATGTTGCCAAATGTCTAACTTGCTCCAAAGTCAAAGCCGAACATCAACGTCCTTCCGGTTTACTTGAACAACCGGAAATTCCCGTGTGGAAATGGGAGAATTTAGCTATGGACTTCATTACCAAACTTCCACGCACCTCAAGTGGTTATGATAGCATTTGGGTAATCATTGACCGCCTCACCAAATCTGCTCATTTCTTGCCTATCCGTGAAGACTATCGGGTTGAGAAATTGACCCGAATTTACATTGACGAAATTGTGAGCCGTCACAGTATTCCTTTGAACATAATATCCGATAGAGATGCTCGGTACACGATTGGATTTGAGCACGGCTTACCACCCCCAAACTGATGGTCAGACCGAGCGTACAATCCAGACTCTTGAGGACATGCTTAGAGCTTGTGTAATTGATTTTGGTGGTAATTGGGATTCCCATCTATCCCTATTTGAATTCTCTTACAACAATAGCTACCACACAAGTATCAATATGGCTCCATTAGAAGCTCTCTATGGTCGTAAGTGTCGTTCTCCTATCTGTTGGAACGAGATTGGTGAAGCACAAATCACTGGTACCGAGCTAATCCAAGAAACATCTGATAAGATCATTCAAATCCGTGACAACATTCGAGTAGCGAGGAGTCGGCAAAAGAGTTATGCTGACAAACGAAGAAAACCCTTAGAATTCCAAGTCGGTGATCTTGTCCTTCTAAAGGTGTCTCCATGGAAAGGCGTGATCCGTTTTGGAAAGAAAGGCAAGCTAGCACCTCGCTATGTGGGTCCATTCAAGATCCTTGAAAGGATTGGGAAAGTGGCTTACAAACTCGAGTTACCTCCATCACTGAGCAATGTGCATCCTACCTTTCATGTGTCTAACCTAAAGAAATGTCTTGCTGATGAGAATCTCCATATACCTCTTGACGACGTGCGCATTGACGAAACGATGCACTTCGTTGAGAGACCTGTAGAGATCATGGGTCACGAGATCAAACAACTCAAGCGAAGCCGTATTCCTATTATCAAAGTTCGTTGGGAATCAAAACGTGGTCCCGAGTTTACTTGGGAACGTGAGGACCAAATGAAGCTCAAGCACCCGCATCTTTTTCCTGATTCAGTCGCCTCGACTAGCTAAATTTTGGGACGAAATTCCCTCAACATGGAGATACTGTAACATTTCTGATTTTCCCTGTATTGGCTTTCAAGCAATAAACACCATTTCAATTCCAATTTTAGTGCATTACTCTTGTATTATTTGCAAACATTAAATCTCAAAGTTTCAATGAAATTCTTAAATTTTGATTTTTATATACACACATGTATATACATTTTAAATTGAAAAAATTTATATTCCATTTGCATATATGTAAATTTGTATATAATCAATTACAACTTAATTAGGTTAGTTTTAAACCATGATTATACATCTTCTAAATATATACAAATGGTCTCGAACCCTCTAATTTTGGACCCGTTCACCTCAAATCGAACCCATCCAAGAGTTTTGAACACTTAAACACCCCTTTTTGACTTTTAAAAGTCAACAGAGATGAAATCTTGCAATTCAACCTTGAAATCGGTCAAATCCGTATTCAATGGACTTGCCCTATTATGCTTGAACGATTCCTGACCCTTTCCAACACAGTTTTCAAATCAAGTTAACAAATTTCGTGACATAATTCAAATTTTAAATGGGTTTGACTTTACACAGTCAAACCAAGCCAAATTGAATTCAAAATCAAGAAATTCAAACCCATTGATGTCCACAAATCATGCGTAGACGATCCCCTAATGTATTCAACCCTATTTCGCGACTCAATTCATTCATACTCAAACCAATGTCGCGTAAACGGATCCCGACAGCTTGCACTTGCCTTTTTAAATTGAATCGGGTAATTAAAGTGAAATTAATCAAGTTAATATACCCACGCACCATCGTATGACACTATTCAAACGCTTAGAAGCCGCAATCATAATCCATTTCAAGCCTAGACGCTCCTCGAGTACCAAGATCAACGGTTCCTGTATCTCGGTCGTACACACTCGTTCCTTCATCAATCCAGGTACCAAGGGTGTCGTTCGAATCGTAATCCCCTGCTTGTCGAACGCCCTATGTCAATTCGTGATGGCTGAGGGTATCGAGATCAATCAGGATTAGGGTTCATAGCAGATTATACGTACTTGGATTTGGGTCCTTTGTTTAATCTCGTATTTTAATTTTTGTTTTACTATCAAGACCAGCGAAACACCTAGTCCAGCCGGTTAACACAGTCTGACCTGAAATAGGCGGTGTGGGTTCGAAATCCACGGCCCACGCGACCGGCCTGTTTATTTTTGCACCCACATTTAAAGCATACCTGGCCACCAAAATCATGGGTTTAAACCCATTCAGAATCAAAACCAGTAACGAATACCCCCCATGTTCCAGCGATATAACCAACCCACATAGGAACCACCCGGGTTAGAGCCAGGTGGCCTGTTACTTTTTTTTAAACCAACTTTTATAACTACAAAATTTATATAAAAAATTATTTTTATGAATTCCACATTAATTAGAGCAGAATACAAAAAGTTTTACAATTTTCGGATAAAAACTTCTATTTTTATAAAATAAATTATTGAATACTCAATGTAAATTATGTATTTATTTTGGGTAAATTATTTATAAAATTTGATGACAATTTTTATAAACACTCTATACAAAGTTTTACAAAATTTAAACTTTATTTTTAACACAATAAAATTGGATTTTTAAACTGTCAATACGAATTCATTTTATTTTGAATTTATAACAAAAAAAAATTGTACATTGAATATTTAATGTAAAAATCTAAATATTTAAATAAAAAGAAAAAAACTTTTGATTTTATAAAATTTATAAAATATTAACGTTATTTAAAACAATCAAATACTTATTTTTCAAAATGATAAATAAGTAAATAAATTTATTTATTTTAATCTACACAAAAAAAAATATATATCACTATTAATTTTATATGTCAACACTATTTACATATCTTTATAAGTAAATAAATAAAGTAAAATTATTTATTTAAATTTTTATCTAATATAATTCACATTATTTTTGTAACTAAATAAATAAATAACAACTATTTAAGTTATTTAGTTATTTAAACTCAAATTCAATTATTCTAAAAAAACTATTTATTTCAATCCTTCATTTTATACAACACCCGTTGTTAAGTACAAACCATTAACACCTACAACTTCAACCCGTTGTACACACATCCAATTAAGCCCTAGACCTAGACATAGGCTTTTGTACACGCTATTAACTCAATATACATTACACACTAGGTTAACGTGGTGAGTTACAAGGATCGTTTTGCTTCCTATTCTTGCGTGTTAGCAACACCCTTGAATCAAGTGAGTATTACATAGCCCCCTTTCTCTTTTACACTTTTTGGGGTGATTCATGAATTTTATACAAACAATAGCTTACATTTACACAAACTACACAAACAGAAATCCTATTTACATTCATGTGTGCAAATTTGAGCTTTATGTTTGAGTGCTAGGTGTGTTAACTTTTGTGTGCAAATTATGTGCAATCATTAACTATTTAAGCCGACGGTTAACAATGATAGATCTATTGAGTCTGACAAACCCACCTAGATTGGGGTGATTGTTACCGACAACACAATAGCTGCTCCCCATAAATGTCTTATTTTATCATGACATGTAAGGATTTGTTTATTCACGTTTATACACTATCTATGTAGAAACCTATGTATGCTCACCAACTTTTTAGTTGACCTTATTTTTTTCATGTTTCAGGTGCTAATGTGTGAGTTTGATCAAGACATGCTACACTTAAGTTTGGACTTAGTTAATTTAAATTCAAAGAACAATTTGTATTTTCATTTATGTACTTGTTGAATTTTGCTACTTGAGTTTGAATTGTTTGAAATGAAATTTATGATTAAATATTGAAATCTAGCGAACCTTGTGCTCAAGAACAGTCTACATGTCCCACTCCGATGATTCCGCCGTCGGTTGGGGTGTGACAGTATATGATGGATGAGATTCCTACCGAGCTATACACCGAGGGTATCACTGAGATTCCATCCGAGGAGGCCAAGGACCAGGTCTGGCACGAGTTCGGATTTGGGATGTACGACCCTAGTTTGACCAAGGCTTCGAGCCTTCGGGATCCTCTGCACCGTGTTCTTCATCGCTGCATCGTTTATTCAATATCTGGGAGAGGCCAGGGAGAGACGGTAGTAAATTTGAGTGAGTTGTTCTACCTGTTCTGCCTTGTACGCCCACGCACATGCAATCTTGCGCACGCTATTCCGGGGTACTTGGTGAACAGCTCAGGGATAGAGGTCACCAGCGCCATTTATGGCGGTCATTTTGTGACCATACTTGCTAGACATTACCACTTACTGACGGACGAGCTTATTGGAGATTTGACCCTGATGGCCGAGATCGCCGTGATGACCGTACAGACACTGAGGAATATGCACGTGGCTCGTCGCGCACCGGGAGGAGTTAGGCTAGTGGATAGATGGGGTCGGGTCTGGGATCCAGATCGTCCTGGACCAGACCCCGACGTTGTTCAAGCCGAGGCCGAGGCCATCGCTACCACCCACCAGGCGCACGCAGCTCACTAGGAGTAGGAGCACGAGCAGCACGCCTACCACGCCGAGGATCCACTGCCTCCTCCGCCGTCACCACTACCTTCGGTTACCCTCACCCATGACATAATCATGCATTACTGGGCCTGGCTGTACGAGGTCCAGTGCAATGCTGCTGCTCTGGCGGGGCGCCATACGTGGTTCCCCTCCCATTCTTCATGCAGCCTGAGCACCAGCATCATCTACCACCATCATCGCAGCATCAGCCACCACCAGTAGGAGGAGATGAGGGAGGCGGTGCAACCGGTATCAACCTGGATGGTATGCAGTGGGAGTAGAACCTCCCATTGCCTTTTGATATCATTTTTGTGAGTTGTACTTACTTGTATTTTGTACAAACTCTGTTATCACGCTTCGGCGTTTGTGATTTTTGTTTCCTTATACTTACTGACTTTACCTAAACAACCTGATGCCTGCGCACTTAGCAAGTGCGCAGGGCCTTGCTCTTGCGTACTTAATAAGTGCGCAAATCTCGCTTCATGCATACTTGATAAGTACGCATGATCCTCTTCCTGCGTACTTGATAAGTACGCATGACCCTCTTCCTGCGTACTTGATAAGTACGCATGACCCTCTTCCTGCGTACCTGATAAGTACGCAGGATCTGCTTCCCCGTAAAAACCCTGACTTTCGCCTTCGGGTCTGATCACATCAAGATCCCGAACTTGTTTACATTCAAAACTTTTGCTTTTCATTAAGGAACTCAAAACTATGTTTTTCTTCCGTTTCGTCCATAAAAACGCCACATTTTCGTCCAAAACCCGAAAAACCCCAAAACGAACAAAAATTCAGATCTAGGCTAGATCGTTACCTCTATCGAGCTTCTGATCCGGTGGTTCTTCTCCCAAGCTCTGGAGTTACACACTTCTTCAATCTTGGGTCGATCCGCCAACTTTCTCTCTCTACGGTTTCTCTCTCTAGATGTTGCAAATGAGAGAAATGGGTGGTGACCTTGGCTATTTATAGGGGGCTCCCCTTTAAACCCACCAGCCCATCCGGCCCGGCCCGTCATGCCTCGTTTGTTTATTCCGTTTTTATAACTGTCGTCAGCCATCGAGAATCCATTTTTTATATTTTTTAACTACCTCATTTTTTCATAATCAGCGCCAAACATAGCTCTAAACATCCTCCAAAAATTTCAACCAAGAAAAAATTTCCCTCCAAAAAACTCATTTTTAACTACCTCATTTTTTTTCCAGCCGCTTATTTTAAATATAAATATCGACTGCTTCTTATCACTATCGCCAACTACCACCATACCACCGTTGCACTACTCCACCGTACTAGAGCCAACATCTGCGGCGTTGCACACCGTACCAGAACCACCAACCAAGGTCGGTGCTACTAGTTGAACCACCATTTGACGTTGTTGACCACTTAGAACCATTGGTTAAACCACCACAGTCACCACCACGCTTTCAACACAATGTGAGTTCAATTAAATAACTTGGCATTTTGTTTAATTTTGGTTAATTGAGTGATTGCATATGGTTAGTAACTTAGATATTGAGTGATTGCATTTGGTTAGTAACTTTTGAGTGATTGCATTTGGTTAATTTTGTGTATAGATTGTGACTTGTATGGAAATATATTGTAATTGTGAATTGGAAATGTGTATGTGTATATTATGTAATCAGTATGTGTAACGAACCAAAATTCGGGTTTCGTTATAAATAAATAAATATTCTAATTAATATTATGGTGGAAATAATATTTTAGAAAATAAGTTGAAACAAGTGGGTTTCAAGTTAGTGTTGGGGGTTATATTTGTTTTTAACTAATTTTGGAATGTAATGGGTGAAATGGAAGATGAGGGGCTAAATTTGTAAATATGGCAAATCTGCCATATTTGACTTGGTGAAGTCAAAATTGGGTCATTGTTGGTGAAAGGGTCGTTCAATTCAAGAGAGAAAAAGGGAGAAAGTGAAATTAAAGTAAAATCGTGCATTTGAAGCTTGTTTTGTGAAGGTTTTGGCTCACACATCACCTTCCTAACATCAAGTAAGTGATTATCTTCCATTGATTTCACCGTTGATGAGCTAGTAGGTGGGTTTTTGTAGAAATCCAAAAACTTTCTGTTTTCTGAGGGTTTACGATCCACATGAAACTGGTCTTAGCGACACGTGACAACCTGGATTCCCGGACCTGGCCTTTTTGGTCTCCCTCGCGACACGCGAAGGGAGGATCCCGGTTCTTCATGACACGTAAATAAAAGTATAAAAAAATATATATTCTTCTGATAAATGCTTCTGCGTGTGTAAACGTTTATTATAACCGTTGTTTAAATTAGGGGCGTTACAACTTGGTATCAGAGCAATGGTTTGAGGGATTTGGTGTGGGTTGCACCAAAATCAAACCGGATGCTCTTGATATAGGGGAAATGATACGAGAATCCATGAAGGACTTGACTAAGATTCGGAGCTTACGGAAATGAAAGGTTAGTAATGATTTGATAAAGTGGAAATATATATATATGGTGTATATGTATATGTATGAATGAATGACAAGGTGATATGTGTGCCGAAACTTGTTTTGTGATTTGTTATATGAAAATGATAATTACAATTGGGCATAACGTATTATTAAACATGTCTGGCCAATATGATAAATAAGACGAGATGTGCAAGGGTCTTTATGATAACATTATGACAATGAACATTTTCAAGGATTAGGTGAAGGTGATTATATATGTATGTATGTATATAGGTAGATATATATATACTTAATACATAAGAGTGTAAGTGTGATGGATACCTAAGGTATTGAAAGTGTAAGGATGTTAAGGTGTTTTTGTTCTAATTCTCAGTTAAGAGATGACAGAAGAAACGAGCAATGAACCTTGGATTCCAGAATCCAAAAATGATTAAGGAAAAAGTGGCCAAGGCCTTTGAGCAAGCCACATCTTTGCTTATGGAAGAAATGAGAGGGGCTGATATGAAAGAAAAGGAAAGGGAACTACAGGGTTTTACCCTAAAAGAATTTATGGTGATTAAGCCCAAAGAGTATGATGGGCAAGTGGACCCGATCCTTAGCCATAGGTGGGTGGTGGATATGGAATCTAACTTTGAGACGACTAAGTGTAAGCCCGAGGATAGGGTTATGTTTAGTGTGCCTCTACTGACGGGAAGGGCAAAGGAGAGGTTGTTGAATCTCCGAAAGGAGAGGGGTGAATTAGGGGTGACCTCTATGACTTGGGAGGAATTCAATACGGCCTTTCTGAAATATCATTGCCCATAGGCCAAATTGGACAAGATGACTTAGGAGTTCCTCCTCATGAGGCAAAAGAATGAGTCAATAGATGAATTGGCTGGGGCTTTCTTTGATCGCGCCAAGTTCTGTCCGGACGTGCTGTCGACTAAGAAGGCGAATATTGACAGGTTTTATGCTATGCTGACGGTGGCGTTCAGAGATAGCATATCTCCATCCTCTTTCACCATACTTGTAGATTTGATAAACAGGTGTCGGGAAAGGGAAGTGGAGTTGAGGAGGCAAGAAGCTAGAGGGGAAAAGAGCAAAATGGAGATTGTGGATCAAGTGGTGAAAAAGTTAAAGGGCGGGAGCCCTAGTAAAAGGCCTTTTAGTAAGTTCTCTCCTTAAGGGTGTAAAGTTTGTAGGAAAGATCATTTCGGGGAATGTAGGAAGAGGACATTGAATTGCTATAAATGTGGAAGCCGGGACACATGGCTAGTCAATGTACAAGCCAAATTCACTTGTGTGACATCCGGCATTTTCAGGTTAACTCCGTTAAAACAAACATCGTTATCTCAAATAATTATTTATTCAAACTCAGTTACCTCAAACATTCACACATGCATTACATTTAATTAGGATTAATGAGATGTGTCAGTTTCGCACAAACACTTACGTAGCGGTAATTCGTAGAATTTCGGATCAAACACGAGTCGAACCCGTAACGTTGGTGAATTAATAAAAATAATTGCGAACAATTATTTTAATATAAATTATGTGAATTTATGTGCTATGTAAATTTTTTGTGAATTATGTGAACTTTCGTGATATCGCGTAGAATTATCAGATTTTTAATTTACTGGTTATTTTTATAGAATATGGAACTTTTGTAAAAATAATTATTTAAAAACCATCTTTATCTAGTGGATTAATTAAATGTTTTTAAAATAATCTAGAGATTATCCATTCCTAATTTAAAACCCATAAAATCTTGGATATAAGGAATTTTATAAAATTTAAAAACCTAAATCTATCTTTTCTCCCTCAAAATCATCGATCCCAACACCCTCTCCCTCCCTACTTGCGCCGAACCACAAACCACCACCAAACACCATCTGTTCGAGCTCCGATCTTGCAATTGAACACGTATTTGGACTCTCCTAAGCGTTTCTAACAATCCTACGTAAGTCGTTTCATCCGATTTAGTTACTTTTTGATTCCAAGATTTTAGATTGAAACCCTAGTTCATCCAAACATGAGTTTTTATAATAAAGTTGTTAACTTTATCATTGTTTTGCAATTATTTGATGTTTTTATGATTATTTGGAAAACCCAAGCTTCATATGATTAGTAACTTGTTAAAAGATTAAACTTTTTGATTATGTGATGGTGTAGAATTGCATGTTAGAGATGTCTGATGCTTGTTATGGTTATAATCATGTTAGATAGATGGTATGTAATGGATTTGATGCTTTGAATCTCGTTAAACAAGCCTAAAAACCCTAACTTACTTATAATGGAAACTTTTTAGAAATTCTATCTTGCAAACTAGACATGTGTTGAATGATATGATGATGTTTACATGCTACTTGATCCATGTATAAGTGATTTGTGAAACTAGATTTCTAATACCTAGCTCGGTTTGACAAACTTACTAAAAGAGGAAACTTTAATTGTCTAAAGTGTTCATAGCTTGCTAATTACACATGTATGATATGGTTTAATGATTGGTACATGTTAGTTAGGATATAATAACATGTTGTAACGTGTTAGATAGTTCAAAACACACATGATATTCATAACTTACTATACTTGGGAACTTTGATTAAAGTATGATTTGCATGTTAAGTTCAAGGCAATTAGTATGTGATATGGCTAACTAGGACAAGTAAGATTTATGTTACGAAGCTATTGATATAGGTGGCAGTTAGAGGTTCAACTGTTTTACTTATAGACTATGAATTATAGGTGGCAGTTAGAGGTTCATATCAACTTGCACGAACACGCACTTATAGACTATGAATTATAGGTGGCAGTTAGAGGTTCAACTGTTTTACTTAGCTTTCACTTGCGTATACACTCAGGTGAGTTTCATGACCCATATCTTTACTTACTTTCCTTTTTGGGGGAGAAACCATGCATGCAAACATTATGGGTTTTGTATTATTGTATTATCGCTTGCTTACTAAAGTGCAAGCATACCAACAAGTCCTTACATTCTTGAACCGTTAGTATTGGAACATAGCGAGGTGATTTTGAGTATTACTACTGGGTTTTGACAAGCCCCACCCGAGTTAGTCGCGCTAACTTGACTAGAGGTCGAACGGGTATAAGATTAGCCTAGACATTTGCCATTGTTCGGTAGACATGGCGGAAGGCAAACAAACACAAACAGTCAGCTTTTGTTTCGAACACTTGTATTAGCATGACATAGACTAGCTATCTATCGGTATACATTAATTACATTATCTAGAAAACATCGAACTTTTTATTTACTTACGTCACTATGAACTCATCAACCATTGTGTTGACACTGTTAGCATGTCTTTCTCAGGTCGCTAAGGTACGCACAAGATTAGGATGCATGGTTTGAGCATTGTTTTCACAAACAATTTCAAACTTATTTATTTCTATTATTTACTTTGGTTTGGGCGCGGTGTTTTGCGTATTTGACTATTCTTGCATTTGGATTTTATTTACGCTTCCACAACGTTTTCAAACTTAAGAGTTTGTTGTCTCATGACTATGAGCGGCATTAGTATTTTATTTTAATTCATATATAGTCGTTCCGTGTAACCAATGACTGAGATCCTAGTTTGTCATGCGCCTCGCGGTAAAACCCCGCTGGTGGATTTTGAGGGTGTGACTGATGTAGTGCAAAGCACACATCTTTATTTATTTTATTTTTTGCACTTTTACTTAGTTTTGTTTTCGTTTCAAGTCGTTTTAATGTACATTTGAGTCTATTGTATGTTTACAGGGATTACAAGTGAATACGTGAACAAACCGAGCAAGTGAATGAAGCCGGAAGAACAAAAGTCAAAAAGTTGAAGTTTCATGTCCTTGCGGTACGCGAGAAGCCCAGAAGAAACTCTCGCGTTACGCGAGGGAAGCCAGATACGCCCGTGACTATTTTGTTCCTGGCCAAATTGTTCCGCGGTACACGGGAGCTCTAATTTCCGCAAAACCCTAAAAATCGATTTTAAATAGAATTCTTATGCCATTATTCAAGGAGTTCGATCTTTTGCCATCTGGAGAGAGCCAAGGGGCGATTTTGAGGCTGGAGAAGCCAATTGAAGAGGAAAGCTTGCATCTTTGTATTCCGGGTTTGTAGTTTTACATATTCGGTTTACAAGATTGGATTTTTACCTTCGATTTGCTATGTTTGAAACCATGAATTTTGTTTATTACTTCTATTTTGGTTATTTGAACATGATTCTAGGCTAAAACTTTGATATTCCCTAGGTCATATGATGAATACTTGTTAAAGTTTTGATTTTTATCGGTTTTTGGATTTTAATTAATGGACTAATGATTTTGTAAGCGATCTTGAGTTGATAATTGTGATGTTATTGCATGTTTAGATCTGATCTTGTGTTTGATTTCAATTCCTTGCGTTGATTGTGGTTGTCTGCCAGTTTGGTTAGCGTATCTTGTTCATAGATCTTAGGGTTTGTGATTAGGGAGGTTTGCTAGACGTAGTAGCCATAGGAGTTGTCTTTGATTACTGATTAGAATTGAATGTGTATCCTAGTTCAATACCCGAGAGGTGAGAATTAGTCGTTTAGTCTTTGTCATTAGGAAACCGAGTGTCAGTTGTATGAGAGGAATCCGATATTAGGTGTCTAGTGATTGTTGCTATTCGTGTGATAGTTGTTATCTTGGGCTTACCCCGTGCATTGTTCAAGTATATTGGTGGACGGAGAGACTGAGAGGTAATCTGTCTATTAGGGAACTTTATCATAGTTGGAAATACCTGAGAAGTGATCCAACAATCTGGTGAGTTAGTACATCTTTATGGTGACACCCTGAGAGTGATTAGGGATCCATTAGGTTGTCTAGAGTTGTTTCCTTAGAAACCCAGATCCATTATAGTTTCCATAACCGATAGAAGTTGTGCTTTGCCAGTAGGATTCCGACCTAGGTGATATTCTTCCCATTCTTGATATTACCTTTGTCCTTTGTCTAGTTAGTTGATTCGATCTATGCTTTCTGCATTCATTAGTTTAAATAGTAGTGTAGTAAACCCCCAAACCAGAATCTAGATTTTTTGCATAGTGTCTCTAGGGTTCGATAACTCGGTTTACCGTTAAGCTGTGCTACACTCGATATGTACACTTGCCTGTAAGTGCGGTCTAGTTCTTAGGTTTTCCATTTATTACTTAGGAGTCTAGGTTAGGTTTAGTAGTTTATTTTATAGACTGTCTGGACGACATCAGTGACAACTTATGATATAACTGTTACAAGCCCGGGCACAATAGGGCAGATTGCCCCAAGCTTAAGCAAGGTGGATGTGAAAGGAAGGTTGAAATACCAAAGCCAAAGGGTAGAGCTTTCCACATCTCGGCAGAAGAGACGAAGAATAACCCGGAGATGGTGTTAGGTACATTCAATATTAACTCTTTACCTGCACTAGTTCTTTGTGATTCAGGGGCAATTCGTTCATTTGTGTCTTTGAAATTTGTTAAGCATTCTTCTTTTCTAAGTAGAAAGTTAGATGAACCCTTATAAATCGAGGCGGCAAATAATAAGAGTTTCCTAGTGTTTGATATTTATAGTGATTGCAGGTTAAGGGACGGGGATGAAACGTTCCTTATTGATTTAATTCTTATGGCCATGGGGGATTTTGATGTGATAGTGGGGATGGATTGGTTATCAAAGAACAAAGCGAATA
This sequence comes from Smallanthus sonchifolius, assembly GCA_023525975.1. Taxonomy (NCBI): domain Eukaryota; kingdom Viridiplantae; phylum Streptophyta; class Magnoliopsida; order Asterales; family Asteraceae; genus Smallanthus; species Smallanthus sonchifolius. Next base: position 43,825,220 of record CM042023.1, read on the forward strand.
TTCTATGTGGACCTAAGGTGATACAACTCGATTCCTCATCGGGTGAGTCCATTTACATAGAAGGTGAGAAGAAAGGTAAGATTAAGATATGTTCTTATGTGAAGGCAACAAAGTACATGGTGCATAGGTGCAAGGCATACATGGCTTGTGTTACGGATGTGATTGAGAAAGTGAAAGATATTCATGATGTTCCGGTTGTGAATCAGTTTGAGGATGTGTTTCCAGATGAGTTACCGGGGGTTCCACCGGAGAGAGAACTAGAGTTTGGGATTGATTTGATACCGGGTGCTAAGCTGGAAGCCAAAGCACCTTATAGGTTGGCACCGCCAGAAATGAAAGAATTAATGGAGCAATTGCAAGAACTACTCGATAAAGGTTTCATACGCCCAAGTTTTTTGCCTTGGAGTGCACCCGTTCTCTTCATTAAAAAGAAGGACGGAAGCATGAGGATGTGTATGGATTATCAGGAGTTGAACAAGTTGACGGTGAAGAATAGGTACCCATTATCTCGGATTGACGACCTCTTCGGTCAATTGCAAGGTGCGTCATGGTTCTCTAAGATCGATTTAAGATCCGGGTACCATCAATTGAAAGTGAAAGAAGATGATGTTCATAAGACAGGTTTTCGCACTCGATACGGTCACTACGAGTTTACGGTTATGCCATTCGGTTTAACCAACGCGCCTGCGCTTTTCATGGTTCTTATGAACCGAGTGTCTAGACCGTTCCTCAACCGTTCTATTATTGTCTTTATTGATGATCTTCTCATCTATTCGCGGAGTGAATGTGATCATGCCTTTCATGAAATCGTTGAAGTGTTGCAAAAGGAGAAGCTTTATGCAAAATTTTCAAAGTGTGCATTTTGGTTGCGCGAAATCCAGTTCTTGGGTCATGTGATTAATGAGAAAAGGATTACAGTCAACCCATCCAAGATAGTGGCGGTAAAAGATTGGTCATCGCCGAAAACGCCTTCGGAGATTAGGAGTTTCTTGGGGTTGGCGGGTTATTATCAGCGATTTATTGAGAACTTCTCTCTGATTGCCTTACCGATGACGAAGTTAACGCCTAAGGAGACTAAGTTTGTTTGGGGTTCCAAGCAAGAATCTGCCTTTCAACTCTTGAAAGAAAAGTTGACTAAGGCACCTGTTTTATCCTTGCCAGACGGGACTGAAGAATTTGTGGTGTATTTGGATGCCTCGCATTCGGGGTTGGGGTGTGTTTTGATGCAAAGGGGGAAAGTGATTGCCTATGCGTCTTGGCAATTGAAGACTCACAAGGTGAATTACCCTACCCATGATTTAGAGCTTGCGGCCGTGGTTTTTGCACTCAAGATTTGGAGGCATTATTTGTATGGGGCTAAGTGTACGATATACACGGATCACAAAAGTCTCAAGTACTTCTTTGACCAAAAGGACCTCAACATGAGGCAAAGGCGGTGGCTTGATTTGGTCAAGGACTATGATTGTGAGATACTTTATCATCCGGGTAAAGCTAATGTAGTGTCGGATGCCCTTAGTTGGAAGACGAGTCACGCACCAATTAAGGTGAAGTCATTCAAGGTGACAATTTCATCATCTCTTGTGGATGAAATCCGGGAGGCTCAAGTGTTAGCACTTAGTGGGGATTTGAAGAAGGAACGGATGGTTTCATATGTTGACAAGCTTGGGGAATATAACTCGGGGTTGAAGACATGCTTTGATAGGATTTGGATACCTAGGTTGTCAAGTGTTTTAACAACTATTTTATATGAGGCGCTTAAATCCAAGTATTCTATCCATCCGAGGCCACAAAGATGTTTTATGAATTGAGGTGTCATTTTTGGTGGCCGGGTATGTGGCGTGATATTGTTAAGTATGTGGAGAGATGTCTCACATGCTTAAGGGTAAATGCGAAGCATCAAAAGCCGTATGGAAAGCTTCAACCGCTTGAAATACCGCTTTGGAAATGGGAGAACATAACCATGGATTTGATCACTAAACTACCAAAGAATCAAAAGGGTTATGATGCGATATGGGTAGTAGTGGATTAGTTGACAAAGACTGCACATTTCATTCCTATAAAGGAAGCGTATTCATAGGATAGATTGGCGGAAATGTATGTGAAGGTAACGCTTGAAATACCGCTTTGGAAATGGGAGAACATAACCATGGATTTGATCACTAAACTACCAAAGACTCAAAAGGGTTATGATGCGATATGGGTAGTAGTGGATTGGTTGACAAAGACTGCACATTTCATTCCTATAAAGGAAGCGTATTCATAGGATAGATTGGCGGAAATGTATGTGAAGGTAATTGTCTCACGTTATGGTGTGCCGGTGACGATTATATCGGATCGTGATATGAGATTTACTTCTCGTTTTTGGAAGACATTCCATGAGGAGCTGTGGACTAGATTGAATCTTAGCACTACTTATCATCCACAAACGGATGGTCAAAGCGAGCGGACGATTCAAACGCTCGAGGATATGTTGCGAGCGTGTGCATTGGATTTTGGGGGTAGTTGGGACGACCATTTACCGTTGGCAGAATTTTCTTATAACAGTAGCTACCATTCTAGTATTGGTATGTCGCCTTTTGAGGCGTTGTATGGGAGGAAATGTCGAACACCCGTGTGTTGGGGTGAAATTGGTCAACGGGAACTTGGTAGTAAAGAGGTGGTCAAGGAAACTAATAGTAGTATTGACCAAATAAAGGCTCGCTTGAAGGCGGCCCAGGATCTCCAAAAATCGTATGCGGATAATAGGAAGCGGGCGATTGAGTTTCAAGTGGGAGACTTTGTGCTTTTGAAAGTCTCTCCTTGGAAAGGGGTGATACGGTTTAGGTAACGGGGGAAGTTAAGCCCATGTTTCATCGGGTCGTTTAAGGTGATAGCAAGGGTGGGTGCGGTAGCTTATCGTTTGGAGCTACCGGAGGGACTAAGTAGACTTCATAACACGTTTTATATGTCTCATTTGTGAAAATGTTTGGCGAATGAATCTACTTTTGTTCCATTGGATGATATTGAATTGGATGAAAAGTTGAATTACGTTGAGGAACCGGTGGCAATCTTGGATAGAAAGGTGAAGCGTTTACGCAATAAAGAGATTAGCCAAGTTTTGGTGAGGTGGAAACATAAGAAGGGAGCGGAAATGACTTGGGAAACCGAGGAAGAAATGCTCAAATATTATCCGAACCTTTTTATGTGAAGTCGGGTTACGGGGAAGAAACCCAAATAAGGGGAGGTGATTTGTAATGAACCAAAATTCGGGTTTCGTTATAAATAAATAAATATTCTAATTAATATTATGGTGGAAATAATATTTTAGAAAATAAGTTAAAACAAGTGGGGTTAGTGTTGGGCCTATATTAGTTTTTAACTAATTTTGGAATGAAATGGGTGAAATGGAAGATGAGGGGCTAAACTTATAAATATGGCAAATCTGCCATATTTGACTTGGTGAAGTCAAAATTGGGTCATTGTTGGTGAAAGGGTCGTTCATTTCAAGAGAGAAAAAGGGAGAAAGTGAAATTGAAGCAAAATCGTGCATTTGAAGCTTGTTTTGTGAAGGTTTTGGCTCACACGTCACCTTCCTAACATCAAGTAAGTGATTAGCTTCCATTAATTTCACATTTGATGAGCTAGTAGGTGGGTTTTGTAGAAATCCAAAAATTTATGATGCATGTGGGTAATCGGTGTTAGATTGTTGATAATCTATTTATTCTAAAGGTAAAGAATGATGATTAACATCCTAGAACCCTTTGATTATGATTATGAAAAGTTAGGGTTCGTATGGAGAAATTTAGGGGTGTTTGGATTATGATGATAGGATATTGATTTAATGATTGGTTAAGTGTTTATATGATGTTAGACACTTGAATGAACACCAAATTAACCTAATGAAAAATATTGAATGAGAAATTAGTGTCAAGGAATTGGAAATGAAACTCAAGTAGGTCAGTTTGGGTTGGAAATGGGAAATTGGGTTGTAAACCGAATTATAATGTGATTTTGATGTATGATTAGATTACTAAACTAGGTTTATATGTTTAGGTAATCAAATTGTGAACCGAGACGGTGGTGCGGGATCTTCTAACATGAAAGGTAAGTGCCTTTGCACTTACTTAGTATTGATGATAAAGGGTGATACATGAGTTATGTGTGCATACTATGGTTTTGTGTATGAATGTGTATGAACTAGTATGTGTAAATGAATGAATGTGGTTATAGTTGTAATACTATAATGGATATTTGTAAATGAGGTTATGGTTTAAATACCATAATGGAAATGAGTTTATGGTCTAAGTACCATAATGGAAATGGGATATGAGGTTATGATCTAAGTATCATAATGGAAATGAGTTTTAGGGCTACGTGCCATAATGGAAATGGAAATATGTTAATTATGATTGACAAAAGAAAAGAATGGAATTTGTTAGGTGAAATGCAAGTTATTTGTAGCCTTGCAAACGGGTCAAATGGCTGAATGGCTGAAATCAAATTGTAAAATCTTTTTGGAATTTTCTATTAATAAAACTAGAACAAATAACAAACATATTTTTTATTTTTCGAACTTTAAGCTAAAACACACTAAAATCTTTTTGATTTTTTTAAGTAAATTAAAACTGTAAAAAAAATAAAATCTTTTTTGTTTTTATCTGTACATACTAAATCATATATTTTTGGTCGAACACTGTGAGTAAGAAGATCATATCAGTATCTATGATGAATCACACACACATTCTGGATTTAAAATCCCTAGCAAATCTAAGGGTGACCTATGATATTCTGTGTCAATACACATTTCAACATATAACAAACATGAAACTTTTACAATTCTCAAGATATTCAGAAATCATGAAATGATACGCGATAAACTTCAAAGTAAACAGGATCAGATCATGACATGCTAACTTATTCGTACCGAATTTGCAATACACTACATGTCAATTCAAGTTGTCAGCATTATAAGATTTGAAACCAAACGCGTTTTTATTCCAGGTTCTTGTGAGTTAGTCCCATTTATATGAAAACAATGTGTACCCCACAAATATGCCAAAAGAAAGTAAATTGCACTATCTTCAAGACATATGAGACTTTGTGCAAAAGAAAATGTATATCAATCTCCAGGATGAAATTACATCGATTACCACAGGAAAAAACAAGAAGAATCCTAATGGATTATAAATAAGAATCAGAATGATCCAGAATCGAATAATTCATATGGCTTGGCTTGGCTTGGCTTGGCTTTGATGATATCAAGTAACAGATGAAATTCTTCAATATATGATTGAATAAGAAATCGATTGATTCAATGATTTAGGGTAAAGTGGTCCAACTGTTATCTAGATATCTTCAATGGATTAGGATAATCAAGTGATTTGATCCAACGGCAAACATATGCTTGACAGATGCTATCAAGACATATCTTAGTTCAACATCACATTGCATGCTTTTTGGGGCATGGGAAGTGAAGTGAACTGAAAAATTTTGCTAATCAACATAATCTGATACCGGTCTCATGAAATTCTTAAAGCCTCATATTCTATATCTGATAATGATCTTTTTACACACGCACCAGGCATACCATGGGTTCAAATCACAATTGTGACATAAATCATTATGTTTTCACACTACTAATGTAGTAAACCCCCCAAACATCACATTGCATGCTTTTCGGGGCATGGGCATTAGTGTAGTAAACCCCCCAAACCAATTAAATCTTTAGTCCGAGTCAGAGTCTAGTTTTGTTACATAGTGTCTCTAGGGTTCGATAACTCGGTTTACCGTTAAGTTGTGCTACACTCGATAGGTACTCTTTCCTGTTAGTGCGGTCTAGTTCATAGGTTTTCCATTTATTACTTAGTAGTCTAGGTTAGGTTTAGTAGTTTATTTTATAGACTGTCTGGACGCCATCAAGTTTTTGGCACCGCTGCCGTGGACACTTAGCAATAGCAATATTAGCTTTGACTAGTTCTTTTATTGATTTTTTGGTTTGTTTTGTCTGTGTCGTGTTTATGTGCTTGTCCTACTTGCTATCTGTGAGTCTAACATAGAATCGAGTCTTTCTGTCTTGAGTATTTATTTGTTTTCTTTTATTTTTGTGTCAGTTTATGCAGCACTCATTCACAGGGATCACCACCATATTCTGCTTCATTAGAGCCTGAACGAGAGCTACACGAGCGCACCCGCAACTTTCGGGAGCGTTTGAAAGAGCTTTGCATATCCCAGGTACGTTCTACTAGCCCAATTCCATTTCCTACCATGGGCGACGCTGACCCACCAGCGAGACGTACCGTGCACCAGAGGGCCAGTGACGGGGTCACCAGGGTGAGATCTTCGATCACACGCCCCGCCATTCCTAAAACCAATACATGGCAGATCCCTTCACATGTCATGAGCACGATCACTCATGCCACCCAATTTCATGGCCTTGAGGATGAGGATGCACCGGACATTTGTCCCGCTTCGCGCGGATATGTGATACCTTCAATATCACGGGTGTGTCTAAGGACGCTATCTACTTGCGTCTCTTCCCATTCTCGCTCTCTGGGCGTGCATCTACTTGGCTTGATACCCTTCCCGGCAATTCTATCACCACATGGGAGGATCTTCAAGCCAAATTCTACAAGAAGTACTATCCACCTTCCAGGGCCGCTCGCCTTCGGGACCAAATCCATTCGTTCCGGATGGACCTTGACGAGCCTTATCACATGGCCTGGGAGCGGTTCAACACGCTGTTGAGCCGATGTCCCCAGCATGGTCTTTCTGACTGAGCGATAGTGGAGAAGTTCTACAATGGTCTCAACTTCGAGAAGCAACAAATGTTCAACACAGTTGTGGGAGGCCATATCATGGATAAGTTCGAGCCAGAAGAGTGTGAGGACATGTTCGAGAGCTTCGCTCAAGCCGAACAACAGCATTCATCTTCTAGGACTTCCATTCCTAGTGCTAGATCACCCGCTTCTTCTCCTAGAGGTGTGCATCAGGCCACTCCTGATTCTAGTGTGGCTGCTGCACCCGCCTCAATGGCTAACGAGATCAAGGAGCTGAAGCTCAGTGCTCAGCGGTGTCAAGTGTGCAGGGGAGGCCACGACACCCGAGATTGCCCCATAAATAATCAGGGGCATGTGAGCTTTGCGGCAACCAGAACTGAGGATATAATAACTATAACAATTCATTTGGCTCGGGATGGAGATTTGGTAACAACCCAACTTGGTTTAATGCCCGCCAAAATCAATATGGATGAGGGGAAGCTGGAGCGAGCTCGGGAAGCAGTGTTAATACAAGAAAGATCGAAGAGATGCTTGAGAATCAGACACAACTGCTTGCCCACTTAGTCCAGCAAGACAAGGACACGATGCAAAGACTGGATAGCCACGACACTCTATTGAAGAATCAGTAGTCGGCATTCCAGGATTTTCAACGCACGGTAGGAAACTTCGCTCAGAGCCTGAAGGGTAGACAAGGAAGCCCATCTTCGGGCCCAAATGCTTCAGTGATGGTCGTGTCAGTTAGGAGTGTGGAGATGAGAGAGGTTGAAGAGGGTGACTCTCGCTCCATTAAGTATGGCATACCTTCGATAGAGGAAGTGAACAAGATAGATTGGAGAGCTCGATTTGCTGAGATCAAAGCTAGGATGGTAGAGGAGCCCGAGTTGAAAGCTGTGTCGACGAGAACTCATAGAGCAGAAGAGAAGGAGATCCCACCAGTTGTAGAAGAAGAAGAGCTGGTGGATGAAGAGATAAAGATGGAGAAGCCTGCCAAGAGGGCAGTGGGGAAAAAGAAGGGGGTGGAGATGAAGTCCCCCGGGGTTGACTTGAGTCGAATTCCTTACCCAGCGCGCGTACTGCCATATAAGAACGCTAGGGAATACGGTACTTTCCTTGATATGTTTAGACAACTCAAGGTCAATCTCCCATTCATAGAGGTTCTCCGGCATATGCTTAAGTATGGCAAGTTCCTCAAAGATCTTCTTTCCAACAAGAAGAAACTAGGAGGGATATCTGAAGTCTCACCTAGTGAGCAATGTTCTGCTGTGTGGTAGAACAAGCTGCCCGAGAAATTAGGAGATTTGGGTCGTTTCACGATCCCGTGTCTCCTAGGTAGTTTGTCCTCGCATCACGCGTTGGCCGACCTAGGTGCTAGCATAAATCTGATGCCATATTCTATCTATAAACAGTTGGACCTAGGTGAACTGCAGCCGACGAGCATGAGCATTTCCTTGGCTGACCGCTCAGTCAAGTATCCACGGGGAATTGTGGAGAATCTCTTAGTGAAAGTAGGTAAGTTTGTCTTCCCCATGGATTTTGTCATTCTGGACATGGAAGTGCATGATAGAGTTCCACTTATCCTAGGACGCCCGTTCCTACGTACCGCCTGGGTGATGATCGATGTCTTTGACGGGAAACTCACACTCTATGTGGGGGATGAGATGATCACATTCGATACTGCTAAGTCCGAGAGCGATGTTGGCAAGCATAGTCACTCCGTGTGCATACTTGATGCCTTCACGGACTACCATCAGGACTCAAATCCATATGAGAAAGAAGTAGTGAACCCGCCCCTAATATAGAAGAACCATCTGATTGGGCGGTAGAACTAGAGAAGTTGTTGGAACAGACCGACGATTAGGGCGATGAGGTGCCTAATGATCTGTTGGAGATGATGGCGGATTTTGAAGAGATCATAGGAAAAACCCCATGTGTGGGGATGTTGGTGGAGATTGTAGAGGATCCCGGAGATCCGGGGTAAGGTTTAGAGGTCCCACATATAGAAAACCCCATTCCTGAACCGTTACCCATCACCATTGTGCTTTATGAGGGGAGAATCGTTGATCTGACCCCTAGTTCTAGTGTTCCTAGGTCTAGGCCACCTCGGAAGAGAACCCGTGCTTTGATAGATTCATCTGATTTAGAGAGAGTGAAAACCCCTAGTGTGGGGATGTTTAGAGGTGATAACTTGCTAGGATACTTGAATCATATTATCTTTGGAACTGGTAAGTTTAAAATGTGGTGGAAGGATCAATGTGATAGACATAGTAGAAATTTTAATGTTTGTGGGTGGTATTTGCTTGATGGGGTGTTGGAGAACTGGTAGACCGCGGAGGATGAAGGCGGTACAGGTTAGGATCAAGGAGAAGCCTCCTAATAGGTGTGTTTGAGTCTTAGGCAAGTGCCCGGGATGTAGAGTTTGTGTGCATTACTTGGTGTGGGTCCGTGTCATTTTATGTGTTTTTTTGGTGTGTGTGTGTTTTGTTTGTGTCATGTTTTGCAGGGATTCGTGTTTGATTTGGTGAGGAAGATCATTAAAAATGAAGTTTCAGGTATTTTTACATTTGTTTTTATACTTGGAATAAGTTTTATGGAATTTTGGTGAAAAAGGTTTAAATGATCAAAAATTTTCTAAGTATAAAAGTTGGAAAAATCTCTTAACTTTCTGTTACTAGCAACTCCCCATGGTACGCGACATATTTCCTAGGTTCTCTCGTGGTACGCGAGAGGTCTGTGGTTTAGCCGGCTTAAATGCCACTCCCTCGCGGTACGCGAGGAATGGCCACCTGGTTTCTCGCGGTACGCGGGGGAGTCCTGGATTCACCCTTTTTCTTTGTTTGCCAATGGTTTTCCATACTCGTTCACCACCATACCACATATCATCCTTTATCCATCATTCATTATCATTCATAATCACCACTATCATTCACACTATCTATCTTAAGTTTTTAGTGAGTCAGTTTGAGTCAATCGAGTCTTTTATTTTAATTTGATTCAGTTTAATGTTGAGGGTTTGTTGTGAGGTTTATTTTGCAGGTTTTATCATTCTGCCCATACTAAATCTCCATTCGGGCGGGATCAATCATCACTTATATGAAGTTTGTAAAGGCAACCCAAACAGTCTGTGCAACCGTGACCGAAATGCTATACGGTGCACACGTGGAAGAGTAATGTTGGACCATTCATGCTACATTACCAGCTAAGTCGATTCCTTTTATTTTTGCATTTTTATTTTTAGTTGTGTCCTAGTTCACATTGAGGAAAATGTATCTTTCAAGTGTGGGGATGTGAGAGTCTAGTTTGATTTGTTTATAAAAAAAAATCAAAAAAAATTGAAAAATTTAAAAAATGTCCATTGAAATCAAAAGTTTTGCATAATAAATGAAAAATGATAGTACAACTGGATCTACTTGTTGGTTTTAATAGATCTAAAATAGAAAACGCGTCTAACTAGTGATGTTTTGGTAGACCCAACGAGTTTGAATATCTTAAATAGCCTGTTAGTGTTACTTAGGATTAATTACTGAATTAAATCATGAAATCTTGTGGGTACTCATCTTAGGGTAATCGGTAATACTGAAAATGTCAACACAGGGTGATAGGTACCACGTTAAGTTAAAATTTAGAGGTTTTTAAATTTCTTGGCACACCACTCTCTTTTTATCAGAATAAATCCGAGTTTGGTGGCGCCCGCATCCATATTCCATAAATCTTGAGCTTATTTAATTGAAATCTAAGTTTCGCCTACATGTCACACGTCGGGTTCCAGCCTGATCGAAACACCACTGGGTTGATTCTTATGTGCTTCATTGTTATGACTTAGGCTATGTGTTACCTTCCGGGATAGTGACTTGGTTGAAACGCCTGTAGACGAAAGTTTAATTTGCTTAATAATGCTCATTATCATCCATTCATTCATATTTAATCTGATTTCTAAAAACCTGTAAATTTTAGTTTAACGTGGTGGGGTAAATCTATATGGTTTGATCTGTGCCTAAACATGACTGTGAGACAGGATTAGGTAGAGTTGTAACTGTTAAGTGTGAGTCACATAAATTGATTGATATGCTTGGTAAATTGGAAATAGAAAACGTAACGGGGGCTTTAAAGTTGGTGTTGGGTTTAATCGGACATAAATACTGATTGTTGCTTTTTAACGCGTGAGTATATTTTGCTAATTGGTAATTGATGTTTGTTAAGTTAGATCTGAGTTATGATTCCATTTGCAGCTTTTTCGAGGACGAAAAAAGGTTAAGTGTGGGGATGTTTGATGTAGTGCAAAGCACACATCTTTATTCCTTTAATTTTCTGCGTTTTTACTTAGTTTTGTTTTCGTTTCGAGTCATTTTAATGTACATTTGAGTCTATTATATGTTTATAGGAGCTCGTAAAGATTACAAGTGAATACATGAAGAAATCGAGCAAGAGAATGAAGCTGGAAGAACAAAAGACAAAAAGTTGAAGTTTCATGTCCTCGCGGTACACGAGAAGCCCAGAAGAAACTCTCGTGGTACGCGATGGAATCCAGATACGCCCGCGACTATTTTGTTCCTCGCGGTACGCGAGGAACCTGGCCATATTGTTTCGCGGTACGCGGGAGCTCTAATTTCCGCAAAACCCTAAAAATCGATTTTAGATAGAATTCTTATGCCATTATTCAAGGAGTTCGATCTTTTTCCGTCTGGAGAGAGCCAATGGGAGATTTTGAGGCTGGAGAAGCCAATTGAAGAGGAAAGCTTGCATCTTTGTATTTCGGGTTTGTAGTTTTACGTATTCGGTTTACAAGATTGGACTTTTACCTTTTATTTGCTATGTTTGAAACCATGAATCTTTTTTATTACTTCTGTTTTGGTTGTTTGAACATGATCATAGGCTAAAAGTTTGATATTGCCTAGGTCATATGATGAATACTTGTTAAAGTTTCGATTTTTATTGGTTTTTGGATTTTAATTAATGGACTAATGATTTTGTAAGCGATCTTGAGTTGATAATTGTGATGTTATTGCATGTTTAGATCTGATCTTGTGTTTGATTTCAATTCCTTGCGTTGATTGTGGTTGTCTGCCCGTTTGATTAGCGTATCTTGGTCATAGATCTTAGGATTTGTGATTAGGGTGGTTTGCTAGACGTAGTAGCCATAGGAGTTGTCTTTGATTACTGATTAGAATTGAATGTGTATCCTAGTTCAATACCCAAGAGGTGAGAATTAGTCGTTTAGTCTTCGTCATTAGGAATCCGAATGTCAGCTGTCTGAGAGGAAGCCGATATTAGGTGTCTAGTGATTGTTGCTATTCGTGTCATAGTTGTTATCTTGGGATTACCCCGTGCATTCTTCGAGTGTATTGGTGGACGGAGAAACTGAGAGGTAATCTGTCTATTAGGGTACTATATCATAGTTGGAAATACCTGAGAAGTGATCCAACAATCTGGTGAGTTAGTACATCTTTAGGTTCCTTAGTTGGTAATACCCTGAGAGTGATTAGGGATCCACTAGGTTGTCTAGAGTTGTTTCCTTAGAAACCCAGATCCATTATAGTTTCCATAACTGATAGAAGTTGTGCTTTGCAAGTTGGATTCCGACCTAGGTGATATTCTTCCCATTCTTGATATTACCTTTGTCCTTTGTCTAGTTAGTTGAGTTGATCTTTGCTTTCTGCATTCATTAGTTTAAATAGTAGTGTAGTAAACCGCCCAAACCAATTAAATCTTTAGTCCGAGTCAAATTCTAGTTTTTTTTTGCATAGTGTCTCTAGGGTTAGATAACTCGGTTTACCGTTAAGCTGTGCTACACTCGATAGGTACACTTGTCTGTCAGTGAGGTCTAGTTCATAGGTTTTCCATTAATTACTTAGAAGTCTAGGTTAGGTTTAGTAGTTTATTTTATAGACCATCTGGACGAAATCTGTGACAGCTTAAGCAAGGTGAATGTGAAAGGAAGGTTGAAATACCAAAGCCAAGGGGTAGAGCTTTCCACATCTCGGCAGAAGAGGCGAAGAATAGCCTGGAGATGGTGTCAGGTACATTCAAGATTAACTCTTTACCTGCACTAGTTCTTTTTTATTCGGGGGCTACTTCATTTGTGTCTTTGATATTTGTTAAGCATTCTTCTTTTCTAAGTAGAAAGTTAGATGAACCCTTAGAAATCGAGGCGGCAAAGGATAAGAGTTTCCTAGTGTTTGATATTTATAGGGATTGCAAGTTAAGGGCGGGGGGGTGAAACGTTCCTTATTGAATTACTTCCTATGGCCATGGGGGATTTTGATCTGATAGTGGGGATGGATTGGTTGTCAAAGAACAAAGCGAATATTCTATGTGGACCTAAGGTGATACAACTCGATTCCCCATCGGGTGAGTCCATTTACATAGACGGTGAGAAGAAAGGTAAGATTAAGATATGTTCTTATGTGAAGGCAACAAAGAACAAGGTGCGTGGGTGCAAGGCATACATGGCTTGTGTTGCGGATGTTATTGAGAAAGTGAAAGATATTCGTGATGTTCTGGTTGTGAATCAGTTTGAGGATGTTATTCTAGATGATTTACCGGGGGTTCCACCGGAGAGAGAACTAGAGTTTGGGATTGATTTGATAACAGGTGCTAAGTCGGTAGCCAAAGCACCTTATAGGTTGGTACCATCGGAAATGAAAGAATTAATGAGCAATTACAAGAACTACTTGATAAAGGTTTCATACGCCCAAGGGTTTCGCCTTGGGGTGCACTCGTTCTCTTCGTTAAAAAGAAGGACGAAAGCATGAGGATGTGTATGGATTATCGAGAGTTGAACTGGTTGACGGTGAAGAATAGGTACCCATTACCTCGGATTGACGACCTCTTCGATCAATTGCAAGGGGCGTCATGGTTCTCTAAGATCGATTTAAGATCCGGGTACCATCAATTGAAAGGGAAAGAAGATGATGTTCATAAGGCAACTTTTCTCACTCGATATGGTCACTACGAGTTTACGGTTATGCCATTCGGTTTAACCAACGCGCCCGCGGTTTTCATGGATCTTATGAACCGAGTGTATAGACCGTTCCTCGACCGTTCTATTATTGTGTTTATTGATGATCTTCTCATCTATTCACGGAGTGAATGTGATCATGCCTTTCATCTTCATGAAATCCTTGAAGTGTTGCAAAAGGAGAAGCTTTATGCAAAATTTTCTAAGTGTGCATTTTGGTTGCGCGAAATCCAATTCTTGGGTCATGTGATTAATGAGAAAGGGATTACAGTCGACCCATCCAAGATAGTGGCGGTAAAAGATTGGTTATCGCCGAAAACGCCTTTGGAGAATAGGAGTTTCTTGGGTTGACGGGTTATTATCGGTGGTTTATTGAGAACTTCTCTCGAATTGCCTTGCCGGTGACGAAGTTAACGCGTAAGGAGACTAAGTTTGTTTGGGGTTCTGAGCAAGAATCTGCCTTTCAACTCTTGAAAGAAAAGTTGACTAAGGTGCCTGTTTTATCCTTGCCGGACGGGACTGAAGATTTTGTGGTGTATTCGGATGCCTCGCATTCGGGGTTGGGGTGTGTTTTGATGCAAAGGGGGAAAGTTATTGCCTATGCGTCTAGGCAATTGAAGACTCACGAGGTGAATTACCCTACCCATGATTTAGAGTTTGCTGCCGTGATTTTTGCGCTCAAGATTTGGAGGCATTATTTGTTTGGGGCTAACTATACGATATACACAGATCACAAAAGTCTCAAGTACTTCTTTGACCAAAAGGACCTTAACATGAGGCAAAGGCGATGGCTTGAATTGGTTAAGGACTATGATTGTGAGATACTTTATCATCCAGGTAAAGCGAATGTAGTGGGGAATGCCCTTAGTCGAAAGTCGAGTCACGCACCAATTAAGGTGAAGTCATTCAAGGTGACAATGTCATCATCTCTTATGGATGAAATCTGGGAGGCTCAAGTGTTAGCACTTGGTGGGGATTTGAAGAAGGAACGGATGGTTCCATATGTTGATAAGCTTGGGGAAACTAACTCGGGGTTGAAGACATGCTTTGATGGGATTTGGATACCTAGGTTGTCAAGTGTTTTGACAACTCTTTTAGATGAGGCGCATAAATCCAAGTATTCTATCCATCGGGGGGCCACAAAGATGTTTTATGACTTGAGCTGTCATTTTTGGTGGCCGGGTATGAGGCGTGATATTGTTAAGTATGTGGAGATATATCTCACATGCTTAAGGGTAAAGGTGGAGCATCAAAAGCCGTATGGAAAGCTTCAACCGCTTGAAATACCGCTTTGGAAATGGGAGAACATAACCAAGGATTTGATCACTAAACTACCAAAGACTCGAAAGGGTTACGATGCGATATGGGTAGTAGTGGATCGGTTGACAAAGAGTGCACATTTTCTTCATATAAAGGAAGCGTATTCATCGGATAGATTGGCGGAAATGTATGTGAAGGAAATTGTGTCACGTCATGGTGTGCCGGTGACGATTATATCGGATCGTGATACAAGATTTACTTCTCGTTTTTGGAAGAAATTCCATGAGGAGATGGGAACTAGATTGAATGTTAGCACCGTTTATCATCCACAAACGGATGGTCAAAGCGAGCGGACGATTCAAACGCTCGAGGATATGTTACGAGCGTGTGCATTAGATTTTGAGGGTAGTTGGGACGACCATTTACCGTTGGCGGAATTTTCTTATAACAATAGCTACCATTCTAGTATTGGTATGCCGCCTTTTGAAGCGTTCTATGGGAGGAAATGTCGAACACCCGTGTGTTGGGGTGAAATTGGTCAATGGGAACTTGGTAGTAAAGAGGTGGTCAAGGAAACTAATAGTAGTATTGACCAAATAAAGGCTCGCTTGAAGGCGGCCCAGGATCGCCAAAAATCCTATGCGGATAATAGGAAGCGGGCGATTGAGTTTCAAGTGGGAGACTTTGTGCTTTTGAAAGTCTCTCCTTGGAAAGGGGTGATACGGTTTAGGAAACGGGGGAAGTTAAGCCCACGTTTCATCAGGCCGTTTAAGGTGATAGCAAGGGTGGGTGCGGTAGCTTATCGTTTGGAGCTACCGGAGGAACTAAGTAGACTTCATAACACGTTTAATATGTCTCATTTGCGAAAATGTTTGGCGTATGAATCTACTTTTGTTCCATTGGATGATATTGAATTGGATGAAAAGTTGAATTACGTTGAGGAACCGGTGGCAATCTTGGATAAAAAGGTGAAGCGTTTACGCAATAAAGAGATTAGCCAAGTTTTGGTGAGGTGGAAACATAAGAAGGGATCGAAAATAACTTGGGAAACCGAGGAAGAAATGCTCAAATATTATCCGAACCTTTTTATGTGAAGTCGGGTTACGGGGACGAAACCCAAATAAGGGGAAGTGATTTGTAACGAACCAAAATCCGGGTTTCGTTATAAATAAATAAATATTCTAATTAATATTATGGTGGAAATAATATTTTAGAAAATAAGTTGAAACAAGTGGGTTTCAAGTTAGTGTTAGGGGTTATATTAGTTTTTAACTAATTTTGGAATGAAATGAGTGAAATTGACGATGAGGGGCTAAAGTTGTAAATATGGCAAATCTGCCGTATTTGACTTGGTGAAGTCAAAATTGGGTCATTGTTGGTGAAAGGGTCGTTCGTTTCAAGAGAAAAAAGGGAGAAAGTGAAATTGAAGCAAAATCATGCATTTGAAGCTTATTTTGTGAAGGTTTTGGCTCACACATCACTTTCTTAACATCAAGTAAATGATTATCTTCCATTGATTTCACCTTTGATGAGCAAGTAGGTGGGTTTTGTAGAAATCCAAAAATTTATGATGCATGTGGGTAATCGGTGTTAGGTTGTTGATAATCTAGGTAATCTAAAGGTAAAGAATGGTGATTAACATCCTAGAACCCTTTGATTATGATTATGAAAAGTTTGGGTTCATATGGAGAAATTTGGGGGTGTTTGGATTATGATGATAGGATATTGATTTAATGATTGGTTAAGTGTTTATATGATGTTAGACACTTGAATGAACACCAAATTAACCTATTTAAAAATATTGAATGAGAAATTAGTGTCAAGGAATTGAAAATGAAACTCAAGTAGGTCAGTTTGTATTGGAAATGGGAAATTGGGTTGTAAACCCAATTATAATGTGATTTTGATGTATGATTAGATTACTAAACTAGGTGTATATGTTTAGGTAATCAAATTGTGAACCGAGACGGTGGTACGGGAACTTCTAACCCGAAAGGTAAGTGCCTTTGCACTTACTTAGTATTGATGATAAAGGGTGATACATGTGTTATGTGTGCATACTATGTTGTTGTGTATGAATGTGTATGAACTAATATGTGTAAATGAATTAATGTAGTTATAGTTGTAATACTATAATGGATATGTGTAAATGAGGTTATGGTTTAAATACCATAATGGAAATGAGGTTATGGTCTAAGTACCATAATGGAAGCGGGATATGAGGTTATGATCTAAGTATCATAATGGAAATGAGGTTATGGCCTACGTGCCATAATGGAAATGGAAATATGTTAATTTTGATTGACAAATGAAAAGAATGGAACTTGTAAGGTGAAATGCAAGTTATTTGTAGCCTACTGACAAATTGGGAGCAAACGGGTCAAATGGGTGAATGGGTGAAATCAAATTGTAATTACTTGTTTGATATGTTTATCTTCATTACTAATGGTTGTTACATGTGGTGTTATGTAGGAAAAGCTCTGATGTAGTCAAGGTTAAGTCCATCTGGCGAAAGGAGGATTCTCGTATGCGTTTTGGTGTTTTGGGGTTTAAATGAAAATCCATAAAATGTTGTGTAAATTGATACATGAACAATGTAGTTCGATGTTAAAAATGTGGTATGAATGTTTTGTCAAAAACCCAAGTGTTGGGAAATTTTTGGTGTCATGAAGGATTGAAAAATGTTGGAAATTTGGCTAAGTGTTGAAAACTGCAGGTCATTAAACTTTCTGTTTGCTAAGGGTTTTCGCGCCACGCGAAAAACAAAGGTTTGGTATTCGCGACACGCGAAGACCTGGATTCCCGGACCTAGCCTTTTTGGTCTCCTTCGCGACAAGCGAAGGGAGGATCCCGGTTCTTCGCGACACGCGTAGAAAAGTATAAAAAAATATATATATATTCTTGGGATAAATGCTTACGCGTGTGTAAACGTTTATTATAACCGGTGTTTAAATTAAGGGTGTTAAAATATGTATATATATTGAAAATGTGTATATATATGGAAATGTGTATGTGTATGTGTATGTTATGTAACTTGTATGTATATTGGAGAAACCATCCGTCCACCCGTTAATGCTGCTTTTAAGCTTTGTTTTCGAGAGACCCTCCATCATATTCTTTCTCCTTACTAATCGCCTTCATTGTAGACCACCACAAGAAACACCACCACTAGTAATCGCAACACACACCATCATCCCTCTCTCTTTTCTACTCCTCATGCCCTTTTTCTTTTTCCTCTCACATTCGCCATCACCACCTTTATAAATACCACCATCGTCACCTCTAAATTTGAAACACAATTGCACCCACCTAGTTTCACGAGTGAAAGATTGTTTTAGTCCATAAGTTATGCTATAAAAAGCATTCTCTTTGATTTCAAGTGAA
Organism: Smallanthus sonchifolius; assembly: GCA_023525975.1. Taxonomy (NCBI): domain Eukaryota; kingdom Viridiplantae; phylum Streptophyta; class Magnoliopsida; order Asterales; family Asteraceae; genus Smallanthus; species Smallanthus sonchifolius. Next base: position 43,843,574 of record CM042023.1, read on the forward strand.
AGTGTAGATTTTGTTTGATCATAAAGGATACACTTGGCCAAATAAACCCATGTATCTAATTTTGGGTCAAGATAGGTCTTTTAATGACAAGTTAGACTACTTTGGGCCAAAAAAAAATACAATTGTGTTTAAATTAGGTTGAATGGGTGGAGGAAAATAGAATCCATGCAAAATTGGTGTTGTGAAAATAGTTACCAAGTCAGACTAAGCGAACTAAAAACTGAGTTTCTTCGTTTGCTTCAGTGAACTACCGCTACTGGTTAGCATTGCAACTTGAAGAGTGTAGACTAAACATCGGTTTGTGAAGTCTTCTTCATCCAAACCTGGTTTGACCCGTTACCCCGCCCGCTCTGTCCCGCCTGATTTATCAGGTATAATAAAGGGGTCAGACAAATACAAATCAACCGCTACACCATGTTTAATTAATGATTGTTTAATTAATTTGCAATGTCCAAGTCTATAAAACATTATAGACCATTTTAGACACATAAAAAAATTGTAAGAATCATCAACAAAATCATCCAAACACAATCGAAATTAGTACAACAATTCAAATATTTATAACTATCCACATTAATGATCCGGAAGAGGAGGAAAATAATTGCTTTTTCTTTCAAAATTTATTATTAATCTATACTAATAAACAAGGATATGAGAAAACACGTGTGACTCTCTGGTGTTTTCTCACCCTTATTTTCTCGTATCTCTCCTATTAAATGAGTGGACACGTCTCACTCTTTGTTACTTGCTCACTCTTATTTTCTGGTTTCTCTATTCTATTAAATAATGATATTAAATAATAATGATATTAAAAAAATATATTTTTAGATATTTAATATAAATTTAATTATGGATAGTTATTATATTATTAACTAAATAAATTTAATATGAAATTAATTATAGATAGTTATAATTTCTTACGTTACTCATCAATTTTGAAAAATAAATTTGTATTATAAATAGTTATTATATCATCAAAACTGTTTTTACATTTTAATCAACTCCATTATTTTGCACAACTAGAATAATAATTCGTTTAAATTTTTATTTATAAATTTTTTAATTCAAAATTTTATTTATTATTAATTAAATTGTTTCATTATTCTATAATTTTTAAATCGTAATTACTAATTACTATTTATTTTTTTTCTTTTACACGGATTTTCTAACTTAGTATATATTAAAGATGAATGTTGGCCCATGACGCAGGTTCTATTCCATGGTCTTCCACTTTGGGCCGATCCTACCAATTCCTTTTACTTTCTATATTATTTTGATTCTTTGAAAACCACCAACTCCTTACTTAAATTACATTCATTTTTAAATCAGAAACATGTTTAAAATCATTTTAAGACTTCTAATATAATTTGTTTTTTTAAAGGCAATTTAATTTATTTCTATTCTTCTTATTTCTCTCTAAATAAAAATGAAAATTATTTTTAAACGTTTTTTTTTTATTTTTAATTTCTTAATTTAATTTAAATTCAAGATTACAGTTATCACATAAATTTTATATACTATTTTGTTTCTCTCTTATAAGTTAACTTTTAAAAAAATTTATAAAATTTTGAATGTACCGTAGCAATGTACTTTTTATCTAGGTTCCTACATAAATTTCATTAAAAACCAAGTTTTCGTTATAATGTACAAGTTATCGAATCACAAGATTACAAGCCATCGAAGCTGCTTCAAAATTCCGAATGTACCATCGCGATTTTTTTATTTTTATCTATATTTTGATTTAAATATCATTTAAAACTGAATTTTCCTAATAATGTACAGGTTGTCGAAGCATGAACGTAGAAGCTAAGTTGCTTTAAAGTTTTGTTTTTCAAATAGTTTTTTTCTTGTTTTCCTCTTACGACATTTAAAATATAATGTTTTAAACATGCTTATTTTTATCACCATTTTGACATATATTTTTTCCCAGAATGAAACCAGTGTATAGATCGTTGAACCGAGGCCGCTCCAGCGCACGAGTAATAGATCACTGTTTATTTTTAATTAAAAAAAAGTGAAATAATTATTTAGATAACAAGAATTGGAGAAGCTTCCAGGGATTCCAGAGAGTTCCTTCCCTTCCATATATAATATATCCAATCTGCAACCAATGTGTTAAAAAATGGCGTTGTTTGGTGATCCATTCCGTCGATTCTTCGTACATCCCCCAATCTATCGCACCGGATCAACAACAGCTCTCATGGACTGGTTAGAAACTCCACAAGCTCACTTCATCAAAATCAACGTCCCTGGTAACTTTCCTAAAACAATTCTATGCCAGTTATTCCTCCAATTTATCGATTCAATAGCTGATTATTAAATTCATCTTGTTTTCGAGTCAAAAGTTTAACGAATTGAACAACTTCGAAGAATTTAAATGAGATTTCGATTCATATCGCGCCAATTATTCTTGCTATTTACTAAATTAATATCAAAATCAACAATCTCACGATAATTTCAAGTTCGAAAATGCAACGAATTGAAGAACTTCATGGTTATAAACGAGATTTTGATCCATATCGTACCAATTATTTATGAAATCAATATCATAATCAGCAATATCACTATTACCGTTGGTGGAACTTGAAAAATTAAATTGGGGGTCGAAAATATTACACATAAAAAAACTAAATTTTGTTCACCAAATAACGACCATAAATTTAAAAAATGATGCGATTGTCTGGATTTGTATAATTGATTTGGGCTTTTGGTCTGCATCAGGAGGAGGGGTCAAATATTATAACTAATGTGAAATAAATATAATGCGCTAAAATCAATACATATGAACAAAAAAATAGGGGGTTGTCTGGGCCCTCTCTGGCCCCTTAAATGTTCCTCCTTTGACTACTAAAAACTGTTATTTATTGCGAACTATGTTAGAATCCTATGTATTACACGAGATTGTATATTAAAAAGTATAAAACTTATAAATTTGTAAATACGTAATAACTTGTCAGGCTATTATGATCGTCTCGAGATATATCAGGTGGAAATGTGTGTCTATATAACAAATTAGTATTTTTATATTTTGATTTCCTATTATATATTCTTATTTAATATAATTAGCATTCTTCTTTAATAATATATTTATAATATCATTATTATTTAATAAGATAGATGCGCATTTATTAGAAGAGAAATGCGAGAAAATCAATGTGAGGAGGCATGAGAAAGTGAAAAGTGTTCACCTTAAACCTTTATTTATTAGTATAGATGTGGGACTAGCTCACTTGGTACAGCTTCCTTTTTAGATCGAGTTCTTGGGTTCAAACTCATACATGGGGTGAATTATTTAGTGTAATTTAATTGTAGGATTGGGTAAATTTTCCGTTCAAAAAAAAAGAAACCGCTATTTATCCGAGTTCCGTCAGATATATACCGAATAATCACCGACGGAATCCGTGCAAACCTATTCTGTTAATTATTTTTTAAATTATTTTTTTTTTACCACCGACGAATCCGTGTAAACCTATTCTATTAATTTTTTTTTACGGTAGACTGTCGGTATATATATATATATATTGATTGAATTCAAATTCTGCAGGATATAGCAAGGAAGACGTAAAGGTGCAGGTTGAAGAAGGCAATATATTAGTAGTGAGAGCCGAGAGTGGAAAGGATGCATCTAAAGAGAAGGAAAAGGATACCGTTTGGCATGTTGCTGAGAGGGGAGGAGGACTTAACGGTTTTTCGAGGGAAATTGAGTTGCCGGAGGATGTGAAGATTGATCAGATCAAAGCTCAGGTGGAACACGGAGTTCTGACGGTGGTTTTGCCGAAAGATCTGAGCCTTAAACCCTCTAAAGTCCGTAACATTCATGTAACCAGCAAGCTTTAGTCATGGCCTGTAGAAAATTGTCAAAATATGCTTTGTTGTTATATCAAATGGTAATTACGTTATATCAATTATCGATATGAATGTATGTGATAAATTTGACTTATACCTAAACCCTAAACTTAATTATGTTTCGTAATCCTAAGTTTTGTTGATTAGAGAGTTAATTTTGAATGATTATAACTTGTCAAACTTCTTTAGTCCCAAGTTATGTTTGGACATCGACTGTATTGCATCTTGTGGTTTAAATTGGTTGATACAACTTGAACTTAACTTATTGTTTAAGAGATTGGGGGTGGATTAAGGTTTTGTTTTAAAAAACCTGAAAATAACTTGTCCTGGATTCATTCTGTGAAAAACCGGACCAAAACGAGTGGATCTCTACACTTTGAATTAGGGGTGTTCACGGTTCGGTTTAAAACCGTGAAACCATCTAAACAGGTCATCGGTTTAGTTTCGCGGTCGGGTTTTTTATTAACTTTCGGTCGGTCGGTTTTAAAAGTTTCAAACCGTAAAAAACGGTTTGGTTTACGGTTTATACTAAAAACCGACACTAAAAAACCGGACAGGACCATAATATTGGTATGTATTTTATTTTTTAGATATCTCATATTAGGTATCATTAATTAAAATTTGCTGCCCAAACATGAAACAGATTGCTCATGCTCATGGGGAAATTCCCAAATCAATCTTCTATAAATAAATAAATGTGGACGAGTGACGAGTCTTCCTAGAACACACATTGCATCAACCGGAATGACACCACATAAAAAAGGTTCGTGTTAACTTGGTTAATAAAATTTCTTATTATTGACCATATCTGAAAGAACACATTACTAAACTGAGGAGAGTAGAAACAGATACCTTCAAAGTAAGATTTCCAGTCTCTTGTTTATTTGTCTATATTGCAAGGCTTTTCGTAATGGAGGAGTGAAACACATGGCGTAAAGCCAAGTGGCATTTTTACGAGCATGAACACCATCCCCTACTCTATGAAAGGGGCGTGAGGAAATTCACAGAGGAGAAAGGCAAATGACTTCCAATCAAATGTTTACACCTCACTATTTCTTTTTCTTTTTTTAATTAAATATTAAGTTTAGGATTCAATTTGGTTTTCTCAAATAACTAATGCTCGGTAATTATTTAAAAAAAACGAAATACATGAGCTTGTTTATTTTATTTTTCTGAACATCAAGGTATAAATTTTAACGAAAACAGAGTTGTATTAAAAAAAACTATTTATCCGAGGATGACCTTAGTTGGTACAAATATCTCCACAACAATCGTATGTTGACCACATGGGAAGCATTCATCCGATTGTTGGAGACCCGTTTAGGCACATCCACCTATGACAATCACCAAGCAACCCTATTCAAACTCCGCCAAAAATGACCACTTTTCTGCTTATGTGAGCGAGTTCAAATGATTAAGCAACAACATTGCTGAATTTTTTCATATCAGATCTTCGACTGGACATACAAGAATTATCCATTCTTCAACCCCAGACCTTGTCCAAGGCGATAGGCTTGGCTCGTTTATTCGAGCATAAGTTGAACGCTCAACGGTCCCGCTTCAAACTTTCACCACCATTTCCATCATCTTCCGTCTACATTACACCCAACTACCAGCCCCACGCACAACCAACCCGCCTATGCCATCAACCTCCACACCTCTCCCATGTTACCAACCCGACCACCCCATCCCCACCATTACCATAAACCCGGTTGTCCCCGGTGCCATTAAAAAATGTTGTTCCGCTGGTGTTTATTTTTGTTGCCCTGAGACGTACCACCCAGGTCACAAGTGTAACCCTTCCTAGTTCAACCTCATTGACGAGTCTAAAACCGCTCTTGAACCCACCCCTCTAATTGATTTCTCCATTGACATCATCCTCAATAAAGCCCCACTGGCCGATAGCAACCCTTTTGTAACGAACCAAAATCCGGGTTTCGTTATAAATAATTAAATATTCAAATAAATATTATGGTGAAAATAATATTTTAGAAATAAGTTGAAACAAGTGGGTTTCAAGTTAGTAATGAGGTTATATTAGTTTTTAACTAATTATGTAATGAAACGGGTAAATTATAGTTGAGGGGCTGAAATTATAATATGACAAATCTGTCATATTTGACTAAAAAAAGTCAAAATCCAGAATTTCTCTCATTTGTGTGTGGGTCGATCTTTGCAAGAGGAAAAGGGAGAAAAGGTGTTGAAGTCAAAATCATGCAATTGAAGCTTTGATTGTGAAGGTGTTGGCTTGCACATCATCCTTCTAGCATCAAGTAAGTGTTAATCATCCTTTTGATTTAACCATTGATGTGTTAGTTGTTGGGTTTTGTAGAAATCCAAAATTTAGGATGCATGTGGTTAATTGATGTTAGATTGTTGATAATCTAGCTAAACTAGAGGTAAAGAATGATGATTAACATCCTAGAACCCTTTGATTTTGATTATGAGAAGCTAGGGTTCATATGGAGAAAATTGGGGGTTTTTGGATTATGATGATAAGATGATGAATTAATGATGATTAAGTGTTTATATGATGTTAGACACTTGAGCAAACACTAAATTAACCTAATGATAAATATTGAATGAAAAATTAGTGTTAAGGTAAGGATAATGAAACTCAAGTATGTGAGTTTGGAGTGAAAGAGGGTGTTTGGATGTGAGTATAACTCAAACGGGTCAGTTTGGGTTGGAAATGGGAAATTGGGTTGTAAACCCAATTATTATGTGATTTTGATGTATGTTTAGATTATTAAACTAGGTGTATATGTTTAAGTAATCAAAGTTCAAAACTTGAAGGTGGTGCGGGATCTTCTAACCTGAAAGGTAAGTGCTCTTGCACTTACTTAGTAATTGATGATAAATGGTGTTATATGCAATGTTGTATGCTTAATGTGATAAGTTGCATAATGTGTTATGTGGTATGAATGTGTATAGTGATGTACGAATAAGTGAATGAATGAAGTTATAGTATTAATACTATAATTGATATGTGGATATGGAGTTATGGTCTAAGTACCATAATGGATATGTGGATATGAAGTTATGATTTAAGTATCATAATGGAAATGAGGTTATGGCCTATGTGCCATAATGGAAATGGAAATGTGTTAATTATGATTGATAAATGAAAAGAATGAAACTGGTAGGTGAAATGCAAATGATATGTAGCCTAATGACAAATTGGGTGGAAACGGTTCAAATGGGTGAATGGGTGAAAACAAGTAGTATTTACTTGTTTGATATGTTTTATCTTCATTACTAATGGTGTTATATGTGGTGTTGTGTAGGAAAGGCTCTGGGATAGTCAAGGTCAAGTCTATGACGAATTTTGGATTCTCGTATGCGCTTTTGGTGATTTCGGGTGAAATTAGATGTCCATCTAATGGATGTAAATGGATTACTTGAAAATGTATTTTGATGTTAAAAATGTGGTATGAATGTTTTTGGTCAAAACCCAAGTGTTGGAAATTTTTGGGTGTTATGTTGTATTGGTAAAAGTTAAAAAAATGGTTAAGTGTTGAAAACTCCAGGTATGAAAACTTTCTGGAGAAAGGGGCTCTTCGTGCCACGCGAAAAGCTGGGGACTGGTCTTCGTGACACGCGAAGACCTGCTGCACTTTTTGGACTCCCTCTTGCCACGCGAAGGGAGAGGGCTGGTTCTTCGCGACACGTGAAGATATATAATATATATATATATAATATATATATATATATATATATATATATATATATTCTTGGGACGAATGCTTCCGCGTGTTTTAATGATTTAATAATCGGTGTAAAATTAGGGTGTTACAACTTGGTATCAGAGCGATGGTTTGAGGGATTTGGTGTGCGAGGCACCAAACTCAAACCGGATGCTCATGATATGGGGGAATGGTACGAGAATCCATGTAGGACTTGACTAAGACTCTGAGCTTACGGAAATGAAAGGTTAGTAATGTTATGATTAATGTTGTTAAGCATGGTGTATATGTATGATTGAATGACAAAGTGTTATGTGTGCCTAAACTTGTTTTGTGATTTGCTATATGAATATGATAATTACAATTGGGCATAACGTATTATTAAACATGTCTGGCCAATATGGTTAATAAGACGAGATGTGCAAAGGTCTTTATGATAACCATATGACAATGAACATTTGCAAGGATTAGGTGAAGGTGATTATATATGTATGTATGAATATAGGTAAATATATATATATATATACTTAATACATAAGAGTGTAAGTGTGATGGATACCTTAGGTATTGAAAGTGTAAGGATGTTAAGGTGTTTTTGTTCTAATTCTCAGCTAAGAGATGGCAGACGATGCGAATAGGGAACTGTTGGATCCAAGAGTTGATAAAGGAAGAAGTGACCAAGACTTTTGAGCAAGAAACGACTCTGTTGATGGAAGAAATGAGAGGGGCTATTAAGCTCACTCTTGAAGAGGTTATGAAATAAAAGAAAAAAGAACCATAAGGATGTACTCTTAAAGAGTTTATGTTAATCAAGCCAAAGGAGTATAACGGGCAAGTGGACCCGATCCTTAGCCACAAGTGGGTGGTGGATATGGAATCGAATTTTGAAACAACTAAGTTAAGCCCGAGGACAGGGTTATGTTCAGTGTGCCACTGTTGACTGGGAGGGCGAAGGAATGGTTGTTGAACCTCTGAAAGGAGAGGGGTGAGTTGGGTGTTACCTCCATGACTTGGGAGGAGTTTAAAGTGGCTTTTCTGAAGTATTATTGCCCTTAAGCTATGGTTGACAGGATGACTGAGGAGTTCCTCCTCATGAGGCAAAAGAATGAGTCAATAGATGAATTGTCCGGGGCTTTCTTTGATCACGCCAAGTTCTGTCCGGACGTGGTGTCGACCGAGAAGGCGAACATTGACAGATTTTATGCTATGTTGACTGTGGAGTTTAGAGATAGCATATCTCCATCCTCTTTTACCACACTTGTAGATTTAATAAACAGGTGTCAGAAAAAGAGAGGTGGAGTTGAGGAGCCAAGAGGTGAAAAGAGAAAGCGTGAAATTGTGGATCAAGTTGTGAAGAAGATAAAGGGCGGGAGCCTTACCAAGAAGCCGTTTGTCAAGTTTTCTCAACGAGGTTGCAAGGTTTGTGGAAAGGAGCACTTTGGGGAGTGTAGGAAGGGAACGTCGAATTGCTATAAATGTGGGAAGCCTGGGCATATGGCTAATCAATGTCCAAGCCAAATCTGTATATGCTACAATTGTTACAAGCCCGGGTACAATAGGGTGGATTGCCCCGAGCTGAAGCAAAGTGGAAGTGAAAAGAAGGTTGAAATACCAAATCCAAAGGGTAGGGCTTTCCACATCTTGACAGAAGAGGCAAAGACGAACTCGGAAGTGGTGTCAGGTACATTCAAGATTAACTCTTTACCTGCACTAGTTCTTTTCGATTCGAGGGCTAGTCGTTCGTTTGTGTCTTTCAAATTTGTTAAGCATTCTTCGTTTCTAAGTAGCAAGTTAGATGAACCCTTAGAAATCGAGGGGGCAAATGATAAGAGTTTCCTAGTGTTTGATATTTTTAGAAATTGCAAGTTAAGTGCAGGGGTGAAACGTTCCTTATTGATTTAATTCCTATGACCATGGGGGATTTTGATATGATAGTGGGGATGGATTGGTTGTCTAGGAAGAAAGAGAATATTTTATGTGGACCTAAGGCGATACGACTCTACTCCTCGTCGGGTGAGTCCATTTACATAAAAGGTGAGAAGAAAGGTAAGATTAAGATATGTTCTTATGTGAAGGCAACAAAGTACATGGTGTGGGGGTGCAAGGCATACATGGCTTGTGTAGCGGATGTGATTGAGAAAGTGAAAGATATTCGTGATGTTCCGGTTGTGAATCAGTTTGAGGATGTGTTTCCAGATGAGTTACCGAGGGTTCCACCGAAGAGGGAAGTAGAGTTTCGGATTGACTTGATACTAGGTGCTGAGCCGGTAGCCAAATCACCTTATAGGTTGGCACCGCCGGAAATGAAAGAGCTAATGGAGAAATTATAGGAACTACTTGATAAAGGTTTCATACGCCCAAGCGTCTCGCCTTGGGGTGCACCTGTTCTCTTCGTTAAAAAGAAGGATGGAAGCATGGGGATGTGTATGGATTATCGGGAATTGAACATGTTGACGGTGAAGAATCGGTACCCGTTACCTCGGATTGACGACCTCTTTGACCAATTGCATGGGGCGTCATGGTTCTCTAAAATAGATTTTAAGTCCGGGTATCATCGGTTGAAAGTGAAAGAAGACAACATTCCTAAGACGGCTTTCCGCACTCGTTACGGTTACTATGAGTTTACGGTTATGCCTTTCGGTTTAACCAACGCGCCCGGGGTTTTCATGGATCTTATGAACCGGGTATGTAGACCGTTCCTCGACCATTCGGTTATTCTGTTTATTGACGATCTTCTCATTTATTCAAGGAGCGAGGGTGATCATGCTTGTCATTTGCGTGAGATTCTTGAAGTTCTTCAAAGGGAAAAGCTTTATGTAAAATTTTCCAAATGCGCCTTTTGGTTGCGCGAAATCCAATTTTAGGGTCGTGATTAATGAGAAAGGGATTACAGTCGACCCATCCAAGATAGTGTCGGTAAAATATTGGTCATCACCGAAGACGCCTTCGGAGATTAGAAGTTTCTTGGGGTTGGCAGGTTACTATCGACGGTTTATTGAAAACTTCTCTTGGATTGCTTTGCCGATGACGAAGTTGACGCGTAAAGAGACTAAGTTTGTATGGGGTTCCGAGAAAGAATCTGCCTTTCAACTCTTGAAAGAAAAGTTGACTAAGGCGCCCGTTTTATCCTTGCCGGAAGGGACTGAAGATTTTGTGGTGTATTCGGATGCCTCGCATTCAGGGTTGGGTTGTGTTTTAATGCAAAGGGGGAAAGTGATTGCTTACGCGTCTAGACAATTGAAGACTCACGAGGTGAATTGCCCTACTCATGATTTAGAGCTTGTAGCCGTGGTTTTCGCGCTCAAAATTTGGAGGCATTATTTGTATGGGGCTAAGTGTACGATATACACGGATCACAAAAGTCTCAAGTACTTCTTGGACCAAAAGGACCTCAACATGAGCCAAAGGCAGTGGCTTGAATTGGTCAAGGACTATGATTGTGAGATACTTTATCATCCTGGTAAAGCGAATGTAGTAGCGGATGCGCTGAGTCGGAAGACGAGTCATACACCTTTCAAGGTGAAGTCATTTAAGATGACAATTTCATCATCTCTTATTGATGAAATCCGGGAGGCTCAAGTGTTAGCACTTGGTGGTGATTTGAAGAAGGAACGGATGGTTGCTTATGTTGATAAGCTTGGGGAAAATAGCACGGGTTTAAGGTCATGCTTTGATAGAATTTGGATTCCTAGGTTTTCAAGTGTTTTGACAACTATTTTAGACGAGACGCATAAATCCAAGTATTTAATCCATCCGGGGGCCACAAAGATGTTTTATGATTTGTGGTGTCGTTTTTGGTGGCCGGGTAAGAGGCGTGATATTGTTAAGTATGTGGAAAGATGTCTCACATGCTTAATGGTAAAAGTGAAGCATCAAAAGCTGTATGGAAAGCTTCAATTGCTTGAAATACCGCTTTGGAAATGGGAGAATGTGACCATGGATTTGATCACTAAACTACCAAAGATTCGAAAAGGCTATGATGCGATTTTGGTAGTAGTGGATCGTTTGACAAAGAGTGCACATTTCCTTCCTATAAAGGAAACGTATTCATCGGATACATTGGCGGAAATGTATGTGAAGGAAATTGTGTCACGTCATGGTGTACCAGTGACGATTATATCGGATCGTGATACGAGATTTGCTTCTCGTTTTTAGAAGAAGTTCCATGAGGATATGGGGACTAGATTGAATCTTAGCACCGCTTATCACCCACAAACGGATGGTCAAAGCGAGCGGACGATTCTAACGCTCGAGGATATGTTGCGAGTGTGTGCTATGGATTTTGGGGGTAGTTTGGACAACCATTTACCGTTGGCGGAATTTTCGTACAACAATAGCTACCATTCTAGTATTGGTATGCCGCCTTTTGAGGCATTGTATGGGAGGAAATGTCGAACACCCGTGTGTTGGGGTGAAATTGGTCAACAAGAAGTTGGTAGTAAAGAGGTGGTCAAGGAAACTAATAGTAGTATTGACCAAATAATGGCACGCTTAAAGGAGGCTCAAGATCGCCAAAAGTCCTATGCGGATAATAGAAAGCGGGCGATTGAGTTTCAAGTGGGGGACATTGTGCTTTTGAAAGTCTCTCCTTGGAAAGGGGTGATACAGTTTAGGAAACGAGGGAAGTTAAGTCCACGTTTCATCGGACCGTTTAAGGTGATAGCAAGGGTGGGTGCGGTGGCTTATCGTTTGGAGCTACCGGAGGGACTAAGTAGACTTCATAACACGTTTCATGTGTCTCATTTACGAAAATGTTTGGCGGATGAATCTACTTTTGTTCCATTGGATGATATTGAATTGGATGAAAAGTTGAATTATGTTGAGTAACCGGTGGCAATCTTGGATAGAAAGGTGAAGCGTTTACGCACTAAAGAGATTTGCCAAGTTTTGGTGAGGTGGAAACATAAGAAGGGAGCGGAAATGACTTGGGAAACCGAAGAAGAAATGCTCAAATATTATCCGAACCTTTTTATGTGAGGACGGGTTTTGGGGACGAAACCCAAAAAAGGGGAGGTGATTTGTAACGAACCAAAATCCGGGTTTCGTTATAAATAATTAAATATTCTAATAAATATTATGGTGAAAATAATATTTTAGAAATAAGTTGAAACAAGTGGGTTTCAAGTTAGTAATGGGGTTATATTAGCTTTTAACTAATTATGTAATGAAATGGGTGAAATAGAAGTTGAGGGGCTGAAATTGTAATATGATAAATCTGCCATATTTAACTAAAAGATGGTAAAATCCAGAATTTCTCTCATTTGTGTGTGGGTCGATCATTGCAAGAGGAAAATGGAGAAAAAGGTGTTGAAGTCAAAATCGTGCAATTGAAGCTTTGATTGTGAAGGTGTTGGCTTGCACATCATCCTTCTAGCATCAAGTAAGTGTTAATCATCCTTTTGATTTAACCATTGATGTGTTAGTTGGTGGGTTTTGTAGAAATCCAAAATTTATGATGCATGTGGTTAATTGATGTTAGATTGTTGATAATCTAGCTAAATTAAAGGTAAAGAATGGTGATTAACATATGATTTTGATTATTAGAAGTTAAGGTTCGTATGGAGAAAATTGGGGGGTTTTGGATTATGATGATAAGATGATGAATTAATGATGATTAAGTGTTTATATGATGTTAAACACTTGAGCAAACACCAAATTAACCTAATGATAAATATTGAATGAAAAATTAGTGTTAAGGTAAGGATAATGAAACTCAAGTATGTGAGTTTGGAGTGAAAGAGGGTGTTTGGATGTGAGTATAACTCAAACGGGTCAGTTTGGGTTGGAAATGGGATATTGGGTTGTAAACCCAATTATAATGTGATTTTGATATATGTTTAGATTACTAAACTAGGTGTATATGTTTAGGTAATCAAAGTGCAAAACTTGAAGGTGGTGCGGATCTTCTAACCCGAAAGGTAAGTGCTCTTGCACTTACTTAGTAATTGATGATAAATGGTGTTATATGCAATGTTGTATGCATAATGTGATAAGTTACATAATGTGTTATGTGGTATGAATGTGTATAGTGGTGTACGAATAAGTGAATGAATGAAGTTATAGTATTAATACTATAATGGATATGTGGATATGGAGTTATGGTCTAAGTACCATATTGGATATGTGGATTTGAAGTTATGATCTAAGTATCATAATGGAAATGAGGTTATGGCCTATGTGCCATAATTGAAATGGAAATGTGTTAATTATGATTGATAAATGAAAAGAATGAAACTTGTAGGTGAAATGCAAATCATATGTAACCTAATGAAAAATTGGGTGGAAACGGGTCAAATGGGTGAATGGGTGAAAAGAAGTAGTATTTACTTGTTTGATATGTTTTATCTTCATTACTAATGGTGTTATATGTGGTGTTGTGTAGGAAAAACTCTAGGATAGTCAAGGTCAAGTCTATGGCAAATGTTGGATTCTCGTATGCGCTTTTGGTGATTTTCGGTGAAATTTGTAGGTCCACATGACTCATCTGCAAATCTATCTCGTGACAGGACGTCTCGATAACACGAAGTGCGGAATCCTACCGTGTTAACGTTTGTATACGAATTGACAATAGAAACAACAGGTAAATAAACTTCTCTTTGTATTCCACAAAAACACAGAGTTTACAAATTCGTAGAATACAATTGTTTAATCCCCTATAGAACAAAATTTGTAAACACCTATTTATAGACACAAGCTCTGCAATAGGCGAACTTAACAAGTTTGCTTCTAAAGATGCTTAGGCGAACTTGTTAAGTTCGCCTCTCTTGAACTTGTACAATATTCCTTAGGCGAACTTAACAAGTTCGCTCCTAAAGATGCTTAGGCAAACCTGTCAAGTTCGCCTCTCTATGAACTTACACAGAATTTTATCAACAGTTACAAAACATGTCCTAACAGACTCCCCTTTAACTGTTGCTAACAATTCTATCAATTACAAGTCAAAGACTCTAAGACTAAGACATAAAATCTTCAAGCTCGTTGTCACCAGAATATGCTCTAACAGACTCCCCATTGACAACAACTTTAGAAGATTGTCATCTGTCTTCATATATCATCAAACACACAGTAGTCTTCGTCTTGTGCATCTGCACTTTCTCTTTCTATCTAGAAGAAAACTCGGGAGAAGGATCCCTTGTCAACTTCTGTCTGCAATATTCAGTTTTTGCAAAGGAGAACAACCAAGAATAACCAACAATTAAGATTTCCATGGAAACTGGAAAAATAAAATCTTTTTGATTTTTCAAACATAAGACTCACAAAATTTTTTTGGTTTTTCTTTGTACAAACTAAAATGTAAAATACAAAATCACATCTTTTTGGTCGAACATCATGAGCAAGAAGATCATATCAGTAAAAGCAATGCATCAATCACACATTTTGGATAAACATCCCTAAACATTCTATGGGTATCCTATCCAGTTTCATTCTTTCATTTCTTTCGTTTGAATTTCCAAACAATTATATGAAGTAACATCTTTTGAATCTGATAAGATCAAATCTTTAAAGCTATAACCAAAACATGTAATGATACGCGAAGAACTCCAAAGAAGATGAGATCAGATCATAACATGCTTATAATATAAATTACATACGCATTTGCAACACATAACATGTCAATCTAAGTTATCAATATTATAAGAATTGAAACCATCAGTATCTTTGTCCCATGTTCTTGTGAATTAAGGTACCATTTATTTTGTAATACAACGTGTTCCCCAAAAATATGCCAACATAAATTTAAATGAGCACTATCTTCAAGACATATAAGATCATTACAAGATAATATTCAATATCCAGGATGAATTATATTGATAAACACATGAAAATATCAAGCAGAGAATCAAAATGATTCAGAATCGAATGATTCAAATGCCTTGGTTTCGATGAAGTATCATGATTCATAGTAATAGAAAGATTGTACCAATAGAATTCTTCAATATAAGATTGATCAAGGAATCGATTGATTCAATAACATAGGGTAGCTTGATCCAACTGTTATCTGGATATGTTCAATGGAATCAGGATAATGATCCAAAGGTTAGTATATGTTCCAACAGATGTTGTCAGAAACATATCTTAGTCCAACTTCACGCTGCATGTTTTTCGGGGCATGGGCAGTGAAGTGAACTGAAAATTTGTGTTTAACGACATAACTGATACTGGTCTCATGAAGTACTTTAGATCTTATATTCTTTATCTGATAATGATCTTTTACACACACACCCGACATACCAAGGGTTCAAATCAAAGTTGTCACAAAGATCATTATGTTGTCACACTACTCATGGACCAAAGATACTCATAGCCTATTGACAATTCAGACTACATACTAGTATCCAAATTGAAATATAAGCATCAAGCATCAATTTTTGTTAAGCATAAGCAGTTATGAAGCTATCATTTCCCATACTGTGCAGTCTAAGAAGTTCTGATCAAAACATTTATCACAGATAAGCAAACTAAGGTCATGTGTGACTGAACATCTACTGATGTACTATCATTTCTTCTTATAACTTCAAGTAATGTCGATTTTAACTTTTTCAGTTTGTTTGGCTTTTTCAAAATCTTTTTTGACAGAAAGTAAAACTTCCATGAAAACATTGTTAAGAAAAACATTTTACTTGGTTACATGGGATTAAGCAATTCAATGAATTAAAAACTCAAAACGATGTAGTCAAATGTAATTGAATGCCTTTGTCAACATAGTTCTTTACTCCCTATGTCCTGTAGACTCCCCCTTCACTAGTCAAATGGTTGCATCAACGACTTTATGCTCACCATTTTCATCCTATGTTTCAGGTTATCATTTGGACTTTGTAAAACTCTTTCCAAAACATTGTGTGCGACATATTATCCCCCTTGAGCATCAAGTCGTTGAATCAAATAGATTCGCAGTTATCAACAACTCTTTACTCTTGCAGATGCCATTCCCTGTCATGTGCTATGAAGAACCACTAACAAACCAAATGTTATTAATAGTCCCTCTTGGTTAATCCTGCACATCTAACAAGAAACATTAATTTGAAATTGGGACCCAAGCCATGGTAGTCATGGGTCGTCCATCTGTATCAAAATAATAAACCGCACTCCATTCACAATTGAATCGCTCATCGATTTTCGGTGATTTCTCAGACGAGTCCGAAACAAAAACTTTAGATTTCCAAACATACTTCTGGTCATTAAGTTCTTTTTGCTTAAAATGTGAAGTGTTTGAACACTCTTGTTTATTTGAAAAATGTTTAGATTATGAAAGCTCTTGTTGTTCTAAAAGTTTTCTCAATCTTCTGTTTCTCCTCCGTCTTTGAGGTCTAGAAAGCCTAACCTCAGATTTTGAATTACCCTTTGGTGTATCACGAGGTTTAACCACATTTGGGTTAACATAAGGCTTACCATGAGTTCTTACCTTTTCTAGAGTAACATGTCGGTTACCTTTGTTTGTGAGGACAATCCATCCGAATGTGAGCCACAAGAACATAGTAAAAGCAAGATCTTGTCTCACGATAATCTCTTATATAAGGAATCTTCACATGATAAGATGCACTTGAAGAGGATTCGCCTACATGAACTTCTTTTGGAGTTTGAGACGGAACAAACTTTTTCTCAACAGGTTTTGATTCAGGCTTCATCCTCTCAGGAACTACATGCTTCTTCCCTTTATTTTTGTAAGGACAGTGCACCACAATGTGTCCCATCTCATTACAATGAAAACATGTACGCCTGTCTTTATAATCTATGACATATGGAACTCTCCTTGAGTTTGAAGAACGTCCAAATGTATTATTTCCAGATGAATTGAAAGTCCTTGTGACGTCTTATAACGAGCAAGACGATCACAATCACAACGAATTACTTGATGATTCGCATTGAGACGGAAGCACGAAGTGAATCAAACATAAACACGAATACAGAATAGAGATGAAACAGAAACGATTCGTATATATAATCGATAACGAACTCGTCATCACAGATTACAATACCTAAGAAGTGTACATCTCTACGCTTAAGCTCCAATTGCAATCCCTAGGTGAGCTCTACCTAGGGATTGTGACTCACTTCACACAGAGAATCACTCCCTCTCTGTGTATGCTAACTCTAGCATTGCTTGCTACAAATGAGCAACTTAATGTCCTATTTATAGGCAAACTGAGTCTGTAGGCGAACTTAACAAATTCTCCCATAACTCTGTAGGCGAACTTAGTAAGTTCGCTTGTTAAGTTCGCCTAAACATTCCCTTAGGTGAACTTAACCTGTTCGCTACATATACACTTAGAATTTTTGCTACATATACAAATTTATGCTCTAACAGACTCCCTCTTAGCTGTTACAAACAATTCTATACAAAATACTGATAAATCATCAGTCACAAAAACGTGTCTCAACAGACTCCCCCTTGACTGATGATCCTGGGTCTTCACTTTACCTGGTAAGACTTGATCTTTGGAATTGCACTTTGATCTTCAACCTGCAATGCTTCAATCTTGAGTTCAATTTGTTTGATAAAACAAGCTCTCTCTAAACTAATGCATCCGGTTTAGAACAATTTTGTTTGGCCTCTTCATGAAAACTGACGAATCCAACACCTTTCATTGTAGTCCATCCTCTCAACGTTAACCACCTCCGTATTGATTCAAGAATCTAACCCACATTGCTTAGACCTCAATAAACCAACCGGCATAAGATAGAGATTCCAAATTTCCAAAAGTCAGCAACAAACTAATCAACTTTCACAAAGACAAGAATCCCAGTTTGAAACAAACTGAAACTCCAAGATAATGTGCAAAAACCAATCTTTTCATTGATCTTCATCTTCACAAGAAGTGTTTGACTTTGTCTCGTACCTTTTCCACTTAACCAATTACCCGAAGTCTTTCATATCCGATCTCCCCTTCATGACACAAGCATCTCCGCATTAAACCAGAAACATAAGGACGTTTCTTATTTAACCAGCATATAATAAAGGTTCCATCTTCAACTAGTTAACAACAGATAACCAGCTTAATTTCAAACATACTTGACTAAGTCTCACACAAACATTCGGTAGTAATCATCGTGAATCCAACAATCTTCAATCTGATTTTCATTCCTGGTTAACACCTCCTACAATAGGTTGTCTATCTAGATTCCGCCCAGATCCCAAATGAGAAATCAAACCATAACCAAATCATGTCGAATCATTTTGACGAACTTGATCACTTAAACCATTTTTTGCAAAGAAACAAAACATCTGAAAAGTTGTATATCCCTCTATTCTTTGCAAATACCCAAACATTACTTCATCACGAACAATCTGAGATCTTAAGTAAATGATAACCCATATTCAAACTGCTTTAACATTCATTCCGTAATAAAGAAGTATTCCATATACTCGTAGCCCACATTTTCAGGTTTGAATACCTAGACAATAAGATTATTCAGTCAAAAGTCATCATCCAACTCACAAATCTCACCCTTGTTTCACCAGGCCTCACATAAAATTTGAATTCTGGTCCCGAAAATAACCAAAATCGCTACCTTCTCAAAAATGGCCCGAAACAAGCATACAAATGATCCCTCGAAATTTTGAACAAGATAAGTTTTCCCGCAAAAAAAAACTCTTTTTTTTAATATCACTCATCCAACAAGTTCGCTTATAACAGTGTCAGCGAACATAACAAGTTCCCCTGAACAGTACAGCGAACATACCAACTTCGTCTCCGAACAACCACTAGCGAACTTAACAAGTTCGCCTGAAAATCTTCCAGCGAACATAATAAGTTCGCCCGTAACCGTTCAGCAGACAACAAGTTTGCGTGACGCGCTGTTACAGCAAAAAATGCCGAATCTTCTTGTTTTGGCGGTAAAACCTTCATCTCTTCAAGCTCTAACACCTCTGGAATCATCAAACTCATAAAATACTTGGAATTTGACAAATTCCACCATAAAAACTCATTCTTTTAACGTCTCGACGATGAATATGCGGAATTAAACATCAAATCACGAGTAATTGTGAATCGATGGGAGATTAGTCCCTCGGATCTGAGCCGTAGCTCTGATACCAATTTAGGTCCACATGGCTCATCTGCAGATCGATCTCGTGACAGGACGTCTCGATAACACGGAGTGCGGAATCCTACCATGTTAACGTTTGTATACGAATTGACAATAGAAACAGCAGGTAAATAAACTTCTCTTTATATTCCACAAAACACAGAGTTTACAAACTCATAGAATACACTCGTTCAATCCCCTATAGAACATAATCTGTAAACACCTATTTATAGACACAAGCTCTGCAATATGCGAACTTAACAAGTTCGCTTCTAAAGATGCTTAGGCGAACTTGTTAAGTTCGCCTATGTATGAACTTGTACAATATTCCTTAGGCGAACTTAACAAGTTCTCTCCTAAATATGCTTAGGCGAACTTGTCAAGTTCGCCTCTCTATGAACTTACACAGAATTTTATCAAAAGTTACAAAACATGTTCTAACAAAATTAGATGTCCATCTAATTGATGTAAATGGATTACTTGAAAATGTATTTTGATGTTAAAAATGTGGTATGAATGTTTTTGGTCAAAACCCAAGTGTTGGAAATTTTTGGGTGTCATGTTGTATTGGTAAAAGTTGGAAAAATGGTGAAGTATTGAAAACTGCAGGTCTAGAAACTTTCTGGAAAAAGGGGGTCTTCGGACCACGCGAAAAGCTTGGGGACTGAATACCTGGTTTCCCGGACCTGCACGTTTTGGACTCCCTCACGCCATGCGATGGCAGGGGGCTGGTTCTTCGCGACACGCGAAGATATAAAAAAATATATATTTTTTCTTGGGACGAATGCTTTCGCGTGTTTTAATGATTTAATAATCGGTGTAAAATTAGGGTGTTACACCTTCCCAACATAAACAGACCCGATTCCACCGCACCAATTTTTTTCTATATCACCAGTTGTCTTATCGGCCTTGCTTCGCCCAAAGCACTTCATGTTACGGGTACATAGAAGGCAACCCCGGTCAAAATTCTCATTGAATCTGGCAGTACCCACAACATAATCTGTTGCTGCAATAGATTTCGGGCTTCTATCTTTGACGTCTTGCTAAGAAAAACAAACCGTAGGCTCACCGCAGGGGAGGGTCCCCTGCGATCCACCTCCGGCGTGAGAATCAGGCAAGGGGGTCTTTGAGAAATAAGGTCAGGGAGTATGAGAGTAATGTATTGCGAAAATAATTGGGAGTGAATGAATGCATACCTGCTGGTGATCTCTTATTTATAGTGTGACTCCTTGAAATAATGAGGGTGATTCTTGAAAGATCCTTACCTTCCTTTTTAAGCCTTCCTGAGCTCCTTCGGCCGAGGTTCAGTTTCTCGATATTATAAGGGACACCCAAAATGGTGTAAATTCTTGACTTCTGCCTTTTTCCATGCCTGCTTCATCGAAACCTACCTTAGGGTTTGACCTGCTTTATTCCTGAATCGTAATATGAGGAGGTTACTGTTCTAGCTCTTAGCTCTCTCCACTTTTCTCATTCAGGTGACGTTGGGAAGTGTTGCGCCATCTGGAGGCTTCAGGGGTTCACTTCCCAACCTGGCACTGTTCATGTGTGTAGTCTTGTCAATTCAGGTATCCTCTTATTGTCTAGTGGTTTCTTGGCTTACCCTTGGTTTGACCTGCTGCCGGGCCTTCTTAGGTTCACGACCTTTCCTTGCTTTCGTATCTGCTGGTGTCCTTGCATGGTTAGCTTCCTAGGGCTACCCCCATCATCAGCCCCCCGGTCAGGGATATCCTTGGCTTTCTGTGATGAGGATTTTCCTGACTCAGCTTCTCTCCTTTATCTTGTATCTGACTGATTTGACCTGTACTCATTTCTTTTCTTTATGACTGTCAGGCGGCGCTAGGCTCCCTAGGCCAATGATTCGCCTCTTTAAACGTTCCCCCTTTTTATTTCATTCATCCCCCTTTTTGAAATTCAAAACCCTTTCATTTTCTTCTCACTCTTCCTTCTTTTTCTTCAGAATCTCTCGTTTTCTTCAACGAATCTCAGGTTATTTTCTTTTCATTTTCTTCATTATGGGTGATCGGTGGGCTATGACTCGTCAGTTTTGCATGCTAGATCAGGGCAAGCTTGATGAACTCTGTATGCTTTATTCTATCGGTCCGGAATTTCATCCGATGTCACACCCCAACCGTGCATCTTAACCACGGGTGCGACTTAATTGACAAAAGAACACAATGAAATAAAGACATTTACTATTAAAGTTTCATAATATTAAAAAAAATCCCAATTACATAAGTTTTAAATTAAACCAAACAGATAACATGTTCAAAAGACAAGCAACTTAAAATAAGATTCTTCAATTGATATCTAGGAAAATCCTATGTGATATTGACTTGACCTATCACGAGCTTAATCACCTGAAACATGTACGAAAAACAAGTGTCAACTAAAAATAGTTAGTGAGAAATCACAGGTTTAATAAAAGTATAAGTTTGGCAAAGGTGACAATTCATATTCCAAGATCATCATATAGCACGTAATAAAACAAACACATGATTAGCAAATCCAACATAAAATGATGAGTAACGAATAAGTGGTACAACTCGCAAGTTGCACTAATAACGAATAAGATGTCCAACCAAAAGTTGTCCATAAAGTATATGCGGTTTCCATCCTATGGCCCATATCTGTACTACCGTTGGCTTGAAAGTTTCAAGTTAAGGATTTGCAAGTTTAACGTTTATCATGTTGTGTTCATTTACTCACATACATATATGATTCGCTTGTTTTAGAATTGTTTGAAAATGTGTTTTAATGCGTGCCAACGCGTACATGTTTCCCCCAAAACGATTTGAATAAAGTGGGGCTATGAAGTCTCACCTTGAAAGCTAGACGAGATAAGAAACTTGAACGAATAGACGAGATGAATCACGGACCAGACCCTAAACAAATAAATAAACCAGTTTTAGGGTAGGTTCGATTGTTACGAGTGTTAGATAGGCGGTTCGGGTCATAAGATTAAGAATTAGTTGCAAAAATATAGTTTTAGTTGATTTTCAGATTTGGACAGCAAAGTAGCTGATCAGAAACGGGATTGTTAAAAATATCAAACGACGTCTAAAAATTATGAAATTTTACTGGGAATTAGTTTAAGTCGTTCCGAAGAAGTTTCGTTTAGAAAGTTTTTCCATTTGAGACTCGGATCATAGCTAAAATAGTCCAACAAGACAAAAGGTACTGAAAAAGGTTTCTGTCCCGTTTTGGGTACTACGGAGTCATACTTTTGAATTAGAAAACGATCCAATTATGGTTGGAAATGAAATTCGACGAACTACGTCGTGGAAATTGAGTTTGCTCCGTTTAGATTAATTATGGTCAAGTTACGCTCAGTTAAATTCAGCACAGTTTCTGTCCAAAATCAATGGTTGCACTTAAGTGGTCCGTTTAGGGTTTTAAGATTACCGAACGCGCAAAAAAAAATTAGACGAATGTTATTATGTTATTATAATACATAATATAATCAGATTAGATTAGCCAAAACGTCCCGTGTCACCGGTCTAGCCATGATATTCACAGAAGCGTTTTGGAGAATCACAGAATGCAATCGGCATAGCCGACACGAGCAAGCGGATTCTATATTTAATTAGCGTGTGAGTTCATATAAGTGATAATATAGAATAAATAACATGTTTTAAGTTAGCAAGAACATACTAAAGAATCGGCAGAGCCACTTTTGCAATAGTTGTCTTGAGGATTCGCAGAATGCGACGGCATAGCCGCCATTGCAAACGGGATCCTTTGTTTGTTAGTTGGCGATGTTAGCTTGATTTATTAGTTTGATTAAGATTATTAGAGGGTTTTTAGAGCTGAGGTTTCACATGATCAAGTGATCATGGATAGAAAATAGAAAAAGATTGAGGGGATGAAGAAAGAATAAAATAAAAAGACGGTATTCAACTTAGGAGGGTTACTTACTTGTTTGATCTTCAAACTCTTGGAATCCTCTAAGGGATTTTCGAAATCTTCAAGGTTGGTAAGGGATTTCACAACTTAGGAGGGGTTGGGAGTGTTTGAGGGAGAATTAGCAAAGAAAACAAGATCCTAAGCCTCCTATTTATACTAATGGTTGAAGGGGTGTAAATATGGAATGTCTTGGAAAGCAATTTAGGGTTTTAGGGCCCTCAAATCTACAAAATTTTCCTCAATGGGGCTGGGTTTTTTGTGATTTCTTGCTTGGGCTAGGTCCAAGAGTAGGTGGGTTGGGTCGTAGCTTGATCCGGTTGAGTGCGCGCATTCGAAAATTGCGATTTTAAGCATTTCTAAGCAAAATTGGCAAATGTTTTCAACATTAAAGTTGATTGTCATAACAAAAAGAGTATGTTTAGCTAAAAACATTTAAGTTAAAGTTACGTTATTCACGTATAGTAGTTGGCGATCGGTGGGTGAGAAAATGGACTTTTTGATCGTTTTTCGAATTTCAGGATTTATTTAAGGAAAGTTTTGCAAACAAACTTTGTTTTAATTAAAGAAATGAATATTTTAAACATTTAAAACATAAATTAATTTCATGTTAAACGATTTGTCAGTCGTGGACGGTACGTAGTTAACGACCGTTTAAAAGGCGAACGATCGCACGAAAGTACTAACTAGTACTTTTAAGCATCAATTCACATTGAATGGGTTGTAAGAACATGTTTGAGATGTATGGAGGATATTCATGTGTATTTAATGTATCATAAAGATCAATTAAGTCTCCATGAATCAATCACAGATAAGTATAAGTCTTTGAAATCAAGCATAAACGTAATGTTTCACATGTGAACTAGTATTGTAACAACGTCTGAATAGGATTTCAAGTAAAATGAAATGTCATGCGGATTTTCATTGATAAGTCTAGAATGAGTACAAGTAGTGAAAATCATAAGTGTCACAGTCTCCCCTAGTTAAAAGAATTTCGTCCCCGAAATTCAACTAGTAGAGGCTGTAGGGTCTAGAAAGAGATGAGGGTACTTATGTTTCATTTGGTCTTCACGTTCCCAGGTGAACTCAGGACCATGCTTGGCTTCCCAACGAACTTTCACGATAGGGATGCGGCTACGCTTGAGTTGCTTGACTTCACGGTCCATGATTTCAACGGGCTTTTCGACGAAACGCATAGAGTTGTCGATACGAACATCATCCAGAGGAACTTGAAGTGTGTCATCAGCAAGGCACCTTTTAAGGTTTGATACATGAAAAACGTCATGAACGTTACAAAGTTCGGTTGGTAGCTTGAGTCTATAGGCTACTGGGCCAATCCTTTCAAGAATTTCGAATGGCCCAACGAACCTAGGGGCTAGCTTTCCCTTCTTCCCAAATCGGACAACACCTTTCCAGGGGGAAACCTTGAGTAAGACTCTATCACCGACTTGAAATTCAAGGGGCTTCCTACGGTTGTCAGCATAACTCTTTTGACGATCGCGAGAGGCCTTGAGTCTTTCTTGAATTTGAAGTATCTTGTCGGTGGTTTCTTGAATGAGTTCGGGACCGGTGATTTGAGCGTCTCCGATCTCGGTCCAACACACCGGAGATCGACACTTCCTACCATATAGAGCCTCGAAAGGGGCGCACTTGATGCTCGTATGGTAACTATTGTTGTAAGAGAATTCGATGAGTGGCAAGTGTTGATCCCAACTTCCTCCAAAGTCAATCACACAAGAACGTAGCATGTCTTCCAAGGTCTGTATGGTCCTTTCACTTTGACCATCAGTCTGGGGATGGTAAGCCGTGCTAAGGTTCAAACGAGTTCCCAAAGCTTTCTGTAAAGATTGCCAGAATCGGGAGGTAAAACGGCTATCACGGTCGGAGATAATGGATAGAGGGACACCGTGACGTGTCACGACCTCATTGATATAGAGTCTGGAAAGCTTCTCCATTTTGTAGTCTTCACGGATTGGGAGAAAATGAGCGGATTTGGTTAAGCGGTCAACAATGACCCAGATGGAGTCATGACCACTAGAGGTTTGCGGAAGCTTAGTGATGAAGTCCATGGAAATTCGCTCCCATTTCCATTATGGGATTTCGGGTTGTTGGAGAAGACCAGATGGTTTCTGGTGCTCAGCTTTAACTTTAGAGCAAGTAAGACACTTCCCTACATAGAGGGCAATGTCTTTCTTCATTCCTGGCCAACAATAAAACTCTTTCAAGTCGTGATACATCTTATCAGCACCGGGATGAACAGAATAACGGGATTTATGTGCTTCATCAAGGATAAGGGTTCGGAGCTCACTTGAGTCGGGGATCCAAATTCGACCCATGAAGTAAAGGAGATCATCGGGTTTGGGTTCCAAGTGCTTTTCGACACCACAATCCAAATCCTTCTTCAACTCATCATTTGCAACAACTTGTTTTTGAGCTAGGAGGATCTTATCTTTGAGACTGGTTTGGACCAACATTCCCATGGCTCGCACACGGGTGGGTTTGATTCGGTCCTTACGGCTAAGGGCGTCAGCCACCACATTAGCTTTCCCCGGGTGGTAACGAATTTCGCAATCGTAGTCACTAAGTAATTCAACCCAACGTTGCTGCCTCATGTTGAGTTCTTTCTGGTTCAGTATATGTTGAAGGCTCTTGTGATCAGTAAAAACCACACATTTAGTGCCGTAGAGATAATGTCTCCAGATTTTCAAAGCAAAGACCACCGCACCCAACTCAAGGTCATGAGTGGTGTAGTTCTTTTCATGAACCTTGAGTTGTCTGGATGCATAGGCTATGACCTTGTCTCGTTGCATCAACAAGCAACCAAGACCTTGGTTTGAGGCATCACAGTATACAACGAAATCATCATTGCCATCGGGAAGACTTAGAATAGGGGAGTTGCACAATTTCTGCTTAAGATTTTGGAACGCATCTTCTTGCTTTTGTTCCCAGATGAAAGGCTTATTTTTCTGAGTTAATGTAGTGAGAGGCAGGGCAATCTTCGAAAAGTTCGGGATGAATCTTCGATAATAACCCGCCAAACCCAGAAACGAACGGATCTCAGAGGGTGTGGATGGTGTACTCCAATTCTTGATAGCGGTGACTTTGGCTGGATCGACGTGTATACCCTGGTTGTTGATCACGTGACCCAAGAAATGAATTTCTCTAAGCCAGAATTCATACTTGGAGAATTTAGCATAAAGGTGTTCCTTCTTCAAGAGTTCCAAAATCAGCTTAAGGTGGGTTGTATGATCCTCTTTGGTTCGGGAGTAGATCAAGATGTCATCGATGAAGACAATGACAAATTGATCTAGGTAGGGTTTGCAGACACGGTTCATGAGGTCCATGAACACCGCGGGCGCATTGGTTAACCAAAAAGGCATAACCATTAACTCGTAGTGTCAATAACGAGTTCTAAAAGCAGTTTTGGGAATGTCCTCTTCATGGACTCGGAGTTGATGATAAGATCGGAGGTCAATCTTCGAGAAACAAGTTGCTCCTTGCAGTTGATCGAAAAGGTCATCGATCCTAGGTAGCGGGTAACGATTCTTGATGGTAAGCTTGTTTAGTTCACGGTAGTCGATGCACATGCGGAAGGACCCATCCTTCTTCTTGACAAAGAGAACCGGAGCTCACCAAGGTGAGAAGCTCGATCTAATGAATCCCTTGTCCAGCAGCTCTTGCAGTTGGCTAGATAGTTCTTGCATCTCAGAAGGGGCTAGGCGGTACGGAGATTTGGCAATGGGGTTAGCTCCCGGTAAAAGATCAATCCGAAATTCAACTTGTCGAGTTGGAGGGAGTCCATGCAAGTCATCAGGGAATACTTCCGGAAAATCTCGGATGATCGGTATATCTTGTAATTTCTTTTCTTCAGATTTCTCGACCACATGTGCCAAGAAAGCATAGTATCGCTTCCTTAAATATCTACGTGCCTTCATGCAGGAGATGAATTTCAAACCTTTGCAAGGTTTCTCTCCAAAGATTTTCAAGGTCTCACCGGATGGTAGAGGGATACGAATGAGTTTCTCCGAACAGTTGATTTCCGCATGATTGTGGGATAGCCAATCCATTCCCACGATGATATCAAAACTCCCAAGAGTGATGGGAATCAGGTCGATAGAGAATGTGTGATCGTTGAGAGTTAGAGCACAACCTCGGACAACGGAATGCACAACAGTTAGTTTGCCATCAGCTATTTCTATAGTATAAGAAGGTTCAAGAGCAGTACGACAAGTTTTAAGTAAAGGTTCAAATTCTAAGGAGACAAAGCTTTTATCCGCTCCGGTATCAAATAAGATATAGGCATAACGATTATTGATGAGAAACGTACCAGTAACCACGGCATTGTCATTTCTGGCCTCGGTTGCTCCTATGGCAAAAGTGCGAGCACGTGCACCTCGGTTATTGTTGTTGAGCTTCGGGCATTGGTTTTTGTAGTGATCAGGAGCACCACATTCATAACAGGCCCTACCATTGATGATGGCAGGAGTGGCAGTTTGGGTAGTAGCAGCCTTTTCAGCTACGCGACAAGCGTTAGCAAAATGACCAAGCCTTCCACATTTAGTGCATGAACGACATTGAACAGTAGTAGGGTGATGGTATTGACACCTTGCACACAGCGGGTGAGGTCCACTATATGGCTTCCTGCCAGGTGCAGGTCTAGGTGCTACTTGGGCAACAGGAACAGCAGGGGTAACCATGGCAAAGCTTTTAGAGGTCTTTTGCTTCTTGTGGCGATACTCAGGCTTTTTCGCCACTTCCTCCTTAACTCTCTTGTCACCTTTCCTGAATAGAACTCCAGACTTAACTAGATTGTCCGTTAAGGACGCAGAAAAACGAATAGCAGCTTCAAGTGTTGATGGGCTACTACCCATGACAGTACCCCGAATTTGAGGCGAAAGGCCTCCAATATAACGATCAATCATTCGGGTCAAGGGTGTAACCAGATGAGGGACTAGGATGCAGAGTTCATGAAAGCGTGTGGTGTACGCCTCACTCTCCCCACGATCCTGGGTAAAGTCCCACAGCTCAATCTCCAACTTCTTCATCTCATTGCTAGGACAGAACTCCTCGATCATAATTTCCTTGAGCTTATCCCAAGTCATAGCAAGAGCTCCTTCCCTACCCCGAATTTTCTTTTTAGCATTCCACCAAGTCAGTGCCCTCCTTTGGAAGGCACTTGAAGCATATTTTACCTTAAGTTCATCGGGGCAGTCACTCATCTCAAATGTGTTCTCCATGCCTTCAAACCATTGCAATAGCCCTGTGGCACCTTCACATCTAAGGTACTTGTGTGGGTTACAAGAGTTGAAGTGCTTGAAAGTACAAACACTCCCACTAGATCCTCCGGTGGAGTAGTTTATTTGAGTGACAATAGTGGGTAAGACCGCAGCAAGTTGTTGAGTGAGCAGGGTGGCTATGGCGGTGGTTTCGGCGGAGGCTTCACTGGTGTTAGCCACGGTGTTATCAGGATCATGACGAGGAGGCATTCTACGAAAAAGAAATCATAAGTCGGTAGTTAGGATAGACATTCAAGAATTAAAAGTGACAATATTTATAAATAAAATCACTCATTCATTAATATTAATGTCTTACAAGATAAATAAAACATATATTTAAAACATATATGTTGAATTACAAATGAAATATAAAGACAAAACTGACAGGTCAAAATTCAAGATTCGGATGAATGATACTAGTGAGACGTGTTTTAGCCTATAAGTGAGCACTCACTCCAAGGGTCCCCAGGTAAGTGCGACTCGTAACGAACGTGCCTCACTTTCCTTTGACAAGACCCCCAGTGTACAGGCGCTCACCCTTCCAGATTACACGTGTATCTAGTATCACTATCCAAGCCTTTGATTTTGATAAGAACATTATGGATTGGGCCTTGCCCAAGAGTTGGATTCAGCTTCACAAGTCAGCTTTCTTTTCTTGAACGGGAGTTGGGCCTCAGAAGTGGTTCCAACATGGCTCTCTTGGTCTTCGGATTCCGAATCACTTGATATGTTGATTACTTCAGGCTTCGGTGCAGACCGGCTTGTCGCATCGGAGATTAACTCGGGCTTGACATTATGTTTCGAGGGTAGCAGGCTTCCAGAGAAAGATGATCGTGGTGAGATTAGCCAACTCCAACTAATTGGGCTTTGGGACCCATCATCGGAAATAAGGCTTGAATTGCTAGAGATGTCAGCAGAGTACGACGACATACTAAAGATAAGAGAGTTAGTGGATTAGAATCACATAAGCATATAAGTTTCAAAGGGGAGCTTAGGTTATAGTCTAGGTCAAATGGTTGCCTAATTCTCTATAACGGCTCTGATACCAATCTGTCACACCCCAACCGTGCATCTTAACCACGGGTGCGACTTAATTGACAAAAGAACACAATGGAATAAAGACATTTACTATTAAAGTTTCATAATATTAAAAAAAATCCCAATTACATAAGTTTCGAATTAAACCAAACAGATAACATGTTCAAAAGACAAGCAACTTAAAATAAGATTCTTCAATTGATATCTAGGCAAATCCTATGTGATATTGACTTGACCTATCACGAGCTTAATCACCTGAAACATGTACGAAAAACAAGTGTCAACTAAAAATAGTTTGTGAGAAATCACAGGTTTAATAAAAGTATAAGTTTGGCAAAGGTGACAATTCATATTCCAAGATCATCATATAGCACGTAATAAAACAAACACATGATTAGCAAATCCAACCTAAAATGATGAGTAACGAATAAGTGGTACAACTCGCAAGTTGCACTAATAACGAATAAGATGTCCAACCAAAAGTTGTCCATAAAGTATATGCGGTTTCCATCCTATGGCCCATATCTGTACTATCGTTGGCTTGAAAGTTTCAAGTTAAGGATTTGCAAGTTTAACGTTTATCATGTTGTGTTCATTTACTCACATACATATATGATTCGCTTGTTTTAGAATTTTTTGAAAACGTGTTTTTAATGCGTGCCAACGCGTGCATGTTTCCCCCAAAACGATTTGAATAAAGTGGGGCTATAAAGTCTCACCTTGAAAGCTAGACGAGATAAGAAACTTGAACGAATATACGAGATGAATCACGGACCAGACCCTAAACAAATAAATAAACCAGTTTTAGGGTAGGTTCGATGGTTACGAGTGTTAGATATGCGGTTCGGGTTTTAAGATTAAGAATTAGTTGCAAAAATAGAGTTTTAGTTGATTTTCAGATTTGGACAACAAAGTAGCTGAACAGAAACAGGATTGTTAAAAATATCAAACGACGTCTAAAAATTATGAAATTTTACAAGGAATTAGTTTAAGTCATCCTGAAGAAGTTTCGTTTAGAAAGTTTTTCCATTTGAGACTCGGATCATAGCCAAAATAGTCCAACAAGACAGAAGGTACTGAAAAAGGTTTCTGTCCCGTTTTGACTACTACGGAGTCATACTTTTGAATTAGAAAACGATCCAATTATGGTTGGAAAGGAAATTAGACGAACTATGTCGTGGAAATTGAGTTTGCTTAGTTTAGATTAATTATGGTCAAGTTACTCTCAGTTAAATTCAGCACAGTTTCTGTCCAAAATCAATGGTTACACTTAAGTGGTCCGTTTAGGGTTTTAAGATTACCGAACGCACAAAAAAAAATTAGATGAATGTTATTATGTTATTATAATACATAATATAATCAGATTAGGTTAGCCAAAACGTCCCGTGTCACCGGTCTAGCCATGATATTCACAGAAGCGTTTTGGAGAATCACAGAATGCAATCGGCATAGCCGACACGAGCAAGCGGATTCTATATTTAATTAGCGTGTGAGTTCATATAAGTGATAATATAGAATAAATAACATGTTTTAAGTTAGCAAGAACATACTAAAGCATCGGCAGAGCCACTTTTGCAATAGTTATCTTGAGGATTCGCAGAATGCGACGGCATAGCCGCCATTGCAAACGGGATCCTTTGTTTGTTAGTTGGTGATGTTAGCTTGATTTATTAGTTTGATTAATATTATTAAAGGGTTTTTAGAACTGAGGTTTCACATGATCAAGTTATCAAGGATAGAAAACAGAAAAAGATTGAGGGGATGAAGAAAGAATAAAATAAAAAGACGGTATTCAACTTCGGAGGGTTACTTACTTGTTTGACCTTCAAACTCTTGGAATCCTCTAAGGGATTTTCGAAATCTTC
Organism: Smallanthus sonchifolius; assembly: GCA_023525975.1. Taxonomy (NCBI): domain Eukaryota; kingdom Viridiplantae; phylum Streptophyta; class Magnoliopsida; order Asterales; family Asteraceae; genus Smallanthus; species Smallanthus sonchifolius. Next base: position 43,875,215 of record CM042023.1, read on the forward strand.
AAGGTTGGGAAGGGATTTCACAACTTAGGAGGGGTTGGGAGTGTTTGAGGGAGAATTAGCAAAGAAAACAAGATCCTAAGCCTCCTATTTATACTAATGGTTGAAGGGGTGTAAATATGGAATGTCTTGGAAAGCAATTTAGGGTTTTAGGGCCCTCAAATCTGCGAAATTTTCCTCAATGGGGCTGGTTTTTTTGTGATTTCTTGCTTGGGCTAGGTCCAAGAGTAGGTGGGTTGGGTCCTAGCTTGATCCGGTTGAGTGCGCGCATTCGAAAATTGCGATTTTAAGCATTTCTAAGCGAAATTGGCAAATGTTTTCAACATTAAAGTTGATTGTCATAACAAAAAGAGTATGTTTAGCTAAAAAAATTTAAGTTAAAGTTACGTTATTCGCGTATAGTAGTTGGCGATCGGTGGGTGAGAAAACAGACTTTTTGATCGTTTTTCGAATTTCAGGATTTATTTAAGGAAAGTTTTGCAAACAAACTTTGTTTTAATTAAAGAAATGAATATTTTAAAAATTTAAAACATAAATTAATGTCATGTTAAATGATTTTTCGGTCGTGGACGGTACGTAGTTAACGACGGTTTAAAAGGCGAACGATCGCACGAAAGTACTAACTAGTACTTTTAAGCATCAATTCACATTGAATGGGTTGTAAGAACATGTTTGACATGTATTGGGGTGGTTCATGTGTATTTAATGTGTCATAAATATCAATTAAGTCTCCATGAATCAATCATAGATAAGTATAAGTCTTTAAAATCAAGCATAAACGTAATGTTTCACATGTGAACAAGTATTGTAACAACGTCTGAATAGGATTTCAAGTCAAATGAAATGTCATGCGGATTTTCATTGATAAGTCTAGAATGAGAACAAGTTGTGAAAATCAGAAGTGTCACATCCGACGCTTCCTTCTTCCGATCAGGCTGTTACCGATTGTCCTTCCGGGTTTGTTGCTTTGTACACTAGGTTTTTCTAATTCTCTAATCTCCGATTGCCTTTATCTGTTTTTTGACTCAATGTTTTGGGGTATTACGGTCTTGATCTTGCTCAACTTTCCCCTTTTGTGTTAGTAAGATTACCCATTTGGAGACCCAGTGTAGGGCATTAGGCTTTGCTCCTTGTATTGACCTCTTTCGGCAATTTTTTCATTTGTCTAAGAATGGAGGTTGGTTTACTATCCAACTCCACAAGGAACCGTCTCCTCAGTGTGTTCATCATTCGAGTCCGACAATAAAGGATTGGAAAAACTACTTTTTCTGGGTTTCATCAAGTATCCTTCCTTTTCCCCCTTTTAGGAGGGACCCTAAGGGGTATATTGCAGCTATTAATCTTCCTGGTTCCTCTTTCAACCCCCGTCACTTTGAATTGCTTGAGTTGAACCGTACCTGGGTTCGCCCTTTTGTTGAGGAGGTGTTGGTTTTGGCTGGTCTAAGTCGTATCTGGAAATCTCTTGGGTTTCTCCCTTCTTTTACTAAATTTGGGCGTGGTATGTGCTTTTCTTTTATTTTGCTTTACCTTCTTGATTTTTTATAATGTTAGTGTTTGCTACTTGCTGTTATGGATTGGCTGGATTTGTTGGGTTTGGATAATGATTTTGGTGCTGAGGGTGTTCCTCGTCCCCTTGCTGCTGGTGAAAAAGATGTCCCTGCCCTTCATGGTCAAGTTACCTATTCTTGTGGAGAGTATGCTAGTATACTGCCTGTTGATCCTCCTGCCAAGCCTGAGGTTGAGCGAGTTGTTGTCCCTCTGCCTTCTTCGTCTAAGAGGAAGAAGAAAGTTTCTGCTTCTGTTGATGTGAAGCCAAAGCGTACCCGAACTCGGGCTTCTAAACTTGAGCTTGCCAAGTCTTCTAGCTTTCTCGTTGACGTAGATGACACTGATGTTACTCCTGATGCTTCTGTGAAAACCCCTCCGGCTTCTAAGGTTCCTTCTACTGACTTTGATGAGGGTTCTTCCACTAATCCCTTGATTTCTGAAACTGGTCCTGGGCTTGATACTGATTTTGGGGATACCCCTCATTCTCCTAAGTGGGGTGTTCTGAGTAGGCAACTTGTTACCGATCCACTCGTGAGCAGGAAACTGATTTCCCATTTTTCCACCTCTGCTCAGAGGTTGAAGGACCATCAGTTAACTGATTTTGATCTTGTCGACCATATGTTTAGTATTTGGGCTTATCTTGGTAGCTTGTTGCCTGGAGCTGGTTCTCCTTTCAATTCTACTTTTGCTCATCGTGACACTGTTCACAAGAAGATGTCTATTGTGAATAACAAGTGTAAGGAGCAACATGCTCGTTTGTCTGAGTTGGAACAAGAAGTTGCTCATTTGAGTGGAGAGTTAAGTAAGAGAGTCAGTGCTTAGACTGAGATGGATCTTAAGTTTCATGAGAAAGAGCATCTACTGAGTGACCAATTAGCCTCTCTTCAGGCTAAAGTTGAATCTGAGTGTGTTGTGTTGGAACATGAGAAGGTTGCTCTTTCGGATGAGAGGAGAGCTTTGAGGGAAGATGAGGGAAAGATGAAAGAAGCCATGGGTCGTTTGACCACCACTAACCAGGAGTTGAGGCATAGTCTTTCCGTTTTGGTTGATGAGAAGACTTGGTTTATCTGGAAAGGGTTTACCCATTTTTTTCGGCCTCCTTCGCTCTAGCTACGAATTCCTTGGTCCCCTTGCTTCTTTGTAGAAGGCTGCCTATGAACATGGTACTCATGTTGGTTTGTCCCAAGGTTATGAACTGGCATCTGTTAAGCCTATTGAAGATGCTCCTTTGTACCGCCCTGATTCTAAGGCTATACTTAAAGATGAGGCCAAGGCGTTCCAGACTGTGGCTTTTCCTTTCTTGCAATCTCTTGCAGCTTGTTTTGACAAGCCTTTGTCTATCTTGCAGTCTTTGAAGCCCGATGTTCGATCCAAGAAAGATATGTTGCAGATGATGCATCATAGGACCGGTAGTGGGCAGACCAGTCAAATGAGCCCTGGTGTTTCTTCGGTGAACATGCTCTCCCCAGCATAGGTTACCCCTGACGTTTCTCCTTTCGAGGCTCTTCCTACCTCTGTTTCCAAGTTCGTTACTGATGACCAAGCTCTGGACTCCCTTGACTTTTGTGTTGCCTTTGTTGATGGCTCGTCCTTGGGTGTTGTTGATGGTGGTGCTGGTGAGAGTTAATTTATTCGTTCTTTTGGTGGTTATGTCTTTGAACCTTCGTTTGTGGTTAATCTCTCAAGACTTTTGATGCTTTTATGTTTGCTTTTGCTTGTTAATGTTTGGTCGTAGGCCATGTATGACATTTTGGCCTTATGCCATTTATCTTTTATACATCTCTATTTTGTCATGCTCTTTATTTGGCATTTGGCTAAGGATTTGTTGCCTTGTTTTTTATGGCTTTATTATTGCTGCCTCTTTAGTGAGGGCTTTTTGCTGCTGCCTCATTAGTGAGGGTTTTTATTGTTGTACCGATCGGTTTTATGCATGGGTAGGGGATGTCGGTCAAACGGTCTATAAAATTAAACAAAACTAACCTAGACACTCTAGTTAAACTCTAGACAACCCTACTAAACTAAACCACAAAGACAGGCAAGTGTACCTATCAGTTGTAACACAGCTAAAAGAAGTTCGGATATCGAACCCACGAGACACTGACTCTAACACAAATTAGACTCTAACTAGGACTTAATATTTGGTTTGGATTTGGGGGGAATTCTACGAACTAATATTATCTACTAAACTTGAAATAACTAAATGAAGGAGACTAGTAAGACAAGTAACACTATAACACAGACTTGGATGAAATCAATAAGGATTAAAGACACTACCTAGGCTGTGAATCCTGATTACTAAACTCGGGTTTTATTGGTAATGGAAACTGTAATGGAATCTGGGATCCTAATATATAACACCCTCAAATTAACCTAATGGATTCCTGATCAATCTCAAAATGTGACCAGAAGGAAACTCAAAGGATACTATGCTCACCAATGGTCGGATTACCTCTCGGTCTCACCGATTATGCTAAAAAACTAAATAGACAGCTCACCTCTCGGTCTCACTATCTCAATACATCAAAGATGCAAGGAGCAACCTGAATTCAACCTGTTTAACACGAATTAACAACGGCACTAGACCCCTAATGAAACGTCCTCTCAGACAGTTCACTCTCAGAAACCCTAATACCGCAGACTAACCGTTTATCTATCACTTTGCAGGTATTTATATAAAAAGAACACTTGATTTAATAAGTTATTAATTGGTATCCCTATGGTCACTGACGTCTAGTAAACCACATACGAATCACAAACACACAGTAAGCGATCTAATACACACCTATTCATTGAAAGACATTCAAACAAGATATGTAAGGAACAACCAACAAATCAGAGATCAAAATCAAGCATGCATACTCATTAAACAAGTGAAATCAGATCTATACTAAAGCATAAAATCCAAACAAGACCCAAAACCAATAAAAATCCAAACTTTAATAATCTTTCATCTTTAACCTAGGTAGATCTAAGGGTTTAGCCAAGAATCATGATGAAAATAAAAGATCAAGACGTAAAAACATCAAACATAAATCTAGAACAATAATCAAACTCGGTAGAACGATTAATCGTGACCGAATGATTGAATCTAACCAGATTAATCTCTCAAACTCCAACTTCTTGAACCAAAAGCCTTCTCCTTTGCCAAATTCGCCCAAAAACAGTGCTAAGACGGCAACAAGTCGAACCCCCTATGGAATAGCGATTCAAAACATTTAGAAACCTAATTTCGGTTTTTTTACGGATTTGCGGCCCTCTCGCGTACAGTTTTAATAAAAGAGAATATCAAGTATAAATCAATGTCTCTGGAAGAGGTTCTTGGAAAGATTCAATCTCATGATAAGAATATGAAGAAGAAGAAGAAGGAGACTAATATGGAACATATACAAGATCCTTCAATGTATTTTGCCAAGACTTCTGGTAAAACTGGTACATGAGTTGCATTTTTTTCTGGTGATGCTCAAGATACTTCTAATGATCAGTGTTCTAGAGTTCCTCTTCATTCTGGTCATTCTAGTCATTCTGGTTTCTCTGCAACTATAGCGTCTTCATCGTCTGGAACTCACAATATTAATCAAAAGGTTGTTGATGATTATTTGGCTATGTTTTCCTCATTCATGGCGTCGTATGAAAATTTTATTGGAGGGAAAATTCATGATCCTGAGGTTATTGAAGAAGATTTCAGGCAGATTGATCATGTTGATCTGGAAGAAATAAACATCCAATGGAATATGGCTATGTTGATGCGTCAAGCAAAGGATTTCTTGAAAAAGACTGGCAGAAAGTATATTGGGTCTAATAGCCGATCACGCATGGGATTTGATAAAACCAAAGTGCGTTGCTATAACTGTCAAGAGTATGGTCACTTTGCTAAAGAATGTGTGAAGCCAAAGGTTGAGTTTGATTCTCAGAAAAAGCAGAATAATCGTAATCAGTCACATGGTTCATCTGGAAATTCGAATCATGCATCTGCATCATCGGAGTTGGTTGCTCAGAACGATGAAAATTATGAATGAGGTATTCATCTGGAAGATTTGGTGGGTACGATAAGTCAAGCATTTGTAGCAGAGATTCACTCTGAAAAATCCGAAGGGTCGACTGATGATGATAGTTCGAGTGATGGTGAAAATGTGCCGAGCGTTGATGAAGAGATAGAACAAGTGCAGAATATTGATTATGATATTGCATCAGGTGTTGCTGAAGATGATATTGTTCTAACACAAAATGCTTCAGATGGTGCTGATTCAGAGAGTATTCCGATTGCCAAAGTTTTCATGCCAGACATGTCTGATCCGTCAAAGGTAAAAGACTCTGTGTTGTCATATTTACTGTTCTAACTGCATTATTGTAAAAGGTAAATTGCAAAAATTCATGGATGATAACACAAACTTGATTTGTGATATGAAATCGATGCATTCAGTTAATCAAAAACTGAAAGATAATGATAAATTGTGCATCGATAGAATTGAGTCTTTGAAAAGAGACTTAAATTCTCTGGGGTTGAAATATAAAGAACAAGCTTATCATCTGGATATGGCTTATGCTGAGATAGAAAAACGAAATGAAATTGTTGCTCAAAAGAATAAAGAAATTTCTGACAAAGAGTCTGAGGTGATCAAACTTCATAGAAAGCTGGAAAAGTTTGAAAATTCATCGGTAGTATTGGATTATTTTAATGCTAATGCTGATCCTACTAAGAGAGTTGTTGGGATTGGATTTGTTCCTCCTCCATTTAATACAAATTATGTGGTTGAACCTGAAATTATTCATGAAGAGGAAATAGATCCAAAGACAGTGTTGAAAGTCAATCCAGTAACCGGTGAGGAGATGATCTATGAGTCTGATTCTGAGGATGAGATGTTTGATGAGAAGAAGGTTGAAGGTATTCCAAAAGAGGTGAAACTTGATGAACCAACAGTTGTAAAAACTATTACTCGTGATAGATGCATTCTGACTGAACCTGACGAGGTGAAAGTTATTACACCTAAGCTTTCCCCAATTCTACAGTCAAGTGGGTTTGTTGGTGCCGGTCATCAAAAGATGTTTTCATCAAAGGTACCTACATAGGTTTATGTTCCAAAGAAGCAAGTAAAGTGTTCTGTACAATCTTCTGAAGCTTACTCATCTGATGGTTCCTCAAACTCAAGAAAAACTCCTTATTTTAGAACTCATCAAGAGAAAAGAGTTTGTTTTCACTGCAATGAAGCTGGTCATATTCTGATAAATTGTCCTTATAAGAACCAAGGCAAATTGAAGACTGCTTCTTCATAATCAAAAGTGGTGCAAATTCTGAAAAGAATAGATAAGGGAAAGTCGACTTCTAATATGGAGAAAAATATGCCTTGTCGATCTTTTATTAAATCTAATGGATTTAAACAACAGGATAAATTGAATTCTAAATCATTTGTTTGTCAAGAGAAATTTAAGATTTCACATGTTGGAATTTCAAAAGATTCTACACCTGAAGTTAAACTATCTAGACCTCAAAGGAGAAGACGAAACAGAAAATTGAAGAAACTTTTAGAAAATTCTGAATCTGATGATAATATATCAAACAATGTTTTTCCAATTAAGCATAATGTGTCTTCTTTGAAAAATTCTAAGTGTGAAACTGCTATTCCAAAGGTTAATGATAATATTGATTGTGAATTGCTTGAAGTTGTTTATTTTGATCAATCCGGATGACCCAAGACCACAATGGCTTGGGTTCCTATTTCTAACTGATTTTCTTTGTTTATGTAGGGACAACCAAGGAGGACTATCAACAATACGTGGAATGTGGATAGTGGTTGCTCTCGACATATGACAGGGAATATTCGGTTGCTTGAAAATGTCAAAAATATTGATAGAGGTTATGTCGCTTTTGCGGGTAACAAAGGCGGGTACATAACTGGTCAAGGTACTTTAAATAATAAAAAAGTCAAATTTGAGAAGGTGAATTATGTGGAGCAGCTTGAACACAATCTTTTGAGTGTATCACAAGTTTGTGACAAGAAGTTTTCGTTCCATTTCAATGATGCTGAGTGTTATATATTGAAACCGGGCTTCGTTATTCCTGACAAATGGATTCTCATGAAGGCTCTAAGGAGAAATGACACGTATGTCCTTGACATGAGTGTCGCTACTACAACGGATTCAATTCCTACTTGTTTACTCTCCAAGGCGTCGGAATCAGATTCTATTTTGTGGCACAGGAAGCTCGCTCACATTAACTATCGGAAGATGAACTATATTGTTAAGAATGATCTGGTTCTTGGTTTTCCGAAGATGAAATTCTCTGTTCCTGATGATTGTATTCCTTGCAAGAAGGGGAAACAACGAAAGAAATCACACTAATCTAAATCAAAGAATTCTATCATAACTCCTTTGGAGCTGCTGCATATGGATTTGTTCGGTCCGATTAGTATCAGGAGCATTGGTGGAAAATCGTATTGCTTGGTAGTAACGGATGATTTCTCTAGATTTTCATGGGTTAAGTTTCTTTCTTCTAAAGCTGAAACTACTGAGTTGGTGCAATACTTAATCCTGGGTTTGGAGAATTTATTCAATCTGAAGGTCAAAAGAATTAGGAGTGACAATGGCAGCGAGTTTAAGAATATCAAGATAGGCTTATTCTGTTTACAAAAGGGAATTTATCATGAATTCAGTGCGCCATATGTTCCTCAACAAAATGGTGTTGCTGAACGAAAGAACAGGACATTGGTTGAAACGGCACGCACGATGCTTGCAGATTCTAAGCTTCCAGTTACTTTTTGGGCTGAGGCTGTGAATACTGCGTGTCACGTTTTGAACAGGGTCTTGACCGTCAAGCGACACAACAAGACATGCTACGAGTTGCTGAATAATCGAAAGCCGAATCTGGAATATTTACTACATTTTGGTAATTCATGCACCCTATTGAAAGTTAGAGATGTTCCAACCAAGTTCAGTGCTAAGGCTATTGAAGGGATTTTTCTAGGGTATGTTGCAAATTCTACTACCAAGAGGGTTTATAATAAGGAGACGCGCCAAGTTGAAGAATGGTTCCATATTGACTGTTCAAATCGCTCTTTACCTCAAATGGCGATTGGACCAGATTGGGCATTTTATTATGAAAATTTATTCAAGTCTTTTCATTTACCTTCTGATATTTCTCCTGAAGAAGCTGCTGTTCTCTATGATTCATGTCAGGATGTACAGCACAGTGGTTTTCTACCAAATGCAGTTCAAAATTCATCAGTTCCATCTCCTTCTGCTCCCGATCCTAATGTTGCTTCTTGTTCAGGACCACAAAATTCTGAGAGTGAGGAAGATAATGCTATTTTTCAAGATTCTTCTGCTGAACCTTTGATTGGTGATGATCTATTACCTTCAACACAGGCTCAGGGGGAGATTCCTACAAATTTAGACTCGAAAATTCCAATTAATCAAGGTTTTTCTTATCAATCTAATACAACTCAAGTTGAAGTGTTGCTGGTTCCTGAGGTCGCATCAATCAAGGAACTCAAAGATCATCCGGTGACGAATATAATTGGAAATTTGCGTGATGGATTGAAAACACGTTCTATTGTTGACAATACTTGTTTGTATACATGTATTAAAGATTCTGGTGTTCTTGATGATTGCTCACATTCATGTTTTATTTCTCAGGTTGAACCAAAGAATGTTGAAATGGCTTTAAATGATAACAATTGGATAGAGGCCATGCAGGAAGAACTTGCTCATTTTGACAAACTCAAGGTTTGGAATCTTGTAGATCTTCCGAAGGGTATGTATCCAATTGGTACAAAATGGGTGTTTAAATGTAAGAAAGACGATCGAGGTGTCGTGGTAAGAAATAAGGCAAGATTAGTTATCCAGGGTTTCAATCAACAAGAGGGAACTGATTACACCGAGGTTTATGCTCCCGTTGCGAGGCTTGAAGCTATACGGCTATTCCTGGCTTTTGCTTCTTATAAAGGTTTTAAGGTGTTTCAATTGGACGTGAAAAGTGCTTTTTTATATGGAATGGTCGAGGAGGAAGTTTATGTTTGTCAGCCACCGGGGTTTGAAGATCCACTTAATCCGAATATGGTTTTCAAGCTTGATAAGGCCCTCTATGGTCTTCATCAGGCTCCTCCTGCGTGGTATGAAACGTTGTCTACACATCTTTTGGCAAATGATTTTGTTCGTGGCAAGATTGACTCGACCTTATTCATAAAGAAATCAGGGGGAGATTATCTACTGGTGCAGATATATGTGGACGATATTATTTTTGGTTCTACGAATGAAGGTTTGTGCAAAGATTTTGAGAGTGTTATGAAGTCGAAGTTTGAAATGTTAGCTATTGGAGAGTTATCATTTTTCCTAGGTTTACAAGTAAATCAAAAGGAAGATGGTTTCTTTATTCATCAGTCCAAGTATGTCAAAGACATCTTGAGCCGGTTCAAGATGGAGGACTGTACCCCATATGATACTCCGATTCCGGTCAATCATAAGTCGACATCTTACCCGGATGGTAAAGATGTTGATTGTCGACTTTACAAGGCAATGATTGGATCTCTCATGTACTTAACCGCTTCAAGGCTAGATATAATGTTTGCTGTGTGTATTTGTTCCAGATTCCAGGCAAAACCAAAAGAATCTCACTTGATAGCTGTAAAAAGAATCTTTCGTTATTTGAAAGGAAAACAAAGATTGGGACTATGGTATCCACATGGTTCTAACTTTGATTTCAATGCTTATACTGATTCTGATTTAGGTGGTTGTTGTTTAGACAGAAAATCTACAACAGGTGGTTGCTAGTTCTTGGGTAATCGACTTGTTTCCTGGCAATGCAAAAAAGCAAACCACAGTCTCCATTTCTACATGCGAAGCAGAATACATCGCTGCTGCAAGTTGTTGTTCACAGATTCTGTGGATACAACATCAATTAAGAGATTATGGTTTGAATTTTATAGGAACCCCTATGATTATTGATAATAATGCTACAATGTCTATAACTAATAATCCTGTTAAGCACAGTAAAACAAAGCACATTGAGATTAGATATCATTTTATTCGTGATTGTGCAGAGAAAAGGTTGATTGAGCTGGTAAAGGTTCACACTGATGATAATTTTGCTGATCTGTTTACCAAGGCATTTGATCGTACTAGGTTTGAATTTCTAATCAAAATGATAGGTATGATCAATCCCGAATAAAAGTTTTGCAAAATCAGATTTTCATGGAAAATTTTGTTTTTAATTTCTTTTACTGCTTTATTACATTTCTGCATTTTAAATTTTCAATAAATTTTTTTTTTATTTATAAAAATTCAAAACAAAATTAAAACTATAAAATTTGACATCATTTGAAGTTAGAGAAGAAATGATAGTACATCAGTGATTAGTTCATTTCACATGACCTTAGTAGACCTTTGATATATGATTGCTTAAAGTGAGTTGGTTTGATCTAAATTTTAAAGTCTGCATAAATGAGAAATGATAATGTTTTGAATGCTCTAATCTTGATAATCTGTTTTTAAATTTGTGTATGAGTTTTGAAACTTGAATTGTCAATAGACTAGAAGCGTTTTGAAACTAATAGTAGTGTGAAAATTAAATATGATATGATTACATCTGTGATTTGAATCCATTATATGCCTGGGTGTGTGTGTAAAAGATCATTATCAGATAAAGAATATATGGTTTTAAAGAATTTCATGAGACCAATATCGAATTATATCTTTAGCACAAATCTATTTCAGTTCACTTCACTGCCCATGCCCCGAAAAACATGCAATGTGTTGTTGAACTAAGATATGCTTTCAAACAACATCTGTTGCCCTTGGATCAGTTAGATACATCATCTAGTCTGACTTCATTGAAACTTATCCAAATAATAGTTGGATCCTTATAACTGAATCTGTTGATTCTCATTATACAGCCAATTCATTAGAATCTTCTGATTCTGAATCATTATGATTCTTATAGCCTTGGGATTTGCTTTTCTATACTTGTGCTAAATGAGATAATTTCATCTTGGAAATTGATCTAATCTTAAAATAAATTGTATATGTCTTGAAGATAGTTCAATTTATATTTCTGTTTGGCATATATGTGGAGTACACGATGTTTTTCATCTAAATGGTACTAAATCACATGAATTTGGAGAATAAACGCTTATAGTTTCAAATCATATAATATTGACAAATTTAAGAATTCATGCTTTATATTACAAATTCGGTATGAATAATTGAGCATTTCATAACCTGGTCTTATTTACATTGAAATTTATCGTGTATCATTTCAAATATTATTCAAATTGATTGATTTATAAATACTGAAAAGAGTATGTAAAGATGAAAAAGATGCATAGTGCACAATAATGAGTTGGATTGTTTCATATCATAGGTTACCCTTGGTTATTGCTAAATTGTGTGATGAACTACTCGGATACTGATATGATCTTCTTACTCATGATGTTCATTCAAAAATATGTGATTTCAGTATATTCAGATAAAAATTCAAAAATATGTGATTTCAGTTTGTACAGATAAAAATCCAAAAATATGTGATTCCGTCTGTATAGATAAAAATCAAAAAGATTTTATTTTTTATTTTCCATGAAAATTCTAAGCTTTTATTAAAATGTTTGGGATTGGATCGGATACATGCTGCTGACGGAAGTTCAAGAAATGACTGTGTTGAATGTTGGAAAATTGTTCACGGCAAAAGGTTGAGGAGAACTTGTTATGTTCGCCTGGTTGAGGTGAAGTGAACTTAATATGTTCGCCTGAGGTTGGTGAAGCGAACTTAATATGTTCGCCTAGGGCTTGTTAAGCGAACTTAACAAGTTCGCCTAATTAAGCGAACTTAATGTGTATAAGGCTTTTTGTCCAGGCGAACTTAGTCACTTTGTCTTCTCAGAAATTTGAAGCGAACTTGTCTGTTGAGCGATTTAAAAAAAATAAAAATTTCAAAATCAGTGTGTTGTTGGATTGTTTACTGGTACCTTCTTGTTCGGATTTGATTTGCGATCATTCCTAAGGTATTTTTATTGTTTTTCATCCGTTGAATCGTGAGAAATTAGACTTTTTCTCACCGGTTTAGTCAAACTTTTAACCGAGACATTTTTGACCTAATTGCTGCTATATCTGTATTAAATCGACAAATTGAGTCTTGTTTTTGTTTTGTGAGTACTAGTCGAAATCATTTGGATGGTTAATTCTTGGTTACAACATCATTTTGATGATTTTTAATTTCTGTGTGAGAATTTGAAACGGCAGACAGGTTTAGGCGAACTTGTTCAGGCGAACTTGTTCAGGCGAACTTGTCTAAGCGAACTTATTAAGTTCGCCTCTTGTAACACTAAGCGAACTTAGTAAGTTCTCCTAGGGGCTCTAAGGGATTTTGGACTTGTGAAATTTTTTTTGTGTTAGAAATTTTTTTTACAAAATTTTCTTTACTTCTTGTTATGTGTGTTTATTATTTGTCTAATGTGTTTGTTGTCCAAATACTTTTCAGATGGCTCGTCGTGTAGAATACAAACATAACCAAGTGGCTTTGTTAGATCCTAACATGTCGGAGGCAGTTAATTTTCAAGGAATTATTGGGTTCTTAAATCGTTCACGTCTCCGTGTAGCTTTATCTACAGATCCATACATCAGCTTGGTGTATATTCAACAATTTTGGGACACAATACATGAAGATACAGACGTAGAACCTCATGTTCTTCGTGCTACTGTGAACAATACGGAGATTGCCATATCGGCAGAGACTATTCGTGCTGCTCTAGCTCTAGGTGGTGCTACTGATGATCCTATGTCATATCCTGGAACTTTGCTTATCGGATGTTTTCAGAGGATGGGTTACCATGGAAGACCTAATGATACACAAGCTCGTAAGAGTGGTTTGGTTGGTGAATGGAGGTATTTCATGCATGTGATTATCCAATGCTTATCTCCTCGTAAAGCTGGTACAGATGGACTAAAGAATGCTCTTCAAGCTGCTATGGTGGCTTTGACATTGAACAAGCGATTCAATTTTGCTCTTTATATTTACCGAGAATTGGTTATGCAAATAACTCCTGCAGAAGGTCAAGGATTTCTAATGTATCCTCGGTTCATCCAAATGATTCTGAATCATCTTATTCCTAATCTCCCACAACATCCTATTCGTTTAACATTGACTCCGATGTCAAAGAGAATTTTTACTGATTGCACTAAGGTAAAACAACAGAATGTAGTGTTGATTCCTGTTCAAACTCCATTATTTGGTCACTTAATCAATCCTGATTATGTTGAACCACCAAATGACAACTGGTTTCATCCTGAAGAGTTAGTTCAAGGACATGGTTAGAATATACAACAACCTCAACAACAACCTGTACAAGTTCCTCAACAACAACAAGTTCCAGTACAACAACCAATTCCTATTCCAGAACAAGTTCCTATTCAACAAGCTCAGGTTGATATACCTGTTAATGAACCTGTTCAAGAAGAGGTCGTTCAAGAACATGAACAAGACCTAGGGATGAATATGGATGATTTTGTTGATGATGCTATGAACTCACCCATTCATGAAGCTGAAGGGAATGTGGTGACAGAGAATGATTCTAGTTCCAGCTCAAGTGAAACAATTTTGCCTGTGTCTGAAGAAACTGAATCTGATGCGTCTAGAGATTTTTGCTCAGATCATTATGAGAAGTTAGCTGAAATACCATTGGCAAATGCTGGCAAACGTATTAAATCTCAGGCCAGAAGACCAAGACGGAAGTCTGTTCGGGATCCTCCTTCCGGATCAGTACTTGGAAAAAGAACATTGGTGGATTAGAGTTCTGATACTGATAGTGATTTCAATCCGGATCCTAAAGCTCAGAAGCTTATGTATGCTTCAATTGCTGCTGCTCATTCTTCACAGGTTGTAGAGGATGCAAATTTTGTTGCTTCCTTAATAGTTACACCTCCAAGGTCTAAAGTGTCACACCCCGACCGATGGCGGAATCATCGGGGCGGGACATGTAGACTGTTCATAAGCACAAGGTTGACTAGATTGAATATATTAAACATCAAATTTCATAACAAGTAGTCCAAACACAACCAAATCCAAGATAGAAAAAAATTGAAATACATAGAGTTCTTTTATTTAAATTAACTAAGTCCAAGCCTATGTGTAGCACATCTTGATCAATCTCACACATTAGAACCTGAAACATGAATAAAATAAAGTCAACTAAAAAGTTGGTGAGTATAACACAGGTTTGTATATAGATAGCATATAGTTGTAAAACTAATCCTTACATAACATGATAAATAAGGCATTTATGGGGAGCAGCTATTGTGTAACCAAGTACAATCAAACCTTTGTAACTAGCATGCAAAATTGTGTTGTCGGTATCAATCACCCCAATCTGGATGGGTTTGTCAGACTCAATAGATCTATCATTGAAAATCGTCGGCTTGAATAGTTAATGATTGCACATAATAGCATATAAAAGTTAGCACACATAGCACTCGGGCATAAAGCTCAAATTTGTACACATGAATGTAAATAGGATTTGTACTTGTGTTGTTTGTGTAAATGTAAACATGTAATTTGTATATAGTTCATGTTTCACCCCAAAAGTGTAAAAGAGTAAAAGGGGCTATGAAATACTCACTTGGTTTGAAGGCGTAGCTAACAAAGATACTAGATAGAATAAGGATCCTTGAGATGCACAAGTTAACCTATTGTGTAATGCGTATTGTGTCAATAGTGTGCACAAAAGTTTATGTTTAAAGTTGAGTTTGAATTTGTGTATAAGGCCATTGATTTGTACTTAAAAGTATTGAATAAAATATAAGGTTTTGAAATAAACATTTTGAAGCATTTTGTTTAAGGTTTGAGTTTAAATAATTTATTAAGTAAATTAAATAATTATCGTTTGTGAAAATATTGTAAGTGTTAAATATAATTAAGTGTAAATAAATAAATGTCTTTGTTTAAATATAAAGTAAATAAATAATTATTATTTTATTTATCTATTTATAAAATGTAACTTAACCATTTAAATACTTTTTAAATGAAATGTTTAACAATAATTGTAAATTTAATTTTTATAAACTTTAAATAAATAATTTTCTATTTATTCCAAGATTAAATATTTGATCTTTCTAAATAGAATTAATTGCATTTTTATAAAAATCAACTATTTATATTTTATAATTTAAATCAGAAATATTTATTGTTTGAAAAATATACAAAATTATAATTCTGCCAAAAATTTAACTCACACACGACCGCGCCTGGAAAGGGCACGATCGTGCTCGAACCACGGGCGCGACCATGCTAGTCAGGGCACGACCGTGTTGATCAAACAGAGGGCTTGACTAACTAAATCATTAGGCACGACCGTGCCTTGGCTAGGCACGATCGTGTCTATGATTTTAAGACACGACTGAGATTAGCCAAAGAGCATGATTGGGTCTGGACAGGAGGACACGACCGTGCTGATAGTCGGCACGACCGCGTCTTATGAGGCACGACCGCGCTAGATGATTAGCGCGACCGCGTCTGTTCCAAATCAGGAACGAATTGACTAGTTCTTATAATAACAGGGTTGGAAATCATAGAGCTTTCACCCATTACATTATTTCGAGTCTTTTTGCATAGATTAATTGGATTTAAAAAGTGTCTAGAGTCGAATTCGATTAATCATTTTTGAACGAAAACTAGATTCGGGTTTAAGATGATTTCCATATTGGAAGCCCAAATTAACATGGGGCTTTTGATCTAAAGACTAAATCGATAGAGGACAAGGTTTCAATTACCCGGAATAATGGCGAATCGATGGAGTACGGTAGAGACTTGTTTCGGCGACGTCGCGAACGGCTTCCGGCGTCTTCTGCTGCAATCACGGCTAAACCAAAGAGTCTAGTAGTTTTAGTGAGGATTGAGTAGCGTGAATTGGTTGTTTGATTGAGAGAATTCGGATCGAAAGGAGGGTTTGTATTTTCTTTGAAATGTTTGAGGGATTTTTGAGTCTAATGGAATTAAACTGAGACGTTTGTTGTAATTGAATATGTTATTGCTTTCGTTAATGGTGATGAAGTGTAAATCGGTTACGTAACTCAACGATCGGGTGATTAAAACTGTATTTACGTTTCAACTGGTACTAGGCGCGATCGTTCCAAAGCAAGTCGCGCGACCGTGCCAAAGCACTCGGCGCGACCGTGCCAGAACGAGGCGCGACCGTGCCAGAACGAGGCGCGACTGTGCCTATTAGGGTTTCTTGTAAATTTTTAACATCAGACCTTGTAACTTTGGTCTTTGACATATTTGTATAAATAGATACTTATGTAGTGTTTTAGTAGGTTATAACTGTGTAAAATTTGCGGGTTAACATTGAAATATAGTATTTAATTGATGGTACGAATAGAACAAAAGAGTGCACTAGAATTGGTTTGAAATGCATTACATTGAATTTGAAATACGGATACTAAAAATTAGAAATGTTACAGTCTCCCCATGTTGAGGGAATTTCGTCCCGAAATTTAGCTAGAGGAAACTACGACATCAGTAAAAAGATGGGGGTACTTGAGCTTCATTTGGTCCTCTTGTTCCCAAGTGAATTCAGGACCACGCTTAGACTCCCAACAAACTTTGACAATAGGAATACGACTTCGCTTGAGTTGCTTGATTTCACGATCCATAATTTCTACCGATTTCTCAACGAAGTGCATCGTTTCATCAATGTGCACGACATCAAGCGGTATATGGAGATTCTCATCGGCGAGACATTTCTTCAGATTTGATACATGAAATGTAGGATGCACATTGCCAAGAGATGGAGGTAACTCGAGTTTGTAAGCCACTTTTCCAATTCTTTCAAGGATTTTGAATGGACCAACATAGCGAGGGGCTAACTTGCCTTTCTTTCCAAAATGGACCACACCCTTCCACGGGGGCACCTTAAGAAGAACAAGGTCACCGACTTGGAATTCCAAGGGTTTTCGTCGTTTATCGGCATAACTCTTTTGCCGACTTCTCGTTGTTCGGATGTTGTCACGGATTTGAATAATCTTGTCGGATGTTTCTTGAATTAGCTCGGGACCGGTGATTTGTGCTTCACCAATCTCGTTCCAACAGATAGGAGAACGACACTTGCGACCATAAAGAGCTTCGAATGGAGCCATGTTGATACTTGTGTGGTAGCTATTATTGTAAGAGAACTCAATGAGGGATAAATGTGAATCCCAATTGCCACCAAAATCGATTACACAAGCTCTAAGCATGTCTTCAAGAGTTTGGATTGTTCGCTCGGTTTGACCATCAGTTTGAGGATGGTAAGCCATGCTCAAATCCAATCGTGTACCAAGAGCAGTTTGGAGAGATTGCCAAAATCGAGAAGTGAACCGGGCATCTCGGTCTGATATTATGTTCAAGGGAACACCATGACGGCTCACAATTTCATCAATGTAAATTCGGGCTAGTTTCTCAACCCGATAGTCTTCACGGATAGGCAAGAAATGAGCAGATTTGGTGAGACGATCAATTATTGCCCAAATGCTATCATAACCACTCGAGGTGCGAGGGAGTTTGGTAATAAAATCCATGGCTAAGTTCTCCCATTTCCACACTGGAATTTCCGGTTGTTCAAGTAATCCGGAAGGACGTTGGTGTTCGGCTTTGACCTTGGAACACGTTAGACATTTGGCAACATAGTGAGCAATATCCTTTTTCATACCGGGCCACCAATATTGTTGGCGAAGATCTTGGTACATTTTATCCGCACCAGGATTAATAGAATAACGAGTCTTGTGAGCCTCGTTCATGAGAAATGTACGGAGATCATCGTGATCGAGAATCCAAATACGGTTCAAGTAATAAAGTAAGCCATTGGGTTTTGATTTAAGTAGGAGTTCAACACCACACGACATTTCCTCATACATGTTACCCTCGGTGACTGAGACGTGTTGAGCTTCTAAGATGCGGATTTGAATATCGGTTTGAATTCGGGTACAATGAAGCATAACATGGTCCTTTCGACTCAAAGCGTCGGCTACAACATTCGCTTTGCCGGGATGGTAACGAATCTCGCAGTCATAGTCGTTAAGGAGTTCAACCCAACGTCGTTGCCTCATATTGAGTTCTTTTTGGTTAAAGATATGTTGAATATTTTTGTGGTCGGTGAACACCACACATTTTGTGCCATATAGATAATGTCTCCAAATCTTCAATGCGAATACGACCGCACCCAACTCGAGATCGTGCGTCGTATAATTCTTCTCATGAATCTTAAGTTGTCTTGACGCATAAGCGATTACTTTGTCTCGTTGCATGAGGACACAACCAAGACCTTGGTTAGAAGCATCACAGTAGACAACTAGATCATCATTCCCATCAGGGAGAGTCAAAATGGGAGCATTGCACAACTTTTGCTTGAGGGTTTGAAAAGCTTCTTCTTGTTTTGGTCCCCATTCATAAGTCTTACCCTTGTGAGTCAAAGCGGTAAGGGGAACAGCAATCTTAGAGAAGTTTGAGATGAAACGACGGTAATATCCCGCAAGACCAAGAAATGAACGAACTTCAGTGGGAGTCTTCGGGGCATTCCAATTCTTAACCGTTTCGATCTTAGCAGGGTCAACATGAATACCCTTGTCGTTGACAATATGACCAAGAAATTGAACTTCTTTTAACCAAAATTCACATTTGGAGAATTTGGCATATAGTTGTTCTTTCTTCAAGAGATCCAAAACCAATCTAAGATGTTGCTCATGATCGGCTTTAGTCTTGGAATAGATTAAGATGTCATCGATGAAAACGATCACGAACTTATCAAGGTATGGTTTGCACACACGATTCATGAGGTCCATGAAAACTGCGGGTGCATTGGTTAGTCCAAAAGGCATAACCATGAACTCTTAATGACCATACCTTGTTCGGAAGGCAGTCTTTGGAATATCGTCTTCTTGCACACGGAGTTGGTGATAACCGGATCGAAGATCAATCTTCGAGAAGCAAGTAGAACCTTGAAGTTAATCAAAGAGGTCATCAATTCTAGGAAAAGGATAATGGTTTTTTATAGTAAGCTTGTTGAGTTCGCGGTAGTCAATGCACATGCGAAATGATCCATCCTTCTTTTTGACGAATAAGACGGGTGCACCCCACGGTGAATTACTTGGATGAAAGAATCCCTTGTCGGAGAGCTCTTGAAGTTGACTTGCAAGTTCTTGCATTTCAGAAGGTGCAAGACGGTAAGGAGCTCTAGCCATGGGGTTAGCTCCGGGCACAAGATCAATACGAAATTCTACTTGATGAACGGGTGGAAGACCGGATAAGTCTTCGGGGAACACTTCAGGAAAATCTCGGATAATGGGGATATCTTGAATACTCTTCTTTTTGACATCCTTTTGAACGATATGGGCCAAAAAGGCCACGTACTTCTTTCGTAAGTACTTCTGAGCAGTAGTGCATGACATTAGTTTAAGCCTTTTAAAAGGCTTTTCACCAAAGACTCTTAGTGTTTCTCCCGATGGTAGAGGTATTCGGATGCACTTCTCGAAACAAATGACTTCGGCATGATGATTTGATAGTCAATCCATGCCTATGATGATATCAAATCTTCCTAGTGGCATTGGAACAAGGTTGATTGGGAATGTATGATCATTAAGTTCTAAAGAGCAATCATAGATAATGGATTCAATTGTAAGAGAGTCACCATTTGCTACTTCAACGGTAAATGTTTTCTCTAAAAGGGATCGTGTCTTTGCACGTAAGGGTTCAAAGTTAAGTGACACAAAACTCTTATCGGCACCGGTATCGAATAAAATGGAGGCATATTGACTATTAACAAGAAACGTACCATTGACCACGTCATTGTTGGCTTGAGCTTCATTGGCGTTTATGTTGAAAGCACACCCACGAGCTCCACCTTGTCTATCATTGACTAACTTTGGGCATTGATCACGGAAATGGTTCGGGTTGCCACACTCATAACATGCTTGTCCATTTGCAATAGCGGGTACACCTTGATTAGCCACTTGGGTGTTGGTTTGGTTTGGTGGGTTGACTTGGCCCGCAAGAGCTTTGGCCCTACAAACATTAACTGTATGGCTATATTTCCCACAATGAGTGCAAAGGCGACATGGGAGGTTTTGGGGATGATGATAGTTGCATGTGGCACAAAGAGGGTAGATCCCAACATATGGCTTTTTGGCCAGTGCTTGAATCATAGGTGCAGCTTGGTTAACAGGAAAAGCAGGAGTGACCGCATCATAGTTTCTAGTCTTTCTTTTCTTATTATGTCGGGAGGGTTCAGATGTGGTTTCTTTGTTGTGGGTGGAAGGAGTTGCAGTGTCGGAGACTTTCTTTGCGCCCTTTTTAGTAAGAGTCCCCGCCTTCACATGGTTATCAGTTAAGGTGGCAGATAAGCGGATAGCATCCTCAAGTATTGCGGGATTCCTTCCTAGGACAGTATCTTGAATTTGCCTAGGTAGTCCCCCAATATACTTTTCAATGCAGCGGGACAAAGGAGTGACCATGTGGGGCACAAGAAGGCTCAACTCATGGAACCGAGTTGTGTATGCCAAGTTTTCACCACTATCTTGGGCAAGATCCCAAAATTCGGCTTCAAGTTTCTTTACTTCATTTCTAGGACAGAATTCCTCGGTCATTAGCCTTTTAACCTCATCCCAAGGTAAGGCCATTGCCACATCCACACCTCGATTTCTCTTCTCCCCATTCCACCACGTGAGTGCCCGTTTTTTTAGGACACTTGTGGCATGACGAACACGAAGGTTGTAGGGGCAGTCACTATTGAGAAAGGTATTCTCAATGCTTTCGAACCATTGAAGGAGTCCGGTAGCTCCTTCGGTACCATAGAACTTGAGGGGATTGCACGAGTTGAAGTGCTTGAAGGTGCATTGAGATGGGTTGGCACCACCATTTCCACCATTACCACCATTTCCACTATTACTACCATTGTTGCCATTGGTGGCAGTATTAGCTTGCGTGAGTTGTGTCACGAGTTGTACAAGAATAACAGCAATGTCGGTATTGGTGTTGGCCGCGGGAGCACGACGAGGAGGCATTCTACAGATTTTCACAAGACAAGAAAAGATGTAAGAACTTATGAGAATTGTTTGGATTTAATAGAATAAGATAACAAAATAAATAGATAATCATAGTTTGGATTGTACTCAAATAGTGATATAATCACTCGAATACTATGACATATTAAAGTTAATTAAACTTATATAATTTTCAAGGAGACATGCTTCTCGGGAATTCCCAGGAAAGCATACGGGTCCCTCGGTTGATTGGGATTTATGCGAAATGCTTTCCTAGACAGAAAACCCAAAATACAGGTGTCACTCTTCTAGATTGCACGTGTCCTCAAATAATTAACAAAGCTTAAAAACCTTAACGGGGAAATGAAGAAATTTTTTTTTTTGAATTTAGCTTCATGAAGTTTCCACATGCTTAGAAAGATAAAGATAGAGAAGAAGATAAGAATATTATGAGGTTTTAAGATATAGGAAGGGATATTGTTTATTTAATTTATCATTTAAGTATATATTAATAAGTCATGGATTTTTAACAATTATGTTATCAAATAAAATAATAACTAATCATAGTAAGCATGTAGCACATAGCATGTAACACATAACATATAACATATAGCATGTAGCATATAACATGAAATCATGAAACATAGCATAAGTAGGTGTCCTAAAGTTATAGTCTAGGTCAAGGTGTCTAATAACCTAATTCCCTATAACCAAGGCTCTGATACCAATCTGTCACACCCCGACCGATGGCGGAATCATCGAGGCAGGACATGTAGACTGTTCATAAGCACAAGGTTGACTAGATTGAATATATTAAACATCAAATTTCATAACAAGTAGTCCAAACACAACCAAATCCAAGATAGAACAAAATTGAAATACATAGAGTTCTTTTATTTAAATTAACTAAGTCCAAGCCTATGTGTAGCACATCTTGATCAATCTCACACATTAGAACCTGAAACATGAATAAAATAAAGTCAACTAAAAAGTTGGTGAGTATAACACAGGTTTGTATATAGATAGCATATAGTTGTAAAACAAATCCTTACATAACATGATAAATAAGGCATTTATGGGGAGCAGCTATTGTATAACCAAGTACAATCAAACCTTTGTAACTAGCATGCAAAATTGTGTTGTCGGTATCAATCACCCCAATCTGGGTGGGTTTGTCAGACTCAATAGATCTATCATTGAAAACCGTCGGCTTGAATAGTTAATGATTGCACATAATAGCATACAAAAGTTAGCACACATAGCACTCGGGCATAAAGCTCAAATTTGTACACATGAATGTAAATAGGATTTGTACTTGTGTTGTTTGTGTAAATGTAAACATGTAATTTGTATATAGTTCATGTTTCACCCCAAAAGTGTAAAAGAGTAAAAGGGCTATGAAATACTCATTTGGTTTGAAGGCGTAGCTAACAAAGATACTAGATAGAATAAGGATCCTTGAGATGCACAAGTTAACCTATTGTGTAATGCGTATTGTGTCAATAGTGTGCACAAAAGTTTATGTTTAAAGTTGAGTTTGAATTTGTGTATAAGGCCATTGATTTGTACTTAAAAGTATTGAATAAAATATAAGGTTTTGAAATAAACATTTTGAAGCATTTTGTTTAAGGTTTGAGTTTGAATAATTTATTAAGTAAATTAAATAATTATCGTTTGTGAAAATATTGTAAGTGTTAAATATAATTAAGTGTAAATAAATAAATGTCTTTGTTTAAATATAAAGTAAATAAATAATTATTATTTTATTTATCTATTTATAAAATGTAACTTAACCATTTAAATACTTTTTAAATGAAATTTTTAACAATAATTGTAAATTTAATTTTTATAAACTTTAGATAAATAATTTTCTATTTATTCCAAGATTAAATATTTGATCTTTCTAAATAGAATTAATTATATTTTTATAAAAATCAACTATTTATATTTTGTAATTTAAATCAGAAATATTTATTGTTTGAAAAAGATACAAAATTATAATTCTGCCAAAAATTTAACTCACACACGACCGCGCCTGGAAAGGGCACGATCGTGCTCGAACCACGGGCGCGACCATGCTAGTAAGGGCGAAACCGTGTTGATCAAACAGAGGGCTTGACTAACTAAATCAATAGGCACGACCGTGGCTTGGCTAGGCACGATCGTGTCTATGATTTTAAGACACGACTGAGATTAGCCAAAGAGCATGATTAGGTCTAGACAGGAGGACACGACCGTGCTGATAGTCGGCACGACCGCGTCTTATGAGGCACGACCGCGCTAGATGATTAGCGCGACCGCGTCTGTTCCAAATCAGGAACGAATTGACTAGTTCTTATAATAACAGGGTTGGAAATCATAGGGCTTTCACCTATTAGATTATTTCGAGTCTTTTTGCATAGATTAATTGGATTTAAAACGTGTCTAGAGTCGGATTCGATTAAATCATTTTTGAACAAAAACTAGATTCGGGTTTAAGATGATTTCCATATTGGAAGCCCAAATTAACATGGGGCTTTTGATCTAAAGACTAAATCGATAGAGGACAAGGTTTCAATTACCCGGAATAATGGCGAATCGATGGAGTACGGTAGAGACTTGTTCCGGCGACGTCGCGAACGGCTTCCGGCGTCTTCTGCTGCAATCCCGGCTAAACCAGAGAGTCCAGTAGTTTTAGTGAGGATTGAGTAGCGTGAATTGGTTGTTTGATTGAGAGAATTCGGATCGAAAGGAGGGTTTGTGTTTTCTTTGAAATGTTTGAGGGATTTTTGAGTCTAATGGAATTAAACTGAGACGTTTGTTGTAATTGAATATGTTATTGCTTTCGTTAATGGTGATGAAGTGTAAATCGGTTACAGAAGTCAACGATCGGGTGATTAAAACTGTATTTACGTTTCAACTGGTACTAGGCGCGACCGTGCCCAAACGAGGCACGACCGTGCTAAGGCACCAGGCGCGATCGTTCCAAAGCAAGTCGCGCGACCGTGCCAAAGCACTCGGCGCGACCGTGCCAGAACGAGGCGCGACCGTGCCTATTAGGGTTTCTTGTAAATTTTCAACATCAGACCTTGTAACTTTGGCCTTTGACATATTTGTATAAATAGATACTTATGTAGTGTTTTAGTAGGTTATAACCGTGTAAAATTTGCGGGTTAACATTGAAATATAGTATTTAATTGATGGTACGAATAGAACAAAACAGTGCACTAGAATTGGTTTGAAATGCATTACATTGAATTTGAAATATGGATACTAAAAATTAGAAATGTTACATAAAGATTCATCTTCTGTTATAACTCCTGTTCCTCCAGTGATTACTCCAAGTCCTTCGGTTCCTCAATCTTCAGCTGGTCCTTCAAAGCCTTCTGATTCTGAGAGGATTACTTTCCTTGAATCTCAAGTGCTTGCTTTACAAACTCAGGTGGATACTCTTGTATCTACTGATTCTCAAAGACAGCTGGTGATTCAGACTCAAGCCAAGCAGATTGCTGACATGCAAGCATTGGTATCCAAACTTGTTGAGCGTCTTGACGCTCAGGGGGAGTTATGGATCCATGATACATGTTACACTGAGTCCATTCAAAGAAAGGATGATGAAGACAATGATCCTACTGGAAATGCTGAGGGTGATAGTCAATACGCTGACGTTAATCCTATATCTACGGTTCAGGGGGAGTCGACATCTCAAACAATTGAAGGAAACAAGGATGCTTCTGGAGTTAATGACGAAGTTTTGCTATTGGAATTCTTTGCGGATTCTGAAGAAGAAGAAGAAACTGAGAAGATAGAATGTCTGGATGACATTGATGAATTATTCAATGACATTGAAGATGATGTGTTTGATAATGACGTGGAAGAAGGAGAGATAGTGGATATAGAGATAGAGAAAAATAAAGATAATGTTACTTATGAAGGCAGTGATGGTCTTAATGTTCCTTATAACTTCATCCAAGATGATGTTATTCCCGAGTTTTCTTATGAAGGAGTAACAGATTCTATGGACTCTATTGAAGATATCACCGTGCCTGAAGATACTGTTGAATCCAAAATGGATACTGATGATGAGAATGTTCAATCCAATATAGATGCTCAAGCTGATACTACTCACACTGTGTCTCCTAAGGTGAATGAAGATCCTGTGATTTACATAAATACAGGGATGACTAGAGAACAGTGGAAAGAAGTTGTGAATAGTTGGATGATGGTGCTACCCAAGTCTCAAGCACAACCTGCTCAAAAAGAAAAATATGTGAATAAAGAGAGGTGTGTTGGAAAAATCATAAGTTGGTTTTATGATAATGACACAAAATTGTTTTCTATTAAAAGATCTGATGGTGTTCAGTACTTAAAGCCGAGGATCAAATATTTCAATACCTTGCCAAGGTGTGAAATGAATGGTCTAGCTTCAAAACCACTTATTAATAGATCCAAGTTTGGTTTAGTGGATGTGATTGCTAATCTAATCAAGAGAGAAGGTGGTTCGGGAAAGTATGAAAAGCTAAAACCTCAGAAAGGAAAGAGAGTGAGGATAATAGATCAAAAGACTGGGAAAGTGACATGGAAGTACAAGTTTAAACCAGTACATGCTGTACACAAGATACCGTTGAAGAAGATTCCTCAAGATTTTCTTGGGAATATGAAATGGTGGTATGTTGATGTTAATACTGGTGAAGCAAGGATTGAAGACAAAGATAATAAGGTCATTGTATATTTCTTTGATGCAATGAATCTTATCAATTTTTCAAAGAAAGATCAGAGAACGTTGAGAAAGAATGAAATCATGTTCACTGATGAATGGAGAGAACAAGGATTGTAGTATAAGAGAGTGTTGAAGATATGTAGAAGATATGGAGTGCATGCAGGCAGCAGATTACCGGATAATTGGAAAAGCTCATCATAAAGACTGAAGACTGAAGATCAAGCTATTGTCAAGGGGGAGTCTGTTAGGACATAGTTTGTAATGACAAAAGCTTTGTAATAGTTTAGATCTAATGTCTTTATGTTTTTGTATGTAATGTTCTAAGTGTTTTATACAAGTTATGCTAGAGGCGAACTTGTCAAGTTCGCCTAGTCTAACAGAGGGGAACTTGTTAAGTTCGCTTAGTTTATCTGAGGCGAACTTGTTAAGTTCGCTTAGTCTGTTAGAGGCGAACTTGTTAAGTTCGCCTAATACAGATCAGATGTCTATATATAGATGTTACAGAGTCAGTTTGAAAAGAATTAGAAAAACAGAACATAAGTGAACGAATTGTCTGTTTGAGTCTGTAAACTCTATGATTGTTGGAATACAAGCTTGAATGTTATTTACATGATTGTTTCTATTGTCTTTTGTGTATACAATTGTTGATTCGGTTGGATTCCGTACTCCGCGTTAACAATACGTCTTATCACGAGAACGATCCGTAGAAGAGCCATGTGGACCTACACCAGATCTGCTAATTTCTCCAGTAGCTTGTTCTGGACCACTGCAGAGCATCTTTCATTCAGAGTGACAGTTGAAAGGTCCTCCAGCTTCTTCTTATTGGACATAAGATCTTTTAGCAATTTAGCATATTTCGGCATAGGCTGGAGGGCTTCAGCGAAGGACAGATTAATTTTGAGATGTTTAAACAACTCCAGAAAGTGTCCATAATCCTTAGCATATTTCTGCTACATCAGGAGAGCAGGATATGGAACACGAGTAAGATCAACATCGGGGATCTTCTTCTTCCCCTCACTATTCTCCTTCTCAGCAGGTTACTCACTATCGGGCATGGTAGTTGCTGGGACTCGCCTCTCGTGTCCCCCTCCAGAGGTCTCCATTTCTATCTTCTCATCCACCGGCTCCTCATCATCACAAGCTGGTGTTTGCTCACTCTCACCTCCCTTACCACTGTGCGTGGTAATCGCATTCAGGGCGGCTTTCGGGTTAGTCTCAGTACTACCCGAAAAGGATCTGCCAGATCTATCAGTCATCTAGCGAGCCAAATCCCCCACAGTGTGCTGCAAATCTAAGAATGTAGACTGCTGACTCCTCAGTAAGGTATCATGCTCCTTCAGCTTATACTGAGTCTCCTGATTTGTCTTCACTAACTGAGCAAGTAGCTAGGTCTGGGTGGCTAGCATATCCTCAATCCTCTTCTCTCCTGCACTACTACTGAAATTATGTCCTCCTTCTCTATCTCCACTATACTGATTTTGACGGTTTTGAAACCAAGGTGGGTTCCTGCCAGATCTCCAATTAGAGTTGGGGTAGTTTCTCCATCCAGAGTTGAACTGTGGGGTTTTGGTTCCCCAGGAAGTCTACCTGCTCCTGTTGAGTGAGAGGGCAATCGATGGTGTCATGACCTCCTCTACACACCTCACACTTCATCGCGCTCATCTTCAACTCCTTAATCTCCTTGGCCATAGCGGCGATGGCAGCAGCCATGCTAGTCTCAGTAGTGACCTGATGAACACCTCTAGTGGTGGAAGTAGGTGTCCTAGCACTAGGAGTGGAATTCCTAGAAGAAGGCTGATGTTGCTCAGCTTGAGCAAAACTCTCAAACATCTCCTTACATTCCTCCGGCTCCTTATTATCCATGATGTGGCCTCCTGCATCAGTATTGAACATCTGTTGTTTCTCAAATGTAAGACCATTATAGAACTTTTCAACCAATGCCCAATCAGAAAGGCCATGTTCAGGGCACTTGCTCAGCAGAGTATTGGACCGCTCCCAAGCCATGTGGTAAGGCTCATCGGGGTCCATACGGAAAGAGTGGATCTGATCCCTTAGACGGGCGGCCTTAGATGGTGGATAATATTTTTTTTAAGAATTTGGCCTTCAGACCTTCCTACATGGTAATGGATCCCTGGGGCAGGGTATCCAACCATGTGGCAGAGCGAACAGAAAGGGTGAATGGGAAAAGACACAACAAGATGGCGTCATCAGAGGCATCAGTAATGCAAAAGGTATCGTA
This sequence comes from Smallanthus sonchifolius, assembly GCA_023525975.1. Taxonomy (NCBI): domain Eukaryota; kingdom Viridiplantae; phylum Streptophyta; class Magnoliopsida; order Asterales; family Asteraceae; genus Smallanthus; species Smallanthus sonchifolius. The sequence continues at coordinate 43,903,687 of CM042023.1, forward strand.
AATACGCGCAAAGCGGGACAGATTTCCTGGCGCATCCTCGTCCTCGAGTCCGTGGAACTGAGTAGAGTTACTGATAGTGTTCATCACATGAGAGGGAATCTGCCAAGTATTAGTGTTAGGCAGGTTAGGACGGGTAATAGAGGACCTAGCACCCGAAAAGCCATCACATGCCCTCCGGTGGACGATACGCCTAGCAGGTGGATCAGCATCACCCATGTCAGCAATAGGAATTGGAATAGGTACCTTTTTCTCAACTATTTCGGACAAACGCTCACGAAACTTTCGGCTGTGCTCGTGCAGCTCTCGCTCTGGCTCTGAATAGGCTTCAAATTCGGGTGATCCCTGTGAGCGAGTATGTTGCATAAAATGGACAAAAGACACAAGAAAAACAAAAGGAACTAAGAAAAAAGAAAAGACTCAAACTAAGACGCACACAAATAAGCAAATTAAGGAAATTAATTAAAAAGGAAAAATAAAACAAATAACCAAACAAGAACTAATCAAAGCTAATTTTTGCTATTTCCAAGTGTCCCTGGCAATGGCGCCAAAAACTTGATGTCGGTCAAACGGTGTATAAAATTAAACCCAAACTAACCTAGACATTGTAGTTAAACTCTAGGCAACCCTACTAAACTAGACCACAAAGACAGGCAAGTGTACCTATCAGTTGTAACACAGCTAAAAGAAGTCTGGATATCGAACCCACGAGACACTGACTCTAACACAAATTAGACTCTAACTAGGACTTAATATTTGGTTTGGATTGGGGGGGAATTCTACAAACTAAGATTATATACTAAACATGAAATAAGTAAATGAAGAAGACTAGTAAGACAAGTAACAATCTAACACAGACTTGGATGAAATCAATAAGGATGAAAGACACTACCTAGGCTGTGAATCCTGATTACTAAACTCGGGTTCTATTGGTAATGGAAACTGTAATAGAAACTGGGATCCTAAGATATAACACCCTCAAATTAACCTAATGGATTCCTGATCAATCTTAGAATGTGACCAGAAGGAAACTCAAAGGATACTATGCTAACCAATGGTCGGATTACCTCTCGGTCTCACCGATTATGCTAAAAAACTAAATAGACAGCTCACCTCTCGGTCTCACTCTCTCAATACATCAAAGATGCAAGGAGCAACCTGAATTCAACCTGTTTTAACACGAATTAACAACGACACTAGACCCCTAATGAAACGTCCTCTCAGACAGTTCACTCTCAGAAACCCTAATACCGCAGACTAACCGTTTATCTATCACTTTGCAGGTATTTATATAAAAAGAACACTTGATTTAATAAGTTATTAATTGGTATCCCTATGGTCACTGACGTCTAGTAAACCACATACGAATCACAAACACACAGTAAGCGATCTAATACACACCTATTCATTGAAAGACATTCAAACAAGATATGTAAGGAACAACCAACAAATCAGAGATCAAAATCAAGCATGCATACTCATTAAACAAGTGAAATCAGATCTATACTAAAGCATAAAATCCAAACAAGACCCAAAACCAATAAAAATCCAAAATTTAATAATCTTTCATCTTTAACCTAGGTAGATCTAAGGGTTTAGCCAAGAATCATGATGAAAATAAAAGATCAAGACGTAAAAACATCAAACATAAATCTAGAACAATAATCAAACTCGGTAGAACGATTAATCGTGACCGAATGATTGAATCTAACCAGATTAATCTCTCAAACTCCAACTTCTTGAACCAAAAGCCTTCTCCTTTGCCAAATTCGCCCAAAAACAGTGCTAAGACGGCAACAAGTCGAACCCCCTATGGAATAGCGGTTCAAAACATTTAGAAACCTAATTTCGGTTTTTTTACGGATTTGCGGCCCTCTCGTGTACCGCGAGAGAAGTATGGCTGGTCCCTCGCGTACCGCGAGGGACAAATTAGTCGGGCTGCTTTCTTGCTTCCCTCGCGTACCGCGAGCGAATTCTTCCTCCTTCATCGTGTACCGCTAAGGACTCTTTTTCTCAGAAAATTAATTCTTTTCTTTTTGATTTCCACTCTTCACTCGTGTGCTCGATTTCTCTAGGATTTTACTCTTTTTTCGTTTCCTTAGCACACTATAACATGCAACTATGACCCGAACTCAGAACGAACTTAAAATGATACAAAACGAATACAAAACTATACAATAACGCACAAATATACATGGATAAATGCATGTGTTTTGCAACACATCAGTAGGTCAAGGCCGGATCCCATGGAGCATCATTGTTTTAGGAGCTCACCCTTTACATGAGAAGGTCAAGGCCGAAACTCATGGAGTTTATTTGTTCTAAGGGTTCTTCACCCTGTTGTGCCTTTTGTTTTATGGCGTTTGCTGTGCGTGTTAGAACTTATTGTTCATTTTTCTTCTATTGGAGCTTGATGCTGCCAATATCTTAGGCCTCTGATGCTTGCTAGTCGTTTCTGCAAACCTTTGGTTGTAGTCTTTCTTTCTTTTGTAACTAAGTGTCTGTTCAAAAGAAAAGATTTATTTAATTGCAAGTTTCCATCTTTCATTGATGATTTGGAAAAGGAGTGTGGCTTATTTAGCCCAAAAACATTCTTCACAAAAATAAAAAGAAAACAACACAAAAGATAGCACTCAAGGTTCCACGTTATATTCTCTTCTTGCAACTTCCTTGTCTTCTACGAGTAAAAGCATTGCAGGTTCATAGCATTCAAGTGTCTCGGTACCGGCTTGCCATCCATGTAGGCCAACTTGTAGGATCCTCCTTTGTGGGTTTCTGATACTTGATAAGGACCCTCCCATTTAGGTCCCATTTTTCGATGTTTTGTTGTCTGCTGGCCTCGTTCTTTCTTAATACCAAGTCTCTCGGGCGAAAAGTCTCGTGTCTCACCCATGCATTATAGTTTTTTTCCAAATGTTTCTTGTACTTGGCTTCTTTCATCATTGCGTTCACTCTTCTTTCTTCCGTTAATTCTAAGTTCAGCATTAGGTCTTCATTGTTACTTAGGCTTCTGAAGCCTGCCCTTCTTGGCGAATGTACTTCGATTTCTGCCGGAATCATGGCCTCTGTTCCGAACACAAGGCTGAATGGTGTTCTGCCATGGCTAGTCTTCTCAGTTGTCCTGATTACCTAGAGGACACTTGGTAGCTCTTCTACCCAGTTCTTCCCGTGTCTTCCTAGCCTTGTCTTCAGTCCCTCGACTATACTTCTGTTCATTCGTTCTACTTGGCCATTGGCATGGGGATAGGCCACCGATGTAAATGTTTGTTTGATGCGGAAGCCTTAGCACCATCCTCTGAAAGGTTCCTCTGCGAATTGCTTTCCATTATCAGTCACTATCTCGCCTGACAACCCAAACCTACAGACTATGTTTTCCCAGAAGAATTTTATGACTTGCTTTCCGGTGATGGTTGTCACTGGCTTCACCTCAGGCCACTTAGTGAAGTAATCCACTACTACTATCAAAAACTTGACTTTGCAACTGCTTTCAGGGAAGGGACCTATAATGTCCATTCCCCACTTGTGAAACGGCCAGGCGGAGTTTACCGGTACCAGATTGTGCTTGGCAACATGTTTTATTGGTGCGTGGAGTTGGCATGATTCACATTTTCTTATCTCTTCCTTTGTATCTTTCTGCATGGTTGGCCAGAAGTACCCCAGGTTCATTATTTTTGAGACTATCATTCTTGGGCCGACGTGTGCTCTGTAGACTCCTGATGTGTTGTAAAGCACAACCCTTATTCATGTGTGTTTCGTGTCGTTTTTGTATAGTTTAAGAGTCGTATTGAGTCGTTTATAGTTAGTATTGATTTGTGCCATGTTTTGTAGGTAATCGGGTGAGTTTGGAGCTTAAACGGGCAAGTATGGTGAAGGAACGAGAGAACGAGGAAAAACGAGAAAAAGATCAAAAATTTCTATCAATATGGACTCCTCGCGGTACGAGAGCCAGTAGGGGCTTCCCCCTCGCGGTATGCGAGGGGTGGGTTTTCAGGCACGACTATTTTGTCTCTCGCGGTACGCGAGAGACTAGACTCCTGGGCCTCGCGGTACGCGGGAGACCCCGATGTCGGCAATTTTGGCCTATTTTCAAGGTATAAAAGCTTAAGTTCGTTTCTAGGGCTGGGGAGTTGATTCCAGACGTAAAGTTGGGAGCTTTTTGGTGATTCCAAGTGGGAGAAAGCTTCTAGGATCAATTGGAAGGGGTGATTGAAATTGGAGATCATAGATCGGGTCATTTTCGTCTTCCGACTTATGCTATCTTTCTTTGTTCTACTTTTCCAGATTTGATACCATGATTATGTGTTTGATTCTTCTGTTTTGATGTTATTGACCATGATGATTGGCTAGAATTTCATAGCTACCTAGGCTTTGATGATTATGCGTTGTTAATTGGGTTGATTTCGGATTTTGGTTTCTTTTTTATGGATTGACAATAAAGTAAAGAACTTGTTTTGTTTGATTGGATGTAATTGCGTATTTAATCTTGATTTATGATCTATTGATTGTTCCATATGTTGCTTTGTGAATGTCTTTCATGTATAGTTGCGTATTAGGTCACTATTTGTGTGCATGTGATTGGTTTATGGTTTACTATCTTGTATCCATAGGAACATCGATTGAGAGTCGGTTAGGGTTTAGTACTCTGCCTGCCTCAATAGCTGAAAGTTGCGAAGTTGTCGGGTAATCTGTAGTGTTAGGGTTTTAGGTTAACCGCTCTGAACGGAGGATTTCCAAGGTTGTCTTAGCGTCATTGTTATTATGTGTCTTGTCAAGTGAATTCAAGTTACTCCTTGCACTAAAAGGTGTATTGAGATAGTGAGACTGAGAGGTAATCTGTCTATCGAGTACTTTAGTGTTGTTGGAGAGAGCTGAGAGGTGATCCGACTAACTGGTGAGTTTCACACGTCCCTTAGGTTTCCTTTTTGGTCACACCCGGAGAATGATCTGGGATCCACTAGGTTGTTTAAGTGTGTCGTATTCTAAGAGCCCGGTTCCATCATAGTTTTCGTATCCAAGAGATTTCCAAGGTACATGCATAGGATTCAGAGTCTAGGTAGTGCTTTCCCCATTTGTGAGTTGTCTAAAGGTTTGCTCTTAATATTTGGTGTCGATAGTTAAGAAGTCATTAGTTATAGTTCACAACACAAATCCCCCCAAATACATTTCAGTTTAGTTAGTTGAGTCAGAGTCTTGATAGAGTTGTCGCTAGTGTCTCGTGGGTTCGATATCCGGACTTCATTTGACTTTACTACATTGATCAGTACACTTGCCGGTTGTGTGGTCTAGTATTAGGTTGAGTCTAGATTTATAAATTTAAAGCTAGAGTGTCTAGGTTAGGTTTTATAGTTAGTTTTAATAGACCGTCTAGGCGACATCAACTCCAATGTGCATCTCTCTTACAATGTAGTTGGCTTGTGTCGAACCTACACACATAAGCAGAGGAGCCAAGTATCCTTTCTTAAACAACTCCCCTTCTATTAGGTTGTATTGCAACACTTTCAGCCTCACCCTCCTGGCTTCGTCTTCATCCACTGGTATCAATCCTGTTGCCAAGTATTCTTTAATTGGAGTCATCTAACTGTCTTCATCATCTATGATCACATCTGTTACTACCTTCCCCTTTACTGAACTTTCTTAGAGCACTTCTACTAAAACTTTCTTTGTCAAATGAGCGAAAGCTAGAGACGCTAGCTTGCTGAGGGCATCCGCTCGTTTGTTCTGCGACCTGGAGATCTGGGTTATGGTACATTTTTGAAACTTTTCACCATCTGCTTTGCCAGGATTTTATATATCTTCATCACCTCTTCTTTAGCTTCATATTCCCCATTAACCTGGTTTGCAACTAAGAGTGAGTCGACACGTACCTGTAACGTCTTGACTCCGATTTTCTAGGCAAGCCTCAACCCGGCTAGGAGAGCTTCATACTCGGCTTCATTGTTTGTGCTTGGGAAGTTTAAGCGGAGAGCATATGTGAGTTCCGCGCCTTCTGGGTCTATAAGTATAAGGCTGGCTCCTGAGCCTTCTGCGTTTGATGCTCCATCTGTGTATAACAACCACTCTCCTTTTCTTATTTGTAATTCCTCCTGGTTGTTGCTTTCCTCCATTTTTTCACCTACGTCTCCCACTTCCTTCTCTTCTTCACCTTCGATTGATGATTCTAGAACAAAATCTGCCCGGATCTACCCCTTAACTGCAGACCTAGGGACATATGAAACTTCTTGTTCCCCCATTTCTACCGCCCATTTTGCCAGTCTGCTAGCGACTTCAGGTTTTGTTAAGATGCTTTTGATAGGCTAATTGGTTAGTACTTTTACTGGGTCCCTGGAAATATCTCCTCAGTCGTCGGGCCACGTCCACCACCGCTAGAGCCACCTTCTCAAGGGTTGGGTAGTTTACCTCTGCCTCTTTAAGAGCTCTGCTTACAAAATATACTGGTGATTGGGTTCCTTCTCTGTCTATCACCAACACCCTGCTTATTACTTCTTTTGTTGCTGCTATGTACAGCGACAGCGTCTCTCCAGGTTTCGGGGCTACCATCGGTGGTATGTTGCCTATATGGTCCTTCAATTCTCCAAACGCTTTCTCCACTTCTTCGGTCCAAAGGAAATTCTTCTTGGCTGACCTTCCCTTCAGCGTTTTGAAGAAAGGTAAGGAACGCCCCGCCAGTTTCGATAAGAACCTGTGCAGTACAGCCAATTTTCCATTTAGGCTTTGCACCTCCTTTCTTGTTTTAGGTGACCTCATGTTGCGCACTACCTTTACCTTGTCCGGGTTGCCCTTATCACCCTCTTGCTTACCACATGACCCAAGAACTTTCCTTCTTTTAACCCAAAGGAACATTTCCCTAGGTTCAGCTTCATATTTATTGTCCTGAGGTTCTTGAACGTCTACTCAATGTCTTTGATCATTCCTTCTTCACTTTGACTCTTTATTACCATGTCGTCAACATACGCCACCATGTTTTTTCCTATTTGTTCTTCGAAAGCCTTATCGATCATGCGTTGGTACATTGCTCTCGCTTTCTTTAGGCCAAACGGCATCTTTCTGTAGCAAAAAATTCCTCTTGGTGTGTAAAAGGCCGTCTTTTCTTCATCTTTACGCTTCATCTTGATCTTGTGATACCTTTTATAGGCATCCAAAAAGCACTTCCATTCGAAACCGGTTAAGGAATCAACCTTTAGGTCCATTTCAGAAGCGGGTAGCAGTCTTTGGGGCAGGCTTTATTCAGATCCTTGAAATCAATACACATTCGCCAGCTTCTGTCTGCTTTCTTGACCATCACAGGGTTTGCCACCCAATTGTGATATTTGACCGCCCTGAGGATACTTGCAGACACCAACTTGTTAATTTCAATGCATATGGCCTAGCACTGGTCTGGTGCTAGGCTTCTCTTCTTTTGAGTTACCGGGACGTGTTCAGTGGATATGTTCAAAGAGTGCTCCGTCATGTCCCCCGAGGTCCATGCGAAAATATCCACGTTACTCCATAGGATCTGCAGGATTCTTCGCCTTCCTTCCTTGGAGAGATCACTTCCGGATTGTATTTTTTGCTCCGGGTATATTTTGTTTATGCTGACTCTTTCACCCCCATCGTCTTCTATTTCATTTTCTGTAGCTGCTACGAACAATGATCTTGGGGTTGACCTGACGGTGCAAACTCCTCCCTTTGTTGGGAATTTCATCATAGCGTGAGCTGTCGAGACTACTGCTTCGAAGGCACATATGCCTGGCCTTCCAATGATGACATTATATCTAGAGGCCGACCGGATTATCACGAAAAGCATGTCTTCGGTTCTCTCCAGGCTGCCGTCGCTAATCCGTACCCTTAGCTTTATCTCCCCTAGGGGCCATGCCTTTTCTCCTAAGAATCCCACAAGTGGGTCCTTGGAGGGTGATAGCTTCTTACGTGTTTCCTCGTCCAATTACAGGAAACAATGTTCATACATGACCTCGGAGCCGCTGCCTCCATCCAGGTATACTCGGCTTATCCGTCTACCACTTATGTTCGCCTTTATTACCATGGGGGAGTATGTGGACTCTCCCGGACCTAAGGGTGGAAAAGATATTTCTCTTCTTGTTTACTTTCTTTCTCTATCAAAACCTCCTTCTCTTCGGACCTTCTTCTTTACACCATATGACACCATCATGATTTCTCTTCTTTTACCTTTGTCTTTCTCTGACTTCGAACCTTTCGTCGCTTTTCCTTTAATATCTTTTATCAAATGGACTAACTCCCCAGACTGGACGGCTGCTTCGATCCTCTTCTTTAGTTAGAAACAATCGTTTGTATGATGCCCTATGTCGCCATGGAATTCGCAGTATCTGAGGGCTGTCTTGGCATCCGGGGGCTTTGCACCAGGTTTTGGTGGTCTGAATCCTTTTTCAAACCTGCTCCCATTTCGAGTCAAGAGATAGATAAATAGACACATCCCATTTGATTTCAGCTTTCTCCAGACCTCGGGGAAAAGCATGAAAAAAAAGGCTCGAATGGTATGATCCCTCCGTCACCCCAGAATGAAAGGGGTGATCTCATAGTTCTTGGTCTGTGAAGATGCGTTAGATTTCCTTAGGCGTCTTAGTCAAGGAAGTGAACTGTACCTGCCCGTGCTTTTCTTCATTTCGGTATTGGTGTCTCGGGTAGGAGTGAGGCTGGGCTTGCCTTTCATAAGAATGAGGTTATCTTTCGTAGGGCTTCCTTGGCATACTGCTATAACTTGGGATCCTTTGTTCTACAAATGGTTGAAATGGTCAGCCTCGTCCTCCTGGTGCAGGATTCCCCCATCCTGGAGTCCTCACCTTCCTAGGTATCCCCTGGTTCAGCTCTATCCATGGCATCCTCCATGGTCTTAGGGACATTTCTGTTTAACTCTTCTATGAGTTGCATGGGGCGAACCCATGGATGAAACCCGAGATATGCATCTGTTCCGTGGCCCCACTGATGTTGAGGCCTTCCAACTTATATCTTTCCATGAAGGCTTGGAGGTCTTCGTTTTCCTTTTGTTTGATGTTGTGTAACACAACCGGGTCTTTAGTGTATCTCTTTTGTTGCATGAAATGGGCCAGGAAACTTCAGCTTAGGTCCTCGAAATAGTCTATGCTCCCATGCGGTAAGCTGTTGAACCATAACCTGGTCGGTCTAGTAAGGGTCTGTGTGAACATATGGCACCATACCGGCATAGGCCATTGTTCTACTGTCGCTGCCCCGAGAATAGCTCGAGGTGATCCTAAGGGTCTCCCAACCTGTCATACACCTTGACGTTGGGCGGTATTTTGGTTTTAGGTGGGAACCTTAAGTTCGTGATTCATGGGGAGAACTTTGTTTGGACATTAGGGGTGTATGGTAAGGACATATATGTGCCCAAGTTGTAAGCTGCGGTGAGTGGTTGGGTATAGGTTACTAGTGGAGTGTTAAAAAGGTTCTAAAAATATCCGGGTTGAAAACCTGGAGTCGGTAGGGGAAAAGGTGTCTGAAAACTCGGGAAACTCTAGGCCAGCCCAGGTCCCGTGGGTGGGGGTAAAGGCTGAGAAAGTCCTCCTTAGAAGAGTGTCTGACTTTGGGAGTGAGTATAAGGATACATGACATCATGGGTGAGCTGGGTCGGTCCGTAAGGTCCATGAGGGACCTGTCCCCTCACAGTTGGGTTTGTCATGACCATTTGCATAAGTAAAGCTGCTGGGACTTCTAGGTTAGTCCCCCAAGTTTCGGCTGCTTCTCCCAGGGCTCCTAATGTGGGACGAAGGATCGGATTCTCCGCCTCTTCTTCATATGACAGTTTCGTCCGCTCCTCCTGGATATACCCGTGCATCAGTTTCTGGAGGCGGGGGAAGTTCTCTCTAACTCCTTCAGGAGTCAATTCGATCATATCTTTAATTTCTAAGAAGTTTCCGGAAGAGTCAGAGTGTACATCGTCGGCTGGTTCCTTGCCTTTGGACGTCATGGTATCTAGAGGCAACAAAAAGAAAAGGAATGAATTTGAGGAGCTCAACTTGTGGTTCACACAAAGTCGGGGCCTACGGTGGGTGCCACTTGTTGCTGCACTAGATATCGGGCTTCTATCTATGAGGTCTTGCTAAAAAAAACAAACCGTTAGACTCACCGCAGGGGAGGGTTCCCTGCGATCCACCTCCGGCATGAGAATCAGGCAAGGGGGTCTTTGAGAAATAAGGTCAGGGAGTATGAGAGTAATGTATTGCAAGAATAATTGGGAGTGAATTAATGCATACCTGCTGGTGATCTCTTATTTATAATGTGACTCCTTGAAATAATAGGGTGATTCTTGAAAGGTCCTTACCTTCGTTTTTAAGCCTTCCTGAGCTCCTTCAGCTGAGGTGCAGTTTCTCGATATTATAAGGGACACCCGAAATGGTGTAACTTCTTGACTTCCGCCTTTTCCCAATCCTGCTTCGCCAAAACCTACCTTAGGGTTTGACCTGCTTTATCCATGAATCGTAATGTGAGGAGGTTACTATTCTAGCTCTGAGCTCTCTGCACTTTCCTAATTCAGGTGACGTTGGGAAGTGTTGCGCCGTCTGGAGGCTTCAGTGGTTCACTTCCCAACCTGTCACTGTTCATGTGTGTAGTCTTGTCAATTCAGGTCTCCTCTTATTGTCTAATGGCTTCTTGGCTTACCTTGGTTTAACCTGCTCCTAGGCCTTCTTAGGTTCACGACCTTGCCTTGCTTTCATATCTGCTGGTGTCCTTGCATGGTTAGCTTCCTAGGGCTACCCCGTCATCATAATCCAACCACGAATTGCCTCTTTTCTCAACATGAGTGTTCACTCGATTCCGCAATTTCCCATGATGATTGGCAACGGTTCACTCATCCGTTGATGAAGCTAAACTTGTTTACTCCAATTTTAATGATACTCTTTGCCCACCTTCTCATCCAGGTTCATCAAATTCCAATAGTATTTTACCTGCTCTTAAACAAATTTCCATGCACAAATCATGCAGCCACTCTCCTTTTTTTTTAAAGGCGAACATTGAATGTTGTGACGTCGCACCCCCGTCACATGGGAGAGCCTCATCCAACTCCGACCAATATGTTGTCATAACTGGGCCCACTTGGCGTCGCTTTCAAGGAAAAACTCCACCCAATACGGCCCCTTCCGGGCTTGAGGGAGAGCCGAGGCTCGAACCCTGGATCGGCGTGGGTAAAACCCTGGTGCATCAGCCTAAGAGCTAGGCCTCATTTGCAATGCCGCGGAAATTAATGGTGGTGGCAGAGATCGAACCCGGGTCCCTTGGGACTTCGGGCCTTACCTCAACCACTACACCACAACCTCTTTGGCAACCCCAGCCACTCTCCTTTACTCACTTGTCCTTTATGCCTCTCCTTACCCACCCCACCCCCACCAACCTCAACCCCACCTACCTCGCCTCCCTCGCCTACCCCACCTCCCTCACCTACCCAACCTCAACCCCACCTACCTCGACACCAATATAAAACTTCGGATCTTGTGCCTCGTCCCCAAAATGCAAATGTGGTTGGTTCCAAATGGGTTTATCATACTAATTAAATATAAATCTGATGGCTCTATTGACAGGTATAAAGCATGTCTGGTGGCTCAATGTTTAACTCAAGTCGCAGGATTAGACTACTTTCTTACCTTCAGTCCAATTGTCAAAGCCTCAACGGTTCGGGTTGTTCTTGCGCTCGCTACTATTCACAATTGGCATTTACATTAGCTAGATGTTAAAAATATCTTTCTTAATGGTAACATCATCGAAACAGTTTACATGGAACAACCGCCCAGCTTCGTAAATTCTCAAGCTCCAACTCATGTGTGTAAAATCAAAAAGGCTCTCTATGGTATCAAACAAGCACCACGTGCATGGTTTCAACGTCTTAGCTCGTTTCTTGTTCATCTAGGTTTTTCAATGCAGTCGTGCCGATACGTCTCTCTTTGTTTTCAAGCAAGCTTCGGTTATCACATACCTTCTCGTGTATGTCGATGATATTATTGTAACAGGAAATGACGAATCCACCATACAACAGTTTATCACTCGACTATATGATGAATTTGCCATAAAAGACTTAGGTCGCTTAAATTACTTTCTAGGGCTTGAAGTTATCTATACAAGTACTAGGTTATTTCTCAGTCAAGAAAAATATGCCTATGATGTTCTTGCTAGAGCCGGTTTGCTTGATGCCAAGCCCGTTGGTACTCCCCAGACTACTATCGAGATCTTCACCTCAAATGGTACACCCTTTCAAGACACGACTTTATACAGGTCACTCATTGGAGCCTTACAATATTTAACAATCACAAGACCGGACCTATCATACGCAATTACCAAGCAAGTCAGTTTCTACAGTCTCCCACTCTCACTCACTACCAGATGGTTAAATGCATTCTCCGAGATGTCAAAGGTACCATTTCATATGGTCATACCTTTGACAAACTAACTACCACTTGATAGGTAGGTTACTCTGATGCTGATTGGGCTCGATATATTGAGACCCAACGCTCCACATATGGATATTCTATTTATTTAGGTGACAACCTTGTTTCTTGGAGTGCTAAAAAGCAACCAAGTGTCTCACGGTCAAGCTGTGAATCCGAGTATAGGGCAATGGCAAACACTGATGCAAACTCACATTTTAAGAGAACTTCATGCTCTCCCACCGGCCCGATCTACTCTCTTATGTGATAATAAAAGTGCTTTATTTCTTAGCCAAAATCCGGTGTCTCACAACGAGCTAAACATATTGATACTGATTATCGCTTCATACGGGAACTAGTCTCATCCGGTCGTTTATACACAAGATTTGTTCCAACCAAGCTTCAGGCGGTGGACATATTCACCAAAAGTCTTCCAAGGCCTCTCTTTGAACGCTTTCGAGGCATGTTACGTACTGGTCCACCGTTTTAGGCCCTTTACGACCTTCTACCACTGCTATTCATCCCCATTATGCAATCGGGTCTTTTTGCAACTCCTATTATTAATGCCACCCTCCTGGAACATCAGCAAATATTCGACACTTTGAAAGAGACTTCAAAGAAAACGAGACAACGTGTGGTGGAACAAGCCAATCGACATCGCCTACATAAAGAGTTTAATCCCGGCGACCTTGTGTTGTTGGCTTCTACGAGTCTACAAGCAGAAAATTAACAATAGAGACATGCCAAGGTGGTAGAACGGATTGACAAAGTTGCATACCGCCTTGAGCTCCCACCCGGTGCTCGCATCCATCGTATTTTCCATGTTTCTTTACTTCATGCAGCTAAGGGAGACCGGACGACGCGCTCCTTCGCGCCTAATTGTGGACCTCATCGTCCCCCAACCATCCGACACAACCAACGACCTTGAGAACAATGTCGATTTTCGTTTGGGGGTGGGGGGTAACGATACGACCCATACGTTTATAAGTTTACATTTACAAATGTGTTCATTTATAAAAGTCTTTTTATAAAATATAAAAGCCACCATCATCTCCTGTGGTCTTGTTCCATCGCCACCCAAGAGCCACCATCATCTCCTACCGTACTCACCCAATATAAGTATTTTTATAAAATAAATATTATTAAAACTTATTGCTTTGAATTACATAAATAATTGAAATTATTATAACTTGAATTTTAAATATATTTAAAAACTTATTTTTCAAAAAGTTTTTAAAACTTAAAATTATTAAATATTAAAGAAAATATTAAATTTATATAAAAAGTTTATAAAACATATAGTTTTTAATTTAAAATGTATAACTCTTCTATAAAACGTATAGTTTTTTATAATACTTTCAAATTTTTATAAAATCTATAATTTTTTTGTAAAACATATATTTTTTATAAAATTTATAGTTTCTTTAACAACATATATTTTTTTAATTTAAAATGTATAATGTTTTTTTTTATAAAACGTATAAATTTTTTATAAAACATATATTTTTTATAATACTTATAATTTTTATATAAAATGTATATTTTTTTATAAGACATAATTTTTTTATAAAATAATAATTTTTATTTTAAAATGTATATATTTTTTATGAAGCTTATGTTTTTTATAAAACATATATTTTAAAAACATTTTTATAAATTTTAGCATTTTTTTATAAAACTTTAATTTTTTATAAAATTGCCACATTGATAATGCGAGAAGGCATGGGCATCGCGACGTCATCAAAGAGTAAAAATAATAGTCAAAGACTTTTGTCAAATCAATATATTTAAATGATCATTTGAGTGATTTTCCCTATTTATTTCCAAATGAAAAAATAATCACTTTTAATTGTCTATCCCTAACAGATTTTTATTTGCTATTCATCTATTTTAAAGTCCAAAGAAAATTGATAGCTTTTAAAGTTCAAAGTCCAGCTCAGCCTTTGGAACTTAGATGAACTAAAGAAGCAACCCATTTGAGACCCAAAGTCAAAGCGTACGGTCACATACATATATAAACTTTTAAATCTTTCAGTGTATTGATGGCGTTCCACGGGTAGTCCTTCCGATGAATTCAATGAGTATTTAAGTATGATCAATAGGACTTTACGTGAATGCTTAGAGTATTTTTTATAATTCTATAATTAAACTATACGGCAACGAGTTCTTACGTAGACCGACAAGCCACGACGTTGCATTTTGTACAACGCACATGAAAAAAACATGGCATTCCGGGTATGCTCGGTAGCATCAATTGTACACATTTCGTTTGGAGAATGTGTCTGACCAGGCTGCGTGGACAATATATGAGAGGTGATCTCCAATACCCGACGATCATTCTCGAGGCGGTGGCTTCAAATGATTTGTGGTTTTGGCATGTTTTCACTGGTCTGCCCGGCTCAAATAACGACATCAATGTTCTCCAACAATCTTCAATATTTACCAACGAGCAATTTGGAACCGCGTCAAAATGTCCATTTCATGTAAACGAGTGAGAATACAAACGTGGATACTATCTTACCGATGGGATATACCATACTTGGTCTACCTTTGTGAAATCGTTCGCCTATTCAACCGATCCAAAGGAAAAGAAGTTTAAAAATGTGCAAGAGTCGGCAATAAAAGATGTCGATCGAGCTTTCGGTATTTTAAAAGATAAATGTGATATACTTTGGCCACCCACCCGGTCCCATAAGCAGGAAAAGATTAGGAATGTGGTGTATGCGTGAATGTTACTGCACAATATGATCATAAAAGATGACGGAAAAGCAATATCACCGGTCTACATAAGGGATCCTTCGACCGATCCAGTTATTGACGATAATGTCCTTTCGGAGTTGCACGATGTTAGTTCACATTTCAGACTTCGATTTGATCTTGTGGAACATATTGTTAGCACGATGCATTTGGACGAAGAGTAGTTTGATTAAATATTTATGTTTTTTTATTTATTCTATGTAAATTTTGTTTATTTTTAGTTATTGTTATTTTTAATTTTTGAATAAATGAAACTAGTTTTAAATATATATTAGTTTTAATTTAAAAAATGAAAAAAAAAATATTTTTAGGGTACTTTGAATTGTGTCCAAACACTTATGGTATGTAGGATTGAATTTAGATAAAAATTAGTTAGCATTCCATAATTGAGAGTATTTTTTTGGGTTAGGGCAGTGCCCTAATACCCTCACACTATAATTTTCTAGAGGTGGATATATGTTAGAGGTATCTATAGTGACGTGGCAACCAAAAACATTTTTCATAAAGGTCGAAAATTTTTAAGGGTCAGTTATGTATCGTTAAATAATAAATTTTTTCGGTCTGAGTCGAGTCGGGTCACATAATTAAAAAAATAAAAGCAAGTTAGATTCCAAATCTATACTATATAATAATAAAGGTTTTTGTTTGCCACGTGTCGTCTCCATATTCATTCTCACCATTTTTTCCCCCTCTCTCCTATTTAATACACTTCTATATTTTAATAATAATAATATATATTTAAAGAAAAAAAATACTAATTATATTAATAAAACACATTTATTTTAAATTATCTTTTATCATAAGAAACTTAAAAATTTAATTATATAACTTTTATCTTCAATCAAATAGTAAATAAAAGTTAATTTTATTAAAAAATAGTAATTAACGTATTTTCGAAACTTAATTATATACTAATTTTTACGTATTTTGAATTTGTTTTCTATCCTTACTATGTGTAATAAATTTTTACACATGTAAATATATACATAAAGATTTAAAATTTTTATGTATTGATATATTTCACCCCGTGTGTAAACACGGGATCTAAACTAGTAAATAATAATAGTACGTCAATTGTTATTAAAAATACACAATAGAAATACCCTACCGTTTCAAAAAGCACCTAACTCGACTATTGTTGTTATCAGTGTCCCGCTCTTGCTACGCTTTGAATTAGAATAGGTTAATTGTTTATTATTTTTTTATTTTTTAAAAAGGTTATTGGGTTAAATTTAAATCATAAAAGGGTATTGATCCAATTAGTTTATAATTCTTTTATATATGTTTATTAGTGTATAAAAGGTTTATATTTATAAAATTTTAAAATCTTAAACTAAATTTTTTTGGGTGGGTGTTAAAATTTCATAGAGTTAGGTGTCGCTCAAGATATATCGTGTATATACGAATAATTTTTTTTTCATTGGGTGCGGGCGACCCATCGAGACCTAGTGGGTCCGCCACAGGGTATCGATATCACGTGATGATCACGTTTTTTACATGTTATATGTATCCGACATCTGATTGTATGTATAGCATTCAAACAATGAAATGATGTGTTTTAAGAGAATAACACATCAACCGCAAGAAGAAAAAAAAATAAGTACAAAAGATTTCAAGGTTGTATTAGTTTTTTTGATGTGTGTTGAGTCGAGACATTTTTATATGATTATCCTTATATTATCTTTTACATCTTTAAATTATCCTTTACATTGAAAAACTTTTGAAATTAAACAGTAACTTTTTTTGATTTTTTTAATTTTTATCCATATATTTCATTTTCCATTTCAATTAATTGGTGTCTTTGGTTTGGTGGTTAAAGTTTTTTTGACTTTAATCGCTTGGTTCCGGGTATAGGTGAACAAAACGGTTTTTTACCCGAACCGGTTCGATCCCGACCCGAACCGGTTTGGTTAACTAAAAGTCAAAACCGGTTTTGCCCTAAACCGGTTCGGGTTAACCTGGTTTGGAGGCAAGGAAATCCCTAACCTATTAAACCGGTTAGGGTTGGGTTGAAACCGGTTTGTCTGTTAAACGGGTTTAAACCGGTTTTAAATAAAAAAATCGAATAAATTCAAATAAATTTGATATTTTTAATAAAAAAAATAACAATTATAAAACATAAAGTGCAACGTTTATTAATATTTGAAAAGTTCGGAAATTAAAAAAACATAAGAAGATAAAATTATAAAATTGTAAAACATTACAAATGACAATATATATTTTTATTTTTTGGAGTATTAATTGATTATTCTTGTGCGTTGTATTCGGAACTGGAGCTTCGTAGCCTTGCATCTTCGGCTAGTTCTTCATCGGTGACTGGTTCGGATATTCCAAGATCAACCTCGTTGTTGTGTATGATTTCTTCGGCTTGAATTTCGTCTTCGAGAGAAGTTTGGTCTTGTATCCTATCCATTGCATCTAAATGGTCCTTCAAGCAAATGCACATTTCCGTTGCTAGGGGGTGAGTCTAGTCCTCCGTATCGATAAGACCCTGCCACTAAAAGATATTGGCAGATTACAAAGCTACCGTGGAAGCTTGGACGGTTAGTACATCACGGGCCATGGCGGAAAGAATCGGAAACGAAGCTTCGTTTTTTCCACCAAGCCAAAATATCAAACTCCTCAAAAACGGTAGGAGGCAT
The DNA here is from genome assembly GCA_023525975.1 of Smallanthus sonchifolius. Taxonomy (NCBI): domain Eukaryota; kingdom Viridiplantae; phylum Streptophyta; class Magnoliopsida; order Asterales; family Asteraceae; genus Smallanthus; species Smallanthus sonchifolius. Next base: position 43,921,469 of record CM042023.1, read on the forward strand.
AAACGCTAAAAAAGTTTGTGCCAATATACCAAGCCAAAGAGGTGTGATTAAACCTAACACACCCTCACCTATTTATAGTGAATTATAGGTGAAAAAAGGCCAAAAACTGTCAAATTCGACCCTAACGGCTATATTTTTCAGCAAAAAAACCGGTTCACACAAACCGGTTCTCAACCCGGTGGACTTTAGAATGCTTTAAACCGGTTCATAACCGGCGGTTTTAGGTTAACCCGAACCGGTTTGCCCCAAACCGGTTTGCCGGTTTGGAGCGGGTAGAAAAAAAAACCGGTTTTTTTGTACACCTCTAGTTCCGGGTATCCTAGCACTAACCAATTTTTTTGTGGGTTTTCTTTTTCTTTTTTTTTTCTTTTTAGGTTTGTTGTTTTTTTAGTTTTTATTATTTTTTTTAAATTGTAGGCATAATACTTTTTTTTCTATGCTTCAATCTCAAAAAAGGGCCCCTAGAATTCAGTACTTACGCAAGTTAGTGTCACCGTCATCTACGTTTTGACATAAATTTTATTAGAAAACAAGCCGGGTCAAATATAATACGATTTCGTACTTATTTTTATGTACGTTTCGACGTAAATTTACTTGGAAATGAGTTGGTCAAATATAATACGTTTTCATTCGCAGTATAATTGATGTAAATTTTGTTCGGAAACAAGTCGGGTCAGTTATAGTCTATCCTTTATTATGCCGCGTTTAGTGGCGCCGCAACGCGCAGCGGGTAAAGAAACTAGTTTTTGTTTATTTGAGTTAATTTCTATAATTCCATCTTACCCACTTAAAAAATAACATGTAAATTCTAAAATACGACTCATTCATATCAGCTTCTTTATCTTTAAAGATAAATTAACTAAATATCACATTTTTTTTAATTTATCATTAAATTTGTTTTAACCTCTCACAACTCAATCGCTATCTCTATCTTTATCTCATCCACAAACACTTATTTTATTATTATTATTTTTTCTTAACCATTCACAAAAGATATAGAGATTTATGAAAATTGATCTCAATGTTTAGAAAATATCTATTTAATAAATTATAAAATTTAAAAATATAGAGCCTGATATATATTTAAAATAAAAAATATGAATAATATTGATGAAGATAAACATAAATATTGTAATATGAATACTTTAAGAAAGCAAATATTTTCTATAATAAAACAATTAACATCAACTTCAACAAATCATTTTCATTACTTTTTGTCACAACTCATTATCTTTTGAATTAATGACACGATTAAAATAATAAAGTATTTTATTAGCTTATAAATAAAAAGTATTTTATTAGCTTATAAATAAAAAGTTATGAAAATATAATTAACTTTTTATTTTATATTTTATTTGACCCCTATCTTTCTTAAAAAAAAAAACTTAAAAAAACCATTTTCTTTACTTTTTGAGTTTTTGTTACAACTCATTATCTTTTGAGTTTATGACACGATTAAAATAATAAAGTACTTTATTATGATATTAATAAAAAGTAGGAAAATATAATTATTTTATTATTTTACCCCCTATCTTTCTCAAAATCTGGATTCCCTACTTTCTCTGATGAATACATACCCACAACCAGTTGTCACCGTCTTTCTCTCTCTACACTTCTAGAGAGAGAAAGTGCAGAATAAACCCATCTTCCTCTTCTCCCACTCCCATCCCACTCTCTCTAAACTAAAACATGGAGAAAACCCCTTTCTTTCTCTCTCTCATCATATTCTTCTCCCTCCTCATCGCCGGAAAACCCGACCTCGCCGCCGACCGCTCCGCCATTCTCGCCATCCGGTCAGCCGTCGGAGGCAGATCTATCCTCTGGAACATCTCCCAACCCGCCACTCCCTGCACATGGCCCGGCGTCTTCTGCGACAACCAAACCAACCGCGTCGTCGAACTCCACTTCCCCGGAATGGGCCTCTCCGGCCAACTTCCGGCCAACACGCTAGGCAACTTAACCCAGCTCACCACCCTCAGTATCCGTTACAACGCCCTCTCGGGCCCACTCCCAAATGACATCTTTACCCTCGTTAACCTCCGGAATCTTTATCTCCAAAACAACCTTTTCTCGGGTCAGATCCCCGATTTATTTTCGCCGTTGGTAAATCTTGTTAGAGTTAGTTTCGCTAACAACAACTTCTCGGGTCCCATTCCGGGTTCGGTAAATAACTTGACTCGTTTAGCCACACTCTATTTGGAGAACAATGTGCTAACCGGTTCAATTCCGGATCTGACCCGGACCAATATTGCGTTGTTCAACGTTTCAAACAACCAATTAACGGGTTCAATCCCCTCCAAATTGTCCAGTTTTCCGGATTCTGCTTTTGTTGGGAACTCTCTCTGTGGCCACCCGCTTGCTTCGTGTCCCGGGTCAACCCCCGGGTCGGGTTCAAAGTCATCGAATAAGCTCTCCGGTGGCGCGATTGCGGGAATTGTGATCGGATCGGTGCTCGGTTTGGTTTTAATTTTAGTTATTTTACTCTTGATGTGTTGTAAGAAGCGAAAACAAAAAGAGGAAACAGTCGCAAACAATTTGGGGGAAACTAAGCAGGTTGAAATTGAGGTGAAGTCAAAATCCGGGGAGAATGTTGACCCGCACGTGTCGGTGGCTCCGCCGTTGACTGGTGCTGGAAAGGGGAAGTCCGGTGAGGTTGTTAAGAAGTTGGTTTTCTTTAACAAGAATAAGGAATTGGGGAAGTTTGATTTGGAGGATTTGCTTCGGGCGTCGGCGGAGGTGCTCGGGAAAGGGACTTTTGGGACGGCGTATAAAGCGGTGCTGGAGATGGGTTTCGCGGTGGCGGTTAAGAGGTTGAAGGATGCGACAATGGGGGATAAGGAGTTTAGAGAGAAGATTGAAGGGGTTGGAGCTTTGGATCATGAGAATTTGGTTCCACTGAGAGCTTATTATTGCAGTGGGGATGAGAAGCTTCTTGTGTATGATTACATGCCCATGGGAAGCTTATCTGCTTTGTTACATGGTAAATTATCATTTCAATTTTATTTAATTTTTTACAAATTATTATGCAGGAAATTGTGGATCTAGATTCTGTAAGTTTGATAATTTTGACTGTAATGTGGGTGGTCAACTGTCTTTTTCAAATCAATAGATTGTTAGGTGTTACATCTATTTATCATCTACTGTAATGTGGTAATGAAATTTGCTAATTTTGATTATAATTTGTGTTTTTTTTTTGTTTTTATTTTAACCACTTATTATCGATGGTGATAGGATGTTAACTTTAAGCTTGTAAACCACCTGTCATCATCGATCTTGAGGTGGTTAAGTCTGTTAGATATAACCACCTCAAAATGTTATAAGCTCATAACTTACGGCGTATTTTGGGTCACAGGGAACCGAGGAGCAGGTAGGACACCGTTGAATTGGGAAACAAGATCTGCGATAGCCCTAGGAGCAGCTCGAGGAATCTCTTACCTACATGCACAAGGCCTGGCGATCTCCCATGGCAACATAAAATCATCGAACATCCTCTTGACGGCATCCTACGAATCTCGTGTGTCTGATTTTGGTCTTGCCCAACTCGTGGGTCCCAATGCGACACCAACGCGTGTGGATGGCTATCGTGCACCCGAGGTAACTGATATCCGTAGAGTTTCCCAAAAAGCAGATGTGTACAGTTTTGGAGTATTATTACTGGAGCTGCTAACAGGTAAAGCACCAACGCACGCTCTACTAAACGATGAAGGGGTTGACCTCCCGAGATGGGTTCAGTCCGTGGTTCGAGAAGAGTGGACTTCCGAAGTTTTTGATTTCGAGCTACTAAGGTATCAGAATGTTGAAGATGATATGGTTCAGTTGTTACAGTTGGCTATTGATTGTTGTGCTCAGTACCCCGATAAAAGGCCGGCTATGATCGATGTGGCTAACCACATCGAGGAGCTTTGTGGCGGTTCGGGTGGTTACCAGCAACATGACCCTAGCCCGTTAAATGATAGTGTGAGCGTTTTGTGATTCTTTAGGGATCTGATTTTCTGTCTAATTTAATTTGTTGTTTTTTGAATTCTTGTTTTGGTTTTGAAATGTTGATTATATACACATTTTGATGTTGTAGTTTGTTGAGTAAATTGTAATTTGAAATCTCAATGCTATTCTTTGTTTTGTTCTATTGTAACACTTTGATTGTTTTGTTTCTTATGTTATTCTTTCTCATATGGAAGCACATATAATTTTTATATGTATTTTAAATGTCTAAATGAAATTTATAGGTCCGTATGGGTGTTAATAAATCGTTAAAACTTGTTAATAAATCTTTAAAGGGTAAACTTTGATTTTGCTCCATGTGGTTTTAGCCAAAATAATGATTTTGTTCCATTAGTTTCATTGTCTTTTTTCCTCTATGTGGTAACATAATCGCCGCAACCAGCTCAATGACACAGACGCAATTCAAAAATTTTAGTCAGAACATTTGTATCCTTTTGTTTAGGGGCATTTTTATCTTCTTGCCAATCAATTTAGCTTATTTCACTATGGTTTTAACTTAGATTGATCATTTCAATCTATGTTCAATATTCACACAAACACTTAACAAAGGATCAACTCCATGGCAGACGACATGGTGATGTGTTCGTGTGGATCTCCAACCTCGTTTCGCACTTCTTGGACACACTCAAATCCAGGACATGGGTTCTATTGTTGTGCTAAGAAGGTCATCTTGTTCTCCTCGATTCTTCTCCACCTTTCTTCTTTTGTACCTGATTTCTGTCTGTGTCAAGGTTTAATGTTTATTTTTTTTTACCTAATTTTCTTGTAAGGTGCAAGTTATGGATTTGTTGCTTCGTCAGATCCCCCAATGTGTCGAATATCCACAGATATGTTACCTGGATTGTTAGATAGGTGTAACAGAAATGAAATATTTGCTAGGTTTATGTGGTTATTCTTTATTTTCTTCTTTGTTATAAAAATGACCGAAAAGTGTTGTGAAGGTCATTAGGGTTAAATGTAATATGGTTATGGTTATGGTTATTTTTATTAGGGAACAATATATATAATATAGTTATGTTAATGAAATTATCAGTGTTATCCCAATTAGATGTCAATAAATGCCGACCAAAATACCTTGTTTACTATATTGCAAACCAAACTGCAAAATCAACATTAAATTGCAACAACAAACCAACATATCATTATGCAGTGTAAAACCATTACCATTATGCACTGTAAAACCATTACCAAATTACCAATATGCAAAACCAAATTACCATTATGCAAAACCATTATGTAAAAAAAAGCAGTGTAAAACATTTATGCAAGCCATAAATATGCAGACCATTATCAAACTAACATTATGCAAAACCAAGCCAACACATTACCAAACTGTAACTTGAATCTGATGCTTCTTTTGAATCAGATCTTGGAGTGCTCTCAATGGAACATTAGGGTTAACTGCAATAGAGCTTTCAAGTTTTCTGGCTAACCATGAAACTATGCATAGCCTAATTTCCCTGGTTTGGAGACAGTTGTGTTCATTGATAAACGTTTTCACAACCCATGAGCCTTCTCTATTTAAGATAGAAACATGAAGAATCCAAGGACAAGTGGTTGGATTAAACATGCTTTTATTGGTAGCTTTGGTCAATAAAGTACCCTTGGACCCACCATTTTTTTTTGGAACATGCACTTCTTTTCTTGATTCCACTTGCCACTTATGAATTTACCTCTTTACCATTACTAGACCCAGCACTAACAAATTCTTGTTTAACTCCTTCGCATACTGCCTGAACTTAATTGGATCATTTCTAATAACCTTGAGCTGCCTTCTACTATCCATGGCCAAATTCTTCACAATTGTCTTGATTTAATCACTGTTAGCAAATTCTTGGCCCACGAAGAAGGGTTCTACAACTGCATCTTTTCTCTTATTCATCTTCCAATACATCACCATCAGTAGATTCATCAACCTCAACATGTTCATCATGATAGTGGTGCTCAGATGAGATGTCTTCATTATGCTGCCCAACACTTTCATTAGGATCCACAACATTTTGACTAGGTTAAACAATGTACTCTAACGCAAATATCCTCCTACAAGCATTTGTGATGATTTCGTGTGTGGTCCTAAGTAGTTGAGATTTTCCAGGCTCATTATGCACTTCCTCATCTTCTACTTCCTCAATCCTAACTTTAATAGTTGGAGGAGACACAAAATAGGTTTCCACTCATGTTTTCCTATGCTTAGTGTATATTTCCATAAGCTTATGGTCACCAACACATCTTAGGAAATGTAGCACATCATAGTTGTTTCCTAAGGCCCTAAACAAAGTTTAAATCTTCATTAAATAACCTGAAGTGGTAAAACATGATTTCCTTTTCTAGATAACCTAGCTCTATCATCATTGCATTAATCTCATGGACTGAAACTTTCATCTTTGTCAACTAAATCAACATAAGCAACATGTTCGTTCACATGCCTTCTATTAGGGAATTTTGTGAAATTTCCCCCATGGTGAAGCATGATTGAGAACAACGTAGGGTTCCCACCTATATAAAAATCAACCCCAAACATATAATGATTTTTAGATAAGCCAAATAACACTTTAAATAAGCAAAATATATAAACTTTGGACTTGAAACTCACGATAAAGATCGTTAACGTCAACTTCCTATCCTAGAGAACAAATGTACCAAAGTGACATTGCAGGGGAAATCAACGATTTGATGTTTCGGGTTCTTTTTTGAAAGATTTCAAGCAGGAATGTTGATGATCGAGAGTGGAATTGTGTTTAGGTTTGATGATTGAGAGTGAGAATGTGATTAGGTTTGATGGTTGATATTGTAATTCTGGAATATTAAGGGTTTTTAGGAAAATGGGTTTGAAAGGCAAAAAGACATAAATGCCCCTCACGTGATGAAACACCTTACTTATTATTTTAATATTATCAGAGTTAGTTTGCGGGAAACGGTCCCAGTTTCATAAAACCTTGTCATTTAAAATGACAAAGGTAAAATTTTCATTTATAAATATTGTTTTACGTAAGATGTTTACATTTACATCATTCTACATAGGGATTTTCCAACTCCGATAGCTCTGTCCTCAGGAAGCTTCATTCCATATGCTTCTTTCCTGCAGTGTTTGGAAAACGTTTTTGAATTAGCTTTCACTAAGTAAGTACACTGCATCTTTTCATTTTGTTATGAACCCCTTTAGGTTCTTATTATTGTTCAAGTTTCTCAGGCTCTCGGTGCCCCAGTGACCATCTCCGGACGTACCTCCGGTCACGTCATTCGTATATTTTATGGGTGTGCTAACCCCCTCGCGACCATCTTCGAACGTACCTCCGATCCGAGTTTTTAGCAAGGTCCTTATACTCGTCAATATAGACCCCTTGTGTTTGTCACGAAAACTCCTTCATTTCCTCAGCCCCGTAGGCTTGGAATCTTTTCCTCAGTAGGCTTGGAATCTTTTTAGTTTTCTTCTTTATTATTGAGATCCACCTTATAGGCCGGGTATCTCATTTCATTTGGGACCTTGAGTATCTTAGACTCACAGCCTCCCAAATGTATCAAGCATTTGTTCTCAATTCATGTATATGCTTGACTTATTTCCCAACCAGTCCTTACCTTAAAACTTCGTAACAATTTCTCCATGATTCATTAAAAGGGTTTATACATAGGAAGTACCAGCGGCGTATCCACCACCCCTTTAACATTTCGTGAGTACTCCGTTATTTCATTTTAGGGTTTACACTCGTTTCATCATACTCATTCATATTTGCACGTATCATCATGCATTCACATATTCATATTCATCATGTATTCATGTGTTCATATTTATCACATATCCATACTCGTCATATATTATAAACTGGGGTGATTATCCTTCCAGAGTAGTACATCCAACAGAGATGTCCTCAGGAAAGAGTGACGGGTCTAGGAGAGATTTATACACCACCCTTTCCTTAGACAGAACATTCCGTTTCTCAGATAACTACATACTGGTTGGAAGATCTCCCATTCGTTTACTATATTTTCATTACTGCCTTTTAGTCTATACCCCTAAACATTCATAATAGTTTCACCACGAAGCATCAAAGAGATTTATATATAGGAAGTACCAGCGGCGTATCCACCACTCCCTGGACACGTCGTGACTACTCCATTATTCCCCATTTAGTGTTTAGACTAACCCTTCATTATCCCGTACCCTCGTCATATACATATCACATAACACATATCATTTAAGCACGTAATTCATATAATCGTGTCTAGGGTACGGGTCCAGTGTACTTACATTATCCTTAGATAGTTCCAAAGCTCGTTCCTCGTCTAGACGCTTTCCTGTGTTAGAATTGCACTTGCAGTGCACCGCACTCGTAACCGCCACACTCTAATTGTGACACCCGACATTTCAGGTCAATATCCGTACATGTTATAAACAAGTTTACATTTTAATTGTTTTTGTGATTTATTTAATTTCACAAACAAGGACATTAAGGTCTAACAAAAACCGAACATGGTCTCATTTCATAGTTGGTAATTCTAGGAGTTACCGGTTCACGTACCAGGATAAACCGACTAATACGAACGAGAGTGGTTAAATTAAATAACCAAGAAAAATATCCAGACGTATATGCTACACAAATTTTACGATTGGTCAATAATTTATTTTTAGAATAAATCATATAATATACGTAAAAGTAAACTAACGAACTCTTTCGAAAATGCTATTGTATAGCGTCACCCTTAGGTACGTATACCTACAAATAATCACCTCAACGAATTATACAATCCAAGATTTCAATATCTTTCGTTAACGAGCCATAAACTTAATAAATTTATAATACCGTGAAAAATCTAAACCGAATTAAATTACCCTTTAAAACTCTAATTGATATTAATACCCTTAATAAATTAATTAATTAATACTTAAATCTAATTATTATACAAATTTAACCCAACCCACCCATTTGACCTTCTCGGCCGAAAATCAGAGAAACCCATTCACACCACTGTTCTTCTCTTATTCAAATTCTTTAATCCTTATACCATACCTCTTGCCTTCTAAAACTTGACAAGAGCTCACCTTCCATCATATCTATCACTTACCAATTCCAAACACACACTCCACCGTATATTTTTCTCTCTTTACGGCAGCAACATCAACGCCTTCATCCTCATCATATTTTCAAGAATTCCTCCATTTTCAAGCTCAAAGTTATCTATCTTTTGGGTGTTATACGAAACATCCAAGTAATTCCTCAAGGATTGAAGCAACGGAGTTCAAGACCATTCTCTGTTTCTCTCGAAATCATCATCTCTGTTTAGAGGTAAAAACTCAATATTATTCATATTATTTTCTTTAAAAACCGTAGCTAAACATACAAATCGTTCGAACGCAAGTAAGATAACAAGAAAAGTGTGTCAAATTCAAGATTAAAACATAAAAATATGCAGGACTGATTCTGTCAATCAAAGTTCAGTAATCGAAACTATAGTTTCGATACCTATTACTCAATCGAAACTGGGAGTTTCGATACCTATTACTCAATCGAAACTAGGAGTTTCGATACCTAGTACTCAATTGAAACTAGGTAGTTTCGATACCTATTGTTCAATCGAAGCTAGGTAGTTTCGATACCCAGTTTGCTTTCTGTCCTGTCCTGTTCAATCGAAACTATGTAGTTTCGATACCTGGTCATCAGTCCCATTTAGCAGTAACTTAGAACTGTTTTTACAACAAAACAAGTGTTGGAAAACTAAGAAGATATTTAAACAAAAACAACCAGATTTACTAAGTCAGTGAACAATTTGCATATAAGACGTTCGGTCTTAACAAGAATTACCCTTTTTGTAATTAGGGTTCGAATAGTCAAGGTTGACTGGAACAATTATCGTTGCTAACATACACAAAAACAAGGTGAGTTTCACGGCCCCTTTTTACTGTTTTCAATATTTGGGGGAAGAACATACTTACAACTATTTTATGTGATAACAAAAGAATAAGACTCGACTTTTATGTTTACATGAGTTAAACGATTTGAGGCCGCTAAAGTCCCATGGAACAATTTAGTAACCATTAACTGTAGCCTAGGGTCCTATGAATAGTACTATGGAGAGTGACGTCTCCCGGTCATGGTTAGTCGCGCTAACCACAATCTGGAGGATTTATGGCCGCATAGAACCGGATAACGAAATTAGGGGCGTGTACAATTGTCATGGTTTGGTTACGTCTCATGTAGGAACGTATTATTTGTATTCCTAGCTAGTTTACAAATGGGTCAACAATTCTTATTCTGTTTATCACATGCACCTGAAACTATTTACGAACAATTGAATTTTACAAAGAACTATTTGATTAAACCTGTGAACTCACCAACCTAGTGTTGACAATTTTAAGTATGTTTTTCAGGAAATTGAACGTGATCGTAAGGTTAGCAATGTAGGATACATGCATGCACGATGGATACAACTTTTGGGGGATTTCTCTTGTATAACTCATTGTAATAGAGTCATATTTGCGAAATCTTCACTTTTTGTAAACTCAATTTACATTTTGGAATGTAAAACTTTAAACTTGTTTATGTATCCATTTATCATGTATGTGTTTGCGGTAATCATATGCTTTGGAAACCATGTTACGTCACGCCTCGCGTTTCCGCCTTGGCGAGGGTGTGACAGATTGGTATCAGAGCCATTGATTATAGCGAACTAGGAGTTTAAAATTGAACCTAGTCTATAATCTAAATGACTCACTGAGACGTTTTTCATTGCATATGCATTTCATAACTTATCATCATATTGTACGGATATCGTAGACACTGAATATCGTCACACACTAACCCCATTTCGACTTCAGACCCATGGAACCCAAAAGAAGGACACCGCGTGACACTACTGGTGAAAACAACACGGCGATTTCTGCAGAAGTTGAGCAACTCATATCACAACGTGTAGCCGCCGCCTTGGAGCAGTACGAAGCCAATCGAAATAAAGGTGGAGGAAATGGTAGTGGTAGCGGAGGAGGTGCAGGAGGCAGTGGCACTACTGGAGGTTCTGGAGGTAATAGGATGTGTAAACACCTCTGTAACACAGTCACGATCTAAGTTAACAGCATTATTAAAATTTTGACTTGTGACCCTACAGATGCTTCGAACAAGAAGTGCACTTATAAGGCCTTTCTATCCTGCAACCCTCGCAACTTCAATGGCACCGAGGGTGCAGTAGGCCTGATGAGGTGGATTGAGAAGATGGAATCTGTGTTTGATATTAGTGAATGCACAGCTGACTGTATAGTGAAATATGCCACTTGCACACTTGCTGACAAAGCATTAACCTGGTGGAATTCTCAGATGAAAACCTTGGGAAGACAGACTGCCTACCAACTATCTTGGGATGATCTAAAGACCATAATGATCGAGGAGTACTGTCCTCGAAATGAATTGTAGAAAATCGAAACTGAAATGTGGAACCTTCAAATGATAGGAGATGATGTGGCTGGTTACACTGACCGATTCAATGAGTTAGCAAGTTTAGTTCCACACATGGTTACCCCCAGAATACAAGAAGGTTGAAAGATATTTGTGGTGTCTTGCTCCTCAAATCCGAAGCCTGGTAATTTCATCGAACCCTATGGATGCCAAGAGCTCTATAATCCTAGCTTTCAAGCTAAGAGATAATGCTGTGCGTGATGGTTTGTTTGAGAAGAAGGAGACCGAGGAAGGAAGGTCTGGGGAAAAGAGGAAATGGTTTGGAAAACCCAGTAATCAAAACAAGAATCAAGCTTACAAGAGACCCGAAACTATGAAAGCCTATGCTGCCAACATTGAAGGACAAAATGGATATCTTGGAACACTACCGAAGTGTGACAAATGTGGGAATCATCACAGTGGAAGGTGTACCCAATGTGGAAAGTGTAAAAAGCATGGGCATCTAGCCCATAACTGTTGGAACAATGCGAACTCTAATAAGATCAATCAAGTAGCAGGAAAGGTCAACCCAGGAACAGAAAGGATGAATCAGGGATGCTTTGAGTGTGGGGATCCAAAGCACTTTAGAAAAGACTGTCCAAAGTTGAAGAACCGAAACGACAATCAGGCACGTGGAAGAGCGTTTGTGATGGGGGCTGGTGACGCACGATAAGATCCAAACATTGTCACTGGTACGTTCCTGATAAATAATCACTATGCCTCTATACTTTTCGATACGGGTGCTGATATGAGTTTTGTGTCAAATGACTTTAAGTCCCGACTCGGTATTAAGCCCAGCAAACTAGACCAAAATTATACAATTGAATTAGCAAACGGGAAATTAATTAAAACTGGGGAAGTCATTCAGGGTTGTACCTTATGTTTTAAGAACCACACATTTAGTATAGACCTACTACCTGTTGACTTGGGAAGTTTTGACGTTGTTATTGGTATGGACTGGTTGTCGAAGAACCACGCCGAGATTGTTTGTTTTGAGAAGATTGTTCACATTCCCCTCCCGAACGGAGAAGTTCTTTCAATTCAAGGTGAGAAAAGTGGAGTGACATTGAGGATGATAAACTGCATGAAAGCTCGTAAGTACCTACGTAAAGGCTATTGCGTGTTCCTGGCTCACGTCGTCGAGAAGAAACCCGAGAAACGTCGACTTGAAGACATACCAATCGTTAAGGATTACCCCGAAGTTTTTCCTGAAGACTTACCTGGATTACCACCACCGAGGCAAGTCGAATTCCGAATCGATTTGGTACCAGGAGCTGCACCGGTTGCGCGATCACCGTATCGATTAGCACCTTCTGAAATGCAGGAATTATCAAATCAACTCCAGGAGTTGCTTGATAAAGGTTTCATAAGACCGAGTTTCTCACCTTGGGGAGCTCCGGTCCTATTCGTAAAGAAAAAGGATGGAACCTTTAGGATGTGTATTGATTACCGAGAATTAAACAAGCTTACAATCAAAAACCGATATCCACTTCCTCGAATAGACGATTTGTTCGATCAACTACAAGGTTCTAGCTTCTACTCTAAGATCGATCTACGTTCGGGGTATCATCAACTAAGAATCCAAGAAGGAGATGTACCAAAGACGGCATTTAGGACTCGTTATGGCCACTACGAATTCCTAGTTATGCCGTTTGGTTTGACGAACGCACCAGCTGTTTTTATGGATCTCATGAACCGAGTGTGCAAGCCATACTTAGATAAATTCGTGATAGTATTTATTGATGATATATTAATATATTCACGAACCAAGGAGGATCATGAACATCACCTGAGATTAATTTTGGAACTACTCAGAAACGAGAAACTTTACGCTAAATTCTCTAAGTGTGAGTTTTGGATCCGAGAAGTGCATTTCCTTGGACATGTCATCAATAAGGAAGGAATTCATGTTGATCCATCTAAGATAGAAGCGATCAAAAACTGGGAAGCACCAAAGACTCCGACCGAAGTGCGTCAATTTTTGGGTTTGGCCGGCTATTACAGACGATTCATTGAGAATTTTTCAAAAATAGCCCTGCCTTTAACCACATTAACCCAGAAAGAAAAGAAGTTTGATTGGAGTGACAAGCAAGAGTCAGCTTTTCAATTGCTGAAGCAGAAGCTGTGTAGTGCACCGATCTTATCCCTTCCTGAGGGAATCGACAACTTCGTCGTATACTGCGATGCATCACACCAGGGACTTGGTGGTGTGTTAATGCAAAGAGACAAAGTCATTGCATATGCCTCATGACAACTAAAAGTGCACGAAAAGAATTATACGACCCATGACTTGGAGTTGGGCTCAGTTGTGTTTGCACTCAAGATTTGGAGACATTACTTATACGGTACAAAATGTACTATCTTTACAGACCACAAGAGTTTCCAACACATTTTTAATCAGAAAGAACTCAACATGAGGCAACGTCGTTGGGTAGAACTACTGAATGGTTACGACTATGATATCAAGTATCACCCGGGTAAAGCCAATGTCGTAGCAGACGCCATAAGTCGTAAAGAAAGGGTTAAAACACTCCGTGTTCGTGCCCTAGGATTGACAATTCATACGAGTCTCACGAATCAAATCCGGATGGCACAACGGGAGGCAACCAAAGAAGAAAACATTCAGAGTGAAGCTTTACGAGGAATGACCAGACAGTTAGAGCCAAAATCAGATGATACTTTATACTTTGCAAATAGAATTTGGGTGCCATATTTTGGTAATTTACGGGAGTTGGTTATGGACGAAGCCCACAAGTCTAGGTACTCCATTCACCCAGGTTCAGATAAGATGTATAAGGATCTAAAAGAATTATATTGGTGGCCCAATATGAAAGGAGATATTGCCACATATGTCAGTAAATGCTTAACGTGTTCAAAAGTAAAAGCCGAACATCAGAAACCGTCTGGCTTGTTACAACAACCCGAAATTCCCTATAGAACCAAAGACTGATTGCTACCAAATTATTCTAAGTACAAATGCTGCTGATAGGCTTATCAGCAGCATTCAACACTTGTTGCTGCTGATAGGCATATCAGCAGCACTCAACACTTGTTGCTGCTGATAGGCTTATCAGCAGCATTCAACACATGTTGCTGCTGATAGGCTTATCAGCAGCATCCAACACTTGTTGCTGCTGATAGGCTTATCAACAACATCCAACACTTGTTGCTGCTGATAGTCTTATCAGCAGCATTCAACACAAGTTGCTGCTGATAGCTCTATTCTCTGAAGACCAAACGTTGCAGCTGACTATCCATGTGAAGCGCCTCTGACACCTGTTTGCAAAAGCAACTGCCACACTCCAAGCAGAAGGAACCTCACTGGTGCAACCAATAAAGGACAATGACGCGCGTCTCCAAGCATGCAAACAATGATGCCTAAGAAGACGTTTCAGTAAAGTTATCTAGATTAGCCTTTGCGTGTAATTTAGATTAATAAACAAGATCAACGGCTTGTGTTAGATCTGATCCTTAGAATCAAGGGTCTGTCTTGATTCTAAGTTACTATAAATACTGTGTAAACACTTCATTGTAAGTGTGCTTGCTGTGCTTTCATAGTGCTTCTTGATAGTGTTTTACTTGTAAACTTGTAATCTCAGAAGTTTAATACAACAGTGCATTCATCAGTATTCTTGTTGTTTACTTGTTTACTTTGTTGGTTGTTATTGTTTCCGCCAATATCAACTAGAATAGAATCACCTTGTAATCTTACGATCCTACAAGTGGTATCAGAGCTTTGGCTCAAGATTAAACAAACTAACATTTGTTTAATCACTTTCTGATTCTATTCAAAACTCTATTCTTGATCAAGTCACACAAAACAAAATGGCACAAAGTCATGGATCTGAAGACATCGGCAGTATCAACCGACCACCGAGGTTGGTGTCTGGGGAGGACTATGATATGTGGAAGAACCGTATGGAAAGCTTCTTCTGCTACCATGAATACGGAATATGGAAATCCATAAGGGATGGACCTTATGTTCCCATGGTGGCCTCTGCTGACTCCGGAGGACCACTAGTTCCTAAGGAACCCTCCAAGTATTCTGAAGAAGACATCAAGAAAATGGAGGTGGACTTCAAGGCATTAGGAGCTATCTAAATGTGCCTTCCAAATGAAGTTTTTCACAATTTCAAGGCTCACAAAACTGCTAAGGAATTATGGGGAGCCCTGGAAAAGATGTTTGCTGGATCTGAGGAGGTCAAGGAGAACAGACGTGACATTCTCAAGCAACAGTATGAAAACTTCGTCTGGAAAGAAGGTGAGTCACTAACAGTTTTATATAACAGGTACACGTACCTGGTTGGAGAACTGCAGTGCTCCAAGGTAAAGCTGGAGAATGAAGACATTCTCAAGAAGTTCATAAGATCTCTTCCTAGTTGTTGGACATTATATACAGTGTCCATCAGAAGAACAGAGAATCTGAAGACTCTTCAGATGACTGAGCTCTTTGGCATGCTCAAAACCTATGAATTAGAAATGATTTAAGCTAAAGAAAGGAGCTCCAGTTATCAATCAGCTACCACTTCCTCTACCACCACCTCAGCGTTTCACTCTGATCATTCTGGTCCTAGTGCAAGCAACTACTATCCTCCCATTGCTACTCATCCTCAAACACCAACTGCTTCACAATCCAACTCATCACCATTTCTTCTTGAGGCACCTCCTCAACAGCCAACCTCTACTGCTTTTGTCTCTGACAACTCAAGCAGCATGTACTTCATAAAGGAGGATCTGGAATGCTTTCATCCAGATGATCTTGAAGAAATGGATATTCAGCACTCATATGCCATGCTCTCCCTCAGAGCAAAAAGGTTCTATTCCAGAACCGGGAGATCAGTTCCAAGCAACAACTCAAACACCAGAGTTGGGCTTGATAAAAGCAAGATTCGATGTTACAACTGTAACCAAATGGGTCACTTTGCTAGGGAGTGCAAGGCACCTAAAGCCAATCAGGGTGCCAGCCATCAAAGACAAGCTTACCAAGGTCAGCCCAGGCAGTAGCAGCAGCAAGGAACTCCTCCAGCACAAACTGCAGCCTGTGCAAATGTTGGAACTTCAGACTTTGACTGGAGTTTTCAATATGAAGATGTTCCTGCCTCCAACCAAGCACCTATGGCAGACAATGCAGAGATACCACCTCAGGTATTTGAACATCTTTGCTCTCAAGCTTGCATTGACAAAGTTTTAGGTTATAGAAAGCATAACCAAAATCTGATAGATCAAAATGAAGAGTTTCATCAAATGAAGTCTGAATTCAAAAAGGTCGAAGATACTTACAAAGAAAAAATTAACTGCCTTAAGAAAGAGATTTCTTCATTAAAACATGAACAAACCAATCTAGAAACTCAGATTGATGATCTATTAGTAAAACTTAAAACTACCAGAGCTGAACTGGCTGAACAGAAAGTTCATGTTGAAAAATATGAATTTTCATCTAAAAAGTTACAAAGATTGTTAGATATTCAAGTCCATGAAAGGGTAAAAACTGGACTTCGATATCATAGTGACGAGTACCAGACAGTTCCTCCTCCTGCTGATTATGTTGCCATTCACCAACCAAGCTTTAATACTGCAAACCTTGACATGGCAAACCGAAACCTTGATCCTTCAATGGATGCATGTTTTGTGGAAGACTGCTCCACCTCTTCAGAATCTGAGTCAACCTACTCAGACCACTGTGAAACTAGTGCAGTCCCATCTGCTCCTTTCTCTGAAGCCGGTTGTCATGTTGTTATTCCAACCATTCCAGCTCCCATCCCATTCAAAGAAATCAAGATTAGCTATCCTCCAGGTGGAAGAAAGCTAATCATTGAAAAGGGAGAGACATCAGGTTTCACCAACCCCAAATCTCAGTCAAAGTCAAAAGCGTTTGATATTTCTCATACACCTGGAGAAAAAGGTCCATATGTTCAAAGGACACTAGAAGAAGCCACCTTTGAACATAACAAAGCTCATCCTTGGAACTTCAAAGATTTGTTTCAAAATAAGAACTATGTGGACTCTCACAGGGACAAGATAGCAGTATCATGCTTTGTGTGTGGCAAATACAATCACACTGCCAGCACCTGCTTTCACTACCGTGAACACCAAAGAAACTCAAAGTAGCATGCCTTTGAGAAAAAAAACAGAAACAAACAGGTGAGAAGCTATGATGCAAAGGCAACAAAGTTCAGAGAATCTCTATCCCCTCAAAGAGTGAAGATGCAGAAACCTCAACAAACTTGCATCATATGTGGGGAATCAAACCACTTTGCTGCAACATGCAAGTTCAACCCTTTTAACCAAGTTGCAAATCGTTCATCTGTGCTCAACCCATCAGCAGCAAACAAAATCGCTGCTGATAGAGTAAAGTCCAGGAAACAAAAGGCAAAGCCTCCAGCAGCAAAAGTCTCTGCTGCTGACAAAGCAAAATAAAAAACAACGGCATCAGCAGCAAAAGTATCTGCTGCTGACAAAGCAAAAACTGCTACTGCTCCAGCAAAGCCCTCAGCAGCAAAATCAGCTGCGGATAAGCCAAAATTGTCAGCAACAACATCTTCTGCCGACAATGCAAAGAAAGCTAGAAAACCACCAACACAGCAATGGAAGGCCAAACAATCTCCAAGCATAACTATTGGTTCCATTGACTGCAAGCATGCTGAAAATGGCAAATTAGCAACGATCTTCTACAATGCTGCATGCTACAATGATCCTCCCACTAATTAGATATCTTACATGTGCAGGGACAGCCAGGCAACAAACACAATACTTGGGTGGTAGATAGCGGCTGTTCCAGGCACATGACAGGCAACAGGTCCTTCCTCTCTAACTTCAGACATTTCAATGGAGGATATGTTGCCTTTGGGAGTGACTCAAAAGGTGGATCTATCACTGGACAAGGAACTGTGTCCAATGAAAAGATGAGTATTGAAAGAGTCAACTATGTTAAAGAACTTGACTTCAATCTCATGAGTGTTTCCCAAGTATGTGATCAAAAGCATTGGATGCTCTTCATTAACAAAGAATGTTTTGTGTTAGCTCCTGGTCTATCTAAACCTCCTCCAGAGAAGATTCTCCTAACTGCTCATAGAAAGGACAACTTATATGTGCTTGACATGAATGAAGCCACTCCATCCGGTAGTGTTTCATGTTTTCTGTCAAAGGCATCAGTTGATGAATCCGCTCTTTGGAACAGGAGGTTAAGCCATGTTAACATCAAAACAATCAATAAATTAGTGAAGGACAATCTTGTCAGAGGGCTTCCTGACAAAGAATTCCAGCTAGACGATCACTGCATTGCCTGCTTGAAGGGAAAACAACACAAAAGTTCCCACAAGCCCAAGACATTGAACACAAATGACACCCCTCTCCAGCTACTGCATATGGATCTCTTTGGTCCTACGAATGTCATGTCAATGGGAAAAAAGTCCTACTGTCTGGTGATAACTGATGACTTCTCCAGATTCTCATGGGTATTCTTCCTAAGAACAAAAGATGAAACTGCTGAGATTCTCAAATCCTATATTCTTAGGGTAGATAATCAAAGCAATCTGAAGGTAAAGATCATAAGGTGTGATCAGGGAACAGAGTTCAAAAATCACACCTTGAACAGTTTCTGTGAGAGCAATGGCATTGAAAGGCAATACAGTGCTCCAAGAACCCCTCAACAAAATGGGGTTGCTGAAAGAAGAAATAGGACTCTGATTGAATCAGCAAGATCTATGCTGGCTGACTCAAAGTTGCCCCTTACTTTCTGGGCAGAAGCAGTAAGCACAGCTTGTTATGTGCAGAATAGAGTCCTTATTGTTAAGCCTCTCCAGAAAACACCCTATGAACTATGGCTCAAAAGAGTTCCCTACATTGGCTTCCTGAAGCCCTTTGGATGTCCATGTACCATCCTCATCACACATGGAGTTCTTCCTAAATTCGGTGCAAAGTCTGATGAAGGTTACTTTGTGGGTTACTCCTCTCAATCAAAGGCCTACCGAGTGTTCAATTCTAGGACTCAGATTATGGAAGAATCTGCTAATGTGGAATGCAGGGAACATGTTGTCTGTGAACAAGGCAAAGGTCCTAACTGGCTCTTTGATATAGACTCCTTCACCCAGATATTTGAGCCTCTCATTTTCTCAAATATGGAGTGTTCTTCTTCAAAATCAACATCTTCTGCCTCAACCTCTTCTACTGACTACAGACTGGATTTTCCCAGTCCCTACATCAGGATGAAAAGGCCATCCATTGATCCTCCATCAGTGGCAGAAGCTATTGAAGCCGGTACAGGTGAAGCCAGTACTTCCAACACCACAAGCAGCAATCTCTCTGACCAAGAAATATTTAATGAAGCCTCCTCAATCCATGCTGAAGAGGCCTCCGATGCTAATACTGCTGACAATGTGGAACACAATGATTAGAACCTCCAAGCTCCTCTCCTCACAACTGAAGACAATCCTGATCTAAACCAAAGTAATCTTGAAGAGGGAATACAGCTGGATGTGATACTAGCACAGAGAATAAACAAAGAGCATCCTCTGGAAAACATCATTGGCCAAGTCCACACAGGTATCCAGACAAGAAGTAAGTCTCATGAAGCCAACATTTGTTTGTTCTCTTGTTTTCTATCTCAGGTGGAACCCAAGAAGATTGATGAAGCTCTCAAGCACAACAGCTGGATTGAAGCAATGCAGGAAGAGTTGCTGCAATTCAAAAGACAAGATGTTTGGAAGCTTGTTGATCTTCCACCTGGTCAAACAGCCATTGGAACAAGATGGGTCTTCAGAAACAAGCAAGATGAAAGGGGCATCGTGGTCAAGAACAAAGCCAGACTGGTAGCTCAAGGCTACACTCAAGAAGAAGGCATTGACTATGATGAAGTCTTTGCTCCTGTGGCCCGTCTGGAAGCCATCAGAATCTTTCTGGCATATGCTGCATCCAAAAACTTTATAATCTATCAAATGGATGTGAAGAGTGCCTTCTTGTATGGAAATATTGGTGAAGAGGTCTATGTCAAACAGCCTCCAGGCTTTGTGGATCCTGCACATCCAAATAAGGTCTTAAAACTGGACAAAGCTCTCTATGGCTTACACCAAGCCCCAAGAGCCTGGTATGAAACTTTATCTGGATATCTACTTAGCAACAACTTCAGAAGGGGGGCCATTGATCAGACACTTTTCATCAAAGATGAAGGGGGAGAAATTTTGTTGGTCCAAATTTATGTTGATGACATTATCTTTGGATCTACAAGAAAGAAGCTCTGCAAAGACTTTGAAGTTCTGATGCATTCCAAATTTGAAATGAATGGGTGAACTAAATTTCTTTTTAGGACTTCAAGTCAAACAGGTACCAAATGGAATCTTCATAAGTCAATCCAAGTATGTCAAAAGCATCTTGGAGAGGTTCAAAATGACTGACTGCTCTGCTGCAAGAACTCCTATGCAAGTGCACCATCAATTATCTCCGGATAAAGAAGGACAAGACACTGATCAACATCAGTACCGAGCAATGATAGGATCTCTCATGTATCTCACTGCCTCAAGACCAGATATCATGTTTGCAGTTTGTCTCTGCGCAAGATTTCAAGCAGCTCCAAAAGTGTCTCATCTTCAAGCTGTCAAAAGGATCCTTAGATACCTAAAGGGAGCTCCAAAACTTGGGTTAAGGTATCCAAAGAATGGAAATGTCAATCTCTATGCCTACACTGACAGTGACTATGGGGGTTGTAACTTGGACAAAAAGTCCACATCTGGGGGATGTCAATTTCTTGGAGGAAGGCTCATCTCATGGCAATGCAAAAAGCAAACATGTGTCTCTACTTCAACAGCTGAAGCAGAATACATTGCAGCTTCAAGCTGCTGTGCACAGGTCATCTGGATCCAAAATCAAATGCTTGACTATGGAATGACCTTCATGCAGACTCCAATTCACATTGACAACATGAGTGCTATCTATATCACGAATAATCCAGTGCAGCATTCCAAGACTAAGCACATCGACATCAGGTATCACTTTATCAGGGATCAAGCTGAGAAAAGGAGAATTGTCCTATCCAAGGTTCACACAAATGAGCAATATGCTGATTTGTTCACTAAACCTTTTGATGAAGCAAGATTTTGGTATCTAGTTGAATCAATTGGCATGATGAACTTTGAATAAGACATGTCTCTAATTTTTTATCTTTCCTTGTAAATATGTCTATGTTTTTGTTCTTAATAAAAGGTTATAGTCAGCAGCACTTTTTCACTACTGACAGATTTACTCTTCAGCAGCAAAGCCTTTGCCACTGATCGCTTTAAGTTATCAGCAGGAACAAGTTTCCTGCGGATAGCTTTAAGGCGGTCAGCAGCAACCTTTTTGCTGCGGAATGAATACAACAGTCAGCAGCTACCAAATCTGCTGCTGAAAGACTTAACTATCCGCAGCAACCAAGTTTGCAGCGGATAGCTCACCATCAACAGCAACCAAGTTTGCTGTTGATGGGTAAAACAAGTCTACATTAACTTTTAACCGCGGTAAAAACTACTCTCAGTCTTTACCATGACTGCTCGAGTGCTTTACAGCTGTAACAATGAAAAGTGAAACAGGTTGTACTGTACAAGTAAGGTTGCTTTTTCTTCGTCTGCCGTTATATCACAATTTCAAACGTTCTCACAACCTCTTCATATTCAATTTCAAACCCTAAACCCATCACTTTCTCTCCCGTCCCCATAGCATTCAAAGCCCTAAATAATTAACCACCATTCAAACACCCTTCTCTCTTCCCTCCAAATCCACAACAATGGCAGGCGCAGACATAAACAACCCCAACGACAAGTTTTCCCCATATCACAACCTCACTGCATGCCTAATAAAGGGAAAGAAATCTGAAGGTTTCAACGATATGATCGACTTCCTTTGTCGGTCCAAAATCCTCCATGCCCTAACAGTCAACCCAACCATCTACACTTCCCACATGGAAGATTTTTAGAGCTCAACCGTGTATTCTACTGAACAGGGCACTCCCCAAATCAAAGGAACAGTAGACGGCAAAGAGATAATCATCACTGAAGCAAATCTCCGCCAACACCTCAAGCTTCAAGATGAAGGGGACGCCACCTCTTACCCAAGAGACGTATACATGAGGACCTTTGTATCCATAGGGTACACTGGGAATCAAACAGAGTATACGATAGAGAAGGCACTCATGGGTCCCAAATGGAAGTATCTCTGCCACACTCTTCTCCAATGCATATCCCAGAAGAGAAGTGGCTGGAACCAACTCAGCTCCGGACTTGCGTCGGCAATTCACGGTATGATAACTGGGGCGGGTTTCAATTTTTCTCACCTCATTCTTGAAGGTTTGAGATACAACCTTCAAGAAGGGGTGAAATCACAGTTCTTCATGTACCCAAGATTCTTGTAGGAAGTGTTCAACATTGAGCACCAAGATCTTTCAAAAACTGCAAGAATCTACTCAATTTTGGGACATAAGAACAACATTTTTCAAAGCATGAGAACAGTTTCATCAAAGTTCTCAGGGGCCGATGTTCCATTGCTGTCTACAATGTTGAACACGCAAAGTGCCCAGGGTGACAGTTCAGCAAACCCAGTTGATACTGATCCCACACCCTCCACCTCACTGCCACAAACTCAAACTACTGCTTCCTTTGATCGAACCCCTGTGCATTCTACTGAGGATGTACAGGCACATAATCTACTCACCCCCAGTTTGATTGCTCAACCGGAACACAGGGCCCCGGTTGCAGCCAAATATACAAGGAAGAGGGGCAAGAGAACTCCTTCTTCTCTTGCCACCAAGGCCCAAACCCAAGCCAACATCCCTCACTCAGAATCACAACATTCTAGTGAGAATATCATAAGGGAAAGCCACACTGTTAGGGAGACTCCTTCGGAAGTCTCTCTATTAGGATTAGGATCACTTCCCGGATCCATAGAACAGCCCATTGAGCCATTCCTATCTTCTTTGGACTTAAGTGTTGAAGAACCTGACCAAAGTGATGTACCTTCTCCAACCACCACTATCAAGGTGAGGGTGTTTTCTTGGAAACTCCCCTCACTGAGAGGAATCCCAGGCGCCAAGAAACCACGGGTGATGGGGATGCTGAGGCTTGGCCTACGGCCCCATCTGGGTCCAAGGATTCCACAACTGTGGATGAGGACAGACTGAAACTTCATAACTTGGAATTGACGGCCAGGGTGGCTATGCTAGAGGCTGAAGTGTCCAAACTACGACACCAAGTCTCTATGCATGAAGCCCATCAATGCCCAACTTTATCCACTCACTCTCTTGTATCAGTAGGCACCCAAACTGATGCCTACCTGTCTACTGATGCAACCAAAAAGGGGGAGATGGTCTCTATGGAAGAAGATAAAGACAGTCTTGACGACTGGATTCAAGAGCAGGTTGTACTTCAAAGCTCACTATTCAAGCCAGCCTTTGTCCAAATTCATGACTTGCCAGTCCCAGATAATGAAGACGAAGAGACATCTGAAGACTGGAAGTTGGTCGTCAGGGCTGTCGATGAAATGCTGAATGATGTTGAAGACACAGAACAAACAAATACATCATTCAGCATCCTTCCTGAAGCAGCAGCCATCATTGGTCAATCCTCAACCCCCAACTATTCAGATCATCAAAGAAGCTAGAATTTGACTCCATTCTAGCTTGGGGGTATGATGGATCAGCTGAGAGGTTTTGGATTGGATAGGAGTTCAGCGGAGTAGAAGAGCTGAACTGGAACTCTCTCAATGCCCTCCATGTCCTTCATTTGCATTTAACTAACTGCATCAACACCTCAACAGATCTCTCAGCAGAACTTGCCATTGGCAGGTTCCATGACCTGATGAAGGATAATTTACCCAGGTTCCAAAGATTCCTACAAGCAGCACATCGGGTAGCTTATCCTGAATCCTCGGCGGCCGCAGAAAGGAGACTGACTCCTAGCAATCTTGAAATAACAAGGAGCAGTCTTCTCAATGAAGAAGAAATTCTGGGCCTTCGAAGATTCCTGTATGCCTTCCTGGTCAAGGACTTGGACGTGCTAGGTTGGGTGAGCACTAAGTCCCTTGACCACACTCTCCTGCTCAGCAACGGCTCCTCTCTCATCATCAACACCAGGAACATCCTTCAGCTGCCCTCAGACTTCCTATTCAAGATTTTTCAGCTCAGAGCCAACATCTGCAATATTAACTCACTGGAGAGCCAGGCAAAGATGGTCATCATCAAAGCCCATCTTGAAAAAGAAGGACTGATTCCTCAAGAAGAGACTGTGTCAACTTCTGATACTGACTCCAACTCTGATACTCCACAAGTTGACATCACATCTGCAGCTTTTGGCACAAGATCTTCCATCAGGGATCAACTGAGGGAAATAGAAGGTCCTGAGTGTCAACTTGATGAAGACAGTGACCGTCCCTTTTCAATTCCTCAATTTGCCAATGAAGCTGAGGCAGAGATCCCAATAGCAGCATCATCATCTGCTGTTGTGATCAGTGAAGCTGAAGCAGAGGCATCCAACGTAAACAAAGGAAAGGGAATCATGACTGATGAAGATGAAGAGAGGTTGCAAAAAGAGAAAAGAGAGAGGGAAGAGAAAAGAAGAAGAAGAGAAGAAGGGGAGATGGCTGACCTGAAAAAGGCTCAAGAAAGAAAAACAGCCATTCTCCTAAGAGAACAAACCATCCAGCTGTATGCTAAACAGCTGGATGAACTGAAAAGAAAGATTCCTGCAGTTGAACGGATTGAAGAAGATGCAGCTCTTGCTCTTCAACTGCAGGAACATTTCAATAGAGAAGAAGAAGAGTTGGAGAAGAAGAAGAAAGAAGAAGCTAAGTTCAGGATAACCGATTCTGAACTAGCTAAAGAAATGAGGGAGGAGTGGGTAAAGACTCTAGTCTCTCAAGGTGAGGATGCAGATTACCTTGAGAAACTTTCAACCAAAGAGATTTACAGAGCCTTCATGGGTCAGCAGGGTCAATTGGCTAGAAAGAAAAAGGCTGAAGAAGAAGAGAAAGCCAAGCTACAGTCCAAGAAGACCATTGCCTTTAATAAAAGGACCCATGAAGAAAGGAAGGTCATGATTGACTTCCTTAAGGCTAGAGGAGATAGTGGAAAGAGGCTAGGTCCCATGAATTTCAAAGCTAAAAAGGATGAGGAAGAAAGACTAGGGAAGAAGGGCTCCAAGAAAAGGGTACTTATCAAAGAAGAAGAAAAACCAAAGACAAAGAAACCCAAGCCTTCTCCCTCACCTACCTCTTCATCAGTCCATCATCCTTCCACTCTCCTCCCCAAACCTTCCACTCCTCCACCCAACAAGTCCAAATCATCCCACCCAGCTCCCTCTCATCAACAGCCTCCCTTGAAGAAATCCAAATCCCCATCTGAACCTGAAGACTCAAGAGACATAGTTGAATGGGTCTACAATCCACAGGATCACAGGTTTGAGATCTTCAGGGGGAGAACTGAAAGAAGAAGATCTACATACAGGTCTGTTGATGAGGTTCTGCAACTACCAGATTCAGACCTAAGAAGAATTTTGGAGCTGGGTGAAGCTCATGAGCCTGTAAATGAGAGTGGGAAACATCTTATGCTAGCAATCATACACTACTTCAACCCTAGCAAAGATGTGGTCATGAATATCAAACCACTCAAGTCCCACTCTCCATTTGTATCTTGGTCCTACAATGCTGATTTGGATGAGTTCACTCTGATTGATGTAAAGAAGCAGCAGATGAGATGTTCAAGCAAAGCAATCTACAAAATGCCACACAAAGACATCAAGACTCTGTCTGAACTTCCACTGAACAATCCCAGCAAGGATCCAAGAGGCTATGAGGTTGAAAGGATAGTAAGCCACATGCAAAAGCTTCAGCAGCAAAGTGATTAGAAGAATTTTGGTTGCATCAGTCTAGGGGGAGTTTGTAGAACCAAAGACTGATTGCTACCAAATTATTCTAAGTACAAATGCTGCTGATAGGCTTATCAGCAGCATTCAACACTTGTTGCTGCTGATAGGCATATCAGCAGCACTCAACACTTGTTGCTGCTGATAGGCTTATCAGCAGCATTCAACACTTGTTGCTGCTGATAGGCTTATCAGCAGCATCCAACACTTGTTGCTGCTGATAGGCTTATCAGCAACATCTAACACTTGTTGCTGCTGATAGTCTTATCAGCAGCATTCAACACAAGTTGCTGCTGATAGCTCTATTCTCTGAAGACCAAACGTTGCAGCTGACTATCCATGTGAAGCGCCTCTGACACCTGTCTGCAAAAGCAACTGCCACACTCCAAGCAGAAGGAACCTCACTGGTGCAACCAATAAAGGACAATGACGCGCGTCTCCAAGCATGCAAACAATGATGCCTAAGAAGACGTTTCAGTAAAGTTATCTAGATTAGCCTTTGCGTGTAATTTAGATTAATAAACAAGATCAACGGCTTGTATTAGATCTGATCCTTAGAATCAAGGGTCTGTCTTGATTCTAAGTTACTATAAATACTGTGTAAACACTTCATTGTAAGTGTGCTTGCTATGCTTTCATAGTGCTTCTTGATAGTGTTTTACTTGTAAACTTGTAATCTCAGAAGTTTAATACAACAGTGCATTCATCAGTATTCTTGCTGTTTACTTGTTTATTTTGTTGGTTGTTATTGTTTCCGCCAATATCAACTAGAATAGAATCACCTTGTAATCTTACGATCCTACATTCCCCAATGGAAATGGGAACATATTTCAATGGATTTCATTACAAAGTTGCCCAGGACGTCCAGCGGTTATGACACAATATGGGTAATTGTCGATCGTCTGACAAAATCAACTCATTTTCTACCTATCAAAGAGACGGATAAAACCGAGAAACTTGCAAAGCTTTATATCAAAGAAATTGTGGCAAGACACGGAGTGCCAATTTCTATTATCTCTGATAGAGACAGCAGATTCGTGTCTAGAATCTGGAAATCATTACAAGAAGCCATGGGCACGCGCCTAGACATGAGCACAGCCTACCATCCACAAACGGACGGTCAAAGTGAAAGGACTATCCAAACATTAGAAGATATGCTCCGTGCGTGTGTAGTTGATTTCGGAGGAAATTGGGATACTCATTTACCGTTAGCGGAGTTTTCCTATAATAACAGCTACCATACGAGCATTAAGGCAGCTCCGTTTGAAGCTTTATATGGGCGTAAATGCCGCTCATCGTTATGTTGGGAGGAAGTTGGTGAAAAACATTTGACAGGCCCTGAGATTGTCCAGGAAACCACTGATAAGATCTTCAAAATTAAGGACCGTCTGAAAGCGGCCCGAGACAGACAAAAGAGCTATGCTGATAACAGACGGAAACCATTAGAATTTCAAATTGGTGACCGAGTAATGTTAAAAGTCTCACCATGGAAAGGCGTTACAAGGTTTGGTAACCGTGGTAAACTCAACCCTAGATACGTTGGACCGTTTGAAATACTGGCTAGGGTTGGCCCTGTAGCCTACAAGCTCAAGCTACCGCAAGAACTAAGCAACGTACACAATACATTTCATGTGTCGAATCTCAAAAAGTGTTTGTCAGACGAGACTTTGATCATACTGCCTAATGAAATTCACATTGATGATAAACTTCATTTCATCGAGGAGCCGATTGAGATTTCAGATTGGAAAGTTCAAAGGCTAAGACGTAGTAGAATCAAACTGGTTAAAGTACGTTGGAACTCAAAACGTGGTCCTGAGTATACATGGGAACGGGAGGACCAAATGAAAACAAAATACCCCTCCTTGTTTAAGGATGCACCAGTTCGAGATGTCACGAATTGAATTTTGGGACGAAATTCTTTTAACATGGGGAGAATGTGACACCCGACATTTCAGGTCAATATCCGTACATGTTATAAACAAGTTTACATTTTAATTGTTTTTGTGATTTATTTAATTTCACAAACAAGGACATTAAGGTCTAACAAAAACCGAACATGGTCTCATTTCATAGTTGGTAATTCTAGGAGTTACCGGTTCACGTACTAGGATAAACCGACTAATACGAACGAGAGTGGTTAAATTAAATAACCAAGAAAAATATCCAGACGTATATGCTACACAAATTTTACGATTGGTCAATAATTTATTTTTAGAATAAATCATATAATATACGTAAAAGTAAACTAACGAACTCTTTCGAAAATGGTA
This sequence comes from Smallanthus sonchifolius, assembly GCA_023525975.1. Classification (NCBI taxonomy): domain Eukaryota; kingdom Viridiplantae; phylum Streptophyta; class Magnoliopsida; order Asterales; family Asteraceae; genus Smallanthus; species Smallanthus sonchifolius. The sequence goes on from CM042023.1 coordinate 43,950,041, forward strand.
TTGTATAGCGTCACCCTTAGGTACGTATACCTACAAATAATCACCTCAACGAATTATACAATCCAAGATTTCAATATCTTTCGTTAACGAGCCATAAACTTAATAAACTTATAATACCGTGAAAAATCTAAACCGAATTAAATTACCCTTTAAAACTCTAATTGATATTAATACCCTTAATAAATTAATTAATTAATACTTAAATCTAATTATTATACAAATTTAACCCAACCCACCCATTTGACCTTCTCGGCCGAAAATCAGAGAAACCCATTCACACCACTGTTCTTCTCTTATTCAAATTCTTTAATCCTTATACCATACCTCTTGCCTTCTAAAACTTGACAAGAGCTCACCTTCCATCATATCTATCACTTACCAATTCCAAACACACACTCCACCGTATATTTTTCTCTCTTTACGGCAGCAACATCAACGCCTTCATCCTCATCATATTTTCAAGAATTCCTCCATTTTCAAGCTCAAAGTTATCTATCTTTTGGGTGTTATACGAAACATCCAAGTAATTCCTCAAGGATTCAAGCAACGGAGTTCAAGACCATTCTCTGTTTCTCTCGAAATCATCATCTCTGTTTAGAGGTAAAAACTCAATATTATTCATATTATTTTCTATAAAAACCGTAGCTAAACATACAAATCGTTCGAACGCAAGTAAGATAACAAGAAAAGTGTGTCAAATTCAAGATTAAAACATAAAAATATGCAGGACTGATTCTGTCAATCAAAGTTCAGTAATCGAAACTATTTCGATACCTATTACTGAATCGAAACTGGGAGTTTCGATACCTATTACTCAATCGAAACTAGGAGTTTCGATACCTAGTACTCAATCGAAACTAGGTAGTTTCGATACCTATTGTTCAATCGAAACTAGGTAGTTTCGATACCTAGTTTGCTTAATCGAAACAAGGTAGTTTCGACATCTGTCCTGTCCTGTTCTGTTCAATCGAAACTATGTAGTTTCGATACCTGGTCATCAGTCCCATTTAGCAGTAACTTAGAACTGTTTTTACAACAAAACAAGTGTTGGAAAACTAAGAAGATATTTAAACAAAAACAACCAGATTTACTAAGTCGGTGAACAATTTGCATATAAGACGTTCGGTCTTAACAAGAATTACCCTTTTTGTAATTAGGGTACGAATAGTCAAGGTTGACTAGAACAATTATCGTTGCTAACATACACAAAAACAAGGTGTGTTTCACGGCCCCTTTTTACTATTTTCAATATTTGGGGGAAGAACATACTTACAACTATTTTATGTGATAACAAGAGAATAAGACTCGACTTTTATGTTTACATGAGTTAAACGATTTGAGGCCGCTAAAGTCCCCTGGAACAATTTAGTAACCATTAGCTGTAGCCTAGGGTCCTATGAATAGTACTATGGAGAGTGACGTCTCCCGGTCATGGTTAGTCGCGCTAACCACAATCTGGAGGATTTATGGCCGCATAGAACCGGATAACGAAATTAGGGGCGTGTACAATTGTCATGGTTTGGTTACGGCTCATGTAGGAACGTATTATTTGTATTCCTAGCTAGTTTACAAATGGGTCAACAATTCTTATTCTGTTTATCACATGCACCTGAAACTATTTACGAACAATTGAATTTTACAAAGAACTATTTGATTAAACATGTGAACTCACCAACCTAGTGTTGACAATTTTAAGTATGTTTTTCAGGAAATTGAACGTGATCGCAAGGTTAGCAATGTAGGATACATGCATGCACGATGGATACAACTTTTGGGGGATTTCTCTTGTATAACTCATTGTAATAGAGTCATATTTGCGAAATCTTCACTTTTTGTAAACTCAATTTACATTTTGGAATGTAAAACTTTAAACTTGTTTATGTATCCATTTATCTTGTATGTGTTTGCGGTAATCATATGCTTTGGAAACCATGAACGTCACGCCTCGCGTTTTCGCCTTGGCGAGGGTGTGACACTAATCATCGTGATAACTTCCTCAGTGTGCATGCTAGTGTTTGTGTGGTGATGGTGATGTTTCAAAGTGAATGGCCAAATGTAAGTATTTATAGGCTGAAACTTGCACCCATATCGGACCGCTATCCCTGGTGATGTCGGTCCGATATCCCAGTGAGGCGGTGTATTGGCTTGGCAAGCACATAGCGGACCGCTATGTATATGGATGTCGGTCCGTTATCAAGACACGTGTAAAAATTTAGGGCTGAGTCATAGGACACATGTTAGTGCCCAGGGATTACAGCGCAATAGCGGTTGTCGGACATTTATCCAACTGATATCGGTCCGATATCTGACCCCCGGCTTACTTCAGACCGGTGGGAAGGATGATATCGGTCCGATATCTATCTATAATTCAAATTTTTCGTTTTAACCTTGTACTTTATATTTCTTAAGAATTTGGGGTGTTACAACTCTCCCCCCCCTTAAATTAGGTTTCGTCCTCGAAACCTGTTCATTCTTGAAATAATTGAGGATAACTCTTCCTCATTTCTTTCTCACTTTCCCAGGTTATCTATGATCCTTTTCTGTGCCTCCATTGTACTAATACTTGTTTGATTGTTTTGTGACGCAACTGCTTTTCCTTTGTGTCCAGAATCTTTATAGGTTATTAAACATAAATCAGTTTATCGTCTACTTCTATTTCTTGTAAAGGAACATGTGCAGTCTCATCTGTAATCCCCATGAAATTCCGGCCTTTAACTTTTACTATTCCGGCACTTGTAATTTCATTACTATAGGACTTGCATCTTTCCATTTCAATAAAAGCTATCCTATTTATCCATTTCATTACATGAGCATATATACATAAGTGCATTTTGTACAATTGTTTCATCCTAAATATAACAAAGATTTATGTAACATCCATGAGTTTCTAATGCTATTTTATTTTAATAATGACACATTAATTATTAGTTTAACGTATATAAATTCAGAGTTTCAACGTTTCATTTACACATTTCTTCCTATTATGTGTGTATGTATATCTACATAACGTTATTTATCTAATAAATAAATAAATATTCAATTATATATACATTTGATTGTATTAGACAAGCCATTTGTACAAATTATAATTCTACAAAAATGGAAATCATTTCCTTATAAATAACTATAATAACAATTAGATATTTTTTTTATAGTTTATATAAAAACAATCTTTCATGCAAATAAAATGAATTTAACTTAATTTGGACTTTGAAACCCCCCCCCCCCCATCTTATAGCAATTGAACCCCCTTAAAGTGGTTGAACCCCCATTTTGAAAACCCCTTTTAAATTGAACCCTGGACATTGCATAAACCCAAATTTTGACTTTAGAAAGTCAAAATCGGTTTCAATATCTTCAATTCCATGGAATGACAGAATTCAAATCGCCCTAAACTGTTACCAACTCGTTTACAATCATTGGAGAAGGTTTAATTCTTGTTTAACTAAGAAATCAAGAGCCTCTAATTGGAAATAAATCAAAACCTTTTTTTTAAGAATCCATAAATCAAACTCTTGAACTTCAAATTCCGTTCGAATCATAACTGTAAACGCGTATGGGTTCGTCCCTAACACCCTATAAATACGTATGTTTGCTCCTTTCACCAAAACCCACAACGAAATCGTTCCTTTTAGTCCCGTTTTGTTCCCCCTGTTGTGATCGGCCTTAAAGCCCCTGTGGTCCGATTTTTTTTCAGCATTGAGTTCTAGGCCTCACTCCAGGTAATCACCTCTCCTTGTATCGCACCTCTAGTATGCATTCGTTATTATCAATTTGGGGTTTAGGAGTAGGGGCTGGGTTTGTGTTGGAGTGGTTGGGGAAGAAAGGTTCTCAGAACCCTTAAGTTACAACCCAAACATTACTGATGCCCAAAGCTAATGGTTAAATCCCTTCCCCCATCTAGCACAGGTCGCGGGTTCGAACCCGACGGGCCATTTTCTTTTTTCTGCTTGTTTTCTTATTCTTGTTTACTCACACACTAACACACTTACATATCTAAAAACTACTATTAGTTATGATTAATAAATTAATGCTTTTATAAAATTCCAAGGTTTATAAATTAATAAAAAGGATTTATATATATGTCTAATGGTTTCCTAAAATCATTTTAATTATTATCATGTTTAAGTATACATTATTTCGTTACCACTATATACATTTCAAAAACGTGACAAACATTGTTATAATTAAAACCCTATTTATATATATATATATAACTTTTAAAATTAACTTGTTCGTGTCATTTAAACGAGAGAGATTTATATATATACATGTTTAATTATATATATGATACTTAAACCCTAATCGACATACTATTAATAGTACGATTTTAATTACATTGTTGATAATATAAAAATTTTAATGATTGTTATATTAGTTTATTTTTCTCATTTATGTAATTAGTGTTTATTAAACACGTAACCCTACTACCTAGACTTTCATAAATAACAAAATTTTAATTCGTTTAACTAATCTATTTATATCTTTATATTATTATCTTATAATATTACAAATGTAGTATTAAACTATAATTAATATGTTTGATACTTAAATACCAAGTTTTCTTTCTTAAATAAAAAATAATAATTTAAACATTATTTCTTGTAACTTAATTTATACATTTAACTTGTTATCACAATAACTCGAATCTTTAATATTATTTCGTTCGTTCGTTCCAATTCCTAAGTCCCAAATCATTCCGTTTTATTCCTTTTAATCGTTCCTATATATATATATATAAATAACACCTTTTATTCAACTTAGGGCATCATTGATTATTGTTACTACAAGTTACAAGTCCAACCCTCCACTTATCAATGTGAGTTTACATAGCCCATTTTTGCTCTTTTTACTTTTGGGTTGAAACATGTTTACAAATACATTACTTATACAATTCAATACCTTTGTTCTTATGTTATGGTATTTATGCTTTATGTCTTATACTGCTTGGTGACCATTACGTGTGTTCATGTCAGTACAATCATTAACTTGTGTGGCAAGCCTAAGGTAGTACCTTTTATGATCATTTATACGGGAATCTGATACATTACTTAACACGAACCTTGGCGGGTTAGTGTTTACATTTAGAACTTCACTCAATCCGGGGGATTGTGCATACATATAAACATGGCTTGATTGTACGCTTGGAACCTTGTGTGTTTTCACATCCATGCTTTAGACATACTTTGAACATATTGAATTGTAAACCTATACTCATCTTTATTTGGTATCAAAATCTATGTTTCTCACCAACTACTTGTAGTTGACAGTTACTTACATGTTTTAGGTGCACCTGTTTGAGGACCACTTTATCACATAGGACATGGACCTAGTTTTAATTTAATTTGTGTTATGAACTCTTTGTTTTCCTACTTTCAATTGTAACGGATGATTTAAATTTGGATGAATAAATATTATCACATTTAATAGATGATCATGTGCTTATGAACAACCACGTCAGCCCCGACGTATAATCCGTCGCCGGCCGAGGTGTGACAGATTGGTATCAGAGCCATGGTTATAGGGAATTTGGTAATTAGACACACATGACCTAGACTATAACCTAGGAGTCCCAAACATGAGTTAAACTCATGTCTATTATTAGGAACTCACTCTATGCTATACCTATCTACATCTATCTATTTCTGCTTACATGATACACGTACATAAACTACAACATTCAAGGGACTACATGAAACTATATGAAATTACATGTGCTACATACTCTTAGACTCAAAAGTCTAATCCAAATGAAACTCTCGTCAAAAGTATGTAAGTTCTAACTAATGAATGACAACTTGTGCAATCCGGAAGGGTGGATGCCTGTATTCTGGGAGTTCTGTCTAGGAAAGCATATCGTATAAATCCAAATCAACCGATGGACCAGTTATGCTTTCCAGGGAACTCATAGGATGAGTGTCCAGTTATAGGCTAGAGCATGACTTCTCAAACATTAGATGAACTTAAAGTACTTGATAAGTCAATGTGCCCATTAGGGTACCATCCATGTTTTATATAATATCTCATGATTTAATTACAAACTCTTATACATGATTCACATCTTATGAACTTTGTATTCATCCCTTTTGTAGAATGCCTCCCCGTCATGAGCATAGAAACAACCTCACCGATAGGATCATTCGGCAAATGGCTACAATCCTACCGACTATGGTCAACCAGCTGAACCAGAATGCTGCACCTAGGAATCATGCGTGTACATTTAAACACTTTAACTCCTGCAACCCCACCAAGTTTTACGGGAATGAAGGATCCACTGGACTTCTCCAATGGTTTGAAAGCATTGAGGAAACCTTCATCAATGCTGACTGTCCCGAGAATCTGAAAGTTCGTTATGCTACTAGTGTCTTCCAGAAAAGGGCACTCACCTGGTGGAACGGGGAAAAGCGTAACCGTGGGATCGAGGTTGCTCTGGCCTTACCTTGGGCTAAGGTGAAGACACTCATGACAGATGAGTTCTGTCCTCGCAATGAAGTCAAGAAACTGGAAGCTGAATTCTGGGATCTCAAACAAGACAATGGTGAAAGCCTTGCCTACACCACCCGTTTTCATGAGCTTAACCTATTAGTGCCTCACATGATCACTCCTCTCTCTCGAGCCATTGAGAAATACATCAGTGGTTTGCATATGCAAATCCAAGACACCGTCTTGGGTAGCAATCCAGCCACTCTTGAAGAAGCTATCCGTCTTGCTGCCACTCTATCAGATAACCACGTTAAGACAGGGACTTTGTCCAAGAAGGGTGCTAAGAAAACCATCGAGAAATCCACTACTAAACCCACCAAGTAGACCAAGGCTGAGTCTTCCTTCAATAGCAAGAAGCGGAAAGGCATGAATTTTGCTATTATCACACATGTTGCTCTTTTAACCCAAGTAGCCCCCATTGCCTTCAACACTAACAAGAAGCCGTATGTAGGAACCCTACCGTTGTGCAACACTTGCAAATTCCATCATAATGCAAACGTACTATGTCATCTATGTACCACTTGTGGGCATTACGAACATTGGGCTAACATGTCACACCCCAAGACAACGAATCGCAGCGGAAATGTTTATGAAAGCATGGTGGTAACATAAGTTGGAGCCCATAATATAATATCAAACAATTCATTTATAAATTAGGGGAATAAGTCTTACATAAGATGAAATTTAGTTTAAACATAACATAAGTTTAATGATCCAATACTAGGTGGATCATATTACAAAAGATAGTCCCAAATGAATTTCCCATATGAAGCGTTTGCCAAAAGCCCATTTTCATGACCGCGCGTGCTTGTATCTATTTTCCTGAAAAACATGCTTAAAAACATCAACAAAAAGTTGAGCGAGTTTCACAGGTTTAAATAATTACTAACTGAACTATCATGCAACTTTTGACTAACATGTGCTAAGTTGTAAACTAGCAAGGGATACAACAAGATGATAGTACCTAGAGCTTCAAAACCTTTCAAAATATACTCTCTCGTACAAACGACCTATTAGCGCTACTAATCACGAGAGTGGGTGGTCATACCCAAATAGATCTATCAATATACCTCGTGGCCTACAAGAGGCTAATGATTATAACGGCGGGGGCTATTCATGAACGATTTACACGAATATATATATATATATATATATATATATATATATATATATATATATATATATATATATATATATATAAATGCCCTTACTCGAGACCATCACACAGACACATATAAGTAAGTCAAGTATCATTATAACAAACGAACGAAAGCATGTTCTTCCCCCATATTTTATAAACAGTTAAAATAATTTGAAAAGGGGCCGTGAAAACTCACCTTGAGCAAGGAACAACGAATTTGACAAGTACTAGCAACTACGCCCACGAACGCCGATCAGACCTAATAGTGCTCTAAATAAGATAGACATTTTAATAATAGAACTCAAGTCTTACAAGTAAGTTTTTCATCCAACCTACTAGACTTATAATATTTTTTAGAAAATATTTATTTACGAGAACCGTTGGTGACTTCGACACTAGGTTAAGATTTTAATGAAAACGATGGGTTACGCACCCTTAAATAAAATGCTAATCAACAATCAAAATGTGAAATTATAACCAAATAGCACATAAAAACATTCATAGTTATATACATAAGTCCTAGATCATATGTGAACATACCCAAATCATACTACTTGCATATACGCATTATTTAAGTAAAACGGTCAATTTTTACTAGTCAAATTCTCAATTTACCAATACTAGTGACCACATATCATCTCGTAATATGAAATCATAATTGACAAACCATGTTTCATGAATCAAAACAATCTTTCATCACGTTAGCATCAATGTACCTAAAACATGGCAATTTCTACGCATACGAGGTAACCGAATAGTCAAATGATGCATATAGAAACATGTTTAATGACGTTAATCAAATTTTTTTATAACTTAAAAGCTGTAAATAATCTATAAAATATGACCAAACTTTCTGCTCAAAATCAGATTTATAGAACACTTATTTTTCATACCGAAAATAGTCGATTTTTACGACTAGTTACCGTAAAACCTAACGAAATGCATCCAAACACCAAGATTCATACATATAACTAAAAATCTAAGTTTTAAACATAAAATATCATCAAGTTACTGCCATAGCTCCAGATTTTTAACAATTTCCTTTTTACGGTCAAATTTCACCGTTTTAGCGTACTTTTAAGCATCGTAAGCTAGTCCACTATTTAACCAATCATCCCAACACATGTTATACTTTTAGAACAGATTATTATAGTCAAAATACATCACATTTATCACATTATTTTCAGATTTCAATAATACTTTTAATCCATACTCAAAACCCCAATTTAAACATGCATTTTAACGACAATTTTAAGCAATAAACACCTAAATCAACAAATCAATGATCCGTCCATAATCTATCATGCTTTTATACAATAATATATCCTAATTTACTATTTGAAACTAACCATAATAAATATTTGTTTGCATGCCAAGATCAAGGCTTAAGTCGTAACATTTTGCAAGATATGAACAAATACATACATACATACATATATACATGACACACATACACACCCATAAACACTTCAAAACCTTCAATAATAAGCCATAATTTACTGATTTAAAACTTTATAAAAAGTTCCTCTTAGTTGGTGGTGAACAATCACTTGTAAGTGTCAAATTCGATAAAATAAGTAAAGGAATAGATGGGGTTTTCTTACCACTTAAATAAATCAAGGGAAGCACTATAAATGTAGGTGAAAATGGAGTATTTTCTGTTGGAAACTCAGCTCCAAGAGACTCCAAGACTCAAAACACCATAAAAACTTCAAGAATAGTTAAGAACTTAGAGAGGTAATAAATGGAGATGGTGTGGAGACTTGTTGCAAGAGTTGAAGGGTATAAATAGGGGGAGGGGGGGCTGGTTTACGAACTCAAGTGGGAGGGAGAGAGGGGAGTTGGTCCAATGGGTGTTCATGCAAAGAAATGATGAGGATTTGATGTGTAAGATTGGTTTTAAGCAAATGTGTAACCTTGGGTAAAATAATTAGATTAGATTTGATGATTTGTGGTAGGTGGGACCCACATTTTTCAGCATATTTTTAAAGGGGGGGGGGCTTCTAGAAGACCATTTTTTATAAAAATAACTATAAGTAGGTAATTCTTTGTATAAAAACCAACCTTTTATAAAAATAAATCATTTTAAACATGGTTTCTCACCAAATAAAAATTATATAAATTAACTACTAATTTTTCTCTATCATAATTGATAAAGATCATAATTTTTACTAAAGGTGAATTTTTAACACTTCCGGTGCGCCAAACGGTTAAAATACTGGTAAAAACGCGATAAAAATTACCGGACGCAACAATTAATAAGTAGCACATAATTTTCACATATAATCCACCAATTTACCTTTATCCAAGTAATTTTTGGCAAAAACAGATATTTTTATCTTACCGGGTCATTACCAGCGCGTATTACGGGCATTTTACTGATACGCGGTACCGAAATTTCCAAAATTTCATGAAATGCCAATTTTTGTAAACGAAGGGCTTTGCTAGACTTTATAATATCCTAATTAACTAAAATTAAGTCTAAGATGCGTATAATTAATTTATGATGCGTATCAGGGCTTAACGGTAATTAACCTGAAAATCGTCGAATGTCACAGCCTTCCCTCCTTTAAGAAATTTCGTCCCGAAATTTTCAACTATACAGTTTGGTTACGAACAGACTTGAACAAATGCGGGTACTTCTGTCTCATCTCATCTTCACGTTCCCACATAAACTCGGGACCACGCTTTGAATTCCACCTTACTTTCACCAACTTGATGCAACTACGTTTCAACTTGTGAACAATCCAATCTGTGATTTCCAAGGGTTCATCACGAATATGAAGTTTGTCATCGACACGAACTTCATTAGGTGGTATCATGAGTGTCTCGTCGGCTAGACACTTTTTCAGATTGGAAACATGAAACACGTTGTGCACTCCGCTTAATTCTTGCGGCAACTCGAGTCGGTAAGCAACTGGGCCAATGCGAGCAATAATCTTATAAGGACCAATATAGCGGGGGCTAAGCTTATCATGCTTACCAAACCTAACAACCCCCTTCCAGGGAGAGACTTTCAACATAACTTTATCTCCTATCCGGAATTCTAACGGCTTTCTTCTTCTATCGGCATACTTCTTTTGCCTATCCAAAGCGACTTTCAACCGATCTCGGATCTTAAAAACCTTATCAGTAGTCTCTTGGATAAGTGCGGGTCCAGTTAATTGCTTATCTCCAACTTCTGCCCAACAAAGTGGGGAACGACATTTTCTACCATACAAAGCTTCAAACGGAGCGGCCTTCAAGCTGGTTTGGTAACTGTTATTGTAGAAAAACTCAGCCAACGGTAGATGAGTATCCCAACTTCCACCAAAATCAATTACACAGGCTCGAAGCATGTCTTCTAAAATTTGGATGATCCTTTCACTTTGACCATCACTCTACGCATGATAGGCTGTGCTCATATCCAGACGAGTACCTAAGGCTTTTTGTAGGGCTTTCCAAAACCTTGACGTAAATCGGCTATCTCTATCCGAAATGATCGATATTGGCACACCATGCCTAGCCACTAATTCTTTAAGATAAATGTTGGCTAATTTCTTCATACGATAGGATCCTTTAATGGGTAGGAAATGCGCTGATTTCGTTAAACGATCCACAATTACCCAAATGGCATCAAAGCCACTACGAGTGCGGGGTAACTTGGTGATAAAATCCATGGCAATACGATCCCATTTCCACTGCGGAGTCACAGGTTGTTAAAGAAGTCCAGACGGTTTTTGGTACTCGGCTTTGACTTTCGCGCAAGTCAAACATTTACCAACATATGTAGCAATATCACCCTTCATGTTTGGCCACCAATAATGCTCTTTGAGATCTTTATACATCTTATCCGATCCTGGATGAATCGAATACCTGGATTTATGGGCCTAATCCATAACCAATTCACGTAGGTTCCCAATAAGAGGCACCCATACTCTATCCATAAAGTACAAGGTATCATCAGACTTGGGCACTAATTCTTTAGCCATACCACGAAGATTCTCATTCTTCAAATTTTCTTCCTTCAAAGCTTCATGCTGTACATCACGAATTTGTGCTGCGAGGTTTGATTGAATGGTCAGCCCTAGTGCACGCACACGTAAAGGCTTAACTCGCTCTTTCCTACTCAAAGCATCGGCCACGACATTAGCCTTGCCTGGGTGATAACGGATATCACAATCGTAGTCATTGAGCAATTCCACCCAACGTCTCTGCCTCATATTCAACTCCTTTTGATCAAAGATGTGCTGGAGACTTTTGTGATTGGTGAAGATTGTGCATTTAGTACCATAAAGGTAATGCCTCCAAATCTTAAGTGCGAACACTACGGCACCTAATTCCAAATCATGAGTTACGTAATTCTGTTCATACACTTTTAGCTGGCGTGAAGCATAAGCTATAACTTTTCCATTCTGCATCAGAACACATCCGAGTCCTTGTCGTGAGGCATCACAATATGTTACGAAACCATCCGTCCCTTCAGGAAGAGACAAGATAGGGGCACTGCATAACTTTTGTTTCAGCAACTGAAAGGCTGTTTCTTGTTTTTCACTCCAAACGAACTCCTTTTCCTTCTGAGTCAATAGCGTCATAGGCTGTGCTATTTTGGAAAAATTCTCAATGAACCTTCGGTAATAACCTGCCAAACCTAGGAATTGTTGTACCTCGGTTGGACTTTTAGGCGCTTCCCAATTCTTAATCGCTTCAATCTTTGCTGGATCTACGTGAATGCCCTTCTCATTGATCACGTGTCTAAGAAAATAAACTTCTCGGATCCAAAATTCACACTTTGAGAACTTTGCATAGAGCTTCTCATTCCTTAGCAACTCCAAAATCAGCTTCAAATGTTGCTCATGCTCCTCTTTTGTTCGCGAATAGATGAGTATGTCATCAATGAATACTATTACGAATTTGTCTAAGTACGGGCGACACACCCTATTCATGAGATCCATGAATACAGCAGGGGCATTGGTCAACCCAAAGGGCATGACCAAAAATTCATAGTGACCATACCGTGTTCAGAACGTAGTCTTTGGAACATCTTCATCAATGATTCTCAATTGATGGTAACCAGATCGCAAATCAATCTTCGAGTAATAACTCGAACCTTGTAGTTGGTCGAACAAGTCATCAATCCTCGGCAAAGGATACCGATTCTTGACAGTAAGTTTGTTCAACTCTCTATAGTCGATACACATCCTCATTGATCCGTCCTTCTTTTTCACAAATAAAACCGGCACTCCCCAGGGTGAGAAACTCGGTCTTATGAAACCTTTGTCCAACAATTCTTGCAATTGCTTGGATAACACTTGCATTTCAGACGGCGCCAAACGATAAGGAGATCGAGCAATTGGTGCAGCTCCTGGCACTAGATCTATTTTAAACTCAACTTGTCTTTGCGGCGGCAAACCAGGCAATTCCTCGGGGAACACTTCTGGATAATCACAGACTATCGGAATTTCTTCAAGCTTCTTTTCTTCCACTCTAGTGTCAACCACGTGAGCTAAGAATGCCAGATAACCCTTTCGCAAATACTTGTGCGTCTTCATCATACTGACAATTTTCAATGGGGCACTCTCATCACCTTGAATGTTCAGCACCTTGCCGCTTGGGAGTGTCAATCGAACTATCTTTTCGGAGCACACAATCTCCGCATGATTCTTTTATAGCCAATCCATGCCAATAACAACATCGAAACTTCCAAGTTCTACTGGCAGAAGGTCAATACTAAACGTATGATCTCCTAAACGTAAAGTGCACTCATGAAACACTTCATTGGTTTCTATTAATTTACCATTAGCTAACTCTATAGAATATTTAACATTTAATTTACTTAACTGCGAGCTAAGGAGAGGTTCAAAGTTTTTAGAAACAAAACTTCTATCAGCCCCAGTATCAAATAAAACGCAAGCATAATGGTTATTAACGAGAAATGTACCAGTAACAACTGACGGGTCCTTCTTCGCCTTCTTTCCGTCCATCACAAAGGCTCTGCCACGGGCTTCATTATTCTTCAGTTTTGGGCAGTCTTTCTTAAAATGCCCAACAGCGCCACATTCGTAACAACCAGGGTTTGGTTCTTCCTTCTTCACAGTTAACTTCACACGGCAGGTTGGGGCTTGGTGCCCAAACTTGTTGCAACGATCGCAGACATTGCATGGGCCGGTGTGAAAGTAACCACACTTGTTGCATTTAGGGCTTGGGCCCTGATTCCTTCTTGGTTCAGTAATATTTGCTGCAAACATCCTTCCCGGATTCTTCTTCTTGTTCTGGAAGTTATTAGCACGACTCCCAGAAGATTCAGTCCACTTACGCTTCCCTTCATTAGACCACTTTCCTTTCTCCTCACAAGCTTCCATTGGCTTTTTCCCAGTACTACCCTTCTTCAATAGTCCAGTACGAACTGCATCATCAGCTAAAGTGTGTGCCAACTGCACAACATCCTGAATGGTTGTGGGGTTTGCTGATGTCACCATACCACGAATTTGAGGTGCCAACCCCCAAATATAACGCTCAATCCTTTTCGGCTCAGGGGTGACGAGATGGGGTACAAGCCTTGCCATCTGATGAAACTGGGTAGTGTACTCTCTAACTTCAGCATCAATCATAGTCAAGTTCCAAAATTCAGCTTCAATTTTCTGGATCTCATTGCGCGGGCAGTATTCACGCATCAACATTTCCCTCAGTTGATTCCAATTGAGACCATAAGCATTCGCTTCACCGAGCCCCTGTACTTGGGTGTTCCACCAGGTTAATGCTTCGTCTTGAAAGCAACTTGTTGCATACTTTACACGTTGAGCAGGAGTGCAGTTGCTTATGACCATTACGGACTCCATCTTCTCGATCCAACGAACGATTCCTACGGGTCCTTCTGTTCCAGAGAATGGTCGGGGTTGGCACGCTTGAAAAGTCTTGTACGAACAGCCCTCGTTCGGGTTCCCTGTTTTCACAAGTAAAAACCATTTCTCAATAACTGGTTATACAAGAACAGTTGCTTGGAACCCTACGAAAACATCATCCATTGGTGCTATAAAGCATCATTAGGAGAGTTTGGCATACCTTGGTTAGCTAGAACACCATGAGTAGCAACAAATTGGGCAAGAGCAGCATTAACATGTTGAGTAATCACTTGATTCAACTCTTCAGCGGTGGTTGGAAGCATCGTTCCACTAGTTTCACGTCTTGGTGCCATTTTTCACTCTAATACATACGATACAAGATAATTACGACAATATCATACGCAATATTTAATTAAATCATGCACGTAAGCAAGGAAAATAAATAAGCACAACACATAAAACCAAAAGATAATTCATGTCATTTCCATAATAAATAGTGTTTGACTTGACAACATCATTTTAAACTAAAATGACAACCAAAAATGGGTATGGCATACAACCAACCCTCAAGTTCACCAATACAGTATATGAAATGACATAAATGATCCCAAAAGAAACAACTACCAATAACTAACGAGTATGACGGGTAACAACACCGACATGAGCAACAGTGCAGCAAGGAAAACAATGCTACAGCTAGGGCTAGTGTAGCCTCGAGGCGCTCCTCGAGTGTGTCCATACGCTGCAGAGCCTCGGCTTCCCTAACTTCCGCTGCTGCGGCTCTAACTGTGGCGTTTTCAGCCACCAACCTAGCCTGCTCAGTCACTCTCTCGCATTCATCCATCCTCTTCTTTAACTCAGCAATCTCGTCGCGCGTCTTCACCTGCTCACTACTCACTACCTTAACATGATCACCTAACCTCTCTGACCTACGGTCAACACGGTCAACTTTGGCTCCCATAGAATCCATCCTAGTCTCCTCACGGGCACACCTAGCGGCTAGTAATGGAACTGTCCGCTCAATGGGCTGGCCTGTGAGGGGTAATACCCTCGAGGAGGAGGACTCTCCAACACAACGAATATAGGGGACACCCTTTTCATCGGTCCATTCTTGCACACGCTCAGATAGCCAACCCCAACGCCTCGCAACAAAGGCCCTCGTCTTTTGAGGAGGACGCTCCACTATGTAACCAACTGTAGCCGATTCATCCCTTTCATCCATCTTTCTTTTCTTAACTGGTGATATACATTTTCTAGCAGTCATTTTAAAAAACGCACCCTTAGGACACTCACGAAAAGAATGGGGAGATGCAAGACGTAATGTCCCTGTCATTGGCCTAGGTGGCTCAACGGCAATAGCAACGTCCTCGCCCTAGTATACAGGGCTGTCAGCAGTACTTCTTCTGATTCTTCTATCCACCCATTTCAATTATCTTAATGATCAGCATCCTCGGCCATGTGGGTTGCAAAGCCATCGAGGACCGAGTCTGGTGACATGGGTGAAACTGGTGAGAACTCCGGCTCGTCGTCTGATGAGATTGGAATAATCGGAGAAGGAGAAGTCATCTGTGACACGAAAATATTTACACGGTGTAAATAACTAGCCCATAATATAAGCACATACGTATGCAACATATTAAGGCACGAAACAAATAGAGGGGAAAACTTGTAAGCACATACGCATGCACACTATTAAGAAATAAACGAATAACTTGTAAGCACATACGCATGCAAACAATTAAGTATTTAGATATAAGGAAAAATATATATATATATATATATATATATATATACTCATACCTAACTAAGATGCACGCGGTTTGAAAAACGCTTCTTAACCCAAAAACTCTTTTACCCTTTTTTTTATTAGTTATAGACTAGATTTTTAAGAAAAACATTTTCTAGTTCGCTATAACCGTGGGCTCTGATACCAACTTAACTGTCACACCGCAAGACAACGAATCGCAGCGGAAATGTTTATGAAAGCATGGTGGTAACATAAGTTGGAGCCCATAATATAATAGCAAACACTTCATTTATAAATTAGGGAAATAAGTCTTACATAAGATGAAATTTAGTTTAAACATAACATAAGTTTAATGATCCAATACTAGGTGGATCATATTACAAAAGATAGTCCCAAATGAATTTCCCATGTGAAGCGTTTGCCAAAAGCCCATTTTCATGACCGCGCGTGCTTGTATCTATTTTCCTGAAAAACATGCTTAAAAACATCAACAAAAAGTTGAGCGAGTTTCACAGGTTTAAATAATTACTAACCGAACTATCATGCAACTTTTGACTAACATGTGCTAAGTTGTAAACTAGCAAGGGATACAACAAGATGATAGTACCTAGAGCTTATAATCAAACTGAGACACGAAATAAATAATGTCTCCACAAAACCTTTCAAAATATACTCTCTCGTACAAACGACCGATTAGCGCTACTAATCACGAGAGTGGGTGGTCATACCCAAATAGATCTATCAATATACCATGTGGCCTACAAGAGACTAATGATTATAACGGCAGGGGCTATTCATGAACGATTTACACGAATATATATATATATATATAAATGCCCTTACTCGAGACCATCACACAAACACATATAAGTAAGTCAAGTATCATGATAACAAACGAACGAAAGCATGTTCTTCCCCCATAAGTAAGTTGTTCATCCAACCTACTAGACTTATAATATTTTTTAGAAAATATTTATTTACGAGAACTGTTGGTGACTTCGACAATCGGTTAAGATTTTAATGAAAACGATGGGTTACGCACCCTTAGATAAAATGCTAATCAACAATCAAAATGTGAAATTATAACCAAATAGCACATAAAAACATTCATACTTATATACATAAGTCCTAGATCATATGTGAACATACCCAAATCATACTACTTGCATATACGTATTATTTAAGTAAAACGGTCAATTTTTACTAGTCAAATTCTCAATTTACCAATACTAGTGACCACATATCATCTCATAACATGAAATCATAATTGACAAACCATGTTTCATGAATCAAAACAATCTTTCATCACGTTAGCATCAATGTACCTAAAACATGACAATTTCTACGCATACGAGGTAACCGAATAGTCAAATGATGCATATAGAAACATGTTTAATGACGTTAATCAAGTTTTTTTATAACTTAAAAGCTGTAAATAATCCATAAAATATGACCAAACTTTCTGCTCAAAATCAGATTTATAGAACACTTATTTTTCATACCGAAAATAGTCGATTTTTACGACTAGTTTACCGTAAAACCTAACGAAATGCATCCAAACACCAAGATTCATACATATAACTAAAAATCTAAGTTTTGGCAAAAACAGATATTTTTATCTTAATAAGTAGCACATAATTTTCACATATAATCCACCAGTTTAATTTTATCCAAGTAATTTTTGGCAAAAACGGATATTTTTATCTTACCGGGTCGTTACCAGCGTGTATTACGGGCATTTTACCGATACGCGGTACCGAAATTTTCAAAATTTCATGAAATGCCAGTTTTTGTAAACGAAGGGCTTTGCTAGACTTTATAATATCCTAATTAACTAAAATTAAGTCTAAGATGCATATAATTAATTTATGATGCGTATCAGGGCTTAACGGTAATTAACCTGAAAATCGTCGAATGTCACATAACACCTGTCGTGCCCCACTAGTTAACCGAGCCTACCAACCTGCTATTCTTGTTCCTGTTCCTATTGCTATCGCCCAGGGTTGTGCTTGTTACGAGTGTGGTGACCCCAATCACTTCAGGAACCGTTGTCCTAGGTTGGTCATTGTGAACCAAGCAAATCTGAACCAGGGCAACATGGTTTAGGGAAACATGAACCAAGGGAATATGAACCGAGGAAATATGAATCCGGGGAATGCAAACCCCATAGCCCATGGATGTGCCTTCAACATTAATGCCAATGAGGCACAAGCTGTAGGTCTTGATTTTAGACAAAATCACTCAAAACGATCGATTACACACATACAAAGGCAGAATCTGTGTGTATGGTGGTGAAACAGAGGTGAGAAACAGAGGTGAGAAACAGAAATGGAGATAGAAACAGGCTAACCACACTCAGAATCAACACAAATATGTATGAAAATGTAAGAACAACAGTTGAATAACTGCAAAAGTGTATTGATTCTTAAGAAACTGTGAAAGAGAGAATGCAAGGGTTACAGCCGCTATCCACACCCTAAACATTCTCAAACTAGGCTATTTATAGTGAGAAGACAGGTATCGAAACTATGCTAACCGAAACTAGTAGTTTCGGTTGAGCATTTACAAGTGAAAGAACAAACCTGTCGAAACTCCCTATCTATCGAAACTACTAGTTTCGGTTAAACAACCTCAACCAAAACTAGGTAGTATCGATGGTCTAGACTTAGACTATGTTAAAGCAGTAAATTACATCAAATAGAAACTACTAAAAAGACAAAAATACAGGGAAATAAAACAAAGACAATTTGTTCAAAAGTTACAATGATGACATTAGCTTACAGAAAATAACAACCCTACACAAGCCAACAACGATGTGGTGAATGGTACGTATCTAGTTAATCAGCAATATGCTTCTATCTTGTTTGATACTTGTTTTGAAAGGAGTTTCGTATCCTTTGAATTTGAAGCACAACTTGCTTTGAGTCGAGCTAAGTTAGACAGATCCTTTGATATTTTAGTAGCGGATGGTGTAATATCCGATATTTTTCCGACCTATCTTTTCCTAAAACCTTTGCGCGTATTATTAATTCAAAACTTGAAATTTTATCAAAACTATTTTCTTGAATAATAAATATTGATTTAATGGATATATATTTAAGAAAAACAATAATACTTGAGGTATATATATATATATATATATATATATATATATATATATATATATGAGACTTATTTAAGAGTATATACCTTATAAATAAATTATTAAAAACTTTATGAATTTATAATTATATAAATTTATAAACTTATTCTAAAACACTAAAACTTGTAAATCATAAATCTTAGAAATTATTTCATAAATGTATAAAATAATAAAAGGAAATAAAACTTATGTAGTGTTTATAAAAATAAAACATAATTATTTTTATAAAAAGTCCGGGGACTAAAACTGTCATTTATTGAAACTTATTTTAAACTTAAATCCATGTTTTAACTTAGAATGATAATAGTTTGAAACCTCAGGGACCCATTGTGTAATTTGACCAAACTCCCAGAAACCAAATCGGTCGCGAGTTCGAGTCCTCCCAGTCCCGGTTTTTCACCCTTTTTCATCGAAATCGCATTTTGTCCAAATTCGTTGAACCTCGAGACTCGCCTCCGGCATGCGACCAAACCCCAAGAATCATCAATGCTCGATTTCAACTACAACCACGCGCGAATTCAAATTCGAGCCGTTCGAACCCAACCGTAATTCTCCCACCTAATTCGCCCATTAAATGATGGAATCATGTATAAATACGGGTGCCAACAGGTAGACGACATCACCCTCAAACACTCTACACCCTCAATTCGCCCTAATCGAGTCGGCATTGCCGAATTTGAACTCACGACCGTCGACGACAAGACCCAACTCGTTCTCCCTCGTTTTGACACTAAATCAGGTAATTCGAATACCCACTCTCATCGTTTTGAGTCCTTAATCAATTGCCCTCTGTCAATTTACAATGACAGAGGGATTTGCTAGTCGTATTTCGGGAATCTAGTTCTAGGGTTCATAATGAGATTGGGATCGATTTGAGCAGGTGTTTATCTTTTTGTTTTTCCCACATAAAAACATCAGCGCGCCGTAGCCGGATGGTTAAGTGTTTGTGTGTGATGTTGACCCGGGGCAGACCCGAGTTCGATTCGGTCTGCCCCAGGTTTTTGTTTCTATTTTTCTTTTATCCTTTTTAAAACAGTTTTGAATTCTAATAATTTTTATAAATTATGTGATACTTTTATAAACCTGAATTCGATTTTTATTTACACTTTTATATTCCGGAAGTATTTTAATTAAATTAAACTTAGTTAAAACTTATAATAGCTAATTCTTTAAAATAGTTTTAAAAGCTTAAAAACTATAAATATATTTTTAAAACTTTATAAAACTTATATTCTAAACAGGAGATGTTTTATAAAATTCGAAACTGTAAATTTTTATTACATTCCTAAATTATTTCGGTTTTGGAAACTTTGAAAAATAAATAAATATACCTTATTTATTTTAAGAATGTTTATAAACCTTATAAAACCTAAAGTTAAAAGAAACTTATGATTTATAAATGTAGAATGCATATAAACTTATGATAAACTTTATTTAAATAGTTATAAACTTACAATTTAATACTTATGGCCTCATTTAAACTTTAAGAATATTTATACATCTTTTATTAAGATATAAACTCTATGAGAAATTTTAATTAATTTTTTATAAACTCATGAATGCATATTATTTATTTAAACTTAAAACTAAAATCCTAAACACTTTTACTTACAAGTTAAATCATAAAATAAATGTTTAAAACACTTAAATACTTAAATAAATCTTAAATGATTTATATGGGTTAATTAAAATAATTATGTTTATAGATAATTATTTGACCTTAATAATTATTTATCTTTAATAATTATTTAGTCTTACACTTGAGTTATTAATTTATAAATACTTCAAATAAAATTATCTTGGATGATTACTACCGAGTTTGTGTAATTAACAATTGTGAGACTTTTTTTTTATTTATAGTTATTCTAAACTATAAACTTATTAAACTTTGATATTCAAGTCTTGTGTCATTCGTTCAAAACCTTTATTTGAAACTTTGATTTAAAACTTCGTAAACACAATCATTCCCGCCTCCCATTTGGAACCCTAGTCAAAATCTTGAAATCTTAGATCGTTTTCCATAGACTTATAGGATCATACTTGAGATCTTATACTTGTATACTTAGGCTTATTATGAGGATATTCTCCCTCTCCAAGTCTTGCAAACCCTTAATCTTTGTCGGACACTCTTCATCTAATCCAGGTGAGTATACTTAGCCCCTTTTTCCTTTCTATACTTTTGGGGTGAAACATGTTCAAAACTTTAAACTTATACAATTCTTGTACAACTATGACTAGATGCTTATTCTTATGTTAAACTTGAGACATGTATGCTTAGATTAAACTTAAAACTAGCACATTCATTAACTTTGATCAGGCCTATGGTAACAATGATAGATCTATTGTATTTGACCAATCAACCTTGATTGATTGACCCCTTCGGGGGGGGGGAGCCCTTGGTGATTGTTACTGAATTAAACTTTAAACTTGAGACTTATAAGGGTAACCTGCGGGTTATGTCTAAACTTGGTTGGAGGGTTGAAGTGCACAATGTTTAAGATACTTGTTCTCATACTTACATTATAGAATGCATATATCATAGTGAATTGTAATTCTTCTCAAATACTTGTTAAAATGTGTCAAAACATTTGTATCTCACCAACTATTTTGTAGTTGACAGATTCTTTCACATGTTTCAGGTTCTACAACATGAGACTTTATCGTGATCACATAGGATGCTTGGACCTAGAATGCTTAATCAATTAGACTTGTATTCTTGCTATGTATTTGATTTATTCCTTGTATTGGAACCTTGAAGTTATTTAATAAACCTATTTAAACTTTAATAGTCAACCTTGTGCTATTGAACAACCGCGTCCGCCCCGACGTATAATCCGCCGTCGGTTGGGGTGTGACAGATTGGTATCAGAGCCTTGGTTATAGGGAATTAGTTTATTAGACACATGACCTAGACTATAACTTAGGAGACCCAAACATGAGTTATCTCATGTCCTTTACTAGGAATTCTCTCCTCATTCTATTCTTAAATCTTATACGTGAACGCTTGGAGATTCTACGTTTCTACTTACCTACGTGCTACAAGAGTCTACTACGTCATGGATACATTCTTAGGCTTTAAGTCTAATCCTCCAATAAATTCTCGTCAAGAGTATTTAAGTTCTAGACAATGTATGAGAACTTGTGCGGACCGGAAGGGTGGATACCTGTATCCTGGAAATTCTGTCAAGGAAAGCATTTCGTATAAATCCAAATCAACCGTTGGACCCGTATGCTTTCCTGGGAATTCTTGGGATGAGTATCCACTTATAGGAATGCATAACTTCTCTAAACATTAGTGAGCCTAGATTTCTCTTGATATGTCAAAGTACTTACTTAGTGATATGCACTAAATGAGTACCATCTCAAATACTATACACTTCATAAATTCATAATTCAAAAACTTTCCTCTGTAACCTTTACTCTATGATTCTTATGTTTCGTCTCTTCAAGAATGGTCGCATGACAGCATGCTTACTCGTCATGACCTGAAGGAGTTACATTCAAGGAGAAATTCTTACGAGATTATACTTAAAAACTACATACATAAACTTATATTTATAGATACTACCCAATAAACTTCGTGATCGTTGTAATATAACCCTTAAAACTATGTATTACCCTACAAATTCTTCTATAAAGCTTCATTATTTTATAAATATAACACCTAAGAGGTAACCCTTGTATTTTTACCTTACCTCCTTAGCACTTAACCAAGTTTCATTTGATAACTAACTCAAAAACTTTTGTTACACTTTTATACATCTCAAAGTTTTCATACATCATTAAACTTCATTATCCTTGAACTTCATTATCCTTGAACTAACCGCCCATTAAAACTATGTATTGCCGTACAAGTCCTTTTACAAACTTCATCATTTTATGATTAACTCAAAACTTTGTTACACTTTTAATCTCAAAACCTTCATACGTCCTTAAAACTTACACATCACCGTTTCTTGTAAACAAAACTTAACGTCTTTTGAACCTAAAGTACATTAACAAAGGGATTAGTAACCTGATCGTTTTTCCCGTAAGAGAAGAAGCCTACTATAGCTCCACGTTTAAGACTCTAAACCCATAATGAACCTCGACATAGTACCATAAACCCAAATATCGGTGACAATAACTAAAAAGTTGTAAACTCACGAGGAAATTCTGGCTATGGAAATAGGGTACATAAGTGAGTCCTTGTGACCCACCCCTTCTTCCGGTAATTCTCTTCGTTAGCCCATCAACTTCAAGCAAAAAAAAAACCATTTTAAATAGTACTGTGATGACTCAGTATTATGAATAAAAATCTTTTTGAACACATTTAATCAATTTACTTACAAACTTCTTCCTATTCTCTTCTCTTGATAGGTCATGGACTCACACTCACATTCTTCGCCAGTGTACCGCCCAAGAGGAGAGTCCGACCGCGAAGAGAGTAGCGAGTCACCGGTGTATCAACCAAGTCCTTACCCTAATGCTAGGGCAAGAGCTGAACTCAACACTAATTGGACCAGAAACCCTAGGACATCACCACCGAGGAATCCTTATCAAGCATCTCATCTTCACCATCGGTTCTCATCACCACCACGGGAACCGTATCTAGCACCTACCCCTACCCTAAGGGCTAGGCATGCCAGGACACCTGCCGTGGCAATGGGAATCCCGATGCCTAACATTCCTAGGTTCGTGGAAACCACGGAATTTTTGAGACGAGAGATGGAGCATAGGGCTCGGCAAGACCTGTTAAACCAAAGGATCGACGACCTGGCCAATCAAATCTGGATCCAGGAAGAAAAGATCACGACTTTGGAGGAAGACAGGGAAATCCTCGAGCACCGTACCGAAACCACTAGAGCGGAGGCTAGGTTTGCCATCCGGGTAACCCTAGCAGTACTTGTAATAGTATTAATCTGTTTCTTAGTGGAGAGCTACCTAAGGCGTGCATGAAGCCTCTATTTTCCATTAAATTTCAACTTTTGTCATATGTAAGGGCTAGAAGC
Organism: Smallanthus sonchifolius; assembly: GCA_023525975.1. Classification (NCBI taxonomy): domain Eukaryota; kingdom Viridiplantae; phylum Streptophyta; class Magnoliopsida; order Asterales; family Asteraceae; genus Smallanthus; species Smallanthus sonchifolius. The sequence goes on from CM042023.1 coordinate 43,974,366, forward strand.
CCAATTTTGAAACATCTAATGAAAAGTTACTTTGGAAATTTCATCTTGTCATCATTTACTAGTTTAACTTTCTTTTCATCATTACAAACTTAACACTTCTACCCAAACACTTTCTTCAAGAGTAGCCCACGTTAGTAATTAACAACGTTGCATTAAACAATAAAAATCCTAAGTGACACATGTAACCGAAGAATAAATCTTGAACAAACTTTCTAATTCGTAAGCACTCTTTTAAAACAACACGACTTACGAACCATTGCCGTGATCAACTATGATCCCTATCCCTTATATAGACTTAACGCTTCTAAACTTGACCAACATTACGTTTGACAATCATACATACCTTTTCATAAGTCTTACTTATACTATTTATCAATGTTTAACTCGTCATTTTTGAACATCCTAATTACACTCTATATAAAAGAAAACTATATCTGATGTTATGAAACGAGATAAAATCAATTATAAACACACTATCATAAACCTTATCGAAACTTTTCCCGTTACCCTATGCTTGGAGACTTTCCTCATTCAACTCTTGTCACGTAAAAGACTTACTATAAATCACAACAGGAACTAAAAGCTCAAATACACGTTGCTAAAACATTAAACTTCATATACACCACTATAAGGTCGGAGACTTTTGAGTCATGTAAAACTTGTACAAATACTCAATCCCGTATTCCTGAAACCAAACACCTTCTAAACCACCAAAGGAGGCATGTCCAATAAGGGATCATGTGAAGCTTAATACTGAAACTTGAAACTCAACTGACTTATCCTATTTTCAAACTTATACTTGGATTCTTAGTCTTGAAAACTTTGTGTGTCCATCTTAACCAAACCCTATAAGACTTGATAAACGTACATTCCATATATACGAGAAAACTTCACTCTTGATACTAGACACTAGCAGGAAGGAGGACATTACTCTCTTTAGCAGAGTACATCCCCTGACTCCTATCTAAACCAAACATCGGGATCCACTAATCTTCTGGACAACTCGAATCTTCTGTGAGAATGCGTATAACGGTTAATCCTGTTTCAAACACTGTCCGATACCTCTCTTAAATACTAGAGTATTTAGATAACTGCTTTATACTCAAAACGTAATCATATACTTCTATACACTGAGGCTGAACTAAGAGACTTTAAACTATCCGATGTTTGACGTATTCTTGTTCAAACACAATTTAAACTATTATATGTTTGACGTATTCTTGTTCAAACACAATTTAAACTATTCTATGTTTGATATATTCTTGATCAAACACAATTTAAACTATTCTATGTTTGACGTATTCTTGTTCAAACACAATTTAAACTATTCTATGTTTGACGTATTCTTGTTCAAACATGATGAACGTATGAGACTTTAAACTACTCCATGTTTGACGTATTCTTGTTCAAACATGATGAACGTATGAGACTTTAAGCTACTCCATGTTTGACGTATGCTTGTTCAAACACGATGGACGTATAAGACTTTAAACTACTCCATGTTTGACGTATGCTTGTTCAAACATGATGAACGTATAAGACTTTTAAACTACTCAAGGTTTGATGTATTCTTGATCAAACCCGAGGAAAGTGTAAAGACTTTAAACTACTCAATGATTGAAGTATTCTTAATCAATCACGAGGAAACTTTGAAACTCTAAATCTTGTCACATTCTTTTCTTTACTCATTGAATGACGCTTCTCTCTGAGGGACTCGTTAATCAATGATCACTCTTATATGGAAACTCTAGTCGTGAGTTAAATAAATTCTGGTACTCTTTCTTGATCCACACACAAACGGAAGGACCTATGCGGACTATGCGATGATTTGAATGCTTGCGGGTGCACACGTAAGTATGAAAATCAGCGTATGGAAAGACATAGTAAACTATGTCGTGTGCTACGATCTAAGACTTATCGTAAAAGGGAGCCACGGAACTTAGGTACCGTAGCAATCCTTAGACGTATTAGTCTACCAACTCAAATTCTTGAACTATCATCGAATCCATCCTGGGTGATACATCTCACTTTAAATCTTGGATAGAAATTCAACAGTCATCCTCTCCAATGCTTTTGAAAACGAATCTTCATCTATCTGAATAAAACTATATGTTTCTTAGGGAAACTCTTGATAACCATATGCATTGAAAACTTAGAAACTCGAGCGTAATCTTATCCCTATCCTTACAACTCATTTAAAAATCTAAACGTAACCCAGGATTTACTTGGAAACGTAGTGCATCTTTCTCATTATCCTTGTGCGTATCATAGACTTAAATCCTGAACTAAACCCTTCTACTCTAATTTCGGGACGAAATTCCCTAAAGTAGGAGAGACTGTAATATCTGGTATTTTTCCGACCCATCTTTTCCTAAAACCTTTGCACGTATTATTAATTCAAAACTTGAAATTTTATCAAAACTATTTTCTTGAATAATAAATATTGATTTAATGGATATATATTTAAGAAAAACAATAATACTTGAGGTATATATATATATGAGACTTATTTAAGAATATATACCTTATAAATAAATTATTAAAAACTTTATGAATTTATAATTATATAAATTTATAAACTTATTCTAAAACACTTAAACTTGTAAATCATAAATCTTAGAAATTATTTTATAAATGTTTAAAATAATAAAAGGAAATAAAACATATGTAGCGTTTATAAAAATAAAACATAATTATTTTTATAAAAAGTCCGGGGACTAAAACTGTCATTTATTGAAACTTATTTTAAACTTAAATCCATGTTTTAACTTAGAATGATAATAGTTTGAAACCTCAGGGACCTATTGTGTAATTTGACCAAACTCCCAGAAACCAAATCGGTCGCGAGTTCGAGTCCTCCCAGTCCTGGTTTTTAACCCTTTTTCATCGAAATCGCATTTTGTCTAAATTCGTTGAACCTCGAGACTCGCCTCCGGCGTGCGACCAAACCCCAAGAATCATCAATGCCCGATTCAACTACAACCACGCACGAATTCAAATTCGAGCCGTTCGAACCCAATCGTAATTCTCCCACCTAATTCGCCCATTAAATGATGGAATCATGTATAAATACGGGTGCCAACAGGTAGACGACATCACCCTCAAACATTCTACACCCTCAATTCGCCCTAATCGAGTCGGCATTGCCGAATTTGAACTCACGACCGTCGCCGACAAAACCCAACTCGTTCTCCCTCGTTTCGACACTGAATAAGGTAATTCGAATACCCATTCTCATCGTTTTGAGTCCTTAATCAATTGCCCTCTGTCAATTTACAATGATAGAGGGATTTGCTAGTCGTATTTCGGGAATCTAGTTCTAGGGTTCATAATGAGATTGGGATCGATTTGAGCAGGTGTTTATCTTTTTGTTTTTCCCACATAAAAACATTAGCGAGCCGTAGCCGGATGGTTAAGTGTTTGTGTGTGATGTTGACCCGGGGCAGACCCGAGTTCGATTCGGTCTGGCCCCAGGTTTTTGTTTCTATTTTTCTTTTATCCTTTTTAAAACAGTTTTGAATTCTAATAATTTTTATAAATTATGTGATACTTTTATAAACCTGAATTCGATTTTTATTTACACTTTTATATTCCGGAAGTATTTTAATTAAATTAAACTTAGTTAAAACTTATAATAGCTAATTCTTTAAAATAGTTTTAAAAGCTTAAAAACTATAAATATATTTTTAAAACTTTATAAAACTTATATTCTAAACAGTAGATGTTTTATAAAATTCGAAACTGTAAATTTTTATTACATTCCTAAATTATTTCGGTTTTGGAAACTTTGAAAAATAAATAAATATACCTTATTTATTTTAAGAATGTTTATAAACCTTATAAAACCTAAAGTTAAAAGAAACTTATGATTTATAAACCCCCATAAATGTAGAATGCATATAAACTTATGATAAACTTTATTTAAATAGTTATAAACTTACAACTTAATACTTATGGCCTCATTTAAACTTTAAGAATATTTATACATCTTTTATTAAGATGTAAACTCTATGAGAAAATTTAATTAACTTTTTATAAACTCATGAATGCATATTATTTATTTAAACTTACAACTAAAATCCTAAACACTTTTACTTACAAGTTAAATCATAAAATAAATGTTTAAAACACTTAAATACTTAAATAAATCTTAAATGATTTATATGGGTTAATTAAAATAATTATGTTTATAGATAATTATTTGACCTTAATAATTATTTATCTTTAATAATTATTTAGTCTTACACTTGAGTTATTAATTTATAAATACTTCAAATAAAACTATCTTGGATGATTACTTCCGAGTTTGTGTAATTAACAATTGTGAGACTTTTTTTTTATTTATAGTTATTCTAAACTATAAACTTATTAAACTTTGATATTCAAGTCTTGTGTCATTCGTTCAAAACCTTTATTTAAAACTTTGATTTAAAACTTCGTAAACACAATCATTCCCGCCTCCCATTTGGAACCCTAGTCAAAATCTTGAAATCTTAGATCGTTTTCCATAGACTTATAGGATCATACTTGAGATCTTATACTTGTATACTTAGGCTTATTATGAGGATATTCTCCCTCTCCAAGTCTTGCAAACCCTTAATCTTTGTCGGACACTCTTCATCCAATCCAGGTGAGTATACTTAGCCCCTTTTTCCTTTCTATACTTTTGGGGTGAAACATGTTCAAAACTTTAAACTTATACAATTCTTGTACAACTATGACTAGATGCTTATTCTTATGTTAAACTTGAGACTTGTATGCTTAGATTAAACTTAAAACTAGCACATTCATTAACTTTGATCAAGCCTATGGTAACAATGATAGATCTATTGTATTTGACCAATCCACCTTGATTGATTGACCCCTTCGGGGGGGGGGGGGAGCCCTTGGTGATTGTTACTGAATTAAACTTTAAACTTGAGACTTATAAGGGTAACCTGCGGGTTATGTCTAAACTTGGTTGGAGGGTTGAAGTGCACAATGTTTAAGATACTTGTTCTCATACTTACATTATAGAATGCATATATCATAGTGAATTGTAATTATTCTCAAATACTTGTTAAAATGTGTCAAAACATTTGTATCTCACCAACTATTTTGTAGTTGACAGATTCTTTCACATGTTTCAGGTTCTACAACATGAGACTTTATCGTGATCACATAGGATGCTTGGACCTAGAATGCTTAATCAATTAGACTTGTATTCTTGCTATGTATTTGATTTATTCCTTGTATTGGAACCTTGAAGTTATTTAATAAACCTATTTAAACTTTAATAGTCAACCTTGTGCTATTGAACAACCGCGTCCGCCCCGACGTATAATCCGCCGTCGGTTGGGGTGTGACAGATGGATATTCTGTTACGTGTGACACCATTATTAGAGGTTGTACCCTAAAGTTAAACGACCATGACTTCTCGATTAATCTTATTCCTATGGCTCTCGGAGGTTTTGACATCATAGTAGGCATGGATTGGCTGTCCAAACACCATGCTGAAGTCGTCTGCTTTGACAAATATATTCGTATTCCTCTTGACTCGGGTGACATTTTGAACGTTTATGGTGAGAAGCCATCGAAAGGACTCAAACTGATGTCTTGTACTACCGCACAGAAGTACCTACGGAAGAAATGTGTGGCATTTTTGGCACATATTGTGGAGCGGAAAGGCAAAGACAAGAGTTTCCAAGATATTCCTGTGATCAAAGAATTTCCTAAAGTTTTCCCCGAAGACTTACCCCGTCTTTCTCCCGGACGTCAAGTCGAATTCCGTATTGACCTAGTGCAAGGAGAAAATCCCATGGCCAAGTCACCTTATCGTCTTGCACCATCAGAGATGCAAGAGCTTCCAAGCCAGCTTCGAGAACTTTCCGACAAGGGATTTATCCGTCCTAGTGTTTCTCCTTGGGGAGCACCCGTTTTATTTGTCAAGAACAAGGATGGATCTTTCAGGATGTGCATCGATTACCGGGAACCCAACAAGCTTACCGTGAAGAACGCTTATCCACTTCCGAGGATTGACGATTTGTTCGATCAGCTTCAAGGCTCGACTTATTTCTCTAAGATTGATCTTCATTCTGTTTATCACCAGTTACGAGTCCTTGAATCCAATAACCCCAAGACAGCCTTTCATACAAGATACGGTCACTACAAGTTCATGGTTATGCCCTTCGGACTAACCAATGCACCCGCGGTATTCATGGATCTTATGAACCGTGTGTGTAAACCGTACTTGGACAAGTTCATGATCGTCTTCATTAACGATATTATCATCTATTCAAAATCAAAAGCAGAGCACAAAGAACACTTGCGTTTGGTGTTGGATCTCTTGAAGAAGGAATAATTATACACTAAGTTCTCCAAGTGTGAATTTTGGCTAAAGGAAGTCTAATTCTTGGGACACATAGTCAACGAGAAGGGTATTCATGTGGATCCCGCTAAGATTGAAGCAGTGAAGAACTGGCAAGCTCCAAAGACCCCTACTGAAGTCCGCTCGTTTCTTGGTTTAGTGGGGTATTATCGTCGTTTCATATCAAACTTTTCAAAGATCGCAGTGCCACTCACAGCCTTAACACACAAAGACAAGCCCTACGAGTGGGGACCAAAGCAAGAGGAAGCTTTCAGGCCCTAAAACATAAACTGTGTGAGGCTCCTATTCTGGCTCTTCCCGATGGAACTGAAGACTTTGTCGTCTACTGTGACGCTTCTCACTTAGGCCTTGGTTGTGTTCTTATGCAATGAGGCAAAGTGATTGTTTATGCATCTCGATAACTCAAAATCCATGAGAAGAATTATACGACGCACGATCTTGAGCTGGGTGCGGTCGTATTTGCTCTCAAAATTTTGAGACACTACCTATATGGCACCAAGTGTGTGGTTTACACCAACAATAAGATTCTCCAGCACATTTTCAATCAAAAAGAACACAACATGAGACAAAGGAGTAGGGTTGAACTCCTAAACGACTACGACTGTGATATTCATTACCATCCTGGTAAGGCGAATGTCGTAGCCTATGCTCTTAGTCGTAAAGAATCTATCAGAATCCACAACATTCAGATTCAGAATGACATTCAAACTCGCATCCTTGAGGCACAACATCTTTCCGTCACCGAAGGAAACATGTACAATGAAATGTCATGTGGTGCTGAACTCCAACATGAAACCAAACCCGATGGATTACTCTACTTTCTGAATCGTATCTGGATTCCAGACCGTGACAATCTCCGTACCTTTATTATGAACGAGGCTCACAAGACTCGTTATTCCGTGCATCCTAGTGCAGAAAAAATGTACAAGGACCTTCGTACCTAATACTGGTGGCCTGGTATAAAAAAGGACATTGCCTTATATGTGTCCAAGTGCCTTACTTGTTTGAATGTTAAGGCCGAGCACCAGCGTCCGTCTGGTTTACTCGAACAACCCGAGATTCCCGTGTGGAAATGGGAGTGCATTGTCATGGACTTTATAACCAAACTCCCGCATACATCTCGTGGTCATGATAGTATTTGGGTAATCATCGATCGTTTGACAAAATCTGCTCACTTTCTACCCATTCGTGAAGACTTTCGAGTCGAGAAATTGACTCGAATTTATACTGATGAAATTTTTAGTCGCCACGGTGTACCTCTCAACATCATTTCTGGTCGCGATGGAAGATTCACTTCTCGTTTCTAGCAATCTTTACAATCAGCTTTGGGCACTCAACTGAATCTTAGTATGGCTTACCATCCGCAAACCGATGGTCAATCCGAACGAATGATTCAAACCCTCGAAGATATGTTTAGAGCCTGTGTCATTGACTTCAAGGGAAATTGGGACTTACATCTACCCTTAGTCGAGTTTTCGTATAACAACAGCTATCACACGATTATTGACATGGATCCTTTTGAGGCACTTTATGGTCAGAAGTGCCGCTCTCCTATCTGTTAGACTGAAATTGGTGAAACACAACTCACTGGTCCCATACTCATTCAGGAGACTTTCGACAAAATCATGTTAATCCAAGACAACCTTCTGGTAGCAAGGACTCGGCAAAAGAGCTTTGCCGACAAACGTCGAAAACCTTTATAATTCCAAGTCGACGATCTGGTTCTTCTCAAGGTATCCCCTTGGAAAGGAGTGGTTCGTTTTGGAAAGGAGTGGTTCGTTTTAGAAAGAAATAGAAACATGCACCAAGATTCGTAGGTCCTTTTAAAATCCTTGAGCGGATTGGAAAGGCTGCCTACAAGTTAGACTTACCCGAAGAACTCAGCAACATCCATCCTACATTCCATGTCTCGAACCTAAAGAAATGCTTAGCCGATGAAAATCTTCACATACCACTTGACGAGGTGCATATTGTTGAGTCAATGCATTTCGTGGAGAAACCTGTGGAGATCATGGACCGTGAAGTTAAGCAACTCAAGCGAGGTCGTATTCCAATTGTTAAGATCCGGTGGGAACGTGAGGATCAGTTGCTCTAGGAAACTTTAGGAACTTTCGGAAATTTCCAGGGTTCACTTGGGAACGTGAGGATCAGTTGAAGGCCAAATACCCGCACCTGTTTCCAGGATCCTCTTCCTAATCAATTTCGGGACGAAATTTCCTAAAGTAGAGGAGACTTTAATCCCCAGGAAATTCCGGCCTTTAATTTTTACTATTCCGACACTTGTAATTTCATTACTATATGACTTGCATCTTTTCATTTCAATAAAAGCTATCCTATTTATTCATTTCATTACATGAGCATACATACATAAGTGCATTGTGTACAATTGTTTCATCCCAAATATAACAAAGATTTATGTAACATCCATGAGTTCCTAATGTTATTTTATTTTAATAATGACACATTAAATATTTAGTTTAACGTGTATAAATTCAGAGTTTCAACGTTTCATTTACACATTACTTCCTATTATGTATGAATGTATATGTACATAAATTTATTTATCTAATAAATAAATATGCAATTATATATACATTTGATTGTATTAGACAAGCCATTTGTACAAATTATAATTCTACAAAAATGAAAATTATTTCCTTATAAATAACTATAATAACAATTAGATATTTTTTTTATAGTTTATATAAAAACAATCTTTCATGCAAATAAAAAGAATTTAACTTAATTTGTACTTTGAACCCCCTTTATAGCAATTGAACCCCCTTAAAGTGGTTGACCCCCATTTTGAAAAACCACTTTAAATTGAACCCTAGACATTGCATAAACCCAAATTTTGACTTTAGAAAGTCAAAATCGGTTTCAATCTCTTCAATTCCATGGAATGACGGAATTCAAATCGCCCTAAACTGTTACCAACTCGTTTACAATCATTGGAGAAGGTTTAATTCATGTTTAACTGAGAAATCAAGAGCCATTAATTGGAAATAAATCAAAACCCATTTTTTTTAAGAATCCATAAATTAAACTGTTGAACTTCAAATTCCGTTCGAATCATAACTGTAAACGCGTATGGGTTCGTCCCTAACACCCTATAAATACGTATGTTTGCTCCTTTAACCAAAACCCACCACGAAATCGTTCCTTTTAGTCCCGTCTTGTTCCCCCTGTCGCGATCGGCCTTAGAGCCTGTGGTCCGATTTTTTTTCAGCATTCAGTTCTAGGCCTCACTCCAGGTAATTACCTCTCCTTGTATCGCACCTCTGGTATGCATTCGTTATTATCAATTTGGGGTTTAGGAGTGGGGGCTGGGTTTGCGTTGGAGGGGTTGGGGAAGAAAGGTTCTCAGAATCCTTAAGTTAAAACTCAAACATTACTGATGCTTATCAAGGCATGATGCCCAGATCTAATGGTTAAATCCCTTTCCCCATTTAGCACAGGTTGCGGGTTCGAACCTGACTGGCCGTTTTCTTTTTTCTGCTTGTTTCCTTATTCTTGTTTACTCACACACTTACATATCCATAAACTACTATTAAGTTATGATTAATAAATTAATGCTTTTATAAAATTCCAAGGTTATGCATTCGTTATTATCAATTTGGGGCTGGGTTTGCGTTGGAGGGGTTGGGGAAGAAAGGTTCTCAGAACCCTTAAGTTAAAACCCAAACTTTATTGATTCTTATCAAGGAATGATGCCCAGATCTAATGTTTAAATCCCTTCCCCCATGTAGCACAGGTCGCGGGTTCGAACCCGACGGGCCGTTTTCTTTTTTCTGCTTGTTTCCTTATTCTTGTTTACTCACACACTTACATATCCATAAACTTCTATTAAGTTATGATTAATAAATTAATGCTTTTATAAAATTCCAAGGTTTATAAATTAATAAAAAGGATTTATATATATGTCTAATGGTTTCCTAAAATCATTTTAATTATTATCATGTTTGAGCATATATTATTTCGTTACCACTATATATATTTTAAAATCGTGACAAACATTGTTATAATTAAAACCCTATATATATATATATATATATATATATATATATATATATAACTTTTAAAATTAACTTGATCATGTCATTTAAACAAAAGGGATTTATAAATATACATGTTTAAATATATATATGATACTTAAACCCTAATCGACATACTATTAATAGTACAATTTTAATTGCATTGTTGATAATATAAAACTTTTAATGATTGTTATATTAGTTTATTTATCTCATTTATGTAATTGCTGTTTACTAAACACCTAACCCTACTACCTAGACTTTCATAAATAACAAATTTCAATTCGTTTAACTAATCTATTTATATCTTTATATTATTATCTTATAATATTACAAATGTAGTATTAAACTATAATTAATATGTTTGATACTTAAACTAGGGGTGTTCATTTTATCCGAAACCCGAATACCGAACCCGACTCAAATTAACCCGAACCCGATTAAGATGGAACCCGAACAACCCGAACCCGTTTAAGATGGAACCCAAACCCGAAGGTAGTATTCGGTTTGGTAATTGGGTAAAAAAAGGTTAATCGGGTTAACCCGATTAACCTGAATAATAATAAAAATGTATTTTATTATTAATATTTATTTGTAATCTTAGCTCAGTATACATCTAACCATTTTTAATGCTTATTTTATTTCACTTTTTTTAAATTTATGATTGAAAACATACGAGCGGACATGAATGTGAGAATTTGAAAAGTGAACATTGTTAACGAGGTTTGTTGGTTGATACGATTTGTCATTTTTTTAGTTTATAGGATTGGTTGATACACTTTAGTTTTTTAATTATTTTATTTGGTGTTTTTAGTTAATATGTGTTTAGTGCATGGGTTTTAATGAAAAATCATATTGAGAAGGTTTTTATTTGACATTTTGTGCTTATTATTTAATAAATATAATGTTAAGTTAAATAATAAAGTATGCGTTGCAACTTGTATTTAAAAACTCGAATACCGATTAACCCGACCCTAATAAACCCGAAACCGAATAACCCGAAATCGATTAACCCGAATCTTATTTGGGTCTGTAAACGGATAGGATTCTTATAACAAAAAACCCGAATAATCCGAATCGAATAACCCGAAACCCGATTAAAAAACCCGATGAACACCCCTAACTTAAACACCAAGTATTCTTTCTTAAATAAAAAAAAGAAAATTTTAAAACATTATTTCTTGCAACTTAATTTATACATTTAAGTTGTTATCATAATAACTAGAATCTTTAATATTATTTCGTTCGTTCCAATTCCTAAGTATCAAATCATTCCGTCTTTATTTCTTTTAATCGTTCATATATATATATATATATATATATATAACACCTCTTATTCAACTTAGGGCATCCTTGATTCTTGTCACACCAAGTTATAAGTCCAACCCTCCACTTATCAAGGTGAGTTTACATAGCCCCTTTTTACTCTTTTTACTTTTGGGGTGAAACATGTTTACAAATACATTACTTATACAATTCAATACCTTTGTTCTTATGTTATGGTCTTTATGCTTTATGTCTTAAACTGCTTGGTGACCATTACGTGTGTTCATGTTAGTACAATTATTAACTTGTGTGACAAGCCTAAGGTAGTACCTTTTATGATCATTTATACGGGAATCTGATACATTACTTAACACGAACCTTGGCAGGTTAGTGTTTACATTTAGAACTTCACGCAATCTGAGGGATTATGCATACATATAAACATGGCTTGATTGTACGCTTGGAACCTTGTGTGTTTTCACATCCGTGCTTTAGACATACTTTGAACATATAGAATTATAAACTTATACTTATATTTATTTGGTGTCAAAACCTATGTTTCTCACCAACTACTTGTAGTTGACAGTCACTTACATGTTTCAGGTGCACCTGTTTGAGCACCACTTGATCACATAGGACATGGACCTAGTTTTAATTTAATTTATGTTATGAACTCTTTGTTTTCCTACTTTCAATTGTAACGGATGATTTAAATTTGGATGAATAAATATTATCACATTTAATAAACGATCATGTGCTTATGAACAACCGCGTCAGCCCCAGCGTATAATCCGCCGCCGGCCGGGGTGTGACATCATCAGCTAAACATTTCCTTAAATAAGATACATGGAATGTGTTGTGTATCTTATTCAATTCTTTAGGTAGTTCTAACTGATAAGCTACATTTCCGACTCTTTTGATGATTCTGAAAGGACCTATTAATCATGGACTTAGCTTTCCACGTTTCTTGAATCGGATTAGACCTTTCCAAGGAGATACTTTCAACAAGACATAATCTCATTCTTGGAATTCTATTGGTCTACGTCTCTTATCTGCGTATGACTTCTGTCTATCTTGTGCAGCTTTCAAACTTGCCTTGATTAAGTCAAGCTTTTCTGGTGTGGCTTGAACTATTTTCTTTGCTGCCCAACTCTTTCTGGCCAATTTCTCCCCAACATACAGGAGTCCTACATCTTCTACCATATAGCATCTTGTATGGTGGCATACCAATACTAGAATGGTAGCTATTTTTGTATGAGAACTCTGCTAATGGCAGATGATTATCCCAACTTTCGCCGAAAACAATTATACAAGCGCGAATCATATCTTCAAGAGTTTGTATCGTCCTCTCACTTTGACCATCAGTTTGAGGGTGATATGTCATGCTAATCATTAATCTAGTTCCCATCTCTTCATGGAACGTTTTCTAAAAACGTGAAGTGAAACGAGTATCTCGATCAGACACAATCGAGACTTGCACTCCATGTCTGGAAACAATCTCTTTAATGAATAAATCGGCTAACTTTTCTAAAGAGTATGTCTCACGTATAGCTAGAAAATGAGCACTCTTAGTTAGCCGATCTACAACTACCCAAATGGTATCATAACCTCTAGCTGTTTTAGGTAGCTTGATTATGAAATCCATAGTGAGATGTTCCCACTTTCATTCTGGGATTTCTAATGGTTGTAATCTCCCATATGGTTTCTGATGTTCTGCTTTAACTTGTAAGCAAGTTAAGCATTTAGCTACATATTTCATGATATCAAACTTCATTCCGGGCCACCAATAATCTTTATTTTGGTACATTTTCGTAGTACCCGGATGAATTGAATGTCATGATTTATGAGCTTCATCAAGAATTCTAAGTCTAAACTCACCTGATCATGGTATTCACATACGACCAAATCGAGTCTTGACTTTATATTCATTATCCTCTAGAAATTTATCCTGACCATCCATTCTTTCTTTTTTAATATTTTCACCTTTTAATGCTTCGATTTGTGCGTCTCGAAGCTGGCTCATGAAACCATGAGTTATTATTAAATTATGTAGGATCGTGAAAGTACAAGATGGTTCTGTTCTTAGTTGAAATTGGCGGAAACAATAACAACTACACAAGTATAATCGAGTAAACAGAAAGAATACTTTTAAGAACACTGTTGTATTAAGCTTTTGCAAATAAATGATTACAAATGAAAAACTCAATCAAAAAGCACACATACAATGAAGTGTTTACACAATATTTATACTCACTTAGAATCAAGACAGGCCCTTGATTCTAAGTATCAGATCTAACACAGACCATTGATCTTTTGTATATAGCTAACTATTACACGTTTAGTCTAAAACTAGTTAACTTTATTGAAGCGTCTTCTTTATGCATTATTACTTGCATGCTTGGAGAAGAGCATTGTTGTCCGTCATTTGTTGTGCCATTGAGGTTTCTTATGCTTTGAGTGTGTCAGTGGCTTTTGCAGAAAGTTGTCAGTGACGCTTGGCATGGATAGTCAGCTGCAACGATTTATCTTCAAGGCACAGGGCTGTCAGCAGCAAGGATGATGATCAGCTGCAAGATGTGGCCATCCAAAGCTGCTGATGATTTGCCTATCAGCAGCATCAAGTGTTGATGCTGCTGAGAAGCCTATCCACAACAACTTTGGTCTTCAGCAGATAAGGCTATCCGCAGCAGATTTGTTCTTCAGCAGAAGAACAAGTATCCACTGCAGATAAGCTTGTCCGCAGCAGTTTGTTGGTCAGCAGCAAACTCTGAGATCAACAACATTTGTACTTAGAGAATTTTGTAGCCATCAGTCTTTATTTCTACAAACTCCCCCTAGACTGATGCTACCAAAACTCTGTTACTGCTTTAGTTGCTGAAGCTTTTGCATGTTTCTGACTATCCTTTCAACTTCATATCCTCTCTGGTCCATGCTGGGATTGTTAAGAGGAAGCTCAGAAAGAGTCTTGATGTCTTTGCTTTCCATTTTGAAGATAGCCTTGCTTGAACACCTCATCTTCTATCCTTTAACATCTGTCAGTGTGAATTCATCCTTGTCAGCATTGTAGGACCAGCTGATGAATGAAGAGTGGGATTGGAGAGGTTTGATATCAATGATTTCATCTTTGCTGGGGTTGAAGTAATGTTTGATTACCAGCAATAGATGTCTCCCACCTTCATTCTCAGGCTCATTGGCTTCACCCAGCTCCATCATTCTTCTTAGATCAGAATCTGGAAGCTGTAGTACCTCATCAACAGATGTATAAATTGATCTTTTAGCTTCTGTCCTCCCCCTGAACACTTCAAACCACTGGTCTTGAGGGCTGTATGACCATCTGATTATTTCTCTTGAGTCTTCTGGTTTGGAAGTGGGTTTGTTCTTCTTTTTGGGAGGTTGTTGATGAGTGGGAGCTAGGTGTGAGGATTTGGACTTTGAGGGAGGAGAGGAGGGAGGTCTAGGATGGAGAGTGGAAGGTTGTTGGATTGAGGAAATGTTGGGTGAGAGAGAAGGCTTGGGTTTCTTTGTTTTCCTTTCTTCTTGAATGATTCCCCTTTTCTTGGAGCCTTTCTTCTCCAATCTTTCTTCCTCATACTTCTTGACTTTAAAATAGAGGGCTTGCAGGTTCATGAAATTCATGGGACCTAGCCTCTTTCCACTCTCTCCTCTAGCCTTAAGGAAGTCAATCATGATATTCCTTTCTTCATGGGTTCTTTGATTCAGGGCAATGGTCTTTTTGGACTTTTGTTTGGCTTTTTCTTCTTCTTCAGCCTTCTTCTTCTTTGCCAATTGACCCTGCTGTCTGTAGATTTCTTTATTTGATAGTTTCTCAAGGTAGTCTGCATCCTCACCTTGAGAAACTAGAGCCTTTACCCACTCCTCTCTCATTTCTTTGGCTAGTTCAAAATCAGTTATTCTGAACTTAGCCTCTTCCTTCTTCTTCTTCTTCTCTATTTCTTCTTCTTCTTTGTCAAATTTTTCCTGCAGTTGAAGAGCAAGAGCTTCATCTTCTTCAATTTGATAAACTGCAGGAATCTTTACTTTCAGCTTATCCAGCTGTTTTGCATACAGCTAGATTTGTTGTTCTTTGAGGAGAATGGATGTGAGTCTATCTTGAGCTTTCTTTGTTTTAGCCATCTCCTCTTCTTCTCTTCTTCTTCTTCTTCTTCTTCTTTCTTCCTTCTCTTTCTTCTCTCTCAGCAACCTCTCTTCATCTTCTTTATTCATAATTCCCTTTCCCTTATCTTTGTTGGATGCCTCTGCTTCGGCTTCACTGATCACAACAGCAGATGATTATGCTGTTGTTGGAATCTCAGCTTCAGCTTCATTGGCAATTTGGGGAATAGATAAGGGAGGGGAACTTACTTCATCTTCTTCCCATTCCATACCTGTCACATCCTTCCATGCCTCTTTCATCTTTTCCTCTTCTCTTCTTTTTGATTCTTCTTCTGTGTTCAGTCTGACTGTTGGAGAAGAGAGAAAGGATAGGTCTGAGTCAGATCCAGATTCCTCCTTATACAAAGAAGCCTTGATGATCTTGATCATTTCTTGACTTTCTAAGGAGTTGACATTGAAGATGAGTGATCTGAGCTCAAAGACCTTGTGCAGGAAGGCTGAGGGTAGGATCAAGATCTCCTTGATGTTGATTGTTAGAGAAGATCCATTGCTCAGGAAGAAGGTGAAGTCATGGGAGTCAGTGCTTATCCATCCTTGCACTTCGACATCCCTGACCATTCTATTGTACAGGAATCTTCTCTAGCATAGAACTTCTTCTTCAGTGAGAAGACTGCTCCTTATTATTTCAAGTCTTCTAGGAGTCAGTATTCTTTCTGCTGCTGTTGAAGATTCAGGATAGGCTACCCTTTTTGCTGCTTGTATTTGTCTTTCAAAGTTGGGTAGATTATCCTCCATCAAGTCATAGAACCTGCCAATAGCAAGTTCTATTGAGTGGTCCTGTGAGTTGTTAATGCATTGTAGATGGTATAGGTGAAGGACTTGGATGCTGTTGAGAAAGTCCCAGTTTAGTTCTTCTACTCCGCCAAACTCCCAACCAATCCAAAACCTCTCAGACTTTCCATCATACCCCCAAGCTAGTATTGTGTCAAACTCTCGCTGTGTTGAAGTCAGTGAAACTTGGGGGGCAATGGATTGACAGATGATGGCTGCTGCTTCAGGAATGATGCTGAAAGATGTATATGATTGATCTATGTCTTCAGCATCAGTCAGCATCTCATCAACAGCCCTGACGACTAACTTCCAGTCTTCAGATGTCTCTTCTTCTTCGTCATCTGAAGCTGGCAAGTCATGAACCTGTACAAAAGCTGGCTTGAAAAGTGTACTTTGAAATTCAGCCTGCTCTTGAATCCAGTCGTCAAGACTGTCTGAGTCTTCCTCCATTGGGACCATCTCCCCTTTTTTGGTTGCATCAGTGGACAAATAAGCATCAGTTTGGGTGCCCACTGATACAAGAGAGGGAGTAGGAACAGTTGGGCATTGATGGGCTTCATACATAGAGACTTGGTGTCTTAGTTTGGACACTTCAGCCTCTAGCATAGCCACCCTGGCCGTCAATTCCAAGTTATGGAGTTTCAGTCTGTCCTCATCCACAGTTGTGGAATCCTTGGATCTAGATGGAGCCTTAGGCCTGGCCTCTGCATCCCCATCACCCATGGTTTCTTGGCGCTTGGGATTCCTCTCAGTGGGGGGAGTTTCCAAGGAAGCATCCTCACTGTGAGTTGCCATGGTTGAGGTCTTAGCAATGTTGTCACTGTCCTCCTGGTCATTTGATGTACCAGCAGTAGTGACAGCCTCTTCCACATCCACTCTTTCATAACTCCTAGAGTAGACCGTCAGGGTAGAAGAACTTGGGTTGGGTGTGTTGGAAGCAAGATCAATCAGTACCTCCGAGATAGTGGTAGTTGGAGAAGGTACATCATCTTGATCAGGTTCCTCAACACTTAAGTTCAGAAGAGAGAGGAGCGGCTCAGGGGGTTGCTCTATGGATCCGGGATGTGATCCTGATGCTAATAGAGAGGCTTCCAAAGAAGTCTCTTTAGTGTTGTGGCTATCCCTTTTGATATTCTCATCAGAATGTTGGGATTCTGAATTAGGGCTTAGAGGTTGGGTTTGGGCCTTGGAGGCAAGAGAAGAAGGAGTTCTCTTGCCCCTTTTCCTGGTATATGTCGTTGCAACCGGGGCCCTGTGTTCCGGTTGAACGATAACATTCAAAACATGTGTAAGTAATTTTTGTACTTGTGCATCCTTAGTAGAATGCATAGGGGTTTGAATGGTGGAAGCAGACTTCGTTCAGGATGTGAGGTGGAGGGTGTGGGATCAGTATCAGCTGGGATTGCTGAACTGTCACCCGGGGTACTTTGTATGTTCAGCATTGTAGATAACAATGGAACATTGACCCCAAAGAACTTTTTGGAAACAGTTCTCATGCTTTGAAAAATATTATTTTTATGTCCCAACATGTAGATTCTTGCAGGTTTTGAAAGTTCTTTTAGTTCTTGATTGAAAACCTCCTGCAAGAATCTTGGGTACATAAAAAATTGTTGCTTTGCACCCTCTTGAAGGTTATATCTCAAACCCTCAAAGATGAGGTGTGCAAAGTTGAAGCCTAGGTTAGTGACCATACCATGGAAGGCGGAGGCAAGTGCGGAGCTCACCAGATGCCATCCACTCCTCTTTTGAGATATGCATTGGAGAAGATTGTGGCAAATATACTTCCATGGAGGGCCCATCAGCGCCTTCTCGATCGTATACTCGGTCTGATTTCAAGTGTATCCAATGGATACAAAGGTCCTCATGTATTCGTCCTTCGAGTATGAGATGGCTGCTCCCTCATCTTGAAGCTTGAGATGTTTTCTGAGTGTGGCTTCCAAGATGGTGATATCCTTGCCGTCTACTTTGGCTTTGATTTGGGGAATCCACTATTCGGTAGAGTAGACGGCGGTACTCCAGAAATCCTCCATATGAGGGATATATATGGTAGGGTTGGTTGTGAGGGAAAAGTGGATCTTTGATCGACATAAGAAGTAGATCATATCATTAAATCCTTCGGATTTCTTTCCCTTTGTTAGGTATGCTGTAAGGTTATGGTATGGGGAGAACTTATCGTCAGGGTTATTGATGTCTGCCATTGTTGTATGATTTGGAGGGAAGGTTTAGAATATGAAAGGCTTTGAATGTTTTAAGGATGAAGGGCTTTGAATGTAGTGGGGACTTGAGAGAAAGTGATGTGGTTTTAGGGTGAAATTGAAGGTGAAGAGGTGGTGAGGAAATTTGATATGTTCTTATAACGACAGAGGAAGGAAAAAGCAAAATGACTTGTACAGTACAACCTAATTCACCTTTTACTGTTACAGCTGTAATACACCAAGGCAGTCATGGTTAAGACTGACGTTAATATTTACAGCGGGTAAAAGTTAATTTGGACTTAAATTTACTCATCAGCAGCAAACTTGGTTGTTGTGGATGAGTAAGCCTGTCCGCTGCAACCTTGGTTGCTGCGGAAGGTTAAGTCTGTCAGCAGCAAACTCATCTGCTGCTGAGGGATTTAATAATCCGCAGCAAGGATGTTGCTGCTGACAGTCTTAAAGAAATCCGCAGGAAACCTGTTCCTGCTGATAACTTAAAGCAGTCAGCTGCAAATCTTTTGCTGCTGAAGATTAAACCTGTCAGCAGTTAACTCATCTGCTGCTGATGGATTTAATGGTCCACAGCAAGGATGTTGCTGCTGACAGTCTTAAGGATATCCGCAGGAAACCTGTTCCTGCTGATAACTTAAAGCCGTCAGTTGCAAATCTTTTGCTATTGAAGATTAAACCTGTCAGCAGCTGAAGGACAAAAATGCTGCTGACTTATAACTTTTATTTACAACATAAGACAAAACATATTTTAAAAATAGAATTTTTAGAAATAGATTTTAATCAAAGTTCATCATACCAATGGATTCAACTAAATATTTAAATCTAGCTTCATCAAAAGGTTTTGTAAACAAATCAGCATATTGCTCATTCGTATGAACTTTGGTTAAAATAATTCTCCTGCACATGATAGATTTCTAATTAGTAGGAGGAACCCAAGAGTCTGCAGACTTGAAAAAGATGGTTGTTAGTTTATCCTTTTCAGTATGTTTGCAGTCAATGGAACCAATGATAAAGCTTGGAGATGATATGGCTTTCCATTGCTTTGTTGGTGATTTTCTAGTTTTCCTCACATTGTCAGCAGCGGATTTTGCTACTGATGTTTCTGGCTTGTCAACAGTAGATCCTGCTGCTGATAGCTTTGCTGAAGTAGCAACATTCTTTGCTGCTGAAGGCTTTGCCTTGGATTTTGCCTTATCAGTAGTGGACACTCTTGCTACTGATGGCTTTGCCTTATCAGCAGCAGATTTTGCTGCGGAGGATTTTAGCTTATCAGCAGCAGACTTGGTTGCTGCTGAAAGCTTCTGCTTTGTTTTCTTGGGCTTCACTTGACTACCAACATTTTTTCTGACTGCTGATGGTTTAACAACCGATGTATGATGATCCTTCTTTACCTTTTGTCTTTGAGGGGCTTGATGAAGGATCTGGTTGAAGGGGTTAAACTTACAATTTGCAGCAAAGTGGTCTGATTCACCACAAATGATGCAAGTTTGTTGAGATTTAGGCAGCTTCACTCTTGGGGGAGATAGAGACTCCCTGAACTTAGTTGCTTTGACCTCGTAGCTTCTTACCTTCTTGTTTTTGTTAGTCTTTTCAAATACATGCTGCTTTGAGTTTCTTTGGTATTCCAGGTAATGAAAGCAGGTGCTGGCAGTGTGGTTATACCTGCCACACACAAAGCATGATCTTGCCAGTTTGTCTCTTGAAAGGTAGACATAGTCCTTTCTTTGGAACAGATCCTTGAAGTTCCATGGATGTTATGTTCAAAAGTGGCTTATTCTAGGGTCTTTTGAACATATGGAACTTTTTCTTCAGGCATAAGACATATATCAAACACCTTCCTCTTTGTGATCCGCTTTGACTGAGGCTTGGGGTTTGTGGGTCCAGATGTCTCTCCCTTTTCAATATTTAGCTTTCTTCCATCTGGAGGATAGCTGATCTTGATCTGTTTGAATGGGACAGGGGCTGGAATAGCTTGAGTAACAGCAGGAACGTCAACTTTATTTGGAACAGCTTCAGATGGGGCTGCACTGGTTTCATCATGGTCTGAGCAGGTTGACTCAGATTCTGATGAGGTAGTGCAGTCTTCAACGAAAGGTTCATCCGTTGAAGGATCAAGGTTTCGGTTTGCAGTGTCAAGATTTGCAACATTGAAGCTTGGTTCATGAATGGCAATATAGTCAGCACGAGGAGGAACATATTTGTACTGATCACTGTTATACCCAAGTCCAGTCTTTACCTTTTCATGGACTTGAATATCTAAAAGTAGTTGTAATGTTTTGGAGGAAAATTCATATTTTTCAACATGAACTTTCTGTTCCGCCAGTTCAGCTCTGGTAGCTTTTAGTTTGACCAGTAGATCATTAATTTGAGTTTCAAGATTAGTTTGTTCGTGTTTTAACAATGAAATCTCTTTCTTAAGGCAGTTAATCTTTTCTTTATAAGTATTTTCAACCTTTTTGAACTCAGATTTCATCTGGTGAAACTCTACATTTTGATCTATAAGGTTTTGGTTATGCTTTCTATAACCCAAAACTTTATCAATATAGGCTTGAGAGCAAAGATGTTCAAATACCTGAGGTGGTATCTCTGTAGTGTCTTCCATAAGAGCTTGATTGTTGACAGGCAGCTCTTCATACTGGAAGCTCCAGTCGAAGTCAGAAGTTCCGACAGTTGCACAGGCTGCATTTTGAACTGGAGGAGTAGCTTGTTGTTGTTGTTGTCTGGGTTAGGCTTGGTGAGCTTGTCTTGACTGAGGAGTAGCTGGATTTGCTCTTGGTGCCTTGCAGTCTCTAGAAAAGTGACCCAGTAGGTTACAGTTGTAACATCTTAGTTTGCTTTTATCCAAGCCAACTCTGGTGTTGGAGTTGTTACTTGGAATGGGTCTTCCGGTTCTAGAGTAGAACCTTTTTGCTCTTATAGAGAGCATGGCATACGAGTGCTGTATGTCCATTTCTTCTAAGTCATCTGTGATAAAGGACATGTTGCTTGAGTTTTCAGAAACAAAAGCAGCAGAGGTTGAGGTTTGAGGAGGAGCTTCTAGAAGAAATGGTGAGGTGTTTGTTTGAGAGGTTGGAGTTTGTGGATGGGTGACAATGGGAGGATAGTAGTTGCTGGAACTAGGACCTGAGTGGTCAGAGTGAAGTGCTGATGAGATGGTGGAAGAAGAAGAGGCTAATTGATGATCGGAGCTCCTTTCCTTGGCTTGAATCATTTCTAATTCATATGTTTTGTAACATCCCAAATAATGACAAGACAAAAAAAAAAAAGGGGGAATAAAGTGGGCTTGGCCAAAATTTCGGCCCATGGGCCGAAAAGAAAAGGGGGAAAACCCCATTACAAAACAGCAGCTTCAACCCAAACCCCTCTCATTTCATCTTCCTGCGCAAGAATACTAGAGAGAGAGAGAGAGAGCGATCGGCTTGTGAAGAAAACCGCAAGGAGAAGACTCAAGGGCTCGGGAATCATCCGACTCCACCATTTCAACGCATAGCAACAGAAATCGGGCCTGTTGAGGTAAGCATCGCCTCTAATTATGAGTCTTTGCATGTCTCGGGTTTAAATCAAATAAAGATACGATTTTTGCATACGAAACTTGAAACAAATCACGTATTTGAACTCAAGAACGATAAAGGAAGGTGTTTAACGTAAAATGCTCAAGGTTTAATCGATTGGAAATAAGTTGGCTGGAGCAAGGTTCTGGTTAGGGAAGATGCAGACCCATGACTCGAAACTATAGTTTCGATACATACAGACCCGTCGAAACTACTCTAGTTTCGATAGTCATGTTTGACTCGAAACTATCTAGTTTCGATAGCAGCCAATGACTCGAAACTACCATAGTTTCGATAAGAACTCAGGACTCGAAACTACCTAGTTTCGAGTGTCACCTTGAACCTAAACTAAGATTTTTCATAAGTTAATGACTCGAAACTACCATAGTTTCGATAGGATCTCATGACTCGAAACTACCTAGTTTCGATAGAAGGATTATGACTCGAAACTACCTTGTTTCGAGTGTAAGACCATAGCTCGAAACTACCATAGTTTTGATGCGACCCACCTCCCGAAACTACTGAGTTCAAGCATAGTAATGTCTAGTGTCATCTAGGAGCACCATCTTATGTGTATGACTTTATTATACAGATCGTGAGTGACATTAGTGAAGCCCAGTAGCCAGCTTAGTGTATTACAGAAACTACTCATCAGGTGAGTTCTATGTGCCCCTTTTTATGTTATGTGCAAATGTTTTCAAATGTTTTGGGGCTGAAGTGTATACACTAAGTGAATAAAGTTTATGAATGTTAATGTGATCATATGTGTTATACAAGTATATATATATATACATATACACGAAAGAGAAATTATGAATAAAGAATGAAAAGCATGATTATAAAGAGTGAACGAAAGTATAACACAAAATGAAAGAATGAAATCCTGCTTTATATCCATGTATATATTGCTTGCAAAGAATGAAATGAATAAATGGCATAACATGTAAGAATGAAATCTTGCTTTATATCCATGTATATATTGCTTGCAAAGTACAGAAAATGTTATGGACGCTTCGATGATAACGGCTACTTCGGTAGACGGACGACCATGTGACTATTTTACAACCGGGACAAGTGCGTTCCTTCATCAGCTAGGACGTACGGATGCCATTACAGGACGGTCGAAGCAATTGGCATATTATAGTAGAACGGTTGTATAAATAATAGTCGCATGGGAAACGGATACCTTCGGGTAGACGGGCGAATTACGGCCTACGACGGTAGGACGGTTGTAAGTCATGACGGACGGACAAAGGTTGCCGGACGGTTGTAAGAATAAAATGACGGACGGCACTTGTTGCCGGACGGTTGTAAGTATAGGTGGGCCATGACGATGGACCACGGCGATTGTCTGTGTGACATTCGTAAGCAAATGACGGGTTGATCACCCTTATATAGTATGACCCATGAAATTAAAGAAAGAAAGAAAAGAAAAGAAAAAGGGTGAATGCATATATATATATATATATGAAATCACAAAAATACAGAAAAGAAAATACAGAAAAGAAAGAAGAAAGAAAGGCAAAAGTTATGAATACGTATTTATATGAATGATCATACAGTAATGCATACTTATACCTATAAAGAAAAGAATGTTTACAGTAAATTGCATTAAACTAGAACTCACCAGCGTTAGCTGACTTTTAGTATACATTTCAGGTAAAGGAAGAAAAGGTCGTGCGATGGCGTGAAGGTTACCCGGCACAAGACTGACATCCCACTTTTGTTTGTTAAGACTTCCGCTGTTATGTAATGTAATTGAATGATGAATGTTTTAAATTTAAGTTCAGTATTTATGGCTATGTTTATGAGTAAATCCAACAAGTGAGGTCACCCGGGAAAGGGGCCTTACAAGTTGGTATCAGAGCAATAGTTTGAGAGATTTAGACATCCCTAAATGTCTAGACTCAAACTGATTATGGGACCAACGCACGGATGTCAGTATGGGTAACCAACGCCAACACTAGCACGGTAAGTAAGTTATAAAGTTAATACTCTTGCATAGGAATAGATACCTTAACTTAGAACAAATAGATGTTAATGCCACGACTGATTTGAAGAGTTTCGAACCCGAAAAGCAATGTAAATTAGTAATCACAAACCGGTCACTGTAATTAAGAATTTACCTTGCTCGTACTGTTCCAAACTATGATCTGAAGAAATGACATTGATGTATTCCCTTTTTAACTATCAGGAAATTAAGAACTATGGCTGGTGGAGGAAGAACAGGACCTCGAGGCGGTCGCACTGGCCGACGAGGTAGACCTCCGTTGAATCAAAGACTAGAAGAAGAAGAGAGTGTGCACGCAGAGCACACCGAAAGTGTGCACGAAACAGAAGTGACCCCAATTATGAACGACAGTCCAGGGCCTATACAGTTGGAACCTGAAGTCAGGGATGCTATTGCCCGTGAAGTTGTGCTCACTTTGAAAAAGGTATTGCCTGATCTACTATCCGAGGCAATAAAGAAAAGTAAGGAGGAGGATGAAGGAGACAATGAAGAGAAAGTATATGACAGTGATGGGGATGAAATAAAGATTGGATCGAGCAATCGTGGGTGCACTTACAAAGGTTTCAAGGACGGAGACCCACCCAAGTTCGATGGGAGCAAAGATTCAGTGGCAACGCTTGAATGGATTGAGAGGATGAGTGCTGTAATCAACATCAGCGAGTGTCGACCAGACCAGGCTGTTAAATATGTTGCTCATTCTTTCACCAACGAAGCCTTAGGTTGGTGGAGGAACATTCAGAGGACGAAGTCCCCAAACGCTCTTGCAAGAATGACATGGGAAGAACTGAAAAAGCTGGTAATTCAAAAGTTCTGTCCCCAGAACGAAATTGATCGAGTGGAAAATGAATTCCTAAACCTTAAAGCTGGCAACAAGACACACCGCCAGTATACTTCTAGATTCAATGAGTTGGCACAGCTGGTACCCCACCTGGTGGAGACAGAAGAGCGAATGATCAAGTATTATGTGAAGGGCCTACCTCAAAGGGTCCGTGTCCACGTGAAAGCCAACCTACCCTCGACCTTCGAGTCGGTAGTGAATCTGAGCGGAATCGTCTACGACGATTATGCCAATGAGGACCCACCAAC
Organism: Smallanthus sonchifolius; assembly: GCA_023525975.1. Taxonomy (NCBI): domain Eukaryota; kingdom Viridiplantae; phylum Streptophyta; class Magnoliopsida; order Asterales; family Asteraceae; genus Smallanthus; species Smallanthus sonchifolius. Next base: position 43,999,832 of record CM042023.1, read on the forward strand.
AGAAACCCAAAAGAGAAAGTGGGAGAACCCGTCTAGAGGCACCGGAAGAGGGAACGTAATAACTGGAAATAAGAAACCAAGGTCGGACAAATATGAAACCTGCAAGAAATGCGGAAGGCAACATTTTGGCGAGTGCCGGGTCGGCTCCACCACATGTTACAGGTGTGGGAAGGCGGGGCACTACTCTCGTGACTGCTTGAGAGACACTAAATGCCAAGTATGTGGACTGTTTGGTCACCTGACTAAGGATTGCAGAAAAGCCAGACAATCTGGTTCGGGAAAAGAAAAGGAACAGGAACAACCAAAGACTAGGACTCGAGCTTACGCCCTGACTGAGGAGGAAGCAAGGGGAAATCCTGATGTTGTGTCAGGTACGTTCCTAGTTAATGATGAACGTGCGGCTATATTATTTGACTCGGGTGCTAGTAAAAGCTTTATATCAAATGCCTTTAGTCGAAAACTGAATTGCACTATCAACACAATAGTAAAGGCCTTTAGTGTACAAACTGCCGTTGGTAAAAATTCGGCAGTATTCCAAGTAACAGAGGATTGCATAATAGAAATAGAGGGTCATAAATTTCCTTCTAGATTATTCCTTCTCACCTTAGGAGGATTCGATATAGTATTGGGTATGGATTGGCTAGCTGCCAACGAAGCTCAAATCATATGTAAACGTAAGAGGATACACCTCAAAGGTCCTAGCGGCAGTCCAATTACGGTTTATGGGGATTGGAATTGCACAATGCCGAACGTCATCTCGATGATTAAGGCCGAAAGTTACATGAGGCGCGGCTGCGAAGCTTATCTGGCATATGTTATAGATGATAGAGTGAAAACGAAAGAACTCAAGAATGTACCCGTGGTGTGCAATTTTCCGGAAGTATTCCCTGAGGATCTACCTGGGTTGCCACCCGATCGGGAAATAGAATTTCAGATTGATTTACTGCCAGGAGCTGAGCCCGTTGCCAAAGCCCCCTACCGATTGGCTCCGTCAGAAATGAAGGAATTGATGTCCCAACTAGAGGAACTAACCGAGAAAGGATTTATTAGGCCGAGCATCTCACCATGGGGCGCTCCGGTACTATTTGTAAAGAAGAAGGACGGCAGTATGCGCATGTGTATCGACTACCGCGAATTGAACAAGAGAACAGTAAAGAACAAATACCCACTGCCTAGAATAGACGACCTTTTTGATCAACTGCAAGGCGCGAGTTGGTTCTCAAAGATTGATCTCAGGTCGGGTTACCATCAATTGAAAGTAAGAGAGAAGGATGTACCGAAAACTGCGTTTCGTACACGTTACGGGCATTATGAATTTCTTGTGATGTCCTTCGGACTAACCAACGCACCAGCAGCATTTATGGATTTAATGAACAGAGTATGCCGACCCATGTTGGATCGATCAGTAATAGTTTTTATAGATGACATCCTCATATATTCAAAGAATGAAGGTGATCACCACTGTCACCTAAGAGAAGTATTGGAGGTGCTAAAGCAGGAAAAGTTGTACGCAAAATTCTCCAAATGCGCGTTCTGGCTTAGGGAAGTCCAATTCCTAGGTCATGTAATAAACCCAAACGGCATCATGGTGGATCCTGCAAAGATCGAGACAGTAAAGGAATGGAACATCCCAAAGACACCAACAGAGATACGAAGCTTTCTAGGGTTGGCAGGCTACTATCGAAGGTTTATCCAAGATTTCTCAAGAATTGCCTCGCCGCTAACCAAACTGACACGGAAGGAAGTAAAGTATGAATGGGGTCCAACCCAAAACAACGCGTTTGAGGAACTTAAGACACGATTAACTCAAGCTCCAGTATTAACACTACCTGAGGGAAATGAAGACTTAGTAGTCTACTCTGACGCTTCAGGGCAAGGTTTAGGGTGCGTACTCATGCAACGAGGAAAGGTAATTGCTTATGCATCGCGGCAACTAAAGGTTCATGAAGTTAACTACCCAACACATGATCTAGAATTAGCAGCAGTAGTTTTCGCGTTGAAAATATGGAGACACTACTTGTATGGAGTTAAATGCACCATCTACTCCGATCACAAAAGCTTGAAATACTTTTTCGAACAAAAGGAACTAAACATGAGGCAAAGAAGATGGTTAGAGCTACTGAAAGACTATGACTGTGAGATATTGTACCATCCAGGCAAGGCAAACGTAGTGGCTGACGCTTTAAGTAGAAAGGAAGAATCGGCACCTATCCGGATCAAAGCGTGTCAGTTAATTATAACGCCAGACTTAATGGGTGAAATATCAAGGGCACAAGATGAAGCATTGTTAGAAAGAAATGTGAAACGGGAAAGAATAGTAGGACAACAAGGGAACTTAGATGCGAACGCATACGGAGTACGAACTAGGTTTGGCCGAATGTGGATACCTAAGATTGGTGAGCTTAGAGCCAAAATACTCGATGAGGCCCATAAGTCTCGCTATTCTATCCACCCCGGGACAAACAAAATGTATCAAGACTTGAAGAAAGAATACTGGTGGCCTGGCATGAAGAATGATGTGACAGAATACGTGAGCAAGTGCCTAACGTGTTCTCTAGTTAAGGCCGAGCAACAGAAACCATGCGGTAAAATGCAACCTTTACCAATACCGGAATGGAAGTGGGAAGAGATCACAATGGACTTCATTACCAAGCTACCGCGAACAGCTAAAGGCAATGATACCATTTGGGTGATCGTCGACCGCTTGACAAAGAGTGCTCACTTCTTGCCAATACGAGAAACTTCTTCTTCTGAAAAACTAGCAGAAGTATTTATCAAGGAAATTGTGAGCAGACATGGTATGCCGCTGTCGATTGTGTCTGACAGGGATACTAGATTCACGTCAAGGTTTTGGAAGAAATTCAATGAAGCAATGGGCACTAGACTGAACATCAGCACCGCTTACCACCCCCAAACCGATGGACAATCGGAAAGGACCATTCAGACCTTGGAGGACATGCTCCGGGCCTGTATCATTGACTTCGGTGGGAGTTGGGACAGCCATCTACCATTGGCAGAATTTTCATATAACAACAGCTATCACTCGACTATTGGCATGCCGCCATTTGAAATGTTGTATGGGAGGAAATGTAGGACCCCGGTTTGTTGGGGGGAAATTGGACAGAAGGATTTTGCAAGTCTCGAAGTGGTCAAAGCTACTTCTGAGAAATTTGATCAAATCAAGGCTCGTATGAAAGCCGCAAAAGACAGACAGAAATCATACGCGGATAAGAGAAGGAGGGATTTAGAGTTTCAAGTAGGGGACATGGTACTGTTGAAAGTATCACCGTGGAAAGGAATCATTCGGTTCAGAAAGCGTGGCAAACTAAGTCCAAGGTTTGTCGGACCTTTCAAGATTGTAGCAAGAGTGGGTCAAGTTGCTTACAGACTCGACCTACCCGTCGAGTTTAGTGGAATACACCCTACGTTCCACGTGTCGCACTTACGCAAGTGCCTAGCTGACGATACAGCTCACATACCTTACGACGAGATCGAAGTGGATAACAGACTAAATTATGTAGAGGAACCAATAGCTATTCTTGACAGAGCTGAGAAACGATTACGCAATAAGTCGATTCCTTTAGTCAAAATACAATGGAAACACAGAAAGGGGTCCGAGGCTACTTGGGAGAAAGAAGACGAGATGAAGGAACTGTATCCCCAGTTGTTTAACGTGTAACAGGTTTCGAGGACGAAACCTCATTAAGGAGGGTAGACTTGTAACATCCCAAATAATGACAAGACAAAAAAAAAAAAAAAGGGGGAATAAAGTGGGCTTGGCCAAAATTTCGGCCCATGGGCCGAAAAGAAAAGGGGGAAAACCCCATTACAAAACAGCAGCTTCAACCCAAACCCCTCTCATTTCATCTTCCTGCGCAAGAATACTAGAGAGAGAGAGAGAGCGATCGGCTTGTGAAGAAAACCGCAAGGAGAAGACTCAAGGGCTCGGGAATCATCCGACTCCACCATTTCAACGCATAGCAACAGAAATCGGGCCTGTTGAGGTAAGCATCGCCTCTAATTATGAGTCTTTGCATGTCTCGGGTTTAAATCAAATAAAGATACGATTTTTGCATACGAAACTTGAAACAAATCACGTATTTGAACTCAAGAACGATAAAGGAAGGTGTTTAACGTAAAATGCTCAAGGTTTAATCGATTGGAAATAAGTTGGCTGGAGCAAGGTTCTGGTCAGGGAAGATGCAGACCCATGACTCGAAACTATAGTTTCGATACATACAGACCCGTCGAAACTACTCTAGTTTCGATAGTCATGTTTGACTCGAAACTATCTAGTTTCGATAGCAGCCAATGACTCGAAACTACCATAGTTTCGATAAGAACTCAGGACTCGAAACTACCTAGTTTCGAGTGTCACCTTGAACCTAAACTAAGATTTTTCATAAGTTAATGACTCGAAACTACCATAGTTTCGATAGGATCTCATGACTCGAAACTACCTAGTTTCGATAGAAGGATTATGACTCGAAACTACCTAGTTTCGAGTGTAAGACCATAGCTCGAAACTACCATAGTTTTGATGCGACCCACCTCCCGAAACTACTGAGTTCAAGCATAGTAATGTCTAGTGTCATCTAGGAGCACCATCTTATGTGTATGACTTTATTATACAGATCGTGAGTGACATTAGTGAAGCCCAGTAGCCAGCTTAGTGTATTACAGAAACTACTCATCAGGTGAGTTCTATGTGCCCCTTTTTATGTTATGTGCAAATGTTTTCAAATGTTTTGGGGCTGAAGTGTATACACTAAGTGAATAAAGTTTATGAATGTTAATGTGATCATATGTGTTATACAAGTATATATATATATACATATACACGAAAGAGAAATTATGAATAAAGAATGAAAAGCATGATTATAAAGAGTGAACGAAAGTATAACACAAAATGAAAGAATGAAATCCTGCTTTATATCCATGTATATATTGCTTGCAAAGAATGAAATGAATAAATGGCATAACATGTAAGAATGAAATCTTGCTTTATATCCATGTATATATTGCTTGCAAAGTACAGAAAATGTTATGGACGCTTCGATGATAACGGCTACTTCGGTAGACGGACGACCATGTGACTATTTTACAACCGGGACAAGTGCGTTCCTTCATCAGCTAGGACGTACGGATGCCATTACAGGACGGTCGAAGCAATTGGCATATTATAGTAGAACGGTTGTATAAATAATAGTCGCATGGGAAACGGATACCTTCGGGTAGACGGGCGAATTACGGCCTACGACGGTAGGACGGTTGTAAGTCATGACGGACGGACAAAGGTTGCCGGACGGTTGTAAGAATAAAATGACGGACGGCACTTGTTGCCGGACGGTTGTAAGTATAGGTGGGCCATGACGATGGACCACGGCGATTGTCTGTGTGACATTCGTAAGCAAATGACGGGTTGATCACCCTTATATAGTATGACCCATGAAATTAAAGAAAGAAAGAAAAGAAAAGAAAAAGGGTGAATGCATATATATATATATATATGAAATCACAAAAATACAGAAAAGAAAATACAGAAAAGAAAGAAGAAAGAAAGGCAAAAGTTATGAATACGTATTTATATGAATGATCATACAGTAATGCATACTTATACCTATAAAGAAAAGAATGTTTACAGTAAATTGCATTAAACTAGAACTCACCAGCGTTAGCTGACTTTTAGTATACATTTCAGGTAAAGGAAGAAAAGGTCGTGCGATGGCGTGAAGGTTACCCGGCACAAGACTGACATCCCACTTTTGTTTGTTAAGACTTCCGCTGTTATGTAATGTAATTGAATGATGAATGTTTTAAATTTAAGTTCAGTATTTATGGCTATGTTTATGAGTAAATCCAACAAGTGAGGTCACCCGGGAAAGGGGCCTTACATGTTTTTAGCATGCCAAAGAGCTCTGTCATCTGGAGAGTTTTTAAATTCTCTGTTCTTCTTATAGACACTGTATATAGTGTCCAGCAGCTTGGGAGAGATCTGATAAACTTTTTGAGAATGTCTTCATTCTCTAACTTTACTTTGGAGCACTGCAGTTCTCCCACCAGGTACGTGTACCTGTTATACAAAACGGTTAGTGACTCACCTTCCTTCCAAACGAAGTTTTCGTATTGCTGCTTCAGAACGTCCCTTCTGTTTTCTTTGACTTCCTCTGAGCCAGCAAACATCTTCTCAAGAGCCTCCCAGAGCTCCTTAGTAGTTTTGTAACTTCTGAAGTTATGAAAAACTTCATTTGGAAGGCACATTTGGATAGCTCCTAGTGCCTTGAAATCCACCTCCATCTTTTTTATGTCCTCTTCTGAGTACTTGGAGGGCTCCTTCGGAACTAGTGGTCCTCCAGAGTCAGCAGAGGCCACCATGGGAGTGTAGGGTCCATCCCTGATGGATTTCCACATTCCGTACTCCTGATAACAGAAAAAGATTTCAATGCGATTCTTCCACATGTCGTAGTCTTCCCCAGATACCAATCTTGGTGGTCGGTTGATGCTGCCGATGTCTTCAAATCCATTGCTCGGTGCCATCTTTGTTTTTGTGTTTTTGGGTGACTTGATGAAAGAGAGAGTTTAGAATAGAACTAGATGTGATTAAACAAGTGTGAGTTTGTTTAATCTGAGCCAAAGCTCTGATACCACTTGTAGGATCGTGAAAGTACATGATGGTTCTGTTCTTAGTTGAAATTGCCGGAAACAATAACAACTACACAAGTATAATCGAGTAAACAGAAAGAATACTTTTAAGAAAACTATTGTATTAAGCTTTTGCAAATAAACAATTACAAATGAAAAACTCAATCAAAAAGCACACATACAATGAAGTGTTTACACAATATTTATACTCACTTAGAATCAAGACAGACCCTTGTTTCTAAGGATCAGATCTAACACAGACCGTTGATCTTTTGTATATAGCTAACTATTACATGTTTAGTCTAAAACTAGTTAACTTTATTGAAGCGTCTTCTTTATGCATTATTACTTGCATACTTGGAGAAGAGCATTTTTGTCCGTCATTGGTTGTGCCATTGAGGTTCCTTCTGCTTTGAGTGTGTCAGTGGCTTTTGCAGAAAGTTGTTAGTGACGCTTGGCATGGATAGTCAGCTGCAACGATTTATCTTCAAGGCACAGGGCTGTCAGCAGCAAGGATGATGATCAGCAGCAAGATGTGACCATCCAAAGATGCTGATGATTTACCTATCAGCAGCATCAAGTGTTGATGCTGCTGAGAAGCCTATCCGCAGTAACTTTGGTCTTCAGCAGATAAGGCTATCCGCAGCAGATTTGTTCTTCAGCAGAAGAACAAGTATCCGCTGCAGATAAGCTTGTCCGCGGCAGTTTGTTGGTCAGCAGCAAACTCTGAGATCAGCAGCATTTGTACTTAGAGAATTTTGTAGCCATTAGTCTCTATTTCTACAACTTATATGCTTTCACCCGAATAGGATGATGCTTTTTCTTGCGGCTTAGAGCATCGGCTACCACGTTAGCCTTTCCCGGCTGATATAAGATTTCACAGTCATAATCTTTGACTAGTTCCAACCCCCGTCGTTACCTCATATTTAAATTTTTCTGGTCAAAGAAATACTTAAGACTTTTGTGATCTGTATAAATCGTACACTTCGTTCTGTATAAATAATGCCTCCAGATCTTTAGTGTGAACACCACCGCAGCTAATTCTACATCATGAGTTGGATAGTTTACTTCATGTGTCTTTAGCTGTCGAGAGGCATAGGCTATCACCTTCCCTCTTTGCATCAGAACACATCCTAACCCAATCTTGGAAGCATTAGAATACACCACAAAGTCTTCTACTCCTTCTTGCAATGCCAGAACCGGAGTTTGTGTCAAATTTTCTTTCGAAGTACGGAATGCTTTCTCCTGATCTGCATTCCATTCATACTTCGAATTCTTTCGAGTTAGCTTAGTTAATGGGGTGGCTATCTTAGAGAAGTCCTGGATGAACCTTCTAAAATAGCTAGCTAATCCCAAGAAACTTCTAACTTCTGATGGGTTCTTAGGTGGAGACCATTTCATTACAGCCTCTACCTTTGCTGGGTCTACTGAGATGCCTTCTGCATTTACAACATGGCCCAGAAATTGAACTTCTCTCAACCAGAATGCACATTTTGAGAACTTTGTGTACAATTTCTCCTTTTGTAAAGTACTAAGTACTCCATGAAGATGTTGTGCATGTTCTTCTTCACTTTTTGAATAAATCACAATGTCATCAATGAAGACAATAACGAATTTGTCTAACATTGGCCGACATACTATATTCATGAGGTCCATGAAGACTGCCGGAGCATTTGTCACTCCAAAAGGCATAACTACAAACTCATAATGTCAATAACGAGTTCTGAATGCTGTTTTAGGCACATCTTCTTCTCGCACCGTGACTTGATGATAACCGGATCTTAAGTCAATCTTGGAAAACTAACTTGATCCTTGCAATTGATTAAATAGATCATCAATTCTAGGTAAGGGATACCTATTCTTGATAGTCAATTTGTTCAATTCGCGGTAGTCTATACACATTCTCATACTACCGTCTTTCTTCTTTACAAACAGAATTGGTGCACCCCAAGGGCACACACTAGGGCGTATAAATCCCTTGTCCAACAACTCTTGCAGTTGTGACATCAACTCCTTCATTTCTGTTGGTGCTAACCGGTATGGAGCCTTAATTACCGGCTTAGCTTCAGGAATTAAATCAATTTTAAATTCGATCTCTCTCTCTCTTAGCTGGAGCACCTGGAAGATCGGCTGGCAATACTTCTGGGAATTATTTTACCACTGGAACTTGATTTAGTTCTTTCCCTTTTATCTTTACATCAGTTACGTAGGCTAAGAAGGCTTGATGACCTTGTCTCACGTAGCTACTCATTTTGGCCATCGTACATAACGTGATCTGGTTCCTTCGTTCGCCAATAACACTAACTTCTTTTCCTGTAGGCGTTGTGATTCGTACAATCTTCTGATTGCACATAACCGTTGCAACATATGAAGACAACCGGCCCATTCCAATGATCACGTCGAATTATTGCATTGGCATCAGGATTAAGTCGACGAGATATTCTTCTCCTTTTATCAGCAGTCGGCAATATCGGCATATTTCAGTTACTACGTAGTTTCGATCACTCATGATTTCAACCTCTAATGCCTTAGCCAACTTACTTCTATTGAATTTTCTAGCGTTCACATATTTTAACGAAATAAACGATCGACTAGCTCCAGTATCGAATAAAACACACACAGGTAGGGAATTCAAGATGAATGTACCTGATACAAAGTCAGGAACATCTTTTGCTTCCTCTATAGTGATTTGAAAATCCCTACCCCTTGGCTTCGGAGCCTCGATCATCTTAACTTCGTTTTCTGCCACTCTAGACCCTTCTCCGGTCTTTTCAGTCTGGAATTTTAACTCAGGACATTCTCTGCTAAAATGTCCTGTTTATAACAGTTGTAGCACAGACGGGTCCCACTCAGACACTGTAATGCAGTGTGTCCCGCCTTTCCACACTTGTGACAAGTTATAGACTTGAATCGGCACTCTCCTGGGTGCCTCTTTCCACAAGTCTTGAAGTCATGTATATTTTTCCTTTAGGAGGAACCACCTCTTGGTTTATTGAACTTAAATCTCTTAAGAAGCATATGAGAAGGATAATTCTCTCATTTCCTCTTTCCATCTCTCTCAGCCTGTCTCTTGAGCTCAGTCTCGCGTTCTCGAGCCTAATTAATCATCTCCTCCAAGTTCGCACACTTGGATGGATGGATAAACTCTCTAATCTCAGTTTTCAAAACGAGATGATATCTCGTCATCCACATTTCAGGGGTTGTTAACAAAGCCGGACAGAACCTCGCTTTGTGAAAGAAGATCCCCGATTTCTAATGAGTTCTGTAGATCTGCTTATAAGATCAGGAAGTTTGCATCGAATGCCTTTCCTAATTCTATTGCGATTTGTCTCTGGATATTCTCCGGGACTTGTTCGAATTCATTCTCGTCATGATATGGAGATTCAGCTCTCCTGTGACTCCCTTCATCGTGAACTTCGTCATTCTGATGTTCAGCCATTTGCTGAAACATGGCATCGCTTTAATCTCTCATTCGTTTACCCTAATCATAATCTAGGGATTTATACTATAGGCCTCATATTAATTTAACCCTAATTAAGTATTCTAGGGTTTCATGAAAGGCCCGTATTCATGCATTTACACATATGCACATATACATTCATTTATGCATCTTAATCATGCTTATTCACATTTCCCCGACTTACTATCTTCTGATATAAGTAATCATATGATGTTTGTGATATCATGATGGTCCCATACATTAGCTCCAATACTGGCCAGGCATAAGGCTATGTATGTTACGTATCATGATACTCCCAACTATCACATGGAGCTTATCTCATACAAATTTTTGCCCACGTATACTCACACATTTATGTTTTAGCACTGGAATTTAAATATAACTGCATCCTTGGACGGCCTCGAATCGAATCCCTATTCATATCATGAGCACTTATGGTTTGAGTTTAAGCATCCCCTTTTGATACTTAAATCTCTCAAACCGTGCTCTGATACCAACTTGAAACACCCTACTTATTATAATAATATTATCAGAGTTAATTTCTTAAAAACAGTCCCAGTTTCATAAAACCTTGTCATTTAAAATGACTACGGTAAAATTTTCATTTATAAATATTGTTTTACATAAGATGTTTACATTTACATCATTCTACATAGGGATTTTCCAACTCAGATAGCTCTGTCCTCAGGAAGCTTCATTCCATATGCTTCTTTCCTTTTGGAAAACATTTTTGAATTAGCTTTCGCTAAGTAAGTACACTGCATCTTTTCATTTTATTATGAACCCCTTTAGGTTCTTATTATTGTTCACGTTTCTCAGGCTCTCGGTGCCCCCTTGACCATTTCCGGACGTACCTCCGGTTACGTCATTCGTATATTTTATGGGTGTGCTAACCCCCTCGCGACCATCTTCGGACGTACCTCCGGTCTGAGTTTTTAGCAAGGTCTTTATTCTCGTCAGTATAGACCCCTTGCGTTTGTCACGAAAACTCATTCATTTCCTCAGCCCCGTAGGCTTGGAATCTTTTCCTCAGCCCCGTAGGCTTGGAATCTTTTTAGTTTTCTTCTTTATTATTGAGATCCACCTTATAGGCCGGGTATCTCATTTCATTTGGGACCTTGAGTATCTTAGACTCACAACCTCCCAAATGTATCAAGCATTTGTTCTCATTTCATGTATATGCTTGACTTATTTCCCAACCAGTCCTTACCTTAAAACTTCGTAACGGTTTCTCCACGATGCATTAAAAGGGTTTATATATAGGAAGTACCAGCGGCGTATCCACCACCCCTTTAACACTTCGTGAGTACTCCGTTATTTCATTTTAGGGTTTAGACTTGTTTCATCATACTCATTCATATTTGCACGTCTCATCATGCATTCACGTATTCATATTCATCATGTATTCATGTGTTCTATTTTATCACATATCCATACTCGTCATATATTGTAAACTGGGGTGATTATTGTTGGGTATAAAATTGAGACTGATGTTGTCAATAGAAACTACAGTATCGAAACTACTAGTTTCGGTTGAACATTTGTTCAATCGAAACTACTAGTTTCGGTTGAACATTGTTTCAATCGAAACTATGTAGTTTCGATACCTGTTATTCAGGCCTGTTTGGGCGGTGGCTTGGAAAACAAGGCGCATGTGCTTGGCCTCCTATATATAGTAGAATACCTCATAGGAGGAGTGTGTGTCTGTAGAGGGAATCACCACCCCAGGGGGAGCTCACCCTGGGGTGAGACTAATTGAAAGTGTGTGAGGAGCTTTATCATTTTCATATCAAAGAAAGAATCATTCGTTTTATGCTTTCAATTATCTGTTCTTGTTTACTTTTATATATTTATGTTCGTGTATGTGATTCCTGCACCCGTCTCTACCTTTTTCTGATTCGAGAGTGATACCGGATCAAGGGATTCCGCCTCTTGATTCGGATCATTTGAAGATTTCTCCGCAGATCTGTGTTTGCGGATCTGCTCAGGACCTACAATTATCCTTCCAAAGTAGTACCTCCAACAGAGATGTCCCCAGGAAAGAGTGACGGCTCTAGGAGAGATTTATACACCACCCTTTCCTTAGACAGGACATTCCGTTTGTTAGATAACTACATACCGGTTGGAAGATCTCCTGTTTGTTTACTATATTTTCATTACTGTCTTTTAGTCTATACCCCTAAACATTCATAATGGTTTCACCACGAAGCATCAAAGAGTTTTATATATAGGAAGTACCAGCGGCATATCCACCAGCCTTTGGACACGTCGTGACTACTCCATTATTCTCGTTTAGTGTTTAGACTAACCCTTCATTATCCCGTACCCTCGTTATATACATATCACAAAACACATATCATTTAAGCATGTAATTCACATAATCGTGTCTAGGGTATGGGTCCACTGTACTTACATTATCCTTAGATAGTTCCTAAGCTCGTTCCTCGTCTAGACGTTTTCCTGGGTTCAAATTGCACTTGCAGTGCACCGCACTCGTAACCGCCACTCTCGTAATCGTCGTGCTAACTTCCTCGGTGTACGTGCTAGTGTTTGTGTGGTGATGGTGATGTTTTAAAGTCAATGGCCAAATGTAAGTATTTATAGGCTGAAACTTGCACCCATATCGGACCGCTATGCCTGGTGATGTCAGTCCGATCTCCATTGAGGCGGTGTATTGGCTTGGCGAGCACTTAGCGGACCGCTATGTATATGGATGTCGGCCCGTTATCAAGACACGTGTAAAAATTTAGGGCTGATTCATAGGACACGTGTTAGTACCTGGGGATTACGGCGTAATGGCGGTTGTCGGACCGCTATCCAACTGATATTGGTCCGATATCTGACCCCTGGCTTACTTCAAACAGATGGGAAGGATGATATCGGTCCGATATCTATCCATATTTCAATTTTTTTGTTTTTAACCTTGTACTTTATATTTTTTAAGAATTTAGGGTGTTACACGCGAGGGGCACGTGGGTGGCGTTAGTGCCAGGGAGCTGATTGCGACAATTAGGTTACCACAAGGAGGAAAAAGGGTTAAATTGAAATTAATAGAACAAAATCGTTATTTTGACCAACCAAACCATAGGGAGCAAATACGAAGTTTACCATACTTTAAAACTGGTATAGTTATTTAAACCTAAGTAAAATTAGTTGGTTTGAGATTTTATATGTTTGGTTCATGATTTATGGTTTAAAAAACCATATCATACGGTTTGTAACTTGAAAACATTCATTTCCTTTATTATTTAATATTTTTTTAAGATGTATACATATAGAAAGATGTTAATATAAACTAACGATTTTGAATTTTAAAAAACTTGATTCAGGCCGTTCAAACCGTCAAAAGTGAATTGTTTTGGAGATTTGTTGGGACACAGTTTGTGACTGATGATTTATCAGTATTTGTTTAAAATTGTTTACAACAGTTAAGAGGGAGTCTGTTAGAGCATGTTTTTGTAACTGTAGCAAAGGATCTAAGTGTATATGTAGCGAACATGTTAAGTTCGCCTAAGGGAATGTTTGGGCGAACTTAATTAGCGAACTTGCTAAGTTCACCTATAGAGTTATGGGAGAACTTGACAAGTTCGCCTGAGGACTCAGTTTTCCTATAAATAGGAACTTAAGTATTCATTTGTAGGTAAGAATTCTAGAGTTAGCATCCATAGAGAGGGAGTGAGTGTCTGTGAGAAGTGAGTCACCACTCCTAGGTAGAGCTCACCTAAGAGTTGGAATTGGAGCTTAAACGTAGAGATGTACAACTCTTCGGTATTGTATTCGTATGACGAGTTCGTTATTGAATATATACATCGTTCTGTGATTCATCTATCTTCTATGTTCGTGTTTGTGTTTGATTCACTTCGTGCTTCCGTCTCATACGTTGAATCATTGAGTAATTCGTTGTGATCGTGATCGTCTTGCTTGTTAGGAGACGTCACAGGGACTTTCAAGATTCGGCCAACCGAATAAGCCTGATTGGTTTTATATATGGTTTTCTAAAAGGGAAAATGTTATAAAAAACCAACATACTTTCTGGTTTTTCTTATAAAAGTCTCTCAATAATTTTTTACACAGAAAAAACCAACATACACTCTTTTTTTTCTCACAAAAGTACTTTAACAAACTTTTAAACCTAAAAACCGACATACTTTCTTGTTTTTCTCACAAAAGTCCCTCGACAACTATTTATCCTAGCAAATGAATCGGCAGATTGCTTGCTTTGCTCATGCTTCTTTCCATCGATTTCCTTTGCTTTTGTTTCAGCTGATTCATTTGCCAGGATAAATAGTTGTCGAGGAAATTTTGCGAGAAAAACAAGAAAGTATGTTGGTTTTTTATGTGCAAAAATTTGTTGAGTGACTTTTGTGAGAAAAAAAAGATAGTATGTTAGTTTTTTATGTGCAAAAAATTGTTGAGTAACTTTTGTGAGAAAAATTATAAAATTTTATTGCATTTGGCCTTTCTAAAACTAAATAAGCCTGATCAGTTTTATATATGGTTTTCTAAAAGTGTAGTTATTGGTATAGTAGGTGTATTTATTAAAACTTTATAAGTTAGATAACTTTATGTTAATGGTTTATGAGTTTGTTAGAAATAAGATTATAAACAATTGAAAAAATTATTTACTCTTTAAATTTTTGAAATTTATAAACGTCCAAAGTTTATGAAATTTGGGGCAATTTCATATATACCCATACAAACTTACAAAATATCATATATAATCAATCAAAACTAAAGATATTATATATACCCTTATAAACAGGTAATAATATCATATATATACCCATTTTATTAAAAATAACTTAAAAGATGACTATCTTACCTTTATTTCTTAAAAACTTTAAAATTTCATATTTATCCATTTTTAACTTTGAAATTTCATATATTCACATTTTTAAGTTTAAAATTTTATATTTACCCGTAAATAATAGTTTTCGCAAAATGTTATATTTAATTTTCTCCTTTTTTTTAATTTTACCAATTTTTTGTAGTATTTACACGTCATATATAGCAATTTTCTTTTATAACGATTATAAATTTCTCGCAATCATTCCTTCTAAATCGACGCTTTCTGAATGGGTTTGGAGAATCGCGATGGTCGCTATCAAGAATAAGAGAACGAGTGATTTTTTTACGTATGGGATTAAACTAAAAGATTAGGTTATAAAAATCATATAATGGATAAAGATATATTGATCTTAAAGTAAAAAATTATTTAAATTGAGTATATATGATATTTTTAGTTTTGCTCGGATATATATGATATTTAGTTATTTACCCATATTTATAAGAGTTTATATGAAATTTTTCAAATTTGCACATTAGTTGTTAGAGGGAGGATCAAATAAGAAAATGATTTTCTCTAAGTAGACTAAAAAGCAATCTTGCCTTTTCATTTTTATAATCAATGGTTGAGATCAAAGTGTAGAAAAAAAAAAGAAATGAGGGTATTTTGGAGATAACAATTTTTGTTAACTTTTTTCAAATTCCCCAATTTTTTTTTAATCTTCCATAACTTTTTCATACGACATTAATTTTTTTAAAAAATTGCATAATAAAATCGAGAATTTTTTTATATTTAATTTGCGTACCATATTGCTATATAAAAAATAACAACTAAGAAAACACAAAAAGTGGGTTTTTTTTTCCATCTTGTATAACATTTTTGTACTAGTTTTTTTGTGCTGAATTTTTTGTACTAATTTTTTTGTGTTGATATTTTTGTACTAGATTTTTTTTACTGAATTTTTGTATTGAAATTTTTGTGTTGGATTTTTTGTACTATACTTTTGGTTGGGTGAAAGTTTGGGTTATAGGACCTAAATGCCCTTTAATACTATTTATGAGAAGTGTCATATGTCATTTTCATAATCTTTTTTATACTAATTAGGCAAAAATGCAAAATCCGCTTAAGGGATCCTCCCTCTTAGTTGTTATATGTAAAAACAAAATTGTGTATGATAATTAAATATGTTTCTTAAACTATACGTTTTACCGTATTTAAATAAACCAAAAGCCTTTTCATATGTTTAAAAGGCTTATTTATGCTTTTAAAAAAGTTTTATTCAAACGGAAAAAGAAAGTGAACCGGATAAGTCGGGGGACACCGTCAATGAGTAGGGCATGGGAGTGAGAGACGATTGTATAGATATTTGGGTTTTCCAAATAAATTACCAAAAAGCTTTAAAAAACAAGGTTTTAGCTATAGTCTAGTTTTAAGTTATTACAAATTAACCATCAAACTTATGTAATTTACAAAGTAACCTTAACTTTCATTCTTTTAATTTATTATTCTTTTTTGTGTTGTTTTTTAATTATCTTTTAATGATTAAAAAAGTAAATATAGTTTCTTCGGAAAGTATTAGAGCGACCCCATCACAAATCACCCTGTCAGTAGACGGTCACTTTAGCGTCACATTAGTGTTTCATGCATCATTCTTTCTCCTAACCCATAGTCTACAAACTAATTATCAATGACTAGTCTAATTACTTATAATATATTTGGACTTTGAAACACAGATTCTTTTTTGGTAGTTATTGGTACACCATCACGTGTTATATGTACACACAATCATTGTTGCGTACGGTCGTATTGTACTTATAATAAAAAATAGTCACATCATACCCCTTTACCGATAGTATGGGATACTACGGTTCAGCACATACGACCCATGTGGCGTAATACGACCTGTATTGCCTATATCTTTGTAATTTTTAGTTGTTTGACCATATATATATGTATATATATGTATATATATATGTATATATATATGTCTATATATATATATATATTGCAAAAGTTAACACATAAAGTCAAATCAATCCTTATTTTTATGAGTTTTCTCTAGATCTTAAAGTAAACTTTCGTATTTGATGAAAATTTTATATTCTCTGCTTTAACAATAGTTGATTTAACTGATCGTTAATCATTACTACATACGATAAACAACCAATCAAACATCAAAACAATAAACAAAAAGATACATATATACAACAAAATGTTCAATTTGTACATCAACATATAAATAAAATAGAACTATGCCGATGGATGCTGGTATAGCGGAGGCTCATCTGCGGCGTCGTATGGCCGTGTAGGGGGCAGATCAGGGAAGGGAATCGCATGTGTCCAGGCCCAATCATGAAATAACTGGGCCATGCATCTCTCTACTAAGATGAAACGACTCTAGCATGAAGTCAGTAGATGCCGAGACTGTTATGAGAATAGTCCAAGGTTGCTGTGGCGGTAGTGGCGGTGGCGGTGGGGGAAATACGCCCTGTTGTTGTGGCTGCTGCACCGCATCCTCTCCCAATACGGTCAGCCGTTAGATGGTCTGCCCCTATCTAAAGACCAATAGAGACAACCGCCAATATCATAGGCAATCCCATGCCTATCACCATCTGTCGACCAAGACGGCTCGACGTATAGTCCATAGTTTGGTCCGCTAGAATATCGTCCGTATGAACAAGCTGACTACGAGCAAGGACGGTCATGTAAGGGCCGCAGGTGATAGAGTTGTCAAGCTGAAAAATGAGATCGTTAGTAGAGAAATAAGCAACAGATAATAATAAAATAAGTAAATGTCATACCTTCGCCTGATGAAGGCCAGCGAGGTAAGACGTCATACAATATGCCAGGTTTGCCATGCGCGGCTGATGTGTGTAAATTGCATATATATATATATATATATATATATATATATTTACACAATTGCAGTTTTAAAAAGGGTTTTCACCAAATACTAACTATACACACAACAGGCTAGTGTACCCTTCGGATAGCAATATAGCAAAGGTAAGAACCAGATATCAATCGGTGGATACGGTGGAATGCGATAATGAACTGGAACTATAATTCAATCAAGTGAGAGTAAAAGATATCTAGAAGGGTTTTTTTTTAATTAAATAAAATGAAAATGTATGTAAATCTAAGCTAAAATCACACAACTAACAATCAAGGAGAGAAAATCACTTTGGTGTCGAATCCATCTAGAAAACATTCAATAACACTCATAGAAACATGGCAAGTACACGAAACATATGTTGACTAAATTCTCGTCAAAGACATATAATCAAATGACCATTCAGAAAGCTAGAATGAATGATACAAACTAACCACCTAAAATTATGCAATGAAGCTCACGTGTTGTAATCATGTTAATATTTATAAATATTGAACTAGTTTTCGATCAAGGTTGACTAATCCAAAAACTAGTTGGAAAGATAATATGAAAAACACACTACCCACCTCAAGTTAATTAAAATAGACAACAATATGCATTTCTTCAACATACAATGTTCATACAAAGTTTACAAAAATGAGGGGATTGTGTTAACAAATCCCAGATAAACATAAATCCAAGCATGAAACATCACAACAAACAATTTGTCTTTCCAAACACAAGCATTAGGACACACATTCAAGAATCATAAATTATAAGCAAGACTTCATCCACCATTCCTAGTCAAAAGCCATAAATTAGCATACAAACATACACCAATTCATGAATATGAGTATAAATTACAAGTTTTCTAACATTATATAGCATACATAAATATAAGTCTTTGCAAACAAATTTAGATTCTCAAATACATAATTTCATTGAAGAATAATCATACTATTGTCATAACATTAATACAGTTGTTGCCAATAATCCATAAATGTTGTCAAATGATTCTAAACTTCATCTAAACCAAAGTGAACAAGAGTTTAGCTCATCATGAGCACAAGAATAACAAACAAGTAGGGAAAAATGGTAAGAAACATCAATGGAATACAAGAATCAAACCATTCCTCCAAGCCTAAATGTTGTAGATGATGTATGGTGACCCTCTTGATGTTATAATCCCTCAAAGAAGCTTAAAATGTGGCTGGAACAAGGGTGATACATAGCACAAAACAATGGGTTTTTACTCAAAGTGCTGACTGAATAACGTCTGTAAAAAGCTCTGTATTTATAAAGTTGGGGAGGCATGACCATGCCAGGTGGAGAGGCACGACCGTGCCTGTCACTAGGGCACGACCGTGCCAAGTGATATGCGTGGTTGTGTGACAGTTGGTTGACCGATCCGTAGCTTCTGTTAGATTCTTGCTTCGAGGTCGTATGGGCATGATGTCATGAATCAGAGTCACAGGTGTGCACGCGGTTATGTGGGAGCAAGAACACGGTTGTGCTCGATAATTTGGCTTGGCGCGGTCATGCTAGTTCCTGGGCACGACAGTGTCTAGGGTTCTGGAGGCAAGCGCGGTCGTGCGAAGTAGGGGGCATGACCGTGCCTCTTCAACATAAACCCTAAAATTTCTTAAAAACTCCTGGAATCTGCTTCTTTATCAACTTAGCTCCACAAAAATCTACAAAACTGAAAATGAAGCAAATAAGTGTCTAAACTCGGGAAATAACCAGAAATTGATCGTGAAATGAGCGAAGTTTTATGCTAAAAAGATGTGTAATTCTTAACACATCAAACAACCCCACACTTGAGCATTGCTTGTCCTCAAGGAAATCAAACTAAAACAAACTTCCAATGGCACTATGAATCCATTCAGAAAAACGTAAGCATTAATAAAATCATAATCACCGCTTCAATCTCTCGGATCTACTGATGAGTGACTGTGGCATCCTTTGTACCATCTAACTTTGGAGGACCTCCGTCTTTGAATGCTTTGTAGGAGCATCCCTTCCTTCCTTTATTCACTGGTCTGACTTCATAAGAATCATCAGATTCATATTCGTAAAGATCGTCATCATCACATTCTTAACAATTTCTTCTGCCGGTTGGGTTTCATCTTTCTTCCTTTGATTCTCCTCTAAGCTTGTTAATAAAATTGGTAAAGCCATGTCTAATGCTTTAGTAACGGCCATGTCCACAAGATTATTAAGTTGTGGATTTACCACTGGTTCTTCTACCCTTTCATTTCTTTTTACATTTTCTCTATTTTCAGGTTCGACATTGGCGGTAAACCGCGTCTTCCTTCTAGGAGTGTTAGGATTAACCCTTGCTCCTTTTTTAACCTTTCCTCTACCGACCATTTTCTACAAAAGACATGGAGTGTTTTAGTATTCACATGATGGATTGATAGCTTAGAACATAAGTGTATTGTAATCATTAATAATTGTGTCCACAACAAAATTAATCATTTACGCCACTTTTGGTGCTCTAGTTATCTCTCTATCATGTTTCCTGCTAAATACTCATACCTTTTTCCTTTACCCTTGGCATCAGTCTATCTTGACTGGCATCTCTGCTGGCATTCTTACGGTCCTTTAATTCTAGTTTAAGTCTATATCCTTGGGCAAGTATCTAAATCTCTTAAACTATAGCTCTGATACCAACTTGTGACACCCACATCCCAGATCACCTAGAATGTCGGTCACTTGTCGGATTTACTCATGAACATATAGAAATCAGATAAACATACACAGCGGAAGACTTCTAAAAAAATTATTTATTTATAAAACTTGTCTTAGTACATTCTAAGGAAAGTACAACATTTATCTAATGCTAGTCTTCAGCTTGGATTCAAGATAGCCTACTCATGATGCCTCCTGGCCCTTACTGCTTGAGGCTACGTTCTTACCTGACACACATGCTTAACACGGGTCAGCTTACGCCGGTGAGTTCTAAGTTTTAATCAAAGTATCTTTGATCCATTCAAATGGTTTGTATATGACACATTTCAAAACATCACTTTAACCTTTCACATACGCCCTTGCCCAACATAACATTTATTCTTGTACAACTTATATGTTATCGAGGTTCGTAAACCTCTTAAGTGGCTGTCACCACTTTCCATAACCTTTATAAAGGGTCCCCCGTTACATACCACAAAGGAATGTAATGGTCCGCATTCAATTTGTACCCTTTCGGAGATATAGCAATCACTACCCATAAGTTGCAAGATATTATGTGGTATTTGACAAAAAAACATTCCTTTACAGACCATCATCGTCAAAACATTCTTTCTATGTCAATGCAATCACTGCCAATGACAATTTCATCATCACTTATCATGGTAATCCAAGATAAGTCTTAAAACATTTTACGTGTCAAACCATTTCCTTTCTAAAATCCTTGCAATGTGAAATCATGCCAATATGCAAGTTTCCTTCCAAATCATTTCTTTTCAAATCCAGTCCGTATCTTAAATTCTTGTAAAGGTTTCTCCATGGTATATTAAAGAAGTCATGGTGATTATCTTCCAAGAGTAGTACCTCCAACAGAGATGTTCCTAGGAAAGAATGATGGGTCCAGGAGGGATTTATACACCATTCTTTCCTTAGACAGAACATTTTGTTTGCCTAATAACTACATACCGGTCGGATGGTTGCTCAACACTTCTTTAGTATCTCATGAATACTCCCTTATTTGGTTTAAGGTTTAGACAATGTTCATAATCATTCCTCTTGCAACATCATGGATACTAGCCCAAAATATTAAGGCATATAGTATCTACGTAAAACATTTATAACACGTGTATCATACCCAAAATATTTTAAAATATTTAAAAGGGGCATCATAGAACTCACCTCTAACTTCCTTACTATTCAGATAACTTTAACCTTTGCTAATGTAAATAGCACAATGACTCGGATCAGTCTCCTAAGTCATAACAACATTACTCAATCACAAGTTCCTAGCTTATTGGAAATAACCAAGTCATTAGGAACTAGTCGGAACCTTACCTCAGAACTATCTACTACGTATTAGGGTCAAAAAGCTGGAAACCGGACTTCTCTATGCGAACCGGGGCTCCTTGACACGCCTACCAAGGCTAAGTGTGTGTTTTCTAGTGTGTTGGGACTATGTGTGATCCTTCAAAACTGAGCATTCAGCCTTTCTATTTATAGGTAAACTTTCAACCCGTAGAGGACCGTTAAGACATAGGGTGGTGGTCCGCTATGTGACACCCGACATTTTAGGTCAATATCCGTACATGTATTAAACAAGTTACATTTTAATTGTTTTTGTGATTTATTTAATTTCACAAACAAGGACATTAAGGTCTAACAAAAACCGAACATTGTCTTATTTCATATCTTGGTAATTCTAGGAGTTACCGGTTCACGTGTCATATAAACCGACTAAATACGAACGTTAGTGGTTAAATTAAATAACCAGAAAAATATATATACATATATATTACATAAACTTTACGTGGTCAATAACTTATTTTTAGACTAAAACATACGGTATACGTAAAAGTAAAATAACGAACCCTTTCGAAGACGTTACCACGTATCGTCACCTTTAGGTATTTATACCTACAAATAATCACCTCAACGAATTATACAATCTAAGATTTAAATATTTTTCTTCAACGAGCCATAAACTTGCTAAATTTACAATGCCGTGAAGAATCTAAACCGAATTAAATTACCCCTTTAAAACTCTAATTGATATTAATACCATTAATAAATTAACACTTAAAATCTAATTATTTGATTTATCAACCCCCAAACCACTTTCCTTGACTTTTCGGCCGAAATTCAGAAGAGACCATCCCTCCCACTTCCTACTTCACTCACATTTAGAAAAAAAAACCCATACCTCCTCAGTCTCAACCTCACAATCTCTGTCATATTTCTCATTTCTTACGACAAATTTTCCCCAATCCTCTCCAAGTTGAAGTCCGGTTTAAAGCAAAATCCACCATATTTCAGTGCTATAAGAAGAGTTCCAAGTGTTTTTCTCAAGAATCAAGCTAAGGAGCTCAAGATCATTCTCTGTTTCTCTCAAAATCATCATTCTCTGTTTTAGGTAAAAACTCAATATTATTCATATTATTTTCTTTAAAAACCGTAGCTAAACATACAAATCGTTCGAACGCAAGTAAGAAAAATAACCAGAAAAGTGTGTCGAAATCCAAGATTAAAACATGAATATATGCGTATATGTATGAACAAAGTTTTAAAACTGATTATGTCAATCAAAATTTCAGTAATCGAAACTATAGTTTCGATTACTGTTTGATCGAAACTAGGTAGTTTCGATACCTATTACTCAATCGAAACTAGGAGTTTCGATACCTGTTTACTCAATCGAAACTAGGAGTTTCGATACCTGTTTGATCGAAACTAGGTAGTTTCGATACCTATTATCCAATCGAAACTAGGAAGTTTCGATACCCAGTTTGCTCAATCGAAATTAGGAAGTTTCGACATCTGTCCTGTCCAATCAAAACTAGGTAGTTTCGACATCTGTCCTGTTCAATCGAAACTAGGTAGTTTCGATACCTGTTCATCAGTCCCATTGGGCAGTAACTTAGAATTGTTTTATAACGAAACAAGTGTTGAAAAACTAAGAAGATATTTTAAACAAAAGCAATCAGATTTACTAAGTCGGTGAACAATTTGCATATAAGACGTTCGGTCTTAACAAGAATTACCCTTTTGTAATTAGGGTACGAATAGTCAAGGTTGACTGGAACAATTATCGTTGCTAACATACACAAAAACAAGGTGAGTTTCACGGCCCCTTTTTTTACTGTTTTCTATATTTGGGGGAAAAACATACTTACAACTATTTTATGGGATAACAAGAGAATAAGGCACGACTTTTATGTTTACATGAGATGAGAACAACAAGTGAGGCCGCTAAAGTCCCCTGGAACAACGTAGTAACCATTAACTGTAGCCTAGGGTCCTATGAATAGTACTATGGAGAGTGACGTCTCCCGGTCATGGTTAGTCGCGCTAACCACAATCTGGAGGATTTATGGCCGCATAGAACCGGATAACGAAATTAGGGGCGTGTACAATTGTCATGGTTTGGTTACGCCTCATGTATGAACATATTATTTGTATTCCTAGCTAGTTTACAAATGGGTCAACAATTCTTATTCTGTTTATCACATGCACCTGAAACTATTTACGAACAATTGAATTTTACAAAGAACTATTTGATTAAACCTGTGAACTCACCAACCTAGTGTTGACAATTTTAAGTATGTTTTTCAGGAAATTGAACGAGATCGTAAGGTTAGCAATGTAGATTACATGCATGCACGATGGATACAAATTTTGGAGGATTTCTCTTGTATAACTCATTGTAATAGAGTCATATTTGCGAAATCTTCACTTTTTGTAAACTCAATTTACATTTTGGAATGTAAAACTTTAAACTTGTTTATGTATCCATTTATCATGTATGTGTTTGCGGTAATCATATGCTTTGGAAACCATGTTACGTCACGCCTCGCGTTTTCGCCTTGGCGAGGGTGTGACAGATTGGTATCAGAGCCATTGATTATAGCGAACTAGGAGTCTAAAATTGAACCTAGTCTATAATCTAAATGACTCACTGAGACGTTTTTCATTGAATATGCATTTCATAACTTATCATCATATTGTACGGATATCGTAGACACTGAATATCGTCACACACTAACCCCATTTCGACTTCAGACCCATGGCACCCAAAAGAAGGACACCGCGTGACACTACTGGTTAAAACAACACGACGATTTCCTCAGAAGTTGAGCAACTCATATCCCAACGTGTAGCCGCCGCCTTGGAGCAGTACGAAGCTAATCGGAATAACGGCGGAGGAAATGGTAGTGGTAGCAGAGGAGGTGCAGGAGGCAGTGGCACTACTGGAGGTTCTGGAGGTAATAGGATGTGTAAACACCTCTGTAACACAGTCGCGATCTAAGATAACAACATTATTAAAATATTGACTTGTGACCCTACAGATTCTTCGAACAAGAAGTGCACTTATAAGGCCTTTCTATCCTGCAACCCTGGCAACTTCAATGGCACTGAGGGTGCAGTAGGCCTGATGAGGTGGATTGAGAAGATGGAATCTGTAATTGATATTGGTGAATGCACAGCTGACTGTATGGTGAAATATGCCACTTGCACAGTTGCTGACAAGCATTAACCTGGTGGAATTCTCAGATGAAAACCTTGGGAAGGCAGACTGCCTAAAAGCTATCTTGGGATGATCTAAAGGCCATGATGATCGAGGAGTACTGCCCTCGAAATGAATTGCAGAAAATCGAAACTGAAATGTGGAACCTTCAAATGATAGGAGATGATGTGGCTGGTTACACTGACCGATTCAATGAGTTAGCAAGTTTAGTTCCACATATGGTTACCCCATAATACAAGAGGGTTGAAAGATACTTGTGGGGTCTCGCACCTCAAATCCGAAGCATGGTGACTTCATCAAACCCCATGGATGCCAAGAGCGCTATAACTCTAGCATTCAAGCTAAGGGATAATGCTGTGCATGATGGTTCGTTTGAGAAGAAGGCGACCGAGGAAGGAAGGTCTGGGGAAAAGAGGAAATGGTTCGGAAAACTATGTAATCAAAACAAGAATCAAACTTACAAGAGATCTGGAACTATGAAAGCCTATGCTGTCAACACTATGGAACAAAAAGGATATCTGGGAACTCTACCGAAGTGTGACAAATGTGGGTATCATCACAGTGGAAGGTGTACCCAATGTGGAAAGTGTAAAAAGCATGGGCATCTAGCCCATAACTGTTAGAACAATGCGAACCCTAATAAGATCAATCAAGAAGCAGGAAAGGTCAACCCAGGAACAGAAAGGATGAATCAGGGATGCTTTGAGTGTGGAGATCCAAAGCACTTTAGAAAAGACTGTCCAAGTTGAAGAACCGAAACGACAATCAGGCCTGTGGAAGAGCATTTGTGATGGGGGCTGGTGACGCACGACAAGATCCGAACATTGTCACTGGTACGTTCCCGATAAATAATCACTATGCCTTTATACTTTTCGATACGGGTGCTGATATGAGTTTTGTGTCAAATGACTTTAAGTCCCTACTCGGTATTAAGCCCAGCAAACTAGACCAAAATTATACAATTGAATTAGCAAACGGAAAATTAATTAAAACTGGAGAAGTCATTTAGGGTTGTACTCTATGTTTGAAAGACCACACATTTAGTATAGACCTGTTACCCGTTGATCTGGGA
This sequence comes from Smallanthus sonchifolius, assembly GCA_023525975.1. Lineage (NCBI taxonomy): Eukaryota > Viridiplantae > Streptophyta > Magnoliopsida > Asterales > Asteraceae > Smallanthus > Smallanthus sonchifolius. The sequence goes on from CM042023.1 coordinate 44,025,874, forward strand.
AGTTTTGACGTTGTTATTGGTATGGACTGGTTGTCGAAAAATCACGCCGAGATTGTTTGTTTTGAGAAGATTGTTCATATTCCTCTCCCAAACGGAGAAGTTCTTTCGGTTCAAGGTGAGAAGAGTGGAGTGACATTGAGGATGATAAACTGCATGAAAGCTCGTAAGTACCTACGTAAAGGCTAATGCGTGTTCCTGGCGCACGTCGTCGAGAAGAAACCCGAGGAACGTCGACTTGAAGACATACCAATCGTTAAGGATTACCCCGAAGTTTTTCCTAAAGACTTACCTGGATTACCACCACCGAGGCAAGTCGAATTCCGAATCGACTTAGTACCAGGAGCCGCCCCGGTTGCGCGATCACCGTATCGATTAGCACCTTCTGAAATGCAGGAATTATCAAATCAACTCCAGGAGTTGCTTGATAAAGGTTTCATAAGACCGAGTTTCTAACCTTGGGGAGCTCCGGTCCTATTCGTAAAGAAAAAGGATGGAACCTTTAGGATGTGTATTGATTACCGAGAATTAAACAAGCTTACAATCAAAAACCGATATCCACTTCCTCGAATAGACGATTTGTTCGATCAACTACAAGGTTCTAGCTTCTACTCTAAGATCGATCTACGTTCGGGGTATCATCAACTAAAAATTCAAGAAGAAGATGTACCAAAGACGGCATTTAGGACTCGATATGGCCACTACGAATTCCTAGTTATGCCGTTTGGTTTGACGAACGCACCAGCTGTTTTTATGGATCTCATGAACCGAGTGTGCAAGCCATACTTGGATAAATTCGTGATAGTATTTATTGATGATATATTAATATATTCACGAACCAAGGAGGATCATGAACATCATCTGAAATTAATTTTGGAACTACTCAGCAACGAGAATCTTTACGCTAAATTCTCTAAGTGTGAGTTTTGGATCCGAGAAGTGCATTTTCTTGGACATGTCATCAACAAGGAAGGAATTCACGTTGAACCATCTAAAATTGAAGCGATTAAAAACTGGGAAGCACCAAGAACTCCGACTGAGGTGCGTCAATTTCTGGGTTTGGCAGGCTATTACAGGCGATTCATCGAGAAATTTTCAAAGATAGCCTTGCCTTTGACCACGTTAACTTAGAAGGACAAAAAGTTTGATTGGACTGAGAAACAAGAATCAGCTTTTCAATTACTGAAGCAGAAGCTGTGTAGTGCACCGATCTTATCCCTTCCTGAGGGAATCGACAACTTCGTCGTATACTGCGATGCATCACACCAGGGACTTGGTGGTGTGTTAATGCAAAGAGACAAAGTCATTGCATATGCCTCACTACAACTAAAACTGCACGAAAAGAATTATACGACCCACGACTTGGAGTTGGGCGCAGTTGTGTTTGCACTCAAGATTTGGAGACATTACTTATACGGTACAAAATGTACTATCTTTACAGACCACAAGAGTCTCCAACACATTTTTAATCAGAAAGAACTCAACATGAGGCAACGTCGTTGGGTAGAACTACTGAATGATTACGACTGTGATATCAAGTATCACTCTGGTAAAGCCAATGTCGTAGCAGATGCCTTAAGTCGTAAAGAACGGGTTAAAACACTCCGTGTTCGTGCCCTAGGATTGACAATTCATACGAGTCTCACGACTCAAATCTGGATGGCACAACAAGAGGCAATCAAAGAAGAAAACATTCAGAGTGAAGCTTTACGAGGAATGACCAGACAGTTAGAGCCAAAATCAGATGATACTTTATACTTTGCAAATAGAATTTGGGTGCCATGTTTTGGTAACTTACGGGAGTTAGTTATGGACGAAGCCCACAGGTCCAGGTACTCCATTCACCCAGGTTCAGATAAGATGTATAAGGATCTGAAAGAACACTATTGGTGGCCGAACATGAAAGGAGAAATTGCTATTTATGTCGATAAATGCCTGACGTGTTCAAAGGTAAAGGCAGAACATCAGAAACCGTCGGGATTGTTACAACAACCCGAGATACCTCAATGGAAATGGGAACAAATTTCTATGGATTTCATCACGAAGTTACCCAGGACGTCCAACGGTTATGACACAATATGGGTAATTGTCGATCGTCTGACAAAATCAGCTCATTTTCTACCTATCAAAGAGACGGATAAAACCGAGAAACTTGCAAAGCTTTATATCAAGGAAATTGTGGCTAGGCATGGAGTGCCAATTTCTATTATCTCTGATAGAGACAGCAGATTCGTGTCTAGAATCTGGAAATCATTACAAGAAGCCATGGGCACACGTCTGGACATGAGCACGGCATATCACCCACAAACGGATGGTCAAAGCGAAAGGACCATTCAAACTTTAGAGGATATGCTCCGTGCGTGTGTAATTGATTTCGGAGGTAATTGGGATACTCATTTACCGTTGGCAGAGTTTTCCTATAATAACAACTACCACACGAGTATTAAAGCAGCCCCGTTTGAAGCTTTATATGGTCGTAAATGCCGCTCACCGCTATGTTGGGCGGAAGTTGGTGAAAAACATTTGACAGGTCCTGAGATTGTCCAGGAAACAACTGATAAGATCTTCAAAATTAAGGACCGTCTGAAAGCGGCCCGAGACAGACAGAAGAGCTATGCTGATAACAGACGGAAACCATTAGAATTTCAAATTGGTGACCGAGTAATGTTAAGAGTCTCACCATGGAAAGGCGTTGCAAGGTTTGGTAATCGTGGTAAGCTCAACCCTAGATACGTTGGACCGTTTAAAATACTGGCTAGGGTTGGCCCTGTAGCTTACAAGCTCAAGTTGCCACAAGAACTAAGCAATGTACATGATACGTTTCATGTATCAAATCTCAAGAAGTGTTTATCAGACGAGACGTTAATTATACCGCCTGATGAGATTCACATAGACGACAGGTTGCATTTCATCGAGAAACCGATTGAGATTTCAGATTGGAAAGTTCAAAGGCTGAGACGTAGTCGAATCAAACTGGTTAAAGTACGTTGGAACTCAAAACGTGGTCCTGAGTATACATGGGAACGAGAGGACCAAATGAAAACAAAATACCCCTCCTTGTTTAAGGATACACCAGTTCAAGATGACGCAAATTGAATTTCGGGACGAAATTCTTTTAACATGGGGAGAATGTGACACCCGACATTTCAGGTCAATATCCGTACATGTATTAAACAAGTTACATTTTAATTGTTTTTGTGATTTATTTAATTTCACAAACAAGGACATTAAGGTCTAACAAAAACCGAACATTGTCTTATTTCATATCTTGGTAATTCTAGGAGTTACCGGTTCACGTGTCATATAAACCGACTAAATACGAACGTTAGTGGTTAAATTAAATAACCAGAAAAATATATATACATATATATTACATAAACTTTACGTGGTCAATAACTTATTTTTAGACTAAAACATACGGTATACGTAAAAGTAAAATAACGAACCCTTTCGAAGACGTTACCACGTATCGTCACCTTTAGGTATTTATACCTACAAATAATCATCTCAACGAATTATACAATCTAAGATTTAAATATTTTTCTTCAACGAGCCATAAACTTGCTAAATTTACAATGCCGTGAAGAATCTAAACCGAATTAAATTACCCCTTTAAAACTCTAATTGATATTAATACCATTAATAAATTAACACTTAAAATATAATTATTTGATTTATCAACCCCCAAACCACTTTCCTTGACTTTTCGGCCGAAATTCAAAAGAGACCATCCCTCCCACTTCCTACTTCACTCACATTTAGAAAAAAAAACCCATACCTCCTCAGTCTCAACCTCACAATCTCTGTCATATTTCTCATTTCTTACGACAAATTTTCCCCAATCCTCTCCAAGTTGAAGTCCGGTTTAAAGCAAAATCCACCATATTTCAGTGCTATAAGAAGAGTTCCAAGTGTTTTTCTCAAGAATCAAAGGAGCTCAAGATCATTCTCTGTTTCTCTCAAAATCATCATTCTCTGTTTTAGGTAAAAACTCAATATTATTCATATTATTTTCTTTAAAAACCGTAGCTAAACATACAAATCGTTCGAACGCAAGTAAGAAAAATAACCAGAAAAGTGTGTCGAAATCCAAGATTAAAACATGAATATATGCGTATATGTATGAACAAAGTTTTAAAATTGATTATGTCAATCAAAATTTCAGGAATCGAAACTATAGTTTCGATACCTGTTTGATCGAAACTAGGTAGTTTCGATACCTATTACTCAATCGAAACTAGGAGTTTCGATACCTGTTTACTCAATCGAAACTAGGAGTTTCGATACCTGTTTGATCGAAACTAGGTAGTTTCGATACCTATTATCCAATCGAAACTAGGAAGTTTCGATACCCAGTTTGCTCAATCGAAATTAGGAAGTTTCGACATCTGTCCTGTCCAATCGAAACTAGGTAGTTTCGACATCTGTCCTGTTCAATCGAAACTAGGTAGTTTCGATACCTGTTCATCAGTCCCATTGGGCAGTAACTTAGAACTGTTTTATAACGAAACAAGTGTTGAAAAACTAAGAAGATATTTTAAACAAAAGCAATCAGATTTACTAAGTCGGTGAACAATTTGCATATAAGACGTTCGGTCTTAACAAGAATTACCCTTTTGTAATTAGGGTACGAATAGTCAAGGTTGACTGGAACAATTATCGTTGCTAACATACACAAAAACAAGGTGAGTTTCACGGCCCCTTTTTTTACTGTTTTCTATATTTGGGGGAAAAACATACTTACAACTATTTTATGGGATAACAAGAGAATAAGGCACGACTTTTATGTTTACATGAGATGAGAACAACAAGTGAGGCCGCTAAAGTCCCCTGGAACAACGTAGTAACCATTAACTGTAGCCTAGGGTCCTATGAATAGTACTATGGAGAGTGACGTCTCCCGGTCATGGTTAGTCGCGCTAACCACAATCTGGAGGATTTATGGCCGCATAGAACCGGATAACGAAATTAGGGGCGTGTACAATTGTCATGGTTTGGTTACGCCTCATGTATGAACATATTATTTGTATTCCTAGCTAGTTTACAAATGGGTCAACAATTCTTATTCTGTTTATCACATGCACCTGAAACTATTTACGAACAATTGAATTTTACAAAGAACTATTTGATTAAACCTGTGAACTCACCAACCTAGTGTTGACAATTTTAAGTATGTTTTTCAGGAAATTGAACGAGATCGTAAGGTTAGCAATGTAGATTACATGCATGCACGATGGATACAAATTTTGGAGGATTTCTCTTGTATAACTCATTGTAATAGAGTCATATTTGCGAAATCTTCACTTTTTGTAAACTCAATTTACATTTTGGAATGTAAAACTTTAAACTTGTTTATGTATCCATTTATCATGTATGTGTTTGCGGTAATCATATGCTTTGGAAACCATGTTACGTCACGCCTCGCGTTTTCGCCTTGGCGAGGGTGTGACAGATTGGTATCAGAGCCATTGATTATAGCGAACTAGGAGTCTAAAATTGAACCTAGTCTATAATCTAAATGACTCACTGAGACGTTTTTCATTGAATATGCATTTCATAACTTATCATCATATTGTACGGATATCGTAGACACTGAATATCGTCACACACTAACCCCATTTCGACTTCAGACCCATGGCACCCAAAAGAAGGACACCGCGTGACACTACTGGTTAAAACAACACGACGATTTCCTCAGAAGTTGAGCAACTCATATCCCAACGTGTAGCCGCCGCCTTGGAGCAGTACGAAGCTATTCGGAATAACGGCGGAGGAAATGGTAGTGGTAGCGGAGGAGGTGCAGGAGGCAGTGGCACTACTGGAGGTTCTGGAGGTAATAGGATGTGTAAACACCTCTGTAACACAGTCGCGATCTAAGATAACAACATTATTAAAATATTGACTTGTGACCCTACAGATTCTTCGAACAAGAAGTGCACTTATAAGGCCTTTCTATCCTGCAACCCTGGCAACTTCAATGGCACTGAGGGTGCAGTAGGCCTGATGAGGTGGATTGAGAAGATGGAATCTGTAATTGATATTGGTGAATGCACAGCTGACTGTATGGTGAAATATGCCACTTGCACAGTTGCTGACAAGCATTAACCTGGTGGAATTCTCAGATGAAAACCTTGGGAAGGCAGACTGCCTAAAAGCTATCTTGGGATGATCTAAAGGCCATGATGATCGAGGAGTACTGCCCTCGAAATGAATTGCAGAAAATCGAAACTGAAATGTGGAACCTTCAAATGATAGGAGATGATGTGGCTGGTTACACTGACCGATTCAATGAGTTAGCAAGTTTAGTTCCACATATGGTTACCCCATAATACAAGAGGGTTGAAAGATACTTGTGGGGTCTCGCACCTCAAATCCGAAGCATGGTGACTTCATCAAACCCCATGGATGCCAAGAGCGCTATAACTCTAGCATTCAAGCTAAGGGATAATGCTGTGCATGATGGTTCGTTTGAGAAGAAGGCGACCGAGGAAGGAAGGTCTGGGGAAAAGAGGAAATGGTTCGGAAAACTATGTAATCAAAACAAGAATCAAACTTACAAGAGATCTGGAACTATGAAAGCCTATGCTGTCAACACTATGGAACAAAAAGGATATCTGGGAACTCTACCGAAGTGTGACAAATGTGGGTATCATCACAGTGGAAGGTGTACCCAATGTGGAAAGTGTAAAAAGCATGGGCATCTAGCCCATAACTGTTAGAACAATGCGAACCCTAATAAGATCAATCAAGAAGCAGGAAAGGTCAACCCAGGAACAGAAAGGATGAATCAGGGATGCTTTGAGTGTGGAGATCCAAAGCACTTTAGAAAAGACTGTCCAAGTTGAAGAACCGAAACGACAATCAGGCCTGTGGAAGAGCATTTGTGATGGGGGCTGGTGACGCACGACAAGATCCGAACATTGTCACTGGTACGTTCCCGATAAATAATCACTATGCCTTTATACTTTTCGATACGGGTGCTGATATGAGTTTTGTGTCAAATGACTTTAAGTCCCTACTCGGTATTAAGCCCAGCAAACTAGACCAAAATTATACAATTGAATTAGCAAACGGAAAATTAATTAAAACTGGAGAAGTCATTTAGGGTTGTACTCTATGTTTGAAAGACCACACATTTAGTATAGACCTGTTACCCGTTGATCTGGGAAGTTTTGACGTTGTTATTGGTATGGACTGGTTGTCGAAAAATCACGCCGAGATTGTTTGTTTTGAGAAGATTGTTCATATTCCTCTCCCAAACGGAGAAGTTCTTTCGGTTCAAGGTGAGAAGAGTGGAGTGACATTGAGGATGATAAACTGCATGAAAGCTCGTAAGTACCTACGTAAAGGCTAATGCGTGTTCCTGGCGCACGTCGTCGAGAAGAAACCCGAGGAACGTCGACTTGAAGACATACCAATCGTTAAGGATTACCCCGAAGTTTTTCCTAAAGACTTACCTGGATTACCACCACCGAGGCAAGTCGAATTCCGAATCGACTTAGTACCAGGAGCCGCCCCGGTTGCGCGATCACCGTATCGATTAGCACCTTCTGAAATGCAGGAATTATCAAATCAACTCCAGGAGTTGCTTGATAAAGGTTTCATAAGACCGAGTTTCTAACCTTGGGGAGCTCCGGTCCTATTCGTAAAGAAAAAGGATGGAACCTTTAGGATGTGTATTGATTACCGAGAATTAAACAAGCTTACAATCAAAAACCGATATCCACTTCCTCGAATAGACGATTTGTTCGATCAACTACAAGGTTCTAGCTTCTACTCTAAGATCGATCTACGTTCGGGGTATCATCAACTAAAAATTCAAGAAGAAGATGTACCAAAGACGGCATTTAGGACTCGATATGGCCACTACGAATTCCTAGTTATGCCGTTTGGTTTGACGAACGCACCAGCTGTTTTTATGGATCTCATGAACCGAGTGTGCAAGCCATACTTGGATAAATTCGTGATAGTATTTATTGATGATATATTAATATATTCACGAACCAAGGAGGATCATGAACATCATCTGAAATTAATTTTGGAACTACTCAGCAACGAGAATCTTTACGCTAAATTCTCTAAGTGTGAGTTTTGGATCCGAGAAGTGCATTTTCTTGGACATGTCATCAACAAGGAAGGAATTCACGTTGAACCATCTAAAATAGAAGCGATTAAAAACTGGGAAGCACCAAGAACTCCGACTGAGGTGCGTCAATTTCTGGGTTTGGCAGGCTATTACAGGCGATTCATCGAGAAATTTTCAAAGATAGCCTTGCCTTTGACCACGTTAACTTAGAAGGACAAAAAGTTTGATTGGACTGAGAAACAAGAATCAGCTTTTCAATTACTGAAGCAGAAGCTGTGTAGTGCACCGATCTTATCCCTTCCTGAGGGAATCGACAACTTCGTCGTATACTGCGATGCATCACACCAGGGACTTGGTGGTGTGTTAATGCAAAGAGACAAAGTCATTGCATATGCCTCACGACAACTAAAACTGCACGAAAAGAATTATACGACCCACGACTTGGAGTTGGGCGCAGTTGTGTTTGCACTCAAGATTTGGAGACATTACTTATACGGTACAAAATGTACTATCTTTACAGACCACAAGAGTCTCCAACACATTTTTAATCAGAAAGAACTCAACATGAGGCAACGTCGTTGGGTAGAACTACTGAATGATTACGACTGTGATATCAAGTATCACTCTGGTAAAGCCAATGTCGTAGCAGATGCCTTAAGTCGTAAAGAACGGGTTAAAACACTCCGTGTTCGTGCCCTAGGATTGACAATTCATACGAGTCTCATGACTCAAATCTGGATGGCACAACAAGAGGCAATCAAAGAAGAAAACATTCAGAGTGAAGCTTTACGAGGAATGACCAGACAGTTAGAGCCAAAATCAGATGATACTTTATACTTTGCAAATAGAATTTGGGTGCCATGTTTTGGTAACTTACGGGAGTTAGTTACGGACGAAGCCCACAGGTCCAGGTACTCCATTCACCCAGGTTCAGATAAGATGTATAAGGATCTGAAAGAACACTATTGGTGGCCGAACATGAAAGGAGAAATTGCTATTTATGTCGATAAATGCCTGACGTGTTCAAAGGTAAAGGCAGAACATCAGAAACCGTCGGGATTGTTACAACAACCCGAGATACCTCAATGGAAATGGGAACAAATTTCTATGGATTTCATCACGAAGTTACCCAGGACGTCCAACGGTTATGACACAATATGGGTAATTGTCGATCGTCTGACAAAATCAGCTCATTTTCTACCTATCAAAGAGACGGATAAAACCGAGAAACTTGCAAAGCTTTATATCAAGGAAATTGTGGCTAGGCATGGAGTGCCAATTTCTATTATCTCTGATAGAGACAGCAGATTCGTGTCTAGAATCTGGAAATCATTACAAGAAGCCATGGGCACACGTCTGGACATGAGCACGGCATATCACCCACAAACGGATGGTCAAAGCGAAAGGACCATTCAAACTTTAGAGGATATGCTCCGTGCGTGTGTAATTGATTTCGGAGGTAATTGGGATACTCATTTACCGTTGGCAGAGTTTTCCTATAATAACAACTACCACACGAGTATTAAAGCAGCCCCGTTTGAAGCTTTATATGGTCGTAAATGCCGCTCACCGCTATGTTGGGCGGAAGTTGGTGAAAAACATTTGACAGGTCCTGAGATTGTCCAGGAAACAACTGATAAGATCTTCAAAATTAAGGACCGTCTGAAAGCGGCCCGAGACAGACAGAAGAGCTATGCTGATAACAGACGGAAACCATTAGAATTTCAAATTGGTGACCGAGTAATGTTAAGAGTCTCACCATGGAAAGGCGTTGCAAGGTTTGGTAATCGTGGTAAGCTCAACCCTAGATACGTTGGACCGTTTAAAATACTGGCTAGGGTTGGCCCTGTAGCTTACAAGCTCAAGTTGCCACAAGAACTAAGCAATGTACATGATACGTTTCATGTATCAAATCTCAAGAAGTGTTTATCAGACGAGACGTTAATTATACCGCCTGATGAGATTCACATAGACGACAGGTTGCATTTCATCGAGAAACCGATTGAGATTTCAGATTGGAAAGTTCAAAGGCTGAGACGTAGTCGAATCAAACTGGTTAAAGTACGTTGGAACTCAAAACGTGGTCCTGAGTATACATGGGAACGAGAGGACCAAATGAAAACAAAATACCCCTCCTTGTTTAAGGATACACCAGTTCAAGATGACGCAAATTGAATTTCGGGACGAAATTCTTTTAACATGGGGAGAATGTGACACCCGACATTTCAGGTCAATATCCGTACATGTATTAAACAAGTTACATTTTAATTGTTTTTGTGATTTATTTAATTTCACAAACAAGGACATTAAGGTCTAACAAAAACCGAACATTGTCTTATTTCATATCTTGGTAATTCTAGGAGTTACCGGTTCACGTGTCATATAAACCGACTAAATACGAACGTTAGTGGTTAAATTAAATAACCAGAAAAATATATATACATATATATTACATAAACTTTACGTGGTCAATAACTTATTTTTAGACTAAAACATACGGTATACGTAAAAGTAAAATAACGAACCCTTTCGAAGACGTTACCACGTATCGTCACCTTTAGGTATTTATACCTACAAATAATCATCTCAACGAATTATACAATCTAAGATTTAAATATTTTTCTTCAACGAGCCATAAACTTGCTAAATTTACAATGCCGTGAAGAATCTAAACCGAATTAAATTACCCCTTTAAAACTCTAATTGATATTAATACCATTAATAAATTAACACTTAAAATATAATTATTTGATTTATCAACCCCCAAACCACTTTCCTTGACTTTTCGGCCGAAATTCAAAAGAGACCATCCCTCCCACTTCCTACTTCACTCACATTTAGAAAAAAAAACCCATACCTCCTCAGTCTCAACCTCACAATCTCTGTCATATTTCTCATTTCTTACGACAAATTTTCCCCAATCCTCTCTAAGTTGAAGTCCGGTTTAAAGCAAAATCCACCATATTTCAGTGCTATAAGAAGAGTTCCAAGTGTTTTTCTCAAGAATCAAAGGAGCTCAAGATCATTCTCTGTTTCTCTCAAAATCATCATTCTCTGTTTTAGGTAAAAACTCAATATTATTCATATTATTTTCTTTAAAAACCGTAGCTAAACATACAAATCGTTCGAACGCAAGTAAGAAAAATAACCAGAAAAGTGTGTCGAAATCCAAGATTAAAACATGAATATATGCGTATATGTATGAACAAAGTTTTAAAATTGATTATGTCAATCAAAATTTCAGGAATCGAAACTATAGTTTCGATACCTGTTTGATCGAAACTAGGTAGTTTCGATACCTATTACTCAATCGAAACTAGGAGTTTCGATACCTGTTTACTCAATCGAAACTAGGAGTTTCGATACCTGTTTGATCGAAACTAGGTAGTTTCGATACCTATTATCCAATCGAAACTAGGAAGTTTCGATACCCAGTTTGCTCAATCGAAATTAGGAAGTTTCGACATCTGTCCTGTCCAATCGAAACTAGGTAGTTTCGACATCTGTCCTGTTCAATCGAAACTAGGTAGTTTCGATACCTGTTCATCAGTCCCATTGGGCAGTAACTTAGAACTGTTTTATAACGAAACAAGTGTTGAAAAACTAAGAAGATATTTTAAACAAAAGCAATCAGATTTACTAAGTCGGTGAACAATTTGCATATAAGACGTTCGGTCTTAACAAGAATTACCCTTTTGTAATTAGGGTACGAATAGTCAAGGTTGACTGGAACAATTATCGTTGCTAACATACACAAAAACAAGGTGAGTTTCACGGCCCCTTTTTTTACTGTTTTCTATATTTGGGGGAAAAACATACTTACAACTATTTTATGGGATAACAAGAGAATAAGGCACGACTTTTATGTTTACATGAGATGAGAACAACAAGTGAGGCCGCTAAAGTCCCCTGGAACAACGTAGTAACCATTAACTGTAGCCTAGGGTCCTATGAATAGTACTATGGAGAGTGACGTCTCCCGGTCATGGTTAGTCGCGCTAACCACAATCTGGAGGATTTATGGCCGCATAGAACCGGATAACGAAATTAGGGGCGTGTACAATTGTCATGGTTTGGTTACGCCTCATGTATGAACATATTATTTGTATTCCTAGCTAGTTTACAAATGGGTCAACAATTCTTATTCTGTTTATCACATGCACCTGAAACTATTTACGAACAATTGAATTTTACAAAGAACTATTTGATTAAACCTGTGAACTCACCAACCTAGTGTTGACAATTTTAAGTATGTTTTTCAGGAAATTGAACGAGATCGTAAGGTTAGCAATGTAGATTACATGCATGCACGATGGATACAAATTTTGGAGGATTTCTCTTGTATAACTCATTGTAATAGAGTCATATTTGCGAAATCTTCACTTTTTGTAAACTCAATTTACATTTTGGAATGTAAAACTTTAAACTTGTTTATGTATCCATTTATCATGTATGTGTTTGCGGTAATCATATGCTTTGGAAACCATGTTACGTCACGCCTCGCGTTTTCGCCTTGGCGAGGGTGTGACAGATTGGTATCAGAGCCATTGATTATAGCGAACTAGGAGTCTAAAATTGAACCTAGTCTATAATCTAAATGACTCACTGAGACGTTTTTCATTGAATATGCATTTCATAACTTATCATCATATTGTACGGATATCGTAGACACTGAATATCGTCACACACTAACCCCATTTCGACTTCAGACCCATGGCACCCAAAAGAAGGACACCGCGTGACACTACTGGTTAAAACAACACGACGATTTCCTCAGAAGTTGAGCAACTCATATCCCAACGTGTAGCCGCCGCCTTGGAGCAGTACGAAGCTATTCGGAATAACGGCGGAGGAAATGGTAGTGGTAGCGGAGGAGGTGCAGGAGGCAGTGGCACTACTGGAGGTTCTGGAGGTAATAGGATGTGTAAACACCTCTGTAACACAGTCGCGATCTAAGATAACAACATTATTAAAATATTGACTTGTGACCCTACAGATTCTTCGAACAAGAAGTGCACTTATAAGGCCTTTCTATCCTGCAACCCTGGCAACTTCAATGGCACTGAGGGTGCAGTAGGCCTGATGAGGTGGATTGAGAAGATGGAATCTGTAATTGATATTGGTGAATGCACAGCTGACTGTATGGTGAAATATGCCACTTGCACAGTTGCTGACAAGCATTAACCTGGTGGAATTCTCAGATGAAAACCTTGGGAAGGCAGACTGCCTAAAAGCTATCTTGGGATGATCTAAAGGCCATGATGATCGAGGAGTACTGCCCTCGAAATGAATTGCAGAAAATCGAAACTGAAATGTGGAACCTTCAAATGATAGGAGATGATGTGGCTGGTTACACTGACCGATTCAATGAGTTAGCAAGTTTAGTTCCACATATGGTTACCCCATAATACAAGAGGGTTGAAAGATACTTGTGGGGTCTCGCACCTCAAATCCGAAGCATGGTGACTTCATCAAACCCCATGGATGCCAAGAGCGCTATAACTCTAGCATTCAAGCTAAGGGATAATGCTGTGCATGATGGTTCGTTTGAGAAGAAGGCGACCGAGGAAGGAAGGTCTGGGGAAAAGAGGAAATGGTTCGGAAAACTATGTAATCAAAACAAGAATCAAACTTACAAGAGATCTGGAACTATGAAAGCCTATGCTGTCAACACTATGGAACAAAAAGGATATCTGGGAACTCTACCGAAGTGTGACAAATGTGGGTATCATCACAGTGGAAGGTGTACCCAATGTGGAAAGTGTAAAAAGCATGGGCATCTAGCCCATAACTGTTAGAACAATGCGAACCCTAATAAGATCAATCAAGAAGCAGGAAAGGTCAACCCAGGAACAGAAAGGATGAATCAGGGATGCTTTGAGTGTGGAGATCCAAAGCACTTTAGAAAAGACTGTCCAAGTTGAAGAACCGAAACGACAATCAGGCCTGTGGAAGAGCATTTGTGATGGGGGCTGGTGACGCACGACAAGATCCGAACATTGTCACTGGTACGTTCCCGATAAATAATCACTATGCCTCTATACTTTTCGATACGGGTGCTGATATGAGTTTTGTGTCAAATGACTTTAAGTCCCTACTCGGTATTAAGCCCAGCAAACTAGACCAAAATTATACAATTGAATTAGCAAACGGAAAATTAATTAAAACTGGAGAAGTCATTCAGGGTTGTACTCTATGTTTGAAAGACCACACATTTAGTATAGACCTGTTACCCGTTGATCTGGGAAGTTTTGACGTTGTTATTGGTATGGACTGGTTGTCGAAAAATCACGCCGAGATTGTTTGTTTTGAGAAGATTGTTCATATTCCTCTCCCAAACGGAGAAGTTCTTTCGGTTCAAGGTGAGAAGAGTGGAGTGACATTGAGGATGATAAACTGCATGAAAGCTCGTAAGTACCTACGTAAAGGCTATTGCGTGTTCCTGGCGCACGTCGTCGAGAAGAAACCCGAGGAACGTCGACTTGAAGACATACCAATCGTTAAGGATTACCCCGAAGTTTTTCCTAAAGACTTACCTGGATTACCACCACCGAGGCAAGTCGAATTCCGAATCGACTTAGTACCAGGAGCCGCCCCGGTTGCGCGATCACCGTATCGATTAGCACCTTCTGAAATGCAGGAATTATCAAATCAACTCCAGGAGTTGCTTGATAAAGGTTTCATAAGACCGATTTTCTAACCTTGGGGAGCTCCGGTCCTATTCGTAAAGAAAAAGGATGGAACCTTTAGGATGTGTATTGATTACCGAGAATTAAACAAGCTTACAATCAAAAACCGATATCCACTTCCTCGAATAGACGATTTGTTCGATCAACTACAAGGTTCTAGCTTCTACTCTAAGATCGATCTACGTTCGGGGTATCATCAACTAAAAATTCAAGAAGAAGATGTACCAAAGACGGCATTTAGGACTCGATATGGCCACTACGAATTCCTAGTTATGCCGTTTGGTTTGACGAACGCACCAGCTGTTTTTATGGATCTCATGAACCGAGTGTGCAAGCCATACTTGGATAAATTCGTGATAGTATTTATTGATGATATATTAATATATTCACGAACCAAGGAGGATCATGAACATCATCTGAAATTAATTTTGGAACTACTCAGCAACGAGAATCTTTACGCTAAATTCTCTAAGTGTGAGTTTTGGATCCGAGAAGTGCATTTTCTTGGACATGTCATCAACAAGGAAGGAATTCACGTTGATCCATCTAAAATAGAAGCGATCAAAAACTGGGAAGCACCAAGAACTCCGACTGAGGTGCGTCAATTTCTGGGTTTGGCAGGCTATTACAGGCGATTCATCGAGAAATTTTCAAAGATAGCCTTGCCTTTGACCACGTTAACTTAGAAGGACAAAAAGTTTGATTGGACTGATAAACAAGAATCCGCTTTTCAATTACTGAAGCAGAAGCTGTGTAGTGCACCGATCTTATCCCTTCCTGAGGGAATCGACAACTTCGTCGTATACTGCGATGCATCACACCAGGGACTTGGTGGTGTGTTAATGCAAAGAGACAAAGTCATTGCATATGCCTCACGACAACTAAAACTGCACGAAAAGAATTATACGACCCACGACTTGGAGTTGGGCGCAGTTGTGTTTGCACTCAAGATTTGGAGACATTACTTATACGGTACAAAATGTACTATCTTTACAGACCACAAGAGTCTCCAACACATTTTTAATCAGAAAGAACTCAACATGAGGCAACGTCGTTGGGTAGAACTACTGAATGATTACGACTGTGATATCAAGTATCACTCTGGTAAAGCCAATGTCGTAGCAGATGCCTTAAGTCGTAAAGAACGGGTTAAAACACTCCGTGTTCGTGCCCTAGGATTGACAATTCATACGAGTCTCACGACTCAAATCCGGATGGCACAACAAGAGGCAATCAAAGAAGAAAACATTCAGAGTGAAGCTTTACGAGGAATGACCAGACAGTTAGAGCCAAAATCAGATGATACTTTATACTTTGCAAATAGAATTTGGGTGCCATGTTTTGGTAACTTACGGGAGTTAGTTATGGACGAAGCCCACAGGTCCAGGTACTCCATTCACCCAGGTTCAGATAAGATGTATAAGGATCTGAAAGAACACTATTGGTGGCCGAACATGAAAGGAGAAATTGCTATTTATGTCGGTAAATGCCTGACGTGTTCAAAGGTAAAGGCAGAACATCAGAAACCGTCGGGATTGTTACAACAACCCGAGATACCTCAATGGAAATGGGAACAAATTTCTATGGATTTCATCATGAAGTTACCCAGGACGTCCAACGGTTATGACACAATATGGGTAATTGTCGATCGTCTGACAAAATCAGCTCATTTTCTACCTATCGAAGAGACGGATAAAACCGAGAAACTTGCAAAGCTTTATATCAAGGAAATTGTGGCTAGGCATGGAGTGCCAATTTCTATTATCTCTGATAGAGACAGCAGATTCGTGTCTAGAATCTGGAAATCATTACAAGAAGCCATGGGCACACGTCTGGACATGAGCACGGCATATCACCCACAAACGGATGGTCAAAGCGAAAGGACCATTCAAACTTTAGAGGATATGCTCCGTGCGTGTGTAATTGATTTCGGAGGTAATTGGGATACTCATTTACCGTTGGCAGAGTTTTCCTATAATAACAACTACCACACGAGTATTAAAGCAGCCCCGTTTGAAGCTTTATATGGTCGTAAATGCCGCTCACCGCTATGTTGGGCGGAAGTTGGTGAAAAACATTTGACAGGTCCTGAGATTGTCCAGGAAACAACTGATAAGATCTTCAAAATTAAGGACCGTCTGAAAGCGGCCCGAGACAGACAGAAGAGCTATGCTGATAACAGACGGAAACCATTAGAATTTCAAATTGGTGACTGAGTAATGTTAAGAGTCTCACCATGGAAAGGCGTTGCAAGGTTTGGTAATCGTGGTAAGCTCAACCCTAGATACGTTGGACCGTTTAAAATACTGGCTAGGGTTGGCCCTGTAGCTTACAAGCTCAAGTTGCCACAAGAACTAAGCAATGTACATGATACGTTTCATGTATCAAATCTCAAGAAGTGTTTATCAGACGAGACGTTAATTATACCGCCTGATGAGATTCACATAGACGACAGGTTGCATTTCATCGAGAAACCGATTGAGATTTCAGATTGGAAAGTTCAAAGGCTGAGACGTAGTCGAATCAAACTGGTTAAAGTACGTTGGAACTCAAAACGTGGTCCTGAGTATACATGGGAACGAGAGGACCAAATGAAAACAAAATACCCCTCCTTGTTTAAGGATACACCAGTTCAAGATGACGCAAATTGAATTTCGGGACGAAATTCTTTTAACATGGGGAGAATGTGACACCCGACATTTCAGGTCAATATCCGTACATGTATTAAACAAGTTACATTTTAATTGTTTTTGTGATTTATTTAATTTCACAAACAAGGACATTAAGGTCTAACAAAAACCGAACATTGTCTTATTTCATATCTTGGTAATTCTAGGAGTTACCGGTTCACGTGTCATATAAACCGACTAAATACGAACGTTAGTGGTTAAATTAAATAACCAGAAAAATATATATACATATATATTACATAAACTTTACGTGGTCAATAACTTATTTTTAGACTAAAACATACGGTATACGTAAAAGTAAAATAACGAACCCTTTCGAAGACGTTACCACGTATCGTCACCTTTAGGTATTTATACCTACAAATAATCACCTCAACGAATTATACAATCTAAGATTTAAATATTTTTCTTCAACGAGCCATAAACTTGCTAAATTTACAATGCCGTGAAGAATCTAAACCGAATTAAATTACCCCTTTAAAACTCTAATTGATATTAATACCATTAATAAATTAACACTTAAAATATAATTATTTGATTTATCAACCCCCAAACCACTTTCCTTGACTTTTCGGCCGAAATTCAGAAGAGACCATCCCTCCCACTTCCTACTTCACTCACATTTAGAAAAAAAAACCCATACCTCCTCAGTCTCAACCTCACAATCTCTGTCATATTTCTCATTTCTTACGACAAATTTTCCCCAATCCTCTCCAAGTTGAAGTCCGGTTTAAAGCAAAATCCACCATATTTCAGTGCTATAAGAAGAGTTCCAAGTGTTTTTCTCAAGAATCAAGCTAAGGAGCTCAAGATCATTCTCTGTTTCTCTCAAAATCATCATTCTCTGTTTTAGGTAAAAACTCAATATTATTCATATTATTTTCTTTAAAAACCGTAGCTAAACATACAAATCGTTCGAACGCAAGTAAGAAAAATAACCAGAAAAGTGTGTCGAAATCCAAGATTAAAACATGAATATATGCGTATATGTATGAACAAAGTTTTAAAACTGATTATGTCAATCAAAATTTCAGTAATCGAAACTATAGTTTCGATACCTGTTTGATCGAAACTAGGTAGTTTCGATACCTATTACTCAATCGAAACTAGGAGTTTCGATACCTGTTTACTCAATCGAAACTAGGAGTTTCGATACCTGTTTGATCGAAACTAGGTAGTTTCGATACCTATTATCCAATCGAAACTAGGAAGTTTCGATACCCAGTTTGCTCAATCGAAATTAGGAAGTTTCGACATCTGTCCTGTCCAATCGAAACTAGGTAGTTTCGACATCTGTCCTGTTCAATCGAAACTAGGTAGTTTCGATACCTGTTCATCAGTCCCATTGGGCAGTAACTTAGAACTGTTTTATAACGAAACAAGTGTTGAAAAACTAAGAAGATATTTTAAACAAAAGCAATCAGATTTACTAAGTCGGTGAACAATTTGCATATAAGACGTTCGGTCTTAACAAGAATTACCCTTTTGTAATTAGGGTACGAATAGTCAAGGTTGACTGGAACAATTATCGTTGCTAACATACACAAAAACAAGGTGAGTTTCACGGCCCCTTTTTTTACTGTTTTCTATATTTGGGGGAAAAACATACTTACAACTATTTTATGGGATAACAAGAGAATAAGGCACGACTTTTATGTTTACATGAGATGAGAACAACAAGTGAGGCCGCTAAAGTCCCCTGGAACAACGTAGTAACCATTAACTGTAGCCTAGGGTCCTATGAATAGTACTATGGAGAGTGACGTCTCCCGGTCATGGTTAGTCGCGCTAACCACAATCTGGAGGATTATGGCCGCATAGAACCGGATAACGAAATTAGGGGCGTGTACAATTGTCATGGTTTGGTTACGCCTCATGTATGAACATATTATTTGTATTCCTAGCTAGTTTACAAATGGGTCAACAATTCTTATTCTGTTTATCACATGCACCTGAAACTATTTACGAACAATTGAATTTTACAAAGAACTATTTGATTAAACCTGTGAACTCACCAACCTAGTGTTGACAATTTTAAGTATGTTTTTCAGGAAATTGAACGAGATCGCAAGGTTAGCAATGTAGATTACATGCATGCACGATGGATACAACTTTTGGGGGATTTCTCTTGTATAACTTATTGTAATAGAGTCATATTTGCGAAATCTTCACTTTTTGTAAACTCAATTTATATTTTAGAATGTAAAACTTTAAACTTGTTTATGTATCCATTTATCATGTATGTGTTTGCGGTAATCATATGCTTTGGAAACCATGTTACGTCACGCCTCGCGTTTCCGCCTTGGTGAGGGTGTGACACGCTACCCATGTGAGGCGGCTTTATTTTCTTGGTGACCACGTGGCGGACCGCTACACTCTACTATGGCGGACTGCTAAGGAACATTGCGGCTGGCGGACCGCTAGGGACTTGATGATGGTCCGCTACCTGTAACATCCGTGACTTTTGCGTGTAATAGTTTATTTCATTTTAATAACATTGTGACATATAAGATTTTGTTTAAACGTCGTGTTCTAACATTATGCCATTAACGACTCGGAGTTTTAAATTTTCTTTAAACATTTATTTCATATTTTCTTCATATATATATATATATATTTATATATATATATATTAAATGATTTGATTATAAACTAATTATAAACCTAAGTTATATAAAATGAAGTTAAATTATAAAAATTGTAAAAAGACAAATAATGTTTTTAGGTTTTATGAGTTCATTAAAAACTAAATTTAATGGTTAAATATCAAAGATTTGGGCTTTCGACTCCCTTTTATGCCTTTGAACCCCCCTTTTCTATATTTGAACCCTCACTTAAACCCCCTCCTATTGATTTGAACCCCAGAACCAATTTGTAGCCAATTTTGACTCTAGAAAGTCAAACGCGTTCAAATCTTCATTCAGTCCCTGAAATTACGGGATTTAAATTCTCCCAAATCATCTCCCTGCCCATTTGCGATCGTTTGGAATGTGTAATCAATCAAATTGATTGAAAAATCAAGGTTTTAAGACCACTCTTGGAGTTACGGCCATGATTTTTTTAAACCCACAAATCAAGTCTCAAAAACCCGTAAATCAAGCTAATTACATGGTTCTTGTTTGATTTACCTGATGTTAACACATTCTAATCACCCCTTTATATACCTATATCGATTACAAGCTTCAAAATCCAATTTTTTTCTTCTCCTCTCGGTTTACGATCGGCAAAGTAGGGAGGACCTCTCGATTCACGACGACTCAAAGCTATTCGGTATCTTTCTTGCCTCCGTTATCATCCTCAGGTATCCTTTCTCACCCCATCGAATCACCTCTGTTTGTTCTTGAATTCAGTTTAGTGTTTCAAGAGGGAGGGCTACGATCTGGACTTTAAGAGGAAGGGGAGGAACTGAACTTTTTGGTTTTAACTTTCTTTTCTAAATTCTTAATCAAAATATAAGTTGGTCCAGTGGTGTAACATCCCAGAAATACGGAAGCTAACGATTCGGGATAAGGGACAACCTGAAACCGTATTTAACTTAGTGACGAGTAGTGTGGGCCGAAGATTTTATGTTTAATTACCGAATATAAGTAGTTATGAGAACCAACTGTAGGGTGCCTGGTTTGGGGTCTTACAAGTTGGTAACAGAGCCGTGGTTTAAGAGAAAACTGGTGTTTTTAAACAAATAAAATGCCTTAACTTAAACTGAGAATGGGACAAGGGTGAAACGAATGCCACCATGAGTAACCGCGAGCCAAGAGGTACATATTTCGAGTTGAGCAGTAGTTATTATTTATCATATGTGTAGTTTTACACTTGGTGAAGTAATTAGTGTGAGTAAATGATTTATGGTTCCGTGTGGGATCATGTGGTGTGATATGTGTTGTAGTATTATGTAGAACTACTTGAAGTTGTGTGGTGTGATTGAATGAGACTCTAGTGTGAGTTGATTAATGTGGAGTAGCATTAATTGTAACGATGTGAGATCGTTTGGTGTGTCGATATGATTTAGTAATTTTGTGTCTAACCTTTGGTGGTGTGAAACTGTGATAACGATGATGACTTGTTAGATTATATGAGTTGTGTGGGATACACGTGCATCCGGTGTGTGAAAGATAGAAGGTTATTGTGAGTCTAGTGGGGAAGGTTTAGAATCTGAGCAGTAATGTGGACCACCAAATTGCATTTGATCACCATGATTTGGCAGTTTTTGATTACTCTCATATTCTGAATTTGTGTAGGTCCACATGACTCATCTGCAGATCGATCTCGTGACAGGACGTCTCGATAACACGGAGTGCGAAATCCTACTGTGTTAACGTTTGTATACGAATTGACAATAGAAACAACAGGTAAATAAACTTCTCTTTGTATTCCACAAAACACAGAGTTTACAAGATTCACAGAATACAATCGTTCAAGCCCCTCTGCTCTCTCCTCTCTCTTTAACAGAATCTGTAAACTCCTATTTTTAGACACAAACCTGCTATAGGCAAACTTAACAAGTTACCTTCTAAAGATGCTTAGGCGAACTTGTTAAGTTCGCCTCTCTATGAACTTGTACAATATTCCTTAGGCGAGCTTAACAAGTTCGCTCCTAAAGATGCTTAAGCTCTAAACTTACACAGAATTTTATCAACAGTTACAAAACATGTCCTAACTGACTCCCCTTTAACTATTGCTAACAATTCTATCAATTACAAGTCAAAGACTCTAAGACTAAGACATAATATCTTCAAGCTCGTTGTCACCAGAATATGCTCCAACAGACTCCCCCTTGACAACAGCTTTGGAAGATTGTCATCCGTCTTCATATATCATCAAACACACTGTAGTCTTCGTCTTGTTTATCTGCACTTTCTCTTTCTATCTAGAAGAAAACTTGGGAGAAGGACCCCTTGTCAACTTCTGTCTGCAATATTCAGTTTTTGTAAAGGAGAACAACCAAGAATAACCAACAATTAAGATTTCCATGTAAGCTGGAAAAATAAAATCTTTTTGGTTTTTCTTTGTACAAACTAAAATGTAAAATACAAAATCACATCTTTTTGGTCGAACATTACGAGTAAGAAGATCTTATCAGTATATATGAGATATCAATCACACATCTTGGATATAAAATCCCTATAATATCAAATGGTATCCTAAGTCATTCTTTCAATCCTTGACAAATCAAACCAATATCTTTCAAGATTATCACACTCTATCTTTTCAAGACTTTCATATTACATGTTATGATACGCGATAAACATTCAAAGAAAATAGGATCAGGCTATGACACACAAATTCAAATTGTCAATATTATAAGATTTGAAACTAAAGCATCTCATTCCCACTTTCTTGTGAGTTAAGGTACCATTTAAGTATGAAATACAACGTGTACCCCACTAGTATGCCAACAGAAAGTAAATGCACTATATTCAAGACATATGAGATTTTACTAAAGATTATCCGAATTTCCAGAATGAGGAGACATCACTTAGCACATGAATAGCAGAATCCAAATTGGATTGTATAGGAATCAATGAGATTCAAAATCGAATGATTCAATGTTTTGGCTTATATATGTGGAATCATAAGATTCAGGTACATGGATCCAACTATTATCTGGATTATGAATTCAATGGAATCAGTAAACATGATTTATCAATATGATCCAAAGGCTAGTATATGTTTGACAAATGTTGTCAAGTACATATCTTGATTATACTTCAAATTGCATGCTTTTCGGGACATGGGCACTGAAACAATTCGAATGAATAGTGCTAAGGACATAACCCAAAACTGATCTCATATGACAATCTTTATTAAAAGCTAATATTCTTTATCTGATAGTGATCTTTTAACACACAC
The DNA here is from genome assembly GCA_023525975.1 of Smallanthus sonchifolius. NCBI lineage: Eukaryota > Viridiplantae > Streptophyta > Magnoliopsida > Asterales > Asteraceae > Smallanthus > Smallanthus sonchifolius. Next base: position 44,049,186 of record CM042023.1, read on the forward strand.
CCAGGTATAAAATGGGTTCAAATCACAGTTGTAACATATGCAATTATGTTTTCACACTACTAATGGTTCCGTTACGATTTTAGTCTATTGACAATTCAAATTATATGCATACACAACACTATCATTTCCTATTTGTGCAGTCTCTGAAGTTTAGATCAAAACATATAATTCAGATATATTAACATAAAGCACCAACCAGTCAATCTAAGGTCATGTGTGACTGAACATCTACTGATGTATTATCATTTCTCCTTATAACTTCAAGTAATGTCGATTTTAACTTTTTCAATTTGTTTGACTTTTTCAAAATATTTTTCAAAGAAAGTAAAACAAACGAAAATAAACCTTCCATGAAAATATTTTATGAAAAACAATTTACTTGGTTACTTGGGATTAAGCAAGTCAATCAACTAAAAATTCAAACCAATGTAATCCTGTAATTGAATGCTTTTGCCTTTGTCACCAACACAGTTCTGTACCCCCTGTCCTGTAGACTCCCCATCAACTAGTCAAATGGTTGCATCAACGACTTTATGCTCACCATCGTCATCCTAAGTTTCAGGTTGTCATTTAGACTTTTAAATCTTTTTCAAAATAACATTGTGTGTGACATATTCTCCCCCTTGAGCATCAAGTCGTTGAATCAAATAGATTTGCCAACTTCTGGAACGACTCATTGCTCTTGCAGATGTCATTCCCTGTCATGTGTTATGAACAACCACTATCAACAAACCAAATTTTATTAATAGTCCCTCTTGGTTAATCATGCACATCTAACAAGAAACATTAATTTGAAATTGGGACCCAAGCCATGGTAGTCATGGGTCGTCCATCTGTATCAAAATAACAAACTTCACTCCATTCACAATCGAATCTCTCATCGATTTTCGGAGATTGTTCCGACGAGTCAGAAACAGAAACTTTAGATTTCCAAACATACTTCTGTTCATTAAGTTCTTTTTGCTTAAAATGTGAAGTCTTTGAACATTTTCTTTCATTTGAAAATTGATTTGATTGTGAAAACTCTTGTTGTTCTAAGAGTTTTCTCAATCTTCTGTGTCTCCTCCGTCTTTGAGGTCTAGAAAGCCTAACCTAAGATTTTGAATTGCCCTTTGGTGTATCATGAGGTTTAACCACATTTGGGTTAACATAAGGCTTACCATGAGTTCTTACCTTTCCTGGAGTAACATGCCGGTTACCTTTGGTGTTGTGAGGACAAGCAATCCGAATGTAACCCACAAGACCACAATAAAAGCAAGATCTCTTCTCACTATATTCTCTCATATAAGGAATCTTCACACGATAAGATGCACTTGAAAAAGATTCTCCTACATGAACTTCTTTTGGCTTTATTTTCTCTCGAACTCCAGATTTTGCAACAGGTTTTGATTCAGGCTTCATCTTCTCAGGAAATACATGCTTCTCCCCTATATTTTTATAAGGACAGGTCACCACAATGTGTCCCATCTCATTTCAATGAAAGCATGTACGCCTGTCTTTATAATCTCTGACATATGGAACTCTCCTTGAATTTGAAGAACGTCTAAATGTATTATTTACAGATGAATTAAAATCAACCTTTGAGTCTTCTTTCTTAACCTCTTTCGGTATCCCCTCTACCTTGGCTTCATCAAAATATTCATCATCACTCTCATCAGAATACACCATATCTTCACCTGTGACTGGATTCACTTTCAACACAGTCTTAGGATCTAAATCCTCATATTTTATAATCTCAGGTGCAACAGAATAATTTCTGTTGAATGGTGGAGGAACATAACCAATACCACTAGTTCCCTTCCCCTCTTCTGTATTATTAAAATATCCCAGTAAGAATGATGAATTTCCAAAGCTTTCTAACTTTCTAAGCAATCTAATCACCTCTGCTTTAGATTCAGCTAGTTACTTATCTTTTTCAGCAAGATCATTAATTATTTTCTAAAATTCTGCAAAGGACATATCCAGGTGATATGCCTGCTCTTTGATCTTCAAAGTCATAGAACTTATATCCCTCTTCAGTGATTCTATCCTTTCAACACACACATTCTCATTATCTTTTAATTTCTGATTTACCGTATGCATGGATTTCATATCACAAATGAGGTTGATGTTATCATCCATAACCCTCATCATTTTATTCTTCACTGAAATACAGGTAGAACAAAACGTTTCAGAGTTAGAAACTACCGTATCCTTTTCTTTTAAAGAAGATGCACCAGGAGCCATGAATACGTCATCATCAGCTTCACCCTTTTGAGCAACAATGACAGGCTCTGTATCAATTTCTGATTCACTCAGATCATCTTCAACTGTCTGGTAAAGACATAGTTAAAGTTTCACACGTTTTCATCTCATGATCAAACTTCTGGTTTTCTACTTTAGTAAGAGTTGTCACTGGTTTAGGAACATCACGAAATTCTAGAAAGTCAAAAGTAGGATGCACATATCCTTCTGTTATTGGTCTCCAAAAATTTTCATCAGTTTCTGATACGAATTGTTCGAACCGGACTTCCCAGCTACGGTAATCTGATCTGCACAAAAGCCTCGGTGGCATAGTACCAATCTCATTATCATCACACGAAATTGACATTTTGAATTTTTTGCAAAAATATCCGGAAAAAAATTTCCCGCCAAAATACTTTTTTTTTAAAAGAACACTAGTTTGCCTGATACTGCCTGAGCGAACTTAATAAGTTCGCCTGAACTTCACTGAGCAAATACGACCACAAGCGAACTTGATAAGTTCGCCTAATCAATATGTTCGCCTAAACTGAGTGAAGCGAACTTGATAAGTTTGCTTAAACTGAGCGAAGTGAACTGGATAAGTTCGCCTACTAAGTTCGCCTAAAATGTTGCTAAGTTCGACTGCAACAAAATCTCAGCAAGTTTGCGTGCTTCATCCATAACAAACTCAAGAAGAACTTCAACCCAAACACGAACAAACATCACCTAAAATCATCATTTCTCACATATTAGAAGGAATTTGAAGAAATTGGACCGTAGGATTTAGTATTTTATGAATTAGAACACTTCTATCGGATTAATTTCACCAAAATCCACTTCAAATCCACGATTTCAGCAGAAAATTCAACTTCAAGAACTTGAAAGCTCCATGGATACAAAAACTTCTAAAAATGATCAATTTCTTGTCAAATTGTACACAAAATCGTCTCTAATCACCAAGAATCAAACACAAATCACGAGCAAAAGCTCTGATACCACTTGTAGGTCCACATGACTCATCTGCAGATCGATCTCATGACAGGACGTCTCGATAACATGGAGTGCGGAATCCTACCGTGTTAACATTTGTATATGAATTGAAAATAGAAACAACAGGTAAATAAACTTCTCTTTGTATTCCACAAAACACAGAGTTTACAAGATTCACAGAATACAATTGTTCAAGCTCCTCTGCTCTCTCCTCTCTCTTTAACAGAATCTGTAAAATCCTATTTAAAGACACAAACCTACTATAGGGGAACTTAACAAGTTCTCTTCTAAAGATGCTTAGGAGAACTTGTTAAGTTCGCCTCTCTATGAACTTGTACAACATTCCTTAGGCGAACTTAAGAAGTTCGCTCCTAAAGATGCTTAGGCGAACTTATTAAGTTCGCCTCTCTCTGAACTTACACAGAATTTTATCAATAGTTACAAAACATGTCCTAACAATTTGACGCCCATAGTAATCACTCCAACGTTCTATCTTGTGCAGGTACTGATGGCCATGACGATTCAGACTAGATGGATTAGGCGGAGAGCTCTCATCAGGAGGTTGACAGAACGGTGGGCTAGACGTGTGGCTGCTGTTCGTACGGTTATCTTTTGGAGAAAACGGGTCTTAGCATCTGTTCCATTGACGGTGGTTCCACCGGCTACTGAGGATGATCACGAGCTACCAGCACAGGAGGTGATCTTGGTGCTTCCGGTGCCTAATGCTCCCAGTACTACTAGGGTAGCTATGAGGGGTGGACTTAGTAGCTCCTTCTACAGGAGAAGTGGTGGGACATGAAATGGAACTTGACATATGTTTGATAAAGCATATTTGGTAAACACGGGGTGCACTCCATAGACAAGGTTGCACCTTCACCACATTTGGTTTAGCTTAGGCCATTGTCATGGTAGGTTTACCATACAGTCTAATCAACCAAGCTCCGACATCACATCAGAAGGAAAGTATTTGCGGTTAGGCATCAGCCTCCTAGGCAGGATTCGGGATTGGGAAACGGATGGCTGGAGGAATCCGACGATGAGGAACAAGTAGGTGATAATCTTGACTTGTTCAGTGATTAGAGCAGTGGTGGTTACCCCGAGAGGACTAGAGTATTTTGAGTAGTGGCCCTCAGGCACTTTTGTGATGAAATATTTGTTCTTGGTTTTTCAATTGCTTGATTTTAACCATGAAAGTGAATCTTACCATGGGATGGTTTAAAACGTAGTTAATGATAGTTTCATGTGTGATAGCTTGCTATTTGTGGTGCAGTGTCAATTATGTGTGATTATGTGATTACCTTTTGAACAACGTGAGTTCATACTAAATGTAATGCATATGTGATTACCTTTTGAGTAACGTAGTTGATGTGATGTCGGAGCTTGGTTGATTAGACTGTATGAGTAGACCTGTGTAGACCTGAGTTTTAATTATTTGTGTGTGTCTACGGTCTTCAGATAGTGTCACCTATGTGTTATGTTTAGGTGATGTTTAAAGTGTAAGGGGGTGTGTTGCACCCTGTGTAACTGTTCAGGACGAGGTCCTATGGGAAATATTAAATATACATCCTTAATATGTATAAGTGTTCAAGACAAGGTCTTGTGGAAAATCGAAGTTACATGCCATATGTTTAGGTATGCATGTTCAGGACCAGATCCTATGGGAAATACGATATTTTTATATCTTGTGTGTATGAATGTTTAGGGATGTTTTGTGACTAGACTGAGTAGCGTGTCGTCTTGAAATATGGGTACGACCCGTATGGGTACGACCAAGTAAATTCTGTGTGAGTATATGATGACGTGTGGCAGGGGCTACCGTTGTGGTGAGTAAGAGATAAGATTCAAGAGTCCTGTGTCTATAAATGATGAGGTCATATTGTATGCACGTAGATTTACGCAGATCTAGTCGTTGTGTGTGTGCACGTGATGTGTGTTTAGCGTTTGGGGTTACTAGTACATGTGAAAAATATCTTGTGTTCTGTAGTTATGTGTGTCGGTGTGTGTCCTTGTAGTACACGCTTAGTCGTGCATAGGACGGGATGTCTGTGTAGTATCTCTATCATGACGATTTTCTCGACGCTGATACATCGAGGTGATGCGAGGGGTTTTACGTCCTTCTAGGTGACTGGTGAGGTGCTCTCATGAGATGCCTATGCGTATATCTCAAGGATTTGGAGCACGAAGCCAATGCGCGGAGCTGTGAGAGTAGATGATGAAAGCGTTTACATAGATGCTTAACCAGAAACGTTCATGATGAGATCAAGGTGATGACACTGAAGATTTTAGCATGGAGTTAACTAGGTGATGAAGGACCTTCATGGAACACATTCCATATGAAGAATCCAGTCGAGGTGAGATACCAGAGGAATAGAGATGTTTTCCCTGGACGAGATGACAAATAGCTGAGGCTTGTGAGCAGACAGACTTCATGTTCGTACATGATAAATGAGGCACGGTCGGTGATCGTATGGTAACAGTAGAGCATCAATGAGAGAAGTAAAACTCAAGAGGGGCAAGTGTAGGATTGCACGTAAGTGACTGGAAAAGGAGATGCCTACATCGGTAAATGTAAGACTAGTTTAAAGCGAGTTGCTGTGGAACATCCGAGTAAAGCAAGAGTGTGGCTGTTGTCACAGACACGAAAGTGAAAAGTGAGCTTTTGAGAAACATCGAGAGCCGATGAAGATGACCTTAGTATGGGGTGTATCTACATACTTAAGGGACGTATTGAATGCGTGATATTGAAGTAAAGAGATACTTTGGTAGAGAAATTTGGTGGAGACCAACATAGATTTGTACAAGCTCCTGGAGATCATTAGGGAATTACAGATGAAATACCCTTATGGATAGGGCAGTGGTGCCCAAGTTTTGGGAGATCATCGTAGGATGGCGATTAGGGCACGAGGTGAGAAGGACGACGAATGATCCTATTCTAAAAGACGAGAAACCTTACTTAGGGAAACGACTGTCGTAGTGACGAGACCATCAAGACTATACGAGAAATGACGGCAAGATTGCCTTTAGTAAATCATGGAAATGTGACGAGCAAGCTGGCAATTGACAGTGTGTGCCGTCTGAGTAGAATTTGGTAGAGCAAGTAATGATGGAATAAGTAAGTGGTCCTACTAGCCCAAAGTCAAAAGCGGGTAACAAAGCGGACTTAATTGAACACCAAAGGTGGTGGTCAAAGTGCAAAGCAAGGTGTTAAATTTGCTTCGGGTATGGGTGAATGCTTGACACCAGATGGAACTGGTGCACAAGTGAGAACGGAAGGATAAGTCGTGTTGGATTGTACCGACATAGGATTCGAGGACGAATCCTCTTTTAAGGGGGGTAGACTTATAACATCTCGAAAATACGGAAGCTAACGATTCAGGATAGGGGACAACCCGAAACCGTATTTAACTTAGTGACGAGGAGTGTGGGCCGAAGATTTTATGTTTAATTACTGAATATAACCAGTTATGAGAACCAACTGTAGGGTGCCTGGTTTGGGGCCTTACAAGTGGTATATCTCTGCACTAACACCAAACAGGTCGCGAGTTCAAGCCTTGCGCCTGTGATTTTTTTCCTCTATTTTGTTATTATGGTATTTTAATTTCTTCTCTGCTTTTACTCCTTCAACCCATACAAAATATGTATTTTATATACATATAACTAGTAAATAATTTATATTGCAAATAAATAAATAGTGTGTATCTTAGAGCTTTATCATTTTAATTAAGATTGATATATATACGCATATATGTTTAGTTTTAACACTTAAACGTTTTATCAGAATTTGAGTATCATTATTTAATGAACATATTATTTCGTTGCCATTAGATATTTCAAGAACATGACAAACGTTTATTTGTTTATTAATTATATATAACTTTTAAAAACCATAAAATAATCATGGTTGTAGCGTCACAACTTTTATTAAACTAAAGGGTCATATATATATACTTATAACTAAACCTTTAAAATGTCATGATCTATAATAGGTTTTTAATAATATGATTTTATCAGCAATTAATAAGATAAATTTTAATAATTATTTTATTAATATGTTTATCATATTACTATTATTAGTTTCACAAATAATATGATATTTGTAGTTAAATGATTCTTTTAGTAATTAACCTCAATAATTGAAATTTTCTTAAAAAGTAAATTCACATGACTAAATTATTTACTTATCCCAAATATTATCCATATGAATATTATTTTCCATCATGAAGATTATTTTACCTAAATTTCTTAATAAGATTTTATTTTATTAATATTTATTGTTGACACCTAAATCCCTTTTATAAATAAAATTTATAAAACATTATTTCATTTATATATTATCACTATATTTAATTTAATATCGTTAAAATCGTATCTTTAATATTCTTTCGTCCGTTCATTCGTTACAAATTCTATTGTCCCAAATCGTCTCGTTCCTATTCCTTTTAATCGTTTCTAGATATTAAATTTGAATAATTTTTTTATTTTAGGGCATTGTTAAACCGGTTCACTCGTCCTCACGACCTAGTTCAAGTTTAAGCCACAATATCAAGGTTAGAACATAGCCCCCTTTTTCTTTTTTACTATTGGGGTGAAACATGTATATCTATAGCTTCATAAGTCAAACTTTTTATCAAAACATATTCTCAGACAAGTAATTCAACTATGTGCTTGACATTTACACACTAATAACAATATTGCAATCATTAACTTGATTACAAGCATAACGTAGTACTAGTATGGCCACATAGGGGAAACAGACGTAACAATTCAATGGCACAATCTTAGGGATTGTGGATGCGAATAACATTTCAACGGCACAATCTTTGGGATTGTGGATGCAAATAACATGTCAACGGCAAAATCGTGTGGATTGTGGATGCAAATAACATATAACATTAAGGGTTGATTGCAAGAAGTTTTGTGTTGATATGCTTGCACACTTGTTTCAACTTGTATTGATTTGTTTATAACTTTTATACCAACTTATTCCAATGACTAATAAAACCTATGTCTCTCACCAACCTTGTGTTGACCCATTTTACTTTACATGTTTCAAGGAATAATTAGTTGATGATGAAGTATCACATAGGATTGCTCATGGACTTAGTTAAAGAAATTTGAATAATGTTTTTGGGATGCGATGCGCACTTGATTAAGTTGTAATTTGAACAATAGGATTGCTCATATTGATTTGTTTATAACTTTGAACAATTAGAACAATTTCATAAAAAAACATTTGTACTTAACACTAAGCGTTTTACTGTCACTTATGACATTCTTCTTTTCTTGCTAGGCATGTGATGCGCACTTGATTAAGTTGTAAATATTAAATGATAATATTGGTTTCATGAGATCAGGTTTTAAATTTATAATTAAAATGATAAATACTCAAACTTAAAACACACACAATAGGCAAATGTACCTATCGCAGCGTAATATAGTTTAGGTAAGAACCAAGTATCGAACCAATGGACACGGTCGACTTCCAATACTCAACTTTTGTTATCGTTCAACCGGTTTAATTGGTGAGTTGGTTTTGTGTGCTTGTGAAGCAGAAAAGTAAATGACAGAAATGTAAATAACGGTAAAGTAAATAACAGAAAAGTAAAAACGTGCGTGATGTGTGTAACAGGAATGTAAATAACAAAATAGTAAATAGCAGGAAAGTAAATATTTCAGAAATGATCAGGTCACAAAGAGTATTGCTTTGGGCTTCGAATTCGCTTGGTACGTGATAATGTTAAGTCGACTAATCCAGTGGTATGACTAATACAAATGTGTGACCCGGGTCACCGCTAGAGCCTCGTCCTCATAGAATTTGATTCACAAATTATAATCTTTAATCATAAACCGGTAGGACTCCTAGCTAGGGACATCGTTACCCTCAACTATTTGGTGTTATCTCTGAGTTGGTTTTGGACATCGAACTTACACTTAAGTATTATTGTTGAATAGGTGATTATACTTTGCTCACCGGGAGGCGATGTAGCAATGGGACCATGTATAAAGACGTACCATTCCCAACATGAGTTCACCAATTCTTGGTCGCATAATAAGTTCGTATAAAGACGTATGCCCTTAATAGTGTTGACCAAGACTTGGCTTACCAATCTCTACTTGTATAAAGACGTATAAGTATAAAAATAAGTTTGATTAAAAATGTTTTACGGTCTTACACTTGAAAATCAAGAACATTCACAAATATAAAGACAGATTTAGACAACAATAAAAAGTCCACCAAGAGGTGGTTTTAAGAATGAATAGTTAAAGACATAAACATATCACTAGATTAATACGTTAAACATTAACATGCACCAAACGTCATCTTCACCCTAGCGATACAAAGAGTTTAGCTACGAATGGCCATACTAACTAGCGTAACGCTGAGTTTCGTAGGCTCCCCTATTACGGACAAAGAGGAGAAGCCTCTTTACTCTCTATTCTCTACTCTAAACTACAAAATACTCTCTCTGGATAGTGTCTTTAGGTCTGGTGTGGTGTGTGGAATGAAGAACCCAAGCCATCTATTTATAGGGCTCAATATGTGCATTACACAGCCGTGCAATGGGTTGCATGGTTGTGTAAAGGCCTCATGAATCAAAACGTGTACATAGGACATTGTACTGTGTCCTTGGGGAGCAAGGAAGGGTTTGCACGACCGTGCAATGGGATGCACGGTTGTGCATCCCCCTTCCTGCTCTCCTGCTTTGTCTTTTAGCTGCATGTTTTCGTTGACCAATTTTGACTTCTTGGGGGTCAAAGCTCGGGAATGATCCTTCTAGAAGTTTGATTTCTTGGTGTTTTTGATAGGTTTTAGCTTTGTTTATCTTTAAGACATCGAATAACCTGCAGTTAGAAATTATAAACGTTTTAAGTATCAATTGCAAGTTTATTATTCAATTAGTACCATAATATGGGGATTATTATGCATGCAAAACATGTATAATTTAGGGCATATCATAATACCCCACACTTAAAATTTGCTTGTCCTGAAGCAAACTAATGCATGATCAGATCCATAACTAAAACTTTATAAAAGGTAAGAGAGCTCGAAGTAGTTGGAATTCCGGGATAACTCATGAGTCACTTTATTCTATTTTTGGCTTTTCTATTTTAGGGTGGTGGAATTCATGAAAAGCCTACTAGAAATTCATATATGCATAATCTATCACTCTTCACAATGTTCACTCAACTCTATGGTTATATATATGTGGACAATGTAAGTTAAGTGGAACACTCAAGTTCGAATCGAATTATGCAATGGTCATAAGCTTGTATGCAAATCAAGTATCCACTAACTAACTAAGTGGTATGCATGAATCAAGAGGACTTTAAAAGGGTTGTAATGTGGCTAAAAGAAAATAAAGGGTGAAAATGAAATTATTTTTCGATTTTTAGGGATTTAAAAGGTTTTTAAGGGCTGCAACTTACGTGGAACACACGGTTACGGCTTCATGGCTTAAAATGGAAAATACTAGGGGTCCCTCTACAGTACTCAGATAACGTGGGTATAACTAATCTGAGGGCTCGTTTATGATCAGATTGCCATGACCAAGATCTCTTATCTTTCTCAACTCTTCCCTCACTGCATAGTACACATTACTGCCTTTTCGTATGGTTCATTCGGCTTGTAGCCTAACAGATCCTACTTTGATCAGATGCGTATACTCATGTTGGGAAAAAGTTTGTTTCTTGATACAGTTTCCATCGTGGCTCTAGTTTCCACACTTCACACATTTGTCGTATCTTTTGGCTCTTCTTTTGGCGACACTTTTTGACAGGCTATAGAATGGTGGCAATTGTTCTTGCTTGCGCCACCGTTTTCTTACATCACTTGTTGCTTTGAAAACTTTCTCTCGAAGTTCGGGTGGTAATTCAGGCTTTGCAAAATGAATACAGGAAAGCAAATTGAAATCAAAAGAATGCATGTCCAGCTCTTTAAGGTCTAACCGGTAAAAGACCAACTTCTCTCTTTCTTTTTCTTTTCTCATTTTTTTCTATTTTTTTCTTTTCTTTTTAAACAACATATCATCAACACTAATTTTCAATAATTCTTTTTTCTCAATTTCCTTGAAATAATTTTTCCATATCTTCCTTGCAGATCGTTCAACTGTTTCTTCCTAATACATCCACTTTCTTCTTGTATATTCCAATTCCTGTGAGTGAAACAGATTCTTTCCAAATTGGCTTAATGGTTGTAAACTTGAAATGATGACATAAGATAGTCTAATAATTTTCCATTCTTGAAGACAATCAGTCAATAACCGGTGTTTACGAGAAGCTGGTTGGGCGATTATTGTGGGTAGTATAAAAGAAAATGATAAAGATCAGAGGGCTATCTAGGCGGATAATATTTTTGGAATTTTTAGGTTTAAGGATAATATATAAGGGTAATAAGTCTTAGGTGCCTCAATCATATTCATACTTCTACTATTTCCAGATCTTGATATGTATAAATCATACAAGTTCTAATTGTGCATAGAATTCGATCGAAAAACACTCAATATACCAAACGAAAGAGCATGCGGAAGATAATGATAATAATGCTCATGAAAAGGCACATATTATTCTCACATGGAAACGGATGGGATAGGGTTTAGTGATTTGTTATGCATAATATCCATTTGTTTCTACTTGCCATGTATTCATTTTATTTAATTAGGTGCGAACTCAAAGAGGTTTAGATTTTAGGGTATATTTTTTTTGAAATTTTTTTGGGTTTTACGAAAAGTAGGTTTTAGTAAGGTCTTAGTCAAATGGGTAGAAAATCACAAGTTTAGTTTTACTGCTTTGAGGTTACAAGTAGTCCTGGATATCTAATTCCCCACCCCACACTTAAAACTGTGCATTGCCCTCAATGTACAAATGCATGTAATGAAATGCTATGCAGGAATATAAATGCATGAAGTTTTAAGGGAAAAGAATCTGGTACTCCCCCGGTCAATTCGGTGTATAACCTAAGGCCAAAACTTATTGTAGTAGTCAACATTGCTTTAAAGACTTCATCGAATTTCTTAGAAATTTGATGTGCTTTCCAACACCCCAGCTTGTAGAGGTGGAGTGTAACTCCTCAAAGAAGTAGATAAACTACCTGGTGATGTTATGCTACACATAAACAAAAACATAAAAACATAAACGAAAATAAAGGTAGTAGTTAAGCTACTAAGGTCCTAGTATCGAGAAGGCATACCTGGGGGCTGAAGTATGAGAAACTTAAATTTGGAAAACCAAACATGAGGTCCACGTGTTCTGCGGTATGCACCAACTTCTCAATTTATTCATGATCATCGGGTTGCCTCCAGGAAGCGCCACGTTTATTTAAGGGTCGTTGGCCAGACCCGTACGTGCTTCATCAGTCTTTCTTCGGGTGGGGGCTATTGATTTCCCCCGTGTCTCCCATTCCTTCATTCAAGTCCTTCAACTTTGGTAGCTTATCCCAACAGTTATCAATCCAGTTTTTGTTGTCAAGACCCTTGCCAAGGTCTGGTTTCTTTCCTTTGTTGAATTCTTTAGCTTTATTCAGTTGGTAGTCCAGATTGGTATCGATAAACTGAGCAATTTCAAAGGGATCATTTGATAAGCATTCATTCCCTCCGAAGTTGTAAGTTTCTGATTGTTTTATGAAAGTGTCAGAATTCCTTCATTCATGTCAACGACAGCTTTGGCGGTAGCTAAAAATAGGTGACCCAAGATCAAAGGTACAGAGTAGTCAGGTCCCATTTCTAAAACCATGAAGTCGGCAGGGAAGACAAACTTGCCAACTTTTACTAGTAAGTTTTCAATGATTCCTATAGGTGACTTAACCGAACCATCCGTAAGCTCAATGGTTGCATTAACAGGTCGCGGATTCCCAATTTTGAGTCTTTGAAACATGTTATATGACATTACGGTCACACTTGCTCCCAAATCAGCAAGTGCGAAAGTTATCGGCAGTGGTCTGATAGAACATGGTAGAGAAAAATTTCCGGGATCTGAAAGTTTCTTTGGAAGGCATCTTTCAATGAGAGCGACACATTGATTAGTCTTTTTGACTGCTTCTTCCATGTTTCTTTTGTTAGTAAGGAAGTCTTTCAGAAAACACCCGTACTTTGGCATTTGCTGTATGATATCCAGGAAAGGAATATTAACATGAATCTGGCTTAAAAGCTCGATGAATTTCTCATATTATTCGTCACTCCTTTGCTTCACCAGCCTTCCTAGGTATGGTATGTGAGATTTGAAGGTTCTCTTTGTCGGAACGTTTTGATGTGTATTTAGTGGAGTAGGTTGTGGAATCGCTTTTGGTGGTGATTCTTGAGCAGTTGATTCTGTGATAGGCGGACGAAGTGATATTCCAGTGAATATTTCCCTCCTTGGTGTTTGCACCCCCTCTTCCTTTTATAAGGGAGGTTCAGGATAAACTTTGCTATTTCTGAGAGTGATAGCACTAACATTTGCTTTTGGATTTAGTTTAGTGTTGCTAGGAAGACATCCTAGTTGTCTTTCGGATAGAAGTTTTGCAATCTGTCCTAGTTGTATCTCAATGGACAGAAGAGTTGCTTTCTGTGTCCTAAACTCAGCTTCGTGTAGGCTGAACTTCTCCTTATATTGTTTGTGATGGGAATCTGCTAGAAGGGCTTGACTTTCAGTTATAGAAATCAACTTAGTTACCGCGTCCTCTAAGCATTACCCATTACTTGGCTTGTTAGTTCTCTGAAATTGTTGACGAGACTGATAGTTTTGAGATTGTGTTTGTTGAAACTGTTGTTGTTTTCGAAATCGGATTATCCTTGGTTGTTGTTATCCTTCCAGCTGAAATTTGGGTAGTTCCTCCATCCAGGATTATAAATGTTGTTGTAGGGGTTGTCCTGCTGTGACAATCCGGACTTTTCCAGTTAACTCCGTTAACAAAAATCCAGTTAAAGTTAACTAAATTAACTTAACTAAAACTTCAGGGACTAATTCTGTCAATAATCTAAACTTAAAACTTCAGGGACTAGTTATGTAATATCCCTAATCTACCCTGTTGACTTTTGAAAAGTCAAAATCCAAATACTGTTGACTTTGGAAGTCAAACTAATCAAACTATAACTCCATCCACTCTTGAGGGACCTATTCTGCCAAGTTTCAAACTTCAATTCTCAGGAATAAACTCAGGGACTATTCCTGCCATTACTCTAAAGCCGATTGTTAACTTCTGAAAGTCAACATCACGGCTGAATCCAAATTCGATCGTTACAAACCGAAATTCGCCGAAGTCGAAACTGTTCTTGCACGATCGTGATCATAACGATCATCATTAATCCATTAAACACCGACAATTAATCGAATTAACTCTAATTATTAGGACGAAACAAGTAACCGTCGACCACTTCATCATGATCATCAAATTCGTTTAATCCCGATAGTAATCCCACGATTTGAAACACTGCGCACACTAGAGGAGCTTTGCAGAGACTCTTTGATACGCCAATTCAATCGGAGAAGCAGTGGAAATCGTCGGAGGCCGGTCAGTTCACAGCCGGCACCTACATTACTCAAACTCCATTAGTCCGAATCACATTCTGGTAATTTCTTACACCATTTGTTTCGTTTTTATCTCTGGAATGAAAGCCCTATGCCAATTAGGGCTTACATTATCAATTCGATCAAGATCACGACTCTAGGGTTCATCACAAACCGGTTTAATCGAACCCTAGTCTAGACTCAAACATAATTCAATTAACCTATACAGCTTGATTCACAATTCCGTCCTCTTTGAAAACCCTCTGTCAATTCAACGTTTTATTATCGAAATTGTTGTGAACCGTAATCTAGGGTTCATATGAAACCAATTTATCGAATTCAACTCTAAACCATGTTTAAATCCAATTAAATTATACCATTAGACTCGTAATCTTCTGTAGATCGAAAGCCCTATGAAATCTCGGGCTTCTATCATCGAATTGATCTTGATCCAATAATTAGGATTTGTTCTTGAAAAGTTTTGGGGTTTTTGATCTTAAACACAATTTCAATGCAATTAAACCATATCAAGAGATTCGCAATTCCGTTTTTGTTAAAAGCCCTTTGATTCTAACAACTTTTATTATCAGAATCCTTCGAATCGATTTTGTGCTCATAAACTAGGGTTACGACCCCTTCTCTGTAATTTAACGATCTTAAAACCGATGATTTTCAAATTAAACGAATCCGCAAATTCGCAAACCCTCTCTTAACAAAACCCCTATGCTATGGATCGAAATCGAAGTCGGAATCGATGAGGAAGAGCCTGTTTTGGTTCGGCCTGCGTGGGGGAGAAGAACCCTCTTGACTTGTTTGATATAAGAATTCTGATATGGATTAGTTCGTGATACCCTGGCGGGCGGGATTGGTTAGAGGCTTGTGCGTGTGTGGGAGAGACCCGGGTCCGAGACCGGGCTCCCACAATTAATTTTTGAACATTTTTCTTATAATATCTAATTAATAAAAATCAAACCCTATATTATTATAATAATATATAAATGTGTTTTAGCCCGGGAAACAACCCGTGAGCTCGGATTTGAATTTTGTAACCAATTTTATTATTTCTTCCACTTTTAAAAATAATGTATTTATGTATTTTTCAAACCGTAATCTCGTATAAAATAATATAATTATATTATTTTCAACCCGTAACCAATATTAATAAAATAATATATAAATTATATTATTTTTGACTCATTCAATTGTCTTGTGTGACATGTGTTTAAAAACTATAAATAATATAAACGATGTTATATTATTTACCTACGTTATTTGCACCGATTAAAAAAATAATATATTTATTATTTTTCCACTCCTATGATTATTTAGTAAATCTTTCGAACTTAAAAATAATATATTAAATTATATTATTTTCCTACCCTTTGTAAACGACTCAAACGCATGAAAATAATTATTTAATTAGTATCCGCTATCAACATTCCACGCGTGACGCAAATTCCCTAAAATCATTATAATAAGATATGTATATATTTTTATATATATAAAACTCCGTCGACACGTTCGTTTATTCCTAAATCCTTAGAATGCGTTAGGACAATTCCCAAATTGTCCCTAATTTATGTGTTTATAATTTTAGGGCATACGTAAGCTATGCAGGCTAACGCTTGAGATTCTAAATCTTTCATTTGTGTGATACTACCTACTACACAACGCATGTGAGTTTTCACGGCCCCTTTTTACTGTTTTAAATTGGGGGAGAAAGCATGATCTAAACCTTTTACTAGTTTTTGTAATTCATATATTATCGCTTGTATGACTATGCGTAACTCTATCATGAAAGTCCTCACATCGAACTGTTTAAATATTGAAGAATAGCGAGGTATGTTGAGTAGTACTACTGGGTTTGACAAACCCCACCCGCGTTAGTCGCGCTAACTCGATTGGAGGTCGAACGGGTGTAATATTGACCTACAACATGTAACATGGCTGATAGACCTGGTCGGAGGCACAAACACAAACTGTCAGTCTACGGTTTTGAGTTCATTAGTATACTTGAATATTGGTTAGTTACCTTTGATATATATATTGATTGTACAATAAACTACAAACTCTTTACTTGAACTATTGAAGCCTGTGAACTCACCAACCTAGTGTTGACCCGTTTTCCGTACATGTTTTCTCAGGTTGGCACTCAAGGACACGTTAGGTCATGCATCGTCTTGAATTGTTTACAAATCATGCATCCATCAAACAATGATTATGTCTTTCTTATACTTTGGTTTTAAGCGCGTTGTTTTGCGCATATACTTTCGTTTTATGCTTTCGCAAACTTTTACTCTGAACATTATGAATTTATGAAATTATGTTTCAAGTCCCATATAGTGTCGTTTGATGTAACCAATGTGTGAGGTCCTGGTCAGTCATGCCCCAAAACGGTAAGACTCCGTTAGTGGAAATTTGGGGGTGTGACAGATTGGTATCAGAGACATTGGTTATAGAGAATTAGGATTTGCATTCTAGACTATAGCCACACACATTAGTTACCCAACTTAGTCATATGTCCAGGCACTTACTCTTTGTGATTACAGGAAAATGTCTACTCCACCATCTTCACCACCTACTATCCAAGAGCCCGACATTCCTACTATTACATCACCGGAACGCAAACGGCGTAGGCTGGGGCCTATTGATAATACCATTGTATATGGGGAGCCAATGCGCATCAGGAATGTAAGTAACTAGATTTGGTACCCTAGTCTGATTAGCATGTGGGTGAGGCAAGAACGAGTACCCTCACCATACTTTGGAGCTTCATCATCTGGTGGATCACGTCTACCTTTATTGCCTTATCACTTGGAGCAGGCTTTCGTAACATTTGTGGCCACTATGGATCGGGAGATCCGAAATATGAGGGATGCAGCTGGAGCAATTACTGGTCTGTTAAGGGGAGAAAAATAGACAGACCACAAATTAGATCTGCTAGTAGCAGAAATTGCAGGCACTGATCACGTTCACAATGCTCTAGTGGACGAGGTAAGAGCACTCCAGGATAGAGTGAATGTCCTCGAGGAGACTGAGGTAGCATCTCAGGAGAGGATAGGAGAATTAGAGGTACAGCTAGCAGCTGCCTTGGAGCCAGCTGAGGCACCTGATTCTAAGCCCGAGGAGGAGCCAGAAGAGGTAGAGGAGGATGACGCTGAGTCAGTCATCTCTGTCGTCGGTAGTGAAGCCTGATTATTTTTCTTCTTTTCTTTCCATTCTGTTCTATCTTATTTTATTCTAGTTGTTATTTCTTTATGTTTCAAATAAAAGCCTAAATGGATAAGGATGTTCCCATTCCAATAAATTATTAGTGAATTATTTGTGTTAAGTTGTTTATTTTATAGCCTTATCAATTTAAGTTAGTCTTGTAGTACGATTCCAAACCTGCATATCTTTATACATTTCCTTCTATTTGCTTACGCTTGAATGATGTTAATATGCGATATATTTACTCATTTCTTGTGTTTGTGAATATGAAGAATTATGGCCGGACGAGGACGTGGCGGATGCAACGGTGGCCGTGGAAACATCAATATGACGGCAGCCGAACTGGCCACGTTAATCAACGACAGTGTAGCCGAGGCCCTAGCAGCACACATTGCAGGGTAAGAGAATAATCCTTCGATCAATCATCCTGTATGTACTTTTAAGACATTTATGGATTGCAAGCCCCACACGTTCAGTGGAGCTGAAGGAGCTGTCAGACTACTCCGATGGTTTGAGAAAATTGAATCGGTATTCTCCATGTGCAACTGCCCGGTGGCCGACCAAGTCAAGTTTTCATCAGGAACCTTGGAGGGCCCTGCCCTCACATGGTGGAATTCGCAAATCCAGATGCTAGGTCTGGATTTGGCGAATGCTTCGCCATGGGAAGACTTCAAAAATATGATGAAGGAGGAATACTGTCCAAGGGACGAAATCCAGAAGCTCGAGGGTGAATTCTGGAATTTAAGGATGGAGAGTTCTGAAATAGAACTCTACACAACTCGCTCGCATGAGCTAGCAGGGATGTGTCCTCACATGGTGACACCGCCCTAAAAGCGGATAGAGATGTACATTAGTGGGTTAGTGCCACAGATTCAAAGTATGTTTACTTCGTCCAACCCCACTACTATCCAGCAAGCAATATTGTTTGCTCACAAGCTAACGGATCAAGCTGTCACCCAAGGGACACTACCTCTCCGAAAATCAGCATCTAAGTCCTCCGAAAACAATAAGAGGAAGTTTGAAAATAACAGCAATGTCAACAAGGGATTTCAACTGAACCAACCACAACAGCAGTAACGTAGGTTTGAACCTACGAAGAATTTCAACAAGTTGACCTCCTCAGGTCAAAATCAAAGTGGTTATGCCGGGAAAAACCCTAAGTGCAACAAGTGCAGATACCATCATATTGGTGCTTGTAATAAGCAACGTTGCCAGCGATGTGGCAAGATGGGCCACACTGTAAAAGATTGTAGAGTTGACCTTCAGGCTAAGCAACCCTTCCAACAACCAGGTTTTACCAAAGGTTGTTTTGAATGCGGGAAAGAGGGGCATTTCCGGAAGGATTGCCCACAGTTGAAGAAGGGTGACAACAGTAACAACAACAACCACAATCAAGGGAATAATAACAACAATAACGGAAATAATGGCAGTGGCGGTGCAAAAGGGCGAGCTTTTGTCATCGGAGCCCGTGAGACAAGGAGCGACAGCAACGTGGTTACCGGTAAGTTTCTCTTAAAACACTACTTTGCTTCTGTTTTGTTTGACCCTGGTGCCGATAGGAGTTTCATATCCCATAAGTTTAGTAATCTATTAAACAAAACTCCAACTCAGCTAGAAAACAAGTACATTATAGAAATAGCTGACAGACAGATAATAGAGGCAACGCATACCCTTAAGGGATGCAAACTGGAATTAAAAGGTCATAAGCTTGATATTTACCTAATGCCAGTCACGCTTGGTAGTTTTGATATGATTGTTGGCATGTATTGGTTATCTAAGAACCAAGCCGAAATCATTTGCCATGAGAAGATCGTTCGCATACCTCTTCCCAGTGGTGAAACTATTTCTGTCCAGGGGAAAAGAATGGTGCTGTCGTTGGCATCATCTCAATCATGAAGGCCTAGAAGTGTCTATGAAAGGGCCATACAACCATTCTGGCTCTCGTCGCCGAGCAGCCATCCGAGGAAAGGAAAATTGAAGATATACCGATAGTCCGAGATTACCCAGAAGTATTTCTGGAAGATCTACCTGGTCTTCCACCGCATCGTCAAGTCGAATTCCAAATTGACTTAGCACCCGGAGCAGCGCCTGTTGCTCGAACACCTTATAGACTTGCACCCAGTGAACTACAAGAGTTATCAACACAACTGCAAGAGTTGTTAGATAAGGGTTTCATTCGACCGAGCTCATCGCCATGGGGAGCTCCAGTCCTATTCGTCAAGAAGAAAGACGGAACCTTTCGAATGTGTATCGACTATCGTGAGCTGAACAAGGTGATAATTAAGAACCGATACCCTTTACCCCGTATTGATGACCTGTTCGACCAACTCCAAGGATCAAGTTTCTACTCCAAGATTGATCTTAGGTCAGGTTATCACCAGTTGAGAGTCCGAGAGGAGGACATCTCAAAAACTGCATTCAGGACAAGGTACGGCCATTACGAGTTTATGGTCATGCCTTTCGGTCTCACAAATGCACCAGCAGTATTCATAGATCTCATGAACCGCGTGTGTAAACCCTATCTCGATCAATTTGTCATTGTGTTTATTGACGACATCCTCATCTATTCCAAGAATAGGGATGAACATGAGGAACACCTCCGTTTGATTCTGGAACTGCTAAGAAAGGAACAACAATATGCAAAACTCTCTAAATGCGAATTCTGGATTCGTGAAGTGCAATTCCTAGGATGTGTAGTTAATGAAAAGGGAATACATGTCGATCCTTCCAAGATAGAAGCCACCAAGAATTGGGCAGCACTGACAACGCCAACAAAGGTGCGGCAATTTTTGGGATTGGCTGGCTATTACCGACACTTCATTGAAGGATTCTCCAAGATTGTACAACCCCTCACAACCCTAACTCAGAAAAATAAGCCTTATAGCTGGGGTGAAACTCAAGAGTCAGCATTCCAACTTTTGAAACAGAAACTTTGTAGTGCACCCATCCTATTTCTTCCTGAGGGTACGGATGATTTTGTGGTGTATTGCGATGCATCCATTCGAGGTCTTGGTTGTGTTTTAATGCAACGTGAGAAAGTCATTGCCTATGCTTCTCGTCAATTGAAAGTGCATGAGAAAAACTACACGACCCGTGACTTAGAATTGGGGGCAGCAAATTTGGATTCCTGTGTATGGGAACTTAAGAGAACTAGTCATGGATGAGGCGCACAAATCCCGATACTCTATCCATCCAGATTCTGACAAAATGTACCACGACCTTAAGGTGTTATATTGGTGGCCAACGATGAAGGCCGATATAGCCACCTATGTAAGCAAGTGCCTGACTTGCTCAACGGTCAAGGTGGAATATCAAAAGCCTTCTGGTCTACTGCAACAACCGAAAATCCCAATGTGGAAATGGGAGCAAATCTCTATGGACTTCATAACAAAATTACCCAGAACCCCAGTGGATGTGATATCATTTGGGTGATCGTAGATCGCAAAACAAAATCTGCGCACTTCCTTGCAATCAAAGAAACCGAAAAAATGGAAAAACTTACTCGTGTCTACTTGAAGGAAGTCATTTCTCGGCACGGTGTGCCAATCTCTATCATTTCGGATCGAGATGCTCGATTCACCTCTCGTTTCTGGCAATCATTGCAGAAAGCTTTAGGTACACGTTTAGACATGAGTACAGCTTATCACCCACAAACCGATGGTCAAACGGAACGTACCATCCAAACATTAGAGGACATGTTGCGAGCTTGTGTGATCGATTTCGGTAACACTTGGGAGTCTCACTTACCTTTAGTGGAGTTCTCCTACAACAACAATTGTCACACTAGCATCAAAGTGGCACCATTTGAGGCATTGTACAGACGTAAATGCCGATCTCTTATCTGTTGGGCTGAAGTTGGGCATAGCCAACTTACAGGTCCTGAACTTGTATTTGAAACTTTCGAAAAGATCGTTCAAATCCGAAACCGTATGGCGGCAGCGCGTGATCGTCAAAAGAGCTATGCCGACAAATGTCGTAAACCTTTAGAGTTTCAAGTAGGTGACATGGTCTTACTCAAGGTCTCACCTTGGAAAGGTGTCATTCGCTTCGGGAAGCGAGGCAAACTAAACCCTCGTTATGTTGGACCTTTCAAGATAGTAAAGAGAATTTACCCAGTCGTGTATCAACTGGACCTACCAGAAGGAATTAGTGGTGTAGACGATGTCTTCCATGTCTTGAACTTGAAGAAATGTCTAGCAGATGAAACACTCACGGTTCCTCTTGAGGAGCGGCATATTGATGAACAACTACGGTTTGTTAAAGAACCGGTAGAAATCATGGATAGGGAAATCAAAACGCTGAAACGAAGTAAGATCCCTATTGTCAGAGTTCGTTGGAACTCGAAACGCAGACCGGAATTCACGTGGGAACGCGAGGATCAGATGATGCGCAAGTATCCTCATCTGTTCAAGCAATCCACGTCAAACTCTTAAGGTACTATTTTATTTTTCGGGACGAAACTTCTTTCAACTAGGGGATGAGGTGACACCTCAAAAAATTATAAAACATTATTTCATTTATATATTATCACTATATTTAACTTAGCATTATTAAAATCGTATGTTTATTATTCTTTCGCCCGTTCATTCGTTCCAAATCCTATTATCCCAAATCGTCACGTTCCTATTCCTTTTAATCGTTTCAAGATATTAAATTTGAATAATTTTTTATTTTAGGGCATCGTTAAACCGGTTCACTCGTCCTCACGACCTAGTTCAAGTTTAAGCCGAAATATCAAGGTAAGAACATAGCCCCCTTTTTCTTTTTTACTTTTGGGGTGAAACATGTATATCTATAGCTTGAAATCTCAAATTTTTATCAAAACAAATTCTCAAACAAGTAATTCAACTATGTGCTTGATATTTGCACACTAAAAACAATATTGCAATCATTAACTTGATTACAAGCTTAAGGTAGCACTATTATGGTCCTATAGGGGAAACTGACATAACAATTCAATGGCACAATATTAGGGATTGTGGATGCGAATAACATTTCAATGACACAATCTTTGGGATTGTGGATGCAAATAACATGTCAACGGCACAATCGTGTGGATTGTGGATGCAAATAACATATAACATTAAGGGGTGATTGCAAGAAGTTTTGTGTTGATATGCTTGCACACTTGTTTGAACTTGTATTGATTTGTTTTTAACTTTTATACCAACTTATTCCAATGACTAATAAAACTTATGTCTCTTACCAACCTTGTGTTGACCTATTTTACTTTACATGTTTCAAGGAATGATTAGTTGATGATGAAGTATCACATAGGATTGCTCATGGACTTAGTTAAAGAAATTTGAACAATGTTTTTGGGATTGTTTGTTTGTCTATTTTAACAAGTGTTGAACACTAATTATGAAATTAATAAATTTTGTGATGCCTTAGTATTTGTCTTTATACCTTGTGCTATGAATTAAATGTGTGACACCTCGCGTTTCCGCCTTGGCGGGGTGTGACACTACCCACGTTACACGCGTCAGATTTCAATGGCTAATCACCCAACACGTGGCATCTCCTGATCCGTCCCTTGCACCCTATCTAGCGGACCGCAATCCTTTCTGGTGGCGGTCCGCCAAGTGTCTAACTTTCAAAATTTTCATTTTCATCCCCTGAACTTTGAATAAATTTCACTCTAACCCATTATACTTTAACATATTTATGTTTTAACCCCATATTAGTCTTTTTAGTATCTACGTATTGAAAATTGGGGTGTTACAGGGTCTTACGGGCATGAGGTCATGAATCAGACTCACGGGTGTGCACGCGGCCGTGGGGGAGTAGGAGCACGGTTTTGCTCGAGAATTTGGCTTGGCGCGGTCGTGCTAGTTCCTGGGCATGACCGTGTCTAGGGTTCTGAAGGCAAGCGTGGTCGTGCCAAGTAGGGGCACGTCCGTGCCTCTTCAACAGACGCCCTAAAACTTCTTGA
The DNA here is from genome assembly GCA_023525975.1 of Smallanthus sonchifolius. Taxonomy (NCBI): domain Eukaryota; kingdom Viridiplantae; phylum Streptophyta; class Magnoliopsida; order Asterales; family Asteraceae; genus Smallanthus; species Smallanthus sonchifolius. The sequence goes on from CM042023.1 coordinate 44,073,025, forward strand.
AAACTCCTGGAATCTCCTTCTTTATCAACTTAGCTACACAAAAACCTACAAAACTGAAAATGAAGCAAATACGTGTCTAAACTCGAGAAATTACCAGGAATTGATCGTGAAATGAGCCAAATGCCAAAAAGATGTGTAATTCTTAACACATCAAACAACCCCACACTTGAACATTGCTTGTGCTCAAGCAAATCAAACTAAAACAAAATTTCCAATGGCACTATGGATCTATTCAGAAAACCGTAAGCATTAATAAAATCATAAAGGTTTAATAAACTTCTCAAGAAACGCAATGTTGACTAAATGAAACCCAAGGAGCCCAATGAAGTAACAATCGAAGAGCAAATTAATATGGCTATGAAATCATTAGCATGCAACCTTATACTCCTCACAATGTTCACACACACTCGGGTATATATATAATCGTACAAGTAATGGTGTATATATAAAACACTCAAATGCCAAGACAATGAATCATGCATAAATCATAAGCTTGCTAAAAGATCAAATATCTACCAACTAACATGAAACAAAGTATAAATCATGAGGACTTTGAACGGGTTGTAACTTGGAAATGGTCAAGGGTAAAGAAGTGTAATTTAAAAGTGGCTAAATAGTTAAAGACCTGGCGGCTATTCCAACTCAAAAACTATCACAACTTATAACTAAAAATAAACCAAAGAATACTTTTCTATAAATAAGAGCTAAGAATCGGATTCTTTTCTTCTTTGATTATAAAATTGCTCTAATCGACTATATTTCACCTAATCTTGTTGAATTTTTTTTTTTAGAATAAATTTCTTCTTTAGTTACCAAAAACTGCACCAACAGACTCCCTCTTAACTATAGCATAACAATTCTATCTATCACTAACAGTGACAATCATCAGTTACAAAGAATGTCCTAACAGACTCCCTCTAAACTAGTGATATCACGTTTCTGGCGAGACTTGTCTTCCGGCATTCCACTTGTGATCTTCAAACATTCAATCTCTAGTTACCGAGTAATCATTAAACATGACTCCCTCTAAACTGTAGCTTTCATTGTAGATCAAAACAAGTACTTCAAGAAGAACCAACTAACCCAACACACTTCATTGTAGTTCATCCTCTCAACCATAATCTCTTCCAAACTGAATTAGGAATCTGAGTCTGACAGTGTCTTCCTCATCATGTAACAGCAATAGACTAAGACATCTCCAAATCAGCTGACATATGACTGAGAGTTTGAATTTCCAATAACCTGCATAAAACTAATCAGCTCCCATAAAGATAGGCATTCCAGTAAGATAAACTTTAGTCTTCAAACCAGATGTGTCCAACTCTATCCTGTATCTTCATGAGTCAACTAAATCCCCGAAGTTGTTCATATCCAAATTCCCCTTCAAAGAAAGCTTCTCCTAACTAGACCAGAAACAAATGAATGTTTTCTATCATGTTGGCAAATGATAAAGGTTCCATCTTCAACTAATCATCCAATGGATATCCAACTTCATCATGAAAACATTAGATAGAATCTAACACCAAATCATGCTCAGCAGTTATTATCCTGTATCCAATATCCAACATTCTTCAATTAGATCTTCATTCCTTGTTAACATCTCCTAATCTATACACATTCACCACATAAAGTCCCATAATTAGGTTGTCTATCTGGATTTCGCCAGATCCCAAATGAGAAATCCAATCATAACTAAATCATATCAAATCTTGAACACAGTCTTGATCATTGAGCACAACAATATAGTTTACAAAAAAATCTCAGTAGAAATTTGTATCCCCCTCATTTCTCTGTAAACTAAGCTTCACACCGCTCCACCCAACTCCTCAAAAACCGGACTAGCCAAATCTAGGATTTTATTACCTTTATTTCTTTGCAAAGATCCAAAACAGCAAAACAATGGGTTCAAATTGTTCCAGTATTCATCCCTATTAAAGAAGTATCCCAGATACTCGTAGCCAACATTTTCAAGTTCAAACACCTAAACATTATGATTCTTTTTCCAAACACCCAAAGCAGCACATTTTCAGAAGTAAACCGAGATCTTTAGTCTATGATAACCAAGTTGCTCAAATTGTTTCAGCATTCATTCCCTATTAAAAAAGTATCCCAGATACTCGTATCCCACATTTTTAGGTTTGAATACCTAAAGAATATGATCCTGCTTCCAAAAGGTATCATCCAACAAAAATCTCGTCCTTGTTTCGCCATGCCGCACCAAATATGAAGTTTGGTCCCGAAAATATCCAGAATTAAAAGATCCCTAAAAATTTTGGCCAAGAAAAGTTTTCCCGCCAAAAAACTCTTTTTTTAATCCTAGAGACCAGTACGCAGATTTGTGCAGACCATACAAGTACGCAGAGTCAATTGATCATGCGTACATACCATGTACGCAAACCTACTGCTCATGCGTACACGCTAATACGTAGGACCTGATGTTCTTGCGTACATACCAAGTACACACACCTGTATCTCCTGCATACTTAGTAAGTACGCAGTCTGTATCTCTTGCGTACTTACAAGACATCACATCAGCGCACTTGATTGATCTTGAGGAGAAAGTTCAGTAACTGTTGGATCTGTGAAATTGATGCATCCAAAGGCTTAGGAATCAACTTCTAACCAACCCCTAGCATTCCAAACACCAAATGAAGCGATAACGAAGAAAATTTTTAGGGATCTAGGTTTGTGAAGTACGCAACGCTCGTATAGACACAGAAAACTCAAGAACCTTAAAACTCTGATCTGAAACACAAATCAACGAACACCGAGGCTCTGATACCAGTTGTAGGTCCTGAGAGCCTCGTTGCACAGCGGAAGAAACATAAATCTGCTCGTCGATATTAATGGGAACGAAAGAGAGACGACGGAGACAAAAAAAAGCATACAAACAAGAAAATAACATAAACGATACGTAATCCATAGCAAACAAGTCATCCCGTCATTACAGACTACAAACCGAAGGAGCATACATCTCTCGTTTATGCTCATGGTCCGTGCCCAGAAGAGCTCATCCCGACCAGACCTCTCTCACTCTATCTTGTTCATGTCCACCTACAAATGAGGACAACACCATCTATTTATATGGACAGAATCACTACATGCGTACTAGGATAAGTATGCAAGGCAAAACCCATGCATACTAGGCTAAGTATGTAGGACCAATATGCTGTACAAGCCTAGTACGTAGGGTAAAACCCTGCGTACAAGCCTTGTACATCGATACATAGAATTTTATCTATAGTTACCAAAACCTGCACCAACATCTTTCTAGTCGAGTATAGCCACTAGCTTTTAGAAATAATTCAATCTTACATCTACCTCAATATAATTTAGTGGCACATGAGATATTTCGTCTGCCAGACACTTTCGCAAGTGCGATACATGGAAGGTCAAGTGGATTCCCCTCAATTCTTCTGGCAATTCCAGTCTACATACAACCTTCCCTACTTGAGCTAAACGTTTAAATGGTCCAATGAATCTTGGACTCAACTTCCCTCTCTTTCTGAATCTAATGATTCCTTTCCATGGAGATACTTTAAACAAAACGTAATCTCTGACTTGGAACTCTATTGGTCTTCACCACTTATCTGCATAGGATTTTTGTCTATCCTGAGTAGCTTTCAGACGAGCTTTAATCTGATCTAACTTTACACTTGTAGCTTAGATAATTTCTTTACTTCCAAGCTCTTTCTGTCCAACTTCTTGCCACAAGATGGGAGTTCTACACTTTCTACCATACAACATTTCGTATGGCGGCATGCCAATACTTTCATGATAGCAATTGTTATACGAGAATTCTACCAAAGGTAGATGATTATCCCAACTTCCACCGAAGTTAATGATACAAGCACGCAACATATCTTCAAGTGTTTGAATCGTTCTTTCACTTTGACCATCTGTTTGAGGATGATATGTTGTGCTAATCAATAACTTAGTTCCCATTTCCTCATGGAACTTCTTCCAGAAACGCGATGTGAAACATGTGTCTTTATCAGAAACAATTGAAACTGGCACTCCATGCCTTGAAACAATCTCTTTAATAACTGCTTCGGCTAACCTTTCAGAAGAGTAAGTCTCATGTATTGGTAAGAAGTGAGCACTCTTAGTTAGTCTATCAACTATCACCCACATGGTATCATAACCTTTAGCTATTTTCGGTAGCTTAGTTATGAAGTCCATAGTGATATGTTCCCACTTTCATTCTGGAATATCTAGTGGCTGTAATCTTACATAAGGCTTTTGATGTTCTGATTTGGCTTGTGAACAAGTTAAGCATTTTGCCACATATTTCATGACATCAAATTTCATATCGGGCCACCAATAATCCTGGCGTAGATCTTGGTACATCTTTGTAGTACCCAGATGAATTGAATAAAATGACTTATGAGCTTCATCCAGAATTCTAATTCGGGACTCACCCATATGTGGTACCCACATACGGCCGAATCAAATTTTAACTCCATACTCATTCTCTTCTAAGTATTTCTCTTGCCCAACCATTCTTTCCGTCTTAACATTCTCTGCTTTTAATGCTTCTATCTGGATATTCCGGAGCTGAGTCATAAAGTCAGAAGTTACAACTAACTTATATGAATTCACCCTGATAGGAGGATGTTTTTCCTTACGGCTTAGAGCATCGGACACTATATTAGCTTTTCCTTCGTGATACAGGATTTCTCAATCATAATCCTTTATCAGTCCTAACCACCATCGCTGCCTCATATTCAGATCTCTTTGCTCAAAGAATTATTTCAAGCTTTTAAGATCTGTGTAGATTGTGCACTTAACTCCATACAGATAGTGTCTCCATATTTTAAGTCCAAATACTACTACAACTAACCCTAAATCATGAGTCGGGTAGTTAGCTTCATGGGGTTTGAGTTTCCGTGAAGCAGAGGCTATAACCTTGCCTCTTTGCATTAATACATAACCCAGTCCCTGATACTATGCATCAGAGTAAAGGACCAGATCTTCCGTTCCTTCTGGTAGAGATAAAACCGGAGCCTGAGTCAATTTCTCCTTTAACTTTTGGAAGGCATTGTATTGCTCCGTTCCCCAAATAAACCTTGTCTCCTTCTTCATGAGTTTTGTTAGTGGGGAAGCAATCTTAGAGAAATCTTGAATAAACCTTTTATAATAACCAGCTAAACCTAAGAAACTTCGAATTGCTATAGGTGTCTTTGGCGGGTTCCATTTCATCATCGTTTCTATCTTTGAAGGCTCTACAAGAATTCCTTCTGCATTTATTACATGACCCCAAGAACTGAACTTATCGGAGCCAAAACGCACACCTAGAGAATTTTGCATATGATTTCTCCTTTCTAAGTGTCTCCAGCATTTCCTTGAGATGACATACATGATCTCCTTCGTTCTCTGAGTAGATAAGAATATCATCATTGAACACGATCACAGATCGGTCCAGCATTGGTTGACATACCATATTCATGAGGTCCATGAATGCAGCAGGGGCATTAGTCAAACCAAATGACATTACTAAGAACTCATAGTGTCCATATCTCGTATGGAAGGCTGTCTTTGGAATATCTTTATCTCTAACCTTCAACTGATGTTAACCTGACCTTAGATCGATTTTGGAAAACCAGTTCGCTCCTTGTAATTGATCGAACAAGTCATCGATCCTTGGTAACGGATATTTATTCTTGATAGTAAGTTTGTTCAACTCTCGGTAGTCTATGCACATATGCATACTACCATCCTTCTTCTTCACGAATAATACCGTAGCACCCCAAGGTGAGATACTCGGTATGATGAAACCTCTATCTAATAACTCTTGCAGTTGAGATTTCAGTCCCTTCATTTCTGATGGAGCTAAATGATAAGGTGCCTAGCCACGGGCTTAGCACCAGACACTAAGTCAATTCGAAACTCCACTTCTCTTTCAGAAGGTATTCCTGGTAATTCTTCGGGGAATACATCAGGAATGTCACAGACTACTGCTACGTCTTTTACTTCCTTAGTTTTCATTTTAGAATCATTAACATATGCCAGGTAGACCTCACTTCCTCGATTCATAAACTTCATGGCTTTTATCATGGAAATAATTCTAACGGCTGATTTTATCTTATCACCGTGAATTGTAATCCAATTTTCGTCTGGAGTCTGTATCTAGACTGCTTTCTTGTTGCAAATGATCTAGGCATCGTTTGCTGCCAACCAGTCCATTCCCAAGACTACATTAAATCCCTTGAGGATCATTAGATATAGTCTAACGGGAAATCTGTATCCTTCAAGATCGATGAACAATCTTGAAGGACTCGTGCCACCTTCATCGTCTTTCCGATAGCCATTTCAACTACAAAGGTATCATCTAATCCTATCGTAGGTCTAGCTAAAGAAGGATAGAAATCTAAGGATACGAAACTTCTGCTAGCACCGGAATCAAATAATACAGTAGTAGGTACGTGGTTAACGAGAAACGTACCAGATACTACGTCTGGCAACGCCTTAGCCTCTTTGGTTGTTAGGGTATAAGCCGTACTCCTAGCTTTGGAGGATTCTCCTTCCTTCACCTTTAAAGGCTCGGGATTGTTAATCTTAAGTGTTGGGCATTCTAACATTATATGTCTAATCTCTCCACACTTAAAGCATTTAAGCTTCATAGAACAGTTGTACGCCAAATGCCCAGCCTTGCCACATTTGAAACATGTGCCAGATTTCATTCTGCATTCTCCGACATGATTCTTACCACATGTGGTACATGTGGTAACACTACTTGTAGTTTTCTTCTTCTTCCATTCACTGTCATTCTGCTTCTTCTGGCCCTGAGAAATTTCAGACCATTTTCTCTTTGATTGCACTAGACGGGAACCATAGACCTCGTCGTACATAGTTGAAGCAAGTTATACGGTGGATCTAAATATTTTAAACTCCTAAGTTTTCACTAATCTTCGGATCTCAGATGGTAACCCTTGTCCGTATCTCTTAATGCGTACAGCTTCAGAAGTCACCAAGTGGGGTACCAAACGAGCCATTCTATTGAATTTCGTAGTATACTCTCGATGAGTTATACTGCCGGCTTCTAGCATGAGAAAATCCCTCTCGAGTTTGTCCATTTCGTTATTAGGATAGAACTCCTCAATCAGTAATCTTTTCAACTGCTCCCATGACATTCGGTCAATAGCTTTCTCACCCATAGATGTGACCAGATTTTCCCACCAATATAACGCCTCTGATACGAATGAGAGGGCGGTGTATTTCACCTTCTGATCGTCTCTTCATTCACTAATCTTAATCACCCCTTCAATCTCTCAGATCCTCTGATGAGTGACCGTGGCATCCTTTGTACCATCAAACCTTGGAGGACTGCCGTCTTTGAATGCTTTGTAGGAGCATCCCTTCCTTCCTTTCTTCACTGGTCTGACTTCATAAGAATCGTCGGATTCATATTCGTAAAGATCGTCATCATCTACATTCTTAACAATTTCTTATGCCGGTTGGGTTACATCTTTCTTCCTTTGATTCTCCTCCAAGCTTGTTAATAAAATTGGCAAAGCCGTGTCTAATGCTTTAGCAACGGCCATGTCCATAAGATTCTTAAGTTGTGGATCTACCTCTGGTTCTTCAACCCTTTCATTTCTTTCTACATTTTCTCTATTTTCAGGTTCGGCATTGGCGGTAAACCGCGTCTGCCTTCTAGGAGTGTTAGGATTAACCCTTGCTCCTTTTTAACCCTTTCCTCTACCGACCATTTTCAACAAAGATATGGAGTGTTTTAGTATTCACGTGATGGATTGATAGCTCAGAACACAAGTGTATTGTAAATATTAATAATTGTGGCCACAACGAAATTAATCATTTACGCCACTTTCGGTGCTCTGGTTATCTCTCTATCATGTTTCCTACTAAATACTCATGTTTTTTTCCTTTACCCTTAGCATCAGGATATCTTTACTGGTATCTCTGCTAGCATTCCTACGGTCCTTTAATTCTAGTTTAAGTCTAGATACTTGTGCAAGTATCTAAATCTCTTAAACTATAGCTCTGATTCCAACTTGTGACACCTACATCCCAGATCACCCGGAATGCCGGTCACTTGTCTGATTTACTCATGAACATATAGAAATCAGAGAAACATACACAATAGAAGACTTCTAAAAATATTATTTATTTATAAAACTTGTCTTAGTACATTCTATGGAAAGTACAACATTTATTTAATGCCAGTCTTCAGCTTGGATGCCATATAGCCTGCTCATGATGCCTCCTGCCCTTTACTGCTTGAGGCTACGTTCTTACCTGACGCACATGTTTAACATGAGTCAGGTTACGCTGGTGAGTTCTAAGTTTTAATCAAAGTATCTTTGATCCATTCAAACGGTTTGTATATAACAAGTTTCAAAACATCACTTTAACCTTTCCCATACGCCCTAGCCCAACATAACATTTATTCTTGCACAACTTATATCTTATCGAGGTTCGTAAACCTGTTAAGTGGTTATCACTAATTTCCATAACCTTTATAAAGGGTCCCTCGTTACATACAACGAAGGAATGTAACGGTCCGCATTCGTCCCCTTTAGGAGATATAGCAATCACTTCCCATAAGTAGCAAGATATTATGTGAGATTTGACAAAAAACATTCCTTTATAGAACATTATGGTCAAAACATTCATTCTATGTCAATGCAATCACTGCAAGTGTCACTTTCATCATCACTTATCATGGTAATCCATGATAAGTCTTAAAATATTTTACGTGTCAAACCATTTCCTTTCCAAAATCCTTGCAATATGAAATCATGCCAATATGCAAGCTTCCTTTCAAATCATTTCTTTTCAAATCCAGTCAGTATCTTAAATTCTTGTAAAGGTTTTTCCATGGTATATTAAAGAAGCCAAGGTGATTATCTTCCCAGAGTAGTACCTCTAATAGAGATGTTCCCAGGAAAGAATGACGGGTCCAGGAGGGATTTATACACCACTCTTTCCTTAGACAGAACATTCTTTTTTCCAGATAACTACATACCGGTCGGATGGTTACCCAACACTTCTTTAATATCTCATGAATACTCTGTTACTTGGTTTAAGGTTTCGCCAAAGTTCATAATCAATCATCTTACAACATCATGGATACTAGCCCAAAATATTAAGGCATATAGTATCTATGTAAAACATTTATAACAAGTGTATCATGCCCAAAATATTTTAAAATATTTAAAATGGGCATCATAGAACTCACCTCTAACTTCCTTCCTGTTTAGATAACTTTAACCTTTGCTAATGTAAATAGTACAATGACTCGGATCACGGTCCTAAGTCATTACAACATTACTCAAGCACAAGTTCCTAGCTTATTGGAAGTAACTAAGTCATTAAAAACTAGTCGGAACCTTACCTCAGAACTATCTACTACGTATTGGGGTCGAAAAGCTAGAAACCGGACCTCTCTACGCGAATCGGGGCTCCTTGACACGCCTATTGATCGATGTCGTGTGGTCGGTCAAAATCAATCCTTAAAAACCTTAACTAGTGAGGGTAAGTAGAGTATCGTATCCACGAGAAGTTTGTGGAAAGTTTTATATTGTTACAAATATTGAAAGACAGAAAATAGTAAACACTGGTTTGGATTGGGTTTTAAACAATAATGAGTAGGGTAATCCTCTCTAGGGTTCAGGATTGCAAACACAAGTTCTTCCTAGTCTGCCTAGCAAGCAATCACATAGACATAATCGCACATGGTTCAACTGAATTCAGTGAAAATATTAGAATGAGCTGTAAAGAAAGCCTATTCATGTATAATCAGTTTATATTAACCAATTGACACTCAAATCTCACAACGCCCGTATGAGACATGAATCAATAATTCGAAATCAACACAAACATTTTAAAGAATTCAATCAATAAATGTAATCATATGGCTTAAGATGCCAGTCAAAACTACAAACCAAGACCAAGTATTCAAGAAAATACAAGTGTAAACGCAAAACCCTACACCCGGAGCAGACCACGGGTGGTTTAGCTACTCAAGAATAGTAAGAATCGCCTCTATGGAGCTCTGGAACGGCTGGAATCGAAGATGGAGGATAATGGGGCTGAGAAAGATTAAAACCTAATTAAGGTTAATTTTCCCGTAAAAGCATCCCCTCGCGTACCGCGAGAAAATGATGGCCGGTCCCTCACGTATCGCGAGGGACAAAATAGTCCGGCGCCTTTGATCGTTTCCTCGCGTACCATGAGAGTTTCTTCCAAAGTCTTCGCATACCACGAGGACCAGAAATTCCAACAATTTTGACTTTTTGACTTTGACTTTCTTTCCCGTGCTTCGAATCCAATTTATTAGCTCTCGTTTCCTGCTCTTTTAGCACATAAACCCAGGAGTCACACACATACCAAACACACATAAAACCATACGAGGATACATGCTAAAACAACTAAAACGAATACAATTAGACACATTAACTAGGGTTATTAGATACTAAATCACATCCCCACACTTACTCTTTTGCGTCCCGTAAAAGAATCATGCAATGGGATCATAATCGGAACCTGCTTTCACATTCTTAGTCATTTAATAGTTTAAATCTACTCACGCGCGAACTGTAACAATCAGTATTTCGATCCGATTAAACCCAACCACCGACTCATCAAACCACCAATTCTGTGATCTAAAACTAAATCTATTACCAAGCCAACAGTCTATCTATGGGACTCACACTCAGGATGTTACAGTTCAGCTTAATCCCATATCAAGGTCATGTTTAGGCCCAGGCTAAACCTTATAGATTTTCCCACCACTATAAACAAAGATTTATGTGTTTTAAAAATTACTTAGATGAATTATGGATTGATGGATGATTGATGAAAGCTTTCATTAACGTTTGTGAATAAACCTAACCCAGTGGTGTTTCAATCAAGCTGGAACTCGACGTGTGACATGTAGGCTGCAGTTTTTTTAGCACTGAAGAACAAAGACTCTACGTAGCGGTGTTTCAACCAGGTTGCCATCCCGGAGGGTAACACGTAAGTCTCGCTTAGTCATCTATAATTGATTACAAGAGTCTGCCCATGGGCGTTTCAACCAAGCTTGTAACCCGGAGGGTAACATGCAGGCAAACTCAAGCTTTCAACTTAATTAATTCAAGCTCATGCACTGTTGGATGTATGGAATGCGGGCGCCACCAACTTTCAAATTCACTCTCATAAAGAGAAAGCGGTGTGCCAAGTAATTTCAAAAACATTAAAATCTTAGTTTAATGTGGTACCTATCACCCTATATTGACAGTTTTGACCTTACCGACACCCCTAAGATAAGAACCCACAAGATATTCTAAATTAATTATTCTGTTGAAGCACTCTGGATAGTGTCTTAGCTTTTGTACTTGTCTAGTATGTATTAGTCTTTGTTTTGTAGTGTCTGTATGTATTAGTTATCGAGTTGTAATTTTTAATGCATGATATTGTTGTATATTTTCTCTAAGTGTTTTGCGCACTTAGCATGTGCGCATGAATTACTTCCTGCGTACTTAGCAAGTACACAAGAATACTCTGCGTACTTGCTATGTACGCATGAACAATTTTCCCTGCGCACTTGTTAAGTGCGCAGAGATCAGGTATAGTATAAATATAATAGGTTGACAGAATTTATGTACGCAGGCATTTCACTCAGTATATTCTCTCTGTAACCTTCAATCTTATAATAGACGGAGTTTGAAAGTGATTTCGTTGTCGATTTACTCTGTGTTGCTTGATTCTCCACCTAGTCACGGGCATTCCGCACCTGGTCCGACTAGTCACACACCCACACGTAACGATCCGAGACACCCGGGGACCTACAAGTGGTATCAGAGCATATCTCTTGATTTCGAGTGTGTTAGGAGCATCTTCTACACATCCTAAAGAGATTTTGCAAGCAAAAGTGGGTGTTTTTGTTGATTTTTGTGATAAAATAGGGGTAGCTCTTGAGCACTATTTTAGAAGCAAAAATCACTCAAAAACTGACTTTTGTTGTGTATGTGACTGTTTTGAGCATCAAAGGTTGGTTAGAAACGAGTTTCTGACTCTTTGGCTCTTTTTGTTTGGTCATTTCTTCAATTTCTTCTGTATCCTGTTAGATTCCAATGACCGGAAAAAGTTGGTGAGGGTTGGTGAAAAAGTGACCTGCGTTCTTACCTTTTTTGGCAACAAGTACAGTCTTGCTGCGTACTTACCAAGTACGCAAGACCATATTTGCTACGTACTTAAGTGATCTCCTGCGTACTTATCATTTTCTCCAGCATACTTGTCAAGTACGCAAGAGCAAATTCTAAATACGCAAGACCATATTTTTAAGTGCGCAAGGCCAAAGTCAAGTACGCAAGTTGTTTTGACTTTTCTGAAATTTGACTAAGTGTCACACTATGGCAAATCTTCAGAACCTCGGTAACCTACTTAATTATGACAATGAAATTAGAACCCGCAAAAACCACCAAAGCTGCTTAATGTAATTGATTATTCAAATTGGAAAGCACGCTTTGAACATTATATCTCATATACTGATTCCTCTTTGTGGATACCTATACTTGAGGGGTATAAGCATCCAACTTATACATATCTTGATGAAGATGTTCCCAAGCCTATTTCTAAGCTAGATGAAGAAGAAAAGAAAGTCCATGATAGAGAAAAGAAAGCACATGGATCTATCACAATGGCCCTAACTAGAGAACTCTTTCACAACTTCAGATGTTATGATAATTCGAAAGATCTCTGGAAGGCATTGCAGAAAAGATTTGAAGGGAACAGTGAGATCAAGAAGAGCAAAAGAGATCTTCTGAGAAAGCTGTATGAGTGCTTCAGATATCTGGAGAATGAATCTACTGATGAACTTATATGTAGATTCTATCATCTGCAAACTGAGTTAAAAGATTTTGAGTTGAAGTATCCTGATGAGGAATTATACCACTCTGCTGAGAGAGAAAGCACCCGCCAGGGAAACAACCAAGGAAACAATCAAGGGTACAACTCTAACAACCGCAATCAAAGTCAAGGTGGAACGTCCAATGCATTGGTGGCTCAACAGGACGAAAGCTTTGATTGGGGTCTTCAATTGGAGGATGCCCTTATTGCACAAACACAGGTTGGGCTAATGGCTGAGATGATGGAGATGATGGAAGCAGAAGAACGGGAAACGTCTGTAGCTGACCTAGAGGAGTCTACAACTGCCTTTGCCCTCATGGCTATTGGGGAAGCATCAAGTTTGTCAACTGAGGTAGACTCTAATTCTTTTGTTGTTATTTCATGTTCCAAATGTCTTGGCTTGAAAGTAGAAAATTCTAAGCTTCAGGACAAAGTTTAACCCCTTCGTATTGCAGCGTTAAGCTACAAGGAAATTGAAAAACGTTACAAAGATTCAATTGAAACTTTAAAGAAAGAAAAACGTGATTTTTCACTTAAAATTAGCGAACAACAGTTTCATTTGGATGTTGCATACAAGGGGTTAGAAAAGATAAATAATGAAATTACCAAGATGCAGAATGAGGTCTTACAACTGAAAGGTAATACTGAGAAGTTGAAAAATTCTCTTTTTGTGGTGGAACACTACGAGTCTGTAGTGAGACAAGTGAATGGCTTAGGGCTGGGTACTAATGCCATTCCTCCACCAGTAACCGGGAAATTTGTCAACGGCTTAATTGACATTGATTTGTCTTTCCTTGATGAGTCCTCAAGTCAGGATGATCCCTCTAACAAAGATGATTCCTCATGTAAGGCTGACTCTGCATCTAATGAAGAGTTCTTTACTGCTTCTGATGATGGGTCTAAGAACACCTGCCCTAAAGGAGTAGTCTCTGAGGAGTTGCTAGGTGAACAAAAAGTTAAGAAAAATATTATCACTGATAGTGATAATTGTATTTTGACTGAACCCGATATCATTGAATCAAATGAAAAATTAAAAGTGATGCTTTATGGGGGATATAAAAACATTAATCAAGTTAAGAAAGAAGCTTTTTCAGCTCATTTTGGGCTTGGTTATCAAGAAAATTTGCAAAAATATTATATTCCCAAAAACCAATCATCATCGGGTCAAACTACTGTTCACCAAAAAACTTCTCCTGCTCATCATGCTGAGTCATCTAATGCCAGATGTAATGAGCCTTACAGGAGGACTTACAAAGAAAAGAGAACTTGCTTTCACTGTGGTATGGTTGATCACATTCTTGTGAACTGTCCTGCTAAGAACCAAGGTAAACGGCCAATTGTTTCACAACCGGCTGTTATCCCTAAGTCACCACTAGTGAAGCATTCCAAAAGTCCAAAATCAAATGTGGTGAAACCACTAGTAAAACCTATGGTAAAGCCAAAGATCACATCTGAGGCTAAACCATATGTTTCAAAAAGGGGAAAGCTACCTGCTAAACCTTGTGCATCTACCTCTGGTAGTGCACCAACTGGTGAGAAACCTGTGGTGAAACTCTCTAAGCCACATAGGAGAAGAAGGAACAAGAGATTGAGAAAGGTGGAACAGCTGGCTGGAATTCAATCATGTGAAGCTTCCAGTAGTTCACCTGCTGTAGTTGAATCTAAGTCTACTGTTCCAGTTAAGAAGAAGAAGAGGTCATGGAATAACAAATCTAAAAGTTCTCAATCTCCTGGTCCCAAATCTTCTAAAGATTCATCCATTTTTTACAGTCACGACTGTGAATTAATTGAGGTTGTTTATTTTGAAAAAGACTGATGACCCAAGACCACTATGGATTGGGTCTCCAAATTTAACTAATTTCTTGTGAATCGTGCAGGGACATCTGAAGGGTACTATATCTAATCGTTGCTATGTAGATAGTGGATGCTCCCGGCACATGACAGGCAACATGGACCTGCTTCAAGATGTGAAACCATTTAGAGGCGGCTATGTGGCCTTTGCTGGAGAGAAAGGCGGTAGTATCACGTGTCAAGGCGTGGTTTCAAATGGTTGTGTCAGCTTTGACAACGTCAACTACTGCGAGCAGCTGAAGCATAAGCTGTTGAGTGTCTCCCAGATGTGTGACAAAGTGTACTCGGTTATGTTTGACAAGACTGAATGCATGATTCTCAAGCCTGTTTTTGAGGTTCCTGAAGACTGGATTCCGATGCGAGCGCCAAGGACAAATGACACCTATCAGATCGACATGAGCGTGGTGAAAACCACATCATCTGTTGCTACTTGTTTGCTTACCAAAGCAACAGAGCTTGACTCTATCTTGTGGCATAGGAAACTCGGACACATTTCTTATCGAAAAATGAATCATATTGTCTGAAATGGTTTGGTAACAAGTGTTCCTAAACTGAGATTTACCGTTGCAGATGATTGTATGCCTTGTAAAAAGGGCAAACAGCAACGGAATCTCACAAGCCCATGCTCCAAAACTCTATCGATACCCCTTTGGAGCTATTGCATATGGATCTGTTTGGCCCCATAAGTATCAGGAGTATTGGAGGTAAGTCATACTGTCTGGTTGTAACTGATGATTTCTCACGTTTTTCTTGGGTGCATTTTTAGGTACAAAGGACAAAATTGCTGACATTCTTCAATACCTGATCCTGAGCTTGGAATCTCTTTGCAAGTTGAAGGTTAGAAGAATAAGGAATGATAACGGAACTGAATTCAAGAATAATTTGATGGAACTTTTCTGTCTCAAGAAGGGGATTCGTCACGAATTTAGTGCCCCGTACACACCTCAGCAAAATGGAGTCGCAGAACGGAAGAACAGAACCTTGATTGAGACTGCAAGGACAATGCCGTCAGATGTAAAGCTTCCTGTCACTTTCTGGGCAGAAGCAGTTAATACAGCTTGTCATGTCTTGAACAGAGTTCTGGTTGTGAAGAGGCACAACAAGACTTGCTATGAGTTGATCAACAATCGACCTCCCAATCTTGACTATCTAGTTCCTTTTGGTAGTCCCTGTTCCTTATTGCTATAATACAAAGACCGCATGTCTAAGTTTCATGCAAAAGTAGTGGAAGGCATCTTCTTAGGATATGTTGCCAACTCGCCTTACAAGAGAGTGTACAATATAGGAACTCGTACTGTCGAGGATTGGTTTGAAGTGGATTGTAGTAAACACAGCATTCCACCAGAACCAACTGGTCCAGCTTGGGGTTTTGATTATGATGCGCTATTCAAATCTTTCAACCTTCCTGATTTGTCTGCCGATGATGCCACTAATGTGTATGAATTATTTAGTGGCGATGATGACTCCATTTTCTCAACCCGTGCTACTGTACCGGTTGTAACTCCTGATTCCAATGCTGCATCTGCATCTGGAACTCATGACAGTGATAACATCGAAAGTGTTCATGTTGACGGAAATGACGCTCAAGCTAATCCTAACACTCGTATAGGAAATGAAGCTCCAGTTGATCCATTCAATATTGAATCTTCTTCTTCTGGAACACAAGATATGGGGGAGTTAAGCATGAACCTCGATTCAGAAATTCAGGAACCAAATGTACCAGAGACAAGAGTGCATAAGAATCATCCAATTGAAAACATTATTGGTGATCCTCATGCCGGTGTTCAAACTCGTCATAGAACCATTGCTGAGAACACTAGTTTATACTCTGAGATACTTGACACTGGTGTCATGGAAACATGTTTGCATGCTGCATTCGTGTCCCAGTTAGAGCCGAAGAATATGAAGGAGGCTCTCGCTGACAACTGCTGGATTGAGGCGATACAAGAAGAACTGTCTCAATTCCAAAAGTTTCATGTGTGGGATTTGGTTGACTTGCCAAGAAGTGTACAACCAATTGGAACCAGATGGGTGTTCAAGTGCAAGACAAATGGTCGTCATGTTGTAGTGAAGAATAAAGCAAGGTTGGTTGTTCAGGGTTTTTATCAACAAGAGGGCTTGGATTACACAGAAGTATATGCCATTGTTGCTAGACTTGAGGCCATTCGACTGTTTTTGGCTTATGCCTCCTATGTCGGCTTCAAGGTCTATCAACTTGATGTGAAGAGTGCTTTCCTGTATGGAAAAGTTCATGAAGAGGTCTATGTCACTCAACCTCCCGGCTTTGAAGATCCGCATAATATCAATAAAGTGTATAAGCTCAACAAAGCACTTTATGGTCTTCATCAAGCACCTCGGGCATGGTATGAGACATTATCAAAACATCTACTGTCAAATGGTTTCGACCGTGGACAGATTGACTCGACCCTCTTTATTCAGAAAGCAGGAGGTGATATTCTTCTTGTACAAGTGTACGTCGACGACATTATCTTTGGGTCTACAAATGAAGAGATGTGTAGGGTATTCGAACAGGTGATGAAGTCCAAGTTTGAGATGAGTAACATGGGTGAATTGTCGTTCTTCCTGGGTCTGCAAGTCAGTCAAAGAGAGGGTGATATTTATCTGCATCAAACTAAGTATGTGCAGGACATCTTGATAAAATACAAGATGAATGATAGCAGTACTTATGGCACACCTATCCCCGTCAATCATGGTCTGCATCCAGAAAAAGATGGAAAGGATGTGGATTGCAAATTGTACCATGGGATGATCGGATCTCTTACGTATCTCACAACTTCAAGGCCTGACATAATGTTTGATGTATACTTGTGCTCAAGGTTTCAGTCACAACCGAAGGAGTCTCGTATGATAGCTGTCAAGAGGATTTTTATATACTTGAAAGGGAAACCCCGATTGGGTCTTTGGTACTCAAAGCAGCAGTCATTTGACTTCAAAGCTTATACTGATTCAGACTATGGCGGTTGTAACCTTGATAGAAAGTCAACTTCTGGTGGATGTCAATTCTTGGGAGACAGACTGGTTTCCTGGCAGTGTAAGAAGCAGTCAACGGTTTTTGTCTCAACATGTGAAGTGGAGTACATTGCTGCAGCTAGCGGTTGTTCTCAGATATTGTGGATTCAGCAGCAATTGAGAGACTACGGCTTAAACTTCACTGGAACTCCTCTGTTGATTGACAACAATGCCACCATGTCCATCACAAACAACTCGGTGAAACATTCCAAACTAAACATATTGAAATTCGCCATCATTTCATCGTTGATTGTGCTGAAAAGCATCTCATTGAACTTGTAAAGGTTCACACGGACGACAACTTTGCTGACCTTTTCACTAAATCGTTTGATCGAACCCGATTTGAACATCTTGTCAACTTGATAGGAATGTTCAATCCAAAGTGAAAACTTGTTTTTCTTAAATCAATTCAATTCATGAAAGTTAAAGTTTATATTTTTTAAGTTTTCTGTATAGTTCTTTTACTATTCAAATGTTTTAAAAAAATCCAAACAAAATAGAAAATTGAGAAAATTTCAAAGTTATCTTGAGAAAAGAGGAAATGATAGCACATCAGTAATGATCTAAACGCCATAGACTGCTCATATGGGAATGATTGTGTCATGCTTACTTGATTGTTTAAATTGTTGTGTTTTTAATCTGCTTATTTACAAGTTATTTGAATTATCAGTAGGCTGTAGGCGTCTTTGAATCACTAGCAGTGTGGAAACTAAACCTAGACTACAACTGTGATTTGAACCCATGAATGCCTGTGTGCGTGTGTAAAATGTTACAAAAAGATCATTATCAGATAAAGGATGTAAGATTTTAGCAAATATATTCTTAAGAGGCCAGCTTCGAGTTATGTCTTTAGCACAATTACTGCGATTCATCTCACTGCCCATACTCACAAGTATGCAATGAGAGATTGAATCAAAACATGTCTGTACATCAACCGTTGAGCATGTATTTACCCTTGAATCATACCTGATTCATTGAAATCAAATCCAGATAAAAGTTGGATCACCTTACCTAAATCCTCAGACTCCATATCTATTACCCTGAATCATCATATGATATTCATAGAAGAAAATCCAATCAAACCAAGATATCTGAATCGCTCGATTCTGAATCATATGATTCTTGATAATCCTTATGGATTTTGCTTGATTTTTTCTGTGCTAAACGATGTAACTTCATTCTGGAGATTTGAAAATCTTTAGGGAAATCTTAGATGCCTTGAGATAGTGCAATTTACATTTCTATAGCATATCAGTGGGGTACACGTTGTATATCTTAAAATTAATACCTTAACACACAAGAACGTGATAAAAAGATGCTTATGGTTTCAAATCTTATAATATTGCCAACTTGAATTACTTGTTTATGTGCTTATTACGTATGAATAAATTGTAATCCATGACATGATCCCATATTCTTTGACGTTTATCTTGTATCGTTTTTGCTATAGTTTAGCCTGATATGATCCTCTGCTCGTGTCTTTGAACAAAAAAGTGTGTGTGTATATACTTGTATATTTCTATCTAGAAAAGATCAAAAAGATTCTAAGTTTGTGTATAGTTCAATTTTTATCAGAAAAGCCAAACATATTTGTGTTTAACCTTCTTGAATTGACTTTGAACCCTCTTGATTGAATGTGTTTATCTTGTTCGTTATTTGACTTGAAATCTTCATAATTTGAGTTGAAAGTTTGAGAACACAAGGGTCTCTGCGTACTTATTAAGTGCGCATGAGGTAAACCCTGCGTACTTAACAAGTACGCAAGACTTAAGTCATGCGTACTTAGTAAGTACGCAGGAGTTAAGTCCTGCGCACTTAACAAGTACGCACGACCAGTTTGTGTTGGGTATATATACATCAGTTAGAATTTTTCTTGGGTTTCATCTCATTTCAAACGTTTCACTGTTTAATACCTCCTGCTCTTTTTCACTCAAGATTTTTGTGTGTTCATAATTCGTTTTTTCTTCCCAATCTTTGTGTCATCTTTTCCTTACTAATCATTGGTGAGAATCTCAGTACATTTCACCCGTTACATCTCCGATTATTGACTGACTCTCTAAATTCTTGATAGTGAAGCTTTAAACGATTTTGGTTGTTCTACATGAAATTTTAGACCTAAAACTTGTTATTAGTCACTAATCGAAGCTTATTGACTCCTAAATTATATATATCAGGGTTTGATTTTGTCGTTGACCCCTTGTTTGACTGTAGGCTACCGTCGGACCAAGGCTAGTTCAAAATTGACGAGTATAGCAACTCCTTGCTGTTGATAGTGGTTCCATAGGTCCTACTCATGTATATCGACCTTGTGGTGACCCTAATCCACCTTGTGGTGACCCTAATCCACAGCAATGCCTCACATCAATTGAATTTTTGAAATTTGAAATTTTCCTAAGTGAATGTTCCTGCGCACTTAACAAGTACGCAAGAAGTAATTCATGCGTACTTGCTAAGTACGCAAGAACTAACCCCTGCGTACTTGCTAAGTACGCAGGAAGAACACTTGTGAAAACTTTCTAAGTCTGAAATTCTGTTCATTGTGTAGTTACTATATCAAGTCATGTCTGATTCATTTCTAATGATGCTTCTTGTTCTTGTTGTGTTTATTGTTTGTTTTTTGCAGTGATGGCTCGTGCATTTACTAGCGAATTCAATCTACTAGCTCTAACACAGCCCAAGTGGAAGGGTGCTGCACTTCAATATAGGGAGATCGTGGACTTCCTGAACCGATCGAATATCAGCTATGTTATCTCTGCTGATCCTATTGTCTCAAGATCGTATCTGGAGCATTTCTGGGAATCTGCTGATCACGACTGTACAGTAACCCCAAACGTCATTAGGGCTACTGTAGCAGGTCATGATATTGCTATTTCTGAAGAAACCATCAGACGCGTGCTACAGTTTAGGGACTTATCAACTGATCTGGTGAGTTACCCTGACTACTTCGTTGATGGATGCTGGAGAAAAAAGATGGGGTATGTCGGTACCATGGACTACTCTTCGTACAAGAAGATGTGGGTACTTGATTAGTGGCGGTACTTCGCGCATGTCATGATCATGTGCCTATCTGCTAGAAAGGAAGGAAAGGATGCCATGGAGCATGACTTGGCAGCTGCAATGGTTGCCCTCTCTCTTAACAAGGGTTATAACTTTTCAAAATATATCTACAAGTCTATCACCGATCAGATCAATGCTGCTGATAGGTTTAGATTTCTATTATACCCTCGGTTCGTGCAGCTATTGATTAATGATGATGTACCTAATCTACCGGCAATTGGAGAGAGACTTCAGGTCAAACGGGTGGCCAAGAGAGTTTTCTCACAATTCTTGACGCCAGGCAGTGTAGAAACTACCCCTGAGCATACTCCACTCTTTGGCCACCTGATCAATGAAGCATTTGTGGTCCCTGCTGACCTCAGATGGTTTAGTGCCGAGTCTGAGCCAGAACTCAGTCAGCACAATGATGAACAACAAGAAGAAGAGGAAGTTGGATCTGAAGATGAAACGTCTGACGAAGAAGGAGATGAAGAACAAGGAGTTAGATGTGTTGAAAATTCTGACTCTGAATCAACCGAGTCAGATTCCTCTGATTCTGATGATGCACCGTCCCAAGCACACCCAAGAAGACTGACGAAGGTGACCCTTCCCGAGTCATATTCCAAAAGAAAGCGACAAGAGACTAGCAGTGAATACGAGCCCGATTCTGATTAGGACGTTGCTATACAGAGACGCAGAAGAGAGAGTATAAATAACCAACGGAGGATAGGCCGCAACAAGCTATCCTTCGTGAGGTAGAAGTCAGTGCTCAAAGGCAAGCACATGTAACGGTTGCGAGTACTGATTCCACTTCTACCTCACCTTCACAACATCTTTACAGGCGACAGCGGAGGAGGCCACGTGTAACACCTGATGTGGCTATCACTGCTATCACAGAGGAGGTTCCTACGATATTGTCCCTCCCTGTACCATTTGTCCAAGTGGTGGTGACAACTCCAATTTTAACCGAGTCTGTCACCATCACTCCTACCACCATTCAAACAACCACAATCCCTACCTCAATCCCCACAACCACTCTTCAACACATCAATGAACCATTTCATGAGTTAGATTTTACTCATGGATTTGATTTCTATGAAATCTTCACCTTCCCAACTCATCAATCCGAAGCATCGTCTTCAAGGGGACCTGATCCTTGTGATACACGGATCACTACCTTTGAAACTCAAGTCGCGAGTCTTCTTGAAATGGTACAGAAATAAGAGAAGAATATGACAAGCAACAGGGCCAGATAAACTCTTTGATTGATGAAGTAGCCACGTTGAAGAAACAACGGGCAGCTGATGACAAGCAGCGGTTAGAGCATGACACAATGGTGAAATTGGTTTGTGATATGGCCAAGATGCTTGCTACTCAGGGGGAGAAATTGAAGGAATTGTTGGAGAAGCATCCACCTAAGCCTAGCAGTGAAGAGGCTTGTCACTTAGTTGATCTGACTAAGGGTGATGATCAGGACAATGATCCTGAAGCCGGACCGAGCGGAAGTGAGCAGCAATCGTCGGTGTGGGCGATTGTTCCCATTTCTGTCGTGCCTATGGCTGAGGGGGAGTCCACTCAGAGTGAAGGTGGAGGTGATGCTTCAGGTAGCAATAAAGGAAAGTCGGTGGCTGACATTCTGAAAGATCTATCTGACGACGTGTCGGATGATGTGATCTTATTCTTAGAGCCAGACTATTCTAAAGAAGCACAGATCGAAGCTCTCTGCAATCTGGAAGAGGGAGAGATCGACTCTGGTGACGGCTGGGATGAGGAAGATGATGATGTGGTAATCGAAGTTCCCAAGGGCGATGGGGAAGGAGAGTATGAGTTTGAAGATGGAGAGATCTTCGAAGTTCCATCCTTTGAATCTCATCTTGACACATGTTCAGTCGAGCCTGCTAGTACTGTTGAGGCGTCGACTGAAGCCTCTCTTGCCGACCCTACACCTATAGATCCAGAGGCACATAAATACAAACATATGCCTGCAAGTTCATCGAAGGATCCGGCTCCTTTCTGGCAAAAGACTTCAATCATAGACAAACACGGAGCGACATGGATGATCTTAGCTGTGAAGTTCGAGGAGGATAAGAAGTTATTTGCAATCAAGCGAGCTGGGGGAGTTCAATACTTGAAACCAACCAGCGAAGCTTTCAACTCCTTACCAAGATACGACCTCGTGAACCTAGTAAACCGAGAGCTACTGGGTCACTCAAATCACGCAGTAGCGATGGGTTTGTGGCAGATTCTACAGCGAGAGGTAAGATCTGGGAAATTCAAAATGTTTAAGCCTCAAGTGCCCAAGCGAGTTAGGGACAAGAACGCTACACATACTGTGACTAAGAGAAGCTTAAAGAAACTGGTATACAAGCCAGCGTTGTGTGAAACCAAGATTCCCCTGAGCATGTTATCTCATGATATCCCCGGTAACATATGGTACTGGTACGTAGATCCTAAATCGGGCGAGGCAGTGGTGATTGGAAAGGTGTGGTCTGATAG
Source organism: Smallanthus sonchifolius (assembly GCA_023525975.1). Classification (NCBI taxonomy): domain Eukaryota; kingdom Viridiplantae; phylum Streptophyta; class Magnoliopsida; order Asterales; family Asteraceae; genus Smallanthus; species Smallanthus sonchifolius. Next base: position 44,096,293 of record CM042023.1, read on the forward strand.
TGGAAGCTTAGTGCCAAGGGAACTGATCAGAGTGTTTGATGAAGTCTGCTTCATAAACTTCTCTGTGAAAGATCTGGAGGCACTAACTGACAAGTACTGCATGTACACGGACGAGTGGACAAAGTTCCTTGCTTCTAAATACGACAAGGTGATCAAGTTCTACCTTGACTACAAGAAGAAGATGGAAGCTAAAGTTGGGGAGCAGTGAAGACCAAAGACAATCCAGAGCTGTTGTCAAGGGGGAGTTTGTTGAAGCACTTTTGTGTGACAAACACTCTGGATAGTGTCTTAGCTTTTGTACTCGTCTAGTATGTATTAGTCTTTGAATTGTAGTGTCTGTATGTATTAGTTATCGAGTTGTAATTTCTAATGCATGATATTGTTGTATATTTTCTCTAAGTGTTTTGCGCACTTAGCATGTGCGCATGAATTACTTCCTGCGTACTTAGCAAGTACGCAAGAATACTTTGCGTACTTGCTAAGTACGCATGAACAATTTGCCCTACGCACTTGTTAAGTGCGAAGAGATCAGGTCTAGTATAAATAGAATAGGTTGACAGAATTTATGTACGCAGGCATTTGCACTCAGTATATTCTCTCTGTAACCTTCAAGTTTATAATAGACGGAGTTTGAAAGTGATTTCGTTGTCGGTTTACTCTGTGTTGCTTGATTCTCCACCTAGTCACGGGCATTTCGCACCCGGTCCGACTAGTCACACACCCACACGTAATGATCCAAGACACCCGGGGACCTACATATTCAATTAAACCTAGATACACTATCAGGATATTTAAGTTCTTTAAGTCGGTTGGGCCTACCAAAACATTACAAATTCGACACGCTTTCTATTATTTATTATTTAATTCAATTCCACAAGCAGAGTTTCAATTCTACCTACCATTTCTCATATAATTGCAACATTTCTAATCCAATGACATTTTTGAAAAAAAATTTGGATTTTTGATTTTATGACTATATAGACTCAATCTACAGACTTAGACTACAGTCTCCCTCCCCACACTTAAACTCTACATTTCCCTCAATGTAGGAAGAGCGACATTAACACAAAAATTAAATACAAAAATAAAGAAAACTTAGCTGGAATACGATCGTATAGCATTGCAGTCGTGATAGTATCCCACATATGCAAGTGGCTGCCTTGTACAAAAGAACTAGCGAAAGTCGAAAATCATCACCCGAATAGAGATTGAGTACCGGCGAATCAATCTAAACCTGCAAAGATAAACTCAAGCACCCACAAGCATCATAATGACTCAGTAGAACAACTCAAAAGAAATTAAAAGACCCGACGGACTGACATGACTCAAAAGAAAAAAATTACTTTTTTTTCTTCGCGTATCGCGAAACCCAAAACGTTCATTTAACTAAAATTCAAAATCAGAAAAATGTAAAACTTAGGTTGCCTCCTAAGAGCGATAAGTTTAACGTCTTCAGCCAGACACGGTGTACCTGATGCTACTTACATGTCTCCAGCTGCTAGAGTGCTCAAAAACCGTACCTCAGCTTGCTTATCCGTACCATTGATGTCATTGGGCTCTAAGTATGGCTTTAGACGGTGGCCATTCACCGTTTGTCTCAGATGATCCTCGAAGTCCTCAATATCCACATCTCCTGAATAACCCACTTTGGTCACCAAGTAAGGACCTGTCCACTTGCTCTTCAGTTTGCCAGGGAAGAGCTTCAACCGTGAGTTGAATAACCACACTTTTTGTCCAACCGCAAAGGTTTTCAACTAGATCTTTACATCATGAACCTTTTTCATCTTGTCGTTGTATGCAAAAGCATTCTCGTATACTTCATCCCTTAATTCTTCTAACTCACTCAAGCATAATTATCTTTGCTTACCTGCAGTGTCATAATCAAGATTAACGTTTTTAATAGCCCAAAATACTCGATGAGCTAAATCCACAGGTAAATGACATCCCTTCCCGTAGACCAACCGGTATGGTGTAGTACCAATAGGTGTTTTGTTTGCAGTACAGTATGCCCACAAGGCATCATTTAGTTTGTTTGACCAATCCTTGTGGTCAGCCCGTACTGTTTTCTGCAAAATTTCTTTGATTTGCCTATTGGACACCTCCACTTGTCCACTTGTTTGTGGATGGTATGGAATGGAAATATGGTGGTCTACACCATAGCGTTTCAGAAGTTTGCCAAAATGAAAATTCTTAAAGTGATATCCCCCATTACTTATGATCACACGGGGAAGCCCAAATCTTGAGAAAATGTTTGATTGCACAAATTTGCAAACTACGCTATGGTCATTGGTTTTGGTGGAAATCTCTTCAACCCACTTTGAAACATAGTCAACTGCCACCAAGATGTATAAATTGCCAAATGAATTTGGGAACGGCCCATAAAATCAATCCCCCAAATGTAAAAAATGTCAACAACAAGGATTGGTTGCATGGTCATCTCATTCCTCTTAGTGATACTGCCCATTTTTTGGGAATTTGTACATGTCCAAGCAAACTCATATGCATCTTTAAAAATAGTATGCCAAAACAGCCCGCAAGATAGTATCTGATGCTTTGTTTTCTGGCCACTAAAATGGCCACCACATGCAGATGCTTGTGCAAGCTCCAACACTGCTGGGATTTCTAATTCGGGGATGCAGCATCTGATGAGCTGGTCTATTCCCACCTTGAACAAGTCTGGTTCATCTCAGATGTATTGCTTGACCTTTTTCAAGAAATGGTTCATCTTCTTTTTGGTCCAGTCTTCAGGAATAGTACCTGCAACTAAATAATTAGCAATACCACCATACCAAGGATTTGAAGAAGTAATAGACATTAAGTACTCATCGGGGAATTGTTCATTTATTTCAGGTGTAACATCCTCCTCTTCCCTCTGAATTCATGACAGATAGTCAGCCACCGAGTTCTCATAGCCTTTCTTGTCTCTGATTTCCATTTTGAATTCCTGCAATAGAAGGACCTACTTGATTAAACTGGGCTTGGCATCCTTTTTTGCCATCAAATAACGAACAACTGCATGATCAGAGTAAATAATCACTTTGCTACCCCAAATATAAGACCGAAATTTGTCTAAGGCATATACAACTGCAAGCAACTCCTTCTCTGGTGTGGTGTAGTTCAATTGAGCACTAGAGAGGGTTTTGCTTGCATAGTAAATGAAAACAGGTTTCTTGTCTACCTTTTGACCAAACAAATCCCCAACTGCATAATCGCTTGCATCACACATTTTTTTCGAAAGGAAGGTTCCAGTCAGGTGATTGCAAAATCGGGGCTTGTATCAATTGTTCCTTTAACACATTAAAAGCAGTTACACATTCTTTATCAAATTAAAAAGGAACATCTTTGAGAAGTAAGTTACATAAAGGTTTTCTGATGACAATAAATCCCTTAATAAACCTACGGTAAAACCCGGCATGCCCTAGAAAAAAGCGCACACCCTTGACATTTGTCGGGGGAGGTAATGTTGAAATAACATTGATTTTAGCCTTGTCTACCTCAATCCCCCAACTTGACACCACATGACCCAAAACAATACCCTCTTGAACCATAAAACGGCTCTTCTCCCAGCTTAAGACCAAATTAGTTTCCACACATCATTTCAAAACCTTAGATAATTCATTTAAACACAAATCAAACGATGAGCCAAAAATTGAAAAATCATCCATAAAGATCTCAAGGGACTCCCCGACCATGTCTGAGAATATACTCATCATACACCTTTGAAAGGTGGCCGAGGCATTACACAACCCAAAGGGCATTCGTCGGAACGCAAAGATACCACAAGGGCATGTGAAAGTGGTATTTTCCTTATCATCAAGATGGATAGCTATCTGATTGTACCCTAAGTAACCATCTAAAAAGTAGTAAAATTTCTGACCTGATAGCTTCTCAATGATTTGATCAATAAACGGTAAATGGAAATGGTCCTTTGATGTGGCATCATTTAATTTCCTGTAATCAATACACACACGCCACCCGGTTACCGGCCGAGTGGTAATTTGCTCACCATGTACTACCTGGATACCTGATTTCTTGGGCACTATTTGGGTTGGACTTGTTAGAAATGGGATAGATGATCCCTGCGTCCAACCACTTCAACACTTCCTTCTTGACAACCTCGCGCATGTTGGGATTTAAACGGCGTTGTGTATCCCGCGAAGGTCTTGCATCTGCATCTGTGATGATCTTGTGCATCACAATGGATGGACTGACACCTTTCAAGTCAGCAATGGTCCATCCGATTGCAGCTTTGTAATCATGAAGCACCTTCAGTAGTGCCTCCTCTTGTTCCCCATCCAAGTTGATGCAATGATAACATGTAAGGTTTCATCATCCTCCAAAAATACATATTTCATATTCTTGGGTAGATCTTTTAACTCCACCTTTGGGGGGCTCACAAGTAATCAATCTCAGTCGGTAGACTCTCCACATGATGAGTCCATGGAGGTCTTCCATCTTGCGTCGCCAAAACTTCCACAATTCTCTCTTCTTCTTGCAAGTCATGCTCCAATTCATGATCAACCCTGTCACACACAAAACAAACCTCTGTGGACTCATGCTTAGACTGAGGATAACATCCTTCAATGATATCTGCCATAAATCATTCATCACTGGGCAGAGGGTCAGATTCATTTGAAAAAATATTTAAATGTACCCTTCTGTTGCCAAAATTCATATCAACTGTGCCTAATCGACAGTCAATCAAAGAATGGGATGTGGCTAAGAAGGGTCGACCCAAAATTACTGTTGGTTGAATGACCTTTTCAGATTACACATAATCAAGAACCAAGAAATTCACCGGATAATAAAATTGATCAACTTTTACTATCACATCTCGAACTATCCCCCTTGGGAGTTTAGGAGTTAAATCAGCCAATACCACAGTAGTATTGGCTCGACGCAGTGGACCAAAGTCATACTGGTCATACAAACTCCTAGGAAGGATGCTCACGCTTGCTCCAAGATCCAATAGCGCCTTGTTCATTTCAAAATCACCCACTTGTATAGAAATTATGGACGCTCCTGGATCTTGGAGTTTTGGTGGAAGGGCACCGGTTAAGATTTAACTAACTCGTGCATTCAGATCCAGCTTTTCAGGAATTTTATTATGCTTTTTCTGAGTGCACAAATCTTTTAAATACATAGCATAAACTGGGATCTGTTTGATTGCATCAAGGAGGGGTACGTTGATTTTTACCTATTTGAAGATCTCCCATATTTCCCCCTGTTGAGGACCCCTCTTGTTGACCACCACCTATTTACTTGCATTCACTAGAGTTGAGGGAAATGGAACTTTAGGAGGCACCACTTCCCCCTCGTTAACAGTAGATGATGTTTTAGAAAAAGATTTCTCATTTTGATTTTTAAAAGCAACCCGTGTAACGGAATCGGCTCGGGCTCATCATCACTGATCTCCTGCTCATCAATGTCCTCCACCACACTGTCAACAAAGGTCGCTGGAGGTGCAACTTTGTTATCATAAATTTTTCCACTACGAAGAGTACTTACCTTGCCCACATGGCTGCTCTTCGTGTTCCTGCTTCCTGAAGCTTAATGAGATGGATTGTTCTGTGTGTCACTTGGAAGCTTCCCACTTGTTACATCCATGTTTTTCCTAATATATTATCTTGTGCGATACATGACAGTTCCAATTTCATTCCACATTAAAAACTTTGTGTCACAACACTTATTATTTTCATTTGCAATAACTATGGAGTTATATCATAAATATGTAAATGATATAGGTACATATACACATTTTTACATCGTTACAATAACAAGTGAAATAAACCTCCGTTATCTCACAAACTTCGAAGACCAAACCTGTCAAAACTCAAACCAACATCAAACTACAAGTACTATTTCTGTATTTGACCAAAACCCAGTTGACACGGTCGCGCCCATGCTCGAGCACGGTAGCGCCAGGTGCACAGGCGTGGTCGCGCCTTGTGCACAGTCAAGACGCAAACTCAATCTGTAACGTACCAAAACGTTCGAGTTCGCAAATTTAACTCAACATTGATGATTTCGAAAATCATTAGGCCGTTTCTAATCGTCCATCGTCGTCATTTAATTGAACTAATTCCATTTATGGACTTTAAAGCCAAAACCGTTGACTAAACCATCAAATTTGATCATTTGGGTTGTTATCCCTCACAATCAACCCTCTACACACGTTAAGCGAACCCCACTGAAGCTATTGCACAGCTTAATTTGGCCGGAGAAGGAACCAGAGGCACCGGAGACAAACTCATCGGACCCGCGACTGGGGTTTAGTCAAGCACCAACTATTCGACATCGATTCTGGTAACTAATCACACCCTTAGCTTCGTCTCAATGCCTAGATTGAAAGCCTTATCCTAATCAGGGCTTACAACAACGAATTAAACATGATTGGATTCTAGGGTTCATGTCCATACGGGTTTAATCGAAATCCACTCTAGACTCAATTTAAATTCAATTAAACTATATGATCAGAGTCGCAATACCCTAATCAGTAAAAGCCCCATGAACCCAACTGTTTATATTATAAGTTTTAGTCATTTTTTGTTGTGGAAGATGTAGGATCGTGAAATTACAAGATGGTTCTATTCTTAGTTGAAATTGGCGGAAACAATAACAACTACACAAATGTAATCGAGCAAGCAGAAAGAATACTTTTAGGAACACTGTTGTATTTAGCTTTTGCAGATAAACGATTACAATTGAAAAACTCAATCAAAAGACATACAACACACACTTACAATGAAGTGTTTACAAATTATTTATACTCACTTAGAATCAAGACATCCCCTTGATTCTAAGGATCAGATCTAACACAGACCGTTGATCTGCTGTATCAAGCTGCTTACCCATCCCAACACATCTAAGTCCTTGACAATTGAGTTGTACAGAAATCTTCTTAAGCACATAACTTCTTCTTCAGTGAGAAGACTGCTCCTTATTATTTCAAGTCTTCTAGGAGTCAGTCTTCCTTCTTCTGCTGTTGAAGATTCAGGATAGGCTACCCTTTTTGCTGCTTGCATTTGTCTTTGAAATTTGGGTAGATTATCCTCCATCAAGTCATAGAACCTTCTGATTGCAAGTTCTGCTGAGAGGTCCGTTGAGTTGTTGATGCAGTGTAGATGGTATAGGTGAAGGACTTGGATGATGTTTAGAAAGTCCCAGTTTAGCTCTTCTACTCCGCTAAACTCCCAACCAATCCAGAACCTCTCAGATTTTCCATCATACCTCCAAGCTAGTATTGTATCAAACTCTAGCTGTGTTGAAGTCAGTGGAAATTGGGGGGCAGTGGAGTGACTTATGATGGCTGCTGCTTCAGGGATGATGCTGAAGGATGTATATGTTTGTTCTGTATCTTCAGCATCATTCATCATCTCATCAACAGCCCTGACGACTAACTTCCAGTCTTCAGTTGTTTCTTCTTCTTCGTTATCTGAAGCTGGCAAGTCATGAACCTGTACAAAAGCTGGCTTGAAAAGTGTACTTTGAAAAACAGCCTGCTCTTGAATCCAGTCAACAAGACTATCCGAGTCTTCCTCCATTGGGACCATCTCCCCCTTTTTGGTTGCATCAGTGGACAAATAAGCATCAGTTTGGGTGCCCACTGATACAAGAGAGGGAGAAGGTACAGTTGGGCATTGATGGGCTTCATGCATAGAGACTTGGTGTCTTAGTTTGGACACTTCAGCCTCCAGCATAGCCACCCTGGCCGTCAATTCCAGGTTATGAAGTTTCAGTCTGTCCTCATCCACAGTTGTGGAATCCTTGGATTCAGATGGGGCCTTAGGTCTAGCCTCTTCATCCCCATCACCCATGGTTTCTTGGCACCTGGGATTCCTCTCAGTGAGAGGAGTTTCCAAGGAAGCATCCTCACTGTGAGTTGCCGTGGTTGAGGTCTTAGCAATGTTGTCATTGTCCTCCTGGTTATTTGATGGACCAACAGTAGTGACAGCCTCTTCCACATCCATTCTGTCATAACTCCTAGAGTGGACCTTCAGGGTAGAAGAACTTGGGATGGGTGTGTTGGAAGCAAGATCAATCAGTACCTCCGAGATGGTGGTAGTTGGAGAAGGTACATCATCTTGATCAGGTTCCTCAACACTTAAGTTCAGAAGATAAAGGAAAGGCTCAGGGGGCTGTTCTATAGATCTGGGAAGTGATCCTGATCCTAATAGAGAGACATCCAAAGGAGTCTCCCTAATAATGTGGCTTTCCCTTATGATATTCTCACCAGAATGTTGTGATTCTGAGTGAGGGCTGTTAGGTTGGGTTTGGGCCTTGGAGGCAAGAGAAGAAGGAGTTCTCTTGCCCCTTTTCCTAGTATATGTTGTTGCTACCGGGGCCCTGTGTTCCGGTTGAACGATAACATCCAAAACAGATGTAAGTAATGTTTGTGCCTGTGCATCCTTAGTAGTATGCACAGGGGTTCGAATGGTTGAAGCAGACTGTTGTTCAGGATGTGGGGTGGAGGGTGTTGGATCAGTATCAGCTGAGATTGTTGAACTGTCACCCGGGGTACTCTGTATGTTCAGCATTGTAGATAACAATGGAACATTGACCCCTGAGAACATTTTGGAAAAGTTCTCATGCTTTGAAAAATATTATTTTTATGTCCCAACATGATGTAGATTCTTGCAGGTTTTGAAAGTTCTTTTAGTTCTTGATTGAAAACTTCCTGCAAGAATATTGGGTACATAAAAAATTGCTGCTTTGCACCCTCTTGAAGGTTATATCTCAAACCCTCAAAGATGAGGTGTGCAAAGTTGAAGCCTTGGTTAGTGACCATACCATGAAAGGCAGAGGCAAGTGCAGAGCTCACCTGATGCCATCCACTCCTCTTCTAAGATATGCATTGGAGAAGAGTGTGACAAAGATACTTCCATGGAGGGCCTATCAGCGCCTTCTCGATCGTATACTCGGTCTGATTTCCAGTGTATCCAATGGAGACAAAGGTCCTCATATATTCGTCCTTCGAGTATGAGATGGCTGCTCCCTCATCTTGAAGCTTAAGATGTTTTCTGAGTGTGGCTTCCAAGATGGTGATATCCTTGTCGTCTACCTTGGATTTGATTTGGGGAATCCCCTGTTCGGTAGAGTAGACGGCGGTACTCTAGAAATCCTCCATATGAGGGATATATATGGTAGGGTTGGTGGTGAGGGCAAAGTAGATCGTTGATCGACATAAGAAATCGATCATATCGTCAAATCCTTCGGATTTATTTCCTTTGGTAAGATATGCTGTAAGGTTGTGGTATGGGGAGAACTTATCATCAGGGTTATTGATGTCTGCCATTGTTGTTTGAGGGAAGGTCAGAATATGGGAGGCTTTGAATGCTTTAAAAATGAAGGGCTTGAAAGTGGTGGGGACTTTAGAGAAAGTTATGTAGGATTAGGGTGAAATTGGAAGGTGAAGAGGTGGTAAGGAATTTTGATTCGTTCTTATAACGACAGAAGAGGGAAAAAGCAAAATGACTTGTACAGTACAACCCGATTCACCTTTTACTATTACAGCTGTAATACACAGAGGCAGTCATGGTAAAGACTGACGAGAATTTTAACAGCGGTTAAAAGTTAATTTGGACTTAAATTTACCAATCAGTAGCAAACTTGATTGCTGTGGATGCGGAAGATTAAGTCTGTCAGCAGTAAACTTAATTGCTGCTGATGGATGCAATGATCTGCAGCAAGGGAGTTGCTGCTGACAGCTTTAAAGTTATCCGCAGGAAACTTGTTCCTACTGATAAGTTAAAACAGTCGGGGGCAAATTATTTGCTGCTGAAGATCAGACCTGTCAGCAACCAAAAAGGATACTGCTTACTTATAACTTTTATTTACAACAAGTAACAGACACAATTACAGCAATGGATAGACGCATTCAACTGAACCAATGATGATGCTTGGTGGTTTCTTTTCCTTCCATTGTTGAGCTAGTGATTTTCCAGCTCTCTTTGCCTTTTCAGCAGTGGAGCTGCATCTGAGGGCTTTGACTGATCAGAAGCAGCTTTTGTCGCTGCTGTTGGTTTTACTTGAGCAGCTCCAGACTTTGCTGCTGAAGGCCTTCCTTTTGATTGCTTGGGCTTGACTCGATCAGCAACAGTTTTGTTGGCTGCTGATGGTTTGAGAACAGACTTATGCTTATCCTTCTTCACCTTACTAATGGGCTTTTGTATAATTTGGGGTGGAAGAAGAATCTGATTGAAAGGATTAAACTTACAATTTGCAGCAAAGTGATCTGATTCACCACAGATGATACAAGATTGTAGAGGTTTTGACAACTGCTCCCTTGATGGAGAACGAGAGTTTCTGAATTGAGTTGTCTTAGCTTCAAACCTTCTTACCTGTTTGTTCTTCTTTGTCTTCTCAAAAGCATGTTGCTTGAGGGTCTTTTGCTGCTGAAGGTAGTAGAAGCATGTGGTGGCAGTGTGATTGTATTTCCCACACACAAAGCATGATTTCACCAGTTTGTCCCTTTCATAGTACATATAGTCCTTTCTTTTGAACAAGTCTTTGAAGTTCCAGGGGTGTGCTTTGTTATGCTCAAAGGTGGCTTCTTCCAATGTTATTTGAACATAGGGAACCCTTTCTCCAGGCGCATGACATATGTCATACACCTTCTTTGGTTGGATTGAAGTTGAGGACTGCCCCTTTTCAATTTTTAGCTTCCTACCTTCTGGAGGATAACTAATTTTGATTTGTTTGAAAGGTGTAGGAACCGGTACTGAAATGGCTGGCACTGGTGCTGAATGGATAATGGGGACTTCATCTTTAGTCAGAATAACTTGAGGTGCAGGAGGAGATGAAGCTTTACTTGTTTTAGATGAGTCTGAGCAAGTTGATTCAGACTCTGATGAGGTAGTGCATTCCTGCACCAAAGGTTCATCCTTAGAGGGATCAAGATTTTTGATAGCCATATCAAGATTTGCAAGGTTGAAGCTTGGTTCATGGATGGCAACGTAGTCAGCAGGAGGTGCAACGGCTTGATATTGTTCAGCATGATACCCCAGACCAGTTTTTACCTTTTCATGAATTTGAGCATCCAAAAGTCTTTACAGCTTTTTGGATGCAAATTCATATTTGTCGACATGAACTTTTTGTTCTGCCAATTCTGCTCTGGTAGCTTTTAATCTGGCCAGTAGATCATCAATCTGAGTTTCAAGATTGGTTTGTTCATGTCTTAATGATGAAATCTCTTTCTTTAGTCAGTTAATTTTTTCTTTGTAACTATCTTCGACCTTTTTGAATTCAGATTTCATGTGATAAAACTCTTCATTTTGATCTATGAGTTTTTGATTAAGCTTTCTTGTAAGGCCCTAAACCCGGGAGGCCTCACTTGTTGGATTTACTCATTCACAAACAGTTCTCAACTTGAATTTATCAAATAACGCAGCGGAAAATTTCATTAAAACATACTCATAACATTGTTCAACATGCGGAAGCGTAACATAGTCTAATACATAAACATAACATAACCTAATCATAATGGGATGCCAGTCTTCATGATCAACCGGGTAACTCTTCTCGCTAGCCAAGCATCACCGTCCATCCTCATAACCTGCCTTAACCTGAATGTGCACACCAAAAAGGTCAGCTACGCTGGTGAGTTCTAGTTTTTTATTCGATTTAAGAAATGGTTCATCATTTAAAACATTCATTACGGTTTAACATCACGTATAAGAAAACAGGGCCTTTCATTCATCATAGAAAACTTTCAAACATTTTTCCTCATCATAAACACATTGAACGGATCATTTGTTTAAAACATTTAACATTCGTTTAAGTCATACATTACTATCTACAATCTGTATCTTTCTTTAAGCGCCTCTGTGTCCCCGAAGGAACCTTGTATGTCGTGGGCAACCGTTACGTATCGCCGTCATTGCCACAACATTCCGTCAATTCCCTTTCGGTATTGCCCCCAAGGCTAACTGCACGAGGACCGACAATACCCATTCAGTTGCCCATATGGCTCTCTTGTCCATAGACCGACAACTTCCATCGACGGCTATGGCTCACGGCCATAACACCGTCGGATCATAATTTAACCTCGCATAGGGTCACGTTAACCCCTGAGTAACCGTCGTTACTCCCTACCAGTTGTACAACATCAAAACATTGGCAGGCCACCGAGACACTACCCCTGTTGCTCTTATGGAAACTATGGCTCGCTGTCCATAATCTACCATAAGGCTGGGAATTTCATTCCCAGACTTCATTCGTCAATTCCATTCATTCGACAGATTAGATTTGTAATGACTTCTTTAAAACCTTTGCCCTTTTTCTTTTCTTTTCATAAAACCTTTCATTCGTTTTCGAAACCCTTTACCTTTAGTTTAAACCATTTCTTTATAAACATTTCGTTCGTAAAACTTCCGTTCATAAACGTTCTTTCCATAAACTGTTCATTCCAAATCATCTCATTTCGTAAACATAGTTTCATAAACATCGTTTCGTAAAGACATCATTTCATATGTATGCACACCAGCCCGAAAACATTATAAAATATTTAAAAGAGGGCTTCTAGAACTCACCTGATAAGCGGTTTCTGAAATACTCTTAGCTGGTTACTGCGCGTCACTAATGTCATTCACGATCTGTTATAATAAAGTCATACTTGTAAGGTAGTGCTCCTAGATGACACTAGACACCCCTATGTTTAAACCTAGTAGTTTCGATGGATTTGCTTACATCGAAACTTGATAGTTTCGATAGGTTGTTTCTGTCGAAACTTGGTAGTTTCGATAAGTAACTTAGGTATAAACTTCGGATCGTGGGCTCATATCGAAACTATGGTCTGCACATATCGAAACTATGTAGTTTCGATGGGTCTGCACATATCGAAACTATGTAGTTTCGATGGGTCTGCACATATCGAAACTATGTAGTTTCGATGGGTCTGCACATATCGTCTTCCCAAAAATCTGAAGTTATTGCATGCGAGTCTGATCGAGGCAATATCTCAGTTTTCTTAGATCAGAACGTTCAGTTTTCATTCTAGATGCTATACCTAAGCTCATTTTCAAGTTCCATCCGCAAAATCGTTACCTTTTTAGCCAAAACCCGAAAATCCCAAAAACGAACAAAAACTCAGATTTAGGCAAGATCATTACCTGTATCGAGATTCTGATCCGGAGGTTCTTCTCACGAGCTTGGCAGTAACGTGTTCCCTCAATTCCGGGATGATCCGTCAACCTTCTCTCTCTAGACCCGAGCTCTCCTTTCTCTCTCTAAAAGTTGCGTGAATGGGAAATGAGTAGAGAAGAGGGCTGCCCTGCCTCTTATATAACTGGGCTTCCCTCGGCCCGTTGGAGCCGAGCCCAAGCCCGCTCCCTTTTGTTTAAATGTTCCGACTAACTTGCCGGTCTCGCTATATTTATTCGTTTAATTATTTTTGGGATGTTACAAGTCTACCCCCCTTACAATAGGTTTCGTCCCCGAAACCTATCATAAGTTAAATAGTTGAGGGTACGACTCCCTCATTTCTGTCTCCGTTTCCCAAGTGGCTTCCGACCCCTTTCGATGTTTCCATTGGTCTTTAACCAATTGGATAACTTTATTACGTAAACGTCTCTCCTTTCGATCTAGGATGGCCACAGGTTCTTCAATGTAGTTAAGGCTATTGTCTACCTCGATGTCAGTAAGTGGTACGTGAGCCGATTCATCCGCCAAACACTTTCGCAAGTGTGATACATGGAAAGTAGGATGAATTCCACTTAATTCATCAGGAAACTTTAACCGATAAGCGACTTCACCAACCCGTGCCATTATCCTGAACGGTCCGACAAACCTCGGACTTAACTTTCCTCTCTTCCTGAATCGGATGATTCCCTTCCAGGGTGACACTTTCAACATTACTCTGTCCCCAACGTCAAACTCAATAGGCCTTCGCCGTGTATCCGCGTAGGATTTTTGACAATCTTGTGCGGCCTTCATTCGTGCTTTGACTTTATCAAACCTTTCCGACGTTTCCCTTATTACTTCCAGACTTCCTAATTCCTTCTGTCCAATCTTGCCCCAACAAACGGGGGTTCTGCATCTTCTCCCATACAACATTTCGTAAGGCGGCATGCCTATCGTCGTGTGATAACTATTGTTGTAGGAGAATTCGGCTAATGGCAGATGACTGTCCCAACTGACGCCAAAATCGATAATACAAGCACGAAGCGTATCCTCCAATGTCTGAATGGTCCTTTCGGACTGACCATCCATTTGCGGGTGGTATGCCGTACTGATATTAAGTCTCGTGCCCATCGCCTCGTGAAATATTTTCCAGAACCTCGATGTGAATCGTGTGTCCCGGTCGGATACTATCGTCAAAGGCATCCCATGCCGTGCTACTACTTCGTTAATAAATACTTCCGCTAACCTTTCCAACGAGAACGTCTCGTGAATAGGTAGGAAATGAGCACTCTTTGTTAATCGGTCCACAATTACCCAGATGGTGTCATGACCTTTAGCTGTGCGAGGTAGCTTGGTTATGAAGTCCATGGTAATGTGTTCCCACTTCCATTCTGGTATATCAAGTGGTTGAATCTTTCCATACGGTTTCTGGTGCTCGGCCTTTACTTGTGAGCAAGTCAAGCACCTGCTTACATACTTTGTCACTTCATGTTTCATTCCAGGCCACCAGTACTCCTTCCGCAGATCTTGGTACATTTTATTGGTACCGGGATGGATAGAGTAACGAGACTTATGAGCCTCATCCAAGATTTTGGTTCTAAGCTCGCCACCCATGGGTATCCATACCCGTCCAAAACGTGTCCTAACACCAAGGGTGTTATATTCCAACTTGTCCTGTTGGCCAACCATCATTTCCTTCTTTATGTTTTCTTCTTTAAGTGCCTCATCTTGAGCCTTTACAATTTCTCTCATCACATCCGATGTTACCACCAACTGGCAAGCTTTCACTCTAATAGGAGCAGGCACATCCTTTCGGCTTAGAGCGTCACCCACCACGTTTGCCTTTCCAGGATGGTATATTATGTCACAGTCATAGTCTTTCAATAGTTCCAACCATCACCTCTGCCTCATATTAAGTTCCTTCTGTTCGAAGAAGTACTTCAAACTTTTGTGGTCGGAGTAAATAGTGAACTTCACCCCGTAAAGGTAGTGCCTCCATATTTTCAATGCGAATACGACAGCAGCAAGTTCCAAATCGTGAGTCGGATAATTAGCTTCGTGAATCTTCAGCTGCCGTGACGCATACGCGATCACTCTCCAGTGTTGCATCAACACGCATCCCAATCCCTGACCCGAAGCGTCAAAGTATACCACTAGGTCTTCATTGCCCTCGGGAAGGGCCAAGACTGGGGCTTGGGTTAGCTTCTCCTTCAATTCCTTAAAAGCCGCATCTTGGGTCGAACCCCATTCATACTTTACCTCCTTCCGAGTCAACTTAGTCAACGGCGAAGCTATTTTCGAGAAGTCCTGGATGAATCTACGATAGTAGCCTGCCAATCCCAAGAAACTGCGGATTTTAGTTGGCGTCTTAGGAACATTCCATTCCCTTACCGTCATTATCTTTGCTGGGTAATGCTGTTCGGGTTGATGACGTGACCTAGGAATTGGACTTTCCTAAGCCAGAACGCGCATTTGGAGAACTTAGCATACAACTTTTCCTTCTTCAGAGCTTCCAATACCTCCTTCAAGTGACACGCGTGATCACCCTCATTCTTGGAGTAAATGAGGATATCGTCGATGAACACGATTATCGATCGATCCAGCATTGGTCGACAAACTCTATCATCAAATCCATGAACGCTGCGGGGGCGTTCGTCAATCCAAAAGACATCATGCGGAACTCGAAATGTCCATAACGTGTGCGAAATGCAGTTTTCGGTATGTCTTCTTCCCTCACCTTCAACTGATGATACCCGGACCGAAGGTCGATTTTCGATAACCAACTTGCGCCTTGCAATTGATCGAACAGGTTGTCGATCCTTGGTAACGGGTACTTGTTCTTTACGGTACGTTTGTTCAACTCGCGATAATCAATACACATTCTCATCGAACCGTCTTTCTTCTTCACAAACAACACCGGAGCACCCCACGATGAGATGCTCGGTTGGATAAATCCTTTCTCAAGTAACTCGTCTAGTTGGACCATAAGTTCCTTCATCTCCACTGGTGCTAGTCGATATGGAGCCTTAGCCACGGGCTGGGCATCTGGTACTAAGTCGATTCGAAATTCAATCTCTCTGTCGGGTGGTATACCAGGCAAATCCTCTGGAAACACCTCCGGGTACTCGCGTACCACGGGTACATCGTCTAGTTCCTTCGCTTCCTTACACTTGTCAATCACGTACACCAGATAAGCCTCGCATCCGCACCTCAAGTAATCTGTTGCCTTAATCATCGAGATGACGTTTGGCATCGGGGCGTCCCGATCTCCAAGAACCTCGACTTTGCTACCATCCGGAGCCTTGAGTCGGATTATCTTTCGTTGGCATATAATTTACGCTTCATTGGGAGTTAGCCAATCCATACCCAACACGACATCGAACCCTCCCAAAACCATAACAAACAATCTGACAGGGAACTCATGACCTTCTATTTTTATCATGGAGTTGTCAACTACATCGGTTACTCTCGCAGTCCTACCCTCGGCGGTTTCTACGTTGAAAGCCCCTTTTAGCTTACTAATAGTGCACTTCTCTCGTTTACAAAAAGTCGCAGATATAAAACTCTTACTGGCACCCGAATCAAATAGCACAAAAACAAAAGTGTTGTCAAAGATGAACGTACCTGACGCCACGTCGGGGTCTGCCCTGGCTTGTTCTTGTGTCAGTGCGTACGCACGAGTCTTTGCTCGGGGCCTCTCTTCTTTCCTTTCCGGGCCTTTCCCTTTCCCGGCTTCACCCATTCTCGGTTTCGGGCATCCCTGACTCATATGATCATTTTCCCCACAATTGTAGCATTTGTAGCCTTGCGTGCATTCACGGGAGTAATGTCCGGTCTTGCCGCATTTAAAGAACAGATTCGATCCTAACCGGCATTCGCCCGCATGTCTTACCCCACACTTCCCATAGACTGTCGTCTCGCCTACCCTGGCCTGCTTGTCCCGAGCCCCAAACAACTTCCCACCCGATCGTTTAGCGGGAAAACTCAACTTTTTCTTAGGCTCTTCAGTGGCAATGACATTCAGCGCCAGATCATCAAATACTACGCCGCTCAGTTCCACTACCGAATCATAGGTAGTAGGGGAGTTTGCCTTAACATAAGTGCGGACCTGGTCCGACAGCCCTTGAATGTAACAGGAAATCTTTCTTTCTTCAGTCGTGATAAGGTGTGGCACCAGACGTGCCAGTTCATTGAATCTAGTTGTGTACTGCCGGTGCGTCATGCTCCGGGCCTTCAAACCCAGAAATTCCCTCTCTACCTTCTCAATCTCGTTCCTTGGGCAGAAATTCTTGATCACCAAAGTTTTCAAGTCAGCCCACATCATCGCATCCACAACTTCGCTCCCTTTTGCTTGACGTACACCTTCCCACCAATGGAATGCTTCCTCTCTTAAGGAGTTAGCAGCAAATTTCACAACTTGATCCGCTCAGCATTCGCTGAGACGGATGGCAGCCTCCATACGGATTATCCAGTCAAAAATAGCTACCACGTCTTTCTTTCCAGTCAGGACTGGTGGGTCACATGCCTTAAAGGACTTATAGTCGCAACCACGGTTAAGCGATGCGTTAATTGCCTCAGTGTTCGGGGTACCAACTGCCGTGTTAGACCCACCCGTCTCGTTAACCTTCTTCATCGCTTCAGCTAACAGACCTGGCAGAGAAGCCTTCATCAACTCGGAGAACTCTCGAGCTATAGCTGCCCTCACTTCTGGTTCAAAAGTGAAAGGTTGTTCTTCCACCTGTGTCTGCTCAGCTTCATGCACACTAACCGCCGGTTCAGTGTGAACACTTCCTTCTTCACTATACTCTTGGCGCGCAGGGGTCCTGCCACGCCCACCATTTCGGCCACCGGTACGACCACCGGTACGGCCACCACGCCTTCCGTTTCCTCTCCTTTCCATTTCGTTCTATAAGACAAGAAATCCAATGTCATCACGCTAGTTAACAAATAGAATTCAATAAGCACTGTAAGATGTTAATATACACTGGCCATCTGCAATTAACCATTACACTACCTTTCGATTTTGATTTGACCACCTTTGTGATTTCATCAGAACACAAGTCCTTACCTATCCCTTTCTATGGTATACTACATACACATACTCTACTTTTCATACCTGATGCTGTGGCTCGAGTTACCCGTACTGGCATCCGCTTTCGGTCCCATTCACAGTTTAAGTTCAGACACTGGGAGTGTCTGAATCTCTCAAACTATTGCTCTGATACCAACTTGCAAGGCCCCAAATCCGGGAGGCCTCACTTGTTGGATTTACTCATTCACAAACAGTTCTCAACTTGAATTTATCAAATAACGCAGCGGAAAATTTCATTAAAACATACTCATAACATTGTTCAACATGCGGAAGCGTAACATAGTCTAATACATAAACATAACATAACCTAATCATAATGGGATGCCAGTCTTCATGATCAACCGGGTAACTCTTCTCGCTAGCCAAGCATCACCGTCCATCCTCATAACCTGCCTTAACCTGAATGTGCACACCAAAAAGGTCAGCTACGCTGGTGAGTTCTAGTTTTTTATTCGATTTAAGAAATGGTTCATCATTTAAAACATTCATTACGGTTTAACATCACGTATAAGAAAACAGGGCCTTTCATTCATCATAGAAAACTTTCAAACATTTTTCCTCATCATAAACACATTGAACGGATCATTTGTTTAAAACATTTAACATTCGTTTAAGTCATACATTACTATCTACAATCTGTATCTTTCTTTAAGCGCCTCTGTGTCCCCGAAGGAACCTTGTATGTCGTGGGCAACCGTTACGTATCGCCGTCATTGCCACAACATTCCATCAATTCCTTTTCGGTATTGCCCCCAAGGCTAACTGCACGAGGACCGACAATACCCATTCAGTTGCCCCTATGGCTCTCTTGTCCATAGACCGACAACTTCCATCGACGGCTATGGCTCACGGCCATAACACCGTCGGATCATAATTTAACCTCACATAGGGTCACGTTAACCCCTGAGTAACCGTCGTTACTCCCTTCCAGTTGTACAACATCAAACCATTGGCAGGCCACCGAGACACTGCCCCTGTTGCTCTTATGGCAACTATGGCTCGCTTTCCATAATCTACCATAAGGCTGGGAATTTCATTCCCAGACTTCATTCGTCAATTCCATTCATTCAACAGATTAGATTTGTAATAACTTCTTTAAAACCTTTGCCCTTTTTCTTTTCTTTTCATAAAACCTTTCATTCGTTTTCGAAACCCTTTACCTTTAGTTTAAACCATTTCTTTATAAACATTTCGTTCGTAAACCTTCCGTTCATAAACTTTCTTTCCATAAACCGTTCATTCCAAATCATCTCATTTCGTAAACATAGTTTCATAAACATCGTTTCGTAAAGACATCATTTCATATGTATGCACACCAGCCCGAAAACATTATAAAACATTTAAAAGAGGGCTTCTAGAACTTACCTAATAAGCGGTTTCTGAAATACTCTTAGCTGGTTACTGCGCGTCACTAATGTCACTCACGATCTGTTATAATAAAGCCATACTTGTAAGGTAGTGCTCCTAGATGACACTAGACACCCCTATGTTTAAACCTAGTAGTTTCGATGGATTTGCTTACATCAAAACTTGATAGTTTCGATAGGTTGTTTCTGTCGAAACTTGGTAGTTTCGATAAGTAACTTAGGTATAAACTTCGGATCGTGGGCTCATATCGAAACTATGGTAGTTTCGATGGGTCTGCACATATCGAAACTATGTAGTTTCGATGGGTCTGCACATATCGAAACTATGTAGTTTCGATGGGTCTGCACATATCGTCTTCCCAAAAATCTGAAGTTATTGCATGCGAGTCTTATCGAGACAATATCTCAGTTTTCTTAGATCAGAACGTTCGGTTTCCATTCTAGATGCTATACCGAAGCTCATTTTCAAGTTCCATCCGCAAAATCGTTACCTTTTTAGCCAAAACCCGAAAATCCCAAAAACGAACAAAAACTCAGATTTAGGCAAGATCATTACCTGTATCGAGATTCTGATCCGGAGGTTCTTCTCACGAGCTTGGCAGTAACGTGTTCCCTCAATTCCGGGACGATCCGTCAACCTTCTCTCTCTAGACCCGAGCTCTCCTTTCTCTCTCTAAAAGTTGCGTGAATGGGAAATGAGTAGAGAAGAGGGCTGCCCTGCCTCTTATATAACTGGGCTTCCCTCGGCCCGTTGGAGCCGAGCCCAAGCCCGCTCCCTTTTGTTTAAATATTCCGACTAACTTGCCGGTCTCGCTATATTTATTCGTTTAATTATTTTTGGGATGTTACATTTCTGTAGCCTAAAACCTTATCAATACAAGCTTAGGAACATAGATGTTCATATACCTGAGGCAGAATTTCAGTTGTATCTGCCATTAGGGCTTGGTTGTTGGTAGGCAGATCTTCATACTGAAAGCTCCAGTCAAAGTCAGAAGTTCCAACAGCTGCAAAAGCTGCAGTTTGAGCTGGAGGAGTAGCTTGTTGTTGTTGTTGTCTAGGTTGGCTTTGGTGAGCTTGTCTTGTTCGATCCTCAGCAGGGTTTGCCCTAGGTGCCTTGCATTCTCTAGCAAAATGACCCAGTTGGTTACAGTTGTAACATCTCAATTTACTTTTATCTAAGCCAACTCTGGTGTTGGAGCTGTTGCTTGGAATGGGTCTTCCGGTTCTAGAGTAGAACCTTTTTGCTCTTATAGAGAGCATGGCATAAGAGTGATGTATATCCATTTCTTCTAGATCATCTGGATGGAAGCACTCAAGATCCTCCTTGATAAAGTACATGTTGCTTGAGTTTTCAGAAACAAAAGCAGCGGAGGTTGAGGCTTGAGAAGGAGCTTCAAGAAGAAATGGTGATGTGTTTGTTTTAGAGGTAGGAGTTTGAGGATGTGTGACTATGGGAGGATAGTAGTTGCTAGTACTAGGACCTGAGTACTCAGAGTGAAAAGCAGAAGAGGTGGTGGTGGATGTTGAAGTTGTTTGGTAGCTTGAGCTCCTTTCCTTGGCCTGAATCATTTCTAATTCATAGGTTTTGAGCATACCAAATAGCTTAGTCATCTGAAGAGTCTTCAGATTCTTAGTTCTTCTGATGGACACTGTGTAGAGTGTCCAGCAACTGGGTAGAGATCTGATGAATTTCTTAAGAATATCTTCATTCTCCAACTTCACTTTTGAGCACTGCAACTCACCTACAAGATAAGTATATCTGTTATATAGAACAGTTAGAGACTCACCTTCCTTCCAGACAAAATTTTCATACTGCTGCTTAAGGATGTCTCTTCTGTTTTCTTTGACTTCCTCAGATCCAGCAAACATCTTCTCGAGGGCCTCCCAGAGCTCTTTGGCGGTTTTGTAACTTCTGAAGTTATGATAAACTTCATTTGGAAGGCACATTTGGATAGCTCCTAGTGCCTTGAAGTCCACCTCCATCTTTTTTATATCCTCTTCTGAGTACTTGGAGGGATCCTTTGGAACTGATGGTCCTCCAGAGTCAGCAGATGCCACCATGGGAATGTAGGGTCCATCCCTGATGGATTTCCACATTCCCTACTCCTGATAGCAGAAAAAACTTTCCATGCGATTTTTCCACATGTCGTAGTCTTCTCCAGACACCAATCTTGGTGGTCGGTTGATGCTGCCGATGTCTTCAAATCCGTTGTTTTGTGCCATTTTTGTTCTTGGTGACTTGATGAAAGAGAGAGAGTTTAGAATAGAACCAGAAGTGATTAAATAAGTGTGAGTTTGTTTAATCTGAGCTAAAGCTCTGATATCACTTGTAGGATCGTGAAATTACAAGATGGTTCTGTTCTTAGTTGAAATTGGCGGAAACAATAACAACTACACAAATGTAATCGAGCAAGCGGAAAGAATACTTTTAGGAACACTGTTGTATTAAGCTTTTGCAGATAAACGATTAAAATTGAAACACTCAATCAAAAGATATACAACACACACTTACAATGAAGTGTTTACAGATTATTTATACTCACTTAGAATCAAGACATCCCTTTGATTCTAAGGATCAGATCTAACACAGACCGTTGATCTGTTGTATCTAGCTAACTATTTCACGTTTGTCTATATCTAGTTAACTTTATTGAAGCGTCTTCTTTATGCATCATTACTTTTATGCTTGGAGAAGAGCATTGTTACCCGTCATTGGTTGTGCCATTGAGGTTCCTTCTGCTTTGAGTGTGTCAGTTGTTTTTGCAGAAAGTTGTCAGTGACGCTTGGTATGGATAGTCAGCTGCAACAATTTGTATTCAAGGCACAAGGCTGTCAGCAACAAAGATGTTGATCAGCAGCAAGATGTAACCATCCAGAGTTGCTGATGATTTGCCTTTCAGCAGCGTC
Source organism: Smallanthus sonchifolius (assembly GCA_023525975.1). Classification (NCBI taxonomy): domain Eukaryota; kingdom Viridiplantae; phylum Streptophyta; class Magnoliopsida; order Asterales; family Asteraceae; genus Smallanthus; species Smallanthus sonchifolius. Next base: position 44,118,778 of record CM042023.1, read on the forward strand.
AAGTGTTGATGCTGCTGAGAAACCTATCTGCAGCAACTTTGGTCTTCAGCAGATAAGGCTATCCGCAACAGATTTGTTGTTCAGTAGGAGAATGAGTATCCGCAGCAGATAAGCTTATCCGCAACAGTTTGTTGGTCAGCAGCAAACTCTGAGATCAGCAGCATTTGTACTTCGAGAATTTTGTAACCATCAGTCTTTGGTTCTACAGAAGAATTCAGACACAGTCACGCTAATCTATTAGCACGGTCGTGCTTCGTGTCCAGGCATGGTTGTGCCTCCTGGTTAGGCGCGGTCGCCTCCCGTGCATAGGCACGGTCATGCCCTACCCTAGCACGGTCGTGTGTCCCGTGGTCATTTTTATTTTAAATCATTTTAACCCAAATTTCTTTATATAAAAATTATTTTATAAAACCTCAGGGCCCGGGAATGTTTTATGAACCAAATTATCAACTTAGCAATTTTAAACAATTATTTAATCCTTTTCGAGAATTAAAAATAAAAACTAATAAATTGTAAACAAAAAGTTTATATAATTATTTCATTTAAAACCTCTACAAACTATTCTTTTTCCCACTTATTTAGTATAACTTATATTTTCTAAATGGCGGTGAGTTTGGTGGATAATCCCGACGAAGACTAATGGCGGTGGTGTTACGATCCCGACGAGACCAAGAAATGGTGGGGTGTAAGACCTGTTTTCCAGCAAAAAAAATGGGTTTCCGCCGAGCTCCTTCACTGTGGCGCTAGGGTTCCGGCAAGGTACGTCTTCCCGGTGAGTTTTGTACCAGTTTTCGTGTCACTCCGGGCATAAACCCACACATGTTTTTCCATTTGTTTCCTGTTTAAAGGTTGACTAGTTTCCGGGTTGTGTATGTGACCGACTTTCATCCCCCATGTGTTCTTATAGATTTTGGACAGGTTATGGCGAAGACGGGACATCACCCGGGTAGGTGAGACTTTTCGGGTCGTTCCCGACAGTCCCGGGTTTCGATCAACAAAAGTCAACTGTGGTCAAAGTCGGTCAACAGAAGAAACGGCGAGCGAGTTTGTGTACGCGAGGATAGGTATAAACACGCGCTAAGAATTTATAATTAATTTCATATGCATCATTTGAAATAATAAAACAAACGTGTGTGGAAAGAAAACAAAGTTAATTGGTTAATGAGGCGTTAATGCGAACAAGAAGTTTAAAATGTATTTATTTAGTCTCGGATGGATAAGCGTGTATAATTATTGAGACAACTCACGCGACAATATTAATAACATGTCATACAAGTCTTAAAATATACGTTTAGATATTTATATATAATTTTTTTACGAAATGTGATTACTAACGATATTACATGTCCTTATTAAATTTAATTAGAACTCGGTCTACACGCCAGATACGTTAACTTTTGGAACAAAGTAGTGTTTTTAAAGCAAATTTCATTCAAAACCAATAATGGTGCTACAATGACATATACTCGTACATTTACGATGGCCAACACTCTTATTTTCTTATAAAATACACATATATATGTATATTACACAATCTCGTTTTACATATTAATCGAAAAATCGAGCAATGATTTTATTAAATATATATGTACCTATATAATTAGGATATTATAAGATTAAAATAATACCTTCGAATATAGTAAACCATTACTATTATTTTACTAGAAATGTTCATATTATCATAACTAATATTATAAAAAAATATCTTTATTTATATATAAAATTTTGAAACATAACTATTATCGTTAATGGTATTATCTTTAGTACCGATACTCGCAGATTATCTATAAATGGATTTAAACTAGTATTGCAATTTGGACCGGACCGTCTCGTTAGAAAAGTTTATAGCGTTTTGTAAAATATCCAACCTATTAACTTAACATGGTAAACGTTAAGGAAACTTTTATTAACAATTCTATTATTAATATTGTTTTATAAATAATACAAAACTTATTAATAGCTCACATGTATTATAATACTTTATACTTAATGCTCATAATCAATAATCGGAGGTTAAGTTAGATAATTTATACTTACCTATTTTTATTTCTATTTTTTTTACTATGAATATATTATATGAATATACATGTGCTATATTTCTTGGAAAAGGGCATTATTTTCTACACACGAGTACACTATTATTTTGCAATGAATCAAACTTATATTTTCCGTCTTACAATTATATATTATTGACACGAGCGTTAATAACTAGAACTTGAGAGAAGTGATGGCAAGTTGTGCATCTAAACATAGAACATGTAGAACTAGAGCATTATTCTACTTGTGCATTGAAAAACATATTGACCCATTTATATGTAACATAGGGTAGTACATAAATTTTCCAGTGTCTACGTGTATCGTGGAACTCAAGTAAGACGTATACCGAGCATTAACACATATTTGAGAAATACGGTTTTTACCGCAACATTTTTCAGGTGAGTTTCACGGCCCCTTTTTACTGTTTTCTATTTTGGGGGAAAAACATGTTAATTTCAAACAGTATGATAACTAGAAAACGAGAAACAAGCATCTGATTCCCTTGTGAGCATGAGTTAACACTAAAAGGTCCTTGGTATTTCGAACTATAACCATTAGCTATGGACTTAGCCGAGATCGATATGAATAGTACTATTCGGGTTGGCACCCCCAATCATGGTTAGTCGCGCTAACCCGACCAGCATGGTTAAATGATTGCATATTAGGTCTTATTGTTTCTCATTGTTTAATGTTACAATGGGTTGGGGCAAAATTCAAGAATTCGTTAAAGGTTTGGTTATAGGCTTGTGCATCACATAATTCGTTTGTGCTAGCTAGATAACGATGAATCAACCGCTAACTTGTTTTGTTTATCATATGCAAAAAGTAAATTTCGAGCAAAAGATTTCGCCAATGGTATACGTACCAATGGATTTGCTAGTCAATTTCGAGAAACGGGTTTTGCCATTGCTATACGTATCAATGGTCTTGACAGTGAATTTCGAGCAAAGGATGTTACCAATAGTACCCGTACAAACAGTTTTGTAAATCAATTTCGTGCAAATGGTTTTTTTTGTCGAAGGATTTCGTATAAATAGTTTTTGACAAACGATTTCGTAAATATGGTTTTCTCAATTTTATTCATTTAAAACCTGTGAACTCACCAACATTGCGTTGACATTTTTGAGCATGTTTTTCAGGTAATACATAGCTAAGACATGGTTGGAATAGGTTAAACATTTGGATTAAGCCCTTAGAAGATGGAGACGCAGAGTGTTCGACATATTTAGAATCTTTATTTAGCTTCCGCTGTTGTGTAATGTTACCAATCGTTGGAACCCTAATTTATTTACTTATTATGTGAATAAATTTGGGGGTGTTACAGATTGGTATCAGAGCCATTGGTTTCAGCGAATTAGGTTTACTTAGTGACACCTAGGCTCTAACCGGACTTATTTAGAGACCATGTTTACTAAGACTTGCATTATACTATGAACACCTAAGACTTGAGTATAGAAATTCCAACTGTTGCCTGACAACTTGAGTCAACTATTAGTGTATGTGATTACACTAGAATAACCTTTACTATGTTGATATTAGAAACAATTATGTGACATACGTGGCTAATATCTAATACGTGTAACAATGTAGAAACAATAGACACCTACAATATGACCCATAACGGGAAAATACTAGAGTGATCAAGTAAGGTAAATTGACTATTACAATTGATATCATGTAATTGTGAATTTATAGGTACTCATGAATTCTGGGAAATTCCTTTGTGTTGACCTATGTATAAAGTAATAGTTAGTTTCTATTAACGACACAGATATAGTCATCGGTTCATCTATTGTTGCATCATCGTAACCCTGATTTTCTATCCGGAAGTCTAAATGAAATGGCAACCTGGCTTAAGAACTTGACGATCTCAACTTTCGATCCTTAGCGGTCATTCTATCACCTTTGAACATTGGTCATGCGTTGCTGATACAATCCCAACGCTTTACACATGTTTTCACCTCATAATTATGTGAACCTCATGACGACATATGTATTGATTTATATTCACGCACAAGCCAAATTTCAACTCCTCGAACTTACTCATCATGATTTATAGCTGGATTCCCTGCAAGATCTATAGAAATTATTGATATTCGAGACAATTTCAACAAATACTTCAGTTGGCCATGGACATTATTAACTCATCCAACCCCTTATTTTTGTTGAAATGATCTATTACGACAACTTCTTCGGTTCGACTTTTCTAGCAACTCTTGAAATCAATTTACCTTTATTCACACGTCTTTTGTATGTCCATTTATATCTCTTTCATTTGGCCAGCTATTTCCTATCTTCTTCATACATTCCTATACCGTATTAATTTGGTACTCATTGATTTCAATCAATTTATGGCATGTCCTTCACGTCCTTTTTGTTATATCATAATGGACGTCAACCCTACTTTTGGGCAACAACTATTACTGTGCAAGGAAGTAGACAGAAAAGAATGGTTATCATGATTATCCTTGAGGTCTGGTACATAAGACTTACACTCATAATCACAAAACTTTGAGTGAACCGGTATTAGACATCCCACTTCACAATCTTGTTGACCCCTTAATACATGATTATTTTCATTAAATGAAAAGGTAGGAAACTCACACATAAATAAGTGGAAGTCTTAGTTTCAGAAAAATCTATCACTCTTAGATCGGAACACCCAATCACAGGTGCACAAGTAAACTCTTTACCCTGTATGATTTCTAGATATCCATAAGCCACACTTATGATTAGATGAGTGACATGAGTCCTAGGACTTAGGAGTTAGTTGTCTGCCACTGTCAGACATACATGAAGCCGACACTCCATGTCTAGATTTTAACTCATCTACGAAAAAAACTATACAACATCATTGCTTCAGATTCCCCCGTGATAGATGGAAATGAGTTGTCTTTGACGACCAAATGCTTATAAAATATACGAAGGGTGATGTTATTTCCATAAACAGATTACCAACGACCCCAAACATTCTTTACAAAACTCAGCCATCTTCATCCATGATGATCATACTTTCAAATTCAACTATTTCGTACATGGATCTTAGGATATCAATGACAAGACAATGAATGAATCCACATCGTCTATCATTTAATCACTAAAAGTCAAACCAATTAAACTATTCTCAAATAATTTGATAATCTTTTACCTCTTCATCTGGATTCTTCCTCAATTTTTGGAAGAACTATAGAAATCCAGACGATTCGATTTACCGCGAGATTTTGTTGTCATAAATAGACGATTCGACAGCTATTTCGTCAAAACTTCAGTCTAAACCAGGATCAATCTCAGGAAATTATATTTCCATAAAACTTTATTCCATATCATAGTTGTCTACTTCACTACCTACACAACCATTATCAGCTTCCTCTGAACCGTCCCTGTTTAAGTAAAGGAAGTTAAGAAGATTAATGACCTACCCGTGGTCTAGGTCGATCAGAATAAACTTATAACTCTTCTTGGTTGATACAATTTTTGGTGAGAATCTATTGTTCAATGACAATGATAACCTTATTTCGTTAAAGGTGGACATGTCTAATAATTCCCGGTTGTAATGAGCAAACTTCCATGTAATGAGAAACTATTTTGTGGAACCCAAAAAAACATTTTAAATCCATCTTAATTTCATAGTAAGGCTTTATCTCTTATAAACATCTGCTTGCTTTCATTGTTAAAACCTACTCATAATCTAGCCCTTGTCATAATGATTATCAGATATAGATAAGGAGAATAGATCCAATACGAAACCACATTCTTTTGTTCTTCTCTGATGGTGACCTACCTTATTATGAAATTGTTAGTTTATGGGACTTTAGTTATGACTTTACCACCTCGTGGTGTTGTAATTGATGTCCTCTTGATACACTACTTTGTAGATTTTGAAAATGAAAATCTTCCATCAATCAATTATCCCCTTCAATGATTTGATTGTCATACTACCATTCGTTTAACCCCAACACCTTTAAGCGGATAAGCCTTAACCGAATTACGTTAGCCATTGTAGATTGTCTCTACTACAAACAATGGATAGTTACAACGACACATCCATCTAGAAATTCTTAACTACCCATGTCAAGTGTACCTACGTCACGCTTAGGCTTCTCACATAACTTATCTTTCCAGTCCATATTTTAAATCAATTACCTAGTCCACAACGATAACTTCTCGAATTTCATTCCTTGTTCTTGAGATTCAGTATAACAATCCACATCGCATGGGTAAATTTATAAGGACATACTTTTCATTGCTCGTTAACAAATCTTGATTAAAGATTATCTACTCATTCCGGTTCCGTCCACAAGTAGTCATTAAACACAAGTGGCGGATATCATATTTCACCGAGTGAAACAAAACTGAAGATGCCTCCTAAGAACTAGAAATGAACTTGGGATGCGAAACCCTCGCCTGAGTAAGTTGAGGCAATCCCAGATGTTAACTTAAATTAAGTTTCGAGGACGAAACTTCTTTAACAAGGGAAGAATGTGACAACATTAAAGTTAGGGCTAAGTACATTGATAGTTAATTAATCATAAACGGGCTCGGCCCATTAGCGGCCCAACTAAAGGTCCAACATGCGAACCGAATCCAAAACAATCTAATCAACATTGTTTGACGGATCGTTACACGATTCAATATAATTTATAATAATTCCGAACTAAACCATTTACGTGGAGAATTGTTAGAAAGATTAACGCGCTCGTAGGGTTATTCCCGGTTATCCGACGCGATAAAATATTTAGACGTCAAACCTCAAATAAATAATATTAATAAATACTAGTATTTAACTCGGGCGACGTACTAGGAGTTTACGCGAGATATGCGACGTTGGATGCGTGACTATGACAAATACCGGTGTGGACATCAGCGGATTATGCTAAACCAGATATAATTAAATAATATAAACAATTATTTACTTTATACATCTCTTATTAAATTATTAGTATTATATTATTATTCAAAAAGTAACAAGTACTTTCGGAACGTGACACATTTTATCCGGAGAGGACGTATGTTAACACGCGGTACAAGAGCGATACCGGCTATTTTAGAAATAGCATAATAAAATATATAATTACTTACCGTTATAGTTAATAAAATTATTATAAAATAATAAAAATTATCAGAGCGCGAGACGTTTATTTAAGCGAACGCGTTGAGTCACACGGTGTCGACGCATACCGGATTGGACAACAGTCCGAACGAAAATTTTACGAATTAAACATTTGTGTTACATTTATTACCGCGTCTTATTATTATAAGATTTTTTAAAAAAATTCAGAATTAATTAATATTCAGGAAATGAAGCAAATAAGTGTCTAAACATTGAATATAACCAAGAATTGATCATTAAATGAGCGAAGTTTTATGCCAAAAAGATGTGTAAATACTAACACATCAAACAACCCCACACTTGAACATTGCTTGTCCTCAAGCAAGCAATCAAAATGAAACAAAACTTCCAATGACACTATGGATCAAATCGGGAAAACCGTAAGCATTAATAAACTTATAAATGTTTGAAAAGATTTTCAAGAAATGCAAAATTAACTAAATGAAACCCAATGAGCCCAATGACGTGATAACCGAATGAGCAAATGAATATGCCTATGAAATCATTAGCATGCAACTTTATGCTTCTCACAATGTTCACACACACTCGGGAATATATATGATCATACAAGTAATGGAGTATGTATAGAACACTCAAATGCCAAGACAATGAATCACGCATAAATCATAAGCTTGCTAAAAGATCAAATCTCTACCAACTAACATGAAACAAAGCACAAATCAAGAGGGCTTTAAATGGGTTGTAATTTGGCAATGGCTAAGGGTAAGGAAATGGAATTTAAAAGTGGCTAAATGGCTAAAAACCCGGCGGCTATGCTAACTCAAAAACTAAAATAACATCTAATAAGAAAAATAAACTAGCTAATGCTTCCGTATAGAAAAGAGCTAACAACCGAATTATTTCCATCTTTGCTCACAAAATTGCTCTAATCGGCTATAATTTACCTAATTTTGGTGAACTTTTTTTTTTACACTATTTCTTTTCTTTCTTTTGAAGGGAACTAAGTTAATATGCATCTTTCCTTAGCTAAAAACTTCTCAAGAATTTGAAGATTACAACAAAATAAAAGCTATAAAATTAACATTAGCCGACCGGATTTCTAACACGGGTGAAAAATAAATTAAAAGGCTAATGAAGATTTGAATGTGGTGTAATGTGGGTAATCAAAGAAAACAACAGGATAGGCTCAACGTGGCTAACTAGTGGATGTGTTCGGGTGAGGGAAAATAAAAATAAAAGGCTCACAAAGGAGGGTTTATCCTAATGCCTCAATCATTTTTATGCAATATTTATGTTCATGATTTCGAAATGTATACTAAAAGCAAGTTCTAATAAGCATGAAACATCCAGCACACTCAAATCCGCAAAAAAAATGAGAGCAAACAATGTCTAAAGCTATCAAGGCTCAAAAATAAACTCACGGAAACGGAAAGAAATGGGTGTAAGCAAAAGGTTACATGCAATTCATTCGTTTAGCCCACTAAAACTCATGGTTATCACAAAAAAATGGGTTTGACTCGATGGAATTTCTATTTTAATTGCTTTCGAATCAAACCTCTATTATTTACTAAAAATTGTGAATGCTAAACGGTTAACTTTTATTATATTTTTGTGTTTTTCAATTTTATAAAACTGATTTAGTGTCAATAAAAATTATGAAGGAAGATTTTGCAAAAAATTGAAGTGATAAAATGCTCAAAAGGACAAACATCGCGTGAATAAATTCCCACCCTACACTTAGAATTCTACATTGCCCTCAATGTAGAACAAAAATAATTTAAAGCAAAGAATAAACACCCAACCCCACACTTAGAAATATACATTGCCCTCAATGTATACAAAAACATGCAAAGCAAATTGGAATACAATGCAATGAAGCGCGAAGGGAGAACTGAAACTTCCCTCATGTCGATCATGGCACACGCAAAAAGCCTACCCACAAAAATGACGTTCCACGAAGTTCCACAATTCCAAGATCTAGTCAAGACTAACAACATCAAACACAGATCAGTAACATCAAGCCAAAATATCAACAGAAATGTGAAGACAAATATATATTACATTACATGGGAATAAAAGTACAACAAAAGAACAACATAAAACGCCGAAGCGTGATACAAGAGTTTGTACAACATACAAGAAAGTACAACTCACAAAAATGATACCAAAATACAATGGGAGGTACTACTCCCACTGCACCCCCTCAAGGTCGATGCCGGTGGCCCCGCCTCCCTCGCCTCCTGCTGCTAGTGGTGATGGTGGTGGTGACTGATGATTCGGTGGAGATGGTGGTGGCTGATGATGCGGTGGAGATGGTGGTGGCTGATCATGCGGTGGAGATGGTGGTGGCTGATCATGCGGTGGAGATGGTGGTGGCTGCTCGGGCTGCTGCTCCGGCTGCATAAAGAATGGGAGGGGAACCACGTATGGTGCCCCGCTAGCAGCAGCGGCACATTGGACCCCATACTGCCAGGTCCAATAACGCAAGAACAGGTCCTGTGGAATAACAACCGCGGGCGGTGGCGGCGGAGGCGGAGGAGGCTGCTGGTCGGGCTCATGATGCTCGTGCCCCTGCTCCTGCTCCTGCTGAGCAGCGTGTGCCTGATGGGCGGCGGCGACGGCCTCGGCCTCGGCCTCGGCCTGCACAAGATCTGGATCGGGACCCGGACGGTCTGGATCCCACGTCCATCCCCATCTATCTACCAATATGATCCCTCCTGCGCCTCGACGAGCGACGTGCATGTTCCTCAGTGTCTGCACGGTCATCACGACGGTCTCGGCCACAGGGGTCAGGTCCCCTATCAAATCGTCGGTAAGCAGCTGAAAATGCCTTGCCAGCTTGGTCACGAAGTGACCTCCACAAATGGCGCTGGTGACATCGCGGGAGCTGTTCACCAAGTACCCCGCGATGGAATGCGCAAGATTGCAGGTGCGCGGGCGTACAAGGCAAAATAGGTAAAACAGATCCCTAAGGTTCACTACTGTCTCCCGCTGACCTCTCCCAGAAATCGAATAGATAATACAGCGATGAAGAACACGTTGCAAGGGATCTCGAAGGCTCGTAACCTTGGTCAAACTCGGATCGTACATCCCAAATCCAAACTCGTGCCAGAGCTGGTCCTTGTCCTCCTCTGTCGGGAACTCGGTGATACCATCGGTGAATATCTCAGTATGAAGCTCCTGCCTTGTATACAGGCCCAATAATCTCCCAAACCTAGCAACTGACATCACTCGCCACTCCCCTCCTAGCCTAAACCTAATCGTCTCCGGCTGCTCTAAGTCTGCGCAAGGATAATCGAACTCATAAGTGGAGAAAAACTCCATCACAAGCTCGACATACTGAATCGCGTGAAGTCTAAACAAGCGGCGCCACAGGGCGGTGACAAGGTCATTCCACCGGTCCCGCTGACCGATGGCGTCTATGGCGGCAGGCTCTAAACGATGAGCAGCTAAAATCCGGCCTCTGCATGGCCACAAAACATCCAGACGAGCCTCGTACTCATGCTCGTTCAAGTCAAACTCAAGGTACGGGTGATCCCTATTGCCTGCCATCTGCACGACAACAAAATTAAAATCAAAACAGTTATGAAGATGCTAAACTGAAGTTATGAAGTTGCTGACCTAATTATGAAGGGGCACGGTCGCGCCAGGGAAGGGGCACGACCGCGCCAAGGCCAAAATCCAAGCCCACGGTCGCGCTGTGACCGACCACGGGCACAATTTCTCGTCAACACGACCGCGTTAGGTGCGGGGCACGACCGCGCTAAATCCAAATTCAATAGGCACGACCGCGCTCGACAGAGGCACGGCCGCGCCTGACCAAACCAAGTCCACCTGGGATTGAAAATCCGAGCACGACCGCGCCTAGTCTGGAGCGCGACCGTGCTCAACCCATTTTAGGGTTTCCAGAATTCAAAATTTGCCATTTTAATCACGTTTTATAAGAGGGTTTCGTGGCCTAGAATCCCAGGGGACATGTGTTACCCAAACCAACTACATATCATAAATAAACGGACAAAAATTAAAAACCTAAACTACTAAAATTTTGATTTCTAGATTAGAATCCTAGGGCTAAATACAAACGCAAAAGAAAAGAGGGGTCGGACACGTACCTTAGATTGCGGAGAAGGAAGTAACACGGCGGAAGTTAGGGAGAACCGCACGTAGGGGGGGCTCGGTGGGTGAAAATGAAAAATGAAACGTTTCTTCTTTGAAACCAATTTGAACTGCCCCAATCTCTTAGGCACTACCGCGCCAGATGCTTAGGCACGACCGCGCCTAGGGTTAGAGGCACGACCGCGCCAAGTGCTTAGGCACAACCGTGTCTCTAACCCAACAGACAGAAAAACCAGAGTTTATTGCTGCTTGAACCCAACCCGACTACGATTCACGTAGGGGGTGCTTGGTGGGTGAAAATGAAAAATGAAACGTTTCTTCTTTGAAACCAATTTGAACTGCCCCAATCTCTTAGGCACTACCGCGCCAGATGCTTAGGCACGACCGCGCCTAGGGTTAGAGGCACGACCGCGCCAAGTGCTTAGGCACAACCGTGTCTCTAACCCAACAGACAGAAAAACCTGAGTTTATTGCTGCTTGAACCCAACCCGACTGCGATTCTTCCAAACTAAAATGTCTAAAAATTCAGAAAACATACCTTAGACATCTCAATCACTAACCAAAGTCCGCTTGATCCAAAACACGTTCCGATCACCTAAACTCAAAAATAAATGGTAAAATCCTAAAAAAAAAGAGAAAATAAAAATAAGAAGATAAACATAGAAACAAAATCTAAAAATTGTTACCAAGGATGATACCGGAACATGCTAAGTTTATTAACGAGTCGTTAGCTAGACTCAAGTCCCCGAATTCATTTGTCCTTGGGGTGGAGGTCAACCACCTCCAATGCCGGGTCAACCAGTCCGTCAATGTATGGTTTAAGACGATGACCGTTGACCTTGAAGATCCTCCCATCTTCTTGCTCAATCTCGACGGTCCCATAAGAAAACACCTCCTTAACCGTGTAGGGACCCGTCCATCGGGACTTCAACTTCCCGGGAAACAATCGCAACCTAGAGTTGTAAAGCAAAACACGACCACCCACTCGGAATTCCTTCTTGTCCTTCAAGCGTCGGTCATGTAAACTCTTAGTGCGCTCCTTGTAGATCGTGGAGTTTGCATAGGCTTGATTCCTCAACTCATCAAGCTCATGAATCTGAGTGAACCGGTTCTCTCCCGCGCTCACCAAGTCAAGATTCACCGCCTTCAACGCCCAATAGGCCTTATGCTCCAACTCCACCGGAAGATGGCACGCCTTCCCATAGATCAACCTAAATGGTGTGGTACCAATAGGCGTCTTATAGGCAGTCCGGAAAGCCCAAAGTGCATCATCTAACCTATCCGACCAATCCTTACGGTTCTGACCAACCGTCTTCTCAAGAATCCGCTTTATGCCGCGGTTCATGACCTCTACCTGTCCACTGGTCTGTGGGTGGTAGGCTGTGGAGAATCTATGGTTCACACCATATCGTGATAAGGCCTTCTCCAACTGGGAGTTGCAGAAGTGGGTCCCACGGTCAGTAATAAGGGCTTTGGGGGCACCAAAGCGAGAGAACAGCTTCTTCAGAAATTTAACAACCACCCTAGCATCATTAGTAGGCAAGGCTTGAGCCTCGGCCCACTTAGAAACGTAGTCAACAGTGACTAGGATATACCAGTTGCCACGAGAAGCTGGGAAAGGTCCCATAAAGTCAATACCCCAGACATCAAAAATCTCACAAATCTAGATGCTGTTCTGGGGCATCTCATTCCTCAACGAAATGTTGCTTGCCCTCTGGCAAGCGTCACAAGCTCGGATCATCTCATGAGCGTCCCGGAAGATGGTAGGCCAGAAGAAACCGGCATCAAAGACCTTCTTCGCGGTCAAGGTAGCTCCATGATGTCCACCTGTTGGGCCCTCGTGGCAGTGTCTAAGCACCTGACGTGCCTCATCTCCAAACACACACCTACGCACGATCTGATCAGCCCCGACTCGAAAAAAATAGGGATCCTCCCAAAGATAGTGCTTCACATCCGCAAAGAACTTTCGCTTCTGCTGATGCGTTAAGCCCTTAATCATAATCCCACTAGCAAGAAAGTTTGCAAAATCAGCAAACCATGGACACTCCTCATCCTGTGTCTGTATGGGCATGAGAAACTCGTGGGGAAAATTGTCATTAATGGATGACCCCACAAATTCAGATGAAGCTGAGCACTCAAGACGGGACAAGTAGTCCGCTGCGACATTCTCCGCGCCTTTCTTATCGCGGATCTCAATGTCGAACTCCTGAAGCAGCAAAACCCACCGGATTAGCCAGGGTTTGGCATCCTGTTTGCTGAACAGGTGCCGAAGGGCTGCATGATCGGTGAATACAATGGTCTTTGATAGGACGAGATAAGACCGGAATTTATCGAAAGCGAAGACAACGGCTAGGAGCTCCTTCTCTGTCGTGGTGTAATGCTCATGTGCGTCATTGAGCGTCTTGCTCGCATAATAAATCGGGTGAAATTGCTTCTCTCTCCTCTGTCCTAAGACCGCCCCAACAGCGAAGTCACTCGCGTCACACATGATCTCAAATGGTAGCTTCCAATAAGGAGCCACCATGATAGGGGCATTCACCAACTTCTCCTTCAACAAATCGAATGCACTGAGGCACTCGTCGGAGAACACGAACTGGGCTTCCTTCTCAAGAAGCTGGGTCATCGGTCGGGCAATCTTAGAAAAATCTTTGATAAAACGCCTGTAAAAGCCCGCGTGACCAAGGAAGCTCCGAATAGATTTCACAGAGGTCGGTGGGGGCAGCTTAGATATGGTGTCAATCTTAGCTCTATCAACCTCAATCCCCGCACGTGAAACCTTGTGCCCAAGCACAATGCCCTCCTTCACCATGAAGTGGCATTTCTCCCAGTTCAACACCAGATTGGCTTCTTTGCACCTAGCCAACATCCTCTCCAGATTCTTGAGGCAATGATCAAATGAACTCCCAAACACAGAAAAGTCATCCATGAAAACCTCCATGGAGTCCTCAATCATATCAAGGAAAATGGCCACCATGCAACGCTGGAAAGTGGCCAGAGCATTACACAATCCAAAGGGTATCCGTCGATAAGCAAATGTGCCATAGGGACATGTGAATGTCGTCTTCTCCTGGTCTTCAGGAGCAATCGGGATCTGGAAGTAGCCAGAGAAGCCATCCAGGAAATAATAGAACATCTTTCCCGCTAATCTCTCCAACATCTGATCAATGAACGGGAGGGGAAAATGATCTTTCCGAGTAGCATCATTGAGTTTGCGGTAATCGATGCAAACTCTCCAACCGGTGACTGTACGAGTAGGAATCCGCTCATTCCTCTCGTTGGTGATGACAGTCATGCCTCCCTTCTTAGGGACAACCTGAACCGGGCTAACCCAAGGTGAATCGAAGATGGGATAAATCAAACCAGCATCTAGTAACTTAATCACCTCCTTCTTCACTACCTCCTGCATGTTCGGGTTCAACCTCCTCTGGTGCTGCACAACGGGCTTGTAGTCATCCTCCATAAGGATCTTATGGGTACAGAAAGAGGGATTAATTCCCTTAATGTCCATAATCCTCCATGCAATAGCCTGCTTGTGCTGCTTCAGCACCTCCAGTAGCCTCTCCTTCTCATCACTCGTCAAATCAGAGGCGATAATGACAGGTAATTGAGACTCACCATCTAAAAAGGCATACTCCAAATGGCTAGGGAGCTCCTTAAGCTCAACAGGTGGTGGGTCTTCAATAGAAGGCCGCTCAATCGGCTCAGACTCTCTATCAACCATCGCAAAAACCGCTGAACACTAGGGAAACTCATAGCTCTCCTGGCTATGCAACTGCTCATCAAACTGATCCTCACCAACTGGATCAAATGTCTCCCCTCCTACAATCTGGGTGTCCAGGGACTCCTCCTCAGCTGTGTCCTGGAGATGATCACTCACACAAGAATAAATAGCCTCAACAAAGTAATGTGAATCATCCTGATTCTGGGTATGCTGCATGGATCTCCCTACATCAAAGGTCACTTCCTCTTCATCCACCCTCAATGTAAGCCTCCCCGAACACACATCAATCAAGGCCTTGGTAGTGGCCAGGAACGGTCGACCTAGGATAATAGGGACATTCTTGTCCTCATCCATGTCCAGAATCACAAAGTCTACAGGAAACACAAAACGATCAACCTTAACCAACATATTCTCCATTATCCCTTACAGATACTTGACCGAGTGATCGGCCAGCTGGATACTCATGCGTGTCGGTGTAGGTTCTCCCAACTCAAGCTTAGCAAAGACCGCATATGGCATGAGGTTAATGCTAGCACCAAGGTCAGCTAAGGCGTTGCTGACTGACAAGCTACCTATCAAGCAAGGGATGGTAAAACTCCCCGGATCTCGTCTCTTCTCCGGTAGCTTGTTCTGAATCACCGCCGAACACTCCTCATTCAGCGTCACCTGAGACAACTCCTCCAATTTCCTCTTATTCGTGAGGATATCCTTCAAGAATCTTGCATACTTAGGCATCTGAGCTAGAGCCTCCACAAATGGTAAGTTGATATGCAACTACTTAAACAACCCTAGAAACTTACCATACTGTTCCTCCATCTTCTGCTTCTTCAATCTGCCTGGAATGGAGCGACGGGAGTATAATCTCTCTCAGGCTCACGAGGGCGCGATGTGCTCGCCGGTTTACCCCTCGGCGGTGTCTCATCAGGAATCTCAATCACAACCTCCTCCTCAGATGACTCATGCACAGGAACCTGTGGATCCGGTCCTATGTCTCTACCGCTCCTCAAAGTGATGGCCTTCACATGAGCCTTGGGATTGGGCTCAGTGTTGCTAGGCAGGCCACCTGGCGGTCTCTCAGAAAGAAGCTTCGCGATCTGCCCGACCTGGTTCTCTATGGTCTGGATCGAAGCTTTCTGATTCCTCAACTCAGTCTCATACGTGTGGAAACGCTCCTCCATGTACCGGTTCTGCTTCTCTGCCAACTGATTCTAACTCTCTGAGTTGGCAAGTAGCCGTGCAACCATGTCCTCTAAACTGGATTTACCCTCAGGTGCGGGTGGTGGACCGCTGCTAGAACCTTGGCCTTGAAACTGGCCCTGCTAAGGTCGAAACTGGGAACTCTGTCCCTGAGACTGGTGGGACTGATGCTGGAATGGGGGGCGCTGAGTGAATCCGGGTGGTTGCTGGCTATTGTTGCCAGACTTCCAACTGAAATTCGGGTGATTCCTCCACCCCGGATTATATGTGTTGCTGTAGGGATTATTCTGGGGATGATTCTGGTTGTACATGAAATCAACCTGCTCGTGGGCCCCTTGATCCCCAACCTGACAAGCACTCGTGGGGTGTGCCCCACCACAAAACTCACACAAGGACTGGACCTTGTTGACATGCATCTGATCAATCTTGGTGGAAAGTGCTTCCACCTAGGCAGCTAAAGAGGTAATTCCATCCACGTGATGGACACCCTGCCTCTGGGTTCTTGCTCGGGAAGTATGCTGAGTGTAGCTCTTCGATGCCACCTTCTCTAGCAAGTCATACGCCTCCCGGGGTGTTTTTGTTCCAATGTCTCCACCCGCGTATGCGTCAATCAGTTGCTTCCCAGTCATCTCTAGACCATTGTAGAAGGTCTCACACTGCTGCCACTTCAACAATCCATGGTGGGGAACCTTCCTCATCAGTTCCTTGAATCTCTCCCACGCCTCATAGATCTTCTCCCCGTCGTCCTGCTGGAAAGAAAGAATCCTAGCCTTCAACTTTGATGTTTTCTCCGGAGGGAAGTACTTTTCTAAGAATTTAGCAGCCATCAGGTCCCAAGTACTAATGGACCTAGGGGGAAGTGACAGTAACCAAGCCTTGGCTCGATCCCGTAAGGAAAACGGGAACAACCGAAGCCGAATAGCATCGTCGGTAGCGTCACGAATTTTGAAAGTGGCACAAATCTCTAAGAAACCGGCCAAATGAGTATTAGGATCCTCGTGATCCTTGCCATCGAACTGACACATGTTCTGCACCATCTGTATAACCGTCGGCCTATTGATGCTCGACTCCAAACCCTCAAGTGTCGGTTTGCCAAAATCAGAAAGCGTCCGACCCGCATCCTGGTTCGCCATCTCCTCTACCTCGTCAACAACAACCTCGTCAAATTCGAGTAACCGGGCCACAAATCGGGAACGGGCTCGCAATCTCTGATGAAGATCACGCTCCGGCTCGGAAGACGGCTCAGGAACCTCCTCGACGGGAGTTGAGAACATACACGATCTGCACGACAAGTTAGATTTAAATACGCGAACCTAGGATAAAGAAAACACAAGTTAGACAAAAATAAAAATAAAACAAAAATAAAATAAAATAAATAAAATGAAAATAAAAAATTAAAAATAAAAAAAATAAAATGGGATAAAAACCAAGATGTATTTATATACGAATGAAGCTAAAAATAACAATTAAAATGTAAAAATGTCTATACACACAAAATTGCAAATAACAACAAGAAAACACGATATTCACAAAAATATATATACTAAATGACTAAAAATTAATTCCAATCGTTCTCGCAAAACCGTGTCCGCGGCAATGGCGCCAAAAACTTGATGAGTGTAAACTATATATATATTTTTATAAGTATTTTTCACACAATATGAGTTTTAAAAAGGGTTTTCACCAAATACTAATCACACACACATCGGGCAGTGTACCCGTCGGATAGCAATATAGTAAAGGTAAGAACCGGATATCAATCCGTGGACACGGTGGAATGCAGTAATTAACCGGAACTAAGATTTAATCAAGTAAGGGTAAAATATGTTTTGAAGAGTTGTTTTAATTAAATATCATGCAAATATATAAACTAAGCTAAAATCACAAATCAAACAATCAAGGAGAAAATATCACTTTGGTGTCGAATCCATCTAGAATACATTCAATACACTCATAGAAACATGACAATTACACGATACATAAATTGACTAAATTCCCGTCAAAGATATCTAATCAAATGACTATTCGGAAAGCTAGCATGAATTACAAAACCAACCACCTAAAGTCATACAATGAGGCTCACGTGTTTAATAATCATGTCAATGCTTATAAAGATTGAACTAGCTTCCGATTAAGGTACACTAATCCAACAACTAGTTAGAAAGATAATATGAACAACACACTATCCACCTCAAGTTGATTAAATTAGACAACAATATGCATTTCTTCAATATACAATGTTCATATAAAGGTTATATAAATTAGGAGGATGTGTCAACAATTCCTAGATAAACATAATACTAAATACGACACATCAAAACAAATACTTTGTCTTTCCAAACATAAGCATAAGGTTATACATACAAATATAATGATTCATAAACAAGACTTCATTCACCATTCCTAGTCAAATGCCATAAACTAGGATAAATACATACACCAATCCATGAATATAAGCATAAATCACAAGTTTTCCAACATAATATGACATACACAAATACAAGTCTTGTAAACAACTCAAAATACTTGAATACATAAATTCATCAAAGAATAATCATACGGTTGTCATAACATTAACACAATAATTGCCAATAATCCATGGATGTTGTCAAATGTATCTAAACTTCATCTAAACCAAAGTGAACAAGAGTTTTAGCTCATCATGAGCATCAAAATTACAAATAAGCAGGGAAAAATAGTGAGAAACATGATATGAAAATAAGAATCAAACCACTCCTCCAAGCCTAGATGTTGTTGTTGATGTATGTTGATCCTCTTGATGTTGTATCCTCTCCAAGAATCTTGAAATATGGCTGGAACAAGGAAGACACGAGCTGGAACAATAGGGTTTTTTCTTCTGGTTTGCTGAATGTCTGAATAAGAATTAAGTTCTGTTTAAATAGAAAAAGGGAGGCACGACCGTGCCAGGAGAGAGGGCACGACCGTGCCTAGTCATAGACGCGGTCGTGTCTAGGTCTTGGCACGACCGTGTGACATAGGTTTGACCGATCCGTAGCTTCCATTGGGTACCACTGATAGAGGACATATGGCTGTTCAGACTCACGAGATGACACGCGACTGTGGGAGGCCAAGGCACGGTTGTGCCTTGGATTTTGGCTTGGCGCGGTCGTGCAAGATGTGGGCGCGACCGTGCCTAGGGTTTGGGAGCTTGGCACGACCGTGCCTCCATCACAGAAACCCTAAAACTTCACTTGTTTATCCTGGAATCTTCTTGTTTATTCACCAAGCTTCACAAAAACCTACAAAACAGGAAATGAAGCAAATAAGTGTCTAAACATTGAATATAACCAAGAATTGATCATTAAATGAGCAAAGTTTTATGCCAAAAAGATGTGTAAATACTAACACATCACCGCTACACCAGGCGATGATGGTGGTGGGTTATAGTTCTCAGTCCGAACAGGTCACGAGATAGGAGAGAGGAAGAGAGCCGGCGGAGCCCCATCAGATGGTGGTGGGTTTGGTGGATAATCCCGGCGAAGACTAATGGCAGTGGTGTTACGATCCCGACGAGACCAAGAAACGGTGGGGTGTAAGACCTGTTTTCCAACAAAAAAAATGGGTTTCCGTCGAGCTCCTTCACTGTGGCGCTAGGGTTCCAGCAAGGTACGTCTTCCCACACATGTTTTTCCATTTGTTTCCTGTTTAAAGGTCAATGAGTTTCCGGGTTGTGTATGTGACCGACTTTCATCCCCATGTGTTCTTATGGATTTTGGACAGGTTATGGCGAAGACGGGACATCACCCGGGTAGGTGAGACTTTTCGGGTCGTTCCCGACAGTTCCGGGTTTCGGTCAACTAAAGTCAACTATGGTCAAAGTCAGTCAACAGAAGAAACGACGAGCGAGTTTGTGTACGCGAGGATAGGTATAAACGCGCGCTAAGAATTTATAATTAATTTCATACGCATCATTTGAAATAATAAAATAAACGTGTGTGGAACGAAAACAAAGTTAATTGGTTAATGAGGCGTTAATGCGAACGAGAAGTTTAAAATGTATTTATTTAGTCTCGGATGGATAAGCGTGTATAATTATTGGGACAACTCACGCGACAATATTAATAACATGTCATGCAAGTCTTAAAATATACGTTTAGATATTTATATATAATTTTTATACGAAACGTGATTACTAACGATATTACATGTCCTTATTAAATTTAATTAGAACTCGGTCTACACGCTAGATACGTTAGCTTTTGGAACAAAGTAGTGTTTTTAAAGCAAATTTCATACAAAACCAATAATGGTTCTACAATGACATATACTCGTACATTTACGATGGCCAACACTCTTATTTTCTTTTAAATTACACACATATATATATATATGTATATTACACAATCTCGTTTTACATATTAATCGAAAAATCGAGCAATGATTTTATTAAATATATATGTACCTATATAAATAGGATATTATAAGTTTAAAATAATACCTTCGAATATAGTAAACCATTACTATTATTTTACTAGAAATGTTCATATTATCATAACTAATATTATAAAAAAATATCTTTATTTATATATAAAATTTTGAAACATAACTATTATCGTTAATGGTATTATCTTTAGTACCGACACTCACAGATTATCTATAAATGGATTTAAACTAGTATTGCAATTTGGACCGGACCGTCTTGTTAGAAAAGTTATTTATAGCGTTTTGTAAAATATCCAACCTATTAACTTAACATGGTAAACGTTAAGGAAACTTTTATTAACAATTCTATTATTAATATTGTTTTATAAATAATACAAAACTTATTAATAGCTCACATGTATTATAATACTTTATACTTAATGCTCATAATCGATAATTGGAGGTTAAGTTTGATAATTTATACTTACCTATTTTTATTTCTATTTTTTTACTATGAATATATTATATGAATATACATGTGCTATATTTCTTGAAAAAAGGGCATTATTTTCTACACACGAGTATACTATTATTTTGCAATGAATCAAACTTATATTTTCCGTCTTACAATTATATATTATTGACACGAGCGTTAATAACTAGAACTTGAGAGAAGTGATCGCAAGTTGTGCATCTAAACATAGAACATGTAGAACTAGAGCATTATTCTACTTGTGCATTGAAAAACATATTGACCCATTTATAAGTAACATAGGGTAGTACATAAATTTCCAGTGTCTACGTGTATCGTGGAACTCTAGTAAGACGTATGCCGAGCATTAACACATATTTGAGGAATACAGTTTTTACCGCAACATTTTCAGGTGAGTTTCACGGCCCCTTTTTACTGTTTTCTATTTTGGGGGAAAAACATGTTAATTTCAAACGGTATGATAACTAGAAAACGAAAAACAAGCATCTGATTCCCTTGTGAGCATGAGTTAACACTAAAAGGTCCTCGGTATTTCGAACTATAACCATTAGCTATGGACTTAGCCGTAGATCGATATGAATAGAACTATTCGGGTTGACACCCCAGTCATGGTTAGTCGCGCTAACCCGACCAGCATGGTTAAATGATTGCATATTAGGTCTTATTGTTTCTCATTGTTTAAAGTTATAATGGGCTGGGGCAAAATTTAAGAATTCGTTAAAGGTTTGGTTATAGGCTTGTTCATCACATAATTCGTTTGTGCTAGCTAGACAACGATGAATCAACCGCTAACTTGTTTTGTTTATCATATGCATAAAGTAAATTTCGAGCAAAGGATTTCGCCAATGGTATACGTACCAATGGATTTGCTAGTCAATTTCGAGAAACGGGTTTTGCCATTGGTATACGTATCAATGGTCTTGACAGTGAATTTCAATCAAAGGATGTTACCAATAGTACCCGTACAAACTGTTTTGTAAATCAATTTCGTGCAAATGGTTTTTTTTGTCGAAGGATTTCGTATAAATAGTTTTTGACAAACGATTTCATAAATATGGTTTTCCCAATTTTATTCATTTAAAACCTGTGAACTCACCAACATTGTGTTGACATTTTTGAGCATGTTTTTCAGGTAACACATAGCTACGACATGGTTGAAATAGGTTAAACATTTGGATTAAGCCCTTAGAAGATGGAGACGCAGAGTGTTCGACATATTTAGAATCTTTATTTAGATTCCGCTGTTGTGTAATGTTACCAATCGTTGGAACCCTAATTTATTTACTTATTATGTGAATAAATTTGGGGGTGTTACAACATCCGTCCCGTCTTTTCACTCATTTATTAATTTACAAACCATAATTAATTTCAATTACTTGTTTATTCGCAAACAAAAAGCACAAATCAGTTATTTGTGAACATATTATTCTGAATGCCTACAAAAACCCCCTCATTTCCTTTTACCTCCAGAAATGAATGAGCTTACTAGCCGCTTCCAAAAGATGAATCATTTCACTTATGCATTTACCGCCCATATAAACCTCAACAAAATTAAAAATCTAAAAACCCAACTACCTACATGGTACATGAACGCCAAGCAACACGCTTGATCACTAAACTCGATCATCTTCAAAATTCGGTAATTTACGTTACTCATGAGATTCAATTATTTATGAGTGTTCACAATATACATGACACTAAATTGTTCACATTATACATGAAACTTGTTTGTTTGCAATACACATGATACTAGATTATCCACATTATACATGAGACTTAGTTGTTCACAACATACGAGGTACTAGCTTATTTACATTATACGTGAAACTTGTGTGTTTACATGATACACGAAACTAAATTGTTCACATTGTTGCAATCAATTGATCACATTATACACAAGGCATGATTATTCACTTTATTCATAAAAGTTGAAAGCTATAAACTTTAAATTACTCGGGGTTTGAAGTATTCTTGTTCAAACACGAGGGAGCTATAAACTTTATTCATAAAGGTTGTACCACATTGTTATTCTTTGAGTGATTCTTATAATCTATGGGCATAGTTATTGGCAACACACATGTAAAACAATAGTTGTAATTTATGTGATTCCTTGTCCCCTCTTGACCCGCACACAATGAGATGATCTATACGGACCATACGACGATTTGAGTAATTACGGGTGCACACGCAATTATAAAAGTCAACGCATGGAAAACATAGTGAATTCTGTTGTGTGTTATGACATAAAACCAATCATGATATATAGTAATGAAACTAATGTGATATTAAAAGGGCATGGTGGATACGCCTCTGGTACTTCCTACATATAAGTGTTCCTATCATATTGTCAGAAGTAGCGTTGTTCGTGTCATGCGAAGTTTTATGTTGTTTTGACCTTGACCAATGTTTGTGAAATATCTTATCTAGTGATACATCTTGAACATATTAGACTACGGCCTAAACAAGTGTTGATCATCAAATTCTCATTGTTCTCATTCCAAGTGATGCATTCCATCGTTAGAGTCCAAAATGTTCTTCGACAGTTTTCCCCTTAAAACTAAATCCACTATCGTCATTCATACCTAACTTTGAGTATCAGACCTGAATCTTGTTATCGATCATACTCCTCAAACCGACAGCTAAAGTTCATTGAGAATCTAAACGTGGCCAAGATTTTACCTGGGAAAGTGAGGATCAAATGAAGCTCAAGTAGCCAACACCTTTTTCCTTATGCAGCAGCTTCAACTAGTTGAATTTCGGGACGAAATTCCCTTAACTACGGGATACTGTAACATCCATGTTTTTCCTAGTATCTTATCCTGTGTGATAAATGATAGTTTCAATTTCATTCCACATTCAAAACTATGTGTCACAACACTTATTATTTTCATGTGCAATAACTATGGAGTTATATCATAATTATGTAAATGATATAGGTACATATACACATTTTTACCTCGTTACAATAACAAATGAAATAAACCTCCGTTATCTCACAAACTTCAAAGACCAAACCAGTCAAAACTCAAACCAACATCAAACTACAAGGACTATTTCTGTATTTGACCAAAACCCAGTTGACACAGTCGCGCCCATGCTCGAGCACGGGCGCGCCAGGTGCACAGGCATGGTCACGCCTCGTGCGCAGTCAAGACACAAACTCAATCTGTAACGTCCCAAAACGTTTGAGTTCACAACTTTAACTCAACATTGATGATTCCGAACATCATTAGGCAGTTTCTAATCGTCCATCGTCGTCATTTAATCGAACTAATTCCATTTATGGACTTTAAAGCCAAAACTGTCGACTAAACTATCAAATTCGATCATTTAGGTTGTTATTCCTCACAATCAACCCTCTACACACGTTAAGCGAACCCCACTGAAGCTATTGCACATCTTAATTTGGCCGGAGAAGGAACCAGAGGCGCCGGAGACCAACTCATCAGACCCGCGACTGGGGTTTAGTCAAGCACCACCTATTCGACATCTATTCTGGTAACTAATCACACCCTTAGCTTCGTCTCAATGCCTAGATTGAAAGCCCTATCCTAATCAGGGCTTACAACAACAAATTAAACACAATTGGATTCTAGGGTTCATGTCCATACGGGTTTAATCTAAATCCACTCTAGACTCAATTTAAATTCAAATAAACTATATGATCAGATTCGCAATACCCTAATCAGTAAAAGCCCCATGAACCCAACTGTTTATATTATAAGTTTTAGTAAATTTGTGTTCTGGAAGAATTCAGACACAGTCGTGCTAATCTATTAGCATGGTCGTGCTTCGTGTCCACGCATGGTTGTGCCTCCTGGCTAGGCGCGGTCACGTCCCGTGCCTAGGCACGGTCATGCCCTACCATGGCACGGTCGTGTGTCCCGTGGTCAGTTTTTATTTTAAATCATTTTTAACCCAAATTTCTTTATATAAAAATTATTTTATAAAACCTCAAGGCACGGGAATGTTTTATGAACCAAATTATCAACTTAGTAATTTTAAACAATTATTTAATCCTTTTTGAGAATTATTTCTTTTAAAACCTCTACAAACTATTCTTTTTCCCACTTATTTAGTATAACTTGTATTTTCTTTATTACCTGTTTAAATTAATAAAGAATTAATTTAACTATTTAATTAATTGAGACATTAAAATAGTTGGGCGCCTTTGATCGTTTCCTCACGTACTACGAGAGTTTCTTCCAAGGTCTTCGCATACCGCGAGGACCAGAAATTCCAACAATTTTAACTTTTTGACTTTGACTTTATTTCCCGTGCTTCGAATCCAACTGATTAGCTCTCGTTTCCCGCTCTTTTAGCACATAAACCTCGGAGGCACACACATACCAAACACACATAAAACCATACGAGTATACATGCTAAAACAACTAAAACAAATACAATTAGACACATTAACTGGGGTTATTAGACACTACATCACCTACCAAGGCTAACTGTGTGTTTTCTAGTGTGTTGGGACTATGTGTAATCCTTCAAAACTCAGCATTCGGCCTTTCTATTTATAGGCAAACTTTCTACCCATAGCGGATCGCTAAGACATAGGGTGCTGGTCCGCTACCCAAGTGAGGCGGCTTTATTTGCTTGGTGACCACGTGGCAGACCGCTACACTATACGGTGCAGACCGCTAAGGAACATTGAGGCTGGCGGACCTCTAGGGACTTGATGACGGTCTACTACCCATGTCACACGTGTCAGATTTTAACGGCTAATCATCCAACACGTGGCATCTCCTGATCCGTCTACGTAGTCGACCGCCATCCTTTCTGGTGGCGGTCCCCCACCTGTTTAACTTTCAAAATTTTCATTTTCATCCCCTAAACTTTGAATAAATTTCACTCTAACCCATTATACTTTAACGAATTTACGTTTTAAGCCCCTAGGGTTTCATCCAATGGTTATATGAGTCCTTTTAGTATCTACGTATTGAAAATTGGGGTGTTACAAGGTCATACAGGCATGAGATCATGAATCAGACTCACAGGTGTGCACGCGGTCGTCGGGGAGCAAGAGCACGGTTGTGCTCGAGAATTTGGCTTGGTGCGGTAGTGCTAGTTCCTGGGCACGGCCGTGTCTAGGGTTCTAGAGGCAAGCGCGATCGTGCAAGTAGGGGGCGCGACCGTGCCTCTTCAAAAGAAATCCTAAAACTTCTTAAAAACTCCTGGAATCTCCTTTTTTATCAACTTAGCTCCACAACAACCTACAAAACTGAAAATGAAGCAAATAAGTATCTAAACTCGGGAAATAACTGGGAATTGATCTTGAAATGAGCGAAATACCAAAAAGATGTGTAATTCTTAACACATCAAACAACTCCACACTTGAACATTGCTTGTCCTCAAGCAAATCAAACTAAAACAAAACTTCCAATGGCACTATGGATCAATTCAGAAAAACGTAAGCACCATAAAGGTTTGATAAACTTCTCAAGAAACGCAATGTTGACTAAATGAAACCCAAGGAGCCCAATTAGGTAACAACAGAAGAGCAAATTAATATGGCTATGAAATCATTAGCATGCAACCTTATACTCCTCACAATGTTCATACACACTCGGGTATATATATAATCATACAAGTAATGGTGTATGTATAAAACACTCAAATTCCAAGACAATGAATCACGCATAAATCATAAGCTTGCTAAAAGATAAAATCTTTACCAACTAACATGAAACAAAGCGTAAATCATGAGGACTTTGAACGGGTTGTAACTTGGCAATGGTTAAGGGTAAAGAAGTGGAATTTAAAAGTGGCTAAATGGTTAAAGACCCGGCAGGCTATGCCAACTAAAAATCGATCACAACTTACAACTAAAAATAAACCAAAGAATATTTTTCTATAGATAATAGCTAACAATCGGATTCTTTTATTCTTTGCTCACAAAATTGCTCTAATCGACTATATTTCATCTAATCTTGGTGATTTTTTTTTTGTTTTTAGAATAAATTTTTTTCTTTCCTTTTGAAGGGAACTAAGTCAGTATGCATCTTTTCTTAGCTAAAAACTTCTCAAGAAATACAAATTACAACAATAATAAAAATAGACTAAAATACAATTTTTGTCCTTTATTTTTGCCTGAATTATGGAATGGGTCATTTAAAGTTTTGACTTTCACTTATTGTCGTTTATTTAAAAAGTTCCCTCATTTTTTGTCCTTCCCACTAACGAAAGTTAACTTTTTCAGTTAAATCACCTCATGTGAAGTGCACATGAGGGAATTTTTAGTCTTTTTTTTTTTTTTACCCATTCTTCTTTGTTCTCTGACCAAGCCCCCTTGTTATTTGTTAAAAGCTTCAACACTCCACCTTTCTTTTCTTTGACCACCTGCAAACCTAATCTCCCCTTTTGCCCCTTTCTTTGATTTCCCGAACAAATTTAGCCACCCTCCACTACCATCAAGTTGTTAGCCTCCTAATTCACATCCATAAGGTGGTGATGGAAAATTGTAGTGATAATCGTATGAAATGCTTACAGATGCAGGTAGCAATTAGTGAGTTTCCAGATTTCGAACGAAAAAATTAGAGTAAAAGTGACCGAAGGTGATCCATAACATTTGATTTAGGTCTCATCATCGCTATCGATTTGGGGTTGCTTTTTTTAGGGATTTAGAGAGAGAGAGGAGGGGGAGAGGGGGAGAGAGGAGGCGATGGTTGGGGTGGCCGATGATGGATGGTGTTCTTGATGGTAGTCTTCGATGTTTTTTTTCAAAAGTGAGAGGGCCGTTTCTGAAACAGTTAAAAGGATCACTGTGGTATAGATCTGAAATAGTTAAAAGGGTCGTTTCTTCTTGGTTTCCAATCACTGGTTCTCCTCAACGACACCGCCTCCGCCTGAAACATCTCTGGTTCTCCTCAATGACACCGACACCCTCATTGTGGTATGGATCTGAAACAGTTAAAAGGGTCATTTCTTCTTGGTTGCCAATCACCGACGAACTAAACCCGTTATAAACCGTCACCCCCTTGTGGTATAGATCGATCGATTTGAACTTCCTCAACATGTGTTTTGTTATCCTTTCATCGCCTTAAGATTATTGTTAATATGTTTTCCAAGTTTTCTTTTGGGTTTGATTGTATTCAATCTGAAATCAGAATCAAGAAAATCAAGCGGGTGATTATGAGATGTTGGTGTTCACCAGGTTAAATACCAAAACTAAGGAAAATGAGAAGGTTAAGTGATGGGTGTAATTTTTATGGTGGATGGATCGAAGAGCTGATGTTTTTAGGGATGAAGTCGATATATCACCTGTAAATGTAAATGAAAATGAATTAGGGTTCGTATGCAAATAAAATAATTTATATTAAATTTATAAATTCTAATTAAATGACAAGATTTATCCATTAAGGGTAAAAAAGACAAAAATGCCCTCATGTGCATTGCACATGAGGTGACTTAACTGAGAAACTTAACGGTCGTTAGATTAAAGGACAAGAAAAGAGAGAACTTTTCAAATAAAGGACAATAAGTGAAACTCATAACTTTAAAGGACCCATTACATAATTTAGTCTAACATAAAGGGCAAAAAATGTAATTTAGTCTAAAAACTACAAAGTTAAACATTAGGCAACCGGGTTTCTAACACGGGTGAAAATAAGATAAATAAAAAGGCTAATGTGGCTATTTGGTGGTGTAATGTGGGTAATAAAAGAAAAACACGGGATATGCTCAACGTGGCTAACTAGTGAATGTGTTCGGGTGAGAGAAAACAAAAATAAAAGGTTCACAAAATGGTTTAATCCTAAATTCTCAATCATTATTATGCAATATTTATGTTCATGATTTTGAAACGTATACCAAAAGCAAGTTCTAATAAGCATGAAACATCCGGCACATTCAAATCCGCAAAAACGAGAGCAAAAATGTCTAAAGCTATAAAGGCTCAAAAATAAACTCACGAAAACGAAAAGGAATGGGTGGAAACAAAAGGTTAATATGCAATTTATTCGTTTAGCCCACTAAAACTCATGGTTATCACAAAAAAAATGGGTTTGACTCGATGGAATTTCTATCTCGATTGCCTTCGAAAAATCAAACCTCTAATATTTACTAAAAATGTGAATGCTAAACGGTTAACTTTTATTCTATTTTTATGTTTATAAATTTTTATAAAACTGATTTAATGCCAATAAAAATTGTGAAGGAAGATTTTGCAAAAAACGAAGTTATAAAATGCTAAGAGGACAAACATCGCATGAACAAATTCCCACCCTGCACTTAGAATCGTACATTGTCCTCAATGTACAACAAAAAATATTGCAAACTGAAGAATGAACACCCAACCCCACACTTTAGAAATGTACATTGCCTTCAACGTACACAAAAACATGCAATGCAAAAGGGAATGCAATGCAATGGAGTGTGAAGGGAGACTGAAACTTCTCTCGTGTCGATCTTGGTCAAACTCAAACGGCCTACCCACAAAAATGGCGTGACAAGCAGTGCCACACATCCAATATATATCAAGACTAACAACATCAAACACAGATCAGTAACATCAAGCCAAAATATATACGGAAAGGAAAGATAAATATCGACATACAACAACCAAACTAAATAAAGTACAACAAACGAAACAACAACAACAAACGTCGATGCGTGATCACAAAGTTTGTACATATGAAGTCAAGTACAACTCAACAAAATATGGTCTCCAAAAGGCAATAGGATGTACAACTCCCACTGCATACCCTCGAGATCAATGACTGCTACACCATCTCCCTCTGCTTCTCCTGCTAGTGGTGGTGGTGGTGGTGACTGATGTCCAGGAGGTGGAGATGGTGGTGGAGATGGCTGGTGCTCTAGCTGTAGAAAGAAGGGTACGGGAAGCAAATAGGGGGCTCCGCCAGCAGCAGCAGAGCACTGGACCTCATACTGCCAGGTCCAGTAATGCATGAACAAGTCATGGGGGATGAAAACCGAAGGTGGTGGAAGTGGTGGAACGACCGAGCCTGGCTCCACATTCTCAAGCTTAACATGCTGGGGGTCAACGTGCTTCTGCTCCTGCCCCTGCTGGGCCATATGAACCTGGTGAGCGGCGGCAGTGGCCTCCGCCTGTACTATATCGGGGTCTGGACTCGGTCGATCTGGATCCCAAACTCGTCCCCATCTATCAACTAATCTCACCCTTCCTGGAACTCTATGAATTGTGATCACAACGATCTTCGCCACCGGAGTCAAGTCAGCAACTACCTCATCTGTCAAAAAATGATAGTGCCTGGCGATCTTGGTCACAAACTGACCGCCATAGATGGAACTAGACACATCCCTACCTGAACTATTAACTAGATGCCCTGTGATAGAGTGCATAAGATTGCAATTGCGCGGTTGTACAAGGCAATAGAGATAGAACAACTCCCTCAAATTTACCACAGTCTCACCATATATGGAAAACACAATACAACGATGTAGAACACAATGCAACGGGTCTCGAAAGCTCGAAGCCATGGTCAAACTCGGGTCGTACATCCCAAACCCAAGCGCTAGGACCGGGCACGACTGTGCTTAAGTCAAAATTGAGGAGCACGGTCGCGCTAAAGAACGACATGACCGCACTCAATAAAAACTCAATTTCTTGGGAATTTTCAAGCCAAGCACGACCGCGCCAGGTCAAGAGCGCGGTCGTGCTCAACCCAAATTAGGGGTTCTGATTAAAAAAATTTCATTTCTAAGCACGATCATGAAGGGGCTTTTAGTTAAACAACATTCCAGGAAGTTAATTCAATGATTCTAAGTATATACAAACTACAAACAAAGTTCAAGACAGGAAAATTGAAGTAAACCTAAAAGTAAATAAAAACCTAAGACTTTAGACACAAATGAAATATCGATCCTACATCTAAACATAAACAAAAGAGAATGGGAGGTTGAATCTACCTCAAATCATGGAAATGGAGGTCAAAGAGCTGGAGGAAGACTGCAAATCGCAGTAGGGGAGGTTTTTATGTGTGTTTTGAGTAAAGGTTATGAGGTTTCAAGCTTAAAATTCTTTTATAGGGCTCTCTGAAAGTGAGGCACGACCGTGCCTATGGGATAGGCACGATCATGCCAAGCCTTGGCACGATCGTGTCTCTTGTCCACCAGACACACAAACCTGAATTTTTTATGAAGACTATTCCAAACACGACTGCGATTCTTCCAAATTAAAATTTCTAAAAATTCAGAAGACATACTTATGGCATTCCAATCCATATCCCCAATCCACTCAATCCAAGTTATGATCTGAAAACCTAAACTCAAAATAAACGATATAATCCTAGAAAAATAAAAAATAAACTAGGAAAATAAATTGGAAGATAAAAATGAACAAACAGAACTAACAGTTGAAACCCGTAAATACTAAGTTTATTAACGAGTCGTTAGCTAGACTCGTGTCCTAATGCGCATCAACTTCGGACAAATGATGGGGCAAATTGAAAAACGGGTGGCTTATGATTGTTGAACACCCATCCGACTCGTTTGGTTTAGTGCATTTACTACCAGCTAGTGACAACCAAGGGTAAATGCAAAAACAACGTGATGGGTCGTGCCACCAACACTTGTATTTGCCCGGACCAAACCTGAGGTAAATGATGTAATGGAGGAGGCGATCATCCTGACAAGATAGTGTCGACTTTTCGTGCTTTGTGGACCGATGAAATGTCTCGTGAACCCATAGTAATTGGTCTGTGAAATGTCTCGCCCTCTCCCACTGTTTAGATGACTCGTATGACAAATCATGATCAATCGCGGGTCGGTTCTTCTTGGTGCATAACGGAAGTTCAGGTGTCACCATAGTCATTGGTTCGTTGGTGAACCCATCCATTTGCACATCTTCCTCTTGGTGCGGTTCCCCTTTAATTACCACTGCTGACTGTTAAAAAAATAACATTTCCAATTCATCTGAATCTATAGGTCCCGGGAGCCTCTATTAAACGCAGCGGAAGAACATAGATCTGAACAGATCTGTTCGTCGATCTGTGTTGGGAACGAAAGGAGACGAGAAGAAAAAACAAAAGCATACAAACAAGAGAATCAACACAAATGTTACGTAATCCATAACTAACAAGTCATCCCGTCATTATAGACTACATACTGAAGGAGCACACATCACTCGTCTACGCTCACGGTCCATGGGCCATGAGAGCTCATCCCGGCCATACCTCTCTCACTCTCACATTTTTCGGTTCCACCTGTAAATGAGGACAACACCATCTACTTATATAGACAGCAATACTACCTGCGTACTAGGCAAAGTACGCAGGGCAAAACCCATGCGTACTAGCAAAGTACGCAGGACCAAACTGGTGTACAAGCCTAATACGCAGGAACACCCTCATGCGTACTTCGCTTAGTACACCGATACATAGAATTTTATCTTTAGTTACCAAAACATGCACCTACAATCACCAACCACGCCGAATGTAGGGTCTTCATAGCTCTTGCGGGTAGCCCGAGAATTGATAACAATCTAATATGTAATGTGGGCCCCCACAAATATCGCACCAGATATCCTCGTGGTAACCCCAACTATAAGGCCCTAAACCGGGTACCCTACAGTTGGATCTCATCATTGGGTATCCTATTTTAAAACACTCATTTAATTTATCAAACATACAGCGGAAGTCTTTCTAAATGAATAATTACTCTTCAATGTCGTTATCGACATTAAGTTTACCTCGGGAATGCCTACACACCGATCTGAGTAGCACCGCCCCTAAGCCTAGATACTTCAACCACGAAGCTCACCTGCAAAACAATATAACGTACACACAAAGTCAACTACGCTGAGTGAGTTCTAATAGTTTAATTTAAATAAAAGTCATCTCGTCACAAAAGTTATTTAACTTCTGACAAAATTGTTTTATAATTTATTATCATATAGATAACCCCTGTTATCTTATGATATCCCAAAAGGCTCACCACCCCAGACTCATCCCACTCATAACCTCCTAAACCTCACTGACATAGATCAATCTTACTACAATGGTTACTCGTAATCTACCACCTGTATTAACCCGAAAACCTGGTTAACACCACAAATCCCTAGATATCGAATTACTCAGCCTTGACCAAGGCTCTCACAAGTCAAGTGACACGACAGTTGTAAACACCACATCACAATCCTGACACAACGGTCAAACTAATTATACTCGCCTTATTAATATCATCTACACATCACAATAATATCATCTCACACACAACAAATATAACTTAACACTTGTATACAGTTTAACACATATATATGCACACAAACACATCCTCATCACTGCACCCTCGTCAGGGTGTTCGACACACCTCGAGCTCATTATTAACCTGCTCAATATTGTCACCTTTGGTGACTTCCCGAAGGACTTCGTCCTTCACAATCCCATTTGCCGTGTCACAAATACAACGATTCAAACACACAACACAAATGTAGAACACATAACATCATACCTCATTTACATGACTCATTAACTAGGTTTGCACCCCACACTTAGCCCTAGTATAACATATCTTACTCACATCCCTAAGCGTTTAGCTTATATCTCGACTCACCCCGACTAACCCTTAACACGACACACACATTAATAACTCTCTTAACCCTAGATCCCATCATCACACTGACACCCTGTAAACCCTCTGAATAATTAATGAAGGGTATAGTTTATAAAACACATAGGTTTAAACTCAAAACTCTTAACTCGTTTAATATAGTAAACACCTATTACAAGTATGTACGATAGCCCCAAAAACAGTAAAGCATTTAAAAGTAGGGGATTCGAAACTCACAGATTGTGAAGCTCCACGCCCTTGCACTGCAGCCTGTCCTCTCGCTTGAAACCCCAACCTCTCAAACGTATGATTTCAAGATTAGAGTATGTTCGAATCGTACGTTGAACACGCATAACTATAAATAAAAACTCCGACACTCGTCTCATCTGCGCGTCCATTCAATTCACCGAACCCTTAGTTCCAAGAATACACGTGCGGATCGTCCTTAACCCGTTAGAATTCAAATATCCAACATGGGTTCCCTTGCACATCCGTGACCCGTCATTCAAAGACCCTAGCCCCACAACTACACGTGTACTCGAGCTGTCCTTCTCGTCATGCATGCGCGCGTGCATGCATCCCCATGCAAACCCTACTCCCACAAAATGTACGTACCCGAGTCGAGTTTTTCTTATACATATGTAACTAAACCATGCACCACCTTAGGCGGGTAAAACCTTAACCGGCCTCGTCATCGTCATCCCTCTCCTGCTCCAAGAACCGCCGAGCACACCACTATCATCTTTTCCTCACCGTGAAAGCCCAAACGACTAACATCACTTCAACCAACCCCCTAGTACTCCACCGGTGCCACCACGCACATCAGAAGCAATACCATCGTCATCATCTGTCGTTCACTGCCATGAGCCACCACCATAGCCAACACCATCGTGTCCTTCGACCTCATGTACCACTGCGAACCACCGTCGTGCGCCATTGTTTTACACCAAATATGTACTCGCCGGTCACCCCCTCCGGCTACTCCCCTTCCCCACTTTCAACAGACGGCCATCACCACCATCTGGTCGCCTACGACTTCAGATGACAGCACCCCTCACCATTCTCATCGTCGCATGCCACTACCAGCACCACCACTATTCTTGTCTCCATCACTAACCACCATACAAAATATCCAACCCTAGTGGGGTTCTCACGCATAAGTGGACACGAAACATGAAAGTAATAATAAAGTATGAACGGGGTTACCCTTGCGTGATTCGGAGGTTCCAGGTTCACGCCGCCGCGTTGACGCCTCTGCTTCCTCCTACCCAGTTTCCCATTCATGTTCTCCTCCCTGCGTCGGCCGTCGCATACCCTAGGTCATCCACGACCTAGGGTTTTCCACTTAAGGTGGGTTTTAAACCCTCTAATGTTCCGTCCGGGTCCCTCTAGATATACCTTGCGCGTTTCAAACTCGAACTGTTCAGTACTTGGCTAATCGGGTCCTCCAATTCCCGTTAATCCCAACTTTACTCAACGATCCATGCTAACCATGTCATTTTACTGGAAATTCAGGTTACCCCTTAACCCGGCCCATTAGCTAATTGGTTTTAGGGATGTTACACCAATGATCAAACGGGTACTCGTCACTGTAACTCACATAATCACGATCCATGAAAATCACTGCAAAGAGCACCCAAACAAAACGATTACGGGTACCAGATAAAAATGAAATAGAAAATAAAAATAAGAATACCGTTTGAAAAGCAATACACTGTAAGTCCCAATACGAACAGAAACACAAACAATATCAATATCGCACATAATATAGGCGGAATCTACTTGGTGTGGTGATTAAGAGATGGATTCAAAGTAAAACGATTTGTATTGCTAATCGGAATTACAGAGAAAAACTCACAAAAACTGCTAACCCCATACGGTTAGGTTATACAAGTATTTATACTTAGCTAATCAATACTAAGCCCACAAATACAAGTACTCGGTCTAAGCCGACCCAAATACCCTAGCCATGAACCTTAGGTTCACGGTTACACCAAAAAGTCGAATAAGCTTAATCCTTATAAACAGGGTCCTACAATCTCCCCCTAGGATTAAGCTATCAATGATTCATCAAAAGTTGATATCTTCGGCATGACTTCCACTTCCTGTGAAGAGTCTCTTACTTATGATATCAGCAACTGCTCCAGTATTGACTTTAGCTTGTTCTTCAAACACTGGTTCGCTTCTGATCTGACTCATTGCCAACACATTTATGTCTTCTTCACCAAACTTTGATAGATCAAAAGGATCTATAATTCTAAATTCAGTAGTTCTAGTAATAATCATAGCTTCAGCAGAAACTGGATCGTAAGCCCAAATCTGAAAGTCTTTTAGTGAGTTGACAGGTACTTTCTTGTGATGTTTGTTGTTTGCCAGATAATTTTATACAGACTTCTACCAGTACGAGGGTCCTTAACACCCTTTGCTTTCTTCAGTTTTGATTCAACAATCTTCATACCAGCGAAGTTGGTCAGGCATTGTTGATTAAGAAACTTATAGAACATGTCTGCCTTGTAACGTTTCCTCTATTAACAAAATGTTCTTCATTTAACTCTTTTGTTCTGTATAGTTCCAATAATGCATTCTTCCCCATTATCATTAGGATGACCGGAAGAAGTCTCCTAGAATTCTCGGATAAAGCTTCTGTAGATGATGGGGTTTTCCATAACAGCAAAGTTGGTGGGGGAAAGTGTCAACCCCACAACCATAGAATTGAAGTATTCATACTCCTAAGGTGGTCCAGAGTGAATGCACATATATTGTGATCAGGAACAAATCTCATCTCGGCTATATCTATACAAACCTTAATATGTCAAAACCATAAGTAATAAATAATAATCGAATTAAAGTTTAAAAAAGGTTCTCGGGAAATCAGGGGTATGTGGTTTCCAAGAGGTTTATGGCCCCAAAGGAGTTTCACGGGAAAAAAATGTTTTCAGCCTTCCTAAGGGTTCACGGTATTCCAAAAGTTGTCGGCCAAGAGGAAGTTTATGGTCTGGCACAGGGTTCACGGGAAAATATCTGTATACGGGAATCTCAAAGGGTTCATGGTAATTTGAATAAAACTCTAAACATTTGCTGGTGTTCTAACTTCCAAATTGGTCATCTTTCACTCTGATTTGTGGATCAAATCATTATCCACACGGTCGCCAATCAGTTTCAACTCTCAACATTCTTTCAATTTCATTTTTTACCCGCAAATCTTTGAATCAAGAACATGGCTTCCTTCGCTTGAAGGGTTTTCGGTCAAAGAATGAGAATTCAACACAATCATTCAGTAAATTAGCTATTATGAGGATGAGTAATACCTTATACCTGCAACAACACTTGTCAATCGAGCACACATAGAGATTATATCAGTGATTGAAGATTTCTTTGACACCGAGAGAGAAAGAAATGAGTAGAACCGTGAACCTAAAACCTTCAAATGAGGGTTTAAGGCCCCTTTTAACTCACTCGGTTGCCACAAAAAGGGGGCCACCGAGAACCATGGTGAGCAACATTAGAGACCCGTGAACTCTATTTCAATCCCTTAGATGATTAGTTAAAAAAAAAATTAATTGGTCATGAGAGTCAAATCAAAAAATAAAAAAATGAACAAAAATAGAGTAAATTAAAAGAATAAAAATAAAAACAAAAATAACATAAAAATTAATTAAACAAAACAATGAGCCTTTAGAAAGTTTGCAATGGGATCATATCGTTCTATAGGCAGACCAATGAACATTTTTCAGCATGTATTTACTCATACAGGTCAAGTAGATTGTCAATATTCAGATCCTTTTAAACTCATGCTTTAGTGCCAAACCTAAGTCTTTCACTGTGATTTCAGTTGTCATGTTTTTGGTAGAATTGTTTATGACTCAATGGATCCCACACTCATATCTTAGACACCTGTAATTATTTTCTGTGAATTATGTGAATTCTTGATGAACTTTAATGGACCCCACAGCTTATCAGGTAAACCTCCCCTTCCTCAAGATCTTTTGAGCACCTAAATAATAACTAATTAAGCATAACTAGCATGGGTTTATGAACTGTTCAAGAGATCTCTGACACATTTGATCAAAAATATAGCACTACGGACTTACATGTTCAGAACCAGCAAATGCTCAAGGTCATAGCACAACGGACTTACATGCCTTGACAAGAGATTCCTTCCCAGTCACATATTCCCAAAAAGAAAAATATATACAAGTAAACTTATATGTACGCCTTTAGACATATCTTTTCAAAATTTCCTATAGCATGACATTGCATGTCTTTTTGCTCTAGAACTCTGCTTTGCATATTAGTTTTGCACTTTCATTGAGTGTCTTTTCAACTTTTGCATTACAACGCATGTCTTTTATTTATATATACTATATACATAGACTTGTAACAAGTAAGCTCTCAACCCCTTTGTGAAGGGTCTAGGTTGGTGCAATCCCGATAGAGCATGGTTTATCTATAGTTCATCAACCTTTAAGTTTAAGTTTTGAATTATTAACAGGAAATCGCTAATTACCCTAATCTATGAGATGTTCCCCACTAAGGCTACAAGATTATTTTGTTCAAGTGTATCACATGCAGAGCCTATCAACATATCCAACATAGATTCTAGTCATTTCAATTCAGTGCATTACATATGTTGATCTAATCCTTAAAAAACGAATATTCATATCACTTCCCATTTATTTGCAAACTACCGACTCAAGCAAAAGCACGATCTTTTTGTATTTTTATTTTATTTGAACTATAACCAGACTCATCCTAACTAAGAAACGAACTTTTTTGTATTTTTCTTGACACTAATAAAATTGAAAGCAGACTCTTTTTGTATTTTTCTTATCTCTCCCCCTAAATTTGTGCATAAAATAGAAAAAAATGTACAAATTTAAACTATACATAAAAATCTTTTTCTAACCATTTCAATCTTTAAAACCAATCATTTTCAGGGATTCTACAAGCACATTGAAACGAGATGTATCAAATGCTTTTGTGAAGATGTCTACAACATTGTTGCCAGCATCAACACGTTCAAGACAGATGAGATTTCTCTCAAAATAGTCCCGGATAAAATGCACCTTGATATCAATATGCTTGGTTTTATAATATTGGGCCAGATTTTTAACTATAAGCACGGCAGCCTCATTATCACAAAAAATAACGGTGTTTAGAAAAGTCAAACCGTAATCTAGCAGTTGGTGTTGCATCCAGATGACTTGTGAGCAACAAGTCGATGCAGCAACGTATTCAGCCGCAACAATGGAGGTGGAGACTGTGTGTTGCTTCTTACACTGCCATGAGATGAGCCTATCTCCCAGAAATTGACATCCGCCGCTTGTAGATTTCTTGTCTAGTTTAGTCACTGTCAGAAAAAGCATACAAGTCAAAATTAGAATCTTTGGGATACCAAGGCCATGCAGAGGCTTGCCCTTTAGATATCAAAAAATACGTTTAACAGTAGTTAAATGGGACATCTTAGGATTGGCCTGATAGCGGGCACACTTACACACTACAATGATTATATCCGGGTGACTGGCTGTAAGATACATCAAAGAGCCTATCATGGATCGATACAATTTTTGATCAACAGACACCCCGATTGTGTCGGCATCCAGAACTGGCCAAGCAGACATAGGTGTAGTGGCAGCTTGAGCGACAGCAAACTTGAACTTTTCTAGAATATCATCAACATATTTCCCCTGATGAATAAGAGTACTATCACTCAATTGTTTCACTTATAAACCAAGAAAGAACGTCATTTCGCCCAAAGCACTCATTTCAAACTTCTTTTCCATGATCTTTCTGAATTCAGTGCACAAGTCATCATTTGTGGACCGAAAGATGATATCGTCCACATAGATTTGCACCAAAATGAAATCATTATCCACCTTCCGAACGAATAGGGTCTGATCAATGGCACCACGAGTGTAGCCATGAGCAAGCAGATGGTCTGTTAGAGTGGCATACCAAGCACAAGGTGCCTGATCTAAACCATACAGAGCCTTATCCAGTTTATACATGTAATCCGGATGATCACAATCTTCAAACCCATGTGGTTGACATACATAAATCTCCTCCTTCTCTTTCCCATATAAAAAATTGTCTTGACATCCATTTGATAAACTATGAAATTCATATAAGATGCATATGCCGAGAATATCCTGATTGCTTCCTGACGGGCAACCGGTGCAAACACTTCTTCATAATCAATCCCTTATTGCTGATAGAACCCCTGAACTACCAGTCGAGCTTTGTTCCGAATGATCACTTTGCTTTCGTCTTGCTTGTTTCGAAATACTCAACGAGTGCCAATATCTTTCTTGCCCGGTGGCAATGGCACTAGTTCCCAAAATTTGAGCTTGGCAGACTGATTCAGCTCCTCATGCATTGCATCATCCCAGCTAGGCTAAAGTAGAGCCATCTTGACGTTCTTTGGTTCAATTTGAGAGATGAAACATGAATAAATACATCTGTTGATAACCCCAGCTGTGCTTCTAGTCTTGACACCGTCAGTCAATGATCCAATAATGCTATTCACCGGATGATCCTTGTTAATCCGATGAGATGGAATTTCATGCACTTAAACTGTGACAGGCAGACTAGTCATATTCTATTGTGTCTCTTCTTCGAGTTCATCATTGTTGTCGGAAATCGGCTTCTTGGCCACACTTTAATCAGGAATCGGCTCCTGAATTGAGACGCATCTGTAGTACCAGGTGTAGAAGTACCTTCATTTACTACAGATGTAGAGTCCTCGGTAATCACAAGTGAACCCTCAGAGACATTATTTACATCAGGAACCGGCTCCTGAGAAGAAGTTGAAGCAGCAGCAGAATTTGGCCTTAAAACTTTCGGTGGATCAACAGTCAGCATTAGTCCTGTGTATGGACCGTCATCTTCATCACTCAACTCAAAAGAATCATTATCAGTTCCTGCAATCACATCAGTGTAAACATTAAATGATTTAAAGAGAGAATGATAATCAAATAACCATGCTGGTCCACATTCTGCATCAGTTGGATTTTGCTCCTGCCAGTATACATAGGTTGACTCTCTGATTTCTTTGGTGACCTTATTTT
The DNA here is from genome assembly GCA_023525975.1 of Smallanthus sonchifolius. Lineage (NCBI taxonomy): Eukaryota > Viridiplantae > Streptophyta > Magnoliopsida > Asterales > Asteraceae > Smallanthus > Smallanthus sonchifolius. The sequence continues at coordinate 44,159,400 of CM042023.1, forward strand.
AAACTCTGTAGGCTGTGGTATTTGAACCATATCCCACAAAGTAGCATTCATCACTTCCTCATAGAACTTTGGAGTGGACTCTGTGTGTAGGACAGTACATGGACATGCGAAAGCTCTGAAGTACCCAACCCGGGGTTTTTCATTATAGATAATTTCATATGGGGTCATCTGTAGAAGTTTGTTGAGAAGAACCTGATTCAACACGTAACAAGCGGTATTGACTGCCTCAGCCCAGAAGAATAGCGGCAACTTAGATTCAGAGAGCATTGTTCTAGCAGCTTCGATGAGAGTTCTATTCTTTCGCTCTGCTACACCATTTTGTTGAGGTGTACGAGCGACACTGTACTGTCTGGCTATTCCTTTTTCAGTGCAGAATTGATTCAAGACTGCATTCTTGAATTCTGTTTCATTGTTGCACTGAATAGCCTTTACCTTAACATCTCTTTGATTTTCCACCAAAATGATGAAATTCTTAATTAGCTCTGCAGTCTCACTTTTGTTAGCCAAAAAGAAAACCCATGAAAACCGTGAGTAATCATCAGTAAGAACTAAAATATAATACTTTTGTCCGATGCTCATCACATTCACTGGACCGAACAGATCCATATGAAGTAGATGGAGAATACAGTCAATTGAATTGATCAACTTTGACTTATGGGGCTTCCTGTGTTGTTTCCCTTTTGCACATGCAATACATTTCTCAATTGAGAAAAACTCCTTGTTCGGTAGATCACGAATATGATTACCCTTGGCAATTCGATTTAGATTTTTCAGATTAACATGACCAAGAAGATGATGCCACAACATAGCATCGGTTTCAGTATATTTTGATAAAAGACATGTATTTTCATAAACAGGTTTACAGTACATGTCAAAGACATACGAGTTTCCCTTACGGGGTGTTCTTGACAAAATCCATTCCTCAGGCACAACAAAGCCTGGTTTCAAAATTAAACATTCCTTATTTGTGAAATGTGTTGAATAATCTTTATCATAAATTTGGGAAACACTCAACAAGCTATGATTTAGCTCAGATACGTAGCTTACGTCATTAAAACTTAATGAACCATTTACCACAGTACTTTTCATACTTATCTTGCCACCCTTACCTCCCGCAAAGGAAATATAATCTCCATTAAAATGCTGCAAATCATGAAGTAGAGATATGTCTCCTGCCTTGGAACAACCACTATCAACATACCATAGGTTATTGACAGTCCTCCTTGGCTGTTCCTGCACGAAATGGGAGATTAATTAGTCATTGGTACCCAGGCCATAGTAGACCTGGGTATTCCTAATGCTTCAATATAAGACACTTCTTACAGATACATATCACTGTTAGATTCAATTTTGGTTGTTGCCTCAGGTTTTTCTTTAGCTTTCTAGACATGCTTAGTAGGAACATAAGCTTTTCCTTCTTTTAAGACGGGAGATTTAGGTTTCTCCTTTTGTTTATTCTGCTTATTTTTTTTGTCTTTTAAAATAAGCCTGTCTGTTTCGCTTTGCAACATTCCAATCACCATCAGAAGGCTTAATAGAGGGTGACTGACTCTTCATGCCCTTGGGCTGTGTAGCCTACACTGGCTTAGAATGAGTGACCTCCCTCCGTGTATTCTTCTGATTTTGCTCATAATAAGGCACATATGGACGATGTACACAGTTTCTTGCCAAATGACCAGATTTTCCACAAGTATCACATGACTGCTTCTTTGCGTACGGTGCAAAACTTGACCTGTTTGACCACTGATGAGATGAACCACCCTGTTTGTTATTGAAGAACTGCTCAGGTTTCCTGTGTTGATGAGCATGACTTTATTAAAACCTCTTATGATGATGATCATATTTAGAATAAAATTGATCCTTAGTATAGTGCTTAGGTGAAGCATTTGAGGTTTGAACAGAGGTCGTTTGCTTGATCACAGGTTTGGTTTTCTTAAAAACATGTTTTTCAACTTTACCATTAACCGATGGTTTTACAAAGACCATACCTTTAACCACATTCACATGTTTCAAAGAAGATGATTTAATACTAGAATTATTCAAGCCAACAAAATCACACACATAAGGTTTGTTTCCTTTAAAAACGGAGTTGATAAAAGCATTGTTTTCATGGTTATTAGATTTCAAATTCAAATTGTAAACTTGTGGCTCATCAACTTCATCATCCTCACTTGACCAATCCTGTATTTCAACTTTTTTGCACACGATGTAGAAGCATTAGAATTGTTCACACAGTTAACATTTGAAGCTAAGGATGATGATTTGGACTCATCAGTGCTTGACAGATTTCCAGAAGATAACACTTTATACTTATCTACTTGTTCCTCAACAGAAGGTGGAACAGTGGTAAAGTTCCCATTGAACGGAGGTGGCATGTTATTGTACCCAATCCCTTTACTCGTATTTCTGGGTTTATGAAGTTGATTTTCCATCATATCTGTAGGTCCACATGACTCATCTGCAGATCGATCTCGTGACAGGACATCTCGATAACACGGAGTGTGGAATCCTACCGTGTTAACATTTGTATACGAATTGGCAATAGAAACATTATCAAACAACAGGAAATAAACTTTCTCTTTGTATATCATCAAACACATAGTTTACAAGATTCACTCGATTTCACCTCTTTCTCTTTCTCTCTACAGAACAGAATCTATAAACACCAATTTATAGACACAAGCTCTGAAATTAAGTTCCCCTCAAAGGGACTAGGCGAACTTAACAAGTTCGCCTCACATGAGACTAGGCGAACTAGACAAGTTCGCCTCTAGCAGAACGTGTTCTTACACTTAGACAAAATCAATACAATTATATAAAAACATAAAGATAATAAGACCTAAACTATTACAAAGCTTTTGTCATACATTCTATGTCCTAACAGACCCGCCCTTGACAATAGCTTGATCTTATGTCTTCAGTCTTTATGACGAGTTCTTCCAGTTACCTGGTAATCTGCTTCTTGCGTGCGCTCTATATCTCTAACAGATCTCCAACACTCTTTTATACTGCAATCCTTGTTCTCTCCATTCATCAGTAAACATAATCTCATTCTTTCTTAACGTCCTCTGATCTTTCTTTGAGAAGTTAATAAGATTCATTGCATCATAGAAACTAACAATGACCTTATTATCATTATCATCAATTCTAGCTTCACCAGTATTCACATCTACGTACCACCATTTCATATTCCCCAGAAACTCTTGTGGTATTTTCTTCAGTGGTATCTTCTGTACAGCTCGTACTGGCTTGAACTTATATTTCCAGGTCACAATCCCAGTTTTTTGATCTACAATCTTCACTCTTTTTCCTTTCTGTGGCTTTAATCTTTCATACTTCCCTGATCCACCTTCTCTTTTAATCAAGTTGGCAATCACATCGGCTAATCCAAACTTTGATCTATTAATCAGTGGTTTCGTAGCTAGACCATTCATTTCACACCTTGGCAAGGTATTGAAATACTTGATCCTAGGCTTTAAGTATTGAACACCATCAGATCTTTTAAGAGCAAACAACTTCGTGTCATCATCATAAAACCAACTGATGATTCTTCCAATACAAAGCTCTTTATTCACATATCTTTCTTTCTGAGTAGGTTGTATAGGTGACTTGGGTAGTACTTTCATCCAACTGCTAACTACTTCTATCCACTGTTCTCTAGTCATTCTTGTATTTCTATACATCACATGTTCTTCATTCGGCTTAGGAGATGCAGGATGAGTAGTATCAGCATCAGTATCTATCTTGGATTGAGTAGTATCATCAGGCGTAGTGAAATCTTCAACAAAGTCCATAGAATCTGTTACTCCTTCATAAGAAAACTCAGGAATAACATCATCTTGGATGAAGTTATACGGTACATTCAGACCATCACTGCCTTCATATGTAACTTTAACTTTACTCTTTTCTATCTCGATCTACACAATTTCTCCTTCTTCAACTTCATTATCAGTCATGTCATCTTCAATATCATTAAACAATTCATCAATATCATCTAGACACTCTAACTTCTTAGAATCAGTTTGAAAAAACTCAAGTAACAGTATCTCGTCATTCACTTCAGAATCCTTCTTGGTTCCTTCAATATTACCTGATGTAGACTCCCCCTGAACTCTTGATATTGGATTCACGTCAGCGTATTGACGATCACCCTCAATATTGCCACTAGGATCATTATCATCATCATCCTTTCGTTGAATTGACTCAGCATGACAAGTATCATGTATCCTTAACTCCCCTTGAGCGTCAAGACGCTCAACAAGTTTGGAAACCAATAACTGCATGTCAGCAATCTATGTAGCTTGAGCGTGAAAAACCAACTGTCTCTGAGCATCAGTAGTCACAAGAGTATCTACCTGAGTCTGCAATGCAAGCACTTGTGATTCAAGGAAGGTAATCCTTTTAGAATCAGAAGGCTGTGAAGTACCAGTAGAAGATTTAGGAACTGTAGGAACAGGAGTAATCACAGGAGACTGCTGTTTAGATGAAGGTGGTGTAACCAGTAAGGATGCAACAAAAGTAGCATCCTCAACACCTTGAGATGAATGTGCAGCAGCAATAGAAGCAGACATAAGCTTCTGAACTTTTGGAACTGGAATAACATCGCTATCCGAGTCAGAACTCTCATCAATTAATGTTCTCTTGCCAAGTACTGAATCAGAAGGAGGATTCCGAACAGACTTACGCCTCGGCTTTCTGGCTTTAGATTTAATACGCTTCCCCGCATTTGCCAATGGCAAAGTAGCCAGTCTCTCATAATGATCTGAGCTAAAATCTCTAGACGAATCAGAGTCAGTAGCTTCAGAAACAAGAAGAATAGTTTCACTTGAATTGGAACTTGTATCCACCACATTCCCTTCAGCTTCATGAATGGGTGAGTTAAAAACCCTTGACCTGCAGGAGGATTTATCTGCATGACCATCTCATGATAATGTACAAAGCGAAGTTAAACCGCTTGTTAAGTGTTAGTGCAACCATCGCAGCTTGTAATGCACTCTTCAAACCATCAGTGCTAGCCTTTGTTGGAGATAGACACTGGATGAGGACGTGCATAAAATACCTCCATTCTCCAACTAAACCACCTTTACGTGCTTGAGTATCATTCGGTCTGCCTCTGTAGCCCATCCTATGAAAACACCCCATAATCAGTGTTCCAGGATAAGACACAGGATCTTCATTAGCACCTCCCAATGCCAAAGCAGCACGGATAGTCTCCACTGAAATAGCCACCACTGTGTTATTAACAGTAGCATGAAGTACGTGAGGGTCAACATCAGGGTCTTGATGTACTGTATCCCAGAATTGTTGGATATACGGTAAGTTGATGTATGGATTTGCGGATAAGGCCACATGTAAACATGAACGATTCAAGAAATTGATAATTCCTTGGAAATTAACAGCCTCAGACATATTTGGATCTAATAACGCCACTTGATTATGTTTGTACTCAACACGACGATCCACCTGGAAATGTATCGGACATAGAACACACATTAGTCATATAACAAACAAGAAAAAAATCAAACTAAAAAAAATTTCACACAAAAAAAATTACAAGTCCAAACACTACTTAGCCCTTAGGCGAACTTAATAAGATCGCTTAATGTTGCAAGAGGAGAACATAATAAGTTCGCCTAAACAAGTTTGCTTGAACAAGTTCGCCTGAACAAGTTCACCTGAACCAGTTTGTCGATACAAATTCAACATCAAATTCTCAAAATGTTCAAATCATCAAATATTTTCAAATCAAACACAGAATAAGCATCGCTTATCAACCACTATTAAGCGTCAATTTCAAGATTTACACCCCGATTTACTCGATTTAATCAGAATATCAATCGGACATTTAAAATGCGTATAACCCGAAGTAAAACGATGATTTCCCGACGATTTAATGGATGAAAATCCATGAAATTACCTTAGATAAAATCGCAATGTAAATCCGATCAGAGAACAAACACGAAAATTTCAAACCACACAACCCGAATTCAAAATTTTGACAAGTTCGCTAAAACCAATAAGTTCGCTCAAGAAGTTCGCTCAAACAGTGAAAAGGGTAAAAAGGATACATTCGCCTAAACAAGATAATTATTCACACAATTAAGTTCGCTTCATTAGGCGAACTTGTTAAGTTCGCTTAACAAGTCCCAGGCGAACATATTAAGTTCGCTTAACCAGGAATAGGCGAACATATTAAGTTCGCTTCAAACCTTTGCCTTGAACAATTTCATCAACTTTCAACACGTCACATTCTTGTGAACTTTCATCTGTAGCATGTATTCGATCCAATCCCGAATCATTTTAATAAAAGATAGAATTTTCATGGAAGATAGAAAAAAAATCTTTTTGAATTTTATCTACAAACGGAATCACATATTTTTGGTTTTTATATGAGCAAACTGAAACACATATTTTTGGTTTTTATCTGAGTAAACTAAAACACATATTTTTGGTTGAACATCATGAGCAAGAAGATCATATCAGTATATGAGTAATTCATCACATAGTCTATCAACAACTATGGGTAACCTATGATATGCACCAAAAAAAATGATATGAAACAATCAAACTCATTCTTATGCAACTCATATCTTTTTTTCATTTTTATGTAATTTTTGCAATGAATATTTATAAATCCATCATATTCATGTCTTGGACATATTTGTCTCTTTTCTTTTCTAACGATTCACTTTTCTTTTCAACTTTTCAATCAATTTGAACAATACTTGAAATGATACGCGATAAATTTCAAAGTAAATAAGATCAGGTTATAAATGCTCAATTATTCATACCGAAATTGTAATACAAAGCATGAATTCTTAAGTTGCCAATATTATACAATTTGAAACCTCAAGCGTGTTTCTTCCAATTTCATGTGAGTTAGTACCATTTAAATGAAAAACATCATGTACCCCACATATATGCCTAACAGAAATTTAAAATTGCACTATCTTCAAGACATACACAGTCTATTGCAAGATTAGATCAATCTCCAAGATGAAATTATCTCTATTAGCACAAGTATAGAATAGCATATCCCAAAGGATATATGAATCAAGATGATTCAGAATCAAAAGATTCTAATGGATTGGCTTTATAATGAGAATCAATAGATTCAGGTAGGAGGATCCAACTATTATCTGGATAATTTTTAATGAAATCAGAATAGATGATGTATCTAACTGATTCAAGGGTGAATATATGTTCCAACAGATGTTGTTAGATAGCATATCTTAGTTCAGCAACACATTGCATGTTTTTCAGGGCATGGGCAGTGAAGTGAACTGAAAGAGTTTGTGCTAAAGACATAATTCGATATTGGTCTCATGAAATTATTAAAACCATATATTCTTTATCTGATAATGATCTTTTATACACACCCAGACATATAATGGATTCAAGTCACAGATGTAATCATATTATATTTAATTTTCACACTACTATTGGTTCAAAAAAGCTTCTAGTCTATTGACAATTCAAGTTTCAAACTCATATTTAAATTAAAACATATTATCAAGAGTAGAGCATTCATAACACTATCATTTCTTATTTATGCAGACTTTGAAATTTAGATCAAATTCAATTTACTTTAAACTATCATACATCAAAGGTCTACTATGGTCATGTGTAATGAACTATTCACTGATGTACTATCATTTCTTCTCTAACTTCAAATGATGTCAATTTTATATTTTTTATTTTGTTTTGAATTTTTATAAATAACAGTTTTTTACTGAAATTTAAAATGCAGAATTGTAATAAAGCAATAAAAGAAATTTAAAAAACAAAATCTCTCATGAAAAATTGTTTTTGAAAACTTTTATTCGGCATTGATCATACCAATCATTTTGATCAGAAACTCAAAGCTGGTACGATCAAATACCTTGGTAAAAAGATCAGCAAAATTATCATCTGTATGTACCTTCACCAGCTCAATCAACTTCAAGAACTTGAAAACTCCATTAACATAAAAACTTGAAAAAATAAACAATTTCTTATCAAATTGTACACAAAAACGTCACGAATCACCAAGAATCAAACACAAATCATGAGCAAAAGCTCTGATACCACTTGTAGGTCCACATGACTCATCTGCAGATCGATCTCGTGACAGGACATATCGATAACACGGAGTGCGGAATCTACCGTGTTAACGTTTGTATACGAATTGACAATAGAAACAATATCAAACAACAGGTAAATAAACTTTCTCTTTGTATATCATCAAACACATAGTTTACAAGATTCTCTCGATTTCACCTCTTTCTCTCTCTCTCTACAGAACAAAATATGTAAACACCTATTTATAGACACAAGCTCTGCAATAGGCGAACTTAACAAGTTCGCCTGAAAGGGACTAGGCGAACTTAACAAGTTCGCCTCACATGAGACTAGGCGAACTAGACAAGTTCTCCTCTAGCAGAACTTGTTCTTACACTTAGACAAAATCAATACAATTACATGAAAACATAAAGACAATAAGACCTACACTATTACAAAGCTTTTTGTCATACATTCTATGTCCTAACAATATCAACTACTTTACTAGATTGACCAAAGAACTCTACTTTAAATTTAGCCTCAGAGAAATTGGATTTTGCTTGTTCTAATTCGGTGGCCAATCTAGTAATATCCTGCCTAGCATCAGTGACCACACAACATTTATCACTAAGTTGGGATTTAAGCAAAGATATATCTTTCTTATTAGCTTCTATTACATCTTTATATGCCTTTTTTGTTTTTGAAAACATAGATTTTTGATACTTAAGATTCTCAATTTCAAAAATCAAATTAACATTATGTTTTATATACAATTCTACCTTATCAATGAATAACTGAGAGCATAAATTAGCAGTTACCTCAGGTGGAGTAGCTGAAGAGGAGGAAGAAGAAGACCCTTCAGTAATATCAGCCATAAATGCGTGATTCATATTGAGCTCCTTTAGCTGATCTCACCAGTCATAACCACATGTTTGCTGACTGATTAAGGCTTTAGAATTATCCACAGCTTTGCCTCCTGCAGCTTGACATGCGTAACCACTCCTTTCCTCCTTTGGCTTAGTGCATTCTCTAGCAAAATGACCTGGTTCAAGAGAGTTGTAACATCGAATATTCGACTTGTTGAACCCGATCTTATTTCAAGTGTCTTAACTCCATCTAAATTTTCCAGTTTTGTTGATGAAGTTCTTTGCTCTAAAGACTACCATAGCCAGTTTCCATGAAATATCCAACTCCTCAACATCTTCAGGATGAATTTGATTTAGCTCAGCTGTAAGTATCTAAGACGGAGACAAATTTCTAGATGCAAAAGCGGCATAGCAATTCATAATACAAGTGCACATAGAGGTATTAGCTTCAACTAATTTTGCGTGCTGAGCAGAATATGCCTGCTGATCTGGTGTAGTAGATTTGGCAGATGCAGATTGACTTGCAGCAGCTTCTCTAGACCCAGATGCTACTTGAGTTACACTAGAAAGAAATGCATTGTTGCTACTCTATGCTCCAGCTGAGTTCAGACTATTTGCATGGTTCATCTTTCTCTGCTTGTCATCAAGATCATAAGATTTGATGATTGAAATCAACTCATTTAGAGGAGTAGAATTTAAATCCTTAGTTCTTTTCAGCAAAGCAACATTCATGTCCCAGCTTTGTGGAAGACTATTAAGCAGTTTCCTGTTCAAATCGTCTGTGCTTAATTCAATCTGAGCACCTATCATCTCAGTTACTAACTTAGTAAACCTTTGCAGCTGCACCTCCAGAGATTCTCCCAGAATGTGATTGAACATGTTAAACTTCTGCAAAAGCATCTCTTTCCTACTGGCTTTCATATCATCTTTCCCTTCAAACACTTTCTCCAATGATTCCCATAATTGTTTAGCAGAAGTACAATCTTTGAAGCTATGGGCAATATCAGGTGATAGTTCCATAGTTAGAGAGGCCAAAGCTTTTAGATCACGTTCAACAAGATCATAGTCTTCATCAGTATAGTTCTCAATCTGCTTGGGTGCCTGTGTACCATCTTTTTTGGTGTACATAGGAATCTGAGGACCCCTGATAATACTCTTCCACATTTTTGCTTCTGAAAGCATGGCATAATTCTGGTACCTGTATTTCCAGTCAAAAAAATCTTCTGGAGAGGTTAGTCTTGGAGGTTTTGTGCTGGTACCAATTTGAAGGTCTAGCATGCTTTTGAGATTCATGGTTTGTTGTTAATTCATCTTGATCAGAGTACAAGTCACTTGATCTAACCTGTAAAAGTTGAATAACACCTTAGATGAAACCGTGAACTTAAGTTCAGCCATGAACTTAAGTCTAGCCAAGAACTAGGTTAAAACCATGAACACACAGTATAGTCCGTGAACCTGCCTAAAGCCGTGAACTGGTCTTGAAGCCTAGAAGCAAACTCGTTAACTCAAACCGTGAACTAAAACCGTGAACTGTGCCCGAGAACTAACCACCGTGAACTGAGCCGTGTACATGGCCCGTGAACCTAGATGAGTACCTATCCCATGAATATTACCCGAGAACTAGTCAAAGCCGTGAACTTTGACCCGTGAATCATCAGCTTGATTTTGTTTCAAAAAATAATCCCGAGAATTGTGGGATTTCGAATTTTGAATCCAAATCAATCCCGATGAACAAGAAGATGATTCAAATCAGTTTCAATGCAAAATTCTTTCCAACACCGGCAATATCAGCAACGATTTCAGGAAATACAGCAAAGAACTAGCACCAATACATCCGACTAGTAGCAAAAACAAACAAAAAAACTTAAAAAATACCTCAAAACTTGAATCCTTAATATCGAAACCGAGCCTTGATTGACTTCAATGGCTCTGATACCAATTGTAAGTCCTAATATAACCGATGGATCTTCAAATACGAATAGAAACACAAACAATATCAATATATCACACAAAGTAGACGGAATCTACTTGGTGTGGTGATTCAAGAGATGGATTCAAAGTAAAGCGATTTGGATTGCTAATCGGAATTACAGAGAAAAACTCACAAAAACCGCTAACCCCATATGGTTAGGGTATACAAGTATTTATACTTATCTAATCAATACTAATACCACAAATACAAGTACTCGGCCTAAGCCGACCCAAACACCCTAGCCGTGAACCATAAGTTCACGGTTACACCAAAAAGTTGAATAAGCTTAATCCTAATAAACAGGGTCCTACATACACAAATATAAGAAGATAATGATAAACATAAGAAGAAAACTATTTGCAGTAGCTCCCAATTGATCGTCCGAAAAGTTGAATAAGCTTAATCCTAATAAACAGTCCATGTCCCCCACCGTTTGCAATAGCTCCCAATTGATCATCCGAGGAGTCGTAATCTCCTTCCCCAGTAACCTCCAGAGCTGTTTTTGATCATCGGTCATCTTCGGGAACTGAAAATGCGGATACAGATCTAGAAATTGAGGACAATCCTCGGGTCGAATATCAGAATGAGAACATTTACACGTCATAATCTGTATACGATTTACATGGCGTAAACTAAAAAAAGATTATTCAAAATTTAAAAATACAAAAATGTGAAGGGCATACGACCCGTTTGCATCAGGGTTAAAAACATAATACGACCTGTGTATAACCTTACGACTCATATTATTCTAGAATCCCAAAAGGAATACGACCCGTATGGTTCTTATTCAGGGGGTCGTATTCTTTTGAATGATATGAGGAATACGACCCGTAAGATACATATACGGGGCGTATTCCTTGATGATTTCCATTGAAAAATGAAAGACTAGATTGAGTACTTACGTGATATGAGCGTTTCCTGAAAGGTGGCTGATGAATATCGTAATGGGTGAAATGGGTCATTTTCCCTTTATATAGCCCCTAGATACACCGGTGATATAGAGCAAAAACGACCCGTATGTTTTTTTTTAATACGAGTCGTATGGTTGTACACGACATGTATAGACCGTTGGTTTTGTTTTAAGTGGGGAATACATAAACGCACAAATTGTAACACCCCAATTCTTAAAGGAAATAAATGTCCAGGGGTTGATATGTTATTAATCCAATGTTTAAGGGTTCAAAATAAAAGAATTTGAGATTTTAGGTGGTAGCGAACCGCTACCAAGTCTTTGGCGGTCCGCTTCGTAGCAGGGAAAGTAATAATGGGAGAATGACACATGACAGGTACGTGTCAGGTGACTCAGCCCTATGGCGGACCGCCACCGGGCAGGTCGCAATTAGGCTCAAACAACGACAAGGTGACACGTGTAAGCTGACTCGCTGAAAGGAATTAGGTAGCGGACCGCTACCCAGAGCATGATGGTCCGCCACGTGCGGAGCACGCCAGACACCTGGCAAGGAGCGGTAGCGGACTGCTACCCCCTTACTTAGCGGTCCGTCACCGGTGGCACATAAGCCCTATAAATAGGTTCATTTGCCGTTCAAAATGGAAACGACAACAACAACTTCACCAGAATCATCACACACACGCAAACCGAGGCAAGGATAGCACGACGGTTATGAGCGTGGTGGTTACGAGTACGGTGCGATACGAGTACGGTACGATACAAGTATAGTTCAAGTTCAGAGAAACGTTTAAAGCAAGGAACGAACTTAGGTACTACCCAAGGATAAAGTAAATACACTGGACCCGTATCCTAGACACGGTTATGTGAATTACGTGGTTAAAAGATATATGTTATGTGATATGTGTATGACAAAGGGTACGGGGAAATAAAAAGTTAGTCTAGACACTAAACAGAAGTAATGGAGTAGTCACGATGTATCCCAGGGGTGGTGGATATGCCGCTGGTACTTTCTATATATAAACCTCTTTGATGCTTCATGGTGAAACCATTATGAATGTATAGGGGTATAGACTAAAAGGCAGTAATAGAAATATAGTAAATGAACGGGAGAACTTCCGACCGGTATGTAGTTATCTGACTAACGGAATGTTCTGTCTAAGGAAAGAGTGGTGTATAAATCTCTCCTAGACCCGTCACTCTTTCCTGGGAACATCTCTGTTGGAGGTACTACTCTGGAAGGATAATCACCCCAGTTTACAATATATGACGAGAATGAATATACGATAGAAGTGTACCATGCATAATGAATACGAATACGTGAAATTCATGATGAATATGTGAATGCATGATGATACGTGCAAATACGAAAGAGTGTGATAAAACGAGTCTAAATCTTAAAATGGAATAACGGAGTACTCACGAAGTGTTAAAGGGGTGGTGGATACGCCGCTGGTACTTCCTATATATAAACCCTTTTAATACATCGTGGAGAAACCGTTATGAAGTTTTAAGATGAGGACTTGTTGGGAAATAAATCAAGCATATACGTGAAATGAAAATAAATGCTTGATACATTTGGGAGGCTGTAAGTCAAATATACTCAAGGTCCCAAATGAAATGAGAGGGTTGTAAGGTGGATCTCAATAAATAATAAAGAAGAGAATTAAAAAGATTCCAAGCCTACGGGGCTGAGGAATGAATGCGTTATCATGACAAATAAGAGGTACGTCCGAAGATAGTCACGGGGGCACCGAGAGCCCAAGAAAACATGAACAATAATAAGAACCTAAAGGGTTCATAATGAAATAAACGATGCAGTGTACTTACTAAGCGAAAGCTAATTCAAAAAATGTTTTTCAAACACTGAAGGAAAGAAGCACATGGAATGAACCTTCCTGAGGACAGAGCAGTCGGAGTTAGAGATCCCTATGTATAATGATGTAATTATATTATCTTTTGTAAAACAATAATATTATAATCAAAGATATACCTTAGCCATTCATGGCAAGGTTTTTGTCAAACTGGGAGCGTTTTCCGCAATTAAACTCTGATAAAATAATAGTAAAATAAGTAGGGTGTTTCAGGTTGGTATCAGAGCACGGTTTGAGGGATTTAAGTATCAAAAGAGGTACTTAAACTCAAACCATAAATGCTCATGATATAAATAAGTATTCAATCCGAGGCCGTCCCAGGAAGCATGTATGTTTAATTTCCAGTGCTTAAACAGAAATATGTGAGTATACGTGGGCAGAACTTTGTTTGAGATAAGCTCCATATGATAATTGAGAGTATCATGATACGTAACATACATTGCCTTATGCCTGGCCAGTATTGGAGTTAATGTATGGGACCATTATGATATCGCAAACATCATATGATAACTTATTTCAGCACATAGTAAGCTGGGAATTTGAAAATGCATGATTAAAATGCATGAATAAATGTGCATATGTGTAACATGCATAGATGATGCCTTATGTGAAACCCTAGAATATTTGAATAGGGTTAAGAATTGTGCAAGGCCTGTGGCATAAAACCCTAGACTATGGTTTGGGTAAAACAAATGAGAGATTAAAATGATGCCATGTTTCAGTAAATGGATGAACATCAGAATGACGAGGTACGAAGTGAAGGAAGTCACAGGAGGACTGAATCTCCACGTCATGATGAAAATGAAGTCGAACAAGTCCCGGATAATATACAGAGACAAACCACATTAGAAGAAGGAATAGCGTTCGATGTGAATTTCCCGATCTTACAATCAGATCTACAAAGCTCATTAGAGAGCTGGTTTGAAAACCATAAGGAGATTACTCATAATGAAGAAGGAAGAAATCCAAAGGCTGATACGAAATCAACTCATTGCACATACAAGGATTTCATGACGTGTAAACATTTAGAGATTAAGAGAGTTGTTAACCCTTTAGAAAGTCAAAAGTGGATCGCCTCAATACAAACAACATTCGATACATGTCACTGCAAGAAGGAAGACGAGGACACCTTCGCTACCACCAACTAAAAGAGCGAGTTGATGATTGGTGGGGAGTAGTGAAGAGAGAGAAAGGTAGAGACAAAATTAAAGAGATGAGTTGAGAATAGTTTAAGGATCTCTTTCTGAAACACTATTGCCCTTGAGCGGCAATCGAAAGAATCACTGAAGAGTTTCTTCAACTCTGTCAGACAATAGAGACGGTGGATGAGATCACAAGGATCTTCTTTGATAAAGCCCGATTCTGTCCAGCTTAGTTAACAACCCCTGATATGTGGATGACGAGATACCATCTCGTTTTGAAAACAGATATTAGAGAGTTTATCCATCCATCCAAGAGCGCGAACTTGGAGGAAATGATGGATTGGGCTCGGGAGCGCGAGACTGAGCTCAAGAGGCAAGCAGAGAGAGACGGGAAGAGGAAAGGAGAAAGTTATCCTTCTCCTATGCCTCTTAAGAGGTTCAAAATTAATAAACTAGGAGGCGGTTCCTCCCTAAGGAAAAGTATCCAAAATTGCAAGACTTGTGGAAGAAGGCACCTGGGAGAGTGTTGATTCAAGGTAAGAACTTTTCACAAGTGTGGAAAGACCAGACACACTGCATTGCAGTGTATGACTGGCACCCATTTGTGCTACAACTGTTATAAGCCAGGACACTTTAGCAAAAAATGTCCTGAGCTGAAATTGCAGATAGAGAAGACCGGAGAAGGGTCAAGAGTAGCAGAAAATGAAGTAAAGAGGATCGAGGCTCCAAGACCAAGAGGTAGGATTTTTCAGATTACCGCTGAGGAAGCAAAGGATGTTCCTAACGTTTTATCGGGTACATTCATCTTGAATTCCCTACATGCTAGTGTTTTATTCGATACAGGAGCTAGTTGATCGTTTATTTCTTTAAAATATGTGAACTCAAGAAACTTCAATAGAAGTAAGTTGGCTAAGGCACTAGAAGTCGAAATCGCAGGTGATCGAAACTGCGTAGTAACTGAAATATGCCGAGATTGCCGAGTACTGATGGAAGAAGAAGAAGAATAATATATTGTGGACTTAATTCCAATGCCAATGCCAATGCAAGAATTTGATGTAATCATTGGAATGGACTGGTTATTTTCACATGCTGCAACGATTATATGCAAACAGTAGATTGTATGATTCATGACACCCACAGGAAAGGAAGTTAGTGTCATTGGTGAATGACGAAACCAGATCACACTTTGTACAATGGCCAAGATAAGTAGGTACGTGAAACAAGGTCACCAAGCCTTCTTAGCATACGTAGCTGATATAAAGATGAAAGGAAAGGAATTAGATCAAGTTCCAGTGATAAAGGAATTCCCAGAAGTATTCCCAGACGATCTTCCAGGTGCTCCACCTGAGAGAGATCGAGTTTAAAATCGATTTGATTCCTGAAGCTAAGCAGGTAGCTAAGGCTCCGTACCGATTAGCACAAACTGAGATGAAGGAATGGATGTCACAACTACAAGAGTTGTTAGAAAAGGGATTTATACGCCCTAGTGTATCCCCTTGGGGTGCAGCATTTCTATTCGTAAAGAAGAAAGACGGTAGTATGAGGATGTGTATAGACTACCGTGAATTGAAAAAATTAACTATCAAGAATAGGTAACCTTTACCTAGAATTGATGATCTGTATGATTAATTGCAAGGATCAAGTTGGTTTTCCAAGATTGACGTAAGATCCGGTTATCATCAAGTTAAGGTACGAGAAGAAGATGTACCTAAGACGACATTCATAACTCGTTATGGACACTATGAATTTGTAGTGATGCCATTTAGAGTAACAAATGCTCCGACAGTTTTCATGGACCTCATGAATAGAGTATGCCGGCCAATGTTAGACAAATTTGTTATTATCTTCATTGATGACATTCTGATTTATTCAAAGAATGAAGAAGAACAGGCACAACACCTTCGTGATGTACTTAGTACATTACAGAAGGAGAAACTGTACGCTAAATTCTCAAAATGTACATTCTGGTTAAAGGAAGTTCAATTTCTGGGTCATGTTGTAAACGCAGAAGGTATCTCAGTGGACCCAGCAAAGGCAAAGGCTGTAATGAAATGGTCTCCACCTAAGAATCCATCAGAAGTTAGAAGTTTCTTGGGATTAGTTGGCTATTACAGAAGGTTCATCCAGGACTTCTCTAAGATAGCCACCCCATTAACTAAGCAAACTCGAGAGAACTCGAAATACGAATGGAATGCGGCATAAGAGAAGGCATTCCATATATTGAAAGAAAGATTGACACAAACTCCAGTTTTGGCATTGCCAGAAGGAGTAGAAGATTTTTTGGTATACTCTGATGCTTCTAAACTTGGGCTAGGGTGTGTTCTGATGCAAAGAGGAAATGTGATAGCCTATGCCTCTTAACAGCTAAAGACACATGAAACAAATTATCCAACCCATGATCTTGAATTAGTTGCGGTAGTATTCGCACTAAAAGTATGGAGGCATTACTTGTACGGAACGAAGTGTATAATTTATACAGACCACAAGAGTCTTAAATATTTCTTTGACCAAAAGGACTTAAACATGAGGTAGTGACGATGGTTAGAACTGGTCAAGGATTATGAATGTGAAATTCTATTTCATCCCGGAAAGGCCAACGTGGTAGCCGATGCTCTAAGCCGTAATAAAGAGCATCATCCTATTCGGGAGAAAGAATATAAGTCAGTGATAACTCCTAATTTCATGAGCCAGCTTCGAGACACACAAATCAAAGCATTAAAATGTGAGAATGTTAAGAAAGAAAGAATGGCTGACCAGGAGAAATTTCTAGAAGAGAATGAGTAGAAAGTCAAGACTCGATTTGGTCGTACGTGGATACCACAATCAGGTGAGTTTAGACTTCAGATTCTCGATGAAGCTCATAAAACATGATATTCTATTCATCCTGGTATGACAAAAATGTACCAAGATCTGCACAAGGATTATTGGTGGCCCGAAATGAAGTTTGATGTCATGAAATATGTAGCTAAATGCTTAACTTGCCAACAAGTTAAAGCAGAACACCAGAAGGCATATGGAAGGTTACAAACATTAGAAATCCCAAAATGGATGTGGGAACATCACTATGGACTTCATAACCAAGCGACCAAAGATAGCTAGAGGTTATGATACCATTTGGGTGGTTGTAGATCGACTAACTTAGAGTGCTCATTTCTTAGCAATACATGAAACATACTCTTCAGAAAAGTTAGTTGATTTGTTCATCAAAGAGATTGTTTCCAGACATGGAGTACCAGTCTCGATTGTCTCTGATCGAGATACTCGTTTCACTTCACGTTTTTAGAAAAAGTTCCATGAGGAGATGGGAACTAGATTATTGATCAGCACGGCATATCACCCTCAGACCAACGGTCAAAGTGAGAGGACGATACAAACACTTGAAGATATGTTACGTGCTTATATAATTGATTTCAGAGGAAGTTGGGTTAGCCATTAGCAGAATTCTCATACAATAACAGCTACCATTCCATTATTGGTATGCCACCATATGAGATGCTATATGGTAGAAGATGTAGGACTCCTGTATGTTGGGGAGAAATTGGGCAGAAAGAATTCGGCAGCTAAGAAATAGTTCAAGCCACGTCGGAAAAGCTTGACTTAATCAAGGCACGTTTGAAGGCTACACAAGATAGACAGACGTCATACGCAGACAAGAGACGTAAACCAATAGAATTCCAAGAAGGAGATAACTTCTTGTTGAAAGTATCTCCTTGGAAAGGTCTAATCCGATTCAAGAAACATGGAAAGCTAAGTCCACGATTCATTGGTCCGTTCAAAATCATCAGAAGAGTCGGAAAAGTAGCCTATCAGTTAGAACTACCTGAAGAATTGGATAAAATACAAAACTTGTTTCATGTATCTTATTTAAGAATATATTTGGCGGATGAGAGTACACATGTTCCTCTGCAAGGAATAGAGGTCGACGATAAACTGACTTATGTCTAGGAACCTATCAAGATTCTAGACATAAAAGAAAAGCAGTTGCATCACAAAACGATCAAACAAGTGTTAGTTCAGTCACAGAAAAGGGTCGGAGATGAAGTGGGAAAGTGAGAATGAAATGAGAAAAAGTTATCCTCAATTATTCAAGGATTAACAGGTTTCGAGGAAGAAACCTAATTTAAGGAGATGAGAGTTATAACACCCTAATTCTTAAAGGAAATAAAAGTCCAGGGGTTGATATGTAATTAACCCAAAGTTTAGGGTTTCAAAATAAAAGAATTTGAGATTTCAGGTGGTAGCGGACCGCTACCAAGTCTTTGGCGGCCCGCTACGTAGAGGGGAAAGTAATAATGAGAGAGTGACACGTGGCAGGTACGTGTCGGGTGACTCAGCCCTATGGCGGACCGCCACCGGGCAGGTAACGGTCCACCAGCCGTAATTGGGCTCAAACAACGAGATGGTGACACGTGTAAGCTAACTCGCTGAAAGGAATTGGGTAGCGGACCGCTACCCAGAGCATGACGGTCCGCCACGTGCGAAGTACGCCAGACACCTGGTAAGGGGCGGTAGCGGACCGCTACCCCTTACTGGGCGGTCCGCCACCGGTGGCACATCAGCCCTATAAATAGGTTCATTTGCCGTTTAAAATGGAAACAACAACAACAACAACAACTTCACCACTATCATCACACACACACGCAAACCAAGGCAAGGATAGCACGAAGGTTGCGAGCATGGTGGTTACGAGTACGTTGCGTTACGAGTGCGATACGCTACAATTACGGTTCGAGTTCGGAGAAACGTTTAAAGCAAGGAACAAACTTAGGAACTACCTGAGGAAAAAGTAAGTACACTGGACCCGTACCCTAGACACGGTTATGTGATACACATGGTTAAAAGATATATGTTATGTGATATATGTATGATAAAGCGTACGGGGAAATAAAAAGTTAGTGTAGACAAAAAACGGAAGTAATGGAGTAGTCACGACGTATCCTAGTGGTGGTAGATACGCCGCTGGTACTTCATATATATAAACCTCTTTGATGCTTCGTGGTGAAACCATTATGAATGTTTAAGGGTATAGACTAAAAGGCAGTAATAGAAATATAGTAAACAAACGGGAGAACTTCTGACCGGTATGTAGTTATCTGACAAACGGAATGTTCTGTCTAAGGAAATAGTGGTGTATAAATCTCTCCTAGACCCGTCACTCTTTCCTGGGAACATCTCTATTAGAGGTACTACTCTGGAAGGATAATCATCCCAGTTTACAATATATGACGAGAATGAATATACGATAGAAGTGTACCATGCATAATGAATACGAATATGTGAAATTCATGATGAATATGTGAATGCATGATGATACGTGCAAATACGAAAGAGTATGATGAAACTAGTCTAAATCCTAAAATGGTATAAGGGAGTACTCATGAAGTGTTAAAGGGGTGGTGGATACGTCGCTGGTACTTCCTATATATAAACTCTTTTAATACATCGTGGAGAAACCGTTACGAAGTTTTAATCTGAGGACTGGTTGGGGAATAAATCATGCATATACGTGAAATGAAAATAAATGCTTGATACATTTGAGAGGCTGTGAGTCAACGATACTCAAGGTCCCAAATAAAATGAGATACCCGGCCTGTAAGGTAAATCTCAATAAATAATAAAGAAGAAAAATAAAAAGATTCCAAGCCTACGAGGCTGAGGAACCGAAAAGGAAACTCTAGGCCTACGGGGCTGAAAGAGTAAAAGGTTCCAAGCCTACGGGGCTGAGGAATGAATGAGTCTTCGTGACAAATGCGAGGGGTCTATACTGACGAGTATAAGAAACTTGCCAATACTCGGACCGGAGGTACGGCCTAAGATGGTTGCGAGGGGGTTAGCACACCTATAAAGTTTACAAATACCGTGATCGGAGGTACGTCCGAAGATGGTCACGGGGGCACCGAGAGCCCGAGAAAACGTGAATAATAATTAGAACCTAAAGGGTTCATAATGAAATAAACGATGCATTGTACTTATTTAGCGAAAGCTAATTCAAAAAAATGTTTTTCAAATACTGCAGTAAAAAAGCACATGGAATGAACCTTCCTGAGGACAGAGCAGTCGGAGTTAGAGATCTCTATGTATAATGATGTAATTATATTATTTTTTGTAAAACAATAATATTATAATCAAAGATATACCTTAGCCATTCATGGCAAGGTTTTTGTCAAACTGGGACCGTTTTCCGCAACTAAACTCTGATAAAATAATATTAAAATAAGTAGGGTGTTTCACAAATTAGTACGTATTTATATATAACTGTATAAAGTACAACATTTACAAGTGAATTGCGGTTACAACTATGCTTTAAGAGCTATCCTTTATTTATGGTTCAAAATAAATTGATTGGTGTATTATCTGGATTTTTAGTCATCGTGGCTTCAATATACCTTTCGATACGTATATGGTACATGAGCTCCCAATTCGATTCAGCAGGAGTATTGTATCCCCTCGAATAGTAACTTGGTGTGGGCATCGGATAATCCCTCTCTAAACGAACTCTAATAAAATGGTTTTAGTTAACATAAGTAATTGTAAGAAATTGATGAGGCATGAAATCTTCCGGAGATAACAATTGAGGGAAAAATGTGGAAACATTGGGCGATGCTAGGTAATGTAGAACCATTCCAAACCTGTTAGCAATCAGGGTTCCTGCATGCCGCATCACCATTCAATATCCATGCAGAACCATACCCATATTGTTCCCGTCTAAGGCTTTTCGTATAACATGGAAATCAAAAAACATAAACATGTTTGCGTGTTCATCCATCTCCACCATAAGTTCAGTCCGGATATAGCGCCACTGATTTTCACCCATCCCTAACCCAACATCTGCAGACCGGAAACCACAATTACTATCCGCCAATACCTCATCTGTACGTGAGACATACAAGTGGAAGATTTTTGGAATACATTCACTAAAACGGAAATAGTTGTTCTTTTCTTCATCTCCCTTGATAAACGAGTACCCGGTAGACTGTTATGACAACCCCTTTCCTTTTGCTCTAGCAAATAGCGACTGGGCGCATTTCAATGAGGGGTGCATCAATATCACATATAAACAAGTAAGGTCATGTTCATCTTGTTGTTGGTTCACATATGAACTATGCATGGTAGGGTCCTGATGTCTAGTCGTTGGTTCATGTATGAACTATGCCTGGCTGGGTCCGGGATGTCTGCTTGATGCTTTTCCTTTCTTGGACGCCCATGAGTATGCGTTTGCACTTTAGGCCCCTTTCTGTCTGATTTACCAGGATTTATCACCGATTTAATAACGGACATCAAAGATCTTTTTATCAGCTCTGGTTAGACCAGTAAATGCTTAGTCACATCATCCATTTCTTTGTGGACATCATTTTTTTCATTTACATCTATAAAACTAGGTGAATAATAAAGCTTCGTCAAGAAGATATCTACAACATCAAGTGGAATTCTTGACCCTGGATTGAAATAGTTAACTTTGAAAATGTTTAAATAAGGAAAATTCATCACTGAATAAAATAAAATAAATTTATCACCTGTTAGAAAATAGTTGTTCAGCTGTCTGATAGGCACATGGCAAGCCGCATCTCGTGAAAACATGACACCCACATGATGAATTAGATGTTAGCAGCTCGTGCATCCTTCCAATCTCACCAACTAATAGATCTAGAGCAGCAATGGAAAATTTTCCTCGTAACAAATCAAGTACTAGTAGATTGTGGTGACCCATTACCATGATCTTGCTTCTTGTGAAGGTTTCATTTATAGCTCTTTCCTAAGCCTCAAATATTTGGTTGATAAACGACACAAATCTATCCAGTGTGTTGTTACTTAATTTAAGGTAACCCTTAAATACCGCATCTTCGTGTGTTGACCAAAGTTACGATAGGTGTCAATCCAGGCTGACATGAACTTTTCTTTATACAGGTCCAACCAGTTTTTTTCAAGTAAAAAAGAAATTTTGGAAAAAAAAATAAAATCATCAAATCATACATAAAAAAAGATAAAAACAAAAAAACAAAAAATATGATCACAAGGAAAATTGCTTTGTTGATTAGGAACCAGTTTCTGATAAAGGCGGTCGTAATTGCACTTGTAAATTTGTGGCATGGCAGAGTTGATCAATACCGACACAAATGTTTAAATTCTACCTATTCCTTATTCGGCATGCTAGCCTTGCAGTGTTTGTTGATATTTTCTGAAATGGACCACCTGCATAGTAGCCGCACAGCGTTCGGAAACTCTTATTTGCACGCGTTCATAAGAGCAAGGTAGAGTCTGTTACTATGACACGGGGCTCTACACACTTCCGCTCCAGTGTGTCTTTTAGCTGCCTTAACACCCACTTGAAGTTGTCCTCACGCTCTAGATTGATAAATGCATGAGCAACACAAAACGATTTAAGGATTGATGTCACACTAACCATCTGAAAAAATGGCATTTTGTATAGGTTAGTGTTGTACGTCGTGACTATCATCAACACGTGTGGGAATGCACGCTACATATTGTAGGATTTGGGATGGATAAAGAAAACCCTCTCAACGGTATTAGTGCATTCATCTACACGAGGGATGTAAATATACCGTGTTGTTGAAGTGAAGAGAAAAGAACATGCATCGGAGTTTCCCCGACTGTGCTTGACTTTTTTAACATATTGCGCACATTATATACAGTTCTAAGGCCGGGCACGTTGTCGGGGTTCTGTTTCCTCAGTGCTAATGGTATTTTAAGCGGCTCTATGTTTTGCTCTGTCATCTGCTTCACTATACCAAGCTTCTTTTCAGACAGCCTCATTGCAAATGCATGCCGTTCAAAATGTTCTGCGGGTTCATGGCTATGTGTATCGTTCGTCACCTTTAATATCCATCCATCAACTTTTATTTCATACTTTCCTTTTAGTTCAAATGGCCAGTATGTTTTTTTGGTGCCAGACTTTCTAACTATGGGTGCTCCCTTGTATTTGCCACCACGGTCACATCTAAGCCATACATTCACGACATCACCGTCGCTGCTTTTCCTAGATCGTTTGGTGACAATGACACAACCATTCTCACGTCCTCTCATTGAAACCCAATCCACCAACTCATTATGAGACGCGAACACCTGCAACAACAATGGTATGTCTCAGGTAATACTGAAAATGGGATTTTTCATTTTTTTCACGGGTATATTATATATATATATTTATATTTTGTTTTCATTTTGATATGATTTATAAAAAATATGAGTTACATGTTAGCGGGTGCATCTAATGGGTATTTTTTTATGAAACTAACAGGTATCACTACATAAAGCTAACAACAAACAACGAAAACAAATGTTGTACCTGATCGATGTCATATAACCTCTTCTGACCACCTGATTCACCACCGTCATCACTGTCATCATTGTTAGAAGATTCGTGTCATCACCGCCATTATAGTTAGTTATAGTTAGGAGGGGACTGATCGCCGTTATGACTCCCTTTATAGTTGGGAGGAGACTGATCGCCGTCATCACCCTTGTAATAGTTAGAAGCTTCACCGCCATAATAGTTACAAGCATCTCTGAATAGATAGTTGTTGTACCACAACGACATCTCAAATGATTTTTCTTAATAGATTATGGAAATAAATAGAGAAAATTGAATGATGAAATGAATTAACATATAACGGTTTATATATAATTTTTTATGGAATCTTACGTCACACCAAATAATTAGCACGCATATCGGGGAATAATCTTACGTCACACCAAAAAATCTGAATAACTCAACATCAATAAGGGTTGTATGGTACGATACGAATCGTAAGAGTCAACATGAAAAGGGTCGTATCTAACATTACGACTTGTATACCATGAGTTCGTATTGTTCTATATGGCTCGTATGGGGAGATGAATGACCGGTTTCCTGTGCGATAACTTTTACTGTTTAACTAAGGTGTGTAACGTCCTGAAAATAATAAGAAGAAGTAAGAATTTACGAACGAGCCTCGAAAAATAAAGGGAATAGAACGAAAAAACGGGAAAAGACGACGGGGACTAAAACTGACAAAGGAGGGGGAGGGCGAAACTAAAAGGGGAAGGGGAGGGGCTTAACCTAACCACCACCCCTACCTATCCTCACTTCTCTTCATTTAAGCGAAAGTAGAGAGAGAGAAAGTTGGGAATTCGATTTGTGAAGCTCAATGATCGATTATCGTCATCAACAGAAGCTAAGGGTTGAAGAGTTGAGCTCGAAACAGGTATCCATCATGCTAGATCTAAGTTTTTCCATTTACGATGGTTTCGAGTTGGTTTTGATGAAAAGGTGGGATTTTTACGTATGGTTGAGAAACTGATCATGGATCTAGTTTCACGAGGGTGTAAGGAACGTTTTGAATGTAAAAAGTTCAAGTTTTGATCTGTTCGTGAGAAAACCACCATTTTCATGCAAAACCCTAATTCTTGGTGGGGAAGACGACCATGCGAAACTATACTTAGTTTCGCTTGGCCAAACAGTTTCGCTGCAAGGACAGTTTCGTTTGACCAAGTAGTTTCGCATGGCCATGTAGTTTCTTTTGAGTAAATAGTTTCGCGTGGCCACATAGTTTCGTTTGGTCAAAAAAATAGTTTCGCTTGGTCTTAGATTTGCTAGGACTAATGACAGCGAAATTGATATAGTTTCGCTTGAACAAAGAAGGCGAAACTTGTTGTTTCGCTTAGATGTATAAGTAACCTGGATTAATGATGTTATATAATTAATTCAGACAGTGATAGTGACGGTAAGTGGATCGGTTCTAGTATTCACAAGATAGTTTGACAGGTGAGTTCTTATTGTCCTGTTTTCTTAACGGTTTTGGGCTGGCATGCATACAGATAGAAAGTTTTGAAAGACAAAATGTAGTTTTTATTAAAATGTTGTTTTTAAAGTGAAAGGGAAAGTTATAGTTTTTATAAAAATGTTATTTTTATAAAAAGAAAGTGAAAGTGTTAAAGAGTATAGTACTATCTTTGAAATATATTTTTTTTAAAAAGTTAATAGTTCAAGTAAAGAAGGTAAAGAAGTTGCACTTCGGTGTAGCTTGACAATGACAGTGACAGATGTCATATTATATGCTTATGTGTTAATATGTATTATTTATCTATGTGTTATGTGTTTCAATGACATTATATTATGTGTTGTAGTACAATTGCTTAGTAGTTGCATAGTAGAAAGTCCTGCAGGCAAGCAAAGTAGAAGTCTCACCCCGAGGTGTGAGCAAGCAAAGTAGAAAGTCTCACCCTGAGGTGTGAGCAAGCAAAGGAGTCTTACCCTGAGGTGTAAGCGAGAAAGTCTCACCTTGATGTGTGGGCACAGCAAAGTAAAAGTCTTGCGCAAAGGTGTAAGCGAGAAAAGGGATCTTGTCCTCGAACATTGATCCATGTTTGATAGTCAAAGTATGTGATAGTCACTTGTCCTGTACGAGTGAAAAGTAAAATTTTCAAAGAGTAAAGGAGGACACCTTGACTGGTTTCCTCAAAAGTAAAGTTTTAATGAAAGAAAAAAACGGAACGATTTTTTAAACTGTAACGTTCTAAAGTTTTAAATTAAAAGTAAAGTGGTTCAAAAGTATATAAGGAAAGCTTATTTATTTTATAAAACTAAGCTACCTAAAGCAAAGTTTACAGCTTAAAGTAGAGATAGAACTCACCAATGTTAGCTGACTTTTAGTATGCATGTTAGGTAGCAAAGGTAAAACAAAAGTAAAGTAAAGGAGTCGTGAGGGCTTGACAGCATGGACGTTAGGCTGATGTGCTAAAGACTGACATACCCTTTCCAGACAGCATATGTTTTGAACAATGTTTTGGTTTATGAATATTAAACAAGACTTCCGCTGTAATAGTTATTCTGATTATAGGTTTAAGAACTATGTTATTATGTTTATGCCAACTATGAGATGTACCCGGTTTGGGGTGTTTCAAGTTGGTATCAGAGCCATAGTTTGAGAGATTCGGACATTTGCGATAATGTCTGAACTTCAACTGAGAATGGGACAAAGGAAAGGAATATTAGTCAGAGCAACCCGTCCATTGATTAATAGTATAAAGAAGTTAGTCAATGTCCTAACTTAGAACATAGACAATAATGTCTTAGTACAGATAGTAGACAGTAATACTTTAGCATAGATAGTACACAGTACATGCTTTAGCATAGCAAAGTATATAGTATGTGCCTTAATGTAGGGACTCTGAAATTAGATGCAAATGTTACTCCTGACAGGAAATGTTCAGAACCCGAGTAGTAAAGTAAATTAATAATTTTATACCGGTCTCTGTAATTAGTAATTTACATTACTCTAGGTGTTCTAAATGATTACCTGTCATAATGACACGAGTATTCCTTGATCGCACTTAGTTACGAATGGCTAGAGAAAAGAGAGGTGGTCGTACGGATCGTCAAGGGTAACCGCCAAGTAACCGACCATGGGTAGAGGAAAGTGAACACTCCCGCAACGAGACTGAATCGGTGCATGTGGAGCACAAAGATAGTGGGAACCATGTGTCGATTCACGATGAGGTGCACTATGAGGGATTGGTCTTGGAACCAATCGTACGAGAAGCTATAGCTGCAGAGGTCTCTTCAGTCTTGAAGGACGTCTTACCGAAAGCACAGGCTGAGGCCCTTAAGGTATTTGGAATAGAGAAGAAAGAAATGAAAGAGGAAAGTAACAAGAGGACTAAAGTCACTAATAGTGATGATTCTAATTTTGTAGTGGCAGCCCGAGGTTACAATTACAAGTCATTTCGGGGGTGTGACCCGCCGAAGTTCGACGAGAGGAAAGTTGATGTTGCCACTTTCAAGTGGATAGAGAGAATGAATGGCGTGATCAACATTAGTGAATGCCCTGATGACTAAGCGGTCAAGTTTGTCGATCACTCATTCACTAGTGAGGGGCTAAGCCTATGGAGGTCTATTCCATAGAACAAGTCCTCCACTGCCATGAAGAGGTTGAAATGGGATGACATGAAAAAGCTGATAATCAAGAAGTTCTATCTGCAGAACGAGATTGATAGAGTTGAGAGAGAGTTTTTGGGGCTCTGTGCTGGTAGTATGACTCATCGCCAGTACACCTCAATGTACAATGAGTTGGCTCGGTTGGTTCCACATCTGGTGGACACTGAGGAGAAAAGGGTAA
Source organism: Smallanthus sonchifolius (assembly GCA_023525975.1). Classification (NCBI taxonomy): domain Eukaryota; kingdom Viridiplantae; phylum Streptophyta; class Magnoliopsida; order Asterales; family Asteraceae; genus Smallanthus; species Smallanthus sonchifolius. Next base: position 44,187,316 of record CM042023.1, read on the forward strand.
AGTATTATAGCAAGGGGTTTCCACAGAGAGTTCGTGTGCACGGTAAAGCCAACACCCCTATGAGTTTTGAATCTAAGGTGGAGTTAGCTGGAATAGTTTATGATGACTTCGACTCTGCGAAACCACTGCCTGCTGAAGCTCAAAAGAAAGTAACAAGTGTCGTTAAGCGGTGGGCAAAAGAGTAGGCGGGCCCGGAGGCAAAGAAGCTGAGGATAGAGGATGGTAATGACTGTGCAAAGTGTGTAAGGATGCTGAGAACTAGATACCATTGTGAACCAAAAAATCAAACTACGAACCCTAGGCATTAATGATTTTTGACTGTGAACCGCCAAATGGAACAGCTCCATTTTTTCATCATCTTGTTCCATGATGAACCCTAAGCAAGAAATAACCCATAGACTTTATTTCTTCTTATTCGTTTTTTTCCTGTTCTTGCATGAGGAACCCTAAGGGGTGAGCATGACGGTTTGGTGGTGAACAAAGACAATGATTTCTCCATCTTTTTTCCGTAATGATAGTTCGATGGTGCAACTGAAGGAGGAGGTGGGCGGTGGTGAGCATGGGATGATAGATGGTGAGTAGGGTATCATATGACGATGATAAATTCTGGTTCTTTTAGTTAAATTCTTAAGGAATGGATCTTTATATTTTTTTAGTTAAAGAAATTTAAAATGAATTAATTCCAGTTTCCACTCCAATTTTTTTTTCTTGAATTCCATAAACTAAACGAACAAATAAGTTGTGTTCTGAAGTATTTAATCAATGGTAAATGAGAGAGAGAAAAAAAGAATGAACGTTTAATATTTTATGAGGGGTGATTCTACTTGCACCTAACTTTTTGCTATTTGCACCAAATTAATGATGTGACATTAATTAATATAATTTTATTTTTATTTTATAGCTTTTAATATATAATGTTTTATAAAAAATGAATATGAGATTGCGATATGTTTATTTTTATCTACATTTTGATGTAAATTTTATAAAAAACGGAGTCATATCAAATATAAAAAGTTTTCGGTCGATATTATTTAATACGACTCCGTTTCATATAAAATTTATATAAAAATGTAGATAAAAATAAATACATTGTAATGTCACGTGGAACCCTAAGGAGTGAGCATGATAGTTTGGTGGTGAACAGAGACAATGATTTCTCCATCTTTTTCCATAATGATAGTACGATGGTGCAACTGAAGAAGGAGGGGGCGGTGGTGAGCATGGGATGATAGATGGTGAGCGGGGTGAAATATGGTGAGCATGATAACAGATGACGATGATAAATATTGGCTCTCTTAGTTAAATTCTTAAGGAATGGATCTTTATATTTTTTTAGTTAAAGAAATTTCAAATGAATTAATTCAATTTCCTTTCTAAATTTTTTTTCTTGAATTCCATAAACTAAACGGACAAAGAAGTTGTGTTCTGAAGTATTTAATCAAAGAATAAATGAAAGAGAGAAAAAGAAATAAAAGTTTAATATTTTATGAGGGGTGATTCTATTTGCACCCAACATTTTGCTATTTGCACCAAATGATGTGAGTAATTAATATATATTATTATTTTTATTTTATAGCTTTTAATATATAATGTTTTATAAAAAAATGAATATGACATTGCGATATGTTTATTTTTATCTACATTTCAATGTAAATTTTATAAAGACGGAGTCATATCTAATCTAAAAAGTTTTCGGTCGATATTATTTAATATGAAACGCCCCAAACCTGGTACATCTCATAGTTGGTCGGACCCGTACATGCTTCATCAGTTTATCTTTGAGTGGGGGTTTCGGATCTCCACCGTGTCTCCCATTCCTTCCTTAAAAGTTCTTTTCTTTGTTAACATCGGTTGCTGATCCCAATAGTTATCAATCCATTTAGTGTTGTTGAGGTCATTACTAAGGTCAGGTTATCTTTCCTTGATTGATTTCTTTTGCTTTCTTCAGTTGGTAGTCCAGATTAGTGTCGATGAAGTGTGCAATTTTGAAGGGATCATTAGATAAACATTCGTTACCCCCGATGTTATAGGTTATCAATTGTTTTCAACACAAAGTGCCAGAATACCTTCGTTCATGTCGTTGATTGCTCTAGTAGTGGCTAAGAATGGGCGACCCAAAATTAAAGGCATCGAATAGTCGGGTCCCATTTCTAAAACCATGAAGTCGGTAGGGAAGACAAAGTTGCCAACTTTTACCGGTAAATTCTCGATAACCCCCATAGGAGTCTTGATAGTACCATCCGTAAGTTCGATAGTTCCTTTGACAGGTTGCGTATTTCCAACATTCAATTTTCTGAACATATTGTAAGGCATTACATTCACACTTGCTCCCAGATCAGCGAGAGTGAATGTCAATGGCAGTGGTCCGATAGAACATGGTGGAGAAAATTTTCTGGGATCAGAGAGTTTTTTTGGAAGGCTTTGTTCAATGAGAGGGACACATTCGTTAGTTCTTTTAACTGCTTATTTCATGTTTCTTTTGTTAATGAGGAAATATTTCAAGAATCGTACATACCTGGGCATTTGTTGTATGATATCTAGAAAAGGTAGGTTAACATGGATTTGGCATAGGAGATTGATGAATCTCAAATTGTTTGTCAGTCCTCTGCTTTACTAGTCGTCCTGGGTAAGGTATGTGTGGTTTGTAAGCTTTCTTTGTTCCTTCAGTTGGTGGCATATTCCCAGGAGTGCACACCGTAGTTTTTTGTTGAAGTTTTAGAAGGAGTGTTCACTGTAGTGGGTTGCGAAGTTTCTTTTGGTAGCAAATCTTGAGTGGTTGATTCTATGGTAGGTGGGCGAAGTGGAACTCTAGTGAATATCTCCTTTGAAGGTGGCATTTGAACTTCTTCTTCTTCTGGCATTTGCAGTTCTGGATAAACCTTACTATTTCTGAGAGTAATAGCACTAACATTTGCTTTTGGGTTATGTTCAGTGTTGCTTGGAAGACATCCCGGTTGTCTTTCAGATAAGAGCTTTGTAATCTGCCCCATTTGTATTTCTATGGATTGGAGAGTTGATTTTTGTGTTCTAAATTCAGCTTCGTGGAGACTAAACTTTTCTTCATATTGTTTGTGACGAGCATCAGCTAAGAGGGCTTGACTTTTATTAGTAGTTATCAACTTAGTTACTGTGTTCTCTAGACTTAACCCGTTACTTGGCTTGTTAGTTCCTAGGAATTGTTGAGGAGGCTGAAAATTCTGAGGTTGTCTTTTCTGATATTGTTGTTGCCCAAAACCAGATGGTCCTTGATTGTTGTTATCCTTCCGGCTGAAATTCGGATGGTTCCTCCATCTAGTATTGTAAGTGTTGCTGTAGGGGTTGTGATGTGTTGTGTAGATATAGTAAACAAAATATATATAAATATATATTTATTTTAGAAATGATTACACGAGATCAGGTTTTAAATTTATAAAATGATAAATACTCAAACTTAAAACACACACAATAGGCAAGTGTATCTATCGCAGGGTAATATAGTTTAGGTAAGAACCAAGTATCGAACCAACGGACACGGTCGAGTTCCAATACTAAACTTTTGTTATCGTTTAGCCGGTTTAATTAGTGAGTGAGTTTTGTGTGCTTGTGAAGCCGAAAAGTAAATGACGGTAAAGTAAATGACAGAAAAGTAAAAACGTGCATGAAATGTGTAACAGAAATGTAACGACCAGATAGTAAATAGCAATAAGGTAAATATATCGGAAATGATCAAGTCACGAAGAGTATTGCTTTGGGCTTCGAATCCGCTTGGTACATGATAATGTTAAGTTGACTAATCTAGTGATGTGACTACTACAAACTTGTGACTTGGGTCACCGCTAGAGCCTCGTTCTCACGAAATTTGATTTGCAAATTAAAATATTTAAAAAGTAGTAGTGCCTCCCGTTAAGGACAACAGTTACCCTCAACCCTTCGAATGGTCATCTCCGGGTTGGTTTAAGACGTCGAACGTAAAATGCTTTGTATTAGAGTTAAATAGGTGATTATTATTTGTTCACCGGGAGGCGGTGCAACAATGGGACCAAGTATAAAGACGTACCGTTCCCAACATAAGTTCACCAATTTCTGCTCGGATAATAGGTTCGTATAAAGACGTACGACCTTAATAGTGTTGACCAAGCCTTGGCTTATCAATCTCTACTTGTATAAAGACGTACAAGTTTCAAAAGAAGTTTGATTAAAAAAGTTTTATGATCTTACACTTTAAAATCAAGAACATTCACAAATATAAAGACGGATTTAGACAAAAATAAAAGCCTACCAAGTGGTGGTTTTAAGGACGAATGATTAAAGACATAAACGCATCACTTGGATTAATACGTTTAAACATTAACATGCACCAAAATTCATCTTTACCCTAGCAATACAAAGAAGTTTAGCCACGAATGGCCATACTAACTAGCGTAACGTTGAGTTTCGCAGGCTCCCCTATTGCGGAACAAGGAGGAAGAGCTCCTCTACTCACTACTCTCTACTCTAACTACGAAATAAACTCTCTTTGGTGTGTTCTCGAGGTATGGATGGTTGTTGTAAGGTGTGTCAAATGAAAAACTCAAGCCATCTATTTATAGGCCTCAAAATGAGCAACGCACGACCGTGCATTGGATTACACGGGCGTGCAAACACCTCGGGAATCAAACAGGGTACACAGGACAGTGTACTAGACCCTTGGAGAGCAAGATAGGGTTTGCATGGCCGTTCATGTCATTGCATGGTCGTGCATTGCCCTACTGCTCTCTAGTTTTGTGTTTTAGCTGCCGGTTTGACTTATGTTGACCTGGTTTAACTTCTTGGGGGTCAATGCTCGGGTTTGGTCCTCCAAAAGCTTGATTTCTTCATGTTTTAAGATGGTTTTTACTCTATTTATCTTGCAATTGTGAAATATTAACGCATTAAGTATCATTTGCAAGGCTTTTATTTGATTAATACCATAATATGAGGATTATTATGCATGCAAAACATGTATAATTTAGGGCATATCATAATACCCCACACTTAAACTTTGCTTGTCCTCAAGCAAACTCATGCATGATCATACCCATAATTAAAAACTTTACAAAGTAAATGGAGCTCCAAGTAGTTGGAAATTTTAGGATAACTCTTGAGTTGCTTATTCAATTTTTGTGCTTTTCTATGATGGAATCCAAGACAAGCCTAGTAGAACTTCAACTATGCATAAACTTTCACTCCTCACAATGTTCTCTCAACTCTAGGGTTATATATGTATGGATAATGTAGGTTAAGTGGAACACTCAAATTCGAATCGAATTATGCAATGGTCATAAGCTTGTATCCAAATCAAGTCTCCACCAACTAACTAAGTAGTATGCATGAATCAAGAGGACTTTCAAAAGGGTTGTAATGTGGCTAAAATAAAAAATAAAGGGTGAAAATGAAAATGTTTTTTGGATTTTTAGGGATTTAAAAGGGTTTTGAAGGGTTGCAGCTATCGTGGAACACACAGGCCTCATGGCTTAAAATGGAAAATACTAGCAGATCCCTCTACAGTACTCAGATCATGAGGGTGTTTATGGTCAGATTGCCAAGACCAAGATCTCTTATCATTCTCAACTCTTTCCTCACTACGTAGTACACATTACAGCCTTTCCGTATGGGTCTTTCGGCATGTAGCCTAACAGATCCTACTTTGATCAGATGCGTATACTCATGTTGGGAATGAGTTTGATTCTTGCTACACTTTCCATTATGGCTCCAGTTGCCACACTTCACACATTTGTCATATATTTTGACTCTTCTTTTGGCGGCACTTTTTGACAAGTCGTAGAATGGTGGCAATTGTTCTTGCTTGCGCCACCGTTTTCTTACATCACTTGTAGCTTTGAAAACCTTCTCCAGGAGTTCGGGCGGTAATTCAAGGTTTGCGAAATGAAGGCAGAAAAGCAAATTGAAATCAAAAGAATGCATATCCAGCTCTTTAAGGTCTAACCGGTAAAATACCCACTTCTTTCTTTCTTATTTTTTTTGTATCAAGACAAATTCTTCAATAACTATTTTTCCTCAGTTTCCTTGAAATAATATTTCCATAAATTCCTTGCAGATAGTTTGGCTGTTTCTTCCTAATACACCCGCCTTCTTGTATATTCCAATTCCTTTGAGTGAAACAGATTCTTTCCAAAATTGCCTCAATGGTAATGAACTTGAAATAACGACCTACGATAATTTTCCCATTTTGAAGACAGTTAGCCAATAACCGGTGTTTTGTGAAAAGCTGGTTGGTTGATAAATGTAGGTAGTAGAAAAGAAAAGGCTAAGGCTCAGAGGGCTATCTAGGCGGATTATATTTTTGGGATTTTTTTTGAGTTTAAGGATAATATATAGGGCTAATAAAGTCCTAGGTGGCTCAATCACTTTCATACTTCTACTAGTTTATGGTTTTGATATGTATCAGTCACACAAGTTCTAATTATGCATAAAATCTGATTAAAAACACTCAATATACCAAATGAAAGAGCATGCGAAAAATAATGATAATAATGCTCATGAAAAGGCTCAGATTATTCTCACATGGAAACGGATAGGATAGGGTTTAGTGATTTGTTATGCATAATATCCATTTGTTTCTACTTGCCATGTATTCGTTTTATTTAATTAGGTGCGAACTCAAAGAGGTTTTGGTTTTAGGGTTTAAAATTTTTGAAATTTTTTCTGGTTTTACGAAAGGTAGGGTTTTGTAATGTTTTAGTCAAATGGGTAGAAAATCACGAGTTAAAATTTTACTACCTTGAGGTTACAAATAGTCCTTAATCTCTAATTCCCCACCCCACACTTAAAATTGTGCATTGTCCTCAATGTACAAATGCATGTAATGGAATGCTATGCAAGAATTTAAATACATGAAGTTTTAAGGGAAAAGAAACTGGTACTCCCCCGGTCAATTCGGTGTATAACCTAAGGCCAAAACTTATTGCTGTTGTTAGGCTGTGCCTATGAGCTGCTTGTTAACACTTTTCTTCAAAGACTTCATCGAATTTCAAAGAAATTTGATATGGTTTCCGATTCCTCAAGTTGTAGAGATGGAGTGTAACTCCTCAAAGAAGTAGAGAGACTATCTGGTGATGCTATTCTACCTGACACATAAAGGAAAACATAAAAGCAGACAAGGAAAATAAAAGGTAGTAGCTAAGCTACTAAGGTCCTTGTATCGAGAAGGCATACCTGGAGGCTGAATTAATAGAAACTTAAATTTGAAAACCAAACTTGAGGTCCATGGGACGGTGTACTAGACCCTTGGAGAGCAAGATAGGGTTTGCACGGCCGTGCATTGCACTATTGCTCTCTAGTTTTGTATTTTCGCTGTTGGTTTGACTTGTGTTGACCTGTTTTGACTTCTTGGGGGTCAATGCTCGGGTTTGGTCCTCCAAAAGCTAGATTTCTTCATGTTTTAAGCTGTTTTTTGCTCTGTTTATCTTGGGACACCGAATAACCTACAATTGTGAAATACTAACGCATTAAGTATCATTTGCAAGGCATTTGTTTGATTAATACCATAATATGGGGATTATTATGCATGCAAAACATGTATAATTTAGGGCATATCAGGTTGTTTTTCCAGCGATTGGTTCCGATAAAGTCAACTTGCTCAACATCTATAGTGGTGCTTTTTGTTTGTCCAGCAGTTTCAGCATTTACTTTGCCCTTGCTTATCTGATCGAGTCGAGTGGTGAGGGCGTCTACTTGAGCAGAAAGTGAAGTGATAGTATCAACAGAGTGAACACCTTTCCTTGCTCCTCTATTACTTCTCGGATTGTACCATTGATAGCTGTTCATAGCTATTTCCTCAATTAGGTTGTAAGCTTCTTGTGGTCTATTGTTTCCAAAAATACCACCCGCAGTAGCGTCAAGTGTCTGGCGAGGTTGATTGTTCAACCCATTATAGAATGATGATACTTGTAGCTAAACTTCTAGCCCATGGTGAGGGCATTTCCTTAGCATGTCCTTGAAACATTCCCATGCCTCATATAGTGACTCACCATCCTCCTGAGCGAAAGTGGTAATATCATTTCTCAATTTTGCGGTTTTTGCTAGCGGGAAATATTTTGAAAGGAATTCTTGAGCTAAAGCATCCCATGTAGTGATTGACCCGGTAGGAAGAGAATCCAACCATGCTATAGCTCGTTCCCTTAAAGAGAAAGGAAACATTTGAAGTCAAATAGCGTCATTCGAAACCCCATTCAATTTGAAAATGTCACAAATTCCGAGGAAATTTGCAATGTGGGCATGAGGGTCTTCATCGGGTAATCCATGGAAAGTGCATGATTATTGGATCATATGAATGACATGAGATTTGATCTCAATCTGTTAGCGTCAACTGTGGGCCTTGTGACGGTCTTGCAATGTCGGAAATAGTACAGTTTTCTACGACCATTTTCTTGATTCGTTTTCTCGTAATCGACGGTGAAAGAATCTTTCGGGCTCTGCAAAAGGTTGATATAAACCAGTAGTGGAGCTATGGATCATACACTTCCTGAAACAAACGTAAAAAGAAAAACAGATGGAAAATGTTAAGGTTAAAAAGGCTAATACGTTAACTTGAATCTTTCTTGAAATCACCGTGTCCCCGTCAACGGCGCCAAAAACTTGATGTGCTTGTTTTATGTATATAGAAATATATATATATATATATACACATATATATACACATATATATATACATATATATATACATATATATATATATATGTATGTATATATAAATATATATTTGAAAATAGGTTTTCACGAGATCAAGTTTTAAATTTATAAAATGATAAATACCCAACCTTAAAAACACACACAATATGCAAGTGTACCTATCACATCGTAATATAGTTTAGGTAAGAACCAAGTATCGAACCAATGGACAGGGTCGAGTTCCAATATTCAACGTTTGTTATCGTTTAGTCGGTTTAATTAGTGAGTGGGTGTTGTGTGCTTGTGAAGCAAAATAGTAAATGGCAGAAAAGTAAATGGCGGTAAAGTAAATAATAGAGAATGTAAAATGTGCGTGAACTGTATAACAAAAATGTAAGTACCAGAATAGTAAATAACATAATAGTATGTAATAGAAAAGTAAATAGCTAGAGAATAATAAGATCACAACGAGTATTGCTTTAGGCTTTGAATCCTCTTGGTATATGATAATGTTATGTTAACTAGACTTATGGTTTGACTAATACAAATGTGTGAACAGTACACCACTAGAGCTTCACTCTCACAGCATTTGGTTCACGAATTACGTTCTTTAAAATAAAATAGTAAGACTCCAAGTCACGGACACTATCACACCCCGACCGACGGCGGATTATACGTCGGGGTGACACGGTTGTTCAAAAGCACATGATCAACTATTAAATAAGTTTCAATATTTATTCAATCATATTAAGTAATCATTACAAGAAAATGAGAAATACATAGTACAAAAGAAACATGACGTAATCAAAGTCTGAATTAAATATAACTAGGTCCATAGTCCTATATAATCAAGACTTGTCCCCAAACGGGTGCACCTGAAACATGTTAAGTAAATTTCAACTACAAGTAGTTGGTGAGTAACATAGGTTTGACACCAAAAAAGAGTTGTAAATGATTTACAATTCAATATGTTCAAATCAAATATAAGGCATAAATGTGAAAACATACAAGGTTCTAAAGTGTACAATCAAGCCATGTAATATGTATACTGTAACACCTGCCATGGAAATGTCCAAGATTTGACTAAGATACAAACCACAAGGACTATAAGTGTAAATAACTTATAGATCAAGGTTCGAAAAGTGAAAAACATGAAAATTCAAAGGTAACGGACCGTCATAGACGGTAACGGACCGTCACAAGATGGTAACGGACCGTCACGGACGGTAACGGTCCGTTACGGGTTGGGCACGCGAACCCTGATGAAGCGCCACGTGTGCAGTGACTCATCTTTGAAATCTGACGTGTGGAAACCCTATAACGGACTGTCACGTCTGGTAACGGTCTGTCACGGCCCCAGACTCACCCTGCTGCACCACGTATCAACTTCGTAACGGATCATCACGCCTGGTAACGGTTCGTCACGACTCAAATTGAGCAAAGGGCGACACGTGTCTGAAGACTCGCGAACCCTAGTCTGGGTGACGGACAGTCACCACCCGTAACGGTCCATCACGGTCTCAGAACTTACCTTGTAAATAGATGGTCGAGTTCATTCCATTTTTCACACCAACATCCATTCTCTCTTCACAATTCTGTTCCAGGGACCATCTAGCTCGGTCCCGACGATCCCGGTTCAACTCCCGCTCATTGTAGTGCCCGGTGTAGGAAGAAATGCTAGTAGAGGTGCTAAAATGCTAGAGAAATCAAGTCAAGAAGATAGTCTATAAGCTTTCAACTTAGAGGCTCATTCCTATAAACCAAGGTGAATACTTTATCTCTCTGAAAACTTGTGTCAAACATTTTATTTACGAAAATGGCCAAATAAAGGTTAAGGGAATAATGCTCAACGTTCTTCTATGAACAAAGCATTCAGGCCATATGTATGCGTAAAACTTGCAAGGGATACACGGGTCTCGGGTGAAATTCCTGGATTACGGCTGGTGCTTGTCTTATAACAACTACGGAGGCCAACCTGTCCATTGTTATAAGACATGACGCCAGTGTATACTGTGGTGCGATTGAACAGGACGGGCCTGCTGAATGTGTGGATTGAACATAAAGTTGTGATTATGAAATTAATATTTGTTTGTGCCAAATGATTTTATCGTCAAGATAATTGTATTCACCGGCGTTCGCGCTGACGTTTTATTTTCAAAATGTTTTCAGGAAATGAATAAATTGAAATAAGAATGGGGTATGGGTAGACATTAGATCTGACCCAAGAAAAGATTATGTGAGAGGCAGACATCATATCTGACCTATGAAAAGGATAACTTGCACGTTGGATTCTCTGGCCTCGTGTATAGAAAATCCTAAACGAAAGAAAAGAAGATAGGACAAGGGAATTGATCAACCCTGGATAGTTCTATTTTCGGTGGCTAGTACTGTATTTGATTTCAAACTTTGTTTTGTAATCAAAATGAAAAGCGTATTTAAATCCCTATATTTATAAAAGTAAATATAAAACTTTTGTCTTCTAACTGAGTTTTGATATTTACAAATACAACCCTTGATGTTGAAACGATCCTTTTGAAAAATACTTCCGATGTATTTATTAAAGCTCTGAAATCAATGTTCAAATTTGATGCCAATCGTGCTCGCACACGTCTAGGGGGTGCCTGGGCTGGGGTGTGACAAGGTTGGTATCAGAGCCACAGGTTTTAGCGGATTAGATACTTGGATCTAGTATCTAGGCTTTAACCAAAAGTTTATCTATTACTTAAAAAATTAAGATAAGAAAACAAGGTAACCTTCTGACCGGTATGTAGTTATCTGACAAACGGAAGTGTTCTGTCTAAGGAAAGAGCGGTGTATAAATCTCTCCTAGACCCGTCGCTCTTACCTGGGAACATATCTATTGGAGGTACTAATCTGGAAAGATAACCATCCTTGTAGAGCTTTAGTTATGATAAGGATACTGGCTTTAGTATCTAAGTCTTGACCAAAATAAGATAAATACTAATATTTTAAGATTGCAGATGTCTAGAGATAATTCTGTACCTGTTTATTATGACCCTAATCGTCCGATTAAACAAGAATCACCTGAGTATCATCCTTTAGGATCTCAAATGAACCCTATCTCTTCACCCTATTATAATGACAATCCATTTGCCATTCTCCCTAATAACAACTCTCCTGAGTACCACCCTCAATCTTATAACTCTTCTAGTCAATGGATGGAGGCTGGTTCAAACTTCAGCAACTGGAATACAAATAACCAACAACTGCAAGAAAATAATGAAGCTGAATCAAGTTATATCCAGCAGAATAATTCAACAGAAGATGATCAATCTGAGGAATCCCACCAATATGAACCTGCTTCTGAAAACCCGGAAAACTATCCGTTCAATAATCCTATTTCAAATAGTTCCGACTATCAATCTTATAATTCTGAAACTCCTGTTTTATATGATCCCTATATGTATCTTGAACCTCCATATGATGGCCCTTTCGAAGAGTATTTCCAAACTCCTCTGGAATACCAAAATGTTTATAATGAAATTATGATGGGACTTCGTAAGCCCCCTCCTAAATATGGTTATCCAGAAAGTATGCCCTCTTCTCCTATTGAATGTTTAGACCGTTCGTTGCGTCAAACGGATGAAATAACAAGAAAAAAGATAATGGACAAAGCAAGAACCAAATTTTATAGGAAACAAGTATACGAATATAGAGAGGACTTGATGACTCTTGGAAAAGAGCTTATGAAAGATTAGAATCGTTTTTGTTGTATTTTGTAATATATTTTCTATAATAATAAAATATCATTTTGTTTATTTTTCAGAAATGGTCGGAAAAGGCAAGGGTCCTAGCTTTATTCGTAAATTTACTCCAGCTAGTTATCATGAATGAAAAACCAATGAAACAACTATAGGAAATAATGAGGAAACTGAAAGTTCAACTTTTAGAAGCCTCGGAGAAATAGGAAACCCTAGTGTTCCCTATAATCCTTCTATAAGTTTTCATTCTGCTCCTACCACTGGAAGTTATAATGTCACTCCAGTATATTCCCAAAAATTTCATTAGGGATATGCCGATACACCTTATGAGAATAATCCTGAAAAAGAAGAATGTGCTGACTCTAATATACCTTACATTCCATACTATGAGACGACTCCCATCCCTGCTCCACATATAAGTGAGAATGCATCGGGAAGTGAAAGGGATCGAATGTTGCTAAAACATAATAGCTGAATTGGAACGAGAGAAAGTTTAAGTTGAAACTCGGAATGCTTTGCTAATAAAAGCACTTAAGGAAAAGAATTTTAGAAATTTCTAGGAATAATAATTTCTATATGTATCATCTTTTGTAAAATATTATTATCAATAAAAAGGTTTTGTTTTGATTCCAATCCTATTTCTTTTATAGAATGTTGAAAAATACCGGACCTTCTTAAAACATGAGAGGAAAAAGGAAACAAATATCAATTGAAAACGCTGCTGAAAATCCTAATTCTTGTAAGGATCTCCAAAAAATGATCACGGAAGGGATCAAGGACTCTTTTCCAATGATCTTTACTGAATTAGAAAAGAGACAAGCCGATAGGCTATCTGCACATCCATCAAATCAAAAATCTATCAATTCTCAACCTTTAACCCAACCTTTATCACTCAGTCCCAACGAATTACTCTGGAACCCGAAAGTTCCGCAACTTATAAGACCGAGAAGACTAAGAAAGAAAAATATTACCATAACTCTTCTGAAGATGAGGGTATGGGTAATAACTATGGTCATATAGAAAAGAAGAGAAAAGTGATTGGCTGTACATATAAGATGTTTCAGGACTGCAAGCCATATAACTTCTCTGGGGGAGAAGGAGGAATTGCCACATTGAGGTGGATAGAAAAGACTGAATCCGTAGTGGCTATCAGCAAATGTGCTGAAAAAGACAAGGTTCTTTATGCCTCAAATTTATTTAAGGACCAAGCATTAGAATGGTCGAACAACATTATTGCTGCCAAAGGAAGAGAAGCAACCTATGCAATAGACTAGAATGTTTTCAAAACCCGAGTAAAAAAGAAATATGTTCCCCAGAATGAGAGGGAACATAGAGAAGGAAAATTCTTGAGTCTTAAGATGATAGGAACAAATCATCAGGAGTATTCCACCAAACTCCTTCAATATGCAAGAATAGTTCCACACCTTGCTACCCCTGAATCAATCCTGATAAAATGTTATATTTGGGGTTTGATTGGAGAAATTCGAGACATGGTCAAAGTCGCAAATTGTGAAAATCTTGATGATGTTATGGATCTAGGAGCATAACTAACCAGCGGTTTTATTAGAAACCAGGAGGAGTGAAAGAAGAGGAAAGAATCTGGGCAAGGCCCAAGTGGATCAAAGAAATCCAATTTTTCTCCCCAAAACAACAACTCCAGAATGTCCTAAGTGCAGAAAGAGGTACTTAGGACAATGTCGTGCTGGACTTTTTTGCAACTTTTGCAAGATGTCCGGTGACAAAGCATAAAATTGTTTCAAGAAGAAGCAAATCATTTGTTTTGAGTGTGGTGAAACCGACCACATCAAAATCAATTGTCCCAAGCTAAAGAAACCTAATGGGACTTGTCCAAAACCTGCAGATGGAGTAAAGAAGAATGCACGAGCATTCGTTCTCCATACTCATGAAGCAGTAGGTATGCCCGATGTCATTACGGTTACATTTCTTGTCAATGATATTTACGCTTGAGTTTTGTTTGACTCTGGTGCAAACCAAAAGTTTTATAGATCATAGATTCTTTAGACTGTTAAATAAAACTCTACCTAAGTTAGACAAGAAATACGTGGTAGAAACTGCCAGCGGGGACCTAATTCAAATCTCTTAAATCTTAAATGATTGTAATATCACACTATCAGGACATGTTATTCCTGCACAACTGTTGCCAATGGCTTTGGCAGGTTTTGACATTGTCCTAGGAATGGATTGGTTAGGCTCTAACCATGCCCGTATCCTATGTGATAAGAAAGCTATAGAACTTCGTTCAAAAGGCGATATCTTGGCTATACATGGCGATAAGTTATCCAACTCTGTTAAAATAATTTTCATTTTAAAAGCCACAAAATACTTACGAAAAGGATGCTTAGCATACCTCGTATCTGTAACCGCCGACACTAGAAAGAAGATCGAAGATGTGCCGGTTGTAGCTGAGTTTCCTGATGTTTTTCCCGGTGAACTGCCTGGAATTCCACCTGAAAGAAAAGTGGAATTCATAATGAATCTAGTACCCGTTACGAAACCAATTGCCAAAGCCCCATACAGATTAGCTCCAACAGAGATGGCAGAATTAAAGAAACATTTGGATGAATTGCTCGAAAGAATTCATAAGACCAAGCTCGTAGCCATGGGGAGCTCCGGTATTGTTCGTTAAAAAGAAAGACGGTTCGATGCGCATGTGTATCGACTATCGTGAACTGAATAAAGTCACGATTAAGAACTGTTATCCACTCCCTAGAATCGATGATCTCTTTGATCAACTCTAGGGAGCTCGATGCTTTTAAAAAATTGATCTTCGTTCTGGCTATCATCAATTGAAAGTCCAGGAAGAAGATATTCCCAAAACGGCTTTCAGAACTCGGTACGGTCATTATGAGTTCACAGTAATGTCGTTTGGACTTACTAATGCACCAGCAGCTTTTATGGATATGATGAATCGAGTTTGCAAACCTTACTTGGAAAAATTCATTATCGTATTCATTGACGATATCGTATTCATGCTAATCATTTGAAAATCTTGCTCGAACTCTTGAGAAACGAAAAGCTTTATGCAAAATTATCAAAATGCGAGTTCTGATTATCAGAAGTTCAATGAATTGGACATATCATTAACGCTAATGGTATCCAAGTTGACCAAGTCAAAATTGAGGCTATATCTAAATAGGAAATCCCAAAATCTCCAATCGAAATTCGTAGTTTTCTTGGTTTGGCTGGTTACTATCAAAGATTTATCCAATTTTTTTCTCGAATTGTTGTTCCATTAATTTCTCTGACTCGTAAATCAGTTAAGTATGAATGGGGTCCTAAACAATCTGAAGCCTTTGAAACTCTGAAACAGAAACTGACACAAGCACTCATACTGACATTGCCAGATGGAAATGAAGGCTTTTCAGTATACTATGATGTTTCACACACCGGCTTTGGTTGTGTGTTAATGCAAGGAAGCAAAGTTATTGCTTATACTTCACAACAATTGAAATTTTATGAAAAGAATTATACGACTCGTGATTTAGAATTAGGGGCCATAATCTTCGCACTAAAATTATGGATGCACAATCTTTATGGAGTCAAATTCACCGTATTCAATGATCATAAAAGCCTAAAGTATATATTCAGTAAAAAAAATGAATATGAGGTAAAGACGTTGGATGGAAGTCCTAAGTGATTACGATTGCAAAATATGTTATCATGAAGGCAAAGCTAATGTTGTAGCTGACGCCTTGAGTAGAAAGGAACATGAGAAACCTAAACGAGTTCGTGCTTTAAGACTCGATCTCCAAATCGATCTTATCACTCGTATTAAAGAATCTCAGAAGCTTGCTTTGCAAAAACCCAACCTTGAGAAGGAAGGATTGAGAGGAATGATCGACCAATTGGTCAAGGGTAATGATGGAATTCTTGGAATGAATAAAAGAATTTGGGTTCCTATCTATGGAAACGTACGTGAAGAAATTCGTGAAGAAGCCCACAAATCCAAATATACCATGCATCCTGTAAGCGATAAAATGTACAAAAACCTAAAAGCCAATTATTGGTGGATAGGAATGAAGAAACATATCGCTATCTATGTTGCAAAATGCTTAACCTGTTCTTAAGTTAAAGCTGAACACCAAAAGCCTTCTGGCTTGTTACAGCAACTTGAAATTCCTGTCTGGAAATGGGAAATGATAACCATGGATTTCATTACTAAACTACCCCGAAACTAGTCGTGGGAATGATACAATCTGGGTTATTGTTGATAGATTTACTAAGTCTGCTCATTTTCTTCCCATGAAAGAAACATTCAACATGGATAAGCTGGCACAATTATACGTCAATGAAATCTTATCATTACACGGTGTGCCACTATCTATTGTGTCAGATAGAGATAGTAGATTTACTTCTCGATTATGGCAAAGTTTCCATAAAGCTCTGGGTACAAAATTGAATCTTAGCACTGTCTACCATCCTCAAACGAATGGGCAAAGTGAAAGAACCATTCAAACACTTGAAGACATGTTAAGAGCTTGTGTTATTGATCTTGGAGGAAGCTGGGGTGACCACTTACCTCTAATAGAATTCTCCTACAATAATAGCTATCATACGAGTATACATGCCGCTCCTTTTGAAGCCTTATACGGTCGTAAATGTCGAACTCAAATTTGTTGGTCCGAAATAGGAGAAAATTAGTTATCCGGACCTGAAATAGTCCTGGAAACGACTGAGAAAGTTACTCAAATAAAAGATAGATTGAAAGCGGCTCGTGATCGTCAAAAGAGTTATGCCGATAAGAGACGAAAGCCGCTAGAATTCAACGTCGGTGATAACGTTCTGTTGAAAGTCTCACCATGGAAAGGCGTTGTAAGATTTGGAAAGAAAGGAAAATTAAGTCCTAGATTCGTAGGACCATTCAAAATCCTGAAAAGAGTTGGGCTTGTAGCCTATCAACTCGAATTACCAGAAGAAATGGATGGAGTACATGATGTATTCCATGTGTCAAATCTACACAAGTGTTTGGTAGATGAATCTCTGGTAATGCCCCTACAAGATATAGAGGTAGATGAAAAATTAAGATTCGTGGAGCAACCTCTGCAAATTGAGGACAGGCAGGAAAAAAGATTGAAAAGAAAGAAATTGATGATCGTGAAAGTGAAATGGAACTCTAGATGTAGCCGTGAGTACACATGGGAACTGGATTCTGAAATGGAAAAGAAATATCCTCACTTGTTCGAATGATCTCGAGGACGAGATTAAAACAAGTTGGGGAGGATGTAACACCTGCCACGAAAATGTCCAATATTTGACTAAGAGACAAACCACAAGGACTATAAGTGTAAATAACCTATAGATCAAGGTTCCAAAAGTGAAAAACATGAAAATTCAATGGTAACGGACCATCACAGATGGTAATGGACTGTCAAAAGACGGTAACGGACCGTCACGGATGGTAACGGTCTATTACAGGCTGGCACGCGAACCCTGATGAAGTGCCACGTGTCCAGTGACTCATATTTGAAATTTGAGGCGTGGAAACCATATAACGGACCGTAACGCCTGGAAACGGTCCGTCACGACCCTAGACTCACCCTGGTGCGCCACGCATCAACTCCGTAACGGACCGTCACGCCTGGTAACGGTCCATCACGACTCAAATTGAGCAGAGGGCGACACGTGTCTGATGACTCGCGAACCCTAGTCTAGGTGACGGACCATCACTGTAGGTCCCTTGGGGCGTGATGGATCTTCTAGAATCGCGGTACGACACGGTGATAACGTGCGGAATCCATGATCAATGTGCAGCGTGTAAACCAATTAACAACACGGTGTAAATAAACGCTTTGTATTTCACTCACAAACACTGTTTACAAACTCTCTCAGATATGTTCTTGACTTTGTTCTCTAAGGTCTCTCTCAGATCTGTTCTTGACTCGTAATCTCTATGGTCTCTAGTCTCTTCTCTAAGACTTGCAAACACCTATTTATAGGGGAACACAAATGCCCACAGCACCATAGGCGAACTTAACAAGTTCGCTCCTAAAGATGCTTAGGAGAACTTGTTAAGTTCGCCTATCTAAGAACTTACACAGAATTTTAGCGACAGTTACAAAACATGCTCTAACAGACTCCCCCTTAACTGTTGCTAACAATTCTATCAATTACAAATCAAAGACTCTAAGACTAAGACATAGAATCTTCAAACTCGTTGTCACCAGAATATGCTCCAACAAACTCCCCCTTCACAACAGCTTCAGAAGATTGCCATCAGTCTTCATTATCATCATGAAACATATTGTAGTCTTTGTCTTGTTCATCTGCACACTCTCTCATTCTATCTAGAAGAAAAAACTCGAGAGAAGGACCCCTTGTCAACTTCTGTCTGCAATAATCAATTTTACAAAGAAAAACAACCAAGTAACCAATAATTAAGATTTCCATGGAAGCTAGAAAAATAAAATCTTTTTGGTTTTTCAAACACAAGAAACACAAAATATTTTTGGTTTTTCTCTGTACAAACTAAAATGAAATAAACTGTAAAACAATAAAGCACATATTTTTGTTGAATCACCATGAGCAAGAAGATCATATTAGTATACATGATGTATCAATCACGCATCTTGGATAAATAATCCGTATATCATGATAATTTGGTATCCTATGCCATTATTTCAAGTCTCCATTTTACAGACTTTCATATATTGCATGTAATGATACGTGATAAACATTCAAAGAAAATAGGATCAGGCTATGACACACAAATTTAGATTGTCAATATTAAAAGAGTTGAAACTAAAAGCATCTCATTCCCACTTTCTTGTGAGTTAAGGTACCATTTAAGTATGAAATACAATGTGTACCCCACTTGTATGCTAACAGAAAGTAAATTACACTATCTTCATGACATATGAGACTTATGCAAAGATAATATCAATCTCCAGGATGAAACTATCTCAATTAGCACATGAAAAGAAACAGATCCCGAAGGATATAAGGAATCAGAATGATTCAATTGCTTGGCTTTGGATGTAATATCATGATAGATTGTAACAGAAGAACTCTTTAGTAGAATGAATGATTAAAGAATCGATTGATTCAATAATATAGGGTAATGTGGTCCAACTGTTATCTGGATATTCAATGGAATCAAGATATTGATCCAAGGGCGAGTATATGTTCCAGCAGATGTTGTCATAAACATATCTTAGTTCAGCATCACATTGCGTGTTTTTCGGGGCATGGGCAGTGAAGTGAACTGAAAAAATTATGCTAAGGACATAACCTGAAATTGGTCTCATAGGACAATCCTTATTAAAAGATAATATTCTTTATCTGATAGTATAATTGCAACACACACACCCAGGCATAAAATGGGTTCAAATCACAGTTGCAACATATGCAATTATGTTTTCACACTATTAATGGTTCAAAGACGCTTTTAGTCTATTGACAAGCAAAATTATATGCATACACAACACTATCTTCTCCTATTTGTGCAGTCTCTGAAGTTTATATCAAAACATATATGATTCAGATATATTGAATAAACATAAAGTACCCACCAGTCAATCTAAGGTCATGTGTGACTGAAAATCTGCTGATGTACTATCATTTCTTCCCATCCTCAAATGATGTCAATTTTAAATTTTTTAATTTGTTTGGGCTTTTCATAAATAACAAACTTTTTGATAGTAAATTGAAATGCAGAAATGAAAGAAAGCGGTTAAAAAATAGAAAAAAAAATAAACCTCCATGAGAATTATTTTGAGGACAAAAATTTATTCAGGATTGATCATACCAATCATCTTTATCAGAAATTCAAACCTTGTACGATCAAATGCCTTGGTGAACAAATCTGCAAGATTGTCATCAGTATGAACTTTCACCAGCTTAATCAAATTTTTATCTGCACAATCACGAATAAAATGATATCTGATTTCAATGTGTTTTGTTTTACCGTGCTTAACTGGATTATTTGTTATAGACATTATGGCATTATTATCAATGAACATGGGGGCGTAACTGAAATTCAAACCATAGTCTCTTAACTATTGCTGAATCCACAAAATTTGTGAACAACAACTTGCAGCAGCGATGTACTCTGCTTCACATGTTGAAATTGAGACAGTAGTTTGATTTTTACATTTCCATGACACAAGACGATTACCCAGACACCACGAATCTGTTGCTAATCAAGAGCAAATGTTCTGATACCAATTGTAGGTCCCTTGGGGCGTGACGGATCTTCTAGACTCGCGGTACGACATGGTGATAACGTGTGGAATCCATGATCAACGTGCAACGTGTAAACCAATCAACAACACGGTGTAAATAAACGCTTTGTAATTCACTCACAAACACTGTTTACAAACTCTCTTAGATATGTTCTTGACTTTGTTCTCTAAGGTCTCTCTCAGATCTGTTCTTGACTCCCAATCTCTATGGTCTCTGGTATGTTCTCTAAGATTTGCAAACACCTATTTATAGGGAAACACAAATGCCCACATCACCATAGGCGAACTTAACAAGTTCGCTCCTTAAGATGCTTAGGTGAACTTGTTAAGTTCGCCTATCTAAGAACTTACACATAAATTTAGCGACAGTTACAAAACATGCTCTAACAGTCACCACCTGTAACGGTCTGTCAAGGTCTCAGAACTTGCCTTATAAATAGATGGTCGAGTTCATTCCCATTTTTCACACCAACATCCATTCTCTCTTCATAATTCTAATCCAAAGACCATCTAGCTCGCTCCCGACGATCCCGGTTCAACTCCCGCTTGTTGTAGTGCCCGGTGTAGGAAGAAACGCTAGTGGAGGTGCTAAAACGCTAGAGAAATCAAGTCAAGAAGATAGTCTATAAGATTTTAACTTAGAGGCTCATTCCTATAAACCAAAGTGAATACTTTATCTCTCTGAAAACTTATGTCAATCATTTTATTTACGAAAATGGCCAAATAAAGGTTAAGGGAATAATGCTCAACGTTTTTTTACGAATAAAGCCTTCAGGCCATAGGTATGCGTAAAACTTGCAAGGGATACACGGGTCTCGAGTGAAAATCCCGGATTGCGGCTGGTGCTTGTCTTATAACAACATCGGAGGCAAGCCTGTCCATTGTTATAAGACATGACGCCAGTGCATACTGTGGTGCGATTGAACAGGACGGGCCTGCTGAATGTGTGGACTGAACATAAAGTTGTGAATATGAAATTAATACTTGTTTGTGTCAAACGATTTTATCGTCAAGATAATTGTATTCACCGGCGTTCACGCTGACGTTTTATTTTTAAAATGTTTTCAGGAAATGAATAATTTGAAATAAGAATGGGGTATGGGCAGACATCAGATCTGACCCAAGAAAAGATTATGTGAGAGGCAGACATCATATCTGACCTATGAAAAGGATAACTTGAACGTTGGATTATCAGGCCTCGTGTATAGAAAATCCTAAACAAAAGAAAAGGAGATTGGACCAGGGAATTGATCAACCCTGGATAGTTCTATTTCCGGTGGCTAGTACTGTATTTGATTTCAAACTCTATTTTGTAATCAAAATGAAAAGGGTATTTAAATCCCTATATTTATAAAAGTAAATATAAAACTTTTGTTTTCTAACTGAGTTTTGATATTTACAAATACAACCCTTGAGGTTGAAAGAATGTTGAAACGATCCTTTTGAAAAAGACTTCCGATGTATTTATAAAAGCTCTGAAATCAAAGTTCAAAGTTGATGCCAATCGTGCTCGCACACGTCCAAAGGGTGCCTGGGGCGGGGTGTGACATATACACAATCCAACTGATTGCGTGATGTAAGGTACCAAAATGTATACACAAATCCGCCAAGATTTGTGTTAAGTAATGAATTGGATTCCCGTATAAATGATCATGTTAGGTACTACCTTAGGCTTGCAACACAAGTTAATGATTGTACTAAACATGAACACATGTATCACCAAGTAGTTTAAGACATGAAGCACAAAGGATTTGCATAAGAACGTTGTAATTAAATTGTGTATGTAAAGTAATTGTAGACATTTTCATCCCGAGTATTTGTAAGTAAAAGTAATGTAAAAGGGGCTATGAAACTCACCTTGAAATGAGTAGCTTGAATATCACACAGTTATGTTATTGTTACACAAAAGTCCTAACTAACCACAAGGTTAACCTATGATTTCATGATATAATTGTATCATTGATGTGTTCAAATGACTAAAGGAAGTCCTAATGTACAAAGGGATTGATGTGGGTGCCCTTATTTAAATAAGGTAGTTGTTTGAGTTCAAATAATGTTTGTTTAAATCTTGATAGGTAATTGTATTTTAATTTGAATAATGAAAGAACATATAATGATTTCTTTTGTATACAGTTAAATGAATAAATGCATAATTAAATAGTGTTCTTTTGATTGAAATGAAAGAATACTTAGATAATTAGTTTTCCTTCGTAAATAAGTGAATAAATAAATGAATACATGAATAGCTAGTTGAATAACTAAATATCTTGACTACATAAATAATAAATAAAAACATTTTATTTTTTTAGTTTGATTTCTATGAAATTTAAGCGTGAAGATAATGCTCTTATAAACCTACTCATTTTTTTGTGTTAAATATAATTTTTAAATTCGAGACTTTAAATAAATAATTTGTATGCATGTGATATGTATTTATTTACAAAAAGATAATAATTGTATCTCTTAGTGACTCATATTAGAGATTAGTTGATGGTTTTTCTTTATAAAAAGGATATGTAAATTTACACAACCAAGTTGAATTTATAAAATGATGCACCACAAATGAATAGTTTTGTTACAAAATAAAAATGTATATATATTTATATCTTGCCTTTTTCTTTATAAAATGGTTCATGTAATAATATGTGTAAGTATATATATATATATATATATGTATATTTATACATATATGTGTGTGTGTATGAGGGAGTTAAAACAAGGTTAAAATGAAAATATATGCAAAAAGCTGGGTCTGTCGGGTTCAAACCCGCGACCTCAGCCGTATGACTGAAACGCTTTAACCACTTGCTCTAGGGCTAATGCCTTGTCAAGGTGTCAGCGCAAATGACTTATAACAATCAATCCCAAGCCTTTCTTCTTCCCCAAATTGTATACCCGAAACCCTAGTCTCCAAAATGGTTCGATCGGTCAACAATTTATCACGAAAGCATAGGGATTTCAATAAGGGGTTTATGACGAGCATAATGGTCTAAGAATTACCTGCAATGGGTGTGTGAGGAGGACGAACGGCTGGAACCTCTGGATCGATGTTCTTCGAGCTTAATCGGGATCCAGGAGTGGTATGAGATGCAATTGGAAGTACAAAGAGTGAAAAGGAGGTGTCGTGATTGGTGGTGGTCTGTTATTATTGATCATTTTCATCTGTAACACATGAAACGATTCGAGTACGCTTGTAATGGTTACAGGGTAGGAAATTGAATTCGAAATCACTAATTTTGATTAAATTGGATCGTTACTTGCATTCGGAATTCATCAAATAACATCCACGCACGTTCTGAGATCATTGATAGCTTTGATTACCAGTTATTGAAACCGATGTATGTTACCTTTGACTTTGCGAAGTCAAAATCGAGTTCCAGGGTTCAAATGTGTGGAATGGGTTCAATTAGGTAGTTTCAATGGCTAAAGTGGGGGTTCTTTGGCTCGGAAAGGGAAGTCAAAATTTATTTGATTTTAATTCATTTCAATTGTTTATAAAATGTTTCTATAAATTTGATAAATTCTAACTACCATTTGTTTGATTACAAATATATATATAAAGGAGAAATTTCATTGTTATAAAATTATAAATGGTTTATTTAACAAGAATCAAATGTATGTATATATATTTAAATATTTATTCATAAATAAATATATGTATGTTTTTAAAAGATGTAAATACACGGTTTAAGCTAATAAGTTTAATTTTTTTATCAGGTTAAAAGTTGTATACTTGATTTATTCAGTATAACCAAATATATAAATATATATATATATATATGTGTGTGTGTGTGTGTTCACCAATAAATACATATGTATATATACATGATAAAGATGAAGGATGTAGTTAAATGGTTAAAACTCACATGTTTCATTTATTTATATTTATTATAACAAAACCGTTATATATATATATATATTGTAGAGCTAAAATATGAAATTTGCATGAATGAAATCCTGAATTTGAAACACTTGTAAGTATGGTTTATGTGACACAATGTACTGAATTAGTAAGAAATTAAGATGTTATTATTGTATAAATATAATGAAAAATACGGCCGGAAAATCATGGATGTTACAGTATCCCCAAGTTAAGGGAATTTCGTCCCGAAATTCAACTGATGGAGGCTACTGAATCAGGAAAGAGATGAGGGTTCTTGAGCTTCATATGATCCTCTCGTTCCCAAGTAAACTTTGGGTCATGTTTGGATTCTCAATGAACTCTGAAAATTGGTTTGGGGAGTATAATTGATGACAAGGTTTAGGTCAGATACTCAAGGTCATGTCAATGTGTTAGTTTGAAGAGAATTAAGGAGAAAATTGCCCTAGAATAATTTTTGGACTCTAAAGATGGGATGCATCACTTGCAAAGCGAGCGATGAGAATTTGATGATCAAAACTTGTTTAGCATATAGTCTAATATGTTCAAAAGGTATCACTGGGTAAAGATTTCACAGTCAAAATAATATAAGACCCTACGTGATGCGAACAACGCTGTTTTTGACAATATGGGAAGAACACTTACATATAGGAAGTGCTAGTGGCGTATCCACCATGTCCTTATCATATCATCTCAGTTTCGTTACTATGTATCACGATAGGTTTTATGTCATCACACACGACATAATTTACTATGTTTTCCATGCGCTGACTTTTATAATTACGTGTGCACCCGTAATTACTCGAATCGTCGCATGGTCCGTATAGATCATCCCATTGTGTGTGGATCAAGAAGGGATACAAGATCATTTAATTCATAACTATTGTTTTCACATATGTGTTGCAAACAAATAACTATGTCCATAGATAATGTAATCAATCAAAGAATAACAATGTGGCGCAATCCCATGGTTGTCCTAGATAGATGGCATAATCATCAAGTTTACCCATAAAGTTTATAGCTCCCTCGTGTTTGAACAAGAATACTTCTAGTTTAAAGTTTATAGCTTCCTCGTGTTTGAAAAAGAATACGTCAAACCCCGAGTAGTTTAAAGTTTATAGCTTCCTCGTGTTTGAACAAGAATACGTCAAACCCCGAGTAGTTTAAAGTTTATAGCTTCCTCATGTTTGAACAAGAATATGTCAAACCCTGAGTAGTTTAATGTTTATAGCTATCAACTTTCATGGATAAAGTGAATAATCATGCCTCGTGTATAATGTGGACAATCAATTGCAAACAATCGAATTTCATGTATAATGTAAACAATTAGGTTTCGTGTATAATGTAAACAATTAAGTTTCGTGTATAATGTGAACAATCAAGTTTCGTGTATAATGTAAACAATCTAGTCTTATGGATAATGCGAACAATCAAATGTAAATGATCGAATCTCATGAATAATGTAAACTATCGAATTTCGTAGGTGATCGAGCTTTGTGGATAAGCATGTTGCTCGGCGTTCATGTATAATTTCGGTAGTTGGGTTTTTAATTTTCAATTTTGTTGATGTTTATATGGATGTTTAACGCCCATGCGAAATGATTCATCTTCTTGAAGTTGGCCAGTAAGCTCATACGTTTCTAAAGGTGCAAGGTGATGAGAAAAGTGTGGCAACAGGGTTAGATCTAGGTACAATTCGATACGTGATTCCAATTGACGAACAAGAGGAGGACAAGATAGATCTTCGGGAAACACATCCTGATAGTCTCGTATGGTAGAAATGTCTTGATTGCTCCTCCTTTTGTACCTCTTTTCACCGCGTGAGCTAAAAGGCTACATAATTCTCGTGTAAGTGTTCTTGGGATACGGTATAGGATATGGGTTTTCAAGCCTAATAGGAAAACTCCTCCTCAAGGATTTACATCGTGCTTTTTAATAGGAGGGGAGGTTTGGAATGCACTTTTCAAAACTAGCAAATTTTGGCGCGATGTTTGAGGAATCATGATGGAAAAATAACGGATGTAATCATACTTGCAATATTAGGTCAGCGAGTAATAGCATTCAATTAAGATAGTTGTAAGATAAAAACTTTAATACTGAATGATAGAATGTCAAACACTTATTCCAAACATAGAGTAGCGGTTTCAAACTGAAATTTAAAAAATGAGAATAGAAAATCCGGCTAACGTCTCAGGTAGATTTCCACCAGGAAGCAGATGAGCACCTACATGGCATCGTTATGGTTACTCGTATAGCAAACCGGGCCTCAGCTCTAGCTACTTCCGTACGTGCATCAAATATCTCCTGGTCTCCTTCCATCATGTCTATGTGGGTACCTAGATTTGCAATTAGGTCCTCCTGGTACCGTACTTGACCCAATAGGTTGTCTATTCGTTGACCTTGCAGGTCGTGCCTTATTCCATGCTCCATTCCCTACCTTAGAAACTTCGTGGTCTTCACATATTGGTGAGTGGCATCAGCTGGAACTCCTATAGCACTGGTGGGTTCCATAGTCTGCCTTGCTCCTGGGTTTAGGTGGTATGGGTCAGGTGCTAGGTAAAGGTCTCTCGGTGGGGGTGGCAGCTGGTTATGCTTGTGAGTTGGTTGATAAGGGCCTTCAGATGCTCGGAGTCTCATGCATGTTCTCCTAAGCCAATCTGCTCTGCGGTCAAACATGGATCTAGCAGTTGGATGTGTCGATGGATGTGTCGATGACCGGTTGTCTGGTGATGGGGATCCGATGTCTTCCTCCTGCTCAGACTCTGTTTCGTTGTGATATTCCGGGGAGGGAGGAGGGTAGGAGACCATGTCTAGCACGAAAAGAAAAAGGTCGTAAGTGATAATAAAATGCTAAATGTTAAGTACAAAGGTTTTCATGAGTTTAGAGTTTGACTAGTCGTAACACTGTGTTCTCATAATAGTATGTTATGAGTAACATTTGACCTATAAGTAGTGTACCCATGAAGAGAATTCCCAGGAAAGAGAGGTGGGTCACAAGGGACACACTTAAGTACCCAGTCTTTCTTTAGTCAGAATCACTTATGGGCCTACACCCACTCTTCCAGCCATCATGTACTATTAACACTATTATTTGAACTCATGGTCATGATGAGAATCATTATGGATTGGGCTTCGAGGCCCAAGGGTGAGATTCATTTACTCAATCAGGATTCCTCTTCTTGGGTGGGCTCCTATAGTTCCTTATTAATGGGCATTAGGTCCAAGAATTTGAATTTTGTTCACAAGTGATGATGATGACATAATTCTCAATGTGTGAGGATTAGGATGCATGAAGTCTTAGGTATGAATAAGTGTATGGTAAAGCTTAGGATGGCATTTAGTGGAATCAAATAGGTAACATGTAGACTAATTAAACAGTGTGGCAAATAAGGTATTACATGAATAGCAATTTTGTAAACATGTAAGTTATCAAGTAATATGGCACATAAGATAACACGTATTGTATCATGCAATATTACACATAAGATAACATATAGAATAATCACACAAGGGGGTATCCTAAGGTTATAGACTAGGTCATTGGTTTCAAATAACCTAATTACCTATAACCATGGCTCTGATACCAATCTGTCACACCCCTACCGATGGCGGATTTTACGCGGGGGCTGACACGGTTGTTTAAAAGCACATGATCAACTATTAAATAAGTTTCAATATTTATTCAATCATATTAAGTAATCATTACAAGAAAAGGAGAAATACATAATATAAAAGAAACATGACATAATCAAAGTTTGAATTAAATATAACTAGGTCCATAGTCCTATATGATCAAGACTAGTCCTCAAACGGGTGCACCTGAAACATATTAAGTAAATGTCAACTACAAATAGTTGGTGAGTAACAAAGGTTTTAACACCAACAAAGAGTTGTAAATGATTTACAATTCAATATGTTCAAATCAAATCTAAGGCATAAATGTGAAAACATAAAAGGTTCCAAAGTGTACAATGAAGCCATGTAATATGTATGCACAATATAACTAATTACGTGATGTAAGGTATCAAAATGTATACACAAATCAAGATTTGTGTTAAGTAATGAATCGGATTCCCGTATAAATGATCATGTTAGGTACTACCTTAGGCTTGCAACACAAGTTAATGATTGTAGTAAACATGAACACATGTATCACCAAGTAGTTTAAGATATGAAGCACAAAGGATTTGCATAAGAACGTTGTAATTGAATTGTGTATGTAAAGTAATTGTAGACATGTTTCACCTCGAGCATTTGTAAGCAAAAGTAATGTAAAAGGGGCTATGAAACTCACCTTGAAATGAGTAGCTAGAATATCACACAGTTATGTTGTTGTTGCACAAAATTCCTAGCTAACCACAAGGTTAACCTATGATTTCATGATATAATTGAATCATTAATGTGTTCAAATGACTAAAGGAAGTCCTAATGTACAAAGGGATTGATGTGAGTGTCCTTATTTAAATAAGGTAGTTATTTGAGTTAAAATAATATTTGTTTAAATCTGGACGGGTAATTGTATTTTAATTTGAATAATGAAAGAATAGATAATGATTTCTTTTGTATACAGTTAAATGAATAAATGCATAAGTAAATAGTGTTCTTTTATTTGAAATGAATGAATACTTAGGTAATTAGTTTTCCTTCGTAAATAAGTGAATAAATAAATGAAAGGGTTTAAATGTGTGGAAAGGGTTCATTTAGGTGGGTTCAAAGGGCTTGAGGGGGTTCAATGGCTAAAGTGGGGGTTCTTTGGCTTGGAAAGGGTTCAAGGCTAAATTTATTTGATTTTAATTCATTTTAATTGTTTATAAAATGTTTCTATAAATTTTATAAATTCTAACTACCAGGTGTTTGATTACAAATATATATATATATAAAGGAGAAATTTCATTGTTATAAAATTATAAATGTTTTATTTAACAAAAATCAAATGTATGTATATATATTTAAATATTTATTCATCAATAAATATATGTATGTTTTTAAAAGATGTAAATACATGGTTTAAGCTCATAAGTTTAATTTTTTTATAAATTAAAAGTTATATACTTGATTTATTCAGTATAACCATATATATATATATATATATATATATATATATATATATAGGGGGAGAATCAAATAAAAAGTAGTTTTTCGCTAATAAATATAAGAAATGACAAAAACCTTAAGAAACGATATCAAACGAACTCCGATTGAGCTAATTTCAGTGGCGTTGAAACCGTCTCGTCGAACTCTACCATCTTAGCTTTTACAGTTTAGCTTTTAAGGTTTAGATTTTATGTTTGAATTTTAGGGGTTTAGCCTTATGATTTAGCCTTAAGGTTTAGTTTTTTGGGATTAGATTTTATGGTTTAGGTTTTTTTTGGGGTGGGGGGTTTAGGTTTTTGGGGGTAGGGGTGGTGGTTTTAGGCTTTTCGGGGAAGGGTTGGAGGGGGGGTTTAGGTTTTTTTGGGTGCGGGTGGAGGGAGGTTTAGGTTTTTGGGTCCGGGTTATTGTTCGATGAGACGGTTCCTACGCCGCTGGATTGAGCTCAATCGGAGTTCGTTTGACCAAATTCTTAGCATTTTTTAGCGAAAAACCACTTCTTAGTGTAACCGTCCCCTATATATATATATATATATATTTATGTATGTATATATATAGGGGAGGGATATTCTAAGAAAGATAAAAAGTGTAGAAAGTGTAGGAAGCCACTATGGAGTGACATGTGTCCAAGGAGGGAACCAAGGGGGAAGGGCAAATTCGTGAAAGAAACATTCGCTTGATTTTTCAAATATTCCAAATATGCACATGCAAGTCACATGCATATTCCCCCATATTTTTTAAATGTTCATAACTTTTTAATGCGTTATTATTTAAAAAAAATTACATCATAATAGCGAGCGTTTTTTTATCTTTAATATGAGTACACTATTGTTATATAAAATTTTAAAAAAAATTACGTGTTAAGTAGGATTTTTTATTCATAATGTTTTTTGCACTAGATTGTACAAACTTTATAAAAATATCATAAAAAACGACGTACAAATACCATAAAAAACCTCATAAATTAGAAAAAAAAACATAAAAAAACATTTAAACTGGACATTTTATGGTGTTTTTGAAGTGAGCGTGTTATGATGTTTTTAGAACTGGGCAAGTTTTTGAACCGGACGAGTTTATGATATTTTTAAAAGAGCTTGTTTCATCTGGAAAAGAAAAACACCATAAATAAAACACTTAAAACCATTATGGTAATGGCATCCAGAAATGTGTTTTCTGTTTTCTGCTTGATCGCGTACGAGCTCCTGCAACTCTCGCATTCATAGAGCTGAACACCAAAGATAACAATTCCTTGGAGATGTTGGAGAATCTGAAAAACACATTTTCTGTTTTCTACACAATCACCGTTCAAAACACACCATAAAGTTGCCCAGTTTAAAAACACCATAAAACGCATTTTCTGTTTTCTACACAATCAAAGTTCAAAACACACCATAAAGTTGCCAAGTTTAAAAACACCATAACACGCCCAGTTTCACATGCGTTTTTCTGTTTTTTGCATGATCGGTTATCAAAAACACCAGAAAACTCTATGAAAAATACACAATGAAAAAAGCGTTATGAAAAAACGCAGTGAAAAATGTCCATGAAAAACGTAGTGAAAAAAGTCATAAAAAAAATTCTATAAAAAAACGCAGTGAAAAAAACATAATAAAAAAACGTTATGAAAAAGTCTTGAAAAAAGGTCATGAAAAAGACACCATGAAAAAAACATCATGAAAAAAACATCATGAAAAAAACGCAGTGAAAAACGTCCATGTAAAACGCAGTGAAAAAAGTCATAAAAAACGTCATGAAAAAAACGCAGTGAAAAAACATCATAAAAAAACGTTATGAAAAAGTCTTGAAAAACGCAATGAAAAAAACGACATGAAAAAACACAGTGAAAAAAGTCTTGAAAAAACACCATGAAAACGCTGTTAAAAACGTAAAAACCCAGTTCAGCGATTTTTTATTTTTTTTAATATAGCAAGACCATACTCGTTATAAAGATAAAAAAAAAAGCTCGATTTTATGGTATAATTTTTTTAAAAAAATAATGACGTATAAAAAAAATATAAACGTTTAAAAAATAATGGTGGAAAATGCAAGTGACTTGCATGTGTATGTTATTTTTCTCTTTTGAAAGCAATTACTATTATACCCTTCAAGACTTAAAATCCATTCATTTTTACATGACCTTCTTAGAAACCATTCATCTCTAAGATCAAGTGCTCAAAATCCTTCCTACACTTTCTACATTTTTTTTCCTTACTAGTGGAACCCTATATATATATATATATATATATATATATATATATATATATATATATATATATATATATATATTTATGAGCTAAAATATGAAATTTGCATGAATGAATTCCTTATATTGAAACACTTGTAAGTACGGTTTATGTGACACAATGTATTGAATTAGAAAGAAATTAAGATGTTATTATTGTATAAATAGAATGAAAAATACGGCTAGAAAATCATGGATGTTACAGACACCATTACCCTCAACTCTTTAATAGATCCGTACATTCGTATGCTTAAGATCTACCTCCGAGTTGGTTTAAGACATCTAACTTAAAAACCTTTATTTTTATTAAAAGAGTTAATAGACTTTGTTCACCGGGATGCGGTGCAACAATGTGACCATGTATAAAGACGTATCGTTCCCAACATGAGTTCACCAACTCTTGGTTTCATGACAAAGTTCGTATAAAGACGTATGATGCGTGTAAACTATATATATATATATATATATATATATATATATATATATATATAAAGATTTTTACACAATTATAGTTTTAAAAAGGGTTTTCACCAAATACTAACTAAAGACACAACAGGCAAGTGTACCCGTCGGATAGCAATATAACAAAGGTAAGAACCAGATATCAATCTATGGATACGGTGGAATGCGATAATGAAACGGAACTAAAATTCAATCAAGTGAGAGTAAAAGATATTTGGAAGGGGTTTTTTTAATTAGCTAACATGCAAATGTATATAAATCTAAGCTAAAATCACACAACTAACAATCACGGAGAGAAAATCACTTCGGTGTCGAATCCATCTAGAAAACATTCAATAACACTCATAGAAACATGGCAAGTACACGAAACATATGTTGAGTATATTCTCGTCAAAGACATCTAATCAAATGACCATTCGGAAAGCTTGAATGAATGAATGATTCAAACTAACCACCTAAAATCATGCAATGACGTTCACGTGTTGTAATCACGTTAGTGTTTATAAAGATTGAAGTAGTTTTCGATCATGGTTGACTAATCCAACAACTAGTTAGAAAGATATAATGAAAAACACAATACCCACTCAAGTTGATTAAAATAGACAACAATATGCACTTCTTCAACATACAATGTTCATACAAAGTTTACATAAATTAGGTGTTTGTCTCAAAAAATCCTAGATAAACATAAATCCAAGCATGAAACATCATAACAAATACTTTTTCTTTCCAAACACAAGCATTAGGATGCACATTCGAGAATCATAAATCATAAGCAAGACTTCATCCACCAGTCCTAGTCAAAAGCTATAAACTAGCATACAAACATACACCAATTCATGAATATGAGCATAAACTATAAGTTTTCCAACATTATATAGTATACACAAATACAAGTCTTTACAAAAAACTTTAGATTCTCAAATACATAATTTCATTGAAGAATAATCATACGATTGTCATAACATTAACATAATTGTTGCCAATAATCCATAAATGTTGTCAAATGATTCTTAACTTCATCTAAACCAAAGTGAACAAGAGTTTAGCTCATCATGAGCAAAAGAATAACAAACAAGCAGGGAAAACAATAAGAAACATCAACGGAATACAAGAATCAAACTACTCCTCCAAGCCCAAATGTTGTAGATTATGTATGACGATCCTCTTGATGTTATAATCCCTCCAAGAAGCTTGAAATATGGCTAGAACAAAGATGATTCGGAGCACAAAATAGTGGGTTTTTGCTCAACGTGTTGAATGAATGAAGTCAAGAAAAATCTATGTATTTATAAAGCTGGGGATGCACGACTGTGACAGGTGGAGAGGCACGACCGTGCCTGTCACTGGGGCACGACCGTTCCTAGTGATGAGCGCGGTCGTGTGACAGTTGGATGACTGATTCGTAGCTTCTATTAGATCCTTGCTTCGAGGTTGTACGGTCATGAGGTCATGAATAAGACTCACGGGTGTGCATGCGGTCGTGAGGGAGCAAGAGTAGGGTTGTGCTCGAGAATTTGGCTTGGCGCGGTCGTGCTAGTTCCTGGGCACGACCGTGTCTAGGGTTCTGGAGGCAAGCGTGGCCGTGCCAAGTAGGGGGCACGACCACGCCTCTTCAACAGAAACACTAAAACTTCTAGAAAACTCCTGGAATCTTCTTCTTTATCAACTTAGCTTCACAAAACCTACAAAACTGAAAATGAAGCAAATAAGTGTCTAAACTCTGGAAATAACCGGAAATTGATCGTGAATTGAGCGAAATTTTGTGCCAAAAAGATGTGTAATTCTTAACACATCAACGTACGATTTCTATCAATATCAACGAGGTGTTGCCTTATAAAAATCCGCTTGTATAAAGACATATAAGTTTCAAGAAAAGTTTGATTAAAAAGGTTTTACGGTCTTACACTTCAAAATCAAGAACACTCACACGTTTAAAGACTAGTTTAGATAAAGATAAAAAGTCCACCATAAAAATGGTTTTAAGAGAGAATGATTAAAGTTAAACATTAACATGCACCAAACTTCATCTACAAAGGGTTTTGCCACGAATGGCCATACGAACATGCATAAAGCTAAGTTTCGTAGGCTCCCCTATTGCAAACAAAGCAGAAGAGCCTCTCTAGTCTCTACTCTACAACTACAGAAGCGGACTATAGGAGTGTGATTTTATCTCTGGATTGGTATGTGGAATGAAAAACCCACGCCTTCTATTTATAGGCCCCCGAAATGGGCAATGCACGACCGTGCATTGGTTTGCACGGGAGTGCAAATACCCAGAGGTACACAGGTACAGATGGCAGGGTACGAAAGCATCTTGGGGCACACAGAAGACCAATACACGGGCGTGCAATGGGATGCACGGCCGTGCATCCCACCTTTTCTCCCTCCTTTTTTATTTTGCTTATTGTTAACTTATGTTGACTAATTTTGACTTCTTGGGGGGTCAAAGTTCAATTGTGCTTTTTCCTATCTCAAGAGAAAGCTTGAATTTTTTGATGACTTTGGCTTGTTTTCGCTCTTTTTCTCTCGGGACGTTGTTTAACCAGCAATTATAAAATATTTAAGTGGCAATTGCAAGGTTATTATTCAATTAGTACCATAATATGGGGATTATTATGCATGCAAAACATGTATAATTTAGGACATGTCATCAGTCTTCAGCACAGCAGCCTGACGTCCATGCTATTCGGCCCTCACGGCTCCTTTACTTTTCTTTTGCTTTACTTTTACTACCTGTCATGCATACTAATAGTCAGCTAACACTTGTGAGTTCTATCTTTACTTTAAATTGTAAACTTTCTTTAGGTAGCTAGTTTTATAAAAAATAAAATAAGCTTTCTTTATTTACTTTAAAACAAATTTTCCTTTGCCTTTACCTTAAAACTTTACAACGTCAAAATTTATAAAATCGTTCCGTTTCTTTCTTTCATTAAAACTTTACCTTTGACGAAACCGATTAAGGTGTCCTCCTTTACTCTAGCACACATTACTTTTCACTCGTACAGGACAAGTGACTATAACATACTTTAACTATCATATATGGATCAATGTCCGAGGACAAGGCCCCTTTCTCGCTTACACCTAGGGGTAAGACTTTTACTTTAACATTGCCCACCCTTAGGGTGGGACTTTCTTTCTCGCTTACACTTTAGTGTAAGACTCCTTTAGCAATTGCTCACACCTCAGGGTGAGACTCCTTTATCATTGCTTGCACCTCAGGGTAAGACTCCTTTAGAATTACTCACACCTCAGGGTGAGACTTCTACTTTAGCATTGCTCACACCTTGGGTTGCGACTTCTACTTTAGCATGCCTGCAGGACTTTCTACTATGAAGTATTATGCAATGCAATTATACTACAACACATAATATATTGCCAATAAACACATATCACATAGACAAATAACACATATTATCACATAAGCATATAATATGGCATCGGTCATTGTTTCTGTCAAGCTACACCGAAGTGCAACTTCTTTACCTCCTTTACTTTAGCACTCTACTTTCTTTAAAAATTCATTTCAAAGATAGTACTATACTCTTTAACGGTTTCTCATTCTTTTTATAAAAATATATATTTTTATAAAACAATACTTTAGCTTTTAAAACTATCTTCCTGTCATTATGCATGCTAGCCCAAAACCAATGGGAAAAAGGGCAATAAGAACTCACCTGATAATCGGGTTCCTGAGATACTATCATCGGTCAATAGGCTTCTCTAGGCGTCACACACAATTTGTATAATTAATTCATACAAGATAAGATAACTGACCTAATCGACACTAGGCTTTCTCAACTTTTAAGTTGGCGAACTTAAGGTTATGCTCTCCACTTTTGATACCGGCGAACTTAGGCTACGTTTGCCTCTTTGACTTTAGCGAACTTATCAAGTTCGTTTTCTTGGATCCTGGCGAACTTAAGTCAAGTTCTCCATCTTTGACATTAGCGAAATTATCCCAAGTTCACCTTATTTGGCTAACGCAAACTTGATCTAGCGAACCTATTAAGTTCACCACATGAGCATCATGTGAACCTAGCAAGTTTGCCTGTGCGGGTTGTCTTCTTCCTCAAAACCCTAGAAATTTCGGCTAAGTTTTTCAACGTTCAAGCTTCGAACTTTTTACGTTCAAAATGTTACTATTCACTCCATGAACCTAAATCTATGTTCATTTAGTCGTTTCATACGTAAAAACCCAACCTTTACGCGTTTTTTACCAGAAACCCATTAAAAGCTAAAAACTCAGATCTAGATGAGTTTGCTACATGAATTCGTTTGCTACTTCGATCCTCAGCCTCAGTATATGATAACGATCAATCCTTGAGCTTCTCCACTCGAAATCCCAACTTTCTCTCTCTAATCTCTCTTTAGATTTCTCTCTCTAGAAACTTTCAAACGGTGAGAATGAGGAGAAGGGAAGGTGACGGCTAGGGTTAAGCCTCCCTTCCCCACTCGTCTTTCGTCTCGTGTCATGTTTACCCCTTCACGTTTATTCTCATTTATTCTTTTATTCCCGAGTCTCGTTCATATCTTCACATTTATTATTATTATTATTTTTGGGATGTTACAGGTGTACCCCTCTTATAAAAGGTTTCGTCCTCGAAACTGTCATAAGTTAAACAGATGAGGGTACAACTCCTTCATTTCCGCTTTGGTTTCTCAAGTAGCTTCTGATCCTTTACTATGTTTCCATTGTATTTTAACCAACTGAATTACTTTATTTCGTAGTGGCTTCTCTTTTCTGTGTTCTTCAACATAGTTGAGACTATTGTCTACATCAATTTTGTTAAGTGGCACGTGTGCTGATTCGTTAGCTAGACACTTACGCAAGTGGAAAGTAGGGTGGATCCCACTCAACTCATCAAGCAATTCTAGCTGGAAAAGAACTTCACCAACCCGCGCCAGTATCTTGAAAGGGCCTACGAACCTTGGACTTAATATCCCTCTTTTCCTGAACCGTATAATCCCTTTCTAGGGGGGATACTTTCAATAATACTTGATCCCCGACAATAAACTCGATGGGTTTCTGCATCTTATCCACGTAAGACGTTTGACGATCTTGCGCTGCTTTCATCCGGGCTTTAATCTGGTCAAACTTTTCAGAGGTTGCCATGACTACCTCTAAGCTTCCCAACTCTTTATGTCCTATTTCGCCCCAACAGACCGGGGTTCAACATCTTCTACCATACAAAATTTCATAGGGCGGCATGCCAATAGTGGCATGGTAACTGTTGTTGTAGGAGAATTCTGCCAGAGGTAGGTGACTATCCCAACTGCCACCAAAATCTATAATGCACGCGTAGAGCATATACTCCAACGTTTGGATGGTCTTGTCCGACTGACCATCCGTCTGTGGGAGATAAGTCGTGCTGATGTTCAATCTCATACCCATTGCCTCATAAAATCTTTTCCAGAACCTCGATGTGAATATTGTGTCCCGGTCAGATACAATCGGCATTGGTACACCATGTCGGGAAACCATCTCATTGATAAATACTTCTGCATGTTTCTCAGATGAATAAGTTTCATGGATTGGCAGGAAGTGTGCACTCTTTGTCAAACAATCCACTATTACCCAAACTGTATCATGCCCTTTAGCTATGCGAGGCAGCTTCGTAATGAAGTCCATGGTAATACGCTCTCATTTCCATTCCGGTATATCCAAGGGCTGGATCTTCCCGTATGGTTTCTGATGTTTGGCCTTAACCTGTGAGCAAGTCAGACGCTTACTCACATATTCTGTCATATCATTCTTCATGTTAGGCCACCAGTACTCTTTCTTCAAATCCTGGTACATCTTTGCGGTTCCCCGGTGGATGAAATATTGAGACTTATGGGCCTCGTCGAGTACTTTGGCCCTAATCTCTCCGTGTAGGATCGATGTATTACAAGATGGTTCTGTTTAGTTGATATTGGTGGAAACAATAACAACTATGTAATGCAACAAGAAACAATGAGAATATTGATAAATGCAAATTATATTACTCTTCAATGTTAACAAGTTACAAAGAAGACTCTAAGGAAGCATATTTTACAACTGAAGAGAAATAATACATATAAAGGAACTTAGAATCAAGACAGACCCTTAATTCTAATTATCAGATCTAACACAAGTCGTTGGTCTTTTACAGATATAAGCTACACTACAATTGGAGGACAACAAGAAGACTACTGCAGCAAAAAGACAACTGCAAAACAAAAAGTCTTCTCATGAATCTTTGAAGGAGACTTCAGAAGTAGTAGCATTGTCTTTTGACATCTGCACCAATAACATTCCTTCTGCTGATAGGTGTGTCAGTGTTGCAGTAGAGGAAGTCAGTAGTAAAGTCAAAGCTGACGATGATTTGCCTATCAGCAGTAACAATGTATGATGCTGTTGAGAAGCCTATCAGCAGCAACCTTGAACTTCAGCAGATAAAGCCTATCAGCAGCATAGGCAGCAAAGTATACCTATCTGCAGCATAAACACTTATCCGCAGCAACTTCATCAATAGCAAAATTGTGAAGTCTACAGCATTTATACTTGGAGAGTTTTGTAGTCATCAATCTTTATCTCTACAAACTCCCCCTAGACTGATGCTACCAAAACTCTTTACTGCCTTTGTTCCTTAAGTTTCTGCATGTTCAGGACAATCCTTGCATTCTCATAACCTCTTGGATCCTTGTAGGGATTGTCAAAAGGAATTTCAGACAGAGACTTAATGTCCCTACTTGGCATGCTAAATATAGCTTTGCTGGAACATCTCATCTTGTTTCCTTGGACATCAACCGGCGTATATTCATCATTTACAGCATTATAGGACCAATTGACAAGAGGAAAATGGGATTGGAGTGGTTTTGCATCAATGACAACATCTTTGCTAGGATTGAAGTAATGTTTTATTATTAGCAAGAGATGCCTCCCATTTTCATTGTCAGCCTCATAAGCTTCACCCCTAGATCAGAGTCTAGAAGCTGCATCACCTCATCAACAGAAATGTAGATTGATCTTTTCTTTTCTATCTCCCCTCTAAAGTCTTCATACCACTCATTTGAATCACTATAGAACCACTGGACAATCTTCCTTGAATCAGAAGAGCTGGTAGGAGGTTTTGTTTTCTTTTTAGGAGGTTGTTGATGAGAGGGAGCTGGGTGAGAGGATTTGGACTTTATGGGAGAGGAGGAGGGAAGTCTAGGAGAGGGAGAGGGAATTTGTTGGATGGAAGGAGTATGAACTAAGGACTCAGTTTTGGGCTTCTTTGGTTTTCTTTCTTCAGCAGTGGTATTAGCCCTTTTCTTCTTCAGTCTCTCCTCTTCTTCCTTTTTCACCTGTCTGTAGAGGGCTTGAAGGTTCATGAATTTCATGAGACCTAGCCTCCTTCCACTCTCAACTCTTGCCTTTAGAAAGTCAATCATGACCTTTCTTTCTTCATAAGTTCTTTTATTGAAGGCAATGGCTTTCCTAGACTTTTGTCTTCCTTTTTCTTCTTCTACTGCTCTCTTCTTCTTAGCAAGCTCTCCTTGTTAACCAATGAAGGCCCTGTATATTTCTTTATTTGATAATATCTCAAGGTAGTCTGCATCCTCACCGTTGAAGCACTTTTGTGTGACAAACACTCTGGATAGAGTCTTAGTTTATGTACTTTCTTTGTATGTATTTGTCTTTGTTTGTAAGCGTTTGTATGTATTAGTTATCGAGTTGTGTTTACTAATGCATGTTGATTGTTGCTTAATTCTCTAAGTGTTTTGTGCACTTAGTATGTGCGCAGGAATTACTTCCTGCGTACTTAGTAAGTGCGCAAGAATACTCTACGTACTTGCTAAGTACGCAGGAACAATTTGCCCTGCGCACTTAAGGTCTAGTATAAATAGAATAGGTTGACAGAATGTAAGTATGCAGACATTTGCACTCAGTATTTTCTCTCTGTAACCTTAAAGTGTTTATAATAGACGAAGTTTTAAAGTGATTTTATTGTCGGTTTACTTTGTGTTGTTTGATTCTCCACCTAGTCACGGGCATTCTGCACCCGGTCCGACTAGTCACACACACACGTAACGATCTGAGACACCCGGGGACCTACAAGTTGTATCAGAGCTTTGCACTTGATTTCGAGTGTTGTGAGTGTGTTAGGAGTATTTTCTACACATCCTATAGAGTTTTTGCAAACAAAAGTGGGTGTTTTTGTTGATTTTTGTGATAAATTATGGGTAGCTCTTGAGAAATAATTTAGAAGCAAAAATCACTCAAAAACCGACTTTTGTTGTGTATTTGAGTGTTTTGAGCATCAAAGGTTGGTTAGAAACGAGTTTCTGACCCTTTGGCTCATTTTGTTTGGTAAATTTTTCAATTTCTGCCATCTCCGGTGAGTTTCCGGTGACCGGAAAAAGTTGGTGAGAGTTGGTGAAAAGGTGATATGCGTACTTACCTTATTTGGCAACAAGTACAGTCTTGCTGCGTACTTACCAAGTACGCAAGACCAATCTTGGTACGTACTTAAGTTATTTCCTGCGTACTTATCATTTACTCCTGCGTACTTATCAAGTACGCAAGAGCAAATCCTAACTACGCAAGACTACTTCTTTAAGTGCGCAAGGCCAGTTACAAGTGCGCAAGCTTCTTTGAATTTTCTGAAATTTGACTAAGTGTTCACCATGTCAAATCTTCAGAACCTCGGTAACCTTTTGAACTATGACAACGAGATCGGAACCCCTCAGAAACCGCCAAAGCTGCTTAATATAAATGATTATTCAAACTGGAAAGCACGCTTTGAGCATTATATTTCTTATACCGATTCTTCGTTGTGGATACCCATTCTAGAGGGCTATAAGCATCCCACATACATTTACCTTGATGACGAAGTTCCCAAGCCTATCTCTACACTTGATGAAGAAGGAAAAAAAGTTTATGATAGAGAGAAGAAGGCACACGGATCTATCACTATGGCCTTGAGCAGGGAGTTATTCCACAGCTTCAGAGGATACGATAACTCCAAGGATCTCTGGAAGGCGTTACATAAGAGATTCGAGGGTAATAGTGACATCAAGAAGAGTAAAAGGGATCTTCTCAGGAAGAAGTATGAGAGCTTCAGATATCTAGACAACGAATCCATAGATGAGCTCATCTCTAGATTCTATCATCTGCAGACTGAGTTAAAAGCTTTTGACCTTATCTATCCAAATAAGGAATTAGTTGAAAATTTTCTAGATGCTTTGCCTCCCAAATTTGAGATGTATACTACCCTGATGAGAGAAAATTCTAAGTTTTATGAGATGACAATTGACGAGGCAATTCGAAAGGTTCAAGCACATGACATGAACCTAAAAAGAAAGGAGAGCTCAGGAAGACCTCAAATACAAGACCCTTCTATGTATTATGGTGTCACACCCCAACCGACGGCGGATTATACGTCGGGGCGGACGCGGTTGTTCAATAGCACAAGGTTGACTATTAAAGTTTCAATACTTTATTAATAAATAATTTAAGATTCAATACAAGGAAACATAACAAGAATACAACGTTTAATTGATAAGTAGTCTAGGTCCAAAGCATCCTATGTGATCACAAACAAGTCTCATGATGTAGAACCTGAAACATGTGAAAGAATCTGTCAACTACAAAATAGTTGGTGAGATACAAAGGTTTTGACACAGTTTAACAAGTATTTGAGAAGAATTACAATTCACTATGATATATGCATTCTATAATGTAAGTATGAGAACAAGTATCTTAAACATTGTGCACTTCAACCCTCCAACCAAGTTTAGGCATAACCCGCAGGTTACCCTTATAAGTCTCAAGTTTAAAGTTTAATTCAGTAACAATCACCAAGGGCTCCCCCCCGAAGGGGTCAATCAATCAAGGTGGATTGGTCAAATGCAATAGATCTATCATTTTTACTATAGGCTTGATCAAAGTTAATGAATGTGCTAGTTTTAAGTTTAATCTAAGCATACAAGTCTTAAGTTTAACATAAGAATAAGCATCTAGTCATAGTTGTACAGGAATTGTATAAGTTTAATGTTTTTGAACATGTTTCACCCCAAAAGTATAGAAAGGAAAAAGGGGCTAAGTATACTCACTTGGATTGATGAAGAGCATCCGACAAGAATAAGTATTTGCAAGACTTCGAGGGAGAATATCCTCACAATGAGCCTAAGGATATAAGTCTAAAGTCTCAAGTTTGTTTCTACAAGACTAAGGCAAAGAATCTAGGATTTCAAGAGTCGACTAGGGTTCCAAATGGTGGGCGGAAATGATTGTGTTTATAGGGTTTAAACCCAGTTTTAAATAAAGTTTCACAAGGCCCAAAGCTTTATGGGTTTATAGTTTAAAACAATTATTAGTTAGAATAATTATTCAAAAACTATACAATTATTAATTTCATCAAGTTAGGTAGTAATAATTTAAGTGTTTAGAGGTAAAGTGATAGTAATTGTTAGGGAAAAGACTATATTAAAGTTTAACAATAATTATCAATTATTAAGGGTTAATAATAGTAAAGAATGTATAACGATAACTATTATTTAGAGGATAATAACTAAGGTTTTGTGATAATCATTTTAAGAATACATGATTATTTAGGATAAAAATCATCCAATTGAAAATAGTAAATATGGACCATTCACGTTTTATTTAAATAAATAAATAGGTCTTGAATTAAATGTTAAACCGAAGTTTATAAATCAAGTTAATATTTAAAAACCAAATAATATGTTTATTTCAGAAAATAATTTTTATATTTTCTAATTCATTAAAATAGTTCTTGTTTAGAATATAATTTTTTTTATAAAGTTTTAAAAGTATTTTCATAATTTTAAGAATTTTAAAACTATTTTAAAGGAATAAATATTATAAGTTTTATACAAAGTTTAATTAAATAAAATAGTTCTGGAATAATAACGTATAAACAAAATTCAGTTCAAGTTTATTAAAGTATTAGAAAGTTTATAAAAATTATTAAGAGTATTAAAGTTGTTTTTAAATAGGCAAAAAAAATGAAAAGGGCAAAAACCGGTTCCCCGGGTTCGAACTCGGGTCCCTGCCCGGTTCACCCGTATACACACATACTCGGACCATCCCGTCTACGGGCTCGTCAAGTTTAAACACGGATTAACAATTTGATGAATACTATCCCGGATTACCCACAAATTGACATGAACCCTAGAACGATATCTTCCCCAAATACACCACGATTCGCCCTCTGTTGATGAAATCAAACAGAGGGCTTTTGATCTTTAGAGTTTAGCGAATACGATAGTCACGAGAATTACCTGAAACGGGTGAGAACGGGTCTGGACCTCCGAGTCGGCTGTCGCGGCTTTGAATCGGAAAATGTAGATATGATACTGAGAAATCGGTGTGTGAGAGAGGTTTGGAGTGATGTTGTTGAGATATGGGGGGTCGATATTTATAACCAATTCGGCATTGAATGCGCGAATGGGTAGGGGAAAATCGGTTGACCCGATCGGAGTAAATACCGACATCACGCGTCGCCTCGGTCGGATTGGATCATTAATACACCTTGGGGAGGGGCCCGAGGTTCGTTGAATGTGGCCGGAATCGTGTTTTCGAATAATTTGAAGTAAAAACCGCCTTTGCGGGAGTCGAACCTGCGACCGATTTTGGTTTCAAGTAGTTTGGTCGAATTACAGAACAGGTCCATGAAGTTCCGAAGCTTTATCATTCTAGGTTAAAATGTAGTTTCAAGTGTAAAACAAGTTTTAGGATTGGCAGATTTGGTCCCTCGACTTTTAAAAGTTTAATAAGTTTTCTCAAATGATTTTAATCATTTTTATAAAATGATTCCTATGATTATTTGTTTATAAGTTTAAGAAGTTAAAAGGAGTTTATATCATTTGTCTAAATACAAACTTATAAAGTTTTAAGAATATATATATATATTTATACTTTTCAATAACTCTCACTTATATATATATACATATATATATATATATATATATATGTTTCAAGT
This sequence comes from Smallanthus sonchifolius, assembly GCA_023525975.1. Lineage (NCBI taxonomy): Eukaryota > Viridiplantae > Streptophyta > Magnoliopsida > Asterales > Asteraceae > Smallanthus > Smallanthus sonchifolius. The sequence goes on from CM042023.1 coordinate 44,231,496, forward strand.
ATAAAAATTAATTTAAAATGGATATTCATTTTCAAGGAACTAGTTTTAATAAGATTTTCGAGTTTTAATTTACTAACACGTGCCAGGGTTTAGGAAAAGATATGTCGAAAATCTCGGATATTACAGTCTCCCCTACTTTAGGAAATTTCGTCCCGAAATTAAAGTAGAAGGCCTCTGTTTCCAAGATTTAAGTTTATGATATGTGTAAGGATAAAGAGGAAAGATAAGTAACCCTGGGTTACGTTTAGGGTTCTAAATGAGATGGAATGACAGGAATAAGATTACGCTCAAGTTTCTAAGTTTTCAACGCATATGGTTGCCAAGAGTTTCCCTAAGAAGCATGACGATTTGTTTCCAGGAATGTATTTGAGAGAATAACTGATAAACTTCCATTCAAGGTTTAAAGTGAGATGCATCACTCAGAATGGATTCGACGATAGTGTAATGATTTGAGTTTGCAGTCTAACACGTCTATGGATTTGCTACGGTACCTAAGTTTCGTGGCTACCTTTTACGATAAGTCTTAGATTATAGCACACGACAGAGTTTACTATGTCTTCCCATACGCTGATTTTTCATGCCTACGTGTGCACCCGCAAGCATTTGAATCGTCGTATAGTCCGCATAGATCCTTCCGTTTGTGTGTGGATCGAGAAAGAGTACAAGAATTTGTTTAACTCATGACTAGTGTTTCAACATAAGAGTGATCATTGATTACTGAGTCCCTTAGAGAGAAACGTCATTCAATGATTAAAGAGAAAGGAATGTGACAAGATTTAGAGTTTCAAAGTTTCCTCGTGATTGAATAAGAATACTTCAATCATTGAGTAGTTTAAAGTCTTTACACTTTCCTCATGTTTGATCAAGAATACATCAAACCTTGAGTAGTTTAAAAGTCTTATACGTTCATCATGTTTGAACAAGCATACGTCATACATGGAGTAGTTTAAAGTCTCATACGTTCATCATGTTTGAACAAGAATACGTCAAACATGGGGTAGCTCAAATTGTGTTTGAACAGAGTACGTCAAACATAGAATAGTTTAAATTATGTTTGAACAAGAATACGTCAAACATAGAATAGTTTAAATTGTGTTTGAACAAGAATACGTCAAACATAGAATAGTTTAAATTGTGTTTGAACAAGAATACGTCAAACATAGAATAGTTTAAATTGTGTTTGAACAAGAATACGTCAAACATAGGATAGTTTAAATTGTGTTTGAACAAGAATACGTCAAACATAGAATAGTTTAAATTGTGTTTGAACAAGAATACGTCAAACATAGAATAGTTTAAAGTCTCTTAGTTTAGCTTCATTGCATAGGAGTATACGATTACGCTTTGAGTATAAAGTGGTTATCTAAACACTCTAGTATTTAAGAGAGGTGTGGGACAGCGTTTGGAACAGGATTGACCGTTATACACTTTCTCACAGAAGATTCGAGTTGTTCAGAAGGTTTGGTGGATCCCGATGTTTGGTTTAGATAGGAGTCAGAGGATGTATTCTGCTAAAGAGAGTAATGTCCTCCTTCCTGCTAGAGTCTAGTATCAAGAGTGAAGTTTTCTCATGTATATGAAAATGAACGTTTTATCGAGTCTTACAAGGTTTAGTTAAGATGGACACACAAAAGTTTTCAAGACTAAGAATCCAAGTATAAGTTTGAAAATAGGATAAGTCAGTTGAGTTTCAAGTTTCAGTATTAAGCTTCACATGATCCCTTATTAGACATGCTTTCTTTAGTGGTTTAGAAGGTGTTTAGTTTCAGGAATACGGGTTTGAGTATTTGTATAAGTTTTTTTTTACATGACTCAAAAAGTCTCTGACTTTGTGTAGACGAATTTTAATGTTTTAGCAACGTGCATTTAAGATTTTAGTTCCCGCTGTGATTTATAGCGAATCTTTTACGTGACAAGAGTTGGATGAGGAAAGTCTCCTAGCATAGGGTAACGGGAAAAGTTTTGGAAATGGTAGTATGTTTACAAATTTATCTTGTTTCATAAAAAAATGCGTAGCTTTCTTTTATATAGTGCATAACTAAGATGTTCAAGAATAATGAGTTAAACAACGATGAGTAGTATAAGTAGGACTTACAAAGAGGTATGTATGATTGTCAAACAAAAAGTTGGTCAAGTTTTGAAGTGTGAAGTTTATATAAAGGGTAAGGATCATAGTTGATTACGACAGTGGTTCGTAAGTCGTGTTGTTTTAAAAGAGTGCTTACGAATTAGAAGGTTGGTTCAAAGTTTATTCTTCAAGTATACGTGTCACTTAGGATTTTTATAGTTTAATGCCACGTTGTTAATTATCTCGAGTACTAACGTGAGCTGCTCTTGACGAAGGTGTGTGGGTAAGAGTGTTAAGTTTGTAGTGCTAGAAGGAAAGTCAAGCTAGTAAGTGATAACAAAATAAATTTCAAAATAACTTTCGTTAAATGTTTCAAAATTGGGACTTCTAGCCCTTACATAATACAATTTAAACGGAAAAATTAAGGTGTGTAAGTAAGTTGATTTAATATGTTCAAAAGGTTTTTACTCATAATACTGAGTCATCACAGTAATATATAAAAAAATGGCTTTTGGCTTGAAGTTGGTGGGCTAACGAAGAGAATTCCCGGAAGAAGGGGTGGGTCGCAAGGACTCACTTATGTACCCTATTTCCCTAGCCAGAACATCCTCATGGGCCTACAACTTCTCTCAGTTGTTGTCACCGATGTTTGGGTTTATGGTACTATGTCGAGGTTCATTATGGGTTTAGAGTCTTAAACGTGGATCTTGTTTATTCTATAGTAGGCTTCTTCTCTTGCGGGAAAACGATCAGGTTACTAATCCCTTTGTTAATGTACTTTAGGTTTAAAAGACGTTAAGTTTTGTGTACAAGAAACGGTGATGTGTAAGTTATAAGGACGTATGAAGGTTTTGAGATATATAAAAGTGTAACAAGGTTTTGAGTTAGTCATAAAATGAAGTTTGCTTGAGTGACGAAAAATGAAATGAGACACAAGGGTTTCCCCTTATATGCCAAGTTTATAAAATAATGAAGTTTGTAAAACGACTTGTAGGGCAATACATAGTTTTAATGGGCTGTTAGTTCAAGGATCATGAAGTTTAAGGATGTATGAAAACTTTGAGATGTATAAAAGTGTAACAAAAGTCTTGAGTTAGTTATCAAATGAAACTTGGTTAAGTGCTAAGGGGATAAGGTAAGAATACAAGGGTTACCTCTTAGGTGTCATATTTATAAAATAATGAAGCTTTATACAAGAATTTGTAGGGTAATACATAGTTTTAAGGGTTATATTACAACGATCACGAAGTTTACTGCGTAGTATCTATAAATATAAGTTTATGTATGTAGTTTTTAAGTATAATCTCGTAATAATTTCTCCATTGAAGGTAACTCCTTCAGGTCATGAAGAGTAAGCATGCTGTCATGTGACCATTCTTGAAAAGACGGAACATAAGAATCATAGAGTAAAGGTTACAGAGGAAAGTTTTTGAATCATGAATTTATGAAGTGTATAATATTTGAGATAGTACTCATTTAGTGCATATCACTAAGTAAGTACTTTGACATATCAAGAGGGATCTAAGCTCACTAATGTTTAGAGAAGTCATGCATTCCTATAAGTGGATACTCATCCCAAGAATTCCCAGGAAAGCATACGGGTCCAACGGTTGATTTGGATTTGTACGAAATGCTTTCCTTGACAGAATTTCCCAGGATGCAGGTATCCACCCTTCCGGTCCGCACAAGTTCTCGCACATTATCTAGAACTTAAATATTCTTGACGAGAGTTTAGTGGTGGATTAGGCTTAAAGCCTAAGAACGTGTCTTCGATGTAGTAGACTTCTTATGGCACGTAGGTAAGTAGGAACGTAGAATCTCCAAGCGTTCACGTATAAGATTTAAGAATAGAATGAGGAGAGAATTCCTAGTAAAGGACATGAGATAACTCATGTTTGGGTCTCCTAAGTTATAGTCTAGGTCATGTGTCTAATAACCTAATTCCCTATAACCAAGGCTCTGATACCAATCTGTCACACCCCAACCGACGACGAATTATACATCAGGGCGGACGCGGTTGTTCAATAGCACAAGGTTGACTATTAAAGTTTCAATACTTTATTAATAAATAATTTAAGATTCAATACAAGGAAACATAACAAGAATACAACGTTTAATTGATAAGTAGTCTAGGTCCAAAGCATCCTATGTGATCACAAACAAGTCTCATGATGTAGAACCTGAAACATGTGAAAGAATCTGTCAACTACAAAATAGTTGGTGAGATACAAAGGTTTTGACACAGTTTAACAAGTATTTGAGAAGAATTACAATTCACTATGATATATGCATTCTATAATGTAAGTATGAGAACAAGTATCTTAAACATTGTGCACTTCAACCCTCCAACCAAGTTTAGGCATAACCCGCAGGTTACCCTTATAAGTCTCAAGTTTAAAGTTTAATTCAGTAACAATCACCAAGGGCTCCCCCCCGAAGGGGTCAATCAATCAAGGTGGATTGGTCAAATGCAATAGATCTATCATTGTTACTATAGGCTTGATCAAAGTTAATGAATGTGCTAGTTTTAAGTTTAATCTAAGCATACAAGTCTCAAGTTTAACATAAGAATAAGCATCTAGTCATAGTTGTACAAGAATTGTATAAGTTTAATGTTTTTGAACATGTTTCACCCCAAAAGTATAGAAAGGAAAAAGGGGCTAAGTATACTCACTTGGATTGATGAAGAGCATCCGACAAGAATAAGTATTTGCAAGACTTCGAGGGAGAATATCCTCACAATGAGCCTAAGGATATAAGTCTAAAGTCTCAAGTTTGTTTCTACAAGACTAAGGCAAAGAATCTAGGATTTCAAGATTCGACTAGGGTTCCAAATGATGGGCGGGAATGATTGTGTTTATAGGGTTTAAACCCAGTTTTAAATAAAGTTTCACAAGGCCCAAAGCTTTATAGGTCTATAGTTTAAAACAATTATTAGTTAGAATAATTATTCAAAAACTATACAATTATTAATTTCATCAAGTTAGGTAGTAATAATTTAAGTGTTTAGAGGTAAAGTGATATTAATTGTTAGAGAAAAGACTAGATTAAAGTTTAACAATAATTATCAATTATTAAGGGTTAATAATAGTAAAGAATGTATAACGATAACTATTATTTAGAGGATAATAACTAAGGTTTTGTGATAATCATTTTAAGAATACATGATTATTTAGGATAAAAATCATCCAATTGAAAATAGTAAATATGGACCATTCATGTTTTATTTAAATAAATAAATAGGTCTTGAATTAAATGTTAAACCGAAGTTTATAAATCAATTTAATATTTAAAAACCAAATAATATGTTTATTTCAGAAAATAATTTTTATATTTTCTGATTCATTAAAATAGTTCTTGTTTAGAATATAAGTTTTTTTTTTATAAAGTTTTAAAAGTATTTTCATGATTTTAAGAATTTTAAAACTATTTTAAAGGAATAAATATTATAAGTTTTATACAAAGTTTAATTAAAAAAAATAGTTCTGGAATAATAACGTATAAACAAAATTCAGTTCAAGTTTATAAAAGTATTAGAAAGTTTATAAAAATTATTAAGAGTATTAAAGTTGTTTTTAAATAGGCAAAAAAAATGAAAAGGGCAAAAACCGGTTCCCCGGGTTCGAACTCGGGTCCCTGCCCGGTTCACCCGTATACACACATACTCAGACCATCCCGTCTACGAGCTCGTCAAGTTTAAACACGGATTAACAATTTGATGAATACTATCCCGGATTACCCCCAAATTGACATGAACCCTAGAACGATATCTTCCCCAAATACACAACGATTCGCCCTCTGTTGATGAAATCAAACAGAGGGCTTTTGATCTTTGGAGTGTAGCGAATACGATAGTCACGAGAATTACCTGAAACGGTGGAGGAACGGGTGAGAACGGGTCTGGACCTCCGAGTCGGCTGTCGCGGCTTTGAATCGGCAAATGTAGATACGATACTGAGAAATCGGTGTGTGAGAGAGGTTTGGAGTGATGTTGTTGAGATATGGGGGTCGATATTTATAACCACTTCGGCATTGAATGCGCGAACGGGTAGGGGAAAATCGGTTGAGCCGATCAGAGTAAATACTAACATCACGCGTCGCCTCGGTCGGATTGGATCGTTAATACACCTTGGGGACGAGTCGCATGCGCGAGGCGACGCCCGAGGTTCGTTGAATGTGGCCGGAATCGTGTTTTTGAATAATTTGAGCTAAAAACCGCCCCTTGCGGGAGTCGAACCTAGGACCGATTTTGGTTTCAGGTAGTTTGGTCGAATTACAGAACAGGTCCTTGAAGTTCCAAAGCTTTATCATTCTAGGTTAAAATGTAGTTTCAAGTGTAAAACAAGTTTTAGGATTGGCAGATTTGGTCCCTCGACTTTTAAAAGTTTAATAAGTTTCTCAAATGATTTTAATCATTTTTATAAAATGATTCCTATGATTATTTGTTTATATGTTTAAGAAGTTAAAAGGAGTTTATATCATTTGTCTAAATACAAACTTATAAAGTTTTAAGAATATATATATATATATTTATACATTTCAATAACTCTCACTTATATATATATATATATATACATATATATATATATATATGTTTCAAGTATAAAAATTAATTTAAAATGGATATTCATTTTCAAGGAACTAGTTTTAATACGATTTTCGAGTTTTAATTTACTAACACGTGCCAGGGTTTAGGAAAAGATATGTCGAAAATCTCGAATATTACATATGGGACGTCTTCTACAACCAAGACATCGGGCTCTGGAATTGATCTTTTCTCGGGAAACTCTCATGAGGAAGAAACTTTAAAGGCTTGTGGTGGTCATGCGTGCTATGCAGCATCTGGATCTGGTTCTGGATCTCATCACCAGAACTCCTCAAGAAATCCTTCTCCCACATCTTCAGGTAACCAATCAGCAATAGCCAAGATAGCTGAAGATCATGTGGCTTTATTCTCATCATGCATGCTTGCCTATGAGAACTTCATTGGCGGCAAGCTAACGGATCCTAAAACTATCGAAGAAGACTTTAAACAGGTGGATCCTGATGATATGGAGGATATGGATATTCAATGGAATATGCCCATGATCTTGAGGAGAGCCAAGCGTTTCCTGAATAGAACAGGAAGAAAATTCATTGGCGGGCATTCAAATGCCAAGGTTGGTTTTGACAAATCCAAGGCCAAGTGTTACAAGTGTCTGAACTTTGGACACTTTGCTCGTGAATGTCAAAAGGACAGAGCACCGGCTTCGGGTTTCACCAGACCTAGCCAAGGTAATAGCCAAGGCTACAACAACTTAAACAACCACAATAAATGCCAAGGTGGAACGTCCAATGCTTTGGTAGCACAACAAGACGACAGCTTTGATTGGGATGTTCATCTGGAGGATGCTCTTATTGCACAAACTCAGGTTGGTCTCATGGCTGAGATTATGGAGATGATGGAAGCTGAGGAACGAGAAGCATCTGTGGCTGACCAAGAAGAGTCTACAACTGTTGTTGCCCTCATGGCTATTGGAGAGGCATCAAATTCATCTATTGAGGTAGATTCTAATCCTTTTACTGTCATTTCTTGTTCCAAATGTCTAAGCTTAAAATTTGAGAATTCTAAGCTTCAAGACAAAGTCGAACCCCTTCGTATTGCAGCTTTAAGCTACAAAGAAAACGAAAAATGATTTAAAGATTCAATTGAAACGTTGAAGAAAGAAAAACGTGATTATTCACTTAAAATCAGCGATCAACAGTTTCACTTGGATGTTGCGTACAAGGGGTTAGAAAAAAGGAATAATGAGATCAACAAGCTGCAAAATGAGATCTTGCAGTTGAAATGTAATATTAAGAAGTTGAAAAATTCTCGTTTTGTGGTGGAACACTACGAGTCTGTAGTGAGACAATTGAATGGCTTAGGGTTGGGTGCTAATGCCATTCCTCCACCAGTTAACGGGAAATTTGTCAACGGCTTAATATACATTGATTTATCTTGCCTTGATGAGTCCTCAAGTCAGGATGATTCCTCAAAAAAGGATGATTCCTCAAGTAAGGCTGACTCTGCATCTAATGAGGAGTTCTTTACTGCTTCTCATGATGGGTCTGATAGCACCTGCCCTGAAGGAGTAGTATCTGAGGAGTTGCTATGTGGATAGAAAGTTAAGAAAAACATTATCACTAATAGTAACAATTGTATTTTGACTGAACCGATATCATTGAATCAAATGATAAATTAAAGGTAATGCTTTATGGGGGGGTATAAACACATTAATCAAGTTAAGAAAGAAGCTTTTTCAGCTCATTATGGGCTTGGTTATAAAGAAAATTTGCAAAACAATTATTCTCCCAAAAACCAATCTGTATCGGGTCAAACTCATGATCACCAAACAACTCCTCCTGCTCATCATGCTGAGTCATCTAATGCCAGATCTAATGAGCCTTACAGGAGGACTTACACAGACAAGAGGAATTGCTTTCACTATGGTATGGTTGGTCACATCTTTGTGAACTGCCCTGCTAAGAACCAAGGGAAACGGCCAATTATTTCACAACCGGCTGTCATCCCTAAGTCACCACCAGTGAAGCATCCCAAAAGTCCAAAAACAAATGTGGTTAAACCACCAGTAAAACCTATGGTAAAGCCAAAGATCACATCTGAGGCTAAATCATCTGTTTCAAAAAGGGGAAAGCTACCTGCTAAACCTTGTGTATCTACCTCTGGTAGTACACCTACTGGTGAGAAACCTGTGGTGAAACTCTCTAAGCCACAGAGGAGGAGAAGGAACAAGAGACTGAGAAAGCTAGAACAGCTGGCTGAAATTCAATCAGGTGAAGCTTCCACTAGTTCACCTGCTGCTGTTGAATCTAAGTCTACTGTTCCAGTTAAGAAAAAGAAGAGGTCCTGGAACAAGAAATCCAAAAGTTCTCAATCTTCTGGTCCCAAATCTTCTAAAGATTCATCCATTTTTGACAGTAACGACTGTGAGTTAATTGAGGTAGTTTATTTTAAGAAAGACGGACGACCCAAGACCACTATGGCTTGGGTCTCCAAATCTAATTAATTATTTTTGTGACTCGTGCAGGGACATCCGAAGGGTACTATCTCTAATCGTTGGTATGTAGATAGTGGATCACATGACAGGTAACATGGCCTTGCTTCAAGATGTGAAACCATTCAAAGGCGGCTGTGTGGCCTTTGCTGGAGAGAAAGGCGGTAGCATCATGTGTCAAGCCGTGGTTTCAAATGGTTGTGTCAGCTTTGACAATGTCAACTACTGCGAGCAGATGAAGCATAACTTGTTGAGTGTCTCCCAGATGTGCGACAAGGAGTACTCAGTGATGTTTGACAAGACTGAATGCTTGATACTCAAACCTGGTTTTGAGGTTCCTGAAGACTGGATTCTGATGAGAGCGCTAAGGACAAACGACACCTATCAGATTGATATGAGCGTGGTAACAACCACCTCATCAGTTGCTACCTGTTTGCTTACCAAAGAGACAGAGCTTGACTCTATCTTGTGGCATAGGAAACTCGGACACATTTCTTATCAAAAAATGAATCATCTTATCCGAAACGGTTTGGTAACCGGTGTTCCTAAGCTGATATTTACCATTACAGATGACTGTATGCCTTGTAAAAGGGGCAAACGGCAATGGAAGTCTCACAAGCCCAAGCTCCAAAACTCCATCGATACCCCTTTGGAGCTTTTACATATGGATCTGTTTGGCCCCATAAGTATCAGGAGTATTGGAGGTAAGTCATTATGTCTGGTTATAACTGATGATTTCTCACGTTTTTCTTGGGTGCATTTTTTAGGTACGAAGGATGAAACTGCTGATATTCTTCAATACCTGATCCTGAGCTTGGAATCTCTTTGCAAGTTGAAGGTTAGAAGAATAAGGAGTCACAACAGAACTGAATTCAAGAATAATTTGATGGAACTTTTCTGTCTCAAGAAGGGGATTCGTCACGAATTTAGTGCCCCGTACACACCTCGGTAGAATGGAGTCGCAGAACGAAAGAACAGAACCTTGATTGAGACTGCAAGGACAATGCTGTCAGATGTAAAGCTTCCTGTCACTTTCTGGGCAGAAGCAGTTAATACAGCTTGTCACGTCTTAAACAGAGTTCTGGTTATGAAGAGGCACACCAAGACTTGTTATGAGTTGATCAACAATCGACCTCCCAATCTTGATTATCTAGTTCCTTTTGGTAGTCCCTGTTCCTTATTGCTACAATACAAAGACCGAAAGTCTAAGTTTCATGCAAAAGCGGTGGGAGGCATATTCTTAGGATATGTTGCCAACTCGCCTTGCAAGAGAGTGTACAATATAGGAACTCGTATTGTCGAGGAATGGTTTGAAGTGGATTATAGTAAACACAGCATTCCACCAGAACCAACTGGTCCAGCTTGGTGTTTTGATTATGATGCGCTATTCAAATCTTTCAATCTTCTTGATTTGTCTGCAAATGATGCCGCAAATGTATATGAATTATTTGGTGGCGGTGATGACTCCAGTTTCTCTACACGTTCTACTGTACCGATTGTAACTCCTGATTCCTTTGCTGCATCTACATCTGGAACTCATAATGGTGATAACAGTGAAGATGTTCATGTTGACGGAAATGACGCTCAAGCTAATCCTAACACTAGTGTAGGAAATGAAGCTCCAGCTGATCCAATCAACATTGAATCTTCTTCTGGAACACAGGATATGGGGGAGTTAAGCACGAACGTCGATTCGGAAATTCAGGAACCAAATGTACCAGAGATGAGAGTGCATGAGAATCATCCAATTGACAACATTATTGGTGATCCTCATGCCGGTGTTCAAACTCGTCATCGAACCATTGCTGAGAACACGAGTCTCTACTCTGAGATACTTGACACTGGTGTCATGGAAACATGTCTGCATGCTGCATTGGTGTCCCAGTTAGAGCCGAAGAATGTGAAAGAGGCTCTCACTGACAACTGCTGGATTGAGGCAATGCAAGAAGAACTGTCTCAATTTCAAAAGTTGCATGTGTGGGATTTGGTTGACTTGCCAAAGGGCATACAACCAATTGGCACCATATGGGTGTTCAAATGCAATACAGATGATCTACATGTTGTGGTGAAGAACAAAGCAAGGTTGGTTGTTTAGGGTTTTTATCAACAAGAGGGCTTGGATTACACAGAAGTATATGCCCCAGTTGCTAGACTTGAGGCCATTAGACTGTTTCTGGCTTCAAGTTCTATCAACTTCATGTGAAGAGTGCTTTCCTGTATGGAAAAGTACATGAAGAAGTCTATGTCACTCAACCTCCCGGCTTTGAAGATCCGCATAATATCAATAAAGTGTATAAGCTCGACAAAGCACTTTATGGTCTTCATCAAGCACCTAGGGCATGGTATGAGACATTATCTAAACATCTACTGTCTAATGGTTTCGAACGTGGACATATTGACTCGACCCTCTTCATACGGAAAGCAGGAGGTGATATTCTTCTTGTACAAGTGTATGTCGATGACATTATCTTCGGGTCTACAAATGAAGAGATGTGTAGTGAATTCGAACAGGTGATGAAGTCAAAGTTTGAGATGAGTAATATGGGTGAATTGTCGTTCTTCCTGGGTCTGCAAGTCAGTCAAAGAGAGCATGGCATTTATCTGCATCAAACTAAGTATGTGCAGGACATCTTGTCAAAATACAAGATGAATGATAGGAGTACTTATGGCACACCTATCCCCGTCAATCATGGTCTGCATCCTGACAAAGATGGAAAGGATGTGGATTGCAAATTGTATCGTGGGATGATCGGATCTGTTATGTATCTCACAGCTTCACGGCTAGATATAATGTTTGCTGTATGCTTGTGCTCAAGGTTTCAGTCACAACCGAAGGAGTCCCATATGATAGCTGTAAAGAGGATTTTCAGATACTTAAAAGGGAAACCCCGATTGGGTCTTTGGTACTCTAAGCAGCAGTCATTTGACTTCAAAGCCTACACTGATTCAGATTATGGCGGTTGTAACCTTGATAGAAAGTCAACTTTTGGTGGATGTCAATTCTTGGGAGACAGACAGGTTTCCTGGTAGTGTAAGAAGCAGTCAACGGTTTCTGTCTCAACATGTGAAGCAGAATACATTGCTACAGCTAGCGGTTGTTCTCAAATATTATGGATTCAGCAGCAATTGAGAGACTACGGCTTGAACTTCACTGGAACTCCTTTGTTCATTGACAACAATGCCACCATGTCCATCACAAATAACCCGGTGAAACATTCCAAAACTAAACATATTGAAATTCGCCATCATTTCATCCGTGATTGTGCTGAAAAGCATCTCATTGAACTTGTAAAGGTTCACACGGATGACAACTTGGCTGACCTTTTCACTAAGGCGTTTGACCGATCTCGTTTTGAGCATCTTGTCAACTTGATAGGAATGTTCAATCCAGAGTGAAAATTTGTTTTTCTTAAATCAATTCAATTCATGAAAGTTAAATTTTATTTCTTTTAAAGATTTATGTATAGTTCTTTTAATTTTCAAATATTTTACAAAAATTCAAACAAAATAGAAAATGGAAAAAATTTCAAAGTACTCTTGAGAAATGAGGAAATGATAGCACATCAGAAATGATCTAAACGCCATAGACTGCTCATATGGGAAATGATTGCGTCATGCTTACTTGATTGTTTAAATTGTTATGTTTTTAATATGCTTATTTACATATAATTTGAATTGTAAGTAGGCTGTAGGCGTCTTTGAATCACTAGTAGTGTGGAAACTAAATCTAGACTACAACTGTGATTTGAACCCATGTATGCATGTGTGCGTGTGTAAAAGAATATAAAAAGATCAGTATCAGATAGAGGATGTAAGATTTTAGAAATTATTTTCTTAAGAGACCAGTTTCGGGTTATGTCTTTAGCACAATTACTGCGGTTCATCTCACTGCCCATACTCACAAGTATGTAATGAGAGATTGAATCAAGACATGTCTTTACATCAACCGTTGAGCATGTATTCACCCTTGAATCATATCTGATTCATTGAAATCAAATCTAGATAAAAGTTGGATCACCTTACCAAAATCCTCAGACTCCTTATCTATTAACCTGAATCATCATATGATATTCATAGAAGAAAATCCAATCAAACCAAGACATATGAATCACTCGATTCTAAATCTTATGATTCTTGATAATCATTATGGATTTTGCTTGATTTTTTCTGTGCTAAACGATGTAACTTCATTCTGGAGATTTGAAAATCTTTGGAAAAATCTTAGATGCCTTGAGATAGTGCAAGTTACATGTCTGTAGCATATCAGTGGGGTACACGTTGTATATCCCCAAAATTAATAACTTAACACACAAGAACGTGATACAAAGATGTTTATAGTTTCAAATCTTATAATATTGCCAACTTGAATTACTTGTTTATATGCTTATTACGTATGAATAAACTGTAATTCATGACACGATCCCATATTCTGTGACGTTTATCTTGTATCGTTTTTGCTATAGTTTAGCCTGATATGATCCTCTGCTCGTGTCTTTGAACAAAAATAGTGATAGTGTGTGTATATACTTGTATACTTCTATCTAGAAAAGATCAAAAAGATTCTATATTTGTGTACAGTTCATTTTAATCAGAAAAACCAAAAATATTTGTGTTTAACCTTCTTGAATTGACTTTGAATCCTCTAGATTGAATGTGTTTATCTTGTTCGTTATTTGACTTGAAATCTTCATAATTTGAGTTGAAAGTTTGAGCACACAAGGGTCAGTACGCATGAGGTAAAACCTGCGTACTTAACAAGTACGCAAGACTTAAGTCATGCGTACTTAGTAAGTACGCTGGAGTTAAGTCCTGCGCACTTAGCAAGTACGCAAGACAAATATGTGTTGGGTATATATACAGGACTTAGAATTTTCTTTGCATTTATCTCATTCAAAATTCAAATGTCTGTCGATTACCCTCTGCCCATTTTTTCTCAAAATCTTCAAGTGTTCCTAACCGGTTTTTCGTCCCAATTCTATTCTCAACATCGGATAAACATCATTTGGTGAGAATCCTAGGACTTTTCATCCATGAAATCTAGACTTACGGACCGATTAATGATTTTTTTTTTTTAAACTTTAGGGCTTAAATCTTGATTTTGGACTTTTCTTGGTCGTTTTGGTAACACATTATGATCAAAAATCTCTGAGAATCATCAATCGAACCTTATTCATTACTTAATCGCCCTTAATGATCTTTGATTTTGTGCTTGACTTAATTTTTGACCGTCGGTTCATATGGATCGTTTTTTAGGTCAAAATTTGACTAGGTTAGCAGGTCTTTGATGTGAATAGAGGTTCCATTGGTCCTTATAATGGTTTTCGACCTTGTGGTAACCCTATTCCACGTCAATGTCTTACATCTGTTGAATATTAGATTTTTGAAAAAATTTGGCTAAGTGCAATTCTTGCGCACTTAACAAGTAAGCAAGAAGTAATTCATGCGTACTTGTTAAACAAGAACAAATCCTTGCGAACTTGCTAAGTACGCAGGAGTAACACTTGGTCAGTTCAGTGTGTAACTGCTATACTTGGTCATGTGTATTCAATTCCAATGAATCTTCTTGTTCTTATTTTGTTTAATGTGTGTTTTTGCAGTGATGGCTCGTGCCTTTACTAGTGAGTTCAATCTCCTTGCACATACAGAACCGGAATGGAAGGGTGCTGCACTACAATACCGAGAGATAGTTGATTTCTTGAATCGTTCAAAGATCAGCTATTTTATATCAGCAGATCCAATAGTCTCAAGACCGTACCTGGAGCAGTTCTGGGATACAGCGGATCATGACTGCATGGTAACCCCTAATGTCATTCGGGCTACTGTGGCAGGTCGTGACGTTGCTTTTTCTGAGGACACAATTCGACGGGTCTTACAGTTCCGGGATCTCGCCACCGACCCAACTGCCTATCCTAATTACTTTGTGGATGGGTGTTGGAGGAAGCGTATGGGATACGTCGGTGTACGAGATTACTCTTCCTACAAGAAGATGTGGGTGCTCGATCAGTGGAGATACTTTGCCCACGTGATGATCATGTGGATCTCTTCCAGGAAGGCGGGGAAGGATGCTATGGGATATGATCTTGTAGCAACCATGGTTGGCCTGTCTCTCAACAGGGGTTATAATTTCTCACGATACATCTTGAAGGCCTTACATGATCAGATCAATACAGCTGAGAGGTTTAGATTCCTGTTATATCCAAGATTTGTGCAACTACTAATTGATGATGCGTTGCCAAATCTGCCTGCTATTAGGGAGAGACTGCAAGTAAAACGGGTGGACAAGAGAGTGTTTGCCCAATTCCTAAAGCCAGGCAGTATAGAACCTACCCCTGAGCACACCACACTCTTTGGCCACCTGATTAATGGAGCGTATGTGGCGCCAGATGATTGGAGATGGTTTGGTCATGACTCTGAGCCAGAACTAAGTGAACATTCAGATGAGCAACAAGAAGATGAGGCCGTTGAAAGTGAGGATGAATTGTATGAAGGAGGAGACGACGAAGCGGGTAATGATGGTGCTGAAGGATCCGACTCCGAAGATACAGAGTCTGATTCATCTAATTCTGATGATGCACCATCACAGGCACACCCGAGAAGATTGACAAAGGTGACCCTTCCTGTGTCATCTTCTAAGAGAAAGCGACAATCGACGAGCAGTGAATACGAGCCAGATTCTGACTCGGACGCTGCTATACAAAGATGAAGACGTGAAAGTATCAACAAACAACGGGGGGATAGGCAGTAACAAGCTATTCCTCGTGAGGTAGAGGATAGTGCTCAAAGGCAAGTACAAGTATCGGCTGCGAGTACTGATTCAGCTTCTACCCCACCTTCACAACAGTTGTACCAGCGAAAGCGGAGGAGGCCACAGGTAACACCTGATGTGGCAGTCACTGATATCACGGAGGAGGTTCCTGTATCATCTGTCCAAGTGGCGATGACGACTCCGATTCTTACCGAGTCAGTCACCATCACTCCCTCCATCACTCCTACAACTACCATTCCATCCACAATCCCTACTACCACCATTGAACATATCAGTCAACCCTACAACTTTGGAGACTTTTCTCAGGGTTTTGACTTTTATATGCTCTTCTCCTCTCCCTCCATAATGCTGAAGCCTCTACGTCCAGGAATCCTGATCCAAATGATGCAAGGATAGCTACTTTGGAAACCCAAGTGGCTGGGCTACTAGAAACTGTTCAGCAATCAAAGGAATAATCTGAGGCTTAACAGGCTCAGATAAATTCATTGGTGGATGAAGTTACTATTTTAAGAAGCCAGAGAACTGGGTTGGAAGAGAGACTAGCAAATGTGATGGACCAGAACGAACTACTGATCAAAACAAACAATATGATTCTGGGTCACAGGTCGTCTCTAGAGGTTCGCTTTGACATGCAGCGGAAAGAACATGACATGATGGTCAAGTTAGTAACTGATCTGACCAAGAAGCTTGCTGCTCAGGGGGAGAAATAAAAGGAGAAAGAAAAAAGAAAGAAAAAGAGAAGGAGAAGGCATCTAAACCTACCGGTGATGAGCCTTGTCATCCGGTTGATCTGACAAAGGATGATGACAAAGACAAGGATCATGAAGTCGATCCTAGTGGAAGTGAGCAACAAGCTTTGGCGATAGTGCCCATTTTTGTTGTTCCAATGGCTGAGGGGGAGTCGACTCATCAGGAAGGTGGTGATACTTCCGGTGGTGATAAAGGAAAGTCAGTGGCTGATGTTCTGAAAGATCTATCTGACGATGTGATTCTGGGTCACAGGTCGTCTCTAGAGGTTCGGTTTGACATGCAGCGGAAAGAACATGACATGATGGTCAAGTTAGTAACTGACCTAACCAAGAAGCTTGCTGCTCGGGGGGGAGAAATAAAAGGAGAAAGAAAAAGAGAAGGAGAAGGCATCTAAACCTACCGGTGATGAGCCTTGTCATCCGGTTGATCTGACAAAGGATGATGACAAAGACAAGGATCATGAAGTCGGTCCTAGTGGAAGTGAGCAACAAGCTTTGGCGATAGTGCCCATTTCTGTTGTTCCAATGGCTGAGGGGGAGTCGACTCATCAGGAAGGTGGTGATACTTCCGGTGGTGATAAAGGAAAGTCAGTGGCTAATGTTCTGAAAAATCTATCTGACGATGTGATCTTATTCTTAGAGCCTGACTATTCCAAAGAAGCACAGATCAAGGCTCTCTACAATCTTGAAGAATGAGAGATCGAATCTGGTGATGATTGGGATGAAGATGATGATGTAGTTATCGAAGTTCCCAAGGGCGACGGGGAAGAAGAGTATGAGTTTGAAGATGGAGAGATCTTCGAAGTTCCATCCTTTGAATCTCAGCTTGACACGGGTTCAGTCGAGACTGCTAGTAATGTTGAAGCATCGATTGAACCCTCCCCTGCCGACCCTACACCTGTGGATCCAGAGGCACAGAAAAACAAAGATATTTCTGCTAGTTCATCAAAGGATCTTGCTCCTCTCTGGCAAAAGACTTCTATCATAGACAAACACGGAGTAAAAGGAATGATCTTACCTGTGAGGTTCGAAGAGGATAAGCAGTTGTTTGCAATCAAGCGAGCTGGGGGGTCAATATTTGAAACCAACCAGTGAAGCTTTCAACTCCTTACCTAGATACGACCTCGTGAACCTAGCAAACCGAGAGCTACTGGGTCACTCAAATCACGCAGTAGCGATGGGTTTATGGCAGGTTCTACAGCGTGAAGTAAGATCTGGGAAATTTGATATGTTTAAGCCTCAAGTGCCCTAGCGAGTCAAGGATAAGAACGCTAGACATCCTTTGACTAACAGAAGCATAAAGAAACTGGTATACAAGCCAGTGCTGTGTGAAACCAAGATTCCGCTGAGCAAGTTATCTCAGGATATCCTCGGTAACATATGGTACTGGAACGTAGATCCTAAAACGGGCGAGGCAGTGGTGATAGGAAAGGTGTGGTCCGATAGTGGAAGCTTAGTGCCGAGGGAACTGATCAGAGTATTTGATGAAGTCTACTTCATAAACTTCTTTATGAAAGATCTGGAGGCACTAGCTGACAGGTACTGCATGCATACAGACGAATGGAAAAAGTTCCTTGCTTCTAAATACGACAGGGTGATCAAGTTTTGCCTTGACTACAAGAAGAAGATGGAAGCTAAAGATGCATAGCTGTGAAGACCGAAGACGATCCATAGTTGTTGTCAAGGGGGAGTTTGTTGAAGCACTTTTGTGTGACAAACACTCTGGATAGAGTCTTAGTTTATGTACTTTCTTTGTATGTATTTGTCTTTGTTTGTAAGCGTTTGTATGTATTAGATATCGAGTTGTATTTACTAATGCATGTTGATTGCTGCTTAATTCTATAAGTGTTTTGCGCACTTAGTATGTGCGCAGGAATTACTTCCTGCGCAGAGACCAGGTCTAGTATAAATAGAATAGGTTGACAGAATGTAAGTACGCAGACATTTGCACTCAGTATTTTCTCTCTGCAACCTTCAAGTGTTTATAATAGAAGAAGTTTTAAAGTGATTTTGTTGTCGGTTTACTTTGTGTTGTTTGATTCTCCACCTAGTCACGGGCATTCCGCACCCGGTCCGACTAGTCACACACCCACACATAACGATCTGAGACACCCGGGGACCTACACTCACCTTGAGAAAAAAGGACTGCTGTCCACTCCTCCCTCATTTCCTTAGCATGTTGAGAGTCAGTTATTCTAAATTTGGCTTCTTCGGCCTTTTGCTTATCTCTCTTTTATCTTCTTTATTCAATTGTTCCTGTAGCTGAAGAGCCAGAGCTTCATCTTCATGTATTTGTGTAGCTACAGGAACTTGTACCTTTGTTGCATCCAGAGATCTTGCAGCTATCTGGATTTGTTGTTCTCTGAAGAGAATGACAACTTTTCTTTCTTGATCTTTCTTAAGTTGTGCCATCTCTTCTTCTTCTCTTTCCCTTCTTCTTCTTTCCATTTCTCTTTTCAATTCTTCAATCTTCTTCTCTTCTTCCTCTGTCATGATTCCCTTCCCCTTAACTTTGTTGGATGCCTCTGCTTCTGCTTCATTGACCACAATAGCAGATGAGGAGGTTGCTATTGAGGCCTCACAATAGGCTTCATTGGAAATTTGTAGAATAGGCAGGGGAGGAGCATCTTTTTCTTCATCACTGGGCACTGAATCCCAAGCTTCTATTAGTTGTGTCATTGATATTCTAGCATTTAGATCACCTTAGGGAGGGGGAGAAGATGATTCAGATGAGTTTGGTGATACATCTAAAGCTATCCATCCTTCATCTTATAAGAATGATTTAATGAGGAGTATCATTTCATGACTTCTTGGTGAATTAATTGAATAAATATGTGATCTCAGCAGAAAGACTTTGAGAAGGAAGTCAGGATTTAGCAGAAGAACTTCTTGAATGTTATTGATTTCAATGGATGATCCATCACACAAAAAAAATTTGATTCCTGAGGGATCAGTGTTAGACCATCCATAGATTTCAAGTCCTCTGACAGCTTCATTGTATAGGTATCTCCTTAAGCTTAGAATCTGATCTTCTGTCAGGACATTGCTTCTCATCAAACCCAGTCTTTCAACTGCTCTTTCTTAGGCTGCACTTGAGGAATCTGCTTCTTCTTCCTCAAGGCAGGGATAGGTAACCTTCTTGGCTTCTTCAAGGAAGCTCTCAAACCAAGGCATGTTATCTTCCATTAGATCATGGAAACGGTCAATATCAAGCCTGACAGAGAGCATTTTTGATGTGTTGATGCACTCAGTGTTATGCAGAAGCAATATTTTTAGTGAATTTAGGTTGTCCCAATCCAGTTCTACTATCCCAGTGAACTCCCATCCAATCCAAAATCTCTAAGACAGGCCATCATATCCCTATGATAGGATTGAATCAAACTCCAGATTTTCTGTTGTTAAGGGGTACTCGGGGGGGCTATGACTCGCCTAGAGATGTTAGCAGCAGCTTCAAGTATGTGTATGGAGGATAAGGATTCTTCTTCTTCATTCTCAATCTCCATCTCCTCAGGGAATACTTCATCTACATCCCTGGTAATTATCCTCCGTTCCTCATAGACCTCTTCTTCTTCATCTCTGGTACCTATCAGTTCATAGATTTGGACAAAGGCAGGCTGGAAGAGTGTTCATTGAAATTCTTCCTGCTCTTTGAACCAAGCCTCTAGACTATCAGAATCATCGTCAGAACTTTTCTCCCCCTTTTTGGTTGCATCAGTGCATATAGGTGAATCTGTTTGAGCGCCCACTGATACAAGAGAAAGAGGAGTCAAGGTAGGGCATTTGTGGGACTCATGCACAGAGACTTGATGCCTTAGTTTAGACACTTCAGCCTCTAGCAGAGCTACCCTGGCTGTAAATTCCAGATTTTGAAGTTTTAGTCTGTCCTCATCCATAGATGTGGAATCCTTGGAACTGGATAGGGCCTTAGGCCTAGCCTCTACCTCCCCATCACCCTAGTTTTCTTGGCTCCTGCCTCTCAGTGAAGAATGTTTCTAAGGAAACATTCTCACCATTAGTTTCCATGGTTGGGGTCTTAGTGATGTTGTCACTGTCCTCCTGGTCAATTGATGGACCAGAAGTAGTGACAGCCCCTTCCATGTTCACTCTATCAACACTCCTAGAGTGAACCTTCTTAGATGATGAACTTGGGCTGGGTACATTGGCGGCCAAGTCAATCAGTACCTCCATGATAGTGGCAGTAGGAGAAGGTACATCATATTGACTTGGGGCCTCTGCACTTAAGTTCAAAGAAGAAGCAAAATGTATGGGCTCAGGGGGGTTCCCTATGGACTCGGGATGTAGTCCTGATCCTAATAGGGATCCTTCCAAGGAAGTCTCCCTAGTAATGTGTTTATCCCTTATGGTATTCTCATTAGAGTGTTATGACTCTAGATGAGGGCTTTTAGGTTGGGATTGGGTATGTGAGCCAAGAATAGAAGGATTCTTCTTGCTCTTCTTTCTCTTCCTGGTATAACTTGCCCTAACTGGGGCCCTTTGTTCCAGTTGGGCTTGAAGTACAGGGGTAAGTATTTGTTGTACCTTTGCACCCTCAGTAGGTTGCACAGGGGTTCGATCAATGGAAGCAGATGTTGTTATTTCAGGCTTTATGGGTAATTTGGAGGGATATAATAGTTACTCAGGACACCCATGTATGGGGTTGTGCCACATTGTTAGCCTTTA
This sequence comes from Smallanthus sonchifolius, assembly GCA_023525975.1. Taxonomy (NCBI): domain Eukaryota; kingdom Viridiplantae; phylum Streptophyta; class Magnoliopsida; order Asterales; family Asteraceae; genus Smallanthus; species Smallanthus sonchifolius. The sequence goes on from CM042023.1 coordinate 44,252,796, forward strand.
TTTCATGACTGACTTTAACACCTAGAGACACAGTCACTTATTAACAACTGATACATGAAAACAATAATAAACTAAATGTTTTTTTTGGTGTTTCTCCCCCCCCCCTCCTTTATACCCACAAACAATGGAATAACTATACGGACCATACGACGATTTGAGTAATTACGAGTGCACACGTAATTATAAAAGTCAGCGCATGGAAAACATAGTAAATTCTGTCGTGTGTGATGACATAAAACCTATGGTGATATACGGTAACGAAACTAATGGAATATGATAAAGGAATATTCTATATACCGCTAATACATCCTATATATAAGTGCTCCTGTCATATTGTCAGAAGTAGCGTTGTCCGTATCACGTAGGATTTCCTATTACCTTAACCTTGACAATAGTTATGAAATCCTTATCCAGTGACATTACTCGAACATATTAGACCATATTCTAAACGAGGTTAGATCTTAAAATTTTCATCATTCTCATTACAAGTGACGCATCTCATCATTTGAGTCCAAAATAATTCTAAGGCAATCTTTTCCTTATTTCCACTCAAACAAAATCCACTACCACCATTCATACCTGGCGCGATGACCTGACCTGAACCTTATCATCAACTATATTCTTCAAACCGACAAGCAAAACTAGTTAAGAACCCAAACACACACTTCTTTTTCTTGGACCCTCTTTCTAATTAATTTCGAGACGAAATCTCCTAAAGTAGTGGAGACTGTAATCCCCAGAAAATTCCGACATTTATTTTAACTATTCCGGCAAATTTCAATTTCATTATTTTATTATTCGCATCTATGAAAGTATCCTATCTATTATAATTTATGAGTGTGCAAACATACTTATATGAATGTTAGGAAATAAATATATATGTAACTATATATATATATGTATATATATATATATATATATATATATATATACACACATGATAAATAAATCATTTAAACAATTTATTATGAATTAACATTGCTAGTGTTTTAAATTACTAAACGTAAATAAAACAAATAAGTATATAATTACATTTATCAAACATTTTTAAATATGAGTTATGTTGATGAAATGGAGTCATAAACATAAAATTAATGAGCACTTAAGTTAGAATATGTTATGAAATTAAAAACTATTCTTCATATTTTGCATCCTAGTCCAATTATCTATTTAAATTTTACGAATAAGTTCCTAATCCCACCCTATAAATAGAGCCTTATTACTCTATTATTTTTCGCACCTCAACGATCCTCTAGGGTTCTCTAGCTACTAAAGGTCGTTCGTCTCATCTTTTGGAAGATTTTAGCTTAAATCCTTCCATTCTAAGTAAGTTCTTCTCGTGTTCTTGCTCGTTCATACTTTTTCTTTCAAAATTCTTCATAACTAGCTAGATCTATGATTCCCTAACATGTTCATGTTATAATCATAGACATATCCAAGATCAAAAGCCCTATTTTAATTCAACTTGTTCAAAGCTTTCATTTAAAAGCTTGGTTTGATCTTTCTTGTTCCTTTCAATTTCAAAAATCATGTTTTAACTAAAACTCCTTATTTTCAAATTAAATTATTTAATATTCAATTTATATCTTTAGTAAACTCATATTTCCACTTTAGCCCATATACTTTCCAAACACACCCTGAACTTGGTTAATTATGCAAATAGAGTAAATTTCAAACCAGTATGTAGATATCTGACAAACATTAAAGTTCTGGCTAGGAAAAGACGGGGTTCTGATCCGACCAACTCTTTCCTGAGAACTTTTCTATTGGAGGTAATACTCTGGAATGATAACCATTCTAGTGTACAACAACCACTTTCAACTAATTATGATTATGAATATAAACCCATTTCTTTGCAAATATTTACACAAACTTTTATATAATTTATTTTTATTATATGAGAACATTTAAAACACAGTTCTATACTTTTAATTAATAATTAATTATGGTTTAATTATTAATTAATTAGAACATTATTATTATACTTTAAATTTTGGTTTAATTACCAATTAATTAAATTATTATTTTTAACATTTATTTTAAATAAATCATATGAAAGGTCTTATTCGTTTATTTATATAGTAAATTATTTAGTTACTCAACTAATTATTACACATTTATTTATTTATCCATTTATTATTTATCCATCAGTTGAGTCCAAAATCATTACTAGTGATGCATCCCATCAGTTGAGTCCAAAATCATTCTAGGTCAATCTTCTCCTTATATCCACTCAAACAAAATTCACTACCACCATTCATACCTGACGCGATTACCTGACCTGAACCTTGTCATCAACTACACTCTTCAAACCGACAAGCAAAACTAGTTGAGAACCCAAACACACACTTCTTTTTTTCTGGACCCTCTTTTTACTTAATTTCGGGAAGAAATCTCCTAAAGTAGGCGAGACTGTAATCCCCTGTAAATTCCGACCTTTGTTTTAACTATTCCGGCAAATTTCAATTTCATTATTTTTTGATTCGCATCTGTGAAAGTATCCTATTTATTATAATTCATGAGTGTGCAAACATACTTATATGAATGTTAGGAAATAAATATATATGTAACTATATATATATATATATATAAATATACACATGATAAATAAATCATTTAAACAATTTATTATGAATTAACATTGCTAATGTTTTAAATTACTAAACGTAAATAAAACAAATAAGTATATAATTACATTTATCAAACATTTTTAAATATGAGTTATGTTGATGAAATGGAGTCATAAACATAAAATTAATGAGCACTTAAGTTAGAATATGTTATGAAATTAAAAACTATTCTTCATCTTTTGCATCCTAGTCCAATTATCTATTTAAATTTTACGAATAAGTTCCTAATCCCACCCTATAAATAGAGCCTTATTACTCAATTATTTTTCGCACCTCAACGATCCTCTAGGGTTCTCTAGCTACTAAATGTCGTTTGTCTCATCTTTTGGAAGATTCTAGCTTAAATCCTTCCATTCTAAGTAAGTTCTTCTCGTGTTCTTGCTCGTTCATACTTTTTCTTTCAAAATTCTTCATAACTAGTTAGATCTATGATTCCCTAACATGTTTATATTATAATCATAGACCTATCCAAGATCAAAAGCCCTATTTTAATTCAACTTGTTCAAAGTTTTTATTTAAAAGTTTGGTTTGATCTTTCTTGTTCGTTTCAATTTCAAAAATCATGTTTTTACTAAAACTCCTTATTTTCAAATTAAATTATTTATTATTCAATTTCTATCTTTACTAAACTCATATTTAGACTTTAGCCCATATACTTTCCAAACACACCCTAAACTGGGTTAAGTATGCAAATAGAGTAAATTTCAAACCAGTATGTAGATATCTGGCAAATATTAAAGTTCTGGCTAGGAAAAGACGGGGTTCTGATCCAACCAACTCTTTCCTGGGAACTTTTCTTTTTGAGATACTACTCTTGAATGATAACCATTCTAGTGTACAACAACCACTTTCAACTAATTATGATTATGATTATAAACCTATTTCTTTGCAAATATTTATACAAACTTTTATATAATTATTTTTATTATACGAGAACATTTAAAACACAATTCTATACTTTTATTTAATAATTAATTATGGTTTAATTATTAATTAATTAGAACATTATTATTATACTTTAAATTTTTATTTAATTACTAATTAATTAAATCAGTATTTTTTACATTTATTTTTCATAAATCAAATAAAAGGTTTTATTCATTTATTTATGTAGTAAATTATTTAGTTACTCAACTAATTATTACACATTTATTTATTTATCTATTTATTAATTTACGCGTTTGCAAATAAAAGAAAACTACTCATTTATTTATTTGTGTTTTTATTTACAAACAAAAGGAACCTAATTATTTATTCATACATTTATATAATTATTACAAACAAACAAAATCCTTATTCATTCTTTCAAAGATTTACATAAAATATAATTTGCAACTCAAATAATTATTTTATTATTAAAATGATGACACCCACATTAATCTCCTCGCACATTAGGATTCCCTATTTCATTTGTACAAATCATTTATACATATATTCCATCAAACATAGGTTAACCTTGTGGTTAGCTAGAACATTTGTGCAACAAACAACATACTTGTGTGACATTCAAGCTACTCATTGCAAGATGCGTTTACATAACCCATTTTTCATTTTTATACTTTTGGGGTGAAACATGTCTACAATTACATTACTTACACAATTCAATACCTTTGTTCTTATGCTTTGGTCTTTATGCTTTATGTCTTAAACTGCTTGGTGACCAAAACGTGTGTTCATGTTAGTACAATCATTAGCTTGCGAGGTAGGCCTAAGGTAGTACCTAACATGATCATTTATAGGGGAAACCAATACATTACTTAACACGAACCTTGGCGGGTTAGTGTATACATTTTGGTATTCCACGCAGTCCGAGGAACTGTGCATACATATTTACACGGTTTGATTGTACGCTTGGAACCTTGTATGTTTTCACATTTATGCTCTAGACTCGCTTTGAACATATTGAATTGTAAGCTTTACTTAACTTTGTTTGGTGTCAAAACCTATGTTACTCACCAACTACTTGTAGTTGATATTTACTCACATGTTTTAGGTGCACCAGTTTGAGGACCCTACATGATCACATAGGACTATGGACCTAGCTTTTAATAAGATTGAATTTAACTTATCTTATGTTATGAACGTTTTGTTTTCTATTTCCTTTTATAACAAATGCTTTAATTATGATGAATAAACATTATCACTCATTAATAGATGATCGTGTGCTTATGAACAACCGCGTCAGCTCCGGCGTATAATCCGCCGCCGGCCGAGGTGTGACAATATCTCAAACCTTCAAAGAGTAAATGAGAGAAATTGAAGGATAAGCCATTTACCAGTCCATGGATTGCAGATGCAAGTCCAGAGTTGATTTCATGCCATCCACTTCTCTTTTGAGATATGCATTGTAGAAGAGTGTGGCGCAGGTACTTCCATGGTGGACCCAGCAGGGCTTTCTCTATTGTGTACTCCTGTTGATTTCCAGTGTACCCAATGGATACAAAGGTCCTCATGTAAGCAACATGTGGGTATGAGTTTGCACTTCCTTCATCTTGAAGCTTGAGGTGTTTTCTTAGAGTTGCTTCAGTGACAGTGATATCCTTGCCGTCTACCTTGGCTTTGATTTGGGGAATCCCCTATTCAGTGGAGTAGGAGGCGGAGTTTTAGAAATCTTCCATATATGATTGTAGACTGTTGGGTTGACGGTTAGAGCAAAGTGTAATTTCGATCGACACAGAAAGTCGATCATGTCATCAAATCCCTCATACTTCTTCCCCCTTACCAGATATGCTACAAGGTTGTGGTATGTTGAAAATTTATCATCAGGGTTGTTAATGTCAGGTTTTGCCATGTTGATGATGAGTGGAAGGAAGATTTGAAAGTTGGTTATGGGTTTAGGGAGCTTTGAATGCTTGAGTGCGAGAGAGAAAAGATGGAGAGTTAGGCCAAGAATTGAATGTGATGAATTGAGGGAGGGAATTTGATTTTGTTATAACTGAAGGGTTTGAGCAACGGTCACTTGTACCATACAATGGGGAGCAGCGTAGGTGTGGCATCTACAATAGTGCTTTCCTTCTTACTGTTTTACAACTGTACTACACTGTAGCAGTCATGGTAAAGACTGACAATGACTTTTTACAGCGGGTACAAGTTAATTTGAACCATATTACCGATCCGCATCAAGATTGGTTGCTGTTGATGGTTAGCTCTATCAGCAGCAAACTTAGTTGCTGTTGATGGATATAATGGTCCGCAGCAAAAAGTTGTTTGCTGCAAACAGATGAAGTTAACCAAAATGACTCAAAATATTTTTGAATTTTCAGAAGGATTTTATTAACAACAAAAGAAAGACAAACATTTATTACTGAAATTTTTAGAGAAGAATTTTAGTCAAAGTTCATCATTCCAATAGACTCAACTAGATATCTAAATGTAGCTTCATCAAAAGCTTTAGTGAACAAGTCAGCATATTGCTCATTGGTATGAATTTTGGTTAAAATAATTATCCTTTCCCAGCTTGATCTCTAATAAAATGATATCTGATGTCAATGTGTTTTGTCTTGGAGTGCTGCACAGGATTGTTGGTAATTGATATAGCACTCTTGTTTTCAATATGAATGGGAGATGCCATGAATGTCACTCCATAGTCCAGCATTTTATTTTGAATCCAAATCACTTGGCACAGTAACTTGAAGCTGCAATGTATTCTGCTTCAATTGTTGATGTTGACACACATGTCTGCTTCTTGCATTGCCAAGGGATAAGTCTTCCTCCTAGAAATTGACATCCTCCTGATGTGGATTTCTTGCCAAATTGCAGCCTCCATAATCATTGTCAGTGTATGCATACAGATTGAATTTGTCATTTTTGGAGTACCAAAGCCCCACTATTGGAGCTCCCTTTAGTTACCTAAAAATTCTGTTGACAGTTTGGAGATGTGAAGTCTTTGGAGCGGCTTGAAATCTTGCACATAGACATACTGCAAACATGATATCTGGTCTGGAAGCAGTCAGATACATGAGTGATCCAATCATTGCCCTGTACTGATGTTGATCAGTGTTTTGACCATTTTTTTCTAGAGACAGTTGATGGTGCACTTGAATTGGAGTTCTTGCAGCAGTGCAGTCAGCCAGCTTGAATCTTTCCAAAATGCTTTTGACATATTTAGATTGGCTAATGAAGATTCCATTTGGAGCTTGTTTGACTTGGAGATCCAAAAAGAAATTTAGTTCACCCATTGAACTCATTTCAAACTTTGAGTGCATTAGGATCTCAAAGTCTTTGCATAGCTTCTTCTTTGTTGATCCAAAGATGATGTCATCTACATAGATTTGCACTAGTAGAATCTCTCCCCCTTCATATTTGATAAACAAAGTCTGATCAATAGCACCTTTTCTGAAATTGTTGCTGAGTAGATATCCTGACAAACCCATTCTTTGAACTGTTGCTCAGAAGAGTTTGATTTTTGAACTATGTACCTTGATCACACCTTATTGTCTTGACCTTTTGATCTCTTTGATTCTGAACCCTAAGAATGAAGGATTTGAGAATCTCGATAGTTTCATCTTTAGTTCTCAAGAAATATACCCATTAGAATCTGGTATAGTAATCAGTTATCACCAGACAGTATGACTTCTTGGCCATAGACATGACATTTGTTGGACAAAAAAGATCCATATGCAGCAGCTGTAGTGGAATGTCATTAGAAATTAGTGTCTTGGGCTTGTGAGAACTCTTGTGTTGCTTCCCCTTCAAGCATGCTATGCAATGATCTTCAAGTTGGAATTATGTATCAGGTAGCCCTCTGACTAGATTTCCTTTAACCAATTTTTTGATGGTTTTGACATTTACATGACTTAATCTCCTATGCCATAGAGCAGATTCATCAACTGATGCCTTGGATAGAAATCAAGATACACTTCCAGATGGTGTAATCTTGTTCATATCAAGCACATATAGATTATCTTTTCTTTGAGCAGTTAACAAGATCTTCTCTCGAGGAGGTTTTCTTAGCCCACGGGATAGCACAAAACATTCTTCATTTGTGAAAAGCATCCAATGCTTTTGATCACAGATTTGTGATACACTCATGAGATTAAACTTCAATTCCTTCACATAATTCACCCTTTCAATGCTCATCCTTTCATTGGACACAGTTCCTTATCCAATGATGGAGCCTCCCTTTGAATTACTCCCAAAGGCAACATATCCACCATAAAAGTTTCTAAAATATGAGAGGATGGACCTATTGCAAGTCATGTGCCTGGAACAACCATTGTCTACAACCCAGGTGTTATCCTTGTTACCTGGTTGTTCCTGCATATTAGAGAGTTCTAGTTAGAAAGGGGAACCCAAGAGCTTGCAGACTTGGGTGGGACTTTTGACTTAAGAACAAAATCATCGGCAGTCTGGCATTCAATTGATCCAATGATGATACTCTGAGTTGATGAGGATTTATACTTTGCTTGACATTGTTGAGTCAACTTTGCAGTTATTTTAGCATTATCAGCGGCAGATGTAGCCTTAGATGCTGATAGTTCTGCCATTTTCTTGATATTGCTGGGCTTAGACTGATCAGCAGCAGACTTAATTGCTGCTGATGGTTTTAACTGATCAACAACAGATTTGATTGATGTTGAAGGCTTAGATTTGTTCTTTGTCTTCTTTGGCTTCAAATGATCAGCAACATTCTTGGTTGCTGCAGATGGTTTAATAATCACTGACTTCTCCTTCTTTACCTTCCTGTTAAAAGTAGGTTTTTCTATGGGGATCCTTCTATAGACAGGTTTTTGTCTATCAGAGAGGATTTTGACTGTTGATGTTGATGATGATAATTGAGAGAGCTGGTTGAAAGGATTAAACTTACAATTTGTAGCGAAGTTGTCTGATTCACCACAGATGATGCAAGATTGTTGAGCTTTTGGGGTGTTTACAGTAGCAGCTTGTTTTGGTGGAGAAATGGACTTTCTGAACTGATTTGATCTTGTTTCATAGCTTCTTACCTTCTTGTTTTTGTTTGTTTTCTCAAAAGCATGTTGCTTGAGGTTTCTTTGCCGCTAAAGGTAATAGAAGCAGGTGCTTACTGTATGATTGTATTTGCCACAAACAAAACATGATTTTGCAATCTTGTCCCTCTAAAAGTACACATAGTCCTTCCTTTTGAATAGATCTTTGAAGTTCCAGGGATGATTTTTGTTGTTTTCAAAGGTGGCTTCTTCTAATGTCTTCTGAACATATGGCATTCTTTCTCCAGGTGAATGACAGATGTCAAACACTTTCTTTGCAGGTTTGGAGATGGAAGATGTTGAGGATTGTCCTTTTTCAATGATCAGCTTTCTTCCTTGGGGAGGATAACTGATCTTGATCTATTTGGTGGGTTGTGTTAATGGTATTGATAGAATGAAAGGACTTGGAAAGTTAGTTTGAATCACTTTTCCAGATTTGGTGGTTTTCAGAATTACTTCATTGGTGGGAATTAAAGGAGCTTCACAGTTTTCAGATGAGTCTGGGTATGTGGAATCAGACTCAGTGGAAGTACTGCATTCTTGCACAACAATGTCTTCCTTGGAAGGATCAAGGTTTCAGTTTGCATGGTCAAGATTGTTTAGGTTAAAGTTAGGTTCATGTATGGCTACATAATTAGTGGGTGGTGGTACAGATTTATACTGTTCAGCTTGGTACCCCAGACCAGTAGTCACCTTTTCATGGATTTGAGCATCCAACAATCTTTTGCAGCTTTTTGGATGCAAACTCATACTTATCAACATGAACCTTTTGATCAGCCAGCTCAGCTCTTGTAGCTTTTAACTTAACCAATAGATCGTTAATTTGAGTTTCAAGATTAGTGTGTTCATGTTTTAATAATGAAATCTCTTTCTTTAGGCAGTTAATCTTTTCTTTAAAACTGATTTCAACCTTTTTTAACTCAGATTTCATTTGATGAAACTCTTCATTTTGATCTATTAGACTTTGGTTATGCTTTCTATATCCCCAAACTTTATCAATGCAAGCTTGAGAGCAAAGATGTTCATATAACTGAGGTGGGATCTCTGTGTTGTCTGCCATGAGAGCTTGGTTGTTGGCAGATATCTCTTCACATTGAAAGCTCCAGTCAAAGTTAGTTGTTCCAACCTACTGAGTTGCATAAGCAGCAGTTTGAGCAGGTTGAGTGTTTTGACCTGCTTGACTTTGATGAGTCTGTCTTGGTTGTGCAGCAGCTGGGTTGGCCTTTGGTGCTTTACATTCTCTGGAAAAATGACCAAGTTGGTTACAGTTGTAGCATCTTAACTTGCTTTTGTCCAAGCCAACTCTGGTGTTTGAACCGTTGCTTAGAATAGGTCTTCCAGTTCTAGAGTAGAACCTTTTTGCTCTGAGAGACACCAGAGCATAAGAATGTTGTATATCCATTTCTTCTAAGTCATCTGGATGAAAGTACTCCAGATCTTCTTTGATAAAGGACATGTTGCTTGGGGTATCAGAAACAAAAGCATCAGGGTTAGGATTTTGAGGAAGAGCTTCAAGAAGGAATTGAGAGTTGTTTACTTGTGAGTTATTTGAGGATGTGTGACAATGGGAGGATAATAGTTGCTTGAGCTTGGTAATGTGTCAAAGTGTAATGCAGAAGAGGTGGTGGATGATGAGGGTGTAGATGAGTAGCCTGATTTTCTCTCTCTTGCTTAAATCATTTCCAGCTCATATGTCTTTAACATACCAAACAGCTCAGTCATGGTGAGAGTCTTCAAGTTTTCAGTTCTTATAATTGACACTATGTAGAGTGTCCAGCAACTTGGAAGAGATCTGATGAACTTTTTGAGAATATCGTCATTCTCTAGCTTGACTTTAGCACACTGCAGCTCTCCCACAAGTAAAGTCAAAGCTGATGATTTGCCTATCAGCAGCATCAATGTATGATGTTGTTGAGAAGCCTATCAGCAGCAACCTTGAACTTCAACAGATAAAGCCTATCAGTAGCATAGTTGTTGATCAGCAGCAAAGTATAACTATCCGCAGCAACTTCATCAATAGCAAAATTGTGGAGTCTGCAGCATTTATACTCAGAGAGTTTTGTAGCCATCAGTCTTTATCTCTACACTCCACCCTTCAGTACCCACATACGACCACATCTGGTCCTCACTCTATGAGTGTTTGTCTCTACTTTACCTATTGACTGACCATTCGTTCTTTCTTTATGTTCTCTTCCTTGAGTGCCTTTGTCTGTGTTCTTTCAAACTTTGTCATAAAATCTGGTGTCACCTCCAACTGATATGCTTTCACCCTAATAGGAGGTTAACTCCCCTCTCAGCTTAGGGCGTCGGAAACCACATTCGTTTTTCCCGGTGGTATAAGATTTTACAGTCATAATCCTTTAATAGTTCCAACCACCGTCTCGTCGCATGTTCAAGTCTTTCTGCTCGAAGAAATACTTCAAGTTCTTATGATCCGAATAAATGGTGCATTTTACTTCGTAGAGGTAATGCCTCTAAATCTTCAATGCGAAAACAACTGTCGTGAGCTCAAGGTCTTGAGTCGGGTAATTGACCTCATGAACCTTTAGCTGTCGTGACGCATATTCGATCACCTTTCCCCTCTGCATCAATACACATCCTAACCCTTGACCCAAAGCGTCGGAATATACTACTAGATCCTCGTGACCCTCGGGTAGTGCCAACACTGGGGCTTAGGTCAACGTCTTCTTTAGCTCTGCAAATGCTTCAGACTGAGCCTAACCCCATTCTTACTTTACTTCTTTGTGTGTTAGCTTTGTCAGAGGCGAGGCTATTTTCGAGAAGTCTTGAATGAACCTTCGATAGTAGCCTGCCAATCCCAGAAAACTCCGAATCTCAGTCAGCGTCTTCGGAATTTCCTAATCTCTCACTATCATGATCTTTTTTGGGTCAACCATTATAACGTGACCTAGGAATTGAACTTCCTTAAGCCATAACGAGCACTTGAAAAACTTGGCATACAACTTTTCCCTTTGTAACGTCTCAAGTACCTCTCATAGGTGACAGGCTTGGTTCATCATACTCATGAATGATGCTGGAGCATCTATGAATATAACATCTAGAATAATATCATCGATCGAACTAACATCGGTCTACACACCGGGTTCATCATACTCATGAATGATGCTGGAGCATTCGTCAAACCAAAAGACATCACGCGAAATTTGTAATGTCCATATCGCGTGCGAAACGCCGTTTTCGTTATATCCTCTTCCCTTACCTTTAACTGATGATACCCTGACCGCAGGTTGATATTGGAAAACCATTTTGCGCCTTGCAGTTGGTTAAACAGATCATCGATCCTGGGAAGTGGGTATTTTTTCTTTATCGTACGCTTATTCAACTCTCTATAAATGACGCACATTCTACGGCACCATCTTTCTTATTTACAAACTGAACCGGAGCACCTCAAGGAAAAATGCTTGGTCGGATAAAGCCTTTATCGAGAAGTTACTCTAACGGTGTCATCGGCTCCTTCATTTCCAGAGGCGAAAGTCGGTACGTTGCTTTAGCCACGGTCTGGGCACCTAGCACTAAGTCTATCTGGAACTCTGTCTCCGGATCGGGCGGTAATCCAGGCAAGTCCTCGGGGAACACATCCGGAAAATTACACACCACGGGTACGTCTTTCAACTCTTTCACTTCTATATCATTGTCTTTCACATAGGAAGGGTTGGCCTCGCATCCGCGTCTCATATAGTCTCTCTGCCTTAATCATCGAAATGACGTTCGTTATCGAGCCGTCAAGATCCCCGTAAACCGAGACTTCGCTACCGTCTGGAGCTTTGAGCTGAACTATCTTTCGCTTACATACAAATCGGGCTTTGTTGGCAGATAACCAATCCATACCCAAGACTACATCAAACCCTCCCAAGGCTATAACATACAACCTAATTGGGAATCTACAGCCATCTATCTTTATCGTGCAATTTTCTACTAGTTCTGCCACTTTCGTGGTTTTACCCACAACAGTTTCTACAGTAAAGGCCTGTTCTACCTTAGTAACCTTACATTTCTTCCTTTTACACCCGAAAAACGATATGAAACTCCTACTGGCACCAGAATCAAACAATACTGAAACAAAGGTGTGGTCAAGGATGAACATACCTAACACCACGTCAAGGTTTTCTCTAGCTTCCTCCTGTGTCAGTGCATATGCTCGGGTCCTTGCCTTTGGCTTCTCAACTTCCTTCCTCTTCTTGATGCCAATAGATTTGGGTCGATGACAGTCCTTGGCCATATAACCAGGAGTCCCACATTTATAGCACGTCGATGCACCGGACATTCTCGCGAGTAATGCCCAGTCTTTCTTCACCGGTAGCAAATGTTCAAACCCACTTGGCACTTCCCAGAGTGCTTCTGTCACACCCCAACCGATGGCGGAAAACGTCGGGGCGGGACATGTAGACTGTTAATAAGCACATGATCAAATTAAAGTTTCATATATTAATTAAATCCAAATTTCTAAAACACTTGTTCAAACAAAAACATGTACAAACATACCAAGGAAACAAAGTACACCAACAATGTTTAATTTATTATTTAGCTAAGTCCTCAATCCTATGTGTAGCATCTTGTAAATGATCTTAAATGTTAGTACCTGAAACATGATGAAAACAAGGTCAACTAAAAATAGTTGGTGAGCATACATATGTTTTGACACCACAAATAGATTCCAAATGTTGTGTACAATTCACATGAAACATGGTTTAATAAGGCAATTATGGAGAACCACTATAGTTAAAACTGGGGTGTACAATCAAACCTTGTAACTTCACTCAATGTTATCCTAATGTAATGTCGACAACAATCACCCTACCTGGGTGGATTTGTCAGACACAATAGATCTATCATTATTACCGTCAGCTTGTAAAGAATTAATGATTGCACTTGCACTAATGTATGTAATTGTAATTTAAACTCATAGTGTTCAAGCATAAGGCACAAATTGCACACATGTTCAAAATGTAGAATTGTATAAATTGCAAATAGTTTCAATGAAATCATGTTCCACCCCAAAAGTATAAAAATGTAAAAAGGGCTATGTAAACTCACCTTGCAATGAATAGCTTTGAATGTCACACAAGTATATTGTTTGTTGCACACAAGTTCAAGTAATCACAAGATTAACCTATGATTTAATGGTATAAGTGTATCATGAATGGGTTCACAAGATTAAAGGGGATCCTAATGTACAAAGGGATTGGGTGTGTGTGTCCTTGATTAAGTAGGAGAATGAGTCTTCAAACAATATTCTTGGATAAAGTATAAGTGTTTGCATAAATGATTCCAATTTGTATAAATGTATAAATGAATAGTTGGAGTTATTTTTTAGCCAATTTCCTTGGTAAATAAATGAATAGTTTAAATAAATGATTTGATAGGAACTTGTTGAGCAAATAATTTATTACACAAATAAATAAAATCCCTTTTATTTAGTTTAAATTTTTCATGAACAAAAGTGTTTTAAAAGAGAGTAATGACTTAATTATTTAATAACTAAACCACAATTCAAGGTATAATAATAATGTTCTGTTTAATTAATATTTAAAGCCTAATTAATTATTAATTTAGGGTATAAGATTTGATTTAAATGATTTTGTAAATTATATAAACGGATGTATAAATCTTTACAATATAGATGGGTTTATAAAATACTCATATTTATATTCTAGATATAATTTATAAACCAAGGATTAAATAAATGTTTTGTTTTAAAATAACTATATTAATTAAATTAAGTTTTATTAGGTTTATATCTTGATAATAATAAATAAAAATGGTTTTCTTGGAAATTTAACAATTTAAATTTGTAAAACTGATCTGAGTATTCCAAAGTTTATAAAATAATTTTTATGAAAGAGTTTAATGTTTAAAAAGCGAGTTATAAAAACAATGTGGATTGCCCGGCTCAAACCCGGGTGGGTTATGGGCAAGTCCCACGCACAAACCACCAGACTAGTGCCTAATTAGGGTTATTATCAGAGACTGATATATCAGTGTTGAATACATAATATCCAGGACTGATTTACTAGTTACTGATAACAATTGGGACTAATTTTTATGTGGCTTAAGTTAGTGACTGATAATCAGCCGCTAATATTTTTTCACCTTATTTGACACTAAATTTCAGTCACAAATATGTATGTGTAATATAAGGTTTTGGAGAGAACCTTTTTCGTGACTGAATTTTAGTCCCAAATACGTTCCCTCTGTAATGATAAATGACGTAAATGTATTGGCGACTAATCTTTAGTCTCTAATATGGAGGGAACATATTAGAGACTGGAAAATTAGTTCTTAATATTCAAAAAAACATATCAAATTAGGGATTGATATTTAGTCTTAAACGCCTTTTCTATATGAAAGGAGTAAAGCCTAATGTTTAGTATCCAATTATTTTGGCTTAAGTTTTATCGTTTTAAATGAAGTATCAGAGACTAAAAGTTAGTCTCAAACATCTTGTAAGTGCTAGTATTTGAAACTAAAATTTATTCCTAAGAGTTCTGTAGATGAAATAATTAGGGACTTATATGCAGTCTCCAATACTAGACGCATGTTCTACCATTTCTTGAGACATAATTTTTTTATGACTTATGTTAGTTAGCATATTAGAGACAAAATTAGTTCTTAATATTTCCAAAATGGATCGAATCAGGGACTGATATTCAGTCTTTAAAGTGTTTTGTAGATGAAAGAATTAGGGACTGGTTGTTAGTCTCCAACAATCGACGCCTATTTTACCATTTTGAGGAAATACATTAAAGACTATGGTCATGTAAGGTCAATTATGGTCATTGATAGTCAATTAGGGTTAATAATGATCGGTTTAATCATTAATGGTTAATTATGGTTAAAGATAGTTAATTATGGTCACTAATAGCAAATTAGGGTTGTTGATGGTCAATTATGGTAAATGACGATCAATTAAAGTCAATGATAGCCAATTAGGGTTTGATTGTCAGTTATATTCATTCATTGTCAGTTATGGTACTATTAAGTTATGATGGTCAATTATGGTCATTATTCTTCAAGGATGGTTAAGTATCACCCATATTGGTCAATAATCGTCAATTAGGGGGGCAATTATGATAAATTAGAGTAATTGATGGCCAATGAGGGCATTGATGGCCAATGAGGGCAATGATGGTCACTTATGGTCCATGATGGTCACTTAGGGTCCATGATGGTCAATTAGGGTTTGTGATAGTCATTTAAGGTAAATGATGGTTAATTAGAGCTAATGATGGTCAGTTAGAGCCACTAATTGTCAATCAATATCATTTATGCTCAATTAGGTTCATTTATGGCCAATTAGGGTCATATTGAAGGCCATCAAGAGCTATCAAAGGCCATAATAGGCATTAAGAGCTATCAAGGCCCAATATGGTCCATTAAGGCAAATATGACCTCTTATTGTACGTTCGGATTTAATATGACTTACTACAACCCTTTAAGACCTAATATAACATATTAAAGGCCATCAAGAGTTATTAAAGCCTAATATGGTCTATTATGGTCAATTGGGGTTATTCATGATTAATTACAATCATTGTTGGTCAATTAGAGTCGTTATTAGTCAATTAGGCTCAACGATGACCATCTAGAGTCATTGATAGTTACTGAGGGCCGCTTATGGTCAATTATGGTCATTCATGGTCAATTGGGGCATTCATGTTTAATTACGGTCATTATTGGTCAAATAGAGTCATTATTAGTCAATTAGGGTTAATGATGATTAATTAGCGTGATTTTTGGTCAGTTAGAGTCAATGATGGTCAATTAGTGTCATTGATGATTATTTATGAAGTAGACAATGTATATTTACATGTATGTTTGTCATCATACACCGAAAGATGGGAGCAAAAAGGTCTGCTTTTATGCCACTAATGCACGCTTTCACTGGCTTTCCCTCTTTCAGCTGCTTCTTCTAAAAATTTCATCCTAAAATTTTATGCTTTTCCCTCCTTGCCGCTTCTTATGAAAATTTCACACATAAATCTTTACCTCATTCCCAAAATTTCAACCCTTCCCCTCCAAAAATTTTAACAATTTTATATTTTTATAGTTTTTTTTTACATTTTATGCTTTTATATACATAATTAAATATCTCTTATATTATGAACATATTTTAATTCAATAGAAACTAAAAAAATAAGTTGTGTTTTAAATTATCTATTTAAAATCACTAACTCCCACACATTTAAAAATAACCCCAGATTTATTAAGTTCCCTCCCTTTTTCCCTAAAATTTAAACTTTATTAAGTTCCCTCCTTTGAACCCTCCTCAATTGTTATTCCCCCTCTTCATTCCCCCAAAATTGATTCAAGTTCCTTTTTTGTTTCCACACATAGAGCAAATTGAGGTGAACATAGCTACCACATGATCGTCGGTCATCGGAGGACAACGACCCTGAAATCAACACCGGCCACCGCCTCACAGTCACCTATCACTCACCCGTCACCGAGATTTAGCTAACCCATCCTTTTCTGCGATTTCAGGTAACCGACCCTCGCTGCGTTTCATGTAACATGTAACCCGAAAATGCCTCAAAATCCCTCTCTCTCTCATCAGTTTCATAATCGATTGGTAAAGGTATCTCTTGTTTGCGGTTTATTTACTTCGTATGCACATCTTGCAGTTGCATATCATTCAATTCAGGGTTTTTATTCTGAACATTTTTTTCCTGGGAACAATCTCTCTTTAGCTTTGTTTATTTTCTGAACTAAATTGAATGTTTTTTAGTTTATTTGTGTTGGCAGGCTGGTTTACATATTTTTGATTCTGTTTTGCCATTCTCATGTTCTTCCTAGTCACTAGTTTCCACCATTAAGTGTTTATCCTTCTTGGCTAGGTCAACGTACTTCAACATTTGTGTTTCTCTTAGGTTTATCTGCTAGACATATTTCACATTAAATGAACTTTATTTAAAAAGATTTTTTTTCCTATCCATCAAGATTACTTCCTTCTTTGCTTCTCTTGTGTTGTTTGCGTGCGTCTTGTTGCTACTGTCGCTTACGGTTAGAGTGGCTTGTAGGTGTTTGTTCTTGTAGGGTAAGATTTATGTGTATCAAAATACTGTTTCAAACTCTCAATCAGTTTGGAATTGGGATTGTTGATCAATAGAGGAGTTTGAGATGTTAGAATTTGTGAAAACGAAAAGTAATTGCGCATCAATCCCATATTAAGGATCAACAGACCTGGATGAGATCATAGTTGTTGAAGGAGCAAGGAGCACTCAAGTTGCAAAGGGTGTTTTCTAAAAAAATGCTACTAACAAGCATCTCTTACTTGGTTGTTTAGTATCTGATTCATAACTAGATTTCTCATGTGACATGGAACTTTTAACTAATTCTGTAGACTTAAAAATCATATTACGACTTTAAATATTGGACCATTTCAAGTTTGTAATTATGGAAGTAGCCCTTAATTATATGTATCGTAAGCCCCAAAATATAGTTTGTTTTTTGATTGTAATCCGATAGGTTCTCGCAACATTGGTAGAAACACATATCATATCATGTCATAGAGCAAAGACATAACAGATACATCTTCATAACTGGCTTTGAGTTTTGGATGGTATTGAATCCATGGAGAGAAGTTTAGTTGAAGCGTTCTTGCATATTTCTGCATATATTTCTTAAACTTGAACCTAAACTAAGTTCATAAGAGATACTTTTCACGTATCTCGTGAAAGGGTTATTTTTTTGTAATATGTTTTTGAGCTACCTTTCTTATTTCTTTCGTCTTTTGTTCCTCAGAGTCGCAACAGTCAAAATGTGGTAGTTACTGCAAATAATATTATCTTGTTAATTTCTATTTTTATTTTGTTACCAACTGTGGTTACAAGGGGTCTAAATTTATTATAGCCAATCACATCTTATTTTACTTCATAAGTGAATGACATTCTACCATTCTGGTCATATAAGATATAGAAATAGAAAGAAGTTTGTAGATTAATTGCTTTTCTCTGGAGAATGGGAACTGACCAATCTAATATATTATCTTCTTCACTGTAAGGGCAGGAACACTCAGCCGAGATTCTAAATTATAGCAATGAATCGACGAAATACAGGCATGCTTTCTTTCATTTTTGTTACATTTTTTTTATTTTTTTATTTCCTTGGATGGCACTGATATAATGTTAACCAGAAGCATGAAGAACTTCACAATCCTCACTTTAAGTGTGAAAAATTAAAGTAAGTGTGATAAATTAGTTAGTTTATTGTAGTGGATAAATTACTGTAATGGCAGGAACACTCAGCCGAGATTCCTTATTTTGATTATGTCCTTGATCTAATCCTAGATGCAAAGTCTTCTCATGGTTAGCTATCTTCTTGATATACCTGCTATCTTTTTTATACCTTTGGATATTAGACTAAGTTTTTGGGGGGTTCTAAATATTCTCTGTATGTTTGCTTTTTTTTGTTTATAAGATTGAAGCTAGCTACTTTCATGCCCGGAGATTACAAGCAAAAGAAGGTTTGGATCCTATTAATTGTCGTACTGGTGGCAAAAGATTACAGGCAAAAGAAGGCATTTGTTTCACTCAAATATGTATATTTTATATTCTGAATTTATACATTTTTGGTGAATTTTTAGAAATTTATCAATATGTAAGATTTGAATAATTTTGTAGAAATTTTTGGTTTGATTTGTTTTTATGTAATGTGATTTTGTATGTATAGTGTGTTAACATTTATTGGATTGGGTCATTGGGCTGTTGATAATACTTATTTATTTTATAGTATTAAAGACTGATTTTGAGACCTTAAAAGAAAAATAATTGAGACTAAAATGATATATGAGATTATTTGTCTGTCCTTAAAAGATACATATTAAGGACTGAAATGATGTGGTAACGGGGAGTAATTTCTAGTCTGTCAAACATCTTATTAAGGATTGAATTGATTTGGAACTGTGAGGCTAATGAAATGTATTTGGAACAATAAATATGATTTAAAGGACTGATTTTCAGTCCCTAAAGTTATACATTAGGGATTGAAATATCATAATTTCCGAGACTGATTTGCAGTTATAGAAGAAATGTATTGGGGACTGAAATGATGTGGTAGCGTGGGACAAATTGAGAACTGATTTTTTATGCATTGGAGACTGACCATTAGTCTCTGTTGGTGACACACAATGGGGACTGATTTTCAGTTACTAACCTAACTATTTAGCACTAAGTATCCGTCACTGACTGGGGACTGGCGAAATCAGTCCCCGATAACCATTAAGTACTGATAGAGGAGTATCAGAGACTAATTTTTCAGTCTCAAATACCCTTATTTTTTGTAGTGTATGGCCGATTCTAGTAGATGTTAAGCGTTTAGCGAGAGGGGACCGATTTTCAGGATCAAAACAAGCGCAACAGAAAAAGGTGCAGGGCTAGGATTCGAACCCGTGACCTTGTCTGAAGGAGTCAAGCGTTTTACCGGTGGATCTGGGCATATGCCCTGGTAAATGACTAACGCGTTTAATCTATAACAAACAATCCCAAAACCCTTTCTTCCCTAATTCGTAACTGTAAACCCTAGCCCTCCAATTTGACCCGATTAATCAATGATCGACCACGGAACCATAGGGCTTTCATTACCGGGATCAAGACGAGTCTAATGGTGTAAGAATTACCTGGAATGGTTGGGGGATGATCGAGAACGACTGGGTGGACCAAATTATTCAATTTGGCTTGGAAAGGGTTCAAGACCAAATTATTCAATTTTAATTCATTTTGATTATTTCTAAAAAAAAATTTATAAAGTTTTTAAAATCTTAAATATTATTTGTTTAATTATAAATATTTATAAATGAATATATTTCATTTCATTTTTTTATAAGATTTACAAATTGTGTAAATGGTTTAATAGAATATATATATGTTTACATATCTATTTAAAAATAAATACGTACATACATTTAAAAGATGTAAACACATGATTAATACTCATAAGTTTTAAAACTTACAACTTGTATAGATGATTTGTTTAATAACATCAAATGAATGTATCATAATTATATATATTTATAATTATATTCCTATGTTCATATAAAAAGGATGTAAAAATGTGTTTAGAGATGTATAAGTTTTGTATAATATTAAAAGTTGTAAAATTAATTTATTTAGTATAATCATATATATATATATATATATATGTTTACTTATATTTTCACAATTAAATACATATATATATATATGATAAAAAATGAAGGATGTTGTTACATGATAAAAACTCACATGTTTCATTTATATGTATTTACTATAACAAAATGTTCACTTTTATATATATATATATATATATATATATATGTAAATATACTTACATGTGTTATATAAGAAATAATATGTTATGCGAGGTTGGAAATTTGAATTGATACATGTTAAAAATAATAATTAATGTGACATATTGTGTTGGACAAATACGAGTTTGAAATAGAGTGTCATTATTTTTTAACTTAAAATAAAATAATATCAGAAAATCATGGATGTTACAGTATCCCCAAGTTGAGAGAATTTCGTCCCGAAATTCAACTGGTGGAGGCTACTGAATTAGAAAAAAGATATGGGTTTGGATTTTCAACGAGCTTTGACTGTCGGTTTGAGGAGTACAATCGATAATACGATTTAGGTCTGATACTCAAAGTCAGGCATGAATGATGATAGTGGTTTTAGTTTGAAGAGAATTGAGGAGAAAATTGACGAAATATATTTTGGGCTCCAAAGGATGCATGTAGAACCAAAGACTGATTGCTACAAAATTGTTCTAAGTACAACTGCTGCGGACAACACAAGATTGCTGCTGACCAAAACAGCTGCTGATACTTTGTCTGCTGCTGAAGACCAAAGTAGCTGCGGATAGGCTTATCAGCAGCATTCAACACATGTTGCTGCTGATAGGCATATCCTCAACAGCTGCGGATAGATCAATCTTGCTGCTGGTCCTCATCTCTGCTGCTGATAGCTTTATTCTCTGAAGACCAAACGTTGCAGCTGACTATCCATGCGAAGCGCCTCTGACACCTTTCTGCAAAAGCAACTGCCACACTCCAAGCAGAAGGAACCTCACTGGTGCAACCAATAAAGGACAATGACGCTCTTCTCCAAGCATGCAAACAATGATGCCTAAGAAGACGTTTCAGTAAAGTTAACTAGATTAGCCTTTACGTGTAATTTAAATTAATAAACAAGATCAACGACTTGTGTTAGATCTGATCCTTAGAATCAAGGGTCTGTCTTGATTCTAAGTTACTATATATATCTTGTAAACACTTCAAACACAGCGTGCCTTCATAGTGCTTTTAGTGCTTTCGAATTAGAGTTTTCATTTGTAATCGTTTATTCACAAAGCTTAATACAACAGTGTTCTTATCAGTATTCTTTCTGTCTACTCGATTGTAATTGTGTAGTTGTTATTGTTTCCGCCAATCTCAACTAAGAATAGAACCATCTTGTAATTTCACGATCCTACAAGTGGTATCAGAGCTTTGGCTCAGATTAAACAAATTAACACTTGTTTAATCACTACTGGTTCTATTCAAAACTATCTCTTTGATCAAAACACCCGGTATCACAAATCACAAATAAAAAATGGCTCAAAAAAATGGATTTGGCGATATTGGAAGCATCATCAGACCACAAAGACTGGTGTCTGGAGAAAATTACGAGCAGCAATACGAAAACTTTGTCTGCAATGAAGGTGAGTCACTAACCAGTGTGTATAACAGGTACACTTACTTGGTAGGAGAGCTGCAGTGCTTTAAAGTGAAGCTGGAAAATGAAGACATTCTCAAAAACTTCATCAGATCTCTTCCTAGTTGCTGGACACTTTACACAGTGTCAATAAGAAGAACTGAGAATCTGAAGACTCTGCAGATGACCGAGCTCTTTTGTATGCTAAAAACCTTTGAATTAGAAATAATTCAAGCCAAAGAAAGAAACTCAAGCCATCAATCAGCCTCTTCCACCACCTCTCCCGCGCTTCACTCTGACCACTCAGATCCTAGTTCAAGCGACTATGATCCTACCAGACAAGCACACCAAGCTCAGCCAAGAAAGCAACAACAGCAACAGGTCAAACCTTTTGCACAAACTGCAGCCTGTGCAGCTGTTGGAACTACTGACTTTGACTGGAGCTTCCAGCATGAGGATCTTTCTGCCAACAATCAATCTCTCATGGCAGACACATTAGAGGTATCCTCTCTAACTCCAGACACATCAGAGGTACCACCAAAGGTATATGAAAATCTATGTACTCAAGAGTGTATTAATAAGGTCCTTGGATATAGGAAACATAACCAGAATCTCATAGATCAAAATGAAGAATTTCACCAAATGAAATCTGAATTTAAAAAGGTTGAAAATAGTTACAAGGAAAAGAATGATTGTTTAAAGAAAGAAATTTCATCATTAAAACATGAACAAACAAACCTTGAAACTCAAATTGATGATATTCTGGTTAAGTTGAAAGCTGCAAGGGCTGAATTGGTAGACTAAAAGGTCCATGTGGAAAAATATGAATTTGCATCCAAAAAGCTGCAAAGACTTTTGGATGCTCAAATCCATGAAAAGGTAAAAACTAGGTTGGGATATCATGCTGACCAGTATAAAACCGTCGCACCTCCTGCTGATTACGTTGCCATCCATGAACCAAGCTTCAATCTAGCAAATCTTGACATGGCCAACCGAAATCTTGACCCTGTTGTCAAAGAAACCCCTGTGCAAGAATGCACTACTTCATCAGAGTCTGAGTCAACTTGCTCAGACTCCACTGAAACAAGTAATGCCTCATTTCCTCCTGCCCCTCAAGTGATAGTCACTAAAGATGAAGTCCCTATTATCCCTTTAATACCAGTTCCTAAATCCTTCAAACAAATCAGAATTAGCTATCCTCCAGAAGGAAGAAAGCTAACTATTAAAAAGGGACAGTCTTCCACCTCCACCAACTCAAAGCCTCCTTCCAAATCAATCCAACCAAGGAAGGTGTTTGACATATGTCATACACCTGGAGAGAAAGTTTCATATGTTCAAAAGACATTGGAAGAAGCCACTTTTGAGCACAACAAAGCTCACCCCTGGAACTTCAAAGACTTGTTCAAGAGAAAAGACTATGTGTACTTTCAAAAGGACAAACTGGCTAAGTCATGCTTTGTGTGTGGGAAATACAATCATACTGCTAGCAGCTGCTTCTATTACCTTCAACAACAAAGAAACCTAAAGCAACATGCTTTTGAAAAAACCAGCAAAAACAAAAAGGTAAGAAGCTTTGAAGCCAAATTCACTCAGTTTAGAAACTCTCTGTCCCCACCAAGAAAGCCTATGCCAAAGCCCCAACAATCCTGCATCATTTGTGGTGAAACAGACCACTTTGCTGCACATTGTAAGTTTAATCTTTTCAACCAGGTTCTTCATCAAATTCCTCTTAAACAAAAGTCTATCAGTGAGATGAAGAAGGGTAGGCTTACTTCGGAGATTAAACCATCAGCAGTAAACAAAACTACTGCTGATCAAGCAAGACTCAAGCGACCCAAAGATAAGTCTGCTACTCAAGCAAAGCCTTCAGCAGTAACAAAGTCTGCTGCTGCTCAAGAAAAGTGTTCAACAAAGTCTGCTGCTGCTCAAGCAAAGCCTTCAGTAGCAACACAGTCTGCTGCTGCTCAATCAAAACCATCAACAGCAACACCAGCTGCTGCAGCTATGCCAAAGTCATCAGCATTCACGCCAGCTGCTCATAGGTCAAAGAAAACTGGAAAACCTATACCTCAGCAATGGAAGGTGAAGATACCACCAAGCATCATTATTGGTTCCGTTGAATGTGCACATGCTGACACTAATAATCCAAGAACCCTTTTCTGCAAGGACGCAAGCTCTTGGATTTCTCCCACTAACTGAATCTATTGGTATGATGAACTTTGTTTAAAATCTTTCTCCAAAATCAGATTCTGTAAATGTGTTTGTATCTTGTTGTAAATAAAAGTTATAGTCAGCAGCACCTTTTTGGCTGCTGACAGGTCTAATCTTCAGCAGCAACGAATTTGCCACTGACTGCTTTAAGTTATCAGCAGGTACAAGTTTCCTGCTTATAGCTTTAAGGCTGTCAGCATCAACATCCTTGCTGCTGATCATTGTATCCATCAGCAGCAAACGAGTTTGCTGCTGACAGACTTGACCATCCGCTGCAACCAGCTTGCAGCGGATGGGCTTAACCATCTGCAGCAACCAAGTTTGCTGCTGATGGGTAAAACCAAGTCTAAAGTAACTTTTACCCACTGTAAAAATACTTTTAGTCTTTACCATGACTGCGTTAGTGTATTACAGCTGTAACAATGAAAAGTGAAACAGGTTATACTGTACAAGTAAAGTTGCTTTTTCTTCGTCTGTCGTTATATCACAATCTCAAACGTTCCCACAACCTCTTCATATTCAATTTCAAACCTATCTCCCATCACTTTCTCTCCCATTCCCACAGCATTCAAAGCCCTCCATAATTAACCACCATTCAAACACCCTTCTCTCTTCCCTCCAAATCCATAACAATGGCAGGCGCAGACATAAACAACCCCAACGACAAGTTTTCCCCATATCACAAACTCACTGCATACCTAATAAAGGGCAAGAAATCCGAAGGTTTCGATGATATGATCGACTTCCTTTGTCGGTCCAAAATCCACCATGCCTTAACAGTCAACCCAACCATCTATACTTCCCACATGGAAGAGTTTTGGAGCTCAGCCGTGTATTCTACTGACCAGGGCACTCCCCAAATCAGAGGCACAGTAGACGGCAAGGAGATGATTATCACTGAAACAAAGCTCCGCCAACACCTCAAGCTTCAGGATGAAGGGGACGCCATCTCTTACCCAAGAGACGTATACATGAGGACCTTTGTATCCATAGGGTACGCTGGGAATCAAACAGAGTATACGATAGAGAAGGCACTCATGGGTCCCAAATGGAAGTATCTCTGCCACACTCTTCTCCAATGCATATCCCAGAAGAGGAGTGGCTGGAACCAACTTAGCTCCGGACTTGCGTCGGCAATTCACGGTATGATAACTGGGGCGGGTTTCAATTTTTCCCACCTCATTCTTGAAGGTTTGAGATACAACCTTCAAGAAGGGGTGAAATCACAGTTCTTCATGTACCCAAGATTCTTGTAGGAAGTGTTCAACATTGAGCACCAAGATCTTTCAAAAACTGCAAGAATCTACATAATGCTGGGACATAAGAACAACATTTTTCAAAGCATGAGAACAGTTTCATCAAAGTTCTCAGGGGCCGATGTTCCATTGTTGTCTACAATGTTGAACACACAAAGTGCCCAGGGTGACAGTTCAGCAAACCCAGCTGATACTGATCCCACACCCTCCACCTCACTGCCACAAACTCAAACTGCTGCTTCCCTTGATCGAACCCCTGTGCATTCTACTGGGGATGTACAGGCATATACTTTACTCACCCACAGTTTGATTGCTCAACCGGAACACAGGGCCCCGGTTGCAGCCAAATATACAAGGAAGAGGGGCAAGAGAACTCCTTCTTCTCTTGCCTCCAAGGCCCAAACCCAAGCCAACATCCCTCACTCAGAATCACAACATTCTAGTGAGAATATCATAAGGGAAAGCCACACTGTTAGGGAGACTCCTTCGGAAGTCTCTCTATTAGGATTAGGATCACATCCCGGATCCATAGAACAGCCCTTTGAGCCATTCCTATCTTCTTTGGACTTAAGTGTTGAGGATCCTGACCAAAGTGATGTACCTTCTCCAACTACCACTATCAAGGAGGTACTGATTGGTCTTGCTTCCGAAACACCCAACCCAAGTTCTTCACCCTTGAAGGTCCACTCTAGGAGTAATGAAAGAGTGGATGTGGAAGAGGCTGTCACTACTGCTGGTCCATCAAATGACCAGGAGGACAGTGACAACATCTTTAAGACCTCAACCACGGCAACTCATGGTGAGGGTGTTTCCTTGGAAACTCCCCTCACTGAGAGGAATCCCAGGCGCCAAGAAACCACGGGTGATGGGGATGCTGAGGCTCGGCCTACGGCCCCATCTGGGTCCAAGGATTCCACAACTGTGGATGAGGACAGTCTGAAACTAAACAATTTGGAATTGACGGCCAGGGTGGCTATGCTTGAGGCTGAAGTGTCCAAACTACGACACCAAGCCTTGATGCATGAAGCCCATCAATGCCCCTCCACGGCTTCTCCCTCTCTTGTCTCAGTGGGCACTCAAACAGATGCCTATTTGTTCACTGATGCAACCAAAATTGGGGAGAAAGTCCCTATGGAAGAAGACACTGAAAGTCTCGACAACTGGATTCAAGAGCAGGCTGCCTTCCAAAGTACTCTATTCAGACCAGCTTTTGTCCAAGTTCATGACTTGCCAGTCTCAGATGACAATGAAGAAGAATCTACTGAAGACTGGAAGCTAGTTGTCAGAGCTATAGATGAGGTGCTGATAGATGAAAACAACCAAGACGAAACATCTACATCCTTCAGCATCATCCCAGAAGTTGCAGCCATCATAAGTCATGCAGCTGCCCCCCACTTCCCACTGACATCAACACAGCTAGAGTTTGACATTATACTAGCTTGGGGGTACGATGGGAAAACTGAGAGGTTTTGGATAGGTCGGGAGTTTAGCGGAGTAGAAGAGCTAGACTGGGATTTAATTCATCCATTTGAAATCCTTGACCTATATGATCTTATATGCATCAACAACTCATCAGACCTCTCAGCAGACCTTTCCATTGACATGTTCTATGCTTTCATGGAGGACAACCTACCCAACTTCATAAGACTAATCAAAGAACTAAAACGGGTAGAGTCTCCTGAGTCATCTCAGGCTGCAGAAAGAAGACTGTCTCCCAACAATCTCCAAATCACAAGGAGCAGTCTTCTCAATGAAGAAGAAGTTCTGAGCCTGAAAAGACTCCTGTACAAACTAATGGTCAAGGACTTATATGTGCTAGGATGGATAAGCAATAAGTGCCTTGACCATACCTTCCTTCTAAGCAACAGCACCTCTCTCACCATCAACACCAGGAACATCCTCCAGCTGCCCTCAGACTTCCTATTCAAGATCTTTCAGCTCAGAGCCAACATCTGCAATATTAACTCATTAGAGAGCCAGGCAATGATGGTCACCATCAAAGCCCATCTTGAAGAAGAAGGACTGATTCCTCAGGAAGAGTCTGGGTCAACTTCTGATACTAACTCCAACTCAGATACTCCACAAGTTGAAGCCACATCTGTAGCATTTGGCACAAGATCTTCACTTAGGGATCAACTGAGAGAAATAGAAGGTCCTGAGTACCAACTTGATGAAGACAGTGACCGTCCCTTGTCAATTTCTCAACTTGCCAATGAAGCCGAGGCAGAGATCCCAACAGCACAACAATCAGTTGTTTCTGTGATCAGTGAAGCCAGAGCAGAGGCATCCAATGTTAATAAAGGGAAGGGCATTATGACAGAAGAGGATGAAGAGAGGTTGCGAAAAGAAAAGAAGGAGAAAGAAGAAAGAAGAAGGAAAAGAGAAGAAGAAGAGATGGCTGAAGAGATGGCTCATAAACAAAGGCATCAAGAAAGAAAGGCAGCCATACTCCTAAGACAACAGACAATCCAGCTGTATGCCAAACAGCTGGATGAGATGAAAGTTAAAATCCATGCAGGGTCTCAAGTTGAGGAAGATGAACAACTTGCCAAACAGCTGCAGGAACAGTTTGGAAAGGAAGTAGAAGAGGAGAATGAAAAGAAGAGGAAGGAAGATGCTAAGTTTAGAATCACTGATTCTAAATTAGCAAAAGAATTAAGGGAGGAGTGGACTGAAGCTCTGATCTCTCAAGGTGAGGATGTAGACTACCTTGAAAAACTTTCAAACAAAGAGATCTATAGAGCCTTCATGGGTCAGCAGGGGGGATTGGCAAAGAAGAAGAAAGATGAAGAGAAAGAGAAAGCTCGACAAAAGTCAAAGAAAGCCATTGCCCTTAACCAAAGGACCCATGAAGAAAGGAAGGTGATGATTGACTTCCTTAAGGTAAGGGGAGAAAGTGGAAAAAGGTTAGGTCCCATGTCCTTCATGAACCTACAAGCCCTGTATACAAAAGTGAAAAAGGAAGAGGAAGAAAGACTGGGAAAGAGACCAGTCAAGAAACAAAGAACCTCTACACCAGAAACTACTTCCACATTCCAAACACCATCCACAAACATCCCCAAGCCTTCCTCTCCTCAACCCAAAAAGTTCAAAACATCCCACCCAGCTCCTTCTCATCAACAGCCACTCCTGAAGAAATCCAAACCCATATCCAAACCTGAAGACTCCAGAGAAATAGTCCAATGGTTTTACAGTACCCAAGATCAGTGGTTTGAAGTATTCAGGGGGAGAACTGAACGAAGAAGGTCGATTTACAAGTCTGTTGATGAGGTTCTACAACTTCCAGATTCAGATCTCAAGAGAATCATGGAGCTGGGTGAAGAAATCATACCTGCAAATGATGGCGGGAAACATCTTGTGCTGGTGATCAAACATCACTTCAACCCCAGCAAAGATGCAGTCTTAGATGTTAGACCTCTACAATCCTACTATCCATTTGCACGATGGTCCTACAATGCTGAGAAGAATGAGTTCACCATCACAAATGTCAAGGGTCACCAGATGAGATGTTCAAGCAAGGCAATCTTCAAAATGCCAAGTAAGGACATCAAGACTCTGTCTGAACTTCCTCTTGACAACCCCAGCAAGGATCCTCGAGGGTATGAAGTAGCAAGGATAGTCGACCACATGAAAAAGCTTCAGCAACAGAGGGACTAGAAGAATTTTGGTAGCATCAGTCTAGGGGGAGTTTGTAGAACCAAAGACTGATTGCTACAAAATTGTTCTAAGTACAACTGCTGCGGACAACACAAGATTGCTGCTGACCAAAACAGCTGCTGAACAAAACAGCTGCTGATACTTTGTCTGCTGCTGAAGACCAAAGTAGCTGCGGATAGGCTTATCAGCAGCATTCAACACATGTTGCTGCTAATAGGCATATCCTCAACAGCTGTGGATAGATCAATCTTGCTGCTGGTCCTCATCTCTGCTGCTGATAGCTTTATTCTCTGAAGACCAAACGTTGCAGCTGACTATCCATGCGAAGCGCCTCTGACACCTTTCTGCAAAAGCAACTGCCACACTCCAAGCAGAAGGAACCTCACTGGTGCAACCAATAAAGGACAATGACGCTCTTCTCCAAGAATGCAAACAATGATGCCTAAGAAGACGTTTAAGTAAAGTTAACTAGATTAGCCTTTACGTGTAATTTAGATTAATAAACAAGATCAACGACTTGTGTTAGATCTGATCCTTAGAATCAAGGGTCTGTCTTGATTCTACGTTACTATATATATCTTGTAAACACTTCAAACACAGCGTGCCTTCATAGTGTTTTTAGTGCTTTCGAATTAGAGTTTTCATTTGTAATCGTTTATTCACAAATCTTAATACAACAGTGTTCTTATCAGTATTCTTTCTGTCTACTCGATTGTAATTGTGTAGTTGTTATTGTTTTCGCCAATCTCAACTAAGAATAGAACCATCTTGTAATTTCACGATCCTACAATGCATCACCTTGAAATGGGAACAATGGGAATTTGATGATCGAAGCTTTTTTAGGATGTAGCCTAATATGTTCAAAAAGTATCACTGCACAAGAGGTTTCACAAACATTGGTCAAGGTCAAAATAACATAAAACTTCACGTGACACGAACAACGCTACTTCTGACGATATGACATGAACACTTATATCTAAGAAGTACCAGCAGCGTATTCACCATGCCCTTATCATATCACATTAGTTTCGTTACTATATATCACGATAGATTTTATGTCATATCACACGACAAAATTCACTATGTTTTCCATGCGTTGACGTTTATAATTACGTGTGCACCTGTAATTACTCAAATCATCGCATGGTCCGTGTAGATCATTCCATTGTGTGTGGGTCAAGAGAGGATACAAAATCACTTAATTCATAACTATTGTTTTCACATATGTGTTTCTAACAATTAACTATGTCCATAGATAATAAAATCAATCAAGGAATAAAGAATAACAATGTGGCACGACCCCACGGTTGTCCTAGATAGATGGCATATTCCTCAAGATTACTCATAAAGTTTATAGCTCCCTCGTGTTTGAACAAGAATACGTCAAACCCCGAGTAGTTCAAAGTTTATAGCTTCCTCGTGTTTAAACAAGAATACGTCAAAGCCCGAGTAGTTCTTATAGCAATCAACTTTCATGGATAAAATGAATAATCATGTCTCATGTATAATGTAGACAATCAATTACAAACAATCGAGTTTCATGTATAATGTAAACAGTTAATTTTCAAATAATCAAGTTTCGTGTATAATGTAAACAATCAATTTTTTTTTCTCAAATAATCGAGTTTCGTGTATAATGTAAACAATCGAGTCTTATGGATAATGCAAACAATCAAATGTAAATAATCAAATCTCATGAGTAATGTAACTATCGAATTTCGTAAGTGATCGTGGGCAAGCGTGTTGCTCGGCGTTCATGTATAATGTGGGTAGTCGAGTTTTAATTTTTTTTAAATTCGTCGATGTTTATATGAATGGTCAACGCACATATAGAATGATCCATTTTTTGAAATTGTTTAGCAAGCTCTTACATAACCGAGGTGCAAGACGATGTGGAGGTCTGGTTGCAGGGTTAGATCCAGGTACAAGTCGATACGGGATTCAAATTGACGAACAATAGGAGGACAGGATAGATATTCGGGGAACACATCCGAAAAGTTTCGTATGATAGAAATGTCTTGATTGCTCCTCCTTTTATCCCTCTTTTCACCGCATGAGCTAAAAGGCTACATAATTCTCATGTAAGTGTTCTTGGGGTATGGCACAGGATATGGGTTTCAAGCCTACTAGAAAAACACCTCTTCAAGGATTTACAATGTGCTACTCAAAACTAGCAATTTTGGCGCGGTGTTTGGGTATCCCAACCATGATATCAAAGCTCCTAAGTTACATAGGTATGAGGTCAAAGGTGGAAGTATGTTCTTTAAGGTCAAGAAGGCAGCCGTGAACGATAGAATCAATAATGACGGGGTTTCTACTCACAACTTCTACCGTAACTGTTTTCCCTAGTTTAGTTCGTCGATTTTAACAAGTAATGGCTCAAATTTAAGGAACACGACTCTTATCAACAACGATGACAAACAAATTAGGTGTAAGTGGTCCGAACATAAGTGAAAACAAACAAACAAGATAACATAATTGATTTTGAAGGTGGTTCGGGTCACCATATTCTAAAGCAAGCACACCCATTGGTTATGGCTAGTGGAGAAGGAGCATCAATTAGATGATTGTCTTGTTAATGGGTTTGGTTGACTTGATTAACTCGGTTTCCTTGGTTGGCTTGGTTAACGGAAGGTCTAGATCGGCAGGTATTGGCCAAATGATCGTACTTTCCACAACTTGTGTACAAATGGCATGGTACATTTTGGAAGTGGTGATACTTGTAAATGTTGCATTGAGGGTTGTAGGAGTTAAAATGTTTGAAAGTGCATTGAGGAAGGTTAGCATTATTACTGGGTTTACTCACAACACCAGAATTACTAACACCATCGGGGTTCACAGTTTTGATTGAGTTAGGTAACTAAACTGGAAAAAAAACAATCATTTGTTGGGCTATAAAAGCAGCAAGTCTATTGTTGTTTGGGGTTGTTCACATGACGAGGAGGCATTCTATAAGAAGAGTAACACAATGAAAACAAAGGATCATGAAACTTAGGTTATAGATGGAGTGATCAAATAGAGAGGTTTAGGCATGTGTACTAAATTGTAATAAATAAAAGTATGATGTTTAGATTGTATTTATTTGGTAACATAACCAAATGGATACTTTGATAAGCCAAAGTGATTTAAATTCATATACTTTCAAGAATGCATGCTTTAGCCTATAGGTGAACACTCAATTCGGGAATTCCCAGGAAAGCATACGGATCCTTTGGCTGATTTGGATTTATATGAAATGCCTTCCTAGACAGAAGACCCAAAGTACAAGCATTCACCCTTCCGGATTGCACATGTTCTTTACTAATTTTCAGAACTCAAAACTTTGACGGGATTTAAAAAAAAATCTAATAGGCATTAGGCCTAAGAGTTTGAATTTTCCACAAGTGATGATGATGTTAACATAATTCCCAAGGCATAAGGATGAGGGAGTATAAAGACTTAAATAAGAATAAGTATAAGATATGGTAATACTTAGGGTAACATTTAGTGTAATCAAATAGGTAATGTGTAGGCTAATCAAGTAATGTAGCAATTAAGGTATCACATTAGTAACAATTTTGTAAGCATATAAGTTATCAAATAACATAGCACATAAGATAATACGTATTGTATCATGCAATATAACACATCAGATAACATGTAGGATAATCACACAAGGGGGTATCCTAAGGTTATAGACTAGGTCATTGTTTTCTAATAACCTAATTCTCTATAACCATGGCTCTCATACCAATCTGTCACACCCCAACCGACGGCAGAAAACGTCGGGGTGGGACATGTAGACTGTTAATAAGCACATGATCAAACTAAAGTTTCAAATACTAATTAAATCCAAATTTCCATAACACTTGTTCAAACAAAAACATGTACAAACATACAAAGGAAACAAAGTACACCAACAATGTTCAATTTATTATTTAGCTAAGTCCTCAATCCTATGTGTAGCATCTTGTAAATGATCTCAAATGTTAGTACCTGAAACATGATGAAAACAATGTCAACTAAAAATAGTTGGTGAGCATACATAGGTTTTGACACCATAAATAGATTCCAAATGTTATGTACAATTCACATGAAACATGGTTTAATAAGGCAATTATGGAGAACCACTATAGTTAAAACTGGGGCGTACAATCAAACCTTGTGACTGCACTCAATGTTATCCCAATGTAATGTCGGCAACAATCATCCTACCTGGGTGGGTTTTTTCAGACACAATAGATCTATCATTGTTACCGTTGGCTTGTACAGAGTTAATGATTGCACTTGCACTTGCATTAATGTATGTAATTGTAGTTTAAACTCATAGTGTTCAAGCATAAGGCACAAATTGCACACATGTTCAAAATATAGAATTGCATAAATTGCAAATAGTTTCAATGAAGTCATGTTCCCCCCCCCCCAAAAGTATAAAAATGTAAAAGGGTCTATGTAAACTCACCTTGCAATGAATAGCTTTGAATATCACACAACTATGTTGTTTGTTGCATACAAGTTCAAGCAAATCACAAGATTAACCTATGATTTAATGGTATAAGTGTATTAATAATGGATTCACAAGATTAAAAGGGATCCTAATGTACAAAGGGATTGGGTGTGTGTATCCTTGATTAAGTAGGAGAATGAGTCTTCAAACAATATTCTTGGATAAAAAGTATAAGTGTTTGCATAAATGATTCCAATTTGTATAAATGTATAAATGAATAGTTGGAGTTATTTTGTAGCTAATTTCCTAGGTAAATAAATGATTTGTTTAAATAAATGATTTGATAGGAATTTGTTGAGCAAATAATTTATTACATAAATAAATAAAATCCCTTTTATTTAGTTTAAATTTTTCATGAACAAAAGTGTTTTAAAAGGGGATAATGACTTAATTTATTAATAACTAAACCATAATTCAAGGTATAAAAATAGTGTTATGTTTAATTAATATTTAAACCCTAATTAATTATTAATTTAAGGTATAAGATTTGATTTAAATGATTTTGTAAATTATATAAACGGATGTATAAATATTTACAATATAGATGGGTTTATAAAATACTCATATTTATATTCTAGGTATAATTTATAAACCAATGATTAAATAAATGTTTTGTTTTAAAATAACTATATTAATTAAATTAAGTTTTATTAGGTTTATATCTTGATAATAATAAATAAAAATGGTTTTCTTGGAAATTTAACAATTTAAATTTATAAAACTGATCTGAGTATTCCAAAGTTTATAAAATAATTTTTATGAAAGAGTTTAATGTTTAAAAAGCGAGTTTTAAAAAGAATGTGGACTGCTCGGCTCGAACCCGAGTGGGTTCTGGGCAAGTCCCACGCACAAAACACCAGACTAGTGCCCAATTAGTGTTATATGGCCGATTCTAATAGATGTTAAGCGTTCAGTGAGAGGGGACCGGTTTTCAGGATCAAAACAAGCGCAACAAAAAAAGGTGCGGGGCTTGGATTCGAACCCGCGACCATGTCTGAAGGATTCAATCATTTTACCAGTGGATATGGGCATATGCCTTGGTAAAGGACTAACGCGTTTAATCTATAACAAACAATCCCAAAACCCTTTCTTCCCCAATTCACAACCGTAAACCCTAGCCCTCCAATTTGACCCGATTAAGCAACGATCGACCCCGGAACCATATGGCTTTCATTCCCGGGATCAAGACGAGTCTAATGGTGTAAGAATTACCTGCAATGGTTGGGGGATGATCGAGAATGACTAGGTGGATAGGTCCGATGTTCTTCGGCTGTGATTCGAGTTCTAGAGGTGAAATGCGGGTGAATTTAGTGTTTGGGGAGTGATTAGGGAGTGTCGCAATAGTGTGGGATCAGGTTATATGATCTAATTTCATTTGAAAGGCACTTATTGATTCGGTTCGATAATAAAACGGTTTTGGGATAAATGGGATTTAAAATCATTGCAATCGATTAAATTGAATCGCCATGTTCAGTCGTAACTGATGTAGTAATGTCCATGCATAATTTCCATGAGTTAATACACATGACTCCACTGATTTGTAACTAATTTTGTAAAGTCAAAATCAGTGCTTTGGGTTCAAATTCAGGGAAAAGTTCAAATGGTTAATAGAGGGGGTTCAAATCAGGGGGTTCAAACAAGATTGGGGGAGTTCTTTGGCTTGGAAAGGGTTCAAGAACAAATTATTCAATTTTAATTCATTTTGATTATTTCTAAAATTGTTTTTATAAAGTTTATAAAATCTTAAATATTATTTGTTTAATTATAAATATTTATAAAGGAATATATTTCATTTTTTTTATAAGATTTACAAATTGTGTAAATGGTTTAATAGAATATATATATATATATGTGTGTGTGTATATATATATATGTTTACATATCTATTTAAAAATAAATATGTACATATATTTAAAAGATGTAAACACATGATTAATGCTCATAAGTTTTAAAACTTACAACTTGTATAGATGATTTGTTTAATAACATCAAATGCATATATCATAATTATATATATTTATAATTATATTCCTATATTCATATAAAAAGGATGTAAAAATGTGCTTAGAGATGTATAAGTTTTATATAATATTAAAAGTTGTAAAATTGATTTATTTAGTATAATCATAATCATATATATATATAGCGGACGTATCAAATGAAAACCCTGAGTTGTTTTGAAAACCCAAAAACTCATTCTGAATCACACATTTAATTTTATATATTTTAATTTATGGTTGTCATTAAAACTAGATTTTTTTTCCATTTTAAAATACCCAAAAGGGTAAATCAGTAATTTACAAAAGCACACTCTCTCTCTTTCTCCCCATTTAAATTATAAGAACTCAAATCATAAAGAAATTCAAGGATATGTTGTTTACACATGTGTAAATAACTATAAACTCAAATAAACATGGATAAAAAACCATATACATAAATAAGAAAACCAAAATTACATCCAAATACTTAAATATCTTTATAAATCAGAAAAAAAACACCCTTAAAATCTACATAATTACACTATGTAAAAGAACCTTAAGTACACATGTGTAAAATCAAATATGCATGTGTAATTATCTTTATTAAAATCTATTACACATGTAATAAAATCAAATACACATGTATAATAATGAAATAAGCATGTGTAAAACAAAACCTCAGGTTCACAAACTCCTTCTTCTTCAAATATGCAACTCAATCTTTTAGATCTATCAAAATTCAATCAATTAAATATAGAAAAAAAGCATTATGTGTAAAAGAACCCTAAAACATGATTTAACTCTCTCAGGCCTGTTTACATTTGTGTAAATTCAATCACATACACGTGTGTAAATTCAATTTACACTTGTGGAAATTCAGTTTACACATTTGTAAATTCAGTATACACATTTGTAAATTCAGTTTACACATTTGTAGTAACCCGAGAACCCAATTCAAATACTTAAAAAAAGTAATTCCCAAAAATTCAAACTTTACCAAGCTGAGTAGATCTGGACACAAACCACACAAACTCAAATTGTTGTTTACAAAATATGGGTTTATACAAAACTGAGTAGATCCCTAAAAAACGCCACCAATAAAAGAAAATATAGAATAAAAAAGACCGGTTGCCTGTGAATCATCTTCGAAGCCATACAAATTCTGAAATTCAACAAAAAGCCGAAAGTTAGTAAATTTATTTTTCTGCAGATGCATAAAAAACAAATTCAACCACATGTTTAAATTTTTTTTTTGAAAATCGTTATCTCAACCACCAGGTTTTTTTTAATAGATTTGGTGGTGTATGTAATTTACTCTTTACTTTACAATAAAAAGGAAAAGCAAGAAGAGAAAATATGGGAAATGTTATCGGCAACATCAGTTATAAAACCATAACAAGTAAAAGCAAATGTATGTTATTAATTAACAAATTTCTGCAAATTCATATCCATGCTTGTTTGGGTTTCTGATTTTTTCCATACAAAACCCATTTTATTTTTCTACAGATCTATCAAAAAAATTAAACCCCTTTCACAATGTCCACCATGGGTTGGCTAGGGTGTGTTACCTGGAAACTTTTGGGCCAAGACTCCTCTCAACGACCAACTTCCTTGTCCTTGTGCAAGATCGCTACCAAAAACCAGAGATCCCTCTCTCTCTAAAATCACAACGCCATCTCGTGTCTCTCTCTTCAGATCTGTCCCGCCGGTTTTGGTGGCGCTGGTGGGAGGTGATGGTGGTTGTTATTGTATCTGGAATTTCAACATTTGAGAGAGAGATAGGTGCGTTTTTTTGTAGTGAGAAAGAGAGAGCTGGTAGGGTAAAGAGAGAGAAGCTGAAATATATAGGGTAAAATTAAAATTACCATAATGCCCTTTAACATTAAAAATAAACTAGAAATTTAAAAAAATAACATGTGGTCTAGAATGAGTTTTCGGGTTTTCACAACAACTCAAGGTTTTCATTTGATACGTCCCATATATATATATATATATATGTTTACATATATTTTCACAATTAAATACATATATATATATATATATATATACACACATATGATAAAAAATAAAGGATGTAGTTACATGATTAGAACTCATATATTTTATTTATATGTATTTACTATAACAAAATGTTTACTTATATATATATATATGTAAATATACTTACATATGTTATATAAAAAAATAATATGTAATGCGAGGTTAAAAATTTAAATTGATACATGTTAAAAATAATAATTAATGTGCCATATTGTGTTGGAAAAATACGGGTTTGAAATGGAGTGTTATTATTGTTTAACTTAAAATAAAATAATATCAAAAAATCATGGATGTTACAGCTTCCTTCCACACTTAGGATAGAAATTACCATCCTCTAACTTCAGCTTCTTAGCCTCCGGGCCCGCCCACTCCTTTCCCGACCGCTTAATGGCACTTGCCAGTTTCTTTTGAACTTTAGTAGGTAGTGGGTCCGAGGAGTCGAAGTCATCATACACTCTTCCCGCAAGTTCCACCTCAGATTCAAAGCTTGTAGGGGCATTGGCTTTAATATGCACACGAACTCTCTGTGGCAAACTCTTTATGTAATACTTTATCCTCTTCTCCTCGGTGTCCACCAGATATGGAACCAACTTAGCCAACTCATTGTACTTCAAGGTGTACTGGCGATGAGTCTTACTGCCAGCACAAAGGCCCAAGAACTCTCTCTCAACCCTGTCAATCCCGTTCTACGGGTAGAACTTTTTGATTATCAGCATTTTCATATCATCCCATTTCAACCTCTTCATAGCAGTGGAGGACTTGGCCTACTGAATACCTCCACCAGCTTAAAGCCTCAATAGTTAATGAGTGAGTGGTAAACTTGACTGCTTGATCATTACGTCATTCACTAATGTTGATCACACCATTCATCCTCTTTATCCACTCGAAATTGGCAACAACATCTTTCTGTCCATCAAACTTCGGCGGGTCATACACCTGAAATGATTTGTAATTGCAGCCTCGAGCTGCCACTTCAAAATAAGAGTCGTCAATATCAGTGACTTCAGTTCTCTTGCTACTTTCCTCTATCTTTTCTTTCTTCTCTATGCCAAAATCCTTAAGAGCCTCCGTGAGTGCCTTCGGTAAGACGTCTTTCAAGACTGAAGAGACCTCTGCCACTATAGCTTCCCGTACAATTGGTTCCAGAACCAATCCCTTATTGTACACATCATCGTGAACCGAAACACAGTTCCCACTGTCATTGTGCTCCACATGCACCGATTTAGTCTCGTTGCGGGGCTGTTCACTTTCCTCTACCCGTGCTCGGTTACCTGGTGGTCGGCCTCGACGACCAGTACAACCACTAGCACGACCACCTCTCTTTGCTCTAGCCATTCATAACTAACTGCGAACAAGGAATACTCATGTCATCATGATAGGTAATAATTTAGAACACCTCGAGTAATGTAAATTACTAATTACAGAGACCGGTATGAAATTACTAATTTACTTTACTACTCGGGGTCTGAAAATTTCCTGTAAGGAGTAACTTTTGCATCCAAGTTTAGAGTCTTTACATTAATGCACATACTGTGACAGCCGTCAATTTATCAAGCCTTGGTTATGTAATATATCTAGTTCATTTATGATTTTATGCGCTCTATTTGAAACTAGTCAATCTACAATGAATTATTATGAATGATGCATTGCATTTTGATGAGAATTTAAGATTTAACGTTAGGACTCTATGATCATTGGTGATGAGACAACGTATACATTGAACAAACTAAGTGTTATATAAAGAATATTCAACGAATGCCCTAAACAAAAAGGATACATAGATATGTTTACCATGACTATTATACTTAGTCAAGTAAGAGTTGCTTGAACACAAGGAAATGGTTGACGATTGTAATACGTCATACCTTGCTAGGGGCAGTGAAATGCAGCTAGGCGTCCACTGCTGTCTACGTTGAACCGATTAATTGATGAATCGTCCAAATGGGAAATTGTTGGATATAGGATGTCCGATCGTCAGTTATGTCACACCCCAACCGACGGCGGAATACGTTGGGGCGGACGTGGAGACTGTTCATGAGCACATGATCAAGCTAGAGTTACATATATTAATTAAATCCAAATTTCCATAACACTTGTTCAAACAAAACATGTACAAACATACAAAAGAAGCGAAGTACACCAAAAATGTTCCACTGATTATTTAACTAAGTCCCCAAATCCTATGTGTAGCATCTCGTATATGATCTCAAATGTTAGCACCTGAAACATTATGAAAACAAGTTCAACTAAAAATAGTTGGTGAGCATACATAGGTTTTGACACCTCAAATAGTTTCCAAATATTGTGTACAATTCATATGAAACATGGTTTAATAAGGCAATTATGGAGAACCACTATAGTTAAAACCGGGGCGTACAATCAAACCTTGGGGCTGCATACAATGTTATCCCAAATGTAATAGCGACAACAATCACCCTACCTGGGTGGGTTTGTCAGACACAATAGATCAATCATTGTTACCGTCAGCTTGTACAGAGTTAATGATTGCACTTGCATTATGCACACATGTATGTAATTGTAGTTTAAACTCATAGTGTTCAAGCATAAGGCACAAATTGCACACATGTTCAAAATGTATAATTGTATAAATTGCAAATAGTTTCAATGAAATCATGTTCCACCCCAAAAGTATAAAAATGTAAAATGGGCTATGTAAACTCACCTTGCAATGAGTAGCTTTGAATGTCACAGAAGTAAGTTGTTGTTGCACAAGTGTCTAGCTAACCTTAGGATTAACCTAAGTTTTGATGAAGTATATGAATCAATAGATTGTACAAGTTTATTATAGAAATAAATAAAGGAATAAGAATGGGATGATTTGGAGCTTTAGGATTTGGAACGAACGGTCGAATGAAAATATTAGAGTTTCGGGCTTTAACGATGCCAAGTTAGATAAGGCGGTAATATGTAAATCAAATTACATGAACATAATATTTTATAAATTTTATTTATAAAAAAGATTTTAGGTGTCAACAATAAATATTAATTGCTCATTAAATATCTTATCAAGACAATTATGTTAAATAGTTATCATGATGGAACATTATAACATAATAGTATTTATGTGGATATCATTAGAAATAAATAAATTAATTTTGCGAATGGCAATATTATTATTTATGAAAATCAAATTTACAACAAAAAAATTCATAATATTTGTGAAGGTATTAATAATATGTTAATAAGACAATTATGAAAATTTATTTTATTAGTTGTTAATAAAATCGTATAACGTATCATAGAGCATCGTGTTTTAAAGGTTTAGTTTATAAATATATAACCCCTTTAGTTTAATAAAAGTTATGACGTTACAACCACAATCATTTTATAGTTCTTAAAAGTTATATAAAAATGATAGGGTTTATGAAATTTCACTAACATTAGTCACGTTTTTGGAATATATAACGTGGTAACAAAATAATACGTATTCATAGTGACTCGATTTCTAACAAATCGTGTAATTATAACTAAACATATATGCTTATACATTTTTTTTAATCAAATAAAAATTGTACAAAACATCTTGAGATTTTAGAAAAATGTTTATGATTTATTTATTTGAAAATAAACCAAAAAAAATCAGATTATTAATAAATAAATAAATAAATAAATAATGTATTTGTGTGTGTAAAGGGCTAGAACATCAAAATGCCAGAGAAAAGGGAAAAAGCCATAGGTGTCGGGTCTAGAACTCGCGACCCGGCCTTCATTGTGCAAGGTGTTTAACCATTTGATCTAGGGCATTTGCCTTGCTAGGGATTCTGTAGGTCCCTTGGGGCGTGACGGATCTTCTAGACTCGTGGTACGACACAGTGATAACGTGCGGAATCCATGATCAACGTGCAACGTGTAATCAATCAACAACACGGTGTAAATAAACGCTTTGTATTTCACTCATAAACACTTTTTACAATCTCTCTCAGATCTGTTCTTGACTTCTCTCTCTAAGGTCTCTCAGGTCTGTCCAGTATCTAAGACTTGCAAACACCTATTTATAGGGAAACACAAATGCCCACAACATCATATGTGAACTTAATAAGTTTGCTCCTAAAGATGCTTAGACGAACTTGTTAAGTTCGCCTATCTAATAACTTACACCGAATTTTATCATCAGTTACAAAACATGTCCTAACAGACTCCCCCTTAACCGTTGCTAACAATTCTATCAGTTACAAGTCAAAGACTCTAAGACTAAGACATAGAATTTTCAAGCTTGTTGTCACTCGAATATGCTCCAACAGACTCCCCCTTGACAACAACTTCAGAAGATTGTCACCAGTCTTCATTATCATCATGAAACATATTGTAGTCTTCGTCTTGTTCATCTGCACACTCTCTCTTTCTATCTAGAAGACAAACTCGGGAGAAGGACCCCTTGTCAACTTCTGTCTGCAAATATCAATTTTTACAAAGAAGAACAACCAAGTAACCAACAATTAAGATTTTCATGGAAGCTGGAAAAATAAAATCTTTTTGGTTTTTCAAACACAAGAAACACAAAATCTTTTTGGTTTTTCTATGTACAAACTGGAATGAAAACATACAAAATCACATCTTTTTGGTCGAACATCACGAATAAGAAGATCATATCAGTATATATGATATATCAATAACACATCTTGGATATAAAATCCGTATAACAAGGTAATTGGTGTCCTATGACATTCTTTCAAGTCTCCATTTTTCACACTTTCATATATTGCATGTAATGATACGCGATAAACATTCAAAGAAAACAGGATCAGGCTATGACACACAAATTTAAATTGTCAATATTATAAGAGTTGAAACTAAAAGCATCTCAATTCCACTTTCTTGTGATTTAAGGTACCATTTAAGTATGAAATACAATGTGTACCCCAATAGTATGCCAACAGAAATTTAATTGCACTATCTTCAAGACATATGAGACTTATGCAAAGATAATATCAATCTGCAGGATGAAACTATCTCAATTAGCACAGGAAAAGAAACAGATCCCGAAGGATATAAGGAATCAGAATGATTCAATTGCTTGGTTTTGGATGTAATATCATGATAGATTGTAACAGAAGAACTCTTCAGTAGAATGAATGATTAAAGAATCGATTGATTCAATAATACAGGGTAATGTGATCCAACTGTTATCTAGATATTCAATTGAATCAAGATATTGATCCAAGGGCGACTATATGTTCCAACAGATGTTGTCAGAAACATATCTTAGTTCAACATCACATTGCATGTTTTTTGGGGTATGGGAAGTGAAGTGAACTGAAAAAAATTATGCTAATCAATATAGTCCGATACTGGTCTCATTAATCACTTTAAACCTCATATTCTATATCTGATAATGATCTTTTAACACACACAACCATGCATAAAATAGGTTCAAATCACAGTTGTAACATATGCAATTATGTTTTCACACTACTAATGGTTCAAAGACGCTTTTAGCATGTTGACAAGCTAAATTATATGCATACACAACACTATCATCTCCTATTTGTGTAGTCTTTGAAGTTTAGATCAAAACATATATAATTCAGATATATTGAATAAACATAAAGTACCAACCAGTCAATCTAAGGTCATGTATGAATGAATATATACTGATGTACTATCATTTCTTCTCATTCTCAAATGAAGTCAATTTTAAAATTTTCAATTTGTTTGGGTTTTCTAAAATTTTTTGAAAGAAAATAAAACTTCCATGAAAACATTTTAAGAAAAACATTTACTTGGTTACTCATGATATAGCATTTCAATCAATCAAAAACGCAAACTAGTGTAATCGAATGTGATCGAATGCCTTTGCCTTTGTCACCAATACAATCATGTACTCTCCCTGTCCTGCAGACTCCCCCTCAACTTGTAAAATGGTTGCATCAACGATTTTATGCTCACCATTGTCATCCTAAATTTCAGGTCATCTTTTGGACTTGGTCAAACTCTTTCCAAAACAAAATTGTATGTGACATATTCTCCCCCTGAGCATCAAGTCATTGATTCAAATAGATTTCTTAGTTTTCAAACAACTCTTTGCTCTTGCAGATGTCATTCCCTGTCATGTACTTTGAACAACCACTATTAACAACCCAAATGGTATTAATTCTGCACATCTAACAAGAAACATTAATTTGAAATTGGAACCCAAGCCATGCTGGTCCTGGGTCGACCATTTGTGTCAAAATAAATGACCTCCCTCCATTCACAATCGAATCTCTCATCAATTTTCGATGATTGGTCCGACGAATCCAAAACAGAAACTTTAGATTTCCAAAAATACTTATGTTCATTAAGTTCTTTTTGCTTAAAATGTGAAGTGTTTGAACATTCTCTGTCATTTGAAAATT
The DNA here is from genome assembly GCA_023525975.1 of Smallanthus sonchifolius. Taxonomy (NCBI): domain Eukaryota; kingdom Viridiplantae; phylum Streptophyta; class Magnoliopsida; order Asterales; family Asteraceae; genus Smallanthus; species Smallanthus sonchifolius. The sequence goes on from CM042023.1 coordinate 44,297,047, forward strand.
GTTTTGATTGTGAAAGCTCTTGATGTTCTAAAAGTTTTCTCAATCTTCTGTTTCTCCTCCGTCTTTGAGGTCTAGAAAGCCTAACCTCAGATTTTGAATTACTCTTTGGTGTATCACGAGGTTTAACCACATTTGGTTTAACGAAAGGCTTACCAGGAGTTCTTACCTTTGCTGGAGTAACATGTTGGTTACCTTTGGCATTATGAGGACAATTGATCTTAATGTGACCCACAAGAACACAGTAAAAGCAAGATCCCATCTCACAATATTCTCTCATATAAGGAGACTTCACGCGACAAGATGCATTGAAGAAGATTTTCCTACATGAACTTGTTTTGGCTTTATTTTCTCAGGAACTGCAGATTTTGTAACAGGTTTTGATTCAGGCTTCATCTGCACAGGAAATACATGCCTCTTCTCTTTATTTTTGTAAGGATACTTCGCTACAATGTGTCCCATCTCACTGCAATGAAAACATGTACGTCTTTACTTATAATCTCTGACATATGAAACTCTCCTTGAGTTTGAGAAACTTCTAAATGTATAATTTCAAGATGATTTAGAATCAACACCTTCTTGGTTCTGCCTCACATCCTTTGATTCTTCTTTCTTAACCTCTTTCGATATCCCCTCAACCTTAGCTTCATCAAAATATTCATCATCACTCTCATCAGAATACACCATATCTTCACCTGTGACTGGATTCACTTTCAACACAGTCTTAGGATCTAAATCCTCATCTTTTACAATCTCAGGTGCCAAAGAATAGTTTCCGTTGAATGGTGGAGGAACATAACCAATACCACTAGTTCCCTTCCCCTCTTCAGTATTATTATTATAATATCCCAGTAAGAATGATGAATTTCCAAAGCTTTCTAAGTTTCTGTGCAGTCTGATCACCTCTTCTTTAGATTTAGCAAGTTCCTTATCTTTCTCAGCAATATCAGTATTTCTTTTCTCAATTTTTGCATAAGCCATATCCAGATGATATGCCTGCTCTTTTATCTTCAATGTCAATGACTTGATGTCTCTCTTCAAAGATTCAATCCTTTCAATACACACATTCTCATTATCCTTTAATTTCTGATTTACCGTGTGCATCGATTTCATATCACAAATGAGGTTAACGTTGTCATCCATAACCCTCATCATTTTGTCCTTCACAGAAACACAGTTAGTACACAAAGATTCAGAATTAGAAACTGCCTCAACTTTTACCTCTATAGAAGATGTACTGTGATCTATGTATACGTCATCATCAGCTTCACTCTTTTGTTCAATAGTGACAGGTTTTGCATCAATTTCCGATTCACTCAAATCATCATCAACTGTCTAGAAGCTTTCTGCAGTCTCCACATCACTCTCAGTAGACTGAGTACTTTCACCAGAACGAACACTTTCACTATCACTTAAAACTACAGAAGAATCACTTTCAGTATCACATTGCTTCACTAAATCTTCTTTAATCAAGGTCACGAATGCTTGAGTAGTAGCTTCACCCTTTTTCTTCAAAGCTTCCCATAGATCTCTTGAAAGTGAACACTTCCCGAGACTATGAATTATTTCTTTTGGTAAAGCCATTTGTAGAGTTGCACGCGCCTTGATCTCTTGATCATACTTCTCCTTTTGTACTTTAGAAAGAGCTCTCAATGGTAAAGGAGCATCATAATATCCCATAAACTGATAAGTAGGATGCTTATATCCTTCCAAGATGGGTATCCAAAAACTTTCACCAGTATCAGACACGAACTATTCGAACCGGACTTTCCAGCTAGAGTAATCTGATATAAACAAAAGCCTCAGTGGCGTAGCTCCAATCTCATTATCATCACAAGAATTTGACATTTTTAAAATTTTGTGAAAATATCCAAAAAAAATTTCCCGCCAATAAAATTCAAAAATTTCAAAATTTCAATATTCTAAAAAATGATTCAAAATAAGCATATAAATGTCTCCTAAAAAATTTGGACAAGAAAAATTTTCCCGCCAAGCGAACTTAGTAAGTTCGCCTGATTAAATTCTCAAAAATGATTCAATATTCTAAAAAATGATTCAAAATAAGCATATAAATACTTTTTTTTGTTTTAGTAAACCTCCTGAGCGAACTTGATAAGTTCCTCTAAACTATACTAAGCGAACTTGGTAAGTTCGCCTGATTAAGTACGCCTGTAACAGAATGCTAAGTTCGCCTACAACAGCTGAAACAAGAACTTAACCATCTTCACGAACTCAGACCTCTGAAAATCATATCAAATTGGACAAATCTGAACCATAGGAATGTGTAGAAACTGATTAGGAACACTTCTATCGGATAAAATTCTTCAAAAAAATCCAAAATCAATCTAAATTGATCAAAATTCCTCCATTTTTATCAAGAACACGAAAAAGATGAAAAATCCTTCAAAATCAATGATCTTTGATGTTGATTGTATACGAAAATACTACGAATCTACTGCTAATCAAGAGCAATAGCTCTGATACCAATTGTAGGTCCCTAGGGGCGTGACGGATCTTCTAGACTCGTGGTACGACACGATGATAACGTGCGGAATCCATGATCAACGTGCAACGTGTAATCAATCAACAACACGGTGTAAATAAACTATTTGTATTTCAATCACAAACGCTGTTTACAATCTCTCTCAAATCTGTTCTTGACTTCTCTCTCTAAGGTCTCTCAGGTCTGTCAAGTATCTAAGACTTGCAAACACCTATTTATAGGGAAACAAAAATGCCCACAGCACCATAGGCGAACTTAATAAGTTCGCTTCTAAAGATGCTTAGGCGAACTTGTTAAGTTTGCCTATCTAAGAACTTACACATAATTTTATCAACAGTTACAAAACATGTCCTAACAGATTCAAAACAAATAAACTTAATACAACAGCTACAAACTCATCACCTTCCCTACCCAGCCCCCAAATTGCAGACAAGATCCTAATAACCCTAAACCCAAATCGATTACGAAGATGACAAGATCATAGGTGTGAAAATGACGAGTACCTGAAGTAAGCGATTTGGTCCAGGAGGAGCTAGCAATGTCGACGATTTGAGGGGCCCTCCCCCTTCCTACGTCGATCGAACAGAGGGGACAGGAGAGGAAATTAGGTGTGGTTTCGAGTGTAACGGGTTATAGGGATTTATAGGAGGGTTATAAACGCGTGTTACAGCTTTGATTTGGAATTGGATTCGCAGAATTTGCACTTGATTTGGGGTTTGGAAATCCTGTCGCAACCCCCCCCCCCATTGAATGGGTTTTAAAACTTTAATTTCCTAATCAAAAGTGACAGTTTCAAGCTTCAAACGATTGAGATTAGATTTGTAACCGATTTGGGCGAGATAAAACACTGAACTCGCAGGGATTGGTGAAGGTTTGGATCGAGTTTGACTTTTCCAAAGTCAAAATTAGGTTGTTCTTGATTCCAGGGTTTAAAAATCTAGGAGGAAGGGTTCAAGACATGAGAAGTGGTTCAATGACAGTAGAGAGGGTTCAAGGGCATTAGAGAGGGGTCCATTTGTTATGAAGGGTTTAAAGCTCAATAAAATTAGACTAAATTCATTTTATTTGTTTATAAAAATTGTTTTTATAAGATTTATAAAACTAAACATTATTGTTTTTAATTATAATATTTTATAAAGTGAAAAGTTTCATTTTTATAAAATTTACAAGTTTTTAATTAGTATAATCAAATGTATATATATAATTATATATATATATATAGGGGAAGGTTCCGCTAAGAAGTGGTTTTTCGCTAAGAAACGCTAAGAAGTGGGTCAAACGAACTCCGATTGAGCTCATTCGAGCGGCGTTGGAACCGTCTCATCGAACTCTAATCCGGACCCAAAAACCTAGACCCCCCTCCACCCGCACCCCCAAAAACCTAAACCCCCCATCCAACCCCACCCCGAAAAGCCTAAAACCACCACCCCCACCCCCCAAAAACCTAAACCCCCCCACCCCACCCCCCCAAAAACCTAAACCCACCCCCAAAAACCTAAACCCCCACCCCTCAAAAAAAACCTAAACCCTAAAAGCTAAACCCTAAGGCTAAACCCTAAGAATAAAATCCTAAAATTCAACGCTAAGATCTAAACCCTAAAAGCTAAGATGGTAGAGTTCGACGATACGGTTCCAACGCCGCTGGAATGAGCTCAATCCGAGTTCGTTTGATATCGTTTCTTAATGTTTTTGTCACTTCTTAGAGTTCTTAGCCGAAAACAACTTCTTATTTGATCCTCCCCCTATATATATATAGAAGATGTGAATACGTGATTCAAGCTCATAGGTTTTATTTTTGACCTAATTATTTTAACAAAGTATATATATATATATATATATATATGTATAAATATTCATACATATGTTATATATATAATAGAAAAATAACATGTAAATACAAGGTTGGAACTTTGGATCGATACCAGTTAAAGTAATAATCACGTGACATATTGTGTTGAACAGGTATAGGGTTGAAATGGAGTGTCATTATTGTACAAAATAAAATAGAATAAGGGCAGAAAACCATGGATGTTACAAATTAAGTAAACGTTACTATCGAGCTACGATCTAAAGAGTAACACTTTGGGTAACGAGCAAAATAATAATATTTAATCGTTAAATATTATAATTCATGATAAACGGCTTAATTAAATGGCGATCAAATATTTAGTGAAATATTTATCGGTTCGTTCGGTAATTAATTATTTAGTGAAATAATTATATACGGAGGATTAAATGTTTAAGTGTTAAACACCAGATAATTAATGTTTTACTAATTATTTGTAATTAGTTAAACTGCAAGGATTATATGTAATTAGTTAATTACATGTGGATTAAATGTTAATACCCCGGGGGTACAGTTTATAAGATATCCTTAACTCTCAAACCCTAAAATCAATCCTAGCCACCACAGGGTTTACGAAACCCTCCTCCCCTCCCTCTCGGTTCCGTGCGACGCCACCACCACTGCACCGCCGCCGTCTCCGTGCTCCACGCCTTCGCAAGCTGCCGCCGCCATAGCCGGTTCTCCCCCTGCGCATCCGAGAGACGGGTTTGCTTGTTTACGGGTTCGTGAACTGTCACTAGCGAGACGCTCGTTGAACCAAGATATTTTTCATTTGGTTAATTGTCGAAGGTATAACCTGAAACACCCTATGGTTGGATTTAGTTTTATTGTTTATACGCGTGTACTCGGATCACTAGCGGGATCCCAGTTTAGAACTATTATTCGTATCAAATGCTTCCGCTATATAAATCTGATTTATTATTTAAAAGGTTTAAATATTATTTTGTTTTAAAAGTTAAAACTAGTACGAGGATTCCCAATATTGGGATGATCTGAAGAAGTTGATGATCCGTAAGTTCTGCCCATAGAACGAGATTGACCGAGTTTAAAACGAATTCATAGGGCTCAAGGCTGGCAGCATGACTCACCTCCGTTACACTACCAAATACAATGAGCTGGCCCAACTGGTGCCTCATCTGGTCGACTCAGAGGAGCGGTTGATCAAGTATTACATCAAAGGACTACCCCAAAAAGTCTGAGTGCTTGTGAAAGGAAACACTCCGAAGAGCTTTGAGTAGGTCGTGGAACTGGCCAGAATCATGTACAACGACTTTGACCATGAGGACCCGCAGCCGGTTGAGGGTAAGAAAAAAGTGACCAACGCTGTTAAATGACTGGCTGTCGAATGGTCAGGGTCGGCAAAGAAGAAGCATAAAGTTGATGAGATGGTAACTTGAAACAAATGTAGAAAGAACCATACGGGGAATGTCGTTTCGGGTTGAACATCTTCTACCGGTGCGGTCACTAATTGAGCGACTACATGAGTATGGGAAAGTGCCATAACTATGGAATACTAGGCCTTGTGGCCAAAGACCGCAGACGACCCAAGGCAACAAGCACTGACAGGGAAAGGAAGCAGAGAAGCCAAGGGCAAGGACCAGGGATTACGCCCTGACATAAGAGGGAGCAAGGGGAAACCCAGACGTCGTGTCAGGTACGTTTCTCGTCAACGATCATTATGCTTTAGTTTTATTTGATTCGGGTGCTAGTAAGAGTTTCATTGCTACAACATTTGCTAACAAAATAAAAGGCACTGTTAGGAACATGACACAAACTTCCGAAATAGAAAATGTTGTTGGTAGAATCACTAAAGTAACACAAGCCATAGACAAATGCCTGATAGGAATCAAAGGTCATAAATTTCCTGCTGGATTATTTCTTATTGCCTTAGGAGGATTCGATGTCGTATTAGGTTTGGATTGGCTAGCTGCTAATGAAGCAAGAATTATATGCAAACGGAAGATGATTCACCTATGAGATCCTAATGGTAGTCTAATTACGGTTTATGGGGATAGAGATAGTATAGCGCTTAATGTCATCTCCATGATTAAGGCAGAAAGTTTTATGAGACGCGGTTGTGAGGCTTACTTGGCGTACATCATCGATAATAAAACAAAAGTGACGGAGTTGAAAGATGTACCCGTGGTGTGCAATTTTCCAGAGGTGTTACCCGATGACTTACCTGGGATGCCACCCGATCAGCAGACAGAGTTTCAGATCGATTTGAAGCCAGGAGCCCAGCCCGTTGCAAAGGTGCCATACCGTTTAGTTCCATTAGAAATGAAAGAGCGGATGACTCAGCTAGGAGAGCTCATGGATAAAGGTTTCATCAGACCGAGCACTTCACCTGGGGTTGCTTTGGTGTTATTAGTAAAAAAGAAAGATGGTAGCATGCATGAGTGCATCGACTACCGAGAGCTGAATAAGCGCACAGTAAAAAACCGGTGCCCGTTACCAAGGATAGACGATCTGTTTGACCAATTGCAAGGGGCAAGTTAGTTGTCAAAGATTGACCTTAGGTCGGGGTACCATTAGTTGAAAGTTAGAGATAAGGACGTACCGAAAACTTCTTTTCATACGCATTATGGACACTTCGAGTTTCTCGTGATGTCTTTTGGATTGACGAATGCCCCCACGTCATTCATGGAAATGATTAACATAGTATGCCGTCCCATGTTAGACCGGTTAGTAATAATGTTTATAGATGATATCCTGGTCTACTCGAAGAGTGAAGGTGACCATGCTTGTCACCTCAGAGAAGTACTGGAAATGTTGGAGAGAGAGAAGTTGTATGCAAAATTTTCAAAGTGTGCGTTTTCGCTTAGGGAATTTCAATTCCTAGGCCATATCATAAACCCGCAATGGATAACGGTGTACCCAGCAAAGATAGCGACACTAAGAAATTGGGACATTCTATATACACCAACCGAGATAAGGAGTTTCTCGGGACCGGTAGGCTACTATCTGAGATTCATTAAGGATTTCTCAAAATTGGCCGCGCCATTGACCAAGTTAACTCGAAAGGAAGAAAAGTACGAATGGGGTCCCGCCCAAGATAATGCTTTTACAGAGTCGAAAAGAAAGTTGACACAAGCTCCAGCCTTGAGTTTACCCAGTGGTAACGAAGATTTGGTTGTGTACTCCGATGCCTCCTATCAAGGGCTCGGATGCGTACTTATGCAGAGAGGAAAGGTGTTCACGTATGCCTCGCGACAGTTAAAGCCACATGAGGTCATCTACCCGACCCACTATCTGAAACTTGCTTCTGTGGTTTTTTTCTTTGAAGATTTTGAGGCATTATCTCTATGGAGTTAAGTGCACCATCTATTCTATCACAAGAGCTTGAAGTACTTCTTCAAGCAGAAAGACTTGAACATGAGATAGAGGCGGTGGTTAGAGCTATTAAAGGATTATGACTGTGAAATCCTATACCACCCGGGAAAGGCAAATATGGTTGCCGACGCCCTAAGCCGAAAGGAGAGCCAAACTCCTATTATGGTGAAAGTATACCAGCTAATGGTGACACCTGATAGTATGACTGACTTAGAGAGGGCATAGATAGAAGCACTCAAACAGGAAAACGTAAAGAGGGAAAGAATGGTCGGTCAACTAGAGAAGTTAGATACCAACACTCATGGAGTGAGGATCCTATGTGGTCGCATGTGGGTACCAGAGGGTGGAGAACTCCGGACCAAAGTACTTGACGAAGCCCATAAGTCGCGATACTCTATCTAATGGGAACCACAAAGATGTACCAAGATTTAAAGAAAGAATATTGGTGGTCGAACATGAAGAATGATGTGACAGAATACGTGAGTAACTGTCTGACTTGCTCACAGGTTAAGGCTGACCACAAGAAAACATGTGTAAAAATCCAACCTCTAGAGATAACATAATGGAAGTGGGAACACATCATCATGGACTTCATAACCAAGCTACCCCGCATAGCTAAAAGTTATGATACCATATTTGTGATTGTGGACCGCTTAATGAAGAGTGCTCATTTCTTGTCGATTCGCGAGGCATTCTCATCGGAAAGGTTAGCTGAAGTATTCATCAGTGAGATAGTCGCTCGACATGGTGTGCCACTGTCGATTGTAATTGACCGGGACACACGATTCACATCGAGGTTCTTGAGAATATTTCATGAAGCAATGGTGTCACACCCCAACCGACGGCGGAAACGTCAGGGCGGGACATGGAAACTGTTCATGACCACATGGTTGACTATGTTGTAATATATTAATACAGCACGTTTCATTTCATAAACCAATTAAACCAAATCCACAATACAAGAAATTTGAAATACATAACAAGTTCTTTTATTATATTAACTAGGTCCACAACTTAATTGAAGCAAGCTTGATCAACTCAAACATTCGTACCAGAAGCATGATAAAAACGAGGTCAACTAAAAAGTTGGTGAGCATACATGGGTTTTGACACACAAATAAAGTTCAAATGTTTTATACAATTCATACGATACATGGTATATAAGGCATTTATGGAGAAACTATAGTTAAACTAGATGCACAACCAAACCTTGTGACTGAGGCATAACATGCAGGTTATCCTAATGTAATTTTCGGTAACAATCACCCTACCCGGGTGAGTTTGTCAGACACAATAGATCTATCAATGTTATCGTTGGCTTCTACAAAGTTAATGATTGCACGAGTATGTCATGTATATGTACTCTTAACTCATAGCATTCAAGCATAAAGCACAAATAACACATAGTATCATATTATTGAATTGTATAGTTGTAAATGCAAAGAGTTTTCTAAGAGTAACCATGTTTCACCCCAAAATATGCAAAATATAAAAAATGGCTGTGTAAAACTCACTTGTATCAAATGTAGTAGTTAACACGAGCTTTGGGTAGTACAACTGATTTGAAAATCACTAGGTTTGACCTAGAGTGAAATAGTATGAATTTGAATTAATAATATGCACAATGTCTAATGTAAAGTCTAGGGTTTCAACGGGAGTGAGTGTAGGGACTTGTACAAAGGGTTTGTGTTACATCATGTAAGGGATGTGTATATGTTTGTGTTTGTATTTGAATAATAATTTTAAAGAAAAATGTAAGTTCAAAGTATATGATTTTAATAATAAATGACTTAGGGTTTAATTTGAATAACTAAATAAATTAAATAAATAAATTCCTTTTATTTATTTATTTAGAAAAAGTAGCGTGGAATTATATTTATTCAAATGTAATTTAAACAAATAAATTTATTTTATTTATTTATTTATGAAAATGTGTCAAAATATAGTGTAAATATATATTAGTGTATATATATATATATATAAGAAATTATACTAAATATAATTTTAAACCCTAAATGGATTATTAATGTAAAGATAATAAATTTAAATAAACATATTCTTTTCATTTATTTATTTATAAATAAACTAGTATGTTTAAATGATTTGTTTTGTAATGTAATAATTTAAAATAAATTTCTAATGATTTGTATATATAAAAGAAATGATATTTTAAACAATTTAATATGCCAAAATCATGATTTTATGATTAAAATTGTAAATTATTGTACTAATCAGATTTAAATGAGGTTAGGTTTATAAAATAATTTTTAAAAGTTGAATAGGATAAAGAAAACGGTTTTAAAAAAGTAAAGCAGTCCACCCAGTTCGAACCCGGGTGGCTTCTGTGAGAGGCCATCGCTTCAACCGCTAGGCCAGGGGACTAGGCCGCGTACAAATCTAGGTTGTTTGGGTATTAACAGGAACACAACAGGGGACAGGGTCTGGTCAAGGGGAATGCGCAAAAAGGCCGGGATTGTGGGTTTCGAACCCACGCCACCGGGTCCGATGGAGCAAGTTCTTAACCAGTCGGACCGGGTGGTTTCGCTGGTTAAGTATGGATCCCAATTAATTAAATATGTTAAATGATCAACATCCCCAAAATCAACACCGTAAGGTTAGGTTAAGAACCCTAGATCAAATTGAGTCCGGTGGGTTTTGTTAATAGGAATTGATAAGGGGCTATTGACCGGGACCCAAATACGAATCAAACGACGTAAGACTTACATGATTTGGTGAAGGATTGAGGGAGAACGACTGGAACAAAACCCTGACTGTTCTTGGTGCTCGACAGAGTTCTAGAGGTGAAATGTGGATCGTACGAGTGTTCAGAGAGTTTGTATGAAAGTATGCGAAGGTGTATGAGTGGTTTAATTCATTTAATTTCATCCTAATCACACTAGTTGATTATGATTCCGAGGTAACAGCAGTCGGACCAAATCACCCGTTAATTCGACGATTTAAGCAATGAACTGAGTCGAGATTAAGGTCTGAATTCATACGAGAATCGTTTGTGCGTGATTCACGGAGTTTAGAACGCGTTGATTGTATGAATTGATGCTGGATTGATACGGGTTTGACTCCGTGACGTCAAATATGTTTGAATTTGAATCAAGCCGCGCAAATTGATCGAATTGAAACTCTAATTGGGCCTAGGGATGGTATATGATCATTTACGCACGCATGGGAAGTCCATAATAAGATGATTGGATCGAGCACAGTCTCGGATTGCATGGTTCTTGGTTTGTTTGACTTAAAAGTCAAAATTGATGGAAAAAGGGTCAAGATTCTTGAATAGGTTCAAATTGAGGTGTAAGGGTTCAATTACAAAGGTGGGGGTTCAAGTTGAGAGTTCAAAGACTTAAGGGGGTTCAAAGTTTGTCTATTTAAATTGTGAATATATATTTATATATTTATAGATTGATTTTTATTTAACACTTTATAAGTTTCATAACTAAACAATTATTGAAATGTGTTCGCATTAATATTTTCTAAAATTGACCTTCATCTGTTCCATATGTAAAAGTATACAAATATATATATTCATAGGATAAATTGTAAGGATATAAAATTCCAAGAATTTGTTTAAACATGTGTGTGCGTGTGTGAAAAATAAAAAATTATGGAATTGTATGGATAAGAACCTGGAAACAAAATGTATTGAACTGGGAACGAAATAGGAAGTGTTGTTCATTGCACTAAAACGATTACATGAAAATCAACAATGTTACAGTATCCCCATGTTGAGAGAATTTTGTCCCGAAATTAAATTGTTGGAGGCCACTAAATCAGGAAGGAAATGAGGATACTTAAGCTTCATTTGATCCTCACGTTCTCTCAAGCAAACCTTGAGCCACGTTTGGATTCTCAACGAATTTTGAAAGTTGGGTCGAGGAGTACGATTGATAACAAGATTTGGGTGTGTTTCTAAAAGTCAGGTATGAATGATGATATTGAGTTTAGTTTTGAAAAGAACTTAAGGAGAAACGTCGAATAATAATTTGGATTCTAAAGGTGAAATGCTTTACTTGGAATGTATTTGATGGCCACGGTTTGTTTAAGATGTAGTCTAACATGCTCAAGAACTGTCAGTGGATAAGAGACTTCACAAACATTGGTCCAGGTTAAAATAACATAAAACTTTAGGTGACACGAGTAACGCTACTTTTGACAATATGACAAGAACACTTATATATAGGAAGTACCAGCGATGTATCTACCATGCCCTTGTCATATCACATTAGTTTCGTTACTATATATCACGATAGGTTTTATGTCATAACACACGACATAATTCACTATGTTTTCCATGCGCTGAATTTTATAATTACGTGTGCACCCGTAATTACTCAAATCGTCGTATGGTCCGTATATATCATCCCATTATGTGTGGGTCAAGAAAGGACACAAAAATACTTAGTTCATGTCTATTGTTTTCACGTATGAGTTTCTAACAAATAACTATGCCCCTAATAGTAATGTAAATCAGGAAACTAGAGAGTAATAAGGTGGCATAACTTAGGGTTTCATAGCTTCCTCATGTTTGAACAAGAATACGTCAAACCCCGAGTAGTTTAAAGTTTTACAGCCTTCTCGTGTTTGAACAAGAATACGTCAAACCCCGAGTAGCTTTAAAGTTTTTCAGCTTCCAACCTTAGTGAATAAAGTGTATGATCACGCCTTGTGTATAATGTCATCAGTCAATTGCAACAATTGTAAACAATTTAGTTCCGTGTATAATGTAAACACTCAAGTTTCATGTATGATCTAGTGTTATGCACATTGTAAGCAAATGGGTTTCAGGTATAATGTGATTACTTTAGTACCATGTATATAGTAAATGAATGGGTTTTATGTATAAGGTGAACAATTTAGTATTTATGTATTTTGTAAACAAACAAGTTTTCATGTATAATGTAAACAATTGAGTATCATGTGTATCGTGAATAACTAAGTTTCATGTATCATGTAATCAATCTTATATCATGTGTATTATAAACAAAATGTATCATGTAATCAATCTTCTATTATGTATAATGTGAAAAACTAAGTTTCATGTATCATGTGATTAACTCGGTAACGTGCATTTTACAAACAACTAAGTTTCATGTGTTCAATTTGGTATTATGTATATTGCAAACAACTAAGTTTCATGTGTTCAATTTGGTATTATGTATATTACAAACAACTAAGTTTTTATGTGCTCAATTTAGTATTGTGTATCTTGTGAACGTTCATGCGTAAGTTATTGAATCTTATGAGTGACGTAAACTAACGGATTTTGTAGTTGATCGAGTGTTGCAGACAAGCGTGCTGTTTGGTGTTCATGTATAATGTGGGTAGTTGGGTTTTAGCTTTTTAAATCTCGTTGAGATTTGTAGGGATGGTTAACGTCTACGTGAAATGAGTCATCTCTTTGAAGTGTCAAGTACACTCATACATTACCGAAGGTGCAAGATAACGAGGAGGTCTTGAAAATATTCTGAGTAATGTGCTTACGAATAACTGATTTTGTTTGTAAATAAATAAGTAATTGTAATTTATTCTTGTTGTAGATAAATAAGATAGTAAAACTAATGAGTTGAATAATCTAGATAAATGGATAATTTATAGGAAAACCTTTTTATTAAATTTTAATTATCATAAAGGAAGTGTTTCAAAGAAAAAATAATGGTTAGATTATTTAGTAATTAAGCCAAGGTTTGATAATAATTAAATATTACGAAACAAAAGTCATAATTTATTTAGATAATGTTTTACAAAACGAGTCGTGTTTAAATTTCCTTACAAAGTAAAAAGGTTTGTTGAAAATTTATATTCCAAATAATATTTATAAACTAAGGGCTTGACAGATGCTTTGCTTGAGCAAAATAACGATGTTGTTTAAATAAATGAAATGATTAGTTTGCAAGGGAGGCTCAGGTACGCGTACTAATTTGCAATGAATGAGAAGATGATGTTTGGGTGATTTTGATGAAAATATGACGGTAATATTAAATCAACGAGTAATGGCATTAAAGTTGTAAAATAAAACTTAACATTAAATGATAAAATGTCAAAAGTTTAATCCAAACATAAGGTAGCGGTTTCAAACGGGAATTTAAAGACAAAAGCAGAACAATCCAGCTAGCATCTCAGATAGCTCTCAATGAGGAAGCAGATGAGCACCAAGACGAACATTGCTATGGTCACTCGGATAGCAAACCGGGCCTTAGCTCTAGCTGCTTCCGTGGGTGCATCAAGTATCTCCCTGTCTTCTTCCAGGCTTACAATTTTCTCCTCCTGGCACCACACTTGATCCACTAGGCTGTCAATTCTCTGACCTAGCAGGTCGTGTCTTATCCCGTGCTCCATCCCTTGTCTCACAAACTATGAGGTTCTCATGTATTAGTGGATGGCATCAAATGGGACTCCCATAGCACTAGTGGGTGCCATGGTTTGCCTTGCCCTTGGGTCAGGGTGATATGGGTCGGGTGCTAGGTAGGGGTCTCTCATAAGGGGTGGTAACTGGTTGTGTAGATGGGGTGCATGATACGGGTTTCTTGATGGAGGTGATCCAGATGTTCGAAATGTCGGTCTAGTGTTCCTGTTCCAATCTGCCCTTATTTTAAACATTGATCTAGCAGCTAGGGGTGTTGGTGACCACTTACCACTAGCAGAGTTTTCCTATAACAACAGTTATCATGCGACTATAGGCATTCCGCCTTATAAAATGTTGTACGGGAGAAAATGCAGAACCCCGGTCTGTTGGGGCGAGATAGGTCAGAAAGAACTAGGAAGTCGCGAGGTTGTTAAAGAAACTTATGAAAAGTTTAACCAAATAAAAGCAAGCATGAAAGCCGCACAAGATCGACAGAAATCCTATGCGGATAAAAGGCTGAGACCCATTGAGTTTAACGTCGGGGATCAAGTAATGTTGAAATTATCTCCATGGAAAGGGATCAACCAATTCAGGAAGAAGGGGAAATTAAGTCTGAGGTTTGTTGGACCCTTCAAATTAGTGGCACGGGTTGGGGACCCTTCAAATTTGTTGAATCAATAAACATTTGGAGCTATTTCATCTGTTGTTCTTGCAATTTCACATCATTATTGTGTTGATTCTTGTGAGGTTTGCCTGTTTATCTTCACCAATTCTGTTTCTACCCTCTGTTTCACCACCATACACACAGATTCCGTATGTGTGTGTGTGTAATCGATCTGTTGAGTGATTTCCGATTGAAATCTGGACCTACAATTGGTATCAGGGCTTTATGCTCTTGATTTCTGAGTATATTCAGGTTATTTCGATCGATTTTAGGTGTTTTTTGGCTATTTTTGAAGTTTTTCTGCATCGGAGTTTTGGAAGCACTGTTTCATCGTTTTTGGCATTATTTCTTCGAGTTTCTCGGATCTAAAGATTGATTTGTGTTCAAAATATTATTTGGAAGCTTTTCGCTGGATTGGATTATTGTTTCTTCGTTATTGATTATTGAAGCTTTTCATCAATGGAGTCTGCTGAAGCTTGAAGAAGGAGGTATCGAAACTACTGAGAGACAATTTCTGCTTTTAGTTGGTCATCGAAACTTCTTGTCTGTACTGTTGTCTGGAGAAGGTATCATCGAAACTAGCTTTTTGTCCTGTTATATCGAAACTAACCTTTGCAGATTGTTTACCCGAAACTACTGGAATATCAAAACTAGTTTCAATCGAAACTTGTAGTTTCTTTTGAGTTTGTTGGATTTTCTGCCAAGTCTCCTTCATCGAAACTTGTTGTTTCTGGTTTTTGTTTCTTCAATCAAAACTATAAATTTAGGGCAAGCCTTGTTATGTCGAAACTAGTAGTTTCGATCAGCCTTTTCTCTATCGAAACTAGTTATTTCGATCATCCCTTATTCACCCAAAACTAGCTACTGATTGTCCTTTTAACTTCTCTGAGTTATGGCATCTTCAAGCAACAGTGAATATGCTAGAGGAAACAAACCACCTGTCTTGGTGTCCACTAGAGACTTTGATGATTGGACCAAGAAATGAAAACTTTCTTTCAATTCCATGACCACACTCTTTTGCAGTCAATCACTGATGGTCCACACAAGCCAGTTACTACCACTGCAGATGTTCAACGTGTCACACTCCAACCGACGACGAAAACATCGGGGCGGTACATGTAGACTGTTCATGAGCTCAAGGTTGACTAACTTGTAATATATTAATCATTAAATTCATTTCCATTCAAACAAAAAATAGCATAATTCAACAAGTACATAAATGAAAGTACAAATTGTTCTTTGAATTTAAAATAACTAAGTCCAAACTTAAGTGTAGCATGTCTTATTCAAACTCACACATTAGTACCTGAAACATGAATAAAATAAGGTCAACTAAAAAGTTGGTGAGCATACATAGGTTTGTACATAGATAGTGTATAAATATGAATAAGCAAATCCTTACATGTCATGATAAATAAGGAATTTATGGGGAGCAGCTATTGTGTAACTAAAGTACATACAAACCTTTGTAACTAGCATGCAATTTGTGTTGTCGGTAACAATCACCCCAATCTGGGTGGGTTTGTCAGACTCAATAAATCTATCATTGTTAACCGTCAGCCTAAATAGTTAATGATTGCATATAATTTGCACACAAAGTTAACATACCTAGCACTCAACCATAAAGCTCAAATTTGCACACATGAATGTAAATATGATTTGTGTTTGTGTAGTTTGTGTAAATGTAAGCTATTTTTTGTATAAAATTCATGGATCACCCCAAAAAGTGTAAAGGAGAAAAGGGGGTATGTAATACTCACTTGGTTCGAGAGTGTTGCTAGTACGCAACACTAAGTAGCAAAACGGTCCTTGTAACTCACCACGTTAACCTAGTGTGTAATGTATATTGAGTTAATAGCGAGTACAAAAGTCTATGTCTAACTCTATGGTTCAACGGGTTTTGATGTGTGTGGATTTATAAAAAGGTTTGTGTTATTCCATGTAAGGCATGCTATGCTTGTATAAGAATTTAAGGTATACTATGAGTTCAAAGTATATATGTATGAACTTAATAGTCATTGACGTAGGGTTGGATTTAAATAAATTAAATAAATAAATAATTTTATTTATTTATTTGTGAAAAATATGTTAAAATATATATAACGTAAATATATATTTATGTTTACAAAAAGAAATTCTATTTATGTGGATAGGGTTAATTTAAATAAATAAAATAAACAAATAATTTTATGTGTCCATTTGTGAAAAATATGTTAAAATATATAGAACGTAAATGTATATTTATGTTTAGAAAAAGAAGTTTGATTTATGTAGATAGTGTTTAATTTAAATAAATAAAATAAATAAATAATTTTATTTATTTATTTGTGAAAAATATTTTAAATATTATATAATGTAAATAGGTATTTATATTTAGAAACATAAATTTTTATTTGTGTATTATAATAAATAAATTTTTTTATTTATTTACCATCTTCAAAATAAATACTAGTTTGCTTTAAATGAGTTAATATTTTTATAAACTTTTATAAAATTTATTGCTTTTATTTAGAAATTAATTTTAAATATTTAAAGTTTTTGTTTTAAAAGTTTAATGTGCGAATTTAACAATTTAATTTGGATTAAATCTGAATTTATATTGAAATTTAATAATTCTAGTTTTATTATGTTATAAATATCTTAAGGTTTATAAAAATATTTTTTACAAAATTTTTGAAGCTTAAAAACTGGTTTTTAAAATTAAAACAGGCCGCAGGGACTCGAACCCGGGCCTTGGCTGTGTGGGTCGAGTGACTGAACCGCTGGGCCAGAGGGTATTTTCGTTACATGATTTGGTCTCGGATGGGTCTAAACCAATGATTACCCGACCGGTCGTAGTGGGCGCAAAAGGAAAAGCAGGCCGGTCGTAGGTCGTGGGTTTCGAACCCACGCCACCCGGTTCAATGGTGTAGTGCCTTAACCAGTTGAGCCGGGTGGTTCGCTGGTCTAAATGGGGTATCATTAAATTAAATACGAACGTGAGTCAAACCCCAAATCAAACCGAATTGCTATGAACCCTAATTCCCAAATTGGACCCGATCAATTATGTTTATTCGAATTGATAGAGGGCTAACGATCAGGATTCAATTACGAACCTAATGATCTACAACTTACTCGTTAAGATTGGGCAACGAATGCTGTCGGCTACGGCTTCTGTCTTGAGGTTCTTGAGACTCGATTGATGTCCAGAGGTGATGTGGAATGCGATTTCGGTTTCAGAAGGTTTGTATGAGGGTGCGTGAAGGTTTGAGACTGGTTTGATTTGATTAATTTTGTCCAATTTAGTCAATTTGGTCATGAGTTGGCCGTAGTAGTCATCGGCTTGATTTACGCATAAACGGTTTTGTTTTTGGATGAATAGAGTCGCGTTTGTGGTCTGAATACATTCAAGGTGAATCCACGCGTGATTTGTGGGATTGATTACGCGTCATTTACACCAATTAAACGTAATTTGATACGGTTTGACTTTCAGGAGTCAAATTCGTTTGAATTTGAATTATACCCGCTTAATCGGTTGAATTGGATTGATGTTTGGGCCGGGACTTGGTCGGTTCTTGTTTGTGAACCCACGGGGAGTCCAATTCGAAAAAGATCCATCGACGACAGTCTCAATTATCACGGTTTTTGGCCCCTTTGACTTTTGAAAGTCAAACAGATTAAGGAAAGTCAAAATTGGTGTTTTTAGAAGTCAAAATTGAGTGTAGGGTTCCAATTTAGGGTTCAAATGGTTTGGGTTCAAACTAGTGTGCATATATATGTGTATGTACTTGTATAATGCTTGAGTATATATATATATATATATATATGTACTTGTATGATGTATAAATGTATATATATATATATACCTATGTGTTCAAATATTTATATGTATATAGGGATTCTACAATAAATGCGGGGTGGAATTTGTGAACTTGTATTGATAATTAGGGTTTAATATAGTCCTTTGTAAAGATTGGAATTCAAACATGATTTTATTGTACTAAAATGACGATATGAAATTCAGAAATGTTACAGTATCCCCATGTTGAGGGAATTTCGTCCCGAAATTTAGCTAGTTGAGGCGACTGAATCAGCAAAAAGGTGGGGGTACTTGAGCTTCATTTGGTCCTCTCGTTCCCAAGTAAACTCAGGACCACGTTTTGATTCCCAACGAACTTTGATACTAGGAATATGGCTTCGCTTGAGTTGTTTGATCTTGCGACCCATGATCTCTACAGGTCTCTCAACGAAGTGCATCGTTTCGTTAATGTGTACGTTGTCGAGAGGTATATGGAGATTCTCATCGGCAGGGCATTTCTCTAGGTTGGACACATGAAATGTAGGATGCACATTGCCGAGTGATGGAGGTAACTCGAGTTTGTAAGCCACTTTCCTAAACCTCTCAATGATCTTGAATGGACCCACATAGCGAGGTGCTAACTTACCTTTCCTTCCAAAACGGATCACACCCTTCCACGGAGACACCTTTAGAAGAACAAGGTCACCGACTTGGAATTCCAAGGGTTTTCGTTGTTTATCGGCATAACTCTTTTGCCGAATTCTCGCCACTCGTATGTTGTCACGAATTTGAAAGATCTTGTCGGATGTTTCTTGGATTAGCTCGGGACCGGTGATTTGTGCTTCACCAATCTCATTCCAACTGATAGGAGAATGAAACTTACGACCATAGAGAGCTTCAAATGGAGCCATATTGATACTTGTGTGGTAACTATTGTTGTAAGAGAACTCAATTAGGGATAGATGTGAATCCCAATTGATATCAATTGGCATGAAAACAATCATACGGACGCAGGAGACGGTCCCAATTTGCTCTTTGACGTCGATTCAGTTTTTAAGTCATTTAATCTTCCTGATTTCTCTATTGAATCAACTCATGCTAATCCTTACTTCTCTGTGAACAATCTAGGGAACATAAATGATCAAGGCTCTTCTTCATCTACTCAGGTTGAAATTCCTATGGTTGCTAATGCTGAATCTAATATGGAGTCTTCCGGTTCTGGTGCAACAAGTGAAACTGTTGAAGACAACTCCATTCCAATAGTAGATGTAGCACCACAATCACCTGCTGAAGATCCTATTATTGATATTGCCGATCCTCCTGCTGAAAATCTTACCAATTTGGAAGAAGTCGTGGAAGAAGATGAAATTCCTCAACTGCGAATTCACAAGATTCATCCCACCAATAACATCATTGGACCACTCAATGTGGGTGTAAGTACCCGAAGTGCCTGTGAAGCATTTGAAAACAACATGTTTTCTTGCTTCATCTCTCAAACTGAACCAAAGAACATTAAAGCAGCTCTACTAGAAAATAGCTGGGTGGAAGCAATGCAGGAAGAGCTACAGCAATTCTCAAATCTACATGAGTGGAATTTGGTGGATCTACCCAAGAACAAAGCTCCAATCGGTACTCGTTGGGTCTTTCGCAACAAAAAGGATGAAGGCGGCACTGTGATTCGAAATAAAGCTCGTCTGGTGGTTCAAGGTTTCTATCAAGAAGAAGGGATTGACTATGAGGAAGTCTTTGCACCAGTGGCTCGTTTGGAAGCCATCAGAATGTTTCTCGCCTATGCAGCCTACATGGAGTTCACCGTTCATCAAATGGATGTCAAAAGCGCATTTTTGTATGGCAAAGTTCAAGAAGAAGTATATGTCAAGCAGCCGCCGGATTTCATTGATCCTAATTTTCCAGACTGTGTTTACAAGTTAGACAAAGCATTGTACGGTCTTCACCAAGCACCTCGTGCGTGGTATGAAACTTTATCAAAGCATCTGATTGAGAATGGTTTCACACGAGGAGCAATTGACCAAATTTTTTTCAAACGGAAGGAGGAAAAGGATACAATCATGGTGCAAATTTATGTGGATGATATCATTTTTGGATCTACAAATCCCTATCTCTGCAAAGAATTTGAAGAAGTGATGCGATCTAAGTTTGAGATGAGCTCCATGGGGGAAATGAAGTTTTTTTTGGGACTACAAGTTGATCAGTCTGAGTCACGAATCCTTATCCATCAAGAAAAATACGTAAAAGAAATCTTGACCAAGTTCAAAATGGCTGATTCCCATCCAGTAAAAACTCCTGTGGAAGTTCGACATTGTTTGACTCCTGATATGGATGGGGAAAGCGTTGATCCACATCTATATGGCTCTATGATAGGATCTCTCATGTATCTCACGGCCAGCAGACCCGACATCATGTTTGCAGTGTGCTTGTGTGCACGTTTTCAGGCTAATCCTACACTCTCTCATTTATCTGCTGTCAAACGTATTTTAAGATACTTAAGGTATAAGCCAAAATTGGGTCTGTGGTATCCTAAAACTTACTTGTTTGATCTTGTGGCTTATTCAGATTCAGACTACGGGGGTTGCAACTTAGACCGAAAATCCACTTCTGGCGGTTGTCAATTCCTTGGCAACCGCCTTGTCTCATGGCAATGTAAGAAACAATCCACCGTTTCCCAATCCACCGCCGAAGCCGAATACATTGCCGCAGCCCTCTGTTGTTCCCAAGTCAGATGGATACACCATCAGATGCTTGACTATGGGATCACATTCCATTAGACACCCATTCTGTGTGACAACACTGCCGTTCCCCATATCACCAAAAACCCTGTTCAGCATTCCAAAACTAAACACATTGAAATTAAACATCATTTTATTCGTGACTGTGTTGAAAAGAAGCATATTCGAATTGTTGAAGTCAAAACTAATAAACAAACCGCAGACATCTTCACAAAGCCTTTTGACTCTACCAGATTTGCCCAACTGGTGGAAATGCTTGGAATGATCAACTTTCAGTAAATTGTGTAAATAATTTTTTAATTTTTTTTATTATTAATTCTGTTTAAATTGTCTAAGAAAATTCCAAAAAGATTTTATTTTTCTGTACAGTATCCACGCAAATCTTTTGTGGGGGAAATATAATATTTTAATATTGAAAAGAATTGCTATGTATATAATCTTACAAGTTGCAGGAAAAATTGAATCTGACCTTTGAGAAATGATAGTGTCTGATCTCATCTCTTGGACATGGAATAGACCAAAAGCGATGGTGTTTACTGAGGTATAGCTGGTAGGCCCGACATATGGTTAAAACTTGTAAGTAGTGTGAAAACCTAATATATATCTCATACTTGTGTGTTTGAATCTATTATTAAAACATCTAACCCATTTTTATATCTAAGAAAACCGATTCAATCAGATACAGGCTTACGTATTGGATTCCTATTCATACGCCAAGTGACCGTCAATATAACGATATTTACCACCGATGACCCCGTATGTTTTGCTTACGCAAAGATCTCGGGTGCTCATCCTTTTCCCATCCACTTGGATGATTTGACCCCGTCTGTTTTGCTTACGCAAAGATCTCGGGTGTTCAACATTTTTCTATCCGCTTGGATAATTTTACGACTTCTTCTGTTTTGCTTACACAAAGATCTAGAATGCTCGTACCTTTTTAATATCTACTTGGATATTTTTTATTTTTAATTTCTTTAAATCCACTTGGATATCTTATTTTATTTTGGTGGTACTTTGACATTACTAAGACGGTACCTTGGTTAATCAGAAAGAGATGATAGGATGAAGATGGGTACTTCTTGAGGATTGATTGGTTTTTCAAAATCATTTTATTTTAATATGTGGGGTACACCTTGTATGTTGCTTAAATGGTACCTTCTAATCACATGAAATCTTTGTACAAACAAATGTTCGGGTTTACTTTGCACAAATATCAGCTATCTTCAGGGACTCACAGTAGTGAATTGCAAAAGGAAGTGTTTCAAGAGACTGACCAGATCTGATCTCATGTTGGATCTTTTTCAAGAAGAAAAGTGTAAATATCTTGTGTATAATTTTATTTATTAAATATCGAAACTAGTTGTACATATCGAAACTACTTTGAACTATCGAAACTAGTTGTACATATCAAAACTAATTTGAACTATCGAAACTACTTTGTGCATATCGAAACTACTTTGACCTATCGAAACTACTTTGTACATATCGAAACTAGTTTGTCCTATCGAAACTAGTTGTTTAGACAGGGGCAATTTTGTCTTTTGTCTCACGAGAATTAAAAGCCTTCATAAGCAATCCCTCCCGTCATACTGATTCTTACTCGTATTTTTTTTTTCAAAACCTTTTCGCCTTCTCCGTCATTCACACAATCTCTCAAATCGTCGGTCTGGGTTGCAAGATATCAACTGATTTTCCCCGTTGTCTCTCTCGTCTCCATCATCAGGTAACGTCTCACTACCTCTTTTAGATGATTTTTGCAAAACGGCAGACCCAGGGTTTCAAAATTTAAAATTTGTTCGACTAAATCTTCATAATAACAGTCGTTTGTGTGCTTCTTTGTGTTTGCATACATTTTAATCATCTTAGAACTCACGATTATTGTGTATTCCTGCAGATAACGTCTCACATTTGGTAAGATGAAGTTCCGTCACTTACAGGATACTCTAAACCTTTCTTTTAAATTGTTTATATTAAGTCTGAGTATAACGAATCAGAGGGGTTTGGGTTTCAAAACCAAGTAGTTTCGATAAAGGGGTTCAACACTTTCAAAATTATCTTAAAAGTTTTCAATCGAAACTACTAGTTTCGACACCCAAACTTGCCCTAGTATCTCTGAGTTTCGATAAGTTCATCTCCATCGAAACTAGTTGTTTCGACAGTTTTGATCTCCATCGAAGCTAGTTGTTTCGACAGTGTTGATCTCCATCGAAACTAGTTGTTTCGACACTGTTGATCTCCATCGAAACTAGTTGTTTCGACTGTGTTGATCTCAATCGAAACTAGTTGTTTCGACAGTTAGGACTTCAAATTTTTTCTAAGTGTTGATATATCTTGTTTCGATTCAGTATTTTCAGAAATCTTACTTATTGTGCAAAATTGATAAACTTTACAGGTATGGATCTCTTATTTGTAAAAAGACACAATGTCTGTGCATTCCTCAATGCCAATGATCCTAAGGCTGCAGCGTTCATTCCTGTACTGAACTTCCTAGCAAACTCCAACATTAGCTTTGCCATCAGCAATAATCTGTCGGTGTTTGAGACAACTATAAGAGAATTCTAGGAGACTGCAGAAATCATCACAATTGAGAATATAGAGCACATTAGAGCAACTGTGCGTGGCCAAGAAGTCTTACTTTCTGAAGCTACAATTAGAGAGGTGCTTCAGTTTAATGATAATCCAGATGCACCTATTGAATTACCAATCTTCTATGTTAAAGAATGCTTCAGAAGGTTGGGTCATCCAGATGAATTCAAGAGTGGCCAGATATTCAAGAACTCTTTACCAAGCCACTGGAGATATATAGTGCACGTGTTTATTCACTGCCTATCAATCAGAAAAGGAGGGTTTGATTCAGCAAACAACACTCTGGGCTCAGCTATTTTGGGGATAATCAAGGGAAGAGATTACAACTTTTCTGGCTTCATATTCAGACAGTTAAAAGACAATCTAACTGGAGCCGTGAAGGAGAAATTCTTGGCATATCCTAGATTTCTACAAATTATCATCAATCATATTCATCCTGAGCTTCAACAAGGTGGGAACACCTTTGTGTTCGATCACATGATTGCCAAGACTCTCAGCTATATGAGAAGTACTAACAAGAGAACCAACAGGGCTATAGCTGACGTTCCCCTGTTTGGTCATATTATTGGTGAAGAAGAAGAATTTATCCCTGATATTGACCCTGATCTTGAAGAAGAGAATTCATCATCTGAAGAAGAAGAAATGGAAGTTGAGCAAGATCAAGGTAATGCACCTATTGATGAAGCTGAGAATGAGATAAACGTCCCTGATGTTCAAGAACAAGAACAACCCATCATTGAGCCTGTGATAGAGGCTCCTTTTGTTGAACAAATTCAGATAGTTCAAGAGCCAGCAGTTAATGTTGAAGCTGGCATGCATGGAGTTGAGGAGGAAGTCGCAGAATCAAGTGGAACTCTGGATGCAGGGATTTATGGATCTGACTACTACAAGTCTGATTCAGATGATAGAACAATGCATCCTGCATCTTCCTCTAAACGACAGGTTGAGTCAGGTTCTGATTTTGAGGAAGAAGAGCCTAAAGAAAAGAAAATCAAAACAGGATTTGAAGACTTGTCATCCTCATCAGATTCTCTATTAGCCACTCCACAACCTACTCCACAACCCACTCCACAACCATCTCCACAACAATCACCCATCCATACTACCCCCACATCACCAACTCATGATTCATCCTCTCCTGTACCAAGAGTTAAGACTCTAAGCCTTGAACTGAAGAAAATGCAGGATACGATTCAAAAGAAAGATGAAGAAATTGAAGGCTTAAAAAATAATTTGCATAATGTCCAGGAAGAGGTTAAAGACCTAAAGCTGGAAGTTGGGGGTTTACATACCCAAATTGAGGTCCAACAAACTCAACTTGAAACACAGCAGAAACTAATATCAAAGCAAAATGAAGAATTCAAGGCTTTGGCTGAAGCAGTGGAGCAGCTCAAAGCCTCAATGGTTAAACCTGTGCAAAAACAACCAACTACTTCAACAGCTCAGGGGGAGACCACATCTGTGGTTGAACCCTCATCTCCTGACCTTGTAACTAATCCAGAATCTGCACTAACTATATTTGCTGGGCATATTGAAAAGACAAAAGAGACGGTTGAAGTCAAAGTTAAAGGTACAGAACTAAACCTTCCCTCAGCTAGTGAGAGAAGAGAAGCAAGGAAGAGAGAGAAAGGGACTTCCACTGAAATAGAGACCGTGATTCTTGATGAAGAAGACATCCCATCTGATGATGAGCTGAATTCCCTTTTAGCTGACATTGAAAACTTTGGGTATAATGATCTTTATCCAGAAATCCTGACCACTGAAGAAAAGGAGACTGAGCGAACTAGATACTTTACGGAAGACGGAGATGAAATTCAAACTTTATCTGACAAAGAAAAGGGTGAAGATGATGTTTAGATTAACCTTATCAAAACAGTCACTCCTGAACCAACCACTACAGTCTCCGAATCCGGTCCAACACAAGATTCACCCTCGGTTGCTCCTGAACCTCCAATTTCAAGAAAGTGGTTTAAGAAAATAATTCAGGAGGAAACCCCTAAGACATATGAATGGATAGCAGAGCATCAAGAACTAAAAAGACCTCCAATTGGCTGGAAGTATGATGCTGAAAGGAAGCTCTTTATCATAAGAAGATATAGAGGGGGAGTTCAGCACTTTAAAAATATGACTGACTTCCAAACCCTTCCTTTCTATGACCTCAGGGATTTAGCCAAACTTCCACTTCAAAACCATGGGAAGGTCATGATGGCTTATGACTTTGAGAAATTTCTGCATTCTCAAGTCAATAATGATTTCAAAGGAATGAAGCCTAGGAAAACTCAAAAGAAGATCTCAAAGACTAGGTTTCATCCTAAGACTAACAAGCCATATGTGTTCTTAAGATACAAGCCTGCCCAAACACACAAGACCATCACCATTCCAAAATCTGTACCTGTCCAGCTACAAACTTTCAGAAAATGGTACTATGACCCAATTATTGGCAGTGCAGTGATAGAGTGTGAGGGCAAGGAAGACATCACCATCTTTGAGCCCATGGAGCTGTTGAAGTTTCAGCCTGAAGATCTGGAAATCCTTTTTCAGAATCACATTCAGGCATACAGTGATAAAGATGAAGCTGATGCTAAAGCCTACCAACGGGTTGTATCTCTCCATGTTAAACCTTTTATACCGAGGACAACTGAAGGACCAGCTGCTTGATGAAGAGCTGAAGATGGTAATGCAACAGCTTAGGGGGAGATTGTAGAGTCATATCTTATGTATAAGCTGTTGTCATTTATTGTTTGTTTAAACAGTTTTAGACTAGTTTACTTTCTGTCATTTCATTAAATGTAATTTCAATTTTATGTAATTTACTGTTTTTATTTCTAAGTCTGGGCCATCGAAACTACTTAGTTTCGATTGAGTCTGTTCAATCGAAACTAGTAGTTTCGATAGATGGTAGTTTCGACAGTTTTGTGTCACTTGTAAATGGTCAATCGAAACTAGTAGTTTCGATTGGACATAGTTTCGATACTGTCACTACTATAAATAGCCTAGTTTGAGAATGTTTAGGGTGTGAGTACCGGCTGTAACCCTGAACCTTCTCTTTCACATTTTTCCTGAATCAATACAATTTGCAGTTGTTTATTCACTGTGTTCTTACACTTTCATACTATTTGCGTGTTGATTCAAACTGTGGTTAGCCTGTTATCTTCACCAACACTGTTTCTATTACCTGTTTCACCACCATACACACAGTTTCCGCCTGTGTGTGTGCGTAATCGATCAAATCAGTGATTTCAAGAGAAATCTGGACCTACACTATGTTTTCCATGCGCTGAATTTTATAATTACGTGTGCACCCGTAATTACTCAAATCGTCGTATGGTCCGTATATATCATCCCATTATGTGTGGGTCAAGAAAGGACACACAAATACTTAGTTCATGTCTATTGTTTTCACGTATGAGTTTCTAACAAATAACTATGCCCCTAATAGTAAGGTAAATCAGGAAACTAGAGAGTAATAAGGTGGCATAACTTAGGGTTTCATAGCTTCCTCATGTTTGAACAAGAATACGTCAAACCCCGAGTAGTTTAAAGTTTTACAGCTTTCTCGTGTTTGAACAAGAATACGTCAAACCCCGAGTAGCTTTAAAGTTTTTCAGCTTCCAACTTTAGTGAATAAAGTGTATGATCACGCCTTGCGTATAATGTCATCAGTCAATTGCAACAATTGTAAACAATTTAGTTCCGTGTATAATGTAAACACTCAAGTTTCATGTATGATCTAGTGTTATGCACATTGTAAGCAAATGGGTTTCAAGTATAATGTGATTACTTTAGTACCATGTATATAGTAAATGAATGGGTTTTATGTATAAGGTGAACAATTTAGTATTTATGTATTTTGTAAACAAACAAGTTTTCATGTATAATGTAAACAATTGAGTATCATGTGTATCGTGAATAACTAAGTTTCATGTATCATGTAATCAATCTTATATCATGTGTATTACAAACAAAATGTATCATGTAATCAATCTTCTATTATGTATAATGTGAAAAACTAAGTTTCATGTATCATGTGATTAACTCGGTAACGTGCATTTTACAAACAACTAAGTTTCATGTGTTCAATTTGGTATTATGTATATTGCAAACAACTAAGTTTCATGTGTTCAATTTGGTATTATGTATATTACAAACAACTAAGTTTTTATGTGCTCAATTTAGTATTGTGTATCTTGTGAACGTTCATGCGTAAGTTATTGAATCTTATGAGTGACGTAAACTAACGAATTTTGTAGTTGATCGAGTGTTGCAGACAAGCGTGTTGTTTGGTGTTCATGTATAATGTGGGTAGTTGGGTTTTAGCTTTTTAAATCTCGTTGAGATTTGTAGGGATGGTTAACGTCTACGTGAAATGAGTCATCTCTTTGAAGTGGCAAGTACACTCATACATTACCGAAGGTGCAAGATAACGAGGAGGTCTTGAAAATATTCTGAGTAATGTGCTTACGAATAACTTATTTTGTTTGTAAATAAGTAATTGTAATTTATTCTTGTTGTAGATAAATAAGATAGTAAAACTAATGAGTTGAATAATCTAGATAAATGGATAATTTATAGGAAAACCTTTTTATTAAATTTTAATTATCATAAAGGAAGTGTTTCAAAGAAAAAATAATGGTTAGATTATTTAGTAATTAAGCCAAGGTTTGATAATAATTAAATAATACGAAACAAAAGTCATAATTTATTTAGATAATGTTTTACAAAACGAGTCGTGTTTAAATTTCCTTACAAAGTAAAAAGGTTTGTTGAAAATTTATATTCCAAATAATATTTATAAACTAAGGGCTTGACAGATGCTTTGCTTGAGCAAAATAACGATGTTGTTTAAATAAATGAAATGATTAGTTTGCAAGGGAGGCTCAGGTACGCGTACTAATTTGCAATGAATGAGAAGATGATGTTTGGGTGATTTTGATGAAAATATGACGGTAATATTAAATCAACGAGTAATGGCATTAAAGTTGTAAAATAAAACTTAACATTAAATGATAAAATGTCAAAAGTTTAATCCAAACATAAGGTAGCGGTTTCAAACGGGAATTTAAAGACAAAAGCAGAACAATCCAGCTAGCATCTCAGATAGCTCTCAATGAGGAAGCAGATGAGCACCAAGACGAACATTGCTATGGTCACTCGGATAGCAAACCGGGCCTTAGCTCTAGCTGCTTCCGTGGGTGCATCAAGTATCTCCCTGTCTTCTTCCAGGCTTACAATTTTCTCCTCCTGGCACCACACTTGATCCACTAGGCTGTCAATTCTCTGACCTAGCAGGTCGTGTCTTATCCCGTGCTCCATCCCTTGTCTCACAAACTATGAGGTTCTCACGTATTAGTGGATGGCATCAAATGGGACTCCCATAGCACTAGTGGGTGCCATGGTTTGCCTTGCCCTTGGGTCAGGGTGATATGGGTCGGGTGCTAGGTAGGGGTCTCTCATAAGGGGTGGTAACTGGTTGTGTAGATGGGGTGCATGATACGGGTTTCTTGATGGAGGTGATCCAGATGTTCGAAGTGTCGGTCTAGTGTTCCTGTTCCAATCTGCCCTTATGTTAAACATTGATCTAGCAACTAGGGGTGTTGGTGACCACTTACCACTAGCAGAGTTTTCCTATAACAACAGTTATCATGCGACTATAGGCATTCCGCCTTATAAAATGTTGTACGGGAGAAAATGCAGAACCCCGGTCTGTTGGGGCGAGATAGGTCAGAAAGAACTAGGAAGTCGCGAGGTTGTTAAAGAAACTTATGAAAAGTTTAACCAAATAAAAGCAAGCATGAAAGCCGCACAAGATCGACAGAAATCCTATGCGGATAAAAGGCTGAGACCCATTGAGTTTCATCGTTTTTGGCATTATTTCTTCGAGTTTCTCGGATCTAAAGATTGATTTGTGTTCAGAATATTATTTGGAAGCTTTTCGCTGGATTGGATTATTGTTTCTTCGTTATTGATTATTGAAGCTTTTCATCAATGGATTCTGCTGAAGCTTGAAGAAAGAGGTATCGAAACTACTGGGAGACAATTTCTGCTTTTAGTTGGTCATCGAAACTTCTTGTCTGTACTGTTGTCTGGAGAAGGTATCATCGAAACTAGCTTTTTGTCATGTTATATCGAAACTAACCTTTGCAAATTGTTCACCCGAAACTACTGGAATATCAAAACTAGTTTCAATCGAAACTTGTAGTTTCTTTTGAGTTTTTTGGATTTTCTGCCAAGTCTCCTTCATCGAAACTTGTTGTTTCTGGTTTTTGTTTCTTCAATCAAAACTATAAATTTCGGTGTAGCCTTGTTCTGTCGAAACTAGTAGTTTCGTTCAGCCTTTTCTCTATCGAAACTAGTTGTTTCGATCATCCCTTATTCACCTGAAACTAGCTACTGTTTGTCCTTTTAACTTCTCTGAGTTATGGCATCTTCAAGCAACAGTGAATATGCTAGAGGAAACAAACCACCTGTCTTGGTGTCCACTAGAGACTTTGATGATTGGACCAAGAAAATGAAGACTTTCTTTCAATTCCATGACCACACTCTTTTGCAGTCAATTACTGATGGTCCACACAAGCCAGTTACAACCACTGCAGATGTTCAACGTGTCACACCCCAACCGACGGCGGAAACGTCGGGGCGGTACATGTAGACTGTTCATGAGCTCAAGGTTGACTAACTTGTAATATATTAATCATTAAATTCATTTCCATTCAAACAAAAAATAGCATAATTCAACAAGTACATAAATGAAAGTACAAACTGTTCTTTGAATTTAAATTAACTAAGTCCAAACTTAAGTGTAGCATGTCTTGATCAAACTCACACATTAGTACATGAAACATGAATAAAATAAGGTCAACTAAAAAGTTGGTGAGCATACATAGGTTTGTACATAGATAGTGTATAAATATGAATAAGCAAATCCTTACATGTCATGATAAATAAGGAATTTATGGGGAGCAGCTATTGTGTAACTAAAGTACATACAAACCTTTGTAACTAGCATGCAATTTGTGTTGTCGGTAACAATCACCCCAATCTGGGTTGGTTTGTCAGACTCAATAGATCTATCATTGTTAACCGTTGGCCAAAATAGTTAATGATTGCACATAATTTGCACACAAAGTTAACACACCTAACACTCAACCATAAAGCTCAAATTTGCACACATGAATGTAAATAGGATTTGTGTTTGTGTAGTTTGTGTAAATGTAAGCTATTGTTTGTATAAAATTCATGGATCACCCCAAAAAGTGTAAAGGAGAAAAGGGGGTATGTAATACTCACTTGGTTCGAGAGTGTTGCTAGTACGCAAGACTAAGTAGCAAAACGGTCCTTGTAACTCACCACGTTAACCTAGTGTGTAATGTATATTGAGTTAATAGCGAGTACAAAAGTCTATGTCTAAGTCTATGGTTCAACGGGTTTTGATGTGTGTGGATTTGTAAAAAGGTTTGTGTTATTCCATGTAAGGCATGCTATGCTTGTATAAGAATTTAAGGTATACTATGAGTTCAAAGTATATATGTATGAACTTAATAGTCATTGACGTAGGGTTGGATTTAAATAAATTAAATAAATAAATAATTTTATTTATTTATTTGTGAAAAATATGTTAAAATATATAGAACGTAAATATATATTTATGTTTAGAAAAAGAAATTATATTTATGTGGATAGGGTTAATTTAAATAAATAAAATAAACAAATAATTTTATTTATCCATTTGTGAAAAATATGTTAAAATATATAGAACGTAAATGTATATTTATGTTTAGAAAAAGAAGTTTGATTTATGTAGATAGTGTTTAATTTAAATAAATAAAAAATTTATTTATTTATTTGTGAAAAATATGTTAAATATTATATAATGTAAATATGTATTTATATTTAGAAACATAAATTTTTATTTGTGTATTATAATAAATAAATTTTTTTATTAATTTACCATCTTCAAAATAAATACTAGTTTGCTTTAAATGAGTTAATATTTTTATAAACTTTTATAAAATTTTTTGCTTTTATTTAGAAATTAATTTTAAATATTTAAAGTTTTTGTTTTAAAAGTTTAATGTGCGAATTTAACAATTTAATTTGGATTAAATCTGAATTTATATTGAAATTTAATAATTCTGGTTTTATTCTGTTATAAATATCTTAAGGTTTATAAAAATATTTTTTACAAACTTTTTGAAGCTTAAAAACTGGTTTTTAAAATTAAAACAGGCCGCAGGGACTCGAACCCGGGCCTTGGGTGTGTGGGTCGAGTGACTAAACCGCTGGGCCAGAGGGTATTTTCGTTACATGATTTGGTCTCGGATGGGTCTAAACCGATGATTACCCGACCGGTCGTAGTGGGCACAAAAGGAAAAGCAGGCCGGTCGTAGGCCGTGGGTTTCGAACCCACGCCATCCGGTTCAATGGTGCAGTGCCTTAACCAGTTGAGCTGGGTGGTTCGCTAGTCTAAATGGGGTATCATTAAATTAAATACGAACGTGAGTCAAACCCCAAATCAAACCGAATTGCTATGAACCCTAATTCCCAAATTGGACCCGATCGATTATGTTTATTCGAATTGATAGAGGGCTAACGATCAGGATTCAATTACGATCCTAACGATCTACAACTTACTCGTTAATATTGGGCAACGAATGCTGTCGGCTACGGCTTCTGTCTTGAGGTTCTTGAGACTCGATTGATGTCCAGAGGTGATGTGGAATGCGATTTCGGTTTCAGAAGGTTTGTATGAGGGTGCGTGAAGGTTTGAGACTGGTTTGATTTGATTAATTTTGTCCAATTTAGTCAATTTGGTCATGAGTTGGCCGTAGTAGTCATCGGCTTGATTTACGCATAAACGGTTTAGTTTTTGGATGAATAGAGTCGCGTTTGTGGTCCGAATACATTCAAGGTGAATCCACGCGTGATTTGTGGGATTGATTACGCGTCATTTACACCAATTAAACGTAATTTGATACGTTTGACTTTCAGGAGTCAAATTTGTTTGAATTTGAATTATGCTCGTTTAATCGGTTGAATTGGATTGATGTTTGGGCCGGGACTTGGTCGGTTCTTGTTTGTGAACCCACGGGGAGTCCAATTCGACAAAGATCCATCGACGACAGCCTCAATTATCACGGTTTTTGGCCCCTTTGACTTTTGAAAGTCAAACAGATTAAGGAAAGTCAAAATTGGTGTTTTTAGAAGTCAAAATTGAGTGTAGGGTTCCAATTTAGGGTTCAAATGGTTTGGGTTCAAACTAGTGTGCATATATATGTGTATGTACTTGTATAATGCTTGAGTATATATATATATATATGTACTTGTATGATGTATAAATGTATATATATATACCTATGTGTTCAAATATTTATATGTATATAGGGATTCTACAATAAATGCGGGGTGGAATTTGTGAACTTGTATTGATAATTAGGGTTTAATATAGTCCTTTGTAAAGATTGGAATTCAAACATGATTTTATTGTACTAAAATGACGACATGAAATTCAGAAATGTTACAGTATCCCCATGTTGAGGGAATTTCGTCCCGAAATTTAGCTAGATGAGGCGACTGAATCAGCAAAAAGGTGGGGGTACTTGAGCTTCATTTGGTTATCTCGTTCCCAAGTAAACTCAGTACCACGTTTTGATTCCTAACGAACTTTGATAATAGGAATATGGCTTCGCTTGAGTTGTTTGATGTTGCGACCCATGATCTCTACAGGTCTCTCAACGAAGTGCATCGTTTCGTCAATGTGTACTTTGTCGAGAGGTATATGGAGATTCTCATCGGCAAGGCATTTCTTTAGGTTGGACACATGAAATGTAGGATGCACATTTCCGAGTGATGGAGGTAACTCGAGTTTGTAAGCCACTTTCCCAAACCTCTCAATGATCTTGAATGGACCCACATAGCGAGGTGCTAACTTACTTTTCCTTCCAAAACGGATCACACCCTTCCACGGAGACACCTTTAGAAGAACAAGGTCACCGACTTGGAATTCCAAGGGTTTTCGTTGTTTATCGGCATAACTCTTTTGCCGACTTCTCGCCACTCGAATGTTGTCACGGATTTGAAAGATCTTGTCGGATGTTTCTTGGATTAGCTCGGGACCGGTGATTTGTGCCTCACCAATCTCATTCCAACTGATAGGAGAATGACACTTACGACCATAGAGAGCTTCAAATGGAGCCATATTGATACTTGTGTGGTAACTATTGTTGTAAGAGAACTCAATTAGGGATAGATGTGAATCCCAATTGCCACCAAAATCAATTACACAAGCTCTAAGCATGTCCTCAAGAGTTTGGATTTTACGCTCGGTCTGACCATCAGTTTGGGGGTGGTAAGTCGTGTTTAAATCCAATCGTGTACCAAGAGCAGTTTGGAAGGATTGCCAGAAACGGGAGGTGAATCGAGCATCTCTATCGGAGATTATGTTTAAGGGAACACCGTGACGGCTCACAATTTCGTCAATGTAATTTCGGGACAATTTCCCAACCCGATAGTCTTCACGGATAGGTAAGAAATCAGCAAATTTGGTGAGGCGGTCAATGATCACCCATATGCTATCATAACCACTTGAGGTTCGAGGGAGTTTGGTAATAAAATCTATAGCTAAGTTCTCCCATTTCCACAGGGGAATTTCCGGTTGTTAAAGTAAACCGGAAGGACGTTGATGTTCGACTTTGACTTTGGAGCAAGTTAGACATTTGGCAACATAGAGGGCAATGTCCTTCTTCATACTGGGCCACCAATATTGATGGCGAAGATCTTGGTACATTTTATCCGCACCAGGATGGATAGAATAACGAGTCTTGTGGGCCTCGTTCATGAGAAATGTACGGAGATCATCGCGATCGGGAACCCAAATACGGTTCAAGTAATACAGTAAGCCATTGGGTTTTGATTCAAGCTGAAGTTCAACACCACACGACATTTCCTCGTACATGTTATCCTCGGTGACCGAGATGTGTTGAGCTTTTAAAATGCGATTTTGAATGTCGGTTTGAATTTAGACACAATGAAGCAAGACATGGTCCTTTCAACTCAAAGCGTCGGCTACAACATTCGCCTTGCCAGGATGGTAACGAATCTCACAGTCATAGTCTCTTAAGGAGTTCAGCCCAACGTCGTTGCCTCATATTGAGTTCTTTTTGGTTGAAGATGTGTTGGAGACTTTTGTGGTCGGTGAACACCACACATTTTGTGCCATAAAGGTAATGTCTCCAAATCTTCAATGCGAATACAACCGCACCCAATTCGAGGTCGTGAGTTGTATAATTCTTCTCGTGAATCTTAAGTTGCCTTGATGCATAAGCGATTACTTTACCTCGTTGCATGAGGACACAACCGAGACCTTGGTTGGAAGCATCACAGTAGACAACTAGATCATCATTCCCGTCGGGGAGAGTCAAAATAGGAGCATCGCACAACTTTTGCTTGAGAGTTTGGAAGGCTTCTTCTTGCTTTAGTCCCCATTCATAAGGTTTACCCTTGTGGGTCAAAGCAGTGAGTGGAACAACAATCTTAGAGAAATTTGAAATGAAACGAAGATAGTATCCCACAAGACCAAGAAATGAACGAACTTCGGTGGGGGTCTTAGGGGCATTCCAATTTTTAACAGCTTCGATCTTAGCAGGGTCAACATGAATTCCTTTCTCGTTGACAATATGACCTAGGAATTGAACCTCCTTTAGCCAAAATTCACATTTGGAGAACTTGGCATATAGTTTCTCTTTCCCCAAGAGGTCCAAAACCAACCTAAGGTGTTGCTCATGATCGGATTTAGTCTTGGAGTAGATTAAGATATCATCAATGATGACAATCACGAATTTTTCAAGGTAAGGTTTGCACACACGATTCATGAGGTCCATGAAAACCGCGGGTGCATTGGTTAGCCCAAAAGGCATGACCATGAACTCGTAGTGACCATACTTTGTTCGGAAGGCAGTCTTTGGAATATCTTCCTCTTGTACACGGAGTTGGTGATAACCAGATCGAAGATCAATCTTAGAGAAACAAGTAGAGCCTTGAAGTTGTTCAAAGAGATCATCAATTCTAGGCAATGGATAGCGGTTCTTGATGGTAAGCTTGTTGAGTTCGCGGTAGTCAATACACATGCGGAATGATCCATCCTTCTTCTTGACGAATAAGACAGGTGCACCCCATGGTGAATGACTTGGACGGATGAAGCGCTTGTCGAAGAGTTCTTGGAGTTGGCTTGTAAGTTCTTGCATTTTAGAAGGTGCAAGACGGTATGGAGCTCTAGGCACTGGGTTAGCTCCGTGTACAAGGTCAATGCGAAATTCTACTTGCCGAACGGGTGGAAGACCAGATAAGTCTTCGGGGAATACTTCGGGAAAGTCCCGGATGATGGGGATGTCTTGAATATTCTTCTCTTTGACATCCTTTCGAACAATATGAGCTAAGAAGGCCACGTACTTCTTTCGTAAGTACTTTTGAGTAGTAGTGCATGACATTAATCTGAGTCCTTTGCAGGGTTTTTCACAAAAGACTCTCAACGTTTCTCCCGACAGAAGGGGTATTCGGATGCACTTCTCAAAACAGATGACTTCGGCATGGTGATTTGACAGCCAATCCATGCCTATGATGATATCAAAACTTTCTAGCGGCATTGGCACGAGGTTGATTGGAAATGTATGATCATTAAGTTCTAGAGAACAGTCGTGGATAACGGAGTATATTGTAAGGGAGAAACCATTTGCTACTTCGACAGTGAAGGTTTTCTCTAATTTGGACCGTGTTTTTGCAAGTAAGGGTTCAAAGTTAAGTGACACGAAACTTTTATCTGCACCGGTATCAAATAAAATGGAGGCATATTGACTATTAACAAGGGACGTACCGTTGACCACATCATTGTTGGCTTGAGCTTCATTGGCGTTGATGTTGAAAGCACGCCTACTATCTCCGCCTTGTCTATCATTGATACACTTTGGGCACTGGTCAGGGAAGTGGTTTGGGTTGCCACATTCATAACAAGCACGCCCATTTGCTAAGGCGGGAACACCTTGGTTAGTCACTTGTTGATTGGTTTGGGTTGGTGGGTTGAGTTGGCCTGCAAGTGCTTTGGCTCTACAAACATTGACCGTATGGCCATATTTCCCATAGTGAGTGCAAAGGCGACAGGGAATGGTTTGGGGATGGTGATAATTGCATGTGGCACAGAGTGGGTAGGTCCCCACATATGGCTTCTTGACTGGTACTTGAGCCATAGGAGTAACGTGGTTAACAGGCATAGCGGGGGTGACCACAGCAAAATTTCTAGCCTTTCTTTTTTTATTATTGTGGTAGGGTTCAGTTCTGGCTTCTTTGATGTGTAAGGGAGGTGTTGTGGTGTCGGGAGCTTTCTTGGTGCCTTTCCTAGTCAGAGTACCTGCTTTCACGTGGTTGTCGGTTAATGTAGCAGATAAACGGATAGCATCTTCGAGTGTTGCGGGATTTCTCCCTAAGACAGTATCCTGAATCTGCCTAGGTAATCCACCAATGTACTTTTCAATGCAGCGGGATAAGGGTGTGACCATGTGGGGCACAAGGAGACTCAGTTCATGAAATCGGGTTGTATAAGCCAGACTTTCATCACTATCTTGGGTAAGATCCCAAAACTCAGCTTCTATCTTCCTCACTTCATTTCGAGGACAGAACTCTTCGGTCATTAGTCTTTTAACCTCATCCCATGGTAAGGCCATGGTTGTCTCTACACCTCTGGTTCTCTTTTCCCCATTCCACCACGTGAGTGCCCGTTTTTGGAAGACACTTCATGACGGACACGAAGGTCATCGGGGCAGTCACTATTGAGGAAGGTGCCCTCAATACTTTCAAACCATTGAAGGAGTCCCGTAGCTCCTTCGATACCATAGAACTTGAGAGGGTTACATGAATTGAAGTTCTTGAAGGTACATTGCGGTGGGTTGGCACCACCACCACCATTAGTTCCATGGTTACCGTTTGGGGCACCATTGACTTGAGTGAGTTAGTTACAAGTTGTGCAAGGATAGCAGCAATATCAGTGTTGTTGTTGGCCACGGTAGCACGACGGGGAGGCATTCTACAGATTTGCACAACACAAGAAGAAATGTAAGAAATTATGAAGGTTGATTGAATTTTAAAAGATAAGATAACAAATAAAATAGTAATTCGTAGTTTGGATTTTACTCAAATAGTGATATAATCACTTGAATATTGTGACACATTAAGGTTAATTAAACTCATATAATTTTTCAAGGAGACATGCTTTAGCCTATAAGTAAACACTCATCCCGGGAATTCCCAGGAAAGCATACGGGTCCCTCGGTTGATTGGGATTTATACGAAATGCTTTCCTAGACAGAAAACCCAGAATACAGGTCTCACCCTTCCAGATTGCACGTGTCCTCAAATAATTAATAAAGTTTAAAAGCCTTAACGAGGAAATAAAGAAATTTTTATAGATTTAACTCCATGAAGTTTCCACATGCTATGATGATAATGATAAAGAAGTAGGCAAGAAGGTTATGAGGCTTAGGGTAAGGGTAGGGATATTTTTTTATTTAATTTATTATTTAGGTATAGTCTAATGAGTCATGAACTTTAACAAATAAGGCACCAAAATGAAATAAATATTAATATAATAAGCATGTAACACATAGCATATAGCACATAACACATAATCATGAAGCATGGTATAAGTGGGTGTCCTAAAGTTATAGTCTAGGTCAAGTGTGTCTAATAACCCAGTTCCCTATAACCAAAGCTCTGATACCAATCTATCACACCCCAACCGACGGCGGAAACGTCGGGGCGGGACATGTAGACTGTTCATGAGCTCAAGGTTGACTAACTTGTAATATATTAATCATTAAATTTATTTCAATTCAAACAAAAAAATATCATAATTCAACAAGTACATAAATGAAAGTACAAATTGTTCTTTGAATTTAAATTAACTAAGTCCAAACTTAAGTGTAGCATGTCTTGATAAAACTCACACATTAGTACCTGAAACATGAATAAAATAAGGTCAACTAAAAAGTTGGTGAGCATACATAGGTTTGTACATAGATAGTGTATAAATATGAATAAGCAAATCCTTACATGTCATGATAAATAAGGAATTTATGGGGAGCAGCTATTATGTAACTAAAGTACATACAAACCTTTGTAACTAGCATGCAATTTGTGTTGTCGGTAACAATCACCCCAATCTGGGTGGGTTTGTCAGACTCAATAGATCTATCATTGTTAACCGTCGGCCAAAATAGTTAATGATTGCACATAATTTGCACACAAAGTTAACACACCTAGCACTCAACCATAAAGCTCAAATTTGCACACATGAATGTAAATAGGATTTGTGTTTGTGTAGTTTGTGTAAATGTAAGCTATTATTTGTATAAAATTCATGGATCACCCCAAAAAGTGTAAAGGAGAAAAGGGGGTATGTAATACTCACTTGGTTCGAGAGTGTTGCTAGTACGCAAGACTAAGTAGCAAAACGGTCCTTGTAACTCACCACGTTAACCTAGTGTGTAATGTATATTGAGTTAATAGCGAGTACAAAAGTCTATGTCTAAGTCTATGGTTCAACGGGTTTTGATGTGTGTGGATTTGTAAAAAGGTTTGTGTTATTCCATGTAAGGCATGCTATACTTGTATAAGAATTTAAGGTATACTATGAGTTCAAAGTATATATGTATGAACTTAATAGTCATTGACGTAAGGTTGGATTTAAATAAATAAATAATTTTATTTATTTATTTGTGGAAAATATGTTAAAATATATAGAATGTAAATATATATTTTTGTTTAGAAAAAAAAATTATATTTATGTGGATAGGGTTAATTTAAATAAATAAAATAAACAAATAATTTTATTTATTCATTTGTGAAAAATATGTTAAAATATATAGAACGTAAATGTATATTTATGTTTAGAAAAAGAAGTTTGATTTATATAGATATGGTTTAATTTAAATAAATAAAATAAATAAATAATTTTATTTTTTTATTTGTGAAAAATATGTTAAAATTTATATAATGTAAATATGTATTTATATTTAGAAACAGAAATTTTTATTTGTGTATTATAATAAATAAATTTTTTTTATTTATTTACCATCTTCAAAATAAATACTAGTTTGCTTTAAATGAGTTAATATTTTTATAAACTTTAATAAAATTTATTGCTTTTATTTAGAAATTAATTTTAAATATTTAAAGTTTTTGTTTTAAAAGTTTAACGTGCGAATTTAACAATTTAATTTGGATTAAATCTGAATTTATATTGAAATTTAATAATTCTGGTTTTATTCTGTTATAAATATCTTAAAGTTTATAAAAATATTTTTTACAAAATTTTTGGAGCTTAAAAACTGGTTTTTAAAATTAAAACAAGCCGCAGGGACTCGAACCCGGGCCTTGGATGTGTGGGTCGAGTGACTGAACCGCTGGGCCATAGGGTATTTTCGTTACATGATTTGGTCTCGGATGGGTCTAAACCCATGATTACCCGACCGGTCGTAGTGGGCGCAAAAGGAAAAGCAGGCCGGTCGTAGGCCGTGGGTTTCGAACCCACGCCACCCGGTTCAATGGCGCAGTGCCTTAACCAATTGAGCCGGGTGGTTCGCTGGTCTAAATGGGGTATCATTAAATTAAATACGAACGTGAGTCAAACCCCAAATCAAACCGAATTGCTATGAACCCTAATTTTCAAATTGGACCCGATCGATTATGTTTATTCGAATTGATAGAGGGCTAACGATCATGATTCATTTACGAACCTAATGATCTACAACTTACTCGTTAAGATTGGGCAACGAATGTTGTTGGCTACGGCTTCTGTCTTGAGGTTCTTGAGACTCGATTGCTGACCAGAGGTGATGTGGAATGCGATTTTGGTTTCAGAAGGTTTGTATGAGGGTGCGTGAAGGTTTGAGACTGGTTTGATTTGATTAATTTTGTCCAATTTAGTCAAATTGGTCATGAGTTGGCCGTAGTAGTCATCGGCTTGATTTACGCATAAACGGTTTGGTTTTTGGATGAATAGAGTCGCGTTTGTGGTGTGAATCCACGCGTGATTTGTGGGATTGATTACACGTCATTTACACCAATTAAACGTAATTTGATACGGTTTGACTTTCAGGAGTTAAATTCGTTTGAATTTGAATTATGCCCGCTTAATCGGTTGAATTGGATTGATGTTTGGACCGGGACTTGGTCGGTTCTTGTTTCTGAACCCACGGGGAGTCCAATTCGACAAAGATCCATCGACGGCAGCCTCAATTATCACGGTTTTTGGCCCCTTTGACTTTTGAAAGTCAAACAGATTAAGGAAATTCAAAATTGGTGTTTTTAGAAGTCAAAATTGAGTGTAGGGTTCCAATTTAGGGTTCAAATGGTTTGGGTTCAAACTAGTGTGCATATATATGTGTATGTACTTGTATAATGCTTGAGTATATATATATATATATATATATATATATATATATATATATATATATATATATATGTACTTGTATGATGTATTATTGTATATATATATACCTATGTGTTCAAATATTTATATGTATATAGGGATTCTACAATTTATTTGCGGGGTGGAATTTGTGAACTTGTATTGATAATTAGGGTTTAATATAGTCCTTTGTTAAGATTGGAATTCATACATGATTTTATTGTACTAAAATGATGACATGAAAATCAGAAATGTTACACAACGTCCCAAGCTTGTGTCTGAATATGATGATAAGGATATTGCCTTAATTGCCAGAGATAACAAGGCTT
The DNA here is from genome assembly GCA_023525975.1 of Smallanthus sonchifolius. Classification (NCBI taxonomy): domain Eukaryota; kingdom Viridiplantae; phylum Streptophyta; class Magnoliopsida; order Asterales; family Asteraceae; genus Smallanthus; species Smallanthus sonchifolius. The sequence continues at coordinate 44,338,640 of CM042023.1, forward strand.
ATGGATCTATTGCTATGACTCTTCCTATGGATGTGTTTAACATATTTGCTGAGTATACCACTGCCAAAGATCTTTTGGTTGCTTTATGTACAAGGTATGAGGGAAGTGCTGAGGTTAGAGAAAGCAAGAGGGATTTAATCAAGAAGCAATATGAAATGTTTAGCAGTGTCCCTGGTGAACCCATGTCTGAATTGATCAACCGTCTCAAGCATTGTCTCTAAGTTGAAAGATTTGGGAACTGAGTATCCCACTGTTGAGTTAAACAAGAAGCTGCTTGATTCACTGCCCGACGAATAGAATATGTACCGGATTATGATCAAGAAAACTGAAAAGCTAAGCGACCTGTCACAGCAAGAACTTTTCAGCATTTTGGAGTCATATGAGCTGGAGATAAAGAAGGGTGTAGTCACCCCAACTAATAAATCTGGAAACACAGCTCTTATTGCATGTCAAAGTTCCTCCACTTCATCCAACAAAACCATAATGGCTTATTTTCAAACTGATGTCCCACCTTCGATTTTTGGAGTTCAGCCTACTCATTCATCCAACTCTCAAAAGCCAACCATTATGATTCCCGATGAGTATCGGCCAATCATGACTGCTTTCATGTCATGTTATGATGCCCTAATTTCTCGAAAATTAACACCTATTAGCTTTCAACCTTATGACTTCGAGCAGATTAACCCGGGTGATTTGGAAAAGATGGATATTGATTGGTGTATGGCTATGCTAACTCTGAGAGCAAAAAGATTCATCAAGAGGACTGGGATGGAAAGATTCAAGCAAGGAAAGACTCTGGGGTTTGACATCAAGAAGGTGATATGCTACAACTATGACCAACTGGGTCATTTTGCAAGGAACTGGAAGGAGCCATCAACAAAGGAGCAGCATGAGAAGAAGAATTCATCTGGAAAGCAAGCTGTCATCTCTGCCAAATCCTCTACAACTTCCAGCTCAACAGCTCTGGTCTGTCAAGCTGATGGACACTATCATTGGGGAGATCAAGAAGGGGAAGCAGCTGACAAGGCACTGATGGAAGACATTGAAGAAAAGGAGAAATGTGTCATGATTGAACCAGCTAAGGATCTCACCGTCGTACCAGCTGAGGTAATGTCTAGACTTTGCAGTGCTAAATCATGTCTAAATGAGATTCAGAAATATAGATTCATCAACCAGGATTTGGTCGATGAACGAGATCATATAAAGGTGATATATGACTCTTTGGCTAAAACTGAGAAACTTTACTTAAAGAAAATTCATGATATTTCTGGAGAAAACCGATCTTTGATTGTACAACTTACTACACAAAAGAATAATAATCAAATTCTAACCGAAAGACTTCAAAAGGCTGAAAAAACATTTTTTCAAGTTGAACACATGAGTATGGATCAGAAAATTCTTTTTGGAATTATTGACAACCAAATTCATAAAAAGGTCACATAAGGCATTGAGTATAACTCTCACCCACCTCCATATTCCAAGTCTGTAAGATTTACTGATATGCCAGCTCCTCATGTTCCCACACCTTTTGTTTGCAATTTATCCACTGATGATTTTATCCAAACTTCAGATTCTGACAGTTTTGCTTCTTGTGCAGAGTCAGATTGTGTAGGTTCCGAAGATGATTGTGATGAGAGTTCTTGTAAGGGAAATGTTTTAAATGAACTTGAGTCGGATGAATGTAATAATATGTCCATGTCAAAACCAGGTATTTGTGAACACATTGAAAATTTGTATTTTGGTTCTGTGCCTTCTGAGCATGACAGTTTGAGAAATGCTATTTCTAAGTTTAAGAATGCTTTGCCTTTTTTTCCTAAATCTGTAAATGCTATGAGTTGTATTGCAAATTTTAAAAGTGCGGGAGTTGTTGTGACTGATATTCCACAAGAAACAATGAGCAATCTGGAATTTTTCATATTAAAGGAAGATCAAAGTCTTTAAGAAAGAAATATTGAAGAAAGAGTTGCCTCTAGTTCTGATGTCTCAACATCACAATCATCTTCATCATCCTGTGATGACAATTATTATTCTAAGCCAACATGTGATAAAGTTTGTTTTAGTTGTGGGGAATCCAATCATGTTTTCAAGACATGTAAATTGTCTACATATCATTTCAAAGAAGAAAACGTACCAACTGTCATTCAAAATTCAGTTGATTGTGTCTCAAATGTTTTCTCTAAATCACAACATAGTAGAACTTTGCGACGTAAAAGGATTAAAAATGCTAAAAATTGGTCGAAAAGGATTTGGAAAATTAAGAATAATGATCTTTTTTATAATGCCTTAAAGGAGGATTCTGACTATGACTTCCAAAATGCATCTTGTAAAATTAAGAAGTTACAAGTTAGCAATAGCGTGGGTACAAATGTCTAAATAATTCATTTTATGTAGGGACAATTGAGGAGGACTGGAGACAATATATGGCATGTCGAAAGTGGTTCCTCAAGACATATGACTGGTCATTTTTCTTTATTGCAAGATTATCATCCAATGGACGAAGATTTTGTCGCCTTTGCAGGCAATCCAAGAGGTTGAAAGATTGAAGGTCAAGGAACTGTGTCTAACGGTGTAAATAGCTTGGAGAATGTCAATTTCGTCCCAAAGATGAAGTATAATATGATGAGTGTGTCCCAGATTTTTGATAAAGACTTTTCTACCCTCTTCAACTCCAAGGAATGTTTGATTTTAAAGCCTGGGGCGGTTATTCCTGAAGATCTAATCCTCATGCGTGCTCATCGAAGATTCAATACTTACAGTCTGGATATGAATAATCCATCAGGAATCGAATCCTACTTCCTTTCAAAAGCTTCAGAAGATGAGTCCTTTCTCTGGCACAAGAGATTATGACATGTGAACTTCAAGACAATGAACCGCCTTGTTCGAGGAAACCTTGTCACCGGTTTGCCTTTGAAAGATTTCTTCCCCACAGAACATTGTCTCTCTTGTTCAAAGGGCAAGCAACACAAATCTACTCACAAACCCAAAACCACTAATTCCATTGACTCTCCCTTTCAATTGCATTACATGGATCTTTTCGGTCCTATGAGTGACATGAGTCATGGAAGGAAATCTTACTATTTGGTAGTGATCGATGACTTCTCTCAATTTACTTGGTTATTCTTCCTGGAAAAGAAAGATGAGACGCCAGAGATTCTGAAGATTCATCTGCTACAAATTGAGAACTTGTTCAATCTAAGTTTGAAGACTATTCACAGTGATCATGGCACAGATTTCAAGAATGCCACTCTAGATTCTTTCTGTGAAAGTAAGGGTATCTCTCGGCAGTTCAATGCACCTCGTACTCCTCAACAAAACGGTGTAGCTGAACGAAGAAATCGTACGTTGATAGAATCAGCAAGAACTATGATCGTTGATTCAAAGATTCCCGTCACATTCTGGGCCGAGGCAGTTAATACAGCATGTTTTGTGCAGAATCGTGTTCTCATCACCAAAAGCTGCAACAAGACTCCTTATGAAATTATGTACAAGCGCAAGCATGTTTATGATTTCTTCAGGAAATTTGGGTGTGTTTGCACAATGCTGAATACTTCTGATCAGCTGAACAAGTTTGAAGCCAAAGCGGATGAGTGCTACTTCATGGGCTATTCCTCTAACCAAAGAGCTTTTCGTGTTTACAACAAGAGGCGAAGAATTGTGTTGGAGTCCATTGACATCAACTGGCATGAAAGCAATCATACGGACGCTTGGGACGGTCCTGATTGGCTTTTTGATGTCGATTCTTTGTTTAAATCATTTAATCTTCCTGATTTCACTAACATATCTATCTCAACTAATCCTCTAATGTCTGTGAATATCCTAGGTACCTCTTCTGCTTCTGCCTCAAGCTCCTCTTCATCTTTCTTCGGACTCTGTAGCAACAAGTGAAACTGTTGAGGAAGAAACTCCTTCAATAGTGGATGTTGCTCCACAATCATCTACTACAGACCCTATTGTTGATGAAGTTGACCTTACTGACAATAACATTACCAATCTTGATGAACAATTGGAAGAGGATGAGATTCCACAGTTGAGAATTCACAAGGATCATCCTGCAGGCAACATCATTGGTCCACTCAATGTGGGAGTCCGAACTTGTAGTGCCACCGAAGCAATTAATGACGGTCTCTTCTCTTGCTTCATATCTCAAATCGAGCCTAAGAATATCAAAGCTGCATTGCTTGAGAACAGTTAGGTGGAGGCTATGCAAGAAGAATTGCAGCAGTTTAACAAGTTACATGTGTGGAATCTAGTGGATCTTCCAAAGAACAAAGTCCCAATCCGCACTCGTTGGGTATTTCGTAAGAAAAAAGACGAAGGTGGAATCATGATTCGAAACAAAGCCCGCTTGGTGGTTCAGGGGTTTTATCAAGAAGAAGGAATTGATTTTGAGGATGTCTTTGCACCAGTGGCTCGCTTGGAAGCCATCAGAATGTTTCTCGCATACGCAGCCTATATGAACTTCACAGTTCATTAGATGGATGTCAAAAGCGCATTTCTGTATGGAAAAGTTCAAGAGGAAGTCTATGTCAAGAAGCCACCGGGTTTCATTGATCCAAGCTATCCTGACAAAGTTTACAAACTTGACAAGGCACTGTACGGTCTTCATCAAGCACCTCGTGCGTGGTATGAGACGTTATCTAAGCATCTGCTTAATAATGGTTTCACACGAGGAGCAATTGACCAAACTTTGTTCAAACGGATGGATGGTGCAGATACCATTTTAGTGCAAATCCATGTTGATGATATCATTTTCGTATCCACAAATCCTCGGTTAAGTAAAGAGTTCGAGGAAGTGATGCGATCTAAGTTTGAAATGAGCTCTATGTGGGTAATGAAGTTCTTTCTTGGGTTGCAAGTAGATCAGTCTGAGTCGGGAATTCTTATCCATCAATAGAAGTATGTCAAATAAATTCTGACCAAGTTCAAAATGACTGAGTCTCATCCTTACAAGACTCCTATGGAAGTTCGACATTGTCTGTCTCCTAATTTAGATGGTTAACGCGTTGATCATCACCTTTATCGCTCAATGATAGGATCTCTTCTGCATCTCACTGCTAGCAGACAAGGCATCATGTTTGTAGTGTGCTTGTGTGCACGCTTTCAGGCTAATCCTAAACTCTCTCATTTAATTGTTGTCAAATGTATTTTAAGATATTTGAAGTACAAGCCGAAGCTTGGGCTTTGGTATCCCAAAAATAACTTGTTTGATATTTTGGCATACTCAGATTCAGACAACGAGGGATGCAACTTAGACCTAAAGTCCACTTCTGGAGGTTGTCAGTTCCTTGGCAACCGCCTCGTCTCCTGGCAATGTAAGAAACAAACCACCGTTTCCCAATCCACAGCCGAAGCCGAATACATCGCCGCAGCCCTTTGTTGTTCCCAAGTAAGGTGGATACACCATCAAATGCTTGATTACGGGATCACCTTCCATGAAACTCCCATCCTGTGTGATAACACCGCTGTTACCCATATCACCAAAAATCATGTTCAGCATTCTAAAATCAAACACCATTTCATCCGTGATTGTGTCGAAAAGAAACATATCAAAATCATTGAAGTCAAAACCGACAAGCAAACCGCCAACATCTTTACAAAAGCATTTGATTCTGCCAGATTTGAGAAATTGGTGGAGATGCTCGGCATGATCAACTTTCAGTAACCCATGTGCATATTATCTTTTCTTTTTAAACTTGTTAATCGGGAAGATTTCCAAAAATATTTTACCATTTTGTATAGTTGTTTTCTTTAATTACTTTTGAAAGCAAAACTTTTGGGGGAGAAATTGGAATTTGCAGTTTGAAAGAAAAATATTTGCTTTGTATAGTCAAAAAGGAAAGAAAATATTTGATTTGTTTATTGTTTGCTTAAGAAAAACTCAATGTGAGTATCATGTTTTTGTTTCAGGAAAATCGGATCCGACCTTGTGCGAAATGATAGAGTCTGATCACACTTCTTGAACATGGAATGGACCATAAGCGATGGTGCTTACTGAGGAATAGCCGGTAGGCCCGACATACGGTTATAACTCTTTAGTAGTGTGAAATGTTTAAACCCATTTTTGAAACATCTAACCCATTTTATAAGCTAAGAAAACCGATTCAATCAGATATAGGGTTACATGTTGGATTCTGATTCATGCGCCAGGTGACCGTCAAAGTAACGAGAATTACCGCTGATGACCCCGTCTGTTTTGCTTACGCAAAGATCTCGGGAGTTCATCTTTATCCCATCCACTTGGATGATTTGACCCCGTCTGTTTTGCTTACGCAAAGATCTCGGGTGTTCAAACTTTTTATATCCGCTTGCATAATTTTACAACTTCTTCTGTTTTGCTTACGCAAAGATATAGAATGTTCGTACCTTTTAATATCCACTTGGGTATTTTTCTTTTTACAACCTCTTATATCCAGCTGGATTTTATTTTTCTTTTGCCGGAGATTTTGACTTACCATGATGGTACCCTGGTTAACCTGTAGATAAGATGAATACGGGTATTTCTTGAGGATTGATAGGCTTTCAAAACCATTTTATTTCAAAATGTGGGGTACGCTGTGTTTCGTACTCAAATGGTACCTCTTAATCACATGAAAACATTGTACAAGCAAATGTTCAGGTTTATCTTGCACAAATATCGGCTATCTTCAGGGATTCACAGTAGCTGAGTGCAATATGAAGTGTTTCAAGAGTTTGACTAGACATGATATCACGTTAGATCTTTTCCAAGGCTAAGGGTTTATATTTTTTTACTGTTTCACTTTTACTTTTTCTTTATAAATTTCTTAATCTTCCTTATTAGCTTGTTTAAAATGTGTACATATGAGTGTTTTTCTTTTGTTTATGTTCAAGTATCTCCTGGTCACCCTATACTTCATTTTATCGAAACTACTCAAACTGCCAGAAACTACCATCCACCCGAAACTACTGTGCTCTATTGAAACTAATAGTTTCGACAGGGGCATTTTAGTCTTTTGTCAAGCTCAAATTGAATGTCTTCATAATCAGATTATTTTTCATGCTTTGTTCACTCTCACTCACCCGAAACCATTTTCACCTTCATTTTCACACACAAAAGCGCAATTCTCCGGTCTAAGATTGCGAAATCAGTCTCCCTTGTCTGATTCCTCCGTTGTCGTCTTCATCAGGTTTGATTACTCAATATTGTCTGCTACTGTTTTATATGGCGACGGCTAGGGTTACAGTTTTTACCCTTGTTGCGACTGAAATAGCGTGTTTTGGGTCGTTTCTTGATTAGATCTTGTTTTTGAACTTCTCATTGCTAATATCTCACCATTGTATTGTGTATTTTTGCAGATTTTCTCAAATATTTCTGTAAGATGGAGTTTCGACATCTCAGGAGACCTTGTCTTGTTATTTCTATTCATTTTTGGTTTTTCTGTATGTAGCTTTCACTTAGTCTTCTTTGTTTGTTAATACTTGTGTTTCTGTTCAGATTTCTGTAATCGAAACAAGTTGTTTCGATTAAAGGGTGTTTTGTCTTTAAAAAGGGTTTTTAGAATTTGAACAGGTTTTCCATCGAAACTAGTTGTTTCGATACCCTTTGGTGCCCGAAACTATGTAGTTTAGATATGCTTTTTTACCCAAAACTAGTAATATCCATCTGTCTTTTCTGAAATTTTCTAAGTGTTGGACTGATGCATAAAATTCTCTTGTGTTGCTTTTGTGCAGATATGGATCTCCTATTTGTCAAGAGGCACAATGTGTGTGCTGTGTTGCATACTACTGATCCCAAGAATGCAGACTTTCTACCTGTGCTTGATTTCCTAGCCAAATCCAATGTCAGCTTTGCCATAAGTCACAATCTGCCTGTGTTTGAGACCACCATCATGCAATTCTGGAATACTACAACAACAACAATTATTAACAATGTGGAGCATATCAGGGCCACAGTCCATAGAAGCTGAAGAAAATGTTAATGTTGAAGTTGAGATTCCAACAAATGTGGAGATGGCTGAAAATGTTGAAGCTGAAGCTGATTCTAGTGATACTCTGGATGAAGGTATATATGGCACAAAATATGATGTCTCTGATTATGAGACTGACACTGAAGAACAAATTGAACCTCCTGCATCATCATCCAAAAGGCAAGCTGACTCAAGTTCAGACTATGAAAAAGAAGAACCCCTTGCAAAGAGAATCAAGACTGGGTTGGAACCATTGTCCTCCTCTTCTGAGTCACTGTTTTCTATTACAGAAAAACTAACACCAATTCAGTCACCTATCCATGTTTCTGCCACCACACAACCAACTCCTTAGCCAACACGACAACTCTCACCACAACCCTCACCACATACCTCTCATGTTCATGAATCATCACCCTCTGTTCCCCGGGTGAAAACCCTAAGTCTGGAGGTGAAAAGGTTACAAGACAAAGTAACCGAACAAAATAAAGTGATAGAAGATTTGAAGTCCGAGTTGAAAGAAATCAAAGAAAAATTGAAAGATCTTAATGTTGAAGTTGGAGGTTTGCATACCCAACTTGATGTTCAACAAACTCAACTAGAAACCCAACAAAAGACAATCTCTCAGCAACAACAAGAGTTCAAGGCCTTATCTCATGCTGTTGAAGAAATCAAGGCCTCTTTGACGAGGTCTTCTCATCAGGAAACACCTTCCGCAGCTCAGGGGGAGACCACTTCTGCTGGTGGACCCTTTTCCCATGCCCTTGTGTCTAATCCTCAATCTGCTCTAACTATCTTCACTTGCCAAGCTGCCAAGACAAAGGATGTTGTGGAAGTCAAGATAAAAGAAACGGGTTATGATTTTCCATCTGTTAGTGAAAGGAGAGCATTAAGAGAAAAAGGAAAGAGAAAAGATGCGGATATTGAACTTGTGGTATTAAATGAAGAAGAAATTAGATCAGATCATGAACTAGAAGAGCTGCTAAAGCAAGTTGATGACTTTGGAACAATTGAAGATTATCCTGAAATTGTTACCTTAGAAGAAGATCAGGGAGACAAGCTCAAGTACTTTACTGAAGAAGGAAATGAATTTGATGCTCCAACAGACTTTGAGCTAGAAGATCAAGACATCATAGTGACTTTCGTTGAGCCTGAAAACACTTCTGGGCCAACAGGCACATCTATAGAAACTCCAACAGCTACTCCATCACCAACTTTCACAGGATCCAATACTCCATCTGTCCAGGCCTCAGATCCTAGAAGGTCTTGGTTCAAAGACATACAAGCTCAGGAACCACCAAAGCACTATGAATGGTTCGCAGAATACCAAGAGCTGAATAGGCCACCAGTCGGGTGGATGTACAACAAGGAATGTTCACTTTTTATTGTTAGAAGATACAAAGGAGGAGTGGAGCACTTCAAGTCTCCTCATGACTTCAGCTCCCTCCCTAAATATGATTTTAGAGCTCTTTCCAAGCTACCTCTACAAAATCCAGGAAATGTGGGCATTGCAAAAGACTTTGAGACCTTCTTGAGAAATCAGACCTTCAATGATTTTAGATCCATGACCACTGCTAAGCTAAGAAGAGTTATCTCAAAGACAAGAATCCATCCTAGAACTTAAAGGCCTTGGGTAAGCCTTAGGTACAAGCTGGCAGAAACTGTCAAATCTATCATATTGCCACGATCTGTACCTCTGCAGCTTCAGAACTTTAGAAAATGGTTTTACAACCCTACCATTGGAAGTGCAGTTATTGAGTGTGAAGGAATGGAGGATATCAACATTTTTGAGCCCATGAAGCTACTAAAATTTCAACCTGAGGATCTTGAAGTGTTATTCAACAACCCTATCAAGATCTTTAGTGATGATGACGAAGCTGATGCCAAGGCATATCAAAGGGCGGTGACTATCAATGCAAAACCTCACTTTTAGCAACCAAGTCAAGGGCCAACTGCTTGTGAAGGGTTGAAGACATTGATGCAGCATCTTAGGGGGAGATTGTAGAGTCTAATTATTTTATAAGTTGTTTTCATCAATGTATTTCTTTTTGAACTTTGATTAGTTAGTTTATTTACTTGTATTTTCAGTTTAATGTAATTTACTGCTTTTATTAGTTTAAGTCTTGGCCATCGAAACTATCTAGTTTTGATAGATAGTATCGTTTCGACAGGCTTTTCACACTTGTAAATGCTTCACCGAAACTAGTAGTTTTGGTAAGCATAGTTTCGATGCCTGTCAACTTTCTATAAATAGGTTAGTTTGAGAATTTCTAGGGTGTGGATAATGGCTGTAACCCTGAATTTCTCTCTTTCATATTTTTGTTGAATCAATACACATTTGGAGCTATTTCATATGTTGTTCTTGCAATTTCACATCATTATTGTGTTGATTCTTGTGTGGTTTGCCTGTTTATCTTCACCAATTCTGTTTTTACCATCTGTTTCACCACCATACACACAGATTCCGCCTGTGTGTGTAATCGATCTGTTGAGTGATTCTCGATTGAAATATATCTGATGAATCAGCATACGTGCCACTCAATGGCATTGAGGTAGACAACAACCTCAGCTACATAGAAGAGCTCGTGGCCATCTTAGACAGAAAAGAAAAGCATCTGCGTAATAAGGTAATCTAACTGGTCAAAGTCTAATGAAAACACTGCAAGGGATTGGAAGCTACTTGGGAAACCGAGGCAGAGATGAAGGAGTCGTACCCCCAGCTGTTTGACTTATGATAGGATTTGAGGACGAAACCTTTTTTATAAGGAGGGTAGACAAGTAATGTCCCAAAAATGACAATTAAATAAATAGGGTTCAAAAAAATAAAAAGAAATAAAGATCGAGGGTCGAACGATTATAAAGGCGAAAGAAGGAAAAGGGAAGGGGGGACCCTTAAACCCTAGTCGACATCCCTCTTAGCCTCATTCATCATCTTCATTTCAAGTTTTCTAGAAAGAGAAAGTGAGAGGAGATAGAGAGAGAAAATCGGGTTTTGGTTCAAACGAGCTCCAAAGATCATTGGTATTCACCTCTGGACCGCTTAGCAAGAAGAATCAAGCCTCAACAGGTAACCATCGTCCTAGATTTGAGTTTTTAGTTTAAATGGGTTTTACATAAAAAGCACAGATTTTTACGAGCTAAGGGGGAAATAAACCATATATCTGGACTCACAAGGGTAAAACAAACGTTTTGGACGTAAAAAGTTGGGATCTTGGTCGTATATGGAGCTTGGCCGCCATCTCCATGTAGAAACTAGGGTTTCTGCGAAGAAGACGACCAAGCGAAACTACCAGGTGAAACTAACAGGAAAGTGAAACTACCTAGTTTCGCTTAGATCATAAGTAGCGAAACTACCTAGTTTCGCTGAGATACAGGAAGCGAAACTGATCTAGTTTCGTTGAGCCACAAGAAGCTAAACTACCTAGTTTCGCTGTAATCCTAGAAAAGCGAAATTACCTAGTTTCGGTGAGTGACGCCTCTTGGACCGGTTGATAGTACATTGATAGCTTATCAGGTGAGTTTCTATTGCCTATTTTCCTTTAAAATATTGGGTTGAAGCGCATGGCTTTTAAATGAAAAGAAAGAACGATATTTCTAGCAAACGTTTATGACAATTATGTATTATTAATTTAGTTTGTAATATATGTAATTGTTTATATGTGTTAATGTATTTCATTGTGTGGTAGCATGTATATGTGTCTGTGTGTGATTAATTATGCATGTTACCCCGGGGCGAAAAAAAGAAAGAAAAGTCTTGTGTAAGCAATAGTGGAGACTTTTCTTTGGACAATCAACAAAGGAGTCTTATCTTTGTGACAAGCAACATAGTAGTCTTGTACATAAGCAACATAGGAGTCTTGCATTCGTGCAAGCAGAACGGACCAACCCTCCGGGACTTTGGACGATAACGCAAAGATATCATTCGAGTGGTTATTCACTCGATGATAAGAAAGAGAAAGAAAGAATGAATGAATGAATGGCTAGCATGAATGTTAATTGAATGTGAATGTTTTGAAAAGAAAGCTAGCATGAACGTTTTAAATGATTTTTGAAGAATTAATGGATTCCCATTTTGGGAATTAGAATATTTGAATGAAAGAAAATGTTTTGAAAGACAAGCTTTTACTATTTTTATATTTAAGTCATTTAAAAGAAAACGATGAAGTGTTTGATTGTTAAAGTAAAATGGAACTCACTAAGTATATCTGACTTTTAGCATGCACCTCGGGTTAGACAATGGAATGTAATGAAGGGAGCCACGAGGGCTTGGAACGCTTGGACTCAACAGGCTGATATCTAAAACTACTGACATTCACGACTTTTGATCAATGAACTATTTAATGTTTTTAATTGCATGGATACTTGTAATGTTTTAGACTTTCGTTGTTAAGTTATGTTATGGTTGAATAATTCAAAGTTTAAGAACCATATTTTTCAATCTTTTGTGCCAACTATGAGACTATGTTTCGAGAGTTTCAATTACAGCTTAGATGTCATTCATGCAACTGGAAAATCTTTTTTTTAAAGCTAACCTGGCAGAATTATCTGATGCTTTTACATGTGCTTATACCCTATGTACACGATCATTGCATACAATGCAAAACTAATGTGTTGCAAAACACGTATCGTTATCCTTGTATTTTGTAGCAATTTTTATATAGATTTAGAGTCGATTTCGGTTATATATAGCTTGTACTTTATAATGTGTTATATTGTAGGTGTTCGTGAGTAAAGGGAGCGTAAACGAGCTCAAACGAAGAATTTAGAGTGACTAAAGTTAGGCATTGGAGAATTGGATCGATTACAATAACTTTGGGTCAAATAAATAATTAATGGGCTAAATTTGAATTAGTTAGGTTACATTAGAATTTAATTGAGTTGAGTGGGCTAGGGCATAAATAATAAAAGAATAAAAAATATATATGGATAGAGCCGTGAGAGAGTCATACGGAATTGGGACTTACGGCAGAACCATATTACAATTGGAAATTGGAGTGTTGGCGGCTATACTTGTGGTGAACAAAAATCAAAAAGAAAGAAAAGGATAAGCAAGAATTGTGAATTCAAAAGGAATTGAAGGTGCCATGAAGGAGGTGACCAAAATAGAGAATTAGAATTGTGATTTAGGCACAATTTTCGAGAAACTCAAGGAAAATAATTTGAATTGCTTGGCTGTTGGTGTTCGAACAGAAAGAAAGAAACAAATACACAAGCAGTTGAAAATTTATTAAAGCAGGCAAGCAACTGAATTATTTTCTATTTACAATGAACGTTAATATTGACTTTGTGGGTTCTGTTTTTCTTATAATTGGCTAAACTTGTTTATACTACCTAGGTTAGATAAATATTTGTTTAGTTTTGGATTTTTATTAGGTTTTTGGATTCTTGTTGATGGTTTAATATTGAAGTAGTGAACTTGTTTATGATTGATCTGATGTGTGTGCATGTTTATGTCTGATTTTATGATCGAGTATTGTTCCACATGAATCTTGTTGAATGTCTTTCAGTTATAGATGCATGATTAGGTCGTCTACTGTGTGTTTATGATTTGTTAATGGGTTTTTGATATCATCATCCATAGGAATAGTATTTGAGAGTTTAGAAGGTTTAAATGTTCTACCGACTTCAATAGCTGAAAGGTGCGAAGTTGTCGGGTTGTCTTTGGTGTTAGGGTTTTAGGTGTAAAGACTCTGAAAAGAGGTTTCCGCTAAGTGTCCTAGTATCCTTTGTATCCCCATGTCTTATCGGTTGTGTTCAAGTTACCCCTTGCATTACTTGAATGTATTGAGACAATGAGACTGAGAGGTAATTTGTCTATCGGGTACTTTAGTATTATTGGAGAGACTGAAAGTTAATCCAACCAACCAGTGAGCGTCACACACCCCTTAGGTTTTCCTTCTAGGTCACACCTTGAGAATGATTAAGGATCATGTAGGTAGTCTAAGGGTGTAGTATTCATAGATCCTGGTTCCATCATAGTTTCCTTAACCAAGAGAAATCCGATATTCACAAGTAGGATTCTTAACCTAGGTAGTGCTTTCTCCATTCCTGAATTCGTCTAAATACTTTAATAGATAGTTGGTTGTCGTTAGTTCTTTTTTAGTTTGTTAGGTTTAGAATCTCAACAAAAATTCCCCCCACTTAAATCAGTTAGTTAATTAAGTCAGAGTCTAGTTAGTTGTCACTAGTTTTTCATGGGTTCGATATCCGGACTTTCATTAGACTCTACTGCAATTGATCGGTACACTTGTCGATTGTGTGGTCTAGTATTAAGTTGAGTCTAGGTTTATAAATTTAAAGCTAGAATGTCTAGGTTAGGTTTTTATATTAGTTTTTATAGACCGCCCGTGCGACATCAAGTTTTTGGCACCGTTACCGGGGATGTCACACCTCAACCGATGGCGGAAACGTCGGGGCGGGACATGTAGACTGTTCATGAGCACAAGGTTGACTAGATTTCAATATTTTAATCATCAAATTTAACTTCAAATAATTCAACACAACCAAATTCAAACAAGTACAGAAACGTAATACATAATAGTCTTTATTTAAATTTAACTAAGTCCAAAGCCTATGTGTAGCATGCCTTGATCAAACTCACTCATTAGCAACTGAAACATGAATAAAATAAAGTCAACTAAAAAGTTGGTGAGTATACACAGGTTTGTACATAGATAGTGTATAGATATGAATAAACAAATCCTTACATATCATGATAAAATAAGGCATTTATGGGGAGCAACTATTGTGTAACCAAAGTACAATCAAACTTTGGTAACTAGCACGCAAATTGTGTTGTCGGTAACAATCACCCCAATCTGGGTGGGTTTGTAAGACTCAATAGATCTATCATTGTTAACCGTCGGCTTGTATAGTTAATGATTGCACATGTAAATTGCACACAAAAGTTGTTAACACACCTAGTACTCAAACATAAAGCTCAAATTTGCACACATGAATGTAAAGATGATTTGTGTTTGTATAGTTTGTGTAAATGTAACAATTGTATGTATAGTGTTCATGTTTCACCCCAAAAAGTGTAAAAGTGTGAAAAGGGACTATGTAATACTCACATGTAATAGTAGCTTGTAGCCCAAACGAGCAAGATGTTGCACAAGTGAATAGTTAACCACAAGGTTATCCTAAGATTGACTTTGCACAAAGTGTATCAATGACAAGCACATATGACTTGGGCAAAAACCTAAACGGATTGAATAAAAGCTTGGTTTGATGATGGTGGGGACTTGTTTGCGTACGATAGGTGTTTATGTAATCACATGTAAAGGACGTGTAAAAATGTATGATTGCATTTCTGTTTAAATAAGAGATTAAGAGCAAAACGTTTATTCAAAGTATTTATCTTTGTTTGCGAATACGGAAATAATAAGTGATTAGGTTTTATCAAAACTATTTAAATAGAAAGTAATTAAATAAATAAATTTTTTTTATCTATTTAATTATTATTATGAAAAAGCGTTTCGAACTGAAGAGCATAATAATTTAAATATATATTTAGGAATTTGTGTTGTAATACATTTAAACCTTAATAATGGGTTTATAAAATAATCATATAATAGTTAATCAAGTGGGTAAAATTTAAATGTTTGGTTTAGAGTAACACTTTTAATTTAATTATGTTTAAAGAAGATTTTTTTTTGTTTTAATAAAGGTTTAAAATAAATCAAATAACTATAATAATTGTTTCTCCTTAAAATATTGCTAATTATTGTACTAAATCAATTATAGAGGTTATAGGTTTTATATAGTTATTTTTATAATATGATTTGAGGTTTTTTAAAAATGCAAAAAAAGAATTGTAGACCACCCGGTTCGAACCCAGGTGGCTATTGCATAGCAAGAGTGAACTACCACTAGACCAAAGGGTTGGTAGTGAAGTTAACCCGGTTTATAAAAGGTTTAGCAAGAAACCAGATTGGCGTTTGGTTTGGTTTTAACATAAACGAAAAATGGTGTTGGGTATGGGTTTAGAACCTGCGACCACGGGGGTACGGGTCTTTCCTATTAACCGTTGGAACTGGGCGGAAGCCTTGGTAAGTATTAATTCGATTAATCCTTTAACAAACAATCCCTGAATCCTTTCTTCCCCAATTCGTAACTGCAAGCCCTAGCCCTTAAATCGATTCGATTGAGCCCCCGATTGAACCCAGAATCATGGGGCTTATGTTCCTTTGATCAAAACGAAACTAACGGTATGAGAATTACCCTTAATGGTGGAGCAAGGAGTGAGAACGGCTGGGAAGTTGGTTTCGGAATTCGAGCTTGACCGGGTTTCAGAGGGAAATTTCGAATGATTTTAGAGTTTGGGATGATTGCTAAAGGTGTCGCAAAGGGGTGTGTGTGTAGGTTATAGGCTCCAATTTTATTCCAAATGCTAGATTGATTCGTGATTATGGAAAACGGCTACGGGATTGTTTTACTCTACCAATTCGTTTAATTCCCAATGAATTGAGTCAGTATTCGGGTTTGAATACATGTGATTAATGTCTGAGCGTGATTTGCGGTCAATAAATGCGTTGATTCCCTTGATTTGAAAACGAATTTGGTTTCGTTTGACTCTGAGTAGTCAAACACGTGTGTACACGGTTCCAGCTGTGAAATCTGTTAAATCGGACTGAAAATTTATAAGGATCAATTACCCATACTAGGCAAGTATTGGATTTCAATTTTTTTGATCGATTATAGTATTGAATTTCAAAGAATTGGGGTTGTTGACTTTGCAAGAGTCAAAATTTGTCACATAGAAGTCAAAATAAGTGGATTTTGATTAATAGGTTTCGAATTGAAGAGATGAGGGTTCAAGTGTTTAGAAGGGGGGGGGGTGTTTACTTGTTTTAGAAAAAGTCCAAGACTAATTTTTGTTATAAAATAGTTTTTTTTTATTTTTATTTTTTTATAAAACTTGTAATAAAACCCAAAAATATTATTTACTTTATTTTAACTATATTATTTGGGAAACTTCATCTTTACAAAATTATAAATTATGTAAAATGGTTTATTTAATATTATCCATCATATATATATAGTTGCATATATATATTTATAGATAATTACATATATTTATATGTAAGAATGTGATTAAGGATGTATATATATATATATATATATATATGTATACTATTAAAAGTTGTATAATTGATGTATTAATATATATATATATATATATATATATATATATATATATATATATTTATATGTATGTAAATTAAAATGAATGTACATACGTGTTATATATATGATAGGAGAATAATATTTAATAGTAATCTTGGAAATTTGAATTGTTACCCGTTAAAAATAATAAATGATGTGTCACTTTGTATTGAACAAGAACATGATAGGAATGGAGTGTCATTATTGTACATAATAAAATGAATAAAGAAAAAATTATGGTCTGAAAAATCATGGATGTTACAATATCCCCATGTTGAGGGAATTTCGTCCCGAAATTTAGCTAGTTGTTGCGACTGAATCAGCAAAGAGGTGCGGGTACTTGAGCTTCATTTGGTCCTCACGATCCCAAGTAAACACAGGACCACGTTTTGATTCCCAACAAACTTTGATAATAGGAATACGGCTTCGCTTGAGTTGTTTGATCTCGCGACCCATGATCTCTACAGGTCTCTCAACGAAGTGCATCGTTTAGTCAATGCGCACGTCGTCAAGAGGTATATGGAGATTCTCATCAGCAAGGCATTTCTTTAGGTTGGACACATGAAATATAGGATGCACATTGCCGAGTGATGGAGGTAACTCGAGTTTGTAAGCCACTTTCCCAATCCTTTCAATGATCTTGAATGGGCCCACATAGCGAGGTGCTAATTTGCCTTTCTTTCCAAAACGGATCACGCCTTTCCATGGAGACCCCTTTAGAAGGACAAGATCATCGACTTGGAATTCCAAGGGTTTTCGTCGTTTGTCGGCATAGCTCTTTTGCCGACTCCTCGCCACTCGAATGTTGTCACGGATTTGAATGATCTTGTCGGATGTTTCTTGGATTAGCTCGGGACCGATGATTTTTGCTTCACCAATCTCGTTCCAACAGATAGGAGAACGGCACTTACGGCCATAGAGAGCTTCAAAGGGAGCCATATTTATACTTGTGTGGTAGATAATGTTGTAAGAGAACTCAATTAGGGATAGATGTGAATCCCAATTACCACCAAAATCAATTACACAAGCTCTAAGCATGTCCTCAAGAGTTTGGATTGTTCGCTCAGTCTGACCATCAGTTTGGGGGTGGTAAGCCGTGCTCAAATCCAATCGTGTACCAAGAGCAGTTTGGAGAGATTGCCAGAAACGGGAGGTGAACCGAGCATCTCTATCGGAGATTATGTTTAAGGGAACACCGTGACGGCTCACAATTTCGTAAATGTAAATTTGGGCCAATTTCTCAACCCGATAGTCTTCACGGATAGGCAAGAAATGAGCAGATTTGGTGAGGCGGTCAATGATTACCCAAATGTTATCATAACCACTTGAGGTGCGAGGAAGTTTGGTAATGAAGTCCATAGCTAAATTCTCCCATTTCCACACGGGAATTTCCGGTTGTTCAAGTAAACCGGAAGGACGTTGATGTTCGGCTTTGACTTTGGAGCAAGTTAGACATTTGGCAACATAGAGGGCAATGTCTTTCTTCATACCGGGCCACCAATATTGATGGCGAAGATCTTGGTACATTTTATCCGCACCAGGATGGATAGAATAACGAGTCTTGTGGGCCTCGTTCATGAGAAGTGTACGGAGATCATCACGATCGGGAACCCAAATACGGTTCAAGTAATAAAGTAAGCCATTGGGTTTTGATTCAAGCTGAAGTTCAACACCACACGACATTTCCTCGTACATGTTACCCTCGGTGACCGAGACGTGTTGAGCTTCTAGGATACGATTCTGCATGTTCGTTTGAATTTGGACACAATGAAGCATGACATGGTCCTTTCGACTCAAAGCGTCGGCTACAACATTCGCTTTACCGGGATGGTAACGAATCTCGCAGTCATAGTCGTTAAGGAGTTCAACCCAACGTCGTTGCCTCATATTGAGTTCTTTTTTGGTTGAAGATGTGTTGGAGACTTTTATGGTCGGTGAACACCACACATTTTGTGCCATAGAGGTAATGTCTCCAAATCTTCAATGCGAATACAACCGCACCCAATTCGAGGTCGTGCGTTGTATAATTCTTCTCATGAATCTTAAGTTGCCTCAATGATTAAGCGATTACCTTGCCACGTTGCATGAGGACACAACCGAGACCTTGGTTGGAGGCATCACAGTAGACGACTAGGTCATCATTCCCATCAGGGAGAGTCAAAATAGGAGCATTGCATAACTTTTGCTTGAGAGTTTGGAAAGCTTCTTCTTGCTTTGGTCCCCATTCATAAGGTTTACCCTTGTGGGTCAAAGCGGTGAGAGGAACAGCAATCTTAGAGAAATTTGAAATGAAACGACGATAATATCCCGCAAGACCAAGAAATGAACGAATTTCGGTTGAGGTCTTAGGGGCATTCCAATTCTTAATAGCTTCGATCTTAGCAGGGTCAACATGAATTCCTTTTTCGTTGACGATATGACCCAGGAATTGAACCTCCTTTAGCCAAAATTCACATTTGGAGAATTTGGCATATAGTTGTTCTTTCCTCAAGAGGTCCAAAACCAAACGAAGGTGTTGCTCATGGTCGGCTATAGTCTTGGAGTAGATTAAGATGTCGTTAATGAAGACGATTATGAATTTATCAAGGTACAATTTGCACACACGATTCATGAGATCCATGAAAATTGCAGGTGCATTGGTTAGCCCAAAAGGCATGACCACGAACTCGTAGTGACCATACCTTGTCCAGAAGGCAGTCTTTGGAATATCTTCCTCTTGTACACGAAGTTGGTGATAACCAGATCGAAGATCAATCTTCGAGAAACAAGTAGAGCCTTGAAATTGATCAAAGAGATCATCAATTCTAGGCAATGGATAACGGTTCTTGATGGTAAGCTTGTTGAGTTCGCGGTAGTCAATAAACATGCGGAATGATCCATCCTTCTTCTTGACGAATAAGACGGGTGCACCCCACGGTGAATGACTTGGACGGATGAAGCCTTTGTCGGAGAGTTCTTGGAGTTGACTTTCAAGTTCTTACATTTCAGAAGGTGCAAGACGGTATGGAGCTCTAGCCACTGGGTTAGCTCCGGGTACAAGGTCAATGCGAAATTCTACTTGCCGAACGGGTGGAAGGCCGGATAAGTCTTCGGGGAATACTTCGGGAAAGTCCCGGATGATGGGGATGTCTTGAATATTCTTCTCTTCGACATCCTTTTGAACAATATGAGCTAAGAAGGCCATGTACTTCTCTCGTAAGTACTTTTGAGCAGTAGTGCATGACATTAACTTGAGTCCTTTGCAAGGTTTTTCACCAAAGACTCTTAACGTTTCTCCTGACGGAAGGGGTATTCGGATGCACTTCTCAAAACAGATGACTTCGGCATGGTGATTTGACAACCAATCCATGCCTATGATGATATCAAAACTTCCTAGTGGCATTGGCACAAGGCTGATTGGAAATGTATGATCATTAAGTTCTAGAGAGCAGTCGTGGATAACGGAGTCAATTGTAAGAGAATCACCATTTGCTACTTCGACGGTGAAGGTTTTCTCTAATTTGGATCGTGTTTTTGCAAGTAAGGGTTCAAAGTCAAGTGACACAAAACTTTTATCTGCACCGGTATCAAATAAAATGGAGGCATATTGACTATTAACAAGGAACGTACCGTTGACCACATCATTGTTGGCCTAAGCTTCATTGGCGTTTACGTTGAAAGCACGTCCACGAGCTCCGCCTTGTTTAGCATTGATGAACTTCGGTCACTGGTCACGGAAATGATTTGGGTTGCCACATTCATAACAAGCACGCCCATTTGCAATAGCGGAAACACCTTGATTAGCCACTTGTTGGTTAGATCGGGTTGGTGGGTTGACTTGACCCGCAAGTGCTTTGGCTGTACAAACATTAACCGTATGGCCATATTTCCCACAGTGAGTGCAAAGGCGACAGGGAATATTTTGGAGATGGTGATAATTGCATGTGGCACAGAGTGGGTAGGTCCCCACATATGGCTTCTTGACTGGTGCTTGAGCCATGGGAGCAACTTGGTTAACAGGCATAGCAGGAGTGACCACAACAAAATTTCTAGACTTTCTTTTTTTATTATGGTGGTAGGGTTCAGTTTTGGCTTCTTTGATGTGTACAGGAGTGGTTGTGGTGTCGGGAGCTTTCTTGGTGCCTTTTCTAGTCAGAGTACCTGTTTTCACATGGTTGTCGGCCAAAGTAGCAGATAATCGGATAACATCTTCGAGTGTTGCGGGATTTCTCCCTAGGACAGTATCCTGAATCTGCCTAGGTAATCCATCGATGTACTTCTCGATGCAGCGGGATAAGGGTGTGACTGTATGGGGCACAAGGAGACTCAGGTCATGAAACCGGGTTGTATAAGCCAGACTTTCACCACTGTCTTGGGTAAGATCCCAAAACTCAGCTTCCAGTTTCCTCACCTCATTCCGAGGACAAAACTCTTCGGTCATTAGTCTCTTAACCTCATCCCATGGTAAGGCCATGGTTGCCTCCATACCTCTAGTTCTCTTTTCCCCATTCCACAACGTGAGTGCCCGTTTTTGAAAGACACTTGTGCATGACGAACACGAAGGTTATCGAGGCAGTCACTATTGAGGAAGGTGCCCACAATACTTTCAAACCATTGAAGGAGTCCCGTAGCTCTTTCGATACCATAGAACTTGAGAGGGTTACATGAATTGAAGTGCTTGAAAGTACATTGCGGTGGGTTGGCACCACCACCACCATTAGTTCCATGGTTACCGTTTGGGGCACCATTGACTTGAGTGAGTTGAGTTACAAGTTGTGCAATGATAGCAGCAATATCAGTGTTATTGTTGGCCACGGTAGCACGACGGGGAGGCATTCTACAGATTTGCACAACACAAGAAGAGATGTAAGAACTTATGAAGGTTGATTGAATTTTAAAAGATAAGATAACAAATAAAATAGTAATTCCTAGTTTGGATTTTACTCAAATAGTGATATAATGACTTGAATACTATGACACATTAAGGTTAATTAAACTCATATAATTTTCAAGGAGACATGCTTTAGCCTATAAGTAAACACTCATACCGGGAATTCCCAGGAAAGCATACGGGTCCCTCGGTTGATTGGGATTTATACGAAATGATTTCCTAGACAGAAAACCCAGAATACAGTTGTCACCCTTCCAGATTGCACGCGTCCTCAAATAATTAACAAAGTTTAAAAGCCTTAACGAGGAAATAA
This sequence comes from Smallanthus sonchifolius, assembly GCA_023525975.1. Classification (NCBI taxonomy): domain Eukaryota; kingdom Viridiplantae; phylum Streptophyta; class Magnoliopsida; order Asterales; family Asteraceae; genus Smallanthus; species Smallanthus sonchifolius. The sequence continues at coordinate 44,360,913 of CM042023.1, forward strand.
AGAAATTTTATAGATTTAGATCCATGAAGTTTCCACATGCTATGATGATGATGACAGAGGAATAGGTAAGAAGGTTATGAGGTTTAGGGTAAGGGTAGGGATATTGTTCATTTAATTTATTATTCAAGTATAGTCGATTAAGTCATGAATTTTAACAAATGAGGTATCAAAATGAAATAATAATTAATATAGTAAGCATGTAACACATAGCATGTAGCACATATCACATATTCATAAAGCATGGCATAAGTGGGTGTCCTAAAGTTATAGTCTAGGTCAAGTGTGTCTAATAACCTAGTTCCCTATAACCAAGGCATGTTTATGTCTGATTTTATGATCGAGTATTGTTCCACATGAATCTTGTTGAATGTCTTTCAGTTATAGATGCATGATTAGGTCGCCTATTGTGTGTTTATGATTTGTTTATGGGTTTTTGATATCATCATCCATAGGAACAGTATTTGAGAGTTTAGAAGGTTTAAATGTTCTACCGACTTCAATAGCGGAAAGGTGCGAAGTTGTCGGGTTGTCTTTGGTGTTAGTGTTTTAGGTGTAAAGACTCTGAAAAGAGGTTTCCGCTACGTGTCCTAGTATCCTTTGTATCCCCATGTCTTATCGATTGTGTTCAAGTTACCCCTTGCATTACTTGAATGTATTGAGACAATGAGACTGAGAGGTAATTTGTCTATCGGGTACTTTAGTATTATTGGAGAGACTGAAAGTTAATCCAACCAACCAGTGAGCGTCACACACCCCTTAGGATTTCCTTCTAGGTCACACCTTGAGAATGATCAAGGATCATGTAGGTAGTCTAAGGGTGTAGTATTCATAGATCCTGGTTCCATCATAGTTTCCTTAACCGAGAGAAATCCGATATTCACAAGTAGGATTCTTAACCTAGGTAGTGCTTTCTCCATTCCTGAATTCGTCTAAATACTTTAATTGATAGTTGGTTGTCGTTAGTTCTTTTTAGTTTGTTAGTTTTAGAATCTCAACAAAAATTCCCCCCACTTAAATCAGTTAGTTAGTTAAGTCAGAGTCTAGTTAGTTGCCACTAGTGTCTCGTGGGTTCGATATCCGGACTTTCATTAGACTTTACTTCAATTGATCGGTACACTTGTCGATTGTGTGGTCTAGTATTAAGTTGAGTCTAGGTTTATAAATTTAAAGCTAGAATGTCTAGGTTAGGTTTTTATATTAGTTTTTATAGACCGCCCGAGCGACATCAGGTTTTTGGCACCGTTACCGGGGATGTCACACCCCAACCGATAGCGGAAACGTCGGGGCGGGACATGTAGACTGTTCATGAGCACAAGGTTGACTAGATTTTAATATTTTAATCATCAAATTTAACTTCAAATAATTCAACACAACCAAATTCAAACAAGTACAGAAACGTAATACATAATAGTCTTTATTTAAATTTAACTAAGTCCAAAGCCTATGTGTAGCATGCCTTGATCAAACTCACTCATTAGCAACTGAAACATGAATAAAATAAAGTCAACTAAAAAGTTGGTGAGCATACACAGGTTTGTACATAGATAGTGTATAGATATGAATAAACAAATCCTTACATATCGTGATAAAATAAGGCATTTATGGGGAGCAACTATTGTGTAACTAAAGTACAATCAAACCTTTGTAACTAGCATGCAAATTGTGTTGTCGGTAACAATCACCCCAATCTGGGTGGGTTTGTCAGACTCAATAGATCTATCATTGTTAACCGTCGGCTTGTATAGTTAATGATTGCACATGTAAATTGCACACAAAAGTAGTTAACACACCTAGTACTCAAACATAAAGCTCAAATTTGCACACATGAATGTAAAGATGATTTGTGTTTGTATAGTTTGTGTAAATGTAACAATTGTATGTATAGTATTCATGTTTCACCCCAAAAAATGTAAAAGTGTGAAAAGGGGCTATGTAATACTCACATGTAATAGTAGCTTGTAGCCCACAAGAGCAAGATGTTGCACAAGTGAATAGTTAACCACAAGGTTATCCTAAGATTGAATTTGCATAAAGTGTATCAATGACATGCACATATGACTAGGGCAAAAATCTAAACGGATTGAATAAAAGCTTGGTTTGATGATGGTGCGGACTTGTTTGCGTACGATAGGTGTTTATGTAATCACATGTAAAGGACGTGTAAAAATGTATGATTGCATTTGTATTTAAATAATAGGTTAAGAGCAAAACGTTTATTCAAAGTATTTATCTTTGTTTGTGAATACGGAAATAATAAGTGATTAGGTTTTATCAAAACTGTTTAAATAGAAAGTATTAAATAAATAATTTTTTTTATCTATTTAATTATTATTATGAAAAAGTGTTTCGAACTGAAGAGCATAATAATTTAAATATATATTTACTAATTTGTGTTGTAATACATTTAAACCTTAATAATGGGTTTATAAAATAATCATATAATAGTTAACCAAGTGGGTAAAATTTAAATGTTTGGTTTAGAGTAACACTTTTAATTTAATTATGTTTAAAGAAGATTTTTTTTTTGTTTTAATAAAGGTTTAAAATAAATCAAATAACTAAAATATTTGTTTCTCCTTAAAATATTGCTAATTATTGTACTAAATCAATTATAGAGGTTATAGGTTTTATAGTTATTTTTATAATATGATTTGAGTTTTTTTTAAAATGCAAAAAAAGAATTGTAGACCACCCGGTTCGAACCCGGGTGGCTGTTGCATATCAAGAGTGAACTACCACTGGACCAAAGGGTTGGTAGTGAAGTTAACCCGGTTTATAAAAGGTTTAGCAAGAAACCAGAATGGCGTCGGGTTTGGTTTTAACAGAAACAAAAAAATGGTGTTGGGTATGGGTTTAGAACCTGCGACCACGCGGGTACGGGTCTTTCGTATTAACCATTGGAACTGGGCGGAAGCCTTGGTAAGTATTCATTCGATTAATCCTTTAACAAACAATCCCTGAACCCTTTCTTTCCCAATTCGTAACTGCAAGCCCTAGCCATTAAATCGATTCGATTAAGCCCCCGATTGAACCCAGAATCATGGGGCTTATGTTCCTTTGATCAAAACGAAACTAAAGGTATGAGAATTACCCATAATGGTGGAGCAAGGAGTGAGAACGGCTGGGAAGTTGGTTTCGGACCGGGTTTCAGAGGGAAATGTCGAATGATTTTAGAGTTTGGGATGATTACTAAAGGTGTCGCAAAGGTGTGTGTGTAGGTTATAGGCTACAATTTTATTCAAAATGCTCGATTGATTTGTGATTATGGAAAACGGCTACGGGATTGTTTTACTCTACCAATTCGTTTAATTCACAATGAATTGAGTCAGTATTCGGGTTTGAATACATGTGATTAATGTATGAGCGTGATTTGCGGTCAATAAACGCGTTGATTCCCTTGATTTGAAAACGAATTTGGTTTCGTTTGACTCTGAGTAGTCAAACACGTGTGTACACAGTTCCAGCTGTGAAATCTGTTAAATCGGACTGAAAATTTATAAGGATCAATTACCCATACAAGGAAAGTATTGGATTTCAATTTTTTTTATCGATTATAGTCTTGAATTTCAAAGAATTGGGGTTGTTGACTTTGCAAGAGTCAAAATTGGTCACATAGAATTCAAAATAAGTGGATTTTGATTAATAGGTTTCGAATTGAAGAGATGAGGGTTCAAGTGTTTAGGGGGGGGGGGGGGTGTTTACTTGTTTTAGAAAAAGTTCAAGACTAATTTTTGTTATAAAATTGTTTATTTTTATTTTGATTTTATTTTTTTTATAAAACTTGTAATAAAACCCAAAAATATTATTTACTTTATTTTAACTATATTATATGGGAAATTCCATCTTTACAAAATTATAAATTATGTAAAATGGTTTATTTAATATTATCCATCATATACATATAGTTGCATATATATATTTATAGATAATTACATATATTTATATGTATAAATGTGATTAAGGATGTATATATATATATAGGAGAATTAATGAGGAACAAAAAAGGATCGAAGAAGAAGAGCGTAGGGAACAAGAGTAGAAACTCCGTAGAATAGAGGCACTTGAAGCTGAATATCAGGAGATGTGTGCTAACCATCGAGAGGAGAGTTCGTCTTGCAACACGAAGCTGACTAGGGATGAAGAAAATGATGTGTTTTTTGCTACTCCGCGTAGTTACACACAAGTTCCACATCCAGGTAAGTTTTCTGACTCTAGTGTCGATTGTGACGACCTTTGTTCACCAGATCCTTTACAAGATCACATGTTTCAGTATAACTCTTTACACTTGTCTTGTGAGGTTGAGTCAGTGTAGGAAATACAGGTAGAAAAAACACCCCAGGACAAGCAAAGGAAAGTGAATGAGATAATGAGCACTCAATGGACCCGTTTAAGTAAGGCCGAGCAGCTGTTCTTCCTAGAAGAAAATGGTAAGCTTACGGACGAGCTAGGAAGCCTGAGGCTAGCTAGAGAAACGGAGACTTTAACGGAAAAGGCCCAAGTCAAAAGTGTACAACACTTAGTGCCATACCCACCTTCGGTTCCTACACCCCAGAATTACGGACTAGAGCCCATCGATGACGGTTTCTTCAGTGACGATGAGATAGAGATAGAAGAGTCCTCGGATGACACTATGGGTGTTGGTCCAGGTAAGTCTTCAGAACCCGTATTTATTGCGAATAATTGTGACATCCCCGAGTCATTTAATTTTCCGGGTGACGAGCTTGATTCGTCGAATATACTTGATACTTTATGCTTGCTCGTTGAGAATGATGTGATACAGGAACTAGAAAGCAAAGACAGGTGCATTGAAGTTGGTCTACCAGAGTTGGATGAGCAAAAGGAAGAGTTAGAAGAGGAGCAGGTCCCATCTTGGGAAAGTGAATTTGGTGATGAGTTGGTTGACCTGCCGACTCCTAGTGAAGGAATTTTCGACCCACTTCCCGATCTGAAACTACTTGAAGATCTGTTGTATCAAGAGCCAAGTGTGGGGAGGAAAGAAGAGCTGTAATTACAGGAAGTTATCAACGAACCACAAATAGAGCTGGTGTCGGACCCACCACAGTGCACCCGAGAGAGAGAGAGATGTAAGAGCCCGTGGAGGTAGTAAATGGTGGATCACCACCCAAATCTGCACGACCACGGGACAGGGCAAAGAGACGTATGGAACGACATGTGTTGAGGGTCCGAGGATGGTCACACAAAGACCATAGGATGCAAAATATTGGAGATGATCATGTACCTCATTATATGCCACGTATTAGGTTTGGTCCAGGCAAGTTTAAATATTGGTGGACCGACCAGTTTAGATTTTTCAAAACCAATTTAATGTCTGCCATCAGAGTGTATCAAATTGGTGGTAGACCAATTACACTAAACGAGCCGGACGGGGGCGACATAAAGGAGAAGCCACTGATTAGGTTCGTTTCTCGGGTTAGCACCCGAGTGTATAGTTTGTATAAGTTGGTTTTAGTTTGAGTCTGTTTGATACTGTTTGGGTTTGCTGTGAGATTTATTTTTGCAGGTATAGATCACACTGTCCGTACTCAATCTCCATTCAGGCGGAGACGATTTAATTATTGTGTAAAGGGAACCCAACAGAGTGTTTGTGCAAGCCGCGAATGAAATTCTATACGGTTGCACCAGTGGAAGAACGAAGCTGGACATAATCATGCTATCATTACCAACTAAGTCGTTTCCACTTTACAATTTTTTTTTATTTTTGAGTCTTTTTTTTTCGTTGTTTCTTGGTTCACATTGAGGACAATGTGTCGTTCGAGTATGGGGACGGGAAAAGTCTTGAGTCTAGTTTAGTTAAGTTTGTTTTTCTTTTATAAAAAGTCAAAAATACAAAAAAAAATTTAAAAAAAATCAAAAAATGTCCTTAGAAATTAGAGTTTTTGCAAGCAAAATGGAATATGATAGGTATAACTTGAAATGCTTTTTGAAATTAAATGGAAATAATGATAGAAAACGCGTATAATCTGTGATGTTTTGGTAGATCCAACCGATGTGATAGCTTAAATATCCTGTGCGTGTTGTTTAGGATAATAAATTGAATTAAATCATGATATCTTGTGGGTACTCATCTTAGGGGTGTCGGTAATACTTAAACTTTCAACATAGGGTGATAGGTACCACGTTAAGCTAGAAGTTATTTGTTTTTGAAATTAATTGACACACCACTCTCTTTTTATGAGAATAAATTCGCGTTTCGGTGGCGCTTGCTTCCATAATTCTATAATTCATGAGCTTAATTATTAAGAATACTAAGTGTTGCTTATGTGTTACCCTTCGGGGTGGCGACTTGGAGAAAACACCACTAATTGACTCTTATGTGCTAGATTGATAGAGCTGCAGTCTATGTGTTACCCTCCGGGATAGTGACTTGGTTGAAACGCCTCTAGACGAAGGTTCAATTGTGTTTAATTTAATGCTCATTCATTCATTCATCCATTAATCATCTTAATTTCTTAAACAAGTAATCTTTAGTTTAACGTGGTGGGAAATCTAAACGGTTTAACTTGTGCCTAAACATGACCTTGATACGGGATTAGGTAGAACTGTAGCTTTTAAGAGTGAGACACACAGATAGATTGATATGCTTGGTAATGTAGAATTTAGAACACAAATGGGGGCTTGATAGTTGGTGTTTGGGTTTAGTCGGATCGAAATATCAATTGTTGCAATTTAACGCGTGATTATGTCTATGCTAATAAATTTATAAGATTGTTAAAGCTATGTCCAGTTGTGATTCCATTGCAGAGATCTTTTTCGAGGACGAAAAAGGGTTAAGTGTGGGGATGTTTGATGTGTTGCAAAACACGTATCTTTATCCTTGTATTTTGTAGCAATTTTTATATAGATTTACAGTCGATTTCGGTCATATATAACTTGTACTTAATAATGTGTTATATTGTTGGTGTTTGTCAGTAAAGGGATCATAAACGAGCTCAAACGAAGAATTTAGAGTGACTAAAGTTAGGCATTGGAGAATTGGATCGATTACAACAACTTTGGGTCAAATTCATAATTAATGGGCTAAATTTGAAATAGCTAGGTTACACTAGAATTTATTTAAGTTGAGTGGGCAAGGGCATAAATAATAAAAGAATAAAAAATATATATGGATGGAGCCGTGAGAGAGTCATACGGAATTGGGACTTACGACAGAACCATATTACAATTGGGAATTGGAGTGCTGTTGGCGGCTATATTTGTGGTGAACATAAATCAAAAAGAAAGAAAAGGATAAGCAAGAATCGTGAATTCAAAAGGAATTGAAGGTGCCGTGAAGGAGGTGACCAAAATTGAGAATTAGAATTGTGATTTAGGCACAATTTTCGAGGAACTCAAGGAAAATAATTGGAATTGCTTGGCTGTTGGTGTTCGAACGGAAAGAAAGAAAGAAAGAAACAAGCAGCTGAAAATTTATTAAAGCAGGCAAGCAGTTAAATTATTTTCTGTTTACGATGAACGTTAATATTGACTTTGTGGGTTCTGTTTTTCTCATGATTGGCTAAACTTGTTTATACTACCTAGGTTATAAATATTTGTTGACTTTTGGATTTTTATTCGGTTTTTGGATTCTTGTTGATGGTTTAATATTGAAGTAGCGAACTTGTTTATGATTGATCTGATGTGTGTGCATGTTTATGTCTGATTTATGATCGAGTATTGTTTCACATGAATCTTGTTGAATGTCTTTCAGTTATAGATGCATGATTAGGTCACTTACTGTGTGTTTGTAATTTGTTTATGGGTTTTTGATATCATCATCCATAAGAACAATATTTGAGGGTTTAGAAGGTTTAAATGTTCTACCGACTTCAATAGCCGAAAGGTGCAAAGTTGTCGGGTTGTCTTTGGTGTTAGGGTATTAGGTGTAAAGACTCTGAAAAGAGGTTTCCCCTAGGTGTCCAAGTATCCTTTGCATCCTCGTGTCTTATCGATTGTGTTCAATTTACCCCTTGCATTCCTTGAATGTATTGAGACAATGAGACTGAGAGGTAATCTGTTTATCGGGTACTTTAGTATTGTTGGAGAGACTGAAAGGTAATCCAACCAACCAGTGAGCGTCACACACCCCTTAGGTTTTCCTTCTAGGTCACACCTTGAGAATGATCAGGGATCATGTAGGTAGTCTGAGGGTGTAGTATTCATAGATCCTGGTTCCATCATAGTTTCCTTAAGCGAGAGAAATCTGAGATTCACAAGTAGGATTCTTAACCTGGGTCGTGCTTTCCCCATTCCTGAATTCGTCTAAATACTTTAATTGATAGTTGGTTGTCGTTAGTTCGTTTTAGTTTGTTAGGTTTAAAATCTCAACACAAATTCTCCCCATTTAAATCAGTTAGTTAGTTGAGTCAGAGTCTACTTAGTTGTCACTAGTGTCTCATGGGTTTGATATCCGGACTTTCATTAGACTTTACTACAATTGATCCGTACACTTGCCGGTTGTGTGGTCTAGTATTAGGTTGAGTCTAGGTATATAAATTTAAAGCTAGAGTGTCTAGGTTAGGTTTTTATATTAGTTTTTATAGACCGTCCGAGCGACATTAAAAACAAAAAAAAAAAAGAAAATCAATAACATTTCAACACTATCAACCACAATACGACACGGAAATCACAAGGTCAACATTACTCATAACCCTACAGTGAAAAATTTAGGTTTGCTGATAATCGAATTGAAGTTGAATTTTTGAATTTTGAAATCGATTTTAGCAATGCGATTCAACCAGGGTACCATTGATTTCTATTTTGTGAATTGAATAGTTTATTTAAATTAAAAGAGGGCGAATCCAAACTAATAAAGGTAATTAGAGAAAAATCTTGAACATTCACCCAAACATCCATAGTTATATACAACATGTCAAACAGACCCAAAGAACAAAATAGGGAGCCAAACTGAAAATGATTTTGGGAAATTAAACACCATTGACCCAAACAAAGAAAACACATATTTCCTCATTCTATATAGACTACACACAGCCTAGGAAAATATAAAGGCATACATAATCCGAACCGATAAATGAAGTTTAAATAATCACCGCTTACCCCCCAAAAAATAGCAAATTCCGTCTTTTTATACAAGGACTAAAGAACAAACATTGGCAAAAGAGTGACCTAAAACATCCGTCGAATAGCCGGAAGGCAAATGCTTAAATCAATCCAGTTTAAGAGAGAAACCGAGAAAGCATATCTAAATGACATGAAACTTAAGTACGACAACAACAAAATCTACCTGTAAAGAGACTAAAGTAAGCAAACCATACTCTAACAAACACAATAAGAAAAAAAAACATACTAGAAGACAGGTCAGAGCATCGAAGAAGAAGTAAACGAAGAACACAAAAAGGAAGAAACACAAGACACCATGTGGTAAAACGAAGAGAGAGAGGGAAAAAAAGATACATGTGTTCGGTACACACATCAGGGTAAAACACGCGTCAAAAAGTGGGCAAACGCAAAGAAAAAAACGATTAATTAAAATTGTTGCGCAAAAAACGGCAGTAGCGAATCTCGAACTTAGGACACTAAACTTAGAGGGTTGGAAAAGGAAAAAGGGCGAAAAAAGGCCAAAATCGAGGGGGGGAGATCCAAACCCGGTCACCAAGGGGAGGGGCAAGCGCGCTTAACCATCTCAACCAAATACCATCTTGGTTTCAATTGTACATAAAACTGTATATATCAAGAAAGAAAAACCAGACATTAAAAAAAGGCTAACTAATAGTAGATTGTCATGTGTCAGGGCGGTCGAATTGAAAGGAAGAACTGTTCCTAAGGGTTATAATTAAACTAGTATGTACCGTTGGCCATTTGGTGCAATGGTAGCCTCAAGACTTCCCATAGTGGAGATCTTTGGTTCGAAACCTGGCCATAGCAAAAAAAAGGGTCTGTGGCCAGGTCAGGGGGTTTACCTAGTTGGGGGGTTAGGTGTTACCCCGAGGAAACCCAATTATCCTAGAATATCTAGTTGTTGCCGTTCACAATTTTTTTTAACTAGTATGTGATATTTGTGAATATCGGTGCTCTCACATAAATTAGTGTTTATAATGTCACATCAATGTGTACAAATCATTTATGCCTTGATTTAATAGAAACAAATAAGTTACAATAAAGCCTCCTAAACTTGAATTAAAATTATCAATTACACATTAGACTTTTTGCTTTGTTTTCTTTTTTTTTCTTTTTCTGGACAACCCAGGTTATAAAACGTGGCTCACTTACAATTGTTTTTTTTTTTCTTCTTTTATAACTTTTAAAACATGATATTTTATGAAATTATGAACGTACCGTTGCGATAAGTTTATTTTTATCTATGTTCCATATAAATTTTATTCAAAACCGAGTTATACGTAATATACTATACAAGTCACCGAAGCATAAACGTATGAGCCGTCAAAGCTGCTTCGAGGTTTCTTTTTTTATACATTTTTTTGTTTTTCTCTTACAACTTTAAAAATATGATGTTTTATAAAAAATTTATTTGCCACTACGACGTGAATTTTTTTCACGGTTTCATTTTGTTTATATAAAGTTCAGAATATTATCAATGACCCTGCCGCAACGCACTGGTTTACGTCACAGTTTCGTTTTTTTTATATAAATTTCCAAATATTATTAACGTACGCGCCGTAACACGCGAGTTTACTTCTAGGTGGCGGTGGTGTGGTTTTTCAATGCCACGCTTTTCACACTGAAGATCAAAATCAGGACTTTCTTCCATGGCTGGTAAGCGCCGACCACCGATGTTATTGTTCCACCCCCTCGGGGTTTGTGAGAATCGGTGATAGCCACGGTCAAGTGCTCATCATGATTTTTTTTTGTTACAAGAATTCTATGTTGTTGTGACGAATTGAGGCAATAGATTCTGATTTAGGTAAGTATTTTGTGCTAATTTTTGTCGAACCTTTTAGGCTGTTTTTGTTTCTTTATTAAGATTCACTTTCGGTTTGTATGTAGTTACAGGAATAGGTTTCATTTGTTATATGTTTATGATTGCATCTGACAGATCAAAATATAGTTCTGAACTCAGATTAATTTGTAAGTTGTCTCTTTATATTTTTATTTTCTTTCGATGAGATCGATAGTTACAAGGTGAGTCAATTCCACGTCAGTTCTTTGTATTTGTAGGTCTGAAATTTTGAGCTTTGTTTTTCTAATCTTGCTGAAATCAATTTGCAGGTTCTATTTGAATGAAGATTTGAGTTCAATTGGGCATTTAGAGGTAAATATTTAACCAATTTGGTAAAATTGACATAAAACTCTTAAAAGTTTTGCTTTTTTTTGGGTGTCATTTGAACATGGGTTTTAGTTTTGTTAATTAATCCAGCATATGCAATGGTTGAAGGTAGCAGTAAACTATTGAGATGGCTAGAGTGTGTGCGATATGGTTTGAATTGGGATCCTTTTTAAAATATTTTTTTAAATGTTAAATTTGGGATTTTTTCTTTTGGTTATTTGGATTTCTTATTGTAACGAACCAATTTTTAGTTTATAAAATTAATATAAAAATTATATTATAGGGTGTAATTAAATAAAATAAAGTTGGAGGATGTTATTTAAACGTGAAATTACCTAGTTTTGGGATAAAGGAGTTACAAGGGGGAGTGCAGGGACCATTCTTCCGAAATCACAAAAATTGATTTGGGGATTTTAGTGGGTGGCAACACACACACTTCATCAGAGGTGTGTGTGTGTCGCAAGAAAGAGAGGAGCAAGAGGGGGAGGTCCTTGATGCTCAATTTCATCAATTGCATGTGTGGATTGGAAGTCTTGGCCTGCATAATCCATCCTAATCATCTAGTAAGTGTTTTTATCCATTAATTATCCTCCATGATTCTTGTTCTTGATGGGTTTGGGTGGATGAACCCTAATGGACGAAAATTGGGGGTTGTAGTGGAATTATTATTGGGTAGGATTGATAATCTAGCATTACTAAAGCTAGAGGAGTAACCAAATCATGTTAATTTCATCAAATTGGAGTTTTGAAAATTATGGTTCTTGAGAACATAATTTGGGGGTTTTCAATTGAGATGTTGAAATAATGAAATGGATTGTTGTTAAGTGTTTGTTGTGTAATCTAAACACATTTTCATGTAGAAAACCCAATTGATTTGGTGATTCACAAATTAGATGAAATTGTGGAAATTGGGTTAAATCCTTAACAGGTCAAAATAAGTAGAATTGGTTTATTAATGGTTAAAAGCTTGTATGGAGCTTAATAAACCAAGTTTGGATTAGGGGTGAAAACCATAAGGTCTTGGGGTGGGTGTGGAAACCTTAATTGGTGTTTACTTTAGACCTTTATATTACTAAACAAGTGTGAAAATTATTTAGGTAACCGTGTGGACATAATCAAGGATTAACCGGAGGCGTCAAACCCAAAAGGTAAGTGCTTTGCACTTACTTAGTATTAGATAAGTAGTTTTGTGTAAGTAGCATGTGTGGTATGCTATTTACATGTTATAGTATGTTTGACTCAATGTGGATATTTAGTCAAACTAAGACATTGCTGTTTGGTAATGTGGTAAATGGTCAAAGTAAAGTGTGAATGTGGTAGGATTGTTGTAGTTGACATAATGAGAAATTTAGTCAAACTAATGAATGACAGTTAGTAAAAGTGGTGTAGTTGAACTATGTGGAATATAGTCAAACTAAACGTGGTAAAAGTAGTGTAATTGACTAATGTGGTAAATAGTCAAACATAAAGTGGTAAAAGTGGTGTAAATTGACTTAATGTGTAATAAGTCAAACCATTGTGGATAATGGTGAAATCGATTTAAAATTGACTTAATATAATATAAGTCAAACCATTGTGGATAATAGTGAAATTGGTGTAATATGACCTTGGTGGTATAGGGTCAAACTATTATGTTGAAATAGATGTAATTAAACTATGTGGTTAATAGTCAAACTTGAATGTGAAATTGTGGTAAATAGATGTAATTAGACTATGTGGTTAATAGTCAAATTTAAATGTGCAAAAGTGGTAAATAGATGTAAATTGACTTATTTGGTTATTGGTCAAACTAATGGGTGATATGTGGTTAAATGGTGTAAATGACTCAATGTGGTCAAGAGTCAACTAAAATGTATAATGTGGTAACATTAGACTAAAATTAACCTAATGTGGTGAAAGTCAACTGTTAGTAGTGAAATGGTAAATTTATTGATTACATGAAGTGTGGATACTTCACGAATGGTAGTGAGGTCAAGTATTTCACGGGTGAAAGTGAAGTCAAGTACTTCACAGGTGACATGAAGTGTGTATACTTCATGGGTCGGCACGTAGTCAAATACTTCATGTGAGAAAGCGAGTGGTGGATCTCTCGTTAGACAAGTGGATATGTCAAGTTGAAAGAATGGTAAAACATACAATGAGTATGGATCGTTATGTGTTTAAAGTTGTAGGTAATTATGTACCTAAACTAACGAATTGATAGAACTTGTGTTAAACTCTTAATGAGTGAGAAACGAGTAGTGGTGCTCGGGTTTGGTGTGGATTACTAGCCAATTCATGTTAGTATATGTGGGTGATCATATAAGTAGTTTAAACATGAGTTTATGATGGTTAATAGCCTAAATATGCAAACGGGTCAGTCTACGGGGGGTTGCATAGGCTGAAAATCAAGTTTTGAGCATGTTTGACCTGCTACCAACGTCCCATACGTCCGGGCAGCGCCACATACGCCCGGAGCGTATGGTACGCCCAAAACAGTCTGGTAGACGATGGGATTTTTGGGATTTTGGGGTTTTGGCCTGTCTTTGTTGTAAGGACTTGTGGGAGGTCTCTAGGACTACTTATCTTTACTAACCATGTTTAAATTGATGTTTTGAATAGAGGGAAAGCTCCGGAGTGATCTTGGGTCTCGCATCGTGTGGATTGGATTCTCATGGACCGTGTGGACAATTGTTTTTGTTAAACCTTATCGGGGGGAGTATGTACAAACTTTTGGGTTATTTTAAAAGTTGTGGATAACTTGTGGATTGTTATTTTAATACATGTTTGTAAATCTTAACGTGTGGATACGTTAAATATTGTTTTGGGACCTAACTTCCACGTTGTTTTTAAAAGTTTATATTGGGTTGGATTTTTGGGTGTTATAACTTGGTATCAGAGCAATAGCTAGAGGGATTTGGTGTGTAAGATAATGAACTCAAACCTATAATGCTCTTGATATGGTCGGAGAAATGAGAATCCAATGATGGTGTGACCGAGACACGGAGCTTTAAGGGCGAGGTTAGTATTGATTATGTGTTGTTTGTTTTAATTAGTGTCCAGTGTGAACTAATTGTGCCGAAAGTTGTTATGGGATTTGTTGTATGGAGATGGTGAATGTAATTCGCCATATTACATTATCAATCATGCCTGGCCAGTGTGATTCTTAATATAACATGTGCGAATACCTTCATGATAACTATATGACGATGAACACCGACAATGAGTAAGTGAAGGTGGTTATATGTGTATATCTATATGTTATGTGTATGGGCATAAATGATTACATGAGGAAATAAATATACACATAGGAAGATGTAGTGTCTTATAGGGTAAGACTAGAGGCCCATAAGTAGGTAGAACACCTACAAACTTATTATTTCACGGTCGGGGATGACTGGGGGGAATCATAACTTGGTGGGCGGAATTTTTAGATAGAAGTTGATTTAAAGACTTATATTTGAAGGAGTGTAAGTGGGTATCACCTCGAGGATGGGGATGAACTTTGGAATAAACGAGAGAAATGGAAAGCATCATTTTAGTGGAGGATGGCTAATACTTTCCATAATGTCATGCAAATTTTCCTTCAAAGAAGATATGAGCTTATTGAGGCGGTACTTTGAAGAACCGCATGAAGCCTTAAGGGCGGGACGATCGAACGTAGTCGAATACGTGGAGGAAGGAGACTTTGTCTTCACAATGGGTTCGAGGTGGACTAGCCAAATGAGTAAGTGGTGGGAGTTTTTTTTTTCCGGTGTTTAACAAACAATACATCACTATCGATATTAGCTTTGAAGCAACCCATTGTGATGGGTGGATGGAGCACTACTCGCGGAGAGTCGACTCCGGTAATTGGTGGATTATTTGGTAGGAAGTTCTCCGTATGGAGAAAAGCTGAAAGGCGTGAAGGTAATGCAACAAGGTGAACTCGAGAGACGTTCTTGAGTTAACTTGAGCACAAGCCGATGTGGATCTTGCAAATGAGAGTTTTCTTCACGTACGATAGACCGGTGGATTAATCAAAAGATTGTGGGCACGTCATATGACTGGGTGTGGTCTGGCCGACATCTTGGAGTATCGGAAGGAATGAAGATAGATCGGCTTTCTCGATGCTATCGGTTGACTTTTAGACTGTATTCTCCTTTGTGGTGTACCGCTCGGGTGGAGTTTATTATTATGTGATGCGAGGAGATCAAACTCAGGAAACTAGTGGGATGTGAGGAGGAATTAGTGATAGCTTCAAGAAAGCCAAATATTCTAGCCGAGCTACAAATCCCTTTGGGGAAGGCAATACTTGATGTTGCCATATGTGTGGGAAGATGTACAAGTGAAATGGTGGGACACATTATTCCATAGTGTTCTAATCCTAACCATGTGTGCTTCGGTGTTTACAAGTTGAGACACATTCGAATTGAATGTCCCAAGTTAAAGCACACGATTGAAATGGAGAGCAAATAGAAATTTTAAAGCTGTCAAGCTGAACATTTCTAACTACCAAAGACGAGGCTGAAGTCTTTTGGCATAATTGTTCGATGAGATTATATATAAATCAGTGGATTCGGAGGTTATCAACATTGCGGATTTCATAATGGTGACAAATGTGTGAATTATTAATTGAAGGATGTGGGTGAAACAATCACATGGAATTGAGTCCTACAATTGTGGTGAAATCTGTGTGGTTACTTAGTAACCATAAAATGCCGTGTATGACTAAAAGGTAACGTGTCGACCCGTTCTTTCCTGAAGACGGTGAAACACGTGGCGCATGAATTGGTGTATGTATGGCTTATGCCATTGACACCAACCGGAGTAATGGAATACTTGATGTTCCAGTTGTAAAGAAGTTCATAAGGGTTCTATACCCGAATGCCACTTCTTGGGGTGTGACCGTTCTTTTGAGGTAAAGAAGAATGGAAGAATGTATATATACTTTATGTCGGGTTTGAACATATGACTAAAATCCTAGTTTCAGCAAATTAAAGTAGAGGATGGCGATATCCCATGAATGGTATAATTTCTGTTATGAATACTATGGGATTGCGGATGTAACTTTTTGACTTATTAGATGTTCCGCGGTTTATGTGGACCAATGTGAAAGGTGTGTAGACCCATGTATGCTTATACGGTGGTGGTCTATTCGATGATAGTCGTTTCTATCTTCGAAGCAAAGTCGTTAAAGCTCATTATTTTCGTGGGTTTCCTGAAATTACCTGAAAGGAGAGGCCTTTCTTCGAAATGATTTGGTGAGCCATTTTGGCTTTTGTGGGAATCCATTATTGGATGAGGCGGTGAATTCTGAAGACGTATATATGTTGACCCGGCAATGATTCATGTAATCAAGGGGTATATGGTGTTGGAGTCCTAGAACTTCATAGGTGGCATTTGAAGTCTTAGAATTTCACGGTCGGTGATTGAAAATGAAGTCTTCAAACTTCAAAAGGGGATTGTAAGATTGAGATCTTTGAATCTCAAAGGATGACTTACGCTATAGTCGTTGGGATAAACAGAGTGTTAGATTATGAATGAGGTTTGACTATGGCATTTGACGTGTCTGTCCGTAGGAAGACCGTATGCCTTGTCGGATGTCTTGGTTACTCGTGCATTAAACTCGATTTTGTCTATATGCAACGAGGTAGGAGTATCGCATATTCTCCTAGTCAGTTGTGAGCTTGATTGTAGCAACTAAAGGAGAGAAATTGGAGAGGGAATTGATGAATCTATACACGGGCGAGCGTTAGAAGGTTGAATTGAAGTCCTCGAACTTCATCGGTATTCTTGAAGTCCTTGTACTTCATGGTTGACGACTGAGACTTAAAAGCCTAATGGGATTTTAAATGTTTGTTTTGGAGTTTAACTTTTGGTGGCCAGGATGAAATGAGTCACAATCAAGTGTGTGGTTATAAGTGTCTCAGTGGCGTACGGGTTAAGGCCGATGAACAAAAAGAGAACCTACTTTTCCGAGTGATCGGAGAACCTTGGTTCAGGAAGTGTGTGATACGACATGGCATATCTGTACCTGTTGAATCAGATTGAAGTGTTAGTTTCTTTTCGTTTTGGAGGAAACCAGGTGATTAGTTACTCTTGGTTGATACATGGTGTCATATTGATTACCATTGAAGTATTCATATTCGATTGACAGATTTATTAAATGTTGAACGGTGTCGAATACCGTTTGGTTGGGTTGTATTTAATGTCGTGTGACTAAGAATCATGGTTTAATTCAAGACCTGGCGTAAAAGATCTTGTTTTTTTTAGTATGATTGAAATTCCGCTCAAGGTGGATAGAAAACCCTAAGTGGATTTAAGGAGGAGATGTATTGAAATTCAAATGGGAACTTTGGCGATATAAAAGTTTCCCTTTAAAACGGGGTGTATCGAGTTCAAAAACGTGGGAGGTCAAGTCCCAGTTTGTTGAACCGTTCAAACCTCACTGTTATTTTGTTAAGTGGTATGTCGTTAGAATTTACTCGGGGGATCGTGCCGACTCCATGATAAAATTCTTGTGGTTTATCCACGGAAATGGATGGCGAGAGAAGTGGATGTTGCTTTTCATAGCGGTGTTGAGGCGATAAATGATTGATGTTTCATCTAGAGGATCCGGTGTCTACCATAGGCAGTTAGGTGAATCGTCTGTGGCATAAGCAAATTAACCAAGTGTTGGTTCACCGGGATCCTTAGATAAGGGCTGAAACTACTTGGATATATACCCGAGTGTTATTCTAATCTTTTGGAACATCGGGTTTCGGGGACGAAACCCAAAATTAGGGGTTTGATTTGTAACGAACCAATTTTTAGTTTATAAAAATAATATGAAAATTATATTATGGGGTGTAATTAAATAAAAGAAAGTTGGATGATGTTATTTAAACGTGAAATTACGTAGTTTTGGGATAAATGAGTTACAAGGGGGAGTGTAGGGACCATTCTTGCCAAATCACAAAAAATGATTTGGGGATTTTAGTGGGTGGCGACACACACACTTCATCAAATGTGTGTGTGTGTCGCAAGAAAGATATGAGTTAGAGGGGGAGGTCCTTGATGCTCAATTTCATCAATTGCATGTGTAGATTGGAAGTCTTGGCCTGCATAATCCATCCTAATCATCTAGTAAGTGTTTTTATCAATTAATTATCCTCCATGACTCTTGTTTTTGATGGGTTTGGGTGGATGAACCCTAATGGACGAAAATTGGGGGTTGTAGTGGAATTATTATTGGGTAGGATTGATAATCTAGCATTACAAAAGCTAGAGGAGTAACCAAATCATGTTAATTTCATCAAATTGGAGTTTTGAAAACTATGGTTCTTGAAAACATAATTTGGGGGTTTTCAATTGAGGTGTTGAAATAATGAAATGGATTGTTGTTAAGTGTTTGTGGTGTAATCTAAACACATTTTCATGTAGAAAACCCAATTGATTTGGAGATTCACAAATTAGATGAAATTGTGGAAATTGGATGAAATCATTAACGGGCCAAAATGGGTAGAATTGGTTTATTAATGGTTAAAAGCTTGTATGGAGCTTAATAAACCAAGTTTGGATTGAGGGTGAAAACCATAAGGTCTTGGGGTGGGTGTGGAAACCTTAATTGGTGTTTACTTTAGACCTTTAGATTACTAAACAAGTGTGAAAATTGTTTAGGTAACCTTGTGGACATAATCAAGGATTAACCGGAGGCGTCAAACCCAAAAGGTAAGTGCTGTGCACTTACTTAGTATTAGATAAGTAGTTTTGTGTAAGTAGCATGTGTGGTATGCTATTTACATGTTATAGTATGTTTGACTCAATGTGGATATTTAGTCAAACTAAGACATTGATGTTTGGCAATGTGATAAATGGTCAAAGTAAAGTGTGAATGTGGTAGGATTGTTGTAGTTGACATAATGAGAAAATTAGTTAAACTAATGAATGATGATTGGTAAAAGTGGTGTAGTTGAACTATGTGGAATATAGTCAAACTAAACGTGGTAAAAGTAGTGTAATTGACTAATGTGGTTAATAGTCAAACATAAAGTGGTAAAAGTGGTGTAAATTGACTTAATGTGTAATAAGTCAAACCATTGTGGATAATGGTGAAATCGATTTAAAATTGACTTAATATGATATAAGTCAAACCATTGTGGATAATGGTGAAATTGGTGTAATATGACCTTGGTCGTATAGGGTCAAACTATTATGTTGAAATAGATGTAATTAAAGTATGTGGTTAATAGTCAAACTTGAATGTGAAATTGTGGTAAATAGATGTAATTAGACTATGTGGTTAATAGTCAAATTTAAATGTGCAAAAGTGGTAAATAGATGTAAACTGACTTATTTGGTTATTGGTCAAACTAATGGGTGATATGTGGTTAAATGGTGTAAATGACTCAATGTGGTCAAGAGTCAACTAAAATGTATAATGTGGTAACATTAGACTAAAATTAACCTAATGTGGTGAAAGTCAAATGTTAGTAGTAAAATGGTAAATTGGTTGATTACATGAAGTGTGGATACTTCACGAATGGTAGTGATGTCAAGTATTTCACGGGTGAAAGTGAAGTCAAGTACTTCACAGGTGACATGAAGTGTGTTCACTTAATGGTTCGGCATGTAGTCAAATAATTCATGTGAGAAAGCGAGTGGTGGATCTCTCGTTAGACATGTGGATATGTCAAGTTGAAAGAATGGTAAAACATACAATGAGTATGGATCGTTATGTGTTTAAATTTGTAGGTTATTGTGTACATAAACTAACGAATTGATAGAACTTGTGTTAAACTCTTAATGAATGAGAAACGAGTAGTGGTGCTCGGGTTTGGTGTGGATTACTAACCAATTCATGTTGGTATATGTGGGTGATCATATAAGTAGTTTAAACATGAGTTTATGATGGTTAATAGCCTAAATATGCAAACGAGTCAGTCGAAGGGGGGTTGCATAGGCTGAAAATCAAGTTTTGAGCATGTTTGACCTGCTGCCAACGTCCCATACGCCCGGGCAGCGCCTCATACTCCCGGAGCGTGTGGTACGCCCAAAACAGTCGGGTAGACGCCGGTATTTTTGGGATTTTGGGGTTTTGGCCTGTCTTTGTTGTAAGGACTTATGGGATGTCTCTAGGGCTACTTATCTTACTAACCATGTTTAAATTGTTGTTTTGAATGTAGGGAAAGCTCTAGAGTGATCTCGGGTCTCGCATCGTGTGGATTGGATTCTCATGGACCGTGTGGACAATTGTTTTTGTTTAACCTTATCGGGGGGAGTCTTTACAAACTTTTGGGATATTTTAAAGGTTGTGAATAACTTGTGGATTGTTATTTTAATACATGTTTGTAAATCGTTACGTGTGGATACGTTAAATATTGTTTTGGGACCTAACTTCCGCGTTGTTTTTAAAAGTTTATATTGGGTTGGATTTTTGGGTGTTACAAATTGGTATCAGAGCAATGGCTAGAGGGATTTGGTGTGTGAGTCAACGAACTCAAACCTATAATGCTTTTGATATGGTTGTAGAAATGAGAATCCAATGATGGTGTGACCGAGACACGGAGCTTTAAGGGCGAGGTTAGTATTGATTATGTGTTGTTTGTTTAATTGGTGTCCAATGTGAACTAATTGTGCCGAAAGTTGTTAGGGGATTCGTTGTTTGGAGATGGTGAATGTAATTGGCCATATTACATTATCAATCAAGCCTGGCAAGTGTGATTCTTAATATAACATGTGCGAATACCTTCATGATAGCCATATGACGATGAACACCGACAATGAGTATGTGAAGGTGGTTATATGTGTATATCTATATGTTATGTGTATGGACATAAATGAGTACATGAGTAAATAAATATACACATAGGAAGATGTAGTGTCTTATAGGGTAAGACTAGAGGCCCATAAGTAGGTAGAACACCTACAAACTTATTATTTCACGGTCGGGGATGACTGGGGGAATCATAACTTAGTGGGTGGAATTTGTAGATAGAAGTTGATTTAAAGACTTATATTTGAAGGAGTCTAAGTGGGTATCACCTCGAGGATGGGGATGAACTTTGGAATAAACGGGAGAAATGGAAAACATCTTTTTAGTGGAGGATGGCTAATACTTTCCATAATGTCGTGCAAATTTTACTTCAAAGAAGATAGGAGCTTATTGAGGCGGTACTTTGAAGAACCGCATGAAGCCTTAAGGGCGGGACGATCGAACGTAGTCGAATACGTGGAGGAAGGAGACTTTGTCTTCACAATGCGTTCGTGGTGGACTAGCCAAATGAGTAAATGGTGGGAGTTTTTTTTCCGGTGTTTAACAAACAATACATCACTATCGGTATTAGCTTTGAAGCAACCCATTGTAATGGGTGGATGGAGCACTACTTGCAGAGAGTCGACTCCGGTAATTGGAAGATTATTTGGTAGGAAGTTCTCCGTGTGGAGAAAGGCTGAAAGGCGTGAAGGTAATGCAACAAGGTGAACTCGAGAGACGTTCTTGAGTTAACTTGTCCACAAGCCGATGTGGATCTTGCAAATGAGAGTTTTCTTCACGTACGATAGACCGGTGGATTAATCAAAAGATTGTGGGCACGTCGTATGACTGGGTGTGGTCTGGCCGACACCTTGGAGTATCGGAAGGAATGAAGATAGATCAGCTTTCTCGATGCTATCGGTTGACTTTTAGACTGGATTCTCCTTTGTGGTGTACCGCTCGGGTGGAGTTTATTATTATGTGATGCGAGGAGATCAAACTCAGGAAACTATTGGGGTGTGAGGAGGAATTAGTGATGGCTTCAAGAAAGCCAAATATTCTAGCCGAGCTAGAAATCCCTTTGGGGAAGGCAATACTTGATGTTGCCATATGTGTGGGAAGATGTATAGGTGAAATGATGGGACACATTATTCCATAGTGTTCTAATCCTAACCATGTGTGCTTCGGTGTTTACAAGTTGGGACACATTCGAATTGAATGTCCCGAGTTAAAGCACACGAATGAAATGGAGAGAAAATAGAAATTTTAAGGCTGTCAAGCCGAACATTTCTAACTACCAAAGACGAGGTTGAAGTCTTTTGGCATAATTGTTCGATGAGATTATATATAAATCGGTGGATTCAGAGGTTATCAACATTGCGGATTTCATAATGTTGACAAATGTGTGAATTATTAATTGAAGGATGTGGGTGAAACAATCACATGGAATGGAGTCCTACAATTGTGGTGAAATATGTGTGGTTACTTAGTAACCATAAAATGTCGTGTATGACTAAAAGGTGAGGTGTCGACCCGTTCTCTCCTGAAGACGGTGAAACACGTGGCGCATGAATTGGTGTATGTATGGCTTATGTCATTGACACCAACCGGAGTAATGGAATACTTGATGTTCCAGTTGTAAAGAAGTTCATAAGGGTTCTATACCCGAATGCCACTTCTTGGGGTGTGACCGTTCTTTTGAGGTAAAGAAGAATAGAAGAATGTATATATACTTTATGTCGGGTTTGAACATGTGACTAAAATCCTAGTTTCAACAAATTAAAGTAGAGGATGGCGATATCCCATGAATGGTATAATTTATGTTATGAATACTATGGGATTGCGGATGTAACTTTTTGACTTATTAGATGTTCCGCAGTTTATGTAGACCAATGTGAAAGGTGTGTAGACCCATGTATGCTTATACAGTGGTGGTCTATTCGATGATAGTCGTTTCTATTTTCGAAGCAAAGTCGTTAAAGCTCATTATTTTCGTGAGTTAACTGAAATTACCTGAAAGGAGAGGCCTTTCTTCGAAATGATTTGGTGAGCCATTTTGGCTTTTGTGGGAATCCATTATTGGATGAGGGGGTGAATTCTAAAGACGTATATATGTTGACCCGGCAATGATTGATGTAATTTAGGGGTATATGGTGTTGGAGTCCTAGAACTTCATAGGTGGCATTTGAAGTTTTAGAATTTCACAGTCGGTGATTGAAAATGAAGTCTTTGAACTTCAAAAGGGAATTGTAAGATTGAGATCTTTGAATCTCAAAGGATGACTTACGCTATAGTCGTTGGGATAAACAGAGTGTTAGATTATGAATGAGGTTTTGACTATGGCATTTGATGTGTCTGTCCGTAGGAAGACCGTATACCTTGTCGGATGTCTTGGTTACTCGTGCATTAGACTCGATTGTGTCTATATGCAACGAGGTAGGAGTATCGCATATTCTCCTAGTCAGTTGTGAGCTTGATTGTAGCAACTAAAGGAGAGAACTTGGAGAGGGAATTGAAGAATCTATACGCGGGCGAGCGTTAGAAGGTTGAATTGAAGTCCTCGAACTTCATCGGTGTTCTTGAAGTCCTTGTACTTCATGGGTGACGACTGAGACTTAAAAGCCTCATGGGATTTTGAATGTTTG
This sequence comes from Smallanthus sonchifolius, assembly GCA_023525975.1. NCBI lineage: Eukaryota > Viridiplantae > Streptophyta > Magnoliopsida > Asterales > Asteraceae > Smallanthus > Smallanthus sonchifolius. The sequence goes on from CM042023.1 coordinate 44,384,494, forward strand.
TTTTGGAGTTTAACTTTTGGTGGCGGAGGATGAAATGAGTCACAATCAAGTGTGTGGTTATAAGTGTCTCACTGGCCTACGGGTTAAGGCCGAATACAAAAAGAGAACCTACTCTTCCGAGTGATCGGATAACCTTGGTTCAGGAAGTGTGTGATACGACATGGCATATATGTACCTATTGAATCGGATTGAAGTGTTAGTTTCTTTTCGTTTTGGAGGAAACCAGGTGATTAGTTACTCTTGGTTGATACATGGTGTCATCTTGATTACCATTGGAGTATTCATATTCGATTGACAGATTTACTAAATGTTGAACGGTGTCGAATACCTTTTGGTTGGGTTGTATTTAATGTCGTGTGACTATGAATCATTGTTTAATTCAAGACCTGGCGTAAAAGATCTTGTTTTTTTAGTATGATTGAAATTCCGCTCAAGGTGGATAGAAAACCCTAAGTGGATTTAAGGAGGAGTTGTATTGAAACTCAAATGGGAACTTTGGCGATATAAAAGTTTCCCTTAAAAAGGGGGTGCATCGAGTTCAAAAACATGGGAGGTCAAGTCCCAGTTTGTTGAACCGTTCAAACCTCACTGCTATTTTGTTAAGTGGTATGCCGTTAGAAGTTACTCGGGGGATCGTGCCGACTCCATGAAACAATTCTCGTGGTTTATCCACGAAAATGGATGGCGAGAGAAGTGGATGTTGCTTCTCAAAGCGGTGTTGAGGCGATAAATGATTGATGTTTCATCTAGAGGATTCGGTGTCTACCATAGGCAGTTAGGTGAATCGTTTGTGGCATAAGCAAATTAACCAAGTGTTGGTTCATCGGGATCCTTAGATAAGGGCTGAAACTACATGGGAATATGAGGATATATACCCGAGTGTTACCCTAATCTTTTGGAAGATCGGGTTTCGGGGACGAAACCCAAAATTAGGGGGTGTGATTTGTAAAGAACCAGTTTTTAGTTTATAAAAATAATATGGAAATTATATTATGGGGTGTAATTAAATGAAAGAAAGTTGGATGATGTTATTTAAATGTGAAATTACCTAGTTTTGTGATAAATGAGTTACAAGGGGGAGTGCAGGGACCATTCTTGCCAAATCACAAAAAAAATGATTTGGGGATTTTAGTGGGTGGCGACACACACACTTCATCAAATGTGTGTGTGTGTCGCAAGAAAGAGAGGAGCAAGAAGGGGAGGTCCTTGATGCTCAATTTCATCAATTGCATGTGTGGATTGGAAGTCTTGGCCTGCATAATCCATCCTAATCATCTAGTAAGTGTTTTTATCCATTAATTATCCTCCATGATTCTTGTTCTTGATGGGTTTGGGTGGATGAACCCTAATGGACGAAAATTGGGGGTTGTAGTGGAATTATTATTGGGTAGGATTGATAATGTAGCATTACTAAAGCTAGAGGAGTAACCAAATCATGTTAATTTCATCAAATTGGAGTTTTGAAAATTATGGTTCTTGAGAACATAATTTGGGGGTTTTCAATTGAGGTGTTGAAATATTGAAATGGATTGTTGTTAAGTGTTTGTGGTGTAATCTAAACACATTTTCATGTAGAAAATCCAATTGATTTGGTGATTCACAAATTAGATGAAATTGTGGAAATTGGGTGAAATCCTTAACGGGTCAAAATGGGTAGAATTGGTTTATTAATGGTTAAAAGCTTGTATGGAGCTTAATAAACCAAGTTTGGATTGAGGGTGAAAACCATAAGGTCTTGGGGTGGGTGTGGAAACCTTAATTGGTGTTTACTTTAGACCTTTAGATTACTAAACAAGTGTGAAAATTGTTTAGGTAACCGTGTGGACATAATCAAGGATTAATCGGAGGCGTCAAACCCAAAAGGTAAGTGCTTTGCACTCACTTAGTATTAGATAAGTAGTTTTGTGTAAGTAGCATGTGTGGTATGCTATTTACATGTTATAGTATGTTTGACTCAATGTGGATATTTAGTCAAACTAAGACATTGATGTGTGGTAATGTGGTAAATGGTCAAAGTAAAGTGTGAATGTGGTATGATTGTTGTAGTTGAAATAATAAGGAAATTAGTCAAACTAATGAATGACAATTGGTAAAAGTGGTGTAGTTGAACTATTTGGAATATAGTCAAACTAAACGTGGTAAAAGTAGTGTAATTGACTAATGTGGTAAATAGTCAAACATAAAGTGGTAAAAGTGGTGTAAATTTACTTAATGTGTAATAAGTCAAACCATTGTGGTTATGGTGAAATCGATATAAAATTGACTTAATATGATATAAGTCAAACCATTGTGGATAATGGTGAAATTGGTGTAATATGACCTTAGTGGTATAGGGTCAAACTATTAAGTTGAAATAGATGTAATTAGACTATGTGGTTAATAGTCAAACTTGAATGTGCAATTGTGGTAAATAGACGTAATTAGACTATGTGGTTAATAGTCAAATTTGAATGTGCAAAAGTGGTAAATAGATGTAAATTGACTTATGTGGTTATTGGTCAAACTAATGGGTGATATGTGGTTAAATGGTGTAAATGACTCAATGTGGTTAAGAGTCAACTAAAATGTATAATGTGGTAACATTAGACTAAAATTAACCTAATGTGGTGAAAGTCAACTGTTAGTAGTAAAATGGTAAATTGGTTGATTACATGAAGTGTAGATACTTCATGGAGGTGTAACGTGAAATGTGGATACTTCACGAATGGTAGTGAGGTCACGGGTGAAAGTAAAGTCAAGTACTTCACGAGTGACATGAAGTGTTTATACTTCATGGGTCGGCATCGAGTCAAATACTTTATGTGAGAAATCGAGTGGTGGATCTCTTGTTGGACATGTGGATATGTCAAGTTGAAAGAATGGTAAAACATACAATGAGTATGGATCGTTATGTGTTTAAAGTTGTAGGTTATTATGTACCTAAACTAACGAATTGATATAACTTGTGTTAAACTCTTAATGAGTGAGAAACGAGTAGTGGTGCTCGGGTTTGGGGTGGATTACTAACCAATTCATGTTGGTATATGTGGGTGATCATATAAGTAGTTTAAACATGAGTTTATGATGGTTAATAGCCTAAATATGCAAACGGGTCAGTCGACGGGGGGTTGCATAGGCTGAAAATCAAGTTTTGGGCATGTTTGACCTGCTGCCAGCGCCCCATACGCCCGGGCAGCGCCTCATATGCCCGGAGCGTATGGTACGCCCAAAACAGTCTGGTAGACGCTGGGATTTTCGGGTTTTTGGGGTTTTGTCCTGTCTTTGTTGTAATTACTTGTGGGAGGTCCTTAGGGCTACTTATCTTTACTGACCATATTCAAATTGATGTTTTGAATGTAGGGAAAGCTCCGGAGTGATCTCGGATCTCGCATCGTGTGGATTGGATTCTCATCGACCGTGTGGACGATTGTTTTTGTTTAACCTTCTCGTGGGGAGTTTTTACAAACTTTTGGGTTGTTTTAAAAGTTATGGATAACTTGTGGATTGTTATTTTAATACATGTTTGTAAATCTTAACATGTGGATACGTTAAATATTGTTTTGGTACCTAACTTCCGCGTTGTTTTTAAAAGTTTAAATTGGGTTGGATTTTTTGGTGTTACACTTATGATGAATATTTGATTGGGGTGTTCAATTTTACATGTTATTAGTACGGAGACAATTAAGTTTATTTAGGCAAGCCCAGTTAATATTATAAATTGACTTACAGCAGGATACATTATTCTGAGAGGATGGTGTGAAGATCAACATTCTTGCATCGAAACTTGGAATTTTCCTCTCGATCAAAAAACTTTATGGCCTGTACAAAATAATAAACTGATACAACAGGAAAACCAAGAGAGAAGTTCTTGCAAGAAGGACAACAGAGTGATTCTTTGGTTTGAAGTTGATGATACTGGATGTGGTATAAACTATTTATAAATAAATAAACATTATACATTATGTTTTTTTTCTTTTTTCAACATCCAAAAGACGATTATGATTCGTTCTGGTTCTATCTTTTAAATGTATAGGAATCGATCCAAGCAAATTGGAATCGGTGTTTGAAAGCTTTGAACAAGCTGACCCATCAACGACTAGACTGAAAGCAATACTACCCACCTAGTCTTCTTTATAAGATCACATTTATAAATGATCCATAAAATACGTTTTCTTATTTTTTTTTTATTTTTTTTAATTAATTTCAGGCATGGTGGAACTGGTCTTGGACTCTGCATCGTTAGAACTCTGGTGAGATGACCGGTCTTTCTAAACATTTACTAAATTACCACATCAAAAGAAAACTCTACATCAACACAACATTGATGAAGGAACATGTACATAAAATGAAAAAAAAAATATTTTTTCTTGTAGGACATTGTTTTAGGTCTGAAATCACAATAAGAAGTTTACATATTTTTTTAATATTTGATTGGGGTGTTCAATTCTTTAGAAACACACTATTTTAAGGATTTATAATTTTAGTGCAAGTGGTAAAGATAAGACTGCAGCAACAGAAAGGGGCGAGTCCAGAGCTTCTAAAGTATAAGGGTCTCATCCATTGTGCTCGGTTAATATCCAAACCCACCAACTCCTCCAGGTGCAAGAGGCAGCACTTCAGTAGCAAATAGAAGCCTCTTTCCATCACCAGGTAAGTGAAAAATATTATACCCCTTCACTTTTGTTGTTTGTTGATTAATTTGTTAAAATTTGTTATCCGTTTGAAAACGAAACCTGCATGAACGTGTTAGTTATCGAAAATAAGTTGTTATGGTATTAAGAATCTGGAAAAATACACTTTAGATTGATCTTTGATGGATGTTAAATAATTTTTGTTTACTATCTAACCTTCAATTTGTTAGCTTAAAGAAGATATCAGGTTATATTATCTCTTTGATGTTTTAATTATGACTGTATAGGAAATAGATTGAATTGAATGTGAACCTGTGAAGGATGTAATGCATAGTTTTAGGTTGTGAAATCAAATTCAGTGTAATTTGATCAGACATAATAGGCAATGGAATTATTCATTCTATGAAAAAATAAGTAACTTATGTTTTTTTATATTTTTTTTCTTCATGCTCCAATTTGCTATGGAAAAGGGGCTAATGTGGTTTAATTTTCATTTCATCAACTTGCTCAAGTTTCCGTTTACACCTTTTTTTTCTGAAATGATTGTTCAATGTATCCGAACTGATATGGTGATTAGTTGATTTGATATTTTGATTTGATGGCCAATTATAAAATGTTTGTGTAGAATTTGTGGGAGTGTTGGGGTGCTATAGGTGTAACTCTGTGCAAAACTGGTCCATATGACATCAAAAGGACATAAGAACTATGATTTGAGACCCAATCTGCAATTGAGTATTAGGTAAACACCTCAATTCATTAAATAGTTGATGTAAATATTATTCAATTTGTATTGATTTTGAGTATTTAGATTCTATTGTTCATAGGTATTCAGTTGGGAAACATTCTTCAGTAATACGCGATCTAAAGACTACCGATTTTGATCCGAAAGAGAAGTTTTGATACCAATTTCCACCAGAAGGATCAAAGCTTACACCACCTCATCTTCGTGGAGAATTTTGGTGGAAAGATTATTGCCCAATTGTATTTAGGTATTGCTTAAATCTATTGATAATTTGATAGAATCTTGAATTTAACTTCAGTGTTTCTGTATTGTTGATAAATTGTTAATGTTAATGATGTGTATAAACATTTGAAGGAGCTATTCCAAGTGGATCCTACATATTATATGTTAGCAATTTGTGGGAATGATGCTTTTCATGAGCTTTCTTCGCCTGGGAAGAGTGAGAGCATTTCTCCGCCTGAATTAATTTATGCTTTGAATTCTTAGATCTTAGATAATTTCGCTGAACGAGTGTGTAAGTAATATGAATTCTATTCGAATTCGAATCATGTTTCGGCCGCAACGCGCCGGGGAATAATACTAGTTAAAATTATTAGACAAATTGGATTTTGATAATCTAAATGTAACTTATTGGCCAATAATAATTAATACTGATAATTCGTCCAATCACATTTCTAACTTTCAATTTTGTTACCAATTACAATCTCACTCATAAAATAATCACAAAATTTATATTGATATCATCTCGATTTAACTCACAAGGATCATTATGAGCAAAACAGGGGAACATACCATTCTTGTAAACGAAATCGTGTGTAAATATATGATAACAATGCGTGTGAGATTGCCTTTGACATAAAAAATGAAAGTTAAAAGTGTCATCGCCTCATCGGTTATAGTGGTAGCATGAATTATTATCGATAAATGAATTTTAATTTAAATAGTAAAAATATAAATTTTCAAAATTTTATAATATGATAAGGAAAAAAAAAGCAAGTAGAGATTAAAAATATGCTTGTACTTTCCCCAGCTATCCCATATGGGTTTAATGAATATTGGTAGGTGGTATTGTAGCTGTACTATATCTGTTAACAAGTTGTCATTTTTGTTCGCCAGCAAAGATTTTGATTCAATAATAACAATAATGTTATTGTTGAAAAGAAGCATAACGGAAACATGTCCTTAAGGTTTTAATTCTTTTGTCAAATCGTGTTACTATAAAAGGAATATCTAATATAGGAAAAATATTATTTTTCTTTGATAAAATAAATAAATTTTTTTTTTTATGATAAAAATACAATTTTGTTTATATAAAAATTGATTACAACAATGTCCTGGATGTAAAATAAACATACGTAAATATGTCTTTCTAGGGTTTCACTTTCTTTTCCAAAGTGTTGGTACTTTGAAAAGGACCATTGTCTGTAAATGATGAATTATATTAACAACTAAATTGTCCAACGATAAAGACGGATGCCACATTTTGGTTGATTTAGCTGTGGTACGATATTCTATTTATTACTTGTGATCGTTTTACCAAAAAGGAAAAAGAAACCATGTGATGTAGAAGAAGTGGTTGAATCCTGTAGCCTGAAATTAATGTCTTAAGTTTAGTATGAAAACAGTGTTTTCAAACCCGAATTGGACGGATCGGACAGGGAACCGGATGTTGGAGTTTTGGATGAAAATGAGTTTTTCACAAAATTGCAAAATGACTTTTTGTCAACTTTGGATAGAAATAAATAGATATAACTAATGTTAATATTCTTATTTCTTTATGGGTTTGTGTTCTCTTACATGAGACCTTCTCTAAGAAACAAACCACGTCCAAAACGGAGCTAAGATTAATAAGATATCGATGCTTAAAGTTAGGTATTTAGAGCTGTTAAAATTCAGCTTTTCTTGAGTAGGAAAGTTAGGAAACTTGTCCCACATAGTGGGATGACAAACCTTTGACTGGATCATAAGGAGGAACACTCCTCTAGGATTGTTACCTTATAAGAAATGACACTCAGTGGGAGTCAAAAGAGTGTAGAGCACCCGACGTGCCCACGGGCTCGTGACGAGGGGCGATGAGTGTAATGTGGCATTTATTTTTTACCGACTTCAAGTGGGCAGCGCGACAGGTACACGGATGGTGTCTGGGCAACCTATGGGGTTCGTCCATGCAGAGTGTCCGGCTAGCCTACACGTGAAAGCGCGAATGACACCCAGGTACACGGCTTGTGCGCGCTAGCGGGTAGAGCCTGGTCCGCGTGTCCGCGTGCCATGCAACGTCCACGGCAGCTGTGCGGCCTGGCGTATGTAGCATTGTCTGCGTATCCATGTCCGGATATACGCGTGCGGCCTGGCAGGTGAATCCTGGTACGCGTGGCGTGTCCAACTATACGCACGGTTAGTTCATAACTGCTAAACAGTTTCCTATTGACCATCTCTTCAGACTTAAGTATTTGACAGTTACGAATCAGAATTCAAAAACCAAATAAAGAGTATTAAAGACATTTAATTCTCTTTATTTTCAGTTTTAAATTTCATCATCTGTTACGATTCTTAATTCCTGTATAAATACCAAGACTTGATTGGCATTTCAAGACACTGAAACCAACATAGAACATAGCAGAAAAGTCTGCAAGAACTCTCTACTTCTACTCTCTTCTTCTCAAGGTATTATTTCAGGTTTAGAGTCCTCCCCGGATGTACACACAGTTTCGGCCGTTGTACCCTGGGAAACATCTCTTGGGAGACTCGGAATTTGTTTTAAGAGACCCGTGTTAAGCATTAACCCTCGGTCACAAAATCAGCTTTCGTTTTATGTTTTATACTTTTTGAAACATCCTACTTATTTCCTTATTTCATCAGAGTATTCTATTGCGGAAAACGGTCCCAGTTTAACAAAACCATGCCATTAAATGGCTAAGGTAACTTTTTTATTTTAATATTGTTTTACATAAGATGATATGATTACATCATACTATATAGGGATTCTTCGATTCCGACCGCTCCGTCCTCAGGTAGCTTTATTCCACGTGCCTCTTTCTTTCAGTGTTTGAAAAACGCTTTTGAATTAGCTTAAGCTATGTAAGTACACTGCATCTTTTAATTTCATTATGAACCCTTTAGGTTCTTATTTTTGTTCAAGTTTCTCGGGCTCTCGGTGCCCCCGTGACCATCTCCGGACGTGCCTTCGGTCACGTCATTCGTATATTTTATAGGTGTACCAACCCTCTCGCAACCATCTTAGGCCGTACCTCCGGTCCGAGTATTGGCAAGGTTCTTATACTCGTCAGTATAGACCCCTTGCATTTGTCACGAAGACTCATTCATTCCTCAGCCCAATAGGCTTGGAATCTTTTCCTTCTCAGCCCCGTAGGCTTGGAGTTCCTTTTTCCTCAGCCATGAAGGCTTGGAATCTTTTTCCTCAGCCCTGTAGGCTTGGAATCTTTTTAGTTTTCTTCTTTATTATTGAGATCCACCTTACAGGCCGAGTATCTTATTTTATTTGGGACCTTGAGTATCTTAGACTCACAGCCTCCCAAATGTATCAAACATTTGTTTTTATTTCACGTATATGCTTGATTTATCTCCCAACCAGTCCTCACCTTAAAACTTCGTAACAGTTTCTCCATGATGCATTAAAAGGGTTTATATATAGGAAGTACCAGTGGCGTATCCACCACCCTTTTGATACTTCGTGAGTACTCCGTTATTTCAGTTTAGGGTTTAGACTCGCTCCATCATACTCATTCGTACCTGCACTTATCATCTTACATTCACGTATTCATATTCATCATGTATTCACATGTTCATGTATTCATGTGTTCAACTTTATCACATATCCATACTATTTATATATTGTAAACTGGGGTGATTATCCTTCTAGAGCAGTACCTCCAACAAAGATGTTCCCAGGAAAGAGTGACGGGTCTAGGAGAGATTTATACGCCACTCTTTCCTTAGACAGAACATTCTGTTTGTCAGATAACTACATACCGGTTGGAAGTTCTCCCGTACGTTTACTATATTTTCATTACTGTCTTTTAGTCTATATCCCTAAACATTCATAATGGTTTCACCATGAAGCATTAAAGGGGTTTATATATAGGAAGTACCAGCGGCGTATCCACCACTCCTTGAATACGTCGTGGCTACTCCATTATTCCTGTTTAGTGTTTAGACTAACCCTTCATTACACTGTACCCTCGTCATATACATATCACATAACACATATCATTTAAACACTTAATTCACATAATCGTGTCTAGGGCACGGGTCAGTGTACTTACATTATCCTCGTGTAGTTCCTAAGTTCGTTGCTCGTCTAGACACTTTCCTTAACTCGAACCGCACTCGCAACGTACCACACTCATAACCACCGTGCTTGTAACCGTCACTCTGATCTCCTCGGTATGCCTGTGTGTATGTGATGGTGGTGATGGTGTTTGTGATTTCAAATGAATGGCCAAGTGCAACTATTTATAGGGCTGAGTTGGGATCCATGTCAGACCGATATCCCTGGTGATGTCGGTCCGACATCTAGGTGTGGCAGTGTATTGGCTTGGTGAGCATATAACTGACCGTTATGCGTATGATGTCGTTCCGCTATGGGTATAGCGGACCGCTATGATTTCATGTCGGTCCGATATCTGTTTTACACGCGTTAGATCTCAATGGCGAGTCATCCAACACGTATCATCTTCTGAGAAATTCCTTGCTCCTTACATGTCGGACAGCTATCCATCTGATCTGTTAACTTTTCATATTTTTCATTTTCAGCCCTTGAACTTTAAGGTAATTGTATTCTAACCCCCTATACTTTAATATAATGTCATTTTAACCCCCTAGGGTTTTACCAAATGACCAATTTAGTCCTCCAACTTGTATTTCTTTATAAATTGGGGTGTTACACTTTTTTTTATTTCTATTGTAAAAGTATTATAATTTACTGATTTCTTTGTTTCTTGTATTGTAATTTGGAATTATACAAGTGTTAGTATTTTATTTTTGGTGGACGGTTCCTACACCGGATACTTGGGCGCTCCGGTTATGTCTGTTGAAACAGGCCTGCAGCGACCCGGCCGGTTGGGCCGGAAACCCGGTGGTTGGCTATTTTTTTTATTTATTTTTTTATCTCTTTTAAGTGTGGATTGGTATGCTCTTTAATTCATATTTCGTAGCTAATTGTTAGTTTAAGATTATTGGAATTGACTTGTTGGTGATTTTTGAAGGATTAATGGTTGTTTGAATTGATTTATTTTTATAATATTTATGACGTCGTCCGATTCTTAAATCCGGTGCCACCGGTCCGACCAATAAGGAGACCGGTTCGACGTCCGGTCCGGTTCTGAAAACATTATTTTAAAATGTTTGGAGTAGTTAAGAATTTAAAAAAGAATCAAAATTTATCGTCGAAAGAAATTGAAGTGAATGACAAGTTGAATTATCAAGAGAAAGAAATTAGTGGTAAGAAGTACAGATAATTGTATCAGGGTCGTCCCCGAGAATACATGAAAATTCGTGGGCCTGGGGCGAGTAGAGAAAAATGGATCCTTATAATATAAAATCAATAACTCATATATAAAATTTTTAAATGTTCAATGCTAACTTCATGCTTTTTAACTCTAGGAGTAGCATATATTTTTTTTAAATAATATATATATATATAATATAAAAAAAAATAAAAATTTCAGCCTCAAGAAAAAAAATTAAAAATTTCAGCCTAAATAATATATATATATATAATACTAAAATGATATTTTTAAGAGGTGATATAGTGGTAAACATTTGATTCCTCTATAGTAAAAGCCTCAGTTTTGAATCATGATTATGCTGGTTTTTCTGTCATAATCTTTTGAAAGCCACGTGCATAGCGCAAGCTACGATTTGTTTGATTATATTGGTTAGCAGGGTATTGACGGGTCCGGTTCTGGTAACGAATTCTCATGGTTACCAAAAATGATGTACCAATCAAGAACATAAAAAGTTTCCTTACCATAAGCGTGCACATCAAACACAATGATGTCGGTTATGTCGGGTTTTCTTGTGTATTGATACATAAACACAAAAGGTTACGAATTTTAAGTTTAAAACAATTTGAAAACTATAAGTAAAACCAAACAAACATTATGAATTCTAGATGAGATCATCAACAAGAATACTTCCTTGCTAAATCCTATTGCACATGAATCGCAAACTCCTAAACACTAAAACGAATTTAAAGTTTTGTATGGGTCGTGTGGTTTCCTTGTGCTTGAAACGAGACCTACATTACTTGACCAACAAGTGTAATTTTTATTAAGCTCAGTCCTAATCCAGTTGTAACTAAAATACATTATCCAATAATTAAGTAACTATCTTTTATTTTATATATATAAAAGAAAACTAATTGTTTAATTAGATTAAATTTTAAATTCAATTTTAAAAAAAGTATTATATATTACTATCTATATTAAAAACGGAGGATACTGAATAGTAACCCCTCATCCAATCAGGATCTGTCACATGGTAAGTTCTAGTTGGATTCTTTTTTCTTTTTCTTAATTTCATGATTTTTTATGAGCGCACTTCAATATTTATGTTTGGAGCGGCAAGGTGAATGAGAATGGGCGCTAGCCTATCTAGTCCGCATCCCACATCCCCACCCGTGTCACCCAGGTTCGAATCCCAGTCCCCCTCCTCACCGGTTTTTGGTTCATTGACTTCTGCATTTCTTTATGTTGACGTCATAATTACTTTTTTTATTATTTAAAAAAAGTTCATTTTAAAATAAACAAATTTTAATTTTTTTTCTTAATAATTTAAATCTTAAAAAAAAATTGGGGGCTGGAACATTTAGAATATTATGTTTATTTAAGCTCCAAATGAATCGTTACAACGTGCTTATTTTTATCTACGTTGTTAAAAGCCGAGTCGTCGTTGCGCTTGCCACGCCGTAGCGTGCGGGGATGTTTTTGGTAACATCCGGCCTCTCAGACCACCAATATTGTCCGCTTTGCCCACGGGGAGCTCACATATTTGTTTTTTATTGCTCTGGTGAAAACTTTCTAAGAGGTCACCCATCCCTGGATTACTCCCATCCGAGCACGCTTAACTGTGGAATTCTCCTCTTATCCACAACCAGTGCGCCCAAAATGCGTTGATGGTATTTAAGGTGGATAATTTCTTATGAACCCAGCAGCTTTACTGTCCACGGCTTATTTGGGATTTGCCTAGGGTGTTACAACCCCCCCCTCCTGGACTCATCATCATTGATGAAGTTTGCCTCACCATCCCAATCAGGGATGTGAGATTTGCCTATGATGTCCTCGTGAACACCCCCGGGGACTCACCATCATCGATGATGCTTGCCCCACCATCCCAAACGGCACGGGAGTGGCTGTTATACCATTTGTAACAACCCAAGTAAGCCATGCCAAAATTTTGTCCGCTTCGCCTTCGATGGGTTGTTCATCTAGGAACTCACGGTTTTGTTTTCGCCCGACGAATTGCTCGTACAGGAAAACGCGTCCTAATAGATAAGGTTTCCACCCCTAATAAGGAAGAATCGTTCTTCCCTCAACCGATATTTAAAATAATTCGAATATACCTCAAAAGACCTCCTTTAATGAGAGATATTAATTATTTAATAATATTTTTTTTATAATTATTACTTAGCATATTAATAATTAATAAAATTCAAAGATTGGATAAAAAATAATCAGGCTTGGGCTTTAAGTATAATACCAATCCATGGTCGAGTCTAGGACTGAACTTTTAATAATGGCCGGGTCATGTCTCATTCGCAATTGTTTTTGTGTCGTTTTACATTAAAATATCACGAAGAAAAAACAACCCTATAAAAGGGTCACTTATTGCAGTTGTCCTTTCTAAAAGCTCAATCACCCTCTGTTTTAAAAACTAAAATATCACGTTAGCGGTAGGTGGAGGTTTAAAACCATTTGAAATTAAGCTAGAGAACTCCCCTTCAGATTAAGGTTTCTACCCCCCGTTTATGACGGATTAGTGTAAATTAATAGAAGTAGTTTAGGTGGTCCCAAAATGTGATATTGCTATTAAAGAGAAAAAAACGACTTAAGATTTTAAATTAATGCTTTAAAATTATTTTTAAATTGTATTTTCAGTCCTATAAATTAAAGAGGTAACATCACGTAATAGTTACCAAGTTTCTCAAGTGTATATTAAAATCATTCAAAGTTTTTTATTCCTCTAAACTCACCTAACTTTCATTAAGTGTTTAAATCTTGTGTATTTTTTTATAAATGTTAGAATTTTAAAAAATGAAGTTAAACTGAACATATATGAATCCTTATTACTATTTAGTAATTTTTTTTAAGTTTACTTGAAATATGAAGGTATTATTGAAGAAAAAATAAGTAAGTAATAATTAAGTTTCATGATTTTCAATTTAAGTCAAATTTAAAGAAAACATAATAATCAAATAGTAACTAGGATTCATACAATTCTATTTAAGTCACTTAATTTAAAAAAATATTATATAGAAAGTTTCATAAGATTAGAATAATAATAAAAGTTAAGTAAATTTAAAGAAATAAAAATACTTTGAGTTAGTTTAATGAAACACTTAGAGAAATTTGGATAATATTATATAATTTTTTCCTAAATAAAAAAAATAGTTCATTTAGAATTTAAAAATAGTCAATAAGGAAGTGAAAGTTTGCAATCCAAACATAAGAATGATAATCAAAATTAAACCGACACATTAAAGTTATAACTAGAAAACTAGCTCCGTCCTTCCCGGCGGGAAGCAGACTTTAACCGTTTGAGGCGGTGACATTAACATGGCTAATCATAAAAAAACGTGGTTAAGTAAAGAAAAGAAACGTATAAAGTTACGGCGACTCGGTTAGCCAATAAAAAAATGTAAAAAAACAAAAGAAAAAAACCCAAAAAAGGTTAAGACGAACCAACAGGGAGGTGACACGTAGCTTGGCGGTGGTTAAAGACACCTAGTTTTGACATTTTACAAAGTTGAGGGGGAGTTTTGGTCGACACCTGTAAATGAGTATAACAAAATTTATACCGAGACGTCAAGAAAAAAAATAGAACGCAACCACCAGTTAATTTTTATTTTTAAATTAACGAACGAAAGTTAATGAGGAAAAATTAGTTTATATATACTGCAGTGGATAAAATCGAAACTTTATAAACTTGAAGGGGTCAAAATAAAACTCGAGGGGTAAGTTTTGCCAACTTACAAAGTTGAGGGAAGGTTTTGTCGGTAGAAAAAGTCCATCAACACTTGTAAATGAGTATATTGATAATAATACTCTTTTGCCTATTAGGCCACACGATGTGGTCTCGGGAAAACACTCAGCGCCGATCGGGGAAATCGGGAATACCATTCCTTCTACTTTGGAGCCGACGAAAAGGGAACAAATTTGGGGGTCCATCGCCAATTATTTTACCGAAGACAACGGTCATATGACCGTTCCTTTTTTTACCATTTAGGGCTTTTCAGACTTATACTTATCCTCAAAAATATAAAAAAAAAATAAAACGTAAATGTGAAATTTCCTAACATTTCATCCCCACATCCCCAGTTCCTTTGTAACTACGCACGGCCAAACCTTAGATCTACGTCTTCAAAGGTAACCAACCCATCTCTCTTGTAAGGCCTCAACTCGGGAGACCTCGCTTGTTGGAATTACTCATAAACATAGTCATTAAAATGTTGAACTTAAATTAAAACATGCAATCGAAGCGGAAGCATACAACATTCAGTTACATAACAGCGGAAGTCTTAACATAAAAGAAACATTGTCTTAATATATAATCAAATAAAACGGGATGTCAGTCTCGTGCCAGGTAGCCATCACGCCCTTGCACGCCCCTTCTTCTTGTTACATGAAGTGCATACTAAAAGTCAGCTAACGCTGGTGTGATCTAGTTTAAAACAATCAATCATAAACATTATTCTTTTCATAAACTTGTGAGTGTAAATATATATGTATATATTCTTTTCATAAACTTGTGTGTAAATATATATGTATATTTGTACATGTAACGAACCAAAAATCCAAATATAATATTATTTGCCTTAATAATATTATGAGGGGTGAAATTGGAATGTATTTATATGGAAGGTTTGTTTTAAATAATACAAATCTCTAGTTTTGGATTCATGGAGTCATTTCTGAAAGATGGAGGGGCTGTTTTGTAATTAATACAAACTTAATTTGTGTTAAATGATATGATCAGGCAAAACACACACACTCTTGGTGTGTTTTTGCGATTTCAACAAGGAGAGCAAGGAGGGAGGGCTGATTTTTGAAGCCTTGGTGATTGCATGCTAGATTGAAGGGTTTTGATCAACACAATCCTTTCCAAGCATCAAGTAAGTATCATCTTCTCCATCAAATCCTTGATAAACCTTGTTCTTGGTGGGTTTGGGTTGGTGAACCCTATGTGTTCAAAATTGGGGATGATGGTGTGTAATTTGTTGTTTAGAAGTGTTAGTCTAGCTTATCTAAAGCTAGATGATTGATCAATTCTTGTTATTAATATCCAATTTGATGATTCAAGAATTAGGGTTCTTAAGGGTGAATTGGAGGTTTTTGATTTAGGGATTTTGATTGTTGAGTTGAAGTTGGATAAGTGTCTAGGGAGTTAATAGACACATAATTAACCATAAAGCCCCAATTATTATGGTGTTTATAAAATTGAGTTTTGGTGTAACTTGGTTGGAAACCTTAACGGGTCAAAATGGATGAACGTGGTCTTGGGAAGTTTAAAACTTGTTTAAAAATATAATTAATCAAGTTAGAATGGGTGTAATCCATAAAGTCTAGGGTGAGTGTTAGACCTCAATTGGTGAATGGTGAAATTGGTGGATTGAGAGTTTGACTTTATTGGGTCAAACGGGTCATTTGGGTTGAAAGGTGGTTATTGGGTGTTGAGGGTTTGGTTAAGTTTGTGTTAACTAATCTAAGTTAGAATATTGATCTTTAGATCATAAAGGTGTGTTAGGTGTCAATTGGTGATCAATTGATTACTAATTGTAAATGGGTCGTATAGGTGATCAAGTGGTAAGGAAGCTAGCTTGGAGGATCAAGCAGGGTCATCTTTAGAAAAAGGTAAGTGCTTGCACTTACTTAGTAATGATAGGTGGTAGTAAATGTACATACTTGATATACATGTTGATTTTGGTTGATTATCATATGTGTAAATGTGGGTATGATGATTTGGTGAAATTGCATATGGTGTATGAATGCAAAGGGTGGGTGCTTAAGATGCTTGAGGTCTATGAACCTCACAATGTCATAGGGTATTTATAGTACTAGAATTACTTATGATTTCTATGGCGTCATTTGTATGTTTGTATTGAATGTAAGGTAGGGTGAATGAATGGTTTGAAGTCTTTGAATTCAACATTTGGAAAGGGTGGGATTGGGGTCTTTGAACCTCACATGTCGGGTATATTTTATGGGTTATAGGATTAAGTTGGTAATTTATGTGTGTGCACTTGTTGTATGATTAAGGTTGGTGTTTGAGGTCTAAGAACCTCACATGTGGTAGCTATGTGTTGATATTGTTTGAAGTCACGAACTTCACAAGGATGTTGGTAATTGAGATGTAAGAATCTCACAAGGATGGTTTGAGTTTGTGGTCAAAGAACCACACAATTATGATATGGTGTTTGAGGTCTTTAGAACCTCACAAAGGAGTACGGTCGGGTTTTAGGGTGGATTACTAACCATTTGACGTTAGTATATGTGGGTAAGCTTATATGTGGTTAAAATATAAGTTTATGATTGTTAATAGTTTAAATATGCAAACGGGTCGGGATTTGACATGTAAGGTGTCATTACATGTTGTCGGAAAAACCCAAAAACTTCAAATAAGTATATCTCGGGCTAGAAAATGAACTACGATACCCATAATATATGAATTTGGGGTGCCTCGACGTGAGGAATTTGAAATTTGGTATTGTTGACCTGTAGGGGGCGCATAATGCGCTGGTACCGGCGCATTGGCGAGTCTGCAGCCGGCGCAAATTGCGCTGAAATTCCACTGATTTGTGCCGGTAAAAAAGTGGAAATGACATTTTTGGGCCAAGGCTAAGGTGTTAACTTGTGAATGGTCCTAGGGGTGTCTATCATTACTAATGGTTGTTTGTTTGGGTGTTTTTATACATTTAAGCTCCGGTCTAGTCTCGGGTCACACTTCGTGTCGATTTGGATTCTCATTCGTTTGATGGATGTTAACGGGTGGAGTTATAATCCTCGTTGGGATTCATTAAAATTACCAGATTTGATAATGAATATATAGTTCCCGATTAAGAACACAGTCGCGGTACGAGGAGTTGGCCTCCGGTGTCTCCTGCTTCGTCTCCGGTGGGCTTGGTGTGTGTAATAGCTTCTGTGGAACTCGTACAGGGTGCGAAGTGTGTTCGATTGAGAGGATAACAGGTTAAACGATAGAATTTGATGATTAAACATAATGTGTCGACGATTATGAGGTTAATGCCCATAATTGGGTTTAATTCGCAATAGATGGAGTTGTTAATTGGTCTCATAATGACCGTGAATGGTATTAACTTGGGCAACGATTACTGAATCAAACATAATTCGATCATGGGATTTGAATTTGGATCCAAAATTGTGAGTTTGACTTCTAAAAGTCAACCAAAATCGAAATCAAGTTAATTACAGAATCAGTCCCTCTGATTTCATGTATTAAAGATTGAGAATAGGCAGAAACGGTCCTTGTGGTTTGAATTGAGTTAAACACATGGTTAGTTGACTTTCTAAAGTCAACCAGAATATAATTATTAAATTTTGACTTTACAAAGTCAATCAGATTTGAGTTTGGAGTAATTACACAATTAGTCCTTACAGTTTTAAGTTTAGAAAATGACAGAATTAGTCCCTGGAGTTTGAGTTAGGTTAACTAAGTTAACTGTAATTTACCGGGTGTCACAAAGTGACAGTGTACTGGCCCCTTGGAGAGCAAGTTAGGGTTTGCACGACCGTGCAATGGGATGCACGGTCGTGCATTGCCCTACTGCTCTCCAGTTTTGTCTTTTAGCTGTTGTGTTGACCTGTTTTGACTTCTTGGGGGGTCAATGCTCGGGTTTGGTCCTCCAAAAGCTTGACTTCTTCATGTTTTAAACTGGTTTTTGCTCTGTTTATCTTAGGACACCGAATAAACTGCAATTGTAAAATATTAACGCATTAAGTATCATTTGCAAGGCTTTTAATCAATTAGTACCATAATATGAGGATTATTATGCATTTAAACATGTATAATTTAGGGCATATCATAATACCCACACTTAAACTTTGCTTGTCCTCAAGCAAACTCATGCATGATCATACCCATAACTAAAAACTTTATTACGGAAATGGAGCTCCAAGCAAGTCGAAGCTCCGGGATAACTCTTGAGTTGCTTATTCTATTTTTTTGCTTTTCTATGATGGAATCCATGACAAGACTACTAGAAATTCAATTATGCATAAACTTTCACTCCTCACAATGTTCAGTCAACTCTAGGGTTATATATGTATGGATAATATAAGTTAAGTGGAACACTCAAGTTCGAATTGAATTATACAATGGTCATAAGCTTGTATGCAAATCAAGTCTCCATCAATTAACTAAGTAGTATGCATGAATCAAGAGGACTTTAAAGGGTTGTAATATGGCTAAAATAAAAATAGAGGGTGAAAATGAAATTTTTTTAAAGATTTTTATGGGTTTAAAAAGGGTTTTGAAGGGCTGCAGCTATCATGAAACACACAGCTACGGCCTCATGGCTTAAAATGGAAAATACTAGCAGGTCCCTCTACAGTACTCAGATCAAGAGGGTATAACTAATCTGATAGCTCGTTTATGGTCAAATTGCTAAGACCAAGATCTCTTATCATTCTCAACTCTTCCCTTACTACATAGTACACATTACTGCTTTTCCGTACGGATCTTTCGGCATGTAGCCTAACAGCTCCTACTTTGATCAGATGCGTATACTCATGCTGGGAATGAGTTTGATTCTTGCTACACTTTCCATCATGGATCCAGTTGCCACACTTCACACATTTGTTGTATCTTTTGGCGGCACTTTTTGACAAGCCGCAGAATGGTGGCAATTGCTCTTGCTTGCGTCACCGTTTTCTAACATCACTAGTTTCTTTGAAAACTTTCTCTCGGGGTTCGGATGGTAATTCAGGCTTTGCGAAATGAAGGCAGAAAAGCAAATTGAAATCAAAAGTGTAGGTCCAGATTTCTCTTGAAATCACTGATTTGATCGATTACACACACACACAGGCGGAAACTGTGTGTATGGTGGTGAAACAGATAATAGAAACAATGTTGGTGAAGATAACAGGCTAACCATAGTTTGAATCAACACGCACATGGTATGAAAGTGTAAGAACACAGTGAATAAACAACTGCAAATTGTATTGATTCAGGAAAAATGTGAAAGAGAAGGTTCAGGGTTACAGCCGCTACTCACTCCCTAAACATTCTCAAACTAGGCTATTTATAGTAGTGACAGTATCGAAACTATGTTCAATCGAAACTACTAGTTTCGATTGACCATTTACAAGTGATACAAAGACTGTCGAAACTACCATCTATCGAAACTACTAGTTTCGATTGAACAGACTCAATCGAAACTAAGTAGTTTCGATGGCCCAGACTTAAAATAAAAACAGTAAATTACATAAAACTGAAATTACATTTAATGAAATGACAGAAAGTAAACTAGTCTAAAACTGTTTAAACAAACAATAAATGACAATAACTTATACATAAGATATGACTCTACAATCTCCCCCTAAGCTGTTGCATTACCGTCTTCAGCTCTTCATCAAGCAGCTGGTCCTTCAGTTGTCCTCGGTATAAAAGGTTTAACATGGAGAGATACAACCAATTGGTAGGCTTTAGCATCAGCTTCATCTTCATCACTGTATGCCTGAATGTGATTCTGAAAAAGGATTTCCAGATCTTCAGGCTGAAACTTCAACAGCTCCATGGGCTCAAAGATGGTGATGTCTTCCTTGCCCTAACAATCTATTACTGCACTGCCAATGATTGGGTCATAATACCACTTTCTGAAAGTTTATAGCTGGACAGGTACAGATTTTGGAATGGTGATGGTCTTGTGAGTGTGGGCAGGCTTGTACCTTAAGAACACATATGGCTTGTTAGTCTTAGGATGAAACCTAGTCTTTGAGATCTTCTTTTGAGTTTTCCTAGGCTTCATTCCTTTGAAATCATTATTGACTTGAGAATGCAGAAATTTCTCAAAGTCATAAGCCATCATGACCTTCCTAGGGTTTTGAAGTGGAAGTTTGGCTAAATCCCTGAGGTCATAGAAAGGAAGGGTTTGGAAGTCAGTCATATTTTTAATGTGCTGAACTCCCCCTCTATATCTTCTTATGATAAAGAGCTTCCTTTCAGCATCATACTTCCAGCCAATTAGAGGCCTTTTTAGTTCTTGATACTCTGCTATCCATTCATATGTCTTAGGAGTTTCCTCTTGAATTATTTTCTTAAACCAGGACTTTCTTGAAGTTGGAGGTTTAGGAGCAACCGAGGGTGAATCTTGTGCTGGACCGGATTCGGAGACTGTAGTGGTTGGTTCAGGAGTGACTGTTTTGATAAGATTAATCTGAACATCTTCTTCACCCTTTTCTTCGTCAGATAAGGTTTAAATTTTATCTCCGTCTTCCGTAAAGTATCTAGTTCGCTCAGTCTCCTTTTCTTCAGTGGTCAGGATTTCTGGATAAAGATCATTATACCCAAAGTTTTTGATGTCTTCTAAAAGGGCATTCAGCTCATCATCAAATGGGATGTCTTCTTCATCAAGAATCACGGTCTCTATTTCAGTGGAAGTCCCTTTCCCTCTCTTCCTTGCCTCTCTTCTTTCACTAGCTGAGGGAAGGTTTAGTTCTGTACCTTCAACTTTGACTTTAACCGCCTCTTTTGTCTTTTCAATATGGCCAGCAAATATAGTTAGTGCAGATTCTGGATTAGTTACAAGGTCAGGAGATGAGGGTTCAACCAAAGATGTGGTCTCCCCCTGAGCTGTTGAAGTAGTTGGTTGTTTTTGCACAGGTTTAACCATTGAGGCTTTGAGCTGCTCCACTGCTTCAGCCAAAGCCTTGAATTCTTCATTTTGCTTTGATATTAGTTTCTGCTGTGTTTCAAGTTGAGTTTGTTGGACCTCAATTTGGGTATGTAAACCCCCAACTTCCAGGTTCAGGTCTTTAACCTCTTCCTGGACATTATGCAAATTATTTTTTAAGCCTTCAATTTCTTCATCTTTCTTTTGAATCGTATCCTGCATTTTCTTCAGTTCAAGGCTTAGAGTCTTAACTCTTGGTACAGGAGAGGCTGAATCATGAGTTGGTGATGTGGGAATAGTATGGATGGGTGATTGTTGTGGAGATGGTTGTGGAGTGGGTTGTGGAGTAGGTTGTGGAGATGGTTGTGGAGATGGTTGTGGAGATGGTTGTGAAGATGGTTGTGGAGATGGTTGTGGAGTGGCTAATAGAGAATCTGATGAGGATGACAAGTCTTCAAATCCTGTTTTGATTTTCTTTGCCTTAGGCTCTTCTTCCTCAAAATCAGAACCTGACTCAACCTGTCGTTTAGAGGAAGATGCAGGATGCATTGTTCTATCATCTGAATCAGACTTGTAGTAGTCAGATCCATAAATCCCTGCATCCAGAGTTCCACTTGATTCTACGACTTCCTCCTCTACTCCATGCATGCCAGTTTCAACATTAACTGCTGGCTCTTGAACTATCTGAATTTGTTCAACAAAAGGAGCCTCTATCACAGGCTCAATGATGGGTTGTTCTTGTTCTTGAACATCAAGGACGTTTATCTCAATCTCAGCTTCATCAATAGGTGCATTACCTTGATCTTGCTCAACTTCCATTTCTTCTTCTTCAGATGATGAGTTCTCTTCTTCAAGATCAGGGTCAATGTCAGGGATAAATTCTTCTTCTTCACCAATAATATGACCAAACAGGGGAACGTCAGCTATTGCCCTGTTGGTTCTCTTGTTAGTACTCCTCATATAGCTGAGAGTCTTGGCAATCATGTGATCGAACACAAAGGTGTTCCCACCATGTTGCAGCTCAGGATGAACATGATTGATGATAATTTGTAAAAATCTAGGATATGCCAAGAATTTCTCCTTCACAGCTCCAGTTAGATTGTCTTTTAACTGTCTGAATATGAAGCCAGAAAAGTTGTAATCTCTTCCCTTGATTATCCCCAAAATAGCTGAGCCCAGAGTGCTGTTTGCTGAATCAAACCCTCCTTTTCTGATTGATAGGCAGTGAATAAACACATGCACTATATATCTCCAGTGGCTTGGTAAGGAGTTCTTGATTATCTGGCCACTCTTGAATTCATCCGGATGACCCAACCTTCTGAAGCATTCTTTAACATAGAAGATTGGGAATTCAATAGGTGCATCTGGATTATCATTAAACTGAAGCACCTCTCTAATTGTAGCTTCAGAAAGTAAGACTTCTTGGCCACGCACAGTTGCTCTAATGTGCTCTATATTCTCAATTGTGATAATTTCTGCAGTCTCCCAGAATTCTCTTATAGTTGTCTCAAACACCGGCAGATTATTGCTGATGGCAAAGCTAATGTTGGAGTTTGCCAGGAAGTTTAGTACAGGAATGAACTCTGCAGCCTTAGGATCATTGGCATTGAGGAATGCACAGACATTGTGTCTTTTTACAAATAAGATATCCATACCTGTAAAGTTTATCAATTTTGCACAATAAGTAAGATTTCTGAAAATACTGAATCGAAACAAGATATATCAACACTTAGAAAAAATTTGAAGTCCTAACTGTCGAAACAACTAGTTTCGATTGAGATCAACACAGTCGAAACAACTAGTTTCGATGGAGATCAAAACTGTCGAAACAACTAGTTTCGATGGAGATCAAAACTGTCGAAACAACTAGTTTCGATGGAGATCAAAACTGTCGAAACAACTAGTTTCAATGGAGATGAACTTATCGAAACTATCTAGTTTCGATCAGAGATACTAGGGCAAGTTTGGGTGTCGAAACTAGTAGTTTTGATTGAAAAAACTTTTATAAATTTTTTTTTTGAAAGCGTTAAACCCCTTTGTCGAAACTACTTGGTTTTAAAACCCAAACCTCTCTGATTCGTTATACTTAGACTGATATAAACAATTTAAAAGAAAGGTTTAGAGTGGCCTGTAAGTGACGGAGCTTCATCTTACCGAATGTGAAATGTTATCTGCAAGAATACACAAATAATCGTGAGTTCTAAGATGATTGAAATGTATGCAAACACAGAGAAGCACACAAACAACTATTATTATGAAGATTTAGTCGAACAAATTTTAATTTTTGAAACCCTGGATCTGCCGTATTTGCAAAAATCATCAAAAGGAGGTAGTGAGACGTTACCTGATGATGGAGACGATAGAGATAACGGGGAAAATCAGTTGATATCTTGCAACCCAGACCGACGATTTGAGAGATTGTGTGAATGACGGAGAAGGCGAAAAGGTTTTGAAAAATTTGAGTAAGAATCAGTATGACGGGAGGGATTGCTTATGAAGGCTTTTAATTCTCGTGAGACAAAAGACAAAATTGCCCCTGTCGAAACAACTAGTTTCGATAGGACAAACTAGTTTCGATATGTACAAAGTAGTTTCGATAGGTCAAAGTAGTTTCGATATGCACAAAGTAGTTTCGATAGTTCAAGTAGTTTCGATATGTACAACTAGTTTCGATAGTTCAAAGTAGTTTCGATATGTACAACTAGTTTCGATAGTTCAAAGTAGTTTCGATATGTACAACTAGTTTTGATATTTAATAAATAAAATTATACACAAGATATTTACACTTTTCTTCTTGAAAAAGATCCAACATGAGATCAGATCTGGTCAGTCTCTTAAAACACTTCCTTATGCAATTCACTACTGTGAGTCCCTGAAGATAGCTGATATTTGTGCAAAGTAAACCCGAACATTTGTTTGTACAAAGATTTCATGTGATTAGAAGGTACCATTTAAGCAACATACAAGGTGTACCCCACATATTAAAATAAAATGATTTTGAAAAAACCTATCAATCCTCAAGAAGTACCCATCTTCATCCTATCATCTCTTTCTGATTAACCAAGGTACCGTCTTAGTAATGTCAAAGTACCACCAAAATAAAATAAGATATCCAAGTGGATTTAGAAAAATTAAAAAATAAAAAATATCCAAGTAGATATTAAAAAAAGTACGAGCATTCTAGATCTTTGCGTAAGCAAAACAGAAGAAGTCGTAAAATTATCCAAGCGAATAGAAAAATGTTGAACACCCGAGATCTTTGCGTAAGCAAAACAGACGGGGTCAAATCATCCAAGTGGATGGGAAAAGAATGAGCACCCGAGATCTTTGCGTAAGCAAAACATACGGGGTCATCGGTGGTAAATATCGTTATATTGACGGTCACTTGGCGTATGAATAGGAATCCAATACGTAAGCCTGTCTGATTGAATCGGTTTTTCTTAGATATAAAAATGGGTTAGATGTTTCAATAATGGATTCAAACACACAAGTATGAGATATATATTAGGTTTTTCACACTACTTACAAGTTTTAACCATATGTCGGGCCTACCAGCTATACCTCAGTAAACACCATCGCTGTTGGTCTATTCCATGTCCAAGAGATGAGATCAGACACTATCATTTCTCAAAGGTCAGATTCAATTTTTTTTACAACTTGTAAGATTATATACATAGCAATTCTTTTCAATATTAAAATATTATATTTCTCCCCCAAAAGATTTGTGTGGATACTGTTCATAAAAAAAATAAAATATTTTTGGAATTTTCTTAGATAGTTCAAACAGAATTAATAAAAAAAAATAAAAATAGAAAAAAATAAAATAAAAAAAAATTATTTACACAATTTACTGAAAGTTGATCATTCCAAGCATTTCCACCAGTTGGGCAAATCTGGTAGAGTCAAAAGCCTTTGTGAAGATGTCTGCGGTTTGTTTATTAGTTTTGACTTCAACAATTCGAATATGCTTCTTTTCAACACAGTCACGACTAAAATGATGTTTAATTTCAATGTGTTTGGTTTTGGAATGCTGAACAAGGTTTTTGGTGATATGGGGAACGGCAGTGTTGTCACACAGAATGGGTGTCTCATGGAATGTGATCCCATAGTCAAGCATCTGATGGTGTATCCATCTGACTTGGGAACAACAGAGGGCTGCGGCAATGTATTCGGCTTCGGCGGTGGATTGAGAAACGGTGGATTGTTTCTTACATTGCCATGAGACAAGGCGGTTGCCAAGGAATTGACAACCTCCAGAAGTGGATTTTCGGTCTAAGTTGCAACCCCCGTAGTCTGAATCTGAATAAGCCACAAGATCAAACAAGTCAGTTTTAGGATACCACAGACCCAATTTTGGCTTATACCTTAAGTATCTTAAAATACGTTTGACAGCAGATAAATGAGAGAGTTTAGGATTAGCCTGAAAACGTGCACACAAGCACACTGCAAACATGATGTCGGGTCTGATGGCCGTGAGGTACATGAGAGATCCTATCATAGAGCGATATAGATGTGGATCAATGATTTCCCCATCCATATCAGGAGTCAAACAATGTCGAACTTCCACAAGAGTTTTTACTGGATGGGAATCAGCCATTTTGAACTTGGTCAAGATTTCTTTTACGTATTTTTCTTGATGGATAAGGATTCCTGACTCAGACTGATCAACTTGTAGTCCCAAAAAGAACTTCATTTCCCCCATGGAGCTCATCTCAAACTTAGATCGCAGCACTTCTTCAAATTCTTTGCAGAGACGGGGATTTGTAGAACCAAAAATGATATCATCCACATAAATTTGCACCATGATTGTATCCTTTTCCTCCTTCCGTTTGAACAAGGTTTGGTCAATTGCTCCTCGTGTGAAACCATTCTCAAGCAGATGCTTTGATAAAGTTTCATACCACGCACGAGGTGCTTGGTGAAGACCGTACAGTGCTTTGTATAACTTGTAAACATGGTCTGGAAAATTAGGATCAATGAAACCTGGCGGCTGCTTGACATATACTTCTTCTTGAACTTTGCCATACAAAAATGCGCTTTTGACATCCATTTGATGGACGGTGAAGTCCATGTAGGCTGCATAGGCGAGAAACATTCTGATGGCTTCCAAACGAGCCACTGGTGCAAAGACTTCCTCATAGTCAATCCCTTCTTCTTGATAGAAACCTTGAACCACCAGACGAGCTTTATTTCGAATCACAGTGCCACCTTCATCCTTTTTGTTGCGAAAGACCCAACGAGTACTGATTGGAACTTTGTTCTTGGGTAGATCCACCAAATTCCACACATGTAACTTTGAGAATTGCTGTAGCTCTTCCTGCATTGCTTCCACCCAGCTGTTTTCTAGTAGAGCTGCTTTAATGTTCTTTGGTTCAGTTTGAGAGATGAAGCAGGAAAACATGCTGTTTTCAAATGCTTCACAGGCACTTCGGGTACTAACACCCATATTGAGTGGTCCAATGATGTTATTGGTGGGATGAATCTTGTGAATTCGCAGTTGAGGAATTGCATCTTCTTCCATGACTTCTTCCAAATTGGTAAGATTTTCAGCAGGAGGATCGGCAATATCATTAATAGGATCTTCAGCAGGTGATTGTGGTGCAACATCTACTATTGGAATGGAGTTGTCTTCAACAATTTCACTTGTTGCACCAGAACCAGAAGACTCCATATTAGATTCAGCATTAGCAACCACAGGAATTTCAACCTGAGTAGATGAAGAAGAGCCTTGATCATTTATGTTCCCTAGATTGTTCACAGAGAAGTAAGGATTAGCATGAGTTGATTCAATAGAGAAATCAGGAAGATTAAATGACTTAAAAACTGAATCGACGTCAAAGAGCCAATTGGGACCGTCTCCTGCGTCCGTATGATTGTTTTCATGCCAATTGATATCAATGGACTCCATCACTATCCTTTTCTTCTTATGGTAGACATGAAAAGCACGTTGATTGGATGAGTAACCAACAAAATAGCATTCATCAGCTTTGGCTTCAAACTTGTTGAGCTGATCTGAAGTGTTCAACATTGTGCACACACACCCAAATTTCCTGAAGAAATCAATAACTGGCTTGCGCTTGTACATGATCTCATAAGGTTTCTTGTTGCAACTTTTAGTGATAAGAACCCGATTTTGCACAAAACATGCAGTGTTGACCGCCTCAGCCAAGAAGGTCACGGGAAGCTTAGAGTCAACAATCATAGTTCGTGCAGCTTCAATTAAAGTGCGGTTTCTTCTTTCAGCTACACCGTTTTGTTGAGGAGTACGAGGTGCACTGAATTGTCGAGAAATTCCTTTGCTTTCACAGAAGGAATCAAGATTTGCATTTTTGAATTCTGTTCCATGATCGCTGCGGATAGTCTTTACACTTAGAATGAAGAGGTTCTCAATTTGAAGCAGATAAGTTTTTAAAATCTCTGGCGTCTCATCTTTTGTGGCTAAGAAAAACACCCAAGTGAATCGAGAAAAATCATCTGTTACCACCAGACAGTATGACTTTCGTCCAAGACTCATGACACTCACTGGACCAAAAAGATCCATGTGTAGCAATTGGAGAGGAGAGTCAATGGAATTGGTGGTTTTAGGCTTATGTGATGATTTGTGTTGTTTTCCTTTGGAACATGAGATACAGTGTTCCATAGGAGTGACTAGGTTGCCTCGAACCAGTCGATTCATTGTTTTGAAATTTACATGTCCCAACCTCTTATGCCACAGGAAAGATTCATCTTCAGAAGCTTTTGAGAGAAAACACGATTCAATGCCCGATGGGTTGTTCATATCCAAGCTATATGTGTTGTATCTTCTGGGAGCACGCAAGAGAATAAGTTCTTCTGGAATCACCACTCCTGGTTTCAAGATAAGACATTCTTTTGAATTGAATAAGGCACAAAAATCCTTGTCACAAATCTGTGAAACGCTCATCAGATTGTATTTCAACTGAGGAACAAAGTTGACAAATTCCAGACTATTTACTCCATTTGATACTGTTCCTTGTCCTTCAATTTTTCCTCCTCTTGGATTTCCAGCAAAAGCAACATACACTCCATCAATTTGATGATAATCTTGCAGCAGGTTAAAGTGCCCAGTCATATGTCTTGAACATCCACTATCTACATGCCAGATGTTGTCACATGTTCTTCTTGATTGACCCTATACACAACGAACCATTTATACGTTTTGACCAACATTGTTTCAATCAAGAGATCTTAGTGTCAGGATATGACATCTCATTGGAATAAAAAATACAACCATCCTTTGATGAAACACGGTCATCAAATAGAACATTATTTTTAATTTTCCAAGTTCGTTTTAAATGATTTTTAGCATTTTTAATTCTTTTACGCCTAGATTTCCTACTGTGAGAAGACTTAGGCAACATGTATGAATTTAATGAACTTTCGGAAGGTGATTTTTCATTAGAATTTGTGGTTGTGAATTTACAACTTTTTGAAACATGATTTGAGGCACCACAACTAAAACACACATTTTCACAAGATATCTTAGCCTGATAATAGTCATCACAAGATGAAGATGATTGTGATGTTGAGGAATCTGAACATGAGACGGTTCTCTCATCAATAACTTTGTCTTGAAGACGATGTGCTTCCTTTAATCTGAAAAATTCCATGTTGCTCATGGTTTCACGTGGTACATCATTCACAATAATTCCTGCACTTTTAAATTTTGTAACACATGGCATAACATTCAAAGATTTAGGAACAAAAGGCAAGGCATTTTTAAATTTAGAAACATCACATCCCAAACCCATATGCTCAGCAGGCATAGAATCAAAATACAAGTTTTTAACGTGTTCACAAATATTTGGTTTTGACACGGACATATTATTACATTCATCCGACTCAAGTTCTTTTAAAATAGTTCTATCATTAGCACTCTTATCACAATCATCTTCGGAATTTACACAATTTGACTCTGCACAAGAAGCAAAACTGTCAGAATCAGAGGATGTAATATAACCATCAAGAGATAATGTGCAAACAAAAGGTGTGGAAACATGTGGAGTAGGCATATCAGCAAATCTCCCTGATTTAGAATAAGGAGGTGGATGAGAGTTATATCCAAGACCTTCTGTTCCTTTTCTATTAAATTGTTTATTAATTATTTCAAACAGAATTTTCTGATCCATATCCATGTGATCAACCTGTAATTTGGCTTTTTCTGCCTTTTGGACTCTTTCTGTTAAAATTGTATTATTAATGGTTTGAGTATTGAGTTGCACAATTAAAGAACGATTTTCACCAGAAATATCACGAATTTTCTTTAAGTAAAGTTTCTCATTTTTGACCACAGAGTCATACATTACCTTAATGTGATTTTGTTCATCAATCAAGGCTTGATTGATGAATCTGTATTTTTGAATTTCATTCAAGCAAGATCTAGAATTACACAGTTTAGAAATAACCTCAGCAGGCACAGCAGTGAGATCCTCTGCAGGTTCAATCATGACACACTTGCCCATGTCCTCCACATCATCCATCAAGGCTTTATCAGCAGCTTCCTCAGCTTGATCTCCCCAATGATAATTTCCATCAGCCTGACACACAAGAGCTGTGGAGCTTGAAGATGTGTTTGTCTTTGGAGGATTGGCAGCTTGTTTTCCAGAGGAGATCTTCTTCTCTTGCTGATCCTTGGAGGACGGTTCCTTGAAGTTTCTGGCAAAGTGACCCAACTGATCACAATTGTAGCATCTCACCTTCTTGATATCAAACCCATGTGTCTTTCCCTGCTTGAATCTGTCTATGCCAGTTCTTTTGATGAATCTTTTGGCTCTTAAGGTCAACATGGCCATGCACCAGTCAATGTCCATTTTCTCCAAATCATCAGGATTAATCTGCTCCAAGTCATCAGGTTGAAAGCTAACCAGTGTTAGATTTCCAGAGATCAGTGCATCATAGCACGACATGAAAGCAGTCATGATTGGGACATATTCATCAGGAATCATGGTGATAGTCTTTTGAGGAGCAGAGGAGCTGGTAGAATTAATTGCAGCAGCTGAAGGAGGGACATCAGTCTGAAAGTATGGGCTACCGGATGAGCTTGATCTAGCAATGAGAGCTGTGTTTCCAGACTGATTTGATGGGGTGACTGCTCCCTTCTTAATTTCAATTTCATAAGATTCAAGAATGCTATAGACTTCCTGTTGAGACAGAGCACTCAGATTCTCTGTCTTTTTTATCATGATTCGACACATATTCCATTCCTCAGGAAGAGAATCTAGGAGTTTCTTGTTTAGATCAAGAGTAGGGTACTCAACTCCCATTACCTTCAACCTTGATACAATGCTTGAGAAACGGTTAATCAAATCAGATATTGATTCTCCCCTTACACTGCTGAACATCGCATATTGTTTCTTGATCAGATCTCTTTTGCTTTCCCTGACATCCTCACTTCCCTCATATCTTGTGCACAGTGCAGCCCATAAGTCTTTGGCAGTTGTGTACTCAGCAAAGATGTTGAAAATATCCATAGGAAGAGCCATGGAAATAGTCCCGTAGGCCTTGTTGTCTCGGGCAATCAAGGCAAGATCTTTCTCATCATACTCAGATACTAACTTAGGACGTTGAACAACAGCAGTGGTAGTTACGGGCTTGTGGGGACCATCGGTGATAGAACTCAACAGCGTATAATCGTGAAATTGAAAGAAAAGCTTCATCTTTTTGGTCCAGTCATCAAAATCTCTTGTGGACACAAGAACAGGTGGTCTGTTTCCCGCAGAATGTTCTGTTGAACTTGAAGTGGCCATAATTTTTTTTTAAATCGAAACTAAAACCGTAACTAGTTTCGTTAGGTCAACTTCTATCGAAACAACTAGTTTCGATAGAAAAACTTTTATCGAAACAACTAGTTTTGATAAGACAACTTTTATCGAAACAACTAGTTTCGATAGGACAGCTTTTATCGAAACAACTTGTTTCGATACTGAAAATTTTCAAGGAAAGTTTCGATAGCCACAGTTTCGATAGAGATAAGACAAAATTTAGTTTCGATAGTACCTTCTCCCAAAAAAATGTAGACAAGAAGTTTCGATGATCAACGGAAATCAGAAACTGTCCCGAGTAGTTTCGATGCCTTCTTCTCCAAGCTCAGAAATACTCCATTGATGATAAGCTCCAGAAATCAATAGTGCAGAAATGACAACCAATCCGGCGAAAACCTTCGACTAACCCTCCTGATCACTAATCCAACTTCCGATTCTTAAAATACGAGCAAAAACCCTTGGAAATCGATGAAACAGTACTTCCGAGAATAGATGTGCAAAAACCCGAAATAAGCTCAAAATACCTCACAAATCACCTAGAATCGATCACAAAACCTGATAACACTCAAAAAACACTAGAGCATAAAGCTCTGATACCAATTGTAGGTCCAGATTTCTCTTGAAATCACTGATTTGATCGATTACACACACACACAGGCGGAAACTGTGTGTATGGTGGTGAAACAGATAATAGAAACAGTGTTGGTGAAGATAACAGGCTAACCACAGTTTGAATCAACACGCAAATGGTATGAAAGTGTAAGAACACAGTGAAAAAACAACTGCAAATTGTATTAATTCAGGAAAAATGTGAAAGAGAAGGTTCAGGGTTACAGCCGCTACTCACTCCCTAAACATTCTCAAACTAGGCTATTTATAGTAGTGACAGTATCGAAACTATGTTCAATCGAAACTACTAGTTTCGATTGACCATTTACAAGTGATACAAAGACTGTCGAAACTACCATCTATCGAAACTACTAGTTTCGATTGAACAGACTCAATCGAAACTATGTAGTTTCGATGGCCCAGACTTAGAAATAAAAACAGTAAATTACATAAAACTGAAATTACATTTAATGAAATGACAGAAAGTAAACTAGTCTAAAACTCTTTAAACAAACAATAAATGACAACAGCTTATACATAAGATATGACTCTATAAAAAGAATGCATGTCCAGTTCTTTAAGGTCTTGCTGGTAAAAGACCCACTTCTCTTTTTCTTTTTCTTTTCTTCTTTTTCTATTTTTTTTTCTTTTCTTTTTATATCAAGACAAATTCTTCAATAACTATTTTTCCTCAATTTACTTAAAATAATATTTCCATAAATTCCTTGTAGATAGTTCGGCTGTTTCTTCCTAATACATCCACCTTTTGTATATTCTAATTCTTTGAGTAAAACAAATTCTTTCCAAAGTTGCCTCAATGGTAATAACTTGAAATAATGACATGAGAAAATTTTCCCATTTTGAAGACATTCAGCTAATAACCGGTGTTTACGAAAAGCTGGTTGGGTGATAAATGTGGGTAGTAGAAAAGAAAAGGCTAAGGCTCAGAGGGATATCTAGGCGGATAATATTTTTGGGATTTTTTAGGGTTTAAGGATAATATATATGGGTAATAAAGTCCTAGGTGCCTCAATCATTTTCATACTTCCACTAGTTCATGATCTTGATATGTATAAGTCATACAAGTTCTAATTATGCATAAAATTCGATCGAATAAACACTCAATATACCAAACAAAAGAGCATGCGAAAATAATGATAATAATGCTCGTGAAAAGGCTCAGATTATTCTCACTTGGAAACAGATGGAATAGGGTTTAGTGATTTGTTATGTATAATATCCATTTGTTTCTACTTGTCATGTCTTCGTTTTATTTAATTAGGTGCGAACTCAAAGAGGTTTAGATTTAAGGTTTAAAATTTTTGAAAATTTTTCGGGTTTTTCAAAAGGTAGATTTTTGTAATGTTTTAGTCAAATGGGTAGAAAATCACAAGTTAAGTTTTACTGCTTTGAGGTTACAAGTAGTCCTGAATCTCTAATTCCCCACCTCATACTTAAAATTGTGCATTGCCCTCAATGTACAAATGTATGTAATGAAATGCTATGCAGGAATTTAATGCATGAAGTTTTAAGGGAAAAGAAACTGGTACTCCCCTGGTAAATTCGGTGTATAACCTAAGGCCGAAACTTATTGCTGCTGTCAGGCTGTGCCTATCAGCTGCTTGTCAACACGTTGCTTCAAAGACTTCATCGAATTTCAAAGAAATTTGATGTGGTTTCCGATTCCTCAAGTTGTGGAGATGGAGTGTGATTCCTCAAAGAAGTAGAGAGACTATCTAGTGATGCTATTCTACCTGACACAAAAAGGAAAACATAAAAGCAGACAAGGAAATTAAAAGGTAGTAGTTAAGCTATTAAGGTCCTAGTATCAAGAGGGCATACCTGGGGCTGAAGTATGAGAAACTTAAATTTGAAAAGTCAAACCTGAGGTCCATGATTCTGCCGTATGCACCAACCTCTTAATTTATTCATGATTATCGGGTTGCCTCCCGGAAGTGCTACGTTTATTTAAGGGTCTTTAGCCCGACCTAAACGTGTTGCATCAGTCTTTCTTCTCTAGTGGAACTTCGTCCACTATTTGATCAATAGGTCCTTCGAGGTAACGCTTCACTCTATGATCGTTAACCTTGAAAGTTTTCCCGTCCGTTTGTTCCAGTTCCAATGTTCCACAAGGGAATATTTTCCGAATTATGTATGGTCCCGTCCATTTAGATCTTAATTTTCCTGGAAATAGTTGCAATCTTGAATTGTAAAGCAAAACCTTTTCTCCTTCTTGGAATTCCCCCTTTTTTAGCTTTTTATCATGAAGTTTCTTCGCCTTATCTTTGTATATTGCTGAATTCATATATGCCCGATTTCGCAGTTCTTCTAATCCATGAATTTGTAGAAGACGGTGCTCTCCTACACTGGATAGATCTAGGTTTACTGCCTTAAGCGCCCAGTACTCTTTATGCTCAATTTCTATTCGGAGGTGACATGCCTTTCCATAAACCATTCGGTAAGGAGTGTTTCCAATAGGTGTTTTGTAAGCCGTGCGTAGAGCCCATAACGCATCTTCTAGTTTATTAGACCAGTCTTTCCGATTTGGACTCACAACCTTTTCCAAGATACGTTTAATTGCTCTGTTTGTAACTTCCACTTGTCCATTTGCTTGGGGGTGGTAAGGTGTGGATAGCTTACAGGTACAACCATATCGTTTAAGTGTCTTTTCCAATTATGAATTACAGAAGTGTGTTCTTCTATCACTGATTAAAGCTTTTGGTGTACCAAATCGTGTGAAGAGTCTTTTGAGAAACCAGATGATGACTCTTGCGTCATTGGTTGGTAATGCTTGTGCCTCAACCCATTTTGACACATAGTCTACTACTACCAGAATGTATTGATTTCCGCGAGATGGAGGGAACAGCTCAACAAAGTCTATCCCCCATACGTCGAATATTTCATAGACTTGGATGCTTGTTTGAGGCATTTCGTCACGCTTTGAAACACTTCATGTCCTTTGACACGAGTCGCATGTGCTTATAAGCTTTCCTTGCAGTGTAATTGGCTCTATGATGCCCTCCTGTAGGTCCTTGAAAACAGTTGGCCAAAAGAATCCGGCTTCAAAGACTTTCCTTGCAGTGTAATTGGCTCTATGATGCCCTCCTGTAGGTCCTTCATGACATTGTCGTACTATCGCATGTTGGCTCTATGATGCCCTCCTGTAGGTCCTTCATGACATTGTCGTACTATCGCATGTGCCTCCTTCCCATACACACATCGCTGAACTATTTGATCCGTACAAACGCAGAATAGATATGGATCTTCCTAGAAGTAGTGCTTAACGTCTGTGAAATTTTTTTCTTTCTTGAAATGTTACCCCTTTTACTAGTTCCCCGCTTGCTAGGAAGTTTGCGATGTCTGCAAACCATGGATATTCATCTATGTCTTGTACGTGTAGTATGTACTCGTGAGGGAAACTGTCATTTATAGCAACCGTTTGGTTCTCTTGAGTAATTTCAAGTCGAGATAAATGATCTGCTGCGAAATTCTCTGCTCCTTTCTTATATTTTATCTCGATATCAAATTCTTGTAGTAGGAGGATCCATCTGATCAACCTTGGTTTTGCATTCTGCTAGTTAAAGAGATGTCTTAGGGCGGCATGATCGGTATAGACGATGGGCTTTGATAGGACGAGATACGAACGGAACTTATCGAATGCAAAAACCACAGCTAGCAGCTCTTTCTCAGTTGTGGTGTAATTTTCTTGAGCATCATTTAAGGTTTTACTTGCATAATGAATCCGGTGAAAGTGGTTTTCCTTTCGTTGTCCTAGAACCGCCCCTACTGCGTAATCACTTGCATCGCACATGAGTTCGAATGGATTTGTCCAGTCAGGTGATGTCATGATAAGTGCGTCAACGAGCTTTTTCTTGAGAGTTTCAAAAGCCGTCAAACAGTCGCCAGAAAAGAAGAAAAGTCGCTCTTTTTCCAGCAGCTGTGTTAGCAGTCTAGCTATAGATGAGAAGTCTTTTATGAATCTCCTGTAGAATCGTGCATGACCGAGGAAACTTCGGATTCCCTTAATTGAATTTGGTGGAGGAAGCATTGATACAGTTTCTACCTTTGCCTTGTCGACTTCAATGCCATTCCTTGAAATTTTATGTCCTAATAATATTCCTTCCTTGACCATAAAGTGGCACTTTTCCCAATTTAGTGCTAGATTTGATTCCTCGCATCTTGCTAACATCTTTTCCAAATTCTGTAGACAGTGGTTGAAGGAATTCCCAAAAAATGAGAAGTCATCCATGAATACTTCCATTGATTCTTCTATCATATCATGAAATATAGAGATCATGCATCGCTGGAATG
The DNA here is from genome assembly GCA_023525975.1 of Smallanthus sonchifolius. Taxonomy (NCBI): domain Eukaryota; kingdom Viridiplantae; phylum Streptophyta; class Magnoliopsida; order Asterales; family Asteraceae; genus Smallanthus; species Smallanthus sonchifolius. The sequence goes on from CM042023.1 coordinate 44,420,632, forward strand.
TAGCGGTTGCATAGCCCAAATGGCATACGCCTATAAGCAAAGTTGCTATAGGGGCAGGTAAACATAGTTTTCTCTTGATCTTTGGGGGCGATGGGGATTTGAAAGTACCCTGAGAATCAATCAAGAAAACAATAGAACATATTCCCAGATAATCGTTCCAACATCTGATCTATGAAGGGTAGTGGGAAATGGTATTTTCGAGTAGCGTCATTCAACTTGCGATAGTCGATACACACCCGCCGTCATGTGACTGTGCGAGTTGGTATTAACTCATTTCTCTCATTTTTAATCACTGTTATACCTCCTTTCTTTGGCACCACTTGTACAGGACTGACCCATGTTGAGTCTGAAATGCGATAGATAACTCCTGCATCTAATAGTTGGATAACTTCATTCTTCGCTACCTCCTGCATCTTAGGGTTCAGTCATCTTTGGTGATGCGCACTGGTCTTGTAATTGTCTTCAATGAGGATCTTGTGTGTGCAAAATGAAGGACTAATCCCCTTAAGATCCATTAGCTTCCATGTGGTGGCTTTTTTATGCCTTTTTAACACTTCTAGTAACTTTTCCTTCTCGTCATTTTTCAACCTGGAAGAGATAATAACCGGAAGCTTGGATTCTTTATCTAGGAAGGCATATGACAGGTCGGCGGGGAGCTCCGTTAGCTCAAGTGTAGGTGGTTCTTCAATAGTTGGTTTTGTCTTTTCCCTTTCGTCTCGGTCTTCTAGTTCCTCATCATGATTAATGTGTTTTATCATGAATCCTTCACAAACTAAATATTCCTCTTGTTCTTCAGCTGGCCATTCCTCTTCTTTTCCCAAGACGTCATGTATGTAGTAACCTACCAGGTAATCGAAATCGTAGAACAGAAAAGCAAGATCATCGTGACTGCTTGGCCGCTTCATGGCCTTCTTTAGATCGAATATGATGCGTTCTTGTTGAATACTCAATGCTAATCTTCCCCCCCAAACGTCAATGAGGGCAAAAGCGGTATTGAGGAATGGTCTCCCGAGAATAAGAGGACAACGTGTTCCTCCCTTTATGTCAACCACCACAAAATACACAGGGAAGATGAATTCATTAATTTTTATAAGTACGTCTTCAGCGATTCCCCTTGGATAGCGAACTGTCCTGTTGATTAGGCATAGTTCTAATTTTGTGGGCTGAAGTTTCTTGAGATTCATTTTGTCAAATATTACACTAGGTAAAATATTTACGCCTATATGTAGGTTAGTAATAGTAATACCTTGGATTGAGTCGCTTATAAAACAGGAAATCATGAATTGGTCGGGAGGTTTTCTTCCTCTCATTATAGCCGAGCATTCTTCGTTCAACGCGATTTGTGGCTGCTATTCCATTTTTTCTCGGCTAGTCAGCATATCCTTGAGGAATTTTGCATGGGCAGGCATCTTATTGAGGAATAGTTCGTAAGGAAGATTTAGCTGAATTTGATTTAATAAGGACTGAAAGCGTTTGAACTGTTTTTCCAATCTTGGTGATTCCAAGGTTTTTTGTATGATTTCAGCCCTTAATACGTCATCTTCACCTGTATTCTCCATGTTCCCCATGGGTATCATGGTTATTACCTCTACATTCTGTTCTTGTGATGCTTGATCTATTTCGACACATGGTGGATGATCCAGAATTTCTGAAGGATCTTCATTTGGTTTCGTAGCGTAGAGTTTAATGATTTGATTCTATATTTCCTCCAAATTACGAAATAATGTGTCTAGTTTCCAAGGATCTGGTTCGTAGGAAGCACGGTCTGTGTTTACTAATAGAGGTGGTGAAGGAAGTAAATCCTCAAATGGTGACGGGTGGAGATTTATCTCATGATCCATGGGGCACCATACGGAAAGATAACACTCCTCAATGTAGTGTGATCCTCCACATAACTCGCACCATGAATCTAAGAAATTGCTGTCAAATTTGAAAAATTATTCCTCGGTAAAGTTTTCATTCTATGGATCCATGATAATTTTTGTGAATTTTTTACATTTAAAAAGGCTAATCCGTTAACTCGAATTTTTCTTGAAATCACCGTGTCCCCGGAAGCGGCGCCAAAAACTTGATGTGCCGTTTTTAATATATAAAAATATAATATATTTTTACTATGGTTTTACGAGATCAGGTTTTAAATTTATAAAATGATAATTACTTTAACTTAAAAACACACACAATAGGCAAGTGTACCTATCGCAGCGTAATATAGTTTAGGTAAGAACCAAATATCAAACCAATGGACACGGTCGAGTTCCGGTACTCAACTTTTGTTATCGTTTAGCCGGATCAATTAGTGAGTGGATTTTGTGTGCTTGTGAAGCAGAATAGTAAATGACAGAAAATTAAATAACGGTAAAGTAAATAACAGAAAAGCAAAAACGTGCGTGATGTGTGTAACAGAAATGTAACGAACAAAATAGTAAATAGCAGAAAAGTAAATATCTTGGAAATGATCAGGTCACGAAGAGTATTGCTTCGGGATTCGAATCCGCTTGGTACGTGATAATGTTAAGTTGACTAATCCAGTGATGTGACTACTACAAACTTGTGACCCGGGTCACCGCTAGAGCCTCGTCCTCACGACATTTGATTTGAAAATTAAAATCTTTAAAAAGTGGTAGTGCCTCCCGTTAAGGACAACAATTACCCTCAACCCTTAGAATGGTCATCTCCGGGTTGGTTTAAGACATCAAACATAAAATGCTTTGTATTTGTAACATCTCAAAAATAGTAAATAAATAAATAATAACGCAATAGAGATTTAACCGTAAAAAATGAAAGGAAAATGGATGGGCTTGGGCTCGGCTCCAACGGGCCGAGGGAAGCCTAAGTATATAAAGGTCAAGACAGCCTAGGACTCTCATTTCTTCCACAACTTGCAATCTAGAGAGAGAAAGGAGAGATCAGGCCTAGAGAGAGAAAGTTGACGGATCGACCCGAAATTGAAGGAGCACGTTACCGCTGAGCTCGTGAGCAAAACCTCCGAATCATAATTCCAATCCAGGTAACGATTCGACCCTAAACTGAGTTTTTGTTCATTTTAGGGTTTTTCGGGTTTTAGCTAAATAGGAGACGTTTTATGGATGAAAATTGAAAATAATCTTAGAACTAGCATCTAGAATGAAAACCACACATTTTGATCAAAGAAAATTGTAAGATTGGCATGATCGGGTTAGCATGCAAGAATTTCGGACTTGTTCTGGAAACAGGTCTTGCGTACTTATCAAGTACGCAAGAAGGATGTCCTGCGTACTTATCAAGTACGCATGAGGAAGATCCTGCGTACTTATCAAGTACGCAGGAGGAAGATCCTGCGTGCTTATCAAGTATGCAAGAAGAATGTTCTGCGCACTTGTCAAGTACGCATGAACCAGGCCCTGCGCACTTGCTAAGTGCGCATGCATCAGGCTAGATAGTGAAGTCAGTATGTTCGCCTAATTCAGTATGATTAAACCGTTAGAGTCGGGATCGGGTCTGGTGTGTATTTAACTAGCTAATTCAGATCGTACGTGACGTTGTTGGGTCTTTGTTTAGGACAACCAAGAATAGCTTATCAGGTGAGTTCTATGTGCCCCTTCTATGTTATGTGCAAATCATTTTAAATGTTTTGGGGCTGAAGTGTATACACTAAATGAATAAATGATATGAATGTCAATGTGATCATACCTGATATACTAAGGTATATTTATATATATATGAAAATGAATTATGAACAAAGATTGAAACGTATGTTTACAAAGAATTAATGAAAGAATGACATAACGTAAATAAATGAAATCTTGCTTTATAATTATATATTGCATGTTATGAATGTATGTATACGTTATGGACGGAAACGAAGCTAACGGCTACTACGGTAGACGGACGACCACTTGACTATTATGCAGCCAGAAAAGAGAGTCTAGAAAGGTAGACTAAATAATGGCCACTACGGTGGAGTAAGTCCCTAAATCGATGCACGGTTGTATAATTAGTTCAAGTGGGAAACGGATGCCTTAGGGCAGACGGGCGAATATGACGGAGTACGAGGGTAGGACGGTAAAGACGGACGGCCGAAGGTTGGCCGGTGTAACATCCTAAAAATAATAAAACGAATAAATATAGCGAGACCGGTGGTTTAGTTGGAATATTTAAACAAAAAGAGAGCGGGCCTGGGCCCGGCTTCAATGGGCCGAGGGAAGCCCATTGCACATAAGAGGCAAGGCAGCCCTCTTCCCTGCTCATTTCCCCAACACACGCAGCTTTTAGAGAGAGAAAGGAGAGCTCGGGTCTAGAGAGAGAAAGTGACGGATCAACTCGGGAATTCAGGAGAACGTTGCTGCTGTTCCCGTGAGCAAAAACCTCCGAATCAGAATTACAATCCAGGTAACTATTCGATCACATTATGAGTTTTTGTTCGTTTTGGGAAGTTTCGGGTTTTGGCTAAAAGATAACGATTTTACGGATGAAACTTGAAAGTGAACTTAGGTATAACATCGAGGATGAAAAACGAACGTTTTGATCAAAGAAAAATTTAGATATCGACATGATCAGATTCGCATGCAGAACATTCGGATTTTTGGGGAAGGCGATAAGTGCAGGTCCATCGAAACTACTTAGTTTCGATATGTGCAGGTCCATCGAAACTACTTAGTTTCGATATGTGCAGACCTATCGAAACTACCCAGTTTCGATATATGCAGACCCAATCGAAACTACTAAAGTTTCGATATGAGCCCCCGATCCGAAGCTAAGATAATACATAAGTTACTTATCGAAACTACTTATCGAAACTACCAAGTTTCGACATAAGCAGCCTATCGAAACTACCTATCGAAACTACCAAGTTTCGACAGGAACAACCTATCGAAACTACCAAGTTTCGATATAAGCTAATCAATCGAAACTACTAGGTTCAAGCATAGTAATGTCTAGTGTCATCTAGGAGCACTACCTTATGTATATGACTTTATTATACAGATCGTGAGTGACATTAGTGAAGCTCAGTAGCCAGCTAAGTGTATTACAGAAACTACTCATCATGTGAGTTCTATGTGCCCCCTTCTATGTTATGTGCAAATGATTTATAAATATTTTGGGGCTGAAGTGTATACACTAAATGAATAAATGAAATGAATATCAATGTGATCATACGTGATATATTAAGGTATATGTGTAGATACATATGAATGCGAATAATGACTTACGAACAAAGAACGACACGTATGTTTGCAAAGAATGAATGAATGAATGGTATAACGTAAATAAATGAAACCTTGCTTTATAAATATATATTGCATGCGAAGAATGTAAGTATACGTTATGGACGGAAACGAAGCTAACGACTACTACGGTAGACGGACGACCACTTGACTATTATGCAGCTAGAGAAGGAAGTCTAGAAAGGTAGACTAAATAAAGGCCACTACGGTGGAGTAAGTCGCTAAATCAATATTCGGCTGTATAATTAGTTCAAGTGGGAAACGGATGCCTTATGGCAAACGGGCGAATATGACGGACTACGACGGTAGGACGGTTAAGACGGACGGCCGAAGGTTGGCCGGACAGAAAAGTTAAGGCGGACGGTTTCTAGGACCGGACGAGTAAAAGGGCTACGACGGTAGCTTAAGGGCGTATGTCTTTGTGACATACGCAGTAAAAGACGGGTTGATCACCCTTATGTGTATGACCAATAAATGGTAAAGAAAGTAAAGGTGAATGCATATCTATGTAATCACGTAAGAAAGATAAGGAAAGAATGTTAAGAAAAGTGAAAGAAAAAGGGTGAACGCATATATATATATATATGTAATCACATTAATAAAGAAAAGAAAGATGAAAGAAAAGCAAAAGCTATGAATACGTATTTATATGAATGACTTTATAATAATGCTTACTTATGAAGTAAAGAAAAGAATGTTTATATCTAAACGCATTAAACTAGAACTCACCAGCGTTAGCTGACTTTAGTATACATTTCAGGTAAAGGAAGAAAAGGTCGTGCGAGGGCGTGAAGGTTACCCGACACAAGACTGACATCCCACTTTTGTTTGTTAAGACAATGTTGTGTTTTTAATTGTTAAGACTTTCGCTGTTATGAAATGTAATTGAATGATGAATGTTTTTAATTTAAGTTCAGTATTTATGACTATGTTTATGAGTAAATCCAACAAGTGAGGTTACCCGAGAAAGGGGCCTTACAGCCGGACGGTTTCTAGGACCGGACGAGTAAAAGGGCTACGGCGGTAGCTTAAGGGCGTATGTCTTTGTGATATACGCAGTAAAAGACGGGTTGATCACCCTTATGTGTATGACCAATGAATGATAAGGAAAGTAAAGGTGAATGCATATCTATGTAATCACATAAGAATGATGAAAGAAAAGCAAAAGCTATGAATACGTATTTATATAAATGTATATATAATTATACATACTTTTAAAGAAAAGGATGTTCATACCTAATCACTTTAAACTAGAACTCACCAGCGTTAGCTGACTTTTAGTATACATTTCAGGTAAAGAAAGGAAGGGTCGTGCGAAGGCATGATGGTTACCCGGCAAGCGACTGACATCCCACTCTTAATTGTTAAGAAAATGTTGTCTTTTTAATTGTTAAGACTTCCGCTGTTATGTTATGTATTTGAATGATGTTTGTTTTCACTACTCTCGAATGTTTTTAATTTAAGTTCAGTATTTATGACTATGTTTATGAGTAAATCCAACAAGTGAGGTTACCTGGGAAATGGGCCTTACAATTTGGTATCAGAGCAGTAGTTTGAGAGATTCAGACATCCCTAAATGTCTGGACTCAAACTAATTATGGGACCAACGCACGGATGTCAGTATGGGTAACCAACGCCAACGCCAACATGGTAAGTCAGTACTAAAGTTAATGCACTTGGATAAGAATAGATACCTTAACTTAAAACTAATAGATGTCAATGTCACAACCGATTTGAAGAGTTTTGAACCCGAAAAGCAAAGTAAATTAGTAATCACAAACCGGTCACTATAATTAAAAATTTGCCTTACTCGTACTGTTCTAAAACTATGATCTGAAGGAATGGCATTGATGTATTCCTATTATAACTATCAGGAAACTAGGAACTATGGCTGGTGGAGGAAGAACAGGACGCCGAGGCGGTCGCACTGGCCGAGTCGGTAGACCTCCATTAAATCAAAGACATGAAGAGGAAGAGAGTGTGCACGCAGAACACACTGAGAGTGAGCACGAAACAGATTTGACCCCAACTGGGAACGACAATCAAGGGTCTCTACAGTTGGAACCCTAGGTCAGGGATGCTATTGCCCGCGAGGTTGTACTCACTCTGAAGAAAGTATTACCTGATCTACTATCCGAGGCACTAAAGAAAAGTAGAAAGGAGGATGAAGGAGACCATGAAGAGAAAGTGCATGACAGTGATGGGGATGAAGTAAAGGTGGGATCAAGCAATTGTGGGTGTACTTACAAAGGTTTCAAGGACGGAGACCCACCCAGGTTCGATGGGAACAAGGATTTAGTGGCTACGTTCGAATGGATTGACAGGATGAATGCTGTAATCAACATCAGCGAGTGTCGACCGGCCAGGATATTAAGTATGTTTCTCATTCTTTAACCAATGAGGCACTAATTTGGTGGAGGAACACCCAGAGGACAAAGTCGTCAAACGCCCTTGCCAGAATGACATGGGAAGACCTGAAGAAGCTGATAATCCAAAAGTTTTGTCCCCAGAACGAAATTGATCGAGTGGAAAATGAATTCCTAAACTTCAAGGCGGGCAGCAAAACGCACCGCCAGTATACTTCTAGGTTCAATGAGCTTGCTCAACTGGTACCCCACCTGGTAGAGACTGAAGAGCGACTGATCAAGTACTATGTGAAGGGCCTACCTCAAAAGGTCCGTGTTCATATGAAAGCTAAACTACCCTCGACCTTCGAGTCGGTAGTGAATCTGAGCGGAATCGTCTACGACGATTATGCTAATGAGGACCCGGCACCTGAGACACAAAAGAGAAAGTGGGAGAACTCGTCTAGAGGCACCAAAAAAGGGAATGTAGCAACTGAAATTAAGAAACCAAGGTCAGATGAATATGAAACTTGCAAGAAATGTGGAAGGCAACATCTTGGCGAGTGCCGAATCGGCACCACCACATGCTATAAGTGTGGGAAGCCGGGGCACTTCTCCCGAGAATGCGTAAGAAATGTCAAGTGTCAAGTATGTGGATTGTTTGGACATCTGACTAAGAACTGCTGGAAGGCCGGCCAATCTGGTTCGGGAAAAGAGAGGGAACGGGAACAACAAAAGGCAAGGACTCGGGCCTATGCCTTAACTGAGGAAGAAGCAAGGGGAAACCCTGATGTTGTGTCAGGTACGTTCCTAGTAAATGATGAACATGCTGCTATTTTATTTGACTCTGGTGCTAGTAAAAGCTTTATATCCAATGCATTTAGTCGTAAACTAGATTGCACTATCAACACCATAGTAAAGGCCTTTAGCGTACAAACTGCCGTTGGTAAAAATTCGGCAGTATACCAAGTAACAGAGGATTGCATCATAGAAATAGAGGGCCATAAGTTTCCTTCTAGATTATTCCTTCTCACCTTAGGAGGATTCGATATAGTATTCGGTATGGATTGGCTAGCTGCCAACGAAGCTCAAATCATATGTAAACGTAAGAGGATACACCTCAAAGCTCCTAGCGGTAGTCTAATTACGGTTTATAGGGATTGGAATTGCACGATGCCGAACGTCATCTCGATGATCAAGGCCGAAAGTTACATGAGGCGTGGTTGCGAAGCTTATCTGGCGTGTGTTATTGACGATAGAATGAAAACGAAAGAACTCAAGAATGTACCCGTGGTGTGCAACTTCCCGGAAGTGTTCCCTGAGGATCTACCTGGGTTACCACCCGATCGGGAAATAGAATTTCAAATTGACTTAATGCTAGGAGCTGAGCCCGTTGCCAAAGCCCCTACCGATTGGCTCCGTCAGAAATGAAAGAATTGATGTCTCAACTAGAGGAATTTACAGAAAAAGGATTTATCAGACCGAGCATTTCACCATGGGGAGCTCCGGTACTATTTGTAAAGAAGAAGGACGGCAGCATGCGCATGTGCATTGACTACCGCGAATTGAACAAGAGGACAGTAAAGAACAAATACTCACTGCCTAGAATTGATGACTTTTTTGATCAACTGAAAGGTGCGAGTTGGTTCTGAAAGATCGATCTTAGGTCGGGTTACCATCAGTTGAAAGTAAGAAAAGAGGACGTACCAAAGACCGCGTTTCGCACGCGTTATGGGCATTATGAGTTTCTCGTGATGTCCTTCGGATTGAACAACGCACCAGCAACGTTCATGGACTTGATGAATAGAGTATGTCGACCCATGTTGGATCGATCAGTGATAGTTTTTATAGACGGCATACTGGTATATTCAAAAAGCGAGGGTGATCACCACTGCCACCTAAGAGAGGTTCTGGAGGTGCTAAAGCAGGAAAAGTTGTACGTAAAATTCTCCAAATGCACGTTATGGCTTAGGGAAGTCCAATTCCAAGGTCATGTCATAAACCCAAACGGAATTATGGTGGATCCTACAAAGATCGAAACCGTAAAAGGTTGGAACATCCCAAAAACGCCAATAGAGATACGAAGTTTTCTGGGATTGGCAAGATACTATCGGAGATTCATTCAGGATTTCTCGAGAATAGCCTCGCCGCTGACAAAGCTAACACGTAAGGAAGTAAAGTACGAATGGGGCCCAACCCAAAACAATGCGTTTGAGGAACTTAAGACACGATTAACCCAGGCTCCAGTCTTGGCACTATCTGAGGGAAATGAAGACTTAGTAGTCTACTCTGACGCCTCGGGTCAAGGTTTAGGATGCGTACTTATGCAACTAGGAAAGGTAATTGCTTATGCCTCGCGGCAACTAAAGATTCATGAGGTTAACTACCCAACTCACGTTCTAGAGTTAGCAGTAGTAGTTTTCGCGTTGAAAATATGGAGGCACTATCTGTATGGAGTTAAATGTACCATCTACTCCGATCACAAAATCCTGAAGTACTTTTTCGAACAAAAGGAATTAAACATGAGGCAAAGGAGGTGGTTAGAGCTACTGAAAGACTATGACTGTGAGATATTGTACCATCCAGGCAAGGCAAACGTAGTGGCTGACGCTTTAAGCAGAAAGGAAGAATCAGAACCTATACGGATCAAAGCGTGTCAGCTGATTGTAACGCCAAATTTGATGACTGAAATATCAAAGGCACAAGATGAAGCACTATTAGAAAGAAATATAAAACGAGAAAGAATAGTAGGACAACAAGGGAATTTAGATACAAATGCATATGGTGTACGAACTAGGTTTGGCCGGATGTGGATACCTAAAATTGGCGAGCTTAGAGACAAAATACTCGATGAGGACCATAAGTCTCGCTATTCTATCCACCCCGGGATGAACAAAATGTATCAATGTGTAAGGCCCCCTTTCCCGGGTGACCTCACTTGTTGGATTTACTCATAAACATAGCCATAAATACTGAACTTAAATTAAAAAGCTTCATCATTCAATTACATTACATAACAGCGGAAGTCTTAACAATTAAAAACACAACATTGCTTTAACAAACAAAAGTGGGATGTCAGTCTTGTGCCGGGTAACCTTCACGCCATCGCACGACCTTTTCTTCCTTTACCTGAAATGTATACTAAAAGTCAGCTAACGCTGGTGAGTTCTAGTTTAATGCGATTTGATATAACCATTCTTTTCTTTACTCTATAAGTATGCATTACTGTATAGTCATTCATATAAATACGTATTCATAACTTTTGCCTTTCTTTCATCCTTCTTTTCTGTATTTTTGTGATTTCATATATATATATATGCATTCACCTTTTCTTTCTTTTCTTTCTTTCTTTAATTTCATGGGTCATACTCTATAAGGGTGATCAACCCGTCATTTGCTTACGAATGTCACAAAGACAATCGCCGTGGTCCATCGTCATGGCCCACCTATACTTATAACCGTCCGGCAACAAGTGCCGTCCGTCATTTTATTCTTACAACCGTCCGGCAACCTTTGTCCGTCTGTCATGACTTACAACCGTCCTACCGTCGTAGGCCGTAATTCGCCCGTCTACCCGAAGGTATCTGTTTCCCATGCGACTATTATTTATACAACCGTTCTACTATAATATGCCAATTGCTTCGACCGTCCTTTAATGGCATTCGTACGTCCTAGCTGATGAAGGAACGCACGTGTCCCGGTTGTAAAATAATCACATGGTCGTCCGTCTACCGAAGTAGCCGTTATCATCGAAGCGTCCATAACATTTTCTGTACTTGGCAAGCAATATATACATGGATATAAAGCAGGATTTCATTCTCACATGTTATGCCATTCGTTCTTTTCATTCTTTACAAGCAATATATACATGGATATAAAGCAGGATTTCATTCTTTCATATTGTGTTATACTTTCATTCATTCTTTATAATCATGCTTTTCATTCTTTATTCATAATTTCTCTTTCATGTATAGGTATATATATATATATACTTGTATAACACATATGATCACATTGACATTCATAACATTTATTCACTTAGTGTATATATCTCAGCCCCAAAACATTTGAAAACATTTGCACATAACATAGAAGGGGCACATAGAACTCACCTGATGAGTAGTTTCTGTAATACACTAAGCTGGCTACTGGGCTTCACTAATGTCACTCACGATCTGTATAATAAAGTCATACACATAAGATGGTGCTCCTAGATGACACTAGACATTATTATGCTTGAACATAGTAGTTTCGATTGATTAGCTTATATCGAAACTTGGTAGTTTCGATAGGTTGTTTCTGTCGAAACTTGGTAGTTTCGATAGGTAGTTTTGATAGATAGTTTCGATAGGTAGTTTCGATAGGTAGTTTCGATAGGTAGCTTATGTATTATCTTAGCTTCGGATCGGGGGCTCATATCGAAACTATGGTAGTTTCGATTCGAAACTACCCAGTTTCGATATATGCAGGCCCAATCAAAACTACCATAGTTTCGATATGAGCCTGCATATATCGAAACTGGGTAGTTTCGATAGGTCTGCACATATCGAAACTAAGTAGTTTCGATGGGTCTGCACATATCGAAACTAAGTAGTTTCGATGGGTCTGCACTTATCGCCTTCCCCAAAAATCCGAATGTTCTGCATGCGAATCTGATCATGTCGATATCTAGATTTTCTTTGATCAAAACGTTCGTTTTTCATTCTAGATGCTATACCTAAGTTCACTTTCAAGTTTCATCCGCAAAATCGTTATCTTTTAGCCAAAACCCGAAAACTCCCAAAACGAACAAAAACTCATAATGTGATCGAATCGTTACCTGGATTGGATTTCTGATTCAGAGGATATGATCACGAGAACAGCAGCAACGTTCTCCTGAATTCCCGAGTTGATCCGTCACTTTCTCTCTCTAAACCCGAGCTCTCCTTTCTCTCTCTAAAAGCTGCGTGAGTTGGGGAAATGAGCAGGGAAGAGGGCTGCCTTGCCTCTTATGTGCATGGGCATCCCCCAGCCCATTGAAGCCGGGCCCAGGCCTGCTCCCTTTTTGTTTAAATATTCCAACTAAATCACCGGTCTCGCTATATTTATTCGTTTTATTATTTTTAGGATGTTACAAGTCTACCCTCCTTAAAGAGGTTTCGTCCTCGAAACTGTTCATACGTTAAACAATTGAGGGTATAGTCCCTTCATCTCGTCTTCTTTTTCCCACGTAGCTTCTGACCCTTTTCTGTGCTTCCATTGTATCTTGACTAACGGTATCGACTTATTGCGTAGTCGTTTCTCAGCTCGGTCAAGAATGGCTATTGGTTCCTCTACATAATTTAGACTGTTATCCACTTCGATCTCGTCGTAAGGTATGTGGGCTGTGTCGTCAGCTAGGCACTTGCGTAAGTGCGACACGTGGAACGTAGGGTGTATTCCACTAAGCTCGACGGGTAGGTCGAGTCTGTAAGCAACTTGACCCACTCTTGCTACAATCTTGAAAGGTCCGACAAACCTTGGACTTAGTTTGCCACGCTTTCTGAACCGAATGATTCCTTTCCACGGTGATACTTTCAACAGTACCATGTCCCCTACTTGAAACTCTAAATCCCTCCTTCTCTTATCCGCGTATGATTTCTGTCTGTCTTTTGCGGCTTTCATACGAGTCTTGATTTGATCAAATTTCTCAGAAGTAGCTTTGACCACTTCGAGACTTGCAAAATCCTTCTGTCCAATTTCCCCCCAACAAACCGGGGTCCTACATTTCCTCCCATACAACATTTCAAATGGCGGCATGCCAATAGTCGAGTGATAGCTGTTGTTATAAGAAAATTCTGCCAATGGTAGATGGCTGTCCCAACTCCCACCGAAGTCAATGATACAGGCCCGGAGCATGTCCTCCAAGGTCTGAATGGTCCTTTCCGATTGTCCATCGGTTTGGGGGTGGTAAGCGGTGCTGATGTTTAGTCTAGTGCCCATTGCTTCGTTGAATTTCTTCCAAAACCTTGACGTGAATCTAGTATCCCTGTCGGACACAATCGACAGCGGCATACCATGTCTGCTCACAATTTCCTTGATAAATACTTCTGCTAGCTTTTCAGAAGAAGAAGTTTCTCGTATTGGCAAGAAGTGAGCACTCTTTGTCAAGCGGTCGACGATCACCCAAATGGTATCATTGCCTTTAGCTGTTCACGGTAGCTTGGTAATGAAGTCCATTGTGATCTCTTCCCACTTCCATTCCGGTATTGGTAAAGGTTGCATTTTACCGCATGGTTTCTGGTGCTCGGCCTTAACTAGAGAACACGTTAGGCACTTGCTCACGTATTCTGTCACATCATTCTTCATGCCAGGCCACCAGTATTCTTTCTTCAAGTCTTGATACATTTTGTTTGTCCCGGGGTGGATAGAATAGCGAGACTTATGGGCCTCATCGAGTATTTTGGCTCTAAGCTCACCAATCTTAGGTATCCACATCCGGCCAAACCTAGTTTGTACTCCGTATGCATTCGCATCTAAGTTCCCTTGTTATCCTACTATTCTTTCCCGTTTCACATTTCTTTCTAACAATGCTTCATCTTGTGCCTTTGATATTTCACCCATTAAGTCTGGCGTTATAATCAACTGACACGCTTTGATCCGGATAGGTGCCGATTCTTCCTTTCTACTTAAAGCGTCAGCCACTACGTTTGCCTTGCCTGGATGGTACAATATCTCATAGTCATAGTCTTTCAGTAGCTCTAACCACCTCCTTTGCCTCATGTTTAATTCCTTTTGCTCGAAGAAGTACTTCAGGCTCTTGTGATCGGAGTAGATGGTGCATTTAACTCCATAAAAATAGTGCCTCCATATTTTCAATGCGAAAACCACTGCTGCTAACTCTAGATCGTGCGTTGGGTAGTTAACCTCGTGAATCTTTAGTTGCCGCGATGCATAAGCAATTACCTTTCCTCGTTGCATGAGTACGCACCCTAAACCCTGGCCTGAAGCGTCAGAGTAGACTACCAAGTCTTCATCTCCCTCAGGTAGTGTTAAGACTGGAGCTTGGGTTAGTCGTGCCTTAAGTTCCTCAAACGCGTTGTTTTGGGTTGGACCCCATTCATACTTTACTTCCTTCCGTGTCAGTTTGGTTAGCGGCGAGGCAATTCTTGAGAAATCTTGGATGAACCTTCGATAGTAGCCTGCCAACCCTAGAAAGCTTCGTATCTCTGTTGGTGTCTTTGGGATGTTCCATTCCTTTACTGTCTCGATCTTTGCAGGATCCACCATGATGCCGTTTGGGTTTATTACATGACCTAGGAATTGGACTTCCCTAAGCCAGAACGCGCATTTGGAGAATTTTGCGTACAACTTTTCCTGCTTTAGCACCTCCAGAACCTCTCTTAGGTGACAGTGGTGATCACCCTCGCTTTTTGAATGCACCAGTATGTCATCTATAAAGACTATCACCGATCGATCCAACATTGGTCGACATACTCTATTCATCAAGTCCATGAACGCTGCTGGTGCGTTGGTCAATCCGAAGGACATCACGAGAAACTCATAATGTCCATAACGCGTGCGAAACGCGGTCTTTGGTACGTCTTCTTCTCTTACTTTCAACTGATGGTAACCCGACCTAAGATCGATCTTTGAGAACCAACTCGCACCTTGCAGTTGATCAAAAAGGTCGTCTATTCTAGGTAGTGGGTATTTGTTCTTTACTGTTCTCTTGTTCAATTCGCGGTAGTCGATGCACATGCGAATACTGCCGTCCTTCTTCTTTACAAATAGTACCGGAGCGCCCCATGGTGAGATGCTCGGCCTAATAAATCCTTTCTCGGTTAGTTCCTCTAGTTGGGACATCAATTCCTTCATTTCTGACGGAGCCAATCGGTAAGGGGCTTTGGCAACGGGCTCAGCTCCTGGCAGTAAATCAATCTGAAATTCTATTTCCCGATCGGGTGGCAACCCAGGTAGATCCTCAGGGAATACTTCCGGAAAATTGCACACCACGGGTACATTCTTGAGTTCTTTCGTTTTCATGCTATCGTCTATAACATATGCCAGATAAGCTTCGCAGCCGCGCCTCATGTAACTTTCGGCCTTTATCATCGAGATGACGTTCGGTATTGTGCAATTCCAATCCCCATAAACCGTAATTGGACTGCCGCTAGGACCTTTGAGGTGTATCCTCTTACGTTTACATATGATTTGAGCTTCGTTGGCAGCTAGCCAATCCATACCCAATACTATATCGAATCCTCCTAAGGTGAGAAGGAATAATCTAGAAGGAAATTTATGACCCTCTATTTCTATTATGCAATCCTCTGTTACTTGGAATACTGCCGAATTTTTACCAACGACAGTTTGTACACTAAAGGCCTTTACTACTGTGTTGATAGTGCAATTCAGTTTTCGACTAAAGGCATTTGATATAAAGCTTTTACTAGCACCCGAGTCAAATAATATAGCCGTATGTTCATCATTAACTAGGAACGTACCTGACACAACATCAGGATTTCCCCTTGCTTCCTCCTCAGTCAGGGCGTAAGCTCGAGTCCTAGTCTTTGGTTGTTCCTGTTCCTTTTCTTTTCCCGAACCAGATTGTCTGGTTTTTCTGCAATCCTTAGTCAGGTGACCAAACAGTCCACATACTTGGCATTTAGTGTCTCTCAAGCAGTCACGAGAGTAGTGCCCCGCCTTCCCACACCTGTAACATGTGGTGGAGCCGACCCGGCACTCGCCAAAATGTTGCCTTCCACATTTCTTGCAGGTTTCATATTTGTCCGACCTTGGTTTCTTATTTTCAGTTATTACGTTCCCTCTTCCGGTGCCTCTAGACGGGTTCTCCCACTTTATCTTTTGGGTTTCTGTTGGTGGGTCCTCATTGGCATAATCGTCGTAGACGATTCCGCTCAGATTCACTACCGACTCGAAGGTCGAGGGTAGGTTGGCTTTCACGTGGACACGGACCCTTTGAGGTAGGCCCTTCACATAATACTTGATCATTCGCTCTTCTGTCTCCACCAGGTGGGGTACCAGCTGTGCCAACTCATTGAATCTAGAAGTATACTGGCGGTGTGTCTTGTTGCCAGCTTTAAGGTTTAGGAATTCATTTTTCACTCGATCAATTTCGTTCTGGGGACAGAACTTTTGAATTACCAGCTTTTTCAGTTCTTCCCATGTCATTCTTGCAAGAGCGTTTGGGGACTTTGTCCTCTGGATGTTCCTCCACCAACCTAGGGCCTCGTTGGTGAAAGAATGAGCAACATATTTAACAGCCTGGTCTGGTCGACACTCGCTGATGTTGATTACAGCACTCATCCTCTCAATCCATTCAAGCGTTGCCACTGAATCTTTGCTCCCATCGAACTTGGGTGGGTCTCCGTCCTTAAAACCTTTGTAAGTGCACCCACAATTGCTCGATCCTATCTTTATTTCATCCCCATCACTATCATATACTTTCTCTTCATTGTCTCCTTCATCCTCCTCTTTACTTTTCTTTATTGCCTCGGATAGTAGATCGGGCAATACCTTCTTCGAAGTGAGCACAACTTCACGGGCAATAGCATTCCTGACTTCGGGTTCCAACTGTATAGGCCCTGGACTGTCGTCCCTAATTGGGGTCACTTCTGTTTCGTGCACACTTTCGGTGTGCTCTGCGTGCACACTCTCTTCTTCTTCAATTCTTCGGTTCAACGGAGGTCTACCTACTCGGCCAGTACGACCGCCTCGTCGTCCAGTTCTTCCTCCGCCAGCCATAATTTCTTATTTTCCTGATAGTCATAAAGGGAATACATCAATGTCATTTCTTCAGATCATAGTTTGGAACAGTACGAGCAAGGTAAATTCTTAATTACAGTGACCGGTTTGTGATTACTAATTTACATTGCTTTTCGGGTTCGAAACTCTTCAAATCAGTCGTGGCATTAACATCTATTTGTTCTAAGTTAAGGTATCTATTCCTATGCAAGAGGATTAACTTTATGACTTACTTACCGTGCTAGCGTTGGCGTTGGTTACCCATACTGACATCCGTGCGTTGGTCCCATAATCAGTTTGAGTCTAGACATTTAAGGATGTCTAAATCTCTCAAACTATTGCTCTGATACCAACTTGTAAGGCCCCCTTTCCCGGGTGACCTCACTTGTTGGATTTACTCATAAACATAGCCATAAATAATCACATGGTCGTCCGTCTACCGAAGTAGCCGTTATCATCGAAGCGTCCATAACATTTTCTGTACTTGGCAAGCGATATATACATGGATATAAAGCAGGATTTCATTCTCACATGTTATGCCATTCGTTCTTTTCATTCTTTACAAGCAATATATACATGGATATAAAGCAGGATTTCATTCTTTCATATTGTGTTATACTTTCATTCATTCTTTATAATCATGCTTTTCATTCTTTATTCATAATTTCTCTTTCATGTATAGGTATATATATATATATACTTGTATAACACATATGATCACATTGACATTCATAACATTTATTCACTTAGTGTATACATCTCAGCCCCAAAACATTTGCACATAACATAGAAGGGGCACATAGAACTCACCTGATGAGTAGTTTCTGTAATACACTAAGCTGGCTACTGGGCTTCACTAATGTCACTCACGATCTGTATAATAAAGTCATACACATAAGATGGTGCTCCTAGATGACACTAGACATTACTATGCTTGAACATAGTAGTTTCGATTGATTAGCTTATATCGAAACTTGGTAGTTTCGATAGGTTGTTTCTGTCGAAACTTGGTAGTTTCGATAGGTAGTTTCGATAGATAGTTTCGATAGGTAGTTTCGATAGGTAGTTTCGATAGGTAGCTTATGTATTATCTTAGCTTCGGATCGGGGGCTCATATCGAAACTATGGTAGTTTCGATTGGGCCTGCATATATCGAAACTGGGTAGTTTCAATAGGTCTGCACATATCGAAACTAAGTAGTTTCGATGGGTCTGCACATATCGAAACTAAGTAGTTTCGATGGGTCTGCACTTATCTCCTTCCCCAAAAATCCGAATGTTCTGCATGCGAATCTGATCATGTCGATATCTAGATTTTCTTTGATCAAAACGTTCGTTTTTCATTCTAGATGCTATACCTAAGTTCACTTTCAAGTTTCATCCGCAAAATCGTTATCTTTTAGCTAAAACCCGAAAACTCCCAAAATGAACAAAAACTCATAATGTGATCGAATCGTTACCTGGATTGGATTTCTGATTCAGAGGATATGATCACGAGAACAGCAGCAACGTTCTCCTGAATTCTCGAGTTGATCCGTCACTTTCTCTCTCTAAACCCGAGCTCTCCTTTCTCTCTCTAAAAGCTGCGTGAGTTGGGGAAATGAGCAGGGAAGAGGGCTGCCTTGCCTCTTATGTGCATGGGCTTCCCCCGGCCCATTGAAGCCGGGCCCAGGCCTGCTCCCTTTTTGTTTAAATATTCCAACCAAATCACCGGTCTCGCTATATTTATTCGTTTTATTATTTTTAGGATGTTACACAATGCTTGAAGAAAGAGTACTGGTGGCCTGACATGAAGAATGATGTGACAGAGTACGTGAGCAAGTGCCTAACGTGTTCACTAGTTAAGGCCGAGCACTAGAAACCATGCGGTAAAATGCAAGCTCTGCCAATACCGGAATGGAAGCGGGAGGAGATCACGATGGACTTCATTACCAAGCTACCGGGAACAGCTAAAGGAAATGATACCATTTGGGTGATTGTCGACCGCTTGACGAAAAGTGCTCACTTCTTGCCAATACGTAAGACTTCTTCGTCAGAAAGACTAGCAGAAATATTTATCAAGGAAGTTGTGAGCAGACATGGTATGCCGCTGTCGATTGTGTTCGACATGGATACTAGATTCACGTCAAGGTTTTGGAAGAAATTCAACTAAGCAATGGGCACTAGACTGAACATCAGCACCGCTTACCACCCCCAAACCGATGGGCAATCAGAAAGGACCATTCAGACCTTGTAGGACATGCTCCGAGCCTGTATAATTAACTTCAGTGGGAGCTGGGACAGCCATCTACCATTGGCAGAATTTTCATATAACAAAAACTATCACTCAACTATTGGCATACCGCCATTTGAAATGTTGTATGGGAGGTGATGTAGGACCCCGGTTTGTTGGGGGGAAATTGGACAAAAGGATTTTGCAAGTCTCGAAGTGGTCAAAGCTACTTCCGAGAAATTTGATCAAATCAAGGCTCGAATGAAAGCCGCAAAAGACAGACAGAAATCATATGCGGATAAAAGAAGAAGGGATTTAGAGTTTCAAATAGGGGACATGGTACTGTTAAAGGTACCACCAAGGAAAGGAATCATCCGATTCAGAAAACGTGGCAAACTAAGTCCAAGGTTTGTCGGACCTTTCAAGATTTTAGCGAGGGTAGGTCAAGTTGCTTACAGACTCGACCTACCCGTTGAGCTTAGTGGAATACACCCTACGTTCCACGTGTCGCACTTACGCAAGTGCCTAGCTGACGACACAACTCACATACCTTACGACGAGATCGAAGTGGATAACAGCCTAAATTATGTGGAGGAACCAATAGCCATTATTGACCGAGCTAAGAAACGACTACGCAATAAGTCGATCATCTAGTTAAAGTACAATGGAAGCACAGAAAAGGGTCAGAAGTGACGTGGGAGAAAGAAGACGAGATGAGGGGACTATACCCTCAATTATTTAGCGTATAAACGGTTTCGAGGACGAAACCTCTTTAAGGAGGGTAGACTTGTAACATCCCAAAAATAGTAAATAAATAAATAATAACAAATGAAAGGAAAATGGATGGGCTTGGGCTCGACTCCAATGGGCCGAGGGAAGCCCAAGTATATAAAGGTCAAGACAGCCTAGGACTCTCATTTCTTCCACAACTTGCAATCTAGAGAGAGAAAGGAGAGCTCGGGCCTAGAGAGAGAAAGTTGACGGATCGACCCGAAATTGAAGTAGCACGTTACTACTGTGCTCGTGAGCAAAACCTCCGAATCAGAATTCCAATCCAGGTAATGATTCGACCCTAAACTGAGTTTTTGTTTGTTTTCGGGTTTTAGCTAAATAGGAGACGTTTTTATGGATGAAACTTGAAAATAAGCTTAGAACTAGCATCTAGAATGAAAACCGCACATTTTGATCAAAGAAAATTGTAAGATTGGCATGATCGGGTTAGCATGCAATAATTTTGGACTTGTTCAGGAAACAGGTCTTGCGTACTTATCAAGTACGCAAGAAGGATGTCCTGCATACTTATCAAGTACGCAAGAAGGATGTCCTGCGTACTTATCAAGTAGGCATGAGGAATATCCTGCGTACTTATCAAGTACGCAGGAGTAAGATCCTGCGTGCTTATCAAGTACGCAAGAAGAATGTTCTGCGCACTTGTCAAGTACGCATGAACCAGGCCCTGCGCACTTGCTAAGTGCACAGGCATCAGGCTATATAGTGAAGTGAGTATGCTCGCCTAATTCAGTATGATTAAACCGTTAGAGTTGGGATCGGGTTTGATGTGTATTTAACTACCTAATTCAGATCGTACGTGACGTTGTTGGGCCTTTGTTTAGGACAACCATGACTAGCTTATCAGGTGAGTTCTATGTGCCCCCTTCTATGTTATGTGCAAATCATTTTAAATGTTTTGGGGCTGAAGTGTATACACTAAATGAATAAATGATATGAATGTCAATGTGATCATACATGATATACTAAGGTATATTTATATATATATGAAAATGAATTATGAACAAAGAATGAAACGTATGTTTACAAAGAATGAATGAAAGAATGGCATAACGTAAATAAATGAAATCTTGCTTTATAATTATATATTGCAAGTTATGAATGTATGTATACGTTATGGACGGAAACGAAGCTAACGGCTACTACGGTAGATGGACGACCACTTGACTATTATGCAGCCAGAAAAGAGAGTCTAGAAAGGTAGACTAAATAATGGCCACTACGGTGGAGTAAGTCCCTAAATCGATGCACGGTTGTATAATTAGTTCAAGTGGGAAACAGATTCCTTAGGGCAGACGGGCGAATATGACGGAGTACGAGGGTAGGACAGTTAAGACGGACGGTCGAAGGTTGGCCGGACGGTTTTTAAGGCGGACGGTTTCTAGGACCGGACGAGTAAAAGGGCTACATCAGTAGCTTAAGGGCGTATGCCTTTGTGATATACGTAGTAAAAGACGGGTTGATCACCCTTATGTGTATGACCAATGAATGATAAGGAAAGTAAAGGTGAATGCATATCTATGTAATCACATAAGATTGATGAAAGAAAAGCAAAAGCTATGAATACGTATTTATATAAATGTATATATAATTATGCATACTTTTAAAGAAAAGGATGTTCATACCTAATCGCTTTAAACTAGAACTCACCAGCGTTAGCTGACTTTTAGTATACATTTCAGGTAAAGAAAGGAAGGGTCGTGCGAAGGCGTGATGGTTACCCGGCAAGCGACTGACATCCCACTCTTAATTGTTAAGTAAATATTTTGTCTTTTTAATTGTTAAGACTTCCGCTGTTATGTTATGTATTTGAATGATGTTTGTTTTCACTACTCTCAAATGTTTTTAATTTAAGTTCAGTATTTATGACTATGTTTATGAGTAAATCCAATAAGTGAGGTTACCCGGGAAAGGGGCCTTACAGAGTTAAATGGGTGATTATATTTTTTTTTCACCGGGAGACGGTGCAACAATGGGACCAAGTATAAAGACGTATCGTTCCCAACATGAGTTCACCAATTCGTGGTCGCATAATAAGTTCGTATAAAGACGTATGACCTTAATAGTGTTGACCAAGCCTTGGCTTATCAATTTTCTACTTGTATAAAAGACGTACAAGCTTCAAGAGAAGTTTGATTAAAAAGATTTTACACTTTAAAAATCAAGAACACACACAAATATAAAGACGGATTTAGACAATAATAAAAGCCCACCAAAATGGTGGTTTTAAGGACGAATGATTAAAGAAATAAACACATCACTTGGATTAATACGTTTAACATTAACATGCACAAAACTTCATCTTCACCCTAGCAATACAAAGAGTCTAGCCACGAATGACCATACTAACTAGCATAACAAGGAGGAAGAGCCCCTCTACTCACTACTACTACACTATAACTACGAAATAAGCTTTCTCTTGTGTGTTCTTGGGGTATGTAAGGGATATTTGAGGTATGTGGAATGAAGAACTCAAGCCATCTATTTATAGGCCTCAAATGAGCAATGCACGGCCGTGCATTAGATTCCACGGCCGTGCAAGCACCTCAGGAATCAAACAGGGTACAAGTGACAGTGTACTGGCCCCTTGGAGGTCAAGTTAGGGTTTACACGATCGTGCAATGGGATGCAAGGTCGTGCATTGCCCTACTACTCTCCAGTTTTCTCTTTTAGCTGCTGTGTAGACTTATGTTGACCTGGTTTGACTTCTTGGGGGCCAATGCTCGGGTTTGGTCCTCCAAAAACTTGATTTCTTCATGTTTTAAGCTGGTTTTTGCTCTCTTTATCTTGGGACACCGAATAACCTGCAATTGTGAAATATTAACTCATTAAGTATCATTTGCAAGGCTTTTAATCAATTAGTACCATAATATGGGGATTATTATGCATGCAAAACATGTATAATTTCAGGCATATCAATGCATTAGTTATGCTTTGAACATATTGAATTTCAAATCCTTTTTACAACTTTTGTTTGGTGTCAAAACCTATGTTACTCACCAACTACATGTAGTTGACATTTACTCACATGTTTCAGGTGCACCAGTTTGAGGACACTACATAATCACATAGGACTATGGACCTAGCTTTAATAAAGATTGAATTTAACTTGTGTTATGTTTGAACTCTTTATTTTACATTTCTATTTGTAACGGATGCTTTAATTACGATGGACTAATATTATCACTTATTAATTGATAATCATATGCATATGAGTAACCGCGTCAGCCCCGGCGTATAATCCGCCGCCGGATGGGGTGTGACAGTTGAGCCTAAACCTTTTTCATTTCTAAACCCACATTTCAAATCCATAAAGTCAAAACATTTCCCTTTTTCATCTTTTTAACCCTTTTTGTTGAAAATCGACTTGGCCTTGATTTAAAGAATAATTGTCCACCACTAGTTATAGATTCGTATTATGTTTGAAGAATGAAGCTCATTCGGCTTCTTGAAAAAAAGTTATTATAAAAAAAGGGGGAGGGCAACAACAAGAAATTCATAACCGCACAAGTTATTGAAGAAATCTCATCAAAAGAGAATCAAACTTGAAAAATTAGAGTATGCAAAGCTGATCAAAGTGGATGTATTAGGAGGAAAGAGTCAAACGATCCATGGGGAATTGATAGTAATGAAGATTATTATTAATACAAGTTTAATTATATGTTAACTCAATGTCTAGCAATCATAAAAAATTAAGAGAGGAGCATAGTATGCTACACTGTAGTTGCAGTTCTTGATCAGTCTACTCATGTTCCTTTTCCACATCAATGACATATAAATATGAGCATTCAGACTAAGACCAGCTTGAACAATCTTCCTCATATACAAGCAAACTACATTAACTTTCTACAATTTACAATAACCATTCACCATTGAATTGTAAGTGTATATATTCGACATAATTTCATTATCCAACATCTCTAAAAACACACATTTCATATCATTAATCATTAAAAACCTTGATAAACACATTAAGAGTGTATTAAAAGATCAAATAGTACTTCAGAAGCATCATTAACGTTCATTTTTCTCAAAAACCCTAAAACAAACCTCACATCTTCATCAGTTGCACAAGCCTTGACCATCAAAATCAAGATCTTTTCAGCTGCATTCAAAAACTAATTCTTGATCTATATTCTCACTAATGATGCAAAGGACTCAACAATAGGTTTAAAATTAGATCTCTGTGATATAAGATTAAAAAATGCAAAAGCTGTTTGCGGCTTCAAATTACGGTTATTGTTGAAAATAGAAGTTATATGTGATGGGGCTATCGACGGGTTGAAGGATTCGAGACAAGTTTTTTCTGCTAATTGGGTGAAGGGGAAACAGAGATTGAACTTACTCTTAGGCTCGTAGGCCATAGCCACCAGGAAGAAATAGAAATTGAAATCGAAATCGAAGCACCAGATTACCTTAAAGTTGAAGGTGATGAAGGAATCAAAATAGCATAAGAATCCACTGGGCAAACCAAAGTCCCCATAGTTTGATCTCCCTCTCTGCCGGGGGCACCGTCGCTAACTGTGGGAGAGGTTTTGAAAAATGAGGAGAATAGGAGGTGGTTAACAGGGAAGGAGCGAAATTGAAACACCCTACTTATTTCTTATTTTATCAGAGTATTATATTGCGGAAAACGGTCCCAGATTAACAAAAACTTGCCATTAAATGGCTAAGGTAACTTTTTATTATAATATTGTTTTACATAAGATGATATAATTACATCATACTACATAGGGATTCTTTAATTCCGACCGCTCCGTCCTCAGGATGCTTTATTCCACATGCCTCTTTCTGGCAGTGTTTGAAAAACGTTTTTGAATTAGCTTACGCTAAGTAAGTACACTGAATCGTTCATTTTATTTTGAACCCCGTAGGTTCTTATTATTGTTCAAGTTTCCCAGGCTCTCGGCGCCCCCGTGACCATCTCCGGACGTACCTCCAATCACGTCATTCGTGTATTTTATGGGTGTGCTAACCCCCTCGCGGCCATCTTCGTACGTACCTCCGGGTTCTTATACTCATCAGTATAGACCCCTTGCATGTGTCACAAAGACTCATTCATTTCCTCAGCCCCGTAGGCTTGGAATCTTTTCTTCAGCCTCGTAGGATTGGAATCTTTTCCTCAGCCCCGTAGGTTTGGAATCTTTTTAGTTTTCTTCTTCATTATTGAGATCCACCTTACAGGCCGGGTGTCTCTTTCATTTCGACCTTGAGTATCTTAGACTCATAGCCTCCCAAATGTATCAAGCATTTGTTTTCATTTCATGTATATGCTTCTTTTATTTCCCAACCAGTCCTTACCTTAAAACTTCGTAATGGTTTCTCCACGATGCATTAAAAGGGTTTATATATAGGAAGTATCAGTGGCGTATCCATGATATACCCTAAATTATACATGTTTTGCATGCATAATAATCCCCATATTATGGTACTAATCAAACAAAAGCCTTGCAATTGATACTTAATGCGTTAATATTTCATAATTGCAGGTTATTTGGTGTCCTAAGATAAACAAAGCAAAAACTAGCTTAAAACAAGAAGAAATCAAACTTTTGGAGGACCAAACTGGAACTTTGACCCCCAAGAAGTCAAACTAGGTCAACATAAGTCAAACCAGCAAGCTAAAAGACGAAAATGGGAAGCAGTTGGGCATTGTACAGTCGTGCAATGCCATGCATGGCCGTGCAAACCCAATCTTGCTTCCCAAGGCTCCGGTACACTGTCCTTTGTACCCTGTTTGATTCCTGAGATGTTTGCACGCCTGTGCATTGCTCATTTTAAGGCCTATAAATAGACGGCTTGGGTTCTTCATTCCACACACCCTTCCATACATTACCAGAGCTCAAGAGAGTCCATTTCTGTAGTCTAGAGTAGAGACTAGAGGGTAGAGAGGTTCCTCCGCTTTGTCCGCAATAGGGGAGCCTATGAAACTCAGTGGTATGCTAGTTAGTATGACCATTCGTGGCTAAACTTCTTGTATTGCTAGGGTGAAGATGATGTTTGCTGCATGTTAATGTTTGACGTATTAATCTAATGGTATGTTTATGTCTTTAATTATTCGTCCTTAAAACCACCATTTGGTGGGATTTTATTACTGTCTAAATCCGTCTTTATATTTGTGAGTGTTCTTGATTTTAAAGTGTAAGATCATAAAACATTTTTAATCAAACTTCCTTTGAAGCTTGTACATCTTTATACAAGCAGAGATTGATAAGCCAAGGCTTGGTCAACATTAGTAAGGTCGTACGTCTTTATATGAACTTATTATGTGACTAAGAATTGGTGAACTCATGTTGGGAATGGTACGTCTTTATACTTGATCCCGTTGTTACACCGCCTCCCGGTGAACAAAGTCTAATCACCTATTAACTTTAATACAAAGCATTTACATTCGATGTCTTAAACCAACCCGGAGATGACCATTCGAAGGGTTGAGGGTAACTGTTGTCCCTAATCGGAGGCACTACTATTTTAATTTAAAGATTTTAATTCGCGAATCTAATGTCATGAGGACGATGCTCTAGCGGTGACTCGGGTCACAAGTTTGTAGTAGTCATATCACTGGATTAGTCAACTTAACATTATCACGTACCAAGCTGATTCGAAGCCCGAAGCAATATTCTTCGTGACCTGATCATTTTCAAGATATTTACTTTCTTGTTGTTTACTATTCTGCTATTTACATTCCTGTTACACACATCACGCACGTTTTTACTTTTCTGTTATTTACTTTACCGTTAATTACTTTTCTGTCATTTACTATTCTGCTTCACAAGCACACAAAACCCACTCACTAATTGATCCGGCTAAACGATAACAAAAGTTGAGTACTGGAACTCGAGCGTGTCCATTGGTTCGATACTTGGTTCTTACCTAAACTATATTACGCTGCGATAGGTACACTTGCCTATTGTGTGTGTTTTGAAGTTAAAGTAATTATCATTTTATAAATGTAAAACCTGATCTCGTAAAACCATCATAAAAATATATTATATTTTTATATATTAAAAATGACACATCAAGTTTTTGGCACCATTGTCGGTGACACGGTGATTTCAAGAAAAAGTCGAGTTAACGGATTAGTGTTTTTAACCTTAACATTTATTTTTATGGATTGTTTTGATTGTTCTTTACAACAACTTTCATGGATTAGGACCACGAGAGTTGTTATAGAAGATACCAAAATGATTATGAGTACCACTATTCGGAGGTTGGGTGTGAGATCTGTGGGGAACCCCACTACACTCAAGATTGTTATCACTATCAAGGGTATTCCATAGATTTTCACCAACCCTACTGGAAACCATACGAGTAAACCACACCACCCAAAGAACTTCAACACTCAGCTCTAGATTCCGACTCATGGACCCCAGAAAATCTGTTTCATCATTTGGAAGAAATTAAGGTTCAGCTCCTAAAGAACTATCCAACTGAACAACAAGATGATCCATTCAAAATCCAAGAATTGGAATTTATAGCTTCAACATCTTTAGTAGGATCAAGGGACTGTAAGGAGCAAGAACCTTCCAACTTCACAAACATGGATCAGTCGGATGTGAGACCGGATGATTCAGAAGAAAGGGTTACTACAACTTTACAATCACTTCTTTACTTCTCTGAGAGGCTGGAATAAAGCATCAAAGGAGTTAGTGTGACAATCCGACTTTTTAGGTTAACCCCGGTTAACTATTCCGTTAAATTCCTTATTAAAAACTTAACCCCGTTAGTCAAATCTAACCCCAAGGACTATTTCTGTCATAAATCCAACTCAGAAATGCAGGGACTAGTCCTACCAAGTCCCAATACATGAATTATTGACTCCTCAAAGTCAAAATTGTCAAAAATAAGTTCTGTTGACTTTTAGAAGTCAACATTGGGACTTTTGATTTCCAATTCGCGAATGTTAACTGAATTGAATCAAATTCTATAATTGATTAACATCTAAATGCCTTAATCGATCATAATTGAGCCTTAATCACCTGCATTACATGCGAATTAATCAAAATGTGGCTATTCGTTATGTAACTGTCGACCATCAACCTAATCCCATCAAATTCATCATAATCTGGTGTTACTCCCGCGAATTGAAGCATCCCTCTCACTCGTCGAATCCTCTTGAAGTGCTTACGCAACCTGCATTGATCGGAGAAACAGTAGAACTCGCCGGAAAGCAATCTGTGCAGCCGACACCTGCATCTACTCGAACTCCATCAATCCGACACGCATTCTGGTAAATTCTTGACCCAATTGCTTCGTTTTCTTTCCGTAAAGGTAAGCCCCATGTTAATTCGGGCTTACATCATCAATTCGATCGAGTTATTAATCCTAGGGTTCATCATCTGACTGATTTAGTCGAGCCCTAATCTAGACCCAATGAAAATGAAATTAACCTATGCAGAAAGATTCGCAACACTGTTTTTATTTAAAGCCCTTTGCCAATTTCAAGTTTTAATATAAGAATCTCTTTAACCCGTAATTAGGGTTCATGTGAACTCTATCTGTCGAATTCAATTATAAACCGTTTTTAAATCAAATTAACCTACTCCATTAGATTCGTAATCGTCTGTAGAGTGAAAGCCGTATGAAACAACGGGCTTCCACTATCGAATTGATCATGAACCCGTAATTAGGGTTCATATGCGTTCTGATTTGGGGTTTTCGATCTTAGACTGAAAAGAAATGAAATTAATCTACGTAATTAGTTTTGAAATGTCCCTATTATCAAAAGCCCTATGGTTTTAATCAATTTCATTATCAAAATCTATCTGATCGATTCAAAGTTTTCCTCTTTACGTATTCGATCTGTTTTCAAGATTTGGACATCCAAAACCCGTTTGTTTTCGAAATTAAGAGTATGCCAAGGTTCGTAATCCTCTGAGCATCAAAACTTGTTTCTGTTTCACTCAAACCATCATCCAAATCGAAGGATATCGACCGGTTTCGATCGCGGGTCTTTAAGGGAGGAAAACCACATAGAGCCTGATGTTAAAACCATTCCAACCCGGTATCCTTCGCGATACCCTAGCGGGCGGAGATGGTTAAGTCTGTGTGCGTATGTGGGAGAGACCCGGGTTCGAGACCGGGCTCCCACATCTATTTTTTTTTAAAACAGTATCCTATTATATTTAATTAATAAAAATCAAACTTTATAATATTATATTATTATATAAATGTGTTTTAGCCGGAAAACAACCCGTAGGCTCGGGTTTGAGTTATTAACATGTTTTTATAAATTATACCCACTTTTATAATTATTATATTGTTATTATTATCAAGTAAAAATAATATGTTTATATTATTTTTAAACCGTAAATTCATATAAAATAATATGTTTATATTATTTTCAAACCGTGACCCATATTATTAAATAATATATATTTATATTATTTCAAATCATTTTATAACATCGTGTGTCGATTGAGACTAAATAATAATATAATTGGTTATACTATTTACTCGTATACATATATTATTATTTTCTTAATTTTTTGTGAATGATAAAACACCCGGTTATAATTATTATTATTCGTGTCATTCGTTGCGTAAAGTAATTCCTAACTCCGTGGACACTTTCGTCCACTCTTGAATATTAGAGCGTTTCTTTGGGACGCCTCTCAATCCGTGTCATTGTCACATTCCCCATTTTTTCTTTCATCCCTAATTTATGTGTTTATAATTTTAGGGCATTCGTAAGTCTTTTGAGACTTACACACGTGGTTCCAACTTACCCTTTGTGTGATACTACCTTCAACGCCAAGCAGGTGAGTTTCACGGCCCCTTTTTACTGCTTTTAACTTGGGGGAGAAAACATGCTTAAACTGATTTTAGATTTTGTATTTCATATGCTATCATTGTTAAAGCTAAGTGTAACATGCTATCACAGAAAGTCATCATCTTATTTCGAACCGTTAGTATGGATCTTAGCGAGGTAATGTTTAGTAGTACTACTGGGTTTGACAAATCCCACCAGCGTTAGTCGCGCTAACTCGATCGGATATCGAACGAGTGAAATGTTAGCCTATTCACATGGCCAGTATTGATAGAACCTGGCAGGAGGCAATAAACAAACAGTCAGTTTCGGTTGTGGGCACTTGAGCTAAAACATGAACATAGGTTAGCTACCTATAGATACATATTGAAAGATCATAAATCTGGTAACGTTTACTTATTTATTTGAAACCTGTGAACTCACCAACCTCGTGTTGACACTTTTTCTTACATGTTTTCTCAGGACGCTAAGCTAAGACACAGGTGCACGTTAGGGCATGCATGGGATTCAACTGCTTTGCTTTGTGTCTATTTATGTTGATTGAATTATTTTAATGTACTTTGTTTGATTGGACGTTTGGACTTTTGGACTTTCGTTTTGGGCGCGTGTATTTTGCGCATTTACTTTCTTTACGCTTCCGCATTGATACTCTGATTTAAAAGATATTTTCATTTGAGTCCCATGTAGAGTCGTTCAATGTAACTAATGTCTGAGATCCTGGTTTGTCACTTCCCAAACGGTAATACTCCGTTAGTGGAATTTGGGAGTGTGACAGATTGGTATCAGAGCCATTGGTTATAGAGAACTAGGATTGCATACTAGACTATAGCCTCACACATTAGTTACATGTCATTTGGATGTTTGGCACTTATACAAGTTGTTGCAGGATCATGTCGTCAACACCACCTCCATCACCTAACGCATCAGGGCATAAGGCACTTGTACCCTCATCCCCGGAGCCCAAAAGGCGCCGGACTACCTCAATTGAGCAAGGCGAACTGAGCAACGCACGAGCATTGGAGTATGCTCTCAATTGGGATATGTATCCACATATGATCCAAAGGTGGATCGAAATGGGAGATGTTCCATCACCGTACTTTGCATCCACATCTTCATCGTCTACACTGCCTAGCTTACCATGTACCATGGAACAAGCCTTCGCAGCATTTGTGTCCTTTATGTTAAAGGAATTAAGTTTTGTACAAGATGCTACCGAGGAGATACCTAAACTCCTGGAGAATGGAACACAAGTGGAAAAGAATAGGGTAGGAATAGAATATTTGACTACCGAACTAGCTGCAACGGACCATGTCCACAACCTTTTAGTGAATCGTGTAGCACACCTAGAGACGAGGGCTGACATTATGGATGATGATATGCAAGGAGTTCTGGAGAGATTAGCTGCTATGGAAACTCAGCTATATGTGGCTAACCACACTGCTGAAGGCCTTCAAGAGAGGGTGGCTCACTTGGAAGCCCAACTACAAGCGGCCCTACACCCGGAAGACATTCCAGTATCTGACGATGAGGAGGAACCCTTTGAGGAGGAACTCTTTGAGGAGGACCCCTTCGTGGAGGAACCCTTAGAGGGGGAACCAGCTGAGGAAGAGCCAGTGGAGATTGATGATGCACAGTCATATGTCTCTTCTGATGACGAGGATGTTTGAGGATCTTCCTAATCTATCTTTCTTTTCATGTTTGTTTTTGCTTATGTTATTTCCCTTTTTAAACCTAGATGGGTAAGGTTGTTCCCATCCAATAAAAGCATGAGAAGTTTAATATTTGAGTTAATTATTTTGTAGCCTTACAATTTATTTAATTTTCAAAATATTAGATGTTGTATTTCCTTACCCGTACCTGAATAATGTTTGATATGCGATATATTTCTCATTGTTTTCATTTGTGATTGTGAAGAAATATGTCTGGGAGAGGACGAGGAGGCCGTGCCGGTGGTCGTGGTACTATCAACATGACGGCAGCAAAACTAGCAGCTTTGATAAACAATAGTGTGGCAGAGGCCCTTGCAGCATAGAATGCTGCAGGTAAATGCTTTCAACTATTGACTAGTAGTGTCAATCCCTTTTCCTAAGAGTATCTTTCTAAACTCTATAATTCCAATTCAATTCGTATTTCTAAATCCAGGCCAGCAAAATCAGCAAAATCAACAGCCAGCCTACACTTTCAAGGCATTCATGGACTGCAAGCCCCACACCTTTAGTGGAGCTGAAGGAGCAGTTGGATTACTTCGCTGGTTTGAGAAGGTTGAATCGGTAATAGCCATGTGCTACTGCCCCGTGGCTAACCAAGTGAAATTTGCTGCTAGAACTTTAGAAGGCCCGGCCCTAACATGGTGGAATGCCCAAGTGCAAATGTTGGGACTAGCACTGGCAAATGGACTCCCGTGGGAGGAATTTAAAACAATGATGAAAGAAGAATACTGCCCACGAGATGAAATTCAAAAGCTAGAAGGAGAGTTCTGGAACCTTAAGATGGAGGGTTCGGAAATCGAACTCTACACCACCCGTTCGCACGAACTTGCTACCATGTGCCCACACATGGTGACTCCGGATTACAAACGGATTGAACTATACATTGGAGGTTTGGTACCTCAGATTCAAAGCATGGTGACCTCATCCAACCCTACCACCATCCAACAGACCATCAGACTTGCCCACAAATTGACTGATCAGGCAGTGGCACAAGGAACTTTACCCCCAAGAGGTTCAATTGCTAAACCCACCGACAGCCACAAACGCAAGTTCGATCACCATTCTAACACTCACAACCACTCCAACTCCCACTCCAAGGGACCCCAACCCAATCAGCAACAGTCTAACCAACAGCAACAACAACAACAACGTAGGTTCGAGCCTACCAAGAACTTCAATCAGTCGACCTCTTCTGGCCAAAACCAGGGTGGTTATGCGGGAAAGTCCCCGAAGTGTAACAAGTGTAACTTACACCACTTTGGGTTCTGCAATCGTTGCCAGAGGTGCGGTAAAATAGGCCATACTGCTAAGGACTGCAGGGGTGAATTACAAACTAAACAACCCTTTCAACAACCAGGGTCTACTAGGGCTTGCTTTGAGTGTGGAAAGGAAGGGCATATTCGGAAGAACTGTCCTCAGTTGAAGAAAGGGGGTAATGGAAATCACAACCCTAATCACAATAACAATGGTAATGGTGGTAATAATGGCAATGGTGGAGGAAATGGTGCGAAGGGACGAGCCTTCGTACTAGGATCTGGAGAAGCCCGTTACGACCATAATGTGGTTACCGGTAAATTCCTCGTAAATAATTTCTTTGCTTCTGTCCTTTTTGACACCGGTGCTGATAGAAGTTTTATATCTAAGAAATTTAGTAATATGATAAAAGGAACTTCATCTCTATTAGAAGATAAGTATACAACAGAGATAGCTGACGGTCAAATAATTGAGGCAACTCACATACTTAAAGGATGTAAACTTGAGCTAGCTACACATACATTTGATATTGACCTTATGCCAGTCATACTTGGTAGTTTTGATATAATTGTTGGTATGGATTGGCTGTCTAAAAACCAAGCCGAAATTATCTGTCGTGAGAAGATTGTACGTGTACCCCTCTCAAATGGAGAAACCCTTTCCATCCAAGGCAAAAGAGTTGGTGCAGTTATGGGCATTATATCCTTCATGAGAGCACAAAAATGTCTTCGAAAGGGACATACGGCTATTTTGGCCCTTGTTGTTGAGCAGCCGTCAGAAGGGAAGAGGATCGAAGATATTCCCATTGTGCGTGAATTTTTGGAAGTATTTCCCGAGGATCTGCCCGGTTTGCCACCGCACCGTCAAGTAGAATTTCAAATCAATTTAGCACCTGAAGCAGCGCCGATCGCTCGGGCACCTTATAGATTAGCACCCAGTGAATTGCAGGAACTGCCCACTCAGTTGCAAGACTTATTGGATAAAGGTTTCATCCGACCTAGTTCATCACCGTGGGGAGCTCCGGTATTATTTGTCAAGAAGAAGGACGGTACGTTTCGTATGTGTATTGATTACCGGGAACTGAATAAAGTTACAATCAAGAACCGCTACCCTTTACCTCGTATCGATGACCTTTTTGATCAACTCCAAGGATCAAGTTTCTATTCCAAAATAGACCTTATCATCAGTTAAGAGTCCGAGAAGAAGATATCTCTAAAACTGCATTCAGGACAAGGTACGGCCATTACGAATTTATGGTCATGCCTTTCGGTTTAACCAACGCACCTGCGGTATTCATGGACCTCATGAACCGTGTGTGTAAGCCTTACCTAGACCAGTTTGTTATCGTTTTCATCGATGACATCCTTATTTATTCCAAGAACGAGGAAGAACATGAGGAACATCTGCGTCTAATTTTGGAACTACTTAAGCAAGAGCAACTTTATGCTAAGTTTTCCAAATGTGAATTTTGGATTCGAGAGGTTCAATTTCTAGGTCATGTGGTAAATGAAAAAGGAATACATGTCGACCCGTCCAAAATAGAAGCCATAAAGAATTGGGCAGCACCGACGACTCCGACTGAGGTGCGACAATTTCTGGGATTGGCTGGATATTACCGTCGCTTTATCGAAGGATTTTCAAGGATTGCACAACCTCTCACCGCCCTGACTCAAAAGGGGAAGGCCTATAATTGGGGCGATAACCAAGAGTCAGCCTTCCAGCACCTCAAGCAGAAACTTTGCAGTGCACCTATTTTAGCCCTTCCGGAAGGAACCGATGATTTTGTGGTGTATTGTGATGCATCCATCCAAGGCTTGGGTTGTGTGTTAATGCAACGCGAAAAGGTAATCGCATACGCTTCACGTCAGTTAAAGGTTCACGAGAAAAACTACACCACTCATGACCTAGAGTTGGGAGCAGTAGTTTTTGCACTTAAGATATGGAGACATTACTTGTACGGTACCAAATGCACCATCTACACCGACCACAAGAGCCTCCAGCATATCTTCGAGCAGAAGGAGTTGAACATGCGACAATGTCGCTGGGTTGAACTTTTAAATGATTACGACTGTGCGATCCGGTATCATCCGGGTAAAGCTAACGTTGTGGCTGATGCACTAAGCCGAAAGGAAACAAAACCCAAACGAGTTCAAGCATTACAACTTACTATTCACCCTGGATTGCCTGACAGAATCCGTAGTGCTCAACTTGAAGCCTTGAAAGAAGATAACCTACCGTTAGAAGGTACACGCGGCATGGAAGCACAACTTGAAGTAAAATCTGACGGAATTCGTTACTTTGTCGAACGAATATGGGTTCCAGTGTTCGGAAATTTAAGGGAACTAATCATGGATGAAGCTCATAAATCTCGTTACTCCATTCATCCGGGTTCCGATAAAATGTACCATGATCTAAAAATACTATATTGGTGGCCAAAAATGAAGGCCGATATAGCCACTTATGTTAGTAAGTGTCTGACCTGCGCGAAGGTCAAAGTTGAATACCAAAAACCGTCCGGTCTCCTACAACAACCTGAAATTCCCATGTGGAAATGGGAACAAATATCCATGGACTTCATTACCAAATTACCTCGAACCCCTACCGGATGTGACACTATATGGGTAATTGTGGATCGCCTAACAAAATCTGCTCACTTCCTGGCAATCAAAGAAACAGACAAAATGGATAAACTCACTCGAATATACTTGAAAGAAATAGTCTCTCGGCACGGGGTGCCTATCTCTATCATTTCGGATCGTGATGCACGATTCACTTCCCGTTTCTGGCAGTCATTGCATAAAGCATTAGGCACGCGTCTAGATATGAGCACAGCTTACCATCCTCAAACCGATGGTCAAACAGAACGTACTATCCAAACTCTGGAGGACATGCTACGAGCTTGTGTGATCGATTTCGGTAACACTTGGGAGTCTCACCTACCGTTGGTGGAGTTCTCCTACAACAACAGCTATCACACTAGCATCAAGGCAGCTCCATTTGAAGCACTTTATGGACGGAAATACCGTTCTCCCATTTGTTGGACCGAGGTTGGGGATAGCCAACTCACAGGTCCTGAACTTGTATTTGAAACTTCTGAAAAGATCGTTCAAATTAGAAACCGTATGGCGGCAGCTCGGGATCGTCAAAAGAGCTACGCCGACAAACGCCGTAAACCTTTGGAATTTCAATTAGGTGACATGGTTTTGCTCAAAGTCTCACCTTGGAAAGGTGTCATTCGTTTCAGAAAACGAGGTAAACTGAATCCTCGTTATGTTAGACCTTTCAAAATATTAAAGAGAATCGGACCAGTCGCGTATCAACTGGACCTACCTGAAAGACTTAGTGGTGTACACAACGTTTTTCACGTCTCAAATTTGAAGAAATGTCTAGCTGACGAATCTCTCGCGGTTCCTCTTGAGGAACTACACATTGACGAACAACTCCGTTTCATCGAAGAACCCGTGGAAATCATGGATAGGGAAGTCAAATCGTTAAAGCACAGTAAAATCCCTATTGTTAGAGTCCGTTGGAACTCGAAACGGGGACCGGAATTCACTTGGGAGCGCGAAGATCAGATGATGCACAAATATCCTAATCTGTTCAAGCACTCCGCGTCAACCTCTTAAGGTACTATTTAATTTTCGGGACGAAAATTCTTTCAACTAGGGAATGATGTGAAACCTCAGAAAATTTTTTTTATTTATAATTTTCGGGACGAAAATTCTTTCAACTAGGGAATGATGTGACAATCCGACTTTTTAGGTTAACCCCGGTTAACTATTCCGTTAAATTCCTTATTAAAAACTTAACCCCGTTAATCAAATCTAACCCCAAGGACTATTTCTGTCATAAATCCAACTCAGAAATGCAGGGACTAGTCCTGCCAAGTCCCAATACATGAATTATTGACTCCTCAAAGTCAAAATTGTCAAAAATAAGTTCTGTTGACTTTTAGAAGTCAACATTGGGACTTTTGATTTCCAATTCGCGAATGTTAACTGAATTGAATCAAATTCTATAATTGATTAACATCTAAATGCCTTAATCGATCATAATTGAGCCTTAATCACCTACATTACATGCGAATTAATCAAAATGTGGCTATTCGTTATGTAACCGTCGACCATCAACCTAATCCCATCAAATTCATCATAATCTGGTGTTACTCCCGCGAATTGAAGCATCCCTCTCACTCGTCGAATCCTCCTGAAGTGCTTACGCAACCTGCATTGATCGGAGAAACAGTAGAACTCGTCGGAAAGCAATCTGTGCAGCCGACACCTGCATCTACTCGAACTCCATCAATCCGACACGCATTCTGGTAAATTCTTGACCCAATTGCTTCGTTTTCTTTCCGTAAAGGTAAGCCCCATGTTAATTCGGGCTTACATCATCAATTCGATCGAGTTCTTAATCCTAGGGTTCATCATCTGATGTAACATCCCAAAAATAAAATGACAGATATAATAACGGAATAAACGAACGAGGCATGTCGGGTCGGGTCGGATGGGCTAGAAGGGGAGCCTCCCCTATAAATAGCCAAGGTCACAACCCATTTCTCTCATTTGCAACTTCTTGAGAGAGAAACCGTAGAGAGAGAAAGTTGTCGGATCGACCCGAGATATGAGAAGTGTGTTGCTCCATAACTCGTGAGAAGAACCTCCGGATCAGAAGCTCGATTCAGGTAACGATCCAACCTAAATCTAAGTTTTTGTTCGTTTTTGGGTTTTTCGGGTTTTGGGTGAAAAGGCAACGTTTTTACGGATGGAACTGAAAGATAATCACGGATTTGAGTTCCTTAATGGAAAACGAACGTTTTGAATGCAACAGGTTCGGGATCTTGACATGATCAGACCCGAATGCGAAAGTTAGGGTTTTCGCGAAGAACAGGTCGTGCGCACTTGCTAAGTACGCACGGAGCAGGTCCTGCGCAATTGCTAAGTGCGCAGGAAGAGGAACCTGCGCACTTGCTAAGTGCGCAGGAAGCATGGTCTGCGCACTTGCTAAGTGCTCAGGAAGCAGAGTCTGCGCACTTGCTAAGTGCGTAGACATCAGAACTGATTAAGTGAAGTCAGTATGTTAGAATGGTTAAACCGTTAGAGTCGGGATTGGTCTGATGTGTATTTAACTAATCAATTCAGATCGGAAGTGAAGTTGTTGGACCTTTGTTTAGGACAACCGAGACTAGCTTATAAGGTGAGTTCTAGAAGCCCTCTTTTAAATGTTTTTATATAATGTTTTCGGGCTGGTGTGTACACGTATGAAATGATGTTTTATGAAATGATGTTTTATAAAATGATGTTTATGAAACTACGTTTACGAAAGGAAATGATTTGGAACGAAGGGTTTATGGAAAGAAAGTTTATGAACGAAATGCTTACGAACGAATGTTATAAAGAAATGGTTTAATGAAAAGGTAAAGGGTTTTGAAAGTGAAGGAAAGGTTTTATGAAAAGAAAACAAAAAGGGGCAAATATTTTAAAGAAGTCATTACAAATCTAATCTGTCGAATGAATGGAATTGACGAATGAAGTCTGGGAATGTGATTCCCAGCCTTGTGGTAAATTATGGACAGTGAGCCATAGTTACCACAAGAACAACAGGGGCATTGTCTCTGTGGCATGTCAATGGTTTTGATGTTGTACAACTGGTAAGGGAGTAACGACGGTTACTCGGGTGATGACGATCATCCTAACGAACGAGGTAATGGGAAATCAATGACGGCGATACGTAACGGTTGATTTCCAAAGGAAAGATGCGTGTTGGGCAATGACGACGATACGTAACGGTTGACCCCACGCATTGAAGGGTTGGGCAATGACGGCGATACGTAACGGTTGACCCTACGTAGTGTATGGTTGTGGCAATGACGGCGATACGTAACGGTTGCCCACAACATTAAAAGTTCCTACGGGGACATAGAGACGCGTAACGATACAGATTTTAGATAATATTGTATGACTTAAATGAATGTTAATGATTTAAACAAATGATCGTGTTAAAATGTGCGAAGGTTTACGAATGAAAGGCCCTGTTTTCTTATACGAATGTTAAACCCTAATGAATGTTTGAATGATGAACCATTTCTTAAAACGAACGAAAACTAGAACTCACCAGCGTAGCTGACTTTTTAGTATGCACATTCAGGTTAAGGCAGGTATGGACTGTGACCTTTCAAAATTTTTGTTGTAATAATTGTCACATAAATATTAACATTCTATTTCAAATCATATACACGTATATTTAATCAAATTTATACAAATTGGCGTACAATTTATGTATTTTTAAAGTAAATTTTAAAAATATTTTAAGGTTATAAACTATGTAAATTATGTTATTAAATTAAATAATTTATATAAATAAATCGATGGTTTTCAATTTTATTAAATTAACCATTTAAAAAGATGGATTTTTAAATAAAAACATAAGTTTTATAAATTTTATAAACTTAAATTTCATTTTAGTTTAAAAGAATTTAAGTTAAATAAACTTAATGATTTAAATAAATAATTTAATGCATTATTTCAAAAAGATAATTATTTAAAAAGATTAGTTTTATTAAAGAAAGTGGATTTATAAAATATATAAGTATAAAATAAATTAATTGAAATTGAAAAAGAAATCTAATTAATTATTTAAATAAAAGTTCAGGGGTTATATTGTAATTAACCAAACTAAAAGGATTTAAAATTTAAAATCGTTGAGGGGCTGTTTCTGGTCAAATGAAACCACAGGGATTCATCCGGTATTTAATTTAAGGGCTATTCCGTATCAAACCAAACTCCAGGGACTAAATCTGTCAAAACACAAATCGATTATCCGGTCACCTCTTCCCCCTTTGTCCGGCGGTCCGAGCTTTTCTCCGGCGAACGCCCGACAGGATTGTTCCCTGCACCTCAACGCCCGACAAAAGCACCTCTGGCTTCGTCTACCCCACGCGAACCAGAACCCTCAACCAATTTGTTCCCCCAACATAAGGATCATCCGATCCTGTTGGTGGCCGAGTTACCACATCCGAATTCGTGCCCGACAGGCCACCTCCACGCCTGTCGAATGTCGGGTTAGCTTCGCCTCGTCCAGACTTATGTCGGGACGTGTCCAATTGCACGTTCGAGCATAAGAATCAGGCCCGGCCATAAATAGCCATTGTCGGCCCTGCTCGAACTCGTTACCCTCCGTCCACACATTCTCACTCCAAATTGAGACTACCATCGCATTCGTCGTCCCTGAAAGAAGCTGTGACCAAAGTTTCGAAGTTTAATTCCATCCAGAAGTCGATTCCCACTTGTGACATTTTCGAGTTCCGAAGCCTTGCCGACCGGACACTTTGCGACCAAGTTCGAGCCTCATTTCGGGTCCATTAGCTTCTGTCATCGTCAGGTAATCAATCCCCGACGAAATCTCGGCAATCGCTCGAGGATTACCGAGCAATCTCAAGTCCTCGGACGCGGTTGCCGGATTGCCGAGGACCAGCGACCAACACGGGTTGCGTGTATATCAATTAAACGACACACACATAACCAGCGATGGGCAGTAGCCCGGCTGGTTATGCGTGTGTGTGTTTGTGTATCAGGTCGCGGGTTCGATCCGGGTGGCCTACGGCCCAACCCCATTTTGCTCCTATTTTCGTTTTTTTTTTATTTTATTTAATTATCTTAACTTATTTTAATATTATTTTTATACACTAAAGACTAAAACGAGTCGGTTTGATCGTTCGTTTATTTTGAAATCTATTAAACAA
Source organism: Smallanthus sonchifolius (assembly GCA_023525975.1). Lineage (NCBI taxonomy): Eukaryota > Viridiplantae > Streptophyta > Magnoliopsida > Asterales > Asteraceae > Smallanthus > Smallanthus sonchifolius. Next base: position 44,461,377 of record CM042023.1, read on the forward strand.
TCTTTTTATCTATAAACTATTCCAATTTTTTTTAAATCTTATAATATTTTTATAAACTTATTCAAACACATTTTATATATAAAATGTCCAATATTTTTATAAAACTTACAACATTTTTATAAACTTGTTTAAACACATTTTTATATATAAAATGTCCAATATTTTTATAAAACTTACAACATTTTTATAAACTTGTTTAAACACATTTTTATATATATAAAATGTCCTATATTTTTATAAATCTTGTAACATGTTTATAAACTTATTAAAATACATTTAATATGTAAAAGGTCTCATTTTTATAAATCTTGCAATATTTTTAATAAACTTGTTAAAACAAATTTTAAACTATATAACATGATTAGTCAAATAAAGAATTTTCTTTTATTTGTTATTATTATTTATAAATACATTAAATATAATGAATACTTGTTTAAAACAATATATATATATATTTTTAAGTTAAAGTTTTACAAAACCATTATCATATTCCTACCATATTTTATAAATAAATATTAAGGAATATTATTATAAAACCGATATACATTTAAATACGAATACGCACATACAAACATACAATAATACGTATTTATCTACATAGGATTTCATCGTGCTTAGTTTTCAACATCCTTATCACCCGCACTTGTGGATTTAAAAACATCTGCTAGCCAGGTGAGTTACATAGCCCCTATTTTACATTTTTGTACGTTTTGGGGTGAAACATTATACATGCTACTCACATTGTTTATACGTGTTATACATGAGACTATATGCTTATTCTTTGGATGTACATACATTTAAACACAAGACAACCAACTGTAATATTGATAGATCTATTGTGCCTGACCAGCCCACCCGGTTAGGGTGTTTATTACTGCATACTCGGATATAACCGCGTGTTATGTTCAATCATACCGGATATAGTGGGTAACTATATTCAAGCATACCGGACTTAGCTGTTGTGCTCTGTTCAAGCGCGTCAAACTCGGTTTGAATTGTGATTAAATAAATGTTACATCATATGCTATGTTTAACCAGATAAACAATGAGTTGCAAAACGATTTACACTACTATTTACTGGATTTACTAAACCAATGTACTCACCAACTTTTTAGTTGACACTTGATTTAAATAATGTTTCAGGTTTGGATATGTGACTACTTGTCGAAGGTTTCTCCACTTAAGGACTATGGACCTAGTTAAATAAATCAATGTTTTGAACTAGACTAGGTTATTTGGAATGTATTGTATTTGGATCTTGTTGTCTTTAAATTAAATTAATGAATTATGCAACCTTTAGCTATCATGTGCTTTTGAACAATCATCACATTGTCCGCCTTGATGATTCCGCCATCGGTCGGGGTGTGACAGATTGGTATCAGAGCCATGGTTATAGGGAATTAGGTTATTAGACACAATGACCTAGACTATAACCCTAGGACTCCCTTTTATGTGTTATGTGCTAAATGATAAATTGCTATATGAATTATTTGTAGTTAGGTATTATTTGAATTTTTCCGAGTTTGGTACATGAGACTTATACACATACATACAAGACTTTGATACATGATATATACTTTACGTACACATTTGACAAGCAAACTTATGCAAACAAATACACTACTTATCCTTGTTCATACTCTCTCCTAATCCTTATAAATTACAACATTCCTACACATTTTATATTCATAGACTCTCAAATCTATTAAAATCTTGAAAATCTCGTCAACGACTTAATTTCCTGAAACCAGTAAAAGACACGTGCAATCTGGAAGGGTGACACCTGTACATTGGGTTTTCTGTCTAGGAAAGCATTTCGTATAAATCCAAATAAACGGACCCGTATGCTTTCCTGGGAATTCCTGAAGTGAGTGTTTACCTATAGGCTAAAGCATGTCTCTTTGAGAGTTTCGGGGAATTACTTAACATTGATAAGTCAATGTATTCACAAGGATACAATCCGAATTTGAACTCAAAATCTGGGGACATTATAGCAAAATAGGAAAAAAACTAGACGAACATGCAAAACAAATCATTATTACGGGTGCACACGTAATAACAATTTGTAGTGCATGCAAGTCCCGGCAATTCCTATTACGCGAATAATGATCTATAACATCATGTTCTATCCGGAATAGATGACTTAGTTTTCCCCATCAACCTAGAATAAATACACATGCACTGGCACGCGTCATGATGAATCCCGTTTTTCTGCTTACATTATTTCCCGCTATAACTCATATATATCCATCGTATCTAAAATATCATTGTCTTTTCTTATGGTGTTAGAATGCCTCCTCGACATACTAACTCTAGCAACTCCAACGTTGACCTTGCTGCACTACTTACTCAACTAGTAGGCCAAATGATCCAAGCTAACAACAATGGTAATGGGTCTAATACGCAAGGGAATGGTGCAAACCCACCATACTGCACATTCAAGCATTTCAATTCTTGCAACCCCACCAAATTCTTCGGGACGGAGGGTGCTACTGGCCTTCTTCAATGGTTTGAAAGTATGGAGAGTACCTTCCTAAACAGCGATTGTCCCGACAACCTCAAAGTCCGTTATGCTTCCAGCGTCTTCCAAAAACGAGCACTCACCTGGTGGAACGGTGAGAAACGTACTCGAGGCAACGAATCCACTATGTCCTTGTCTTGGGATGAAATGAAACGACTTATGACTGACGAGTTCTGTCCTCGCAACGAAATGAGGAAGCTCGAAGATGAATTTTGGGATCTCACCCAAGATAGCGGAGAGAATTAAGCTTACACCACTCGTTTTCAAGAACTAAGTCTGCTCGTGCCCCACATGGTTACTCCCTTAGCGCGGGGAATTGAGAAATACATAGGTGGACTGCCTATGCCGCTCCAAGACACCGTATTGGGAAGTAATCCCTCCACTCTCGAAGACGCTATCCGTTTGTCTGCTGTGTTGACTGACAATCATGTCAAAGCAAGTACCTTATCTAGGAAGGGTACCAAGAAAGTGGTCGACAAAGCTGCTACTTCCGTGTCCGACAAAGACAAAGAGCCCGAATCTTCCCGTCATGATAGGAAGCGTAAGGCCCAAAACTTTGCGGCCATCATTCCTGCCGTACCTGTGACCCAAGTTACTCCTGCGGGTCAAATTCCGAGAAACTATGTAGGTTCATTACCCCAATGCCCTACTTGCAAGTATCACCATGCCCCGCATGCTGCATGCCGTCTATGCTCAAAATGTGGACGCTATGGACACGTTGTTACTACTTGCCGTGCTCGCACTATCGTTAATCAAGCTACTCAAGGCAATCATCCAATGCCTCTCACTGTCACCTATGGACGGTCCTGTTACGAATGTGGAGACCCAAACCACTTTCGGAACCAATGTCCAAGACTTCAAAATCAAGGTGGTCCTCGTGGACGAGCCTTTAATATAAATGCTAACGAGGTTCCGGCCAATGACGACACTGTCAACGGTACGTTCCTTTGTTCACTATCTTTATACATCCGTTTTATTCAATATTCAAAATTGTGTCTCTTGTTTTTAACCAACTATTTGCTAGACAACCAACCAATTTTGATAACTCGTATATCATGGTAATAGCGGATGGGAAATCCATTGCTATAAATTCTAAAATCCGTGATTGCATATAACAGCTATCTCATTCCTATACTTTCGCGAAACAAATCTATTATGTTTAAATTTAGTCATACAACTTGCTAGCTCTGTTAAAGTCTACTTGAATTGTTGAAGTTCTAAATCCTAGTAATTATGCACGGGGAATCCCCGGTATATCAAAGGGGTGGTGGGTTAGCCGCTGGTACACCCTATACATAAACCCACTTGATATAACGAGTATAAACCATGCATAAGTACTAGGAAGAGGATCGGTTCTTGAATTGTTAGACATATTTGTGCTATGAAACCACTCATAGACGTGATAACATTTATAAATTGCACGCATTTCATTGTACAATTTTCAATTGAGAAAGGTGATTTGATTAAAATGATCTAAATCCTAGTAATTATGCACGGGGGATCCCCAGTATATCAAAGGGGTGGTGGGTTAGCCGCTGGTACACCCTATACATAAACCCACTTGATATAACGAGTATAAACCGTGCATAAGTACTAAGAGGAGGACCGGATTTTAGAAAATGTTTTTTGCAAAATTTGAAAATATGAACACCCGTGGGGTGGAGTTTTAAAGGAAAATGCCATGTCACAAAGTGATTGGCACCAATATTGCTAAATCTGGGTTCTAGTAGTTTACATTCATGCATTGTATGAGCAATGGTATGCATAAATGTCCTTATACTATTAGAGCAATTAGTTGAAAACTCGACTCGAATTAGCATCGTCATCCGTTATCATACGATATTTCCCCGCTGAATATTTCTCTTGTGAAGTAATTCCATCCTAAACCTTTTGACATCTCTTTCCCGCTTCTATAACCTTCGCTAATCGAATTTCGGGACGAAATTACTTCAACTTGGGGAGACTGTGACCTTTCAAAATTTTTGTTGTAATAATTGTCACATAAATATTAACATTCTATTTCAAATCATATACACGTATATTTAATCAAATTTATACAAATTGGCGTACAATTTATGTATTTTTAAAGTAAATTTTAAAAATATTTTAAGGTTATAAACTATGTAAATTATGTTATTAAATTAAATAATTTATATAAATAAATCGATGGTTTTCAATTTTATTAAATTAACCATTTAAAAAGATGGATTTTTAAATAAAAACATAAGTTTTATAAATTTTATAAACTTAAATTTCATTTTAGTTTAAAAGAATTTAAGTTAAATAAACTTAATGATTTAAATAAATAATTTAATGCATTATTTCAAAAAGATAATTATTTAAAAAGATTAGTTTTATTAAAGAAAGTGGATTTATAAAATATATAAGTATAAAATAAATTAATTGAAATTGAAAAAGAAATCTAATTAATTATTTAAATAAAAGTTCAGGGGTTATATTGTAATTAACCAAACTAAAAGGATTTAAAATTTAAAATCGTTGAGGGGCTGTTTCTGGTCAAATGAAACCACAGGGATTCATCCGGTATTTAATTTAAGGGCTATTCCGTATCAAACCAAACTCCAGGGACTAAATCTGTCAAAACACAAATCGATTATCCGGTCACCTCTTCCCCCTTTGTCCGGCGGTCCGAGCTTTTCTCCGGCGAACGCCCGACAGGATTGTTCCCTACACCTCAACGCCCGACAAAAGCACCTCTGGCTTCGTCTACCCCACGCGAACCAGAACCCTCAACCAATTTGTTCCCCCAACATAAGGATCATCCGATCCTGTTGGTGGCCGAGTTACCACATCCGAATTCGTGCCCGACAGGCCACCTCCACGCCTGTCGAATGTCGGGTTAGCTTCGCCTCGTCCAGACTTATGTCGGGACGTGTCCAATTGCACGTTCGAGCATAAGAATCAGGCCCGGCCATAAATAGCCATTGTCGGCCCTGCTCGAACTCGTTACCCTCCGTCCACACATTCTCACTCCAAATTGAGACTACCATCGCATTCGTCGTCCCTGAAAGAAGCTGTGACCAAAGTTTTGAAGTTTAATTCCATCCAGAAGTCGATTCCCACTTGTGACATTTTCGAGTTCCGAAGCCTTGCCGACCGGACACTTCGCGACCAAGTTCGAGCCTCATTTCGGGTCCATTAGCTTCTGTCATCGTCAGGTAATCAATCCCTGACGAAATCTCGGCAATCGCTCGAGGATTACCGAGCAATCTCAAGTCCTCGGACGCGGTTGCCGGATTGCCGAGGACCAGCGACCAACATGGGTTGCGTGTTTATCAATTAAACGACACACACATAACCAGCGATGGGCAGTAGCCCGGCTGGTTATGCGTGTGTGTGTTTGTGTATCAGGTCGCGGGTTCGATCCGGGTGGCCTACGGCCCAACCCCATTTTGCTCCTATTTTCGTTTTTTTTTATTTTATTTAATTATCTTAACTTATTTTAATATTATTTTTATACACTAAAGACTAAAACGAGTCGGTTTGATCGTTCGTTTATTTTGAAATCTATTAAACAATCTTTTTATCTATAAACTATTCCAATTTTTTTTAAATCTTATAATATTTTTATAAACTTATTCAAACACATTTTATATATAAAATGTCCAATATTTTTATAAAACTTACAACATTTTTATAAACTTGTTTAAACACATTTTTATATATAAAATGTCCAATATTTTTATAAAACTTACAACATTTTTATAAACTTGTTTAAACACATTTTTATATATATAAAATGTCCTATATTTTTATAAATCTTGTAACATGTTTATAAACTTATTAAAATACATTTAATATGTAAAAGGTCTCATTTTTATAAATCTTGCAATATTTTTAATAAACTTGTTAAAACAAATTTTAAACTATATAACATGATTAGTCAAATAAAGAATTTTCTTTTATTTGTTATTATTATTTATAAATACATTAAATATAATGAATACTTGTTTAAAACAATATATATATATATTTTTAAGTTAAAGTTTTACAAAACCATTATCATATTCCTACCATATTTTATAAATAAATATTAAGGAATATTATTATAAAACCGATATACATTTAAATACGAATACGCACATACAAACATACAATAATACGTATTTATCTACATAGGATTTCATCGTGCTTAGTTTTCAACATCCTTATCACCCGCACTTGTGGATTTAAAAACATCCGCTAGCCAGGTGAGTTACATAGCCCCTATTTTACATTTTTGTACGTTTTGGGGTGAAACATTATACATGCTACTCACATTGTTTATACGTGTTATACATGAGACTATATGCTTATTCTTTGGATGTACATACATTTAAACACAAGACAACCAACTGTAATATTGATAGATCTATTGTGCCTGACCAGCCCACCCGGTTAGGGTGTTTATTACTGCATACTCGGATATAACCGCGTGTTATGTTCAATCATACCGGATATAGTGGGTAACTATATTCAAGCATACCGGACTTAGCTGTTGTGCTCTGTTCAAGCGCGTCAAACTCGGTTTGAATTGTGATTAAATAAATGTTACATCATATGCTATGTTTAACCAGATAAACAATGAGTTGCAAAACGATTTACACTACTATTTACTGGATTTACTAAACCTATGTACTCACCAACTTTTTAGTTGACACTTGATTTAAATAATGTTTCAGGTTTGGATATGTGACTACTTGCCGAAGGTTTCTCCACTTAAGGACTATGGACCTAGTTAAATAAATCAATGTTTTGAACTAGACTAGGTTATTTGGAATGTATTGTATTTGGATCTTGTTGTCTTTAAATTAAATTAATGAATTATGCAACCTTTAGCTATCATGTGCTTTTGAACAATCATCACATTGTCCGCCTTGATGATTCCGCCATCGGTCGGGGTGTGACATGGACGATGGACGGTGATGCTTGGCAAGCGAGAAGAGTTACCCGGTCGATCATGAAGACTGGCATCCCGTTATGAGTTTTTTTTTATGTTAAGTTTATGTAATTATGTTTTAAACAATGTTTACGCTTCCGCATGTATGAACAATGATGACGTTATGTTTGAATGAAATTTTCCGCTGCGTTATTTGATATTCATGTTTAAGAACTGTTTGTGAATGAGTAAATCCAACGAGTGAGGCCTCCCGGGTTTGGGGCCTTACATCTGACTGATTTAGTCGAGCCCTAATCTAGACCCAATGAAAATGAAATTAACCTATGCAGAAAGATTCGCAACACTGTTTTTATTTAAAGCCCTTTGCCAATTTCAAGTTTTAATATAAGAATCTCTTTAACCCGTAATACGGGTTAAAGCCGTATGAAACCACATAGAGCCTGATGTTAAAACCATTCCAACCCGGTATCCTTCGCGATACCCTAGCGGGCGGAGATGGTTAAGTCTGTGTGCGTATGTGGGAGAGACCCGGGTTCGAGACCGGGCTCCCACATCTATTTTTTTTTTTAAACAGTATCCTATTATATTTAATTAATAAAAATCAAACTTTATAATATTATATTATTATATAAATGTGTTTTAGCCGGAAAACAACCCGTAGACTTGGGTTTGAGTTATTAACATATTTTTATAAATTATACCCACTTTTATAATTAATATAATGTTATTATTATCAAGTAAAAATAATATGTTTATATTATTTTTAAACCGTAAATTCATATAAAATAATATGTTTATATTATTTTCAAACCGTGACCCATATTATTAAATAATATATATTTATATTATTTCAAATCATTTTATAACATCGTGTGTCGATTGAGACTAAATAATAATATAATTGGTTATATACTATTTACTCGTATACTTATATTATTATTTTCTTAATTTTTTTGTGAATGACAAAACACCCAGTTATAATTATTATTATTCGTGTCATTCGTTGCGTAAAGTAATTCCTAACTCCGTGGACACTTTCGTCCACTCTTGAATATTAGAGCGTTTCTTTGGGACGCCTCTCAATCCGTGTCATTGTCACATTTCCCATTTTTTCTTTCATCCCTAATTTATGTGTTTATAATTTTAGGCATTCGTAAGTCTTTTGAGACTTACACACGTGGTTCCAACTTACCCTTTGTGTGATACTACCTTCAACGCCAAGCAGGTGAGTTTCACGGCCCCTTTTTATTGCTTTTAACTTGGGGGAGAAAACATGCTTAAACTGATTTTAGATTTTGTATTTCATATGCTATCAATGTTAAAGCTAAGTGTAACATGCTATCACAGAAAGTCCTCATCTTATTTCGAACCGTTAATAGGGATCTTAGCGAGGTAATGTTTAGTAGTACTACTGGGTTTGACAAATCCCACCCGCGTTAGTCGCGCTAACTCGATCGGATATCGAACGGGTGAAATGTTAGCCTATTCACATGGACAGTATTGATAGAACCTGGCAGGAGGCAATAAACAAACAGTCAGTTTCGGTTGCGAGCACTTGAGCTAAAACATGAACATAGGTTAGCTACCTATAGATACATATTGAAAGATCATAAATCTGGTAACGTTTACTTATTTATTTGAAACCTGTGAACTCACCAACCTCGTGTTGACACTTTTTCTTACATGTTTTCTCAGGATGCTAAGCTAAGACACAGGTGCACGTTAGGGCATGCATGGGATTCAACTGCTTTGCTTTGTGTCTATTTATGTTGATTGAATTATTTTAATGTACTTTGTTTGGTTGGACGTTTGGACTTTTGGACTTTCGTTTTGGGCGCGTGTATTTTGCGCATTTACTTTCTTTACGCTTCCGCATTGATACTCTGATTTAAAAGAGATATTTTCATTCGAGTCCCATGTAGAGTCATTCAATGTAACTAATGTCTGAGATCCTGGTTTGTCACTTCCCAAACGGTAATACTCCGTTAGTGGAATTTGGGGGTGTGACAGTTAGAAGAACAAATCTCTAAAGAAGAATTGGTGGGAATCCTAGGTATGGAAGCACAAGAAGGATGTATGGAACAGTCTGGAGTTCCTGTCACTTCAGAGACAACATCATATGAAGAACCAGATTGTGAGACCAACATCCAGGAGGAGATTATGCAGGAGAATGTGATCACCAACAAACAAATGACAATGGTGGCACCTCCTCCTTGCAACAGTGATAGTTGGCCTGTGACAAAGCATATCAGTGAATCATTACATGAATCACATAAGCCACATGAGAGGGCACATCACTCTGAGGACCACATCTCATGAAGAAGAAATGTTCATCCAATGAAAATTACGTGACAAAATTATCATACCTGGGTGACGGTCTCCTTTACAACATGGGTTTCTTGAAGTTTGGTCTAGGAAATTTCAAATGGTGGTGGCGTGATTTAATTACACTATTTTCTTTTGGTGCTCTTCTATATAGCATTCAAATGGTGGTGGCGTAATTTAATTACACTATATTCTTTAGGTGCCGTACGAAAAGGCAGTAATGTGTACTATGCAGTGAGGAAAGAGTTGAGAATGATAAGAGATCTTGGTCTTGGCAATCTGACCATAAACGAGCCCTCAGATTACTTATACCCTCATGATCTTAGTACTGTAGAGGGACCTACTAGTATTTTCCATTTTAAGCCAGGAAGTCGTAGCTGTGTGTTAAACGATAGTTGCAGCCAAAACCCTTTTAAATCCCAAAAAATTCAAAAACATTTTCATTTTCACCCTTTATTTTTCTTATAGCCACATTACAACCCTTTTAAAGTCCTCTTGATTCATGCATACTACCTAGTTAGTTTGGTGGAGACTTGATTTGCATACAATCTTATGACCATTGCATAATTCGATTCGAACTTGAGTGTTCCACTTAACTTACATTATCTATACATATATAACCCTAGAGTTGAGTGAACATTGTGAGGAGTGAGAGATTATGCATAATTGAAGTTCTAGTAGGCTTGTCATGGATTGCAGCATAGAAAAACAAAAATAGAATAAGCAACTCAAGAGTTATCCCGGGGTTTCCAACTATGTAACATCTGCGACTTTCGTGTTTAACTTATCATGTACTAGACTTATTTAATCAATGCAAATCATTTTGAATGTCATTTCACTTGGATTATTACCATACGACATATTTTTTATCATACGCGATCTACTACTTGTTACCTTATGTTTTGCATGCTTATTGATGGCCTAATCGTGAATTGGGCCCATTTTAGGCCCAATAGGCCCATCATAACCCGTTCACAATCATGCAAACATCAAACATATAAAATTAAACTTGTTATACTTTGTTACACTTGAAACGTTCAACAAAAGCTTGTAAATCTAGGTATTGTGCCTTCGCAGCTTGTTATGCCCTCGAAAGCCTGTTTTCTCGTCCGCCGACCGTTAATTACCGTACGTGAATAACATAACCTTAACTTAAATATTTTTAGCTAAACATACTCATTTTGTTATGACAATCAATTTTCATGTTGAAAACATTTTCCAATTTTGCTTAGAAATGCTTAAAATCGCGAATTTCGAATGCGCGCACTCAACCGGGCCAAGCTAGGACCCAACCCACTTTCTCTTGGACCTAGCCCAATTAAGAAATTGCAAAAACCCAGCCCCATTCAAGCTAAATTTCGCAGATTTGAGGCCCCCCTAAAACCCGAAAGTGTTTTCCTAGACATTCCGTTTTTACAACCCTTAATCCTCAACTATAAATACAAGGCCTTGGACACCCCTTTTTCTTTGTAATTTGTAAGCAAGAGAATCCCTCTCCCTCCCCTTTGAAGTTTTCGAAAACCTCCTAACGGTTCTAGGAGTTTGAAGATCAAAGAAAGTAAGCATACTCTCCTAATTTCAATAATCTTTCTTCTTTTGTTCAATTCTTCTTCATCCCCTCAATCTTTTTCTACTTTCTATCCATGATCACTTGATTATGTGAACCCTCAGCCTTATAAACCCTCTAATAATCTTAAATAAACTAACAAATCAAGCTAAATCACCTACTAACAAACAAAGGATCCCGTTTGCAATGGCGGCTATGCCGTCGCATTCTGTGAATCCTCAAGACAACTATTGAAAAAGTGGCTCTGCCGATGCTTTAGTATGTTCTTGATAACTTAAAACATATTAATAATTATGTAATATCACTTAAATTAACCACACGCTAATCTAAAATAGAATCCGCTTGCTCGTGGCGGCTATGCCGTTTTGTATTCTTTGATTCTCCAAAACGCTTCTGTGAATATCATGGCTAGACCGGTGACATGGGACGTTTTGGCTAACCTAATCTGATTATATAATGTATTATAATGATATTATAACAATCGTCTAATTTTTATTTACGTGTCCGATAACCTTAAAACCCTAAACGGTCCACTTAAGTGCAACCGTTGATTTTGGACAGAAAATGTGCTGACTTTAACTAAGCATAACTTGATCATAATTAAATGAAACTGAGCAAATTCAAATTCCACGACGTAGATCGTCGAATTTCCTTTCCAACCGTAATTGGCTCGTTTTCTAATTCAAACATACGAATCCTTAGTGGCCAAAATGGGACAGAAACCTTTTTCAATACCCTCTGTCTTGTTTGACCGTTTTGACTATGATCCGAGTCTCAAACGGAAAAACGTTCTAAACGAAATTTTTTTGAAACATTGTAAACTAGTTTTTTGTAAAATTTCATGATTTTAGCACGTCTTTTGATATTTTTAACAAACCCGTTTCTGTTAAGCTCTTATGCTGTCCAAATCTGAAAATTTACAACATTAACAATTATATATTCAATACTCTATTTTTCGCATTCGTTAACATTCTAACTTTCGTTAGACGCCATCTAAAACTATAATTAACTATATCATGATCTTTTAGGGCGTTGATCTAAATCCTAGAACTCTCGAGCTTTGCGAGTCAATCACCTCTCAACACAAAAGTGAGTTATACATAGCCTCTTTTTATATTTTGCACATTTTGGGGTGAAATATGATTACTCTTAGAAAACTCTTTGCATTTACAAATATACAATTCTACAATATGATTCTATGTGTTATTTGTGCTTTATGCTTGAATGCTATTAGTTAAGACTACATATACATGACACACTCGTGCAATCATTAACTTTGTACAAGCCAACGTTTAACAAGGATAGATCTATTATGTCTGACAAACCCACCCAAGTAGGGTGTTTGTTACCGACTCTACATTAGGGTAACCTGCGTGTTATGCCTCAGTCACAATGTTTGATTGTGCACTTAGTTTAACTATAGATTCTCCATAAATGCCTTATATATCATGTATCATATGAATTGTATAAAACATTTGAAATCTATATGTGGTGTCAAAACCTATGTATGCTCACCAACTCTTTAGTTGACCTTATTTTTATCATGTTTCAGGTACGAATAATTGAGTATGATCAAGTTGCTTCACTTAAGTTTGAGGACCTAGAATTTTAATTTTAATGGATTTGTTTATGTATTTCTCAATTCTTGTAACTTTGGATTTGACTATTTATGAAATGAAACTTGGTTATTTAAATATTTCAACTTTAGTAAACCATTAGCTTATGAACAGTCTCCATGTCCCGTCCCGACGTATTCCGTCGTTGGTTGGGGTGTGACAAATTACTTGGAACTCCATTACCATTTGTAAAGTTTTTAGTTACGGGTATGATCATGCATGAGTTTGCTTGAGGATAAGCAAAGTTTAAGTGTGGGGTGTTATGATATGCCCTAAATTATACATGTTTTGCATGCATTATAAACCCTATATTATGGTACTAATCGAACAAAAGTCTTGCAATTGATACTTAATGCGTTAATATTTTATTATTGCAGGTTATTCAGTGTCCTAAGATAAACAAAGCAAAAACCAACTTAAAACATGAAGAAATCAAGCTTTTGGAGGACCAAACCCGAACTTTGACCCCCCAAGAAGTCAAACCAGGTCAACATAAGTCAAACCAACAGCTAAAAGACGAATCTAGGAAGCAGTTGGGCATTGCACGGTCGTGCAATGCCATGCACGGTCGTGCAAACCCAATCTTGCTTCCCAAGGCTCCGGTACACTGTCCTTTGTACCCTGTTTGATTCCCGAGGTGTTTGCACGCCTGTGCAATCTAATGCACTGCCATGCATTGCTCATTTTGAGGCCTATAAATAGATGGCTTGGATTCTTCATTCCAAACACCCTTCATACATTACCGGAGCTCAAGATAGTGTGTTTCTTTACTCTAGAGTAGAGAGTAGAGAGGCTCTTCCTCTTTGTCCGTATTAGGAGAGCCTAGGAAACTCAGCGTTACGCTAGTCAGTATGGCCATTCATGGCTAAACTTCTTGTATTGCTAGGGTGAAGATGATGTTTGGTGCATGTTAATATTTAACGTATTAATCTAGTGGTATGTTTATGTCTTTAATTATTCGTTCTTAAAACCACCATTTGGTGGGCTTTTATTACTGTCTAAATCTGTCTTTATATTTGTGAGTGTTCTTAATATTAATGTGTAAGATCATAAAACCTTTTTAATCAAACTTCCTTTGAAGATTGTACATCTTTATACAAGCAGAGATTGATATGCCAAGGCTTGGTCAACATTAGTAAGGTCGTACGTCTTTATACGAACTAATTATGCGACCAAGAATTGGTGAACTCATGTTGGGAACGGTACGTCTTTATACTTGGTCCCGTTGTTACACCGCTTCCCGGTGAACAAAGTATAATCCCCTATTTAACTTTAATACAACGCATTTACGTTTGATGTCTTAAACCAACCCGGATATGACCATTCGAAGGGTTGAGGGTAACGGTTGTCCCTAACCGGAGGTACTACTATTTTAATTTAAAGATTTTAATTCGTGAATCAAATGTCATGAGGCGAGGCTCTAGCGGTGACCCGGGTAACAAGTTTATAGTAGCCATATCACTGGATTAGTCAACTTAACATTATCATGTACCAAGCTGATTCGAAGCCCGAAGCAATACTCTTCATGACCTGATCATTTTCGAGATTTTTGCTTTCTTGTTTTTTACTATTCTGCTATTTACATTCCTGTTACACACATCATGCACGTTTTTACTTTTCTGTTATTTATTTTACCGTTATTCACATTTCTGTCATTTACTAATCTACTTCACAAGCACACAAAACCCACTCACTAATTGATCCGGCTAAACGATAACAAAAGTTGAGTACTGGAACTCGACCGTATCCATTGGTTCGATTCTTGATTCTTACGTAAACTATATTACGTTGCGATGGGTGCACTTGCCTATTGTGTGTGTTTTTAGGTTAAAGTAATTATTATTTTATAAATTTAAAACCTGATCTCGTAAAACCATCACAAAAATATATTATATTTTTATATATTAAAAACGACACATCAATCCACCACCCTTTTAACACTTCATGAGTACTCCGTTATTCAATTTTAGGGTTTAGACTCATTCTATCATACTCATTCATACATGCACGTATCATCATGCATTCACGTATTCATATTTATTATGCATCATATGTTCATGTATTCATCACCTATTCATACTTGTCATATATTGTAAACTGGGGTGATTATCTTTCAAGAGTAGTACCTCCAACAGATATGTTCCCAGGAAAGAGTGACGGGTCTAAGAGAGATTTATACACCACTCTTTCCTTAGACAGAACATTCCATTTGTCAGATAACTACATACCGGTCGAAAGTTCTCCCGTACGTTATACTTTCATTACTGTCTTTTAGTCTATACCCCTAAACATTCATAATGGTTTCACCACGAAGCACCAAGACGTTTATATATAGGAAGTACGAGTGGCGTATCCATTACCCCTTGAATACGTCGTGGCTACTCCATTATTCCCGTTTAGTGTTTAGACTAACCCGTCATTACCCCGTACCCTCTTCATATATATATCACATAGCATATATCATTAAGCACTTAATTCACATAATCATGTCTAGGGTACGGGTCCAGTGTACTTACATTATCTGTAGGTAGTTCCTAAATTCGTTCCTTGTTTAGACGTTGTTCTGACTCGAACCGTATTCGCAGCGTACCGCACTCGTAACCATCGCGCTCATAACCGTCACTCTGATCTCCATGGTATTCGTGTGTGTGATAGTAGTGGTGGCTTGTGTCGTTGTGATTTCAAATGAACAGCTAATGAAATCTATTTATAGGGCTAAGCTGAGAACGATGTCAGACTTGTATCCTTGGTGATGTCGATCCGATATCCAGGTGAGGCAGTGTATTGACTTGGCGAGCACATAGCGGACCGCTATGCACATTGATGTCGGTCCGTTATCGAGACACGTGTAAAAATTTAGGGCTGAGTCATTGGGCACATGACAGCACTAGGAATTGCGGTGCAATGATGGTTATCGGATCATTATCCAACTAATATCGGTCCGATATATGACCCTCGGCTTACTTCGGACCGATGGGGAGGATGATGTCGGTCCGATATCTGTCCAGATTTCAAAATGTTCATTTTTAACCTTGGACTTTTATTTCTTTAGAAATTAGGGTGTTACAGCCCCCCCCCCCCACCTTAAATTAGGTTTCTTCCTCGAAACCTGTTAATTTTTAAAGAGTTGAGGATAACTTCTGTTCATTTCATCCTCAGCTTCCCAAGTCATCTCTGATCCTCTTCTGTGTTTCCACTATACTAACACTTGTTTGATCGTTTGTGGCGTCACTGCTTTTCTTTTGTGTCTAGGATCTTGATAGATTCTTCCACATAAGTTAGTTTATCATCAACTTCTATTTCTTGTAGAGGAACATGTGCAGTCTCATCTGCCAAACATTTTCTTAAATAAGATACATGAAACGTGTTGTGTATTTTATTCAATTCTTCAGGTAGCCCTAACTGATAAGCTACTTTTCTAACTCTTTTGATGATTTTGAAAGGACCAATGAATCGTGGACTTAGCTTTCCATGTTTCTTGAATCGGATTAGACCTTTCCAAGGAGATACTTTCAACAAGACATAATCTCCTTCTTAGAATTCTATTGGTCTACGTCTCTTGTCTGCGTATGACTTTTGTCTATCTTGTGCAGCTTTTAAACGTGCCTTGATTAAGTCAAGCTTTTCTGACGTGATTGAACTATTTCTTTGCTGCTGAATTCTTTCTAACCAATTTCTCCCCAACATACTGGAGTCCTACATCTTCTACCATATAGCATCTCATATGGCGGTATACCAATACTTGAATGGTAGCTGTTATTGTATGAGAATTTTGCTAATGGCATGTGATTAACCCAACTACCCCCGAAATCAATTATACAAGCATGCAACATGTCTTCAAGAGTTTGTATTGTCCTCTCACTTTATCCATCAGTTTGAGGATGATATGCCGTGGCGACTAGAAGTCTATTTCCCATCTCTTCGTGGAACGTTTTCCAAAACCGTGAAGTGAAACGAGTATCTCGATCAGAGACAATCGAGACTGGCACTCCATGTCTGGAAACAATCTCTTTGACGAATAAATCGGCTAACTTTTCTGAAGAGTATGTCTCACGTATTGCTAGAAAATGAACACTTTTAGTTAACCGATCTACAACCACCCAAATGGTATCATAACCTCTAGCTATTTTGGGTAGCTTGGTTATGAAATCCATATCCACTTCCATTCCGAGATTTCTAAAGGTTGTAATCTCCCGTAAGGCTTCTGATGTTATGCTTTAACTTGAAGGAAAGTTAAGCATTTTGCTACATATTTCATGATATCAAACTTCATTACGGGCCACCAATAATATTTGCGCAGATCTTGGTACATTTTTGTAGTACCCGGATGAATATAATATCTTGATTTATGAGCTTCATCAAGAATCTTAAGTCTAAACTCACCTGATCGTGGTATCCACATATGACCAAATCGAGTCTTGATTTTATACTCATTCTCTTCTAGAAACTTCTCTTGACCAACCATTCTTTCTTTCTTAACATTCTCACCTTTTAATGCTTTGATTTGTGCGTCTCGAAGTTGGCTCATGAAATAAGGAGTTATCACTAACTTATATGCTTTCACCTGAATAGGATGATGCTCTTCCTTGCGGCTTAGAGCATCGCTACCACATTAGCCTTTCCGGGATGATACAAGATTTCACAATCATAATCTTTGACCAGTTCTAACCATCGTCGTTGCCTCATGTTTAAGTCTTTCTGGTCAAAGAAATACTTAAGACTTTTGTGGTCCGTGTAAATCGTACACTTCGTTTCAAACAGATTATGCCCCTAGATCTTCAGTGCAAACACTACTGCGGCTAATTCCTGATCATGGGTTGGATAGTTTACTTCATGTGTCTTTAGCTTTCGAGAGGCATAGGCTATCACCCTTCATCTTTGCATTAGAACACATCCTAACCCAAGTTTCGAGGCATCAGAGTATACCACAAAATTTTCTACTCCTTCTAGAAATGCCAGAACTAGAGCTTGTGTCAATCTTTCTTTTAATATCTGGAATGCCTTCTCTTGTGTCGCATTCCATTCGTATTTTGAATTCTTTAGAGTTGGCTTTGTTAATGGGGTGGCTATCTTAGAGAAGTCTTGGATGAACCTTCTATAATAGCCAGCTAACCCTAAGAAACTTCTAACTTCTGATGGATTTTTAGGTGGAGACCATTTCATTACAACCTCTACCTTTGCTGGGTCTACTGAGATACCTTCCGCGTTAATAATATGACCCAGAAATTGAACTTCCTTCAGCCATAATGCACATTTTGAGAATTTGGCGTACAGTTTCTCCTTCCGTAAAGTACTAAGTACTTCCCGAAGGTGTTGTGCATGCTCTTCTTCATTCTTTGAATAAATCAGGATGTCATCAATGAAGACAATAACAAATTTGTCTAACATTGGTCGGCATACTCTATTCATGAGGTCCATGAAGACTGTCAGAGAATTCGTCACTCCAAAAGGCATCACTACAAATTCATAGTGTCTATAACGAGTTCTGAATGCTGTCTTAGGTACATCTTCTTCTCGTTCCTTAACCTGATGATAACCGGATCTTAAGTAAATCTTGGAAAACCAACTTGATTCTTGTAATTGATCAAACAAATCATCAAATCTAGGTAAAGGATACCTATTCTTGATAGTCAGCTTGTTCAATTCACGGTAGTCTATACACATTCTCATACTATCGTCTTTCTTCTTTACGAATAGAATTGGTGCACCCCAAGGTGATACACTTGGACGTATAAATCCCTTATCCAACAATTCTTGTAATTGTGACATCAATTCTTTCATTTCTGTTGGTGCTAACCGGTATGAAGCCTTAGCTTCCGGCTTAGCTTCAGAAATTGAATCAATTTTCAATTCGATTTCTCTTTCAGGTGGGGCACCTGGAAGATCGTCTGGGAATACTTCTGGGATTTCTTTTACTACTGGAACTTGATCTAGTTCTTTCCCTTTCATCTTTACATCAGCTACGTAGGCTAAGAAGGCTTGATGACCTTGTCTCACGTAGCTACTTATTTTGGCCATCGTACATAGCGTGATCTGGTTCCGTCGTTCACCAATGACACTAACTTCCTTTCTTGTATGCGTCATGAATTGTACAATATTCTGATTGCATATAATCGTTACAGCATGTGAAGATAACCAGTCCATTCCAATGATCACATCGAATTCTTGCATCGGCATCGGAATTAAGTTGACGAGGTATTCTTCTTTTTCTATCAGTAGTCGGCAATGTTGGTATATTTCAGTTACTTCGTAGTTTCGATCACTCGTGATTTCGACTTCTAGTGCCTTAGCTAACTTATTTCTATTGAAGTTTCTAGAGTTCGCATATTTTAAAGAAATAAACGATCGACTAGCTCCTGTATCGAATAAAACACAAGCAGGTAGGGAATTCAAGAGGAATGTACCTAATACAACGTCAGGAACATCTTTTGCTTCCTCGGTAGTGATCTGAAAAGCCCTACCTCTAGGCTTTGGAGCCTCAATTATCTACTCTTAACCCTTCCCCTTCCTTTTCCGTTTGAGATTTCAGCTCAGGACATTCCCTACCAAAAGTGTCCTGGCTTATAACAGTTGTAGCACAATCTGGTTCCACTCATACACTGCAATGCAGTGTATCCTGCCTTCCCACACTTGTTGCAAGTCATAGACTTGAATCGGCACTCTCCCGGGTACCTTTTTCCACAAGTCTTGCAATTATGGATACTTTTCCTTGGGGAGGAACCGCCTCCCGGTTTATTGAACTTAAACCTCTTAAGAGGCATAAGAGAAGGATAACTTTCATTTTTTCCTCTTCCCGTCTCTAATCTCTATTTTCAAAAATGAGATGGTCTCTCGTCATCCACATTTCTGAGGTTGTTAACTAAGCTGGACAGAATCTGGCCTTGTCAAAGAAGATCCCTCTGATCTCATCTATAGTTTTCATTGTCTGACGGAGTTGAAGAAACTCCTCGGTAATTCATTCAATTGTCGCTCGAGGGCAATAGTGTTTCAAGAAAAGATCCTTGAAGTCTACCCAACTCATCTCTTTAATTCTGTCTCTACCTTTCTTTCTCTTCACTACTGATATGTCCTAAATTATACATGTTTTGCATGAAAAATAATTCCCATATTATGGTATTAATCAAACAAAAGCCTTGTAAATGATACTTAATACGTTAATATTTCACAATTACAGGTTATTCGGTGCCCCAAGATAAACAGAGCAAAAACTAGCTTAAAACGTGAAGAAATCAAGATTTTGGAGGACCAAACCCGAGCATTGACCCCCAAGAAGTCAAACCAGGTCAACATAAGTCAAACCAGCAGCTAAAAGACAAAACTGTGAAGCAAATAGGGGATGCACGGCCGTGCATCCCATTGCACAGTCGTGCAAAGCCCTACTTGCTCCTCAAGGCTCTAGTACATTGTTCTGTGTACCTTGTTTGATTCCCGAGGTGTTTGCACGCCCGTGCAATCTAATCCACGGCCGTGCAATCTAATGCACGGCCGTGCATTGCTCATTTTGAGGCCTATAAATAGAGGGCTTGAGTTCTTCATTCCACATACCTCAATACACCCATCCATACCTCAAGAACACATCAGAGAGAGCTCATTTCATAGTTTAGAGAAGTAGTATTGAGTGGAGGGGCTCTTCCTCCTTGTTCCACAATAGGGGAGCCTACGAAACTCAACGTTACGCTAGTTAGGGTGAAGATGATGTTGGGTGCATGTTAATGTTTGACGTATTAACCTAGAGGTATGTTTATGTCTTTAATTATTCGTCCTTAAAACCACCATTTGGTGGGCTTTTATTGTTGTCTAAATCTGTCTTTATATTTGTGAGTGTTCTTGATTTTAAAGTGTAAGATCGTAAAACCTTTTTAATCAAACTTCTTTTGAAACTTGTACGTCTTTATACAAGTAGAGATTGATAAGCTAAGGCTTGGTCAGCATTATTAAGGTCGTACGTCTTTATAAGAACTTTTTATGCGACCAAGAATTGGTGAATTCATGTTGGGAATGGTACATCTTTATACTTGGTCCCATTGTTACACCGCCTTCCGGTGAGCAAAATACAATCACCTATTTAACTTTAATACAAAGTATTTACGTTCGATGTCTTAAACCAACCTGGAGATGACCATTCAAAGGGTTGAGGGTAACTGTTATCCTTAACGGGAGGCACTACCATTTTAATTTAAAGATTTTAATTCATGAATCAAATGTCATGAAGACGAGGCTCTAGCGGTGACCCGGGTCACAAGTTTGTAGTAGTCATATCACTAGATTAGTCAACTTAACATTATCACGTACCAAGTTGATTCGAAGTCCGAAGCAATACTCTTCGTGACCAGATCATTTCCGAGATATTTACTTTCTTGTTGTTTACTATTCTGCTATTTACATTCCTGTTACACACATCACGCACGTTTTTACTTTTCTGTTATTTACTTTACCGTTATTTTCTTTTCTATCATTTACTATTCTGCATCACAAGCACACAAAACCCACTCACTAATTGATCCGGCTAAACGAGAACAAAAGTTGAGTACTGGAACTTGACCGTGTCCATTGGTTTGATACTTGGTCCTTACCTAAACTATATTACTCTGCGATAGGTACACTTGCCTATTGTGTGTGTTTTTAAGTTAAAGTAATTATCATTTTATAAATTTAAAACCTGATCTCATAAAACTATCATAAAAATATATTTATATATTTTCGTATATTAAAAACGACACATCAAGTTTTTGACGCCGTTGCCGGGGACACGGTTATTTCAAGAAAAATATGAGTTAACAGATTAGCCTTTTTATTTTTATGGTTTGTTTTGATTGTTCTTTACAGCAACTTTCATGGATGACAACTACGAGAGTTGTTATGGAGGATACCAAGACAACTATGAGTACCACTATTCGAAGGTTTGGTCTGAGATCTGTGGGGAAGGCCACTACACTCAAGATTCTTATCACTATCAAGGGTATTCCATAGATTTTCACCAACCCTACTGGCAACCATATGAGGAAACCACACCACCCCAAGAAATTCAACATTCAGCTCTAGATTCTGACTTATGGACCCCAGGAAATCTGTTTCGTCATTTGGAAGAAATTAAGGTTCAACTCCTAAAGAGCTCTCCAACTGAATAACAAGTGTTTTATCATTTGGATGAAATTAAGGTTCAAATCCTAAAGAGCTTTCCAATTGAACAACAAGATGATCTCTTCAAAGTCCAAGAATCGGAAGTTATTGCTCCAACATCTTTAGTAGGGTCAAGTGACTCTAAGGAGCAAGAACCGTCCAACTTCACAAGCATGGATCAGTCAGAAATGAGACCGGATGATTCAGAAGAATGGGTTACTGCAACTTTACAATCACTTCTTGACTTCTCTGAGAGGCTGGAAGCTAAAACATCAAAGGAGTTAGAAGAACGAATCTCTAAAGAAGAACTAGTGGGAATCCTCAATATGGAAGCACAAGAAGGATGTATGGAACAGTCTGGAGTTCCTGTCACTTTAGAGACAACATCATATGAAGAACCAGATTGTGAGACCTACATCTAGGAGGAGATTATGCAGGAGAATGTGATCACCAACAAACAAATGACAATGGTGACACCTCTTCCTTGTAACAGTAATAGCTGGCCTGTGAGCAAGCATATAAGTGAATCATTCCATGAATCACATAAGCCACGGGATAGGGCACATCACTCTGAAGACCACTTCTCATGGAAGAAGCAACATTCATCCAATGAAAATTACGTGACAAAATTATCATACCGGGGTGACCGTCTCGTTCACTACGTAGGTTTCTTGAAGTTTGGTCCAGAAAATTTCAAATGTTGGTGGCGTGATTTAATTACACTATTTTTATTAGGTGCTCTTCTATAAAGCATCCTAAATTTGGCAGGTTTACAAAAAAATTTAAAATTTAAAATTAATCTATCCAAACTAAAATTAAAACTATAAAAAGACTTTTAAAATACATATATCAATGATTCACATGTTTTAGCACAAAAAAGTTGAAAATATTAAAAATATAAAATTGGGGAAAATCTTTTATTTATGAAATTGGGCCACTTAATGGGGGAAATTTGCTCGGACCATGGTACAAACCGCCTACGGTGTTTGCCACATGATCCGGCTCGTCAAAACCTTTCCGTCCCCTGGTCAGGGGCCCTCTAACTCCAAACGTAGCTCAAGTTATGACCGTTTCAAGTTTGAACACTTTTTACCCTGTTTTTCTATGTCTAGCTGATCCAGGATGGACTCCACTAATTCTTGGATCAGCTTATTATCATTGTACGCATGGTTATCAAATGAGTTGGATAAACCTCTCCATATTTCAAGCCACCCATTTGACTCATTATTCCACCACGAGCACTAAACTGGAAATTCACGAAGCACGTACGCGTCTGGCCAGCGACCCTTAAATAAATTTGGCGCTTTCGGGAGGCAACCCGATGATCATGAATAAATTGAGAAGTTGGTGCATACGGCAGAAAGCATGGGCCTTAGGTTTGGTTTTCAAATTTAAGTTTCTATTACTTCAGCCTCCAGGTATGCCTTCTCGATACTAGGACCTTAGTAGCTTAACTATTACCTTTTATTTTCTTTGTCTACTTTTATGTTTTCCTTTATGTGTAAGGTAGAATAGCATCACCATAAAGTCTCTCTACTTTTTTGAGGAATCACACTCCATCTCTACCACCCGAGGAATCGAAAACCACATCAAATTTCTTTGAAATTCTATGAAGTCTTTAAAGCAACGTGTTGACAAGCAGCTGATAAGCACAGCCTGACAGCAGCAATAAGTTTTGGCCTTAGGTTATACACCGAATTGACCGGGGGAGTACTAGTTTCTTTTCCCTTAAAACTTCATGCATTTAAATTCTTGCATAGCATTCCATTACATGCATTTGTACATTGAGGGCAATGCATAATTTTAAGTGTGTGGTGGGGAATTAGAGATTCAGGACTACTTGTAACCTCAAAGCAGTAAAATTTTAACTCGTGATTTTCTATCCATTTGAATAAAACATTACAAAACCCTGCCTTTTGTAAAACCCGAAAAATTTTTAAAAATTTTAAACCCTAAAATTTAAACCTTTTTTCGCTCGCACCTAATTAAATAAAATGAATACATGGAAAGTAGAAACAAATGGATATTATGCATAACAAATCACTATACCCTATTTCATCCGTTTCCATGTGAGAATAAACTGAACATTTTCACGAGCATTATTATCATTATTTTTCACATGCTCTTTCGTTCGGTATATTGAGTGTTTATTCGATCGGATTCTATGTATAATTAGAACTTGTGTGACATACATATCAAGACCATGAACTAGTAGAAGTATGAAAGTGATTGATGCACCTGGGACTTTATTACCCTTATATATTATCTTTAAACTCAAAAAAATCCCAAAAATATTATCCGCCTAGATAACCCTCTAAGCCTTAGCCTTTTCTTTTATACTACCCACATTTATCAACCAACCGGCTTTTCGTAAACACCGGTTATTGGCTGAATGTCTTCAAAAATTGGAAAATTATCTTATGTCGTTATTTCAAGTTTATTACCATTGAGGCAACTTTGGAAAGAATCTGTTTTATTCAAAAGAATTGGAACATACAAGAAGGTGGATGTATTAGTAAGAAACAGCCGAAATATTTGCAAGGAATTTATGGAAATATTATTTCAAGGAAAATTGAGGAAAAAGAATTATTGAAGAATTTGTCTTGATACAAAAAGAAAAGAAGAAAAATAGAAAAAGAAGAAAAGAAAAAGAAAGAGAGAACTGGGTCTTTTACCGGCTAGAACTTAAAGAACTGGATATGCATTCTTTTGATTTTAATTTGCTATTCTGCATTCATTTCGCAAAGCCTGAATTACCACCAAAACTTCGAGAGAAAGTTTTCAAAGCAATAAGTGATGTAAGAAAACGGTGGCGCAAGCAAGAACAATTGCCACCATTCTACGGCCTGTCAAAAAGTGCCGCCAAAAGAAGAGCCAAAAGATACGAAAAATGTGTGAAGTGTGGCAACTGGAGCCACGATGGAAAGTGTAGCAAGAATCAAACTCATTCCCAACATGAGTATACGCATCTGATCAAAGTAGGAGTTGTTAGGCTACATGCCGAAAGATCCGTACGGAAAGGCAGTAATTTGTACTACGCAGTGAGGAAAGAGTTGAGAATGATAAGAGATCTTGGTCTTGGCAATCTGACCATAAACGAGCCCTCAGATTAGTTATATGCTCATGATCTGAGTACTGTAGGGGGACCTGCTAGTATTTTCCATTTTAAGCCAGGAAGCCGTAGCTGTGTGTTCCACGATAGCTGCAGCCCTTCAAACCCTTTTTAAATCCCTAAAAATCTAAAAACATTTTTCATTTTCACCCTTTATTTTTATTTTAGCTACACTACAACCCCTTTAAATTCCTCTTGATTCATGCATACTACTTAGTTAGTTGGTGGAGACTTGATCTACATAGTATAACTCGATTCGAACTTGAGTGTTCCACTTAACCTACATTATCCATACATATATAACCCTAGAGTTGAGTGAACATTGTGAGGAGTGAAAGCTTATGCATAATTGAAGTTCTAGTAGGCTTGTCATGAATTCCATCATAGAAAACACACAAAAATAGAATAAGCAACTCGAGAGTTATCCCGGAGTTTCCAACTACTTGGAGCTCCATTTCCCTTGTAAAGTTTTTAATTATAGGTCTGATCATGCATGAGTTTGCTTGAGGATAAGCAAAGTCTAAGTGTGGGGTATTATGATATGTTCTAAATTATACATGTTTTGCATGCATAATAATCCCCATATTATGGTATTAATCAAACAAAAGCCTTGTAAATGATACTTAATACGTTAATATTTCACAATTGCAGGTTATTCGGTGCCCCAAGATAAACAGAGCAAAACCCAGCTTAAAACGTGAAGAAATCAAGTTTTTGGAGGACCAAACCCGAGCATTGACCCCCAAGAAGTCAAACCAGGTTAACATAAGTCAAACTAGCAGCTAAAAGACAAAACTTGGAAGCAAATAGGGGATGCACGGCCGTGTATCCCATTGCACGGTCGTGCAAAGCCCTACTTGCTCCCCAAGGCTCTAGTACACTGTCCCGTGTACCCTGTTTGATCCCGAGGTGTTTGCACGCCCGTGCAATCCAATGCATGGTCGTGCATTGCTCATTTTGAGGCCTATAAATAGAGGGCTTGAGTTCTTCATTCCACACACCTCAATACACCCTTCCATACGCCAAGAACACATCAGGAGAACTTATTTTGTAGTTTAGAGTAGTAGTAGTGAGTAGAGGGGCTCTTCCTCCTTGTTCCAAAATAGGGGAGCCTACGAAACTCAGCGTTACGCTAGTTAGTATGACTATTCATGGCTAAGCTTCTTGTATTGCTAGAGTGAAGAGGATGTTTGGTGCATGTTAATGTTTGACGTATTGATCTAATGGTATGTTTATGTCTTTAATTATTCGTCCTTAAAACCACCATTTGGTGGGCATTTATTGTTGTCTAAATCCGTCTTTATATTTGTGAGTGTTCTTGATTTTAAAGCGTAAGATCGTAAAACCTTTTTAATCAAACTTTTTTTGAAACTTGTACGTCTTTATACAAGTAGAGATTGATAACCCAAGGCTTGTTCAGCATTATTAAGGTCATACGTCTTTATACGAACTTCTTATGCGACCAAGAATTGGTGAACTCATGTTGGGAGCGTTACGTCTTTATACTTGGTCCCATTGTTACACCGCCTCCCGGTGAGCAAAATATAATCATTTATTTAACCTTAATACAAAGCATTTACGTTCGATATCTTAAACCAACCCGGAGATGACCATTCGAAGGGTTGAGGGTAACTTTTGTTCAAAACGGGAGGCACTACCATTTTAATTTAAAGATTTTAATTCATGAATCAAATGTCGTGAGAACGAGGCTCTACCGGTGACCCTGGTCACAAGTTTGTAGTAGTCATATCACTGGATTAGTCAACTTAACATTATCACGTACCAAGCAGATTCGAAGCCCAAAGCAATACTATTCGTGACCTGATCATTTCCAAGATATTTACTTTCCTGCTATTTACTATTCTGTTCGTTACATTTCTGTTACACACTTTACGCACGTTTTTACTTTTTTGTTATTTACTATACCGTTATTTACTTTTCTGTCATTTATTATTATGCTTCACAAGCACATAAAACCCACTCACTAATTGATCCGGCTAAACGATAACAAAAGTTGAGTATTGGAACTCGACTGTGTCCATTGGTTCGATACTTAGTTTTACCTAAACTATATTACGCTGCGAAAGGTACACTTGCCTATTGTGTGCGTTTTTAAGTTAAAGCAATTATCATTTTATAAATTTAAAACCTGATCTCATAAAACTATCATAAAAATATATTTATATATTTTCATATATTAAAAACGACACATCAACTACTCCCTACCAATCGTCAGCTCGCTCTTTTAATTGGTTGGTAGCGAAGGTAACCTCATCTTCCCTCTCACAGTGACATGTATCAAACGCAGTTTCTATTAAAGCGATTCATCTCTGACTTTCTAAAGTGTTAACGGCTCCCTTAAACTCGAAGGGTTTACAAGTCATGAAATCCTTGTATGTACAATGACTTGACTTTGTATCACCTTTTGGATTTCTTCCTTCTCCATTATGAGTAACATCTTTGTGGCTTTCAAACCAGCTTTCTAATGAGTTCTGTAGATCTGCTTGTAAGATCGGGAAATTTGCATCGAATTCCTTTCCGACCTTTATTGCGATCTATCTCCGGATGTTCTCCGGGACTTGTTCAACTTCATTTTTATCATGACGTGGAGATTCAGTTCTCCTGTGACTTCCTTCACTGCGTACCTCGTCACTTTGATGTTCAGCCATTTGCTGAAACATGGCATCGCCTTAATCTCTCATTCGTTTACCATAATCATATTCTAGGGTTTTATACTACAGGCCTTTTATCAGTTCAACCCTATTCAAGTATTCTAGGGGTTCACATAAGGCCCCATCTATGCATTTTACACATATGCACATTTATTCATGCATTTTAATCATGCATAATCACATTATCGGCTTACTATCTGCTGACATAAGTTATCATATGATGTTTGCGATATCATGATGGTCCTATACATTGGCTGCAATACTGGCCAGGTATAAGGCAATGTATGTTACATATTATGATACTCCCAACTATCACATGGAGTTTATCTCATACAAATTTCTGCCCACGTATACTCATACATTTCTGTTTAAGCACTGGAATTTAAACATACTTGCTTCATTGGACGGTCTAGGATTGAATCCCTATTTATATCATAAGCACTTATGGTTTGAGTTTAAGCACCCCTTCTGATACTTAAATCCCTCAAACCATGCTCTGATACCAACTTGAAACACCCTACTTATTTCTTATTTTATCAGAGTATTATATTGTGAAAAACGGTCCCAGTTTAACAAAAACTATTATAATATTGTTTTACATAAGATGATATAATTACATCATACTACATAGGGATTCTTTGATTCCGACCGCTCTGTCCTTAGGAAGCTTTATTCCACGTGCCTCTTTCCTGCAGTGTTTGAAAAAAACGTTTTTGAATTAGCTTACGCTAAGTAAGTACACTGCATCGTTCATTTTATTTTGAACCCCTTAGGTTCTTATTATTGTTTAAGTTTTCTAGGCTCTCGGCGCCACCGTGACCATCTCCGGACGTACCTCCGGTCACGTCATTCGTGTATTTTATGGGTGTGCTAACCCCCTCGCGACCATCTTCGGACGTACCTCCGGTCCGAGTTTTTAGCAAGGTTCTTATACTCGTCAGTATAGACCCTTTGAATTTGTCACGAAGACTCATTCATTTCCTCAGCCCCGTAGGCTTGGAATCTTTTCTTCAGCCCCGTAGGCTTGGAATCTTTTCTTCAGCCCCGTAGGCTTGGAATCTTTTCTTCAGCCCCGTAGACTTGGAATCTTTTTAGTTTTCTTCTTCATTATTGTGATCCACCTTACAGGCGGGGTGCCTCATTTCATTTGGGATCTTTAGTATCTTAGAGTCACAGCCTCCCAAATGTATCAAGCATTTGTTTTCATTTCACGTATATGCTTGATTTATTTCCCAACCAGTCCTCACCTTAAAACTTTGTAACGGTTTCTCCACGATGCATTAAAAAGATTTATATATATGAAGTACCAGCGGCGTATCCACCACCCTTTTAACACTTCGTGAGTACTCCGTTATTCCATTTTAGAGTTTAGACTCGTTCCATCATACTCATTCATACATGCACGTACCATCATGCATTCACGTATTCATATTTATTATGCATCACATGTTCATGTATTCATCACCTATTCATACTTGTCATATATTGTAAACTGGGGTGATTATCTTTCCAGAGTAGTACCTCCAACAGAGATGTTCCCAGGAAAGAGTGACGGGTCTAGGAGATATTTATACACCACTCTTTCCTTAGACAGAAATTCCGTTTGTCATGTAACTATATACCGGTCGGAAGTTCTCCCGTACGTTTACTATATTTTCATTACTGTCATAATGGTTTCACCACGAAGCACCAAGAGGTTTATCTATAGGAAGTACCAGCGGCGTATCCACCAACCCTTAAATACGTCGTGGCTACTCCATTATTCTCGTTTAGTGTTTAGACTAATCAGTCATTACCCCGTACCCTCGTCATATATATATATATATATATATATATATATATATATATATATATATATATATATATATATATATATATCATAACACATATCATTAAGCACATAATTCACATAATCATGTATAAGGTACGGGTCCAGTGTACTTACATTATCTTTGGGTAGTTCCTAAATTCGTTCCTTGTTTAGACGTTTTTCTTACTCGAACCGTACTCGCAGCGTACCGCACTCGTAACCATCACTCTGATCTCCTCGGTATACGTGTGTGTGATAGTAGTGGTGGCTTGTGTCGTTGTGATATCAAATGAACGGCTAATGACATCTATTTATAGGGCTGAGCTGAGACCCATGTCGGACCGATATCCTTGCTGAAGTCGGTCTGAAATCCAGGTGAGGCGGTGTATTGACTTGGCGAGCACATAGCGGACCGCTATGCACATGGATGTCGGTCCGTTATCGAGACACGTGTAAAAATTTAGGGCACGTGTCAGCACTAGGAATTGCGACGCAATGATGGTTATCGGACCGTTATCCAACTGATATCGGTCCGATATCTGACCCTTGGCTTACTTCGGACCGATGGGGAGGATGATGTCGGTCCGATATCTGTCCATATTTCAAAATTTTCATTTTTAACCTTGGACTTTTATTTCTTTAGAAATTGGGGTGTTACAGAAATCCATGGGGTATGGATCCGTGTGTGAATGGCGGGAACTGCCCATCAAATAACCAAACAGAGGTAACTGCGACTTTAAAAGGCTGAGATTTTTTTATCAAGCAGTTATAGCTACTTTCTAAGGCCAGGATCTAATATAAACAAACAAATACCACGGTTAACTCACCGTGGTCTATTATTTATACAATGTCATTTGGGGGTAAATTGGGTGAAAAAAAGACAAAAAGGGCTAAAAACGGCCCTCTAACGGCTATATAGCCTTTTAGCAACGGCTATTATTTTTTCAGCGTAAAACCGGTTTGAGGAACCTGGTTCACCAAACCGGTCTGAGAAAACCGGTTCAGCTAAGGAATATGTAAACCGGTCCTGAAGCGGGGGTTTGAATGGGTTTGAAACCGGTTTGGGTTAAACCGGTTCATTATCGTGTCAGTTTACGGTTTTAAACCGGTTTTTTTTGTATAATCACTACACATCATGCCCTTTCTGCTTTACATAAGCTTAAAAATACCCTATTGTGTATGCTCTAAGTGAAAGGAACTAGAAAAGTTGATAGGAGGTGCAAGAAACGAACTATGAACTCGAGGAATAGTGATGTTATTATGAAAAAGGTTGCCGTTTTCAGAATTTTTTCTTTTCCACTAAAATCCAATTCATCCAAGAAGCAGCCCGATGCGCAAAGGCGTGCTTCCTCAGCAACTTGATGCAACTCACGTACACACCACTCCTTAGTTACTAGATGTAATTTATGCTAAATGAACAAAAGAAAATTAGAAATAAAGAAACCCTCGATATACATATTCAAAGAAATGCTAAAAATTAAAAGATAAACAGATGGAACACTAACTAAAAAAGATCCCATTTCAAGTCAAAGTAAACAAACAAGAAATCATGTTGCAGTTTTCGAGTGTTTGATAAGCCAATCGATCACCATATCTATGTTTATCGATTCCTTGCAAGAAATCATGTAGCAGCTTACTTCTCTATCCGTAATCGTGTCAAGCCCTCTGCACAAAAGCAAAAACATTAAACTTTGACTTTGACTTTTGAGATTTGACTTTTAAATAACTTACAGTTGATCCACCAATGCTTGTTTGGTTAGAGCTTGTGACTTATCAATCTTGTTTCCTAAAACAAGCAAAGGAATCCCATTTAATGATGGCTTCATCAAGAGCTCGTGTAGCTCAGTCTTCGCTACAGGAATGCTATCCCAGTCAGCAGCATCAACCACATATCTGCATTCCATTTCAACATGATAATTGGTTTCTGCACAGGATGGAAGTTCGGGTCGGATTCGGGTTGCAAAAAAATACACCTCAACCCAAACACGACCCCCCACTCGATTTGTTCAACCCAAAAACGTCCCGACAACCTACTAAAACAAATGGGTGTCAGGTCAGGGTATTTTTCAGCCCGTTTGCAGGATGTCGGGTCAGGGTATTTTTCAACCCGTTTGCATAAACTCATAAAATCCAATATTTTTAGAAATACACGACTTTTTGACTTATTTTAATATTCCATACGGGTTAAAAAAGTCAACTTGAGGGACAACCCACTTGAGTGAACCCGACCCAAATAAATTCGTGTCGACCCATTCTGACCAAGTTTAATTGTGTCAGTTTGTTTCATTTTAGGTTCATTTCGTGTCGACAACCACTGCCCTAGCTTCTAGTGTTTGTTTCAATTATCAGTCTCATTCTAGCCCAAAACAAATGGATTAAGTCTGATTAGGGTGTGAAATTCTGACACGACACGAATTTAACATGGAATTCGCGGGTTTGGGTTTCGTCTAAAAGGGTTACGATCAGTTTCGGGTCAAACCCTGCTTACAAGTTTAGCCAAACGGGTCATGTGTCCTGTTTTCAGGTTGATCCGTTTAACTAGTTTATTTTTATAAAAATGTATTTTATGTTATAACTTAAAATGATTGAGGTTTTATAGCTTAAACATAATTTTTTTATATTCATGTATTTTTTTGTTGTAAATTTTAATTTTAGATTATTAATATGCAAAAAGGTAAAATAAAACAAATATTCAGGTTAAAAGGGTCGTGCATGTGTCAACGCAGGTTTCGCAGCATCTGTTTTTGGGTCCGTCTTATGTTCAGGTTCAATCCACCAACCCGCAAACATAGCCCGTTTAGCACCCCTAATTCTGATCACTCAATATCACATAATGATGTTTTACTACAACCAAAAAGATTAAGGCAAGAGAATTACAAAATAGCGTTGACACCTCGGCAATATCTTTCCCACATGCTGCGAAACCTGCGTTGCCCTCCAAGATCCCAAAGCTTTATCGTCACATTTCCTTTGGTGACTTTTCGCATATTAAATCCAACCTGATTTCCAATATCAATTAAACAACGCGTTCAGATAACAAAAAAAAAACATTTAACTACAAAGAATCACAAATGTTCAAAGATACCAACCGTTGGAATCATGTCCTCACTGTAGCCGCCCGTCTGGTGATTAACAAGATGAAAATTTAATTAGTTTATGGAAAATTAAATGAAAAAAACTAATTAAAGATATGAAAAATGCTTACAGCAATGGAATTTACTAAAGATGTCTTTCCAGCATCTTGAAGGCCAACAAGAGAAAGTTCCATTTCCTGTTTGAAGAACAAACTGATGTCGAAATTGGTGAGAACCTTCAATCATGAGCGCGATCAACGTTTTATATCAGATGAAACATTTTCTTCTAAACATATCCAAACTGATTATTGTTATTTACGACTTTGGTTTTATGCATACTCACACAACAAGTTATTTTACAAAGAGTCCACAGTTGAATTATGAAGTCAACCGGTATTTGATATGAACATTGCATATTTGTAACATCCAGCCTCTCATATCTACCAATATTATCCATTTTTCCCTCACTTTAATATTATTGTCTCATGGGTATTCGGTTCTAAACTCATTATGAAGTCAACCGGTATTTGATATGAACATTGCATATTTGTAACCAAGAATTTTAAATTGAATATCAATACAATAAGATTTCGAGAAAGAACTAATAACCACGTGAATAAACACATAAAGCTCTATAAACAGAGACAATAATCGGTGTTAAAGATGTAACAACAACTTAATCAACGATGAATTTAGCGAATACAACGATTCAGATGCTACACTGAACAAATTCGAAAACAAAAAACGCATAAAAACATCAAATAGCTTGAAACTAGACGAAGATGATAAGGGGGTTGAAATTATTACCTTCGGAGCCAATTGAGAAAAGAGTCCCAGAAACCCATTTGGAAGAAAAATAATGAATGGTGAAGAACCCTAAAACCAGTTTTCTTGAAATATCAGAATGAAGAAGAGGGGGCAAAACTTGTCGGATTGTGGAGCAGATATCATACTATGGTACGTTTCTTTGTTTTGAATTATATAAATGATGATTTATACTCATATAATTGGAAAAAAAGAAAAGAAAGTATATCGAAAATTCATAGATAAATTTTAAAGGTGTTCAAATTCAGATATTTGAATTTAAGATATATTAGAATATTTCGGATAGTGAAAGTGTGAAACGGTTAACGTAAACAATTAAAAAAATAAAAATATATAAATATAATATTTTAAATTATAAAAATAATTAAAAAGCTTATAAAAATTAATAATATGTATATAAGTATATAAATATAATATTCTGGGTTTGGCTCAAAATTTTCTTATTTTAAAATTATAAAAATATATATAAATATAATATTTTTAGATATTTGGATATTTTTTTAAATCATTATCCGAAACTGAACCCGAGAATACGGATATCCGAATTTTCGGATAATTTGTGTTAGAAATTTCAGGTTTTTCATTCGAATGTCCGGACTTAGATATTTTAAACACCCCTAATAAATTTATCAAAATAAAAGATTTTTATCCATGTGACATGAATTTATGTGATTTATTATAGTGATAGGTTATTTGAATAGAAGTAAAAAGGTTAAAAGAGTAAATTATAGTTTTCATCTTTTATGTTTATATTAATTTACTAGCTTAGACCTCGTGTAATACACACGGGTGAAAAATATCAATATATAAATTTCTTAAATTTTATTTATGTATTTTACAGGTGTAAAAATGTATTACTTTATATTAAGGATATAAAACAAAATTCAAAATATGTAAAAAATAATATATAATTGGGTTTCGGAAATACGTCAATTACTATTTAATGTAATTTGACTTTCATTTACTATTTGATTGAAAATAAAAATTACATAATTAGATTTTAAAGTTTTTTTTTATAATAAAGGATAATTTAAAAATAAATGTGTTTTATTAGTATATTATTAATTTATTAAAAGATATGGATGCATTTAATAAGAGAGAGAGCCGGGAAAACAATAATGAGATTGAATATGGTGACGACACGTGGCATACAAAAACATTTCTTTATTATATAGTATAGATAGATTTTGTTCTTAAACTATGGAAATTATACAAATCATCATTTAATTTCAAATGTCGTAACATATTTCCTCCTTTATCCTATAACTCTTATCTGTTTGTATTTCAAAATAATTAATAAAAAGTAATATAAAGTCCATGTGATTAAGTAGCCCAAACACACTGCATCACCAACTCACTTGGACTTCATCTTTCACAAATTAGGGCTAAGTGTTAATTTTACAAACAGAAAATATATATTTTTTTAATTTGTTTGATTTATGAAAGTATATATAGAAATTTTAAACTTTTCCAATATAAATATTTTTCTAAAAACCCGGCGGCAACAATTATCATTCTGTTCTTTTTCATTGATATATGGAATTCAATCTGCCACGTGGATTATGGAGTGTGCGTTACAATTGTGTAACACGTGTGGTTTCGTGGATCACTATTTTTATTTTATTTTATTTTTAACATCAAGTAAGTTATTTATTAATATACAGTACTATACGTTACACCAATGAAAGAGCTGAACAGGGAAAATTACGTTGCACCATTACATTTCCACCATTTTAAATCTAAGAGCAGAGATTCTAAGAAGGAAACAGGCAAGTCTTGAGCTCCACCATATGTAAAAGTGAGAAAATTCCATGCTTAAAATTATAATGTAGGATCCATATGACCATTGTATGCTCTGCCAGATTTAATCCAGGGACAAGGTTCCAAGAAGAGTTAAGTTTTTGGAGAGCTTTAGGACCACCGATTACAAAAAAATGCGAGTTGGTTTCGTGTTACGAGACATGAATATTGGGTTTCTAGGCAGTTGAACGGGTTATCTTCTGCAACACCTTTGACTTGGTTTTACTTTCCTTCTGTTGCATCCTAGTTTTTTGAAAACAACCATAGACCGTTAGATGAATTGTGCATCTAAAACTCGACATGCACAGAGAGATTTCATGTTGTATGTTGTAGGGGGAACCCCCATATCCGGACAAAAATCAAGAATAAGGAAAAATGTCCATACCTCATTTAATGACAAAAGACAAGTCATTAAATGAGGCAGACAAGAATGAAAGAGGAAGTACTACCTCGGTAAGGAGGATCCACCGAAGTCAGATGAAGATCCTCTTACCCCTCGGATTGAAGCCGTTAGCGAGGACAATCATGTCAACTCCAAAGTCTTAGCATTTAATGCAGAAGATCCTTCACCGTCTATATGAGGAACATGATTCACACAGGTAAGCGAGATAAGTTCCAATACACTCACAAAAGTTTTAAGTGTTAGATTGCTCTCTTCTAGGCAATCAACCTCACTTCCACCACCCGATACTTACTCTCACGCCAGAGGTTGGTCGCAGAGACACCATTCAGGGTCCCTGCGACAAGGATGACAGTTCTTTGTTTTGTAGTAACTCTCTCGGAAATACCAGAAAAGAGCAACTCTTGTCCATTACCTCTTGGTGTGGATATCGACTGCTACATTGGTGCCATCTGTGGGTCCTTAGTGTCCGAAAAAGAACCTGGAGTACACCTACATTATGGAAGAAGAGTTGAAGTTAGAAGCCAAATGACAGATGCCGGGAAGAAGAAGCTCCCAAACAAGGGGACGAGTGAGATAGGTGTAACATCCATGACTTTCCGGCTCAATTTTACCTTATTTATTTCAATAATAACACTATATTTAAATCATGTATTTACTCAAACATTTTTTGGCATATAAATCGTTAGATAAATTAATATTCGTTTCAACCATTCAAACCTTGTGCTTGCATATAGACTTCTACAACACCTGTTTTGGTAAATTATTATATGGATGTATCTGTACATACATATATAAAAATTTTACTTATAAATGATTTATACAAATATATTTGTATATTACAAATAAAACTTATAGTTAATTTTTATAAGTTTATAAAGAGTGAAAACCAAATTTTATACAAATACACATACGTTTTATTAAATGATCCATATACACAATTTGAAACTTTATTAAGAAAAAATTTCACCTCTTTATAAATAATAACAATTATATATATATATATATATATTTTTAAAACCAAATAAATTGGTTTAGAACCCCATGGTAATACCTTGAACCTCTTTAGACGTTTGGAACCCTCAACTTGAACCCATTTATCAAGAAATTTCAAATTTTGACTTCCTTGGACAAAAGGTTGACTTTGAAAAGTCAACAGCCCTTCCCCGAGCAAATCAAGGCCAAATTGGGTCAAGACCCGTCGGGTTGGGATTTGCCTTGTATACCAGATCGATTATCAACCTTCCTAAACCCAAATTGCATTTCATTTCTACCATATACGTGTTTTAATTCGAATTCAAGCAGTGTTGACTCCTCATAGTCAAACCAAACCAAATCATTACGCGTTTATGTCCCGTAAATCACGCTTGGATTGATTTCGCGTGTATTCAGTTCCAAAACACGACTAGATTCACCCACACACATTCGAAATCACGCGTGTTTGGTGCAGACGGTTGTCTTATGCGAGGCCAAATTAAACCGAGCCTTTAAGATGAAATCAATCCAATCAATTCATCGACACACCTTCGCATAACTCGTTACAAACTCTCTGAACTTCCTATCAATCCGCATATCACATCTGGTCATCGATCGAGCACCTAGAACATCGGAACTAAACTCGTAGCCGTCAGCCTTCAATACACAACCATATCAAGTAAATTTTACATCAGTCGATTCGTTTGTGTTTCTACATCAAAAGCCCTCTGTCAATTTCATATGACAGAGGGCATCAAACCCAATTTCGTTTGGAATCAAGGCTTGTTCATGCGGATTTAAATTCAGATTCCTAAATCAAATCGTTTAGCGTATTTAATGTATTAACATCTATACTTAACTAGCGAAACCATCTGGTCCGACTGGCTAAGTCATTGCACCATCGGACCAGATGGTGTGGGTTCGAAACCCATAGGTTCCGGTCTTTTTGCGCACGCACTAAACCAAAACCGGTCCCTCTGCGGTAACATGTCAAAACGTTTCGAACTGGGTCTAGTACACAGACCAGCCACTTGGTCCACTGGTAACACGCACATCTTTTACAGGCGCCACCCGGGTTCGAGCCGGGTGGCAAGTTTAAATTTTTAAAAATCGCTTTTAATGCCCTGAAAAATTGTATAAAAATTTCTTATTAACCCTACATTCTTTAGATCATAAAACAATAGAAGTTTACAAATTTTAACATAAAATAACTATTTTTACAAATTTAGTTGTTAAAATCTCATTTTAATTATTTAAAATATATTCTTGAATAATTAAACAAAGTATTTAATTTTCTGAAATTTACAAATATCGTGACAAGACATTTTTATAAAAAAAATACATGCTCATAAACCATATTTTATATATATATATATATATATATATATATATATATATATTGGAGTTTAAACAAATAAGACTTCGTTTAATATATAACTACATCTTACTTTAATAATAAATAAATAAACAAAATTTATTTATTATCTTTTTACATTATCAAATTTATTTAGAGTTTTACCCTATATTTTGACACGTTATTATAAATGAATAAATAAGATAAATTTATTTATAAATTATAATATCACATTTCTTCTAAAGACACCCTAGTTTAAATAAAGGAAATTTATTTATTTAAACTCAAACCCTAAAACAATTATTGATTTTTCCTTTTGAACTTACATTTTCATACTAAACCTTTATCTAAACACATGTAACATACAATCCCTTTTTTTATGAAGTGACTACACTCTTATACAAATCCACACATATCAACACCCGATGAACATTAGATCATGACTTAGATTTTGTGCACAGTATTAATACAAGCTCATACAATTCACTCTAGGTCAATTCGGTGATTTCAAAATCACTTGTGAGATCTATTGCTCATGATATCTACACCATTACTGCAAGTGAGTTTACATAGCCACCCCTTTTTCCTTTTGTACATTTTTGAGGTGAAACATGATTACATTCAAACCCTTTTTATTATACACGTACAATTCTACAATATGATTATATGTGTTTATTTGTGCTTTATGCTTGAATGCTAATTGTTAAGGCTACATATACATGATATACACGTGCAAACACAAATACATTACTTCAGGCTAACATGTGTTGTTAGGCCCTACATTAGGATAACATGTGTTGTTATGTCCTACATTTACATTAGGATAACATGGGTTGTTATGCCCTACATTTACATCAGGATAACATGTGTTGTTATGCCCTACATTAGGATAACATGTGTTGTTATGCCCTTCAATTACAAAGTTTCATTTGTGCATCTAGCTTAACTTAGATTCTCCATAAATGCTTTATAAACCATGCATCATATGAATTGTACACAAAACATCTGAACTTTACTTGTGGTGTCAAAACCTATGTATGCTCACCAACTATTTATAGTTGACCCTCTCATTTTATCATGTTTCAGGTACAGTGTTAAGTTAAGATTTCAAGTCGCTTCACTTAGGATTGAGGACCTAGTTTTAAATTTAATAAAGTTATTCATGTATTTTTATTCTTGTAAGAGTTGTACTTGATTACTTGAGCTATGAAATGAAAGTTATTGTTTAATTATCACAACTTTAGTAAACCATGAGCTTATGAACAGTCTACATGCCCCGCCCCGACGTTTTCGCCGTCGGTTGGGGTGTGACAATAGGACCACCACCCCTACCGGGAGGAGGAGGCAACATAGTGTTG
Organism: Smallanthus sonchifolius; assembly: GCA_023525975.1. Classification (NCBI taxonomy): domain Eukaryota; kingdom Viridiplantae; phylum Streptophyta; class Magnoliopsida; order Asterales; family Asteraceae; genus Smallanthus; species Smallanthus sonchifolius. The sequence continues at coordinate 44,500,806 of CM042023.1, forward strand.
TCCACCCGAAACCCCAACCTAGTGGGAAACAAAGGAGGTTCAAACCCCTATACGTCAGGAGTGACAGACCCCGACGTTCCTCTCATAGAAGGCGTAGATGAGATATAAGAAGATGAAACACAAGATGAGAATGAAGAATTCTTGTCCATCACTCTTGAGTTTGTCAGAAAAAACCGTGAGAAACTGAAATCTCAGTTAGAGGAACTGGAAAGGATGGAAAAGATGAATGACATACGCAGCAAGCTGAGTTTTGAAACTCCCCTCGACCTGGACCTAGCAAAGGAAACTGATAAAGAAGAGAGACAAAAGCAAACGTTCTCCCTAAAGGAGAAAGAAACCAACAAACAAAGCACACCCAAGAAGGGTCAAGAAGCAGACGTAACGGAACTACTGGCATCACTGTTGGGTGCACTGGAAATCTAGAAGAAAGGCCCTCCCCACACCGAAGGTACATCAAATAACACCTCTGACTCTCTACAAAAACCTTACATACCACATAATTTGTCTAGTACTTCTAAGTTCACCAAAAGAATAGCAAAAGCCCCACTCTCCATGGGACTAAAAACGCCCTAGAGTGTAGGGAAGTACGACGAAACAAAAGATCCAGAGGATCACCTACATGTTTTCCTGGGAGCAGGACAAGTGGGACAATGGTCCTTACCTACTTGGTGCCACATGTTCGCTCAGACGTTAACAGGGGCAACACGTATTTGGTTTGATAGCCTTCCACAGGGAAGCATTGATGAATTTGAGGAACTAAGGAGTCGGTTCCTACGAAATTTCAGTCAAAACAAAAGGACCATCAAAAACCCTAATGAGATTTAACACATCAGGATGAAAGATGAAGAAAATGTGGAAGTGTTCATGGAAAGATTCGTAAAGGAAAGTATACATATCAAGGACGTACCAGAAGTGATGAAGCTAATGGGGTAAGGAATACACCCCTGTGTGAAAAATTGGGAGAAGACTTCCCTGAAACCTTTGATCAACTCATGGATAAGGTGAGGGCTTGGATAAGGGGAAAAGATGCGGGATTGAAGGCAAGGGAATGGGAAACCAAAAGGGAAGTCCCCGAGATCAAATCTAGACACAGACTCTCTGTAGGAGGTTCCACCAGGTTAAAATCTCCACACGAAAAACATAGGCCTAGTTTTTCACCATACAGGGCCTCACAAAGTGAATACCAGGGAAGCTCCATGCATTCCCCGTGTTACAGCAACTAACACCATGCCCCCAACACAGACCACTCCTCCTATAGGTTCACGCCTCTTATTAAACACCCAGTGAAGTATTGGCAACAGAGAGATCCAAGATCCCATTTGGAAAGACGTTACCACATCAAAAAGGAAGGAATAATCACCCCCAACGACTTCTGCGAATACCATAGAACAAGAGGACACATAACAAACGACTGTGTGTTCCTTAAAAAAGAAATTGAAATGGCAGTAAGGTTAGGGAAACTATCCCACCTCATCAGGGATATAAAGCAGCAAGGCACATCTAGACCAGAGACGAAAGAAAAATTAAAAGGGGACGAGGAAAATGTAAGGAGGCATGTGGACATTATACGAAAGAGGGAGGATGAGAAAGAACGAGGAAAAATAAGAGGAGGAAACACCAAAATGGATGGAAACCCCCATCACATTCCCAGCATTGAGAGGTGAAGAAGCACAATAGGCCCCACTCAACATCTCTGCCATTCTGGCGGGACACCTTGTGGCCAGAATACATGTGGACGGGGGGAGTGGGTCAGAAGTGATGTATGAGCATTATTTCACAAGGCTCTGCAGAGAAACGCAAAACCTGTTAAAAGAGGACAATACCCCCTAGTAGGATTCTCCAGTGAAATGGCGTACCCCATTGGAAAGATAACCCTACCTTTCACACTGGGAGAAGGAGAAAAAGAAAGGACAGTCATGCTCACGTTCGTTGTCATATGAGAAGAGTCAAAATACAATGCCATCTTGGGGAGACCAGGTATCAAAGCCCTCAGGGCCCTCACATCAACTGTACATGGGATGATGAAGTTACCAACCCCAAGGGGATTGCAACGATCAAATCCTTGTCAGAAATAGTGGCCTCTATAACCATGTCAGAAGAAGTAAACAAAGGAAGAAATAGCAAGACAGAGGAATGGGTCTTGAATGATTACTTCCTGGAGCAGACAGTTAAAATAGGAAGGGGGCTCCCAAATCGAAGGAAAACGAGTTTAAAAGAGTTGCTATAAGAAATATGGACGTGTTTGCGTGGGAGCACAGGGATATGCTGGGGATACCTAGAGAATAAGCCGAGCATCGATTGAACACGTACAGCTGGTTAGAACCAGTAAAGCAGAAGAAGCGAAGCATGGGCCCCGAAAGGGGCAAAGCAGTCTGTGAAGAGACAAGAAAATTATTCAAAGCTGACATAGTCAGAGAGGTTAGGTATCCCGCATGGATATCCAACCCGGTGATGGTAAAAAGGGGGACGGGAGTTCGTTAATGTGTATAGACTTCAGGAATTTAAACTAGGCGTGCCTAAAAGATTGTTACCCTCTACCGGAGATAGATTCGGAGATATACTCGTTGACCCCGTATTTGCTAAAATGTTTCTTAGATGCGTATAAGGGGTACCATCAGATTCGCATGGCAAGGGAGGATCAAGAAAAAATAGCTTTCTACACTGATGAAGGAATATTCTTCTATAACAAAATGCCATTTGGTTTAAAGAATGTTGGGGCCACATACCAAAGATTCATGGATTCCTTGTTCAAGGAGCAGATTGGAAAAAAAAACTTAGAAGTGTATGTTGATGACTTGGTGATCAAGAGCAGGAAAGAGGCCGACATGTTGCAGGACATAGAAGAAACCTTCGGAAGGTTAAGGGGAGCAAATATGCGATTAGACCCAGGAAAGTGTTCTTTCGGTGTAGAGGAAGGCAAGTTGCTGGGAGTGGTAGTAACCGTCACACCCCGCCCCAGGCACCCCCTGGACGCGTACGAACTCGATTGGTATCATCTTTGAACTTGATTTCAGAGTTTTCATAAATACAGCGGAAGTCTTTTTCAAAAGGATCGTTTCAAACATTCTTTCAACCTCAAGGGTTGTATTTGTAAATATCAAAACTCAGTTGGAAGACAAAAGTTTTATATTTACTTTATAAACATAGGGATTTAAATACTCTTTTTATTTTGATTACAAAACAGAGTTTGAAATCAAATACATTTATAGCCACTGGAAATAGTACTATCCAAGGTTGATCTATACCCTGATCCTATTTCCTTATTCTTTTATTTAGGAATTTCTATACACGAGACCTGAGAATCCAACGTGCAAGTTTATCCTTTTCATAGGTCAGATCTGATGTCTGCCTCTCACAATTTCTTTTCTTGGGTCAGATATGATGTCTGCCCGTACCCCATTCTTATTTCAGTTTATTCATTTCCTGAAAACATTTTGAAAATAAAACGTCTGCGCGAACGCCGGTGAATACGATTATCTGGACATTAAAAACATTTGGCACAAACAAGTATTAATTTCATAATCACAACTTTATGTTCAATCCACACATTTAGCAGGCCCGTCATGTTCAATCGCACCACAGTATACACTAGCGTCATGTTTTATAACAATGGACAGGTTTGCCTCCGATGTTGTTATAAGACAAACACCAGCCGCAATCCGGAAATTTCACCCGAGACCCGTGTATCCCTTGCAAGTTTTACGCATACCAATGGCCTGAATGATTTGTTCGTAGAAGAACGTTGAGCATTATTCCCTTAACCTTTATTTGGCCATTTTCGTAAATAAAATATTTGACACAAGTTTTCAGAGAGATAAAGTATTCATCTTGGTTTATAGGAATGAGCTTCTAAGTTGAAAGCTTATAGACTATCTTCTTGACTTGATCTCTCTAGCGTTTCACCACCTCTACTAGTGTTTCTTCTTAAAACGGGTACTACAACGAGCGGGAATTGAACCGGGATCGTCGGGAGTCGTCTAGGAAGTCTCTGGAACGGATTGATGAAGAGAGAATTGATGTTGGTGTAAAGAATGGGAATGAACTCGACCATCTATTTATAGGGCAAGTTCTGAGACCGTGACGGACCGTTACGGGTGGTAACGGTCTGTCACCAGACTAGGGTTCGCGAGTCATCAGACACGTGTTGCCCTCTGGTCAATTTAAGTCGTGACGGACCGTTACCAGGCGTGACGTTCCGTTACACAGTTGATACGTGGTGCATCATGGTGAATCTAGGGCCGTGACGGACCTTTACCAGGCGTGACGGTCCGTTATAGGGTTTCCACGCGTCAGATTTCGAAGATGAGTCACTGGACTTGTGGCAAGCTAACAGGGTTCGGGTGCCCAGCGCGTAACGGACCGTTACCATTCGTGACGGTCCGTTACCGATGAATTTTCATGTTTTTCACTTTTTGAACCTTGATCTATAGGTTATTTACACTTATAGTCGTTGCGGTTTGTACCTTAGTCAAATCTTGGACATTTTCGTGGCAGGTGTTACATCCTCCCCAACTTGTTTTAATCTCGTCCTCGAGATCATTCGAACAAGTGAGGATATTTCTTTTTCATTTCAGACTCCAGTTCCCACCTGTATGCAGGTCCACGTCTGGAGTTCCAGTTTATTTTCACGTTCATCAATTTCTTTCTTTTCAATCTCTTTTCCTACATGTCCTTGATTTGTAGAGGTTGTTACATGAATCTTAAATTTTCATCTACCTCTACATCTTGTAGGGGTATTACCAGAGATTCATCTGCCAAACACTTGCGTAGATTTGACACATGGAATACATCGTGTACTCCATTCATTTCTTCTGGTAATTTGAGTTGATAGGCCACAGGCCCAACTCTTTTCAAGATTTTGAACGATCCTACGAATCTAGGACTTAATTTTCCTTTCCTCCCAAATCTTACAACGCCTTTCCATGGTGAAACTTTTAACAGAACGTTATCACCGACATTGAATTCTAACGGCTTTCGTCTCTTATCAGCATAACTCTTTTGACGATCACGAGCCGCTTTCAATCTATCTTTTGTTTGAGTAACTTTCTCAGTCGTTTCCAGGACTATTTCAGGTCCAGATAACTGATTTTCTCTTATTTTGAACCAACATATTGGAGTTCGACATTTACGACCGTATAAGGCTTCAAAAGGAGCGGCCTGTATACTCGTATGATAGCTATTATTGTAGGAAAATTCCATTAGAGGTAAGTGGTCATCCCAGCTTCCTCCAACATCAATAACACAAGACCTTAACATGTCTTCAAGGGTTTGAATGGTTCTTTCACTCTGCCCGTCCGTCTGAGGATGGTAGGCAGTGCTAAGATTCAATTTTGTACCTAGAGCTTTTTGAAAACTTTGCCAGAATCGTGAAGTAAATCTACTATCTCTATCTGACACGATGGATAGTGGCACACCATGTAAAGATACAATTTCTTTAACGTATAACTGTGTCAACTTATCCATGCTGAACGTTTCTTTCATGGGAAGAAAATGAGCAGATTTAGTAAGTCTGTCAACCATAACCCAGATTGTATCATTCCCATGACTGGTTCGGGGAAGTTTAGTAATGAAATCCATGGTTATCATTTCCCATTTCCAGACAGGAATTTCAAGTTGCTGTAACAAGCCAGACGGCTTTTGATGTTCAGCTTTAACTTAAGAACAGGTTAAACATTTTGCAACATAGATAGCGATATGTTTCTTCATTCTTATCCACCAATAATTGACTTTTAGGTTTTTGTACATTTTATCGCTTCTAGGATGCATGGTGTATTTGGATTTGTGGGCTTCTTCAAAAATTTCTTCACGTACGTTTCCATAAATAGGAACCCAAATTCTTTTATTCATTCTAAGAATTCCATCATTACCCTTGACCAATTGGTCAATCATTCTTCCCATTCCTTCCTTCTCAAGGCTGGGTTCTTGCAAAGCAAGTTTATGAGATTCTTTAATACGAGTGATAAGATCGATTTGGAGATCGAGTCTTAAAGCACGAACTCGTTAGGTTTCTCATGTTCTTTTCTACTTAAGGCATCAGCTACAACATTAGCTTTGCCTTCATGATAATAGATTTCGCAATCGTAATCATTTAGGACTTCCATCCAACGTCTTTGCCTCATATTTAGTTCTTTCTAACTGAATATGTACTTTAGGCTTTTATGATCAGTGAATATGGTGAATTTGACTCCATAAAGATAGTGCCTCCATAATTTTAGTGCGAAGATTATGGCGCCCAATTCTAAATCATGGATCGTATAATTCTTTTCATGAGTTTTTAATTGTCGTGAAGCATAAGCAATAACTTTTCTTCCTTTCATTAACACACAACCGCCGGTGTGTGAAGCATCACAGTATACTGAAAAGCCTTCATTTCCCTCTTGCAAGGCCAGTATGGGTGCTTGTGTCAGTTTCTGTTTCAGAGTTTCAAAAGCTTCAGATTGTTTAGGATCCCATTCATACTTAACTGATTTGCGAGTCAGAGAAGTTAATGGAACAACAATTCGAGAAAAAAATTTGGATAAATCTTTGATAGTAAACAGCCAATCCGAGGAAACTACGGATTTCTGTTAGAGACTTTGGGATTTCCCATTTGGATATAGCCTTAATTTTAACTGGGTCAACTTGGATGCCATCAGCGTTAATGACATGCCCAAAGAATTGAACTCTGATAACCAGAACTCGCATTTTAAGAATTTAGCATAAAGCTTTTCGTTTCTCAAGAGTTCAAGCAAGATCTTCCTTACTCTTGGAATAAATAAGGATATCGTCAATGAATACGATAATGAATTTGTCCAAGTAAGGTTTGCAAACTCGATTCATCATATCCATGAAAGCTGCTGGAGCATTAGTAAGTCCAAACGGCATTACCGTGAACTAATGACCATACCGAGTTTTGAAGGCAGTTTTGGGAATATCTTCTTCCTGGACTTTCAATTGATGATAGCCAGAACGAAGATCTATTTTTGAAAAGCATTGAGCTCCCTGGAGTTGATCGAAGAGATCATCAATTCTGGGGAGTGGATAACAGTTCTTAATCGTGACTTTATTTAGCTCACGGTAATCAATGCACATGCACATTGAACCGTCTTTCTTTTTAACGAACAAGACCGGAGCTCCCCAAGGCAATGAGCTTGATTTTATGAATCCTTTTTCGAGCAATTCATCCAACTGTTTCTTTAATTCTGCCATCTCCGTTGGAGCTAATATGTACGGGCTTTGGCAATTGGTGCCATACCGGGTACTAGATTAATTCTGAATTCCACTTCTCTTTCAGGTGGAATTCCAGGCAGTTCATCTGAAAAAATGTCAGGAAATTCAGCTACAACCGGCACATCTTCGATCTTCTTTCTAGTGTCGATGGTTACAGATACAAGGTATGCTAAGCATCCTTTTCTTAAATACTTTGTGGCTTTTAACATGGAAATTATTTCAACAGAGTTGGGCAATTTATCGCCATGTATAATCAAGATATTGCTCTTTGAACGAAGTTATATAGTTTTCTTATCACATAGGATACGAGCTTGGTTAGAGGCTAACCAATCCATCCTTGAACAATGTCAAAACCTGCCAAAGTCATTGGCAACGGTTGTGTAGGAATAACATGTCCTAATAGTGTGTTATTACAATCGTTTAGAATTTCAGAAATTTGAACTAGGTCACCGTTGGCAGTCTCTACCACGTATTTCTTATCTAATTTAGCTAGAGTTTTATTTAAAAGTCTACATAATCTATGATCTATAAAACTTTGGTTTGCACCAGAGTCAAACAAAACTCGAGCGTAAATATCATTGACAAGAAATGTACCCGTAATGACATCGGGCATACCTGCTGCTTCATGAGTATGGAGAACGAATGCTTGTGCATTCTTCTTTACTCCATCTGCAGGTTTTGGACCAGTCCCATCAGGTTTCTTTAGCTTGGGACAATTGATTTTGATGTGGCCGTTTTCATCACACTCAAAACAAGTGATTTTCTTTTTCTTGAAACAATTCTCTGCTTTGTGACCGGACATCTTGCAAAAGTTGTAGAAAAGTCCAGCACGACATTGTCCTACGTGCCTTTTTCTGCACTTGGGACATTCCGGAATGGAAGAGTTGTTGTTTCGGGGAGTGAAATTGGATTTCTTTGATCCACTTGGGCCTTGCCCAGATTCCTTCTTCTTCTTTCCATCCTCCTGGTTTCTAATCAAAATGCTTGTTAGTGATACTCCTAGATCCATATCATCATCAAGATTTTCATAATTTGCGACTTTGACCATGTCACGAATTTCTCCAATCAAACCCAAATATAACGCTTTATCAGGTTTGATTCAGGGGTAGCAAGATGTGGAACTATTCTAGCATATTCAAGGAGTTTGGTGGAATACTCCTGCTGATTTGTTCCTATCATCTTAAGACTCAAGAATTTTCCTTCTATTTGTTCCCTCTCATTTTGGGAACGTACTTCTTTTCTACTCGGGTTTTGAAAGCATTCCAGCCCATTGCATAGGCTACTTCTCTTCCTTTGGTAGCAACAATGTTGTTCCACCATTCTAATGCTTGGTCCTTGAATAAATTCAAGGCATAAAGAACCTTTTCTTTTTCAGCACATTTGCTGATAGCCAATACGGATTCAGTCTTTTCTATCCACCTCAATGTGACAATTCCTCCTTCTCTCCCAGAGAAGTTATATGGCTTGCAATCTTGAAACATCTTGTATGTACAGCCAACTATTTTTCTCTTCTTTTCTATATAACCATAGTTATTACCCATACTCTCATCTTCAGAATAGTCATGGTAATATTCTTCTTTCCTTGTCTTCTCGGTCTTATGAGTTGCGAAACCTTCAGGTTTCAGAGTAACTGGCTGGGAGTGAGTAATAGTTCGGGTATGTTGGGTTAAAGGTTGAGAATTGATAGATTTTTGATTTGATGGCTGTGCTGATAGTTTATCAGCTTGCTTTTTCTCCGTTTCAGTAAAGATCATAGGAAGGGAATCCTTGATTCCTTCTGCAATCATCTTTTGGAGTTCCTTTCGGGATTTAGTAGCAGTACTTTCAACTACCGTCTGTTTCTTCTTTCCTCTGGTGTGATATGAAGGTCCGGTATTTTTCGACATACTATATATATATATATGAGATTGGAATCAAAACAAAACCTTTTTATTGATAAAACGATACATATAGAAATTGTTGTTCCTAGAAATTTCTAAAATTCTTTTCTTTAAGAACTTTTATTAGCAAAGCATTCCGAGTTTCAACTTTAGCTTTCTCTCGTTCCAATTCAGCTATTCTGTTTAGCAACATCCGTTCCCTTTCACTTCCCGGTGCATTCTCACTTATATGAGGAGCATGGATGGGAATTGTCTCATAGTATGGAATGTAAGGTATATTAGAGTCAGCACGTTCTTCTTTTTCAAGATTATTCTCATAAGGTATATCGACATATCCTTCATGAAAATTTCAGAAATATAATGGGGTGACATTATAACTTCCAGCGGTAGGAGCAGAATGAAAACTTATAGAAGGATTATAGGGAACACTAGGGTTTCCTATTTCTCCGAGGCTTCTAAAAGTTGAACTTTCAGTTTCCTCATTATTTTCTATAGTTGTTTCATTGGTTTTTCATTCATGATAACTAGCTGGAGCAAATTTATGAATAAAGCAAGGACCCTTGTCTTTTCCGACCATTCTGAAAAAATAAACAAAACGATATTTTATTATTATAGAAAATATATTACAAAATACAACGAAAACGATTCTAATCTTTCATAAGCTCTTTTCCAAGAGTCATCAAGTCCTCTCCATATTCATATACTTGTTTCCCATAAAATTTGGTTCTTGCTTTGTCCATTATCTTCTTTCTTCTTACTGCGTCCGTTTGGCGCAACGAACGGTCTAAACATTCAATAGGAGAAGAGTGCATACTTTCTGCATAACCATATTTAGGAGGGGGATTACGAATTCCCATCATGATTTCATTATAAACATTTTGGTATTCCGAAGGAGTTTGGAAATACTCTTTGAAAGGGCCATCATAAGGAGGTTCAGGAAACATATAGGCGTCATATAAAACAGGAGTTTCAGAATTATAAGATTGATAATCAGAACTATTTGAAATAGGATTATTGAATAGATAGTCTTTCGGGTTTTCAGAAGCAGGTTCATATTGGTGGGATTCCTCATATGGATCCTCTTCTGTTGAATTATTCTGCTAGATATAACTTGATTCAGCTTCATTGTTTCCTTGCAGTTGTTGGTTATTTGTATTTCAGTTGCTGAAGTTTGAACCAGCCTCCATCCATTGACTAGAAGAGTTATACGATTGAGGGTGGTATTCGGGAGAGTTGTTATTAGGGAGAATGACAAATGGATTGTCGTTATAGTAGGGTAAAGAGATAGGGTTCATTCGAGATCCTAAAGGATGATACTCAGGTGATTCTTGTTTAATTGGACGATTGGGGTCATAATAAACAGGTACAGAATTATCTCCAGACATCTGCAATCTTAAAATATTAGTACTATCTTATTTTGGTCAAGACTTAGATACTAAAGCCAGTATCCTTATCTTAACTAAAGTTCTAAAAGGATGGTTATCTTTCTAGAGTAGTACCTCCAACAGATATGTTCCTAGGTAAGAGCGACGGATCTAGGAGAGATTTATACACCGCTTTTCCTAAGACAGAACACTTCCGCTTGTTAGATGACTACATAACGGTCAGAAGGTTACCTTGTTTTCTTATCTTAATTTTTAAGTAGTAGAGAAACTTATGGTTAAAGCCTAGATAATAGATTCAAGTATCTAATTCGCTAAAACCTGTGGCTCTGATACCAACCTGTCACACCCTGCCTCAGGCACCCCCTGGACGCGTGCGACCTCGATTGGTATCATCTTTGAACTTGATTTCAGAGTTTTCATAAATACAGCGAAAGACTTTTTCAAAAGGATTGTTTCAAACATTCTTTCAACCTCAAGGGTTGTATTTGTAAATATCAAAACTCAGTTGGAAGACAAAAGTTTTATATTTACTCTATAAACATAGGGATTTAAATACCCTTTTCATTTTGATTACAAATTAGAGTTTGAAATCAAATACATTTATAGCCATTGGAAATATTACTATCCAGGGTTGATTAATCCCTTGATCCTATCTCCTTATTCTTTTCTTTAGGAATTTCTATACATGAGACCTGAGAATCCAACGTGCAAGTTTATCCTTTTCATAGGTCAGATCTGATGTCTGCCTCTCACAATTTCTTTTCTTGGGTCAGATATGATGTCTGCCCATACCCCATTCTTATTCCAGTTTATTCATTTCCTGAAAACATTTTGAAAATAAAACGTCTGCGCGAACGTCGGTAAATAGAATTATCTTGACATTAAAATCATTTGGCACAAACAGGTATTAATTTCATAATTACAACTTTATGTTCAATCCACACATTCAGCAGGCCCATCCTGTTCAATCGCACCACAGTATACACTAGCGTCATGTCTTATAACAATGGACAGGTTTGCCTCTGAAGTTGTTATAAGACAAACACCAGCCGCAATCTGGGAATTTCACCAGAGACCCGTGTATCCCTTGCAAGTTTTACGCATAACAATGGCCTGGATGCTTTGTTCGTAGATGAACGTTGAGGATTATTCCCTTAACCTAAATTTGGCCATTTTCGTAAATAAAATGTTTGACACAAGTTTTTAGAGAGATAAAGTATTCACCTTGGTTTATAGGAATGAGCCTCCATGTTGAAAGCTTATAGAATATCTTCTTGACTTGATTTCTCTAGCGTTTCAGCACCTCTACTAGCGTTTCTTCTTAAACCAGGTACTACAATGAGTGGGAATTGAACCGGGATCGTCGGGAGTCGTCTAGGAAGTCTCTGGAACGGATTGATAAAGAGAGAATTGATGTTGGAGTGAAGAATGGGAATGAACTCGACCATCTATTTATAGGGCAAGTTCTGAGACCGTGACGGACCGTTACAGGTGGTGACGGTCCGTCACAGACAAGGGTTCGTGAGTCATCAGACACGTGTTGCCCTCTGGTCAATTTGAGTCATGACGGACCGTTACCAGGCGTGACGGTCCGTTACGGAGTTGATACGTGGCGCACCAGGGTGAGTCTGGGGCAGTGACGGACCGTTACCAGGCGTGACAGTCCATTATAGGGTTTCCACGCATCAGATTTCGAAGATGAGTCACTGGACACGTGGCAAGCTAACAGGGTTTGCGTGCCCAGCCCATAATGGACCGTTACCGTCTTGTGACGGTCCGTTACCGATGAATTTTTATGTTTTTCACTTTTTGAACCTTGATCTATAGGTTATTTACACTTATAGTCCTTGTGGTTTGTACCTTAGTCAAATCTTGGAAATTTTTGTGGCAGGTGTTACAGTAACTAAGGAAGGAATCCGAACCAACCTAGAGAAAATACAAGCAATATCATGGACGAAGTCTCCTACAACGGTCAAAGAAGTACAGAGGTTGAACGGAAGGTTGGTAGCGTTAAACAGATTCTTGTCCCGTTTGGCAGACAAGACCTTGCCCTTCATGGACACGCTTAAACAAGCCATAAAGAGAAACAAATTCAAATGGACGGAAGAAGCCGAAGAAGCAGTAAAGCTCATGAAAGAACACATATGTCAACTCCTAAGATTAGCCACCCCGACGATGGGGGAAACACCAACAATGTATTTATCCGCCTGAGAAACATCAATCAGCTCGGTGCTAATGGTGGATCGTCAGCTGAAACAGATCCCCGTATATTTCTTCATTCGAACGCTCAAAGGACCGGAAGAAAGGTATCCCCCATAGAAAAAAACTAGCCTTGGCTCTGATATATGCATCCAGGAGGCTAAGGAGATACTTTCAGGCTCACCCCATACGGGTGATCACCGAAAGCCCCATTCAAAGGATATTGTTGAAACCAGAAATCTTGGGAAGAATGGCAAAATGGGCCATAGAGCTAGGTGATCATTCTATAGAGTATGCGCCAAGAACATCAATCAAAGGACAAGTATTAGCTGACTTCGTGACAAAAGCGTACAAGGAAATAGAAGGCACAGATAAAAAGGAAGGGGAGAATGAGGAGAAAGTAGAAGAAGAAGAAGAAGTAGAAAAGGAAACTTGGAAGTTGTTCACAGATGGGGCATCGAACGATGAGGGATGTGGGGCAGGGCTAATGCTGATAAGCCCAGAAGGTATGGAGCTTACGTACTCTCTCCGGTTGGAATTCCAAGCCACCAATAACGAGGCAGAATATGAAGCTTTTCTCGCGGGTTTGAGGTTGGAAAAGCGGATGGGAGCAGAACATTTGGAAACACATGTGGATTCATTGTTAGTGGCCAACCAAGTGAATGGCATATACGGAGCAAAATAAGAGACCATGGCAAGATACCTACAAAAGGTACAGAACTTACAAAAAGGATTCAAGTCAAGCACAATCACTCACATCCTTAGAGGCCAAAACAAAAAGTCAGATGTACTCAGCAAATTAGCATCCATCACCTTCCAACACCTTGCAAAGGAGATCAAGGTAGAGGTTCTCACCGCCCCATCCATCGTAACCAAGGAGGTCATGAAAACACAAACCAATGATGTTGGAACATGGATGACACCACTAAAGGAATACCTAGTAAAAGGAGACTTACCAGAAGGAAAAGAAGAGGCCTAGAAAATAAGAATAAGGTCACTCCAATATGAGATGATAGAGGGGGCACTCTACAAAAAGTCATACCTTGGTCATCGTTAAGATGCGTAGACGAAGATGAAGCAGACTACGTTAATAGGGAAATCCATGAAGGCATATGTGGTGTCTATGCAGGCCCAAAAACTATGGTAGCAAAGGCGATGAAAGCAGGATATTATTGGCCAGGGATGTACAGAAGTGTAGTGGAGGCACTACGTGAGTATGACAGTTGCCAGATACATGCACCCGTGACAAAACAACCAAAGTATGATATGATATCAGTAGGGTCAGCATGGCCTCCAGAAATGGGGAATAGATTTGATGGGACCATTCCCCGAAGGTCTAGGAAAGGTCAAATTCCTGGTGGTGGCAATTGACTACTTCACTAAATGGATAGAGGCCAAGCCGCTGGCAACAATCACATGAAAGCAGATGGTCAGCTTTGTTTGGAATAACATTGTGTGTATGTATGGGATCCCGCAGGAAATAGTCAGCGATAACGGAACGCAATTTGTGGAAGAAACCTTTCAGGATTGGGGCAGAAAGCTACACATCACTCAGATATTTGCGTCTGTAGCACACCCGCAGGCAAATGGAAGAGTAGAAAGAGAAAACAGATCCATAGTGGAGGGTATAAAATACAGACTCGGGAGAGAAAGGAATGGCTGGATATAAGCACTCCCGCATGTCTTGTGGGCACACAGGACCACGCCATATTCTGGAAGTAAGGAAACTCCGTTCAGTTTGACATATGGAACGGAGGCAATGATTCTAGTGGAAATTGGATCCCCAACTAGGAGAACAAAGCTAGCAGCGGCAGAGAATGAAGAAGAACTAAGGCTGCACCTCAACCTGTTAAAAGAAAGACGAAAGATAGTGGTGGTAAAAGAGACTGCATACAAGAAACAGATGGACAAATACTACAATGCCAGGGTAAAAAAGGCAGACCTGCAGATGGAAGATTGGACCTTGAGAGCAAATGAAGCGAGTGGGCAGGAAAGCAAAGGGAACTTGGGGCTAAGATGGGAACGACCATACCGATTCATTTGGACAAATGGGAAAGGAACTTACAAGATCAGTCAAGCGGATGGAATAGAGATCCCAAGAACTTGGAACGCAATGCAATTGAAGAAGTACTATGTGTAATCGAAAATTGTAATCCAGACCACCTGGGAAATGGAATGTTATCACCTTTTGAAAACATCGAATGAAATATGGTTAACGAAAAAGAGTAGTAAGACTTATAAAATCCTATCTCTTTAGATAGTGGATAAAAAATCTGATAAGATGGTGGAGATAACTCCCATCCCTAAGGATGGTGGAGACTTACGAAATCCTATCTTTTTAGATAGTGGATAAAAACTCCCATCTGATAAGATGGTGGAGATAACTCCCATCCCTAAGGATGGTGGAGATAACTCCCATCCCTAAGGATGGTGGAGACTTACGAAATCCTATCTCTTTAGATAGTGGATAAAAACTCTCATCTGATAAGATGGTGGAGATAACTCTCATCTCTAAGGATGGTGGAGACTTATGAAATCTTATCTCTTTAGATAGTGGAAAAAAAAACTCCCATCTGATAAGATGGTGGAGATAACTCCTATCTCTAAGGATGGTAGAGGCTTATTAAATCCTATATCTTTAGATAGTGGAAAAATAACTCCCATCTGATAAGATGGTGGAGATAACTCCCATCCCTAAGGATGGTGGAGACTTATGAAATCCTATCTCTTTAGATAGTGAAAAAAAAATCCCATCTGATAAGATGGTGGAGATAACTCTCATCCCTAAGGATGGTGGAGACTTATAAAATCCTATCTCTATAGATAGTGAAAAAAAACTCCCTTCTTATAAGATGGTGGAGATAACTCTCATCCCTAAGGATGGTGGAGACTTATAAAATCCTATCTCTTTAGATAATAAATAAAAACTACCATCCTTTAAATGGTAAAAATAACTCCCATCCCTAAGGATGGTGGAAGCTTATAAGATCCTATCTCTTTAGATAGTGGATAAAAACTCTCATCGACAAAGGGTGGAGGTTAACAAAATCCTATCTCTTCAAGTAGTAGATAAAAGCTCTTGTCTGGTAAAATGAAAAATGAAAGCCCTGCAAACAGGTCGGGATAACCTACATGCCTAGGAGCAATGAAAACCTTCAAAAATCACACCTTTTATAGAATAGCAGATGCAAACTTCATCTGAAGATAGTCACATAGGTTCTTATCCTCAAAAGGGACAAAACCTGTACGAGTATATCATGAAACAAAGAGATGGCCAGTAGAATCATCATAACAAGTCAAGCAAACAAACATAATCCAAAAGAAAATAAAAAGTGTTCAGAAACAAGACAGGCCAACACAAACCCACACAGGGGCACCATCAAAAGAGAAAGATAAACAAGTTTGTCTACAAACCAACAAATTAAGGACTAGGAGTGATAGGTTCAGGATAAATAAAGGATACCAAGGACTATATCTCAGAGATGGAGATCCGGGGGAAGTTAACCAAACGAGTTATCAATGAATGGCTGGAGGAAGTCAACACGACACCAGTGTCTTGCATACATTATTCAACGCGAGGAGCGTAATTAGGGGTTTCCATCAACATCATAGTGATAACCAGCAACCAGACCATTCTGATACCCGACAGGCATGCAAGCCCGACTGAATTCTCCCAACAACAGCATATACTCGTTACCGTTCTGGATGCATTTGAAAACACGCTTGAAGCCCTGGGTGACTAGCCATTCTCGTTCACCCCATAATCTATCCCGGCTGGCGAGAACAACCTCGAACTCGTTTTGTAAGGTACGGCGTTCATCATATATACGAACAGTCTCGGGGCGAGCTTGGAAAAGGTCATGCTCCAGGATCTCCTTAACCTCCACCCAATGATGAGCCTGGCCAGCAAGTTTCTCTTTCAGGCACTGAATGTCCTCCTGGCAGAAAAACATAAACAAGGTTAAAGTCAAATACATGACAAATAATGAGAAGAGTAGGAGCCAACAAAAGTAAATACCTCTCGCTCGTCACCAAAGACTTGCCACACATCAACAGACGTTTGGGATTCAGTAAGCTCATCACGACAACGCAAAAGCTCGGCTTCAGTGGATTTGAGTTTATTCTCCAAATACACGACCTTTCCGTCCAATAGACGAAACTCGCGGTTGACTCGATCCACTTCCCCAGAAAAGTCACAGTTGGCCTTCGTAAGAATCAACTTGCTTTGCTTTTCTTCAGCTAACTCATCTCGAAGGCGGGTAGCCAAAGAACGGGACTCAGAAAGAGAAGCCTCCAAAAACACCAACTTACGATGAAAACCAATGCCTTTCAAGAAGGACCCGACATGATCCAGGCTGAATTGATCAGATAAGGAGGAAACATCCAGACCATCAAAGTAAGGCACTAGAGAGGCTGGCAGAGCACACTCCATGTACTCACAGGCTCGGGAAGGAGTATCAGGTAGACAATCAGCGAAAAAACCAGTAAAAAGGGAAACGATGCACCTTTACCCTTCCTAGAAAGAACGTGTACATATTGAGAAAATCCAGTGGCAGAACCACTTCCAGCACAAGTGGCCACAAGGGACGGAGGAGAAGATACCAGAGGCACACAGGAAGCAATGAGCACAGAAAGGGAAAGGACAACATGTGACATCCGACCTTTTAGATTTAACTCCGTTAGCACAATTCTGTTATCTCTTAACCCTGTTAGCTCTGTTATAAACAACAAGGACTAATTCTATCAATATTTAAACTAAAACTGCAGGGACTAGTTGTGTATTTAACCTAAATCCAATCCTGTTGACTTTAAAAGTCAAATTTGAATGAGATTGGTTCTTATTGACTTTTAGAAGTCAAACCATTCATGTTCTTGATCCAAATCCGCATTCTTAACCTAAATTCTTTTGAAATTATAACCGTAAACCACATTAAATGTCATAAACGACCGTCAAAGCAGCAATTAACATGTTATTGATTTGGATTTAAACCTAATTATGGGTATTCAAGACATAACTGTCGAAACCGTAGCTAAAGCCCCTCAATCGATCATTTGGTATAGTAATTTTGCAATCAAACCCTCTTCGCACCTCATTCGAACCTCTGTCAAGCTTTTGCACATTCCATTTTGGCCGGAGAAGTAGCCGAAGACGCCGGAGACCACGCTTTCGGAGCCGTAACTGAGGTTTAGTCGATCACCATTAATTCGATAACATTTAAGGTAACCACTCACATCCACAGTTTCGTATTCACTCCTACATCAAAAGCACTAAGCTAATTGAAGCTTATAATATCGATTTAATGATGAACCAATTCTAGGGTTATCATGCTCACGGGCTCAATTGAACACCAACCTAGACCCGATCTCAATCAAATTAATTTACAGGGTTAGTTTCACGATCATTCACTCGCTATAAAAGCCCCATGAATCCAACAATTTTTATTATCAGAATTGTTCAATCCGATTCGACATTCAAACCTAGGGTTTCGGCAATTTCAAAGAGGAATTAAACGATCTTAAGCTTGATGTTTTTTGAATTAAACTCGTGATCAGATTCGCTTTAGACCTATAAACAAAACCCCTAAACTCTTGTGTTCGATCATGGCTGAAATCGAGGGATCCAGGGTGGGTTCAACCGGATCGCGATGGAGGGGGAGAACCCACTGGACTTTGATGTTAAATTCATTTGGAACCAGTCTTGTGTTCGACACCCTAGCGGGCGGGACTGGTTAAAACTATGTGTTGGTGTGGTGGAGACCCGGGTTCGAGCCTCCCCACTCTGTTTTGTTTTTAAAACATATTTTTAATATTATCTTTATAATAAAATAATTCCCTATATTATTTTAATAATATATTGATATGTTTTAGCCTCGGAGAACACCCGTAGACTCGGATTTGAATTTGTAACTCGTTCTAATTATTATCCCCGCATTTTAAAATAATATAATTATTTATATAGTTACCCAAAATCATGTTTCCCAATAAAAATAATATATTTATTATTTTATTCACAAAATAATTATCGTGTTAATTCTCCAGTTTTAGAAATAATATAACCGTTATATTATTTTTCCTAAACCATTATTTAATGGTAAAAAGACACAAATATATATAATTAATAATATTATTTGTAGTTAGTGAAGTTTGGGGCAAACCACATCTATTTATTAAATCAAGGATTTTGTGAACCCGTTGACAAGTTCGTTTACTTATTAATGTGACATTTCGGATTTTTATTCACGCATTTGTAATATATATCATGTAATCATTTTCAACTAAATAAAATGCAAGTGTTTTATTTAATTTTGTACAAAATATATATTTATTTTTATTTATTTTATGGATTTAAAATAATTAAAAATAAATACGTTTTAAACTTAAATAAAAATTTTATATAAAAAAATCTAAATTTAAAAGTTTCATACTTAATAAAAATAACCTATTTAAGTAAGATAACTAACTCTTATAAAAATTATCTATAACAATAATAACAATATAAGTTTATAAAATATATTTGAAAATTAAAAGAAATTAAACTAATTATTTTTATAAAAGTTGAAGGGTTGTTTTGAAAATTTTCAAACTAGAAGGTTTTAAGATAAAATCTGTTAAGGGACTATTTCTGTACAAATCAAACTACAAGGATTCATCCGTAAATATCTCAGGGCTCGAATTAAAACAAAACCAAACTACAAGGACCAAATCTGCCAATTTCCAAATCGACTTCCCGGTCACCATGTTCCTTGGTCCGGCGGGTAAAACGTTTTTCCGGCGAACACCCCGACAAGGCTGTTCCCTGCACCTCGACAGCCGCTACAGGCATCCCTGAACTCGTTTTCCCCATGCAAACAAAAGGCCCCGACCAATTGGTCTCCCCAACATACGAATCGCCTGATCTTGTTGGTGGCCGAGAACCCACGCCTCGAATTCGAGCCCAACTGTCAACCTCTACGCGTATTTAATAGCTCGTTAGCTTTGTCTCGTCCAGACGAGTGTCGGGACGTGCCCAATTGCACGCTTTGTCATAAGAAACGAACTCGGCTATAAATAGCCGTAGTCGGACCTGCTCGAGCTCGCTACCCCTCTTCCACCCAATCTCACTCCAAATTGAAGGCACCATTACAATCGCCATCTCTGTGTGAAGCTATGACCAAGGTTGTAGAGGCTAATCCCATCCAGAAGCTCGATTCTCATTCTGGACATTCTCGGATTTAAGACTCTGTCGTCCAGCCCCTTTGCGACCACGTAAGAATCCTCGACTTCGTTTCTTTACCTTCTGTTATCATAAGGCAAGCTGAACCAATCGAAGTCACGACTCCAAACCATCGATTTCCGGACAAACTATTGTTCTGAAAAAAATTACTGTTCTATCTTCTAAAGTCTGGGCCATCGAAACTACTTAGTTTCGATTGAGTAAATGGTCAATCGAAACTATAGTTTCGATAGATGGTAGTTTCGACAGCCTGTGTATCACTTCTAAATGATCAATCGGAACTAGTAGTTTCGATAGATGGTAGTTTCGACAGCCTGTGTATCACTTATAAATGATCAATCGGAACTAGTAGTTTCGATAGATGGTAGTTTCGACAGCCTGTGTATCACTTATAAATGGTCAATCGAAACTATAGTTTCGATAGATAGTAGTTTCGACAGTTCTGTGTATCACTTGTAAATGGTCAATCGAAACTAGTAGTTTCGATTGAACACAGTTTCGATACCTGTCACAACTATAAACAGTTTCGATCAAATCAGTAATTTCAAGTAAATCTGGACCAACTTTTATGCAAATAACACTAAGAAATGTTATTATAAACCTATACACAATTAAATACTAATACGCACATGTAAACATACAATAATACCCATTCATCTACATAGGGTTTCAACGTGCTTAGACTTCAACATCTTTATCACCTACACGCGTGGAAAAATACCCGCTTGCAAGGTGAGTTACATAGCCCCTATTTTACATTTTGACATACTTTGGGGTGAAACATTATTTCATGCTAACTCAATCAAATTGTTTATACGTGTTATTCATGTGGATTATATGCTTATTATCTTGGGTGTACAATCATTTGCTTTAAACACAAGAAAACCAACAGTAATATTAATAGATCTATTGTGCCTGACCAGCCCACCCGGTTAGGGTGTTTATTACTGCATACTCGGATATAACCGCGTGTTATATTCAAACATACCGGATATAGTGGGTAACTATATTCAAACATTACCGGACTTAGCTGTTGTGCTCTGTTTAAGCGCGTCAAACAAGGTTTGAATTGTGATTAAATAAATGATACACCATATATATACTATGTTTAACAAGATAAACAATGAGTTGCAAAACGTTTTTATCTACTACTTATCGGAACTACAAAACCAATGTACTCACCAACTTTTTAGTTGACACTTGATTTAAATAATGTTTTAGGTTTGGATATGTGATTGCTTGCCGAAGATTTCTCCACTTAGGAACTATGGACCTAGTTAAATAAATCAATGTTTTGACTAGACCAGGTTATTTGAAATGTATTGTATTTGGGATTTATGTCGTCTTTAAATTTAATTAATGAATTATGTAACACTTTAGTTATCATGTGCTTTTGAACAATCATTCCATTGTACGCCTCGATGATTCCGCCATCGGTCGGGGTGTGACAGATTGGTATCAGAGCCATGGTTATAGGGAATTAGGTTATTAGACACGATGACCTAGACTATAACCCTAGGACTCCCTTTTTATGTGTTATGTGCTAAATGATTAATTTCTATGTGAATAATTTGTAGTTAGGTATTATTTGAATTTTCCCAAGTTTGGTACATGAGACTTATACATACAAGGCTTAAATACATGACACATACTTTACATACACAATTGACAAACAAACTTATGCAAACAAATACACTACCCATCCTTATCCATATTCTTTCCTAATCCATATTAATTGCAGCATTCCTACACATTTTATACTCATAGACTCTCAAGTCTATTAAAATCTTGAAAATCTCGTCAACGACTTAATTTCTTGAAACCAGTAAAGGACACGTGCAATCTGGAAGGGTGACACCTGTACATTGGGTTTTTTGTCTAGGAAAGCATTTCGTATAAATCCAAATAAACGGACCCGTATGCTTTCCTGGGAATTCCTGAAGTGAGTGTTTACCTATAGGCTAAAGCATGTCTCTTTGAAAGTTTTGAGGAATTATTTAACGTTGATAAGTCAATGTATTCGCAAGGATACGATCCGAACTTAAACTCAAAATTTGGGGACATTATAGCAAGATAGGAAGAACTAGACGAACATGCAAAGCAAATCATTATTACGGGTGCACACGTAATAACGATTTGTAGTGCATGCAAGTCCCGACAATTCCTATTACGCGAATAATGATCTATAACATCATGTTCTATCCGGAATAGATGGCTTAGTTTTCCCCCCCATCAACTTTGAATAAATACACATGCACTGGCACGCGTCATGATAAATCCCGCTTTTCTACTTACATTATTTCCCACTATAATTCATATATATCCATCTTATCTAAAATATCATTGTCTTTTCTTATGGTGTTAGAATGCCTCCTCGACGTGCAAACTCTAGCACTTCCAACCCGGATCTTGCTACTCTTCTTGCCCAACTAGTGGGGCAAATGACCCAAGCCAATAACAACAGTGACGGGTCTCACAACATCCAAGGAAACGGTGGTACCAACCCGCCTCAATGCACGTTTAAGCACTTTAACTCGTGCAATCCTATAAAATTCTTCAGTACTGAAGGTGCTACCGGCCTACTGCAATGGTTTGAAAGCATGGAAAGCACATTCCTAAACAGTGACTGCCCCGATAATCTTCGGGTTCGCTATGCCACAAGTGTACTTCAAAAGAGAGCCCTCACCTGGTGGAACGGTGAGAAACGCACTCGTGGTGTTGAGGTTGCTACATCTTTATCTTGGGATGATCTGAAGAAAGCCATGACTGATGAGTTCTGTCCTCGGAATGAAATGAGGAAGCTCGAGACTGAGTTCTGGGATCTTGCCCAAGATCGCGGGGATAATCTGGCTTACACCACCCGGTTTCAAGAGCTAAGTCTGTTGGTGCCTCATATGATCACTCCCCTTGCTCGGGGAATTGAAAAATACATTGGCGGGCTGCCTATGTAAATTCAAGATGCTGTGTTAGGAAGCAATCCTCCTACACTTGAAGCTGCTATCCGTCTATCCGCTACGCTATCCGACAACCATGTCAAAGCCGGAACCTTAACAAGAAAGGGTTCCAAGAAGGTTGTCTCCACTCTTGCGGCCGTCAAAGATGTAAAACCCGAGTCTTCTAACCGCAACAAGAAACGGAAGGGTCAAAAATTCGCAGCCGTAACTCCCGCTGTACCTACTATTCAAGCGGCCCCTTTGGGTCAAAACCCGAAACCTTATCTGGGCCCGAATCCCCAATGCCAGACCTGCAAATACCATCATTCTGCCAACTTACCATGCCGATTGTGTTCAAGCTACGGGCGATATGGACACGTGGTCACTACTTGTCGTACTCGTCCTCCCGTCCATCAAGCTGCTCCAGCCAACCGTCCCATCTATCCGGCACCTCTCAATGGTCGGGCATGTTACGAATGTGGAGACCCAAACCATTTCCATGACCGATGCCCAAAACTTCATCATCAAGGTGGTCCTCAAGGATGAGCGTTTAATATAAACGCTAATGAGGCTCAAGCAAACAACGACGTGATAAATGGTACGTTTCTCGTAAACAATCATTATGCATCCATTTTATTTGATACCGGTGCCGATAGGAGTTTTGTGTCTCTTGCCTTTGAATCTCGACTTACTAAATAAAGAACGAAACTTCACAATTCTTATTCCGTAGAGATAGCAAACGGAAAATCTATTACCATAAATTATGTTATCCGCAACTGCAATCTCGAGCTTAATAGTCATGAATTCTCCGTTGATCTCATTCCAATGCAATTGGGAAGCTTCGATATTATAATTGGCATGGACTGGTTATCCAAGCACCATGCCGAGGTTATTTTCTACGAAAAGTGCATTCGTATACCTCTCACTTCGGGTGACACGTTAGTTATTTTCGGTGAAAAACCGTGTCGTGGTCTTCAACTAATGTCTTGCACATTAGCACAAACGTACTTGCGAAAAAAGTACGTTGCTTTCTTGGCCCACGTAGTTGACACGAAAGACAAGGGTAAGAAGTTGCAAGATATTCCGATCATTCGAGACTTTCCCGAGGTATTCCCCGAGGATTTACCCGGTCTTCCTCCTCCTAGACAAGTGGAGTTTCGTATTGACCTTGCGCCTGGAGCAACTCCCGTGGCAAAAGCTCCCTATCGTCTTGCACCTTCCGAGATGCAAGAGCTCGCAAGTCAATTACAAGAACTCTCATCTAAAGGATTCATCCGCCCGAGCCATTCACCTTGGGGTGCTCCCGTGCTGTTCGTAAAGAAAACGGATGGATCGTTTCGAATGTGCATCAATTATCGTGAACTCAACAAGCTTACAATCAAGAACCGTTATCCTTTACCCCGTATCGACGATCTTTTCGATCAACTTCAAGGTTCAACATGTTTCTCCAAGATCGACCTTCGTTCCAGATACCATCAACTTCGTGTTCTCGATGAAAACATTCCGAAGACTGCCTTTCGGACTAGATATGGTCACTACGAGTTCATGGTCATGCCTTTTGGCTTGACTAATGCACCTGCGGTTTTCATGGATCTCATGAACCGTGTATGCAAACCTTATTTGAACAAGTTCGTGATCGTTTTCATTGACGACATCCTCATCTATTCTAAAACGAAAGCGGAGCATGAACAACATCTTCGTTCGATTTTGGAGCTCTTGAAGAAAGAACAACTATACGCCAAGTTCTCCAAGTGTGAATTCTGGCTAAAGGAGGTTCAGTTCTTGGGACACATAGTCAACAATAAGGGAATTCATGTGGACCCGGCAAAAATTGAAGCGGTAAAGAATTGGAGTACTCCTAAGACTCCTACCGAGATTCGTTCCTTCCTTGGACTAACGGGTTACTATCGTCGCTTCATCTCAAATTTCTCCAAGGTTGCGGTTTCGCTCACTGCCTTGACTCATAAAGGTAAATCTTACGAGTGGGGACCCAAGCAAGAGGAAGCTTTTCAAACTCTCAAGCACAAGCTCTGCAATGCTCCTATTCTAACTCTACCTAGTGGTAATGAAGACTTTGTCGTTTATTGTGATGCATCCAACCAAGGTCTTGGTTTTGTTCTAATGCAACGTGGCCAAGTAATCGCAAACGCATCACGTCAGCTCAAAATCTATGAGAAGAACTATACGACCCATGATCTCGAGCTTGGTGCTGTCGTTTTCGCCTTGAAAATTTGGAGACATTATCTTTATGGCACCAAATGTGTGGTTTTCACCGACCACAAAAGTCTCCAACATATTTTCAATCAAAAAGAGCTTAATATGAGGCAACGACGATGGGTTGAACTTCTTAACGACTACGACTGCGAGATTCGCTACCACCCTGGCAAAGCAAATGTTGTAGCCGACGCCTTGAGTCGTAAAGAACGTATCATGCTTCATAGTGTTTGTATTCATAAGGATATCCAAGCCCGTATTCTTCAAGCACAACACACCTCGGTTACCGAGGGAAACATGTATCAAGAGATGGCATGTGGTGTAGAACTCTTACTAGAAACCAAAGACAACGGCTTATTGTATTACTTGGACCGTATCTGGGTTCCCGATCGCGACAAACTTCATATATTTTTGATGAACGAGTCCCACAAAACTCGATATTCGGTACATCCCGGAGCTGATAAGATGTACATGGGTCTTCGTCAGCAATATTGGTGGCCGGGCATGAAAAAGGATATTGCCCTCTTTGTGGCAAAATGCTTGACTTGTTCTAAAGTGAAGGCCGAACACCAGAAGCCTTCCGGACTCCTCGAACAACCTGAAATTCCCATGTGGAAGTGGGAGAACCTTGCTATGGATTTCATCACCAAACTGCCACGCACTTCTAGTGGGCACGATAGTATCTGGGTTATTATCGATCGACTCACAAAGTCTGCTCGTTTCTTGCCTATTCGTGAGGACTATCGAGTCGAGAAATTGGCTCGGGTGTACATTGATGAGATCGTAAGTCGTCACGGAATCCCTTTGAACATCATCTCCGATCGTGATTCGCGTTTTACTTCCCGATTTTGGCAATCATTACAATCTGCGCTTGGTACTCGTTTGGATTTAAGTACGTCTTACCATCCTCAAACTGATGGACAAACCGAGCGAACAATCCAAACTCTCGAGGATATGCTTAGAGCTTGTGTCATTGACTTTGGCGGCAATTGGAATTCTCACCTACCACTGATCGAATTTTCCTACAACAACAGCTACCACACAAGTATTAACATGGCACCGTTTGAAGCTCTTTATGGATGAAAGTGTCGTTCACCGATTTGTTGGAACGAAATTGGTGAAGCATAAATCACCGGTCCCGAGCTTATCCAAGAGACCACCGATAAAATCTCTCTTATTCGTGAGAACATCCAAGTAGCAAGGAGTCGACAAAAGAGCTATGCCGATAAACGACAAAAACCCTTGGAATTTCAAGTTGGGGATATGGTTCTTCTAAAGGTATCACCTTGGAAAGGCGTAGTCCGATTTGGAAAGAAAGGAAAACTTGCACCTCGATATGTGGGTCCATTCAAGATACTCGAAAGGGTAGGAAAAGTGGCCTACAAAATCGATCTTCCTTCAGAACTCAGCAACGTTCATCCGACTTTTCATGTATCTAATTTGAAAAAGTGTCTAGCCGACGAGAATCTCCACATCCCTCTTGACGAAGTGCGTATTGACGAGAAA
The DNA here is from genome assembly GCA_023525975.1 of Smallanthus sonchifolius. Taxonomy (NCBI): domain Eukaryota; kingdom Viridiplantae; phylum Streptophyta; class Magnoliopsida; order Asterales; family Asteraceae; genus Smallanthus; species Smallanthus sonchifolius. The sequence continues at coordinate 44,527,345 of CM042023.1, forward strand.
ATGCACTTTGTCGAAAAACCCGTGGAAATAGTGGATCGTGAAGTCAAGAAACTCAAACGTAGACGCATCCCCATTGTCAAAATCCGTTGGGAGTCTAAACGTGGACCCGAGTTCACTTGGGAACGTGAAGACCAAATGAAGACCAAATATCTGCATCTCTTTTCATAGCCTCCATTAGTTGAATTTCGGGGCGAAATTCCTTTAACATAGGGAGACTGTGACATTTTGGATTTTTATTCACGCATTTGTAATATATATATCATGTAATCATTTTCAACTAAATAAAATGCAAGTGTTTTATTTAATTTTGTACAAAATATATATTTATTTTTATTTATTTTATGGATTTAAAATAATTAAAAATAAATACGTTTTAAACTTATATAAAAATTTTATATAAAAAAATCTAAATTTAAAAGTTTCATACTTAATAAAAATAACCTATTTAAGTAAGATAACTAACTCCTATAAAAATTATCTATAACAATAATAACAATATAAGTTTATAAAATATATTTGAAAATTAAAAGAAATTAAACTAATTATTTTTATAAAAGTTGAAGGGTTGTTTTGAAAATTTTCAAACTAGAAGGTTTTAAGATAAAATCTGTTAAGGGACTATTTCTGTACAAATCAAACTACAAGGATTCATCCGTAAATATCTCAGGGGTCGAATTAAAACAAAACCAAACTACAAGGACCAAATCTGCCAATTTCCAAATCGACTTCCCGGTCACCATGTTTCTTGGTCCGGCGGGTAAAACGTTTTTCCGGCGAACACCCCGACAAGGTTGTTCCCTGCACCTCGACAGCCGCTACAGGCATCCCTGAACTCGTTTTCCCCATGCAAACAAAAGGCCCCGACCAATTGGTCTCCCCAACATACGAATCGCCTGATCTTGTTGGTGGCCGAGAACCCACGCCTCGAATTCGAGCCCGACAGTCAACCTCTACACGTATTTAATAGCTCGTTAGCTTCGTCACGTCCAGACGAGTGTCGGGACGTGCCCAATTGCACGCTTTGTCATAAGAAACGAACTCGGCTATAAATAGCCGTAGTCGGACTAACTCGAGCTCGCTACCCCTCTTCCACCTAATCTCACTCCAAATTGAAGGCACCATTACAATCGCCATCTCTGTGTGAAGCTGTGACCAAGGTTGTAGAGGCTAATCCCATCCAGAAGCTCGATTCTCATTCTGGACATTCTCGGATTTAAGACTCTGTCGTCCAGCCCCTTTGCGACCACGTAAGAATCCTCGACTTCATTTCTTTACCTTCTGTTATCATAAGGCAAGCTGAACCAATCGAAGTCACGACTCCAAACCATTGATTTCCGGACAAACTATTGTTCTGAAAAAAATTACTGTTCTATCTTCTAAAGTCTGGGCCATCGAAACTACTTAGTTTCGATTGAGTAAATGGTCAATCGAAACTATAGTTTCGATAGATGGTAGTTTCGACAGCCTGTGTATCACTTCTAAATGATCAATCGGAACTAGTAGTTTCGATAGATGGTAGTTTCGACAGCCTGTGTATCACTTATAAATGATCAATCGGAACTAGTAGTTTCGATAGATGGTAGTTTCGACAGCCTGTGTATCACTTATAAATGGTCAATCGAAACTATAGTTTCGATAGATAGTAGTTTCGACAGTTCTGTGTATCACTTGTAAGTGGTCAATCGAAACTAGTAGTTTCGATTGAACACAGTTTCGATACCTGTCACAACTATAAACAGTTTCGATCAAATCAGTAATTTCAAGTAAATCTGGACCAACTTTTATGCAAATAACACTAAGAAATGTTATTATAAACCTATACACAATTAAATACTAATACGCACATGTAAACATACAATAATACCCATTCATCTACATAGGGTTTCAACGTGCTTAGACTTCAACATCTTTATCACCTACACGCGTGGAAAAATACCCGCTTGCAAGGTGAGTTACATAGCCCCTTTTTACATTTTGACATACTTTGGGGTGAAACATTATTTCATGCTAACTCAATCAAATTGTTTATACGTGTTATTCATGTGGATTATATGCTTATTATCTTGGGTGTACAATCATTTGCTTTAAACACAAGAAAACCAACAGTAATATTAATAGATCTATTGTGCCTGACCAGCCCACCCGGTTAGGGTGTTTATTACTGCATACTCGGATATAACCGCGTGTTATATTCAAACATATCGGATATAGTGGGTAACTATATTCAAACATTACCGGATTTAGCTGTTGTGCTCTGTTCAAGCGCGTCAAACAAGGTTTGAATTGTGATTAAATAAATGATACACCATATATATACTATGTTTAACAAGATAAACAATGAGTTGCAAAACGTTTTTATCTACTACTTATCGGAACTACAAAACCTATGTACTCACCAACTTTTTAGTTGACACTTGATTTAAATAATGTTTCAGGTTTGGATATGTGATTGCTTGCCGAAGATTTCTCCACTTAAGAACTATGGACCTAGTTAAATAAATCAATGTTTTGACTAGACTAGGTTATTTGAAATGTATTGTATTTGGGATTTTTGTTGTCTTTAAATTTAATTAATGAATTATGTAACACTTTAGTTATCATGTGCTTTTGAACAATCATTCCATTGTCCGCCTCGATGATTCCGCCATCGGTCGGGGTGTGACAATTAATCATTAGTGTGTTCTAGTACGTTCAATCTTTCCTGTATCGTTGTCACAAAAATCCTACATGTTCCTAACTGTCACAACTTATTCTAGGTCATTCGTAGACTGTACGCGTGCAATTCATTTGTGGTGTGGTGCTAATCTCTGTGCTTACACAACTCAGGTGAGTTTCATGGCCCCTTTTACTTGGTTTCCTGCTGGGGGAGACACATGCACACAAACAAACATTCTTTTACTTGTGTTCCTATTGGGGAGACACATGCACACAAACAAACATTCTTTTACTTGTTTTCCCATTAGGGAGAAACACGCATACAATAAACATCATTTTACTTGTTTTCCCGTTCGGGAGAAACATGTACACTAACAAACATGGATCACATGATATTTCACTACCACTTGTTTACTTAAGCACAAACATAACATGTTAAGTCCTTACACTCTCGAACCGTTAATATAAGGTATATAGCGAGGAAATTTGAGTAGTACTATTGGGTTTGACAAACCCCACCCGGGCTCGTCGCGCTAGCTCGATTGGAGGTCGAACGGGTGTAAATTGTCCTAAACACTTGCCATTTTTTATGTTAGCAATGGCGAAAGGCATTCAAACACAAACAGTCAGCTTCGGTTGCGAACGCTTAGAGTAACTTGTACATTTTCTAGCTAACAATAGGTGTGACTTATGTATGTGTATCCTACAAACACAAACAGTTTATTTACTTACAAACCTGTGAACTCACCAATCTTGTGTTGACACTTTAAGGATGTTTTCTCAGGTCACTTCGATACACATCAGGACTAGGATGCATCATGGAGTTACATTGGTTTTATCAATAAAGGATAATGTTTATTATCTATCATTTATATTAATTGACGCTTTGTTGCGTGTAATTATTTTGGGTTTAATTTTAACGTTTACGCTTCCGCATTCAACTCTGAACATTTATGGATTTTGTTTAAACTCATATGGTGTCGTTTGACGTAACTAATAACTGAGATCCTGGTTTGTCACACGCCTAACGGTAAAACTCCGTTAGTGGATTTTGGGGGTGTGACAGATTGGTATCAGAGCCATTGGTTATAGAGAACTAGGATTGCATACTAGACTATAACCACACACATGCATTGGTTACACGACACAGACACTCATACATGATCACATAGCATCCATACATACATTGCATTGCAGGCATGTTGACGTCATCCATATCACCCTCTGCTGACGAGGAACACGTCATTCTCATTGCATCATCATTCCCAGTGGCGACACTTGGGGAATCACCAAAACAACATCCACTCCCGTCCGATGGCAGCAAGACGGAGCCTTCGGAAGAGTCACTCACACCACCATTATCTGCACCCTTGTTACACCACCAGAGCCGAATATAACACCTGATTAAGCCTACCGAGGACACAATCAGGCATGGTGGTCCTTCTCAGGTCCGTGTTATGGACGACACCCAGCACTGGCACATGTCTATTTAGGAGTTAGGTTCGTCGGAAGTGAATCCCTCCTGTACCCACTAGCAACAATACTTCGATCTCCCTAGCGTTACACTACTTCAAGCCCGAACCCATTGACTTCGCTTGAGGTACACCATGTGGAGACAGACCGTTGCACACATTAATGCAGAAATCCATTGACACATAGATGTCGTCACTCACCCGAGCCATGGGCTCGCGTCTTTAGTCGATATTTTGTTGAAGAAAGATTGATCACAAAGTTGAGAACGCCTTGCTCATTGCATACTCAAACACTATCCTGACTCGGTTGGAAGGACGACTACTTTGCCTCTTCCAGTAACACATATCCATGAACTAGTTTCACTCATTGAAGCCGCATTTCATGTGCATGTTTGTTTCAAGAGCATGTTCCCATCTACAATCCACTGGATTAGACTCTCGTATTATGTTCCAACTCGAGTGAATACTCGGATCAAACGATTTCTGACTACTCATCCATATATGAGTCCTAGTTGATCAACTTATGGTTGATGAATAAGAATTTCAAAGACTTATCATCTGTAAAAACACTCTGTACTCATCAATAAAAATTCAGGGTCATTTTGACATAGGACAGGGAGAAGCTAGGGTGAGCATGCAAAGCAAATTATCATTATGGGTGCACACGTAATAGTAACATGTAAGTCCTGGTGAAACCTAGTGTGTGGATAAATGGTCCTAATCTGTGCTTTACAGACTTAAGTTTCCAATTCCTGTAGAAATTCACGTAACCCGCTCAACGACTAGTTGGTATCGTTAAACCTGTTCAACAGTTGATAGACGCGACTATCAGGTTGAAGTTGTTTATGAACACACCGAACTATCATCAATAGGATCCATCATTTTATTTCACTCATGTAAGTGTATTAATGAACTTAAGACCCTCATCCAACTTGATCAAGGAAACCACCTCAATTGAAACTCTAGTAGAACCTCATGGCAAACCCATCGACTCCAACTATGCAAGCGAAATTTGAGGAATTATTTCTAAACTAACACGTTATTCCTTACACTCCAATAATAAATTCCATTTGGCCCTATTACATTATCGTGTGAGTAATCCTTAGTCTAATTTGATTTATACCCAAGCATATCAAGTTATTTCAATGACAATAGAAAACGGGGATTTAATCTAACCAACCATCAGTTGGACGCGATTACTAAAACAAGACATCTTATCCCTTATAATACTAGAATCTATATCTCAAAAAAAAAATTCCTACATGTGAACCTCTTCCCTTAGCCTTTGCATTGACCTACTCTTACCTTATAAGCGCGGGTCTCACTAGAAGTCTCAGCGTGACCTCATAAATTATCTGTTGGTGCGGTCGTACTCCGACTCTATTATAAACTAAGTACACTATAGTGATAGCAGACGGTCAGATAATCGAAGCAACTCACAATCTTAAGGAACATAAATTAGGATTCACTGGTCATAAGCTTGACATTGACCTCATGCCAGTTACACTTGGCAGTTTCGACATAATTGTCGGCATGGATTAGTTATCCAAGAACCAAACTAAGATCATCTGACGTGACAAAATTGTTCGCCTTCCTCTCCCTAGTGGAGAAGCCCTTTTTGTCTGAGGTGAAAGGAGTGGTGTAGTCGTAGACATCATTTTTTTTCAGTATGTGCATTGATTATCGTGAACTGAACAAAGTGACTATCAAGAATCGTTATCCACTACCCCGTATTGATGATCAGTTTGATCAATTCCAAGGATCAAGCTTCTATTCAAAGATCGATCTTAGATCCGGTTACCATCAACTGAGAGTCCGAGACGAAGACATCTCCAAGGCTGCTTTCAGAACTAGGTACGGCCACTACGAGTTTATGGTCATGCTATTCGGACTAACCAACGCACCCGTGATATTCATGGATCTCATGAACCGTGTGTGTAAACCCTACCTTGATCAGTTCGTCATCGTATTCATTGATGACATCCTCATCTATTCTAAGAGCAAGGAAGAACATGAGGAGCATCTGCGTTTAATCCTCAAACTGCTGAAACAAGAGCAGTTATATGCCAAATTTCCAAGGTGCGAATTTTTGGATTCGCGAAGTTCAAATTCTAGGACATGTAGTCAACGAGAATGGAATACATGTCGATCCATCTAAAGTAGGAGCCATCAAGAATTGGGTGGCACCAACGAATCCGACAGAGGTGCGACAATTTCTAGGATTGGCTAGCTACTACCATCGATTCATCGAGGGATTCTCAAAGATTTCTCAACCTCTCACTACCCTAACCCAAAAGGGTAAACCCTATAACTGGAACGAAACCCAGGAGTCAGCATTCCAACTGTTAAAATAGAAACTCTGTAGTGCACCTATCCTACCTCTTCCAGAGGGCACGGATGAATTTGTAGTGTATTACGATGCCTCCATCCAAGGTCTTGGTTATATACTGATGCAACGCGAGGAGGTTATCGCGTACGCTTCCCGTCAGCTAAAAATTCATGAGAAGAACTACACGATTTTGCACTGAATATCTGGAGACTTTACTTGTACGGTACCAAGTGCACCATCTACACCGATCACAAGAGTATTCAACACATCTTCGAACAGAAAGAGTTGTACATGCGACATCGTCGTTGGATCGAACTCTTGAATGACTATGATTGTGCAATCAAGTATCATCCGGGTAAAGCTAATGTAGTAGCCGATGCCTTAAGTAGAAAATAAACTAAACCTAGACGAGTCCAAGCATTACAACTCACAATCCATCTTGGATTACCTGACCAAATCCGTAATGCTCAATTCGAAGCCATGAAAGAGGAAAACCTACCGTTAGAATCCACGCGTGGTATGGAGAAACAACTTGAGGTTAAATCGGACGGTGTTCACTACTTCGCAGAGCGAATATGGGTTCCAAAGTACGGGAACATAAGGGAACTTGTAATGGATGAATCTCACAAATCTCGCTATTCTATTCATCTTGGTTTCGATAAGATGTATCATGACATAAAGGTTCTCTATTGGTGGCCGAACATGAAAGCTGCTATAGCCACCTATGTGAGCAAGTGTCTGGCGTGCTCGAAGGTCAAAATCGAATACCAAAAGCCTTCTGGTCTATTCCAACAACCGAAAATCCCAATGTGGCAATGGGAGCAAATTTCCATGGACTTTATCACCAAACTACCCCGAACTCCTAGCGGATGCGACACCATCTGGTTGATCGTAGATCGCTTGACTAAATCCGCTCACTTCCTGGAAATCAAAGGGACTGATAAGATGGAGAACCTAACTCGTATTTACTTGAAAGAAATAATGTCTCTGCACGGAGTGCTAATTTCAATCATTTCTGATCGAGACGCTCAATTCACCTTACGTTTCTAGCAATCATTACAAAAAGCTCTAGGCACGCGCCTGGATATGAGCACGGCATACCATCCTTACACAGATGGCCAAACTGAACGTACTATTCAAACCCTAGAGGACATTGTGATTGATTTCAGTAACAGTTGGGAAACTCACTTGCCTTTAGTGGAGTTATCCTACAATAACAATTATCACACTAGCATCAAGGCAGCACCATTTAAGGCATTATATGGGCGGAAATGCCGATCACTTATATTGTTGGGCTGAAGTTGGGGATAGCCAACTTACGGGTCCTGAACTTGTGTTCGAAACCTCAGAGAAAATCGTTCAAATTCAAAATCGTATGGCGGCAGCCCGTGACCGCCAAAAGAGCTATGATGATAATCGTCGAAAAACATTAGAGTTTCAAGTAGGCGACATGGTCCTATTGAAAGTCTCACCTTGGAAAGGTGTAATTCATTTTGGTAAACGAGGCAAACTAAATCCTCGTTATGTTGGACCGTCTAAGATAGTGAAGAGAATTGGCCCAGTAGCATACCAATTCGACCTACCTGAAGGACTGAGTGGTGTACACAACGTCTTTCATGTCTCAAACTTGAAGAAATGTCTAGCAGACAAGACACTCGCAGTTCCTCTTGAGGAACTACAAATCGACGAACAATTACACTTCATTGAAGAACCTATAGAAATCATGGATAGGGAAGTCAAAACGCTCAAACACAGTAAAATCCTTATTATCAGAGTTCGCTGGAACTCGAAACGCGGACCAGAATTCACATTGGAGCGTGAGGATCAAATGATGCTCAAGTATCCTCATCTGTTCAAGCACTCCACGACAAACACTTAAGGTACTATTCAATTTTTGGGACGAAAATTCTTTCAATTAGGGGATGATGTGACACCCCGAAAAATTTTTGTTTTTATTCTAATTTTCGGGACGAAACTTCTTTCAACTAGGGGATGATGTGACATCCGGCCTTTTAGAGTTAGCACAATTCCGTTATCTCTTAACCCTGTTAACTCTGTTAGAAACAACAAGGACTAATTCTATCAATATTTAAACTAAAACTGCAGGGACTTGTTGTGTATTTAACCTAAATCCAATCCTATTGACTTTAAAAGTCAAATTTGAATGAGATTGGTTCCTGTTGACTTTTAGAAGTCAAACCTTTCATGTTCTTGATCCAAATCCGCATGCTTAACCCAAATTCATTTGAAATTATAACCGCAAACCACATTAAATGTCATAAACGATCGTCATTGAAGCAATTAACATGTTATTGATTCGGATTTAAACCCAATTATGGGTATTCAAGACATAATTGTCGAAACCATAGCTAAAGCCCCTCAATCGATCATTTGGTATAGTAATTTTGCAATCAAACCCTCTTCGCACCTCATTCGAACCTCTTTCAAGCTTTTGCACATTCCATTTTGGCCGGAGAGGTAGCCGGAGACCACGCTTTCGGAGCCGCGACTGAGGTTTAGTCGATCACCATCAATTCAATAACATTTAAGGTAACCACTCACATCCATAGTTTCATATTCACTCCTAGATCAAAAGCCCTAATCTAATTGAAGCTTATAATATCGATTTAATGATGAACCAATTCTAGGGTTATCATGCTTACGGGCTCAATCGAACACCAACCTAGACCTGATCTCAATCTAATTAATTTACAGTGTTAGTTTCACGATCATTCACTCTATAAAAGCCCAATGAATCTAACAATTTTTATTATCAGAATTGTTCAATCCGATTCCACATTCAAACCTAGGGTTTCGGCAATTTCAAAGAGGAATTAAACGATCTTAAACTTGATGTTTTTCAAATTAAACTCATGATCAGATTCGCTTTAGACCTATAAACAAAACCCCTAAACTCTTGTGTTCGATCATGGCCGAAATCGAGGGATCGAGGGGTGGGTTCGACCGGATCGCGATGGAGGGGGAGAACCCACTGGACTTTGATGTTAAAACCATTTGGAACCAGTCTTGTGTGCGACACCCTAGCGGGCAGGACCGGTTAAAACTATGTGTTTGTGTGGAGGAGACCCGGGTTCGAGTCTCCCAACTCTGTTTTGTTTTTAAAACATATTTTTAATATTATTTTTATAATAAAATCATTCCCTATATTATTTTAATAGTATATTGATATGTTTTAGCCCCGGAGAACACCCGTAGAATCGGATTTGAATTTGTAACTAGTTCTAATTATTATCCCCGTATTTTAAAATAATATAATTATTTATATAGTTACCCAAACTCATGTTTCCGAATAAAAATAATATATTTATTATTTTATTCACATAAATAATTGTCGTGTTAATTCTCCAGTTTTAGGAATAATATAACCGTTATATTATTTTTCCTAAACTATTATTTAATGGTAAAAGCACACAAATATATATAATTAATAATATTATTTGTATTTAGTGATGTTTGGGGCAAACCACATCTATTTATTAAATCAAGGATTTTGTGAACCCGTTGACAAGTTCGTTTACTTGTTAATCACTAGTGTGTTCTAGGACGTTCAATCTTTCCAGTATCGTTGTCACAAAACTCCTACGTGTTCCTAACTATCACAACTTATTTTAGGGCATTCGCAGACTGTACGCGTGCAATTCATTTGTGGTGCGGTGCTAATCTCTACGCTTACACAACTCAGGTGAGTTTCACGACCCCTTTTACTTGTTTTCCTGTTGGGGGAGAAACATGTACACAAACAAACATTCTTTTACTTGTGTTCCTGTTGGGGAGACACATGCACACAAACAAACATTCTTTTACTTGTTTTCCCATTGGGGAGAAACACACATACAATAAACATCCTTTTACTTGTTTTCCCGTTGTGGAGAAACATGTACACAAACAAACATGGATCACATAATATTTCACTACCACTTGTTTACTTAAGCGCATACATAACATGCTAAGTCCTTACACTCTCGAACCGTTAATATAAGGTATATAGCGAGGAAATTTGAGTAGTACTACTGGGTTTGACAAACCCCACCCGGGCTAGTCGCGCTAGCTCGATTGGAGGTCGAAAGGGTGTAAATTGTCCTAAACACTTGCCATTATTGATGTTAGCAATGGCGGAAGGCATTCAAACACAAGCAGTCAGCTTCGGTTGCGAACGCTTAGAGTAACTTGTACATTATCTAGCTAACAATAGGTGTGACTTATGTATGTGGATCCTGCAAACACACAAACAGTTTATTTACCTACAAACCTGTGAACTCACCAACCTTGTGTTGACATTTTAAGTATGTTATCTTAGGTCACTTCGGTACACATCAGGACTAGGATGCATCATGGAGTCGCATTTGTTTTTATCAATAAAGGATAATGTTTATTAACTATCATTTACATTAATTGACGTTTTGTTGGGTGTAATTATTTTTGGATTAATTTTAATGTTTACGCTTCCGCATTCAACTCTGAACATTTATGGATTTTGTTTAAACTCATATAGTATCGTTTGATGTAAATAATGACTGAGATCCTGGTTTGTCACACGCCTAATGGTAAAACTTCGTTAGTGGATTTTGGGGGTGTGACACAACAGAAGTCCTACCTTTAGTAGAAACTATCAATGAATGAACAGAAGCGGAAACACTTGATAGAGAAAGATCAAGAGACATAGCTAGAGAAGTCCCAGAGTGAAAATCAAAATCCAAGCTCAGGTCTGAGAGCCCCACGGGATCACTATCAGGTGAACAGGAATGAGCGGCAATAGAAGAAACAAGGTCACTAAAATGTACCTGAGGGGCCTCGAAAGCGCTTCTAAGTCGCCCCTTTAAGTCAACTTTCTTAGGAGATGGGGTAGCAGAACAGGACAGGCGACGGTTGCGGATGGAGGCAAGTGGATGGGTATCTTCCGAGTCAGATTCACTAACCACGTTAATGGGGTCACCGACATGTGAGACAGTTGGCTCAGTATCAACAGTAGACAACAAAGTAACAAGGTCAGAAGAAACAAAAACATTTGGTTTCCTAGATGATGAAGGCCCAGGTGAACTCTTGGGCTTAGCAAAGAGAGCAACGTACTTCAAATTTTTCCCAGCCTTATCCAAAATCCTAGAAAGTTGCATTTATGCAAAATGGAAATAACACACATGCACAAGTTAGTATAAGGTTGAACAGCAAGAACAAAAAAAGAACAAACAAATTCATTAAATAACCCACCTTTCCCCCCCCCCCCTTCCAAGACAGCAGGGCGGGTTTGAGGATTATCCTAGATGGAACTCATCCCGAACATAACCAAAAACTCCTCGGGAAGAGGACCAGCGGAAGTAGAGTTGGCAGCAAGGAGGTTATAAAGATGTTTCTCAACATAAGGACCATGATCCTTATCATCAATTGGATCATATAGGTTACGATACGGCAAGGGTTCAGAAAGAAAGGATTCAGAAACAAAGAAATAATGATCTTTCCACTCATGAATGCAAGTGGGGAAACGAGAGTAACAATAACCTGAACCCCGAAGCTCCTCAAAAGTTAACCAATCTCCATCAACCCTAAGGCGAAAAAAATGACGAACAGAGGCACAGAGGGGACGCCACCCTTTGCCTAACAAGAAGCTTCAAAATGGGTCATTCTAAGTAACCCTAGGGGATGAAATTGGGAAAAATGTGCACGGTGAAACTTAAGCATAGACATCTGAAAATCGTTCAATGGGTATCGTATGTTGGAATAATTAAAAGATCGAGTATAAATACACATAAAACCCTCTAGCCCTAAAGCGGTATCACTAACAGAAGGCACCGTAGGGCGAAACATCAACGGTAGCCGATATCGCTTATAAAATGCAGCAACATCTTGCTTGGTCAACACAGAATGAACGTGAGCAAGATCATCCCTACCCATATCGCTTATCCTAATGCAAAGAGTGAAAGGAAGAACACAAACCTGATGAATATCGACTGATATGCCCTAAATGATACATGTTTTGCATGCATAATAATCCCCATATTATGGTACTAATTGACTAATAACCTTGCAAATGAAACTTAAAGTGTTTATATTTTACAATTACAGGTTATTCGGTGCCCCAAGATAAACATAGCAAAAACCAGCTTAACACATGAATAAATCAAGAGTTTGGAGAACCAAACCCGAGCATTGACCCCCAAGAAGTCAAACCAGGTCAAAGAAAGTCAACACAAGCAGCTAAAAGACAAAACAGGAGGCAAGAAGGGGATGCACGCCCCGACCGTTCAATGCCCAACTTGCTCTCCAAGGGTCTAGTACACTGTCCCGTGTACCCTGTTTGATTCCCAAGGTGTTTGCACGCCCGTGCAATCTAATGCATGGTTATGCAATCCAATGCATAGCCGTGCATTGCTCATTTTGAGGCCTATAAATATATGGCTTGGTTTCTTCATTCTACATACCTCAATACACCATTCCATACCTCAAGATAGAGAGAATAGTTCGTTTCTAGTAGTATTAGAGTAGTAGTAGTGAGTAGAGGGGCTCTTCCTCCTTGTTCCACAATAGGGGAGCCTACGAAACTCAGTGTTACGCTAGCTAGTATGGCCATTCGTGGCTAAACTTCTTGTATTGTTAGGGTGAAGATGAAGTTTCGTGCATGTTAATGTTTGACGTATTAATCTAGTGGTATGTTTATGTCTTTAATTATTCGTCCTTAAAACCACCATTTGGTGGGCTTTAATTATTGCCTAAATCCGTCTTTATATTTGTGAGTGTTATTGATTTTAAAGCGTAAGATCGTAAAACCTTTTTAATCAAACTTCTTTTGAAATTCTTACGTCTTTATACAAGCAGAGATTGATAAGCCAAGGCTTGGTCAACATTATTAAGGTCGTACGTCTTTATACGAACTTATTATGCGACCAAGATTTGGTGAAGTCATGTTGGGAACGGTACGTCTTTATACTTGGTCCCATTGTTACACCGCCCCCCGGTGAGCAAAATATAATCTCCTATTTAACCTTAATACAAAGCATTTACGTTCGAAGTCTCAAACCAACCCAGAGATGACCATTCGAAGGGTTGAGGGTAACTGTTGTCCTTAACGGGAGGCACTACTATTTTAATTTAAAGATTTTAATTTGTGAATCAATTGTCGTGAGGACGAAGCTCTAGCGGTGACCCGGGTCACAAGTTTGTAGTAGTCATATCACTGGATTAGTCAACTTAACATTATCACGTACCAAACGGATTCGAAGCCCAAAACAATACTCTTCGTGACCTGATCATTTCTGAGATATTTACTTTCTTGCTATTTACTATTATGTTCATTACATTGCTGTTACACACATCACGCACGTTTTTACTTTTCTGTTATTTACTTTACAGTTATTTACATTTCTGTCATTTACTTTTCTGCTTCACAAGCACACAAAACTCACTCACTAATTAATCCGGCTAAACGATAACAAAAGTTGAGTATTGGAACTCGACCGTGTCCATTGGATCGATACTTGGTGCTTACCTAAACTATATTACGCTGCGATAGGTACACTTGCCTATTGTGTGTGTTTTAAGTTAAAGTAATTATCATTTTATAAATCTAAAACCTGATCTTGTGAAACCAATATCTCTGAATATTAGTATATTATTATATTAGAATTTACTTATAAACAACACATATCAGGTTTTTGGCACTGTTGCCGGGAAAATGGTGATTTCAAGAAAAAATCGAGTTAACGGATTAACCTTATCATTTCCCATATGTTTTTCTCTTAAATTTTGTTGCAGGTAGTGTATGATCCATAGCTCCACCATTGGTTTATATCAACCTTTAGCAGAGCCCAAAATAATTTTTCACCACAAAATACGAGAGAACCGTACTAGAAGAATGGCCGTAGAAAATCGCACTATTTCTGATTTCGCAAGACCGTCACTAGAGGCTTTGGGGTCTAGTATCACAAGGCCAAAGGTTGACGCTAAAAACTATGAGATTAAATCTCATGTTATCCGCATGATCCAGTCGTCATGCACTTTCCATGGATTACCAGATGAAGTTCCACATGCCCACATTCCAAATTTCCTTACTGAACGGAGTTTCGAATGACGTAATTCGCCTCCGAATGTTTCCCTTTTCCTTAAGGGAACGAGCTAAGGCATGGCTAAACTCTCTTCCTACCGGGTCGATCACTACATGGGACGATCTAGCCCAGAAATTCCTGTCAAAATACTTCCCGCCATCAAAAACTACAAAACTGAGAAATGATATTACCACTTTCAACCAGGAAGATGATGAATCACTATATGAGGCATGAGAACGCTTTAAGGACATATTAAGGAAATATCCACATCATGGGCTATAAGTTTGGTCACAAGTATCATCATTCTATAATGGGTTGCACAATCAAGCTCGTCAGACACTCGACGCTACTGCAGGTGGTATTTTTTGAAACAAAAGGCCACAAGAAGCTTAAAACCTAATTGAGGAAATAGCTATGAACAGCTATCAATGGTATATTCCAAGGAGTAACAGGGGAGCTAGGCAAGGAGTTCATTCTGTCGATACTGTCACTTCACTTTCTGCTCAAGTAGACGCCCTCACCGCTCGACTCAATCAGCTTAGAAAGGGCAAGGCAACAACTAAGGCTACTGAAGAAGTAAAAAGTATCACTACTAATGCTGAGCAGGTTGACATCATCGGGAAAAATCGCCAACAAAACAACCCCTATAGTAATACTTATAATCCTGGATGGAGGAACCATCCAAACTTCAGCTGGGAGGATAACAACAACCAGGGACAATTTGGCTTCGGACAACAACAACAGTTTCAACAAAGACAATCTCAAAACTATCAGCCTCGTCAACAATTTCAAGGAACTAACAAGCCAAGTAATGGGTTAAGCTTAGAGGACGCTGTAACTAAGTTAATCTCTACAACTGAAAGTCAAGCCCTTCTAGCGGATTCCAGTCACAAACAATATGAGGAGAAGTTTAGTCTTCACGAAGCTGAGTTTAGGACGCAGAAAGCAACTCTTCAGTCCATTGAGATGCAATTAGGACAAATTGCAAAACTTCTGTCCGAAAGATAACCAGGATGTCTCCCGAGCAATACTGAAACCAATCCAAAAGCAAACGTAATTGCTATCACTCTTAGAAATAGCAAGGTCTATCCAGAACCACCAATAATGCCAGCAGAAGAAGTTCAATCACCAAGGAGAGAAATATTCACCGGAGTACCACTTCGTCTGCACATCGCAGAAACAACTACTCAAGAATCACAATCAAATGTGATCCCACCTCCTGCTCCAGTGGATACCCCTCCAAAAGTTTCGACAAAAAGAGCGTTCCATTCTCACATACCATACCGAGGAAGGTTAGTGAAGCAGAAGACTAATGAACAATATGAGAAATTTATCGAGCTATTAAGCCAGATCCATGTCAATCTTCCTTTCCTGGATATCATACAACAAATGACTAACTGTGGACGTTTCGTGAAGGATTTCTTTACAAATAAGAGAAACATGGAAGAGGTGGTAAATAAAACCAACCATTGTGTCACTCTTATTGAGAGATGTCTTCCGAAGAAACTTTTAGATCCTGGAAAATTCTCTCTACCATGTTCTATCGGACCACTTCCGATAACCTTTGCGCTCGCTGATCTAGGAGCAAGTGTGAATGTAATGCCATATGTCATGTTTAAAAGGCTAAAAATTGAAAATCCACGACCTGTCAATGCAACTATCGAACTCGCAGATGGATCAGTCAAATCACCTATAGGAGTCATTGAGAACTTACTAGTGAAAGTCGGTAAGTTTGTCTTCCCTTCCGACTTCATGGTTTTAGAAATGGGACCCGACTATTCCATATCTTTGATTTTGGGTCGTCCATTTTTAGCTACAGCCCGAACCGTTATTAACATGAATGAAGGAATTTTGACAATTCGTGTTGAAAAACAATCAGCAACCTACGACATAGGAGGAAATGAATGCCTGTCCAATGATCCTTTTGAAATTGCATAATTCATCGATATTAATCTAGACTACCAGCTGAAGAAAGCCAAATAATTCAACAAAGGAAAGAAACTGAATCTTGGCAAGGACTTTGACAACACTAACTGGATCGATGAATACTTTAATAAGCTACCAAAACTGAAGGACTTGAATGAAGGAACAGGAGATACGGTGGAAGTCGATGGCTCCCACCTGAAGAAAGACTGATAAAGCACGAACGGGTCTGGCCAACGACCCTTAAATAAACATGGCACATCTGGGAGGCAACCAGATGATCATGAATAAATTGAGAAGTTGGTGCATACGGCAAAAAGCATGGACCTCAAGTTTGGTTTTCCAAGTTTAAGTTTCTATTACTTCAGCCTCCAGGTATGCCTTCTCGATACTAGGACCTTAGTAGCTTAACTACTACCTTTTATTTTCCTCGTCTGCTTTTATGTTTTCCTTTATGTGTCAGGTAGAATAGCATCACCAGATAGTCTCTCTACTTCTTTGAGGAATCACACTCCATCTCTACAACCTGAGTAATCGAAAACCACATCAAAATTCTTTGAAATTCGATGAAGTCTTTGAAGAAACGTGTTAACAAGAAGCTGATAGGCACAGCCTAACAGTGGCAATAAGTTTTGGCCTTAGGTTATACACCGAATTGACCGGGGGAGTACCAGTTTCTTTTCCCTTAAAACTTCATGCATTTAAATTCCTGCATAGTATTCCATCACATGCATTTGTACATTGAGGGCAATGCACAGTTTTAAGTGTGGGGTGGGAAATTAGAGATTCAGGACAACTTGTAACCTCAAAGCAGTAAAATTTTAACTCATGAATTTCTACCCATTTGACTAAAACATTACAAAACCCTACCTTTTGTAAAACCCGTAAAATTTTTAAAAATTTTAAACCCTAAAATCTAAACCTCTTTGAGTTCGCACCTAATTAAATAAAACGAATACATGGCAAGTAGAAAACAAATGGATATTATGCATAACAATCACTATACCCTATTCCATCCATTTCCATGTGAGAATAATCTGAGCCTTTTTCATGAGCATTATTATCATTATTTTGCGCATGCTCTTTCGTTTGGTATATTGAGTGTTTTTCGATCGGATTTTATGCATAATTAGAACTTGTGTGACTAACACATATTAAGACCATGAACTAGTAGAAGTATGAAAGTGATTGAGGCACCTAGGACTTTATTACCCCTATATATTATCCTTAAACCCAAAAATATAATCCGCCTAGATAGCCCTTTGAGACTTAACCGTTTCTTTTCTACTACCCACATTTATCAACCAACCAGCTTTCCGTAAACACCAATTATCGGCTAACTGTCTTCGAAATGGAAAAATTATCCTATGTCGTTATTTCAAGTTTATTACCATTAAGGCAACTTTGGAAAGAATCTGTTTTACTCAAAGAATTGGGATATACAAGATGGTGGATGTATTAGGAAGAAACAGCCGAACTATCTGCAAGGAATTTATGGAAAAAATATTTCAAGGAAATTGAGAAAAAAGAATTATTGAAAAAATTGTCTTGATACAAAAAAAGGAGAAAAGAAAAAGAAAGAGAGAAGTTGGTCTTTTACCGGTTAGACCTTAAAGAGCTGGACATGAATTCTTTTGATTTCAATTTGCTTTCTTGTATTCATTTTGCAAAGCCTGATTACCATCCGAACTCCGAGAAAAGATTTTCAAAGCAACTAGTGATGTAAGAAAACGGTGGCGCAAGCAAGAACCATACGGAAATGAGTATACGCATCTGATCAAAGTAGGAGCTGTTAGGCTACAAGCCGAAAGAACCATACGGAAAGGCAGTAATGTGTACTACGTAGTGAGGGAAGAGTTGGCATTGATGAAAGATCTTTGTCTTGGCAATCTAACCATAAACGAGCCCTCGGATTAGTTATACCCTCATGATCTGAGCACTGTAGAGGGACCTACTAGTATTTTCCATTTTAAGCCATGAAGCCGTAGCTAAGTGTTTCACGATAGCTGCAGCCCTTCAAACCCTTTAAATCCCTAAAGATCCAAAAAGTTTTCATTTTCAACCTTTATTTTTATTTTAGCCATATTACAACCCTTTTAAAGTCCACTTGATTCATGCATACTACTTAGTTAATTGGTGGAGACTTGATTTGCATACAAGCTTATGACCATTGCATAATTCGATTCGAACTTGAGTATTCCACTTAACTTACATTATCCATACATATATAACCCTAGAGTTGAGTGAACATTGTGAGTAGTGAAAGTTTATGCATAATTAAAGATCTAGTAGGCTTGTCATGGATTCCATCATTGAAAAACACAAAAATAGAATAAGCAACTCAAGAATTATCCTGGAGTTTCCAACTTCTTGGGACTCCATTACCCTTGTAAAGTTTTTAGTTATCGGTATGATCATGCATGAGTTTGCTTGAGGAAAAGCAAAGTTTAAGTGTGGGGTATTATGATATGCCCTAAATTATACATGTTTTGCATGCATAATAATCCCCATATTATGGTACTAATTGACTAATAACCTTGCAAATGATACTTAAAGCGTTTATATTTTACAATTGCAGGTTATTCGGTGCCCCAAGATAAACAGAGCAAAAACCAGCTTAAAACATGAAAAAATCAAGCTTTTGGAGGACCAAACCCGAGCACTGACCCCCAAGAAGTAAAACCAGGTCAAAGGAAGTCAACAAAAGTAGCTAAAGACGAAACAGGAGACAAGAAGGGCATGCACGGCAGTGCATCATATTGCACGACCATGCAATGTCCAACTTGCTCTCCAAGGGTCTAGTACACTGTCCCGTGTACCCTGTTTGATTCCTGAGGTGTTTGCACGCCCGTGCAATCCAATGCACGGCCATGCATTGCTCATTTTGAGGCCTATAAATAGATGGCTTGGGTTCTTCATTCCACACACCTCAATACACCATTCCATACCTCAAGATAGAGGGAATAGTTCCTTTCTAGTAGTATTAGAGTAGTAGTAGTGAGTAGAGGGGCTCTTCCTCCTTGTTCCACAATAGGGGAGCCTACGAAACTCAGTGTTACGCTAGCTAGTATGGCCATTCGTGGCTAAACTTCTTGTATTGCTAGGGTGAAGATGAAGTTTGGTGCATGTTAATATTTGACGTATTAATCTAGTGGTATGTTTATGTCTTTAACTATTCGTCCTTAAAACCACCATTTGGAGGGCTTTTATTATTGTCTAAATCCGTCTTTATATTTGTGAGTGTTCTTGATTTTAAAGCGTAAGATCGTAAAACCTTTTTAATCAAACTTCTTTTGAAACTTGTTCGTCTTTATACAAGCAGAGATTGATAAGCCAAGGCTTGGTCAACATTATTAAGGTTGTACGTCTTTATACGAACTTATTATGCGACCAAGAATTGGTGAAGTCATGTTAGGAACGATACGTCTTTATATTTAGTCCCATTGTTACACCACCCCCCGGTGAGCAAAATATAATCACCTATTTAACCATAATATAAACATTTACATTCGATGTCTCAAACCAACCTGGAGATGACCATTCGAAGGGTTGAGGGTAACTTTTTCCTTAACGGGAGGCACTACTATTTTAATTTAAAGATTTTAATTCGTGAATCAAATGTCGTGAGGACGAGGCTCTAGCGGTGACCCGGGTCACAAGTTTGTAGTAGTCATATCACTGGATTAGTCAACTTAACATTATCACGTACCAAGCGGATTCGAATCCCAAAGTAATACTATTCGTGACCTGATCATTTCCGAGATATTTACTTTCTTGCTATTTACTATTCTGTTCATTACATTTCTGTTACACACATCACGCACGTTTTTACTTTTCTGTTATTTACTTTACCGTTATTTACTTTCGGTCATTTACTTTTCTGCTTCACAAGCACACAAAACTCACTCACTAATTAATCCGGCTAAATGATAACAAAAGTTGAGTATTGGAACTCGACCGTGTCCATTGGTTCGATACTTGGTTCTTACCTAAACTATATTACGTTGCGATAGGTACACTTGCCTATTGTGTGTGTTTTAAGTTAAAGTAATTATCATTTTATAAATTTAAAACCTGATCTCGTTAAACCAGTATCTCTGAATATTAGTATATTATTATATTAATATTTACTTATAAACAACACGCATCATCGGCGAAAAGGAAGGGTTGGCCAAGATTAAAGAAAGCAAACAAATGGTTAAGTGAAAAAAGAAAGGTATTTAAAAGCTCCACAAAAGGGAATCGGAAAGGTCGCCCTGGATCCCTACGCGGAAGGATCCGGAGGCGCGCCAGTCAACACTTGGTCGGATAGGAAGCATCCGTTTAAAAAAAGGGACTCCATAGTCAAGTCATATAAAGAGTTATACCAACCACAAATTCAATGAAGAAAAGAAGTGGGCCTGGCACGACATAAAGAGTGTCACCAACCAAAATTCAATAAAGAAAGAAAGGTGGGGCGTGTAAAATGCCAGACCTGATCAAAACCAAAAAGAGAAACAAGGCCAAGTACGTAGTAAATTAAGTCGTCAGCACTTATCATAAATAAGAAGGACCAACGACTTGGGGGAACTTGCAGGGGAACCCCTATATCCGGACAAAAATCAAGAATAAGGAACAATGTCCATACCTCATTTAATGACAAAAGACAAAGTCATTAAATGAGGCAGACAAGAATGAAAGAGGAAGTACTACCTCGGTAAGGAGGATCCGCCGGAGTCAGAAGATCCTCTTACCCCTCGGATTGAAGCCGTTAGCGAGGACAATCATGTCAACTCAAAAGTCTTAGCATTTAATGCAGAAGATCCTTCACCGTCTATATGAGAAACATGAGCCATTCACACAGGTAGGCGAGATAAGTTCCAATACACTCACAAAAGTTTTAAGTCTTAGATTGCTCTCTTCCGGGCAATCCACCTCACTTCCACCACCAGATACTTACTGTCACGCCGGAGGTTGGTCGCAGAGACACCCTTTAGGGTCCCTACGACGAGGCTGGTGGTTCTTTGTTTTGTAGGAACTCTCCCGGAGATACCAGAAAAGAGCAACTCTTGTCCATTATCTCTTGGTGTGGATACCGACTGCTACATATGTAAAGAGGGCGCTTGTATAATCTAAGTTTCCACCACCTTTGTTCCAAGCTCGTCTTTGTGTTGCTCTTAAACCCTGCAAACAAGAGTGTGTAGTTTTTGTTGGTTCAGGCCCTCTACAAAAATACACACAACACACACGCAGGGTTGTAAACGAACTGAACGTTCAGCGAACAATTCATGAACCATTTGGTGGGAAGTTCGTTTAATAAACGAACGAACATGAACAAGAAATTTTGTTCGGTTAACTAAATAAACGAACATGAATAGAGGTCTCGTTCATTCAATTGTGTTCGTGAATGTTCGGTAATCTGTTCGTCAACGTTCGTTTATGTTTGTTAATTTTCGTTTGTTTAAGATGTTCATTAAGATTTTTGTATATTTGTGTTTTATTTTATCTAAATATTTTATATTATTTAATTTTTATTTTTTTAGAGTTAATTGCATAAATGGACCCTGTGGTTTGATCAAATTGCTTGTTTGGCCCCCAAGTTTTAAAAATTGCAAACTTAGCTTAAATATTTGAAACATGTTGCGTCATTAACCCCCGGTGTTAACGCCAATTAGTTTTTAACGGAAATTTAACCCATGTGCTATTCACGTGACTTACGATTGCAAACTTAATCTTAAAAATGAGTTAAAATAAGTAAAAATTATTTAAAAATAATAGTTTTTTGGTAAAAATCAATAAAAATTCATAAAAATCAGTAAAAGTTCGTAAAATATACTAAATTTTTATTGATTTTTACTGATATTACTAATTTTTAAGATTAAGTTTGCAATCGTAAGTCACGTGGATAACATATGGGTTAACTTTCTGTTAAAAACTAACTGGTGTTAACACCAGGGATTAAAGACGCAACATGGTTTAAATGTTTGGGTTAAGTTTGCAATTTTTTAAAACCACAAGGGTCATTTATGCAATTAAGTCTGTTTTTATTACCATAACAATTAACTAAGTAAAGTAGGGAACCATATTCTCATATATGCATCATTTCCCTATCCACTATTACTCGATTAGGGCTTCTAAGTTCTCAATTCTAAATAATGTAAGCTTCCCTCAATCCTAAATCATGTAAGCACTAGGGTTGACATCAAAAGTCCTAAACAACGCTTCGTTCAGTAACGTTCGTGAACAAACCCATTTCCTTAATGAACGAACACGAACATGAAATTTCGTTCGGTTCGTGTTCGTGAACAAGTTCAATGCTTAACGAACGAACACGAACAAGGCTTCGTTCGGTTCGGTTCATTTACAGCCCTACACACACGATTTGTTTGTAATGTAAACTAGGTTAGAAACCCCGTGTATTACACAGGTTGAATAAATGCAATGTTATATATACTGAGTAATAAATATTTACATATTACATATTTATTACATATTACGCAGTTTTTTAATATAAATTCTAGAAACGTTATATAGTTATTTTTTTAAAATGTTTTATAAAAATAATGAAATAATTGTTCAATTTATAAAAATGTTTTATGAACAAAAGCTTTGTTCGATCTTTATGTGAATCTTCGGTCTGGCTTTCTTTCTCAGGCAAACCGCGGGTCACGGTTGTCTCTTTCGGTCTCGGTCTAAGCTTTCTGAGTCTAGGTGCCGCAAGCCTTTTGTGGCTCGTCGGTCTTTTCGGTCTCACGCCGGAACTCACTTTCCGGCCACGATCTTTCTCTCTTCTCGCCGGTTCTTCTTGTCCGACGTTGGTCTCTTTCTTCGGTCTTTACTGCTGTAGCAGCCGGTCTTCACGCCTCCTTTCGCGATTCACATGGACTCCTCCTTTCTTCGATCAAAACTTGCTGCTTTTTTTTTCTCTCGGTCTAATCACATAGGATGGCTATAGACCTGCTGCTTCTTTCTTCTTATACAAAAGCTTATCTGCCTTGCTGCTTTCTTTCACTCTTTCTCGGCCTGAAGATGGACCGTTGTTTCTCCTTATTCCCTACTGATTGCAACACGATCACCCCTTTGCTGCCGCTGCTATTTCTTTCTGCTTCTTCCTCAGCCCCGCAATCAAGGGCTACTTTGTTACTCGAAACCGACTCTCAAACCGGCCCTTTTTCTTTAACCTGGCTGTGATACCAAATGTTGGTTCAGAACCCTCTACGAAAATACACACTACACACACGATTTGTTTGTAACGTAAATGTGTTGCAGGTTAAGAAAAATGGGCGAGAGTTTTGAGGTAGAGAGTTGCAAAAGAAAATCACACTTAACTTCATTATACAAAAGAACTTTAAATAGGACTTCAAAACATGCAAACGTGAAAAATAAAACTCCTACAAAACAGGAAATATAACCCACGTCCCTTTTCTTTAGCATCAATCCAACGTCAACTTCGATTAGTTCCACATAACTGGGTCAAATATATACCAACTCTGCAACAGCCCATCTGACCCGTTTGACCCACAAAGCTCCATTTTTCGTATCGGATAAACCCGTCTTAGAACCCGCGGCCAGTATCTAGTGACCCGATCAAGGTTATTCCCAACAGTTTTTCTTGTATGTTGATTCCTTCAACTATAGATCGTGTTAACTCTTGTATCCTTTCTTTGTCAAGTGTTTCAATTTGAAATATATGAACATGTAGTAACATCAGAACCCCCACCCATAAAAGAAATACTCACTCAACATGAAATGAAATTAACACGAAAAAAAGAATCATATTCTACGCCGTATTTTTTACACCACATCATCATTAACCCGTTATTATAACCCGACTGTAAGTCACACCAAAACACACACAATAAACCCCCCTGCGGAATATGAGACTGTCACCAAGAACTCACTCACCCTAAGTTGATGCACCCATAGCCCCTCCACCCCTTATATTTTTGTGTGGCCAATTTGCTTTGTTCAAAACAGTTGTTCGTTTGAAGAAAGTGCAAGATCGAAAGACAACTATATCCCCACCCCCAAGAAAGAGTAACTCACGCCTCACGAAACAAAACAACATGAAAGAAAAACCTTGAACCGCAGGGGCGGATTTACATAGGGCGGAGGGGGTTCACCGGAACCCCCGAGTTTCGAAATTATAGTAGAAAACTATATAGAAAAACTATGGTGAACCCTTAAAAAAATATATGGTGAACCCTTAAAATCACCTCAAGAAGAGATGAGCAAATTGTTGTAGATGCAAACCTGCAACTCGCCTGGAGAAGAAGGTCTCTATTGTCTACTTGTCTGTGAGGAAGAGAGGAGTGTGAAATGTGTCTCAATTTTGCCTTAAAAGTGCCCATGAAGAAATAAAGCCCACACCAAATTGTTGTTAAAAAAAAAAGCTCACAAGGAAGCTCAGCAAAAACTAAAGGAGAATCAACCATTAAAGATTATATAAAAAATAAAATAACTAGAAAATAAAATATTGAATTGAAAATAAACTTATCTTTTCAACATTTTGTTACATAGAAAAAGAGTTCTTTCAACAAGTTTCGATCGAAAATGTAATGCAACGATTTCAAAAGATGAAAACTCGTAAAGAACAACTATAGTTAGTTTTTTAATTCGTAAATATCATTTTATCTATATTACGTGTTTTTTAATTTAGTGGATCCGCCACTGATAAACCGCACCATAAAAACACCTTTTTCCACGCTTTTGATGACACGTCTCCATATTACTCACGCCAAGACGCACACACAAGCCCTCCCGTACGGTTTATGGTTCACCAAAGACTCACACGCACCAAACTAATATACCCGTAGGAGCTTCCCTCCCATAAATCTTTGCCCACCAAAGTTACTTGTTTTCACTTTTCAGCCTTCCATCATTTTGTCCCCCCAAAAAACACTTTGCTTGCCCCAAATCTTTCGTAGAATAAGTATTTCCTTCTTTTATTTCTTTTATTCCACGGAGAATTCACCCGACTCCTCACCAAGCAAACGCCACGAGTCGCTTCCTTCTTTTATTGGCAGATTTCGGATTAGCTCCAAGCAGTTTGGAGTTCAGAAAGTTCTTCTCCGCTATAGTAGTCCCGTTTTCACCTCCACGATGGAATCTTCGGACATCATCGAATTTGATTCTGTTTGAGAACTAGCAATTTTTTCTGCTTTCAAGATCAAATAAGACTAGGAAAATACTACATAACCTGCCATGCTCACACCAGTTTTATGTCTAGAATAGGATATCCGAACCATCCCCTCTGACGTAATATAAATACTAATAGAAATTTCTCTGCCTTTTTACTTTATTTTATTTCAAATAATTTGTTTATTAGAATTAATTACACTAAAGACTATATGGTTTACACGGATTACAAGATTTGGAGTAAATTATTATTTTAGTTCTTGAGTTTTGTCAGTTTTAACTATTTGAGTTCTTAATCTTTTTTTTCTTGCTTTGCGGCCTGACTTTTGTTTTTTATAACCATTTGAGTTCAGATGACTAACTATGTTAGATTTTCTGTTAAAACTTTTCTGAAAAAACTAAAATACTCCTCATGGACTCAAATGTTAAAAAACTATTTTACCCTTCTCTTACCACCACCACCACTTTCTCTCTCAAAAAAACGAGGGACCCATTATCATAACCTAACCTCCCCCACTTTCTCTCACTAAAAAAACTTGTTTCTCTCTATAAAAACCCCCATAAACACCTTTGTGATTTCGAAATTTTCTATGTTTTAGAATTGGGCTTTGACGTTGACAGCAAAGGTGGTTCACCTAAAGCATGATCATAACAGCAAGCGAAACCCTAATTACGAAATTCGGATCCAGGAGAACGAACATCCCAAATTACACACATTCACCGGAACTCAATCGATCAAAACAACAAATTAAGCAACAAAACATGAATATAAAACAATAATACATCTTCAAACATTCACTTCATCCCTACCAACAGTTTCTAAATTAAGATAGGATACAAATTCGAGATTAGAAATTGCTTTGACATGCCTTTTCTCTCGCGGAAACGATGACTAATTCTTGTTTCGATTTCAATTTTTAATTTGATTTTGATTTATGTTGAATCGATTTGAGGATATGAGGTGTGGGTATATATGTGTGTGGGTCACTGAAACCGAAGAGGAGTCAAGGTTGAATCGACATCCACGTTTTGATTTTAACTAAAGAGAAAGCGGTGGTGGTGGTGATTTGCTTGATAACACCACTGGAGTTCTGCTCTAGATCTGTTCCACACCACCAGATCTTTGGGTGTTTAGGACAGAGATTTGAGAAGAGAGATCATTAAAAAAGAAAGAAGAGCCGTGAGAAGTTGGTGCTCGCCGTAGAACAAGAGTCTTGAGAGGGAGGTGCTCGCCAGAGATGGACTCGCCGGAGATGGAGCCGGTGATATGTTGAAGAAGAAGATTAAGGGGGTGTTTGGATTACCTTTTCAAACCAACTTATTAACTTATTAACTTTTATAAGTTAATAAGTTGTTTGGGTTACCTCTTAAAACTACTTATAAAAGGAGATTTTGAGAAGGAAAAAGGAGATTTTGAGAAGTAAGTGGGAGTTACTTCTTAAAACTACTTATAAAAGGAGATAAGGAGAAGGAAATAAGTAATCTCAAACACCCCCTAAGTTGGTATGGTGGTGTTGATGGTTTCAAGGTTTTGAAGAGAGAGAGAGAGAGGTCAGATAGGGTTAAGTTATAGGGTTTTTACTTTTTACTATTTGCTTACCAGGGGTATATTAGTTTTTATGGAAAAAATTTAACAAAAAATTTAACAGAGTTAGTCATCTGGACTCAAATGGTTATGAAAAACAAAAGTCAGGCCACAAAACGATGAAAAAAAAAGATGAGAGACTCAGATAGTTAAAAGTGTCAAACCTTAGGGATTCAAATAGTAATTTACTCCAAGATTTGATTTCTAGATATCAGAAATTATGGATTTGATCCTTACCATTCACTGACTTATAATATAGATGGTCCCTAGAATAGATGAGCGCCAAGTTAATGGTCACTACAGTAGATGAACGTCAAGTTAATGGTTCCTAGATTAGATGAACGTCAAGTTATTCTGTTAAGTATGTATGAAATGGCTAAAATACTCCATAAAATTAAAACAAAAATAAACATGTAAGACCCTTTAATATGAAAATAAAACAAAAAAAGGTTACCTCCAATCCTAACCCTAAATTGATCATATTTGACCTTTGTCTTCTCTCTAGTCTGTTCATCACCTTAGTCAACCATATTACACTGTCGTGTTCTCACTTTAGTTTAAGGGTGTGCAAAGTTGGTTATGGGTTGCTTATGGACTCTTTCATAACCATAACCGTTTGCTCGGTTATGCCCTCATCCATAACCATAACCGCTTATTCGGTTAACCGCTTGTTCGGTTACCCGCTTTTTAGTTAACCGTCGGTTATGGGTCGGGTTCGGCTAATTAACCACTTTCGTTTAGTAATCACGAATCACATTTTTTAGTGAAAGACTTGGTATTATGTTAGTAATATTATTTTTTTTCTAGGCATAAGTTCATAATTAATGCATTAATTATCTATAAAATTCTTTTAAAATGAATAGAGGCATATATTTGTGCATATATATTTTATACACCCTTAACCATAATCATAGTGAATGAGGGAAATCATTTATATTTTGTTCATATATCTTATGAATAGGGTTGTATCGGTTCGGTTCGGTTAACGTGCGGTTATGAGATACTCATGACCGTAATCATAACCGCTTGATCGGTTAATCAAAGAACCTTAACCATAACCGTTGGTTAATTTCAGTTATCGGTTAATTCGGTTCGATTATCAGTTAATTTCGGTTAACGGTTAAGGTTTGCTCATCCCTACCTTAGTTAACCATCTTATATCCAGTGGCGAAGCTTGAAGAAAAATGCAGGGGGGCCGGGATTTTTTTTCCTATCAGGGGGTCCGGAACTATAAAATTTTCGACGAATACGTATAAATTAACACTATTGAGCGAAAAATCGGGCAAATACGTATAAATTAACACTACAGAGCGAAAAATCGGGGCCTCTAAGAAAGCTTGTCGTCTTTTTGGCACCACCTATGAAGGCTGCTGTCAACAAAAAAAGACCGTACACCAAAACAAAATTTGGTGGTGTGGGTGTGTTAATTTTGGGTTTGCAAAAAATGGCGAGGGATAAGGCATGCTAACGTTTGGTTTCAACCTCATTTTTTCCTTGAGGCTGAGTTCATGACATTCCTTTAGTTATGAGGCATGAGAAGGGGGTATATTCTTTTTTGTTTTATTTTAATGTTAGAGTCCCATATATTTTATTTAATGTTAAAGAGTCCCATATATTTTATTTCTATTTTTAGTTTTTAATATTAAAGGACATTTTGGTTATTTTAGAAATGAGTAAATTATAATTTTTGTTATTTATTTTTTACCAAATTATGGAATAGGTCCATTAGATTTTTTACTTTCATCGTTTGTCCTTTATTTAAAAAAGTTCTTATGAATTTCGTCATTCCACTAACAGACGTTAAGTTTTTTAGTTTAAGTCACCTCATGTGCACTGCATATAAGTTCATTTTAGTCTTTTCATCCCTAAATGATAATTCTTGTATTTAGTTAGATTTTATAAATTTAAAAAATTATTATTGGGGACCATTTACAAAATAATAAATAAACTCTTAAATCACAAAATTAAATATTTATTTCGTAAATTCAAATCTTAATCTTGTTCTTCCCCGCAAGATCGCCAATCGCCAACTCCTTTGCCAGCGACCTACCCACAACTGGCCACCATCACAAACCTGCAACATTGCAGATTTACAAAGAGATTCAATCGCATACCTACAAAACACACACACAACACACACTTAAGAAACTCGAAACTTAAGAAATAGCAGAAGATTAATAGAAGCGGGGGCGGATCTACGGGGAGCCCAGGGGTACCTTCAGGTACCCCTCAACTTTCGACGCGTAGTGGGAATTTTCGACGCGCAGCGGAATTTTTTTTTTTTTTTTACCGTTTTATGTATCCAGATACCCCTGAACGAAATTTGAGATACCCCTAGATTTTTTTCCTAGATCCGCCACTGAATAGAAGTAAAACCCATAATTGTTTTAGAGACTTGCAAATTGAACCATCTCCACATCGGTTTCTCCTCATCTTCCCTTAATCGGTCTCTTTATCTACGTTGTTGGAAAAACGATCAAGGAAGGTTTCAGATGTGTTGAAGAGTTACAGATTGGACGATGAGATGACATGTTTCAGATCCGTACTTGCCGGAGATCAGAGATGATTCCACATCCTTCAAAATCAACACCGTTGTACTCAGTTTGGTTTGCTCATATATGCAGAAAATAAACGAGAGAAAGAGACGATGGAGTAGAGATCGTGCTGGTGCGATGGTGCCGGTGTGACGAGGAAGATGAGCGGTGGAATGAGGGGCTTCTTTTAAGAATTTAGGCTTATATATTTAGATTATAAGAATTTTAATAAATAATATAATTTATAAACTCTAATCAAATTACAAGAATTGTTCTTTAAGGGTAAAAATACTAAAATGACCTCATGTGCAGTGCACATGAGGTGACTTAACTGAAAAACTTAACTTTCGTTAGTGGAAAGGACGAAATTCGTAAGAACTTTTGAAATAAAGGATAAACAGTTAAATTAAAATTAAAAAAAACACATTCTATAAATTGATAAAGATAAAGGACAAAAAAATGTAATTTAGTCTTTAGAAAAAGTTAACATAAAACTTAAAGGACATCCTCTTAGGGGGTGTTTGGGATTACTTTTCAAAACAACTTATTTCCTTATTATCTTTTGAAATAAGGTAATAAGTTATAAGTTTGTTTGGTAAATTCAAAATAAGATGAAAGATGTGAGAAGGAGAAGTCAAAATCCAAAAGTAAGAAATTCTTACTTTTGGTGAAAAAGTCATAAGTAGAGGAAATAAGTAATCTCAAACACCCCCTTATGAACACCAGTGAAGCCCAAATGATATCACCGACACCACAAAGGACCCAACTAGGCAACCCACTCCAAAATGAATTTAAGCCCGAGTAGGTGGAACTAGTGGGTTTAGACATCTGCACATTATAAGCATGATAGAGGAGATTAAGGCACGATTTGGATTATGTAATTGTTCGCGTTTCCCATCTCAATTTCTCTCCCTAATTCTCATCTCTTTCTTTTGGTTAGTAAAAATTTGTGCTAACTTAACCCTAGTTCTTCTATTTGATTGCTTAACTCAAATCGGTTCACTTCATTGATCCAGGTTTTACCGGATGATTTGCAATTGGTTCTCGAAAGCCACTCCTTTTCAGCTGCCATGAACCGACAGACCGAGATGCTAACGGAAATCCGACGTCGTTTGGACTACTCTTTCCGATTGCACCTCCATTCGAGAGTCACGACTTTTCTGGCGATTTCCGGCTCACTGGAGATCAGGCACCGTTGTTTTTATCTTGTTTTTCTGTGCAGATCCAACATAATGGATCGCTCACACTTAAAGGTATTTCATGTATTATGCATCTCATGATACCGATCATTTTCCTTATGTCTCCGATTATTTTGATGATGAAGCAACTATCTTTTTTTTAATTTATTGCATTGTCATTCCCAATTCACCAACTGGTTAGGTTTCATAAAATCTCTTGTGAAACGATTTGGTTCTTCGGCTTTAGCGGCTACTGCCGACACCACTGTGATAGAATCCAAAATATCCACAGTCATGACTTATGGAAATCAGTTTAAGGCTATATGTACTAGTCATATGCTTGTCCCTGTTACTTCGAATGCGACCATCCATTTGGCTCAATGTCATGAGCAACGTGACCAGTTCGACCACGGATTAGGTACTCTTACTTCTTTGGTTACTAACTTGGATGTTGTTTTGGCACCAAACGTAACTAACTTGGCTCCTAATTTGACTATTCCTCCTCCAATTCATGTTGTTACGTTGGTGGCCCACCAGATTGTTAAGCGATTTCCACCTGTGAGAACGAGCTGGGTAGATCTAATTGCACCTAATGCTACATTGGTGTTTCTATTCCAAAAAAAGATAAACACCTTACTTGGAAAAGTGGTACAACAACTCAGATCTCTTATCCGGATGTAGAAGTTCCCAAACAGCCACCGTCCATAAATATTACACCATTTCAGCCTATAGTCCTTGATCCAGATCTGCACTCAGCCAAAATTATTTCCTTCCAACCTAAGATAGCAGGTAATGTAATTACCAGTACAGTGTGACCAGCCTCTTGGGTGCACGATTCCAAATTGATTCAATGTTAACAACTAACTTGCTCCCTTTCATGGATGCCTGAGTTATCGAACAACCACAATCCGTAGACATATATCTTAGTTTAGCTCTTACTACTCAAAACAGACCTCCACAATTGCTGACCCTCTCTAAACATGCGACTAAACCTTTTCAGTTCATATTCCCTTCAAAAAAATAAACAACAGAACGAGACGTATCATCACACCTAGGGAGGGTACATCCTGTTACAAACATGTCTAATGTTATTTCTACAGTCATTGCTTTGGGAGAGGCACCAGGTCACTTGCAAAGGGAATAATTCTTAGATAGTATTGCATCTTATTGTTGGAAGTTTTGTGGGGATTCGACTGGTTCTATATTACCTTATGGTATGGTTTATTATCATACTTACAAACCCCTCTATATGCTTCTATTTTTTATTTACAAATGAGTAGGGCATGATGAAGGTGGTGGCACATGAGGTTTGGTTGCTCAGTCATGTTTCTTTATGTGTTCAGCTATGGGAGCTAGACTTCAGGTTGGCAAACACAACACCAAGAACAATTTCATGTGGGCTTCTATTGTTGCTCCTTCCATGCCACTTTGGAGTGTTAAGGCATTCTGTCTAATTGGGTCTCCTCTTCATGCCACACCCCAGTTTTAGGACACGCTGGGCGTGCGACCAGATTGGCACCTCTAATCAATTTTATCTTATCCTTCTGGATAAGTGATGTAGTGCAAAGCACACATCTTTATTCCGTTGTATTCATGCGTTTTTAGATAGTTTTGTCATTGTTTTGAGTCATTTTTGTTATGTACTGAGTCTATGTGTAGAACCAAAGACTGATTGCAACAAAATTCTTCTAAGTACAAATGCTGCTGATAGGCTTATCAGCAGCATTCAACACTTGTTGCTGCTGATAGGCTTATCAGCAGCGTTCAACACTTGTTGCTGCTGATAGGCATATCAGCAGCGTTCAACACTTGTAGCTGCTGATAGGCTTATCAGCAGTGTTCAACACTTGTTGCTGCTGATAGGCTTATCAGCAGCGTTCAACACCTGTTGCTGCTGATATGCTTATCAGCAGCGTTCAACAGATCAGTCTTGATGCTGATCCTCATCCTTGCTGCTGTCAGCCTTGTGCCTTGAAGATAAATCGTTGCAGCTGACTATCCATGCCAAGCGTCACTGACAACTTTCTGTAAAAGCTACTGACACACTCAAAGCAGAATGAACCTCAATGGTGCAACCAATGACGGACAACAATGCTCTTCTCCAAGCATGCAAGTAATGATGCATAAAGAAGACGCTTCAATAAAGTTAGCTAGTTTAGACTAAACTTGTATTATTAGCTTTGTACAAAAGATCAACGGTCTGTGTTAGATCTGATCCTTAGAATCACTATCTTGATTCTAAGTTACTATATAAGTAGTACTTAGATTCATTATAATTTTTACTTTTGGCTTAAGATCTTTCTCTGTAATCTTGTAACACTTGAAGCTTAATACAAATTGCATTTATCAGTATTCTGATCGTCTACTTGTTTACCTTGATAAGGTTGTGATTGTTTCCGCCAATCTCAACTGGAATAGAACCATCTTGTATTTACCGATCCTACAAGTGGTATCAGAGCTTTGGCTCACAGATTAAACAAACTCACATTTGTTTAATCATTCTCTAGTTCTATTCTTATCTATCTCTTTGCTAAAAGTCACTCATTGTCTAAAAGACAAATGGCTCAAAACAATGGATTTGAAGATATTGGAAGCATCAACAGACCACCAAGACTAGTGTCTGGTGAAGATTACGATATGTGAAAGAACAGAATGGAAAGCTTCTTCTGCTATCAGGAATATGGGATGTGGAAATCCATTAAAGATGGACCAAACATACCCATGGTGTCCTCTGCTGATTCCGGAGGTGCACTGGTTCCCAAAGAACTCTCGAAGTACTCCGATGAAGATATCAAGAAAATGGAGGTAGGCTTCAAAGCCTTGGGAGCCATTCAAATGTGCTTACCAAATGAAGTTTTTCACAACTTCAGAGGTTACAAAACTGCTAAGGAGCTATGGGAGGCTCTTGAGAACATGTTTGCTGGCTCAGAGGTAGTCAAAGAAAACAGAAGGGACATCCTAAAGCAGTAGTACGAAAACTTCGTCTGGAATGAAGGTGGGTCCCTAACTGTTTATATAACATATTTACTTATCTTGTAGGTGAGCTGCAGTGCTCAAAGGTGAAGCTGGAGAATGAAGATATTCTCAAAAAATTCATCAGGTCTTTACCTAGCTGCTGGACACTCTACACAGTGTCCATTAGAAGAACTGAAAATCTGAAGACTCTCCAAATGACTGAGCTCTTTGGTATACTGAAAACCTATGAGCTAGAGATGATTCAGGCAAAAGAACGAAGCTCAAGCTATCAAAATGCCTCAATATCCACCACTACCTCCGCCCTCCACTCTGACCACTCAGGTCCTAGTTCCAGCAACTACTATCCTTCCATTGTCACCCATCCACAAACTCCAACCTCTCAAACAAACACCTCACCATTTCTCCTAGAAGCTCATCCTTAAACCTCAACCTCTGCTGCTTTTGTTTCTGAAAACTCAAGTAACATGGCCTTTATCAAGGATGATCTGGAATGCTTCCATCCAGATGATCTGGAATGCTTCCATCTAGAGAATGCAAGGCACCAAGAGCAAATCCAGCTACTCCTCAATCAAGAAAAGCCCAACCCAGACAACAACAGCAACAAGCAACTCCTCCAGTTCAAACTGCAGCCTGTGCAACTGTTGGAACTTCTGACTTCGACTGGAGCTTTCAGTATGAAGAGCTGCCTGCCAACAACCAAGCACTTATGGCAGACACAACTGAGATACCGCCTCAGGTATATGAACATCTCTGTTCCCAAGCTTGTAATGATAAGGTGTTAGGCTACAGAAAGCATAATCAAAACCTTATAGATCAAAATGAAGAGTTTCATCAAATGAAATCTGAATTCATAAAGGTAGAAAACAATTATAAAGAAAAAATTAACTGTCTAAAGAAAGAGATTTCATTACTAAAACATGAACAAAGCAATCTTGAAACTCAGATTGATGATCTACTGGCTAGACTAAAAGCTACTAGAGCAGAATTGGGAAAACAAAAAGTTCATGTCGACAAATATGAATTTGCATCTAAAAATCTGCAAAGACTTTTAGATGCTCAAATTCATGAAAAGGTAAAAACTGGTCTGGGGTATCATGGTGAACAATACCAAGCCGTTGCACATCCTGCTGACTACGTTGCCATCCATCAACCAAGCTTCAATCTCTCAAATCTTGAAAAGGCTAACCGAGATCTTGATCCTTCAATATATGAACCACTGGTGCAAGAATACACTACCTCATCAGCATCTGAGTCATCTTGCTCAGAGTCCACTAAAACTGAGGAGATCTCATCACCAGTACAAGTACCAAAGCCTGTTCTTGAAGTCATTCAAACAAGTACTCTTGTTCCTTTACCAGCCGCTCCGGTTCCTATACCTTTCAACCAAATCAAAATTAGCTATCCTCCAGAAGGAAGAAAGCTAAATGTTGAAAAGGGGCAGTCTTCAACCTCAAAGCCTCAAAGAAAGGTGTTTGACATATGCCATAAGCCTGGAGAAAGAGTTCCATGTGTTCAAAAGACATTGGAAGAAGCTACTTTTGAGCACAACAAAGCTCACCCTTGGAACTTCAAAGATCTTTTCAAAAGAAAGGATTATGTTTATCTTTCAAGGGACAAACTGGCAAAATCATGCTTTGTCTGTGGAAAATATAACCACACTGCCAGCACCTACTACTACTACCTTCAGCAGCAAAGAAACCTCAGGAAACGTGCTTTTGAGAGGACAAATAAGAACAAACAGGTAAGAAAGTTTGAAGCAAAGATAACTCAATTCAGAAACTCTCTTTCTCCACCAAGGGAGCAGTTGTCAAAATCTCAACAGACGTGCATCATCTGTGGTGAATCAGACCACTTTGCTGCAAATTGTCAATTTAACCCTTTCAACCAGATCCTTCATCAAGCCCCTCAAAGACGAAAGGTAAAGATGGATCAGCATACAACGGTTGTTAAACCATCAACAACCAGAAAAAATGTTGGTAATCAAGTGAAGCACAAGAAACCTAAAGACAAGCTTTCAGCAGCAACCAAATCTGCTGCTTCTCAAGTAAAACCATCAGCAGCAACAACATCTGCTGCTGATAAGCTTAAATCAGCAGCTGCTGAGAAGCCAAAGCTATCAGTAGCAACAAAATCTGCTGCTGATAAGCCAAAATCCCCAGCAGCAAAATCTGCTGCTGCTGAAAAACAGCCATCAGCAGTCAAAGCAAAATCAGCTGCTGACAAAGAAAAGAGAACAGGAAGACCATCTCCTCAACAATGGAAAGCCAAGATCCCAATTTCTATCACTCCAAGACAAAGCACATTGATATCAGGTATCATTTCATAAGAGATCAAGTTGAGAAAAAGAGGATTATTTTAACCAAAGTTCATACAAATGAGCAATATGCTGATTTGTTTACAAAACCTTTTGATGAAGCTAGATTTAGATATTTAGTTGAATCTATTGGTATGATGAACTTTGATTAAAATCTATCTCTAAAATTCTGTTTTAAAAATGTGTTTTTGTCTTTTGTTGTAAATAAAAGTTATGAGTCAGCAGCACTTTTGTCCTTCAGCTGCTGACAGGTTTAGTCTTCAGCAGCCGACAGGTTTAATCTTCAGCAGCAAAGGATTTGCCACTGACTGCTTTAAGTTATCAGCAGGAACAGGTTTCTTGCGGATAGCTTTAAGATTTTCAGCAGCAACATCCTTGCTGCAGATCATTGAATCCATCAGCAGCAATTGAGTTTGCTGCTGACAGACTTAACCTTCCGCAGCAACCAAGCTTGCAGCGGACATGCTTATTCATCCACAGCAACCAAGTTTGCTGCTGATGGGTAAATTTAAGTCCAAATTAACTTTTACCCGCTGTAAAAATTAACGTCAGTCTTTACCATGACTGCCTCGGTGTATTACAGCTGTAACAGTAAAAAGTGAATAAGGTTGTACTGTACAAGTCATTTTGCTTTTTCCCTCCTCTGCCGTTATAAGAACAAATCAAATTTTCTTACCACCTCTTCACATTCAATTTCACCCTAAGCCCACATCACCTTCTCTCAAGTCCCCACCACATTCAAAGCCTTCCATCTACAAAACACTCAAAGCCTTCCACACTCTTAGCCTTCAAACCTTCCCTCCAAAATCAAACAACAATGGCAGACATCAATAACCCTGACGATAAGTTCTCCTCGTACCATAACCTTACAACATACTTAACCAAGGAAAAGAAATCCGAAGGATTCGATAATATGATCAACTTCCTATGCCGATCAAAGATCCATTTTGCCCTCACAACCAACCCTACCATATATATCCCTCATATGGAGGATTTCTGGAAAACCGCCGTCTACTCTACCGAACAGGTGATTCCCCAAATTAAAGCCAAGGTAGATGGCAAGGACATCACCATCTCGGAAGCCACACTCCGAAAACATCTTAAGCTTCAAGATGAGGGAGCAGCCATCTCATACTCAAAGGACGAGTACATGAGGACCTTTGTATCCATAGGGTACACTGGAAATCAAAATGAGTATACAATAGAGAAGGCGCTGATGGGCCCTCCATGGAAGTATCTCTGCCACACTCTTCTCCAATGCATATCTCAGAAGAGAAGTGGATGGAATCAAGTGAGCTCCGCACTTGCCTCTGCTTTCCATGGTATGATTACTGGGCTAGGTTTTAACTTTGCACACCTCATCTTTGAGGGTTTGAGATATAACCTCCAAGAGGGTGCAAAGCAATAATTTTTTATGTACCCAAGATTCTTGTAGTAGGTTTTCAACCAGTAACTAAAAGAACTTTCAAAACCTACAAGAATCTACATCATGTTGGGACATAAAAATAATATTTTTCAAAGCATGAGAACTGTTTTCAAAAGGTTCTCAGGGGTTAATGTTCCATTGTTATCTACAATGATGAACATGCAAAGCACCCAGGGTGACAGTTCAGCAAACCTAGCTGGTACTGATCCCACACCCTCCACCTCACTTCCTGAATCACAAACAACTGCTTCCCTTGATCGAATCCCTATGCATTCTACTGAAGATGCACAGGAACATACACTTCTAACACCCAGTTTGATTGCTCAATCGGAACACAGGGTCCCGGTTGCAGCCAAGTATACCAGAAAAAGGGGCAAGAGAACTCCTTCTTCTCTTGCCTCGAAGGCCCAAACCCAACCTAACAACCCTCACTCAGAATCACAACATTCTAGTGAGAATATCATAAGGGACAACCACATTGTTAGGGAGACTCCTTTGGATGCCTCTCTATTAGGATCAGGATCACTTCCCGGATCCATAGAACAGCCACTTGAGCCACTCCTCTCTCTTCTGAACTTAAGTGTTGAGGAACCTGATCAAGATGATGTACCTTCTCCAACTGCCACTATCTCGGAGGTACTGATTGATATTGCTTCCATCACACCCACCCCAAGTTCTACTTGTAACATCCCAAAAATAAAACGACGGTTAAAATGACGAAATAAACGAACGAGGCATGTCGGGTCGGGTCTGATGGGCTAGAAGGGGAGCCTCCCCTATAAATAGCCAAGGTCACAACCCATTTCTCTCATTTGCAACTTCTAGAGAGAGAAACCGTAGAGAGAGAAAGTTGTCGGATCGACCCGAGATTTGAGAAGTGTGTTGCTCCATAACTCGTGCGAAGAACCTCCGGATCAGAAGCTCGATTCAGGTAACAATCCGACCTAAATCTGAGTTTTTGTTTGTTTTTGGGATTTTCGGGTTTTGGCTAAAAAGGCACGATTTTGCGGATGGAACTTAAAAATGAGCTTAGGTATAGCATCTAGAATGAAAACCGAACGTTTTGATCTAAGAAAAGTTGAGATACTGACTCGATCAGACTCACATGCAAAAGCTTCGGATTTTTGGGAAGACAATCTGTGCAGACCCCATCGAAACTACTAGTTTCGATATGTGCAGGTCCATCGAAACTACAAGTTTCGATATGTGCAGGTTCATCGAAACTTAGTTTCGATATGTGCAGGTCCATCGAAACTACAAGTTTCGATATGTGCAGGTCCATCGAAACTACAAGTTTCGATATGTGCAGGTCCATCGAAACTACAAGTTTCGATATGTGCAGACATCAGAACTGATTAAGTGAAGTCAGTATGTTTAGAAGGGTTAAACCGTTAGAGTCGGTATTGGTCTTATGTGTATTTAACTAATCAATTCAGATCGGAAGTGAAGTGGTTGGACCTTTGTTTAGGACAACCGAGACTAGCTTATAAGGTGAGTTCTAGAAGCCCTCTTTTAAATGTTTTAATAATGTTTTTGGGCTGGTGTGCACACGTGATGATTTTATAAAACGATGTTATGAAACGATGTTTATGAAGGATGTATGTAACGTTTTATAAAATGATGTTTATGAAGGATGTTTTAGAAGGAAGGTTTAGGAAGGAAGTGTTTATGAAATATTTTGCCAAAAGAAGTTTACGGAGTGTTTTAACGAATGAGAATGTTTTTAATAAAACGTACGAATGCTTTAACTGAAGTTTTTGAAGTAAAAGAAGCGAAGGTTTACGAAAGTCACAAACGAACGAATCTGCCAATATTCCTTAGGGAATGAAGGTTAAGGGATGGGAAGTATGTTATGGGCCTTTACCTTTTAGGGGCCTCTGTGGCTGGCCAACTGTTGTACAACTGGGGCGATGACGGTCGTCAAGGGGATTATCGTGATCCTTGAAGTTGGTACGATTTACCTTACGGGGTAGTCGTGCTTGAAGTTTGGTACTTGCGCCCGACGGGGCGCAGTGCTTGAAGTTTGGTACGCGCTATCCTTTGGGACGCCGTGCTTGAAGGGTTGGATGACCTAAGTATCGGGCCCTAAGAGTTCCTCACCCGAAGGACAGTACGGTGATGATGGGCCTAGTGGTGGTGATCCTTAAGTTATTCAACCAGTATGTAACGTTTGGATTTGACGGTTACGAGAAGGCGCAGATTCTATATGTTCGTTGACTTATGAAGTGTTATGTTTGTTATTGCATTATTTTACATACGCTTTTTATTAAATGAAGTACGAAGTGATGTTTTTGGCAATTTATTTGAAGTTAAGGTTTTATGTTAAAACTAGAACTCACCAGCGTAGCTGACGTATTTTAAGTGTGCACATTCAGGTTAAGGTAGGTTATGAGGATGGACGGTGATGCTTGGCAAGCGAAAAGAGTTACCCGGCTGATCATGAAGACTGGCATCCCGTTATGTTTAGTTATGATGTAAATATGTTTTAAACTATGTTTACGCTTCCGCATGTATGAACAAGTTTTAATTATGATGAATGAATGAAGTTTTCCGCTGCGTTATTTGATATTCATGTTTAAGAACTGTTTGTGAATGAGTAAATCCAACAAGTGGGGCCTCCCGGGTTTGGGGCCTTACAAGTTGGTATCAGAGCAATAGTTTGAGAGATTCGGACACTCCCAGTGTCTGAACTTAAACTTTGAATGGGACCGAAAGCGGATGCTAGTACGGGTAACTCGAGCCAAAGCATCAGGTATGAAGGTAGTATATGTATTTACGTATATAGTATGCCTTAGAAAGGGTTAAGTAAGGACTTGTGTTCTGATGAAATTACAAAGGTGGTCAAATAGAAATCGAAAGGTAGTGTAATGGTTAATTACAGATGGCCAGTGTATATTAACATCTTACAGTACTTATTGAATTTTATTTGTTAACTAGCGTGATGACATTGGATTTCTTG
This sequence comes from Smallanthus sonchifolius, assembly GCA_023525975.1. NCBI lineage: Eukaryota > Viridiplantae > Streptophyta > Magnoliopsida > Asterales > Asteraceae > Smallanthus > Smallanthus sonchifolius. Next base: position 44,567,867 of record CM042023.1, read on the forward strand.
TCTTATAGAACGAAATGGCGAGAAGAGGAAACGGAAGGCGTGGTGGCCGTACCGGTGGTCGTACCGGCGGACGAAATGGTGGGCGTGGCAGGATCCCTGCGCGCCAAGAGTATAGTGAAGAGGGAAGTGTTCACACTGAACCGGCGGTTAGTGTGCATGGAGCTGAGCAGACACAGGTTGAAGAACAACCTTTCACTTTTGAACCAGAAGTGAGAGCAGCCATAGCTAGAGAGTTTACAGAATTGATGAAGACTTCTCTGCCAGGTCTGTTGGCAGAAGCATTGAAGCAGGTCAATGCGGCGGGCGGGTCTAGTGCGGCAATTGGTGCTCAGAACAATGAGACCGACAACGCACCGCCTGCTCGCGGATGCGACTATAAGTCCTTTAAGGCATGTGACCCACCGGTCCTCACTGGAAAGAAAGACGCGGTGGCTACATTTGACTGGGTGATCCGTATGGAAGCTGTCATTCGTCTGAGCGAGTGTCAAACGGATCAAGTTGTAAAATTTGCTGCTAACTCCTTGAGGGAGGAAGCATCCCATTGGTGGGAAGGTATACGTCAGGCAAAAGGGAGCGAGATTGTGGATGCGATGGTGTGGGCTGACTTGAAAACTTTGGTGATAAAGAATTTCTGCCCAAGGAACGAGATTGAGAAGGTAGAGAGGGAATTTCTGGGTTTGAAGGCCGGGAGCATGACGCACCGGCAGTACACAACCCGATTTAATGAACTGGCACGTCTGGTGCCACACCTTGTCACGACGGAGGAAAGAAAGATTTCATGTTACATTCAAGGGTTGCCGGACCAGGTCCGCACCTATGTCAAGGCAAACGCCCCTACTACCTATGACTCGGTAGTAGAACTGAGCGGCGTAGTATTTGATGATCTGGCGCTGAATGTTGTTGCCATTGAAGAACCTAAGAAGAAGTTGAGTTTTCCTGCTAAACAATCGGGTGGGAAGTTGTTTGGGGCTCGGGACAAGCAGGCCAGGGTAGGCGAGATGACAGTCTGTGGGAAATGTGGGGTAAGACACGCAGGCGAATGTCGGTTAGGATCGAATCTATGCTTTAAATGCGGCAAGACCGGACATTACTCCCGTGAATGCCCGCAAGGCTACAAATGCTACAATTGTGGGGTGCTCCGGTGTTGTTTGTAAAGAAGAAAGATGGTTCGATGAGAATGTGTATAGATTATCGCGAGTTGAATAAACGAACGGTGAAGAACAAGTACCCTTTACCAAGGATCGATGACCTGTTTGACCAATTACAAGGCGCAAGTTGGTTCTCGAAAATCGACCTTCGGTCCGGGTACCATCAGTTGAAGGTGAGGGATGAAGACATACCGAAAACTGCATTTCGCACGCGTTATGGACATTTTGAGTTCCGCGTAATGTCTTTCGGATTGACGAACGCCCCCGCAGCGTTCATGGATTTAATGAATAGGGTGTGTCGACCGATGCTGGATCGATCGGTAATCGTGTTTATCGATGATATCCTTATCTACTCCAAGAATGAGGGTGATCACGCGTGTCACTTGAAGGAAGTATTGGAAGCTCTGAAGAATGAGAAGTTGTATGCTAAGTTCTCCAAATGTGCGTTCTGGCTTAGGGAAGTCCAGTTTCTAGGTCACGTTATTGGCCCGAACGGCATTATGGTTGACCCAGCAAAGATAGTAACGGTAAGTGAATGGGACATTCCTAAGACGCCAACTGAAATCCGCAGTTTCTTAGGATTGGCAGGCTACTATCAGAGATTCATTCAGGATTTCTCGAAAATAGCTTCGCCATTAACAAAGTTGACTCGGAAGGAAGTAAAGTACGAATGGGGTTCGACCCAGGATGAGGCGTTTAAGGAATTGAAAGAGAAGCTAACACAAGCTCCAGTCTTGGCCCTTCCCGAGGGCAGTGAAGATTTGGTGGTATACTCTGACGCTTCGGGTCAGGGATTGGGGTGTGTGTTGATGCAGCGTGGTAGAGTGATTGCATATGCGTCGCGGCAGTTGAAAGTTCACGAAGTCAACTATCCGACTCACGATTTGGAACTTGCTGCTGTCGTATTTGCATTAAAAATCTGGAGGCACTACCTGTACGGGGTAAAGTTTACTGTTTACTCCGACCACAAAAGTTTGAAGTACTTCTTTGAACAAAAGGAGCTTAATATGAGGCAGAGGAGATGGTTGGAACTCTTGAAGGACTATGACTGTGAAATAATGTACCATCCTGGAAAGGCAAACGTGGTGGCTGACGCTCTAAGCCGAAAGGATGTGCCTACTCCTATTAGAGTGAAAGCTTGCCAGTTGGTGGTAACATCGGATGTGATGAGCGAGATCGAAAAAGCTCAAGATGAGGCACTTAAAGAAGAAAACATAAAGAAGGAAAGGATGGTTGGCCAACAGGACAAGTTGGAATATAACACCCTTGGTGTTAGAACACGTTATAGACGGGTATGGATACCTATGGGTGGCGAGCTTAGAACCAAAATCTTGGATGAGGCTCATAAGTCTCGTTACTCTATCCATCCCGGTACCAACAAAATGTACCAAGACCTGAAGAAGGACTACTGGTGGCCTGGAATGAAATGTGATGTAACGAAGTATGTAAGCAAATGCTTGACTTGCTCGCAAGTAAAGGCTGAACACCAGAAACCGTATGGAAAGATTCAACCACTTGATATACCAGAATGGAAGTGGGAACACATTACCATGGACTTCATAACCAAGCTACCTCGCACAGCTAAAGGTCATGACACCATTTGGGTAATTGTGGACCGATTAACAAAGAGTGCTCATTTCCTACCTATTCGCGAGACGTTCTCGTCGGAAAGGTTAGCGGAAGTATTTATTAACGAAGTAGTAGCACGGCATGGGATGCCTTTGACGATAGTATCCGACCGGGACACACGATTCACATCGAGGTTCTGGAAAAGATTTCATGAAGAGATGGGCACGAGGCTTAATATCAGAACAGCATACCACCCGCAAACGGATGGTCAGTCCGAAAGGACCATTCAGACATTGGAAGATGTGCTTCGTGCTTGTATTATCGACTTTGGTGGCAGTTGGGACAGTCATCTGCCGTTAGCCGAATTCTCCTACAACAATAGTCATCACACGACTATAGGCATGCCGCCTTACGAAATGTTGTATGGTAGAAGATGCAGGACCCCGGTTTGTTGGGGTGAGATTGGACAGAAGGAGTTAGGAAGTCTGGAAGTCATAAAAGAAACGTCGGAAAGGTTTGATCAAATCAAAGCTCGAATGAAGGCCGCACAAGATCGCCAGAAATCCTATGCGGATAGACGACGAAGGCCTATCGAGTTTGATGTTGGGGATAGAGTAATGTTGAAAGTGTCGCCCTGGAAGGGAATCATACGATTCAGGAAGAGAGGAAAGTTAAGTCCGAGGTTTGTCGGACCGTTCGGGATAATGACACGGGTTGGGGAAGTCGCTTATCGGTTGGAGTTGCCTGATGAGTTAAGTGGGATTCATCCTACCTTCCATGTATCACACTTGCGAAAGTGTTTGGCGGATGAATCGGCTCACGTACCACTTACCGACATCGAGGTCGACAACAGCCTTAATTACATCGAAGAACCCGTGGCCATCTTAGACAGGAAGGAGAAGCGGTTGCGTAATAAGGTTATCCAATTGGTTAAAGTCCAATGGAAACATCAGAAGGGATCGGAAGCCACTTGGGAAACGGAGAAGGAAATGAGGGAGTCGTACCCTCATCTATTTGACTTATGATAGGTTTCGGAGACGAAACCTATTGTAAGGGGGGTAGACTTGTAACATCCCAAAAATAAAACGACGGTTAAAATGACGAAATAAACGAACGAGGCATGTCGGGTCGGGTCTGATGGGCTAGAAGGGGAGCCTCCCCTATAAATAGCCAAGGTCACAACCCATTTCTCTCATTTGCAACTTCTAGAGAGAGAAACCGTAGAGAGAGAAAGTTGTCTGATCGACCCGAGATTTGAGAAGTGTGTTGCTCCATAACTCGTGAGAAGAACCTCCGGATCAGAAGCTCGATTCAGGTAACAATCCGACCTAAATCTGAGTTTTTGTTTGTTTTTGGGATTTTCGGGTTTTGGCTAAAAAGGCACGATTTTGCGGATGGAACTTAAAAATGAGCTTAGGTATAGCATCTAGAATGAAAACCGAACGTTTTGATCTAAGAAAAGTTGAGATACTGACTCGATCAGACTCACATGCAAAAGCTTCGGATTTTTGGGAAGACAATCTGTGCAGACCCCATCGAAACTACTAGTTTCGATATGTGCAGGTCCATCGAAACTACAAGTTTCGATATGTGCAGGTTCATCGAAACTTAGTTTCGATATGTGCAGGTCCATCGAAACTACAAGTTTCGATATGTGCAGGTCCATCGAAACTACAAGTTTCGATATGTGCAGGTCCATCGAAACTTAAACTACAAGTTTCGATATGTGCAGGTCCATCGAAACTACAAGTTTCGATATGTGCAGGTCCATCGAAACTACAAGTTTCGATATGTGCAGACATTAGAACTGATTAAGTGAAGTCAGTATGTTTAGAAGGGTTAAACCGTTAGAGTCGGTATTGGTCTGATGTGTATTTAACTAATCAATTCAGATCGGAAGTGAAGTGGTTGGACCTTTGTTTAGGACAACCGAGACTAGCTTATAAGGTGAGTTCTAGAAGCCCTCTTTTAAATGTTTTAATAATGTTTTTGGGCTGGTGTGCACACGTGATGATTTTATAAAACGATGTTATGAAACGATGTTTATGAAGGATGTATGTAACGTTTTATAAAATGATGTTTATGAAGGATGTTTTAGAAGGAAGGTTTAGGAAGGAAGTGTTTATGAAATATTTTGCCAAAAGAAGTTTACGAAGTGTTTTAACGAATGAGAATGTTTTTAATAAAACGTACGAATGCTTTAACTGAAGTTTTTGAAGTAAAAGAAGCGAAGGTTTACGAAAGTCACAAACGAACGAATCTGCCAATATTCCTTAGGGAATGAAGGTTAAGGGATGGGAAGTATGTTATGGGCCTTTACCTTTTAGGGGCCTCTGTGGCTGGCCAACTGTTGTACAACTGGGGCGATGACGGTCGTCAAGGGGATTATCGTGATCCTTGAAGTTGGTACGATTTACCTTACGGGGTAGTCGTGCTTGAAGTTTGGTACTTGCGCCCGACGGGGCGCAGTGCTTGAAGTTTGGTACGCGCTATCCTTTGGGACGCCGTGCTTGAAGGGTTGGATGACCTAAGTATCGGGCCCTAGGAGTTCCTCACCCGAAGGACAGTACGGTGATGATGGGCCTAGTGGTGGTGATCCTTAAGTTATTCAACCAGTATGTAACGTTTGGATTTGACGGTTACGAGAAGGCGCAGATTCTATATGTTCGTTGACTTATGAAGTGTTATGTTTGTTATTGCATTATTTTACGTACGCTTTTTATTAAATGAAGTACGAAGTGATGTTTTTGGCAATTTATTTGAAGTTAAGGTTTTATGTTAAAACTAGAACTCACCAGCGTAGCTGACGTTTTTTAAGTGTGCACATTCAGGTTAAGGTAGGTTATGAGGATGGACGGTGATGCTTGGCAAGCGAGAAGAGTTACCCGGCTGATCATGAAGACTGGCATCCCGTTATGTTTAGTTATGATGTAAATATGTTTTAAACTATGTTTACGCTTCCGCATGTATGAACAAGTTTTAATTATGATGAATGAATGAAGTTTTCCGCTGCGTTATTTGATATTCATGTTTAAGAACTGTTTGTGAATGAGTAAATCCAACAAGTGGGGCCTCTCGGGTTTGGGGCCTTACACTACTCCCCTGAAGGTGTCTAGGAGTTATCACAGAGTGGATGTGGAAGAGGCTGTCACTACTGCTGGTCCATCAAATGACCAGGAGGACAGTGACAACATCGCTAAGACCTCAACCATGACAACTCACAATAAGGATGTTTCCTTGGGAAATCCCCTTACTGAGAGGAATCCAATGCGCCAAGAAACCATGGGTGATGGGGATACTGAGGCTAGGCCTACAGCCCCATCTGGGTCCAAGGATTCCACAAATATGGATGAGGACAATATGCAACTTAAAAATCAGGAATTGACGGCCAGGGTGGCTATGCTTGAGGCTGAGTTGTCAAAACTACAACACCATATCCTTCTGCATGAAGCCCATCAATGCCCCTCCATGGCTTCTCCCTCCCTTGTCTCAGTGGGCACCCAAACTGATGCTTATCTGTCCACTGATGCAACCAAAAAGGGGGAGATAGTCCTAATGGAAGAAGACTCAGACAGTCTTGACGACTGGATTCAAGAGCAGGGTGCATTTCAAAGTATACTATTCAAGCCAGCTTTTGTACAGGTTCATGACTTGCCAGCTTCAGATGACGAAGAAGAAGAGACTTCTGAAGACTGAAAGTTAGTCGTCAGGGTTGTTGATGAGGTGTTGACTGATGTTGAAGGCAAAGAACAAACATATACATCTTTCAGCATCATCCCTGAAGCAACAGCCATCATAAGTCAATCCACTGCCCCCCAATTTCCACTGACTTCAACACAGCTAGAGTTTGACACAATACTAGCTTGGGGGTATGATGGAAAGTCTGAGAGGTTCTGGATTGGTTAGGAGTTTAGCGGAGTAGAAGGGCTAAACTGGGACTTTCTCAACAACATCCAAGTCCTTCACCTATACCATCTACAATGCATCAACAACTCTACGGACCTCTCAGCAGAACTTGCTATTGGCAGGTTTTATGACTTGATGGAGGATAATCTACTCAAGTTCGAAAGACAAATACAAGCAGCAAAAAGGGTAGCCTATCCTGAATCTTCAGCAGCAGCGGAAAGAAGACTGATTCCTAGAAGACTTGAAATAATAAGGAGCAGTCTTCTCACTGAAGAAGAAGTTCTGTGCTTAAGAAGATTTCTGTACAACTCCATTGTCAAGGACTTAGATGTGCTAGGATGGGTACGCACTAAGTCTCTTGACCACACCTTACTACTAAGCAACGGCTCCTCTCTCACCATCAACACCAGGAACATCCTGCTACTGCCTACAGACTTACTGTACAAGATCTTTCAACTCAGGGCAAATATCTGGAATGTCAACTCCCTCGAAAGCCAGGCAATGATAGCTACTGTCAGAGCCCATCTTGAACAAGAAGGAAGGATTGCTGAGGCAGTATATGTGTCAAATTCTGACACTGATTCTGACTCAGCTTCCCCTTGAGTAGACATCTTTGCTGCAGCATATGAATCAAGATCCACTATCCAAGAAATGCTGATAGAATTTACAAGTCCTGAGTGCAAATCAGATGAAGCTAATGACTTTCCCTTATCAACCTCTCAACTTGCCAATGAAGTTGAGGCTGAGATCCCAACAGCAGCACAATCATCTGCTGTTGTGATCAGTGAAGCCGAAGCAGAGGCATCCAGTGTAAACAAAGGGAAGGGAATTATGACCAAAGAAGATGAAGAGAGGTTGCTCAGAGAGAAGAGAGAGAAGGAAGAGAGAAGAAAAGGAGATGGCTGACTTGAAAAAGGCTCAAGAAAGAAAAACAGCCATGCTCCTTAGAGAACAACTTATCCAGCAGTATGCCAAATAGCTGGATGAGATGAAAGTCAAACTCCATGCAGTGTCTCAAGTTGACGAAGATGAAAAACTTGCTAGACAACAGTAGGAACAACTAAACAAGGAAGAAGAGGAGGAGGAAGAAAAGAAAAAGAAGGAAGATGCTAAATTCAGAATCTCTGATTCTAAATTAGCAAAAGAAATGAGAGAGGAGTGGATTGAAGCTCTGATCTCTCAAGGTGAGGATGCTAACTACCTTGAAAAACATTCAAACAAAGAGATCTATAGAGCCGTCATGGGTCAGCAGGGGCAATTGGCAAAGAAGAAGAGAGCTGAAGAGGAAGAAAAGGCTCGTCAAAAATCCAAGAAGGCCATTGCACTTAACCAGAGAACCCATGAAGAAAGGAAGGTCATGACTGACTTCCTAAAGGCAAGGGGGAAAGTGGAAGGAGGCTAGGTCCCATGACATTCATGAACCTACAAGCCTTATAAAGACAAGTCAAGAAGGAAGAAGAAGAAAGACTAGGAAAGAAAGTCTTTAAGACAAGGGTCACAGAAAAGGAAGACAAGAGACCAGTCAAGAAACAAAAGACTTCTGCCCCAGACACTACTTCCACTATCCAAAAACCTTCCACAAATATCCCCAAACCTTCCTCTCCTCCACCCAAAAAGTCCAAACCATCTCACCTAGCTCCCTCTCATCAACAGCCTCTCTTGAAGAAATCCAAACCCACACCTAAACCAGAAGACTCCAGAGATATAGTTGATTGGTTCTACAGTTCACAGGATCAGTGGCTTGAAATCTTCAGGGGGAGAACTGAAAGAATGAGATCTGTTTACAAATCTGTTGATAAAGTTCTACAATTACCAGATTCAGATCTCAGTAGAATTCTGGATATGGGTGAAGCTCATGAGCCTGTAAATGAGGGTGGGAAACGTCTTATGCTAGAAATCAAACACCATTTCAACCCTAGCAAAGATGTGATCATAGATATCAAACCACTTCAGTCCCACTCTCCATTTGTAAGTTGGTCCTACAATGTTGATCTGGATGAGTTCACCTTAACTGATGTTAAGAAGCAGCAGATGAGATGTTCAAGCAAGACAATTCAAAATGCCAAGTAAAGACATCAAGACTCTGTATGAGCTTCCAATGAACAATCCCAGCAAGGATCCAAGAGGCTATGAGGTTGCAAGGATAGTTTGCCACATGCAAAAGCTTCAGCAACAAAAAGATTAGAAGAATTTTGGTAGCATCAGTCTAGGGGGATTTTTAGAACCAAAGACTGATTGCAACAAAATTCTTCTAAGTACAAATGCTGCTGATAGGCTTATCAGCAGCATTCAACACTTGTTGCTGCTGATAGGCTTATCAGCAGTGTTCAACACTTGTTGCTGCTGACAGGCATATCAGCGGTGTTCAACACTTGTTGCTGCTGATAGGCTTATCAGCAGCGTTCAACACCTGTTGCAGCTGATATGCTTATCAGCAGCGTTCAACAGATCAGTCTTGATGCTGATCCTCATCCTTGCTGCTGTCAGCCTTGTGCCTTGAAGATAAATCATTGCAGCTGACTATCCATGCCAAGCGTCACTGACAACTTTCTGCAAAAGCTACTGACACACTCAAAGCAGAAGGAACCTCAATGGTGCAACCAATGACGGATAACAATGCTCTTCTCCAAGAATGCAAGTAATGATGCATAAAGAAGACGCTTCAATAAAGTTAGCTAGTTTAGACTAAACTTGTATTGTTAGCTTTGTACAAAAGATCAACGGTCTGTCTTGATTCTAAGTTACTATATAAGTAGTACTTAGATTTATTGTAATTTTTACTTTTGTCTTAAGATCTTTCTCTGTAATCTTGTAACACTTGAAGCTTAATACAAATTGCATTTATCGGTATTCTTCTCGTCTACTTGTTTACCTTGATAAGGTTGTGATTGTTTCCGCCAATCTCAACTAGAATAGAACCATCTTGTATTTACCGATCCTACACTATGATATGTTTACAGGTACTCGTGATGATTACAAGTCAAATCATGAAGAAACCGAGCATGAGAGTTAAGTCGGAAGATCAAAAGAGAAAAAGTTGAAATTCCAGTCTCTCGCGGTACGCGATGACCAGAAGGACAGCTCTCAAGGTACGCGAGGAAAGCTAGATGAGGCCGCGACTATTTTGGTTCTCGCGGTACGCGAGGAACCCAACCCAAATGTCTCACGGTACGCGAGAGAGCTATTGTGACAATCCGACATTTCAAGATAATTCCGTTAAGAATTTTGTTAAGTTTTCCGTTAAAACCCAACTCTGTTAACTCAATATTAAACCCCAAGGACCAATTATGTCATTCCTGGACCTCAAACTTCAGGGACTTATCGTGCCAAGTCCTTAAACTAAATCGGTTGACTATAGAAAGTCAAAATTGAAGGATTTTGTTCCTGTTGACCTTCATAAAGTCAAATTCGGAAACATTGATCTTAATTCACAAATTGTAACAGAACTTTGCATAATTTCGTAACTGATTCGATCGTTATTAACAATTTTGACATCATTGAACCTTTAATTATCGTTATCAATTCGAATTAAACCCAATTATTGTGTAATTATATCGTAACCGTCGACCGGTAATGAATATCTATCAAATTCGGGCTATTCGATCACGATTCTCGCAAACGAACACTCTGCACACACTAAACGATCATATTTGAAGCTTCTGTGCAACCCAATTCGATCGGAGAAGAAGTTATAGTCGCCGTAGATCAAGTTCTTCACGGTCGGCACCTTTTTAGTCGAACTCCATCAATCCGATACCATTTCAGGTAATTGAACACACCTTCACCTTCATTTTTACTTCTAGATGAAAAGCCCTATGTCAATTAGGGCTTACAACATCGAAATTAGCAAGAACCCGATTCTAGGGTTCATACATTCGAGGTTTAATCGATTACAAGTCTAGGTGTGATCTCAATTCAATTAACCTACACCTCTAGACTCGGAATCGCCTGTGCAATGAAAGCCCTATGTTAATTTAATAGTATAACATCGAATTGGTCACGATCTTGAATATAGGGTTCATACGAAACCCACTTTGTAGCTTTTGATTCTAAACTCGATTAAAATTCAATTGAATCATATGGTTAGATTCGCGACCATCTACTCTTTGAAAGCCCCATATCAATTGAATCAAATAACATTGAATTGATTATAAACCGTAAACTAGGGTTCTTCATAAAAAACGATTTAGGGGTCTCGACCTTAAACTCAACCTCAATCAAATTAAGTTACACCATCAGATTCGCAATGCTCTAATCATGAAAGCCCTATGATTCAAACAACTTTTAACATCAGATTTTATCAAATCGAATCTAAGCTTATAAACTAGGGTTTCAGGTTCTAAATCAGGGATTAATCGATCCAGACTCAATGATTTCCAAATTAAACGCATACACATACTCGCAAACACTCGTTTTGCAAAAACCCTATACTGTTTTGATCGATCTGTATTATCTTCGTTGGTTTTAGGACTAGGTTCGATCGTGCGTCGGTTTTGGTTGAGAGATACACTGGAACTCGTTGATAAAACCATTTGAAACCGGGTTATGTCGCGATACCCTAGCAGGCGGGATTGGTTAGGACTGTGTGCGTGTGTGGGAGAGACCCGGGTTCGAGGCCGGGCTCCCACATTTTATTTTTGAGGCATTTTTTATTATATTTAATTATTAAAAATCAAACGCTATATTATTATAATTTTATATTAATGTGTTTTAGCTCAGGAAACCACCCGTAGGCTCGGGTTTGAATTTATAACCTATTTTCATTATTATTTTTCACTTTTAAAAATAGCATATTTATATTAGTTTCAAGCCATAACCTCGTATAAAATAATATATTTATATTATTTTCAACCCGTGATTAATATTATAAAATAATATATAAGTTAAATTATTTCGGCTCGTTTAATTACCTCGTGTGACGTTTTAAAACTATAAATAATATAAATTGTTATATTATTTACCTACGTTTATATTCTCGATTAAAAATAATATATTTATTATTTTTACACACAAATGATTATTTTGATAATCATGTGAACCTAAATATAATATATTAAATTATATTATTTTCCTAAATTTTGTAAACGACTCGAACTTACGAATTTATGTATTTGTTTAATTATTATTCGTTATTAACATACGACACGCAACGCTTCGATCGTAATTTTTGTATTAAGAATCTTTATTCCCGTAGACACGTTCATCCACTCTTAAATCCTTATAATGCGTTAAGACATTCTAACCTTCCGTGTCGTCGTCACAATTCTCATTTTATCCCTAATTGTTATGTTGTAATTCTAGGGCATCCGTGAGCCGTTTCAGGCTAACGTTTGAGATTCCAACCTCGTACTTGTGTGATTTCTACCTACGTAACTCAGGTGAGTTTTCACGGCCCCTTTTACTGTTATATCTTGGGGGAGAAAACTTGTCACAAACTATATTTTGGACTATTGTATTCATATGTTATCAATGTTAAAGCTAAGCGTAACACGCTATCACAAAAGTCCTCAACACAAATCAGACCGTTTATATGGATCTTAGCGAGGTAATGTTTAGTAGTACTACTGGGTTTGACAAATCCCACCCGCTTTAGTCGTGCTAACTCGATTGGAGATCGAACGGGTGAAATGTTAGCCTACTCACATCGCCGGGGTTGATAGACCTGGCAGGAGGCAAATAAACAAACAGTCAGCTTCGGTTGCGAGCGCTTAAGTAAAACATGAACATAGGTTAGCTACCTATAGATACATATTGAATGATCAATAATCTAGTAAACGTTTATTTATATACTAAAAACTGTGAACTCACCAACCTTGTGTTGACATCTTTTCTTACATATTTTTCTCAGGTCGCTAAGATAAAGCACAGGTGCACATTAGGACATGCATGGGATCCTTCTATTGATTGTTGTTTTATTAAATTGTTTTGACTATTTTGGATTGTGTTTGGTTTGGACTTTTGGACTTTTTGGGCGCGTGTGTTTTGCGCATTTACTTTTCTTTATGCTTCCGCATTAAACTCTGATTGTTATGATATTTTCATTTAAGTCCCATGTGGAGTCGTTCAATGTAACTAATGACTGAGATCCTGGTTTGTCACTTCCCAAAATGGTAAAACTTCGTTAGTTGAAATTGGGGGTCTGAAATATTGGTATCAGAGCCAGGTTATAGAGAACTAGGATTGCATACTAGACTATAACCTCACACATTAGTTAAATGTCATAAGCCTTGGATGTTTGGCACTTATATATTATATTACACGATCATGTCGTCAACTCCACCACCATCACCTAAGGCACCTACCGTATCATCCCCGGAGCCTAAAAGGCGTCGGACTAGTTCTAGTGACAACTCGGTGGAACAGGGTGAACCTAGTAATGCACGAGCAAGGAACACGACACTTAATTGGTGTGCATATCTGAAAATGATCCAAAGGTGGACCGAGATGGGAAATGTTCCATCGCCCTACTTTGGTTCCATTTCCTCATCCGCTACTTTACCTAGCTTGCCATGCACCATAGAACAAGCTTTTGCAGCTTTTGTGTTTATCATAACTAAGGAGTTAAAGGAGATGAAGGAATCCACTGACGAGATACCGGGCATTCTAGAGCGAGAGCCACAAATGGAAGAAAACAAGGAGCAAATAGAGCATCAGACCGCTGAGCTAGCAGCAACGGATCAGGTCCATAACCTTTTGGTGGACCGGGTTACACATTTGGAGACGAGGGTGGATACCTCGGACCAGGATGTAGGAGGGATTTTGGAGAGAGTGACTAATCTGGAAGCCTAGCTACAAGTAGCAGATCATGCTGCTGAAGGACTTCAGGAGAGAGTGACTCACTTAGAAGCCCAACTACAAGCAGCCCTATTTTCGAAGGACATTCCACTTTCGGATGACGAGGAGGAACCTTTCGAGGAGGAGCCCTTCGAGGATGAGCCACCCGAGGAGGAACCGATGGAGATCGACGATGCACAATCATACGTTTTTTCCGATGAAGAGGATGCTTGATGATCTTTCTATTCTATCTTTCCTTTTCATTTATGCTTCGTTTATGTTATTTCTCTTTTCAAACCTAGATGGGTAAGGTTGTTCCCATTCAATAAAAGCATGAGAAGTTTAATGTTTGAGTTATTTATTTTGTAGCCTTAAAATTTATTTAGTTTTCAAAATGTTAGATGTTGTATTTCCTTATTTGTACATAAATAATGTTTAATATGCGACACATTTCTCATTGTTTTGTATTTGTGAATGTGAAGAATCATGTCGGCAAGAGGACGTGGAGGTCGTGCTGGTGGCCGAGGTACCATCAACATGACAGCAGCTGAGCTGGCGGCACTAATCAACGATAGTGTGGCAGAGGCTTTCGTAGCACAGAATGTTGCAGGTAAATACTTTAGCTATTGACTAATGAGGTCAATCCATCTCTTAAAGTGCCTTTCCTAAGCTCTATAATCCCAACCCTATATTATGCTTCTAAATCCAGGTCAACAGAATCAGCAGCCAACCTGCACCTTCAAGACATTTAGGGACTGTAAGCCCCACACTTTTAGTGGAGCCGAAGGAGCTGTCGGACTACTCCGGTGGTTCGAAAAAGTAGAATCGGTGATTTCCATGTGCAACTGCCTAGTGGCCAATCAGGTCAAGTTCGCCACTGGAACGTTGGAGGGCCCGGCTCTCATGTGGTGGAACGCTAAGGTCCAGATGTTGGGTCTGGTCATGGCAAATGGACTCCCGTGGGAGGAGTTTAAGACAATGATGAAGGAGGAGTACTGCCATCGGGGTGAAATTTAGAAATTTGAAGGAGAGTTCTGGAACCTGAAGATGGAAGGTTCTGAAATTGAGCTGTATACCACTCGCTCCCATGAGCTTGCTACCATGTGCCCACATATGGTGACTCCAGACTACAAGAGGATTGAGCTGTATATTGGAGGTCTAGTGCCTCAAATTCAAAGTATGGTTACTTTATCCAACCCTACTACCATCCAACAGACGATCAGACTAGCCCACAAGCTAACCGATCAGGCGGTGACTCAAGGGACTTTACCCCTGAGGGGTTCGGTCTCTAAACCCACCGGCAATCATAAACGCAAGTTTGATCACCACTCCAACTCTCACTCCAGCTCCAAAGGACCCCAGCCCAACCAACCCCAGCAGCAGCGTAGGTTTGAGCCTACTAAGAACTTCAACCAGACGACCTCTTCAGGTCAAAATCAGGGTGGTTATGCGGGAAAATCTCCTAAGTGTAACAAGTGCAACTTCCATTACTTCGGGGTTTGCAACCGTTGTCAGCGGTGTGGCAAAATAGGTCATGCTGCCAAAGATTGTAGGGGTGAGTTGCAAGCCAAGCAGCCTTTTCAACAGCCTGTGTCTACAAAGGGTTGTTTCGAGTGTGGGAAAGAGGGACATTTTTGAAAGAATTGTCCTCAGTTAACGAAGGGAGGTAATGGAAACCACAAACCTAATCAGAATAACAACAATGGTGGCAACAACGGCAATAACAGAGGGAATTGTGCGAAGGGACGAGCCTTCGTGCTAGGATCTGGAGAAGCTCGTTATGATCATAATGTGGTCACCGGTAAGTTTCTCTTAAATAATTACTTTGCTTCTGTCCTTTTTGACACTGGTGCTGATAGGAGTTTTATATCTAGAAAACTTAGTGATACGATAAAAGGAACTCCAACTCTGTTAGAAGCTAAGTATGTAATAGAGATAGCCGATGGTCAAATGATTGAAGCAACCCACATTCTTAAGGGTTGTAAGCTTGAACTAGCTAGTCATAAACTTGATATCGACCTTATACCGGTCACGCTTGGTAGTTTTGATGTAATTGTCGGCATGGATTGGTTATCTAAAAACCAAGCTGAGATCATCTGTCATGAGAAAGTTGTTCGCATTCCACTCCCGAGTGGAGAAACCCTTTCCGTTCAGGGTGAAAAGGGTGGTGTAGTCATGTGCATCATATCCTTTGTGAAAGCACAGAAATGCCTTCGAAAAGGGCATACTGCTATTTTGGCCCTCGTTGCTGAGCAGCCATCAGAAGAGGAGAAGGTTGATGATATTCCCATCGTTTGTGAATTTTTGGAAGTATTTCCCGAGGATTTGCCTGGTCTGCCACCACACCGTCAAGTTGAATTTCAAATCGATCTAGCACCCGGAGCGGCACCAATCGCTCGGGCACCTTACAGACTGGCACCAAGTGAATTGCAAGAGCTATCTACTCAGTTACAGTAATTGTTGGATAAAGGTTACATCCGACCTAGCTCATCGCCATGGGGATCTCCAGTCCTGTTTGTTAAGAAGAAGGACGGAACTTTCCGTATGTGTATCGACTATCGTGAACTGAATAAAGTCACAATCAAGAACCGTTATCCTTTGCCTCGTATAGACGATCTCTTTGATCAACTCCAGTGATCAAGTTTCTATTCCAAGATAGATCTTAGGCCCAGTTACCATCAATTGAGAGTCCGAGATGAAGATATCTCTAAGACTGCTTTCAGGACAAGGTACGGCCACTACGAGTGTATGGTCATGCCTTTCGGATTAACCAACGCACCAGCAGTATTCATGGACCTCATGAACCGTGTGTGTAAACCATACCTTGATCAGTTTATCATCGTTTTCATCGACGACATTCTTATTTATTCCAAGAACGAGGAGGAACATGAGGAACATCTACGCTTAATTCTGGAATTACTTAAGAAGGAGCAGCTATATGCTAAGTTTTCCAAGGGTGAATTCTGGATTCGAGAAGTTCAATTCTTAGGACATGTGGTTAACGAGAAGGGAATACATGTCGATCCATCAAAGATTGAAGTCATTAAGAATTGGGTAGCACCGACGACTCCGACTGAGGTGCGACAATTTCTAGGATTGGCTGGATATTACCATCGATTCATCGAGGGATTTTCAAAGATTGCACAACCTCTCACTGCCTTAACTCAAAAGGGTAAAGCCTATAACTGGGGCGATAACCAAGAGTCAACATTCCAACATCTTAAGCAGAAACTTTGCAGTTCACCTATCCTAGCTCTTCCTGAGGGTACGGACGATTTTGTGGTGTATTGTGATGCATCCATTCAGGGTCTGGGTTGTGTTCTAATGCAACGAGAAAAGGTGATCGCATATGCTTCGTGTCAACTAAAGATTCACGAGAAAAACTACACCACTCATGATCTAGAGTTGGGAGCTGTAGTTTTCGCACTAAAGATATGGAGACACTACTTGTACGGTACCAAGTGCACTATCTTTACCAATCATAAGAGTCTTCAGCATATCTTCGAGCAGAAAGAGTTGAACATGAGACAGCTTCGTTGGGTCGAGCTCTTGAATGATTATGACTGTGCGATCCAGTATCATCCGGGTAAGGCTAATGTTGTACCTGATGCCCTAAGTAGAAAGGAAACCAAGCCCAAACGAGTTCGATCATTACAGCTTACCATTCACCCCGGATTACCTGACAAAATCTGTATTGCTCAACTTGAAGCTCTGAAAGAGGAAAACCTACCGCTGGAAGGTACACGCGATATGGAAGCACAACTCGAGGTCAAATCTGACGGTATTCGCTACTTCGCTGAGCGAATATGGGTTCCAGTATTCGAAAACTTAAGGGAACTAGTCATAGATGAGGCTCATAAATCTCGTTACTCTATTCATCCAGGTTCCGACAAGATGTATCATGACCTAAAGGTGCTGTATTGATGGCCAAAGATGAAGGCCGATATAGCCACCTATGTGAGCAAGTGCCTGACTTGCGCGAAGGTCAAAGTGGAATATTAAAATCCTTCTGGTCTTCTCCAGCAACCAGAGATTCCCATGTGGAAATGGGAGCAGATATCCATGGACTTTATCACAAAATTTCCATGAACTCCTACCGGATGTGATACCATTTGGGTAATAGTCGATCGTTTAACAAAGTCCGCTCACTTCTTAGCAATCAAGGAAACCGATAAAATGGATAAGCTTACTCGTATTTACTTAAAAGAAGTAGTCTCGTGGCACGGGTTTCCAATCTCTATCATTTCGGATCGTGATGCACGATTCACCTCTCGTTTCTGGCAATCGTTACTTAAAGCTTTAGGCACGCGTCTAGATATGATCATAGCATACCATCCTCAAACTGATGGCCAGACGGAGCGTACAATTCAAACTCTGGAGGACATGCTACGAGCTTGTGTGATTGATTTCGGTAACACTTGGGAATCTCACCTACCATTGGTGGAGTTCTCTTACAACAACAGTTATCACACTAGCATCAAGGAAGCTCCATTTGAAGCATTATCTGGATGGAAATGTCGTTCTCCTATTTGTTGGGCCGAGGTTGGGGATAGTCAACTTACAGGTCCTGAACTCATGCTTGAAACTTCTGAGAAAATCGTTCAAATTAGAAACCGTATGGCAGCAGCTCGTGATCGTCAAAAGAGCTATGCCGATAAGCGTCGTAAACCGTTAGAATTTCAAGTAGGGGATATGTTCTTGTTAAAAGTCTCACCTTGGAAGGGTGTCATTCGTTTTGGGAAACGAGGCAAGCTGAATCCTCGTTATGTTGGACCATTCAATATAGTGAAGAGAATCGGGCCAGTAGCGTATCAAATAGACCTACCTGATGGACTTAGTGGGGTACACAATGCCTTTCACGTCTCAAACTTGAAGAAATGTTTGGCAGACGAGTCACTCGTGGTTCCTCTTGAGGAACTGCACATTGATAAACAACTACGTTTCATCGAAAAACCAGTCGAAATCATGGATAGGGAGGTCAAAACGTTAAAACGCAGTAAAATCCATATTGTCAGAGTTCGTTGGAACTCGAAACGCGGACCGGAATTCACTTGGGACCAGATGATGCGCAAGTATCCTCATCTGTTCAAGCAATCCACGTCAAACTCTTAAGGTACTATTTCATTTTTGGGATGAAAATTCTTTCAACTAAGAGATGATGTGACATCCCGGGAAATTTTTTTTATTACTATCTAATTTTCGGGACGAAAATTCTTTCAACTAGGGATGATGTGACAATCCGACTTTTCAAGATAATTCCGTTAAGTTTTCTGTTAATACCCAACTCTGTTAACTCAATATTAAACCCCAAGGACCAATTCTGTCATTCCTGAACCTCAAACTTCAGGGACTTATCCTGCCAACTCCCTAAACTAAATCGGTTGACTATAGAAAGTCAAAATTGAAGGATTTTGTTCCTGTTGACCTTCATAAAGTCAAATTCACAAACATTGATCTTAATTCACAAATTGTAACCGAACTTTACATAATTTCGTAATTGATTCGATCATTATTAACAATTTCGACATCATTGAACCTTTAGTTATCGTTATCAATTCGAATTAAACCCAATTATTGTGTAATTATATCATAACCGTCGACCGGTAATGAATATCCATCAAATTCGGGCTATTCGATCACGATTCTCGCAAGCGAACACTCTGCACACACTAAACGATCATCTTTGAAGCTTCTATGCAACCCAATTCGATTGGAGAAGAAGTTACAGTTGCCGGAGATCAAGTTCTTCACGGTCGGCACCTGTTTTAGTCGAACTCCATCAATCCGATACCATTTCAGGTAATTGAACACACCTTCACCTTCATTTTTTACTTCCAGATGAAAAGCCCTATGCCAATTAGGGCTTACAACATCGAAATTAGCAAGAACCCGATTCTAGGGTTCATACATTCGAGGTTTAATCGATTACCAGTCTAGGTGTGATCTCAATTCAATTAACCTACACCTCTAGACTCGGAATCGCCTGTGCAATGAAAGCCCAATGTTAATTTAATAGTATAACATCGAATTGGTCACGATCTTGAATCTAGGGTTCATACGAAACCCACTTTGGGGCTTTTGATTCTAAACTCGATTAAAATTCAATTGAATCATATGGTTAAACTCGCGACCATCTACTCTTTGAAAGCCCCATATCAATTGAATCAAATAACATCGAATTGATTATAAACCGTAAACTAGGGTTCTTCATAAAAAAACGATTTAGGGGTCTCGACCTTAAACTCAACCTTAATCAAATTAAGTTACACCATCAGATTCGCAATGCTCTAATCAGTGAAAGCCCTATGATTTAAACAACTTTTAACATCAGATTTTATCAAATCGAATCTAAGCTTATAAACTAGGGTTTCGGATTCTAAATCAGGGATTAATCGATCCAGACTCAATGATTTCCAAATTAAACGCATACACATACTCGCAAACACACGTTTTGCAAAACCCCTATACTGTTTTGATCGATCTGTATCATCTTCGTTGGTTTTGGGACTAGGTTCGATCATGCGTGGGTTTTGGTAGAGAGATACACTGGAACTCGTTGATAAAACCATTTGAAATCGGGTTATGTTGCGATACCCTAGCGGGCGGGATTGGTTAGGACTGTGTGCGTGTGTGGGAGAGACCCGGGTTCTAGGCCGGGCTCTCACATTTTATTTTTGAGGCATTTTTGATTTTATTTAATAATTAAAAATCAAACGCTATATTAATATAATATTATATTAATGTGTTTTAGCCCGGGAAACAACCCGTAGGCTCGGGTTTGAATTTATAAACTATTTTCATTATTATTTTCCACTTTTAAAAATAGCATATTTTTATTAGTTTCAAGCCATAACCTCGTATAAAATAATATATTTATATTATTTTCAACCCGTGATTAATATTATAAAATAATATATAAGTTATATTATTTCGGCTCGTTTAATTACCTCGTGTGACGTTTTAAAACTATAAATAATATAAATTGTTATATTAATTACCTACGTTTATATTCTCGATTAAAAATAATATATTTATTATTTTTCCACACAAATGATTATTTTGATAATCCTGCGAACCTAAAAATAATATATTAAATTATATTATTTTCCAAAATTTTGTAAACGACTCAAACGTACGAATTTATGTATTTGTTTAATTATTATTCGTTATTAACATACGACACGTAACGCTTCGATCGTAATTTTTGTATTAAGAATCTTTATTCCCGTAGACACGTTCATCCACTCTTAAATCCTTAGAATGCGTTAAGACATTCTAACCTTCCGTGTCGTCTTCACAATTCCCATTTTATCCCTAATTGTTATGTTGTAATTCTAGGGCATCCGTGAGCCGTTTCAGGCTAACGTTTGAGATTCCAACCTCGTACTTGTGTGATTTCTACCTACGCAACTCAGGTGAGTTTTCACGGCAACTTTTACTGTTTTATCTTGGGGGAGAAAACATGTCACAAACTATTTTTTGGACTACTGTATTCATATGTTATCAATGTTAAAGCTAAGCGTAACACGCTATCACTGAAAGTCCTTAACACACATACGACAGTTAATATGAGTTGTGATTGATTGCTGATTAGAGTTGAGTGTGTGTCCTAGTTCAATACCCGATAGGTGAGAATTAGTCATTTAGTCTTCGTCATTAGGAATCCGGGTGTCAGTTGTCTGAGAGGAAGCCGGTATTAGGTGTCTAGTGATTGTTGCTATTCGTGTCATAGTTGTTATCTTGGGATTACCCCATGCATTCTTCTAGTGTATTGGTAGATGAAGAGACTAAGAGGTAATCTGTCTATTAGGGTACTTTATCATAGTTGGAAATACCTGAGAAGTGATCCAACCATCTGGTAAGTTAGTACGCTTTAGGTTCCTAAGTTGGTGACACCCTGAGTGTGATTAGGGATCCACTAGGTAGTCTTTAGTTGTCATCTTTAGAAACCCAGACCCATCATAGTTTCCAGAACCGGTAGAAGTTATGCTTTGCAAGTAGGATTCCGACCTAGGTGGTATTCTTCCCATTCTTGATTTCACCTTTGTTTTTTGATCTTGATAGTTGAGTCGACCTTAGTTTGTTGCATTCTCAGTTAATATTGGTGTAGTCAACCCCCCATGCCAATTCAATCTTTAGTCCTAGTCAGAGTATAGTATAGTTATACAGTGTCTCTAAGGTTTGATAACTCGGTTTACCGTTAAGCTGTGCTACACTCGATAGCTACACTTGCCTGTCAGTGCGGTTTAGTTGAAGGTACTCCTTTTATTACTTAGGTGTCTAGGTTAGGTTTTGTTATTATTTTAATAGACCGTCTGGGCGACATCAAGTGTTTGGCGCCGTTGCCGGGGACACTTAGCAATAGTAATATTAGCTTTAACTAGTTCTATTAGTGATTTTTGGTTTGTTTTGTTTTCTGTTGAGTCTTGTATGCTACTAGTGAGTCTTATCTGAGTGTCTAATTTAGAATCGAGTTGTGTCAGTTTATGCACCTTTTCCTCTACTAGTGTTTCTGTCTTTGACCTTTTTTTGTTTTATTTCATTCTTGTGTAAGTTTATGCACCACACTCGTTCGCAGGGATCATAACCATATTCATCTTTTCAAGAGCCCAAACGAGAGCCACGAGCGCATCCACGACTTTCAAGAGCGTTTGAAAGAGATTTGCAAATCTCAGGTACGTTCTACTAGCCTAATTCCATTTCCTACTATAGGTGACGCTGACCCACCAGCTAGATGTACCGTGCACCAGAGGGCAAGTGATGGGGTCACGGGCGCGAGATCTTCGATCACACGCCCCACTATACCAAACACCAATTCTTGGCAGATCCCATCACATGTCATGAGTACGATCACTCATGCCACCCAATTCCATGGCCTCGAGGATGAGGATGCAACCGGACATGTGTCTCGCTTTGCGCGCATATGTGATACTTTCAATCTCACCGGTGGTAGAAGAGGAAGAACCGGTGGAGGAAGAGATAGTTATGGAGAAGCCTGCCGAGAAGGCAGAGGAGAAGAAGAAGGGGTGGAGATGAAGTCCCCCGAGATTGACTTGAGTCGTGTTCCCTATTCAGCGCGCTTGCTGCCACATAAACACGCTAGGGAATACGGTACCTTCCTTGTTATGTTTAAACAACTCAAGTTCAATCTCCCATTCATAGAGGTCCTTTAGAACATGCCTAAGTATGGCAAATTCCTCAAAGATCTTCTTTCCAACAAGAAGAAGCTAGAGGGGATCTCTGAAGTCTCACTTAGTGAGCAATGTTTTGCTGCGGTGCAGAACAAGCTGCCCGAGAAATTAGGAGATTCGGGTCGTTTCACGATTCCGTGTCTCCTATGCAGTTTGCCCTTGCACCACGTGTTGGCCGACCTAGGTGATAGCATCAATCTGATGCCCTATTCGCTATATAAACAACTAGACCTAGGAGAACCGCAGCCAATGCGCATGAGCATTTCCTTGGCTGACCGCTCAGTCAAGTATCAACGGGAAATTATGGAGAATCTTTTAGTGAAAGTAGGTAAGTTTGTATTTCCCGTGGATTTTGTTATTCTGGACATGGAAGTGGTTTATAGAGTCCCACTCATCCTAGGACACCCGTTCTTACGTACCGCCAAGGCGATGATTGATGTCTTTGACGGGAAACTCACACTTAGTGTGGGGGATGAGTTTATTACATTCGAGGCTACAAACTCCGTGGATGATGTTGGCGAGCATAGCCACTCCATGTGCATGCTTGATACCTTCATGGACGATCATCGGGACTCAAATCCATTAGAGGATGATTGGGATAAAGGAATATTAGAGGAACCTCCGGATTGGTTGGATGAGTTTGAAAAGAGTTTGATAGGGTCCCCATTTTTGAGTGCTGGCGAGGATGATTTCAGTTTGAGTGAGATTCTAGCACAAGTGGGGAAGATAGTATGTGAGCCACCCACGGTGGTGGGTGTGGATGAACCCGAAGCTCCTGGTAAGAGCTTGGAGGTCGTAACCAAAGAGAATCTTACTCCTGAGCCTATACCCATTTATGTTCTTTGTGCTGAGGGGCATGAGACCGAGTCATCCCCTAAAACTAGGCCGCCCCGTGAGAGAAATCGTGCTTTGATAGATTTATCTAGTTTGAGGAGAATGAAAAACCCAAGTGTGGGGATGTTTAGAAGTGATAACTTGCTAGGATATTTGAACCGTGTTATCTTCGGCCCAGGTAGGTTTAAGTTGTGGTGGAAAGATCTAAGTGCTAGAGGTTCAGTGTTTGATAGGAGTAGGAGTATGCTGAGATTGTGGAGAACCGGTAGGCCGCAAAGGATGAAGGCGGTGCCGGTAAGGATTAAGGAGAAGCCTCCTGATATGCTTGCGTGAGTCTCGGGCAAGTGCTCGGGTGTAGAGTTTGTACGAGTCTTTTTGGTTAATTTCGTGCTATTTTTTGTGTTTTTCGGTTTGTGTGTTTTGTGTGTGTCATGTTTTGCAGGGATTCGCGCTTAATTCGGTGAGGAAAATCTTCGAGAATGAAGTTCCAGGTATTTTTACATATGTTTTTATGCTTGAAATAGGTTTTTATGGAATTTGGGTGAATAAAGTTTGAGGGGTCAAAAATTTTCTAAGCACAAAAACCCTCAAAACTTTCTGTAACCAGGGGTCCCTCGCAGTACGCGAGGATTTTTCTGTGGTTTCTCGCGGTACGTGAGAGGTTTAGGAATGAGCCGGCTTGATTTTCATCTCCTCGCGGTACGCGAGGAGTGGCTCCTGATCCTTCGCGGTACGCGGGGCCCTCCTGGTTTTGCCCTTATTCCCTTGTTTCCCATAGTTTTCCACCACCGTCCACCATCCACCACTATCACCATCACAACCATCACCCACCATAGCCATCCTATACCACCTCTATCCATCATCCATTCACATCATCCATATTCACCGACCACCATTACCATGGAAACTTGAAACCGTTTCGATCCGATGAACCCACTTTGCCGTTGCATGCATGTGTTTGTGTTTACCACCCATTGAGTATGTTTCTCTGCATGCTATCTATCTTGAGTCTTTCAATTGTCAGTCAGTTTTTATTTTATTTTATTTGAGTCAGTTTAATGCTGTTGTGAGGTTTATTTTGCAGGTTTTGTCATTCCACCCGTACTCAATCTCCAGTCGGGCGGGATTGATTATCTCTTATATCCAGTTCTAAAGGCAACCCGACAGTCGTTTGTGCAACCGCAACCGAAATGCTATACAGTGCACACATGGAAGAACGAAGATGCACATTTGTTTGCATATACATTACCAGCTAAGTCGCTTCCTGTTTCTGTTTTATTTTTGCATCTTTTATTTTTAGTTGTGTTTTCCTTCACATTGAGGACAATGTGTCTTTCAAGTGTGGAGATGTGAGTGTCTAGTTCAGCTAGTTTGTCTTGTTTATAAAAATAATAATACAAAAAAATTGAAAATTTTTGAAAATGTCCTTGGAAATAACTGCATATACTTGGAAAATGAGAGTACAACTTGATCTGCTTGTGAGTTTAAATGGTTAAATAATTGAAAATATATTTAATTAGTGATGTTTTGGTAGATCCAGCTAGCTAGTAAAGCTTAAATATCCTGTGAGTGTTACATAGGAAATAATTGAATTAAAATCATGATATCTTGTGGTATTCATCTTAGAGTGTCGGTAATACTGAAACTGTCAATATAGGTTGATAGGTACCACGTTAAGTTAAAATTTAGAGGTTTTTGAAATTTTATGGCACACCACTCCCTTTTTATGAGAATAAATCCGAGTTTGGTAGCGCCCGCATTCATAAATTCCATAATTCATGAGCTTATTTGATTAGAATACTGAGTGTTGCTTATGTGTTACCCTCTGGGATGGCCACTTGGAGAAAACGCCTCTAAGTGATTCTTATGTGCTTAATTTATAAACTGCATCCTATGTGCTACCTTCTGGGATGGTAACCTGGGAGACGCACCACTAGGTGAGGTTGATTCATGCATTTGATTATTGCTCATATTTCATCTATTCATTCATGATTTCATTATTTCTAAAAACCTGTAAATTTTAGTTTAATGTGGTAGGGTAAATCTATATGGTTTGATCCGTGCCTAGACATAACTGTGAGACGGGACTAGGTAGAGCTGTAGCTTTTAGTGTGAGCCACTTGGATTGATTGGTATCTGTATAAATTGGAATTAGAACACATTACCGGGGCTTGAAAGTTGGTGTTGGGTTTAATCGAACAGAAATACTGATTATTGCTTTTTAACGCGTGAGTATATTTTGCTAATTGGTAATTGATGTTTATTAAGTAGATCTGAGTTATGATTCCATTTGCAGCTTTTTCGAGGACGAAAAAAGGTTAAGTGTGGGGATGTTTGATGTAGTGCAAAGCACACATCTTTATTCCGTTGTATTCGTGCATTTTTAGATAGTTTTGTCTTTGTTTTGAGTCATTTTTGTTATGTACTGAGTCTATGATATGTTTACAGGTGCTCGTGATGATTACAAGTCAAATCATGAAGAAACCGAGCATGAGAGTGAAGTCGGAAGATCAAAAGAGAAAAAGTTGAAATACCAGTCTCTCGCGGTACGTGAAGACCAGAAAAACAACTCTCGTGGTACGCGAGGAAAGCCAGATGAGGCCGCGACTATTTTGGTTCTCGCGGTACGCGAGAGAGCTATTTTCTGAGAAAAACCCTAATTTTGATTTAACTAGATTTTGATTCCCATTATAAGAGGAGTTCGATCTTTTGCCGTCCAGAGAAGGGTTTAGAGGCGATTTTGAGGCTGGATAAGAGATTAGAGGTCGAAAGTTGAAGACTTTGCTTCCGGGTTCGTTAATTCTAGCGTTCTAGGTTTCAAGCTTTGATTTTTATCTTTGATTTGATTGTTTGATACCATGTTCTTGCTTAATACTTCTGTTTTAGTTGTTTTGAGTATGATCCTAGGTTAAAACATTAATATTTCCTAGGTCACATGATGAATACATGTTAAAGTTTCAATTTTTATCGGTTTTTAGATTCAATTAATGGGTTTATGATTTTGTAAACGATCTTGAGTTGATTATTGTGATGTTATTGCATGTTTAGATCTGATCTGGTGTTTGATTTCAATTCCTTGCGTTGATTGTGGTTGTCTGCCAGTTTGATCTTCGTATCTTGGTCATAGATCTTAGGGTTTGTGATTAGGGTGGTTTGCTAGACGTAGTAGCCATAGGAGTTGTGATTGATTGCTGATTAGAGTTGAGTGTGTGTCCTAGTTCAATACCCGAGAGGTGAGATATAGTCATTTAGTCTTCGTCATTAGGAATCCGAGTGTCAGTTGTCTGAGAGGAAGCCGGTATTAGGTGTCTAGTGATTGTAGCTATTCGTGTCATTGTTGTTATCCTGGGATTACCCCGTGCATTCTTCGAGTGTATTGGTAGACAGAGAAACTGAGAGGTAATCTGTCTATTAGGGTAGTTTATCATAGTTGGAAATACCTGAGAAGTGATCCAACCATCTGGTGAGTTAGTACGCTTTAGGTTCCTTAGTTGGTGACACCCAGAGAGTGATTACGGATCCACTAGGTAGTCTTTAGTTGTCATCTTTAGAAACCCAGACCCATCATAGTTTCCAGAACCGGTAGAAGTTGTGCTTTGCAAGTAGGATTCCGACCTAGGTAGTATTCTTCCCATTCTTGATTTCACCTTTGTTCTTTGATCTTGATAGTTGAGTCGACCTTAGTTTGCTGCATTCTTAGTTAATCTTAGTTTAGTCAATCCCCCCAAACCAATTGAATCTTTAGTCCTAGTCAGAGTGTAGTATAGTTATACAGTGTCTCTAGGGTTCGATAACTCGGTTTACCGTTAAGCTGTGCTACACTCGATAGGTACACTTGCCTGTCAGTGCGGTTTAGTTGAAGGTACTCCTTTTATTACTTAGGAGTCTAGGTTAGGTTTTGTTATTATTTTAATAGACCGTCTGGGCGACATCAATAAGTCAGAGTATTTTACAGCAAAAAATAATTTGGATCGATCTTTGTATAAATTTTCAGCTTGAGGGTTGTTTATTGAATATTTCTAATCCTTTGCAAGAAAATAATATTTTATATATAACTGGTATTTAAATACCCAACTGTTTACAAAATATTGTTCAAAAACCATTACATAATCTCCCTGCATCACATAATGTATTTTTGAGCCACAAGGTAGGTTTTTATGTGCCTAGGGAGTTTATCCTTTGGGCACCTAACTTTGTAATATCAAGGGAGTATCCTATGTCTAGGAAATCGTCATCCTAAGACACCTCCTCTTGATTTATATCATGTAGGGCTATCTCCTGTGCGTAGGAGTCGACATCCTTTCAACACATAACCTTATCAAAAACATATTTACAGTTGTCCCCAACCCTATCCCTTAGGACTAGCCTTGAAAGGCAATCTGTTTCATTAATTACCTAAAAACATTTTCGAAAATAAAACGTCAGCGCGAACGCCGGTGATCACGTTTATCATGACACGAAAATATTTTGGCATGAACAATATTAAAGCATTTAATCATTATATTCTGTGTACAGACTACACATTCAGCAAGTTATTTCATCTGAGCTTACAATCACGATATACACTGGCATCTCCCTCTGTAATGTGACTGCTAGGGCCGCTGTCCTAGTCTGACTTGTTGTGTTGTATACCACCTCCGTCTTACATCACATACAGATTCAGTGCCAGCCGTCTTATAGGAACTTTACCCATAAGACGGGTATCCCATGATCAAGTTTTACGTATACCTATGGCCCGAATGTCAATCGATAGCAAGCCCCTCATCCATTAAAGTATTTAATACATGATTTTCCATTTTCGTAAACGTAACTAGTTTGAAAGTAATAAACGTAATCACCTTAATAGAAGATAGCAACGACTAGGATTGGTAGTGTCTTAAGAACGTGGCTCTATAGCTCTAGCACCTGATCTTAATTCCTAAGCGTTTCCTTGTTTCTTGAAGCGTTTTATCAGGAGTGCAGTGCTCAAATGAATGTAAGAGAATGCTTAAGAGTGTTGAGCGTTAATAGAAGCGGGTTACAGATTCTAGGAGTAAAAACTCATTTGAGTTTTGGTGTAGAAATGAAATGGCCCGAGCTTTCAATTTATAGGCCCATCTAAGCTATGAGACGGACCTTTATGGGGGGTGAGAGTCCGTCATCGCCTCCCCATGATGGACCATTATGGTGGGTGATAGTCCGTCATCACTTTAGGGTTGCTAGTCAGCATTACACGTGTTAGCCTCCGGTTGAATTGCAGCATTATAGGGTTATACGCGTCACTACACCATCATGAGTCACCCTGACACGTGTCATTCCCTGTTTAACTCCTTCATCTGCCTGTAATGGACGGTTACAGGCAGTGATGGTCCGTTACAACCTCAAATTTCCAATTCTTTTACGTTTTGGTCCTTGAACTTTGAGCTATTTACACATCAAGTCCATGGAGTTCATTTCCTGCCAAATTAGGACCAATTCTTGACTGGTGTTACATCCTCCCCACCTTTATTTCAATATCGTCCCGAGATTTACTGAAATATGTGTAGATATTTCTTTTTCATTTCAGACTCTAGTTCCCACTTGTATTCAGGTCCACGCCTGGAGTTCCACTTTACTTTGACCAACACCAGCCTTTTCTTTATCAACTTTCTAACTTGACTGTAACATCCTGGAAATTATAAACTAGTAGTTTGGGTTAGTGGGACGACCCGAACCTATATTAAATGAGAAGAAATTGAAAGGATTAATATACAAGGTGCGTTTAACTACCGGAATGTCATAGTTAGTAGTTTAAATAAAGGATCGTGATCGATGCGTGCGAGAAAGAAGTAAAGGGACCCGAAACAAAACTAGTGGGTGTTTATAAACCACTCTAATCGTAAACCCTAGGGCCACTTTTGGAACCTAGGTCTGCGACGGCCGAAAAGGAGGCGGGAGAGAGGGAGACGACCGAAAAGCGGAGGAGATCGACGGAGGGGCGGCGTGGCGGTGTTAGCTTGATCAGGTAAACCTTGTTTACGTTCTAATACACGTTTTTGTTAGTATTTATGTTTAAACCCCGATAAGGGTTCGGATTTCTTGATCACGGACGATGACTAAGATGAGCACGGTGGTGATGTCGGCTACGGTGGTGGTTACGGGTGTAGCAGGAGGCGGCAGTGACTAGGTAGAGATGCATGGTGGTAACCGGCAACAAGCGGGATCACGGTGATAACCTAGGTGGCGTGGCGAACGGCTGCCGAAGGAAGAGAGAAAGAGGAGGATGAGCTAGGGCGGTGCGACGGGGGCACGGATGCCGGTGGCTGCTGTGGTGGCGCGTCACAGAGGTGAACAGCGGAGGACGAGGGGTGGTGCTTCCGACGGAGAGAAAGACTCGGATGGAATACGATGGTGTTAGTAGTTACTAGATTAGCCGTTTAAGGTTTTACCACGGTGGAGAAGATGGAGAAGGTGCATGACGAGGAGGACGAAGAAGGCAGCGGTGATGCGCACGGTGGTGGTGCCCGAGACGGAGACGGACGACGTGAGGAGCCGGTTAGGGTTCCCCCTTCGTGCATGGTTTACATGCGTGCGGGAAATCCGGCTCGTGCACGAGCGTGTGTGAGGGACTAGGGCTTGCATGGTCTTGAACGTGCATGCATGAGACTCAAGACCACGAGTCCTAACTGAGTCGGGATCAATATTATATGTAAACCCGAAGACTAGGGTTTTTGCGAAGTTTGAATGACGAGCCGATGAGACAAGTGTTGGGGTTTATTTTATTACGTTATCCGACATGTTTAGAACGCATTCTGATCATGTGATCACGTGTTTTTTAGGTTTGGGATTCTAGCGTGGACAGACGAATTGTAGAGCTAGGACTTACGTGCATCATAAATGGTGAGTTTCTAATCCATCCCCTCTTTAAATGTTTTTAATGTTTTGAGGCTATCGTACATACTTTCAAGACGTGTTTTATTGCACTACGTGTGTAAAGAGCTTTGGGGGCGTAACCCGATGAGTTTATAAATTTAAGTATTCAAATATGGGGCTAAGGGACTGTGTGTTGTCCATAGGGTGTGTGGGTTACAGGTGGGGATATGGTCGTGGGTCGTATAGTGATCTAATAGGGGTGAGTCAGAGGACGAGTTTACATGTCATGCAGGTATGACTAGTAGGTGCTACAGGGTGTGTACGTACATGGTATGTGTTTAGGTAATGAGACATAGTAATTGTATGTGTGCTGTTATAATAATGGTGCATTGTGTTATGAGTTAGTCGAGGTGAGTCGGGTTATAAGCTAAACGCTTATGAATACATGTAGGATACGTTATCCTAGCACTATGTGTGGGGTGCATGTGAAGTTAATGAGGCTTGTAAATGAAGTATGTGTTTTGTGTTTGATATTGTGTGTTTTGTGTCGTTGTCCTTGTGGCACAAGGGGTATTGTGTTTGCATCGTTGTGTCTATGACACGACAAATGGGACTGTGAAGGACGAAGTCCTTCGGGAAGTCACCAAAGGTGACAATATTCAACAGGTTAATGATGTGCTCGGGGTGTGACGAACACCCTGACGAGGGTGTAATGACGAGGTATGTGTTTGTGTGCATATTTATGTGTTAAACTGCATGCAAGTGTTGAGTTATATTTGTTGCACATGAGATGATATTATTGTGCTGTGTAGATAATATTATTGTGCTGTGTAGATGATATTAATGAGGCGAGTAGAGTTAGATTGACCATTGTGTCGGGATTGTGATGTGGTGTTTGCAATTGTCGTGCCAGTTAAATTGTGAGAAACTTGGTCAAGGTTGAGTAAGTCAATGTCTAGGGATTAGTTGTGTTAACCAGGTTTTCGGGTTAATACGGGTGGTAGATTACGAGTATTCAGTGTAGTAAGATTGATTCATGTCGGTGAGATTTATAAGGTTATGTTTGCGGGATGAGTCTGGGGTGGTGAACCTTTTGGGATATCATAAGATAACAGGGGTTATCTATATGATAATAAATTGTAAAACTATGTTATAAGAACCGGAGAGTGTCCTGGATGGACATAAACATTAATTGTGACGAGATGGCTTTTAATTAAATTAAACTATTAGAACTCACTCAGCGTAGCTGAACTTGTGTGTAAGCTTGATTGTTTTGCAGGTGAGCTTCGTGGTTGACGTATCTTGACTTGGGAGGGTGCTACTCGGATCGGTGTGCAGACATTTGTGAGGTAAACTTAATAACGATAAAGACATTGTAGAGTAATTATTCTTTTAGAAAGACTTCCGTTGTATGTTTGATAAATTAAAGGTATATTTTTAAATGGGATACCTAGTGAGGAGATCCAAGTGTAGGATGCCCAGTTTGGGGACTTACATTGACGGTCCTCAATTTGCAAGGGTTGTTCTACGAATTTTAGTCTACATCTTGTAGAGGCATTACAAGAGATTTATCTGCAAAACACTTATGCATATTTGACACATGGAACACAACGTGTACTCTGTTCATTTCTTCTAGTAATTCTATCTGATAAGCGACATGTCCGATTCGTTTCAAGATATTAAATGGTCCAACAAAGCGTGAACTCCGCTTTCCTTTCTTCCCGAATCGTACTACACCTTACCAAGGTGATACTGTTAATAATACTTTGTTACCTACATTAAATTCTAACGGCTTTCTCCATTTATCGGTCACAAGCTGCCTTTAATGTGACATCCTGTCATTTAGAATTAATCCTGTTAGCTTAAACTCAGTTAATCCCGTTAATTCTTAACCTAAATAACTCAATTTCAAACCCAAGTATTAATTCTGCCATTATCCAAACACAAATTCACTCAAACTACAAGGACTAAGGTTGTAATTACCCCAAACTCGATTTATTGACTTTGTAAAGTCAAAATCAGAGAGTTTTGTGTTCCTGTTGACTTTTGAAAGTCAAACTCGTTACCATTGATCCAATCCCAACCCGAATCCTTCAAATCTGATCGAAATCTCGCAGGATTATGCAAAGCTTTAATGGCCTCGACCGTTTTACAATCATTTACAAGCATTATCGATCCTTTATGATTGCGAATTAAGCACATTAACTCATTCTAAAACCGTAACCATCAACCCTTAACAAGAACCTTCGAATTCGACTGATTTCGATTACCATTCGGCAATCAAACATTCCCCACACCTTACTCGCACCTCTGTTGAACTTTTGCACACACGAACTTGGTTGGAGTCGAAGCCGGAGTTGTCGGAGACCAACCCACGCAAGTCGGAACTGAGGTCTAGCCGATCTCCATCAACTCGATATCATTCAAAGTAACCAGTCACGCCTACAGACTCGCCTTCACTCCTAGAACCAAAGCCCTAACATATCAAGGGCTTATATCATCGAATTCGGCAAGAATCTAACCTAGGGTTCATATTCATTCGGGTTCAATCGAAATCCACCCTAGACTCGATTTAAACTCAACTAAACTGTATGGACAGAATCGCAATTCATCACTCATCGAAAGCCCTATGATTTTAACAACTTTCATTATCAGAATCTTTCAAATCGATTTGGTATTCTTGATCTAGGGTTTCGGTTTTTTAATCTGCAATTAAGCGATATTAGACTTGATGATTTTAAAATTAAACTCACCTACAGATCCGTAATGACTCGATTAACAAAACCGATAACCAATTTTACTCAATCGTGGTCGAAATCTTATGGATTGGGACTGATCTGGACTCGGCTTCGATTAAGAATTGGAACATGGGGGAATTCTCTGTTAAAACCTATTGGATCCGGGACTTGTTGCAATTACCCTAGCGGGTGGAGTGGTAAGACGGTGTGTTGGTGGGGAGGGAACCCGGGTTCGAGTCTCCCCACCCCAATCTTTGGTTTTAATTATTTTAAGCTATTATTTTTAATATAAAACCCACCCCAATATTATTATATTAATATATTAATGTGTTTCGGAACCTAAAACCACCCGTAGGCTCGGGTCTAGTTTTGTAACCCATATTTATTATTATTACCCACTTTTAAAATAATATATTTATATTATTTTCAACCCGTGACCCCAATTAAAAATAATATATTTGTATATTATTTTCACCACATTAATTGTGATCGTGTCACACTTCAAAGTTATAAATAATATAATTATTTATATTATTTACCCACGTCGTTATTTTCTAAATAAAAATAATAAATTTATTATTTAGTCACGCAATTAATTATGGTGTTATTTCCCTAAACTTAAAATTAATATATTAAGTTATATTATTATTTTCCTAACCATTATTTAAATGGAACAAACACATGAATATATTTATTTATTAATACTATTCGTAACTAAAGACGTTCGTCACGAAACACATTTACCTTAATTAGTACATTAAGAAATTTTTACTTCTGTGAACAAAATTGTCTACTCGTTAATCCTAAGTATGTTTTAGGACGTTCAAATCTTCCGTGTCGTCGTCACAAAAATCTCATTGTATCCCTAACTATTATGCTTATAATTATAGGGCATACGTAAGTTGTTCACATGCTAACACTCGTGGTCTCAATCTCATTCCTTTGCAGTACCATATACTACACAACTCAGGTGAGTTTCACTGTTTTAAATTGGGGGAAAAAACATGTACACAAACCAACATCTTTTACTTGTTTTCCCGTTGGGGGAGAAACAGGCACGCAAACAAACATTATTTAACATGTTTTTCCCGTTGGAGGAGAAAACATGACGCAAACTCTTTTGATTATTGTAATTCATATGTTATCACGGTTAAGGCTAAGTGTAACACACTATCATGAAAGTCCTCACACACATCGGACCGTTAATATGGAATTAGCGAGGTAATTTTCGTAGTACTACTAGGTTTGACAAACCCCACCCGCATTAGTCGCGACAAACCCCACCCACGTTAGTCGCGCTAACTCGATTGGAGGTCGAACGGGTGAAATATTGACCTTGACACATTCGCCATGGTTGATAGACATGGTGGGAGGCATTCAAACACAATCAGTCAGCTTCGGTTGCGAGCGCTTTAGTAAGACATGAACATAGGTTAGCTACTTATAGATACACATATTGAATGTACATAATCTTGCAACGCTCTTATACAAACTTGAAACCTGTGAACTCACCAACCTAGTGTTGACACTTTTCTTACACGTTTTCTTAGGTTGCTATGTATAGGTGCACACTAGGGCATGCATGGAGTCTCGTTATCTTTTCAAGTTTTGATCAAACATTTATCATACTTTCTATTTAGACTTGACTTGGGCGCATTTGTTTTGCGCAGTAACTATTTGACATAAACCGCTTCCGCATTTAACTCTGAACATCTAATGGTTTTGTTTAAACTCATATAGTGTCGTTTGATGTAACTAATGACTGAGATCCTGGTTTGTCACACGCTTAAAGGTAAAACTCCGTTATTGGATTTTGGGGGTGTGACAGATTGGTATCATAGCCATTGGTTATAGAGAACTAGGATTGCATACTAGACTATAACCGCACACATGAAGTAGTTACACGACACGGGCACTCATACATGATACACATGGTATCCATACATATATTGCATTGCAAGCATGTGACAACATCCATATCATCTCTTCTGACCAGGAACACGTCATTCTCAGTGCATCATTATTCCCAGTTGCGACACTCGAGGAATCACCAAAATAACATCCACTCCCATCCGAGGGCAACAAAACGGAGCCTCCGGGGGAGTCACTCACACCACCATCATCTGCACCCTTGTTACACCACCAGAGCCGAAGAAGACACCGACTTGAGTCTATCGATGACACTGTCGAGTATGGTGGGCCTTCTCAAATCCGTATTAGGGACGACACACAGCACTGACACATATTTCTTGGAGTTAGGTTCGTCGGAGGCAAGTCCCTCTTGCACCCACTAGCAACAATACCCCGACCTCACTAGCTTGTCTACTCGTTAATCCTAAGTATGTTTTAGGACGTTCAAATCTTCCGTGTCGTCGTCACAAAAATCTCATTGTATCCCTAACTATTATGCTTATAATTATAGGGCATACGTAACCTGTTCACAGGCTAACACTCGTGGTCTCAATCTCATTCCTTTGCAGTACCATATACTACACAACTCAGGTGAGTTTCACTGTTTTAAATTGGGGGAGAAAACATCTACACAAACCAACATCTTTTACTTGTTTTCCCGTTGGGGGAGAAACAGGCATGCAAACAAACATTATTTTACATGTTTTTCCCGTTGGAGGAGAAACATGATGCAAACTCTTTTGATTATTGTAATTCATATGTTATCACGGTTGAGGCTAAGTGTAACACACTATCATGAAAGTCCTCACACACCTCGGACCGTTAATATGGAATTAGCGAGGTAATTTTCGTAGTACTACTGGGTTTGACAAACCCCACCCGCGTTAGTCGCGCTAACTCGATTGGAGGTCGAACGGGTGAAATATTAACCTTGACACATTCACCATGGTTGATAGACATGGTGGGAGGCATTCAAACACAATCAGTAAGCTTCGGTTGCAAGCGCTTTAGTAAGACATGAACATAGGTTAGCTACTTATAGATACACATATTGAATGTACATAATCTTGCAACGCTCTTATACAAACTTGAAACCTGTGAACTCACCAACCTAGTGTTGACACTTTTCTTACATGTTTTCTTAGGTTGCTAAGTACAGGTGTACACTAGGGCATGCATGGAGTCTCGTCATCTTTTCAAGTTTTGATCAAACATTTATCATACTTTCTATTTAGACTTGACTTGGGCGTATTTGTTTTGCGCAGTAACTATTTGACATAAACCGCTTCCGCATTTAGCTCTGAACATATAATGGTTTTGTTTAAATTCATATAGTGTCGTTTGACGTAACTAATGATGAGATCCTAGTTTGTCACACACCTAACGGTAAAACTCCGTTATTGGATTTTGGGGGGTGTGACAGATTGGTATCATAGCCATTGGTTATAGAGAACTAGGATTGCATACTAGACTACAACCCCACACATGCATTAGTTACACGACACATGCACTCATACATGGTATCCATACATACATTGCATTGCAGGCATGATGACAACATCCATATCACCCTCTTCTGACCAGGAACACGTCATTCTCAGTGCATCATCATTCCCAGTTGTGACACTCAGGGAATCACCAAAATAACATCCACTCCCGTCCGAGAGTAGCAAGACGGAGCCTCCGGAGGAGTCACTCACACCACCATCTGCACCCTTGTTACACCACCAGAGCCGAAGAAGACACCGACTTGAGTCTATCGATGACAATGTCGAGTATGGTAGGCCTTCTCAAATCCATATTAGGGACGACATACATCACTGACACGTATCTCTTGGAGTTAGGTTCGTCGGAGGCGAGTCCCTCCTGCACCCACTAGCAACAATACCCCGACCTCACTAGCTTTACTCTGTTTCATGCCTGAACCCGTGGGCCTCGCTAGAGGTACACCGTGTGGAGGCAGACCATTGCACCTATTATTGTAGAAATTCGTTGACACATAGATGTCACCACTTTCCCGAGCCATGGGCTCGCGCTTTGGTCGATATTCTATTGAAAAAAGATTGAACACAAGGTTGAGAACACCTTGCTCATTGCATACCCAAAACCCTATCCTGACTTAGTTGGAAGGACGACTACTTTGCCTCTTCCAGTAACACATAACCATGAACTAGTTTCACTTCTCAAAGTCGCATTTCGCGTGCATGATTCCATCTACAATCCGCTGGATTGGAACATCGTAGTGTATTTTAACTCGAGGGAATACTCGGATCAACGATTCCCGACTACTCATCCTAATATGAGTCCTAGTTGATCAATTGATGATTGATGACTAAGCCTCTTGATGACTTATCATATCTGACAACACTCTGTACTCGGCAATACAAACTAAAGGACATTTTGACACAGGACAGGGAGAAGCTAGGGTGAGCATGCAAAGCAAATTAACGTTACGAGTGCACACGTAATAGTAATTTGAGGTGCATGTAAGTCCTAGTGAAACCTAGTGTGTGGATAAATTGTCCTAATCAGTGATTTATAGACTTAAGTTTCCATGGTTAGTAGAAATTCTCGTAACCCACTCAATGACTAGTTGGTATCGTTAAACCTGTTCAACAGTTGATAGACGCAACTATCATGTCGAAAATGTTTACGGACACACTGAACTATCATTAATAGGATCCATCATTGTATTTCACTCATGTAAGAGCCTTAGTGAACTTAAGACTCTCATCCAGACTTGATCAATGAAACTATCTTGATTGAAACTCTAATAGAACCCATGGTAAACCCACCGACTCCAACTATGTTAACGGAATTTAAGGAATTCTTTCTAAGCTAACACGTTATTCCTTACACTCCAACAATAAATTCCATTTGACCCTATTACCTTATCCGGTGACTAATCCTTAGTCTAATTGGAATTATACCCCAACATATAAATCAAGCTGAAATCATTGGTCATGACAAATTGTTCGCCTTCCTCTCCCTAGTAGAGAAGACCTTCATGTCCAAGGAAAAAAGAGTGGTGTTGTCGTAGGCATCATATCTTTCAAGAAGGCACAGAAATGTTTGCGTAAGGGTCATACCGCTATTCTGACCCTTGTCGCCGAACAACCATCCGAGGAGAAGAAGTTTGATGATATTCCAATCATTCGTGATTATCCAGAAGTATTTCCCGAAGACATACCTGGTCTTCCGCCTCATCGTCAAGTCTAATTTTCAAATCGAGCTAGCACCTGGAGCAGCGCCTATTGCTCGGGCACCCTCCAGACTTGCACCCAGTGAATTACAAGAACTATCTACACAACGTCAAGAGTTGTTGGATAAAGGTTTCATCCGATCTAACTCATCGCCACGGGGAGCTTCAGTCCTATTTGTCAAGAAGAAGGACGTGACCTTCTGCATGTGCATTGACTACCGTGAGCTGAACAAAGTGACGATCAAAGATAGTTATCCTCTACCCCGCATTGATGATCTATTTGATCAACTCCAAGGATAAAGCTTCTATTCCAAGATAGATCTTAGATCCGGTTACCATCAACTGAGAGTCTGAGACGAGGATATCTCTAAGACTGCCTATAGAACTAGGTATGGCCACTACGATTTTATGGTCATGCCTTTCGGACTAACCAACGCACCCGCGGTATTCATGGACCTCATGAACCGTGTGTGTAAACCTTACCTTGATCAGTTCGTCATCGTCTTCATTGACGATATCCTCATCTATTCCAAGAATGAGGAAGAACATGAGGAGCATCTGCGTTTGATTCTGGATTTGCTAAAACAAGAACAGTTGTACGCAAAATTTTCCAAATGCGAATTCTGGATTCGTGAAGTGAAATTCTTAGGACATGTATTCAACGAGACGAGGATACATGTCGATCCTTCCAAAATAGAAGCCATCAAGAATTGGGTAACACCAACAACTCCGACAGAGGTGCGACAATTTCTAGGATTGGCTGGCTATTACCGTTATTTCATCGAGGGATTCTCCAAGATTGCTTAACCCCTCACTGCCCTAACTCAAAAGGGTAAACCCTATAACTGGGGTGACACCCAGGAGTCAACATTTCAACTGCTTAAACAGAAACTCTACAGTGCACCTATCCTATCCCTTCTGGAGGGGACGGATAACTTTGTAGTGTACTGCGATGCATCCATTCAAGGTCTTGGTTGCGTACTGATGCAACGCGAGAAGGTTATTGCATACGCTCCTCGTCAACTGAAAATACATGAGAAGAACTACACGACTCATAACTTAGAGTTGGGAACCGTGGTATTTGCACTAAAGATCAGGAGACATTACTTGTATGGTACCGAGTACACTATCTACACCAATCACAAGAGCCTCCAGCACATCTTCGAACAGAAAGAGTTGAACATGCGACAACGTCGTTAGATCGAACTCTTGAGTAACTATGACTGTGCCATTAAGTACTATCCGGGCAAGGCTAATGTAATAGCCGATGCTCTAAGTCGAAAGGAAACCAAACCCAAACGAGTTCCAGTATACGGGAACTGGTACTGGATGAAGCTCCCAAATCTCGGTACTCTATTCATCCTGGTTAAGACAAGATGTACCATGACCTAAAGGTGCTATATTGGTGGCCGAAGATGAAAGCTGATATAGTGGCCTATTTGAGCAAGTGCCTAACATGCTCAAAATTCAAAGTGGAATACCAGAAGCCTTCTAGTCTACTCCAACAACCGTAAATCCCAATGTGGAAATGGGAGCAAACTTCCATGGACTTTATCACCAAACTACCCCGAACTCCTAGCGGATGCGAAACCATCTGGGTGATCGTAGATCGTTTGACGAAATCCGCACACTTTCTAGCAATTAAAGAGATTGACAAAATGGAGAAAATTACTCGTATTTACTTAAAGGAAGTAGTCTCTCGACACGGAGTGCCAATCTCAATCATCTCTGATCATGACGCTCGATTTACCTCGCATTTCTGGCAATCTGTACAAAAAGCTCTAGGCACGCGCCTGGATATGAGCACGGCATACCATCCTCAAACAGATGGCCAAACCGAACGTACTATTCAAACACTAGAGGACATGCTACGAGCTTGTGTGATCGATTTCGATAACAGTTGGGAAACTCACTTGTATTTAGTGGAGTTCTCCTATAATAACAGTTATCACACTAGCATCAAGGCAGCCCCATTCGAGGCATTATACGGGCGGAAATGTCGATCACCTATCTGTTAGGCTGAAGTTGGGGATAACCAACTTACGGGTCCTGAACTTATGTTCGAAACCTCAGAAAAGATCGTTCAAATTCGAAACCGTATGGCGGCAGCCCGTGATCGTCAAAAGAGCTATGCTGATAAGCATCGTAAGCCGTAAGAATTTCAAGTAGGCGACATGGTCCTATTGAAAGTCTCACCTTGGAAATGTGTCATTCGTTTTGGGAAACGAGGCAAAATAAACCCTCGTTATGTTGAATCATTCAAGATAGTGAAAAGAATTGGCCCAGTAGCGTATCAACCGAACCTACCCGAAGGACTTAGTGGAGTACACAACGTCTTTCATGTCTCGAACTGGAAGAAATGTCTAGCAGACGAAACACTCATCGTTCCTTTTGAGGAACTACAAATCAATGAACAATTACGCTTCGTTGAAGAACCGATAGAAATCATGGATAGGGAAGTCAAAATGCTCAAACACAGTAAAATCTCTATCGTCAGAGTTCGTTGGAACTCGACACGCGGACCGGAATTCACATGGGAGCGCGAGGACCAGATGATTCTCAAGTATCCTCATCTGTTAAAGCACTCTACGTTAAACACATAGGTACTATTCTAATTTTCGGGATGAAAATTCTTTCAACTAGGGGATGATGTGACATCCGGAATTTTTTTATTATTATTCTAATTTTTTGGACAAAAATTCTTTCAACTAGGGGATGATGTGACATCCTGTCATTTAGAATTAATCTCGTTAGCTTAAACTCAGTTAGTCCCGTTAATTCTTAACCTGATTAACTCAATTTCAAACCAAGGACTAATTCTGCCATTATCCAAACACAAATTCACTCAAACTACAAGGATTGAGGCTGTAATTACCCCAAACTCGATTTATAGACTTTGTAAAGTCAAAATCAGAGAGTTTTGCGTTCATGTTGACTTTTGAAAGTCAAACTCGTGACCATTGATCCAATCCCAACCCGAATCCTTCAAATCTGATCGAACTCTCACAGGATTATGCAAAGCTTTAATGGCCTCGACCGTTTTACAATCATTTTTAAGCATTATCGATACTTTATGATTGCGAATTAAGCACATTAACTCATTCTAAAACCGTAACCGCCAACCCTTAACAAGAACCTTTGAATTCGACTGATTTCGATTACCATTGGACAATCAAACATTCCCCACACCTTACTCGCACCTCTGTTGAACTTTTGCACACACAAACTTGGTTGGAGTCGAAGCTGGAGTCGTCGGAGACCCACCCACTCAAGTAGGAACTGAGGTCTAGCCGATCTCCATCAATTCGATATCATTCAAGGTAACCAATCACGCCTACAGACTCGCCTTCACTCCTTGAACAAAAAGCCCTAACATATCTAGGGCTTATATCATGAATTGGACAACAATCTAACCTAGGGTTCATATTCATTTGGGTTCAATCGAAATCCACCCTAGACTCGATTTAAACTTAATTAAACAGTATGGACAGACTCGCAATTCATCACTCATCGAAAGCCCTATGATTTTAACAACTTTCATTATCAGAATCATTCAAATCGATTTGGTGTTCTTGATCTAGGGTTTCGGCTTTTGAATATGCAATTAAACGATATTAGACTTGATTATTTTCAAATTAAACACACCTACAGATCTGTAATGACTCGATTAACAAAACCCATAACCAATTTTACTCAATCGTGGTCGAAATCTTATGGATTGGGACTGATCTGGTCTCGGCTTCGATTGGGAATTGGAACATGGGGGAATTCTCTGTTAAAACCTATTGGATCCGGTACTTGTTGTGATTACCTTAGTGGGTGGAGTGGTAAGAAGGTGTGTTGGTGGGGAGGGGACCCGGGTTCGAGTCTCCCCACCCCTATCTTTGGTTTTAATTATTTTAAGCTATTATTTTTAATATAAAACCCACCCCAATATTATTATATTAATATATTAATTTGTTTTGGAATCGGAAACCACCCGTAGGCTCGGGTCTAGTTTTGTAACCCATATTTATTATTATTACCCACTTTTAAAATAATATATTTATATTATTTTCAACCCGTGACCCTAACTAAAAATAATATATTTGTATATAATTTTCATCACATTAATTGTGACTGTGTCACACTTCAAAGTTATAAATAATATAATTATTTATATTATTTACCCACGTCGTTATTTTTCAAATAAAAATAATAAATTTATTATTTTATCACGCAATTAATTATAGTGTTATTTCCCTAAACTTAAAATTAATATATTAAGTTATATTATTATTTTCCTAACCATTATTTAAATGGTATAAACGCACGAATATATTTATTTATTAATATTATTCGTAACTAGAGACGTTCGTCATGAAACGCATTTATCTTAATTAGTACGTTAAGAAGTTCTTACTCCCGTGGACAAGTTTGTCTGCTCGTTAATCCTAAGTGTGTTTTAGGACGTTCAAATCTTTCGTGTCTTCGTCACAAAAATCTCATTGTATCCCTAAGTTTTATGCTTATAATTCTAGGGCAAACGTAAGCCGTTCACAGGCTAACACTTGTTGTCTTAATCTCATTCCTGTGCAGTACCATCTACTACACAACTCATGTGAGTTTCACGGCCCCTTTTACTGTTTTAAATTGGTGGAGAAAACATGTACACAAACCAACATCTTTTACTTGTTTTCCCATTGGGGGAGAAACAGGCACGCAAACAAACATTATTTTACATGTTTTCCCGTTGGGGGAGAAAACATGACGCAAACTCTTTTAATTTTTGAAATTCATATCTTATCACTGTTGAGGCTAAGCGTAACACACTATCATGAAAGTCCTCACACACATCGAACCGTTAATATGGAATTAGCGAGGTAATTTTAGTAGTACTACTGGGTTTGACAAACCCCACCAGCGTTAGTTGCGCTAACTCGATTGGAGGTCGAACGTGTGAAATATTGACCTTAACACATTCGCCATGGTTGATAGACATGGTGGGAGGAATTCAAACACAATCAGTCAGCTTCGGTTGCGAGCGCTTTAGTAATACATGAGCATAGGTTAGCTACCTATATATACACATATTGAATGTACATAATCTGGTAACGCTCTTATATAAACTTGAAACCTGTGAACTCACCAACCTAGTGTTGACAATTTTCTTAAATGTTTTCTCAGGTCGCTAAGTACAGGTGCACACTAGGACATGCATGGAGTCTTGTTATCTTTTCAAGTTTTGATCAAACATATATCATACTTTCTATTTAGACTTGACTTGGGCGCATTTGTTTTGCGCAGTAACTATTTGACATAAATCGCTTCCGCATTTAACTCTGAACATCTAATTGTTTGTTTAAACTCTTATAGAGTCGTTTGATGTAACTAATGACTGAGATCCTGGTTTGTCACACGTCTAACGGTAAAACTCCGTTAGTGGATTTAAGGGGGGGTGTGACATTTAATCTTTCTAGTACTTGCAACACTATATCGGTTGTTTCCTGAACTATTTCAAGGCCTGACAATTGATTTTCTCCAATCTCTGCCCAACAGATAGGTGTTCTTCACTTTCTACCATATAAGGGTTCAAACGGTGCAGCCTGAATGCTTGTGTGATAACTAGTGTTGTACGAGAATTCCATTAGAGGTAAGTGGTCATCCCAGCAACCTCGGAGATCTATCACACAGGCTTGAAGTATATCTTCCAGAGTTTGAATTGTCCCTTCACTCTGCCCATCCCTTTGAGGATGATAAGCAATGCTAAGGTTCAATCGCGTTCCTAGAACCTTCTGGAAGCTTTACCATAATTGAGATGTAAAACGACTATCCTTATTTGACACTATGGATAGAGGCACTCCGTGTACTGACACGATCTTGTTAACATATAACTGTGCCAGTTTATCTATATTAAAAGTTTCTTTCATTGGTAGGAAATGAGTAGATTTTGTCAATTTGTCTATGATAACACAAATGGTATCATTTCCTCGACTTGTTTGGGGAATTTTTGTTATGAAGTTGCTTCAACTCGGGGCATTCTCTACTCATATGTCCCGGTTTATAGTAATTGTAACACAATCTTACTGAACTGGTGCATTGTTGTGCCATATGCCCAGTTCTGCTACATTTAACACAATTGAGAGTCCAAAGTCGACACTCTCCGATGTGTTTTCTTCCACAATGTCTACACTCTCCCACTTCCTTTCTTGGAGTGGGGTGACTTCTAGTTCTTCCAAAATTTATTTTCTTGATGGAAGCAGGAGATGGTATATTCTCTCTTTTCCTCTTCCCATCTCTTTCTTCCTGAATCTTGAGCTCTGTTTCTCGTTCCTAAGCGCAGTTATCCATTTCTTCCAAGTTTACACATTTTGACGGAGAAATGAATTCTCGAATCTCTGTTTTTCAAATCAAATGATATCGCGTCATCCACATTTATGGAGTTGTAAGGAGGGAGGGACGGAATCTTGCTTTGTCAAAGAAGATTCCTGTAATTTCATCCACCGAATCTTTATTCTGTCGGAGGTGAAGGAACTCTTTAGTGATTCTATTGATTGCTACTCGTGGGTAGTAGTGTTTTAGGAATATTTCTTTAAATTCTTCCCATTTCATTTCTTTTATCTTATCCCTTCCTTTTTCTCGCTTCATCATACCCCACCAATCTTCAGCCCTTCCACTGAACTGATTAGCGTCAAAT
Organism: Smallanthus sonchifolius; assembly: GCA_023525975.1. Taxonomy (NCBI): domain Eukaryota; kingdom Viridiplantae; phylum Streptophyta; class Magnoliopsida; order Asterales; family Asteraceae; genus Smallanthus; species Smallanthus sonchifolius. The sequence goes on from CM042023.1 coordinate 44,612,647, forward strand.
ATCACTTCTTCATCTTTCTCGCAATGGCATGTCTCAAACACAGTCTCCATTGCGGCGATCCACCTTTGACTCTCTAAGGGATCTATTTCTCCCTTAAATTATCTTGGTTTGCACGACATAAAGTTCTTGTACGTGCATATGGTTGATTTAGCGTCAACCTTATCCTTAGGTTTCTCTACTTCCATATTTTTGTGGTTTTCAAACAAACTCCAACGGAGCTTTGTAATTCCGCCCGTAGAGTAAGAATGCTGGCTTCGAATGCCTTTCCTACCTCTATCGCAATTTGTCTCTGGATAGACTCAGGACTTGTTCTACTTCGTTTTCTTTGGAAGGCGGAGATGTCGATCTCCTATTGCTGCCTTCATCGCGGATTTATAGATTTTGATTCTCAGCTATGACTCGTTACTGAGGTATGAATACTAATCAGTTTCTTATTTTATTGCCCTATCAACGTGTCTAGGCTGTACATGCATTCTATCATTCTACCCTTTTAAGCATTCTAGGCTTTCATTTAAGGCCATCATTTATACATTTCTATCTATGCATAATTATCTATGCATTTGTGCTTATGCATAACCATCTATGCATTTCTATTTATGCATATTTATTCCACATCCTACTATTTAATGATTTCAATACGATATGATGTTTGTGATATCATACTGTTGCCATGCATTAACCTTCGTACTGGCCAGGTATGAAAGCAATCTATGATACACAATAGAATACTCCCTACTACCATATGGTGCTTCCATCATACAAGGTTCGGCATACATAACACATTCTTTTTCTAACACCCATACGTACCCGCTTCCTCGGACGACCTTGGATTGAATCCCGTCTTTTGTATATCATAAGCACTTCTTGTTTGAGTTTAAGTACCCAATTCTGATACTCAACTCCCTCAAACTATGCTCTGATACCAACTTGAAACACCCATTCCTCTTTATCTTAAAATTATTAGAGTTTTGGCCCGGTTAAAAAAACTTTGCCACAACAATGACAAAGGAATTTTATTATAAAACATATAAATATTTTAAAAACATTTATTCGATATTTATATTACAAAAGATTTTGGGGGTTCATGTCTCCGCTCAGCCACGTCCTTGGAAGCTTTAACCATCCTGGGTTCTCTTTCCTGAAATGTTTGAAAACGTTTTACATTAGCTTTCACTAAGTAAGTACACCATATCATTATTCAAAACCATTTCAGGTCATTGATTATTTTAGGACGCTTTGGCTCCTTTACAATATCCTCGAACCACGCAGGTTCATGACCTATTGTGAACCACACAGGTTTATGTTGGACTTCATTGTCCCAGAACCACACAAGTGTATAACCACAAAGGTTTATTTGGACTTCATTGTCCTTTAAAAGATCCTGGAACCCGTAGGTCCCATGACCTCTTGTTTCATATCATTGGACTTCATCATCCAGGAACCACGCAGGTTTATAACCACGGAGGTTTATTTGTACTTTATTGTCCTATACAATATCCTGGAACCCGTAGGTCCCATGACCTCTTGTTAACCACATAGGTTTATTTCACACTATTTGGGATCCTTGGACTACATAAGTCCATGACGTCCCAATTGTTTTTTCAAAACCATGTGTAGACATTATAACCAAACATAACAAGTCTTTGTTTTCCTTATACGTAATCAGTACCCGTATACAAAGTATTCCCTAATACACATAGTCATTTTAGGGTTAACTATAGGTTTTGTATACTTACGAATGCAGTGTACTTACGTTACTCATGGGCTTTGCTACGTTCGATTCCACGCTAAAACGTTTAACCAGATCCGACCCGAACTCGCAATGCGCCGCACTTTAAATGAGCTTAAACTTAATCAGAATTGTGGGTGGGGTTTTTGATTTGTTGTTTGAAATGTGGATCTCAAGTCCTCAATTTATAGGCTGAACTCGGCCCCTATATAGGACTGCTACCACCTCACTAGTCAGCCGCCACCCTTGTTCACCACGCAGCGGACCGCTAAACTGGTCGGTAGCGGTCCGCTACCGACCCTGCTTCAGCGAGTCTGCTTTGTCATGCGTCACTTTCTGAGTGTATCCTGCTTGAGCACGACCATTAAGCACCCGGTAGCGGTCCACTACTTGCCACATTTCCATATTTTCACCTTTAACCCTTGAGGTTTGGTGAAATTGCTGCTCTAGTCCTTCTACTTCCACTTTTCTTGGATTTTGCTCAATATTCAAATCGGATTCGAAAAACTCAAAATTCGATTCGAATTCGGTTCGAATCAGTAATCGAATTCGAATCCAGCTTTAAAATTTCAAAATTCGAATAATTCGATTCGATTAATTCCAATTATTTAAATTCAATTCGTTGAACACCCCTGGTTAGATTTGATGAAGTTTATGTTTCTACATAAATATTTAATCAAGTTTATATATTTAACATGTAATATTGTGATAAAATATAATAAGTATTTCCAAAATTAATAAAGACTAGAACATAAAGAGAGAGTGAATTCCAGATTGCTAATCATATCAATTGAGCACAAGGGAGTTGGACGAGGCTCTCCCATGTGACGGAGGGTGCGACGTCACACATTCAATGTTCGCCTTTCAAAAAAAATATCAATTGAGCACAAACTGAATTGCAGAAGTGATGGTAACTGGGCGAGAAGGAGGTTCCAAGATTCGAAACAGAGTCACACCTGTGGTTAGGCTGTGCGTAGACCACCTAACTGAGAACATGATTGTTTCTTATCCTTAGATCACAATATATGTATAGAGGAAGCTTCATTTCAGAACAAGAAAAATATGCGAGAACATGAAGAACAAAATTCAACCACTCAGATTTTTTCTTTCTATTTTATATTTAAGTTTATTTTAAGGATATAATTGTAATTAGCTAATTAATGTATTTTTAGTATTCTCTACTATTTTAGGAATTTCTAATCAGTTTCAAGACTTCTTTTTTGAATTCAAAACTTTATCTATTTTTAATCAATTTAAAAATCAAATCTTTTTAATTAGTCAGTATATTAATTGTAATTGTTATTTCTAGTTGAGATTATCACCGGTTTTTTTATCTAACAAAATCACATAATTGAGGTATCTTGATTTATGGTATCCCACAATTCCATATTTGTTTCTCGAATATAATTGCATCCGTTTTTCTTATCTAACGAGAAGTAGCTTATGTTATTTTGACTTTTTTCCTGCTACATTTTGGAATGCCATATTTTTCTCACTCTATTTTTACACAAATTAACCTCTTTAACATAAATGAGTGCCTAAAGCCTTAAGTAAATTAAACATGTACACAAAAAAATTTACCTACACATGTGTATATAATGCGTAGGAATTATACAATACACAAAACTAGCTTGCCCGTGGGTACTACAAAAAAATATATGTTCACCTATACAAGCTTATGTAATTAAGTAAATATAACCTACACAAGACTATAGCATGTGTAGGGCATTTAAAAAATAGCTACGCCAGCCTTCCGCATGTATATGGCCTTTAAAAATAACCTACCCCATACTTCACAAGTCTAGCACATGTGTAGGTCGTTTACAAATAACCTGTACAAGACTAGTTCTTGTGTAGGTCTATTATAAATGACCTTCACAAGAATAGTACATGTGTTCGACCTTTACAAATTACTTACACAAGACTACCGCATGTTTACTTTACACATAAAAAACACTTTACCTACACATTGTTCCTACACATTTCATATCCTTCGATTAATTTCACCTGCACATTCATACATTCCGGTTAACTTCACCTACATATTCACTTACGCATTTCAGATTCATCTATTATTTAAACCTACATATCCTAATATTGTGATTACATTAACCTACCCATACATTTTACCCAACACATACCTCACTGGTGTACCAACACAAGGCAGCAAACCAGAAAACTCAAAGAAAAAAACAAGATACATTATCTACTAATAAACTAAAACGATACATAATCGATCACTAATTGACTTTTTCCCTAACATCTTTCAGAGAGTCTCGAAACCATTACAAGAACAAAGAAAGAAACGATTGCATATTGTTTGTCCACAAAAAAAAGTAATACAACTCGAAATACATACAATGACCTTCGTAAAAGAACCATGTATCTTTGAATGGTTGAACAAACGTAGGTCTAATTCAAAATCGATAGGCAAAATATCGACTGGTGAAAATATTCTCAAAACCTTAAATGCTCAAAAATTAATTAACCTTGTTTATAGAACAATTTTGTAGGTGAACGGATTTTGGGGAAGAGAATCTGGCAATAGCAGGAGAGAATCATGGGAAATTAATTCTCATAACATAACCACTCTTATTAAATTAATTAATCTACGCAGTAAAAGTTCCAAAATATCCTTTTGCATATTAAATTTAGTAATAATTAGTTCAAATATTTACAGAATTGCCACCTTCATCTACCACCATTGACTCTTTTCAATGAAGGGATGAGATTAGTTCACTTTGATCTCGCATAAATCTTTGTTCTGAATTGAACCCTCCTCTATATTATTATGTGTATTAAAAAAAAGGTTTAAGCAAACATACCCAAGTGACGTTGTGTCTATCATGAAAGTAGTTACGGTTCACAAAACAGTACATTTTGCAGCGCCGACTTATTAAAATGTATGTTATATATTAAGTGTTCACTTAGTTGACATTCTACCAATATTCTACCAATATTAGCCTAATTATGATCTTATCTTGCTATTTTCAGAACTATAATTTATTAGAATAAAGATAAATACGTAGAGATACAGATGATATGTCAATGGCCTCTTGGCTTACTGGCACCTGGTGTTTATCCCCACCAAAGTGGTGCAGGTTCGAGTCCCACGAAGTGGGCAATAGACAGATTTTAGGATATTAGACCAAGTATAATAGTATGATAGTGTAGGGACTAGAATGTAACATGTGGTCTATATATACCACCTCCTAATGTAACCTAACATAACCATTCTAGTATACAAACACATTTTTATATTTGAGTTGTTATCAAAGCTCAGAAGCACAACCCACCGAAAAACGCTGTTGGAGGGGCGGCGGCCCACCACCACAACAAATCGCCGTTGTCTTCTTCTTCATCTCCTTCTACCGCTGCAGTCTGCTTCTTCTTTGTAGATCCTGAATATCACTCAGAGTACAATAACATGATCAATACACACATACACAGGAGGAATCTATGTATATAGTGGTGTAGACACTCAAATAAACATGAATAACCTGGTGGTGTGGATCAGCAAGCAGTTTTAGATCCCAGAAAAGTTTAGATAAAATAAGAACCGACACAAGAATAACTTTCAAATGTTTCTATATTGATGAAAACTGCTTGAGAGTGAATTAGGGTTTACAAGGCACACACACCCTAATCATTGAGAAACTATTCTATTTATACTAAAAAGTAGACAATCGCAACTATGCAAATGATAACCCAATCGTAAGTACTACTTATGATTGGGTTACTTATAGTCGTAACCCTATTGCAATAGCAACAAGTTTGCGATTGAAGTATACTTATGATTGACCAACAAAAATTGTAAGTACACTTACGATAGTCACAAAAGACTTGAACAAAATTACAAAGCAAATAAACAAGAAGTTACATTTGGCAAGAACCTTATCAAAAGCTTAGACCCTACATTCTTCTTTGTCTACTGCCACCGTTAATAATAACCACCACAACCCCACAACTACACCACCACAACCCCACCACCACCACAACAAACCACTACCACTGCCGTTCTATACCACACCTTCTACCATCGCCACACCACAAACCCTAGATCCAAACTGCCACCACCACGAAACCCTAGATCCGGCGCATCACAACCGTCGCTACCACTACAGGCATGCGTCGTTCACTCCCCACGTATAGGGTTAGCATAAACAAGACTGCTCTTTGTGACCCTAGACACTGTCGTCACCGCTATACAAACAGTGGTTGTTTTTCCAACGACTTGCACCATGTGAAAGCTACAGTGCTTTCGTTTCTTTTTCTTGGGAGGGCTGCAAAAATTCGACACGTGGGAGAAGAAACATATAGGGGAACAAACCCTAAACTCATCAGAAAGTTTCAGCTTGGGCGAAACTTCAGAAGACAGGCGAAAGTTTCAGGTGGCCGGATGTTCAAGGATGGGCCCAAATATTTCTTGTGACAAGTGAAACTTTCGGCCGGTGGGCGAAAGAATGTCGGGTTCAAGTGACGGGCGGAAGTATGAGGAAGAAGATGAAGACCATCTATCTTTTAAGCTTTTAGTTTTTTACATACATTTGGAATTTAAGTTGGTATCAGAGCACAGGAGCACAACCGCCGAAAAACAGAACCGGAGGGGTGGTTGACCGCAGCTGCCGCCCTACCCACCACCACACCAAACCGCTGCAGTCTTCATCTTCTACTACTTCTACTGCCGTCGTCATTCACCACCACAAACTACTACCATTCTCCACCATAGCCGACAACAACCACTGTCACACACTTCTGCCGCCTTAAACCCTAGATAGCCGCCGCCACCATAAAACCCTAAATCTTGCCGCCTCTATCACCGTCGCTACCACCATAGGCATTCGTCGTTCCTCCCCATGTCTATGGTTAGTAGAAACAACCTGCATTTTTGCCCCTACACGTCGCTGCCGCCATTATACAAACAGTGGTCGTTTTTCCGACGACTTGCACCTCGCGAAAGCTACAGTGCTTTCGATCCTTCTTTTGCGAGGGTCGTAAGGAAACGCTGAGGTTTTCCCATAGGGAGAAGAAGAAACAAGGGGTGAAGAGAGTAAACGAAACCCTAAAACTTGTTTCAGGAGAAAGATTAGTTTCGCACGGACGAAAGTTTGATCGCTGCCGAAAGTTCAAGGATCGGCCGAAAGTTTTCATGTGACAGGCGAAACTTTCGACTGGCGGGTGAAAGTATGATGGGTTCTATCTTTTAAGCATTCTGTTTGTACATTTCAACCTAAATCGCTCCCATGCTTAGTTTGCGAGGGAATATTAGATCAAGTGTAATAATATGATAGTGTAGGGACTCGAATGTAACATGTGGCATACATACCACCTCCTATTGTAACCCTTACATAACCATTCTAATATACAAACACATTTTGATATTTAAGTTAGGAGTAGATTTTAATGGGGTGTGGTGTGTTCGCCGTTAAAAAAATGGATACAGCTAAAATCGAAAGGGTTAATCAGAGAGGAATTTAAATTAAGATATCAGATACGTTTAATCCTAGTTGCATTTAGACTCAAAGTTAGGGGTGTTCAAATGAATCAAATCAGGTTATTCGAATTTGGAAAAAAAAAATTCTGGATTCGAATTCGAATAAGAATCACTTAAACCGATTCGAATAAGAATCACTTAAAACGATTCGAATAAGCTTATTCGAATCGAATCGAATTCGAATAAACCCAATAATTATTATTTTATGTTTTTGAAAAACAAAATTAAAAAAAATTACAAATATTAAGTCGTGTCAACTATACCATAATTCAAGAGGGTTCAAAACAATCCCAACATTACACAACTATAAAACTCAGCCGTAAACAAAATAAAAATAGTCCCAAATGTCCAAACGAAAGAAATGTCGCATTTGAGAAATCGATGAGTAGGTAAAGGTTTTGTGGATTTGAAATTTAAAGCCCATAAAAACCTTTAATAAAAGCCCACAAGTAATTTGAAGTTAAAAGCTCAAACCAAACATATTTTTATAAGAGAATATTATATATTTGAAAAATTATAAATTATATAATATAAAAATTCGGGTTATTCGAATCAAATCGAATTGGGGATTTTAGAATTCGAATTCGACTTATTTATTCGAATCGAATAAGCCAAAATTCAAAATCGAAATTTTTATTCGAATTCGGTTCGAATAGAATTTCGGATTATTCGAATAGGATTCGAATAATGAAAACCCCTACTAGTATTGAATGTCAACATACAAAACGATCAAACGTGTTTGTTGGCCTCAAACTCAAAATATGGTCAATATAGCGGCCCTCAAAACCCACCAACAAAGTCCCTAACAACAAACACGTTTGATCGTTTTGTATGTTGACATTCAATACTAGTAGTAGTGTGAAACAGTTGACCGGCTTGATTCCCCCCAAAATAAACATACTTAATACCATGAAAAGATCATCAAATTATGTATGGATTACTGTTAATTTACTTTTAGTTATGGCTAGAATTTCAAACAAGATAATTAGGTTTATTACCAAAAGGTTTTAATTAATAATTATAGGATTTGTTTTAGACCCCGAAAATGAATAAATAAGTCGACCATGTCGGTGTGACCGGAAAATCTAGTGTTAACGTAGAGGGATTCATTTGAGTGGTCAATGAGCGGGGTCTTAAGGGTCATCAGGTAGGGTCGGCCAAACCTATTTGACCGGGTCAAAAGGTTTTAATTTAATATCTATTTATTTTCATTTTATTTGAGAACATAAATAATTTTAATTTAGTTCATTTTTATTTTATATGAAATCTTCCAAATTTTTTTTTCGAATTTCTTTTCAGGTTGTAAATTGTTAATAACTAGTAATTTCTCCCGCATGATGTAGCGGGAACTTATATATTACAAAATAAAAGAGTATATTTAGAGTATTATTAGGTTTAAGTAATTAAAAGATAAACTGTAACATGCCCGTGAAAGATAGTTCGACTTTCATTAACGGAATAATAATAATAATAATAGTAAATCAAATAGAAACAATAATTAGTAACCAAAATTAAAAAAATAATAAAAATTATTAGGAATAATAAAAATTATTAGTAATAATAATAATAATAATAATATTAATAATAATAATAAAATCACAAAGAGAAAGTGAGAAAATAAGATCAAAAGTAGGCCTAAGGTAGATTTGAACCACGGGGCTAAATCTAAACCACCGGGTACTATTCTTTTTTTTTAAACAAATGGAAATTTTTTTAAAACTAAGGATGGTTAGAAAATGCTAATCAACATCAAAAACATTATAAATTGTAGGAACATTAAAGGATTTCTTAACTATTCGACCCAATTCACTCTCACTTTTCTATTCCTATTTGTGATCCAAAACGATGAAAGGAAAACTGAACCATCAAGTCAACAAATAATTCCTTTTTCAAATCACTTGCTTGAAATATCGCCTCGTTCCTTGACTTCCATATAATCCACCATGCAGTTCAAGCAACTAGCGACCCAATTCCTTCTTCAAACCACCAGATACTATTAATCACTCCTATTTTGTTATATGATGTTATTAGAATTATACTTTTAAATTTTATTTCTTATTTATTCAAAATCATAATCTATACTATATAATAAATAAAGGTTTTTAGTGACACGTGTCGCCTCCAGATTCATTATTACCATTTTTTTTCCGCCTATCTCTCTTATTTAATGCTTTCCATATTTTAATAATAATATAAATTTAAAGAAAATACCAATTATAATAATAAAACACATTTATTTTAAATTATCTCTTATTATAAGAAACTTTGAAATTTATTTATGTAACTTTTATTTCAATCAAATAGTAAATGAAAGTCAAATTACATTATATAATAATTAACGTATTTTCAAAACCCAATTATATATTAACTTTTACATATTTTGAGTTTGTTTTCTATCATTAGTATATACAATATATATTGATTTAATAATTTTATATATTAATATTTTTCTGTTTTCACCCGTATGTAAACACGGGATTTAAACTAGTTTAATTTATATTTGAGAGTTCTATTTCATTTACTACAAAACTCTCATTTCCAAAGTTGTCAGGAGTTATATCAAATCTCTAAATTTCTTTCCTTTTTGTTTAAAACATGAATACATACCTTATTTTTCATTTTCTATAATAACAGTTTTATCAACACTTAATGATCTGTTAAACTTTCAACTCTCACTATTCTGGGCCAGAATAGAGCCCAAGTTTTAACATATTTAGCCCAAAATCTAATTTATTGTTCCCTTTTTAATGGGTTTTTGATATAAGTTTAAGCCCAATTACTCATTAATAATTATATTTAAATTTACTCGGTAATAACTAGAGGTGCACAAAAAATCCGGTTTTTTTTACCCGGTCCAAACCTGCAAACCGGTTTGGGATAAACCGGTTTGGAGCAAACCGGTTCGGGTTAGGCTAAAACCGCCGGTTTGAAACCAGTTTGAAGCATTCTGGAGGTGATGGGTTGGGTACCGGTTTGTGTGAACCGGTTCGATAAACCGGTTTGGACCGGGCTTCAAAAAATAGCCATTAGAAAACGGCTATATAGCCGTTGGGGTCGATTTTAGCCTTTTTTTTGCCTCATTTGCACTCTTAAAACATTATAAATAGGTGGGGGTGTTTAGGGTTGATCACACCTCTCTTTACACTCTCTAATCTCTAAAACCGCTCTTTAACCGCTCAAAAACGCTCTCTAAACTCTAAAAAAAAGCATGGAAAGTTTTGGTGTTGGTGGTTCCTCAAAAAAAGTTACCGTTGTGGAAATTCGAGCAACAACGAAAATCCGGCAATTTGGTGCATTTACGATCTATGTTTGTTGTCAAACGGGAAGGAACGTGCTCGGTGAAAGATGTGTGGTGCGTTTTTGGGGAAAGATTCAAACACTAGTTTGAAAACGCATATGGAAAAATATTGCCCGTCCTTGAAGGGAATTCCAAGTGAAGGTCAAGCCTCGATGACAAGTGAAGGAGGAATTTGGAACTTTGATCCAAATATTGTTCGAGATCGAATGGCGAGGTTAGTGATTCAAGAAGGATTGCCGTTCAACCACTTTGACAAGGATGATTCAAGAGACACTCCAACCACGTTATCATCAAGTAAGTCGCACAACCCTTAGACGAGATTGTATAAAAATGTGGAAAAAAGCAAAAAAAGAATTAATTTTGGGTTTTGAAAATTTGGAAACCGGTGTAAACTTAACCACCGATGTTTGGTCGGCTCCAAATGGTATACCCGATTCGTACCTTTGCGTTACCGCGCATTGGGTTGATCCCAATACGTGGAAAATGATGAAGCGTACAATCACGTTTGACTTGTTTGAATAACCACACACCGGCGAAAATTTATTTTATATATTGGATGGTGTTATAACCGAATTTAAATTACAAAATAATTTTTTTTCAATGTCTTTTGATAATGCATCTAATAATACAAATGCGGTTCAAAAACTAAAAATTAAATATAAACCGGTTTGCAACTGCGTTTTTTTCTATAGTCGATGTGTCGCACACATCATCAACTTGGCGGTGCAAGCCGGGCTTGCAATTGAAGAGGTTTCAAACTTAACATATACTTTTCGACTAATGCTTAAAGATATTTTTAGTAACAAAAAAAGATACCATGATTATATTAGATTTTGTCGTGAAATGAATAATCTTTGCTTAGGTCCGAATTGGGACGTCGAGACAAGACGGAACTCGACTTATACTATGTTTTATAGCGCTTTACGACAAAGAGAAACTTTAGAACTATTTCATGAAATGCTTGCCTCAAAACCTCGTCGTAAAATTCTAAAGTTTCCTTCTACGAGTTGGGACATTTTAAAATACGTAACCGAATTGCTTGAAGTTTTCAAAACTGCCACCACTTTTTTATCCGGTGTTTATTATCCCACAAGTCCATTAACTCTAAAACAAATATAATTAATGGCTAACAAGTTGTATGAACTTGAAAATAAAAGCTATCTTTTTACAAAAATGATAGAACCGATGAAAGAAAAATTAGTGAAATATTTTAAAGAAATACCTCCTGTTATAACTTGTGCCGCTGCGTTAAACCCTACCATAAATGTTTACGGGGTTGAAACTTTGATTGATAGAATTACTTACGCTTTGAATTTGGATAGTGAAGGCATCCATTTTGCACAAGTCACAAAAACATATTTTAACAAATGTTTACAAGATTTATTTGATGTTTATTTACATAAATATGGTACAGCTCCGACTCCACATGATACAATGGGTACATCATCAAGTGGTAGCTCGAGAGATGTTAATTTGAGTTTATATAACGAAATGTTAAATGAATTTAGTAAACGTGCTCGAGGTACCACCCCGAGTAGCGAACTCGGAAGGTATATTGGCACAAACTTTTTAGCGTTGATGCCTCCTACCGTTTTTGAGGAGTTTGATATTTTGGCTTGGTGGAAAAAAAACGAAGCTTCGTTTCCGATTCTTTCCGCCATGGCCCGTGATGTACTAACCGTCCAAGCTTCCACGGTAGCTTCGGAATCTGCTTTTTCTTTTAGTGGCAAGGTCTTATCGATACGAAGGACTAGACTCACCCCCCTAGCGATGGAAATGTGCATTTGCTTGAAGGACCATTTGGATGCGATGGATAGGATACAAGACCAAACTTCTCTCGAAGACGAAATTCAAGCCGAAGAAATCATACACAACAATGAGGTTGATCTTGGAATATACGAACCAGTCACCGATGAAGAACTAGCCGAAGATGCAAGGCTACGAAGCTCCAGTTTCGAAGACAACGTACAAGAATAATCAATCAATATTCCCAAAAATAAAAATATATATTGTCATTTGTAATGTTTTAGAATTTTATAATTTTATCTTGTCATGTTTTTTAATTTCCGAACTTTCCAAATATTAATAAACGTCGAACTTTATGTTTTATATTTGTAATATTTTTTTTGATTTTATATTATAAAATATAAAACTTATTTGAATTTTTTTTTAATAAAAACCGGTTTATAGGGCAAACCGGTTTGTAACCAACCCTAACCGGTTTGACCAGTTAGACATTTTCCACCTCCGAAACCGGTTTAACCCGAACCGGTGTAGGGCCAAACCGGTTTTGACTTTTCGTTGACCAAACCGGTTCGGTTCAGGTTGAACCGGTTTGGGTTAAAAAACCGATTTGTACACCTCTAGTAATAACTGAATCGAATTTAGTTTAAACGAGCTTAAATAAAATTTAAGCATATTTCCCCTTTCTAAAACGTATATATTACATATTTATCCAATTTAGCTTAAATAAAATTTAAGCATATTTCCCCTTTCTAAAACGTATATATTACATACTTATCCAATTTATTTAAAATAAATTATTTTATACCATTTTATTCTTAAGGAATATTTTATTACCATTTTATCCTTAAGGAATCAATTAAAGTACTATTTACATATATCTCATTCCTAAATATTTGGTAGCGACAATTGGGTAATTTTAAGTTAATTGAGAAAATATATAATTAAAGTTAGAGATTGAGGATATATGTAATTTATAAGTTTAATAGAGTGAAATATGTAAAAAATATCTAATGCGAATTATAAAAGTCAAATGTTACATTAATAGACTGTTGAACAAGACATGTCCGATGTTTCCTTTTCTTATGAGAATTTTCCTGTATGCTTGAAAAGTAACAAGTACTTTGAAAGGATAGTTTCATTATTTTTCTCTCACAAGTAAGCATTTGTTTAAATATTAACACTACTAAAAACTTTTATGTTTTTGAGATAACTTTTGTTTCGGTAGAAAATGTTGTTTTTAGTGTCGTTAAATGGTGTTTCATAATTATCTTTAAATCCCTTTAAATAATAAATTAATTATGTTTGGTGATAATTAAGAAATTGAAAGAGCCATTTAACTACAAAACCAGCTGTTGAAAAATATACTGATATCTTGCTATACCATAACCTGACATGTTAAAATTATATGAGCATAACATAAAATTTACGAGTTGAGGTTTAACTATAACAATTGTCGGTCGGTTTCGAGTAGAATCTGCAAAATTAAATATTAAACTAATATAGTCCGAGTCAAACTCAAACTTTTAACATTACTCAGTAACCGAGTTCGAGTCAAACTCGAGCTCTTAACATTACTCACAAACATAACTCGATCTTTAAAAATAAAACTCGAACTAGTCAGACTCGGTTTTTTAACACCCTATTTTCGATGTATGTTGTTTAATACCACCAAAATAACACTTCAATTATATAAGTGAAACGTTACATTATTAGATTGTTGAAGACAAGTATGATTTTTTAACAAGACAAGTCGGATTTTTGAACAAGATGTTTCCTTTTCTTGTAAGAAATTTTTGTGTGTGCTTGAAAACGATTACTTTGAACCAATAATTTTATTATTTTTAAAAATAAATAAACATTTGTTTATTATTTTAATGTTTATGTTCTTGAGATAACTTTTGTTTTCGGAAGAAAACATAGAACATGTAGATTTTAGTGTCAATTAAATTATCAATATACTTAAACGGTAGTGTCGGTTAAGTTTTTCTAACTTAAGTTTAGCCCCCAACTTTAATAAATGTCAAAAGTGACCCTTTAATTTTGTAAGATGTCATTTTAACCCCTCAATTTTATAAAGTTTCAAGTTTACCACTATAATATTTATAATTTGATATTTTCATAAAAAAATTAGTTAGTTTGTTTAATTTTTTTCTTGACGTTGCGCTATAAATTTTGTTAAAAATGGAGTCGTATTCAAAATAGAGTATTTTTTATGTAGCGTGGGTTATATCGATTGACAATAACGTGCTGGTACTGTGAAAAATAAGACAGACACCGACTGAAAAACATCGGTACCATTATATAACTGTCTTTTATCAATGTTTCGATCTCCACAACCGAGTCGCCGTGACTTCATATGTTTCTTTTGTATATTTAACCACGTTTTTTTATTGTGTTTAGCCACGTTAATGTCACCGCATCAACCGTTTAAGGTCCGACTCCCGCCGCAGAACGAGGGGCAAAATTTATTTAACCACGTTTCTTTTTGTGTTTATCCACGTTCATGTCACCGTCTTAACCATTTAAGGTCCGTTCTCCGCCGCGGAGCGCGGGACAACATTTCTAGTTGTATATTAACAACTATCTTTAAATCTTTTTAAATAATAAACTAATTATTTTCCGTGATAATTAATAATAAAATGAAAGCCCCATTTAACTACGAAACCACCTGTTGAAAAATATACTGATATCTCGCTATATCATAACACTGACACGATAAAATTATATGAACAATCTCCAAAATGCAAAAAATAAATGTCAAAGTTTTGATCCATTATGGTACCGAATAATCAATTTCTTGACTATGATTAGTTACTTTCACTAGCTTTTGTATTCTTTTCCCGTCCTCTTTTACTTGTTAAGACTTTCGCTGTTTATGTAACTGAATGATGTATGCTTCCGCTGTGTTTTGAATGTTTTAATTAAAGTTCAGTGTTTGATAACTATGTTTATAAGTAAATCCAACAAGTGGGGTCTCTCGGGTTTGAGGCCTTACACCTCACTTGTTGGATTTACTCATTCACAAACAGTTCTTAAACTTTAAATGCAATCATAGCAGCGGAATTTAAACATCATACATCATGTCAAATTGTCAACCAATTAATACATTTAAAACATTGTCTCGACTATTACAACTTTCTTTCAAAACACACTGGATGCCAGAAGCCTTTAATGCCGGGTAACTCTTCTCCGCCAGCCAAGCAATCCAAGGGCTTCCACAGTACCTACACTTAGCATGATGTGCATACTAAATGATAACTAATGCTGCGTGAGTTCTAGCTTTACACAAATCATACTTTCATAAACACACAATTTAATAAAAGAAGAAGGATTTACACACACTATCACACTTGCCGGTAAAGGGATAACCTTCACACACTTTACCTTTCAAGTCATACATTATTATATTTAATCTACTTACGCACACACAATGTCTGTTCAAGTCAGTACCATCCATGACTACTTTCCATGGAATGAATACCATATCCGTCAATTCACACTAGTTACTATCTTCCGTGACGACCGTTCACGGACCTACGCAACGTTCATAACGACAGTCCATGAAGTGTTCGTATTGCCTTTATCATGACGCCCATCCATGATGCAGACATAACTCACTAAGGGTCACGTTAACCCTACGAGTAACCTTCGTTACTCCTTATCACACAGAACCAGTCGTACAACCATTAGCCAACCACAAAGGCTCTTATAGAGGGGGCATAGCCCCCGTAACTGCCATGGTACTTGTTCTTGTAGGAACCCTTCCCTTTACCAGATTTAGACAACGTAATGACTTCTTAAAACGTTTACCTTTTTAATTTATTAAAAACATTCTATAAAACATACTTTTTGTCTCTTTTTAAACTTTACTTTAAAATCTTTCTTCACTTTCGTTTACTAACATACAATTATAGTAAACACTTTCCGTTCATTTACCAACACACAATTATGGTAAATACTTTACACACTTTTGTTTATTAACATACTTTTATAATAAACACACACACAGTATGCATACCACCCTAAAAGCAGACATAAAAGGGGGGATCTAGAACTCTCCTGTTAAGCTAGCTCAAAAGTACTATCAATAGTCCACTTATGTTACTCACCGATCTAGATTGATAGTGTAATATCCGAGATTTTTCCGTCATATATTTTCCTAAACTGTTGCACGTATCTAACGCTTGAAGTTTTATCAAAACTAGATTCTTGAAATAATAAATACTGATATACTGAGCTACATAATTTTATATGAGATTATATATAAAATATATATATATATATATATATTCTTAAAAATTGTATGGATTTACAATTATATAAATAAAATAAGTTATGAACTTGTTCTAAAACACAAAAAAAAAAACTTGAAAAGCATAAATCTTGGAAATTTTATTATAAATATATGTAATAAATATAAACTTTATAAAACCTAGTAGATTTTATAAAATAAAATCTATTCTATTATTTTCTTATATATATAAAGTCTAGGGACCAAAACTGTCAAAGGCTGAAACTGGTTTTAAAACTAAAACTATACTTTTAACCTAAAAAGTTAAACTTCAGAAACATCAGGGACCTGTTCTGCCATAAGCTTAAACTCCCAAGATCCAAACCAGTCAAGGGTTCGAAACCCGCAGACCCCGGTTCCGACCCCTTTTCCTCCGAAAACCCGAATCCCGTCCGGATTCGATGAACCTCGGGTTCATCTCGCGCATGCGACCCCTCCCCAAGGTGCTATGATGGTTGATTTCGACCGAGGCAACGTGTGATGTCGGGATTTATTCCAATCGGCTCAACCACCATCCTCCAACCCGTTCGATCATTTAATGCCCGAATTTGCTATAAATATCGATTAGAAACCTCAGTAACATCACACCACAACTACTCGAACTCTCAATTCGTTCATATCAAACATGCATTTGCCGAGTAGAACCCACGACAGCCGACGACGAGGCCCGACTCGTTCTCCCTCATTTCGAAACCAAATCAGGTAAATTTTGAGTCATTGTGTTCGTTTTCTCTTGAAGATCGAAAGCCCTCTGTTTAATTTCATTAACAGAGGGCAAATCGATACGATTTTGGCGAGATCGATTCTAGGGTTCATAAGGATTTGGGACTCGATTTGAACTTCTGTTTACAAATTTCTTTTCCGCGTTTACACTCAACGAGACCCGTAGTCGGGATGGTTTAAGCGTGTGTGTGTGTTTGCGACTCGGGCATGGCGCGGGATCAGATTCAACATTTCTAATAATTTTTATAAATTATTTCAGACTTTTATAAACTTAAATACGATTTTTATTTACACTTTTCACATTCTGAAACATTTCTTTTTATAAAACTTAATTTAACTTGTAATAATCTATCCTTTAAAAATAGTTTTAAATGTTTAAAAACTATAGAAATATTTTTTTATAAAACTTATTTCATAGGAACTATTTATTCAAAATAGAAAATTTAATCTATCATTTGTTTTCTAAAACTAGAGAAATTCTTTTAAATCTTGAACTTATAAATCTTTTATTTAATTTAGGAAACTTATACGAATCATATAAACTTGGAATAAAATTTATATTTTATAAACAGAAAATTTAAACCATTTATACTAATTTGAAAAGAGAATTATTTATACTTTATTCATTTAATTATTTATAAACTTATAAACTTTATAAACTTGTAAGCCTTAAAACTTATAACTTAAAAACATATATGTTATCTTATTTAAACTACAAGATAATAAATACTTAATACCTAAACACTTTAATAAATCTTAAATGCTTTATGATGATTATTCTAAATATAATAATTAATATTTTAGATAATTATTTATCCTTAACTGTGACATTTCGGGTTTTTATTCACGCTTTTATATTATGTATCATGTAATCATTTTCTATTAAATGAAATGCAAGTGTTTTTATTTAATTTTGTACGAAATATATATATTTTTTTATTTATGGATTTAAAATAATTAAAATTTTATAAGTTTTAAACTTATATAAAATTTTATATAAAAATCTAAACTAAAAGGTTCATATATAAATAAGATAACCCATTTAAATAAAATAATTAACTTTTATAAAAATATTTATAATAATAATAATAATATAAGTTTATAAAATATAATTGAAATTAAAAAGAAATTTAATTAATTATTTTTATAAAAGTTAAGGGGTTGTTTTGGAAATAATCAAACTAAAAGGTTTTAAGACAAAAATCTGTTAAGGGGCTGTTTCTGGACAAACTAAACCACAGGGACTAACGGGTAAAAATCCCAGGGACTAACTTAATACAAAAACAAACTACAAGGACCAAAATTGCCAACTCCCAATTCGCGTTTCCGGTCATCCCTTCCCTTGTCCGGCGGTCCGAGCTAATTTCCGGCGACCCCCTCGACACGCCTGTCCCCTGTACCTCGACAACCGAAAATGGTCTCCCTGACCTCGTCGTCCCCACGCGAACAAAAGCCCCCGACCAATTTGTCTCCCCAACATTCGAAACGTCTGATTGTGTTTGTGGCCGAAAGCCCACGCCGCGCAATTGGCCCCGACAGTAGACATCCACGCCTGCAAGATGGCTCGTTAGCTTCGTCTTGTCCAGACGAGTGTCTGGACATACTCAATTGCATGTTTTATTATAGGGATCGAGCTCGGCTATAAATAGCCATTTACAGACCTGCTCGAGCTCGCCACCCCTCCTTCACCCACTCTCACTCCAAATTGAGACCACCATTACGTTCGTTGCCTCTGTGTGAAGCTGTGACCAGAGTTTCAGAACCTAATTCATCCCGAAGCATAGTTAACCGATCTTGGCACTTTCGGACTATCGACCCTGCCGACCAGACCCTTCGCGACCAAGTAGGTACCTCAACTTCGTTTCTTTACCTTCTGTTATCATATGGCAAACTATTCCAATCGACAACCCGACCCCAAACCATCGATTACCGGGCAAACCCAATGTCTCGGACACTGGTTTGCCGGTTGCCCAGGACCAGTGACCAGTTTCGTGTATGTGCTTATCAATTAAACGATACACACATAACCAGCGATGGGCAGTAGCTCGGCTGGTTATGCGTGTGTGTGTTTGATTCTTAGGTCGCGGGTTCGATTCTGGTGGCCTCCGGCCCAACCCAATTTTTCTGTTTTAATGATATAATTTATTTTATTTATTTATTTTATCATATTTTAATATTATATCTATACAATAAAAACTATTACGGGTTGGTTGAGTCGTTCGTGTATTTTCGAAACCATTAAATAACTTTTTACACATATTTAACCCATTGAATTTTTATAAAATAATAAACCCTATGTTTTATAAACTCGTTTAAATAATTTTAACTCACAAAAGAAAATATATAATAATAATAATATAAATAAACAAAATAGAGATTTTTATATAATATATCTACTTATTTAAAAATATAATATTTTAACAAGATTAAAAATTATATTTTTTTCTTTTTTGATGTTAAGTTTTACAAAATCATTATCATCTTTCTACAATATTTTATACAAATAAATTTTAAGAAATATTATTATAAACCTATACACGTTTAAATACGAATACACACATACAAAACCTACAATAATACCTATTTATCCACATAGGGTTCCAACGTGCTTAGGTTTCAACATCCTTATCACCTACACTCGTGGATTAAAATACCCGCTAGCCAGGTGAGTTACATAGCCCCTATTTTACATTTTTACATACTTTGGGGTGAAACATTATACATGCTACTCATCAAATTGTTTATACGTGTTATACATGTGGATTATATGCTTGTTCATCGTGAATTATCTTGGGTGTACACTTATTTATTTTAAACACAAGAGAACTAACAGTAATATTAATAGATCTATTGTGCCTGACCAGCCCACCCATGTAGGGTGTTTATTACTGCATACTCGGATATAGCCGCGTGTTATATTCAAACATATCGGATATAGTGGATAACTATATTCAAACATACCGGGCCTAGCTGTTGTGCTATGCTCAAGCGCGTCAATCAAGGTTTGAATTGTGCTTAGATAAACATGAAGGATACAACCATATATGCTATGTTTAACAAGATAAACAATGAGTTGTAAAACGTTTTTATCTACTATTTATCGGGTCCACAAAACCTATGTACTCACCAACTTTATAGTTGACACTTGATTTAAATAATGTTTTAGGTTTGGATATGTGATTGCTTGCTGAAGATTCTGCCACTTAAGAACTTATGGACCTAGTTAATAAAATCAACGTTTTGGAATAGACTAGGTTATTTGAATTGTATTGTACTTGAATATTTGTTGTCTTTAATTAAATTAATGAATTATGCAATATTTTAGCTATCATGTGCTTTTGAACAATCATTCCATTGTCCGCCCCGATGATTCCGCTATCGGTCGGGGTGTGACAGATTGGTATCAGAGCCATGGTTATAGGGAATTAGGTTATTAGACACAATGACCTAGACTATAACCCTAGGACTCCCTTTTACGTGTTACGTGCTAAATGATTATTTGCTATGTGAATTATTTGTAGTTAGGTATTATTTGAATTTTCCCAAGTTTAGTACATGAGACTTATACACATACATACAAGGCCTTAAACATACAATACATACTTTACATACACATTTGACAAATAAACATATGCAAACAAATACACTACACATCCTTATCCATACTCTTTCCTCATCCATACTATTTGCAACATTCCTACATATTTTATACTCGTAGACTCACAAGTGTATTAAATTCTTGAAAATCTCGTCAACGACTTAATATCTTGAAAACTAGTAAAGGACATGTGCAATCCGGAAGGGTGACACATGTACATTGGGTTTTCTGTCTAGGAAAGCATTTCGTATAAATCCAAATAAACGGACCCGTATGCTTTCCTGGGAATTTCTGAAGTGAGTGTTTACCTATAGGCTAAAGCATGTCTCCTTGAAAGTTTTGAGGAATTACTTAACGTTGATAAGTCATTGTATTCGCAAGAATACGATCCGAACCAAAACTCAAAATTTGGGGACATTATAGTAAGATAGGAAGAACTAGATGAACATGCAAAGCAAATCATTATTACAGGTGCACATGTAATAACAATTTGTAGTGCATGCGAATCCCGGCGATTCCTATTGCGCGAATAATGATCTATGACATCATCTCCTACCCGGAATAGATGACTTATTTTCCCCATCAACCTTGAATAAATACACATACATTGGCATGCGACATGATGAATCCCGCATTTCTGCTTACATTATTTCCCACTATAACTCATATATATCCACTTTATCTAAAATATCTGTCTTTTCTTATGGTGTTAGAATGCCTCCTCGACGTGCAAACTCTAGCACTTCCAACCCGGATCTTGCTACTCTTCTTGCCCAATTGGTGGGGCAAATGACCCAGGCCAATAACAACAGTGACGGGTCTCACAACATCCAAGGAAACGGTGGTACCAACCCGCCTCAATGCACGTTTAAGCACTTTAACTCATGCAACCCTACAAAATTTTACGGGACTGAGGGTGCTACCGGCCTACTACAATGGTTTGAAAGCATGGAGAGCACATTCCTAAACAGTGACTGTCCCGATAATCTTCGGGTTCGTTATGCCACAAGTGTACTTCAAAAGAGAGCCCTCACCTGGTGGAACGGTGAGAAACGCACTCGTGGTGTTGAGGTTGCTACATCCTTATCATGGGATGACCTGAAGAAAGCCATGACTGCTGAATTCTGTCCTCGAAATGAAATAAGGAAGCTCGAGACTGAGTTTTGGGATCTTGCCCAAGACAGCGGGGATAATCTGGCTTACACCACCCGATTTCAAGAGCTGAGCCTATTGGTGCCTCATATGATCACTCCTCTTGCTCGGGAAATTGAAAAATACATAGGCGGGCTGCCTATGCAAATTCAGGATGCTGTGTTAGGAAGCAATCCTCCTACACTTGAAGCTGCTATCCGTCTATTCGCTACGCTATCCGACAACCACGTCAAAGCCGGAACCTTATCAAGAAAGGGTTCCAAGAAGGTTGTTTCTACTCTTGCGGCCGTCAAAGATATAAAGCCCGAGTCTTCTAACCGCAACAAGAAACGAAAGGGTCGAAACTTCGCAACTGTAACTCCCACCGCACCTGCTATTCAAGTGACACCTTTGGGTCAAAACCCAAAACCTTATTTGGGCCCAAATCCCCAATGTCAGACCTGCAAATACCACCATCCTACCAACTTACCATGTCGATTTTGTTCAAGCTGCGGACGATATAGACACGTGGCCACTACTTGCCGTACCCGTCCTCCCGTCCATCAAGCTGCTCCAGCCAACCGTCCAAACTATCCGACACCTCTCAATGGTCGGACATGTTACGAATGTGGAGACCCAAACCATTTCCGTGACCGATGCCCAAAACTTCATCAACAAGGTGGTCCTCAAGGACAAGCGTTTAATATAAACGCTAATGAGGCACAAGCAAACAACGACGTGATAGACGGTACGTTTCTCGCAAACAATAATTATGCATCCGTTTTATTTGATACCGGTGCCGATAGGAGTTTTGTGTCTCTTACCTTTGAATCTCGACTTGCTAAACAAAGAACGAAACTGGACAATTCTTATTCCGTGGAGATAGCAAACGGGAAATCTATTGCTATAAATTCTGTTATCCGCGACTGCAATCTTGATCTTAATAATCATGAGTTCTCTGTTGATCTCCTTCCGATGCAATTGGGAAGCTTCGATATTATAATTTGCATGGATTGGTTATCCAAGCACCATGCCGAGGTTATTTGCTATGAAAAGTGCATTCGTATACCTCTCCCTTCGGGCGACACGTTAGTTATTTTTGGTGAAAAACCGTGTCGTGGTCTTCAACTCATGTCTAGCACATTGGCACAAAAGTACTTGCGGAAAAAGTACGTTGCCTTCTTGGCCCACGTAGTTGACACGAAAGACAAGGGTAAGAAATTGCAAGATATTCCGATCATTCGAGACTTTCCCGAGGTATTCCCCGAGGATTTACCCGGTCTTCCTCCCCCTAGACAAGTAGAGTTTTGTATTGACCTGGTGCCCGGAGCAACTCCCGTGGCAAAAGCTCCCTATCGTCTTGCACCTTCCGAGATGCAAGAGCTCACAAGTCAATTACAAGAACTCTCATCTAAAGGTTTCATCCGGCCAAGCCATTCACCTTGGGGTGCTCCCGTGCTGTTCGTAAAGAAAAAAGATGGATCGTTTCGAATGTGCATTGATTATCGTGAACTCAACAAGCTTACAATCAAGAACCGTTATCCTTTACCCCGTATCGACGATCTTTTCGATCAACTTCAAGGTTCAACATGTTTTTCCAAGATCGACCTTCGTTCCGGATACCATAAACTTCGTGTTCTCGATGAAGACATTCCGAAGACTGCCTTTCGGACTAGATATGGTCACTACGAGTTCATGGTCATGCCTTTTGGTTTGACTAATGCACCTGCGGTTTTCATGGATCTCATGAACCGTGTATGCAAACCTTATTTGGACAAGTTTGTGATCGTTTTCATTGACGACATTCTCATCTATTCTAAAACAAAAGCGGAACATGAACAACATCTTCGTTTGGTTTTGGAGCTCTTGAAGAAAGAACGACTATACGCCAAGTTCTCCAAGTGTGAATTCTGGCTAAAGGAAGTTCAATTTTTGGGACACATAGTCAACGAAAAGGGGATTCATGTGGACCCGGAAAAGATCGAGGCGGTAAAGAATTGGAGTACTCCTAAGACTCCTACCGAGATTCGTTCCTTCTTTGGACTAGCGGGTTACTATCGCCGTTTCATCTCAAATTTCTCCAAGATTACGGTCCCGCTCACTGACTTGACTCACAAAGGAAAACCTTACGAGTGGGGACCCAAACAAGAGGAAGCTTTTCAAACTCTCAAGCTCAAGCTCTGCAATGCTCCTGTTCTAACTCTTCCTAGTGGTAATGACGACTTTGTCGTTTATTCCGATGCATCCAACCAAGGTCTTGGTTGTGTTCTTATGCAGCGTGGCCAAGTAATTGCATACGCATCACGTCAGCTCAAAATCCATGAGAAGAACTATACGACCCATGATCTCGAGCTTGGTGCTGTCGTTTTCGCCTTAAAAATTTGGAGACACTATCTTTATGGCACCAAATGCGTGGTTTTCACCGACCACAAAAGTCTCCAACATATTTTCAATCAAAAAGAGCTTAATATGAGGCAACGGCGATGGGTCGAACTTCTTAACGACTACGACTGTGAGATTCGCTACCACCCCGGCAAAGCAAATGTTGTAGCCGACGCCTTGAGTCGTAAAGAACGTATCATGCTTCATAGTGTTAGTATTCATAAAGATATCCAAGTCCGCATTCTCCAAGCACAACACACCTCGGTTACTAAGGGAAACATGTACCACGAAATGGCATGTGGTGTGGAACTCTTGCTAGAAACTAAAGCCAACGGCCTGTTGTATTACTTGGATCGTATCTGGGTTCCCGATCGCGACAACCTTCGTATATTTTGATGAACGAGTCCCACAAAACTCGATATTCGGTACATCCCAGAGCTGATAAGATGTACATGGGTCTTCGTCAACAATATTGGTGGCCCGGCATGAAAAAGGATATTGCCCTCTTTGTGTCAAAATGCTTACCTTGTTCTAAAGTAAAGGCCGAACACCAGAAGCCTTCCGGACTCCTCGAACAACCTGAAATTCCCATGTGAAAGTGGGAGAACCTTGCTATGGACTTCATCACCAAACTCCCACGCACTTCTAGTGGGCATGATAATATCTGGGTTATTATCGATCGACTCACAAAGTCTGCTCATTTCTTGCCTATTCGTGAGGACTATCGAGTCGAGAAATTGGCTCGGATCTACATTGATGAGATCGTAAGTCGGCACGGAATCCCTTTGAACATTATCTCTGATCGTGATTCGCGTTTTACTTCCCGATTTTGGCAATCATTACAATCTGCGCTTGGTACTCGTTTGGATTTAAGTACGGCTTACCATCCTCAAACTGATGGGCAAACCAAGCGAACAATCCAAACTCTCGAGGATATGCTTAGAGCTTGTGTCATTGACTTTGGCGGCAATTGGAATTCTCACCTACCACTGATCTTATTTTCCTACAACAACAGCTACCACACAAGTATTAACATGGCACCGTTTGAAGCTCTTTATGGATGAAAGTGTCGTTCACCGATTTGTTGGAACGAAATTGGTGAAGCACAAATCATCGGTCCCGAGCTTATCCAAGAGACCACCGATAAAATCTCTCTTATTCGTGACAACATCCGAGTAGCAAGGAGTCGGCAAAAGAGCTATGCCGATAAACGACGAAAACCCTTGGAATTTCAAGTTGGGGATATGGTTCTTCTAAAGGTATCACCTTGGAAAGGCATAGTCCGATTTGGAAAGAAAGGAAAACTTGCACCTCGATATGTGGGTCTATTCAAGATACTCGAAAGGGTAGGAAAAATGGCCTACAAACTCGATCTTCCTTCAGAGCTCAGCAACGTTCATCCAACTTTTCACGTATCTAATTTGAAAAAGTGCCTAGCCGACGAGAATCTCCACATCCCTCTTGATGAAGTGCGTATTGACGAGAAAATGCACTTTGTTGAGAAACCCGTGGAAATCATGGACCTTGAAGTCAAGAAACTCAAGCGTAGTCGCATCCCCATTGTCAAGGTCCGTTGGGAGGCTAAACGTGGACCCGAGTTCACTTGGGAACGTGAAGAGCAAATGAAGTCCAAATATCCGCATCTCTTTTCATAGCCTCCATTAGTTGAATTTCGGGGCGAAATTCCTTTAACATGGGGAGACTGTGACATTTCGGGTTTTTATTCACGCTTTTATATTATGTATCATGTAATCATTTTCTATTAAATGAAATGCAAGTGTTTTTATTTAATTTTGTACAAAATATATATTTTTTTTATTTATGGATTTAAAATAATTAAAATTTTATAAGTTTTAAACTTATATAAAATTTTATATAAAAATCTAAACTAAAAGGTTCATATATAGATAAGATAACCCATTTAAATAAAATAATTAACTTTTATAAAAATATTTATAATAATAATAATAATAATATAAGTTTATAAAATATAATTGAAATTAAAAAGAAATTTAATTAATTATTTTTATAAAAGTTAAGGGGTTGTTTTGGAAATAATCAAACTAAAAGGTTTTAAGACAAAAATCTGTTAAGGGGCTGTTTCTGGACAAACTAAACCACAGGGACTAATGGGTAAAAATCCCAGGGACAAACTTAATACAAAAACAAACTACAAGGACCAAAATTGTCAACTCCCAATTCGCGTTTCCGGTCATCCCTTCCCTTGTCTGGCGGTCCGAGCTAATTTCCGGCGACCCCCTCGACACGCCTGTCCCCTGCACCTCGACAACCGAAAATGGTCTCCCTGACCTCGTCGCCCCCACGCGAACAAAAGCCCCTGACCAATTTGTCTCCCCAACATTCGAAACGTCTGATTGTGTTTGTGGCCGAAAGCCCACGCCGGGCAATTGGCCCCGACAGTAGACCTCTACGCCTGCAAGATGGCTCGTTAGCTTCGTCTTGTCCAGACGAGTGTCTGGACATACTCAATTGCATGTTTTATTATAGGGATCGAGCTCGGCTATAAATAGCCATTTACGGACCTGCTCGAGCTCGCCACCCCTCCTTCACCCACTCTCACTCCAAATTGAGACCACCATTACGTTCGTTGCCTCTGTGTGAAGCTGTGACCAGAGTTTCAGAACCTAATTCATCCCGAAGCATAGTTAACCGATCTTGGCACTTTCGGACTATCGACCCTGCCGACTAGACCCTTCGCGACCAAGTAGGTACCTCAACTTCGTTTCTTTACCTTCTGTTATCATATGGCAAACTATTCCAATCGACAACCCGAACCCAAACCATCGATTACCGGGCAAACCCAATGTCTCGGACACTGGTTTGCCGGTTGCCGAGGACTAGCGACCAGTTTCGTGTATGTGCTTATCAATTAAACGATACACACATAACCAGCGATGGGCAGTAGCCCGGCTGGTTATGCGTGTGTGTGTGTGAGTCTTAGGTCGCGGGTTCGATTCTGGTGGCCTCCGGCCCAACCCAATTTTTCTGTTTTAATGATATAATTTATTTTATTTATTTATTTTATCATATTTTAATATTATATCTATACAATAAAAACTATTACGGGTTGGTTGAGTCGTTCGTGTATTTTCGTAACCATTAAATAACTTTTTACACATATTTAACCCATTGAATTTTTATAAAATAATAAACCCTATGTTTTATAAACTCGTTTAAATAATTTTAACTCACAAAAGAAAATATATAATAATAATAATATAAATAAACAAAATAGAAATTTTTATATAATATATCTACTTATTTAAAAATATAATATTTTAATAAGATTAAAAATTATATTTTTTTCTTTTTTGATGTTAAGTTTTACAAAATCATTATCATCTTTCTACAATATTTTTTACAAATAAATTTTAAGAAATATTATTATAAACCTATACACGTTTAAATACGAATACACACATACAAAACCTACAATAATACCTATTTATCCACATAGGGTTCCAACGTGCTTAGGTTTCAACATCCTTATCACCTACACTTGTGGATTAAAATACCCGCTAGCCAGGTGAGTTACATAGCCCCTATTTTACATTTTTACATACTTTGGGGTGAAACATTATACATGCTACTCATCAAATTGTTTATACGTGTTATACATGTGGATTATATGCTTGTTCATCGTGAATTATCTTGGGTGTACACTTATTTATTTTAAACACAAGAGAACCAATAGTAATATTAATAGATCTATTGTGCCTGACCAGCCCACCCATGTAGGGTGTTTATTACTGCATACTCGGATATAGCCGCGTGTTATATTCAAACATATCGGATATAGTGGATAACTATATTCAAACATACCGGGCCTAGCTGTTGTGCTATGCTCAAGCGTGTCAATCAAGGTTTGAATTGTGCTTAGATAAACATGAAGGATACAACCATATATGCTATGTTTAACAAGATAAACAATGAGTTACAAAACGTTTTTATCTACTATTTATCGGGTCCACAAAACCTATGTACTCACCAACTTTATAGTTGACACTTGATTTAAATAATGTTTCAGGTTTGGATATGTGATTGCTTGCTGAAGATTCTGCCACTTAAGAACTTATGGACCTAGTTAATAAAATCAACGTTTTGGAATAGACTATGTTATTTGAATTGTATTGTACTTGAATATTTGTTGTCTTTAATTAAATTAATGAATTATGCAATATTTTAGCTATCATGTGCTTTTGAACAATCATTCCATTGTCCGCCCCGATGATTCCGCTATCGGTCGGGGTGTGACATTAACAATTATTCACACTTTAAACAATTTCTATTAATCTTTTATTTATCCTTTAAATGTTATTATAAATCCTCAAAGACTATTTATTTTCTAACTACTTATTTATCTTTACAATAATTATTGGTAATCTTCAATAACTATCTATACTTTAAATAATCATTTTAAATCTTTAAATAATTGTTTAGTCTCTCATTTAACAATATATACAAATACTTAGAAAACTATTTTAATTATTATTACCTATTTGTGTGTAATTAATAATTGTGAAACTTTTAAATAATTATCTTAAGTAATTATTCTAAACTACAAACTTATTAAGACATTGGTATCCAAGTCTTACATTCAAAACTTTTATTTTAAATTTAATTTAAACTTTATAAACACAATCAATCTTAACCCATATTTGGAACCCTAGTCAAATCTTGAAATACTAGCTCTTTTTGCCCTATACTTGTAGAAACAAACTTAAATCTTTAGACTTGCATACTTAGGCTTATTGTGAGGATATTCTCCCTCAAAGTCTTGCAAATACTTATCCGTGTCGGATACTCTTCATCAATCCAAGTGAGTATACTTAGCCCCTTTTTCCTTTCTATACTTTTGGGGTGAAACATGTTCAAAACTTTAAACTTATACAATTCTTGTACAACTATGACTAGATGCTTATTCTTATGTTAAACTTGAGACTTGTATGCTTAGATTAAACTTAAAACTAGCATATTCATTAACTTTGATCAAGCCTATGGTAACAATGATAGATCTATTGCATTTCACCAATCCACCTTGATTGATTGACCCCTTCGGGGGGGGGGGGAGCCCTTGGTGATTGTTACTAAATTAAACTTTAAACTTGAGACTTATAAGGGTAACCTGCGGGTTATGCCTAAACTTGGTTGGAGGGTTGATGTGCACAATGTTTAAGATACTTGTTTCTCATACTTACATTATAGAATGCATATATCATAGTGAATTGTAATTTTTCTCAAATACTTGTTAAACTGTGTCAAAACCTTTGTATCTCACCAACTATTTTGTAGTTGACAGATTCTTTCACATGTTTCAGGTTCTACATCATGAGACTTATTTGTGATCACATAGGATGCTTTGGACCTAGACTACTTATCAATTAAACGTTGTATTCTTGTTATGTTTCCTTGTATTGAATCTTAAATTATTTATTAATGAAATATTGGAACTTTAATAGTCAACCTTGTGCTATTGAACAACCGCGTCCGCCCCGACGTATAATCCGCCGTCGGTTGGGGTGTGACAGATTGGTATCAGAGCCTTGGTTATAGGGAATTAGGTTATTAGACACATGACCTAGACTATAACTTAGGAGATTCAAACATTTGTTATCTCATGTCCTTTACTAGGAACTTTTCTCCTCATTCTATCCTTAATTCTTATACGTGAACGCTTGGAAATTCTACGATTCTATTTACCTACGTGCTACAAGAGTATACTACATCGAGGACACATCCTTAGGCTTAAGGTCTAAGCCACCACTAAACTCTCGTCAAGAATATTTAAGTTCTAGATAATGTGTGAGAACTTGTGCGGACCGGAAGGGTGGATACCTGTATCCTGGGAAATTCTGTCAAGGAAAGCATTTCGTACAAATCCAAATCAACCGTTGGACCCGTATGCTTTCCTGGGAATTCTTGGGATGAGTATCCACTTATAGGAATGCATGACTTCTCGAAACATTAGTGAGCTTAGATCTCTCTTGATATGTCAAAGTAATTACTTAGTGATATGCACTAAATGAGCACCATCTCAAATACTATACACTTCATAAATTCATGATTCAAAAACTTTCCTCTGTAACCTTTACTCTATGATTCTTACGTTTCGTCTCTTCAAGACAGCATGCTTACTCGTCATGACCTGAAGGAGTTACCTTCAAGGAGAAATTCTTACGAGATTATACTTAAAAACTACATACATAAACTTATATTAATAGGTACTACCCAATAAATTTCGTGATCGTTGTAATATAACCCTTAAAACTATGTATTACCCTACAAATTCTCCTATAAATCTTCATTATTTTATAAATATGACACCTTAGAGGTAACCCTTGTATTTTTACCTTACCTCCTTAGCACTTAACCAAGTTTCATTTGATAACTAACTCAAAAAATTTTGTTACACTTTTATACATCTCAAAGTTTTCATACATCCTTAAACTTCATGATCCTTGAACTAACAGCACATTTAAAACTATGTATTGACATACAAGTCTTTTTACAAACTTCATTATTTTATAAACTTGGCACATAAGGGGAAACCCTTGTGTCTCATTTCATTTTTCGTCACTCAAGCAAACTTCATTTTATGACTAACTCAAAACTTTGTTACACTTTTATATATCTCCAAACCTTCATACGTCCTTAAAACTTACACATCACCGTTTCTTGTAAACAAAACTTAACGTCTTTTAAACGTAAAGTACATTAACAAAGGGATTAGTAACATGATCGTTTTCCCGCAAGAGAAGAAGCCTACTATAGAATAAACAAGCTCCACGTTTAAGACTCTAAACCCATAATGAACCTCGACATAGTACCATAAACCCAAACATCGGTGACAACAACTGAGAGAAGTTGTAGGCCCATGAGGATGTTCTGGCTAGGGAAATAGGGTACATAAGTGAGTCCTTGCGACCCACCCCTTCTTCCGGGAATTCTCTTCGTTAGCCCACCAACTTCAAGCCAAAACCCATTTTTTTTATATATTACTGTGATGACTCAGTATTATGAGTAAAAACCTTTTGAACATATTAAATCAACTTACTTACACACCTTAATTTTTCCGTTTAAATTGTATTATGTAAGGGCTAGAAGTCCCAATTTTGAAACATTTAACGAAAGTTATTTTGAAATTTATCTTGTTATCACTTACTAGCTTGACTTTCCTTCTAGCACTACAAACTTAACACTCTTACCCACACACCTTCGTCAAGAGCAGCTCGCGTTAGTACTTGAGATAATTAACAACGTTGCATTAAACTATAAAAATCCTAAGTGACACACGCATACTTGAAGAATAAACTTTGAACAAACCTTCTAATTCGTAAGCACTCTTTTAAAACAACACGACTTACGAACCACTGCCGTAATCAACTATGATCCGTACCCCTTATATAGACTTAACACTTCTAAACTTGACCTATTTTTCGTTTGACAATCATACCAAACTTTTATAAAGTCTTACTTATACTACTTATCATTGCCTAACTCGTCGTTTTTTGAACATCTTAATCACATCCCATACAAAAGAAAACTATGCCTGTGGTTATGAAGCAAGATAAATCATTTGTAAACACACTATCATAAACCTTATCGAAACATTTTCCCGTTACCTTATGCTAGGAAACTTTCCTCATTCAACCCTTGTCACGTAAAAGATTTGCTATGAATCACAACGGAAACTAAAAGCTTAAATGCACGTTATTAAAAACATCAAACTTCGTATACGCAACTATGAGGTCAAAAACTTTTGAGTCATGCAAAAACTTATACAAATACTAAAACCCGTATTCTTAAAACTAAACATGATCAATAAAGGATCATGTAAAGCTTAATATTGAAACTTGTGATCAACTGACTTATCCTACTTGGATTCTTAGTCTTGAAAACTTTTTGTGTTCATCATAACTAAACCTTGTAAGACTTGATAAAACGTTCATTTTCATATACACGAGAAAACTCCACTCTTGATACTAGACGCTAGCAGGAAGGAGGACATTACTCTCTTTAGCAGAGTACATCCCCTGACTCCTATCTAAACCAAACATCAGGATCCACCTAATTTTCTGGACAACTCAAATCTTCCGTGAGAAAGCGTATAACGGTTAATCCTGTTCCAAAAGCTGTCCCACACCTCCCTCAAATACTAGAGTATTTAGATAACCACTTTATGCTCAAAGCGTAATCGTATACTCCTATGCAATGAAGCTAAACTAAGAGACTTCAAACTATTCCATGTTTGACGTATTCTTGATCAAACATGATGAACGTATGAGACTTTAAACCACTCCATGTTTGACGTATGCTTGTTCAAACATGATGAACATATGAGACTTTTAAACTACTCAAGGTTTGATGTATTCTTGATCAAACACGAGGAAAGTGTAAAGACTTTAAACTACTCCATGTTTGATGTATGCTTGTTCAAACATGATGAACATATGAGACTTTTAAACTACTTAAGGTTTGATGTATTCTTGATCAAACACGAGGAAAGTGTAAAGACTTTAAACTACTCCATGTTTGATGTATGCTTGTTCAAACATGATGAACGTATGAGACTTTTAAACTACTCAAGGTTTGATGTATTCTTGATCAAACACGAGGAAAGTGTAAAGACTTTAAACTACTCCATGTTTGATGTATGCTTGTTCAAACATGATGAACATATAAGACTTTTAAACTACTCAAGGTTTGATGTATTCTTGATCAAACACGAGGAAAGTGTAAAGACTTTAAACTACTCCATGTTTGATGTATGCTTGTTCAAACATGATGAACATATAAGACTTTTAAACTACTCAAGGTTTGATGTATTCTTGATCAAACACGAGAAAAGTGTAAAGACTTTAAACTACTCCATGTTTGATGTATGCTTGTTCAAACATGATGAACATATAAGACTTTTAAACTACTCAAGGTTTGATGTATTCTTGATCAAACACGAGAAAAGTGTAAAGACTTTAAACTACTCGATGATTGAGGTATTCTTGTTCAAACACGAGGAAACTTTGAAACTCTAAATCTTGTCACATTCCTTTCTCTTTAATCATTGAATGGCGTTTCTCTCTGAGGGACTCGTTAATCAATGATCACTCTTATGTGGAAACTTTAGTCGTGTGTTGAACAAATTCTTATACTCCTTCTTGATCCACACACAAACGGAAGGACCTATGCGGACTATGCGACGACTTAAATGCTTGCGGGTGCACACGTAAGTATGAAAATCAGCGTATGGAAAGACATAGTAAACTCTGTCGTGTGCTATGATCTAAGACTTATCGTAAAAGGTAGCCACGGAACTTAGGCACCGTAGCAATCCTAGACGTAATAGTCTACAAACTCAAATCGTTAAACTATCATCGAATCCATCCTAAGTGATGCATCTCACTTGAAATCCTGAATGGGAATTCAGTAAGCATTCTCTCAAATACATTTCTAAAAAAACAAATCTTCACATATTTCGACGAAACTATATACTTCTTAGGGAGACTCTTGGTAACCATACGCTTTCAAAACTTAGAAACTCAAGCAAAATCTTGTTCCTACAAATACTTTCCGTTTAAGAAATCTAAACGTAACCCAGGGTTTACTTGGGAACGTAAGACATCTTTCTCATTATCCTTGTGCGTATCATAGACTTGAAACCTAAACTAAACCCTTCTACTTTAATTTCGGGACGAAATTTCCTAAAGTAGGGGAGATTGTAATATCCGAGATTTTTCCGTCATATATTTTCCTAAACTGTTGCACGTATCTAACGCTTGAAGTTTTATCAAAACTAGATTCTTGAAATAATAAATACTGATATACTGAGCTATATAATTTTATATGAGATTATATAAAATTATATATATATATATATATATATATATATATTCTTAAAAATTGTATGGATTTACAATTATATAAATAAAATAAGTTATGAATTTGTTCTAAAACACAAAAAAAAAACTTGAAAAGCATAAATCTTGGAAATTTTATTATAAATATATGTAATAAATATAA
Source organism: Smallanthus sonchifolius (assembly GCA_023525975.1). Classification (NCBI taxonomy): domain Eukaryota; kingdom Viridiplantae; phylum Streptophyta; class Magnoliopsida; order Asterales; family Asteraceae; genus Smallanthus; species Smallanthus sonchifolius. The sequence goes on from CM042023.1 coordinate 44,647,077, forward strand.
ACTTTATAAAACCTAGTAGATTTTATAAAATAAAATCTATTCTATTATTTTCATATATATATAGAGTCTAGGGACCAAAACTGTCAAAGGCTGAAACTGGTTTTAAAACTAAAACTATACTTTTAACCTAAAAAGTTAAACTTCAGAAACATCAGGGACCTGTTCTGCCATAGGCTTAAACTCCCAAGATCCAAACCAGTCAAGGGTTCGAAACCCGCAGACCCCGGTTCCGACCCCTTTTCCTCCGAAAACGCGAATCCCGTCCGGATTCGATGAACCTCAGGTTCATCTCGCGCATGCGACCCCTCCCCAAGGTGCTATGATGGTTGATTTCGACCGAGGCAACGCGTGATGTCGGGATTTATTCCAATCGGCTCAACCACCATCCTCCAACCCGTTCGATCATTTAATGCCCGAATTTGCTATAAATATCGATTAGAAACCTCAATAACATCACACCACAACTACTCAAACTCTCAATTCGTTCATATCAAACCTGCATTTGCCGAGTAGAACCCACGACAGCCGACGACGAGGCCCGACTCATTCTCCCTCATTTCGAAACCAAATCAGGTAAATTTTGAGTCATTGTGTTCGTTTTCTCTTGAAGATCGAAAGCCCTCTGTTTAATTTCATTAACAGAGGGAAAATCGATACGATTTTGGCGAGATCGATTCTAGGGTTCATAAGGATTTGGGACTCGATTTGAACTTCTGTTTACAAATTTCTTTTCCGCGTTTACACTCAACGAGACCCGTAGTCGGGATGGTTTAAGCGTGTGTGTGTTTGCGACTCGGGCATGGCGCGGGTTCGATCCGACCAAGCCCAGTTTTTCTTCATTCTTTTTTTGTGCTTAACTGACCAGATTCAGCATTTCTAATATTTTTTATAAATTATTTTGGACTTTTATAAACTTAAATATGATTTTTATTTACACTTTTCACATTTTGAAACATTTCTTTTTATAAAACTTAATTTAACTTGTAATAATCTATCCTTTAAAAATAGTTTTAAATGTTTAAAAACTATAGAAATATTTTTTTATAAAACTTATTTCATAGGAACTATTTATTCAAAACAGAAAATTTAATCTATCATTTGTTTTCTAAAACTAGAGAAATTCTTTTAAATCTTGAACTTATAAATCTTTTATTTAATTTAGGAAACTTATACGAATCTTATAAACTTGGAATAAAATTTATATTTTATAAACAGAAAATTTAAACCATTTATACTAATTTGAAAAGAGAATTATTTATACTTTATTCATTTAATTATTTATAAACTTATAAACTTTATAAACTTGTAAACCTTAAAACTTATAACTTAAAAACATATATGTTATCTTATTTAAACTACAAGATAATAAATACTTAATACCTAAACACTTTAATAAATTATAAATCCTTTATGATGATTATTCTAAATATAATAATTAATATTTTAGATAATTATTTATCCTTAATAATTATTCACACTTTAAACAATTTCTATTAATCTTTTATTTATCCTTTAAATGTTATTATAAATCCTCAAAGACTATTTATTTTCTAACTACTTATTTATCTTTACAATAATTATTGGTAATCTTCAATAATTATCCATACTTTAAATAATCATTTTAAATCTTTAAATAATTGTTTAGTCTTTCATTTAACAATATATACAAATACTTAGAAAACTATTTTAATTATTATTACCTATTTGTGTATAATTAATAATTGTGAAACTTTTAAATAATTATCTTAAGTAATTATTCTAAACTACAAACTTATTAAGACATTGGTATCCAAGTCTTACATTCAAAACTTTTATTTTAAATTTAATTTAAACTTTATAAACACAATCAATCTCATCCCATATTTGGAACCCTAGTCAAATCTTGAAATCCTAGCTCTTTTTGCCTTATACTTGTAGAAACAAACTTAAATCTTTAGACTTGCATACTTAGGCTTATTGTGAGGATATTCTCCCTCAAAGTCTTGCAAATAGTTATCCGTGTCGGATACTCTTCATCAATCCAAGTGAGTATACTTAGCCCCTTTTTCCTTTCTATACTTTTGGGGTGAAACATGTTCAAAACTTTAAACTTATACAATTCTTGTACAACTATGACTAGATGCTTATTCTTATGTTAAACTTGAGACTTGTATGCTTAGATTAAACTTAAAACTAGCATATTCATTAACTTTGATCAAACCTATGGTAACAATGATAGATCTATTGCATTTGACCAATCCACCTTGATTGATTGACCCATTCGGGGGGAGCCCTTGGTGATTGTTACTGAATTAAACTTTAAACTTGAGACTTATAAGGGTAACCTGCGGGTTATGCCTAAACTTGGTTGGAGGGTTGATGTGCACATTGTTTAAGATACTTGTTTCTCATACTTACATTATAGAATGCATATATCATAGTGAATTGTAATTCTTCTCAAATACTTGTTAAACTGTGTCAAAACCTTTGTATCTCACCAACTATTTTGTAGTTGACAGATTCTTTCACATGTTTCAGGTTCTACATCATGAGACTTATTTGTGATCACATAGTATGCTTTGGACCTAGACTACTTATCAATTAAACGTTGTATTCTTGTTATGTTTCCTTGTATTGAATCTTAAATTATTTATTAATGAAATATTAGAACTTTAATAGTCAACCTTGTGCTATTGAACAACCGCGTCCGCCCCGATGTATAATCCGCCGTCGGTTGGGGTGTGACAGATAGTAAGAAATACATCAGGTCTATACTTTATACTAACCTTAGCAAAACTAGGTTAGTTTCGCCTTTTGTAACTAAGCAAAACTGTGTCAGCTTCGCTTTCTATACCACAACGAAACTAGGGTAGTTTCGCTTTTTATGCCTCAGTGAAACTAGATCTCAGCGAAACTTTGTCTAAGCGAAACTAATGCTAGTTTAATTTCACTCCCTCGAATCGACCAAGCTCGTATCTTTTTACATCAAAACGCTCGTTTACCAATATTGACTCTATATCTAAGGTTTGTTTCCTATTTCATGTGTAAAAATATCTTCTTTATGGTTAAACCCATTTTCAACCCAAAACCCACTTTCACATCTAAAACAGAAGGTTAAGTAGGATTGTTACCTGTTTTTCGTTGTTCCTTTTGCTCCCAGTCTTCTGTGTATGAGCTACAACAATGGTGGAGTAAGAATCGAAGCTTGAGGAAGAAGATAGAACTTTCTCTCTTTAACCCTTGCCTCTTTCTCTCTAGCTTGATAAATGTAAATGGATGGAATGAGGGAGGTAAACGGGATGGCAGCTAGGTTAAGGTTTCCCCCTCCCCATTCAATCTTTTGAATTATTTCAAGACTAGCCCTTCATTCTTAATTTCCTCCTTTAAAATCTTAAACCCGGTATCAATTTTCCGAATGTAACAAGTCTAACCACCTTAAAAGAGGTTTATTCCTCGAAACCGGTTATAAGTTAAACAATTGCGGATACAACTCCTTCATCTCATCCTCGGACTCCCACATCGATTGCGAGCCCTTCCTGTGCTTCCACTGAACTTTCACTTGTAGAATCACTTTATTACGCAACCTTTCTCTTGCAGGTCAGTGGTTGCTATAGGCGTCTCAATGATCAGTGTGTTTGTGTGGTGTTTATAATGTTTAGTTAAATGTTCTTATGTGAGGTTTAGCATGGAACATGTTTACTTTGTGTGCGTTTATGATTTATAGGTGATTGGATGCTAAGTACGTGTTGTAGGCATTTGGGAGGAAGTAGAAGGACTAGATGTGAAACTATGCAAAAGATGGAGGCTGATATGGATGTTTTAAAGGCTAAAACTTCAAATGAGCTTATCTCGGGCTAGAAAATGAGTTACGAGAGCCATAATATATAAAGTTAGGGTGACTCGACCATCCGGATATGAAAAAGGGTACCCTCGTACAATACGGCGGGGTGGTGTACAAAGTGGAGTATTGAGCAGTTTGGGTAGAATGTTTAGGCCGTACAAAGGGGGGTCACTGTATTGTACGACGGGGCCAGAGTATTGTATGACAGGGGTCGGTTAGAAGCTGAATTTCAAGGATTTTGACTCCATTTAAACCCAACCTTTAGGGTTACGAAGAACAATCTTTCCCGACCGTTTTGAGCGATTTTGGGGAGGTTTTGGAGCAGATTTTGAAGGCTTTTTACTTTGGTTTTATGTTTTGGATGTTTACCTTTAATTCTAGCATTTGTATGATGACTATGAGCGGCTAAACTCCATTGTGATCCCTCCGGGGTGAACGATTCTTGTAGGTATCATTCGGTTTTAGTTTCTTTTCTAGTGTTGGATTGGATTTTGTGAACCGTTAAGTTCTTTGGATTTAATTGTTTGTTTGATCTCTGAACAATTTAATGTTATTTAGTTCTTGCACTTGCGTCACCGTTTCTTAGTTTTCTTGCATCGGGAATAATTTGACTATGTGTTTGTGTTCTATATTATTGAATTGGGTCGAACAATTAGAAACCCGGAATGGTCGCTTCTTCTCCAATTATTTTCAAAACTAGTTACATGTGTTTGCTTTAGCAAGTGTTTTCTCAATCATTCCAAATCAAAAGTTTCAATTTCTTACTTCTAATTGCTTAAATTGTGTTTTTCACGAATTCCTTATGGATTCGACAACCCTACTTCCTATACTGCAGTCTAAAGTAGCTAAGAAGTGGTTTTTACTTTTATTTTTTACCAGCCTTCGACACGGGATCAAAATGACGCCGTTACCGTGGAATCCGTGCGTAAAGTGCTATTGATGATTTACGTTGTTTAGAGAAGTACTACTTTGGTGTGATTACTTGTGCAGGCACAGGTTCATGCATACATGATTCTCAAGAAGATCATCACCATTACATCTTGATCCTGAGGTAGAGAAGACAGCAAGAGCAAATATACGGCTCTTAGGAAGAATACCGACCATACTTGAGAAACTTGATAGTCCGAGAGTAAGAATGGATCAACTACCTAATCCCATCAACTAAGAACATAACCAAGGTGAAGTATCGATTCCACCTCTTCCAGAGCTCTTGTTTCCAAATAACCGGACCAATCACAACCAGAACAACCAAGGTCCGAGACCGCAACCACCACCATAACCTAATGCTCAACCCGTTTTTCGTGACCTCCAATACCGACCTTGAAACAACAATTCGAGTCATTCAGATTATTATGATGATGAATTATCGTCACCAGGATGAAGTCATCATCCAGAGCATGGCTCCCGACACGAGAATTGGGAGAATGAAGATTGGTATGACCCGTATTATCAAGAGGCAATCCCTTCTAGACAGCAGAGGGATGAAATAGATGGAATCGATGGGTGGGTGCAACCACCACCAAAAGAAGTAGATGACTAACATCAAGGTGGAGCATACGGTTACCGGTAGGGAAATATCAGGCTAACCCGAAGAATGTGGTTCAAGAGGACCGAATCAGACAACCCCAAGTAAACCGTAGAAACTAGAGGGTGACCCTCAAAGGAACAAAAATTTTGAGACACGTAACTTCGGATACCAACCACCTGATCAAGAGGTGGACAGTCACTTCTGCCCCGCCATTGCAGTTAACTCATCCCCAGTCATATCGCCAATTTATTATGGAAGGGCCACTGAGGAACCTTACCACCAGGCTGCTTAGGAATCCTCCCTATTTACTACGGAAGGGCCACTGAGGAACCTTACCACCACCTGTCCGAATATGAGGCCACTTGTGGCACCGTTGGTGGTCAAGGATTCTAACTTGAAGAAGTGAAACTAGTACTCTTCCATTTTCACTAAAACACAAATCTAAGCAATGGTTTCTTACATTACCAGCAGGAAGTATTGCCACATGGGGCTGAGATGTATCAACTTGGAGGAGTATTTCCCACCACACAAGACTAATGCAACTCTTATAGCTATTCGGGAGTTTCAACAATAGTCTAGGGAACCATTTTATGAAACTTTCAAGAGGTTCAAAGAGTTATTGAGGTTGTGCCCACATCATGGTATTATGAAATGGGAGTTGATTCAGAAGTTCTACGATGAGTTGTCGCATGAAGATGTTAGAGATGTGACCTCCATCAGCAATGGGACATTTTTCTCCAACTATGAGGATTGGGTAATTTTAGAGAAGCTGAGTACAACATCTAAACGGCAAGCACATGCTAGCAGAAGAGCAAATCAGGATCTGTGTCGGCAAAGTCCATGGATTATGAGACCAACAAAAGATTAGACGCTATCGAGATCTAAATGGCCCGCATTGGTAAATTTGGAGGAAGAGATGTTTCTAATGTGTCACAATCATACCCGGTGTGTGAGGGGTGAAATGATCCGTGACACACGTTGGCAGACTGTCCACAACAACTAGGAAAGGTTGAAGAAGTAAATAAAGTTAGCGGCAAAAAGTAGCAATATAACAAGAATTCCAACAACTACCATCTCGGACTCCAAATAATCCAAATTTTAGGTATGGTAATGCTTCTAATCAATTGAACCCTAACTTCCAAGGTTCTAATGTGCAGGGTGGAGGACAACAGCAACAGTACCAAAACCGTCATCAAGGACACAATCAAGGTGGTTATCAGAGAGGTCAGAATAACCAAGGTTGTCAATAAAAATATCAACAAAGAGGCTACCAACAACTACAGAATCATGGTTCAGCACAAGAAAATAACCAGAATGTTTCGCTAAATGATGTGTTGGCAGCAGTGAACAACTTGGCAAAAGTTGTGGCTCTAAACAAGGAACTCTAAGACAAGACAAATGAGTCATTTGCAAGGAAATTGGGGCAGCTGGCTGAAGATAGAGGAGGAAGAGATCCAGGAAAATTCCCATGTGACACTTAACTGAACCCTCAACATCAAGGGTCCAGTTCAAAGCAAGCTCATGTTAGCGCAGTAAGAATTAATCATAAAGAGGAAGGAAATGATTCAGAAGATTAAAGTGAGCAAGGAGCACCCCTCATCCCGATTGAAGTTGTGGGGGGGGGGGGTAAAGGTTAATCGAGCACTCCTGTATTATGGAGCAAGTATAGGAATCTTCCCTGGAAGTTTGTATGATCGGTTAGGCTTGGGCCCTCTACAATAAGTTAACACCACCGTGGTGTTAGCTGATTTGACACAGAAACATCCCTGGGGGATGATTAGAGGGGTAGCTATGAAAGTCGAGGAATTCTATTACCCTGAATATCTTCTAGTGCTTGATTATGCACCTAGTATGAAGAAAGAACAATCGAGGGTCTTACTTGGAAGACCATTCTTGGCAACTGCCAATGCTCAGATCAACTACAGAGACAACAAAGTAAGCATGGAATTTGGCAATCGTGAGTTTAACTTAGACGTTCTTTCAAATTATTTTACGTATTTTAGTAAGGTTAAATGTTCTAAAACATTTGCTACTAACAAGTGTCCTCCTTGTCACAAGGTGAATGGGGGTGGAACCAAAGAGAATGGTGGTGTTTTTAATAGGTTTGAGTTGAAGGAAGAGAATAAGAAGGTAGTGGATGCAGCAACACCCAAGTGTGGGGAAGCTGGAGTGCAAATAGAAAAGCCGCCATGGAAGCATCGGGTGGAAAGTTCAGGTGATCAAATCAAATCGGGAGCAAGATTATCAGAATCATCGGTTGTGTCAAAGAAACCTCCCAAGTTTGTCAGGCATTCATACGAGAGTAGTGAGTCTTGGAAAATGGGGGATGAAGATGAGTTCTTTGTTGAGGATTATTTGAAGAAATTAGAGTTGAATGAAAATGACTATCACCGAGCGGGTAGAAAGACCATTAGAAGTGAATTCACCTTCCAACCACCATAAGCATAATATCAGGTACAATATGGCTGAAGACCTTAAAACTTAGCGCTAACCGGGAGGCAACCCGATATTTTGTATTTTCTGCGTTTTTTTTTGTTTCAGTTCTTTGTCAGCATAGCAAGACCCAAGTGTCAGAGAACTTTATGGGTGTGTTCACTAAAAACCCTCATGAGACTTCACTCGTCCACTCGGGCTATCGAGGGGTTTAAAAGGCTTGTTGCATATGCTAAATGCAACCGTGAATCCTACGAAAGTGAGTTTAGGAGTTTGCTACACGCACACGAGGACCTTGCAGCAAAGGAATAATCAGGTCATGTGCTCTTTCTTAGTTTTATTATATTTTATTTTGTTTATTTGATTTGTGTTATTTATTTTGGTGTGTTTAGTTGTAGTTGTAGTTTTTTGTAATTGAGTCGTTTCACCTGTGGGTAGTGAGGTTTGCATGTTGGATTTGGGAATCTGGGATGATTAGTACCTTTGAACCACACAAAAGTTTTATTTTAATGTACATTGTGGGCAATGTATGGTTTAAGCGTGGGGATGGGGGAATATATGAAAATAGGTAAGTTTGAGAAAATCTAAAAATTTTGAAAATATTTGGGTCCCGAGTAAGTTTAATTGTGCTTGAAGATTGGATTTTTCATGGTCAAACTCTTTAAGTTGCTGAAACATAAGTCTAGGTCCTTAGTCATGGTCAAACTCTTTAAGTTGCATGATAAAGTAGCCTAGCAAGCGATGTTTAGAAAACTGGTAGAAATGTCTAACTAGGGGTAACAATCTAGATAGTGGACTTACATGAATGCTTTCACATCCATAACCCTTTACCATCGTTTTTGTGAGATTTTGAGCCTTGATATCGAGCATAGAACATAATTAGAATTGATTGCTCATTTTCTTTTCATATGTGTTTACCATAATGTTGAATCATTTTAGAACGTGCGTATATGATTGATATGCCCTAAATTATACATGTTTTGCATGCATAATAATCCCCATATTATGGTACTAATTGATTAAAATCCTTGCAAATGATACTTAATGCGTTAATATTTCACAATTGCAGGTTATTCGGTGTCCCAAGATAAACAGAGCAAAAACGAGCATAAAACATGAAGAAAGCAAGCTTTTGGAGGACCAAACCCGAGCATTGACCCCCAAGAAGTCAAACCAGGTCAACATAAGTCAACATGGAGCTAAAAGACAAGCCTGGAGAGCAGGCAGGGGTTTACACCGCCGTGCAATGCCATGCACGGCCGTGCATTGCCTGTCTTGCTCTCCAAGGCTCCAGTACACTGCTATTTGTACCCTGTTTGATTCCCGAGGTGTTTGCACGCCCATGCAATCCAATGCACGGCCGTGCATTGCTCATTTTATGCCTATAAATAGATGGCTTGAGTTCTTCATTCCACACACCTTACAACAGCCATCCATACCTCAATAGAGAGCTTATTTCATAGTTAGGGTAGAGAGTAGTGAGTAGAGGGGCTCTTCCTCCTTGTCCTGCAATAGGGGAGCCTGTAAAACTCAGCGTTACACTAATTAGTATGGCCATTCATGGTTAACTTCTTTGTATTGCTAGGGTGAAGATGAAGTTTGGTGCATGTTAATGTTTAAACGTATTAATCCAAGTGATGTGTTTATGTCTTTAATCATTCGTCCTTAAAACCACCACTTGGTGGAATTTTATTATTGTCTAAATCCGTCTTTATATTTGTGAGTGTTCTTGATTTTAAAGTGTAAGATCGTAAAACCTTTTTAATCAAACTTCTTTTGAAACTTGTACGTCTTTATACAAGTATAGATTGATAAGCCAAGTCTTGGTCAACATTATTAAGGTCGTAAGTCTTTATACGAACTTCTTATGCGGCCAAGAATTGGTGAACTCATGTTAGGAACGATATGTTTTTATACCTGGTCCCATTATTACACCGCCCCCGGTGAGCAAAATATAATCACCTATTTAACTCTAATATAAAACATTTTAAGTTCGATGTCTTAAACCAACCCGGAGATGACCATTCGAAGGGTTGAGGGTAATTGTTGTCCTTAACGGGAGGCACTGCCATTTATTAAATATTATAATTTGTAAATCAAATGTCGTGAGGACGAGGCTCTAGCGGTGACCCGGGTCACAAATTTGTAGTAGTCATACCACTGGATTAGTCAACTTAACATTATCACGTACCAAGCGGATTCGAATCCCGAAGCAATACTCTCCGTGACCTGATCATCTCTGAGGTATTTACTTTTATGCTATTTACTATTCTGTTCGTTACATTTCTGTTACACACATCACGCACGTTCTTACTTTTATGTTATTTACTTTATCGTCATTTACTTTTCTGTCATTTACTATTTTGCTTCACAAGCACACAAACCCACTTATCAACTAATCCGGCTAAACGATAACAAAAGTTGAGTATTGGAACTCGACCGTGTCCATTGGTTCGATACTTGGTTCTTACCTAGACTATATTACGCTGCGATAAACTCTTGCCTATTGTGTGTGCTTTAAGTTAAAGTAATTATCATTTTATAAATTTAAAACTTGATCTCGTAAAACCATAATCTCTAAATATTCTTATATAATATTTAACTACATCAAAATTCACACATCAATGATACATTTCAAAATTATGAACCAAATTGTGCATGAACATGATAGAGGCATTAGGACGAGCCAATTTGTTTAAACATTTTCTTTTGTTTTCCATACCCAGACATTATCCATTAGACACCAATTTTGAGCCTAAACCCTTTCGTTTGTTGAAACCCACATTATAAACCTCTTAGCCTTTTTAGCCTTTTGTTTTTAAACCCGTGAGTTGGAATTCAGATAGGTTAGAGTTTATGTAGTGGCAGTTGAGATATGTTACCAGAAAAGAAAAAAAAGGAGATATAAAAGAAAGAAAAAAAAGAGAGGAAATACAAGAAAATACAAAACTATGTTATTGGATCAAATTTACCCAAGTTTCATTTGTTAGTTCAAAGAATAAGAGCTTATTGTTAAATGGGTCATTTTTACCCAAGATGGATGTTTGTAGTTGATTTGATTTTTAACCTATTTAGTTGAATTCCACTCACCTTTAGCCACTTTAAATTCCCTATTTCGCACCTTAGCCCTAGCCTAACATTACAACCCGTAAAAGTCCTCTTGATTCATGTATGATTTGTGTTAATTGGTGGAGTTATGACTGATATGCAAGCTTATGATAATGGCATTTTATAAGTTGCTTGAGTGTTTCATACATTCCCTATTCCCCTCACCGTTAGCCACTTTAAATTCCCTATTCCGCACCTTTAGCCCTAGCCTAACATTACAACCCGTAAAAGTCCTCTTGATTCATGTATGATTTGTGTTAATTGGTGAAGTTATGATTGATATGCAAGCTTATGATAATGGTGTTTCATAACTGGTTTGAGTGTTTCATACATATAATAGTACCTATTTTACTAGTCCAGATACAACCCGAGTGGAGTGACAAATTGTGAGAAGTGTGATTGCATGTATGTGGAAAACTTGATGCATGGTAGGCCTGGTAAGATATTTTGGTTTTATATTGCATATCATATTTTTTTACTTTCTATGGTGTAAATCTATTGACTGTGGTAAGTCTTGCAAGTTGGGTATGACTTTGGACCTTAGCTGAAAATAAGGAAGGAAATTGTGAAGTGTAGATGTTAAGGATAGTTGGATGGTTGTGAGAGAGCTTTGCTTGAGGACAAGCAAATGTTAAGTGTGGGGATGTGATCAGTGTATGTTTGTTTGGTGTTTATAATGTTTAGTTATATGTTTTTATGTGTGGTTTAGCATGGAACATGTTTACTTTGCGTGTGTTTATGATTTATAGGTGATTAGATGCTAAGTACGTGTTTTGGAGGCAGTTGGGAGGAAGTAGAAGGACTAGATGTGAAACTATGCAAAAGATGGAGGTTGATATGGGAGTTTTAGAGGATAAAACTTCAAATGAGCATATCTCAGGCTAGTAAATGAGTTATGACAGCCATAATATATTAATTTGGGGTGTCTCGACAATCCGGATATGAAGAAAGGGGTACCACCGTACAATACGGCGGGTGGCGTATTGAGCAGTTTGGGCAGAATGTTTGGGCTGTACAAAAGAGGGTCACCGTATTGTACGGCATGGGTCGATTAGAGGCCGAATTTCAAGGATTTTGTCTCCATTTAAACCCAAACCTTTAGGGTTACGAAAATCAATCTTTCCCAGCCATTTTTGGGCGATTTTGGGGAGCTTTTGGAGCAGTTTTTGAAGGCTTTTTTACTTTGGTTTATGTTTTGGATGGTTACCTTTAATTCTAGCGTTTGTGTGATGACTATGAGCGACTAAGCTCCATTGTGATCCCTCCAGATGAACGATTCTTGCAAGTAATCGTTCGGTTTTGGTTTCTTTTCTAGTGTTGGATTGTATTTTTTGAACCCGTTAAGTTATTTGGATTCAATTGTCTATTTGATTTCTGAACAATTTAGTGTTATTTAATTCTTGCACATGCATCATCGTTTCTTGGTTTTCTTGCATCGGGAATAATTTGATTGTGTGTTTAAGTTCTATATTATTGAATTGGGCCAAACAATTTAAACAAGGTCATGTCTATGTGATCTCCTATCTAGTTTGAATTAAAACTGAATGGTTATTTTGCCGAATCAGAAACACGGAGTGGTCGCTTTTTCTCCAATTATTTTGAAAACTCGTTACTTATGTTTGTTTTGAAAAGTGTCTTCTCAATATCTCCAAATTAAAGTTTCAATTTTTACTTCTAATTGCTTAAATACATCATAAGTTACAAATTGTGTTTTCCACGAATTCCCTATGGATTCGAGGACCATACTTCCTATACAGCAGTCTAAAGTAGCTAAAAAGTGGTTTTTACTTTTATTTTTTATTAGCCTTCGACACGCGATCACTCAACATAATTCAACTGGTCGTCCACCTCGATGTCCGATAAATGTACGTGAGCTGTGTCATCAGCTAAACACTTTCACAAGTGTGACCCGTGAAAATTAGGATGAATCTCACTTAGTTCATTGGGTAATTCCAGTCTGTACGTCAAATGGACAACCCGCGCCAAATTTTGAACGGACCAACGAATCTCAGACTTAGCTTTACCGTCTTTCGAAAACGGATTATCCCTTTCCAGGGAGATACCTTTAACAACACTTTATCCCCAACTTGGAATTTAAGGGTTCTCCGTCGTTTATCAGTGTATGACTTCTGCCGGTCTTCCGCGACTTTCATGTGAGCTTTATTCTGATCAAATTTACCAGACATAGCTTTAACTACTTCTAAGCTCCCAAATTCTTTCAACCCAATCTCTCTCCAACATATCGGCATTCGACACCGTCATCCATACAAAATCTCGAAAGGCGGCATGCCTATAGTCGAATGATAACGGTTGTTGTAGGAGAACTCCGCCAAGGGTAGGTGGCTATCCCAACTACCACCAAAGTCGATGATACACGCACGGAGCATATGCTCAAGGGTTTGATGGTCCTTTTGGACTAACTATCCATTTGGGGATGATATGCTATGCTGATGTTCAATCGAGTGCCCATTGCTTCGTGAAATCTCTTCCAAAACCTTGACGTGAACCGCGTGTCCCTGTCTGAAATGATAGAAACCGGCACACCATGAAGAGCCACGACTTCGTTGATAAACACCTCTGCCAAAAGTTCTGAAGAAAATGTCTCGCGTATAGGTAGGAAGTGTGTGCTCTTTGTCAATCTGTCGACAATCACCCAGATGATGTCATAGCCATTAGTAGTACTAGGTAGCTTAGTTATAAAGTCCATCGTGATATACCCCACTTCCATTCCGGTATTTCCTAAGGTTGGACCTTTCCGCAAGGCTTCTGGTGCTCAGCCTTTACTTGTAAACAGGTCAGACATTTGCTCACATATGCGACTACATCATTCTTCAAGCCCGACCACCAGTTGTGTTTCTTCATGTCTTGGTACATCTTTGTGGTTCCTGGATGTATAGAATAACGAGACTTATGGGCTTCGTCGAGGATCTTAGTCCTAAGTTCGCCTTCCTTCGGTATCTAGATTCAGCCAAACCTAGTCCGTACACCGAGGGTGTTGACTTCTAGTGACTCTTGTTGGCCTACCATTCTTTCTTTCTTTATGTTTTACGGTTTAAGTGCTTCAAATTGTGCCCTTTCAATTTCGGTCATGAGATCAGGCTTCACCACCAGTTGGCAAGCTTTCACTCTGATAAGAGCCGGTTTGTCCTTTCGGCTCAGAGCATCAGCCATCACTTTTGCCTTCCCCGGGTGATAAAAGACAATCGTAGTCTTTCAAAAGCTCCAACCAACGCCTTTGCCTCATATTCAAGTCCTTTGTTCGAATAAGTACTTCAGACTCTTGTGATCTGAGTAGATGGTGCACTTAACTCCGTAGAGGTAGTTTCTCCAGATCTTTATTGCCTAGACAACTGTCGCGAGCTCTAAATTGTGACTCAGGTAGTTTACTTCGTGAGTCTTCAGTTGTCGTAACACGTACGCGATCACCTTTCCTCGTTGCATCAAGACACACCCCAATCCTTGCTTCGAGGCATCAGAATAAACCACTAGGTCTTCGTTTCCCTCAGGTAGGGCCAGGACCGGTGCCTTAGTCAGCCTTTTCTTTAATTCCTCAAACGCTTTTGCCTGACGCGGGCCCCATTCATACTTGATTCCCTTCTTGGTTAGCTTTGTCTAGGTTGGCGTTTTCGGAATGTCCCACTCCCTTTCCTTCTCAGTCTTTTCCGGATCAACCATAATGCCGTTCGCGTTAATAACGTGACCTAGGAATTGAACTTCCCTAAGCCAGAATGCACATTTGGAAAATTTGGCATATAACTTCTCCTCCTTTAGAGTTTCTAGTACTTCTTGCTGGTGACAGGCGTGATCGCCCTCAGTCTTTGAGTAGATGATGATATCGCCTATAAATACTATCACTGATCGATCCAGCATATGTAGAAATACTATGTTCATCAAATCCATGAATGCTGCCGGGGCGGTTGTCAACCCGAAAGACATCCCGCGAAACTCGTAGTTCCCATACCGTGTACGAAACACGGTTTTTGGTATATCTTCCTCGTTCACCTTCAACTGATGGTACCCCGATCGTAGGTCAATATTAGAGAACCAACTTGCGCCTTGCAACTGGTCAAACAGATCATCAATCCTAGCAACGGGTATTTGTTTTTCACTGTGCGCTTATTCAGCTCTCTGTAGTCGATGCACATTCTCATGGAACCATCCTTCTTTTTCACAAACAGCACCGGAGCACCCCATGGTGAAATGCTTAGTCTAATAAATCCTTTATCTAGAAGTTCCTCTGATTGTGTCATCAACTCTTTCATCTCCAATGGTTCATATCGGTACCGTGCCTTGGCCACGGGCTAGGCACCTGGCATTAAGTCAATCTGGAACTCTATCTCCCGATCGGGCGGCACTCCAGGCAAGTCCTCCGGGACACTACCGGATAATTACACACCACTGGCACGTCGTTTTTTTCCGTTACTTCGAAATGACGTTCGTCAACGGGATATCTCGGTCTCCATAAACTGTGACTTTGCTACCATCCGGAGCCTTAAGCTGAATTATCTTTTGTTTACACATAATATGTGCTTCGTTGGCAGCTAGCCAATCCATTCCCAATACTACGTCAAACCCTCCCAATGCTATAACATACAAGCTAACATGAAATATATGGCCTTCTATCGTGATTGTGCAATTGTCTACCATTTCTATTACTTTCGTGGTTTTACCCACATCGGTTTCTCTGCTAAAGGCCCGTTTTATTTATTAACTGTACATTTTATCCGATTACAGAACGTAGAGGATATAAAACTTTTACTAGCACCAGAATCAAACAGTACAGAAATAAAGGTGTGGTCAAGCATGAACGTACCTGACACCACGTTGAGACTTCCCCTTGCCTCCTCCTGAATTAGGGCATACGCCCTAGTCCGCGCTCTTAGCTTCTCAACATGTTTTCCAGACCTACCAACTTTCCCTTTCTTACAATCTCTACTCTGATGACCAGTTTCACCAAAGTATAGAAGGTACGCTGATTAAGGAACTCATGAGAGTAGTGACCTGTCTTCCCGCATTTGAAACACATAGTCATTCCAGCCTTACACACACCCTCATGTAGTTTCCTACATTTCCCATAGGTTTCCTCAAAGTGAACCTTTGCCTTCTTGTTGATGGATTGGTGGAAACATCCGCCAGACCATTTGCCTGGTAGAGTCAGACCTTTCTTAGGTTCTTCAATCGCCACACCATTCAGTGCCAAATCATCATACACCACGCCGCTTAGCTCCACCACCAAATCGATTGTCTAAGGGGTGTTCGCTTTAATAAACGTGCGAACTTTGGTGGGTAGTCCTGGGATGTAACAAGTAATTATCCTTTCTTCGGTGGTGATTAGATGTGACACCAGACGTGCCAACTCATTGTACCTTGTGGTACTGTCGATGCGTCAATTCGCGACTTTCAATCCCCGAAAGTCCTTCTCCACCTTCTCGATTTCATTCCTCGAGAAAAAGTTCTTGCGTACTAGCTTTTTTAGGTTGTTCCACCTTATCAGTTCGATGGCCCCGTCACCTTTAGCCTGTCTCACCCCTTCCCATCAGTGGGAAGCCTCCTCCTTCAGTGAGTTTACAACAAATTTAATGTCCTGGTCTGCCCGACACTCACTAAGACGAATGGCGGCTTCATGCGGATCACCCAGTCAAATGAACCCACCGCCTCTTTCTTACCATCCAAGATTGGCAGGTCGCACACCCGAAAAGACTTATAGTCACAACCGCGAGCAGGCGGTGCATTGTTGGTCAAAATGACTGGCGCATCAGTTGCCGGGTTCTCTCCGGCCGACCCACTAGCACGCTTCATAGCCTCAGCTAATATCTTAGGTGGGGAGGCTTTCATCATTTCGTCGAATTCCCACGCCAAAGCCACTTTCACCTCCGGTTCAAAGTTAAAATGCGGCTTGACCACTAGGGTCCTTTCTCTCTCATGTGGGCTAACCTCAGGGCCAATATGAACACTTTCCTCGTCGTTCTGCCTTTGATTGACTGGTGGCTTACCGCGACGCCCAGTATGACCCCCACCATGCCTTCTACCTCTTATTCCTGCCATTCTACCTAACTACAAGACAAGGAATAGGGAATTCAATTTACCACACTAGTTAACAAATAAAACACAATACGTAAGGCAAACTGTTAATATACACTGACCATCTGTAATTAACTACTGCACCACTTTTTGGTTTCTATTTGATCACCTTTATGATTACATTAAATACCCTTGACCTAATCTATCCTGTCTAACTAGGGAAAACTGTGCTTACTACACTGGTCTGATTCGTGGCTGCGAGTTACCCGTATCTAGAATCCTTTACTTGGTCCCATTCTCAGTTTAAGTTTAGACATCGGGGATTTATGAATATCTCAAACTATTGCTCTGATACCAACTTGTAAGGCCCCGATCCTAGGTTACCTCACTTGTTGGATTTACTCATTCACAAGCAGTTCTTAAACTTTAAATGCAATTATATCAGCGAAATTTAAACGTGATACATCATGTCAAATTCTAAACCAATTAAAACATTTAAAACATAGTCTTGATTATTACGAATTTCTTTCAAAACACACTGGATGCCAGAAGCCTTTGATGCCAGGTAACTCTTCTCCGCCAGCCAAGCAATACAAGGGCTTCCACAGTACCTACACAGCCTGATGTGTATACTAAAAGTTAGCTAATGCTGAGTGAGTTCTAGCTTTACATAAATCATACTTTCATAAACACATAACTAAATAAAAGAACAAGGATTTACACACACTATCACACTTGCCGGTAAGGGCATAACCGTCACACACTTTACCTTTCAAGTTATACATTATTATGTCTAATCTGCTTACACACACACACACACGCACTGTTTGTTCAAGTTAGTACCATCCATGACTACTATCCATGGAATGAATACCACATCCATCAATTCACACTAGTAACTATCTTCCGTAACGACCGTCCACGGACCTACGCAGCGTTCATGACGATCGTCCATGAAGCGTTCGTATTGCCTTTATCATGAAGCCCATCCATGTTGCGGACATAACTCACTAAGGGTCATGTTAACCCTATGAGTAACCGGTGTTACTCTTTATCACAAAGAACCATTTGTACAACCGTTAGCGAACCAGAAAGGCTCTTATAGAGGGGGCATAGCTAGTAACTGTCATGGTACTTGTTCCTGTAGGAACCCTTACCTTCCCTTTTCCCAGATTTAGACAATGTAATGACGTCTTAAAACGTTTACCTTCTTAATTTATTAAAAACATTCTTTAAAACATATGTTTTGTGTAATCCCCAGAAAATTCCAACCTTTATTTTAACTATTCTGGTAAATTGTAATTTTATTATTTTATGATTCGCATTTATGAAAGTATCCTATTTATTCATTATAATTCATGAGTGTGCATACATACTTATATGGTTGTTATGAAATAAATATATATACCTTGTTATAGTAACCAAATCTAAACTTACAAGCTTTGATTATGAATTGATATCCTGTATGTGTCTACTTATAAATATATATGTAACTATATATATATATATACACATGATAAATAAACCATTAAACAATTTATTATGAAAATATAACATTGTTAATTAACATTACTAGCGTTTTGAATTACTAAAGATAAATAAAACAAATAAATATATAATTACATTTATGATGAAATGGAGTAATAAACATAAAATTTATGAGCACTTAAGTTAGTATATGTTATGAAATTAAAAACTATTATTCATCTTTTGAAAACTAGTCCTTACAACAAATTAAATTTCATGAATAAGCCCCTGATCCTACCCTATAAATAGAGCCCTTATTCTCATTTATTTTTCACACCTCAACGATCCTCTAGGGTTCTCTAGCTACTAAAGGTCGTTCTTCTCATTTTCTGGAAGATTCTAGCTTAAATCCTTCCATTCTAAGTAAGTTATTCTTATGTTCTTGGTTGTATATACACATGATAAATAAACCATTAAACAATTTATTATGAAAATATAACATTGTTAATTAACATTACTAGCGTTTTGAATTACTAAAGATAAATAAAACAAATAAATATATAATTACATTTATGATGAAATGGAGTAATAAACATAAAATTTATGAGCACTTAAGTTAGTATATGTTATGAAATTAAAAACTATTATTCATCTTTTGAAAACTAGTCCTTACAACAAATTAAATTTCATGAATAAGCCCCTGATCCTACCCTATAAATAGAGCCCTTATTCTCATTTATTTTTCACACCTCAACGATCCTCTAGGGTTCTCTAGCTACTAAAGGTCGTTCTTCTCATTTTCTGGAAGATTCTAGCTTAAATCCTTCCATTCTAAGTAAGTTATTCTTATGTTCTTGGTTGTTCATACTTTTCCTTTCAAAAATCCCTCATAAGTAGCTAGATCTATGATCCCTAACATGTTTATGTTATAATCATAGACCTATCCAAGATCAAAAACCCTATTTTAATTAAACTTGTTCAAAACTTTTATTTAAAAGCTTGGTTTGATCTTTCTTGTTCTTTTCAATTTCAAAAATCATGTCTTTAATAAAACCCCTTATTTTCAAATTAAATTATTTAATATTCAATTTCTATCTTTACCAAACTCATATTTTCACTTTAGCACATATACTCTCCAAACACACCCTAAACTTGGTTAAGTATGTAAATGGAATAAATTTCAAACTAGTATGTAGTTATTTAGCAAACATTAAAGTTCTGGCTAGGAAAGACGGGGTTCTGATCCGGCCAACTCTTTTCTGAGAACTTTTCAGTTAGAGGTACTACTCTGGAATGATAACCATTCTAGTGTACAACAACCACTTTTAACTAATTATGATTATGATTATAAACCCATTTATTTGCAAATATTTATACAAACTTTTATATAATTTATTTTTATTATATGAGAACAATTAAAATACAATTCTATACTTTTAATTAATAATTTATTTGGCTTAATTATTACTTAATTAGAACATCATTATTATACTTTAAATTTTGGTTTAATTACCAATTAAATTTTGGTTTAATTACCAATTAATTAAATCATTATCTAATGATCCTAAAATGATTTAAAACCAATTTCTTCAACAAATGGCTATTTTAAAAACCCTTGGCTCACAAATTTATAATAGAAATGGTTTATTTAGATAAATCTATTCATGTTGTTTTAGTGATAAAATAGTAATGTTTATAAGATGAATTTTGAATAATTATTTAAACATGATTAATCTATTTCTCAGAACTCATAAATAACTATTTTGGCAAGGGAAAATTATTTAAAACATCTAAAAATTTATAGAATTTCTTAAATAACTATTTTTAGATAGATAACTATACAAATTTATTTAATTTCATTTAAAGCTTAATTATATTTATTTAATATCTCTTTTTACCATTTAAGTAAAAGAAATTGTTAAATAATTTGGATAATTATTTTATCTACATAAAACAATTATTTAAATCCACAATTTATTTACTAATTATTCCTATAATTTTTTTTTAAGTAAATTCAAATGTATTATTATTACAAACACTACAAAACTAATTAGAAATTTTGATTAATTCTAATTAATTTTACTTTATCACTATTTATCAACACTTATGATGAACACACACACACACACATATATATATATATATATTCCTAAAAACTTGTACAAATCCCATATCCAATCCTAAAACTTCTAGGATCCTTAGAAACTCAGATAAACTTGGGATTCTTTACTCCCATTTCCATTAGACGTACGTTGAGTCTAGAATGCAAATGTCTGTGTAGGTTGACCGTGAGAAATCCTCACAAAGCCTACCTATCATTCACAATTCATACGACCTACTAGCTTCCTTGCAGGTGAGTTTACATAGCCCCTTCTTACTCTTTTTACTCTTGGGGTGAAACATGTTTACAAATGCTTTACTTACACAATTTAATACCTATATTCATATACTTTGATCTTTATGCTTTATGTCTTAAACTACCTGGTGGCCATTACATGTGTTCATGTCAGTACATTCATTAACTTGCAGCCCAAGTCTAAGATAGTACCTTTTATGATCATTTATACGGGAATCCGAAACTATAACTTACCACAAAATCTTGGCGGGTTTTTGTTGGGTATCAACTTACAACTTGGATATCCTCTTGCCCCTTTTTTAAAATGGCAATAATGGGATTGCGTATCTAGTTTTCCATTACCAGGATTGAATTGTACGCTTGGAACCTTGTATGTTTTCACATTCATGCTTTAGACATGGTTTGAACATATTGAATTGTAAACTATACTTAACTTTGTTTGGTGTCAAAACCTATGTTACTCACCAAGTACTTGTAGTTGATATTTACTCACATGTTTCAGGTTCACCAGTTTGAGGACACTACGTGATCACATAGGACTATGGACCTAGCTTTAATAAAGATCGAATTTAACTTGTGTTATGTTTGAACTCTTTGTTTTACATTTCTATTTGTAACGGATGCTTTATTTGATGAAATAATATAATCACTTATTAATAGATGATCATGTGCTTATGAACAACCGCGTCAGCCCCGGCGTATAATCCGCCGCCGGTCAGGGTGACACAGAATGGTATCAGAGCCATGGTTATAGGGAATTAGGTTATTAGACACACATGACCTAGACTATAACCTAGGAGTTCCAAACATGAGTTTAACTTGTGTCTCTTATCAGGAACTCCACTCTATACTCATTATACACATACTTACATCCACTTTCCTATTTCTAACTACGTAGGGCAAATACATGAACTACAACATTCCAAGGACTACATGAAACTATTTGAAACTACATGAATTACTTGAAACATATTCTTTGTCTATAGTCTATAACCTTAGGATACCTTGGTATAATATTTCTACATATTATCTAGTTGTATGATACAATACGAATTATCTTATGTGCTATGTTACTTGATAACCTACATGTCTACAAAACTACCCCTGTGATATCTTCTTTGCTACACTATTTGAATTGTCTGCACAACACCTATTTGATATCACTAAATGCTATCCTAAGTTTTGCCACACCCTTATACACTTTCATCTTTACACATAATCACTAATCACCTACGAAAAAATTCAAACTCTTAGGCCCAATGCCCATTAAAATTTTAAAATCCCGTCAAAGTTTTGGGTTTGGAAAATTAGTAGAGAATATGTGCAATCCGGAAAGGGGAATGCCTGTTCCTTGGGTTTTCTATCTAGGAAAGCATTTAATATAAATCCAAAACAACCGAAGGATCCGTATGCTTTCATGGGAGTTCCCGAAGTGAGTGTTTTCCATGAATTCCATGTGGATTCGAGGACCATACTTCCTATACAGCAGTCTAAAGTAGGTAAAAAGTGGTTTTCACTTTTATTTTTTATTAGCCTTCGACACGCGATCACTCAACATAATTCAACTGGTTGTCCACCTCGATGTCCGATAAATGTACGTGAGCTGTGTCATCAGCTAAACACTTTCACAAGTGTGACCCGTGAAAATTAGGATGAATCTCACTTAGTTCATTAGGTAATTCCATTCTGTACGTCAACTGGACAACCCGCGCCAAATTTTGAATGGTCCAACAAATCTCGGACTTAGCTTTCCCGTCTTTCTAAAATGGATTATCCCTTTCCAGGGAGATACCTTTAAAAACACTTTATCCCCAACTTGGAATTTAAGGGTTCTCCGCCTTTTATCAGTGTATGACTTCTACCGGTCTTCCGCGGCTTTCATGTGAGCTTTAATCTGATCAAATTTATCTGACATAGCTTTAACTACTTCTAAGCTCCCAAATTCTTTCAGCCCAATCTCTCTCCAACATATCGGCATTCGACACCGTCATCCATACAACATCTCGAAAGGCGGCATGCCTATAGTCGAATGATAACGGTTGTTGTAGGAGAACTCCGCCAAGGGTAGGTGGCTATCCCAACTACCACCAAAGTCGATGATACACGCACGGAGCATATGCTCAAGGGTTTGATGGTCCTTTTGGACTAACTATCCATTTGGGGATGATATGCTATGCTGATGTTCAATCGAGTGCCCATTGCTTCGTGAAATCTCTTCCAAAACCTTGACGTGAACCGCGTGTCCCTGTCTGAAATGATAGAAACCGGCACACCATGAAGAGCCACGACTTCGTTGATAAACACCTCTGCCAAAAGTTCTGAAGAAAATGTCTCGCGTATAGGCAGGAAGTGTGTGCTCTTTGTCAATCTGTCGACAATCACCCAGATGATGTCATAGCCATTAGTTGTACGAGGTAGCTTAGTTATAAAGTCCATCATGATATACTCCCACTTCCATTCCGGTATTTCCTAAGGTTGGAACTTTCTGCAAGGGTTCTGGTGCTCGGCCTTTACTTGTAAACAAGTCAGACATTTGCTCACATAAGCGACTACATCGTTCTTCAAGCCCGACCACCAGTAGTGTTTCTTCATGTCTTGGTACATCTTTATGGTTCCTGGATGTATAGAATAACGAGACTTATGGGCTTCATCGAGGATCTTACTCCTATGTTTGCCTTCCTTCGGTATCTAGATTCGGCCAAACCTAGTCTGCACACCGATGGTGTTGACTTCCAGTGACACTTGTTGGCCTACCATTCTTTCTTTATTTATGTTTATGGTTTATGTGCTTCAAACTGTGCCCTTTCGATTTCGGTCATGAGATCAGGCTTCACAACCAGTTGGCAAGCTTTCACTCTGATAAGAGCCAGTCTGTCCTTTCGCCTCAGTGCGTCAGCCACCACTTTTGCTTTCCCCGGGTGATACAAGACAATCGTAATCTTTCAAAAGCTCCAACCAACGCATTTGCCTCATATTCAAGTCCTTTGTTCGAATAAGTACTTCAGACTCTTATGATCTGAGTAGATGGTGCACTTAACTCCGTAGAGGTAGTTTCTCCAGATATTTATTGCCTAGACAACTGTCGCGAGCTTTAAATCATGACTCGGGTAGTTTACTTCGTGAATCTTCAGTTGTCGTGACATGTACGCGATCACCTTTCCTCGTTGCATCAAGACACACCCCAATCCTTGATTCGAGGCATCAGAATAGACCACTAGGTCTTCGCTGCCCTTAGACAGGGCCAGGACCGGTGCCTTAGTCAGCCTTTTCTTCAATTCCTCAAACGATTTTGCCTGACGCGGGCCCCATTCATAATTGATTCCCTTTTTGGTTAGCTTTGTCTAGGTTGGCGTTTTTGGAATGTCCCACTCCCGTACCTTCTCAATCTTTTCCGGATCAACCATATTGTGTTTCATGTTAATAACGTGACATAGGAATTGAACTTCCCTGAGCCAGAATTCACATTTGGAAAATTTGTCATATAACTTCTCCTCCTTTAAAGTTTCTAGTACTTCTTGCAGGTGACAGGTGTGATCGCCCTCAATCTTTGAGTAGATGATGATATCGTCTATAAATACTATCATTGATCGATCCAGCATCTGTTGAAATACTCTGTTCATCAAATCCATGATTACTGCCGGGGCGGTCGTCAACCCGAAAGACGTCCTGCAAAACTCGTAGTTCCCATACCGCGTACGAAACACAGTTTTTGGTATATCTTCCTCCCTCACCTTCAACTGATGGTACCCCGATCGTAGGTCAATATTAGAGAACCAACTTGCGCCTTGCAACTGGTCAAACATATCATCAATCCTAGCAACGGGTATTTGTTTTTCACTGTACGCTTATTCAGCTCTCTGTAGTCAATGCACATTCTCATGGAACCGTCCTTCTTTTTCACAAACAACACCAGAGCACCCCATGGTGAAATGCTTAGTCTGATAAATACTTTATCTAGAAGTTCCTCTGATTGTGTCATCAACACTTTCATCTCCAATGGTTCATGTCGGTACCGTGCCTTGGCCACGGGCTGGGCACCTGGCATTAAGTCAATCTGGAACTCTATCTCCCGATCGGGCGGCACTCCAGGCAAGTCCTCCAGGACACTACCGGATAATTACACACCACTAGCACGTCATTTATTTCCGTTACTTCCTTATCTTTGTCAATAACATAAGCCAGGTAGGCCTCTCATCCGCGCCTGATATATCTTTCCGCCTTGATCATCGAAATGACGTTCGTAAACGGGATATCTTGGTCTCCATAAACTGTGACTTTGCTACCATCTGAAGCCTTAAGCTGAATTATCTTTTGTTTACACACAATATGTGCTTCGTTGGCAGCTAGCCAATTCATTCCCAATACCACGTCAAACCCTCCCAATGCTATAACAAACAAGCTAACATGAAATCAATGGCCTTCTATCGTTATTGTGCAATTGTCTACCATTTTTATTACTTTCGTGGTTTTACCCACATCGGTTTCTCTGCTGAAGGCCCGTTTTATTTATTAACTGTACATTTTATCCAATTACAGAACGTAGAGGATATAAAACTTTTACTAGCACCAGAATCAAACAGTACAGAAACAAAGGTGTGGTCAAGCATGAACGTACCTGATAACACATCGAGACTTCCCCTTGTCTCCTCCTAAATTAGGGCCCACGCCCTCGCTCTTAGCTTCTCAACCTCTTTTCCAGACCTACCAACTTTCCCTTTCTTACAATCTTTACTCAGATGACCAGTTTCACCAATGTATAGAGGGTACGTTGATTAGGGAATTCACGAGAGTAGTGACCTGTCTTCTCGCATTTGAAACATACAGTCATTCCAGCCTTACACACACCCTCATGTTGTTTCCAACATTTCCCATAGGTTTCCTCAGAGTGAACCTTCGCCTTCTTGTTGTTGGACTGGTGGAAACTCCCGCCAGATCATTTGCCTGGTAGAGTCAGACCTTTCTTAGGTTCTTCAATCGCCACACCATTCAGTGCCAAATCATCATACACCACGCCGCTTAGCTCCACCACCGAATCGATTGTCTAAGGGGTGTTCGCTTTAATAAACGTGCGAACTTTGGTGGGTAGTCCTGGGATGTAACAAGTAATTATCCTTTCTTCGGTGGTGATTAGATGTGACACCAGATGTGCCAACTCATTGTACCTTGTGGTACTGTCGATGCGTCAATTCGTGACTTTCAATCCCCGAAAGTCCTTCTCCACCTTCTCGATTTCATTCCTCGAGAAAAAGTTCTTGCGTACTAGCTTTTTTAGGTTGTTCCACCTTATCAGTTCGATGGCCCCGTCACCTTTAGCCTGTCTCACCCCTTCCCATCAGTGGGACGCCTCCTCCTTTAGTGAGTTTACAACAAATTTAACGACTTGGTCTGCCCGGCACTCACTAAGACGAATGGTGGCTTCATGCGGATCACCTAGTCAAATGAACCCACCGCCTCTTTCTTACCATCCAAGATTGGCGGGTCACATACCCGAAAAGAGTTATAGTCATAACCGTGAGCAGGCGGTGCATTGTTGGTCAAAATGACTGGCGCATCAGTTGCCGGGTTCGCTCCGGCCGACCCACTAGCACGCTTTATAGCCTCAGCTAATATCTTAGGTGGGGAGGCTTTCATCATTTCGTCGAATTCCCGTGCCAAAGCCACTTTGACCTCCGGTTCAATGTTAAAATGCGGTTTGACCATTGGGGTCCTTTCTGTCTCATGTGGCCTAACCTAAGGGCCAATATGATCACTTTCCTGATCGTTCTGCCTTTGATTGATAGGTGGCTTACCGCGACGCCCGGTATGACCCCCACCATGCCTTCTACCTCTTCTTCCTTCCATTCTACTTAACTACAAGAAAAGGAATAGGGAATTCAATGTTACCACACTAGTCAACAAATAAAACACAATAAGTAAGGCAAACTGTTAATATACACTGATCATCTGTAATTAACTACTACACCACTTCTTGGTTTCTATTTGATCACCTTTATGACTACATTAAATACCCTTGACCGAATTTATCCTGTTTAACTAAGGAAAACTGTGCTTACTACACTGGTCTGATTCGTGGCTGCGTGTTACCCGTATCTGGAATCCTTTAATTGGTTCCATTGTCAGTTTAAGTTCAGACATCGGGGATTTCTGAATATCTCAAACAATTGCTCTGATACCAACTTGTAAGGCCCCGATCCTGGGTCACCTCACTTGTTGGATTTACTCATTCACAAGCAGTTCTTAAACTTTATATGCAATTATATCAGCGGAATTTAAACGTGATACATCATGTCAAATTGTAAACCAATTAAAACATTTAAAACATAGTGTTGACTATTACAAATTTCTTTCAAAACACACTGGATGCTAGAAGCCTTCGATGCCGGGTAACTCTTCTCCGCCAGGCAAGCATTCAAGGGCTTCCATAGTACCTACACAGCCTGATGTGTATACTAAAAGTTAGCTAACGCTGAGTGAGTTCTAGCTTTACATAAATCATACTTTCATAAACACATAATTAAATAAAAGAACAAGGATTTACACACACTATCACACTTGCCGGTAAGGGCATAACCTTCACACACTTTACCTTTCAAGTCAAACATTATTATGTCTAATCTGCATACACACACACACACTGTTTGTTCAAGTCAGTACCATCCATGACTACTATCCATGGAATGAATACCACATCCGTCAATTCACACTAGTAACTATCTTCCATGACGATCGTCCACGGACCTACGCAGCGTTCATGACGACCGTCCATGAAGCGTTCGTATTGCCTTTATCATGACGCCCATCCATGATGCAGACATAACTCACTAAGGGTCATGTTAACCCTATTAGTAACCGGTGTTACTTTTTATAACACAGAACTAGTTGTACAACCGTTAGCGAACCAGAAAGGCTCTTATAGAGGGGGCATAGCTAGTAACTGTCATGGTACTTGTTCCTATAGGAACCCTTACCTTCCCTTTCCCAGATTTAGACAATGTAATGATGTCTTAAAACGTTTACCTTCTTAATTTATTAAAAACATTCTTTAAAACATATGTTTTGTGTAATCCCCAGGAAATTCCGACCTTTATTTTAACTATTCCGGCAAATTGTAATTTCGTTATTTTATGATTCGCATTTATGAAAGTATCCTATTTATTCATCATAATTCATGAGTGTGCATACATACTTATATGGTTGTTAAGAAATAAATATATATACCTTGTTATAATAACCAAATATAAACTTACAAGCTTTGATTATGAATTGATATCCTTTATGTGTCTACTTATAAATATATATGTAACTATATATATACACATGATAAATAAACCATTTAAACAATTTATTATGAAAATATAACATTGTTAATTAACATTATTAGCGTTTTAAATTACTAAAGATAAATAAAACAAATAAATATATAATTACATTTATGATGAAATGGAGTAATAAATATCAAATTTATAAGCACTTAAGTTAGTATATGTTATGAAATTAAAAACTATTATTCATCTTTTGCAATCTAGTCCTTATAACAAATTAAATTTCATGAATAAGCCCCTGATCCTAGAGCCCTTATTCTCATGTATATTTTTCGCACCTCAACGATCCTCTAGAGTTCTCTAGCTACTAAAGGTCGTTCTTCTCATTTTCTGGAAGATTTTAGCTTAAATCATTCCCTTCTAAGTAAGTTATTCTTATGTTCTTGGTTGTTCATACTTTTCCTTTCAAAAATCCTTCATAAGTAGCTAGATCTATGATCCCTAACATGTTTATGTTATAATCATAGACCTATCCAAGATCAAAAGCCCTATTTTAATTAAAATTGTTCAAAACTTTTATTTAAAAGCTTGGTTTGTTCTTTCTTGTTATTTTCAATTTCAAAAATCACGTCTTTACTAAAACCCTTTATTTTCAAATTAAATTATTTAATATTCAATTTCTATCTTTACCAAACTCATATTTCCACTTTAGCCCATATACTTTCCTAACACACCCTAAACTTGGTTAAGTATGTAAATGGAATAAATTTCAAACCAGTATATAGTTATCTAGCAAACATTAAAGTTCTGGCTAGGAAAGACGGGGTTCTGATCCGGCCAACTCTTTTCTGGGAGCTTTTCTGTTAGAGGTACTACTCTGGAATGATAACCATTCTAGTGTACAACAACCACTTTTAACTAATTATGATTACGATTATAAACCCATTTATTTGCAAATATTTATACAAACTTTTATATAATTTATTTTTATTATATGAGAACAATTAAAATAAAATTCTATACTTTTAATTAATAATTTATTTGGCTTAATTATTACTTAATTAGAACATCATTATTATACTTTAAATTTTGGTTTAATTACCAATTAATTAAATCATTATTTTTTTACATTTATTTTTCATAAATCTAATGAACCTAAAATTATTTAAAAATAATTTCATCAACAAATGGCTATTTTAAAAACCCTTGGCTCACAAATTTAAAATAGAAATGGTTAATTTAGATAAATCTAATCATGTTTTAGTGATAAAATAGTAATGTTTATAAGACGAATTTTGAATAATTATTTAAACATGATTAATCTATTTCTCAGAACTCATAAATAACTATTTTGGCAAGGAATAATTATTTAAAACATCTAAAAATTTATAAAATTTCTTAAATAACTATTTTTAGATAGATAACTATACAAATTCATTTAATTTCATTTAAAGTTTAATTATATTTATTTAATATTTCTTTTTACCATTTAAGTAAAAGAAATTGTTAAATAATTTGGATAATTATTTTATCTACGTAAAATAATTATTTAAATCCACAATTTATTTACTAATTATTCCTAGGATAATTATTAAATTAAATTCAAATGTATTATTATTACAAACACTATAAAACTAATTAGAAATTTTGATTAATTCTAATTAATTTTACTTTATCACTATTTATCAACACTTATGATGAACACACACACACACACACACACATATATATATATATATATATTCTTAAAAACTAGTACAAATCCCATATCCAATCCCAAAACTTCTATGATCCTTAGAAACTCAGATAAACTTGGGATTCTTTACTCTCATTTCCATTAGACGTATGTTGAGTCTAGAATGCAAATGTCTGTGTATGTTGACCATGAGAAAGCCTCACGAAGCCTACCTATCATACACAATTCATACGACCTACTGGCTTCCTTGCAGGTGAGTTTACATAGCCCCTTCTTACTCTTTTTACTCTTGGGGTGAAACATGTTTACAAATGCTTTACTTACACAATTCAATACCAATATTCTTATACTTTGATATTTATGCTTTATGTCTTAAACTACCTGGTGGCCATTACATGTGTTCATGTCAGTACATTCATTAACTTGCAGCCCAAGTCTAAGATAGTAGCTTTTATGATCATTTATACGGGAATCCGAAACTATAACTTACCACAAAACCTTGGCGGGTTTTTGTTGGGTATCAACTTACAACTTGGATATCCTCTTGCCCCTTTTTCAAAATGGCAATCAGTGGGATTGCGTATCTAGTTTTCCATTACCAGGATTGAATTGTACGCTTGGAACCTTGTATGTTTTCACATTCATGCTTTAGACTTGCTTTGAAAATATTGAATTGTAAACTATACTTAACTTTGTTTGGTGTCAAAACCTATGTTACTCACCAAGTACTTGTAGTTGATATTTACTCACATGTTTCAGGTGCACCAGTTTGAGGACACTACGTGATCACATAGGACTATGGACCTAGCTTTAATAAAGATCGATTTTAACTTGTGTTATGTTTGAACTCCTTGTTTTACATTTCTATTTGTAACGGATACTTTGTTTGATGAAATAATATAATCACTTATTAATAGATGATCATGTGCTTATGAACAACCGCGTCAGCCCCGACGTATAATACGTCGCCGGTCAGGGTGACACAGAATGGTATCAGAGCCATGGTTATAGGGAATTAGGTTATTAGACACACATGACCTATACTATAACCTAGGAGTCACAAACATGAGTTTAACTCGTGTCTCTTATTAGGAACTCCACTCTATACTCATTATACACATACTTACATCCACTTTCCTATTTCTAACTACGTAGTGCAAATACATGAACTACAACATTCCAAGGACTACATGAAACTATTTGAAACTACATGAATTACTTGAAACATATTCGTAGTCTATAGTCTATAACCTTAGGATACCTTGGTATAATATTCCTACATATTATCTAGTTGCATGATACAATACGAATTATCTTATGTGCTATGTTACTTGATAACCTACATGTCTACAAAAACTACTACCCCTGTGATACCTTCTTTGCTACACTATTTGAATTATCTGCACAATACCTATTTGATATCACTAAATGCTATCCTAAGTTTTGCCACACCCTTATACACTTTCATCTTTACACATCATCACTAATCACCTACGAAAAGATTCAAACTCTTAGGCCCAATGCCCATTAAAATTT
Source organism: Smallanthus sonchifolius (assembly GCA_023525975.1). NCBI lineage: Eukaryota > Viridiplantae > Streptophyta > Magnoliopsida > Asterales > Asteraceae > Smallanthus > Smallanthus sonchifolius. The sequence goes on from CM042023.1 coordinate 44,678,304, forward strand.
TAAAATCCTGTCAAAGTTTTGGGTTTGGAAAATTAGTAGAGAATGCATGTACCTTGGGTTTTCTATCTAGGAAAGCATTTCATATAAATCCAAATCAACCGAAGGATCCGTATGCTTTCCTGGGAATTCCCGAAGCGAGTGTTCACCTATAGGCTAAAGCATGTCTTCTTGAAAGTATATAAACTCAAATCACTTTGATTTGTCATAGTATCCATTGGGTTATGCCCCAAATGGATACAACCTAAACATCATTCGCTTAATTATTATAATTTGGTACACAAGTCTAAACCTCCTATTTGACTCTTACACTTAATCATATTTAAGTCAACTACACCCCTTCATCCTGATGCCTTGAAAATTTTATCACCCTTATTATCATTTGTAAAGGATTTAAACCCTTAGACCTTACCATCTAAGAAAAGGAAGCTACTTAAATAGATGAAACACACATTTGAGCCACAAGACACAATCCTTAATGATTCTCATTATAACCATGAGTTCAAATTATAATGTTAATAGTACATGATCGCTGGAAGAGTGGGTGTAAGTCCATGGAAGATTCTGACTAAGGAAAGACTGAGTACTTTAGTGTGTCCTTTGAGTCCCACCTCTTGTTCTTGGGAATCCTTTTCATGTGTACGCTACTTATAGGTCATGTGTTACTCCAGGTATATTATTATAAGAACTCGGTGTTATGATTAGCTAAATTTTAAACTCATGAACACCTTTAACACTCACCATTACACTTACAACCTTTTCGTGCTAGACATGTCCTCTTACCCTCCTCACTCCCCTGAGAATCACCCCGAAGCGGAGTCAACGCAAGAAGAAGACTTTGGATCCCCATCGGCAGACAACTGGTCACCTGCACGACAAGCTGTCAGATCCATGTTTGACCGCAGAGCAGATTGGCTTGGGAGCAGACTTGAGACTCCGAGCAGCTGAATCACCTCCTTTGAGAGACCCTTATCTAACATCTAACCTATACCATCCCGACCCAGGAGTAGGATAAGCCAAGGAACCTACCAGTGCCTTAGGAGTTCTAGCTGATACCGCTGACCTATATGAAAGGACCGTAGAGTTTCAGAGGCTAGAAATGGAGACCAGGGAATACTTGATGCACATACGGCAATAACTAGATCTGAAGCCCGGTTTGCAATACGAAAAACCACAACGATATTCGTCTTAGTGCTCATCTGCTTCCTGGTGGAAAACTATCTGAGATGTTAGGCAGACATTCTATTTCGCATTTACTTAAAACTTAAAATGAAACCCATATCCTGTACCCAAATATAAATGTTAATGTTATTATTATTTTTTTTTATTGACATCTAAACATTCCTTGCAAACTAATTATTTTGTTATTTTCTGATTTGACTAATGTAGTAATTTTGTTCAAACAAAACCTTTATCAAACCCTTGGTTTATGAATTTTATATAGATTATAAATTCTTTACAAACCACTACCTCGTAAAGAAACTTAATACCCATCTGGTGCAAATTGTTTTATAAAAGCGTTAACAAATATTTCATCCTTTTAATAATGACTTGATTAATTTTTTTTATTATGACTTTTTATTTCATTAAACAATAAGGCCATCATTATATTTTGAAACATCTTCTTAATGATAATTGAATTGAATAAATAAAAGGTTTTTAATCCAATTATCCATCCACTTAAATTATTATTTCACTTATTTATTAATTTACAAACAAGAGAAAATTTTAATTACTTGTTTATTTACAAACAAAAAGCACAAATTAGATATTCATGATCACACTATTCTGATCACACATAAGATTCAATTATACGAACGTTCGGAATATATCTGAGATTAAATTGATTACATTATACACGCAACTTGATTGTTCACGTTATACATGAAACTTGGTTGTATACAATATACATGATACTAGATTCATCACATTATAGATGGAACTTGATTGCTTACATGATACTAGATTGATCACATTATAGACGGAACTTGATTGCTTACATGATACTAGATTGATCACATTATAGACGGAACTTGATTGCTTACAATATACATGATACTTGGTTGTTTGCATTACGCATGATACTAGATTATTTACGTTGTACATGAAACATGAGTGTTTACATTACACACGAAAACTAGACTGTCTATATTAGGTGCAATTAATCATCCACTATATACATGAGGCATGATCGTTCAATTTATCCATGAAAATCGATAGCTATAAACTTTGAGGTAGTCGGGGTTTGACGTATTCTTGTTCAAACACGAGGAAGCTATAAACTTTGAGTTAGTCAGGGTTTGACGTATACTTGTTCAAACACGAGAGAGCTATAACTGTAAAGATAAAGACTGATGGCTACAAAATTCTCTAAGTAAGATTACTGCAAACTTCACAATTTTGCTGCTGACTTACAAGTTGCTACAGAAAAGGCTAAGTGCTGCAGATAGTTGTGTTCTCCTGCTGATGAACAAGTTTCCTGTGGATAGCCTTATCTCCTGAAGTCCAAAGTTGCTGCTGATAGGCTTCTCATCAGCATCAAACATTGATGCTGCTGATAGGCAAATCATCAGCAGTTTTGACTATGCTTCTAACACCTCTGTTGTAACACTGACACATCTATCAGCATAAGAAATGTTATTGGTGCAGATGATTAAAGACAAAGCTATTACTTCTGAAGTCTCCTGCAAAGATTCCTATGAAGAATTTTGACCTGAACAGAACTGTTTGCTATGCTTGTCTTTTAGTTATCTACCAATTGTAGTGCAACTTGTAACTGTCAAAGATCAATTGCTTGTGTTTGATCTGATTCTTAGAATCAAGGGTCTGTCTTGATTCTAAGTTCCTTTATATGTATTGTATCTTCCATTTGTACAAGTGTGCTTCCTAAGTGTTTTCTCCGTAACTTGTAAACCTTGAAGATTAATACAACTTGCATTTATCAGTATTATCATTGTTTACTTGTATACATTGATTAGTTGTTATTGTTTCCGCCAATCTCAACTAAGAACAAAATCATCTTATAAACACCGATCCTATAACTGGTATCAGTGCTTTGGCTCTCAGATTAAACAAACTTACACTTGTTTAATCGCTCTCTGATTCTGTCCACTACTATCTCTTGACTAAACACCACTTATTCAGAAATGGCACAAAACAATGGTTTTGATGACATTGGAAGTATTAACAGACCACCAAGACTGATGTCTGGAGAAGACCATGATATGTGGAAGAACATGATCGAAAGTTTTCCCTTCTATCACGAGTATGGAATGTGGAGATCCATAAAAGATGGACCATATGTACCCATGGTGGCCTCTGCTGATTTCGGAGTTCCATCAGTCCCTAAAGAAGCCTCAAATTACTAAGAGGAAGACATCAAGAAGATGGAGGTAGACTTTAAAGCGTTGGGAGCCATTCAGATGTGCTTGCCAAACGAAGTTTTCCATAACTTCAGAGAATACAAGATTGCTAAGGAGCTATGGGAAGCTCTTGAGAATATGTTTGCTAGTTCTAAGGAGGTGAAGGAGAATAGAAGAGACATTCTGAAGCAACAATATGAGAATTTTGTCTGGAAGGAAGGTGAGTCTCTAACTGTTTTGTACAACAGGTACACCTATCTGGTGGGAGAGCTACAGTGCTCTAAAGTGAAGATGGAGAATGATGACATTCTCAAAAAGTTTATCAGATCTCTTCCAAGCTGTTGGACACTCTACACAGTGTCAATCAGAAGAACTGAAAACCTGAAGTCTCTCAAAATGACTGAGCTGTTTGGAATGCTAAAGACATATGAGCTGGAAATGATTCAAGCCAAAGAAAGATGCTCAGGTCATTCATCCTCATCCTCATTAACCACCACTTCCTCTGTACTATACTCCGACCACCCACTTTCAAGTTCAAGTAACTACTATCCTCCCATTGTTACCCATCCGCAAACTCCCAACTCACAAACTAGCAACTCAACGTTTCTTCTTGAAACCCCACCTCAAAGCAACTCTGCTGCATTTGTCTCTGAAAACCCAAGCAATATGTCATTTATCAAAGAAGATCTGGAGTATTTCCATCTAGATGACTTAGAAGAAATGGACATACAACACTCATATGCTATGTTATCTCTTAGAGCTAAAAGGTTCTACTCTAGAACTAGAAGACCCATTCCAAGCAACAACTCTAACACTAGAGTTGTGTTGGACAAAAGCAAGCTAAGATGTTACAACTGTAACCAGCTTGGTCACTTCGCTAGAGAATGCAAGGCACCAAAGGCAAACCCAGTTGCTACGCAACAAAGACAAGCTCAGCATGGTCAAGCAAGTCAAGGGAACACCACTCCTGCTCAAACTGCAGCCTGTGCAGCTGTTGGAACATCTGATTTTGATTGGAGCTTCCAGTATGAAGATCTTCCTGCCAACAACCAAGCACTCTTGGCAGACACAACAGAGATACCACCTCAAGTATATGAACATCTTTGTACTCAAGCTTGTATTGATAAGGTTCTAGGATACAGGAAACATAACCAAAACCTTATAGATCAAAATGAAGAGTTTCACCAAATAAAATCTGAATTTAAAAAGGTTGAAAACAGTTATAAAGAAAAGATTATCTGCCTAAAGAAAGAGATTTCATCATTAAAACATGAACAAACAAATCTTGAAACTCAGATTGATGATCTATTGGTTAAGTTAAAAGCTACAAGAGCAGAGTTCGCAGAACAGAAGGTTCATGTTGAGAAATATGAATTTGCATCCAAAAATATGCAAAGACTTTTAGATGTCCAAGTTCATGATAGAGTAAAAACTGGCCAGGGGTACCATGCTGACAAGTACAAAACTGTTGCACCACCTGCTGACTATGTAACCATCCATGAACCAAACTTCAATCTCTCCAATCTTGACCTGGCCAACCGAGATCTTGATCCTTCAAAGGAAGAATCATTTAAGCAAGAATGCACTACCTCATCTGAGTCTGAGTCATACTCAGACTCCACTGAAACAAGTGAAGCCCCATTACTTCCCACAAATGAAGTAATACTCAAAACCACCAAGTCTTGCAAAGTGATCCAAACCAACGGTCCAAGCCCCTTCATTCCCTCAATACCAGTACCTCCACCCACCAAACAAATCAAAATTAGCTATCCTCCTGAAGGAAGAAAGTTAAAAGTTGAACAGGGACAATATTCAACCTCCACCATTACTCAATCGAAATCCAATCAACCCAGGGAGGTGTTTGACATTTGTCATGCACCTGGAGAGAGACCTCCATATGTTCATAAAACATTGGAGGAAGCCACTTTTGAACACAACAAAACTCATCCCTGGAACTTCAAAGATCTATTCAAAAGAAAAGATTATGTATACTTTCAAAGGGATAAATCAGCTAAATCCTGTTTCGTCTGTGGCAAATACAATCACACTGTCACACATGCTTCTACTACCTTCAGCAGCAAAGAAACCTCAAGCAAATTGCTTTTGAGAAGACAAACAAAAAGAAGAAGGTAAGAAGCTATGATTCCAAGACAAATCAATTTAGAAAGTCTCTCTCTCCTCCAAGAAAGCAGCTTCAAAAACCTCAACAATCCTGCATCATGTGGTGAATCAGACCACTTTGCTGCTGATTGTAAATTCAATCCTTTCAGCCAGATTTTTCAACCAGCCTCCATAGCAGTTCAAACTACTCCAAAACAGAAGCCTATCTATACAAGAACTCCCACTGAGAAACCCACTTTTAATAGAAAGGTAAAGCAGGAGAAGCATGTATCTGTTGAACCATCAACAGCCAGCAAAAAGGTTGTTGATCATTTAAAGTTAAAGAAGCCCATGAACAATCCTTTAGTAGCAATCAAAGTTGTTGCTGATCAAGTAAAGCCATCAACAGCAACCAAGTTTGCTGCTGATCAGCCAAAGCCATCAGCAACAAAAGCTACATCAGCTGCTGATAGAGTAAAAAGGTCCGGAAAATCACTTCCTTAACAATGGAAAGTCAAGTCCACTGTTTCCATCCCTCAAAGCATCATCATAGGATCCATTGAATGCAAGCACACTGATGTGTTGGCTTAAAGACACACTTACCCAAGTTTATAAGTCCTTGGGTTCCTCCCTCTAACTAGTTCTCTCTCATGTGCAGGGACAACCAGGTCACAAGGATAACACCTGGGTTGTAGACAGTGGTTGTTCCTGGCACATGACCGGCCACAGGTCCATCCTCTCCAATTTCATACATTTCAATGGAGGATATGTTGCCTTTGGGAGTGATTCAAAGGGAGGATCTATAACTAGACAAGGAACCATGTCCAATGAAAGAATGAGTATTGAAAGGATAAACTTTGTTAAAGAATTGGACTTCAATCTCATGAGTGTGTCTCAGATCTGTGATCAAAAGCATTGGATGCTTTTCACAGATAAAGAATGCTTTGTGCTCTCCCCTGGGTTAAGCATACCTCATCCAGAGAAGATTTTATTAAATGCCCAAAGAAAATACAACCTATATGTGCTTGACATGAATGAGGTCACTCCATCTGGCAGTATATCATGTTTTCTATCCAAGGCATCTGTTGATGAATCAGCTCTCTGGCATAGAAGATTAAGCCATGTTAATGTAAAAACCATCAACAAGTTGTAAAGGGAAATCTTGTCAGAGGTCTCCTGACAAGGAATTCCAACTTAAAGATTATTGCATAGCATGCGTGAAGGGGAAGCAACACAAGAGTTCTCATAAGACCAAGACATTGAATACAAATGACACTCCTCTACAACTGTTGCATATGGATCTTTTTGGTCCTACAAATGTCATGTCAATGGGCAAGAAGTCATACTATCAGGTGATAACTGATGACTATACCAGATTCTCATAGGTATACTTTTTGAGAACAAAAGATGAAACTGCTGAGATTCTTAAATCCTACATTCTTAGGGTGGAGAATCAAAACAATCAGAAAGTCAAAGTCATAAGGTGTGATCAAGGTACCGAGTTCAAAAACCACACTTTGAACTGTTTTTGTGAAAGCAAGGGCATAGAAAGACAATACAGTGCTCCAAGAACTCCTCAAAAAAATGGGGTTGCTGAAAGGAGAAACAGAACTCTAATTGAATCAGCAAGATCAATGCTGGCTGACTCAAAACTGTCTCTCATATTCTGGGCAGAAGAAGTAAGCACAGCTTGCTATGTGCAAAATAGAGTTCCCATTGTCAAGCCTCTCAACAAAACACCTTATGAACTATGGTTCAAAAGAGTTCCCTACATTGGATTTCTAAACCCTTTGGATGTCCATGTAACATTCTCATCATACATGAGGTTCTTCCAAAATTTGGTGCCAGATCAGATGAAGGATACTTTGTGGGCTATTCCTCTCAATCCAAGGCCTATAGAGTATTCAACTCAAGAACAAGAATTGTGGAAGAATCAACAAATGTGGAATGTAGGGAACACATTGCATGTGAAAAGGGTAAAGGACCAGACTGGCTCTTTGATATAGACTCCTTCTCCCAAGTATTTGAGCCCCTCATCTTCTCAAATATGGAGCCTTCCTCTTCCAACGAACTAGCTTCCACCTCATCAACTGATTACATATTGGAATTCAATAGTCCCTCTATAAGAATCAAAAGGCTATCTATTGATCATCCATCTGTTATGGAAGCTATTGAAGCCAGTGAAGCAGGAACAAGTCTGTCCAATGTCACCAGCAGCAATTTCTCTGAACATGAAAAGCAAAATGAAACTCATGATAATTCTTAAGCTGGTGTAGAGGCATCTGATGCTGATGAAGAAAATACCATTGGAATAGAGGCATCTGCTGCTGATGTTGTTAATGTTACTGCTGATGTTGAAGACTCTTCCACTATGAATGATAATATTCCTGATCAAAATCAATGCAATGTTGGCAAGGAATACAGATGGATGTTGTTCTAGTACAGAGAATCAACAAGGAACATCCATTGGAAAATATAATTGGCCAAGTTCAGCAAGGAGTCCAATCAAGAAGCAAGACTCGTGAGGCAAATATATGTCTGTATTCTTGCTTTCTATCTCAAGTAGAACCAAAGAATATAGATGAAGCTTTGAAACATAGCAGTTGGATTGAAGCAATGCAGGAAGAGTTGCTGTAATTCAAAAGACAAGAAGTGTGGACCCTGGTTGATCTTCCACCTGGTTAAACTGCTATTGGCACAAGATGGGTATTCAGGAACAAGTAAGATGAGAGAGGGATTGTAGTCAAGAACAAAGCCAGACTTGTAGCTCAAGGCTATACTCAGGAAGAGGGAGTTGACTATGATGAAGTCTTTGCTCCTATTGCCAGACTGGAGGCCATCTGAATCTTCTTAGCTTATGCTGCATCCAAGAGCTTTACTGTTTATCAAATAGATGTCATGAGTGCCTTTCTGTATAGGAAGATTGGTGAAGAAGTCTATGTCAGACAGCCTCCAGGCTTTGTTGATCCTGCTCATCCTGACAAAGTATTCAAATTAGACAAAGCTCTCTATGGCTTACATCAAGCCCCAAGAGCATGGTATGAAACCTTGTCAGGATATCTACTTAGCAACAACTTCAGAAGAGGTGCTATTGATCAGACCTTGTTTATCAAAGATGAAGGGGGAGAAATCCTACTTGTACAAATCTATGTTGATGACATCATCTTTGGATCAACAAGGAAGAAGCTGTGTAAAGACTTTGAGGTCCTGATGCACTCAAAGTTTGAAATGAGATCAATGGGCGAACTAAATTTCTTCTTGGGTCTCCAAGTCAAAAAAGTCCCAAATGGAATCTTCATCAGCCAATCCAAATGTGTCAAGAGCATCTTGGAAAGATTCAAGATGGCTGACTGCTCTGCTGCAAGAACCCCTATGCAAGTGCACCATCAACTGACTCCAGATAAAGATGGACAAAACACTGATCAATATCAGTACCGTGCAATGATAGATCACTCATGTATCTAACTGCCTCAAGTCCAGACATCATGTTTGCAGTATGCCTGTGTGTAAGATTCCAAGCAGCCCCAAAGAATACACATCTTCAAGTTGTCAAGAGAATTTTTAGATACCTAAAAGGAGCCCCAAGACTTAGGTTGTGGTACTCTAAAAATGACAAGTTCAACCTGTATGCATACACTGACAGTGACTATGGAGGATGCAACTTGGACAAGAAGTCCACATCAGGGGGATGTAAGTTTCTGGGAGGAAGACTGATTTCATGGCAATGCAAAAAACAAACTTGTGTATCAACCTCTACAGCAAAAGCAGAATACATTGCAGCTTCCAGTTGCTGTGCACAAGTCATCTAGATACAAAATCAAATGATAGATTATGGGATGACTTTCATGACAACTTCCATTCACATTGACACCATAAGTGCTATATCAATTACAAACAATCCTGTGCAGCACTCATAGACAAAGCACATTGACATCAGGTATCATTTCATAAGTGATCAAGCTGAGAAAAAGATAATCATTTTAACCAAAGTTCATACCAATGAGCAATACGCTGACTTGTTTACAAAACCTTTTGATGAAGCTAGATTTAGATATTTAGTTGAATCCATTGGCATGATAAACTTTGATTAAAATTTGTTTCCAAAAATTTTAAATAAAATGTGTTTGTCTTCTGTTGTAAATAAAAACTAAAAGTCAGCAGCAAACATTTTTGCTGTTGGCAGGTTTAAGCTTCAGCAGCAAAGAATTTGCCACTGACTGCCTTAAGTTATCAGCAGGAACAAGTTTCCTGCGGATAGCTTTAAGACAATTAGCAGCAACATTTTTGCTGTGGACCATTACATCCATCAGCAACAACCATATTTGCTGCTGATAGACTTAGACATCAGCAACAACCATATTTGCTGCTGATAGACTTAGACATTAGCAGCAACCAAGTTTGCTGCTGATAGGTTTAACCATCCACAGCTACCAAGTTTGCTACTAATGGGTAAAATGGGTTCAAATTAACTTTTACTCGCTGTAAAAATCACCTTTAGTCTTTACCATGGCTGCCACAGTGTGTTACAGCTGTAAAATAGTGAAAAGTATATAGGTTGTACAGTACAAGTAACTCTGCTTTTTCCCTCCTTTGCCGTTATAACACAAATCAAATTTCTTCTTCACCACTCCACATTCAATTCTGACCTAACTTTCATCTTTTTCTCTCAAGCATTCAAAGCTTTCCATACTTAACCACCTTTCAAAATCTTCCTCCTTTCCCTCCAAACCTTACTAAAATGGCATCAGTTGATATCAATAACCCCGGTGACAAGTTCTCAACCTACCATAATTTCACCGCTTATCTTTTCAAAGGAAAGAAATCTGAAGGGTTTAACGACATGATTGACTTCCTCTGTCGATCGAAAATCCACTTTGCACTAACAGTCAACCCCACCATCTATATCTCTCACATGGAGGATTTCTGGAACACTTTCTTCTACTCTACCGAACAGGGGACTCCCTAAATCAAAGCCATGGTAGACGGCAAAGACATCACCATCACTGAAGCCACACTAAGAAAACACCTCAAGCTTCAGGATGTAGAGGTCGCCATGTCATACACCAAATACGCATATATGAGGACTTTTGTATCCATAGGGTACACTGGAAATTAGGACGAATACACGATTGAGAAGGCACTGATGGGTCCTCCTGGGAAGTTCTGATGCCACACTCTTCTTCAATGCATATCTCAGAAGAGAAGTGGATGGCATCAAGTGAGCTCTACCCTTGCGTCTGCAGTTCATGGTATGGTAACTGGACAGGGTTTCAATTTTGCTCTATTTATATTCGAAGGTTTGAGATATAACCTTCAGGAAGGTGCAAAACAAGCCTTCTTTATGTACCCTAGGTTCTTGCAGGAAGTTTTTAATCATGAACTAAAAGACCTTTCAAAAACTGCAAGAATATACTTGATGCTTGGTCATAAAAATAACATTTTTCAAAGTATGAGAACAGTTTCCAAAAAGTTCTCAGGGGTCAATGTTCCATTGTTATCTATAATGTTGAACATACAAAGGACTCAGGGCGACAGTTCAGCAGTCCCAGCTGATACTGATCCCACACCCTCCACTTCACAACCTGAACATACTTCTGCCTCCCTTGATCGAACACCTGTGCATCCTATTAAGGGTGCACAGGCACAACAAATACTTACCCCAGTTCTTGAAGTCCAACTAGAAAACAGGGCCCCAGTTGAGGCAAGTTATACTAGAAAGCGAAAAGGAGAAAGAAGACTCCTTCTATTCTTGTCTCACAGGCCCAATCCCAACCCAAAAGCCCTCATTCAGAATCCCAACATTCTGATGAGAATACCAAAAGGGATAGCCACATTATTAGGGAGACTTCCTTGGAAGTCCCTCTATTAGGATCAGGATCACATCCCGGATCCATAGAACAACCTCTTGAGACTATACAATCTTCTTTTTCTTTGAAATTAAGTACATAGGCACCATGTCAAGATGATGTACCTTCTCCAACTGCCACTATCTCGAAGGTACTGATTGACTTGGCTGCCAAAGTACCCAGCCCAAGTTCATCACCTAAGAAGGTTCACTCTGGAAGTACTGAAAGAGTGAATGTGGAAAGGGCTATCACTACTACTGGTTCATCCATTGACTAGGAGGACAGTGATAACATTATTAAGTCCCTAACCGCAGCAACTCACGGTGAGGATGTTTCTTTTGAAACATTCTTTCCTGAGAGGAATCCCAGGCGCCAAGAAAACCAGGGTGATGGGTATGAAGAGGCTAGGCCTAAGGCCCCATATAATTCCAAGGATTCCACAACTGTGGATGAGGATAGACTGAAACTGGAAAATCTGGAATTGACAGCCAGGGTGGCTATGCTAGAGGCTGAAGTGTCCAAACTAAGGCACCAAGTCTCTATGCATGAAGCCCATCAATGCCCAAGTGTGGCTTCTCCCTCCCTTGTATCAGTGGGAACCCAAACAGACACAACTCCATGCACTGATGCAACCAAAAATGGGGAGATAGTTACTACTAAAGATGACAGAGATAGCTTGGAGGATTAGATACAAGAGCATGTTGCCTTTCAAAGAACACTATTTCAGCCCGCCTTTGTTCAAGTCCATGATTTGATGCCTCACAGAGATGAAGAGGAAGAAATCTCTGAGGAAGTATTCCTGAGGAGATGGAAATTGAAGATGAAGATGAAGAAATGCCTCTCTTAGTCACTATACTTCAAGTTGCTGCTTCTATCTCAAGATAAGCCATATCCCCTCATTTCCCACTAACTACTCACAACCTGGAGTTTGACTCCATTCTGTCATGGGGATATGATGACCTATCTAAAAGATTCTGGATGGGCTGGGAATTTGCTGGGATTAAAAAGCTTATCTTGGATAACTTAAATCTGCTGGAAATCCTTACCCTGTTTCTAACTGAATGTATCAATACATCTGATAATCTATATGTCATGCTTACCATTGAACACTTCCATGACATATGTGAAGATAACATGCCCAGATTTAAGAGCTTTCTTAAGCTTGCTAAGAAAGTGGCATACAAAACGTTTGAGGATGAAGTATCAGAGTCCTCCCAAGCAGCTCAACAAAGACAGGCTCAAAGGTCTGAATTAATAAGAAGCAGGGTGTTGACAGAAGACCAAGTTCTATGCCTAATAAGATTCTTGTATAATGAAGTTGTAAGGTGTTTGGAAGTGCATGGATGGGCAAGCACCGTGTCTTCTGGCTTTCAGTTCTTTCTATGTGATGGATCATCCTTTATTATCAACAATATTCAAGAAATCCTTCTCCTCAACCCAGACTTCCTGTACAAGGTCTTTGAAATCAGGACACACATCTGCAATATCAACTCTTTAGAAAGTCAAGAAATGATCAAGATTTTCAATGCTTTTCTTGAAAAGGAGGGATGGATTGCAATGGATGATTCTAACTCAGACATATCCACTCTCTCCTCACCAACTATCTTTTTAAACACAGTAGAAGAATAAAAAAGAATGGCTGCACATAATATTAAAGAGGCATATATGACTGTATATGGAAATGAATGGGAGAAGGAGGAGAATGAAGAAGTCCCTTCCTCTTTATCTGTTCCTCAAATTGTCAGTGAAGCTGAAGCTGAGATCTCAACAGCTTCTCTCACATCTACTGTTGTGATCCATGAAGCTGAAGCAGATGCATCCAATAAAGACAAAGGGAAGGGTATTATGACAGAGGAAGAAGAAAAAAGGATCGAGCAAGAAAAATAGAAGATGGAAAGAAGAAGAAGAGACAGAGAAGAGGAGAAGATGGCTGAGCTTAAAAAGGCTCAAGAAAGAAAAAGTGCCATACTCCTCAGAGAACAACAAATCCAGTTGTATGCTAGGCAACTGGATGAAACAAGAGTTTATGTTCCTGCAACTTCACAACTAAAAGAAGATAAAGCCTTAGCTCTTCAGCTGCAGGAACAATTCAATAAAGAAGAATAAGAGAGGGAGAGGAAGAGAAAAGAGGAAGCCAAGTTCAGAATCACTGACTCTGAACTTGCTAAAGAAATGAGGTAAGAATGGACTGAAGTTCTGATTTCTCAAGGTGAGAATGCAGACTACCTTTAGAAATTATCAAATAAAGAAATATACAGAGCTTTATGGGATAGCAAGGTCAACTGACAAATAAGAAAAAGGCTGAAGAAGAAGAAAAAGCCAAACAGAAATCCAGGAAGACCATTGCATTCAATGTCAGATCCCATGAAGAAAGGAAGGTCATGATGGACTTCCTAAAGGCTAGAGGTGAGAGTGGAAAGAGGCTGGATCCCATGAGCTTCAAGAACCTATAAGCCTTATATGTCAAAGTTAAGAAGGAAGAGGAAGAGAGACTAGGGAAGACAGACTCAAAAAGAAGGGTAAACACTGAAACTGATGAAAGAAAACAAAAGAATCCCAAGCCTACTCTCTCATCCTCTCCTTCCTCTGTCCAACAACCTTCCTCTCTCCCTCCTAGACCTCCCTCCTCTCCTCCCAAAGAGTCCAAATCATCTCACCCAGCTCCTCCTCATCAACAGCCTCCCAAGAAGAAAACCAAACCCACTACCACACCAGAAGATTCAAGAGAAATTATAGTATGGTTCTACAACAATCAACACCAATGGTTTGAAGTTTTCAGGGGAAGGGCAGAGTTAAAAAGATCAATCTAAAAATCTGTTGATTAGGTGATGCAGCTTCCAGATTCTGATCTTTAGAGAATGATGGAGCTGGGTGAAGCTCATGAACTTGAAAATGATGGTAGAAGACATCTGTTGCTGGTGATCAAGCATCACTTCAACCCGACAAAAGATGTGGTTATTGATGTTAAACCACTTCAATCCCACTATCCATTTGTCAGTTGGTCCTACAATGCTGCTCAAGATGAGTACACTTGGATAGATGTTAGAGGTCAGAAGATGAGATGTTCAAGAAAGACCATCTTCAGCATGCCAAGAAAGGACATCAAGACTCTATCTGAACTCCCTCTTGAAAATCCAAGCATGGACCCTAGAGGCTATGAGACAGCAAGGATTGTTGCTCACATGCAAAAGCTTCAGTAACAAAGGAAATAAGAGAGTTTTGGTAGCATCAGTCTAGGGGGAGTTTGTAGAGATAAAGACTGATGGCTACAAAATTCTCTAAGTAAGATTGTTGCGGACTTCACAATTTTGCTGTTGACTTACAAGTTGCGGTAGATAAGGCTAAGTGCTGTAGATAGTTGTGTTCTCCTACTGATGAACAATTTTCCTACAGATAGCCTTATCTGCTGAAGTCCAAAGATGCTGCTGATAGGCTTCTCATCAGCATCAAACATTGATGCTGCTGATAGGCAAATCATCTGCAGCTTTGACTTTGCTTCTGACACCTCTGTTGTAACACTGACACATCTATCAGCAGAAGGAATGTTATTGGTACAGATGATTAAAGACAAAGCTATTACTTCTGAAGTCTCCTGCAAAGATTCCTATGAAGACTTTTCACCTGAACAGAACTGCTTGCAGCAGCTTGTCTTTTAGTTATCTACCAATTGTAGTACAGCTTGTAACTGTCAAAGATCAACGACTTGTGTTTGATCTGATCCTTAGAATCAAGGGTCTGTCTTGATTCTAAGTTCCTTTATATGTATTGTATCTTCCATTTGTACAAGTGTGCTTCCTAAGTGTTTTCTCTATAACTTGTAAACCTTGAAGATTAATACAGCTTGCATTTATCAGTATTATCATTGTTTACTTGTATACATTGATTAGTTGTTATTGTTTTCGTCAATCTCAACTAAGAAATTAATCATCTTGTAAACACCGATCCTACAATAACTTTATGGGTAACCTGGAGGGTATGCCACCTACTTAGGGCACCCATGTATGGGGATGTGCCACCTTGTTAGTCTTTACTCCCTGATTGACTTTACCATCTAGACACATAATTACTTTTTAGCAACTCATATATGAAAACAATAATAAACCAAATTTTTTTGGGTGTTTCCCCCACCTCTGTACTCACATGCAATACAATGATCTATATGGACCATACGACGATTTGAGTAATTACGGGTGCACACGTAATTATAAAAGTCGGCGCATGGAAAACATAGTAGATTCTGTCATGGGTGATGACATAAAACCTATGGTGATATACAGTAACAAAACTAATGGGATATGATAAGGGCATAGTTAATATACCGCTTGTATGTCCTACATATAAGTGCTCCTGTCATATTGTTAGAAGTAACGTTGTCCGTATCACGTAGGGTTTCCTATTACTTTGACTTTGACCAATAGTTGTAAAATCCTTATCCAGTGACATTACTCGAACATCGTAGACTATATCCTAGACAAGTTTAGATCTTAAAATTCCCATCATTCTCATTACAAGTGATGCATCCCATCATTTGAGTCCAAAATCTTTCTAGGGCAATCTTCTCCTTATTTTTCACTCATACAAAATTCAATATCACCACCCATACCTGACGCGATGACCTGACCTGAACCTTGTCATCAACTATGCTCCTCAAACCGACAAGCAAAACTAGTTGAGAATCCAAACACACATCTCTCTTTCTTGAACCCTCTTATTAATCAATTTCAGGACGAAATTTTCTAAAGTAGGGGAGACTGTAATCCCCAGGAAATTCCGACCTTTATTTTAACTATTCCGGCAAATTGTAATTGCATTATTTTATGATTCGCATTTATGAAAGTATCATATTTATTCATTATAATTCATGAATGTGCATACATACTTATATGATTTTTATGAAATAAATATATATACCTTGTTATAATAACCAAATCTATACTTACAAGCTTTGATTATGAATTAATATCCTTTATGTGTCTACTTATAAATATATATGTAACTATATGTTTATACACATGATAAATAAACCATTTAAACAATTTATTATGAAAATATAACATTGTTAATTAACATTACTAGCATTTTAAATTACTAAAGATAAATAAAATAAATAAATATATAATAACATTTATGATAAAATGGAGTCATAAACATAAAATTTATGAGTAAGTTAGTATATGTTATGAAATTAAAAACTATTATTCATCTTTTGCAATCTAGTCCTTACAACAAATTAAATTTCATGAATAAGCCCCTGATTCTACCCTATAAATAGAGCCCTTATTCTCATGTATTTTTCGCACCTCAACGATCCTCTAGGGTTATCTTGCTACTAAAGGTCGTTCTTCTCATCTTTTGGAAGATTCTAGCTTAAATCCTTCAATTCTAAGTAAGTCTTCTTATGTTCTTGATTTTTCATACTTTTCCTTTCAAAAATCCCTCATAACTAGCTAGATCTATGATCCCTAACATGTTTATGTTATAATCATAGACCTATCCAAGATCAAAAGCCCTATTTTAATTAAACTTGTTCAAAACTTTTATTTAAAAGCTTGGTTTGATCTTTCTTGTTCCTTTCAATTTCAAAAATCATGTTTTTACTAAAACCCCTTATTTTCAAATTAAATTATTTAATATTCAATTTCTGTCTTTACTAAACTCATATTTCCACTTTAGCCCAAATACTTTCCAAATACACCCTAAACTTAGTCAAGTATGCAAATGAAATAAATTTCAAACCAGTATGTAGTTATCTGACAAACATTAAAGTTCGGGCTAGAAAAGACGGGGTTCTGATCCAGCCAACTCTTTCCTAAGAACTTTTCTGTTGGAGGTACTACTCTGGAATGATAACCATTCTAGTGTACAACAACCACTTTTAACTAATTATGATTATGATTATAACCCCATTTCTTTGCAAATATTTATACAAACTTTTATATAATATATTTTTATTATATGGGAACAATTAAAACACAATTCTATACTTTTAATTAATAATTTATTTGGCTTAATTATTACTTAATTAGAACATCATTATTATACTTTAAATTTTGGTTTAATTACCAATTAATTAAATCATTATTTTTTTTACATTTATTTTTTATAAATCTAATGAAGCTAAAATTATTTAAAAACAATTACTTCAACAAATGGCTATTTTAAAAACCCTTGTCTCACAAATTTATAACAGAAATGGTTTATTTAGATAAATCAAATCATGTTGTTTTTGTGATAAAATAGTAATGTTTATAAGACGAATTTTGAATAATTATTTAAACATGATTAATCTATTTCTCAGAACTCATAAATAACTATTTTGGAAATGGATAATTATTTAAAACATCTAAAAATTTATAGAATTTCATAAATAACTATTTTTAGATAGATAACTATACAAATTCATTTAATTTCATTTAAAGCTTAATTATATTTATTTAATATCACTTTTTACCATTTTAAGTAAAAGAAATTGTTAAATAATTTGGATAATTATTTTATCTACATAAAACAATTATTTAAATCCACAATTTATTTACTAATTATTCCTAGGATAATTATTTAAGTAAATTCAAATGTATTATTATTACAAATACTATAAAACTAATTAGAAATTTTGATTAATTCTAATTAATTTTACTTTATCACTATTTATCAACACTTATGATGAACACACACACACACACATATATATATATATTCCTAAAAACTTGTACAAATCTCATATTCAAACCGAAAATTTCCAGGATCCTTCGAAACTCAGATAAACTTGGGATTCTTTACTCCCATTTCCATTAGACGTATGTTGAGTCTAGAATGCAAAAGTCTGTTTATATTGACCATGAGAAATCCTCACGAAGCCTACCTATCAATCACAATTCATACGACCAACTAGCTTCCTTGTAGGTGAGTTTACATCGCCCCTTTTTACTCTTTTTACTTTTAGGGTGAAACATGTTTACAAATGCTTTACTTACACAATTCAATACCTATGTTCTTATGATTTGATCTTTATGCTTTATGTCTTAAACTACCTGGTGACCATTACATGTGTTCATGGCAGTACATTCATTAACTTGCAGCCCAAGAAGAAGGTAGTACCTTTTACGATCATTTATATGGGAATCTGAAACTATAACTTACCACAAAACCTTGGCGGGTTTTTGTTGGGTATCAACTTACAACTTGGGTATCCTCTTGCCACATTTTCAAAATGGCAATCAGTGGGATTGCGTATCTAGTTTTTCATTACCAGGATTGAATTGTACGCTTGGTACCTTGTATGTTTTCACATTCATGCTTTAGACTTGCTTTGAACATATTGAATTGTAAACTATACTTAACTTTGTTTGGTGTCAAAACCTATATTACTCACCAACTACTTGTAGTTGACATTTACTCATATGTTTCAGGTGCACCAGTTTGAGGACACTACGTGATCACATAGGACTATGGACCTAGCTTTAATAAAGATCGAATTTAACTTGTGTTATGTTTGAACTCCTTGTTTTACATTTCTATTTGTAATGGATGCTTTAATTATGATGAAATAATATAATCACTTTTTAATAGATGATCACGTGCTTATGAACAACCGCGTTAGCCTCGGCGTATAATCCGCCGCCGGTTGGGGTGTGACATTTTGTCTCTTTTTAAACCTTACTTTAAAATCTTACTTCACTTTCGTATACTAACACACAATTATAGTAAACATTTTCCATTCATTTACCAACACACAATTATGGTAAATACTTTACACATTTTTGTTTATTAACACACTTTTATAATAAACACACTCAGTATGCACACCACCCCAAAAGCAGGCATAAAAAGGGGGATCTAGAACTCACCTATTACGCTAGCTCAAAGGTACTATCAACGGGCCACCGATGTCACTCACTGATCTGGATTATACATTAGGTCTGTACTTTATACTAACCTTAGCAAAACTAGGTTAGTTTCGCCTTTTGTAACTTAGTTTCACTTTCTATACCACAATGAAACTAGGTGAGTTAACTTTTTATGCCCCAGCTAAACTAGATCTCATCGAAACTTTGTCTAGTCGAAACTAATGTCAGTTTAGCTCCCCTGATAGTTTTGCCTGGTCTGGTTCATCTTCTTCACAGAAAACCCTAGATCTGCATGCGGAGTTCGAATCGACCAGACTCGTATCTTTTTACGTTTAAAACGATCGTTTACCCATATTGAGTCTATATCCAAGGTTTGTTTCCTGTTTCATGCGTAAAAATCTCATCTTTATGGTTTATACCCATTTTCATCCCAAAACCCATTTTCATCCCAAAACCCACTTTCACATCTAAAACAGAAGGTTAAGTCGGATTGTTACCTGTTTTTCGTTGTTCCTTTTGCTCCCTGTCTTGTGCATACGAGCTACAATAATGGTGGAGTAAGAATCGAAGGTTAAGAAAGAAGATGGAGCTTTCTCTCTCTAACACACTTAGGTTCATTCCTCTTAATCCGGATGAAAATTGAACTTCTGTAATGATCCGAAACATACTGAATAACAATATATACGTATTCATCTATCTATATTTCGCCATTTTTGTTAGAAATATCCTTCAAATATTTTAGATGTTTGTCTATGAAATGTATAACACTAGGTCGCTGTTGGTGGAATTCTTGGAGTGTCATTGTAAAGTTGAGAATGAAAAAGGAAGGAATAAACATTTGTTAACTTCACGACATCTGAAGCAACATGGAAGTTTTACACATGTGTTAAAATAAAACATTGGTTTCATAATTAAAAAAAAGTTGCAAATATTTAACATCGAATTAGTTAACTACCAAACATCACATACCCCTTCTGGGTCCAAACCTTTAGTGAGATAAAAAAAATGATTAAAACAAATATATTTAACAGTCAACAATCGTGTTTGATGAAAACCTTATATTCTTTGATTTAAAATAGTGAATATTAATGATGATTGATAATGGTTTTATCAAACACACATGGAATTAACCAGAATCCAACATGGTTTGAATTGTTTGACCATCTACATTGCAAAAGTTACATAAATGAAGAAATTAGTAGAGATTTTAGTGTGAACGAAGAAATTAGTAGAGATTTTAAAGTAAACAAAGAAATTAGTAAGGAGCACATAAATGAAGAAATTAGTAGGGAATACATAAACGGAGAAATTAGTATAAAGGTATGGTTAAGCATTTACATATGAAATAACATGCATAAAGTACAACTGCACTTTTGAACTTAGTTATTCCTTGTATTAGAAAAGGTAGAGATCTAAACAAGCAACAAGCAGAAAACACTGTGAAAGATCTCGAACGAAGAAATTAGTAGGGATTTTTACATAAATGAAGAAATTAGTGGAGATTTTAACGTAAATGAATAAATTAGTAAGGAGTACGTAAACGAAGAAATTAGTAAGGAATGCGTAAACGAAGAAATTATTAGTAGATATTTATACGTTTGGTGAAGCATTTACAAGTGAAATAGCATGCATAAAGTACAACTACGCTTTCGATCTTAGTTATTCCTTGTAGGTCCCAACGGGTCTATGGATCGATCTCAGACGTATAACACACTACGCGGACTCATAGTGCGAAATCCTAACGAATACGCGCATACGAACTGATAAGAACACAAGATGAAACACAAGGACACAAGATTTCCAAATACTCTCTTGTATAGCTCTGATAATAGTGCATACAACATGTAATCAACACTATTACAAATGAAAACAAACAACACACTATATATAGACACTAAACCTGCCTTCCCACACCCATGGCTTAGGCGAACTTGTTAAGTTCGCCAATTACAAAACTTAACCATTCAAAGACAAATTACAAACTTAAAAATTACAAAAGACCCTAATCTAATACAAAAGCTAACTGTCACACATAATGTCCCAACAAACTCCCCCTTGACATTAGCTTGGTCTTTTAATCTTCAAGCGTTCTTCTGAATCTCTAACTGTTTGCTTCCAGCATGTACTCCTTGACTGATACACACATGTAAAACCCTCTTGTACTACATCTCCTACTCTCTCCACTCACTGGTATACATTATCTCATTCCGTTTAAGCATCATCTGATCTTTCTTTGAAAAATTGATCAGGTTCATGGCATCATAGAAACGAAATAGAATCTTTCCAAGTTTATCTTCTATCACTGCTTCACTAGTATCCACGTCCATAAACCACCACTTTTTATTGCCAATAAAATCTTGTGGCACTTTCTCCAAAGGAATCTTTTTCACACCTTGTGGCACTATCTCTTGGCATGTTTCATGCTCACTGGATCAACATTACCAAATACTATCACTCTTTTACCAATCTGAGGCTTCAAACATTCATACTTTCCAATATTTACTTCTCTACTTATTAGTCTGGCAATTGCATCACTAATACCATTCCTCGATCTGTTAATTAATGGTTTAGTTGATAACCCATTAACTTCAGTCTTGGTTTTAGGTACTGAACACCGTCCGTCCTCTTTATAGCAATTAGCTAGAACTCATCTTCATAAAACCAACTAAGTATTCTACCGTTGCAGTGAGCTTGGTTCACATATCTTTCTCTTTGAACGGGTGATGGTGGAAGCACTGGTAACACTTTCTTCCAGCTTCTCACAACCTCTAGCTAATTTTCTTTTGTCATTCCTGTATCTTTATATAACACAGGCTCTTTAGCAGTACTCGGGGTATCAGGTTTAGTGACTTCAGGATCTTTATCTGAAGATTCTGAAATGCCTTCAGAGCTTTCTTCTAGAATCACATTGTCTTGGATAAAATCTAAAGTAACATTCAGTCCACCACAACCTTCATATGTTACATCAACAACATCTTTCTCTATTTCAACTTCTACTATCTCTCCTTCCTTAACATCAGAAATCACATCTTCATCATCAAGCAGAACATCTAAATCAGAGAAGCATTCGAGCTTGTCGGCATTCTCTAAGTCAGAATATTCATAAAAAGAATCATCTAACATGTCAATAATAGCCTCCACATCCTTATCTTTTTCTCTTGGCTCAATGTTCTCAATAGATACAGACTCCCCCTGAGTCAGAGACTTCGGATTAACATCAGCAACATCTTGACGTTCACCCTGATCATCTGCATTGGGATCATCATCTTCATCGTCATTTTTGTTTAGGTCAAATTTATGACAAGCATCCTTCCCAGGATTCTACCCCTGAGCGTCAAGGCGCTCGATAAGCTGTGACACAAGAATTTACAATTTGTCGATTTTGAGAATTAATTTCCTGTTGACACTGGAAGTCACTTGCTTGCAAGACATCTATTTGTCCTTGAAGACCCACAATTTGAGCTTCCAAGGTAGCAACCTTAGTCTTTTAAACTTTGATCCTTTTGTCTTTGTGACTTGATGACAGCTCTGCTTATGTTGTTGATGTGGGAGGGATAGATGGAGTAGCAACAGGAGTAGTAGTATGAGATGGAGATGGAGTAACTATCAATAAATCAACAAACTCAACATCCTCATCTACTGTAGTACTAGCCGTGGCTTTTGATTTCTTTGACTTTGGAGATTCAGGAACATAGTCAGAATCTGAAGATTCATCACGTAATTGTCTTTTTTCCAAGTACAGCACCAGGAGGAGGACCCCGAGCTGACTTCTTCCGACGAAGAGATTTCTTTCTTCTCTTATGTGGAGGAACACCTCGTGCTTTGGACAACTGAGCATAGTGCCCAGGGCTAAAATTTTGTTCTATTTCCTCAGAGTCAGATGATGCATCACCTTTATCAGAACCATCACTTGAACTTGAGCTAGAACTTGTGCTTGTATCTTCAGCTTACACATTTTCAACTTGAGGTGGTGATGGTACATTAACCTCAACATTCTCTATATTCACTTCATGTTCCACATTGTCTATATTCTCTGCCTAATCAACATTGCCTTCAATCTCAGCATTCATCTCAACTTCAGGTTCTATCACATTCTCAACTACAGGTTCATTCTGTTGTGCTTGTTCTTGTTGTGCTGGAGGTTGTTCTAAAGCTTCACCAGCATGAATCTAATGATCATTCGGCGGTGCAACATAATTTGGATTAATAATGTACCCAAATAAAACAGTAGGCATAGGAATCAATGCTGGATTTTGTTGTATCACATTGTTGCAGTCGGTAGAGATTCTTTTGGTCATTGGAGTCAAAGTTAATCTTGGATTCAATGGCGGTGGATTTGGAATGAGATGGTTGATAATAACCTGCAAAAATCTAGGGTACATGATGAAACCCTGACCCTCTGGTGGTGTTATCTGAGCAACCAACTCCTTGTAGATATATAAAGCAAAATTGAATGTTTTGTTCAAAGTCAAAGCCACCATGACTGCTTGTAATGAAGATTTTAGATCATATGTTCCCGCTTTCCTTAGAGACAAGCATTGTATGATAACATGCATTAGATACCTCCACTGTCCCACAAGACCTCCATTTCTAGCTTGAGAATCGTTTGCTCTACCTTTGTAGCCCATCCTGTTGAAACATCCTGTGATAAGAGTAGAAGGAAGCATCATATGATCTGTATTATCACCACCCAAACTCAAAGCTTCCCTGATTGTTTCCACAGAAATTGTTATCTCTTGATTATTCACTGTAGCTCGAATCACATTAGGGTCGACAGTACAGTCATGGATGGGAATATCCCAAAATTGTTGAATATATTGCAGACTGATAACCGGGTTAGCAGACAAAGCAACTCTTAGTCTGGATCTGTTCAGAAATGTTATAATCACCCGATAATTCACAGCCTCTGCCAAATCTGGATCAAGCAACGCCACTTGATTATGTTTATATTCAACCCGTCTATCCATGACCTACTCATAACATGTGATCAGACTTTGCAAAGTATAAAACAAATAAGAAATAAAAAACAAAGTAAAACAAAGTTAAAAAAAATAACACATAAAAAATTGCTAAGTCTGGAATCAATAATGTCCCTGAGGCGAACTTAATAAGTTCGCTTAGAGTTACAAAAGGCGAACTTATTAAGTTCACCTAAGCAAGTTCGCTCATATACTTAAGCAATCCAGAAATCTGAACATTTCAATTATCATGGTAAACAAGTGAATCAGTGCATCAAGTATACTTGCTAACACTCGAATAACACTTATACACCATCAATTTCAGTTTCTAAACTCAAACAAACATCTCCAAGCACACAACAGATACAACACTAGAAAACCCTAAGTTAAGAACACGCAATATGTGACAAAGAGGTTGTGGTGTAGTGGTTGAGATAAGGCCCGAAGTCCTAAGGGACCCGGGTTCGATCCCTGCCACCACCATTAATTTCCACGGCATCGCAAATGAGGCCTAGCTCTTAGGCTGAAGCACCATGGTTTTACCCACGCCGATCCAGGGTTCGAGCCTCGGCTCTCCCTCAAGCCCGGAAGGGGCCGTATTGGGTGGGGTTTTTCCTTGAAAGCTCTCCAACTCGGACGCCAAGTGGGCCCGGTTAAGACAACATATTGGCCAGAGTTGCCTGAGGCTCTCCCATGTGACGAGGGACTGCGACGTCACAACATTCAATGCTCGCCTTTCAAAAAAAAAAAAAGAACACGCAATCTGTGCAAAAGAATGGATGAAAATGTCTAATTCTACCTTCAATGAACTTGCAACTCAAAATGGAATAAAAAGCAAGCACGAAAAACACAAAGTAACATGTAGAATTATCGCCACGGACAAGTTCGCTAGAAAATGATCAAGTTCGCTCAGGATGCTCTCTCAAGTTAGAATAGGGTAGAAGAACAAGCTCGCTAGACTATTCATTTAATACGCATTCTGATAAGTTCGCCAACCAAGCGAACTTAATAAGTTCGCTACCCCATGCGAACTTAAGCAAACGAACAAGACAAGTTCTCTAGTTCAAAACACTTGGTAACAATTTGATCTTTTCAAATCCAATTGAAATCCCGATCCAATCAACTTCCAAACTTCAGCCTGTGTGAAATGCAAACCTTGTAAGTAATGATTTCATGGAAGATAGAAATAAAATCTTTTTGGAATTTTCAATTGAACGAACTTAAACAATAATGAACATATTTTTGAATTTTCAAACTTTATGCTAAAACACACTAAAAATCTTTTTGATATTTCTAAATGAGATAAAGCAGTAAAACAATAAAAGCAAATATTTTTGGTTTTTATCTATACATACTGAATCACATGTTTTTGGTCGAACACTGCGAGTAAGAAGATCATATCAGTATCTATGATGAAACATACACACATTCTGGATATAAAATCCCTAGCAGATCTAAGGTGACCTATGTTATTCTGTGTACATACAGATCTTAATTCATCAACTATGTAACTTGAGTACTACAATATGATATCTCAACAATAAATTTCTCAGAACTAATACTTCCATTTTCATAAACTATCAATTCTTTTGAAATTTCTCTTTAGAACAAATATCCAATGATATCACAACTTTCTTTTTCACATTCTTTCTTGCTCAAATATTCAGATATCATGAAATGATATGCGATAAACTTCAAAGTAAACAGGATCAGATCATGACATATTACCTTATTCGTACCGAATTTGCAATATACTACATGTTAATTCAAGTTGTCAGAATTATAAGATTTGAAACCAAAAGCATGTTTATCCCACGTTCTTGTGAGTCAGTACCATTTATAAGAAAACAACGCATACCCCACAAATATACCAACAGAAAGTAAATTGCACTATCTTCAAGAAATATGAGACTTTGTGCAAAAGAATACGTATATCAATCTCCAGGATGAAATTATCTCAATTAGCATAGGAAAAAGCAAGCAGAATCCCGAAGGTTTATAAAAAAGAATCAGAATGATTTAGAATTGAATGATTTAGAATCGAATGATTTAGAATCAAATGATTCATATGGCTTGGCTTGACTTTGATGATATAAAGTAACAGATGAAATCTTCAGAATATGATTGAATAAGGAATCGACTGATTCAATGATTCAAGGGCAAAGTAGTCCAACTGTTATCTGGATATCTTCAATGAATCAGGATATCAAGTGATTTTGATTCAAGGGCTAGTATATCCTTGACAAATGTTATCAAGACATATCTTAGTTCAACAACACATTGCATGTTTTTCGGGTCATGGTCAGTGAGGTGAACCGGAAAATTGTGCTAATCAATATAATCTGACACTGGTCTCATGAAATTCTTAAAGTCTCATATTCTATATCTAATAATGATCTTTTAACACACACACCCGATATATCATGGGTTCAAATCACAGTTGTGACATAGATCATTATGTTTTCACACTACTAATGGTCTAAAAACACTTTCAACCTAATGACAATTTAAATTACATGCAAATATTCAAATTAAAAATTATAAACATGTAATGGTAAGTCGTGAAGCTATCATTTCATGTTTGTGCAAACTAAGAAGTTTAGATCAGATCATATAAGCATAAACTTCAAACATAAATACAGAAACCAGGTAGCCAGTCTATGGTCATGTGTATATGATCACCTACTGATGTATTATCATTTCTTCTATAACTTCAAGCAATGCTGATTTTATCTTTTTTTTTAAATTTGTTTGGATTTTCTAAAAGAAATTCAATGAAAGAAAATAAGATAATCTACACTATAAGAAAAACAAAAATAAAAACTCCCACGAATATCATTTTGAAAACCTCTTTCAAGCAGGATTATACATCCCGATCATTTTAGTAAGAAATTCAAACCGTGAGCGATTAAACGCTTTGGTAAACAGGTCAGCAAAGTTGTCATCAGTGTGGACTTTCACCAACTCAATCAATATTTTCTCTGCACAATCTTTGACAAAATGATGACGTATCTCAATATGCTTTGTTTTCGAGTGTTTCACGGGATTATTAGTAATCGACATCGTGGCAGTGTTATCGATAAGCATCGGTGTCTCTGTGAAGTTCAAACCATAATCCCGTAATTGTTGCTGAATCCACAAGATTTGGGAACAACAGCTGGCATCAGCAATATACTCAGCCTCACACGTAGAGATAGCAACAGAAAGAAAGCTCCACGGTTGGAATAATTGCAGGTATAGGTACAGGTTCGGGTACGGGTTTAGCTTGTTGTGATGCTAAGATCTGTGACTGATGATTGCTACCGTCGTCGTCCAAGCTCAGCTCGTAACTCGATCTTCTAGGGTTACAGTGTGCTGAGTTCCTGTCATCCTTGATTCGTAATCTGAACAGTGATACTTTGTTGAGAAGCGTTGTAGGTGCCTATTTTTATGTGTTTAGTGTTCGTTACGTGTGCCATGTAATTTTATTAAGTATTAGTGTAGCTAATGATACCCTAGTGTAACTACATACACCAATAGTCTACACAAGTTGTTCGACATCAGTTGGAATTTCTATACTCAAGTCTTAGGTGTTCTTATTGTGATGTAGGTTCTAGAAATCTTGGTCCCTAAATGAGTCTGGTTAGAGCCTAGGTGTCACTAAGGAAACCTAATTCGCTAAAACCATTGGCTCTGATACCAATCTGTCACGCCCCCAAATTTATTTACTTAATAAATAAATAAAGGTCGCAACGATTGGTAATATTATATAACAGTGGAAGCTGTAGTAATGATTTCTAAAGTAATGAGTACTTTTACAATTACTAATATAAAGTAATACAATGATCTAAATCCTTCTAAATCAATGATGGACTTGAGACTTGACAATCTATGCTCCTTCGGCTACTAGGGTTTAATCCAAATAGCTAGCCTATTCCAACCGAGTCATAGCTAAGTAATACCTGAAACACATACTTAAAAGTGTCAACACAAAGGTTGGTGAGTTCACATGTTTAGTCATTTTATTGTAACGTTGTTTTCCTTGAAAACATGTGATCTCATGTTTATGGTCACATTAATAAACCGTTTTACTCCGAAAACATTTAGTGACCATAATATAAAAACTGTTTTCCAATCTTTGAAACTGTGTTCGTGGGCTTATTATAAAATTGTTCTCTTTAAAACATTTGACAATCTTGTAGTCATAAAGTGAGTCATTTTCCCAAACAAAAATTATGGTGATAACTTAACAGTCATAAATTGAGTTTAAACTTGTGATAAGCCCTTTAAAATCGTTAATCAAATTGAGTAGTGGATTCATGTGTTTTAGTCAATTAGTTCTTACATATCCAAGTGTTTGTAATTTTTTCTGAGTATATATGTTAAAACAAAGCAACCATTTCAGGTGTATATAATAAACAAAGTGATTAACGAATAATTGATCGACCTATATGTAAACTAGCTAGTTTTACAACGTTATGTTCATACATAGGCCCCTTTTAACCAAACCTCACATAGTGAAAGCTCCCCCCTCATCATGAGCATGTGTTAAGACAATATGCGGTCATTTAGCCAGGTGGACCCCATGTTAGCGCGCCTAACCATGACCGGGGGTGTCAAACCCAAATAGTACTATTCATAGAATTTTTGACATTTCATCGTTAATGGTTAAAAAAAATGGTGTTGTCTTGCGCATTGTTCAGGGGGGCTTTATTGAGCTCTTATTAGTACTTATGCAAACATAATATTCAATCTTATTATTTGTTGTCATATAAAAATAGTTGTAGTATGTTTCATGTTTTCTTAGTTGTATCAAATAATGATTTATCATGATTTCAAAATTGTAATTAAATGTGTCACAAAGAGTTAAACCAGAATGTTCGTGTTGTCAAACATGTAAGCAAATATGTTTTCAGATATGTTATTTAAGTATGTTTCTCCCCTGATGTTTACAAAACATTTAAAAGCTAAAACAGGGGGTGTGAACTCACCTTGTGTCTGAGAAATACTAATAAACGATAGTTGTTCCTAATCAAACTCGACTACTCGTACCCCAGTTACACACAAGGGTAATATATGTTAAGACTAAGTGTCTTAAGTGCAATTGTTCACCCGCTTAAGTACATCCGATTAAGGATGTGTTTATTTTAGAAAAAGGTGTTTCGTGATATGACCTGTTGGTGATTATTATTATTGTTACCTATGTGTCTTTAGACACAACATTTTGTATTATGACTTAATGTTGGCATAAGACACGAACAAATAATTATCACGTAGTACTTCCAAATAATAGCACGTAATATATCTATCTCTATAATATATTATTCTGGTGTTTGTCATATTGAGTATTTATTTCTCGAATTAACTTCTCGTTAATATCATAATCAAACAACATTGATTCTTTTCAAAACGTCCTTCTTTTACATAAACTATTATCTTTTGCTAAATGTCTTTAGTGTATAAAACCGATTATTCCATGAAAACGTTTCTAATAAATAATATTCCAGATTTACTCTCCTTGTATTGTTTTAATATAAAAGACATAATTCATTACACCAAAATAATATTTATACGTTTCCTATTTCAAAATGTTGCATCCAAATCTCAATTTATAACCATATAAACACATATATATACAAACTATTTCATTTCTAGATATCTTCTATTATTATGATCCAACATATATATATACATCAAGATTTCCATGTCTTTAATAACTATTTGTACCTTCGCATAAATTATCACTTGATTCTTAACATGTATTTCACCAAAACAAAACACATACATATATACACATGCATATCGACATCATATATACACATATTACAGTGTTTAGTTCCAACTAGTGTAACTCTTTGTTTAGTATCTTTTTGCTTAAAGATTAGTGTAAAAACTTTTGTATTTTAGGTGAACTTGCACTTTTGTACAAAGGATTAGACGTAAAAGAGTTGTAGTATTTCCTACCATAAGATGGTGTAAGTGGTGATTTTTGTGGGTGAATTGGGTGGTGATTCTTGATCTTTTGCTTGATTCTTTCTACTCTTCCCCTTGAAATCTCCTTAGATCATCAAGTGTGCATGTTTTCTTATTGATTCTTAGTGCTTGTTGCAAGAATATGTAAATGTGAGTGTGTGTTTGTATGTGTTGAGAGGAAGAAGGAAGCAAGATTAAGGCTCTTGTTTTTCTTCCATTCATCCCTTTATATACTAGTAGGTGGAGTGCTAACTTGGCCATAATCATTAATCATCATAACAAGGCATGGAGTTGGATTGAAGTGTAGAAGAAACAACATAGAGGTGTGGGGGTGGCATGATGATGCCGTGACAAGGGAAGAGGGGATGGGGGTGGGTTTTACTTGTGGTCTTCACCTTTGTGCCGTCATCCATCATGATTGTTCCTAGTTAGTTAGTCCATGGTACAATTCGAAATGGATGGGTTTGCTTACTCTCTTTGGGAGATGTATGATGATAGTTGTTGGATTTGGTATACATAATCCAGTAGATTAAGTGTCATTTGAAGTGTAGTTAAATCAAGCGATGTGGGTGTTTTTATATGTATGTTGAGCCGAAAATGAGGACCAAATAAAGGTGGTGAAGGTGTGAAAGTAAATTAGTCATGTTGGTATCTCGTTGTGTTAGTTAGACATTCAAGTCGGTGATCTGTTATTTTATGTTGAGGCTTATATATGAAGTTGTGACTTTTAGTTGGAATCAAGTGTTGACAAATTTTGCGTAAACAAGTATAGTCATAATTCTTAAATTATATTTGTGCAAGTGACGAAAATAAAATCAAATAGAGACACGTTATTATCTTACATATATACTAGAGTTTTCATTTCATATTGTTTGTCATTTCCACACGTGATCATACATTTTGTCTCTAATTACTGTTCTAGTCATTTACAATTAACCACCAACGTTCGTATTGTGCAGGACGTTTATATATATATATATATATATATATATATATATATATATATATATATATATATATATATATACATACATATATATATATAGAATAAGGTTTAAGTAAAAAGGGTTTTTAAAATAAAAAGGGTGAGAAGGATTTAGGGCCATTAGATCAAATTGTAGAAAGGATTTAATGGTTGAGATCAAATTGTAAGAGAAAAAGTTGTTGGAAGGGTATTTTAGTCATGACCATTTTTGTTGACTTTTTATCAAGTCCCCCCCCCACTTTTTAAACGTTCATAACTTTTACATACGACATTATTTTTTTAAAAAAATTACACCATAAAAACGAGCGTTTTTTATCTTTAAAACGAGTATAGTGTCGTTATATACAAAAACGAAAAAAAAATACGTTTTCCAGCTCATTGCGTAATTTGCTCATCATTGTGTCTAATGTCATGTCTGGTCATATTGGTCATTGTGTCAAATATGTCTGGTCATTGTGTAATGTCAGGTTTGGTAATTGTGTAATGTCAGGTCTGGTTATTGTGTAATGTCAGGTCTGGTCATTGTGTCAAATATTTTTCATCATTGTGTTATATATATTTATCATTGTGATTTACGTTTTAGATAATTTTGTGTTATTTTTGTCACTGTTTTTATGTATTATATATAACATAGTGATCAAAACTATTTGACACAATGACCTGACATTAGACACAATGACAGGACCTGACACTATACAATTACCAGACTTGACATTACACAATTATGTCAGGTATAGTCATTGTGTAATGTCAAAAATAACACGAAATTATCTAAAACGTAAAACACAATGACGAAAACGAGCGTTTTTTATCTTTAAAACGAGTATAGTGTCGTTATATACAAAAACGAAAAAAATTGCGTTTTTCAGCTCATTGTGTAATTTGCTCGTCATTGTGTCTAATGTCAGGTCTAGTCATATTGGTCATTGTGTCAAATATGTCATGTCATTGTGTAATGTCAGGTCTGGTCATTGTGACAAAAATAACACGAAATTATCTAAAACGTCAAACACAATGATGAATACATATAACACAATGATGAAAAATATTTGACACAATGAGCAGACCTGATATTACATAATCAGCAGACATGACATTACACAATGACCAGACCTGACATTACACAATGACCTGACATATTTGACACAATGACCAATATGCCCTCCCTTCAAAAACAATAAAAGGACACATGTCAAGCCCAGAATCCTTTTTACCCTTCTTATTTTTAAAACTCTTTTTACCATAACCTAAACCTATATATATATATATATATATATATATATATATATATATATATATATATATATATATATATTAGATGGGGTGGAGTGTACATCTAGACATAATCATCATTATGATGACTTAACACTTAGAGTGGAGTATAAGGCAAGGTGAAATGATTGTGGAGTGGAGTATGAGTTAAGCAAAAATGATGACAAGTTGGTGTTGATGGTGGTTCAAACGCGCTATACTACCCGCAATTAATACCCACTTTAATAAATAAATCTTGAAGTTGTCAATATATAATTTGTATATATAAATATAGATTCATTATGTTCGCTAGACTTTTATCGTTAAAAGCATGATTTCGAGTGATTCAGGAAACATGTTAATGTAAACACGTTTAAGTCGTGTACGGACGATGTTTTGGAAATGTCGGGTGTCACACCTCAAGACAAACACGCAAGTTCAGGTGACACTTATGAGTGTGACTAGCGACTCTTCTAGCCGACACTCAAGTGTGGCTAGCTACTCTCTTAACTGACACTCAAGTGTGGCTGGGCGACTCTCCTAGCCGACACTCTCATGTCTTAGCCGACTCTTGAATGAAATAATTGAAATTGTACTTTGACTTACGTGCAGATCAGCATACGCATTAGTGTAGGTCCCCTCGGGTCTTCTACGGATCTAACTCGAGACGTGACGTATCAAACATATGGAGTGCGGAATCCAACCGTATGCATGACTGTATATATGAGACAATCACAATGATGACAATCAACACACAATGTAAATAATCTTCTCTTTGATTTCCACCAAACACAGAGTTTACAATACTTGAATATGAAGTGACTGAACTCTTCAAACTAAACAAGTAAACTCCAATTTATAGGCAACTCTGCCATACAGGTGAACTTAACAAGTTCTCATAATACAAGGCCTAGGCGAACTTGTTAAGTTCGCCTATTACAAAACTTAACTAAACATTACAAAACATAAAGACATATAAGATCTAAACTATTAAAAGAAACATTGTCACACTTCTGTGTCCTAACAGACTCCCCCTTGACAATAGCTTGATTTTTTGTCTTCATGCTGAGCTCTTCCACTTCTCCGATAGTTTACAACCCGCATATACTCAAGGTTCATAACATCATAGAAACAAGCTATGACCTTATTATCTTGATCTTCAATCCTTGCCTCTCCAGTATTAACATCCACATACCACCATTTCATATTTCCCAGATAATCCTGTGGTATTTTCCTCAATGGTATCTTCTGTACAGTTTTCACTCGTTTAAACTTATAATTCCAGATGATTCTCCCAGTGATAGGATCAACCGTCTTTATTCTTTTACCCTTTTGTGGTTTCAGCTTCACATATTTCCCAGAACCTCCTTCCTCTCTGATCAGTTTTGCTATAACATCTGCAATTCCATCTTTAGATCTATTGATTAGAGGTTTTGTTGCCAAACCATTCATTTCACACCTTGGCAATGTATTGAAGTATCTAATTCGTGGCTTCAAATACTATACACCGTCAGATCTTTTCAAGGCAAATAACTTGAATTCTTCATCAAAGAACCATCTAATTCTTCTACCAGCACACCTTTCTTTGTTCACGTACTTTTCTTTAAGAACATGTGGTGATGGTGAAGCAGGTAGTACTTTCTTCCAACTTCTCACTAACTCTTACCATTTCTCTTTAATCATGCCTGTATCTCTATACATCACTGGCTCTTCAGTTGGCTTTGTCTGAGTAGTGTCAGTTTCAGAATCAGGCTTTGACTGAGCAGTGTCAGTTTTAGACTTAGGCTTTGTGATGTCTTCAACAGAGTCCATAGAATCAGCCATTCCATCATAAGTGAATTAAGTAAGCCTGGTTGTATCTTTTGTAATCTCCAGTTCAACTATCTCTCCATCTTCAATTTTTGAGTCATTCTCTTCATCCTCTAAATCATGAAACAAGTCATCTAGACCATTTAAACAGTCTAACTTTCAGCTTCATGAAGATCAGAATCATCTTTAAAGAATTCCAATAACAACACCTCATCAGTTTCACCTTATTCTTATCACCAGAAGCATCAACTTAATCTTGACCTGATGTAGACTCCCCCTGAAACTGAGATATCGAAGTAACGTCAGCGCATTGACGATCACCCTTGTTTCCACTTGGATCATTATCTTCATCAACATTCCTTTGAACTTCTTATGTATGATAAGCATCTTTAACAATTACTGGCATCTACCCCTTAGCATCAATATGCTCTACTAGCTGAGAAACTAGAATCTGCATTTCAGCAAATTGTTTTCTTTGAGATTGAAGTAACTGTTCTCTCTGATAATCATTGTCCAGTAAAAAATCAACTTGACCTTGCAAACCCACAACTTGAGCTTCAAGGCAAGAAACTTTGCCTTCTAGAGCAACAATCTTGGCACTTTTCGATGTTGTTGAAGGTCCAGCTTGAGTTGGGTTAGCAGTAGAAGAATGAGGATGAACACGAGCTGGAGTAACTTGAGGAGAAGTAGTCTAAGACGGTTGTGGTGTAACAATCAAGGATTCCACAAAATCCACGTCATCAGCCACCTGAGTATTAGCATCAGCTATAGAAGCAACCATTAGCTTCTGAGATTTAGGGGAAGGAAGATACTCTGAATCAAATGATTCATCACGTAATGTCCTTTTGCAAAGTACTGCACCAGGAGGAGGACCCCTAGCAGACTTGCGTCTTGGTTTCTTTAACTTTCTTTTACATACTGACTTCTTTCCTTTCCCAGCATTAGCCACCGGAACTCTAGCAAGTCTTTCATAATGATCTGAACTAAAATATTTTATAGCTTCTGAATCAGAATCAGACTCAGCATTATCAGCTTGTTCAGAAGAACTAGTGCTAGTGTAAGCCACTTAACCCTATTCACCTTGTAGAGGTGAGTGCACTTGGTCCTCTGCATTTTCAACCTAAACCTCATCTTGAACATCGACATTAGGTTCAATTACATTCTCTTTAACATCTTCATTTTGAACTTCATCTAGAACAGGTTGTTGAACTTGTTGTTGTACTTGAGTTTGAACTTGTGGTTGTGCCTGTGGTTGCTGTTCCATCATCTCTTCAGGATGAAACCAATTATCAAGAGGCGGTGCTACCTAATCCGGATTAATTATGTGCCCGAATAATGGTGTTGGAATAGGAATCAGGGCTGGATTCTGTTGCTTCACATTATTACAATCTGTAAAGATCCTTTTGGTCATTGGTGTAAGAGTTAAACGATGTGGCAACTGTGGTAGATTTGGAATAAGATGATTGAGAATCATTTGAATAAACCTCGGGTATATCAGAAACCCTTGACCCTCTGGTAGTGTAATCTGTGCAACAATCTCCTTGTAGAAATAGTGAGCAAAGTTAAATCTTCGGTTCAAGGTAAGAGCCACCATAGCTGATTGTAAAGAAGACTTCAACCCATTAGTACCTGCTTTCCCCAGTGATAAGCATTGGATGATTACATGCATAAAATATTGCCATTGACCCACTAAAACACCTTTCCTTGCTTGAGTATCATTGGGTCTGCCATGGTATCCCATCCTTTGAAAACAACCCATGATCAATGTAGTTGATAGCATCATAGGTTCATCATTATTGCCTCCAAGATCCAAAGCAGCCCTTATAGTGTCCACAGAAATTGCAATCGGAGTATTGTTCACTGTTGCCCTAATCACATTTGGATTCACCGTGCAATCATGCTCTGTAGAATCCCAAAATTGTTGAATGTAGTTTAAGCTGATGTAGGTATTTGCAAACAGTGTTACTCTCAGTCTTGATTTATTTAGAAAGTTGATTATGTCACGGTAGTTCACAACTTCCGGCATGTTCGGATCTAATAAAGCCACATGGTTATACTTATATTCTACTCGACGATCCATCTGTACATAGCAAACACGGATAAACAAAAACAAAAACAAACACAAGTCAATAAAAGCAAAAACAATATAGAAATAAAACAAAGTAAAAAAAAACAAACAAAAAAATAACACTTTTAAAAAAAATCACAAGTCCATTTCACTACTGCTCACAGAGGCGAACTTAATAAGTTCGCTTAGTGTTGCAAGAGGCGAACTTATTAAGTTCACCTGAGCAAGTTCACTTCAAGCAAGAACCTTAGACCAGAAAATCAATATGATCAATTCGATGAAATTCAAAGCAAATAACCACACACATCTGTACTAAAACTCCCAATATAGCATCATGAAGCACCAATTTCAGTTTTAAACCACAACAAACCCTAAGTTTAGAAACAAAACACGATCATTAGGAATGATTTAACGGATAGAATAGAATAATTCTACCTCGATTTGATTCGCAAACACTTTGGTGCAAGAGATTATCACAAAAAACACAGATCACAAATACAGAGGTTCAAAGAGATCAAGTTCGCTCAAACTGTACGCTAATTCGCCCAAATATGTTCGCCTGAGTTTGAAAGAGGTAAAATGAACAAGTTCGCCTGAATATGACATATATACAGTTCCATTAAGTTTGCTTAATCAGGCGAACTTGTTAAGTTTGCTTACCAGGCGAACATGATAAGTTCGCTTACCAGGCGAACATGATAAGTTCGCTTATTCTCCTATACTTAGAGAATTTTTTTGGAATTTTCAACCTGTCACTATTCAATATTCAAGAACCTATCTTTCCATCTTCCACCTGAACCTGTATCTGATCCAATCCCGAAAATTTTAATAAATAAAAGTTGGAATTTTCATGGAAGACCGAAATAAAATCTTTTTGGATTTTTTAATGCATTTCGAAAAAATGAATCTGAAAACTAATAAACGAACAAAAATGCACATATTTTTTATCTTTTTGAATTTTAGTGACTGAAAATCTTTTTGAATTTTATCTCTACAAACAAAAACACATATTTTTGGATTTTATCTATACATACGGAAACACATATTTTTGATTTTTCTAAAATGAAAAACAAAATCACATATTTTTTTATTCGAACATCATAAATAAGAAGATCATATCAGTATATATGAGAGATCCGTCACACATTCTAATTAAATATAAGGATAATCTATGATACTTCTTCTCATATATCATCATCCACATAATTTTGATACCAATTGTAATTTCCTTTATCAACTTATGTATCTGTTTCATAATTTTTCAGATCAAATTCTTTTCAATTCTAACATTTTTCATGAAATGATACACGATAAACCTCAAAGTAAAGAAGATCAGATCATAAAATGCTCAAGTATACACATCGAATTTGCAATATACAGCATGTAAACCTAGGTTGTCAGTATTATAGAATTTTAAACTACAAGCGTTTTTCTTCCATGTTCTTGTGAGTTAGGATACCATTTAAATGAAAAACAACATGTACCCCACATATATGCCAATCAGAAATATAAATTTGCACTATCTTCAAGACATATATGACTCGCTGCAAGATTATATCAATTACCAAGGTGAAATTATATCTATTAGCACAAGAATGAAACAAGTAGATCCCATAGGATATAAGAATCATGATGATTCAGAATCGAATGATTCATATGTATTGACTTACAAAATGAGAATAAGAAGATTCAGGTACAAGGATCCAACTGTTATCCAGATAAAGTTCAATGGAATCAGTAAATATGATATATCAATATGATCCAAGGGCTAGCATATGTTCCAACAGATGTTGTCAGAACCATATCTTAGTTCAACATCACATTGCATGTTTTTCGAGACATGGGTAGTGAAGTGAACTGAAAAATTATGCTAAAGATATAATCCGATATTGGTCTCATGAAATTCTAAAAGTCACATATTCTATATCTGACAATGATCTTTTACTCACACACCCAGGCATACAATGGGTTCAAATCACAGTTGTTATCAAGAATCATTATTTGTTCACACTACTAATGGTTCAAAAACGCTTCTAGTCTACTGACAATCTAAATTACATACACATATCCAAATTAAACATAAAATAGATTTTCAAGATTAGAGCATTTATGATACTATCATTTCTTGTTTATGCAAACTCTGAAGTCTAGATCAAATCAAACGAACACACTCACATATTATCATACAAAATCAACAGGTCATCTATGGTAATGTGTGATAGATTTTCAACTGATGTAATATCATTTCTTCTCTAACTTAAAATGATGTCGATTTTTGTCATAAAACTAAATGCAGAAATGTAATAAAGCATTAAAAAATAAAAAATAAAACTTCCAGGAAAATTATTTTGAAAAATGTTTATTCGAGATTGATCATACAATCATTTTTACCAAAAATTCAAACCTGGTTCGATCAAATGCCTTGGTGAAGAGGTCTGCAAAATTGTCATCAGTGTGTACCTTTGCCAACTCATTCAACTTTTTATCTGCACAATCACGAATAAAATGATATCTTATTTCAATGTGCGTAGTTTTATTGTGCTTAACAGGATTGTTAGTTATAGACATTGTGGCATTGTTATCTATGAACATAGGGGTGAAAGTAAAATTTAAACCGTAGTCTCTTAATTGTTGCTGGATCCACAAAATTTGTGAACAACAGCTTGAAGCTGCAATGTATTCTGCTTCACATGTTGATATGGAAACTGTGGTTAGCTTTTTACACTGCCACGAAACAAGCCAATTACCCAAAAATTGGCAACCTCCTGTTGTAGATTTCCTGTCCAAACAACAACCTCCAAAATCTGAGTTAGTATAAGCATTAAATTCAAAATTAGAACCATGCTGAAACCATAATCCTAATCTTGATTTCCCTTTCAGGTACAGAAAAATACGTTTGACTGCTATCAGATGTGAACATAGACACTATCACACCCCCAATTTCAACTAACGGAGTTTTACCGTTTGGGAAGTGACGAACCAGTATCTCAGACATTAGATAATTTGAACGACTCTACATGGGACTCAAATGAAATATCATAATAAAAAGAGTTCAAATGCGGAAGCGTAAAGAAAAGAAAATGCGCAAAACACACGCGCCCAAACCAAAAGTCCAAAAGTCCAAACTTCTAACCAAGCCAAGTACAATACAAAATAATCCAAACAAACATAAGTAAGCAATAATCAAAGTAGATGAATCCCATGCATGCCCTAATTTGCACATGTGCCTTATCTTAGCGACCTGAGAAAACATGTAAGAAAATATGTCAACACGAGGTTGGTGAGTTCACAAGTTTCAATATTTAAATAAGCGTTTACCACACTTATGTTCATTCAGTATGTATCTATAGGTAGCTAACCTATGTTCATG
Organism: Smallanthus sonchifolius; assembly: GCA_023525975.1. Classification (NCBI taxonomy): domain Eukaryota; kingdom Viridiplantae; phylum Streptophyta; class Magnoliopsida; order Asterales; family Asteraceae; genus Smallanthus; species Smallanthus sonchifolius. Next base: position 44,717,849 of record CM042023.1, read on the forward strand.
TTTAACTCAAGCGCTCGCAATCAAAGCTGACTGTTTGTTTATTTGCCTCCTGCCAGGTCTATCAACACTAGCGGTGTGAGTAGGCTTACATTTCACCCGTTCGATCTCTAATCGAGTTAGCACGACTAACGCGGGTGAGATTTGTCAAACCCAGTAGTACTACTAAATATTACCTCGCTAAGATCCATATTAACGGTCCGATATAAGATGAGGACTTTCTGTGATAGCGTGTTACGCTTAGCTTTAACATTGATATTATACGAATTAGAAAATCGTTTAATCATATTTTCTCCCCCAAATTAAAATAGTAAAAAGGGGCAGTGAAAACTCACTTGCGTTGCGTAGTAGGTAGTATCACACAAAGGATAAGTTGGAACCACGTGTGTAAGTCTCAAAAGACTTACGAATGCCCTAAAATTATAAACACATAAATTAGGGATAAAAATGGGAATTGTGACAGCGACACGGAATGAGGAACGTCCTAAAGAAACGCTCTAATATTCAAGAGTGGACGAAAGTTTCCACGGAGTTAGGAATTACTTTACGCGACGAATGACACAAATAATAATAAATATAACCGGGTGTTTTGTCATTCACAAAAATTAAGTAAATAAATATATATATATATATATATATATACGAGTAAATAATATAACTAATTATATTATTATTTAGTCTCAATCGATACACGATGTTATAAAATGATTCGAAATAATATAAATACGTATATTACTTAATATTACGGGTCACGGTTTGAAAATAATATAAACATATTATTTTATACGAAATTACGGTTTGAAAATAATATAAACATATTATTTTTAGTTGATAATAACAATAATATTTTATTTATAAAAGTGGGAATAAAAATATGTTAATAATTCAAACCCGAGTCTACGGGCTGTTTCCCGGGCTAAAACACAATTATATAATAATATAATATTATAGAGTTTGATTTTTATTAATTAAATATAACAGAAAAATGCTCAAAAAATAGTTGTGGGAACCCGGTCTCGAACCCGGGTCTCTCCCACACACGCACACTGACCCAACCAGTCCCGCCCGCTAGGGTATCGCGTTATATACCCGGATCAATTGGGTTTTAATTACAAACTTCAGTGGGTTCTTCCCTCCCACGCCAAGCCGAACCAAACCCAACCCAACCCAGATCTTTCAATTTGGACTTCGATCGATCAAAACAGGTTAGGGGTTTTGTTTGTCGGGGCATTTCGAGTTTGTGGGTTTGTTTAATTGTAAAACTAACAATTTAAAGATCGTTTAATTACTGAAACAGAAGCCGAAAACCTAGAACGAAATAATGGATCGATTTGATCAATTTTAATAATGAACATGTTTGGAATCATAGGGCTTTACACAAGCAGAGGGTTTCAAATCTAGTTATATAAATTAATTGAATTTATAAGTTTGTTAGGGACGAAACCCACAAATTGTTTTAAGAACAACCCTAGTTACTGGATCTTGAAAAATTCGATATTATGAGATCAAATTCGCATAGGGTTTTCAAAGAGTGGTTAATTGCGAAGCTAATCATATGGATTAATTGAATTTAAACAGGTTTAAAAGTAGAGTTCGATTAACCCGTGCTCGTGATGAACCCTAGAATCGGTTCGTGATTAATTCGATGTTATACATTCGAATTAGCATAGGGCTTTCAACGAGTGACTGATTTCGAAGCTAACCATGTGAATTAATTGGATTATAATCGAGTCTAGAATCAAAAGCCCCAAATTGGGTTTCGTATGAACCCTAGAATTTGGGTTTCGATCGATTTGATGTTATGAGCCCCAATTAACATAGGGCTTTCATTCCATGGATAAAAACGAAGCTATAGGTGTAAAGAATTACCAAAATGGTGCTCGAATTGGTTGACTTCGACTAGAACTTGTTCCGACCCCTAGCGACTTTGATCCTCGTCGACTCCGGCCACTTCTTAGATGGAATTAACGTATGGAATTGCTTCTTCTGGATGCGACTAAGGTGTGTGAGAGTTCGATTTGTGAAAATCATATGAGCATTCGCCGAATTTGACGGATTCATGATATGGGTCGACGGTTACAACTCCACTCCTCATAATTGATCTTGAATTCGAATAAATGACGGTGTAAAGGCTCTAATGAGGGGCGTTTATGATAGAGATCGTGTATTTTGATTACAATTCCCATGAATTTCCGTTACAACGCTCGAATTTGGGTCTAATGCATACGGTTTTGACTTGTAAAAGTCAACAGGAACCAAAACTTCCTGATTTTGACTTTGTGGAGTCAACTGATTTGATTTTGCATATTTACACAACTAGTCCTTGTAGTTTTAAGTTTGATTTATGACAGAATCAGTCCTTGGGGTTTAATATTGAGTTAATTGGGTTAGGTTTTAACAGAAAACTTAACGGAATTTCTAACGGAACTAACTGAAAAGTCCGGATTGTCACAGACACACGGCAAACATTATATCTGGTCTTGATGCGGTTAAGTACATGAGAGATCCAATTGTTGCCTAGTATAAGTGGTTGTCAATATCCTTTCCTTTCGGATCTAGATTCAGATTGTGATTGACAGGAATCGGAGTAACATATGGGGTACAGTCTTCCTTCTTGAACCAAAGATAATATCGTCCACGTAGATCTGAACCATCAGGTAATCTCCCCCTGCTTTCTTGATGAACAAGGTTGAATCAATTTGACCACGATCGAAACCATTGTCTAGGAGATGCTGCGACAACGTTTCATACCACGCACGAGGTGCTTGATGAATACCATAAAGCGCCTTATCTAGCTTAAACACTCTTGAAGGATACAACGGATCCTCAAACCCCGGTGGTTAACACACATACACTTCTTCTTTAACCTTTCCCCACAAGAAAGCACTTTTGACATCCAATTGATATACCTTAAATTCTTTAAACGACGCAAAGGCTAGAAACAAATGAATTGCTTCCAACCGTGCAACAGGTGCGTACACCTCAGTATAATATATACCCTCTTGTTGATTGAACCCTTGAAAAACCAATCTTGCTTTGTTCCTCACCATGACACCACAATCATCTTTTTTACACATAAAAACCCATTTGGTACCGATCGAATACATGCCCTTTGGAAGATCAACCAAATTCCACACCTTTAGCTTATCAAACTTTGCAAGCTCGTCGTGCATCGCTTCAATCCAATTATTATCTTGTAACGCCATCTCCACGTTTTTAGGTTCGATCTGAGAAATAAAACAAGAATATAAGCAAACATCTAGAACTCCAGTATCCCTAATGCTAGAATATAAACAAGTAATTTTAGATAAAGAATGAGTTTGGACTCCATCCTGCAGATTCCCAATGATATTTGGTACCGGATGATCTTTCAATTCTTTTATGGAAGCCACCGCGGGAACAGGTAGAACATCAACTTGAGTAGTTTCCTCTTGAGAAAGAACATTTTGAGTAACTGGTATCACCGACTCCAGATTGGAAGGAAGCTCCCCCTGAACTTGTGTAAAAGTGGATGAATCATCAACAATTAACATATCAGCCGAAGAATCTTGGAAAATTTCTTCATCATCTTCACTTTCAGACTCGTGAGTTCTCGAACTAGATGCTACATTTGGATCAAGGTTAGATGAGGATGGAACGGATAATGGAACCACTGATCTTGGTAGAAAACTGATGTAGTGCGAAGTACACATCTTTATTCCTATTGTTTTAGTTAGTTTTTGATTAGTTTTATCTTTGTTTTGAGTTGTTTTGGTATACTATTGAGTTGTTGATGTGTTTACAGGTGCTCGTGAAGATTACAAGTGGAAACTAGAAGAAACCGAGCAAGAGAGTGAAGACCAATAGTAAAAAGTTAAAAATGGTGAAAGTTGGTCTCTCGCGGTACGCGAGAGAAAGAAATACATGCCTCCGGTACACGAAGACTACCAGAAACGCGCCCGACTACTTTGGCCATCGCGATATGTGAGGAACCTTGCCTAGTCTCTCGCGGTACGCGAGAGGCCCGTAAATCCGCAATAAGCCTTAATCAACTTTTAAATCAAATTGTAATGCAATTATGATGTGAGTTCGATCTTACAGCCGTCTAGAGCAAGGAAAGAGGCGATTTTGGGTGCAAGAAGCATATTTAAAGCCAAAGGTTGAAGCTTTGGATCCGGGTTCGTTGATTTTAACGTTTTCGGTTTTTAAGATTCGATCTTTATTCGTGATTTGATTAGTTGAACCATCTTCTTGTTTCTTACTTTTGTTTTGGTTATTTTAAACATGAATCTAGGCTAAAACATAGGTATTTTGATGATTACTTTGTTAAAGTAGAGATTTTTATCGGTTTTGGATTCGTTTAAATGGATTAATGATTTTGTAAATGGTCTCTTGTTTATAAATATGATGAATATGTATGCTCTGACTTGATGTGTGATTGGTTATAATTTCGTATGTTGATTGTGGATGTCTTCCAATTTCATTTGCGTATCTAGGTCATATACTTTAGGGTTTGTGATTGTTTGTATGGTTTGATAGACATAGTAACCATAGGCATGTCTCAATACCCGATAAGTGAGAGATAGTCATTTAGTCTTCGTCAACAATGTAATCCGAGTGTCAACTGTCTGAGAGGAAGTTGGTTTAGGTGTCTAGTGATTGTTGCTATTCTGAGTCATAGTTATTATCTTGAGATTACCCCGTGCATTCTTCGAATGTATTGTGGACAGTGAGACTAAAAGGAGATCTGTCTTTTGGGTACATTATCATTGTTGGAGAGACCGAAAGGTAATCCACTATCTGGTGAGTTATTACACCTTTAGGTTCCTTAGTTGGTGACACCCTGAGAGTGATTAAGGATCCACTAGGTAGTCTAGAATTTTTTCCTTAGAAACCTAGATCCATCTTAGTTTCCAGAACCGGTAAAAGTTGTGCTTTGCAAGTAGGATTCCGACCTAGGTGGTATTCTTCCCATCTCTGATATTTTCCTTAGTTCTTTACCTTGATAGTTGCATTCGACCTTGCTTTCTGCATTATTAGTTTAAACATTAGTGTAGTAAACCCCCCAATCGTCAATCTTTAGTCCGAGTCAGAGTCTAATATAGTTATAGTAGTGTCTCTAGGGTTCGATAACTCGGTTTATCATTAAGTTGGGCTACACTCGATAGGTCCTCTTGCCTGTCAGTGCGGTTTAGTCGAAGCTACTCCATTTATTACTTAGGAGTCTAGGTTAGGTCTTGTTAGTTTTTATATAGACCGTCTGGGCGATATCAAGTTTTTGGCGCCGTTGCCGGGGACACTTGGTAATAGCAATATTAACTTTGACTAGTTCTTTGTTTGATTTTGGGTTTATTTTATTTCTTTTCTTTTGAGTCTTATTTGTGTGCTTGTCTTCTGTGCTATCTTGTGTGTCTAATTTATGATAGAGTCTTTCTGTCTTTGAGTCTTTGATTTCTTTCTATCTTGTAACTTTCTGTTTATGCACCATACTCGTTCGCAGGGATCACAACCATATTCAGCTTTCCTAGAGCCCGAACGAGAGCTACACGAGGGCACCCATGACTTTTGGGAGCGTTTAAAGCAGCTGTGCCAGAGTCAGGTGCGTTCTACTAGCCCAATTCCATTTGCTAAAATGGGCGACGCTAACCCACCAGCGAGACGTACCAAACACCCGATGGCCAGTGACGGGGTCACCAGGGCGAGATCGTCGATCACACGCCCCGCTATTCCTAACAACAATACTTAGCAGATCCCGTCACTTGTTATGAGCACGATCACTCATGCCACTCAGTTTCATGGCCTCGAGGATGAGGATGCACTCGGACACCTGTCCCGCTTCGTGCGCATATGTGATACCTTCAATATCACGGGTGTGTCTAAGGACGTTATCTATTTGCGTCTCTTCCCATTCTCGCTCTCTGGGCGTGCATCTACTTGGCTTGACACCCTCCAAAACAACTCTATCACCACTTGGGAGGATCTTCAAGCCAAGTTCTTCAAGAAACATTATCCACCTTCCTGGGCCGCTCGCCTTAGGGGCCAGATCCACTTCTTCCAGATGGACCCTGATGAGCCTTATCACATGGCCTGGGAGAGGTTCAACACGCTGTTGAGCCAATGTCCCTAGCATGGTCTTTCCGACTGGGAGATTGTGGAGAAGTTCTATAATGGCCTCAAATTCGAGAAGCACCAGATGTTCAACACATCTGCGGGAGTCCATATCATGGTCAAACTCGAGCCAGCTGAGTGCGAGGAGATGTTCGAGAGCTTCGCTCTCACTGAAAATCAGTGGCCATCTACAAGGACTTCCATTCCTAGTGCTAGAGCGCCCGTCTCTTCTCCTAGAGGTGTGCATCGGGTCACTCCTGATACTGGCATGGTTGCTGCACTCGCAGCTATGGCGAACGAGATCAAAGAGCTAAAGCTTAGTGCTCTTAGGTGTGAGGTTTGTAGGGGAGGCCATGACACCAGAGATTGCCTCGTCAATCAGCAGGAGCATGTGAGCTTTGCGGGCAACCAGAACCAAGGGTACAATAACTATAACAATTCCTTTGGCTCGGGATGGAGATCTAGAAATAACCCGCCTGGGTTTAATGGCCGCTCGAATCATTATGGAGGAGGTGAAGCAAGAGCGAGTTCTGGGAGCAGTGCTAGAGATAATAAGATAGAAGATATGATAGAGAACCAGACTCAGATGCTCGCTTATTTAGTGCAGAATGATAAGGCGACTCAACAATGATTGGATGCGCATGACACTTTACTGAAGAATCAGCAATCGACATTCATGGATCTGCAGCGCACGTAGTGGACATCGCTAAGAGTTTGAAGGAGAAGCAGGTCGAAGCATCTACAACCTATAAGAGTTCTAATCCTTAAGTGATGGTCGTTTCGATCAGGAGTCACATAGAGGAGGAGGAAGTCTCCCACATCGCTGACTATCACATCCCTTCGCCTGAAGAGGTGAAGAAGATAGATTGGAGAGCTTACTTTTTTGAGATAGATGCTAAGATGATAGAAGAGAAAATGGTAGAGGAGCCACCGGTGGAAGAGGAAGAGCTGGTGGATGAGGAGATTGTAGTGGAGAAGCCTGCCGAGAAAGTAGAGTAGAAGGGGGTGGAGATGAAGTCCCCCGAGACTGACCTGAGCAGTGTTCCCTACCCAGCTCGCTTGTTGCCACAAAAACACGCTAGGGAATACGGTCACTTCCTGAACATCTTTAAACAACTCAAGGTCAATCTCCCATTCATAGAGGCCCTCAAGCACATGCCAAAGTATGGCATGTTCCTCAAAGATCTTCTTTCCAACAAGAAGAAGCAAGAGGAGGTCTCTAAAGTCTCACTTAGTGAGAAATGTTCTACGCTGGTTCAGAACAAACTGCTAGAGAAACTGGCAGATTCGGGTCGTTTCACGATCCTGTGTCTGCTGGGCGGTTTGCCCTTAAACCGTGTGTTGGCTGACTTAGGTGCTAGCATTAATTTGATGCCGTATTCTATCTATAAAAAGCTAGACCTAGGTGAACCGCAGCCTACGTGCATGAGCATATCCTTGGCGGACCGCTCATTCAAGTATTCACGGGGGATTGTGGAGAATCTTCTAGTGAAAGTAGGCAAATTTGTCTTCCCCATGGATTTTTTCATCCTGGATATGGATGTCTTTGACGGGAAACTCATACTTCTTGTGGGGGATGAGTCGATCACCTACAATGCTACAAATTCCATGAGAGATGTTGGCGAGCAGAGCCACTCCGTGTGTATGATCGATGCCTTCATGGACGAATATCAGGAATCTAGTCCAGCAAAGGATGATGTTGGTAAAGATGGAAGAGGAATGATAGAGGACCCACCGGATTGGCTTGAGGAATTTGAAAAGAAATTGGTAGGGTCCCCGCTTTTAGGTGCTGATGTTGATGATTATAGTTTAAGTGAAATATTAGCACAAGTGGGGTTGATAATCTATGAGACACCCATGGAGGAGAGTGTAGAGGGCCCCGAAGATCCTGGTGAGGTTTTAGAGTTTGCACCATTAGAACCACATATGCCTAAGCCCTCACCCGCCATTTGTGTTCATGTTGAGGGGAAAATTCCAGAGCTGAGTCCTAGTTCTAGTTCCTTTAAGTCTAGGCCATCGCGTAATAGAACTCGGGCTTTGAGAGATGTATGTGAGTTAGAGAGAGTGCAAACCCCAAGTGTAGGGAAGTTTAAGGGTGACAGCTTACTAGGGTACTTGAACAGTGTTATCTTTAGCCCGGGTAAGTTTAACATGTGCTGGAAGGATCTGAGTGCTACATGTGATATAAGTTTATTGTTTGCTAGCAGTAATGAGTTGTTAAGGTTGTGGAGGACCTGTAGACCGCGTAGGATGAAGGCGGTACCGGTTAGAATAAAAAAGAAGCCTCTTGATAGGTTGTGTTTTGTTTGTGTCGTGTCTTGCAGGGATTAGCGCTTCATTCGGTGAGGAAAATCATCAGGAACAAAAGGTATTTTTACATATGTTTTTATGCTTGGGACAGGGTTTTAAAGAATATGGGTGAAAAAAGTTTTGAGGGGCCAAAAATTTTCTATGTATAAAAATGGCATTTACTTTCTGTCAAAGAGGCCCTCTCACGGTTCGCGAGAGTTAGAGAGGAATCCCTCGCGGTACGTGAGGGATGGCTAGTTTTGGCCGACCACATTTCAAGCTCCTTGCGTCGCGAGGAGCATCCCCTCTTTTCTCGCGGTACGCGGGGCATTCCTGGATTTGCCTTTCTTCCTTGTTTTTCCCATCGTATCCCTCACCCGCATCTATCACCACTCCCACCACTATCATCACCAGATCACATACCCATCATCCATCATCCATTATCACCCACCATTCACTATCATCCATCACATCTCATTCATCACACTCATCCACTTGCACCTCCATTACCATGGGAAATTAATAACCGTTCGTGACGGTTGATTCACCTTGCCTGTGGCATTCATTTCTATGTGTTTTCCACGCATCGGGTACGTTTCCCTTCCTTCTATCTAGAGTCTTAGTGAGTGAGATGAGTCTTTTATTTTTAATTTGAGTCAGTCTTTTGAGTCAGTTTGATGCTGCGGGTATGTTTGAGTTTTATTTTGAAGGTATACATCATTCCGTCCGTACTCAATCTCCATTCGGACGGAGTTGATCCTGATATTATTTAGCAGCCTTGTAGAGATGTTCAACAGCGACCGAAATGCTATACGGTGCTCACAAGGATGAACAAAGCTGGATATTCAGAACATATACATTACCAGCTAAGTCGCTTCCTGTTTTATTTTTGCATTTTTATTTTTAGTTGTGTCTTCCTTCACATTGAGGACAATGTGTCTTTCAATTGTGGGGATCTGAGTGTCTAGTCCGTCTAGTTTCTCTTGTTTATAAAAATTCAAAAAAAAATTTGAAAAATGTCCTTTGAAAGTATAAGTTTTGCAAGAAAAATGGAAAATAATAGTACAACTAGATCTACTTGTAGAGTTTTAAATGATTTAAATAATAGAAAATGCGTCTAATTGGTGATGTTTTGGTAGACCCAGCCAACTGGAATAGCTTAAATAGCCTGTGAGTGTTACTTAGGATTAATCACTTAATTAAATCATGAAATCGTGTGGGGTACTCATCTTAGGGTGTCGGTAATACTGAAACTGTCAACATAGGGTCATAGGTACCACGTTAAGATAATATCTACTTGTATTTGAAATTTTTGGCACACCATTATCTTTTTATGAGAATAAATCCGAGTATGGTGGCCCCCGCATCCATATGTCCGTAATTCATGAGTTAATTTATTAGAATTATAAGTTTGCTTATGTGTTACCCTCCGGGATGGCCGCTTGGAGAAAACACCCCTAAGTGATACTTATGTGCTTATTGAATATGACTTAGTCTATGTGTTACCTTCCGGGATAGTGACTTGGTTGAAACGCCTCTAGACGAAAGTTCTTGTGCTTTAATTAATGCTCATTTCCATCCATTCATTCCATATTTCATCTAACTTCTAAACCAAATAAATCTTAGTTTAACGTGGTGGGTAAATCTCTATGGTTTAACATGTGCCTAGACATGACCGTGAGACGGAATTAGGTAGATCTGTAACTTCTAAGTGTGAGGCACATAGGTTGATTGATAACTGTATAAAATGGATTTAGAACACATTACGGGGACTAGATGGTTGGTACTTGGGTTTAATAGGAAACAAATACTGATTATTGTTTTTTAACGCGTGAGTATGTTTGGCTAATTGGTAATTGCTTAATGTTAAGATTAGATTTGAGTTATGATTCCATTGCAGACTTTTTCAAGGACGAAAAAATGTTAAGTATGGGGATGTTTGATGTAGTGTGAAGTACACATCTTTATTCCTATTGTTTTAGTTAGTTTTTGATTAGTTTTATCTTTGTTTTGAGTCGTTTTGGTATACTGTTGAGTCGTTGATGTGTTTACAGGTGCTCGTGAAGATTACAAGTGAAAACCAGAAGAAACCGAGCAATAGAGTGAAGCCCAAGAGTAAAAAGTTAAAAATGGTGAAAGTTGGTCTCTCGCGGTACGCGAGGACTACCAGAAACGCGCCCGACTAATTTGGCCCTCGCGCTACGTGAGGAACCCTGCCCAGTCTCTTGCGGTACGCGAGAGGCCCGTAAATCCACAAAAAGCCCTAATCGGCTTTTAAATCAAATTGTAATGCAATTATGATGGGAGTTCGATCTTACAGCCGTCTAGAGCAAGGAAAGAGGCGATTTTGGGTGCAAGAAGCAGATTTGAAGCCAAAGGTTGAAGCTTTGGATCCGGGTTCGTTGATTTTAATGTTTTTGGTTTTCAAGATTCGTTCTTTATTCTTGATTTGATTGTTTGAACCATGTTCTTGTTTCTTACTTCTGTTTTGGTTGTTTTAAACATGAATCTAGACTAAAACATTGATACTGCCAAGGTCTTTTGATGATTACTTTGTTAATGTAGATATTTTTATCGGTTTTGGATTCTTTTAAATGGATTAATGATTTTGTAAACGATCTCTTGATGATAATTATGATGAATATGTATGCTCTTATTTGATGTGTGATTGGTTATAATTCCGTATGTTGATTGTGGATGTCTTCCAGTTTGATTTGCGTATCTAGGTCATAGTGTAGGATCGGTGTAAACAAGATGGTTCTATTCAAGTTGAGATTGGCGAAAACAATCACAACTAAGCAATGTAAACAAGTAAACAAGAAGAATACTGATAAATGCAATTTGTATTAAGCTTCAAAGATTATAGAGAAAACTCTTAAGTAAAAGCACACTTATACAATGTCACACCCCAACCGACGGCGGAAACGTCGGGGCGGGACATGTAGACTGTTCATGAGCACAAGGTTGACTAAATTGAAATATATTAATCATTCAAATTCATTGCATAGATTCAAGACAAACCAAAATCAAAACAAGTACATGAAATGAAATACATCCATCCTTTATTAAAATTAACTAGGTCCAAAACTTATATGTAGCAATTCTTAATCAAAATCACACATTTGCACCTGAAACATGAATAAAATAAGGTCAACTAAAAAGTTGGTGAGCATACACAGGTTTATACGTAGATAGTGTATAGATATAAATAATTAAATCCTTACATAACATGATAAAATAAGGCATTTATGGGGAGCAACTATTGTGTAACCAAAGTACAATCAAACCTTTGTAACTAGCATGCAAATTCTGTTGTCGGTAACAATCACCCCAATCTGGGTTGGTTTGTCAGACTCAATAGATCTATCATTGTTAACCATCGGCTTGAATAGTTAATGATTGCACATAAATTGCACACAAACAGTTAACACACCTAGCACTCAAACATAAAGCTCAAATTTTGTATACATGAATGTAAATAGGATTTGTGTTCGTGTAGTTTGTGTAAATGTAAGCAATTGTGTTTATGGAATTCATGTCACACCCCAAAAAGTGTAAAAGAGTAAAAGGGGCTATGTAATACTCACTTGATTCAAAGGTGTAGCTAGCACGCGAGACTAGTTAGCAAAATGATCCTTGGAATTTCACAATGTTAACCTAGTGTGTAAAGTATGTTGGATTAATAATGTGTACAAAAATCCTTGTCTAAGACTATGATTTAATTGGATGAACACGGGGGATTCGAGGTTGTAGGTGGTGATTTTGTTTTATACTTGGATATGTGTTTTTATAAAACTAAAGTTTGAAATGAATAGTTTAAAATGGTTTAGATTAGAGTTTGGGTTTAAATAACTAAATAAGTCACATAATTTCTATTTATTTATTTAGTTAGAAAATAGTGTAGGTATTAGGTTTATTTAAGTATAACCTAAATATTCAATTTTTGTCTATGTATATATTTAATAAATAATCGTTACTTTATTTATTTATTTATAAAGGTATGAAACTAATATTGATTCGTGAAAACAAATCTTAAATTTAATTAAATTCTAAGTATGTCTTGTAAATGTAATTTATATAAATAACAAATAAACTTATTTATTTATTTATAATTTAAAATAGTATGATAAAAATGCACATTTATATTTAAATAAGGTTTCATTTGTTTTAAATATAGATTAAAATTTTCATAATTTTTTTATAACTTTATTTCCAAAAAAGTATAAAAGCTTGCCACAATATTTATAAAAATTAGAAATTTAAATCTCTTTGTTTAATTATTATTATCTCTGCAAAAATGCCAAAAAAATGAAATACCCCACACGGCTCGAACCCGGGTGGGTTCTGTGAGGGTTCAGTGTTTTACCACCACACCTAGGACTAACCCTTCTCACTGGAATGGTCTGATAAATTGATAACATGTTCCTGAAAAGAGGTCGGGTTTGGTTCAGGTATGCGTGCAAAAAGGGAGGCCCGAGTTGTGGGTTTCGAACCCGGGTGTGGTCTGAGGGGGAGAGTCACGCAAACTGCTGGACCAGGGCTTCAGCCCTGGTTAGAAACCATTCTATTTAAACTATAAGCACAATACCCAAACCACCTTCTTCCCCATTTTTGCGCCTGGAACCCTAGTCCTTAAATCGAACGAAATGCAGCAGGGATTTTTCTCCAATCCATGGGGCTTTTGGTCTCGGAATCAATTCAAAGTTAAGGATACACGAATTACCTGGAACGGCCACGCGACGAAGGAGAATTAAGGAGGGTGCGGTTTCGAGCTCGTCGGCCGAAGATCGTGGTTCAGAGATGGATTGAGGTAGTTTTGAGAGTACCCGGAGTAAAGGGAAAGCGTCGCGAGTGTGGCTAGACATTTTTTATAGATTAATTCCATTAGAAACGTGTGATTCGATTGTGTCTTCGTAGCTGACAGCTGTTGACACCATTTTCCCGTAAATTCAATGATTGAGCTACGAATTGAGTCGCGTTTCAAAGTCGGATACTTGCACGATCAATCAATGCGTGATTTGTGGGTCCTATTACGCGTTAATTTTTTGAAATAATGCCGAATTGATCTGGTTTTGGCTCAGTTTGACTCTGATAGTCAAACATGTTTGAAATTTGAATTTGGCCGAAATTTGAATTTGGCCGAAATTTGTTAAATGGATTGTTAACTGATCGATAATCATTCTAGTATACATGGCAAATCTGTTGAATTTGGATTTGATCGATTTCAAGGTTAAATTGCAAGAATCCATCTCTGTTGACATTCAAAAGTCAAAGGGGACGTTTAAAGGTTCAATTTGGAGTGAAAGGTTCCAATTGTAAAAATGGTTGTTCAAATTGAGGGCTTATGTGCTCAAAGAGGTCCGAACTAGGTTTATTTATTTTAATTCTTTTGTAATTTTATATAATTTGATTTCTCTTTATAAACTTTATAAAACTAATTATATATATATATATATATATAAAATATTGAATATATATTTTTGCCTAAAAACAAAACCAGCATAAATATGTGGATTAATTTATAAAGTAAGATGTATAAATGAATTTGTATACCAAAAATTTAATTTTTATAAATATTTATATAAATATATATATATATATATATATATATATATATATATATATATATATATAAGAGTGGAAATTATATGATTAAAGTTTATAAGTTACACTTTTGATTCAATTAATATATATATATATATATATGTAGTATATACATTTATATATATGTACTAGGAAAATAATATGTTAAAGTAAAGATGAAACTTTGAATTTATACGCGTTAAAATAATGCTTAATGTGGTAGGTGCGAGATTGAAATGAGTTATCATTGTTGTATAAAGTAAAATAAATAATGTCAGAAAATCATGGATGTTACAGTATCCCCATGTTGAGGGAATTTCGTCCCAAAATTGAACTAGTGGAGGTTACTGAATCAAGAAAGAGGTGAGGGATTTGAATTTTCAATATGTTATGACGGTTGGTTTAAGGAATATATGTACTGACTGGATGCGGATTTTGATATATATGGTCGGATATGAATGATGATAATGAATTAAGGGAGAGCACTGTTGAATGATATTTTGGATCCCTAAGATGAAATGTATTACTTGAAATGGTATTGATGGAAATTGGATGTTCAGGGCTTGTTTAAGGTGCAGCCTAATATGTTTAAGAGTTGTCAGTATTTCACAATTATTGGCCTAGGTCAAAACTTCACGTGGCACGAACAACGCTACTCTTGATAATATGACAGAGTACTTATATATAGGACGTACCATCGGCGTATCCACCATGCCATTGTCATTTCACATTAGTTCTGTTGTTACATATCACGATAGGTTTTAGGTCACCACACACGACAAAATTTACTAGGTTTTTCCATGCGCTGATTTCTATAATTACGTGTGCACCTGTAATTACTCGAATCATCGCATGGTCCGTATAGATCCTTCCTTTGTGTGTCTGTCAAAAGGGGGCAAAAATCCACTTAGCTCATATCTTTTGTTCACACATATGAGTTGCTAATAAGTAACTATATCCCTATATAGGCAGGTCAGTTAGCAACTAAAGAGTAACAAGGTAGTATAACTTAAAGTTTCCTAGTTTACTCGTGTTTGAACAAGAATACGTCAAATCCCAAGTAGCTTCAATGTGTTATGGTTTTCAACTTTGATGAACAAAGTGTATAACCATTATTTGTGTGTAATGTGCTCAATCAATTGCAACAATTGTAAGCAACTTAGTTTCATGTGTAATGTAGCACTCAAGTTTCATGTATGGTCTAGTGTCATGTAGCTTGAAATTGAATAGATTTCATGTGTAATGTGAGCAAGCTTAGCGTCATGTATTTTGTAAATCAATAAGCTTTCATGTGTAATGTAAACAATGTAGTATCATGGATATGGTAGGAAATGAGTTTCATGTATGGTGTTAACAACTTAGTATCATGTATTTTGTAAACAAATAAACTTTCATGTGTAATATAAATGATTTAGTATCATGTACTTTGTAACCAAATAAGTTTCATGTTTAACGTGGTCAATCTAGTATTAGGTACCAAACAAACAATTGTTATGTATCATGTGATCCGTTTAGTATTATGTATATTGCAAATAGCTAAGTTTCGTGTATTACGTGATCGGGCTGTGTATGTTGTGAACGTGCATACATAGATGTGTGACGTATTCTAATGAGTTTTGTATGTGATCGAGTGTTGCAGACAAGCGTGTTGTGTGGCGTTCATGTATAACGTGTGTGGCTGGGTTATGGCTTCCTAAGTCTCATTGAGTTTTGTAGGGATGGTTAACGTCTACGCGGTATGGATCGTCTCTTGAAGTGGCAAATAAACTCATACATTATTGAAGGTGCAAGGTAATGAGGAGGTTCTGAAAATATTCTGAGTAATGTGTTTCCGAATAACCGATTTTGTTTGTAAGTAAGAAATTATTCGTAGATGGATATGAAGGAGAAAGTGAGGGGTTGAATAAGTAAATAGATAATTACATGAAGGCCTTTTTATAAAAATATTTAAGAAAATAGAGGTTAAATAACTAAAATCATGATTTACAATGGCTAAACAGGTAGTATATTAATGTAGTCAAGGTTTAAAAATAATTAATTTAACGAGAAAAGTCACAATTATTTATCAATTTGAAATACTGCTTTTATAAGACAGGTCGTATTAAGTTTCCGTTTAAGGTGAAAAGGTTTATTGAAAATTTATATTTTTGATTCTATCTAAAAGTTTGATAAACATTCTGTTTGAACAAGATAACGAGGTTTGTTTACATCAAATAATAGGATGATTTGTTTACGAAGGTGATTGCTGATAGTGTACTAAATTGTGGTGAATGAGAAAAGTGATACTTGGATAATTTCTGATGAAATTATGACATGTGTAATTCACACTCAACGTGTCAAATCAATGAATAATAACTTTAGAATATAAAATTTATTAAATGTTGAAATGTTATCCGTTATTCAAAACATGGGGAAATGGTTCTCAAACTGAAAATTTAAAGACAATAAATAAAAAAAATTTTGTTAACGTCTTTTCTAGCTTTCCACTAGAAGGAAGATAATTCCCAAGACGAGCACCGCTATGGTCACTCGGGTAGCCGACCTGACTTCAGCTTTAGTTGTCCCCATGTGATGCTCCAGTATTTCTTTTTCGAGGATGGAGATTAATTCATTTTGGTACCCTAATTGGTTTGCTAGGCTATCCATTCTTTGTCCTTGCAAGTCATGCATTACCTCATGCTCCATCCTTTGCCTCTCAAACTCTGCGGTCCTCACATATTGGTGAATGTCATTGGTTGGAATTCCCATGACACTAGTGGGTGCTGTGGTATGCCTTACCCAAGGGTTAGGATGATACGGGTCGGGAATTAGATATGGGTCTCTTAGTGAGGGTGATAACTGATTGTGGAGATGGGGTGTCTGATACGGGTTCCTAGGTGTAGGTGATCCAGACGTTCGAAATATTGGGCCGGTGTTCCTAATCCAATCTGCCCTTACATCAAATCTTGGTCTAGCAGCTGGGGGTGTTGGTGATCGATACACGGGTGATCCGATGTCTTTTTCCCAATCATACTCTTCTCCGGGACAGTATACCGGGGAGGGAGGAGAGTAGGAGTCCATGCCTAGCAGGAAAAAAATGGAAATGTTGTAAGCGATAATAAAATACTGAGTGTCAAATATAGGAGTTCTCATAGGTTTAGAGTTTGACTAGTCATAACACCGAGACTTCACAATATTATTTTAGGAGTACACTTGACCTATAAGTAGCGTATCCCTGAGGAGAATTCCCAGGAAAGAGGGGTGGGTCACTAGGACACACTTAAGTACCCTGTCTTTCCTTGGCCAGAATTCCTCATGGGCCTACACACTCTTCCAACCATCATGTACTAATAACACTAATGTTGGACTCATGGTTAGGATGAGAATTGTTGTGGACTGGGCTTTGAGGCCCGAAAGTGAGGTTTATTTATTGCAGCGGGCTTCTTCTTCTTGTAGGGTAAGTGGGCTTCTAGTTTATTATTAATGGGCTTTAGGCCCAATAGTTTAGATTTAGATCACAAGAGGTGGTGACATTATATGTGTGAGTTTAAGGGTGCATGAAAAGCTAAGTGTGTATAAGTGAGTGTTAAAACTTATGATAGCACTTAAATGAATTAAATAGATAGCATGTAGATAACAATGAACATAAGCACAAAAGTTAGTGAGTAGTGTGACACATACACTATTAAGTACCGTATCATATGATGTAATTATTTAGTATAACATGTAAAATTATCCACATAAAAAATAATCATATAGTATGTAGTAGCATGGCATAGTATGGGTGTCCTAAGGTTATAATCTAGGTCAAGAGTGTCTAATAACCTAATTCCCTATAACCATGGCTCTGATACCAATCTGTCACACCCCAACCGACGGCGGAAACGTCGTGGCGGGACATGTAGACTGTTCATGAGCACAAGGTTGACTAAATTGAAATATATTAATCATTCAAATTCATTGCATAGATTCAAGACAAACCAAAATCAAAACAAGTACATGAAATGAAATACATCCATCCTTATTAAAATTAACTAGGTCCAAAACTTATATGTAGAAAGTCTTGATCAAAATCACACATTTGCACCAGAAACATGAATAAAATAAGGTCAACTAAAAAGTTGGTGAGCATACACAGGTTTATACGTAGATAGTGTATAGATTTAAATAATCAAATCCTTATATAACATGATAAAATAAGGCATTTATGGGGAGCAACTATTGTGTAACCAAAGTACAATCAAACCTTTGTAACTAGCATGCAAATTGTGTTGTCAGTAACAATCACCCCAATCTGGGTGGGTTTGTCAGACTCAATAGATCTATCATTGTTAACCGTCGGCTTGAATAGTTAATGATTGAACATAAATTGCGCACAAATAGTTAACACACCTAGCACTCAAACATAAAGCTCAAATTTTGTATACATGAAAGTAAATAGGATTTGTGTTCGTGTAGTTTGTGTAAATGTAAGCAATTGTGTGTATGGAATTCATGTCACACCCCAAAAAGTGTAAAAGAGTAAAAGGGGCTATGTAATACTCACTTGATTCAAAGGTGTAGCTAGCACGCGAAACTAGTTAGCAAAATGATCCTTGGAATTTCACAATGTTAACCTAGTGTGTAAAGTATGTTGGATTAATAATGTGTACAAAAATCCATGTCTAAGACTATGATTTAATTGGATGAACACGGGGGATTTGAGGTTGTAGGTGGTGATTTTGTTTTATACTTGGAAAGGTGTTTTTATAAAACTAAAGATTGAAATGAATAGTTTAAAATGGTTTAGATTAGAGTTTGGATTTAAATAACTAAATAAGTCACATAATTTCTATTTAGTTAGAAAATAGTGTAGGTAATAGGTTTATTTAAGTATAACCTAAATATACAATTTTTGTCTATATATATATTTAATAAATAATCGTTACTTTATTTATTTATTTATAAAGGTATGCAACTAATATTGATTCGTGAAAACAAATCTTAAATTTAATTAAATTCTAAGTATGTCTTGTAAATGTAATTTATATAAATAACAAATAAACTTATTTATTTGTTTATCATTTAAAATAGTATGATAAAAATGCACATTTATATTTAAATTAGGTTTCATTTGTTTTAAATACAGATTAAAATTTTTATAAAATTTTTTTTATAACTTTATTTCCAGAAAAGTATTAAAGCTTGCCACAATATTTATAAAAATTAGAAATTTAAATCTCTTTGTTTAATTATTATTATCTCTGCAAAAATGCCAAAAAAATGAAATATCCCACCCGGCTCGAACCCGGGTGGGTTCTGTGAGGGTTCAGTGTTTTACCACCACACCTGGGACTAACCCTTGTCACTAGAATGGTCTGATAAATTGATAACATGTTCCTGAAAAGAGGCCGGGTTTGGTTCAGGTATGCGTGCAAAAAGGGAGGCCCGGGTTGTGGGTTTCGAACCCGGGTGTGGTCTGAGGGGGAGAGACACGCAAACCGCTGGACCAGGGCTTCAACCTTGGTTAGAAACCATTCTATTTAAACTATAAGCACAATAACCAAACCACCTTCTTCCCCATTTTTGCGCTCGAAACCCAAGTCCTTAAATCGAACGAAAGGCAGCAAGGATTATTCTCCAATCCATAGGGCTTTTGGTCTCTGAATCAATACGAAGTTAGGGTTACACGAATTACCTTAATGGCCACGCGACGAAGGAGAATGAAGGAGGGTGCGGGTTCGAGCTCGTCGGCCGAAGATCGTGGTTCAGAGATGGATTGAGGTAGTTTTGAAAGTACCCGGAGTAAAGGGAAAGCGTCGCGAGTGTGTCTAGACATTTTTTTTAGATTAATTCCATTAGAAACGTGTGATTCGATTGTGTCTTCGTAGCTGACAGCTGTTGACACCATTTGCGCGTAAATTCGATGATTGAGCTATGAATTGAGTCGCGTTTCAAGGTCGGATACATGCACGATCAATCAGTGCGTGATTCGTGGGTCCTATTACGCGTTAATTTCTTGAAATAATGCCGAATTGATCAGGTTTCGCTCGGTTTTACTCCGATAGTCAAACGTGTTTGAAATTTCAATTTGGCCAAAATTTGTTAAATAGATTGTTAACTTATCGATAATCATTCTAGTATACATGGCAAATCTATTGAATTTGGATTTGATTGATTTCAAGGTTAAATTGCAAGAATCCATCTCTGTTGACTTTCAAAAGTCAAAGGGGACGTTTAAAGGTTCAATTTGGAGTGAAAGGTTCCAATTGTATAAATGGTTGTTCAAATTGAGGGCTTATGTGCTCAAAGAGGTCCGAACTAGGTTTATTTATTTTAATTCTTTTGTAATTTTATATAATTTGATTTCTCTTTTATAAACTTTATAAAACTAATTATATATATAAAAAAATATTAAATATATATTTTTGCCTAAAAACTAAACCAAAATAAATATGTGGATTAATTTATAAAGTAAGATGTATAAATGAATTTGTATACCAAAAATTTAATTTTTATAAATATATATACATATATATATATATATATATATAAAAGAGAGGAAATTATATGATTAAAGTTTATAAGTCACACTTTTGATTCAATTAATATATATATATATATATATATATGTATGTAGTATATACAATTATATATATATATGTACTAGGAAAATAATATGTTAAAGTAAAGATGAAACTTTGAATTTATACGTGTTAAAATAATGCTTAATGTGGTAGGTGCGAGATTGAAATGAGTTATCATTGTTGTATAAAGTAAAATAAATAAAGTCAGAAAATCATGGATGTTACATACAATGACTCTAAGTACTAATTATATAGTAACTTAGAATCAAGACAGACCCTTGATTCTAAGTATCAGATCTAACACAAGCCGTTGATCTTGTATTGAAACTATTCTACATGTAACGACAATAAATACTACAAAAGTTATCTTTACCCAAATGTCTTCTTAGGCATGATTGCTTGAGTCCTTGGAAGAAGAGCGTCGTTTTCTTTTATTGTCTTGCACCAGTAACATTCTTTCTGCGTGGAGTGTGTCAGTGTTGCAGCAGAAAGTTGTCAGTGGTAATGGTGGCTTTATCGAAGCCAGTCAGCTGCAACATTTGATCTTCAGAGGGAATGGCTATCAGCAGCAATGTTGTTGATCAGCAGCAAGACACAACTGTCCATAGCTGCTGATGATTTGCCTATCAGCAGCAACTTTGGACTTCAGCAGATTAGGCTATCCACAGCAGATTTGTTCTTCAACAGAAGAACAAGTATCCACAGCAGATAAGCTTATTCGCAGCAGTTTGTCGATCTGCAACAAACTCTGAGGTCCACAGCAATTGTACTTAGAGAATTTTGTAGCCATCAGTCTTTATTTCTATAAACTCCCCATAGACTGATGCTACCAAAACTCACTTACTACTTTTGCTGCTGAAGATTTTCCATGTTACAGACTATCCTTTCTACCTCATAGCCTCTTGGGTCCTGGCTGGGATTGTTTAGAGGAAGCTCAGATAGAGTCTTTATGTCTTTGCTTGGCCTTTTGAATATGGCCTTGCTTGAACATATCATCTTCTGTCCTTTAACATCAATCAAGATAAACTTGTTGGTATCAGCCTTGAAGGACCAACTGGTGAATGGAGAATGGGATTGAAGAGGTTTGGCATCAATGATTACATCTTTACTAGGGTTGAAGTGATGTTTGATTGCTAGCAAAAGATGTCTCCCATCTTCATTCTCTGGCTTATGGGCTTCACCCAATTCCAATATTCTTCTTAGATCTGAGTCTGGGAGTTGCAGTACCTCATCAACAGATTTATAGATAGATCTTTTCAGTTTTTCCTTTCCCCTGAAGACTTCAAACCATTTGTCTTGAGTGTTGTACAACCAGACAACTATTTCTCTTGAGTCTTCTGGTGTGATGGTAGGTTTGGTTTTCTTCTTAGAAGGCTGCTGAAGAGGAGGAGCTGGGTGGAGGGATTTGGACTTTGTGGGAAGAGAGGAATGAGGTCTAGGCTGGAGAGTGGAAGTATGGTGGGAGGAGGAAGTAGTGGATGAGGGAGAAGGCTTGGGTTTTCCTTGATTTGTGTTCAGCAGTTTGAGTTATCACCCTTTTCTTGGAGCCTGTCTTCCCCAATATTTCTTCCTCTTCCTTCTTGTATTTGGAGTACAAGGCTTGCAAGTTCATGAAACTCATGGGGCCTAGCCTTTTTCCACTTTCTCCTCTGGCCTTCAGGAAGTCAGTCATGACCTTCCTTTCTTCATGGGTCCTTATGTTGAATGCAATGGTCTTCTTGGATTTTTGCTTGGCTTTTTCTTCTTCTTCATCCCTTTTCTTATTTTCCAATTGACCTTACTGACCCATGAAGGCTCTGTAGATTTCTTTATTTGATAGTTTCTCAAAGTAGTCTGCATCCTCACCTTGAGAAATTAGAGCCGCTATCCATTCTTCTCTCATTTCTTTGGCTAGTTCAGAATCAGTTATTCTGAATTTAGCCTCTTCCCTTTTCTTCTTCTCCCTTTCTTCTTCTTCTTTATTAAACTGTTCCTGTAGCTGAAGAGCTAGGGCTTCATCTTCTTGTAATTGAGAAGCTGCAGGAAATCTGGCTTTGAGATCATCCAGTTGTTTAGCATACAGGTGGATTTGTTGTTCTCTGAAGAGCATGGCAGCTTTTCTTTCTTGAATTTTTCTTAGCTCTGCCATCTCCTCTTCTTCTCTTCTTCTTCTTTCCTTCCTTTCCCTTTGCTCTTTCATCAGTCTCTCTTCGGCCTCTTCAGTCATTACTCCCTTCCCCTTGGCTCTGCTTCAGCTTCATGGATCACAACAACAAATGTTTTAGATACTGTTGGGATCTCTGCTTCAGCTTCATTTGCAGTTTGGGGAGTGAATGGGGGAAGGTTTCTTGTTTCATCTTCTTCCCATTCACACCCAGTTACTTCCTTCCAACTTTTCCTTACATCCTCCAATTATGTTCTTCTAGATTCTGTTGCAGTGTTCAAAGTGGTGGTTGGTGAGGAGAGAAAAGAGAAATCTGAGTCAGAGGATGCATCTTTTGCAAGGCTTCCCTCCTTTTCAAGATGAGCTTTGATAGACTTGATCATTGCTTGGCTCTCTAAGGAGTTGACATTGCAGATATGTGTTCTGAGCTCAAAAATGTTGTATAGGAAGTCTGAGTTGAGGAGTAGGATCTCATTGATGTGGTTGAAGAAGACAGATGATCCATCACTCAGAATAAAGGTGAAGCCAGAGGGCCCAGTGCACAACCATCCTAGCACTGCCAGTCCCCTAACCATCTCATTATGTATGAAGCTTCTCCAGCAAACGGTTTCTTCGTCAGTTAAAGTACTGCTCCTGATCAGGTCAAGTCTACTTGGAACCAGTCTTTGTGCTACTGCTGTAGAAGATTATGTGCGGTCTTTAGGATATGCCACCCTGCTTGCTTCTTCTAATAGTGCTTCAAACCAGGGCAGATTTTCCTTCATTAAGTCTTGGAACCTGTAGATTGCAAGTTTTGCTGAGAGATCTGAAGAGGTGTTGATGCAGCTGGATAATTACAGTTCAATCACTTGAAGAGGATTTAGTGCATCCCAGTTCAGCTCTTCTACTCCGCAGAACTCTTTTCCCAATCCAGAATCTCTCAGATTGACCATCATACCCCCAAGCTAGTATGGAGTCAAAATCTAGCTTTTCTGTAGTCAGTGTGAATTTGGGGGCAGTGGTTAGACTTATTATGGCCGCTGCTTTAGGAAGAATGCTGACTGATGGAGGTGTGTCATCATGGTGACTTGTATTTGTCAACACCTCATCACAAGCTCGAACAACCAACTTCCAATCCTCAGTGATTTCTTCCTCTTCATCTACTGAGTCTGGCAAGTCATGAACTTGAACAAAGGCATGTTTGAATAAGGAACTTTGAAATGCAGCCTACTCTTATATCCAGTCCTCAAGGTTGTCAGCATCATCTTCTACTGCGACTATCTCCCCCTTTTTGGTTGCATCAGTGTAAAGGGTTGCATCTGTTTCAGTTCCCACTGATATAAGGGAAGGAGTAGGCACAGTTGGGCATTGATGGGCTTCATGCATAGAGACTTGGTGCCTTAGTTTGGACACTTCAGCCTCTAGCATAGCCACCCAGGCCGTCAATTCCATATTTTTAAGTTTCAGACTGTCCTCATCCACAATTATGGAGTCCTTGGTGCTGGATGGGGTCTTAGGCCTAGCCTCTGCATCCCCATCACCCTGGTTTTCTTGGCACTTAGGATTTCTCTTAGTGAAGAGTGTTTCAAAGGAAACATCCTCACTTTGAGTTGTCGTGGTTAGGGTCTTAGTGATGTTATCACTGTCCTCCTGGTTAGTTGATTTACCAGGAGTGGTGACAGCCCTTTCCACATTCACTCTATCAGTACTCCCAGAGTGAACCTTCTTGGGTGATGAACTTGGGTTAGGTGCACTAGCAGCCAAGTCAATCAATACCTCCAAGATAGTGGTTGTTTGAGAAGGTATATCATCTTGACAAGGTGCCTCTGCACTTAAGTTCAGAGAAGAAAAATAATGGAATGGCTCAGTGGGTTGTTCTATGGATCCGGGATGTGATCCTGATCCTAATAGAGAAGAAAAGGGCTTTTAGGATGTGGCTATCCCTTTTGATATTCTCATCATAATTTTGGGATTATGAATGAAGGCTATCCCTTTTGATATTCTCATCATAATTTTAGGATTATGAATGAGGGCTTTTAGGTTAGGATTGGGCCTTTGAGACAAGAAGAGAAGGAGTCTTCTTACTCCTTTTTCTAGTATATTTTGCCGCAACTGGGGCCCTTTGTTCCAGTTGAACGATAACATCCAAAACAGGTGTAAGTAATTTATGTGCCTGTGCATCCTTAGTAGTATGCACAGGGGTTCGAACAGTGGAAGCAGATTGTTGTTCAGGATGTGAAGAGGAGCGTGTGTGATCAGTATCAGCTGGGATTGCTGAACTATCACCCTGGGTACTTTGTATGTTCATCATTGTAGATAATAATGGAACATTGACCCCTGAGATCTTTTTGAAAACAGTTCTCATACTTTGAAAAATGTTATTTTTATGTCCCAGCATAAGATAGTTTTTTACAGATTTTGAAAGATCTTTTAATTCGTTATTGAAAACCTCCTGCAAGAATCTTGGGTACATAAAAAATGATTGATGTGCACCTTCTTGAAGGTTATATCTCAAACCTTCAAAGATGAGATGTGCAAAGTTGAAACCATTGCTAGAAACCATACCATGAACAACAGAGGCAAGTATAGAGCTCGCTTGATGCCATCCACTTCTCTTCTGGGATATGCACTGTAGAAGAGTGTGGCATAGAAACTTCCATGGAGGGCCCATCAGCGCCTTTCGATTGTGTACTCGTTCTGATTTCCAGTGTACCCTATGGATACAAAGGTCCTCATGTATTCTTCCTTCGAGTATGAAATGGCGGCCCCCTCTTCTTGAAGCTTGAGATGTTTTCATAGAGTAGCTTCAGTGATGGTGATGTCTTTGCCATCTACCTTGGCTTGGATTTGGGGTATCCCCTGTTTGGTAGAGTAGACGGCAGAGTTCCAGAAGTCCTCCATGTGAGGGATGTAAATGGTTGGGTTTACAGTGAGTGCATGGTGTATCTTTAATCGACAGAGAAAGTCGATCATGTCATTGAATCCCTTGGACTTCTTTCCTTTGATTAAGTATACCCTGAGGTTGTGATATGGAGAGAACTTATCATCGGGATGGTTTATGTCTACCTCTGCCATTTTGTTGGGTTTGGAGGGAAAGAGGAAGGTTTTTGAAGGGTGGTTAAGGATGGAAAGCTTTGAATGTTGTGCAGGCTTGAGATAAAGTGATGGGAGTTAGGGTGAAATTGAATGTGAAGAGGTGGTGAAGAAATTTGATTTGTGTTATAACGGCAAAGGAGAGAAAAAGCAAAAATAGTTGTACAGTACAACCTTGTTCACTTTTTATTGTTACAGTTGTAATACACTAAAGCAGTCATTGTAAAGAATGAAAGTAATTTTTTTTTATTTTTTTTTACTGTGGGTAAAGGTTAATTTGGACTTAGATTTACCCATCGGCAGCAAACTTGGTTGCTGCGGATGGTTAAGTCTATCCGCTGCAAGCTTAGCTGCTGTGGATGGTTAAGTCTGTCAGCAGCAAACTCAATTGCTGCTGATGAATGCAATAATCCGCAGCAAGGATGTTGCTGCTGACAGCCTTAAAGCTATCCGCAAGAAACATGTTCATGCTAATAACTTAAAGCAGTCAGTGGCAAATTCTTTGCTGCTGATGATTAAACCTGTCAGCAGCGAAAAAAGTTGCTGCTGACTTATAACTTTTATTTTCAACAAAGGACAAACACATTTACAAAACAAAATTTTAGAGACATATTTTAATCAAAGTTCATCATACCAATAGATTCAACTAAATATCTAAATCTAGCTTCATCAAAAGGTTTTGTAAACAAATCAGCATATTGCTCATTGGTATGAACTTTGGTTAAAATAATTCTCGTTTTCTCAGCTTAATCTCTTATGAAGTGATACCTGATGTCAATGTGCTTTGTCTTGGAGTGCTGCACCGGATTGTTTGTGATTGATATAGCACTCATGTTGTCAATGTGAATGGGAGTAGCCATGAAAGTCATCCCATAATCTAGCATTTGGTTTTGTATCCAGATGACTTGTGCACAACAACTTGAAGCTGCAATGTATTCTGCTTCTGCTGTAGAAGTTGAGACACATGTTTGCTTCTTACACTGCCATGAAATCAGTCTCCCTCCCAGAAACTGACATCCCCCTGATGTGGACTTTTTGTCCAAGTTGCATCCCCCATAATCACTATCAGTGTATGCATACAGATTGAACTTATCATTTTTAGAGTACCATAGCCCAAGTCTTGGGGCTCCCTTTAGGTATCTAAAAATTCTCTTGACAGCTTGAAGATGTGAATTCTTTGGAGCTTCTTGGAATCTTGCACAAAGACATACTACAATCATGATATCTGGCCTTCAGGCAGTGAGATACATGAGAGACCCTATCATTGGACGGTACTGATGTTGATCAGTGTCTTGACCATCTTTGTCTGGAGTCAGTTGATGGTACACATGCATAGGGGTTCCTGCAGCAGAGCAGTCAACCATCTTGAATCTTTCCAAAATGCTCTTGACATATTTGGATTGGCTGATGAAGATTCAATTTGGAACTTGTTTGACTTGAAGACCCAGAAAGAAATTTAGTTCACCCATTGAACTCATTTCAAACTTTGAGTGCATCAGGATCTCAAAGTCTTTACAAAACTTCTTCCTTGTTGATCCAAAGATGATATCATCAACGTAGATTTGTACCAGTAAGATTTCTCCCCCTTCATCTTTGATAAACAAGGTCTGGTCAATGGCACCTCTTCTGAAGTTGTTGCTTAGTAGATATCCAGACAAAGTTTCATACCAGGCTCTTGGGGCTTGATGTAAGCCATACAGAGCTTAGTCTAGTTTGAACACTTGGTTAGGATGTCCGGGATCTACAAAGCCTGGAGGCTGTTTGACATATACATCTTCACCAATCTTCCCATACAGAAAGGCACTCTTGACATCCATTTGATAGATCATGAAATTCTTGGATGCAGCATATGCAAGGAAGATTCTGATGGCCTCCAGTCTGGCAACAAGAGCAAAGACTTCATCATAGTCAATTCCCTCTTCCTGAGTGTAGCCTTGAGCTACAACTATGGCTTTGTTCTTGACTACAATGCCTCTCTCATCTTGCTTATTCCTGAATACCCATCTTGTGCCAATGGCAAATTGACCAGGTGGAAGATCAACAAGTTTCCAGACATCCTGTCTCTTGAATTGCATCAACTCTTCCTACATTGCCTCAATCCAACTGCTGTGTTTCAGAGCTTCATCTATCTTCTTGGGTTCCACCTGAGATAGAAAACATGAAAACAAACATATATTGGCCTCATGAGATTTGCTTCTTTCTAGAACTCCTTGGTGAACTTAGCCAATAATATTTTCCAGAGGATGTTCCTTGTTGATCCTCTGTGCTGGTACCACCTCCAGCTGTATCCCTTACTCATGGTTGCTTTGATTTTGATCAGGGATTTCTTCATTCATGGTGGAAGATTCTTCAATATCAACAGCTACATCAGTATTATCAGCAATAGTATTTGCAGCATCTACAGCATTTATCGAAGAGTCTTCATTCAAATTTTCATTTTCAGACAGGGTGCTGCTGGTGACATTGGAGAGTCTGGTTCCGACTTCACTTGCTTCAATGGCTTCCATAACAGATGGAGGATCAATTGATGGTCTTTTCAGACAGATGGAAGATTTAGGAAAATCTAGTCTGTAGTCAGAGGAGAAAGAGGAAGCTGGTGCTTGTGAAGAGGTAGATTCCATATTTGAGAAGATAAGAGGCTCAAATATTTGGGTGAAGGAGTCTATGTCAAAGAGCCAGTTTGGGCCTTTTCCCTATTCACAGGTAATGTATTCTCTACATTCCACATTGCATGATTCTTCCACAATTCTTGTTCTTGAATTGAATACTCTAAAGGCCTTGGATAGAGATGAATAGCCCACAAAATATCCTTCATCAGATTTGGCACCAAACTTAGGAAGAACCCCATGTGTGATCAGAATTGTGCATAGACATCCAAAAGGTTTTAGAAATCTAATGTAGGGAACTCTTTGGAACCATAGTTCATAAGGTGTCTTGTTGAGAAGCTTGACTATGAGAACTCTATTTTGCACATAGCAGGATGTGCTTACTTCTTCTGCCCAGAATGTGAGAGGCAGTTTTGAGTCAGCCAACATAGATCTTGCTGACTCAATTAGAGTTCTGTTTCTTCTTTTAGCAACTCCATTTTGTTGAGGAGTTCTTGGAGCACTGTATTGTCTTTCTATTCCCTTGCTTTCACAGAAACAGTTCAAGGTGTGGTTCTTGAACTCTGTGCCCTGATCACACCTTATGATCTTTACCTTCTGATTGCTTTGATTTTCTATCCTAAAAATGTAAGATTTAAGAATCTCAGCAGTTTCATATTTAGTTCTCAAGAAGTATACCCATGAGAATCTGGTCTAGTCATCAGTTATCACCAGACAGCATGACTTCTTACCCATTGACATAATATTTGTAGGACCAAAGAGATCCATATACAACAGCTGTAGTGGAGTGTCATTGTATTCAAAGTCTTGGGCTTGTGAGAACTCTTATGTTGCTTTCCCTTCAAACAAACAATGCAATGATCTTCTAGCTGGAATTCTTTGTCAGGAAGCCCTCTGACAAGATTATCCTTCACCAATTTATTGATGGTTTTGATGTTAACATGGCCTAATCTCCTGTACAAGAGAGCTGATTCAACAACTGAAGCTTTTGACAGAAAACAGGATACACTGCTAGATGAAGTGACCTCATTCATGTCAAGCACATAAATATTTTCTTTTCTCTAAGCAGTTAATAATAAATATTTTTTGGAAGAGGTTTGGATAAGCCAGGAGACAGTACAAAGCATTCTTTATCTGTGAAGAGCATCCAATGCTTTTGATCACACACCTGGGAAACACTCATGAGATTGAAGTCCAATTCTTTGACATAGTTTACCTTTTCAATACTCATTCTTTCATTGGACACAGTTCCTTGTCCAGTAATAGATCCTCCTTTTGAGTCACTTCTAAAGCCAACATATCCTCCATTGAAATGTATGAAGTTGGAGAGGATGGATCTGTTGCCTGTCATGTGCCTGGAACAACCACTGTCTACCACCTAGGTGTTATTCTTGTGACATGGCTGTCCCTACACATGAGAGAGATCTAGTTAGTGGGAGGAATCCAAGAGCTTGCATCCTTGTAAAAAAGGGTTCTCGGATTATCAGTATCAGCATGTGTGCATTCTACGGAACCAATGATGATTCTTTGAGGAATTTTGGCTTTCCAATGCTGAATTGGTGGTTTTCGAGCTCTCTTTGCTTTGTCAGCAGCAGGTTTTGTTGATGCTGATAGTTTTACTTGAGCAGCAGCAATATTGGTTGCTGCTGAAGACTTTTCTTTGGGTCGCTTGGGCTTTAATTGATCAACAACATTTTTGTTGGTTGCTAATGGTTTAACTTGGGCAGCAGCAATCTTAGTTGCTGATGAAGGTTTTTCCTTTGGTTGCTTGAGTCTTACTTGATCAGCAGCAGTTTTGTTTACTGCTGATGGTTTAATCTCCGAAGTATGCCTACCCTTCTTCATCTTACTAATAGGCTTTTGTTGAAGAGGAATTTGATGATGAGCCTGGTTGAGAGGATTAAACTTACAATTTGCAGCAAAGTGGTCTGATTCCCCACAGATGATGCAAGATTGTTGAGGTTTTGGCAGATGCTTTCTTGGTGGGGATAGAGAGTTTCTGAACTGAGTTGCTTTGGCTTCAAAGCTTCTTACCTTTTTGTTCTTCTTTGTTTTCTCAAAAGCGTGTTGCTTTAGGTTTCTTTGTTGTTGAAGGTAATAGAAGTAGGTGCTGGCAGTATGATTGTATTTCCCACACAGAAAGCATGATTTAGCCAGTTTGTCCCTTTGAAAGTACAAATAGTCCTTTCTTTTGAACAAGTCTTTGAAGTTCCAGGGGTGAGCTTTATTGTGCTCAAAGGTGGCTTCTTCCAATGTCTTTTGAACATATGGAGCTCTCTCTCCAGGCGCATGACATATGTCAAACACCTTCCTTTGTTAGATTGATTTGGATTGAGGCTTTGAGTTGGTGGAGGTTGAAGACTGTCCCTTTTCAACAGTTAGCTTTCTTCCTTCTGGAGGATAGCTGATTCTGATTTGTTTGGTTGGTTGAGATACTAGTATTGTTTTTGAAGTGATGAAAGGGCTTGGATTGTTGGCTTTAATAACTTTACAGGTAGGTGGTGATGAAACTTTATTGGTTTCAGTGGAGTCTGAGCATGTTGACTGAGACTCGGATGAAGTAGTGCATTCTTGCACAGGGGTTTCTTGGACAACAGGGTCAAGATTTCGGTTGGCCATGTCAAGGTTGGAAAGATTGAAACTTGGTTCATGAATGGCTACATAGTCAGTGGGTGGAGGAACAGCATTATAGGGTTGTTCAGCTTGGAATCCAAGACCAGCAGTTACCTTTTCATGAATTTGAACATCCAAAAGTCTTTGCAGCTTTTTGGATGCAAACTCATATTTTTCCACATGGCCCTTTTGGTCTGCTAATTCGGCCCTTGTAGCTTTTAACTTAACTAGAAGATCATCAATTTGAGTTTCAAGGTTTATTTGTTCATGTTTTAATGATGAAAATTCTTTCTTTAAACAATCAATCTTTTCCTTGTAACTGTTTTCAACCTTTTTAAATTCAGATTTCATTTGGTCAAATACTTCATTTTGATCTTTGAGATTCTGGTTATGTTTCCTGTATCCAAGGACCTTATCAATACAAGCTTGAGTACAAAGATTTTCATATACCTGAGGTGGTACCTCTAATGTGTCTGCCATGAGAGCTTGATTGTTGGTAGGAATATCCTCATACTGGAAGCTCCAGTCAAAGTTAGTAGTTCCAACAGTTGCACAAGCTTGGTGAGCTTGTCTGGTATGAGCAGCAGCTGGGTTTGCCTTTGGTGCCCTGCATTCTCTAGCAAAATGACCAAGTTGGTTACAGTTGTAACATCTCAATTTTCTTTTGTCCAAGCCAACCCTGGTGTTAGAGTTGTCGCTTGGAACGAGTCTTCCTGTTCTTGAGTAGAACCTTTTTGCTCTTAGAGAGAGCATGGCATAGGAGTGTTGTATATCCATTTCTTCTAGATCATCTGGATGAAAACATTCCAGATCTTCCTTGATAAAGGACATATTGCTTGAGTTTTCAGAGACAAAAGCAACAGAGGCTGATGTTTGAGGTGGGGCTTCAAGAAGAAATGGTGAGTTGTTTGATTGAGAGGTTGGAGTTTGGGGATGAGTGACGATGGGAGGATAATAGTTGCTTGAACTAGGACCTGAGTGGTCAGAGTGGAGGGCAGAAGAGGTGGTGGTGGATGTTGAGGCTGTTTGGTAGCTTGAGCTTCTTTCCTTGGCCTAAATCATCTCTAATTCATAGGTCTTTAGCATACCGAAAAGCTCAGTCATCTGTAGAGTCTTCAGATTCTCAGTTCTTCTGATGGACACTGTGTAGAGTGTCCAGCAACTGGGTAGAGACCTGATGAACTTCTTGAGAATATCTTCATTCTCCAGCTTCACTTTTGAGTACTACAGCTCACCTACAAGATAAGTATATCTGTTATATAAAACAGTTAGAGACTCACCATCCTTCCAGACGAAGTTTTCATATTGCTGCTTCAGGATGTCTCTTCTGTTTTCTTTTACTTCCTCTGAACCAGCAAACATCTTCTCAAGAGCCTCCCATAGCTCCTTTGCAGTTTTGTATCCTCTGAAGTTGTGAAAAACTTCATTTGGTAAGCACATCTGGATGGCTCCCAAGGCCTTGAAATCTATCTCCATTTTCTTGATGTGTTCATCAGAGTATTTGGAGGATTCTTTGGGAACCAGTGTACCACCGGAATCAGCGGAGGCCACCATGGGTATGTATGGTCCATCTTTAATGGATTTCCACATCCCATATTCTTGATAGCAGAAGAAGCTTTCCATTCTGTTCTTCCACATATCATAGTCTTCTCCAGACACCAGTCTTGGTGGTCTACTGATGCTGCCAATGTATTCAACTCCATTATTTTGTGCCATTTTTTATTTATGATAATGGGTGACTTTAGAAAAGGGATAGTTTTAAATAGAACCAGAGAATGATTAAACAAGTGTCAGTTTGTTTAACATGTGAGCCAAAGATCTGATACCACTTGTAAGATCAGTGAATACAAGATGGTTCTATTCTAGTTGAGATTGGCGGAAACAATCACAACTAAGCAATGTAAACAAGTAAACAAGAAGAATACTGATAAATGCAATTTGTATTAAGCTTCAAAGATTACAAGATTACAAAGAAAACTCTTAAGTAAAAGCACACGTATACAATGACTCTAAGTACTACTTATATAGTAACTTAGAATCAAGACAGACCCTTGATTCTAAGGATCAGATCTAACACAAGCCGTTAATCTTGTATTGAAGCTATTCTACATGTAACGACAATAAATACTACAAAAGTTATCTTTACTCAAATGTCTTCTTAGGCATCATTGATTGAGTCCTTGGAAGAAGAGCGTCGTTGTCTTTTATTGTTTTGCACCAGTAACATTCTTTCTACGTGGAGTGTCTTAGTGTTGCAGCAGAAAGTTGTCAGTGGTAATGGTTGCTTTATCGAAGCCAGTCAGCTGCAATGTTTGATCTTCAGAGGGAATGGCTATCAGCAGCAATGTTGTTGATCAACAGCAAGACACAACTGTCCACAGCTGCTGATGATTTTCCTATCAACAACAAATTTGGTCTTCAGCAGATAAGGCTATCCGCAGCAGATTTGTTCTTCAGCAGAAGAACAAGTATCCGCAACAGATAAGCTTATTCGCAGCAGTTTGTCTGTCTGCAGCAAACTCTGAGGTACACAGCAGTTATACTTAGAGAATTTTCTAGCCATCAGTCTTTATTTCTACACATAGACTTTAGGGTTTGTGATTGTTTGTATGATTGAGAGTCATTAGATATGAGTGTGTATCCTGTCTCAATACCCGAGAAGTGAGAGATAGTCGTTTAGTCTTCGTCAACAATGTAATCCAAGTGTCAACTGTCTGAGAGGAAGTTGGTTTAGGTGTCTAATGATTGTTGCTATTCTGAGTCATAGTTGTTATCTTGAGATTACCCCGTGCATTCATTGAATATATTGTAGACAGTGAGACTGAAAAGTGATCTGTCTTTTGGGTACATTATCATTGTTGGAGAGACCGCAAGGTAATCCACTATCTGGTGAGTTATTACACCTTTAGGTTCCTTAGTTGGTGACACCCTGAGAGCTTTTAGGGATCCACTAGGTAGTCTAGAGTTGTTTCCTTAAAAACCTATATCCATCTTATTTTCTAGAACCGGTAAAAGTTATGCTTTTCAATTAGGATTCCGACCTAGTTGGTATTCTTCCCATCTCTAATATTTTCCTTAGTTCTTTACCTTGATAGTTGCATTCGACCTTGTTTTCTGCATTATTAGTTTAAACATTAGTGTGGTAAACCCCCCAATCGTCAATCCTTAGTCCGAGTCAGAGTCTAATATAGTTATAGTAGTGTCTCTAGGGTTCGATAACTCGATTTAACATTAAGCTGTGTTACACTCGATAGGTCCACTTGCCTGTCAGTGCGGTTTAGTCGAAGGTACTCCATTTATTACTTAGGAGTCTAGGTTAGGTTTTGTCATTTTGTATATAGACCATTTGGGCGACATCAAAAATCGCAATCTTGGTCACCATGACAAGACTCATATAACAATGCAATTTCTTCAGCAGACAAATCAGGAGCAAAATTGAAAGATTTGAACAAACTGTCATAATCAAACACCCACTCTGGACCAACTGCCTTCTAGGGAATAGATCGATTAGAACAATCGATATGGAACCATTGTTCGATCTGTCATGTTTCCTTGTTATACACTCTTTTATTCAACGAATTGGCAACATAACCAAGAAAAATTCCTTCGATCGCCTTCTCGCTAAACTTGGTAGAAACATCCCTGATCTTCAGAAGAGTACACGGATTCCCAAAAGGAAGAAGATAATTCAAATTAGGCTTCCGATTTTTTAACAATTCATAACAAGTCTTGTTGTGGCGCTTCACGGTCAGAACACGATTCACGACATGGCATGACGTATTCACAGCTTCGGCCCAAAAAGTAATTGGTAGCTTTGAATCCTCCAACATTGTTCTTGCTGCCTCAATCAGAGTTCTATTCTTTCGGTCAGCAACACCATTTTGTTGAGGAACATATGGCGCGCTAAACTCATGATGAATACCCTTTTGTAGACAAAAGAAACCCATCTTGCTATTCTTGAACTCGCTGCCATTGTCACTTCTGATACGCATGACTTTCTACTTACACAGATTTTCCATCCAAAGAATCAAGTATTGAACGGTCTCAGTTGTTTCAGCCTTAGATGCTAAGAACTTGACCAAAGAGAATCTGGAAAAATCATCCGTTACAACCAAACAATACGATTTTCCTCCAATGCTTCGAATACTTATCGGCCCGAACAAATCCATATGAAGTAACTCCATAGGAGTAACAATAGAATTTTGTTTCTTTGATTTGTGGGACTTTCTGTGCTGCTTGCCCTTCTTGCAAGGAATACAGTCATCAGACACAGAGATATTCATTTTCAGAATACCAGAAATCAAATCATTCTTTACTAAGTAATTCATTTTCTGAAGTTCATATGAGCTAGCTTCAGATACCAAAGAATAGAATCAGATTCAGATGCTTTCGAGAGCAAACATGTAGGAACCGAATCCGTTGTGGTAGCTACACTCATGTCCAAGACATATGTGTCATTTCTTCTCGGAGCTTTCATCAGAATCTATTCTTTAGGTATCACAAATCTCGGCTTCAAAATATAACATTCAGAATCATTGAAATGCAATGAAAAATTTCTTGTCGCACACTTGGGATACGCTGAGGAGATTGTGCTCGAGTTGCTCAACATAATTGACTTTCTCAAACTTCACCTTTTCATTCTTCAACGTTCCTTGACATGTTATGTACCCACCTTTATTCCCCGCAAAGGCGACATAACCACCATCAATTTTAATAACATCTTCAAGCAAACGAATATTTCCTGTCATAGGGAGCAACCACTATCCACATACCAAGTATTGTGGATAGTCTTCCTTGGTTGACCCTACATAAACAAAGGAAATCAGTTAGAAATGGGGACCCAAGCCATTGTTGTCTTGGGTCTACCATTAGCATCGAAATAAACAAATTCAAGCAATTCACAATCTCTATTATCATCAACCCTTGGTGATTTAAGCGAGTCAGAATCAGACGACTTTGATTTAGAAAAGTTTTTTTCTTATAAAAAATAGATTGATTTTGAACAACATGATCATTAGAAGAAGTGTCAGATTGATCAGTTTCCAAAAGTTTTTTTAAACGTCTGTTCCTTCTTCGCCTTTGAGGTCTTGAAAGTTTGACCTCAGGTTGTGAATTCTTTGTGAATCCAACTTTAGGATTCTCAACAAACTTTTGAGGAACTACATTTTGTCTAACACCAGATTGTACAAACTCTGGTTTAGATCCACCACTATGAACATTCACATAATGTTTCAAATCTTGCTTAAACTCAGATGGTTTGGCAAATGACTGTTTAGGCACATTTTGCCTGACAGATTGTTTCATCATAGTATCAAATGTAGGCTTTCTCACATTAGGTCTTTGCAGAATCTTCACTATTGTTGCATGTGAATGACCAACAATTGATTTG
This sequence comes from Smallanthus sonchifolius, assembly GCA_023525975.1. Lineage (NCBI taxonomy): Eukaryota > Viridiplantae > Streptophyta > Magnoliopsida > Asterales > Asteraceae > Smallanthus > Smallanthus sonchifolius. Next base: position 44,754,173 of record CM042023.1, read on the forward strand.
ACGTTCTCTGAACTCATAGAATTTTCTCTTTGTTCTTGTAAGGACAATTTACCACAATATGTCCCACTTCATTACAATGAAAACAAACTCGCTTATCCCTCTGATATTTGAAATAAGGAACCCTTCTTGAAGTCGATGAACTTTCGGAGGAATAACCTTTAGTATAATTAACATCACTACCACCTTGCTTCTTTGGAACATAGATTTGTCTTGATGATTCACCAACATAAGCCTTTGAAACTTTAGACTGAACAACTTTAGGTTTTGCCACATTCACTTTCTTTTTTATGAAATCACTTGTTGATATATTTTCAACTTTTGAAACCTCCTTCTTGATATCACCAGCACTCACAAAACCACTTTGAGATAACACTTTTGAAATTGTTGGTTGTTCAACTTCATCGAGCTCAGTTAGGATACACCGATCTCTTGTGACTTGTTTAACCACTTTGGTTCATCAATCTTCACTTCTTTAGGAACACCTTCAGTCTTGTGTTCATCAAACTTGTCATCATCACTGTCGAAGTCATAAACCATTTCCTCCCCTGTTACTGGATTCACTTTCAATACCGTCTTAGGATCTAAATCCTCTTCATTAATGATCTCAGGTTCCACAACATAGTTTCCATTAAATGGTGGAGGATTATAACCAATTCTAGTGGTTCTTTTAACTTGATCAACATTGTCATTGAAATATCCCAGCAATAGTGATGAGTTTCCAAAGCTCTCCAACTTTCTGTGTAATCTAATCACTTCTGCTTCTTTATCAGAAAGTTCTTTATTTTTATCAGCAAGGATGGTATTTCTCTTTTCAATCTATGCATAGGCCATATCCAGATTATATGTCTGTTCCTTATACTTCAAAGCTAGAGAATTAATATCTCTCTTGAGTGATTCAATTCTTTCAATACACAACTTATCATTATCTTTTAACTTCTGATTTACTGTATGCATCGATTTCATATCACAAATCAAGTTTGTGTTATCATCCATGACTTTCATCATTTTGTCCTTCACCAAAACACAGTTAGAACAATATATATTACAGATAACATCTTTTACCTTGGATGGATCAGACATGTCAGCCATGAAGACTTTTGCAACTGGGATCTCTTCAGTCATCTTAGGTATTCTTTTAGTCAACAGAATCTCATCTTCTGATATACTTGTTGTGGAAACATTATCTTCAGAATGAACTTCATCAGCACTTTCAACACTATTTTCTTCAGAAATATCTTCATTAGTATTATCCTTAGAAGCCTCATCATTCTGACTTTCCACTTCACTCGCTGAGCTTTCTTCATCACTTGAACTATCATCTTCTGATGTCACATCAAAATGAATCTTAGCCACAAACATTTGACTCACAGCACCAACCAGATCCTCTAAGTGAATTCCCCAGTCATAGTTGTCATCTCCTTGAGCAACCAAAGCAGGTGATTTTGAAACATTTTCTAAACCACCAGATCCTTGTTGTTGATTTCTATTGCCTTGATAAATGTTCTTCTTTTGAGAATCAAATTCAACCTTCGGCTTGTTACATTCCTTAGCAAAGTGACCATATTCTTGGCAATTGTAACACCGAACCTTTGTCTTGTCAAAACCCATTCTTGTTCTGCTGTTTGATCCGATGTACTTACTTCCAGTCTTCTTAAGAAAATTCTTTGCTTGTCTCATTAACATTGCCATGTTCCATTGAATGTTTTTCTCTTCTAAATCAACAGGATCAATCTGGCGGTAATCTTCTTCAATTGCTTCTGGATCATGAATCTTCCCTCCGATAAAGTTTTCATACGAAGCAACAAAGGATGAAGACATCGCCATATAATCTTCAGCTACCCTCTGACTCACATGATGTGAATTAGATGGTTGTGATCCAGATGAAGGAATTGATGTATTTGCAGAAAATCCCGATTGATAAGAATATCCAGAAACATTCTCATTTGAATTATCTTGACCATCTCCAGAAAACAATGCAACACCAGATCCAAATTTTCCAGATGATTTAGCAAAATACATTGAAGGATCTTAAATGTGCTCCATATTAGTTTCCTTCTTCTTCAAATTTAAGTCATGAGATTGAATTTTTCCCAATACATCTTCAAGTGACATCGTCTTGTATTTTTCATGTTCCTTGATGAGAACAGAATAAACATCAAACTTTGACGGTAGAGTGTCCAAGAACTTTTCATTAATATCTTCGGTATCATAAACCACTTTTTCACTGGCTAACTCACTCAGCAGATTATAAAATCTTGTCACTAAATCATCCAAAGTCTCATTCTGAAAGTGTTTGAATACCAAGAACTGCTTCTTTAATAACTCCTTACGACTTTTCTTCACATCCAAACTTCCCTCACATCTCTTCTGTAAAGCTTCCCATAGCTGCTTTGAAGTTTTAAATTGCTTGAAACTATGGAAGATCTCTTTTGGTAAAGACATAGAAATGCTCGCCATCGCCTTCTTTTCACGATCAAATAACAACTTTTATTCAGTAGATAATGCAGAAACAGGCTTTGGAACATTATCATTATCCACAAACGAATAAATCGGATGAGAATATCCTTCTAGAATTGGAATCCATAAGCTGGTATCAGTAAACGACACGAATTGATCAAATTTGTGCTTCCAGTTTGGATAATCAGCAAGACTTAAAAGCTTTGGCGGTTTTTGAGGAGTACCGATCTCATTGTCAAAGTTGAACATGTTTGTAACCTGCACCATGTTAGCCATAACAACAAATATACACAAAAAATCACAAGTAAAAGACAAGGTTTTAAAACAAGTTTACCTAGAGGCGAACTTAATAAGTCCGCTTCTCCCAACCTTAAGTGAACTTGATACAAGCGAACTAGTTAAGTTCGCTTAATCAAGAACTTATGCTAAGTTCGCATAATAAGTTCGTCTGTAACTGAATTCAGGCTAAGTTCGTCTGTTTCAGCTTAAAAATCTCAGGAAGATGAACTCTTCAACCAAAACACGAACAATAACTTCTGAAAATCATCATAACTTGTTGAATTGATGGAATTTGATAAAATTGAACCGTCGGATTGAGTATAATGTGAAATAGAACACTTTGAATGGATCAATTTCTTCAAAAACACCTCCAATTTGATGAATTCAGCCCCAAAATCAAGCAAAATTCAGTCTTTTTAGTGTCAAATCATACACAAACCACAAATCACGAGCAAATGCTCTGATACCACATGTAGGTCACCTCGGGTCTTCTCGGATCTAACTCGAGACGTGACGTATCAAACATATGGAGTGCGGAAAAACACAGATCTGTCTGTCGATTTGTGTGGGAACGGTGAAGAATAGACAGAGAAGAACACGAAAATAAAGAAGAGAATCAACACAAAAACGATTCGTAATCCATAACAACGAAGTCATCTCACATTACATACCGAATAAGTACACATCCCTCGTCTATGCTCACGGTCCAGGGGCGGGAGAGCCCATCCCGCCCGACACCTCTCGACCTAGTTCCCAAAAGTTCCACCTACAAATGAGGCCATCATCTCTATTTATAGGGGAGGGAACACTACCTGCGTAATTGGCTAACTACGCAGGGCATTGGTCATGCGTACTTATCAAGTGCGTAAGGCAAAAGCCATGCGTATTTACTAAGTGCGCAGTACCAATCTGGTGTACTTGCTATGTACGCAGGAACACCCTCCTGCGTACTAGCTAAGTACACCGATACATAGAATTTAATCTATAGTTATAAAAACATGCTTCTACAGACTCCCTCTTAACTATAGCATCAAATTCTATCTATCAGTAACACTGATAATCATCAGTTTACAAAGAATGTCCTAACAGACTCCCTCTAAACTAATGACATCACGTGTCTTATGGCGAGACTTGATCTTCTGGCATTCCACTTGAGATCTTCAAATCTTCAAACTTCAGTCTTCAGTTGCCGAGTAATCTAACAAACCCGACTCCCTCTTAATTGTAGCTTTCATTGTAGACCAAACCAAGTGCTTCAATAAGAACTAACTAACCCAACAGAACTCATTATAGTTCATCCTCTCAGCATTAGCTTCCTCCAACTTGACTTAGGAATCTGAGTCTGACCGCGTCTTCCTCGCAAGGTAACATCAGTAGACTAAGACATCTCCAAATCACCTGGCATATAATAAGAGTTTGAAAATCCAATAACCTGCATCAAACTAATCAGCTCCCATAGGAATTCCAGTAAGATAAACTTCAGTCTTCAAACCAGATGTGTCCAACTCTATCCTGTATCTTCACGAGTCAACCAAATTACTAAAGATGTTCATTTCCAATTTCCCCTTTCAGTTTAAGCTCCTCTCGACTAGACAAGAAACAAGGGAACGTTTCCTATCCCGTCGGAAAATGATAAAGGTTCCATCTTCAACTAATAATCCAGCGGAGATCCAACTTCATCTTGAAAACACTCAATAGAATCTAAGAAGTGATCATCTTGTATCCAAAGTCCAACATTCTTCAATTAGATCTTCATTCCTGGTTAACACCTCCTAATCTGTATACATTCACCACGATGAAGTTCCATAACTAGGTTGTCTATCTGGCATTCCGCCCAGATCCCAAATAAGAAATCCAATCATAACAAAATCACATCAAATCTTGAACACAGGCTTGACCAACGAGCACGAAAAATATAGTTTACATGAGAAATCATAGTTGAGATCCATGTTACGTCAAAAAGGTATATATATAGGAAGTACCATTGGCTTTTCCACCACCTCTTTAATGTCTGATGAATACTAGATTTTTAGCCCCCTCATTTCTCTGTAAACTATGACCAGCTTCATCACTGCTTCACTCAAGTCCTTCAAAACCACAACTAGTCAAATCTAGGATTTTATTTGTTTTTTTTATTCATTTGCAAAGATCCAAAACAGCAAATCATTTGGTTTAAGTTGTTCCAGTATTCATCCCCTATTAAAGAACTATCATAGATACTCGTAGCCCACATATTCAGGTTTGAATACCTAAACAATATGATTCTTTTTGCAAAGACCCAAAGCAGAAACATCTTCACAAATAAAACGAGACCTTTAGCTGATGACGACCTAGTTGCTCAACTTGATTCAGCATTCATTCCCTATTAAAGAAGTATCACGGATACTCGTAGCCCACATTTTCAGGTTTAAACACTTAAACAAGCTTACAAACGATCCCTAACTTTTTTTTTATATCCCAGATGATAGTTCATGCGTACTTAGCAAATACGAAGATATAGGGTGTTCCTGCGTACTTAGTAAGTTCGCAAAGCCAAGTCTACATGCGTACTTGATAAGTTCGCAAAGCCAAATGCCCATACGTACATGCTAAATTCGCAAATCCAACTACTCATGCGTACTTAGCAAGTATGTAGGACAACTACTCTTGCGTACATAGTAAATACGCAGGGCAAAACCCATGCGTACTTAATAAGTATGAAGAAAAGGTGAATTTATGTACTTATCAAAAAGTAACAGCGTTCTTGACAGATCTTGAGGAGAATGCTCGAAAAGTGTTGGATCTAAGAAATAGATGCTTCCAAAAGCTTAGAAATCATCTTCTAACAAACCCTCAGCCTTCCAAAGACCAAATGAAGTGATAACGAACTCGAATTTAAGGATTTTTGGTCTAAAAAAGTACGAACTCGTATGAACTCAGATCTACGAAAAACCCTGAAAACTCGAATCTGGAACACAAATCAACGAACACCGAGGCTCTGAGACCAGTTGTAGGTCCCGGGGCCTCGTTTGAGCAGCGGAAAAACAGAGATCTATCCGTCGATTCGTGTGGGAACGGTGAAGAACAGACAGAGAAGAACATGAACATAAAGAAGAGAATCAACACAAAAATGATACATAATCCATAACAACGAAGTAATCTCACATTACATACCAAAAAAGTACACATCTGTCGTCTACGCTCACGGTCCAGGGGCGGGAGAGCTCATCCCGCCTGCACACCTTTCGACCTAGTTCCCAAAAGTTCCACCTACAAATGAGGCCATCATCTCTATTTATAGGGGAGGGAACACTACATGCGTACTTGGCTAAGTACGCAGGGCATTGTTCATGCGTACTTATCAAGTACGCAAGGCAAAAGCCATGCGTACTTACTAAGTGCGAAGCACAAATCTGGTGTACTTGCTAAGTACGCAGGAACACCCTCCTGGGTACTAGCTAAGTACACCGATACATAGAATTTAATCTATAGTTACAAAAACATACTTCTACAGGTTCGGAGACCGTGTTTCCCATGCCATCCTCGTTCAAAAAAAATGCAATGCTACATATGTGTAGTGCCACCCCAAAAACCTAACCCACCTCCAAAAACCTAAACCCCCCACCCCCAACCAAAATAGACATTTTGTCATCGGGATTAGAGAATCCCCAGTTTAATACTTAGTATGGATGTGGTACGTACGAAACGTCACTAAACACGAGATAATAATATTAATTAAATGTTCGTGTGTTTTTGTGTGAACAAAATAAATGTTTAAACGATAATATAATTAATTATCTCAGTAGTAATAACAATAAATATATTATTTTTAATTAAAAATAATGCTTGGAATAAATTAGGAATTTAATCTCGAGCACACGGGTGTTTTTCGGTGTCAAATCGTATTAATATATTATTATAATAACATAGGTATTGATTTTATTTAAAATAAAACTTAAAAAGTTGCTTACAATAAAAATGGGGGTGGAGGGACTAGAACCCGGGTCTCTCCCATGATCAGATTCGTTTTAACATACACACTCCCAGAGTTCTTCCCCCATATGCGAACCCGATCCAAAACCCATCCTTAATCCCCTGAAATCGAGCCATAAGAACACAGGGGTTTTCTTAATCATTGTATTGCGAATCTAGTGGTGGGTTTAATTGCAAAATCATCAAGCTTTGGATCGATTAATTCTTGTTTGAAACATCGAAAACCCTAGGTTTGAACATGGAATCGATTCAGTTAAAACTGATAATATAAATAGTTGGATTCATAGGGCTTTGAACAAGTGATGGATTGTGAATCTAACCAAGTAATTTAATTGAATTGAGATTGGTTCTAGGTTAGGGTTCGATCAAATCGATAATGCGATGAACCATAGATTTGGTTCGAGTTCAATTCGATGTTATAAGCCCAGAATAGGTTACGGCTTTCGTTCTAGAGGTTGAAACAACTCTGAGGGTGTGTTCAATTACCTGAATGATGTCGAATTGATGGAGATCGACTAAAAGTCAGGCGGCCTCTTTGGGTTGCTCTCCAGCGTCTCCGGCTGTTTCTCCGATCAAATTGGAATGTGCAAAAGCTTTAGAGAGTTTCGACTACTGTGTGTAGAGTGTTTGCTTGCGAAATGGTAATCAAATTGGTCCAGTTTGATGGTAATCGATGAGAGTTCGACGGTTACGGGTTTATAGCCTTAATTCGCAATCATTAACACACAAAAACGTATGTAAATCATTTAATGATGATCGACATCCTCATTATTGTGTATAACAGCCGCAAATTTGAACCATTTGGGAGTTATGATCTTGAATTTGGATCAAAGAGCTCGATGTTTGACTTTCAGAAGTCAACGAATTAAGTTTTGAGCATTTACAGAACTAGTCCCTGTAGTTTTATGTCTATAGGTTTAAGTATTGATAGAATTAGTCCTTGGAGTTTGTAATTTCGTTAACTGAGTTGTGACACGATGGGATTTGAGTTAACGGGGTTAACTTGAAATTGTCGGGTGTCACATCATCCCCTAGTTGAAAGAATTTTCATCCCAAAAATTAGGTAACATTGCTATTTAAACAAAAAAAAATCTAGATGTTACATCATCCCCTAGTTGAAAGAAATTTCGTCCCGAAAATTAAATAATACCTTATGTGTTTGACATGGACTGCTTGAAAAAATGAGGATACTTGCGCATCATCTGATCCTCGCGCTCCCATGTAAATTCCGGTCCGCGTTTCGAGTTCCAACGAACTCTAACAATAGGGATTTTACTATGCTTGAGTGTCTTGACTTCCACATACATGATTTCGACCGGTTCTTCAATTAAGCGTAATTGTTCATCGATTTCTAGTTCCTCAAGTGGAACCACGAGTGTCTCGTCTGCTAGACATTTCTGTAAGTTTGAGACATGAAAGACGTTGTGCACACCACTAAGTCCTTCATGTAGGTCCAGTTGGTACGCTACTGGGCCAATTCTCTTCACTATCTTGAACGATCCAACAATATGAGGATTTAGCTTGCCTCGTTTCCCAAAACGAATTACACCTTTCCACGGTGAGACATTTAATAGAACCATGTCCCCATATGGAATTCCAACAGTTTCTGACACTTATCGGCATAGCTCTTTTGACGATCACGGGCTGCCGCCATACGATTTCAAATTTGTAAGATTTTCTCTGAGGTTTCGAGCACAAGTTCTGGACCCGTAAGTTGGCTATCCCCAACTTCAGCACAACAATAGGTGATCGGCATTTCCATCCATATAATGCCTCAAACGGTGCTGCTTTGATGCTAGTGTGATAGCTGTTATTGTAGGAAAACTCTACTAAAGGCAGCTGAGTCTCCCAATTGTTTCCAAAATCAATCACACAAGCTCGTAACATGTCCTCTAGGGTTTGAATAGTATGTTCGGTCTGGCCATCTTTTTGAGGATGGTATGCTGTGCTCATATCCAGGAGCGTGCCTTGAGCTTTTTGTAATGATTGCCAGAAACGTGAGGTGAATCGAGCGTCTCGATAAGAAATGATTGAAATTGGCACTCCGTGCCGAGAGACTACTTCTTTCAAATAAATACGAGTTAGTTTCTCCATCTTATCAGTCTCTTTGATTGCTAAAAAATGGGCGGATTTGTTCAAACGATCTACGATCACCCAAATGGTGTCGCATCTGTTAGGAGTTCGAGGTAGTTTAGTGATAAAGTCCATAGAAATCTGCTCCTATTTCCACATCGGGATTTCCGGTTGTTGGAGTAAGCTAGAAGGCTTTTGGTATTCAACCTTGACCTTCGAGCAGGTCAGGAATTTGCTCACATAGGTGGCTATATCGGCTTTCATGTTCAGCTACCAATACAGAACTTTCAGGTCATGATACATTTTATCGAAACTAGGATGAATGGAATAGCGAGATTTGGGAGCCTCATCCGTTACAACTTCCCTTAAGTTCCCATACACTGGGACCCATATTCGCTCTGCGAAGTAGCGAATAACATCTGACTTAACCTCAAGTTGCTTCTCCATGCCGCGCGTGGCTTCTAACGGTAGGTTTTCCTCTTTCAGGGCTTCGAGTTGAGCATTACGGATCTGATCGGGTAATCCAGTATGAATTGTGAGTTGTAATGCTCGGACTCGTCTGGGTTTGGTGTCCTTTCGGCTTAGGGCATCAGCTACCACGTTAGCTTTGCCCGGATGATACTTGATTACACAATCATAGTAATTCAAGAGTTCGATCCAACGACGCTGTCGCATGTTCAACTCCTTCTATTCGAAGATGTGCTGAAGACTCTTGTGATCGGTGTAGATGGTGCACTTGGTACCGTACAAGTAATGTCTCCAGATTTTTAGTGCAAACACTACAGCTCCCAATTCCAAGTCGTGGGTCGTGTAGTTCTTCTCGTGAATTTTTAGTTGACGGGTAGTGTATGCGATAACCTTCTCACGTTGCATCAGTACACAACCAAGACCTAGAATGGAGGCATCGCAATACACTACAAAGTCATATGTTCCCTCTGGAAGAGATAGGATAGGTGCACTACAGAGTTTCTACTTTAACAGTTGGAATGTTGATTCCTGGGTTTCACTCCAGTTATAGGGTTTACCCTTTTGGGTTATGGCGGTGAGAGGTTGGGCAATATTTGAGAATTCTTCGATGAATCTACGGTAGTAGCCAGCCAACCTTAGAAATTGCCGCACCTCTGTCGGAGTCGTTGGTACCGCCCAATTCTTGATGGCTTCTACTTTGGCTGGATCGACATGTATTCCCTTCTCGTTAACTACATGTCCTAGAAATTGAACTTCGCGAATCCATAATTCGCACTTGGAAAATTTGGCGTATAATTGCTCTTGTTTCAGCAGTTCCAGAATTAAACGTAGGTGCTCCTCGTGCTCTTCCTTGTTCTTAGAACAGATGAGGATATCATCAATGAAAACGATGACGAACTGGTCGAGGTAGGGTTTGCACACTCGGTTCATGAGATCCATGAATACCACGGGTGCGTTGGTTAATCCGAATGGCATGACCAAAAACTCATAATGGTCGTACCGGGTTCTGAATGCAGTTTTAGATATGTCTTCATCTCGAACTCTCAGCTGATGATATCCAGATCTTAGATCGATCTTTGAGTAGAAGCTCGACCCTTGGAGTTGTTCGTACATATCGTCAATACGAGGAAGGGGATAACGGTTATTGATAGTCACTTTGTTTAGCTCTCTGTAATCAATGCACATACGGAAAGTCCCATCTTTCTTTTTGACAAATAGGACTGGGGCTCCCCATGGTGATGAGCTAGGTCGAATGAAACCCTTATCCAACAATTCATGTAGTTGTGTAGATAATTCTTGTAACTCACTAGGTGCAAGTCTATACGGTGCTCGAGCAATAGGCACTGCTCCGGGTGTTAGATCAATCTGAAATTAGACTTGACGTTGAGGTGGAAGACCAGGCAAGTCTTTGGGAAATATTTTTGGAAAGTCACGAACGATCGGGATGTCATCAATCTTCTTCTTTTCGAACGGTTGCTCGGCGACAAGAGCTAGAATAGCAGTATGAACCTTACGCAAACACTTTTGACGATGAGGTGAAGGATATGATGCCTACGACTGCACCACTCTTTTCGCCTTGGACAGAAAGGGCTTCTCCGCTAGGGAGAGGATGACGAAAAATTTTATCACGATAGATAATCTCGGCTCATTTTTGGATAACCAATCCATACCAATAATTATGTCGAAGCTTCAAAGTGTGACTGGCATGAGATCGATGTCAAGTTTATGACCAGCCAATCCAAGTTTACATCCTTTAAGAATGTGAGTTGATTCGATTATCTGACCGTTTGCTATCCATTATTTATGTTACCGTTTTCGTTGCCCTGGTTGTTGTCGTTGTTGTTTCCACCGTTTCATTTCAAGTGAGGACAATATTTCTTTAAGTGTCCTTCCTTTCCACATTCATAGCAACCCCTTGTAGATCCCTGTTGTTGAAACGGTTGCTTAGGTTGAAGTCCACCTCTATAGTCTTTTACAGCGTGGCCTATTTTACCACACCGTCGGCAGCGATGCTTATCACAAGTACCATTGTGGTGAAAACCACACTTGTTACACTTAGGGTATTTCCCAACATAATTACCCTGGTTCTGACTTGAACAGGTTGACTGATTAAAGGTTTTGGAAGGCTCAAACCTACGTTGCTGTTGTTGTGGTGGGTTAGACTGAAAATTCTTAGGTTTGGTGTTGTTGTCAAACTTACGTTTGTTACTGTCAGTAGCTTTGGTAGTTGTGCCACTCGGGAGTAGGGTACCTTGATTTACAGCCTGACCGGTCGGCCTATGAGCAAGTCAAATGGTTTGCTGAATGGTAGTAGGGTTGGAAGAAGTGACCATGCTTTGAATTTGAGGTACCAGACCATCGATGTACCTCTCGATCCTTTTGTATGCTAGAGTTACTATATGTGGACACATGACTGCATACTCATGTGAGCGAGTAGTATAAAGCTCAATATCGAAACCCTCCATCTTCAAGTTCCAAAATTCACCCTCCAACATCTGAATTTCATCACGAGGACAGTACTCTTCCCTTAACATAGTCTTGAACTCCTCCAAGGTAGGGTGTTAGCCAAGTCCAGAACCAAAATCTGAACTTGAGAGTTCCACCAAGTGAGGGCAGGACCCTCTAGAGTACCGGAGGCATATTTGACCTGATTTTCTTGGGGGCAGTTACACATAGCAAATACTGATTCAACTTTCTTAAACCGGTGGAGGAAACCGACAGCTCCTTCGGCTCCACTAAAGGTGTGGGGCTTGTAGTCCATGAAAGTTTTGAAGGTGCAAGTCTGCTGGTTATTGTGTTGACCTGGATTGGAAATATAGATACTGTTTAAGGATAGTGAACAAAATTTTGAGTCGACTTGGTAGAGTCTATAGAGGATAAATTTACCTCCAGCTGGGTTGGCTGCTAAGGCTTCAGCCACTTGTTCGTTGATGAGCGCAGTAAGTTCGGCTGCGGTCATGTTGATGTTACCACGACCACCATTACGTCCACCACGTCCACGGCCATGTCCAGACATGATCTTTACATTCACAAATACAATAATGAGAAAATATATTTCATATTATCATCAATCAAGTACTAGTAAGCAAAAGAAAAACTAAACCACAACATCTAATATTTCAATCGTAATCCTTGATTAAATAAATTGTAACGGCTACAAAGTAAATTCAATCAAAACATCAAAATCCTGAAATATCTGTAGGATGGGAACAACCCTGCCCATCTAGGTTTATAAAGAAAGAAATAACTAAAGATAGGATGTCATATGCCACTGCTAGCTGAAGAAATAACTGATCCGTCATCATCGTCCTAAGTCGGTTCTCCCTCGGGCTCATTATCCTGTGCATCTCCCGCTGCATTGGCAGCTGCAGGCTATGCCTCCAGCTCATCAATCCTATTCTCATCCGCTCCAAGGTCAAATTCCAGTACATTCACCCGGTTTTCTAATTCATGAAATGCTGCTACCAGGTTGTCATGTACTCTGTCAGTCTCTCCTAGATCTGTTGTCAGCCTCTCAATCCTCTGGTCGGATTGATTTCCTCGTTGTAACAGTCCAGTAATCTCTCCTGCGGCATCACGCATGTTGCCTATCTCCCTGTCCATCTTTGCTACTAAGGCAGCAAAGACCTGCTCCATAGGGTACTACAGGGGTGGTAGAGTCTGTATAGAAGAAGTAGTGGTTGCAAAGTATGGAGGTGGGACCTGCTCCTGTCAGACCCAGCTCCTGATCATGCTAGGATACCACTCCCAATCCTACGTGTTACTTCTAACACGCACATGGAAGGGCTCGTCATACACTATGGCGTTGTCAATCGGGCTCAGCCGACGCCACTTAGGCTCTGGTGAATGTAGAGTTGGAATACCAGGATCCTGGGCAACTTGAGATGTAGGTGGAGTACACATTCCTATAATGTAAGTTGTAAGTGCCATGTTTGAGTGTCTGTATCGTGTAACTAATGCATGTGTGCGGTTATAGTCTAGTATGCAAATCCTAGTTCTCTATAAAAAATGGCTCCGATACCAATCTGTCACACCCCCAAAATCCACCTGCGGGATTTTACCGCGAGGCGTGTGACAAACCAGGATCTCATTCATTAGTCATATCAAACGACACTATATGAGTTTAAATAAAACCATTAATGTTTAGAGTAAATGCGGAAGCGATAAATAAAGTATTTAATGCACAAAACAAGCGCGCCCAAAAGTCAAGTTTAATAAAAGCAGATAAGTAGTTTAATGTTTGTAATAACTAAAAGGACTCCAATGCATGTCCTAATTGCGCACCGTGCCTTAGCGACCTGAGAAAACATGTAAGAAAATGTGTCAACACTAGGTTGGTGAGTTCACAGGTTTCAGTTCATAATAATGTTTGCCAGATTATGTACATTCAATATATATCAATAGGTAGCTAACCTATGTTCATGTTACTAAAGTGCTCGCAACGGAAGCTGACTGTTTGTGTTTGAATGCCTTCCACCATGTCTATCAACAATGGTGATATGTTAGGTCAATATTAAACCCGTTCGACCTCCAATCGAGTTAGCGCGACTAAAGCGGGTGGGGCTTGTCAAACCCAGTAGTACTACTCAATATTACCTCTCTAAGTTCATATTAAACTCTTCGATGTGTAAGGACTTTCATGATAGAGTGTTACGTTTAGCTTTAACAAGTGGTAATATAAAAATTTCAGTAATCATGTATTTGCGTCATGTTTTCTCCCCCTAATTTAAAAACAGTAAAGGGGCCATGAAACTCACTTTAGTGTGTAGAGTGTAGTAATTAGCAACACACAAGGATGCAACAAAACCACAAGTAGTTTGTTTAAGGCCCCAAACCCGGGAGGCCTCACTTGTTGGATTTACTCATTCACAAACAGTTCTTAAACTTGAATATCAAATAACGCAGTGGAAAACTTCATTTCAAACATAACATAACATTGTTCAACATGCGGAAGCGTAACATTGTCTTAAACATAAAACATAACATAAATAAAACATAACGGGATGCCAGTCTTCATATCATCCGGGTAACTCATCAAGTCGCCCATCATCACCGTCCATCATCATAACCTACCCTTAACCTGAATGTGCATACTAAAAGTCAGCTATGCTGGCGAGTTCTAGCTTTACATAAAACTTTAACGTAATTATTTTGCCAAAAACATAACATTCATTTATTTAACAAAAGCATACATAAAACATGCAATAACTTAACATCATCATAACATCGTAACATAGCATCATATCATAAGTCAACATGAACCGAATCTACGCCTTCTCGTAACCGTCAATTTCATACGTCGCATACCAGCGGGTGAACTTAAGGCTCGTTACCTCTAAGTCATTCGTCACCCAGGTCTCCTAAGGCTCGTTACCTCTAGGTGGACCAAACATATGTCTCCTAAGGCTTGTTACCTCTAGGTATACAGAACATAACTTAGGCACTATTTCCCCGCAAGGAATAGTACCGTCCATCGGGATCCCGGTAATCCCATGAGTGACCGTCGTCACCCCATCCTCAACCAGTTGTACAACCATTAGCCAGCCACAAAGGCCCCCCGTAAGGGTGAGTCCAATACATACATACAAACCCTAGCTCCCGTCGGAACTCGTGGCAGATTCGTTCACTCGTGACTTTCATAAAACCTTTACCTCATCTCAGTTAAAGCATTTGTATGGTTTATTAGTCAAAACATCATCTCTTTCGTAAACCTTTCGTAAACTTCATTTGGCAAAACATTTCATAAAAATCATCTCGTAAACATCATTTCATAAAACATTATTTCATAAGTATGCACACCAGCCCAAAACGGTTATTAAAACGTTAAAAGAGAGGGCTCTAGAACTCACCTGATAAGCTAGTCTCGGTTGTCCTAAACAAAGGCCCAAAAACATCACGTACGATCTGAATTAGGTAGTTAAATACACATCAGACCCAACCCCTACTCTAACGGTTTCGAACATACTGACTTCACTAACCAGCTATATATACCCATAGACCAGATGCCTGCGCACTTAGCAAGTGCGCAGCGCCTTGTTCTTGCATACTTAATAAGTACGCAGACTTCACTTCTTGCGTACTTGATAAGTACGCAGGCTTTGCTTCTTGTGTACTTGATAAAGTACGCAGGGCCTGCTTCTTATGTACTTGATAAGTACGAAGGACCTTCTTCCCCGCAAAAACCCTAACTTTTTACATGCAGATCCGACCTCGTCAAGATCCGAACTTCTTTTTTTTATGTTCAAAACGTTTGCTTTTCATTCTAGATGCTAGATCTATGTTTACATTCAAGTTTCATACGTAAAAATACCATCTTTTTATCCAAAACCCGAAAACCCCAAAACGAACAAAAACTCAGATCTAGATCAGATCGTTACCAGTATCGAGCTTCTGATTCGGAGGTTTTGCTCACGAGCTATGGATTAACACACTTCTTCAATCTCAGGTCGATCCGAAAAATTTCTCTCTCTATGGTTTCTCTCTCCAGATGTTGCAAATGAGAGAAATGGAGGTGACTTGGGCTATTTATAGGGAAGGGAATCCTCCCCTTATGTTCGTCGGCCCCTCTGGCCCGGCCCGTCACGCCTCATTCATTTATTCTGTTTGTCTCGCGTTCAACCCGTTATTTTGACCGTCGTTTATTTTTGGGATGTTACAGTTTGCAAGCGGACAGTCTACGAATGCCCTAGAATATGATCACGATAATTAGGAACACGTAGAAGTGAGTGACGATGATACGGGAAGGTCGGATGTCCTAAATATGCTTATGAATAAAGAATAGAAATTTTGTCATCGGGATTAGAGAATCCCCAGTTTAATACTTAGTATGGTTGTGGTACGTACGAAACGTCACTAAACACGAGATAATAATATTAATTAAATGTTCGTGTGTTTTTGTGTGAACAAAATAAATGTTTAAATGATAATATAATTACGTATCTAAGTAGTAATAACAATAAATATATTATTTTTAATTAAAAATAATGCTTAGAATGAATTAGGAATTTAATCCCGAGCACACGGGTGTTTTTCGGTGTCCAATCATATTAATATATTATTATAATAACATAGGGATTAATTTTATTTAAAAATAAAACTTAAAAAGTTGCTTAAAATAAAAATGGGGGTGGAGGGACTCGAACTCGGGTCTCTCCCACAACAACCCCAAGCCTTAACCAACTCCGCCCGCTAGGGTATCGCGTACAAGACCCAGATCAGATTGGTATACACACTCCCTGAGTTCTTCCCCCATATGCGAACCCGGTCTAAAACCCATCCTTAATCCCCTGAAATCGATCGCGATTGGCTATAAGAACACAGGGGTTTTGTTAATCATAGTATTGTGAATCTATTGGTGGGTTTAATTGTAAAATCATCAAGCTTTGGATCTATTAATTCTTGTTTGAAACATCGAAAACCCTAGGTTTGAACATGGAATCGATTCGGTTAAAACTGATAATATAAATAGTTGGATTCATAGGGCTTTCAACAAGTGATGTATTGCGAATCTAACCAAGTAATTTAATTGGATTGAGATTGGGTGTAGGTTAGGGTTCGATCAAATAGATAATGTGATGAACCCTAGATTTGGTTCGAGTTCAATTCGATGTTATAAGCCCTGAATAGGTTAGGGCTTTCGTTCTAGACGTTGAAACGAGTCTGAGGGTATGTTCAAATACCTGAATTGATGTCGAATTGATGGAGATCGACTAAAAGTCAGTCGCGGCCTCGTTGGGTTGCTCTCCGGCGTCTCCGGCTGTTTCTCCGATCAAATTGGAATGTGCAAAAGCTTCAGAGAGTTTCGAATGCTGTGTGCAGAGTGTTTCTTGAATTTGAACGACATCATCATTATTGTGTATAACAGACGCGAGTCGCGGCCTCGTTGGGTTGCTCTCCGATCAAATTGGAATGTGCAAAAGCTTTAGAGAGTTTCGCCTGCTGTGTGCAGAGTGTTTCTTGAATTTGAATGACATCATCATTATTGTGTATAACAGCCGTGAGTCGCGGCCTCGTTGGGTTGCTCTCCGGCGTCTCCGGCTGTTTCTCCAATCAAATTGGAATGTGCAATGTGTATATAGTGTTTCTTGAATTTGACCGACATCATCATTATTGTGTATAACAACCGCGAATTTGAACGGTTTGGGAGTTATGATCTTGAATTTGGATCAAAGAGCTCGATGTTTGAATTTCAGAAGTCAACAAATTAAGTTTTGAGCATCAACAGAACTAGTCCCTGTAGTTTTATGTGTATAGGTTTGAGTATTGACAGAATTAGTCCTTGGAGTTTGTAATTTGGTTAACTGAGTTGTGAGATGATGGGATTTGAGTTAACGGGGTTAACTTGAAATTGTCGGGTGTCACAACCACCTCCACCGTGAAGCTCACCACCACTACCACCTCCGCCGTGAAGCTCACCACCTAACACCACCTCTGTCGTCGCGTCCGAACCCACACTGCCAATTTCTTTCTCTCTTTCTCGGTTCCGACATACCTGCAACTACCTTCGAGGTAGCCAATGTCTCGTGAGCTAAGCTATGTTTTCGTCCTTCTCCTATGAAAACAGACTAATGGTTGCAGGTCATGGATGGGGGTGTGGTTGAAGAAGACAATTGAGAGGATGAGTAGGAGGGGGTTGACGGCTGGGAAGAGAGGTAGGGGGTAGGGTTTATTTTTAAACTTTGCCTTCTTGCCGTTTTTAGTGCTTGTAGTTTTCATGTGTTATTATATACTTTTTTTCTTTTTATATAACTTTTAGTCTAGTTAACTATGTCATAATTACGTGTTTGATCGAATAGAATTTCTAAACTTTGGGATATTACATGAACTATCCAAACGGTTCGAACATTTAATGAAACTAAACAACCGGAGTTCTTAAAAAATCATTATAGACTTGAGAATCATGTTAATGTGGACAACTTTTAAAATCTCAGCTACTATTGAACTATCAAACGTTTCGAAAGTTTATTAATAGAACTAAACAACCGGAGTTCTTGACTCGTATCTATATGACTCGTATAAGGGCCATGTGACTTGTATATTGCCTATATAACTCGTATACTGCCTATATGACTCGTATAGGTGCTTATATGACTCGCGTAGGGCCTACACGAGTCGTATAGGTCCTGTATGACTCGTATAGGGCCTATCAAAACGGTTATAACGTTTAATAGAACTAAACAACCGGATTTCTTATAGAATCATTGTAAATTTGAGAATCACGTTAACGCAGACAACTTTTGAAATCTCAGCAACTTTTGAACTATCAAAACGGTTCAAACATTTATTGAAACTAAACAACCAGAGTTCTTAAAGAATCATTGTAGACTTGAGAATCACGTTAATGTGGACAACTTTTAAAATCTCAGAAACTATTGAACTATCAAAACGTTTCGAACGTTTATTAATAGAACTAAACAACCGGAGTTCTTGAATCGTATCTATATGACTTGTATAGGGGCTATTGACTCGTATATTGCCTATCTGACTCGTATAGGTGTTTATATGACTCGTATTAGTCCTATATGGCTCGTATAGGGCATATACGAGCTGTAATGATTACTGATGTGAAAAGCCCTACAACCTTGTCTAAAAGTCATACTATATACGAGTCGTATATCACCTATACGACTCGTATAAGGGTCAAATGGTGTCTGGCAAATGACAGGTGGTGTATGTTTAGTCGTCCACTTGTTTAATACCACCAAAATAACACTTCAATTACATAAGTCAAACCTTACATTAATAGATTGTTGAACAAGCCATGTCCGATATTTCCTTTTCTTATAAGAAAATTTTCTGTATGCTTGAAAAGTAACGAGTACTTTGAACCGATAATGTTATCATTTTTTCTCTCATAAATAAACATTTGTTTAAATATTAACACTACGATAAACTTTTATGTGTTTGAGATAACTTTTGTTATTGGTAGAAAATGTAGTTTGTAGTGTCGATTAAATTGTATACCATAATTATCTTTAAATCTTTTTAAATAATAACTTACTATTTTCTATGATAATTAAGAAAGTGAAAAGCCCATTTAACTACAAAACCACTTGTTGAAAAATATATTGATAACGCACAATATCATAACACTACCACGATAAAATTATGTGAACATAATATGAAATTTATGAGTTTAGGTTTAAGTAAAACAAATGTCGGTAAATTACGAGTCGAATCTGCAAACATATTTAACTAAATGGGTTAGAGTCAACTTGATGCGTTTGTGGGCTTATACGGTTATGTTTATATGTTTTCTAAAAAGATATTTTTATTTTGTAACTTAAATTGTTTGAGTAATTTATGTTAAACTTAAATACATATAAAAGAAAGTGACGTCGGATTTTTATACAAATTTGTGTTTTGTTGAAATTTATAATTTTAGAGTAAAAATTTATATATAAAAAAATAATGTTTATGTCAATCCGCGAATACACTAATCATGTGAATTATCAGTTCCTGTAAAAGTTTCTAACATGAAAACACGGCCCATTTGGAGATAACAAAGTTTATATGGTTTAATAAGTGAGAAGAAATAAAAAATTAATAAAAGGTAGAGATTTGAAATGATTATTCATATATCAAAGAAGACCCACAATTTAAAATGAATTTTATAATTTAAAAGATCGTTAATTTAGAGGCGAAATATCAACAGGTTCACATTTATTTTAGGTGGGCATGAGATGACTTTGAGATTTTGTACCACAAAGACTTACTAACCGAAGACTTGAAACTTTTTAAGTTTACCTTGATGACGTTGAAATGAACTAAAACCAATGAGATAGACTTTAAGATTTTGTGCCACAAACTTTATTTTTCCCTTTTTTTTAATATAACTTCATTAACATTGAAAAAAAATACTAAATTGCAATTTTTGTCCTTTATTTTAGCTAAAATTATGGAATTAATCCTTTAAAGTTTTGACTTTCACTAATTATCCTTTATTTGGAAAAGTGCTTACGAATTTCGTCCTTTTCACTAACAGAACTTAAGTTTTTCAGTTAAGTCTTCTCTTCATGAGGGCAACTTAATCTTTTTACCTCTAAAACACAATTCTTATAATTTAATTATTCTTTAACTATTGTTACTATTATTATTTTATTTACTTTATATTTTTCTTTTCTTTTTCTTTTTTTTACCACGTTTATTTTGTAAATTTATCTTAAATATTATTAATTAATTTATTTTTATTATATAATATAAAATTATATTATTATAAATTATTTTATTTATTAAAATATGTTACAAGTAATATTATATATATATATATATTAGTATTTTATTATTATTCTTTTAACTACTGTTAATATTATTAATTTTTATAATTATTATCATTATTGTTTTTTTACGGTTTATATAGTTATAATGATTAGAATAATAAAAATTTATATAAGAAATGTATAATTTTTTTTATTTACCTCACTTTTTTTGTTTTTCTTTTTTTTCACCACTTTTATTTTATAAATTTATCATAAATATTATTAATTAATTAATTTTTATTTGTTATTATAAATATAAAATTATATTGTTATTATTATTATTAATGTTTTTTTTATCTCCAAGGGCTATTATTTCCCGCAACTGTATTTTTAACGGTTGTAGTTTCAATGACTATATTTGAAAAAACCATATAAATACCATAATGTATTCATCTCATTCACCATCTTCAAATTTCTTAAAAACCCTAAATGACATATCAATGCGCCAACATTTTTTCAATTCCGAAACCGTCTCCGATAAACGTACCGGAAACCCTCCCATAGACGAACCTAAAAACCCTCTGGTTGACACAATGGAAAAATGCTCCAGTTTACGAAACAACTAGTTCGTCAACCCGAGTGTTTTCCGGTGCGTCAACCAGAAGGTTTGTAGGTTCGTCTACGGGAGGGTTTCCGGTACGTTTACTTGAGGCGGTTTCGGAACTGAAAAATGTTGGCGCATCAATATGTCATTTATGGTTTTTAAGAAATTTAAAGATGGTGAATTAGATGAATACATTGTGTTTTTTATATGGTTTTTTTCAAATATAACTATTGGACTACAACCGTTGGAAATATAGTTGTTGGAAATAATAGCCGTTGGAGATCAAAAAACATTAATAATAACAATAACAATATTATTTTATATTTATAATAAAAAATAAAATTTAATTAATTAATAATATTTATGATAAGTTTATAAAATAAAAGTGATGAAAAAAAAAGAAAAAACAAAGAAAAGTGAAGTAAATAAAAAAATTATAAATTTATTATATATATTTTTATTATTATAATCATTATAACTATATAAACCTTAAAAACATAATTAATAATAGTAACAGTAGTTAAAACAACAATAATAAAATACTAATATATATAATATTACTTTTAACAAATTTTAATAAATAAAATAATTTATAATAATATAACTTTATATTAATGAATAAAAATAATAAAAATTAATTAATTAATAATATTTAAGATAAATTTAAAAAATAAAAGTGTCGAAAAAAAAAAGAAAAAGAAAAGAAAATTGTAAAATGAATAAAATAATAATAGCAACAATAGTTAAAGAATAATTAAATTACAAGTATTGTCCTTTAAAGGTAAAATAACTAAGTTGCCCTCATGAATAGAAGACTTAACTGAAAAACATAACTTCTGTTAGTTGAAGAGACGAAATTCGTAAGCATTTTTCTTAAATAAAGGACAATGAGTGAAAATCAAAACTTTAAATAACACATTTCATAATTTCAGCAAACATAAAGGACAAAAATTGAAATTTAGTCTATAATTTTATATTAAATAATTAAAATAAATTAATTAATAATATTTAAGATAAATTTATAAAAACAAATTGATGGAAAAAAAAGAAAAAGAAAAGAAAATTGTAAAGTAAATAAAATAATAATAGTAACAATAGTTAAAGAATAATTAAATTACAAGAATTGTATGTAAAAAGACTATGTTGTCCTCATGAAGAGAAGACATAACTACAAAAACTTAACTTCCGTTACTGGAAATGATGAAATTCGTAAACACTTTCTCAAATAAAAAGATAATAAGTGAAAGTCAAAAGTTTAAACCTCATTCTATAATTTAAACAAACGTAAAGGACATAAATTGCAATTTAGTAAAAAAAAGTCAAATCAACCCTATAAGGAAGGAGCATCGAAGAAAGAAGAGGTAGACTTTAAGATTGATGGAAAAAAGAAACATGATTACATGATTATAAGAAGAAATAGTTATAGCATTTGCTGAGGGACTTTTGTGAGAAAAAAAAGTGAGTATGTTGGTTTTTTATGTGTAAATATTTGTTGAGTAACTTTTGAGAGAAATAAAAAACAGAAAGTACATTAGTTTTTTATAGCATTTGCCCTTATAAAAATAACTACTTTTTGTTACAAACTAGTAATTTTATCCGTGCTTCACGGCGGGAGCGTGGTTATTTGTTCGTCGGATTACGTGACAGGAGTTTGGTCGTTATCAGTGGCGCTCGTCGAAAATCATAAAAGCGACCACCGATATCGGTTACGATAATACCAAAACACCGGCAACGATGTTATTCGCTCATAAGCGTTTGGGTTTGGCACGACTACTCAACGTTCACGTCGCTCGTCATAGCGTAGGATACAAAAAAATATACTCGATTTTGAATTTATATCTAAACGTAGACAGAAATAGGTACGCCGTAAAAATATATTCGCAATTTTAAAAAACATTAAGTAGTCGTGAAAATAAATAAAAAATCATTTTACACCCATGGGTTTTGGCCGCGTATTACGGGGTCCGGTCTTGAATAAAATTCATATCGACACGCATGTAGAAACGACCACGCCCCAACGGTATATTCGGAATTTAGAAAAACATTACCTTATGGTGAAAATATTTAAAAAATACGTTATATTTGACCCGGTTCAGTTATATCAAAACGTAGATAAAAATAAACCCATCACAATAGTATATTAAGATATTTTATAAACATCATATTTTAAAAATTAGGAAATAAAAACAAAATCCGTAAAAATAACTATTTCTATATGTAAAATAACACTATAGTTAAAACTTCAAAAGTTAATTGGTTTTATATGTGGCCCAACCAAAAGCATACTGATGAACAAATCAAATGGCTTATGTGGCCCAACCAAAAGTATATCAAAACGTAGATAAAAATAAACCCATCACAATAGTATATTAAGATATTTTATAAACATCATATTTTAAAAATTAGGAAATAAAAACAAAATCCGTAAAAATAACTATTTCTATATGTAAAATAACACTATAGTTAAAACTTCAAAAGTTAATTGGTTTTATATGTGGCCCAACCAAAAGCATACTGATGAACAAATCAAATGGCTTATGTGGCCCAACCAAAAGTATACTGATGGATAGAGGTGTACAAATCGGTATTTTAACCCAAACCAGTTCAACTTGAATCGAACCGGTTTGGTCTACGAAAAGTCAAAACCGGTTTGGCCCTAAACCGGTTCGGGTTAAACCGGTTTCGGATGTGGAAAATGTCTAACTGGTCAAACCGGTTAGGGTTGGTTACAAACCGGTTTGCCCTATAAACAGGTTTTTATTAAAAAAAAATTCAAATAAATTTTATATTTTTAATATAAAATCAAAAAAATATATATAACAAATATAAAACATAAAGTTCGACGTTTATTAATATTTGGAAAGTTCGGAAATTAAAAAACATGACAAGATAAAATTATAAAATTCTAAAACATTACAAATGACAATATATATTTTTATTTTTTGGAATATTGATTAATTATTCTTGTGTGTTGTCTTCGGAACTGGAGCTTCGTAGCCTTGCATCTTCGGCTAGTTCTTCATCGGTGACTGGTTCGGATATTCCAAGATCAACCTCGTTGTTGTGTATGATTTCTTCGGCTTGAATTTCGTCTTCGAGAGAAGTTTGGTCTTGTATCCTATCCATCGCATCCAAATGGTCCTTCAAGCAAATGCACATTTCCATCGCTAGGGGGGTGAGTCTAGTCCTTCGTATCGATAAGACCTAGCCACTAAAAGAAAAAGCAGATTCCGAAGCTACCGTGGAAGCTTGGACGGTTAGTACATCACGGGCCATGGCGGAAAGAATCGGAAACGAAGCTTCGTTTTTTTTCCACCAAGCCAAAATATCAAACTCCTCAAAAACGATAGGAGGCATAAACGCTAAAAAGTTTGTGCCAATATACCTTCCGAGTTCGCTACTCGGGGTGGTACCTCGAGCCCGTTTACTAAATTCATTTAACATTTCGTTATATAAATTCAAATTAACATCTCTCGAGCTACCACTTGATGATGTACTCATTGTATCATGTGGAGTCGGAGTTGTACCATATTTATGTAAATAAACATCAAATAAATCTTGTAAACATTTGTTAAAATATGTTTTTGTGACTTGTGCAAAATGGATGTCTTCACTATCCAAATTCAAAGCGTAAGTAATTCTATCAATCAAAGTTTCAACCCCGTAAACATTTATGGTAGGGTTTAACGCAGCGGCACAAATTAACGGGAGACATTTCTTTAAAATATTTCACTAATTTTTCTTTCATCGGTTCTATCATTTTTGTAAAAAGAGGGCTTTTATTTTCAAGTTCATACAACTTGTTAGCCATTAAATATATTTGTTTTAGAGTTAATGGACTTGTGGATAATAAACACCGAATAAAAAAGTGGTGGTGGTTTTGAAAACTTAAAGCAATTCGGTTACGTCTTTTAAAATGTCCCAACTCGTAGAAGGAAACTTTAGAATTTTACGACGAGGTTTTGAGGCAAGCATTTCATGAAATAGTTCTAAAGTTTCTCTTTGTCGTAAAGCGCTATAAAACATAGTATAAGTCGAGTTCCATCTTATCTCGACGTCCCAATTCGGACCTAAGCAAAGATTATTCGTTTCACGACAAAATCTAATATAATCATGGTATCTTTTTTTGTTACTAACAATATCTTTAAGCATTAGTCGAAAAGTATATGTTAAGTTTGAAACCTCTTCAATTGCAAGCCCATCTTGCATAATGATGTGTGCGACACATCGACTATGGAAAAAAACGCCGTTGCAAACCGGTTTATATTTAATTTTTAGTTTTTGAGCTGCATTTGTATTATTAGATGCATTATCAAAAGACATTGAAAAAAGTTTATTTTGTAATTTAAATTCGGTTATAACACCATCCAATATATAAAATAAGTTTTCGCCAGTGTGTGGATATTCAAACAAGTCAAACGCGATTGTACGCTTCATCATTTGCCACGTATTGGGATCAACCCAATGCGCGGTAACGCAAAGTTACGAATCGGGTATACTATGTGGAGCCGAACAAACATCGGTGGTTAAGTTTACACCGGTTTCCAAATTTTTAAAACCCAAAATTAATTCTTTTTTTTGCTTTTTTCCACATTTTTATACAATCTCGTCTAAGGGTTGTGCGACTTACTTGATGATAACGTGGTTGGAGTGTCTCTTGAATCATCCTTGTCAAGCGCGGATTGTCAAAGTGGTTGAACGGCAATCCTTCTTGAATCACTAACCTCGCCATTCGATCTCGAACAATATTTGGATCAAAGTTCCAAATTCCTCCTTCGCTTGTCATCGAGGCTTGACCTTCACTTGGAATTCCCTTCAAGGACGGGCAAGATTTTTCCATATGCGTTTTCAAACTAGTGTTTGAATCTTTCCTCAAAAACGCACCACACATCTTGCACCGAGCACGTTCCTTCCCGTTTGACAACAAACATAGATCGTAATTGCACCAAATTGTCGGATTTCTCGTTGTTGCTCGAATTTCCACAACGGTAACTTCGTTTGAGGAACCACCAACACCAAAACTTGCCATGGTTTTTTTTTAGAGTTTAGAGAGAGTTTAGAGAGCGTTTTTGAGCGGTTAAAGAGCGGTTTTAGAGATTAGAGAGTGTAAAGAGAGGTGTGATCAACCCTAAACACCCCCACCTATTTATAGTGTTTTAAGAGTGCAAATGGGGCCAAAAAACGGCTAAAATCGACCCCAACGGCTATATAGCCGTTTTCTAACGGCTATTTTTTGAAGCCCGGTCCAAACCGGTTTATCGAACCGGTTCACACAAACCGGTCCCCAACCCGATCACCTTCAGAATGCTTCAAACCGGTTTCAAACCGGCGGTTTTAGCCTAACCCGAACCGGTTTGCTCCAAACCGGTTTATCCCAAACCGGTTTGCCGGTTTGGACCGGGTAAAAAAAACCGGTTTTTTTGTGCACCTCTACTGATGGACAAATCAAATCGCTTATGATGAACGGTATACACCGAGCTTTCAATTTGTTGTTATTACAATTATACTTAGAATGTCAGAATATATGCATTTTTATATTGATTAGATGCGTGACTTTAACTAATGTATTTGCTTCACCATTGTGTATCAGTTTATATATTCTCATATCATCGACAAACATCTCTTTAGTGTCAAATAAAAATCCAAATTATACGCAAACACATGTCACATGTAACATGCCCAGGGGCGGATCTATGAAGAGGCGAGGGGTACCCTCAACTTTCGACGCGTAGTGGGAATTTTCGACGCGCAGCGGGAATTTTTTTTTTTTTACCGTTTTATGTATCCAGATACCCCTGAACGAAATTTTAGATTCCCCTGGATTTTTTTTCCTAGATCCGCCACTGCACATGCCCCTTATTTTTCATAGCATATCCACTAACATACCTACTAAGAAACCTATTTAAAGCACAAATCCATGAAATACTTGAACTTTTTCTCGTGTGGACTTTTCTTAGTTCTATCAGGCATTTTTTATTTAAGAACTTAAATTTCGTTCAATTAAGAGAGGTAATATATAGGAGGTTGGTTAGTAAGGTAGGTGATCTAGATATAAAAGTCACTGAAACAAATATCGGAGGTATTTCAAATAGCAACATCAATTGTTACTCGTGGTTGGTTCGAATGTCTGAATCAACTATTTCATGTGAGTGGTGACAGGCCTTGCTTTATAAACTATCACATTGTTGAGAAATGGGTTACACTTATTGGTGATCATCAAATAGCCCTTGTCGGTGGGACTGGTAGAATTTCATTGTTCTGACAGCTTAACTATACTTTTGCGAAATGTTTTGCATGTTCCGCACACCTCGAAGGTTATACTATATGTTAGTAACTTGGTCTTATTAGAAAAATTGAAAGGCGTGCACAAGTTAGTGATGTTGTAGTCTTATTAGAAAAATTATATTGTTTGAGTCTCGCTAATGACTTATGGGTTGCATGATGTTTGTATGCAATGTTCATGTAAACAAAAAAAGACCATATGTTCTTCTTTTGCAATCTACTTTCTAATCTCTCAACTCTCTACTCAACTAATTTTTTCACGTTACAAGGGAATCATCATGATCCCGGATAAAAACAAACCAATTCTGAAAGGCTTGCAAAAAAACGAGACAATCTTCACAACACCCGTCACTACAACAAACAAACCCATTGACACCCCGGGATATCATCCGCAATTCCAACCACCGCCTCAATACAACCAACAACCATAATACAACCAATACGGGCAACACATTCAACAATATTTTGTCAACCAATTCGATCAATCAACAAAACCATCTTCTTTCAACCAATTCGATCAATCGTCACAACCATCTTCATTCAACCAATTCAAGCATTCCTCACAACCATCTTCATTCAACCCTTTCCATGATTATCGTCAACCAAATTGGGAAGACCCTGATTCAAGTGACGAAACATTAGATCCAACTCAAAAAGCACCGCTGACGAAGAAAGGAAAAGCAAAATGTCCGATTAGAAGACGTAGCATTAACGAAAGCGTGGATTCATTTTTCGGAAGACCCGTTTTACGACAATCAACAACGATCTTCCGGCTTTTGGAAAAAGGTTTATTTTTTACAATTTACTTGTTTATTTTTATTTTTAAGGTATTTATTTTTAGTGGTTTATTTATTATTTTTAATTTTAAGGTTACCGCTCATTTTCAACAAGTCTGAAGCGACGATCGAAGTCTTCATCAAGTATATTCAAAATGGACGGAACTTAATCATGCTATAAATAAGTGGAACAGTTTTTACCTACAACGTTCAGGCGCGGGCTGGGCTAGCGGCGAATGCGAGGAAGTAGTGTTGAGGAAGCAACTATGGACTACAAGAAGTGTGTGAAGCAAAAAGGCTTCTCACACATGACGCCGTGGGAAATTATTCGCATGTGGGTCGTGTTGAGATTCAGTGGTGATCAGTTTGACTTTTGTAAAAACGGGTTTTTACAGAGAAATTAATTGTTCAGTTAATTAATAAACACGCAGCGGAAAATAAAATCATAACCTATTTAACAGCACTAACAAACCGAACAGGATCTGGTTATGAACACGCAAACACAAAAAAAACAATTAATCTACTGATAAGATTAATTATACCTTTGTGGTTAATGATTAACCGGTTGAGACACCGAGGTACAACGAGCCGAAGCTAGATCACGAGCTGACAACACGAGAGACGAGTAGCGTCGGGGCTGGCCGGAAACGGGACAGCAGCGGGGCAGGGTCCGGCTTGGGTTGGTTTGGTGGTTCCAGAAATCACCAAACGGATGACTCCGTTTTGGTCTTGGCGGGTGGCGAAAACCAAAACCAAAGGAAAAGCAAATTCTTGGTTTCTGCTTACCTCGATCAAAAAAAAATCTCTACATTCTTGATTAGATTTTAATATCTTTATATATTAATTACTCTAATCCTTTTAACCTAATAAAAATCATACCGGGCCTAAACCCAATAGTTAATATTAAAGTCTGAACTCATTTAATTGTTTTAATAAAGATTAAAACAATATAAATAATTATTATTCATACACTAGTATAAATAATAATTCTCGTCTAACGAATATATAAAATATATCGTCTCGCTAACAATTCGTAATTACCAGTTAAGCGGGTTAAGTGGATTTAATGTTCGTTGCCCAAGGTGTAACTCTTACGGGTCATAGCTCGGTCAGTCGCGTTGTCCATCGGGTCGGTCCATAAAATCCAACAATCTCCCACTTGGACGATCCACGATAAAACAACGCAAACAGTCAGCGGCGCTCTAGCTGCACATGGCTGTCTCTAACAAGGTATGACGCTTTAAAGTCATTAACCAAATATATTGGTATTAATAACAGCTAACTAAAGCAAGACAATAGACTTATGGCAATAGTTGTCATTTATCCTTTCCGTATAAAGACATCAATTGAATCAATGAGACATGGATTTAGTTCATTCTCATATGGCGTTCAATTATTATTGTTCTTGATCAAGAATCAAAGTGGTCCAATCAAACACACAGTAAGTTTGGGTAAGGCCTTACACTTCACCAGTTTGAATCAACGAGGGCGCCACGATGCCTATCTGTTACATATAATGTAAGAGTACAGAATCCCGTATTGACTACATACAACTCCCACTGAACTTCAGAACTATTCATAATCAAAGTTTTTATGACTGGCAGTTACGCGACAGCGTTTGACAGTGATTAAAGAATGGTTCTTGGTAAACGGCAGTTCTAGTACGTATCTCAGGTCAGAGGATACTAATGAGTATACCAATAGCAAAACATCTTGTAACAAAGATCCATGAAGATGATTTGATGCGAGTTACATCCAACGTCATTTAAAATGAGGCATGTGAAGTTCGGAGTCAACTCCTTGAGCTGAAGTTCAGAATAGTCTTAATCCAGAGACGTTCTCACGAGTCTGATCGACTACGGATAATTAAGAATACAAGATTCATGGATTAAACGTATTAAAATCGAACACAATTATAAGAATTCAGAATTGCATTTAAATCAGTAAACCAAAAGAATTCAAAAGTACAACTGTTTAAATGTTCGCACATTCAAAATAATGAATCAAAACATATCACTAGTAAATCTAAGACCAATAGCATCTCTGTGAAGATCATGCTTGTCCTGAGTCATGGGCTTAGTAAACGGGTCCGCTAGGTTTTGATCTGTGTCTACTTTGCTTATCACGACGTCTCCACGTTCCACAATTTCCCGTATATAGTGGAACTTCCTTTGAATGTGCTTGGCTTTGTGATGAGATCTGGGTTCTTTGGCTTGAGCTATAGCACCTGTGTTATCACAAAGTATCTCGATTGGTTGGCGAATACTCGGAACCACATCGAGGTCAGTAATGAATTTCTTCATCCAAGCAGCTTCCTTAGCAGCATCTGTTGCAGCTATATACTCAGATTCGGTGGTTGAATCCACCACTACACTCTGCTTGGAGCTTTTCCATGAGACAGCTCCTCCATTAAGAGTGAATACGAAACCTGACTGTGAGCGAGAGTCATCTCGGTCAGTTTGAAAGATAGCATCAGTGTAACACCGTACAGTGAGCTCCTCTTTCACTCCTCCAAATATTAATAACATGTCTTTGGTCCTTCTCAAGTACCTCAGGATGTTCTTGACTGCAGTCCAATGGGAAATGCCAGGACTTTGCTGGAAACGGCTGGTCATGCTTAAAGCATATGAGACGTCAGGTCTAGTGCACAACATAGAATACATGATAGAACCAATCGCTGAGGCATATGGAATTGCTTCCATTTCCTTAATTTCAATGTCCGTGGAAGGAGATTGTGATTTGTTCAACACAGTGCCTTTAGTCATCGGAACACCTCCTTTCTTGGAGTTGTCCATCCTAAAGCGTGTCATCATTTTGTCTATGTAAGTACTCTGACTTAGCCCTAGAAGCCGCTTAGATCTATCCTTGTAGATCTTGATTCCTAGAATGTAAGCAGCTTCTCCAAGATCTTTCATTGCAAAACAAGATCCTAACCATTGTTTGACTTTGTCAAGCACAGGGATGTTGTTTCCAATGATCAGTATATCATCCATATACAATATGAGAAATGATATAGTGCTCCCACTAGCCTTTTTTTAAACACAAGGCTCATCTTCATTCTTGACAAAACCAAATTCTTTGATTTTCTGATCAAAATGAAGATTCCAGCTTCGAGATGCCTGTTTAAGTTCATAAATGGACTTATTCAGTTTGCAGACCCTACTTGGATACTTTGGATCAACAAAACCATCAGGCTGAACCATATAGACATCTTCAGAGAGATGTCCATTAAGAAAAGCGGTTTTGACATCCATTTGCCATATCTCGTAATCATGGTACGCGGCTATGGCAAGCAGTATCCTGATCGATTTGATCATAGCAACGGGTGAGAAAGTTTCATCATAGTCAATACCTTGAGTTTGAGTGAAACCCTTTGCAACTAGCCGTGCTTTATAGGTTTGTATATTACCATGCATGTCGTTTTTTCTTTTGAAAATCCATTTGCTCCCTATTGCCCGAGAACCGAGGGGTAGCTCAATCAAGTCCCAGACCTGATTATCACGCATAGATTGCATCTCGGCGTTCATGGCTTCAAGCCATTTCTCGGATTCAGGATCCGAGATAGCAGATTTGTAGTTTGTAGGTTCGTCATTTGACTCAGCTACTAACATGACTTTAGAAGCTTCAAGATGCCATAGGTATCTATTAGGTTCTTTACGAGACCTGCTACTTCTGCGAACGCTTGTGTTTATGTCTGATTCATCAGCAACAACTTCTTGTTGATCAGACGCTCCGACTTCCTCAACGGTTGTTTGTGTTTCTTGAATTTCTTCAAGATCCATAATATTATTTCCGGTTCCTCGATTTAGAATATCTTCCTCGAGAAAGCGTCCTTTCCTTTTGATGGAAACAATGTTTGCATCAGGATGATAAAAATAATATCCGCTTTTGTTGTAGTAACCGACGAAAACAAATTTTTCGCCTCTGGGATCGAGCTTGTTATCAGAATCGCTGGTGACATATGCATCACATCCCCATACTCTAAGGTAAGACAAATTGGGTTTAGCCTCGTGCCATATCTCATATGGGGTTTTGTCCACCTTCTTAGTCGGTGCCAGATTTACAAGGCGGCAGACATAAGAGCATAACTCCAGAAGGAGTGAGGCAAGTTAGTTCTACACATCATCGATCGAACCATATTAAGTAGGGTTAGATTTCTCCTCTCGCTCATGCCATTAAGTTGGGGTGTGCTAGGAGGAGTGGGCAAAGAAATAATTCCATGCTCCTTCAGATGATTAAGAAATTCTAAGCTGAGATACTCGCCACCTTGATCTGATCGAAGTGTCTTAATAGATTTATTGAGTTGTTTCTCTACTTCGTTTTGAAACTCTTTGAACTTTTCAAATGTTTCATGCTTATGTTTCATAAGATAGACATAAGCATATCGACTATAATCGTCAATAAATGAAACGAAGTATCTTTCATGATTTCTAGACATGGTTCTGAAAGGGCCACACACATCAGTGTGTATAAGGCCTAGCAGATCCTTGGCTCGTTCACCAACATGAGTGAAGGGGTCCTTTGTGAGTTTTCCAGCTAAACAAGACTCGCAATTATCAAATGAGTCATGTCCAGTAGGTTCAAGAATTCCCTCGGATTAGAGTCTTTTAATGCGTGTCTTGCTTATGTGGCCAAGTCGACAATGCCATAGAAAAGTATCATTAATGCCAGATTTGATACGTTTAGAAAGATTATATGTTATTGTCATCTTGAACGTCAATCTCATAAATACCGTTTTGAGGTTTAGCCTCAAAATAAAAGATATCATTTAAGTAGGCAGAAATAGCAATACCATTAAAAATGTACTTAAATCCTTGTTCAAACAATAAAGAAACTGAAATAATGTTTCTAGTTAAACCAGGTGCAAACAAACAATTGTTTAAAACAACCACAAGGCCAGAAGAACATGAGAGATGATATGTTCCAGTTGCAAGAACTGGTACTCTTTTCCCATCACCAACGATGAGCTCCATGTCGCCTTGTTTCAGCTTCTTCCAAATTTTAGGCTTCTGCAAGACATTAATGATGTGGTATCCACATCCAGTATCAAATACCCATGTGTTGCTAGAAACAGTAAAAATTTCAATAACATAAATGAGAATACCTGAAGAGGTGCCCTCACCACTGGCCCTCTGCAGCTTCAGCTTGGCTAGATATTCAGGACAGTTACGTTTCCAGTGTCCCATTTTGTTGCATTCAAAGCATTGGCGCTCCTCGGGAGGGGGTGCTTTTGAAGCTTTCTTGTTATTGTTGGTGGCAGGCTTGGCAACAACATTAACCTTCTTCTTACCTTTGCTATTATAACCTCTTTTCTTGGGGTTAGGTTTTTTAACACTAGCAGATCTGACCATCAGAACTTGATTTTTCTTTCCTTGGATATTCATCTCGGCCGTTTTGAGCATACCATGTAGCTCGGCCACTGTCTTCTCCAAGCCATTCATGTTGAAATTCATTACGAATTGAGCATAGGAGGTTGGGAGAGAGTTTAAGATGAAATCAGTAGCCATGTCATCCTTCATGGGATATCCAAGTTTGTTCATCTGGTCGATGTACCCTTTCATCTTAAGTACATGAGCACTAACAGGCGTGCCCTCTTGCATCGTGCAACGAATGAGCTGAGACATAGTTTCATAGCGTTCTTTTCGGGCTTGTTTCAGGAACATGCCCTTAAGTTGCTCAATCATGTCAAAGGCACTCAGGTCCTCCATGCTCTTTTGGAGCTCATGGGACATGCAGGCTAGCATAAGGCGGGCCACCTCAATGGCATCATCTCTTTGTTTTTCCCAGACCTTACGAGCGGCAGCCGTGTTACCATCGGGTGCCTCAGGGTTTGGTGCATCGAGAACATAGAGCTTCTTGGCCATCTTGAGAACTATTCTCAGATTGCACTGCCACGAGAGAAAATTGGTGTTATCCAGCTTTTCATTCTCAAGGATAGACTTGAGAGCGAAGGAGTTATTAGTATTATTATTTTCAGTAGACATCTGTCAAGATAAACAAAGAAAATAAATTAGTATAAAGAAAGTGAAAAATCCTTATTAATTTATGACCCAATTACAGAAATTAGAATAAGGAGTGAGAATCTAGCTAAATCAGTCACTAATGGTAGCTGTGGCATACAACATTAGTAAGTGGGTAACTAGACTGACAATTAGTGTCAATTGTGGAAAGATGCACAACTCTCGTGTATGAGGCCGCTAAGACAAGACATGTCTATGCATTGATACGTTTAGCCTCATCTATGCCCACTTTTAATCTCTTGACAGCTGGGGCATGTAACAAGAGAGAAAAGTAATGGTCGTCCTAAAACATGTACTTGCGGAAGGGCCGGATGTGTCAACGAAACCCTTGCGCCTTGGAAGGATAAACTACGCATCCAGTGCGGTGCTGTGGCTCCAAACATCGATGTTTCGTTTTATGCTCCAAGTGTTCCTTATAATAGAATGGCATAGACCATTGGTTTTAAATATGGGTTCCAATTTTAGTGTTTACCGAATAGGGTCAAACACAACGAATGATTAAATCATACGTGTGATGTAAAAGCCAGTTTTACTATTTAAAGTCATGAAAAATTTGATGAACCCTTTCATCTCTCAGGACACTTAATTTTAAATAACCTATTAAAACTAAGTTTGTCGCGACTTGAATAACCAGTTAAAGTTAATAGTTGAAAACTATTAAGTTATAAGTTTTGAAATTAAATTTAGTTTAAATTGCAAAACTTTAGCGGTTATTTATTTTATAAAAACAAGCCAGTTGTTATTTTTATAAAATTCTACAAGTTGTAAAATTAGAACTTGTGGTGACAGATTGTGACATTTTAAAACTCCTTTTAAAACGTTTGGTGTTTGGTTGGTTTATAATAAATTTAAGTTATAAAAAAACTTAAAAGCAACTATAAAGCAAATAAATATGTAAATCTTTTAAGGCCAAGTTTGTTTGATCTTGCTAGAGCCAGTTAGCAAGACCAAACGGGTCACGGGGACTACAAAATTAAAACAACCACAAGGATGGACTTCCGTGCATCTAGTCGTCTCGGATGACTCCCACTAAATCAATGATTCCTGTTGCGTCTTCAGATTTGTCTTCGGGTTTTTATTACATTACATAAAAATAAAAAAATAAAAATCTATTCTATTACAACTTTGAGCCATCAAAAGTGGGCCAAAACCATAAAACCAAAAACTGAATAATAAACACAAACAACTCAATCACACGGGTCGGGCCAGATTTACATATTCAACACAATCGCATACGGGCAATATATTTGGTCAAATAAAATAAAAAATCGACCAAATTAATAAAATAAAAAAATTGCCCCAAAAAACAGATCAGATCAGAAACTTCAAGATAGTTAAAGTTTGTGATTAATCTAACTGGCGAAACCAGACCGGTTCCGATTTACGTGTTATAACCCAGGCTCTGATACCACTGTTGAGATTCAGTGGTGATCAGTTTGACTTTTGTAAAAACGGGTATCGACAGAGAAATTAATTCTTCAGTTAATTAATAAACACGCAGCGGAAAATAAAATCATAACCTATTTAACAGCACTGACAAACCGAACAGGATCTGGTTATGAACACGCAAACACAAAAAAAACAATTAATCTACTGATGAGATTAATTATACCTTTGTGGTTAATGATTAACTGGTTGAGACACTGAGGTACAACTAGCCGAAGCTAGATCACGAACTAACAACACGAGAGACGAATAACGCCGGGGCTGGCCGAAAACGGGACAACAGCGGGGCAGGGTCCGGTTTGGGTTTGTTTGGTGGTTCCGAAAATCACCAAACGGATGACTCCGTTTTGGTCTTGGTGGGTGGCGAAAACCAAAACCAAAGGAAAAGCAAATTCTTGGTTTCTGCTTCCCTCGATCAAAAAAAATCTCTACATTCTTGATTAGATTTTAATATCTTTATATATTAATTACTCTAATCCTTTTAACCTAATAAAAATCATACCGGGCCTAAACTCAATATTTAATATTAAAGTCTGAACCCATTTAATTGTTTTAATGAAAGATTAAAACAATATAAATAATTATTATTCATACACTAGTATAAATAAAAATTCTCGTCTAACGAATATATATAAAATATATCGTTTCGCTAACAGTTCGTAATTACCAGTTAAGCGGGTTAAGTGGATTTAATGTTCGTTGCCCAAGGTGTAACTCTAACGGGTCATAGCTCGGTCAGTCGCGTTGTCCATCGTGTCGGTCCATAAAATCCAACATGTCGATATTCCTCCAGGGGGTAGTGATTAACTATCGTCGAAAAGATCAAAAACAAGTGAATTCGTCCAATACTCCACGTCTTAGGAAGCTCAATTTTCCGATACCAATCTCAACAATGATGACGGTATAATGAAAATGCTTTACCCGTCTATGTAGAGCCCGAAAGACCATCTAGGAAAGCCAAGATACCGGCCGCATCATCGTCGTCACATATAGAACTTCTGAACAAGATTGATAAGTGCAACAACTTTAGTCAATCCAAAGTTGAACAAAGAACCTGACTTGGAGACGAGAAGTTCTGTCCTTTGCAATAGGAACACCAAGTTCGAGTTGAATTAATGCGAAAACAACAAAAAGCTTTGGACGAACAACAAAAACAAACAAACTTGGATTTTATCCTAAAAGACCACTCCGAGTATTCCGGCCCGATGTTAGAAGTGGTTCTACATTGGAAGCGTGAAAAAACACAACGTTGGGGATGACACTACTCCTACTAGATTTTATTTTTATTTATTTTTTTAAATTTTCTTGTATTTTTACTTTTATTTTATTTGCATTTTTTTAATTAATGCAACTTTATTTATAGTTTTATATATTGTTTTACAATTAATTTAATTGTATAAATTTTAAAAATAAATTAAACTGATAAGGTGATGTCGCATGTGAGAAGAATAGGGAAAATGATTTCCTCAGAAAAATAGGGAAAATGAGAAAAATGGGAAGAATGGGATGATGACGATGATGTTAAATGTGAGGGAAAATGGGAGAACTCCCTATGCCGATAGTAAAGTTGGCACATCTAACCCCTCTATTTTATATTTAGGGGGTGTTTGGGATTACTTATTAAGCTACTTATTAATTTATTAACTTTTTTTAAAAGTTAATAAGTTAAAAGTTTGTTTAGATAAATCAAAATGAGATAGAAATATAAAAGAAATAAATAGTTTTTGAAAAGTAAGTCTCATTTACTTTTTAAAACTACTTATTAACTTTTAAAGTTAATAAGTAGTTTTGAGAAGTAATCCCAAACACCCCCTTAATAACCAATGTGCATAATATTTAGGTTGTTTGAACTTAACCTTAAATAATAACTTTATAGTCACTCAACAAACAACACATTTATGATTTACTAGAACATAACTAAAATATGAATATCTTTCATT
This sequence comes from Smallanthus sonchifolius, assembly GCA_023525975.1. Classification (NCBI taxonomy): domain Eukaryota; kingdom Viridiplantae; phylum Streptophyta; class Magnoliopsida; order Asterales; family Asteraceae; genus Smallanthus; species Smallanthus sonchifolius. Next base: position 44,791,688 of record CM042023.1, read on the forward strand.
CTCATTAAATAAAATCCCAATATAATAATAATAACAAAAAGAAATTTTTGGATGTACATCTACATTAAATGTATGTTTGTTAGTGTAAAGACATGTGAAATGTCAAACTTTTGAAAACAAAAATTAATAGATGTTTGATCAACTTTGGCAACTTCCATAAGACAACTTATAAAATTATAATTGGCCTTCCATTTATCCATCCAAGTTTGTGACCAAATGTTGATTGCACTTCAATGAAATGAAAGAGGAGATTAATAGATAAAGTGAACATTTATGTAGGTTAACCCTTAGAGTGGAGGGGTTTTAACCCTTAAGTACTTTAAGGATTAGCCAATCAACACGTTATGTCATGTTACGTCATTTTTACCCTAAATTATCCAAAACATAAGGGGTGGGAAACCCCCAACTACCATAGCATTTAAAAAATAAATAAAATACATGATGGAATGCGTGTTTATATTAAAATACTATGTTAGAATCCCGTGTATTACACGAGTTGAATAATATAATATTATATATTAAGTAATAAAAAAGTTATTTTTTAAAAATTCGTGTTTTACACGGGTTGAATAAACCCGTGTAATACAATATAATCTGTTAACACATACACTTATTAAAATATGGCCGGAGATTTATTAATATAAAGATTAGTATTTTCTTTAAAAATATATTATTATTATTATTATTAAAAGATAGAGGTGTATTTAATAAGAGAGAGGCGGGAAAAAATGATGTGAATGAATTTGGAGGCGACACGTGATATGAAAAACTTTTATTTAATATATAGTATAGAAGTATAGATATAGATTAGTATTTTCTTTAAAAATATATTATTATTAAAAGATAGAGGTGTATTTTATAAGAGAGAGAGACGGAAAAAAAATGATAAGAATAAATATGAAGGCGACACGTGGCATGAAAAACCTTTATTTATTATATAGTATAGATATATATAAATATATATTTGTTTTGGAAAAGGTTTCACGAGATGAAGTTTTAAATTTATAAAATGATAAATACTTAAACTTAAAACACACACAATAGGCAAGTGTACCTATCGTAGCGTAATATAGTTCAGGTAAGAACCAAGTATCGAACCAATGGACACGGTCGAGTTCCAATAATCAACTTTTGTTATCGTTTAGCCGGTTTAGTTTATGAGTGGGTTTTGTGTGCTTATGAAGTAGAAAAGTAAATGACAGAAAAGTAAATAACAAAAATGTAAAAACGTATGTGAGGTGTGTAACAGAAAGGTAAATAACATAATAATACGAAAGTAAGTAGCTTGAGAATAATCAGGTCACAACGAGTATTGCTTTGGGCTTTGAATCCGCTTGGTTTATGATAATGTTATGTTATCTAATCCGATGATATGACTAATACAAATGTGTGAACGTTACACCGCTAGAGCCTCATTCTCACAATATTTGGTTCACGAATTATATCCTTTAGAATAAAATGGTAGGACTCCCGGCTAGGGACGTCATTACCCTCAACTCTTCGATCCTATCTCCGAATTAGTTTAAGACATCAAACTTAAATACATTTATTGTTATTTAAAAGAGTGATTAGACTTTGTTCACTGGGAGGCGGTGCAACAATGGGATCATGTATAAAGACGTACCGTTCCCTAACGTGAGTTCACCAACTCTTGGTTTCATAATAAGTTCGTATAAAGACGTACGATCTTATCAATATTAACCAAGCTTTGGCTTATCAAAATCCGCTTGTATAAAGACGTACAAGTTTCAAGAGAAGTTTGATTAAAAAGGGTTTACGGTCTTACACTTTAAAATCAAGAACACTCACAAGTGCAAAGACTAAATTAGATAATAATAAAAAGTCCATCATGAAAATGGTTTTAAGAGCGAATGACTAAAGAACATAAACATATCATTAGACAAATAAGTTAAACATTAACATACACCAAACTTCATCTTCACCTAAGCAATACAAAGGGTTTAGCCATGAATGGCCATACGAACTAGCATAATGCTGAGTTTCGTAGGCTCCCCTATTGCGAACAAAGCGGAAGAGCCTCTATACTCTCTACTACTACTCTAAGAATACTGAAACGGACTAATATGAGTGTATTCTATCTATCTTGAGGTGTGTAGAATGAAAAACCCAAGGCATCTATTTATAGGCCTCAAAATGAGCAATGCACGGGTGTTCAAACACCTCGGGAATCAAAAGGTACAAATGGTAGTGTACTAGGGACCTTGGGGAGCAAGGTAGGGCAATGCACACCCGTGCATTTAGTTGCATGGCCGTGAATCCCTCCCCAGCTACCAGTTTTGTCTTTTTACTTCTTGTTGACTTGTGTTGACCAATTTTGACTACTTGGGTGTCAAAGATCGGGTGTGCTTCTTTCCAAAAGCTTGCTTTCTTGATGTTTTTAGGGTTTTCCTGCTTGTTTCTTTTGGAACACTTTTTAACCTGTAATTGCGAGATATAAACGATTTAAGTATCAATTGCAAGGCTTTTGTTCAATTAGTACCATAATATGGGGATTATTATGCATGCAAAACATGTATAAATTATGGCATATCATAACACCACACACTTAAACTTTGCTTGTCCTCAAGCAAACTCATGCATGATCATACCCATAACTAAAAACTTTACGAAAGGAAAGGAAGTTCCAAGTAGTTGGAAACTTCGGGACAACTTATGAGTCGCTTATTCTATTTTTGTATTTTTATATTTAGGATGATGAAATCCATAACAAGCCTACTATATCTTCAATTATGCATATTCTTTCATTCCTCACAATGTTCACTCAACTCTCGGGTTGTATATATGGATAATGTAAGTCAAGTAAAACACTCAAGCTCGAATCGAATTATGCAATGGTTATAATCTTGTATGCAAATCAAGTCTCCACCAACTAACTAAGTAATATGCATGAATCAAGAGTACTTAAAAAGGGTTGTAATGTGGCTAAAAAGAAAATAAAGGGTAAAAATAAAAATCTTTTTGGGTTTTTAGGGTTTTAAAGGCTGCAGCTAACGTCCATACTTAGGCATATTCTTTCATTCCTCTTCCATATTTCTTTTATTAGTAAGGAAATCTTTCAAGAAATGTCCATACTTAGGCATTTGTTGTATGATATTCAGGAAAGGAAGATTAACATGAATCTGGCTTAAAAGCTCGATGAATTTCTCATATTGTTCGTTAGTTTTTTGCTTTACCGGTATTCCTGGGTATGGTATGTGAGATTTGAAAGTTCTCTTTATCAGAATGTTTTGAGGTGTATCCACTGGAGTAGGTTGTGGAATCACTTTTGGTGGTGATTCTTGAGCGGTTGATTCTGCGATAGGCGAACGAAGTGGTATTCAAGTGAATATTTCCCTCCTTGGTGTTTGAACTTCCTCTTCCTCTGGTAATGGAGGTTCTAGATAAACTTTGCTATTTCTGAGAGTGATAGCATTAACATTTGCTTTTGGATTTGGTTCAGTGTTGCTAGGAAGGCATCCTGATTGTCTTTCGGATAGAAGTTTTACAATCTATCCTAGTTGTATCTCAATGGACTGAAGAGTTTCTTTTTGTGTCCTAAACTCAGCTTCATGTAGACTAAACTTCTCCTCATATTGTTTGAAATGGGAATCTGCTAGAAGGGCTTGACTTTTAGTTGTAGAAATCAACTTAGTTACCGCATCCTCCAAGCTCAACCCATTACTTGGCTTGTTAGTTCCCTGAAATTGTTGACGAGGTTAATAGTTTTGAGATTGTCTTTGTTGAAACTGATGCTGTCCGAAACCGGATTTTCCTTTGTTGTTGTTATCCTTCTAGCTGAAATTTGGGTGGCTTCTCCATCCAGGATTGTAAGTAATGCTGTAGGGGTTGTTCTGTGGCCGGTTTATTCCGATAAAGTCAACTTTCTCAGCATTGGTAGTGATGCGTTTTACTTCTTCAGTAGCCTCATTGATTGCTTTGCCCTTGCTAAGTTGATTGAGTCGAGTGGTGAGGGCGTCTACTTGAGCGGAAAGTGAAGAAGCAGTATCGACGGAATGAACACCTTGCCTGGCTCCCCTATTACTCCTTGGATTGTACCATTGGTAGCTGTTCATAGCTATTTCCTCAATTAGGTTGTAAGCTTCTTGTGGTCTTTTGTTTCCAAAAATATCACCAACAGTAGCGTCGAGTGTCTAACGAGCTTGATTGTGCAACCCATTGTAGAATGATGATACTTGTAGCCAAAATTCTAGCCCATGGTGAGGGCATTTCCTCAGCATGTCCTTAAAACGTTCCCAAGCCTCATATAGTGATTAACCATCTTCCTAGGTGAAAGTGGTAATATCATTTCCCAATTTAGCAGTTTTTGCTGGCGGGAAGTATTTCGACAGGAATTTATGAGCAAGATCATCCCATGTAGTGATTGATCCGGTAGGAAGAGAGTTTAGCCATGCCTTAGCTCATTCCCTTAAGGAAAAGGGAAACATTCGGAGGCGAATTGCGTCATTCGAAACTCCGTTCAGTTTGAAAGTGTCACAAATTTCGAGGAAATTTGAAATGTGGGCATGTGGATCTTCATCAGATAATCCATGGAAAGTGCATGATGATTGGATCATGTGAATGACATGCGATTTGATCTCGAAGTTGTTAGTGTCAACCATAGGCCTTGTGATGTTAGACCCCAAAGCTTCTAGTGACGATCTTGCAAAGTCTGAAATAGTGAGGTTTTCTACGGCCATTTCTCTAGCACGGTTTTCTCGTATTCGGCAGTGAAAGAATCTTTCGGGCTCTGCTAAAGGTTGATATAAACCAGTAGTGGAGCTATGGATCATACACTACCTGCAACAAAACATAACATAAAAATAGATGGAAAATGATAAGGCTAATCCGTTAACTTGAATCTTTCTTGAAATCACCGTGTACCAGGCAACGACGCCAAAAACTTGATGTGTCATGTTTAGTATATAGAAAGTATATTATATAATAATATATTCAAGGATATCGGTTTCATAAGATCAGGTTTTAAATTTATAATTAAAATGGTAAATACTCAAACTTAAAACACACAAAATAGACAAGTGTACCTATCGCAGCGTAATATAGTTTAGGTAAGAACCAATTATCGAACCAATGGATACGGTCGAGTTTCAATACTCAACTTTTGTTATCGTTTAGCCGGTTTAATTAGTGAGTGGGTTTTGTGTGCTTGTGAAGCAGAAAAGTAAATGATAGAAAAGTAAATGACAGAAAAGTAAAAACGTGCGTGATGTGTGTAACATAAATGTAAATAACAGAATAGTAAATAGCAGGAAAGTAAATATCTCGGAAATGATCAGGTCACGAGGAGTATTTCTTTGGGCTTCGAATCCGCTTGGTATATGATAATGTTAAGTTTACTAATCCAGTGGTATGACTACTACAAACATGTGACCCGGGTCACCGCTAGAGCCTCGTCCTCACGACATTTGGTTCACGGATTATATTCTTTAATAATAAAATGGTAGGACTCCCAGCTAGGGACATCGTTACCCTCAACTCTTTGGTGTTATCTACGAGTTGGTTTAGGACATCAAACTTAAGTGCTTAGTTATTATTATTAAAAGAGTGATTAGACTTTATTCACCGGGAGGCGGTGTAACAATGGGACCATGTATAAAGACGTACCGTTCCCAACATGAGTTCACCAATTCTTGGTTTCATAACAAGTTCTTATAAAGACGTACGACCTTATTAATATTAACCAAACCTTGGCTTATCAAGATCCACTTGTATAAAGACGTACAAGCATCAAGAGAAGTTTGATTAAAAAGGATTTACGATCTTACGCTTTAAAATCAAGAACACTCACAAGTGTAAAGACAAGTTTAGATAATGGTGGTTTTTAGTGCGAATAGTTAAAGACATAAACACACCACTAGATTAATACGTTAAACATTAAAATACACCAAACTTTATCTTCACCCTAGCAATACAAAGATTTTAGCCACGAATGGCCGTACTAGTTAGCATAACGCCGAGTTTCGTAGGCTCCCCTATTTCGGAATGAAGAGAAGGAGCCTCTCTACTCTCTACTCTAAACTACAGAAACAGACTCTTTTGAGCTCTGGTAATGCCTATTGAGGTGTGTTGAATGAAGAACTCAAGTCATCTATTTATAGGCCTTAAAATGAGCAATGCACGGTCGTGCATTGGTTTACACGAGCGTGCAAACATGTCACACCCCAACCGACGGCGGAAAACGTCGGGGCGGGACATGTAGACTGTTCAAAAGCTCATGATCAACTAAATTACAAAAATTTATTAAAATGATTTAAATGTACAATACATATTGATCAAACAATCAAAAGCTAACAAATTCTAGTTTATTTGTCACTAAGTCCATAAGCTCCTAAGTGATGACCTTGTACTTCAAATAACTCAACCTGAAACATGTTTAAAATGAGAGGGTCAACTATAAATAGTTGGTGAGCAAACATAGGGTTAGATATCTCATGTAGTTTTCAAAGGATTTGTACAATTCTTATGACATATGGTAAGTAAGGCATTTTATGGAGAATCTATAGTCAAAACTAGGTGTACAATCAAACCTTGTGACTGAGGCATAACACGCAGGTTACCCTAAAGTAATTGTCGGTAACAAACACCCTACCCGGGTGGGTTTGTCAGACTCAATAGATCTATCAATGTTAACCGTTGGCTTGTACTGAGTTAATGATTGTACGAGTATGTCATGTATATGTAGTTCAACTCATAGCATTCAAGCACAAAAGCACAAATTACACAAATAGTCATAATGTAGAATTGTATATTGTAATTGCAAATAGTTTTTTATGCACAACATGTTTCACCCCAAAATGTATAAAAATGATAAAAAGGGGCTATGTAAACTCACTTGATGCAAAGGCGTAGTTAACACGCGAGGCTAGATAGCAAAGTGATCCTTGCAACTCACCACGTTAACCTAGTGTGTAATGTATATTGAATTAATAGTGTGTACAATAGTCCAGGTCTAAGTCTAGGATTTAATTGGATGTGTGTACAAAAGGGTTTGAGTTGAAGTTTGAAAGGAAGTGTGTAGGTTATTGTATTTATACTTGAATGGGTGTTTTTTTATAAAACGAACGTTTGAAATGATTGAAGTTAGGGTTTGGGTTTTGAATAACTAAATAAAATTAAATAGTTGTTATTTATTTATTTAGTTATAAAAATAGTGGGTGTATTATATCAAAAATAAATTAAATAAATATTTTTTTTTACTTTACTTATTTAATTATCAGGATGCGTAGATATAAAGTTGTGTAAATAATATTTATGAATATGGGTTTAAATAACTAAATAATTTAAACAACTTTTATTTATTTATTTAGTTAGTTAGAAAAATGGTGTGAAAATTATGTTTAAGGTATCAATTAAATAAATAATCTTCCTTTATTTATTCATTTATAAAGTTATGTAAAAATATTGATGTATAATTTAAATAAATAATTTCTACTTTATTTATTTATGTTTAAATATTTGTAAATATAAAGTTGTGTAAATTGTATTTATGTATAAAAATCCAACATTTAATTTTTATTGTGGATTTTAATAAATAAATTTATGTATACTTGTTTGTTTTAAATAAAGTTAATATTTTATAAACTTTATAAAATAATTTTTTTTTATTTGGAAATTAATTTAAATATCTAATTTTTTTGTTTTAAATATTTAATATACAATTTTTAGACATAAATTCATAATAAAATGAATTTATATTGAAAATTTATGAATCTGGTTTTATTCTGTTAAAAATATTATGTGATTTATAAAAATAATTTTTATAAAATTTTTGGAGCTTTAAAAACGATTTTAAACAAATAAATAGACCACTGGGACTCGAACCCGGGTCTGTATGGTGTGGGCCGGGGGAACCAACCACTGGACCAAGGGCCAGATCCTTGTAATTTACGTGTTTCGAATTGTTATTAACATGTAAGATCAGGGGAGCCGGCCTGGGTTTTAGGTTTCACGTAAAAAGGCTAGGTTGGTGGGTTTCGAACCCACGCCACCTGGTTCGGCGGCGCAGTGACTTACCGGCCGGACCAGGTGGTTTCGCTGGTTGATTACCGATTCTGATTAATTAAAACATGAAGTTAAAATGAAACCCAAATTCGAATACACATCGACCCGCGAAGAACCCTAATCCCAATCGACCTCGATACCTTCTGCCATCACGAATTGGCAGAGTGTCACACCCCGGCCGGCGGCGGATTAACGTCGGGGCTGACACGGTTGTTCAAAAGCTCATGATCATCTATTTAATGATCAGATATTTATTAAACCATATTAAATAATCCGTTACAAGAACAAAAAGACAAAAGTTTAACATGACATATATTTCAGTTCATTAGCTAGGTCCAAGTCCTACGTGAGCAGCAAAGGCCTTAAGCAGGTGCACCTGAAACATGCGAGTAAAAGTCAACTACAAGTAGTTGGTGAGCAACATAGGTTTTGACACCAATACCAAAGTTTAGATAAAGTTTACGATTCAAAAGATTCTAATACAGATCTAAAGCATATCTAATAACACATAAGGCTCCAAGCGTACAGTTCAACCCTGGTAAATGAAATATAGCTGCCACAATCCCACGGATTGCCGTTTTGATAAAAGGGTTAGATAACACTCGAAGTTTTATAGTTCACATGGGGAGATACACCCATGACAATAGTTCACATCCAACATGGGGAGATACACCCATGATGATGGTTCACACCAACAACAACCCGCCAAGGTTATGTGGTAAGTTTAGTTTAGTTTCGGTTTCCCCTATAAATGATCATGTTAGGTACTGCCTTAGGCTTGCAACACAAGTTAATGAACGTACTGGCATGCATTCATGCAATGGTCACCAAATAGTTAAAGATATAAAGCATGTAGGTCATAGCAAAGAATCAAGTTAAAGAATCGTGTAGATAAGATAGTTAATGCATGTTTCACCCCAAAACAAAAGCAGTAAAAAGGGGCTATGAATACTCACATGAATGAGGAGCTAAAGATGATTGAGTTCGATAAGTTGGATGGATATTGTGAGGAATACTCACAACAAACCTACAAGATAGATTTGGATTCTAGGATTGAGATAGGTTGTACTAGATAATAAGATTTGAGATTGAAGATAAGTTTGTATAAGTTTTGTATTTTAAAAGATTATTTAAGGTTGCTAGACATAATATGTATAATAGTTGGAGTATTCGAGATGACACGATTTATATATTTAGATTAAGGTATTTATAAATAGTTTGATAAAACAAAAACATGGATAATCCTATCAAGACTTTATAGAATAATTAGATTTTAATTGAATGAAAGAGATTTTGTATAATTATTTATTTAAAAAAAAAATAATCATTTAATTATTTAAATAATTATCCTTTGTCAAAATAATTATCTTTATGTTTAAAAGATTTTAATAATGCTTAATAATAACATTATTAATTTATAAGATAGATAAGTAAATTCGTCTAAACAATATATTTATTTAGAAATACAAAGTTTCATGGTTTCAAATAAAAAGAAGATTAATAAAATTTTGAGAATTGATTTAATTGAATTTCTAAATATTTAGATTATATATAAAAGTTTAAAAGTAACCTAAAATAAGTAAAAGTTATTTTATAAATTTTAGATTTTATGGTTTTATGATTTTAGAATTTTATATAATTTTATTTAGAATTTTTGAAATTTTAAAATGTAAAAAAGAAGGTTTTAAAAAGGAAAACAGGAAATTTCCCACCCCTGGGATTCGAACCGGCGACCTCACCCGGGCCGCACACACGGGCGCCTTAACCATCAGACCAGGGCTTATGCCTTGGTCTAGAACCAGTTCATTTAAATCAAAACCCGAAGTTCCCAAGTCATCTCCTTCCCTAATTGAAATCCGAAACCCTAACCCCTCGGATCGTTCGATCGAGCAAACAATCGAAACCCATTTCATGGGGCTTTCGTTCCTTGGATCAAGACGAGTCTGAGCACATAAATTTTACCTGGAATGATTATAAATCGAGTGAGAACGACAGAAGGGATCGAGTCCGGTTTCCTTTGCATTCGACGGAGTTTTGGGGATGAAATGCAGTAGGTACGATCGTGTAGAGAGTTTGAGGTGGGTGTTGCGAAGGCGTGGATACTGGTTTTATAGTCGGATTTCGTGATAAACGTACGGTTTGAGGTCCCGATCGATCAAGGACGGTTACGAGTCGTTTGGACTCGATTTCATTGAATTTTTGTTAAGATTTGTCCGTTATGGATGACTGGAACCGTCGCGGATCGTCTACGAGAGATTTGATCATGGTTACTCAATCAATTCGGCGCTTTGGGGATCAAATCCGTCGAAGAAGGGGGGAGAACACCCTCTTTTGACTTTCTGGAGTCAACTCCGGTTGGGGGGGGGGGGGGAAGAGGTTTCCGGAATTGCAATTTAGTCCCTGATGTTCTAAGGTTTTATTATTTCCTGCATAACTTTAGGTTTTAAGTTAAGTTAAGTTTCAGGATTTCCAGATCAAACCCTAACTTTTATAAAGTATAAAAATTTGTAACTCTATAAATTTATATAACCCAAATACCTTATTTAGTTATAATGATAATGTTAAAATGTAGTAAGACTTATTTTAATTAAAATCATAATTCAAATTGAAGTAATTGTTTTTAATAAATTTATATAAATTTGATGGTTAATTCCTATTTCCTTGAATGAATTTATTAAATGATCAATATCATCTATTAATTATAATTTTTGAAGTTTGTAAATACATGTATTAAGTAGGTTTTGAAATAATTATGTACATTTATTTAGTAGAATAGAAATAAACATTTATCTACTTATCATTTTGTAATGATGGTATTAAATGTATGCATATAAAAGATATTAAATAATTTATTGAAATGTATAAATGTATCTATTAAAATAAATGAGTTACAATGCCGGAATAGTTTAAAAGGTCGGAATTTCTTGGGAATTACAGTCTCCCCTACTTTAGGAGATTTCGTCCCGAAATTTATTAAGAAGAGGGTCCTGGAAACAGATGTGGGTATTTAGCTTTCATTTGATCCTCACGTTCCCAAGTGAACTCAGGGCCACGTTTGGATTCCCATCGAACCTTAACGATTGGAATTCGGCTTCGCTTGAGTTGCTTAACTTCTCGGTCCATGATCTCCACGGGCTTCTCCACGAAGTGCATTGTTTCGCCAATGTGAACCTCGTCAAGTGGTATGCGGAGATTCTCGTCAGCTAAACATTTCTTTAGGTTTGAAATATGAAATGTCGGATGTACGTTGCTGAGTCCTTCAGGTAGTTCCAACTTGTAGGCTACCTTCCCAATCCGCTCAAGGATTTTAAAAGGGCCTACGAATCTTGGAGCAAGTTTCCCTTTCTTTCCAAAACGAACTACGCCTTTCCAAGGGGATACCTTGAGAAGAACCAGATCGCCAACTTGAAACTCTAAGGGTTTTAGACGTTTGTCAGCGTAGCTCTTTTGTCGACTCCTTACAGCCAGAAGGTTGTCTCGGATTTGCAAGATCTTGTCAGAAGTTTCTTGGATGAGTTCAGGGCCAGTAATCTGTGATTCCCCAATCTCCGTCCAACAGATAGGAGAGCGGCACTTACGACCATAAAGTGCTTCAAAAGGAGCCATGTCAATGCTCGTGTGGTAGCTGTTATTATACGAGAACTCGACTAAGGGCAGGTGTAAGTCCCAATTACCCTTGAAGTCAATGACACAGGCTCTAAGCATGTCTTCGAGAGTTTGAATCGTTCGTTCGGACTGACCATCAGTTTGCGGATGGTAAGCCGTACTAAGATTCAACTGAGTGCCCAAAGTTGATTGTAATGATTGCCAGAAACGAGAAGTGAATCGTCCGTCACGATCAGAAATGATATTGAGAGGTACACCGTGTCGACTAACAATCTCATCAATGTAGATTCGAGCCAATTTCTCAACTCGGTAGTCTTCACGGATAGGCAGAAAATGGGCAGATTTTGTTAAACGGTCGATAATCACCCATATGCTATCATGACCACGAGACGTGTGCGGGAGTTTGGTTATGAAGTCCAAGGAAATACACTCCCACTTCCACACAGGTATCTCGGGTTGTTTAAGCAAGCCAGATGGACGCTGGTGCTCGGCCTTAACCTTCGAACAAGTAAGGCATTTGGATACGTACAGAGCGATATCCTTTTTCATACCAGGCCACCAGTATTGGGTACGAAGGTCCTTGTACATTTTGTCTGCACCCGGATGGATAGAATAACGAGTTTTGTGGGCCTCGTTCATGACAAAAGTGCGGAGATTATCACGGTCAGGAATCCAAATGCGGTTTAGAAAGTAAAGCAACCCATTGGGTTTAGTTTCAAGCTGGAGTTCTGCACCGCAAGACATTTCGTTGTACCAATTCCCTTCCGTGACCGAAAGATGTTGTGCTTCCAGGATACGGGTTTGAATATCATTTTGGATACGAATACTATGGATCTTGATAGGTTCTTTACGACTGAGAGCATCGGCCACGACATTCGCCTTACCAGGATGGTAACGGATGTTGCAGTCGTAGTCGTTTAATAGTTCAACCCAACGCCTTTGCCTCATGTTGAGTTCTTTCTGATTGAAGATATGCTGGAGACTCTTATGGTCGGTGAAAATTTCACACTTAGTGCCATATAAGTAGTGTCTCCAAATTTTGAGAGCGAATACGACCGCACCCAGCTCAAGATCGTGCGTCGTATAATTCTTCTCATGGATTTTGAGTTGTCGATACGCGTAAGCAATCACTTTGCCCCGTTGCATAAGAACACAACCAAGACCTAAGTGAGAGGCGTCGCAGTAGACGACAAAGTCTTCAGTTCCGTCAGGAAGAGTTAAGATATCGCACAATTTTTGTTTTAGGGTCTGGAAGGCTTCCTCTTGCTTTGGTCCCCACTCGTAGGGCTTGCCTTTGTGTGTTAAGGCAGTGAGTGGCACCGCAATTTTGGAAAAGTTGGCTATGAAACGACGATAATAGCCAGCTAAGCCAAGAAAAGAGCGGACTTCGGTAGGGGTCTTTGGAGTTTGCCAGTTCTTCACTGCTTCAATCTTAGCAGGATCCACGTGAATACCCTTCTCGTTGACTATGTGTCCCAAGAATTGGACCTCTTTAAGCCAAAATTCACACTTGGAGAACTTAGCGTATAGTTGCTCCTTCTTCAAGAGATCCAAAACCAAACGCAGGTGTTTCTCGTGCTCTGCTTTTGATTTGGAATAGATTAAGATATCGTCAATGAAGACGATCACGAACTTGTCCAAATACGGCTTACACACGCGGTTCATAAGATCCATGAATACCGCGGGTGCGTTGGTTAGACCAAAGGGCATAACCATGAATTCATAATGGCCGTATCTTGTACGAAAAGCTGTCTTTGGGATATCAGATTCGAGGACTCGTAACTGGTGGTAACCAGAACGAAGATCAATCTTCAAGAAATAAGTCGAGCCTTGAAGCTGATCAAACAAATCATCAATCCTTGGGAGCGGATAACGGTTCTTCACAGTAAGCTTGTTGAGCTCCCGGTAGTCGATGCACATCCGGAACGAACCATCCTTCTTTTTGACAAATAATACAGGTGCTCCCCAAGGAGAAACACTAGGGCGGATAAACCCTTTGTCAGAAAGTTCCCGGAGTTGGCTTGCGAGTTCTTGCATTTCTGACGGCGCAAGACGATAAGGAGACTTTGCTACAGGATTTGCTCCAGGCACTAAATCAATGCGAAATTCGACTTGACGTACCGGAGGAAGACCAGGTAAGTCCTCGGGAAATACTTCCGGAAAGTCTTTGATCACGGGGATATCTTGAGGACTCTTGTCTTTGCTCTTCTTATCCACAATATGGGCCAAGAACGCCACGCATTTCTTTCGGAGGTACTTCTGTGCGGTGGTGCAAGACATAAGTTTTAGCCCGTTCGACGGCTTCTCTCCGTAGACTTCCAGAATGTCACCTGAGCCGAGAGGAATACGAATATACTTGTCAAAGCAGATAACTTCAGCATGGTGCTCAGTCAGCCAATCCATGCCTACTATGATGTCAAAACCTCCAAGCGCCATAGGAATAAGATTGAAAGAGAAGTCATGCTCGTTCAAATTTAGAGTACAGTTTCTAATGATAGAATAACACGAGACAGAATAACCGTCCGCTACTAAGATGTCAAATGGTTTGTCTAGTTTAGCTCGATTCATGGCAAGTTGTGGTTCAAATTCAAAAGATACAAAGCTTCTATCTGAACCAGTATCAAATAGGATAGAGGCATATTGCTGGTTAATTAGGTACGTACCGTTCACCACCTCGTTGTTGGCTTGAGCCTCATTAGCATTAATGTTGAAGGCACGTCCACGAGCTGCGGGGTTTGCATTCCCTTGGTTCACGTTTCCCCGGTTCATGTTTCCTTGATTCATGTTCCTTTGGATCATATTACCCTGGTTCATGTTGGCCTGGTTTACAATGACCAACCTAGGGCATCGGTTTCTGAAATGGTTCGGGTCACCGCACTCATAACAGGCACGACCCTGGTTGATAGCAGCAGGAACCGGGACAGCAGGAACGGGAACGGCTGGCTGATAGAATTGTGGTGCTGGAGGGATACGGCAGGTAGCTGCCCAGTGCCCATAACGTCCGCATAGGGTGCACACACGGCATGGAGATTGGGCAGGGTGGTGTAGTCTGCAAGTGTTGCACAGCGGTGAGTTTCCCACATATTGTTTCTTGTTGGGGTTGGAGGTAGTTGGGGCTACTTAGGCCAAAGGAACAGCTGGAGTAACAATGGCAAAGTTCTTGCCCTTCCTCTTTTTGTTGTTGAAAGAAGACACAGGTCGGGTCTCCTTGGAAGATTCAGCAGTGACCTTCTCAGGCACTTTCTTGGCACCCTTTTTGAATAGGGTTCCAGCCTTGATATGGTTATCAGATAAGGTGGCAGCAAGACGGATGGCTTCCTCAAGGGTTGTCGGTTTGCTACCCAGGACAGTGTCTTGAATCTGCATGGGCAGACCATTGATGTATTTCTCGATTGCTCGAGAGAGAGGAGTGACCATGTGGGGCACCAGTAGACTGAGTTCATGGAAACGAGTGGTATAGGCAAGACTTTCACCACTATCTTGCTTCAAGTCCCAAAATTCGGCTTTTAGCTTCTGGACTTCATTCCGGGGGCAAAACTCTTCTGTCATAAGAGTCTTGACCTCAGCCCAAGATAGGGCTAGTGCAGTTTCCATTCCCCGGTTTCGTTTCTCCCCATTCCACCAGGTGAGTGCCCTCTTTTGGAAGACACTGGTAGCATAGCGAACCTTTAGGTTCTCAGGGCAGTCCGCATTGATGAAGGTTCCTTCAATGCTCTCGAACCATTGGAGAAGTCCAGTGGCTCCTTCGTTCCCGAAGAACTTTGTAGGATTGCAGGAGTTAAAATGCTTGAACGTACACACCGGGTTTCTCGGTGCAGCATTTTGATTCAGCTGATTGACCATAGTGGGCAGGATAGTAGTCATTTGCTGGATAATCCTGTCAGTGAGGTTGTTTCTGCGGTCACGACGGGGAGGCATTCTACAAAGGGACGAATAGAGAGTTCATAAGATACGAAGAGTTGTAAATAAGCTGCAAGTTAATGGTTTAAACCTGGATGGTACCCTAGTGGGCACATTGACTTAGCAAGGCTCTGTAGGTTCATCTTAATGTTTGAGGAGTCATGCTTTAGCCTATAAGTGGACACTCATCCCAAGAATTCCCAGGAAAGCATAACTGGTCCATCGGTTGATTTGGATTTATACGAAATGCTTTCCTAGACAGAATTCCCAGAATACAGGCATCCACCCTTCCGGATTGCACAAATCCCCATTCATTAGTTAGAACCCACATACCTTCTGGAGTTTTGTTTGGGTTACACTTTTTAGTCTAAGAGTATAGCTCACTTGTAGTTCACGTAGTTGCATCAGGTAGCTAGAAATAGATAGTTGTAGATAAGCATAGCATAGAGGAGTTCCTAATGAAATACACGAGTTAAACTCATGTTTGGGACTCCTAGGTTATAGTCTAGGTCATGTGTCTAATAACCTAATTCCCTATAACCATGGCTCTGATACCAATCTGTCACACCCCGGCCGGCGGCGGATTAACGTCGGGGCTGACACGGTTGTTCAAAAGCTCATGATCATCTATTTAATGCGAAGATATTTATTAAACCATATTAAATAATCCGTTACAAGAACAAAAAGACAAAAGTTTAACATGACATATATTTCAGTTCATTAGCTAGGTCCAAGTCCTACGTGAGCAGCAAAGGCCTTAAGCAGGTGCACCTGAAACATGCGAGTAAAAGTCAACTACAAGTAGTTGGTGAGCAACATAGGTTTTGACACCAATACCAAAGTTTAGATAAAGTTTACGATTCAAAAGATTCTAATACAGATCTAAAGCATATCTAATAACACATAAGGCTCCAAGCGTACAGTTCAACCCTGGTAAATGAAATATAGCTGCCACAATCCCACGGATTGCCGTTTTGATAAAAGGGTTAGATAACACTCGAAGTTTTATAGTTCACATGGGGAGATACACCCATGACAATAGTTCACATCCAACATGGGGAGATACACCCATGATGATGGTTCACACCAACAACAACCCGCCAAGGCTATGTGGTAAGTTTAGTTTAGTTTCGGTTTCCCCTATAAATGATCATGTTAGGTACTGCCTTAGGCTTGCAACACAAGTTAATGAACGTACTGGCATGCATTCATGCAATGGTCACCAAATAGTTAAAGATATAAAGCATGTAGGTCATAGCAAAGAATCAAGTTAAAGAATCGTGTAGATAAGATAGTTAATGCATGTTTCACCCCAAAACAAAAGCAGTAAAAAAGGGGCTATGAATACTCACATGAATGAGGAGCTAAAGATGATTGAGTTCGATAAGTTGGATGGATATTGTGAGGAATACTCACAACAAACCTACAAGATAGATTTGGATTCTAGGATTGAGATAGGTTGTACTAGATAATAAGATTTGAGATTGAAGATAAGTTTGTATAAGTTTTGTATTTTAAAAGATTATTTAAGGTTGCTAGACATAATATGTATAATAGTTGGAGTATTCGAGATGACACGATTTATATATTTAGATTAAGGTATTTATAAATAGGTTGATAAAACAAAAACATGGATAATCCTATCAAGACTTTATAGAATAATTAGATTTTAATTGAATGAAAGAGATTTTGTATAATTATTTATTTAAAAAAAAATAATCATTTAATTATTTAAATAATTATCCTTTGTCAAAATAATTATCATTATGTTTTAAAGATTTTAATAATGCTTAATAATAACATTATTAATTTATAAGATAGATAAGTAAATTCGTCTAAACAATATATTTATTTAGAAATACAAAGTTTCATGGTTTCAAATAAAAAGAAGATTAATAAAATTTTGAGAATTGATTTAATTGAATTTCTAAATATTTAGATTATATATAAAAGTTTAAAAGTAACCTAAAATAAGTAAAAGTTATTTTATAAATTTTAGATTTTATGGTTTTATGATTTTAGAATTTTATATAATTTTATTTAGAATTTTTGAAATTTTAAAATGTAGAAAAGAAGGTTTTAAAAAGGAAAACAGGAAATTTCCCACCCCTGGGATTCGAACCGGCGACCTCACCCGGGCCGCACACACGGGCGCCTTAACCATCAGACCAGGGCTTATGCCTTGGTCTATAACCAGTTCATTTAAATCAAAACCCGAAGTTCCCAAGTCATCTCCTTCCCTAATTGAAATCCGAAACCCTAACCCCTCGGATCGTTCGATCGAGCAAACAATCGAAACCCATTTCATGGGGCTTTCGTTCCTTGGATCAAGACGAGTCTGAGCACATAAATTTTACCTGGAATGATTATAAATCGAGTGAGAACGACAGAAGGGATCGAGTCCGGTTTCCTTTGCATTCGACGGAGTTTTGGGGATGAAATGCAGTAGGTACGATCGTGTAGAGAGTTTGAGGTGGGTGTTGCGAAGGCGTGGATACTGGTTTTATAGTCGGATTTCGTGATAAACGTACGGTTTGAGGTCCCGATCGATCAAGGACGGTTACGAGTCGTTTGGACTCGATTTCATTGAATTTTTGTTAAGATTTGTCCGTTATGGATGACTGGAACCGTCGCGGATCGTCTACGAGAGATTTGATCATGGTTACTCAATCAATTCGGCGCTTTGGGGATCAAATCCGTCGAAGAAGGGGGGAGAACACCCTCTTTTGACTTTCTGGAGTCAACTCCGGTTGGGGGGGGGGAAAGAGGTTTCCGAAATTGCAATTTAGTCCCTGATGTTCTAAGGTTTTATTATTTCCTGCATAACTTTAGGTTTTAAGTTAAGTTAAGTTTCAGGATTTCCAGATCAAACCCTAACTTTTATAAAGTATAAAAAATTGTAACTCTATAAATTTATATAACCCAAATACCTTATTTAGTTATAATGATAATGTTAAAATGTAGTAAGACTTATTTTAATTAAAATCATAATTCAAATTGAAGTAATTGTTTTTAATAAATTTATATAAATTTGATGGTTAATTCCTATTTCCTTGAATGAATTTATTAAATGATCAATATCATCTATTAATTATAATTTTTGAAGTTTGTAAATACATGTATTAAGTAGGTTTTGAAATAATTATGTACATTTATTTAGTAGAATAGAAATAAACATTTATCTACTTATCATTTTGTAATGATGGTATTAAATGTATGCATATAAAAGATATTAAATAATTTATTGAAATGTATAAATGTATCTATTAAAATAAATGAGTTACAATGCCGGAATAGTTTAAAAGGTCGGAATTTCTTGGGGATTACACAGATAACCAGGGAATTACAAATCGATTGACCTAATTGATACCTGAATTGGCGTAGGAATGAATGAGGACGACATGATCAAGTGTTCGGCTGATCTTGGTGCTCGACAAGCTCCTTGCAGTGATGCGCGGCTCGATTGTAGGATGAGAGAGTTTGGGTGGACGTATACGAGGGTGGGAGGAGGATTGAATTCGTTTAATTCCTCCTGTAATGGCTGAATTGATTTCGACTTGACAGTAATGGTTGCGGACGACTGATTACGCGTAAATTCACCGATTTGGGAGTGAATTGGGTCCTGATAATGGTCCAGGTACAGTCGAGATTGACTGGTGAGTGAATCGCGGGATTGGGACGCGTAAATTTCTGTAATTGAATGTGGATTGACACGGGTTTGACTATCCAAGTCAAATTCTTTCAAAATTCGAATTGGCCGCATTAATGCTTGAATTGGCTTGATGATTGGGCCTGGGTTTGATCGATTTTTGCCTGTGTAACTATGAGGAGTCCAATTAATCATGAATTCGGTCGATGGCAGCCTTGGATTGTCAAGGATTGGGGTGTTTTGATTTTTTGAAAGTCAACTGAGTCTAAAGGGTCAAAATTGGAAGGTATGGGTTAAATTAGAATGGTTTAGGGTTCAAACCAAAGTGAAATTCTTTGTTAATTGTATCTAACTATGGATAATGGTATATATGTGTGCATGTACTTGTGTGATATATATAAAAAAAAATATACATACATCTATATATATATATATATATATAATGTTTTAAAAATGTATACAAGTGAAAATAAAATTCGTTAATTTAGTTGTACTGGAATAAAGACATGAAAGTCAGAAATGTTACAAAACACCTCGGGAATCAAACAGGGTACATAGGACGGTGTACCAGAGCCTTGGGGAAGCAAGAATGGGATTGCACGATCGTGAAATGGGATGCACGACCGTACATCCCCTTCCTGCTTCCCTGTTTTGTCTTTTAGCTGCTGTTTGACTTGTTGTTGACCGGGTTTAACTTCTTGGGGGTCAAAGCTCAGGTTTGGTCTTCCAAAAGCTTGATTTCTTGATGTTGTTTAGTGGCTTTAGCTTTGTTTACTTCGGGATACCGAATAACCTGCAACTATGAAATATTAACGCTTTAAGTATCAATTGCAAGGTTATTAATCAATTAGTATCATAATATGGGGATTATTATGCATGCAAAACATGTATAATTTATGGCATATCAGTACTCACATATGAATGATATATGAATGAAAGGATTATAATGGTAAATATATACATATAAATATATTTATACTCCTGAAAATATGATAAGAAACAATGTTTATACCTACTTGCTTTAAACTAGAACTAATCAGCGTTAGCTGCCTTTTAGTATGCACTTCAGGTAGCAAAAGGAAAGGACGTGCTAAGGCGTGATGGCTGCCCGACACAAGACTGACATCCTATTATATGATTATGTGTTTTCAGACAATAGTTTCCTCTAATTGTTAAAGACTTCCGATGTTTATGTATTTGAATGGTTGTACTCTTCCGCTATGTTTGAATGCTTTATTTAAAGTTCTGTAATAATAACTATGTTTATGAGTAAATCCAACAAGTGGGGCCTCCCGGGTTTGAGGCCTTACAAACTTTACCCAATTCTATATAGTCCGAATAACTTTGGATAAAAGAAAAACCTCTAACATCTTTATCTCCTTTGCCTTTAAAAATAATTCTACCTTTATTTCCAAGGTTTGAAACACACTTCCTCCCCGCACTCTTCGCGTCTATGATACTCGACATCCTGACCGGACTATGGAACCTGGTAACAGCAAACCCCGGACGGACCGAGGAAGTTCTTGATGTATTCGCCTCAATCCTAACTTTGTCGATGATTCCATTATTTTCTTGATTAGAACCATTGTCAAGAAACGTTCCTTCCTGGTCAACCTTTTCCATTCCGTCTACATTATCCAAATGCACCTCTTGATCAATCTGATCCTCCTCTTCCTCGTCCCCAAGTAAATCCTCTTCCTCTTCTCCTACACAACATCCCCCCAAAGAGTCTACTTCCTACTTAACAAGCCGAATGATTGATGGAGACTATTAGAGCACCCACAATGGTGGATGCCATCCACCAAACCAAACACAGCACATCAGCTGCCACATCCACCAAAAAAACTTATTTATTAATAATCTTATTTTTTATATTTCGTATTATTTAAAATAATATAATATTATTTAAAATAATAAAATATTATTAAAAATAAAAAAATCAAATATAAGTGATTTAAGTTAAATCATTAAAAATAAATTAATACAATATAATTTACAACATAATTTGTATTATTTAAAATAATATAATACAATTTAAAATGTATATAATAAAAGTTTTATATGTATTAAAAATAGAAATTAATACATATGACATATATATATCATCGATGGGATATTTAAAAAATTAAAAAAAGAAAAAATAAATTAAATATATTATAATATATCATACGAAAGTTTAAGACTTTTTAATAATATAAATATAAATATATTATAATACATTTTAATAATATAAGTATATAACTATATATATATATATATAGTTGGTTATGAAAAATAATAATATAGTATTGCTTTTAAATGGAGAGGCCCACATGCATTAAATGGAGAAGCTCGTTTGCAGTGAAAGCTTGCATCCGGAATTCCGGACGGCGCTCCAAACCAGACACCGGTGAACACCTGCTCCAACGCGCACCTGCCGTCCGCTTTTGCCACATATGAACCGGACACCCGCATTGGAGGTGCTCTTAGAGTTACTTCAGTAACCTAACATAGTTTATACACTTATTGTTACAAAATTATTCTAAGTACAAATGCTGCTGATAGGCTTATCAGCAGCATTCAGCACAAGTTGCTGCTGATAGGCTTATCAGCAGCGGTCATCCATGTTTGCTGCTGATAGGCTTACCAGCAGCAACCTTCACTCTTTGCAGCTGATAGCTCTATTCACTGAAAACCAAACGTTGCAGCTGACTATCCAGGCCAAGCGTCTCTGACACCTTTCTGCAAAAGCAACTGACAGACTCAAAGCAGAAGGAACCGCTATGGTCAACCAATGACGGACAACAATACACTTCTCCAAGCATGCAAACAATCATGAATAAAGAAAACGTTTCAGTAAAGTTAACTAGATTAGCCTTTACGTGTAATGTAAATTAATAAACAAGATCAACGGCTTGTGTTCGATCTGATCCTTAGAATCAAGGGTCTGTCTTGATTCTAAGTTACTATAAATACTGAGTTGCCACTTCATTGTAAGTGTGCTTGTAGTGCTTGTCATACTTATTCATTGAGTTTCTCACTTGTAATATTTGCATTCACAAAAGCTTAATACAACAGTGTTTATCAGTATTCTTTGTGTTTACTTGATCATAAATTGTGTAGTTGATTTTGTTTCCGCCAACCTCAACTAAGAAAAGAACCATCTTGTATTCTCACGATCCTACAAGTGGTATCAGAGCTTTGGCTCAGATTAAACAAACTAACATTTGTCTAATCATCTCTGGTTCTATTCTAAACTCTTTCTTTGATCAAGTCACCCAAAATCAAAACAAAAATGGCACAGAGCAATGGCTTTGAAGATATTGGCAGCATCAACCGACCACCAAGGTTGGTATCTGGAGAAGACTATGACATGTGGAAAAATCGCATGGAAAGCTTCTTCTGTTACCAGGAATACGGAATGTGGAGATCCATCAAGGAGGGTCCATATATTCCCATGGTGGCCTCTGCTGATGATGGAGGGCTACAAGTCCCGAAGGAAACCTCCAAGTACTCTGAAGAGGACATCAAGAAAATGGAGGTGGACTTCAAGGCACTAGGAGCCATCCAAATGTGCCTTCCAAATGAAGTTTTTCACAACTTCAGAAGTTACGAAACTGCCAAGGAGCTCTGGGAGGCGCTGGAGAAGATGTTTGTTGGCTCTGAAGAAGTCAAAGAGAACAGAAGGGACATACTGAAGCAGCAGTATGAGAACTTCGTCTGGAGGGAAGGTGAGTCCTTAACTATTTTATATAACCGATTTACCTATCTTGTAGGTGAACTGCAGTGCTCCAAGGTAAAGCTGGAGAATGAAGACATTATCAAGAAGTTCATAAGATCTCTTCCTAGTTGTTGGACATTATACACTGTGTCCATCAGAAGAACAGAGAATCTGAAGACTCTTCAGATGACTGAGCTCTTTGGCATGCTCAAAACCTATGAATTAGAAATGATTCAAGCTAAAGAAAGGAGCTCCAGTTATCAATTAGCTACCACTTCCTCCACTACCTCCTCAGTGCTTCACTCTGATCATTCAGGTCCTAGTGCAAGCAGCTACTATCCTCCCATTGTTACTCACCCTCAGACCCCAACCGCTTCACAATCTAACTCATCACCATTTCTTCTTGAGGCACCTCCTCAACAGCCAACCTCTACTGCTTTTGTCTCTGACAACTCAAGCAGCATGTACTTCATAAAAGAGGATCTGGAATGCTTTCATCCAGATGATCTTGAAGAAATGGATATTCAGCACTCATATGCCATGCTCTCCCTCAGAGCAAAAATGTTCTATTCTAGAACCGGAAGATCATTTCCAAGCAACAACTCAAACAGCAGAGTTGGGCTTGATAAAAGCAAGATCCGTTGTTACAACTGTAACCAAATGGGTCACTTTGCTAGGGAGTGCAAGGAACCTAAAGCCAATCAGGGTGCCGGCCATCAAAGACAAGCCTACCAAAGTCAGCCCAGACAACAGCAGCAGCAACAAACTCCCCCAGCACAAACTGCAGCCTGTGCAAATGTTGGAACTGCAGAATTCGACTGGAGTTTTCAATATGAAGATGTTCCTGTCTCCAACCAAGCACTTATGGCAGACACTGCAGAGATACCACCTCAGGTATTTGAACATCTATGCTCTCAAGCCTGCATTGATAAAGTTTTAGGTTATAGAAAACATAACCAAAACCTTATAGATCAAAATGAAGAGTTTCTTCAAATGAAATCTGAGTTCAAAAAGGTTGAAATCACTTACAAAGAAAAAATTGAATGCCTTAAGAAAGAGATTTCATCTCTAAAACATGAACAAACCAATCTTGAAACTCAGATTGATGATCTATTAGTAAAACTTAAATCAACCAGAGCTGATCTGGCAGAACAGAAAGTTCATGTTGAAAAATATGAATTTTCTTCTAAAAAGCTACAGAGACTTCTAGATATTCAAGTCCATGAAAAGGTAAAGCTTGGAGGACTTGGATATGGTAAGGAACAGTACAATACTGTTCCTCATCCAGCTGACTATGTTGCCATCTATGAACCAAGCTTCGATGTTGCAAAACTCGACACTGCAAACAGAAATCTTGATCCTCCTATGGATGAACCCCTTGTTAAAGACTGCACTACCTCATCAGAATCTGAGTTAACCTTCTCAGACCATGATGAAACCAGTACAGCCTCATCTGAAGCTGTTCTGAATAGAGTCCCAGTCCCTACTGTTCTCCCAGCTGTTCCAGCCCCTGTACCATTCAAACAGATCAGGATCAGCTATCCTCCAGGTGGAAGAAAGCTAAACATTCAGAAGGGACAGACATCAGGATCCACAAACTCCAAGCCTCAGTTCATGCCAAATCAGAAGAATTAGCAACAAGTTAGAAGAGTTACGACCAAGAAAACTCAGTTCAGAAACTCTTCTTCTCCACCAAGGAAGCAGCAGCCCAAAGTTCAGCAGTCCTGCATCATATGTGGGGAATCAAACCACTTTGCTGCAAAATGTCAGTTTAACCCCTTCAACCAGATCCTTCTTCAATCAGCGCATAAAGGATCAGCATACTTCAGTTGATAGGCCATCTGCAGCCAGTAGAAGAGTTGAAACTGCAGAAAAACACAAGCAGCAGCAAAAGGCAAAGCCTTCAGCAGCCACCAAATTTGCTGCTGCTCAAACAAAGCAGTCAGCAGCAAAAACTAAATCTGCTGCTGCTCCAACTAAGCCTTCAGCAGCAAAAGCAAAATCTGCTGCTGAAAGGCCAAGGCCATCAGCAGCAACATCTGCAGCTGATAAGCTGAAGCCATCAGCAGCAAAACCTGCCGCTGCTGACAAGCCAAAACCTCAAGCAGGAAAACCAGCTGCTGATAGAGCAAATTCATCAGCTGCCAAAGCCAAATCCGCAGCCGATAAAGAAAAGAGAACTGGAAAACCACTACTTAAGCAATGGAAAGCCAAAATCTCTGCTCCTGTCAGCAAAATCATCATCGGTGCTGTTGAATGCACGCATGATGAATCAGAAAGTCCAAGAACTTTTTTCTTCAAAAAGGAGAGCTCTTGGACCACTCCCACTAACTAAATCTCTTTCATGTGCAGGGACAGCCAGGTAACAAGAATAACACCTGGGTGGTAGATAGCGGCTGTTCCAGGCACATGACAGGCAACAGGTCCATCCTCTCCAACTTCAGACATTTCAATGGAGGATATGTTGCCTTTGGGAGTGACTCAAAAGGTGGATCTATCACTGGACAAGGCACTGTGTCCAATGAGAGGATGAGCATTGAAAGAGTCAACTATGTTAAAGAACTTGACTTCAATCTCATGAGTGTTTCCCAAGTATGTGATCAAAAGCATTGGATGCTCTTCACTGACAAAGAATGCTTTGTGTTAGCTCCTGGCCTATCTAAACCCCCGCCAGAGAAGATTCTCCTAACTGCTCAAAGAAAGGACAACTTATATGTGCTTGACATGAATGAAGTCACTCCATCTGGTAGTGTTTCATGTTTTCTGTTAAAGGCATCAGTTGATGAATCCGCTCTCTGGCACAGGAGGTTAAGCCATGTTAACATCAAAACAATCAATAAATTAGTGATAGACAATCTTGTCAGAGGGCTTCCTGACAAGGAATTCCAGCTAGACGATCACTGCATTGCCTGCTTGAAGGGAAAACAACACAAGAGTTCCCATAAGCCCAAGACATTGAACACAAATGACACTCCTCTCCAGCTACTGCATATGGATCTCTTTGGTCCTACAAATGTCATGTCAATGGGCAAAAAGTCCTACTGTCTGGTGATCACTGATGACTTCTCCAGATTCTCTTGGGTATTCTTCCTAAGAACAAAAGATGAAACTGCTGAGATTCTCAAATCCTATATTCTCAGGGTAGAGAATCAAAGCAATCTGAAGGTAAAGATCATAAGGTGTGATCAGGGAACAGAGTTCAAAAATCACACTTTGAACAGTTTCTGTGAGAGCAAGGGCATTGAAAGGCAGTACAGTGCTCCAAGAACTCCTCAACAAAATGGGGTTGCTGAAAGAAGAAACAGGACTCTGATTGAATCAGCAAGATCTATGCTGGCTGACTCAAAGCTGCCCCTTACTTTCTGGGCAGAAGCAGTAAGCACAGCTTGTTATGTGCAGAATAGAGTCCTTATTGTTAAGCCTCTCCAGAAAACTCCCTATGAACTCTGGCTCAAAAGAGTTCCCTACATTGGCTTCCTGAAGCCCTTTGGATGTCCATGTACCATCCTCATCACACATGGAGTTCTTCCTAAATTCGGTGCAAAGTCTGATGAAGGTTACTTTGTGGGTTACTCCTCTCAATCGAAGGCCTACCGAGTGTTCAATTCTAGGACTCGGATTGTGGAAGAATCTGCTAATGTGGAATGCAGGGAACACGTTGTCTGTGAACAAGGCAAAGGTCCCATCTGGCTTTTTGATATAGACTCCTTCACCCAGATATTTGAGCCCCTCATATTCTCAAATATGGAGCCTCCTTCTTCAAACTCAACACCTTCTACCTCAACCTCTTCTTCTGACTACAGACTGGAGTTTCCCAGTCCCCACATCAGGATGAAAAGGCCATCCATTGATCCTCCATCAGTGGCAGAAGCTATTGAAGCCAGTGCAGGTGAAGCAGGTACATCCAACACCACAAGCAGCAATCTCTCTGACAATGAAATCCTAAATGAAGCCTCCTCAATTCATGCTGAAGAGGCCTCTGATGCTAATGCTGCTGACTATGTGGAACACAATGATCAGATCCTCCAAGCTCCTCTCCACACATCTGAAGACAATACTGATCTAAACCACAGTAAGCTTGAAGAGGGAATACGACTGGATGTGATACCTGCTCAGAGAATAAACAAAGAGCATCCTCTGGAAAACATCATTGGCCAAGTCCACACAGGCATCCAGACAAGAAGTAAGTCTCATGAAGCCAACATTTGTTTGTTCTCTTGCTTTCTATCACAGGTGGAACCCAAAAGGATTGATGAAGCTCTCAAGCACAACAGCTGGATTGAAGCAATGCAGGAAGAATTGCTGCAATTCAAAAGACAAGATGTTTGGAAGCTTGTTGATCTTCCACCTGGTCAAACAGCCATTGGAACAAGATGGGTCTTCAGAAACAAGCAAGATGAGAGGGGCATCGTAGTCAAGAACAAAGCCAGACTGGTAGCTCAAGGTTACACTCAAGAAGAAGGCATTGACTATGATGAAGTTTTTGCTCCTGTTGCCCGTCTGGAAGCCATTAGAATTTTTATGGCTTATGCAGCATCCAAAAACTTTATGGTCTATCAAATGGATGTGAAGAGTGCCTTTCTGTATGGCACGATTGATGAAGAGGTCTATGTCAAACAGCCTCCAGGCTTTGTAGATCCTGCACATCCAAATAAGGTTTTAAAACTGGACAAAGCTCTCTACGGCTTACACCAAGCCCCAAGAGCCTGGTATGAAACTTTATCTGGATATCTACTTAGCAACAACTTCAGAAGGGGGGCCATTGATCAGACGCTTTTCATCAAAGATGAAGGGGGAGAAATTTTGTTGGTCCAGATTTATGTTGATGACATTATCTTTGGATCTACAAGAAAGAAGCTTTGCAAAGACTTTGAAGTTCTGATGCATTCCAAATTTGAAATGAGTTCAATGGGTGAACTAAATTTCTTTTTAGGACTTCAAGTCAAACAGGTACCAACTGGAATCTTCATAAGTCAATCCAAGTATGTCAAAAGCATCTTGGAGAGGTTCAAAATGACTGACTGCTCTGCTGCAAGAACTCCTATGCAAGTGCACCATCAATTATCTCCGGATAAAGAAGGACAAGACACTGATCAACATCAGTACCGAGCAATGATAGGGTCTCTCATGTACCTCACTGCCTCAAGACCAGATATCATGTTTGCAGTTTGTCTCTGCGCAATATTTCAAGCAGCTCCAAAAGTGTCTAATCTTCAAGCTGTCAAAAGGGTTCTTCGATACCTAAAGGGAGCTCCAAAACTTGGGCTATGGTATCCAAAGAATGAAAATGTCAATCTCTATGCCTACACTGACAGTGACTATGGGGGTTGTAACTTGGACAAAAAGTCCACATCTGGGGGATGTCAATTTCTTGGAGGAAAGCTCATCTCATGGCAATGCAAAAAGCAAACATATGTTTCTACTTCAACAGCTGAAGCAGAATACATTGCAGCTTCAAGCTGCTGTGCACAGGTCATCTGGATCCAAAATCAAATGCTTGACTATGGAATGACCTTCATGCAGACTCCAATTCACATTGACAACATGAGTGCTATCTCTATCACAAACAATCCGGTGCAGCACTCAAATACAAAGCACATCGACATCAGGTACCATTTCATAAGAGATCAAGCTGAGAAAAAGAGAATTATTTTAACCAAAGTTCATACAAATGAGCAATATGCTGATCTGTTTACAAAACCTTTTGATGAAGCTAGATTCAGATATTTAGTTGAATCAATTGGTATGATGAACTTTGATTAAAATCCATCTCAAGTTTCTCCTTAAAATGTGTCTTTTTGTCCATTGTTGTAAATAAAAGTTATGGGTCAGCAGCATTTTTGTCCTTCAGCTGCTGACAGGTAAAAGCATCAGCAGCAAAAGTTTTGCCACTGATAGCTTTAAGTTATCAGCAGGTACATGTTTCCTGCGGATAGCTTTAAGGCTTTCAGCAGCAATTCCTTTGCTGCAGATCTTTAAACCTTTCAGCAGCAAAATCTGCTGCTGACAGACTTATCTTTCCGCAGCAACCAAGTTTGCAGCGGATAGGCTTATTCATCAGCTGCAACCAATTTTGCTGCGGATACTCTTATCTTTCAGCAGCAACCAAGTTTGCTGCTGATGGGTAAACATAAGTCTAAATTAACTTTTACCCGCTGTAAAATTTACCGTCAGTCCCTTCCATGACTGCCTTGGTGTATTACAGCTGTAACAACGAAAAGTGAAACAGGTTGTACTGTACAAGTGAAGTTTCTTTTTCATCGTCTGACGTTATATCACTATCTCGAACGTTCCCACCACCTCTTCATTTTCAATTTCAAACCCTAACCTTCCATCACTTTCTCTCCCGTCCCCACAGCATTCAAAGCCCTCCATAATCAACCACCATTCAAACACCCTTCTCTTTTCCCTCCAAATCCATCACAATGGCAGGAGCAGACATAAACAACCCAAATGACAAGTTTGCTCCATACCACAACCTCACTGCATACCTAATAAAAGGCAAGAAGTCCGAGGGTTTCGACGGTATGATCGACTTCCTCTGTCGGTCCAAAATTTACCATGCCCTAACCGTCAACCCAACCATATATACTTCACACATGGAAGATTTTTGGAGCTCAGCCGTGTATTCTACTGAACAGGGCACTCCTCAAATCAGACGCACAGTAGACGGTAAGGAAATGATCATCACTGAAGCAAAGCTCCGCCAACACCTCAAGCTTCAGGATGAAGGGGACGCCCTCTCTTACCCAAGAGACGTATACATGAGGACCTTTGTATCCATAGGGTACACTGGGAATCAAACAGAATATACGATAGAGAAGGCTCTCATGGGTCCCAAATGGAAGTATCTCTGCCACACTCTTCTCCAATGCATATCTCAAAAGAGGAGTGGCTGGAACCAACTAAGCTCCGGACTTGCGTCGGCAATTCACGGTATGATAACTGGAGCAGGTTTTAATTTTTCCCACCTCATTTTTGAAGGTTTGAAATACAACCTTCAAGAAGGGGTGAAATCTCAGTTCTTTATGTACCCAAGATTCTTGCAAGAAGTGTTCAATATTGAACACCAAGATCTTTCAAAAACTGCAAGAATCTACTCAATTCTGGGACATAATAACAATATTTTTCAAAGCATGAGAACAATTTCATCAAAGTTCTCAGGGGCCGATGTTCCATTGTTGTCTACAATGTTGAACACGCAAAGTGCCAGGGTGACAGTTCAGCAAACCCAGCTGATACTGATCCCACACCCTCCACCTCACTGCCACAAACTCAACCTACTGTTTCCCTTGATCGAACCCCTGTGCATTCTTCTGAGGATGCACAGGCACATACATTACTCATCCCCAGTTTGATTGCTCAACCGGAACACAGGGCCCCGGTTGCAGCCAAGTATACAAGGAAGAGGGGCAAGAGAACTCCTTCTTCTCTTGCCTCCAAGGCCCAAATCCAAGCCAACATCCCTCACTCAGAATCACAACATTCTAGTGAGAATATCATAAGGGAAAGCCACATTGCTAGGGAGTCTCCTTCGGAAGTCTCTCTATTAGGATTAGGATCACTTCCCGGATCCATAGAACAGCCCTTCGAGCCATTCCTCTCTTCTTTGAACTTAAGTGTAGAGGAACCTGACCAAAGTGATGTACCTTCTCCAACTACCACTATCAAGGGGGTACTGATTGGTCTTGCTTCCGAAACACCCAGCCTAAGTTCTTCACCATTGAAGGTCCACTCTGGGAGTATTGAAAGAGTGGATGTGGACGAGGCTGTCACTACTGCTGGTCCATCAACTGACCAGGAGGACAGTTACAACATCTTTAAGACCTCAACCACGGCAACTCACGGTGAGGGTGTTTCCTTGGAAACTCCCTTCACTGAGAGGAATCCCAGGCGCCAAGAAACCACGGGTGATGGGGATGCTGAGGCTAGGCCTACGGCCCCATCTGGGTCCAAGGATTCCACAACTGTGGATGAGGACAGACTGAAACTTCATAACATGGAATTGACGGCCAGGGTGGCTATGCTAGAGGCTGAAATGTCCAAACTAAGACACCAAGTCGCTATGCATGAAGCCCATAAATGCCCAACTTTAGCCTCTCCCTCTCTTGTATCAGTAGGCACCCAAACTGATGCTTACCTGTCTGCTGA
This sequence comes from Smallanthus sonchifolius, assembly GCA_023525975.1. Classification (NCBI taxonomy): domain Eukaryota; kingdom Viridiplantae; phylum Streptophyta; class Magnoliopsida; order Asterales; family Asteraceae; genus Smallanthus; species Smallanthus sonchifolius. Next base: position 44,822,713 of record CM042023.1, read on the forward strand.
TGCAACCAAAAAGGGGGAGATGGTTTCTATGGAAGATGATACAGACAGTCTTGACGACTGGATATAGGAGCAGGCTGCCTTCCAAAGCTCACTTTACAGGCCAGCTTTTGTACAGGTCTACGACTTGCCAGTATCAGAAGATGAAGAAGAAGAGATCTCTAAAGACTGGAAGTTGGTTGTCAGGGTTGTGGATGAAGTGCTGACTGATGTTGAAGGCAAAGATCAAACATCTACATTGGTCAGCATCATCCCTGAAGCAGCAGCCATCATAGGTCAATCCACTACCCCCCAAATCTTCAAATCTTCAAAGAAGCTAGAGTTTGACTCTATTCTAGCTTGGGGGTATGATGGATCAGCTGAGAGGTTCTGGACTGGATGGGAGTTCAGCGGAGTAGAAGAGCTGAACTGGAACTCACTCAATGCCCTCCAAGTCCTACAACTATATCTATCTAACTGCATCAACTCTTCAACGGATCTCTCAGCAGAACTTGCCATTGGCAGGTTCTATGACCTGATGGAGGATAATCTACCCAAGTTCAGAAGACTCCTACAAACAGCAAGACGGGTAGCTTATCCTGAATCTTCGTCGGCCGCAGAAAGAAGACTGTCTCCCAACAATCTTGCAATAACAAGGAGCAGTCTTCTCACTGAAGAAGGAGTTCTGGGCCTTCAAAGATTTCTGTATGCCTTCCTGGTCAAGGACTCGGACGTGCTAGGATGGGTAAGCACTAGGCTCCTTGACCACGCTTTCTTCCTAAGCAACGGTTCTGCTCTCATCATCAACACCAGGAACATCCTTCAGCTACCAACAAATTTCCTCCACAAGATCTATCTACTAAAATCCAACATCTGCAATGTCAACTCCCTTGAAAGCCAGGCGATGATAGCAATTATCAAAGCTCACCTTGAGAAGGAAGGAAGGATTGATGAGGAAGAAGATGTGTCATCCTCTGACACTGACGCTGCAGCTTATGAAGCAAGATCCTCTGTGAGAGAAAGGCAGCTAGAACTTACAGATCCTGAGTGCCAAACTGAAGACCTTCCCTTATCTACCTCTCAACATGCCAATGAAGCCGAGGCAGAGATTCCAACAGCACAACAATCAGCTGTTTCTGTGATCAGTGAAGCCAGAGCAGAGGCATCCAATGTTAATAAAGGGAAGGGCATCATGACAAAAGAGGATGAAGAGAGGTTGCAAAAGGAAAAGAAAGAGAAAGAAGAGAGAAGAAGGAAAAGAGAAGAAGAAGAGTTGGCTGAAGAGATGGCTCAAAAACAAAGGCATGAAGATAGAAAGGCAGCCATTCTTCTCAGACAACAGACAATCCAGCTGTATGCCAAACAGCTGGATGAAATGAAGGTAAAAGTCCATGCAGGGTCTCAAGTTGAGGAAGATGAACGACTTGCTAGACAGCTGCAGGAACAGTTTGCAAAAAAAGAAGAAGCTAAAAAGAAAAGGAAGGAAGATGCTAATTTTAGAATCACTGATTCTAAATTAGCAAAAGAATTAAGGGAGGAGTGGACTGAAGCTCTGATCTCTCAAGGTGAGGATGCAGACTACCTTGAAAACTGTCAAACAAAGAGATCTATAGAGCCTTCATGGGTCAGCAGGGGGAATTGGCAAGGAAAAAGAAAGATGAAGAGAAAGAAAAAGCTCAACAGAAGTCAAAGAAAGCCATTGCCCTTAATCTAAGGACCCATGAAGAAAGGAAGAAGATGACTGACTTCCTTAAGGCAAGGGGAGAAAGTGGAAAAAGGTTAGGTCCCATGTCCTTCATGAACCTACAAGCCCTGTATACAACAGTGAAAAAGGAAGAGGAAGAAAGACTGGAAAAGAGACCAGTCAAGAAACAAAGAACCTCTGCACCAGAAACTACTTCCTCTCTCCAAACACCATCCACAAACATCCCCAAGCCTTCCACTCCTCCACCCAAAAAGTCCAAGTCATCCCACCCAGCTCCCACTCATCAGGGGGAGAACTGAGAGATACCCAAACCCACTCCTAAACCACTCCTAAACAAGAAGACTCAAGAAATATAGTTAACTGGTTCTACAATTCACAAGATCAAGTGTTTGAGATCTTCAGGGGGAGAACTGAGAGAAGAAGATCCACTTACAGGTCTGTTGATGAGGTTCTGTAATTACCTGATTCCGATCTTCAAAGAATTTTAGAGCTGGGTGAAGCTCATAAGCCTACAAATGAGAGTGGGAAACATCTTATGCTAGCTATCAGACACTACTTCAATCCTAGCAAAGATGTGGTCATGAATATCAAACCACTCAAGTCTCACTCTCCATTTGTATCTTGGTCCTATAATGCTGAGTTGGATGAATTCACTTTGATTGATGTAAAGAAGCAGCAGATGAGATGTTCAAGCAAAGCTATCTACAAAATGCCACACAAAGACATCAAGACTCTGTCTGAACTTCCATTGAATAATCCCAGCAAGGATCAAAGAGGCTATGAAGTGGAAAGAATAGTCAGCCATATGCAAAAGCTTCAGCAACAAAGGGACTAGAAGAATTTTGGTAGCATCAGTCTGGGGGGAGTTTGTAGAACCAAAGACTGATTGTTACAAAATTATTCTAAGTACAAATGCTGCTGATAGGCTTATCAGCAGCATTCAGCACAAGTTGATGCTGATAGGCTTATCAGCAGCATTCAGCACAAGTTGCTGCTGATAGGCTTATCAGCAGCGGTCATCCATGTTTGCTGCTGATAGGCTTACTAGCAGCAACCTTCACTCTTTGCAGCTGATAGCTCTATTCACTGAAAACCAAACGTTGCAGCTGACTATCCAGGCCAAGCGTCTCTGACACCTTTCTGCAAAAGCAACTGACAGACTCAAAGCAGAAGGAACCGCTATGGTCAACCAATGACGGACAACAATACACTTCTCCAAGCATGCAAACAATCATGAATAAAGAAAACGTTTCAGTAAAGTTAACTAGATTAGCCTTTACGTGTAATGTAAATTAATAAACAAGATCAACGGCTTGTGTTCGATCTGATCCTTAGAATCAAGGGTCTGTCTTGATTCTAAGTTACTATAAATACTGAGTTGCCACTTCATTGTAAGTGTGCTTGTAGTGCTTGTCATACTTATTCATTGAGTTTCTCACTTGTAATCTTTGCATTCACAAAAGCTTAATACAACAGTGTTTATCAGTATTCTTTGTGTTTACTTGATCATAAATTGTGTAGTTGATTTTGTTTCCGCCAACCTCAACTAAGAAAAGAACCATCTTCTATTCTCACGATCCTACAGAGCACCCACAATGGTGGATGCCATCCACCAAACCAAACGCAGCACATCAGCTGCCACATCCACCAAAAAAACTTATTTATTAATAATCTTATTTTTTATATTTCGTATTATTTAAAATAATATAATATTATTTAAAATAATAAAATATTATTAAAAATAAAAAAATCAAATATAAGTGATTTAAGTTAAATCATTAAAAATAAATTAATACAATATAATTTACAACATAATTTGTATTATTTAAAATAATATAATACAATTTAAAATGTATATAATAAAAGTTTTATATGTGATAAAAATAGAAATTAATACATATGACATATATATATCATCGATGGGATATTTAAAAAATTAAAAAAAGAAAAAATAAATTAAATATATTATAATATATCATACGAAAGTTTAAGACTTTTTAATAATATAAATATAAATATATTATAATACATTTTAATAATATAAGTATATAACTATATATATATATAGTTGGTTATGAAAAATAATAATATAGTATTGCTTTTAAATGGAGAGGCCCACATGCATTAAATGGAGAAGCTCGTTTGCAGTGAAAGCTTGCATCCGGAATTCCGGACGGCGCTCCAAACCAGACACCGGTGAACACCTGCTCCAACGCGCACCTGCCGTCCGCTTTTGCCACATATGAACCGGACACCCGCATTGGAGGTGCTCTTAGAGTTACTTCAGTAACCTAACATAGTTTATACACTTATTGTAATTTGTTTATTTTCGTGTAATATTTATTCATATATAATATCCTTAATCCACCAATTTGGGTGTTGAGTTTTTCACCTTAACAGAGACCACAAGGAAGTTTCCTTAACCTCCACCTCATAATTAACCGCCTTTGTCTTCACGCGAATTTTCTCGTTTATCGTTGCTAAACAATTTGTTCTCACGTAAACTCTACCCACTGCTATACTTTCATCTTCGTCCTCATCCCCAAACAAATACTCCTTTCATACCCGACACGACTTCCGCAAAGGATTTAAGATGACTAGGAGCCATCTTCTTTGAACTGACAATAACCCCCAGCTTCTCCTTAACAAACCTATCGAAGACTATACTGCCCCCTTAACTCCTCCCGGTGTTTAGCCTCTTTTCTCCCAAACTTGGACACATCGGCAAACAGCCGATACGAGCCCAACCAGATGTTGCGCAGGTTGGAGATCAAGAGTTGAACATTGAAAACCTTAATGAATCTAACGAAACTAAAACGTCGTCCATGTTTGGTGAGTTTATTAGGATTTTTATTTATTAGTATAAAGATTTTAATCTTTACAATTAAATTCGGACAAATTTTATTTTTATCTTATAACTTTTACAATATGGTGTTTTACAAAATTCAGAATGTATCGTTACGCATTGCTTATTTTTATCTATATTCCGATATAAATTTAATTCAAAACCGAGTTTTCGTGATAATGTACAAGTTATCAAAGCACGAATATACAACCCGTCGAAGCAGCTTTCAGGTTTCGTTTTTTTCCTCTACAGCCTTTAAAATATGATGTTTTATAAAACATCGGATTTACTGTTTCTACGTACTTATTTTTATATAAATTTTATTTGAAACCGACCCGTTTTTATTGACGTTTCAACTAGAGTTTTTTTAGCAGGGTGAATACTGCTCGTCGAAACCAAGCCTCATAAATTTTAACACCCCCGCTGCAACGCGCAAGCTACATCCAATCGTTTAATGTAAATGAGGTGACTAACCTACTCGCTTGATTAACTGTTTAATGTAGATGAGGTGACTTGCCTACTTGTTTGCTTACATGCACATACGAGTGTAACCAAGCTGACCCAAGCCTCGATTTAAACTTCGATTTAAACTTCCCATAATCGAGCTCGAATCTATTGGAGAACGTGTTTTAGCATCGGGCTTGGCTCTTAAACCAACCATAAGGATTGAGTTCGGCTCGTCTCAAGCTCATTTGTTTGAAGAGCCGAAATGAGCCAAAGCTCTAATCAAGCTTGTTTGCCGAAGAGTTTAAACTTGAGCTCGTTTGTTGACGAGCCAAAGCTCACCTTGAGCTTGTTTGCCAAAGAGCTTAAACGAACCAAATCTCGTCTAGAACTTAGCTCTGCTGTGACTAATTCAAAAGAACTTTCAATTCGGATGGATAAAAGTAGCACAAAACCATACGAAATTATCATACGAAATACTAATGCAATAACATATTGCATATAGAAATGGAGAAGAGTAATTCAAAACATACGAAATTAAGAGACCAAAATCGAAAAAGAAACCATACAAAGTAACATAAATAATATGAATAGGGATGCAAACGAACCACAAACTTTTCATGAGCACATAATCGAACGAGATTTCCTGTTCGTGTTCATTTATTAAGGAAATGAACTTGTTTTTGTTCATTTGTGTTCGTCCGATAATTCTATGTAACGAACCTAAATGAACACAAATTCATTTGAGAATAAAATTAGCATTTTCATCTTAAATTAACATTACACAAAATCCACCGAAAATAAATATAAATTACTTGACAATTGACATAATTATCATAAACACAATTAACAAATATTTTTAATTGATAAAAAAATATAAAATATAAAAATCTTTAAAGACCGAACGAGCATGAACGAACAAAAATGAACACACTAACGAACGTTCACGAACACGGCCTTTGTTCATGTTCGTTCATTTAACTAAACGAACAAAATTTTTTGTTCATGTTCGTTCATTTATTAAAAGAACGAAGATAAACGAACTTCCCACTTAAAAGAACGAAGATAAACGAACTTCCCACCGAACGGTCCAAGTTGAAAAACAAGAATGTTATTTAGTTTTTTAAGTTGGTCTCAGGGAACAGAAAACAGATCTCTGATATGTTACTGAGCCTTGGCCATTTGCCCACTTGTGCAGTCTGACTATCTCAATACATACAAGACACAATTTGTAATTAGATCTATTCAATTTTCACATGTAAAACCAAAATAGAATTAATTAAAAATAAAAAACAAAGAATCCTAATCTAGTCATATCTAATAGACTTTAGACACTTGAATATTTAGAATTTTGTGTAACCAATTCTAGTACCCATTGAAAATAAGCTTCAAGAAAAAAAAAAGAAAAAAAAAGCCTTTTAAGTCTTCTACTAAACAAAATAAATTATATCAGTAAAAATAACTTAAAGTAGAAATGATTTAACATAAGATGTTTTTCTTCTGAATTTTGTGAAAAAAAAACCTCTTGATATGTTTTTACTTTTTAGTGATCAAACAATAATCTATCTCCAACCTCATCCTTTTTTTTTCTAAACAGACTAGATAGCAATAACCTCTATAACATTACTAAATTACAAATATTATTATTAACCTAAATCCATAGATACCCCATTTATGAAACTCATGCCAACTCTTACTTGGTCTACTCTAAGCTTCTTTATATGTTATATCAGGGCCGGCCTTGGTGTGGTGCTCCTCCTAAGTCCCTAGGCAACCGTATTGGGCCCGGTTTATCGGGGGGCCTAAAAAAAAGAATTTATGTAAATATTTTTTTTTTAAAGAAATACATATTAATTATAAAAACTCAATTACATTTTAACCATTTTAGCTCATCTAAACCATTTTTTTTAACCCAATTAAACCACTTTAGCCCATCAAAACCACTTAAACCCAACTAAGTCATTCTTTTAGTTATAGCCTAATTAAACAAATTAGATTTGACCCATTAAAAAAATTAAACAACTACTTACGGTCCACAATGTCCCAATAACGACTTAATGGATTGACAATGTTAGCTATTGAGAATGATTACTTAGAGGGTGTGGATTATGAAAAATTGATCAATAACTTTGCTTCAAATAATGTTAGAAGAGCCTCACGATTCGTTTAATTATGTAACATATATTATTTTGCTACATTAACTTTGTTTTGTTTATTACTATTACAATTTGCATCATATTATTGAAAAAAATGTTTCATATATATATAACTTTATATTTTAGATTTTTGGGTGCACGTTTTTAAAGTCGCACAGGGCACCCGAAATCTCATGGACGGCCCTGTGTTATATTATAAAAAGATATAATTGTTTAGTGTTAAACTATGTTATTATAAAAAAAGTATAATTGTTTTAACAATTACAGACTGACATCCATGAATAATAAAACCAAACGAAGCTAAACTCATAAAAACATGAAACATGCTGCAAACGTAAGTGAAAAAGGAAAATTTGTAAAAAAACATGAAACATCCTCAAATTCTTACAATGATGAACTCAAACACAAACTCGATCATGCAATTTCTAAAAGAAGACACTTCCGATGAGAACCCAAAACCAATTCCATTTCCAAACTTCAGATGTCTAGGATATCGATATCCACCGTCCTTCGAATTTTCCCAATTCTCACAACAACTGGACTACGGATATCCACGCCAAAGATATCTAGGATTCTCACGACCACCATTTACCCAAATCCCAGAAAAACTCAACAAATTTAACAAATTCTGCTCATCTCCACCACCCAAACATCCATAGTAAATCGGTTTACCATGCAACGATAGTGTGGATGAATCTCCACCATCAACCAAGTGTCGCTTCTAAAAAGAAGAAAGACAAACCATCTCGTCCACGCATTGGGTTCTTAAAAGAAAGGTGAGGACGATTGAGGAAGACGAATTACTGACTAAGGGGACGTTCCAACATGTGTTTAATGACTAAATAGTCGGAAACTCTCAAATGAACACAAATTTGTGGAAGAGAGTCCACACATATACCGCATGGAGGAGAGACACTTTTGTTTCTTGACAACTGATAACTTGAGGACACACTAGCGTATGCTACAAGGCAATGTGAACCCATTCAATGGTTTCATGATCCAAGTGACATCATAGAAGAATAGGAGTTGGTCTGATAACCATCTAAAAAAGGTCGTCCGTACATTGTTTTATAAACACGTTAAAAGAGATTTCTTTCATGAACATGTTTGAAATTTAATCAAAGTCAAGTCGAAACAAAAGAAGCAATATGGTTTCCAATACCAGAACAAACGTAAGGCTAAGGCCAAGAATTATTCGAAACGGGCAAGTGAAAGCCGTTAAAGAGATAACTTGACCACTATATAACATGATTAGAGAAAAAATGAATATAGTAAAGAAATTTGATACTAAAATAGATAAGTTTCTTGAATTAAACCAACAAAATATAGACATGGCTATATGCTAATACAAGCAAAAACGACTTTATAAATGCTTGCATTTCATGAAAAACTTTGTGTGATTATTATGATGAAACATAAAAAACTTTAATTCTTTAATTCATTATCAATAAAAAAATATAAACATCAAGAATCACTAACTATAAGTTTTTGTATTAAAATAACTTCTTGCAAAACTTTGGTCATGCTAAACATTATCCAGAGATATAATGGGTCTTAGTAGATAAAATAAAAAATCACAAACATGAGGATCATATAATTATTGTAATAACAAATTAATACAACTAAGCATCTAAAATAAAAGCAGTTTCATTAGGGATTTAATAAAAATAACCAAAAACCAAATATAAAGAACTAGTTGATGTTGACGATATAATCAAGAGTAACAAAACAATTTTTGGGCGGTCTAAGTCGTCGAGGATGGAATTAGAAATATTATGAAAGTTTCACGTGTTGTCAGCTTCGTTACTTACAATGTGCATCAAATATTTGTTTACAAATAACAATTTTGGTTGATTAAGATGAAGAATCAATCTACATAATATTTTGATTTAAGATAATACCCAATTAAAAATATTTAAATTGAAATCAAAATTCATTTATAAATTGGTGGGAAATGTATAAATTTGAATTTTACTTCGTCATATTAATCGTATTATGACATGAATAATCCGAATAAGTGTCCAATTGCTTTACAAATATTAGCCTAATTATGATGTCATCATGCTATTTTCAAAAAAAATATTAGAATAAAGATAAATATATAGAGATATAGATAATATAGAAAATGTTGAAAATGTTGAAAATGTTAAATTAAGACATCAAGATATTTTTAATATCGGTGTATATTTAGGTATTTTGAAACTCAAAGTGGACCTCAAACTTACAATAAGGTCAATTTAGGCATTTATCGGCCTCTTAAGCCCACCAACAAAGTCTCTAACTAGTGTTGACCATTTTATATGTTGACATTCAGTGATAATAGTGTGAAACAGTTGACTGGCTTCGTTCTCCCAAAAATAAACATAGTTAATAATATCATTACCGTTGATCATTTGTTGCAATGGTAGCCCCAATATTTCTTATAGTGCAGGTCTTGGGTTCGAATTCCGGGCACAACAAAAAAAGGTCTTTGGCCAGGTCAGAGGGTTTACCCAGTTGGGGGTTCCTCCTAGGGTGGGCTGCCCTGGATGTTTCTAGGTGTTGCCCCGGAGAAACCCACTTATCCTATAATATCTAGGTGTTGCCGTTCAAAAAAAAGTTAATAATATCATAAAAGATTATCTTATTATGTATGAATATATTTTCTATTTAATTTAATATTAAAGTCGAAAAAGTATTGGGTATCTATAAAACTAAAGAGAAAAAGTAATTTATTAGCATAATCGTTACATACATAAATTGTTACAGTTATGTAAGTGTTATGATAGGAACGGTATTATACGATTATTAGAAATTCCAGTTTTATACTTGATTATAAAACCGTGTTTCATACTTGTTCTTATACCCATCGGATGTCATTATTCATTATTCGTCGGATATCTGGTTACCCATACCTGTCAGGTAGTAAGCACATTAGTTTGTTAAAATTTTCCCATTCGGATTCCCAAATGCATTTACCATTTTTAATTTTTATATAATTTTATTATCCAAGTAATTAGAAATATAAAAGTTGAAGTTCGATAGATTAGTAGATACTTTATTACCAAGGATAAAGGAAAATTCAAAAAAAAAGATGTTCACGGGTATTATTCGGGCAAATGAGTATGTATGTTTCAGGTAATCGGGCTAGGTATAACGGTATAACCTAATGTAATAACCGTCTCACAAACGTGAAGATTTTTAAAACTAATTTAATACCTGGTCCCATATATCAAAATACTCGTCCTAAACGTTTTGGGTTTGCCGGTCGGATTCGAGTGCATTTGCCATCCCTAAAAAGTGTTTTTTTTGTTTGAATATCATTTAAACTTTGTTATTGACATCTAGCACTATAATCTCAGTTTTTAATCGTTTTATATATAAATTTATACCATCTTGTACGATAAAAAATTATCCACGCTAACATTTTTCGAACATGTTATTTTATGTGATTTTGACTAGCTTAATGGATAAGGATTCATTATTTGAACTCATTTTATAAGTACATGTATTTTAAACATGTTATATAATTTTAATATAATAGAATTGAATAAAAAATATATATTAGTTTTATAATATTATTCAAAATAAATATTCCATCTTTTTACATATATGATTTCTTTCTTTATTAGTAAGTACTTTTTTTTGAACGGCGAACATTGAATGTTGTGACTTCACACCCCCCGTCATATGGAAGAGCCTCGTCCAACTTCGGCCAATATGTTGTCTTAATCGGGCCCATTTGGCGTCAGAGTTGGAGAGCATCCAAGGAAAAATCCCACCCAATACGGCCTCTTCCGGGCTTGAGGGAGAGCCGAGGCTCGAACCCTGGTTCGACGTAGGTAAAATACTGGTGCATCAGCCTAAGAACTAGACCTCATTTGCATGCCTCAGAAATTAATGGTGGTGACAGGGATTAAATCCGGGTCCCTTGAAACTTCATGCCTCACCTCAACCACTACATCAAAACCTATTTGACTTGAATATTTACTTACTAATAATTGCTATAATATATTACGATTTCTTTCGTTGACCAGAATTATGAATGTACGCGTGAAAACTCTACTCTATTTTTGGCAATAATCAAATTGCAAACAAAAGTCTAACACATCAAATTATATTCTTTTTTGAACATTTCTTGATCAAACTCAAATAATCTCGACTTTAATTTAAATTGAAGTGATACATTTATACCAAACCAAAGTACGTAATTGATAATATTGTTGTTCATATATAAAAAAATATAATAAGAGAGTTCCTAGATACACGTCTTTGAGGTGTTAAACTATTTATAGGATATTTGAGTATGTATTCAGTTTTGTGTTTGATGATACAAAAATTCATCCTGCTAGAGCCAAGGGCTCTAGTAGCAACGCAAGAGGGTGTCTCATCCAGTTATAATCTCGTTTTTCTTTTCATCACCATAAAAAACTCTTTAGATATAAAACTGAATTTAATTTGAGATATATAAATGGCACCGAAAAAGCCGATCCAAACTAAAACTGACAGTAAAAATAAATAGTATATAAATGATTTGTGTGTTGAGATATAAATCTGCTATGGAATGGGAGGCGGCACGGTGAAAATAGTATAGAAGAAGTCGCTCTCTTTTGTGCTATAAGTCCCTTTATGTAACAGGGGATATTGGGTTGGGTATGACCCTAATGGTTCCACACTAGTAATAACGTTCAGCACGCTTGATCTCGCCTATCGGTTGGTGTCGTTTGCTAGGGTTGAGCAAAAAATTGAATTAACCGAACCGAAACCGAATTAATTGAAAAAATCGCACCGAAAAAACCGACGGTTTTGGTTTTGTATTTTTTGAAAACCGAAAATTACGGTTTGGTTTTGATTTGGTTTCGGTTTTGTATATTTTGAAAACCGAAAAAACCGAACCGAACCGAACATATACATATACTTTAATTATATATTGTGTACATGCATATTTCATAATAAATAATATATTGTGTTGTGTGCGTGTATGTTGTTACATGTATTTGCATTAATAGTATGTTATTATTTATATTTATTGAATTTATAAATTATAATGTTTATTTTTTATGTTGAGTATTTTAAAAAAAAAACTAATAATTTTTGTAACCCAAAATATTTATGCCAAAATATGTGATAATCATTAGTTAATAAAAAAAATTTAGGCCCAAAATTTCAAAACCAAGTTCATTGTTTTGGACCATTTTTCTTTTACCCCAAAAAATTCAAGCCCAATTGTTTTTAAACCCGAAAAAACCAAAGCCGAACCAAACCCATTGTAAAAACCGAAAACCAAACGGTTTAAAAAAAAAACAAAAACCAAATTTTCGGTTTTGGGTTTGGTTTTACCCCAAAACCGACCCATGCACACCTCTACCGTTTACACTGTTAATATTGATAAAAATAAAATTTGTTGGATAAAAAAACTTTTTCTTAATTATTTTACCGAATTGTAAATCTTTAGTTTAAAAAAAAACAAAGGATGTGTGTTGTTATTTATGTAGGAAGTTGAGTCACGTTTATTGATAAAATAATAATAAAATAATGCTAATGATACTCTCATTAATTATGGGAAATAAACTATTACAATACCGTACACTAGGGGTGTGCAAAAAAATCAAAAACCGAAATCCGAATCGTATCCGTAACCGAAAAAACCGAACCGAATTGTGAATTCGGTTTTCGGTTCGGTTATTAACCGTATCCGAATTGCGAATTCGGTTTTCGGTTCGGTTAACGGATATACCTTTTTTTTAATTCGGTTTATTCGGTTTGTTTGGATAGATATATTTCCAATTCGGTTCGGTTTATTCGATTTATTCGGTTGAATTCGATTTATTCGGATATACTTTCCTTTTGAATTCGATTTATTCGGTTGAATTCGATTCGGTTAAAAAATTTTCCAATTCGGTTCGGTTAGGTTAACGGATAAGGGTTAAAAAAATCAAAACCGAATAAACCGAATCGAATAAATCGAACAAACCGTTAACCGAACCGATGAACACCCCTACCGTACACAAAACCGAATGAAATTATATATAAGATGCTATATATATATATATATATATATATATATATATATATATATATATATATATATATATATAGGGGAGGGCTACAAATTCAAAAAAGTGTAAAAAGCCTAAAAAGTCGTTTAAAAACCCCACCACTACCCCCCAAAAGCCTAAAACCACCACCCCACTCCCCCTAAAAAAAACCTAACTCCCACCCCACCCCGAAAACCTAAAACCCCCCACTCCCCAAAAACCTAAATCCTAACAAAAAACCCTAAAAACCCGAAAAAGTCATTTAAAAACACCACCAGCACCTCCCAAAAGCCTAAACCCGTAACCCACCCCCCCTAAAAAACCTAACCCCCCACCCCCAAAAACCTAAAACTCCTACCCCCACCTCCCCAAAGTCTAAATCCTAAAAGCTAAACCCTAAGGCTAAACCCTAATACAAAAACTAAACCTTAAAAACTAAACCCTACAAGCTAAGATCGTAGAGTTCGACGAGACGGTTCCAACACCGTCGAAATGAGTAAAATCGGAGTTCGTATGAACCGGTTATTAACGTTTTAAACGACTTTTTAGGCTTTTTACACTTTTTTGACTTTGTAACCAAACCCTATATATATATATATATATATATATCAACTTTGATTCAAGCCAGAGTCTTTATCAAGTACTTCAACAATTTTTCGTATAGAATTCTTGACTTGAATCTTCACCATATTTAGTTTTCAACTATGCTCCTTGACAAGGTATTCAATAGGTAAAGTCTTCAATAAGGTCTTCTAGTAGTCTCCTTAGTTGCAAGAATGAACAAACTAATGTTGACGGTTGTGCCTGAGGATTCGTGTTCAACACGGGTACCTTAAAACAGATTTCGCGTCTCTACTTAGACAGCGCGTCTTTTTCCCAGGGTACAACAGCCGAAGGAGTATGTACTGCCGGAGAAGGCCACGCGCCCGAGGTTACACCGGGTAACTAGTGTATTAGAACTTGGAAATGATGAAGATGAAGTTTAGAAAGTACTCAACTCTAACTTTTCGTTGAAGAAAGAAATATGCTAATGTTTCTTTAGTTGTGTGATTTTAAGTAATACATTTTTTCTTATCTTCTTTTTTCATAAAAACAATGAATCTTCATGCTCATTATACAATCACATAAATCATAACTTCAATGCCCATTAATCGTGCAATAATTAATAGTTAAATGTCATACTAAATTGATATTAATGAAATGGAGTTATGAGATATCAAACTAAATTGTAATAAAAAGAAATTTTGAGATCTCATGAAACATTCTTAAAAGGTCATATGAACCATCCATTTGATTGTGGTCAAATGTGACATCCATTTGAATGAAAACAAGTTAGTATATGTCATGACATGATTAGTGATAAAACATTGTCTATTCCAACCATTCATTCGATATTTCATTTATCTTAACTCGTGTTGTACACGATACACAGTATATAATGATTAAATTAATCGTAATTAAATTTAATTATTTGTATCCAAAGTTAGTGAAACCCATATTTTCACTAATTTTCCAACAATTTAAATTTTTTTACGTTATATTCATATTTCAGAATGTATTTTGCTTAACATTAATATAAATGATATTGAAAACATTTTTGGATCACCATTATTGTAACTATAGGTCCCAGCGGGGTCTTCTACGGATCAATCTAGACGAGCGACACGACTCGTACACGGAGTGCGGAATCCAACGTATACATGTTATGTAATGACAATGACAAATCAAGTAGAACAATGAACACAAGATGTAAATAACTTCTGGTTTCTATTGCCCTCCAACTGTTTAACTGATTACAAGAACTGTTATGGAAAGTAAACAAACAAACATTATTTATAGGAACACATTGCCTGTAGGCGAACTTGTCAAGTTCGCCACAACCATGGCATAGGCGAACTTGATAAGTTCGCCTATCACAAAACTTATCAACATTAAGAACATTACAAACTTAAAGAACAATACAAAGACATAGAGACAATACAGAGACCTAAACTATTACAAAGCTGATTTTCACAAAACATGTCTCAACAGTAACACCCGAAATTACAAACCATAAACGTTTAAGGGTTGCTAAGACACCAAACAATAAGTTAGAACAAGTGTCGGTTAAGATACACGACTCTAAAATGTAACCGGACGCGAAACAAAAAGACGGTGTGACAGGAAACAACCCAAAACTTTCTATAGGCATATCTCAGGCTAGGAAATGAGTTACGGAAGCCATAATATATGAAATTTGGGTGCCTCGGCGAGAAGAATCTGAAAATGGTGCTATAACGGACCGTCACCAGGTTTGTAAGGCCCCCAAACCGGTCACCGTAAAGTTGGTTCTCATCACTTGGCATACTAATTAAAAACACTTAAGTTTCATTTAAACAAACCGCGGAAGTCTTTCTCAAGATAGTAATTAACCTTTAAGTTCATTAACGTTCTTAACTTTACCATACGAACGCGTACACACCAACTTAGTAGCACCGCTCCTAAGCTAAGATACGTAGTCCCCGAAACTCACCTGCAAAACAATCTAACGTACATACAAATTCAGCTACGCTGAGTGAGTTCTAATAGTATGATTTAACAGAAATCATTTCATTACAAAATCAGTAATACCGGCTCAGGACGTTCAAGTCGTTTATAAAATGGTTTATCAAATAAATGACGGATAGGCATCCTACCTTACCGACCCATTCCCTTAAAAGAGGATTCACTACCCAAGACTCATCCTATAGTTAAAAGAGCTTACTACACTACTAACTCTCAATTAGCCCCATGCCTCAACCCTAATGCAGTTAACATACCGACAACCCCTAGGCACAATCCGACAAACCTTCACCAAGACTCTTACGAAGTAAACTGGCCCAATAGTTATAATACGACATTGTCCCGACACAACGGTCAATCTACTACTCATTAACAAAGTACCAATATCATTTCACAAGGAATATCGACTAACACTCGCATGCAATTAATACACAAATAAATGCACACACCAATTACCTTCAAAGGATTTACTAGTCTCGTTACAAATACCCTCGTCAGGGTTATCCCCGTCGGGATACTCATCATGAGCTCACCTCTACCCTTATTACAGGGCCCCGCCACTAAATATAGCGACACATTCGTCATCCATGATGACTTCCCAGCCACCCTCATGGTGACAACACCCGAAGAACCTTGTTCTTCGTATCGTGATTTTACGTGTCATAAAGACCATGACATATTCCACACATCACACACAAGTACACATAGCATCACACATGCAAATACTATGACTCGCTACCTAAGCATATATCACGTACATGCACCAACCGAAACACCTCCTAGTCGTACCCACACGACATGCAAACTCAATCCCGACTGACCCCTACTAGGTCACTATCCGACACACGACCAACTGTTTCACCTCTAACCCACATTCTCTAAGTACAAGGCACATACCCTGAGTCCCGTATTTAGATATTTAAGTTCATAACTTATCGGTTAATCCCAAAGCTCGTTACACGTTTAGTTCACAAAACACGTTCTACAAATATGTACGATAGCCCCAAAACGTTTAAAATAATTAAAGAGGGGATTAGATACTCACCGGTTACGAAGAGCCAAACCCTTGCTCTGCAACCCGTGCGTTCACGCTCGAACCCAAACCTGTCAACGTATGACAGCATGATGAGAATTCATCCTAAACATACGTCGAATAATATATCTTTATAATTAAACCCCAAAACTCATCTCATCAGCTCATCCTAATTCCTCCGCAAGACCATAGTTTCACAAGTTTGCCCGTACTGGATCGCCCTTGACCCGTTCAGAAATGAAAGGCTTGAACCGGGTTTTATGCATGCGTACTCATGTGCCATGCAAACAGTTAAATCACCCAACGTCACCATCCAATCCCTGATGTCACGGAATGCACGTACAACCGGGTCGGGTTTACCACACGCGCACGCAACTACGCCATGCATGTCTTAACCGGCCGCCCCATCGTCTCCTGTTTCCACCACCGTGCACCTTCATCTTCACCTTCCTCACCGTACCAACCCTAGTTGGCCACTCCTCCCCTAACACCACCGGTGAACTAGCCCCGTACCATTCCACACATTAGATTCGTTACCACCATCAACCTCCCCCGCTTGCAGCCGCAGTACACCACCTTAGTTGCCGCCGACAACCACCTCCATGACACAGTATCGCAGTCGCCGCCCATTCTCTTCTTCTACTTCTCCGCAGCCACTCGCCATGCCAACCGGGTCATCCCCGCGTCTTTCTCCTATCGCCTGTCACTGTTGCGCGTCACCACCAAGCCGTCGCCGACCACCAGCAACCCCCGTAGTGATGTCATCCAGATGGTCTACGAAAACAAAACGAAAACCTAACCTAGACACTCTAGTAATACTCTAGAAATTCTCTAAACTAGACCACAATGACAGGCAAGTGTACCTACCAATTGTAACACATCCAAATGGAAGTCCGGATATCAAACCCACGAGACACAGACTCTAACTAAAACTAGACTCCGACAAAGAACTTAATTTATTTGGTAGAAACACCTTCACTCGAGCCTTCGCCCGTTATTGTTGTGCATCCTGAGGGGGTAGAAACTGAGCAAAATCCTAGTTTTAGAGCCCCTAGATCTAGGCTGTCCCGTAAGAGAACCCATGCTTTGAAAGATTCATCTAGTTTGAGGGTAGTGCAAACCCCAAGTGTGGGGAGATTTAGGTGTGACAGCTTGCTAGGGTATTTGAACCAGGTTATTTTTGGACCTGGTAGGTTTAAGTGCTGGTGGACTGATTTGATAGAATGTGCGAGTAGATGGTTGAGGTTAGTTGATAGTAAAAGGCTAGTGAGAGCCGGTAGACCGCGCAGGATGAAGGCGGTACCGGTTAGGATTAAAGAGAAGCCTCCTGATAGGCTTGTTTGAGTCTCGGGCAAGTGCCCTGGATGTAGAGTTTGTATAAATTCCTTAGTTTAAGTCTGTGTCATTTTTTGTATTTTTCGGTATGTGTGTGTCTTGCAGGGATTCGTGTCTGATTCGTAGAGGAAAATCATCAGGAACGAAGTTTCAGGTATGTTTACATTGGTTTTTATCATTGGAACGGTTTTAATTGGATTTGGGTGAAAAAGATTTTAGGGGGTCAAAATTTTTCTAAGTCTGGAAAACCATCAAAACTTTCAGTCACCAAGGTTCCCCCGCGGTACGTGGGGGTTTGGTCTTGTGTTCTCACGGTACGCGAGAGTTTAAGGATATGTCCGGCTTAATTTGTGCCTCCTCGCGGTACGCAAGGAGGGCTGCCTGTTCCTTCGCGGTACGCGGGGGATTCCTGGATTTGCCCTTTTTTCTTTGTTTTCCATGGTTTCCCGTCACCATTATCGTCCACCACCATTACCTTTCCTCATCAACCACCATCCATCTACTATCATCCACCATAATCACTGTCACACCCCCAAATTCCAGTAACGGAGTTTTACCGTTTTGGAAGGTGACAAACCAGGATCTCAGACATCAGTTACTTCAAACGACACTATATGGGACTTGAAATATAATAACATAAAAGATCAAGGTTCAGAGTGTATATGCGGAAGCGTTATATGAAAGTAAATGCGCAAAACAACGCGCCCAAGTCCAATTACAAACAAAACATAAATATTATTCAATAGATAATTATTTCAATTGAAGTCCAAGACACATGCATGACTTAACGTGATCCTGAGTGCCAACCTTAGAAAACATGTAAGAAAACGATTCAACACTAGGTTGGTGAGTTCACAGGTTTCAATCATTTAAAGTAAAGCGTTTACGGATTATGTACATTCAATATATATATCAATAGGTTGCATGCCTATATTCATGTTTTGCTAAAGCGCTCGCAACCGAAACTGACAACATGTTTGTTTGTTTGCCTCCAGCCAGGTCTATCAACTCTGACTAATGTGTTAAGGTCAATATAACACCCGTTCGACCTCCAACCGAGTTAGCGCGACTAACGCGGGTGGGGTTTGTCAAACCCAGTAGTACTATCAAAATTTCCTCGTTCATACCATATTAACGGTCCGATGTGTGTGAGGACTTTTCATGATAGTGTGTTACGCTTAGCCTCAACAGTGATATCATATGAATTACAATAACCCAAAAAGGGTTGTGACATGTTTTCTCCCCCAAATAAAAACAGTAAAAGGGGCCGTGAAACTCACCTGAGCTTGAGTAGAGATTTGAATCACACAAGAGAAAAGTTGGAACCACGAGTGTAAGTCTCAGACGACTTACGTATGCCCTAAAATTATAAACACATAAATTAGGGACAAGTTGGGATTTGTGACGACCACACGGAAGATTGGATGCCCTAACGCATTCTAGGGATTTAAGAGTAGACGAACGTGTCTACGGAATTATATATATATATATATATATACATATATATCATAATAGATAAGGTAAATGCGTTACGTGTTGAACGTTAATAACGAATAATAAATAAATAAATAAATAAATAAGTTCGTACGTTCGAGTCGTTTACAAAAGTTAGGTAAATAATATAATTTAATATATTATTTTAGATTCGTAAGATTAATAATTAATCATTGGCAAAAATAATAATTATGTTATTTTTATTCGAGCAAATAACGTAGGTAAATAATATAACAACTTATATTATTAAATAGTTTAAAACATCACACGAGATATTTAAACAAAGTGAAATAATATAAATATATATTATTTAAAAATAGGAGTCACGAGTTAAAAATAATATTAACATATTATTTCATACGAAGTCGGGGTTGAAAATAATATAATTATATTATTTTAAAAGTGGAATTATTACCAACTATAAGTTATAAAATCAAACTCGAGTCTACGGGTTGTTTTCCGGGTTAAAACACTTTAATATAATATTATATTAATATAACAATTTATTTGGTAATTAAAATAATAATAAAAATCGGTTTTAAAAATAAATGTGGGTGGAGAGACTCGAACCCGGGTCTCTCCCCCAATAGCACACGCACTTAACTAGTCCCACCCGCTAGGGTTATCGCAACAGAATCTGGACCTGGAATAGTTTTAATCATAAACACCTCTGTGTTCTTCCCTTTTTGTCAATCCCGAACCCAAACCATTCCCAAACCCAATGATTTCGACCTTGATTTGATTCAAATGTTAGGGGGTTTAGTTAATCGGGTATTTGCGAACCTGTACCCGCGATTAATTGTAAAAACGTCGAGTTTAAGATCGATTAGTTATGGGAATTAGGATCGAAAACCTTAACTTGAACCTAGAATCAATTCTGATGAATTCTATATTAAAATCGGTTGGATTCATAGGGCTTTTGATGATCTGAACATTGTGAAATCACTCATATATTTTAATTTCATTGAGGTTGTGATCAGATTAACATTCGATTAAACCCAAAGTGTGATGAACCCTAGAATCGGTTCATCACTGATTCGATGATATATCCTAGAATTAGCATAGGGCTTTCAAAGGATGGATGAGGGCGAGTCTAACCATGAATTTTAATTGGGTTATACTCGGGTTTACGACCGAAAGCCCTAAATTGGGTTTCGTATGAACCTTAGATTACGGTCTGGATTAATTCGATGATATGAGCCCCAATGAACATAGGGCTTTCATTCAATGGACAAAATAGAAGATGTAGATGTAAATCCTTACCAGAATGCGTGATGAATTGGGAGTGATCGACTAAACCGAGTGCCGACGGCTTGCGGGTTAGATTCCAGCGACTTCTGCTATGATTCCGGCCCAATTGATGCGTGTTACAGCTTCCAATGGACGCAAATGAAGTGTGTGTATGATCAATTTGTGAAGACAATACAGAACTCGTCGATTTTGATCAAAGGGGCGACGGTTTCGACTTGAACACCCATTATTGGGTTTAATTCGATATAATGCGAGAATTAAAGGTTCCATGATGATCGTGAATGACATTTAAGTCTGTTTCAGTTACGAATTATGATCGAATTCGGTTAATCATTCGCGAATTTGTTTAAGGAATGAGAGGTTTGACTTTTACAAGTCAAACAGGAACTCAAACTCACGATTTTGACCTTCAGGGTCAACCTAAATGAAATTGGGAAAAATACAATTTGATCCCTGAAGTTTGAATTCAGTTATTGACAGGATTAGCCCTTGGGGGTAGGTTTTTAACAGAAAGTTAACGGAATTTACTAACCGAGTTAACCTGAAAAGTCGGGTTGTCACAATCACCATCATATCCAC
This sequence comes from Smallanthus sonchifolius, assembly GCA_023525975.1. Classification (NCBI taxonomy): domain Eukaryota; kingdom Viridiplantae; phylum Streptophyta; class Magnoliopsida; order Asterales; family Asteraceae; genus Smallanthus; species Smallanthus sonchifolius. The sequence continues at coordinate 44,844,089 of CM042023.1, forward strand.
CGACCACCTACCATGGGGAACTTAAGAACCATTTGTGACTGATGATCTACCTTGCTTTTGACATTCATGTCTATTTGTTTGCCACTCATCGGGTACGTATCTATGCTGTCTATCTTGAGTCTTAGTGAGTCCGTTGAGTCTTTAATTTTTAGTTTGAGTCAGTTTAATGCTGTGGGTCAGTCTTTAATTTTTAGTTTGAGTCAGTCTATTTGTTTGAGTTTTATTGTGCAGGTATTGATCGCTCTGTCCGTACTCAATCTCCAATCGGGTGGGGTCGATTATGATCTTATTTATCTTGTAAAGGCAGCCCGACAGTCGATTGTGCAACCGCGACCGAAATGCTATACGGTGCACACGTGGAAGAGTAAAGCTGGACCATTCACTGCTACATTACCAGCTAAGTCGATTCCTGTTTATTTTTATCTTTTTATTTTCTGTGTGTCTCAGTTCACATTGGGGACAATGTTTGTTTCAAGTGTGGGGATGTGAATGTGTCGTAAAGTCTAGCTTGTCTAGGTTGTTTTATTTTATAAAAATTCAAAATACAAAAAAAATTGAAAATTTTTGAAAAAATGTCATTTGAAATCATAAGTTTTTGCATAATACATGGAAAATGATAGTACAACTGGATTTCTTGTTGAGTTTTAAACGAAGTAAATAATTGAAAACAAGTCTAATCAGTGATGTTTTGGTAGATCCAGCCGACTAGTAGAGCTTAAATAGCTTGTTTGTGTTGTTTAGGAATTTACTTGATTTAAAATCATGATATCTTGTGGGTATTCATCTTAGGGTATAGGTAATACTGAAACTATCAACATAGGGTGATAGGCACCACGTTAAGTTAAAATCTAGAGGTTTTTGAAATTTTCATGGCACACTACTCTCTTTTTATGAGAATAAATCCGAGTTTCGGTGGCGCCCACATCCATATTCCATATACTTGAGCTTATTTGATTGAAATCTAAGTTTCGCCTACGTGTCACACGTCGGGTTCCAGCCTGATTGAAACACCACTGGGCTGATTGTTATATGCTTCATTGTTTATAACTGTAGTCTATGTATTACCTTCCGGGATAGTGACTTGGTTGAAACGCCTCTAGACGAAAGTTCATTTGCTTAATAATGCTCATATTTCATTCATTCATTGTTCATCTTGATTTCTAAAAACCTGTAAATTTTAGTTTAACATGGTGGGTGAATTCTATATGGTTTAATTCGTGCCTAGACATGACCGTGAGATGGGATTAGGTAGAGCTGTAACTTTTAAGTATGAGTCACATAGATTGATTGATAGCTTGGTAATATGATTTAGAACACTAAACGGGGGCTTGAAAGTTGGTGGTTGGGTTTAATCGGATAGAAATACTAATTGTTGTTTTTTAACGCGTGAGTATGTTTGTGCTTATTGAATAATTGAGATTGTGAAAGCTATGTCCAGTTATGATTCCATTGCAGACTTGTTCGAGGACGAAAAAAAGTTAAGTGTGGGGATGTTTGATATAGTGCAAAGCACACATCTTTATTCCTTTGTATTCGTGCGTTTTTAGATAATTTTGTATATGTTTTTACTCGTTTTTATTTCGTATTGAGTCTATTGTGTGTTTACAGGAGCTCGTGTGAATAACAAGTTAAATCATTAAGAAACCGAGCATGATAGTGTAGCCCGGAGGAAAAAGAGAAAAATGGTGGAATTCAAGTCCCTCGCAGTACGCGAAGGGAGAGGCACCAAGCCTCGCGGTACGCGAGGGAAAGCAAAACCAGCCGCGACTAAATTGTCCTTCGCGGTACGCGGAGGACTGGACACATTGTCTCGTGGTACGCGAGAGGCCCATAATTCCGAAAAAAGCCCTAATTCGAAATTAAATAGCGTTTGAATGCCATAAGGTCAGGTGTTCGATTGTTTTGACGTCCAGAGAGGTGCAAAGGGCGATTTTGGGAGTTGGAAGAGGAATTGAAGCTTTTGGATTTCGGGTTCGTTAGCTTAGCGTTTTCGGTTTTCAAGATTCAATCTTTATCATTGTTTTTTGTGTTTGATACTATATTCTTGTTTGATACTACTGTTATGGTTGTCTTAACCATGTTTCTTGGCTGAAACATTGATACTGCCTGGGTCATTAGATGAATACTTCGTAAAGTTTCAGTTTTTATCTGTTTTTGGATTCTAATGTTGGTTGAATGGTTTTGTAACGATCTTGGTTTAATAATTATGATGTTATGCATGCTTTGAACCTGATTTGTAATTGGTTATAGTTCCATATGCTGCTTGTGAATGTTTTTCGGTTTGAGTAGTATATCTAGATCATAGACTGTGTGTTTGTGGTTGTTTGATGGTTTGCTAGATGTAGTAACCATAGGAGATGTGACTGAGAGTCATTAGATCTGAGTTTGTATCTTATCTCAATACCCGGGAAGTGAGAGATAATTGGTTAGTCTTCGATATCAGGATCCTGAGTGAAATCTATCTGAAAGGAAGTTTCCCTTAGTTTGTCTTATTATTTGTTGCTATTCTGAGTCATAGTTGTTATCTTGAGATTACCCCGTGCATCTTTGATGTATTGTGGATAGTGAGACTGAAAGGTGATCTGTCTTTTGGGTACTTTATCATTGTTGGAGAGACTGAAAGGTAATCCGACCATATGATGAGTTTAGTACATCTTTAGGTTTCTTAGTTGGTGACATCCTGAGAGTGATTAGGGATCAACTAGGTTTTCTAGAGCTGTTATCTTTAGAAACCCAGATCCATCATAGTTTCCATTACGAGTAGAAGTTGAGCTTTGCAAGTAGGATTCTGACCTAGGTGGTGTTCTTCCTATTCCTAGTATTTCCCTGAGTTCTTTGTCTAGATAGTTAGAATCAGTCTTTAGTTCTGCATTTGTTAGTATAACCAGTAGTGTAGAAAACCCCAATCCAAATCATCTTTAGTCCGAGTCAGAGTCTAGTTTAGCTGTTCAGTGTCTCTACGGTTCGATAATCCAGTTTTACGTTAAGCTGTGCTACACTCGATAGGTACCCTTGTCTATCAATGCGGTTTAATTCATAGGTACTCCATTTATTACTTAGGAGTCTAGGTTAGGTTTATTTTTTAGTTTTTATAGACCGTCTGGGCGACATCAACACTCTTAGAATACCTAAAGGATCCTTGATCAATCTCCGAGTGTGACCTAATAGGAAACTCTAAGGAATGTATATAAAGCTCACCAGCTAGTCGGATTACCTTCAGTCTCTCCAACGACACTACAGTACCCTTAAGATAGATCACCTTTCAGTCTCACTATCATAATACATTCAATGAATCAACACGACACAGACTAGTAAGGGTGCTAAGAACCAAGGGGAATCCTCTTTTCAGAAAATCTACACCTAGACGCCTAACACCGAAGACTAACCGACTACCACTCACCTTTCAGCTATCGAGATAGGAAGAACACTCAATCTAATGAATTACCAACTAATATTCCTATGGATCACTACGTCTAGCAATACCATAAACAGTCACACACATAAAGCAAGAAACCCAAACATGAATCTATAACTGAAAGACATTCAACAAGACACATGCGGAATACAAATCAATACTAAATCAGAATCAAGCATGCATACACATCATATCAATTGAACCAAGATCGATTACAATAATTTCAAACAATCATAAGATACCAAAAACCAATAAAAATCTGAACTTTAACAAATATTCATCATAAACCTAGGCAGTTACAATAGTCTAGCCAACATTTATGATCAAAAACATCAAACCAGAAGTAAAAGTCATAATCATAATATCAATCAAACAAATTGAATACAAAAGAGTGAAGATCATAAACCGAACGAGTAATATCTAACTAACCTGATCACGAAAGCTCCAATCTTTGGCTCTAACTACTTCCTTGCTCTCAAAATCGCCTTTCTACTCTGCTCTGATGGCTGGAATTCGATAGATTAAACACACCAATGGGTTCTAACCTTTTAAGTAGTTAAATTAGGTTAAAAACCTGTAACTGCACTTTTTCGAGTGTCGCGAACAAAGAGTCGGGCAACTTTTCATGGAAGCTGGATCTTCGCGTGTCGCGAACGGGGAGCCTCCTTATCTTCGCGACATGTCAAAACTCAGCTCGTCGAGATACCCCAAATCCATATATTATGGGTCTCGTAACTCATTTTCTAGCCCGATATATGCCCTTATGAAGTTCGGACTCTTTCATGACTTTTGCCGTTTTTCGTCCCGTAACTCGTGTGCTCGTTTCCTTCAAGATTTAACCTTTGTTTTTACTTCTTCACACGAGTACCTGTAAACATGACACAAACTCAGAACGAACCAAAACGAATACAAAATGAGTACAAAATTAACTAAAACGTACACAAACTACAAGGATAAAAGCATGTGTGTTGCAACACATCAAACATCCCAACACTTAACCTTTTTTAGTCCTCGAAAAAGAATCTGCAATGGAATCATAACTGAAAACTAGCTTTAACAATCTCACATTAATTTATTTAGCTCAATATAACAACGCTTTAACTGCAACAATTGGTATTTCTATCTGATTAGACCCAACCACCAACTAATCAAGCCCCCGATTATGTTTTTATATCACATTTCACAGCTTATCATTCTATCTATTGGTCTCACACTCAGAAGCTACAACTCAGCCTAATCCCATCTCAAGGTATATTAAAGCCCGGGTCAAACCATATAGATTTACCCACCACTATAAACAAAAACTTATATGTTTTAAAAATTAATCAAGATGAATAATGGATGAATGAAATGAGTGATATGAGCATTTATTAACAATATGATTGAACTTTACCTAGTGGTGCTTCAACCAAGCTGTAACTCGGTGTGTGGCACATAGGCTGTAGTTCTAGCAATGAAGTACTTAAGAGTCAACCCAGTGGTGTTTCAATCAGGCTGGAACCCAACGTGTGACACGTATGGGAAACTTAGATTTCCAATTTTAATTAAGCTCGTGATAATGGAATTATGGAATGCGGGCGCCACCAACTCTCGGATTTATTTTCATAAAAAGAAAGTGGCGTGCCAAAGAATTTCAAAAACATATAAATTTTAAATTTAACGTGGTACCTATCACCATATATTAACAGTTTCAGCTTTACCGTTCCCCTAAGATGAGAACCCACAAGATATCCTGAATTAATCATTTAACTAACCTAGTTAACACTTTCAGGCTATTTAAGATTTTCATAGTCGGCTGGTTCTACCAAAACATTACAAATTAGACGCGCTTCTTATTATTATTTCATTTAAATTCAACAAGCAAATTCCCAGTTTTACCTATCATCTTTCATGTAATTGCAAAAACTCTAATTCAAAGGACATTTTTGCAAAAACTCTAATTCAAAGTAAAAACAACCTAAACAAACCTAAGATAGACGTAATCTCCCATCCCCACACTTGAAACGCACATTGTCCTCAATGTGAACCGAGAAACGACGGAAAACAAAAATAAAGAAAATAAAATAAAAGAAAATAAATTATACAAAGATAACATGGAAAAGACGTAGCAGGTAATGTAGCAGTGATCTTGGCCAGCTTTGCTCTTCCACATCGAACACGTGCAACCGTATAGCATTTCATTCGCGATTGTAGTCAAACTCTGTAGGGTTGCCTTTTACACGACTATAACATCTAAATCGACCCCGTCCGAATGGAGATTGAGTACGGGTGGAGCGATCTATACGTGCAAAATTTACTCAAGCCAACCCAAACAACATCAAACTGACTCAAAGTACAGACTCGATAAAATATCAAAAGACTCTAATGACTAGACACGACTCAAGATAAAACAGGGAAACGTACCTGATGGCTGACAAACACATAGAGATGAAAGTCAAGGCAAGGTAAAATCGATCTTGAACGACTCTGAGGTTTCCCATGGTGGTCAATGTTGGTGAATGGTGATGGATGGTGGTGTGATGATAGATGATATAATGGAATGTGAAGGTGGGCGATATTGGGTGGTAAATGGTGGCGGGTGTGGGAAACAAAGGGTTTGGGAAGGAATTGGGTCCCTTGCGTGTCGCGAAAGACAGTAGGGTCACTCCTCGCGTGACGCGAGGATGTGAAATTTGACCCAGTCAACCTTTTTGGTGTTCGCTTGTTGCGAGGATGGAGTGGCCGGTCTTCGCGTGGCGCGAAGACCATGTTTTCACAGAAAGTTAAGACCATTTTATACTTCCACAGAAAATTTTTGCCCTCCAATTCCTCATTCTCCCAATTTCACTAAAAACCTTTTCCAACTACAAAATCAAGTGCATACATACCTGGAACTTCGTTCTTGATGATTTTCCTTACCGGATCAAATGCGAATCCCTGCAAAACAGAACACAAACAAAAACACATAAACCAAAAATGCCAAAATCATACAAAAACAAAACCAAAGACCTATACAGACTCTCACTCGGGTTCTACCCTGAGAAACAAACACACGTAATCAGGAGGCTTCTCCTTTATCTTCCTTGGCACTGCCTTTATCCGACGCGACACACCTACTCTCATCAACAACCAACCACCAATGATGCTCGAATAGCCACCAGTACTCTCTCTCAGATATGTCTACCAACACTTAAACCTACCAGGTCCAAAAATAACCTGCATCATCTACCCAAGCAAACTCTTACCCCTAAACATCCCCACACTTGGGGTTTTCACTATTCTCACATTACATACGCCTCCTTTCTCTCTTATCTTCTTACGTGGGGGCCTAGACTTAGGGGGTGACTCAGTGTATCTCCCCACAGAATGAACATCAATAATGGGCGAGGGCTCAAGAATAGGTATCTCTAAAGGTGTGGCCTCTATCTTGTCCCCTGGATCTTCTCGATCCTCTACAGTCTCCTCCATCCCCACACTTGGGGTTTTCCATATCATTTCCTCTAGCTCTGCCATCATATCCTACAGATCACTAGGCACATCCTCAAAATCCTCATCTTGCGAATTCAGTAACTCCTCTAAATCGAACGCCCAATCCGATAACTCTCATAAACCAGGTGCGGCCTCTTCAACATAACTCTGAACTATATCACTCAAGGCATCACTCTCTCCTAAACAAGAATCATGATGGTCATCCATGAAGATATCGATCAAACACACCGAGTTGCTCTGTTCACTAGACTCCCTGACGGACTTCGTAGGATCGAAGGTCACCTTCTCATCCCCCACACGAAGTGTGAGCTTCCCGTCGAGGAAATCGATCAATGCCTTGGCAGTGTGTAGAAAGGGGCGTCCTAGGATGAGTGGGACTCTATCATCCACCTCCATATCAAGAATCACGAAATCCATGGGGAAAACAAATCTATCTACTTTCACAAACAAGTTTTCCACTATTCCCCGTGGATGTTTGACCGAGCGGTCAGCCAAAGATATGCTTATACGCGTCGGCTTCGGATCTCCTTGGTCCAGCTGCTTATATATCGAATATGGTATAAGATTGAAGCTAGCACCTAGATCGTCCAACGCATGGTTCATAGTCAAACCGTTGAACAGACACGGGATCGTGAAATGAACCGGGTCTGCCAATTTCTTTGGCAGCTTGTTCTGAACCACCACAGAACACTTCTCACTTAGCGAGACTTTCGAGACCTCCTCCAGCTTCTTCTTGTTAGACAATAGATCTTTCAAGAATTTTGCATATTTAGGCATATGTTGAAGTACCTCGATGAACGGGAGATTGACCTTCAGTTGTTTGAACAGATTAAGGAAGTGATCGTATTCCTTAGCATACTTATGAGGCATAAGATGGGCTAGGTAGGTCAACTCCGGGGATCTTCTTCTCCCCTTCACTCTTCTTCTCCTCTACTTTCCCAGCAGGCGCCTCCATCTCTATCTCTTCATCCACTGGTGGCTTCTCTCTCTCGTCTCCTTTGCCGCTGCGAGTCGTCACGACCATCACTACGGCATTAGAACCCGAAGACGAGCCTCCCTACTTATCCTTCAGATTCTTTGCAATATCTCCTACCGTGCGCTGCAGATCTTGGAAAACATATTGCTGATTTCTAAACAATGTATCATGTGCATCCAACCTCCACTGGGTCTCCTTATCCCTCACTATCAACTGGGAAAGCATCTGAGTCTGATTCTCCAACATCTCCTCTATCCTTTTGTTACTAAAACTGCCCCCTGCACTTGGACCTTCATCTCCACCACCGAACTGATTCCGTCACGCTTGAAACCTAGGCATTATTAAATCCTCGGTTCTGGTTGCCTATAAAATCTACCTGCTCCTACTGACTAATAGGGCAGTCTCTGGTGTTGTGGCCTCCTCTGCACACCTCACACCTCTGATCGCTTAACTTCAGCTCCTTGATCTCCCTGGCCATAGTCGCAAGTGCAGCTGCCACGCTAGTGGCAGGAGTGACCTGATGAACACCTCTAGTGGATGAGGCGGGTGTCCTAGCAGTAGGAATGGAATTCCTAGTAGAAGGCTGATGTTGCTCGGCCAAGGAAAAGCTCTCAAACATCTCTTCGCACTCCTCAGGCTCATTCTTCTCCATGATATGGCCATGCACCTGTGTTGAACATCACTTGCTTCACGAAAGTTAGGCCATTATAGAATATCTCAACAAGTGCCCAATCAGAAAGGCCATGCTGGGGGCATCTACTCAGCAGTGTGTTGAACCTCTCCCAAGCCGTATGGTAAGGCTCGTCAGGGTCCATGCGAAAGGAGTGGATCTGGTCCCTTAGTCAGGTGGCCATGGATGGTGAATAGTACTTTTTCAGAAACTTGTCCTCCAGATCTGCCCAAGTGGTAATGGAATCCTGTTGCAGGGTATCCAACCACGTCGAGAGCGTGAATGGGAAAAGACGCAGATAGATTACGTCATCCATGGCACCAGGAATGCAAAAGGTATCGCAAATACGCGCGAAGCGGGACAGATGTTCTGGTGCATCCTTATTTTCAAGTCCATGGAACTGAGTCAAGTTAGTGATGGTACTCATAACGTGTGAAGGGATTTGACAATTTTTGGTGTTGGGCACGTTTAGGCGGGTGATCAAAGATCTAGCCCTTGTGAATCCATCACAAGCTCTCTGGTGTATGGTACGTCTAACGGGTGGATCGGCATCACCCATGTTAGGAAATGGAATAGGGCTAGGACTACGTACCTGATCCTCACACAAAACTCTCAAACGCTAACGAAAGATGCGGCTGTGCTCGTGAAGCTCTCGCTCGGGCTCTAAAGAAGCAGCAAATTTGGGTGATCCCTGCGAACGAGTATGATGCATAAACTGGAAGAACACAAAAAAAAAAGAAGAATGACTAAACACAGATGAAAACAAGACAAAGCAAGCAAATAAGACCTAAGATGAAAAGAAATAAACTACTAAACTAAACTAAACAAAAAAGAAAAATAAAAACAAATAACCAAACAAAGAACTAATCGAAGCTAATTTTGCTATTGCCAAGTGTCCCTGGCAACCGCGCCAAAAACTTGATGTCGTCCTGACGGTCTACTAAAACTAAACGAAAACCTAACCTAGACACTCTGGTATTACTCTAGAAATCATCTAAGTTATACCCCAATGACAGGCAAGTGTACCTACCAATTGTAATACAGCCTAATGGAAGTCCGGATATCGAACCCATGAGTCACAGAATTTAACTAAAACTAGACTCCGACAAAAAACTTAATTTATTTGGTTTGGGGGGAATTCTATGAACCAAGATTAAAATAATTAAAATCAAAAGTACTAAGAACTCTCTAACGACAACTAACTACGAAGCAGAAGAATCGGGTGAAATCAAGAATGGAGAAAGCACTTCCTAGGTAAGAATCCTATTTGTAAAACTCAGACTTGTAACACCCAAAAATCCATCCCAATTTAAACTTTTAAAAGCACGCGGAATTAAGGTCCCAAAACAACATTTAACGTATCAACACGTTTTAGGTTTACAAACATGAATTTAACTACATAATTTCAACAAAAGTAGTTTTAACAAAATTTAACCACAACAAGTTATAAATAACTTATAATGACACCAAAATGTTTGTAAAGACTCCCCACGAGAAGGTTAACAAAAACAATCAATAAACACTTCCACGAGAATCCAATCCACATGATGCAAGACCCGAGAATCATTCCGGAGCTTTCCTACGTACAAAACATCAATTTGTATATGGTTAGTAAAGATAAGCAGCCCAGGGACATCCCCACAAGTCCCTACAATAACGACCTGTCAAAATGACAAAATTCAACATTTGGGCGTAGGGTGGGCGTACGACAACGGTTTTTGGGCGTACAGTACTCTGCCCCCAGACCTGCATATTTTTTAGGGTAAGGTAGGCGTACGACAGAGGGCTTTGGGCTTACTGTACTCTGCCCTCAGACATGCACATTTAATTTTTTGGTTTTGGTCTAGCTTTTCCACAAGCGTCTGACCCCGACACGTTTTACTTCCAAATAACACCACATTATATACAATACCACCTATGTATGCATACTTTGGTTGGTTATCCACCCCCAACCTGAGTACCACTACTCGTTTTTCACTCATTAAGAGTTTAACAACCATTTCTATCAATTAGTTAGTTTAGGTACATATCAACCTACAACTTTAGACATATAACGACCCATACACATTCTTATGTTTTACCATTCTTTCAACTTGACATATCCACATGTCTATCGAGAGATGCACGTCTCGCTTTCTCACATGGAGTATTTGACTCCATGCCGAACCATGAAGTATCCACACTTCATGTCACCCGTGAAGTACTTGACTTCACATAACACCTCCATGAAGTATCCACACTTCATGTAAACACCTCCATGAAGTATCCACACTTCATGTAAACACCTTCATGAAGTATTCACACTTCATGTAATCAATTAATTTACCGTTTTACACCAACGTTTGACTTTTACCATATTAAATCAATTTTAGTCTATTATTACCACATTCAACATTTTAGTTGACTCTTGACCACATTGAGTCATTTTCACCATTTAACCACATATCACCCATTAGTTTGACCATTAACCACATGAGTCAATTTACATCTATTTACCACATTTGCACATTCAAGTTTGACTATTAACCACATAGTCTAATTACACATATTTACCACATTTGCACGTTCAAGTTTGACTATTAACCACATAGTCTAATTACACCTAATTACCACCTTTGCACATTCAAGTTTGACTATTAACCACATAGTCTAATTACACCTATTTACCACATTTGCACATTTAAGTTTGACTATTAACCACATAGTCTAATTACACATATTTACCACATTTTCACATTCAAGTTTGACTATTAACCACATAGTCTAATTATACCAATTTCAACATAATAGTTTGACCCTATACCACTAAGGTCAAATTACACCAATTTCATCATTATCCACAATGGTTTGACTTATACCACATTAAGTCAATTTTATATCAATTCCATCATTTATCCACAAATGGTTTGACTTAGACCATGCTAAGTCAATTTACAACAAATCACCACATTGTATAGTTTAGTTTGACTATATACCACACTAGTCAACTACACCAATTTACCACGTTTAGTTTTAACTATATTCCACATAGTTTAACTACACCACTTTTACCAAGTGACATTCATTAGTTTGACTAATTTCCACATTATGTCAACTACAACAATACTACCATATTCACACTTTACTTTGACAATTTACCACATAAGTCAAAATCAACATTCAACACATAAATAGAAATAACAACACATCTATTTAAATGTAACCACTAATTATCTACTACTAAGTAAGTGAAAAGCACTTACCTTTGCTAATGAAGATTCCAAATGGTCTTCAAAGCTAACATCTTTAACACCTTGATCACCTAAACATTTAACATGTTTTAGTAATCTTCTTTACCCCAATACCAACACCAATTGAAGTTTAACCCCCACCCAAGATCTTATGATCTTCATTATCATCTAATCTTGGTTACTAAGCCCCATACAAGCTTTTAACCATTGTTGAACCAATTCTACCCATTTTGACCTGTTAAGGTTTTCACCCAATTTCCACAATTTCATCCAATTAAAATTTCACCAATTCTATTGGGTTTTCAACTTGAGAATGTGTTTATATAACTCCATAAACACTTATCCACACTTAATTCACCATTTAAACACTCCAATTTCAAAACCCCCAATTTGGGTTCCAAGAACCCTAATTTTCAAAACTCTCAATTTGGTGAATTCAACATGAATTGATTACTTCTCTAGAAATGCTAGATTATCAATCCTAATCAACATTTTACACACCATCATCCATAATTTCTGTTAATTAGGGTTTATCTACCCACACCCACCAAGAACAAGAATTCTAATGGAGAAAATGAGAAAGGAGGTTAAACTTACTTGATTAAGTGAAGGAATGTGCACACAAATTCTTCAATTCAAGCATGCAACTCAAAATTCGGTTCCTTGATCAAGCTCTCCTCTTCTCCTCTCTTTTCTCCATCTTCACGACACACACACACACACACACACCCCATCTGATGTGTGTGTTTCGCCATTCTCTAATACACCTAAATCAAATTTGGGTTAATTGCAAGATCAGTCCTTCTACTTCCTATTTTGACTCCTTGCTTCAAAACTACAAGATTCCACCATTTAAAAAATGCCTTCAACTTTAATTAATATAAATACACACCCTTACAATATATTTATTATATTATGGGGTAAACCCGAAAGTTGGTTCGTTACAAATCACTCCCCCTATTTTTGGGTTTCGTCCCCGAAACCCGATCCACCAATAGATTAGGGTAATACTCAAGTATATGTCCTCATATTCCTGAGTAGTTTCAGCCCCTTATCTAATGATCCTGCAAAACCAAAACTTGGTTAATCCGCTTATACCACGAGCGTTTCACCTTTCTATATAAGATAGCCATTGGTTCCTCTACATGAAATATCCATCATCTATCGCCTCAATATCGCTAGGAGAAGCAACATCCACTTCTCTTGCCACACATTCACGTGGATGAACAACGAGGAATGTATCATGGAGTATACACGATCCCCCGAGTAACTCCTAACGACATACCACTTAACAAACTAAAGTGAAGACTGAACGGTCCCACAAAACGGGGACTTAGCCTCCCACATTTCCGAACCCGATACACCCCCTTTATAAGGGAAACTTTTATATCGCCAAAGTTCTCTATCTGTATTCAATACACCTCCTCCCTAAATCCACTTAGGGTTTTCTATCCACCTTGAGTGGTTTTTTCAATCACACTCAATAAACAATATCTTTCACGCTAGATCTTGAATCACCCCATAGTTTCATAGTTTCACAACAACCAATAGCACCCAACCAAACGGTATTCGACACCGTTCACCATTTAGTAATTCAATTATCGACATATGAATACTCAAATGGTAGTTAAGATGACACCATATTTCAACTAATGGTAATTAATCACCTGGTTTCTTCCAAATCAAAGAAGAAACTAACACCTCAATCTGACTCAACAGGTACACATGTACCATGTCGCATCACACACTTCTTGAACCAAAGTTCCCCGACCACACGTGAGAGTAGGTTCCCTTTTGGAATTTGGCCTTAACCCATAGGTAAGTGAGACAATTATAACCACACACTTGATTGTGCCTCTTTTCATCCCCAGCCACTAAAAGTTAAACTCCAAAACAACATACAACAACCCATGAGACCTATAAGTCTCATTCATCACACATGAAGTTCAAGGACTTCAAGAATACCGATGAAGTTTGAGGACTTCAATTCAACCTTCTAATGCTCGCCCGCGTATAGATTTATCAGTTCCTTCTCCAAGTTCTCTCCCTTAGTTGTTACAATGAGGCTCACAACTGACTAGGAGAATATGCGATACTCCAGCCTCGTTGCATACAGACATAATCGAGTCTAATGCACGTGTCACCAAGACATCCAACAAGGCATATGGTCTTCCTATGGAAGGACACGTCAAAGGCCAAAGCCAAATCCTCTTTCATAAATCCAACACCATGTTTATCCCAACGACTTTAACATAAGTCATGCTTTGAGATTCAAAGATCTTAATCGTACAACCCCCCTTTGAAGTTCGAAGACTTCATTTTCAATCACCGGTTGTGAAGTTCTAAGACTTCAAACGCCATTTATGAAGTTATAAGATTCCAAACATTATTTACCCCTTGATTAATTCAATCATTGCTGGGTCAACATATATGTCTTCAGAATTCACTGCCTCATCCAATAATGGATTTCCACAAAATCCAAAATGGCGCACCAAATCATTCTGAAGAAAGGCCTCTCCTTTCAGGGAAGCTCAGGAAACTCACGAAGATAATGAGCTTGAACGACTTTGTTTTGAAGATAAAAACGACTATCATCGAATAAACGACCACCGTATTAGCATACATGGGTCTAGACACCTTTCACATTGATCCACATAAACCGCGTAACTTCTAACAAGCCAGAAAGTTAAATCCACAATCCCATAGTATTCATAACGGAAATGATACCATTCAAGGGATGACGTCCTCCTCTACCTTCCTTGTTGAACTAGGACTTAGACACCAGTTCAAACCTGACATATGTACGTATACATTCTTCCATTATTCTTTTCCTCAAGAGAACGGTTACACCCCAAGAAGTGACATTCGGGCATAGAACCCTTATAAACTTCTTCACGACTGGAACATCAAGTATTCCATTGCTCCGGTTGGTGTCAATGGCATGAGCCAGACATACACCAATTCATGCGCCACATGCTTCACCATCTCTAGGCGAGAACGGGTCGACACGTTACCCTTTAGTCATAGACGACATTTTATGGTTACTAAGTAACCACACAAATTTCACCACAATCGTAGGACTCCATTCCATGTGATTGTTTCACCCACATCTTTTGATTAATAATTCACATAAATTCTCATTCAACAATTATACCAAAAGACTTCAGTTCTGTCATTGCTAGATAGAATTGTTCGTCCCAACAGCCTTAAATTTCTATTTTCTCCCCCTTTCATTCATGTGCTTTAACCCGGGACATTCACTTCGAATGGGTCCCGACTTGTAACCACTGTTGCACCCATTATTAGGACTAGAACACTATGGCGTAGTGTGTCCCATCATTCTACTTGTGTAACTTCCACACATATGGCAAGAACAAATATTGCCTCCCCAAAGGGATTTCTAGCTCGGCTAGAATATTTGGCTTTCTTGAAGCCACCACAAACTCCTCCTCACACCCACTAGTTTCCCGAGTTTAATCTCCTTGCATCACACAATGCTCAACTCCACCCGAGTTATACACCATGAAGAAGAATCCACTCTATAAGTCAACCGATAGCATTGAGAAAGCCGATTTATCTTCCTTCCCTCTGATACTTCCAAGATGTAGGCAAGACCACACCCAGACATACGACATGCCTACAATATTTTGATTACTCAACCGGTCTATTGTACGTGAAGAAAACACTTAATTTCAAGATCTACATCGGCTTGTGGACAAGTTAACTTAAGAACATCTCTTGAGTTCACCCTGTTGCATTACTACCACGCCTTTCAGCCTTTCTCCATACAGAGAACTTCTAACCGAATAATCCACCAAGTTCTGGAGTCGGCTCTCCACGAGTAGTACTCCATCCGCCCATCACAATGGATTTCTTCAAAGCCAATACCGATAGTGATCTATCGTTGTTTAACAAAGAATAAACTCCTACCATTTTACTCCTTTGGCTCGCACACCACGAACCCCTTGTTTAGACAAGGTTTCCTTCCTCCACATAATCGACTATGTTGATCCTCCCGCCCTTAAGGCTTCATGTGGTTCATCAAAGTACCGCCTCAATGAGCTCCTATCTTCCTTAAAGGAAAATTGGCGCAACATTATGGAAAGCTTTAGCCATCCTCCACTAAATCGATGCTTTCCATTTCTCCCGACGATTCCAAAGTTCATCCCCACCCTCGAGGTGACACCCACTTAGACTTCTTCAAATATGAGTCTTTAAATCAACTTTTATCTACAAATTCCGCCCACTAAGTTATGATCTTCCCCCAGTCATCCCTGATCGTGAAGTAATAAGTTTGTAGGTGTTCTACCTACTTATAGGCCTCTATTCTTACTCTATAAGGCTCTACTTCTTCCCATGTGTATATTAATTTCCCCCGCATAAACATCTATGCACAAACATATAATATATACATATACACATATAATCACCTTCACTTACTCATAATAGGTGTTCATCATATGGGTTATTATGAAGGTATTCGCACATGTTACATTAAGAATCACACTTGCCAAGCATGATTGATAATGTAATATGCCCAACAACATTCACTATCTCCATATAATGAATCCCTTAACAACTTTCAGCACAATTAGTTAACATTGGACACCAATTAAAACATACAACATCATAATCAATACTAACCTCGCCCCTTTAAGCTCCGTGTCACAGTCACATCATCATTGGATTCTCATTTCTCCAACCATATCAAGAGCATTTTAGGTTTGAGTTCGGTGTCTTGACACCAAATCCCTCAAACCATTGCTCTGATACCAAGTTATAACACCCAAAAATCCATCCCAATTTAAAATTTTAAAAACACGCGGAATTAAGGTCCCAAAACAACATTTAACGTATCCACACGTTTTAGGTTTACAAACATGAATTTAATCACATAATTTCCAAAAAAGTAGTTTTAACAAAACTTAACCACAACAATTTATCTATAACTTTTAATGACACCAAAATGTTTGTAAAGACTCCCCACGAGAAGGTTAACAAAAACAATCACGAAACACTTCCATGAGAATCCAATCCATATGATGTGAGACCCGAGAATCATTCCGGATCTTTCCTACATAAAAAACATCAATTTGTATATGGTTAGTAAAGATAAGCAGCCCTAGGGACTTCCCCACAAGTCCCTACAACAACGACATGTAAAAATGACAAAATTCAACATTTGGGCGTAGGGTGGGCGTACGACAACGATTTTTGGGCGTACAGTACTCTTCCCCCAGACGTGCACATTTTTGAGTGTAAGGTAGGCGTACGACATAGGGCTTTGGGCGTACTGTACTCTCCCCTCAGACCTACACATTTACCTTTTGGTTTTGGTCTAGCTTTTCCACCAGCTTGCGATCCCGACTCATTTTACTTCCAAATAACACCACATTACATACAATACCACATATGTATGCATACTTTGGTTGGTTATCCACCCCCAACCCGAGCACCACTACTCGTTTTTCACTCATTAAAAGTTTAACAACCATTTCTATCAACTGGTTAGTTTAGGTACATATCAACCTACAACTTTAGACATATAACGACCCATTCACATTGTTATGTTTTACCATTCTTTCAACTTGACATATTCACATGTCTAACGAGAGATCCACCTCTTGCTTTCTCACATGGAGTATTTGACTCCATGCCGACCCACGAATTATCCACACTTCATGTCACCCGTGAAGTACTTGACTTCACGTAACACCTCCATGAGGTATCCACACTTCATGTAAACACCTACATGAAGTATCCACACTTCATGTAAACACCTCCATGAAGTATCCACACTTCATGTAATCAATTAATTTACCGTTTTACACCAACGTTTGACTTTTACCATATTAAGTCAATTTTAGTCTATTATTACCACATTCAACATTTTAGTTGACTATTGACCACATTGAGTCATTTTCACCATTTAACCACATATCACCCATTAGTTTGACCATCAACCACATGAGTCAATTTACATCTATTTACCACATTTGCACATTCAAGTTTAAATATTAACCACTTAGTCTAATTACACATATTTACCACATTTACACATTCAAGTTTGACTATTAACCACATAGTCTAATTACACCTAATTACCACATTTGCACATTCAAGTTTGACTATTAACCATATAGTCTAATTACACCTATTTACCACATTTGCACATTCAAGTTTGACTATTAACCACATAGTCTGATTACACCTATTTACCACATTTGCACATTCATGTTTGACTATTAACCACCTAGTCTAATTATACCAATTTCAACATAATAGTATGACCCTATACCACTAAGGTCAAATTACACCAATTTCACCATTATCAACAATGGTTTGACTAATACCAAATTAAGTCAATTTTATATCAATTCCAACTTTTATCCACAAATGGTTTGACTTATACCATGCAAAGTCAATTTACAACAAATCACCACATTCTATAGTTTAGTTTGACTTAATAACACCCTAGTCAACTGCACCAATTTACCACGTTTAGTTTAAATATATTCCACATAGTTTATCTACACCACTTTTACCAAGTGACATTCAATAGTTTGACAAATTTCCACATTATGTCAACTACAACAATCCTACCACATTCACACTTTACTTTGACTATTTACCACATAAGTCAAAAATCAACATTCAACACATAAATAGAAATAACAACACATCTTATTACATGTAATAACTACTTATCTACTACTAAGTAAGTGCAAAGCACTTACCTTTGCCAATGAAGATTCCAACTGGTCTTCAAAGCTAACATCTTTAACACCTTGAATACATAAACATTTCACATTTTTTAGTAATCCTATTTACCCCAATACCAACACCAATTGAAGTTTAACACCACCCAAGATCTTATGATCTTCACTATCATCTAATCTTGGTTACTAAGCCCCATACAAGCTTTTGACCATTGTTAAACCAATTCTACCCATTTTGACCCGTTAAGGTTTTCACCCAATTTTCATAATTTCATCCCATTAAAATTTCACCAATTCAATTGGGTTTTCAACTTGAGAATGTGTTTATATAACTCCATAAACACTTATCCATACTTAATTCACCATTTAAACACTCCAATTGTAAAACCCCCAATTTGGGTTCCAAGAACCCTAATTTTCAAAACTCCCAATTTGGTGAATTCAACATGAATTGATTACTTCTCTAGCTATAGAAATGCTAGATTATCAATCCTAATCAACATTTTACACACCATCATCCCCAATTTCTGTTAATTAGGGTTTATCTACCCACACCCACCAAGAATAAGAAATCTAATGGAGAAAAAGTGAAAGGAGGTAAAACTTACATGATTAAGTGAAGGAAAATGCACACAAATCCTTCAATTCAAGCATGCAACTCAGAATTCGGTTTCGTAATCAAGCTCTCCTCTTCTCCTCTCTTTTCTCCATCTTCACGACACACACACACACACACCATCTGATGTGTGTGTCGCCATTCTCTAATACACCCAAATCAACTTTGGGTTTTTCCAGATCAGTCCTTCTACTTCCTATTTTGACTCCTTGCTTCAAAACTACAAGATTCCACCATTTACAAAATACCTTCAACTTTAATTAATATAAATACACCCCTTACAATATAATTATTATATTATGGGGTTAACCCGAAAGTTGGTTCGTTAGAAGACTTCTCTCGGTTATGGTAACTATGATGGAACTGGGGCTCTTGATTTTAGTGATTTTTGTGAGTTTTTGGGGTTTTCTGTGTTTTCTGAATTCCTTTGATCTTTGGCTTGATCTGTATCAAGTTCAAAAATTGATTGTGAAATTCATTCAGAAATTTGTTTGTGAAGAGTTTGACAGATCTAATTGTCATTTTGGTTTAGATCTGAGCATCCAGTGATTGATTCTGTATTGTTTTGTGAAGAAGAGTATGTTCATGTTCTTGAGCCAATTGTCCAGGGTCGACTTTCTTGTTTGTGCCGACTGTCACTTGAACCGACCGATTGTCCAGGCCGATTTTCTGTTCATCTAGCGTTTGTCTCAGTAAACGCAAGTTTACGACTCACTTTTGTGAGGTAGCGACTCTTCTAAGCCGACACTTCGAGTGAGCTTTCCAAACACCTTGTGGTGGTGCCGTCTGTTCCTTGTCTTCAGCCAAATCTTCGAGTCGACTGTCTTGCTAGTTCCGAGTCTACTCTCCGAGCCGACTCCTGGATTTTTTCATTTTCTGAACTTGTTTGTGATTTCTTTGATTCAAGATGTCTGTTACTTCTATTACCCAAGCTGATTTGGAGACCGGCTCCATGTCTAGATGTAGGTCCAGATTTCTCTTGAAATCACTGATTTGATCGATTACACATACACACACACAGGCGGAAACTGTGTGTATGGTGGTGAAACATATGATAGAAACAGTGTTGGTGAAGATAACCGGCTAACCACACTATGAATCAACACGCAAATGGTATGAAAATGTAAGAACACAGTGCATAAACAATTGCAAATTGTATTGATTCAAGAACAATGTGAAAGAGAAGGTTCAGGGTTACAGCCGCTACTCACACCCTAAACATTCTCAAACTAGGCTATTTATAGTAGTGACAGGTATCGAAACTATGCTCAATCGAAACTACTAGTTTCGATTGACCATTTACAAGTGACACAGAACTGTCAAAACTACCATCTATCGAAACTACTAGTTTCGATTGAACAAACTCAATCGAAACTAAGTAGTTTCGATGGCCCAGACTTAGCTAATAAAGCAGTAAATTACAGAAAACTGAAATTACATTTAATGAAATAACAGAAAGTAAACAAGTCTAAAATTGTTTAAATATACAATAAATGACAACAGCTTATACAAAAGATATGACTCTACAATCTCCCCCTAAGCTGTTGCATTACTGTCTTCAGCTCTTCATCAAGCAGCTGGTCCTTCAGTTGTCCTCGGGATGAATGGTTTAACGTGGAGAGTTACAACTCTTTGGTAGGCCTTGGCATCAGCTTCATCTTCATCAATGTATGCCTGAATGTGATTCTGGAATAGTACCTCCAGATCTTCAGGCTGAAATTTCAACAACTCCATAGGCTCAAAGATAGTGATGTCTTCCTTGCCCTCACACTCTATCACTGCACTGCCAATGATTGGGTCATAGTACCACTTTCTGAAAGTTTGCAGTTGGACAGGTACAGATTTTGGAATGGTGATGGTCTTGTGAGTTTGGGCAGGCTTGTACCTCAAGAATACATATGGCTTGTTAGTCTTAGGATGAAACCTTGTTTTTGAGATTTTCTTTTGAGTTTTCCTAGGCTTCATTCCCTTGAAATCATTATTAACTTGAGAATGCAGAAATTTCTCAAAGTCATAAGCCATCATAACCTTCCCAGGGTTTTGAAGGGGAAGTTTGGCTAAATCCCTGAGGTCATAGAAAGGAAGGGTCTAGAAGTCAGTCATATTTTTAAAGTGTTGAACTCCCCCTCTATATCTTCTAATAATAAAGAGCTTCCTTTCAGCATCATACTTCCAGCCAATTGGAGGCCTCTTTAGTTCCTGATGTTCAGCTATCCATTCATATGTTTTAGGAGTTTCTTCCTGAATGATTTTCTTAAACCAAGACTTTCTTGAAATTGGAGGTTCAGGTGCAACAGAGGGTAGATCTTGTGCTGGACTGGATTCAGAGACAGTAGTGGTTGGTTCAGGAGTGGTTGTCTTGATAAGATTAACCTGAACATCTTCTTCGCCCTTTTCTTCATCAGACAAGGTTTGAATTTCCTCTCCTTCTTCTGTAAAGTATCTGGTTCTCTCAGTCTCTTTTTCTTCGATAGGCAGAATTTCTGGGTAAAGATCATTATACCCAAAGTTTTTAATTTCATCTAAGAGAGCATTCAGCTCGTCATCAGATGGGATGTCTTCTTCATCCAGAATTACTGTTTCTATTTCAGTAGAGGTCATTTTCCCTTTCTTCCTCGCATCTCTTCTCTCACTTGCTGAGGGAAGGTCTAGTTCTGGTTCTTCAACCTTGACTTCAACTGCCTCCTTTGTCTTTTCAGCATAGCCAGTAAAGATAGTTAGTGCAGACTCTGGATTAGTAACCAGGGTAGGAGATGAGGGTTCAACTATAGATGTGGTCTCCCCTGAGCTGTTGAAGTGGTTGGTTGTTGTTACACAGGTTTTATCATTGAGGCTTTGAGCTGCTCCATTGCTTCAGCTAAAGCCTTGAATTCTTCTTTTTGCTTTGAGATTAGTTTCTGTTGTGTTTCAAGTTGGGTTTGTTGAGTGTCAATCTGGGAATGTAGACCCCCAACTTCCAGCTTCAGGTCTTTAACCTCTTCCTAAACATCATGCAAATTAGATTTTAAGCCTTCAATTTCTTCATCTTTCTTTTGAATCGTATCTTGCATTTTCTTCAGTTCAAGGCTTAAAGTTTTAACTCTTGGTACAGGAGAGGTTAAATCATGAGTTGGTGATGTGGGAGTAGTATGGATGGGTGATTGTTGTGGATATGGTAGTGGAGTTGGTTGTGGAGTGGGTTGTGGAGTGGGTTGTGGAGATTGTTCTGGAGTTAATAGAGAATCTGACGAGGATGACAAATCTTCCAATCCAGTCTTGATTTTCTTTGCCCTATGCTCTTCTTCCTCAAAATCAGAACCTGACTCAACTTGCCGTTTGGAGGAAGATGCAAGATGCTTTGTTCTATCATCTGAATCAGACTTGTAGTAGTCAGATCCATAGATTCCTGCATCCAGAGTTCCACTTGATTCTGCAACTTCCTCCTCAACTTCATGCATACCAGCTTCAACATTAACTGCTGGCTCTTGAATTATCTGTATTTGTTCAACAAAAGGAGCCTCTATCACAGGCTCAATGATGGGTTGTTCTTCTTCTTGAACATTAGGAATGTTTATCTCAATCTCAGCTTCATCAAGAGGTTGATTACCTTGATCTTGTTCAACTTCCATCTCTTCTTCATCAGATGATAGGATCTCTTCTTCTAGATCAGGGTCAATATCAGGAATAAATTCTTCTTCTTCACCAATAATATGACCAAACAGGGGAACATCAGCTATAGCCCTGTTGGTTCTCTTATTGGTACTCCTCATATAGCTGAGAGTCTTGGCAATCATATGGTCGAACACAAAGGTGTTCCCACCTTGTTGAAGCTCAGGATGAAGATGATTGATGATAATCTGTACGAATCTTGGATATGCCAAAAATTTCTCCTTCACAGCTCCTGTCAGGTTGTCCTTTAACTGTCTAAAGATGAAGCCAGAAAAATTGTAATCTCTTCCCTTGACTAACCCTAAAATTGCTGAGCCCAGAGTGCTGTTTGCTGAATCAAAACCTCCTTTTCTGATTGATAGGCAGTGAATAAACACGTGCACTATGTATCTCCAGTGGCTTGGTAAGGAGTTCTTGATTATCTGACCACTTTTGAATTCATCTGGATGACCCAATCTTCTGAAGCATTCTTTAACATAGAAGATTGGAAATTCAATAGGTGCATCTGGATTGTCATTAAACTGCAGCACCTCTCTAACTGTAGCTTCAGAAAATAAGACTTCTTGGCCTAGCATAGTTGCTCTGATGTGCTCCACATTTTCTACTGTGATGATCTCTGCAGTCTCCCAAAATTCTCTTATAGATGTCTCAAACACCGGCAGGTTGTTGCTGATGGCAAAGCTAATGTTGGAGTTTGCCAGGAAATTTAAGACACGATAGAACTCTGCAGCTTTTGGATCATTGGCATTAAGGAATGCACAGACATTGTGTCTTTTTACAAATAAGAGATCCATACCTGTAAAATTCATCAGTTTTGCACAATAAGTAAAGTTTCTGAATATACTTAATCGAAACAAGGTATATCAACACTTAGAAAAATTTTGAAGTCCTTACTGTCGAAACAACTAGTTTCGATTTGAGATGAACTTGGTTAATTTAACAAATAGCTTTATCGAAACAAGTAGTTTCGATAGAGGCTATAAGCTTTGATCAACACTTAGAAAAAAATTTAAATCAACACTGTCGAAACAACTAGTTTCGATGGAGATGAACTTATCGAAACTATCTAGTTTCGATCAGAGATACTAGGGCAAGTTTGGGTGTCGAAACTAGTAGTTTCGATTGAAAACCTTTTGAGAAAATTTTGAAAGTGTTGAACCCCTTTATCGAAACTACTTGGTTTTGAAACCCAAACTCCATTGATTCATGATACTCAGACTAATATAAATAATTTTAAAGAAGGGTTTAGAGTGGCCTGTAAGTGACGGAACTTCATCTTACCGAAGGTGAGGCTGTTATCTGCAAGAATACACATTAATCGTGAGTTCAAAGATAATAGACATATATGCAAACACGGATAAGAACAAAAACGACTGTTATTATGAGGATTTAGTCGAACAAATTTTAAACTTTGAAATCCTGGTCTGCCGATTTGCAAAAATCATCCAAAATGAAGTAGTGAGACGTTACCTGATGATGAAGACGATGGTGACAACGGGGAAATCAGATGATGAAGACGATGATGACGAAGAGGGTTTGAAAAAGACGAGTGAATATCAGTATGAAGGGAGGGATTGCTTATGAAGGCTTTTAATTTTCG
This sequence comes from Smallanthus sonchifolius, assembly GCA_023525975.1. NCBI lineage: Eukaryota > Viridiplantae > Streptophyta > Magnoliopsida > Asterales > Asteraceae > Smallanthus > Smallanthus sonchifolius. Next base: position 44,868,431 of record CM042023.1, read on the forward strand.
TGAGACAAAAGACAAAAATGCCCCTGTCGAAACAACTAGTTTCGATAGGACAAACTAGTTTTGATATGAACAACTAGTTTCGATAGTTCAAAGTAGTTTCGATATGCACAAAGTAGTTTTGATATGTCAAAGTAGTTTCGATAGTTCAAAGTAGTTTCGATATGTACAACTAGTTTCGATAGTTCAAAGTAATTTCGATATGTACAACTAGTTTCGATAGTTCAAAGTAATTTCGATATGTACAACTAGTTTTGATAGTTCAAAGTAGTTTCGATATGTACAACTAGTTTCGATAGTTCAAAGTAATTTCGATATGTACAACTAGTTTCGATAGTTCAAAGTAGTTTCGATATGTACAACTAGTTTCGATAGTTCAAATAGCAGAAACAAGACTAACATATAGAAATGAAATTATACACAAGATATTTACACTTATCTTCTTGAAAAAGATCCAATATGAGATCAGATCTGGTCAGTCTCTTGAAACACTTCCTTTTGCAATTAACTACTGTGAGTCCCTGAAGATAGCTGGTATTTGTACAAAGTAAACCCGAACATTTGTTTATACAAAGATTTCATGTGATTAGAAGGTACCATTTAAGCAATATACAAGGTGTACCCCACATATTAAAATAAAATGATTTTGAAAACCTATCAATCCTCAAGAAGTACCCATCTTCATCCTATCATGTCTTTCTGATTAACCAAGGTACCGTCTTAGTAATGTCAAAGTACCAACAAAATAAAATAAGATATCCAAGTGGATTTAGAAAATTAAAATAAAATATATCCAAGTAGATATTAAAAAGGTACGAGCATTCTAGATCTTTGCGTAAGCAAAACAGAAGAAGTCGTAAAATTATCCAAGCGGATAGAAAAATGTTGAACACCCGAGATCTTTGCGTAAGCAAAACAGACGGGGTCAAGTCATCCAAGTGGATGGGAAAAGGATGAGCACCCGAGATCTTTGCGTAAGAAAAACATACGGGGTCCTCGGTGGTAAATATCGTTATATTGACGGTCACTTGGCGTATGAATAGGAATCCAATACGTAAGCCTGTATCTGATTGAATTGGTTTTCTTAGATATAAAAATGGGTTAGATGTTTCAATAATGGGTTCAAACACACAATTATGAGATATATATATTAGGTTTTCACACTACTTACAAGTTTTGGCCATATGTCGGGCCTACCAGCTATACCTTAGTGAACACCATCGCTTTTGGTCTATTCCATGTCCAAGAGATGAGATCAGACACTATCATTTCTCAAAGGTCAGATTCAATTTTTTTCTGCAACTCAAAACCACTTGTAAGATTATATACACAACAATTATTTTTAATATTATATTTCTCCCCCAAAAGATTTGCGTAGAAACTGTACATAAAAATAAAATATTTTTGAAATTTTCTTTATCAGTTAAACAGAATTTAGAAAAAAGAAAAGAAAAAATACTATTCACACAATTTACTGAATGTTGATCATTCCAACCATCTCCACCAGTTGGGCAAATCTGGTAGAGTCAAAAGCTTTTGTGAAGATGTCTGCGGTTTGTTTATTAGTTTTGACTTCAACAATTTGAATATGCTTCTTTTCCACACAGTCACGAATAAAGTGATGTTTGATTTCAATGTGTTTTGTTTTGGAATGCTGAACGGGGTTTTTGGTGATATGGGGAACAGCAGTGTTGTCACACAGAATGGGTGTCTCATGGAATGTGATCCCATAGTCAAGCATCTGATGGTGTATCCATCTGACTTGGGAACAACAGAGGGCTACGGTAATGTATTCGGCTTCGGCGGTGGATTGGGAAACGGTGGATTGTTTCTTACATTTCCATGAGACAATGCGGTTGCCAAGGAATTGACAACCTCCAGAAGTGGATTTTCGGTCTAAGTTGTAACCCCCGTAGTCTGAATATGAATAAGCCACAAGATCAAACAAGTCAGTTTTAGGATACCACAGACCCAATTTTGGCTTATACCTTAAATATCTTAAAATACGTTTGACAGCAGATAAATGAGAGAGTTTAGGATTAGCCTGAAAACGTGCACACAAGCATACTGCAAACATGATGTCGGGTCTTCTGGCCGTGAGATACATGAGAGAGCCTATCATAGAGCGTTAGAGATGCTGATCAACGCTTTCACCATCCACATCAGGAGTCAAACAATGACGAACTTCCACAGGAGTTTTTACAGGGTGGGAATCAGCCATTTTGAACTTGGTCGAAATTTCTTTCACGTATTTTTCTTGATGGATAAGGATTTCTGACTCAGACTGATCAACTTGTAGTCCCAAAAAGAACTTCATTTCCCCCATGGAGCTCATTTCAAATTTAGATCGCATCACTTCTTCAAATTCTTTGCAGAGACGGGGATTTGTTGTTCCAAAAATGATATCATCCACATAAATTTGCACCATGATTGTATCATTTTCATCCTTCCGTTTGAACAAAGTTTGGTCAATTGCTCCTCGTGTGAAACCATTCTCAAGCAGATGCTTTGATAAAGTTTCATACCACGCACGAGGTGCTTGGTGAAGACCGTACAATGCTTTGTCTAACTTATAAACACGGTCTGGAAAATTAGGATCAATGAAACCCGGCGGCTGCTTGACATAAACTTCCTCTTGAACTTTGCCATATAAAAATGCGCTTTTGGCATCCATTTGATGAACGGTGAAGTCCATGTAGGCTGCATAGGCGAGAAACATTCGGATGGCTTCTAAACGAGCCACTGGTGCAAAGACTTCCTCATAGTCAATCCCTTCTTCTTGATAGAAACCTTGAACCACCAAACGAGCTTTATTTCGAATCACAGTGCCGTCTTCATCCTTTTTGTTGCGAAAAACCCAACGAGTGCCGATTGAAACTTTGTTCTTGGGAAGATCTACCAAATTCCACACATGCAGCTTTGAGAATTGCTGTAGCTCTTCCAGCATTGCTTCCACCCAGCTGTTTTCTAGTAGAGCTGCTTTGATGTTCTTTGGTTTAGCTTGAGAAATGAAGCAAGAAAACATGTTGTTTTCAAAAGCTTCACAGGCACTTCGGGTACTAACACCCACATTGAGTGGTCCAATGATGTTATTGGTGGGATGAATCTTGTGAATTCGCAGTTGAGGAATTTCTTCTTCTTCCATGACTTCTTCCAAATTGGTAAGATTTTCAGCAGGAGGATCGGCAATATCATTAATAGGATCTTCAGCAGGTGATTGTGGTGCAACATCTACTATTGGAATGGAGTTGTCTTCAACAGTTTCACTTGTTGCACCAGAACCGGAAGACTCCATATCAGATTCAGCATTAGCAACCACAAGAATTTCAACCTGAGCAGATGAGGAAGAGCCTTGATCATTTATGTTCCCTAGATTGTTCACAGAGAAGTAAGGATTAGCATGAGTTGATTTAATAGAGAAATCAGGAAGATTAAATGACTTAAAAACTGAATCGACGTCAAAGAGCCAATTGGGACCATCTCCTGCGTCCGTATGATTGTTTTCATGCTAATTGATATCAATGGACTCCATCACTATCCTTTTCTTCTTATGGTAGACACGAAAAGCACGTTGATTGGATGAGTAACCAACAAAATAGCATTCATCAGCTTTGGCTTCAAACTTGTTGAGTTGATCTGAAGTGTTCAGCATTGTGCACACACACCCAAATTTTTTGAAGAAATCGATAACTGGCTTGCGCTTGTACATGATCTCATAAGGTATCTTGTTGCAACTTTTAGTGATAAGAACCCAATTTTGCACAAAACATGTTGTGTTGACCGCCTCAGCCCAGAAAGTCACGGGAAGCTTAGAGTCAACAATCATAGTTCGTGCAGGTTCAATTAAGGTGCGGTTTCTTCTTTCAGCTACACCGTTTTGTTGAGGAGTATGAGGTGCACTAAATTGTCGAGAAATTCCTTTGCTTTCACAGAAGGAATCAAGATTTGCATTTTTGAATTCTGTTCCATGATCGCTGCGGATAGTCTTCACACTTAGATTGAAGAGGTTCTCAATTTGAAGCAGATAGGTTTTTAAAATCTATGGCGTCTCATCTTTCTTGGCTAGGAAAAACACCCAAGTGAATCGAGAAAAATCATCTGTTACCACCAGACAGTATGACTTTCGTCCAAGACTCATGACACTCACCGGACCAAAAAGATCCATGTGAAGCAATTGGAGAGGAGAGTCAATGGAATTGGTGGTTTTAGGCTTATGTGAAGATTTGTGTTGTTTTCCCTTGGAACATGAGATACAGTGTTCCATAGGAGTGAAATCTTTGAGAGGTAATCCAGTGACTAGGTTGCCTCGAACCAGTCGGTTCATTGTTTTGAAATTGACATGTCCCAACCTCTTATGCCACAGGAAAGATTCATCTTCGGAAGCCTTTGAGAGAAAACACGATTCAATGCCCGATGGGTTGTTCATATCCAAGCTATATGTGTTGTATCTTCTGGGAGCACGCATGAGAATAATTTCTTCCGGAATCACCACTCCCAGCTTCAAAATAAGACATTATTTTGAATTGAATAAGGCACAAAAGTCCTTGTCACAAATCTGTGAAACACTCATCAGATTGTATTTCAACTGAGGAACAAAGTTGACAAATTCCATACTATTTACTCCATTTGATACTGTTCCTTGTCCTTCAATCTTTCCTCCTATTGGGTTTCCAGCAAAAGCAACATACTCTCCATCAATTTGATGATAATCTTGCAGCAAGTTAAAGTGCCCAGTCATATGTCTTGAACATCCACTATCTACATGCCAGATGTTATCGCCGGTTCTTCTTGATTGACCCTATACACAACGAACCATTTATACGATTTGACCAATATTGTTTCAATCAAGAGATTTTAGTGTCAGGATATGACCTTTCATTGGAATCAGAATTACAACCATCCTTTGATGAAGCATGGTCATCAAATAGAACATTATTTTTAATTTTCCAAGTTCGTTTTAAATAGTTTTTAGCATTTTTAATTCTTTTACGCCTAGATTTCCTACTGTGAGAAGACTTAGGCAACACATATGAATTTAATGAACTTTTGAAAGGCGATTCTTCATTAGAATTTGTGGTTGTCAATTTACAACTTTTTGAAACATGATTTGAAGCACCACAACTAAAACAAACGTTTTCACAAGATATCTTAGCCTGATAATAGTCATCACAAGATGAAGATGATTGTGATGTTGAGGAATCTGAACATGAGACGGTTCTCTCATCAATAACTTTGTCTTGAAGACGATGTGCTTCCTTTAATCTGAAAAAGTCCATGTTGCTCATGGTTTCACGTGGTACATCATTCACAATAATTCCTGCACTTTTAAACTTGGTAACACATGGTATAACATTCAAAGATTTAGGAACAAAAGGCAAAACATTTTTAAATTTAGAAACATCACATCCCAAACCCGTATGCTCAGCAGGCATAGAATCAAAATACAAGTTTTCAACGTGTTCACAAATATTTAGTTTAGACACGGACATATTATTACATTCATCCGACTCAAGTTCTTTTAAAATAGTTCTGTCATTGGTACTCTGATCACAATCATCTTCGGAATTTACACAATTAGATTCTACACAAGAAGCAAAACTGTCAGAATCAGAGGATGTAATATAATCACCAGGAGATAATATGCAAACAAAAGGTGTGGAAACATGTGGAGTTGGCATATAAGAAAATCTCCCTGATTTAGAATAAGGAGGTGGATGAGAGTTATACCCAAGACCTTCTGTGCCTTTTCTATTAAATTGTTTGTCAATTATTCCAAACAGAATTTTCTGATCCATATCCATGTGGTCAACCTGTAATTTGGCTTTTTCTGCCTTTTGGACTCTTTCAGTTAAAATCGTATTGTTAATAGTTTGAGTATTGAGTTGCACAATTAAAGAACAATTTTCACCAGATATGTCACGAAATTTCTTTAAGTAAAGTTTCTCATTTTTTGCAACAGAGTCATACATCACCTTAATGTGATCTCGTTCATCAATCAAGGCTTGATTGATGAATCTGTTTTTTTGAATTTCATTCAAGCAAGATCTAGAATTACACAGTTTAGAAATAACCTCAGTAGGCACAGCAGTGAGATCCTCAGCAGGCACAGCAGTGAGATCCTCAGCAGGTTCAATCATGACACACTTGCCCATGTCCTCCACATCAGCCATCAAGGCTTTATAAGCAGCTTCCTCATCTTGTTCTCCCCAATGATAGTGTCCATCAGCTTGACACACAAGAGCTGTGGAACTTGAAGATGTGTTTGTCTTTGGAGGATTGGCAGCTTGTTTTCCAGAGGAAATCTTCTTTTCTTGCTGATCCTTGGAGGACGACTCCTTGCAGTTTCTATCAAAGTGACCCAGCTGATCATAATTGTAGCATCTCACCTTCTTGATATCAAACACAAGTGTCTTTCCCTGCTTGAATCTGTCTATGCCAGTCCTTTTGATGAATCTTTTGGATCTTAAGGTCAACATGGCCATGCACCAATCAATGTCCATTTTCTCCAAATCATCAGGATTAATCTGCTCCAAGTCATCAGGTTGAAAGCTAACCGGTGTTAGATTTCCAGAAATCAGTGCATCATAGCATGACATGAAAGCATTCATGATTGGGACATAATCATCAGGAATCATGGTGACAGTCTTTTGAGGAGCAGAGGAGCTGGTAGAATTAATTGCAGCAGCTGAAGGAGGGACATCAGTCTGAAAGTATGTGCTACCTGATGAGCTTGATCCAGCAATAAGAGCAGTGTTTCCAGACTGATTTGACGGGGTGACTGCTCCCTTCTTAATCTCAATTTCATATGATTCAAGAATGCTATAGACTTCCTGTTGAGACAGAGCGCTTAGATTCTCAGTCTTTTTTATCATGATTCGATACATATTCCATTCCTCAGGAAGAGAATCTAGGAGTTTCTTGTTTAGATCAAGAGTGGGGTACTCAACTCCCATTACTTTCAACCTTGATACAATGCTTGAGAAACGATTGATCAAATCAGATATTGATTCTCCCCTTACACTACTGAACATCGCATATTGTTTCTTGATCAGATCTCTTTTGCTTTCCCTGACATCCTCACTTCCCTCATATCTTGTGCACAATGCAGCCCATAAGTCTTTGGCAGTTGTGTACTCAGCAAAGATGTTGAAAATATCCATAGGAAGAGCCATGGCAATAGTCCCGTAGGCCTTGTTGTCTCGGGCAATCAGGGCAAGATATTTCTCATCATACTCAGATACTAACTTAGGACGTTGAACATCAGCAGTGGTAGTTACGGGCTTGTGGGGACCATCGGTGATAGAACTCAACAATGTATAATCGTGAAATTGAAAGAAAAGTTTCATCTTTTTAGTCAAGTCATCAAATTCTCTTGTGGACACAAGAGCAGGTGGTCTATTTCCCCCAGAATGTTCTGTTGAACTTGAAGTGGCCATAATATTCGGAATCGAAACTAAAACAGTAAGTAGTTTCGATAGAACAACTTCTATCGAAACAACTAGTTTCGATAGGACAGCTTTTATCGAAACAACTAGTTTCGATAGGACAACTTTTATCGAAACAACTAGTTTCGATAGGACAAGTTTCGATAAACACAGTTTCTATATAAGACAAAAATCTAGTTTCGATAGTACCTTCTCCCGACAAAACGTAGACAAGAAGTTTCGACGATCAACAAAAATCAGAAACTGTCCCCAGTAGTTTCGATGCCTTCTTCTCCAAGCTCATAAATACTCCATTGATGATAAGCTCCAGAAATCAATAGTGCAGAAATGACAAAACAATCCAGTGAAAACCTTCGTATAACACTCCTAATCACTAATCCAATCTCCGATTCTTGAAATCACGAACAAAAATCCTTGAAAACGATGAAATAGTACGTCTGATATGTTATGTGCAAATTCCAACAAAAACCTCAAAATATCTCACAAATCACCTAGAATCGATCACAAAACCTGATAACACTCAAAAACGCTAGAGCATATAGCTCTGATACCAATTGTAGGTCCAGATTTCTCTTGAAATCACTGATTTGGTCGATTACACACACACACAGGCGGAAACTGTGTGTATGGTGGTGAAACAGATGATAGAAACAGTGTTGGTGAAGATAACCGACTAACCACACTATGAATCAACACGCAAATGGTATGAAAATGTAAGAACACAGTGTATAAACAACTGCAAATTGTATTGATTCAAGAACAATGTGAAAGAGAAGGTTCAAGGTTACAGCCGCTACTCACACCCTAAACATTCTCAAACTAGGCTATTTATAGTAGTGACAGGTATCGAAACTATGCTCAATCGAAACTACTAGTTTCGATTGACCATTTACAAGTGATACACAGAACTGTCGAAACTACCATCTATCGAAACTACTAGTTTCGATTGAACAAACTCAATCAAAACTAAGTAGTTTCGATGGCCCAGACTTAGCTAATAAAGCAGTAAATTACAGAAAACTGAAATTACATTTAATGAAATAACAGAAAGTAAACTAGTCTAAAAGTGTTTAAATATACAATAAATGATAACAGCTTATACAAAAGATATGACTCTACACTAGACCTCCTAAGCTTCTATCCACCGATGATTTCCCTAACTGGAAGAACCACATGAAGGCGTACTTTTACGTGACTGACTTCGGTCAGTGGGTCTCGACCACCAATGGTCCACACTGTCCTATGACCACTGGAGCTGATGGTGTTGTAGCTCAAACTGATCCCACTGCTTATACCGAAAATGACAAACTTCTGATCCTAAGAGATTATAAAGCCTTCAGTACTATAAATACGGCTCTTCCAGCCGACATCATGAACATGTTCGAGGAATACAAGACCGCTCAATCTCTATGGCAGGCGTTGTGTGATTTCTATGAGGGAAATTATGACCTGAAAGAAGGAAAGAAAGACATGCTCGAGAAACAATATGATACCTTCGAAAGTATCAAAGGAGAAGGTTTGTCTAAGCACATCTCAAGGTTCATGGAAATTTCAAGCAAATTGAAGCAAGTCGGGGTATTCATTAGAAATTATGATCTGATTAAGAAGCTACTAGACTCTTTACCCCAGGAATGGAGCATACAATGTATGTTGATACAAAGGCAATATGTGAATGAAGCCTCTACCCTATATGATATAATCAACACCCTAAAGTCCTTTGAAATGGACATCGAAAAGCGTCAAATGAATCAATCAGGATACACCAAAACCATGGCACTAACCAATGCTGCTTTTATTGTTCCAACCTCATCAGGCAGTGCTGCAAGCTCATCGAGAATCATTCCTGCTATGTTGACCGCTCTCGTCACCAATCAGCAGAATCAACCAAGCAATGAATCAAAGGGTAATAGTACCTCTGCTACAAATCCATAAAGTGAACACATGGCGTTGTTTGGACTGTTTGTCAACAGTTATCAAGCTCTAATCTCAGGTGAATTGAAGGCTGGGGTGAGCCACATTGAAGATGTTTTCCAAGTTGATCCAGATGATATGGAAGAAGTTGATCTACAGTGGCAAATGGCTATGCTAACTCTTAGTGCTAAGAGATTTATGGATAGAACCGGTAAGAAGCGTCTTAAAGGAAAGTCTGCAGGGTTTCACAAGTCTAAACTAAGATGTTATAACTCTACCTCTACCGTGGCAAATGGCTATGCTAACTCTTAGTGCTAAGAGATTTAAGCAACTCGGGCACTTCAAGAGGGAATGTCCCCATCCTATCACCGAATCTCTACCTCTACCTACCATTGTTGCAATTACCGATGGCCAAGAACAGACTGAGAAGGCAAAAGAACCAGAAAATCCCTTGGTAGTAAACGACTTTGATTGGAGCAATGAAATTGAAGAAGCTCAGGTTGAGGTGTGCAAGGCTCTTATGGAAAATACTCCTTCTACATAATTTGTGGTTCATGGAATGGAAGCAAGTCTGGTTGAAAATGAGAAGAATGAGGTGCTGAGAAGAATGATCATCAACACTGACTCTATTGGTCTTGTTGCTCTCCTTAGAAAATTTGCTATTCTGGGGACAGAGAGTCAGGTTATTGACACGACGGAAAGCATGACTGAGAATGCCAACATCAAGATAATGGATGCGGTAAAGGTGATTGATGAAAAGAAGAACACTTGTCCTAGTTCCAGCTCAACAGATCAAGTTAACTATCCGAAGAGTGCAGTTGATGGAACTCAAACCAATGGTGATGAAAGCTCTAATAAAGGATTCACCTGTAGGAAAACCGCTGCTGAGCTGATTCCACCTAAGGTAAAATATCGTCTATGTTCCTCTGACTGTGTTGACATCATTGCTCATTATCGCACATTAAATCAACTCATTATTCGTGAGAAAGATGATGCTCTTGCTATCCTCAATCAAATCAAGAAGATCAAGGTTACTCACAAAGTCAGCTTGAACCAGGCTAATAAAGAAATCAAAACCCTGAAAGAATCTGTTTATAGAAAAGAATTTTTGATCACAGATTTAACGGAAAAACTAACATCTTCAAGAAATGAATCTGTAAAATTGCAAATAATTATAGAAAAATGGAACGTTAGCAAAAAGGCATAAGATACTATGTTGGATTGTCAGAATACTCCTGGTTTTGTGGAAAAAGGGAGTAGGATATTTGGATTCGAATGACTTTGAGAGGAAGTTGTTTCACCCTCCCACCCATGGTCATTATTACCTTATTCCGTCTCCACATCCTAAAAATGATCTTGCAAAATTATTTGTTTATGCGACTAATGTAAATAATGTAGGTTTAAAAGGACAGGATGAGGATGTTAGGGATGATTGTGGTGCTGGATTGGGTCACACGGAATGCAACCGAGAATCTGTTTTATCTTCATTTTTGAATTTAAATTCCCAGAATCTAGAGTTATGTAATTCAGGCTCTGTTGATAGCAGTAGTGGATCATGTACTAGGATAATTAACTCTAACTATGATTGTAATGAACACAATAGCTGTAATGACTTTATTTCTATTAATGATGGTTGTTTTAATGATTCAATTGATACTGTGTCAAGAAATCAGTTTGAAAGGTTTATGGCAGAAGAAATTCCAGTCTTCACCCCAACATCAACAACTCAAAGTGATAGTCAAAGTGACTCAGACTATTTGTCTACAAGAGATTGTGAAGAAAGTGCATATGATTCGGATAGTTATATCGAAACATCCACGGAATCATACAATGATCTGATGAAGAAGCAAGTCAAATGACAAATGTTGATAAAGAATCTGACCAAGAATCGTCGACCACTCATGTTGATCAAAAGAAGGAGAAATTCATCAAAGGCAAAAGCAAAAAGAAAATCAAATTGCTAGTTCAAAAATCGTGGGTCGATTCTTCTGGACACATCGCAGGCGAACTATCAACCGTATCTTGTTGTAAGTCGACTGTCACAAGTGATATCAGCCGATTCTTTTATGTTCAGTGCAAACTCTTGTCCTATCATCTTGCCGACTCTTTGTATCAGACCATTAATCAGCGGCCGACTGTCACATATCAACAGGCAACTCTCAGTGCATATATATCTTATTCCTCTTTGGTCGACTCTCATCAGGAAATTCATCCTTTTCAACCGATTCTTTGGTCGACACTCTCTTTTGTTTTTATATTTAAATTTGTATTACTCATAGTGGTTTCTTTTTGCTACAAAATATGGACGACAATCATCTTGCAAGTGATAATCGTCACAACATGGCAATATCGTTTCATGAAACAGTTCCTGAGGAATTTAATGATGTCGTGAGATGGATTCTTCGAAGTAAAATTGCTTATGCAATCACTTGAAACGAAGCAGTCTACAGAGATCTGATCGAAGAATTTTGGATCAATGCTGAGTATAAAGTCCACTCTATCACAAAGAAGCCTCATGTGAGATCCATTGTTCATGGGAAGGAGGTACTGATTTATGAGAGTACAGTCAGAAATGCGTTACAACTAGATGATGATAGAGTCAAGAGTTATCAATGAAGATGAGACAAGAAACAGATTCGTGCAAGAGTTAGGGTATGAGGGACCGTTCAGAAAGAACGAAATTCAAAAGAGATTTTTATTTAAAGATTGGAAGCTCATTATGTACATATTTATACACTCTCTGTAACATCCATGATTTTCTTGTATTATTATACTTTATTTTATGCTAATGACATTCTATTTCAATCCCGTATTTGTTTAATACAATGCGTTACATTAATTATCATTTCAACGTGTATCAATTCAAAGTTTCAACCTTACATTTACATATTATTTTTCTATTATATATATAACATATGTATGTATATTTATATATATATATATATATATACTTTGTTTTTATTAAATAAACCATGTATACAATTTGTAATTTTTATGAAGATGGAAGTTATTCCTTTATAAAATATTTATAATAAAAGAATTTATGTTTAGTTTTTATAAATTTTATAAAATCAATTTTATAAATAATTACAATGATTTTAAAACAAATAAAATTGACCTTGAACCCCCTTGAACTCGTTTGGACCCCTGAATGAACCCCCTCACCCTTCAATTTGAACCTTGTCATACTTTTGACCCCAGATCCCTCAATTTTGACTTAATAAATTCAACAGGAAAGAAAATCCATTTCAAAACCAACGAATTCATGTGTAATAACTTCTGATAATCGTGCATAAACGGTTGTTTCAAACGTGCTTGAAAAATAAATTACAACAATTCAATGATTAAACTCAAGATTCAATCCCGAAACCGTCCTCGGATTCAATTCGCATGTTTGGTGTGAAAATGAAGCTATAATTAATTTCATTTGTTGCATATCAAAGTTCGATCAATTCATATCATGCATCGATAATTTGGAGAATTACCGGGTCACACACCAGTCCGGTCACACACGAATGTTGGTGATATCTAAGTATGATTTAGAATATAAAACTTATACATAACACTGTGAATTATTATTTCGAGTAAAAAATAAAAGTTTGAGAAATTTTAACGAACGTTTTGTTTTAAACATAGTCAGGATAACACTGTATATTACACTGTATTTAACTAATACATACAAAATAATATTATTTATTACAAATGATTAAAAATTAATTAAATTTTCTAAATATCTTTTAGTAATTCAACATAATCATTACCATCTTTCTAGAAAATCTCTAAAATCTCTTTTCTCACACTCCACCTCCCTACACCACCAATCCACTTCCATCCACTACTCCTCATTAAATAAATTTTTTTTTTATTTATTTAAAATCGTTCATTTCTCTCTCCTCCACACTATAAATACCCCCTCACCCTTACTTCATTTCCACACAATTTCTTCCTTCTACTCAAGAGCAAAGCTCTTTTCTCCCTCCCTCTTTGCCGTTTTATTTCAAAGATTCAAGTGTTCAAGCCTCATTTGGTGATTTCTCAAGTGCTAGGATCAAGCCTTCATCTTTTTCAATCCTTCTAAGTAAGAAACTCATCTTATTTAACTTTTATTTATTTGTTTCAAGCTATTGTGTTTAAGTCATAACACCCAACAAAAACTTACATTCTTTTGTGAAAAGAATCTAAATATGTAACATAAATCATCTAAAAATTAGTTTATATACTTTCTTTTATGATTTATTTCTTCTATATATCTTAGATGATACATGCATGTTGATGGATCATCATTTTGATCACATGCACGTTGATGGATCATATTTCGAATAGTAGCTACTTTATTGTTTTTAAAAATGGGTTTTATACTAGACATGGATCTTTTGTCTTTTGAATTTACAAAGAGTATTTCTATATAAAATATAAGTATATTTTATATTTAGATCATCATTTTTACTACATACAAGTCATTAGAATCATTTTCTATTTAAGGAAAATTTGTTGAATAAAAAACCGGGTTCTTTTATCCTTACAATAATGTTGATGATGAAACTATTTTTATTAATATTTATACATCTATTTTTAACTCATGGATGATTAAAAATACTTTATTTATTTGCATGCATATGTCTATAAACATAACTAAATAACATTTGGATATTTGTATAATATTTCAATCGTCAAAAAATATATATTTTGATATATCAAAAGCATATTTTATGACATGCAAGATTTCCATCATACGATCTATTGTTAATATTTATTTTTGGGAAATAAATATATTTTTATCTGTTTTAACGAGTCACCAACGTGTCGTCAAGCCAAACATGGTCAAAGCCAAAAAGATAAACACATTTTACAAAAAGTCGAGTTGGGTGGATTGATCGCATAATCAAGCATAACATTTCATAGAACTTACGTCCTTACATATTTTAGGACACGTGTAGTTCCGGCATTTTCACGTATCTGGTACTAACACTACTCATACAAGGTGAGTTTACATAGCCCCTTTTACATTTTTATACTTTTGGGGTGGAACATGATTTCATTTGAAACTATTTGCAGTTTATACAATACAAACATTTTGAACATGCGTACAATTTGTGCCTTATGCTTGAACACTATGAGTGCAAACTACAATTACATACATGTGCGCATAGTGCAAGTGCAATCATTAACTATGTACAAGCCGACGGTAACAATGATAGATCTATTGTGTCTGACAAACCCACCCAGATTAGGTTATTGTTGCCGGTGTTACATTTGGGATGACATTGTGTGTAGTCGCAAGGTTTGATTGTACGCCCCGGTTTAACTATAGTGGTTCTCCATAATTGCTTTATTAAACCATAGTTCATATGAATTGTACAAAAACTCTTGATATTACTTGTGGTGTCAAAACCTATGTATGCTCACCAACTATTTTTAGTTGACCTCGTTTTCATCATGTTTCAGGTACTAATATTTGAGATCATTTACAAGACCCTACACATAGGATTGAGGACCTAGTTAATTAAACAAATGAACTTTGTGGGAATACTTTATATCTTGTATGTTTGACTTGGTTTGATTGAACTTATGTAATGAAATCTTGATTTATTAAACAATATGAAATTTAGCTGATCATGTGCTTATGAACAGTCTCCATGTCCGCCCTGACGTATTCCACCGTCGGTTGGGGTGTGACACTCTCTTTCCCACAGAAAAGGCGGTTATGATGCATTGAGTGTATATTGGTGTGGAATTATGCTAAAGATTTGCGGTGAAGAAAAATTCAATCTCTCGTATCATTTATTCACCCAGATAATCAACCGAGCAAAAGAAAGCAAGTGGCTGCTTTATCCTCCATTCATACAAATGATCCTTAATTATCTTTTGAAAGATCTACCACCATGTGGTCGTCCCATGACCTTTGCAAAGGTTGAATCTCGTATCTACACTAATGTACTAAGGGTATACAAGAAGTTCTCTGGGAAATGGACTCCTATTTTCAATAATATGTATCGGGAAGAACGTTTACCGACGATTAAAGCCGCTCTTAAAGCCGTTAAAGAAAAAAAACAGAGAAAGCAAAGATTGCTGAACAGAAAAGAAAGGTTGAGAAAAAGAAGGAACCATCAATCAATGATGACGATATTGCTCGGAAAAGAAAAGATAAAGGAAAGGCAATTGACCTTGATGCTGGAAAGAAAAAGAAGCAAAGATCTGGAGGTGACAGTGAAGGATTCATTAAATCCGTAAGAGACAGTTATGTTCGTCAGCAAAGGAGTCCGTCAAGACTAAATACTCCTCCTCCCCATAGTATTACTGATGAAGACATTGAGGCAGATCACTTAGCCCGCGCCGCTCTGAAAGCCGAAGGACTTCCTCCGTCCAGGCAGACAGAAGGCACGTCAGGAACATGACATTCTCCTTCTCCACAAACAACATCTATCCCTCCTACCGACACTCCTAAAAGAATGAAATCCATGGCCAAAAGGAAGTCTTGACCAAGTGGAAATCCCGTTCCTCCTCCTATCAAAGAAACTTTAGATCCAGAATTGGTTAAAAATGTTGGGATTGAGGCTGCTCAGTTACTTAGATGGATGAAAGGACAGATTGAAGCATCAAAGAGTAGAGAAGATGATAGGGATTGTGAGATTGAGGATTTAAAAACTACCATCAAGATATTGAAATTTCAGCTTGATAATCAAATTTCTGTAAACAAGAAGATTCAAGCAAATATGAATGATATGAGCAAAACTCTATTGACGTTAAAGAGAGGAAGTCGTAGTCTGACCTCGGAAGTGAACATGCTACGAGAACGCTTGAATGAAGATCCTCTTATCTATGATGAAATCTTTGACTCATCCATCTTAAATGATGCAGTTATCTTTGACTTCGATCAAGATGAAAAGGAGGAAAAGAATCATGAAGATCCAGCGGATCCGGAACCAAGCACAGAAATACCAAAGAACAAGAATTTTGAGGATGATGATGGACACAGTGGTACTGGTTTAGGAACAGGCGGAACAAGCTCAAATGCTCATGTTACCCAAACATGAGGTGAAGAAGGCAATAAGGAAGGAAATGAAACCTCCGATATTCCTGTATCTGAAGAAACCAAGGAGGATGTTGTGAATGAAGACATGGAAGATATGCAAGAAGAATTTATAGAAGAAGGCAAAGGAGAAAATATTTGCTATGAAACTGCTTTTGGAGAGTCCATCAACCTTGACGACGATGAACCAATTGACAAGTCTGAATGGTTCAAAACTCCCAAACCTATCCCACGCCCTCTCTATCAAAATATTGACATTCTTCGTAAAGCATCAGAACGAAAGATTATTTCATGGGCATATGACGGTCTAAAGCATCTATTTGTTATCAAAAGAAGAATGGGAGAGATACAATACTTTCAAAATGAGCATGATCTTCAATCCTTACCAACTTGGGATATTTATGCTTTAGAGAAGTTGAGTATGATCAATCATGGCAATCATTCAGAAGGCAACAACGTTGAACTGATGAATATTTCTGAATGCCACAAAAGGTTTCCGACTTTCAAACCTCAGCAGCCTAAGAAGAAAAGGTCAAAGAAAGAGATAGATCCAGTGACAAACCGCTCTAAGATCATCACTTATGTTCAACCAACCAAGGTAGTTAATAGGATTATGATTCCTCTAGAACGAGTGACTTGTTTTCATCACTTCATCAAATGATACTATGATAATCACACAGGAGAAGCGGTGCTATGTAGAGTCAGGACTCCTTTGAATGACATTCGTATACTTGATTCAATGGACATGTTCTCTTTCTCAATTCCTAATCTTTAGGTGCTTTTCAAAAACAACATCAGAAGCGGTGCAGGTCATGCAACCGAAGAAGAAGCAACATTATTTGCTCGTGCTGTCACCCGAGCTTTGGATTTAAAGAAGAAAATGGCTGAACTAAAAGCCAACATTGAAGCCCAAGAAAAGGATGATTAGCCCAAGGATTCCGAGGAGGAGAGGCCCAAGGAGCATTGAAGAATCAAGAGTGTAACAGTTTCGGGGAAAATTGTTGGAACCAGAGAAACCGTTGTATTCATGATAAACTATAGGGGCTTAGATGTAACTTTTGTAAAGTCAGGTTTTTGGGTCAAAAGTTGCTATGCCGGATGTCGGCCGACTGTCGACAGTCGGCAATCTTCACGGCGACTCTTGCTATGTTCTCTATAAATAGCAACCCAAAAACCTAATTATTCATCTCTTGATTCACCCGTTGTTACTATAGTCAATTTGGGAAGGTAGGAGGTTGTAGTTGTTATCTTTGTTATCCAGGAGCTAAATTGTAATCGTTTCACTGTGGATCTAATAGATTTGGGTATTTTATGTTCTTGTGTGTGTTGCCCTACATTCTGTGTTTTTCTTTATCATCATCAATCAGCTTCTCTATAGCTGATCTGTTGGTTGTTACCTGACTAGAATCATTCTAGCACCGGGACCCTATCGTCAGGACCTACACACATTTCAAACTTCACATTTCAAAACATCTTTCGTAAACATCATTTTGTAAGTATGCACTCCAGCCCAAAACATTATTGAAACATTAGAGAAAAGGGCTCTAGAACTCACCTGATAAGCTAGCCTCGGATGTCCTAACAATAGTCCAATAGGCGTCACACACGATCTGAATCAATTAGTTTAATAAACATCAGACTAATCCCGACTCTAACGGTTTGTTCTTTCTGGCTTAGGCGAACTTAGGGCTAAGTTCGCCTAAGAGGGACAAGCGAACATGACCCGATGAACTTACCAGGTTCGCCAGGTGATATCCAGCGAACTTAGCAGGTTCGCTGCCACAAGTTCACTCCCACCACGCTAGGAGAATCTACCAAGTTCGCCACCTCCATATCTGGCGAAACTAGTAAGTTTGCTATTTCAGTTCCACGCGAACTTAACAAGTTCGCATGCGGGGCTGTCTTCTTCCCCAAGAACCCTAAGTTCTTGCATGCGGATATGATCTCGTCAAGACTCAAACTTTATACATTCCAGAAGCTAGATCTACGATTATTTCAAAGTTTCATATGTAAAAATGTCGTCTTTTTACCCAAAACCCGAAAACCCCAAAATGAACTAAATCACATATTCAGAACGGGTCGTTACCTGGATTGAGTTTCTGATTTGGAGAACCTTCACACGAGCAATGGAGTAACACGTTGCTGCGATCTCGAGCCGATCCGCCACTCTCTCTTTCTACGGGTTTCTCTCTCTAAGTTTCTGAAAATGAAAGAAATAGCTTAGTTTAGGGTATTTAAGGGAGATGACTTTCCTCTCTTAATTGCGCAGCCCACTCGGCCCATCCCGGCCCGCGTATCCTCGTTCATTTATTCCGTCGGTCTCACATTAAAAAACCGTTTATTATTTGTCGTTATCTTCGGGATGTTACAAATTAACCGATTATATGATTTTATTATTAATATCTTTATCTTATGTCATTATTTATATTGCTATATTGCTATTAATCTATATGTATATCTATACTATCTAATAAACAACTAAACTAGTGGACACGTGTCATTTTCTGTTGGATCCTCAACATTTTTTTTCCCGCCTCTCTCTCCTATTAAATAATGATATTAAAATATTTTAAAAATTAACTGAACAAAATTTATAACTGTCATGTCATAGTACATTTTTTTTAAAACATATTTTGATAAGTGTATGTGTTAATAGATTATATTATATTTTATTTAACCCACGTAATACACTTATACACGAGTTTTTAAAGACATAATTTTTTTTATTATTAAATATATAACATTATATTTATTCAAACAATACACAGAATTCTAACATAGTATATTATATATATACAATTAAAACATCAAGCTCATGAATAATTCTCATTTATTAAAAAAATAATAATAATAATTGCCACATGTAAAAGAACTATTAAAAAACCAGAAATTGAAGTCCTTAAACAGCCAACAGTCATGGTCTAATGGTTAAGAGGTGTGATTCTTAGGGGATTTTGGGTTCGATTCCTATAAGATAATACTTGTAATTTTTCTTGAAGTAACAAGCTTAAAAATGCACATTTCTTCCAATATATTCTCAGTCTTCCCATTACTTCTTTCCTGCCTCGACGGTATTGAAGATTTTTCTAAGGGTATTTTAACCATAATGTCCTTAGTGAAACCCTTAAATTAATTTCTAATGCCATTTTACGTCATATGACGTTTTAATCACCTCTTAACACATTTTACCTTGGACTTTGACCCCTTTAAAATGCAAATCTTTATATTAATAAATCATAATCTTACGTAGATAAGTGTTATTTTCTGATGTATTTTCAACATGTTTTTCTCGCTTGTATCTACTATTAAATAATGATATTAAATGAATATATATTTTTAAATATTTAAAACCTTGTTTGACTATAAATATAATATGTTAGGGTTTTAGGCAAATGTACATACATCAGGGTTTTAGGAGGCTATTCATTCATCATCATTAGTGCACACAAAAGTGAGATTTGAGGGGCTTTATCATTGTAATATCATTCGAATTCAAATCAATACAAGTGGGTTTTCATTGTTACATCCTTGTTCTTGTGATTTCTTCACCAAATCAAGAGATTCTGCCCCTTAATTTAGGTTTGTTGCAGATTCGTTTTTGTTTGGACCTACATCATTCATCCCAACGAATATCCTTTTCACCGTTGGGCATTGGCAATGGGACGGATGTAGGCCTCTCATTTGTCGCCGTATATGTAGCCTCCTTCCCACTATGGGTTCTCTATGTTTATGCTATTGTGGAAGTTTTTTCATTAAGAAAATTGAAAAAAAAATTGTATGATTTTGAATATTTATTTTTGCGGGACAGAAAATGATTTTCATTCCTATTAAAATATTTTTTTTGAACGACATTCCTTTTAACATAATTACTCATGAAATATAGAACACAACTCAATATAAAGAAGTATCCAATCAAGTTGATTCGATTTAAGTACAATAGAACTAAAGCCCAATTAGGGTGTAAAGACCTTCCACCAAACACCAAAAAGATTTATAATTTTCCTGAATAACGTATTATAGATTTATCTAATTTTATTACTAGATCCTGAATTTTTTTTTACCATAGTGTAGTATATTAAACCCCACCCGCTTTAATGCCATCAACAAAATTCTAAGTTCCTAAATCCTCCCCTAGTTACACCACCTTATTATGATAATAAAGAAAAGATACTGTTGCATCACTAAAAATCATATAATACACATGAAGGTTGATTGAGTCAAACAATGATACAATGTCTCTTTTGAATACCTAAAAGGGTTGTTGAATATTATATATATATATATATATATATATATATATATATATATATATATATATATATATATATATATATATATAAATAAAGGTTTTGGGGTGCCATATGTCATTCTCATATTTATCTTTAATATTTTTTTTCCGCTTCTCTCTCCTATTTAATGATACAAATTACTATAAAAAAAATTATAATTTGTGTTTTCCGCCTCTCTCTTATTAAATAGTAATGATTTTTATAAAACATTTTTTAATCAAAAAAATAGTTTTATTCATAAAACATTTTATAGTTTGAAAATTTCTTTCATTTTTTTATAAAACATTTTTTAAAAATAATTATATAACGCTTCTAAAGTTTGTATTAAAAAAATATGTAATATATCAAAAATATGTAATATTATATTTTTATTACTAAATATATATAACACTGTATTTATTCACACTGTATAATATACAGGGTTTCTAACCTATATTATAATAAATGAATAACTATACTTGGTACGTGTCGACTTCTGATAAAATCTAGATTTTTGTTTTTCGTTTTTCTCTCCAATTAAATAATGATGATGTTAAATAATTAAATATCTAACATATATTCTAATATTTTATTAAAAATTACTAAATCATAAGAAAATTTCAATTATTTCTTATTTCACAGATAACTAATAACACCAAACATACAATTTTTGATAGAAAATATTGTTTTATAACAAGTTGTATTTATTAAACCCATGTAACACATGGGCTTTAACCTAGTATATATATATATATATATATATAAGGAGGATCAAATAAAAAGTAGTTTTTCGCTAAGAAATCTAAGAAATGACAAAAACATCTCTTTGTCAACCGATCTACTACTGCCCATATCACATCATAACTCGTTCGTGTCTTAGATAGTTTAGTGATTAGATCCATGGTTATGTTCTCCTATTTTCAAAGTGGTATTTCAAGCGGTTAAAGCTTTCCATACTGCTTTTGATGCTCCGCTTTTACCCTTAAGCACGTGAGACATATTTCCACATACTTAACAATATCACGTCTCATACACGGCCACCAAAAACGACACCTCAAGTCATAAAACATCTTTGTGGCCCTCGGATGGATAGAATACTTGGATTTATGCAGCTCATCTAAAATAGTTGCCAAAACGCTTGACAACCTAGGAATGCAAATCCTTTCAAAACATGTCTTTAACCCCCGAACTATTTTCCCCAAGCTTGTCAACATAAGTAACCATTCGTTCTTTCTTCAAATCCCCACCAAGTGCGAATTTCATTAATAAGAGATGATGAAATTGTCATCTTGAATGACTTCACCTTGATAGGTGCATGATTCGTTTTCCGACTAACTGCATCTGCCACTACATTCGCTTTACCCGGATGATAGAGTATCTCACAGTCATAGTCCTTGACCAATTCAAGCCACTGCCTTTGCCTCATGTTGAGGTCCTTTTGGTCAGAGAAATACTTGAGGCTTTTGTTATACGTGTAGTTCGTACACTTAGCCCCATATAAATAATGCCTCCAAATTTTGAGTGCGAAAACCACGGCCGCAAGCTCTAAATCGTGAGTAGGGTAGTTCACCTCGTGAGTCTTCAATTGCCTAGACGCGTAAGCAATCACTTTCCCCCTTTGCATCAATACACACCACAACCCCGAATGCGAGGCATCCGATACACAACGAAATCTTTGGTTCTGCTCGGTAAGGATAGAATAGGTGCCTTAGTCAACTTTTCCTTCAAGAGTTGAAAGGCGGATTCTTGTTCGGAACCCCATACAAACTTAGTCTCTTTACGCGTCAACTTCGTCATCGGCAAGGCAATCCGAGAGAAGTTTTCAATAAACCGCCGATAATAACCCGCCAACCTCAAGAAACTTCTAATCTCCGAAGGCGTTTTCGGCGATGACCAATCTTTAACCGCCACTATCTTGGATGGGTCTACAGTAATCCCTTTCTCACTAATCACATGACCCAAGAATTAGATTTCGCGCAACCAAAATGCGCACTTAGAAAATTTTGCATAATGCTTTTCCCTTTGAAGAACTTCAAAAATCTCACACAAATAACAAGCATGGTCACCTTTGCTCCTTGAATAAATGAGAAGATCGTCAATAAACACAATGACCGAACGGTCGAGGAACGGTCTACACACCCGATTCATAAAATCCATGAAAACCGCTGGCGCGTTGGTTAAACCGAAAGGCATAACCGTAAACTAATAGTGACCGTAACGAATGCGGAAAGGCGTCTTAGGAATGTCGTCTTCTTTCACTTTCAATTGATGATACCCGAACTTCAAATCAATTTTAGAGAACCATGATGCCCCTTGCAATTGGTCAAAGAGGTCGTCAATCCGGGGTAACGGGTACCGATTCCTCACCGTCAACTTGTTCAATTTTCGATAATCCATACACATCCTCATGCTTCCATCCTTCTTTTTAACGAAGAGAACGGGTGCACCCCAAGACGAGACGCTTGGGCGTATGAATATATATATATAGGGGAAGTATCAAATAACAAGTAGTTTTTCGCTAAAAAATCTAATAAATTTAAGAAACGATATCAAACGAACTCCGATTGAGCTAATTTCAGCGGCTTTGGAACCGTCTCGTCGCACTCTACCATATTAGCTTTTAGGTTTTAATGTTTAGATTTTACGTTTGAATTTTAGGGTTTTAGCCTTAGGGTTTATATTTTATGGTTTAGTTTTTTTTTTGGGTGGGGATTTAGGTTTTTGCTGGCGGGTTTAGGTTTTTAGGGGGGTGAGGTTGGGGGGTTTAGGTTTTTGGGGGGTGGGGTGGTGGTTTTATGCTTTTCGGGGTAAGGTTGGAGGGGGTTTAGGTTTTTGGAGGTGCGGGTGGAGGGGGTTTAGGTTTTTAGGTCCGGGTTAGGGTTCGATGAGACGGTTCCAACACCGCTAGAATGAGCTCAATCGGAGTTCGTTTGACCCACTTAGGATTTATTAGCGAAAAACCACTTTTTAGTGGAACCGTCCCCTATCTATATCTATACTATATAATAAATAAAAATCTCTTATGCCACGTGTCGCTTCCAATCTCTTCTCATAAATTTTTTCCCGACTCTCTCTCTTATTAAATACACCTCTTTTTTTAATAATGATTTAATTTAAAGAAATGATTAATTATACTAATAAAACACATTTATTTTAAAGTATCTCTTATTTTAATAAACTTTAAAATTTAATTATATAACTTTTTTTAACCAAATAGTTAATGTAAGTCAAATTTATATTAAATAGAAATTAATTTATTTTTGAAACACAATTATATATTAATTTTTACATATTTTAAAACTTTTTAAAAAAATCAGTAGTATATATAATACATTTTTCCACTTATAAAATGTACATAAAGATTTAAAAATTTTATTCGTCCCGTGTAATATATTGGTTTTTAAATATACAAAATTTTGTATTATTAAGTATAGAACATTATATTTTATCAATCCGTGTAATACACGGGATTCTAACCTAGTATATATATATATATATATATATATAGGGGATGGTTATAATAAAAACCCTCTTGAGCTGAAGAAACCCACTAAACCTTGTTTTACATATGTAAAAAAAACTTTTATTTTTGGGATGTATTCTACATTCAATTTTATCACTTTTGGAGAAAAAATTATAAAAAAGCGCAGATCGGTTTTTAATTTTTTTTTAAAATCGGACGTTTATTACATATGTAAACTCAAAGGTCTGACGTTTATTAAATATGTTAATGCTGACGTATTGCATACGTAAGCAAAAAAACGCTGATTTTTGTTATTTTTATATGTTTGTTATTTTTATTTTTATTTATTTTTTTACGAACCTACTTTTTTTTGAGTAAATAATCAATCCCAAATTTTGTAAAAAAAATTTTGAATTTTTTTCAAAGGGTTTCGTAGGTTTTTCCAACTAAAGGGGGGTTTTTATTCTACACTTCCACTATATATATATATATAGGGTTGGGTTCATGAGAAAACTAACTTTAATGAGAGAACTAGAGAACTTCTCATTAAAGGGAAAAAAAAAAATCATAACTCAAAATATAAATTAAAAACTAAAAAAGTGGTTCGAAAACCATGTTTCCCACATCATCCTCATTAAAAAAAATGCAATACTACATATGTTTAGTAGCACCCCAAAAACCTAAACCCCCCACCTCACCCCACCACCAAAAACCTAAACCCCCACACCCATCCCCAAAAACCTAAACCCCCCACCCAATAACCTAAACCCACCCACCCCCACCCAAAAACCTAAACCCACCCACCCCTACCCTCAAAAACCTAACCCTAAAACTGAAACCCAAAAACCTAACCTAAAAGCTAAACTAAACCCTAAAGCTAAACCGGGCATTTTTTCAATTTTTTTAACCAGGACGACGTGGAAAACATGGTCTCCAAACCACTTTTTTAGTTTTTGATTTATATTTTGAGTTATGATTTTTTTATTATGTTTTTTTTTCCTTTAATGAAGAGTTCTCTAGTTCTCTTATTAAAATGAGTTTTCTTATGATATTCTCCCTATATATATATATATATATATATATATATATAGGGGGAGGATCAAATAAGAAGTAGTTTTTCGCTATTAATCTAAGAAATGACAAAAACCTTAAAAAACGATATCAAACGAACTCCGATTGAGTTAATTTTAGCGGCGTTGGAACTGTTTCGTCGAACTCTACCATCTTAGTTTTTAGGGTTTAGCTTTTAAGGTTTAGATTTTACGTTAAAATTTAGGGTTTTAGCCTTATGGTTTAGCCTTAGGGTTTTGCTTTTAGGGTTTAGATTTTATGGTTTAGGTTTTTTTTGGGGGTGGGGGGTTTAGGTTTTTTTTGGGGGGGGGGGGTGGGGGTGGGTTTAGGTTTTGGGGGGGGGGGGGTGGGGTGGGGGGTTTAGGTTTTTGGAGGGTGGGGGTGGTGGTTTTAGGCTTTTCGGGGTAGGGTTGGAGGGGGGGTTTAGGTTTTTGGGGGTGCGTGTGGAGGGGGT
Organism: Smallanthus sonchifolius; assembly: GCA_023525975.1. Taxonomy (NCBI): domain Eukaryota; kingdom Viridiplantae; phylum Streptophyta; class Magnoliopsida; order Asterales; family Asteraceae; genus Smallanthus; species Smallanthus sonchifolius. Next base: position 44,894,070 of record CM042023.1, read on the forward strand.
TTAGGTTTTTGGGTCCGGGTTAGGGTTCGATGAGATGGTTTCAACGCCGATGGAATGAGCTTAATCGGAGTTCGTTTGACCCACTTCTTAGTATTTTTTAGCGAAAAATCACTTTTTATTGCAACCGTCCCATATATATATATATATATATATATATATATATATATATATATATATATATATATATATATATATATATATATATATATATGAAAATGATCAAATGTAAACCACATTTAAACGTGTAAACCAAAAAACCAATTTATAGCCACATATTTATTATAATTTATAGCATGTTTTACTTTTGTGTAATGAATTAAAATAAGATAAAATAAATGTTTGGCCAAAATTTGGTTTTTTGGTTTACAAGTTTACAAATGATCCTTACCCTATATATATATAGGGAGAAGTTCATTTCAGAACACTTAAATATTGCGAGAACAAGGGGAACAAACCTAAATCGTTTATTTTTTTGATCCATGGTAAAAAAATTTGAATGTTTATACTTCTTACATACAAATATGTATGTTTATGTACATAAAAAACAATCAAACTATTTTTTTCATATATTTTTATATATTTAAAAGTTTCCTACACATGTGTAGGTTAAGTGTAGGTAAAAAAAGCTACACATGAATTACACATGTGTAGGTATGTATATAAATGAAACTTTTTCATGTTTTTTTGTTTGAATTTCATGAAGAAAAAAAATAAACGTTACATTTATATAATTTTCTTATATTTTAAAACTTTTTAAGATTGAAAAAGTGAATGATTCATTTTGTTCTGCGTGTTCTCGCAATATTTAGTGTTCTGAATTGAACCCTCCCCTATATATATATATATATATATATATATATATATATATATATATATACGGTGAGGTTCAAATGCTAACCAGTATTTATGTGATAACCATGATAACTACTCTCAAACATAGTGTTACGTATATGTAACAATTATCATTATGTTAATGTTATATATATGTAAACACTATGTGTCACGTATATGTAACATTATTTGGTACGTATACGTAAAACTCATCATTTCCGTATTTACGTTCAAAATATTTATTCAAGATACTTAAATACTCTTTTAACAATTAAAAGAAAAAATAATTTATAAATTATGTGATTGTTTTATAGTGGTTAGCACGGTTATCACATAAAAAGTTGGTTAGCATTTGAACCCTTATATATATATATATATATATATATATATATATATATATATATATATATATATATATATATATATATAAAGAGATGTTTAAATACAAAGGTTGTTATCATGTGACGTGTACGAATATTTAATGATCATTGATCTAGGAAATCAAAGGTTAAGATCAAGGGTGTGCCTAGTCAATATTTTTCTTTATGTGAAAAGAGCTTGGAGGGGTAAAGTTAGAATGAGCTTGGAGGGGTAAAGTTAGAATAACCTACCATTGTTGATTTTTTTCAAGTTCCGCCATTTTTTTAAGTACATATAACTTTTTTGTACGATACTATTTTATTTTTTAAATTACAGTATAAAATCAAACATTTTTTTTTTTTTTTAATTTGAGTGTCTTGCTATACTTTACAATATAAAAATGTCGATATGTTATGTGTTTAACATGTGTGATTATCACCACGCTTTATTATTCATATAACATGCGTGATTATTCGTATAACATGCGTAATTATTTTTGGTTTTGACACTTCTGTTCTTGTAACGTCCCGAAATAATGACGGTTTAATAAAGGGGTTTCGGAAATGAAATAATAAAAGATTGAGGGTAATTCTGGAATAAACGCGAAAGAAGGAAAAAGGGAGGGGGAGAGTCTACAAACCCTAGCCGCCACTCCCTCAAGATCATTTCCACCATTCCATCCAACTTCCTAGAGAGAGTTCTAGGGAGAGAAAATGGAAGATCCAACATTTCATGCCTTCTGTTTTGAAGCTAAGGATCAAAGAAACAAGCAAATCCAGGTAACAAACTCGTCCATATCTAAGTTTTATGTTAAAAGTGGGTTTTTAAGGGTTTTATGGTTTATTATATAAAGATCGAATTTTTACGTGTAAAATGGACTAAAAACCTTAGATCTAGGTTCATGGAAGCTAACACACATGATTTGGACGTAAAAAGTTGTGATTTTGGATCTAAAACGGGGACTCTATGATGTCGTGTTCATACGATGACACTACTGGGCGACACTAAGTAATACGGTGACACTAGTCGCGTATAGTTGGGGAAGAAGCCCTAACTTTAGTAGACACCAAGGTGGCGATACTAACTAGTGTCGACACATGAGGTTGGCGACACTATGATAGATGACACAAGTCCATAATGCGAGTTATGGCAACACTGTCACCGACGACACTAGTGTCCAACGACACTAGTTTCTGGTGACACTAGCCTGGCGAAACTATAGGCGACACTAGCTAAGTTGATATATTTCACATGTTGATTTCATACAGATCACGTAGCAACCTGCCTAGCCAGAGAGTTCGATAGTTAGACAGCGATAGCAAAACTAATGAGTTTTTTTTGCCCATATTATAAGTTTTTGGGCTGATGTGCATACTCTGACAGAAAACATTTGTTTAATGAAACATAAAGAAAGTTAAAGACAGTTTTTAAATAACAAATGTTTTATGACAGAAATGAGATGAAAGTAAAGATTAAACTTATTTTTGAAAGCAATATAATTATAACACTGAATGATAGTGACAGATGTCGTGTTATATACTTATGTGTTAATATGTACTAGTTGAATTGATTGCTTATGTGTATAGTCTGAACGATACGTATGATTGATAGTGTAACTATATAGTTACTGATAGTGATAGTGATAGAAGTCTTGCTTCGTGGGAGCATTGATAGAAGTCTTGCTTTGTGCGAGCACCGACAGAAGCCTTGCAAGCACTGACAGGAGTCTTGGTTTGCACCTAAGCATTGACAAAATCCTTGGATTTTGTCCAAGAACCGACAAGAATCTTGGATTCGTCCAAGCTTTGACAAGAATCTTGGATTCGTCCAAGCATTGATAGGAGTCTTGGGTTCACCCAAGCATTGACAGGAGTCTTGGCCTCGTCACAGGAGTCTTGGATTCGTCCAAGCATGACATGAGTCTTAGATTCGTTCCAAGCAGCGATAGAAGTCTTGCTTAGTGTAAACACTGAAAGTTGAAAGGAGTCTTGCTTCAAAGGGACCTTATAATATTGATATTGGCCCAGACTTGTATGACAACGTTAATGAACTAACCTTATATTTTATAAAGTTACATTAATAAATGAAAGTGATAGTTTTGATAGTAAATGAAAGTGACAGTTTTGAAGTGAATGAAAGAGTTTTCAAATGTATACATATTATGTATTATATAAATGAAAACTAAAGGAAAGTAGAGTTTATGATTATGAAAGAAAAGATAGAACTCACTCAGTATATCTTACTTATAGTATGCACATCAGGTTAAAGAATGATAGATCAGAGGAGCTGCGAGAGCTCGGAAAGCATGGATCGAAGGGCTACTCTCCCGGAAGACTAACATTTCCTTATCATGATAGTCTTTCCCGGAAAATGATGTTAAAGTTTTAATTCATTGTGGATTTTGAATGTTTTGTACAAGTCTTCCGTTTTAATAGATATTCTGAATTTCTAGTTTAAGAACTATGTTTACATGTTCTGTGCTAAATATGAGACTACCCGGGTTTGGGGCGTTTCAATTCTTCCGCATCAGAATGTTGTCGCTACTTATGGTTCAATCTGCTGTTGATAGTACAATCAAGGAATTTTGCTACTAATCTTAAAGTAGCGTTATTATAAAACATACGCCATTATCAGTTTTAAAGATGCATTATTATCATTTTCACACATGCGCTATTATAAATCATGCGTAATTATCAATATAGGCTGCGCTATTATTATGACGCAAATGGTTTTACCCCTTCGGCCAAGGTCATGTGTTGCATCCTGATGGCTTCGTATCCTTTTTACGCTTTATCCCCTTTGTACAATAACCATCCCCTATACACACACACACAAAGACACACACACACACATATATATATATATATATATATATATATGTATGTATGAGATGTTCATTTTATAACACTAAATTATTACGAGAACACGAGTAAGAAACCTAAATAGTTTATATATATATTTTTTAATATTTTTACTTTTTACATACAAATCTGTATGTTTTCTACATAAAAACCATTAAACTAATTTGTTTGTATATTTTTTTAACTTTTAAATTTACATACACATGCATCGGTTATGTGTAGGTGATATAACCTACATGTAACTTGCACATGTGTAGGTACTATAATGAAATGAAGTTTGTTCATATTTATTTTTTTGAATTTAAAGAGAGACGAATAAACATTACATTTTAACCATTTTCTTTGGTTTAAATTTTTTTAAGATTAAAAAACTGAATGATTCATTTTGTTTACCATGTACTTGCAATATTTAGTGTTCTGAATTGAACTCTCCACTTTTATTGTATGAAGGATACGAAGCTACCAGGACGTCACAAGTGTCCTTGGGTGAGGGGTAAAATCCGTCCGCACCATAATCACACACAAAAATTACAAAATTACGCACACTATAAAATAATTACGTAACTATGTATAACTAATAACACATAGATAATAACGCACCATATATAAATAATTACGCAACGTATATAAAATATTTACACAACTTATATAATAATAATGTAACATATGTTTATAATTGCACATAGTAATAATTATGCATGATATACGCACAACATATTGATGTTTATTTTTAAGAAAATCATTTTTTTGTAAACAATGTATAGCAAGAGTATACTCAAATTAAATAGCATAAAATGCTTCATTTTATAATGTTTAAAAAAATAAAATAATTTTGTATAAAGAAGTTATATGCGTTTAAAAAATTGGGAAACTTGAAAAAAGTTAATAATGATAGACAATTCCAATTGATTGGTTTTTTGTGAGTTCTCGTAATATTTAGCAGTTCTCAAATGATCGATTATATATATATATATAGGGTAAGTATATGGAGAAAACCCATTGAGTTGAGAAAACTATGAAAACTTTCTATTAACGTATGTAACAGCTAAAAATTGGTGAAAATTAAAAAAAAAATATTTTTTTAGATAGATTCTATATCTAATTTTATAACCTTTGGCAAAAAAAAAATCAAAAAAACGTCGAGTGGTTATTTTTATAATTTTTTTTATATAATCGCTGAACGTTGTTAGATATATAAAACGTGAATTTTTGTTATTTTTTCATGTGTTACATATGTTACTGCAGACGTCATGCTCACCAATATTTAAAAAAACATGAATTTCAGTTATTTTTTCATGATTTAAAAAAAAAGTACTTGGCGGTTTTTTGGTGATGAAAATAGTAATAAAAAAGGCTAAAAAAAACATAAGTTACATTGAGTTTCCATGAGTTTTCTCAACTCAAGTGAGTTTCCATTATAACCCTTCCCTATATATATATATATATATATATATATATATATATATATATATATATATATATAGGGAATGAATCATTTGAGAACTCCTAAATATTTTGAGAACTCACGAGAACTCGTCAAAAATCCAATTGAAATCATTTTTTTTATTTTTAGTATTTTTATTGTTAGAATACAACATAAAAAAATAAATTTATATATGTAAATTTACATGTATTCATATATTAAAAAAATATACACTTGTGTAAGTTTACCACTAACACATGTGTAACTGTTTACCATTTACACATGTATATAAATTTTTTTAAGGATAATTTAGAGGGAAGGGATGGATTAATTGAAAATATAAATCATTTTTATGTTATATTTTAATAATAAAGATAGTGAAAAAAAAAATTAATTGCTTTTTTGACGAGTTCTCAATTATTTATGAGTTCTCATTTGAACCTAACCATATATATATATATATATATATATATATATATATATATATATATATATATGTTACAACTTTATATCAGCAACAGAAATTGTCTCTCTTTGACTTTACTTTTTTTTCGATAAAACTTATAAGCTAAAAGTTTTTCAAATTTTGTTTGGTGTAAAACCACTTAAGATTTAATTAAAGTATTGGGTACCAAATTCGACCATTTAAAGTAACTTGATTTTGAAACGTCTCAACCCGTATGCCTATCAGTGGTTGCACTACATGGAATGTTTAATCACGTACATATAAACTATATTTTTTAAAATTTATACTTAACATATAAATGACTATGTTTATATACAAAAAAAATTATAAAATTAATATTTTTATAAATTTTTAATTTTTAACTTTTACCTACACATGTGTAGGTTATACAAATAAACAAAATTTTTAAAATTTTCTTTTTGAAACTTCAAAAGAAATGAATATTTTATCATTTTGTTTTAGTTAAAAACTTTTAAAATTATAAAAATGAATCGTTCATTTTGTTCTATGTATTCTTGTAATATTTAATGTTCTAAATCACTACTAGAAAATATACCTTTAATGACACGCATTGCGTGTCATAAAAGGGGTGTAGATGACACGCGGAAGCGTGTCAAGGAAGGCTCTGTCAAGAATAAAGATAATACACATTTTGTGTGTCATCTGTTTATTACACGCCTTTACGACACGCAATTTGTGTCAAGGAAGGCCTTGTCAAGAATGAAAATGACCCGCATTTTGTGTGTCATATATTTATGACGCGCATTTTTTTGTCATAAATGTGTGTCATGGTTAAAGCTGTTTAAAAAAAATATTTTTTATAGAATTACTAATTTCCAGTTTTCCACATTAATATCATAAGATAGTAATAAACATTTCATAATACAAAATAAAATACACATGATAAAACAATCCATTTCATAAAATATAAATAACCATTTAAAAGTAACAAAAGTCGATTACAAATTCAACGTAATATATTACAAAGTTTCACCGAAAAATGAAGTTTGATACTAAAAGTCGACCATTTTTCACGAACTCCATCAATATCAACATCGATGTATTCATCTTTCCTTACCCGAACCTAAGAAAAAACTTGTAAACAAATAATTATCAAAGATACATACATATATATAATACTATTGAAACATGAGGGTATGATTAATTAAAAATATATTTTTATTAATTTCAGTGGTTAAAAAAAAATTAGTCAAACAAGGGCAACGCACGACCGTGCATCCCAATGCACGGTCGTGCATCGGTCTTCATGCGTTCAGTTAAAAAAGGGGGCAAAATCTCACTTTTCCTCAAAACCCTTCTCCGCCTGTTGCTCTTGGGTTCGGCCGACCGCCACCATAAACCTCCTATTTTTGCCGTTTTTTTCTCATTTCTTGCTTACAATCTCTCCCCTAAGGTACGTAAACTCCTCCATTATCGTTTTTAGCTTAATTTAGGCTCCAAATAAGGTTAATTTTGGTTGAATGAGGCTAGGGTTTCAAGTTGAATTTTGGTATGAATGTGGATGAATCTTGACCTAATGCTTACACTAAACACACATTTAATCTTGTTTGATGATTATGTAACACATTTGGCCTCATTTGAGCGGATTTGTTCTACTCATATGATTGTGTTTTTGAATTTTGTCTAAGAAATTTTGAACCTAGAATTATGAACTTGAAACGCTTCGAACCGGGTACATCTCATAGTTGGCATAAAACATAATAACATAGCTCTTAAACTGTTAATCAAAATCTATTACAGCGGAAGTCTTTAATTTAAATCATTCGTAATCGAGTAACATTAAACATCGTTCAACATATACACTATCGGGAATAGATAAGTCAGTCTTCAGCACAGCAACCCGACGTCCATGCTATCCAGCCCTCGCGGATCCTTTACTTTACTTTTGCTTTACCTTTACTACATGTCATGGATACTAAAAGTCAGCTAACGCTGGTGAGTTCTATCTTTACTTTAAACTTTCTTTACGTAGCTTAGTTTTATAAATATAAAATAAGTTTTCTTTCTTTACTTTAAAACAAACTTTACCTTTAATTTAAAACTGTACAATGTTATAATTTTTAAAATCGTTACGTTACTTTCTTTTTTTAAAACTTTACTTTTGAGGAAACCTATTATGGTCTCCTCTTTTACTCTTTCAAAACTTTTATTTCACTCGTACATGACAAGTGACTATCACATACTTTAACAATCACATATGGATCATTGTCCGAAGACAAGATCCCTTTCTCGCTTACACCTCGGGATAAGACTTTTACTTCAGCGCTGCCTACACCTCAGGGTGAGACTTTCTTTCTCGCTTACACTTCAGTATAAGACTCCATTAGCAAATGCTCACACCTCAGGATGACACTCCTTTATTATTGCTTACACCTCAGGGTAAGACTTCTACTTTAGCTTGCTCACACCTCGGGTGAGACTTCTACTTTAGCATGCCTGTAGGACTTTCTACTATGCAAGTACTATGCAATGTAATTACGCTACTACACAAAATGGAATGCAATCACATAACATTCACATAGACAAATAGCACATATTAACACATAAGCATAAACATGGCATTTGTCACTGTCACTGTTTGAGCTGTACCGAGACACAACTCCTGTCACTATCACGTTCGAGTTTCGTTCTTTAACTTTCATTGTTTAATTTCTTTAAAATATTTATTTTAAATATAGTACGATACACTTTAGCTTCTTTCCCTTTCTTTTTATGAAAATAACACTTTTATAAAAACTATAACGTTCTCTTTTACTTTATAAAAATAACATTTTTATAAAAAAACTATACTCTGCCTTTCAAATCTTTCTACCAGTATGCATGCTAGCCCAAAACCGTTAGGGAAAAAGGGTAATAAGAATTCACCTGTCAAGCTATCTTGTGAATACTAGAACTGGTCTAGTAACCGTCACTCTCTTTCTGTTTGATCTCGGGAACCAGACCATGCAAGTCGGTACGGTGCTTTAACGAGCCGTCATGATCCCTGTAACCCAAGACTTCGCTACCGTCTGGAGCTTTGAGCTGAACTATCTTTCACTTAAATACAATTTGGGATTCTTTGGCAAATAACCAATACATACCAAAGAATATATCAAACCCTCCCAAGGTCATAACATACAACCTAACTGGGAATCTATGGCTATTTATCTTTATCGTGCAGTTGTCTACTAGTTCTATCACATTCGTGGTTTTACCCACAACAGTCTCTATATTAAAGGCTGGCTCTACTTTAGTAACTTTACATTTCATTCTTGTACACATAGATAATGATATGAAACTCCTACTAGCATTAGAATAAAAACTTATTGACGCAAAAGTGTGGTCAAGGATGAACGTACTTGGCACCACATCGGTGTCTCCTCTAGCTTCCTCTTGTGTCAATGCATATGCCGGGGTCCTTGCCTTTGGCTTCTCAGCCTCCTTTCCTTTCTCGGTGCCAGCAGATTTGGGTCGGCGAAAATATTTTGCCATGTGCCCCGGAGTCCCACAATTATAGCAAGCACTTGCATTCACGCGAATAATGCCTAGTCTTCCTGCACCGGTAGCAAATGTTCAGACCCACACGACACTCCCCATAGTGCTTCTTCCACACTTAGCTCAGTCATTACCATCCTCAATTCTCTGCTTCTTCGTGTCCGGGCCCGCCCACTCTTTTGCTGGCCGCTTAACGTCACTTGTCACCTTTTTTCATTACTTTATCCTCTTATCCTCATTGTCTACCAGATGTGGAACCAGCTCATTATAATTTGAGGTGTACTGGCGATGAGTCATACTGCCAGCACAGAGCCCTAAAAAATCTCTCTCAACTGTATCAATCTCATTCTGCGGACAGAACTTCTTGATTATCAGTTTTTTCATGTCACCCCATTTCATCTTCTTCATAGCAGTGTAGGACTTGGTCTGCTGAATAGGCCTCCACCAGCTCAAAGCCTCATTAGTGAAAGAGTAAGCGGCAAACTTGAGAGATTTATCATCACAGCACTCACTAATTTTGATCACACCGTTCATCCTCTCTATCCACTCGAAAGTGGCAACATCATCTTTTCGTCCATCAAACTTCTGCGGGTCACACCCCCGAAAAGATTTGTAGTTGCAGCCTCGGGCTGCCACCTCAAAGTCAGAGTCGTCACTATCAGTAAATTCAGTGCCTTTGCTGCTTTCCTCTTTCTTCTCTTTCTTTTATATCCCAAACTCTCTAAGAGCCTCTACCAGTGCTTTCGGTAGGTAGTTTTTTTCAAAACTGAAGTGACCACTGCAGCTATAGTATCTCTTACGATTGGTTCCAGAACCAGTCCCTCATTATGCCCATCATCGTGAACCGACACGTGGTTCCCACTATCATTATGCCCCACATGCACCGATTCAGTCTCGTTGCGGGAGTGTTCACTTTCCTCTACCCGTGCTCGATTACATGGCGGTCGGCCTCGACGACCAATAGGACCACTAGCACGACCACCTCTCTTTGCTCTAGCCATTTGTAACTAACTGCGAACAAGGAATACTCGTGTCATCATGATTGGTAATGATCTAGAACACCTCGAGTAATATAAATTACTAATTATAGAGACCGATATGAAATTACTAATTTACTTTACTACTCGGGTTCCTATCAAGAGTAACATTTGCATCCAAGTTCAGAGTCCCTACTTTAAGGCACATACTGTCTACTGTCTATGCACACTCGTGTATTGCGTACTATCTATGCTAAATCATTTACTGTCTACTGTCTATTCTAAGGTATTATTCTCTATGTTCTATGTTAGGACATTGACTACGTCCTTTCTATTATATTTCCATGGACGGGCCGCTCTGACTGACATTCCTTTCCTTTATCCCATTCTCAGTTTAAGTTCAAACATTATTTCAAATGTCTGAATCTCTCAAACTATGGCTTCGATACCAACTTGAAACGCCCCAAACAGGGTACATCTCATAGTTAGCACAAAACATAATAACATAGCTCTTAAACTGTTAATCAGAATCTATTACAGCGAAAGTCTTTAATTTAAATCATTCGTAATCCAGTAATATTTAACATCGTTCCACATGTAGACCATCGGGAATAGGAAAGTCAGTCTTCAGCACAGTAGCCCGACGTCCATGCTGTCCAGCCCTCACGGCTCCTTTACTTTACTTTTGCTCTACCTTTACTACATATCATGCATACTAAAAGTCATCTAACACTGATGAATTCTATCTTAACTTTGAAATGTAAACTTTAAACTTTCTTTACGTAACTTAGTTTTATAAAAATAAAATAAGCTTTCTTTTTTTTTTACTTTCAAACAAACTTTACCTTTACTTTAAAACTGTACCACGTTATAATTTATAAAAGCGTTATGTTACTTTCTTTTTTTAAAACTTTACTTTTGAGGAAACCTATTATGGTGTCCTCTTTTACTCTTTCAAAACTTTTATTTCACTCGTACATAACAAGTGACTATCACATACTTTAACAATCACATATGGATCATTGTCCGAAGACAAGATCCCTTTCTCGCTTACACATCGGGATAAGACTTTTACTTTAGCGTTGCCTACATCTGAGGGTGGGACTTTCTTTCTCGCTTACACTTCAGTATAAGACTCCATTAGCAAATGCTCACACCTCAGGGTGAGACTCCTTTATCATTGCTTACACCTTAGGGTAAGACTTCTACTTTAGCTTGCTGACACCTCAGGTGAGACTTCTACTTTAGAATGCTTGCAGGACTTTCTACTATGCAACTACTATCCAATGCAATTACACTACTACACAAAATGGAATGCAATAACATAACTATCACATAGACAAATAGCACATATTGACACATAAGCATAAACATGGCATCTGTCACTGTCACTGTTTGAGCTGTACCGAGACACACCTCCTGTCACTGTCACTTTCGAGCTGCACCGAGGTGCAGCCCCTTTTCCGTTCTTTAACTTTCATTATTTACTTTCTTTAAAATATTTATTTTAAAGATAGTACTATACACTTTAGCTTCTTTCCCTTTCTTTTTACGAAAATAACATTTTTATAAAAACTATAACGTTCTCTTTTACTTTATAAAAATAACATTTTTATAAAAACTATACTCTGTCTTTCAAATCTTTCTACCAGTATGCTTGCCAGCCCAAAACCGTTAGGGAAAAAGGGCAATAAGAACTCACCTGTCAAGTTATCCTGTGAATACTTGAACTGGACTTGTAACCGTCACTATCTATTTGTTTTATAAAGTAAAAGAGGTCAAGTTATCCGGTGAATACTAAAACTAGTCTAGTAACCGTCACTCTCTATCTAGTTGAGCTCGAGAATCAGACCAGTAGCTTCACCACATGATGAGGAACGACCTTGCTGCTCAATTTTCCTTTACCACAACTTTCTCTCTCTAGCTCGTCTCTCCCTCTCTCTACTTTGCAAAAATGGAAAGGAAATGGGGAGGGACTTGGGGTGGCGGCTAGGTTATCCCCCCCTTTCCCTTCCTTTTTAGTTTCGTATCCCGCCATGTTTAGCCCTTCCTGTTTCCGTTTATTCTTTTTATTTCCCGTGCCTCGTCTATATAACCGCCTTCACTATTTATTATTTTTGGGGTGTTACAGAATTAAAGCATGAAACTTGTATATAAGTGTTTAGGATTTAGTGTAGTTTGTTGGAAAATTGTTGGTTGGTTGAAAACAGTATATATTTCTAGATAGTCGTATTTCACCGTTTGTATTTTTGCTTTGATTAGCTACTTGTAATTGACCACTTTAGGGCTCGGGAAGTGTAAACGTATCATAACCATGGACGATTTTGTGTTTCTTTTGTGTGGTCCAAAATATTTATATATATATATATATATATTATTTTTAGCGTTCTTTTTTTCTGTGTACTAACTTCTCTAATTGGTGATTGTAGGATATGGCGGAATCATCCTGGGCCAGCGAGAAGCGCAAACGAATGAGGTCTTCATCTTGATCAATACCGTCGCCGACAACTTCCGGAAGCGGTCGATCTCCACCTTCTCCACCATCCCCTTATCATCCTCAACCAATGCCTCTTGGTCAATTTGACCTACATTCATGGTTAATCTTTGATCCCGAGGACGCCATTGAGATCGAGACATATCATAAGCTTCGAAAACTTTTGGGATAAGATTTTGGTGCTCATAAGACCATATGCTATATCACTCTAGATGAAGAGAATCTGTTGAACGACTGTGCAGAGATTATCACTAAACCTTGGGAAATATTTTTTGCTATCAGGGATACCACTTACTATGAGCTGACTTTAGAGTTTTAGCATCATTCTCATTTAAGCGACCAATGGTTAGTATGGACTTGCATAATTGTGTTCGGTTTAAGATGGCGAAGCATTGGGACGAGATGTCATTGGCCCAGTTTGGGGTGAGAATCGGATTGTATAGGCATAGAGAGATCACTGAGCCAGTATTCACTTAGAGTCATAGGGAATTCGGTGAGGGAGAGGCATCCCTATTTTGGATGAGGATTGGGACTGGACCATTTGACCCACAGATATTTCCAAAATTATACATAATTTATATGCATAATAATCCCCAAATTATGGTATTTATTTAATAAAAATGTTGAAAATACTACTTAATTCGCATATATTTTATTTTTGCAGGTTAAATGGCTTCCCAAACAAAAAGAAGCGAAAAAGACCAAGAAATTGAAGCAAATGTGGAAGTCATAAACCAGGCCATGCATTATACCCGTGTACACCATAAAAGCAAGAGATTCTTCCATTGTATGTGTATACTTGTGTCCCCCAAAAGTAGAACATTCCTATACAAGAGTACCAGTGTACCGGTGGACCAAATGCACAACCATGCATTTGAATGCATGCCCATGCAAACCCCATCTTTTTGCCTATAAATAGCAAGCTCAAGTCTCCCATTTAAGTGTTCAGTATTGGGGGTTGTGGAATCCCTAGTGCTCTTCTAGGGCCGAAACTCTCTCAGTTTTGAACCAATCGAGTGTGTTTGAGTCTTTTTCGTCTTTGTTATTTTCATTTTCTTAGTTGTAATATGGATAATTTTGATTCTTCTCATTCGATTAACAAGAGGCAACATATACCCACTCTCCCGTGGTGTTGGATCACTTCCACACATTGTCTAAGGGTTAGTGGAGTCACTTGTGTGGTCAATCTTGTATGGTCAATCTTGGCTAGTCCTCTTGCGTTACTTGGGTTGGTTGAACCTTTTCAAATTAATGAAGTATTTTTAGTATGTATTTTCTTAAAGTCTCACATCTAAATATATTTATAAAGACAAGAATAAGTCTTAAATCTTGTGAGTTTCTTGGGCAAGACTTGTTGTTTGGGAAACTTATTCGAGTTTGTACGGTCTATATACAAATCTTGGTGCTAGCAACAGCCGGGTTAGTATAGGTTCAATATTATGGGTTGATTGGAGGTTTGGGTATTCAATGAGTCATTTGAGTCCTAGCTGGACCTTTTGGGTTGTGTCGGTACAATTTTACTTCACTTGTATTGGTATTCAAGGGTGAACCGACAGCGGGAGTCGAGTATTTAATCTTGGGAGGGAAAGTTATAGTTCTTTAAAATATATTTATAAGCAAATACAACTAATTTAAGAAAGTAATTTGTTAGGTTCGAGCTTCATAAAGTAGATTGGGAGGGGGTTGTGCATTCCGACTTTTCAAAGGAGTTACACGACATTGGGGTGTCTGACAACAACACTACCGATCAACAGGATAATCTTAGTCCGAATAATAATCCATGGAAACACCGACGGACTTGAGACCCCGTAAGAATTCCAAGGATTATTAGGAGCAGTTGACCGATCGTATCCACTGTTCCGTTACGAAATACTAACTCCCCTATCGAAAGAGTTAGTACTAGTAACTTTGACCAACCTTACTAAAATATAACATTAATTAACAAATGACTACGGCCTAGTTAACACCTCGAATAAGAACGATTATCCATTTTCATTTCCATTTTTATTTTCTTTTTACTTTTGACTGTTCAAACAAAACCCCATTTTCAATCCAAGTCAGACAATAGCGAGGGTTGAGTAAGGAATCTGTGACCATGGTTCGATACTTGGTTCTTACCCAGACTATACTACGCTGTGATAGGTTAACTTACCTATTGTGTGTGTATTTAGTTGAAGTAATTATCATTTTAATTTAAAATTTTAAAACATGATTTTGTGTAACTCTAAACCGAATATTAAAAATATATATTAAATCACTCGCATTTGATATCAAGTTTTTGGTTTCGTTACCAGGGTATATTTACATACATTAAACACTCATCACCCGCACAACAAGAAAAGTACAAAACTGAAGCATCCTCTCCACCGTTATCTCAACAGATATCTAGTCCTTTCCTTGGGGGGAGAAAGGATAGCATGGGTGAGATAAGCCTTAGGGACCTTTTCCATCTTCACTGCCTTATTGATCAGGTTGATTGCAACTTGGCCTACAGTTGTCCAAGTTTTTCACCAGAGCTTCGGGTTATTGTTCTTCGAGCCACATATTTGGAGGGCCTTATATCACTCGTCTAGCCTCCAACATGGGGGTCTTTACCCCTTCTCGGCTTGGGACAATATAGGAGATGGACCTGCTAGTCACCACAGTTGACAACCAGATAATGATCCGTATGGGAATGTTAAAGAGAATTAATAGGGTATACCAATTGGTGAACCATAGGGGTAATATCTGCACAGGGGTAGTCGAAGAGTCGAATGAGGATGCAAGAGAGGAGCAAATAGAGTCAGCACCTCAAGGAGGAAGATATAGAGGACTACAGAGGGTGCCTCCTGTTTACCACACTACCACTGACCGCACCATGCTTGACATAATGATCTGTATGGGTCAAATGGGGTACACGATGGATGGCATACGGTAGAACTTTTATGATCACACCCACGACCCGTATCTACACCAGCAATGTCAGCAACCTCCTGGCCCGCAAGAGCAGTGGCCACGTCCTCCCTACCAGTAGCAACTCTCTCATCCCTCATATTTATTATTTGAGGTTTTTATGTGTGGTTCTTGACATTTGGTGGTTTGTTTATTGGATGACTTAACACACTGACATTTATGGTCTTTTACCGATTACTTAGGTAGCCGTTGATATGGTGGCACCACCACCACCTTTTTCGGGCGCTGTTTGTAGCGAATATTAGTTTAGCTTTCTTTATTTTTAGTACTTATTTCATGTTTGAGCATTGCATAGCATAGCAGGAAATACTGGTTTTGGTTTTGTGCTTTGGAACACGTTTTAGGAGGCTGTGGGAATCGACCACACGCATGGTGATGACATCTTTTCAGGGGAGTATTAGTTTCCTTTCACCCTCATTTTATCCATGACATTTATTGCATAACATATTTCCGTACAATGAGGACATTGTCAAATTGTAAGTGTGGGGTGGAGACTTATTAATACGTTGGATGCCTAATTTTGTCCCAAGTACTACGAGTGCATTATTCATAAATACCCAGTCTATGAAATGAATTCAAATATATAAAAGAATTAAACATTTTTTTTAATAATTTGTAATCACGACAACTTCTGATTAAGCATAATAAATGCCGATTAATCTGTAAGTATGACATCTTCTTAAACAATCTAAAAGCATGAGTCTTAAAAATCATTTGGCATAAACGGACTTATAAAATCAACAATTTGAAATACTATTGAATTGAATCAAGATATCAAATATGGAAGATTAGAAAGCACAACAAAAAAGAAATAGGTTTATACACATTTTTACTTTATTACCCCTACCATTTGTTTCATGTGAGGATTTGAGCCTATTCGAGCATTTCCATATACATACATATATGTTTACATGCTCATTTTTAGGTCACCGGGTGTCTCGGATCATTACGTGTGGGTGTGTGACTAGTCTGACCGGGTGCGAAATACCCGTGACTAGGTGGAGAATCAAGTAACACAAAGTAAACCGACAGCGAAAACACTTTCAAACTTCGTCTATTATAAAACTTGTAGGTTACAGAGATATTACAAATGAGTGCGTGTGTCTGCGTACATAACTTCTGTTAACCTAGCCTATTTATACTAGACATGATCTTTGCACACCTAATAAGTGCGTAAGGGAAAATTGTTCCTACGTACTTAACAAGTACGCATAGTATTCTTGCGTACTTGCTAAGTACGTAGGAAGTAATTCCTGCGCACATGCTAAGTGCGCAAAACACTTAACAAAGACAAATACAACGACAAGTACCTATGAACATGATTACAACTCGATAAACCAATACATACAGACGCTGACATACAAATACATAAAGACATTACATAATTAAAAACAATCTTCAGAGTGCTTGTCACAAGAATTGCTTCAACAAACTCCCCCTTGACAGCAGCTCTGGAGATGTCTACAGTCTCTAACAGCTTTAGAGTGATTGTCACAAGAATTGCTTCAACAAACTCCCCCTTGACAACAGCTCTGGAGATGTCTTCAGTCTCTATCATCAATATGTAAGTAGTATTTGTCTAACATCATTGTACTAGAGGTTCCCCAATGTCAAAATCCGTGAGCTCAAGGACGACTATGTCAAATTTGAGCTCCGTGAAACCGACGCCGGCATGGCTAACGCGCTCCACGTCAGTAACTCAAAATGACTCGGGAAGGAATCCCTGAATAGTCCTATTCGTCCTTCTCTCAGTCTCATGTTCATGAACATACTTGTTGTCAGAATTCTTTCGTCTTTGTGTTTTGGAGGATGACTCGGGAAGGGAAACCTTCACCATTCTTCGTGGGTGTGTTTGGTCTGGTGCATCATCAGAGTCAGATGAATCAGATTCAGTCGCCTTAGAATCTGACTCTTCAGCACCATCTCCTCCTTCTTCTTCATCACCGCCATAACTAACCATCTCTGCAATAACATAAGATATACAACATTAGATCAAACAGAATCAATGGTATAGAACAAGACATGACGAAGTATAGCACTTGCACATTGAACCAAGTTTCAGACTTAGAAAATTTTCTGAGTTACATTTCCTGCGTACTTAACAAAATACGCAGGAAATTGTTCATGCGTACTTAGTAAGTACGCAGGAGCTAATTCTTGCGTACTTAATAAGTGCGCAGGAACTAACACTTATAACTTTTACAATAATCCAAAATCAAGAGATTGAAAGTTTTAGATTATGATATCGGTCACCACAATGTCGAAAAACCTGTTTAAGACTTATGGGACCAAAACCAACATCAATGCCAAGCTAAACCCAGGTCATTTGGACCTAACCTCGGTCCGATGCAAAACCACGGACACCCAAGGATTCAAAACCAAAATCAAGAACAATTAAGGACGAATTTAGCATTCTAGAGCTTCGATTGATGATCAGAAACTAGTTTTAGGGCCTAATTTAACTTAAGAACACCCAAACCCGGTTTAAATTTCATCATCAAAACCCTAAACTCGAAAGTCAAGAAATCGATCCTCAACAAGAGATTTTGCGGATGAAATGGTCCAAGAATCTCACCAAATGTTAGACATGTGAAGATTAAAAAATGATTGGGACGAAAAAAATCGGATTAGAAACACACAAAAATTTGAGTGAAATCGGAGCAGGGAGTATACACGGTGTAGAGAGTTTGAATGAGATGAACTGAGAGAAATTTCTAACACCTGTATATATACCCACACATTCGCGTCTTGCATACTTAACAAGTGCGCAAGACTTAACTCTTGCGTACTTAGCAAGTACGCAGAAACCCTTGTGAAATCCAATTTTAACTCAAATTATGAAGAATGTCAAGTCAAATAACGAACATGATAAGCACATTCAATCAAGAGGATTCAAAGTCAATTCACGAAGGTTAAACACAAATATTTTTGTTTTTTCTTATTGGAATTTGAACTATACACAAACTTAAAATCTTTTTGATCTTGTTAGAGTAACGATATACACATATTCACTCACACTATTTTTGTTCAAAGACACGAGCAGAGGATCATATCAGGCTAAACTATAGCAAAAATGATACAAGATAAACATCAAAGAATATGGGATCATGTTATGGATTACTATTTATTCATACGTAATAAGCACATAAACAAGTAATTCAAGTTGACAATATTATAATAAGCATATTTGTATCACGTTCTTGTGTGTTATGGTATTAATTTTTAGATATACAACGTGTACCCTACTGTTATGCTACAAAAATGTAAATTGCACTATCTCAAGGCATCTAAGATTTTTCCAAAGATTTTCAAATCTCCAGATTGAAGTTAAATCATTTAGCACAGGAAAAATCAAACAGTATCCATAAGGATTATCAGGAATCATAAGATTCAGAATCGAGTGATTCATTTGTCTTGGTTTCATGTGATTTCTTCAGTGAATATCGGTATGATGATTCAGGATAATGAATATGGTGTTTGAGTATTTAGGTAAGGGAATCCAACTTTTATCTGGATTTGAATTCAATGAATCAGGTATGATTCAAGGGTTAATATAAGCTTAACGGTTGATGTCAAGACATATCTTGATTCAATCTCTCATTGCATACTTGTGAGTATGGGCAGTGAGATGAACCGCATTAATTGTGCTAACGACCTATCCCGAAACTGGTCTCAGAAGAAAATATTTGCCAAAATCTAACATCCTATATCCGATAGTGATCTTTTGCATTCTTTTACGCACACACACTAGCAAACATGGGTTCAAATCACAGTTGTAGTATTGATTTAATTTCCACCCTACTAATGATTTAAAGATGCTTACAGCCTACTGACAATTCAAATTACTTGTAAATAAGCAGAATAAAAACACAACAATTTAAACAATCAAGTAGGCATGACGCAATCATTTCCCATATGTGCAGTCTAGAACGTTTAGATCAATTCTGATGTACTATCATTTCCTCTTTTCTCAAGTGAACTTTGAAATTTTTCTTGTTTTCTATTTTGTTTGAATTTTTGTAAAATATTTGAAAATTAACAGAACTATACAGAAAACTTAAAAGGAATAAAATTTAACTTTTATGAATTGAATTGATTTAAGAAAAACAAGTTTTCACTCCGGATTGAACATTCCTATCATGTTGACAAGATATTCGTAACCACGCCTTGACACGTAATACTGCCGCCTTTCTCGCCTGCAAAGGCCACATGGCCACCTCGGAATGGTTTTACATCTTGAAACAGGGACATGTTGCCTGTCATGTGCCGGGAGCATCCACTATCTACATACCAACGATTAGATATAGTACACTTCGGATGTCCCTGCACGAGTCACAAGAAATTAATTAGATTTGGAGACCCAAGCCATAGTGGTCTTGGGTCGTCCGTCTTTCTCAAAATAAACTCAATTAATTCACAGTCGTGACTGTCAAAAATGGATGAATCTTTAGAAGACTTGGGACCAGGAGATTGAGAACTTTTAGATTTCATGTTCCAGGACCTTTTCTTTTGTTTTACTGGAACAGTCGGCTAGCATTCAGAAGCACCAAGTGAACTAGTAGAAGCTTCACCTCAGCCAGCTGTTCCAGCTTCCTCAATCTCTTGTTCCTTCTTCTCCTCTGTGGCTTAGAAAGTGTAGGTCCCTCGGGTGTGGCGGATCATCACATGCAAGTGGGTCTACTAATCGGACCGGGTGCGGAATGCCCGTGACTAGGCGGAGAGTCTAGCTAAACAAAGTAAACCGATAAGAGAAAACACTTTAAACGTTTTTTGTATTATAAACACTTGAAGTTTACAGAGAAAAGCACTGAGAATACAATCTGCGTATTTGCGTCTATACCTGCGTACTTAACTTCTGTCAACCTATCCTATTTATACAAGACCTGATGCCTGCGCACTTAGCAAGTGCGCAGGGCAAAATGCTCTTGCGTACTTAGCAAGTATGCAGAGTTGTTCTTGCGTACTTGCTAAGTACGCAGGAGCTTTCTCCTGCGCACTTACAAGTGCGCAAAACACTTGGAGAATTCTACAACATTCAATATGTAAAAGTAAATACAACTCGATAAACTAATACATAAAGTCTCTTACATACAAAAACAATTACAAACAAGATAAAACAACCTAAGACTAAGACTCTATCTATCCAGAGTGTTTGTCACAGAAAAGTGCTTCAACAGAAATCTTAACCACAGGTTTCTCACCAGTAGGTTCACTACCAGAGGTAGAAGTACAAGGTTTAGTAGATAGCTTTTCCCTCTTTGGAACATATGGTTTAGCCTCAGATGTGATCTTTGGCTTTACCATAGGTTTTACTGGTGGTTTCACCACATTTTCTTTTAGACTCTTGGAATGCTTCACTGGTGGTGACTTAGAGATAATAGCCGGTTGTGAAACAATTGGCCGTTTCCCTTGTTTCATAGCATGGCAGTTCACAAGGATGTGATCAATCATACCATAGTGAAAACACGTTCTCTTTTCTTTGTAAGTCCTCCTGTAAGGCTCATTAGATCTGGCATTAGATGACTCAGCATGATGAACAGAAGAAGTTGTTTGGTGAACAGTAGTTTGACCCAATGATGATTGGTTCTTGGGAATATAATACTTTTGCATATTTTCTTGATAGCCAAGCCCATAATGAGCTGAAAAAGCTTCTTTCTTAACTTGATTAATGTTTTTATATCCCCCATAAAGCATCACTTTTAATTTTTCATTTGATTCAACGATATCGGGTTCAGTCAAAATACAATTATCACTATCAGTGATAATGTTTTTCTTAACTTTCTATTTACCGAGCAACTCCTCAGAGACTACTCCTTCAGGGCAGGTGTTCTCAAACCCATCATCAGAAGCAGTAAGTAACTCTTCATCAGATGCAGAGTCAGCCTTACTTGAGGAATCAACCTTGTTGGTGGAATCATTCTGACTCGAGGACTCATCAAGGCAAGACAAATCAATGTCAGATAAGCCGTTGACAAATTTCCCGCTTACTGGTGGAGGAATGAAATTAGTACCCAGCCATAAGCCATTCACTTGTCTCACTACAGACTCATAGTGTTCCACCACAAAAAGAGAATTTTTCAACTTCTCAATATTACCTTTCAACTGCAAGATCTCATTTTGCAGCTTGTTGATCTCGTTGTTCCTTTTTTGTAACCCCTTGTACGCAACATCCAAATGAAACTGTTGATCGCTGATTTTAAGTGAATAATCACGTTTTTCTTTCTTCAACGTTCCAATTGAATCTTTGTATCGTTTTTCATTTTCTTTGTAGCTTAAAGTTACAATACGAAGGGGTTCGACTTTGTCTTGAAGCTTAGAGTTTTCAACCTTTAAGCTTAGACATTTGGAACAAGAAATGACAGCAAAAGAGTTAGAATCAACCTCATTAGAGGAACATGATGCCTCTCGAATAGCCATGAGGGCAACTGCAGTTGTAGACTCTTCTTGGTCAGCCATAGAATCTTCCCGTTCCTCTACTTCCATCATATCCATAATCTCATCCATGAGACCAACTTGCGTTTGAGCAATAAGGGCATCCTCCAGATGAACACCCCAATCAAAGGTGTCGTCTTGTTGTGCTACCAAAGCATTGGACGTTCCACCTTGACCTTGATTGTGGTTGTTGGAGTTGTTGTACCCTTGACTGTTTCCTTGGCTAGGTCTGGTGAACCCCAAGGCCAGTGCTTTATCCTTTTGACATTCTCTTGCAAAATGCCCAAAGTTATTGAATTTGTAGCACTTGGCCTTGGATTTATCAAATCCCACCTCGGGATTTGAATGTCCACCAAAAAACTTCCTGCCAGTTCTATTCAGGAAACGCTTCGCCCTTCTCAAGATCATGGCCATATTCCATTGAATATCCATGTCCTCCTTATCATCCGAATCCACCTGATTGAAGTCTTCTTCTATGGTTTCAGGATCCGTGAGCTTACTGCCAATGAAGTTCTCATAGGCAAGCATGGATGATGAGAATAAAACCACATGATCTTCAGCTATCTTGGCTATTGCTGATTGGTTAGCTGAAGATGTGGGAGAAGGATTTCTTGAGGGATTCTGGTGATGAGATCCAGAACCAGAACCAGATCCAGATGCTGCATAGCAAGCATGACCACCACAGACATTTGAGTTATCCTCCTCATGAGAGTTCCCTAAGAAAAGGGCAATTCCCGAACCCGATGACTTGGCTGTGGAAGACGTCCCAAAATACATAGAAGGGTCTTGTATTTGAGGTCTCCCTGAGCTCTCTTTTCGTTTTAGGTTCATATCATGTGCTTGAACCTTTCCGATCGCTTCATCAATAGTCATCTCATACAACTTTGAGTTCTCTCTCATCAGAGTGGTGTACATCTCAAATTTTGGTGGTAGGGCTTCCAGAAATTTCTCAACTAACTCCTCATTCGGATAGATCAGGTGATAAGCTTTCAGCTCAGTTTGCAGATGATAGAATCTAGAGATAAGCTCATCTATAGATTCATTCTCTAGATATCTGAAGCACTCATACTACTTCCTAAGAAGATCCCTCTTACTCTTCTTGATGTCGCTGTTTCCCTCGAATCTCTTCTGCAAAGCCTTCCAGAGATCCTTGGAGTTATCGTATCCTCTAAAGCTGTGAAATAAATCCCTGGTCTAGGCCATAGTAATAGATCCATGTGCTTTCTTCTCTCTGTCATAAACTTTCTTTTCTTCTTCATCAAGTTTGGAGATAGGCTTGGGAACTTCCTCATCAAGATATGTATATGTGGGATGCTTATAACCCTCTAGAATGGGTATCCAAAGTGAGGAATCGGTGTATGAGATATAATGCTCAAAGCGTGCTTTCCAGTTTGAGTAATCATTTACGTTAAGCAACTTTGGTGGTTTATGTTGGGTTCCAATCTCATTGTCATAATTTAACAGGTTACCGAGATTCTGAAGATTTGCCATGGTGAAACACTTAGTCAAATTTCAGAAAAGTCAAAGTAATGAGCGCACTTAGGTTCTGACCTTTCGCACTTAAGAACTTCGTCTTGCGCACTTAAGATTTGCTCTTACGTACTTAACAAGTATGCAGGAGTAAATGACAAGTACCCAGGAAGGAGTTAAGTACGCAACAAGAAATGGTCTTGCGTACTTGGTAAGTACGCAGGAAGACTGTCCTTTTAGCCAGAAAGGGTAAGTACGCAGGTCACTTTTTCACCAACCCTCACCAACTTTTTTTGGTCACTGGAATCTCACCGGAGACAGAAAAAATTGAAGATATGACTAAACAAATTGAGCCAAAGGGTCAGAAACTCGTTTCTAACCAACCTTTGATGCTCAAAACACTCAAATACACAACAAAAATTCGGTTTTTGAGTTATTTTTGCTTCTAAAATAGTGCTCAAGAGCTACCCCTATTTTATCACAAAAATCAACAAAAACACACACTTTTGCTTGCAAAAACTCTATAGGATGTGTAGAAGATTTCCTAACACACTCACAACACTCGAAATCAAGAGCTAAGCTCTTATACCATTTGTAGGTCCCCGGGTGCTTCGGATCGTTACGTGTGGGTGTGTGACTAGTCTGACCGGGTGACAAATACCCGTGACTAGGTGGAGAATCAAGTAACACAAAGTAAATCGACAGCGAAAACACTTTCAAACTTCGTCTATTATAAAAATTGTAGGTTACAGAGATGTTACAAATGAGTTCGTGTGTCTGCGTACATAACTTCTGTTAACCTAGCCTATTTATACTAGACCTGATCTCTGCGCACTTAACAAGTGCGCATGGCAAATTGTTTCTGCGTACTTAACAAGTACGCAGAGTATTCTTGCGTACTTGCTGAGTACGCAGGAAGTAATTCCTGCGCACATGGTAAGTGCGCAAAACACTTAACAAAGACAAATACAACGACAAGTACCTATGAACAGGATTACAACTCGATAAACCAATACATACAGACGCTGACATACAAATACATAGAGACATTACATAAGTAAAAACAATCTTCAGAGTGCTTGTCACAAGAATTGCTTCAACACATTTCATTTGATAGAGTGTTTGCTAATTGTTGTTTTGCATGTTAGAACTTGTGTAAAATATACATTTCGAGATCATGAACTAAAAGAATGCATAAAAATGACTAAGACACTAGGATTAACCCATTTTATTTAGCCTTTTCTTTTTCTTTTACCAACCCTAAACATTACCCCCTAGTTAGCCCCTTTGAGCCTAACCTTTTCCGTTTGTAAACCCATATTTTACACCCATAAAATCAAAAAAATTAGCCTTTTTATGTTTTTAACCCTTTTCGTTAAAAATCAATTTGGCCTTGATTTAAGAAATAATTATCCGCCACTAGTTCAGAGCTTCGTATTTTTTTGATTAATGAAACTCGTTGTAAAAAAAAAGAGAATCAAACTTACTCGAAAAATTGGACTAGTGGGGCAACAACAAGAAGTTCATAACCACCCAAGATATTGAAGAGATCTCATCAAAAGAGAATCAAAATTACTCAAAAAATTGGAGTATGCAAAGTTGATCAAGGTGGATGTATTAGGAGGGAACAGTCGAACGATCCATGGGGGATTGATAGTAATGTATATTTCAAAGAAAAGAAGGAGTTGGCATTCTTAAAGAAGGATTTGGTCTTGACAATCTGACCTTAAAAGAGTCCATAGATTAGTCAAAATGTCTAATCTAAGTTTAATAACAATTTATTTACCTTTTAATCATTAAGCAAAGTCAGATTTTTAACATTTAGCCACTTTTCTTAAATACTTCCTGCCCTAACCCTAAGCCAATCATTACAACCCTTTACAAAGCCCTCTTGATTTATGAACATATTTTATGTCAATTGGTGAAGATTTTATTTTTATACAAGCCTATGATTATGCAAGAATTAATTGTAGCATCGAGTGCTTGACTTACATTATCCATATACTAAACATGAGTGTTGAGTGAATATTTATGAGACTGTAATTTTGTGCATAATCATAGTTCCGTTAAATATGTTATGCTTACTACCCTCTTGTGGAGAAACACTCCAAAGGTATAAACACCAAATCATTGTTTTTCGGAAAGCCGTTTAAACATTTGGGACAAAAGATCTAGATTAACATTAAATCAATGTTCTATTCTACGGGTATAATCATGCATGAGTTTGCTTGAGGACAAGCAACATTTAAGTGTGGGGTATTATGATATGTCATAATTTGTACATGTTTTTCATGCTTAATTATCCCCATATTCATCACACTTTTAGGCATTTTGATAGGAATTGATATTTAGTTCATTCCTTTTTCAAATAACAAGATAATTAAGACTTGATTACAAAAATATGAAGAAATCAAAGGAAAATTAACACCTGGAAGCCAAATAAACGTACATGCACCAAAGGAGTCGTTACAAGAAGACAAAAGTCAACAAAAGGTCAAACGAAGGCTTTGCACAGTCGTGCATCCCATTACACGGCCGTGCAAAGTGGTGCCACATCTCCAAGCCTGCCAAAAGCTGCCAGATTTGACACGTGTAAGAAAATGGTACTTTGCACGACTGTGCATCCCAATGCACGGTTGTGCGTTGGCCATATCTTTGCATATAAATAACAAGCCCTTTCCAAGTATTTAGGTGTTTAAGATCGGGTTAATGGAAGCCCTGGTTCTTTGCTAAAGCCGAAACTCTCTCGTTTTGTTCCATTTTTAGCTTTTTCTTCTTTGTTTATTTTCCTTTTCTAGTTTTGTATAATGGAATGATTCTTCTTAATCAAGTAAACAAGAAGCAACCTATACTCACTCTCCCTTGGTGTAGATCAATTCTATAGATGATCTAAGGGTTAGTGGAGTCACTTGTATGATCATTCGTGCCTAGTCTTGTTGCGTTACTTAGGTTGGTTAAACTTTGTCTAATTAATAAAATACTTTAGTATGTTATATTCTTAAAGTCTTTCTTTTTAATTTATCTTCAAAAGAAAAGAATAAGTAATTGTCACACCCTAAAATTCCACAGCGGCTTACCCGCGGGTTGTGACTGTCAAGGATCTTCGGTCCTGGCCATTTCGAATGACCTCTAAATGGTTTTCGAAAAGACATTCCGTTTGAACGTCATACAAAAATATTAAGTAATACAGAGTTTTTGAAAATGCGGAATGTAAAGTGCAGAAGCAACAGTAAATGTATCCAAATAGAGAATCATAATCATTTAGGTTCCTATAAACCTAAGCTTCTAATTAAAAACATGAAATGAGACTCCAGACATGCAATCCTAGTCCTTGTGTGAATGCTTAGCGAACTAAGATAAACATGCTTAAAAGTGTCAACACAGGGTTGGTGAGTTCACAGGTTTAAGTAACAGTAAAGAAATGAAAACAGTGTAACAGTATGTATTTCTACTAATGACTCGATTGTTGATCAAACAATATATAATAATAATATAAGCATTCACCGAAACCGAAGCTTAACGAAGGATGTAGAAACTAGCATTTTGCCTCTTACGTGCCCAGCACGCAATGGGTTAGGTCAATGATGCACCCGTTAGACCTCCGGTCCAAGTTAGCGTGACTAACCCGGGTGGGGATTGTTAAACCCAATAGTACTATTCATGATTACCTCGCTTGGGAAATTATTAACGGTTCGATTAGGAGAGGACTTTAAGTGCGGGAAATGCACCCACTTATATATTAAAGCGAAATCAAAAAGTAACGTCATACGACTAAGAAAAATAGTTTTAGCATGTATCTCCCCAAAGGAAAGTAAGTAAAACGGGGCCGTGAAAACTTACCTGGGAATGAGGTGAAGTGGTATGAAAAGCAATACGATAATCCTACCAAATCCGAATGACTGACCTTTTCGAGCCCTAGAAACGTAAGGCTATAAGGTTTATGAAAGGTAAACGTGGTTTATGTAACCACGTTCATCCAAACGACTCAATGTTGAAAGGTTACATTAATGTTTTGAAAATGTTTGACCAAATTTGACAAGGGTTTGACCAATGTTGACCAACCTTGAACAAGTGTGACACGATGACCCGTTGGTGACATATGGTGAAAGCATGTATAAGTAGCACATAAGTAGCACCTTATGACATAACACACATGCTCAAGTAATTGTATAAGTAAATGTCATATAATAAGTAAAATGGTTCACATAGGTTCATGTCATAAGTAGTAACACCCATTCTTAAGTAATTGCATGTCAATGAGATACAACTACACATGTCTAAGTTCACAAAATTTAGTAAGTACACATAGCATTTGTACATACTCATAACATATTCCATATCATGTCAACAAAACAATCCATATAAACTCATGCTATTGTACTATTAATCTAATAGTATCATTCCAAACACATTAGAACAAGTAAAGTAACATGATATCTTGTAACCTAGTTTATACAACACAAAGTTTCCCTTTTTGGAAAACTAGGGTTTTAATACCCTTTATGTATCATAGTCCAATTAATAAACCATACATGAAATTATCCTAATACAATGCTACTAACATGGTTTAATTTATACACATTCTATTTAAAGCAAAAATGAAGTTTCCAAACCAATAAAGTTTCCTTTATTAGTAAGGTCTTCCAAAATGGGTCATAACAAAGCTCTAATTCATATATTCTTACATAAATAATCTAAACATATCATAATAACACCATTTAACCTACTTTGGACAAATATAGCATACAAACACAAAATATGTTTCAATAAAGTTTATTTTTTAGGAAAGTCGTAAAACGACATCCTACACATGTGTAATTTCAAATAACCTCAAATATCATTTCACTAGATGTTATAAAAGTATTGTAGCATATTATTATCCATCATAGCTCAATAACTCAAAATACAAAACAATAAAGTTTCTATTTATAGAAACGACCGAAAATGGTGCAAACCAACCATTTCAACAAAAAAAATCATATTTCCTACTCCTTCTTCTAATACTCGAACTATTAAATCCATCAAACATCTCATAAACATATTTTTACAAAATCATAGCAAACAAAGTTTTCTTAAATAGAAACGAGCATATAACACACAAACAAAGCATTTCTATACACCGTATGCACCAATATGTGTCAACAACTCATTATTATGAAAAACCTTTGATAAAAACATGGATTAAAACACTTATAACATGAAAAATCGTTTGGATGAGGGGCTACTTTGTATTTAACACAAACTCAATTTTTTTTAATAGATGGAAATACCTAGTTTTGGGTACAAGGAGTCATTTTAATAGATGGAGGGGCTACTTTGTATTTAACACAAACTCAATTTGTGTTAAATGACATGATCATGCAAAAACACACACTTGTGTATGTATATGATTTTGAGAAGGGAGAAGAGAGAGAAGAGTTGAGATTGAAGATCAAGGTGTTTGCATGAAGAATCTGGATGAATTGAGGTGTTCATCTTCTTCTAAACATCAAGTAAGTGCTCATTCCATCTCTTGAACCTCCATTAATGGAGTTTTAGTGGGTTTTTGTTGAAAACAAAAATTGGGTTAATTGGTGTGGTGATTATGGTTAAAAGTTGTATAGAAACCTTAATCTAGTGTTGTAAATGTTGGAAACATCCAATTCAAGAATCATGAAATTAGGGTTCTTGAGATGAAAATTGGGGGTTTTCAAATTGATGAAGTTAAATGATGAATTAGAGGTTGGTAAGTGTTCATGGCACTGATAAACACAATTTTTAGTAGAAACCCTCAATTAAAATGATGAATCAAGAACCTTGGAGAATTGGGTGAAAATTGGATAAAACCTTAACGGGTCAAAATGGGTTGGTTGTTATCATGAAAGGTTGAAAGCTTGAAAGAAGCTAATTAAACCAAGTTAGTTATTGGTGAAGATCATAAGATCTTGGGTGGGTGTCAAATCTCAAATTGGTGATTTAGTAGTTTACTAGATTACTAAACATGTGAAATGTTTAGGTAGTCAAGGCGTTAAAGGTGATAACGTTGAAGAATGGTTGGAATCTTCATTAGCCAAGGTAAGTGCTTTGCACTTACTTAGTAGTAGATAAGTAGTAGTTACACGTAAATAGATGTGTTGTTAATTCTATTTATGTGTTGTATGTCAATTTTGACTTTTGTGGTAAATGTTTAAAGTAAAGTATGAATGTGGTAGGATTGTTGTAGTTGACATAATGAGGAAATTAGTCAAACTAATGAATTACACTTAGTAATAGTGGTGTAGTTGAACTATGTGGAATATAGTCAAACTAAATGTGGTGATTTGTTGTAAATTGACTTAGTGTGGTATAAATCAAACCATTGTGGATAATGGTGAAATTGATATAAATTGACTTAATGTGGTATAAGCCAAACCATTGTAGATAATGGTAAAATTAGTGTAATTTGACTTTAGATGTATAAGGTCAAACTATTATGTTGAAATTGGTGTAATTAGACTATGTGGTTAATAGTCTAACCTGATTGTGCAAATGTGGTAAATTGCTGTAATTTGACTTATGTGATAAATAGTCAAACTAATATGTAAATGTGGTGTAATTTGACTTGTGTGGTAAAAGTCAAATTTTTGTGCATAATGTGGTTTGAATTTTGTGTAATGACTTATGTGGTAAAATTCATGGTAGTATGCACATTGTGGTTTAAATTTTTGGTCTAAAGACTTATGTAGTAAAAGTCAAACTTTTGAATAATGTGGTTGAAATTGGCGTAATGACTTATGTGGTAATGTCAAACTTGTATGCATAATGTGGTTTAAATTGAAGTAGTTGACTATGTGGTATAAACTCAACAAAATGTGATAATTTGGTGAAATGGTGTATAAGAAGTGTGGAATACTTCAAAGGATGGACTTGGAGTCAAATACTCCAAGTACAGGTAAGACGAGTTGTGGTACTCGCACCGAGGGGTCGTAAACCCAATAAGAAGTGTGGAATACTTCAAAGGGTGGAGTTGGAGTTAAATACTTCAAGTATGGGTAAGACGAGTTGTGGTTCTCGCACCGAGGAGTTATAAGCCAACTAAAAGATGATAAATGGGTGGGAGTAAACATGTGTGTGTGTGTTGTTATACATGTTATATTGATGTCGTATTGCACAAAGATGCAAATGAGTTGGAATGGGTTGGAATGAAAAACGAGTAGTGGTGCTCGTATTGGGGGTGGATAAACTAACAAATTAATGTTAGTTAATGTGGTAGACATTGCGTGGTCGAAAAACAAGTGAATATACATTAGATACTTGTTATATGCAAAAATATATAGAAATGGTGAAAATGGAAGGTGCTGTCAGGGAACATGGTTGTGTTCATCTGAACACTACCATGATAGAAAGCTTGTATTTTCCTGGTGCTGAAAGGGAACACGACCGTGTTCATTCAGAACACAACCGTGTTCAGGGGAACATGGAAGTGTTCATGACACAAATTTGGGAACATAACAGAAATTTGTATTTTAAAAAATGACTTTTTCTTGGGTTTTACCCATAAGGGGACTTGTGGAGAGGTCCCTAGGGCTACTTATCTATACTAACCATATACAAATTGATGTTTTGTATATAGGAAAGCTCCGGAGTGATTCTCGGGTCTCGCATCATGTGGATTGGATTCTCGTGGACGTGTTTTGTAAATGATTTTGTTAACCTTCTTGTGGGGAGTCTTTACAACTATTTGGGTTCGTAACAAGTTGTGGTTAACTTGTTTTATTAACCTTTGATTAAACTACTTTTGGGGGAAATATTGTAGTTTAATTCATGTTTGTAAAACTAAAACGTGTGGATACGTTAAATGTTGTATTTGGGACCGCTTCCGCGTCATATTTAAAAAGTTTAAATTGGTTCTAATTTTTGGGTGTTACACTTTATTTAAAATATTTCTACAAGTAAAGACAACTATTTTAAGAATATAATTTGTTAGGTCGAGCTTCTTAAAGTAGCTTTCGAGCGGGTTGCGCATTCCAACTTTCCAAAGAAGCTACACGACATGGTATGTCTGACAACGGAACTCCTAGTCAACAGGATAATCTTAGTCCGAATAATAAATCACGGGACAGCCAACGGACTTGAGACTCCCTTAGGATCCCAAGAATTATTAAGAACAGTTGGCCAACCGTGTCCACTGTTCCGTTATGAAATACCAACTCTCCTATCGAAAGGGTTAGTACTAGTAACTTTGACCAACCTTACTAAAATATAACATTAATTAACAAGTGATAACAACCAAAGTAACACCTTAAATGATATGATATTCCTAATTACTTTTCTTTTCCTTTTTCCTTCTTTTAAACAAAACCCCATCCAAATTCTATCTTGGTCAGAAAATAGCAAGGGTTGAGTAAGGAATCCGTGTCTATGGTTCGATACTGGGTTCTTACCCAGACTATACTACGCTGCGATAGGTTCACTAGCCTAGTCTTTGTGTATTTAGTTGAAGTAATTATCATTTTAATTTATAAATTTAAAACCTTCTTTTGTGCAACTCTAAACCGAACATTAAAAATATATATTATATCACTCGAATTTTACATTAAGTTTTTGGTGTCATTACCAGCGATATATTTATATATATATATATATACATATATATATATATATATATATATATATATATATTTTGTATACATAAAACACATGTCAGCCATGCATATATACCGGTTTGAGTCAACGAGGGCGCCAGAGATGTCTCCCACTTACTAGTGTAAGGGAACATAATTCCTTCTTGACTACATACAACTATCACTAAACTTCATATATACTCCCAATGATGATCCTTATTACTGCCTCATCAAAAAACAACGTTAGATTATGTCAAAGAGCAATCCTCCGTAGAATCAATTTCTGGCATGTATCTTAGGTCTAAGGATACAGTGGCAATATCATTTTCAAATCTACTTATGATTGTGATCCATGAAGTAGTTTGAAGCTAGTTACTTCCAATATCCATTCTAATGAATTATCTGTGAATTTTGTCTCCCACTCTTTGGACTTTCATTCTAAATGAACAAACCAACAGATTCACAATAGTCTTGGTTTGATTTCCTTCCTATAAAATCAATCTACTCTGGAGATTTAGAATAACTGTTATTCAAGGATCTTAAATGTACTAAAACCTCGAACTCAGTGACATGATGATCTTGATATTAAACGTTACTATCCAAGTGATTCTAATGTAATTATTACCATTAAAGTAGAAACTCCTAATACTAATGGACCTACTCTCTTGTTTGACTATCCAGATCAATCATGCGTCTTAACTCTTAAGACTCTGATTTGGTTCAATGTGTGTGTCAAACTAGGATCTAATCTTCATTATTTAATGTGTCTATAAGTTTCATGATCCCGTTAATGAAACTTATAAGGAAACCCTATGGAACTCTTTCCAATTCTTAGAAGCTATATGAACTCTTTCAGAATAATGCTTTTTTATGTTTCCAGACCACAACATCTTATGTTGCATCGTAGTTATCATTGGAACTCTTCCATTGTAACTTTGATAGGCTTACAATGCATTAATCATTCTCAATGATTGCCTTTTGGTGTTCATATCTTAACCTTTAAAATAGGTGTCTTTGACTGCTAGGACAAAATAATCTTTATGATCTTGTCCTTATCTCAAGAACCCTTCTTGTTAGTCAAAGCACTTCTTCATAACTCTTTATGATGTTCACTAATTTATGCCTCTCAAGCATTTCCTATTATATCGATATAGTTGATCTCAAATCTTTCATCATATGAAAGTCATGGCATAACTCATTATCTTTTAGTTGAATCCAAATGAACTCTTTCATGTTCATCATGTCACAATACAATATTGGACTAGAGACAATGTTAGTAATTTATCTTTTTTACCTTGTCCAACAAAGTCTTAGATAGCCTTACTTATGCCAATAGATTGTCAAGATTCTTATATTAGAACCTTGCCTTCATATACCCCATATGTGGTTACAATCTAAAGGATTTGAAATTCACCACTTAAGATACTTTATCTTTTAGTGAATTGTTAAACTCAAAATCTAGCAGTGTATCTCTATACACTCTTGATCTATAAAATTCCATGTCTTGCCTTGTGGTATTCAATGTATCTCTATACACTGCTCATGATAATGTCTCCACATGTTATCTTTGGTATAGATACTTGCTCCCACTAGCCTTTGCATATATGACATTGAATCTACTTTAAATTGATCTCATATATTTTAAGATTCAGTTGTTTTATACATATTTCTTATTTAGACTTTAATACCGTTCAAGAAGCCACCTTATTTATTAGGTACTTCATATAAGAATTCTTGTATCCACGATACATGTTTATTTGATCAGTTCTTCAACTGGTTTAAAGCTTGTAATCTGTTTTTTGTCAAGAAACTTGGAATGGAATTCCTTTGTTATCAACTGTAGATAATTTATCAAGCTTTTAGTATTAACAATCCATATATTGTTTCTAAAACAATTTCTACCTTCATGGATCATATTCATGAAATGCTATCTTGAAAAGATCTATCTTTCTATATATGATTTCATATATCTATGTGTTATGCATTTGAATATTCCAAATATCATAACTTAAGCAACTCTTTGCCCATTATCCTATGTTAGAGATAGTTTTATTCTATCTTACTCTTAAGATTCATAAAATATCAATGACCTTTTAAGGAAACATACGAAACTCTTTTCGTATAGGAGTTCATAACTTCCTATCCTTAACTGTATGTAGGACTCTTCCTACTCCCTATCCAATATAGCACGGTTTACCTGTTTTGTATGAACCTTTGGTTCTTAAGCTAGTGTTTGCGTTTTAGACATGTCAATAGGGATAACTGATTTCATTCTCTTATAACCTAGTGTGTAGACATGATCTAAGAGATTACTGTCCAATCCCTAGTCATAGAGTAACGACAACTATTATCGTTCTTAGATCTTATCTCATAAGATTCTTTCAAGAGTCAATGATGAAACACTTTTAATCATTTTAATCGATTAAACTCAAGTAACATTATATCTCATATAATGGTTTTACTAAGTTTTAATCAAGTGATTTGTTTTAAACTCATTGTTGGTGTCCATTAGATCCAATTTAATATTTATCTAATTGACTTGAGTAACATATTTCACATGTTTCATATCTCATGTCTTTAGATGTTTGAATTTTCAATTCAAACGTGGCAACTAGATATTACATGAATAACTTATATTAATAAGTCTAAATTTTTTAAATAAAATCATTCGTTAATGCAATACTTAAAAGAAAATAAAACCGAAAATTAAATTGTTCCAAACAAAATGATCATAACATCATCCAGTGATGTATCTTGAAACTTGAATCCTTCGAATCTTCACTGTAAAGTGATCTTCAAGTTTCATCTGTCTTTCTTTTCTTCTCGCTTCCCTCCATTCCTTTCATCTCTGCAAAAACAAGTTTGCATGTCTTAAAAGTCCAACTTTTGAAAGATAAAAGAAATAAGGAACTATTTTTGGGATACCTGAAGTTTATGCCTTAAAACATTCTCTTGCTTCAGCTGCCTCGGGCATCTCTCTAATACGACATCTTGGTTTAGAGATTTGGTTTTTGGTCTGACCAATAGCTTTGCCCGTGTCCCTCGCCTTGACAGTCTTTTCTTGTACGTCTTTGCTTGTGCCGGACAAGTGAAGACCATCATTAAACATTCCTCTAACGATGTCATCACTGGCATATAACCATGTCCACTCAAGCTGGTTAACAAAGCATGTCATGCTCCAAGCATCTCGGGGATTTTCTCTTGCATACCAAGAGATGAATTCCATCACTTCATCATAAAGACTTGGACGGAGCATCTTCCTTTCATAGTTGTCACAAACATTATCAACAAACATGTCAATGATAAATAATCATCTAAAGGAATACTTGCGTTCTTGAGGTCTTCCACCTTGCAACTCATGATCATTGCACGCCTAGGATCCTTCATTGTTATTTTCTCAATGTGTTCCTCCAAGGAACTATAAGGATTCTTGTCGTACTCTTGATGGAATCTTTCCTTCAAGTCCTTGATCATGTCATAAAAAGACCAATTTTGTAGGGCAGATCTAATCCATGGGTTGATATATGCCAACATTAGGTCTGATACGACTCTCGCATCATCCCTAAATTTGCTCCATGCTTCTTGAACAAACTTGCTGACATGTCTCATGAATGGTAATTGGAATTTTAGAATGTGCAATTTTTTATTGGCCTTAAGAACTTTCTTCAAGTTGTAGTACCAATCCAAGAAGTTCGTTCCATTGAGTTTAACGTTAATTATATCGGTAATAGGCTCTAGCACACTCTCGACTTTTCTTTGAGACATCTATAAGAAGAATAAATATTTTAGTATTTTCAACGTTTCAAATCTTAATAAATATTGACCCTTTAAAAATATTAACATTATTTATTTAAGAACTGAGAACCACGTTTCACCATATCTCATGAATGGTAAAGTACTCTCCGTGAGACATGGCTATATAGGTAGGTAACGGTTAACAATTGTATCCAATACTATTCTCAGACTTTCTCGGGTCGTTTAGATAGTGATTATCTAGGTTGTTACGTTTAATCCCATCTATGCCCACTCTTATTTAATAATTGGCTAAGACACTTCTTATAGGGTTGAGTGATAGTCGTCCTATTTTAGCGACGCGTGGCAGTCGGCCCAAGACTCTCGGGAATCGCGATAGCATAATGACCCGACACCCGTAGGCCCAAATGTAAGGCTAAGGCACATGCACTCAAGGGTTCAGGTATATCGCACAGACCTATCGATTTGCTAAGATATTTATTTAGTGTTTTACCAGTTTATGGGTCAAAAACACACCGTGACAACAATCCAAATGCTAGACTATTGTCCAGGTTTGTAAAATTCTAAATTTTATGTTTTGGTTCGGGATTGCGATAAAACTCCTTTCATCTCTCGAGACGCTTAATTTTAATATCCTATATTAATTTAAGTGAGTCGATATAATCGTGAATCAAAATTTATTAACTATTAATAAACTCTTTTATTAACAACGAATACGAGTTTCGAAAAATTAAATCTCTATTTAATTTATGTTCAAAACTCTGAGTTTTACTTTTAAAATAACTCTTTATTTTAAATAACCTTTTACAAGATAACTAAAATCTCTATTTTAAAATCTCGATGTTTCAATTGTGTTGAATCGTTTTAAAACCGTTTTAAAACTCATTTGGTTGTCATTTGAAAAATGCATTTAACTGTAACATCCCAAAAATAACAAGAAAGAAATAAAACGAAAGACGACGGGTCTCGAGAATGGGACGTTAAAAGGAAAGAAATAATGAACAAGGGACCAACGAGCTAGTGGGCTTGGGCCTCGGGCCAGGATGAGGAGAAACAAGGGAGGGCTTGATAAGCCCTTGCCTCATTCCACAATATTCATTACCAAAAACCCTAGAGAGAGAGAGAGACCCAGAGAGAGAAAGCTTCAAGAAACCTTGGATTGGGTCAAGATCAGTCTCAAAATGTTTCTCTGGTGATTTGGATCATGTTTCATAAAGCAACCACAACCTGTTGAGGTAAGAATCGACCTCAGATCTACGTTTTTGATAGAAATGGGTTTTTAGGGTTTATGGGTTTTTATAACCTAAAGGTTGGATTTTTAAGCATGAAAAACAATTTAAAGCTCAGATCTAGCTTAATGGAATCTAGATAAACGTTTGGAACGTAAAAAGTTAAAGTTATGGATCTAAATAAAACCTGTAAAGGTTGAGTGTTCTTGAGCCGACACTTAAAAGTCGGTACCTGCAATGGCCGACTCTCAGCGAGGAAGAAAAAGAGGAGAATCGGCCATGGATAGAATCGACTCCTGAGAGTCGACCTTATGAGAGTCGGCAATCTGATGAACACGCTGAGAATCGGCTCCCTAGCACAACACAAAGTCTTGAACGCAAGTTCGGGCGATACTTATGAGTGTGGCTGGCGACTCTCCCAGCCGACACTCATGTGTGCCTGCCGATACTCCCGGCCGACACTCTAGTGTCACTGGCGATTATTTCGGCCGACTCTCAAGTATCGCTAATAATATTTCTGGCCGACTCTTGCATTAGATAATAGAATTCACACTTTGACTTACGTGCAGATCGGTGTACACATTAGCAGTACATAAGACATCAACTTCGGGTTGAATATCGATGGTCAGATGAGTTCAAGAATCCCAATTTTTACCGTTTTAGGGTGGTAGTATAGTCTTTGAGACTAGTGCTACCCGAAGCCGATGTTGCGTCATGGACCGAGACCATGACAAACCATTAGAAAAATCGGGATAATGTTAGGCAGGGCATTGTAACGAGGATGTTGTACGACTGGTTGAGAAGAGCAACGACGGTTGCTCCGATGACGACGGTTACCTAAGACGTCCCTAGTGGACACAAGTTGTGAGTATCGGCCATTGGACGATGAGCCTTTGGGAACAATACTTGCTGAGAAAGAAAGAAGTCCTTTATGGACACGAGAACTCCTTGATAGACACCAGAAAGAGAAAGAAACAAATTATAGACTATTAATGTATGACGTAACAGAAAAGAGCACAAAATAACTAAGTATCAATTTACATGTTGTATTGTAATATGTTTTACTTAGTTGTATAAAGAATGTTTAAAGTATGTTAAACACAAGTTTTCATAAAAAAATGAGTTTTATATGATTAACATGAGAAAGAATGCTTTTATGCTAATATCATAAACTTGATCTCACCAGCGTTAGCTGACTGTTTTAGTATGCACATCAGGTAGCAAAGGAGAGAAATAGATATGAAGCCGCGAAGGCTAAGGAGGTGGTGGCTGGATGGTTGTTGCTGGCAAGACTGACATCACCGAGATTTATTTATGTTTTATACAATGAAATTTTAAAGTTTTAATTAACTCAGAGTTTTGTAAAGACTTCCGCTTTTAACTTTAATGTTTATTAAATGTTTAAGAGATTATGTTTATGCTATGTTTGCCAACTGTGAGAGGTACCCGGTTTGGGTCCTTTCAAGTTGGTATTAGAGCCATAGTTTGAGAGATTCGGACATTCTCCAAAATGTCTGAACATAAATTGAGAATGGGACAAGAGAATGGGATGTCAGTCAGCGCAGCTAAGCCACGAAAGAAGAACTATAAGGCCTTAGTACAGCAAACAGTAGAAATGGTAAACAGTAAAGGCCTTAGCATAGAAGGTAGTCCATGTCCTAGTATAGAACATACACAGTAAATACCTTAGAATAGAATGTGCCTTAACGTAGAAACCTTGAACTTGAATGCAACTGTTACTCTGACAGGAAATGTTCAGAACCCGAGTAGTAAAGTAAATTAGTAATTTCATACCGGCCTCTACAATTAATGATTTACATTACTCGAGGTGTTCTGGATAATTACCTATCATGATAACACGAGTATTCCTTATTCACAGTTAGAAAACGAAATGGCTGGAAAGAAAGGTGTAAAGAAAGGAGCGGGTACTAGACGTAGGGGTAGACCCAGTGCCAACCGCGTCGAAAGAGAAGAAAGTGAACCCTCAATTCATGGATCGGTGTTGATCCATACGAATACTGAGGATGCCTCGAGTAACCCTGGGGCACACGATGAAGTAGGCTTAGTCTTAGAGCCAATTGTCAAGAAAGCAATAGCCGATGAAGTAGCTGCAGTTCTGAAGAGCACTCTACCAGCAGCACTCTACCAGCAGCACTGAGTGAGGCTCTGAAGATTGTGGATGAAGAAAGAGGAAGCGGTCTACGGGATGAGAACAGAAATGCGATTGAAACTGAGTCTCAAAGTGATGACTCCGACAATGATGAGAAGTGCGGATGTGACTACAAGTCATTCTGGAACTGTGACCCGCCAACTATTGACGGCAAGAAAGATACTACTGCCCCTTACTACTGGATCGACCGCATGACTGCAGTCATCAAGATGATTCAATGCCGCGCTGACCATGCAGTAGGGTTTGCCTCTCATTCTTTTGCCTTCGAGGCGCTGAGCTGGTGGGAGAATGCAAAGAAGGCTAAGTCTGAAAGGGATGTTGACAGGATGAAGTCGGACGATCTGAAAACCTTAGTCATTCAAAAGTTCTGTCCACAAAATGAGATTGACAAGATGCAAGAAGCCTTTGTGGAACTCAAGGATGGTAGCATGACGCACCGACAGTTCACCTCCAAATTTAATGATTTAACTCAGTTGGTTCCACATTTGGTGAACACGGAAGAAAGCATGATCAAATGTTATATCCAGAAGCTACCTCTAAGAGTTCTCACGATCATCAATGCCAACACTCCTGGAGATTTTGACTCTGTGGTGGAAATGAGTGGAAAGATCTTTGATGATGTGGCTGCTAAAACTCAAAATAAGTGGTCTAACACCACTAAGCGCCCAAGTGGGGACTGGTCTGCATCAAAGAACAAGAAGCCTGGAGTGTGTGAGATAGGGGAATGTGGAAGTGTGGAAAAAGGCACCCAGAAGAGTGCAAGTATGGGTTGAACTTATGCTATCGTTGTGGCAAGACGGGGCACATATCCCATGAGTGTACCAGTGCACCTAGCTGTGTAAATTATAGGAAATGCCACAACTGTGGCAAATCAGGACATTTCTCCAAGGACTACCGTAAACCAAGGTCAGTAAACAATGAAAAGGCAAAAGTGCCTGAAAAGGGGAGAACGAGGACCAGAGCCTATGCCCTGACACAGGAAGAAGCAAGGGGAGATCCCAACATGGTGTCAGGTACGTTTATCCTTGACCACGCCTTTGTTTCTGTTCTGTTTGATTCGGGTGCTAGTAAAAGTTTTATATCCTCCACGTTCTGTAAAAGACTGAAATACAAAACCTCCAAGATAAAAAGGGCCTTTAGTTTAGAAATTGTTGTGGGTAGAAACACTAAAGTAGCAGAACTGGTAGACGACCTTACCATAAAGGTAGAGGGCCATAGATTTCCTGTCAAGTTATTCGCTATAGCCTTTAGAGGATTCGATGTAGTATTGGGAATGGATTGGTTACCTTCCAATGAAGCCCAAATTGTGTTTAAACGAAAGGTGATTCAGTTCAATGCTTTTGATGGCAGCGAGGTCGTGATTTACGGGGATCGAGACATCCCGTTGACAAATGTAATCTCAATGATGAAAGCAGAACAATATATGAGGTGCGGATGCGAGGCCTACATGGCTTATGTAATTTACAAAGATGTGAAAGTGAAAGAGTTAAACAATGTACCCGTGGTGTGCCATTATCCGGAAGTGTTCCCTAAGGAAATGCCTGGATTCCCTCCTGATCGGGAAACGGAATTTCAAATTGACTTGATGCAGGTGCCCAACCCATTGCTAAAGCACCTTACCGACTAGCGACACTCGAGATGAAAGAGCTGATGGCCCAACTAGAAGAACTTTTGGAAAAAGGATTTATCAGACTGAGCATTTCACCTTGGGGTGCTCCGGTGCTGTTTGTCAAGAAGAAAGATGGTGCCATGAGAATGTGCATCGATTACAGAGAACTGAATAAAAGAACTGTTAAAAACAAGTACCCGCTACCCAGGATCGACGATTTGTTCGACCAAATACAAGGCGTGAAATGGTTTTCGAAAATCGACTTGCAGTCGGGTTATC
The DNA here is from genome assembly GCA_023525975.1 of Smallanthus sonchifolius. Classification (NCBI taxonomy): domain Eukaryota; kingdom Viridiplantae; phylum Streptophyta; class Magnoliopsida; order Asterales; family Asteraceae; genus Smallanthus; species Smallanthus sonchifolius. Next base: position 44,935,453 of record CM042023.1, read on the forward strand.
ATCAACTGAAGGTAAGAGAGGAAGACATACCCAAGACCGTATTCCATACGCGGTATGGACCCTATGAGTTTCGTGTAATGTCCTTTAGGTTGAAAAATGTTCCCGCAACATTCATGGATATGATGAACAGACTGTGTCGACCAATGCTAGACCGGTCAGTAATAGTGATCATCGACGATATTATCGTCTACTCTAAAAGCGAAGGTGATCACGTGTGTCACCTACGAGAAGTTTTGGACACACTGAAGGAAGAGAGTTGTATGCTAAGTTTTCAAAATGAACGTTCTGGTTGAAGGAGGTTCAGTTCCTAGGTCATGTTATTAACGCTGAAGGCATCATGGTAGACCCATCAAAGATCGACGTAGTATGGAATTGGGAAATCCCGAGGACACCAAATGATGTAAGGAGTTTCCTAGGATTGGTGGTGGGCTGCTATTGAAGGTTCATCCGGAACTTTTCAAAGATAGCATCGCCTTTAACCAAATTGACCCAAGCACCAGTATTGACCCTACCCGATGGTAACGAATACCTAGTGGTGTATTCCGACGCTTCAGGTCAAGGGTTAGGTTGTGTGCTAATGCAACGAGGGAAGGTGATCGCGTATGTGTCACGACAATTAAAGACTCATGAAGTCAACTACCCGACTCACGATCTTGAGCGCAGCGGTTGTATTTGCTTTAAAGATATGGAGGCATTACCTCTACGAAGTCAAGTGGACCATCTACTCTGACCATAAAAGCTTGAAGTATTTATTTGGGAAAAAAGAATTGAACATGAGACAACGGTGGTGGTTAGAACTACTGAAATACTATGACTGTGAAATCCTTTACCACCCCGGGAAGGCAAATGTGGTGGCCGACGCCTTGAGTCAAAAGGAGACGACAACTCCTATCGAGGTTAAGGCATATCAGTTAGTTGTGACTCGAGACCTTATAACAGAAATTGAGCGTGATTAGGATGAAGCTTTGAAAGAAGAAAACATTAAGCAAGAAAGAATAGTGGGTCAACAACATAAATTAGAAAGCAATACTTATGGAGTACGGACACGATTCGGGAGGATGTGATACCCAAGGGTGGTGAGCTTAGGGTCAAGATTCTGGACGAGGCTCACAAGTCTTGCTACTCTTTCCACCCCAGCACTAACAAGATGTATCACGATCTAAAGAAAGAATATTGGTGGCCCGACATGAAGAATGATGTAACTGATTATGTGAGCAAGTGCCTTACATGTTCACAAGTGCAGGCCGAGCACCAGAAGCCATGTGGGAGGATGCAACCTTTATTTATTCGCGAATGGAAGTGGGAACACACTACCATGATTTCATAATCAAGGTACCACGTACAGCTAAAGGTCATGATACCATATGGGTAATTGTGGATAGATTGACAAAAAGTGCTCACTTCTTGCCTATACGTGAGACTTGTTCGTCTGAGAAACTAGCATAATTGTTCATTAACGTGATTGTGGCCAGACACGGTATGCCCTTCTCAATTGTGTTGGACCGAGATACATGATTCACATCGAGGTTTTAGAAGAAATTCCATGAGACGATGGGTACTAGATTCAACATAAGCACAAGTTACCACCCGCAGACCGATGGTTAGTCCGAAAGGACCATTCAAACTCTCGAGGACATGCTCCGGGCATGCATCATTGACTTTGGTGGTAGTTGGGACGGTCAGTTACCACTGGCGGAGTTCTCCAACAACAAAAACTATCATACAACCATTGGCATGTCGCCTTATGAGATGTTGTACGGTAAGAAGTGTAGGACACCCTTATGTTAGGGAGAGATTAGGCAGAAAGACTTCGCAAGCCTTGACGTGGTCAAAGCAACTTCTGAGAAGTTTGACCAGATCAAACCTCTTATGAAAGCCATAATGGATAGACAGAAATCTTACGTCGATAGAAGGAGGAGAGACCTAGAGTTTCAAGTTGAGGATATGGTGTTGTTGAAAGTGTCCCCATGGAAAGGAATTATCTGATTCCAAAAAAGAGGAAAGTTGAGTCCGAGGTTTGTCGGACCGTTTAAAGTTGTGGCACGAGTTGGGGAATTAGCATATCGTTTAGAATTGCCAGAAGAATTAAGTGGAATCCATCCTACCTTTCACGTGTCACACTTGCGTAAGTGCATAACGGACGAGTCGGCATATGTGCCAATCGATGACATCGAAGTAACCGACAACCTTAACTATATCGAAGAGCCCATAGCAATTTTGGATAGAAAGGATAAGTGACTACGCAACAAAGTCATTCCACTGCTCAAAGTCTAATGGAAACACGGAAAAGGATCAGAAGCCACGTGAGAGTCTGAATCAGAAATGAGGGAGTTGTACCCTCGGTTATTTGACCTCTAATAGGTTTCAAGGACAAAACCTCTAATAAGAGGGGTAGACTTGTAACATCCCAAAAATAATAAGAAAGAAATAAAACGAAAGACGACGGGTCTCGAGAAGGGGACGTTAAAAGGAAAGAAATAATGAACAAAGGACCAACGGGCTCGTGGGCTTGGGCCTCGGGCCGGGATGAGGAGAAACAAGGGAGGGAGAAAAAGAGGAGAATCGGCCATGGAGAGCATCGGCACTCAGAGAATTGACTCCTGATAGTCGGCCCTCTGAGAGTCAGCCCTCTGATGAACACGCTGAGAATCGGCTCCCTAGCACAACACAAACTCTTGAACGCAAGTTCGGGCAACACTTATGAGTGTGGCTGGTGACTCTCCCAGCCGACACTCATGTGTGCCTGCCGATACTCCCGGCCGACACTCTAGTGTCGCTGGCGATTGTCTCGGCCGACTCTCGAGTGTCGGTAGTAATATTTCTGGCCAACTCTTGCACTAAATAATAGAATTTGCACTTTGACTTACGTGTAGATAGGTGTACGCATTAGTAGTAGATAAGACATCAAATTCGGGTTGAATATCGATAATTAGGTGAGTTCAAGAATCCCTATTTTTACTTTTTTAGGGTGGTGTGCATACTCAAGAATGATACGTTTATAATAAATGTACTTTATTACTTAAATGTTTGCAAAGAAAGATAAGATAAGATAAGATAAAAGAGCGGTTTATTTAACTAAATGTGTTGTAGACGAAAGATAAGATAAGAGAACGGTTTATTTAACTATATGTTTTATAAATGAAAGATAAGATAAGAGAACGGTTTATTTAACTATATGTTTTATAAACGAAATATAAGATAAGAGAACGGTTATTTAATGACATGTTTTATGGATGAAAGACAAGAAGAAAAGAACGGTTTATTTACCTATATGTTTATAAACGAAAGATAAGATAAGGGAACGGTTTATTTAACTATATGTTTTATAAACGAAAGATAAGATAAGAGAACGGTTATTTAACGAAATGTTTTATGAACGAAAGATAAGAAGAAAAGAACGGTTTCTTTAACTATATGTTTTATAAAAAAGAGAAGATAATGGTTTATTTAACTACATGTTTTATAAACGAAGAGTAGATAATGATTTATTTAACAATATGTTTTATAAACAAAGAGAAGAGAATGGTTTATTTAACTATATGTTTAATAAACAAAGAAAAGAAGAATAAGTCAAATACGTTGTCTAATCTGTCAGAGTACGAGACCAGACTAGAAAAGACTTGGGGTAGTAGCTTAGTCTTAGTCACTAGTGCTACCCTAAGCATAGTAGCAAGTCTTGAGGTAGTAGTATGGTCTTTGAGACTAGTTCTACCCGAACCCGATGTTGCGTCATTGACCGAGACCACGACGTACCATGAGAAAAATCGGGTAGGGCATTGTAACGAGGATGTTATACGACTGGTTAAGAAGAGCAATGACGGTTGCTCCGGTGATGATCGTTACCTGAGAAGTCTGTAGTGGACACAAGTTGGGTGTATTGGCCTTTGGACGATGAGCCTTAGGGAAAAATACTCGCCGAGAAAGAAAAAAGTCCTTTATGGACACGAGAAGTCCTTGATGGACACCAGAAAGAGAAAGAAATAGATTTTAGACTATTAATGTATGACTTAACATAACAGAGCACATAATAACTAAGTATCAATTTACATGTTGTATTGTAATATGTTTTACTTAGTTGTATAAAGAATGTTTAAAGCATGTTTAACGCATGTTTTCATAAAAAAATGAGTTTTATATGATTAACATGAGAAAGAATGCTTTTATGCTAATGTTGTAAACTTGAACTCACTAGCGTTAGCTGACTATTTTAGTATGCACATCAGGTAGCAAAGGAAAGAAACAGATATGAAGCCGCGAGGGCTTAGGAGGTTGTAAGGTCCCAAACCCGGGAGGCCTCACTTGTTGGATTTACTCATTCAAAAACATTTCTTAAACTTGAATATCAAATAACGCAGCGAAAAATTTCATTTCAAACATAACATAACATTGTTCAACCTGCAGAAGCGTAACATTGTCTTAAACATAAAACGTAACATAAATAAAACATAACTGGATGCCAGTCTTCATATCATCCGGGTAACTCATCAAGCCGTCCATCATCACCGTCCATCATCATAACTTGCCCTTAACCTGAATGTGCATACTAAAAAGTCAGCTACGTTGGTAAGTTCAAGCATTTCATAAAAACTTTATCATTAACATTTGCCAAAAACATAACATTCATTCATTTAATAAAAGCATACGTAAAATTATGCAATAACTTAACATCATCAAAACCTCGTAATCATATCATCATAACATAAGTCAACATGAACTGAATCTGCGCCTCTTCGTAACCGTCAATTCCATTCATCGCATATTGGCGGAGAAACCCCGAGGCACGCCACCACTAGGCCCCTCAACACCATACATTACCTGTAGTCGGATAAACCTAGGGACTGATACTCCAAAGCCGTTCAACACCAGAACCTTAGGAACGGAACCATAAGGATACACGCACCTTCACCTTAAGCACCGCGTCCCAAAGGATAGCATGTACCTTCATCTTAAGCATGGTTCCCTTGTAGTGACCACTACCTTCAATAGGGATCCCGGTAATCCAATGGTGACCGTCGTCACCCCTTTATCCACCCAGTTGTACAATAGTTGGCCAGCCACAAAGGCCCCTAATAGGTAAGGCCCATAACATACATGCATACCTTAGTTCCCGAAAGAACTCGTGGCAGATTCGTTCATTTCGTGACTTTTATAAAAACCGTTACCGCCTTTACATCATTTCAGTTAAAACATTCATACGTTTTATTATATAACATTTCCTTCGTAAACCGTTCGTAAACCATTCGTAAACTTCTTTGGCAAAACATTTCATAAAACATCATTTCGTAAAACATCATTTCTTAAGTATGCACACCAGCCCAAAACATTAATAAAACATTTAAAAGAGGGCTCTAGAACTCACCAAATAAGCTGGTCTCAGTAATCCTAATTAGAAGTCCACTCAACGTCACGTACTATCTGAATTGATTAATTAAATACACATCAGACCTAATCCTGACTCTAACGGTTTACTCCTTCTGTTTTAGGCGAACTTAAGGCTAAGTTCGCCTCTTATACACCTAGCAAACATACAGGCAAACTTAGGCTAAGTTAGCCTGATCCATGCCCAACGAACTTAGTAAGTTTGCTTAATTCAACCCAGTGAAGTCACTAAGTTCGCCACCATATGTTCGCTTACTTTTTGCCCAAGGCGGACTTGTCAAGCAAACTTGATAAGTTCACCCCAATCCTTGACAGCCGAACTTGATAAGTTCGCCTATCGGGCAGTCTTCTTCACCAAGAAGACTTAGTTCTTGAATGCAGATCTGATCACGTCAAGATTCCAACTTTTTACATCCAAAACATTCATTCTTCCTTCTAGATGCTAGATATATGTTCATTTTAAAGTTTTATACGTAAAAACGTTACCTTTTTATCCAAAACCCGAAAACCCTAAATCTTACAAAAACACAAATTTAGATAAGATCGTTACCTGTATCGAGCTTCTGTTTCGGAGGTTCTTCTCACGAGCTATGGAGCAACACTTTGCTGGAATCTTGGGCCGATCCATCTACTTTCTCTCTCTGCGATTTCTCTCTCTGGAACTTGTAAAATGAGAGAAAAAAGATGGGCTAGGGTATTTATAGGGAGAGACTACTCTTGAGCCCATACGTGCGCAAGCCCATAGCCGGCCCATTCCACGCTCGCTTATTCCGTTCGTCTCGCGTTTAACCTGTTTCCATTTATTGTCGTTTATTATTTTCGGGATGTTACAAGTCTACCCTCCTTACAATAGGTTTCGTCCCCGAAACCTATCATAAGTCAAATAGTTGATGGTGCGACTCCCTCATCTCCGTTTCTATTTCCCAAGTAGCTTTAGACCCCATTCGGTGCTTCCATTGGACTTTAACCAAATGGATAACTTTATTACGTAAACGTTTTTCCTTCCTGTCTAGGATGGCCACGAGTTCCTCGATAAAGTAAAGGTTGTTGTCAACCTCGATTTCAGTGAGCGGTACTTGAGCCAATTCATCCGCCAAACATTTTCGCAAGTGTGATACGTGGGAGGTAGGGTGAATCCCACTTTACTCATCACGAAACTCCAACCGATAAGCGGCTTCACCAACCCGTGCCATTATCCTTAATGGTCCGACAAACCTCGGACTTAACTTTCCTCTCTTTCTGAATCATATGATTCCCTTCCAGGTCGACACTTTCAACATTACTTTGTCCCCAACATCAAACTCAGTAGGCCTTCGTCGTTTATCCGCATAGGATTTCTGACGATCTTGTGCGGCCTTCATTCGTGCTTTGATTTGATCAAACCTTTCCGACGTTTCTCGTACGACTTCAAGGCTTCCTAATTCCTTCTATCCAATCTCACCCCAACAAACCGGGGTCCTGCATCTTCTCCCATACAACATTTCGTAAGGCGGCATGCCTATCGTCGTGTGATGACTATTGTTGTAGGAGAATTCGGCTAACAGTAGATGACTGTCCCAACTGCCGCCGAAATCAATAATACAAGCACGGATCATGTCCTCCAACGTTTGAATAGTCCTTTCGGACTGACCATCCATTTGCGGGTGGTATGCTTTGCTGATATTAAGTCTCGTGCCCATCGCTTCGTGAAATCTTTTCGAGAACCTCGATGTAAATCGTGTGTCCCGGTCAAATACAATCGTCAAAGGCATCCCATGCCGTGCTACTACTTCATTAATAAATACTTCTGCTAACCTCTCTGACGAGAACGTCTCGTGAATGGCAGGAAATGAGCACTCTTCGTTAAACGGTCAACAGTTACCCAAATGGTTTCATGACCTTTGGCTGTGCGAGGTAGTTTGGTTATGAAGTCCATTGTAATGTGTTCCCATTTCCATTCCGGTATATCAAGAGGTTGAATCTTTTGCGAGCAAGTCAGATACTTGCTTATGTACTTCGTCACCTCATATTTCATCCCAGGCCACCAGTATTCCTTCCTCAGATCTTGGTACATTTTGTTGGTACCGGGATGGATAGAGTAACGAGACTTATGAGCCTCATCTAAGATTTTGGTTCTAAGCTCGCCACCCATAGGTATCCACACCCGACCAAAACGTGTCCTAACACCAAGGGTGTTATATTCTAACTTGCCCTGTTAGCCAACCATCCTCTCCTTCTTTATGTTTTCCCCTTTTAGTGCTTTGTCTTGAGCCTTTTCAATTTCCCTCATCACGTCCGGTGTTACCACCAACTGGCAAACTTTCACTCTAATAGGAGTAGGCACATCCTTACGACTTAGAGCGTCAGCCACCACGTTTGCCTTTCTAAGATGGTATATGATTTCACAGTCATAATCCTTCAAAAGTTCTAACCATCGCCTCTGTCTCATATTCAACTACTTTTGTTCGAAAAAGTACTTCAAACTTTTGTGATCGGAGTATATGGTAAAATTCACCCCGTAGAGGTAGTGCCTCCAGATTTTCAATGCAAACACGACAGCAGCAAGTTCCAAATCATGAGTCAGATAGTTGACTTCATGAACTTTCAAATGTCGCGACGCATATACAATCACTCTCCCACGTTGCATCAACACGCACCCCAATCCCCGACCCGAAGCGTCAGAGTATACCACCAAGTCTTCATTGCCCTCGGGAAGGGCCAAGACTGGAGCTTGGGTTAGCTTCTCCTTTAGTTCCTTAAATGCTTCTTCCTGGGTCGAACACCATTCGTGCTTTACCTCCTTCCGTGTCAATTTTGTCAACGGCGAAGCTATTTTCGAGAAACTCTGAATGAATCTCCGATAGTAGCCTGCCAACCCTAAGAAACTATGGATTTCAGTTGGAGTCTTAGGAATATCTCAATCTCTTACCGCCATTATCTTTGTCGGGTCAACCATAATGCCGTTCGGGTTAATGACATGACCTAGGAATTGGACCTCCTTAAGCCAGAACACGTATTTGGAAAACTTAGCATACAGTTTCTCCTTCTTCAAAGCTTCCAACACCTCCTTCAAGTGACATGCGTGATCACCCTCGTTCTTGGAGTAGATGAGGATATCATCGATGAACACAATCACTGATCGGTCCAGCATCGGTCGACACACCCTATTTATCAAATCCATGAACGTTGATGGGGCTTTTGTCAATCCGAAGGACATCACGGGGAACTCGAAATGTCCATAACGCGTGCGAAATGCGGTTTTCAGTATGTCTTCTTCTCTCACCTTCAACTGACGGTACCCAGATCGAAGGTCGATTTTTGAGAACCCACTTGCGCCATGCAATTGATCGAACATGTCGTCAATCCTTGGTAGAGGGTAGTTGTTCTTCACGATACGTTTATTCAACTCCCTGTAGTCGATACACATCCTCATAGAACCATCTTTCTTTTTCACAAATAATATCGGGGCACCCCAAGGCGAAATGCTCGGCTGGATAAATCCTTTCTCAAGTAACTCGTCTAGTTGTGCCATTAGCTCTTTAATCTCCACTGATGCTAGTCGATATGGAGCCTTCGCCACGGGCTGGGCATCTGGTACTAAGTCGATTCGGAACTCGATCTCTCTGTCGGGTGGTATCCCAGGCAAATCCTCTGAAAATACCTCCGGGTACTCGACCACTGGTACATCGTCTAGTTCCTTCACTTCGACTAGCACCCGAATCAAATAATACATAAACAAAAGTGTTGTCAAGGATGAACGTACCTGACGCCACATCGGGGTCTGCCCTGGCTTGGTCCTTCGTCAGTGCGTACGCTCGGGTACTTGCCCTGGGCCTTTCATCCTTCTTTTCGGTGCTCTTCCCTTTCCCAGTTTCCCCCATTCTTGGCTTTGTGCAGTCCCTACTCAGATGCCCGGTACCCCCACAGTTATAGTACTTGTAGAGTTGGGGGCATTCACATGAGTAGTGTCCAGTTTTGCCACACTTGAAGCATAGATTGAATCCCAGTCTACACTTACCTATATGTTCCTTCCCACACTTATTACACATTGCTATCTCATCCTCCCTAGCCCTCTTATCACGAGCCCCAAACATCTTTCCATATGTTCGTTTGTTTTGGAAGCTCGATTTCTTCTTGGGTTCCTCAATGGCAACATCATTTAGTGCCAGGTCATCATACACTACACCACTGAGTTCCACCATCGAATCATAGGTGCTAGGGGTGTTTTCTTTGATGAAAGTGCTGACCTTATCAGGCAATCCTTGGATCTAGCAAGCAATTTTTCTATCCTCGGTCGCGATCAGATGCGGCACCAGACATGCCAATTCATTGAATCTGGTAGTGTATTGCCGATGTGTTTTACTTCCGGCTTTAAATCCCAGAAACTCTCTTTCCACCTTCTCGATTTCATTCCTCGGGCAGAAGTTCTTGATCACCAATGTTTTCAGATCATTCCACAGCATTGCGTCAACCGTCTCGTCTCACTTAGCTTGACATACACCTTCCCATCAATTGGATGCTTCCTCCCTCAAGGAGTTAGCAGCAATTTTTACAACTTGATTTGCTCGACACTCGCTCAGATGGATGGTGGCTTCCATACGTATTACCCAGTCAAAAGTAGTTACCGCGTCTTTCTTTCCTGTCAGAACCGGCGGGTCACATGCCTTGAAGGTCTTATGGTCGCAACCGCGAGCAGGCGGCGCGTTAACTGCCTCAATGATCGTGGCATTAGCTGCCGTGTTGGACCTGCCTGCCTCATTAGCCTTATTCAATGTTTCTACCAGCAGGTCTGGCAAGGTAGCCTTCATCAGCTCAGTAAACTCACGTGCCAGGGCCGCCTTCACTTCTGGTTCGAAAATGAAGTGTTGTTCTTCCACGGGTGTCCGTTCAGTTCCATGTATGCTTTCTTCCGGTTCCGTGCGGACACTTCCCTCTTCACTGTACTCCTGATGAGCAGGAGTCCTATTACGACCACCGGTACGACCGCCGGTACGGCCCCCACCACGCCTTCCGCCCTTTCGTCCCGCCATTTCGTTTTATAAGACAAGGAATCTAATGTCATCAAGCTAATTTACAAATAGAATTCAACAAGTACTGTAAGTTGTTAATATACATTAGTCATCTGCAATTAACCATTACACTACCTTTCGATTTTTATTTGACCACCTTCGTGATTCCATCGGAACACAAGTCCTAACTTAACACTTCTAAGGCATACTATATATGTAAATATATATACTATATTCATACATGATGATGTGGCTCGAGTTACCCGTACTGGCATCCACTTTCGATCCCATTCACAGTTTAAGTTCAGACATCGGCAGTGTCCGAATCTCTCAAACTATTGCTCTGATACCAACTTGTAAGGCCCCAAACCCGGGAGGCCTCACTTGTTGGATTTACTCATTCACAAACAGTTCTTAAACTTGAATATCAAATAATGCAGCGGAAAATTTCATTTCAAACATAACATAACATTTTTCAACCTGCGGAAGCGTAACATTGTCTTAAACATAAAATAAAAATTAAATAAAACATAACGGGATGCCAGTTTTCATATCATCCGGGTAACTCATCAAGCCGTCGAGCATCACCGTCCATCATCATAACCTGCCCTTAACCTGAATGTGCATACTAAAAAGTCAACTACGCTGGTGAGTTCTAGCATTTCATAAAAACTTTATCATTAACATTTGCAAAAAACCTCGTAATCATATCATCATAACATAAGTCAACATGAACCGAATCTGCGCATTTTCGTAACAGTCAATTCCATTCATCGCATACTGGCAGAGAAAACCCGAGGCACGCCACCACTAGGCCCTTCAATACCATACATTACCTGCAGGTGGAGAAACCTAGGGCCCGATACCCCAAAGTCGTTCAACACCAGAACCTTAGGAACGGTACCACAAGGATACACGCACATTCACCTTAAGCACGTCGTCCCAAAGGATAGCACGTACCTTCACCTTAAGCACTGTTCCCTTGCAAGGACTAGTACCTTCAATAGGGATCCCGGTAATCCCATGGTGACCGTCAACACCCCTTTATCCACCCAGTTGTACAACAGTTGGCCAGCCACAAAGGCCCATAAAAGATAAGGCCCATAACATACATGCATACCTTAGTTCCCGCGTGGCAGATTCGTTCAGTTCGTGACTTTTATAAAAACCGTTACCGCCTTTACATCATTTCAGTTAAAACATTCATAAGTTTTATTATATAATATTTCCTTCGTAAACCGTTCATAAACCATTCGTAAACTTCTTTGGCAAAACATTTCATAAAACATCATTTTGTAAAACATCATTTCGTTAAGCATCATTTCATTAAACATCATTTCGTAAGTATGCACACCAGCCCAAAACATTAATAAAACATTTAAAAAAGGGCTCTAAAACTCACCTGATAAACTGGTCTCGGTAATCCTAATTAAAGGTCCAATCAACGTCACGTACTATCTGAATTGATTAATTAAATACACATCAGACCTAATCCCGACTCTAAGGGTTTACTCGTTCTGTTTTAGGCGAACTTAAGGCTAAGTTCGCCTCTTACACACCTGGCAAACATACAGGCGAACTTGTGCTAAGTTCACCTGATCCATGCCCAGCGAACTTAGCAAGTTCGCTTGATTCAACCCAGTGAAGTCACTAAGTTCGCCACCATATGTTCGCTTACTTTTTTCCCTAGGCGAACTTGTCAAGCGAACATGATAAGTTCGCCCCAATCCTTGCCAGGCGAACTTGAGAAGTTCGCCCATCGGGCAGTCTTCTTCCCCCAAGAACCCTAAGTTCTTGCATGCAGATCTGATCACGTCAAGATCCTGACTTTTTACGTCCAAAACGTAAAAACGTTACTTTTTTTTTCCAAAACCCGAAAACCCCAAATCTTACAAAAACTCAGATTTAGACAAGATCGTTACCAGTATCAAGCTTCTGTTTCGGATGTTCTTCTCACGAGCTATTGAGCAACACTTTGTTGGAATCTCGTGCCGATCCGTCTACTTTCTCTCTCTTCAGTTTCTCTCTAGAACTTGTAAAAAAGGGGGAAAATAGATGGACTAGGGTATTTATAGGGAGAGACTACTCTTGAGCCCATACGCGCGCAAGCACATAGCCGGCCCATTCCACGCTCACTTATTCCGTTCGTCTCGTGTTTAACCCGTTTCCATTTATTGTCGTTTATTACTTTCGGGGTGTTACAGATGTTGTGGTTGGATGGCTGTTGCTGGCAAGACTGACATCCCCAAGATTCATTTATGTTTTAGACAATGAAAGTTTAAAGTTTTAATTAACCAGAGTTTTGTAAAGACTTCCGCTGTTCACTTTAATGTTTATTCAATGTTTAAGAGACTATGTTTATGATATGTTTGCCAACTGTGAGAGGTACCCGGTTTGGGTCCTTTCATCAACCTAAAAGTTTAAACATACAACAAACACAAACAAACACAACCAAACATAGGGTGAATCAAGCCACTAAAAGTGTTCGGTTTTTCCCGAGCCAATGGGATGTAACGAACGGGTCAAATGGACCGACAATCAAACATCCAAACATCTTGGTTTTGTTTTCTCCCACTTGCTTCAAGATCTCCATCTTGTCCTCCGTGTCATTTCTGGGGTTTCGTGCTTCGCTTCTCGGTTACAATTTATAATATTTTACAATAAAATGAAAATTGTTAAAGCCTAATCTATTACAACAAGGCATCCAAAACAACCAAAAAAATACAAGATGAATTAAATATACAAACCAAACAAACAAACAAAGAACCACGAGTCTAGGGCTCTATTCACCAAACAACACAATCACAAGAAACACAAAGCTGCAATCTTTTGTTAAATAAAAACTTTGATAAAAAAAACCGATTGCAATTAAAAATAAATATTGAACTATTTGTCGCATATGTGGCTCTGATACCACTGTTGGGGTTTCGTGCTAGGGTTTCAACACTCTTTTAAAACGCGCAGCGGCAAAACAAGCACGAACCGATCTAGACCAAACCCTAGATCGCCCCACAAGATTCCACATGCAAACCAAATATTCAATAACAACCACAGGGGTTATAGGGTTATACCTTTCGTGAGTATGAGACTGCAACCAAAGATGTAACACCACGTGAGAACAACCCGGTCGCTAGATCCGGCTCCATGAACTAAACCTGAGACTCTAATCCACTCGTACAAACACGGATCTCTATCCGTATTTCTCTAATACACCCCACCAAAAGTGAAGTCAGTTGGTTTAACTCCATCCAGTCACCCGATGTAACCACCTACAAAACCAGTGTTAACAACACCTACTGATACCGGTGGTACACTACGGTCCTTAGCAGCTCACGGAATCAGCGCGGATAACGGTTCTCTTGGTGAATGCTCAAGAATGGCACTAGACCGGATACGGCAGAGCTCGACGGTGCAACTGGAGAAACCCGGCTTGATGGCGGCTTGAATCAATGACGACGGCGGCGGGGGCCAGCTTTTGCAGCGACGCTGTCCGGCTGGGTGGCTGTGATTGGCCGACGGCAGTGGTCCAGTGACCCTTTTGGCGGTGGCGGAAATTAGAGAGGGAGAGGGAGGATTAGTTTTTTAGTAATTATTCTCCAAGAATAAAAATGGTCACTCTCTATAAATCACTTGCCTCCATCTTGTATTTATAATTATTAGGAAACTTAATCCCTAAGCTAGGGTTTTAAGTTTACTAATCCCTTGATTATCTAATAATTAGTAATTAACCCAAACTCTTTGGTTACTTAAATATATAACATTTATATATTTATAAATACAATTTAATTAACTTTTAAATCTAATTATATGCATATATAACTTAATTATTCTGTAATTCCAAGTTACTGGATCAGTAAGTTTAGTCGTTCGTAATACCAAATTACGATCTCTCATTGCCATTGATTATCCCGGATAATCTTTTGAAGATTATTTCATAAATAATCATTTGCCTTTCGGTTTAATTTCATGTAAGGCTCGTTTAACTCTTAAACGTCCTTTAATATATATTGTTGTTCGTGGTGTAACTCTTTGGATCTTATCTCTATGGTCGTGTTGTCGAATGTCGTTACTCGGACATATAAGTCCAACACAAGCCGCTGAAGTACTTCCTACTTAAGAGAGGCTACTAATTGAGAAAAGAAATAGGTTTCTTATAGAGCATGTGGATTCACTCAAGAATCTCTGAGAGATTGGTCTCTGGAACAATTGGAAACTGAATATCGGAGGATACATGTAGAAGAACATGCTTGAAAGAAAGATGAGGAAGATCAGAAGAAAGCAATAAAGTTGACATAAGCTCAAAATAAAATCTCAAGAGAAATTAGAGACATAGAATTAAGAAGAAAATGGAGCACTGAGTGGATGGCTTTACGTCAAATCAGACACCAAGGATTGATTGGAATGGATATGTCAACTTTAGGAGGTCTAGTGAAAAATGTTAGAGAAGAGATGTAGATCTGAGGTCTCCATCATCATTGAAACATGAACCTACCAAACCCATCCCTTTCTCACATAAGAAGAAAGAATTCATTGAGGAAGAAGTGGAGGTTCGACAACCAAGTGTTCCTCGACAGCCAAAACCTCCATTCTATCAACTGCCTCCATCTTGTCACACCCCGTCTAGGCGGAAACACGGGGTGCAACGGAGTCGGTGGTTTACATAGCCTTTGATTACAACAAACGACCTCTAAATGAAAAAAACAAATTACATAATCGAAGTTAAATATTTTTTAATGACAACATGGATCTATTAGTCACCCCATGGTAATATTGAAAGTAACGACATCAAGTTTTAGTATTATAACCTAAAACAATAGACAATAAAAGGAAAACTCCAAAAAGCTAAGATATGCATGAAGACTCCAAGTGTCTTATTTCATATGTGAAACTTTCAGATAGAGCGTCAATTACCTGAGAAATACATGCTAAAAGTCAACATAATGTTGGTGAATTCACAAGTTTAATTAACTAGAAAATATGTTTCTTTTGGACTACGAGATTTTCAATATGTCCAGCATTGTTGTTTTAACAATACTCAAGTATGTGCCTTGTTACCATGAGCTACCAAACAAACAAACAAAGAACCCCTTTATCCACCCAATTGTACAACTGTTGGCCAGCCACAAAGGCCCATAAAAGGTAAGGCCCATAACATACATGCATACCTTAGTTCCCGCGTGGCAGATTCGTTCAGTTCGTGACTTTTATAAAAACCGTTACCGCCTTTACATCATTTCAGTTAAAACATTCATAAGTTTTATTATATAACATTTCCTTCGTAAACCGTTCATAAACCATTCGTAAACTTCTTTGGTAAAACATTTTATAAAACATCATTTTGTAAAACATCATTTCGTTAAGCATCATTTCGTTAAACATCATTTCGTAAGTATGCACACCAGCCCAAAACATTTAAAAGAGGGCTCTAGAACTCACCTGATAAGCTGGTCTCGGTAATCCTAATTAAAGGTCCAATAAACGTCACGTACTATCTGAATTGATTAATTAAATACACATCAAACCTAATCCCGACTCTAAGGGTTTACTCGTTCTGTTTTAGGCGAACTTAAGGCTAAGTTCGCCTCTTACACACCTGGCAAACATACAGGCGAACTTGTGCTAAGTTCACCTGATCCATGCCCAGCGAACTTAGTAAGTTCGCTTGATTCAACCCAGTGAAGTCACTAAGTTCGCCACCATATGTTCGCTTACTTTTTTCCCTAGGCGAACTTGTCAAGCGAACATGATAAGTTCGCCCCAATCCTTGCCAGGCGAACTTGAGAAGTTCGCCCATCGGGCAGTCTTCTTCCCCAAGAACCCTAAGTTCTTGCATGCAGATCTGATCACGTCAAGATCCTGACTTTTTACGTCCAAAACGTAAAAACGCTACTTTTTTTTTTCCAAAACCCGAAAACCCCAAATCTTACAAAAACTCAGATTTAGACAAGATCGTTACCAGTATCAAGCTTCTGTTTCGGAGGTTCTTCTCACGAGCTATTGAGCAACACTTTGTTGAAATCTCGGGCCGATCCGTCTACTTTCTCTCTCTTCAGTTTCTCTCTAGAACTTGTAAAATGAGAGAAAATAGATGGGCTAGGGTATTTATAGGGATAGACTACTCTTGAGCCCATACGCGCGCAAGCACATAGCCGGCCCATTCCACGCTCGCTTATTCCGTTCGTCTCGTGTTTAACCCGTTTCCATTTATTGTCGTTTATTACTTTCGGGGTGTTACAGATGTTGTGGTTGGATGGCTGTTGCTGGCAAGACTGACATCCCTAAGATTCATTTATGTTTTAGACAATGAAAGTTTAAAGTTTTAATTAACCAGAGTTTTGTAAAGACTTCCGCTGTTCACTTTAATGTTTATTCAATGTTTAAGAGACTATGTTTATGATATGTTTGTCAACTGTGAGAGGTACCCGGTTTGGGTCCTTTCATTAACCTAAAAGTTTAAACATACAACAAACACAAACAAACACAACCAAACATAGGGTGAATCAAGCCACTAAAAGTGTTCGGTTTTTCCCGAGCCAATGGGATGTAACGAACGGGTCAAATGGACCGACAATCAAACATCCAAACATCTTGGTTTTGTTTTCTCCCACTTGCTTCAAGATCTCCATCTTGTCCTCCGTGTCATTTCTGGGGTTTCGTGCTTCGCTTCTAGGTTACAATTTATAATATTTTACAATAAAATGAAAATTGTTAAAGCCTAATCTATTACAACAAGGCATCCAAAACAACCAAAAAAATACAAGATGAATTAAATATACAAACCAAACAAACAAACAAAGAAAAACGAGTCTAGGGCTCTATTCACCAAACAACACAATCACAAGAAACACAAAGCTGCAATCTTTTGTTAAATAAAAACTTTGATAAAAAAAACCGATTGCAATTAAAAATAAATATTGAACTATTTGTCGCATATGTGGCTCTGATACCACTGTTGGGGTTTCGTGCTAGGGTTTCAACACTCTTTTAAAACGCGCAGCGGCAAAACAAGCACGAACCGATCTAGACCAAACCCTAGATCGCCCCACAAGATTCCAGATGCAAACCAAATATTCAATAACAACCACAGGGGGTATAGGGTTATACCTTTCGTGAGTATGAGACTGCAACCAAAGATGTAACACCACGTGAGAAGAACCCGGTCGCTAGATCCGGCTCCATGAACTAAACCTGAGACTCTAATCCACTCGTACAAACACGGATCTCTATCCGTATTTCTCTAATTCACCCCACCAAAAATGAAGTCGGTTGGTTTAACTCCATCCAATCACCCGATGTCACCACCTACAAAACCAGTGTTAACAACACCTACTGATACCGGTGGTACACTACGGTCCTTAGCAGCTCACGGAAACAGCCCGGATAACGGTTCTCTTGGTGAATGCTCAAGAATGGCACTAGACCGGATACGGCAGAGCTCGACGGTGCAACTAGCGAAACCCGGCTCGACGGCGGCTTGAATCAATGACGACGGCGGCGGGGGCCAGCTTTTGCAGCGACGCTGTCCGACTGGGTGGCTGTGATTGGCCGACGGCGGTGGTCCAGTGAACCTTTTGGCGGTGTCGAAAATTAGAGAGGGAGAGGGAGGATTAGTTTTTTAGTAATTATTCTCCAAGAATAAAAATGGTCTCTCTATATAAATCACTTGCCTCCATCTTGTATTTATAATTATTAGGAAACTTAATCCCCAAGTTAGGGTTTTAAGTTTACTAATCCCTTGATTATCTAATAATTAGTAATTAACCCAAACTCTTTGGTTACTTAAATATATAACATTTATATATTTATAAATACAATTTAATTAACTTTTAAATCTAATTATATACATATATAACTTAATTATTCTGTAATTCCAAGTTACTGGATCAGTTAGTTTAGTCGTTCGTAATACCAAATTACGATCTCTCATTGCCATTGATTATCCCGGATAATCTTTTGAAGATTATTTCATAAATAATCATTTGCCTTTCGGTTTAATTTCATGTAAGGCTCGTTTAACTCTTAAACGTCCTTTAATATATATTGTTATTCGTGGTGTAACTCTTTGGATCTTATCTCTATGGTCGTGTTTTTGAATGTCGTTACTCGGGCATATAAGTCCAACACAAGCCGCTGAAGTACTTCCTACTTAAGAGAGGCTACTAATTGAGAAAAGAAATAGGTTTCTTATAGAGCATGTGGATTCACTCAAGAATCTCTGAGAGATTGGTCTCTGGAACAATTGGAAACTGAATATCGGAGGATACATGTAGAAGAACATGCTTGAAAGAAAGATGAGGAAGATAAGAAGAAAGCAATAAAGTTGACATAAGCTCAAAATAAAATCTCAAGAGAAATTAGAGACATAGAATTAAGAAGAAAATGGAGCACTGAGTGGATGGCTTTACGTCAAATCAGACACCAAGGATTGATTGGAATGGATATGTCAACTTTAGGAGGTCTAGTGAAAAATGTTAGAGAAGAGATGTAGATCTGAGGTCTCCATCATCATTGAAACATGAACCTACCGAACCCATCCCTTTCTCACATAAGAAGAAAGAATTCATTGAGGAAGAAGTGGAGGTTCGACAACCAAGTGTTCCTCGACAGCCAACACCTCCATTCTATCAACTGCCTCCATCTTGTCACACCCCGCCTAGGCGGAAACACGGGGTGCAACATAGTCGGTGGTTTACATAGCCTTTGATTACAACAAACGACCTCTAAATGAAAAAACAAATTACATAATCGAAGTTAAATATTTTTTAATGACAACATGGATCTATTAGTCACCCCATGGTAATATTGAAAGTAACGACATCAAGTTTTAGTATTATAACCTAAAACAATAGACAATAAAAGGAAAACTCCAAAAAACTAAGATATGCATGAAGACTCCAAGTGTCTTATTTCATATGTGAAACTTTCAGATAGAGCGTCAATTAGCTGAGAAATACATGTTAAAAGTCAACATAATGTTGGTGAATTCACAGGTTTAAGTAAGTAGAAAATATGTTTCCTTTGGACTACGAGATTTTCAATATGTCCAGCATTGTTGGTTAAACAATACTCAAGTATGTGCCTTGTTACCATGAGCTACCACAACCGACACTTGACGTTTATAGTTTGTCAGCCCCACCCAATGTTCCGTCATGAAACATTGTGTGTGTATGGACAGTATGCATCCGCTTTGACCCCCAATGAAGGTTAGAGAGACTAACCACGGATAGGGGTGTCAACCTAAATAGATCTATTCATGCGTTCCACGTCTAAACTAGTAAACGAGTATAGTATTTTCGGGGACTTAATATGACAGTAAGTACTCATGCAACAATAAGTTTGTCTCGTATCCAAATGAGAACTATGTATTCTCCCCCAATCATTTAAATCATAGTAAAAGTGGGGCCGTGAAGACTCACCTCGACAGTGAGATAGATATGTAGCAAAGTCCAAGTATGTCTTGACCTACTCGTGCCCTAGAATGGCTAAGGCAACTTAGGGTCTAAGTAATAGTTCTATGTTCAAATTGGTCATGGAACCCTTCACCCAACTTAACTCGTTATATCTTATGTTTGTTTGACAAAGGTGTGTTTACCCGGCGACCGTTGGTGATATAAGTTAGTTCCCGAAAGTATATATTTACTTATTGAAAATAAATATAATTAAAGTATGCAACTAAATGTTTCAAAAAGGCTCCATTTATCTTTATAATTAATTTAGAATTTTGATAATTAATTGGTTATTTAACTACTCGTTTAAGGATTTAACATCTTCTTTAAGTACAAAACGTTTTAATGATTTCTTTGAAAATAAACAGTTTCCACTTTTGGTTTTATTCTAAGTTATATATATATTTATATATATATATTTTTGCATATATGTATATATTTATGTATACTATACTTAACCAAAAAATATTATTTACTTCCATGTTATAGTATTTGTAGTGAAAATAGTCGTCATATTCTATTAAATTATCGGTTTCCGATTTATGATCAAAACATACGTATATATATATATATATATATATATATATATGGTTAATACATGTTTTAAAATAAAGTCGTAAACTACATGTTTTAAAATAAACTTTGTATGTCAAATAGTAATCTTTTATTAACTAATTTATAGACTTGACAAAGATTAATATGTTAATAACTATATGCACTACGAGAAAAAGGGGCAATAGTGGCGACACTATTAGCGGCGACATCAGGAAAGTGGCCGCTATTGGCTCTTGATCCGTGTTCTATTTTGAATCAAAGATCTAACCGTTGATGGAAAGTTAATCAGACGTCTGGTGTTTTAAGGGCAATAGCGGCGACACTATTAGCGACGACATGTCGCCGCTAAAGCCTTAAACATTTCTAGCGGGGTATTTTCCCTCCATCAGACCTAATTTCACCACACTTCATCTCCCAAAATCAAAATCGATCTGACCTATTTTCCCTCCATCTGCTTTTGCTTCACAAACTTTGCTTCCGTCCATGTGCTTTTGCTTTACAAATTTTGCTTCCGTCCATCTGCTAACACACACCGCCACCACCTGCAACCACCACCACCTCCACCAGAACCTGTGCGCTGCCACTACCCCTTGCTCGCTGACCACCTGCAACTGCTACCTCCTGCTCGTCGACCAACTGCAACCGCTACCCCCTGCTCGCCGACCACCTACAACCGCTACCCCCTGCTCGTCGACCACCTGCAACCACTACCCCCTCTTCAGGTATTAAAGCATGTGTGTTTTTATTTTGATGGATTGTTTACAAACCCTCACTATTTTGGTGAGGAACATCTTAGTTAACCCTTACATATAGTTCGATGGTGCTAATTTAGGGTTTTCTGTAATTTGATGAATTCTTGAGCAAGAAATGATTTTTCCCCAAATTTGTTATTTTATGTTCTCTATACATCGAGAAAGAGAGATATGGAATCAAATTAAGCAATGACCTTCAATGAGCCATCCATGGAGCATAGCATTAGCTTCGTTAAAGCTCTTCAGGTCAGATTTCAATTTTAGGGCTAATTTGATAATTTTCCATTTTTATTTCATATCAGATTTGAGTATCGTCATATGCTTGTAGTTGTTCAATGTTGTTGACTTTTATGTTAGTTGATTGCATGTTGAAAGAGCTGACTATTTTGACTTTTTGAGTCAAATTGGTTAACTTCATTCAATTATGATTTTTTAGGATTTAGGTGAATTGTATTAACTAATTATTATATCGACTTTGTTTTTCATTGATACCCATTTGCTAAATTGGTTGCTAATATAATTATTTGATTTTGAACTTAGAGGGCCAGTCATGGTTGATGGTTTGTATCCTTAGAACTATTCTAAATGCACAAATGTTTCTTGCGGTTTTGATGCAGGTATGATTGAAGAATTGATTAGCAGGGGACAGCAGGTTGATGCTATGCATATTATTTACAAAGTTGGTTTTGTAGACATGTTTCTGTTTCTTTACATCATTCTCTTGGTCCAGGGTGCTTGGTCTTTCACCAAAGAAGCATACAAGCTAAACATACACAAATAGAGAAACTCTCAGGCAACAACAATTGCTAGCCGTTGTACCACGACATCACAAGCATTACAGTTTGCCTGTTAACAATATTAATTTATATATTGAAATTAATATATTTGTAATTAATGAATCCTAGCGACTTTGCTCTTGAAATTAATTTTTTAGTTTTTATGTTGTTTTAAGATTCGGAATAGCTTGATTGGGTCAAAAATCTTAACATTATGTTCTAACTTTATATTTTAATGTATTTGTGGTTATGTTTTTGTTATATTGAGCCAAAAAATGAAAAATAGCGGTTTTGTAATGTATGTATGTATGTTTGTAATGTATGTATGTTTGTAGGAAAACTGAAAATACGAAAAAAAACTGCAAAACGGGTCAGATTAGCATTAGCGGCGACACAATGGGCATTAGCGGCGACAAAATGGGCATTAACGACGAAGAAATAGCGGCGACTGTCGCCGCTATTACTATTAGCGGCGACAAATTGGAGTATTAGCGGCGACATGTGTCGCCGCTATTGACTATATTCTTTGTAGTGATGTTACATAAAATCATAAATTAAAGGTAACACTAATTCTCATATTATCACATACACTAAGACTAATAAATTCCATGCATCCCATGTTTATATGGGGTTCGTATTTTAACGTTGTAACTCGGGATTTTACGGTTTATTATTTCCAAAGGTAATGGTTTTTACATGATCCAACATCTAGTGATATATAGTTAACATGAAGGTGAAAAGGCTTACGTATAACAAGCAAGGAAAGGTGGTGGATGTGGCTTGAGACCCGCAATGTCAACCCGAGCGCTTGATGTCACCTTGGATCACTTCACAAGATTTGTACTCTTAATGCTAGGATGTATTTGGAGTGTAAAGGTGTGGGGATGTGATGCCGTAACAAGAGGAAGGGGGTGGCATACGGATGTTGAACCAAGATCAGGGAGAAGAGAACCAAGTGATGGTTCCATGCAAAATGTGAATTAAGGGTGTGGGTTTAGTGATGTGTTGTAATGTCGTAAACACAAGAGCAGAGGGGAGGTGGAAGGCTTCCATCGCAAGGAGAGGGGAGAGGTAGAGGGATTAGCTTGGTGGTTGTGGTGTGTTTACATGGTCATATCCTCCTTTTATAGTCTTCTTAGGGTGTAATAACCCTTGGATGGAGTGTTCCTATGGGACAAGTTGGTTGGGGAGGGAATAAGGAACATGAAGGGATGTGTGGGTTCAAGGGAGACTAGGTGGGGTGTTGGTGCAAGAGGGAACAAGAGAGGGGAGGCCCCTTTTTGGGGTGTTCTCGGACGAGAAGAGGGAAGGGAGAGGGGAGAGGTGGTGAGGGGGTGGTAGGGTGGTGGTTGAAGTGGTGTTGGGTACTGGTTGTTTACCCGGTGGAATACCCACTAGATAGGAAATTGGGTATAACGAAGTTGGTTTACAATGTTCGGGTATGTGTCGGTTTTAAATGAGAAGTTTATGTGTTCAAGAAATTTAGGTGTGTTAATGGTTTTATGTCGTATGATTTTTGTTAGTCACATGTAAATATATATATATATATATATATATATATATATATATTATAGTGTTATATGTAAAATAACTGGTTAAGTTATTTTATTAAAAATCATCACCAACGTCGATAAAAAGTCGGGTAACCCTGTGTCTGAGATCCGGTAATTCTCCTAAATTGCCAATGCTTGAAGTAAAGTGGACTTTGCTATGCGTGGTGTGACCTAATTTATTATAATTAAGTCTAATGCGTTATGTTTTCTCACAGTTATGTTTAAGACTTAGTATGGTTTGTAACCTGAAATTGTTGGGTGTCACATTCTCCCCCTGTTGAGAGAATTTCGTCCCGAAATTTAGTTAGCGTTGGGAGTTGTTGGGAGTTCTTTAAATAAAGCAGGATACTTAAGTTTCATTTGGTCCTCGCATCCCCAAATAAACTCTGGTCCTCTTCTTGAGTTCCATCAAACTTTCACAATGGGGGTGCGACTTCGTTTAAGTCACTTGATTTTCCCAATCGATTATTTCCACCGGTTGTTCCACAAAGTGAAGTTTGTCATCGATTTGGATCTCCTCGAGTGGTATAACAAGCAATTCATCGGATAGGCATTTCTTTAGGTTTAACACATGAAATGTGTCATGTACACTACAAAGTTCTTGTGGTAGTTTAAGTCGGTAAGCCACAGGGCCTACTCTTGACAGAATCTCGAACGGTCCGATGTATCGGGGATTGAGCTTGCCTCTTTTACCAAACCTAATGACCTCTTTCCATGGTGAGACTTTTAAGAGTACGTTGTCTCCAACCTGGAATTCCAAGGGTTTGCGTCTTGCGCCAGTATAGCTTTTCTGGCGATCTCTAGCAGGTTTAATTCTTTCCCTGATCTTGAATATTTTGTCAGTTGTTTCTTGAATGATTTCAGGGTTGGTGAGTTGGCTGTCACCAACCTCCGCCCAACATAACGGTGACCGACACTTTCGACCATGAAGTGCCTCGAATGGTGCAGCTTTAATATTTGTGTGGTAGCTATTGTTATAAGAGAACTCAGCTTAGGGTAGATGACTATCCCAACTCTTTCCAAAGTCTACCGCACAGGCTCTGAGCATATCTTCTAGGGTTTGGATAGTTCTTTAACTCTGGCCATCCGTTTGTGGGTGATAACCGGTGCTCATGTCCAAGCGTGTACCCAACACTTTTTGTAGTGATTGCCAAAACTTTGAGGTGAAACAGCTATCTCTATCCGAGATGATAGATATTGGCACTCTGTGCCTAGAGACGACTTCCTTTAGGTAAATTCTAGCCCACCTTTCCATTTTATATGTTTCTCTGATTGGTAGGAAGTGTGTTGATTTTGTTAATCGATCGACGATCACCTAAATAGTATCGTGCCCATTAGACGTCTTCGGTAGCTTTGTGATGAATTCCATAGAGATTTGTTCCCACTTCCATTGTGGTATCTCATGTTGTTGCAAAAGTCCTGATCACTTTTGATAGTCTGCTTTAACTTTGGAACAAGTTAAGCATCTACTTACGTAGGTAGAAATGTCTGCCTTCATGTTGGGCCACCGGTACAACTCCTTGAGATCCTTATACATCTTGTCGGATCCTGGGTGAATTGAGTACCTGGACTTGTGTGCTTCGTCTAACACCAATTCCCGTAGGTTTCCAAAACGTGGTACGCAAATTCGATTCATGAAGTAATGGTCTTCATCGGACTTGGTTTCTAATCGTTGATCCATCCTTCGTAAGCATTCGTCCATCAAGTTCTCATCCTTGAGTGCTTCTTGTTGGGCATCACGTAATTGAGCGGTAAGGCTCGTGTGGATCGTCATTCCTAAAGCTCGCACTCGAAGGGTCTTGACTCTCTCTTTCCTGCTTAAAGCATCGGCTACGACGTTTGCTTTACCAGGATGGTAGCGAATGTCACAATCATAGTCATTCAGTAATTCTACCCATCTTCGATGTCTCATGTTTAGTTCTTTCTGGTCGAAGATATGTTGGAGGCTCTTATGATATGTAGAAATCGTGTATTTTGTACCGTAGAGGTAATGTCTCTAAATTTTAAGTGCAAACATGACCACTCCTAGTTCCAGGTCGTGGGTAGTGTAATTCTTCTCATGTATCTTGAGTTGTCGGTATTCGTATGCGATGACTTTCTCCTTCTGCATTAAGACACAACCAAGACCTTGGTGTGAAGCATCGCAGTATACCACAAAACCGTCAGTTTCTTTTGGGAGAGAAAGGATAGGTGCACAACACAACTTCTGTTTCAATAACTTAAATGCAGATTCTTGCTTATCACACTAGTCAAACTTTTTCTCTTTTTGAGTCAAGGTTATCAAGGGCTGCGCTATTTTAGAAAAATTTTCAATAAAGCGTCTATAATAGCTAGATAGACCTAGAAACTGTTGTACCTCAAGCCAAAGTCTATAATAGCCAGCTAGACCAAGAATTTTGACAGGTTTGAGTTTCGAGCGTGAACGGATGGGATGCGGAGCAAGGACTTGGATTCTTCGCAACCAGTGAGTTTCTAATTCCCTCTTTAATGTTTTTTACCGTTTTAGGGCTATCGTGCATACTTGCAAGATTTGTTTATTAAATTAAACATGTTACGAGTTTTGGGTTTAACCCAATGAGTTTATGAACTACAATATTCATTAACAAGGCTAAAGGTCTATGTGGTGTCCTTAGGTCGTGAGGGCTAGAAGCTAGTATGATGTTTGTGTGTCGTGTAATGACTTATACGGGATTAGTCGGGTAATGGACTTAGACGTGTGGAGGGTACATCTAGGATGTGTTAGCACAGGAACATGTATGTGGATTCGTGTTTAGTTCACGGGTCAGGGTAAATCCTAGTGTGTTGTTATGTATTACTTGCTTGATGTTGTGTGTGTGCTTGCGTCGTTGTCAATTGGACAAGGAAAATGACGATGTGAAGGACGGGGTCCTTCGGGTAGTCACTAAAGGTGACAATGCCCTTTGGGGGCAGTGATGAGCTCGGGGTATGACGAAAAACCCTGACGAGGGCAGTTGTGACGAGACAGGTAAAATCCTTTGAAGGTAATTGTTGTATGCATTTATGTTTGATTTAATTGCATGCAAGTGATGATTGATATTTACTGGGTTATGATGTTACTGCTTCGGTGTTAGGCATTTAATTGATTGTCATGTTGGAATGATGTCGTGGTTACTACGGATGTGTAGTGGCCCTTGTAAGAGTCATTGTTATGGCTAGTCCAGTCTATGTCTAGGGGTTGGTTGAACTAACCGGGTTTCGTGTTGATACGCGTGGTAGATTACAGGTTAGTAGAATGGCAAGTTCGGTCCACTCTGGAGAAACTTACGGGGCTATGGGTACGGGTTGAGTATTGGGTGGTTGAACCCTTATAGGATATAGTAGATAATGTGGGTTATCAATATGTCAATAAACGTCAAACCATTTTATAAAGTACTGTAATGTCCTGAGTTCAATTAAATGATATTTATGATGGAAACATTTCTTGTTAATATAAACTGTTAGAACTCACTCAGCGTAGCTGACTTTGTATGTACGTTAGATCATTTTGTAGGTGGGTTTACACGACGAGGTATCTTGGCTTGGGAGCGGTGCTACTCGGATTGGTGTGTATGCATTCGTAAGGTAAGGTTAAGATCTTTAACGAGTTTAAAGATAAAACTATTTTAAAGAAGAATTCCGCTAATTCTTTTTATAATGAAATAAGGGTTTTAAAAAGAATACCCAGTGATGAGACCCAACTATAGGATACCCGGTTCAGGGTCTTACAAGTATGTAAGAAAGTACTTAGGTGAGCTCCCATGTTTAGAAGTTGAAGTTGATCATCTTATGAGGTTTAGATTTCCCTTAAGTACTGAGCTAGTTATGGATTTCATCCTCAACTCACAGCCCAAGTCATATGACCAACTCATTATGAATTAAAATATGAACAATTAGGAAGAATCCATCTCAAAGTTGTATATGATGCTTGTGACTGTTCAGATGAACATTCCAAGCACAGGCTCTCAAATACTAATGATCAAAGATGGGAGAATCAACAAGTCAAATGCCAAGGCAAAATTCAATAACAAGAAAGGAAAGGGCAAGGTACATGTGAAAAGAAAAAAAGTGTTGCCAACAAGCTATAAAGAAAGCTTCAAAGGATCCCAAACTTTATCACTGTCTTGTCATTGGTCATCGGAAGTGGAATTGCCCCAAATATCTTGTTGAGCTAAAGCAGAGCAATGGTAATGGAGCAAGCACTTCAGGTATCTATGTGATATAACTACTCATTTTGCTATAATACTTAGGTATAATGCACTATGTGTGGTACTCATATTGTCAATAACTTTTAGGGACTAAGGAGAGTTAGAGAACTACGAGCACGCAATTTAGAACTCCATGTGGTCAATGGAGCATATGTTGATGTGAAGGAAAATAGGTTAATATTCCATATTGTTTTCAAATGGAATGTTGTTAATATTAGAGAATATTTGGTATGTTCCTAATTTGACTACAAATATTATTTCAGTTTCTTGTTTATGTGAACAATGTTTTTGTTAATGTTTTCATGATGACAACATTTTGCTTAAGTGAATGATGTGTTTTATTTTAAGGCTTGAGCCCATAATGAAATCTATGAAATTGATATACTATGTTCACATATTAATAG
This sequence comes from Smallanthus sonchifolius, assembly GCA_023525975.1. Taxonomy (NCBI): domain Eukaryota; kingdom Viridiplantae; phylum Streptophyta; class Magnoliopsida; order Asterales; family Asteraceae; genus Smallanthus; species Smallanthus sonchifolius. The sequence continues at coordinate 44,963,511 of CM042023.1, forward strand.
TTCTATATATACATTAAACACCAAGAGATCGAAGATGGACCTCAATCAGACATATCTATGACATTGTCGACTTGGTCACATAGGCAAGAAACGATCATCAAAACTCTAAACTGATAGAATCGTAGAATCCACTAGTTCAGAGTCTTTTGATGTATGCGAATTATGTCTAAGTAGCAAGATGACTAAATCACCATTATTGGTAATGGCGAAAGAGCTTCATATCTAATAGGTCACATACATAATGATGTATGTGGTCCTATTAGAATAATGTCTAGATCACATGAAAGGTACTTCATAACATGTAATGATAACTTTAGTAGATATGAATAGATTTACTTGTTGAAATATAAACATGAAGCTTTTGAAGTGTAAAAAGCCTGGAATGATAATAAAAGCCAATCGATCGGATCAAAGTGGCATATACTAAGTTACGACTTTAATGAACATCTAAAGAAGTGTGGAATCGTTTTACAACGGACTCCACTTGGTACAACACAACTTAACGGGGTATTTGAGAGGAGAAATCGAACTTTGTTGGAAAAATAGTAAATTGAGAAATTTAATTTTATCCTAATTCATTAAAATGTTAAAAAAAGAATTTATTAATTAGCTAAAATTGATTAACGAGTGTATACCAACGTATTAATATAGAATATTAAAATAAATCGTCGCAATAAAATAGAGATTTTATATTATCGTAAAAAACCAATAAGTAAAATATAATTTCAAAATCAATATAATGAATTTCAATACATATAACTTTCATTACATAAATCGTTTTGTTATAAATGTAAATATACCTTTTTTTTAAACAATAAGTGAATGCCACCCTCTTTGGGATACCTGCATGTTGCGAATTTTTTTTTATGGAAAGTGTCTCAGACCATCCACTTGGATTGACTTATGATGAACTGTATTAACTATATCAGCGAGAATATTGTTATGTAGTTTCTTAGGTTTAATGAGGAAAAACTCACATTTCTAGGTTTAATTGAGATTGTGACTAAGATCCATTTCTAGGTTTAATTGAGAATGCTCAAATTTGACGAAACTTGATGGTTTAGTGACCAACTTATGACAATGTTTGCTCAAATATCAGTGAGTGTAGGAAGGTAACACTAAGGCATGTGTAGATTGGCTTAGCTCAAAAGCTCTTGCGAGCTTACAATATTTGTTATTTGAAAACCCTAGTGACATTTGAAAACTAAATAGACTCCTTGTCCATTATATACCCTGTTACGTCATATATTTTCAATATTAATGCAGATTACCGAAATCATTTTTGAAATTTAACTGTGTTTGTGTGCCCAAAATAAGTCATGTGTGAAATTTAACAAAGTCGGTCAAAATGAAGGAACTGTGTTTGTGTGTGTGTGGGGGTGGTGGATTATGAGACCCTATCTTAAACCACAATATGAGATGTAAGAACCTTTATCTACCCCATGTGGATAACCTTCATCTGATAACCCTTGAATGTGGGGTGTAATTTGCCTTTGATACCAAGAATCTAGGAAAGTTTGGCAAAAATGATTTCGGTAATCTGCATTAATATTGAAAATATATGACGTAACAGGGTATATAATGGACATAAGGAAGCTATTTAGTTTTCAAATGTCACTAGGTTAGACAACACACTTAAAGCATAGTCAAAATGTATTCCCCTTGAAATAAGAACTTGTCCGAAAGACAAAAACATTATAACCAGATCCATGCTGAGATCTAAGGATATAGTCTTAGAAGTTGGTACTTTACCGAGCCAAAACTTTTTCATGAAGATTTCATTGCTATTGACGCATCTACTCTTCACACTCTAGCTATCCTTAACAACCTCGTACGTATTGTCCCTAGTACTACGTGGCACAACACTACCAAATGCCCGTTCATTGGTCACATTTCCATTTTAGCTCATTGGCACAATTGCCTTTGTTCCACATATATTCCTAATGGTCTCGTCACTCCGACAACCGTCCCTTAAGTAGGCTTCCTACTTTTCACAGATAGAAGCAATTGCTGCTTCACCATCACATGTTCATCATACTCCTCTCTCTCCTATTTCAATCATCATCCTACGATGATTTTCCCAAGTCTATGCACAATCATCACATACCCATTCGTAAAGGTAATTCGTTCGACTTTCTCAGATGATCTCCAGGAGCTGGTGCAAAACTCCTCAAGTCTTTACTACGCCAAAAGTTCATCCACCGAAGTGTTTCTTTACTTCATTACCATGCGTCCAACGCGTCTTTTAAGTGTGCACCCGTTGCTCAAACTAGTACTGCAATCATTGACCTCTGATGATTCCTAAGAATTCGTGTATCACCACCATGTCCATTTCAAAAACCCAACCTCTGCTCCAACCAGTACTCCATGGGAGCTTGCCTATAAACTAGTTATATGTTTACCAGCGTAGGTGATGTGTTAGAATTTACACATCTTTTTGGCACAAAACTTCGCTCTTTTCATGTTCAATTCTTGTTTATTTTCCACGTTTAGACACTTATTTGCTTCATTTCCAGTTTTATAAGTTTTTGTGAAGCTAAGTGAACAAACAAGAGAATTCCAGGATAAAGATGAAGTATTTAGAGTTTCTGAGTTAGAGGCACGGTTGTGCCCCCTACTTGGCACGGCCGCGCCAAAGCTTGAAAACCCTAGACACGGTTGCGCCCCGCATCTGGCACGACTGTGCCAAGCCAAATCATCGAGCACAGCCGTGCTCAAGCACCCCATGGCCGCGTGTTACCTCGTGAGTCTGATCCATGACCTCAGAGCCGTACTTCCTCGTTCAGTGGGACCCAATAGAAGCTCCGGATCGGTCAACCATCTGTCCCACGACCGTGCTAGACCTTAGGCGCGGTCGCGCCATAACGACATGCACGGTCGTGCCCCCCCACATGGCGCGGTCGTGCCTCCCCATTTATATAAATACAGAAGCTTTTCTCTCACTCGGACATTCAGCTACCAAAGCAAAAACCCACTGTTTGAGCTCCGAACCAGCCTTGTTCCAGCCACTTTTCAAGCATCTTAGAGGATTACAACATCAAGAGGATCACCATACATCAACAACAACATCTAAGCTTGGAGGAGTGGTTTGATTCTTGTATTTCTATCATGTTTCTTGCCATTTTACCCTGCTTATTTGTCATTCTTGAGCTCATGATTAGCTAAAACTCTTATTCACTTTGGTTTAGATGAAGTTTAGAATCGTTTGATAACATTTATGGATTACTGGCAATCATTGTGTTAATGTTATGACAATCGTATGATTATTCTTCAATGAAATTATATGTTTGAGAATCTAAATTTGTTTGTAAGACTTGTATTTGTGTATGCTATATTATGTTGGAAAACTTATGGTGTATGCTTGTATTCATGAATTGGTGTATGTTTGTATGCTAGTTTATGGCTTTTGACTAGGAATGGTGAATGAACTCTTTCTTATGATTTATGATTCTTGAATGTGAATCTTTATGCTTATATTTGGAAAGACAAAGTGTTTGTTATGATGTTTCATGCTTAGTATTATGTTTATCTAGGATTTGTTGATACAATCCCCTAATTTGTATAAACTTTGTATGTACATTGTATGTTAAAGAAGTGTATATGATTATCTAATTAAATCAACTTGAGGTGGGTAGTGTGTCTTTCTTATTATCTTTCCAACTAGTTGTTAGATTAGTGTACCTTGATCGGAAGCTAGTTCAATCTTTATAAACATTGACATGATTACAACACGTGAGCTTCATTGCATGATTTTAGGTGGTTAGTTTGTATCATTCATTCTAGCTTTCCGAATGGTCATTTGATTAGATGTCTTTGACGAGAATTTAGTCAATCTATGTTTCGTGTATTTGCCATGTTTTCATGAGTGTATTGAATGTATTCTAGATGGATTCGACACCGAAGTGATCTTTCTTCCTTGATTGTTTAACTTGTGATTTTAGTTTAGTTTTATATACTTGCATGTTCGTTGATTAAACAAATTCTTCAAAATATCTTTTTACTATCACTTGATTAAATTTTAGTTCCGATCTACTATTACATTCCACCGTATCCACGGATTGATATCCGGTTCTTACCTTTACTATATTGTTATCCGACGGGTACACTTGTTTGGCGTGTGTGTGATTAGTCTTTATTGAAAACCCTTTTTAAAACTAATTGTGTAAAATTCTTCATAAATATATATATATATATATATATATATATATATTACACACATCAGTAGTCTTTTCCTTTTCAGGAACTCATGTGAAGACCCGCACTCGTCCTTCCTTTATTTTCCTTTCGTCGTCGTTCCCCTATCATTACCACGCGATTACCGATCGCGTCTCATCCGTCATGTATGAACACGAAGTCCGCCCCAACATAAGCCTTGGCTATTTGCTGCCACGTTCTAAGAGGACATCACCATTCCCTTGTATTTCACGTCGACCGAATTTTTCATATAGAGCGTATCCATGAAGACCGTTACGTCACATCGCTACTCCGATCTGAAGTTTCCAGCGTCATCGTTTCGGTCACACCATAAATATCTACCGATTAAGCGTTCAAGTAAATGCTTTCGGCATCGAGCTCCCACCATTTCGTCCGTTGGCTTCGCGCTCCGATATTCCGAGATATAAGTGTAGGCATTTATTAAGAGCACCTCGCCGATCGTCCGGAAAAAGCATTAACACATCTCACATCTTCTCGATACATCAAACGTCGAGAAAATATCAAAAAAAAGAAACACTCTACTTGAGCACGCAACTATACGTCCTACGCACAACTAATCATGTTCTATAAGGAAAATTATCTACATAACAAAACGATAGAACATAACATGTTCTACATACGTAACCAGTAACCTAGACTCCTAACTCGCACATTGTGCACACCTAAACTGCTAGACCTGAGTAAATTCATACATATACAACCTGGCCACAGCCATTCGTGATAACGCAAAATATCTTAACCCTAACAACTACTCATCTAAACGGTGGCTCTTGCCTCACGTCGTCACACACTCATATAGAGTCTACACGGTCGTAACAACGGTTCAGATCACACACAACTCATACTAGACACAAAACACCATCACACGGGTTACAACACAGATGTCGCACACCGTAGATCATCCTAACGTTAGCGTACAAGTGAAAGTAACTGGGGACTGTAGACATCGACAAATTCAAACTCATGTCTATACCAGTCTACTCATACAATCTAACCAACCATACCCTAGCATCACAGTAAAGATTACATTTAATACGAGCCAGCGTCATTAAAATGTAATCACACATTACCGCACATAACCACGATCGCAAGCACAATCGTGCACAATCACAAACACAGTTACCATCAATTATGTCTAAATCAGCATAAAGAAAAACTCAAAATCAATATCACTAATAGATCACAAAATCCCATATAAGAATCTCACAACATAAACGTACATTCAATCACAACGTCAAGAACCACCCTGAATCCCTTGTGACCACCGTCACAACAACTAATCATCGAACATATCGAAGTTGTCTCCCATTTTCTCCTCCTCATTCGACTCTTCCTCTAGCCATCCATTTCCTGGTCCTGAATCATATTGCGGAGGCTGATGTCTAACTGCAAACGCGTCTCTCCCCATATGCTGCTCCTCCTATAAAAGGAACCACGAAGACTGCCTTTAATAGCCGCTCCAAAAGTCCCACGGGAATTTGGCGCCGGAAGCACCAAGATCACTCCCTGTTCTAGCAACTCTCACTCAACTCCAGTCGCTGATGTTTGTACCATAACGGGAATAGGTGTTGTGATCTCCTCCTGTGATCCCCCGACAGTAGCGATAGCAACAACAGCTGCAACTCTAGCTCATCGCTCCGCCTGTCTCCTGGAAAGAGCTCCACGCCTGATCTATCTCGTCTGAATCGTCGTAGCCATCTGATCCTACACAAGATATAACATTTATGAGATTATTACAGGCAGCAAATTCATAATATAAGAGTAACAATAGACCGCCAAATCAGGTTGATCAAGTGTGATCGGTTTTCCACGTCACTATTTGGATTCTAAACGTTTCCTATCATATTCACACTAGCTTTCTACCTTCCACACAATGGAAACATATGCCTCCCGTACAAGTCCACACAAGACACCACACACTAACTACCACGAAGTTACATATAATACAATTTCCACAACACGCATCTTCACATAACATAATTCCACACGTAATCACCCAGTCATATAATAACACCAAATAACTTCACATTGTGTAACACCACACAAGTGAAACTCTAACAATTAAACTCAACTCAAAAGACATACCTCTTGTCTCGCGGTTACTTGTGGTGGCATTCGGTCCTTTCGTCCAATTTTCGGTTTATGTTAAGGTATTTCAAAACACCGAATATCTCTTAAACCACAGCTCTGATACCAACTTGTAAGGCCCCAAACCGGGCACCCTACATTTGGGTCACATCATAGTGTATCCGTTTAAAAACTATTAACTTTTATTTAAAACATACATCAGAAGTCTTATCTCAAAACAATATTTCATTTTTAAATCATTATTTTGTTTCACCTTTACCATACGAATGCATGCACACCAACCCGAGTAGCACACTCCCAAGATAAGATACATCATCATCTGAGCTCACCTACAAAATAATCTAACGTACATACAAAGTCAGCTACGCTGAGTGAGTTCTAACAGTTCATTTTAAACAAAAACCTTCACGTCACAAATATCATTTATTTCAACTCAGGACATCCCAGTCCTTTATAAAACGGTTTGTCTTTTATTAACATATCGGTAACCCATGTTACCTACCAATTCCCATAAGGGTCAAACAACCCAAGCCTCAACCCATAACCATAACCTAGTAACCGACATGGATCGAACTTACTATACTACTAAATTGTAATCTACCATGCATATCAACACGAAATCTGGTTACCTCAACCGACCCCTAGACATAGACCTGACAAGCCCTAACCGAGACTCTCACAAGGTCTACTAACACCTCAGTTGTATACACGACATCGTATCAACACAACAGTCAATCTACTACTCAACACCAAGGCAATAACATCACAACACAGTGAATATCAATTAACACTTGCATGCAATTAAACCAAACATTTATGCACACAACAATTACCTTCGAAGGATTTTACTGGCCTCATCACAGTTGCCCTCGTCAGGGTTACCCTGATCAGGGCATTCATCATAATCCGAGCTCCTCGCTAGATATCGTCACTACCCAGAAGGACATCAGGGCATTCATCATAATCCGAGCTCCTCGCTGGTTCTCGTCACTACCCTAGAAGGACATTTGTCACTTCCAGTGACTTCCCGGAGGACCTCGCCCATTAATCATCGATTTGTCGTGTCATAAGGACAACGGCACCAGCCCACACAACAACGAGCAAATAACACATAGCAGCATACAAGCTTTTAGCATGACTCGTTACCTAAGCACGAACCAGGTACGTGTTCTTATGCTAACACATCCTAGATGTACCCTCGAAACGTGTAAGTTGATTAACCGACTTATCCCGAATAAGTCATTATGCGATACACAAGTATCATACCGACTTCTAGCCCACACGACCTAAGGACACCACAAAAACCCTTAAGTTTATTATAGAATATTTAACTCATAAAACTCTTCAAGTTTAACCCAAACTCATAACACGTTTAATTAACAAAGTAAAACATGCAGGTATGTACAAGAACCCCAAAACAGTAAAAACGATAAAAGGAGGATTAGAAACTCACCGGTTGCGAAGATCCATGTCCTGCTCAGCAAACGTCCTCTTGCACGAGACCCCAACCTGTCAACGTATGATCCAAGATGAGAGTTCGTTCAAACCGTACGTCGAATAATGTATAACGTATGTCCTACTACTAACCCATCCATCTGCCAACCAATTCCTCAAACCCGAGTTCCACGAACACACGTGTACACGAGCCGGTTCCCATGTATGCACGTAACCCGCCATCCAAAACCCTACTCGGGTACAACCCTAACAGAACCCACCGTCTCCACCACCGAACACCACCACGCCCGACACCATCCTCTCCTTCGTTCTCCTCACCGTGCATCGTTGTGCACGTCCTCCCTCTTCTCCAACATGCACCCCCATGCACACCGTCTTTGTCTTACTCGCCAGGACCAAACCCTAATCCGCTAACTCCTTTACTAACATCATTGTACTCCACACGCCGGAAGCAACACTTCTTCCTTCGCTCGACACCGTGAGACACCCCAACAGCCAACACCGGCATCCGCTGGACACCGCCATTGTCTCCTTGTCACTCATCAGTAACCCGCCACCCTTCTTCTCTCTTTTCTCTTCTCGGCAACCGTCCACCACACTAACCGGATAGCCCTCTTCCCTCCTGCCGATTGTCACCACCACACACCACCTGCTACAACTCGTTGCCACTCGCCACCATGAACTCCAGTGCCGACAGCCATCTCTCCTTCTCATCTTGAGCCCATACCCGACATCTAAGCTAGAACTCTACGTGAAAACGAAGCAAGAAAGTGTAAAAAGAGTAAACAGGAATTACCTTACGTGACGTGGATGTCGTACCAGTCGGACCACCCCCTTGCGTCGTCGTCTTCCTCCTTCTCCGGCTCTCTCTCTCCCTCTCTTGCTCGTCCTCCTGTCGTCGCACGTAACCTAGGCCGAATAGCTTAGGGTTTTCTCCTAACAAGGTATTTAAATCTTTAGATGTTACATTCGTGTCCCCGGGTTTCCTCCTTGCGCGTTTTGTTCTTGGGATTATAACTTAAACGGCTAACCGGGTGCTCTAATTCCTTTAAATCCAGCTTCACGTGAAAACCTTTACTAACTGCGCCGTTTACTAGAGATTCTAGTTACCCATTAACGGGAAAATATAAGCTCTGGCAGAACCATGCTAGTGTTTAGACTACTAAGGACACAACAATAAGGTGATGGTCATGTTAGGAAGAGTCTTGAGTATATTCTTAAAAGAATATTCATAGACTAACACCTACCTATTCTATAAAAGATACCGTCACGGTTTTATCAGGACCTTCATGTGTTTTTTATCGATCTCTAATCATGTGAAGGATTGTTGGAAAACTTGATGAAAATATTATTTTCCCTAACTTCTAACGCAAATAATTTTATTAACATATGAGATAAGTAATTTAAAATTTATGTAGTTCTGTTCTCATTGTTGGGAACTTAGTTATAAGCTAAGATGTGAATAAAATGAAGTTAAAATAAATGAGATGTCGATGCACAAAGTAGTGAGTTCAAAGTGAAACTTTACAAGAAGAAAAATAGGTAAAACATGTCTCGTATAGGTGGGTGAACAAACCATAGAGTGGTTGATAAGGGGCCTAATATGCTTGCTAAGCTTCTTTAATTCCATTTTACTCCAACTCATACAACATGCGTAGTGAGGTACAAACTTCGGTTTGAATGATCTAAATTATTCTAACTTGTGAATGCATGTGACTTGTGGACATAAAAGCTTGGCCAAAACACCGAGGCTTGCACAACCAGGATATAATTTTTCTGAACGGGTACAACTAAACTAAGTTTAGAGTCGGCCTTCTGAAGTTTTGTTGACCCTTCTCTGAACATGGTTGTCTATTAGAGATGCCCTATTGATCGGGTTCGTAAGTCTTTGAGTTGTCGTGGAGACTTATGTAGTTAACCTCAAACGTTCAGTTGAGCTGTTAATTTGGTTGAACAAATACGAACTTTGGTAACCGGTGTTGTTAAACAGAAAATCGGTTTCTTTGAGCCTTTGTTATGCAGTTTAGTTGCTAATTAAAATTCGCTAATTGCAATTAAAAACCGCCGAGCATTTTTTTTGAGAGAGTTATAAAATGAAGTTGTTGATTCATTTTACTATATACAATAGACAAGGGATATGTGAAAACGATCAAAAATATATTGTTATAAGAGAGTAATATGTATTTTGTAGTTATTATAGTATGTTTTGAAAACGCTATCATACTATATTATTTAAGAAATAAAGAAAGTATTTTATTTATTTATTCTTTACTATATTATGTTTGAACTTTTCATTTATTTGATTTTCATGACATATTCAACTTTGTGGTTAAGAGTCGTTTTAAATGATTTTGATTCTATCAAACAACTTAGCATTCATTATTTAAATCATGCATATATATATTTGTAAAATAGCTTATTTAAGAAAATGACAATAAGTAACTTACGAATTTCTTCACCCGTTCATAGGTGATTAGATTATTTTTGTGATTATTAAGTGTCACAATTGGGGATTCTATATCAACTTGATAATATTTTAGTAGTAAATTAAATAAATCCATATCAACTATTAAGGTAGCTAAGAGAATATAAAATGTGTGTTTATCATTAGAAGGCAGCTTGTCATTTAAAAAAAATCTTTTAACGGAAACATAGTTTGGTAGATTTATTATTAACTGTGTTAAATATCACGTTTAAACAGGGATGTCATGTGGCAGGTTTAGATTAGTTTTTTTTTTTTCTTTTTCTAGTTTTCTGTGTTTAAATATATATACTCACATAGTCTAGTACCCCAAGTAAAGGAGACCGGGCACGAGCCCAGCTTGTCCGTTCCTTGGTTGCTCACGTGGTTTCAAACCCCCCCCCCCCGGGTTTCCGGTTCGTTGACGTCAGCAAGTCCCCATTTTTTTTTAATTTCAAATGTACCGCTGGAACATGTTTATACTTATCTACGTTGTTCAGAATCGACCCGTTGCAGCATGCGCCTCGCCACAGCGCAAGGATATGATTCTACCGGTTCATGTAATATAAAAAGTGTAAGGTTAATCTGGCAACTTTATCAAACACAACATTTATTTAGTTCTCTTAAATAAAACAAAAAGAATTTCCTCCACTTATCTCTCATGACAAACCCCCGCACATGCTTCCAAACCATTGTTATTATTAATAATAAAATACCTAATAGTGTTAAACTAGTTTGTGAGAAACATGCGTTGCGGCGTAGTGTTGATAATATTCAAAATTTATAAAAAGAAGCGAAACATTGACGTAAATCCGCGCGTTGCAGCGAACGCGTTGATAATATTCGAAACTTTATACTAAAAAAAACAAAAAACTTGAAAAATTTCATGTCGGAACATTGATTAAAAAATCAAGTTATTGAAACTTAGATAGAAAAAAACGCGTCACAATGTCATATTCGTAATTTAAAAAAACATTACGTTATTGTGGAAAAAATTAAAATATATTATATTTGACACGGGTTAATTTAAAAAAAAGTATATCAAAACATGAATAAAAATAATCACGTGATAACGATGTATTTAGAATTTTGTAAAAATTATATTTTAAAAGTTATAATTGAAAAATAAAATACGTAAATAATATTAGTTATAGAATACGCATGTCATTTGATTTTAATCAAAAGTTATATCAAAATTAAATTGTGTAAAATTGGAATTTGGAGCTTTCACAGTTGTCCAAATGCATTAACGCAATGAGCATTATTGCCAAAAAAAAATAAAAAAATAGAAAGAATCACAAAGTAAATGATTTGAACTCGCATCCTCAAACGTGGAAAAATTGGTTCTAACTGCTTGGACCAAAATGTATATATAATATGTGTTAATTAAAAATTAATATATTTACTATTCACATCGGTTGTTATCAATACTATATTATAATACATTTGCTAAGTATGTGACTGTCATTTTATATTAATTTTTAAGAGTTTAAAGCGGCAAAGTTGTCTTATATGAATTTAACTACCTTTATTATCTTTTACACATACATACCAATTACGAAATTCTTTACAAATCTAATTATGTAAACAATCAATTTTCTGTTTAACTAACCCTCAAAATTGTTTTTGTTTCGTACGATTTAATATTTACTTTATTTTATAAATTTTTATTAAACATTCATATCAATATGATATTTAACCAATTAATTGTTTAATCGCTTCACCAGTGTCTGTGTTAATATTTTGCGTTACCGACCGCATCGCGCGTGCACCCCTCTGCTATATATATAAACCGAGTTGTTTCTATTTACACGGCTCGTTCGATGACATAAATCGTTAGCTGAACTATGAGAATGGATTTTCATATTGTAAACCATGAGCCTAACCATTATTGGTTATAGCTTTTGAATTCCTTTGATTTGAAAGGTTAACGATTTATAATCAATGTTAAAATAATGAAATCGGAAGGGAAAAAGAACACTTATCAAAGAACTATATATATTTTTTTAATTGCAACTTATTGTAAAAACTATATTTTTTAAGATAGTTTAAAAATAAAAAAATATTTGGATAAAAACGAACGAAATTTATATTACTATGCTTATTTGTCGTGAAAGTAATCCCCCTGGCACGTTTGATGAGTTCTTTAGTTTTATGTTTTGACAGTTGGCTTGCCAATTTCTTTCTTGATCATTAAGGATTTAAGTCATCAAAGAGGTTGTGGTGTAGTGGTTGAGGTGAGAACTGAAGTATCAAAGGACCTGGGTTCAATCCCTGCCACCATCATTAATTTCTGCGGCATCGTAAATGAGGCCTTTTAGGCTGATGCTTCAGGGTTTTACCCACGCCGATCCAGGGTTGGAGTCTCGGCTCTCCCTCAAGCCCGGAAGGGGCCGTATTGGGTGGGGTTTTCCTTAAAAGCTCTCCAACTCTAACGTCAAGTGGGCTCGGTTAAGTCAACATATTGGCCGGAGTTGGACAAGACTCTCCCATGTGACGGAGGGTGTGACGTCACACATTCAATGTTGGTCTTGCAAAAAAAAATTAAGGATTTAAGTCAATGTCTCATTTATATTTTTAGGAACCGCGCTTTAGATATGAAGTTCTTTTTTTTATTTTTAAGATTCAGTTTTAAAATAGTTTAATGTTAAAACTTAGGGTGGTGGGAGTGGTACCCTCCGACCCAAAGTACCTTCCCAAATTAGATCAATTAAAAGATGTCACCTTACTTAGCCAAACTATCATCTCAAAATACCCTTCATGGTGGGAGTGATACCCTCCAAATACCCTCAAACTACCCACTTTAACGGTCATTCCTTACACTACCCGCACACCTTGAATAGCGGGTATATATACCTGCTAAACCTTCACTCCACTACCCGCACAACTTCTACCTCCTGCTACCCGTTTTAGTAGGAGTGGTACCCGCATTGTCACACCCCGACCGATGGCGGAATCATCAAGGCGGACAATGTGATGATTGTTCAAAAGCACATGATAGCTAAAGGTTGCATAATTCATTAATTTAATTTAAAGACAACAAGATCCAAATACAATACATTCCAAATAACCTAGTCTAGTTCAAAACATTGATTTATTTAACTAGGTCCATAGTCCTTAAGTGGAGAAACCTTCGACAAGTAGTCACATATCCAAACCTGAAACATTATTTAAATCAAGTGTCAACTAAAAAGTTGGTGAGTACATAGGTTTAGTAAATCCAGTAAATAGTAGTGTAAATCGTTTTGCAACTCATTGTTTATCTGGTTAAACATAGCATATGATGTAACATTTATTTAATCACAATTCAAACCGAGTTTGACGCGCTTGAACAGAGCACAACAGCTAAGTCCGGTATGCTTGAATATAGTTACCCACTATATCCGGTATGATTGAATATAACACGCGGTTATATCCGAGTATGCAGTAATAAACACCCTAACCGGGTGGGCTGGTCAGGCACAATAGATCTATCAATATTACAGTTGGTTGTCTTGTGTTTAAATGTATGTACATCCAAAGAATAAGCATATAGTCTCATGTATAACACGTATAAACAATGTGAGTAGCATGTATAATGTTTCACCCCAAAATGTATGAAAATGTAAAATAGGGGCTATGTAACTCACCTGGCTAGCGGATGTTTTTAAATCCACAAGTGCGGGTGATAAGGATGTTGAAAACTAAGCACGATGAAATCCTATGTAGATAAATACGTATTATTGTATGTTTGTATGTGCGTATTCGTATTTAAATGTATATCGGTTTTATAATAATATTCCTTAATATTTATTTATAAAATATGGTAGGAATATGATAATGGTTTTGTAAAACTTTAACTTAAAAATATATATATATATATTGTTTTAAACAAGTATTCATTATATTTAATGTATTTATAAATAATAATAACAAATAAAAGAAAATTCTTTATTTGACTAATCATGTTATATAGTTTAAAATTTGTTTTAACAAGTTTATTAAAAATATTGCAAGATTTATAAAAATGAGACCTTTTACATATTAAATGTATTTTAATAAGTTTATAAACATGTTACAAGATTTATAAAAATATAGGACATTTTATATATATATATAAATGTGTTTAAACAAGTTTATAAAAATGTTGTAAGTTTTATAAAAATATTGGACATTTTATATATAAAAAATGTGTTTAAACAAGTTTATAAAAATATTGTAAGTTTTATAAAAATATTGGACATTTTATATATAAAATGTGTTTGAATAAGTTTATAAAAATATTATAAGATTTAAAAAAAATTGGAATAGTTTATAGATAAAAAGATTGTTTAATAGATTTCAAAATAAACGAACGATCAAACCGACTCATTTTAGTCTTTAGTGTATAAAAATAATATTAAAATAAGTTAAGATAATTAAATAAAAAAAAAACGAAAATAGGAGCAAAATGGGGTTGGGCCGTAGGCCACCCGGATCGAACCCGCGACCTGATACACAAACACACACACGCATAACCAGTCGGGCTACTGCCCATCGCTGGTTATGTGTGTGTCGTTTAATTGATATACACGCAACCCGTGTTGGTCGCTGGTCCTCGGCAATCCGGCAACCGCGTCCGAGGACTTGAGATTGCTCGGTAATCCTCGAGCGATTGCCGAGATTTCGTCGGGGATTGATTACCTGACGATGACAGAAGCTAATGGACCCGAAATGAGGCTCGAACTTGGTCGCGAAGTGTCCGGTCGGCAAGGCTTCGGAACTCGAAAATGTCACAAGTGGGAATCGACTTCTGGATGGAATTAAACTTCGAAACTTTGGTCACAGCTTCTTTCAGGGACGACGAATGCGATGGTAATCTCAATTTGGAGTGAGAATGTGTGGACGGAGGGTAACGAGTTCGAGCAGGGCCGACAATGGCTATTTATGGCCGGGCCTGATTCTTATGCTCGAACGTGCAATTGGACACGTCCCGACATAAGTCTGGACGAGGCGAAGCTAACCCGACATTCGACAGGCGTGGAGGTGGCCTGTCGAGCACGAATTCGGATGTGGTAACTCGGCCACCAACAGGATCGGATGATCCTTATGTTGGGGGAACAAATTGGTTGAGGGTTCTGGTTCGCGTGGGGGAGACGAAGCCAGAGGTGCTTTTGTCGGGCGTTGAGGTGCAGGGAACAATCCTGTCGGGCGTTCGCCGGAGAAAGGCTCGGACCGCCGGACAAAGGGGGAAGAGGTGACCGGATAATCGATTTGTGTTTTGACAGATTTAGTCCCTGGAGTTTGGTTTGATACGGAATAGCCCTTAAATTAAATACCGGATGAATCCCTGTGGTTTCATTTGACCAGAAACAGCCCCTCAACGATTTTAAATTTTAAATCCTTTTAGTTTGGTTAATTACAATATAACCCCTGAACTTTTATTTAAATAATTAATTAGATTTCTTTTTCAATTTCAATTAATTTATTTTATACTTATATATTTTATAAATCCACTTTCTTTAATAAAACTAATCTTTTTAAATAATTATCTTTTTGAAATAATGCATTAAATTATTTATTTAAATCATTAAGTTTATTTAACTTAAATTCTTTTAAACTAAAATGAAATATAAGTTTATAAAATTTATAAAACTTATGTTTTTATTTAAAAATCCATCTTTTTAAATGGTTAATTTAATAAAATTGAAAACCATCGATTTATTTATATAAATTATTTAATTTAATAACATAATTTACATAGTTTATAACCTTAAAATATTTTTAAAATTTACTTTAAAAATACATAAATTGTACGCCAATTTGTATAAATTTGATTAAATATACGTGTATATGATTTGAAATAGAATGTTAATATTTATGTGACAATTATTACAACAAAAATTTTGAAAGGTCACACGCATGGTACCCGTCTCCCACTCCCAGTACCCTTACAACATAATATGTGTTTGGCTAAACGTACCTCACCTTTACCTGTCAAACCATCACCCGTCAAAAAAATAACTTCAATATTTTTTTTCTTCTTTTGGTTTTTACCTTTTCTTTATCTTCTAGCTAGTAAATGATTCCAAAAAAGTGTGAAGTGTCACTCTCAAATTCAATCTCCTCTTTTTTTTTTTCCCTATTAAAAATTGTGGTCGATATTTGACAGTCTTTTTAAACGGTTACATTTATTATTTTCTAAAAATTGACAATATTACTTAAACTTGGTAATAAAGTAAATCTTTAATTTTGCAATTAGTTTTGTTATTTAAGGTTAAAAATTAAAGTTATCATTAATTGTAATTAGAATTTTTTTTCCTAATTTAAAAATAATAATACCAAGATTAACGGAATTAAAATATTTTCAAATACAATTTCGGATATCTATATCTATACTATATAAT
This sequence comes from Smallanthus sonchifolius, assembly GCA_023525975.1. Classification (NCBI taxonomy): domain Eukaryota; kingdom Viridiplantae; phylum Streptophyta; class Magnoliopsida; order Asterales; family Asteraceae; genus Smallanthus; species Smallanthus sonchifolius. Next base: position 44,980,095 of record CM042023.1, read on the forward strand.
AAATAAAGATTTTTTCATATCACGTGTCGCCTCCATATTTATTCTTATCATTTTTCTCTGCATCTCTCTCTTATTTAATACACTTCCATCTTTTAATAATAATATATATATATATATAAAGAAAGGGTTGAGTTGAAATGCTAACCACTAATTTATGTGATAACCATGATAACCACCCTACAACCAATCAAATAATTAACATTAAATATAATTATTTTTAATTTAAAAGGGTGTTTTGGTAATTGACTATCCATTTTATATTAGGTATTTATTTGTATTAACAAAAAATCCCTAAATTATCTCCATCATCTTATACTAATAAATAAAGGTTTAACTTGGACACTTATCACTTTCTTATGCATCATCACATTGGTTTTCCCGCATTTCTCTCCTAATAAATACGTTTGTGTCTTATTAAACTAACTTAGAACTCTTGTCTACACACGGGTGAAAAATATCAATACATAAAATTTTTAAATATTTATGTATATATTTTACAGGTGTAAGAATGTATTACATACACTAAGAATAGAAAAAAAAAATCCAAAATATGTAAAAATTAATATATAATTGGGTTTTGAAAATATGTAAATTACTATTTAATATAATTTGAATTTCATTACTATTTGTATGAAAATAATAATTACATAATTAGATTTTAAAGTTTCTTATAATAAGGGATAATTTAAAATAAATGTGTTTTATTAGTATATAATTAGTATTTTTTTTTTAAATATATTATTATTAAAAGATAGAAGTGTATTTAATAATAGAGAGAGGCGGGAAAAAAATAATGAGAATGAATATGGTGGCGACATGTGGCATGAAAAAAAATTTATTTATTATATAGTATAGATAATAAAATAATAATGATATTATAAATATATTGTTAAAGAAAAATACTAATTATATTAAATAAAAATATATAATAGGAAATCAAAATATAACTAATTAAATAAAAATACTAATTTGTTATATACACACATTTCCACTTGATATATATCCAGACGATCATAATTGTATGACAAGTTATGACGTATTTACAAATTTAAATTTATAAGTTATATCGTTTTCAATATACAACACGTGTAATACACGGGATTCTAACCTAGTTTAACATTAAAGTCAAAATATATTCTTAACCATCATTCATAATTAGTTTGATCATTTTTCCATTGCCATTCTTAAAATGTTCGTTGATCATTTTTCCATTGCCATTCTTAAAATGTCCATTGTCATTCTTAAAAGGGTGTTTTCGTTTTAAGGTATTCATCTCAACAAAAATCACAATTTATATTTTATTTTAATTTTTTATTATTTTTTCAGAATTGATATAAAAATCTCCCTATTTTTTTGGTTGTTCCATATATGTAAAACATGCCTGACAATGCTTTTGTACCAAATCAAATGTATATAAATTAACCAACAAAAATAACAACCACTTTTACCTTACTTATCAAACCAAATAGTTGCATAAGTTAGCAAAAATACAATTCCAGTTTATGATCCAACCTAAAAGAACAAAATTAGTTCATAATACAGCATCGACGTTGAAATACAATGGCCTTGTTGGTATACCATCGACCTTAAAATACAATAGCCGCTTGATAAATTTAGAGACAGCAACAAAAAATTGGTGAGACGATGAACGGGTCCTAATCCCAAACCATTGTTTGAGTCTGCAAACCTTCTTTCTTTGCATTTTTCACTCCTCGTTTTACTTGTCATCCTCAGCATCACTCTTCTTTTTCTTCTTGTCTTTTCTGTTATTAAATGTAACCAAGGTAGTTTAACACAACCAATCATATTTTTAGTTATGTACTAATAAAAAAGTTTCATAACATATTTACAAAATATTACGTATCAGGGGGTGTATACATACATAAAACAAAATCAGTACCAACATTGTTTATTAATTCATAAATACATATATGTATTCGTCTTGTACTAGTATTTATATCCAACTCAATAGCAAAACAATATTTTATTTGTTATATTCATATTTCTATCATGGTTGTATGAATATACAGAACCTTCTCAATAACAAAATATGTTTTTTCTTTAATCATATACATATGTGTACTAGTGTTTATATTCATATTTCTATCATGGGTATATGCATATGTATAAAATCACTTTATACATATATGTATCAATAGTGAATGCACCTGGTTGCTTTTGTGAATGAGCAGCAACTTAATCGGGTTTATCATCTATATTTTGAACCCACCCACCTCAGTAAGAAAATTTGATTTTATACCTACATATACGTATCAGGTATCACAATAACTAACAACTTTGTACTGTTTAAGAATGATGCGGAATAAAACGAATGTCAAAAAAAGGTTGGTTAGTCACATTACCTAAAGGTTCTATCCACCTCTGTTTCCTGCACTTGTTTATCCCTATCCGACTCAGATTCTTTGGGATCCCTGCACATATGTATCAATCCCATATAATGATATCAAAAATACATATACGTACCAATGATTATAATTTACGAGAAAAAAAAAGATGTAAATGAAACTCATTATAAACTACTTACTTTTCCACAACAGAAGCTGTAACTATGTAATTCCAGATCTTCTTTTCTTCTGTGGTCAAAAATTTTATTATGTCAATATTCCTAACAACATACGGTGAACACAGCATCGAAGATGCGTGTGTCATGTGCTTTCATTTTCTTTTTCTACCTATCTTGTTCTCAATTACATCTGTATTCTTAGTAGTTGGTTCATCCACACATGTCCTGTCCACAGAACCACCAATGATCCCCTGGATGTAGGAACTCTTGAGGAATTCTGATGAAACGAATTGGATACTGTAGCAACAAAACATGTAGAATTTCCACAACCATTGGTATTGTCATCATCTTGAGTAGAGCAATTCCCGGACTAGATGACTTCGAAGTGGAAGACTTCCCAAAGTAAAGTGAAGGATCTTGAACTTGAGCTCGACTTCCAGTTTCTTTCTTCCTAAAATTCATGTCATGGGCCTGAATCTTCCCTATCGCAGTATCAATAGTCACCTCGTAGAACTTGGGGCTTTCTCTAAGCAATGTTGTGTACATGTCAAACTTGGGAGGTAGTGCATCGAGAAAGTTTTCAACTAACTCATCATCAGGATACTTCAGCTCATAAGCTTTCAGCTCAGTCTGCAAATGATAAAATCTAGAGATCAGCTCATCGGTAGACTCATTCTCCACATACTTAAAACATTTGTATGCTTCCTCAACAACTCACTTTTACTTTTCTTCACATCACTGTTACCCTCAAATCTCTTCTGTAAAGTCTTCCAAAGATCATTAGAAGTGTCATAACCTCGAAAGCTGTGAAACAATTCTCTAGTCAGTGCCATGGTGATATAACCATGTGCTTTCTTTTCTAAGTCATGAGCCTTCTTTTTGTCTTCGTCAAGCCTAGATAGAGGCTTAGGAACAGTCTCACCCAAAAACTCATGCGTCCGATGCTTATACCCTTCCAGAATAGGTATCCACATGTTAGAATCAGTATACGAAACGTACTCCTCGATTCTTGCTTTCCAGTTAGAATAATCATTTACGTTTAGCAACTTAGGTAGTTTCTGCGGAGTCCCTATCTCGTTATCATAATTCAACATACTTCTAATATTCTGAATGTTTGACATGGTGAAATACTTAGTCAAATTTCAGAAAAATCAACTCTTCTTGCGTACTTGGAAACTGGTTTTGCGTACTAAGCAGATTGGTCTTGCGTACATAGACAAGTACGCAGGAACAAGAATAAGTATGCATGTATTTTGGTATTGCGTACTTGGTAAGTATGTAGGAACAACTGATCTGATGCAAAAAACGGTAAGTACGCCAAATCACTTTTTGAACCTGCTCCAACTACTTTTTCCGGTCAATCTCAGGCCACTGGAAAATTCTAAAATCTTCCAAAGTTGTTGTAAACATGAAATTGATCTACCCAAAAGGTTAGAAACTTGATTATAACAAATCCTTAGTGATCAAATCACTCAAACAAACAACAAACAAGGTCCAATTAGAAGATTCAGCCGTGAAAAAAGTCACGAACAGTAGGGATGATTTTTGACAGAAAAATCACCAAATTCAAGTCCAAATACAAGTAATACGGTGTCTAACCAGGTCGAAAATGCTCCTAACAAAACTCATAATACTCAAAAACAAGAGCAATAGCTCTGATACCACTTGTAGGTCCCCGAGTGTAACGGATCTAACTCGTGTCGGTGTGTGACTAGTCTAACAGTGTGCGGAATGCCCTAGGTGGAATGCAATCAACAGGGTAATCAACAACAAACACAAGTAACAAAATCCTTCGTCTATTATCAACAACAACCGATTACAAGAGGCTTTCCAATATTTCTGGAACAATGCGTACTTAGAGACTCCTACAACCGGCTATTTATAGTTACAGACCCAGTTCCTGCGTACCACTAAGTACACAGGACAAACCTCCTACGTACAAGCTAAGTACGCAAGCTATACTATGCGTACTAGCTAAGTACGTAGGAACAAGTCTCCTGCGTACTTGCTTAGTACGCACAACATACATCTGATTGAAAGAAGACAAGTACAAATATAAGTTCAAACATACATGATTACAACTCGATAAGACAAAAGCAATAGAGACTGACTACAAACAATACAACACAAAATACAATACAAGCAGGGATATTCTTCAGAGTGTCTGTCACTAGAAATGCTTCAACAAAGCTCGAAATAAAAATAAAGTATATTGTTACTAAACATTAAAAGTACGGGTATTCAACCATAACTTCAAAACATAGACTAAATAGTCGGCTAACACTAGCTACATTCAAATCTCTAGCTATCCAAAGACAACTAACATCCGCCAGAGATGTGTACTCAAACTATTTTAGGGTTAGTTTACACCGGTGAGTTCATGAAGCAATCACAGTTCAAATCATTCCGTCAACTACTATCTTGAAATACACAATACTAGTAAATCATGCACATGTAAACTCTAATGTTCATCATATAACATTCATGAAGAATACTTGACCAGAAGTAAACCGGGAAATCAATTAGTGAGAGATTAATCTCAAACATACAACAAAAGACCACCAAGGAGACACCAGTTTTTCCCAATTCAAGGGGAACTCAAACTTCCCCAATCAAAGATATGATAAGCGCATTCAAATGTCATTGTATACCGAATAAGATATTCCATGTTAAGTATCTACTATAACATTGTTCTCACCTTCCAAGAAAGATTTTCATTCAAGTTTAAACATTTATAATTTAAACTAAGCACACATCTTGTTTTTAAAAAGGTTTTAGAGGAACTCACCTTGAAGTTAAGCATTCAAATTAATAATCAATGAAACTGACACTAGCCCTCGGTTCCACACAAACCTATGATAAACAAATTACCTGATAGGTTACAAATTAGGGTCCTGACAAGGTTTCTCAGTAAGTCTTAAAGCCTACTCATCTAAAACCAAACCCTAAATCATCCAAATCAAAGATCTAAGTTTTCTAAGTATTGATCATAAGGCACGGACATGCCCTCTAATTAGGGCACGCCCGTGCCGACTAAGTATGTAGTCGGTCATCGGCCAAGTTCTTGACAATTCAAATCAGACTCTACAATTTGTATGCATGGGCGTGCGTTACGGCGTATGACGGTGCATCATCATGACATAACTAGTAACTTATTGTTTTCGACAATAATTTCATAACCGGACCGGACAACGATCCGGACTCCGTAAAGGTTCACTTGTTGGACTGGTCGGACCGAAATTAAGAACCAGCTAACTTCATAATAACTTAATAACTTAAAAATATATTAAATTAAGAATACTGAAAAAGTATATGTAGGTCCAAAGGGGGTCTCCAACGGATCTTTGGATCTGATCGTCAAACACTAAGCACGTGTGCAGAATCCGAATGCGTAGTGCTCGTGTGCAATATGAATCAATCACAAGATAACAAGCTAGAACATGTCAACACAAACAAGTAAATATCAATGTTTTTTATTTCAATCAAAGTGCAAGTATAGAGAGTCTGAACGTGTAAACTTACAAATGAGTAAACCTATACTATTTTTAGAAACAGAAAAACATTCCAACACTAAGTCAGTTTCACTTGACATGCATCAAGCGAACTAAATTAGGGGGGATGATTTGTAACAAACCAAAAATACAAAAATATAACATTGTTTGTTTAAATAATATTGTGAGGGTGAAACTGGATCAAATCTAATTTGAGGTTTAACCCTTAAAAGATGAATTCTTGACTTTTGGTAGAAAGGGCCAAAACTGGAAGTGCAAGGGTCTATTGTGTAACTTTTAAAAAATCTGAATTGAAAGGGAAAGGGTGTTACGTGTGTGTTTGTGTCGTATTTTGCAAAAGAGAGGAGAGGAAGAAGAGGGTTGATCAAGAAACGAAATTCTGGAGCTTTGCATGTGAGATTAGAAGGATTTGGCGGGTTCATCTTCTTGTAATTACCTGGTAAGTATCTCCTACATCTCTTAATTCACCATTGTTGGTGATTTTGGTGTTCTTGAAGTAAAATTTGAACTAGGGCTGAATTGAGTCATTTGGTTGGTGAATGACTTGATTTAAGTACTAATCTAACCTAATTAAAGGTAATGGGAAGTAGCTAACTTTATTTACTTACCAAATTTGATGATTCAAGAATTATGGTTCTTGAGGGAAATTTGGGGGCTTCGTGTTTAATGATGTTAGAATGTTAAATCGAGGTTGGATAAGTGTTTTGGGAGTTAATAAACACTCAATTAACCATAAAGCCCCAATTAATTTGGTGTTTTCTAAAATGGGAGTTTTAGTGAACATGGTTAATTTCCCTAACGGGTCAAAATGGGTTGGGAGTTCTATATGGGGATTGGAGGTTTGGTTAAGGTTGTTTTGACCATATTAAGTAAGGATGATAACATTGGGGGGGTCATTAGATTACTAAACAAGGTGTAGATGTTTAGGTAATCAAGTAGTCAAAGGTGAATATCAAGTCGGATCATCTAAAGATAAAGGTAAGTGTTTGGCACTTACTTAGTAATGATAGAAGGTGTTGAACACACATGAATGTTATGCGTTTTAATGTTATGGGTTAAATTTCAAGCAGGATCCTGAATGATGCATGACCTGGAATCCAAGATCCTGGTAACTTCAGTATCGTGAATATTAATGCTACTAACGGCTATTTGTGCTCTATTTCTTTTATATGCGCAGGTAAAACGTGTTGACTCGTCTATCCCTGAAGAATCGGACGAGAAGTCAAAGAGAACGTGTAAAACTTGCGAGAGAAGCTCAATAACGGTCATATTTGGAGACCGAGTAGGGCTCCGGGATCTTCGAAAAGTTAGTTAACTTGTATTTCTTATATAATCAGCAGCTTGGTCGATTAGAAAACACCAAACAAACACTTAGCATTATCGAATACTCGCAAATAAGCTCTGTAACACCTAGATCTCGATCATTTGTAGCTCACATTTGCAATCTTTTTTACCATTTATTCAAGAAATGAGGCAGGTGTCGATTGTCACTTCCCGATGTTTTATGCCGGAGATCCTGAATGATCAAGGGCTATCCTCGTAAACAACTGTGTCACTCTATATTGATTTACATTGATTTTACAAGCACACTACCTCACTTTCTAAGTTTGGTTATAAAATTAGTCTTGTTAATTTTTACCCAAAACAGTTTGGCGCCCACCGTGAGGAAAGTGGTGCTTTTCATCTTCAAATCTTTACTAAAAGTTGTGTTCAATCACTATATTTCAAAGCTATTTTCGAAAATGTCATCCCAATCCCAAAATATTTCTGTTTCTGCTCCATATTCGAGCTTTGGGTTGGTCAACCCTATTCCTCCTCCTCCATTTCAAAAAAGTGTTAATAAGCCAAAGAAAACTACTCCTACGGGTTTTTCGGGATCCGGAATACCTACCGGTGGACCTGTGATCGTATCAAACAATGATATTCTCGATCTGTTCTCGGAGATGAAATAACAAATGGAAAAATAGAGGAAGACTAACCAAGCACTGTTTTTGGGAGATTGAGAAGGTTAACGAATCAAAGAAACCAGTGGAAGTGACGACCCCGCTGCAACCAAGGATTTTGGATTTTAATTATTCAGGATACCCATGAATCCATAAGGGAGACTTTCTTCCTATGCAAACAGGAATCACTGCAGTTGGCCCTACCCCGGCTGTTAGAGTTCCCAAAAATCAGGATCTCGGAGTTACTCCGGGATCATCATTCCAAAATCCTGAGAATGGTAACACCTTTAATCAATTTTCGAATACTAAAAAATTTGTGCAGGAGACAGGAATCACTCCGTCCATGGCCAAGGGGTTAAAAAAGCTAAGAGAAATGATCTCTAGTGTACCAGGTGTGGCCCAACCTATACCGGAGATATCCTCTACCAGTCACAGGATCTCCAGATTCGTTCCACCGTTATGTGATGCCGAGATCCCCAAGCGCTTCCAGACTCCTAACATGAAGTTGTACGATGGAACTACAGATCCCGAGGAGCATGTCGCGCAGTACAGGGAACGGATGGAAATAAACCCCATTCCCTTGGACCTAAAGGAAGCCTGCTTATGCAAAGGCTTCGGCTCTACCTTAACAGGATCAGCCCTGAAATGGCTACTTAACGTTAAACCTTATTCTATTACTTCATTTGCTCACTTAATCAATTTGTTTAACAATCAGTTCTCTTGCAGTAGGACCTTTGAAAGATTAACAAGTGACTTCTACAGGATAACTCAGAACAGCGGAGAGTCCCTTCGGGAATATGTCAGCAAGTTCGGGCGGGAATCCCTGGATATCCCGAACCTTGACGTTGCCACTGAAGTCCAAGCCTTCAAGATGGAACTATAAAAGGATTCTCAATTTTACAAAGACCTTGTTATGAATCCTTGCAGGAACCTTGATGTCACACCCTGAAATTCCACAACGGGTTACCCGCGGGTTGTGACTGTCAAGGATCATCAGTCCCGGTCATTTCGAACAACCTCTAACTGGTTTTCGAAAAGACATTCCGTTTGAACATCATACAAAATCAAATAGTAATACAGAGTTTGAAAATGCGGAATGTAAAGTGCGGAAGCAAAAGTAATGTTGCAAAATACAGAAGCATGACAAATTAGGTTCCCATAAACCTAAGCTTCTAAATGAAAACATGCTGTGGGACTCTTGGAGTGCAATCCTAGTCCGTGTATGAATGCTTAGCGACCTGAGATAAACATGCTTAAAGTGTCAACACAGGGTTGGTGAGTTCACAGGTTTAAGTAACAGAAATAGAAATGAAAACAGTGTAACAGTACGCATGTATACCATTGATTCGATTGTTGATCAGACAATAAACATTAACTATATAAGCAACACCGAAACCGAAGCTCAACGAAGGAATGCAGAAACTAGCATTTTGCCTCTTACGTGCCCAGCACGCAATGGGTTAGGTCAATTATGCACCCGTTTGACTCCCAGTCAGAGTTAGCGCGACTAACCCGGGTGGGGGTTGTTAAACCCAATAGTACTATTCATGAATCACCTCGCTTTGTGTAATAATTAACGGTTCGAATATGAGAGGACTTTATGTGCGGGAAATGCACCCACTTATATAAATTAAAGCGAAATCAAAGTAATTGTCATACGACTAAGTAAGAAAATGGTTTAGCATGTATCTCCCCCAATTGGAAAAGTAAGTAAAATGGGGCCGTGAAAACTCACCTGGAATGCGGTGAATGAGAAATGAAAGCAACAAGAGAAATCGAGTAACTCCGGGTAACCGACCTAACCGAGCCCTAAGAATTAATAAGGCTATAAGGTCTATGAACGTAAACATGGTTTATGTAACCACATTCATCCAAACGACTCAACGTTGAAAGGTTACATTGACGTTTTGAAAAGGTTTGACCAAAGTTGACCGAGGTTTGACCGAGGTTTGACCAACTTTGACCAAGGTTTGACCAAGTTTGACTAATGTTGACTAATGTTGACCAATGTTGACTAGTGTTGACCAATGTTGACCAATGTTGACCAATGTTGACCAATGTTGACTAGTGTTGACCAATGTTGACTAGTGTTGACCAATGTTGACTCATATTGAAGTCATGTATAAACAACACACAAGTAACATATAAGTTGTAAACATGTAACACATAAGCATCATACAAGTTATACATGTGTAGCATAAGTAGCATATAAGTTGTACATGTGTGACACGTAAGGAACATATAAGTTGTACCTAAGTAATGTATAAGTAACACCTTGTGACATAACATACATGCTTCAACTAGTTGCATAAGAAATTAACATGTGATAAGTGACATAGCATTTGCACCTCTTAATGGCATATTTCATACACATAATTCATGTCATCATATTAATAACCTATTAGTACCATTTCAATTCTTTTAAACAAGTAGCATAACATGTCATTGAAATTCCATAATTCTTAACATAACAAAGTTTCCATTTTTTTTTGATAATTAGGGTTTTAGTACATCTAAGGTGTCATAGCTCAAACAAACAAGTTGTACATGAATTTATACTATTAACATACTAGTAACATGATCCTATGCATTTACTTTCTATTTCAAGCAATTATGAAGTTTTCTCAACAAATAAAGTTTCCTTATTTAGCAAGGTTCACCAAAACATGTCATAACACAACTTCAAATTACATATTCTTGTATAAGTCATCTATTCATATGATAATGAAGCTATATAATCCATTTTAAACATTTATAACCTACACATGCCAAATATGAACAATTAAAGTTTCCTTTTTAGGAAAGTGGTCCAAACGACCCTATTGCACATGTGTAACCTCAATTAACTCTTTTTACTACTTTAATATATATTATAGAACCATAATATCAAGTTTTTATCCAATAGAAACTCATAACACAAAATATGCAAAATTAAAGTTTCCTTAAATAGTAAGTTGTCCATAACCGAGTGTAAAACAACATTTTAACCAAAAAATTTATATTTCCTATCTATTCCACTATTATGTGTACCATTTAAACCAACAAACATATCACACATCAAGTTTTGCAAAAATGCATCCAACAAAGTTTCTATAAATAGAAACGAGCAAATAATGACCTAAACAAATATTTCGAAACATAAAATGTGCATATGTGCATCAACAACTCATTATTATGAAATCTTTTAGTTAAAACAAGCATTATAACACTTTGAACCAACAAAACTCGTTTGGATGATGGTAGCTCTACACATGGCCGAAAATGATGAAAAAAAATGGGTAGATTCTTACCAAAAGCAAGTATGATGTTAGAAATGATGTGTTCTTGTCTTGTTTCACCTTGAATCACCCTTGAATGGCCTTAGAATCACTTGAAATGGATGAGAAAGCTTGAGAGAGGTGGTGGCTAGGTGGTGATGGTGGCGGCCGAATGGAGGGAGGGGGGGCTAGGGTTTGTGAAATGTGATTAGGGTAAAAGTGAGGGTGTGTGGGGTTTAAGGGATTTTTAATGGTAATGGGTTTGGGCTTTTCTATCTTGCAAGGCTTTTTATTAAGTAAATGGGCTACTAATATGGATTACTAACACTAATTTGCTGAATTATTTAGCCCAAGTAAAGAACCCATCATTTTTATAAAAATCTAATTTAGTGTTGATGGCACATATCGCGTATTTGCTTAAAAACGTTAAAATAAAAGTTGTTTTAAAAATTCCGGAAAAATTCACATAAGCATGAAATATTAAATCACAGTATTACATATAATTTTTACACACCAAATATATGTCTAAATGTTATTTCTAATATTCGTTAACGTTCGTGTGACAGGACGCGTGTGTGACCCGGTAATCCGTCCGATTACCGATACATGTAATGAAATGAAACGAATGAACTTGTTATATGAAATGTGTACTTAATTAACCTATAATTAAGTACGATGCAAGTGTAATCACGTGAATTCAAGTAATAGTCGGGTATGGATATTAACCTGAATTTGCCGGGTGTCACATACTCCCCCTGTTAAAAGGAATTTCGTCCCGAAATTCAGTTCGCGTCACTGATAGACGGCGTAGTTTTGAACAAGTGAGGGTATTTACGCTTGAATTGATCCTCGCGCTCCCAAGTAAACTCTGGTCCACGTCTAGAATTCCAACGAACCTTAACTATGGGAATGCGGCTTTGTTTTAACTGTTTGACCTCGCGGTCCATGATCTCGACTGGTTCTTCGACGAAGTGAAGCTGATCGTCTATTTGAATCTCCTCCAATGGTATGACTAGTGTCTCGTCTGACAAGCACTTCTTCAGATTTGACACGTGAAACACGTCATGAATGCCACTGAGGGTTTCTGGTAGGTTGAGTTTGTAAGCAACAGGACCAATCCTTTTCAGAATCTCGAAAGGTCCAATGTAACGAGGATTAAGCTTTCCACGCTTGCCAAAACATATCACTCCTTTCCATGGCGAGACTTTCAGTAGTACCTTGTCTCCCACTTGAAATTCTAATGGTTTGCGTCTCACGTCAGCGTAACTCTTTTGACGATCACGCGCGGCCTTGATACGTTCGCGTATCTGTACAATCTTCTCTGTAGTTTCATGAATAACTTTTGGACCTGTGAGTTGTCTATCTCCCACTTCTGTCCAGTAAATCGGCGATCTACACTTTCTTCCGTAAAGTGCTTCGAATGGTGCGGCCTTAATGCTAGTGTGGTAGCTGTTGTTGTACGAAAATTCGACCAACGGTAGATGGGCATCCCATCCGTTCCCGAAGTCAACCACGCAAGCTCTGAGCATGTCCTCCAGGGTCTGGATGGTCCTTTCACTTTGACCGTCCGTCTGGGGGTGGTATGCAGTACTCATATCTAGCCGAGTACCCAAGGCTTTCTGTAAGGATTGCCAGAATCGGGATGTGAATCGACTATCCCTATCTGAAATGGTGGAGATTGGCTCTCCATTTCTTGTGACTACTTCCTTTAAGTAAGTTCTGGTTAGTTTCTCCATCTTGTCCGTTTCTTTAATGGGAAGGAAGTGCGCAGATTTGGTTAGTCTGTCGACAATTACCCAGATTGTGTCACAGCCATTAGAGGCCCTGGGCAATTTCGTGATGAAGTCCATTGAAATATGTTCCCACTTCCACTGTGGGATCTCTGGTTGTTGGAGTAACCCTGATGGTTTCTGATACTCTACCTTGACCTTAGCACAGGTCAAGCATTTACTGACGTAGGTAGCAATTTCGGCTTTCATGTTAGGCCACCAATAATGTTCCTTGAGGTCATGGTACATCTTGTCAGCACCGGGGTGGATCGAGTACCTGGACTTGTGTGCCTCGTCCATCACCAGATCCCTTAGATCCCCAAAGCTTGGTACCCAAATCCGGTCCATAAAATAATGGATGTCATCGGATTTGACCTCAAATTGCTTGTCCATACCACGTAAGGACTCATGGCATAGGTTTACCTCCTTGATTGCTTCGAGTTGGGCGTCGCGGATTTGCATGGGTAAGTTCGTGTGGATGGTCAACTGTAACGCCCGCACTCGTCGCGGTTTGGGTTGATCCTTCCTGCTCAAGGCATCAGCCACGACGTTTGCCTTTCCAGGATGGTAACGGATAGCGCAGTCGTAGTCGTTTAGCAATTCGACCCATCGACGTTGCCTCATGTTAAGTTCCTTCTGATCGAAGATGTGTTGAAGACTTTTATGATCGGTGAAAATTGTGCACTTCGTGCCATACAAGTAGTGCCTCCAGATCTTGAGTGCAAATACTACCGCTCCCAGCTCCAAATCGTGGGTAGTGTAGTTTTTCTCGTGCACTTTCAGTTGTCGAGAAGCATAGGCTATGACCTTCTCCCTTTGCATTAACACGCACCCGAGCCCTTGATGTGACGCATCGCAGTACACCACGAAATCGTTTGTTCCTTCTGGTAACGATAGGATCGGCGCGCTGCAAAGTTTCTGTTTGAGTAATTGAAAAGCGGTTTCTGCCTTGTCATTCCATTCGTATTTCTTATCCTTGTGTGTCAGTGTGGTGAGAGGTTGGGCTATCTTAGAGAAATTTTCGATGAATCGTCGATAGTAGCCCGCAAGGCCTAAGAACTGTCGTACCTCAGTCGGAGTCTTAGGTGCTTCCCAATTCTTAATCGCCTCGATTTTGGATGGGTCAACATGTATGCCTTTCTCGTTGACCACGTGTCCAAGGAACTGTACTTCGCGAATCCAGAAGTCGCATTTCGAGAACTTGGCGTACAGTTTCTCGACTTTCAGCAATTCCATAATTAACTTCAAATGCTCGGCATGTTCCTCTTTGTTCTGTGAGTATATCAGGATATCGTCTATGAACACAATCACAAACTTGTCCAAGTAGGGCTTGCACACTCGGTTCATGAGGTCCATGAATACCGCCGGTGCATTGGTTAACCCAAATGGCATGACCATGAACTCGTAGTGACCGTAACGAGTTCGGAAGGCGGTCTTTGGAATGTCGTCTTCCTGAATCCTTAGCTGATGGTATCCCGACCGCAGATCGATCTTTGAGTAATAGCTCGACCCTTGTAATTGATCGAACAGGTCATCGATCCTTGGTAGTGGATATCGGTTCTTGATAGTTACCTTGTTCAGTTCTCTGTAGTCGATACACATACGGAACGATCCGTCTTTCTTCTTAACGAACAAGACTGGTGCTCCCCAAGGTGAGAAGCTTGGTCTGATGAAGCCTTTGTCTAGCAGTTCCTGTAATTGGTTAGACAATTCCTGCATTTCCGATGGCGCCAGTCGGTAAGGTGACCTTGCTATCGGAGCAGCTCCGGGTGTGAGATCAATCCGGAACTCGACTTGTCGCTGCGGTGGAAGTCCGGGCAAGTCGTCGGGAAATACTTCCGGATAGTCTCGGACGATCGGTATGTCTTTGATCTTCCTTTCTCCTTCTTTCTTTTCCGTCACGTGTGCTAGGATCGCGTGATAACCCTTCCGCAAGTACTTTCGGGCTTTCATGCAGGTAATGATTCTTAACGTAGCACCACTCTGTTCTCCTTGAATGGTTAGTGTTTCTCCTTCCGACAGTGGAATGCGGACTATCTTCTCGTGACAGACGATTTCGGCTCGGTTCTTGGACAACCAGTCCATACCGACTACTATGTCGAAGCTTCCCAACGTCACTGGCAATAGGTCTATAGTGAAAGGATGATCGGCTAGTGTTAAGACACAACCTGGAATTACTTGTTCTGTCTCTATTAGCTTACCATCTGCTAGCTCTACCGTGTATAAGTAATCTAAGGCGATGGGAGTAATCCCAAGTAATGAGCTAAACTCAGTGGATACAAAACTCTTATCGGCACCCGTGTCAAATAAGATAGAAGCATAGCAGTTGTTTACGAGAAACGTACCAGTAACAATGTTGGGATCCTGCCTAGCCTCGCCGGCTCCAATGACAAATGCTCTGCCCCGAGTGTTTGTATTTCCAGGTTTCCGGTTCTTTGGGCAATCCTTGCGGAAATGTCCGGGATCACCGCACCCGAAACATCCGCGGTTTCCCCCGCCAGCCAGGGCTTGTTCAACTGATCGGCAGCTCTGGGCAGTGTGTCCAAAACGTTTACACTTCTGGCACCGAGAATCTTCACAAGTACCATTGTGGTGAAACTGGCATTTGTTGCACTTAGGTAGGGTTCCAGTGTATGTCCCTCTTGGCCTTTTATCCGGTTGGTTAGCCACAAACACCCGGGCCGGTTCCTGCTTCTTCTGGTTACTAGGCACATAGGATTTGGCAGGAGCATTTTCCCACTTTCTCTTGTTGTCAAAGGTTTTCACAAAACTTTCTTTCTTGTTGAACAGTCCCTGACGGACTGCCTGATCCGTGAGATTATGAGCCAGCCTCACTGTGTTGTGGATAATTGTGGGTTCTGCAGAAGTAACCATGCTTTGTATTTGAGGTGCCAAACCCCAAATGTACCGCTCAATTCGTTTGTACTCCGGTGTAACCATGTGCGGTAGTAGTCTTGCTAAATCGTGGAATCTCGCGGTATACCCCGCGATGTCAGCACCCTCCATCCTTAGGTTCCAAAACTCCTGTTCCAACTTTTGGAGTTCGTTACGAGGACAGTACTCTTCTTTCAACATTTCCTTGAATTCCTCCCAAGGAATGGCGTTCGCATTATCCAGGCCCAGAGTCTGGATATAAGAGTTCCACCAGGAGAGGGCTTGGCCCTCGAGAGTCCCAGCTCCGTACATGACTCTGTTCTCCATTGTGCATTGGCTCATACTGAAGACTGATTCGATCTTTTCTATCCATCGTAGCAGTCCCACTGCTCCTTCCGTCCCGGTAAATGTATGCGGCTTGCAATCCATAAAGGATTTGTAGGTGCAAGCCTTTGTTCCATGCCCAGTTCCTGTGTGTCAATGATAGAGCGTAATTAGGTTAAATTTTCCCGAGGTAGGGCTATGTTACTTGCAGTATATACTATTTCCGAGGTAGGGCCAACTCATACTGGAGGGATGATATGTCAGCATCATGTAACCTGCTGCGCGTCGCAAGTATCGGTAGTACCTCCCGGGTAGGCCGGAGCCAATAGG
The DNA here is from genome assembly GCA_023525975.1 of Smallanthus sonchifolius. Taxonomy (NCBI): domain Eukaryota; kingdom Viridiplantae; phylum Streptophyta; class Magnoliopsida; order Asterales; family Asteraceae; genus Smallanthus; species Smallanthus sonchifolius. The sequence continues at coordinate 44,996,628 of CM042023.1, forward strand.
GTGGTGGATAGGATGGTCCAGTTGACTCTCCCGTAGATGAAGTGTCCGATGATGCAATCCGGGCCCTTTTGGCTGATGGTCCAGGAATGTCAGGGGAGTGGGCTGGTCGCTTTCCTCTGCGAATGTTCTTCTTTCGAGCTATGAGTTTGGTCTTCGCTCCCACCTGTGCAAGTAATGGTGATGGCGGCGTCGGGTCCGCCAGACGAGGTGGTGAAGGTAGTATGGAGCCGTCGTCGGACGATGAGTCCCCGTGTAGTACGGAGTAGGGCACCGTCTCGCCCGAGTTGCTCCCCTTGCCGGCGTCTCCGTCGCCTCCGGGGGCTGGTGCGTCGTCTTCCTCCTCCTCTAGATCCTCCTCAGGATCCTCCTTCGGGTCCTCCTCGGGATCCTCCTCAGGATCCTCCTCCGGGTCCTCCTCAGGATCCTCCTTAGGATCCTCTTCAGAATCCAACCCTACAAAATCCACTAAGTCATGTGTCTGCTCCTCATCCGTGGATGAGTGGGGTGATGAAGGTGGGGTGAGTGGCTCCACTAATGATGATGGGGTAGCCGGTGTGTACTCCTCAGAGTCCGAGATCACAATGGGGTCCGATGAGGTCGACATCCTGTTATCCAGTAATCCATTGTATTCATGTATGAAAATGCATGTATGATGTGATGTGAACTATGTGAGCCTACAGTTATAGTCTAAGTATACTAAATGCAACTTAGTTCTCTATAACCAGGGCTCTGATACCAATCTGTCACACCCTGAAATTCCACAACGGGTTACCCGCGGGTTGTGACTGTCAAGGATCATCAGTCCCGGTCATTTCGAACAACCTCTAACTGGTTTTCGAAAAGACATTCCGTTTGAACATCATACAAAATCAAATAGTAATACAGAGTTTGAAAATGCGGAATGTAAAGTGCGGAAGCAAAAGTAATGTTGCAAAATACAGAAGCATGACAAATTAGGTTCCCATAAACCTAAGCTTCTAAATGAAAACATGCTGTGGGACTCTTGGAGTGCAATCCTAGTCCGTGTATGAATGCTTAGCGACCTGAGATAAACATGCTTAAAGTGTCAACACAGGGTTGGTGAGTTCACAGGTTTAAGTAACAGAAATAGAAATGAAAACAGTGTAACAGTACGCATGTATACCATTGATTCGATTGTTGATCAGACAATAAACATTAACTATATAAGCAACACCGAAACCGAAGCTCAACGAAGGAATGCAGAAACTAGCATTTTGCCTCTTACGTGCCCAGCACGCAATGGGTTAGGTCAATTATGCACCCGTTTGACTCCCAGTCAGAGTTAGCGCGACTAACCCGGGTGGGGGTTGTTAAACCCAATAGTACTATTCATGAATCACCTCGCTTTGTGTAATAATTAACGGTTCGAATATGAGAGGACTTTATGTGCGGGAAATGCACCCACTTATATAAATTAAAGCGAAATCAAAGTAATTGTCATACGACTAAGTAAGAAAATGGTTTAGCATGTATCTCCCCCAATTGGAAAAGTAAGTAAAATGGGGCCGTGAAAACTCACCTGGAATGCGGTGAATGAGAAATGAAAGCAACAAGAGAAATCGAGTAACTCCAGGTAACCGACCTAACCGAGCCCTAAGAATTAATAAGGCTATAAGGTCTATGAACGTAAACATGGTTTATGTAACCACATTCATCCAAACGACTCAACGTTGAAAGGTTACATTGACGTTTTGAAAAGGTTTGACCGAGGTTTGACCAACTTTGACCAAGGTTTGACCAAGTTTGACTAATGTTGACTAATGTTGACCAATGTTGACTAGTGTTGACCAATGTTGACCAATGTTGACCAAGTTTGACCAATGTTGACTAATGTTGACCAATGTTGACTAGTGTTGACCAATGTTGACTTGTGTTGACCAATGTTGACTAGTGTTGACCAATGTTGACTCATATTGAAGTCATGTATAAACAACACACAAGTAACATATAAGTTGTAAACATGTAACACATAAGCATCATACAAGTTATACATGTGTAGCATAAGTAGCATATAAGTTGTACATGTGTGACACGTAAGGAACATATAAGTTGTACCTAAGTAATGTATAAGTAACACCTTGTGACATAACATACATGCTTCAACTAGTTGCATAAGAAATTAACATGTGATAAGTGACATAGCATTTGCACCTCTTAATGGCATATTTCATACACATAATTCATGTCATCATATTAATAACCTATTAGTACCATTTCAATTATTTTAAACAAGTAGCATAACATGTCATTGAAATTCCATAATTCTTAACATAACAAAGTTTCCATTTTTTTTTTGATAATTAGGGTTTTAGTACATCTAAGGTGTCATAGCTCAAACAAACAAGTTGTACATGAATTTATACTATTAACATACTAGTAACATGATCCTATGCATTTACTTTCTATTTCAAGCAATTATGAAGTTTTCTCAACAAATAAAGTTTCCTTATTTAGCAAGGTTCACCAAAACATGTCTTAACACAACTTCAAATTACATATTCTTGCATAAGTCATCTATTCATATGATAATGAAGCTATATAATCCATTTTAAACATTTATAACCTACACATGCCAAATATGAACAATTAAAGTTTCCTTTTTAGGAAAGTGGTCCAAACGACCCTATTGCACATGTGTAACCTCAATTAACTCTTTTTACTACTTTAATATATATTATAGAACCATAATATCAAGTTTTTATCCAATAGAAACTCATAACACAAAATATGCAAAATTAAAGTTTCCTTAAATAGTAAGTTGTCCATAACCGAGTGTAAAACAACATTTTAACCAAAAAATTTATATTTCCTATCTATTCCACTATTATGTGTACCATTTAAACCAACAAACATATCACACATCAAGTTTTGCAAAAATGCATCCAACAAAGTTTCTATAAATAGAAACGAGCAAATAATGACCTAAACAAATATTTCGAAACATAAAATGTGCATATGTGCATCAACAACTCATTATTATGAAATCTTTTAGTTAAAACAAGCATTATAACACTTTGAACCAACAAAACTCGTTTGGATGATGGTAGCTCTACACATGGCCGAAAATGATGAAAAAAAATGGGTAGATTCTTACCAAAAGCAAGTATGATGTTAGAAATGATGTGTTCTTGTCTTGTTTCACCTTGAATCACCCTTGAATGGCCTTAGAATCACTTGAAATGGATGAGAAAGCTTGAGAGAGGTGGTGGCTAGGTGGTGATGGTGGCGGCCGAATGGAGGGAGGGGGGGCTAGGGTTTGTGAAATGTGATTAGGGTAAAAGTGAGGGTGTGTGGGGTTTAAGGGATTTTTAATGGTAATGGGTTTGGGCTTTTCTATCTTGCAAGGCTTTTTATTAAGTAAATGGGCTACTAATATGGATTACTAACACTAATTTGCTGAATTATTTAGCCCAAGTAAAGAACCCATCATTTTTATAAAAATCTAATTTAGTGTTGATGGCACATATCGCGTATTTGCTTAAAAACGTTAAAATAAAAGTTGTTCTAAAAATTCCGGAAAAATTCACATAAGCATGAAATATTAAATCACAGTATTACATATAATTTTTACACACCAAATATATGTCTAAATGTTATTTCTAATATTCGTTAACGTTCGTGTGACAGGACGCGTGTGTGACCCGGTAATCCGTCCGATTACCGATGCATGTAATGAAATGAAACGAATGAACTTGTTATATGAAATGTGTACTTAATTAACCTATAATTAAGTACGATGCAAGTGTAATCACGTGAATTCAAGTAATAGTCGGGTATGGATATTAACCTGAATTTGCCGGGTGTCACACTTGATGAAGTCAGGAACCTGTCATTGAGGTTTATTAGGCTGGAAGATGATAAAAAGATCCAGCAAAGAGTGAATGCTCCGACAAGCTACACTCAACCTAACCGGAAAACTGAACCTACAACTTTCAGGTCGTACAGGTCCAAGCTGTATTCTAAGCCAGACAATCACAGGGTCAATGTTGTAGAAGATGACGAGGAAGTGGAAGAATATCCTAAGTTGTCTGAATACTGTTTTTCTCTTGATACAACTGGTTTGCTATTTGCTATGCAGGATCTTGGAGAAAAAGCCAGGTGGCCTCGCAAGTTTGAGAAGAACTCAGGAGGAAAAGACAAGTCCAAGTGGTGTGCATTCCACGAAGACTTTGGCCATATAACTGAGGATTGTATTGCTTTGCGGAAGGAGATAAGCTATCTCCTGAGTAAGGGATATCTCAAAGAATTTCTAGGCAAAGGAAAGAACAAGACCAAGGATCAAGACAGGATCCCGCAAAGAGCAAAATCCCAGCCGCCAAATGCCAAGGTAATAGGTTTTATATCCGATGGATCTGATATTTGTGGCACTTCTTACTCTGCAGCAAAAAGGAATGCCAAGGAAGCAAAGACAGAACAAGGGGACAGGCCTATCAGAACCTCTGGCTTAACTAAAGAAAAGGTGATCTCTTTCGATGAGGAAGGCAGGAACGACGTACAGGATCCTCACCACGATGGTGTAGTAATCACTTTGTACATTGCAAACCACTTCATCCGGAGGATACTGATTGACGGAGGGAGCTCGGTGAACATAATTCAGCATGAAGTCCTGAAAAGAATGGGGATCCCGGATTCTGAAATTATTTCAAAATTCTCAGTGCTGGTAGGATTCAGCGGAGAAGTCAAAAGCACAGTTGGAAAGATAAAAATACCGATATACATTGAAGGGGTAAATTATATTCAAAAATTTTGTGTAATAGATTCTCTGTCTTGCTACAATATAATTTTAGGAAGGCCATAGATACACGATATGAAGGCGGTGCCCTCAACATACCATCAGTGTGTCAAATTGCCAACCCCTTAGGGAGTAGTGAAGATTAACAATGATCAGCAAGAGGCTAACGATTGCTACACTTTTTCGATGAAAGCCTCCGTCAAAACCAGGCAAGCATAGCAATTAACAAAACAGGCCAGGGATGTTCTAGAAGCTAAAGAACAGGATGTTAAATAGGTATCCCTAGATGCTGAAAATCCAGCTGTAAAGATCCTTGTAGGGAGCAATATCCCTGAATATATTGAAAATGATATCCTGAACTTCCTCAAGGGTAGAAAAGCAACCATCGCATGGAAGCACGATGACATGACAGGTATATCCAAAAATATCATAACTCATAGACTTGGAATTAACAAAAGTTTCAGGCTTATACATCAAAAGCGAAGGAAGTTTGCTCCTGAAAGAAACATGATCATCCAAAAAGAGGTGGAAAGACTTCTCAAGCCTGGAATGATTAGGGAAGTAAAATTCCCGAAATGGCTAGCCAATATGGTGGTGGTCCAGAAGAAAAACAGGAAGTGGAGAGTTTGTGTAGACTACACGGACCTCAACAAGGCGTGTCCTAAAGATCCCTTCCCATTACCGCACATAGACTCAATAGTGGACGCTACAGCTGGCCACGAGATCCTGACTTTTATGGATGCCTCTTCGGGATTTCAACAGATCCAAATGGAACCGTCGGATCAGGAAGGCACCACGTTCATGACTCCTACAGGTATATATTGTCATATTGCTATGCCTTTTGGTTTGAAAAATGCAGGTGCTACATATCAAAGGTTGGTGAACATGATGTTCAAAGACAAGATTGGGGACACTATGGAGGTCTACATAGACGACATGGTGGTAAAATCAAAGAAAGTTGAGGATCATCTCAGGACCTTAAAGAAGCATTTGATATCCTGGACCAATACAACATGAAGTTGAATCCTTCCAAATGCCACTTCGGAGTGGAGGCAGGAAAGTTCCTGGGCTACATGGTAACCAAGCGAGGGATAGAAGCCAGTCCAGAACAAATCAAAGCGATCATCAATCTGAAATCCCCAGCAAACACCAAGGATGTCCAGAGACTAACCGACAGGGTAGCAGCACTCAACAGGTTTATATCGAGATCCTCAGAAAGGTGCAAAGAGTTCTACGACATCCTGAGGATGAACAAAAGATTCGAATGGGAAGAGAAGCATGAACGAGCACTCTAATCACTGAAAGAATACTTGTCATCGGCTCCTCTATTAATGAAACCAGAAGACAGCGAACCATTATCCCTATACTTGGCAGTATCCCAAAGCACAGTAAGTGTTGTCCTAGTCAGGGATCACGAAGGGCAGCAACATCCGATATACTATGTAAGTATAAGTTTGCTACCAGCGGAAACCAGGTACTCTCATTTAGAAAAATTAATTTTAGCTTTAATAATGGCATCAACTAAACTTAGACATTATTTTGAAACTCGTGTTATTAATGTTAAAACTAATTATCCTATTAAATGTGTCTTAAGAAAACTAGAGATGTCAGGAAGGATGGCAAAATGGTCAGTCAAGCTCATCGGCTATGACCTCATACATGAACCTAGAACAACAATGAAGTCTTAGGCACTGGCGGACTTTGTGGCTGATTTCAGCAGTGATATCCAACAAGAAGCAGATCTAGAAGTCCAATAACTAGAAGAATCGAAGGATGAATGGACTTTATTCACTGATGGTGCATCAAATGTAAGAGGAACAGGACTGGGAATCATACTAAAATCGCCACAAGGGGACATATTACCCCAATCCATAAGTTGTGAGTTCCAGGCTACGAATAATGAAGCAGACTATGAGGCGCTGATAGAAGGATTACAATTAGCCAGGGATATCAAGATCAGGTATCTTCAGGTATATGTAGACTCATTGTTAATTGCTAATCATTTCAATGCTTCATATGCAGTAAAAGGTGAGAAGCTAGCCAAATATCTCACAATAGTTAAGCAATTATCCATGGAATTCGAAACTTTTAACATTACACAGGTGCCTAGAGAAGATAACACTGAGGCTGATGCCTTAGCAAACGTTTCTTTAGCTCTTAGAGTACTGGAAGGTACCAAAATACCTATCATACACATTCTGAGCCCAACGATCGAGAAGGTAAATGAAGTATCCAATACTGAAGAAGAAGGAGACATTCGGGATCTTGAACCTATTCCAGAATCCTGGATTTCCCCTATTAATAAATACTTGCAGGATAGTGAAATCCCAAGTGATGAAAAAAACCACAAGGCTTTTCACATGAGGATGTCTCGCTTTATAATGTTTGAAATGTTTTATATAGAAAATCAATTGCAGGTCTATACTTAAGATGCTTGGAGGATCCTAAAGCACGTGAAGTCCTCAAAGATCTACATGAAGGAGATTGTGGTAATCAAACCGGGGACAGAGCGTTATTCTCAAGGAACCTGAGGAGAGGATATTACTAGCCTACCATGAGAAAGGATGCTGTGACTTACTTTAAAAAATGTGAGGCTTGCCAGAGACACAGCAACATACTCCATCAACCGGCCGAACCTTTATACCCAATCATCTCTCCATAGCCGTTTATGAAGTGGGGAATGGATATCGTTGGCAAACATCCCAAAGCACCAGGAGGAAAGGTCTTCATGGTAGTAATGACGGATTACTTCTCTAAATGGATCGAAGCTGAAGCATTTGTCCAAGTCAGAGAGAAAGAAGTCATCTCCTTCATCAAGCGCAATATCCTTACGAGATTTGGGATCCCGACGGAGATAATTTGTGATAATGGATCTCAATTCATTGGCAAGAGAACAACTGACTTCTGTGTCAGTTGGGGAATCAAAATGATAACTTCTACCCCAGTACATCCTCAAGCCAATGGGGAAGTAGAATCTAGCAACAAGATCATCGTTAACAACCTCTAGAAGAGATTAGGAGCAAAGAAAGGAAGATGGGTTGAAGAGCTACCGTTTGTACTTTGGGCAGATAGGACAACCACGAACAACGCGACGGGGCAAACTCCATTCTCCTTGGTATTTGGAACAAAATCCATGATCCCAACAGAGATGGTTATCCCTACTGCCAGAACCAATCTCCAATCTTCAGAGACCAACGACGAAGCTCTTGCTCAGGATCTCAATACTATGGATGAGCTCAGGGATCTTGCCAAAGTTCGCATTACAGCTTATTAGCAGAGGATAGCAAAGTCATACAACAAAAACATAAGGGTTAGAAGATTCCAAGCAGGTGATTTCATATTAAGAAAGGCGTTCCAAAATACTACCAATCCCAATGATGGAAAGCTTGCACCAAAATAGGAAGGCCCATACTTGATTGATTCAGAAGCAGGCAATGGAGCTTATTGGTTGGCTACTATAGAAGGAGATATCCTGCCAAGATCCTAGAACGCTATCCATCACAAAACCTACTTTATGTAAGTTAGAATTTAAATTCTAGCTAAAACTGGTATGTCTTCTATCCCTGACTATTTTCATACTAATTACTCTCGATCAAAGTACTGACTTGAGCGTCGGAGGGGTGTTAGCCAGGCTAACACCCACCTTCACCAAGATTTCTTGTTTTGCAGGAAGTATCTCCAGGGATCCCGACAGAAGAAAGAGATTGGCCATCTCTCCTAAGTTAAGGTATCCTGAATACCTCAAAGGTTTAAACGGATTTTGCCTTTCTAAGTAGATTGGGTTTCTACACCCCACCAGGAGTGCACGATATTCAAGTATAGTTCAAGGTAGTGCGACCGGTCCATGTAACAGTGGCTGATGATTTCATCACTGTTGGCTATATCTTGAATGCTACGATAGTAATAGAAGTGTTACTCCTAAGGTTTTTAGCATTTTCATGCTAACTTAACTCTGGCTTGGCCCATGTTATTCTGGCTTAGCCCACGTTATTCTGGCTTGGCCCACGTTATTCTGGCTTCGCCCATGTTATTTTGGCTTGGCCCATGATTCAAAATTGTCACAGATATTTAACACTTATATGTTAACTCAAGAACTTAGCATCAATATGCTGGCTCAAGATCCTTAAATGCGTTAAAAACTTGTGAAGATCCTGAAGTACTATTACTAAGTCTACGACGTGTTTAATGACTATACACTGGGGACAACCAACGGTTGTTATATTTCAAACTCAACATCATAATCTGGTATGTGTGTCTACCTGACTTAGTTCTCGACAAAGGTATGTGTTACTTGTTAGTTTTCAATTTTTAGAAGATATGAGACTCACAGGACTAAGACATGATATGTTTGTGATTGATATTTTTTCATACAATTTGTCAAAATTAAACTGTAATTTCCTAAGTCAAAGTTTGATCAAAAACCAAAATGTTGTTTATCTTTAAGGATCCGGTATCCTGAAAACATGCTTAAACTTGTTTGTTTTAAAATTTAGTAACCTAACAAATCCTGATTTTCTACAAACACAACCAAACAACAATCATGGCAAACAGTCAAAGCTACTAATTATCATATAAAGTGTAGGAAATTAAAATATGTCTCGGGTTTCATCCAAAAAAGGAACCATCCACCCAGGACATGTGTTGTCAAATTGTTTATCACATTCAGGGATCCCCAAAAAGCAAGGAAATTAAATTGTTCAAAAAAGAATCAGGATCAAAGTTAAAGACATAAAACCACAGGAATCACAAACACAAGACTCAGGCCTTCTCTTTATCGCCCTCATTGTCCTGTTCGACCACCTCGGCTGCCACCTTCACAGAGCCCTCAATCTTAGCCACTTGGTTGTCCACCCCCTCGTCCTGCACCGGCTCACCTCCTAGCTCAGCCACAAGCCTTTTCCACTCCTGGAGATCCTATTTAGCCCAGTCAAAATCCCTATCATCAGCCTCTTTAGCCATCTTTATCCAAGATTGGAATATTGAAATGGTAGCTGATGTTTTGGCTTGTTCGTAGCATTCCTCAAGATCTTGGGCATGTTTGGCATAGGCATCCTCAAGCTCCGCCTTCACCCTACTGAGCTCCTTGGCCTCATTCGCTAATTTCTTATTTTTAGCCGCAGCTATTTTTTGCAGGTCGTTCACCATCTGTTTAGCTTCTTCAGCTTCTTTCACCGCCAACTCGTAGCATCTGGTCATTTGTTCCAGGGCCTGTTACAGGAAAATATGTTAGGATTTCTCTAATACAGGTTCAGGATCCGGGATACCAATGTTTCTTACCAAATGACCAAAAACGTGAAGCTTTTTGTGGACGTCGACATAGCCTAGGTTCTCAAGCGAAGCTATATCAGCGATGTCAGAAGGCTTTCTCTTCTTGCTAGCGTAGCCTTGGGGCGAAGAGTTGAGGATTCCGGCTTAGGAGCATTTGGCTTTAAAGCTTCAAGGGTTGGCTGGATCATCTCCTTCTAATGGATTTACCTTTGGAGACCATACTGTCGATATCATCAAGGGCAAACCTGGAGCTTGATCTTCGGACACCTGTTTCAGGATATTGGGTTAAAATTCCTAAATTCATATTTAACTAACATTCAAATAAATTTCTCTTTCCTTATCAAATAAAGTCTGTAGTTCGGGATCCCTATAAAGATTCGGTATAATCTAGAATCATCAAGGAAAAATTATTTTTACCTGAAGACATGCTGGGTTTGGAGTATTGAGTATTGAAGCTGGCTTCACTGATAACAGACTCCTGGTGGAAGCTAACTCAGTAGCAGGTATCTCTAACAAAGCTTCAATCCTCTTGTCGGTATGTCTTCGAGTGGGAGCTAACTCAGAAAACTTTGGAGCTACACGAGAAATGAAAGTCATCATCAACATGTTGGAAACACTAAAAATTGCAGCTATTGTAATTATTTCCTACCCTTTTTAGCCCACTGGAGTGGCAAGAGTTTCTCATCTGGAATAGAATCTCGCCTCGCGAAGAATAATTTACCCCTCTAGTCGATATCGTTCTGAGTGGCTTTAAGGACCAAAGGTGTACAATCGGATTTAAGTTGGAAAACAATTTGGGAGGACCCGTGGGTTCTCAAGTTATACACATTACCTATTTTAGGAGTTCCGATAGTAAGAGAATGGAGACGATTCATGTGCTCTAGTATGTACAGGATTCTCCAGTCCATAGGCATGACTTGAGAATAACTCAGACCGGTAACCTTAAAAAACTCAAAAATCAGTGGTGGAAATGGATAGGTAAGACCGAGAGTAAAGGGATAAGCTAAGAAACAGACCAAAGTCGGTGAGAAGAAATCAGCCCTATCCTTCGGGTGGAAAGCCCTAAAGGTGCACTTCTCTTGAAGTTTTCAAAAGCTTAATATCCTGGTCAATAAAGGTGCACTTCTCCTGATCAGGATTGCTAAGCAAACCTGGATCAGAAAAATCCTCCACTGATTCGACGGCAGCCGGAGCTCGCGAGCAAGTTGGTTGTTTTTTGCCCACTTATGGAAATGAAAGATTACTGCGAAATAAAAACAAGATCGAGAGAAAAGCTTGTACCTTTACTGTGACTTCAAAGGGAAGAAGACGATGAACTTGAATAAGAGAGAGAAGAAAGGATAATTATAGCCTACTGGGATGACGACTATTCCGGAACGGGACTCGGGAAGAGTCTTATCGTGACTCTATCTTTTTACCATTTGAATTTTGAAAAATTTTACAGTTGTCGATCATGTTGACAGCTGTTAAATTTTGGGGACAATTGTTATGGGTTAAATTTCAAGCGGGATCCTGAATGATGCATGATCCAGAATCCAAGATCCTAGTAACTTCGGTATCCTGAATATTAATGCTACTAACGGCTATTTGTCCTCTATTTCTTTTATATGCGCAGGTAAAACGTGTTGACTCGTCTATCCCTGAAGAATCAGACGAGAAGTCAAAGAGAACGCGTAAAACTTGCGAGAGAAGCTCAATAACGGTCATATTTGGAGACAGAGTAAGGCTCCGGGATCTTCGAAAAGTTAGTTAACTTGTATTTCGTATATAATCAACAGGTTGGTCGATTAGAAAACACAACACAAACACTTAGCATTATCGAATACTCGCAAATAAGCTCTGTAACACCTAGATCTCGATCATTTGTCGCTCACATTTGTAATCTTTTTACCATTTATTCAAGAAACGAGGCAGGTGTCGATTGTCACCTCCCGAGGTTTTATGTCGGAGATCCTGAATGATCAAGGGCTTTCCTCGTAAACAACTATGTCACTCTTTACGTTTTTATATTGATTTAAATTGATTTTACAAGCACATTACCTCACTTTCTAAGTTTGGTTACAAAATTAGTCTTGTTAATTTTTACCCAAAACAGTTAATATATGATAAATGTGTGTACTAGATTATATGATATATGGTGAAATTTATATGTGGTGTATGTGCATGAATGGGTGAATTTGGTGATTGGAGTCTAAGAACACCATATGGTCATGTGTGTATTAAATCAATGAACTTCACTATGGTGGGGGTATGAAGTAAATGAACTTCACTAAAAAGTGGGAATGGTGGGGGTATGAAGTCAATGAACTTCAATAGAAAGTGAGAATGGTGAGGTATGAAGTCAATGAACTTCACTAAAAAAGTAAGAATGGTGGGGGTATGAAGTCAATAAACATCACTAAAAAGTGCGAATGGTGGGTGGGGGTATGCAATGAACTTCACTAAAAAGTGAGGATGGTGTGTGTGTTGGGGGGGGGGTATGAAGTCAATGAACTTCACATTATAAGCAATGTTGGTGATTAAAGTCCATGAACCTCACTTAGGTGTATGGGTGTTCCATATGAATTTATATAGGGGTGCATTGATGAATGAAGTCTATGAAGTTCACTTATGGTATTGATTGTTGTCACGAACTTCAAACTTGTGTGAAAAACATGAGATCATGTGAATCTCACTAAAATAGGGGGCGGATTGGTTATTAGGGTGATTGAAGTCTATAAAGTTCATATATATGATTGGTGAAGTCATGAACTTTACTAAAACAATTTGGGGATGGATTGAGGTCATTAGAATCTCACTAAATTAGCATAGAATGGGTGATAAAGGAGAACCAAACTATGTGTTGTGTACTTAGGGTGTTATATGTGCTTATTGATGTTTTTAGATGCTAATTGTAATTCGGTTTGAGGCTAGACATGTATAGGCGTACATACATCTTACCGTAAAAAGCACAAAACTTCTAATAAGCAAAGCCATAATATATGCATCTTGGGTGTCTCGACGAGAGGAATCCAAAGAAAAAGTTTGTTTTTGAAGCGGTTGTCTTAAGCATAGTCTTGGTTAAGTCTTCTTACGACTTTTTCTATGATGAACCACATTTTATGGGTTTTCTTAAATATAACCCATGGAGGACTATAGGGACTTGTATATATATCATTACTAACATGTTGTATGGTGTTTGTGGTGTAGGGAAAGCTCCGTTGTAAGCCTTGAGAAGCTCGTCGGGTGAAGTTGGATTCTCATGATGTCCTTGTCGTTCTTGATGTTGTTTTGCGAATAACTTGTGAAACCTTTATAAACAATGTTTTGTTTTGTAAAAACTGTAATTAACTTATTGAATGTTGATTACCCCAATTATACCCCAATTATAGGGACTTGTTGAAGTAGATTCATCAAGTGTTGTGGTTATGTAAACTTGAACTTGTTAAAGTTTTTTTTGTAAATTATCGTATGAGACCTAACTTCCGTGTGTTTTTCAAAAGTTGAAATTTGTTGTGAAATCCGGGTGTTACACCCTGCTCCACTTTAGGTTCCTTTCATTCCCTAGCAAAGTGACCAGGTTTGTTGCAGTTGTAGCAACGCATATTTGATTTGTCGAACCCAACCTTCTTACTTCCTGTACCATCAAAACTACTCCTTCCCCTCCTTTTGACGAACTTCTTATCTCTGAATACAACCATGGCCATCTGCCATTTGATATCCATCTCCTCAACATCATCCGCATTGATATGACGAATTTCATCTTGTTGTAGGTTGGAAGGAGTGAGATTTCGAGAGAGGAATGCATTAGAGATGTTTATGAATGCACTAAACAAAGCAAAATTTTCTCCAACCACATTGGAGTTTTGTGCAATCATTTGTGGTTGAGCTTGTTGCTAGACAGGGGCAATAAAACAAGTTTAAGGAGGCACCTAAGTAGATATTGTTAGGGGTCACTTTTACAGCTAAGGATCCTCGATCTTCGACGTACTTCGGTATCCTGAAAGGTTTCGGTATCCTTAATATTTAACCGTTATATCTTTCTTCTATCTTGATTTTTTCGCAGGTCAAACGTGCGAAGTCAATGTCATCCCTAAAGAATCGTTCTGGAAGTTAAGAGAAACGTGTAGAAGACGCGTGGAGAGGCTTCCAACGGTCACATTTGAAGACTTGGTCGATCCTAGGATTCTTGGATATTTAGTTAGCTTATCTTTTGTATATATTCAGCAGCAAGACCGATTAGAAAACACACACAATTCACTTAGCATTATTCAATACTCGCAAACAAGCTCTGTAACACTTAGCATTCGATCTCTTACTGCTCGTATTGTACTCGTTTTCATTTTTTATACAAGAACAGGAGGCAAGTGACGATTAGTCACTTCCTAAGGTTTTATGCCGGAGATCCTCAAGGATTAACGGCTTTTTTCGTATACCATTATGTCAAGCTTTACTTTTTCATTCACAACTTTGCATTTTGATCAAGCACACTATCACACTTACTAAGTTTGGTTACAAAATTAGTCGTTATAATTTTTACCCAAAACAATTCGGCGCCCACCATGGGGCAAGTGGTGCTTTTCGTCTTAGAACCTTTGTTAAAGTTTGCGTTCAATCATTGTGGTTTCTGTTTCAACTCCATCTTCAAGCTCTGGGTTGAACAACTCTCTTCCTCCTCCTCCGTCATTCCAGAAGAAAAGTGATAATCTGCCGAAGAAGACTACTTCTGCAGGTTTTTCGGGATCTGGGATACCTGTCGAGGGACCGGTGCATGTTTCAAACAATGATATCCTCAATCTGTTTTCAGAAGTGAAGCAACAAATGAAACAGAAGGAAAAGACTAATCAGATGCTGTTCAGAGAGCTAGAGAAGATAAAAGAGTCAAAGAAACCAGCGGAAGTGACAACTCCGCTGCAACCAAGGATCTTGGACTTTAATTATTCTGGATCCTTAGGAATCCATAAGGAAGACTTCCTTCCCATGCAAATTGGAATCACTACGGCTGGCCCGACTCCGCCTGTCAGAGTTACTATGAATCAAGATCTTGGAATTACTCCAGGATCATCATCTCAAAATCCTGATATCGGTAACAATTTTAATCAATTTTCAAACACTAACGAACTTATGCAGGATAAAGGAATTACTCCATCCATGGCCAAGGAACTGAAAAAGCTAAGGGAGATGATCTCCAGTGTACCAGGTGTAGTCCAAACTATACCGGAGATGTCCTTTACCAGTCACATGATCTTGAGATTTGCTCCACCGATATGTGATGCAGAGATCCCAAAACGCTTTCAGACTCCTAACATGAAGTTGTATGATGGAACTACGGATCCTGAGGAGCACGTCGCACAATACAGAGAGAGAATGAAAATTAATCCTATTCCTTTGGACTTAAAAGAGGCTTGCTTATGCAAGGGTTTTGTCTCCACCATAACAGGATCAGCCCTAAAATGGCTGCGAAATGTTCAACCTTATTCAATAACTTCGTTTGCTCATTTAATAAATCTGTTTAATAACTAATTCTCTTGCAGCAGAACATTCAAAAGATTGACAAGTGATTTATACAGGATAACCCAGAATACCGGAGAATCCCTTCGGGATTATGTTAGCAAGTTTGGCCAGGAATCTGTGGATATCCCGAACCTTGATGTTGCCACTGCAGTCCTGATGTAGTGTCAAATAACCCCGGTCTATATGTCAGTTTGTATCCATTTTAGTCAGTTTAGCATGTATCTTTGTATGGTTTTATATGTGTGTTTGGTATACATGTGCCTCCCAGGTTTATGTGCTAAATGAGCGGGAAATGAGGGCTAATCAAGTGGGTACAAAGCACGGAAAGAATCAAAGGCCAAAAAGAAGAAAATGTGAGATTTCAACTCTTAAAGGTACGTGAAGAACTTAGAGGGCATGTTCGCGGTACGCGAAGAAACGAAGAGGGGCGCCTGACTATTTTGTCTTTCGCGCCACGCGAAGAACTGGCCAAGGATCTTTCGCGACACGCGAAGATCTGTTTTTATGGGAAAATTAACCTAAATTAGGTTTTAACCATTCTCAGCCCCCATTATCGATTATCATCCGACTCCAGCCATTCCAGAGCTCCAAGAAGTCGATTTTTACCGTTCTTAGGTCAATTGTTCATAAAGTTTGATGTTTGTAAGTTCCATAACATTATTTTTGATATCTGTGATGAATATGAGTAGCTAATCCACCCGTGATCTTCTCCGGGTGTAGGGTTTTATGTTTGCACCTGTTGTTTTCTAGAATACTTGGTCTTGGTTTGTAATTTTGATTGGCATCTTAAGCCATATGATTACATTTGTTGATTGAATGCTTTAAACTGTTTTTATTGATGTCGAATTGTTGATTCAAGTCTCATCAGTCTCAGGTTTCTTTACATCAGGGACGTTGTGAGGATTGAGTATCAATTGGTTAATATAAAACTGATTATACATGAATAGGCTTTCTTTACAGATCGTTCTAATATTTTCACTGTATTCAATTGAACTGTGTGTGATTATGTGTATGTAATTGCTTTCTAAGTAAACTAGAGATAACTTGTGTTTGCAAACCTGACCCCGGAGAGGATTACTCTTCTCATTACTGTCCAAAACCAACTCAAATTAGTATTTGCAATTTTCTGTTTTTCAATACTTATGACAAAATTGCACTTTCCACAAACTCCTCGTGGAGACAACTTGACTTCCCAATTACTATAAAATTCTTTATTTTTAACCGACCAAACGACAGCGATCAAAATGGCGCAGTTGCCAGGGAGTTAGTGTGCAAGGTGTTAGTTTGCTCTTTTGCTACAAATCACAAAAAAATAAAAAAAAATTTGTTTTTTTTTATTTCTTGTTTTTATTTTGTTTACTTCAGTATTACACAGGGTTTACTTGTTTGTGTTGTGCAGGTGATTCTTTAACTGCATGTATCATTCAAGATATTCTAGGAAAACTTCACCATTGCTTTTTGATCCAGAAATTGAGAAGACTGCTAGACAGAACATAGTTTTTCACAAAGAAAACAAGGTAGAAATTTCTCCAGCTAAAATAGAAAATCAACAGGATCCAGGCAAGCAAACTGACCTGCCTCATGCATGCCAGCTTCCATCAGAATAGCAACCCACCTCGGGTGTGTTCTCACTATCTGTTCCACCTCCAAGGATAGATGCAACCTATGACCAATCCACTAGCCAAATCCCACCATTACCCAACTTTGGTCAACCTCCACCACAAGTAAGCCAACCCTTTAACTTCAAACCAGAACCTCATTATTCTTCACCATATGTGAGGATAGTGTCGGACACCATACCACCCACATCATAACCACCCGTAATCAAACCCTCTCTATTTCAATCAACCATTCCTCGGGGAGCTCACCCTTATACTTTAGGCTTAAACTTTTATGATGAAGCAGGGGACTTCGATGATGAGTTTGATGGATATGAGAATGATGATGAAGAGTTTGACAAAAGGGATAATCAGTAGGTTAGATTACCAGTTCACAAAAGGTATCATATAGGGGTTCAGAATGAGGGGTACAGGGGACAACAACATGATAACATATATCCACAGCAGAACTTTCAATAGCATACAATTAATCAAGATATTCCAGTCCCGATCCCACAACAACAGCAGCCTGTTAACATACAAAGAAGACCTGATCCTAGGAATGTGGTCCCTCCGTTTGATAATCCAAGAGGCATTCCAAGGAGGTATGATGATTGAGAGCCACTTCCGTCCCGCCAGAGCTAATAACCCATCTCCAGTTGTCATTCCACAACAACGTGGGAGATCTTTTGAGGTTCGTTCCCAGGAAATTTAGAATTTACCTAAGTATCACGGCCTAGGAACAAAGGAGCCTTACTTGCATCTAAGTGCCTATGATGCAAGGTGCAATACTATTGAGGACAGGGGTTCACACATGATAATGTGAAGTTGGTACTCTTCCAATTCACATTGGAAGACAAGGCTCAACAATGGTTCCACTATTTGCCATATGCATCTATTTATACATGGGGTGATATGCAGCAACAGTTCTTAGATGAGTTTTACACTAATCAAAGGACTAGTGATGCTAGGAAGAACATCCAGAATTTTCAACAACAGTCGGGGGAATTATTTCATGACACCTTCCGTAGGTTCAAGATGCTGATAAAGAACTGCCTTCACCATGGTTTGCAAATGTGGGAGATGCTGAATGCCTTCCATGAGGGTTTGACAGATGATGATGCCCGTGACCTCAATTCGATTTATAATGGCATATTTGGTACTAATTTTGATGATGAAGACTGGGATTATCTAGAGAAGATGGCAAGAACATCTAAAGAGAAAGTCTCAATCTTCAAGAAGGGCAAGACACTCAGTAGTGAGAACGGTTGACAATCAAAACTCGGAGGCGGGTAGATTGGAGAAACTAGAGAAATAGGTAGCTAGTTGGGAAATGAGATGATGGATATTCTGAAGGCCTATACCAAAAGCGCCCATACGACTAGTGGAAATGAGATGATGGAGAAACTAGAGAAATAGGTAGCTAGTTGGCAATAAGAGTGCCCATAATTTCTATACAAGTGGGTGATTTTAAAATAAACAATGCGCTATTAGATCTTGGAGCGAGTGTGAGCATCCTTCCTGAGAGTTTGTATGACCAATATGATTTTGGTCCACTGCGTCGAGCCAATACTATTGTGGTGTTGGCTGATTTGACCCCTAAACTCCCAAAAGGGATAGTTCGTGATGTGATAGTAAAAGTTGACCAATTTTACTATCCGGTGGATTTCTTATTTCTTGATTATGTGTAGTCTGAAAAGGTCACACAACCAACAGTATTTATGGGTTGACCCTTCTTAGGCACATCCCATTCTTTTATTGACTGTCGCTTACGCACAACTGATATGACTTTTGGCAATAAAAGGGTGCGTTTAAATATTTTTTCCAATGAATCTGACCCTCTGCTCAGTGATGAATGCTTCATGGCAGACATCATTGAAGGATGACATCCTCACTCTGAGGACGAGTCCACAGAGGTTTGTATTGTGTGTGACAGGGTTGAAAAGGAACTAGAGCATGAATTGCAAGAGGAAGAAAGGACTGTGGAAGCTATGGCAGTGCAAGAGGGTAGACCTCCATAGACTCATCACGTGGAGAGTCTGTCGACTGGGATTGATTCAGGGCTGAAACCCTCACTCATGAGCCCCCTTAAGGTGGAATTAAAAGACCTACCCAAGAACCTAAAGTATGCATTTTTAGGGGATGATCAAACTCTTCAAGTCATCATTGCATCCAATTTGGAAGAAGAGCAAGAGGAGGCACTACTGAAGGTGCTCCAAGATTACAAAGCTACAATTGGGTGGACTATTGCTGACTTAAAAGGAGTTAGTCCATCTATTGTGATGCACAAGATCATTACTGATGCAGATGCAAGACATGCGCGGGATACACAGCGCAGACTAAATCCTAACTTGCGCGAGGTTGTCAAGAAAGAAGTCTTGAAGTGGTTGGACACATGAATCATCTATCCCATTTCAGACAGTCCATGGGTAAGTCTTACCCAAAGAGTGCCCAAGAAAGCAGGCATACAGGTAGTACAAGGTGAGCATGGTGAGCAGATTGCCACTCGGTCGGTAACCGGGTGGCGTGTGGGTATTGATTAAAGGAAACTTAATGCTGCCACATCAAAGGATCACTTTCCTTTGCCGTTTATTGACCAAATTATTGAGAAGCTATCAGGTCATAAATTTTACTGCTTTCTAGATGGTTACTTAGGATATAATCAAATAGCCATCCATCCTGATGACCAGGAAAAGACCACCTTCACATGCCCTTATGCAGTTTTGCCTTCTGGTGAATGCCATTTGGGCTGTACAATGCCTCGGCCACCTTTCAAAAGTGTATGATGAGTATATTATCGGACATGGTTGGGGACTCCCTTGAGGTCTTTATGGATGACTTTTTTGTTTTTGGTTCATCGTTTGATTTGTGTTTGACTGAATTATCTAAAGTTTTGAAACGGTGCGTGGAAACTAATCTTGTCCTATGTTGGGAGAAGAGCCATTTCATGGTTCAAGAGGGTATTTTGTTGGGGCATGTAGTGTCAAGTTGGTGAATTGAGGTAGATATGGCTAAAATCAGTGTTATTTCAACATTACCTCCCCCGATAAATGTCAAGGGTGTGCGCTCTTTTCTAGGGCATGCCGGGTTTTACCGTAGGTTTATTAATGGATTTAGTGTCATTACAAAACCTTTATGTAACCTACTTTTCAAAGATGTGCCTTCTGAGTTCAACAAAGAGTGTTTAACTACTTTCAATGTGTTAAAAGAACAATTGGTACAAGCCCCGATCTTGCAATCACCAGACTGGAACCTTCCTTTTGAAATAATGTGTGATGCAAGTGATTATGCAGTCGGGGCTGTGTTGGGTCAAAGGGTAGATAAGAAACTGGTTGTCATTTATTATGCAAGCAAAACCCTCTCTGATGCTCAATTGAATTACACCACAACAGAGAAGGAGTTGCTTGTAGTTGTCTATGCTTTAGACAAATTCTGGTCTTATATTTGGGAAAGTAAAGTAATTGTTTACTCTGATCATGCTGTAGTGCGTTATCTGATTGCGAAAAAGGATGCCAAGCCTAGGTTAATCAGGTGGATCCTCTTATTGCAGGAATTTAATCTGGAAATCAGGGACAAGAAAGGTTATGAGAATTTGGTGGCTTACCATTTGTCATGAATTCAGAGGGAATAGGAGGATGTTACTCCTGAGATCAATGAACAGTTCCCTAATGAGTATCTAATGTCTGTTGCTTCTTCAGATCCGTGGTACGCTGGTATTGCTAACCATTTGGTTGCAAGTACTATTCCTGAACATTGGTCAAAGAAGAAGAGGAATCATTTCTTGGCTAAGGTCAAGCAATACATCTGGGATAAACCAGACTTGTTCAAGGTGGGAGCATATCAACTAATCAGATGCTGCATCCCCGAATCAGAAATTCCAGCAGTGTTGGATCTTGCACATGCATTTGCGTGTGGTGGCCATTTTAGTGGCCAGAAAACAGGGCATCGTATACTATCTTGCGGGCTATTTTGGCCTACTATTTTTAAGGATGCCTATGAGTTTGCTAGGACATGTATAAATTGCTAAAAGATGGGCAGTATCACTAAGAGAAATGAGATGCCTATGCAACCAATCCTTGTAGTTGATATCTTTGATGTATGGGGGATTGACTTTGTAGGCCCATTCCCAAATTCATTTGGAAATTTATACATATTGGTGGCAGTTGACTATGTGTCAAAGTGGGTTGAAGCAATTGCCACCAAAACAAATGACCATAGCGTGGTTTGTAAATTTGTGGAATCAAACATTTTCTCACGATTTGGACTTCCTCGTGTGATCATAAGTGATGGGGGATCTCACTTTAAGAACTTTCATTTTAGCAAAGTACTGAAACGTTATGGTGTAGACCACCGGATTGCCACTCCATATCACCCACAAACAAGTGGGCAACTGGAGGTGTCCAATAGGCATATCAAAGAAATTTTGTAGAAAACAGTACGGTTGACCGCAGGGATTGGTTAAACAAACTGAATGATGCCTTGTGGGCATACCTTACTGCATACAAAACATCTATTAGCACTACACCATACCGGTTGGTCATCAAGCATTATGGGCTATTAAAAATGCTAATCTGGATTATGATACTGTAGGTAAACAAAGACATTTGTGTTTGAGCGAGTTGGAAGAATAATGGGATGAAGCCTACGAGTGTGCATCTGCCTACAAGTACAAGATGAAGAACGACCATGATGCAAAGATCCGGTTGAAAACCTTTACAGTTGGACAAAAAGTGTGGCTATTCAACTCGAGATTGAAGCTCTTCTATGGCAAACTAAAGAGCAAACGGACAGGTCCCTACCTGGTGACCAAAGTGGGTCAATCAGGAGATGTTGAAATTGAGGACTTTGACAATCATTTGAGGCAAACGGTAAATGGCCATCGTCTGAAACCATATTTGGACCCTAATGACATCAATGGTCCGGATAAGCAAGCTGAGGTATTGGTTTTGAGCACTCTCGATAAGGGGGACACGTAAGTAACATAAGATACACTGCGTCTGGTTGTAGACGTTAAACTTAGCGCTCTTAGGAGGCAGCCTAAGGTACGTTGTCTAATTTTGAATTCTAGTTAAATGAACGTTGTGGGTGTGTTCTCTATAAATCCCTCACAAGACTAAACTCGTCCTCTCAGGCTACTGAGAGGTTTAAATGGCTTGATGCATATGCTAAATGCATTCGTGATTCCTACGAAAGTGAGTTAGGACTTTAGTTCTTTGTTTTAGTTGTTTTGTTTTCAATTGGCCAAGTGTGGGGACGTCATTGAGGTAATCTTGGCTCATATGAATGCATGGGAAGGCAATGCACACTTTCTAGGAGGGTAGGGCACCATGTGTAGAGTTGTGTAATTTTTTATGTTTTCGGTATGTTTTTGTAGTTTTTCTAAGTTTTGCAGGAAATCGTGTCGATTTTGGCAAGAAAAATGATGAGCAACAACATTCCAGGTACGTATGAATATAATTTAGTGGTTGGAACAGGTTTTTGAATAAGTTGGGGAAACCAAGTTTTGGAAGTCCAAATATTTTCTAGGTATAAAATGGCCAAAACTTTCTGTTACCATCTGGTATTCGCGGTACGCGAAAGTCCCTGCCCAATTCTTCGCGACACGCGAAGAGTATTGTTGACCGGTCAGATTTTGGATTCCTCGCGGTACGCGAGGACTCCTCCCCACTTCTTCGCGACATGCGAAAAAAAAATTCATCTTGAGTTGTGTCTAGTATGTCGGGTCCGTTAGTCCTTATCTAGTCTATAATTTGAGTCAGGTTAATGTTGTTTGGTTGTTTAAGATTGAATTGCATGTTTAGATCGTCACGTCCGTACTCAATCTCCATTCGGACGGGGATTATTTCCATTTATACGCTTGTAACTTGAAACTTGACAGCAGATTTAGTTAAGGTTTCAATCAAGGGAGTCCATTTATGTCTTTTCTTTCTTTTAGTTTTGTTTTTGTTATTCATCTTTCTTCCTACATTGGGGAAATGTAGAGTTCAAGTGTG
Organism: Smallanthus sonchifolius; assembly: GCA_023525975.1. Lineage (NCBI taxonomy): Eukaryota > Viridiplantae > Streptophyta > Magnoliopsida > Asterales > Asteraceae > Smallanthus > Smallanthus sonchifolius. The sequence goes on from CM042023.1 coordinate 45,019,733, forward strand.
GGGAGGGAGACTGTAGTCTAGTTCTGTAGATTGAGTTTGTATAGTCATAAAATAAAAAATTGTAAAAATTTAAAAAAAAAAAATTTCAAAAATGTCCTCGGATTAGAATTTTTGCAATTATATGGAAAATGATGGGTAGAATTGGAACTGTGCTTGTGGAGTTTAATTGAATAATAAATAACAGAAAGCGCGTCAGATTTTTAATATTTTGGTAGGCCCAACCGACTTAAAGAGCTTAAATATCCTGATAGTGTATCTAGGTTTAAATGCATTATTAATTCGGGATATCTTGAGGGTTCTCATCTTATAGGTGTCGGTAGGGTCGAAACTTTCAATATAGGGTGATAGGTACCACATTAAACTCAGATTTGTATGTTTTGAAAATTACTTAGCACATCGCTTTCCTTTATGAGAATAAAGTCGAAAGTTGGTGGCGACCGCATTCCATACTTCCATCATTGCATTACATGAGCTTAATTAATTAAGTTGAGAGCTTAGGTTTCGCCTACATGTTACCCTCCGAGATAGCAACCTGGTTGAAACACCCATGGGCAGATTCTTAAGTAATCAATATCATAGATGACTAAGTTTCGCTTATGTGTCACACGTCGGGTTCCAGCCTGATTGAAACACCACTAAGTTAATTCTTATGTCCTTCATTGCTTAAACTACAACCTATGTGCCACACGCCGAGTTCCAGCTTGGTTGAAGCACCACTAGGTTAGGTTTATTCATAAAGTAAATAAAAACTCGCATCATTCATCCATCAATCCATAATTCATATAAGTAATTTTTTAAAACACATAAATCTTTGTTTATAGTGGTGGAAAAATCTATAGGGTTTGAGATGGGATTAGGCTAAGCAGTAGCTTTCTGAGTGTGAGACCCATAGATAATGTTGGCTTGGTAATAGATAGAATAATAGATCACAAAATTGGGGGCTTGACGAGTCGGTGGTTGAGTTTAATCGGATCGAAATACTAATTGTTACGGTTAGCATGTTTGTATATTTAAGCTGGTAAATGAATGGATGTGTGTAAGAAGGTTCCAATTATGATTCCATTGTATAATTCTTTTTCGGGACGCAAAAGAGTAAGTGTGGGGATGTGATGTAGTGTCAAATAACCCCGGTCTATATGTCAGTTTGTATCTGTTTAGTCAGTTTAGCATGTATCTTTGCATGGTTTGGTATACGTGTGCCTCCCAGGTTTATGTGCTAAATGAGCGGGAAACGAGAGCTAATCAATAAAACACACGAGAATATCAAAAGGACCGGTTCTTTACTAGGATCTTCAATAAGCACGGAATCATGATTGATACTAAAGAGGGCGGAATCCAAATCAATAAAACACACGAGAATATCAAAAGGACGAGAGGATTTCACATAATATTTTCTGTTATATTTATAAACAAACGAATACAATACTAATGACCGAAAATACTCACAAACTCGCATATCTCGTTGAACCCTAATACAGTGAACTAGGTAGACTATATATACTAAACGTGAAGTTCTTGCAAACAATATGGGCTTGGGCATGCGTAAACTAGAGTACACACACATTAAGTTCACACACGAATACTCCGTCGTGAACTTGAGTATTCACCCAGATTCACTCGAACTCAAGTACACTCAAAACTAAGTTCACTACTTGATTTGTCCTTACATTTAATATATTTACGGTGTAGAGTGTAGAGTGTAGACTAGCATTGATTAGAATTTTTACATGGTACTATTTCCCATAAACTTCCATCTACTCATAATACTCATTACTTATTTTTCCCATACCTCTATCTTCTCAAAACCATCTCCATCTTTTTTTCTTTACAAAAAAAATCTCTATCTACTCATGGCCAACGTCTCCCTCTTTTTCCTTTTGTAAAACAAACTACAAATTAAAAACGTGTTACTATTTTCTTTGGGAGTTTAAATAGTGAAAGAACCGTTGGTCATTTGGTTCAATGGTAGTCTCAAGACTTCCTATAGTGGAGGTCTTGGATTCGAATCCTGGCAACAGCAAAAAAAGGGTCTATTACCAGGTCAGGGGTTTATCCAGTTGGGGGTTCCTCCTGTGATGGGCTGACCTAGATGTTCTAGGTGTTGCCCCGGGGAAGCCCAATTATTCTAGAATATCTAGCGGTACCGTTCAAAAAAAAATAGTGAAAGAAATGAGTTCAACAAGGACAAACAGTAGGAACTTCATGACTTACAAAGGTTTGAATAGGAGCGACGAATCGTTTAATAGGTGGAGAAGTTTTCAAATCAAACGATAACTTCGGTGACTTCTTCAGTTCTGTCTGCAAAGCTCTCAAATGAGTGACTAACAGTATCAATCCAGTCCGACTGCGATTTAGGGCAACCCATTCCGGCTGCCGACTGTCGGAACCGGCCGGTTATTTTAGAGACAGGTCTAATTTGCATAATCGGACAGCAGGTGGCACCGTTTCCCGGTCCGACTTGGTTATTAAACCTTTTTTCTTCAACATGAAAATTCCAAAAGTTCTAGTTCACCATATTTTGCTTAACAGAAGCTTATAAACTGTATAGAACAACAAAATGACCAATTATCAACTTAAAATCAAATGTTTCCATTGCATGTCATCAAAAATGGTTAAGAAACAAAATTTTATTCCAAACTTTCAAGTTCTTAAACATGGCCATGACCAAAACTCAAAACTCAGTCAAGAAGATTACCTAGAATCAAAATATGGTGGTAAGGTGTTGGTTTTCGTGCTAGGGTTACAAAACTCTTTTAAAACACGTAGCGGAAAAACAAGCACGAACCGCTCTAGGGCAAAACCCTAGATCGCCCATCAGGACTCCAGATGCAAACCAAATAATCAGTAACAACCATAGGGTGTTTTAGGGTTATACATTTCGCGAGTAGAAGACGACAATCGTAGATGTAACATCACGTGACAACAACTCGGTCGCTAGATCCGGCTCCACGATCTAAACCAGTAAATACTAATCCACTCGTGTAAACCCAGATCTCTATCCGGTTTATCTCCAAGGCACCCGTACTCCAAAACAAACCCGGTTCGTTTATCCCGATCACCCGGTGTCAGCACCTACGAAACCGGTGTTAGAAACACCTATCGATATCGTTGATACAAGGCAGAACAAGAGGGTTTGTTCTGGTAATCTTCAGTCTACTTGATTTGTCCTTACATTTAATATATTTACGGCGTAGAGTGTAGCCTAGCATTGATTAGAATCTTTACATGGTACTATTTCCCATAAACTTCCATCTACTCATAATACTCATTACTTATTTTTCCCATACCTCTATCTTCTCAAAACCATCTCCATCTTTTTTTCTTTACAAAAAAAATCTCTATCTACTCATGGCCAACGTCTCCCTCTTTTTCCTTTTGTAAAACAAACTACAAATTAAAAACGTGTTACTATTTTCTTTGGGAGTTTAAATAGCGAAAGAACCGTTGGTCATTTGGTTCAATTGTAGTCTCAAGACTTCCCATAGTGGAGGTCTTGGGTTCGAATCCTGCCAACAACAAAAAAGAGGTCTGTTACCAGGTCAGGGGTTTATCCAGTTGGGGGTTCCTCCTGTGATGGGCTGACCTAGATGTTCTAGGTGTTGTCCCGGGGAAGCCCAATTATTCTAGAATATCTAGCGTTGCCGTTCAAAAAAAAATAGTGAAAGAAATGAGTTCAACAAGGACAAACAGTAGGAACTTCATGACTTACAAAGGTTTGAATAGGAGCGACGAATCGTTTAATAGGTGGAGAAGTTTTCAAATCAAACGATAACTTCGGTGACTTCTTCAGTTCTGGCTGCAAAGCTCTCAAATGAGTGACTAACAGTATCAATCCAGTCCGACTGCGATTTAGGGCAACCCATTCCGGCTGCCGACTGTCGGAACCGGCCGGTTATTTTAGAGACAGGTCTAATTTGCGTAATCGGACAGCAGGTGGCACCGTTTCCAGGTCCGACTTGGTTATTAAACCTTTTTTCTTCAACATGAAAATTCCAAAAGTTCTAGTTCACCATATTTTGCTTAACAGAAGCTTATAAACTGTATAGAACAACAAAATGACCAATTATCAACTTAAAATCAAATGTTTCCATTGCATGTCATCAAAAATGGTTAAGAAACAAAATTTTATTCCAAACTTTCAAGTTCTTAAACATGGCCATGACCAAAACTCAAAACTCAGTCAAGAAGATTACCTAGAATCAAAATATGGTGGTAAGGTGTTGGTTTTCGTGCTAGGGTTACAAAACTCTTTTAAAACACGTAGCGGAAAAACAAGCACGAACCGCTCTAGTGCAAAACCCTAGATCGCCCATCAGGACTCCAGATGCAAACCAAATAATCAGTAACAACCATAGGGTGTTTTAGGGTTATACCTTTCGCGAGTAGAAGACGACAATCGTAGATGTAACATCACGTGACAACAACTCGGTTGCTAGATCCGGCTCCACGATCTAAACCAGTAAATGCTAATCCACTCGTGTAAACCCAGATCTCTATCCGGTTTATCTCCAATGCACCCGTAATCCAAAACAAACCCGGTTCGTTTATCCCGATCACCCAGTGTCAGCACCTACGAAACCGGTGTTAGAAACACCTATCGATATCGTTGATACACGGCGGAACAAGACGGCGTCGGCGGTATTTACTCACGGCGACAGCAGTAGCGGACCACGACGGGGACGGCGGCACAAGATGGCGGCGCTCGGCGGCGGCTCACGATTGCCTTGCGGCATCCGCGGTGACGGTCCAATAAAGGTGCTGATGGCGGATGGCTATAGAGAGAGAAGGGGAGGATTATGGTTTAACAATTCTCCAAGACTTTAGTTAATGATCTTACATGATCCCTAGCCTCCATCTTATATTTATATTTATTAGGAAACTTAATCCTCAAGCTAGGGTTTTAAGTTTACTAATCAATCCCTTGATCATCTAATAATCATTATTTAACTCAAACTCCTAGGTTAATTAAATATATAACACTTATATATTTATAAATACGATTTAATTAACTTTATATAATTAATTATATACATATATCCAATATATATATGTAACTTAATTATTCCGTAATTTCAAATTACAGGATTAGTTAATTTAGTCGTTCGTAATTCCTAATTACGATCTCTCGATGCCATTGATTATCCCAGATAATCTAAAATGATTATTTGATAAATAATCATTTGCCTTTCGGTTTAGCTTCGTGTAAGGCTCGTGTAACTCTTAAATGTCATTTAATATATATTGTTGTATGTGGTTTAACTCTTTGGATCTTCACTCGATGGCCGTGTTGTCGAATGTCGTTACTCAGGCATATAAGTCCAACAGACTCCTACTTGCACAAGTCTCGATCATCGTCAACATAGACAGTGGTGGATATCTAGTTACATCTCACTACCCCCATTAAGATACGACATTTTATAAACCGTCTCCTATTCCCGAGTAGTCTAAGTACCCTTAACTATTCATAATATTTATGATAATTTGTCAATTACCCTTTCTGTAATGGACATCTATCGAACATGAGACATGGATCATATCATCATTCTCATATAGTGTTTGATCATTCTCCTTCTCGATCCAGAATCAAAGTGGTATATCAAACTCTCAGTTTGGGCATGACCATGCACATATACCAGTTTGAATCAACGAGGGAACCAGAGATATCTCCCACTTACTAGTGTAAGGGAACAAAATTTCATCTTGACTACATACAACTATCACTAAAATTCAGATACACTCCCAACGATAATCCTTATTACTGCCTTGTCAAAGAACAGGGTTACATTATGTCAAAGAGCAATCCTCCGTAGATTCAAGGTCAAGTATGTATCTCAGGTTTGAGGATACAGTGACACTATCATTTTCAAATCTACTTATGATTATGATCCATGAAGTAGTTTCAAGAGATTTATTTCCAATATTCATTCTCTAATGAATATCTGTGAATTTGGTCTCTAACTCTTTGGACTTTCATTCTTAATGAACAAACCAATTGATTCACAATAGTCTTGATTTGATTTCATTCCCATAAAATCAATCTACCACTGAAATTTAGAATAAACATTTATTCAAGGATCTTGCACGTACTAAAAACTCAAACTCAGTGACATGTTAATCTTGATATTAACCGTTAATATCCAAGTCATTCTATTGTAACTATTACCCTTCACGCAGAAACTCCAAATACTGATGGACCTACTCTCTTGTTTGACTATCCAGATCAAGTATGCGTCTTAACTCTTAAGACTCCGATTTGGTTCAACGAGCGTGTCAAACTAGGACCCAATCTTCATTATTTAATGTGTCTCCAAGTTTCATGATCCCGTTAATGAAACTTATAAGTAAATCCTTTGGAATTCTTTTCAGTTCTTAGAAGCTATCTGAACTCTTTCAGAATACCACCTTCTAATGTTTCCAGACTATAACATCTTATGTTGCATCATAGTTATCATTGGACCTCTCCCATTGTAACTTTGATAGTTGTATGGTGCATTAATCATTCTCAATGATTACCTTTTGGTGTTCATATCTTAACTTTAAATATATGTGTCTTTGACTGCTAGGACATCATTACCTTTATGATATTGTCCTTAGCCCAAGAACACTTCTTGTTAGTCAAAACACTTCATCATAACTCTTTATGATATTCACCAACTTATGCTTCTCAAGCATTTCCTATTATACCGATACAGTTGATTTCAAATTTTTTCATCATATGAAAGTTTTGACATAACTTATTATCTCTTAAATGAATCTAAATGAACTCCTTCATTTTGATCTTGTCCAATACAATATTGGACTTAGAGATAATGTTAGTAATTTATCTTCGTTACCTTTGTCAAACAAAGCATTAAGATAACCTTACCTATGTCAGTAGATAGTTAAGATTCTTATATTAAAACCTTGCCTTCATATATCCCATATATGGTTACTATTAGCGGTCAATTTTATGATCCGGTATCCTGGATCCCGAATAAGTTCGGTATCCTGGATCCCGAATAAGTTCGGTGTCCCAAGTAAGTTAAGTATCCTAAATGCTAATTATTATCTCTTTGGCTTTGATTTATTTTCGCAGGCAATTCATACTGGCCTAGTCAATGCTAAAGAACAACAAATTCAGTTGAAGAAAACGTGTGGAAGAGGCCACCAACGGTCATAAACGAAGATCGGGTACTCCCCGGGATAATCGAAAATTAGTTGCTCTTCTTTTTTGTTATATATCTGAGCAAAATGATCGATAGAAACACACAATACACTCTGAAATACTCTCTGTAACACTTAGTTCGATCATCTACTGCTCCAACCTTGTAACTTTTGTTAAAATCAATAAGAAGAACAAGAGGTAGAGTGACTTTAGTCACCTCCCGAGGTTTTACGCTGGAGATCCCCAAGGATCAAGGGCTTTCCTCGTAAACACTTGTGTCATTCGATTGCTTTACTTATTACACTTGTTACGCGTATCATTCAAGCACACTACCTCACTTACTAATTTGATCACAAAAATATCCTTGTTAATTTTTTGTCAAAACAATTTGGCGCCCACCGTGGGGCGAGTGGTGCTTTACATTCTCAATTTTCTGTTGATGTTTTCAGTCAATCACTACTTCTCAAAACTATTTTAAAAATGTCGTCCCAGTCCAAACTGTCCTCTTCTTCGATCTCATCTTCAAGCTCTGGTTTAAAGTACACTATTCCACCTTTGCCATCATCTCAAAAGAAAAATGACATCCCGGTCAAAAAAACAACACCTGTTGGTCAATTCATCCCAAGATCCGGAAAGTCCAGTGAGGAACCTATCCTTGTCTCGAACGACGACATCATTTCTATGTTCTCACAAGTGAAAAAGAAAATGGAACAAAAACAGAAGACAAATCAGATTCTGATGGGAGAAATAGAAAATATGAAATCAAAGAGGAAAAAGCCAGTAGAAGCAACGACCACTCCATTGCAGCATAGGATCCTAAACTTTGATGCTTCTGGATCCCCAGGGAACTATAGGGGAGATTTCATCCCCATACAGTCTCGAACCAGGACAGTTGATCCAAGGGATTTCATCCCCATACTAGTGCTACTGCAACCAAGGATTTTAGCATCACCCAGGGATCATCATCGCAAAATCCTGACTTTGGTAACATTTCCGATAATTAGTTTTTAAATACTAACAATGTGGAACCTATGCGGGATGCAGGGATCAGTCCAGTTATGACTAGAGAACTAAAAAAACTGAAGGACATGATTTCTAGGTGTTTGAGTCATAAAATGATGTTTAGTTAAATCCGAGTGAAAATACGTCACGTTCGGTAAATAAATATCTGCCATATATCTATTATATACCAAACGTTTTTCTAGTTTTACAGAACTTTAAGTAAAAATAATATTTATATTATTCCCTCAAATATAACTAAATAATTACCATACTTAGAATTTAAAGCTCCGTTCTATCTCATGACTCAAGGTTTTATATATATGTGCATACTCATATTTTTGATAGATACATATAAATTAAATGTTTGTAAAACATCTTAATACAACATGTTGAAATTTAAGTTATATATATATATATATATATATATATATATATTTGAAATCTTTTGTTTAACTATATGTACATATATAATTATAAAATTTAGGTTCCAAGACAATGTTTCTATAATAATAATTAACTAATTAAGTTTTTAAATTCCATATAATAAGTTATGAACTTTTTTGTTTGTAAAAATGTCTATGGTTTATACATCATTTATTTACACCAATATGTACCCTACACGTATATACATATATATATATATATATATATATATATATGTGAGAGTTCCAGAGAAAACCACATAGTTAGATGAAAACCGAGAAAACCAATAAAAAAATCAATTTTAACCAATCATATAAAAATATTTATTTTTTATTTTATTTTACTTTATTTTTATTTATTTATAAGATTATCAATGTAATATTACACATTTTTACCAAAAAATCATTTAAATTTTGGATTACGTATACGTAACACATAGTGTTACATATACGTAACTAGAAAACAAAAAAATTACGGTTACGTATACGTAAAACACAATACATAAAATTATTTTTTGGTAAATTGTGTAATATTATATTAATACACTTAGAAATAGATTAAAAAAATAAAAATATATAAATTATTTGATTGGCTTTTAGCGGTTTTCTCGGTTTTCGCCTAACTTTGTAGTTTTCTCTTGATCACCCCCCTACATATATATATATATATATATATATATATATATATATATATATATATATATATATATATATATATCCATAACCAAATTAAGGTGGTTACTTCTACTAGTTAAGATTGTTAAATTTTCATAATACCAAAAGTCATAAATCTATTCTATATAATAAATAAAGGTTTTTTCATGTCACGTGTCGCCTCCAAATTCATTATCATCATTTTTTTCCCCGCATCTCTCTCTTATTAAATACACCTCTAATTTTTAATAATAATATATTTAAAAAAAAATACTAATCTATACTATATAATAAATAAAGGTTTTTGTATGCCACGTGTCGTCACTATATTCAATCTCACAATTTTTTCCCCGCCTCTCTCTCTTATTAAATGCACCCATATCTTTTAATAAATTACTAATTATACTAATAAAACACATTTATTTTAAATTATCATTTATTATAAAAAAAAACTTTGAAATCTAATTATGTAATTTTTATTTTCAATCAAATAGTAAATCAAAGTCAAATTACATTAAATAGTAATTGACGTATTTCCGAAACCCAATTATATATTATTTTTTACATATTTTGAATTTTTTTTATATCCTTAGTATACAGTAATATATTTTTACACCGTAAAAAATACATAAATAAAATTTGAGAAATTTATGTATTGATATTTTTCACCCGTGTGTATTACACGGGGTCTAAGCTAGTTACACTAATAAAACATATTTATTTTAAATTATCCTTTATTATAAGAAACTTTAAAATCTAATTATGTAACTTTTATTTTCAATCAAATAGTAAATGAAAGTTAAATTACATTAAATAGTAATTAATGTATTTTCGAAACCCAATTATATATATTAATTTTTACATATTTTGAATTTTGTTTTCGATTCTTAGTATATGTAATACATTTTTACACATGTAAAATATATACATAAAGGATTTAAGAATTTTATGTATTGATATTTTTCACCCCGTGTGTATTACACGGGTTCTAAGCTAGTTATGTAATATTACTAGCCAATTCCAATGAACACATATTCCAAGTTGCTAGAATTCATGAACTTTTAAACCAAGTTTAACTCATATGAACATAACCTTTTTTAAATTCGAAAATGGTTACATACTAGTGCACCAAATCGCAAAAACTAAGTTTTATACATCATGTTTTGTTTCCTTGGTTCTTTTAGTGGGACTAAGAGTTCTTACTAGTTCATGTTTTCAATGGTGAAAGGTTCTACACGAATCAACGATTAATGAAATAGAACCAAAAGGGGGGGTAAGAATGCTTACGTATAGTAAGCAAGAAAAGACCTGATATAATGAAAGAAAATGGGTTGGTGATTTGAGTGTGGTTTGTTCAAATGGAATGGTCATGTTTTTATACCATCCAACTTGTGTAATACCTATAGGTTCTTGGTGCCATGAGAGGGACAACGATGTCTCCTTGGAGACATGTTTGGTCTAGGGGCACAAGATTTTGGCTCAAGGGACAATGGGTGAATGACTAGCCAAATAGGGGACAAGAAAAAAGGGGCCCCTTGTGGGGGGAGAGGGGTGTTCTCGGTCGAGAGGTGGGGGAAAGGGAGAGGGGTGGGGTGGTGGTGAGGTAATGGTGTATTGTAGTGAGGTGGTGGATGAGAGGTGGTGTTGGTTTGATATTAGTTTGGCCCGGTGGGACATCTGTAAATAATGCCCGTTATATACCCGGTTTTAATAGAAATAATTTGTATGTGTTGGGTTTATAGTATATAAGTTTTTGTAATGTTAATGGTACAATTAGAAATAAAATGCATATATATATATATATATATTGTAGTATCACACATAAAATGAATAGTTAGGATGTTTTTCTTTGCATTTAAAATTTATCACTAACATGTTCGACTAATGTGTGACCCGGTAATTCTCCCAAGTTACCAATGTATGAAATGGGATGGACTTTTCTAAGAAATGATGTAACCTAATTTATTATAATTAAGTCTAAAGCGCAGTAATTTATGAATCCAGTTTAATGATCTACGGATATTGACCTGAAAATTTCGGGTGTCACAAATGGGATTAAGCGAACAGGTCAAATGGACAGACAATCAAACATCCAATCTTCTGTGTCTTGATTTCTCTCACTTGCTTCAAGATCTCCATCTTGTCCTCCGGGTCCTCTTGGTTTCTTCATCTTTAATTCCATCTCGTCTTTCGCATCTCGGTTACAATTTATATACTTTTCAATAAAATAAAATAAATTGAAAAAACCTAATCTATTACAACTAGGCTTCCGGAACAACCGGAAAATACCAGATGAATTAAATAAATAACCAAACCAAACAAACAACCACGGGTCTAGGTTTCGATTCACCAATTAAATAAATAACCAAACCAAACACAAGGATGCAATCTTTTGTCAAATAAAACTTTTGACAAAATAAAACCCGATTACAATTAAAAATAAATATTGAACTATTTGTGCGCACTGTTGAGTATTCGTGCTAGGGTTTCAAAAATATTTTAAAACGCGCAGCGAAAAAACAAGCACGAAGCCCCACAGGAGTTTAGAAGCACACCAAATAATAAATAACAACCATAGGGGATATTAGGGTTATACCATTCGCGAGTAGGAGACGGAAACCGAAGATGTAACACCACGTGACAACAACCCGGTCGCTAGATCCAGCTCCACGATCTAAACTCGTTAATTGTAATCCACCCGTATAAACCCGGATCTCTATCCGGTTTATCTCCAATGCATCAGTACACAAAAATGAACCCAATTCATTTATCCCGATCACCCGGTGTCACCACCTACGAAACCAGTGTTAGAAACACCTATCGATACCAGTGGTACACGGCGGAACAAGACGGCGCCGGCGGTGATTACTCACGACGAGAGCGACGACGAACCACGACGGAGACGAAAGACGGAAAACGGAGGCGCCTGCTGGCGGCACACGGCGCCGGCTCAGAACTGCCCTTGCGGCAGTAGCGGAGGTGGTTCGGTGAAGGTGGTGGTGGTGGTGGTGGTGGACGGCTGTAGAGAGAGAAGGGGAGGAGTAGAGTTTAGCAATTGTCCTAGAATTTAGTTAATGATCATACATAATCCCTACCCTCCATCTCATGTTTATAATTATTAGAAAGTTAATCCCCATGCTAGGGTTATAAGTTTACTAATCAATCCTTTGATTATCTAATAATCAGTATTTAACTTAAACTCTTAGGTTAATTAAATATATAACATTTATATATTTATAAATACAATTTAATTAGCTTTATATAATTAATTATATACATATATCCAATATATATATATATATATATATATAACTTAACTATTATGTAATTCCAAGTTACCGGATCCGTTAATATACTCGTTCGTAATTCCTAATTACGATCTTTCTATGCCATTAGTTATCCCATATAATCTTAGATGATTATTTCATAAATAATCATTTGCCATTCGTTTTAGCTTTGTGTAAGGCCTGTTTAACTCTTAAACGTCCTTTAATATAGATTGTTATTCGTGGTGTAACTCTTTGAATCTTATCTCGATTGCCGTGTTGTCGAATCTCGTTACGCGGGCATATAAGTCAAACACAAGGTACCGAGAATGATCCTAACACTTCAATATTCAAAGATCACCAGCTAAATACCACAAAACCCATTAAAATCACATTAGAACTCAAGAATTAAAGAATTAGGGTTTCATTTGCTTACCAAAAAACCTCTAAGGACGATTATAGATTATTTTTGCTACTGGAATACTTCTAGCACATCCACAAACACATTTCCAAAACATGCATGTCTAGATCTTCAATAAACGTATGATATTTTTTGAGGGAAGGCTTGAAGAAAAGAGAGTCTAGAGAGAGAGAGTGGACTTGTGCACAAATGATGTTCTAGAGATGTTCTAATATGATAATATTCGAATTGGGTCGGATTCAATGGTCAAAACCTGACAATATCGACAAATAGTATTGAAACATGTAATAAGTCACACTTTTTGTTGTGTGCGACTATGATGCATGGCCGTGCATTTCAATGCACGGGCGTGCAGATACAAGTTCCTCAGCATCAATTGTTGATCTCAGTTATGAACCCAGTAACCGTTAACTACCATGGTGGGCATGGTTGTGCCTAGGTGTTACACCCCTCCTACCCAATCTTTGACGACTTCATTTTACAGGTCTCCTTTCTGTCTCCCTCATATCCAATCTCCTTTTTTATCTCCCTCGTATTGCTTTTTAGGTGTGGCTGGCGACCGGTAGCAAGAGAAACTGTGGTGATGTCTTGTTGGTTTCGGTCAAGGATTTTCATAACCCATGTCGCCAATGGGTTCATTATTTCCGAATTATTGTGGTGTTATGTTGTTTCCGAAGCTAGGTTTTACTGGGTTCGTCTTTATGACGTTTTCTATGTGAAGAGTTAACTAGAAAACCCTGATTTTTATCGATAATTGTAAAATACGGTTGATGTTAAAAATTTTGTATGCTATTTAAAATGATTTCTCCTCTCCCTAAGAGTGTTTATAAACTATTAAAATTGATCGGATTGTTTGAAATGAAGCACGTTTATTGATTTTGCCGGTTTTAGGTTTACACGATTTGGTTCATGGTTTTCATATTGGCGGTTAAACAGTTTGACTAAACCTTACAGCCGATTGTATAAATCGAACCGACCATTTAACTTTATCATTTTATTATTTTTTAAACATGTAGTTATGTATATTTATTATGTTCATGAACCATATTTACTATTTTAAAAATTTTAACATAGGTTGATTTAATAAAAATAGGAAACTGGTTTAAACCTTTAAATCATCGAAACCGAATAACCAATCCGTTCAAACCGACCCACCCAACTAACCCAAATGACTTGGTTTGTTATTTCCTGAAACCATAGTTAGTAGCTTAAGTTAGAATTTTTTTTTTGTCAAAACTAATTGAACCGAATAATAAACACCAAACCGTTACAACCGACCCGCTAACCCACCCTAACCCTACCTTCTTCATTTAGGTCATTGATAATTGAAGTTGATTTGTAAAAGTTACACTTGACATGATCCGTTATTTAAATTCTATACCCTTCCAAAATGCAAAACTAAACTAAAAAAAACTTTTTTTAGAACAACGGATTTCTTTACTCCCGTGTGACTTGAACCTAAAACCTTCAAATCTAGGTGCTACCGACTTTTGGATTACTGGACTTTTAGCCTTGTCTCTTCATTCTTCAGACTTGCCGCCTTGTTCCGATAGGCGATGGTCATCTTCATCTAATTCCGGCATGATGGTATCCCCCGATTCCTCTTGATAAAATGATTGCGTTAATTTTCCAGCATTGCTCTCGTACCCTTCATTAAACGATCCACACTATCATTAAGCGGTTGTTCCCATTCCTTGATTTCTTTCGTTTCCCCTACTTTAAACTGATGATTTCTTGATCTAATCTTAAAACGCTTGTTGATGAAAGGACCATGATTAGCTAGAACGCATGCTCTACCATAAGAAATGTTTCTCGGTTCCTTGGAACACTCATAATGCAATGAAACTCTCCCAATTCTTCTATTTATTTCCAAAAAAACATTTGGATCTTTTAGATGAACCGGCACACCAATTATTTTAATCCATACAATCCTATGATCTTGTCTAAAAGAATCATCCCTCCACTTACACCATTTAAATCATTTCTGCCAACTGAGTTGCAGACAGTGGTGATTTAGGTTTAAAAGAGTAGGTGTGTGTGGGTGGGGGGGGGGGGGGTAAATAAGACTTTATAAATGAATAAAATAAACAAATATATAAAAAGACAAAAGTGTCCCTCATTTAACGTTAAAAAATGGATGGGGTTAACTAATTGGATGCAAATGACAAGTTTTGAAAAGCACGAGGATACGTAGGAGGAAAATAAACCTTTTGAATGAAACCGACAAAAATGACCAAACCACATGTACGAAATAACAGTTTACTCAAACTTTTTTTTTCTTCTTCTAAGTTTCTCTTTTGTAGTATTGGCACGACTAAAATAATAATTATGTTCAAATATCAAATCCATATATCTTAACATAAATTTACAAGCAAGTGAATTCATGGACCACCTAGATAGGTATAACTCAACAATATGAACATACTATTTTTCTTGAGATGTAATATTGATAAGTGACATATTTATTATTTTTACAATTTTTGTTGTTAACAATATTAATTTTTATTAATTTAACCTAAATCACTATAGCTAAAAGAAATATGTTCGCGCGTAAGATTATTTCTTAATTAAGATTTACTAATGTTATACTATATGTGACAATATTGATTTTATTTATTTTTCTACTTACATATCACATAATTCTAAGGTTTATTATTATTATTAATATAATAATAATAAATGTGACTTTAGAAAAACTATTACTTAAGAAGGTTAATAAAACTGTTTAAAAATGAAGAGGTCCTTACTCAAAACCTTATGTATATACCATGAAATAGACTTGAGCTCTGTTATATGTCTGAAAGACACGTATATGAATAAGAAAACAAATGATAAAGTCTTCACAGTGAAAAGTAAAATAAAATTGGAAACAGGAAACAAGACAAAAGTAAACATAAAACCGTGTTTTCTAGAGAAGACTTTGCTAGTATATATATCCCATTGCCTTTGAAGCTTTACTAGCCTAAACACAACACCCTTTGCACTCTCTCTCTCTCTCTCTCTCTCTCTCTCTCTCTCTCTCTCTCTTTCTCTCTCTCTCTTAAGTTGATTACACACATACATATATATATTTACACACATATATATACGCTGATATATAACAAGACTAGTGTTAATATCAGTAATAAGAAATGGGAAGACAACCATGTTGTGATAAAGTAGGTTTAAAACAAGGGCCATGGACTGCTGATGAAGACAAGAAACTTATTAAGTTCATCCTCACCAATGGCCAATGTTGTTGGAGAGCCGTCCCTAAACTTGCAGGTATGTATGATCATGTGTCTTTTCATGTGTTTGGACCGGAAATAGAGACACTGACTACATACTTTATGGGTCGTGAATTGTGAGGAAAGGATCGCGTTGCAAAACGCTATCTAGAGAACTACAATACTACCCGTATAAGATTTTCTTGTACGGATCGAATAGTATCTAATTGTGTCCAACTCATTAGTTAACTACAATACTGGCCGTACAAGATTTTCTTGTACAGGTTTGTGTAGTAACTAGTGTTATGTTGCGACTTCATAATTTGTGCTGGAATTATAAAAATTAACACGAAAGATTCTAAATGTTAACATAGAGATAATGAGTTAAAATACAGAAATTGGTCTAAAAAAAGTTTATTATGTCTCATATTGGTTTCATTTCAAATCTCAGGACTATTAAGATGCGGAAAAAGTTGCAGGTTGAGATGGACAAATTATCTTCGACCAGATTTAAAAAGAGGTTTATTATCTGAATATGAAGAGAAGATGGTTATTGATCTTCATGCTCAACTTGGCAATAGGTATACTTCTTTTTCTATTTGCCAAGTGGCAGACAAGTCATGCATATACACATGATTCTAAACTTAGTGCTATTTGATTATGCTTTTGAAAACAAACAGAAAAATTTGAAAGCAAAACAACAAAAACTTTTAGCACGCCTATATAACATAAACACTACTTGTATAACAATTTAGGTGTTTTGATGTTAAGTTCATATGGTGTTTACATCGTGTCAAGAGTTATAACCGCTAATTCTATGCTTAGGCATGACAATAGATTTTTAAACTCTTCTTTTTAAATATATCGTGCCGGACATAACATATTCATTGGAAAAGTATAATAAATAAATTCAAGAAATGATTATGTGGGCTACCATGATTGGACCAGTTCTAATGTGTATAAAGTTTATGGTCCAAAAGGCATTATCATTTTTTATTTTTTTAAGAAAAGGCTCTCATGTTCTTGCCCAGTAGTGTATGATGAAAAAGATTCTTTCTTTAGAAGTAGACGAAACATAATAAAATACAAAGGTTTAGTTTTTTTTACTTTTATCAACCATTATTTTATAATTAAAGAATTTAATGGAAATAAATAATTTTCTTTTGTTGTAATTATTGCTAGATGGTCAAAAATAGCATCTAATCTTCCTGGAAGAACAGACAACGAAATCAAGAATCATTGGAACACTCATATCAAGAAGAAGCTTAAGAAAATGGGGATTGATCCTCTCACCCATAAAACACTTTCTCCTCTTACTCCGCCAACCGACCACCAATCACCACCGCTGCTAGCAAAACCAGCCCATGAAACACCCCAAACCGAAGAGCTAACTTTTCCTAAACCAATTGAGGACCAAAACAATGAAACAATTTCAATTCAATCAAGTACAATTACTGAGGTATCTAAAGATGAACATGAAGAGGATGAACAAAGCAAAAGAATTGTTGTTGACTTTTGCACGGATGAAGTTCCATTGATAGAACCTCATGAGATCTTACTTCCTAGTGATAACAACATGTTACCACCTTTATCTTCTTCATGTTCATCATCTTCAACCTCATCAACTTACGACATTTCAACTAACTATAACATAAATCTCATACATGAAGAACTGCATCAGTCTTTGCCAAGTGTTGATAATCAATGGTGTTCATCCTCTTTTAACTCTACCAATTACAACAACTTCAATGGGGGATTATGGGGCGATGAAGAGGATGATGAATTCATCAGCAATTTGAGCATGTTGATCAACGATCAGTATGAACTTGACACCGCAATTTATAGTGATACTACTCTTGCAGCAGATCTCACCCAATGCTCAAAAATGCTTATGTATGACGACGATTGGAAATTCGAACAACTATTGTGAATGGAAAGTTTGTTTTACTTTTTTCTTTCCTCTATGTTTTTTTTACCGAATCTTGTAGGGTTGAGTGTAATTCCTTAAAAAGTGAAGGGCTAATAGTGATTTCAATATAATACACAAACCATGTGGCTGAATCAAGCATATAAAAAGATATTATTTGAACCAAATGTCACTAAGTTTCAGTTTCTGCTTTACTCCTAAAATCATCATACCTATATCAGTTCGAAGGATTTGGACCCACAACTATATCGTTAAAGAGTACTCCACTTTATCACTAAGATGTCCCCTGATTAGTTGTTTTACATTTTAACTAATTTTGATGATTTTATTCTTATTATTGTCAATTCGTAGAATACCGGTAACTTGTTAACTTTCTTAGGTTTCCTTGCGGTTTTTGGAAATTTCTGTTTATGTACTTGTATTATTAAAAATATCTCGTTGAGAATCCCATTACTAGAAACCTAGCTAATTGTAAAATCATCATAAAAACTGACTTGAAGTATCAAATACCCAAGTATAAGTTAAAGAATTCAACAATATTTAATTTTAACAATTTGAAGTTTATAACAACTTTAAAATACTATTTATTATATTTTTTTAAATTATGTAATATATTAGTATATTTATTTTGATACAAGCTAGGTATGAAAATGGTTTGGGTAATCAGTCATATATTACATGATACGATATCCTTCCTAAAGCCGCAAAACTCTTTATGATTGATATACCCAATTTCATATCCGTTCCAAATGTTTTGGATTTTTTCTTTTCTAATCGAGTTCGTGTTTTTCTACAATCTTACTAACTCATTATATAAATAACAAATATCATATTTATCCTTTAACTTAATGTGTGTAGAACTTTAATAATATACAATAACACACTTTAAGTAATTGAGGGTAAAATGAAAAACTCAATAACTACTTCTACAAATCAAAACTTATATTTTAGAGCAAATTAGAATGGAAAATTGAATATTTATTTGCGACGAGAAGATAGCTCAGAATCGGTTTAATATTTGGATATGGTTAAAAACTAAACTTTTTTATCTTTTACGACATAATAGGGTCAAAAGTATAGTTCGTTACTTGTCAACATATAATTTAAGGATTTTAGACAAACCATATATGTCAATATTACTGAGGAGCATTGATCACCAACCTTGAAAGCAATGTATTAGGTTTCATTTTATTTTCAGTGACATAAGGCATGACAATCTGCTGAACTAGTACACATTTGACTTTGTGGTCAATCAACTATGTACATCACATGTATTAAATACTAATATAAATTAGTTTGATGTTTTTATAATTATCAGAAACCAATGGATTTGGTAAATATATTCATATTTTAAGATAACTAGTTTTTTTCCCACGCTTCGTGCCGAAAAATTGGTCTTTTTTCCCCAGCGTAATGCAGATCGTAAAAAACCGTAGAAACTCATACCGATACCCGTTTCGAATCCGATAATACCAATACCAGCAATGATGTTATTTTCGGCTCGTCAAAAGCATAAAAGCAAATACCAATACCGGCTCAGCTCCGATAATACCAATACCGGCAACGATGTTATTCGCTCATAATCTGTTCGATTTCTCACGGTACCTCAATGGTAACGGCGTGCGCTATAGCTTAGAAACAAAATAAAAACTCTATTTTAAATACAACTACTTTTTCAAAAAAAGGTAAAGACAGCCGCACAATCCATTTTAAAAAAAAAATAATAAGCGAGTTATTATAGAAAAACGAAATCATTAGAAAATAAAACGAGTTAAAAACGTATATTATATAGTATGAGGGGTGCAAAATAAAAATTAAAAAAATCAAACTTACTATTTATATCCTTCTCTTTTAAATATAGATATAATACTATTTTCTTTTCTTTAGGACTAAGTTTCGATAAATACATGTTTGACTATTGACATTCCCTCTTTGTATGTACAACTCTGACTTCTCAGTTTCTCTCATGTTTTGATGAGTAAGGTATTAGAAAACTAATTCCTGATAAGCGTTTTAATTGTCCTTTTAAATAAGTATTTATAACTTTTCACACACACCCTTCAGCATACTCTTCGTATGGTCCCTTCCCATATGCCACCGACCATCTCCTATGTTTTATGTTTTAATAAAATTGAACATATTAATGTATTTCAAATATTGCATCAAATGACAGTTAGGTTTGAATCAAGACACCATGTTTTAGGAATTGTAACTATATATCTGAATTAGGGTATTACACGGGTATATATATGTTTGTATATTTATATAATTTATCATCTATTTTGTATAATTATAATATGATCTAATATTCCCTCGCAGCGTAAGGATGGGGGCGACCTATAGATTGTAACGTAAAAACGTGAATCTTGAGTCGGCAATGGTTTTGTGAAAATGTTTGCGATCTGATCCCCTGTAGATATAAGCTGCACTCGAAGTTTTCCTTGTGCGACTCTTTATCTAACAAAGTGAAAATCAAATTCAACATGTTTTATTTTAGCATGATTTGAAATTGAAATCCCTTGATTTCTGGAAGTTTCCAAGATTTTCGGAATTTATTTTTGTCAAGTGTTGACTGAGTTCTCGGATATTATACTCGAATCAAAGTACTCGGAAATAGTAATCGGGAAAGCACTCGGCAATGGTTCTCGGAAGTGTTCTCGGGCTACTTCTCGGAAATTGTTCTCGGGTTAGTTCACGGTTAACAGTTCTCGGTAAGCCTTTAGTTCTCCGGTGGCAATCAGTTCTCGGATCATTTGCCAAGTTCCCGGCAAATATGTTCTCGGTTAACCTACTAGGCTATTGTTCTTGGATTAAGACAGTTCTCGGGCTCAAGCTTGTTCTCAGGCTCAAGACAATACTCAGCTGAAGACAAGTACTTGGAAATTGGAGTTTTCGGCTCTGGACTTTTGCTTTTGCAGGTTTAGATCATGTGGAACTTTCTACTCTGATTCACGTGGTCAAGATGTCTTAACAACAACATAAATTGAACAATATTAATGCCTCTCTCAACTTGGACATCGTGATTGGTACAAGCTCAAAGCCTCCCAGACTTGTATCTGAAAATGAATTCTCTGACTAGAAATATAGGTACAAAAACCATGTCAAATTCATTGATCCCAAGATGTGGAAGTCCATTGTGAAAGGACCTTTCATTCCCACTTATCAGAAGGATGATGCAGCAAAGACCATTGCTCCTAAGGACCCAGATTTGTACATTACAAATGTTGAAGCACTTTCCTGTGATAAACACTCTGGATAGATTCTGGATAGATAGAGTCTTAGTTTAGTACTTTCATGTATGTATTTGTCTTTGTTTGTAAGTGTCTGTATGTATTAGTTATCGAGTTGTATTTAATTTTACATATTGACTGTTGCATATTTCTCTAAGTGAAGTAGTTCCTGCGTACTTAGCAAGTACGCAAGAATACCTATGCGTACTTGTTAAGTATGCATGAGCAAATTGCCCTGCGCACTTGCTAAGTGATCAGACATCAGGTCATGTATAAATAGGAATGGTTGACAGTAGATAAGTACGCAATTATAGGCTTTCAGATTAGCAAATACGCAAAACTTTGTAATCTCAGTACTTCTCTCTGTAACCTTCAAGTGTTTATAATAGACGAACGTTTATAGTGATTATCTTATCGGTTTACTTTGTTTCGTAAGACTCTCCACCTAGTCACGGGTATTCCGCACCCGATCCGACTAGTAGACCCACTTGCATGTGACAATCCGCCACACCCGAGGGACCTACAAGTGGTATCAGAGCTTTACTCTTGATTTCGAGTGTTGTGAGTGAGTTTGGAAAGTTTTCTACAGAGTTTTACAAGCAAAAGGAGGTGTTTTTGTTGATCTTTGTGATAAAATAGGGGTAGCTCTTGAGCACTATTTTAGAAGCAAAAATCACTCAAAAACCGACTTTTGTTGTGTATTTTGAGTGTTTTGAGCATCAAAGGTTGGTTAGAAACAAGTTTCTGACCCTTTGGCTCATTTTGAATGTTCATCCATCCGATTTTTGCCATCTCCGGTGTGTTTTCCAGTGACTGGAATAGTTTGGTAAGAGTTGGTGAAAAGGTGCTGTGCGTACTTACCGTATCTGGCAAAAAGTATAGTCTTGCTGCGTACTTACTAAATACGCAAGAATAATCTCTTGCGTACTTACTAAATACGCAAGACTAATCTTGTGAGTACTTAAGTTATATCCTACGCACTTATCATTTACCCCTGCGTACTTATCAAGTACGCAAGAGCAAATCTTAAATACGCAAGACCATTCCTCTAAGTGCGCAACGCCAATATCAAGTGCGCAAGTGTCTCTGATTTTTCTGAAATTTGACTAAGTGTTCACCATGTCGAATCTTTAGAACCTTGGAAACCTTTTAAACTATGACAATGAGATCGGTACTCCATTAGAAACCGCCAAAGCTGCTAAATGTAAATGATTATTCTAACTGGAAGGCACGCTTTGAGCATTATATTTCATACACTGATTCTTCGTTATGGATTCCAATTCTAGAAGGCTATAAGCATCCCACACACATTTATCTTGATGATGAACTACCTAAGCCTATCTCTAAACTCGATGAAGAAGAAAAGAAAGCTTATGATCGAGAGAAGAAGGCTCTTGGTTCAATCACTATGGCATTAACTCGGGAGTTGTTCCACAGCTTCAGAGGTTATGACAACTCTAAGGATCTTTAGAAGGCGTTATAGAAAAGATTCGAAGGGAATAGTGATATCAAGAAGAGTAAACGGGATCTACTCAGGAAGCAGTATGAATGCTTCATATTTTTGGAGAATGAGTCTTTAGATGATCTCATCTCTAGATTCTATCATCTGCAAATAGAATTGAAAGCTTTTGAGCTCAAGTATCCCGATAAAGAGTTGGTGGAAAAGTTTCTAGATGCTTTGCCACCCAGGTTTGAGATGTAAACAAACCTGATGAGAGAGAATTCAAAATTCTATGAAATGACAGTGGAAGAGGCAATTGGAAAGGTTCAAGCTCATAACATGAACCTTAGAAAGAAGGATAGCTCAGGAAGACCTCAGATACAAGACCCTTCTATGTATCATGGGACGTCTTCTACAACCAAATCTTCGAGCTCAGGAATTGCCCTCTTCTCTGGAAACTCTACTGAAGAAGACCACTCAAATGGTTGTGGTGGTCATGCATGCTATGCATCTGGATCAGGTTATGGATCTCATCAACAACACACCTCAAGAAATCCTCCCGCTACAACTTCAGCTAACCAGTCTGCTATAGCCAAAATAGCTGAAGATCATGTAGCACTATTTTCATCTTGTATGCTAGCCTACGAGAACTTCATAGGTGGCAAGCTTATAGATCCCGAGACAATTGAAGAAGATTTTAATCAAGTGGATCCTGATGACATGGAGGACATGGATATTCAATGGAATATAGCCATGATCTTGAGGAGAGCCAAGCGTTTCCTGAACAGAACAGGAAGAAAGTTCATTGGCGGGCATTCTAATGCCAAGGTTGGTTTTGACAAATCCAAGGCCAAATGCTATAAGTGTCTAAACTATGGACACTTTGCTCGTGAATGTAAAAAAGACGGAGCACCGGCTTCGGGTTTCACCAGACCTAGCCAAGGAAACAACCATGGCTACAACAACTCAAACAACCACAATCAAAGCCAAAGTGGAACGTCCAATGCACTGGTAGCTCAACATGACGATAGCTTTGATTGGGGTGTTCATCTGGAAGATGCCATCATTGCACGAACTCAAGTTGGTCTCATGGCTGAGATCATGGAGTTGATGGAAACTGAGAAAAAGGAAGCTAAGGAGAAGGAGAAAGAGAAGAAGAAAACTACTGGTGATGAGGCTTGTCATCTTGTTGACTTGACTAAGGACGACGACAAAGACAAGGATCCCGAAGCCGGTCCTAGTGGAGGTGAGCACCAAGCTTTAGCAATTGTGCCCATCTCTGCTATTCCAATGGCTCAAGGGGAGTCTACTCATCAAGAGGGTGGTGATACCTCTGGTGGTGGTGACAAAGGAAAGTCAGCGGCTGAGGTGCTTAAGGATCTATCTGATGATGAGATCTTATACTTAGAGCCTGACTATTCCAAGGAAGCACATATCGATGCTCTCTTTAACCTAGAAGAAGGAGAGATCGACTCTGATGATGACTGGGATGATGATGATGAGGATGTAGTAATTGAAATTCCCAAGGGCGACGGGGAAGGAGAGTATGAGTTAGAAGATGGAGAGATCTTTGAATTTCCATCCTTCGAAGCTCAGCTCGACACAAGTTCAGTCGAGCATGCTAGTAATGTGGAAGCCTCGACTGAAGCCTCCCTAGTTGACCCTACACCTGTGGATCTGGAGGCACCAAAAGAAAAAGATATGCCTTCTACTTCATCTAAGCGTCCAGCTCCTGTTTGGCAAAAGACGTCTATCATAGACAAACAAGGAGCAAAAGGGATGATCTTGGCCGTAAGGTTCGAGGAGGATAAGCAGTTGTTCGCAATCAAAAGATCTTGGGGGGTTCAATACTTGAAACCAACCAGTGAAGCGTTCAACTCCTTACCTAAATACGACCATGTGAACCTAGCAAACCGAGAGCTGCTGGGTCATTTTAATCATGCAGTGGCGATGGGTTTGTGGGTGGTTCTACAGCGGGAAGCAATATCTAGGAAGTTTGATATGTTCAAGCCTCAAGTGCCCAAGAGAGTCAAGGATAAGACAGCAAGACATCTTGTGACTAAGAAATTCTTAAAGAAATTGGTATACAAGCCAGTGCTATGTGAAACCAAGATTCCCCTGAGCAAGTTATCTCAGGATATCCTCGGTGACATGTGGTACTGGTACGTAGATCCGAAGACGGGCGAGGCTGTAGTGATTGGAAAGGTGAGGTCAGAAAGCGGATGCTTAGTGCCGAGGGAACTAATCAGAGTATTTGATGAAGTCTGCTTCATTAACTTCTCTGTGAAAGATCTGGAGGCACTAGCAGACAGGTATTTCATGCATACGGACGAATGGACGAAATTCCTTGCTTCTAAATATGACAAGGTGATCAAGTTCTGCCTTGACTATAAGAAGAAGATGGAAGCTAAAGATGCATAGCTGTGAAGACTGAAGACCGAAGACTGAAGACTAAAGATCGAAGATGATCCAGAGCTGTTATCAAGGGGGAGTTTGTTGAAGCACTTTCCTGTGACAAACACTCTGGATAGATTCTGGATAGATAGAGTCTTAGTTTAGTACTTTCATGTATGTATTTGTCTTTGTTTGTAAGTTTCTGTATGTATTAGTTATCGAGTTGTATTTACTTTTACATATTGACTGTTACAGATTTCTCTAAGTGTTTTGCGCACTTGTATGTGCGCAGGAAGTAGTTCCTGCGTACTTAGCAAGTACGCAAGAATACCTATGCGTACTTGTTAAGTATGCATGAGCAAATTGCCCTGCGCACTTGCTAAGTGCGCAGGCATCAGGTCATGTATAAATAGGAATGGTTGACAGTAGATAAGTATGCATTCATAGGCATTCAGATTAGTAAATACGCACAACTTTGAAATCTCAGTACTTCTCTCTGTAACCTTCAAGTGTTTATAATAGACGAACGTTTATAGTGATTATATTGTCGGTTTACTTTGTTTCGTAAGACTCTCCACCTAGTCACGGGTATTCCGCACCCGGTCCGACTAGTAGACCCACTTGCATGTGACGATCCGCCACACCCAAGGGACCTACAAGAGCAAAGCTGGTCTCATGGCTGAGATCATGGAGTTGATGGAAACTGAGAAAAAGGAAGCTGAGGAGAAGGAAGCTTCTGTAGCTGATCAAGAGGAATCTACTTCTGATGTTGCCCTCATGGCCATTGGAGAAGCAACAAGTTCATCGTCTGAGGTAGATTCTAATCCTTTTTCTGTTATTTCTTGTTCTAAATGTCTAGGCTTAAAACTTGAAAATTCTAAGCTTCAAGACAAGGTCGAACCCCTTCGCATTGCAGCTCTAAGTTATAAAGAAAACGAAAAACGTTTTAAAGATTCAATTGAAACATTGAAAAAGAAAAAAACATGATTATTCATTAAAAATGAGCGATCAACAGCTTCACTTGGATATTGCATATAAGGGGTTAGAGAAAAGGAACAATGAAATTAACAAGCTGCAAAATGAGATCTTGCAGTTGAAATGTTCTAATTAGAAATTGAAAAACTTTCGTTTTGTGGTGGAACACTACGAATCTGTAGTGAGGCAAATGAATGGCTTAGGGTTGGGTATTAATGCCATTCCTCCACCAGTTAGCAGGAAGTTTGTCAACAACTTGGTAGACATTGATCTAACTTGTCTTGATGAGTCCTCAGGAAAGGATGACTCCTATAAAAAGGATGATTCCTCAAGTAAGGCCAACTCCGCATCTGATGAGGTGTTCTTTACTACTTCTGATGATGGGTCGGTTAACACTTGCCCTGAAGGAGTAGTATCTGAGGAGTTGTTATCTGAACAGAAAATCAAGAAAAACATTATCAGTGATAACTATATTTTAACTGAACCCGATATCATTGAATCTAATGATAAATTAAAGGTAATGCTTTATAGGGGGTATAAAAATCTTAATCAAGTAAAGAAAGAGGCTTTTTCAGCTCACTTTGGGCTTGGTTACAAAGAAAATTTGCAAAAATACTATACTCCCAAGAACCAATCTGTATCGGGACAAACTTCTGTTCATAAACCAACTCCTCCTGCTCATAATGCTGAGTCATCTAATGCAAGATCTAATGAGCCTTACAGGAGAACTTACACAGACAAGAGGACTTGTTTTCACTGTGGTATGGTTGGTCACATTCTTGTGAACTGCCCTTCTAAGACCCAAGGGAAACGGCCTATTGTTTCACAACCGGCTGTCATCCCTAAGTTACCATCAGTGAAACCTCCCAAATGTCCAAAAAAAATGTGGTGAAACCACCAGGTAAACCGATGGCAAAGCCAAAGATCAAATCTGAGGCCAAACCATATGTTTCAATAAAGGTAAAGCCACCTGATGTACCTTGTGTATCTACCTCTGCTAGTACACGTACTGGTGAGAAACCTGTGGTGAAACTCTCTAAGCCACAGAGGAGGAGAAGGAACAAGAGGTTGAGAAAGCTAGAACAGCTGACTGAAGTTCAATCAGGTGAAGCTTCCACTAGTTCACCTGCTGTTGTTGAACATAAGTCTACTGTTCCAGTTAAGAAACAGAAGAGGTCCTGGACTAACAAATTCAAAAATTCTCAATCTACTAGTCCTAATTCTTTTAAAGATTCATCCATTTTGAACAGTCGTCACGATTGTGAGTTAAAAGAAGTAGTTTATTTTGAAAAGGATGGACGACCCAAGATCACTATGGCTTGGGTCTCCAAATCTAACTAATTCTTTTTGTGACTCGTGCAGGGACGTCCGAAGGGTACTATCTCTAACCGCTGGTATGTAGATAGTGGATGCTCCCGACACATGACAGGATACATGGCCTTGCTTCAAGACGTGAAACCATTCAGAGGCGGCTATGTGGCCTTTGCTGGAGAGAAAGGCGGCAGTATCACGTGTCAAGGTGTGGTATAAAATGGTTGTGTCAGTTTTGACAATGTCAACTTTTGCGAGCAGCTGAAGCATAACCTGCTGAGTGTCTCCCAAATGTGCGACAAGGAGTACTCGGTGATGTTTGATAAGAATGAATGCTTGATTCTCAAGCATGTTTTGAAGTTCCTGATGATTGGATCCTGATGAGAGCGCCAAGGATAAACGACACCTATTAGATTTATATGAGCGTGGCAACAACCACCTCATCAGTTGCTACTTGTTTTCTTACCAAAGAAATAGAGCTTGACTCTATCTTGTGGCATAGGAAACTCGGACATATTTCGTATCGTAAAATGAACCATCTTGTCCGAAATGATTTGGTAACCGGAGTTCCTAAGCTGATATTTACCGTTGCAGATGACTGTATGCCTTGTAAAAAGGGCAAACAGCAACGGAAGTCTCACAAGCCCAAGCTCCAAAACTCCATTGATACCCCTTTGGAGCTATTACACATGGATCTGTTTGGCCCCATAAGTATCAAGAGTATTGGAGGTAATTCGTTCTGTCTGGTTGTAACTGATGATTTCTCACGTTTTTCTTGGGTGCATTTTTTAGGTACTAAGGACGAGACTGCTGATATTCCTTGGAATCTCTTTGCAAGATGAAGGTTAGAAGAATAAGGAGTGACAACGGAACTGAGTTCAAGAATAATTTGATGGAACTTTTCTGTCTAAAAAAGGGGATCCGTCATGAATTCAGCGCCCCGTATACACCTCAGCAGAATGGAGTTGCAGAACGGAAGAACAGAACACTGATTGAGACTGCAAGGACTATGCTGTCGAATGCAAAGCTTCCTGTCACATTCTGGGCAGAAGCAGTTAATACAGCTTGTCACGTCTTAAACAGAGTTCTTGTTATGAAGATCCACAACAAGACTAGTTACGAGTTGATCGACAATCGACTTCCCAGTCTTGATTACCTAGTTCCTTTTGGTAGTCCTTGTTCCTTATTGCTACAGTACAAAGACCGCCAGTCTAAGTTTCATGCAAAAGCGGTGGAAGGCATCTTCTTAGGATACGTTGTCAACTCGCCTTGCAAGAGAGTGTATAATATAGGAACTCGTACTGTCGAGGAATGGTTTGAAGTGGATTGTGCAGTAAACACAGCATTACACCAGAACCAACAGGTCCAACTTGGGGTTTTGATTATGATGCGCTATTCAAGTCATTCAATCTTCCTGATCTATCTGCAGTTGACGCCGCAAATGTTTATGAATTATTGGGTGGCGGCGATGACTCCAGTTTCTCTACTCGTGCTACTGTACTGATTGTAACTCCTGATTCCAATGCTGCATTTGAATCTGGAACTCATGACAGTGATAACAGTGAAGATGTTCATGTTGATGGAGATGACGATCAAGCTAATCCTAACACAACTGTAGGAAATGAAGCTCCAGCTGATCCAATTAACATTGAATCTTCTTCTTCTGGAACACATGAAATGGGGGAGTTAAGCACAAATCTCGATTCAGAAATTCAGGAACCGAATGTACCAGAGACGAGAGTGCATAAGAATCATCCAATCGACAACATTATTGGTGATCCTCATGCCGGTGTTCAGACTCGTCATCGAACCATTGCAGAGAACACTAGTCTTTACTCGGAGATACTTGACACTGGTGTCATGGAAACATGTCTGCATGCTGCATTCGTGTCCCAGTTAGAGCCGAAGAATGTGAAGGAGGCTCTCGCGGACAACTGCTGGAATGAGGTGATGCAAGATGAATTGTCTCAATTCCAAAAGTTGCACGTGTGGGATTTGGTTGACTTTCCAAAAGGCTTTCAGCCAATTGGAACCAGATGGGTGTTCAAATGCAAGATGGATGATCGTCATGTGGTTGTGAAGAACAAAGCAAGATTGGTTGTTCAGGGTTTTTATCAACAAGAGGGCTTGGATTACACGGAAGTATATGCCCCAGTTGCTAGAATTGAGGCCATTCGACTGTTCTTGGCTTATGCCACATATGTCGGCTTCAAGATCTATCAACTTGATGTGAAGAGTGCTTTCCTATATGGAAAAGTTCATGAAGAGGTCTATGTCACTCAACCTCCCGGCTTTGAAGATCCGCATAATATCAATAAAGTGTATAAGCTCGACAAAGCACTTTATGGTCTTCATCAAGCACCGCGGGCATGGTATGAGACATTATCTAAACATCTACTGTCTAATGGTTTTGACCGTGGACAGATTGACTCGACCCTCTTCATTAGGAAAGCAGGAGGTGACATTCTTCTTGTACAAGTCTACGTCGACGACATTATTTTTGGATCTACCAATGAAGGGATGTGTAGGGAATTCGAGCAGGTGATGAAGTCCAAGTTTGAAATGAGTAACATGGGTGAATTGTCATTCTTCCTAGGTCTGCAAGTCAATCAAAGAGAGGATGGCATTTATCTACATCAAACTAAGTATGTGCAGGACATCTTGTCAAAATACAAGATGAATGATATCAATACTTATGGCACACCTATCCCAGTCAATCATGGTCTGCATCCTGACAAAGATGGAAAGGATGTGGATTGCAGATTGTACTATGGGATGATCGGATCACTTATGTATCTCACAGCTTCAAGACCCGATATAATGTTTGCTGTGTGCTTGTGCTCAAGGTTTCAGTCTCAACCGAAGGAGTCACATATGATAGCCGTGAAGAGAATTTTCAGATACTTAAAAGGGAAACCTCGATTGGGTATTTGGTACTCTAAGCAGCAGTCATTCGACTTCAAAGCCTACACTGATTCAGACTATGGCGGTTGTAACCTTGACAGAAAGTCAACTTCTGGTGGATGTTAATTCTTAGGAGACAGACTGGTTTCCTGGCAGTGTAAGAAGCAATCAACGGTTTCTGTCTCAACTTGTGAAGCAGAATACATTGGTGCGGTGAGCGGTTGTTCTCAGATATTGTGGATTCAGCATCAATTGAGAGACTACGGCTTGAACTTCACTAGAACTCCTTTGTTCATTGACAACAATGCCACAATGTCCATCACAAATAACCCGGTGAAACATTCCAAAACTAAACATATAGAAATTCGCCATCATTTCATCCGTGATTGTGCTGAAAAGCATTTAATTGAACTTGTTAAAGTTCACACGGATGACAATCTTGCTGACCTTTTCACAAAGGCTTTTGATCGATCTCGTTTTGAGCATCTTGTCAACTTAATAGGAATGTTCAATCGACTTCAAATCCTACACTGATTCAGACTATGGCGGTTGTAACCTTGATAGAAAGTCAACTTCTGGTGGATGTCAATTCTTAGGAGACAGACTGGTTTCCTAGCAGTGTAAGAAGCAATCAACGGTTTCTGTCTCAACTTGTGAAGCAGAATACATTGGTGCGGCGAGCGGTTGTTCTCAGATATTGTGGATTCAGCATCAATTGAGAGACTACGGCTTGAACTTCACTGGAACTCCTTTGTTCATTGACAACAATGCCACAATGTCCATCACAAATAACCCGGTGAAACATTCCAAAACTAAACATATAGAAATTCGCCATCATTTCATCCGTGATTGTGCTGAAAAGCATTTAATTGAACTTGTTAAAGTTCACACGGATGACAATCTTGCTGACCTTTTCACAAAGGCTTTTGATCGATCTCGTTTTGAGCATCTTGTCAACTTAATAGGAATGTTCAATCCTGAGTGAAAAACTTGTTTTTCTTAAATCAATTCAATTCATGAAAGTTAAACTTTTATTTTTTTTAAGTATTCTGTATAGTTCTTTTAACTTTCAAAAACATTTTACAAAATCAAAAACAAAATAGAAAATGGAGAAAATTTCAAAGCTAACTTGAGAAAAGAGGAAATGATAGTACACCAGAAATGATCTAAACGTCACAAACTACTCATATGGGAAATGATTGCGTCATGCTTACTTAAGTGTTTAAATTATTATGTTTTTAATCTGCTTATTTACAAGTAATTTGAATTGTCAGTAGGCTGTATGCATCTTTGAATCACTAGTAGTGTGGAAACTAAAGTCTAATTTATAAATGTGATTTGAACCCATGTTTGCTAGTGTGTGTGCGTAAAAGAATAGAAAAGATCATTATCAGATAAAGGATGTTAGATTTTGGCAATAATTTTCTTTTGAGATCAGTTTCGGGTTATGTCGTTAGCACAATTAATGTGGTTCATCTCACTTCCCATACTCACAAGTATGCAAGGAGAGATTGAATCAAGACATGTCTCTACATCAACCGTTGAGCATGTATTCACCCTTGAATCACTCCTGATTCATTGAAATCAAATCCAGATAAAAGTTGGATTCCCGTACCTTATTCACACACCATACTCATTATCATGAATCATCATACCGATATTCAATGAAGAAAATCAAATGAAACCAAGACAAATGAATCACTTGATTCTGAATCTTATGATTCCTGATAATCCTTATGGATTCTGCTTGATTTTCTTGTGCTATTAGATGTAACTTCATTCTGAAAATTTAGAAAATCATTAGGAAAATCTTAGATGCCTTGAGATAGTGCAATTTACATTGCTATAGTATATCAGTGGGGTACACGTTGTATATTTTATAATTAATACCTTAATACACAAGAACGTGATGCAAAGATGCTTATAGTTTCAAATCTTATAATATTGTCAACTTGAATTACTTGTTTATGTGCTTATTACGTATGAATAAATAGTAATCTGTGACTTGATCACATATTCTTTGATGTTTATATTGTATTGTTTTTACTATAAGTTAGTCTGATATGATCATCTGCTCGTGTCTTTGATCAAAAATAGTTTGTGTAAATGCTTGTATATTTCTATCTAGAAAAGATCAAAAAGATTTTAAGTTTGTGTATAGTTAAATCTTATTCAGAAAAATAAAAAATATTTGTGTTTAACCTTCCTGAATTGTATTTGAATCCTCCTGATTGAATATTTTTATCTTGTTCGTTATTTGACTTGAAAATCTTCATAATTTGAGTTGAAAGTTTGCGCACTTAAGGGTTACTGCGTACTTGACAAGTGTGCATGAAGTAAGCCCTGCGTACTTAACAAGTACGCAAGAGTTAAGCCTTGCGCACTTGTAAGTATGCGGGAGTTAAGTCTTGTGCACTTAGCAAGTACGCACGACCTTTTTGTGTTGGGTATAAATACATGACTTAGAAAAATTTTCAGATTTTATCACATTCAAATTCTCAGTCGCCTGTTCAATTCCCTCTGACGTTTTTACTCAAAAATTCGAGTATTCCTAACCGATTTCTCGTCCCATCTCTAGTATCATCATCGTGTAACAATCATTTGGTGAGAATCTAGAGGCAATCCATCCGTGTATTCGCGATTTTAGACCGATTTGAATTTTAAAAACTTAGGGTTTAATTCGAGCTTTTTAGTCAAATTTTGGGTTGTTTGGGTAAAACCTTATAGTTAAAACTTGATTAGAATCTGTAATCGACCCTTAATCAGTCCATTTCGTCCGTGATTTTGCCATTAGACACTCGATTGACCATCGGCTCATCTAGGTGGTATTTTAGGTCAAAATTGGCCGAATGTAGCAAGTGTTTGGTGTAGATGTTGGTCCCATAGGCTAGAATCATATATTCCGACCTTGTAGTGACCTAATCTACCCGTTATTTGAACTTCATTTGAATCTTTAAACTTCTGGAATTTTGAACAAGTATGGCTCTTGCGCACTTAGTAAGTACGCAAGAAGTAATTCTTGCGTACTTGTTAAGTACGCAAGAGGAAATTCCTGCGTACTTGCTAAGTACGCAGGACCAACACTTGGGAAATATTTCTAAGTCTGAAATTTCAGTTCAAAGAGTAACTGCTATACTGCGTCATGTTTATTCATTTCCAATGAAACTTGTTGTTCTGATTATTTTCTCTGTGTGTTTTTGCAGATTATGGCTCGGGCGTTTACGAACGAATTCAATTTGTTAGCTAATACTCAACCGGAATGGAAGGGTGCTGCTCTACAGTACCGCGAGATAGTTGATTTCTTGAACCGTTCAAGAATCAGCTACGCTATTTCTGCAGACCCGATCGTTTCAAGACCTTATCTGGAGCAATTTTGGGAGACGGTGGAGCATGATTGCACGGTAACCCCCAATGTTATAAGGGCTACCGTGGCTGGTCATGACATCGCCTTCTCTGAAGATACAATTAGAAGGGTCCTGCAATTCCGAGATCTCTCGACCGACCCGACAGCCTATCCAGACTACTTTGTGGATGGCTGTTGGAGACAACGAATGGGATATGTCGGTGCGAGAGACTATGCTTCGTATAAGAAAATGTGGGTGCTTGACAAGTGGAGATATTTTGCCCACGTCATGATCATGTGCATCTCCTCAAGAAAATCTGGAAAGGATGCAATGGGTCATGACCTTGCAGCAGCCATGGTTGTCTTATCTCTCAATAAGGGCTACAACTTCTCACGCTACATATTCAAAGCCATCAATGACCATATCAACACGGCAGAGAGGTTCAGGTTCTTGTTATACCCTAGGTTTGTGCAACTTCTGATAAACGATGCGTTGCCAAACCTACCTACTACAGGAGAGAGATTGCAAGTGAAAAGGGTGGACAAGAGGGTGTTCGCACAATTCCTCAAGACAGGCAGTGTAGATCCTACCCCTGAGCACACAGCACTCTTTGGCCACCTTATAAATGAAGCATACGTGGCACCAGGTGACTGGAGATGGTATAGTCATGATTCGGAGCCAGAATTGAGTGAGCATTCAGATGAACAACAATAACAACAAGAGGAGGAAGTTAAAAGTGAAGAGGGATCGTCAGATGGTGGAGACGAAGAAGAAGGTAATGATGGTGCTGAGGAATCCGACTCGGAAGAGACGGAGTCTGATTCTTCTGATTCCGATGATGCACCATCGCAGGTTCACCCGAGGAGAACGATGAAGGTCACCCTTCCTGAGTCATCCTCGAAGAGAAAGTGACAGTCCTCTAGCAGGGAATATGAGCCAGATTCTGACTCTGACGCTGCTATTCAAAGGCAAAGACGTGAAAGTGTTAATAAGAACAGGGGGGATAGGCAGCAACAACCTATTCCTAGTGAGGTGGTGGTAAGTCCTCAGCAGCAAGTACAAGTTTCAGTTGCGAGTTCTGGTTCAGCTTCCACCCCACCTTCACAGCAGCTTTACAGGAGACAGAGGAGGAGGCCACGGGTACAACCTGACGTGGCAGTCACTTCAATCACAGAGGAGGTTCCTGTGATAGTGACCCTCCCTATCACATCTGCCTAGGTGGCGGTGACTACTCCAATTCTCACGGAGTCAGTCACCATCACCCCTTCCATAACACCTACAACCGTCATCACATCCATAATCCCAACAACCACCATTGATCCTTTAAGTCAACCCTTCAACTATGGGGAATTTACTCAAGGGTTTGACTTCGACACCATCTTCTCCTCCCCAATTCACAATGCCGAAGCGTCATCATCCAGACATCCTGATCCTAATGATGCAAGGATAGATGTTCTGGAAATCCAAGTTGATGGATTATTGGAAACTATTCGGAACTCAAAGGAGGAATCTGACGCTCAACAAGCACAGATTAATTCGTTGGTGGATGAAGTTAAGATTCTAAGAAGCCAGAGAACGGGGACTGACGAGAGACTGAAGAACGTCATGGCACAGAACGAGTTTCTAATCAGGATAAATGAAATGATTTTGGGTCACAGGTCATCTCTAGAGCTGAGGTTTGATACTCAATGGAAAGAGCATGAGCTGATGGTCAAACTAATTGTTGATCTGACCAAGAAGCTTGATGCTCAGGGGGAGAAAGATAAGGAGAAGGAGAAAGAGAAAGAGAAAACTACTGGTGATGAGGCTTGTCATCCTGTTGACTTGACTAAGGATGACGACAAAGACAAGGATCCTGAAGCCGGTCCTATTGGAGGTGAGCACCAAGCTTTAGCAATTGTGCCCATCTCTGCTATTCCAATGGCTCAGGGGGAGTCTACTCATCAAGAGGGTAGTGATACCTCTGGTGGTGGTGATAAAGGAAAGTCAGCGGCTGAGGTGCTTAAGGATCTATCTGATGATGAGATCTTATACTT
Organism: Smallanthus sonchifolius; assembly: GCA_023525975.1. Classification (NCBI taxonomy): domain Eukaryota; kingdom Viridiplantae; phylum Streptophyta; class Magnoliopsida; order Asterales; family Asteraceae; genus Smallanthus; species Smallanthus sonchifolius. The sequence continues at coordinate 45,055,410 of CM042023.1, forward strand.
AAAGCCTGACTATTCCAAGGAAACACAGATCGATGCTCTCTTTAACCTAGAAAAAAGAGAGATCGACTCTGATGATGACTGGGATGATGATGATGAGGATGTAGTAATTGAAATTCCCAAGGGCGACGGGGAAGGAGAGTATGAGTTAGAAGATGGAGAGATCTTTGAATTTCCATTCTTCGAAGCTCAGCTCGACACAGGTTCAGTCGAGCATGCTAGTAATGTGGAAGCCTCGACTGAAGCCTCCCCAGTTGACCCTACACCTGTGGATCCGGAGGCACCAAAAGAAAAAGATATGCCTTCTACTTCATCTAAGGGTCCAGCTCCTGTTTGGCAAAAGACGTCTATAATAAACAAAAAAGGAGCAACAGGGATGATCTTGGCCGTAAGGTTCGAGGAGGATAAGCAGTTGTTCGCAATCAAAAGATCTGGGGGGTTCAATACTTGAAACCAACCAGTGAAGCATTCAACTCCTTACCCAAATACGACCTTGTGAACCTAGCAAACCGAGAGCTGCTGGGTCATTCTAATCATGCAGTGGCGATGGGTTTGTGGGTGGTTCTACAGCGGGAAGCAAGATCTGGGAAGTTTGATATGTTCAAGCCTCAAGTGCCCAAGAGAGTCAAGGATAAGATAGCAAGACATCCTGTGACTAAGAAATTCTTAAAGAAATTGGTATACAAGCCAGTGCTATGTGAAACCAAGATTCCCCTGAGCAAGTTATCTCAGGATATTCTCGGTGACATGTGGTACTGGTACGTAGATCCAAAGAAGGGCGATGCTGTGGTGATTGGATAGGTGAGGTCAGAAAGCGGATGCTTAGTGCCGAGGGAACTAATCAGAGTATTTGATGAAGTCTGCTTCATTAACTTCTCTGTGAAAGATCTGGATGCACTAGCAGACAGGTATTGCATGCATACGGACGAATGGACGAAATTCCTTGCTTCTAAATATGACAAGGTGATCAAGTTCTGCCTTGACTATAAGAAGAAGATGGAAGCTAAAGATGCATAGCTGTGAAGACTGAAGACTAAAGATCGAAGATGATCCAGAGCTGTTGTCAAGGGGGAGTTTGTTGAAGCACTTTCATGTGACAAACACTCTGGATAGATAGAGTCCTAGTTTAGTACTTTCATGTATGTATTTTTCTTTGTTTGTAAGTGTCTGTAAGTATTAGTTATCGAGTTGTATTTACTTTTACATATTGGCTGTTGCAGATTTCTCTAAGTGTTTTGCGTACTTGCTAAGTACGCAGGAACTACTTCCTGCGCACATACAAGTGCGCAAAACACTAAGAGAAATCTGCAACAGTTAATATGTAAAAGTAAATACAACTCGATAACTAATACATACAGACACTTACAAACAAAGACAAATACATACATGAAATTACTAAACTAAGACTCTATCTATCCAGAATCTATCTAGAGTGTTTGTCACAGGAAAGTGCTTCAACAACAAAAGAGCTTGTATTAGTTGAGCAAGATGAAAAGGTACTTGCAGCACTCACTATAGCCTTGTCACCTGAAATTGCTCATGGTTTCAAGGAATGTACACCAGCAAAGCAGCTATGGCACGCTTTGATCCAGATGTATGAAGGCAATGAGGACATGAAGGAAAGCAGAAAAGACATGCTCAGACAATGATTCAACATGTTTAATCACATTCTGGGAGAATCCTTGGAAACACAAATCAACAGGTTCGTTCATCTCATTATAGAAATGAGAAGTGATGAGATTGAGTTGACAAATGGAGAATTCAACAAGAAGCTTCTCAACTCCTTGCCCTATAGTTGGAATATGAATGCAACATCAATCAAGAGGTCTAAAGACATGTATAGAACAAGTCTTGTTGAGGTGATCTCAACACTCAAATCTTATGAGATGAATGACAAGCAAAGAGCTTTCAATCAAGCAAACTCAATTGGAAATGCGACAGCTCAAGGAAACAATAGTGCTCTTATCTCAAACATATCACAGGAACAGCTGAAGTCATATTCTATGTTTGGCTTCAATCTTTCAGTTCTTGCTGCTCCTGTTCAACACTCACCCAAAACTCCAGCCACTACTCAAAATCCCAAGTCAGTGGAATCTTGCAGTGCTCTATTTACTAGTGTTATGCATAGTTATCAGTGTTTTCTAACAGGTGACATGACTCAAGACATGCTTCAAGATGATCTAGAGAAAATCAATCTAAATGATGTAGAAGAAATGGACATCAAATGGCAAATGGCTATGTCTGTGTTTAGAGCTAGGAAATTCTTCAACAAGATAGGGAAGAACAGATTTGGAAACAGTTCTGACAACAAGGTTGGCTTCAGTAAATCCAAGATTTGTTGCTACAATTGCAACAATCCAAGTCACTTTGCTTGTGATTGTACTGAGCCTAAGAGGCAAGAAGAGAAAGAAGCTGGAACTTCCAAAACGGCTGATGACCCTAAGGCTCTGGTTACTCAGCAAGTTGGAGGATATGATTGGGGTGATCAGCTGCAGGCCCTGAATTTTAATTCTTAAAATCATGCATTTATGGCAGATATCTCAGCATCTTCTTCTGAGGTAACTCAAAATCTCTGCTCTTCTTTATGTGTTAGTAAGGTGGAAGGTTAAAGAAAACACAACAAAAATCTAATCAAAGAAGTAACTAAAATACAAATTGTTATTTCTGATTTTCAAAAGAGTGAAAAGGCTTACAAAACCAAAATTAAGGCTAAGCAAAATGATGTTTCAAAACTTAAAGCCCTTTTGAGTGATAAAGAGTGTGTTTATAGAGATGCTAAGAAGAAAATTGAAGAACTAATCATACAATTAAACATAACTCAAAAGGAACTCTCCTCAGAAAAATTAACTGTTGAAAACTACTGCTACTCATCTAAGGCAGTAGAAGACATGATTGAGAAGCAATTGAAGGGAAACGGGAAGGGAAAAGCAGGGTTAGGGTATAACACAACTCCACCACCTTTTAATGGAAATTTCTCCAGTTTGCCTCTCACTGCTACCGAATTGGAAAATGAGGCCAATATGGTTTATGGGAAGGGTTTAAAGTGTGATTCGTCTTCTGCTAGCGAAAGAAAACCTACTTTCGAATCAAAGTTTTAATGTGTGAATAACTTTGACAAATTTACCTAATGTGCAGACCAAGTAGAACTTGAGGATTGGGTTAGCGAGGATGATGAGTGGGAAGAAGATGTAAAAGGGGAAAATAAAGTTATTTCTGATTTTTCGTCTAATTTTGTTAAAATCGATATTTTTAAGGGCTCTGTGTTTAAGAGTAACAAACCTATTTTAAATATTTGCTGTGGTGTGTCAGAAAATTCTGTTTTTAAAGTTAATTCTGATTTTGTTGCTTGCAATGTCAAGAAAACAGGTGACAAATTCAGTTTTGTTAAACCAGTTACTAATAGAAATGATGAAAAGTACATTTTCAAGTATTCAAACAAAGATCTTCTGAAATTGAGTAAACAAAACAAACAGGTTGAAAAACCAAAGCTTGTTGTGAAATCTAAACATCTTAAATCAACCATTTTTTACAAAAATGGGAAACTTGTTCCATAACTAATCATTCTCATAAGCAAAATAACCAAACTCATTGTAAGGGTTATTCTAGACATGAGAAGTTTCATCATTCACATTCATCTTCTTCATCATGGTTCGACATATCAGGATATGCACCTCATGCTAGGAAGAAAACGTGCTACACATTTGGCAAAGTTGGTCACATTGCAAGAAACTACATCCATCGTCCTTACGAGCCTTACTATTTACAAAATCAAAAGGCTACACCAAAGGAAAAGTATTATTCTAAGCCTATGAAGGTTAAAAAAACCTAACGCAATGAAGAATATGCATCCCAAAGTTAAGTCTTCTGATGGTGATTGGAATGCTGCTATAAACAAAGAAATTTTTTTTTGAGAAAACAAGCAGTTTAAAGAATCTAAACAGGAAAAGAAACCAAAAGTTTCTAAAAGTTTTGTTAAACCAACCCCAATTTGGAGAACTGAATCAAAAGCTGTTGCATCACCGGTGTTAGAAAATAACAAAGATATGTGTTTGTAGGAAGTATCATATATTAATGCATCAGGAGTGTCCAGGACCACCATGGCTTGGCTACCAATTACTAATTAATCTCCTCATTTATGCAAGAATAGCTAAGGAGGACTATGAACAACCTCTGGTATGTTGATAGTGGGTGTTCCAGGCACATGACGGGAGACATCACTATGTTGCACGATGTCAAATCTTTTAACAAAGGGTATCTTTTCTTTGTAGGAGATGTAGGAGGTAAAATCAGAAAGAAAGGTACTGTTACAAATGGTACAATGTGTTTTGAGGACGTGATCTACATCAAAGAGTTAAACCATAGTTTTCTGAGTGTTTCTTAAATCTGTGACCAAACGTTTTTGACACATTTTACAAATAAAGAGTGTCTGATTTTAAAACTAGGTTACGTGGTACCTGAGAGTTAGATTTTAATGTAAAAGCAAGAAGAAACAAATCATATGTGATTAACATGAATAATCACCCTGTTCATGAAAATGCATGTTTGTTTTCAAAATCATCTGAAAATGATGGGCTTTTGTGGCATCGTCGGTTAGGACGTGCAAATCTGAAAAACTTAAATAGAACTGCTAAAAGAAATCACGTACATGATCTTCCAATCAAAGAGTTTTTCTCAATTGAAAAGTGTATTCCTTGTGTCAAGGGAAAACAACACAAGAGGCCTCATAGACCAAAGTTGTTTAACTCTATTGAATCGATTCTGCAACTGCTTCACATGGATCTCTTTGGTCCAGTAAATGTGATGAGCATTGGAAAACGATATTATTGTTTAGTTGTTACTGATGATTACTCACGCTTTACTTGGGTTTTCTTTTTGTCTAAGAAAGGTGAAACTGTCGAGCTACTTAAGTGGTTTATGATCTTGATTGAAAATCAGACAGACCTTAAGATTAAGGTAATTAGAAGTGACAACAGACTCCACAACAAAATGGAGTGGCAGAGCGAAGAAATAGCACTCTCATTGAAGTTGTATGTACTATGCTTTCGGATTCGAAACCGCCCACATTCTTTTGGGCCGAGGCTGTTAACACCGCCTGTTATGTTCAAAACAAGGTTCTTCTAATCAAGCATCATCAGAAGACACCCTACGATAACTTCTACAAGCAACGACCAAAAGTTGGTCACGTTCGAACTTTCGGTTGCCCATGCACCTTGCTGCATACCGAACCAGGTCCAAAGTTTGATGAAAAGGCTGACAAATGTTATTTTTTGGATATTTATCCAACAAAACTGCATATCGTGTACACAACAAGAAGACCAAGGAGATCGTCGAGTCATACTACATCGACTGGCAAGAAGTGAATACAATAGATGCGGGTTGTGGTCCATAGTAGTTATTTGACTATGATATTGTGTTTAAATCTTTTAATGTTTCTTTTGAGATGATTGCAGGAAAAGAGGATGATTTTTACAGGTATAAAGACGAAGACTTTCGAGTTGATCATGTACCGACATCATCAACTGTGCTAAGTATTGATCCATCGGGAATGTACATGTAATATCCATGATTTTCCGGTGTTATTTTTTTATTTTATTCTATACAATAATAACATCTCATTTCAATCCCGTACTTGATCAAACATATTACGTCACATTTACTTATTATTTTAAACATATATCAATTCAAAACTTCAACCTTGCACAACATATTATTTCTCTAATATATAAACACATGTGAGTTTTTAAATCATGTAACTACATCTCCCATTTTCATCACACACACACATATATATATATATATATATATGTATATATATATATATATATATATATGTATGTATGTATGTATTTAATTGTAGTTATATATGCAAACATACACACATGTGTTTATACTAAATAAAGCAAGCATACAACTTTTAATTTTTATATAAAAAGAATGTATAAATAAAAATTATGAGCTTAAATCACATATTTACATCCTTTAAATATACACATATATTTATTTTTTGAAGAAGTATGTACATATATCTATATATTGATCATTGTTAAATAAACCATTTGTTATCTTATAAAAAAGGAAATTTATCCCTTTATAAATATTTAATAATGAGATTTTTATAAAACTTTAGAAAAACAATTATATAAACAACTAAAATGAATTAAAATCAAATAAATTTAGCCTTGAACCCTTTTCAAGCCAAAAAACCTCCACTTTAGCCTTTGAACCCCGTCACTTCACTTAACTAAACCCTTTTCTTTCAATTGTTGAACCCTCGTATGAATCAACCCAATTTTGACTCTTAAAAAGTCAACACTTGAACAAATCGTTCCAATTGACCGAGATTAAAGAGTTCGAGCCCCTCTAAATCATCTTGCCACTTATTGTGACCGTTTTAGACCTATAATCAATGGTATTGATTGAGAAATCAAGTTCTTAAAGAGCCATTAAAGAATTTTGGTTTTAGAAATGAAAGAGCACGAATCAATGATCAAACCCGTGTTAAATCCATCGATTATCACTATAATGAGTTCGTTTTTCATCCTCCTAACATTCCCCATCATTTTACTACTCAAAACCGAACCCAATTCGTCACTTTTTCTCCCCTCTCGTCGCGATCAGTCACGGAAAACAAATCCGTAGTTTCTTGGCGAAATCAAAGTCGTATTACAGGTAATAATCATATATTCCTACGCGTTTTGATGTTTTGATTTGAAGCCCCATGATTCTGATTACGAATTGTATTTGATTTGGGAGTTAGGGTTTCAATCTCTTGATTTGGGGAAGAAGGTGACTGGAACCATGTGTTTAAAACCAAAACAATTCCAATACTATCAAGGCATTGGCCCTAGATCACTAGGTTAACACCTTGTCCCCATAGAAAACTGGTCGCGGGTTCGAACCAGGCAGACCCTGTTTTTGCAAATATTTTCATTTTTCATCTTGTTTTAACTCCCTCACACACACACACATATATACATGAAACAAATTATGAAGAAAAAGGTAAGACATAAATTTATACATTTTTATTTTATAACAAAACATAAACAAGTAAATATGATTCATTTGTAGTGCATCATTTTATAAATTCATCTTATGGTTGTGTAAATTTACATAACCTTTTATAAACAAAAAAAAAACTGTTAACTAATCTCTCTTATAAATGACCTAGGGATACAATTATTATCTTTTTGTAAATAAATACATATCGCATGCATACAAATTCTTTAACAAATTACTTATTTAAAATCTCGAAGTTATAAATTATATTTAACATAAAAATGAATATGTTTATAAAACCATTTGCCTCGTAAAGATTTATGCATCCTTTTTATATAATTTTTTTTATATATCATTTAAATCAAAGTCTATACTATTAATTAATAAATAATTATGACTTAATTAGATAATTAACTTTACACTTAAATTTCATAGAAATCAAACTAAATAAATAAAATGTTTTATTTATGTAGTTAAGATAATTAATCATTCAACTATTTATTCATGTATACATTTATTTATTCACTTATTTACGAAGGAAAACTATTCATCTATTTATTCAAGCATTTACAAACAAAAGAACACTTTTCTTTTATATATTTATTTAAATTATTTACAAACAAATCATTCAATTATTCTTTCATTTAATCAAATTAAAATACAATTATTTATCAAGACTTACATAAACCTTATTTGAAACTCCAATAATTATTTTTCTACTGAAATAAGGAAACCCACAACAATCCATTCGTGCATTTGGGTTCCCTATCTCATCTTGTACAAATCATTGATACACTTGTACTATTAAATCATAGGTTAACATTGAGGTTAGCTTGAACTTTTTTGTGCAACAAACAATATACTTGTGTGACATACAAAGCTTCATATTGCAAGGTGAGTTTCATAGCCCCTTTTACATACTTTTATTTACAAATACTCGGGGGGGAGGGGGGGACATGTCTATATTACTTTAAATACACAATTCAATTACCTATGTTCTTATGCAAAGTTCATGTGCTTTACGTCTTAAACTACTTGGTGATACATGTGTTCATGTTTAGTACAATCATTAACTTGTGTGGCAAACCTAAGGTAGTACATTTTATGATCATTTATATGGGAATCCGATTAATTACTTAACACGCATCTTGGCGGGTTTGTGTATACATTTTGGTACTTCACGTAATCCGGGGGATTGTGCATACATATTTACATGGCTTGATTGTACACTTTGAAACCTCGTATGTTTTCACATTTATGCCTTAGACTTGCTTTGAACATATTGAATTGTAAAACATATTCTACTTTACTTGGTGTCAAAACCTATGTTACTCACCAACTACTTGTAGTTGACATTTGCTCACATGTTTCAGATGCACCCATTTGAGGACCATGGTTGATCACTTAGGGCTATGGACTTAGTATTAATGAATTTAAGATTGATTATGATATGTGTCATTTGAACAATATGTTGCTATTTTCCTTGTAACGGATATTTAATGTGATGAATAAATATTGTAACGTATTTTAATAATGGATCATGTGCTTATGAAAAATCGCGTCAGCCCCGACATATAATCCTCCGTCGACCGTGGTGTGATAGATTGGTATCAGAGCCATGGTTTTAGAGAATTAGGTTATTAGAAACGCATGACCTAGTCTATAACCTTAGGATACCCTTGTGTGATTATCCTACACATTATCTAATGTATTACATTGCATGATACAATATGAGTTATCTTATGTGCTGTGTTACTTGATAAATTATATGTTTACAAAAACTACTACTCACGTGATACCTTATTTGCTACACTATTTGATTAGTATGCATAATACCTATTTGATATCACTAAATGCTATCTTAAGTCTTGTCATACACTCATTCATATCTAAGGCTTTATACACTTTCATCTTTACACATCGAGAACTATGTCATCACCATCACTTGTGGAAAATTTCAAACTCTTAGGCCTAATACCTACTCAAATTTTTAAAAATCCCATCAAAGTTTTGAGTTTTGAAAATTAGTAGAGAACATGTGCAATCCGGAAGGGTGAATGCCTGTACTTTGGGTCTTCTGTCTAACAAATCATTTCATATAAATCCAAATCAACCGAAGGATCCGTATGCTTTCCTGGGAATTCCCGAAGTGAGTGTTCACTTATAGGCTGAAGCATGTCTTCTTGAAAGTATATGAACTTAAATCACTTTGATTTGTCACAACATCCATTTGGTTATGCACCAAATGAATACAATCTAAACACCATTCGTTTATTTATTACAATTTGGTACGCATGTCTAAACCTCCATATTTGATTCTTACACTTAATCTTATTTAAGTCCCTATACCCATCCATCCTTATGCCTTGAAAATTTTATCATCATTATCATCACTTGTGAGAAATTTAAACCCTTAGACCTCACCACTCAAGGAAAGGAAGCTGCTTGAATAGATGAAGCACACCTTTGAACCACAAGACACCATCCATAATGGTTCTCATCAACCATGAGTTCAAATAATAATGTTAATAGTACATGATGGCTGAAAAGAGTGGGTGTAGGTCGATGAAAGATCCTAACGAAGGAAATACGGGGTACATAAGTGTGTCCCTTGTGACCCACCTCTCTTTCCTGGGGATTCTTTTTGTGGGTACACTACTTATAGGTCAAGTGTTACTCCTAACATACTATTATGAGAGCTCGGTGTTATGATTTGTCAACTTTTAACTCATGAAAACCTTTGTACCTTACATTAAGCGTCTTATTATCACTTACGATCTTTTTCTCTTAGTGCTAGACATGGCCTCTTACTCTTCTCTGTCCCCGGAATACCAGCCCGAGACAGAGTCCGAACAGGAGGAAGACATCGGATCCCAATCACCAGATAACCGGTCACCGACACCTCTAGCTGCTAGATCCATGTTTGACCGCCGGGCAGATTGGCTTAGGAGCACAGGCCTAAGACTCCGAGTATCTGAACCACACCCACTGAGAGACCCTTACGTAGCACCTGACCCATACCCAGGAGCAAGGCAGACTATGGAACCTACCAGTGCCATAGAAGTTCCAGCTGATACTGCTCACCAATATGTGAGGGACACAGAGTGTCTGAAACAGGGATTGGAGCATGGAATAAGGCACAACCTGCTAGGTCATCGAATAGATAGCTTATTGGGTTAAGTGCGGTACCAGGAGGACTTAATTGCAAATCTAGGTATCCATATAGACATGATGGAAGGAGACATGGAGATATTTGATGCACGTACGGAAATAGCTAGAGCTGGGGCCCGGTTGCAATACGAGTAACCATAATGATGTTCATCTTGTGCTCATCTGCTTCCTGGTGGAAAACTACCTGAGACGTTAGCCGGATTTTCTATTTCTTGTTTTCTTAAAATTTAATTTGAACCCGTTACTCTATGGTAAGTGTTTGGCATTTTATCATTCAGTATTAAAATTTTACCTTACAATTATCTTATGCGAATGCTATTACTCGTTGACTTAATACTACAAGCATAAAATACATCCGTTATATTTTCATCAAGATTACTCAAACATCATGCCAACATTGCTAGTTTTGAGAAGCATTCCAAAACCCCTTCTGTTGAGTAGCATATTGTAAACCCTTGAAAAGGAATTTTTGTAATGGGCTTGAAACCCATAGTCTGTACCCGAAAACACTATATAAATAGTATTATATTATGATATTCCTTTATTTTTGGCTTGCCTTAATAGTTGATACCTAAACCTTCCTTGTAAACTAATCATTTTGATTTAATTCTTATAATTATTTTGTTCAAGCAAAACATTTATCAAATCCTTGATTTATAGATATTAACTAGAATATAAATCATCTATAAACCCCTTTACCTTGTAAAGAAACTGAATACCCATCTTGTACAAATTATTTTGTAAAAACGTTAACAAATATTTTATCCTTCTAATTAATAATTAATTATGACTTGATTAATTATTCCATTATAAATTTTTAATTCGTTAAACTAATTAATATTTAAATCTCGGCTCAATTACTAAATAATTAGACCATTATTTTCTTTTGAAACACTCTTTCAGGATAATTAAATTAAATAAATAAAAGGTTTTTATTTATTTATCCAATTATCTATCCATTCAATTTATTATTTTCACTTATTTATTTATAAACAAGAGTAAATTTCAAATTACTTGTTTATTTACAAACAAAGAGCATAAATCAGTTATTAATGTTTACATATTTGCAAACCTTCTCGTCGTCTTACACCCGCGGAAATGTATGAGGTTACTGGCCAATTCCCATAAGACGAATCATTTCACATGGGCGTTGACTACCCACATTGTACATGAATGTCGCGCAACACGCTTGTCCACAAAGCTCGATCACCTATGAAATTCGATAGTTTATATTACTCATGAGATCCGATTATTTACATTTGATTGCTCGTATTATCAATGAAACTAGATTGTTTACATTATACACGAAACTTGATTATTCGCATGATACACGAGACTAAATTGTTTACACGAAACTTGAGTATTTACATTATACATGAAACTTATACACAAGACATGATTATTCACTTTATCTATGAAAGCTGAAAGCTATAAACTTTGAGCTACTCGGGGTTTGACGTATTCTTGTTCAAACATGAGAAAGCTATAAACTTTGAGCTACTCGGGGTTTGACGTATTCTTGTTCAAACATGAGAAAGCTATAAACTTTGAGCTACTCGGGGTTTGACGTATTCTTGTTCAAACACGAGGAAGCTATAAAACTTTAAACTACTCGGGGTTTGACGTATTCTTGTTCAAACACGAGGGAGCTATAAACTTTATGGGTAATCTTGAGGATTATGCCGTCTACCTAGGTCAACCATGTATGGAATTGTGCCACATTGTTATTTTTTTATTTCCTGATTGACTTTATTAATTATGGACACAGTTACTTATTAGCAATTCATACGTGAAAACAATAGTTATGAACAAAGTGATTTTGTGTCCTCACTTGACCACACACAATAGGACGATCAATACGGACCGTACGACGATTTGAGTAATTACGGGTGCACACGTAATTATAAAAGTCAGCGCATGGAAAAACATAGTAAATTCTGTCGTGTGTAATGAGATAAAACCTATCGTGATATATGGTGACGAAACTAATGTGATATGATAAGGGCATGGTGGATACGTCGCTGGTACTTCTTATATATAAATGTTCCTGTCATATTGTTAGAAGTAGTGTTGTTCGTGTCACGTAGGGTTTTCTATTATTTTGGCCTTGACCAACGTCTATGAAATCTTCACCTAGTGATACCCTTTGAACATATTAGACTATATCCTAAACAAGTTTTGATCATCAAAATTCTCATCGCTCTCATTGCAAGTGATGCATCCCATCCTTGGAGTCCATAATTATTCTAGCGCAGTTTCCTCCTTAATCCTCTTCAAACTAAATTCACTATCACCATCCATGACCTCACCTGAACCTTGTCATCAATTATCCTCCTCAAACTGACAATCAAAGCTCGTTGAGAATCCAAACTCACACCTTTGTTACTTGATTCAGTAGCCTCTAACAGTTGAATTTCGGGATGAAATTTCCTCAACTTGGGGATACTGTAACATCCATGATTTTTCGGTGTTATTTTTTTATTTTATTCTATACAATAATGACATCCCATTTCAATGTCGTACTTGTTCAAACACATTACATCTCATTTACTTATTATTTTAAACATATATCAATTCAGAACTTCAACCCTCCACAACATATTATTTCTCTAATATATAAACACATCTAAACTTTTAAATCAGGTAACTACATCTCCCATTTCAATCACACACACACACACACATATATATATATATATTTAATTGTAGTTATATATGCAAACATAAACACATTTCATTATACTAAATAAAGCAAGCATACAACTTTTAATTTTTATATAAAAAGAATGTATAAATAAAAGTTATGAGCTTAAATCAAATATTTACATCCTTTAAATATACACATATATTTATTTTTTGAAGAAGTATGTAAATATGTCTATACATCGATCTTTGTTAAATAAACCATTTGTTTTCTTATAAAAAGGAAATTTATCCCTTTATAAATATTTAATAATGAGATTTTTATAAAACTTTATAAAAACAATTATATAAACAACTAAAATGAATTAAAATCAAATAAATTTAGCCTTGAACCCTTTCCAAGCCAAAGAACCCCCACTTTAGCCTTTGAACCCCTCACTTCACTTAACTGAATCAACCCCATTTTGACTCATAAAATGTCAACACTCGAACAAATCGTTCAAATTGACCGAGATTAAAGAGTTCGAGTCCCTCTAAATCATATTGCCACTTATTGCGACCGTTTTAGACCTATAATCAATGGTATTGATTGAGAAATCAAGTTCTTAAAGAGCCGTTAAAGAATTTTGGTTTTAGAAATGAAAGGGCACGAATCAAAAATCAAACCCGCGTTAAATCCATCGATTATCACTATAATGAGTTCGTTTTTCATCCTCCTAACATTCCCCATCATTTTACTACTCAAAACCGAACCCAATTCGTCCCTTTTCTCCCCTCTCGTCGCGATCAGTCACGGAAAGCAAATCCGCAGTTTCGTGGCGAAATCAAAGTCGTATTACAGGTAATAATCATATCTTCCTACGCGTTTTGATGTTCTGATTTGAAGCCCCATGATTTTGATTACGAATTGTATTTGATTTGGGAGTTAGGTTTCAATCTCTTAACTTGGGGAAGAAGGTGACTGGAACCTTGTGTTTAAAACCTAAACAATTCCCTTACTAGCAAGGCATTGGCCCTAGATCACTTGGTTAACACCTTGTCCCCATAGAAAACAGGTCGCTGGTTCGAACCTTCGAGACTCTTTTTTCAAATATTTTCATTTTTCATCTTGTTTTAACTCCCTCCTCACACACGCAGACATATATATGTAAATATAAATATATTAATACATGAAACAACTTATGAAGAAAAAGGTAAGACATAAATATATACATTTTTATTTTATAACAAAACATAAACAAATAAATATTATTCATTTGTAGTGTATTATTTTATAAATTCATCTTATGGTTGTGTAAATTTATATATCCTTTAATAAACAAAAAAAAACCGTTAACTAATCTCTTTTATAAATGATCTAGGGATACAATTATTATATTTTTATAAATAAATACATATCGCATACATACAAATTCTTTAACAAATTACTTATTTAAATTCTCGAAGTTATAATCTTAATCAATTCATCGGTCAACCACACGTGAAGAATTCTCTAGATGCACGGTCCATACAGCTTGTGGATAGAAACATTTCAAGAACGCCTCTTGAATTCATCCCGATGCATTGCCTTCACGCCCTTAAGCGTTTCTCCTTATGTAGAAATCCCAGCCAATCCTCCACCATGTCCTAGAGTCGGCTCACCCCGAATCATACTCTATTAGCCAATCACAATGGATTGCTTCCGAAGCTAATACCATTATAGTGATGCATCGTTGACTAACCAACGAATAAACTACCACCAATTAACTCCTTTGATTCGGACGCCACGAACCCCTTGTGGAAACAAGATTTTCTTCCTCCTCCATTCTCCAAAGTTGTTCCTCCTGCTCCTTAGGCTTCATACGTTTCTTCCAAAGGCTCGTCTCAAAAAGCCCTATCTTCCTTGAAGAAAGATTGACATGACAAGGTAGAAAGATTTAGTCATCCTCCACTAGAATGTTGTTTTCTAATCCTTCCAACTAAATCCATCCTCCTCACCATCCCCGAGGTGATACACGCATAGACTCTTTCGTACATGAGTCTTTAAGACAACTCCCATCTATAATTTTACCTACTAACATCGGTCCCCGTCAGTCATTCCCCAACTATGTTAAAACAATCGACTTGTCGTACGTGTATAACCATAACTATAAGCATTTATCTTAAGTTAGACTCCTATATGTATATAAGCATATCTACTTCTATATACATATAATATACATATATAATCACCTTCACTTACTCCTTAGTGATGGTTATTATTACATGGCCACCATGAAGACACACAGACATGTTATATTACTAATCATCCTGGCCAGACATGATTAGTAATATACTATGCGTAAGTATATTCATTGTCCCCATGTGATAATTCCCAAGACAAGTTTCAGCAAACATAAACACCTTGGACATCAAATAAACCACCAACAAATGTCATTACTAACCTTCACCTTAGATCCGTGTCTCGGTCATACCTTCATTGGATTCTCATTATACACACCCTTATCAAGAGCAAGAGTTTGGTGTCTCGCACACCCGAATCCCTCAAACCATTGCTCTGATACCATGTTGTAACACCCGAATTTTTCACAACAAATTTGAACTTTCAAAACACGCGTTTAGGTCCCATAAAACGCCCTTGATTAATCAACACATGATAAAGGCAACAACACCGTTAACGAAATAATTTTGTTCTAGAACTAACAACCGACACTTCAAAATAAAAACAAGTTTTAACCTCTAAAGATAATTCAAAACAAGTTTTAATGACTCCCAACAAGGAGTTCTAACTCCAACCGTTAACATCCACAAAAACGAATGAGAATCCAATCCGACATGAAGCGTGACCCAAGACATCAAACCGGAGCTTTACCTACAAGGGAAACACCACAAAAAATACCATTAGTAATGATATAACATTGCACAATATCTCCCAAGTGCTTAACTCCCCAAATCTCCAAAAATCCCCAAATTCACCCACTGGCATTTGAGTTGGCGTTTGACAGTCGCCCACCAGCGTCCCAAACACCAGACTCAGGTCTGCACACCTAGTTTTTTAGTTTTCGACATTTTTGACCCTTCCGACTCGACCCCCAGTCGTTTTAAGCAACCAACAACATTTTATAAATGTTATAAACGCCTAATAACACAACCATACTTCTTTGTGAGGTTCTAAAAACTTTAAACACCATAAAACGACTATGTGAAGTTCATGACCTCAAATAACTATCGTGTGAGGTTCTTAGACTTCAAATACTACAAAACGACTTGTGAAGTTCATGACCTCAACTAACTACTGTGTGAGGCTCTTAGACTTCAAAATCCTTTATATGATCATATTTACTCCCATATGACGTTCAAATACCTCAAACAACAACGACAAATAGTGAAGTTCATGACTTCAATTACTACCGCGTGAGGTTCTTAGACTTCAACACCGACTCTTTAACAAACAAATATGTGTACACACATGACACCAATAAATTATTATAAACCATACGTTATTTACCGAAACGTGGCATTCAAAGATCCCAATCCCCCCCTTTTCCATTTGTGAAGTTCAAAGACTTCAAATAACAACAACGATGCTGAAGTTCAAGACTTCAAGCAACAACCATACCAATGAAGCTCATGACCTCAATTACTACGTGTGAGGTTCTTAGACTTCAAATATCGACTCTAAACACACAAACAAATGTTCACACATGTTGGCAATCCATCTTTATAACCCATACATTATATACCAACATTTTGAGGTTCTAAGACCCCAATCCCCCTTTCCCACTAGTGAAGTTCAAGGACTTTAAACAACAATTCACCCATCCCGACTCTTGCATACAACATAGTCATACAATACAACACTACATAACAATTAGCAATCAAATTGTATGACCTACTCCTATCATTACTAAGTAAGTGCAAAGCATTTACCTTTTGCTAAGAAGGATCCCACTTGATCTTCAAAGCTAGCTCATTTAACACCCTGATCACCTAGCAATCAACTTACATTTAGAAATATTATGATCTCAATTCATTCACCAAATTGAGATTCAAGACACACCAATGATCTAAATATCAACACACTAACTTAGTTTGGTTATCATAACCTTAACCAAACCTCCAACACCCAGTTCAACCTTTCAACCCAAGTTAACCCGTTTAGGTTTCATCCAATTTCACCCAATTCCCAAAGGTTCTTGAATCACCATTTGATTGAGGTTTCTACTAAGTAATGTGTTTATCAACACTGTAAACACTTACCAAACTCCAATTCACCATTTAAACCATCCTAATAAAAAAACCCCAATTTTTCACCTCAAGAACCCTAATTTTCAAATCATTAAATTAGATTGGGTTTCTTACATAATAATGTGTCTTTTAACACCATAGACACCTATCAACTACCAAATTATCATTTAAACATCACCGCATTGAAAACCCTAAAATTTCCCTTAAGAACCCTAGTTCTTGAATCACCAAATTGGATGTTTAGATGATGTTATTTACCTTCCATTACCATTAACCTAGCTAGGTAACAAGTTATCTCTCAACATTTCAACGCAATGCAACACCGATTCTTGGTTCACCCAAAACCCACCTAGAACTTCATCAATGGTGGATTCAAAAGATGAAGAACACTTACTTGATGATTGGAAGAAGATGATTACACCAAAACCTTCAATCCAAACATCCAAACACCCACCTCTTTGATCTCAGCCCTCAACCTCTTTCTCTCCACCATTGCAAGTCCCAAACCCACACACAAAGTGTGTAATTTGCTATCCCCACCCCCTAATATCCAGAAATTTAGCAATTTACAAAACAGCCCCTGAAGTTCTAAATCTAGCCCCTTTCACCCAAACTAGCAAAAACTCCACTTTTGTAACAAACCTCCAACTTTTATTATTATATATTCACACCGTTATAACATGTTTAAAATATTATTTTATAAACCCGAAAGTTGGTTTGTTACAAAACAACAGTAAGGTAAGATTTCATTCTGGTTAACTTCATGTTTGCAGGTGTTTATTGTGCTTGATTAGTTAGGGTTTTAGCCGAAAAACCTTTAAAAACCTTGTTTCTATCGATCAAGCAGTAAACGGATGGATAAAAGGTGAAATTATTGGTTGAGTTTGTTGCGGAATCACTTAGCGAGTGTTATGGTTCATTTATTTCATCATAAAACACCTGTCTAATCGTTAATTTTGAAGATGTTTAAAGGTTTTCGGCATTTTTGAAAAAAACATGAACCTGGAAATTTATCGTGAATGGTTTAACTTACGGTGAACTCTCAAAAGGACGAGAACTTGCTTTTTCCCGTGGACTTCACTGTACCGTGTTCTTAAATTTTCCTAAGGTTCTTTTATTGGACCCATGAATGTTTTCCTTAAAACCATTTACTTTTAAGTTTAATTTCATAAAATAGTATAACTTGCAAAGTTTTGTGCAGATATGGTAGCTGAATTGCAGTTCGTGCCTGAACATAATGTTCCCGCTTATTTGATGGACCCACAAGAGGGGCTTGAATCTTTCAAGTCCATGACTGTCGGTCTCAACACATCACCGATCAATTATGAAATTACGGAGAATCTGGTTATTTGTGCATCCTTTGTTAAAGAATTTTGGGCAACTGCAACTATTAATCCAAGTGACAAGGGAGAGGAATTCATACTGGGCACAGTGCAAAACAAGAGTGTGATGATCTCAGAGTCCATTATAAGAGACGTGGGATTTAATGATCGACTTGAATATCAAACGAAATTTGATAAAGCTGTTAGCATTCCCATTCTTCCAAAACTCAGTTATGAAGGAGAATACCCTTCTTTGATAAAGAAGCGGATGCATCCCTACTGGGGATATTTGGCACATGTTCTCATGGTGTGCTTAACTGGGAGGAAAGGAGGATTTGATAAACTCAACGCTACAGTTTCCTTAGCATTCGTAGCCCTTATTGTTGAGTGGAACTATAACTTTTTTAGAATGGTGTATGAAGCCTTTAGAAGCAATTTGAAGGGAGCAAAGAATGAGATTTATCTCATGTTTCCTGGGTTTATGTAGATGGTCATCAACAAGAATCATACTAGCTGGTTCCAACTTTAGAGACTCTTGATCTAAAAGTCATGGGACCATCAATCTTTACTTATACGAAGGTGAACAATAAGGGAAAGAATGTGTGTAAAGGGTTATACCCATTGGAGAAGTTTGGTCGTTTACAAGAGATTGAGCTAGAAGAAGGAGAAGAAGAAGAGATAGCAGTTGTTAATGATATAATTGACAAAGAACACAATGTGCAACCTCAACAAAATGTGCCTGAGTCAGACGACATTGAGATGATCATCTCTGACAGTGAAGGCACTCTTGAACATGTACTAGAACAACAGGCCGAGCACAACATAATGAAATAGAGAAAAGATGCTGAGAATCCTCCTCTCACATTCTCTTCTCATAGTGGAATAGCCGAAGCTGAAATTGATCCATCAACGGATCTTATACATCGTACAAGAAGAAGAAGAGAACCAAGACTGAGGGTACAGAGACCCGAATTCATACCCACACCCACATCCACACCAGCATCACAACAACACCAACAACCTTCACCACCAAGAACATCATCCGCTTCACTTCAAACTTCACCATCAAGCCCAACTGCTGACTTCTCTGCAAATGATTTTTTATCAACTCCACCAGAGTTTAGGGCAAAGAAAGCTAGCGGAAAATTACCAATGGGGTCTACTCAGCTAGCTCATGTTGATGTTCATCAGCTTCAAGACCGAGTTTTTGAGCTAGAGCAGGAATCTGTGGCAAAAGAAAAACATATTGAAGAACTTAAAAACGTTCAAGTACTTTAATCTGAACAAATTCAACGTTTCAAAGCAAACCTGGGTTATGTAATCACTCTATTGCACAACCTACAAAAGAAAGTAAATGGTAATGATGGAGGAGATGATGATGATGACCACAATCAAGGAGGTGGAAGTAATGGTCCAAATGGAGAAAATGTCCCGGATAATCAGGATATTCAGGGAAATCAAGAAGAAGGAAGCTCCAAGCAAAATGATGATATTGATTTTGAATTTGAAGGTGACATAGGTGGAAATCTTGATAATGTGATTGAAGATGTTCAAGGTAAACCTATAGAGGAGACTGCTAATATAGAGGATGAAGTTAAGGAGATTTAAAAGGTCACTAATGAATCAAGTCAACCTATATCTTCTTCTGCCTCTACGCAAAAGAAAACCTTGGTTGCTACCTCCTGGTCCTCCAATTGAGACTCGTGTCACTACAAATATTGAAAGCTACTACTCCAAGAGAGGTGACTGGTCTAGAATTGCTTCTTGGCAATTTGATAAGGAAAAGAATATGTTTTTGGTTAAAAGAAAAATTGGAAGACTGAAATATTACTCGAGTGCTAATGACTTTAGCTCCTGGACAAAGATTAATCTTCGGGAGTTAAATGAAGCCAATTTTACAAACAGTGGAAACGTTGGACATGCTGACATGTTTTACAAGTTTCTAAACCAACGGTATCTGACAAACTTTGCTAATATGAGGATCGCTGAGTCTAGATTGTAGAAGGCCAAGTGTTAAAGACCCTCACACTGGAAAAAGCTGGTATCATATTGTATGGCCAGCCACAAAGACTACCAAGCACCGGTGGACCCCCACCACATGTTGGGTATGGCTACGATAAGGGAGACTCTTTTTCCTTACACCATTTTACATATTGTTTCATTTATGCGTATGCCTATACGTATACGTAAGCACATTAGGGACAATGTGAAATTCAAGTATGGGGAGGGACTTGAATCATTTATATTGTCACTCAAGCCTTACACAAAACTCAATTTAAGCATACACCCCCGGTTATCCCTAAAAATGAACCAAAAATTCCAAAAATTTCAAAAATTTGAAAAAATATAGTATTTTAATAAAAATTCACTTTGTGTCGCTTTTAAACTTCATGTCATAATCGTGTTCTGAAGACCAACGATTGAAGCACCAAATTAAATTTAATAAAAAGAAATATCGGGTAGTAGCAAGTAGAAAAATAAAACACTTTACACATTAACCATTTTCATCCGTTTCCAAGTGAGAAAAAATTGAGCCTTATTCGAGCATAACAAAATCAAACACACAATACTCTTTTCATTTGAAACTTGAGTGATGGCTAAAATGATGTTTTGCAAATTAGAACTTGATTAGATAATACACTCCGAGATCATGAACTAGACTTTTGCACTTAAATAATTGAGACATTAGGATTAAACCCCCTTTATTTAGCCGAACTATATATGCGAACCATATGCCCGAAAAACTTTAATTTATATTTATCACTGAATCTTGTCTAGTAATATTTCATTCTTGAGCTTTAGTATGTGGAAAATGAACTTTTCTTTTGTGATATGTATTTAATAATATTAAATGTATTTTACATACTATGAAGTATGAACTTATCTATTGGATTTATATCATCATGAAATTTAAATATTTTAGTTATTTCAAACTTTTTATGGTGTTGATATATATGTAATTTATCTTATTTTAATTTGTTGTATTTGTTATAAATATAAACTGATACAATAATTTTAATGATAAGAAAAAGAAATGTAGTTGGAAATTCTAATGAGTATCTTTTAATAAATAATGTGGATACTCGATACCTGCGGGCATTCCCGGTACCTAACCGGTAATTTTCAACAGATATCCGACGGTATTGGGTCGGGTATGATACATAAGTTTACACTTGACTATGAGACTGAGATTAGTGTTAACCGGGTACGAGAAATTTTTTTTAATTATTTTAGTAGGGTTATTAAAAATTGTAATTTTTTAAATGAATTATTAAAAAATAGAATTTTTAAAATAAAGTATGCTAAAAGTACACTATTTCCCTTGAATATGAAGTATATTATAATGTTGACAATTTTTTTTGTGTTTTTAATATTATCTAAAAGCTTGATGAATGAAAACTTAACATGAAATGGTCAAAATTTTGAAGCCGTATAAAGAGTGATTATCATCTTGGGAAGGGAATATATCCCTTTTGAAATATTCATAGTAGTTTACTTTTTTTTTAAATCTGTTCTATTATGTTCTTTATATTTAAAATAACAATCTGTTTCTTTCACGAACAAATCTCATGTATGACCGTATATTGATCATCTCAAATTACCATTATATTTTTTATATGATTAATTTAAATCATAATTCGCTAAAAATTCAAAATTGTATACATTAAGGATAATTTCAAACATTTGACAATAGCTTAATAATTTTATTAAACTTATTTTTATAATAAAAAATAACAGGTCTTTTAGAGGGATGAAACATATGTATACATACTAATAAATAAAGGTTTTTTGATGCCACATGTCATTCCTATATTTATTCTTAACATTTTTTCGCGCCTCTCTCTCCTATTTAATAATACAAGTTTCTATAAAAAAAATTATAACTCTCTCTCCTATTAAATTGTAATGATTTTTATAAAACATTTTTAACTAAAAAAAGTAGTTTTATTCATAAAACATTTTATAGTTTGAACATTTCTTTCATTCTTTTTATAAAACATTTTTAAAAAATAACTATATAACGCTTCTAAAATTTGTATTAAAAAAATATGTAACATGTCAAAAAGATGTAATATTAGATTTTTATTACTAAGTATATATAACACTGCATTTATTCACCATCTATAATATCCATCGTTTCTAACCTATATTATAATAAATGAATAACTATATTTGCTACGTGTCGACTTCTAATGAAATCTAAATTTTTGTTTTTCGCTTTTCTCTCCAATTAAATAATGATGATGTTAAATAATTAAATATCTAACATATATTCTAATATTTTATTAAAAATTACTAAATCATAAGAAAATTTTAATTATTTCTTATTTCACAGATAACTAATAAAACCAAATATACAAATCTTGATAGAAAATACTATTTTATAACAAGTTTTATTTATTCAACCCATGTAACACATGGGCTTTAACCTAGTATTTATATAAAAGCAGGTGATATATATACAATAGCTTTACTTCACACACTATTTACAGCACTAAAATTATTTTTATGTTAATTTTATTAATAACATATACGTTAATCTTAAAAGGTGTTTATGATTATGTTTTGAGGGAGACTATCTTGTTGTCGTTTGCTAAAACCTATGGTTTAAATCCTGTTTTTTAGTTGTCGTAAGCTTGAGACTCGTTTACTTTGCTTTTGCGATTTTCGTTTTTGTATGCACAACCTCAAAGATTAGACTGTTCCTGGAGATCCGACCAACGGTCGCCCTTAACACATGGATCTTTATATCCGTAGTTGTAATTTATGATCTGAGGTGGTCTGTAGCTTTGTAAAAATATATTCTATTTTAATCAGAATGTTTGAAGGCTTGAAAATCTAGAAATTAATAGGCATTGCATGGCAGCCCCGATGGCTTTGCATGTCGATCGCTCGAGAATGATTACACGACAAAAGCAATCCTAATGGTGGTATTGGATTGCATTAAATGATTACACCGGAAGGGACGTACCGATCCCCATAAGCTTTAGTTTTAATACGAGATAGTTATACGAGATAGGTAAAATTATCATATGGAGAATTGAGTTTAAAGTATTTATTGGTTAAAAACCCGACACTGGTTAGAGTGGAACAAAAGTAATGAAATAATTACATTTTATAAATATTAAATAAAATTTGAGTGAGTTGTGTTGGATACACAAGATGAGTTTTAGGGATAAAACCAAGTATTGACAAAAAAAATTTAAATTAAGGAGATTATGTTTATCAATGGGATTTAGTTTCGGGTTGTCTAACAATGACCATGATGTTTTTATAATATAAGATTATCCTATATGTTATAGACTCGACCCATTGTGATGTTTTTATAATATAAGATTATCCTATATGTTATTAGTGGTTGTATGAGTTTGTCGAGCTATGATGTTTTTATAATATAAGATTATCTTATATGTTATAGGCTCGACCCATGGTGATATAAGATGATATTGACAAGAGGCATTGGATTATGTCAGGAATCGTCTAACAGTTGAGTTTCTATGACTTTGGCCCTGTTTTTAAATTGTTTTGAGTAGAAATATATGAGGTAAACGTTTTGTTGAAATGCGATTTCATGTTAACATTTCATAGCAAGATGCATGCTTAAGTACAAAAGCTTTAAACTTACAATCTTGAATCTTGTATTGAATATATTTAATGCAAATGCCATTAATGGTAATTATGTAACCTGCATTCATACTTATATGTTCGTACAAACGATATCGATTATATCATATGTAAACGGCCTTGGGAAACTATAGCCCGGTAGGTAAACCTATACCAACGCAGCCTAAGGAGAATGCAAATCTGAAATATATATGCAATGAGCTCATACACGGTTAAGATATGTTTTGTTTTCTAGTCTAATCGTATGATGTGAATGGACACGTGCAATGTAAATCAGCATGATATCAAACGAAGAATGTTAACTTTCAAAGGAATGATATTTATGTTAGACTTATAACTCATCAAGTTTTAAGCTAACTTGATTTAACGTGTATTTTAGGAAAGTAAAAACCCTAATTACAAGGGAGCGAGTTTGGAATCAAGGAGGCAACAGATGGATATTTCACAAGACTTACATTTGACATGAAGAAACTCTTTAGTACATGTTGTAGATAAGTTTATTGTACTTTTAGTACTTGAGGACCTTATGAGTTTCAGTGAGTTTTATGTAAAATGACTATGTATTGTGTAAATCCAACTGTTCGTCTAACCCAGTTTTAGGGTATGACGTCTGATTTCTCTAAATGGGTAGTTAAAGGAAGGGTGTGTATTATTTTATACAATGCTTGAACCTCAACAAACTAAAGGGGATGAGTTAGGTACAAACCCATTAGTACAACAATTTATATCCTCTTACTACACAAACTCCCAAACAATAAACTACTCAAATTGACAAAGAACTCACTTCTAGTTAGCAAACTTCCCATACTACACCCAAGAAACTTAGATCTCATGAGCAAGACACTAAGGCCCCTACTCTATACAAAAGAAGAAGAAAGAGGATTGTTACTTCCTCATTATCCTCTTTGGCCTCCATCATTATTAAAACTACTCAAGGATCCTCACAAAGAGACACTGTTTAAGACATAAGGGAAGCCACATTACTAATCCAACCCTCAATTTTTGATAAGGTTATTTAAGACGTCGACTCTTCCGGAACAAACGTGACTTCACCTCCCAAGCTAGCGAAACACAATAGTCATTTTGAAATATTGATAAAAATACCTTTGCATCGCTTCATACCGTTATGTCACACTCTTCAATTTCCTCATTTTCATGAAGAGGTGATTAGGGGTGTTGTTGATGAGGTGCGTATCCCAAATCTAGAGGAGGTAAGAACTTTTGATTTTGATCCAAGATTCTAATTTGACGCAAAGTAAGTATTATGTTACTCTCAAATAATGTGGCTTTAGACAATTCTTTAGGTGGTAAGTCCACCTCAAAGACAATAAGCAATGACGGTATTATATATGTGCATGGAAATCCCCACTCACCAACAAATAGAGGTGATGAACCTTTGGAATCATCAAAAATTAATACAAGCACAAGTCCTAATGATCCCACTAACTTAGATGAGGGAACACATATTAAGACTTTGACGGTTAAATGTGACATCTTGGTAAAGAAGTTTGATTTCTGAGATTGGTGGAATTATGGATTACCTCACCAAAATGAATGAGGAGAGTGCCGAGAAAGCTACCCCTGCACCTAACAACTTCTAGCATCACAAACTTAACACCACAACCAAACACAAACACCATCGCCAAAAACCAATTTCCTACCAATAGCACCCTCAGAACCATCCTCTACCTAGAATCCTCTAATCTCTACTATATAGACATCCAATCCTTGATCAAGGAAGCCTTAACTACTAAAAGTTTCTCTTTCCAAAGCATAACTAGAACATATTTTGGTACAGTCTCTGATGCTCCTAAATCTACTCAAACGAGCTAATCACCTTTACCTTTGAAAGGAGTAGCAAGAGACAAGAACTCGCTTAGCTTCTATCATCGAGCCCCTAGTGAGGTTCTGCTACCTAGTGAGCGGGCATCCCCCACGGTGAGCAAAAGTTCGATTATTGTGTTTGAAAGCCTCAATAAGGTGCTTTAGATATGCATGGTTGATAGAAATTTGCTGGGAATTATCAGTAGTAACTAATCATCAGCAACAACTGCGATAAGCAACAAATTGGTCTATCAACATTAACTTGGATTCTCAACAACAACTTGGGCGATCAACAATTGCTGAGTTAGTACTGGTAGAAGTCGATTATTAGTATTAACTATGTAACTGCTAAATTTTAAAAGGGTTCATGCTAATAAAATTACTTTTGACATAACCGAATAATTGCTAATCGATCTAATCACCAACTGGCGTACACTTTTAAGAAGCATTATGTCTTTTTAACTAAATGTTGTGATGGTTCCTCAACTATTAAATACAAGTGTTTGACTATTTTTGGTACACGTTTTCATAATAGGATAACACACACCCGTTCTCATTAAACTATTTGATTAAAGATCTTGATGTACCACTAAAATACTTTAGTGTGATTAAAGAGATGCAATAATAAAACAACAAAAGAAACTTATGGAGCAATAAATTCCTTTAAAATGATCGATTTACTAGCAACTTCAATCAAATGTTTAAATTTGAATCCTTTGCGAGTAAAACACGTCAAAAACTTGATTTGTTAACTCTAATTATTTATTTAAGAACGAGTAATTATGGATGTTGTTGATTATAAGTGATAACTTATAACACATGCAATATACATTAGCTTGGGTAAAACAATATTTCATAAGAAGAAATTTCATAAATACCACTACAGACATGAGTACATATATTGTAAGTTCAACCAAAACTAAAAATATCATATATAACCAGTTTAAATGAGTATTTCTTTATTTTATAACCATTATATCTATATCCATTATATGATTTTTTTTATAACCTAACTTTTTAGTTTTATCTCATACTAACCTAATTTAAATGATTTTAGTTTGAGTAAACTCAGTTTTCGTACATAAGGTTTGATGGTTTTAACATGTTCGGTGAACCCCTAACACTCTGAGTCCCCGAAGTTATATTTTTTAACGCTTTTAGTCCAATTTACTAACTCCGTTAAGTTTTTTCAGTTAATTTCTTGTTAAATAACTAAAATACCCCTCTTCGTCCCCACTCCACCACCACCGGCCGCCACCACCACCACTAGTCGACCACCCGCCACCAACCCCACCTGCCACCACCTGCTGCCATGTCACACCCCAAACGACAGCGGAATACATCGAGGCGGAAGTGTAGACTGTTCATAAGCACATGATCAACTATAATTTCATATGTTCATTAAATCAGGATTTCATTACATAAGTTTAATCAACAACCAAAAACCCAATACATTAACATGTTCAAATTCTTTGTTCACTCAGTCCAAACCCTATATGTAGTATCTTGCATATGATCTCAAACACTAGTACCTGAAACATGATGAAAACAGTGTCAACTAAAAATAGTTGGTGAGCATACATAGGTTTCGACACCACAAGTAATATCAAGAGTTTGTGTACAATTCATATGATGTATGGATTAATAAGGCAATTATGGAGAACCACTATTGTTTAAACTGGGTGCACTATCAAACCTTATGACTGATAGATCTATCATTGTATACCGTCGGCTTGTACTGAGTTAATGATTGCACTTGCACTATGCACAAAAGTATGTAAATGTTGTTTGCATAAATAGTGTTCAAGCATAAGGCACAAATTGCACACATGATCATAATGTTTGAATTGTATAAGTTGCAAATAGTTTCAAATAAAATCATGTTTCACCCCTAAAGATGTAAATATGAAAAAGGGGCTATGTAAACTCACCTGAGTTGTGTACGAGTTGTAAATAGCACCACACAAGCATGCAATAGAAAACACAAGAGTTTGTCTGTAAACCGCCTACGTATACCCTAGAATTATAAGCATAATAGTTAGGGACACATGTGATATCGTGACTATAACACGGAAGAGTGAACGTCCTAAGACGCACTAATGATTAACGAGTAGACAAAATTGTCCACGGGAATAAGAGATTTTCTTAATATAATAATTAAGATAGATTCGATTAGTATCGAAAGTCACTAATTACGAATAGTATTATTAATTAATTATATTCGTGTGTTCTTACCATTAAACATTGTTTTAGGAAAATAATATACATTATTGTATTACTTTAAGTTGGGGAAATAACACGACGATTATTTACGTGGTAAAAATAATAAATATATTATTTTATTCAGGAATATATGCGTGGGTAATAACATAAATAATTATATTATTATAAACATAGGGATAATAATTAAAAACTAGATAATAATCTAAACCCGAACATATGGGTGTCTTCCGAGTTCAAAACATATTAATATATTATAATAATTACATAAGGTTTGATTTTTTTATTTAAAAATATTAATTAAAAAATGTTTGAGAATAAAAAGAGGGTGGAGAGACTCGAACCCGAGTCTCTCCCACCACAGCACATAGACCCAACACTCCTGGCCGCTAGGGAATCGCAAACACAACCGGATCAAAATGGTTTTAACATCAAAGTTCAATGGGTTTTTCCCCCATACACAAATCTGATCTAACCCAGTCCCAAATCCACCAAATCTGGCCGCGATCGACTACAAGATCATAAGGGTTTTGCTTAAAAGTAGTATGCGAATCTGCGATTGTGTTTAATTGCAAAACCATTGTGTTTAACGTTGTTAATTCTAGAATATGAACTCAAAATCGATTTGATAAGTTCTAATTTTAAAGGGGTTGAAATCATGGGGGTTTCAATGAGTGAGAGATTGCAAGTCTAGCCATGTGGTTTAATTGAATTTAAATCGAGTGTAGATAGGGATTTGATTAAACCCGAATGTGTTAAGAACCCTAGAATCGGATCGTTCTTATTTCAGTGTTGTATGCTCTAATTAGTATAGGGCTTTCATTGTAGACATGAAAATGAAACTAAGGGTTTGTTTGATTACCAGAATTGATGTCAAAATGTTGGAGATCGACTAAACCACAGTTGCGGCTTAGACGAGATGCTCTCCGGCTGCTTCTCTGATCAAAATGGAATGTGCAAAAGCTTGATAGAGGTTCGAATGAGGTGCGCAGAGAGTTGATTGAAAAATTACTATACCAACTAATCGAATTGAGGGGATTTAGCTACGGTTTCGACGGTTATGTCTTGGATACCCATAATTGGGTTTAATCCGAAATAATAACATGTTAACTACTTCAGTGATGGTCGTTTATGACAATTAATGTGTTTTGCGGTTATGATTTCAAATGAAATTGGGTTAAGCATGCGGATTTGGATCAAGAACATGAAGGGTTTGACTTTTACAATTCAAACAAATTGATTTTTGAGTGAAAATGCTCCATTTTGACTTTTAGAAGTTAGGCCATTTGAGTTTAGGGTAATTACAGCTTTAGTCCTTGAAGTTTGAGTGAATTTATTTAGGATAATAGCAGAATTAGTCCCTGGGGTTTGTGATAGGCTTAACTAGGTTAGAAAATAATGATATTGTGCTAATGGTGTTAACTTGAAAAGGCCGAATGTCACATCATCCCCTAGTTGAAGGAATTTTCGTCCCAAAAATTAGAATAGTACTTTAAGTGTTTGACGTGGAGTGCTTGAACATATGAGGATACTTGCACATCATCTGATCTTCGCGCTTCCAAGTAAACTCGGGGTCACGTTTAGATTCCCAACAAGCTTTGACTGTTGGTTTGGGGAGTACGATTGATAACAAGATTTAGGTCTGATACTCAAAGTCAGACATGAGTGATGATAGTGAATTTAGTTTGAAAAGAATTTAGGAGAAAACTGTCAAAGAACATTGTAGGTCCAGATTTCTCTTTAAATCACTGATTTGATCGATTACACACACAGGCGGAAACTGTGTGTATGGTGGTGAAACAGATGGTAGAAACAGAATCGGTGAAGATAACAGGCTAACCTCACAATGAATCAACGCAAAATGATATGAAAATGTAAGAACACAGTGTAAAAACAACTGCAAAGTGTATTGATTCAATAACAATGTGAAAGAGAAGGTTCAAGGTTACAGCCGCTACTCACACCCTAAACATCTCAAACTAGGCTATTTATAGTAGTGACAGGTATCGAAACTATGTTCAATCGAAACTACTAGTTTTATAGTAGTGACAGGTATCGAAACTATGTTCAATCGAAACTACTAGTTTCGATTGACCATTTACAAGTGATACACAGAACTGTCGAAACTACCATCTATCGAAACTACTAGTTTTGATTGAACAAACTCAATCGAAACTTAGTAGTTTCGATGGCCCAGACTTAGCTAATAAAGCAGTAAATTACAGAAAACTGAAATTACATTTAATGAAATGACATAAAGTAAACTAGTCTAAAACTGTTTAAACATACAATAAATGACAACAACTTATACATAAGATAAGACTCTACAATCTCCCCCTAAGTTGTTGCATTACTGTCTTCAGCTCTTCATCAAGCAGCTGGTCCTTCAGTTGTCCTTGGGATGAATGGTTTAACGTGGAGAGATACAACTCTTTGGTAGGCCTTGGCATCAGCTTCATCTTCATCACTGTATGCCTGAATGTGATTCTGGAATAGTATCTCCAGATCTTCAGGCTTAAATTTCAATAGCTCCACAGGTTCAAAGATAGTGATGTCTTCCTTGCCCTCACACTCTATTACTGCACTACCAATGATTGGGTCACAGTACCACTTTCTGAAAGTTTGCAGTTGGACAGGTACAGACTTTGGAATGGTGATGGTCTTGTGAGTTTGGGCAGGCTTGTACCTCAAGAACACATATGGCTTATTGGTTTTAGGGTGAAACCTTGTCTTTGAGATTTTCTTTTGAGTTTTCCTAGGCTTCATTCCCTTGAAATCATTATTGACTTGAGAATGCAGAAATTTCTCGAAGTCATAAGCCATTATAACCTTCCCAGGGTTTTGAAGTGGAAGCTTGGCTAAGTCCCTGAGGTCATAGAAAGGAAGTGTCTGGAAGTTAATTTAACAAACAACTTTATCGAAACAAGTAGTTTCGATAGAGGCAAAAAGTTTTGATCAACACTTAGAGAATTTTGAAATCAACCATGTCGAAACAACTAGTTTCGATGGAGATGAACTTATCGAAACTTACTAGTTTCGATCAGAGATACTAGGGCAAGTTTGGGTGTCGAAAATAGTAGTTTTGATGAAAAATCTTTTGAGAAATTTTGAAAGTGTTGAATCCCTTTTGTCGAAACTACTTGGTTTTGAAACCCAAACCCCTTTTGATTCACGATACTTAGACTAATATAGACAATTTAAAGAAGGGTTTAGAGTGGCCTGTTAGTGACGGAACTTCATCTTACCGAATGTGAGACTGTTATATGCAAGAGTACACATTAATCATGAGTTCAAAGAAGATAGAGATGTTTGTAAACGCGGATAAGCACAAAAACGACTGTTATTATGAAGATTTAGTCGAACAGATTTTGAATTTTTGAAACCCTAGGTCTGCTGATTTGAAAAATCATCTGTAGGAAGTAGTGAGACGTTACCTGATGATGGAGACGATGGTGACAACGGGGGAAAATCAGGTGATTAACACTGATTTCTTGCAACTCAGACCAAAGGCTTGAGAGATTTTTGCGTATGACAGAGAAGGTAAGAGGGTTCGAAAAAGATGAGTGAAACTCAGTATGAAGGGAGGGATTGATTATGAAGGCATTTAATTTTTCGTAAGACAAAAGACAAAAATGCCCCTGTCGAAACAACTAGTTTCTATAGGGCAAACTAGTTTCGATATGAACAACTAGTTTCTATAGGGCAAACTAGTTTCGATATGAACAACTAGTTTCGATAGTTCAAAGTAGTTTCGATATGCACAAAGTAGTTTCGATATGTCAAAGTAGTTTCGATATGCACAAAGTAGTTTCGATAAGTACAACTAGTTTCGATAGTTCAAAGAACAGAAATAAGACTAACATATATACACTGTTAAAACAGACTTTCTATAGAAATGAATTATACACAAGATATTTACACTTATCTTCTTGAAAAAGATCAAACATGAGATCAGATCTGGTCAGTCTCTTGAAACACTTCATTTTGCAATTTACTACTGTGAGTCCCTGAAGATATCTGATATTTGTGCAAAGTAAACCATAACATTTGTTTGTACTAAGATTTCATGTGATTAAAAGGTACCATTTAAGCAATATACAAGGTGTACCCCACATATTAAAATAAAATGATTTTGAAAACCTATCAATCCTCAAGAAGTACCCATCTTCATCCTATCATCTCTTTCTGATTAACCAAGGTACCGTCTTAGTAATGTCAAAGTACCACCAAAATAAAATAAGATATCCAAGTGGATTTAGAAAATTAAAATAAAATATATCCAAGTAGATATTAAAAAGGTACGAGCATTCTAGATCTTTGCGTAAGCAAAACAGAAGAAGTCGTAAAATTATCCAAGCGGATAGAAAAATGTTGAACACCCGAGATCTTTGCGTAAGCAAAACAGACGGGGTCAAATCATCCAAGTGGATGGGAAAAGGATGAGCACCCGAGATCTTTGCGTAAGCAAAACATACGGGGTCATCGGTGGTAAATATCGTTATATTGACGGTCACTGCGTATGAATAGGAATCCAATACGTAAGCTTGTATCTGATTGAATTGGTTTTCTTAGATATAAAAATGGGTTTGATGTTTCAATAATGGGTTCAAACACACAAGTATGAGATATATATATATTAGGTTTTCACACTACTTACAAGTTTTAACCATATGTCGGGCCTACCAGCTATACCTCAGTAAACACCATCGCTTTTGGTCTATTCCATGTCCAAGAGATGAGATCAGACACTATCATTTCTCAAAGGTCAGATTCAATTTTTCCTGCAACTCAAAACCACTTGTAAGATTATATACACATCAATTCTTTTCAATATGATATTTCTCCCCCAAAAGATTTGCGTAGAAACTGTACATAAAAATAAAATCTTTTTGGAATTTTCTTTGACAATTAAACAGAATTTAGAAAAAAAAATACTATTCACACAATTTACTGAAAGTTGATCATTCCAAGCATCTCCACCAGTTGGGCAAATCTGGTAGAGTCAAAAGCCTTTGTGAAGATGTCTGCGGTTTGTTTATTAGTTTTGACTTCAACAATTTGAATATGCTTCTTTTCCACACAGTCACGGATAAAGTGATGTTTGATTTCAATGTGTTTTGTTTTGGAATGCTGAACGGGGTTTTTAGTGATATGGGGAACAGCAGTGTTGTCACACAGAATGGGTGTCTCATGGAATGTGATCCCATAGTCAAGCATCTAATGGTGTATCCATCTGACTTGGGAACAACAGAGGGATGCGGCAATGTATTCGGCTTCGGCGGTGGATTGGGAAACGGTGGATTGTTTCTTACATTGCCATGAGACAAGGCGGTTGCCAAGGAATTGACAACCTCCAGAAGTGGATTTTAGGTCTAAGTTGCAACCCCCGTAGTCTGAATCTGAATAAGCCACAAGATCAAATAAGTCAGTTTTAGGATACCACAGACCCAATTTTGGCTTATACTTTAAATATCTTAAAATACGTTTGACAGCAGATAAATGAGAGAGTTTAGGATTAGCCTGAAAACGTGCACACAAGCACACTGCAAACATGATGTCGGGTCTGCTGGCCATGAGATACATGAGAGAGCCTATCATAGAGCGATAGAGATGCTGATCAACGCTTTCACCATCCACATCAGGAGTCAAACAATGACGAACTTCCACAGGAGTTTTTACAGGGTGGGAATTAGCCATTTTGAACTTGGTCAAAATTTCTTTCACGTATTTTTCGTGATGGATAAGGATTCCTGACTCAGACTGATCAACTTGTAGTCCCAAAAAGAACTTCATTTCTCCCATGGAGCTCATTTCAAACTTAGATCTCATCACTTCCTCAAATTCTATGAAAAGACGGGCATTTGTAGATCCAAAAATGATATCATCCACATAAATTTGCACCATGATTGTATCCTTTTCATCCTTCCGTTTGAACAAAGTTTGGTCAATTTCTCCTCGTGTGAAACCATTCTCAAGCAGATGCTTTGATAAAGTTTCATACCACGCACGAGGTGCTTGGTGAAGACCATACAATGCTTTGTCTAACTTATAAACACGGTCTGGAAAATTAGGATCAATGAAACCCGGCGGCTGCTTGACATAAACTTCCTCTTGAACTTTGCCATATAAAAATGCGCTTTTGACATCCATTTGATGAACGGTGAAGTCCATGTAGGCTGCATAGGCGAGAAACATTCGGATGGCTTCCAAGCGAGCCACTGGTGCAAAGGCTTCCTCATAGTCAATCCCTTCTTCTTGATAGAAACCTTGAACCACCAGACGAGCTTTATTTCGAATCACAGTGCCGCCTTCATCCTTTTTGTTGCGAAAAACCCAACGAGTGCCGATTGGAACTTTGTTCTTGGGAAGATCTACCAAATTCCACACATGCAGCTTTGAGAATTGCTGTAGCTCTTCCTGCATTGCTTCCACCCAGCTGTTTTCTAGTAGAGCTGCTTTGATGTTCTTTGGTTCAGCTTGAGAAATGAAGCAAGAAAACATGCTGTTTTCAAATGCTTCACAGGCACTTCGGGTACTAACACCCACATTGAGTGGTTCAATGATGTTATTGGTGGGATGAATCTTGTGAATTCGCAGTTGAGGAATTTCATCTTCTTCCACGACTTCTTCCAGATTGGTAAGATTTTCAGCAGGAGGATCGGCAATATCATTAATAGGATCTTCAGCAGGTGATTGTGGTGCAACATCTACTATTGGAATGGATTTGTCTTCAACAGTTTCACTTGTTGCACCAGAACCGGAAGACTCCATATTAGATTCAGCATTAGCAACCACATGAATTTCAACCTGAGCAGATGAGGAAGAGCCTTGATCATTTATGTTCCTTAGATTGTTCACAGAGAAGTAAGGATTAGCATGAGTTGATTCAATAGAGAAATCAGAAAGATTAAATGACTTAAAAACTGAATCGACGTCAAAGAGCCAATTGGGACCGTCTCCTGCGTCCGTATGATTATTTTCATGCCAATTGATATCAATGGACTCCATCACTATCCTTTTCTTCTTATGGTAGACACGAAAAGCATGTTGATTGGATGAGTAACCAACAAAATAGCATTCATCAGCTTTGGCTTCAAACTTGTTGAGCTGATCTAAAGTGTTCAGCATTGTGCACACACAACCAAATTTTCTAAAGAAATCGATAACTGGCTTGCGCTTGTACATGATCTCATAAGGTGTCTTGTTGCAACTTTTAGTGATAAGAACCCGATTTTGCACAAAACATGCAGTATTGACTGCCTCAGCTCAGAAAGTCACGGGAAGCTTAGAGTTAACAATCATAGTTCGTGCAACTTCAATTAAAGTGCGGTTTCTTTTTTCAGCTACACCGTTTTGTTGAGTAGTACGAGGTGCACTAAATTATCGAGAAATTCCTTTGCTTTCACAGAAGGAATCAAGAGTTACATTTTTGAATTCTGTTCCATGATCGCTGCGGATAGTCTTCACACTTAGATTGAAGAGGTTCTCAATTTGAAGCAGATAGGTTTTTAAAATCTCTGGCGTCTCATATTTCTTAGCTAGGAAAAACACCCAAGTGAATCGAGAAAAATCATCTGTTACCACCAGACAGTATGACTTTCGTCCAAGACTCATGACACTCACCGGACCAAAAAGATCCATGTGAAGCAATTGGAGAGGATAGTCAATGGAATTGGTGGTTTTAGGCTTATGTGAGGATTTGTGCTGTTTTCCCTTGGAACATGAGATACAGTGTTCCATATTAGTGAAATCTTTGAGAGGTAATCCAGTGACTAGGTTGCCTCGAACCAGTCGGTTCATTGTTTTGAAATTGACATGTCCCAACCTCTTATGCCACAGGAAAGATTCATCTTCGGAAGCCTTTGAGAGAAAACACGATTCAATGCCCGATAGGTTGTTCATATCCAAGCTATATGTGTTGTATCTTCTTGGAGCACGCATGAGAATAAGTTCTTCCAGAATCACCACTCCCGGCTTCAAGATAAGACATTCTTTTGAATTGAATAAAGCACAAAAGTCCTTGTCACAAATCTGTGAAACACTCATCAGATTGTATTTCAACTGAGGAACAAAGTTGACAAATTCCAGACTATTTACTCCATTTGATACTGTTCCTTGTCCTTCAATCTTTCCTCCTCTTGGGTTTCCAACAAAAGCAACATACTCTCCATCAATTTGATGATAATCTTGCAGCAAGTTAAAGTGCCCAGTCATATGTCTTGAACATCCACTATGTACATGCCAGATGTTATCGCCGGTTCTTCTTGATTGACCCTATACACAACGAACCATTTATACGATTTGACCAAAATTGTTTCAATCAAGAGATTTTAGTGTCAGGATATGACCTCTCATTGGAATCAGAATTACAACCATTCTTTGATGAAGCATGGTCATCAAATAGAACATTATTTTTAATTTTCGAAGTTCGTTTTAAATAATTTTTAGCATTTTTAATTCTTTTACTCCTAGATTTCCTACTGTGAGAAGACTTAGGCAACACATATAAATTTAATGAACTTTTGGAAGGCGATTCTTCATTAGAATTTGCGGTTGTCAATTTACAACTTTTTGAAACATGATTTGAGGCACCACAACTAAAACAAACGTTTTCACAAGATATCTTAGCCTGATAATAGTCATCACAAGATGAATATGATTGTGATGTTGAGGAATCTGAACATGAGACTCATCAATAACTTTGTCTTGAAGACGATGTGCTTCCTTTAATCTGAAAAAGTCCATGTTGCTCATGGTTTCATGTGGTACATCATTCACAATAATTCCTACACTTTTAAACTTGGTAACACATGGCATAACATTCAAAGATTTAGGAACAAAAGGGAAAGCATTTTTAAATTTAGAAACATCACATCCCGAACCCGTATGCTCAGCAGGCATAGAATCAAAATACAAGTTTTTAACGTGTTCACAAATATTTGGTTTTGACACGGACATATTATTACATTCATCCGACTCAAGTTCTTTTAAAATAGTTCTATCATTAGTACTCTTATCACAATCATCTTCGGAATTTACACAATTTGATTCTGCACAAGAAGCAAAACTGTCAGAATCGGAGGACGTAATATAATCATCAGGATATAATGTACAAACAAAAGGTGTGGAAACATGTGGAGTTGGCATATCAGCAAATCTCCCTGATTTAAGGACGTGGATGAGAGTTATACCCAAGACCCTCTGTGCCTTTTCTATTAAATTGTTTATCGATTATCCCAAACCTAATTTTCTGATCCATATCCATGTGATCAACTTGTAATTTGACTTTTTCTGCCTTTTGGACTCTTTCACTTAAGATCGTATTATTAATGGTTTGAGTATTGAGTTGCACAATTAAAGAGCGATTTTCACCAGAAATGTCACGAATTTTCTTTAGGTAAAGTTTCTCATTTTTGGCCACAGAGTCATACATCACCTTAATGTGATCTCGTTCATCAATCAAGGCTTGATTGATGAATCTGTATTTTTGAATTTCATTCAAGCAAGATCTAGAATTACACAGTTTAGAAATAACCTCAGCAGGCACAGCAGTGAGATCCTCAGCAGGTTCAATCATGACACACTTGCTCTTGTCCTCCACATCAGCCATCAAGGCTTTATCAGCAGCTTCCTCAGCTTGTTCTCCCTAATGATAGTGTCCATCAGCTTGACACACAAGAGCTGTGGAACTTGTAGATGTGTTTGTCTTTGGAGGATTGGCAGCTTGTTTTCCATAGGAAATATTTTTTTCTTGCTGATCCTTGGAGGACGGCTCCTTGCAGTTTCTGGCAAAGTGACCCAGTTGATCACAATTGTAGCATCTCACCTTCTTGATATCAAACCCAAGTGTCTTTCCCTGCTTGAATCTGTTTATGCCAGTCCTCTTGATGAATCTTTTGGCTCTTAAGGTCAACATGGCCATGCACCAATCAATGTCCATTTTCTCCAAATCATCATGATTAATCTGCTCCAAGTCATCAGGTTGAAAGCTAACCGGTGTTAGATTTCCATAAATCAGTGCATCATAGCACGACATGAAAGCAGTCATGATTGGGACATAATCATCAGGAATCATGGTGACAGTCTTTTGAGGAGCAGAGGAGCTGGTAGAATTAATTGCAGCAGCTGAAGGAGGGATATCAGTCTGAAAGTATGGGCTACCGGATGAGCTTGATCCAGCAATAAGAGTTGTGTTTCCAGACTGATTTGACGGGGTGACTGCTCCCTTCTTAATCTCAATTTCATAAGATTCAAGAATGCTATAGACTTCCTGTTGAGACAGAGCACTCAGATTCTCAGTCTTTTTGATCATGATTCGATACATATTCCATTCCTCAGTAAGAGAATCTAGGAGTTTCTTGTTTAGATCAAGAGTAGGGTACTCAAATCCCATTACTTTCAACCTTGATACAATGCTTGAGAAACGGTTGATCAAATCAGACATTGATTCTCCCCTTACACTGCTGAACATCTCATATTGTTTCTTGATAAGATCTCTTTTGCTTTCCCTGACATCCTCACTTCCCTCATATCTTGTGCACAATGCAACCCATAAGTCTTTGGCAGTTGTGTACTCAGCAAAGATGTTGAAAATATCCATAGGAAGAGCCATGGCAATAGTCCCGTAGGCCTTGTTGTCTCGGGCAATCAAGGAAAGATCTTTCTCATCATACTCAGATACTAACTTAGGACGTTGAACATCAGCAGTGGTAGTTACGGGCTTGTGGGGACCATCGGTGATAGAACTCAACAATGTATAATCGTGAAATTGAAAGAAAAGCTTCATCTTTTTAGTCCAGTCATCAAATTCTCTTGTGGACACAAGAGCAGGTGGTCTATTTCCCCCAAAAGGTTCTGTTGAACTTGAAGTGGCCATAATATTCGGAATCGAAACTAAACAGAAACTAGTTTCGATAGGACAACTTTTATCGAAACAACTAGTTTCGATAGGACAACTTTTATCGAAACAACTAGTTTCGATAGGACAACTTTTATCGAAACAACTAGTTTCGATAGGACAACTTTTATCGAAACAACTAGTTTCGATAAGACAACTTTTATCGAAACAACTAGTTTCGATACTGAAAAATTCACAGACAAGTTTCGATAACCACAGTTTCTATACAAGATAAAAATATAGTTTTGATAGTACCTTCTCCCGACAAAACGTAGACAAGAAGTTTCGATGATCAACAAAAATCAGAAACTGTCCCCAGTAGTTTCGATGCCTTCTTCTCCAAGCTCAGAAATACTCCATTGATGATAAGCTCCAGAAATCAATAGAGCAGAAAAGACAAACCAATCTAGCGAAAACCTTCGTCTAACAGTCCTGATCACTAAACCAACCTTCGATGCTGAAAATACGAGCAAAAACCCTTGGAAATCGATGAAACAGTAGCCGTCAATCAATAAAACAGTACTTCCAAGAATAGATGTGCAAAAACCCAAAATAAGCTTCGAATATCCTCACAAACACCTAGAATAGATCAATAAACCTGATAACACTCAAAAACACTAGAGCATAAAGCTCTGATACCAATTGTAGGTCCAGATTTCTCTTTAAATCACTGATTTGATCGATTACACACACACAAGCGGAAACTGTGTGTATGGTGGTGAAATAGATGGTAGAAACAGAATCGGTGAAGATAACAGGCCAACCTCACAATGAATCAACACAAAATGATATGAAAATGTAAGAACACAGTGTAAAAAGAACTGCAAAGTGTATTGATTCAATAACAATGTGAAAGAGAAGGTTCAGGGTTACAGCCGCTACTCACACCCTAAACATTCTCAAACTAGGCTATTTATAGTAGTGACAGGTATTGAAACTATGTTCAATCGAAACTACTAGTTTCGATTGACCATTTACAAGTGATACACAGAAATGTCGAAACTACCATCTATCGAAACTACTAGTTTCGATTGAACAAACTCAATCGAAACTAAGTAGTTTCGATGGCCCAGAATTAGCTAATAAAGCAGTAAGTTACAGAAAACTGAAATTACATTTAATGAAATGACATAAAGTAAACTAGTCTAAAACTGTTTAAACATACAATAAATGACAACAACTTATACATAAGATAAGACTCTACAAACATTTTGGACATCAAAGATGGAATGCATAACTTGAAATGAGAATGATGAGAATTTGATGATCAAAACTTGTTTATGATGTAGTCTAATACGCTCAAAAAATTTTACTAGATAAGAGGTTTCACAAACACTTGTCAAGGTCAAAATAACATAAAATGTCACGTGACACGAACAACGCTACTTCTGACGATATGATAGGAACACTTATATATAGAAAGTACCAGCGGCGTATCCACCATGCCCTTATCATATCGCATCAGTTTCGTTATGATATATCACGATAGGTTTTATGTCATAACGCATGACAAAATTCACTATGTTTTCCATGCGCTTAATTTTATAATTACGTATGCACCCGTAATTATTCAATTCATCGCATGGTTCGTATATATCATCCCATTGTGTGTGGGTCAAGAGAGGACATAAAAATACTTAGTTCACATCTATTGTTTTCACGTATGAGTTGCTAATAAATAACTGTGCCCCTAGATAATAAGGTCAATCAGAAAACTAAAGAGTAATAATGTGGCATAACTTAGAGTTCCATAGCTTCGTGTTTAAACAAGAATACGTCAAACCCCGAGTAGCTTTAAAGTTTTACAGCTTCCTCGTGTTTGAACAAGAATACGTCAAACCCCGAGTAGCTTTAAAGTTTGTAGTTTTCAACCTTCATGGATAAAGTGAATTATCATGTCTTGTGATCCATCAATTGCAACAATTGTACCCAAACTAGTTCCGTGTCTAATGTAAACATCCAAGTTTCATGTTGAATCTAGTATCATGTACATGAATAAGTTTCACGTATAATGTGAACAACTTAGTATCATGTATATTGTAAACAAATAAGTTTCATGTATAATGTGATCAATTTAGTATCATGTATATTGTGAACAACCAAGTCTCATGTATAATGTGATCAATCTAGTATCATGTATATTGTAAACAACCAAGTCTCATGTATAATGTGATCAATTTTGTATCATGTATATTGTAAACAACCAAGTCTCATTTATAATGTGATCAATCTAGTATCATGTAAATTGCATCCAACCACATATCATGTATCATGTGATCAATCTAGTATTATGTATATTGCATTCAACCATGTATCATGTGATCAATATGGTATTATGTATATTGTATTCAACCAAGTATCATGTATCATGTGAACAATCTAGTATTGTGTATCGTGTGCTAAATCTAGTGTTATGTATATTGCAAACAAACAGGTTTCATGTATCATGTGATAAATCCAGTGTTATGTATCATGTGGATGTTCATATGTAAGTTACTGAATCTCATGAGTAACGTAAACTATCGAATTTTGTGGGTAGTCGAGTGTTGCGGACAAGCTTGTTGCTTGACGTTCATGTATAATGTGGGCAGCTGGGTTTTAAATTCTCAATCTTCTTGAGGTTTATATGGATGGTTAACGGCTACGCGAAAGGATTCATCTCCTTGAAGGGCCTAGTATGTTCGTATATTTCCGAAGGTGCAAGATAATGAGAAGGTTTTGTAGGTGTTTAGAGTGATGTGCTTGCGAATAATTGATTTGTGCTTTTTTTTGTAAATAGACAAGTAATTATGACTTATTATTGTTTGTAATTTAATAAAATAGTAAAAATAATAAGTTGAATAACTAGATAAACAGATGAATAAATAAAACCTTTCAATTTTAATTATCATAAAGAGAATGTTTCAAAGGAATATAATGGCTAAATCATTTAATAATTGAGCCAATATCTAATAATAATTAATTTAGCGAAGTAAAAGTCATAATTAATTGTTAATTAAGATAATTTTTTTATAAATCAACTTTTATTAACTTTCCTTACAAGGTTAAAAGGTTTATAGAAAATTTATATTCCAGAGAATATTTATAAACTAAGGGTTTGATAAAGGTTTTGCTTTGTTTGAATAAAACAACGATGTTGTTTAAATTAGATAATAAAATGATTTATCTACAAAGAAGGCTTAGGTACGTGTACTAAATTGTAATGAGTGAAAATATGATGTTTTGGTGATCTTTGATGAAAATATGACGAATGTATTTTATACTCGTAATATTAAATCAACGAATAATGGCATTTAAGTTGTAAGATAAAACTTATCATTGAATGATGAAATGTTGAATACTTATTCCAAACATAAAGAATTGGTTCTCAAACTGAACTTTTAAAGACAA
The DNA here is from genome assembly GCA_023525975.1 of Smallanthus sonchifolius. Lineage (NCBI taxonomy): Eukaryota > Viridiplantae > Streptophyta > Magnoliopsida > Asterales > Asteraceae > Smallanthus > Smallanthus sonchifolius. The sequence continues at coordinate 45,097,722 of CM042023.1, forward strand.
GAAGTAGAAAAATCCAGCTAACGACTCAGGTAGCTTTCCACTAGGAAACAAATGAGCACCAAGACGAACATCGCTATGGTTACTCGGATAGCAAACCGGGCCTCAGCTCCAGCTGCTTCTGTGCGTGCGTCAAATATCTCCCGACCTCCTTCCATCATGTCAATGTGGGTACCTAGATTTGAAATCAGGTCTTCCTGGTACCGTACTTGACCCAAAAGGCTGTCTATTCGCTGCCCTAGCAGGTCGTTTCTTATCCCGTGCTCCATCCCTTGCCTCATGAATTCTGCAGTCCTCATATACTGGTAGGTGGCATCAACTGGGACTCCTATAGCACTGGTGGGTGCCATGGTTTCTCTTGCTCTTGGGTTCGGGTGGTATGGGTCAGGTGCTAAGTAGGGGTCTCTCAGAGGGGATGGCAGCTGGTTGTGTCGGTGAGGTGCCTGATAAGGATCTGTTGATGGGGGTTGTATATATGCTCAGAGTCTCAGGCCGTTGCTCCTAAACCACTCCGCTCTCATGTCGAACATGGATCTAGCAGCTGGGGGTGTCGGTGTATGATGGTCTGGTGATGGTGATCCGATGTCTTCTTCCTGTTTAGACTCTGTCTCAGGATAGTACATCGGGGAGGGAGGAGAGTAGGAGTCCATGTCTAGCAGGAAAGAAAGATATTGTGATAAAACATACTATATGTTAGGTACAAAAGTTTTCATGAGTTCAGAGTTTGACTAGTCATAACATCGAGTTTTCACAATAGTACGTTGGAGGTAACATTTGACCTATAAGTAGTTTACACATGAAGAGAATTCCCAGGAAAGAGGGGTGGGTCACAAGGGACACACTTAAGTACCAGCCTTTCCTTAGTCAGAATCTCTTATGGGTCTACACCCACTCTTCCAGCCATTATGTACTAATAACACTATTGTTTGAACTCATGGTCATGGTGAGAATCCTTTTCGGACTAGGCCTTGAGGCCCAAGGGTTTAAGTCTTGTTTACAATTAATGATGGTGACATAATTCCTGGTGTGTAAGAATGAGGGTGTAGGAAGTCTTTGAATAGAATAAGTGTATAGTAAATCTTAGAATGACATTTAATGGAGTCAAATAAATATCATGTAATCAAACAGTGTAACAAATAGCAATTCCTTTGCAAACATGTAAGTTATCAAGTAACGTAGCACAAAAAATAACATGTATTGTATCATGCATTGTAATACCTAAGATAATATGTAGGATAATCACATGAGGGGGTATCCTAAGGTTATGGACTAGGTCATTGGTTTCTAATAACCTAATTCCCTATAACCATGCCTCTAATACTAATCTGTCACACCCCAACCGATAGCGGAATACGTCGAGGCGGACGTGTAGACTGTTCATAAGCACATGATCAACTATAATTTCATATGTTTATTAAATCATGATTTCATTACATAAGTTCAATCAACAACCAAAAACCCAATACATCAACATGTTCAAATTCTTTGTTCACTAAGTCCAAACCCTATATGTAGTATGTTGCATATGTTCTCAAACACTAGTACCTGAAAAATGATGAAAACAGTGTCGACTAAAAATAGTTGGTGAGCATACATAGGTTTCGACACCACAAGTAATATCAAGAGTTTGTGTACAATTCATATGATGTATGGATTAATAAGGCAATTATGGAGAACCACTATTGTTTAAACTGGGTGCACTATCAAACCTTATGACTGATAGGCATAACACAACGGTTATCCTTAGGTGTTTTCGGTAACAATCACCCTAACCGGGTGGGTTGGTTAGACACAATAGATCTATCATTGTATACCGTCTGCTTGTACAGAGTTAATAATTGCACTTGCACTATGCACAAAAGTATGTAAATCTTGTTTGCACAAATAGTGTTCAAGCATAAGGCACAAATTGCACACATGATCATAATGTTTGAATTGTATAAGTTGCAAATAGTTTCAAATGAAAATCATGTTTTACCCTAAAGATGTAAATATGAAAAAGGGGTTATGTAAACTCACCTGATTTGTGTACGAGTAGTAAATAGCACCACACAAGCATGCAATAGAAAACACAAGAGTTTGCCTATGAACCGCCTACGTATGCCCTAGAATTAAAAGCATAATAGTTAGGGACACATGTGATATCGTGACAATGACATGAAAGAGTGAACGCCCTAAGACGCACTAATGATTAACTAGTACACGAAATTGTCCACGGGAATAAGGGATTTTCTTAATATAATAATTAAGATAAATTTGATTCGTATCGAAAGTCACTAATTACGAATAATATTACTAATTAATTATATTCGTGTGTTCTTACTATTAAACATTGTTTTAGGAAAATAATATACATTATTATATTACTTTAAGTTGGAGAAATAACACGACGATTATTTACGTGGTAAAAATAATAAATATATTATTTTATTCAGGAATATAGGCGTGGGTAGTAACATAAATAATTATATTATTATATACGTGGGGATAATAATTAAAACCTAGATAATAATCTAAACCCGAACCTACGGGTGTCTTCCGGGTTCAAAACATATTAATTTATTATAATAATTATATAAGGTTTGATTTTTTTGTTTAAAAATATTAATTAAAAACTGTTTGAGAATAAAAAGAGGGTGGAGAGACTCGAACCCGGGTCTCTCCCACCACAGCACATAGACCCAACCACTCCTGCCCGCTAGGGAATCGCAAACACAACAGGATCAAAATGGTTTTAACATCAAAGTTCAGTGGTTTTTTCCCCCATACACAAATCCGATCGAACCCAGTCCCAAATCCACCAAATCTGGTCGCGATCGACTACAAGATCATAGGGGTTTTGTTTAAAAGTAGTATGCGAATCTGCGGTTGTGTTTAATTGCAAAACCATTGTGTTTAACGTTGTTAATTCTTGATTTGAAAAACGAAACCCTAGAATATGAACTCAAAATCGATTTGATAAGTTCTAATATTAAAAGCGGTTGAAATCAAGGGGGTTTCAATGAGTGAGAGATTGCAAGTCTAGCTATGTTTGTTTAATTGAATTTAAATCGAGTGTAGATAGGGATTCGATTAAACCCGAATGTGTTAAGAACCCTAGAATCGGATCGTTCTTAATTCGGTGTTGTATGCTCTAATTAGTACAGGGCTTTCATTGTAGGCATGAAAACGAAACTAAGGGTTTGTTTGATTACCAGAATTGATGTCGAAATGTTGGAGATCGACTAAACCACAGTTGCGGCTTCGACGGGATGCTCTCTGGTTGCTTCTCCGATCAAAATGGAATGTGCAAAAGCTTGACAGAGGGTCGAATGAGGTGCGTAGAGAGTTGAATGAAAAATTACCATACCAAATGATCGAATTGAGGGGCTTTAGCTACGGTTTCGACGGTTATGTCTTGAATACCCATACTTGGGTTTAAATCCGAAATAATAACATGTTAACTGCTTCAGTGATGGTCATTTGTGACAATTAATGTGTTTTGCGGTTATGATTTCATATGTAATTGGGTTAAGCATGCGGATTTGGATCAAGAACATGAAGGGTTTGACTTTTACAATTCAAACAAATCGATTTTTGAGTGAAAATGCTCCATTTTGACTTTTAGAAGTCAATCCCTTTGAGTTTAGGGTAATTACAACTTTAGTCCCTGTAGTTTGAGTGAATTTGTTTAGGATAATAGCAGAATTAGTCCCTGGGGTTTGTGATAGGCTTAACTAGGTTACAAAATAATGAGATTGTGCTAACGGTGTTAACTTGAAAAGGCCGGATGTCACATGCCACCCCCACCTGCAGCCACCCCACCTGCCACCACCCCCATCTCCACTGTTACTTAATTTATGCCATGAATCCATAAAATATCGGGGATCCCCACCACCCAATCCCACTTCTGATTCCTCCAATGCCGCCTGATCCACATCTGATTTCATCCCACCAAACTCCTTTTGTGTCCGATTCTCTGGTAGGGGGTGCTAGGGACTTCACCAGAACCCTAAATTGACTGTTCCTAGGGTCATGCGCAAGCCTAAAGTGGATTATCGGTACAACCAGAAAAATAGTGGTGGAGTCCTTGGTAGAAAAATGGGGCTGCCAGAGTCCTTGCCAAATCTCCTTCTGCTTTTTGATCACCCGAAGGACCACCTTCGCCGGATTCCTTGCCAAAAAACGTGGTTTCCAAAACTTCGCCGGAACCCTAGTTTTCTCGCCGGTGTTCATAGCTTGTTCCTCAAAGCTCCCTCTCCTCCGTGGTTTGACCGATGCGGTGGTGGTCGCTCGGTGGTGGTGGCTGCGGCTGGTGGTGGAGTGGGGAAGAAGGGGGGTATTTTGGTTATTTAACAATAATTAACTAAAAAACTTAACGGAGTTAGTGAATTGGACTAAAAGCGTTAGGAAATATAACGTTAGGGACTCAGAGTGTTAGGGGTGCACTGAACCTGTTAATACCATCAAACCTCTAGAACGAAACTGTTGTTTACTCTTTTACTTTTATCACATACTTAACCCAATAATATTTAATAGCTTTACTCAAATAGCAAGTGTATCAATCTACCTTACCAGTTTAAATGATTTTTTTACTTAATTTAAATAATTTTGTACTTAATTGTTTTTATCAATAAAAGAAAATTGGTAAATTTATAAAATAAAACGTGAAAGTTAAATATTATATTTTGAGAAAACTATTGTTTATGGTTAAATAAATTTGAAAAGTTAAAAATAAATACATATATATATATATATATATATATATGGGTAGGTTCAAATAAAAAGTGATATTTCGCTAAAAAACCTAAGAAATGACAAAAATCTTAAAAATCGATATCAAACAAACTCCGATTGAGTTCATTCTAGCGGATTTGGAACCGTGTCGTCGAACTCTACCATCTTAGCTTTTAGGGTTAAGATTTTAACATTGAATTTTATGGTTTTAGCCTTATGGTTTACCTTTTAGGGTTGAGGTTTTTTTTTTTTTGTGGGGGTTTAGGTTTTTGGGGATGGGTGGAGGTGGGTATAGGTTTTTAGGGGGTGGGGTGAGGGGTTTAGGTTTTTGGGGGTGCAGTTAGTGAAGGTTTAGGTTTTTCGGGAAGGTTTACGGTTTATTGAGACGGTTTCAACGCCGCTGAAAAGAACTCAATCGAAGTTCGTTTGACCCACTTCTTATCATTTATTAGCGAAAAATCACTTTTTAGTGAAAGTTTCCCCCATATATATATATATATATATATATATATATATATAGGTAATGTATAGGATGAAAACTCCTCCAAGTTGTGAAAACATTGAAAACTCTCTAAAAAAAAAAATTTTACAAGGGTTTTTTTTTTTTTTTGGAAAAGCTTTTATACGTAATTTGAAAACTTTTTATATACAAAAATCAAAAAAGAGCCGAGCAGATGTTTTTATAAAAAAAATTTATAAAAATTCTGCCCATTTGTTTTACATACGTAACATTTGTTTTTAGATATGTAACATTTGTTTTTACGTATGTAACATGTTGTGTTGTTGTGCTACATAAGTAAGACGATTTTTTTTACACAAAAAGGGGATTTTTGTACATTTTAAAAAAAAAACCGCTCGGCGTTTTTTGTATTTTTTTTATGAAAATTTTATAAAAGTTCCTTAGAATGATTTCCAATTTTTAAAAAAAAAAACATGTAAAAACACGTTCTTTTTAGAGTTTTCAATATTTTCTCAATTCATGTGAGTTTTCAAAATATCCATCCCATATATATATATATATATATATATATATTTTGGAATATTCTTTAAGATTTCCTTGATGCTATGGACTATTTTTTTTGTGGATGGCAATATTAGTGTAGGATGTAAATCTTCTTTTATTGCTGTTATTCACAAAAAAAGTTGATCCATTATCTCTTTTGGAATATCGAGCTATTAGTTTGATTGGGGTCATTTCCAATGTCATTTTTAAAGTTCTCGTCAACCATTTGAAGAAAGTTATAAGTTTGCCGATTGATGAAGCTCAATCTGCCATTGTTGCTAATAGGAATATTTCAGAGGGCCCTTTGATTATTAATGAAATAATTTCTTGGATAAAAAACTCGAAATCCAAAGCTATGATTTTTAAAGTTAACATAGAAAAGGCATTTGATTCTTTGAGTTGGGATTTCTTAGAGGATATTATGATTTAAATGAATTTCCCATCACGTTGGATTAGGGGTACCTTATCATCTTCTACTCGCACTTCAGTCTTAGTAAACGTGGCTCCAGCGAAGGAATTCTATCTCAAGAAAGGAGTTCGTCAATGTGATTCGGTCTCTCATTATTTTTTCATTTTGGCTTTGGAAGCTTTGAATATGATGATGAAGAATGCGATTAGCATGGGCATTTTTCATGGTGTGCAGACTGAACATAATGGTCCCATCTTATCTCATTTATTTTTTGGTGATGATGCTATCTTTGTGGGTTATTGGTCATTATCTAATTCCAAAAATCTTTCTAGATTACTACGATGCTTCTACTTAGAATCTGCCCTAAAAGTGAGTTATACAAAAAGTCGTCTTTTTGGTATTGGTGTGAATTTGAAGAGTATGGCTGATATGATCAAAAGTTTGCATTGTTAGTCAGTGTTAGGACATGTTTTGTAACTGTAGCTAAAACTCTATGTGTATATGTAGCGAACCTGTCAAGTTCGCCTAAGAGAATGTTTAGGGGAACTTTAGGAGCGAACTTGCTAAGTTCGCTTAAGAGATTCTAGGCGAACTTAGCACTTCCCTATAAATAGAACATCAAGTGTTCATTTGTGGGTAAGCATGCAAGTGTGATTGCATACACAGAGAAGGAATGATTCTCCGTGAGAGGTAAGTCACCACCCCTAGGTAGAGCTCAACTAGGGGTTGGACATGGAGCTTAAACGAGAGAGATGTACACTCCTTCAGTATTGTATTCATATGTCGAGTTCGTTATTGAATAAAGATAGATTCTGTGTTACATCTATATCTTATGTGTTCGTGTTTGATTTGACACACTCATGCTTCCGTCTCTATGGGGAATCTAGAGTAATGTGTTGCGATCATGGAGTTTCTACGTGTTCAGAGACTCCACAAGGACTTTCAGTCATGTAAATTTTCTTTCATGTATTTGGATTACCCGTCGATGCTAATATGAACCATATTCGAAACTGGAAATGTTTGAATCAAGATTATCTACATGGAATGCCAAGTCTCTATGCTTTGGTGGGAGAATAACTCTTATTAAAGCGGTATCGAGTAGTCTTCTACTATTTTTTTTTCCCATTATACAAAGTCCCTTTATGTAAGGTCCCAAACCCGAGAGACCTCATTTGTTGGATTTACTTATAAACATAAACATAGTCATTAAACACACAACTTTCAATTTAAAACATTTAAACATAGCGCAAGCATACATCATTCGTTACATAAACAGCGGAAGTCTTAACATTTAAAGAAACATTGTTTCAACATATAAGCAATTAAACATGATGTCAGTCTTGTGTCAGGTAGACTTCATGCCTTCGCCCGTCCTTTCTCCTTGTTACCTGAAGTGCATACTAAAAGTTAGATAACGCTGGTGAGTTCTAGTTTTAAGCAAGTAGGCATAAACATTATTTCTTGTCACATTTTCATAAGTTCAAATATATGAATGTATATATTTACCATTTTAATACTTTCTTTCATACTTCATTCATATATGAGTACGTATATAAATACATACGTTCTTGCATTCCTTTTAACATTCATTGGTATTGCCCGTAAGGGTGATCAGTCCGTTATTGATTACGTGAGTCACAAAGACAAACGTTGCGGTCTATCGTCGTAGTCCGCCATACTTACAACTGTCCGGAAACTAGTGTTTGTCCGTCATTATTTTCTTACAACCATCCGGCAAACCTTCGGTCATCCCTCATATCTTACAACCATCCTACCGTAGTAGTCCGTCATATCTTACAACCGTTCTACCGACAAATTTCGTCAACTCTTACAACCGTCCTACCGTCGTAGTTCGTCATATTTGTCTGTCGGCCCAAAGGCATCCGTTTCCCACCCGAACTATTAACACAACCATTCGTCGATTAAGGGACTGATTCTACCATAGTAGCCTGAGTTTAGTCTACCTGTCTAAACTTTAGTTCTAGCTGCATAATAGTCCTGTGATCGTCCGTCTACCGAAGTAGTCGTTATCGTCGTTTCCATCCATAACGTTTATTAATACATGGCAAGCAATATATACACGCATATAGAGCAAGATTTCATTCTTATACGCTATGTCATTCTTACATTTCATTGTTCATAAACATACTTATCATTCTTATTTTTATCATGCATTTTCATATAACACATTTGGCTATATTTAACATTCATAACATTCATTCATATCATGTATACACTTCAGCCTAAAAAACATTTAAAGTTTGTTTGCACGTAACACATAGGGGGCACGTAGAACTCACCTGTCTACCGATATTCAACCCGAAGTTGATGTTGTAACTAGTGCTAGTTCGTATAACAATCTGTAAATAATTCAAAGTACGAATTCTATTATTTCATGCAAGGGTCAGCTGAGACATGAGAGTTTCGGCCGAGAGTGTCGGCAGTCACACATGAGCGTCGGCTGGGAGACTCGCCAGCCCCACTTAAGTGTCGGTAAGGAGAGTCGCCAGGCACTCGTAAGTGTCGCCTGAACTTGCGTTCAAGACTTTATGTTGTGTTAGGGCCGATAATCAGTGTGTTTATCATGAAGGCCGAGTCTCAGAGGGCCGACTCTCAGAGGCCGATTCTCCACTTCTTCTTCCTCGTCGAGTGTCGCCACATGCAGGTGGCCAACACTCGAGAGTCGGCTCAAGAACATTGACCATTTGCAGGTTCGTTTTTGATCCAAAACCTTAAGTTTCTACCTTCAAACGGTTCATCTAGTTTCCATGAAGCTAGATCTGTGCTTTATATCACTTTTCATATGTAAAAATCCAACCTTTATTTTTAAAAACCCCATAAACCCTAAAAACCTATTTGAAATAAAAACTCAGATCTGAGGCCGATTTGTTACCTGTTGATGCTTGTTTTCTTCTTCTCCAACCTCCAACAACGTCCCCCGATGATCTAGATGCAAGATGAAGGCATAAGATGGAGATCTTGAGCTTTCTCTCTCTAGAAGTTCTCTCTCTCTAGGGTTTCAAGGAAGAAGATGCAAATGAGGGAAGGGGGTGGAGCTGCTGAGTTTTGAGGGGTTCATCCCTTGTGTTCGAGCCCATGGGCTAAGCCCCATTCCTTTCCTTCTCCCTCCCTTCTAGTAAAACCCTGATCTCGTTTTTTTTATTTGTTTCCTATATATTTGGGATGTTACACTTTACATATTATGAATGCTTTGGAAAGGATTCACAAAAATTTTCTATGGAATGAATCCGATGTGTCAAGAAAGAAACATCGGATTAAGTGGGACTTGATCTTAGCTCCTAAAGACGAGAGAGGGTTAGGAATTGGGTCTTTGAGGGTGGCTAACGTTACCCTTCTTGCTAAATGGTGGTGGAAGGCAAAAACTGAGACGGATAGATTATGGTTCAAGATTATCTCATCGGTGCATTACAACTCACATGCTTCTCATCCTTTACCTCTAAAACTGAGCATTTTAGGGGTATGGAAAAACATATACAAAATAGATAGTGAAATGGGAAAAATGGGTATAAACAATGATCGAACGATTACGAATTCAACTTTCTTCACTTCGGCCTCCATTAGATACTCTATTAACATGTTCACGACCTCTACAATTCCACTTAATGGCGCTAATTTTCTAGACTTCGATTCTCAACAACCGAACAATGCTTTAGTTTCCTCTGTCCAGGTCTCGAGAACCTTTTGTCTTGACAAGTTTATTTGGAACAAACTCCTTCCACTTAAAATTAGCTTTTTTCGGATGGCATGCATTATTAAATTGAATTCCAACAAGAGACGCATTGGCAAAACAAGGCATTAGTATGGCAACAATGGCAGTCATGAGGAGATTGCACAACATTTGCTAATCAATTGGGCGATTGCAAACATGGTTTAATCTCAAGTTCATTACTGGGGCAAGATGCCATTTGCGGATGCCTCATCTGTTAGTGTAGTTTTTCATCGGGTCTCGTATACTTCTTCTTCAGCGGTAAAGGAAAAACAAATTCATGTGATTCATATAATAACTTTTTGAAGTCTTTAATGGCAAAAATATTTGTCCCTACAAGATTGTGGAAGAGATAAAGGTGGTGGAGTTTCTATGGATTGTTAATAGGGGAAAGTTAACAAGTATATATTGGAAAGCTTGTTTGAACTTTAATTTCATACCTTGATGTTTTGGTATTTTTGTCTAGCGCCTTGCTAACTTTGATGTTTAATAAAGCTTGCCGTTAAAAAAATGAAATTGTCGATGGGAAATTAATGAATTTAAAAGTGAACTCTTTCTTCTAATTAAACAAAGAGGTTGATGGCAAAAGGCATAATAGCCCAGCGACATATTGGTGGTGGGATGAGGCTCAGTGACCATAAGTTCCTGGGTTCGAATCTCACAAGAGGGTTTTCCCAGAAAAATTAGGTTTTCTCCTGAATTGATAACTTGGTGTTGGAATATGATCGGGTGGTACCACTGGTGGCACGATTATACTCCAGTGGTCCGTCAGTGATCCAAATTTGTTGTTAAAAAAACAAAGAGGTTGATGGTTTTGTTTTAATAATAAAGTCGACTTTTCTTCAAAATTGAATTATTAAAATTTAAATATACAAATTCACTAAAATAACTAGTTGTACCGCGTGTGACGATATCTATCCGTACAACCAGGTTCTTTCTTAGAAACTTAACTCGATAACAATTTGACATTCTCCTGAATTTGACTTTGACTTTTTCAATGTTCAAAAAATAACAATAAAAAAGCCTACTAGCCTTTATTTACTCATATTCCATATTAGTATATTACTAAGTCGCTTGTGATTTAAATTTGGTTTTGGATTGATCAATGTCATCGGATATGCACAAAGTAATTATTTTGTTTTTAAAACCAAAATAAAATTATATAATGATTTGATTAAAGTAAGAAGAAACATATACGTGATTTGAAGAGGGATATCCCATCCCCGCATAAATATGACAAGACAAGACTAAAGGAACAAAACCATGTAATACGTTAGTAAAGGAGGAAGCATAAAAAACGGTATCCTCCTATGAATCCGTTTAAAAGTACAAGTCAGAGGCAGCCCTCTAAAGGACTGACACCGTACGGGGAGTATTTAATGATCACCCGAAGTCGTCTAGGGAGGGTTCCGTTTAATCGTTTATAATGAAACCCTTGAGAGTAAGAAACGAAGGTGAAAACAAATCTCTCCCCTTTTTCCTCCACCCACTCATATACTTTCTCCACAAATATATCATAAATTTAAATAAAGGGGAGACCCCCTTTTCTCAAGAAGACACCCCGTGGGTCCTTCGCGCCCGGACTAATGGTGTTTTGTTTTGTAGGAGTTTCTCTCGAGTTAAAGACAAAACTACAACTTCTCATCATCATCGGTGCAGATCTGGGACGCTACATGATTAGTTTTTTCAACAAACTCATACATATAATAAAACTTTTTGTTGTTATTTAGCGAATTGAAATCGTAAAATTTTCTTTTAGATAAATAATACCATTACCAAATCAAGTCCGTTGGGAGAGAACAAACATCACGTGATTATAGTTTGTTTTAACAAAAATTATGATATACTTCTTTTCATCTGTAACGAATAACATATTAATATTATTATTATTATTATTATTATTATTATTATTATTTTCGACTATTAAATAATAATAAATATTATATAATCTTAACTATCCAAATAATTATTAAACCATTTTAATTAAACAAACAAACTATTATCTCAAATAATGTTTATTTTAATTGGTTAACTTACAAATAACAATTGTTATTATTATTTTCAATAATAGTCAATTATTATTCAATGATCATAACTCCCAAACTTGATGTGGTTATACTTTTAAATATGTTATTCCTTATGTGACCCTAAAGTATCGTCTTCATTAGCAATATTGATTTATGTTAATATTTGGGCATATCATTCATGTGTTATCATTTATACATATTTTTATGCATAATAATTCTCATATTTGGTTGACTTTAGGGCAATTGTATTAGAGTTAGTACTTAATTGGATCCATTGAGATAATTGCAGGTTATTTAGCTTCCCGGGCTAAAAAAGAGGAAATATCAAAGAAAATAAAGAAGTGTGGAAATCAGAAGCCAGATATGGCCGTGACTGGCCAAGCATGCATGTGCCCCCTTAAAGACTAGTTAGAAAACTAATTATTGAAGCACGCCTCGTGTGCTCAACAGCTGAACGCATATGCACGGACGTGCGTCCTTAACAAAATTGGCAGAAAAAGCTTAGCTCCATACAAAAGTGAACCGTTGGCTGAGATAATGGCATGACCATGCATATAGATGCACGGTCATGCGTCCCGTTTTTCAGCCTATAAATTGCAAGCTCATGGCACTGTTGAACAATAAGAAACATTTTTTTTAATTACAATCATGTCAAAATATTTATTTGATAAAAGATTGCATCTTTTATGTTTCGTTGTATTTGGGTTGTTGTTTGTGGATCAAGCCTAGACCCGTGTTTGTGTTTGTTTTGGTTTTTAATTTTTAAAATTCTGTCTTGTATTTTTATGGCTGCTTTGGAAGCCGGTTGTAATAGATTAGGTTTTTCTAATCGAGACAAGACGAGACGGAGATTAGAGACCAAGAGACCTAGACGACCCGGAGGACAAGATGGAGATCATGAAGCAAGTGGGAGCTATTCAATATTACAAGAGTTGTTTCTTGGTTTTTCGTCCCCTTGACCTAGTTCGGTTTGGCTATTGGCTCTAGCAAACCGAACATCTTTATGGCTTGATTCACATTGTGTTTTGATTGTGTTTTATTTTATGCATTGCTTGAATATTTGACACTTATGTTTAAATGATTTTATAAAACAATCAAACGGTTTAAACTAAATAACACGAAATGAAACAACGAGATTTTTAAAATAGAGATTTTACGTTATCTCGCAAAACGTTTGTTAAAATAAAAGAGTTTATTTTAAGAGTTAGAACCGGAGTTTTGATTTTACATATATATAATTAATTAGATTAATTATTCAAAACTCGAACATTAATAAAAGAGTTTATTAATAGATAAAATGAAATGCGATTACGAACACACTTATTAATATATGATATTAAAAATACAAGTGTGCGTAAGATAAACAGTTTATCCATATCACGAACCATACATATAAAATTTGGAATTTTATGAAAACCTGTGTTTACATATTTGCAACACGGTGTGTTTTGGACCCGTAAATGGTAAAACACTAAATAAATCCCTAATCTAATAAATATGTCAGTGCCTCCGTATTTCAGGACACTTGAAACGATACCCGAACCCTTTAGTCCATGTGCCTAGCCTTGTACTTAGGCCTACAGATATCGGGACAAGGAGATGTCGCAATTCCCGATATACTTGGGACAACATGCATACGTTGCTCGATTAGGATGAGATGTTGCTCAAACCGGTAAGTAGTGCTTAGCCAACTACTGGAATGAGTGGGCACATATAAGGCTAATCGTTCCGACTCAAGACATTAGATGTCTTTGACCGGCCTTATAATCATGAGAATTGTATCGGATACAATTGGTAACCGTTACGTACCTAAATAACTATGTTCTATATATTGTGCCGTAGATCTCATTCCTTAAACAAGATATAATCCTTTTCTTAAAGGGTCATTATTTTAAGGAAATATTTTTCATCGAAAATACTAAAATCATCTTTGTTCTTTGTACATAACTTCAAATTCAAACTTCTCTCATAATGCTCTTCGCTACGTCTTTGAGAGGGATACACTCAATGATGATAACTTTGTAGACTGGTTCCGTGGCATAAGAATTGTTCTTAGGGCCGAGAAAAAGGAATACGTTCTTAAGTGTTCCCTACTCGAGCAACGTGCTACTAATTCCAAGGAAGCAATTAATGTATGGAATAAGCATGTTGATGACTCATTTGATGTGTCAATGCTTATCCTAGCAACAGTTGATCCTGAACTTAACGAAAACGTTAAAACAGGTAATGCTTTTCAGACGATCAATCTATTAAAGGAAAAGTTCCAGAAACTGATAAGGATTGAACGTATGAGATACATGAATATCCTTTCATCTTGTAAGCTGGAAGAGGATAGCAGTCTTAGTCGACATTTTCAGAAAATGGTTGGTTATGTGGATTAGCTAAAGGAATTGGATCTTGACATGGGACATGGCTTGCTTGTGGATCTGATCCTAAGCTCTCTCCTTGACTCATATGATAGCTTCATCAAGAACTATCTATTGAGTGATAAGGAATGTTCTCTAACCAAACTGCATTAAATGCTAAAAGGTGTAGAGATGGAAATTCCAAATCTAAATCAATTCACTAGGCTGATGATGAAAAGGGAGAAGAACGAGTTCAATGCTTTTGGCAAGGGTAAGGTAAAAGTCAAAGGTAAAGTTTTTGCTAGAGGACCGTTTGCCGGTGATCTTCATAACAACGTCAAATGTTTTCGTTGTGGTAACTCTGATCACTGGATGGGGAATTGCCCCCGTATACCTGTCAGAGTTGGTGAAGTACACTTCTTTTGTAGTAGAAACTCTAGGTATGTAAAAACCTATCATTTTCTTTGAGTACATGTGAATATGGTATTCATACTAACACTGCGCAATAGTTGTTGCAGAATCTGAAAAAGAATGATGAACTGAAACTGTAACGAACCAAATTACAAAATATAATGTTATTTTCCTAAAATAATATTATAGGGGTGAAGGATGATTAAAACAAAGTGAAAGGTTTGATTTAAATGGAGTATTAATCTAGTTTTGAAAGAAAGGGTCAATTATGGAAGAGTAGAGACTAAAAATGGCAACACACACATTTGTGTGTGTGTGGTTCACAAATGAGTAGGGAGCAAGAGGAGGAGAACCAAAATCATTAAATTGATGATTTGCATGTGGAACTTGGATGATTTGGAGCATTCATACTCTTCAAGATTGCTAGTAAGTATCATCTTCCTCATCTCAATCACCATCTATGGTGTTTTTGAGTAAAAAGAACCAATTGAGTCAATTAGTGTTGTGATTAGGGTTTAATGTCATTTATAAACCTTAATCTAGTATTATTAATGTTGGAGAATCATGTTTTACATGATTTTAACACCTAATTTGATGTTTGAAAAATTAGGGTTCTTGAGGTGAAGTTAGGGGTTTTCGAAATTGAGGTTGTTTGGATGGTAATTGGGGGTTGGTAAGTGTTTGTGGTGTGATTAAACACATAACCAACTATAAACTCTCAATCAATTTGGTGATTTGAGATATTTGGAGTTCAGGTGAAATTGGGTGGAACCCAAACGGGACAAAATGGATGAACGATTGTGTAGGGAGGTTAAAACATGTTTAAGGTGTAATTAATCAACTTTAGAATGGGTGTAATCTATAAGGTCTAGGGTGGGTGTTAGACCTCAATTGGTAAATGGTGAATTGGTGGATTGGGAGTTTGACTATAATGGGTCAAACGGGTCATTTGGGTTGAAAGGTGGTTATTGGGTGTTGAGGGTTCGGTTAAGGTTGTGATAACCAATATAAGTTAAGGTGTTGATCTTTAGATCTAAGGTGTTGATCTTTAGATCAATGGCATGTCTTGAATCTCAATTTTGTGAATGAATTGAGGTCATAAGATTTCTAAATGCAGGTTGATTGCTAGGTGATCAAGGCGTTAAAGGAGCTAGCTTGGAAGACCAAGTGGAATTGTCTCTAGCCGAAGGTAAGTGCTTTGCACTTACTTAGTAATGATAGGAGTAGGTCATACAATTTGATATCTACTTGTTATGTAGTGATGTTTTGTATGACTATGTTGTATGTAAGAGTTTGGAGGGTGAACTTTTGTTTGAAGTCTTTGAACTTCACAAATGGGAAAGGGGGATTGGGGTCTTGAACCCCACAATGTCGGTATATAATGTATGGGTTATAAAGATGGATTGGTAACGGGTGTGAACACTTGTTTGCATGTTTAGAGTCGGTATTTGAAGTCTAAGAACCTCACACGTGGTAATTGAGGTCATGAACTTCACATGTGTTATTGTTGCTTGAAGTCTTGAACTTCACCATTGTTTTTTTGTTTGAAGTCTTCGAACTGCACAAATGGAAATGGGGAATTGGGATATTTGAATCCCGCGTATAGGTAAATAACGTAAGGATTATAAAAGATGAATAGAGGTCGTGTGTGTACACTTGTGTGTGTGTGTTAAAGAGTAGGTGTTGAAGTCTAAGAACCTCACCCGGTAGTAATTGAGGTCATGAACTTCACTAGATGTCATTGTTGTTTGAGGTCTTTGAACCTCACATGGGAGTATATATGATCATATAAAGGAGTTTGAAGTCTAAGAACCTCACACGGTAGTTATTTGAGGTCATGAACTTCACAAGTCGTTTTGATGGTAATTGAAGTCTAAGAACCTCACAAGAAAGTTTTTTTGAGGTCAAGAACTATAGTCTTTTTGTGGTGTTTAAGGTCTTTAGAACCTCACAAGGATGTATGGTCGGGTTAGTGAAAGGAAAACCAAACCAAGATGACAAACATAGGTGTTATGTGTAGGTAATAGACGATGTTTGGAGTATATGACATCGAGGAGTTTCAAAACGCCCCTGTGGAGTTTCAAAACGCCTATGTGGTAAAGAGTACTGGAGAAACTCACTTTCCAACGCCTCCAAAACGCCACTTGCTTTTGGAGTTTCAAAATGCTGTTGTGGAGTTCTAAAACGCAGTGTTGTAACTTTTATGCGTTCTTGGCCATTCTTCTTGTAAGGCCCCTTTCCCGGGTAACCTCACTTGTTGGATTTACTCATAAACATAGTCATAAAATACTGAATTTATATTAAAAAGAACATTCGTCATCCAATTACATAATCATAACAGCGGCAGTCTTTACAATTAAAAACATAACATTGTTCGAAGACATATAAAACAAAAGAGGGATGTCAGTCTCGTGCTGGGTAACCTCCACGCCATCGCATGACCTTATCTTCCTTTACCTGAAATGTATACTAAAAGTCAGCTAACTTTGGTGAGTTCTAGTTTAATGCAATTAGGTATAAACATTCTTTTCTTTATAAGTATGCATAATTATATATATACACTTATATAAGTACACATTGACTTGAATTGCTTCTCCTTTATCATTCTTCGCAAATACCTATAGATATATATTCACATCATTGGTCTCATTTATATTCATAACTTTTGATTCTCTTTCTTCTTTATTTTGTGATTACATATATATATGCATTCACCTTTTCTTTTCTTTTCTTTACATTCATGGGTAATACTCTTAAGGGTGATCAACCCGTCTTTTGGTTGCGAAGGTCACAAAGACAATCGCCGTGGTTCATCGTCATGGCCCACCTATACTTACAACCGTCCGGCAACAAGTGCCATCCGTCATTTTATTCTTACAACCGTCCGGCAACCTTTGTCCGTCCGTCATGACTTACAACCATCCTACCGTCGTAGGCCGTAATTCGCCCGTCTACCCGAAGGTATCCGTTTCCCATGCGACTATTATTTATACAACCGTTCTACTATAAGATGCCAATTTTTCTTAGACCGTCCGTTAGTAACTTTAGTACGTCCTAGCTGATGAAGGAACGCACTTGTGGCATTCGTACGTCCTAGCTGATGAAGGAACGCACTTGTCCCGGTTGTACGATAGTCACGTGGTCGTCCGTCTACCGAAGTAGCCGTTATCATCGAAGCGTCCATAACGTTTTCTTATACTTGGCAAGCAATATATACATGGATATAAAGCAAGATTTCTTCTTTACACGTTATGTCATACTTTCGTTTATTCTTTAAAAATCATACGTTTCATTCTTTATTCATAATTCTATTTCGTGTAAAGATATATATATATATATATATATTTGTATACCACGCATGATCACATTGACATTCATAACTGTTATTCATTTAGTGTATACATTTCAGCCCCAAAACATTTAATAAGGTTTGCACATAACATAGAAAGGGGGCACATAGAACTCACCTGATGAGTAGTTTCTGAAATACACTAAGCCGGCTACTGAGTGTCACTAATGTCACTCACGATCTGTATAATAAAGTCATACTCGTAAGGTAGTGCTCCTAGATGACATTAGACATTACTATGCTTGAACTTAGTAGTTTCGATGGATTTGCTTTATCGAAACTTGGTAGTTTCGATAGGTTGCTTCTGTCGAAACTTGGTAGTTTCGATAGGTTGCTTCTGTCAAAACTTGGTAGTTTCGATAAGTACCTTAGGTGTAATCTTAGCTTCGGATCGTTGGCTTATATCGAAACTATGGTAGTTTCGATGAGTATGCATATATCGAAACTGAGTAGTTTCGATGGGTCTGCACATATCGAAACTACTGCACATATCGAAACTAAGTAGTTTCGATGGGTCTGTACACATCGAAACTAAGTAGTTTCAATGGGTCTGCACATATCGAAACTACTGCACATATCGAAACTAAGTAGTTTCGATGGGTCTGCACACATCGAAACTAAGTAGTTTCGATGGGTCTGCACATCGTCTTCCCCAAAAATCCGAAGTTTCTGCATGCGAATCTGATCGTGCCAATATCTCAATTTTTCTTAGATCAAAACGTTCGGTTTTCATTCTAGATGCTATACCTAAGCTCATTTTAAAGTTTCATCCGCAAAATCGTCATCTATTGGGCTAAAACCGAAAATCCCAAAAAAAATCATAAAAACTCAGATTATGATCGAACGCTTACCTGGATTGGATTTCTGATTCGGAGAAGATGGTCACGAGCACAGCAGCAACGTTCTCCTGAATTCCCGAGTTGATCCGTCACTTTCTCTCTCTAGACCCGAGCTCTCTTCTCTTCTCTCTCTCTAGAACTGAGATTGGTGGAAAATGAGAAGTTTGGGCAGCCCTTGCCCTTATATACTTGGGCTTCCTTCGGTCCGTTGGAGCCGAGCCCAAGCCCATCCATTTTTCTTTTGTCATTTGAAAATTATAATTTCGATCGTGCCATTATTTATTTATTACCAGTTTTGGGATGTTACACTTCTTGGGAGTTACCCTTCGGGGCTTGAGGGATTTTGTATGTCATTACTAATGGTGATATTTTGGTGTTTCCTTGTAGGTAAAGCTCCGGTTTGATGTCTCGGGTCATGCTTCATGTCGGATTGGATTCTCGGTTGCCTTTGGTGGTGGTTAATGTGTGGGTTGGAACTCCTTAGGGCGGTCACTAAACTTGCTTTGGGTTGTCTTTCAAGTGTTAAAACATGTTGTTATATTTTGAGATGTCGGTCGGATGTATTAAAATAAAAATATGTCGTTTTCATATTATTATACTTAACATGTGTTGTTTAATCAAGAGTGTCAAATGGGACCTATTTTCCGCATTATTTGGAAAGTTAAAATCGGGTGTAAATTTTGGGTGTTACAGAAACAATGGAAATTTTGAAGAACTTGTCACACTGAAATTTGAATTCTTTAAAATTTGCCTAGTTTGAAACATTAGATGTTTTTGAACAATTTTTAGTTATGGGATTGTGTTTGATAACTTTTATGATTATGGAATTTTGGTTAGACCTTTATTTTGATCTTTGTTATCGAGCATCAATTTTATATAATTGTTACTTAAAGGAAACCTACTTTGTAACAAGCTTCAAGGTCATGTGAGACATGAGATTACTCGAAAGCGTTTCAAGTAATTAATGAAATATAACCGGTAAAGACAATACAAGAAATATTTGACTAGATAAAAAAATTCTTAAAAAGGAAGGTTAAGTGTTACTTCCAAATTGCTAAAAGGTATTGAGATAAGACTCCTTGATAATTCTAAAACATAAACTCCTTTATCACCAAGAAAGGATTGCATACATAGAGATGTGATGATCCTAAACAAATGTTGCTACCTTAGTTGAAAAGGAACTTTGTTATCTGTGAAAAAATGGCATTTCTCAAGTAATGTCTAGCAGCTTCAGGAAGCTGAAGATAAACTAGAAATGTTATAATAACTAGGAATCCTTTTGGGCAAAAGAAATTAGGAATCATCGTCAAATAAAGAGATATTTGATATACACTTATCAAAATAACAAATATTCACGTTTGGAACGTGAAGTAAGATCCAAGACATCTTTTTAGTTTATGAAACTAAAAGAGAAACCTGCATATCTGATGCATTGTGTTTAGTGTGCATAAAAATATATATAAATATATCCCTAGTAACGACACCAAAAACTTGTTGTCCAATGCGAGTGATACAATATATATACATTCTTAATAGTCGGTTTAGAGTTACACAAAATCATGATTTAAAATTTTAAATTAAAATGATAATTACTTCAAATAAATACACACACAATAGACAAGTGAACCTATCACAGCGTAGTATAGTCTGGGTAAGAACCAAGTATCGAACCATGGACACAGATTCCTTACTCAACCCTTGCTATTGTCTGACCGAGATAAAAGTTGGATGGGGTTTTGTTTAAAACTAGGAAAAAGGAAAAACAAAGTAATTAGGAATGTCATCTCATTTAAAGTGTTACTCTGATTGTTATCAATTGTTAATTAACGTTATATTTTAGTAAGGTTGGTCAATGTTACTAGTAGTAACCCTTTCGATAGGGGAGTTAGTATTTCGTAACAGAACAATAAATACGATCGGCCAACTGTTCCTAATAATTCTCGGGATCCTAACGGGGTCTCAAGTCCGTTGGCTGTCCCATGATTTATTATTCAGACTAAGATTATCCTATCTATTGGCACACGCCATGTCATGTAAGTTCTTTTGGAAATTTGGAATACGCAACTTCCTCCAAAGCTACTTTATGAACGCTCAGACCTAACAAATTATATTCTTAAAATATTCTTTACTTATAAGAATATTTTAAATAAATATAACTTTCCTTCTCAAGGTTGGATACTCGACTCCCGCGGTCAGTTCGCCCTTGAATACCGACACGAACCACAAGGTCCAGCTAAGACTCCAATGAATCGTTGAATACCCAAACCTCCAATCAAGCCATAATATTAAACCTATACTAACCAGGCCCTTGGTAGCACTAAGATTTGTATATAGACCATACAAACTCGAATAAGCTTCCCAAACAAGAAGTCTTGCTTTTGTAACTCACAAGATTTAAGATTATTAAGTTGGTTCTTATTTTTGTCTTTTTATGATAAATTAAAATAAAGACTTTAAGAACATAACATACTTCATTAATTAGATAAAGTTCAACCAACCCAAGTAATGCAAGAAGACTAGCCACCAATGACCATACAAGTGACTCCATTAACCCTTAGATTATGTATAGATTTGATATACACCAAGGGAGAGTGGGTATAGGTTGCTTCTTGTTTAGTTGAATAAGAAGAATCATTCCATATTACAAAACTAGAAAAAGAAAATAAACAAAGAAGAAAAAACTAAAAATGGAACAAAACCAAGAGAGTTTCGGCCCTAGCAAAGCACCAGGGCTTCCACTAACCCGATCTTGAACACCTAAATGCTTGGAATGAGCTTGCTATTTATAGGTGAAGATTTGGGAAATGCACCGCCGTGAATTGGGATGCACGGTCGTGCAAAGTACCCTTTTCTTGCATGTGAGGGAATCTGGAACCTTTGGAAAGGACGGGACACGTGGTAGGCCAATGCACGGCCGTGCGTTCAATTGGCTTCCAGGTGCTGAGTTCCCCTTGATTTTGAGTGATTTCTTCATGTTTTTGCAAACAAAGGATTAATTATCCTATTATTTCAAAAAGGATGAATTAAGTATCATTTCTTATCAAAATGCCTAAAAGTGTGATGAATATGGGATAATTGTGCATGAAAAACATGTATAATTTATGACATATCATAATACCCCATACTTAAACTTTGCTTATTCTAAAGCAAACTAATGCATGATTATACCCATAGAACAAAACATTGATTTAATGTTTGAGCAAAGCCCTTATCCCAAATGGTTAAACGACCTTCCTAAAAACAATGATTTGGTGTTTATACTTTTTGAGTTTCTCCACAAGCGGGTAGTAAGCCCAACATACTTCATAGAACTATGATTATGCACAAAATTACAGTCTCACAAATGGTCACTCAACACTTGGGTTTAATATATGGATAAGGTATGTTAAGAAGAAATCTCAATGCTATAATTAATGCTTGCATAATCATAGGCTTGTATAAAATCAAATCTCCATCAATGGACATAAAATATATGTATAAATGAAGAGGGCTTTGCAAAGGGTTGTAATGATTGACTTAGGGTTACGGTAGAAAGTATTTGGGAAGAGTGGCTAAATATTAAAAATGTGACTTGGCTTAGTGATTAAAAGGTAAACAATCTCTTTTTAAACTTAGGTTAGACATTGTGACTAATCTACGGAATCTTTTAAGCTCAGATTGTCAAGACCAAATCCCTTCTTTAAGAATGTCAACTCCTTCTTGTCTTTGAATTATACATTACTATCAATCCCCCATGGATCGTTTGATCGTTTCCTCCTAATACATCCACCTTGATCAACTCTGCATACTCCAATTTTTCGAGTAAATTTAGTTATCTTTTGATGAGATTTCTTCAATAACTTGGGCGGTTATGAATTTCTTATTATTGCCCCTCTTTTTTCATAATAACTATCTTTTTTTTCTTTCTTTTTTAGGGACTGAACTAGTTTCATTATTTGAATAAAATATGAAGCTATGAACTAGTGGCAGATAATTATTTCTTAAATCAAAGCCAACTTGATTTTTAACGAAAAGGGGTTAAAAAGATAAAAAGGCTAATTTTTCGGTTTTATGGGTGTGAAATGTGGGTTTAGAAATGAAAAAAAAGTTTAGGCTCAAATGGGCTAACTAGGGGGGTAATGTTTAGGGTAGGTAAATGAAAAAGAAAAGGCTAAAGAAAATGGGTTAATCCTAATGCCTCAATCATTTTTATGCATTCTTTTAGTCCCCGATCTTGAAATGTATGTTTGACACAAGTTCTAACATACAAAGCAATAATTAGCAAATATTCTATCAAACAAAATGAGCATGTAAAAAAATATACATATATGTGTATGATAATGTTTGAATAGGCTCAAATTCTTACAAGAAACAAAAGATAAAGGGTAATAAAGTAAAAATGTGCATAAACTTATTTCGTTTTTTTTGTTGTACTTTCTAATCTTCCCTATTTGTATCCTCGATTTACCTCAGTGGTATTCCAAATAGCTATTTTTATAAGCACGTTTATGCTAAATGGTTTTTAAGACTCATGTTTTTAGATTATTTAAGAAGATGTCTTACAAATTATTCTAGAAAATGTTTTAATTCTTTTATATATTTTATCTCATAGATTGGGTAATTAAGAATAATGCATTCGTAAGACTCGGGGCAAGATTAGGCCGCCAATTTCTTAGTTGGGTTCCACCCCACACTTAATTTCTGACAATATGAATGTATGCAATATGACATGTGTCATGAATAATAAGATTGTGGTGAAACTAATACTCCCCTGATTAGACGTCATCACTACACATGTGGTCAATTTCCATAGCCGCCTAAGCGTACTTCCAAAGCACAAAACCAAACTCCGGCATTTTCTGCTATGCTATGAAATGCTCAAAACACAAAATAAATACTAAAAATAGTTGGCACAAAACTCCGGCATTTCCTGCTATGCTATGAAACGCCCCAAACCGGGTATATCTCATAGTTAGCACAAAACATAACAATATAGTTCTTAAACCATAAATCGGAATCTATTACAGTGGAAGTGCTGTTTCAAACATTAAAATTCATAAAACAATAAGTAAACATTATTCATTCATAAACTATTGGGAACATGAAATGGTAGTCTTCAGCACAGCAACCCGATGCCCATGCTATCGATCCCTCACGGCTCCTTTACTTTGTCTTTGCTTTAATTTTACTACCTGTCATGCATACTAAAAGTCAGCTAACGGTGATGAGTTCTATAATTACTTTAAACTGTAAATCTTCTTTAGTTAGCTTAGTTTTATAAAAATAAAATAAGCTTTTCTTTCTCTGTCTTTAAAAAAATATTTTTACTTTACTTTAAAACTTTTACAACGTTACAATTATAAAACTGTGACGTTACTGTCTTTTGTAAAAACTTTAACTTCGAGGAAACCCGTTAAGGTGTCCTCTTGTACTTTGTCTGACTATCATTTCAATTGTATAGGACAAGTGACTTTCACAAACTTTAACTATCACATATGGATCATGGTTCGAGGACCAAGACCCCTATCTCGCTTACACCTCAGGGTAAGACTTTTCTTTAGCGCTGCCCACACCTTAGGGTGGGACTTTCTTTCTCACTTGCACTTCAGTGCAAGACTCCTTTAGCATTGCCCACACCTCAGGGTGACCTAAGTGTAAGACTCCTTAAGCATTGCTTACACCTCAGGGTAAGACTCCTTTAGCATTGCTTACACCTCGACGTGAGACTTCTACTTTAGCATGCTTGCAGGACTTTCTACTATGCAATGCAATTACACTACTACACGAAATAGAATGCAATCACATAAACTTTCACATAGACAAATAACACATAAGCATTTAACATGGCATTCACCGTCACTATCACAGTCGACCTGTACCGAGATACAACTCCTTTAACGTTCTTTACTTTCTTTAAAACATGTTTTAAAGATAGTATTTTACTCTTTAACACTTTCTCTTTCATTTTTATAAAAAAACATATAACTCTTATAAAAATATTCTTTAACTTTCAAAACTATCTCTTTAACAGTATGCATGGCAACCCAAAACCGTTAGAGAAAAAGGGTAATAAGAACTCACCTGACTATGGTTTTCAACTTCAATCTGACGTCCTTTCTATTGCTAAAGCGTAAACTCATCGGTACATAAGTCAAGACGCGGATTCTATCACTTCTGTACGAGAGTCGGCCAAAACTACTACTAGCGATACTTAAGAGTCAGCCAACACAGTCGCCATCGACTCTTGAGAGTCAGCCGGGAGTATCGGCTGTGACACTTGAGATTCGAGATAGTTGCCAGCGACACTTGAGAGTCGGCTCTCATTTCTTCTTCTTCCTCGCTAATAGTCGGCACTTGCAGATGGCCGACTCTTAAGAGTCGGCTCAAGAACACACCTTCAATCCGGGCCTATTTTTGATACAAAACTCACATATTTTACGTTAAAAACTTCTATCTAGGTTCCATGAAGCTAGATCTATACTTTTTTTCCCTTTTTACACGTGAAAATCTGATCTTTATCTTAAAAACCCATGAAAACCCTAAAACCCATTTTTTAAACAAAAACTCAGATCTGATGACGATTTTAACATGTAATCGCTTGATTCTTTTTCCCAAATCCTTCTCCACTGTATAGCAATGTTCAACAATGACTCTTGGCTCGAGATGAGGATAAAAAATGGAGATCTTGGAGCTTTCTCTCTACTTTCTCTTTCTAGGTTTTTAGGATGAAGATGACGAATGAATGAGGTGGAGAGGTGAGTAGGGTTTTACCCTAATCTTCTCCCTTGTGTTTACCAAGCCCAGCACAAGGCCCGCTTCCTCTCAAGCCCGCTACTCTTATTCCATCTTTTATTCCTTTAACCCATAATCCGCCTTATTCATTTGATGTAAATTTCTGGATGTTACAAGTCTACCCCCCTTACGAAAGGTTTCATCCTCGAAACCTGTCATAAGTCAAACAGATGGGGATGCGACTCTTTCATTTCTGACTCAGTTTTCCATGTAGCTTTTGATCCTTTACGATGTTTCCATTGAACCATAACCAACTGGATCACTTTATTCCGCAACTGCTTCACTTTTCTTTCTAGTATGGCAACGGGCTCTTCAATGTAATTGAGGCTATTATCTAACTCGATGTCGTCAAGTGGCAAGCGCGCTGATTCGTCAGATAAACCCTTACGTAAGTGTGATACGTGGAAGGTAGGGTGAATTCCATTAAACTTATCAGGTATTTCTAGTCGGTAAGCAACTTCACCAACCCTTGCTAATATTTTGAATGGTCCGACGAACCTCAGACTTAATTTCCCCCTTTTCCTGAATCGAATTATCCCTTTCTAGGGAGATACTTTCAGCAGTACTAGATCCCTGACATTGAACTCTATAGGTCTTCGTCTCTTATTTACGTAAGACTTCTGACGATCTTATGCTACTTTCATACCCGACTTAATCTGGTCAAACTTCACAGAGGTCGCACTGACTACCTCTAAGCTTCTAGTTCTTTCTGTCCTATCTCCCCCAACAGACTGGGGTTCGACATCTTCTACCATGCAACATTTTGTAAGGCGGCATATTAATGGTGGTGTGGTAACTGTTGTTGTAGGATCTTCCCGTATGGTTTTTGATGTTCGGCTTTAACCTGTGCGCAAGTTAGACACTTACTCACATATTCTGTCACATCATTCTTCATGTTAGGCTACCAATACACTTTCTTCAAATCTTGGTAAATTTTCATGGTTCCCGGGTGGATGGAATATCGACACTTATGGGCCTCGTTAAGTACTTTAGCCCTAATCTCTCCGCCCTTCGGTACCACATACGACGACATCGGGTCCTTACTCTATAAGTGTTTGTTTCTAGCTTCTCCTGCTGACCAACCATTCGTTCCCTCTTTACGTTCTCTTCCTTTAGCGCTTATGTCTGTGCTTTCTCTAGCTCTGTCATAAAATCTAGTGTTATTACCAACTGGTACGCTTTCACCCTAGTTAAAGATTGATTCTCCTTTCGACTTAGGGCGTCAATAACCATATTTGCCTTTCCCGGGTGGTATAGGATTTCACAGTCATAATCCTTTAGCAATTCCAACCACCATCTTTGTCACATATTGAAGTCCTTCTGCTCGAAGAAATACTTCAAGCTTTTGTGATATGAACAAATGGTGCATTTCACCCCATACAGGTAATGCCTCCAAATCTTTAACGCGAAGACAACCGCCGCGAGTTCTAAATCATGAGTCAGGTAGTTTACTTCGTGAACCTTCAGGTGTGGTGACGCATACGTGATCACCTTTCCCCTCTGCATCAATACACATCCTAACCCTCGACCTGAAGCGTCCGAATATACCACCAGGTCCTCGTTATCATCGGGTAGTGCCAACACCGGGGCTTGGGTCAGCTTCTTCTTTAACTCTTCAAATGCTTCAGACTGAGCCTGACCCCATTCATACTTTACTTCTTTGTTTATCAACTTTGTCAGAGGCGAAGCTATTTTCGAGAAGTCCTTAATGAACCTTCGATAGTAGCGTGCCAATCCCAGAAAACTTCGTACCTCAGTCGGCGTCTTCGGGATTTCCCATTCCTTTACTTCCATGATATTTGCCGGGTCAACAATAATGCCGTCTGTGTTGATAATGTGGCCTAAGAATTGGACTTCGTAAAGCCAGAACACGCATTTGGCGAACTTGGCATACAACTTCTCTTTCTGTAATATCTCTAGTACTTCGCGAAGATGACAAGCATGATCGCCCTCACTCTGCGAATAGATGAGTATGTCATCTATGAATACTATTATCGATCTATCCAGCATTGGCCTCCACACTTGGTTCATCATACCCATGAATGCTGCTGGAGCATTTGTTAAACCGAAGGACATCACGCGAAACTCGTAATGACCGTAACGCATGCAAAACGCTATTTTCGGTATGTCCTCTTCCATTACATCTAACTGGTGATACCCCGACCGCAGGTCGATCTTTGAGAACCACCCCGCGCCTTGCAGCCGGTCAAATAGATCATCAATTCTGGCTAGTGGGTATTTGTTCTTTACTGTACGTTTATTCAACTCTCTATAGTCGATGCACATTCTCATGGCACCATTTTTCTTCTTTACAAACAGCATCGGAGCACCCCAAAAATAAATGCTCGGTCTGATGAAACCCCTATCCAAAAGTTCCTCCAAATGTACCCTTATTTCTTGCATTTCCAGCGGCGTAAGCCGGTACGGGGGTTTAGCTATGGGCTGGGCACCTGGCACTAAGTCTATTTGAAACTCTGTCTCCCGATTAGGTGGTAATCCAGGCAATTTCTCGGGAAATACGTCTAGAAAATTACACACCATGGGTACGTCTTTCAACCCTTTCACCTTTACATCGTTGTCTATCACATAGGCTAGGTAGGCCTCGCATCCGCGCTCTATGTACTTCTCTGCCTTTATCATCGATATGACGTTCGTCAACGAGCCGTCGCGATCCCCGTAACCAAAATCTTTCATCTCCATACTATTCGGGCTTCGTTGGTAGCTAACCATTCCATACCCCAAAACTATATCAAACCCACCCATGGTCATAACATACAACTTAACTGGGAATCTATGGCCATGTATCTTTGTCGTGAAATTATCTACTAGTTCAATCACTCCTATGGTTTTTGTAAGGTCCTTAATCCACCACAGATCAATATGAATGCTTATCAACTAATCACGTAGTGCAAAATCCTATGAATTAGTCATGAACAAAAGATGAACACTAGATGTAAATATCAAACGTGTCTATATTCACTGATAACTGGTCTCCAGATTACAAATTGACCGAATGACAAAAGCTACTTAATCTAGAACAAGATCAGCTATTTATGACAAACTAACCAGACCTAGCGCACTTAGCAACTGCGCTAGAACAACCTCTAGTGCAGATACAAGTGTGCTAGAACGAACAACTAGCGTACTAAACAACTACGCTAGAACAAACTCTAGCGCATTTGTCAAATGCGCTAGACACTTTACAAAACAACCAATACAAGATTACAAATTATAACCCTATCAAGCTAATATAATGATCAACACAAGACTCAGACTGACTGTCACAAAACTATGTTCCAACAGACTCCCCCTTGACAGCAGCTCTCAAGTCGTCTTGATCATCACTTCCACTTGTTCGGAAAATGACTTCTAGCATGAATCCCATGCTTCACACAAATTCTGACAATCTTCTCAAACTGCTCAACTACGTGCTTCCCCCAAGCGTCACCATATAAGAAAGTCTTTTCATGCAGAACCAACAAATCTTGTTTGGAAAAATTAATCAGAGTCATCTGATCATACTCTAATCAATTCTTTGTCATCTATCTTGATCTCGCCCTCTTCACATGTAATCAACTCATCCACATCCTTCTCTATCATAATAGCCTCTCCAGTACACCCATCAACGAACCAATGCTTCAAATTCCGTAGAATATCTTGAGGAATTTTCTTTACAAAATCCACTGGCTTGTACACAAACTTCTTATGATACTTATTTGATACCGGATCATACATGCTTTTATCCAACACTCTCCTTCCTTCCTGAAGGTTTGAAGTACTCAAACTTCTTTTTGTTCACTTCCTGCTTCATCACCGACAATAAACCCTCAGCTACCCCATGAGATCCCCAAATAATATGGTGCCTTTGAGCAAGACTACAAAGCTCAATATTCGGTAACGAGCTGAAAGAACTAGCATTAGGCTTCATGTATTGGACACCATCCAGTCTCTTCAATGCAAACAGCTTCAACTTAAGATCAAACATAACTGATAAAATCATGCCTACATCTTCTTTCTTTTCAACGTATTTCTTTTTCAGCACAGGAGATGGTGGTGGAACTAGAAGCTTCTTAGACCAAGACTTCTTCCACTCCAGCCATTCCTCTTTAGTCTTTCAATCTCTAAATATAACACGTTCAATAGACTCAGGCTTAGGAGTGTCCTCATCAATCTATTCTTCCTATTGAGAAACTGACGGTTCTAAAATATCTTCCATTTCAATCTCCTTCACAAAATCATCAACAGTACTAGAAACATTCTCAGTACCATTTTCAAGCAGATACACAACCTCAACTTCATCTTTCTCAACCTTTATCTCCACATCCGAATCTTCTACATTCACTCTAACTCCAGCACCTCCTGAACACCCTTATCACCAATAGCCCCAGACCCTTCGACTTGATGAGTCGACTCCCCCTGAAACACAGATATCGTAGTTACATCTAACGGATTTTGATGCTCATCACCTCTACCAGAATTGGGATCGTCTTCTCTTCTATCACTTGTCAGATCAGTTTGATGACACGCATCAATCATTTTGGGTCGTCGGCTACTCTCCTCCTGGGATTGAACTAAAGCTCTCATTTTATTCATTTCAGCTTGTTGAGCATTAACCTTGTCTCCATATGAACAGTTTTGATTTTTCATACGCTCGATAATTGTCAAATGCAGCTCACGATGTTCATTAAGTGTAGATATTTGCTCCTGTTGAATAACAGATTGCCTACGCAAGCTAGTCATTTCTCGAATCAGCCTGAGAAGATGAAGACGCTTCAACACGAGGAATATTCAACATAGAGTGAAAACTAGCTCCCATATCAGCAAATGGAGTAATAGTTTGAGCAGGAGTAGGAGTGACGGGAGGAGTAGAGATAGGAATAGTAGATTCTAGAACTGTAGGACTTTTCACACGAGCCTTCTTGCTTGCTTGGGAAGCAGTAGGCAACAGAACAGCGGCTATCTTAGCTTGTTCAGAAACATCAGACTTCTTCTTAGAACGTCTTTC
The DNA here is from genome assembly GCA_023525975.1 of Smallanthus sonchifolius. Classification (NCBI taxonomy): domain Eukaryota; kingdom Viridiplantae; phylum Streptophyta; class Magnoliopsida; order Asterales; family Asteraceae; genus Smallanthus; species Smallanthus sonchifolius. Next base: position 45,128,321 of record CM042023.1, read on the forward strand.
ATGAACTTCTGATGTAGAATCAAAATCAGAAGTTTCAGGATTAAACTAGGACTCTGTATCAGAAGCTTTGCACTTCCTAGAAGACGACTCAGGAGGAGGACCCTTAGTCTTCTTCTAAGCTATACTCTTTACTCGATGAGGATGAGACTGATTTGGAGCATCATCAGAATCAGTTTCCTCGGAGTCACTAGAACCAGATGATTCACCATCATTACCATCACCACCATTTCCACCCTCTAGGACTTCTTCTTCACTAACAAACTCAGCCTTATGTACTTGTTCTTGTTCTTGTTCCGGTTAAATTTCTTCATCAGATTCACTATCAACCTCTTTATTGTCAGACTCAGGATTAAACCAGTTATCATTCACCGGGGCAACGTATTCTGGATCAAGCAAATACCCAAACAATGGTGTATGAACCGGTTCTCTGCCTTCAGCAGGATTAGACTTTAGAAATTGAGCAAACACCCGCTTGTGAATAGTCTTTACTTGAATTCTTGGAGCAACTGCCGGTAAATCATGGATTAGGAAATTCAATATCACTTGAATAAACCTTGGAAACAACAAGAATCTGTAGGTAGGAATAGCATCTATCTGAGTGTGCAATTCTTTGAAGACGTAACGAGAGAAATTATAACCCTTGTTCAACGAAAGACCAACCATAGCCGATGCTAGGTCAAATGCTAAGCCATGCTTTCCGCCTTTCCAAGACGAGACACAATAGATCATAACATGTGCAAAATATCTCCATTGTTCTAATAACCATCTCTTCTGATACTTTACGTCACCTTCCACACCAACATACCCCATACGTTGCCTCTAACAACCCTCAATCAAAACTCCATTGTAAGAAACGAGATTAGTAGCATCATCACCAAACTGTAGAGCTTGACGAACTGTATATTTAGAAATTTCTAGATCTTAATTCTTCACACGAACTTGAATAACATTTGGAGTCACTGTGCAATCAAAGCGAGCAGATTCCATTGATCTATATAAAGTCTTGATATCACTGGGTCACCAGATAATGCACAGGCAATCCTTGAACGATTAAGAAATCCGATAATCTACCGATATTCCAACGCGTCACCCTTCCATTCTAGATTCAACAAAGCTATCTGATTGTGATCGCTGAAAAATTCACGAGCCATGACTGCATACACGACAAACAACACATCAACAACACAGTCACAAACTTTGAAAATTTCAAAATCACATTCAGAAATTTTACTCTGGCGCACTTAGTAAGTAAGATATAAGGACACATAGCGCACTTATAACTACGCTAGGGTATACACAAGCGCACTTGCACATCTGCGCTAGACCAATATCATGCACTTTTTTAAAATTCAGTTTTGCAGATTTTTTGATGTTAATCCACCCAAAACCAAGTGTAATATGATCGATTAGATGTTTAAAGTCTAGATGAAAGGTCAATTTTAACATCCACTCAAGGAATTAACACCATTTTGATCAAAAAAGCAATGGCACAGGGACAAACACGAAACTCTGATCAAAACCCCTTGAAATCGTTCATAATCGGTCACAATGAAGATGGATTAAGCATACCCTTTGTTCGAAATCACAACAAGAACACGAGAATACGAGCAAACAATCAATTTAAGCAAGAACAGATGAGAATCAAAGCTAAGTACGCTAAGGCCGGGAAATGAGTAAAAGTGCCAACTTAACAGTCAACACTTATTTTTATACATTTTCAAATTTCTTGTAACGCACTTAGTAAGTACGCGAGACCCTTGGTCAGGCGCACTTACAACTGCGCTAGGCCAACCTTTGGCGTACTTGACAAGTACGCTAGACCTAAGTCAGGCGCACTTGATAACTTCGCTAGCCTTCAACACTTAGCCAAAAATGTTGCAATTTCAACCCTGTTCAACAAATGCATCCAATATCAATCTTGACAAGCACGAAACTTCAGAATCATGTGAAATAAAATAATAACATTTTCATTGAAGCCGAGAATAAAATCTTTTTAGATTTTTGAAAGTTTTTATTAAAACATACCTAAAATATTTTTGGAAATTTTGAATTAAACAAGCAGAAAATGTAAAATGTAAAGACAATATTTTTGGATTTTTCAAAAAATATGAAACTTAAAATCTTTTTGGCATTTCTTCGTACAAACAAAATCACATATTTTTAGCTAAATAATGTGAGTAAGAAGATCATATCAGTATCTTTGATGAATCACGCACACATTCCGGATATAAAATCCCTAGCAGATCTAAGGGTGACCTATGACATTTTGTTCGGATATTGTTCTCATCTTATAAAACATGCAACATGTGCAACACTGTATTTGACTTCTTAGAACTATCACATATTTCTTTTCAAATATTCAGAAATCATGAAATGATACACGATAAACTATAAAGTAAACAAGATCATATCATGACATGCTAACTTATTTGTACCGAATTTGCAATACACTACATGTCAATTCAAGTTGTCAGCATTATAAGATTTGAAACCAAAAACGTTTTTATCCCACGTTCTTGTGTGTTAGTACCATTTATATGAAAACAATGCGTACCCCACAAGTATGCCAACAGAAAGTAAATAACACTATCTTCGAGACATATGAGACTTATGCAAAGATAAAATCAATCACTAGGATGAAACTATCTGAATTAGCATAGGAAAAGAAGCAGAATTTCGTAGGATTATCAAGAATCAGAATGATTCGTATTGCTTGGTTTGGATGAAGTATCAAGATTCATGGTAACAGAAGAATCATTAAGGAATCAATAGAATCAATGAAACAGGGTATCGAGATCCAACTGTTATCTGGATGTATTCAATGGAATCAAGATAAATGATCCATGGGCTAGCATATGTTTTGACAAATGTTGTCAGAAATATATCTTAGTCCAACTTCAATCACATGCTTTTCGGGGCATGGTCAAAAAGTGAAACGAAATATATTGTGCTAATCGACATAATTCGATACTAGTCTCATGAGATACTTCAAGCCTCATATTCTATATCTGATAATGATCTTTTAACACACACCCAGCATACCATGGGTTCAAATCATAGTTCTAACATAGATCATTATGTTTTCACACTACTAATGGTCTAAAAACTCTTCTAGCCTACTGACAATTAAAATTACATGCAGATATTCAAAATAAAATAATATACAGATGCATTGTTAAGTAGTCATGAAACTATCATTTCCATTTCCTGTTTGTACGGACTAAGAAGTTTAGATCAAATCATATAAACACAAACTCAAACATAAATACAGAAACCAGGTAGTCATTGTAAGGTAATGTGTGTACGATCACCTACTGATGTACTATCATTTCGTCTCTAACATCAAGCAATGATGATTTTATCTTTTTTAATTTGTTTGGAATTTTAAAAAGTAAGCAAACAAAAGAAAATAAAGCATAAAATAATTTAAAAAAAATAAAAATAAAAGCTTCAATGAAAAACTTTTGAAAACCACTTTCACCCAGGATTAAACATCCCAATCATTTTGGTAAGAAATTCAATCCGTGAGCGATCAAATGCTTTAGTGAACAGATCAGCAAAGTTGTCATCAGTGTGAACTTTCGCCAACTCGATCAATTTATTCTCTACACAGTCTCTGATGAAGGAATGATGTATCTCAATATGTTTTGTCTTCGAGTGCTTCATTGGATTGTTAGTGATCAATATCGTTGCCGTTAGCAATAAGAATCGGTGTCTTAGTGAAGTTCAAACAATAATCCCGTAATTGTTGCTGAATCCATAGAATTTGGGAACAATAGCTGGCAGCAGCAATATAATCAGCCTCATACGTAAAGATGACAACTGAGGTCTGCTTCTTTCATTGCCAGGACACTAGTCTATTTCCAAGAAATTGACACCCACTAGACGTCGACTTCCGATCCAAACTACAACCTCCATAATCTGAATCTGTTAAGGCCCTGAAATCAAAGTCAGAATTATTAGGATACCACAACCCTAACTTTGGTTTACCCTTCAAATACCTAAAGATCCTCTATACAACGATTAAATGAGATTCTTTCGACTTGGACTGAAACCTCAAAGAAAGACATACAGCGAACATAATACCCAGCTGGGATGGAGTTAAGTACATCAAAGACCCGATCAATCCTCGATACAACTGACAATCTACCTCTTTTCGTTTCAAGTCAGAATCAAGTTGTGGTTAACTGGGATTGGAGTACTGAAAGCTGAAGCATCTGTCATTTCGAACTTCTTCAAAATATCAAACACATACTTAGTTTGATGAATATAAAAACCATCTTCCTTCTGATCCACCTAAAGACCTTGAAAGAAAGCCAATTCACCCGTATTGATCATCTCAAACTTCAGCTTCATAACTCGTTCAAAGTCTTTCCATAACTCAACATTTGTCGACCCAAAAATTATATCGTCTACATAAACTTGAACTAATAGAATATCTCCCCCTTCTTTTCATATGAAAAGTGTGGAGTCAATGTGGCCACGTTCAAATCCGTTCTCTAGCAAATGTACGGACAACGTTTCGTACTAGGTACGAGGAGCCTGATGATGACCGTATAAAGCCTTGTCAAGATTAAATACCTTCTCTAGAAACTTTGAGTCTTCAAAACAAGGCGGCTGCTTAAACCTCTTTCTTCATTTTTCCATAAAGAAAAGCACTCTTCACGTCAAGTTGAAATACTTAGAACCCTTTGAATGACGGGAAAGCAAGAAATAAACGTATAGCCTCAATCCTAGCCACTGGTGCACAAAATTCCGTGTAATCCACTCCTTCTTGCTGGTTAAACCCTTGGATAACTAACCTTGCTTTATTGCGCACCACAACGCCTCAATCATCACTTTTGCATTTAAAAACCCATTTTGTTTCAATTGATCTTGAACCCTTCGGCAAGTTAACTAAATCCCAAACATGCAGTTTGTTGAACTGAGCTAGATCTTCCTGCATAACCTCTATCCAACAATCATCATCAAAAGGCCTCCACATTCTTCGGTTCAGTTTGAGAAATGAAACACGCACTCAAGTAGGTCTCCAGTATACCTGTATCAACAATTTGTGCATATAAACATGAATTTTCAGCAATTGTTCTACGACGAGTCTGAAGACCTGCATTCAAATCACCAATAATATTGTCAGTAGGATGGTACTTATGTACACGAGTTTGAGGAATCACTGTTTCCTGGATCACTGTATCAAGATTAGAAGATAACTCCCCCTTAATTTGTGTCGGTGCTGATGAATCATTGACTATATTCTAGATATCATTAGATGACTCCTGAAATACAATCTCATCATCTTCACTATCACTTTCATGAGTTGTACCCGAATTCGAAGCTACATTCGGATCAACTGGAGAAGGAGCCACAATGGGGACAACCGATCGTGGCTCGACAATTTAATCATCGTTGTTACAGCAAGACTGATACATAAGCTCTGCTTCAACATGAGACACTTAAGGAGACATGTTGAAAGATATGAACAATGCATCATAATCAAAAGCCTATGACGGTCCTTTGGCATTCTGAGGAACCATGCGATTATCATAGTCAATGTGAAACCACTCCTCAATCTGTCTGCTTTCCTTATTGAACACCTGCTTGTTGTGAGAATTGGAAACATAACCCAAGAAGATTCATTTAATTGCCTTCGCACTAAACTTCGTTGGAACATCCCGAGTCTTCAACAAAGTGCAAGGATTCCCAAAAGGTAACAAATATTCTGAATTTGGCTCCCGATTATTTAGCAGTTCATAACATGTTTTGTTGTGTTTCTTCACGGTCAAGACCCGATTAAGAACATGACACGCAGTGATCACCGCCTCTACCTAAAAAGTCACTGGCAATTTTGAGTTGGATAACATGGTACGAGCCGTCTCAATCAGAGTTCAATTCTTCCATTCAGCCCCACCATTCTGCCGAGGAACGAAAGGAGCACTAAACTCCTGGTGAATGCCTCTTTGAAGACAAAATAATCCCATATCACCATTCTTGAACTCCGTTCCATTTTCACTTCGAATTCTCCTGACCTTCCGATTGAATAGATTCTCAAGTTCCACGATTAAGAACTTTAGAATTCCAGCAGTCTCATCCTTAGAAACAAGAAACTTTACCCAAGAGAACCTTGAGTAGTCGTTAGTCACTACTAAACATTATGATTTGCCACCTTCACTCTTGACGCTGATAGGTCCGAATAAATCCATGTGCAACAACTCAAGAGGAGTCACAATTGAATTTGTCAACTTTAATTTATGAGATTTCCGGTTCTACTTTCCCTTCTTGCATGGAATACAGTCTTTGTTCACTTGAAACCTCATGGTTGGCACATCGGAGACAAGCCCATTCTTCACTAAATAGTTCATTTTCTGAAAATTAATGTGAGCTATCTTACGGTGCCATAAAGTTGATTTGGACTCTGAAGCTTTAGAAAGCAGACTGGTTGGGACAGACGAAGTTGTCGTCGTCGTGCCCATATTAAGCATGTATGTGTCATTCTTCCTAGGAGCTCGCATAAGGATCCAGTCTTCAGGAATCTCAAACCCACGCTTCAAAACCAAACATTCTGACTTGTTAAAGTGAAATGAGAAATCTTTATCATAGACTTGCGATACTGATAACAGATTATGCTCGAGCTGTTCCACATAGTTCACTTTCTAAAAGCTCAATGGTCCATTGAAAACTGTTCCTTTACCAGAAATGCTACCGCCATTCTTCCCTACAAAGGCTACATAACCTATTTGAATTATTTTTCACATTCTTCAATAAATTAATGCTTCCTGTCATATGCTTGGAACATCCATTGTCGACATACCAATGGTTGCCAACAGTCCTCCTTGGAGTTCCCTTCACATAGACATAAAGATTTAGTTAGTAATGGAGACCCATGCCATTGTGGTCTTGGGTCGGCCCGACTCATCAAAATAAACAATTTGTTTTAGAACACAATCAAATATCTCCTCGATTTTAGGAGATTGTTTCATGGAATATGAAACAGGCATCTTGGGTTTTCATTTTGATTTACCACTTTCATTTGGTTTAGAAATATCAGATGTTTCACAATTTTCTTTCAAAATAGGTTGTTCCAAAAGTTTCTTAAGTTTTCTGTTTCTTCTTTTTCTCCGAGGTTTTGACAATCTCACCTCTTCATTTGTGTTCACACTTGGTGATATACTAGGTTTAAATACAGATGAGTCATCCTTTTCAATCTTTGCTTTAATCAGAACCGTTGCAACTTTGACATCAGGTTTAGCAACAAAAGGATTCTTCACAGGTTTAACATCAACAGGTTTGTCACTGACTTTTCCTTTGGTTCAGCAAATGGTGTACCCAACTTAGGATCTTTCAAACGATTACCAACATTCTTGTCTGGACAATTCAGCAATATGTGACCAACCAAACCACAATGAAAACATGCACACCTTTCCTTGTAAACCCGAACATATCTTCTTTTTTAACACCACTTGAACTAGATGATTCACACTGAGAAACAATGTTAGATGATTGATCAACCTTGGGTTTATCAGAATTAACTTTGTTTTTAACAAAATCCATATTTATTGTTTTCTCAATAGTACTAATTTCTTGATAAGCAAACCCAGCACTCACAAACGGTTTCAAAGGTTTAGGTTGTGGTTGTTCAATATCTTCATCAGGTTCTTTCAAGATGCACCGATCTCTGTTGACTTTCTTGACAACAATAGGTTCAACAATCTTACAAACTTTCACCTTGCCTTCAACCTGTTCTTAATCAAAAGATTCATCATCACTAGAATCATCATAAACCATGTCTTCTCATGTAACATGATTAACCTTGAGGACGGTTTTAGGCTCTAACTCTTCTTCAGTCACTCTCTCAACGCAACGAGTTGCGTAATTACCATTAAACGGGGGACAGAAACCAACTCCCTCAATAATATTATCAGAACCATAACCAACTCCCCCAACAACTGTATCACACATAGCTTTCTCATTACAATATTCTAAAAGAAAATTGTAATTTTTATAACCTTCAGGCTTTCTCATCAACTTGGTAACCTCACTTTGTGACTGAGCAAGTTCATTTATCTTTTTCTCATATTCAAAATATGCCACATCAATGTGAAAAGCTTGTTCATTTACTTTTGTTTGTAAAACTTTGATATCATCTTTCAATGATTCAATTCTTGTATTTAAAAGCTTCTCATTTTCTTTCAAAGTTTGATTTGCTAAGTAACTAGCCTTTAAGTCACAGATGAGGTTAGTGTTATCATCACACAATTTCATAATTTTTAAATCAGAATCAACCCATTTAGAACATGGAAGAGAAACAACCTCATTTACCTGTGTGTGTCGGCCATGAATCCACTGGCTTCAGTAAACAGTTCTGCTATTTTCTCTATCACGTTTCCTGTAGTTTCTTTGTTATCCATCAACACTTCATTAGTCACTTTAGCCTCTGCATTTTGACTTATAGATTCTTCACTTCCAGTCACACTCCCATAATCACTTGAGTCACTGTCTGAGGAACTATTATTAGAACCAGCATCAGCAAGGACTTTAACAAGAAAAGCTTGACTGACATGAGCAACAATATCTTCCAGGTGAATTCCCCAATCATAATTTTCATCTTGCTAGGAAATCAAGGACGTAGAAGAACTTTGGTTATTCTGGTTATTTAAAGATGTATTCTGATTCTGAACCTTAGGCTTGGTACACTCTCTAGCAAAATGTCCGTATTCCTGACAATTATAGCACTTCTCTTTAGATTTATCAATACCCATCCTAGATTTCCTTGTAGCACCAATAAACTTCTTCTCTGTCTTCTTCAGATGTTCCTTTCCCTGCCTCAACCATAAAGCCATATTCCATTGGATATTCATTTCTTCAAGAGCATCGTTGTCGATTTGCTTAAAATCTTCCTCAATCATGTCTAGATCAGTGATTTTTCCATCGATGAAGTTTTCATATGAAGTAAGAAAGGAAGCAATCATGGCCATTAGATAATCATCAGCTTTCGGAGACACCTTAGGAGAACAAGAATGAGAGTCAATATTAGAACTTTGTGATCATCCAGAGCTATAAGCTACCCCTGGATTTTCCTTTGAAGATCCCTGACACTCATGAACTTCCCATGAAAACAAAGAAACCCCTGAATTTGGTGTAGATGCAGACTTCCCAAAGTATAAGCTAGGATCTTGATAAACTATATCTTTCTTTTGCTTATTCAGATTATAAGACTGAATCTTGCCCATAAGATCTTTCAAACTCAAGTCATCAAAACCCACTTGTTCCTTAATAACAATAGTGTACATCTCAAAGTGTACGGGTAATGCATCCAAAAACATTTCAAGCATATTCCTATTCTTGTAAGATATATCGTTATTCACCATTTCACTCAACAAATGGTAATACCTTGACATCAATTCATCAATGGTTTCTCCTTCAAAGTGTTTAAAGACACTAAATTGTTTCTTCAGTAATTCCTTTCTGCTATTCTTAATGTCATTACTTCCTTCACATCTCTTTACCAAACCTTACCAAAGATCACACGACGTCTTAAACTTTTTGAAAATATGGTAAATTTCTAAAGGCAGACACATAGACAAAGCAGCTATTGCCTTCTTCTCATGATCATACAAAGTCTTTTCCTCCACAGTAAGTGCTGAAACAAGTTTTTCTACATCCGATGTACCCATATAAGAATGTGTAGGATGTTTGTATCCATCACTGATTGGATCCACACACTCGTATCATTGAACGACACATAATTCTCAAAACGACTTTTCCTGTTTAAATAATCTTTCAAATTCATCAATCTTGGGGGTTTTGTTGGAGTACATATCTCATTATCATAATTCAACAGATTCGTCACGTTGTTCACACTAGCATGATTAGAGGTAGTCATCCTTGAAATCCTTTGAATAATTTCACTTAGCGAACTTGACTTCCATATAGCGTAGTTAACAACTATTCTAACTTCAACTCTAGCGTACTTATAACTGCGCTATAACCCAGTACTAGCGAACTTGTCAACTGCGCTAGAACAAAACTTGGCACACTGGAAAACTGCGCTATGACCAGACTTAGCGTAGTTATTGACCAGATAAGGAGGGAAATCAGTCTTCAACTCAGGCAAGAACACCGGCCATCTCAGAAATCAAATCCATCAAAAACAAGTTGTAATTGAATTAATTCTTCAATCAATCTTATCGAAAATCACTTCTAACAAATCCTTAATGATCAATTTCACAATTCAAACAACGAATAAACTTGAATCGATGAAAAACCAGTCGTAAATACTCGCTAATATCAACACTGTCAAAATTGATCTTAAAACTAGAGATCAACGCTTAAAACTAGTCAATCCTTGTTCAAAGAAATCGCAAACCTACTCAAATCAGGAGCAATAGCTCTGATACCAATTGTAAGGTACTTAATCTTCCACGGATCAATACGAATGCTTATCAACTAATCACGTAGTGTGGAATCCTACGAATTAGTCGTGAACACAAGATGAACACAAGATGTAAATATCAAACGTGTATATAATCACTGATAACTGGTCTCCAGATTACAACTTGACATAATTACAAAAGCTACTTAATCTAGAACAAGATCAGTTATTTATAGACAAACTAACCAGACCTAGCGCACTTAGCAACTGGGCTAGAACAACCTCTAGCGCAGATACAAGTGCGCTAAAACAAAGAACTAGCGTACTTAACAACTACGCTAGAACAAACTCTAGCGCAGTTGTTAAGTGCGCTAGACACTTTACAAAACAACCAATACAAGATTACAAAGTATAACCCTATCAAGCTATTACAATGACCAACACAAGACTCAGACTGGCTGTCACAAAACTATGTTCCAACAGTTTTACCCATAGTAGTCTCTACCGTAAAGGCCCGCTCTACTTTGATAACTTTACATTTCATTCTTCTACATATAGAGGATGATATGAAACTCTTGCTGGCACCAGATTCAAACAATACATAGACAAAGGTATGGTCAACGATGAACGTACCTGACACCACATCGGGGTCTGCTCTGGCTTCCTCTTTTGTCAGTGTATACGCTCGGTACTTTGCCTTTGGTTTCTCTGCCTCCTTTCCTTTCTTGATGCCAGTAGCTTTGGGTTTGCGACAGTCCTTGTCCATGTGGCCCGGGACACTCTAGGGAGTAGTGCTCAGTCTTCCCGCACCTGTAGCAGATATTCAAACCAACTCGACACTCACCAGAGTGCTTCCTCCCACATGTAGCACAATCAACCCCATCCTCAATCCTCAGCTTCTTCATCTCCGGTCCCACCCACTTTTTTGCCGGCCGCTTAACGACATTTTTCGCTTTCATCTTAGTAGGCAATGGGTCCGCGGATTCGAAGTCATCATATACTATTCTAGCAAGTGATACCACAGACTCAAAACTTGTAGTAGCATTGGCTTTCACGTGCACATGGACCTTCTTTGGAAATCCCTTGATATAATACTTGATCCTCTTTTCCTTAGTGTCCACTAGATGTGGAACTAACTGTGCCAGCTCATGGTATTTGGAGGTGTACTGGCGATGAATCATGCTAGCAGCACAGAGCCTCAGAAACGCTCTCTCAACTCTGTTAATCTCGTTCTACGGGCAGAACTTGATGATTAGCATCTTTTTCATGTCATCACATTTCATCTTTTTCATATAAGTAGAAGGCTTGGTCCTCTAATGGACCTCCACCAACTCAAAACCTCACTAGTGAACGAGTGTGCGGTAAACTTGACCGCTTGGTCATCGCGACACTCACTAATGTTGATCACACCATTCATCCTCTCTATCCACTCGAAAGTGGCAACAACATCTTTCTATCCGTCATACTTCAGCGGGTCACACCCCCGAAAGGACTTGTAATTGCAAGCTCAGGTTTCCATTTCATAATCATAATCGTGACTGTCATTGATTTCAGTTTTCTTGCTGCTTTCCTCTTTCTTCTCTTTCCTCTCTATACCAAACTCTTTAAGAGCCTCGGCCAGTGCCTTTGGTAAGACGTTCTTCAAAACTGAAGTAACCTCCGCTGCGATGGCTTCTTTCACAATTGGTTCCAAATCCAAACCTTCATTATACACATCGTCATGAACCATTTCAGTCTTGTTGCGGGAGTCCTCACTTTCCTCTACTCGTGCTCGGTTACCTGGCAGTCGGCCTTGACGACCGGTACGACCACCAGTGCGACCCCCAGTACGACCACCTCTCTTTGCTCTAGCCATTCATAACTAATTTTTAACAAGGAACACTGACTACCCAGTACGAGTACGACCACCTCTCTTTACTACTCGGGTTCTAAACATTCCCTGTAAAGTTAACATTTGTATCTAAGTTCAGAGTCCCTACTTTAAGGCACATACTGTCTACTATCTATGCTAAGGCATGTACAAAGTACTATTTATGCTAAAGCATTTACTGTCTACTATCTGTACTAAGGAATTATTGTATATGTTCTAAATTAGGACGTTGACTACCTTTTTTCACAATCTTTCGAGGGACGGGCTTCTTTGACTAAAATTCCTTTCCTTTCTTTCGTTTGTCCCATTCTTAGTTTAAGTTCATACATTATCGCAAATGTCTGAATATCTCAAACTATGGCTCTGATACTAACTCGAAACACCCCAAACCGGGTATATCTCATAGTTGGCACAAAACATAATAACATAGTTTCAAACAATAAGCCTTGTTTCAAACATTCAATTTCATAAAACAATAAGTAAACATTGTTCATTCATCTACTATTAGGACCAGGAAATGTCAGTCTTTAACACAGCAACCCGATGCCCATGCTATCGAGCCCTCACAGCTCTTTTACTTTGCCTTTGCTTTACTTTTACTACCTGTCATGCATACTAAAAGTTAGCTAACGCTGGTGAGTTCTATCTTTACTTTAAACTTTAAACCTTCTTTAGGTAGCTTAGTTTTATAAAAATTAAATAAGCTTTTCTTTCTCTATTGTTAAAAAAACACTGTATTTTATTTTAAAACTTTTACAACGTTACAATTATAAAACTGTGATGTTACGGTCTTTTATTAAAACTTTAGCTTCGAGGAAACCCGCTATGGTGTCCTCCTGTACTCTGTCTGACTATCGTTTCACTTGTACAAGACAAGCGACTTTAACATACTTTAACTATCACATACGGATCATGGTCCGAGGACCAAGACCCCTATCTCTCTTACACCCCAGCGTAAGACTTTTACTTTAGCGTGGCCCACACCTCAGGGTAGGACTTTCTTTCTTACTTACACTTCAATGCAAGACTCCTTTAGCTTTTCCCACACCTCAGGGTGGGACTTTCTCGCTTACACCTAAGTGTAAGACTCCTTTAGCATTGATTACCCCACAGGGTGAGACTTCTACTTTAACATGCCTACATAACTTTCTACTATGCAACTACTATGCATTGCAATTACACTACTACACGAAATAGAATGCAATCACATAAACTTTCACAAAGATAAATAACACACATTAACACATAAGCATTTAACATGGCATTCATCATCACTGTCACTGTCGAGCTGTACCAAGATACAACTCCTTTAACTTTCTTTACTTTTTCTCTTTACTTTCTTTAAAACATGTTTTAGAGATAGTACTTTACTCTTTAACACTCTCTCTTTCATTTATATAAAAAACATATAATTCTTATAAAAATATTCTTTAACTTTCAGAACAATCAGTTTAACAGTATGCATACCAGCCCAAAACCGTTTGAGAAAAAAGGAATAAGAACTCACCTGACTATGGTATTCAACTTGTATCTGACGTCCTTTTTATTGCTAAGGAGTAAACCGATATGTACATAAGTCAATACGCGGATTCTATCATTTCTAAACGAGAGTCAGCCAAAACTACAAATAGCGATACTCAAGATTCGGCCGAGACAGTCGCCAGCGACTCTTAAGAGTCGGCTGGAAGTATCGGTTGTGACACTTGAGAGTCGGCCGAGATAGTCGCCAGCGACTCTTGAGAGTCAGCCGGAAGTATCGGCTGTGACACTTGAGTGTCGCCTGAACTTGTGTTAGGAGGGTCGACTCTCATTTCTTCTTTTTCCTCGCTGAGAGTCGGTACTTCGAGGTGGCCGACTCTTAAGAGTTGGCTCAAGAACACACCTTCAATTTAGGCCTGTTTTTGATCCAAAACTAACATATTTTATGTTAAAAACTTCTATCTAGCTTCCATGAAGCTAGATTTATACTTTGTTACCCTTTTTACACGTAAAAATCTGATCGTTATCTTAAAAACCCATGGAAACCTTAAAACCCATTTTTGAAACAAAAACTTTGATCTGATGACGATTCTAACCTGTAAACGTCTGATTCTTCTTCCCAAATCCTTCTCCACTGTATAGCAACATTCAGCAATGACTCTTGGCTCGAGATGAGGATGAAAAATTAAGATCTTGGAGCTTTCTCTCTCTAGGTTTTTAAGATGAAGATGATGAATGAATGAGGTGGAGAGGTGAGTAGGGTTTTACCCTACTCTTATCCCTTGTGTTTCCCAAGCCCGGCCCATTGCGCGCTTCCTCTCAAGCTCGCTACTCTTATTCCATATTTTATTCCTTTAACCCGTAATCCGCTTTATTCATTTGATGTAAATTTCAGGATGTTACAAATTAAGAAAGTAAAACTACTATTCTCCATAAGTGGCGGCCGAAAAAGGTGGTGGTGATGCCACCATATCCACGGTTACCTAAGTAACCGGTAAAAAACCATAGTGTATCCGGTCAAATAACCAAACAAACAACCGTCAAATGTCAAGAACCATAAACATAATAATCAAGAAAAGAACCACAAATAACCAGGGTGAGAGAGATGGAAGCTGCTACTATTAAGGAGGATATGGCCACTGATGGTGCGGGCCGGGAGGCTACTGATATTGTTGATATGTATACGGTCATGGGTGTGATCGAAAAAATCCTGTCGTATTCCATACATCATGTGCCCTAGTTGACCCATACAGCTCATAATGACAAGCATGGTTGGGACAACAGTTGTACAATACAAACCTGGCTCCTCCTCCGCCTGCTAATGCAACTATAGTACCATCTCTTCTTCCTCATCTGAGTGTACCACTTCTCCTTGCTAAACCTTGCCCATGTGATCGACTAGCCGATATACCCCATCGATCTTCCTCATCATCCTCATGTTATTCAGCATATGTCTTTCCACTTCCTCCATGGGCAGGTCCGTGTTTCTTAACACACCAAGGTGCACGGGAGTTAAAAATCTCAAGTATAATGCCAAGTGGGTGATGTACGGACCCCTAAAGATGTGGCTGCCAGAAGAGTATCCAGAAGCACGGGTAAAAAACTTGGAAAGACTTTAACCCAAGTTGAAAGGAATCTGATCAATAAATCAACACATGTGAAAATGTCTCTAGCCGATACCACTCCAGTACTATCCTTCTGTCCCCCAATGGTGTGGACAATGACTCGATGGAGGTATCGATGCAGTGGGTGGTGAATCTTGGTGCTCTTCTATCTATGTGGATCATATGGCCTTGAGCCAACCCTTGCCCAAAACTCTTGTGCTTCACCTTCTCCAAACTCATGCCTACTTTCTGTGAACATGGGAGTCGTAATTCTCTGTGTCTGAATAACCCCATGTAGACTCCAAAGCTAGCCAGAGACATCTCCTAGCATTGACGGGCCAACCTAAATCATACACAATAGTGCTCCGATCTGCTGAGCACGGGCCTATCGAACTCAAAGGATGCAAGGAACTCCAATGTCATCTCGTAATAGCTAGGCTGCCTGATCTCAAAAAACTTGATCCATGGTCTGGTAATGAGTGGTAGTGCATCCTCCAAAAGACCGATACTTTCTAAGTTGGGATAACAGATGGTCTTGTGGGTTCCATAGTTTTGCTGCTTAAGACCTAGCAAAGTCTTGAAGGCATGCAACTCAATAGCGTCTTCTGGATGAAAGATAAGCCATGGCTGTAGGTTAGGAGGGTTATCTAGTAGTGGTTGTGGATAGTAAGGTGGAGGTGGTGATGGTGGGGTACGCGGTGCGTCTTTTGCTGGTGTTGAGGAAGATGATCCGGTTGAACTAGCTTGACGTTTTCTTGGTGATTAGGCCATCTCCTACAACCACCAAAAATGAGTAATGTTAGTAAGCATCAAAATTATTTATAATATGTATATATATAAGTGTTCTATTTCACTAAAGAAACATAAACTCGTCCATGATAACGGGGCAGTTATGATTCCTAAATTCAAAAATGATAAATTGCAATTAGCTAAGCCAAGCAAAAACATAAACGATGAAATTTGGCCATTCGAAAATATGGACGGACGACATTTTGTTTGACTTGGGAAAGTCAAACCCGTGAAAATTTTTGAGTTTTCTCAGCCAATCAACAATTTTCCAACAAACTATATTAAATCCTAAACACATATATACAAGTTTCATGCTTCAATTCATAATTCTAGGTTGAAAATTTCTAAAACAAAATTCAAAAACCCAACAATACGAGTAGAACCAGTCTGCTTAAACAAGATAAAAGGTGTTACATTATGATTTTACATAGTCAACCATGCATTTAGATTAAGCATTGAGTCCAGATTCGTACATATTCAAACCAAAATACAAGATGAAACCCTAGCCTTATTTGAGAAAAATTAGCCCAATTTGGAGCACAAATCAACCTAAAAACAATAATGAACAAGTTTACATATCTTGGGGTAGAGATTGCAGACCAAATTGAAGAAAACAAGTGAAAATAGAAGGTTTTTGAGTGATTTTGCAAAACCCGGGAGGTTGGGGGTGAAGGGTTTCGAGCATAAGTGAGGATTCTGCCCCCTTTAACACATGACTGTGCGTTGGCCGATGCACGGGCGTGCATTATAATGCACGACCGTGCATCCCGTATTGGCCAAATTTGACTTTAGTTAATACAAATCTACTTTTAATTAAATGATAATAAAAAATAGTTTAGATTTACTTAAATTATTATTTTGTTTAAAAAACTAATAAACATAAATTGGTCACAAGGGATATTACCAACAAAAATTCCGAATTCACGTTAGAAAACTTACCTTGTTTGTTGGCATCCAATTTCAAAGTATCGAGCTTGTCTTTATAAAAAAATAAAGAACAATGTAAACATTAAACACATAAACCGTTCGAAAGTGTTACGCCTATCTAAAGAAAATTCGCTTTTGAATGGTGGGACTTATATCTATTCATTTCTCTTGACAAAAATTTTGCGGTCACGATGTTTGAAAGTTCTTGCAAAGATAGATTAATTAACACAAGCACCAAAATAAAAGACAATAAAATCGAGAATAATAAAATAAAAATAAAAAGGGAAAAATAAAGCAGAAAGAAAAAAATAATAAAATAGAAATAGTCAGTCCAACGACTTAGATCTTTCGTAGAAATACGGTGTCCCTAGCAACGGGCGCCAAAAACTTGAGGCATTGTGTTTAGTGCGTGTATATATATATAAATATATCCTTGGTAACACCACCAAAAACTTGTTGTCCAATGCGAGTGATATAATATATATACATTCTTAATAGTCGGTTTAGAGTTACACAAAATCAGTTTTTAAATTTATATATTAAAATGATAATTATTTCAACTAAAAACACACACAATAGGCAAGTGCACATATCGCAGCATAGTATAGTCTGGATAAGAACCAAGTATCGAACCATGGACACAAATTTTTTACTCAACCCTTGCTATTGTCTGACCGAGATAGAAGTTGGATGGGGTTTTGTATAAAAGAAGGAAAAAAGAAAAGTAGAGTAATTAGGAATGTCATCTCATTTAAGGTGGTACTCTGGTTGTTATCACTTGTTAATTACTGATATAGTTTAGTAAGTTTGGTCAAAGTTACTAGTACTAACCATTTCGATAGGGGAGTTAGTATTCCATAACGGAACAATGGATACGGTCGGCCAACTGTTCCTAATAATTACCGATCTCCTAACAGGGTCTCAAGTCCCTCGGATGTCCCGTGATTTCTTATTCGGACTAAGTTTATCATGTCGACTGGCGCACGCCATGTCGTGTAACTTATTTTGGAAAGTTGGAATGTGAAACTTCCTCCAAAGCTACTTATAATAATATTTTAAATAAATATAACTTTCCTTCTCAAGGATGGATACTCGACTCCCGCGGTCGGTTCGCCCTTGAATACTAACATATGTGAAGTAGAGTTATACCGACACGAACCACAAGCTCTGACTAAGACTTGAATGACTCGTTGAATACCCAAACCTCCAATCTACCCATAATTTTAAACCTATACTAACGAGGCCCTTGGTAGCACAAAGATTTGTATATAGACCGTACAAACTCGAATAAGCTTCCCAAATAAGAAGTCTTGCTTAAGTAACTCACAATATTTAACATTATTAGGTTGGTTTAAAGATTACTTATTCTTATCTTTTTAAGATAAATTAAAAGAAAGACTTTAAGAACATAACATACTAAAATAATTCATTAATTAGACAAAGTTCAACCAACCCAAGTAACGAAAGAAGACTAGCCATGAATGACCATACAAGTGACTCCACTATCCCTTAGATCATGTATATAGATTTGATCTACACCAAGGGAGAGTGGGTATAGGTTGCTTCTTGTTTACTTGAATAAGAAGAATCATTCCATATTACTGTTTTGGGTAAAAATTAACAATACTAATTTTGTAATCAAACTTAGTATGTGAGGTAGTGTGCTTGATCAAAATATGAGAATATGAACGTAAATGTAAATATTTGACACGGTGATGTACGAGGAAAGCCCTTGTTTGTTGGAGATTGCCGGCATAAAACCTCTAAAAGTGACCAAAAGTCACTTGTCTCCTATTACATTGATAAAATGGGTACAATTTTGGAAGTGAATGATTGAAAGCTAAGTGTTACAATGTCGTTTGCGATTGTTGTGTGTGTGTTCTATATCATTCTTACTAATATAAATACAAAGATAAATGTAACAAATAATCCGAGAATCCCGGCTAGACTAAGTCTTCAAATGTGACCGTTGTAGATCCTTCCTCGCATCTTTCACACGTTTTTCATAACGTCTTGAGGGATTCTTCACGAGAGACTAAGTCCACACGTTTTACCTGCGCATAAAAATTAAGATAGGAGGACAATACAACGGTTAATAATGTAAATGTTAAGGATACCGAAAACCTGTCAGGATACTAACGATTGTCAGGAGTTTGGGGTCCCAAGTCATAAAAATGACCCCTAACAATTGTCCCCAAATTTAACAGCTGTTATCACAATTGACAGCTGTAAAATTTAAAATTTGAATGGTTAATTAGCGATAATGTTTCGATAATATGTGTCCCGAGTATCAATGCGATATGACCGTTGCCTCTTATGGAGGTTATAATCATGGTTCTCCACATTATATTCAACTGTCTCTCTCATTTTGATATTCACAGTGCAAAAAGGTAAAGCTTTTTCACTTCCATCTTCGTTTCTTTCTTAGCTTTTTCAATAATGGGCAAGAAAATGACCAGATCATCCTCCTCCATCGTTGCTGAGAGGATTGAAAATTTTGTGATCAAGGAATCCTCTATCACTCTGATCAGGAGGTCTGTTCCTTCGCCGATCAAGATATCAAACTCTTGAAAACAAGCAGTGCTTTCCCTAAAAAAGCTGAGTTTAGGGCCTTCGATTCTAGGGTTAAGGCTGATTTCGTCTCTGCTACTTAGGTTTGTTTCCTCGCTTACCCCTTTACTTTGGGTCTTACTTACCTTTTCCACCGCTTATTACCGACTTTTTCAAACTCACTGGTTTGTGCTACTCCCAAGCCATGCCTATGGTTTGGAGGAACCTTCACACTCTGAAAAACTTGAACCATCTCCATTCTTTGACTATAGGTATCCCTGAATTAGCCCACATTTACAATTTGAGAACCCACGGATCTTCTCGCTTCGTTCTTCAACTTAAATCTAGGCAAAATCCTTTGGTTCCAAAAGCCACCCAAAATGACACTGACCGGAAGGGGAAGTTTTTCTTTGTGAATAGAGATTCTATCCCTGGTGGGGATTTTTTGCCACTCCAGTGGGTTAAGAAGGGTAAGAAATAGTCAGGATCCCCGTATTTTTTAGTGTTTCTATCATGTTTCTAACTATTCTTGTTTTTTGCGCAGCCCCCAAGTTTACTGAGTTGGTCGCTGCAAGAAGCGATACAGACAAAAGAATTGAAGCTTTGTTAGAGAAACCTGCCGTAGAGAGATCTTTTCGTCTTGATTCAACCATTAGTGAAGCGTTTTTCAATACGCATGTAAAGAACAACTCATATTTGTATTATTGTATATTATGATCCTGACTTGCTTTTTAGGAATCCAAAAGTCAAGCTTCCAACTCGCCCTGTCTGATCTTGACAGTCTTCTGTCGGGGGCCGTTGTCATTAAGAAGGAGGGTCCTACGCCTCTGAACACCAAATCCCGTGTTCCAATGCTTCGCTCCAAAGCCTCAGGGAGCAAAAAGAGAAAGACAACGGACGTGGTGGATCTAGAGATTTTCGACCTTGCACTTCTCTGGCTAATCTTGGGATACTTGGGATCTTCAAGGATGGTGCACTTCTCTGGCTAATCTTGGTGGTGAAACGGTGGAGACAAGCAAGGCTGCTAGGGATACTAGAGCCGGAGACGGCGAGAAGGAGGTTGACTAGGGCAATGATGCCTAGGCCTGAGCCCTGGATTTTTTGGTTGTTTAATTTGATCTGATAATGGTGGTTGTTGTCTGAAAAAAATTTACTTTTTTGTTCGGTGATCCCAAGTTTTGGGATAGACAATCTTAACTTCTGACCGATGGTCTATGGTTCGGGTGGATGGGTCCTAGTTTTGGACGAAACCCGAATCATTTATTTTCCTGAACTTTAATATTAGTTGATAATCCTTCGACTCTATGCCATGGTATGTTTTGTTATGTTGTGATGAAAAAAGTAAGGATCCCTAGGCACTAAGGCCTTAAAAATTGACTTAGGGATCCTACTAGGATATAAATCATAATTTAGATTTTAACTACTTTTCAGAAAAAAAACATACTTTGTTTTAAATAGTTTTTGAGAAATATAAGTTATTAACATATCATGACTTAGTTATTAAGTTTATCCAACAACTAAGATAAATCAAAAACATATATTCAAGATAAGAAAAAGTAACTTTGAGTAGGAATTCATACCGGATAATAGTGGATGAGCCTTAATCTTTTGAAGGCTTTGATTGTCCGATGTGTATTGTTTATAAATGAATCAACCTTTTCAGTAAACGTGTCTTGGGGTCTTTAGAATTGTCCTCACTTTGCCTGAATAAAGAACCTGCAGGACTCCCAGGGGTATTCCTCATAAGTCCGAGTATCTCATACTTAAGTTAGCATATAAATGCTAGAAACTTGGGACTAGCCATAAACTTTTGTTCATATTTGTGGGTCATACCCGGTGATCGTAGTGACATGAAAATGCTAAAATCTTAGTTTAACACGTAAGTGTTAAATGCTTGGGACAAGCCCGGAGTATAACATGTCCATGTTATTCCATTGAATATATTCGTAACGTCCAATATATAGCCAACACTAGTGAAATTGCCAGCCAATGTTACATGAACTGGTCCCACTATCTTGAACTATATTTGGATATCGTGCGCCCAGGCAGAGTGTTTAAACCCAATCTCGTAGAAAGGTGAAAACCTGTAAACCTTTGAAGGGATTTAGAATACCTTAGACTTAGAGAGATGGCCGGTCTTTATCTTTTGATAAGGATCCATGGGAGTTTAATCTGCAAAACACTTAAACCTTAGTGAATGTGGGTGTTAGCCTTCGATGCCTAAGTCAGTAATTTGTAGAGAGAAAAATAATTGAAATAAAGCTGAAACAAATATGGGATAGGAAACATAGCAGAGATTGGAGTAAGTAGGGATAATGAACATACCTACTTGAGTCAAAATGTGAATTTTGACTTACATAAAGTATGCTTTGAGATGAATGGCATTCCAGGATCTTGGTAGGACTTCTCCTTTCATAGTAGCTAGCTAATAGGCACCCTTTCTTGCTTTTGAATTTACGTATACCTAGAGGTATCTGATTTTCATATCACTGGCTAGTTGTAGTCCTGCTATTAGTGCTTCATATTCTGCCTCATTATTTGTTACCTGGAACTAACAGCTAATTGATTGGGGGTATTATGTCCCCCTATAGCGATTTCAGTATGATTCCTAGTCCTGTTCCTCTTATGTTGGATGCACCATCAGTGAATAGCGTCCATTGCTCTTTAGTTTCATCTAATTGTTGGACTTCTAAGTCTGCTTCATGCTGAATATCACTACTGAAATCTGCCACAAAGTCTGCTAATGCTCGAGACTTTATTGCTCTTCTACGTTCATATACTAGATCATATGCGCTAAGTTTAACAGACCATTTAGCTACTCTACCTGACATTTCTGGTTTTCTTAACACACATTTTATAGTGTGTTAACTATGCGTTTCAAAGTAATGGATAAGTTTAGTAGATGCCATAATTAATGCTAAAATTAACTTTTCAAGATGAGAATACCTAGTCCTTGCATATAGTAGACGGGATGTTGCTACCCTTCATGATCCTTGACCAATACAGCACTTACTGCATTTCCGGATACTGCCAAGTATAGGGATAGTGGTTCACCATCCTCCGGCTTCATTAGTAGAGGTATTGATGATAAGTACTTCTTCAAGGCTTGAAGTGCTTCTTCATGCTTTTCATCCCACTCAAACCTTTTATTCTTCTTTAGGATATCGTAAAATTCTTTACATCTCTATGAGGATCTTGAGATATATATGTTAAGGGCTGCTATCCTTCCTGTGAGTCTTTGGACGCCCTTAGTGCTTATTGGGGATTTCAGGTTTACGATCACCTTGATCTGTTCTGGGCTTGCTTCTATAACTCTCTTAGTTACCATATATCCTAGAAATTTTCCTGCCCCTTCTCCAATGTGGCACTTTGAAGGATTCAGCTTCATATTATACTGGTCCAGGATATCAAAGGCAGCTTTGAGATCCCCAAAATGATCCTTGGCCTTCTTTGACTAGACCACCATGTCATCTACGTAGACCTCCATGGTGTCCCCTAGTTTGTATTTAAACATCATGTTCACCAGCCTTTGATAAGTAGCGACTTCATTTTTTAAACCAAAGGGCATAGCTATATAACAATAAATACCTGTTAGAGTCATGAATACAGTATCCTCCTGATTTGAGGGTGCCATTTGAATTTGTTGGAATCCTGAGGAAGCATCCATCAATGTTAACATTTCGTGGCCTACCGTAGCATCAACCATTGAGTCAATGTGTGGCAATGGAAAAGGATCCTTGGGGCATGCTTTATTCAGGTTAGTGAAACAGACTCTCCATTTCCCATTCTTCTTTTAGACCACCACCAAATTAGTTAGCCATCTTGGAAATTTTACTTCCCTTATCATTCATGCTTTTAGCAGCCTCTCCACCTCTTCCTGGATAACTACATTCCTATCCGGTGCAAATTTTCTTCTTTTTTGGTGTATTGGCCTGAAACTATTATCAATACCCAATTTATGTGTAGTAATATCCTTAGAAATATCTGTCATGTCTTCATGTTTCCAAGCGAAGGTTGAAATTCTGCTTTTCAGGAATTTTAAGAGTTCCCGTTCAATATCTCTAGGGATATTGGTTCCTACAAGCACCTTGACGTCAGGATCCTCTGTACACAGGGATATTTCTTTGACACCTTGTTCCTTAGATTCCAGAACATCTCAGGCTTGTTTCTTTAGTTGCTATGCATGCCTTGTTTTAGGAGATGCTTTCATTGACTAAGTATAGCAATCCTTAGCTTCCTGTTGGTCACTATCAACTTTTATCACTTCCCAAGAGGTCGGTAATTTGACACATTGATGGTATGTTGAATGTACTTCCATCATGTCATGGATCCAGGGTCTCCCTAAAATAATATTACAACAAGAGATTGAATTAATAATACAAAATCTTTGAATTTAATTTACCCTCTCAATGTAAACAGGTAACTTGATATCTCCTATTGTATTCTTGACTTCTCCACTGAATTCCACTAATACTGAGGATTTTGATATGATCTCAGTTTCAAGAATATTCATTTTCTTCAATGCTTCCAGCTGTATAATGTTAACTGAACTTCCTCCATCTATCAGGATCCTACGTACGAAATGATTGGCGACATACAAAGTTATCACCAAACCGTCATGATGAGGATTCTGCACATTATACCTATCCTCTTCATTGAACGATATCACCTTCTAGTCAGTCAAGGTTGATGTTCGGGTAGGCCTATCTTCTTTCTCCGTCTTGGCTTCCTTTGCGTGTCTTTTGGCTAGAGAATAAAAAGTACCACAGATATCAGAACCATCATAAATAAAATTTATTACCTTGGCATCCTGAGGCGGGGATGTCACTCGTCTTGGGGTAGTATCAAAATTCTGATTCTTTTCTTTCTTTCTTTCTGCCCAAGAGTTCCTTCAAGTGGCCCTTGCTAAGGAGATAGCTTATTTCCTTTCTAAGGGCAATGCAATCCACAGTTATGTGCCCGAAATCCTCATGATAGGCACACCATTTGGATTTTTCCTTCCATCCGGATCCCTTGATAGGCACACCCAAGATCCTGCATGGCATACATGAGTCCTGAAACATCAATAGAAAAGCAATAATCGGTTAGTTTAGGATAATCTTCTTCTTCCTCATCATCCTCCACAACGTTGACCCTATGATTGTCAGATCTCGAATAAGGCTTTGGTCTATGGGGTTTGAAAGATGATGATTCAGTTTTCCTGTTGGGATGATCATCGCTAGAAGGTGCATTAATCCTTTTCTGGATATTCTTGTCATCTTCGAGCCTTATGAACCTCAGAGCCCAATTCCTGACTTCGTCCAAGTTCCGGCAGAGATTCATTACAAGATCTTAATAGAATGGGGAGTCCTTTTGCAATCCCATTTTGAAGGCTTGAACTGCTGTAGCAATGTCAAGATTCGGGATATCCAAGGATTCCCGGCCAAACTTGTTCACATAATCCCTAAAGGATTCGTCAGCATTTTGGGTTACTCTGTACAAATCACTAGTTAGTATCTTAAAGGTTTTGCTGCAAGAAAACCGGTTATTAAATAAATTAACTAAACTAGCAAATGAAGTACTAGAATAAGGAGGAACGTTTAATAGCCATTTAAAGGCAGATCCTGTTAAAGTTGATCTGAAGCCTTTGCACAGACGGGCCTCATTCAGATCTAGAGGGATAGGATTGATCTCTATATTGAACAACATGCTCTTCGGGATCGGTAGTTCCATCATATAATTTCATGTTGAGAGTTTGGAAGCGTTTCTGGATCTCTGCATCGCATATTGGAGGAGAAAATCTTGAGATCCTGTGACTGGCTGAGGATACTTCCGGTATTGGTCGGATCACACCCGATACGCTGGAGATCATATCCTTTAGTTTCTTCAGTTCTTTGGCCATGAATGGACTGATCCCTGCATCCTGCAAAAGTTCGTTATGGTTAGTGTTTAAAAACTGATTGAATTTGTTACCAATGTTAGGATTCTGCGATGACGATCCTAGGGTGATTCCAAGATCACAGTTTGCACTCTAACAGCTGGACTTAGGCCAACTGTCGTGGTTCCAGCTTGCACGGGGATGAAGTCTCCCTGATGATTTCCTGAGGATCCTACAAAGTCAAAGTTCAGGATCCTTGGTTGTAGTGGAGCTGTTCCAGCTTGCATAGGGATGAAGTCTCCATAGGTTTCTTCGATCCTTTTATCTTTCCAAGCTCCTTAAACAGCGTGTGGTTGGTCTTTTGTTGTTGTTCCATCTGCTGCTTCACCTCTGAGAACATAGTAAGGATGTTGTTGTTCGAAATAAGTACGGGTTCTCCCGCAGATAATCAGATCCCGAAAAAACAGCAGAAGTTGTTTTCTTAGGTGGATTGTCATTCTTTTTCTGGAATGACGAATGGGGAGGAAGAGGGTTGCTCAACCCAGATCTTGAAGATGGAATACACGAAGAAACTGTCTTAGATTGGGATGACATTTTTGGAATGAATTTGGAAAATTTGTTATTGAATGCAAATTTTAACAAGGATTTCAAGATAAAAAAACACCACTTGCCCCACGGTGGGCGCCAAATTGTTTTGGGTAAAATTTAACAAGAGTATTTTTGTAACCAAACTTAGTATGTGAGGTAGTGTGCTTGATCAAACTATGAGAATATGAACTTATATGTAAAGATTTGACACGATGATTGTTTTGGGTGGAAATTATAAAGACTAATTTTGTAACCAAACTTAGTATGTGAGGTAGTGTGCTTAATCAAAATGTGAAACAATGAACGTAAATGTAAAGTTTGACACGATGATGTACGAGGAAAGCCCTTAATCCCTAAGGATTGGTGGCATAAAACCTCGGGAAGTGGCTAAAAGTCACTTGCCTCCAAGTCTTATTTAAATCGAAGAAAATGAGTACAATGATTGCAGTAAGTGATCGACATATATGTGTTACAGAGCTGTTTACGAGTGTTGTATATTTCTAAGTGTGTGTAGATGTGTTTCCTATTCGATATTACTTCTGATTATATACAAAGATGATCCTAACTAACTATCCGAAAATCCTGGAGTCCACTAAGTCTTCAATATGACCGTTGTAGAGCTCCTCCAACATGCTTCACACGTTTTCTTTTAGCTCTTGACCGAGTCTTCAGGGATGAGTGAATAAATACGTTTTACATGCGAATATAAATTGAGATAGAGGACAAATAACCGTTAGTCATATTAATGGTTAGGATATGAAGTTACCAGGGATCTTGGATTCTGGATTACGCTACACTCAGGTTTCTACATATTAAAAATAACCCCTAACAATTGTACCCAGAATATTTATAGTTGTTACCCATAATTAACGGCTGAAATATTTTCAAAATTCAAATTCTAACCCACGATTAAACCTGATAAGACATGGAGTGGTAGACGAGGTACCAAAACTACTGTGTTTGAGGAAGTTAATGATCACACCCTATATTTACTCATTTCTTATCTTTTTTCTATCATCTTCTTCCCGTTTTCTCTGCAACTTCAGGTAAACTTTTCTTCCCCACCTTCAAACTTTTCGATTTAGCTTTCTAAAAAATGGGAAAAAAGATAACTCGCCCAGCCGCCTCTTTGGTTAATGATTCCGATGATGATCTTGCCAGTCAAAACCTGCTTGGTCATCCAAAATCCGAGAAGTGTACCTTCTTCGACCATGAAATTAATCTTTTGAAAACCGGAGGTGCGTTCCCAAAAAATATTGTCTTTAGAGCTTTTGACCCCACAGTAAGATCCAATTTTGTTTCCAAAACTTGGGTCTGTTTCCTAGCTTTTCCATTCACTCTAGGCTTCT
Organism: Smallanthus sonchifolius; assembly: GCA_023525975.1. Lineage (NCBI taxonomy): Eukaryota > Viridiplantae > Streptophyta > Magnoliopsida > Asterales > Asteraceae > Smallanthus > Smallanthus sonchifolius. The sequence continues at coordinate 45,155,700 of CM042023.1, forward strand.
CGTACCCTTTTCCTCCGCTGACCACGGAGTTCTTTGAAAAAACTGGCCTGAGTTATGCTTAAACAATGCCGATGATTTGGAGAACTCTGCATGCTCTTGAAATCTTGATCCGACATCATGCCCTCGACTTCAATGCTTCTGAACTAGCTTATGTGTATAACCTTAGAAGCCACGGTTCTTCCCGTTTCTTATTTCAAATAAAAACTGGGAAAAATCATCTGATCTTTAAAACAACTCAGAATGAATCCAACTGGAAGAATCAATTTTTCTTTGTCAGGAGGGATTCTATCCCCGGTGGGGATTAGTTGGCCTGAAGGTGGATAAAAAAGGGTAGGGTTCTTCTTGAAGGATGCCAAAAATTCTGAAATCCCAAAAATATTAAACCTGACTTTTTGTTTGCATCACCTAAATTTTCGGAGGTGGCCCCTCCCAGACCTGGTACTGCAAAAAGAATCGCTGCCTTTTTCAGCTTTGAACCCATCTAGAGGACATTTTGGTTCAGGATCTCTTCCATCGAGGAAATTTTGGAAAGCCAACCTTCCAAGTCCGACATGTCTCGTAAGATAAGAAATATTTTCTTCATTTGTTAGTTTAACGCATATATAGAAATCTAAGCCGTTGTTCTGTAACAGATGTCTGTCGCTCAAGCTCTCGATTTGCCCTTGATGACATTGATAGTGTTTTGGGTAAAAATTAACAAGACTAATTTTGTAACCAAACTTAGTTTGTGAGGTAGTGTGCTTGTAAAATCAATGTAAAACAAGGTAAGAACGTAAAAAGTGACACGGATGTTTACGAAGAAAGCCCTTGATCGTTTAGGATCTCCGGCATAAAACCCCGGGAGGTGACAATCGACATCTGACTCGTTTCTTCAATAAATGATAAAGAATTATAAGTGTTGAGCAGCAAATGATCGATATCTAAGTGTTACAAGACTAATTGCGAGTGTACTCTATAGCTAAGTGCGTTGTTATGGGTTTTCTAATCGACCAAGCTGCTGATTTTATACAGAGATCATACTACCTAACTATCCGAGAATCCCGGAATCGACCAGGTCTTCAAATATGACCGTTGGAGATCGTTCTACGCGTCTTCTACACGCTTATTTCAACTTCCAGACCGATTCTCTAGGGATTAAATTGACTTCACGTGTTTTACCGGCGTATTGATCAAGATAGAGGAAAGATACAACGGTCAGATAATAAGGAAATTAAGGATACTGAAACATGTCAGGATACCCAAGTATGTTGAAGATCCAAGATCCCTATTTGTAAAATGACCCCTAACATTTGTCCGCAAAATTTGACAGCTGTCAATCTCATCGACATCTGTAAAATTTTAAAATTCAAATAAAAATAAATGATGATATGGTAGCAATATAACCGTTCTCGATTTACAACGCGATTTAACCATTGTAATTTCCTGGATATATTCATTGTTACTCCTTCTCTCTCATTCCCATCTTCTTCAAGGTTGAAGCAGGTAAAAATCTTTGTTTCTGATTTCTTCTTTCTTTCTAAACATTTGTTATCATGGGTAAGAAAATGACTAGGTCGGCCGCTTCTATCGTTGCTGAAGCGATAGACGATTTCGTTGATCAAGGAATCCTTGACCATTCTGATCTCGAACTCTGCTCTTTCACTGATCAGGATACGAAACTTTTGAAATCAAATAATATTTTTCCTCAAAAAACCATTTTTAGGCCTTTTGATTCTAGAACAAAAGCGGATTTGATTTCTAAAACATGGGTTTGCTTTCTCGCGTATCCTTTCACTCTCGGTCTGTCGTATCCTTTTTCTCCACTTATCATCGAGTTCTTCAAGCTTACCGGCTTGTGTTATTCCGAAACTATGCCCATGGTTTGGAGAATCCTGGCTACTCTTCACAGGCTGAATCGTTCTCATTCTTTGACCATTGGCGTCCCTGAGCTAGCCTCTTTCTATAATTTGAGAACCCTTGGCTCTTCTCGTTTCTTCCTTCAGCTTAAGTCCGGGCGAACTCACCTAATCCTAAAAGCTAATCAGAATGACACCGACTGGAAGGGGAAATTCTTCTTTGTCCGGAGAGATTCAATTTCTGATGGGAAACTCTTGTCGCTTGAATGGATTAAGAAGGGTAGGATATAGTTAGGATCCCTGCAATTTTAAATATTTCTAACTTGATTCTAATGATTGTCATCTTATCTTTGCGTAGCTCTAAAGTTCGACGAACTGGTCTCTGCAAGAAGTGACACAGATAAAAGAATAGAAGCATTGTTAGAGATACCTATTATGCAGAGATGCTTCCGTGCCGAATCTGCCATCAGTGAAGCTAGTTTCAATACCCAATATTCTGAAGCTGAGATGTCTTCAGGTATAGAATAGTTTACATTCGTATTATCAAGTATAATGATACTGATTTGTTATATCTTTTTGTAGGAATTCCTAAGTCGAGCTGTCGTCTCAATTTGCCTTGTATGACCTCGATAGCCTCTTGTCTGGAGCTGTCGTTGTCAAGGAGGGTCCCACACCAACTACTAAGTCCCGGGTTCCCCTACTCTGGTCTAAAGCATCGAGGAGTAAGAAGAGGAAAACGATTGACATAGTGTACCTGGAGATCTTTGAGGGCATGGATTCCAGTGAGACTGCCAAGAAGCTTCATTCCTTGCTGAGTCTGTTAAGCGCTTTCTGGTATACCTATTTCAATTTCTGGATCCCGAAAGTCTTAATTTATCCAAATCTTGCAGGGTCTTGAGATGCTGAACGCCAACTTGGTTACGGGAGAGAAGAACGCTGAAGAAGCTCTGGAGAAGGTTGAGGATCTGAAAAAAATTGCGACCAACAAGTCCAAGTACTTGGAGAAAGAGATCCAAATCTTGAAGGAAAAGCTGCAGGAGGATTTGGCTCAGTCCGAGCAGAAGTTGCAGGAGATTGTGGTTAATGCCAAGAGGTCCGCGGCCATGGATTTTCTTCAATCTAGGATCCAGATGGCTGAGCAAGCTGTTACTGAAGGTTTTGATCCTGCAGCTTGGGATCTTCAGGGATGGCACTCTTCTCTAGCTAAACTCAGCGGCGAAGCTATGGAAACTAGCCAGGTTACCGAGGATGTTGGTGCTGGTGATGGTGTGAAGCGGGTGGACCAGGACGATGAGAGAAATGATGCCTAAGCCTGAGCCCTTGAATTTGTGGTTCTTCCGTTTGATTGATCTTGATGGTACTTGTTAAAAACAAAAATTCTTTTGTGTTTGGGGATCACTGCATGGGATAGACAATTCACTAACTTGTGAACCGGGTGGATGGTTCCAGGTTTTGGATGAAGCCCGTATCACTTTCTTTTCCTGCACCTTAAATATTAGTGGATGGTTTATGACTGTCTGCCATGATTGTTGCATGTTTGCCTTGATATATTTTTAAAAATTAGGATCATGAGGTAATTAAAACTTAAAAAATAATAGGTTCGAAAATATTTTCAGGATACCAGATTTTTAATAATAAATTCTTAGGTTTTTATTAAATTTAGACTTAGGAAAACACAATTTGGTTTTAATAAAATAGAGTACCAAACGTATCATGACTTAGTCATTCAGCTTTCAAATCTTTTTGTCAGTGAAAAATTAGTAACACATACCTTTGTTGAGTATGAATTTGGACATATAGACATACCGAATTATATCACGGAGTGCGAAATACAGCAACCTTTGCTTGTCCCATGTGTACAGTCATTGAATACGTTGTAGGCTTAGTAAATACACTTCGGGATCCTCATTAGTCTTCAACTCGTTTAAGGATCCTGAGTCAGCATATTGATGCCAAGTTTTTGAGTTAAATGTAAGTTTTTCATATTTAAAATCATGGGCCTAGCCAGAAAACGTGGGCTAAGCCAATAATGTGGGCTAAGCCAGATAATCGTAGGCTAAGCCAAATAATCGTGGGCTAAGCCAAATAATCGTGGGCTAAGCCAATATCGTGGGCAAGGACAAATCTGAGTTAGCATGAAAATGCTAAAAACCTTAGCTTTAACACGTAAGTGTTAAATGATAGGGAGAAACTGGAGTAATAACACGTCTGTTATATTCGTAGCACCCAATATATAGCCAATAGTGATGAAATTATCAGCCACTATTACATGGACTGGTCGCAACACCTTGAACTATAATTGGATATTGTGCTCTCCTGGCGGGGTGTATTAACCCAACACTTAGAAAGGCGAAAGCCGTTTAGACCTTCGAGGTATTTGAGGATACCCAAACTTAGGAGAGATGGCCAATCTCTTTCTTCTGTCGGGATCCCTGGAGATACTTCCTTCAAAACAAAAAATCTTGGTGAAGGTGGGTGTTAGCCTGTCTAACACCCCTCCGACGCTCAAGTCAGTACTTTGATCAAGAGTAACAAGTATAAAAATAATTATGGAAAGAAGACGTAACATTTTTAGTTAGGATTTAAATTCTAACTTACATAAAGTAGGTTTTGAGATGGATAGCATTCCAGGATCTTGGTAGGATATCTCCTTTCATAGTAGGCAACCAATAAGCTCCCCTGCGTGCTTTTGAATCAATCAAGTATGGGCCTTCCTATTTTGGTGCAAGCTTTCCATCATTGGGATTGGTAGTATTTTGGAATTCCTTTCTTAATACGAGATCACCTGCTCGAAATCTTCTAACCCTTATGTTTTTGTTGTATGACTTTCCTATCCTCTGCTGATAAGCTGTAGTGCGAAGTTTGGTAAGATCCCTAAGCTCATCCACAGTATTGAGATCCCGAGAAAGAGCTTCGCAGTTGCTCTCTAAAGATTTAAAGTTGGTTCTGGCAGTAGGGATAACCATCTCTGTCGGGATCATTGCTTCAGTTCCAAATACCAAGGAGAATGGAGTCTGTCATGTCACGTTTTTCGTGGTTGTCCTATCCACCCAAAGTACAAACGGTAGCTCTTCAGCCCATCTTCCTTTCTTTGCTCCTAATCTCTTATTGAGGTTGTTAACGATGATCTTGTTTCTAGATTCCGCTTGTCAATTGTCTTGAGGATGTACTGGGCACAGAGGTCAGTTGTTCTCTTACCAATGAACTGAGATCCATTATCACTTACTATCTCCTCCGGGATCCCAAATCTCGTCAGGATATTGCTCTTGATGAAGGAGATGACTTCTTTCTCTCTAACTTGGACAAATGCCTCATCTTCGATCCATTTAGAGAAGTAATCCGTCATTGCTAGCATGAAGACCTTTCCTCCTAGTGCTTTGGGGAGTTTGCCGACGATATCATTCCCCATTTCATGAATGGCCATGGAGAGATGATTGGATATAAAGGTTCGGCCGGTTGATGGAGTATGTTGCTGTGTCTCTGGCAAGCGTCACATTTTTTAGAGTAAGTCACAGCATCTTTCCTCATGGTAGGCCAGTAATATCCTGTCCTCAGGATCCTTGAAAATAGCGCTTTGCCCCCCATATGATTACCACAATCTCCTCCATGTAGATCTTTTAGGACTTCATGTGCTTCAGGATCCTCCAAGCATCTCAAGTATGGACCTGCATTTGATTTTCTATACAAAACATTCTCAAAAATTATAAAACGAGACATTCTCATGCGAAAAGCCTTGTGGTTCTTTTCATCACTTGGGATTTCACCATCCTGCAAGTATTTATTAATAGGTGAAATCCAGGATTCTGGAATAGGTTCAAGATTCCGAATGTCTGCTTCTTCTTCAGTGTTGGATACTTCATTTACCTTCTCAATTGCCGGGCTCAGAATGTGTATGATAGGTATTTTGTTATCTTCTAGTATTATAAGAGCTGAAGCAAGGTTCGCTAAGGTATCAGCCTCAGTGTTATCTTCTCTAGGCACCTGTGTAATGTTAAAAGTTTCGAATTCCATGGATAATTGTTTAACTATTGTGATATATTTGGCTAGCTTCTCACCTTTTACTGCATACGAGCCATTGAAATGATTAGCAACTAATAATGAGTCTACATATACCTGAAGATACATGATCTTGATATCCCTGGCTAATTATAATCCTACGACCAACGCCTCATACTCTGCTTCATTATTCGTAACATGGAACTCACAGCTTATGGATTGGGGTAATATGTCCCCTTGTGGCGATTTTAGTATGATTCCCAGTCCTGTTCCTCTTACGTTTGAAGCACCATCTGTGAATAAAATCCATTCGTCCTTCGACTCCTCTAGTTGTTGGACTTCAAGATCTGCTTCATGTTGGATATCACTGCTGAAATCAGCCACAAAGTCCGCCAGTGCTTGAGACTTTGTTGTTGTTCTAGGTTCGTACATGAGGTCATAGACGCTAAGCTTGACTGACCATTTAGCCATCCTTCCTGACATCTCTGGCTTTCTTAAGACACACTTAATAGGGTAGTTAGTCTTAACATGAATAACATGAATTCAAAATAATGTCTTAGTTTTGTTTATGCCATTATTAAAGCTAAAATTAATTTTTCTAAATGAGAGTACATGGTTTCCGCTGGTAGCAAACTTTTACTCATAATATACCGGATGTTGTTGTCCTTCATGATCCTTGACTAACACAGCACTTACAGTGCTTAGGGATACTGTCAAGTATAGGGATAATGGTTCACCTTCTTCTGGTTTCATCAGTAAAGGAGCTGATGAAAAGTATTCCTTCAATGATTAGAGTGCTTGTTCATGCTTCTGTTCCCATTCGAATATCTTGTTCTTCTTCAGGATGTCGCAGAATTCCTTGCATTTTTCTGAGGATCTTGATATAAATCTGTTGAGTGCTGCTACTCTACCAGTTAGTCTCTGGACATCCTTTGTGTTTGCTGGGGATTTCATGTTGATGATAGCTTTGATTTGTTCTGGACTGGCTTCTATTCCCATTTTGGTCAATATATAGCCTAAGAACTTTCCTGCCCTCACTCCGAAATGACATTTCGAAGGGTTCAGCTTCATATTGTATTGGTCCAGGATATCAAATGCTTATTTAAGGTCCCTGAGATGATTCTCAGCTCTCTTTGATTTTACCACCATGTCGTCTATGTAGACCTCCCTGGTGTCCCCTAGTTTCTCTTTGAACATCATGTTCACCAGCCTTTGGAATGTAGCACCTGCATTTTTCAAACGAAAGTGCATAGCAATATAACAATAAATACTTGTAGGAGTCATGAACGCAGTATCCTCCTGGTCTGAGGGTTCCATTTGAATTTGTTGGAATCCTGATGAAGCATTCATGAAAGTAAGCATTTTGTGGCCTGTTGTGGCGTCGACCATAGAGTCAATTTGTGGTAGTGGGAAGGGGTCTTTAGTACACACGCCTTGTTGAGGTCCGTGTAGTCTACACAAACTCTCCACTTCCCGTTCTTCTTTTGGACTACTACTACGTTGGCTAGCCACCTTGGGAATTTTACTTCCCTTATCATTCCAGACTTGAGAAGTCTTTCCACCTCTTCTTGGATGATTACGTTAATCTCAGGAGGAAATTTCCTTCGTTTTTAATGTATTGGCCTGAAACTTTTATTAATTCCAAGTTTATGAGTTATGATATCTTGGGATATACCTGTCATGTCCTCGTTCTTCCATGCGAAGGTTGCTTTTCTGCCCTTCAGGAAGTTCAGGATATCTTTTTCAATATCTTCAGGGATATTGCTCCCTACATGGATCTTTACATCTGGATTTTCAGCATCCAGGGATACCTCTTTAACATCCTGCTCTTTAGCTTCTAGAACATTCCTGGCCTGCTTTGTTAATTACTATGCTTGCCTGGTTTTGACGGAGGCTTCCATCGAAGAAGTGTAGCAATTCTTAGCCTCTTGGTGATCACTGTTGTTCTTCACTACTCCCCAAGGGGTTGGCAATTTGACACACTGATGGTATGTTGAGGGCACCGCCTTCATATCGTGTATCCATGGCCTTCGTAAAATGATATTATAGCAAGACAAAGAATCTATTACACAAAATGTTTGAATAGAATTTACCTCTTCAATGTATATTGGTAATTTTATCTCTCCGACTGTTCTTTTGACTTCTCCACTGAACCCTACCAGCACTGAGGATTTTAGAAGTGGTTTGCAATGTATAGTGTAATCACCAGACCATCGTGATGAGGATCCTGTACGTCATTTCTGTCATCTTCGTCGAAACATATCACCTTTTCTTTAGTTAAGCTGGAGGTCCTGATAGGTCTGCCCCTATTCTCTGTTTTTGCTTCTTTGGCATTTCTTTTTGTTGCAGAGTAAGAAGCACCACAAATGTCAGATCCACCAGATATAAAACCTATTACCTTGGCATCCGGTGGCGGGGATTTTGTTCTTTGCGGGATCCTGTCATGATCCTTGGTCTTGTTCTTTCCTTTGCCCAGAAATTATTTGAGATATCCCTTGCTCAGGATATAGCTTATCTCCTTTCGCAAAGCGATACAATCCTCAGTTATATAGCCAAAGTCTTCGTGGAATGCACACCACTTGGACTTGTCCTTTCCACCTGAGTTCCTCTCAAATTTGCAAGGCCACCTGGCTTTTTCTCCAAGATCCTGCATAGCAAATAGCAAACCAGTCGTATCAAGAGAAAAACAGTATTCAGACAACATAGGATATTCTTCTTCGTCCTCGTCGTCTTCTACAGCATTGACCCTGTGATTGTCCGAATTAGAATACGGCTTGGATATGTATGACTTGAAAGGTGCGGGTTCAGCTTTCCAGTTAGGTTGAGTGTAGCTTGTAGAAGCATTCACTCTTTGCTGGATCTTTTTACCATCTTCCAGCATAATAAACCTCAATGCCCGGTTCCTGACTTCATCAAGATTCCTGCAAGAATTCATAACAAGGTCTTCATAGAATACGGAATCCTTCTGTAGCCCCATCTTGAAGGCCTGGACTGCAGTGGCAACATCAAGATTCGGGATATCCAGGGATTCCCGACCAAATTTGCTGACATAGTCTCGGAGGGTTTCTCCGGGATTTTGAATTATCCTGTATAAGTCACTTGTTAATCTTTCAAAAGTTCTACTGCAAGAGAATTGATTGTTAAACATGTTAATTAAATTAGCGAATGAAGTAATACAATATGGAGGAACATTAAGTAGCCATTTTAAGGCTGATCCTGTTAAGGTAGAGCCGAAGCCTTTGCATAAGCAGGATTCCTTTAGGTCCAAGGGAATAGGGTTTATCTCCATTCTTTCCCTATACTGCGCGACGTGCTCCTCAGGATCTGTAGTTCCATCGTACAACTTCATGTTAGGAGTCTGGAAGCACTTGGTGATCTCAGCATCACATAATGGTGGAGCGAATCTGGAGATCCTGTGACTGGTAGAGGATATCTTCGGTATATGTTGGACCATACCTGGTACACTGGAGATCATCTCTCTCAAATTCTTTAACTCCTTGTCCATGGACGGAGTGATTCCTGTCTCCTGCATAAATTCGTTAGCGTTTGAAAATTGATTGAATGTGTTACTGTTCTCAGGATTTCAGAACGATGATCATGGAGTAACTCCAAGATTCTGATTTGTCGTAACTCTGATAGCCGGGGTAGGACCAACTGCGATAATACCTGTTTACATGGGAAGGAAATCTCCCTTATGGATTTCTAAGGATCCAGAAAAATTGAAATCCAAGATCCTTGGTTGCAGCGAGGTCGTCACTTCCACTGGTTTCTTTGATTCCTTAACTTTCTCAATCTCCCGAAACAGTGTTTAGTTAGTCTTCCTATGTTGTTCCATTTTTCGTTTCATCTCAGAGAACAGATCGAGGATATCATTGTTTGATACGATCACAGGTCCACCAGCAGGTATTCCGGATCCTGAAAAACCCGCAGGAGTAGTTTTCTTCGGCTGATTAATACTTTTTTGAAATGGAGGAGGAGGAATGGGGTTGACCAAGCCAGAGCTCGAAGACGAAGCAGAAACAGAAATGTTTTTGGATTGGGACGACATTTTTGAAATCAGTTTAGAAAGATAATGATTGAACACAAATTTTAGTAAAGATTTGAAGATAAAAAAGCACCACTTGCCCCACGGTGGGCGCCAAATTGTTTTGGGTAAAAATTAACAAGACTATTTTTGTAACCAAACTTAGTTTGTGAGGTAGTGTGCTTGAAAAATAAATGTAAAACAAGGTAAGAACGTAAAAAGTGACAATCGACACCTACCTCATTTCTCCAATAAATGATAAGGAATTATAAGTGTTGAGCAGCAAATGATCGATATCTAAGTGTTACAAGACTGATTGCGAGTGTACTCTATAGCTAAGTGCGTTGTTGTGTGTTTTCTAATCGACCAAGCTGCTGATTTTATACAGAGATCATACTAACTAACTATCCAAGAATCCTGGAATCGACCAGGTCTTCAAATATGACCGTTGGAGATCGTTCTACGTGTCTTCTACACGCTTATTTCAACTTCCATACCGATTCTCCAGGGATTAAATTGACTTCACGTCTTTTACCTGTGTATTGATCAAGATAGAGGAAAGATACAATGGTTAGATAATAAGGAAATTAAGGATAATGAAACCTGTCAGGATACCGAAGTATGTTGAAGATCCAGGATCCCTATTTGTAAAATGCATGGTGTCCATAGGCAAGATCATCAAAAAAGAAGGATCAGCCTGCTGCTGAAGTCTCCACGCCTGATGCTCCTACTCCCCGCTCCAAACCTACTGCTAGCAAGAAGAGGAAGCTTTGTGATGCTACTGATGCATCAATCTTCGAAGGCCTAAGCTACGTTGATACTCACAAAAAGCTTCACGTCTTCGTTCATCTGGTAAGATATTTTTAGTATACCGGATCCTGAACCTGCATTAGAGAAATTCTAACATATTTCCTTATAACAGGCCGTGGAGCAAATGACCAGATGCTACAAGTCAGTCGCGAAGGAAGCTGATGAGGCCAAACAAATGGTGAGTGATCTGCAGAAGATAGCTCTATCCAAGATCAAGAAACTAGCAGATGACGCCAAGGAGCTTAATCAGGTGAAGATGGAGCTGGAGGATGCCTTTGCTAAGCATGCCCAAGATCTCGAGGTATCCTACGATCAAGCAAAAAAATCAGCCGCAATCTCTGTATTCCAAGCCAGGATTAAAATGGCTAAGGAGGCTGAGGACAAGGATTTTGACGGGGCAGCATGGGATGTCCAAGAGTGGAAGAAGGTCATGGTGGAACTTGGAGGCGAGTTGTTGCAGGAGGCTGAGGTGGACAACCAGGTGGAAGAGGCTTAAAGGAGTGTGAAGGTAGCGGAGAAGGTGGTGGAACAGGACTATGATGGCCATAAAGAGAAGGCCTTAGTCATGTTATAGGTGATTTGAAATCTTTACTTTTTATGTATGTGGATGTTGAACAATTTTTTCTTTTTTCTGCTTTGGGGATCCCAGTTTGGGAAACACAATTTGACTGATGGTCTGAGAATCGGGTGGATGGTTCCAACTTTTGGATGAAGCCCGAGTCACTATTTTTCCTGCACTTTCAATATCAGTAAAAATCTTATGACTATGTGCCATGATTGTTATGCGTTTGGTTTGACAAATTTTAGAAAATTAGGATCCTTAAGTAATTAAGTTTCGTGATACCTAGAAAAATAGATTTGGATATCTTTTTAGGATACCGGATCCTTAATAACAACTTGTAAATAACATCTCAGGTTTTTACCAGACTTTGATTTAGAGATATATTTCGTTTTTGATAAATAGTTTGGAAGAATACCAATTACAAACACATCATGACTTAGTCATCCAAATTTTGAATCTACCCTTAATTGAAAATCAATAAGTAATTCTAAGTAAATACCTTCATTGAGAATTAGGTTGGGTAGATACACATACCAGATAATAATAAGGAGTCCAAACAGACTCAAAGCATGATAACTTTTAGTTGTCCCATGTGTGAAGCTGTCAAACAAATCGTTGGCTTAGTAATCATACCTTAGGATTCTCAGGGATGTCCCCAATCTGCTTGAATGTCAGGATCTTGAGTTATCATATTAATGCTAAATACTTGGGACAAGTCAAAACTTAAGTTAACACATAAGTGTTAAATACTTGGGACAAGACAACACAGAGCTTTTCGCATGAAGGTAGGATCAAGGATTCTTGATCTTTGTCGGGATCTTGGATTTCAAATTCTTCTATGAATTAATTATCAGGATGAACGGATACAGATGGATGCAATGATTATTTATGAAATAATCATAATTGTTATTAATTGGATTAATAACAAGCCGGTGGAAATATGTTTGAGACGTATTAATTAATTACGATATTTAATTGTGATTACAATTATATTGGATATAATTATATTTAATTAACTAATTATTAGTTAGTTAAACAATTAAATAGATTAGTTCCTTAGTTGTAATTAACTAGTAATTATAACGGATCTAATTGTAATTAGAAACCCTAAAAGCCTAACTTGGAACATAAGTTAGTGGTTTTAAAAGGGAATGAGATGGAGGCTAGAGACTAATCACTTTTACTAGAGAGTTATCTAGTTTCACAAAAGTTGTAAAACCCTAACCTTCTCCCCTCCTTGCGCCGCCACCGAGAAGCTGCCACCAGGGCCTTTTTGGCGGCACTGTCATTTGCGTCGTCCCCATACACAGTTGACCACCCATTATCCAGTTTATTCCGGTTTTATTTGTTTTGACAATTTCGGGTTGATTTCCGATTCTTGGAGATTAAATCTGAAAGAGTTCAAATATAGAGGAGATTCGTAGGTACAAGATCTAGCGACCGAAATCGTTGACTCAAGCTTTTTAGCTAATATCAGTCAGCCGGTTATGCGAAAGGTATAAGTCTAAACCCCCTATGGTTGTTTGTTTCTTATTTGTTTGCATCTGGACTCCTGGTGGGCGATCTATGGTAATGGCCTAGATCGGTTCATGTATATTTTCCGCTGCGTTTATTTATTTATTCTGATCAAAAATAGTTTTTGAAACCGTATTCACGAAACCTAACATCAACATTTGGGAGATTTTCCTACAACTCTCCACCCACTAGAGAGAGAGGGAGAGAGAGAGAGAGAGAGTTTATTCACTTCATCCAAAATCAAGAAGAGTATTATAATCACTACACTTGCCTTTGGTTTGAATACTTGTTTTCATTCCATGATCTTTATATCAACAAGTGTTTGTGCATTCAATTATATGGCCACTAGTGGCTAGTCTTCTCGTATCACTTGGGTGAAGATGAAACTTTATGTAAATTAATATTTTAATTTAGTAAAATGGTGTGTTTATGTCTTTTGGTTATTCTTGACTATGATTATTTTTCATGGATGTGAGTATTTGATCTTTGTTTACTAGAGTTTATAATCTCATAAGTTTTTTAAGCAATAGATGTTGATAAATCATTGTTTAAAAATTCATTCAAATTTGTACGTCTTTATACAAGTCTTTAGTTGAAAAACCCCAATTTTTACAAACCAAGTATTAGAAGGACTGATATAATCATTAAGTAAAACCCTGAGGTTCGACGAATACAAAGATCAAAGTCGGAGGACAAAAATTGAAAAATTTGGGATTTTAAGACTGTCACAGAGGTAACGGTCCGTTACAGGCTGACTAAGGGAATGATGAAGGAAGGACACGTGTCTGCTGACTACCGGGCGAAATTTGACATGAGGAAACCCTATGACAGACTGTCACAGGGTATAACGGTCCCTCACGCTGCAAAATTAAGTCGCTCAACTTGAAGCCAACACATGGCTGATGACTCAGACCCGTGATCGACCGTCACCGGGTGTAACGGTCCATTATGAGACTTGACGGACCGTCACAATACATAACGGTCCGTTACGTTGAGAAGAAGTGTGTAGCCACCAAGAAAGGGGTGACAAGCATTCACCCATTGTAACGGTCCGTCACGGCTTGAATTTGTGCCCTATAAATACTTGATCGATGGACTCCCTTTTAGCACATCCCAAACACTCAAACACCATTTTAATACAAATAGTTAACCTCTGATCATGAAATCCCAAGCCCCGGTTCGCGTTCCGAAGTCCGGTTCTAGAGTTTCAACTACAACTAGCCGTAGATAGTATCAAGGTAAGGTTCCAACTAGTTTTCTAGCTTGGTTATTATATTAAAGTATGTACACTTGTCTAAGTGACGTTGTAATAGCCTAGGACCCTGAGTCAAGAGTGCGCCATTACTAACCTAAAGCTTTGGAATGAAAGAGGAAAGACTAGAGGTGAGTTCTATAATGCCCACTTTTACATTTTTTTTATTGATGCGTGATATTATATATATTAAATTAAATTAACCAAGTTTTAAATGTAGAAATGGACTCACAACTAAATCACACGCTCACGGCAAGTGTACCGGTCGCGTGTAGTGAAGACAGTAAGCCCGAGTTATCGAACCGTGGACACAAAAGGCGGCGGCCCTCGATGCTAAACCTTTATTGACTCCTAACCGATGACACAGAAGATGATTCTATTTAATACTTTTAGGACATCCAATTTAGAATAAAGCAACTAAATACTGACTCGACTCAAAGACAGACAAGACGCTAAAGGTTACGAACAAATAAAAAACACTAGAAAGATCAAACACACTAGAACTCAGACGAAGACCAAATATGGGACAAACACTACCTAGACCAGGAATCCTGTTGAAGCACTTTCCTGTGACAAACACTCTGGATAGATAGAGTCTTAGTCTTAGCTTGTATTGTCTTGTTTGTAATTGTCTTTGTTTGTAAGAGTCTTTATGTATTAGTTTATCGAGTTGTATTTACTTTTACATATTGAATGTTGCATTTTTCTCTAAGTGTTTTGCGCACTTGTAAGTGCGCAGGAGAAAGCTCAAGTACGCAAGAATAACTTTGCGTACATGCTAAGTACGCAAGAGCATTTTGCCCTGCGCACTTGCTAAGTGCGCAGGCATCAGGTCTTGTATAAATAGGATAGGTTGACAGAAGTTAAGTACGCAGGCATAATAGCAAATACGCAGATTGAAATCTCAGTACTTCTCTCTGTAACCTTCAAGTGTTTATAATACAAAGAACGTTTAAAGTGTTATCTCTTGTCGGTTTACTTTGTTTAGTTAGACTCTTCACCAAGTCACGGGCATTCCGCACCCGGTCCGACTAGTAGACCCACTTGCATGTGACGATCCACCACACCCGAAGGACCTACATGTGGTATCAGAGCATTGCTCCTGATTTCGAGTGTTGTGAGTGAGTTTGGAGAGTTTCTACCGAGTTTTTACAAGCAAAAAGAGGTATTTTTGTTGATTTTTGTGATAAAATAGGGGTAGCTCTTGAGCACTAATTTAGAAGCAAAAATCACTCAAAAACTGATTTTTGTTGTGTATTTGAGCGATTTGAGCATCAAAGGTTGGTTAGAAACAAGTTTCTGACCCTTTGGTTCATTTGCATTGATCATCAGTCCAACTTTTACCATCTCCGGCGATTTTCAGGTGACCGGAATAGTTAGGTGAAAGTTGCTGAAAAGGTGTTGTGCGTACTTACCATTTCTGGCAAAAAGTACAGTTCTGTTGTGTACTTACTAAATACGCAAGACTAACCTCCTGCGTACTTACAAGTGCGCAAGACTGATCTTTTGCGAACTTAAGTTATTTCCTGCGTACTTATCATTTACTCCTGCGTACTTATCAAGTACGCAAGAGCAAATCTAAATACGCAAGACCATTTCTTAAGTACGCAAGGCCAAAATCAAGTGCGCAACTGTGTCTGATTGTTCTGAAATTTGACTAAGTGTTCACTATGTCGAATCTTCAGAATCTTGGAAATCTGTTAAACTATGATAATGAGATCGGTACACCACAGAAACCGCCAAAGTTGCTGAACGTAAACGATTATTCTAATTGGAAAGCACGTTTTGAGCGCTACATTTCTTATACCGACTCATCACTATGGATACCAATCCTTGAGGGATATAAGCATCCCACACACATCTATCTTGATGAAACCATGCCCAAACCTATCTCTAAGCTTTCTGACGAAGAAAAGAAAGCTTATGATCGAGAAAAGAAGGCACTTAGTTCGATCACTATGGCATTAACTCGGGAACTGTTCCAAAGTTTTCGAGGTTATGACAATTCTAAGGATCTTTGGAAAGCTTTACAGAAAATATTCGAAGGAAATAGTGACATCAAGAAGAGTAAGCGGGATCTTCTCAGGAAGCATTATGAGTGCTTCAGATTTTTAGAGAACGAATCTCTAGATGAGTTGAAGGCTTTTAAACTCAGGTATCCAGATGAAGAGATGGTGGAAAAGTTTTTGGATGCTTTGCCACCCAAATTTGAGATGTACACAACCCTGATGAGGGAAAATCCAAAATTCTATGAGTTGACAGTAGAGGAGGCAATAGGAAAGGTTCAAGCTCATGACATGAACCTAAAAAGAAATGAGAGCTCAGGAAGACCTCAGATACAAGACCCTTCAATGTATCATGGGACGACTTCTACATCCAAGTCATCGGGCTCTGGAATTGCCCTCTTCACTCGAAACCCTACTTAAGAAGACCACTCAACTGGGTGTGGTGGTCATTCAAGCTATGCATCTGGATCAGGGTTGGGGTCTCATCATCAGCATACCTCAAGAAATCCTCCTGCTACGTCTTCAGCTAACCAATCAGCTATAGCCAAAATAGCTGAAGATCATGTAGCATTATTCTCATCATGTATGCTTGCCTATGAGAACTTCATTGGCGGAAAGCTTACAGATCCCGAGACGATTAAAGAAGATTTTAATCAAGTGGATCCTGATGACATAGAGGACATGGGTATTCAATGGAATATGGCTATGCTATTGAGGAGAGCCAAGCGTTTCCTGAACATAACAGGAAGAAAGTTCATTGGCGGGCATTCTAATGCCAAGGTCGGGTTTGACAAATCTAAGGCCAAATGCTACAAGTGTCTGAACTATGGACACTTTGCTCGTGAGTGTCAGAAAGACAGTGCACCGGCCTCGGGTTTTACCAGACCTAGCCAAGGAAACAGCCATGGCCACAACAACCCAAACCACCACAATCTTAGCCAAAGTGGAACGTCTAATGCACTGGTAGCCCAACAGGACGAAAGCTTTGATTGGGGTGTTCATCTGGAGGATGCCATCATCGCACAAACACAGGTTGGTCTCATGGCTGAGATCATGGAGATGATGGAAGCAGAGAAAAGGGAAGCTTCTATGGCTGACCTAGAAGAGTCTACTGCTGCTACAGAGGAAGAGAAGGAAGCTGAAGAAAAGGAAGCTTCTGTAGCTGATAAGGAGGAATCGACTACAGCTGTTGCTCTCATGGCCATTGGAGAAGCAACAAGTTCATCTTCTGAGGTAGATTCTAATCCCTTTTCTGTTATTTCATGTTCCAAATGTCTAGGGCTAAAACTTGAAAATTCCAGGCTCCAAGACAAAATCGAACCCCTAAGTATGGCAGCTCTAAACTATAAAGAAAACGAAAAACGTTTTAAAGATTCTATTGAAACGTTGAAAAAAGAAAAATGTGAATATTCCCTAAAAATAAGCGATCAACAGCTTTATTTAGATGTTGCATACAGGGGGTTGGAAAAACGGAACAATGAAATCAACAAACTGTAAAATGAGATCATGCAGTTAAAATGCTCTAATGAGAAGTTGAAAAATTCTCGTTTTGTGGTGGAACACTACGAATCTGTAGTGAGACAAATGAATGGGTTAGGGCTGGGTACTAATGTCATTCCTCCACCAGTGAGCAGGAAGTTTGTCAATAGCTTAATAGACATTGATCTCACTTGTCTAGATGAGTCCTCTGATAAGGATGATTCCCCTAAAAAGGATGAATCTCAAGTAAGGCTAACTCCACATCTAGTGAGGAGTTCATTGCTGCTTCTGAAGATGGGTCGGTTAACACTTGCCCGGAAGGAGTAGTATCTGAGGAGTTCTTTACTGAACAGAAAGTAAAGATAAACATTATAACTAACGGTGATAATTGCATTTTAACTGAATCCGATATCATTGAAACAAATGATAAACTAAAGGTAATGCTTTATGGGGGTTACAAAAGTCTTAACCAAGTAAAGAAAGAGGCTTTTTCAGCTCACTATGGGCTTGGTTACAAAGAAAATTTGGAAAAATACTATACCTCCAAAAACCAAACTGTAAAGGTTCAGACTACTGTTCATAAACCAACTCCTCCTGCTCATAATGCTGAGTTATCTAAGGCCAGATCTAATGAGCCTTACAAGAGAACTTATGTAGACAAGAGGAATTGTTTTCACTGTGGCTTGGTTGGTCACATTCTTGTGAACTGTCCTTCTAAGAACCAAGGGAAATGGCATGTTGATTCACAACCAGCTGTTATCCCTAGGTCGCCATCAGTAAAACCTCCCAAACATCCAAAACAAAATGTGGTGAAACCACCAGTCAAACCGATGGTAAAGCCTAAGATCAAATCTAAAGCTAAACCATCTGTTCCAAGAAAGGTAACGCAACCTGCTGTACCTTGTGTATCTACCTCTGGTAGTACACGTACTGGTGAGAAACCTGTGGCGAGACTCTCTAAGCCACATAGGAGGAGAAGGAACAAGAGGTTGAGAAAGCTAGAACAGTTAACTTCAGTTCAATCAGGTGAAGCTTCCACAAGTTCACCTGCTGTTGTTGAACCAAAGTCTCCTGTTCCGGTTAAGAAATAGAAGAGATCCTGGACTATCAAATCCAAAACTTCTCAATCTCCTAGTTCTAATTCTTCTAAAGATTCATCAATTTTGAACAATCATTAAAGGAAGTAGTTTATTTTGAAAAGGATGGACGACCCAAGACCACAATGGCTTGGGTCTCCAAATCTAACTAATTCTTTTGTGACTCGTGCAGGGACGTCCGAAGGGTACTATCTCTAACAGCTGGTATGTAGATAGTGGATGCTCCCGGCACATGACAGGAAACATGGCATTTCTTCAGGATGTTAAACCATTCAGAGGCGGCTATGTGGCCTTTGCCGGAGAAAAAGGCGGCAGCAACACGTGTCAAGGCGTGGTTTCGAACGGTTGTGTAAGCTTTGACAATGTCAACTTTTGCAAGCAGCTAAAGCATAACCTGTTGAGTGTCTCCCAAATGTGTGATAAGGAGTACTCGGTGATGTTTGACAAGTCAGAATGCCTGATTCTCAAACCTGGTTTTAAAGTTCCCGAAGACTGGATCCTGATGAGAGCGCCAAGAACAAACGACACCTATCAGATCGATATTAGCGTGGTAACAACCACCTCATCAGTTGCTACCTGTTTGCTTACCAAAGCGACAGAGCTCGACTCTATCTTGTGGCATAGGAAACTCGGACATATTTTGTAACGAACCAAAATCCGGGTCTCGTTATAAATAAATAAATATTTCTAATTAATATTATGGTGAAAATAATATTTTAGAAATAAGTTGAAACAAGTGGGTTTCAAGTTTGTAATGGGGCTATGTTAGTTTTGACTAACTTTAGAATGAAATGGGTGAAGTGGAAAGTTGAGGGACTAAAGTTGTAATATGGCAAAATCTGCCATTTGACTAGTTAAAGTCAAAATTAACTCATTTTTGAGGTGTTAGTCGTTCAAGAGAAGAGGAGAAGAAGAGAATTTCGGTTTTGGAGCTAAATCGCGGAATTGAGGCTTGTTTTGTGAAGGTTTTGGCTCACACAACACCTTCATAACATCAAGTAAGTGATTCTCTTCCTCTTGATTTCACCATGAATGTGTTCTTGGTGGGTTTTGGGTGAAATCCGAAATTATGTATGCATGTGATGAAATGGTGTTAGATTATTGATAATCTAGCTAAACTAAAGCTAAAGAATGATGATTAACATCCTAGAACCCTTTGATTTTGATTATGAGAAGTTAGGGTTCATATGGTGGAAATTGGGGGTGTTTGGATCATGATGATAAATGGCGAATTAATGAAGATTAAGTGTTTTTAAGATGTTAGACACTTGAGCAAACACCAAATTAACTTAATAATAATTTTTGAAAGAAGAATTAGTGTTAAGATTAAGTTAATGAAACTCAAGTAGGTGAGTTTGTGGTGAAAGAGGGTGTTTGGCTATGAGGATAACCCAAACGGGTCAATTTGGGTTGGAAATGGGGAAATTGAGTTGTGGACTCAATTGTAATGAAATGTTGGTATATGTTAGATTACTAAACTAGGCGAATGTGTTTAGGTAATCAAATTGCAAGCTTGAGAACGGTGCGGGATCTTCTAACCCGAAAGGTAAGTGCCTATGCACTTACTTAGTATTGATGATAAATGGTGAATTTTGTGAATTATGTGTTATGTGATTGTGTACATACTTGTGATATGATAAATTGTGAATGATTTAGTATGTACAATGAATGAATGTAATTATAGTGTTAAGCTATAATGGAAATGGATCATGTGTTGATCATAAATGAAACGGGGATAAATGAGTTTTATGCAAGATTGTATGCATAATGTGTAAAGTTGCATAATTTGTTATGCGGTATGAATGAGCATGAAATTGTATGCAAAATTGAAGGAATGTAGTTATAGTATTTATACTATAATGGATATGGAGTTATGGTCTATGAACCATAATGGATAGAATGGATATGGAGTTATGGTCTATGAACCATAATGGATAGAATGGATATGGAGTTATGGTCTATGAACCATAATGGATAGAATGGATACGGAGTTATGGTCTATGAACCATAATGGATAGAATGAATATGGAGTTATGGTCCAAGTACCATAATGGATAGAATGGTTATGGAGTATAATCTCGTATCCTAAATGGATATGAAGTTATGGCCTACGTGCCATAATGGAAATGGAAATGTGGTAATGAAATGATGAAAGAAACTTGTATGTGAAAAGTATGTGTATGAAAACCTTAATTGACCAAATGGGTGCAAACGGGTCAAATGGGTGAATTACGATCTAGTGTTATGATGGAAATGAGATTGTGGCCAATGTGCCATAATGGAAAAGGAAATGTGGTAATGAAATGATGAAAGAAACTTATATGTGAAAAGTATGTGTATGAAAACCTTAATTGACCAAATGGGTGCAAACGGGTCAAATGGGTGAATTACGATCTAGTGTTATGATGGAAATGAGATTGTGGCCAATGTGCCATAATGGAAAAGGAAATGTGTTAATATGAATGATAAATGAAAAGAATGAAACTTGTAGGTGAAATACAAGTGTTATGTAGCCAAATGTTAAAATTTGGTGGAAACGGGTCAAATGGGGGAATGGGTGGAAACAAGTAGAATTTACTTGTTTGTTATGTTTTATCTTCATTACTAATGGTGATATGTTTATGTGGTGATGTAGGGAAAGCTCCGAAGTAGGTCAAGGTCAAGTCCAGGGCGTGAAGGGTTCTCGTATGCATTTTGGTGATTTTTGGAATTTATTAGAAATCCGTTTTCGGATGTGTAAATTGGTACTTAAATTTTATAAGTTGATGTTTTAAAGCTGGTCATATGTGTTTTTGGTCACAACCCATGTGTTGGGAGGTTTTGGTTTATGGTGGTAATGAAAAAGTGGAAAAAAATGGCTAAGTGTTGAAATCTGCAGATGCCCAAAACTTTCTGTGAAAGGTGGTCCCTCGCGGTACGCGAAGATCCAGGGGGGATCCTCTCGCGGTACGCGAGAGACCTGGGTTCCGGGCGTGTTTTTGGGACTCCCTCGCGGTACGCGAGGGAGGTGGTCATTTAGTCTCGCGGTACGCGAGGGTAAAAAAAAAATAAAAAAAAAAAAAAAAAAAAAAAAAAAAAAAAATTTCTGGGATTTGTTTTAAGCTTCCGCGTGTTTTAGGAACGGTGTGTTATAAATTGGTATCAGAGCCAGGTTTGAGGGAATTAGTGCGCGAGGCACTAAACTCAAACCGGATGCTCTTGATATGGGGAAATTGATACGAGAATCCATGGAGGACTTGACTAAGACTCGGAGCTTTCGGAATTGAAAGGTTAGTAATGTTATGATTAATGCTGTCACATATGGTGTATATGTATATGGACGATTGAATGACAATGTGTTATGTGTGCCGAAACTTGTTTTGTGATTTGTTATATGAATATGATAATTGCAATTGGGCATAACGTGTTATTAAACATGTCTGGCCAATATGTTTAATAAGACGGGATGTGCAAGGGTCTTTATGATAACCATATGACAATGAACATTTGCAAGGATTAGGTGAAGGTGATTATATGTGTATGTATGTTTATGAATGATTAAAAGGGGGTAATACATATACGCATAGATAAGATTTAGTGCCTTAACAAGTGGGTAGATTAAAGACCTATAAGTAGGTAGAATATCTATAACTTAGTTAAAATTTGGTCGGGGAGACTAAGGGGCACATGTGTAAGTAGAAGAAATGGTGGATGGAAGTCATCTTAAGGACTCAGGTATGTTAGAGTCTAGACGTGTATCACCTCATGGGTGGTGAGGAACATGGAATGTGTTGGGAGAAATAGAATGCATCAATCTAGCGGAGGATGGCTAGAGCTTTCTATCATGTTATTTCCATCTTCCTTCAAGGAAGATAGGGCTCTTTGAGGTGATCCTTGAGAGGAACAGAATGAAGCCTTGAGAGCGGAAAGTATATCGTTTGGCGAACCGAAGTGGAAGGAAAACCTTGTTTTCACAAGGGGATCCGTGGTGTGCAAACCAAAAGAGTTGAAAGGTGAGAGAATTAATCTTTGATTAATTAGCAGTTGATCACTATAATGGTATTGGCTTTGAAGCAATCCATGGTGATTGAAAGAAGGTGCATCACTCGCGATGAGTTGACTTCAGGTCGTGGCGGAAATTTGGTAGATTTTGATCCGATGATTGTAGAAGAGGTGATGGGTTACTTAGTAACCATATCATAGTCAAGTATGATAAAGGGGTGACGTGTTAATCTGTTCTCATTAGAGACAGTGAAACACGAGGCATACGAATTGGTGTGTATACATGGCTTGTGCCATTGACATCAACCGGGGATATAAAGGGATACTTAGTATTCCAGTTGAGAAAAGGGGATTTGATAAGGGTCATTGCACCCATGTGATTGTTCTATAGTACATAAACTTTTCGGTGGAAAAGGAAAATGGAAGAGTGCGTTTTGGCACTGACAGTCGGTGATAGGATAAAAACTGACTAAAGGTCTCACGGTTTGTGGACTTTATGGTCAAGGGGTAAATGATAAAATGTACATAGGTGGAATGTGTACATAAATGGTGGATGAAGTCTTAGAACTTCATAAATGATGTTGGAAGTCTTTTGGACTTCACAAACGGTGTTTGAAAGTGAAGTCTTCGAACCTCAAAGGTGGATTCGGTGATTGAGATCCTTAAATCTCAAAGGATGACTTACGATTAAGTCAATGGAAATTCTTAGGATATTTGGATCGCAGATAGGAATCTTCCTCCCAGTGTTGTAAAAGAGGATTCAAGTAAGGAAGTTGTCGTATCCTTACTTGAGGAGGTTGCATGCTTTATCGGTTAAGAATTGATGAGCTGAAGACTCGAGCTTCAAGGGGTATTATGTTTGGGTGTTGGGATCCTCGAATCCCAAGAGGTATGAACTTGAGACCTTGAGTCTCAATGGGTGGATTGGTGATATAGCTTTGAAATTTCCATTTAAGAGGTGAGTGACGTGGGGTTAGAACTTGGATTTCCTTAGTTGTCAAACGTGTTGACTACTCATATAAAGTGGTTCAAAAATCCAAGTATCCCATGGTTAGGAGTGTTGAAATTCAAGTGGAAACTTGTCATTATAAAAGTTTTCCTTTGAAATGTGGTGATTCGGGTTTGAGATCATGGGAGGATAAGTCTACGTCTCGTTGGGTTGTCCAACATAGGGGCTTTTTTTTTTTGGTGAGTAGATTAATGTTTGGAACTGTTGTTATTTTCATATGGTGAAGATGAGATAAATGATAAACATTTCGTCTAAATGAAACAGTGACTATCTTAGATAGTGGGCGAACTAATTGATGCAAAAGTAGACAACTGCGTATCACTGTCGAATAAACCATTAAAGACGGAGATAACCTTGGGGGAGTAACGAGGGCAGATAGAGTTGCCACATTAAAGTGAAGTCATTCTTGATGACGATATCATCATCCCTTATTGACGAAATTCGAGAGGCTAAAGTGTTAGCTTTTGAGGGTGATTTGAAGACGGAACGGGTGGTTCTTATGTTGACAAGCTTGGGGAAAATAATTCGGGGTTAAAGACATGCATTGATAGGATTTGGATTCCTAGGTTGTCAAGTGTTTTGACAACTATTTTATATGAAGCGCATAGATCCAAACATTCTATCCATCCGGGGGGCCACAAAGATGTTTTATGATTTGAGGTGTCATTTTTGGTGGCCGGGTATGAGGCGTGATGTTGTTAAGTATATTGAGAGGTGTCTCACATGCTTAAGGGTGAAGGCGGAGCACCAAAAGCCGTATGGAAAGCTTCAACCGCTTGAAATACCGCTTTGGAAATGGGAGAATATAGCTATGGATTTGATCACTAAACTACCAAAGACCCGAAAGGGTTATGATGCGATATGGGTAGTAGTGGATCGGTTGACGAAGAGTGCATATTTCCTACCTATAAAGGAAACATACTCTTCGGATAGATTGGCGGAAATGTATGTGAAGGAAATTGTGTCACGTCATGGTGTGCCGGTGTCGATTATATCGGATCATGATACGAGATTTACTTCTCGATTTTGGAAGAAATTCCATGAGGATATGGGGACTAGATTGAATCTTAGCACCGCTTATCATCCACAAACGGATGGTCAAAGCGAGCGAACGATTCAAACGCTCGAGGATTATGATGCGAGCGTGTGCTCTGGATTTTTGGGGAAAGTTGGGACGATCATTTACCGTTGGCAGGAATTTTCTTATAACAATAGCTACCGTTCTAGTTTTGGTATGCCGCCTTTCGAGGCGTTGTATGGGAGAAAGTGTCGAACACTCGTGTGTTGGGGTGAAATTGGTCAACGGGAACTTGGTAATGTCGAGGCGGTCAAGGAAACTAATGATAGTATTGACCAAATTAGAGCACGCTTGAAAACGGCTCAAGATCGCCAAAAGTCCTATGCGGATAATAGGAGGCGGGCGATTGAGTTCCAAGTGGGGGACGTTGTGCTTTTGAAAGTCTCTTCTTGGAAAGGGGTGATACGGTTTAGGAAACGGGGAAGTTAAGCCCACGTTTCGTCGGACCGTTTAAGATGATAGTAAGGGTGGGTGCGGTAGCTTATGTTTGGAGCTACCGGAGGGACTAAGCAGACTTTATAGCACGTTTCATGTGTCTCATTTGCGAAAGTGTTTGGCGGATGAATCTACTTTTGTTCCATTGGATGATATTGAATTGGATGATAAGTTGATTTATGTTGGGGAAACGGTGGCAATCTTGGATAGAAAAGTGAAGCGTTTACGCAATAAAGAGATTAGCCAAATTTTGGTGAGGTGGAAACATAGAAGGGGAGCGGAAATGACTTGGGAAACCGAGGAGGAAATGCTCAAATATTATCCGAACCTTTTTATGTGAAGTCGGGTTTCGGGGACGAAACCCAAATAAGGGGAGGAGATTTGTAACGAACCAAAATCCGGGTCTCGTTATAAATAAATAAATATTTCTAATTAATATTATGGTGAAAATAATATTTTAGAAATAAGTTGAAACAAGTGGGTTTCAAGTTTGTAATGGGGCTATGTTAGTTTTGACTAACTTTAGAATGAAATGGGTGAAGTGGAAAGTTGAGGGACTAAAGTTGTAATATGGCAAAATCTGCCATTTGACTAGTTAAAGTCAAAATTAACTCATTTTTGAGGTGTTAGTCGTTCAAGAGAAGAGGAGAAGAAGAGAATTTCGGTTTTGGAGCTAAATCGCGGAATTGAGGCTTGTTTTGTGAAGGTTTTGGCTCACACAACACCTTCATAACATCAAGTAAGTGATTCTCTTCCTCTTGATTTCACCATGAATGTGTTCTTGGTGGGTTTTGGGTGAAATCCGAAATTATGTATGCATGTGATGAAATGGTGTTAGATTATTGATAATCTAGCTAAACTAAAGCTAAAGAATGATGATTAACATCCTAGAACCCTTTGATTTTGATTATGAGAAGTTAGGGTTCATATGGTGGAAATTGGGGGTGTTTGGATCATGATGATAAATGGCGAATTAATGAAGATTAAGTGTTTTTAAGATGTTAGACACTTGAGCAAACACCAAATTAACTTAATAATAATTTTTGAAAGAAGAATTAGTGTTAAGATTAAGTTAATGAAACTCAAGTAGGTGAGTTTGCGGTGAAAGAGGGTGTTTGGCTATGAGGATAACCCAAACGGGTCAATTTGGGTTGGAAATGGGGAAATTGAGTTGTGGACTCAATTGTAATGAAATGTTGGTATATGTTAGATTACTAAACTAGGCGAATGTGTTTAGGTAATCAAATTGCAAGCTTGAGAACGGTGCGGGATCTTCTAACCCGAAAGGTAAGTGCCTATGCACTTACTTAGTATTGATGATAAATGGTGAATTTTGTGAATTATGTGTTATGTGATTGTGTACATACTTGTGATATGATAAATTGTGAATGATTTAGTATGTACAATGAATGAATGTAATTATAGTGTTAAGCTATAATGGAAATGGATCATGTGTTGATCATAAATGAAACGGGGATAAATGAGTTTTATGCAAGATTGTATGCATAATGTGTAAAGTTGCATAATTTGTTATGCGGTATGAATGAGCATGAAATTGTATGCAAAATTGAAGGAATGTAGTTATAGTATTTATACTATAATGGATATGGAGTTATGGTCTATGAACCATAATGGATAGAATGGATATGGAGTTATGGTCTATGAACCATAATGGATAGAATGGATATGGAGTTATGGTCTATGAACCATAATGGATAGAATGGATACGGAGTTATGGTCTATGAACCATAATGGATAGAATGAATATGGAGTTATGGTCCAAGTACCATAATGGATAGAATGGTTATGGAGTATAATCTCGTATCCTAAATGGATATGAAGTTATGGCCTACGTGCCATAATGGAAATGGAAATGTGGTAATGAAATGATGAAAGAAACTTGTATGTGAAAAGTATGTGTATGAAAACCTTAATTGACCAAATGGGTGCAAACGGGTCAAATGGGTGAATTACGATCTAGTGTTATGATGGAAATGAGATTGTGGCCAATGTGCCATAATGGAAAAGGAAATGTGGTAATGAAATGATGAAAGAAACTTGTATGTGAAAAGTATGTGTATGAAAACCTTAATTGACCAAATGGGTGCAAACGGGTCAAATGGGTGAATTACGATCAAGTGTTATGATGGAAATGAGATTGTGGCCAATGTGCCATAATGGAAAAGGAAATGTGTTAATATGAATGATAAATGAAAAGAATGAAACTTGTAGGTGAAATACAAGTGTTATGTAGCCAAATGTTAAAATTTGGTGGAAACGGGTCAAATGGGGGAATGGGTGGAAACAAGTAGAATTTACTTGTTTGTTATGTTTTATCTTCATTACTAATGGTGATATGTTTATGTGGTGATGTAGGGAAAGCTCCGAAGTAGGTCAAGGTCAAGTCCAGGGCGTGAAGGGTTCTCGTATGCATTTTGGTGATTTTTGGAATTTATTAGAAATCCGTTTTCGGATGTGTAAATTGGTACTTAAATTTTATAAGTTGATGTTTTAAAGCTGGTCATATGTGTTTTTGGTCACAACCCATGTGTTGGGAGGTTTTGGTTTATGGTGGTAATGAAAAAGTGGAAAAAAATGGCTAAGTGTTGAAATCTGCAGATGCCCAAAACTTTCTGTGAAAGGTGGTCCCTCGCGGTACGCGAAGATCCAGGGGGGATCCTCTCGCGGTACGCGAGAGACCTGGGTTCCGGGCGTGTTTTTGGGACTCCCTCGCGGTACGCGAGGGAGGTGGTCATTTAGTCTCGCGGTACGCGAGGGTAAAAAAAAAAAAAAAAAAAAAAAAAAAAAAATTTCTGGGATTTGTTTTAAGCTTCCGCGTGTTTTAGGAACGGTGTGTTATATATTTCGTATCGTAAAATGAACCATCTTGTCCGAAACGGTTTGGTAACCGGGGTTCCGAAGCTGAGATTTACCATTGCAAATGACTGTATGCCTTGTAAAAAGGGCAAATAGCAATGGAAGTCTCGCAAGCCCAAGCTCCAAAACTCTATTGATAACCCTTTGGAGCTATTACATATGGATCTGTTTGGCCCCATAAGTATCAGGAGTATTGGAGGTAAGTCGTTCTGTCTAGTTGTAACTGTTGATTTCTCACGTTTTTCTTGGGTGCATTTTTTAGGTACTAAAGACGAGACTGCTGATATTCTTCAATACTTGATCCTGTGCTTGGAATCTCTCTGCAAGCTGAAAGTTAGAAGAATAAGGAGTGACAACGGAACTGAGTTCAAGAATAATTTGATGGAGCTTTTCTGTCTCAAGAAAGGGACCTGTCACGAATTCAGCGCGCCGTACACGCCTCAGCGGAATGGAGTTGCTGAACGGAAGAACAGAACACAGATTGAGACTGCAGGGACTATGCTGTCGGATGCAAAGCTTCCTGTCACTTTCTGGGCAGAAGCCGTTAATACAGCTTGTCACGTCTTAAACAGAGTTCTGGTTGTGAAGAGGCACAACAAGACTTGTTACGAGTTGATCAACAGTCGACTTCCCAATCTTGATTACCTAGTTCCTTTTGGTAGTCCCTGTTCCTTGTTGCTACAGTACAAAGACCGCCAGTCTAAGTTTCATGCAAAAGCGGTGGAAGGCATCTTCTTAGGATACGTTGCCAACTCGCCTTGAAGAGAGTGTACAACATAGGAACTCGTACTGTCAAGGAATGGTTCGAAGTGGATTGTAGTAAACACAACATTCCACCCGAACCAACAGGTCCAGCTTGGGGTTTTGATTATGATGCGCTATTCAAGTCATTCAATCTTCCTGATTTATCTGCAGTTGACGCCGCAAATGTTTATGAATTATTGGGTGGCGACAATGACTCCAGTTTCTCTACTTGTGCTACTGTACCGATTATAAGTCCTGATTCCAATGCTGCATCTACATCTGGAACTCATGACAGTGATAACAGTGAAGGTATTCATGTTGTTGGAGATGACGCTCAAGCCAATCCTAACACAACTGTAAGAAATGAAACTCCAGCTGATCCAATTAACATTGAATCTTCTTCCTCTGGAACACAGGAAATGGGGGAGTTAAGCACGAATCTAGATCCAGAAATTCAGGAACTGATTGTACCGGAGACGAGAGTGCATAGGAATCATCCAATCGACAACATTATTGGTGATCCTTATGCCGGTGTTCAGACTCGTCATCGAACCATCACTGAGAACACCAATCTTTACATAGAGATACTTGACACTAGTGTCATGGAAACATGTCTGCAGGCTGCATTCGTGTCCCAGTTCAAGCCGAAGAATGTGAAGGAGGCTCTCACTGACAACTGCTGGATTGAGGCCATGCAAGATGAATTGTCTCAATTCCAAAAGTTACACGTGTGGGATTTGTTTGACTTGCCAAAAGGCTTTCAGCCAATTGGAACCAGATAGGTGTTCAAATGCAAGACGGATGATCGTCATGTTGTCGTGAAGAACAAAGAAACATTGGTTGTTCAGGGTTTTTATCAGCAAGAGGGCTTGGATTACACGAAAGTATATGCCCCAGTTGCTAGAATTGAGGCCATTCGACTGTTCTTGGCTTATGCCACATATAACGGCTTCAAGGTCTATCAACTTGATGTGATGAGTGCTTTCCTTTATGGTAAAGTTCATGAAGAGGTCTATGTCATTCAACCTCCCGGCTTTGAAGATCCGCATAATATCAAAAAAGTGTATAAGCTGGACAAAGCACTTTATGGTCTTCATCAAGCACCGCGGGCATGGTATGAGAAATTATCTAAGCATTTACTGTCTAATGGTTTCGACCGTGGACAGATTGACTCGACCCTCTTCATTAGGAAAGTAGGAGGTGACATTCTTCTTGTACAAGTATACGTGGACGACGTTATTTTTGGATCTACCAATGAAGGGATGTGTAGGGAATTCGAGTAGGTGATGAAGTCCAAGTTTGAAATGAGTAATATGGGTGAATTGTCATTCTTCCTGGATCTGCAAGTCAGTCAAAGAGAGGATGGAATTTATCTACATCAAACTAAGTATGTGCAGGACATCTTGTCAAAATGCAAGATGAATGATAGCAGTACTTATGGTACACCTATCCCAGTCAATCATGGTCTGCATCCTGACAAAGATGGAAAGGATGTAGATAGCAGATTGTACCGTGGGATGATCGGATCACCTATGTATTTCACATCTTCAAGACCCGATATAATGTTTGATGTGTGCTTGTGCTCAAGGTTTCAGTCTCAACCGAAGGAGTCACATATGATAGCCATGAAGAGAATTTTTAGATACCTGAAAGGGAA
Source organism: Smallanthus sonchifolius (assembly GCA_023525975.1). Taxonomy (NCBI): domain Eukaryota; kingdom Viridiplantae; phylum Streptophyta; class Magnoliopsida; order Asterales; family Asteraceae; genus Smallanthus; species Smallanthus sonchifolius. Next base: position 45,186,057 of record CM042023.1, read on the forward strand.
ACCCCGATTAGGTCTTTGGTACTCTAAGCAGCAGTCATTCGACTTCAAAGCATACACTGATTCAGATTATGGCGGTTGTAACCTTGACAGAAAGTCAACTTCTGGTGGATGAAAATTCTTAGGAGACAGACTGGTCTCCTGGCAGTGAAAGAAGCAGTCAACGGTTTCTTTCTCAACTTGTGAAGCAGAATACATTGCTGCGGCGAGCGGTTGTTCTCAGATATTGTGGATTCAGCAGCAATTGAGAGACTACGGCTTGAACTTCACTGGAACTCCTTTATTCATTGATAACAATGCCACCATGTCCATCATAAATAACCCGGTGAAACATTCCAAAACTAAACATATAGAAATTCGCCATCATTTCATCCGTGATTGTGCTGAAAAACATTTAATTGAACTTGTAAAAGTTCACACGGATGAAAATCTTGCTGACCTTTTCACAAAGGCATTTGATCGATCCCGTTTTGAGCATCTTGTCAACTTGATAGGAATGTTCAATCCTGAGTGAAAATTATTTTTTCTTAAATCAATTCAATTCATGGAAGTTAAATTTTATTTCTTTTAAATTTTCTGTATATTTTTAAGTTTCAAAATATTTTACAAAATCAAAAACAAAATAGAAAATGGAGAAAATTTCAAAGTTAACATGAGAAAAGAGGAAATGATAGTACATCAGAAATGATCTAAACATTACAGAATGCTCATATGGGAAATGATTGCGTCATGCTTACTTAATTGTTTAAATTATTATGTTTTTAATCTGCTTATTTACAAGTAATTTGAATTGTCAGTAGGATGTATGTGTCTTTGAATCACTAGCAGTGTGGAAACTAAATCTAAATTACAACTGTGATTTGAACCCATGTTTGCAAGTGTGTGTGTGTAAAAGAATAGAAAAGATCATTATCAGATAAAAGGATGTTAGATTTTGGCAATAATTTTCTTTTGAGGTCAGTTTCGGGTTATGTCGTTAGCACAATTAATGTGGTTCATCTCACTGCCCATACTCACAAGTATGCAAGGAGAGATTGAATCAAGACATGTCTCTACATTAACCGTTGAGCATGTATTCACCCTTGAATCACTCCTGATTCATTGAAATCAAATCCAGATAAAAGTTGGATCCCCTTACCTTTGAAACACCATATATATTATCCTGAATCATCATACCGATATTCAATGAAGAAAATCAAATGAAACCAAGACATATGAATCACTCGATTCTGAATCTTATGATTCCTGATAATCCTTATGGATTCTGCTTGATTTTTCCTGTGCTAATAGATGTAACTTCATTCTGAAAATTTAGAAAATCATTGGGAGAATCTTAGATGCCTTGAGATAGTGCAATTTACATTACTGTCGCATATCATTGGGGTACACGTTGTATATCATATAATTAATACCTTAATACACAAGAACGTGATACAAAGATGCTTATAGTTTCAAATCTTATAATATTGTCAACTTGAATTACTTGTTTATATGCTTATTACGTATGAATAAATAGTAATCCATGACATGATCCCATATTCTTTGATGTTTATATTGTATCGTTTTTGCTAAAAGATAGCCTGATATGATCCTCTGCTCGTGTCTTTGATCAAAAATAGTTTGTGTGAATACTTGTATATTTTTATTAGAAAAGATCAAAAAGATTTTAAGTTTATGCATAGTTCAATTTTATTCAGAAAAGCCAAAAATATTTGTGTTTAACCTTCCTGAATTGTATTTGAATCCAGCTGATTGAATATTTTTAACTTGTTCGTTATTTGACTTGAAAAACTTCATAAATTTTGAGTTGAAAGTTTGCGCACTTAAGGGTTTGTGCGTACTTGTAAGTGCGCATGAAGTAAGCCATGCGTACTTAATAAGTACGCAAGAGTTAAGTCTTGCGCACTTGTAAGTACGCAAGAGTTAAGTCTTGCGCACTTGTAAGAACGCATGAGTTAAAACGTGCGCACTTGCTAAGTACGCACGACCTTTTTGCGTGGGGTATATAAACCGGACCTAGAAAATTTTCAGCACTTCATCACTTTCAAACCGGTTCATATTCCCTCCGACTTTCACTCAAAAAATTCAAGTGTTCCTAAACCGATTTTTCGTCCCATTGCTAGTTTCATCACTTCATTACAATCAATCGGTGAGATTTTAGGCTTAATCCATCCACGAAATCGTGACTTTGGACCGATTCACTGACTTAGAGAATCTAGGTTCATTCCTTGATTTTTAGGGCAAATTTTGGGTTGTTTGGGTAAATTCTTATCATTAAAACTTGATTAGAAACAATAATCGACCCTTAATCGTCCATTCTAGTCTTTAATTTTGACTTTGGGCTCGAATTTGAACCGACAGTGGCTTCATTCGACTATTAGGTCAAAATAGGTCAAGTTTAGCAGGTATTTTGTGTTGTTGTTGGTACCATAGGCTAGAATCATTGATTCCGACCTAGTGGTGACCTAATACACACCGATTTTTGAACATCAGTGACATTTTCAAACTTTTGGAATTTTCACCAAGTGTAGTTCTTGCACACTTAGCAAGTACGCAAGAAGTAATTCTTGCGTACTTGTTATGTGCGCAAGAGGAAAATCCTGCGTACTTGCTAAGTACGCAGGACCAACACTTGGCAAAAATTATGTCTGAAAATTCAGTTCAAAGAGTAACTGCTATACTGAGTCATGTTTATCCATTTCCAATGATACATGTTGTTTTGATAATGTTTTCTGTGTGTTTTTTCAGATCATGGCTCGGGTGTTTACTAACGAATTCAACCTGTTAGCTAACACTGAACCAGAATGGAAGGGTACAGCACTGCAGTACAGAGACATAGTTGATTTCTTGAACCGTTCAAGAATCAGCTATGCCATTTCTGCTGACCCGATCGTGTCAAGACCCTATCTCGAGCAGTTTTGGGAGACTGCGGAGCATGACTGCATGGTAACCCCCAACGTTATAAGGGCTACCGTTGCTGGTCAAGCTATCACTTTCTCTGAAGATACTATTAGAAGGGTCCTTCAATTCAGAGATCTCTCGACCGACCCGACAGCCTATCCAGACTACTTTGTGGACGGCTGTTGGAGGCAAAGAATGGGTTATGTCGGTGCGAGAGACTGTGCTTCATACAAGAAGATGTGGGTGTTAGACCAATGGAGATACTTTGCCCACGTCATGATCATGTGTATCTCATCAAGGAAAGCTGGTAAAGATGCCATGGGTCATGACCTTGCAGCAGCCATGGTCGGGCTTTCTCTCAATAAGGGCTACAACTTCTCCCGCTACATATTCAAAGCCATCAATGACCAGATCAACACAACGGAGAGGTTTCGGTTCTTATTATACCCTAGGTTTGTGCAACTATTGATTAATGACGCGTTGCCAAACCTACCTGCTATAGGTTAGAGACTGCAAGTGAAGAGGGTCGACAAAAGAGTATTCGCACAATTCCTAAAGCCAGGCAGTGTAGATCCTACCCATATGCATACAGAACTCTTTGGCCACCTCATCAATGAAGCATACGTGGCCCCAGGTGACTGGAGTTGGTACAATCACGATTCGAAGCCGGAATTGAGTGAACACTCCGACGAAGAACAGCAACAACAAGCGGAGGAGGTGGATAGTGATGATGGATCGTCTGATGATGGAGATGACGAAGGAGGAAATGATGGTGCTGAGGGATCCGACTCTGAAGAGACTGAGTCAGATTCTTCTGATTATGATGATGTACCATCGCAGGTACACCCACGGAGAACGGCAAAGGTAACCCTACCTGAGTCATCCTCCAAGAGAAAGCGACAGTCTTCTAGCAGCGAATACGAGCCAGACTCTGAATCTGACGCTGCTATACAAAGACAAAGACGAGAAAGCATTCATAAGAACAGGAGCGACAGGAAACAGCTTTCTATCCCTAGTGAGGTGGAGGCTCGGCAGCCAGTACAAGTTTCAGCTGCTAGTCCTGATTCAGCCTCCACCCCACCTTCACCGGTAAGGAATTGGATTTCCTCTCGGACTCACTAAAACCTAGAATACCACATACTCAACAACGCTTTCACCTCTTGGTCTCAACCGTCCTATACTCAGCGACTATCCTAGATAGACCTAAGAGCAAGGAGTAAACTCCCAAAATACTATTTATAAAACGAAATTGCTAGATGATAAAGACGACTCGGACAACCGACTCTCGTGCAATTGCTACCCAAACTGACAAACCACAAGACAGCCGACAACCTCTCTCCTCTCGAACTCAAGATTGGTTAAACACTGACTTTTATGACCACACAAACCTGCTACAACGATTGGCCTAATCGTCTAGATCACAAACACAAAGCAAATTACCCAGAAACCCGAAATCTCACCCAAAACACACAAAGTATTCAAGCAAACCCCCAAGAGAAACAAATTCATGCAAGATCAGAAGCAAATCAATATTCAAACACATTCATTAGCAATAAATCAAGAATCTTTACACTAATATCTGTCATACGCTCGATTAAAACTTGAAAATAATCAAAACATATCATATATTCATCCTAATCTAGGTAGCTATGAGTTTAGCTACTCATAATACTGGAAACATGTTCAGAATTCGAAACAAATGTAAACAGAAGAAAGCGAATGATGAAAACGCGAATTGTAAACCGAATAGCAATCCCCACAAGCAATCCAAGTGATCCTGAAGCTCCAAACTTATCCTTGAAGTCTCTCTGGTCGTCCACAGCCGTAAACAATCAAACTCCTTGAATAATGGCCGCTCAAATCTTTAAATAATCGAAAACTAGGGTTTTGCGACTTTTTGTCCCTTCGCGTGTCGTGAAACAATCTACTCGGCCCTTCGCATGTCGCGAAGGCCAATTTAGTCGGGCCCGGTTCTGGAGATCTTCACGTGTCGCGAGCTTATGGAGCTCACTCTTCGCGTGTCGCGAAGAGTATAATTTCCAACCTTTTTTCTTTTGTATCTCTCCGACTCCGTTTCTTCAGTATAATTCTTTGGTTTATCATGTAAACCTGCAAATTCAACAATAATTTCATTAAGTAACAATTTCTTAAGAAATTTGCTAATAAAACCGGGTAAAACTGGTAAAAAACAAATCTATAAACTTATGTGTTTTAGAACACATCATTTATAATTTGGGCTGACATACATGTTGTTAAGGTTTATTTAAGCTTCATGAGGCTCTGGTTTTAAATATTTTAAAATGTTTTGAGACAAAAAAGTTTTTATGAGAAACGTTATGATGTCCATTTTCAAACATCTTAATGTTTTGGGCTAATGTATGGAAAAGTATGTGTTGACCTTTATAGTCTCTAAAGAAAATATGTCATGAGAAGATAAAGTTTTGGCATGAGTTGCCTTGTTAAACGTATGTTTAACCTTAGGGTCTAAAGAAAGAGGTTTTGCCATAAGTGGTTGAATAACCTTATGAAAATTATACCTATAACATCCTAAAATTTATGGAATAAATAAAAGGACTTCTTGAAGTTTTGGGGAAATAGAGGGATTGATCGGGTAAATAACTCAAAGAACACTCCATATAAAAGCTCTACATGCACAATCCTTAGCTATTTTTGGGCTGATAGTTCTCGGCTGGAGGGAGTATTCGAAGGGTGAGTTCTCGGCTGGAACAATACAAGGAAAAGGGATAAACTTTGGAGGTCGATTTTGCACCAAGACTGTCAAGGATCGTCAAGAGAAAGAAGTTACCAAGATCACAAGCATGAGGTATGAAATCTAGTTCAAAGTCTCATACTTTTCATAATATAGGGTTTTTGAGTTAAGAATGAGTTTTAACCCTAAAAATGATGTTTTTACATGTGTAATGGAATAAAGCGTATAGATTTAGTATCATGGGTGCTAAATAGAAGTTTTGGACGTATAAAGTTCCAACCTTTACATACAAAACCACCGGAATCTAATACATTCAAAACTATGGTTTTCAATGTACTCGGGGAAAATAGTTCACGGTTCCAAGTACTCAGGATCAGGTGAAGCTTGTTCACGACTCCATAGTACTCGGCCATATTCCTACGAGCCAAGTACTCGGTATCATGTAATCGAACGTGGTTCTCGGGTAAGCCACAAGTACCTGATATATTTGCGAGAACTTTCGATGATCACAATTTTAATGATGGTATTAATGTTTAGTGTGTAAAACTAAGCCTTAGGATGGATACATACAGGTGGTGTGAACGCATTAAAGTCGAAGGACCCGACCTAAGCATTAGTATACGTACCCCGTATCTCAGGTGAGTCAAGAACCCATATTTACTTGTTTCTAGGGTGATATGCATACTCATGAAATGTTTATTAAATGAAATATTTATTATATGAAATGTTATGAAATGGATGTTTTATAAATTAATAAATGTTTTATGAAAAGAAAACGAGCAAATGTTTTAAAGAAGTCATTACAAATCTAATCTGTCGAATGAATGGAATTGACAAATGAAGTCTAGGAATGTAATTCCCAGCCTTATGGCATATTTGAGTCATAAGTATAACTGGGGTAGCGCCTATGTGGCCTATCAATGGTATTGCGGTTGTACAACTGGCGAAGGAAGGGTGACGACGGTCACTCGGGGTTAATGTGACCCGGGAATGGAATCACTTTGGGGCTTGAGGGTCCTAAGAGTGATAAAAAGGAAGGGAATCTCCTTAGAGACTTACAGGTCCTTAGGGTGATTGATGAATGGAATGGAATGGACGGAAATACTGGTTTAGATACTTATTGTATGACTTGAATGGAATGTTAAATGAATTTATGAAAAAATGTTTGAATTTACGAATGAACGGAAAATGAATGTTAAGCTCCATTTTTATTATGAATGATAAAACCCTAATTAATGAACGAACAGTAAACAATTTTATTAAATTGAATGAAAGACTTGAACTAACCAGCGTTAGCTGACTTTTAGTATGCATGGCAGGTTAAGGATATAGAATGTTGAATAGATGATGCTTGGCTACTCGAGGAGTTACCCGATGATAAGAGACTTCCATCCCTTATGTTTTGTTTAATTGTTGAATGTTTAAAGACCAGTTTTAATTTGTTACCATTTTGGAACACTGTAATGACGTTTATTCCGCTGCATAATGTTATTTGAAGTTTAAGAACCGGTTGTGAATGAGTAAATCCAACACGTGAGGCCTCCCAGGTTTGGGGCCTTACAATACCCCTATGTGGGACGCAAGAAAGATGGCACTGTATAATAATATAGACTTGAGTGGTGAGGATCACTTAAGAACCCATGTTAATTTAAAAGCTATTAAAGACTACAAACCGAGTGGCAACGTCTTAAACCTCTGAGTTCTTGATTGCCGTGGTAATGAGTTCTTCATAGCAGTAAAGTTTTAGGTCGGTGAGAGATTCACCAAAGTCTCAACAGCGTTCCAAGTTTCGTTAGAGTCATGGATGGCGTTACATAACGCATGACTGGTAGCGGACTCATGAGCTACATGTTCATGCTAGTCACATATGAGAGACCTCCAACAATAAATCCTTCATGGCTTGCCACTTACTTATATGCACGATATCAATTATATGTTATGTTAAAGAGTCTAGGTATATTACGTAGTCAAGTATTGTATGATATTAACCATGCAAATACAAGTAAAGATGACAAGGAGTTTTTGAGTTTTTAATTCAAACTCAGAAAAGCCTTATAAACAGTGATTCATTGAACACTTGCCATAAGCACACGAATGAGAAAAAATGACTATATGATTAAAGTATTATGAAAATGTTTTCAAGTATACCTGATTATGATTCGGTTAACGATAAAGATAGAACTCACCAGCGCCAGCTGACTTGTTTTAGTGTATATATCAGGTACTCAGGATGGACCTCAAAGGTGAAGGCTACTTGAATAGAAAAATGACATCCAAGAGAGATATAGTTATAAACAATATGTAACGTATATTACTAGCATGTTTGTAAAACTTAAGTTTCCGCTGCTATATATATATATATATATATATATATATATATATATATATATATATATATATACACATACATATATCCTTTCAGTAATTAAACCGTGTTGCTAAAGAGTAAATCCAACGTACGAGGCAACGTGGGAATCGGGGCGTCTCAAGTTGGTATCAAAGAACTAGTTGAAGAGATTCAGACATCCCTAAATGTCTGAACTTAAACTGAAAATGGGACCACGGTAATGGATGTCAGCACAAGTAGCCTACATTTTAGACATAAGATAGGAATCCAAGCATCAGAGTTATTATGGAAAGGGAGTGTTTGAAACATGGAAGTAAAGTTAATTATTAATTACAACTGGCCACTTTCATTAATATTTTTCATTACCTGTAGACTTCTGAATTATTGTCTAGCCTAATAACAACGGTATTCTTTTCAGGAACTCTTAGAAATGGTTGGAGCTTGATCGGCTGTCGAATGGACCGGTCAAAGATAGAGAATTAGTGTGTCCTAATCAACTTAAACTAGTTAGGGTAAGAAGGGGGTCGAACCACGAAGAGTTTGTAGCCGTCGCTTAACTTCAATCGATAAAGTGATTTATTAAGTTGTAATGAGTCTTTCTAACCAAACACAAGCAATGACTGAGAAGTAAATTAATAACTTCAACAAACAAAGATTCTCAAGTACCAATTAACATGTAAACGATCACTAGCAATCAAATAACAAGTAAAAGGTTTGATTTGTAAACAATGATTAAAAATGAATCACTCCCGGGTTCACGTTAATTAGTAATTAGGAATCACCACGCCAAAGATATGAGTTCAAATAATCACAAATGTTATTTTGGTTTATTATATCAAATTCCTGATCAAGAACATCAACAATCATCTATCATAAGCAAATGGTGCAAGAAAACCTTCACAAATGAATTATGGACAATTGTAGGCAATATAGCCTTAGAACAATAAACAAACCTTAACACAAACCAAATGTTATAGCAATTATCATCTCACGAGGTCAATGATGCAAGAAAATCTTAACACTCGTAAGTTCATAACAATACAAAACGCAATGATTCAAGTATTTCAAAACAAACGATTACAAGAAACAGTATCTCAATTCTTTAGCCTATCATAATAATAAAGAAATCAAATACCGTCACTAAACGATTTTTCATCTAAAATTAATCAACTAAAATTCTAAATCTCGTGATACAAACTAAATAAAAACACAATAATATAACCTCCAATTCTTTTCCTCGATTAGCGAGCAAAAACACAAAACAAATTGATTTCTTCTTCCTTGTCTAGCCGTCAAACACCCCCCTTATTCGAATTTGCCGTTTCAAGATACAAAACTCCACACACCAATTTCCTCCTGAAACGTGCGCAAGGCACTCCCAAATTGCCGTTTTTTCGTTTTTTCTTTCCTTCCTTTCTGGTCAATGTCCAATCTCACCAAACCATCCTTTTAATTTCCTTGCATACCATTGTTTACTTGGCCCAAGCTTCCATCTCATTTAATCTTCATAATGCTCGTTAGTAATAATTAACTCCAACTAAGCACCTGCAATTCAAACAAACAAATGTATCAATTCAATTTAAATTAAATTAACTATTTAGTAACAATCCATTAATTGAATAGTGTCTCGTAACCAAATTATATTAAATTAAGACTTTAGTCTATTTAGCTCAATTGAGTTATTTTAGCTTGTTTTCTCCAATATATCCTTAAAACATAAAATTAAATATATTTAGCACGTGTAAAGCAACCGCTGATCAGAGCTCGAGGTAGAGGACCATGGTAGAGGCCGTGGTAGAGGCCGAGGCCGACCACCCGTTAACAGGAGACAAACCGAAAAGTGTTCTCATCAGGATAATGAGATCCATGAGAATAATGATCATGTATCTCATTCCGAGTCGGAGACACGTCGAGTCAATTCATGAAGAGTGATTTATATTAGAGCCTAAAGTAAGAACAACTATAGTAGAAGAGGTAGGGCTGGTGTTACAAGCCACCTTACAGAAGCATTAAGTAAATCATTAAAAGAATCAAAAGATGAACTAAATCAACTTCTAAAGAAAGAGTCACACGGTAGAAGAAGAAACTACGAGTCAGATAGTGACTCAGATACTAGACTGAGGCATGGATGTACGTATAAGGCATTCAGAGACTGTAATCCACTTAAACTGGATGGCAAAAAAGATGCCATAGCTACTTATCATTGGATCACAAGAATTACTGCAATGATTAACCTTAGTGAATGCTGAGAAGATCAGGCATTCAAGTTTGTTGTTCATTCTTTCATTGACGAAGCTCTAAGCTGGTGGGAAACCGTTAAGCTGTCCAAGTCAGCTGAGTCTATCAAAAATATGAAATGGGACGAATTAAAGGGGCTCATTATCAAGAATTTATGTCACCAGAACGAGAATGATAAAGTTGAGTCCGAATTTATGACTTTCAAGGCTGATAGTATGACACATCGCCAGTATACGTCAAGATTCAATGATGACATTCTATTTCAATCCCGTACTTGTTCAATAATGACATTCTTATATTATTTTACTTTATTTTATGCAATAATAACATTCTATTTCAATCCCGTACTTGTTCAATTCAATGTGTCACATTAATTTTTATTTCAAAGGGTATCAATTCAAAGTTTCAACCTTACATTGTTTATTATTTTCTGTCATATATGTAACATAACTATGTATATTATATATATATATATATATATATATATATATATTATATAAATATATACGTTGTTATATTAACTTAATCAAAAATAAAACTTATAAGTCTTAATCATGTATGTACATCTTTTATTTTATCATATATATATATATATATATATATATATATATGTATTTATATGTATATATATATATATATATGCTTATATTAAATAAATCAATTGTACTACTCTTAATTTTAAAAAAAATGGAGCTTTTCCCTTTATAAAATAATTATAATAAAATAAATAATGTCTAAGTTTCTATAAAATTTATAGAAACTGTTTTATAACTAATTTAAATACTTAACTATAATTAATTTTAGTCTTGAACCCTTGCATAGCAATTGAAACCCCCTCAATGCCTTTGAACCCCACCTTATTCGCTTGGACCCCCACTTTGAACCCTCTGCCTTTGATTGAACGCTGGGCTTTATTTTGACTCTGAAAAGTCAACCCAATCGAAATAGGTTTCAAGTTACGCGAATTCAAAGCTGTTATTACACGCGGATCATGCGGAAACGTTATACGACCAGTTTCAAATGCTCATGATGAACCAATTCAATCGAAATCAAGAGTATTAACTCGTAAATCATTTCCCGTAACTAGCCCTTATAATCCAAACTTAATTTGTGCATTTCATTTGAAATTGAATCCTAATAACGAATCAGACACTTGTGCGACACCTGCTATCACCCTCTTAAGTCTCAAATCCAACTCATTTCACTGCTGGAACTCGATTTCAGTCCGAAGAACATGAAGTTCTCGGCTCCGGTCGATCTCACCCTCGTCGCAACCATTTCAGGTAATTAAACCACCTCTCTACTCGTCTTGATCTTCTAAAAAAAATCCCTGTCGTTTTGGTCTCGTATCTTTGCTTAATCGTTGTCGATTTGGGGCTGGGGTTTCAGGTGGGACGATTGGGGAAGAAGGGTCTCAAGACCCTTATGTTAAAACCGAAACAATCAATTTCCTATCAAGGCTTTATGCCCAGTTCGACCGGTTAAAGCTTGGGACATTTACAGCAAATGTCGCGGATTCGACCCGACCTCTGACCATTTTTTGTTTTTATTCTGTTTCTTGTTTTCCTTGCTTAGCACACCCACTCACACACACATATATACATGTACATACATATATATATATATATATATATATATATAAACTCATGTATTCCTTTTATAAATTCTTGGAGATTAATACATATTTAACTAAACAAACATATACAAGTTTTAAATATTTTTTTTATAAACTTTTATGGGTGTGTAATCATATACATATATATATATATATATATATATATATCATATAAAAATTATCGTTTTAAACAAATTCTTTTATAAATGTTCAAGGGTTTACAACAAATATCATTTTCAAATAAAAATATACATGTTTATAACTGTAATTAGTTATTTTAATTATTTCAAACGTATAACGAATGATATATGAGCATCTACGCTTGTATTATTTTGTTACTAGTATATATCACTAAAGGATAACAAATGTTTAGTGCATTTCATAAACCCCATTATTTTATAAACTTTTCAAATTATAAAATAATTGTGATTGTAACATCTCGACTTTTATTAAACTAAAAAGTTTTATATATATATATATATATATATATATATCTAATTGTCTTAATAAGATATTTATTATAAATTGAAAATAGTATTATATTGTTGACACCTAAAATCCCTCTTATAAATAAAATTCATAAAACATTTTTTGAAATATAAATGAGGTTACTTTTATAAACTCATTTGCCTTATAAAGTTTTACAAATTATTTATTTAATTTATCTTTTTATATGAATAATTTAAAGCAATTTTTATACCTTTAATTAATAATTTATTATGATTAAATTATTTATTAATTAGGTTATTATTTTACACTAAATTTTTTTCATGGAATTCAAATTATAAATAAATAAAGGATTTGTTTTTTTTAACGGAAAATAAAGGATTTGTTTAGTTATTCATTATTTATTTATTTATTTATTTACAAACAAAAGAACACTACTTATTTATTCATTTATTTATTTACAAGCAAAAGAAAACCATTTAATTATTCATTTATTTATTCAAATTATAATCAATTGATTAACAAATTTACATAATCATCATTTGAATCTTAATAATTATTTTTCTTATTAAAATGAGAGAAACCTACATTAATCCCCTTGCGCATTAGGATTCTCTTGTTCATTTTGTACAAATTATTAATACATATATATACTTCTTCAAAACATAGGTTAATCTTGTGGTTAACTAGAACACTTGTGCAAAAAAACATATTTGTGTTATCATCAAGCTACTCATTGCAGGGTGAGTTACATAGCCCCACATTTTACATTTTTATATTTTTGGGGTGAAACATGATTACATTTTGAACTATTTGCAATTTATACAATTCAAACAATGTATACATGTGTGTATTTTTATGCTTTATGTTTAGAACACTTTAGTTAAACTACAATTAAAACAAGTACACTCATTAACTTCGTATAAGCCGACGGTAACAATAATAGATCTATTGAAATGACACATCCACCCATGTAGGGTGATTGTTTACCGAAATTACAAGGGTAACACGAGTTTTATGCCTAACATGTCAACAAAGGTTTGATTGTGCACCCAGTTGCTTTAGTTGTTTCTACATATTTGCAAATCTATACCATGTTACATAATAAATTGTACACTACATTTTGAACGTATTTGTAGAGTCAAAACCTATGTAAGCTCACCAACTATTTTTAGTTGATCTTGTTTTTGATCTTGTTTTTCATCATGTTTCAGGTGCAAATATTTGAGATTTCATGCAAGATTCTTTACTTAGGGATGAGACCTAAAATGAATAAAGATTTGAACATTTTATGTAATTTGTTTGGTTGTTTGTTGAACTTATGTTTATGAATATTGGTTTTAATAATTATATGGAACTTAGTTTGATCATGTGCATATGAACAATATCCATGTCCCGCCCCAACGTATTCCGCCGTTGGTTGGGGTGTGATAACTGAACCCTCCAAGAAATGGAACGACCCTGTCAAAAGGCCAGGTAAGAGTTTATCTGGGCCCAATGATAAAAGGATGAAAATCGAGGAAATTAGATTTTGTAAGAAATGTGAGAGAAAACACTCACGAGAGTGTAACTCGGGGTCAAATCTTTGTTTCAAATGTGGAAAGTCAGGACACTATATTCGTGATTGTCCAAAAAATTTTAAATGTCATAATTGTAGAAGATTAGGACATTTAGCAAAAGATTGCAGATAGAACAAAGCTAAAGGTTCTGCAAAATAGAAAGGAAAAGTAATAGAAAATCCACGAGTGAAACAAGAGCTTATGCTCTTAAATAAGAGGAAGCAAAGAGAAACCTTGATGTTGTGTTAGGTGCGTTACGAATCAATAATGTTAACGTATCTAATTTATTTGATTCTGGTTTAAATAGAAGTTGTATAAGTACTTCATTATGTTCATTATTAAAGAACCCAATAAGAAAGATAACAAACACGTTTAAGGTGGAGACTGCCATTGGCAAGTCCACAACAGTTACAGAAGCAATTGATGATTGCTTAATAGAGCTCGAGGGTCATAAATTCTCGGCTAAGTTGTTCCTTTTTGCATTAGGAGGATTTGATATAGTACAAGGGATGGATTAGATATCATCCAATGAGGCATAAATTATTTGTAAGAAGAAGATAGTTCATCTCAAAGCACCCGATGGCAGCTCAATCACAATACACGGTGACAAAGAATGTATAATACCAAACATCATTTCTTGATGAAGGCTGAAAAATGCATAAAGCGAGGATGCGAGGCTTATTTGGCCTTTGTCATTTATGAGAAAGTGAAAGTAAAAGAAACGAAAGATGTGCCCGTGGTGTGTAATTTCCCAGAGCCTAAGGACTTGCCAGGAATACCACCCGATCGGGAGATAGAATTTCAAAATTACTTAGTGCCAGGAGCCCAGCCCCTTGCGAAGCATCGTACCGATTGGCTCCATCATAAATGAAAGAGTTAATGACTCAATTGCAAGATATTTTGAGTAAGGGATTCATTAGACCAAGCATATCCCCATGGGGTGCATCGGTGTTGTTTAAAAAGAAGAAAGAAGGTAGTATGCGAATGTCCATCGACTACTTGGAGCCGAATAAGCTCACAATTAAGAATAAGTACCCATTACCTTGGCTCGATGATTTATTTGACCAATTGAAAGGGGAAAGTTGGTTTTCGAAAAAAAAGCCTTCGATCTACGTATCGTCAATTAAGAGTTAGAAAAGGAGATACATCCAAGACAATGTTCCGGACCAGATACGGACACTACGTGTTTCTCGTAATGTCTTTCGGATTGAAGAATGCTCTAGCAGCATTCATGGACTTAATGAATAGAGTATGTCGACCGATGTTAGATTGATCAGTGATAGTATTTATAGTGACATCTTGATCTACTCAAATAATGAGGGTGATAATGCGTGTCATCTGAGAGAAGTGTTAGAGACACTATAGGGAGAACAGTTGTTTGCAAAGTTCTCTAAGTGTGCGTTTTAGCTTCGAAAAGTTCAATTCCTAGGCAATGTGATAAATGCAGACGATATTATGATAGATCCGTCAAAAGTAGAAGCAGTAATGAAATGGAACCCGCCAAAGACACCTACATAAATTCGCAGTTTCTTAGGATTGGCCGGTTACTACCGACGATTCATACAAGATTTCTCCAAGATTGCTTAACCTTTGACAAGACTTACAAAGAAGGAAATGAAGTTCACTTGGAATGTAGAACAAGAGAATTCATTTCAAGAGCTAAAGAAAAGATTGACAAAAGCTTCGATGTTGACTTTGCCGGAAGGAAATGAGTTTTTGGTAGCTTACTATGATGCCTCATATCAGGGTTTGGGATGCGTACTTATGCAAAGATGCAAAGTTATTACTTAAGCTTCACGTCAACTTAAACCTCATGAAGTTAACTACACAACCCATGACTTAGAATTAGCCGCAATAGTTTTTGCCCTGAAGATATGGAGACGCTATCTCCACGGAGTCAAGTGTACCATTTATTCAGATCACAAAAGTTTAAAGTACTTCTTTGAACAAAATACGAGGGAGAGGCGATGGCTAGAATTAATAAAAAAAACTATGATTGTGAGATCCTTTACCACCCAGGAAAAGCAAATGTAGTAGCTAATGCCCCGAGTAGAAAAGAGGAACATCCTCCTATTTGGGTAACAACATATTAGTTGATAATCACATCAGATTTCATGACATTGATAGAAAAAAGCCCAGACTGAGGCTTTAAGAGATGAAAATGTAAAAAAAGAACGGATGGTAGGACAACAGGGAAAGTTAGAATTTAACACTCATGGTGTGAGAACCAGGTTGGGTAGTGTCACACCCCCGCCAACAGCGGAATCGCGGGAGCGCGACGAAATTGAATACGAGAACACATGGCATAAAGAAATACTAAAAGTATTATTAATAAAAGCAAATATTTTGTTACATAGTTCGAACTGAAATTTACAAACAACTAGATAGATTTTATTTTGTTTGTCTCTAAGGCCTCATGCGTCCTATGGTGACATGATCTTCATCTCTAAATTTTACTTGTCGTTTCCTGAAAACATGTAAAAATAAGGGTCAACTAAATAGTTGGTGAGCAAACATAGGTTTTAATAAGATATAAGAAATACGGTTTATGATATACGATACATGAGAATACGATATAAGATGTACGATACAATTCAAGAAACAAGATTTAAATATTCATTACATTAAACCCAATACATGAAGTCCACAACCAACCCTAGTGATTGAATGCCCTCTAATGGATTTAAAGTCCACCAAATCATGAATGTCGGATTTCGATCATTCATCACCCTTTACCGGGTGGTGGATGGGTATGTCACACCTATGTATCCATTATTGTACTAAAGTTGGCTTATTAAAGTAAATTTTTGTGTATGAGCTATGAGAGGGACATTACGAATATGAATAAGCAATCATGTAGTCGCTGTTTAATCTTGTAAAGTATATAGAAAATATTGTTATGTTGAATTGCCTGAAAATGTTTGTTGAATATGATGTAAGACATGTTTTCACCCCAAAACATAAAGAAGAAAAATGGGCTATGAGAACTCACCTTGATGACTAATGATTTGACCGAATGTATGCAACCTTAATGGAAGTGCCTTAAACTAAGCAATGAAATTAATAAGAGGAAGATTTGCGAATTAGGACGATGAATGATTTGATGCTTTAGGGTTTGAAAGAATGAATGGGAGATAGAGTTAAGACGTGGTCAAAATCTAAGGAAAAAGTATTTTGATATGTTAAAATAGTTTAATATGTCTTAAATATTATAAATATCATCAAAAGTTATGGTTTTAGACAAGAAGGTAGAAATTCAAATTTTGAAAGAAAACAAGGGTAAAGAAAAGTACGATTATAAGTCAGCAAACAATTTTTAAAAAATATTGTATTTTACAGGTAGTTAATTTAGCAAATTCAAAGCAATTCTTATTTAGAAAACCTTTTCATTTAGGCAATGGATCATTGCCAAAAATGGGAGCAAGATCAGAGATATAGAATTCACCATACTACGTTGTTTTGATAATTTTGAAAGTTATACTACGAATTAGGGTGCCAATATTATATGGTTTTAAAGAGTATTCCAATATCTTTAATTTAAAAAATATAGAACAAATTTGGATTTGTATATTAGGAGATATGGCCTCGTAAAGTCGGTACAATTATTCTGTTAAAAAATCAGATTAGGCCTTTGATTTTATTTTAATTAGTTGAATAACCAAACTTGGACTCTTTAAGTTAGTTTTAGACTCAGAAAACACATGATTTGAAGTTATTATGACCAATATATGATCGAGAGAAGTTGATTAAAACATTCTGTCCACAAAGTAAAATTACACGTATACTTTGTTTTTAAGGTTTTTAGATAATGAAACACCAAAACAAGTCATGACAATTCATTAGACATTTATTTATGTTGTAATAGATGGTGATTATGTTATCAAGAATGTTCCAAAGCATCGGCAGAGCCACTTTTGAAATGGAACATCATGTAGGATTCACAGAATGCGGCGGCATAGCCGCCATTGCAAACGGGATCGTATGGTTGATTGATTAGGTTAGCTTGATTGTGTTACTTTGATTATGTTTAAAGTTAAGAAAAACAAAAGATAGAAAACCATAATAGGAGAAAAAGAGAGAGATGAAGAACATGGTTAGAAGATTAAAGTAGTAAAACTAGAATGCAAGATTGAAGGACTAGAACTTTGAAACAAGATGGAAGCTTACCTTGAGGGCCTTCACAAAAATTGGAGGTAGATGGCTGATTGTTTGTGCAAGAGGGGAGGTTTAGGAGTGGTTTGAAGTGAATGAGCAAAGAATCAAGCACCCTAGGCCATCTATTTATACTAGAGGATGCAAGGGAGTATATATGGAATGTCTTGGAAACTAAGTCAAGGAAGATGCCCTAATTCAGCCTCCAACCATCCCCCAAGGCCGTATTTTCAAAATTTAAGTATTAAGGATGGACATATAGGTCCCTCAATTTGTTAAGTGAAGAGTAAGTGCACAAAACGTTCTAGTTTTAGAAATACAGACTTTTAAAACGGTAATTTATGAAAGTATGATGTTTATTTTCTTAAATGAGTTGAATTACTTCATTAGGCATTAAAGGTTGATACATTGATCATGTTTTAGTGGTAGGTGAGTAAAGCATGTCGGTAAAGTGTTACATTGGTTTACACATGCGTAAATTCATCGTTTTACAACTTTCAGAGTTTAATTAAGGGAAGTTTTGTCCACGAAAGTTGTTCTATAACAAGAACGAATATGTTGAGCATTTAAAAAAGAATTAAGGTTATATTAGACATGGTTGTAGGTAGTAGATGGCACGCAGTAAACGAAGGTTTAGAAGGCTAATGAAGATTATACCCCTATATGGAATGAAAGAAAGATGGCACTATACAGTAATATAGACTTGAGTGGTGACGATCACTTTAAAACACATGTTAATGTAAAGGATTTTGAAAAGGCAATGTCTTCAACCTCTGAGTTCTTGATTGTCGTGGTAACGAGTTCTTCATAGAAGTAAATTTTTAGGTTGGTGATAAATTTACCAAAGTCTCAAAAGCGTTCCAAGGTTCGCTGGGGTCATGGATGGCGTTACATACTACATGACTGTTGGCGGACTCATGAGCTACGCGTTCATGATAGTCGCATATGAGAGACCTCCGACAGTGCCTGTGTGGCTTGCCACTTAGTTATATGCATGATATAAAGTATATGTTATTTTAAAGAATCTATGTATATTACCTAGTCAAGTTCTATATGATATTAACCATGCAAATACAAGTAAGTAAAGATGACAAGGAGTTTTTCAGTTTTTAACTCAAACTCAAAAAAGCCTTATGAGTAGTGATTCATTGAACACTTTCCATAAGCACACGAATGAGAAAAGATGATTATATGATTACACAATTATGAAAATGTTTTCAAGTATATCGGATTGTGATTAAACTATCATATAAAGTATATGTTATGTTAAAGAGTCCAGGTATATTACCTAGTCTAGTACTATATGATATTATGCAAATACAAGTAAGTAAAGATGACAAGGAGTTTTTGAGTTTTTAACTCAAACTCAGAAAAGCCTTATGAGCAGTGATTCATTGAACACTTGCCATAAGCACACGAATGATAAAAAATGATTATATAATTACACTATTATGAAAATGTTTTCAAGTATACCAGATTATGATTCGGTTAACGATAAAGACAGAACTCACCAGTGTAAGCTGACTTGTTTTAGTGTGTATATCAGATACCCAGGATGGACCTCAAAGGTAAAGGCTACTTAAATAGAAAACTGACATCCAATAGAGATATAGTTATAAACAATATGTAATGTATATTACTATCATGTTTGTAAAACTCAAGTTTACACTGCAATATATATATCCTTTCAGTTATAAATTATGTCGCTAAAGATTAAATCTAATGTACGAGGCAACCCATGAATCACGGCATCTCATTAGTGCTACACTAGACCTAGTGGGTAAAGATTTAAACCCTCGGTGATTTGGGTTGGGTATTCAAGCAAAGTTTTAAAGTTTTAGGTAAACCTTGTGTTTTTTGTCGGTACGTCTTCCCTTTTCTTGTCTTTAGGTTCAAATGACTTCTAGCGGGAGCCATGGAGTGTTAAATCTTGAGGTTGAATGTGACATCCGAAAAATTTACATTAACTTCGTTAACCCAAATCCAGTTATTTCTTAACTCAGTTAAAAACCACAAGGACTATTTATACCATAAACTCAAACACATGAAGGTTCAGGGACTAATTATATAATTAGCCAAAACTCAATCCTTTGACTTCTGAAAGTCAAAATCAAGTCCCCTTTGATCCATTTCAATTCGTATAACCTCAAATCGGTTCAAATTAGCGACTGTTATGGCTTGCATTGATGAGCTCGACCCCATCATAATCATTTCCAAACGTTTTAATGTCCCTTATGATAGTAATTTAACCGCATTCATCCCATTTAACCGAAACCGTCAAACTCGTTACTAGACACTATCGATTCGATCATTTGATTCAATATTTTTTAAAGCAAACACCCTACACACCTAAACCGAGTCTTCCAGAAGCGTTTACACACATGAATTTGATCATAGTCAAATCCAGAGTCGCCGGAGGCTATCAATTCGATACCCAAACAGGTAATCAAACATTTCCCCATACTCTTTTCAATGTCTAGATTGAAAGCCCCATCAAATCCAGGACTTATAACATCGAATTGGTGATGAACCAATTCTAGGGTTCATCACACTACGAGTTTAATCGAACACTGATCCAGACTGAATCTCAATCAAATTAAGACGCAGGGATAGTTTCGAAATCCCTCAATCTATAAAAGCCCTATGATTCCAACAAGTAATCTTATAGAATTCGGTCAATTTGATTTTGGTTTCATGAACTAGGGTTTCGGTTTTTAAAAAAATAGAATTAACGAACTTAAATGCGACGATTTTGAAATTAAACTTAATCACAGGTTCGCTATAACCCGAGTAAAAAAACCCCTATACTACCTTGCTCAATCGTGGTCGAAATCGTGGGTTTTGGGACTGGTTCTTGGTTCGGATCGCATAAAGGGGAAGAACACAGTAACTTGGTATGTTAAAATGAATCGAATTCGGGTTTTGTTGCGAATACCCTAGCGGGTGGACTAGTTAAGACTGAGTGTTGGTGTGGGTGAGACCCGAGTTTGAACCTCACCAGCAGCTTTTATTTTTGTAGCCTCTTTTTGAGTATTATTTTAAAACAAAATCATTTTTTTATATTATTATGTTAATATTTTTCAGCCTCGGAAACCACCTGTACGCTCGGGATTGATTTTATAACCCATTTTTAATATTCTTTCACACATTTATGATAATATGTTTATATTATTATTTAACCTATAACCCCGAACAAAATAATATATTCATATTATTCTCAAACCGTAATTCAAATTAAAAATAATACATTTATATATTATTTTCGCCACATTGTGTAACATTTCAAAAAAATAAATAATGTATTTATTTATATTATTATCCATGTTATTATGATCCGGATACAATAATAGTTTTACTGTTTTGTCACAAAATTTAATTATCGTGTTATATCTCTAAGTTTAAAATAATATAATAATTTATATTATTTTCCTAGACCATTATTAAATGGCGAAAACACACGAACATATTTTATTAAATATTGTTATTTGTATTAGAAACGTTCGACACGAAACGCGTATATTTTAATTATTATATCAAGAAATCCTTATTCTCGTGGACAAGTTCGTCTAACCAATGATCCTAAGTATATTTTACGTTCGATTTTTCCGTGTCGTTGTCACAAACTCTTACGCGTTCCTAACTGTCACATCTTATTCTAGGGCATTCATAGATTGTCCGCGTGCAATCCAATTGTGGTTGGTGTTGCATCCTTGCATGGTGTTAATTTCTACGCTCTACTCAAACTCAGGTGAGTTTCACGGCCCCATTTTACTTGTTTTCCTATTGGGGGGAGAAACATGCATACTCACAAACATTATTTTACTTGTTTTCCCGTTGGGGAGAAACATGCATACACACAAACAATATTTTACTTGTTTTCTCGTTGGGGGTGAACATGCATACAAACGAATATCATTTTACTTGTTTTCCCGTTGGGGAGAAACATGCGTACAAACAGTCATCATCTTACTTGTTTTCCCATTGGGGAGAAACATGCATACGAACAGGCATCTGTTACTTGTCTCCCAGCCAGGGAGAGACATACACACGGACATGGATCACATAGTATTTCATTACCACTTGTGTACCTAAGTGCAAATATAACATGCAAAGTCCTTACACACTCGGACCGTTAATATATGGAGTATAGCGAGGAAATTTGAGTAGTACTACTGGGTTTGACAAACCCCACCCGGGTTAGTCGCGCTAACTTGATTGGAGGTCTAACGGGTGTAAATTGTCCTAAACACTTGCCATTGTTGATGTTAGCAATGGCGAAAGTCATCTCAAACATAAACAGTCAGCTTCGGTTGCGAACGCTTAGACTAACTTGTACATTGTCTAGCTAGCAATAGGTGTGCCTTACGTATGTGGATCCTGCAAGCACACAAACAGTTTATTTACTTGTAAACCTGTGAACTCATCAACCTTGTGTTGACACTTTTTCTTACATGTTTCTCAGGTCGCTAAGGCACAAGTTACACACTTAGGACATGCATGGAGTCCTACTATCATTTCATCCTCATGCAAACATTCAAAACAATTTACTTGCTTTATTAAACTAAACTTGGGCGCTCTTGTTTTGCACATTTATTTTCTTATTTAAACGCTTCCGCATTAACTCAGAAATTTTATGATATTACATTTATGTCCCATATAGCGTCGTTTGATGTAACTAATGACTGAGATCCTGGTTTGTCACGCACCAAACGGTAAAACTCCGTTAGTGGAATTTGGGGGTGTGACAGATTGGTATCAGAGCCATTGGTTATAGAGAACTAGGGTTGCATACTAGACTATAACCGCACACATGCATTAGTTACATGACACAGACACTCATACATGACACACATAGCATCCAAACATACATTGCATTGCATTCATGTTGGCATCATTCATACCACCCTCTGTTGACATGGAACACATCATTCGCATTGCATCATCATTCCAAGTGGCGAAACTCGAGGAATCACCAAAACAAAATTCACTCCCGTCCTTAGACAGCAAGACGGAGCCTTCGGAGGAGTCACTTACACCACCATCACCTGTCGGGTATGGTGGGCTTTATTAGGTCCATATTATGGACGACACTCAGCACTAGCACGCGTCTCTTTGGGAGTTGGGATTGTCGTAGGAGAGTTCCTACTGTACCCACTAGCAACAATGCGCCGAGTGAAGGAAGATCGTTGCACACATATTGCCGAATCCATTGACACGTAGATGTCATCACTTTCCCGAGCCATGGGCTCGTGTCTTTGGTCGATATTCTGTTGAAGATAGATTGACCACAAAGATGGGAACGCATTGCTCATTGCATACTCAGAATCTATCCTGACTCAGTTGGAAGGACGACTATTTTGCTTTTTCCTGTAACTCGTATCCATGAATTAGTTTCACTTCTCGAAGTCACATTTCATGTGCATGTTTGTTTCATATGCATGTCCGCATGTACAATTCGCTGGATTAGACTCTCGTATTATGTTTCAACTTGAGTGAATACTCAGATCAAATGATTCCTGACTACTCATCCTGATATGAGTTGATTAACTTAGGGTTGATGACTAAGCCTTCCGATAACTTATCATCTCTAACAACACTCTGTACTCAGCAATGCAAACTAAAGGACATTATGACACAGGACAGGGAGAACTAGGGTGAGCATGTAAAGCAAATTATCATTACGGGTGCACACGTAATAGTAATTTGAGGTGCATGTAAGTCCTGGTGAAACCTAGTGTGTGGATAAATGGTCCTAATCAGTGATTTACAGACTTAAGTTTCCACTGTAAGTAAAAATTCTCGTAACACGCTCAACGACTAGTTGTTATCGTTAAACCTGTTCGACAGATGATAGACGTGACTATCATATTGAAAATGTTTACGGACACACTAAACTATCATCAATAGGATCCATCCTCTTATGTCACTCATGTAAGAGTCTTAGTGAAATTAAGACTCTCATCTAAACGTGATCACAGAAACCATCTTGATTGAAACTCTAATAGAATCTCATGGTAAACCCATTGACCCCAAGTATGAAAGCGAAAATTGAAAAATTCCTACTAAGCTAGCATGTTATTCCTCCAACAATAAACTCCCTTTGACTCTATTACCTTATCCTGTGACTAATCATTAGTCTAATTAGATTTATATCTCAGCATATCCAGTTGTTCCAATGAAATTAGGAAACGGGGAAATTAATCTAACCTGCCATCAGTTGAACACGAGTACTTAAACAGTCGACCTATTCCTTGCATTACTGGAATCTATATCTCAGTAGATTTTCCTTCCTATATGTGAACCTCTTTCCTTGACCTTTACATTGACCGGCGCATACCTTATAAGCACGGGTCTCATTAGAATTCTCAGTATGACTTCACAATTTTCAAGTTGGTGCAGTCGTACTCCAACTCTATTAGAAACCAAGTATACTATTGAGATAGCAGACAACCAGATAATTGAAGCGACCCACATTCTTAAGGGATGTAAACACAGATTGGTTGGTCATAAGCTTGAGATTAACCTCATGCCGGTCACACTTGGCGGTTTCGACGTAATTGTCGGCATGGATTGGTTAACTAAGAACCAAACCGAAATTGTCTGTCG
Source organism: Smallanthus sonchifolius (assembly GCA_023525975.1). Taxonomy (NCBI): domain Eukaryota; kingdom Viridiplantae; phylum Streptophyta; class Magnoliopsida; order Asterales; family Asteraceae; genus Smallanthus; species Smallanthus sonchifolius. The sequence continues at coordinate 45,210,629 of CM042023.1, forward strand.
TGAGAAAATCGTTTGCATTCCTTTTTCGAGTGGAGAAACTCTTTTTGTTCGGGGAAAAAGGAGTGGTGCAGTCATGGGCATCATATCCTTCATGAAAGCACAGAAATGTCTTCGAGAAGGTCATACTGCTATCTTGGCTCTTGTCGCCGAGCAACCATCTGGGGAGAAGAAGGTTGATGATATCCAAATTGTTTGTAACTATCCGGAAGTATTTCCAGGGGATTTGCCTAGTCTGCCACCACATCGTCAAGTAGAATTTCAAATCGACCTAGCACCCGAAGCAGCGCCGATTTCTCGGGCACCTTACAGACTAGTACCCAGTGAATTGCAAGAACTATCCACTCAACTACAAGAGTTAATGGATAAAGGCTTCATCCGATCTAGCTCATCACCATGGAGAGCTCCAGTCTTGTTTGTCAAGAAGAAGGACAGGACTTTCCGCATGTGCATCGACTATCGTGAGCCGAACAAAGTGACGATGAAGAATCGTTATCCTCTACCTCACATAGATGATCTGTTTGATCAACTCCAAGGATCAAGCTTCTATTCCAAGATAGATCTTAGATCTGATTACCATCAACTGAGAGTCCAAGATGAGGATATCTCTAAGACTGCCTTTAGAACTAGGTACGACCATTATGAGTTTATGGTCATGCCTTTCGGGTTAACCAACGCACCAGCGGTGTTCATGGACCTCATGAACCACGTGTGTAAACTCTGCATTGATCAATTCGTCATCGTTTTCATTGATGACATCCTCATCTATCCCAAAAACAAGGAAGAACATTAGTAGCACCTATGTTTGACTCTGGAATTGCTAAAGCAAGAGCAGCTACATGCTAAGCTTTCCAAGTGCGAATTCTGGATTCATGAAATTCAATTCTTAGGACATGTGGTTAACGGGAAGGGAATACATGTCGATCCATCAAAGATTGAAGCCATTAAGAACTGGGCAGCACCGACGACTCCGACTGAGGTGCGACAATTTCTGGGATTGGCTGGTTATTACCGTCGATTCATCGAGGGAATTCTATAAAATTGCACAACCCCTCACTGCATTAACTCAAAAGGGTAAAGCCTATAACTGGGGCGATAACCAAGAGTCAGCATTCCCACATCTTAAGCAGAAACTTTGCAGTGCACCTATTCTAACTCTTCCGGAGGAAACGAATGATTTTGCGGTGTATTGTGATGCATCCATTTAGGGTTTGGACAGTGTATTACTGCAATGAGAAAAGGTGATTGCATACGCTTCACGTCAACTAAAGATTCACTAGAAAAAAGCTACACTACTCATGACCTAGAGTTGGGAGCCATAGTTTTCGGACTTAAGATATGGAGACATTACTTGTACGGTACCAAGTGCACTAATCTACACCGATCACAAGAGTATTCACCATATCTTCGAGCAAAAAAAAAAAACTGAACATGAGACATCGTCGTTGGGTCGAGCTCTTGAATGATTATGACTGTGCGATCCGGTATCATCCGGGTAAGGCTAATGTTGTAGCTGATGCCCTAAGTCGAAATGAAACCAAGCCCAAATGAGTTCGAGCATTACAGCTTACTATTCACCCCAGATTACCTGACAAAAATCCGAAGTGCTCAACTTGAAGCCCTGAAAGAGGAAAACCTACCGCTGGAAGGTACACGCGGTATGGAAGCATAACTCAAGGTCAAATCTAACGGCATTCGCTACTTCGTCGTGCGAGTATGGGTTCCAGTTTTCAAAAACTTAAGGGAACTAGTCATGGATGAAGCTCATAAATCTTGTTACTCTATTCATCCAGGTTCCGACAAAATGTATCATGACGTAATGGTGTCGTCTTGCTGGCCAAAGATGAAGGCCGATATAGCCACCTATGTGAGCAAGTGCCTGACTTGCGCGAAGGTCAAATTTGAATACCAAAAGCCTTCTGGTCTTCTCCAACAACCAGAGATTCCCCTGTGGAAATGGGAGAAGATATCCATATACTTTATCACAAAATTTCCATGAACTCCTACCGGATGTGATACCATTTGGATAATCTTTGATCGTTTAACAAAGTCCGCTCACTTCTTAGCAATCAAGGAAACAGACAAGATGGAAAAACTTACTCGTATTTACTTGAAAGAAGTAGTCTCTCGGCACGGGGTGCCAATCTCTACCATTTCGGATCGTGATGCACGATTCACCTCCCGTTTCTAGCAATCACTACATAAAGCTCTAGGCACACGTCTAGATATGAGCAGCATACCACCCTCAAACTGATGGCCAGATGGAACGTACTATTCAAACCCTGGAGGATATGTTACGAGCTTGTGTGACTGATTTCAGTAACACTTGGGAGTCTCACCTACCGCTGGTGGAATTCTCCTACAACAACAGTTATCACACTAGCATCAAGACAGCCCCATTTAAAGCACTCTATGGACGGAAATGCCGTTCTCCTATTTGTTGGGCCGAGGTTGGGGATAGTCAACTTACAGGTCCTGAGCTTGTACTTGAAACTTCTGAGAAAATCTTTCAAATTAGAAGCCGTATGGCAGCAGCTCGTGATCGTCAAAAGAGCTATGCCGATAAGCGTCGTAAACCGTTAGAATTTCAAGTAGGGGATATGGTCTTGTTAAAAGTCTCACCTTGAAGGGTGTCATTCGTTTTGAGAAACGGGGCAAGCTGAATCCTCGTTATGTTGGACCATTCAAGATAGTGAAGAGGATTGGTCCAGTAGCGTATCAACTGGACCTACCTGAAGGACTTAGTGGTGTACACAACATCTTTCATATCTCAAACTTGAAGAAATGTCTGGTAGACGAGTCACTCGTGGTTCCTCTTGAGGAGCTACACATCGATGAACATTTGCGTTTCATCGAAGAACGGTAGAAATCATGGATAGGGAAGTTAAAACGTGTAGAATCAAAGACCGATGGCTACAAATTTCTCTAAGTACAAACGCTGTTGATCTCAGAGTTTGTTGCTGACCAACAATCTGTTGCGGACAAGCTTATCTGCTGCGGATACTTGTTCTCCTGCTGAAGAACAAATCTGCTGCGGATAGCCTTATCTGCTGAAGACCAAAGTTGCTGCGGATAAGCTTCTCAGCAGCATCAAAACTTGATGCTGCTGACAGGCAAATCATCAGCAGCTCTGGATGGTTACATCTTGCTGCTGATCAACATCTTTGCTGCTGATAGCCTTGTGCCTTGAAGACAAATAGTTACAGCTGACTATCCATACCAAGCGTCACTGACAACTTTCTGCAAAAGCAACTGACACACTCAAAGCAGAAGGAACTTCAATGGCACAAACAATGACGGACAACAATGTTCTTCTCCAAGCATGCAAGTAATGATGCATAAAGAAGACGCTTCAATAAATTTAACTAGATATAGACAAAACGTGTAATAGTTAGCAAGATATAACAGATCAACGGTCTGTGTTAGATATGATCCTTAGAATCAAGGGGCTGTCTTGATTCTAAGTGAGTATAAATAATCTGTAAACACTTCATTGTATGTGTGCTTTTTGTGCTTTCTGATTGAGTTTCACTTGTAATCGTTTATCTGCAAAAGCTTTAGACAACAGTGTTCTTAAAAGTATTCTTTCTGTCTCTTCGATTACATTTGTGTAGTTGTTATTGTTTCCGCCAATTTCAACTAAGAACAGAACCATCTGTAATTTCATGATCCTACAAGTGGTATCAGAGCTTTGGCTCAGATTAAACAAACTCACACTTTTTTAATCACTTCTGGTTCTATTCTAAACTCTCTCTCTTTCATCAAGTCACCAAGAACAAAAATGGCACAAAGCAACGGGTTTGAAGACATCGGCAGCATCAACCGACCACCAAGATTTGTGTCTGGAGAAGACAACGACATGTGGAAAAATCGCATGGAAAGTTTTTTCTGCTATCAGGAGTACGGAATGTGGAAATCCATCAGGGATGGACCCTACATTCCCATGGTGGCATCTGCTGACTCTGGAGGACCATCAGTTCCAAAGGATCCCTCCAAGTACTCAGAAGAGGATATAAAAAAGATGGAGGTGGATTTCAAGGCACTAGGAGCTATCCAAATGTGCCTTCCAAATGAAGTTTTTCATAACTTTAGAAGTTACAAAACTGCTAAGGAGCTCTGGGAAGCTCTTGAGAAAATGTTTGCTGGCTCGAAGGAAGTCAAAGAGAACAGGAGAGACATCCTGAAGCAGCAGTTTGAAAACTTCGTCTGAAAGGAAGGTGAGTATCTAACTGTTTTATACAACAGATTTACCTATCTTGTAGGAGAGCTGCAATGCTCAAAGGTGAAGCTAGAGAATGAAGATATTCTCAAGAAATTCATCAGGTCTCTACCAAGCTGCTGGACACTTTACACAGTGTCAATCAGAAGAACGGAGAATCTGAAGACTCTCCAGATGACTGAGCTCTTTGGAATGCTAAAAACCTATGAGCTAGAGATGATTCAGGCAAAAGAAAGAAGCTCAAGCTACCAAACAGCCTCAACATCCACCACCACCTCCTCTGTCCTCCATTCAGATCACTCGGGTCCTAGTTCAAGTAACTACTATCCTCCCATCATCACTCATCCTCAAACTCCAATCTCTCAAACAAACAGCTCACCATTTCTCCTAGAAGCTCCTCCTTAAACATCAACCTCTGCTGCTTTTGTTTCTGAAAGCTCAAACAATGTGTCCTTTATCAAGGAGGATCTGGAATGCTTTCATCCAGATGATTTAGAAGAAATGGACATACATCACTCATATGCCATGCTCTCTATAAGAGCAAAGAGGTTCTACTCTAGAACCAGAAGACCCATTCCAAGTAACAACTCCAACACCAGAGTTGGCTTGGATAAAAGCAAACTCAGATGTTACAACTGTAACCTACTGGGTCACTTTGCTAGAGAATGCAAGGCACCAAGAGCAAATCCAGTCACTTCTCAGTCAAGACAAGCTCACCAAGCCCAACCCAGACAACAGCGTCAAGCTACTCCTCCAGTTCAAAAAGCAGCCTGTGCAACTGTTGGAACTTCTGAGTTCGACTGGAGCTTTCAATATGAAGAACTGCCCGTCAGCAATCAAGCTCTAATGACAAACACTACAGAGATACCACCTCAGGTATTTGAACATTTTTGCTCTCAAGCCTGTATTGATAAAGTTTTGGGTTATAGAAAGCACAACCAAAACCTTATAGATCAAAATGAAAAGTTTCATCAGATGAAATCTGAGTTCAAAAAGGTTGAAAATACTTATAAAGAAAAGATTAACTTCCTTAAGAAAGAGATTTTATCGCTAAATCACGAACAAACTAATCTTGAAACTCAGATTAATGATCTACTGGTCAAACTAAAAGCTACCAGAGCTGAACTGGCAGAACAGAAAGTTCATGTTGAAAAATATGTTTTTTCCTCCAAAAAGTTACAAAGACTTTTAGATATTCAAGTCCATGAGAAGGTAAAAACTGGACTTGGGTATAACAATGATCAGTACAATGTTGTTCCTCCTCCCGCTGACTATATTGCCATATACGAACCAAGCTTCAATGTTGAAAATCTTGACACTGCAAACCGAAACCTTAATCCTTCAACGGATGAACGTTTCATCAAAGACTGCACTACCTCATCGGAATCTGAGTCAACTCACTCAGACCATGATGAAACCTGTGCAGTCCCATCTGAAGCTGTTCTGAATAGAGTTGCAGTTCCTGCTATTCTTCCAGCTGTTCTAGCCCATGTACCATTCAAATAGATCAAGATCAGCTATCCTCCAGATGGAAGAAAGCTAGAAAAGGGACAGACATCAGAACCCACAAACCCCAAGCCTCAGTTCATGCCAATCACAAAGAGAAAGGTATTTGATATATGTCGTAAGCCTGAAGAAAAAGTTCCATATGTTCAAAGGACCCTAGAAGAAGCCACCTTTGAACATAACAAAGCTCATCCATGGAACTTCAAGGATCTGTTCCAAAGAAAGGACTATGTCTACCTTTCAAAAGACAAACTGGCAAAATCATGCTTTGTGTGTGGCAGATATAACCACACTGCCAGCACCTGCTTTCATTACCTGGAATATCAAAGACATTCAAAGCATCATGCCTTTGAAAAGACTAACAAAAATAAGAAGGTAAGAAGCTACGAAGACAAAGCAACAAAGTTCAGAAAGTCTCCATCTCCCTCAATAGTGAAGCTGCCTAAATCTCAACAAACTTGCATCATTTGTGGTGAATCAGACCACTTTGCTGCAAACTGTAAGTTTAACCCTTTCAACCAGATCCTTCATCAAGCCCCTCAAAGACAAAGGGTAATGAAGGATCAGCATACATCGGTTGTTAGTCCAGTTAAGCTCAAGAAAACAAAGCAAAAGCTTTCAGCAGCAACCAAATCTGCTACTGACAAGCTAAAATCCTCCACAGCAAGAGTGTCCACTGCTGATAAGGCAAAATCCAAGTCAAAACCCACAGTAGCAAAGAATGCTGACACTTCAACAAAGCTATCAGCAGCAGGATCTGCTGTCAACAAGCCAGAAACATCAGTAGCAAAATCTGTTGCTGATAGTGTGAGGAAAACTAGAAAATCACCAACCAGGCAATGGAAAGCCAAACCATCTTCAAGCACTGTCATTGGTTCCATTGACTACAAACATACTAAAAAGGTTAAACTAACAACAATATTTTTTAAGTCTGCAGACTCTTGGGTTCCTTCTACTAATTAGAAATATATCATGTGCAGGGACAGCCAGGTCACAAGAATAACACTTGGGTGGTAGATAGTGGGTGTTCCAGGCACATGACAGGCAACATATCCATCCTCTCAAACTTCAGACATTTCAATGGAGGATATGTTGCCTTTGGAAGTGACTCAAAGGGAGGATCCATTACTGGACAAGGAATTGTGTCCAACGAAAGAATGAGCATTGATAAGGTCAACTATGTTAAAGAATTGGACTTTAATCTCATGAGTGTTTCCAGGTCTGCGACCAAAAGCATTGGATGCTCTTCACAGATAAAGAATGTTTTGTACTGACTCCAAGCTTATCCACATCTCCTCCAGAAAGCATTTTATTAACTGCTCAGAGAAAAGAAAATCTCTATGTACTGGACATGAATGAAGTCACTCCATCTGGGAGTGTTTCCTGCTTTTTATCAAAGGCATCAGTTGATGAATCAGCTCTCTGGCATAGGAGATTAAGCCACGTTAATATCAAAACTATCAACAAATTGGTGAAGAATAATCTTGTCAGAGGGATTCCTGACAAAGAATTTCAGCTGGAAGACCACTGCATTGCATGCTTAAAGGGGAAACAACACAAAAGCTCTCACAACCCCAAGACCTTGTATACAAATGACACTCCACTGCAACTGCTGCATATGGATCTCTTTGGTCCTACAAATGTCATGTCAATGGGCAAGAAGTCGTACTGTCTGGTGATAACTGATGACTACACCAGATTCTCATGGGTATACTTCTTGAGAACTAAAGATGAAACTGCTGAAATTCTCAAATCCTACATTCTCAGGGTAGAAAATCAAAGTAATCAAAAGGTGAAGATCATAAGGTGTGATCAAGGCACAGAGTTCAAGAACCACACCTTGAACTCTTTCTGTGAAAGCAAGGGGATAGAAAGATAATACAGTGCTCCAAGAACTCCTCAACAAAATGGAGTTGCTGAAAGAAGAAACAAAACTCTTATTGAGTCAGCAAGATCTATGTTGGCTGACTCAAAACTGCCACTCACATTCTGGGCAGAAGCAGTTAGCACAGCCTGCTATGTGCAAAACCGAGTTCTAATTGTCAAACCCCTCAACAAAACACCCTATGAACTTTGGTGTCAAAGAATTCCCTATATTGGGTTCCTAAAACCTTTTGGGTGTCCATGCACCATTCTCATCACACATGGGATTCTTCCTAAGTTTGGTGCCAAATCTGATGAAGGATATTTTGTAGGCTATTCCTCTCAATCAAAGGCCTATCGAGTATTCAATTCAAGAACAAGAATTGTTGAAGAATCAGCAAATTTGGAATGCAAAGAACACATTGTCTGTGAGCAGGGAAGAGGACCAAACTGGCTCTTTGACATAGACTCATTCTCCCAAATATTTGAGCCTCTCACCTTCTCAAATATGGAGTCTACGTCTACACAAGCACCTGCCTCCACTTCATCCACTGACTACAGACTGGATTTTCCAAAATCTTCTGTCAGTCTGAGAAGACCATCAATTGATCCTCCATCAGTTGTGGAAGCAATTGAAGCAGGAACAAGACGGTCTAATAGCACCAGCAACAGCCTGTCTTAAACTGAAAATCTAAATGAAGACTCTTCGGTAAATGTTGTAGATGCTGCTGATGCTCTTGCTGAAAATATTGATGTGGATAATGCGGTTGAAGACTCTTCCACCATGAATAAAGAGGCCCCTAAACAAAATCAAAGCAATCTAGAGCAAGGGATACAGCTGGAGGTGGTACCAGCACAGAGGATCCACAAAGAACATCCTCAAAAGAATATTATTGGTCAAATACACCAAGGAGTTCTCACAAGGAGCAAATCTCATGAGGCCAATATATGCCTGTTTTCTTGTTTCTTATCTCAGGTGGAACCCAAGAAGATAGATGAAGCACTCAAACACAGCAGCTAGATTGAAGCAATGCAGGAAGAATTGCTGCAATTCAAGAGGCAGGATGTCTGGACACTTGTTGATCTTCCACCAGGTAAATATGCTATTGGCACACGATGGGTTTTCAGGAACAAGCAAGACGAGAGAGGCATTGTAGTCAAGAACAAAGCCAGACTTGTAGCTCAAGGCTACACTCAGGAAGAAGGGATCGACTATGATGATGTCTTTGCTCCTGTTGCCAGACTGGAGGCCATCAGAATCTTCCTGGCATATGCTGCATCCAAGAATTTCACTGTCTATCAAATGGATGTCAAAAGTGCCTTTCTGTATGGGAAGATTGGGTGAGGAAGTATACGTCAAACAGCCTCCAGGCTTTATAGATCCTGCACATCCTACTCAAGTGTTCAAACTGGATAAAGCTTTGTATGGCCTACATCAGGCACCAAGAGCCTGGTATGAAACCTTGTCCGGATATCTTCTAAGCAACAACATCAGAAGAGGTGCCATAGACCAGACCCTGTTTATCAAAGATGAAGGGGGAGAAATCTTACTAGTTCAAATTTATGTTGATGATATCATCTTTGGATCAACAAGGAAACAGCTGTGCAAAGACTTTGAGACTCTGATGCACTCAAAGTTTGAAATGAGTTCAATGGGTGAACTAAATTTCTTCTTGGGTTTACAAGTCAAACAGGTCCCAAATGGAATCTTCATCAGCCAATCCAAATATGTAAAGAACATTCTGGAAAGATTCAAAATGGTTGACTGCTCTACTGCAAGAACCCCATGCAAGTGCATCATCAACTGACTCCAGACAAAGATGGCCAAGACACTGATCAACATCAGTATCGTGCAATGATAGGGTCTCTTATGTATCTCACTGCCTCAAGGCCAGATATCATGTTTGCAGTATGCCTTTGTGCAAGATTTTAAGCAGCTCCAAAAGTTTCACATCTTCAGGCTGTCAAGAGAATCTTTAGATACTTAAAGGGTGCCCCAAGACTTGGACTATGGTACTCTAAAAATGACATGTTTAATCTATATGCATACACTGACAGTGACTATGGGTGATGCAACTTGGACAAAAAGTCCACTTCAGGGGATGTCAGTTTCTGGGAGGGAGATTGATTTCATAGTAGTGCAAGAAGCAAACATGTGTTTCAACTTCTACAGCTGAAGCAGAGTACATTGCAGCTTCAAGTTGCTGTGCACAAGTCATCTGGATACAAAATCAAATGTTGGATTATGGGATGACTTTAATGGCAACTCCAATTCACATTGACAACATGAGTGCTATCTCAATCACAAACAATCCGGTTCAGCACTCAAAGACAAAGCACATTGACATCAGGTATCATTTCATAAGAGATCAAGCTGAGATAAAGAGGATTATTTTAACCAAAGTTCATACGAATGAGCAATATGCTGATTTGTTTACAAAACCTTTTGATGAAGCTAGATTTAAATATTTAGTTGAATCAATTGGTATGATGAACTTTGATTAAAATACTTCTCCACTCTATTTTTGTGTTTTGTCTTATGTTGTAAATAAAAGTTATAAGTAAGCAGCATTTTTGTCCTTCAGCTGCTGACAGGTTTAATCCTCAGCAGCAAAAGATTTGCAGCTGACTGCTTTAAGTTATCAGCAGGAACAGGCTTCATGCGGATTTCTTTAAGACTGTCAGCAGCAACATCCTTGCTGCGGATTATTAAATCCATCAGCAACAGATAAGTTTACTACTGACAGACTTAACCTTCCGCATCCACAGCAATCAAGTTTGCTGCTGATTGGTAAATTTAAGTCCAAATTAACCTTTACCCACTGTTAAAATTCCCGTCAGTCTTTACCATGACTGCCTCGGTGCATTACAGCTGTAACAATAAAAGGTGAATTGTGTTGTACTGTACAAATCATTTTGCTTTTTCTCTCCTCTGCCATTATAAAACAAATTTCCACCTCTTCACCTTCCACTTCTCCCTAAACCAACATTACTTTCTTTCAAGTCCCACACTCTCTTTCAAGCCCCCATCACTTTCAAAGCCCTTCATCCCTCACTGTCATACCCAACCAAGTGAAATCATCCTAAGGATTCAATGATATGATCGACTTCTTATGTTGATCAAAGATCCAAATTGCCCTCACAACCAACCATGTCTCACATATCCCTCATATGGAGGATTTCTGGAGTACCGCCGTCTACTCTACCGAACAAGGGATTTCCCAAATCAAAGCCAAGGAAGACGACAAGGATATCCCCATCTCGGAAGCTACACTCTTCTCCAATTCATATCTCAGAAAAGAAACGGATGTCATCAGGTAAGCTCCGCACTTGTCTCCGTCTTCCATGGTCTTCTTCTTGCGCTTCTTCGCGCCACCGCCGAGAAGAAGGACGTGGAGAAGATTTGACTCCTTCTGGATGTTGTAATCGGCTAGGGTTCTGCCGTCCTCGAGCTGTTTTCCGGCGAAGATTAGACGCTGCTGATCTGGCGGAATACCTTCCTTGTCTTGGATCTTTGCCTTCACGTTTTCGATTGTGTTGAAGGATTCGACCTCAGACGTGATCGTCTTACCCGTTAGGGTTTTCACGAAGATCAGCATTTTCGCCAATCTGAAGTGATAACATGAGAACTGTTTCCAAAAGGTTCTCAGGGGTCAATGTTCAATTGTTATCTATAATGCTGAACATACAGAGTACCCCGGGTGACAGATCCACAATCCCAGCTGATACTGATCCCACACCTTCCACCCCACATCTTGAACAACAGTTTGCTTCAACCATTCGAACCCCTGTGCATACTACTAAGGATGCACATGCACAAACATTACTTACACCTGTTTTGGATGATATCGTTCAACCGGAACACTGGGCCCCGGTTGCAACGACATATACTAGGAAAAGGGGCAAGAGAACTCCTTCTTCTCTTGCCTCCAAGGCCCAAACCCAACCTAACAGCCCTCACTTAGAATCACAACATTCTGGTGAGAATATCATAAGGGAAAGCCACATTATTAGGGAGACTCCTTTGGATGTCTCTCTATTAGGATCTGGATCACTTCCCGGATCTATAGAACAGCCCCCCCTGAGCCTTTCTTTTCTCTTCTGAACTTAAGTGTTGAGGAACCTGATCAAGATGATGTACCTTCTCCAACTACCACCATCTCGGAGGTACTGATTGATCTTTCTTCCAACACACCCAACCCAAGTTCTTCTACCATGAAGGACCACTCTAGGAGTTATGAAAGAGTGGATGTGGAAGAGGCTGTCACTACTACTGGTCCATCAAATGACCAGGAGGACAGTGACAACATTGCTAAGACCTCAACCACGGTAACTCATAGTGAGGATGTTTCCTTGGAAACTCCCCTCACTGAGAGGAATCCCAGGTGCCAAGAAACCATGGGGGATGGGGATGAAGAGGATAGGCCTAAGGCCCCATCTGGATCCAAGGATTCCACAACTATGGATGAGGACAGACTGAAACTTCATATCTTGGAATTGACGGCCATGGTGAATATGATAGAGGCACATCAATGCCCAACTTTTCTTACTCACTCCTTTGTATCAGTGGGCACCCAAACTGATGCTTATTTGTCCACTGATGCAACCAAAAAGGGGGAGATGGTCCCAATGGAGAAAGACTCAGACAGCTTTGACGACTACAGGCTGTATTTCAAAGTACAAGATGGCTGTTTTCGAAGCTTTTTCCTTTGGTTGAAAGGATAGTCAGAAATGTGCAAAAGCTTCAGCAACAAAGGCAATAAGAGAATTTTGGTAGCATCAGTCCAGGGGGAGTTTGTAGAATCAAAGACTGATGGTTAAAACATTCTCTAAGTACAAATGCTACTGATCTCAGAGTTTGCTGCTGACCAACAATCTGCTGCGGACAAGCTTATCTGCTACGGATACTTGTTCTCCTGCTGAAGAACAAATCTGCTGCGGATAGCCTTATCTGCTGAAGACCAAAGTTGCTGCGGATAAGCTTCTTAACAGCATCAACACTTGACGCTGCTGACAGGCAAATCATCAGCAGCTCTGGATGGTTACATCTTGCTGCTGATCAACATCTTTGCTGCTGACAGCCTTGTGCCTTGAAGACAAATCGTTGCAGCTGACTATCCATACCAAGCGTCACTGACAACTTTCTGCAAAAGCAACTGACACACTCAAAGCAGAAGGAACCACAATGGCACAACCAATGACAGACAACAATGCTCTTCTCCAAGCATGCAAGTAATGATGCATAAAGAAGACGCTTCAATAAAGTTAACTAGATATAAACAAAACGTGTAATAGTTAGCAATATATAACAGATCAATGGTCTGTGTTAGATATGATCCTTAGAATCAAGGGACTGTCTTGATTCTAAGTGAGTATAAATAATCTGTAAACACTTCATTGTATGTGTGCTTTTTGTGCTTTCTGATTGAGTTTCACTTGTAATCGTTTATCTGCAAAAGCTTAATACAACAATGTTCTTAAAGTATTCTTTATGTCTCTTCGATTACATTTGTGTAGTTGTTATTGTTTCCGCCAATTTCAACTAAGAACAGAACCATCTTGTAATTTCACGATCCTACAAAACGCTTAAGCATAGTAAATCCCTATTGTCAGAGTTCGTTGGAACTCGAAACGTGGACCGGAATTCACGTGGGAGCGTGAGGATCAGATGAAGCGCAAGTATCCTCATCTATTCAAGCAATCCACGTCAAACACATAAAGTAGTATTCCAATTTTCGGGACGAACATTCTTTCAACTAGGGGATGATGTGACAACCGGAATTTTTTTTATCTTTCAACTAGGGGATGATATGACATCTGAAAAATTTACATTAACTTCGTTAACCCAAATCTAGTTATTTCTTAACTCAGTTAAAAACCACAAGGACTATTTATGCCATAATCCCAAACTCAAACACATGAAAGTTCAGGGACTAATTATATAATTAGCCAAAACTCAATCATTTTACTTCTGAAAGTCAAAATCAAGTCCCCTTTGATCCATTTCAATTCGTATAACCTCAAATCGGTTCAAATTAGCGACTGTTATGGCTTGCATTGATGAGCTCGACCCCTTGATAATCATTTCCATACGTTTTAACGTCCCTCATGATAGTAATTTAACCGCATTCATCCCATTTAACCGAAACCGTCAAACTCGTTACTAGACACTATCGATTCGATCATTTGATTCAATATTCTCGAAAGCAAACACCCTACACACCTAAACCGAGTCTCCCAAAAGCGTTTACACACATGAATTTGATCATAGTCAAATCCGGAGTCGCCGGAGGCCGGAAGCGTCGAAGTCGGAACCCCAATTGGTCGGACACTATCAATTCGATACCCAAACAGGTAATCAAACATTTCCCCATACTCTTTTCAATGTCTAGATTGAAAGCTCCATCAAATCCAGGACATATAACATCGAATTGGTGATGAACCAATTCTAGGGTTCATCACACTACGAGTTTAATCGAACAATGATCCAGACTGAATCTCAATCAAATTAAGCCGCAGGGATAGTTTCGAAATCCCTCAATCTATAAAAGCCCTATGATTCCAACAAGTAATCTTATAGAATTCGGTCAATTTGATTTTGGGTTCATGAACTAGGGTTTCGGTTTTTAAAAAAATAGAATTAACGAACTTAAATGCGACGATTTTGAAATTAAACTAAACCACAGGTTCGCTATAACCCGAGTAAAAAAACCCCTATACTACCTTGCTCGATCGTGGTCGAAATCGTGGGTTTTGGGACTGGTTCTTGGTTAGGATCGCACAAAGGGGAAGAACACCGTAACTTGGTATGTTAAAACGAATCGAATCCGGGTTTTGTTGCGAATACCCTAGCGGGTGGACTGGTTAAGACTGAGTGTTGGTGTGGGTGAGACCCGAGTTCGAACCTCACCAGCAGCTTTTATTTTTGTAGCCACTTTTTGAGTATTATTTTAAAACAAAATCATTTTTTATATTATTATGTTAATATTTTTCAGCCTCAGAAACCACCCGTACGCTCGGGATTGATTTTATAACCCATTTTTAATATTATTTCACATTTTTATGATAATATGTTTATATTATTATTTAACCTATAACCCCGAACAAAATAATATATTCATATTATTCTCAAACCGTAATTCAAATTAAAAATAATATATTTATATATTATTTTCGCCACATTGTGTAACATTTCAAAAAAATAAAAAATGTATTTATTTATATTATTATCCACGTTATTATGATCCGGATACAATATTAGTTTTACTGTTTTGTCACAAAATTTAATTATCGTGTTATATCTCTAAGTTTAAAATAATATAATAATATATATTATTTTCCTAGACCATTATTAAATGGCGAAAACACACGAACATATTTTATTAAATATTGTTATTTGTATTAGAAACGTTCGACACGAAACGCGTATATTTTAATTATTATATTAAGAAATCCTTATTCTCATGGACAAGTTCGTCTAACCATTGATCCTAAGTATATTTTAGGACGTTCGATTTTTTCGTGTCGTTGTCACAAACTCTTACGCGTTCCTAACTGTCACATCTTATTCTAGGGCATTCATAGATTGTCCGCGTGCAATCCAATTTTGGTTGGTGTTGCATCCTTGTATGGTGTTAATTTCTACGCTCTACTCAAACTCAGGTGAGTTTCATGGCCCCATTTTACTTGTTTTCCTATTGGGGGAGAAACATGCATACTCACAAACATTATTTTACTTGTTTTCCCGTTGGGGAGAAACATGCATACACACAAACAATATTTTACTTGTTTTCCCGTTGGGGGTGAACATGCATACAAACGAATATCATTTTACTTGTTTTCCCGTTAGGGAGAAACATGCGTACAAACAGTCATCATCTTACTTGTTTTACCATTGGGGAGAAACATGCATACGAACAGGCATCCGTTACTTGTCTCCCAGCAAGGGAGAGACATACACACGGACATGGATCACATAGTATTTCATTACCACTTGTGTACCTAAGTTCAAACATAACATGCAAAGTCCTTACACACTCGGACCGTTAATATATGGAGTATAGCGAGGAAATTTGAGTAGTACTACTGGGTTTGACAAACCCCACCCGGGTTAGTCGCGCTAACTTGATTGGAGGTCTAACGGGTGTAAATTGTCCTAAACACTTGCCATTGTTAATGTTAGCAATGGCGGAAGTCATCTCAAACATAAACAGTAAGCTTCGGTTGCGAACGCTTAGAGTAACTTGTACATTTTCTAGCTAGCAATAGGTGTGACTTACGTATGTGGATCCTACAAGCACACAAACAGTTTATTTACTTGTAAACCTGTGAACTCATCAACCTTGTGTTGACACTTTTTCTTACATGTTTCTCAGGTCGCTAAGGCACAAGTTACACACTTAGGACATGCATGGAGTCCTACTATCATTTCATCCTCATGCAAACATTCAAAACAATTTACTTGCTTTATTAAACTAAACTTGGGCGCGCTTGTTTTGCGCATTTATTTTCTTATTTAAACGCTTCCGCATTAACTCTGAAATTTTATGATATTACATTTATGTCCCATATAGCGTCGTTTGATGTAACTAATGACTGAGATCCTGGTTTGTCATGCACCGAACGGTAAAACTCCGTTAGTGGAATTTGGGGGTGTGACATTGAAGTTCTATTTTTAAAGTTTATTGTAGTCAAGATGTATTTAACCAGGTCTTGCTATGCTTATTGTGTCTAGCGATATTCTAGCTAACCAATAAGTTGAGGGTCGTGGTACCTTTACCAAGGAACCCTTCCATTTTATTACCAAAAACATAAATCCATCAAAATTAGTCTTCGTTGCATGATTTTAGGTGGTCATAGTTTTGTAACTTTCCGAAGAATCGTATGAAATGGTAACCCGACCAATGAGCTATTTCTACATTTGCATGTTAGGTTTTCATAGAATGATATGTGGTGGTTGAATTGTCATATCTTTCTAGCTTTCCAACAAGTCATACCGACCGAGGAGCCACCTCTACTAGATATTTTGGTCTACATTAATGACTCGAGGTAGCTGGACTATTATTTTTTGCTAGGTTTCCAACCAGTCATGGGAATCGGTAACCCGACCAAGAATTCGTTCTCACCATTTTATATTTTGACAACACCAATAGCGTATTTCTAAAATACCGATTTATTAGCAAGTGGATTCCAACCGAAGTGATATGTCGTTTGATTTGATTATTCCTCAAACTCTCATCTCATCGTTTAGTTGCTCGCTTATTTATATATCTTTATTATCACAAAACCACTCTTTTTATCTGAGTAAATAGTTGAGTATTAAGAGCCATCGTGTTTATTGGTTCAATACTTGGTTCTTACGAAGACTATATTAAGTTGAGATAGGTGCACTTGCCTATTATGTGTAGTTAGTTCAAGTATTAATCGTTTTATAAAATGTAAAACCTAAAAAATGTGTTAAGATATATCCTTAATATATATACACTACATGACACACATATCAAGTTTTTCGCGCCATTACCAGGGCACGATTATTTTGAGAAAAATCCGAGTTATAGGATTAGTCTTTAATATTTATACTTCCTCTCAATTGTTCCCTTGACGTTCGTTTCAGGTAGTGCATTAACCCTTCCCCAGCTACTGGTCTCTTTGTAGTTGTAGATGAACCCGAGAGATTCTTCCATGCCCATTTAAGAGGCAAAGCTCGAGCCATCACCGCTACTATTGAGGAAGACTCCCTGATGGCAATCAACAATGATAGGGATAACACCTTTTCTAATTTTGCACGACCAACACTTGACGCCTTCAGATCCAGTATCACAAGGCCGATGATCGATGCCAAGAATTTCAAGATCAAGTCCCGTATTATCCAAATGATTCGACATCATGCACTTTCATTAGTTTGTTAGCCGAGGAACAACATAGCCATATTGCAAACTTTCTCAAGATATGATATACTTTCAAGCTAAATGGAGTTTCTAATGACTCCATTAGACTCCGTACTTTCACTTTCTCACTATGAGATGGTGCAAAGTCATGGCTTAACTCTCTTCCAGCTGTCTCTATTACCACATGGGATGATCTTGCGCACAAATTCCTCTTCAAGTACTTCCCCCTACGAAGACCGCTAAACTGAGAAACAAAATCGCATGGTTTACACAAGAAGCTGGGGAGTCGTTATAAGAGGCATGGGAACGTTTCAAGGGCATGCTGAGGAAATTCCCTCATCATGGACTTGAAGTGTGGCTACAAGTATTAATCTTCTACAATGGGTTATCCAACCAAGCTCGAGAGACTCTTGATACCATCGCTGGGTGAATATTCGAAAATAAAAGGCCACATGAATCATACAATCTCATTGTAGAGTTAGCAATGAACATCTACCAACTGTATAACCCAAGAAGCAGTAGGGTAACCACACACACAGTTTACCATGTTGATACAGTCACATCTCTGACCACCCAAGTTGAGGCCCTTTCTACCAAGGTAAATCAATTAAGCAAAGCCCCAAAAATTAGTAATAACAAGAAGGGCAGCTCCAAGCTCCAAGGCCCTTCCTTGCCAACAAAATAATCTATACAACAATACCTACAACCCCGGATGGAGAAACCATCTGAATTTCAGTTGGAAGAGGGCAATAACCCAAACCAACACCCTCATGGCATTGGGAAACAACAGAAGTATCAGCCCCATCAACAACCACCACCATAAAACTTTCAGCCTCGTAGCAAGGAAAATTACATGGAACGAATTCAATTTCAAACGCAATAGGGTTCAAACATAGAGGAAACGGTGACCGGGTTCCTCAGTAGCTCAGTGGTAGAGCAGTCAGCTGTTAAGTGACTGGTCGTAGGTTCAAATCCTACTTGGGGAGAATTTAGAGTTCTCGCTTTTCTGACCTAAGCCCCTGTCCTTCTCCTTAGTTTCTAAACTAGTAGAATCGTTGGACATCAAGAGTTGGAAGTTTCTTATCGGTTTTTCTTCCCCACTCTCGAATATTGGCAGCCTCTGAAGGTGAAGTTCTCTTGTTTGAAGCCCACCATAAGCAAAACGAGGAAAGATTCCAGCTCCGCGAGGAAACATTTTAGAAACCAAAAGGCGTCCCTGCAAGTAATTGAAACTCAAGCAGGACAGATTTCAAAGCTTAAATTTGAAAGACAATTGGGTAGCCTCCGATGAAACAATGAAGCTAAACCAAAGGTAAATAAGTGTGATAACTTTTAGATGCCGTAAAGTCTCCCCCAAGCCAGTTCTCAACTCACTGTCTCTACTAATCATAAAAGCCCACCTCGATCCCCCTACCGAGATTCGAAGGAGAGTCTACACATGTACCATACATAATGGAGGATCAGATGAAACATACAAGTTGTAGATACTCTACCCAGGCCAGTTAGTTTAACAATTGATCGACGAGCAATTCGAAAAATTCATTGAACTCCTCGAATAACTACATGTAATGTTGCGCTTATCAATGTCAGGCAACAACTGCCCAAATATGCAAGGTTTTATAAAGAATTTATGAACAACACAAGAAAGTTGGAAGTAGCAGTCATTGGGATAATTGGTGAGGAATGTTCAACAGTTATGAGGCGGAAGCTACCTCACAAGATGACCGACCCCGAACAATTCCCTCTCCCATGTATGATTGGCCAGCTACTAGTGACATATGCCCTGGCTGATTTAGGGGCTACCGTCAACTTAATTCTTAACTCCATGTAAAAAAATCTCAACCTCGGGAAGCCACAACCACCTCGTTTGGGTATAGAACTTGTCGATAGATCAGTCAAGTATCCCGAAAGCATCATTGAAAACCTATTAACTAAAATAGGTAGATTTGTATTTCCTTCCGACTTCGTAATTATGGAAATGGGAGAATATTTCCTTAACAAACACTAGAAATGGCTCCTAGTCAAGACACCTTAACAAACACCTCAAGACGTTCTATGAAACTTAGTGATAATGTGTGTGTTAGTGCATAAGATGTAGCAATTCCTGGGTCAGGACATTAACTCCCACAAATATATTGGAAACTTGCCACCATAACAAACACCTCAATGTCAGATTTAAATTATAGAAATTATGTCTCTAGACATAGGACTTTAAATACTAACCATTATGAACGCCTTGATTTGATTACTTTCCTCAAAGGTAACGACAATGCATAAAGTCAAGTCCTTAGAATACCGAGTCATCGTATTTTCAAAAGCAAGAATCTTTACATGTAGTTTAAGGTCTATCAGATGGATGTCAAGACTGCATTCTTGTATGGGGTTGTTAAGGAGGAGGTTTATCTGAATCAACCTCCAGGTTTTGAGGATCATGTACATCCTTATCAAGTTTACAAGGTCGACAAGGCTTTATATGGTCTACATCAGGCACTCGTGCTTGGTAGACTCTCTCTACACATCTGGTATTGAATAGATTCACTCGTGGCACTATTGACAAGTCGTTATGATTTGCTTATTGTTCAAGTGTACGTGGATAATATTATCTACGGGTCGACAAGCGACACTTTATATTGAGAGCTCGAAGAGGTCATGAAACTTAAGTTTGAAGTGAGCTTGATGGGACAAATGCAATTTTTCTTAGGATTACAGGTGGAGCAATCGGAATCTGGCATCTTAATTCACCAAGCAAAGTATATCAACGATATTTTGACAAAATTCAACATGCAAGATTGCAAGTCTGCTTCCACACCCATCGCTCCACATGAACCTCTCACACCGGATCCGTCTTGCGCTGAAGTTAATTAAAAGTTTTATAAATATGTTATCGTCTCTCTGATGTATTTGACCGCAAGTCGTACCAATATTATGTTTTCAGTTTGCTCATGTGCGCGTTATCAATCTTCTCCGCAGGAATCACACGAAGCTGCAGTAAATGGGGTCTTTGGTATCTGTCTGATTATGATTTCAATTTTTATGCTTATACTGACATCGACTATGGTGGATGTAATCTTGACAGAAAATCACTTCAGGAGGGTGTCAATTCCTGGGGGAGCGTTTGGATTCGTGGAAATGCAAGAAACCAACGAACGTGTCCACGTCCAAGACCGAAGTTGAGTACACAATAGCTTCAAGTTGTTTTTCTCAAGTCATTTGGATCCAACACCAATTGTTGGATCCAACACTAGTTGTTGGACTTCGGTTTGAACTTCATGGACACATCGATCTACTGTGATAATGAATTTGTCTTGGGCATTGTCAAGAATCCAATCCAACACTCAAAGAATAAGCATGTCACTATTCAGTTACATTTCGTTCGTGATTGCTTTGATAATCGTCTGATTAAAGTGGTCCACGTGCATATCTTGAAGCAAAAAGCTGATATTTATATAAAAGCTTTTTCAACTAATCGCTTTAACTCCTTGGTTGAAATCCTGGAGATTATAACGTTTTGAGAAAAAGAAATTTAAAAAATATTTTGTGTTTGTTAAAAAAAATATATAATATAAAAAAAATTATATGTTTTCAAATAAGTTCTGATTTTTGGTGAATGACTAAATGTTCTGTCAAGAAGATTTTCTTTTAGGTTTAAAATTGTGTTCTATGTGGTGTGTTGCGTGCGTAGTTTATATTTCTTTACTTCTAGTACATCACAATTTTAGGGGGAGAATAATAGTAAATGAAAGAAAAAAGTGTTAATATGTCTGTTTGTGTTTTATATTGTTTCATATGTGATATATGCTGATATGCTAATAAGTGTTAAAATAAAGATATGTGAAAATGTGACCGATTGACATACAAAATAGGAAATAATAGAATATTTGTTATACTGAGCAAACGCATGAATTGGATTTGATGGTGACATCGGTTACAAAAATTGATATGTCGGTAGGCTCTACATATATAAATTAGGCGGTATTTGTGTGACTAACTAAATTGTAATCTTTGTGTTTTACCCATATCGAGAATTGTTCATTTCATTTTGAATGCTAGGAGAATCTATACATACCATGAGACCAATATCTTGTTGCGATCTTTAGCATATTTTGTTTGCTCTATTAACTACATACAACCATATGATTAGAGTTAAAACACCTTTATAACAATTGATGGTTTTGGTTGAAATATCAGATGGAAACCAGACAGTCAGTTTGTTCTTACCCCTTTGAATCATCTTTGATCTCTATTCAAATATCCAATATCTACTGGATATCCGCTTACCCGAATCCTTTGATTCTCTGCATATATAAACCAAGCCAATCGAATCACAAAATTCCGAATCAAAATGATTCTACTAAAATCCACTTGGATTATTTTTCCTGTGCTAAAGATACTTCTTTCATGCCGGTGATTGGGTCATGTTCTAGGGAAATCTTACATTGTTGTTTATCTCATTTCTCTCGATTGTGGGGTATACATTGTATTGATTAATATTACATTAATTGTCACACGGTATTTGCTGAAACATGATGTATGAGTTTATGTGGATAAACATACTGACAATCAATGTTGAACTATTTAGATCCTGATATGATATGAAGTGTGATTAAAAACAGTCTGCATTTATGATCCTATGTCATTTCAGTTCACCATAAAGTTAAAGAAAAATCAACAAGTGGTGTAACATTTCTAAGTGTTGTTGTTTTTGTTGTTATGTCTAAGATTTGCAGTTTCAAGTGTTTTTGGTATGAATAGTATCTGAATTTGTGTTTTTGGTTAATGTTTTGATTTCATGTGGTTGATTGTGAAGTTTTGGTGTTAAAATGTTTTTGGAACAAGTCTTAATGATCTCAAGGTTGGTTCATAAAATAAGCATGTTGGTGCAGATCTTGTGAATGAAGCTATAATTCTCTAGGGGAAACTAGAGGTAGATTCACTTAGACTAGTTAGAGCAAAACTAGCCAGTTTCGCTTTATCATGTCAAGTGAAACTATATGCTTAGTTTCGCTTGGACAGACTCACGTGCAACTATAAATAGGACTATGTGTTCATTTGTAGTTAAGCATAGAAAATTAGACCTAGAGGATAGCTAAGTGAGGTGTGAGTCACCGACCATAGGTTGAGCTCACCTAGTGCTGGACATGAGCTTAAACGAGATAGATGTGTACTCCTTCGATCTTGTACTCATTTGTTTCATTTCTGTTTCATCTCCTATGATTTTGTTTATGTTTCATTTGTTGTATGATTGACTCGACACTTGCTTCCGTCTCAACACGTATGAATCAAGAGTGATTGTTGTAGATCTGAGCATAGTAGATGCTCACGTTCATACAAAACGTTAGAAAAATGAAATTTTTTATAGTTTTTATCCTTGTCCGAAAACGTGTGTCCGAAAACTCTTTCGTTCGAAAAATGTTGTCTGAAATCTTTTTCGTTCGAAATCTCAAAGGTATATATATCTGTTTTCACTCAAAAACGTTTTCCACCACTGTTTTACGACCAAATCTGATTCTAGACCCGGATTTTTTGAGTTTCATTTTTTAGCGTGATTTCGAGCGATCTTTGTGATATTTGTAAGTTTGACTAGTGTCTTATTCATCTCAGGTACAAAACCATAATATTTGGACGCGGATTTGAGGATGTTAGAAACAAAATTTTAAAATTTTTCAGTCGTCCTAAAACTCAAGAATGGTTCGAAAACTCATTTGAATGGTCTGAAATCCATTTCGGGTGAAGATGAAAAGTTACTTCAGATTTAACCGAAAAAGATTTCGGGCGAATTCGACCGAAAAGACATTTCAGACAACTTTTATTTCCTTTGAACTTCATTTACAAAGAGATTTCGACTGAAAACTCAAGACTTAAGAAAATTTCTGATTTTTGACTATTCGAAGCACAATATTTATGCATGTTTGACTGCTAATGGGAAGAAGTCGAAAGATTATCAATAAATATTCAAGTTTCTATCAAAGTCAAGGCTTTACACAGCCATATCAACAAATATCAAAGTCTTTGATACACAAGTGAGAGAATTTTGGAAGAATGTTGAGTACAACAAAGTGTCAGCAATTATTTTATAGATGGGGTACGAAGGGCAGTTTCAAAGAAAACAAATTACAAAAACTTTATTAGGTCGTCAATGGAGGAACTTGTTACATGTTTTCGTTCACTGTTTGGGTCCGAGAACAGGTGGATTCAATCAAATCTGAGAAGTTTTTAATAGAGCACACGGATGATCTTTGAATCAATGATAAACAACTTCTATGGACCGAGAGAAAACAAGAATCTTGTTCTTTATCCAAAATTCGTTAAGATGACACTAAACACTTTATTGCCAGATCTAGTGAACGACGGGATTGAATTCACTCCGGATCACATGACTGAGTCAATTTTCAGTAGCATGATGTAGATTCATAGCTTTTGTATAAGCTGTTGTCATTTATTGTATGTTTAAACAGTTTTAGACTAGTTTAGTTTATGTCATTTCATTAAATGTAATTTCAGTTTTCTGTAATTTACTGCTTTATTAGCTAAGCCTGGGCCATCGAAACTACTTAGTTTCGATTGAGTTTGTTCAATCGAAACTAGTAGTTTCGATAGATGGTAGTTTCGACAGTTCTGTGTATCACTTGTAAATGGTCAATCAAAACTAGTAGTTTCGATTGAACATAGTTTCGATACCTGTCACTACTATAAATAGCCTAGTTTGAGAATGTTTAGGGTGTGTGTAGCGGCTGTAACCCTGAACCTTCTCTTTCACATTGTTCTTGAATCAATACACTTTGCAGTTGTTTTTACACTGTGTTCTTACATTTTCATATCATTTTGTGTTGATTCATTGTGAGGCTAGCCTGTTATCTTCACCAACACTGTTTCTATCATCTGTTTCACCACCATACACACAGTTTCCGCCTGTGTGTGTGTAATCAATCAAATCAGTGATTTCAAGTTAAATCTGGACCTACAATTGGTATCAGAGCAATATGCTCTAGTGTTTTTAAGTGTTATCAGGTTTTGTGATCGATTCTAGGTGATTTGTGAGGTATTTTGAGGTTTATGTTGGAATATGCACATAACATTTCAAACGTACTGTTTCATCGTTTTTCAAGGATTTTTGTTCGTGATTTCAAGAATCGGAGGTTGGTTTAGTGATCAGGACTGTTAGATGAAGGTTTTCGCTGGATTGGTTTGTCTTTTCTGCACTATTGATTTCTGGAGCTTATCATCAATGGAGTATTTATGAGCTTGGAGAAGAAGGCATCGAAACTACTGGGGACAGTTTCTGATTTTTGTTGATCATCGAAACTTCTTGTCTACGTTTTGTCGGGAGAAGGTACTATCAAAATTAGATTTTTATCTTATACAGAAACTGTGGTTATCGAAACTTGTCTGTGAATTTTTCAGTATCGAAACTAGTTGTTTCGATAAAAGTTGTCTTATCGAAACTAGTTGTTTCGATAAAAGTTGTTCTATCGAAACTAGTTGTTTCGATAAAAGTTGTTCTATCGAAACTAGTATTTTCGATAAAAGTTGTCCTATCGAAACTAGTTGTTTCGATAAAAGTTGTCCTATCGAAACTAGTTTCTGTTTAGTTTCGATTCCGAATATTATGGCCACTTCAAGTTCAACAGAACCTTCTGGGGAAAATAGACCACCTGCTCTTGTGTCCATAAGAGAATTTGATGACTGGACTAAAAAGATGAAGCTTTTCTTTCAATTTCACGATTATACATTGTTGAGTTCTATCACCGATGGTCCCCACAAGCCCGTAACTACCACTGCTGATGTTCAACGTCCTAAGTTAGTATCTGAGTATGATGAGAAAGATCTTGCCTTGATTGCCCGAGACAACAAGGCCTACGGGACTATTGCCATGGCTCTTCCTATGGATATTTTCAACATCTTTGCTGAATACACAACTGCCAAAGACTTATGGGTTGCATTGTGCACAAGATATGAGGGAAGTGAGGATGTCAGGGAAAGCAAAAGAGATCTGATCAAGAAACAATATGAGATGTTCAGCAGTGTAAGAGGAGAATCAATGTCTGATTTGATCAACCGTTTCTCAAGCATTGTATCAAGGTTGAAAGTAATGGGAGTTGAGTACCCTACTCTTGATCTAAACAAGAAACTCCTAGATTCTCTTCCTGAGGAATGGAATATGTATCGCATCATGATCAAAAAGACTGAGAATCTGAGTGCTCTGTATCAACAGGAAGTCTATAGCATTCTTGAATCTTATGAAATTGAGATTAAGAAGGGAGCAGTCACCCCGTCAAATCAGTCTGGAAACACAGCTCTTATTGCTGGATCAAGCTCGTCCGGTAGCCCATACTTCCAGACTGATGTCCCTCCTTCAGCTGCTGCAATTAATTCTACCAGCCCCTCTGCTCCTCAGAAGACTGTCACCATGATTCCTGATGATTATATCCCAATCATGACTGCTTTCATGTCGTGCTATGATGCACTGATTTCTGGAAATCTAACACCGGTTAGCTTTCAACCTGATGACTTGGAGCAGATTAATCATGATGATTTGGAGAAAATGGATATTGATTGGTGCATGGCCATGTTGACCTTAAGAGCCAAAATATTCATCAAAAGGACTGGCATAGATAGATTCAAGCAGGGAAAGACACTTGGGTTTGATATCAAGAAGGTGAGATGCTACAATTGTGATCAGCTGGGTCACTTTGCCAGAAACTGCAAGGAGCCGTCCTCCAAGGATCAGCAAGAAAAGAAGATTTCCTCCGGAAAACAAGCTGCCAATCCTCCAAAGACAAACACATCTTCAAGTTCCACAGCTCTTGTGTGTCAAGCTGATGGACACTATCATTGGGGAGAACAAGCTGAGGAAGCTGCTGATAAAGCCTTGATGGCAGATGTGGAGGACAAGGACAAGTATGTCATGATTGAACCTGCTGAGGATCTCACTGCTGTGCCTGCTGAGGTTATTTCTAAACTGTGTAATTCTAGATCTTGCTTAAATGAAATTCAAAAATACAGATTCATCAATCAAGCCTTGATTGATGAACGAGATCACATTAAGGTGATGTATGACTCTGTTGCCAAAAATGAGAAACTTTACTTAAAAAAAATTCATGACATATCTGGTGAAAATCGTTCTTTAATTATGCAACTCAATACTCAAACAATTAATAATACGATTTTAACTGAAAGAGTCCAAAAGGCAGAAAAAGCCAAATTACAGGTTGACCACATGGATATGGATCAGAAAATTCTGTTTGGAATAATTGATAAATAATTTAATAGAAAAGGCACAGAAGGTCTTGGGTATAACTCTCATCCACCTCCTTATTCTAAATCCGGGAGATTTGCCGATATGCCAACTCCACATGTTTCCACACCTTTTGTTTGCAAATTATCTCCTGGTGATTATATTACATCCTCTGATTTTGACAGTTTTGCTTCTTGTGCAGAATCAAACTGTGTAAATTCCGAAGATGATTATGATGAGAGTACCAATGAAAGAACTATTTTAAAAGAACTTGAGTCGGATGAATGTAATAATATGTCCGTGTCAAAATTAAATATTTGTGAACACGTTGAAAACCTGTATTTTGATTCTATGCCTGCTGAGCATACAGGTTTGGGATGTGATGTTTCTAAATTTAAAAATGCTTTGCCTTTTGTTCCTAAATCTTTGAATGTTATGCCATGTGTTACCAAGTTTAAAAGTGCAAGAATTATTGTGAATGATGTACCACGTGAAACCATGAGCAACATGGACTTTTTCAGATTAAAGCAAGCACATCGTCTTCAAGACAAAGTTATTGATGAGAGAACCGTCTCATGTTCAGATTCCTCAACATCACAATCATCTTCATCTTGTGATGACTATTATCAGGCTAAGATATCTTGTGAAAACATTTGTTTTAGTTGTGGTGCCTCAAATCATGTTTCAAAAAGTTGTAAATTGACAACCACAAATTCTAATGAAGAATCGCCTACCAAAAGTTCATTATATTCATATGCGTTGCCCAAGTCTTCTCACAGTAGGAAATCTAGGCGTAAAAGAATTAAAAATGCTAAAAATTATTTAAAACGAACTTGAAAAATTAAAAATAATGTTCTATTTGATGACCATGCTTCATCAAAGAATGGTTGTAATTCTGATTCCAATGAGAGGTCATATCCTGACACTAAAATCTCTTGATTGAAACAATTTTGGTCAAATCGTATAAATGGTTCGTTGTGTATAGGGTCAATCAAGAAGAACCGGCGATAATATCTGGCATGTAGATAGTGGATGTTCAAGACATAAAAAAAAGGGCACTTTAACTTGCTGCAAGATTATCATCAAATTGATGGAGAGTATGTTGCTTTTGCTGGAAACCCAATAGGAGGAAAGATTGAAGGACAAGGAACAGTATCAAATGGAGTAAATAGTCTCGAATTTGTCAACTTTGTTCCTCAGTTGAAATACAATCTGATGAGTGTTTCACAGATTTGTGACAAGGACTTTTGTGCTTTATTCAATTCAAAAGAATGTCTTATCTTGAAGCCCGGAGTGGTGATTCCGGAAGAAATTATTCTCATGCATGCTCCAAGAAGATACAACACATATAGCTTGGATATGAACAACCCATCGGGCATTGAATCGTGTTTTCTCTCAAAGGCTTCCGAAGATGAATCTTTCCTGTGGCATAAGAGGTTGGGACATGTCAATTTCAAAACAATGAACCGACTGGTTCGAGGCAACCTAGTCACTGGATTACCTCTCAAAGATTTCACTCCTATGGAACACTGTATCTCATGTTCCAAGGGAAAACAACACAAGTCTTCACATAAGCCTAAAACCACCAATTCCATTGACTCTCCTCTCCAATTGCTTCACATGGATCTTTTTGGTCCGGTGAGTGTCATGAGTCTTGGACGAAAGTCATACTGTCTGGTGGTAACAGATGATTTTTCTCGATTCACATGGGTGTTCTTCCTAGCTAAGAAAGATGAGACCCCAGACACTTTAAAAACCTATCTGCTTCAAATTGAGAACCTCTTCAATCTAAGTGTGAAGACTATCCGCGGCGATCATGGAACAGAATTCAAAAATGCAACTCTTGATTCCTTCTGTGAAAGCAAAGGAATTTCTCGACAATTTAGTGCACCTCGTACTCCTCAACAAAATGGTGTAGCTGAAAGGACAAACCGCGCTTTAATTGAAGCTGCACGAACTATGATTGTTGACTCTAAGCTTCCCATGACTTTCTGGGCTGAGGCGGTCAACACTGCATGTTTTTTGCAAAATCGGGTTCTTGTCACTAAAAGTTGCAACAAGACACCTTATGAGATCATGTACAAGCGCAAGCCAGTTATTGATTTCTTTAGAAAATTTGGGTGTGTGTGAACAATGCTGAACACTTCAGATCAGCTCAACAAGTTTGAAGCCAAAGCTGATGAATGCTATTTTGTTGGTTACTCATCCAATCAACGTGCTTCTCGTGTCTACCATAAGAAGAAAAGGATAGTGATGGAGTCCATTGATATCAATTGACATGAAAACAATCATACGGACGCAGGAGACGGTCCCAATTGGCTCTTTGACGTCGATTCAGTTTTTAAGTCATTTAATCTTCCTGATTTCTCTATTGAATCAAATCATTATAATCCTTACTTCTCTGTGAACAATCTAAGGAAAATAAACGATCAAGGCTCTTCCTCATCTGCTCAAGTTGAAATTCCTGTGGTTACTAATGCTGAATCTGATATGGAGTCTTCCGGTTCTAGTGCAGCAAGTGAAACTGTTGAAGACAACTCCATTCCAATAGTAGATGTTGCTCCACAATCACCTTCTAAAGATCCTATTAATGATATTGCCGATCCTCCTGCTGAAAATCTTACCAATTTGGAAGAAGATGAAATTCCTCAACTCCGAATTCACAAGATTCATCCCACCAATAACATCATTGGACCACTCAATGTGGGTGTTAGTACCCGAAGTGCCTGTGAAGCATTTGAAAACAGCATGTTTTCATGCTTCATTTCTCAAGCTGAACCAAAGAACATCAAAGCAGCTCTACTAGAAAACAACTGGCTGGAAGCAATGCAGGAAGAGCTACAACAATTCTCAAAGCTGCATGTGTGGAATTTGGTAGATCTTCCCAAGAAAAAAGTTCCAATCGGCACTCGTTGGGTTTTTTGCAACAAAAAGGATGAAGGCGGCACTGTGATTCGAAATAAAGCTCGTCTGGTGGTTCAAGGTTTCTATCAAGAAGAAGGGATTGACTATGAGGAAGTCTTTGCACCAGTGGCTCGCTTGGAAGCCATCCGAATGTTTCTCGCCTATGCAGCCTACATGGACTTCACCGTTCATCAAATGGATGTCAAAAGCGCATTTTTATGTGGCAAAGTTCAAGAGGAAGTTTATGTCAAGCAGCCGTCAGGTTTCATTGATCCTAATTTTCCAGACCGTGTTTATAAGTTAGACAAAGCATTGTACGGTCTTCACCAAGCACCTCGTGCGTGGTATGAAACTTTATCAAAGCATCTGCTTCAGAATGGTTTCACACGAGGAGAAATTGACCAAACTTTGTTCAAACGGAAGGATGAAAAGGATACAATCATGGTGCAAATTTATGTGCATGATATCATTTTTGGATCTACAAATCCCCGTCTCTGCAAAGAATTTGAAGAAGTGATGCGATCTAAGTTTGAAATGAGCTCCATGGGGGAAATGAAGTTCTTTTTGGGACTACAAGTTGATCAGTCTGAGTCAGGAATCCTTATCCATCAAGAAAAATACGTAAAAGAAATCTTGACCAAGTTTAAAATGGCTGATTCCCAACCAGTAAAAACTCCTGTGGAAGTTCGACATTGTTTGACTCCTGATGTGGATGGTGAAAGCGTTGATCAGCATCTCTATCGCTCTATGATAGGATCTCTCATGTATCTCACGGCCAGAAGACCCGACATCATGTTTGCAGTGTGTTTGTGTGCACGTTTTCAGGCTAATCCTAAACTCTCTCATTTATCTTCTGTCAAACGTATTTTAAGATAATTAAGGTATAAGCCAAAATTGGGTCTGTGGTATCCTAAAACTGACTTGTTTGATCTTGTGGCTTATTCAGATTCAGACTACGGGGGTTGCAACTTAGACCGAAAATCCACTTCTGGAGGTTGTCAATTCCTTGGCAACCGCCTTGTCTCATGGCAATGTACGAAACAATCCACCGTTTCCCAATCCACCACCGAAGCCGAATACATTGCCGCAGCCCTATGTTGTTCCCAAGTCAGATGGATACACCATCAGATGCTTGACTATGGGATCACATTCCATGAGACACCCATTCTGTGTGACAACACTGCCGTTCCCCATATCACCAAAAACCTCGTTCAACATTCCAAAACAAAACACATTGAAATTAAACATCATTTTATTCGTGACTGTGTTGAAAAGAAACATATTCAAATCGTTGAAGTCAAAACCGACAAACAAACCGCAGACATCTTCACAAAGGCTTTTGACTCTACCAGATTTGCCCAACTAGTAGAGATGCTTAGAATGATTAACTTTCAGTAAATTGTGTGAATAGTAGTTTATTTTCTAAATTTTGATTAATTAACAAAGAAAATTCCAAAAAGATTTTATTTTTATGTACAATTTCTACGCAAATCTTTTGGGGGAGAAATATAATATTTTAATGTTGAAAAGAATTGTTGTGTATATAATCTTCAAGTGGTTTTGAATTGCAAAAAAAAAAAAAAAACAAAAAATTGAATCTGACCTTTGAGAAATGATAGTGTCTGATCTCATCTCTTGTACATGGAATGGACCAAAAGCGATGGTGTTTACTGAGGTATAGCTGGTAGGCCCGATATATGATTAAAACTTGTAAGTAGTGTGAAAACCAAATATATATATATATATATCTCATACTTGTGTGTTTGAACCCATTATTGAAACATCTAACCCATTTTTATATCTAAGAAAACCAATTCAATCAGATACAGGCTTACGTATTGGATTCATATTCATACGCCAAGTGACCGTCAAAATAAAGATATTTACCACCGATGACCCCGTATGTTTTGCTTACGCAAAGATCTTGGGTGCTCATCCTTTTCCCATCCACTTGGATGATTTGACCCCGTCTGTTTTGCTTACGCAAAGATCTCGGGTGTTCAACATTTTTCTATCCGCTTGGATAATTTTAAAACTTCTTATGTTTTGCTTACGCAAAGATCTAGAATGTTCGTACCTTTTTAATATCTACTTGGATATATTTTATTTTAAATTTTCTAAATCCACTTGGATATCTTATTTTGTTTTGGTGGTACTTTGACATTACTAAGACGGTACATTGGTTAATCAGAAAGAGATGATAGGATGAAGATGGGTACTTCTTGAGGATTGATAGGTTTTCAAAATCATTTTATTTCAATATGTGTGGTACACCTTGTATATTGCTTAAATGGTACCTTTTAATCACATGAAATCTTTGTACAAACAAATGTTTGGGTTTACTTTGCACAAATATCAGCTATCTTCAGGGACTCACAGTAGTGAATTGCAAAAGGAAGTGTTTCAAGAGACTGACCAGATCTGATCTCATGTTGGATCTTTTTCAACAAGATAAGTGTAAATATCTTGTGTATAATTTCATTTCTATAGAAAGTCTGTTTTAACAGTGTATATATGTTAGTCTTATTTCTTTTCTTTGAACTATCGAAACTAGTTGTACTTATCGAAACTACTTTGTGCATATCGAAACTACTTTGACATATCGAAACTACTTTGTGCATATCAAAACTACTTTGAACTATCGAAACTAGTTGTTCATATCGAAACTAGTTTGCCCTATCGAAACTAGTTGTTTCGACAGGGGCATTTTTGTCTTTTGTCTTACGAAAAATTAAATGCCTTCATAATCAATCTCTCCCTTCATACTGAGTTTCACTCGTCTTTTTCGAACCCTCTTCACCTTCTCTGTCATACGCAAAATCTCTCAAGCCATTGGTCTGAGTTGCAAGATATCAGCGTTAATCACCTGATTTCCCCTGTTGTCACCATCGTCTCCATCATCAGGTAACGTCTCACTACTTCATTTTGGATGATTTTTGCAAATCGGCAGACCTAGGTTTTCAAATTTTAAAATTTGTTCGACTAAATCTTCATAATAACAGTCGTTTTTGTGCTTATCCGTGTTTGCATACATCTCTATCATCTTTGAACTCACGATTAATGTGTATTCTTGCAGATAACAGTCTCACATTCGGTAAGATGAAGTTCCGTCACTTACAGACCACTCTAAACCCTTCATTAAATTGTTTATATTAGTCTGAGTATCGTGAATCAAAGGGGTTTGGGTTTCAAAACCAAGTAATTTCGATAAAGGGGTTCAACTCTTTCAAAATTTCTCAAAAGGTTTTCAATCGAAAATACTAGTTTCGACACCCAAACTTGCCCTAGTATCTCTGATCGAAACTAGTTAGTTTCGATAAGTTCATCTCCATCGAAACTAATTGTTTCGACAGTATTGATTTCAAAATTTTCTAAGTATTGATCAAAGCTTATTGCCTCTATCGAAACTACTTGTTTCGATAAAGTTGTTTGTTAAATTAACCAAGTTCATCTCAATTGAAACTAGGTGTTTCGACAGTAAGGATTTCAGATTTTTTCTAAGTGTTGATATATCTTGTTTCGGTCAAGTATTTTCAGAAACTTTACTTCTTGTGCAAAATTGATGAATTTTACAGGTATGGATCTCTTATTCGTAAAGAGACACAATGTCTGTGCATTCCTTAATGCCAATGATCCAAAAGTTGCAGAGTTCATTCGTGTCTTAAACTTCCTGGCAAACTCCAACATCAGCTTTGCCATCAGCAACAACCTGTCGGTGTTTGAGACATCTATAAGAGAATTTTGGGAGACTGCAGAGATCATCACAGTTGAAAATGTAGAGCTCATCAGAGCAACTGTGCTTGGCCAAGAAGTCTTATTTTCTGAAGCTACAGTTAGAGAGGTGTTGCAGTTTAATGACAATCCAGATGCACCCATCGAATTTCCAATCTTCTATGTTAAAGAATGCTTCAGAAGATTGGGTCATCCAGAAGAATTCAAAAGTGGTCAGATAATCAAGAACTCCTTACCAAGCCACTGGAGATATGTAGTACACGTGTTTATTCACTACCTATCAATCAGAAAATGAGGTTTTGATTCAGCAAACAGCACTCTGGGCTCAGCAATTTTGGGGTTAGTCAAGGGAAGAGATTACAATTTTTCTGCCTTCATCTTCAGACAGTTAAAGGACAACCTAACTGGAGCCGTGAAGGAGAAATTTCTGGCATATCCAAGATTTCTACAGATTATCATCAATCATCTTCATCCTGCGCTGCAACAAGTTGGGAACACCTTTGTGTTCGACCATATGATTGCCAAGACTCTCAGCTATATGAGAAGTACAAACAAGAGAACCAACATGGCTATAGCTGACGTTCCCCTGTTTGGTCATATTATTGGTGAAGAAGAAGAATTCATTCCTGATATTGACCCCGATCTAGAAGAAGAGATCTTATCATCTGATGAAGAAGAGATGGAAGTTGAACAACATCAAGGTAATCAACCTATTGATGAAGCTGAGATTGGGATAAACGTCCCTATTGTTCAAGAAGAAGAACAACCCATCATTGAGCCTGTGATAGAGGCTCCTTTTGTTCAACAAATACAGATAATTCAAGAGCCAGCAGTTAATGTTGAAGCTGGTATGCATGAAGCTGAGGAGGAAGTTGCAGAATCAAGTGGAAGTCTGGATGGAGGAATCTATGGATCTGACTACTACAAGTCTGATTCAGATGATAGAGCAAAGCATCTTGCATCTTCCTCCAAACGACAAGTTGAGACAGGTTCTGATTTTGAGGAAGAAGAGCCTAGGACAAAGAAAATCAAGACTGGATTAGAAGATTTGTCATCCTCGTTAGATTCTCTATTAGCTACTCCATAACCAACTCCAGAACCATCTCCACAACCTACTCCACAACCCACTCCACAGCCCACTCCACAACCCACTCCACAACCCACTCCACTACCATCTCCACAACAATCACCCATCCATACTACTCCCACATCACCACCTCATGATTCAACCTCTCCTGTACCAAGAGTTAAAACTTTAAACCTTGAACTAAAGAAAATGCAGGATAAGATTCAAAAGAAAGATGAAGAAATTGAAGGCTTAAAATCTAATTTGCATGATGTCCATGAAGAGGTTAAAGACCTGAAGCTGGAAGTTGGGGGTTTACATACCCAGATTGGGATTCAACAAACTCAACTTGAAAAACAACAGAGACTAATCTCAAAGCAAAAAAGAAGAATTCAAGGCTTTAGCTGAAGCGGTGGAGCAGCTCAAAGCCTCAATGATAAAACCTATGCAACAACAACCAACCACTTCAACAGCTTAGGGGGAGACCACATCATTAGTTGAACCCTCATTTCCTGCCCTTGTGACTAATCTAGAGTCTGCACTAATTATCTTTTCTGGCCATGCTGAGAAGACAAAGGAGGCAATTGAAGTTAAGGTTGAAGAACCAGAATTAGACCTTCCCTCAGCAAGTGAGAGAAGAGATGCAAGGAAGAAAGGGAAAGGGACTTCTACTGAGATAGAGACCGTGATTCTGGATGAAGAAGACATCCCATCTGATGACGAGCTGAATGCTCTTTTAGATGAAATTGAAAACTATGGGTATAATGATCTTTATCCAGAAATTTTGACCACCGAGGAAAAAGAGACTGAGAGAACCAGATACTTCACAGAAGAAGGAGAGGAAATTCAAACCTTGTCTGATGAAGAAAAAGGCGAAGAAGATGTTCAGGTTAATCTTATCAAGACAGTCACTCCTGAACCAACCATTACAGTCTCTGAATCAAGTCCAGCACAAGATCCAACCTTGTTGCACCTGAACCTCCAATTTCAAGAAAGTATTGGTTTAGGAAAATCATTCAGGAAGAAACTCCTAAAACATATGAATGGATAGCTGAGCATCAGGAACTAAAGAGGCCTCCAATTGGCTGGAAGTATGATGCTAAAAGGAAGCTCTTTATTATCAGAAGATATAGAGGGGGAGTTCAGCACTTTAAAAATATGACTGACTTCCAGACCCTTCCTTTCTATGACATCAGGGATTTAGCCAAACTTCCCCTTCAAAACCCTGGGAAGGTCATGATGGCTTATGACTTTGAGAAATTTCTGCATTCTCAAGTCAATAATGATTTCAAGGGAATGAAGCCTAGGAAAACTCAAAAGAAAATCTCAAAGACAAGGTTTCATCCTAAGACTAACAAGCCATATGTGTTCTTGAGGTACAAGCCTGCCCAAACTCACAAGACCTTCACCATTCCAAAATATGTACCTGTCCAGCTGCAAACTTTCATAAAGTGGTACTATGACCCAATCATTGGCAGTGCAGTAATAGAGTGTGAGGGAAAGGAAGACATCACTATATTTGAGCCTATGGAGTTGTTGAAATTTCAGCCTGAAGGTCTGGAGGTACTATTCCAGAATCACATTCAGGCATACAGAGATGAAGATGAAGCTGATGCCAAGGCCTACCAAAGAGAACCATTCATCCAAAGGACAACTGAAGGACCAGCTGCTTGATGAAGAGCTGAAGACAGTAATGCAACAGCTTAGGGGGAGATTGTAGATTCATAGCTTTTGTATAAGCTGTTGTCATTTATTGTATGTTTAAATAGTTTTAGACTAGTTTACTTTATGTCATTTCATTAAATGTAATTTTAGTTTTCTGTAATTTACTGCTTTATTAGCTAAGTCTGGGCCATCGAAACTACTTAGTTTCGATTGAGTTTGTTCAATCGAAACTAGTAGTTTCGATAGATGGTAGTTTCGACAGTTCTGTGTATCACCTGTAAATGGTCAATCGAAACTAGTAGTTTCGATTGAGTTTGTTCAATCGAAACTAGTAGTTTCGATAGATGGTAGTTTCGACAGTTCTGTGTATCACCTGTAAATGGTCAATCGAAACTAGTAGTTTCGATTGAACATAGTTTTGATACCTGTCACTACTATAAATAGCCTAGTTTGAGAATGTTTAGGGTGTGTGTAGCGGCTGTAACCCTGAACCTTCTCTTTCACATTGTTATTGAATCATTACACTTTGCAGTTGTTTTTACACTGTGTTCTTACATTTTCATATCATTTTTTATTGATTCATTGTGAGGTTAGCCTGTTATCTTCACCAGCACTGTTTCTATCATCTGTTTCACCACCATACACACAGTTTCCGCCTGTGTGTGTGTGTGTAATCAATCAAATAAGTGATTTCAAGTTAAATCTGGACCTACACATGAGTTCCAAATGAAAGAAGAATATCTTCAGTGACACTATTACTACACTATTTCCAAACATGCTAACTGACAATCTAGATCCTGATTTTGGAATCAAAGATGAAGTGGATGACTTATTCAGTAGTGGCAATGAAGATGGTGATGATGATGATGATGAAAGTGATGAAGATGGTGATGATGATGATGATGAAAGTGATGAAGATGGTGGTGAAGCTGGAAATGTAAATGTACACGGTCGTGAATAACCAGTTCATGAAGAAAGAGTACATGTGACTGAAGCTTTGAATGATAAAGTGATTCAAGAAGAACAAGTCATAGAAACTGATGAGCATGAGATAGTAAAAGAATCTAAAGTTAAGATGAATATTGATTCTGAAATTCCAGCAACTGCAACTGAATCCCAATCAAAGAAGAGAAAGGAACTTGAAAAGGACCAGACTACCAGAACTCCTCCTTCTATAGTTGGTATTGTTATTAGAAGTTCTGAGAGTAAAAGACACAAAAGCATAGCAAGCAAGAAGAAGCCTGATTCTAGCAAATGCAAAGACAAAGAGAAGCTATTGCCTGATAGAGAGAAAAGTCGAAAGAAGTTCAATCATGTTGACGAAGACATTGCCAATTATGCAACTCAGTAGACAGTCGATATTGTGAGTCAACTTAAGACTAAAGTAGCTAATCCACAAAGCCATGAAGCTTCAAGTGCTAATGAAATTAGAAATCTAAAGATAACAGTGACTAAGCAGCAACAAATTAATATGCTTCAACATTTGGTGCAGGATTTGATTAAGCACATTGGTTATCAGCAACAACCGACAACTCCAGAACAGCCCATTCCTACAACTCTTAATTCTTCTACCGTTCAATCACAAAGGGATGATAATTTTAAGATCTTATCATTAACATTCTAGGATCTCAGGATGATTTTAATGTCGATGACATGTTCAACCCCGAAGGTAAGGGTATGGAGAACCCTAAGAAAGAAGGTGAAGAAAAAGAGAAAGAAGAAAAGGAAAAGGAGGATGAGGAAGAAGATGGTGACGAAGTTATAGTCATGAGAGAAAAGACAGACGACAAACCACCATCTGATGACGAGTGTGGTGGTTCAAGAAATAGTCA
The DNA here is from genome assembly GCA_023525975.1 of Smallanthus sonchifolius. Taxonomy (NCBI): domain Eukaryota; kingdom Viridiplantae; phylum Streptophyta; class Magnoliopsida; order Asterales; family Asteraceae; genus Smallanthus; species Smallanthus sonchifolius. Next base: position 45,248,535 of record CM042023.1, read on the forward strand.
TTCAAGCTCAACAGGCTCTGAGTCAGTCGACGAATGTCCTACAAACAAAGATTATCAAAATATTGAATATGAGACAAAGCGGGATTACATAGAAGCTGATGAATCTGTAGTTGGAAAGTTTGACTACTTGGTAGATGAAGAAAATGATTTTGATCTTCCTGATTCTACCTCAAATACAAAAGCAACTACAACTTAGTATGAAACTAAAAAGAAAGATGATGTTATGGATAAAGATTCGTGGTGGAAAAAAGATGGGAAGGTTTATGTGGTCGAACGGGTTATACAAAAGATTCAAAACCCGAGAAAAGCCCTGACCAGCAGAATTCTAGGCTGGAAGTTCGATAAGGAAAAGAGTATGTACGTTGTGAAGAGGGAGCATGTAGGAACTCAATATTTTGTTGATAGTCATAAAATTCAGAGTTTGCCTAGATGGGATGCACGGGAGTTGAGTAAACTAGACTTAATCATTCCGTCCAGGGACAATCAGGCTTATAGTTTCGAGAATATCCTTCGAGCTCAATGCAATCAACAAAAATTCACAAGCTTCATATCAAGGAATCCTAATAGAAGAAAACTCAAACAAATAGATCAAAGAACAGTAAAAAGAAATATTGTGTACCTTGTGAAACCTGCTGACACGGTTGCTAGAGTATCAATACCTGAGAGAAAATCAAGCTTCATCAAATACTTTGAAAGATGGTTCTATGATAGCAAACCATATGAAGCTGTCATTCTACAAAAGAACGAGGCTGAAGTTAGAGTATTTGATCCTATGGATCTATTCTCCTTTGATGATGAAGACCTGAAGATATTATATTACAATCCAATTCATTGTAATTAAGGGTTTGTTGTTCGGGCTGAAGCACGGCTGTATATGATAGTTGTGGCACAATGTCTACGAATGAGACAAGAGGCAGAAGTCTTGAAGAAGTGAATCAGAAAGGTTGAATACAAGCAGGGTAAGAAGGCTAAAGAGAAGACAAGCATGACTAGCTAGACGATTGGTTTGCAATGGACTAGAGGGAGATTGTTCAAACTAATAGTCGATTGAATCCAAATCGTTTTAGTTTTGATTTTGCCCAAGTGTAAATATTTCAACCGAAATCGTTTTTGGTCGAAAACGTTTTCGGTCGAAATTGTTTTCGGACAAAATTTAACTTCTATATATAGTTGTTTTGTTTGAACATTTAGAAGTGACGCCTTTGTTCTTTGCACTGTTATGCTGTAGAAATACTGCTTGATTGTACTTTCTTTGTAATTCATCTGTTATTATCAAGACAAGAAAGCATTTGGTGATTAGTTTGATCGTGTTCTTATGGTTTTTCCGTTTCATTTGATCGGTTAATTCGTTTGGTGATCTCGAGGCTCATCTAGAGTATTTCTACTACTCTAGTTATTCTGTTTTGGTATTATCTTAGATCTGAGCCGATCAGGAGGACTCACACTAACGATGTGAATACAAGTGTAAGTACTTCATCACTAGTGGAGGATGTTCGTGATGATTATAATGCTACTATTGGTTTAGGTTTTAAAAGTTTTTTGGTTGACAAGAAGTTGGATGTCTGTTCCAACAATCTAGACTCTAATTTAGTTTCTGTTTCGTCAATTTGTATTGAACAACTTTCTAATTACTGTAATTCAATTTCGATTGTATCTTCTAATTGTTTTGAAAAGTATTTGAGTGAGGAGATTCCTACATTTTCACCAGTCAAAAGTGATACAAAGAAAGTTCAGTTAGAGGATAAAGTTCAAATCATAGAAGTTGAAGATGTTGACATGTCTGATCAATATCGGTTTAAAGTTCAGAAATCAACCTTAGATCCTGAATTTCTTATAAAAACTTGTGAAAGAAATGGATTGGCACCAAAGCTGTTTCGGGTGCTAAAACCACAATCTAAGGAACATGATAAAAAAAATTGAAAAAGAAGATCACAAAGTCGAAAAGATTATGTAGCCAATTATAAAGAGATATAAAAAAGATAAGAAAGTACATAATAAAGTTGATCAACAGTCAAAACAGCTGGAATCATCATCATCACGATCATCTACGAAACATGATGTTCATTTGTAAAACCCCGACCTCGGCAAACTACAACTGATACTCATAACTGGTTATTCCCTTTAAAATACATATATTATTAATCGAACTACAACGGAAGTCTTTCAAAACACTATAATTATCATTTCCTATTGTTATCATCGTAAGTTTACCTCACGAATGCCTTCACACGAATCTGAGTAGCACCGCCCCCAAGCCGACCGCGAAGCTCACCTACAAAACAATCTAACGTACACACAAAGTCAGCTACGTTGAGTGAGTTCTAATAGTTTAATTTAATTAAAAGCCACCTTATTCCAAAGGTTATTTAACTTTACTCCGGATCCTCCGGTCCTTATAAACTAGTTTCACGATTTATTAAAAAATAGATAACCCCTGTTATCATACGATATCCCATAACAGTTCACCACCCAGGACTTATCCCATAATAACAATCCAGTAGTCTCAGCGGCGTGGATCGAACTTACTACCCTAATAACTCTTGGTCTACCACGTGTATTAACTCAACACCTGGTTAACACAACTAATCCCCGGACAACGACTTACTCAGCCTTGACCAAGGCTTACACAAATCAATTGACACTACAGTTGTAAACACCACATCACAATCCCGACCCAAACGGTCAATCTACTTCTACTCGCCTCATTAATATCATCTACACATCACAATAGTATCATCTCATGCACCATAAATATAACATAATGCTTGCATGTAATTTAACATATATATATATATATATGCACACAAACACATACCTCATCACCGTACCCTCGTCAGGGCGTTCGGCACACCCCGAGCTAATCATTAACCTACTAAATATGGTCACCTTTGGTGACTTCCCGAAGGACTCGTCCTTCACAGTCCCGTTTGTCGTGTCATAGAGACAACGATACAAACATGACACAAATATAAATCACATAACATCATACTCCATTCACATGACTCATTAACTACACTGGCACCCACACATAACACTAGGACAACACATCCTACACGTATTAATAAGCGTTTAGCTTAATTCCCGACCAACCCTTAACATGACACACATTAATAACTCTTATCTCTAGCTCACCTAATCATTTAGACACCCCGTAGACCCTTCGACTCGCTAATGAATATTGTAGTCTATAAACATATATGGTTTAACCCAAAACACCTCAACTCGTTTAATATAACAAACACCTCGTGTAAGTATGTATGATAGCCCTAAAATAATAAAACATTTAAAAGAATAGGGGATTAGAAACTCAATAGTTTTGCTGCTATCCAAATCCTTGCTCTGCAACTTGCCCGCTCATGTGCGAACCCAAACCTGTCAAACGTATGATCCCTTAATCAGACACATTCAAAAGATATGTCTACTAACACACAACAATAAATAACCCAGACATTCGCCCTATCAGCTCATCGTTCCTTTTTCATAAAACCCTAGTCTCACGAGTACTCTTACCGGATCGTTCTCGACCCGATGAGAACCCGTGTACCCGGACCGGGCTCCATGCATGCACGCAACCCATGACATGCAGAAAACTAAAATCCCAAAAGATGTGTCTACTAGAACCGGGTTCGCGTACGTGCATATACACCCACCATGCGAGCTGAATCCTCCCAAGCAAACCCTAGCTCCACCCGACCACGTACCACCACGGGTACCACCGCTCTCGTCGTGCACCACCACCATGGCCACCACGTCTCTTCGCTGTCCCCATTGGCCCCTATCTCCACCATCGTCCTCATCGGCCACCGCTAACAATCGCCCCACACAACCAACACATCTCCATCTTCCTCATGTTCGCGCCGTCGTGGAACACCACCGCTGCCAGCACTCGTCGTCTTCTTCTACACCAGAGACACCCCGCTTCAGCCGGCCATTCCCGTTCGCCGCCACCGTCGCACACTACTTCCGCCATAACCGGCCACTCCCCTTGCTCCCACCTATGTTGTCGTTCACTGCCGAGAACATACAACCCTAATCGGGTCCCCATCCAAACACAAGTGCAAACATCTAACAAAGATAAGAATGAGAATTACCTCAACTCGACGTAGAGTCCCCCGCTCGAAATTGTCTTCTCTGGCCACCCCGTCGTCCAGCGTCTCCTCTCTTCCTCTTTCGATCAGCCGTCGTGACTTTCCCCTAGGCCGAATGGCCTAGTGTTTGCCTTAAAACTCTTATCTAAACCTATAAGGTCAACATCCGGGTCCCTGTGGTTCTTTTACCGCACGTTTGACCTCGAACTATCCTTTAAATAACAAAATGTGTCATTCCCGATAGTTAAACACACATCGTAAGAAAATCTTTGCCATTCCTCTTATTCAAATAGGGTTCGGGTTGCTCACTAACCCACACCATAATAATCTAAATTTCCAGATGTTACAAGTCTACCCTTCTTAAAAGAGGATTCGTCCTCAAATCCTGCGTCGGGACAAACCCACACCACTCACCCTTCCGTTCCTATAGGCGCATCTAAAGTCTTTTGGTACTACTCGCTCTCTTTCGAATACATCATCCCTGTCACTTTACTCTATAGCTCGGTCACCATCCTTTGTGTTCAAAGAAGCCCTCTCCATTGACTGCCTCAACTTTGGGGTTTGCATGTTTCATCTACACGTTTCCTCATTATTCGTCCTCCAAACTCTTACCCAGACAGCACAACACCGTAAAATACCTACGTATTTATCACATCTCTCTATTTAGCCCATATACACATTGGCCCGTGCTTCTTGTATAGTCCGAAAGAACTCATCACTCCGACTGTTATCTCCCCAAGTAAGAATTATTGTGTTTAGAATATAATCATTTGTTACTCCTCTACAGGGAAGTCATTATACTTCTCGTCTCACACCATGATCGCCATCCTGTGATGATCTCTCAAACTTAAGCACCGCTGCCCTACTCATAAGGGCACCTTATCTGTCCTTCTCTGTTGATCTCCAGGAGCTTGTGCAAGGCTCATCTTGTCTTTATAATCGCGCGTTCCTCTACCGAGGTACTTCTCCACTTCATTACCATGTGTACAACACACTCCTATAAATAAGCACACGACTCTCAACATTAGAGTTACTATCATCGGTCCCTGAAAGTCCACATTTCACCATCAGGCTCGCCTCAGAAGTACAGCATTCGTTTCACTTGATACTCCACAGAAGTCTGCCTTAAACTCGACATATATTTACCAGTGTAGGCATTTCCTTTCCAAGAACTTATGTGCAATCCCACACTTATCCTTCCTTCGTTCCACTCTCCTTGTTGTTGCTCTATCATTACCCCGCAATCACCAACCGCGCCTCATTCGCCAAGTACGGACATGAAGTATGTCCCATCAAATGCTTGAGCTATCCCTTGCTCGTTCGGAGAAGCTTCTCTAATTTTCTTATATCCTACATTGAGTGAATTTTTCATATGGAACGTATCCCAAAAAGACCCTTTCGTCACCTCGTTCTCTCCGCGCTGAAGTCCCTAGCGTCGTCATCTCGGTCACGTCGTATCTATTTCCGATCAAGCGTCCATGTAACGCTTTCATTATCAACTGTCACAGCTCCACCTATTGGCTTCGTGCTCCGAATTCCCGAGATATAAACATAGGCATCTCATAACAGCACCCCGCTGATCGCCTAGAAAAGTCAAAACTCTTCGCTTCACCTCGAGGTATTAACATCATGAAAACGTCAAGATAGAAATAATGTGCTTGATCAACCCCACCACTCGTCTTTATGCACGACTTAGCGTGTACTACCAGGACACATAATGTCAGGTCATAAAAACAAGACCTATCATATCCAAACTATACATCTAGGTATATCATCTCAGCTCTGTAACTCACCCCAAGTGCACAACTAAACAGCTAGACCTGAGCAAATCTACGTGTATCCAATACGATTTCGTCATTTATAGGCATACAAACTCCTGACCCCACCTTCTATCTATCACAAAGGTGGTCCCTGCCACACGTCATCACCTACTCACATAGAGTTCACACGGTCGTACACCATACGGGTCATACCAATGTTTCAAGACAACACACTACTTAGTCTAGACACAAGACCTCCCCTAAACATTCATACACGTAAGATATAAAAATATCATAATTTCTCACAGGACCTCGTCCTGAACATTTATACCTACTAAAGATGTATAATCATAACGCCCCACAGAACCCCGTCCTGAATAATCAAACAAGGTGCAATGCACCCATTGTACTTCAAACATCACCTAGACATCAGCATTTAAGTGATACTACCATAAGACCGTAGACACAGACAAATTCAAACCTCATGTCTATACAAGTCTACTCACACCGTCTAATCAACCATACTCTAGAATCTCAGCAAAGATTATATTCAATACGGACTCACGTCATCCAAAATTATAATCACATAATCACACCCTACCGCACAAAACTGACTACCGCATGCACAGTCCTATGCCATCACAAACACAACTATCGTTAATTACGTTCAAATCATAATGCGGTAAAATAGCATCAATATAAAAATCACATAGTCAACATTTCAATTAAGCATCACACCATGTAAACGTCTAATCGGTCAAAACATCAAATTACCCCGTAATCTCTCGTGACAATTGTCACAACCACTAATCATCAAGAAGTCAAGTATCTCAAACAGTGCTCGTAAAATCACTAATAGACCACTTCAAGTGCATCTGATGTATCCCCCTTTGGTTCTTCCTCGTTGAATCCTGGATCATTCACCGGGTCCTCTTGAAATAGAGCTCTCTTAGATGTCGCACGTGTGGATCTTTCAGCCATACAGGTCCACATCCTGGAGGGTAATCGCGTACCGCTGACACCTCCCTCCTTTTCCATCTAGTCATTCTGGACATAGCACCACACGGAATGCAGTCGTCCTCAGCTCTGGTCATACTTGGCGTAGGAAGCGCCAACACTACTCCCACGTCACTGGCCGTCCCGTCTACAGCAGCCGTCGGTTTGTCCTGACGGTCAACTATCTTCCTAGCCGGAGCTCATCGTCTGACCGATCTAGTCTGATTTGTCTTAGCCATCCGTACCTGCACAAGGTAGAACGTTGGAGTGATTACTATGCGCATAAATTCAGAATATGAGAGCAATCATAGACTGCCAAATCACGGTGATCAAATGCAATCTGGTGATCCACATTACTGCTCGAATTCTAAATCTTTCCCATCATACTCACATTAGCTTTCTACCTTTCACACACTGAATGCACATGCATCCCCACACAACTGACATAGCACCACATTGTATTCTAGCAAATCACCTTAATCATCACAATTGCCTAACATGCATAATTACACACAATTCCATTAGACCGTGCTAACACAACAAACTATCTCACATAACGCAATTAATGCTACTCCACATTACTTAAATCACATGTAATTTCAATTAATCACACCACACAACTCTGCCTAACGCTACACTACACAATTAGTACTCTAACAATTAATGTATAACTCGAAAGACGTACCTCTTGGCTCGCGGTTACTCGTGGCGGCATTCATTTCACCCTCGTCCCATTTTCAGTTTAAGTTAAGGTATTTTATTTTAGTAAAAACAATGATTTTCTCTTAAACTTGTCTCTGCTACCAACTTGTAAGACCCCAACCCGGGCATCCTACAACTAGTTCTCATAACGGGTTATTCCCTTTAAAATACATATATTATTACTCAAACTATAGCGGAAGTCTTTCAAAAATCTATAATTACCATTTCATATTGTTATCATCGTAAGTTTACCTCACGAATGCCTGCACACCAATCCGAGTAGCACCGCCCCCAAGCCAATATACGTCGACCACGAAGCTCACCTGCAAAAAAATCTAACGTGCACACAAAGTCAGCTACGCTGAGTGAGTTTTAATAGTTTAATTTAATTAAAAGCCACCTTATTCCAATGGTTATTTAACTTTACTCAGGATCCTCCGGTCCTTGTAAAATAGTTTCACGATTTATTAACAAATAGATAACCCTTGTTATCATACGATATCCCATAACAGTTCACCACCCAGGACTTATCCCATAATAACAATCCAGTAGTCTCACCGACGTGGATCGAACATACTACCCTAATAACTCCTGGTCTACCACGTGTATTAACTCGACACCTAGTTAACACAACTAATCCCTAGACATCGAATTAGTCAGCCTTGACCAAGGCTTTCACAAATCAATTGACACTACAGTTGTAAACACCACATCACAATCCTGACTCACCCCGACCGACCCTTAACACGACACACATTAATAACTCTTATCTCTAGCTCACCTAATCATTTAGACACCCCGTAAAGCATTCAACTCGCTAATGAATGTTGTAGTCTATAAACATATGTGGTTTAACCTAAAACACCTCGACTCGTTTAATATAGCAAACACCTCGTGTAAGTATGTACGATAGCCCCAAAATTAATAAAACATTTAAAAGAATAGGGGATTAGAAACTCACCGGTTACGCTGCTATCCAAATCCTTGCTCTGCAACTTGCCCGCTCACGTTCGAACCCAAACCTATCAAACATAAAATCCCTTGATCAGAAACGTTCTAAAGATATGTCTACTAACGCATAACAATAAATAACCTAGACATTCGCCCTATCAGCTCATCGTTCCTTTTTCATAAAACCCTAGTCTCAAGAGTACTCTTACCAAATCGTTCTTCACCCGATGTGAACCTGTGTACCCGGACCGAGCTCCATGCATGCATTCAACCCATGACATGCAGAAAATTAAAATCCCACAAGACGCGTATACCCGAACCAGGTTCGCGTACGTGCACGTACACGCACCATGCGAGCCGAATCCTCCGAAGCAAACCCTAGCTCCACCCAAGCTCGACCACGTACCACCACGGGCACCACCGCCCTCGTCGTGCACCACCACCGAGGCCACCACGTCTCGTCGTTTTCCCCGTCGGCTCCCATCTCCGCCATCGTCCTCATCGGCCACCGCTAACAGCCGCCGCGAACACCCAACTCGTCTCCATCTTCCTCCTGGTTGCGCCGCCATGGAACACCACTGCTGACAGAACCTGCCATCTTCTTCTACACCTGAGACACCCCGCTTCAGCCAGCCATTCCCGTTCCTCGCCACCGTCGCATGCTACTGCCACCATAACCGGCCACTCCCCTTGCTCCCACCTATGTCTTCGTTCACCGCCGAGAAAACACACCTAATCGGGTCCCCATCCAAACACAAGTGAAAACATGTAACAAAAATAAGAATGAGAATTACCTCAACTCGACGTAGAGTCCCCCGCTCGAAATCATCTTCTCTAGCCATCCCGTCGACCGGCGTCTCCTCTCTTCCTCTCTCGATCAGTCGTTGCGACTTTCCCCTAGGCCAAAAGGCCTAGGGTTTGCCTTAAAACCCTTATCTAAACCTCTGTGGTCTACATCCGGGTCCATGTGGTTCTTTTATCGCACATTCGACCCCGAACTATCCTTTAAATGACCAAATGTCTCATTCCTGATAGTTAAACACACACCATTAGAAAATCTTTTCCATTCCTCTTTATCAAATAGGGTTCGGGTTGCTCACTAACCCGCACCGTAATAATCTATATTTCTGGATGTTACATCACTCCAATAAACAAAACTTGTATTCGTTTGAAAAGTGCTTTGTGTACTCCTCCAACTCTGATAGGTGTACCAGGCAGTTTCTCATCCAGTGACCAAAGTCACCACAACATAAACACGTAACGTTTTCAGGAGATCACCGACAGACTTTCCTCCGGCAACATCTTAGCCTTTGACCTTTGTCATACCCTTATCAAATGCATTGTACAAGCACTTCTCTCTTTCTGTGATCAGCAACGAGAATTGATTTGGATTTAGAATAGTCATTTCTGCACCTTTAAGCATCATGTGTAGTTCGGTCAAAGAACATTCCATAGAACTCATTAGATACTTCTTAACGAAACCATCATAAGAGTCAGGGAGAGAGCTTAGGATCAAGGCCACAAGCATGCCAGGTCCCATGTCAAAATCCAATTCCTTAAACTGGCCGACATAATCAACTATTTGCTGAAAATTTCGACTGATATACCACCTTCATCCAACTTTCATGACGAAAGGATATTCATGTATCTCATATGTTCAATCCTTATTTGTTGTTGGAACTTTTCTTTCAACAGATTGATCATATCAAAAGCATTATTAGTTCTAAGGGTTCCGTTAAATTCTGGTTCAACGGTTGCCAAGATCAGTAATGACACATCCAAGGAGACATTACCATGCTTATTCCAAGCATCAATGGCTTTTTTGGAATTGGTAGCAGGTGGTTTGAGTAAGGGACTTTTAAAAACGTGTTCTTTCTTCTTAGCCCTAAGAACAATTCTTAAGCTTCGAAACCAGTCCATAAAGTTAGTACCATTGAGAGTCTCCTTTTCAAAAATTAAGTGGAGCGCATTATGAGAGAAGTTTGATTTGAAGAATTCTACAAAGAACAAAGTCTATCTAGTATTTTTGATGAAGAAAAGATTTCCTTACAATAATGACCCTTTTAAGAAAAATATTATATCTTGTTTAAGGAATGAGATCCATGATTCACTATGTTTTATAAATGGGTAACTACTTTCCATAGAACACGGCTATTTAGGTAGGTAACGATTACAAATTGTATCTCATACAATTCTCATGTTATGAGGTTGATTAAAGATATCGAATGTCTTGAGTTGGTATGGTTAGCCTCATATGTGCCCACTAATGTTCTACGTTAGTAGTATATTTTTAGTTAAGATTTGTAACACAATTATCAAGTTTTAATATTTATAATATGATTAATACTTTTACTAACTACACACAATAAGTAAGCGAACCTATCGTAACATAGTACAGTTTAGGTAAGAACCAAGTATCGAATCCAAAGGACACAATATCTTTTAATACTCCATCGTTATTATTGTTTAGTCTAATAAATAGTAGAGTTTTGGTGAGGCAATGAATAGACACAGAGGAGTGTTTGAGACATAATCAGATCAAATGCATATCACTTGGGTTTTAGAATTATACTTGGTGGGTTTACTGTTCTAACAACCGTTGGAGTGCTAACGGGCTCCCGTAAACGTTAGTCTCCCCCTTTGTTATTCGAACTAAAATTATCCAGCTGACTTGGCTCCCGTCAGCGTTACCAAGCCGTATGACTCTTTGGAAGTTGGAATACGCCAAGCCACACTTTGAATGGATGAAATCATCTGATTGTGTTCTTAGAAAAAGTTAGATGGGCTACAAACCTAGACAACATAATTTTCTGAAGTTACTTTCGTTATAACCACCGGTTAAGAGTACAAAGCGAGACAACGTAAAAGAAAAAAGAAATACTGGCACAAAACACGAGGTCTAGTTAAGACTCTAAAGCATTGTTCAATACCCAAACCCCCGACCAATCCAAAGTATTAAATCTATACTAACTGGGCCCTTTGTAGAATCAAGATTTGTATAAAGACAAACAAGCTTTAATGGATGTTTAAGCAAGATGTCTTACTTAAGCCATCCACAAGATTTAAGACTTTTAAAGCAATTGGAGATTAAATACTTATGTCTTTTTAAAACAACTTATAATTAAGATTATTAAGCAACATAAACACAATTTTTTCAATAATTAAAACATACGATTACACCAAGCTGCATCATTCACATAGGTGATATAAGAGGACTAGCCAAGAATGTCCATAGATATGAATACACAAACACTTTGTGATATAAAAATCATGGAATGGTCCAATGATTCAAACCAAAGCCAAAAGTGTTGTGATTATGGAATGCCTCTTGATCTTGGGTGATATGACTAACTCGTTCTCTCTCTACTCTACTCTACTCTACTCTTTTTTTCTCAAAGAAACCTTAAGAGACTCCCTCTTTTTGCTTGTTGAAATGAGGATCCAAGAACCTTTATTTATAGGTTGAACCGGAGGGGAGGCAAGGTCATGCTTAGGGGAGCACGGGCGTGCTCCGTACTTCCATGCAAATCTCTATTGTCCTTGTCTCAGCTTTTTTGGCACGCTACTGACATGGAACACAGGTGAGCTTAGGGGAGCACGGGTGTGGTTGTGCCTTGTTGACTAGCTTCTGGAATTTTCTTGAATGTTTTGGCTTGTCTCCTACGGGAGCACGGACGTGATTTGGTAAGCACGAGCGTGCTTGGCTTCTGACTTGCATAAATTTTTTACTTTTCCTTCACTTTTCGTGCACGAGATGTCAATTAATCTACAAAAATTCAAAAGGGACGCAATTCAGTATGCTTTCTGATGTGATTTCGTCTGTTGTGATTTCTTCTTAACTTTTGTTTGTCATCAAGCAAACTCATGCACGGACCCATGTCTTAATAAGATATATTTTCCTTAGTTGCTGACTTACAAGGATCAACTCTCAAGTGATAAACCAATGAGTCAGTTATTGATGTGTTCCAAAACACGTATATTTATCACGTAGTACGAGAAACAGAGAGAATTAACAGAGTAAACGAGTACCGGGAACGAGTGTGAAATTTGGAATTGAAAAAAGAAGAAAAAAATGGGACTTTGAAGCCGTAACGGACCGTCACAAGTGTTGGTGGTCCATCTAAACCTGACACCACGTGATTTGATTTCGTTAGCCCTATAATGGACCATCGCAGTGGTGACGGTCCGCTACGAGATTGCCGAGCCAGAAAACCTAATTTCCACTTTTTAAACCCTTTTGACGACTTTTTCTAGGGGAGTTCCACTGGAGGCGATTTGAGATGACTTAGTTGTGAATTCATGGAGTTTAGAGCTTCCTAGAAGCCTTGGAGTGAATATTGAAGTTTGTTTTCAGTTTGGAAATGTTCGGTTTGCGTTAGTTCATTTGATTTCAGAACTTTATTCAACTATGTTTATGTTTGATTATAGTTTTGTGATGGTTTAGACTTGTATGAGTAGCTAAACCTGTTATCTACCTAGGTTTGATGATAACATTCATGTTTTGACATCTTTTTCGATTTTAATCGTATGAATCATTGTAATGATCTTAGAATCATGTTCTTGAATGCATGTGAATGGTTATGAATGTTGTTATTAATTAATAACTACTGCCTTGATCATGTTTTGCTTGAATATAGTTGGTTTTTGTCTTCTAGGTTGAGTATTGCATGCTAGAATCACTACTTTGTGTTTTGATTATATACACAACTGATTTGACCGAACGGTTGGTGTCTAGTGTCCTACCTTGTCCTGAGACCGACCAAGTGATAGATATAGCCTGAAACCTCCTACCCATTGTGTGTTAGGACTAGATTACATGACTGCGAGTCTTGCTCTGGGACTATGGACCATAGTATTTCATGGTATTGTAAGTGGTGAGACCGACCGTAAATCCCTCATTAGGCATTTTGTCACAGTCTATCATGTCCTTCGTACATGTCTTTTGATCTTCTTAAAGAGTAGAAACATACCTAAATGACATTAGATTTTTACCATTAGAGATAGTCTTATGGTTAATGCCCTAGTTATTACATGTTAGTTGGATCTTACCTGTGTGGTTGCTTTCTATCTGATCTTATCCTTACATCCAATTTCGTGTTTATAGTTGTTTATTTAGTTATCTAGCGTTCGAGCGTCTTAGTTATTAGTCATTGAGTATAATAGGTTAGGACTTGACAAAGATTTATTATCAAGAGTTGTTATCGGTGTCCACGGATTGATATCTGGTCTTGCTTATACTTACTACATACTGACCGGTATACTTGTCGTTGTGTGTCGTTAGGATTGGTGATTCCATTTTAAACCGTTGTGTGAGTTTTGATTATTATACATATACATCTGATCACATCAAGTTTTTGGCGCCGTTACCGAAGACACTTGCATTGGCAATTTCGAGAACGACCCTAGTTGGGGAACCAACCATTTTTGTTTTCTTTTATTATTGTGTGATTTTTACTTTCTAAGATTATTTTCTTGTTGATAGTTTTCTTTTTCCATAATTATTTTTGTTTATTTTTATTCTGCTTTATTTTATTATTATTCTTGTTATTATCCCACCTGCTACCTTGAGAAATATATACAGACAACAGGTTGGACAGCTCAGAGAACATTCGTACGAGGTATGTTGCGTGGACCATTGGGTGCAGGATTGCTATTATTTACAGAGAGGTCCTTACCATGGAAGTAAACTGATACGAGTTAACGCTGAGCAGAGGAAGAGAGAGATAGAGGTGATGCTCACTTACATGGAGTCTCGTCATGAGAAACCTCACACCCGTGTAGTCTACGACCAAATGGGGAACATATTGGGTAATGAAGACTCTTCAAGTGTTATGATAGAGAAAACCCCAAAGTCGGAGATGATAATGGACGATGTGTTTTTTGATATTCCACATAGTTACACACATGTCCCACCTCCGGTTCAACGGGAATTTGAATTTTATGAGATTTGTGCTAGCGTCGAGCCACTGAAGTTTGGTCTCAGGGAATGTGAAGAACTACTCCAAAGGACATAAAAATTAGGAGTTGTAGTCGATGAGATGTGTCCTGACTTCAGAAGGGAGACGATGTATGGCCTCGAGTCAGGTAAGTATTCTTCTTCTATCCATAATAGTGATGAACGTCATGAAAGTGTTGATGATACACCTTTTATTGCAACTAGCTTTAGACATGATTCTTCCGTTCCATTTTATATGTCACACTTGTTGTAGAAGGATGATTTGATGTAGGATTCAAAGGGAGAGGACACACATGAGGATGAGTTTGGTGATTAGTTCGAGGATGCTTGAGTAGATGATCAAATCAAGGAGGAGTATGTTTACTAGTGGGAAGATGAGTTCGTGGATATACCAACTGCAGACGGAGGAGTGGTTGACCATTTGGGGGACCTTAAGGAGTTAGAAGCATCATTGTTTGGGAGCCAAAGAGGGAGATGGAAGAAACACCACACCAAGGTGAGGTAGAAGAAGTAGAAGAGCAGGAGGAAGGGGTTGAGGAACCAGAGCAACCACTTCAAATTAAGGATAGCCAGCTTGTAGATGAGGATGATGGTGGATCGCCACCCCAATCGACACGACCACGGGAGAGGGACAGAGATATATGGACCAACATGTTTTGAGGGTTCTTAGATGGTCACACAAGGACCATAGGATGACAACATATTCTTGAGATGGCCGATTACCTCATTACATGCCTCAGATCAGACTTGGTCCAGGTAGATTTAAGGATCGGTGGATCGACTCAGTTACATATGTCCGAGTCTGTTTGAGTTCAACTGTTGCATTTTTCCCAGTTTACGGTAGGAGGAGGAGACTGAGCGAGACGAGTGGGAAGACAATAAAGGAGAAGCCACCTGATTGAGATAGTGTTTTGAGTCCGGCTGAAGACTCGTCTATAAACTTAGCGCTTCCGGCAGGCAACCCAAAGGTTTGTTTTTATTTATTTTTATTTTGTTTTGTTTTCTATTATTTTTGTTCTATGTGTAGTTTTTCATTCCAGAGCTTTTGTAGGTTGTTGATTCTGAGGATTGCGTGTTTGAGGTCACTACATATCATGGAAGATTGTTTGCTACATCCGTAGTGGAATCCCGTTCTATCCCTTTACTTTTTTATATATTTGCATTTTTTGCTCGACATTGTTTTCGAGTGTACATTGAGGGTAATGTACAGTTTAAGTGTGGGGATGAGAACGAGATTTATTTAGGATATTGTGGATTTTTCCCCCCTTTCTTTACACACATTAGGGACAATGTGTATTTCAAGTGTGAGGATGTTAGTTAAAGTATAAAAAAAATTGAAAAAAAATAATAATAAAAGTGTTGTTTTTGCAAGTCCTGAGATGACACATTTTTTGAGTTCTAATGAGCACAAACGACGGGTTTTTATTCAGAGTAAATCGAAAGCAAAAGGTGGGTCGAGTGCTGGTTTACGTTTTTCTTTAACGTGATATTCCTTAAGTAGCGGGATTAAGTAGGCCCAACAGAGTTGTTTTTCATGTAATAAATTTTTTTGGGATGCCTAGGATAGTGTAGCAAGCCGGATAGTGATAGTTGTGCACGGCTTGTATCGGTAACCCCTTTCTACATGTTTTTAGTGAGAATTTGAGCCTTTTCACCTTTCATATATATTCACTGTTTCGTTTCTTGTATGTTTACCTACGTGTTATATTGTAACAAACTTTGACATTTTGATACATTTTGAGACCCTAGACAGAGATGACACACAGAAATGATAGAGGCATTAGGATTTATCCCATTTATTTTTCTTACCCGAACATTATTCCCTAGTGAATCCAGTTTGAGCCTTTATCCTTTTCATTTGTTAAACCCACATATTACCCTTTAGCCTTTTAGCCTTTTTATTTTTAAACATGTGTTATTAATTCGATTCGAGTTAGTGTTAGTAATTATTTGTGAGTGCCAACAATATAGCTTGTGTTATCAGCAAAAGTAGCTGAATAGTATATAAATAAAATAAAAAGATGAAAGAAAAAATAGATGTGCAAAAAATAAGTGTGAGGATCAAAGATCCTCAAAAGTTTAGTAGTTTTGTTTGTTCCTAACCTAACTAGTCCGGATTATGATCACTTTAGCCGCTTTTATATCCTTTATCCATACCCTAACCCTAAGCCTTACATTACAACCGGTTAAATTCCTTTTAATCTGTGTGTTTGTCTTACGAATTTGGGTGGAGATTTGATTGATGTTCAAGCCTAAGACATTAATGTTTCATTGTTAGGCTTTGAGAGTATAGATATACACTAGTACAAAGTGACGGACCCAGCAATTTTTTTCATGGGGGTCAGAGATATTTTGGGGTCAATTATCAATAATTAAATATTAATTTTTTTGGCTCGAGTCGGGTAGGGTCACAAAATAAAACGATAAAAACAAACGAAAATATAAATGAACAATAGTAATACGATGTTTGTCATTAGAAATGCATAATTAAAAAACAATATCCTTATACTTGTTCTCTACGGGTTTTCATTTTTTGAAATCGAACCATTACATCATCTATAGAAACGTTTTTAAGCAACTCTTTTAAGAAACCTTTCAATATTCATATTCTTAAATTTAAAAAATTAAACCAAAATCAACAAACAAGTTTCACATTTTGAGTAATCAGTAATCACTTTCAATTGCTTATAAATTAGGATCTGTTCATTCGTTTGGTTGCCTCCATCGACCCTCACGGAGAAAACTTGTCAAATCAATGCCGCTATTTTTTCTTTCAATGGTTAATTGGGTTTAAAACTTTTAAATGGGTATTGGGTTTATTTATGGGTTTATGTGTTATTTAGGACTATTTTGTTTAAAGGTTATCGGATTAAACTATTAAAAGTTTGGTTTAAGAGATTTATAAGATTTAATGGGTTATAGGTCAATTGTTATAGGGTTAACGGGTTTGGTTTAATTGGTTATTATTTATAAAATCTATAATCCTAAAAAAATATTTCTTGAGGTTCGGTGTCAAAATTTTATGGGGTCGGTGTCAAAATTTTATGGGGGTCGCTCGAAAAATATACCATGTAACAAACAAACAAAATTTTCATAGGTGTCGGCCGACCCGCCGGCACCCATGTAAGTCCGCCAATGCTAGTACACCTTTTGCTAGAAAAATGAAAAAAATGATGAGGATAAAGGAGAGAGGAAAGATGGGGACGTCAAAGATGAAGATGATAAGAGTCAGGGCGACATGGGATCGGGTAGCTTGATAGCACAGATTCATATGGATACAACGGTGATGATGAAGATATTATTATTGATCAAAGTACAGTAAACAAATCAAGTGACAACCTACCTATGGATGGCAAAATAGCCCAAGCCCGACGGGTATACCCAAAACTTTCGGGACGAGTATGAGACCGGGTATGGGATTAGTTTTAAAATATTTCACGGGTATGGGACGTGTATGGGATTAGGTGATACCCGACCCGAAATTACATACCCTTTACCCGAACCATATATACCCGAATCATATACTCGAAAAGTTTTAATTTTTATTTTTATTTTCCCTTAACATTTGCCTTTTGATGCTTCATTTTAGTATGTTAATTATATGGAAAATGAATTTTTTTCTTTTGAAATATGTATTTGATGAAATATGTTTTAATTTTAATTTTTATTTTCCCTTAACCATTACCCGATACCTGATACTAATGGGTATACCCGATACTTGCGGGTATGCCCGATACCCGATGGCTAATTTCCTGACAAAAACCTGACAGGTAATGGGCTGGGTATGGGACACGCTATTACAACTGGGTATAGGTTTGGGATTACATAAACTCGGCCCAAACTCGACCCATTGCCATCCGTAAACCAACCTATACTACTACTGAAGGTCAGTGTAAGGTTACACCCTAAAGGATAATGTTCATAAGATCACATGCTCCGGGTCAGTCCAATAGTTACTCCGGATGAACAACTTTAGTCTGGAGGTAAGAGTACTCTAGAGGTAAACTGTGAACACTAATGTACAAGTTCTACTCTGGATGAAGAAGTCTACACCGAAAAGGCAAGTACTCCGGAGAGGAGACTTAGTACGAATTAGACATTGTTACTCCGGATCAAAGAAGAACATGAAGATCAGAGTGATAAGTTATGTACTCCAGAGAGTCTATCTACAATGGAAGAACAATTTGTTTCTCAGTAGTAAAAGGCATAATCTCCGGACCCATTTGTGTTTCTTCATTAATCGACTACTCTGGAGATCAACTACCAACTTAGAGTTAGTTGAGTTAGTCATGCATGCCTGGCTTCTAGTAGAGTCTAGAAGGTTAGGTAGTTACAATCAGTTGTGTTTTCTCTATAAATAGATTGTAATAGTTCAACTGTCAAGATTCCTTTGTAAGAAACTTTATCATCAATACAATTGGCCGTGGAGATATTTCTGGTGTTCTTATTTCAATTTCTATTTGTTGATCTTATATTATTGATTCCGCCTTTCTTCGAAGAACGGATTTGTTGTTCTTGATACTTAACGACCCTGCAGTAAGGTTTTGGATGACCTTGATTCTGAAGACAACATTGGTGGCTTTGGTGATGTTTCCACTCCTATACAAGGATCCAACGATGAGCACATTCCGCCAGTTGAGACTTCCTTCGCCAAAGTTGACAAGACTGGGTGGTTCAAGACTGCAGAACCTGAACAGTCTAAGATCTTTCAGAACTTATCCAAACCTAAGCGACAAGATACGATGAAGATAATCAGTTGGATGTTTAACCATTTAAGGGGAATGTAAGTGATTAAGAGACATGGGGGAGTAATAAAATATTTCAAGAAGACACATACTCTTCTATCTCTGCCTCGTTGGGACATAAGGAGGTTGTCAGATTTAGAAAACATCAACCATGGAGATCATGTTGTCGCCTATGACCTTCATAATATAATTCGCAATCAAAGCCAATCTAGATTCACTTCCTTTATTTCTCAATAGGCTCGAAGACGGCGAAAGAAGTTTATACTTGACTCGGTCACTGGCAAGAAGAAAATAGTTCAACGTCTAAAGCCGGCTGAAGTCGAGCACCATATTTAGATCCCACCAAGATTACCCATTCTCCTAACAAACTATAGGAAGTGGTTCTATAATAATCAGACGGTGAAGCCGTAATACAAATTTTGGATCGAGACGATATAAAATTATTGGATCCGATGGATATGTTCATGTTCAGCACTGAAGACCTGAAGATCATCTACGACAATACAATCAGATGTGGTGCAGGAAATGTAACTAAAGACGAAGCGCATTTATACATGTAGGGTGGTGTGTTGGGCACTAAAGACGCGCAATGACGCCTAAACCAGTCCAAGCTACAACAAAAGAACGTTTTGGTATGCAACAGCCTCGGTGGAAATTGTAAGGTATATAGGCTGGTACAAACAATGCACATTGAAGACCCAAATATAAAGAATAAGGAAAATCAAAGCTTTAGGCCGGAAGAAAGTTTCGGATGAAACTTTTCTTTCTTCTAAAACTTTCGGACGAAAGTTTCAGGGCGGTTGGGCCCAAACTTTTTGTATTAGTATATATAGTCGGTTTTTTGTTCTTATTCAAAGTTAGAGGTGTTGATTCAGAGTTGTTAGCCATCTTTTACTTGTATTTCGGTTGATTTCGGCCTGCATATAGCTTGCTAGGGTTTGATTATATACATGTATTGAGCATGTTACCAATAGAAATCATCGTATTTTCAGTTTTTAGGGCTTTTATGTTTTACTTGGTGTTCTAGTGTGTGTGTGTGTGTGTGTGTTGATTTCGGGCCTATTTTTGCATCAATTAATCGCCTTTGTTGTTCTATTGGTGTTATTGGACTGCTCGGACAAGATTCCACAGAGATCTGGTGTTTTTAGACCTACACCAACTATTACTGTTCATCCGCCTCAATAACTATTTCACAAATAATTATCTCGTCCCTTTATATTTTCATGTAATGGACTGTTTTACCCTTAAAACATTCATCATTATAATCTTTACCCAAAGTGTAACATTTTGGATCGCACCACGTTAGCAGTATTGTCAAATGTTGTTACTTTGGCATACAAGTCCAACAAGGGGAGCACCATCTTCTTAGGAAACGTTCTCACATGCCATAAACATCGTTGTTTACAGTATGATAATGTGAGAAAATATGGAACCATTATGGCTTTTCAAAACAGTTCCCATGGATGACGCCTTTTATTGCTTCAACAAAAATACACAAAATGAATCTTGTGGGTATCTGGAGCTTGACCTGATGTTGCTAGAGGAAAGAATCGATAGTCTCGCCACAGGAAATATTGTTTATTGATGGGACTATAATGTGAAAATAAACATTGTTTTTTTTTTTTTTTTTTGGGGGGGGGGGGAGGGGGTATATGAGAAAATTAAATGAGAATATAATGAATCCAATCTATAGTGTTTGAGAGTATATTTATATTACCTTTTTTGGGGTTAAGTATACGGGTTTAGACACCTTATGTATCTTTCAAGGCTATTTCTGCAAGCCTGAAAATGCCTTACTAGATCTGATCCACATTGGATTGAAGATCCGTGTTTTCTCGCGTAAAGATTTTCTCCGGTTATTAATGTTGGTGGTTTGGAGCTTTGAACTAAGCTTCTTTCTTCCCCTTAGCCTCACAGTTCTTTAGTGGCTTTTGAGTCTTCGCAGTTTAGTTCTACTAAGCCTAGAGTCGTTTTAACCTTTGGTAGAGCCGCCTTCGTAATAGCAACATTCAGTCATTTGTGTACTTACTTCATCAATTTTAAATATTAAAAATCATTTAATTAAAGTTGGTTAATAACTAAATTTTGTTTCTATTATTTATTTTTGATGCTTCTTAATAAAATTTTCCTTTCTTTTGATCTTATGAAACGCCCCAAACCAGGTACGTCTCATAGTTGGCACAAAACATAACAAACATAGTTCTTAACCCGGAAATCATAATCTATTACAGCGGAAGTCTTTAATTCAAAACATTCATAATCCAATAACATCTAACATTGTTCAAAACACAAATATCGGGAAAAGGAAAGTCAGTCTTCAGCACAACAACTGTACGTCCATGCTATCAAGCCCTCATGGCTCCTCTATTTCTTTTTAGCTTTACCTTTACCACCTAAAATGCATACTAAAAGTCAGCTAACGCTAGTGAGTTCTATCTATACTTTGGCTGTAAACTTTAAACTTTCTTTAGGTAGCTTGTTTTTATAAAAAAAAATAAGCTTTCTTTCTTTTCTTTAAAACAAAGTGTCCTCTTTTACTATTTCAAAACTTTCATTTCACTTGTACAGGACAAGTGACTATCACACACATTAACTATCACACATGGATCATTTTTCGAAGACAAGATCCCTTTCTCGCATGCACCTCGGGGTAGGAATTTTACTATAGCGCTACCCACACCTCATGGTGAGACTCTTTCTCACTTACACTTCGGTGTAAGACTACTTTAGCATTGCTCACACCTCAGGATGAGACTCCTTTATCTTTGCTCACACATCGGGGTAAGACTCCTTTAGCTATAGCATTGCTCACACATCGGGGTGAGACTTCTACTTTAGCATGCTTGAAGGATTTTCTAGTATGCAACTACTATGCAATTATACTACATCACATAATATAATGCCATTGAAACACATAACACATACACAAATAACACAAAAGCATATAATATAGAATCTGTTACTGTCACTATCAAGCTACACCGAAGTGCAGGTTCTTTACCCTCTTTGCTTTAACTCTTTACTTTCTTTAAAATAAATTTCAAATATAGTACTATACTCTTTAACACTTTCCCTTTATTTTTATACAAATAATATTTTTATAAAAGCTATAACTTTCTCTTTTACTTTATAAAAATAGATTTTTATAAAAACTATAATTTGCCTTTCAAATAATTCTACCAGTATGCATGCCAGCCCAAAACCGTTAGGGAAAAAGGGCAATAAGAACTCACATGTCAAGCTATCTTGTGAATAGTAGGACTGCTCCAGTAACCGTCACTCTCTATCTTTATAATTAATTCATACAAGTTAAGATAACAGACATAACCGACACTAGGCGTTTCTCTACTTTTAAGTTGGCGAACTTAAGGTTATGTTCGCCACTTTTGATTACGACAAACTTAGGTTATGTTCGCCTTTTTGGCATCATCAAACTTGTGAAGTTTACTTTATTGGACCCTTGCGAACTTAAGTCAAGTTCAGCATTCGTGACATTAGCGAACTTGCACCAAGTTCGCCCTATTTGGATTAGGCAAATTTGATCTAGCGAACCTACTAAGTTCGCCAAATGAGCATCAGGTGAACTTGGAAAGTTCGCCAGAGCGGGCTGTCTTCTTCCTCAAAACCGAAAGTTGCATGTTTATGTCGGCTGATCATAACAAGGATCAAGCGTTGAATATGATTAGTTTTACAAAACACACGTAAAAACCCAACTTTTACATGAAAACGAACTTGAATCCCATTTCTAAAAAAAACTCATATCCGGCTAGTTACATACCTATTTTGATCCCAACACTTTGGTCATTAGCTTCTGTTAATAATGATTATGATGATAGATCCGTGAGCTCCACATCCCGAAACCCGACTTTCTCTCTCTAAACTCTCTCTAGCTTTCTCTTTCTAGCTTTCTCTCTCTAGAACTTGCAAATGAATGGAAATGGGGAGAGGGTTGGAGGTCGCTGCTAGGTTAAGCCCATCCCCTTCCCTTTCCAGTTTCGCCCCCCTTACACTTTAGTCCATGTCATTTCTCGTTTACTCATTTTATTTCTCGTGCTCCGTTTACCTTATCGTTTCTTTTATTTAATATTTTTTGGGATGTTACAAGTCTACCCCCTTACGATAGGTTTCGGCCTCGAAACATGTCATAAGTTAAAAAAAATGAGGGTACGACTTCTTCATTTCCGCCTTGGTCACCCAACTAGCTTCTGATCCATTACGATGTTTCCACTGTACCTTGACTAGTTGGATAACTTTATTTCTTAGATGTTTCTCTTTCCTGTGTACTATGGTCACGGGTTCTTCAACATAGTTGAGGCTATTGTCTACCTCGATGTCATTGAGCGGCATGTGCGCTGTCTCGTCAGCTAAACACTTACGCTAGTGTGATATGTGGAAACTAGGGCAGATCCCTCTCAACTCATCAAGCAATTCTAGCCGATAAGCAACTTCACCAACCCGCGCCAGAATTTTGAAAGGTCCAAAATTCCCTCTTTTCCTAAACCATATAATCCCTTTCTAGGGGGATACTTTCAGCAATACCTAATCCCCAACATTGAACTCGATTGGTCTCCGCCTCTTATCCGCGTAAGACTTTTGATGATCTTGCATTGTTTTCATTCGGGCTTTAATCTGGTCGAACTTTTCAGATGTTGACGTGACTAACTTTAAGCTTCCTAGCTCTTTCTGTTCTATCTTGCCCCAACAGACCGGGGTTCGGGATCTTCTACCATACAACATTTTATAGATGGCATGCCAATAATGTCATGGTATTTGTTATTGTAGGAGAATTCCGCCAAAGGTAGGTAACTATCCTAACTGCCACCAAAGTCTATAATGCACGCGCGGAACATATCCTCCAACGTTTGGATGGTCATCTATGACTGACCATCCGTCTGTGGGTGATAAGTCATACTGATATTCAATCTCGTACACATTGCCTCATGAAATCGTTTCCAAAACCATGATGTAAATCGTGTGTCCTGGTCGGATACAATCGACATTGGTACACCATGTCGTGCGACTATTTCATTGTTAAATACTTCTACCAGCTTCTCGGATAAATACGTTTCTCATATCAGCAATAAGTGTGCACTCTTTGTCAAACGATCCACTATTACCCAAATCGTGTCATGGCCTTTAGCTGTGTGAGGCAGCTTTATAATGAAGTCCATGGTAATACGCTCTCATTTCCATTCAAGTATGTATAGAGGCTGGATCTTCCCGTATGACTTCTGATGCTCGGCCTTACATGTACGCAACTCAGGCACTTACTCACATATTATGTCACATCATTCTTCATGTTAGGCCACCGGAACACTTTCTTCAAATCCTGATACATCTTTGTAGTTCCCGGGTGGATGGAATATCCAGACTTATGGGCCTCGTCAAGTACTTTGGCTCTATGTTCTCCGTCCTTCGGTACCCACATATTACCACATCGGGTCCTCACTCCGTGACTGTTCATCTATAACTTTATCTCATGACCTACCATTCGTTCTTTCTTAATGTTCTCTTCCTTTAGCGCTTATGTTTGTGCTTTCTCTAGTTCTGTCATAAAATCTGGGATTATTACTAGCTCGTGCGCTTTCACCCTAATAGGAGGTTGATTCTCCTTTCGACTTAGGGCGTCGACAACCACATTCGCCTTTCTCGTGTGGTATATGATCTCATAGTCATAAGCTCCAACTACCGCCTCTATCGTATGTTCAAGTCTTTCTGCTCGAAGAAATACTTCAAGCACTTGTGATCCGAATAAATA
This sequence comes from Smallanthus sonchifolius, assembly GCA_023525975.1. Lineage (NCBI taxonomy): Eukaryota > Viridiplantae > Streptophyta > Magnoliopsida > Asterales > Asteraceae > Smallanthus > Smallanthus sonchifolius. Next base: position 45,273,491 of record CM042023.1, read on the forward strand.
GTGCATTTTACCCCGTAGAGGTAATACCTGCAAATCATCAATGCGAAGACAACTGCCGCGAGATCAAGGTCATGAGTCGTGTAGTTGATCTTGTGAACCTTTAGTTGTCGTGACGCATAGGCAATCACCCTTCCCATCTGCATCAATACACATCCTAACCCTTGACTTGAAGCGTCGGAATATACTATGAGGTCCTCGTTACCATCGGGCAGTGCCAACACTAGGGCTTGGGTCAATTTCTTCTTTAGCTCTGCAAATGCTTCAGACTAAGCCTAACCCCATTCGTACTTTACTTCTTTGCGTGTTAACTTTGTCAGAGGCGAAGCTATTTTCGATAAGTCCTGAATAAACCTTCGATAGTAGCCTCCCAATCCTAGAAAACTCTGAATCTCAGTCGGCGTCTTCGGAATTTCCCATTCTCTAACTGTTTGGGTCAACCATAACGTGGTATGCGTTTATAACATGACCTAGGAATTGAAATTCCTTAAGCCAGAACGAGCACTCGGAAAATTTGGCATATAACTTTTCTCTTTGCAACGTCTCTAGCACCTCTCGTAGGTGACATGAATGATCACCTTTGCTTTTAGAAGAGCTGAGTATGTCATCTATGAATACTATCACTGATCTATCGAACATCGGTCTGCACACCTAGTTCATCATACTCTTGAATGCTGCTGGAGCATTCGTCAAACTGAAAGACATCACGCGAAATTCGTAATGTTCGTGAGAAACGTCGTTTTTGGTATATCCTCTTCTCTTACCTTTAAATGTTGATACCCAGACCGTAGGTCGATCTTGGAGAACCATTTTGCACCTTGCAGCTGGTCGAACAGATCATCAATCATGGGTAGCGGTTATTTGTTCTTTATCGTACGCATGTTCAACTCTATATAATCGATGCACATTCTCATGGCTGTCACACCCCCAAATTTATTTACTTAATAAATAAATAAAGGTTGCAACGATTAGTTCATTACACAATAGCGGAAGATGTAATAGTGATTTCCAAAACTTGAGTAGATATACAATTACTAAGACTAAGTAATACAATGATCTAAGTTCTTCTAGATCAACGATAGACTTGAGACTTGATAATCTATGCCCCTCTAGCTACTAGGATTTGATCCAACATAGCTAGCCTATTCTAACCGCGCCATGGCTAAGGGTCACCTGAGAAACATACTTGAAAGTGTCAACACAAAGGTTGGTGAGTTCACAGAGTTAGTTATTTCAGTGCAAGTAGTTTTCCCCGAAAACAGGTACATGACCTAACAGTCATGAAAATAAGTAGTTTTCCCCGAAAACATGTACATGACATTACCGTCATAAAATGAGTAGCTTTCCCCCGAAAACATGTACATGACATTACCGTCATAAAATAAGTTGTTTTCCCCTGAAAACATGCACATGACATTACCGTCATAAAATAAGTAGTTTTCCCCAAAAACATGCACAGGACATTACCGTCATAAAATAAGTGGGTTTCCCCCGGAAACATGCACATAACATTACCGTCATAAAATAAGTGATTTTCCCTCGAAAACATACACATGACATTACTGTCATAAAATAAGTAGTTTTGCCCGAAAACATGCACATGACATTACCATCATAAAATAAGTAGTCTTCCCCCAAAAAATATGCACATGACATTACCGTCATAAAATAAGTAGTTTCCCCCCGAAAACATACACATGACATTACCGTCATAAAATAAGTAGTTTTCCCCTTAAAACATGCACATAAATTTCTTGTAAACAAATAATTCCAAGCGTATAAGATAAATAATACAAATATTGTTGATCCATTCGTCGGCTAGCTAGGCTTACAAATAATATGTTCATACATGAGACCGTAACCAAACCATAACTGGTGAATGCCCCTCCCCCGCTATACCACGAGAACGGAATAAGACAATATGCGGCCATTTGACCCTTCATGTCACACCCCAACCGACGGCGGAAACGTCGGGGCGGGACATGTAGACTGTTCATAAGCTCATGGTTTGCTAAAGTTGTAATAATTAAACAATAAGTTTCATTTCATAACTCAAGAAATCAATTACATCATTTACAAGAATTAAAGAATACATAAATCTCCATATTAAATATTTAAGTTTAGGTCCTCAACCCTAAGTGAAGTAGCTTGAATCTTAACTCAAACATTTGTACCTGAAACATGATAAAATGAGAGGGTCAACTATAAATAGTTGGTGAGCATACATAGGTTTTGACACCACAAGTAAAGTTCAAACGTTTTGTGTACAATTCAAATGATACATGGTTTATAAAGCATTTATAGAGAATCTATGTTAAGCTAGTTGCACAATTGAAACGTTGTAATTGAAGGGCATAACAACACATGTTATCCTAATGTAGGGCATAACAACACATGTTATCCTAATATAAATGTAGGGCATAACAACACATGTTATCCTGATGAAAATGTAGGGCATAACAACACATGTTATCCTGATGTAAATGTAGGGCATAACAACACATGTTATCCTGATGTAATGTGTTAATGATTGTACGAGTATGTCATGTATATATAGCCTTAACAAATAGCATTCAAGCATAAAGCACAAATAAACACATATGATCATATTGTAGAATTGTACGTGTGTAATTGCAAATAAGGTTTGTTGAGTAATCATGTTTCACCCCAAAAATGTACAAAAGGAAAAGGGGCTATGTAAACTCACCTTGATATTCATGATAGTAAAGTTCTTGAACAAAAGAATTTGAATAGCCTTGAGCGCCTAAGGATGCCCTAAAATGTTGAATTGAATCATGAGGTGTTACTACTAACTAATCATATAGTACGGGTTTGAAAACCGAGTGTTCGTGAGGGAAGAATCCCATGGATGGTATATGAAATCATGGAAACCTAAGGATGTTAAGAAAAAAATTTAAAATAGAATCTAAGGGTTCACAATCGTTGGAAAAATCGTTTTAAGAAATCACTCGAAGGTTTCGTCAAAAGATCACACAAGATAAATATTAACAGCCTTGCGTACTGATTTCGTGCGGCGCTTTTGATGGTCGAAACGGACGAGTTAGGTTACAAACCTTATATGGTTGGAAAGTATACTCAAAGTAGCAGGTTTTAGGCTTAAGAAACACCTTCATTAGTTTAGGAATGAAAAAGTTATGAAGGCGTGAAGTTAGGGCAGTGTTGCTGGAATTTGGGGTTTTGAAACAAAAACGACTTTGTGAGCGGATTAAACCATGATATTTCGTGATTCCAAAAATATGAATTTGTTAAATGCATCATGATTATGAATTTTGGAAGTTGACTTAGCAAAAATCCATTTTTGGAATGTTTAATCATTGAAAAATAAGGACACAAGAATAGACTCAGATTTCCAGCTTTAGTGCATGATTTTTAGGGATGTAAAAAGGTAACCAAATGGGTGTGTTAGGTAGAATCCTCTTATGGACATAAAGTATTATGTTTATAGAGAGTATTCATCAAGAAAAAACTAGGTATTGTTTTAATAAAAATCGGCCAACAGGAGGATTTGCATTCTAACGTTTGTGCCTTGTGAGGGCTGTTTACGAACCCAAATCCACGAATTGGCCAAAGTTGTCAACAGAAAAATTGTAGAAGAAATCAATATTCAACTTCCAGAAGAAGAATCGCATAAAAATGAGGTCGTATGATATGGTTATGACATTTTTCGTGAGACCCAAACATTCTGCCAAAAACATAGCTTAGGGTTTTAAAGGTTTTAACAAGATTTAAACCGTCTGGTGCCATAAGAGGGTGAGATAATATATTTTAGGCTATTAAAACTCCATCTTAGTGATGTATTTCATACCCTACTTGCTTGTTCTTGATATGATGAAGGATAAGCCAAGTTGTCGAGGCGGATTCTTAAAGAAGAGTCACTTCCAAGACATTCGGTTATTCAATCACCAATTAGATGTTCAAGCGGGTCTTTTAAGCAAAACCACTTCAAGAACAAATAAGTTAGAACAAGTGGGAGGGCTGGGATTTTCGTATTTAGGGTGGTATGGTGTGTGATGATGTTTACTAAAGCAAGATAAAAGTAAAAATGTAAGAACAAGAAGAAGAGAGAAAGAACTCACCTAGGACTCTTAGGTTGTTGCTAGATGAGTGAGGTGAGTTTAGGAGGTGTAGGATGGTCATATTTATACTAATCAAAGAGGGGGGAGTTGTGAAAATTTGAAGGGTAGTAAAGTGTGAAAATTGTGAAAGCTAAAAGGGGAAGGAGGTTGGAGTGGTGAACAAGTTTTGGCATGTCTAAGTATGGTAAGTTGTTACTACAATTTAGATTAATCAAACTTATGATATAATAAAAGGTGTGACCAAAAAAAAAATACTTTAGGCTATAATATGACTTAGGAAAATAAATAATGTATGAACTATCTTGGCTAGGTAAAGATATTGGTTAACTAGAATAATTAAAGATTGGTGAATATACCAAATTTAATAAAATTCCAATAATATTATTTAAAACTTTTGAATTTTTTCATAAACTTAAATAATAAATTTTACGAATCTTTTGAGGAGTAATAATTATTATATAAACTCATTTTATTAAACTTGATAAAGAGTTGTCGACATAAAATTTATGTATACATCTTAGTGTATGTATATATATATATATATATATACACGTAATTTATTTCATGTATATTCATAAAATATATGGAACTATGTATTGTTAAATGATTTGTAGACACGAAATTTATCAAAAAAATTAATTGAAAATTTCTGAATGTTACAGTCTCCCCTACTTTAGGGAATTTTGTCCCGAAATTGTTTAGAAGGAGTCTGCAAGAAGGAGATGTGAAAGTTTTTAGCGATGAAGTCCATCGGGTTCGAGTTTGTATATCATGATAGTAGATAGGCTCAAAAGTTTAGTGGGATGAATTTCGAGTTTGCAAATAGGGGGTTAAATTCCCGAAGATATTTGGGAGGATGGTTATGGATGTGTAGTCCGGATCTCAAAGGATAAGTGTATTGTTCAAAATTGGAATAATGAGGATTGTTTGTGCAAAACTGGTTTAGAATAGCGTATAACATGTCTACTAGATATTACTAAACACAAGTTCATGCTAACATTGGTCCAGGTTAAAATAACATAAACTTTTCGTGACACGAATAACACAACTTCTGATAATATGACAGGAACACTTATGTATAGGAAGTACCAGCGGCGTATCCACCATGTCCTTATCATATCACATTAGTTTTGTTATTATGTAACACGATAAATTTCATGTCATAACACTCAACAGATTTCACTATGTCTCCCATGTGCTGATTTTTATAATTACGTGTGCACCCGTAATTATCCAAATCGTCGCATGGTCCGTATAGTTCATCCCATTGTGTGTGTAGGTCCCGGGGGGGGGGCTGGGGTAACACAAAATCACGTAATTCGTAACTCTTGTTTTCACGTATGTGCTGCTTAACAAGTAACTATGTCCATAGATATTAGAGTCAATCAGGTACTAAAGAGTAATAACGTGGCATAATTTAGGGTTCCATAGCTTCCTCGTGTTTGAACAAGAATACGTCAAACCCCGAGTAGCTTTTATGGTTAAGGTGAGTAATCATGCCTTGTGTATGATGTACTTAATCAATTGCATCAATGTAAACAATCTACTTCTGTCTATAATATAAAAACATAAGTTCCATGTATGATCTAGTGTCATGTACATTGTAAACAATTTGGTTTCATGTATAATGTGAACAATTTTATATCATGTATGTTGTAAACAAATAAGTTTCACGTAGGCTGTGAACATGTATTATGTGATCAATCCAATATAAGGTATATTGCAAACAAGTTTCGTGTATTATGTGATCGGTGTAACATTATGTATATTGCAACTAAGTTTCATGTATCGTGTATAATATGTTCAATCTAGTGTCATTAGAACAACAAGTTTCAGGTATCATGTGATTAACCTACTATCATGCATATTGTAAACAACTAAGTTTCATGTATCATGTGAATGTTCCTATGTAAGTTACTGGGTCTCATGAGTAATGTAAACTATTGGATTGTTACAGGTAGTCGAGTGTTGCAGACGAGCTTGTTGTTTGGCGTTCATGTATAACGTGGGTAGTTGGATTTTTTTTTTTTTCGAAATCTTGTTGAGGTGTATATGGATGACTAAAGTCTACGCGAAATGATTCAGCTCATTGCAGTGTCTAGTAAAATAATGCATTTCTGGGTGTGTAAGATAACGAGAAGGTTGTGTAAAATTTCAGAGAAGTGTACTTACGAATAACTGATTTGTTCTCTTTGTTTGTAAATAAAAAAGTAGTTGAAATTTTATTTTTGTTGGTAAATAAAATGGTGAAAAATAGTTGAATAGTTAACTATATGGATAATTGAATGAAAACCTTTTTATTTAATTTTAAATTATTATAAAGAGAATATTTTAGGAGAAAATAATGGCTAATTTATTTAATAATTAAGCCAAGGTTTATTAATAAAAAAGTCATAATTAATTATTCATTAAAAATAATGCTTTTATAAAACAAGTTGTATTAAGTTTCATTGCAAGGAGAAAATGTTTATAGAAAATTTATATTTCAGATACTATCTAAAGGTTTGATAAACGTTTTGTTGAACAAAATAACGATGTTGTTTAATTCAGATAATAAAATGATTAGTTACAAGGAAGGCTTAGGTACGTGTAGTAAATTGTAATAAACGAAACGATGGTGTTTAGGTTGTACTCATTTGATAATATAATCAAATGGATATTTTGACAAATCAAAGTGATTCAAATTCTTATATTTTCAAGAAGACATGCTTTAGCCTATAGGTGAACACTCACTTCGGGAATTCCCAGGAAAGCATACGGATCCTTCGGTTGATTTGGATTTATATGAAATGCTTTTCGGATTGCACATGTTCTTTACTAATTTTCAGAATTCAAAACTTTGATTGGATTATAAAATCTAAATAGTCTTTAGGCCTAAGGGTTTAAATTTTTTGTTCACAAATAATGATGGTGACATGTGTGCAAGAATGAGGGTGCATAAAGGATTAGATATGAATAGGTGTGTGATAAGACTAAGGATAGCATTTAAGGGCCTCAAATAAGCAGCATGTAATCAAGCAGTGGTAAAGAAGGTATCATATAGGTAGCAATGCTTTTAAGAATATGAGTTATCAAGTAGTGTAGCATATAAACTATCATGCATTGTATCATGTGATATAACACTTAGAATAACAAGTAAGAAGATTACACATAGTAGTGAACATGTAACACGTAGAAATGTGGCAAAAATCATATAACATAGAGCATGGCATTTGATGGATGTCCTAAGGTTATATTCTAGGTCAAAAGTGTCTAATAACCGAATTCCCTATAACCAAGGCTCTGATACCAATCTGTCACACCCCGACCGACGGCGGAAACGTCGGGGCGGGACATGTAGACTATTCATAAGCTCATGGTTTGCTAAAGTTATAATAATTAAACAATAAGTTTCATTTCATAACTCAAGAAATCAATTACATCATTTACAAGAATTAAAGAATACATAAATCTCCATATTAAAATTTAAGACTAGGTCCTCAACCCTAAGTGAAGTAGCTTGAATCTTAACTCAAACATTTGTACCTGAAACATGATAAAATGAGAGGGTCAACTATAAATAGTTGGTGAGCATACATTGGTTTTGACACCACAAGTAAAGTTCAAACGTTTTGTGTACAATTCAAATGATACATGGTTTATAAAGCATTTATAGAGAATCTATGTTAAGCTAGTTGCACAATTGAAACGTTGTAATTGAAGGGCATAACAACATATGTTATCCTAATGTAGGGCATAACAACACATGTTATCCTAATATAAATGTAGGGCATAACAACACATGTTATCCTGATGAAAATGTAGGGCATAACAACACATGTTATCCTGATGTAAATGTAGGGCATAACAACACATGTTATCCTGATGTAATGTGTTAATGATTGTACGAGTATGTCATGTATATATAGCCTTAACAAATAGCATTCAAGCATAAAGCACAAATAAACACATATGATCATATTGTAGAATTGTACGTGTGTAATTGCAAATAAGGTTTGTTGAGTAATCATGTTTCACCCCAAAAATGTACAAAAGGAAAAGGGGCTATGTAAACTCACCTTGATATTCGTGATAGTAAAGTTCTTGAACAAAAGAATTTGAATAGCCTTGAGCGCCTAAGGATGCCCTAAAATGTTGAATTGAATCATGAGGTGTTACTACTAACTAATCGTATAGTACGGGTTTGAAAACCGAGTGTTCGTGAGGGAAGAATCCCATGGATGGTATATGAAATCATGGAAACCAAAGGATGTTAAGAAAACAATTTAAAATAGTATCTAAGGGTTCACAATCGTTGGAAAAATCGTTTTAAGAAATCACTCGAAGGTTTCGTCAAAAGATCACACAGGATAAATATTAACAGCCTTGCGTACTGATTTCGTGCGGCGCTTTTGATGGTCGAAACGGACGAATTAGGTTACAAACCTTATATGGTTGGAAAGTATACTCAAAGTAGCAGGTTTTAGGCTCAATAAACACCTTCATTAGTTTAGGAATGAAAAAGTTATGAAGGCGTGAAGTTAGGGCAGTGGCGCTGGAATTTGGGGTTTTGAAACAAAAACGACTTTGTGAGCGGATTAAACCATGATATTTCGTGATTACAAAAATATGGATTTGTTAAATACATCATGATTATGAATTTTGGAAGTTGACTTAGCAAAAATCCTATTTTTGGTATGTTTAATAATTGAAAAATAAGAACACAAGAATAGACTCAGATTTCCAGCTTTCGTGCATGATTTTTAGGGATGTAAAAAGGTAACCAAATGGGTGTGTTAGGTAGAATCCTCTTATGGACATAAAGTATTATGTTTATAGAGAGTATTCATCAAGAAAAAATTAGGTATTGTTTTAATAAAAATCGGCCAACAGGAGGATTTGCATTCGAAAGTCAGAATATAAAATATTCTGACGTTTGTGCCTTGTGAGGGCTGTTTACGAACCCAAATCCACGAATTGGCCAAAGTTGTCAACAGAAAAATTGTAGAAGAAATCATTATTCAACTTCCAGAAGAAGAATCGCATAAAAATGAGGTCGTATGATCTGGTTATGACATTTTTCGTGAGACCCAAACATTCTGCCAAAAACATAGCTTAGGGTTTTAAAGGTTTTAACAAGATTTAAACCGTCTGGTGCCATAAGAGGGTGAGATAATATATTTTAGGCTATGAAAACTCCATCTTAGTGATGTATTTCATACCCTACTTGCTTGTTCTTGATATGATGAAGGATAAGCCAAGTTGTCGAGGCGGATTCTTAAAGAAGAGTCACTTCCAAGACATTCGGTTATTCAATCACCAATTAGATGTTCAAGCGGGTCTTTTAAGCAAAACCACTTCAAGAACAAATAAGTTAGAACAAGTGGGAGGGCTGGGATTTTCGTATTTAGGATGGTGTGGTGTGTGATGATGTTTACTAAAGCAAGATAAAAGTAAAAATGTAAGAACAAAAAGAAGAGAGAAAGAACTCACCTAGGACTCTTAGGTTGTTGCTAGATGAGTGAGGTGAGTTTTAGGAGGTGTAGGATGGTCATATTTATACTAATCAAAGAGGGGGGAGTTGTGAAAATTTGAAGGGTAGTAAAGTGTGAAAATTATGAAAGCTAAAAGGGGAAGGAGGTTGGAGTGGTGAACAAGTTTTGGCATGGTCTAAGTATGGTAAGTTGTTACTACAATTTAGATTAATCAAACTTATGATATAATAAAAGGTGTGACCAAAAAAAAATACTTTAGGCTATAATATGACTTAGGAAAATAAATAATGTATGAACTATCTTGGCTAGGTAAAGATATTGGTTAACTAGAATAATTAAAGATTGGTGAATATACCAAATTTAATAAAATTCCAATAATATTATTTAAAACTTTTGAATTTTTTCATAAACTTAAATAATAAATTTTATGAATCTTTTGAGGAGTAACAATTATTATATAAACTCATTTTATTAAACTTGTTAAAGAGTTGTCGACATAAAATTTATGTATACATCTTAGTGTATGTATATATATATATATATATATATATATATATATATACGTAATTTATTTCATGTATATTCATAAAATATATGGAACTATGTATTGTTAAATGATTTGTAGACACGAAATTTATCAAAAAAATTAATTGAAAATTTCTGAATGTTACACTTCATGTCCCGGTTAGCGCGACTAACCATTAACAGGGGCGTCACCCCCAATAGTAGTATTCATAGAATCCTAGGCTAAGTCCATAGTTAATGGTTACAGATGTTGATGATGTTAAGAGGACTTTAAGAGCTCTCTAATTATTCCCTCATGTAAAACATAATTAAAAGTGTCTTGTTTTCTTGTTATCATATAAAAATGTTTGCAATGTTTTATCAAGTGCATGAAACAACAATGTTTCCGAATGTATTGTTAAATACGATATGTAAGTATGTTTCTCCCCCCATACTTTACAAAACAATAAAAGCGAAAAGGGGGCCGTGAACTCACCTCTTGATTGATGTATGTCACACCCCGACCGATGGCGGAATCATCGGGGTGGGACATGTAAGACTGTTCATAGCACATGGTTGATTAAATTGAAATATATTAAAGTTAAATTTCCATTACAAATAATCCAAGTACAAACCAAATTCAAACAAGAAACATAAAACAACTCATAAAATTCTTGATTTAAATTGCTAAGTCCAAATCCTATATTGAGCACGTCTTGAATCATTCTCACATATTAGGGCCTGAAACATGAATAAAATAAAGTCAACTAGAAAGTTGGTGAGTATAACACAGTTGTAAATAGATAGCAATAGTTGAAAACAAATCCTTTACAAAACATGATAAAATAAGGCATTTATGGGGAGCAGCTATTGTGTAACCATGTACAACCAAACCTTGTAACTAGCATGCAAAAATTGTGTTGTCGGTTTCAATCACCGCGCACCTGGGTGGGTTTGTCAGACTCAATAGATCTATCATTGAAAACCGTCGGCTTGTATAGTTAATGATTGCACATAATCGCATACAAAGGTTAGCACAACTATCACTCGGGCACAAAGCTCAAATTTTGCACACATGTATGTAAATAGGATTTTGCACTTGTGTTGTTTGTGTAAATGTAAATGTGTAATGTGTATAGAGTTCATGTTCCACCCCAAAAGTGTAAAAGAGTAAAAAGGGGTTGTGAATACTCACATGGTATGGAGATGTAGCTAACAAAGAGTATAGATAAAATAAGGGTTCTTGATACGCACGGGTTAACCTAGATAGTAATGTATATTGAATCAAATCGGTGTACAAAGTTTAAGTCTAACATTGAAGGTTGAGTTTGTGTATAAAAAGTATTAAATGAAATATATAAAGTTGTAGTAACCATTTTTGGAACATTTGATTAAAGTTTGGAATTTAAATAATAGAATTTTTATAAAATTGTTGATTATGAAAATAATGTATGTGTTAAATGTAAATTAATAAATGATTATAGTTTATGAAATAATGTAAATATTGATTGTAATTAAGTATAAATAAATAAATGATTTTTGTTTAAATATTAAATAAATAATTATTATCTTATTTATTTATAAACTTGTAACTTAATCATTTAAAACATCATTTAAGTGTAAGATAAATATAAATTTAATTTTTATAAATTTTTAAATAAACTTTTAAATAAATAATATTTATCTCTTCAAATACAGAAAACATATTTTTATAAAATTTGAAACATTTATTGATTGAAAAATATAAAATTATAATTCTGTTAAAAATTTTGAGTCACACACGACCGTGCCTCGGAAGGGCACGATCGTGCTCAAGCCACGTGCGCGACCGCGCTAGTCGGGGCGCGACCGGGTTGATCAACAGAGGGCACATACTAGACAAGTCTACAGGCACGACCGTGCCTTGGCCTGGCACGGTCGTGTCCAAGATTCTTAGACACAACAGAGATTAGCCCAAAGGGCATGACTTGGTCTGGACAGGAGGACACGACCGCGCTGCTAGTCGGCACGACCGCGTTTCATGAGGCACGGCCGCGCTAGATGATTAGCGCGACCGTGTCTCTTCCAAATCAGACACGAATTGAACAAGTCTTGTATTTATAGCGTTGGAATTGTTAGGGCTTTTGATTACTGAGTTATTACGAGTCTAATCACGTAAATTAATTGTATGTAAATCGTGTTTAAGAGTGGAATCGATTAAATCTTTTCATATTAAAATATAAATTCTGATTCGGACGATTTCTGTAATGAAAGCCCAGATTGATAGGGGGCTTTTGATGTATGGACCGAAACGAAAGGGAGGGATGATTCAATTACCTCAAACAGAAAGGAATTGATAGCGATCGGTAGAAGGGAGTTCCGGCGACGGCAAGATTTGCTTCCGGCGGCTTTTGCTGTGATTCCGGCTGCTCCAACCCTTCAGAAACCTTAGAGACGATCGGAGGATCGAGTTCCTTGATTAATTGGTAGCAATTGGATCGAGAATGGAGGTTTGAGGCTTGGGAGATAATTTGGACGGTTTCTTGAGAGTAATTTGTATTTTGGAATTGATAATGGCAATTGACGGAGATATTTTCCTTGATAACAAAAGTAAAACGTAAATCGGATTTGAATTCGAATGATCGAGTGTTTTGAAACTGCATTTACGTTTCGACTGTTACGCAGGCGCGACCGTGCCCAAGAGAGGCGCGACCGTGCTTAGGCACCGGGCGCGATCGTTCCAGGACCAGTCGCACGATCGTGCCGAGGCACTTGGCGCGACCGTGCCAGGACGAAGCACGACCGTGCTTACCTATGGTTTCTTGTTTTTTTCAACTTTAGTCCTTGACCTTTCAGGTTTGATTAGTTTGAAATAAATAGTTACTTGTATAGCGTTTAAGTGTATATAATCGAGCAAAACTTGTAAATTTGTATTGAATCAATGCATTTAGTTTACGGTAAGCAAAATAATAAGGCAATGCACGAGTATCGAGTTCAAAATTGTATCACATTGAATTGAAATATGAATACTGAAAATCAGAAATGTTATAGTCTCCCCATGTTGAGAGAATTTCGTCCCGAAATTTAGCTAGAGGAAACAATAGTATCGGTAAAAAGGTGAGGGTACTTGAGCTTCATTTGGTCTTCTCGTTCCCAAGTGAACTCAGGAACACGCTTAGATTCCCAACGAACTTTGACAATAGGATTGCGACTTCGCTTGAGTTGTTTGACTTCGCGATCCATAATTTCCACCGGCTTCTCAACAAAGTGCATAGTTTCATCAATGCGCACGTCGTCAAGCGGTATATGGAGATTTTCATCAGCGAGACACTTCTTCAGATTAGATACATGAAATGTAGGATGCACATTTCCAAGAGATGGAGGTAACTCGAGCTTATAAGCCACTTTCCCAATCCTTTCAAGGATTTTGAATGGACCAACATAACGAGGTGCTAACTTGCCTTTCTTTCCAAAGCGGATCACGCCCTTCCACGGGGACACCTTTAGAAGAACAAGGTCACCGACTTGGAATTCCAAGGGTTTTCGACGTTTGTCGGCATAACTCTTTTGCCGACTCCTCGCTACTCGAATATTGTCACGGATTTGAATAATCTTGTCGGATGTTTCTTGTATTAACTCGGGACCGGTGATTTGTGCTTCACCAATCTCGTTCCAACAGATAGGAGAACGACACTTGCGACCATAGAGAGCTTCGAATGGAGCCATATTGATACTTAGGTGGTAGCTATTGTTGTAAGAAAACTCAATGAGGGATAAATGTGAATCCCAATTGCCACCAAAATCGATTACGCAAGCTCTAAGCATGTCTTCAAGTGTTTGGATTGTTCGCTCGGTTTGACCATCAGTTTGGGGATGGTAAGCCGTGCTCAAATCCAATCGTGTACCAAGAGCAGTTTGGAGAGATTGCCAAAATCGAGAAGTGAACCGGGCATCTCGATCAGATATTATGTTCAAGGGAACACCATGACGGCTCACAATTTCATCAATGTAAATTCGGGCTAGTTTCTTGACCCGATAATCTTCACGGATAGGCAAGAAATGAGCAGATTTGGTGAGATAATCAATGATCACCCAAATACTATCATAACCACTCGAGGTGCGAGGGAGTTTGGTAATAAAATCCATGGCTAAGTTCTCCCATTTCCACACGGGAATTTCCGGTTGTTCAAGCAAACCAGAAGGACGTTGATGTTCGGCTTTGACTTTGGAGCAGGTTAAACATTTGGCAGCATAAAGAGCAATGTCCTTTTTCATACTGGGCCACCAATATTGTTGGCGAAGATCTTGGTACATTTTATCCGCACCAGGATGAATAGAATAACGAGTCTTATGAGCCTCGTTCATGAGGAATGTACGGAGATCATCGCGATCGGGAACCCAAATACGGTTCAAGTAATATAGTAAGCCATTGGGTTTTGATTCAAGAAGAAGTTCAACACCACACGACATTTCTTCATACATGTTACCCTCGGTTACCGAGACGTGTTGAGCTTCTAAGATACGGGTTTGAATATCGGTTTGAATACGGGCACAGTGAAGCATAACATGGTCCTTTCGACTCAAAGCATCGGCTACAACATTCGCTTTGCCGGGATGGTAACGAATCTCGCAGTCATAGTCGTTAAGGAGTTCGACCCAACGTCGTTGCCTCATATTGAGTTCTTTTTGGTTGAAGATATGTTGAAGACTTTTGTGGTCGGTGAATATCACACATTTTGTGCCATATAGGTAATGTCTCCAAATCTTTAACGCGAATACGACCGCACCCAACTCGAGATCGTGCGTCGTATAATTCTTCTCATGAACTTTGAGTTGCCTAGATGCATAAGCGATTACTTTGCCTCGTTGCATGAGAACACAACCAAGACCTTGGTTAGAAGCATCACAATAGACAACTAAATCATCATTTCCATCGGGGAGAGTCAATATGGGAGCATTGCACAGCTTTTGCTTGAGGGTTTGAAAAGCTTCTTCTTGTTTCGGTCCCCATTCATAAGTCTTACCCTTGTGGGTCAAAGCGGTGAGAGGGACAGCAATCTTTGAAAAGTTTGAGATGAAACGACGATAATAACCCGCAAGACCAAGAAATGAACGAACTTCGGTAGGAGTCTTCGGGGCATTCCAATTCTTAACCGTTTCAATCTTAGCAGGATCCACATGAATACCCTTGTCGTTGACGATGTGACCAAGAAATTGAACTTCTTTTAGCCAAAATTCGCATTTGGAGAATTTGGCATATAGTTGTTCTTTTCTCAAGAGATCCAAAACTAGTCTAAGATGTTCTTCATGGTCGGCTTTAGTCTTGGAATAGATTAAGATATCATCAATGAAAACGATCACGAATTTATCAAGGTACGGTTTGCACACACGATTCATGAGGTCCATGAAAACTGCGGGTGCATTGGTTAACCCGAAAGGCATAACCATGAACTCGTAATGACCATACCTTGTTCGAAAAGCAGTCTTTGGAATGTCATCTTCTTGAACGCGAAGCTGATGATAACCGGATCGAAGATCAATCTTCAAGAAACAAGTAGAACCTTGAAGTTGATCAAAGAGATCATCAATTCTAGGTAAAGGATAACGGTTCTTAATAGTAAGTTTGTTGAGTTCGCGGTAATCAATACACATGCGAAATGATCCATCCTTCTTTTTGACGAATAAGACGGGTGCACCCCACGGTGAATGACTTGGGCGAATGAAACCTTTGTCGGAGAGCTCTTGAAGTTGACTTGCAAGCTCTTGCATTTCGAAAGGTGCAAGATGATAGGGAGCTCTAGCAACGGGGTTAGCTCCAGGTATAAGATCAATACGGAACTCTACTTGACGAACGAGAGGAAGACCGGATAAATCCTTAGGAAAAACTTCGGGGAAATCCCGAATGATCGGAATGTCTTGGATACTCTTCTCCTTGACATCCTTTTGAACAATATGAGCTAAGAAAGCAATGTACTTCTTTCGTAAGTACTTTTGAGCGGTAGTACACGACATCAACTTAAGTCCCTTGCAAGGCTTTTCACCAAAAACTCTTAAGGTTTCTCCCGATGGTAGCAGAATTTGGATACACTTTTCAAAGCAAATGACTTCGGCATGATGATTTGATAGCCAATCCATACCTATGATAATATCAAAGCTTCCTAGTGGCATTGGAACAAGGTTGATTGGGAATGTGTGATCATTAAGTTCTAAAGAGCAATCATAGATAATGGACTCAATTGTAAGGGAGTCACCATTTGCTACTTCAACGGTAAATGTTTTCTCTAATTGGGACCGAGTCTTTGCAAGTAAAGGTTCAAAATTAAGTGACACAAAACTTTTATCGGCTCCGGTATCGAATAAAATGGAGGCATATTGACTATTAACAAGAAACGTACCATTGACCATGTCATTGTTGGCTTGAGCTTTGTTGGCGTTTATGTTGAACGCACGCCCACGAGCTCCACCTTGTCTAGCATTTGCAAGTCTTGGACATTAATCACGAAAATGGTTCGGGTCACCACACTCATAGCAAGCACGCCCATTAGCAATGGCGGGAGCACCTTGGTTAGCCACTTGAGGTACGGTTCGGTTTGGAGGGTTGACTTGGCCCGCAAGAGCTTTGGTCCTACAAACACTAACTGTATGACCATATCTCCCACAATAAGTACAAAGGCGACATGGGATGTTTTGGGGATGATGGTAGTTGCAGGTGGCACAAAGAGGGTAGATCCCAACATATGGCTTTTTAGCCGGCGCTTGAACCATAGGTGCAGCTTGGTTGATGGGAACAGCAGGAGTAACCACAGTAAAATTTCTAACCTTCCTCTTTCTATTATTGCGAAAGGGCTCAGTTGTGGCTTCTTTGTTGTGAGTAGAAGGGGTTACGGTTTCAGAAACTTTCTTAGAACCCTTTTTGGTCAGAGTTCCAGCTTTCACATGATTATCAGTTAAGGTAGCGGATAGACGAATAGCATCCTCCAGAGTAGCAGGATTTCTACCTAAGACAGTATCTTGGATTTGTCTTGGTAGCCCACCAATATACTTTTCGATACAACGGGACAAAGGAGTGATCATGTGGGGCACTAGAAGACTCAACTCATGGAACCGAGTTGTATATGCTAAGCTTTCCCCACTATCTTGGGCAAGATCCCAAAATTCAGCTTCTAACTTTTTCACTTCATTTCGAGGACAGAACTCCTCGGTCATAAGCCTTTTGACCTCATCCCAAGGTAAGGCCATAGCTACATCAACACCCCTATTCCTTTTCTCTCCATTCCACCATGTAAGTGCCCGTTTTTGTAGGACACTTGTAGCATGACGAACACGGAGGTTGTCGGGACAGTCACTATTGAGAAAGGTATTCTCAATGCTTTCAAACCACTGAAGGAGTCCAGTAGCTCCTTCGGTTCCATAAAACTTGAGGGGAGTGCACGATTTGAAGTGCTTGAAGGTGCATTGAGATGGATTGTTACCACCATTTCCACCATTGTTACCACTATTGCTTCCATTACCACCATTGTTGCCATTGGTGGCACCATTGGCTTGGGTGAGTTGTGTCACCAATTGGGTAAGAATAGTAGCAATGTCGGTGTTGGCGTTGGTTGCGGGAGCACGACGAGGAGGCATTCTACAGATTTTCACAAAACAAGAAAGATTGTAAGAACTTATGAGATTTGATAGGGTTTAATAGAATGAGATAACAAAAATAAAAATAGATATTCTTAGTTTGGATTGTACTCAAAAGTGATAAAATCACTTGAATACTATGGCACATTAAGGTTAATTAAACTTATATAATTTTTCAAGGAGACATGCTTTAGCCTATAAGTAAACACTCATCTCGGGAATTCCCAGGAAAGCATACGGGTCCCTCGGTTGATTGGGATTTATGCGAAATGCTTTCCTAGACAGAAAACCCAAAATACAGGTGTCACCCTTCCAGATTGCACGTGTCCTCAAATAATTTAACAAGTTTAAAAACCTTAACGAAGAAAATAAAAATTTTAGAGATTTTTTGCTTCAAGAATTTTTCCACATGCTAAGAAGGATAAAGATAGAAAAGAAGATAGAAATATTATGAGGTTTTATAATATAGGAAAGGATATTATTTATTTAATTATTATTCAAGAAGATCCTAATGAGTCATGAATTTCTAACAAGTAAGGTATCAAATATAATAATAATTAATCATGGTGAGCATGTAGCACATAGCATGTAACACATAGCACAAAATCATGAAATATAGCATAAGTGGGTGTCCTAAAGTTATAGTCTAGGTCAAGGTGTCTAATAACCTAATTCCCTATAACCAAGGCTCTGATACCAATCTGTCACACCCCGACCGATGGCGGAATCATCGGGGCGGGACATGTAAGACTGTTCATAGCACATGGTTGACTAAATTGAAATATATTAAAGTTAAATTTCGATTACAAATAATCCAAGTACAAACCAAATTCAAACAAGAAACATAAAACAACTCATAAAATTCTTGATTTAAATTGCTAAGTCCAAATCCTATATTGAGCACGTCTTGAATCATTCTCACATATTAGGGCCTGAAACATGAATAAAATAAAGTCAACTAGAAAGTTGGTGAGTATAACACAGTTGTAAATAGATAGCAATAGTTGAAAACAAATCCTTTACAAAACATGATAAAATAAGGCATTTATGGGGAGCAGCTATTGTGTAACCATGTACAACCAAACCTTGTAACTAGCATGCAAAAATTGTGTTGTCGGTTTCAATCACCGCGCACCTGGGTGGGTTTGTCAGACTCAATAGATCTATCATTGAAAACCGTCGGCTTGTATAGTTAATGATTGCACATAATCGCATACAAAGGTTAGCACAACTATCACTCGGGCACAAAGCTCAAATTTTGCACACATGTATGTAAATAGGATTTTGCACTTGTGTTGTTTGTGTAAATGTAAATGTGTAATGTGTATAGAGTTCATGTTCCACCCCAAAAGTGTAAAAGAGTAAAAAGGGGTTGTGAATACTCACATGGTATGGAGATGTAGCTAACAAAGAGTATAGATAAAATAAGGGTTCTTGATACGCACGGGTTAACCTAGATAGTAATGTATATTGAATCAAATCGGTGTACAAAGTTTAAGTCTAACATTGAAGGTTGAGTTTGTGTATAAAAAGTATTAAATGAAATATATAAAGTTGTAGTAACCATTTTTGGAACATTTGATTAAAGTTTGGAATTTAAATAATAGAATTTTTATAAAATTGTTGATTATGAAAATAATGTATGTGTTAAATGTAAATTAATAAATGATTATAGTTTATGAAATAATGTAAATATTGATTGTAATTAAGTATAAATAAATAAATGATTTTTGTTTAAATATTAAATAAATAATTATTATCTTATTTATTTATAAACTTGTAACTTAATCATTTAAAACATCATTTAAGTGTAAGATAAATATAAATTTAATTTTTATAAATTTTTAAATAAACTTTTAAATAAATAATATTTATCTCTTCAAATACAGAAAACATATTTTTATAAAATTTGAAACATTTATTGATTGAAAAATATAAAATTATAATTCTGTTAAAAATTCTGAGTCACACACGACCGTGCCTCGGTAGGGCACGATCGTGCCTCGGTAGGGCACGATCGTGCTCAAGCCACGTGCGCGACCGCGCTAGTTGGGGCGCGACCGGGTTGATCAACAGAGGGCACAAACTAGACAAGTCTACAGGCACGACCGTGCCTTGGCCTGGCACGGTCGTGTCCAAGATTCTTAGACACAACAGAGATTAGCCCAAAGGGCATGACTTGGTCTGGACAGGAGGACACGACCGCGTTTCATGAGGTACGGCCGCGCTAGATGATTAGGGCGACCGTGTCTCTTCCAAATCAGACACGAATTGAACAAGTCTTGTATTTATAGCGTTGGAATTGTTAGGGCTTTTGATTACTGAGTTATTACGAGTCTAATCACGTAAATTAATTATATGTAAATCGTGTTTAAGAGTGGAATCGATTAAATCTTTTCTTATTAAAATATAAATTCTGATTCGGACGATTTCTGTAATGAAAGCCCAGATTGATAGGGGGCTTTTGATATATGGACCGAAACGAAAGGGAAGGATGATTCAATTACCACAAACAGAAAGGAATTGATAGCGATCGGTAGAAGGGAGTTCCGGCGACGGCAAGATTTGCTTCCGACGGCTTCTGCTGTGATTCCGGCTGCTCCAACCCTTCAGAAACCTTAGAGACGATCGGAGGATCGATTTCCTTGATTAATTGGTAGCAATTGGATCGAGAATGGAGGTTTGAGGCTTGGGAGATAATTTGGATGGTTTCTTGAGAGTAATTTGTATTTTGGAAATGATAATGGCAATTGACGGAGATATTTTCCTTGATAACAAAAGTAAAACGTAAATCGGATTTGAATTCGAACAATCGAGCGTTTTGAAACTGCATTTACGTTTCGACTGTTACGCAGGCGCGACCGTGCCCAAGAGAGGCGCGACCGTGCTTAGGCACCGGGCGCGATCGTTCTAGGACCAGTCGCGCGATCCTGCCAAGGCACTTGGCGCGACCGTGCCAGGACGAAGCACGACCGTGCTTACCTAGGGTTTCTTGTTGTTTTTCAACTTTAGTCCTTGACCTTTCAGGTTTGATTAGTTTGAAATAAATAGTTACTTGTATAGCGTTTAAGTGTATATAATCATGCAAAACTTGTAAATTTGTATCGAATCATTGAATTTAGTTTACGGTAAGCAAAATAATAAGGCAGTGCACGAGTATCGAGTTCGAAATTGTATCACATTGAATTGAAATATGAATACTGAAAATTAGAAATGTTACAATGTATGCTAGTAAATAACAATGTGCTAATAGCTCCTGCCTATCCGTACCCTAACTACACAAGGGTACTTATATGTTAACACTACCCGTCTTAAATGCAAGTTGTTCACCCGAGTTAACGAATGTACTTCTTTGTTTAGCAAAAACAATGTTTTCTTGTTACGACTCATTGGTGATTATTATTCCAGTCTAGACGTTGTACATTACGTTAATAAAATGTTATGTTCCAATATTGGTGACTTATTATGCTTACCGAAAATAAATATTATTTTTGTGACAACTTATAATTTATTCACATTAGGGTTCACGTATAAACATATAATTATTTCTCAAAAATACTTATATACAATCTCAAATATCGTTCAAGTATATCCATGCATGTTATTTATTCCACGTACGTACAATCCACGTTACTACGTTCACATGCAAAGACTTATTTTCTGAACGACATTTATTAACTTGGTTACGTTCATCATGCATACATCTTTATCTATTTTATCAAACGTATGCATATTTGTATTTCTACATCTCTCAATATATTCACATATGTTTCATGATGTCATGTGATTATTTATTTTTAACCAAACCCAACCATAGGTTTCATGCACATATACATCTATTTATTTTTGACCATATGTGATGAAATATCAAATGTTCACGTGTTGATACTAACCATTATTTCACAAATAATTCCATGATTATTAACCATAACCATTCACTCACATATATATCATGGTTTTCATATATACATCTATATATTTACTATTCTTTCCAAGTTAACAACTTAGAACTATTCACACACACACATACATATATATATATATATATATACACTTGCATACACTTAACAATTTGTCCAAGTTCAACAACTACAATTATGCTCATACATATACATGTCTTGATTTTTATGTATATATGTATATACTTATCAATCTCCAAATTAAGACTACAATCATATATATATCTATACATCATGATTTCCATGTATATACATTCATGCTCAAGCATTTTTCATCAAGTGTTAACCATTCTTTTAGATTTACTAGTACCACTTATTATCATGTAACTTGTCCAAAACAACAAAGTATTTATATGCATCATATAAATCTCGGCCATATATATATACACATTCAAATCTTGAATCTTTAATCTTTTAAAATTTAGACTCTATAAAATCACAAAATCTTTAAAGATGTTTTTTGTTTTTAGGGTGAACACCAAGCTTAAAACAAGAATAATAGATGAAACTAGAGATTTAGGGTCGGTTTTTCATACCGCTAGACTAGCTAGGGAAGAATCACATGTAGGAGACGGTGGTGACTTCATTCACTAGTGGAGACTCCTTAGATCACCAAGACTCTAGAATCTCCCTCCAACTTTCTAGCTAAACTCTCTAGTGATATGTTCTTGGTTCAAATGTGTGAACTTGTGTGTAAATGCATGTATGCCATATATATATAGAGAATAGAGGGTGGAGTGGAGTGTTTAACCATCCATAATCATTACAAGTCATGGTAGATGAGATTGATTTGATTTTTGCTTGCAATTCTAGTTGAATGAACATGGTTTCATAACAATAATCATGGTGAAGGGCAGGTTTGGTGGTGATTATGGGTGGCCCCACAAATCTCGGCCGAAAAGGGTTAAGGGGTAGGGGTTGGGTGTTGTCCAATCACTAGTTACCTCTCAATCGTTAGTTAGATCGGCCTAAGGTAGTGGAAACCCGGTAGGTGCTTCCGAAATATAATACCCGGTTCAAGAACTTTAATGATTAAAATCCCCCTCTATTTTGTGTAGTATGACTAGTGTTAAAAATTTGCTAGTGAATCCCGACATAGCTAATAGCTTAACTACTTTATGTATGTTCACATATAGAAAATAAATTAGGGATCGTGTGAACACCAATATATATATTTTGTGTAAAATAAATATACTTCTAGACTTTATTTGTATAAAATTTGTTAATCACCAATGATCGTACCTTGCGGGTTATATGTATATCTATATATATATATATATATATATATATATGTATATATATTTATTAAATGAGACGGGGGTTGAGTGTTGATCTCAACAAGTCATTATCATTACGACTTAATGTTGGAGTGGAGTATAATCAAAGATATAATGATGGTGATGTGATCTTTGAGGTTGCTTGCACTCTTGGTCATAATCATGACAATTATGACACTTGAGTGAAGTGTAAGCAAAGAAGTCATGATGATGATGTGATTGATTTAGACGTGGTATGTTACCCGAAATTAATACCCGCTTTAATATATAAAATTCTCGGAGTTGTCAACCTATAATATCTATATATATATATATATATATATATATATATATATATATGTATATATATATACATATATACATTCCTTTATAGGGTGGGGTTCAAATACTAACCAATATTTATGTGATAACCACGATAACCACTTTCAAACATAGTTTTACGTATACGTACCAAATAATGTTACACATATGTAAACACTATGTGTCACGTATATGTAACATTATTTGGTACGTATATGTAAGGCTCATCATTTCCGTATTTACGTTCGAGATATATGTTCACGATACTTAAATACTCTTTTAAGAACTAAAATAAAAAAACAATTTATAAATTATGTGATTGTTTGATAGTGGTTAGCACGATTATCACATAAAAAGTTGGTTAGTATTTGAACCCTTCCCTTCCTTTATATATATATATATATATATATATATATATATATATATATATATATATATTTTAGTTTAGACGCATTAACGAACTTGAATGAAAACGTTCAAGTTTACGTATATTTTTATTCGTAAATGTGTTCGCTCACATTATATACTCATCTTGAGAGAATAATTTACAACGACAACTCTAGAATGTTTTTGCGAGAATCTTTATATAATATATATTAAAGACTTAGTCTTCGGAGCATGATCGTTTATTTAGAAAGTAATTCTAAATATTTTTCCGTTGTAATAATTAATTGCAATTGTTTGTGTTATGCGGACTTTACGTTCGTATGAACTGGCAATTATTATGATATGAACGATCGATGCATTATGTTCGCTAGACTTTTATCGTCCGATTGTACGATTTTGAGTGATCCAGGAAACATATTAACGTAAACACGTTTAAGTCGTGCTCGGATGATGTTTTGGAAATGTCGGGTGTGTCAATGGCACTGTCTTTCATCTTTACAAACAGAACCAGGTCACCCCAAGGAGAAATCCTCAGTCTGATAAAACCTTTATTAAAAAGCTCTTCTAACTGTGTCATCAGCTCTTTCATCCCTAGAGGCACAAGTCGGTACGGTGCTTTAGCCACGGTCTGGGCACCTAGCACTAAGTATATCTGGAACTCTATCTCCCGATCGGGCGGTAATCCAGGAAAATTTTAGGGGAATACCTTCAGAAAATTACACACCATGGGTACATCTTTCAACTCTTTCACTTCTATATCTTTGTATATCACATAGGCCAGGTAGGCCTCGCATCCGCGTCTCATATACCTCTCTGCCTTTATCATCAAAATGACGTTCGTTACCGAGCCGTCACGATCCCCGTAAACCAAGACTTCGCCACCATCTGGAGACTTGAGTTGAACTATGTTTCACTTACATACTATTTAGGCATTGTCGGCAGATAACCAATCCATACACAAGACTACATCAAACCCTCCTAAGGCTATAACATACAACCTAACTAGGAATCTATGGCCATCTATCTTTATCGTGCAATGTTCTACTAGTTCTGTCACTTTCGTGGTTTTACCCACAGCAGTTTCTACATTAAAGACCTGTTCTACTTTAGTAACCTTACATTTCATCCTTTTACAACTTGAAGACGATATGAAACTCCTACTGGCACCAGAATCAAACAACACTGAAATAAAGAGGTTGTCAAGGATGAACATACCTGACACCACGTCGGGGTTTTCTCTAGCTTCCTCTTGTGTCAGTACATGCGCTCAGGTCCTTGCCTTTGGCTTCTCAGCTTCTTTCCCCTTCTCGGTGCCAGCAACTTTGGGTCGACAACAGTCCTTAGCCATATGACCAGGAGTCCTATAGTTATAGCATGCCACGCACCGGGACATTCTCGCGAGTAATGCCAGTCTTTCCAGACCCGTAGCAAATGCTCAAAACCACTCAGCACTCCCCATAGTGCTTCCTTCCACACTTCGCATAGTCATTTCCCACCTCTATCCTCAGCTTCTTTGTCTCTGGACCAGCCCATTCCTTTGTCGGTCGCTTAACGGCGCTTGTCACTTTCTTTTAAGTTTCAGCACGTGGTGGGTCCGCTGAGTCGAAGTCATCGCACACTATTCCAGCAAGTTCAACCGTATATTCAAAGCTTGTATGGGCATTGGCTTTAATGTGCACACGAACTCTCTGTGGCAGCCCCTTAATGTAGTACTTTATCCTCTTCTCCTCAGTGTCCACCAGATGTGGAACTAACTGAGCCATCTCATTATATTTTGAGGTGTACTGGAGATGATGAGTCATACTGCCAGCACAGAGCCCCAAAAACTCTCTCTCAACTCTATCACTTGTTCTACGAACAGAATTTCTTGTTTATCAGCTTTTCGTGTCATCATATTTCATCTTCTTCATAGAAGTGGAGGACTTGGTCTGCTGAATAGACCTCCACCAGCTCAGCGCCTCATTAGTGAATGAGTGAGCGGCAAACTTGGCCGCTTGGTCATCACGACACTCACTAATGTTGATCACACCGTTCATTCTCTCTATCCACTCGAAATTGACAACAACATCTTTCCGTCCATCAAACTTCGGTGGGTCACACCCTCGAAATGATTTGTAATTGCAGCCTCGAGCTGCCATTTCAAAATCAGAGTCGTCACTATCAGTGACTTCAGTCCTCTTGCTACTTTCCTCTTTCATTTCTTTCTTCTCTATGCCAAACTCTTTAAGAGCCTCTGCCAGTACTTTCGATAAGACGTTTTTCAAGACTGAAGAAACCTCTGCCGCTATAGCTTCTCATACGATTGGTTCCAAAACCAATCCCTCATTGTGCACATTATCGTGAACCGACAGATGGTTCCCACTGACATTGTGCTCCACATGCACCGATTCAGTCTCATTGCGGGAGTGTTCACTTTCCTCTACTCATGCTCGGTTACCTAGCGGTCGGCCTCGACGACCAGTACGACCACCATCATGACCACCTTTCCTTGCTATACCCATTCGTAACTAACTGCGAACAAAGAATACTCGTGTGAACATGATAGGTAATAATTTAGAACACCTTGAATAATGTAAATTACTAATTACAAAGACCGGTATGAAATTAATAATTTACTTTACTACTCAGGTTCTGAACATTTCCTGTTAGGAGTAACATTTATATCCAAGTTCAGAATCCCTACTTTAAGGCACATATTGTCTACTGTCCTATGCTAAAGCATGTACTACATACTATCTATGCTAAAGCATTTACTGTCTACTATATGTACTAAGGCATTATAGTCAATGTTCTATGTTAGGACATTGACTACCTTCCTTTAACTACTTTTCCATGGTCGGGTTGCTCTGACTAACATTCCTTTCCTTCCTTCATTTGTCCCATTCTCAGTTTAAGTGCATACATTATAAAAAATGTTTGCATCTCTCAAACTATGGCTCTGATACCAACTTGAAACGCCCCAAACCGGGTACGTCTCATAGTTGGAACAAAACATAACAAACATAGTTCTTAAACCGGAAATCAGAATCTATTACAACGGAAGTCTTTAATTCAAAACATTCATAATCCAATAACATCTAACATTGTTCAAAATATAACTATCGGGGAAAGGAAAGTCAATCTTCAGCACAACAACCCAACGTCCATGATATCAAGCCCTCATGGCTCCTCTATTTCTCTTTAGCTTTACCTCTACCACCTGTCAGGTGGCACCTGACATGTATACTAAATGTTAGTTAACGTTGGTGAGTTCTATCTTTACTTTGAACTATAAACTCTAAACTCTCTTTAGGTAGCTTAGTTTTATAAAAGAAAATAAGATTTCTTTCTTTTCTTTAAAACAAACTTTGCCTTTACTTTCAAATTGTACCACATTACAATTTATAAAATCGTTCCGTTACTATCTGTCTTTAAAACTTTACTTTTGAGGAAACCTATTATGGTGTCCTCTTTACTCTTTCAAAACTTTCATTTCGCTCGTACAGTATAAATTACTATCACACACTTTAACTATCACACATGGATCATTGTCAGAAGACAAGATCCCTTTTCTCGCTTACACCTCAGGGTAAGACTTTTACTTTAGCGCTGCCCACACCTCAGGATGAGACTTTTTTTCTCGCTTACACTTCGGTGTAAGACTCCTCTAGGATTGCTCACACCTCAGGGTGAGACTCCTTTATCTTTGCTTACACTCAGGGAAAGACTCCTTTAGCATTGCTCACACCTCGGGGTGAGAGTTCTACTTTAGCATGTCTGCATGACTTTCTACTATACAACTACTATGCAATTATACTACATCACATAATATAATGCCATTGAAACACACAACATGACAAATAACATAAATTAACACATAAGCATATAATATGGCATATGTCACTATCGAAGTGCAGCTTCTTTACCCTCTTACTTTCTTTAATGCCATTGCTTTAACTCTTTACTTGCTTTAAATCTATACTCTTTAACACGTCTCCCTTTCTTTTTATAAGAATAAAAAGTTAGGGAAAAAGGGCAATAAGCTATCCGGTGAATACCAGAACTAGTCTAGTAACCGTCACTCTCTATCTGTATAATTAATTCAGACAAGTTAAAATAAAAGACCTAACCGACACTATGCGTTTCTCTACTTTTAAGCTTGCGAACTTAAGGTTATGTTCGCCACTTTTGATTCCGGCGAACTTAGGCTATGTTCGCCTCTTTGGCATCAGCGATCTTGTCAAATTCGCTTTCTTGGACCCTGGCGAACTTAATTCAAGTTCGCCATTCTTGACGTTAGCGAACTTAATTCAAGTTCGCCATTCTTGACATTAGCGAACTTACACCAAGTTCGCTCTATTTGGCTTAGGCGAACTTGATCTAGTGAACCTACTAAGTTCACCACATGAGCATCAGGCGAACTTGGCAAGTTCGCCAGAGCGAGCTGTCTTCTTACTCAAAACCATAAGTTGCATGTTTATGGCGGCTGATCATTACAACGATCAAGCTTTGAACTTTTTACCTTAGAAATGTTCCTTTTACATCCATGAGGCTAGATCTATGATTAGTTTTGCAAAAC
Organism: Smallanthus sonchifolius; assembly: GCA_023525975.1. NCBI lineage: Eukaryota > Viridiplantae > Streptophyta > Magnoliopsida > Asterales > Asteraceae > Smallanthus > Smallanthus sonchifolius. The sequence continues at coordinate 45,301,649 of CM042023.1, forward strand.
ACACGTAAAACCCAAACTTTATGTGAAAACGAATCCGAAATCAGTTTCTAACAAAACTTAGATCCGGCTAGTTATATATATGTTTTGAGCCCAACTCTTTGGTCCTTAGCTTATGTTGATGATGATGATCGATCCTTGAGCTCCACAACCTGAAACCCGACTTTCTCTCTCTAAACTTTCCCTAGTTTTCTCTCTCTCGAACTTGCAAATGAATGAAAATGGGGAGAGGGTTGGAGGTAGCGGCTAGGTTAAGCCCCTCCCCTTCCCTTTCTAGTTTCGCCCCCCTTACACTTTAGTCCTCATCGTTTCTCGTTTACTCATTTTATTTCCCATGCTCCGTTTACCCTATCGTTTCTTCTATTTAATATTTTTGGGATGTTACATCTTAACTTTGTATCGATTTAGTTTTTCCATCATGTCTTAATATAAATTTCGCCTTTAAAAGAAAAATTAACAGTAGACGTTATACATTTGATGGAAGCACATATCAAATGGACATGATGGTTACCACTTGGTTTGGTAATCTACCGGTAAGAGTCAATAATTATTTAAAGAAAGCCGGTGTTCAAATCCTAGTATGTAGATTAAGAATTAATATAATTTAGAAGTATAAGCAGATCGGTGTGTGAGTCGCCGTTAAAAAATAATCTATACTATATAATAAATAAAGGTTTTCTAGTGCCACGTGTCGCCTCCAGATTCATTCTTACCATTTTTTTCCCGCCTCTCTCTCTTATTTAATGTTTTCCATCTTTTAATAATAATATATATTTAAAGAAAATACTAATTATACTAATAAAACACATTTATTTTAAATTATCTTTTATTATAATAAACTTTTAAATTTATTTATATAACTTTTATTTCAATCAAATAGTAAATGAAAGTCAAATTACATTATATAATAATTAACGTATTTTCAAAACCCAATTATATATTAATTTTTACATATTTTGAGTTTGTTTTCTATCATTAGTATATATAATATATATTGATTTAATAATTTTATTTAAACTAGTAACAGTAATAAAAAAAAAAGGACATAATGGTTGACTTGTTGCTTATGACAAACAAACGGGGATCCAGATATCCCGTTGAATTGACTCGGTTTTTTCATTGACATAGGAAATCGCACCTGGTAGAATTATTTACTAATTAAAACCAGTGGCAAATAAACAAACAAAAACTATTTGTAGAAGAATCTTTGAATGTTATTATCTTCCCATCTTGCTTGACTCTATCTTCATAGAAACATAATAATATTATTTTGTTGTTTGGTTTTTTCTTTTAATTCAATATTGATTGAAGTTGTGCTTGTAAAACCAATTAATCTATCAAAATATATGTTTAGTTGATGATATAACCCTCATGAATCAGTGTATATATCAAAGGGTCAGCGTCTAAAATATTTTCGGTGCCTAATACTATAGAAATACGTTTAATCTATTAAAACGGTGAGTCCAAATTACTTGATTTAATTAATTGTTTTAATAACTTTTAATGCAAATATGTGTTTTTTAAATCCAATATGGATTGAAGTTGTGTTTGTAGGTCTAACTTAGAATTTTGAATGTTTGGTTCGTTATTGTAATGAATTTTTATTTATATTTTATTATTCTTTACGAGAGTGTAAATAATGGTAATTGATAAGGATTACACTATCTTTAAACAAATGAGAGAATAACTATAAATCCTAAATACATTTACAACAAAATTTATATAATGGCAAAATTTGTTTATGTTCATTGATCATTTCAGTATATACTTCCGAAAAATATCTTTGTATTTTTCTTATCTATACTATATAATAAATATAGGTTTTAGTGGGACACTTCTCACTCTCTTGTCCATCCTCAACATTTTTTTTCTCGTCTCTCTCCTATTAATTATACAAATTTTCTTTAATTGTTTTTATAATTTTTTGTTTCTCGCTTCTCTCTCCTATTAAATGATAATAATTTCTATAATTTTTTTATAAAAGCTTTTTTATTTAAAAAAAAAATAGGTTTGTTCATAACACATTTTTTATAAATTGAATATTTCTTTCATTATTTTTATAAAATATTTTTTAAAAATAACTATATAACGTTTTTAGAATTTGTATTAAAAAACTATATAATATGTCATAAATATGTAATATATAAATCTTTATTACTAAGTATATAACATTATATTTTTACTTAACCCGTGTAATACACCGGGTTTATAACCTAATATATAATAAATGATGCCTTTGTTAAGAATGTACAATCAGACATACGTCAGCATGAGAATAAATATCATCCTTGTCTTGTCCATCGAAATTTATATACGATATGCATTTTTTGTTTTTTAGAACCAGGCCGGACCGACAAGTCGGATAAAGAATCGGTCTTAGAATTGGTCTTATTATACTTATTTGAGCCGTTTTCGTTTGAACCGGCCGGTTACTGACCGTACCCGGTAAACCGGACAGTTGGTTGGACCTGATTTTCATTTTTTTTAATTTTTTTTATTATGTTTTCTTTCAAAAATTCATTTTTAATCAATTTTGTATTCCAATTTGTATCTTTTATTTATTTAAATCTTCATATATCATTAAATATACAACTGACGTCAAAACACAAAATATTTTCATACTTTGACATTTTGTATCTATATACATAGTATTAATGTTTATATTATTTATTACGACATCCGGTTTTTAATTCCGTTCAACCAGTCCAATCGGTCTGACCAGTGGACCTCTAGGGTGGCCGATTCGTTGTTTGGTCTAATTCTGAAAACAATAGACATAAATGCATACACAATTTACTTAAATATCTCACTTAGAGCATCCGGTATACAAGGAAGAAGCACGGCGTGGTCTGACATGGCATAGTGAATCACAGCGTGAAGGGTAAGGCACACCGCCCCCTCTTGGCGTGATAAGGGCGTGAAGGTGCTGGCGTGATTTTTTTCACGGGAGTTCAAAGTGTGATTCAAGCTCCATTCTTGTCCTTTCCCATTCAATTTTAAAGCAACAAACACAAAACCACACACACATGTGTGTGAGTATACGAGATATATATATAGAGTCAGGAGATGAAGGAGGTGGCTATGCCATCTCCGACAGCCCCTCCTGGCGATGATGGCACTCCTACGGTGGCTTTCCGACGGCAATAGGTGGTGGTGTTACAGCGGCGATAGCCCGCTCCGGCGACCCAGCAACCAAAACCCATACTTTCTTCCTCAACGATAACAGTAGTTCTTGACTTCTTGAGGCTGGAGCAGAAGACGACGGAGACGGCGCCGACGGATTGGGATGATGGTGACGGCCGAAACAGCCTCAGATGGCTGCGGTGGGATTGTAGACTGATTATCCGGCCAACAACCCAAATTTCCGATGTATTATTTATTTCAAAGGTAGGACCCGAGTTTGAATTGTATCCCAACAAATTAGATAAGTTGGTTTTTATATTGTTGGTTAGCATATTATGTTTTATTTTTATTATTTTAATATTATGTTTTATTTTATATAACTAAAAATTAAAAAAAAACATTTAATTATCACACCACCACAATCACTTGGGTATACCACTTGTCAAGTGATGGATGGTGTGATAATGAAGGTAGTGACGTGACATCAAGTGCCGTGCACTTTATTATTAAATCACACCATAATCACATGAGTATACCCCTTACTCTTAGGAATAATTCATTCGTAGTAAGTTCAACTATTAAATAAGTGTTCATATATAAATCCAAAGTATTACTCGTTGATTGTAAATATTTAATTGGTCTTATGGGAAACAACTAAAAATATATGTACCGCAAATACTCATTAAAAAGAGTACTTTAATACAATTTGACCGAGTCATCGTTCTAATGTGAACATGTGAAATTTGCATGCCACCTTTTCGGACCATTTACTTTTTTATAATATTCGAATTTGTGTTTTTTTCAATATAATAAAATAGCATTCACACGTTGGGAAAAACTGCATGAACGTCTAGGTTTATACTGTACTAAAAAGCTGTCATGGTTTGTTATTTTTTTTAACGGTCAACGAATAGTATAAGTCCGGTGACTCGGATAAACTTATTGATGAAAACCCACACACGTCCGCGAACGCAGACAACGCTGGTGAACCGGCCTGCACACCAATCCAGGAGAAACCCACCACCCGAAGGTTCAGTATGAAAAAACCTCTGACCCGGCTGAGCATATTATACCACGTGAAACTCGAACGCATGACCTCCACATTGGAAAACCATAGGGGTGCCTCCTCCCATACCAATTGATCTGGGGCTCATTGGTGGTCATGGTTTGTTATTAATTGCCTAACTGGGATCACCGATTTGAAAAATCTAAGTTAGTTAAGACCAACTGGTATACATGTGGACAATAATCGTGAAAGTGAGGTGGCTCTTGTGAATCGTGGAACACAACACCCTCCTAGCGTGGTCAACGAGCGTGGAGGGGTTTCGTGGAGAATTCTACGCCGTGGAAAGAACACCCAAAGGTAATTAGTTAAACCTTTGCGTGGCCAAATTTAAAAAAAAAAAATATTTTTTAGCCTTTTAAAAAAATTAACATATATATATACAACTTTTTAACAAAAAACTTACACTTACGTAATCTCTCAAGCTACTTCAAAAATTCACCTCACCCTCTCAATTGTTTTCAAAAATGGATCCGAACAGGATCGTCCTTAAGATATCGGATGCCCTGTGCGACTAATAAAAGCGTCCGCTAAAATATAACGTTATATATATATATATATATACACATATATATATATACATATATATAGCGGACGGTTCCACTAAAAAGTTGTTTTCGCTAATAAATCCTAAAAAGTGGGTCAAACGAACTCCGATTAAGCTCATTCCAGCGGTGTTGGAACCGTCTCATCGAACCCTATCCCGGACCCAAAAACCTAACCCCCCCCCCACCCGCACCCCCAAAAACCTAAACCCCCCTTCAACCCCACCCCGAAAAGCCTAAAAACATCACCCTACCCCCTAAAAACTTAACCCCCCCCCCCCCACCCCCCAAAAACCTAAACCCCCCACCCCCACCCCAAAAAACCTAAATCATAAAATCTAAACCCTAAGCCTAAACCATAAGTCTAAAACCATAAAAATCAAACGTAAAATCTAAGCCTTAAAAGCTAAACCCTAAAAGTTTAGATGGTAGAGTTCGAAGATACGGTTCCAACACCGCTGGAATTAGCTCAATCGGAGTTCGTTTGATATCGTTTCTTAAGGTTTTTGTCATTTTTTAGATTTATTAGCGAAAAACTACTTCTTATGTAAACCTCCCCTATATATATAAACCGTACAAAAAATATCAAAATAAATATGTTAGAAAACCTTATACTAGAACATGCAAACGTTTTATATGTGGAGACACAGAACATTTAGCTAATAAATGTCCAAATAGAAACAAAAATATGAAAAGAAGCAATTTAGTTGAACAAATTAATGACTATGAGATAGAAGCATTAGATACAGACCACACAGATAATGAGTCAATATACAGTATATATAGTAAGAAGAAAAACCTTTAACAAAAATCTCATACACATACACTAATCCAAAAGAATGCGAGCATGACTGGAAATACAGAAAAGGAAACAATTACATTAAATGTTACATTTGTGAATACTACCCAAGTATAGACAAAAGATCTCAATGCAATATATGCTTTAAAGAAATTTGTCATATTTGCATTAAAAACATTCATAACATAGAACCACCAAACACTAGTCAAAGCACAAGTAAAAATACAAACGAATATGAAGAAAAGTTCGAAAAATTAGAACTAGCTATAGAAGTAAATAAATTAAAAATAGAGACTATGAATATAAGTTTATCTTTCTTAATATTTTTTATTTCTAACAAAATTTGATTATTTTGTTCTCTTATGTATTCTAAATTTTCTGTGAATTTTTTAATTTCGTTAGTTTTTTTAGCTATTAATTGTATAATTCTTTCTAATAAGTGTTTATTATTTATGGATTCTTTTTGTAAACTAAATCCAAAATTTATAATAAGATCTGTAATACTATTTAGATGTGTATTATCTGTATGAAGACTGTAAAAATGAAACTCTTTAAATCTACAAATATGATTATAGTAACTATTATTTATGTTTTTATGATCGCTTCGTTCTGCAAAATTCTAAGTTTAAGAATTCGAGTTTTTTGAACACTTTTGATGATTCAATAATTTTTTAAAAAGAATCTGATTTCTCTTAGTAAGCACCTTATTTCTTGATTTTTCTCTTATAATATTTTTCTATATCCCAAACTTTGTTAAAAATGCCAATTTTGGTGTCTCTAAAAATTATGTAGTGTGTAAACTTTGGAGAAGGAGGCTTTCAGGGAATTTAACCTCATTTCTCAAATACAAATTTTGTCTAGTATATATTGATGACATACTGGTAGCAAGTGAAACAGTCCAAGAACACGAAACTCATCTACAACAGGTATTTGAAGAAATAAAAAAGAATGAGATAGTAGTATCTAAGAAAATGATGGAATTATTTAAAAGATTTCGGGATAACAAATCGGCTATTCCATTATATTTTCCTTTAATATGTTCAAACTGTATAGTATATCCACTACCTTGTATAATATTTTGTAAATTTACCCATCTTGTTCTGTTTATCTTTTTGCTTTGATTATTTTTGATAAATTTAACTATAGCTTCACAGTCTGTCCTTCAAGTCTAGTGATCTTGTTATTCATAATCTCTATTTTTAATTTATTTACTTCTATAGCTAGTTCTAATTTTTCAAAATTTTCTTCATATTCGTTTGTATTTTTACTTGTGCTTTGACTAGTGTTTGGTGGTTCTATGTTATGAATGTTTTTAATGCAAATATGACAGATTTCTTTAAAGCATATATTGCATTGAGGTCTTTTGTCTATACTTGGGTAGTAGAATATCTTGAATTACAACATATCATGAATTTAGAAGACTATTATCTGAAGCCAGAAGATTTTGATTCAGATACAGACACACCGCCAACCATTCCAGACACCCACAGAGATTTCTAGAAAGATTGCAAAAAACGTATGCAATGACGTCAAAACTCACAAAGTCTACAAAGGCAACGACATAGTCTACCAAGTTTCAATAATTCAACCGACACTTCTCTGTAGATAAAAGAAAAGTTTTTTTGTCGTTTTTCTGCTTTAATTTGTAGTCGTTTCTTTTATGTCTTTTAGCTTAGTGTTGTTTATCTGTTTGTTTCATTCCATTAATAGGACGAAACTTTGTGTGAGAGTCTTTGCAGACTTTTAAGGTATAAGAGCCAAAAGAAATAGTAGGATTGTAGGGGGAATGGGTTTTTGAACCGTGTAAGGAGAAATGGGTTTTTGTACTGGTTTTTTGTAAGCTGGGTTTTGTGAAGGTTGTGGTTGTATAAAGCTTTGTGTGGGTTGTGGTTGTATAAAGTTAAGGAAATAGGGAGGTAGCTGTGTAGAATTCTGTGGGACTTGAGTATTTTGTGATAAAGCTGTTTGTCTAGTGTTGTGTATTTTTTCAGCTCTAATAGATTGGCTTAATAGCTTCTCTGTTTCTTCTTCGTCATACCACCTTCTCGCCGAAGGACACTATATACAAATTTGGAGTCACAAAAATTGGAACATGCTTCTTCCCTTCATTGGTGAAGGAGAATCTCTTGAATTACAACATATCATGAATTTAGAAGACTATTATCTGAACCAGAAGATTTTTATTCACATACAGACACACCGCCAACCATTCCAGACACCCACAGAGATTTCTAGAAAGATTGCAAAAAACGTATGCAATGACGTCAAAACCCACAAAGTCTACAAACGCAACGACACAGTCTACAAAGTTTCAATAATTCAACCGACACTTCTTTGTAGATAAAAGAAAAGTTTTTTGTCGTTTTTCTACTATAATTTGTAGCCTCTTCTTTTATGTCTTTTAGCTTAGTGTTGTTTATCTGTTTGTTTCATTTCATTAATAGGACGAAACTTTGTGTGAGAGTCTTTGCAGACTTGTAAGGCATATGAGACAAAAGAAATAGTGGGATTTTAGGGGGGGAATGGGTTTTTGAACTGTGTAAGGAGAAATGGGTTTTTGTACCGGTTTTTTATAAGCTGGGTTTTGTGAAGGTTGTGGTTGTATAAAGCTTTGTGTGGGTTGTGGTTGTATAAAGCTTTGTGTGGGTTGTGGTTGTATAAAGTTGAGGAAATCGGGAGGTGGCAGTCTAGAATTCTGTGGGACTTGAGTATTTTGTGATAAAGTTGTTTGTCTAGTACTGTGTATTTTTTCAGCTCTGATAGATTGGCTTAATAGCTTCTCTGTTTCTTCTTCGTCGTACCACCTTCTCGCCGAAGGACACTATATACAAATTTGGAGTCACAAAAATTGGAACATGCTTCTTCCCTTCATTGGTGAAGGAGAATCTCTTGAATTACAACATATCATGAATTTAGATAACTATTATCTGAACCCAGAAGATTTTGATTCAGATACAGACACACCGCCAACCATTCCAGACACCAACAGAGATTTCTAGAAAGATTGCAAAAAACGTATGCAATGACGTCAAAACCCACTAAGTCTACAAAGGCAATGGCACAATCTACAAAGTTTCAATAATTCAACCGACACTTCTCTGTAGATAAAAGAAAAGTTTTTTGTCATTTTTCTACTTTAATTTGTAGCCGTTTCTTTTATGTCTTTTAGCTTATTGCATTCTTAGTGCGATCTTTATCGTTTTTGTTTGATAGCTTAGTGTTCTGCCTATTTAAAGGCAAGAGATTTCATTTGTAAAGACACCGAAAAATATCAATAGAATCTCTTTCTCTCTCAGTTATGAGCACTTAAACTCTCTCTTTCTGATTTCTTCTTGTAAACCCTTATTCTCTTAATAGTTTTCTCTAGTTTTTCATACTATATCCCGAACAAAAAAAAACTCAATCCGCTGCAAATACTCATCCTCCGCTGCTATCCACTGCAAATATACTATAAGTTTTTTTGTTTTATTGCAAGTGTCAAATGATGTAATCTGTTATAAGTGGTAATTCCAAGGGATTGATTTCTTTAACCCTTTCTTTTATCTTTTTAATTAAAATAACGTCTTCATGATTAAAATGTCTTTGTCCATTTTTAGTGGTTTTGCTGTATAACGGTCCTACTAATTTTGAAAGGTTTGGAATAAACTTTCTAGCATAATTTACCAAGCCTAAAAAAGCTTGAATCTGTTTTAAATTAGTAAGTTTTTCTAGAAAATCGAGGATTTTTGTAAAAATATGTGGTTGTAACTCAATTTTTCCATTACCTGTGTGGTCTGTATCTAATGCTTCTATCTTATAGTCATTAATTTGTTCAACTAAATTGCTTCTTTCCATATTTTTGTTTCTATTTGGACATTTATTAGCTAAATGTTCTGTGTCTCCACATATAAAACATTTGAATGTTCTAGTATGAGGTTTTCTAACATATTTATTTTGATATTTTTTGTACGGTTTATATTCTTTGTTATATGTAGTACTTTTTCTAATTTTCTTTTTCTTGTCATAATATCCATAGGCTTGTGGAGTATAGATTGCAGTTTTACAAAATGCAAATGTATTTCTTTTTAATTGTTCTTGTAGCGCAACTTCTTTACATTTTTCTTCTATAATACCAAATGTTAAAGTTATTCTAGGTCCTATTCCTATGTTTGCTAAGTTTTCGTATTGTAACTTCCAGGCTTCGTAAAGTCTAGTTTAAACTCGTTTATATATTTCATGTCTGCTATGCTTAGTTGCTCTAAATTTCTAATAGCTGTATCTTGTATTAAACTGTTATTTTTTGCTAGATCAACTCCTAAAATAAGAACTCTTATTTGAGAAGTGAAATTATAGGGATTATCTCCTATGGCTTTTAATCTGTTTATTTGGTCTGGGCAGTGGGATTTTTTACTTTGCCAGATTCCTAGGGCAGTTGGTCCTAGAGTTGTTTCTAAATAGGCAAACATGTCAATACTGTCTTTCTTATTTGTTTCCCACATCCTTACTATTGTTTGTTCCCATGTGTATCATACATAGGTTTTCCATATTCGGATTCATCATCTGATTCTAAATTCATAAAATTGTATTGTGGTTCTTGTATTTGTTCTTCAGAACAACTACTTTCTTCATATTTATTATCTTCTTATTTAAAGTCTGTAAATCTTAAGCTTTGTATTCCATCTATTCTTTCATATATATGACTCTTTTTTTGAACTAATGTTGAGCTTTCTTTTTCTTTTAAATCATTTATTTGACATTCTAATCCTGCTAATTCTTCAGGATCTATTCTAAATGGTTCAATCATTTGTATTGATTTAGATGCTATTGTGTTAACTATTCCTTCTATGTTTACTTTGTATTTCATTCCTGATCTGTTACTGGCCTTTCCTAAGACTCTTATACTTATTACTATGTTATTTCCTTCATAGTTTTCGTATCCTTTGGTTTGTAGGCTATTTTTAGCTTTTGTAGGTCTTTAATATCTTTTAATATTCCAGGTGTACAATAAAATAAGGCTGTATTTTGACTTAAATCTATTTCCATTCCTGAAATAATTGACTTTTTCATTTCTGATTTCCAACTTTTATCTAATATTAAGGCTAACAGTTTGGTTCCTAGGTTTTTTCTTCCTAGAGCTTTTATCCCTATAACTATAAGTTGTGTGTGTATAAACTGTTTTCCTGATTGTTTAATTCTTTGGATTGTTTCTGGTGAAAATAAGTCTATTTCTACCATTTTATGTACCACTCATAGACTCTCTTGGATTTAAAATATCTAGTTGATGCTGGTTGTATAAATTTATGTTTTTGTGTAAGTCTATTTCTTCTTCTAATTGTATTGTCTGTTGTGTACTTCTAGAAGATGATCTTTTCTTTAAAATTTTGTTTAAAAAGGTATCTGATGTAATGATATCTTTTATATTGCTAGTAGACTTTCTAGATCCTTGAATAATTTGTTTAATCATTGTTTGGTTTCCAATATTTATATGGTTTAGGCTTATTATCACTTATATGTATTTTGTTTGGTTTATATATAATTTTATTAATTTGATAGAATCTTCTTCTACCTCTGGCATATGTTTATCTTTCTTAATATTTTTTATTTCTAACAAAATTTGATTATTTTGTTCTCTTATGTATTCTAAATTTTCTGTGAATTTTTTTATTTCATCGGTTTCTTTAGCTATTAATTGTATAATTCTTTCTAATAAGTGTTTATTATTTATGGATTCTTTTTGTAAACTAAATCCTAAATTTATAATAAGATCTGTAATACTATTTAGACGTGTATTATCTGTATGAAGACTGTGTGTATGAAGCTCTTTAAATCTACAAATATGATTATAGTAACTATTATTTATGTTTTTATGATCGCTTCATTCTGCAAATTCTAAGTTTAAGAATTCGAGTGTTTTGAACACTTTTGATGATCCAATATGATGTTTCTTGTTATAGTGATTGCACCATTTAATCCTAGTATGAAATTTAATCCTAGGAAAAAATCTCTGGATTTAATGCGTTGTGGATTTATGTTTATTTGTGGAATATCATACTTTGTACTGTAATTTCCTGCAAAATCTAGGAATTGTATTCCTACTGGTTCAAGGTAATGTGTTATGTCTATTAATCTGTCTTCTACAGTTCTTGTCATTAACCTATATGTAAGTAGTTTATGGAATTTTTCTTGTGTTAGACTATGTGATAATACACTTTTGGTTGCTCTTGTATCTACTAGGGCTGTTAAGTCTATTGGTGTGTTGGCGTCAAGCCATAATCTACACTGTATGTTTATCATATTTATCGACCCATTAGTTTGTATAAGGGTTTGTTCATTAGTTTGTATAGGGTTTTGTTCTGGTTTTGTGGCCATGTTATTTATTTCTGGGAATTCTACTGCCTGTTTTTTCTTTTCTATTAAATCTTTGATAACTTATCTAGTTTAGTAGATCAAAGCAAATTTTTTCCCTAATCTTCACTTAAGCAGGTTTCCATATAAATAGGACTTAAGCTTACACGCTGCCTGACATGGACCTGTCTTAGTCTTTTAGATATTAGAAAAGACTTTGCTCTGATACCAAAATAGGTTGGGGCATCAGAGATTTTCGACACTTGCAATAAAACATAAAAACTTACAGTATATTTGCAGTGGATAGCATCGGAGGATGAGTATTTGCAGCGGATTAAGTTTTTTTTTGTTCGGGATATAGTATGAAGAACTAGAGAAAACTATTAAGAGAATAAGGGTTTACAAGAAGAAAATAGAAAGAGAGAGTTTAAGTGCTCATAACTGAGAGAGAAAGAGATTCTATTGATATTTTTTAGTGTCTTTACAAATGAAATCTCTTGCCTTTAAATAGGCAGAACACTAAGCTATCAAACAAAAACGATAAAGTTTGAAGAAAAGATTTCTAGGGAGTGTCTAATATTCTGGCTCTAAAAGAGTTATAGCTTCTGTAACTGTTTTCTTTTTTCTCAAGCCTTTGTAATAATTGTATATTTTTTGCTTCGAGAATACCAACTTTTTGTTTTAAAATACTGTTTTCTATATGGCTTTGTATAGACTGTGTATTTTTCCTTGCTGTATAAGCTGGTTTTGCAAACTTGCAATAGTCTCTTTTTGAGTTTTTATAATCTGTTCATGACTCGTCCTTGTAATCTGTGAAAAAGTTTGAACCTCTTCGGGTTCAATAAAAAAGTTGTCTATACCAAAGTGATCTCTGGCTGTTTTCAAAGCTTCAGAAAGCTTTGATAACCTTTATAAATTGGTCTGGGACACTGTATAAACTTTGCAACTATCTCTCATTTGTTAAAAATGCCAATTTTGGTGCCTCTAAAAATTATGTAGTGTGTAAACTTTGGAGGAGTAGGCTGTTTTTCAGGGCATTTAACCCCTTGTTCGCTAAAGTATATACTTAGCGCATTTCAAATCTGAATTTTAAAGGAGGATGCATGAGGCATGGTTTGAATAAGCCATAAATTGTCTAGTAAGCACTGTTGTTTATCTGTTAGTTTCATTCCATTAATAGGACAAAACTTTGTGTGAGAGTCTTTGCAGACTTGTAAGGCATAAGAGCCAAAAGAAATTGTGGGATTGTAGGGGAGAATGAGTTTTTGAACTGTGTAAGGAGAAATGGGTTTTTGTACCGGTTTTTTGTAAGCTGGGTTTTGTGAAGGTTGTTGTTGTATAAAGATTTGTGTGGGTTGTGGTTGTATAAAGTTGAGGAAACAGGGAGGTAGCTGTCTAGAATTCTGTGGGACTTGAGCATTTTGTGATAAAGTTGTTTGTCTAGTACTGTGTATTTTTTTAGCTCTGATAGATTGGCTTAATAGCTTCTCTGTTTTTTCTTCGTCGTTAGACGAAATACTCATTAGTGAAGGATTCTTTTTAAACTGTAGTGGTCTGATGACAATTTTCTCCTTTCCTTGCTGTTTTCTATCCATCTGAACAAAGCAATTTGTTAATGTTTCGGGATAACAAATCGGCTATCCCATTATCTTTTCTTTTAATATGTTCAAACTGTATAGTATATCCACTACCTTGTATAATATTTTACAAAATTGCCCATCTTGTTCTGTTTATTTTTTTTGCTTTGATTATTTTTGATAAATTTAACTATAGCTTCATAGTCTGTCCTGACTGTAAAATCTTTGTGTAAAAATAATTTAAATTTTTCTAAAGCGTTGATTAGTGCTTGTATTTAAAAATCTACGTTATTTCTAGTATTTATGTTTTGAATTCCTCTTTGTCTAGAGGGCTATATTCTATTTTTATATTTCTAATAGTGATATCTGGATTTTTTATCTTGAATTTGCAAATGTATTTAACTTTTGAATTTGTAATATCTTCTCCTATAAGTCCTATTCTTTCTAGATGTAGAATTTTAGGATGATTAATACTTGTTGTAATGTCTTGTCCTTTTTCTAGTTCATAGTTTACAAAATTTGTGAAGAGTTGTAAGGCTTCGTTTTCAATAAGGTTTTATATTTTATTTTTATTTAAGAATTCTAAATTTAAAAAAAAACTCAATCCGCTGCAAACATCCGGTGCAAATACTCATCATCCGCTGCTATCCACTGCAAATATACTGTAAATAGGCAGAACACTAAGCTTTCAAACAAAAACGATAAAGATCGCACTAAGAATGCACTAAGCTAAAAGACATAAAAGAAACGGCTACAAATTAAAGTAGAAAAACAACAAAAAACTTTTCTTTTATCTACAGAGAAGTGTCGGTTGAATTATTGAAACTTTGTAGACTGTGTCGTTGCCTTTGTAGACTTTGTGGGTTTTGACGTCATTGCATACGTTTTTTTGCAATCTTTCTAGAAATCTCTGTGGGTGTCTGGAATGGTTGGCGGTGTGTCTGTATGTGAATAAAAATCTTCTGGTTCAGATAATAGTCTTCTAAATTCATGATATGTTGTAATTCAAGAGATTCTCCTTCACCAATGAAGGGAAGAAGCATGTTCCAATTTTTGTGACTCCAAATTTGTATATAGTGTCCTTCGGCGAGAAGGTGGTAGGTGTCCCAGTGAAAGCCTGGTGGTAATGTGGGAGTCTTCTGGTTTTTTGACATAAACTGTGTAGTATCTTTTCTTTGGCTGTTCTTTTCAGGTTTTTCTGTGGCAAGGCTGGTGAGGTTATTAACCCAGTAAATTTCCGAGAATTGAATCTCAGTTTGTATGGCGAGCTTTTTTAAATAGTCTTTGCTAGAAATCTTGTGGCTTATGAACATTCTTTTTCTGGCAGGTCTGTATGTATGGTCATTGGCATAAGGGAAAGAATAAAAGATTTTGCAGCCAATGTGTGGAGGAAATATGTGTGTAGAGATTTTTTCACTGGCTATAAAAAATTTTTCTCCAAAGAGATTTATAATCTTTTCTGTGTTTAGTTCTAATTCTATGCAATCAATCATACCATTATGGTAGAATTTTAGAATTAGGTCATCTGGCATGTCTGTCTCTTTTAGGTTTATCTGAAGAAGGAGCAAGCAAGTTCCTTCTCTATTGTCATATGTTCTTTCAACGACTGTTACCCCTTTGTACTTTTCTTCATTTAGGGCAATTATCATGAGCCTGAGTTGTAACTCATACAATACTAGTTGGAATTCAGTGTTGATTTTCTATGATATAATCTGTTCAAACTCTGGAAACTGATCAAATACAGCATACTTTTTCCTAAGTCTCCTGGTAGTTTTATAAAATATTTATCACATAAACTATCATTCATAGCTTGTCCTGTTTGTGCTAATAATCTTGTAAAGTCTAGTGTAAACACGTTTATATATTTCATGTCTACTATGCTTAGTTGTTCTAAATTTCTAACACTTGTATCTTGTATTAAACTGTTATTTTTTGCTGGATCTACTACTAAAATAAGAAATCTTATTTGAGAAGTGAAATTATAGGGATTATCTACTATGGCTTTTAATCAGTTTATTTAGTCTGGGCTGTGGGCTTTTTTACTTTGTCATATTCCTAGGGCAGTTGGCCGTTTGAAGACAAGATTTCCAAGGAGTGTCTAACATTCTGGCTCTAAAAGAGTCAAAGCTTCTGTAATTGTTTTCTTTTTTCAAGCCTTTGTAATAATTCTATATTTTTTGCTTCGAGAATACCAACTTTTTGCTTTAAAATACTGTTTTCTATATGTCTTTGTACAGACTGTGTATTTTTTCCTTGCTGTATAAGCTGGTTTTGCAAATTTGCAATAGTCTCTTCTTGAGTCTTTATAATCTGTTCATGACTCGTCTTTGTAATCTGTGAAAAAGTTTGAACCTCTTCGGGTTCAATAAAAAAGGTGTTTATACCAAAGTGATCTCTGGCTGTTTTCAAAGCTTCAGAAAAGCTTTGATAACCTTTATAAATTGGTCCGGGACACTGTATAAACTTTGCAACTGTCTCCCATTTGTTAAAAATGCCAATTTTGGTGCCTCTAAAAATTATGTAGTGTGTAAACTTTGGAGGAGGAGGCTGTTTATCAGGGCATTTAACCCCTTGTTCGCTAAAGTATATACTTAGCGCATTTAAAATCTGAAATTTAAAGGAGGATGCATGAGGCATGGTTTGAATATGCCATAAATTGTCTAGTAAGCATTGTTGTTTATCTGTTAGTTTCATTCCATTAATAGGACGAAACTTTGTGTGAGAGTCTTTGCAGACTTGTAAGGCATAAGAGCCAAAAAAAATAGTGGGATTGTAGGGGGAATGGGTTTTTGAACTGTGTAAGGAGAAATGGGTTTTTGTACCGGTTTTTTGTAAGCTGGGTTTTGTGAAGGTTGTGGTTGTATAAAGCTTTTTGTGGGTTGTGGTTGTATAAAGTTGAGGAAATAGGGAGGTAGTTGTCTAGAATTCTGTGGGACCTGAGTATTTTGTGATAAAGTTGTTTGTCTAGTACTGTGTATTTTTTCAGCTCTGATAGATTGGCTTAATAGCTTCTCTGTTTCTTCTTCGTTGTTAGGCGAAATACTCATTGGTGAAGGATTATTTTTAAATTGTAGTGGTCTGATGACCATCTTCTCCTTTCCTCTATGTTTTCTATCCATATGAACAAAGCAATATGTTAATGTTTCGGGATAACAAATCGGCTATCCCATTATCTTTTCCTTTAATATGTTCAAACTGTATAGCATATTCACTACCTTGTATAATATTTTCCAAATTTACCCATCTTGTTCTGTTTATCTTTTTGCTTTGATTATTTTTGATAAATTTAACTATAGCTTCACAGTCTGTCCTGACTAAAAAATCTTTGTGTAAAAATAATTTATTTTTTTCTAAAGCGTTGATTAGTGCTTGTATTTCAAGATCTAAACTGGTCCAAGTGGTTCCAGTTTTGAAGCTTCCACTGTAATAAGAACATATTTTTTTTTCTTTTTTATAGCTGTGGGCATTTGGTTTGCAAAGGAGAAATGCTCATCATCCTTATTTGCATCCATCAACTTCTATAATGATGTAATCTGTTATAAGTGGTAATTTCAATGGTTTGATTTCTTTAACCCTTTCTTTTATCCTTTTAATTAAAATAACGTCTTCATGATTAAAATGTCTTTGTCTATTTTTAGTGGTTTTGCTGTATAACGGTCCTACTAACTTTGAAAGGTTTGGAATAAACTTTCTAACATAATTTACCAATCCTAAAAAAGCTTGAATTTGTTTTAAATTAGTAAGTTTTTCTGGAAAATCGAGGATTTTTGTAGAAATATGTGGTTGTAAATCAATTTTTTCAATACCAATTTCTAGTCCTAAGAAAGAGATTTTTCTTTTAAATAATTCCATCTTTTTCTTAGATACTACTATCCCATTCTTTTTTATTTCTTCTAATACCTGTTGTAGATGAGTTTCATGTTCTTGGACTGTTTCACTTGCTACTAGTATGTCATCAATATATACTAGACAAAATTTGTATTTGAGAAATATACTGTCCATAAATCTTTGAAATACTGAAGGAGCATTCTTAAAGACAATACAATTAGAAGAAGAAATAGATCTAGACAAAAACATAAATTTATATAACCAACATCAACTAGATATTTTAAATCCAAGAACTTTATATCAAACAGGAATGTTAAACGTTAATACAACATCAATACAAAGTAGTAGAGAAGAGAGTCTACGAGTGGTAGATTAAATGGTAGAAATAGACTTATTTTCACCAGAAACATTCTAAAGAATTAAACAATCAGGAAAACAGTTTATACACACAGGACTTATAGTTATAGGGATAAAAGCCCTAGGAAGAAAAAACTTAGGAACCAAACTGTTAACCTTAATATTAGATAAAAGTTGGAAATCAGAAATGAAAAAGGCAATTATTTGAGGTATGGAAATAGATTTAAGTCAAAATACAACATTATTTTATTGTACACCTGGAATATTAAATGATATTAAAGACATACAAAAGCTAAAAATAGCCCTACATACCAAAGGATACGAAAACTATGAAGGAAATAACATAGTAATAAGTATAAGTGTATTAGGAAAGGCCAGTAACAGATCAAGAATGAAATCCAAAGTAAAGATAGAAGGAATAGTTAACACAATAGCATCTAAATCAATACAAATGATTGAACCAGTTAGAATAGATCCTGAAGAATTAGCAGGATTCGAATGACAAATAAATGATTTAACAGAAAAAGAAAGCTCAACATTAGTTCCAAAAAAGAGTCATATATATGAAAGAGTAGATGGAATACAATGCTTAAGATTTACAAACTTTAAACAAGAAGATAATAAATATGAAGAAAGTAGTTGTTCTGAAGAACAACCACAAGAACCACAATACAATTTTATGAATTTAGAATCAGATGATGAATCTGAATATGGAAAACCTATATATGATACATAAAATGAAGAAAGTGATGATGAATACATAATAGATTCAGAATTCACAAGATTTGAACAAAAAGACATAGATTACAGTTTATTCGATTATTCAAAAGAAGAAACAAAACAAAAGAAACAAACAAATCGTATGAACAAATAACAAATAGAAAGTTTACAGAAATAAATATACAAGAAGAAGTAGACGACATGATAGTAGAATGTATGATTACATTAGGAATGACATATGAAGAAAGTTACAACAAACTACAAGAACATTTTAATTTACCATTAGTAAAAAGTATAGTCAAAGAAGATACCATGATCTCTGATTTTTATAAACAAAATCTCGAACATAGTTTTATGGACTCTGAACATAAGAAAAGAAACTATTTAGGGGGAAAAATAGGAGAAACTTCATACGAAACCATGGGAAGAGAACCATGGACTAGACTAACTACAAACTATCAACATGAGTCAAGTTATAAAGGAACATGAAACAGGTTACCAATAGGACAAATTTATAGCAGTAATATGTTATTACTAGAACAATAAAAACCACAATTATGGATAGACGAAGTTCTAACATGGGAACAAACAGTAGTAAGGATGTGGGAAACAAATAAGAAAGACAGTATGGACATGTTTGCCTACTTAGAAACAATTAAGTTTTTATGTTTTATGGACATGTTTTTATGGATATTTTTGTAGAAATATGTGGTTGTAACTCAATTTTTCCATTACCAATTTCTAGTCCTAAGAAAGAGATTTTTCTTTTAAATAATTCCATCTTTTTCTTAGATACTACTATCCCATTGTTTTTTATTTCTTCAAATATCTGTTGTAGATGAGTTTCGTGTTCTTGGACTGTTTCACTTGCTACTAGTATGTCATCAATATATACTAGAAAAAATTTGTATTTGAGAAATATATTGTCCATAAATCTTTGAAATATTGAAGGAGCATTCTTTAGTCCGAAACTAAGAACATTCCATTCATATAACCCTTCATAACATGTAAAGGCTGTCCATTTTTTAAAATCTTCATCTAGATGTAATTGATTAAAACCTGATTTTAGATCAAATTTAGAAAATAATTTGTTATTTTGTATTAGTTGAATTAATCTATCTTTATTGGGAATGTTGTAACCATCATCTTCTGTGTTATCATTTAATCTTTTATAATTGTAGACGATTCTTGCTTTCCCTCTTTTTATTTCGCTATGATTTTTAACTATAAAGGCTGTTGATCTGTGAGGACTTTCAGATTTTCTGATTAATCCTTGTTTAGTCATTTCTAGTATTTGTGTTTTGAATTCCTCTTTGTCTAAAGGGCTATATTCTATATTTATATTTCTAATAATGATATCTGGATTTTTTATCTTGAATTTGCAAGTGTATTTAACTTTTGAATTTGTAATATCTTCTCCTATAAGTCCTATTCTTTCTAGATGTAGAATTTTAGGATGATTAATACTTGTTGTAACGTCTTGTCCTTTTTCTAGTTCATAGTTTACAAAATTTGTGAGTTGTAAAGATTCGTTTTCAATAAGGTTTTGTCTTTTATTTTTATTTACGAATTCTACATTTCCTTTTTCTCCTCTTCTGTGAGCAATTTCATTCATTCTTTTATATCTAAAAGTTGGGAAATTGTAAATTTGTTTACTAATAGTTATGAAGTTTCTTGTTATAGTGATTGCACCATTTAATCCTATTAAGAAATTTAATCCTACGACAAAATCTCTGGATTTAATGCGTTGTGGATTTATGTTTATTTGTGGAATATCATACTTTGTACTGTAATTTCCTGCAAAATCTAGGAATTGTATTCCTACTGGTTCTAGGTAATGTGTTATGTCTATTAATTTGTCTTCTACAGTTCTTGTCATTAACCTATATGTAAGTGGTTTATGGAATTTTTCTTGTGTTAGACTATGTGATATTACACTTTTGGTTGCTCCTGTATCTACTACGGCTGTTAAGTCTATTGGTGTGTTGGCGTCAAGCCATAATCTACATTGTATATTTATCATATTTATCGACCCATTAGTTTGTATAAGGGTTTGTTCATTAGTTTGTATAGGGTTTTGTTCTGGTTTTGTGGCCATGTTATTTATTTCTGGGAATTCTACTGCCTGTTTTTTCTTTTCTATTAGATCTTCAAGTCTAGTGATCTTGTTATTCATAATCTCTATTTTTAATTTATTTACTTCTATAGCTAGTTCTAATTTTTTGAACTTTTCTTCATATCCGTTTGTATTTTTACTTGTAATTTGACTAGTGTTTGGTGGTTCTATGTTATGAATGTTTTTAATGCAAATATGACAGATTTCTTTAAAGCATATATTGCATTTAGATCTTTTGTCTATACTTGGGTAGTATTCACAAATGTAACATTTAATGTAATTGTTTCCTTTTCTGTGTTTCAAGTCATGTTCTCATTCTTCTGGATTAGTGTATGTGTATGAGATTTTTGTTACAGGTTTTTCTTCTTCACTATATATACTGTATATTAACTCATTATCTGTGTGGTCTGTATCTAATGCTTCTATCTCATAGTCATTAATTTGTTCAACTAAATTGCTTCTTTCCATATTTTTGTTTCTATTTGGACATTCATTAGCTAAATGTTCTGTGTCTCCACATATAAAACATTTGCATGTTTTAGTATGAGGTTTTCTAACATATTTATTTTGATATTTTTTGTACGGTTTTTATTCTTTGTTATATGTAGTACTTTTTCTAATTTTTTTTCTTGTCATAATATCCATAGGCTTGTGGAGTATAGATTGATGTTTGCAAAATGCAAATGCATTTCTTTTTAGTTGTTCCTGTAGCGCAACTTCTTTACATTTTTCTTCTAGAATACCAAATGTAAAGGTTATTCTAGGTCCTATTACTATGTTTGCTAAGTTTCCGTATTGTAACTTCCAGCCTTCGTGTATACTTTTTCCTAAGTCTCCTGGTAGTTTTATAAAATATTTATCACATAAACTATCATCCATAGCTTGTCCTGTTTGTGCTAATAATCTTGCAAAGTCTAGTGTAAAATCGTTTATATATTTCATGTCTGCTATGCTTAGTTGTTTTAAATTTCTAACAGCTGTATCTTGTATTAAACTGTTATTTTTTGCTGGATCTACTCCTAAAATAAGAACTCTTATTTGAGAAGTGAAATTATAGGGATTATCTCCTATGGCTTTTAATCTGTTTATTTGGTCTGGGCTGTGGGCTTTTTTACTTTTCCATATTCCTAGGGCAGTTGGTCCTAGAGTTGTTTCTAAATAGGCAAACATGTTCAAACTGTCTTTCTTATTTGTTTCCCACATCCTTACTACTGTTTGTTGGTTTTTGTTGTTCTAGTAATAACATATTACTGCTATAAATTTGTCCTATTGGTAACCTGTTTCATGTTCCTTTATAACCTGACTCCTGTTGATAGTTTGTAGTTGGTCTAGTCCATGGTTCTCTTCCCATGGTTTCGTATGAAGTTTCTCCTATTTTTCCCTCTGTATAGTTTCTTTTCTTATGTTCAGAGTCCATAAAACTATGTTCGAGATTTTGTTTATAAAAATCAGAGATCATGATATCTCCTTTAACTATACTTTTTACTAATGGTAAATTAAAATCTTCTTGTAGTTCGTTGTAACTTTCTTCATATGTCATTCCTAAGGTAAGCATACATTCTACTATCATGTCATCTACTTCTTCTTGTATATTTATTTCTGTAAACTTTCTATTTGTTATTTGTTCATACAATTTGTTTGTTTCTTCTGTTTTGAAAGATGTATTCGTTTCTTCTTTTGAATAATCTAATAAATTGTAATCTATGTCTTCTTGTTCAAATCTTGTGAATTCTGAATCGATTATGTATTCATCATCACTTTCTTCATTTTCTGTATCATATATAGGTTTTCCATATTCGGATTCATCATCTGATTCTAAATTCATAAAATTGTATTGTGGTTCTTGTGGTTGTTCTTCAGAGCAACTACTTTCTTCATATTTATTATCTTCTTGTTTAAAGTCTGTAAATCTTAAGCTTTGTATTCCATCTATTCTTTCATATATATGACTCTTTTTTGGAACTAATGTTGAGCTTTCTTTTTCTGTTAAATCATTTATTTGCCATTCTAATCCTGCTAATTCTTCAGGATCTATTCTAACTGGTTCAATCATTTGTATTGATTTAGATGCTATTGTGTTAACTATATGTTTACTTTGTATTTCATTCTTGATCTGTTACTGGCCTTTCCTAAGACTTCTATACTTATTACTATGTTATTTCCTTCATAGTTTTCATATCCTTTAGTTTGTAGGGCTATTTTTAGCTTTTGTAGGTCTTTAATATATTTTAATATTATAGGTGTACAATAAAATAAGGCTTTATTTTGACTTAAATCTATTTTCATTCCTGAAATAATTGACTTTTTCATTTCTGATTTCCAACTTTTATCTAATATTAAGGCTAACAGTTTGGTTTCTAGGTTTTTTCTTCCTAGGGGTATTATCCCTATAACTATAAGTCTTGTGTGTATAAACCGTTTTCCTAATTGTTTAATTCTTTGGATTGTTTCTGGTAAAAATAAGTCTATTTCTACCATTTTATCTACCACTCGCATACTCACTTCTCTACTACTTTGTATTAATGTTGTATTAACGTTTAACATTCTTGTTTGATATAAAGTTCTTGGATTTAAAATATTTAGTTGATGATGGTTGTATAAATTTATGTTTTTGTCTAAGTCTATTTCTTCTTCTAATTGTATTGTCTGTTGTGTACTTCTAGAAGATGATCATTTCTTTAAAATTCTGTTTAAAAAGGTATCTGATGTAATGATATCTTTTATATTGCTGGTAGACTTTCTAGATCCTTGAATAATTTGTTTATTCATTGCTTGGTTTCCAATGTTTATATAGTTTAGGCTTATTATCACTTATATGTATTTTGTTTAGTTTATTTATAATTTTATTAATTTCGATAGAATCTTCTTCCACCTCTGGTATATGTTTATCTTTCTTAATATTTTTTATTTCTAACAAAATTTGATTATTTTGTTCTCTTATGTATTCTAAATTTTCTGTGAATTTTTTAATTTCGTCGATTTCTTTAGCTATTAATTGTATAATTCTTTCTAATAAGTGTTTATTATTTATAGATTCTTTTTGTAAACTAAACCATAAAAGCTAAACACTAAAAGCTAAACCCTAAAAGCTAAACCATAAGGCTAAAACCCTAAAATTCAAACGTAAAATGTAAACCTTAAAAGCTAAACCCTAAACGCTAAGATGGTAGAGTTTGACTTGACGGTTCCAACGCCGCGAAATTAGCTCAATCGGAGTTCGTTTGATATCTTTTTTATGGTTTTTGTTATTTTTTAGATTTATTAGCGAAAAACTAGTTTTTATTTGATTCTCCCCCTATATATATATAAGTTCCTCAAAACGACGATAATCGTTATACTAACCGAACAGACTGAACGTTCTTTCGGGTAAGGATTTTGAAGCTATTTGTTATATATATATAAGGATTTTGTCTCAAGAACATCTGATAAAAGCTATTTGTTTTTACATATTTGGATATTGTTTTTAATTATTGATGAAATTGATGTTTTTAATTTTACATTTTATTTAGTAACAAATTCTTTATTTTTAATTTTTATAAACAAATTGATAAAAAAAATAACTATTAATTTTAATTTAAAAATAAATATGACATTTCAACGTGGAAATGTAGAACCAGGCCTTCCAAATGTGAAAATATTTGGAAAAGATACGAAAACTGATGTGACACTGATATGACGGTATAAAAGGTTGTGGAATATTGAAAGATGTCTGATGGCTTTATATTGATGCTACTCATATATTAAAAACAATTTGAGAGTTTAAATATATTTTTTATTTATTTATTGTAGTTGTGGTAATCATAACATATCAACGAGGATCAATTTTGCTAAAGCAGCTCATGCAAATGCTCCTAAAAATCGATAAAATTACAAATATATTATTCATTCACATGAACTATTTGGCTATAATTGTTCCTTTTAACGTATGTTTCTCATTACTGACTCTTAAACAGAAATGTTGCCATCCACCCCTTCTCCCACATTTTGCTTAAATGTAAAAACTCAGCTCAAACTTACAATTTAACCCTCTAAAATTTTTTAAAGTTTTAAATTTACCCCTTATAGTATATATAATCTAATTTTTTCTTTAATAACTTTCGTGTTTATTTTTTTTCTTTGACATCCCCGTATAATTTTTTTTAAATGGAGTTGTATTCAAAATAATTTATTTTTTAGGTATCGTAGTTTATATCGACTGACAGTGATCGACGTGCTGGTACCATGAAAAATGAGACCGATAGTAACTGAAAAACACCGATACCGTTATTTAACTGTCTTTTATCTATGTTCCAACACCGACTGAAAACATCGATATTGTTACACCCCAGTTCCCAAATACCGGTTACAGTGACGTTGATACCAAAACACACAGCGGGAGACTAAAACCATAACTTTTTATTATAATAACATTGTTTATAAACTAGAATTGACTGAAATACAAAACACGGTTCCTAACAAGAACCTATAACACTGGTATTATAGTTCCTAGAACATGCCATAAACCCAGGCCTTATGGTCCCAACTGAACCTGCCCTCAGTCAATCTAGTCACCAAAAACATTTCGTATGGACACCACCGGAAATGCCCTGGAATGCCAAGCTATAAGCCTCTAAGCTAATGGTCACCTGTGCTCAAAAATATTTTAAAACATTTGGATCAGGATAAAGATGGTGAGTTCATAAACAAAATCATGTTTTCACAAACTTATATCCACGATACAAAAACATATCGCACGACCTCAGCTTTACTCGGGTCTTGGCATCAATAACCATCCATCCCAATCCTCACTCAGTAACCTCAGCTTTACAAAGGTTCTGAGTCTAATATATAAACATATATATATATATATATATACACAAATATATATATATACACACACATATATATACAGGCGACTCGATGGCGGCCTGATACAAGTCCGACCATAACGAGAGGATCAGTCCCGCCCATTAGTCCCACCCAACATGATCGTAATAAGCGCTAATTACAGGTATATATATAAAGAGGATCTTATAGGGATTTCATAAAATCATTTCCAAAACAACATTATTTAGAGGAACTCACCTCAAAGTACTTCCTTCCCAATCATTATAAAATCAACACCTCGAGTATATCCTAGATCATATCCATATCATTACAATCAGTACCCCTATCTTAGGTTTGCATAATTGAACTTTAGGATGTTCAGAAACCTTACCTCGGTACTATCTAAGGCAGTTTGCAGACGATATGCTAGAAACCGGACTCTCGTATGCAAACTGTGGCTCAGGAGCGACTTTCCAGCGATACGTTTGTGTGTGTATAGATGGTATTTGGATTATGGGAAATAAGTTGGGATCGACCAAGTATTTACAGGGCAACATTTGGGGTCGTGAAGGACCGTTACCAGGGGTGACGGTCCGTCACCGAATTCTTGGCGGCCACGCTCTTGGAGACCACATAACAGACAGTTTACGCCTCGTAATGGTCCGTCATGGGTAACATTGCAGCGTGACGGACCGTTACCCACCGTGACAATCCGTCATAGGGTTTTACTTTTCAGAATTGGACCGCTAGTCAGTAGACACGTGTCATTCCCGGAATGATTTCCTTGGTTAAGCCGTAACAGACCGTTATGACAAGTGACAGTCCGTCACCGTCCGTAACGAACCGTCACCTACACTGACGGTCTGTCACAATCCAAAAATCCAAATTTTCACTTTTAGTCCTCCAATATTAGTGAACTTACATTTCAACCCTTGGACTTTAACTTTGGATACTCTTAGCCCTTATTTTATTTGGGAATTTTCAAGGTGTTACAGTTCTTCCGTCCTTAAAAGGATTTCATCCCCGAAATTCAGTATCACTTGAACAAATGTGGATACTTAGTTTTCATTTGTTCCGTAAATTCCCAAGTTTAATCAGCACCGTTCCGTCCTTGCCACTGTACCAGTACCATTGGTATTGTCTTCTTTCTCAACTTTCGATCTTATGTTCCTAAGATCTTAACAGGTTGTTCAGTAAACTGAAGTTTATCATCAACGTGCACATCATCCAATGTGATTGTCTGAGCAGGACCTGCTACGTGTTTGTGTAAACAAGATACGTGGAATGTGTTATGAATACTTTGCAATGCTTCAGGAAACTCTAGCTTGTATGCCACTGCTTAAACTTTTTCGGTGATTTTATAAGTTCCAATATATCTTGGCCCTAATTTTCCGCGTTTTCTGAATTTCATAACACCTTTCCAAGGCGAAACTTTTAACATAACGTAATCACCGACTTGAAATTCTAACGGTCTTCGGCGTTTATTTGTATAACTCTTCTGCCTATCTTGGGCAGCTTTCAGCCGTTGTTTAATCTAAACTATCTTATTAGTTGTTTCCTGTAAGATTTATGGTCCAGATAATTGACAATCTCCGACTTCAGTCTAACAGACTATATAAAGCCTCGAATGGCGCAGCTTTTATACTTGAATGGTAGCTGTTACTATAGGAAAACTCGATTAGCGATAGATTATTATCCCAACTATCTCCAAAATCAGTTGCACAGCCTCTCGGCATATCTTCTAGGGTTTGGATTATTCTTTCACTTTGTCCATCGGTTTGAGGGTGATATGTTGTACTCATGTTGGTTCGAGTTCCCAATTCTTTTTGAAAACTAGTCCAGAATCTAGATGTGATCCGACTATCTCTATCAGAAATAATAGATAGTGGAATGCCATGGCAGCTCACAATCTCATTGATATATAATCTTGTTAGTTTATCCATTGAATAGTTCTCATTGATGGGAATAAAATGTACCGATTTATTCAGTTTATCGACCACAATCCAAATAGCATCAGACCTTTTCTAGGTTCTCGGCAATTTGGTGACAAAATCCAGTGTAATTCCATCTCATTTCCACACAGGTATTTCCAACTGTTGTAGTTGACATGCAGGGTTCTGATGTTCGATCTTAACTTGAAGAAAAGTCAGACATTTCTCTATGTACTTGGCTATCGATCTCTTCATGTTCGGCCACTAGTAATGACTCTTTAAGCCTTTGTACATTTTATCTGCTCCAGGATGTATTGAGTATTTTGACTTGTGAGCTTCATCCATTACTTTTGTTTAAATCTCTCCAAGTTTGGGAATCCAGATTCTTTGTCCAAATCTTAGGATTCCGTCATCGCCTTTGGTTAGTAGTTTCTCTTTACCAACCATACGTTGTATCTTAATGTTTTAGTGCTTGAACCTGAGTTTCTTTGATTTGATTCATCCAGTCTATCTTGATTTCCAATCTTAATGCTCTTATCTTAATTGGTTTGATTCTCTCTTTTCGACTCAGGGTATCTGCCATTACATTAGCCTTCCCGGGATGGTATTTGATCTCACAATCATAGTCATTGATGAGTTCCATCCACCTCTTCTATCTCATATTCAATTCCTTGTGATTGGATATAGGTTGGAGACTTTTATGGTATGTATATATCACACACTTAGTACCATAAAGATAGTGCCTCTAAATCTTTAGAGCAAACACTATCGCACCAAGTTCTAAGTCATGCGTGGTATAATTTTTCTCATGAACTTTAAGTTGTCGTGATGCGTAGGCTATCACCTTATGCGTAGGAATTTAATTGAGTAGCGATCTTGGAGAAGTCTTGTATAAACCTCCGGTAGTATCCAGCTAGACCAAGAAAGCTTCGAACCCCAGTCGGTGTTTTCGAAGTTTCCCATTTCATGATAGCTTCATTCTTCACCGGATCTACTTGCATTCACGACCAAAAAACTGTACCACTTGTTTCCAAAACTCGTATTTGAAAAATTTTGCGTTTAATTTCTTTTGTCTGAGAGTTTCCAAGACTATGTTTAGATGTTTATCATGCTCCTCCTAGGTTGGGGAGTAGATGAGGATATAATCTATGAACACTATAACGAATTTGTCAAGGAATGGTTTACATACTCGGTTCATTAGGTCCATAAAAGTTGCGGGAGCATTTGTTAGACCAAATGACATAACCAAGAATTCGTAGTGTCCATATCGGGTTCTAATGACAGTTTTAGATACATCTTCCTATTGTACCTTTAACTGATGATATCCAAATCTAAGATTAGCTCCTTGCAATTGATCAAACAAGTCATCTATTCTTGCCAATGTATACTTGTTCTTTACAGTGAGCTTGTTTAGTTCTTAATAGTTGATATGATGTAAATTATACATATTTTGCACGCATAATTGTCCCAAAATTCATCACAATTAGAGGAAATATGATAATAATCGATACTTAATCTATTCAATTGTTTCACAATAGGATAATTACCCTTGATATATAAAAACATGAAGAATCACTCAAAATCAAGGTGAAATTAGCATTCGGAAGTCAACTAAACGAAATCGGACGCAGAAAGTCAAAGATGGAAGTCAAAAAGTCAACAGGGAGCAAAAGTGCCCAATGCACGGGCATGCATCCCAATGCAAAGCCGTGCAAATGGGTTTTTGCCTCCCTATACTCCCCAAAGCTGCCAGATTCCATCACGTGCAAGAAAATGATACTTTGCATGCCCGTGAAATCCAATGCACGACTGTGCATTGCCAAAATCTTGGCCTATAAATATCAAGTTCATTATAGTGTTTTAGATGTCCATTACCAAAGGTTGTGAAGGCCCTAGTGCTCTGCTAGAGCCGAAACTATCTCGGTTTTAGTCCGTTTTAGCTTTTCTTTATTTATTTTATGTTTTTAGAATTGTAATATGGAATGATTCTTCTCGTTCGAGTAAACAAGAGGCAACCTATACCCATTTTCCCTTGGTGTTGGACCATTTCCATATATTGTCTAAGGGTTAGTGGAGTCACTTGTATGGTCATTCGTGGCTAGTCCTCTTACGTTGCTCGGGTTGGTTGACCTTTAATTAATTAATGAAGTATTTTTAGTATGTTTTATTCTTAAAGTCTTTCTTCTAATTTATCTTAAAAAGTCAAGAATAAGTGATCTTTATACCAACTTAATAATCTTAAATCTTGTAAGTTACTTAAGCAAAACCTCTTGTTTAGGAAACTTATTCGAGTTTGTACGGTCTATATACAAATCTTGGTGCTAGCAACGGCCGAGTTAGTATAGATTTAACTTTATGGATTGATTGGAGGTTTGGGTATTCAACGAGTCATTCGAGTCCTAGCTGGACCTTATGAAGCATGTCGGTATTTCTTACTTCTCTTGTGTTAGCGTGTAGAGGACTTCTAGCGGGAGCCTGGAGGCTTGATCTTGAGAATGAAAGTTATATTTATTTAAAATATTATTATAAGTAAAGAAAACTATTTTAAGAATATAAATTGTTAAGTCCGCGTGTTCATAAAGTAGCTCTGGAGGAAGTTGTGCATTCCAACTTTCAAAAGGATGTTAGTCCGGATAATAATTCCCGGGACAGCCGACGGACTTGAGACCCCGTTAGGATTCCGGGAGTTATTAGGAACAGTTGGCTGACCGTATTCACTGTTTCATTACAAACTACTAACTCCCCCATCGAAAGGGTTAGTACTAGTAACTATGACCAACCTTAATAAAACATTACATTAATTAACAAGTGATAACAACCTGAGTCAGACCTTGAATAAGATGACATTCCTAATTACTTCCATTTCCATTTCCATTTCCATCCTTTCAAAAAAAAACCCCTTTTCCAACTTATTATCCTAGTCAGACAATAGCGAGGATTGAGTAAGTAATCCGTGTCCATGGTTCGATACTTGGTTCTTACCCACACTATATTACACTGCGAAAGGTACACTTGCCTATTGTGTGTGTTTTAAGTTGAAATAATTATCATTTTAATTTATAAATTTAAAACCTGATTTTGTGTAACTCTAAACAAAACCTTATTAAAGATATATATTATGTCTCTCATATTTGGCATCAAGCTTTTGGAGCCATTACGAGGGATGTATTTATATGTTTATAATTTCTACACTAAAACAAGCTATCAAGTTTTTGGCGGCGTTGCCGAGGACACGGTAATTCTGTGAAAGATCTAAGCCATTGGACTGACTAATTAATTCTATTTTATTTTTGTTTTATTTCTCTCTTATTTTCCCTTTTTATTTTATTTTCATCTTTATTTTAATTTTGTTTTATTTCAACTTTATTTTCCCTTTTTATTTTATTTTTATTTTTCTTATTTTTTTATTTGGTATTTGTATTAGTTGATCTGTCTTTGCAGTTACTTTCAAGGATCACGACAAAGAAATTATCGCTAAGGGAAATCAATGAATATAAGTGCCACCATTCGAAAGCATTTTCTATAATAGGCGTAGCGCTTTCGAACGGTTTTACGTGTTTAAATTTTACATTCTTCTTTATTTTTGATTATAACAAGCTCGATGCTTTGAAATTGGATGCCAACGATTGAGGTATGTTTTCTAACGTGTAATCAGGATTTTTGATGGTGACATTCTCACTTGACCAATTTATTTTAACCAATTTTAATAAAATAATACTTTAAGAAAATTCAAATTATTTTTGGTTATCTATTAATTAAAAATCTATTTTATGTTAAAGTATTATTTTCAATTGGCACAAAAAAAGGTCAAAATTGGTCAAAGGGGGCAATGCATGCATAAAGGGGGCAGAAACTAGCCATTTTTCTCAAAACTCTAAACCCGAAAACGCTCGGAAGACGTCGAAATCACCCAAAAACGCTCGATTTTCACCTGTTTCCTTTGATTTTTGCTTCAATCTCTTCACAAAGGTTTGTAAACTTGTCTATTATCATTTTTAGGTTGATTTATGCTTCAAATATGACATATTTGGTTCAAATAGGGCTAGGTTTCATTTTGAATCTTGGTTTGAATATGCTTAAAGATGAACTCAATGCTTAATCTGGATGTATATTTGACTATATAGGGTCATAATGTAACACTTTTAGTCTTGTTTGGATAGATTTGTTTGACTCTTATGAATGGGTTCTTGAATTTTGACTTTAAACTCTTGAACATGGAAATACGAATTGAAGCATGAATCTTGTTTATATGTGTTTAGGTAATAGCATAGTTTGTGGAAAATTGTTGATTAATTGAAGTAGGTCAAGAATTTTGACAAGTTTGACTTTTCAAAAGTCAACATTTTGACCATCTATGTTTTTAGTCATATTGCACCGTTCAAGTTTGCGCCTTGTTTGATTAGTTACAATAGACCACTTTTGGACTCGGGAAACATAATCATGCCATAACTAGGCACGAATTTGTGTTTCTTTAGTGTAGTCCTAAAAATAAAAATATAAATATAGTTCATATCAATATCAAGTTTTTAGCTATATCACTATCAATTTCTTGGCATTGTTTTGATACTATCAAGTTTTTATATGTGTTTCATGAAGCAATATTACTTCTTGTCACTAACTTTTTCAAACTGGTAATTATGTAGGATATGGGAGAATCCTCCAGACAAGTAGGTAGAAAAAGGAGAAACACCCTTTCAGACTCTAGTTCATCTTCATCCATACCACCAGAAGATGCTCCACCTACTCCACTATCACCACCTCCACCCTACCATCCAACACCAATGCTAGAAAACCAACCAAATATGCATCCTTGTTTGATCTTCGATCCCGACAATGCTATTGAGGCTCATTCTTTCTATACATTGCCTGGCCTTATGCAACAGGAGTTTGGAACCCACAAGACAATTTGCTATGCCACTCTTGATAATATTGGTCTGCTAGAAGAAGCATTGCCACTAGATACAAGACCATGGATCAAGTTCTTCGAGATACAACAACCAACCTACTATGAGATCACCCTAGAGTTCTTGGCGTCGTTTCAATTTGACAGGCCCGTGCTTAGAAAATTAAAGCATGATTGTGTACGGTTTAGGATGGCTAGGCAATGGTATGAGATGTCCTTGGATGACTTTGGGATTAGGATGAGATTGTACAGGCATCGAGAGCTACATCTCCCGATGTTCGCAGAGAGCAAACATGAGTTTGGAGAGGGTAAGGCACAACAGGTGTGGGCAAGGATTGGTTCGGGTCAATACGACCCGCATAAGCAAAAGAGCACGAAGATTCTCCATCCATTACACCGATATCTACATCGAGTGATCATCCACACCATTGGTGGGTGCAAGAATAATACCAGAGTTATGACAGTCAGGGACCTATTCCATTTACACTACCTCATTGATTAAGTCCCCTGTAATTTGGCCTACAGTCTTGCAAAATTCTTCACCCGTGCTTACGGGTATTCTTCCAGTAGCCATATCTTTGGAGGTCCCTATATCACTCACTTAGTAGCATACTTGGGGGTCCTAAGTCCCGTAAACCTTGGTATGCTTACCAATATGGACTTACTAATGGAAGAGGTAAATAGGCAAATGTTGATCAACATGAGGATGATGAGGAAGATACAGTGGGCGTATATACTGGTAGACCACGGGGGCAATCCTTGGCAAGGAGCAGTTATCCCATCTGATGAAGAAGGGGAACCAACACCACAGCTGCAACATCAGGCAGAGGAGCCAGGTACGTACCATACTACTGCTGATCCCACCATGTTGGACTTGATGATCCGTATGGGTCACCTAAGACAGACGATGGATGGCATGCGATAGGACTTTTACGATCATACACACAATCCGTATACCCACCAACAGTATCAGCCTCCTCCAGGTCCTCATCAGCAGTTGCCCCGTCCACCATTTCAATAGCAGCTCTTCCTCCCTTCGTCTATGATATTAGTGGTTCTTTTCTACTAACGATATTTGTGGTTCTTGACATTTGTGGTTGTTTTTTTACATTTGATGGTTGTTTGGTTGTCAAGTTGTTGGACATTGACATTGTGGGTTTTTTACCTGTCACTCAGATGACCGTTGTTATGGTAGCACCACCATCACCACCCTTTCGGTCGCCGTAATGGCGAATATTAGATTAAATCTTTTTATTTTCAATACTTGTTTTATATTTTGAGCATTGCATAGCTTTACAGGCAATACAGATTTTGGTTCGTACCCAGAAATATAATCTAGGCAATGCTGAGAACCTACCACAAGCATGGCGATGACGTCTCATCAGGGGAGTATTATTTTCCTTTCACCCTTATTTTATGCATAACATTTACTGCATATCATATTTTCGTACAATAAGGACATTGTCAAATTTTAAGTGTGGGGTAGAAGCTTACCAATACATTGACTACCTAATTTTCTCCTAAGTATTACAAGTGCATGATTAACAACTACCCAATCCATTGAATTAAAATACATATAGAAGTAATAAAAACATTTTCAAAAATAATTTGTAAGCATGACAGCTTCTTAAATAATCTAAAAGTAAGAGTCTTAAAAATCATTTGGTATAATCGGCATACAAATAAAAAAAAACAATTTGGAATACCCTTAAAGTGTATTAAGGAAACAAATATGGAAGATTAGGAAGCACAACAGAAAGAAAGAAATAAATTTATGCACATTTTTACTTTGTTACTCTTTACCTTCTGTTTCATGTGAGAATTTGAGGCTATCTGAGCATTATCACAAAAACACATCAAGTTTTTGACGTCGTTGGTTACTACATATTTCACATGCTCATTTCGGTTGATAGAGTGCTTGCTAATTATTGTTTTACATGTTAGAATGTGTGTAAAATATACATTTCAAGATCATGGACTAAAAGAATGCATAAAAATGATTGAGGCATTAGGATTAGCCCATTCTCCATAGCCTTTCTTCTTCTTTTACCTACCCTAAATATTATCCCCTAGTTAGCCCCTTTGAGCCTAAACCCTTTTCGTTTCTAAACCTACATTTCACACCCATAAACCCGAAAAATTAGCGTTTTATCTTTTTACCCATTTTAATTGAAAATCGACTTGGCTATGATTTAAGGAACAATTATCCGCCACTAGTTGACAGATTTATATTATGTTCGGAGAATGAAACTCGTTCGGTTTCACAAAAAAAAAAGAAAAAAAGAGAGTTATCACAAAAGGAAGAAGGGGCAACGACAAGAAGCTCATAACCACACAAGATATTCAAGAAATCTCATCAAAAGAGAATCAAACTTACTCGAAAAAAATTGGAGTATGCAAAGCTGATCGAAGTGGATATATTAAGAGGAAACAACCTAACGATTCATGAGAAATTGATAGTAATGTGTATTTAAAAGGCAATAAGAAGTTGACATTCTTTAAGAATGGATTTGGTCTTGACGATCTGACCTTAAAAGAGTCCTTAGATTAGTCACAATGTCTAATCTAAGTTAAATAAAGAGATTGTTTACCTTTAAGATCATTAAGCCAAGTCAGATTTTCAACATTTAACCACTTGTCCCAAAATACTTTGTGACAACTCGAACTTTTCATGTTAACGCCGTTAACAATCCTCGTTAAATATCCTAACTGAAACTTAACCTCGTTAACTAAATCCAGTGAAATTTAACCTCAGTGACTAATGCTGTTTGTTTTGAATCTTAAACTTCAGGGACTGGATTTAACAAGTCCTAAAACCCAATCAATTGACTTCCCAAAGTCAAAATCAACCAATTTGGTTTCTGTTAACTTCTAAAAGTCAAACCCGTAACCATTCAATCCAAATTCACGAATTTGAGATGGTATCGATTCAAATACGTAACTGTAAAGTGCATTCAAGTCATTAACGTTCATCATTAGGACGTTTATCATCGACATTACTGCCGATTAAACCCAATAATGGGGATTAAAACTATAACCGTCGAGAAACCCTTCGTCTCGATCGAATTCGATAAGATTTGATTATCATTCTCGCAATCAGCTACCTGCACACCCAAACCGACCCCCACAGAACCCGTTACACCATCCAATTCGACGGAAATCAAAGCCGGAGTCACCGAAGAGCGATCGCGCAAAGCCGGAACTGAGTCATAGTCTATTACCACCAATTCGGTAACAATTCTATCAATTAGTCTGTTCTATAGATTCGTTTTAATGTCTAAATCGATAGCCCTATGGTAATTATAGGGCATAACATCGAATTGATCTCAATCCATAAACTAGGGTTTGCTCGTAAAACGATTTGGGGGTTTCGACCCTAAGCTCAACCTCAATCAAATTAAGCTACATACTCAGATTCTCAATGTTCAGTTGAGTAAAGGCCCCATGTTTTCAGTAAATTTTAATATCTAATTCGATCAAATTGATTCCTAGTTCTTAATCTAGGGTTTCGGAATTTCAAATGAGCAATAATCGATATTAAACGTAATGGTTTTTCAATTAAACACACCAAATGATTCGAAATACCTTGTAGGACAAAACCCCTATATGATTGTCTGGTTGTTTGTAGTCGAAATCGACGGGTGTGGGGATGGATTTGAGGTCGGGTTCGCATGGGAGAAGGATCTCAGGCGTGTTGAGAGTCAAAACTCATTTGGCCCGTTCCTGGTTGCGAATTGCTATCGAGCATGACTGGTTAAAGTGTTGTGCTTATAGGGGAAGGACCCATGTTCGAGTCCCCCCACTGTCTTTTTGATTTTGTTTATTTTGAAACCATTGATTTATTATTTAGTTAAGTCTTATAATATTATATTATTATATTAACGGGTTTTGAAATCCAGAAACAACCCGTAGGCTCGGGTTTGACTTATTAACCCATTTTCCTATTATTCCCACTTTTAAAAATAACATATTTATGTTATTATCGAATAAAAATAATATATTAATATTATTTTCAACCCGGAACTCATGTTATTAAATATATATGTTTTTATATTATTTCGTATCGTTTTATAACCTCGTGTAACGTTTGAAGCTAAATAATGATATAATTGTTTATATTATTTACTCGCGTTTATTATCTCGAATAAAGATAATATATTTTTGACACAAAGATTATTTAGTGAATCCGACGAACCTAAAAACAGTATATTGAATTATATTATTTTCCTAACTTTTGTAAACAACTCAAACATACGAATTTATTTATTTATTTAATATTATTGTTTATTAACGTTCCACTCGTAACACTTTGATCTTAATTAGTATTTTAAGAAATATATATATATATATCTCTGTAGACACGTTCGTCTACTCTTAATCATTAGAGCGTTTCTTTAGGACGTTCAATCTTCCGCGTTGTCGTCAAATATTCCCATTTTTTTTTCTGTTTATCCCTAATTGTTATGTGTATAATTCTAGGGCATCCGTGAGCCGTGTCAGGCTACTGCTTGAGATTTTAATCTCGTACTTGTGTGATAACCACCACTCAGCCCAGGTGAGTTTCACGGCCCCTTTTTACCTGTTTTACTATTGGGGGAGAAACATGCTTACACACAAACGTATTTTACTTGTTTTC
Source organism: Smallanthus sonchifolius (assembly GCA_023525975.1). NCBI lineage: Eukaryota > Viridiplantae > Streptophyta > Magnoliopsida > Asterales > Asteraceae > Smallanthus > Smallanthus sonchifolius. Next base: position 45,338,374 of record CM042023.1, read on the forward strand.
CTGTTGAGGAAGAAACAAACATGAAACACCAATTATCATACTTTTACTTGTTTTCCCCGTAGGGGAGAAACAGGTACGCAAGCAAATATTGTTTCTCCCGCCAGGGGAGAAAATATGACGCAACTATTTGATTATGGTACTTTATATGATATCACTGTTGAGACTAAGCGTAACATGCTATCACAGAAAGTCCTCATCTTATTTCGAACCGTTAATATGGATCTTAGCGAGGTAATGTTTAGTAGTACTACTTGGTTTGACAAATCCCACCCGCGTTAGTCGCGCTAACTCGATTGGATATCGAACGGGTGAAATGTTAGCCTACTCACATGTGCCAGAGTTGATAGACCTGGCAGGAGGCATACAAACACATTCAGCTTCGGTTGCGAGCGCTTTAGTAAAACATGAACATAGGTTAGCTACCTGTAGATATGCATATTGAAAGTACATAATCTGGCAAACACACTCTTATTGTAAACTTGAAACCTGTGAACTCACCAACCTTGTGTTGACACTTTTTCTTACATGTTTCTCAGGTCGCTAAGGCACAGGTTGCACACTTAGGACATGCATGGAGTCCTACTGTCATATCATCCATTTCAAACATTTGAAACAGTTTACTTATTTACATTGATTGACGCCTATTGCGTGTAATTACTTTCGATTTCATATTAACGTTTACGCTTCCGCATTAACTCTGAACTTTTATGTTTTGACATTTCAAGTCCCATATAGTGTCGTTTGATGTAACTAATGACTGAGATCCTGGTGTGTCACCTTCCAAACGGTAAAACTCCGTTAGTGCAATTTGGGGGTGTGACAGATTGGTATCAGAGCCATTGGTTATAGAGAACTAGGACTGCATACTAGACTATAACCTCACACATTAGTTACACGGCACAGACACTCATACCTGATACATATAGCACCTATACATAACTTGTAGTGCAGGCATGTAACACCATCCGTATCTCCCTCAGTTGGCGAGGGACACATCATTTGAATTTCATAATCATTCCCAGTGGCAACACTCGGGGGATCAGCAGAACAACATCCACTCCCGTCCGAGGGCAGCGAGACGGAGCCTTCGGAGGAGTCACTTACATCACCATCACCTGTTGGGTATGGTGGGCTTTCTCAGGTCCATGTTATGGACGACACTCAGCACTAACACATATCTCTTTGGGAGTAAGGATCGTCGGAGACGAGTCCCTACTGTACCTACTAACAACAATACGCCGTGTGAAGGCAGACTGTTGCACGCATTATTGCATAATCCACTGACATGTATATGTCATCACTTTCCCGAGCCGTGGGCTCGCGCTTTGTTCAATATTCTGTTGAGAATAGATTGACCACAAATCTGAGAACACATTGCTCAATGCATACTCAAACCCTAGCTTGACTAAGTTGAGAGGACGGCTACCTTGCTGCTTTCTGTAACTTGTATTCAGGAAATCAGTTTTGTTTTTTTTCGAAGTCGCATTTCATGTACATGCTTGTTACATGTTCTCATTTACAATCCGCTGGATTGGACTCCTGTATTGTGTTTCACTCGAGTGAATACTCGGATCAAACCATCCTCGACTACTCACCCCGATATGAGTTCTAATTGATCAAAGTATAGTTGGTGAGTAAGCTTTTCGATGACTTATCATATCTGACAACACTATGTACTCAACAATATAATCTAAAGGACATTATGACACAGGACAAGGAGAACTAGGGTGAGCATGCAAAGCAAATTATCATTACGGGTGCACATATAATAGTAATTTGAGGTGCATGTAAGTCCTGGTGAAACCTAGTGTGTGGATAAATGATCCTAATCAGTGATCTACAAACTTAAACTTCCACTGTCAGTAGAAGTTCTTGTAACCTACTCAACGACTAGTTGGTATCGTTAAACTCGTTCAACAGTTGATAGACGCGACTATCAGGTTGAAGATGTCTATGGACACACAGAACTATCATTAATGAAATCCATCAATGTTATTCTCACTCATGTAAGAGTCTTAGTGAAATTAAGACACTCATCTAAACGTAATCACAACCATCTTGATTGAAACTCTAATAGAATCTCATAGCAAACTTATCGATTCCAACTATGTACACAGAATTTGAGAAATTCTTTCTATGCTAACACGTTATTCCTTACACTCCAACAATAGATCGCATTTGACCTTATTACCTCATCTTGTGACTAATTCTTAGTCTAACTTCGAATTTTACCCCAACATATTCAATCCTGTAAACGGATTTCTTTCTTCACGAAATGATCCGGTTGATCCAATGACATTAGGAAACGAAGATTTAACCTAACCAACCATCAGTTGAACGCAACTACTTAGACATACATCCTATATCTTATGCTACTGGAATCTATATCTCATTAGACTTTTCATTCTTACATGTGAACCTATTCCCTTAGCCTATGCATTGACTGACACTTGCTTTATAAGCACGGGTCTCACTAGAAGCCTCAGTATGACTTCACAAACCCTATATTAGTGTGTAGTGCTCCAACTCTGTTAAAAGCCAAGTATACTATTGAGATAGCAGACGCTCAGAAAATCGAAACAACTCGCATTCTTACAGATGTAAACTAGTATTGGTTAGTCATAAACTTGACATTGACCTTTTGCCAGTTACACTTGGCAGTTTCGACCTTATTGTCGGTATGAATTGGTTATCCAAGAATCAACCTGAGGCCAACAGTTGTGAAAATATTTGCCTTCCTCTCCTTAGAGGGGAAATCCTTTTTGTCTAAGGCAAAAGGAGTGGTGCAGTCATAAGCATCATATCCTTCATGAAAGCGCAGAAATGTCTACTTAAAGGTCATACTGACATTCTGGCTCTCATCGCCGAGCAGCCATATGAGGAGAAGAAGATTGACGACATACCGATCGTTCGTGATTATCCGGAATTTTTTCCCGAAGATCTGCCTGGTCTTCCGCCGCATTGTCAAGTCGAATTCCAAATTGATCTAGCACCCGGAGCAACGCCTATTGCTCGGGTACCCTGTAGACTTGCACCTAGTGAATTTCTAGAACTATCCATACAACTGCAAAAATTTGTTAGATAAAGATTTCATCTGACCTAGCTCATCGCCATGGGGAGCTCCAGTCCTGTTTGTCAAGAAGAAGGACGGGACTTTCCGTATGTGTATCGACTACCGTGAACTGAATAAAGTCACAATCAAGAATCATTATCCTTTACCTCGCATAGATGACCTCTTTGATCAACTCCAAGGATCAAGATTCTATTCCAAAATAAATCTTAGGTCCGGTTACCATCAGTTAAGAGTCCGAGAAGAAGATATCTCAAAAACTGCATTCAGGACAAGGTACGACCATTACGAATTTATGGTCATGCCTTTCGGTCTAACCAACGCACCTGCGGTATTCATGGATCTCATGAACCGTGTGTGTAAGCCTTACCTTGACCAGTTTGTTATCGTTTTCATCGATGACATCCTTATTTATTCCAAGAATGAGGAAGAACATGAGGAACATCTGCGCCTAATTTTGGAACTACTTAAGCAAGAGCAACTTTATGCTAAGTTTTCCAAATGTGAATTTTGGATTCGAGAGGTTCAGTTTCTAGGTCATGTGGTAAATGAAAAAGGGATACATGTCGACCCGTCCAAAATAGAAGCCATTAAGAATTGGGCAGCACCGACGACTCCGACTGAAGTGCGACAATTTCTGGGATTGGCTGGATATTACCGTCGTTTTATCGAAGGATTTTCAAAGATTGCGCAACCTCTCACCGCCCTAACTCAAAAAGGAAAAGCTTATAATTGGGGCGATAATCAAGAATCAGCTTTCCAGCATCTCAAACAGAAACTTTGCAGTGCACCTATTTTAGCTCTTCCGAAAGGAACCGATGACTTTGTGGTGTATTGTGATGCATCTATTCAAGGCCTGGGTTGTGTCTTAATGCAACGCGAAAAGGTAATCGCATACGCTTCACGTCAGTTAAAGGTTCACGAGAAAAACTACACCACTCATGACCTAGAGTTGGGAGCAGTAGTTTTTGCACTTAAGATATGGAGACATTACTTGTACGGTACCAAATGCACCATCTACACCGACCACAAGAGCCTCCAGCATATCTTCGAGCAGAAGGAGTTGAACATGCGACAACGTCGTTGGGTTGAACTTTTAAATGATTACGACTGTGCGATCCGGTATCATCCGGGTAAAGCTAACATTGTGTCTGATGCACTAAGCCGAAAGGAAACGAAACCCAAACGAGTTCGAGCGTTACAACTTACTATCCACCCTGAGTTGCCTGACAGAATCCGTAATGCTCAACTTGAAGCCTTGAAAGAAGATAACCTACCGTTAGAAGGTACGCGCGGCATGGAAGCACAACTTGAAGTAAAATCTGACGGAATTCGTTACTTTGTCGAATGAATATGGGTTCCAGTGTTCGGAAATTTAAGGGAACTAATCATGGATGAAGCTCATAAATCTCGTTCATCCGGGTTCCGATAAAATGTACCATGATCTAAAAATACTATATTGGTGGCCGAAGATGAAGACCGATATAGCCACCTATGTTAGTAAGTGTCTGACCTGCGCGAAGGTCAAAGTTGAATATCAAAAACCATCCGGTCTCCTGCAACAACCTGAAATTCCCATGTGGAAATGGGAACAAATATCCATGGAATTCATTACCAAATTACCCCGAACCCCTACCGGATGTGATACTATATGGGTAATTGTGGATCGCCTGACAAAATCTGCTCACTTTCTAGCAATCAAAGAAACCGACAAAATGGATAAACTCACTCGAATATACTTGAAAGAAGTAGTCTCTCGGCACGGAGTGCCAATCTCTATTATTTCAGATCGTGATGCACGATTCACTTCCCGTTTCTGGCAATCATTGCATAAAGCATTAGGCACGCGTCTAGATATGAGCACAACATACCATCCTCAAACTGATGGCCAAACTGAACGTACTATTCAAACTCTGGAGGACATGCTACGAGCTTGTGTGATCGATTTCGGTAACACTTGGGAATCTCACCTACCGTTGGTGGAGTTCTCCTACAACAACAGTTATCACACTAGCATCAAGGCAGCTCCATTTGAAGTACTTTATGGATGGAAATGCCGTTCTCCCATTTGTTGGACCGAGGTTGGGGATAGCCAACTCACAGGTCCTGAACTTGTATTTGAAACTTCCGAAAAGATCGTTCAAATTAGAAATCGTATGGCAGCAGCTCGTGATCGTCAAAAGAGCTATGCCGACAAGCGTCGTAAACCTTTGGAATTTCAAATAGGTGACATGGTTTTACTCAAAGTCTCACCTTGGAAAGGTGTCATTCGTTTCGGGAGACGAGGAAAACTGAATCCTCGTTATGTTGGACCTTTTTAAAATATTAAAGAGAATCGGACCAGTCGCGTATCAACTGGACCTACCTGAAAGACTTAGTGGTGTACACAACGTCTTTCACGTCTCAAATTTAAAGAAATGCCTGGCAGATGAATCACTCGCAGTTCCTCTGGAGGAACTACATGTTGATGAACAGTTACGTTTCATCGAAGAACCTGTGGAAATTATGGATAGGGAAGTTAAAACGTTAAAGCACAGTAAGATCCCTATTGTTCGAGTCCGTTGGAACTCGAAACGCGGACCAGAATTCACTTGGCAGCGCGAGGATCAGATGATGCGCAAATATCCTAATCTGTTCAAGCACTCCGCGTCGAAATCTTAAGGTACTATTTTAAATTTTCGGGACGAAAATTATTTCAACTAGGGGATGATGTGACACCCAAAAATTTTTTTTTTATATATTTTAATTTTCGGGACGAAAATTCTTTTAACTAGGGGATGATGTGATAACTCGAACTTTTCATGTTAACGCCGTTAACAATCCTCGTTAAATATCCTAACTGAAACTTAACCTCGTTAACTAAATCCAGTGAAATTTAACCTCAGTGACTAATGCTGTTTGTTTTGAATCTTAAACTTCAGGGACTGGATTTAACAAGTCCTAAAACCCAATCAATTGACTTCCCAAAGTCAAAATCAACCAATTTGGTTTCTATTGACTTCTAAAAGTCAAACCCGTAACCATTCAATCCAAATTCACGAATTTGAGATGGTATCGATTCAAATACGTAACTGTAAAGTGCATTCAAGTCATTAACGTTCATCATTAGGACGTTTATCATCGACATTACTGCCGATTAAACCCAATAATGGGGATTAAAACTATAACCGTCGAGAAACCCTTCGTCTCGATCGAATTCGATAAGATTTGATTATCATTCTCGCAATCAGCTACCTGCACACCCAAACCGACTCCCACAGAACCCGTTACACCATCCAATTCGACGGAAATCAAAGCCGGAGTCACCGAAGAGCGATCGCGCAAAGCCGTAACTGAGTCATAGTCTATTACCACCAATTCGGTAACAATTCTATCAATTAGTCTCTTCTATAGATTCATTTTAATATCTAAATCGATAGCCCTATGGTAATTATAGGGCATAACATCGAATTGATCTCAATCCATAAACTAGGGTTTGCTCGTAAAACGATTTGGGGGTTTCGACCCTAAGCTCAACCTCAATCAAATTAAGCTACATACTCAGATTCTCAATGTTCAGTTGAGTAAAGGCCCCATGTTTTCAGTAAATTTTAATATCTAATTCGATCAAATTGATTCCTAGTTCTTAATCTAGGGTTTCGGAATTTCAAATGAGCAATAATCGATATTAAACGTAATGGTTTTTCAATTAAACACACCAAATGATTCGAAATACCTTGTAGGACAAAACCCCTATGATTGTCTGGTTGTTTGTAGTCGAAATCGACGGGTGTGGGGATGGATTTGAGGTCGGGTTCGCATGGGAGAAGGATCTCAGGCGTGTTGAGAGTCAAAACTCATTTGGCCCGTTCCTGGTTGTGAATTGCTATCGAGCATGACTGGTTAAAGTGTTGTGCTTATAGGGGAAGGACCCGTGTTCGAGTCCCCCCACTGTCTTTTTGATTTTGTTTATTTTGAAACCATTGATTTATTATTTAGTTAAGTCTTATAATATTATATTATTATATTAACGGGTTTTGAAATCCGGAAACAACCCGTAGGCTCGGGTTTGACTTATTAACCCATTTTCCTATTATTCCCACTTTTAAAAATAACATATTTATGTTATTATCGAATAAAAATAATATATTAATATTATTTTCAACCCGGAACTCATGTTATTAAATATATATGTTTTTATATTATTTCGTATCGTTTTATAACCTCGTGTAACGTTTGAAGCTAAATAATGATATAATTGTTTATATTATTTACTCGCGTTTATTATCTCGAATAAAGATAATATATTTTTGACACAATGATTATTTAGTGAATCCGACGAACCTAAAAATAGTATATTGAATTATATTATTTTCCTAACTTTTGTAAACAACTCAAACATACAAATTTATTTATTTATTTAATATTATTCGTTATTAACGTTCCACTCGTAACACTTTGATCTTAATTAGTATTTTAAGAAATATATATATATATCTCTGTAGACACGTTCGTCTACTCTTAATCATTAGAGCGTTTCTTTAGGACGTTCAATCTTCCGTGTTGTCGTCACATATTCCCATTTTTTTTTTCTGTTTATCCCTAATTGTTATGTGTATAATTCTAGGGCATCCGTGAGCCGTGTCAGGCTACTGCTTGAGATTTTAATCTCGTACTTGTGTGATAACCACCACTCAGCCCAGGTGAGTTTCACGGCCCCTTTTTACCTGTTTTACTATTGGGGGAGAAACATGTTTACACACAAACGTATTTTACTTGTTTTCCTGTTGAGGAAGAAACAAACATGAAACACCAATTATCATACTTTTACTTGTTTTCCCCGTGGGGGAGAAACAGGTACGCAAGCAAATATTGTTTCTCCCGCCAGGGGAGAAAATATGACGCAACTATTTGATTATGGTACTTTATATGATATCACTGTTGAGACTAAGCGTAACATGCTATCACAGAAAGTCCTCATCTTATTTCGAACCGTTAATATGGATCTTAGCGAGGTAATGTTTAGTAGTACTACTTGGTTTGACAAATCCCACCCGCGTTAGTCGCGCTAACTCGATTGGATATCGAACGGGTGAAATGTTAGCCTACTCACATGTGCCAGAGTTGATAGACCTGGCAGGAGGCATACAAACACATTCAGCTTCGGTTGCGAGCGCTTTAGTAAAACATGAACATAGGTTAGCTACCTGTAGATATGCATATTGAAAGTACATAATCTGGAAAACACACTCTTATTATAAACTTGAAACCTGTGAACTCACCAACCTTGTGTTGACACTTTTTCTTACATGTTTCTCAGGTCGCTAAGGCACAGGTTGCACACTTAGGACATGCATGGAGTCCTACTGTCATATCATCCATTTCAAACATTTGAAACAGTTTACTTATTTACATTGATTGACGCCTATTGCATGTAATTACTTTCGATTTCATATTAACGTTTACGCTTCCGCATTAACTTTGAACTTTTATGTTTTGACATTTCAAGTCCCATATAGTGTCGTTTGATGTAACTAATGACTGAGATCCTGGTGTGTCACCTTCCAAACGGTAAAACTCCGTTAGTGGAATTTAGGGGTGTGACATACTTCCTATCCTAACCCCAAGCCAATCATTACAACCCTTTACAAATCCCTCTTGATTTATGCACATATTTTATGTCAATCGATGGAGATTTGATTCTTATACAAGCCTATGATTATGTAAGCATTAATTATAGCTTTGAGTGTTCTTCTTAACATACCATATCCGTACATTAAACCCGAGTGTTGAGCGAACATTTGTGAGACTGTAATTTTGTGCATAATCATAGTTCCATCAAGTATGTTGTGCTTGCTACCCTCTTGTTGAGAAACACTAGAAAGGTATAACCACCAAATCATTGTTTTTAGGAAGGCCATTCAGTAATTTGGGACAACAACTTTGGATTAACATTTAATCATTACTTTACTTATGTGGGTATAAGTGTGCATGAGTTTACTTGATTGCTTGAGGACAAGCAAAGTTTAAGTGTGGGGTGTTATGATATGATGTAAATTATACATATTTTGCACGAATAATTATCCCCAAATTCATCACATTTAGAGGCAATATTATAATAATTGATACTTAATCTATTCAATTGTTTCACAACAGGATAATTACCCTTGATATACAAAAACATGAAGAAATCACTCAGAATCAAGGAGAAATCAGCATTCGGAAGTCAATTGAACGAAATCAGACGCAGAAAAGTCAAAGCTGGAAGTCAAAAAGTTAATAGGGAGCAAAAGTGACCAATGCATGAGCGTGAATCCCAATGCATGGCCGTGCAAATGGTTTGCCTCATTGTACTCCCCAAAGCTGCCAGATTCCTTCACATGCAAGAAAATGGTACTTTGCACGCCTGTGCAATCCAATGCACGGCCGTGCATTACCAAAATCTTAGCCTATAAATCGCAAGCTCGTTCTAGTTTTTAGATGTCCATTACCAAAGGTTGTGAAGGCCCTAGTGCTTTGCTAGAGCAGGAACTATCTCGATTTTAATCCGTTTTAACTTTTCTTTATATATTTCATGTTTTTAGAATTGTAATATGGAATGATTCTTCTCGTTCGAGTAAACAAGATGCAACCTATACCCATTCTCCCTTGGTGTTGGAACATTTCCACATATTGTCTAAAGGTTAGTGGAGTCACTTGTATGGTCATTCGTGGCTAGTCCTCTTGCGTTGCTCGGGTTAGTTGAACTTTAATTAATTAATGAAGTATTTTTAGTATGTTATGTTCTTAAAGTCTTTCTTCTAATTTATCTTAAAAAGTCAAGAATACATGATCTTTAAACCAACTTAATAATCTTAAATCTTGTAAGTTACTTAAGCAAAACCTCTTGTTTGGGAAGCTTATTCAAGTTTGTACGGTCTATATACAAAACTTGGTGCTAGCAACTGCCGAGTTACTACAGATTTAACTTTATGGATTGATTGGAGGTTTGGGTATTCAACGAGTCGTTCGAGTCCTAGCAGGACCTTATGAAGCGTGTCGGTATTTCTTTACTTCTCTTGTGTTAGCGTGCAGAGGACATCTAGCGGGAGCCATGAGGCTTGATCTTGAGAATGAAAGTTATATTTATTTAAAATATTATTATAAGTAAAGAAAACTATTTTAAGAATATAAATTGTTAAGTCCGCGCGTTCATAAAGTAGCTCTGGAGGAAGTTGTGCATTCCAACTTTCCAAAGGAAGTTACACGACTTGACGTACGTCAGTCAACAGGATAACCTTAGTCCGGATAATAATTCCTGGGACAGCCGACGGACTTGAGACCCCGTTAGGATTCTGGGAGTTATTAGGAACAGTTGGCCGACCGTATTCACTGTTCCGTTACAAACTACTAACTCCCCCATCGAAGGGTTAGTACTAGTAACTATGACCAACCTTACTAAAACATAACACTAATTAACAAGTGATAATAATCCGAGTCACACCTTGAATAAGATTACATTCCTAATTACTTTCATTTCCATTTTCATCCTTTTAAACAAAACCCCTTTTCCAACTTATAATCCTAGTCAGACAATAACGAGGATTGAGTTAGGAATCCGTGTCCATGGTTCGATACTTGGTTCTTACCCAGACTATATTACGATGCGATAGGTACACTTGCCTATTGTGTTTGTTTTAAGTTGAAGTAATTATCATTTTAATTTATAAATTTAAAACCTGATTTTGTGTAACTCTAAACAAAACATTATTAAAGATATATACTATGTCTATTGTATTTGGCATCAAGCTTTTGGAGCCATTACCAGGGATGTATTTATATGTTTACAATTTCTACTCTAAAACACGCTATCAATAGTCTATACACATGCGCATACTCTCGTCCTTCTTTATTACAAACAACACGGGTGCTCCCCATGGTGAAGTGCTTAGACGTACAAAACCCTAGTCTAACAATTCTTGGATTTGCTGCATCAATTCCTTCAATTCCGAAGGTGCTAAAAGATATGGTGCTCTCGCTACAGTTTAGCTATAGGTTTAAGGTTAATTCAGAGTTCGATTGGTTTATCTGGTGGAAGACTGGGTAATTCTTCCGGAAAAACATCCTGGTGATCGCATGCTACAGGAATGTCCGCACTTTGTTGTTCGGGTTTACTATCTAATGAATATACTATGAATACACCACATCCCGCTTTCGTACATTTCTTAGCCTTAGCTATAGAAATAGTTTCAATCTTATTCTTATTACTATCACATTGTATCACACAGACTCTCCATTTGGCTTACATATCCTAACAGTCCGTTGAACACAATCGATCTGAGCATGCCATTGGTTTAACCAATCCATTACAAGGATAATATCGTACTCGCTCATAATCATAGGCATTAATTCAAACACTGAATTCTCATTGCCCAGAGTCATCTTGCAATTCACATACGATTCGGTTATCCTAATCTGCTCCCCACTCGCCGTCTCAACTACATAAGCACGCTAGTGTAGGTCTCATGCCTAAATGTAAACTAAAGGCACCCGAGACAAAACTCCTATTCGCCCCCCATGTACAATAGTATTCTAGCATAAATATCATTAACTAGGAATGTACCAACCACCACTTTGGCATTGGAATTTCTCTTTCCTTCACCAATCATAAACACTCGCCCTGTACTTTTAGCTCCTCCTCCAGGCCTCTATTAAATAGGTTTAGAACAATTTCTCTGTATATGTCCCATCTGGTTACAATTTTAGCACTTAATAGATTAACAATACGTTACAATATTGTTGGTCCCACCGGGGTCTCTACGGATTTGTCTAGATAATTGACTCAACACACACACGGAGTGCGGAATCCAACGTATGCATGTTTGTATAGTGATGACAAGAACAACAACAATGAATACATGATGTAAATAACTTCTCTTCTATTACTCTCAAGCTTTGAGTGTTTACAGAACTGATCAATACAAAAGCTCTACGAAAGTAGAACATGTAAACACTATATATAGGCACACAAACTGCCACATGCGAACTTAACATGTTCGCCACACACAAGGCTTAGGCGAACTTGCTAAGTTCGCCTGTTACAAAACTTAACCCTTTAATAATAAGACATTACAAACTAAAAGACAATACATGAAGCATAAAGACAATATAAAGACCTATACTATTACAAAGCTCATTGTTACCAAAACATGTCTCCACAGACTCCCCCATGACAATAGCTTGGTCTTTGTTCTTCAAGGTCTTCAGTCGTCATGCATTTTTTAGACTCTTCACCACTTAGCTTCCAGCATGTGCTCCCTTATCAATACACACATACAACACTCTTTTATACTGCATGGCTTGCTCTCTCCATTCTCTGGTATACATGATTTCTTTTCTTCTGAGTGTAAGCTCATCTTCCCTTGAAAAGTTGACTAGATTCATAGTGTCATAGAATCGAGCTAAAATCTGTCCATCTTTGTCTTCACTATGGCCTAACCAGTATCCACATCTACATACCACCACTTCATGTTTCCTATAAAGTCTTGAGAAAATTTCTTCAAAAGAATCTTCTGAAGTACCTTGACTGGTTTGTATTTATATCTTTTAATCTGTTTCTTTGTCACTGGGTCTATCTCACCACTAACCACTCTCTTTCCCTTCTGTGGTTTAAGTCTTTCATATTTACCAGTTGACCCTTCTTTTATTATTAACCTGGCTATCACATCAGCAATTCCATATCTTGATCTGTTGATTAACGGTTTAGTAGCAAGACCGTTAACTCACATTTTGGTAGAGTATTGAAGTATTTCAGCCTAGGTTTCAAATATTGTGCACCGTCAGTTCTTTTAATAGCAAATACTTTGAAATCTTCATCATAAAACCAACTTATAATTCTTCCGACACAGTGCATATCATTGACATAACGCTCTTTGTACACTAGTTTTGGTGGAATAACTGGTAGCTCTTTTCTCTAGCTTCTTACCATCTCAAGCCATTTCTCCTTGGTCATACTAGTGTCTTTGTATAATACTGGTTCTTCTTGTTGTTGTTGTTGACCCTCAGGAGAAGTAGTAATCGGGGAACAAGGTTTATTCACTTCATGATCATTATCCAAAGATTCAGTATTTCCTTCCGAGCTCTCCTCAGAAACTACATTCTCATGGATAAAGTCTATTGATATATTCATCACATCACACCCTTCATATGTTACTGTATTGGAATTCTTTGCAATTTCATGCTCCACAATCTTTTCTTCTTCTTTATCAGATACATCATCTTCACCAACATCATCATCACTCATATTATCCAAGTTAAGTAAGCATTCAATCTTATCAGCTTCAGCTTCTTCACTATCAGAATTATCGTAGAATGAAGTATTCTCCAACAATTCTATAGCTTCTACATTGGATTCTTTTGTTATTTCTTTGTCACTTTAGTTATCAGCTTCATTATGAGATGTAGACTCCCTCTGAACAGGTGATGTCGGGATAACATCGGATTGACGCTCACCCTTATCACAAGTATTAGGATCATGATCATGATCATCATCATTATCTCTGTGTACATCATTAGTGTGACATGCTTCCTCAATAGCTTTCTCCCCCTGAGCATCAATGCGCTCAATCAATTGTGCAACAAGAATTTGCATTTCTGCTAGTTGACGGTTTTGTGATTAAATCTCTTGCTATCTCTGAAAGTTTATTTGGCTTGCAGAACATCTACTTGCCCTTGTAAGCCCGCAACTTATGCTTCAAGACATGCTACTCTGGATTCTAAAGCTTTGATATGTTTATCTTTGTCGGTAGAAAAAGATGGAACTACTTGTTCAGTAGATTTAGGAGCAGATGGTGTAGCTTGTGGAGTATGTGTTGTTGATGGAGCAGGAGTAACTATCAATGAATCAATAAATTATATATCTTCATCAACTGAAGCACTTAACTTTAGTTCGCCACACAAAAGGCTTAGGCAAACTTGCTATGTTCACCGGTTACAAAACTTAACCCTTTAATAATAAGACATTGCAAACTAAAAGACAATACACGAAGCATAAAGACAATACAAAGACCTATACTATTACAAAGCTCATTGTCACCAAAACATGTCTCAACAAATATGCCCTGGCTTCTGGCATTTATTGCATCTCACTTCTTGAGAACCCCTTGCCCCATTGTTTCCAACTCTCCTAGGGAGCTTGTTAAAGTTTCCGGGCATGAACCTGTATATCACTTCCTCAGGTTTTCTCTTAACCTCTACTGGTTTCACTTCTGTTGATTTCTCAGGCTTTGCCTTTGCCTCTTGAGTTGCCACTTCATCGTACATTCTGGCACTGAATGATAAGGCTGACTCCATAGTCAGTGGTGCATAGGTCTTTACTAATGTGCGTACCTTTAGTGGTAGACCTCGTATAAAGTGTTTGAATCTCCTAGACTCTGGTGCCAGACAGATGTGGCACCAGTTTTGAGATCTCAGCAAAATCTCTATAGAAGTAACTCTTTGAATTAATCCCATTTCATATTGTCAATGGCCTGCTTTCCCTTGGCCCGTTTCACATATTCCCACAATCTAATGCTGTGGTTTCAAAAGAATTGGCTGCAAACTTAACTACCTGATCACTTCTGCATTCACTGAGTTTTATGATGGCCTCCATCTTGGTAATCCATTGAGTAGCATCAATGGCCCCCTTCTTGCCGTCGAATGGTTTGGGATTGCATCCTCTAAAGGACTTGTAATTGCATCCTTCCTGGTTCTCGGTTCTTGTTACAGAACTATGGTTAGCATTACCATTAGTGCCCTCAATATTATTAGTTCCTCCTCCAGTGATTCCCGTCCTCATTCTTCTTGTGAGGACCTCATCCAGTAGTCTAGGTAAAGTGTTTCGTAATGCCTTAGTAACCTCACTGGCCACTGCCTCCTGGAATTGTGTTTCTGACATGATTAGCTCCTTAGCATGAGGTTTCGTGTTATTGTTGTCGTTATTATTTGTCTCATGATGAACATTGGTATCGATGTCGTTGTTTGTCTGCCTATGAGACATTTGGCAATGCCTTAGTAACCCTATAATCCAGAAAATCAGAAATTAAACACATTTGGCCAAAAATGCAATTAATTATATGTTTTCTCGATATCACAGTTATATATCATAATGATTATCAACATCTCAAGTAACGGCTTTAGCTCATCCTATGGCATTCTAACTATCCTCAGAGCTCTAGTTTAAGTCTAGATACTAACCTGTTATTAGTATCTAAATCCCTTAAACTGCAGCTCTGATACCAACTTGTCACACCCCAGTTCCCAGATACTGGTTACAGTGACGTTGATACCAAAACACACAGCGGAAGAGTAAAACCACATCTTTTTATTATAATAACATTGTTTATAAACTAAAATTGATTGAAATACAAAACATGGTTCCGAACAAGAACCTATAACACTGGTCTTATAGTTCCAAGAACATGCCATAAACCCAGGCCTTATGGTCCCAACTGAACCTGCCCTCAGTCAATCTAGTCACCAAAAACCTTTCATATGGACACCACCTACAATGCCCTAGAATGCCAAGCTACAAGCCTCAAAGCTAGTGGTCACATGTGCTCAAAAACATTTTAAAACATTTGGATCAACATAAAGCTGGTGAGTTCATAAACAAAATCATGTTTACACAAACTTGTATCCAAGATACAAAAACATATCCCACGACCTCAGCTTTACTCGGGTCTGGGCATCAATAATCATCCATCCCAATCATCACTCTGTAACCTCAACTTTACATGGGTTCTGAGTCTTATACACACACACACACACACACACAGGCGACTCGCTGGCTACCAGATACAAGTCCGGCCATAACGAGAGGATTAGTCTCGCCCGTCAGTCTCACCCGACATGGTCGTAATAAGCGATAATTACAGGTATATATATATATAGAGAGAGGATCTCATAGGGATTTCATAAAATCATTTGCACAACAACATTTTTATAGAGCACAGTTTAGAGGAACTCAGCTCAAAGTACTTCCTTCCCAATCACTACAAAATCAAAACCTCGAGTATGAGTATATCCTACATCATATCCATATCATTACAATCAGTACCCCTATCTTAGGTTTGAATAATTGAACTTTATGATGTTCAGAAAATCCAAATTTTCACTTTTAGTCCTCCAATTTTAGGGAACTTGCATTTCAACCCCTGGACTTTAACTTTGGATACTTTTTGCCCTTATTTTAATTGGGAATTTTCAAGGTGTTACAGGTACCATTATCTGTCTTTTATCTATGTTTCGATCTCCATAACCGACTCACACGTTTCTTTTATGTATTTAACTACGGTTTTTTTTGTGCTTAGCCACGTTAATGTCACCGCCTTAAACGTTTAATTTGGGGCAAACTTTATTTAAACACGTTTCTTTTTTGTGCTTAGTCCCATTAGTTTCACCGTCTCAACCGTTTAAGGTCCGCTTCCCGTCACGGAATGCGGGGTAAAATTTCTTGTTACAATTAATATGAATGGAACCAGATATATGCTTGTGTGATACGCCACAAAAAAAATATGAGCATGTTCGGTAAAATAAAGAAAACATGATATAATTTTCGTTCTGCTTCAAATAAATAGAATATAGTGTCTTGGTTTAAAAAACAGGCTACCTAGAAGTGAGATGGAGTTATCGAGATCTTTTATTATCAGATGTGTAAAATTTTCGTATGCAACCATCACAAAATTTAATGATGTATATGTTTAGTGAAATTTTGAAATACAATCAAATTTCCTTAACTTGTCAAAAATCTACCCGCGCTTCCCTTCTTCGCATGCTCGGAAGTCAGAACTTGTATTCTGAAACTTGAGCTTGGCCTTTGCGTTGGCCTTTGACAACTAGCAGTAGGTAGGTGGTCACCTCACTAATCTAGTCTATGTGGCGTCTTTCGTCTACTTCCACTCCATTTGCCGTCAAACAAATCAGAATTTTTTTTAATTGATAATGATATAAAAAGTTATTATTTGATGAAATCTAAACTTTTCAAATAACATGAAAAAAATATTAAGAAAATGAAAATATTTCAAATAATTAAATATTTATCAAACTAATAGATGTTAAAATATTACTTGGTTAAATCATGGTTTGTACAACATTACTTGGGTTTGGTGTCAAGGTTTTCAAACAGATGTTAAAATATTTCCCACATAACACATTTTGAAATGAATTAAAATTGGTTTTAAGTCAAGTACAAAAACTAACATTTTGAAAACTCAGCTTAAACCATTGACTTGAAGGATTGAAACCAGATTTGTGGTTCAACTTTAACATGTTGACCAAGTATTAAAAATGAGAAAATGAAGACTTTATTTCATTCCTATTTTCAACACAATGTCACTTCTTTTCTTTGTTACTTAATGACTACAAGATGACATTAAGTGAGAGCGGTATTTATAATTAAGGTATAGGTAAACACAATATTAACCCAGAAAAACAATTATTTTTCACGAATACCTATCGAAAACAAATAGATCTCAGTTTTCTAAGTTCCTATAACCTAATATAGACGGATGGGTCTCTGGCCATGCTTACAGTAGATTTTTCTAATGCATTTAATCTGGTGGATAGATCAGCCTTACTTCGCGAGGTCCGGATGAGGTGCCCGTCTATTTCTTTGTGGGTAGAATTCCTATATGGGCAACCAGCTAGATTGTATCTTAGAGACGAGTACATTTGGTCCACCACCGGGGTTCAACAAGGAGACCCATTGGGACCACTTCTTTTCGCTCTTGTTTTGCACCTCCTTGTGCATCAAATTAGAGACAATTGCAAGCTTCTTCTTCATGCTTGGTATCTTGATGATGGGACTGTCATTGGAAATTCAGAAGAGGTGGCTAGAGTGTTAGACATTATTAAGGTGGTGGGTCCTACCTTGGGTCTTGAACTGAATATTAAGAAAACTGAGTTATTTTGGCCTTCATATGATGGTAGCAAGTTTCATGATGGTTTATTCCCTGTGGACATTGGGAGGCCGTTATCCGGGGTAAAACTTCTTGGGGGGCTGTCAGCAGAGATGCAAATTTTATTAGTGGGTTAGCTAAGAAGAGAGCTACTAACGCTGTTAATTTGATGCGTCTTCTTCCAAAACTTCGTGACCCGCAGAGTGAGCTACTCTTGCTTCGATCTTGTATGGGTATTGCCAAACTTTTCTTTGGTTTGAGGACGTGCCAACCCGTACACATGGAGGAGGCAGCGCTGTTCTTTGACGAAGGATTGCGTGGGGCGATTGAGGACATAGTTGTTTGTGGAGGTCCTTTATTTGGAGACTTCCAATGGCGACTTGCTTCCCTACCTATTAGGTTTGGGGGTTTGGGGTTGTATTCCGCTGTAGAGGCTTCATCTTATGCCTTTGTAGCCTCGAGGGCCCAATCTTGGGCGTTACAGGACCACATCTTACGAGACAGTGGCATATGTGGTATGGATTCTGATTATGATTGTGCTTTGGCTTGTCGTCGTGATACGATTTCAAGCTTTGACTTCAGCGGTTTCACTAATAAGGACACCGCCCCCCCTAAAGCACAACATGCATTGGCGAGTGCCCTTTTTAGTAAAATCGTCCGTGAAATGGAAGTCCAGTTTGAAATGACCGTTAGACAAAGAGCTGTTTTTGAGTGTCTACAAGCACCACATGCTCAAGATTACCTTCTCGCGATCCCTATAGATGGGCTAGGCCAACATATGTCGCCGGTGGAGTATCGTACTATCCTTAAGTTTCGCCTCATGATTCCACTATACCCGGTTGACGAGTTATGCCCTGTTTGCCGTAAGGCATGTTTAGACTCCTATGGGGAGCATGCGGTTCATTGTAGAGAGCTCCCGGGGTTCAAGTACCGACACGACTTGGTTAGGGATGTTCTTTTTGACATATTTAGGCGTGCCGGGGTTTCTACTAAGAAAGAGGCACCAATGAATTTCTTGACGGACCCATTGGAAGGAAGATCAACACTTAGACCCGCTGACATTTTGGTCTTTGGGTGGATAGATGGGAAACATGCGTGTGTAGATCTAACAGGGGTTTCCCCTCTGGTGGGCTTGGGAGTTAGTGCTTTCACGGTGAGTCAGGCTGCTCTAAAAGCTGCTTCGAGCAAAGTGACCAAACACGAGAAAGCGTGTCTTGACAACCAACACGTGTTTATACCATTTGCTTTTGACACTTTTGGTTTTCTTGCACCAGAGGCCGTGGAGTTACTTAACCGAGTACAGCGGGTCATGCATAGTAATGTTATGACCCCAAGATCTGTAGATGTAGTTTTTAAAAGACTTGGTTTTGCTATTCAAAAAGGGTTGGCGGCGCAGCTTGTTGCCCGTTTGCCTTCTATCTCTATGTAATTTCCCTTTGGCAGTTGTGTTTTGATATAAGATTATTCCTAATATAGACCTTTTTTTCCTGTTAATCCAACGATATTTTAAACTTTTTCATACATTATAATTTCAGAACACAATTTTTTTTAAACAACAAATCTACCCAAGATCTCTAATCTAAGAGGCAAGAGGCTCTATCAAGTGGGTTAATTTCACATTGACAAAACGCAATATTTTATAGCATCAATGTTTGGAGATAAATCTCAAACCATGGATAACAGTATGTTCGATAAGTATCATTCCATATAAAAACATATCTTACTAAAAAGATGAAAAATATAAGTATTAGAAATCATTAGATGACAATATTTAGTTCCAAAGCTTCTAGAGATAAATATTTTAATCCGTGTAAAACATTAGGGTTGAAGTGTATTGAAAGTATGGTATTCATAAGCTTTGAAAATTTCATTATGGGTTATTTTATGGTAATAGAAAGTGTTTTACTACC
This sequence comes from Smallanthus sonchifolius, assembly GCA_023525975.1. NCBI lineage: Eukaryota > Viridiplantae > Streptophyta > Magnoliopsida > Asterales > Asteraceae > Smallanthus > Smallanthus sonchifolius. Next base: position 45,358,248 of record CM042023.1, read on the forward strand.
CAAAATTGTGAACTAGAAGTTTTAAAAATCCAATTAGTCCTAGTTCAACTGGTTTATAAGTAGGCACCTTCATGGTCTTTCAAAATGGATGTTATGGATTCGAGTCTCACTTGATGCAAAATATTATCAGGTGGTCCAAGGGTTTTACCACAGTGGGCCTTTAGGTGGTGGGTTTCCCTTGGAATGGTGGACTGGCCGGATCACCAACGATGTCTGCGTTCGTGGGCGTGGGTGGCCTTTCGCCATTGGGTTTACCCGGGTGACCGGGCATATAGTAATCGTTGGCCGTTAAAAAAAAGAAGTTTTATAAACTTCACTAGTTGTCATGTTAAAGATAAGGGATAATTTCATACATACTCTTATAAACTTAATTAATTGCATATTTACTCGATCCAAAACTAAAATTACATATATCTCTTTTTAAATTAAATTTAATTACATATTTACCCAATTTAAAAACTAAATTGTATATATCACTTACTAAAACTTTTAAAAGTTTTCAAATTTTCATGTTTACCCTTAAGATAATAGCGCCCAATTTAAAAACTAAATTGTATATATGCAATTTTGGTTTTGGATTGTATTAATATGCAATTAATGAAGTTTTTAATAGGATATATGCAATTCACCCTTAATATAATAGAGCCCGATGGTTACTATACTCAATAATAAAGTTCTTTCATTTAAAAATTTAAGAATATGGTTGGTTAATAAAGCAGCCAATATCATTTTGATTTTTGCTTTTTTTATATATATAACAACGATCATTCTCTATGTTAAATGATGGCGGACCTTAGAGTAACCGATAAGGTTACTGTTTTATGATCTTGAGGTCATGGGTTCAAGCTGGGGGAAACAGACTCCTACACAAAGTGTAGGGTAAAGCTTCATACATCAGATCGCGAAGCGATCCGACCCCTCTCTAGAGCGTGCGCAACTGCGAGAACTAAGTCAAACACCGGGTACGTTCATTCTCTCTATTAAGTAGTTTTACTCTATTACATTTTAGAAAGTTCTTTTAAATCTAATAGAGGTCTTTTTTTTTTACTTTGTATCAGATTCTATTTGTTTGCTTGGCGGCGAATTAGATATTTAAAGCTGTTTCTTTTTTAACCCGGTTGAATTTAGGGGACGTGTTTATGATTTTGTAAGAGTGACACTGAAAAGAGTCATAGTTTGTGGTCTTTTTCAAGAACGTTAAGCAACACTATAGGTTCAACTATGTCACACCTCCGCCAAGGCGAATTATATACGGGGGAGCGACGAAATTGAATAATCACACAAGGATCAAAAGAAATTTCTATTATATTAATCAAATAGTTAATTACATTAATTACAAAACTTAAACAAGACAAGTACAATAAATAAGTCTTCTTTTTGTTAACCTCTAGCTAAGTCCACTAAAGCATGAGTTCTTGAAATCCTAGTGTGATCAAAGCAGCAACTTAGTTTTCAAAACCTGAAAAACATTTTAAAATATGTCAACTAAAAAGTTAGTGAGAACATAGGTTTAGATACATAGATATAGCATCGAATAAGAGTGTAAAATTCATAAACAATTTCAATACAAGTAATTTAAACTTTTATACATCGAGGCCCACAGCCAACCCTGGTGACTAAAATAGTTTCCCGGTCTAAACACATCAAACCCAAAGTGTTGTTATAGTATGCAGTTTATGTCATCTTGCTCTCTCGAGTTGAAAAGAATACGTCAACCAGAACGCATCAACTTGAACACTAGATGGAATTGTCATGCCATTAGATCTATTTACTTACTCCCGTTGGCTAAAAAGTTAATGGTTGTAGTAGAGTGTGTTAAACCGTTTAAGTTTACAATTATAGAAAGTTGGTATTGAATAGTATGAAAACCTTGTAGTATGATAGAAAGTAGAAAGTAAAAGAGGGGCTATGAACTCACCTTGCAAAGTTGGTGGGTTAAACTTGCACTTTTAGTAACTAGGATTAAAGACGCCTTAAGAATTCCCTAAGTAAGTTTGTTAAGTTACAAACAAGCTTAGAATGTTCGAGGGGTTGGTATTGTAAATATTTGAAAGTGGTTGTTGTATATTAGAAGTGGTTATCATTCCAGAGTAGTACCTCTAATAAAAAAATTCTCATGAAAGAGTTGGTTGGGTCAGAACCCCGTCTTTCCTAGTCAGAATCCTTTTGTTCGTCAGATAGCTACATAACGGTTTGAATGTTACTCTATTTGTATACGAAACCAAGTTAAGGGTGTGTACGTATAAGGGCTAAAGTGTAAATATGAGTTTAGTTGGGATTTCAATGAAAAAGTTGAATACTAGAGGGGTTCAATTGAAATTATAGAGAGTTTTACTAGAAACATGATTTTTGAATTGAAAGTAAGTTCAAACGGATCAAAGTTCAGTTTTTCGTATTAATAGTTTGAACATGTTATAAAGGTTTATGAAGATCTAATAATTATGGGTTTTTATCATATAAAACATGTTTATAACACCTAATTATTAAGAAAAAATATTGCTTTTATGATATTTATGAAGATTATGAAAAGATTTGCAAAAAATGAGGTTTTGACAGATTTGGACAGATTCGCGCACTAATCTTACGCGGCTGTTTGGGGGTCAAAACTTAGAGTTTTGAAGAGTTCTTTATATGGTTGGAAAGCCAAGTGTCTGGACTTGATTTAAAAAAAATAAAGAATCATTGAAAAAGGTTTCGTTTTAAGGAAGATATGACCTCCCGAAGTCAGGTCAGTGAATCTGTCAACATACGAATTTTGATGTTTAATGTGTTGGATATCGTGCACCGGTTTTAACTTTTAAAACATATAAATTTACAAAACAGATTTGCGTAGCGGAAGTAGTTTAGGCACACGATTAATAAAGTGCTAAACTTTACTCCGATAGCGATCAGATTACACGAACGTATAGACACTAAATATAAAATCCAACCATAGCGAGTAAAAGGTTATACCTTTGACGAAAACCTGAAAACTTCACACTTTGGAACAAAAGTGTCTCTCTAGTGACACGTCAATGAAAACCCGCAATCACAGTTGCGTCTCACGGATATATGCGCTAAATTGGTCCAAACACCAAAGCCGGTTCACGGCTTCCACCTTACGCGAAAGTGGTATCGATAACGGCTAAAGGCGGCGGAGAGGGCGCGCGACGACGGTGGCAATGGCTGGAAGTGGGTGCTGCGCAGAGTGGTCATTCACAGTGGCCGGTTGGCGACGGGTAAGGGGAGCCGGCCGGTTTACTCTTTGCGCAGAAGGAGAGGTGGCAAAAACTTGTATTAGGGTTTCATGTGAAGGTGTATTTACAATTAAGATAATTACAAACTACACCCTGGGCTATTAAACTGTTAACCCCTTGTAACTAACTGTTAATTACTTAAAAACCGTCAACCTTTTACTAATTACAAATGATTAGTAAGCCTGAGCCTCTTAACGTTTAACTATTTAACGTCTAAACCTTTCTTCTATTAATTATTTCTCTAAATAATTAATCACAGTATTAAACTGTAAGACCTCGAAACCAGGCGTCCTACAGTTGGTTCTCATAACTGGTTATTCTTATTAAAATACTCGTGTGATTTATCAAACTACAACGGAAATCTTTTTAAAAATAATAATTACTATTTAATGCGGTTATTGTCATTAAATTTACCTCACGAATGCCTGCACACCAATCCGAGTAGCACCGCTCCCAAGCCAAGATACGCCGACCCCAAGCTCACCTGCAAACACAATCTAACGTACACATAAAGTCAGCTACGCTGAGTGAGTTCTAATAGTTTAATTTAAACAAAAGCCAACTCGTCTCAATAGTTATTTAACTTTACTCAGGAGCCTCTGGTCCTTATAAAATAGTTTTACAATTTATTAAGAAATAGATAACCCCTGTTATCATACGAAAACCCCTTAACCGTTCTCCACCCAAGACTCGTCCTATAATTATAAACCAGTAAGTCTCACCGAAAGGGATCAAACTTACAACACTAATAAATCATAATCTACCACACATATCAACTCAAAAACCTGGTTAACACAACTAATATCTAGACATCAACTTAACCAACCTTAACCAAGACTCTCACAGGTCAACTGACACGACAGTTGTAAACACCCCATCACAATCCTGACACAACGGTCAATCTAAATCTACTCACCACATTAATATCGTTTACACATCACATTAATATCATCCCTCATCCCATGCATAATAAATATAACTCATCACTTGCAAGCAATTTAAATACATACATATATCCACACAAACACATACCTGGCCATCTCCACCCTCGTCAAGGCGTTCGACACACCCCGAGGTCGTCATTAACCTCCGGAAGATTGTCACCTTAGGTGACTTCCCGAAGGACTTCATCCTCCACAATCCCGTTTGCCGTGTCATAAAGACAACGATGCAAACACAATACCCGCCGTGTCACAAGGACAACGACACAATAACAAATCCTCCCGTGTCACAAGGACAACGACACAATATAAACAACACATGTATAAAACACATAACATCATACTCTATTCACATGACTCATTAACTGCACCTACACCCCAAACATAGCACTAGGATAATGTATCCTATAGGTATTCATAAGCGTTTAGCTTATATCCCGACTCACCCGACTAATTCATAACACCAATATACCACTATTATAGGGCACACTTACAAATACTATGTCTCGTTATCTAAGCAATACCACGTACGTGCACACCATGTAACACCTCCTAGTCATACCCGTACGACATGTAAATATAATCCCGACTCACCCTTACTAGATCACTATACATCATACCACCAATAATTCCATAACCAGCCCACATACTCTAGGTACAAGACCCGCACCCTTAGTCTCGTATTTAGATATTTAAATACATAGCTCATTAGTTTAAAACTCAAAACCAGTAATACGTTTGGTTTCACAAACACGTTTGCTCACACACTCTAAGGACCCCACGTAAACCTTTAGTCAAATTATTATATATTTAGATCATAAACACTTCATAATCACATCATGACTTGTGTCAAGTTTAGTTAATAGCATATAATGCATGAGTAAGTACAATAGACCCAAAACATTTAAAACATTCAAAAGAGGGGATTAGAAACTCACCGGTTATGCTGAGTCGTAGTCCTTGCTTGACAAACGCCCGATCTAAGACTCAGATTAAGTTCAATACATACGTACAACAATAATCAAACCCGCAACGCTCGCCTCATCAGCTCGTAGGTCGTCCCACATAAAAGCCTAACCTCACGAGTTCCCATGGATCAGGTCGACCTCGACCCGCTTAGAACCCGAACCCCAAACCTAGTTCCATCCATGCATGCACGTAAACGTGCCTCTATTGCTGCTGTCGAGTACCCCTAGACTGATTATGGTCTAGGGTTTGCATAAAGGAGGTATTTAAACACTTGAGGTTTTACATTCTAGCCCCTCCTCTTTTTTTTCGTGCGTTCCGATCATAGACCCTCATTAAGCGACCAACTGTGTCGTTTTCGGTCATTAAAACGCCCCATGCAAGAAAAACTCTGCCCCTTATTTGGTTTAATATAGGCTTGGGTAGCTCACTAACCCGAAGCCTAAGCCTTTCGGATTTTCGGGATGTTACATAAACCGTTTAATTATTTCTCTAAATTTTTATCCACTGATTATTAAATCCGCGTTTCGTGAACTTTAACGTTTACGACTAAACATTATATTTGCTTGTTGTCCGAAGTGTAACTCTTTGGATTGTACCTCGATAGCAACGTTGAAATTAATGATGACCGGATATCTAATATCCAACAATCTCCCACTTGGACGAATTCATCAATTAATCGTTTCAACGTAGACAGTGGTGAACGCCTAGCTGCATCTCACTGCCCTTAGCAAGGTATGACGTATTACAATCGTCAACTATTTCTCGTGTTCAAGTAACTCTTACTTGACCAAGTACAACAATCATGGTAAATATATCTATTTATCCTTTCTGTTTAGGGCATTCGTTGAACATGAGACATGGATACAAGTCATTTCTCATATGATGTTCAAATATTCTTGTTCTCGTCTCTAATTCAAAGTGGTGTAAACAAACTACTCTTAGTTTGAGCACGACCACGCGTTTTATACCAGTTCGAATTAACGAGGGCGCCAAAATGTCCAACTCCTGATCAAAAGAGAACATAATTCATTTGGTCACATATAACCCCCACTCAACATCAGATTTACTCCCAATCATACCCTTGTTACTGCCTTTCATGGAACAGTGTTAGGTATGGTCAAAGAACAAACTTTAGTTAAAGTTAGTTCAAATATGTGCCTCGGGTCGAAGGACCGACATATCTTTACCACATTCAAAACTTCTTAAGACATTTATCCATGAAGATAGTTTTGAAATGAGTTACGTCTAATATTTATTATCTAATAAATATCTGTGAATATGATCTCCAACCACTTAGACATTAATTCAAAATGAACCAACCATCTAATTCACAATAGTCTTATGTTCAGATTGATTCCCATGAATTTGATTGACTACGGACATTTAGAATACAATATTCTAAGACGTATAAAATATCAAACATAGAAGCATCTATTTATAATGCATTTAACCATTAAATCAAGATAAAATACCAATGTATCTATATTGTTCGAAAGCACCCCAATAGTAAATTTCAAATAAAACCCAATGTATAGCAAATCTAAGGCCTATCTAATCAGCATGCTCCTCATGTATAGCTTGAGGTGTAGGGTTAGCTAGATTTTGATTTGTGTGAACTTTGTTCAACACGATGTCTTTAAGTTTCATGATCCCATTAATGGAACCTATAAAGAAAACCTTTTGGAACTCTTTCCAACTTTTAGAAGCTATCTGATCTCTTTTAGAGTATCGTCTTAACGTTTTCAATGTACAACATCTCATGATGTGTCGTAGTTACTAATAAAACTCTTTCATTGGTAACATTAATAGTCTTCATGGTGCATCTAATCATTGTTAATGATCGCCCTTTTGGTGTTCGTATCTTAACTCTTAAGATAACAGTCTTTGGCTGATAACTTTGTCATAACTTTTATGAACATATCCCAAGAACTCTTCTTGTTAATCAAAACACTTCATCATAACTCTTTATGATGCTTACCATTTTATGCTTCTCAAGCATTTCCTTTTATTTTGATATACTTTATTTCAAAATTCTTTCATCATATGAAAGTATTGACGTAACTAATTATCTCTTAGATGAACATAATTGAACTTTTCATTTTTTCATCTTGTCCTAATACCATATTGGATTAGAGATAATATTAGTAATTTGTCTTTATTAACTTGTCACACAAAGGTTTGAGACAATCTTACTAATGTCAATGGATTGCAAATGACTCACATTCTAGAATCTAACCTTCATATATCTCATATATGGGTGCAGTCAAGAAATGGTTGAAATCCACCTTTTAAGATAATTTATCTTTCAGTGATATGTTAAACTCGAAATCTTAGCAGTGTATCACTATACACTCTTTGATTATAAAATGCCTATATTGTATCTTGTGGTATTTTGTGTATCTCTATACACTCCTCATAATAATGTGTCTCCACACATTTTCTTTGGTGTAAGTACTCGCTCCCACTAGCCTTTGCATCTATCATATTGAATCTTCCTTGAGTTGATCTCATCAATCTAAAGATTCAGTGGTCTTAAACATATTCAGATTTTCATACTTTCTTTGAAGCTACTTTATTACAAAAATATTCTTGTATTCATAATACATGTTTATTTTTATTAGTTTATTCAACTGATCAAAACTTGTAATTTGTTTTCTTTTAAAGAAATTCGGAATGTAATTCCTTTGTTATCAACTGTTGATAACATATCAAGCTTCTAGTATGAATAATCCATATATTGTTTCTGAAACAATTTTTACCTATTTATGAATAATATTCATATTGTAGTCTGATCAAGTTTCACTTGTCCTATTATGGATTACGCGTCTAAGTCATTATGAAATGATATACTAAAGAATCTCATTCTTTCGTCATATGATTTCATGTGTCTATTTTAAAAGATCTTATCTTTTGTTTATGATTTCATATAATTTCATATATCCTAAAAGATCTCATCTTTGCGTATATGAATTCATATGTTCATGCATTTGAATAATATCTTTTATTCGAAACTTAAGCAGCATTTGCTTGTTGTTCAAGAACCAGGTGCATACTTGGCCATGAATAGTTTCAATCTATCTTACTCTTAAGATTCTTAAAACATTAATGACCTATTATGGTAACACAAGAAACTCTTTCGTATAGGAGTTCATAACATCCTATCCTTAATTGTTCATAGGACTCTTCCTAATTTCATATCTCATATGATATAGTGTAACCGTTCTAGATGAACCTTTCGGTTCTAAGCTAGTGTTTGTCAATTTTTGGGATAGCTGATTTCTTATGACTAATTGTTTAGACATGATCAAGTGGATCAATGTTTAACTATTTAGTCGTAGAGCAATGATAACTCTTATCTCCTTTTATATCTTATCTCATAAGATTGTTTCTAGAGTAGTTATTGAAACCCTTTCAATCATTTAAATTGATTAAGTCATGTATGAAACATTATATCTCATATAACGTTTTATAAGATTTAATCAATTAATTTTGTCTTAAAGTTCTCATGGCATCTATTAGATCCGATCTAATGTTTTATCTACTTGACTTGAGTAACATGTCTCACATGTTTCACAGCTCATGTCAGTTAGATGTTTTAAATTATCAATTCAAATGAGGCAACAATATATTACATAAATGATTTTGTAACAATAAGTCTCACTTATATAAATAAATAATCATTGGTTCATGCAATACGAAAAAGAAAATAAATCCAAAATTTAATTTTTTCTGAACAAAATAAATGCAACATCATCTAATGGTGTATTTAGAAACTTGAATGAATCTTCACTGCAAAGTGATCTTCAAGTTTCATCCGTCTTCCTTTTCTTCTCTCTTCCCTCATTTTCTTCTATCTCTGCAACATAACAAGTTTGCATATACTAAAAGTCTAACTTTTAAGTGAAAGAAATAGGGAAAAGTTGCCTGGATACCTGAAATGAATGCTTTAAAGCTTTCTCTAGCATCAACAGCCTCGGGCATCTCTCTGACATGGCATCTTGGTTTAGAAAGGTGCATCTTGGTCTCACCAATAGCTTTGCCCTTGTCCCCGGTCTTGATAGTATCTTTCGGTACCTCTTCGCTTGTGAAGGATAGGTGAAGACCATCATTGAATATAGCTCTAATGATGTCGTCACTAGGGTAAACCCTGGTCCGCTCAAGCTGGTCAATAAAGCATGTCATGCTCCAAGCATCTTGGGGATTCATCTTGGCATACCAAGAAATGAAATTCCTCACCTCGTCATAACGCTTGATTGGACCTTTTCCCTAATATAGTCATCACAGACGTCATCAACAAAAATGGCAATGACTAAGTGACCATCTAGAGGAATGCATGCTTTCTGGAGGTCTTCCACTTTGTTCCTCATGATCATGGCACGCCTTGGATCCTTCATAGTGACTTCCTTAATGTGTACCTCTAAGGAGGAAGAAGGATCCTTGTTGAAATCTTGATGGTATCTCTCCTTCAAGTCCAGCGCAGAAGCGCATATCTAATCCCTAGGCTGATATATGCCAACATAAGGTCTGACACGGTATTCACATAATCCTTAAATTTGTTCCAAGCTTCTAGAACAAATTCGTTGGCATCCCCAGATGGTTATTTAGGCAACGGGAAGCAAAAGCAACAAAACCACCTACAAAGGATCGAAAATCATTCAATATCTCTCTTTGTCCCGTCATATGCCTTGAGCAACCGCTATCAACATGCCAAGCATTATTAATAGTCCTCCCGGTTTTACTCTGCACATTTCAAGACAACTTAATGAGAAACAGGTACCCAGATCATCTTTGACCCAGGCTGACTTTGACTTTTACTGTCTTAGTCACAACGACTTGTTCCTTCAAATTCTCAACATTCTTTGTTCCAGATATATGTGAAGTTTGTTCAATTTTAACTTTCCAAAAACAACCAACATTTTTCCCATATTTCTTATTGAATTTTTCGTTAGCAAAATAGCTTGGTTTGGTTGACTTTTTCACATATATTGGACTGTTTTGAACCTTTTTGTCCACAAAATTAGGTAGCACATAATCATGACAAGAATTTGAATAAAGTTTATTATGATCTCTAGAAAGCAAGTAATCACGACTGTAACTATGATTCACTCCAACCACACTGTCATTCACAAATGCTTTCTTGAACCACTTGTTGATATTGCTTTTTGTTCTCTTATTATATTCTTTGACATTTGACTCACTTGACTTGTGTTTGCAATTTCTAGCAAAATGTCCAACTTGACCACACGTGAAACAATTTTGACTTTTAAACTTTGACTTTGTCTTTGACTTTGAACATTCTCCTACTTCAAACATGGATTTTCCTTTCTCACACTCTATTGAACTCTGACTTATTACTGGCTTCCCTTTACTTTGAACGGGCTTATCTTTGACGTCAATGAACTTGTCTTTGACATCATTTGATTTGCCTTTGACATTCATTTTATTTGACCTTCCACTAACGTTTTGACTCTTTGTTGGTGTTCTGATTTTAATTTGTACAGACTTCACATTCTCTCCTTCACTTATCAGGGTGTGATTTTCAGGAACTATGAATTCATTTTTCTTTGGCCTCTCATGAGAAAGATCATAATCTTGTATTAATGGATTTCCAAATTCATCCAACACGACATCTTTGGCTAAACATGACATTTTGTGAATTGGAATATACTCTCTCGTTGTATGCACCACTTTATCGAAGAAAGTAGAATTAGAAGAAACCTCAGACATACAATCAGAAACATCACACACAGAGTTAGTAGAACAACCAGAAACATATGAACTATCAGAATTTGAAAAACTATTTACATCAAAACTATTGTTAGCACGTGACTTAACCAACTTGTTTGCAATACATGTATCAACCACAAAATGTCTACAATCCCTTATTGTTTCTCTCACACAAACTTTATTGAATTCATTAAAACTCCTTACATCATCAACTGAAACCTTCTCATCTACATGACCTATATTATTTGCTGCACTAACATACAAGTCATGAAAATTAGAGTTATCATCTCTTAGTAAATCATTTGAAACATGAGGTTCATGAAACGGTTCGAAATGATCAGGATGAGGTACCGCTTTGTAACCAACACCATCTTTAATAAAACAACTTCTTTGCTTATCAACACAGTTTTCTAAAATTTTTCTTTTCATACCCCATTTAGAAATCAAAACCCTTTCTTTGATAAGATCGGATTGGGCAGCAATGAGTTTGTCTGTTAGATCCTTGATTAACACATCCTTTTTGTTTAAGTATTCTTTAAAGTTCATGTTATCTTTTAACAAAGCATTAATTTTTCTGGTGTAGGTGACCTCATTCTGTTTTAATTCCTTATTTACCCTTTTCAATTTATCATTTTCAGCAATCAAGAATTTGTTTGCTACATGATAATTCTGCATTTTCTCAATACTGTCGGAAGAACATATGAATGAATCATTATCATAAGTTACCTCACTGTCAGATGACCTTTCCTCAGAGGTAGAAGCTTCTGCTTTACCTTTATCACCAGATTTCAAAGCACAATCACTTGGTTCTTCCTTTTCAGATACTCCAATTTCTGTCGTCAAGGCTTCATCAAAATCTTCTTGAGCATCTCCAATCTCAGACTCCCATTCACAATTGCTGAGTTGTTTCGACATCAAGGTTGTTGGAGCTTTCTTTGACTTTTCATCCTCATCGATCAATTAGATTAGCTTCACTCTATTACCATCAGCTTTCTTCTTTTTCTCCTTTTGACATTCTCTAGCAAAGTGTCCAAGTTGCTGACAGTTATAACATCTCAGCTTTGCCTTGTCAAAACCGACTTTCTTTCCGAACTGCAGCTTATCCTTTCCAACCTTCTGAAGATACTTCTTAGCCCTTACTGCAATCATAGCCATTTGCCATTGTAGATTCATATATTCCAAATCATCAGGATTAATCTCCACTAGATCTTCAACATCCAGAACAGCTGGTTGTAACTTTCCAGTAACAAATGCATCGTAGCTATTCATAAATGCCCCAAATAATGCAATCTGATCATCAGGAATCTGACTAGTTGCTTTTCCCTTTTCTCCAGAAGAATGCTCACAACACCCCTTACCATTTTCAGACTTAGAACCACTGCTTCCATCACTTGTTCAAGAAAACAGAGCTGCTGCATTAGCTGAACCCGAACCATTTGGATTGTCTGGATTATTCAACTCTCGTTTCTTTGCTTCCAGCTCATATGACTCAAGCAAGCAGATAATATCATCAAGTGACTTGTTCTTCAAATCTGGAGTAGTATTTTTGATCAACATACATGGTATGATCCAGCAGTTTGGTAATGAATCCAGCAGCTTCTTTCCCAAATCATACTCCTCAAACTTGACACCCATCTTCCTTAGTCTGTTAATCATAGTAGTAAACCTTGTGACCTGTTCACTCAGGGTTTCATTCTTTTTGTAACTAAATATATTATACTGCTTCAACAGAATATCAGTTCGGCTTTCTTGCAGTGCTGCATTTCCTTCAAACCTTAGACATAATGCATTCCATAATCCCTGAGCAGTCTCATGTTGCTCAAAATTTAGATATGTAGGTCCAGATTTAGTCGAAATCACACTGATATGATCGATTGAACAAACACACACAGGCGGAAACTGTGTATGTGTAGGTGAAACAGATAATAGAAACAGTGTTGGTGAAGATAACCAGCTAACCACAGTTTGAATCAACAATCAAAAGGTATGAAAATGTATGAACACAGTGAATAAACAACTGCAGATTTGTATTGATTCAAGCAAAATGTGAAAGATAAGGTTCAGGGTTACAGCCGCTACTCACACCCTAAACATTCTCAAACTAGGCCATTTATAGTAGTGACAGGTATCGAAACTATGGTCAATCAAAACTACTAGTTTCGATTGACCATTTACAATTGATACACAGACTGTCGAAACTACCATCTATCGAAACTACTAGTTTCGATTAAACAGACTCAATCGAAACTAAGTAGTTTCGATGGCCCAGACTTAACTAATTACAGAAAACTGAAATTACAATAATGAAATGACAGAAAGTAAACTAGTCTAAAATTGTTTAAACATACAATAAATGACAACAGCTTATACAAAATATATGACTCTACAATCTCCCCCTAAGCTGTTGCATTACTGTCTTCAGCTCTTCATCAAGCAGCTGGTCCTTCAGATGTCTTTGGGATGAAAGGTTTGACATGGAGAGATACAATTCTTTGATAGGCTTTGGCATCAGCTTCATCTTCATCACTATAAGCCTGAATGTGATTCTGGAATAGCACCTCCAGATCTTCAGGTTGAAATTTCAGCAGCTCCATTGGATCAAAGATGGTGATGTCTGCCTTGCCCTCACATTCAATAACTGCACTGCCAATGACTGGGTTATAGAACCACTTTCTGAAAGTTTGTAGCTGGACAGGTACAGATTTTGGAATAGTGATAGTCTTGTGTGTTTGGGCAGGCTTGTATCTTAGGAACACATATGGCTTTTTAGTCTTAGGATGAAACCTACTCTTTGAGATCTTCTTTTGAGTTTTCCTAGGCTTCATTCCTTTGAAATCATTGTTGACTTGAGAATGCAGAAACTTCTCAAAGTCATAAGCCATCATGACCTTCCTAGGGTTTTGAAGTGGAAGTTTTGCTAAATCCCTGAGGTCATAAAAAGGAAGGGTCTGGAAGTCAGTCATGTTTTTGAAGTGCTGAACTCCCCCTTTATATCGTCTGATGATAAAGAGCTTCCTTTCAGCATCGTATTTCCATCCAATTGGAGGCCTTTTCAGTTCTTGATGCTCGGCTATCCACTCATAAGTTTGAGGAGTCTCTTCTGGAATGATCTTTTTAAACCAAGACTTCCTTGAAATAGGAGGTTCAGGTGCTGTTGAAGGTTGATCTTGAGTTGGATTTGACTCAGAGATTTGAATGGTTGGTTCAGGAATGATAGTCTTGACGAGATTAATATGAACATCTTCTTCATCTGATAGGGTTTGAATTTCATCTCCTTCTTTAGTAAAATATCTAGTTTGTTCAGTTTCTTTCTCTTCAGTAGTTAGAATTTCTGGATGAAGGTCATTGTATCCAAAGTTGTCAATCTCATCTAGAAGAGCATTCAGCTCATCATCTGATGGGATGTCTTCTTCATCCAGAATCACTGTTTCAATATTAGCCATAGCTCCCTTCCCTCTCTTCCTTGCTTCTCTTATTTCATGAGCTGAGGGAAGGACAGACTCTGTTTCTTCAACCTTTACTTCAACAGACTCCTTTGTCATGGCACCGTGGCCAGTATACACGGTTAATGCAGATTCTGGATCAGTGACAAAGGCAGGAGACGATGGTTCAAGTTCAGATGTAGTCTCCCCCTGAGCCTTTGAAGTGGTTGGCTGTTGTGGAGTAGGTTTGTTGACAGAGTCTTTGAGCTGCTTAACTATTTCAGCTAAGGCGTTAAAGTCTTCTTGTTGCCTTATGATTAGTCTTTGTTGAGTTTTCAGCTGAGTCTACTGACTATCTATTTGAGTATGTAAGCCCCCAACCTCCAGCTTCAAGTCTTTGACTTCCTCCTTAACTTCTTTTAGCTTAGACTTCAAGCCGTCAATCTCTGTATCTTTCTTTTGAAGATTGTCTTGAAGTTTCTTTATTTCAAGACTTAGAGTCTTTACTCTCGGTACAGGAGAGGTTGAATCATGGTGTGGAGATGTAGGAGGTGTATGGATAGGTAATTGTTGTGGAGATGTAGGAGGTGTAGGGATAGGTAATTGTTGTGGAGATGTAGGAGGTATATGGATGGGAGATTGTTGTGGAGTAGGATGAGGAGATGGTTTTGGAGTGGTGAATGAAGACACTAACGAGGATGACAAATCCTCCAATCCAGTCTTTATCTTTTTAGCCCTAGGCTCCTCTTCTTCAAAATCAGATCCTGACTCAATTTATCTTTTTGATGAAGATGCAAGTTGCTCTATTCTTTCATCTGAATCAGACTTGTAATAGTATGATCCATAAATTCCTGCATCTAGAGTCCCACTTGACTCTGCCACTTCTTCTTCTTCATCCTCTTGTAAGCCAGCTTCAATATTTACTGCTGGCTCTTGAACTATCTGTATTTCTTCAACAAAAGAAGCCTCTATCACAGGCTCAATTACTTGTTGCTCTTCTTCTTGAACAATAGGTATGTCTACCTCAATCTCAGCTTCATCAATAGGTGGATTACCTTGATTTTGTTCAGCTTCCAGCTCTTCTTCATCTGATGATAAGTTTTCTTCTTCAAGATCAGGATCAATGTCAGGGATAAACTCTTCTTCTTCTCCAATGATATGACCGAACAGGGGAACGCCGGCTATCGCCCGGTTGGTCCTTTTGTTGGTACTTTTCATGTAGCTGAGTGTTTTGGCTATCATATTATCAAACACAAAGGTGTTTCCACCTTGTTGAAGCTCAGGAAGAAGATGATTGATGATAATTTGTAGAAATCTAGGATATGCTAGAAACTTCTCCTTCACTGCTCCAGTTAAGTTATCCTTTAGCTGAGTGAATATGAAACCAGAAAAGTTGTAGTCTCTTCCCTTTATTAATCCCAAAATAGCTGATCCCAAAGTACTGTTAGATGAATCAAAACCCCCTTTCCTTATTGATAGGCAGTGAATGAACACATTCACTATATATCTCCAATGGCTTGGTAAGGAATTCTTGATTATCTGACCGCTCTTGAACTCATCAGGATGACCCATTCTTCTGAAGCATTCTTTCACATAGTAGATTGGAAAATCAAAGGGTGCTTCTGGGTTGTCATTTAACTGCAATACCTCTCTCACTGTGTCTTCAGAAAATAATACTTCTTGCCCATGTACAGTTGCTCTAATGTGTTGCACATTATCAACTGTGATTATCTCTGCAGTTTCCCAAAATTGTCTAATAGTTGCCTCAAACACCGGCAGGTTGTGGCTTATGGCAAAACTTATGTTGGAGTTTGCCAGAAAGTTTAAGACCGGAATGAACTCAGCAGCTTTCGGATCATTGCTATTAAGAAATGCACAGACATTGTGCCTTTTCACGAATACGAGATCCATACCTATAAAATTTATCCGTTTTGCACAATAAGTAAAGGTTCTGAATATGGTCAATCGAAACTAAGTATTTCAACACTTAGGAAAAATCAGAAATCCTTACTGTCGAAACTAAGTAGTTTCGATAGAGATGAACTTATCAAAACTAACTAGTTTCGATAGAAGCAATAAGCTTTGATCAACACTTGTAAAATTTCTGAAATCAACACCGTCGAAACTAAGTAGTTTCTATAGAGATGAACTTATCGAAACTAACTAGTTTCGATAGAAGCAATAAGCTTTGATCAACACTTATAAAATTTCTGAAATCAACACTGTCGAAACTAAGTAGTTTCGATAGAGATGAACTTATCGAAACTAACTAGTTTCGATAGAAGCAATAAGCTTTGATCAACACTTATAAAATTTCTGAAATCAACACTGTCGAAACTAAGTAGTTTCGATAGAGATGAACTTATCGAAATAAGTAGTTTCGATAGAGAAATTAGGTCAAGTTTGGGTGTCGAAACCAGTAGTTTCGATTAAAAATTTTGAGAAATTTTGAAAGAGTTGAACTCATTTATCGAAACTACTTGGTTTTGAAACCCAAACCCCTTTTGATTCACTATACACAGACTACAATAAACAGTTTAATGAAGGGTTTAGAGTGGCCTGTAAATGACGGAATGTCATCTTACCAAATGCGAGACTGTTATCTGCAATAAAACACAATAATCGTGAGTTCTAAGATGATAAAGATGTTTGCAAACACGGATAAGCACACAACGACTGTTATTATGAAGATTCAGTCGAACAATTTGAACTTTTGAAACCATAGGTCTGTTGATTCGCAAGAATCATTCAAATGAAATAGTGAGACGTTACCTGATGGTGAAGACGATGGTGACAACGGGGTAATCAGGTGATTAACCCTGATAATTTGCAACTCAGACCAAGGCTTAAGAAATTTTGTGTGTGTCGGAGAAGATGAAAGGGTTGCGAAAAAGACGAGTGAAGAAGATATGAAGGGAGGGATTTATTTATGAAGGCATTTAAATTGCGAGGAACAAAAGACAAAAATGCCCCTGTCGAAACAACTAGTTTCGATAGGGCAAACTAGTTTCGATATTTACAGAGTAGTTTCGATAGGGCAAACTAGTTTCGATAGGGCAAACTAGTTTCGATATGAAACTAGTAGTTTCGATATGTCAAAATAGTTTCGATATGTACAAAGTAACAGAAATAAGACTAACATATATACACAAGATATTTACACTTTTCTTCTTGAAAAAGATCCAACATGAGATCAGATCTGGTCAGTCTCTTGAAACACTTCCTTTTGCAATTAACTACTGTGAGTCCCTGAAGATAGCTAATATTTGTGCAAAGTAAACCCGAACATTTGTTTGTATTTTGATTTCATGTGATTAAAAGGTACCATTTAAGCACTATACAAGGTGTACCCCACATATTAAAATAAAATGATTTTGAAAACCTATCAATCCTCAAGAAGTACCCATCTTCATCCTATCATCTCTTTCTGATTAACCAAGGTACCGTCTTAGTAATGTCAAAGTACCACCAAAATAAAATAAGATATCCAAGTGGATTTAGAAAATTAAAATAAAAAATATCCAAGTAGATATTAAAAAGGTACGAGCATTCTAGATCTTTGCGTAAGCAAAACAGAAGAAGTCGTAAAATTATCCAAGCGGATAGAAAAATGTTGAACATCCGAGATCTTTGCGTAAGCAAAACAGACGGGGTCAAATCATCCAAGTGGATGGGAAAAGGATGAGCACCCGAGATCTTTGCGTAAGCAAAACATACGGGGTCATCGGTGGTAAATATCGTTATATTGACGGTCACTTGGCGTATGAATAGGAATCCAATACGTAAGCCTGTATCTGATTGAATTGGTTTTCTTAGATATAAAAATGGGTTAGATGTTTCAATAATGGGTTCAAACACACAAGTATGAGATATATATTAGAGTTTTCACACTACTTACAAGTTTTAACCATATGTCGGGCCTACCAGCTATACCTCAGTAAACACCATCGCTTTTGGTCCATTCCATGTCCAAGAGATGAGATCAGACACTATCATTTCTCAAAGGTCAGATTCAATTCTTCCTGCACCTCAAAACCACTTGTAAGATTTTATACACAACAATTCTTTTCAATATAATATTTCTCCCCCAAAAGAGTTGAGTAAAAACTGTTCATAAAAATAAAATCTTTTTGGAATTTTCTGTGACAAGTAAACAGAAAAAAAAAATACTATTCACACTATTTACTGAAAGTTGATCATTCCAAGCATCTCCACCAGTTGGGCGAATCTGGTAGAGTCAAACGCCTTTGTGAAGATGTCTGCGGTTTGTTTGTGAGTTTTGACTTCAACAATTTGAATATGCTTCTTTTCAACACATTCACGGATAAAGTGATGTTTGATTTCAATGTGTTTGGTTTTGGAATGCTGAACGGGGTTTTTGGTGATATGAGGAACGGCGGTGTTGTCACACAGAATGGGTGTCTCATGGAATGTGATCCCATAGTCAAGCATCTGATGGTGTATCCATCTGAATTGGGAACAACAGAGGGCTGCGGCAATGTATTCGGCTTCGACGGTGGATTGGGAAACGGTGGACTGTTTCTTACATTGCCATGAGACAAGGCGGTTGCCAAGGAATTGACAACCTCCAGAAGTGGATTTTCGGTCTAAGTTGCAACCCCCGTAGTCTGAGTCTGAATAAGCCACAAGATCAAACCAGTCAGTTTTAGGATACCACAGACCCAATTTTGGCTTATATTTTAAATATCTCAAAATACGTTTTACAGCAGATAAATGAGAGAGTTTAGGATTAGCCTGAAAACGTGCACATAAGCACACTGCAAACATGATGTCTGGTCTGCTGGCCGTGAGATACATGAGCGAGCCTATCATAGAGCGATATAGATGCGGATCAACGCTTTCCCCATCCATATCAGGAGTCAAACAATGTCGAACTTCCACAGGAGTTTTTACTGGATGGGAATCAACCATTTTGAACTTGGTCAAGATTTCTTTTATGTATTGTTTCTTGATGGATAAGGATTCCTGACTCAGACTGATCAACTTGTAGTCCCAAAAAGAACTTCATTTCCCCCATGGAGCTCATCTCAAACTTAGATCGCATCACTTCTTCAAATTCTTTGCAGAGACGGGGATTTGTAGAACCAAAAATGATATCATCCACATAAATTTGCACCATGATTGTATCCTTTTACTCCTTCCGTTTGAACAAAGTTTGGTCAATTGCTCCTCGTGTGAAACCATTCTCAAGCAGATGCTTTGATAAAGTTTCATACCACGCATGAGGTGCTTGGTGAAGACCGTACAATGCTTTGTCTAACTTGTAAACACGGTCTGGAAAATTAGGATCAATGAAACCCGGCGGCTGCTTGACATAAACTTCTTCTTGAACTTTTCCATATAAGAATGCGCTTTTAACATCCATTTGATGAACGGTGAAGTCCATGTAGGCTGCATAGGCGAGAAATATTCGGATGGCTTCCAAGCGAGCCACTGGTGCAAAGACTTCCTCGTAGTCAATCCCCTCTTCTTGATAGAAACCTTGAACCACCAGACGAGCTTTGTTTCGAATCACAGTGCCGCCTTCATCCTTTTTGTTGCGAAAAACCCAACGAGTGCCGATTGGAACTTTTTTCTTGGGTAGATCCACCAAATTCCACACATGTAACTTTGAGAATTGCTGTAGCTCTTCCTGCATTGCTTTACCTAGCTGCTTTCTAGTAGTGCTGCTTTAATGTTCTTTGGTTCAGTTTGAGAGATGAAGCAGGAAAACATGCTGTTTTCAAATGCTTCACAGGCACTTCGGGTACTAACACCCACATTGAGTGGTCCAATGATGTTATTGGTGGGTTGAATCTTGTGAATTCGCAGTTGAGGAATTGCATCTTCTTCCACGACTTCTTCCAAATTAGTAAGATTTTCAGCAGGAGGATCGGAAATGGCATTAATAAGATCTTCAGCAGATGATTGTGGTGCAACATCTACTATTGGAATGGAGTTGTCTTCAACAGTTTCACTTGTTGCACCAGAACCGGAAGACTCCATATCAGATTCAGCATTTGCAACCACAGGAATTTCAACCTGAGCAGATGAGGAAGAACCTTGATCATTTAAGTTCCCTAAATTGTTCACAGAAAAATAAGGATTAGCATGAGTTGAGTCAATTGAGAAATCAGGAAGATTAAATGATTTAAAAACTGAATCGACGTCAAATAGCCAATTGGGACCGTCTCCTGCGTCCGTGTGATTATTTTCATGCCAATTGATATCAATGGACTCCAACACTATTCTTTTCTGCTTATGATAGACACGAAAAGCACGTTGATTGGAGGAATAACCAACAAAATAACATTCATCAGCTTTGGCTTCAAACTTGTTAAGCTGATCTGAAGTGTTCAGCATCGTGCACACACACCCAAATTTTCGTAAGAAATCAATAACTGTCTTGCGCTTGTACATGATCTCATATGGTGTCTTGTTGCAACTTTTAGTGATAAGAACCCGATTCTGCACGAAACATGCAGTGTTGACAGCCTCAGCCCAGAAAGTCACGGGAAGCTTAGAGTCAACAATCATAGTTCGTGCAGCTTCAATTAAGGTGCGGTTTCTCCTTTCAGCTACACCATTTTGTTGAGGAGTACGGGGTGCACTAAATTGACGAGAAATTCCTTTGCTTTCACAGAAGGAATCAAGAGTTGCATTCTTAAATTCTGTTCCATGATCGCTGCGGATAGTCTTCACACTTAAACTGAAGAGGTTTTCAATTTGAAGCAGATCGGTCTTTAAAATCTCTGGCGTCTCATCCTTCTTAGCTAAGAAAAACACCCAAGTGAATCGAGAAAAATCATCTGTTACCACCAGACAGTATGACTTTCTTCCAAGACTCATGACACTCACTGGACCAAAGAGATCCATGTGAAGCAATTGGAGAGGAGAGTCAATGGAATTGGTGGTTTTAGGCTTATGTGAAGATTTGTGATGTTTTCCTTTGGAACATGAAATAAGTGTTCCATAGGAGTGAAATCTTTGAGAGGTAATCCAGTGACTAGGTTGCCTCGAACCAGTCGGTTCATTGTTTTGAAATTTACATGTCCCAACCTCTTATGCCACAGGAAAGATTCATCATCGGAAGCCTTTGAGAGAAAACACGATTCAATGCCCGATGGGTTGTTCATATCCAAGCTATATGTGTTGTATCTTCTGGGAGCACGCATGAGAATAAGTTCTTCTGGAATCACCACTCCTGGCTTTATGATAAGACATTCTTTTGAATTGAATAAAGCACAAAAGTCCTTGTCACAAATCTGTGAAACACTCATCAGATTGTATTTTAACTGAGGAACATAGTTGACAAATTCCATACTATTTACTCCATTTGATACTGTTCCTTGTCCTTCAATCTTTCCTCCTCTTGGGTTTCCAGCAAAAGCAACGTACTCTCCATCAATCTGATGATAATCTTGCAGCAAGTTAATGTGCCCAGTCATATGCCTTGAACATCCACTATCTACATGCCAGATGTTATTGCCGGTTCTTCTTGATTGACCCTATACACAACGAACCATTTATACGTTTTGACCAAAAATGTTTCAATCAAGAGATTTTAGTGTCAGGATATGACATCGCATTGGAATCAGAAGTACAACCATCATTTGATGAAGCACGGTCATCAAATAGAACATTATTTTTAATTTTCCAAGTTCGTTTTAAATAATTTTTAGCATTTTTAATTTTTTTTACGCCTAGATTTCCTACTGTGAGAAGAATTAGGCAACACGTATGAATTTAATGAAATTTGGGAAGGTGATTCTTCATTAAAATTTGCGGTTGTCAATTTACAACTCTTTGAAACATGATTTGAGGCACCACAACTAAAACAAACGTTTTTACAAGATATCTTAGCCTGATAATAATCATCACAAGATGAAGATGATTATGATGTTGAGGAATCTGAACATGAGACGGTTCTCTCATCAATAACTTTGTCTTGAAGACGATGTGCTTCCTTTAATCTGAAAAATTCCATGTTGCTCATGGTTTCACGTGGTACATCATTCACAATAATTCCTGCACTTTTAAATTTTGTAACACATGGCATAACATTCAAAGATTTAGAAACAAAAGGCAAGGCATTTTGAAATTTAGAAACATCACATCCCAAACCCGTATGCTCAGCAAGCATAGAATCAAAATACAAGTTTTTAACGTGTTCACAAATATTTGGTTTTGACACGGACATATTATTATATTCATCCGACTCAAGTTCTTTTAAAATAGTTCTATCATTAGTACTCTTATCACAATCATCATCAGGAGATAATGTGCAAACAAAAGGTGTGGAAACATGTGGAGTAGGCATATCAGCAAATCTCCCTGATTTAGAATAAGGAGATGGATGAGAGTTATACCCAAGACCTTCTGTGCCTTTTCTATTAAATTGTTTATCAATTATTCCAAACAGAATTTTCTGATCCATATCCATGTGATCAACCTGTAATTTGGCTTTTTCTGCCTTTTGGACTCTTTCTGTTAAAATTGTATTATTAATGGTTTGAGTATTGAGTTGCACAATTAAAGAACGATTTTCACCAGAAATATCACGAATTTTCTTTAAGTAAAGTTTCTCATTTTTTGCCACAGAGTCATACATCACCTTAATGTGATTTCGATCATCAATCAAGGCTTGATTGATGAATCTGTATTTTTGAATTTGATTTAAGCAAGATCTAGAATCACAAAGTTTAGAAATAACCTCAGCAGGCACAGCAGTGAGATCCTCAGCTGGTTCAATCATGACACTCTTGCCATTTTCCTCCACATCAGCCATCAAGGCTTTATCAGCAGCTTCCTCAGCTTGTTCTCCCCAATGATAATGTCCATCAGCTTGGCACACAAGAGCTGTGGAACTTGAAGTTGTGTTTGTCTTTGGAGGATTGGCAGCTTGTTTACCAGAGGAAATCTTCTTATCTTGCTAATCTTTGGAGGACGGCTCCTTGCAGTTTCTGGCAAAGTGACCTAGCTGATCACAATTGTAGCATCTCACCTTCTTGATATCAAACCCAAGCGTCTTTCCTTGCTTGAATCTGTCTATCCCAGTTCTTTTGATGAATCTTTTGGCTCTTAAGGTCAACATGGCCATGCACCAGTCAATGTCCATTTTCTCCAAATCATCAGGATTAATCTGCCCCAAGTCATCAGGTTGAAAGCTAACCGGTGTTAGATTTCCAGAGATCAGTGCATCATAGCACGACATGAAAGCAGTCATGATTGGGACATATTCATCAGGAATCATGGTGATAGTCTTTTGAGGAGCAGAGGAGCTGGTAGATTTAATTGCAGCAGCTGAAGGAGGGACATCAGTCTGAAAGTATGGGCTACCGGATGAGCTTGATCCAGCAATAAGAGCTGTGTTTCCAGACTGATTTGATGGGGTGACTGCTCCCTTCTTAATCTCAATTTCATAAGATTCAAGAATGCTATAGACTTCCTGTTGAGACAGAGCACTCAGATTCTCAGTCTTTTTGATCATGATTCGATACATATTCCATTCCTCAGGAAGAGAATCTAGGAGTTTCTTGTTCAGATCAAGAGTAGGGTACTCAACTCCCATTACCTTCAACCTTGAGACAATGCTTGAGAAACGGTTGATCAAATCAGATATTGATTCTCCCCTTACACTGCTGAACATCGCATATTGTTTCTTGATCAGATCTCTTTTGCTTTCCCTGACATCCTCACTTCCCTCATATCTTGTGCACAGTGCAGCCCATAAGTCTTTGGCAGTTGTGTACTCAGCAAAGATGTTGAAAATATCCATAGGAAGAGCCATGGAAATAGTCCCATAGGCCTTGTTGTCTCGGACAATCACGGCAAGATCTTTCTCATCATATTCTGACACTAACTTAGGACGTTGAACATCAGCAGTGGTAGTTACGGGCTTGTTGTAACATTCCTGATTTTTAGTATTCATATTTCAATCCAAAGTAATGCAATTTCGAATTCAATACTCGCGCACTGTCTCATTATTTTCTCGCCGTAAATTAAATGCAATGATTCTATACAAATTCGCAAATTTTACTCGGTTATATACATTTAAACACTATACAAGAAACTATTTTATTCAAACTTATCAAATCTGAAAAGTCAAGGACTAAAGTTGAAAAATGTCAAGAAACCCTAGTCTAGCACGGTCGTGCTTCGTCCTAGCACGGTCGCGCCAAGTGCTTTGGCACGGTCGCGCGACCTGCTTTGGAACGATCGCGCCCGGTGCTTAGGCACGGTCGTGCCATATTTAGGCACGGTCGCGCCTGTGTAACAGCTAAGACGTAACTGCAACTTTAATCGCCCGATCGTTCGAATCCGTAACAGTCATACGTTTGTTTTCCCTTAACAATTGTATTACCACTTTATCAAATTCTCAAAACGCCTCAGTTTCATTTCAACAATTCAAGAAAAACTCTCTCAATTCAAGAAAAACTCTCTCAAGCTTTTTCGACCAGAATTATCTCAAGCAATCCAGTCAAACGTTTCCCAAATCATCTCTGAATCATCCGAAGCCGCTGAAGCATTCGGAACCGCAGCAGAAGTCGCCGGAAACCAGTCTTGCCGTCGCCGGAACTTCCTCCCTACCGTTCTTTATCAATTCGCTGCTGTTCAGGGTAATTGAATCCTTTAATTCATTCATTTCAGTATCTGTATCGAAAGCCCCTATTCAATTTGGGCTTCCATTATAGAAATCGATCCGAATCAGAACTCATGCTTTATTAAAAATGATTTAATCGAACCCCTACTTAAACGCGATGTACATACAATAAAATTATATGAAAAGACTCGTAATAACCCATTAATCAAAAGCCCTAACAATTCCAACGTTTAAAATACAAGCATTTTTCAATTCGTGCCTGATTTGGAAGAGACACGGTCACGCTAATCGTCTAGCGCGGCCGTGCCTCATAGAACGCGGTCGTGCCGACTGGCAGCGCGGTCGTGTCCTCCTGTCCAGACCTTGTCATGCCTTCTGGGCTAGTCTCTGTTGTGTCTAAAGATCATAGACACGACCGTGCCGGGCCAAGGCACCGTCGTGCCTGTTGACTTGTCTAGATTGTGCTCCTGTTGATCAACCCGGTCGCGCCCCGACTAGCGCGGTCGCGCCCGTGGCTTGAGCACGATCGTGCCCTTCCGAGGCACGGTCGTGTGAGACTCAGAACCTTTTAGCAGAATTATAAATTTTTAGTAAATGCTTCAGATTTTATAAAAATATGTTTTCTGTATTTAAAAAAATGGATTAAAAGTTTAGTCTTGGCATAAATATAATTTATTTAAAAGTTTATGAAAATTTAATTTATATTTATTATCTTACACTTAAATGATATTTTAAATAATTAAGTTACAAAATTCTTAAATAAATGAGATAATGATTATTTATTTAATTTACATTTTAAATCAAAATCATTTATTTATTTATACTTAATTACAATTAATATTTACATTATTTCATAAACTATAATTATATATTTATTCAATTATTCAATTCAAACCTAATCAAATTGTTTCAAAATACTTTACTTCAAACTCTATGTATTTTATTCAATACTTTTTAAATACAAATCAATAGTTTTATACACAAATTCAACTTTCATTTTAGACTTAAACTTTATGCATCTATTTGACTCAATACACATTACCCTTTAGGTTAAATTGTGCATTTCGAGGATCATATTTGCTATCCATAATCTTTGTTAGCTACACTTCCATACCAAGTGAGTATTCACAACCCCTTTTTCTCTTTTACACTTTTGGGGTGGAACATGAACTCTATACACATTACACATTTACATTTACACAAACAACACAAGTGCAAAAATCCTATTTACATACATGTGTGCAAAATTTGAGCTTTGTGCCCGAGTGCTAGGTGTGCTAACCTTTGTATGCTCTTATGTGCAATCATTAACTCTACAAGCCGACGGTTAACAATGATAGATCTATTGAGTCTGACAAACCCACCCATGGTACGCGGTGATTGAAACCGACAACACAATTTTTGCATGCTAGTTACAAGGTTTGATTGTACATTTGGTTACACAATAGCTGCTCCCCATAAACGCCTTATTTATCATGTCATGTAAAGGATTTGTTTTCATCTATATGCTATCTATATACAACTGTGTTATACTCACCAACTTTTTAGTTGACCTTATTTTATTCATGTTTCAGGCCCCAATATGTGAGATTGATTCAAGACGTGTTCAACATAGGATTTGGACTTAGCAATTTAAATCAAGAATTTTATGAGTTATTTTATGTATCTTGTTTGAATTTGGTTTTGTACTTGGATTATTTGTAATGCAAATTTGACTTTAATATATTTCAATTTAGTCAACCATGTGCTATGAACAGTCTACATGTCCCGCCCCGATGATTCCGCCATCGGTCGGGGTGTGACAGATTGGTATCAGAGCCTTGGTTATAGGGAATTAGGTTATTAGACACCTTGACCTAGACTATAACTTTAGGACACCCACTTATACTATACTTCGTGATTTTTGTGCTATGTGTTACAAGCTACATGCTATATGTTATATGCTACATGTTTAGTATGATTACTTATTATTGCATTATGATGACTTATGTGTTTTAAATCCATGACTTATTAGGATGTTCTTAATAATTAAATAAATAATATCCTTTCCTATATTCTAAAACCTCATAATATTTCTATTTTCTTTTCTATCTTAATCCTTTCTAAGCATGTGGAAAATTCTTGAAGCCAAAAATCTCTAAAATTTTTATTTCTTCGTTAAGGTTTTTAAACTTGTTAAATTATTTGAGGACACGTGCAATCTGGAAGGGTGACACCTGTATTTTGGGTTTGCTGTCTAGGAAAGCATTTCGCATAAATCCCAATCAACCGAGGGACCCGTATGCTTTCCTGGGAATTCCCGAGATGAGTGTTTACTTATAGGCTAAAGCATGTCTCCTTGAAAATTTTATAAGTTTAATTAACCTTAATGTGCCATGGTATTCAAGTGATTTTGTCACTTTTGAGTACAATCCAAACTAAGAATATCTATTTTATTTTGCTATCTCATTCTATTAAATCCTATCAAATCTCATAAGTTCTTACAATTTTTCTTGTCTTCTGAAAATCTGTAGAATGCCTCCTCGTCGTTCTCCCGCAACCAACGCCAACTCCGACATTGCTACTATTCTTACCAAATTGGTGACACAACTCACCCAAGCCAATGGTGCCACCAATGGCAATGGTGGAAATGGAAGCAATAGTGGTAATAATGGTGGAAATGGTGGAAATGGTGGTAACAATCCACCTCAATGCACCTTCAAACACTTCAATTCGTGCAATCCCCTAAAGTTCTATGGTACTGAAGGAGCTACTGGACTCCTTCAATGGTTCGAAAGCATTGAGAATACCTTTCTCAATAGTGACTGTCCCGACAACCTCCGTGTTCGTCATGATACAAGTGTCCTACAAAAACGGGCACTTACTTGGTGGAATGGGGAGAAAAGAAATAGGGGTGTTGACATAGCTATGGCCTTACCTTGGGATGAGGTCAAAAGGCTTATGACCGAGGAGTTCTGTCCTCGAAATGAAGTGAAAAAGCTAGAAGCTGAATTTTGGGATCTTGCCCAAGATAGTGGGGAAAGCTTAGCATATACAACTCGGTTCCATGAGTTGAGTCTTCTAGTGCCCCACATGGTCACTCCTTTGTCCCGTTGTATCGAGAAATATATTGGTGGGCTACCAAGACAAATCCAAGATACTGTCTTAGGTAGAAATCCTGCTACTCTGGAGGATGCTATTCGTCTATCTGCTACCTTAACTGATAATCATGTGAAAGCTGGAACTCTTACCAAAAAGGGTTCTAAGAAAGTTTCTGAAACCGTAACCCCTCCTACTCACAGCAAAGAAGCCACAACCGAGCCCTCTCGCAATAATAGAAAGAGGAAAGTTAGAAATTTTGCTGTGGTTACTCCTGCTGTTCCCGTCAACCAAGCTGCACCTATGGTTCAAGCACCGGTCAAAAAGCCATATGGTGGAATTTACCCACTTTGTGCCACCTGCAACTACCATCATCCCCAAAACATCTCATGTCGCCTTTGTACTTATTGTGGGAGATATGGTCATACGGTTAGTGTTTGTAGGACCAAAGCTCTTACGGGCTAAGTCAACCCTCCAAACCAAACCGTACCTCAAGTGGCTAACCAAGGTGCTCCCGCCATTGCTAATGGGTGTGCTTGCTATGAGTGTGGTGACCCGAACCATTTTCGTAATCAATGTCCAAGACTTGCAAATGCTAGACAAGGTGGAGCTCGTGGGCGTGCGTTCAACATAAACGCCAACGAAGCTCAAGCCAACAATGACGTGGTCAATGGTACGTTTCTTGTTAATAGTCAATATGCCTCCATTTTGTTCGATACGGGTGCCGATAAAAGTTTTGTGTCACTTAATTTTGAGCCTTTACTTGCAAAGACACGATCCCAATTAGAGAAAACCTTCACCGTTGAAATAGCAAATGGTGACTCCCTTACAATTGAGTCCATTATTTATGATTGCTCTTTAGAACTTAATGATCATACATTCCCAATCAACCTTGTTCCAATGCCACTAGGAAGCTTTGATATTATCATAGGTATGGATTGGCTATCAAATCATCATGCCGAAGTCATTTGCTTTGAAAAATGTATTCGAATTCCGCTACGATCGGGAGAAACCTTAAGAGTTTTTGGTGAAAATCCTTGCAAGGGTCTTAAATTGATGTCTTGTACTACCGCTCAAAAGTACTTACGAAAGAAGTACATTGCTTTCTTAGCTCATATTGTTCAAAAGGATGTCAAGGAGAAGAGTATCCAAGACATTCCGATCATTCGGGATTTCCCTGAAGTTTTTCCTAAGGATTTATCCGGTCTTCCTCCCGTTCGTCAAGTAGAGTTCCGTATTGATCTTGTGCCCGGAGCTAACCCCGTTGCTAGAGCTCCTTATCGTCTTGCACCTTCCGAAATGCAAGAGCTTGCAAGTCAACTTCAAGAACTCTCAGACAAGGGATTCATCCGTCCGAGTCATTCACCGTGGGGTGCACCCGTCTTATTTGTTAAGAAGAAGGATGGATCATTTCGCATGTGTATTGACTACCGTGAACTTAACAAGCTTACTATCAAGAACCGTTATCCTTTGCCTAGAATCGATGATCTCTTTGATCAACTTCAAGGTTCTACTTGTTTCTCAAAGATTGATCTTCGATCTGGTTATCATCAGCTCCGTGTTCAAGAAGATGACATTCCTAAGACTGCTTTTCGAACAAGGTATGGTCATTACGAGTTCATGGTTATGCCTTTCGGGTTAACCAATGCACCCGCAGTTTTCATGGATCTCATGAACCGTGTGTGCAAACCGTACCTTGATAAATTCGTGATCGTTTTCATTGATGATATCTTAATCTATTCCAAGACTAAAGCCAACCATGAAGAACACCTTAGATTGGTTTTGGACCTTTTAAAGAAAGAACAACTATATGCCAAGTTCTCCAAATATGAATTTTGGTTAAAAGAAGTTCAATTTCTTGGTCACATCGTCAACTACAAGTGTATTCATGTTGATCCTGCTAAGATTGAAACGGTTAAGAATTGGAATGCCCCGAAGACTCCTACCGAAGTTCGTTCATTTCTTGGTCTTGCGGGTTATTATCGTCGTTTCATCTCAAACTTCTCAAAGATTGCTGTCCCTCTTACCGCCTTGACCCATAAGGGTAAAGCTTATGAATGGGGACCGAAACAAGAAGAAGCTTTCCAAACTCTTAAGCAAAAGTTGTGTAATGCTCCCATTTTGACTCTCCCCGATGGGAATGATGATTTGGTTGTCTATTGTGATGCTTCTAACCAAGGTCTTGGTTGTGTCCTCATGTAACGAGGAAAAGTGATCGCTTATGCATCAAGGCAACTCAAAATTCATGAGAAAAATTATACGACGCACGATCTCGAATTGGGTGCGGTCGTATTCGCGTTAAAGATTTGGAGACATTACCTATATGGCACGAAATGTGTGGTATTCACCGACCACAAAAGTCTTCAACATATCCTCAACCAAAAAGAACTCAATATGAGGCAACGACGTTGGGTCGAACTCCTTAACAACTACGACTGCGAGATTCGTTACCATCCCGGCAAAGCGAATGTTGTAGCCGATGCTTTGAGTCGAAAGGACCATGTTATGCTTCATTGTGCCCGTATTCAAACCGATATTCAAACCCGTATCTTAGAAGCTCAACATGTCTCGGTAACCGAGGGTAACATGTATGAAGAAATGTCGTGTGGTGTTGAACTTCTTCTTGAATCAAAACCCAATGGCTTATTATATTACTTGAACCGTATTTGGGTTCCCGATCGCGATGATCTCCGTACATTTCTCATGAACGAGGCTCATATGACTCGTTATTCTATTCATCCTGGTGCGGATAAAATGTACCAAGATCTTCGCCAACTTTATTGGTGGCCCGGTATGAAGAAAGACATTGCTCTTTATGTGGCCAAATGCTTAACCTGTTCCAAAGTCAAAGCCGAACATCAACGTCCATCTGGTTTACTCGAACAACCAGAAATTCCCGTGTGGAAATGGGAGAATTTAGCTATGGATTTCATTACCAAGCTCCCTCGCACCTCGAGTGGATATGATAGTATTTGGGTGATCATTGATCGTCTCACTAAATCCGCTCATTTCTTGCCTATCCGCGAAGACTTCAAAGTGGAGAAACTAGCCCGAATCTACATTGACGAAATTGTGAGCCGTCATGGTGTTCCCGTGAACATAATATCCGATAGAGATGCCCGGTTCACTTCTCGATTTTGGCAATCTCTCCAAAAGGCTCTTGGTACTCGATTAGATTTGAGCACGGCTTACCATCCCCAAACTGATGGTCAAACCGAGCGAACAATCCAAACTCTTGAAGACATGCTTAGAGCTTGTCTAATCGATTTTGGTGGCAATTGGGATTCACATTTATCCCTTATTGAGTTTTCGTACAACAATAGCTACCACACAAGTATCAACATGGCTCCATTCGAAGCTCTCTATGGTCGCAAGTGTCCTTCTCCTATTTGTTGGAACGAGATTGGTGAAGCACAAATCACTGGTCCTGAGTTAATTCAAGAAACATCCGACAAGATTATTCAAATCCGTGACAACATTTGACTAGCGAGTAGTCGGCAAAAGAGTTATGCCGACAAACGTCGAAAACCCTTGGAATTCCAAGTCGGTGATCTTGTTCTTCTTAAGGTATCTCCATGGAAGGGTGTGGTCCGTTTTGGAAAGAAAGGCAAGTTAGCACCTCGTTATGTTGGTCCATTCAAGATCCTTGAAAGGATTGGGAAAGTGGCTTACAAACTCGAGTTACCTCCATCTCTTGGCAATGTGCATCCTACATTTCATGTATCTAATCTAAAGAAGTGTCTCGCCGATGAAAATCTCCATATACCGCTTGACGACGTGCGCATTGATGAAACGATGCATTTCGTTGAGAAGCCGGTGGAAATTATGGATCGTGAAGTCAAGCAGCTCAAGCGAAGTCGCATTCCTATCGTTAAAATTCGTTGGGAATCTAAGCGTGGTCCTGAGTTCACTTGGGAACGAGAAGACCAAATGAAGCTCAAGTACCCTCATCTTTTTACTAATAATGTTGTTTCCTCTAGCTAAATTTCGGGACGAAATTCTCTCAACATGGGGAGACTGTAACATTCCTGATTTTTAGTATTCATATTTCAATCCAACGTAATGCAATTTCGAATTCAATACTCGTGCACTGTCTCCTTATTTTCTCGCCGTAAATTAAATGCAATGATTCTATACAAATTCACAAATTTTACTCGGTTATATACATTTAAACACTATACAAGAAACTATTTTATTCAAACTTATCAAATCTGAAAAGTCAAGGACTAAAGTTGAAAAATGTCAAGAAACCCTAGTCTAGCACGGTCGTGCTTCGTCCTAGCACGGTCGCGCCAAGTGCTTTGCAACGGTCGCGCGACGTGCTTTGAAACGATCGCGCCCGGTGCTTAGGCACGGTCGTGCCATATTTAGGCACGGTCGCGCCTGTGTAACAGCTGAAACGTAACTGCAACTTTAATCGCCCGATCGTTCGAATCCGTAACAGTCATACGTTTGTTTTCCCTTAACAATTGTATTACCACTTTTTCAAATTCTCAAAACGCCTCAGTTTTATTTCAACAATTCAAGAAAAACTCTCTCAATTCAAGAAAAACTCTCTCAAGCTTTTTCGACCAGAATTATCTCAAGCAATCCAGTCAAACGTTTCCCAAATCATCTCTGAATCATCCGAAGCCGCTGAAGCATTCGGAACCGCAGCAGAAGTCGCCGGAAACCAGTCTTGCCGTCGCCGGAACTTCCTCCCTACCGTTCTTTATCAATTCGCTGCTGTTCAGGGTAATTGAATCCTTTAATTCATTCATTTCAGTATCTGTATCGAAAGCCCCTATTCAATTTGGGCTTCCATTATAGAAATCGATCCGAATCAGAACTCATGCTTTATTAAAAATGATTTAATCGAACCCCTACTTAAACGCGATGTACATACAATAAAATTATATGAAAAGACTCGTAATAACCCATTAATCAAAAGCCCTAACAATTCCAACGTTTAAAATACAAGCATTTGTCAATTCGTGTCTGATTTGGAAGAGACACGGTCGCGCTAATCGTCTAGCGCGGCCGTGCCTCATAGAACGCGGTCGTGCCGACTAGCAGCGCGGTCGTGTCCTCCTGTCCAGACCTTGTCATGCCCTCTGGGCTAGTCTCTGTTGTGTCTAAAGATCATAGACACGACCGTGCCGGGCCAAGGCACGGTCGTGCCTGTTGACTTGTCTAGATTGTGCTCCTGATGATCAACCCGGTCGCGCCCCGACTAGCGCGGTCGCGCCCGTGGCTTGAGCACGATCGTGCCCTTCCGAGGCACGGTCGTGTGAGACTCAGAACCTTTTAGCAGAATTATAAATTTTTAGTAAATGCTTCAGATTTTATAAAAATATGTTTTCTGTATTTAAAAAAATGGATTAAAAGTTTAATCTTGGCATAAATATAATTTATTTAAAAGTTTATGAAAATTTAATTTATATTTATTATCTTACACTTAAATGATATTTTAAATAATTAAGTTACAAAATTTATAAATAAATGAGATAATGATTATTTATTTAATTTACATTTTAAATCAAAATCATTTATTTATTTATACTTAATTACAATTAATATTTACATTAATTCATAAACTATAATTATATATTTATTCAATTATTCAATTCAAACCTAATCAAATTGTTTCAAAATACTTTACTTCAAACTCTATGTATTTTATTCAATACTTTTTAAATACAAATCAATAGTTTTATACACAAATTCAACTTTCATTTTAGACTTAAACTTTATGCATCTATTTGACTCAATACACATTACCCTTTAGGTTAAATTGTGCATTTCGAGGATCATATTTGCTATCCATAATCTTTGTTAGCTACACTTCCATACCAAGTGAGTATTCACAACCCCTTTTTCTCTTTTACACTTTTGGGGTGGAACATGAACTCTATACACATTACACATTACACATTTACATTTACATAAACAACACAAGTGCAAAAATCCTATTTACATACATGTGTGCAAAATTTGAGCTTTGTGCCCGAGTGCTAGGTGTGCTAACCTTTGTATGCTCTTATGTGCAATCATTAACTCTACAAGCCGACGGTTAACAATGATAGATCTATTGAGTCTGACAAACCCACCCATGGTACGCGGTGATTGAAACCGACAACACAATTTTTGCATGCTAGTTACAAGGTTTGATTGTACATTTGGTTACACAATAGCTGCTCCCCATAAACGCCTTATTTATCATGTCATGTAAAGGATTTGTTTTCATCTATATGCTATCTATATACAACTGTGTTATACTCACCAACTTTGTAGTTGACCTTATTTTATTCATGTTTCAGGCCCCAATATGTGAGATTGATTCAAGACGTGTTCAACATAGGATTTGGACTTAGCAATTTAAATCAAGAATTTTATGAGTTATTTTATGTATCTTGTTTGAATTTGGTTTTGTACTTGGATTATTTGTAATGCAAATTTGACTTTAATATATTTCAATTTAGTCAACCATGTGCTATGAACAGTCTACATGTCCCGCCCCGATGATTCCGCCATCGGTCGGGGTGTGACACTTGTGGGGACCATCAGTGATAGAATTCAATAGTGTATAATCGTGAAATTGAAAGAAATGCTTCATTTTTTTAGTCCAGTCATCAAAATCTCTTGTGGACACAAGAACAGGTGGTCTATTTCCCCCAGAATGTTTTGTTGAACTTGAAGTGGCCATATTGTTTTGAATCGAAACTAAAACAGTAACTAGTTTCGATAGGTCAACTTCTATCGAAACAACTAGTTTTGATAGGACTAGTTTCGATAAACCAACTATTATCGAAACAACTAGTTTCGATAGGACTAGTTTCAATAGAACAAATTTTATCGAAACAACTTTTATCGAAACAACTAGTTTCGATACTGAAAATTTCACAGACTAGTTTCGATAACCACAGTTTCTATAAGAGACAAAAATCTAGTTTCGATAGTACCTTCTCCCGACAAAACGTAGACAAGAAGTTTCGATGATCAACATAAATCAGAAATTGTTCCCCGTAGTTTCGATGCCTTCTTCTCCAAAACAGAAATACTCCATTGATGAAAAGCTCCAGAAATCAAAGGTGTAGAAATAACAAACCAATCCAGCGAAAACCTTCGTCTAACTGTCCTGATCACGAATCCAACCTCCGATTCTGAAAATACGAGCAAAAACCCTTGAAAAATGATGAAACGGTACCTCGAGAATAAATGTGCAAAAACCCAAAATAAGCAACGAAAACCCTCGGTAAATACCTAGAATCGATCAATAACCTGATAACACTCAAAAACACTAGAGCATAAAGCTCTGATACCAATTGTAGGTCCAGATTTAGTCGAAATCACACTGATATGATCGATTGAACACACACACAGGCGAAAACTATGTATGTGTAGGTGAAACAGATAATAGAAACAGTATTGGTGAAGATAACCAGCTAACCACAGTTTGAATCAACAATCAAAAGGTATGAAAATGTATGAACACAGTGAATAAACAACTGCAGATTTGTATTGATTCAAGCAAAATGTGAAAGAGAAGGTTCAGGGTTACAGCCGCTACTCACACCCTAAACATTCTCAAACTAGGCTATTTATAGTAGTGACAGGTATCGAAACTATGGTCAATCGAAACTACAAGTTTCGATTGACCATTTACAATTGATACACAGACTGTCGAAACTACCATCTATAGAAACTACTAGTTTCGATTGAACAGACTCAATCAAAACTAAGTAGTTTCAATGGCCCAGACTTAACTAATTACAGAAAACTGAAATTACAATAATGAAATGACAGAAAGTAAACTAGTCTAAAATTGTTTAAACATACAATAAATGACAACAACTTATACAAAATATATGACTCTACAAGATACAATTCAGTCGGAAGAGCTAAGATGATTGATCACAAAGCTCTGTTATCTCTCTCAATCAGCTTCTTTTCTTCCTCGGAATACAAATCAGGATCTGCAATAGGAACTAACCCATCAGCATTCGCAGTTTTCGGTATATGAGGACCTTTTGCAATTGACTCCCATAGAGTATGCTCAGTGAACTTGAAATATGCTTTCATCATAATTTTCCAGCTTGAGAACTCTGAGATTGACTTCAGCATTGGTGGCGACTTTCCCACAAATCTCTCAGTATCATAAACCTTACCAGCCACTGAACAAGTACAACGTATCAAAATTTGAAATTTTCACAACCCTTGAGATTTCGAACGAAATCTATTTCGTACAGACTTTTCGATCGAAAACTTTGATATTTCGGACAACGGATTTCTGATGAAAAGATTTCGGACAAGATCAACTTTTCGAATGAGATTTCGAGCGAAAACAGATTTCGATTCCTTCAAGTGTGATTTTGGACATTTCAAACTCAGCACCTTCAACCCGCACATGCAACTGATCCAACTATGAAATCAACCTCCAAACTCAATCCCATTAGTCATCTCCATAAAAAAATGATCGGAAAACTCAATAATGGCAGTAGAATACACTCTAATCAATCTTCAATCAAAGAAAATACTTGAAAAACTTGAAATATCTAGAACTTCAACCGAAAGCTCTGATACCACTTGTGAATCCCATTGATCTGCAATATTCCAAGCAACACAATAACGAACAATCTCCTGGAAAGGCGGAATCAATCCAAGAGACTCTAAGATTGAAAACCGACGAATCAAACAACGAATCTAAAATAATATGCCATCAAACTGAGATAATCACGAAACATCATCTTGTATTTACTTAGAGAATCAGTACCAATCAGTAGTACAATACTATGAACAACAGATACAAATTAGATACAAGTTCTTATCACTCTAGCTTTCAAATACAAGACATATATATAGAAACAAGATTTCGTCCGAAAACTCTAATTGTCCGAAAAATATTTCGATCGAAATCTTTTTCGATCGATAAAGTTTTCGGTCGGAAACTTTACACTTGGACATATATCAAAATAGAAAATTGAATTCGATGGACTACTAGGTTCCAACACCCGGGTTTCCTTATTGCGCGATTCGAATCTCAATTGTTTCTTAACGGCAAACCGGGCCCTCTTACTTCTGTTATATCCAGCTTCACGTGAAAACATTTACTAACTACGTCATTTACTAGAGATTTGGGTTACCCATTAATCCGAACCATTGATATATGGGTTTTCAAGATGTTAAAGTATGATAGAAAGTACAAAACCCATGTGTGTTGGTTGAAAATAGGAGAGAACCAATTGTCTGGAAACCACGGATAAGATACTACAAATAAGAGACAGATTGAAAACGACACATGATCGCCAGAAAAGTTACGCCGATAAGAGGCGAAATCCATTAGAATTTAACGTTGGAGACAATGTCTTACTTAAGGTATCGCCTTGGAAAGGAGTGGTTCGATTTGGAAAGAAAGGGAAGTAAAGCCCTAGGTTCGTCGGTCCTTTTAAGACTATAAAGCGAATCAGACGAGTGACATATCATGTAGAATTGTTGGAAGTAATGAATGGGGTACACGATGTATTCCATGTCTCAAATCTGCGTAAATGTTTGGAAGATGATACCTTAACAATGCCGCTACAGGATGTGGTGGTAAATGAAAAACTTAAGTTCGTAGAGCAGCCATTGCAAATTGAGGACCGGCAGGTAAAGAAACTGAAACGAAAAAGACTTGTGATAGTCAAAGTAAAATGGAATTCCAGACGTGGACCTGAGTACACGTGGGAACTGGAATCGGAAATGAAAAAGAATACGCTCACTTATTTAAGTAATAATCTCTAGGATGAGATTTCAAAAACTTGGAGATGATATGACTCCTGCCAAATTTTGGTCTCAATATTGCTAGGAATAATTATAAGTAAGGATGGAAAATAACGGAAACCCAAAAGATGGAAACTAAATTAAGAAATCTTGAAATCAAAGGGTAGCGGACCGCTATCCACTTGTTAACGGTCCGCTACGGGTGTCAAGAATCTGGCCGCTGAAGTCCTGGCGAACCGACATCACCATCTGTAACGGTCCACTACAGAAAGAACTTGGTTGGCGGACCGCCAGTGCCTTGGCTAACGGTCCCCTACGCACCTCCCTAGGCACCCTCTACACACGACACGTGTCGTGTATACGCGCAGGGAATGCGTCAGCCTTAGTGACGCGTGGTCTGTGGTGGACCGCCATTACATGCCCATACGGTCTGCTACAGAGGTGTGGCGCGTCTGGTTTGCATAGCCACCACGTGTCACGCATGCGGACAACATGGGGTGGTAGCAGACCGCCAGC
This sequence comes from Smallanthus sonchifolius, assembly GCA_023525975.1. Classification (NCBI taxonomy): domain Eukaryota; kingdom Viridiplantae; phylum Streptophyta; class Magnoliopsida; order Asterales; family Asteraceae; genus Smallanthus; species Smallanthus sonchifolius. Next base: position 45,396,478 of record CM042023.1, read on the forward strand.
GCCCTTGTTAACGGTCCGCTACGGGCTGGGTTTCAGCCTAAAAATAGGAGCTCATTTTCTCTTCATTTTCACACACACAACACATAAAACTCCGAGCCTTCTGTGAGTTCTCTGATCCTGAGCGTCCCGTAGTTGTCCCGACTCCCGATCAGTTCCTCCAAGTTCAACTGGCTTTCGCTTATTAACCAGGCTCGAGCATTTAGAGCCGAAGAACACATAGAAGTGTAAGTTAAGGTGATAGAGCCCTAAGAGTCAACTCTAAGAGCTACGTATCACTAAGATTACTATATCTCCACTTCCATAACCAAGGTGAATACGAGTCTGTCAAAAATACGATTTTTAAGTCATGAGTGTACTAGAAACACTCTCACGCAAATATCAAACTATTACAATTACGAAAATGGCAAAACACGGAAATTAAATACTTATTCGTAACTATCACAGAGTTGGGGTTGAGTTCAACCCCCGAGGATATTTACCCATGGAAGAAAAGTATACGTAAAGTTTGATCAAATGTTTATACTTGCTCCGGATCCAGTTAGGTAGAGCGGGGTTGGCATGTATGGTCGGTAATATGCATAAAACGTAGGTGTCGTGACACCGCGTAGCCCACGAATATGTGACCAATGTATACGTAAATGAAAAGGGAAGAAGTGACGTGTTCGCTAGATTCCAAAAGAAGAAATGCTTAATTATTTAATTTAACTGTTTTGTGATGATTACGAAATGATTTGAGGTCATAATGTGTTTACCAGCATATAGCTGACATTCATTTTCAAATGTTTTCAGAAAAAGATTGAAATGACTTCAACACACCGGGAATGACCATGGCTTAAGACCCGGGGATAGTTTTGATGTATATCCTGGTCAGACCACACACCTAGACCCGGTGCAACAAAAAATAATGTATATATAGGTTCGTACTATGCATAGGGAGAACCTAGGAAAAAGACAAGTTTAAGGTGCCCAAAGGATTGCGACTTCCTAGACAGAATACCTCCTTGTATTTACTGACTTTGGTCAGGGTTTTGATTTCAATATCAAATGTACAAACGATCGGGTTTTACACCCAAAGTATTTGAATAGAAAGGGTCTTTTGTCTACATGAAGAGTTTATGATATTTACAAACCAACCCTTAAGGTTGAAATAATTTTTGAAACGATCCTTTGTTAAAACGTTATTCCGCTGCAAAGGCCCTAGCTGTTTCTTGTCTCTTCGGAGCCGGTGGTGCAAAGGTTTTCTTCGGAGTGTTGTCCCATTTCATTTTTTTGTCAAATGGCTTCAAAAAAGATTCTTTCTTGACCAATAGACCTTGACAAACTGCTTGGTCGGTCAAGTTGTGAGCAAGTCTCATTGCATTCTAAATAGCGGCGGGTTCAGCAGATGTCAACATACTTTGAATATCAGGTGCTAAGACCCATATATACCTTTCAATCCTCTTGAACTTCGGTGTGACCATATGCGGACACAACCGTGCCAAGTTGTGAAACCTTATGGTGTAACCTTCCATATCTGCACCCTCCATTTTCAAGTTGCAGAATTCATGTTCAAATTTTTGTAGCTCGCTCCTAGGGCAGTATTCCTCGTTCGACATCTCCTTAAAGTCTTCCCATGGTATGGCGTTGGCGACGTCTAAACCCAAGGTATTAACATGCGAGTTCCACCATGTGAGGGCTTGTCCCTCAAATGTGCTTGTGGCGAACTTGACTTTTACAGTCCGCGGTACAGTTGCTCATGCTGAAAGTAGACTCGACTTTCTCCATCTATTGTATGTTTAGCAATTATGACTCTCTATCTCATGGCGGACATCTGTCCCACTATCTCTGTGAGCCGGTCATATAAGGCGACTAGTCCCTTATGTTCCAGGTGACGATGCTCATCCAGTCGCACCTGCTCCTGTAAAGCCTGCACACCCTCTACGTCCTCCTAAAGTGACTGGATCTGATGGTCATGATGTGCACTGTGCACCACTAGGGTAGGTACTGCTCGCTCGTCGGGCTCTCCCAGGTGTGGTAATGGATGAGGAGGCCGGGATGACTCTCCTATCTGTAGTGTCAGGGAAATCCCCTTTGCTGCCATCCACTCTCGAAGAGTGCCATCCATCCAAGTCATCTTGCGGCACGTGGATCGAAGCTTCTTTTGTGGTGGCAGGGGTGCTGGGGCGACTGAGCTAGTCTCTTACCCAATCGAACAGTCCGCTTACGAGCGATATACTTCATCTTTGCTCCCCTAAGTAAGGCTGGTGGTAACGGTGGCGTAGGGCTCGGCGGCCAAGACATTGGTGACGTTGGCGTCGGAGTACTCTCGCTCGAGGTGGTATTCTCGTGGATCACTATGTATGGTACCGTCTCGCCCGAGTCAGTGTCATCACTCCCGATGGACATCTCGCTCGTACCATCATTAGCTGGTTCCTCCTGATCAAACTCATCATCTTCCTTGGGATCCTCCTCCGGATACGTCTCGTTGACATCCTCGGGATCCTCGTCCTCCGGATCGGACATAGGCGTATCGTCGTTAGACGTATGCATCTGTAGAAGTGGTGTCGGCATCCTCGCTGGTGACGGCGGTGGGGTCGAAGGCGAATACTCCACATTCGAAGCGTAAATGATGATGGGATCTGTCGATGAAGACATACATGTGACAAGGCAATATTCGGTAATCTAGGTAACATGAGTATACAGTGTATGTATGGTGTAATGTGAATGTTGTGAGACTACGGTTATATTCTAAGCCCACTAAATGCAACTAAGTTCGCTATAACCAATGTATCTTATACCAATCTGTAACACCCCGACCATAACGTTTTTCCCGTGGGGCGTGACTGTGAAGGATCATCGATACTGATTACTTTGAACGACCACTAAATTGTTTTAATAAACATTCCAGTTCAAATCATTCAAAATAATAAAATACTTTAACAAAGTTGAGTGTGGAAAGTAAATAGTTGTTTCAAAACATAGTAATGACAATGTTTAATTGTTTCAAAAAATCATGCTCCTAGCTAATGACATGAGACTCCGTGAATGTAGTATAAGCCTATGTCCAAATGAAACAATCAACGACCTGAGAAAACATGCTTAAACGGGTCAACATAATGTTGGTGAGTGATATGTCATAATTTATACATATTTTGCATGCATAATAATCCCTCTATTATATCAAAAGCCTTGCAATTGATACTTAAAACGTTTATATTTCACAATTGCAGGTTAAACGGTGTTCCAAAAGAAACAAAGAAAAAACAACCTAAAAATATCAAGAAATCAAGATTTTGGAAGAAGCACACCCGAACTTTGACCCCCCAAGAAGTTAAAACTGGTAAACACAAGTCAACAAGCAGCAAAAAGATAAAATAGGGAGCAGCAAGGGGATGCACGGTCGTGCATCCCATTGCACGGTCGTGCAAAGCCCCTATTTGCTCCCCAAGCATCCTCGTACCTTGCCATGTATACCTTTTGATTCCCTGGGCGTTTGCAAGCCTATGCAAACCAATGCGTGGCCGTGCATTGCTAATTTTGAGGCCTATAAATAGATGGCTTGAGTTCTTCATTGAAGACACCTAGACACACCTTAACACCATTCCAGAGAAGAATACACACTCATATAGTTTGTAGCTGTAGTTTAGAGTAGAGAGCATAGAGTAGAGAGGCTCTTCCACTTTGTTCGCAATAGGGGAGCCTACGAAACTCAGCATTATGCTAGTTCGTATGGCCATTCATGGCTAAACCCTTTGTATTGCTTGGGTGAAGTTGAAGTTTGTTGTATGTTAATGCTTAACTTAATAGTCTAATGGTATGTTTATGTTCTTTAATTATTCGCTCTTAAAAGTATCTTCAAGATGGACTTTTTATTATTATCTAAATTAGTCTTTACACTTGTGAGTGTTCTTGATTCTAAAGTGTAAGACCGTAAAACCTTTTTAATCAAACTTCCCTTAAAACTTGTACGTCTTTATACAAGCGGATTTTGATAACCCAAAGCTTGGATAATATTGATAAGATCGTACGTCTTTATAAGAACTTGTTATGAAACCAAGAGTTGGTGAACTTACATTGGGAACAGTACGTCTTTATACATGGGCCTAAAGCAATACTCGTTGTGATCTGATTATTCTCGAGCTATTTACTTTTCTGCTATTTTCTATTCTGTTATTTAATTTTCTATTACACATTTCATGCACATTTTGCATTTTCTGTTATTTACTTTACCGTCATTTACTTTTCTGCCATTTACTTTTCTGTCATTTACTTTTCTGCTTCACAAGCACACAAAAACCACTCACTAATTAAACCGGCTAAACGATAACAAACGTTGAGTATTGGAACTCAACCGTGTCCATTGGTTCGATGTTCTTACCTAAACTATATTATGCTGCGTTAGGTACATTTGTCTATTGTGTGTGTTTTAAGTTTGAGTATTTATCATTTTATAAATTTAAAACCAGATCTCGTGAAACCTTTTCATTGTATAATAATTAATATACTATACTAATTATACACTTAGCACGGTGATTTCAAGAAAATTCGAGTTAACGGATTAGCATTTTTAACCTTAACATTTTCCATCTATTTTTCAATTACGTTTGTTTCAGATAGTGTATGATCCATAGCTCCACTACTGGTTTATGTCAACCTTTTGCAGAACCCAAAAGATTCTTTCACCGTCAATTGCGAGAAAACCGTACTAGAAAAATGGCCGTAGAAAACGGCACTATTTCCGACTTTGCAAGGCCGTCACTTGAAGCTTTGGGCTCTAGTATCATGTAGGTCCCTCGGGTGTCTCGGATCGTCGCATGCAAGTGTGTTCCTAGTCAAATCGGGTGCGGAATGCCCTTGACTAGGTGGAGTATCAAGCAACACAAAGTAAACCGACAACAAAGACACTTTCATACTTCGTCTATTATAAACTTAGTCGGATACAGAATTCTTACAAATGAATGCGTACTTACATTCTGTCAAGACCTGCTATTTATACTAGACCTGTTTCATGCGTACTTAGCAAGTACGCAGAACTATTGTTCCTCCGTACTTAGCAAGTACGCAGACTTGTTCTTGCGTACTTGCTAAGTACGTAGGATATACATCCTTCGCACTTGTTAAGTGCGCAAAACACTTTACAAGACAAGTCCAACGACAAGTACCTACATACATGATTACAACTCGATAAACCAATACATACAGACGCTGAAATACAAATACAAATACAAATACAAATACATAAATACATTACATAGCCAAGAACAATCTTCAAAGTGCTTGTCACAAGAATTGCTTCAACAAACTCCCCCTTGACAGCAGCTTTGGAGATGTCTTCAGTCTCTAACCACTTCAGAGTGCTTGTCACAAGAATTGCTTCAACAAACTCCCCCTTAACAGCAGCTCTGGAGATGTGTTCATTCTCTAATATCAGTATGTAAGTATTATTTATCTAACAGCATCGTACTAGAGGTTTCCCAATGTCAAAATCCGTGAGCTCAAGGATGACTACGTCAAGTTTGAGCCACGTGACCAGAGGTTCCCTAAGGTTAAAATCCGTGAGCTCATGACGACTACGTCAAGTTTGAGCTCCATGACCATGTATGCGGGACCCTTGTCTTTGTCTTTTGGAGGACAACTCGGGAAGGGAAACCTTCGGCATTCTCCGTGGGTGTGTTTGATATGGTGCATCATCAGAGTCAGATGAATCAGATTCAGTAGCTTCGGAAGTCGACTCTTCAGCACCATCTCCTCCTTCTTCCTCGTCACCGCCATCACTATCCATATGTGCAATAACATAAGACATACAACATTAGATCAAACAAAATCAATGGTATAGAACAAGACATGAAAAAGTATAACCGGATTAGAAACACACGAAAATTTGAGGAAATATGAGTAGCGGGAATAACACAGTGTTAGCGTTTGAAATGAGATGAAGCCTTGAAAAATTTTCTAACACATGTATATATACCCTTCACAGCTGGGTCGTGCGTACTTAACATGTAAGCAGGACTTAACTCCTGCGTAATTAGCAAGTACGCATGACTTAAGTCTTGCGTACTTGTAAGTACGCAAGGTTTAATTCCTGCGTAGATGTCAAGTACGCAGAAACCCTTGTGAGCTCAAATTTCAACTCAAATTATGAAGATGTCAAGTCAAATAACGAACCGGATATGAACATTCAATCAAGAGGTTTTAAAAACAATTCAAGGATGTTAAAACAAATATTTTTGGTTTTTCTTAACTTTTGATAAACTGTACTTAAAATATTTTTGAGCTTTTCTGAATGAAGATAAAATGCACATGATATAGATATGGATATACAGGAAATATACACACAAGCTATTTTTGGGACAAAGTCATGAGCAGAGGATCATATCAGGCTATTAGAAGCAAAAATGATACACAATAAACATCAAAGAATATGAGATCATGTCATGGATTACTACTTATTCATACGTAATATGCAATATAAACAAGTAAATTCAAGTTGTCAATATTATAAGATTTGAAACCATAAGCATCTTTGTATCACGTTCTTGTGTGTTAAGGTATTAATTATAAGATATACAACGTGTACCCCACAGTTATGCTACAGAAAATTAAATTGCACTATCTCAAGGCATCTAAGATTTTTTCAACGATTTTCAAATCTCCAGAATGAAGTTACATCGTTTATCACAGAAAATATCAAGCAGAATCCATAAGGATTATCAAGAATCATAAGATTCAGAATCGAGTGATTCATTTGTCTTGGTTTGATAGGTTTTTCTTCTGTGAATATCATATGATGATTCAGGTTAATAGATATGGAATCTATGTATTTGGGTAAGGGAATCCAACTTTTATCTGAATTTGATTTCAATGAATCAGGTATGATTCAAGGGTGAATATATGCTGAACAAATGATGTTAAGACATATCTTGGCCCAACTTCCCATTGCATACTTGTGAGTATGGGTAGTGAAGTGAACCGAAAAATTGTGCTAAAGACATAACCCGAAACTGGTCTCATAAGAAAATATTTGTCAAAATCTTGCATCCTTTATCTCATAATGATCTTTTTGTATTCTTTTACACACACACATGCATAACATCGGTTCAAATCACAGTTGTAGTATTGATTAAGTTTCCACACTACTAATGATTCAAAAAAGCTTATAGCCTACTGACAATTCAAATTACTTGCAAATATTCAAATTAAAACTGAAACAACTTAACATACAAGTAATCATGACGCAATCATTTCCCATATGTGCAATCTAAGACATTTAGATCACTTACTGATGTACTATCATTTCCTCTTTCTTCAAATGACTTTGAAAGTTTCATGATTTTCTATTAAAATATTTTTCTAAAAAGAAACGAACTATACAAAAATAAAAAGAAATAAAATTTGACTTCCACGAAAATATTTTTATTTAAAAACAAGTTTTCTGAATCAGGATTGCACATTCCTATCAAGCTGACCAGATGTTCAAAACGGGTACGATCAAACGCCTTAGTGAAAAGGTCAGTAGAGTTATCATATGTGTGAACTTTGACAAGTTCAACCAAATGCTTTTCAGCACAGTCACGGATGAAATGATGGTGAATCTCTATATGCTTTGTTTTGGAATGTTTCATCGGGTTTTTCATGATAGACATCGTGGCATTGTTGTCAATGAACAGAGGAGTTCCAGTGTAGTTCAAGCCATAATCTCTCAATTGCTGCTGGATCCACAAAATCTAAGAACAACAGCTCGCAGCAGCAATGTACTCTGCTTCACATGTTGAGACAGAAACCGTTGACTGCTTCTTACACTGCCAGGAGACTAGCCTGTCTCCCAAGAATTGACATCCACCTGAGGTTGATTTTCTATCAAGGTTACAACCGCCATAATCAGAATCAATATAGACTTTAAAGTCTAATGTCTGCTGCATCGAGTACCAAAGACCCAATCGGGGTTTCTCCTTCAAGTATCTGAAGATCCTCTTAACAGCTATCAGGTGAGACTCCTGCTGAAGCAATTCTTGTGACAATCACTCTGAAGCTATTTACTCTAAAGATGTTAGAGACTGTAGACATCTCCAGAGCTGCTGTCAAGGGGGTGTTTGTTGAAGCAATTCTTGTGACAAGCACTCTGAAGATTGTTTTTACTTATGTATTGTCTTTATGTATTTGTATTTGTATATCAGCGTTTGTATGTATTGGTTTATCGAGTTGTAATCATGTTCGTAGGTACTTGTCGTTCTATTCATCTTTGTTAAGTGTTGTGCGCAGGATTTATATCCTGTGTACTTATAAGAACAAAGTCTGCGTACTTGCTAAGTATGCATGAGTTAAACCCTGCTTACTTGCTAAGTGCGCAGGCAACAGGTCTAGTATATATAGCTGTTAGTGACAGAATGTATGTATGCATTCATTCTCTCTGTAACCGGCTGTGATTATTAATAGACGAAGTTTGAAAGTATCTTGTGTCTTTGTTGTCTGTTTACTTTGTGTTTATTGATACTCCACCTAGTCACGGGCATTCCAATCCCAGTTCGACCAGTAACACACTTGCATGTGACGATCTGAGACACCCGAGGGGATCTAGAAGTGGTATCAGAGCAGTTGCTCTTGATTTCGAGTGTTGTGAGTGTGCTAGGAGCATTTTTGACACAATCTATAGCCTTTCTACAGGGAAAAGTGACTGATTTTGATAATTTTTGTGATAAAATAGAGGTAGCTCTTGAGCACTATTTTTAAAGCAAAAATCCTTCAAAATCCGACATTTTTCTTGTTTGTTTGAGTGTTTTGATCATCAAGGGTTTGTTATAAACAAGTTTCTAACTTTTGGCTTGATCAATTTGTTCATATCTTCAACATTTGAAGATCTGAGGTATTTTCGGCGATCAGAAATAGTTGGTGAGAGCAGGTGAAAAAGTGACCTGCGTACTTACCCTTTTTGGCTAAAAGGAAAGTCTTCGTGCGTACTTGACAAGTACGCAAGACCATTCTTGTGCGTACTTAACTTTGCCTCATGCGCACTTAACATTTACTCATGCGTACTTACTAAGTACGCAAGAGGAAATCTCAAGTGCGCAAGAACAGTTTCTTAAGTGCGCAAGGCCATTCTTAAGTGCGCAAGTTGTATTGACTTTCTGAGTTTTTGACTAAGTTTTAGCCTATGGCAAATCTTCAGAATCTTAGTAACCTGCTTAACTATGATAACGAGATAGGTACTCCGCAAAAACCGCCAAAGCTGCTTAATGTTAATGATTATTCGAATTGGAAAGCACGCTTTGAGTATTATATCTCATACACTGATTCCTCTTTGTGGATACCTATACTTGAGGGTTATAAGCATCCTATTTATACATATCTTGATGAAATTGTTTCCAAGCCTATATCTAACCTAGATGAAGAAGAAAAGAAATTTATGACAGAGAAAAGAAAGCACATGGATCTATCACAATGGCCCTAACTAGAGAACTCTTTCCTAACTTCAGAGGATATGATAATTCGAAGGATCTCTGGAAGGCATTGCAGAAAAGATTTGAGGGGAACAGTGACATCAAGAAGAGAAAAGAGATATCCTGAGAAAGCGGTATGAGTGCTTCAGATACCTGGAGAATGAATCTATAGATGAACTTATATCTAGATTATATCATCTGCAAACTGAGTTAAAAGCTTTTGAGCTGAAGTATCCTGATGAGGAATTAGTTGAAAAATTTCTGGATTGCGTTACCACCAAAGTTTGAGATGTATACCACTCTGCTGAGAGAGAACCCCAAGTTCTATGAGATAACGATTGAAGAAGCAATCGGTAAGGTTCAAGCACACGATATGAACCTTAAGAGAAAAGAAAGCTCAGGGAGACCTCAAATCCAAGACCTTTCTATGTATTATGAGACGTCTTCCACAGCTAACTTATCTGGTTCAGGAATCGCCTTATTCTCAGGGAACTCTCATGAAGAAGATAACTCGAATGGTTGTGGGGGTTATACATGCTTTACAGCATCTAGATCTGGTCCTCACCACGAACATTCCTCAAGAAATCCTACCTCCACATCTTCAGCTAACCAGACTGCAATAGCCAAGATAGCTGAAGATCATGTAGCATTATTTTCATCGTGTATGCTTTCCTATGAGAACTTCATTGGTGGCAAGCTTACAAATCCTAAAACAATTGAAGAAGATTTTAATCAGGTGGATCCAGATGACATGAAGGACATGAATATTCAATGGAATATGGCCATGATCTTGAGAAGGGCCAAGCGTTTCTTGAATAGAACTGGCAAGAAGTTTATTGGTGGGCATTCAAATGCCAAGGTGTGTTTTGATAAATCCAAGGCCAAGTGCTACAAGTGTCAGAACTTTGGACACTTTGCTCGTGAATGTCAGAAGGATAAAGCGCCTGCCTCAGGATTCACTAGACCAAGCCAGGGAAACACCTAAGGAAATAATCAAGGGTACAACAATTCTAACAACCACAATCAAGGTCAAGGTGGAACGTCCAATGCTTTGGTAGCTCAATAGGACGAAAGCTTGATTGGGGTGCTCATTTGGAGACACAAGTTGGTTTAATGGCTGAGATAGTAGAGATGATGGAAGCAAAAGAACGAGAAGCGTCTGTAGCTGACCAAGAGGAGTCTACAACTGCATTTGCCCTCATGGCTATTGGGGAGGCATCAAGTTCGTCAACTAAGGTAGACTCTAATTCTTTTGCTGTCATTTCATGTTCCAAATGTCTTGGCTTGAAAGAAGAAAATTCTAAGCTTCAGAATAAGGTCGAACCCCTTCGTATTGTAGCTTTAAGCTACAAAGAAAGTGAAAAACATTACAAAGATTCAATTGAAACTTTAAAGAAAGAAAAACGTGATTTTTCACTTAAAATCAGCGAACAACAGTTTCATTTGGATGTTGCGTACAATGGGTTGGAAAAGAAAAATAATTAAATTACCAAGCTGCAGAATGAGGTCTTGCAGTTAAATAGTAAAATTGAGAAGTTAAAAAATTCTCGCTTTGTGGTGGAACATTATGAATCAGTAGTGAGATAAGTGAATGGCCAGTAAGTGGAAAATTTGTCAACCGCTTAATTGATATTGACTTGTCATGCCTTGACGATTCCTCAAGTCAGGATGATTCCTTTAACAAGGATGATTCATCAAGCAAGGCTGACTCTTCTTCTGATCAGGAGTTCTTCACTGATGAAGGCTCTGAGAACACCATCCCTGTTGGTGCTGTCTCAAAGGAGTTGATTGGTAAACACAAAGTTGTGAAAAACATTGTCACTGATCGTGATAATTGCATTTTGACTGAGCCTGATACCGTTGAAACAAATGAAGAACTAAAAGTAATGCTTTATGGGGGTTATAAGAATATTAACCAAGTTAAGAAAGAAACCTTTGCAAATCATTATGGGCTTGGTTATAAAGCAAATTTAGAAAAATACTACCTTTTGAAAAATGAATCAACATCAGGTACATCAAAAACCACTACTCATGTTCACCAAACAACTTCTCTTGTTCATCATGCCGAGTCATTAAACGTCAAATCAAATGAGCCCTACAGGAGGATTTATAAGGAAAAGCGTGCTTACTTTCACTGTGGTATGGTTGGTCACATCCTTGTGAACTGCCCTGCTAAGAACCAAGGGAAACGACCAATTGTTTCACAACCGGTTGTTATCTATAAGTCACCACCAGTGAAGCAACCCAAGATACCTAAATCAAATGTAGTGAAACCTCCAGTGAAACCTATGGTGAAGCCAAAGATCACATCTGAGGCTAAGCCATCTGTTCTAAAAAGGGAAAAGCAACCTGCTAAACCTTGTGTGTCTACCTCTGGTAGTGCACCAACTGGTGAGAAACCTGTGGTTAAGCTTTCTAAGCCACATAGGAGAAGAAGGAACAAGAGATTGAGGAAGCTGGAACAGCTGGCTGGAATTCAATCAGGTGAAGCTTCTACTAGTTCACCTGGTGCTTCTGAATGCAAGCCGACTGTTCCAGTAAAACAAAAGAAAAGGTCATGGAACAAGAAATCTAAAAGTTCTCAATCTCCTGGTCCCAAGTCTTCTTAAGATTCACCCATTTATGACAGTCACGACTGTTAATTAACTGTAGTAGTTTATTTTGAGAAAGAATAACGACCCAAGACCACCATGGCTTGGGTCTCCAAATCTAATTAATTTCTTGTGACTCGTGTAGGGACATCCGAAGGGAACTATCTCTAATCGTTGGTATGTAGATAGTGGATGCTCCCGGCTATGTGGCCTTTGCAGGCGAGAAGGGCGACAATATTACTTGTCAAGGCGTGGTTTCAAATGGTTGTGTTAGCTTCGACAACGTCAACTACAGCGAGCAGCTAAAGCATAACCTGTTGAGTGTTTCTCAGATGTGTGATAAGGAGTACTCAGTCATTTTTGACAAATCTGAATGCATGATTCTCAAACCTGGGTTTGAGGTTCCTGAAGACCGGATTTTGTTACGTGCGCCAAGAACGAATGATACTTATCAGATCAACATGAGCGTGGCGAAAACCACATCTTCAGTTGCTACTTGTTTGCTTACCAAAGCGACAAAGCTTGACTCAATCTTGTGGCATAGGAAACTCGGACACATTTCTTATCAAAAAATGAATCATCTTGTCCAAAACGGTTTTGTAACCGGTGTTCCTAAGCTGAGATTCTCCGTTGCAGATGACTGTATGCCTTGTAAAAAGGGCAAACAGTGACGGAAGTCTCACAAGCCCAAGTTCCAAAACTCCATCGATACCCCTTTGAAGCTATTACATATGGATCTGTTTGGCCCCATAAGTATCATGAGTATTGGAGGGAAGTCATACTGTCTAGTTGTAACTGATGATTTCTCACGTTTTTCTTGGGTGCATTTTTTAGGTACAAAGGATGAGACTACTGACGTTCTTCAATACCTGATCTTGAGCTTGGAATCTTTATGCATGTTGAAGGTTAGAAGAATAAGGAGTGATAATGGAACTGAATTCAAGAATAATTTGATAGAAATTTTCTGTCTTAAGAAGGGTATTCGTCACGAATTTAGTGCCCCGTACACACCTCAGCAGAATGGAGTTGTAGAATGGAAGAACATAACACTTATTGAGACTGCAAGGACAATGCTGTCAGATGCAAAGCTTCCTGTCACTTTCTGGGCAGAAGCAGTCAACAAACGTGTCATGTCTTGAACAGAGTTCTAGTGGTTAAAAGGCACAATAAAACTTGTTATGAGTTGATTAACAATCGACCTCCCAATCTTGACTAGTTTGTTCATTTTAGTAGTCCCTGCTCTTTATTATTATAGTACAAAGACCGCAAGTCTAAGTTTCATGCAAAAGCGGTGGAAGGCATCTTCTTAGGATATGTTGCCAACTCGCCTTGCACGAAAGTGTACAATATTGAGAGTAGGTCTGTGGAAGAATGGTTCGAAGTGGACTGCAGTAAACACAACATTCCACCATAACCAACTGGTCCTGCTTGGGGATTTGAATATGATGCTCTATTCATGTCGTTCAATCTTCCTGATCTATCTGCAGATGATGCCGCCAATGTGTACGAGTTCTTTGGTGGCAGTGATGACTCCAATTTCTCAACCCGTGCAACTTTACCGATTGTAACTCCCGATTCAAATGGTGTTTCTTCATCTGGAACTCATGATAGTGATAACATTGAAGTTGTTCATGTTGACGGAAATGACGCTCAAGCTAATCCTAACACTCGTGTAGGAAATGAAGCTCCACCTGATCCAATAAACATTGAATCATCATCCTCTAGATCACAGAATATGGGGGAGTTGAGCACGAATCTAGACATAAATCTCCAGGAACCGCTCATACCAGAGAAGAGAGTGCCTAAGAATCATCCAATTGACAACATTATTGGTGATCATCATGTCGGTGTTCAGACTCGTCATAGAACCATTGCAGAGAACATTAGTTTGTACGATGAGATACTTGACACTGGTATCATGGAAACATGTTTGCATGCTGCATTCGTGTCCCAGTTGGAGCCGAAGAATGTGAAGGAGGCTCTCGCTGACAACTGCTGGATTGAGGCGATGCAAGATGAACTGTCCCAATTCCAAAAGTTGCATGTGTGGGATTTAGTTGACCTGCCAAGAGGCGTACAACCAATTGGAACTTGATGGGTGTTCAAGTGCAAAACGGATGATCGTCATGTCATAGTGAAGAATAGCAAGGTTAGTTGTTCAAGGATTTTATCAACAAGAGGGCCTGGATTACACTGAAGTATATGCCCCAGTTGCTAGACTTGAGGCTATTCGACTGTTTCTGGCTTATGCCTCCTATGTCAGCTTCAAGGTTTATCAAATTGATGTGAAGAGTGCTTTCCTGTATGGAAAAGTTCATGAATAGGTCTATGTCACTCAACCACCAGGTTTTGAAGATCCGCATAATATCAATAAAGTGTATATGCTGGACAAAGCACTTTATGGTCTCCATCAAGCACCTCGGGTATGGTATGAGACATTATCAAAACATCTTCTGTCCAATGATTTCAACCGCGGACAAATTGACTCGACCCTCTTCATTAGGAAAGCAGGAGGTGATATTCTTCTTGTACACGTCTATGTCGACGACATTATCTTTGCGTCTGCAAATGAAGGGATGTGTAGGGAATTCGAACAGGTGATGAAGTCCAAGTTTGAAATGAGCAACATGGGTGAACTGTCGTTCTTTCTAGGTTTGCAAGTCAGTCAAAGGCATGATGGCATTTATTTGCATCAAACTAAGTATGTGCAGGACATCTTGACAAAATACAAGATGAATAATAGCAGTACTTATGGCACACCTATCCTCGTCAATCATGGTCTGCATCCAGACAAAGATGGAAAGGATGTGGATTGCAAATTGTACCATGGGATGATCGGATCTCTTATGTATCTCACAGCTTCAAGGCCTGACATAATGTTTTCTGTATGCCTTTGCTCAAGGTTTCAGTCACAGCCAAAGGAGTCTCATCTGATAGCTGTTAAAAGAATCTTCAGATACTTAAAAGGGAAACCCCGATTGGGTCTTTGGTACTCGAAGCAGCAGTCATTCGACTTCAAAGCCTATACCGATTCTGATTATGGCGGTTGTAACCTTGATAGAAAATCAACCTTAGGTGGATGTCAATTCTTGGGAGACAGGCTGGTCTCCTGGCAGTGCAAGAAGCAGTCAACTGTTTCTGTCTCAACATGTGAAGCAGAGTACATTGCTGACGCGAGCTGTTGTTCTCAAATATTGTGGATCTACAATGGAACTCCTCTGTTCATTGACAACAATGTCACGATGTCTATCATGAACAACCTGGTGAAACATTCCAAAACTAAGCATATAGAGATTCGCCACCATTTCATCCGTGACTGTGATGAAAAGCATTTGGTTGAGCTTGTCAAAGTTCACATGGATGACAACTTTTCTGACCTTTTCACTAAGGCGTTTGATCGAACCCGTTTTGAACATCTTGTCAACCTGATAGGAATGTTCAATCCTTAGTGAGAAAACTCATTTTTCAAATCAAATCATTTCATGGAAGTTAATCCTTATTTCTTTTAAATTTCTTCTGTATAGTTCTGTTTAATTCTCAAATATTTTACAAAAATCTAAACAAAATAGAAAATGGAGAAAATTTCAAAGTTATTTGAAGAAAAGAGGAAATGATAGTACATCAGTAATGATCTAAACGGTTTAGACTGCACATATGGGAAATGATTGTGTCATGATTACTTGAATGTTTAAGTTGTTTCAGTCTTAATTTGAATATTTGCAAGTAATTAGAATTGTCAATAGGTTATAAGCATTTTGAATCATTAGTAGTGTGGAAACTAAATCTAGACTACAACTGTGATTTGAACCCATGTATGCATGTGTGTGTGTAAAAGAATACAAAAAGATCATTATCAGATAAAGGATGTATGATTTTAGCAAATATTTTCTTAAGAGACCAGTTTCGGGTTATGTCTTTAGCACAATTTTTCGGTTCACTTCACTACCCATAATCACAAGTATGCAATAGGAAGTTGGGCCAAGATATGTCTTGACATCAACCGTTAAGCTTATATTCACCCTTTAATCATACCTGATTCATTGAATTCAAATCCATATAATAGTTGGATCCCCTTACCAAAATCCTCATACACCATATCTATTAACCTGAATCATCATATGATATTCACAGAAGAAAAACCAATCAAACCAAGACAACTAAATCACTCGATTCTGAATCTTATGATTCTTGATAATCCTTATGGATTCTGCTTGATTTTTTATGTGCTAAACGATGTAACTTCATTCTGGAGATTTGAAAATCTTTGGGAAAATCTTAGATGCCTTGAGATAGTGCAATTAAAATTTCTGTAGCATAATTGTGAGGTACACATTGTATATCTTATAATTAAGTACCTTAACACACAAGAAAATGATGCAAAGATGCTTATGGTTTCAAATCTTATAATATTGACAACTTGAATTTACTTGTTTATATTGCATATTATGTATGAATAAGTAGTAATCCATGACATGATCCCATATTCTTTGATGTTTATTGTGTATCATTTTTGCTTACAATAGCCTGATATGATCCTCTGCTCATGACTTTGACCCAAAAATAGCTTGTGTGTATATTCTTGTGTATATTATCTTCATTCAGAAAAGCTCAAAAAGATTTTAAGTACAGTTTATCAAAAGTTAAGAAAAACCAAAAATATTTGTCTTTAACTTCCTTGAATTGCTTTTGAAACCTCCTGATTGAATGTTCTTATCCGATTCGCTTTTTGACATGACATTCTTCATAATTTGAGTTAAACTTTGAGTACACCTGGATCTCTGTGTACTTGTTAAGTGCGCATGAGGTAAAACATGTGTACTTATCAAGTACGCAAGACTTAAGTCATTCGTACTTAGTAAGTACGCAGGAGTTAAATCCCGCGCACTTGTCAAGTACGCACGGCTAGTGTCTGTGGGGTATATTTACCGGTGTTAGAAATTTCATCTCATTCAATCGTCTTAACACTGTTTGCATCCTCTGCTCGATTTCACTCAAATTTTCGTGTGTTTCCAAACCGATTTTTTCGTCCCGATCATAGTTTCATCTTCACCTTTCTATCATTTGGTAAGAATCATGGACCATTTCATCTGCAAAATCTCTTGTTAAGGACCGATTTCTTGAACTTGCGAGCTTAGGGTTTTGGTGTTGAAATTTAGACCGGTTTTGGGTGTTTTTAAGTGAAATTAAGCCCTAAAACTACTTTATGATCATCAATCGAAGCTCTTGTATTCTAAATTCATCCTTAACTACTCTTGATTTTGGGTTTGACCCCTTGGTGTCCGTGGTTTTGCGTCGGACCGAGGTTTTGCGTCGGATCGAGGTTAGGTCCAAACGACCGGGTTTTAGCATTGCATTGGTGTTAGTCTTGGTCCCATAAGTCTTAAACATGTTTTTCAACATTGTGGTGACCACTATCATCATCTAAAACTTTGAATCTCTTGATTTTGGATTTTGTAAAAGTTCTAAGTGTTAGTTCCTGCGCACTTATTAAGTACGCAAGAATTAGCTCCTGCGTACTTACTAAGTACGCAAGAACAATTTTCTGCGTATTTGTTAAGTACGTAGGAAGGGCCACTCAGAATTTTTCTAAGTTTGAAATTCAGTTCATCGTGCATGTGCTATACCATGTCATGCTTGTTCTATTCCAATGATTCTGTTTGATCTAATGTTGTTTCTATTATGTTCTTGCAGAGATGACTGGTGATGGAGGTGATGAAGAAGGAGGAGATGGTGATGAAGAGTCAGATTCTGAGGCGATTGAATCTGATTCATCTGACTCTGATGATGCACCAGACCAAACACACCCACGGAGAATGGTGAAGGTTTTCCTTCCCGAGTCATCCTCCAAAACACAAAGACGAAAGAATTCAGACAATAAGTATGTTGCTGAACATGATACTGAGAGGAGGAAGAATAGGACTATTCAAGGATTCATTCCTGAATCTTTCTATATACTTCATTTTGAGTTACTGACGTGGAGCACGTTAGCCATGCTGGCGTCGGTTTCACGGAGCTCAAATTTGATATAGTCGTCCTTGAGCTCACGGATTTTGACCTTTGGGAACCTCTGGTCACGGAGCTCAAACTTGACATAGTCGTCCTTTAGCTCACGGATTTTGACCTTGGGAAACCTCTGATACGATGTTGTTAGACAAATACTACTTGCATACAAATGATAGAGACTGAAGACCTCTCCAGAGCTGCTGTCAAGGGGGAGTTTGCTGAAGCAATTCTTGTGACAATCACTCTGAAGCTATTTACTCTAAAGCTGTTAGAGACTGTAGACATCTCCAGAGTTGCTGTCAAGTGGGAGTTTGTTGAAGCAATTCTTGTGACAAGCACTCTGAAGATTTTTTTTACTTATGTATTGTCTTTATGAATTTGTATTTGTATATCAGCGTTTGTATGTATTGGTTTATCGAGTTGTAATCATGTTCGTAACTTGCCGTTGTATTCGTCTTTGTTAAGTGTTGTGCGCACTTCGATGTATATCCTGCGTACTTATCAAGTACGCAAGAACAAAGTCTGCATACTTGCTAAGTACGCATAAGTTAAACCCTGCGCACTTGCTAAGTGCGCAAGCAACAGGTCTAGTATATATAGCTCTTTGTAACCGGCTATGATTATCAATAGACGAAGTTTGAAAGTATATTGTGTCTTTGTTGAGGGTTTACTTTGTGTGGATTGGTACTCCACCTAGTCACGGGCATTCCGCACCCGGTTCGACCAGGAACACACTTGCATGTGACAATCTGAGACACCCGAGGGACCTACAACTCATTTGGTTGTGACTGAAACCTTGAACACAAGCATACAGCAAACATTATGTCGGGCCTTGAAGCTGTGAGATACATAAGAGATCCGATCATCCTACGGTAAAATTTGCAATCCACATACTTTCCATCTTTGTCTGGATGCAGACCATGATTGACAGGGATAGGTGTGCCATAAGTACTGCTATCATTCATCTTATATTTTGTCAAGATGTCATGCACATACTTAGTTTGATGCAGATAAATGCCATCCTGCCTTTGACTGACTTGCAGACCCAGAAAGAACGACAGTTCACCCATGTTGCTCATTTCAAACTTGGACTTCATCACCTGTTCGAATTCCCTACACATCCCTTCATTTGTAGACCCAAAGATAATGTCGTCGACATAGACTTGTTCAAGAAGAATATTACCTCCTGCTTTCCTAATGAAGAGAGTCGAGTCAATTTATTCTTGGTCGAAACCATTGGACAGTAGATGTTTTGATAAAGTCTCATACCACGCTCTAGGTGCTTGATGAATGTCACACCCCCAATTTCCACTAACGGAGTTTTACCGTTTGGAAGGTGACACACCAGGATCTCAGTCATTAGTTACATCAAACGACACTATATGGGACTTGAAATGTCAAAACATAAAAGTTCAGAGTTAATAAGGAAGCGTAAACGTTAATATGAAATCAAAAGTAATTACACGCAACAAGTGTCGATTAATGTAATTAAATAAACTGTTTAAAGTATTTGAAATGAATGATATGACAGTAGGACTCCATGCATGTCCTAAGTGCGCAACCTGTGCCAAAGCGACCTGAGAAACAAGTAAGAAAAAGTGTCAACACGAGGTTGGTGAGTTCACAGGTTTCAAGTTTACAATAAGAGTATGTTTGCCAGATTATGTACATTCAATATGCATATCTATAGGTAGCTAACCTATGTTCATGTCTTACTAAAGCGCTCGCAACCGAAGCTGACTGTGTTTATATGCCTCCTGCTAGGTCTATCAACTCTGGCACATGTGAGTAGGCTAACATTTCACCCGTTCGATATCCAATCGAGTTAGCGCGACTAACGCGGGTGGGATTTGTCAAACCCAGTAGTACTACTAAACATTACCTCGCTAAGATCCATATTAACGGTTCGAAATAAGATGAGGACTTTCTGTGATAGCATGTTACGCTTAGTCTCAACAGTGATATCATATAAAGTACCATAATCAAATAGTTGCGTCATATTTTCTCCCTTGGCGGGAAAAACAATATTTGCTTGCGTACCTGTTTCTCCCCCACGGGGAAAACAAGTAAAAGTATGATAATTGGTGTTTCATGTTTGTTTCTTCCTCAACAGGAAAACAAGTAAAATACGTTTGTGTGTAAGCATGTTTCTCCCCCAATAGTAAAACAGGTAAAAAGGGGCCGTGAAACTCACCTGAGCTTGAGTAAGGATTTGAATCACACAAGGGAAAAGTTGGAACCAAGTGTGTAAGTCTCAAAAGATTTACGAATGCCCTAAAATTATAAACACATAAAATTAGGGATAAAGGAAAATGGGAAATGTGACAATGACACGGATTGAGAAGCGTCCTAAAGGAACGCTCTAATATTCAAGAGTGGACGAAAGTGTCCATGGAGTTAGGAATTACTTTACGCGACGAATGACACGACTAATAATAATTATAACTGGGTGTTTTGTCATTCACAAAAATTAAGAAAATAATAATATATGTATACGAGTAAATAGTATAACCATTTATATTTTTATTTAGTCTCAATCGACACACGATGTTATAAATTGATTTGAAATAATATAAATATATATTATTTAATAATACGGTTCACGGTTTGAAAATAATATAAACTTATTATTTTATATGAATTCACGGTTTAAAAATAATATAAACATATTATTTTCACTTGGGGATAATAACACTAAATTATTTATAAAAGTGGGTATAATATATAATAATAAGTTAATAATTCAAACCCGAGCCTACGGGTTGTTTTCCGGGTTAAAACCCATTTATATAATAATATAATATTAAAAGGTTTGATTTTTATTAATTAAATATTAACATAAAAATGTTTAAAAATAATTGTGGGAGCCCGGACTCGAACTCGGGTCTCTCCCACACCCGCACACAGCCTTAACCATCTCCGCCCGCTAGGGTATCGCGAAGGATACCGGGTTGGAATGGTTTTAACATCAGGCTCTATGTGGTTTTCCTCCCTTAAAGACCCGCGATCGAAACCGGTCAATATCCCTCGATTCGGGCGATGGTTTGAGTGAAACAGAAACAAGTTTTGATGCTCAGAGGATTACGAATCCGAGCATGTCATCAATTTTGAAATCGGTTAAGATTTGGTTGTCTAATTTGTCAAAAACAGATCGAAACTTTATTTAGAAAACTTTGAATCGATTAGAAGTATTTCGATGATTAAGATGGTTAAAACTATAGGGCTTTTGTTAATCGGATAGATACGAAACTGATGAAGTAATTTAATTTCGTTTCTTTTCAGTCTAAGATCGAAAACCCCAAATTAGAACGCATATGAACCCTAATTACGGGTTCATGATCAATTCGATAGTGGAAGCCCGTTGTTTCATAGGGCTTTCACTCTACAGACGATTGCGAATCTAATGGAGTAGGTTAATTTGATTTAAAAACGGTTTAGAATTGAATTCGACAGATAGAGTTCACATGAACCCTAATTACGGGTTACAGAGATTTTTATATTAAAACTTGAAATTGGCAAAGGGCTTTCAGTAGAAAAGGTGTTGCGAATCTTTCTGCATAGGTTAATTTCATTTTCATTGCGTCTAGATTAGGGCTCGACTAAATCAGTCAGATGATGAACCCTAGGATCAAGAACTCGATCGAATTGATAATGTGAGCACTAATTGGGTTAGGGCTTTCATTTCAGAGATAAAAGCGAAGCTGATGATGTATCTAGTTACCTGAATTGGTGTCGGTACGGTGGAGATCAACTAAAACAGGTCTGACGATGACTAGTTCGATTCCCGGCGGCTCTTGCTATGAATCCGATCAATTTGACGAGTGCAAAGGTTTCAGAGAGACTCGATTTAGGTGTGTAGTGTGTTGGTTTGCAAATTGGTAACTGATTACAGTTGATTTCGATTGAGTAAGACATAGGGTCGACGGTTACTTGTTTAATTCTCATTATTAGTGTTAATTCGATTAAATTGGAGGTGTTTAATGGATCAATTATGATCGTTATGATCATTATCATGCACGAACGGTTCTAATTCCAACGGATTTCGGGATATAATTCGCGAATTGGAAATCAAAGTATCCCAATGTTGACTTCCAAAAGTCAACAGGAGTAATTTTGATAAAATTGACTTTGGTGGGTCAATTTATTTGGCTTGGTAGATTCACTCAACTAGTCCCTGAAGTTTTGAATTAATATTGTGACCGAATTAGACCTTGGGGTTAGATTTGACTAACAGGGTTAGGTTTTTAACGGTAAGTTAACGGAATTTGCTAACTGAGTTAACCAGAAAAGTCGGGTTGTCACAATGAAGACCATAAAGTGCTTTGTCGAGCCTGTACACTTTATTGATATTATGCGGATCTTCAAAACCTGGTGGTTGAGTGACATAGACCTCTTCATGAACTTTCCCATATAGAAAAGCACTCTTCGCATCAAGTTGATAGACCTTGAAGCCGACAAAGGAGGCATAAGCCAGAAACAGTCAAGTGGCCTCAAGTCTCGCAACAGAGGCATACACCTTTGTGTAATCCAGCCCCTCTTGTTGATAAAAACCCTGAACAACCAACCTTGCTTTATTCTTCACTACAACATGTCGATCGTCCGTCTTGCATTTGAACACCCATCTGGTTCCAATCGGATGCATACCTTCGGAAGGTCAACCAAAACCCACACGGGTAACTTTTGGAATTGAGACAATTCATCTTGCATAGCCTCTATCCAGCAGTTGTCAGCGAGAGCCTCTTTTACATTCTTCGGCTCTAATTGGGATACAAAAGTAGCATGCAGACACGTTTCCATGAAACCTGCGTCAAGTATCTCAGCATACAGACTGGTGTTCTCAGTAATGGTTCTATGACGAGTTTGAACACCGGCATCAGGATCACCAATAATGTTCTCAATTGGATGATTCCGATGCATTCTCGTCTCTAGTACTTGCGTTTCCTGGATGTTTGAATCTAGATTCGTGCTCAACTCCGGTGTTCCAGAAGAAGAAGATTCAATGTTGATTGGATCAGCTGGAGCTTCATTTCCTACATGATTGTTAGGATCAACTTGAGCGTCATTTCCATCAATATGAACAACTTCAATGTCATCACTTTCTTGAGTTACAGATGAAGGAGCAGCATTGGAATCGGGAGTTACAATAGGTACGGTGGCACGGGTTGAGAAGTTGGAGTCATCGCCGCCATTAACGAAATCGTACACATTTGCGGCATCATCGGTAGATAAATCAGGAAGATTAAAAGACTTGAACAGAGCATCATAATCAAACCCCCAAGCAGGACCAGTTGGTTCTGGTGGAATGCTGTGTTTTCTGCAGTCCACTTCGAACCATTCTTCCACAGACCTACTAACAATATTGTATACTCTTTTGCATGGCGAGTTGGCAACATATCCTAAGAAGATGCCTTCCACCACTTTTGCATGAAACTTAGACTTGCAGTCTTTGTACTGTAACAATAAAGAGCAGGGACTACCAAAAGAAACTAGGTAGTCAAGATTTGGAGGACGATTATTGATCAGCTCATAACAAGTTTTGTTGTGCCTTTTAACAACCAGGACTTTGTTCAAGACGTGACACGCTGTGTTGACTGCTTCTGCCCAGAAAGTGACAGGAAGCTTTGCATCTGACAGCATTGTCCTTGCAGTCTCAATCAAAGTTCTGTTCTTCCTTTTTGCAACTCCGTTCTGCTGAGGTGTATACGGGGCACTAAATTCGTGACGAATACCCTTCTTGAGACAGAAAAGCTTCATCAAATTGTTCTTGAACTTAGTTCCTTTATCACTCCTTATTCTTCTAACCTTCAACTTGCATAAAGATTCCAAGCTCGAGATCAGGTATTGAAGAATATCAGCAGTCTCATCCTTGGTACCTAAAAAATGCACCCAAGAAAACGTGAGAAATCATCAGTTACAACTAGAAATTATGACTTCCCTCTAATACTCCTGATACTAATGGGCCAAAACAGATCTATATGTAAGAGCTCCAAAGGGGTATCGATGGAGTTTTGGAGCTTGGTCTTGTGAGACTTCCGTTGTTGTTTGCCCTTTTTACAAGGCATACAGTCATCTGCAACGGAGAATGTCAGCTTAGGAACACCGGTAACTAAACCATTTTGGACAAGATGATTAATTTTTCTGTAAGAAATATGTCCGAGTTTCCTATGCCACAAGATTGAGTCAAGCTCTGTCGCTTTGGTAAGCAAACAAGTAGCAACTGAAGATGTGTTTTTCGCCACGCTCGTGTCAATTTGATAGGTATCATTCGTTCTTGGCACACACATCAAAATCCAGTCTTCAGGAACCTCAAACCCAGGTTTGAGAATCATGCATTCAGACTTGTCAAACATGACTGAGTACTCCTTATCATACATCTGAGAAACGCTGAACATGTTATGCTTTAGCTTCTCACATTAGTTGACGTTGTCGAAGCTTACACATCCATTTGAAACTACGCCTTGACACGTAATATTGTTGCCTCTGAATGGTTTAACGTCTTGAAGCAGTGCCATGTTGCCTGTCATATGCCGGGAGACTCCACTAGCTACATATCAACGATTAGAGATAGTTCCCTTCGGATGTCCCTGCACGAGTCACAAGAAATTAATTAGATTTGGAGACCCAAGCCATAGTGGTCTTGGGTCGTCTGTCTTTCTCAAAATAAACTACTTCAATTAATTCACAGTCATGACTATCAAAAATTGAGAACATTTGGTTTTCTTGTTCCAGGACCTTTTCTTTTGTTTTACTAGAACATTCGCTTGCATTCAGAAGCACCAGGTGAACTAGTAGAAGCTTTACTTGATTGAATTCCAGCCAGCTGTTCCAGCTTTCTCAATCTCTTGTTCCTTCTTCTCCTCTGTGGTTTGGAGAGTTTAACCATAGGCTTCTCACCAGTTGGTGCACTACCAGAGGTAGACACACAGGGTTTAGCATGTTGCTTTTCCCTTTCTGGAACAGATGACTTAGCCTCAGATGTGGTCTTTGGCTTCCCCATAGGTGTCACTGGTGGTTTCACCTCTTTTGATTTTGGACTTCTGGGTTGCTTCACTGATGGTGTCTTAGGGGAAAAAGTTTCTTGTTGAACAACTGGCCGTTTCCCTTGGTTCTTATCAGGACAGTTCACCAGGATGTGACCGACCATATCACAATGAAAACAAGCTCTTCTTTCCTTGTAAGTCCTCATGTAAGGCTCTCTGTGTTTGGATGCAGATGACTCAGCTTGATGAGTGACAAGAGTTGTTTGATGAACATTACAAGCATCTTGTGCTTGACCTGATTTTAATTGACTCTTTGGGGTGTAATGTTTGTCAATGTTTTCTTGAAAAATCTTCCCCAAATTATTAGCAAAAGCTTCTTTTGTAATTTTCTTAATGGATTTGAATCCTCCATAAAGCATCATTTTTAGTTTGTCATTTGATTCAACAGTATCAGGTTCAATTAAAATGCAATTGTTACGATCAGAAACAATGGGTTTCTTGACATTATGTTTATGAAGCAACTCTTCTGAGACAACACCCTCAACTTTGGTGTTCTCAGAGCCATCATCAGAAAAGAATTCCTCATCAGAAGTTGAGTCAGCCTTACTTGAGGAATCATCCTTGTTAGAGGAATCATCCTGACTTGAGGATTCATCAAGGCATGACAAGTCAATATCAATTAAGCCGTTGACAAATTTCTCGCTTACTAGTGGAGGAATGGCATTAGTACCCAACCCTAAGCCATTCACTTGTCTCACTACTGATTCATAATGTTCCACCACAAAGTGAGAATTCTTCAACTTCTCAATTTTACCATTCAACTGCAAAACCTCATTCTGCAGCTTGGTAATTTCATTATTTCTCTTTTCCAACCCCTTGTACGTAACATCCAAATGAAACTGTTGTTCACTGATTTTAAGTGAAAAATCACGTTTTTCTTTCTTTAAAGTTTCAATTGAATCTTTGTAACGTTTTTCATTTTCTTTGTAGCTTAAAGCTACAATACGAAGGGGTTCGACCTTGTCCTGAAGCTTAGAATTTTCTTCTTTCAAGCTAAGACATTTTGAACAAGAAATAACAGCAAAATAATTAGCATCTACCTCAGTTGACGAACTTGATACCTCCCCAATAGCCATGAGGGCAAATGCAGTTGTAGACTCCCATTGGTCAGCTACAAAGGTTTCCCTTTCTTCTACTTTCATCATCTCAACGATATAAGCAACGAGACCAACTTGTGTTTGAGCCATAAGAGCATCCTCCAAATGAACACCCCAATCAAAGCTTTCGTCCTGTTGAGCTACCAAAGCATTGGACGTTCCACCTTGACTTTGATTGTGGTTGTTAAAATTGTTGTACCCTTGACCATTTCCTTGGTTGTTTCCCTGGCTTGGTCTGGTGAATCCTGAAGCAGGTGATTTATCCTTCTGACATTCACGAGTAAAGTGTCCAAAGTTCTGACACTTGTAGCACTTGGCTTTGGATTTATCAAAACCCACCTTGGAATTTGAATGCCTACCAATGAACTTCCTGCCCGTTCTATTCAAGAAACGCTTTGCCCTTCTCAATATCATGACCATATTCCATTGAATATCCATGTCCTCTATGTCATCTGGATCCACCTGATTAAAATCTTCTTCAATGGTATTAGGATCCGTAAGCTTGCCACCAATGAAGTTCTCATAGGCAAGCATACACGATGAAAACAATGCTACATGATCTTCAGCTATTTTGGCTATAACAGTCTGGTTAGCTGAAGATGTGGAGGTAGGATTCCTTGAGGAATGTTTGTGGTGAGAACCAGATCTAGATGCTGTAAAGCATGTATGACCACCACAAACATTCGAGTTATATTCTTCATGAGAGTTCCCTGAGAATAAGGAAATTCTTGAATCCGATGACTTAGCTGTGGAAGACGTCCCATAATACATAAAAGGGTCTTGGATTTGAGGTCTCCCTAAGCTTTCTTTTCTTTTCAGGTTCATATCGTGCGCTTGAACCTTTCCAATTGCTTCTTCAATCGTCATCTCATAGAACTTTGGGTTCTCTCTCAGCAGAGTGGTATACATCTCAAACTTTGGTGGTAACGCATCCAGAAACTTTTCAACTAATTCCTCATCAGGATACATTAGCTCATAAGCTTTTAACTCAGTTTGTAGATGATAGAATCTAGATATAAGTTCATCTGTAGATTCATTCTCCAGGTATCTGAAGCACTCATACTACTTTCTGAGGAGATCTCTTTTGCTCTTCTTGATGTCACTGTTCCCCTCAAATCTTTTCTGCAACACCTTCCAGAGATCTTTCGAATTATCATATCCTCTGAAGCTGTGAAAAAGCTCTCTAGTCAGGGCCATTATGATAGATCCATGTGCCTTCTTTTCTCTATCGTAAACTTTATGTTCTTCTTCATCTAGCTTAGATATAGGCTTGGGAGCAATCTCATCAAGATATTTATAAGTCGGATGTTTATAACCCTCAAGTATAGCTATCCACTAGGAGGAATCAGTGTATGAGATATAATGCTCAAAGCGTGCTTTCCAATTCGAATAATCATTAACACTAAGCAGCTTTGGCGGTTTTTGCGGAGTACCTATTTCGTTATCATAATTAAGCAGGTTACCAAGATTCTGAAAATTTGCCATAGTGTAAAACTTAGTTAAAAACTCATAAAGTCAACACAACTTGCGCACTTAAGAATGGCCTTGCGCATTTAAGAAATTGGTCTTGCGCACTTACTATTTGCTCTTGCGTACTTATCAAGTACGCATGAGTAAAGTATAAGTATGCAGGAATGAAGTCAAGTATGCAGCAAGAATGGTCTTACGTACTTAGCAAGTACGCAGCAATACTGTACTTGTTGCCAAATATAGTAAGTACGCGTGTCACTTTTTCACCTGCTCTCACCAACTTTTTCCGATCGCCGGAAATACCTCAAATCTTCATATTTTGAAGATATGAACAAATTGATCAAGCCAAAAGGATAGAAACTTGTTTCTAACAAACCCTTGATGATCAAAACACTCAAACAGTCAACAAAAGGTCGGATTTTGACTGATTTTTTGCTTTTAAAATAGCGCTCAAGAGCTACCTCTATTTTATCACAAAAATCACCAAAATCGGTCCCTTTTGCTTGTAAAAAGGCTGTAGATTGTGTCGAAAATGCTCCTAACACACTCACAACACTCGAAATCAAGAGCAAATGCTCTGATACCACTTGTTGGTCCCTCGGGTGTCTCAGATCGTCACATGCAAGTGTGTTCCTAGTCGAACCGGGTGCGGAATGCCCGTGACTAGGTGGAGTATCAAGCAACACAAAGTAAACCGACAACAAAGACACTTTCAAACTTCGTCTATTATAAACTTAGTCGGTTACAGAATTCTTACAAATGAATGCGTACTTACATTCTATCAAGACCTGCTATTTATAGTAGACATGTTTCATGCGTACTTAGCAAGTGCGCAGGAATATTGTTCCTGCGTACTTAGCAATAAGTACGCAGACTTGTTCTTGCGTACTTGCTAAGTACGCAGGATATACATCCTGCGCACTTGTTAAGTGCGTAAAACACTTTACAAGACAAGTCCAACGACAAGTACCTACATACATGATTACAAATCGATAAACCAATACATACAGACGCTAAAATACAAATACATATACATAAAGACATTAGATAGCCAAGAACAATCTTCAGAGTGCTTGTCACAAGAATTGCTTCAACATATCACAAGGCCGACAGTTGACGCTAACGACTTTGAGATCAAATCGCATGTCATTCATATGATCCAATCATCATGTACTTTCCTTGAATTACCCGATAAAGATCCCCATGCCCACATTGCATATTTCCTCGAAATTTGTGACACTTTCAAACTTAACAAAGTTTCGAATGACGCTATTCGACTCTAAATGTTTTCTTTCTCCTTAAGGGAACGAGCTAAAGCATGGTTGAATTCTCTCCTTACCGGGTCAATCACTACATGGAATGACCTAGCTCAGAAATTCCTTTCGAAATACTTCCCGCAAGCAAAAACGGCAAAATTAAGAAATGATATCACCACTCTCGTTCAAGAGGATGTTGAGCCACTATACGAGGCATGGGAACGTTTCAAGGACATGTTGAGGAAATGCGCTCACCATGGGCTAGAAGTTTGGGTAAAAGTATCATCATTCTACAATGGGTTGCACAATCAAGCTCGTCAGACACTCGATGATACTGCCGGTGGTATTTTTGGAAACAAGAGGCCACAGGAAGCTTACAACCTAATTGAGGAAATAGCTATGAATAGCTATCAATGGTACAATCCGAGAACTAATATGCGAACCAGGAAAGGTGTTCACTCTGTTGATACTGTCACTTCACTTTCTGCTCAAGTTGACGCCCTCACCACTCGACTCGACTCGACCAAATAGCAAGGGCAAGGTAATAGCTGAAACTATTCGGAGTAACGAAAAGAACCACTGTCGATACTAAGCAAGTTGACTTTATCTGAACCAATCTCCTGTAAAACAATCCCTACAGCAACACTTACAATCCTCGATGGAGGAACCATTCGAATTTCAGCTTGGAAGGATAACAACAACCAAGCACCATCTGGTTTTGGACAACAACAATTTCAACAAAGACAACCTCAAAACTTTCAGCCTCATCAACAATTTCAAGGAACTAACAAGCCAAGTAAAGGGTTGAGCTTGGAGGACGTGGTAACTAAGTTGGTATCTATAACTGAAAGTCAAGCCCTCCTAGCTGATGGTCATCACAAACAATATGAGGAAAAGTTTAGTCTACACAAAGCTGAATTTAGAACGCAGAAAGCAACTCTCCAGTCCATTGAAGTACAACTAGGACATATTGCAAAACTTATATCTGAAAGACAGCTAGGATTTCTTGTAAGCAACACTGAACCTAATCCAAAAGCGAATGTTAGTGCTATCACTCTCAGAAACAGTAAGCTCTACCTAGAACCACAATTACCGGAAGAAGAAGAAGTTCAAACACCACGAAAGGAGATATTCACCGGAGTCCTACTATGTCCACCTATCGTAGAATCAACCAATCAAGAATCACCACCGAAAGAGATTCCATAACCAACTTTAGTGAACCCTCCTCCTAACATTCCGACAAAGACTACGATGTACCCTAGTGAGAATATGCCACCAATTGGACGGGCAAAGAGAAATTATAAATCTCACATACCTTACCCAGGAAGGCTAGTGAAGCAAAGAATCAATGAACAATATGAGAAATTCATTGAGCTTTTAAGCCAAATCAATGTTAACCTACCTTTCCTGGATATAATACAGCAAATGCCTAAGTATGGACGTTTCTTGAAAGATTTCCTCACTATCAAAAGAAACATGGAAGAAGCAGTTAAAAGAACTAACAAATGTGTCGCTCTCGTTGAACGATTCCTTCCAAAGAAACTCTTTGATCCCAGAAAATTTCTCCACCATGTTCTATTGGACCACTACCTTTGACTTTCGCTCTCGCTGATCTAGGAGCAAGTGTGAACGTGATGCCATATAACATGTTCAAAAAGTTAAGAACTGGGAATCCGCAACAAGGCAATGTAACTATAGAACTTGCGGATAGTACTGTCAAATCCCCTATGGGAGTCATTGAAGAATTACCGATAAAAGTCGGCAAGTTTGTCTTCCCTACCGACTTCATGGTTTTAGAAATGGGGTCGGACTATTTTGTACCTTTGATTTTGGGTCGCCCATTCTTAGCCACTGCTAGAGCAGTCATTGACATGAACGAAGGTATTCTGACACTTCATGTTGGAAAACAATCGGTAATCTATAAAATCGAGGGTAACGAATGTCTATCCAATGATCCCTTCGAAATTGCACACTTCATCGATACTAATCTGGACTACCAACTAAAGAAAGCTAAAGAAATCAACAAAGGAAAGAAACCCAATCTTGGCAAGGACCTCAACAACACTAACTGGATTGATAACTACTGGGACCAGCAGACGAAAGTAACAAGGAAAAAAATTTTAATGAAGGAATGGGAGATACGGGGGAGATCCAAAGCCCCCACCCGAAGAAAGACTGATGAAGCACGTATGGGTCTGGCCAACGACCATTAAATAAATGTGGCGCTTCCAGGAGGAAACCCGATGATCAAGAATAAATTGAGAAGTTGGTGCATACGACATAACACATGGACATCAGGTTTGGTTCTCCAAATTTAAGTTTCTCGTACTTCAGCCTCCAGGTATGCCTTCTCGATACTAGGACCTTAGTAGCTTAACTACTATCTTGGGCGCCGGCAAGTAACATCAAGTTTTGGCGTAACATTGACAACAGCCGCAAGCATGGGCCATAGGTTATACACCGAATTGACCGGGGGAGTACCAGTTTCTTTTCCCTTAAAACTTCATGCATTTAAATTCATGCATAGCATTTCATTATATGCATTTGTACATTGAGGGCAATGTACAGTTTAAAGTGTCGGGTGGGAGATTGAGATTTAGGACAAACTTGTTTCCTCAAAGCAGTAAAACTAAAATTGTGATTTTCTACCCATTTGACTAAAATCTTACTTCTACCGAAAATTTATTTACTTAAAAAACCCTAAAAATTTCAAAAAATATTAAAAATTTAAACCTATTTGAGTTCGCGCTTAAATAAACCAAAAGGAATAAATGGAAACATGACAAGTAGAAACAAATGGATATTATGCGTAACAAATCGCTAAACAATATCCATCCGTTTTTCATGTGAGAATAATCTAAGCCTTTCACGAACATTACTTTCATATTTTCGCATTCTACTTCGTTTGGTATATTGAGTGTTTTTTGATCGAATTCTATGCATAATTAGAACTTGTATGACTTATACACATCAAGACCATGAACTAGTAATCGTATGGAAATGATTGGGGGCACCTAGGACTTTATTACCCTTAAATATTATCATTCATTCAGCCCAAACATCAAAAATATTTGCCTAGATAGCCCTCCGAGTCTTAGCCTTTTCTTTTCTGCTACCTATTACCCATTTATCCCTAAACCAGCTTTTCGTAAACACCGGTTATTGGCTAACTATCTTCAAGATGGAAAATCATTAGTTTATCATGTTTTTTTCATTTTTTCAACCGTTAAGACAATTCGGAAAGAATCTAACTTACTCGAGGAATTGTTGTATACAAAATAAAGTGGATGTATTAGGAAGAAACAGTCGAACGATCTATAAGGGAGATATGGAAACATATTTCAAGGAAACTGAGGAAGTGGAATTATTGAAGAATCAGTCTTGACGTTTATGTTCCTAAAAAAAGTTGGTCTTTTACCGGTTAGACATTAAAGAGCTGGATATGCATTCTTTTGATTTCAATTTGCTTTCTTGAATTCATTTCGCAAAGCCTGAATTACCGCCTTAACTCCGACAAAACATTTTTGAAGCAACAACCAATGTAAGAAAATGGTGGCACAAGTAAGAACTATTACCACCATTCTACTGCTTGTCAAAGAGTGCCGCCAAAAGAAGAGCCAAAAGGTATGGCAAATGTGTAAAATATGGAAACTAGAGCCACGATGGAAAGTGCAGCAAGAATCAAACTTATTCCCAACATGAGTATACGCATCAGTTCAAAGTAGGTGTTGTTAGGTTACAGGCCGAAAGAACCATACGGAAAGGCAGTAATGTGTATCACGCAGTAAGGGAAGAGTTGAATATGATAAGAAATATCGGTCTTAGCAATCTGACCATAAATGAGCCCTCTAATTAGTTATACCCTCATTATCTGATTATTGTAGAGGGACCCACTAGTATTTTCCAATCTTCAGCCAGGAAGCCTTAGCCGTGTGTCCTACGTTAGATGCAGCCTTTAAAAACCCAAAAAGATTTTCATTTTCACCCTTTATTTTCTTTTTAGCCAAATTACAACCCTTTTAAGCCCTCTTGATTAATGCATATTACTTAGTTAGTTGGTGGAGACTTAATTTGCATACAAGCTTATGACCATTGCATAGTTTGATTCGAACTTGAGTGTTTTGCTTGACTTAAAATATCCATATATGTAACCCGAGAGCCGTGTTAACATTGTGAGGAGTAAAAGAATATGCATAATTGAAGCTCTAGTAGGCTTGTTATGGATTCCATCATTTTAAAAATAGAAATACACAAAAATAGAATAAGCGACTAATAAGTTGTCCCGAAGTTTCCAACTACTTGGAACTTCCTTTTCTTTTGTAAAGATCTTAGTTATGGGTCTAATCGTTCATGAGTTTGCTTGAGGACACACAAAGTTTAAGTGTGCGGTGTTATGATATGTCATAATTTATACATATTTTGCATGCATAATAATCCCCAAATTATGGTACTAATTTAACCAAAGCCTTATAATTGATACTTAAAATGTTTATATTTCAAAATTGCAGGTTAAACGGTGTTCCAAAATAAATAAAAGCAAAAACATCCTAAAACATCAAGAAATCAAGTTTTGGAAGAAGCACACCCGAACTTTGGCCTCCCAAGAAGTCAAAACTGGTCAACACAAGTCAACAAGCAGAAAAAAGACAAAATAAGGAGCAGCAAGGGGATGCACGGTCGTGCAAAGCCCCTACTTGCTCCCCAAGCATCCTCGTACCCTGTCATGTGTACATTTTTATTCCCTAGGTGTTTGCACGCCCGTGCAAACCCATGCATGGCTGTGCATTGCTCATTTTGAGGACTACAAATAGATGGTTTGGGTTCTTCATTCATGACACCTAGACACGCCTTAATACCATTCGAGAGAAAAATACACACTCATATAGTTCATAGCTGTAGTTTAGAGTAGAGAGAAGAGATTAGAGAGGCTCTTCCGCTTTGTTCGCAATAGGAAAGCCAAGTAGTTTCTCTATTTATTTGAGGAGTTCCACTCCACCTCTACAAGCTTGGGCGCCAGCAAGTAACATCAAGTTTGCTCAATTTTCTTTGTGTGTCAAGTAGCATAACATCACCAAGTAGTTTCTCTATTTCTTTGAGGAGTTCCACTCCACCTCTACAAGCTTGGGTGTCGGTAAGTAATTAATATATTATACTAATTATACACTTAACACGAAACACATTAGTGAGTTCAGAGGTTTGTATGTAACCGTAAACAGTGTAATGGACCACATAACTTTCAATAATTTGATTGTTAATCAGGCAATATAACAAGAATATTATAAGCATTAACCGAAACCAAAGCTCAATGTAACTGATGCTGTAATATGCAATTTGCCTCTACCGCGCCTAGGACGGATTGATTAGGTCAATGATGCACCCGTTCGACCTCCAGTCAAAGTTAGCGCGACTAACTCGAGTGAGAGTTGTTAAACCTAATAGTACTATTCATGATTACCTCTCTATATAACATAATTGATGGTTCTATTGTGAGAGGACTTTGTGCGTGGACGCACCGACTTATATATCAATGCGAAATAAAGTAAGTATGAAACTGTGTCTAGTGAAAATAGTTATTTTCAATGTAATCACCCCCAAAAAGGAAAGTATGTAAAAGTGAGGCCGCAAGACTCACCTGGTAACACGACGAGTGGAATGCGTAACACGAACGTGAAAACTAGCAAAAGTCTGAAAGAGTAACCGACCTACTCGAGCCCTAGAAACATTAAGACTATAAGGCCTATGTAATATGAAAGTTGGGTTATGCAACCGAATACACCCAAATCACTCACTGTCAAACATGTAATTGGCGTATCGAAAAGGTTGACCAAGTTTGACCCGATGACCAGTTTGTGACACATTAAAGAATTGGAAAGTATATTTATACTAAAAGAAATATAAGTAATGTTTGTAATATATTACACACCACAACCCATCAACACCTAAGTACTTCTTATACACAATGTATACTAAGTATTGAACATACTCGAGGTCATGTACTTCAAGTGTTAGGGTTTTATGTGGTGTGACCCAAATCAAGTAATACTAGAGAACCAAATGTTCTAAGTGTCTAATGGTAACATATTAAACACCTTTGAACAATCAAAAACATATTAGGGTTTGAAACCCGATTGTTGAAATAGAAAAGTTTCCTTATTTGGAATGTTAAGCTTTTTGACACTTAAAACATCAACCAATGAACCAATGCTAGAAACCCAAAAATTTCATATGACTAAGTGTTCCTAGAACACTCGAGCTCAACAATACCACTTCTAGCACAAGAACCTGGTTTTGTAACTAATAAAGTTACTGAATATAGAATGTGCCATAAGACAATAAACAATGAAATAATACTAGAAACTCATGTATTTGACATGTCTAAGTGTTACTATAGAACACTTAGACCCATCAATATCATTTATGGAGTACAAACCCGGTTTTGTAAACAATAGAGTTTCTATTTATAGAAACGTACCCCAAAACACAAAACAATGAATAAATACTCATCCTTTTCACTTATCTAAGTGTTACTACAACACACCAATGCACTAAAGACACATATAGAACAATAATACATATTTGTAACCAATAAAGTTTTCATATATAGAAGCGTGCAATAAACTCAATACAATCAATTTCCACCAACACTATGTACCAACTATGATTTAGAAACCATTATTTTGCAAAAACATTAGTTTGTTTCATGTATAGACTCAAAATACTCTTTCATTTGGGTGTAAGGGTTTCATATAAACCATTTGACAAAAAGATAACATAAAAACGAAAATAAGCTTACTTTGATGCAAGTATGGTGTGTATTATGGATGGAGTACACTAGTTCTTGCTTGCAATGGATTGAAATGCACTTGGAAGCACCTTAGAAGACTTGAAATGCAAAATGGAAAAATGAAAGTGGTGGTGGCTACGGAGGGGGGTGTTGGGCGAAATAAGAGGGAGGAGAGGGAGAGAGTGAATTTTAGGGTGAGGGTTTTGTGAGGGGAAAAAGGGGTGGAGTTGGGTGGGTATTTATAGGAGAGAGAGAGAACGAGAGAGAGAGAGAAGTGTTGGATTTTTATAAAAATGGTTTTTATAAAAGAAGGGAAGTTTGATAAAATAAAATTTAGTAAAGGAGTCTAAATAATAGTTCATTGTTTAAACCACGCTTATATTGTAAAACCTCTTTTAAATTTGTCGGTACATATCGCGTATACGCTAGACTGCACCTAAGATAAAAGATACTCTAAAAATTCCCGAAAAATTAACTTTATCATGAAATATTATATCAAAGTATTACATATAGTTTATATACTCTAAATGTATATTGAAGTATTAGATTCGTGATTCACCAACATTCCTGTGACAGTATGCGTGTGTGATCTGAATTACTGATACGTGAAATGTGACGATTGGACTTTTCTAGAAATGAAATGAACTTAATTACTATTATCGAGTATGATGCATGTGTAAATATGCGTAATCGTGTAAGAGTCGAGGACGGATATTAACCTGAAATTGCCGGTTGTCACAATGTGTTTATGGTATCGACTTTTACTCGTGTGTCATTTCATTTATGTTGAAGCATTTCCGGTGACAATCACTCTGAAGATTGTCCCTGCTTTTGTTGTCTTTTGTATTGTATTCAGTCTCTGTTGTATTTACTTTATCGAGTTGTAATCACGTCTGTTTGAACTTGTATTTGTACTTGTCGTTTTAGTTAAGTTCTCTACTATGCATACTTAGTAAGTGTCTAGGAGATTTGTCCAGTAGTCTTGCGTAGTTGCTATGTACGCAGGAAGGATTTCTTGTGCACTTTCTAAGTACGCATGTACTAGGTCTATGACTATAAATACTCCGTATAGTCACGGGCATTCCGCATCCTGTTCGACTAGAGACGCACCTACACGATACGATCCGTGACACCCAGAGACCTACAAGTAGTTGTAGGTCCTGGGAGCCTCGTTGCATAGCGGAAGAAACACATATTTGTTCATGATTCGAGAAGGAACGAAGGGAGATGACAGAGATAAACAAAAGCACAAAAACAAGAGAATCAACACAAACGAAACGTAATCCATAACAAATAAGTCATCCCGTCATTACAGATCACATACCAAATGAGTACACATATCTCGTTTACGCTCACGGTCCGCAGGCGGGAGAGCTCATCCCGCCCTGACCTCTCTCAACCTTGTCCAACCTACAAATGAGTACACCACCCTCTATTTATAGGGACCACAACAATTCATGCGTACTTGGATAAGTACGCAAGGCGAAACCCATGAGTACTTGATGAAGTACGCAGGACCAATATGGTGTATAAGCTAAGTACGCAGGAACACCTTCCTGCGTATAAGCCTAGTACACCGATACATAGAATTTTATCTATAGTTCCCAAAACATGCATCTACAGACTCCCTCTTAGTTATAGCATCAAATTCTATCTATCACTAACACTGACAATCATCATTTACAAAGAATGTCCTAACAGACTCCTTCTAAACTAGTGACATCACGTGTCTTCTGGTGAGACTTGATCTTCTGGCATTCCACTTGAGATCTTCAAATCTTCAAACTTCAGTTACCGAGTAATCATCAAACACGACTCCCTCTTAACCGTGGCTTTCATTGTAGATCAAACCAAGTGCTTCAAGAGGAACCAACTAACCTAACACACCTCATTGTAGTTCATCCTCTCCGAAGTAGCTTCCTCCAATCTGACTTAGACATCTCCAAACCAGCTGGCATATGATAGAGAGTTTGAATTTCCAATAACCTGTATCAAACTAATCAGCCCCATAAAGATAGGAATTCCAGTAAGATAAACTTTAGTCTTCAAACCAGATATGTCCAACTCTATCATGTATCTTCAAGAGTCAACTAAATCCCCGATGTTGTTCATATTCAATTTCCCCTTCAAAGTAAGCTTCTATTGACTAGACCAGAAACAAGGGAACGTTTCCTATCATGTCGTCAAATGATAAAGGTTCCAACTTCAACTAATAATCCAACGGATATGCAGCTCCATCTTGAAGACACTAGACCGAATCTAACACCAAATCATGCTCAACAGTGATCATCCTGTATCCAAAGTCCTACATTCGTCAATTAGATCTTCATTCCTCGTTAACATCTCCTAATTTATATACATTCACCACGGTGAAGTTTCATAACTAGGTTGTCTATCTGGATTCCGTCCAGATCCCAAATGAGAAATCTAATCATAACTAAATCACATCAAAACTTAAACACAGTATTGATCAATCAGCACAATAATATAGTTTACAAAGAAATCTCATAAAAGAGTCTCAATTGAAATTTTTATCCCTTCATTTATTTGTAAACTATGCTTCACCCGAACTCCTCCAAATTGGACTAATCAAATCTAAGATTTTTATACCCTTTATTTCTTTGCAAAGACCTAACATCAAAACCATGGATTCAAGTTGTTCCAGCATTCATCCCCTATTAAAGAAGTATCCTAGATACTCGTAGCCTACATTTTTAGGTTTGAATACCTAAACAATATGATTCTTTTTCAAAGACCCAAAGCAACACATCTTCACAAATAAACTGAGACCTTTAGTCGATGACAACCTAGTTGCTCAAATTGCTTCAGCATTCATCCCCTATGAAAGAAGTATCCCAGATACTTGTAGCCCACATTTTCAGGTTTGAACACCTAAGCAATATGCCAATGGTATCATCCTACCAAAGTCTTGTCCTTGTTTCGCCATACCACATCAAATACAAATTTCGGTCCCGAAAAACCAAAATTACTATCTTCTAAAAAATGGCCCGAAACAAGCATACAAATGATCCGTCAAAATTTTTTTCCAGAGACTAGTACACATCAGACCTTGCGTACTAGCAAATACGCATGCTCAATTGTTCTTGCGTACTTAGTAAATACGCAGAGACAGATACTCTTGCGTACTTAGTAAGTTCGCAAAGCCAATTGTTCATGCGTACTTATCAAGTTCGCAACCCAACAACTCATGCGTACTTAGCAAGTACGCAAACCTGTATCTTCTGCGTAGTTAGTAAATACACAGTTTGTGTCTCCTGCGTACTTACGAAACAGCAGACAACGAAGTTGACAGATCTTGAGGAGAACGTTCGAAATCTGTTGGATCTATGAAATTAATGCATCCAAAGGCTTAGAAATCAACTTCTAACAAACCCTTAGCCTTCCAAACAACAAATGAAGCAAATCTGATGACGAATTTAGGGTTTCTAGGTCGATGAAAGTACGAACTGCGCATAAACTCAGACCTACAAAAACCCTCAAATTTCATCAAAAGAAACACAATTCAACGAACACCGAGGCTCTTATACCAGTTGTAGGTCCTGGGAGCCTCGTTGCACAGCAGAAGAAACACAGATCTGTTCGTGATTCGTGTGGGAACGAAGGGAGATGACATAGATAAACAAAAGCATAAAAAACAAGAGAATCAACACAAACGAAACGTAATCCATAACAAAGAAGTCATCCCGTCTTTACAGACTACATACCGAAGGAGTACACATCTCTCGTTTACGTTCACGGTCCGCGGGCGTGGGAGCTCATCCCGCCCTGACCTATCTCAACCTTGTCTAACCTACAAATGAGGACAACACCTCTGTTTATAGGGACAACAACAATTCCTGCGTACTTGGCTAAGTACGCAGGACCAATATGGTGTATAAGCTAAGTACGTAAGAACAACCTCCTGCGTACATGCCTAGTACAACGATATATAGATTTTTATCTATAGTTACCAAAACATGCATCTATAGAATAATATATGAAGAAGAAAAGTTGTTATTAGGGATATAGGATCATACACTAAAAAGTAGAAACTAGTTCGCCAAACCGCTCCATAGATTTTGGACGCCTTGTACGACAAACAAAAATAGACCCTTAAAACAAGAAATGCATTTATTTTATTATGCAAATATTTACTAAAAATATTAATTTGTTTCCGACGTCGCATCGCGCGGGTTTTCTACTATTATGTATATATATATGTATATTATATATATATGTGTATATATATATATGTATATTATATGTATATTATATATATATATATACTAGGTTGTATACCCATGTATTACATGGGGTTTTTTAATAGAGAAATGAAATTACAGTAAATAAAATTCTTTGTTTCCTTAATTAAGTAATAATTATAATTCAAAATTTATTTTATTAATTTTTTTTGAAAAAGAAAAATTAACATAATTAGATTTCAAAATTGTAAGTTTACTTAAAATATGAAAAATTAGAAAATTATAATAATGACACGTGACATTTTTGGAATCGTTTATTAGAATAAGGATTATATAGTGTCACGGTTAGAAGATAACTTATAAAACAATTACATAGTAAAAATTAAAAAATAAAAAATTAAAAATTAACACCTCTAAATCTTATGAATTATAATGAATTAGTTAAATTTAATTATAAATATTGTATTTAAAATAGGAAGTTATTAGTCAATCAAAAGTTATCCTACATTTAATGTTTAAAATTTAAAATCATAAGAAAATATGAAAACGTTTAAATGGTATTTAATCAATTTAGGAGTTTAAAAAAATTAAAATAAATAATTGAAAAAATTTTAGATGGAAAAACAAAGATCTAGAGACTCTAAAATAACAACACATGTCAGCTCAAAACCTTTATTTTACATATATATATATATATATATATATATATTACTAAACCTTAAAAGTCAATACGGGTGGAAAGACACCAAGAAAGCCTATCTTATTTGTTTTCAATTTGATTATCTATTCTATCAAATTGTTGGTTGGTAAAAGCTTGCTTTCAAATTGTTGGTTGGTAAAAGCTTGCTTTGTGTCTTTCGTTGGTTGGTCTTACGTCTAAAGTTTGATCCCTGTGTTTTTTCTTCTTTTTAAATTTGTTATTTTTTTTTATTTTCATTACTTTTTTTTTAATTATTAAGTTTGGTATTTTTTTTTTCTTTTTAGATTTGTTATTTTTTTTTTCTGTTTGCATTACTTCTTTTTTAATTATTAAGTTTGGTATTTTTTTTTCTTTTCAGATTTGTTGTTTTTTTTTTTAGTTTTCGTTATTTTTTCTTAATTATTAAGCCACAATGTGCGAAGCATAATACTTTTTCCTATCTATGGTTCAATCTCCAAAATCGATCTGTCTCAAATTCCTACGTTTCTTTTATTTACTTAAGTACGTTTGTATCACCACCACAACGCGCGTAACTAAGTTAGCAAACTCGCCCTTACCCACTTTAGTGTCATCGTACGGATTCACCGCAACGCGCAGGTCTTAACGTTTAAACTTTTGTTTTTGTCATGAATTTACACTTCCGCTGCAACGTGCGAGTATAAAGCGGTTGTTTTTTAATATAAGGTCCTAAATATTATCGACGCTCTAACCGAATCGAGTGAATTTACGTAATGCTTTTGATTTTTTTATACAAAGTTTCGAAGACGTTGATTCATTTTGCGGTTTAATAAGCCACAACGTGTAAATGTTTTATTTTTTTTGTTACTTTATTCTACTTTTTTTCATAAATTTGGCAAACGTTAACATAACATGAACGAGCGATAACGAAGTCCTGTTTACGTCACAATTTGTGGGGAATCGACATACTTGTTTTTATGAATGTCTGGTTCAACGCCGCCACCACAACACGCTGGTCTTTACACTATTATATATTAAAAGTTAACCTGGACGCCTCCTGGTAGGGACATAAGTAAAGATTAAAACATTGAAAAACAAACAAAACTTTAACGAACGAACATAAATAAACAAACGCGAATAAACATAAACAAATGAACGTTCACGAACACAATTTAATGAACGCGGCCTATGTTAATGTTCATTCGTTTAATTAATCGAAATAAATTTCTTATTCATGTTTGCTCATTTATTAAACGAACGAACGTAAGCGAACTTCTCGCCAAAAAATTCACAAACTATTCATCAAACATTCGATTTCGATTCATTTATAGTCGTAACTTTATCTCATCATACAACAATATAAAGGTAACAAATATGGCGATGTCATGCTTACACACTATTTTTCTAATTTAATCTTTTTACAAACATGTGATGGTTAATCTCTTATTTTTTATTTAATTCTCTTTTAATGTATAATAATAATAATATATCTAAACTAATTTCTTTTTTCCGTCTTCATTTTTAATTTTCATATTTATATTACAACGTTAAAAGTATAACTAATGCAGTTAATTTGACATTCATTAGTTTCATATTTATATTACAACGTTAAAAGTATAACTAATGCAATTAATTTGACATTCATTACAGCGTTAATAATAATATATATCTAAACTAATTTCAATTTTCCATTCACTCCGGTCATCCTCTTTCGATAAAAGGGAGCAAGAAAACAGAAATATTTATTTAAGAAACAGAAATCAAATCAAACTGAAAATATTAAACCGAAAAAAACATCATGACTTGAAAACCCAATAGAGTAGTTTTTTGAATTTTTCTTGCACCAAAAAGACTGAATTAATACATATCATCATTATCAAAGAGCATTTGTTCCGATGGTAACTAAAAGTGTTACATGGTGTCCATTTCTCAAGAGATCGTGGGTTCCATTTCTCTGTCCTGAACAAGTGATGTATATTTAGAAGTAGATTTAAAGTGTGTGAGTGGCCATTAAAAAAAATACACATCATTATCATCATTTGTTATTAAGAGGATGATTTAAAAAAAGTAATAGAAGTATTACTCTTTTAGGTTTTTTATTTCACTCATCTTTGCATGTGTCATTTGATGTCTTTGTGACAAGCTATAAGGTGTTAATATTAAAATTAATAACATAACTATTTATGGTAAGATTGATAACCCTATTTTGGGTAAAGAAAGAAAGTCGGCAGCCACTAAGTGATGTTTGCTATGTTAATCCACATAACATTTAAAAAATGGATTATGATATCCTATATTAAATTTAATCATGTTAAGCCAACGAGAAATCTTAAATTAAAAAAAAGAAAACCTCAATTTTATATAAAATAGAGTATTTATTTTGTTTTATTTTATACATTATACATAACATTAGATTAAATAACATAACATATTCATGTTTTTGAAAACCGGGTCATTTGGCATTTTCGCGTTTTTGATAACAATCTTTAATCAACTGAAATTCATGTCTTAATCAAGTTGAACTGACAAATCAGATGACGTTTAAGCCGATTAAAATGACAATGTTAAACTAAGATCTTAACAATTGAAGGTGTCATTGTTACCTAATCTTGAAAGACATTGTTCACCACTTGCCTTTGGTCCAGTGGTAAGGGACATGATGGGTGTGACCACAGGGGGTTTTCCCAGGTGGCTCACTCTTTACCAGGGTAGTGAGACCGCGGGTTTTCTTCTGGTAAGGTGGGGCCACCCTGTTTTTTATGTGTCGATCGATTAGCTTTGCCTTTAAAAAAAAGAAGACATTGTTTTGCAAATTTGGAATATTTGAGGGTTCAAAAATAACGATTTTAAAAAATGTTTTGGTATTTATACGTAGTGTTAATGTATTAACATCTTTAAAATTACCATTTACAATATTTAATAAGACTATTTTTAATTTCAAGATATGTGAATGGGGCGGTTACCCAATCATGATTATTTCCCTAACACCAACGCGTGTGTTTGCACGTTGTCCCTTTTTTTCTTGAAAATTGGTCTGTGTCTACTTTATCCTCCTCTCCAATCACCACCTATAATATAATGTATACCGTTTAATAAAGGAAAATCAGAATGGACACGTGTCAGTGTCTGTTTATTTTTATTTTTCGTCTCTCTCTTCTATTAAATATTAATTTTTCTGTTTCTCTCTCCTATTAAATAATAATATTTATATTAATAAATAAAATTATATTGACACGTGTCACTTTCTGATTCATTTGTCTCTCTCTCATATTGAATAATGATATTAAAAGAATTTAATTTTAGGTTTTTAATATAAATCTAATTATGAATACTTATTATTTAAGTATAAATATTTATTATATTATCAATCAAATGAACTTTATATGAATTAACATTTATTATTTAAATTAAAAAATTAATATTCAGTTGAAAAATGTTTTAAAAACTAACTTAACATACCTTATAACTGTCACGACAAATTACATTTTTAAAGACATATTTTGATGAATGTGTTTGTTAACAAATTATATTATATTTTATTCAACCGATGTAATACACCGGTTTATTAAACTCGTGTATTACACGGGTTTTAAAAATATAAAATTTTTATTACTAAGTATATAACATTTTATTTATTCAACCCATGTAATACACGAGATTTTAACCTAGTATTCTTAAATAGCAAAATGTTATTAATAAAATTTTAATTCTCAAATCAACGTTTATTTTAAAAATACTAAATTATAAAATAATAGTTAAGTTATAATTATACATTTTAATTATAAAACCACTCAAAATTTATTTTAAAACAGAAA
This sequence comes from Smallanthus sonchifolius, assembly GCA_023525975.1. NCBI lineage: Eukaryota > Viridiplantae > Streptophyta > Magnoliopsida > Asterales > Asteraceae > Smallanthus > Smallanthus sonchifolius. The sequence continues at coordinate 45,440,810 of CM042023.1, forward strand.
CTGTGAAATGTTATTTTTGCATTTTTTTAACAATTGCCTTTTGTTTCAAGTTAAACATGAAAAATGATAATATTAAGTAACAAATTTCATATGTTACATTTAAATTATTTTATTTTATTAAATTGTAATCGTTGTATAAAACTTCCACAACAATAGAAGAAACTTAAAGTGGTTTTTGTTATAGCAAAACGTATAAATAACTTTAATGAAAATTATATTATTACGGGGTGAATATTCCATTTCCATATGTCAACATTTTTTAATTACTATTTAACTTTCATCTAATTATTAATAATCCATTACATTTCACTTTATTGTATACTAAGTTAGAAACTCGTATTTTTTCATGTTTTAATAAAAAAAATATTAAATGCTCACTAATGAATATTTATGAATTATAAAAAAATATTAAACAGTAATAAAGTTTTATGAATTAATAAATAAAATATTAAATAGTTAGTAAAGAAATATTAAAGAGTTAGTAACGAACAAAAAATACGGGAAAAAGAACATTGCACACACAAAATTGTGACACGTGACGCAACTAATTACTTATTTATTAGGTACATGGTTAGAAACTCATGCATAAATGGGTTGAATAAATTCAAAATGTTGTAAATCAACAATATTTATGGAGATTTGTTTTTAGATGTCATTAGTTATTGGTGAAATAAAAATAATGATGATTTAAGAATTATAAATAACAAATAATTAAGATTTAATAATTATAAAATTATATTTTAAAATAAGTTATAATTGAAACTTTCTTATGAATTGGTAAGTTTTAATAAATTGTTGGAATGAGAATATTTATATTTTAAATATATACTTATTTAAAATCATTATTATTTAATAGCAGATAGTTGCGAGAAACAAAAATTATTATAACTTAAATTATTTAAATATTATTATTATTTAATAGGAGAGAGAGACAGGAAACTAAAATCAAGATTTCACCACAAGTCGACACGTACCGGATAAAGTTATTGATTTATTAATCTATATCTATATCTATATCTATACTATATAATAAATAAAAGTTTTTTCATGTTACGTGTCGCCTCCATATTCATTCTAATTAATTTTTTCCCGTCTCTCTACTATTAAGAAACTTTGAAATCTAATTATGTAACTTTTATTTTTAATCAGATAGTAAATAAAAGTCAAATTATATTAAATAGTAATAAACGTATTCTTGAAACCTAATTATATATTAATTTTTACATATTTTGAATTTCGTTTTCTATCCTTAGTATATGTAATATATTTTTACACCTGTAAAATATACATATAAAAATTTAAAAATTTTATGTATTGATATTTTCACCATGTGTGTATTACACGGGTTCTAAACTAGTTATTATAACAAAGAGAAGTTAGTTTCATACATGGTAATTTAAAAAAAAACCGTATCCGATTACTAATATAATCCAGAATAAAAAGAAAATGTTTATTGTCATTTCTGTTTCGAGATAAATATATTACCTAGATCGGACTAAAATTAGAATACCCTTACTATTTTCTGTAAAGTTATATTTTTTAAATTGTGAATTACCTCATGTACATTGTTATAGTTTGCATTTAACTTTAATTAATATAGAATTTTTTTTATTTATGGTAATATGTCAAAGACACTACCAAAACAAATACTAAATAAATGAGTATCAGTGATAGATATTCACAGACTGAAATACATTATCGGTAATTACCGGACTATAGACAGGTGCCCATAATATTTCTTTAATAAAAAGTATATATACTGACGGTTTACCGATGGATAAGTGTGACAACAGCTTTGCCGAAAAATACCAAGTGTTTGCCGACGGAAAAAAGGCCGAGAATCTTCTGATTTCGTTTTCTTTTGATGCGAATATATGGGACCCATGTTTTTGAAAGACTGTTATATCTGTCTGTAATGCGTTAGTAGGAACCTTACAAATACTATAGAGTTCCATCACAAATGCGGACCCAACATAAAGAAATGGCATTGATCGACCATGTACGTTCGATGCCTGTTGTTGTCCTCTGTCCCCGGCCCAAACCTCGCTACTTTTATACCTATTTGTTTAATTTATGGTAACTATGATGTTGGAATCGATGATCTCGGAAATAAAACACGAAAGAGGTGGTGTTGTAATCCTCTTCTGTAAGTCCCTAAACCCGGAAGGTCTCACGTGTTATATTTACACAATAACAAACAGTTCTTAAACTTCAAACATGCATTAGCAGCGGAAATTAACGTCATTACATTGTCTAAAATTCACAACCAAATTAATCATTGTTTAATACATTCATCATTCATAAAACATTCACAACGGGATGCCAGATTTCTCATGTCGGGTAACTCTTCAGAATAGCCAAGCAACATCCACTCATCATCCTTTACATCCTTAACTTGTCATGCATAATAAAAGTCAGCTAACGCTGGTGAGTTTAAGTCTTTCGTTCATTATAGGGAATGGTTTATCGTTCGTTCACTCATTCATTAGGGTTAAAATATTCATAAGAAAACATGGCTTAACATTCACAGACTCAATTTAACATTCATTCAAGTCATACATTTATTTATCTAAATCTGTATTACCTTTCTTTACGTTTCATTTTATTCCCAGTTCCATCACCGCCCTTATGGCTCATAGGTTAATAAAGTAATATCACCGCCCTTATGACTCATAGGTCAATAGGGTAGTATCACTGCCCTTACGACTTATAGGCCAATAAGGTAATAACATTCACGGGTCACGTTAAACTCGAGTGATCGTCGTCACTACCTCCACCGGTTGCACAACGGTTATACCCATTGATAGCCCACATAAGTGCTATCCTTGTTACACTTATGGCTCAAACGTGCCATAAGGCTGGGTCCCCAGACTTCGATCGTCCATTTGTTCGTTTAACAGATTATACATGTATTGACGTCTTTAAAATTTTGCCCATTTCTTTTCGTAAAACATTTCGTTCATTCGTAAAACCCTTTTATTCATTTAAAACCATTCCTTTATAACATTTCGTTTCTTAAACATTCAACTAGTGTCGCCTAACAGTGTCGTAATTAATTAAACCTGAATCGGACGTAATTAAACCTGAATCGGACATCTAGTTGGTGCTAACTTGCTAACCGATCTGCATATAAGTCAATACGCGAATTCTATCATTCAACTAGTGTCGCCTGGGACAAGATCATAGTCGCCTAGGCAGTGTCACGAAGCACACTATCAGTGTCGCCAGAACTTTCGTACCAGGCTTAGTACCTTGTGATAGTGTAGCCAAACCATAGCGTCACGTTAGTGTCGCCAAACCATAGCATCGCCTTAACTTTCATTAAGGACTTACTGTCGTCCTTTAAGTGTCGTCAAAATTAGTGTTGCCAAGTGGCATTGGCGACACTACTAGTGTCGTGAGGGGAATGACACGTGTTCCAATCATTGGAAACCTTGGGGACGACGTCGCACTCTAGTGTCGCCACACGTCAGTATCGTCCCATCGAGTTTCATCTTCTTCAAGTGGCCGGTGTCGCCATATAAAATAGTGTCACCTATTAGTGTCGCTATTTGAAGATATTCATTTCCAGACCCGTTTTCAACCCAAATTCGTAACTTTTTATGTCCAAAACCTTTATTTAACACTCACAAGCTCAAATATGGGCTTTATACCCCATTTCATACGTAAAACCCTTGTCTTTTAAGATCAAAACCCTAGTTTTACCCCAAAACCAATTTATACTGAAAACAGAAGTTTTCGGTTAGATTCCTACCTCATAAACGATGGTTTCTTCTTCTGATCTTGTTCACAATCACTAGAGAAGTAGGCTGGAGCAATCTTTGAGCTTTTCTCCACTTTCTCTTTCTAGGCGATTTTGCTGAATTGTATGGAATGAATCTGATGAAGAAGAAGGCTAGGGTTAAAGGGTGTCCATATCGGCCAGTTCCATCATCCCGAAGCCTATCCTCACTTTTCTTTCTTTGTTACATCCTTTCGGCCCATTTACACATGTCAGGTGTCCGGATGTTACAAGTCTACCCACCTTATAAGAGGTTTCATCCTCGAAACCTGTTACAAGTCGAACAGTTTCCGGTACGACTCCTTTATCTAGTCATCTTTTCCTAAGTGGCCTCCGAACCCCGTCAGTGTTTCCACTTTACATTAACCAACCAGATTACCTTATTTCGTAGTTGCTTTTCCTTTCTATCCAGAATGTCCACAGGCTCTTCAATATACTTTAGACGATTATCAACCTCGATGTCCGACATCGGCACGTGGGCTGTGTCGTCAGCCAAACACTTTCGCAAGTGTGACACGTGGAAAGTAGGATGAATCCCACTCAGCTCATCAGGTAGATCCAATCTATACGCCACTTCCCGTACCCTTGACAAGATATTAAACGATCCAACGAACCTCGGACTCAGCTTGCCCCTTTTACAAAAAAATGGATTATCCCTTTCTAGGGAGATACTTTAAGTAGCACAAGATCTCCGGCCAGGAGTTCGAGGGATCTTCGCCTCCGATCGGCGTAAGATTTCTGCCTATCGTGTGTGGCTTTCATTCGTGCCTTAATCTAATCAAACTTATCGTATGTAGCTTTGACAACTTCCAAACTCCCAAATTCCTTCTAACCAATTTCCCCCCAACATAGCGGAGTTCTACATCGCCTCCCATACAACATCTCGAAGGGCGGCATGCCTATTGAAACACCCTACTTTTATCAGAGTTATTATGTGGAAATTGGTCCCACAATTTTCAAAACCCGGTCACTAAAGTGGCACAACTATATTTCATTAAAATATTGTTTTACATGTAATATTACACTTGTACAATCTCTAGGGACTCTCTTACTCCGACAGGCCAATGTCCTCAGGAAGCTTTATTCGACGTGCTTTTTTCGTACAGTGTTTGAGAACATTTTTACATTAGCTTACGCTAAGTAAGTACACTGCTTGTTTCTTTTATACGGAATCTTTTAGATTCCTTGTTCAAGTTTTACCAGGCATACATGCCCCCATGACTTTCATAGGACGTACCCCAAGTCACGTCATTCGTTAAATTTTAGACACGACCCTCCCCATAGGCTGGAAATCCTGTCACAAGACCCGCCTCGCAGGCTACACATCTTGATTATAAGGCCCGCCCCATAGGATCACACCTTATTTCATCCTCGAGACTTGCCCCGTAGGTTGGACATCTCATTTCATTTCTTTCTTATTGAGACCCGCCCTGTGGGCTTGACATCTCATTTCATTGGGATCTTGAGTATCGTAGACTCACAGCCTCCTAATGTATCAAGCATTTATTTTTCTCATGCTTGTTTATGCTTGATTTAATCCCAACCAGTCCTCATCTTAAAACTTTGTAACGGTTTCTCCACGAGGCACTAAAGAGGTTTATATATAGGGTGTACCAACGGTGTACCCACCACCCCTTTAACACTTCGTAAGTACTCCGTTATTCCATTTTAGGGTTTAGACTCGTTCCCATCATACATTCATATTTAGCACGTATTATCATGCTTTCACATATTCACATTCATCACATATTGCATGATTACTTATCATGCATAGTATGATCTCATGTCATACTTTCATCCCGTCCCTACCCTAATTCCTCATAAAGGTTTCTACATGTTACGTTAAAGAGGCTTATATATAGGTTGTACCAGCGGTGTACCTACCACCCCTTTAATGTATTATGAATACTCCTTTATTTGGAATTAAGACTTTCCATTATGTATTTATGTATTCACGTATTCCCTTTTTTTTAGCATGCATTCGTGCCATACTATTTATCTTTAGTCTATACCCCAAACCTTTGTAATGGTTTCACCTCGAGGTATTAAAGAGGTTTATATATAGGGTGTATCAGTGGCATAATTACCACCCCTTTAATAACTCCTGGATACTCCATTATTCTAGTTTAGTGTTTAGACTAACCCTTCATTACCCCGTACCTTAGTTCCACACATAATCATGTAATCACATAATATTTATCTAAGGTACTGGTCCAGTGTACTTACTATAATCTCAAGTTGTTTCCTAGGCTCGGTTTCACGCTTAAACGTCTTTTCGGAATTCGTTCGTAACTTTAACGCACCACACACGTAACCACCACGCTTGTAACCGCCCCTCTAATCCTTCTTCATTCTACATGCTTGTGTGTGAATGTTTGTGTGTTTGGGATGATTCCCAAATGAATGGCAATGTTCCTCTATTTATAGGCCGATCTACGTACTGGTGGAGGACCATTAAGCAGGGTTGTAGCGGTCCGCTACCGCCCTTCTGCTAGCTGTCTGGTATAGTCCCCACGTAGCGGACCGTTAAGCGTTTGGGTAGCGTTCCGCTACTGACGTAATCCACATAAGTCATTGATACGTGCTATTTTATATATATATATATATATATATATATATATATTTCATGCATGTTTGACATCTATTTTAAGCATTTTATTAATAAATTCAAGTGAGCTGATGCTTAATTAGTTTATATATGAATTTTGTAGGTTTCAATTGAATACGAGCTCAAACGAATAATTTGGAGTGACTAAAGTTGGACAATGGAGAGTTGGAGGAAGTACAACAATTTTGGGTCAAATAATTACTTAATGGGCTAAATTTGAATTACATAGATTGTATTAGAATTTAAGTGGGTTGAGTGGGCAAGGTCATAAAGAAAATAAAAGAATAAATATATATATATATATATATATATATATATTTGGAATTGGAGAGAGCCGTGAAGGTCAAAGGAGGTCACGACGAAAATTAAGAATTGGAATTGTGCACGAAAAACTAGGGGAGAAACTTACGACAGAAGGTTGAGTACAAAGCAATTGTGTAGCGGCTGTTTGGAGAACGATCGGAAAGAAGAAACAAACAGAATGTGAAATCGTGATTTGGGATTTCAAAGCACACATAAACATCAAAGCTTGCGCCAACGAAGGAATCAACAAGCAAGTAAGCACACACGTGAATATTAATTAAAGCAAGCAGTCAGGTGAATTTAATTTAAGCTATCAGACAACTTAATTATTTTCTATTTATGATTAACATTTATATTGACTTTTTAGTTTCTATTTTTCTCATGATTGGCTAAACCTGTTAGCTACCTAGGTGACGATGAATAATTGTGTTTGATCGATTTTCTTTTGGTTACTATTTGATGGATTAATATTTGAGTAAAGAATCTGTTTACAATTGGTTTGATGTGCATGCGTATTTGGATATGATTTATGATTAATTATTGTTCCATATGTATCTTTGTGAATGCCTTTCATGTACAGATGCATATTAGGTTGCTTACTGTGTGTTTGTGACTAGTTTATGGTTTTTGATCGATCAAATCCATAGGACCAATAGTTGAGAGTTTAGAGGGTTTAAGTATTCTACTTACTTCAATAGTTGAGATGTGCGAAGTAGTCGGGTTGTCTTTGGTATTAGGTTTTTAGGTGTAAAAGCTCTGAGAGGAGGTTTCCCTAGAATCCTTAGTATTATTTGCTATCCCGTGTCTTAACGAAAATTTACAGGTTATTCCTTGCACTATAGGGTGTATTGAGATAGGGAGGCTGAGAGTTAAATTATCTTGTGAGTACTTAAGTATTGTGGAAATAGCTGAGAGATGATCCACTAACCAGTGCACTTTACACTCCTCTTAGGGTTTCCTTTTTGGTTACACCCGGAGAATGATAAGGGATCCACTAGGTTGTCCGAGGGTGTAGTATTTTAATATCCTGGTTCCCTCAGAGTTTCCATTACCAAGAGAGAGTCGTGATTTACATTTAGGATTCTAAACCTGGGTAGTGTTTCCCAATCCTTGACTTCATCTAAGTGTCTTAAGCATTGTGTGGAACTTAGCAGTCTAAGTTCTGTTTAGTTTGTTGGATTAAGAATCATAAAACAAACCCCCCTAATATAAATCAGTCAGTTAGTTGAGTCAGAGTCTAGTTAAGTGTCTCTAGTGTCTGATGGGTTCGATATCAGGACTTCCATTAGTCTTTTACTGCAGTAGATAGGTACACTTGCTGTTCTGTGGTCTAGTATTTAGGAAAGTCTAGAGTTTATTAGAGTGTCTAGGTTAGGTTAATTTAGGTAAATTTTATAGACCATATTTAGCACATCAGTCATCTGCCATGTGTCACCTGCTTGTAACCCGGACCATTTTGCGGCTAGCGGACCGTTACACGCCCCGGTAGCAGTTCGCTATAGGGCTTAGTCAACATACATGAGTCTGACGCGTGTCATTCTCTCATCATTTCCTTAACCTGCACGTGGCGGACCGCTAAGAGGCTTGATAGCGGTCCGCTACCTTCCCAACTTCTATATTTTTACACTTTTAGCCTCTGAACTTTGGACTAATTGCAATTCAACCCTTGTACTTTATATTTTCTTGAAAATTGGGGTGTTACAACTCTCCCCCCCTTAAATTAGGTTTCCTCCTCGAAACATGTTAACTTTGGAGTAAGTGAGGATAATTATTTCCCATTTCTTCCTCATTTTCCCAAGTCATCTCCGATCCTTTCTGTACCTCCATTGCACAAACACTTGTTTGATAGTCTTATGACGTAACTGCTTTTCCTTAGTATCAAGAATCCGGATCGGTTCTTCAACATAAGTCAGTTTTTCATCAACCTCTATTTATCCCAGAGGTACATGTGCAGTCTCGTCCGCCAAACACTTCCTTAAATAAGATAAGTGGAATGTATTGTGTATCTTATTTAATTCTTCAGGTAGCTCTAGCTGGTAAGCCACTTTTCTGACCCGCTTAATGATTTTGAAAGGACCGATGAATCATGGACTTAGCTTGCCATGTTTCTTAAATTGAATCAGGCATTTCCAAGGATATACTTTTAATAGGACGTAATCTCGTTCTTGGAATTCTATTAGTCTACGTCTCTTGTCTGCATATGACTTTTGTCTATCCTGTGCAGCTTTCAAACGAACTCTGATCAGGTTAAGCTTTTCAGTTGCAGCCTGAACAATTTACTTTTCTTTCCAATTCTTTCTGCCTAATTTCTCCCCAACACACGGGGGTTCTACATCTTTTGCTACATAGCATATCATATGGTGGCATACTAATTCTGGAATGGTAGCTGTTATTGTATGAGAATTCTGCTAACGGTAGATGATTATCCCAACTTCCACCGAAATCAATTATACAAGTACGTAGTAAATCTTTGAGAGTTTGTATCGTTCTCTCGCTTTGACCATCAGTCTGAGGGTGATATACCATACTAACCAATAATCTAGTTCCCATCTCTTCATGGAATTTCTTTAAGAAACGTGAAGTGAAACGAGTATCTCGATCAGAGACAATCGAAACTGGCACTCCATATCGTGAAATAATCTCTTTTATAAACAAGTCAGCTAACTTCTTTGAAGAGCATGTCTCATGTATTGCTAAGAAAAGAGCACTCTTAGTTAGCCAATCCACAACCATCCAAATGGTATCATAACCCTTAGTTGTTCCCACTTCCATTATGGGATTTCTTGTGGTTGTAATCTTCCATATGGCTTCTGATTTTCTGCTTTTACTTGCAAACAAGTCAACCATTTAGCCACATATTTCATGATATCAAATTTCATATTAGGCCACCAATAATCTTTGCGTAGATTTTGGTACATTTTTGTAGTACTCGGATGAATTGAATATCGTGATTTACGAGCTTCGTCGAGTATTTTAAGTTTAAACTCACCTGATCACGCTTTCGAAATACGACCGAATCTAGTCTTGACTTTATACTCATTTTCTTCCAGAAATCTATTCTGACCACCATTCTTTCTTGACATTCTCACCTCTTAATGTTTCGATTTGCACGTCTCGAAATTGGCTCATGAAATCAGGAGTTATTAGTAATTTATATGCTTTCACCAGAATGGGATGATGCTCTTCCTTACGGCTCAAAGCAACGGCTACTACATTAGCTTTTCCAGGATGATACAAAATTTCATAGTCCTAATCCTTGAACAGTTCTAACCACCTTCGTTGTCTCATGTTCAAATCTTTCTGGTCAAAGAAATACTTAAGACTTTTGTGGTCTGTGTAAAACATACACTTCGTCCCATACAGATATTGCCTCCATATTTTTAGCGCGAAAACTACCACAACTAATTATAGATCATGGGTTGGATAATTTGCTTCGTGTGTCTTTAGTTGTCGAGAGGCATAGGCTATTACCTTTCCTCTTTGCATCTAGACACATCCTAACCTAAGCCTTCAGGCATCAGATTATACCACAAAATCTTCCACTCCTTCTGGCAGTGCCAGAACCGGAGCTTATGTCAATCTCTCTTTCGGTGTTTGGAATGCTTTCTCTTGTTCTGTATTCCATTCATACCTTGAACTCTTTCGAGTCAGTTTAGTCAATGGGGTGGCCATCTTGGAGAAGTCCTGAATGAATCTTCTATAATAGCCTGCTACCCCAAGAAACTTCTAACATCTGACGGATTTTTAGGTGGAGACCATTTCATTACAGCCTCTACTTTTGATGGGTCCATTGAGATGCCTTTCGCATTTACAACGTGGCCCAAGAACTAAACTTCTCTTAATTAAAATGCACACTTTGAAAATTTTACGTACAGCTTTTCCGTTCGTAAATTTGTTAGAACTTCATGAAGATGTTGTGCGTGTTCTTCTTCAATTTTCGAATATATCAGAATATCATCAATAAAGACAATCACAAATTTGTCTAACATTGGTCGGCATACTCTATTCATGAGATCCATGAAAACTGCAGGAGCATTCGTCACTCCAAAAGGCATCACAAATTCGTAATGTCTGTAACGAGTTTTGAATGCAGTCTTAGGCACATCCTCTTCTCGTACCTTGACTTGGTGATAACCGGATCTCAAGTCGATCTTAGAAAACCAATTAGATCATTGCACCTGATCGAACAGATCATCAATTCTAGGTAAGGGATTCTTGATGGTCATTTTGTTCAAGTCTTGGTAGTCTATACACATTCTCATACTACCGTATTTATTCTTGACAAAAAGATTGGTGCACTCCATGGGGACACACTCGGACGTATAAATCCCTTGTCTAACAACTCGCAGTTGTGACATTAATTCTTTCATTTCATTGGGTGCTAGCCGGTAAGGAGCCTTAGCCACCGGTTTAGCTTCCAGAATTAGGTCAATTGTGAATTCGATCTCTCTCTCTCTCTCTTAGGTGGAGCACCTGGGAGTTCGTCAGGGAATACGTCAAGAGTTCATTCACAATTGGAATTTGATCTAGTTCCTTCTCTTTCATATTTACATCAGCTACGTAGGCTAATACTGCCTGGTGACCTTGCCTCACGTAGCATTTTATCTTAGCCATCGTACACAACGTAATCTGGTTCCATCGTTCGCCAATGACACTAACTTATTTTCATGTAGATGTCATGAATCGTATAATCTTTTGTTTAAAGATAACCGTTGCAGAATGGGAGGATAACCAGTCTATTCCATTGATCACTTCAAATTCTTGCGTCATCATTGGAATCAAGTCGACAAAATATTATTCTCCTTTGATAAGTAATCGGCAGTCTCGGCATATTTCAGTTACTACGCAATTCTTATCACTTGTGATTTCAACCTCTAATGTCTTAGCCAACTTACTTTTATCGAAGTTTCCAGAATTTACAAATTTCATTGAAATAAACGATCGACTAGCTCCCGCATCGAATAAACACAAACATGTATGGACTTAAAGAGAAAGGTACCTGATACGACGCCAGGGATCTCTTTTGCTTCCTTAGTAGTAATTTTAAAGGCCCTACCCCTTTCCTTCGATCCGTTTCATTTCATTGTCTTCTACTCTCGATCCTTCTCTAGTCTTTTCTATCCGTGGTCTTAGCTTAGGACATTCTTTGCTGAAATGCCCTGGCTTGTAACAATTGTAGCATAATCGAGTTACACTCATACACTACAATGCAATGTGTCCAACCTTCCCACACTTACTACAATTGAGAGGCTTGAACCGACACCCTCCCGGATGCCTCTTCCCACAAACTTTACATTCCCTCACTTCCTTCCTTGGAGAGGGACCACCTCTTGGTTTCCTGAATTTGAATTTCTTAAGAGGCATAGGATATGGATAACTCTTTCCTTTCCTCTTACCGTCTCTTTCTTCCTGCTTATTTAGCTCCGCCTCACGTTCTCGGGTCTAATCAATCATTTCTTCCAGGTTCGCAAACTTGGATGGACGAATAAACACTCTAATCTTAGCTTTCATAACGAGATGGTATCGTGTCATCCCCATCTCAGGAGTTGTCAACAATGTAGGACAGAATCTGGCCTTATCGAAGAAGATGCCAATAATCTCATCCACTGATTCCTTCGTTTGACGAGGTTGAAGAGACTCCTCGATAATTCTTTCAATTGGCGCTCGCGGGCAATAGTGCTTCACGAAGATATCTTTAAATTATTCCCACTTCATCTCTTTAATTCTATCTCTCCCTTACTCTCTCTTCACCACTCCCCACCAATCGTCAGCTCTTTCTTTTAATTGGTTAATGGAGAATGTCACCTCATATTCCTTCTCGCAATGGCACGTACCAAATACCGTTTCCATTGCAGCTATCCATCTCTGACTTTCTAAGGGATTAACTGCTCCCTTGAATTCCATCGGGTTGCATGTCATAAAGTCCTTGTATGTGCAACGGGTTGACTTTGCATCAACCACTGGATTTCCACCTTCTCCATTATGAGGTTTCTCGACCTCTTTATGATTCTCAAACCAACTCTCCAAGAAACTATGTACTTAATCTTGCATAATCAGAAGATTTGCAATGAACGCCTTTCCTACTTCAAACATGATTTCTCTCCGGATATTTTTCGGGACTTGTTCAACTTTGTTCTCATCGGGAGGAGGAGACGCAGCTCTCCCATGGCTCCCTTTATCATGTATTTGTCGTTCAGCCATTTGTTTGCTGAGATATGAATTCGTTTAATTTCTCACTTTTCTATATAGTCTAGGGTTTCACATTACAGCCTCATGTTGTTCTATCCCTATTTAATCATTCTAGGGTTTCACATAAGGCCCATTCATGTATTTTCCATGTATGCAGATTCATTTATGCACTTTAAGCATTCATATTCATATTCCCGGCTTACTATCTGGTAATATAAGTTATCATATGATGTTTGCCATATCATGATGGTCCCATACATTAACTCTCATACTATCCAGGTATGATATAATATATGTTACACTTCATGATACTCCCAACTATCACATGAAGCTTATCTCATATAAAGTTCATCCCACATATACTCACACTTCTATTTCTAGCACTGGAATCTTAAACATACCTGCTTCATCGGACGGCCTCAGATTGAATCACTATTCATATCATGAGAACTTATAGTTTAAGTTTAAGTACCATTCTGATACTCAAATCCCTCAAACCATGATCGGGTAAGAACTTGAAACACCCTACTTTTATCTTATTATTTTATCAAAGTTATTATGCGGAAATTGGTCCTAGATTTTTCAAAACTTGGTTACTAAAGTGGCGCAGGTATATTTCATTAAAATATTGTTTTACATATAATATTATATTTGTACAATCTCTAGGGACTCTCTTACTCCGATAGGCCATGTCCTTAGGAACACTTTGTAACACCTCAAAAATTACCTGGAAAATAAAGGACTAAACTTGCCAAATTTCAAAGTTGAGAGGCTAACATGGACATATTTCAAAATACAAGGACCAAAAATGAAAAATTTGGAAAATTAGCCTGTAACGGGCCGTCACCCCAGATAACGGACCGTTACGACAATGACGGACTGTCACCAAATCATAACAGTCCGTGCCGCAATACTGTAGGCGGTTTAGGATTTTTGACACGTGTCCGCTGACTCAGCACTCGTGACAGACCGTCACGAACCATAAAGGTCCATTAAGTGGTCCACAAGATCGTGGTCACCAATCAAAAGGGTGACGGACCGTCACCCCCTGTCACGATCCTTTACGAACCTGGAGTTTTCCTTATAAATATATGGTCGATCTCAGAGCATTTCACACAGCTTACACACCTCAAAAACACATACAAACTTCTGGAGTTCCGATCCCGAGCCACGGTTCGCGTATGAGAGTCCGGTTTCTAGCGTTTCGACCCCAAATTACCGTAGATAGTGATGATGTAAGGTTCCGACCAACTGATAAGCTTTGGTTATATACCATTAAGCTAGGTTTGTGTAATTAAGTAATGTCATTATATATCTAGGAGCTTTGTCCGAAGTGTTTGTCATAATTCACATACAATATATAGGATCGGTAAATACAAGATGGTTCTATTCCAGTTGAGATTGGCGAAAACAACCACAACTTAATCAAAGTAAACAAGTAAACACAAGAAGTACTGATAAATGCAATTTGTATTAAGCTTAAATGGTTACAAGATTACAGAGAAAACTCTAAGAAAAGCACTAAGATACAATGACTCTAAGTACTGCTTATATAGTAACTTAGAATCAAGACAAACCCTTGATTCTAAGGACCAGATCTAACACAAACCGTTGATCTTGTATTGAAGCTATTCTACATGTATAGACAATAATAATAACTATGCTAGTTAACTTTATTCAAACGTCTTCTAAGGCATCATTGCTTGCATGCTTGGAGAAGAGCGTTGTTGTCTTTTATTGTCTTGTACCAATGACATTCTTTCTGCGTGGAGTGTGTCAGTGTAGCAGCAAAAAGTTGTTAGTGGTAATGGTTGCTTTATCAAGAACAGTCAGCTGCAACGTTTGATCTTCAGTGTAGATGGCTATCAGCTACAACTTTGGAGATCAGCAGCATATGCCTATCAGCTGCAACTTTGGAGATCAGCAGCATATGCCTATCAGCTGCAACTTTGGTTTCAGCAGATAAGGCCTATCCGTAGCAGATTTGTTCTTCCGCAGAAGAACAAGTATCTGCTACAGATAAGCTTATCCGCAATAGTTTGTTGGTCAGCAGCAATCTCTGAAGTAAGCAGCATTTGTACTTAGAGAATTTTGTAGTCATCAGTATTTATTTCTACAAACTCCCCCTAGACTAATGCTACCAAAACTCTCTTACTGCTTTTGTTGCTGAAGCTTTTGCATGTTGCTGACTATTCTTTCAACCTCATATCCTATTTGGTCCTTGCTGGGATTGTTAAGAGGAAGCTTAGATAGAGTCTTGATGTCTTTGCTTGCCATTTTGAAGATAGCCTTGCTTGAACACCTCTTCTTTTGTCCTTTAACATCTGTAAGTGTGAATTCGTCCTTTTCAGCATTGTAGGACCAGCTAATGAATGGAGAGTGGGATTAGAGAGGTTTGGCATCAATAATTTCATCTTTGCTGGGGTTGAAGTGATGTTTGATCACCAGCAATAGATGTCTCCCACCTTCATTCTCGGGCTCATGAGCTTCACCCAGCTCCATTATTCTTCTTAGATCTGAATCTGGAAGTTGCAATATCTCATCAACAGTTGTATAGATTGATCTTTTTACTTTTGTCCTCCCCCTGAAGACTTCAAACCATTTCTCTTTTGTGCTGTAGGACCAGATGACGATTTCTCTTGGGTCTTCTAGTTTGGTAGTAGGTTTGCTTTTCTTCTTAGGAGGTTGTTGATGAGTAGGAGCTGGGTGTGAGGATTTGGACTTTGTGGGTGGAGAGGAGGGAGGTCTAGGATGGAAAGTGGAAGGTTGTTGGATTGAGGAAGTGGTGGATGTGGGGAGAAGGCTTGGATTTCTTTGGTTTCCTACCTTCTTCTTGATTGATTACCTTCTTCTTTGAGCCTTTCTTCCCCAGTCTTTCTTCCTCTTCCTTCTTGACTTTAATGTCAAGGGCTTGCAGGTTCATGAAATTCATGGGACCCAGCCCTTTTCCACTCTCTCCTCTAGCCTTAAGGAAGTCAATCATGACCTTCCTTTCTTCATGGGATCTTCTGTTAAAGGCAATGGTCTTCTTGGATTTTTGTTAGGATTTTTCTTCTTCTTCAGACCTTTTCTTGTTTGCCAATTGACCCTGCTGACCCATGAAGGCTCTGTAGATTTCTTTATTTGATAGTTTCTCAAGGTAGTCAGCATCCTCACCTTGAGAAATCAGAGCCTTTATCCACTCCTCTCTCATTTCTTTGGCTAGTTCAGAATCAGTTATTCTGAACTTGGCCTCTTCCTTCTTCTTCTTCTCTCTTTCTTCTTCTTCTTTATTAAATTGTTCCTGCAGTTGAAGAGCAAGAGTTTATTCTTCTTGAATTTGATAGACTGTAGGAATCTTGACTTTCAGATCATCCAGCTGTTTAGCATACAACTGGATCTGTTGTTCTCTTAGGAGAATGGCTATTTTTCTGTCTTGAGCTTTTCGTAATTTAGCCATCTCCTCTTCTTATCTTTTTCTTATTCTTTTCTTCTTTTCTTTCTTCTCCTTAACTATCCTTTCTTCATCTTCTTTTGTCATGAGTCCCTTCCCCTTGTCGTTGCTGGATGCCTCTGCTTCAGCTTCATTGACCACAACAGTAGACGTAAAGGGTGCTGTTTGGATCTCAGCTTTAGCTTCATTGGCATGATGAGGAGTAGACACAAAGGAAGAAACTGCTTCACTCTCTTCTTTTTGCCATTCACCCCCATGTTGAGCTTTAAAAGCCTCTTTGACATTCTGAGCAGCCACTCTTCTTGACTCTACTGTTGCACTTAGTATAACAGTTGGTGAGGAGGGCAAGGATAGATCTGAGTCAGAGTCATTCATTGCAGATGATTCCTCCTTATAATGAGAAGCCTTGATGAGTTTGATCATTTCTTGACTTTCTAAGGAGTTGATGTTGCAGCTGACCTTGTGCAGGAAGTATGAAGGTAGGAGTAGGATCTCTTTGATGTTGATTAAGAGAGAAGATCCATTACTTAGGAAGAAGGTGAAGTCAGAGGAATCAGTGCTCACCCATCTAGCACTTCCAAGTCCCTGACCATTATGTTGTACAGGAATCTTTGCCAGCAGATAACTTCTTCTTCAGTTAAAGCACTGCTCCTGATTAGGTCAAGTCTTCTTGGAGCCAGTCTTTGTTCTGCTGTTGATGAAGATTCAGGATAAGCCATCATATTTGCTTCTTTTAGTGGTCTTTCAAACCAGGGCATATTACCATCCATTAAGTCATAGAACCTACTGATTGCAAGTTCTGCTAAGAGATCTGATGAAGTGTTGATACATCTTTTCAGATACAGATTAAAAACCTAGAGGGCATTAAGAGTGTTCCAGTTTAGCTCTTCTACTCCACTAAACTCCCATCCAATCCAGAATCTCTCAGCTATGCCATCATACCCCCAAGCTAGAATGGAGTCGAATTCTAGCTTGTTTGAAGTTAGTGAGAATTGGGGAGTAGATGTTTGACTTATTATGGCTGCAGCTTCAGGAAGTATGCTGAATGATGGAGGTGTTTCTTCATGGAGAGTTTCATCTTGCAGCACCTCATCAACAGCTCGGACAATTAACTTCCAATCCTTAGTGATATCTTTCTCTTCATCTACTGAGTCTGGCAAGTCATGGATTTGAACAAAAGCAGGTTTGTATAGCGAACTTTGAAACACAGTCTGCTCTTGTATCCATTCTTCTAGGCTGTCCGCATCATCTTCCTTGGTGATTACTTCCCCCTTTTTGGTTGCATCAGTGCATAAAGTGTTATCTGTTTGAGTGCCCACTGATATAAGGGAGGGAGTAGTCACATATGGGCATTGATGGGCTTCATGCATAGAGACTTGGTGCCTTAGTTTGGACACTTCAGCCTCTAGCATAGCCACTCTGGCCGTCAATTCCAAATTATGAAGTTTTAGTCTGTCCTCATCCACGGTTGTGGAATCCTTGGAGCTAGATAGGGCCTTAGGCCTAGCCTCTGCATCCCCATCACCCTGGTTTTCTTGGAGCCTGGGATTCCTCTTAGTGAAGAGTGTTTCAAAGAAAACATCTTCACTGTGAGTTGCCGTGGTTAGGGTCTTAGCTATGTTGTCACTGTCCTCCTGGGCAGTTGATGTACCAAGAGTAGTGACAGCCCTTTCCACATTCACTCTATTAGAACCACCAGAATGAACCTTCTTGGGTGATGAACTTGGGTTGGGTGCATCAGCAGCCAGGTCAATCAATACCTCTAAGATAGTAGTTGTTGGAGAAGCTATATCATCTTGACAAGGTACCTCTGCACTTAAGTTCAGGGAAGAAAAATAATGGAATGGCTCAGAAGGTTGTTCTATGGATCCGGGATGTGATCCTGATCCTAATAGAGAGGCTTCCAAGGAAGTCTCTCTAATGTTGTTGCTATCCCTTTTGATATTCTCACCAAAATTTTGGGATTCTGAATGAGGGCTTTGAGGTTTGGATTGGGCCTTTGAAACAAGAAGAGAAGGAGTCTTCTTGCTCCTCTTTCTAGTATATGTTGTTGCAACTGGGGCCCTTTGTTCCAGTTGAACGATAAAATCCGAAACAGATGTAAGTAATTTTTGTACATGTGCATCCTTAGTAGTATGCACAGGGGTTCGAATAGTGGAAGCAGATGGTTGTTTAGGATGTGAGGTGGAGGGTGTGGGATCAGTATCAGCTGGGATTGCTAAACTATCACCCTGGGTACTTTGTATGTTCAACATTGTAGATAACAATGGAACATTGACCCCGGAGAACTTTTTGGAAACAGTTCTCATACTTTGAAAAATATTATTTTTATGACCCAACATGATGTAGATTCTTGCAGGTTTTGAGAGTTCTTTTAGTTCCTGGTTGAAAACCTCCTGCAAGAATCTGGGGTACATAAAAATTGTTGCTTTGCACCCTCTTGAAGGTTATATCTCAAACCCTCAAGGATGAGGTGTGCAAAGTTGAATCCTTGATTAGTAATCATACCGTGAACAGCAGAGGCAAGTGTAGAGCTCACTTGATGCCATCCACTTCTCTTCTGAGATATGCATTGTAGAAGAGTGTGGCAAAGATACTTCCATGGAGGGCCCATCAGTTCCTTCTCGATTGTGTACTCATTTTTATTTCCAGTGTACCCTATGGATACAAAGGTCCTCATGTATTCTTCTTTTGAGTATGAGATGGCTACCCCTCCATCTTGAATCTGAAGATGTTTTCGAAGAGTAGCTTTAGAGAAGATGATGTCCTTGCCGTCTACCTTGGCTTTTATTTGGGGAATCCCCTATTCGGTAGAGTAGACGGCGGTATTCCAAAAATCCTCCATATGAGGAATATATATGGTAGGGTTGACGGTGAGTGCATGGTGTATTTTTGATCGACAGAGAAAGTCGACCATGTCATCGAAACCATCGGACTTCTTCCCTTTTGTTAAGTATGCCGTAAGGTTGTGATAGGGGGAGAACTTATCATCAGGATTGTTGATGTCTGCCATTTTTGTTGGATTTTGGAGGGAAAGAGGAAGGTTTTGAAGAGTGGTTAGGAGTGGAAGGCTTTGAATGTTGTGGGGGCTTGAGAAAAAGTGATGGGAGTTAGGGTGAAATTGAATGTGAAGGGGTGGTGAAGAAATTTGATTTGTTATTATAACGGCAGAGGAGGGAAAAAGCAAAATGACTTGTACAGTACAACCTTATTCACTTTTTACTTTTACAGCTGTAATACACCGAGGCAGTCATGGTAACGACTGACGGTAATTTTTTACAGCAGGTAAAAGTTAATTTGGACTTAAGTTTACCCATCAGCAGAAAACTTGTATATTGTGGATGGTTAAGCCTGTCCGCTGCAAGTTTGGTTGCTGCGGAAGGTTAAGTCTGTCAGCAGCAAATACTATTGCTGCCGATGGATGTATTGATCCGCAGCAAGGGAGTTGCTGCTGACTGCCTTAAAGCTATCCGCAGGAAACTTGTTCCTGCTGATAACTTAAAGCAGTTAGAGGAAAAATCTTTGCTGCTGATTATTAAACCTGTCAGCAGCAAAAATAGATGCTGTTGACTTGTAACTTTTATTTATAACAAAAGACAAACATATTTACATAACAGAATTTCAGAAAAAGATTTTTATCAAAGTTCATCATACCAATAGATTCAACTAAATATCTAAATCTAGCTTCATCAAAAGGTTTTGTAAACAAATCAGCATATTGCTCATTGGTATGAACTTTGGTTAAAATAATTCTCTTTTTCTCAGCTTGATCTCTTATGAAATGATACCTGATGTCAATGTGCTTTGTCTTGGAGTGCTGCACCGGATTGTTTGTGATTGGTATAGCACTCATGTTGTCAATGTGAATGGGAGTTGCCATGAAAGTCATCCAATAACTCAGCACTTGATTCTGTATCCAGATGACTTGAGCGCATCAACTTGAAGCTGCAATGTATTCTGCTTCTACTGTAGAAGTTGAAACACATGTTTGCTTCTTGCACTGCCTTGAAATCAGTCTCCCTCCCAGAAATTGACACCCCCCTGATGTGGACTTTTTGTCCAAGTTGCATCCCCCGTAATCATTATCAGTGTATGCATACAGGTTGAACATATCATTTTTAGAGTACCATAGCCCAAGTCTTGGGGCTCCCTTTAGGTATCTGAAAATTCTCTTGACAGCTTGAAGATGTGAAATCTTTGGAGCTTCTTGGAATCTTGCACAGAGACATACTGCAAACATGATATCTGGCCTTGAGGCAGTGAGATACATGAGAGACCCTATCATTGCACGGTACTGATGTTGATCAGTGTCTTGACCATCTTTGTTTGGAATCAGCTGATGGTGCACTTGCATAGGGGTTCTTGCAGTAGAGCAGTCAGCCATCTTGAATCTTTCCAGAATGCTCTTAACATATTTGGATTGGCTGATGAAGATTCCATTTGGGACTTGTTTGACTTGAAGACCCAGAAAGAAATTTAGCTCACCCATTGAGCTCATTTCAAACTTTGAGTGCATCAGGATCTTGAAGTCTTTACACAGCTTCTTCCTTGTTGATCCAAAGATGATGTCATCTACGTAGATTTGAACCAGTAAGATTTCCCCCCCTTCATCTTTGATAAACAAGGTATGGTCAATGGCACCTCTTCTGAAGTTGTTGCTTAGTAGATATCCAGACAAAGTTTCAACCCAGGCTCTTGGAGCTTGATGTAAGCCATATAGAGCTTTGTCTAGTTTGAACACTTGGTTAGTATGTGCAGGATCTATAAAGCCTGGAGGCTGTTTGACATATACTTCTTCACCAATCTTCCATACAGAAAGGCACTCTTGACATCCATTTGATAGACCAGGAAATTCTTGGATGCAGCATATGCCAGGAAGATTCTGATGGCCTCTAGTCTGGCAACAGGAGCAAAGACTTCATCATAGTCAATTCCCTCTTCCTGAGTGTAGCCTTGAGCTACAAGTCTGGCTTTATTCTTGACTACAATGCCTCTTTCATCTTGATTATTCCTGAATACCCATCTTGTGCCAATGGCAGATTGACCAGGTGGAAGATCAACAAGCTTCCAGACATCTTGTCTCTTGAATTGCAGCAACTCTTCCTGCATTTCCTCAATCCAACTGCTGTGTTGCAGAGCTTCATCTATCTTCTTTGGTTCCACCTGAGATAGAAAGCATGAAAACAAACATATATTGGCCTCATGAGATTTGCTTTTTGTTAGAACTCCTTGGTGAACTTGGCCAATAATGTTTTCTTGAGGATGTTGCTTGTGGATCCTCTGTGCTGGTACCACTTCCTGCTGTATCCCTTGCTGAAGATTGCTTTGATTTTGATCAGGGGTCTCTTCATTCATGGTGGAAAAGTCTTCAACATCAATAGCCACATCCTTATTTTTAGCAATAGTATCTTTAGCATTTACCGAAGAGTCATCTTCCAAATGTTCAGTTCCAGACAGGCTGCTGCTGGTGACATTGGAGAGTCTTGTTCCGGCTTCACTTGCTTCAACGGCTTCCACAACTGATGGAGGATCAATGGATGGTCTTTTCAGACTGATAGAAGGTTTAGGTGAAGGAGGTAGACTCCATAATTGAGAAGATGAGAGGCTTATTTGGGTGAAGGAGTCTATGTCAAAAAGCCAGTTTGGGCCTTTTCCCTGTTCACAGACAATGTGTTCTGTGCATTCCACATTGGTTGATTCTTTCACAATTCTTGTTCTTGAGTTGAATACTCAGTAGGCCTTGGATTGAGAGGAATAACCCACAAAATATCCTTCATCAGATTTGGCACCAAACTTAGGAAGAACCCCAAGTGTGATCAGAATTGTGCATGGACATCCAAAAGGTTTTAGAAATCCAATGTATGGAACTTTTTGGAACCATAGTTCATAGGGTGTCTTGTTGAGAGGCTTGACTATGAGAACTCTATTTTGCACATAGCAGGTTGTGCTGACTGCTTCTGCCTAAATGTGAGAGGCAGTTTTGAGTCAGCCAACATAGATCTTGCTGACTCAATTAGAGTTCTGTTTCTTCTTTCAGCAACTCCATTTTGTTGAGGAGTTCTTGGAGCACTGTATTGCCTTTCAATTCCCTTGCTCTCACAGAAACAGTTCAAAGTGTGTTCTTGAACTCTGTGCCCTGATCACACCTTATGATATTCACCTTCTGATTGCTTTGATTCTCTACCTTAAGGATGTAGGATTTGAGGATCTCAGCAGTTTCATCTTTAGTTCTCAAGAAGTATACCCATGAGAATCTGGTGTAGTCATCAGTTATCATCGGACAGTATGACTTCTTGCCCATTGACATAATATTTGTAGGACCAAAGAGATCCATATGAAGCAGTTATAGTGGAGTATCATTTGTATTCAAAGTCTTGGGCTTGTGAGAACTCTTGTGTTGCTTCCCTTTCAAACAAGCAATGCAGTGATCTTCTAGCTGGAATTCTTTATCAGGAAGCCCTCTGACAAGATTGTCCTTCACCAATTTGTTGATGGTTTTGAAGTTGACGTGGCTTAATCACCTGTGCCAGAGAGCTGATTCATCAACTGAAGCTTTTGATAGAAAACAGGATACATTGCCAGATGGAGTGACCTCATTCATGTCAAGCACATAAAGATTTTCTTTTCTCTGAGCAGTTAATAAAATCTTTTCTGGAGGAGGTTTGGATAAGCCAGGAGATAGTACAAAGCATTCTTTTTCTGTGAAGAGCATCCAATGCTTTTGATCACAGACCTGGTAAACACTCATGAGAATGAAGTCCAATTCTTTGACATAATTTACTTTATCAATACTCATTCTTTCATTTGACACAGTCCCTTGTCCAGTAATAGATGCTCCTTTTGAGTTACTCCCAAAGGCAACATATCCTCCATTGAAGTGTCTGAAGTTGGAGAGGATAGATCTGTTGCCTGTCATGTGCCTGGAACAACCACTGTCTACCACCCAGGTGTTATTCTTGTGACCTAGCTGTCCCTGCACATGAGAGAGATCTAGTTAGTGGGAGGAATCCAAGACCTTGTATCCTTGAAGAAAAGGGTTCTCGGAATTTCAGATTCAGCATGTGTGCATTCAATGGAACCAATGATGATTCTTGGAGGGATAGCTACTGAGATCTTGGCTTTCCATTGCTGAGAAGGTGGTTTTCCAGTTCTCTTTTCTCTGTCAGCAGCTGATCTTGCTTTGACTGTTGATGGATTTGCTTTATCAGCAGCAGATTTTGCTGCTGAGGATTTTAGCTTATCAGCAACAGATTTTGTTGTTGCTAATGGCTTCGGCTTATCAGCAGCAGATTTTGTTGCTGCTGAATATTTTGCTTGAGCAGCAGCAGATTTGGTTGCTGTTGAAGGCTTGTCCTTTGGTTTCTTGGGCTTCACTTGATTACTAACATTTTTGCTGGCTGCTGATGGTTCAACAACCGATGTATGCTGATCCACCACAGATGATGCAACCTCTGTAGAAGTTCTTTTGCTGGTCGGCTTTTGTTTATGAGGGTCTTGTTGAAGGATCTGGTTGAAAATGTTAAATTTACAATTTGCAGCAAAGTGGTCTGATTCACCACAGATGATGCAAGTTTGTTGAGGTTTTGACAACTGCTTCCTTGGTGGAGAAAGAGAGTTTAGGAATTGAGTTGTCTTGGCTTCAAAACTTCTTACCTGTTTGTTTTTGTTTGTCTTCTCAAAAGTATGTTGCTTGAGGTTTCTTTGCTGCTGAAGGTAGTAGAAGCAGGTGCTGGAAGTATGGTTGTATTTGCCATAGACAAAACATGATTTAGCCAGTTTATCCCTAGAAAGGTAAACATATTCCTTTCTTTTGAACAAGTCTTTGAAGTTCCAAGGGTGAGCTTTGTTGTGCTCAAAAGTGGCTTCTTCCAATGTCTTTTGAACATATGGAAATCTTTCTCCAGGCGCATGACATATGTCAAACACCTTCCTTTGAGGCTTGGAGTTGGTGGAGTTTGAAGACTGTCCCTTTGCAACAGTTAGCTTTCTTCCTTCTGGAGGATAGCTGATATTGATTTGTTTGAAAGGCATAGGAGCCGGAACAGCTGGTAAAGGGAAATGAGCACTTGTGTTAATGACTTCAAGAATAGGCGGTGCTGGTATTTGTACTGGTGATGAGGCCTCCTCAGTTTTAGTGGGCTCTGAGCAAGTTGACTCTGACGAGGTACTGCATTCTTGCACCAGTGGTTCATGCCTTGAGGGATCAAGATCTAGGTTTGCCTTTTCAAGATTTGAGAGATTGAAGCTTGGTTCATGGATGGCAACGTAGTCAGCAGGAGGTGCAATGGCTTGGTATTGTCCAGCATGATACCCCAGACCAGTTTTTACCTTGTCATGAATTTGAGCATCTAAATGTCTTTGCAGATTTTTGGATGCAAATTCATATTTGTCAACATGAACTTTCTGTTCTTCCAATTCTGTTCTGGTAGCTTTTAATCTAGCCAGTAGATCATCAATCTGAGTTTCAAGATTTTTTTGTTCATGTTTTAGTAATGAAATCTCTTTCTTTAGGCAGTTAATTTTTTCTTTATAACTGTTTTCGACTTTTGTGAATTCAGATTTCATTTGATGAAACTCTTCATTTTGATCTATAAGGTTTTGATTATGCTTTCTGTAGCCTAACACCTTATCAATACAAGCTTGGGAACAGAGATGCTCATATACCTGAGGCGGTATCTCAGTTCTGTCTGCCATAAGAGCTTGGTTGTTAGCAGGAAGATCTTCATACTGGAAGCTCCAGTCAAATTCAGAAGTTCCCACAGCTGCACAAGCTGCAGTTTGAGCTGGAGGAGTAGCTTGTTGCTGTTGTTGTCTTGGTTGGGCTTGGTGAGCTTGTCTTGATTGAGGAGCTGTTAGGTTTGCCCTAGGTGCCTTGCATTCTCTAGCAAAGTGACCCAGTTGGTTACAGTTGTAACATCTTAATTTGCTTTTATCCAAGCCAACTCTGGTGTTGGAGTTATCACTTGGAATGGGTCTTCCGGTTTTAGAGTAGAACCTTTTTGCTCTTATAGAGAGCATGGCATACGAGTGCTATATGTCCATTTCTTCTAAGTCATCTGGATGAAAGCATTCCAGATCCTCCTTGATAAAGGACATGCTTCTTGAGTTTTCAGAAACAAAAGCAGCCGAGGTTGAGGTTTGAGGAGGAGCTTCTAGGAGAAATGGTGATGTGTTTGTTTGAGAGGTTGGAGTTTGGGGATGAGTGATGATGGGAGGATAGTAGTTGCTTGACCTAGGACCTGAGTGGTTAGAGTGGAGGGCAGAAGAGGTGGTGGATGTTGAGGCTGTTTGGTAGCTTGAGCTTCTTTCTTTTGCCTGAATCATTTCTAGCTCATAGGTTTCTAGCATACCGAAGAGCTCAGTCATCTGGATAGTCTTCAGATTCTCAGTTCTTCTGATGGACACTGTGTAGAGTGTCCAGCAACTTGGTAGAGACCTGATGAACTTCTTGAGAATATCTTCATTCTCCATCTTCACCTTTGAGCACTGTAGCTCACCTACAAGATAGGTAAACCTGTTATATAAAACCGTTAGAGACTCACCTTCCTTCGAGATGAAGTTTTCATATTGCTGCTTCAGGATGTCTCTTCTGCTTTCTTTGACTTCTTCTGAACCAGTAAACATCTTTTCAAGAGCCTCCCATAGCTCTTTTGAAGTTTTGTAACCTCTGAAGTTGTGAAAAACTTCATTTGGTAAGCACATCTGGATAGCTCCCAAGGCTTTAAAGTCTACCTCCATTTTCTTGATGTCTTCATCAGAGTACTTGGAGGTTTCTTTGGGAACTAGTGTACCTTCGGAATCAGCTGAGGACACCATGGGTATGTATGGTCCATCATTAATGGATTTCCACATCCCATATTCCTGATAGCAGAAGAAGCTTTCCATTATGTTCTTCCACATATCGTAGTCTTCCCCAGACACCAGTCTTGGTGGCATGTTGATGCTTCTGTTATCTTCAAATCCATTGTTTTGAGCCATTTTGTTTGATTTGCTGATAGTGAGAGACTTTAACAAAAAGATAGTTTAGAATATAACAAAAGAATGATTAAACAAGTGTGAGTTTGTTTAATCTGTGAGCCAAAACTCTGATACCACTTGTAGGATCGGTAAATACAAGATGGTTCTATTCCAGTTGAGATTGGCGGAAACAATCACAACTTAATCAAAGTAAACAAGTAAACACAAGAAGTACTGATAAATGCAATTTGTATTAAGCTTCAATGGTTACAAGATTACAGTGAAAACTCTAAGAAAAGCACTAAGATACAATGACTCTAAGTACTGCTTATATAGTAACTTAGAATCAAGACAGACCCTTGATTCTAAGGATCAGATCTAACACAAACCGTTGATCTTGTATTGAAGCTATTCTACATGTACAGAAAATAATAATAACTATGCTAGTTAAATTTATTCAAACGTCTTCTAAGGCATCATTGCTTGCATGCTTGGAGAAGAGCGTTGTTGTCTTTTTATTGTATTATACCAATGACATTCTTTCTGCGT
Source organism: Smallanthus sonchifolius (assembly GCA_023525975.1). Taxonomy (NCBI): domain Eukaryota; kingdom Viridiplantae; phylum Streptophyta; class Magnoliopsida; order Asterales; family Asteraceae; genus Smallanthus; species Smallanthus sonchifolius. Next base: position 45,467,630 of record CM042023.1, read on the forward strand.
GGAATGTGTCAGTGTAGCAGCAGAAAGTCGTTAGTGGTAATGGTTGCTTTATCAAGAACAATCAGCTGCAACGTTTCATCTTCAGTGGAGATGGCTATCAGCTACAACTTTGGAGATCAATATCATATGCCTATTAGCTGCAACTTTGGAGATCAGCAGCATATGCCTATCAGCTGCAACTTTGGTCTTCAGCAGATAAGGCCTATTCGCAACAGATTTGTTCTTCAGCAGAAGAACAAGTATCCGCTGCAGATAAGCTTATCCGCAGCAGTTTGTTGGTCAGCAGCAATCTCTGAAGTAAGCAGCATTTGTACTTAGAGAATTTTGTAGCCATCAGTCTTTATTTCTACACAATAAGCCAAAATACTACCAAGGTGAGTTCTTAAACTGTGATGCATTTAAAATAACCATGGCTCTGTCATACTCCATTTTTAAGCATTGTTAATTTATGAAAACATTTTGAGTATCTTGAAACGATTGAACCGATTGTGTATATATATATATATATAACGCATTCTAAGCGCTTATTGTGTTTCACTTGACCCGTGGAACGGGATGTTGAATAGGACCAGTGGAACAGTCTTTTGTTATATATATATACTTAATGATTACTCATAGTTGCATATGAGAGGGGGTGGAACCCAATGACTGTATTCACGATACTTTGGTGGGTCATTTTAATAAACTATTTTAGTTTATGAATTCACCAGATTCGTGTTGACCCATTTTTATTAAATGTTTTTTAGCGCATCATAGGTAGTCAAAAGAGGAGGCATTCCAGGACTAGAACGAAATGATGAAATGAACCAGATGATGGGCTTGCCTGGAACTATAAGTCCCGAATAATATGTTCTTTGTTAGGAACAATGATAAAATGTTATGTAACATTTTGATTTCACGAATGTAAACAATGTTTTGAATGATATAATAAAAGAAAAATGGTTTTAGTTTCCGATGTGTGTTCTGTACCATGCATCACCTCTAACTAGTATCTGGGACTGGGGTGTGACAGACTTATTCCACGTGCTTTTTCCCTAAATAAGTACACTGTTTGTTTCTTTTATTATGGAATCTTTTAGATTCCTTGTTCAAGTTTCACCAGGCAGACATCCCCCCGTGACTATCATAGGACGTACCTCAAGTCAGATCATTCATTAAATTTAGACAAGACTTACCCCGTAGGCTGGACAACGTGTCACAAGACACGCCCCGTAGGCTGGACATCTTGTTTATAAAGCATGTCCCGTAGGCTGGACACGTTATTTCATCGTTGAAACCCTCCCTGTAGGTTTGACTTCTCGTTATATTTCTGAGACCCGCCCCATAGGCTGGACATCTCATTCCATTATTGAGACCCGCCCCATAGGTTGGACATCTCATTTCATTGGGATCTCGAGTATCGTAGACTCACAACCTCCCAATGTATCAAGCATTTATTTTTCTCATGCATGTTTATGCTTCATTTAATCCCAACCAGTTCTCACCTTAAAACTTTGTAGCGGTCTCTCCATGAGGCACTAAAGAGGTTTATATATAGGGCGTACCCACCACCCATTTAACACTTAGTAAGTACCACGTTATTCCATTTTAGGGTTTATGCTCATTCCCATCATACATTCATATTTAGAACGTATTATCGTGCATTCACATTCGTCACGTATTGCATGATTACATATCATGCATAGTATGATCTCTTGTCATACTTTCATCCCGTCCCTGCTCTAATTCCTCATAAAGGTTTCTCCATGTTACGTTAACAAGGCTTATATATAGGGTGTATCAGCGGCGTACCCACCACCCCTTTAACGTATCATGAATACTCCTTTATTTGGAACTAAGCCTTTCCATTATGTATTTACGTATTCCCATTTATTTAGCATGAATTCGTGCCATGATATTTATCTTTAGTCTATACCGCCAGACCTTTGTATTTATCTCGAGGTATTAAAGAGGTTTATATATAGGGTGTACCAACGGCGTACCCACCACCCCTTTAATATCTCGTGGATACTCCCTTATTGCAGTTTAGTGTTTAGACTAACCTATCATTACCGCGTACCTCAGTTCCACACATAACACAGAATCTCGTAATCACATAATATTTATCTAAGGTACCGGTCCAGTGTACTTACTATAATCTCGAGTTGTTTCCTAGGCTCGGTTTCTTGCTTAAACGTCTCTCTGGAATTCGTTTGTAACTTTAACGCACCGCATTCGTAAACGCCGCTCTAATCCTTCCTCGCTATGCGTGCTTGTGTGTGTGAATGTTTATGTGCTTTGAATGACTCCCAAATGAACGGCAATCTTCCTCTATTTATAGGCTGATCCGCGCACAGGTGGCGGACCGCCCTTCTGCCAGCTATCTGGCATAGTCTCCAGATAACAGACCGTTAAGCGTTTGGGTAGCGGTCAGCTACCGACCTAATCCATGCGAGCCATCTGCCACGTGTCACCCGCTTGTTACCCGGACCATTTTGCTGCTTGTGGACCGTTACACGGCCCGGTAGTGGTCCGCTATAGGGCTTAGTCAGCAGACATGCGTCTGACACGTGTTATTCTCTCATCATTTCCTTATCCTACACGTGGTGGACCGCTAAGAGGCTTGGTAGCGGTCCGCTACCTTGCCAACTTCCTAATTTTTGCACTTTTAGCCCCTGAACTTTGGACTAATTGTAATTCAACCCTTGTACTTTATATTTTGTTGAAAATTGGGGTGTTACATCTATCGTTGAGTGATAGGTGTTGTTGTAAGAGAACTCCGCTAGTGGTAGATGACTGTCCCAACTCCTATCGAATTCGATGATACAGGCACGGAGCATGTCCTCCAAAGTCTGAATGTTCCGTTCGGACTGACCCTCCATTTGAGGATGATATGTTGTCCTTATATTCAGTCTAGTACCCATTGCCTCGTGGAACGTCTTCCAAAACCGTGAAGTAAACCGTATATCCCATTCCGAGATGATGGACACCGGCACTCCATGACGAGCCACAACTTCCTTTATGAACACTTCTGCCAGTTGTTCAGCTGGAAACTTTTCATGTATAGGCAGACAGTGAGCGCTCTTCGTCAGTCGGTCCACGATCACCCAGATGGTGTCAAAAGCTTTTGCTGTGCGAGGTAACTAGGTAATGAAGTCCATCGTGATATGTTCCCATTTTCACTCCGGTATGTCCAAAGGTTAGATCTTACCGCAGGGCTTTTGGTGCTCGGCATAAACTTGTAAACAAGTCAGACACTTCCTTACATACGACGTTACATCATTCTTCAGGCCCGGTGACCAATAACCCTTCTTCAGGTCTTGACACATTTTCGTGGTGCCTAAATGTATAGAATAACAATTTAAGTCCCAAAAACACCGATGGATCTTCAAACACATGAACAAACAAACACGATATCAAAGTCTCAAACGTAGTAGGTGGAATCTACACGTGTGGTGATTCAAGAAATGGATTCAAGGTAACATGATTGTATTATTGAACAAGAGCAATTACACATAAAAAGTTACCAAAGCCGCTTATCACTCCCCACTAGATAGTTTTCCACAAGTCCAACCCTAATTATGATGCACATTTACCTATTTATATACAATAGAAAAGCCGATACGCAAACACAAGGTATCTCGGCCCAATGATCGGCCTAAGACCCAACCCGTGTACCTAGTTCACAGTTACAAAAACCCGAATACACTTCTATTCGGTAACACCAACACTAATATTTATTTGATACGTCAGCCACACATATATAGACCCAACAATCTCCCCTTTAACTGATGCTATCAAATGATCTTCATAATTCAAATGTAGCACTGTGATCACCACTTTTAGCATACAACATTTTAATCAAAACATGTGGTTGTCGATGTGGTGTTGATGTTGGTGTTGATAAGGTTCAACTTTTATGAACTCTTAAACTTGGGTCTCTCTTTCTTCTCTTGGAGTTAGATCTGTATTTGGATCAGAATCAACATCTGCTTAATCATCTTGCTAAAAGATGATGTGTGAGGAGGATTCTCGGCATCTCCTTTCCTTTTTCAATCTTTCTCTATCAAGTAGGTTCATGTGTACTTTCATTGTCAGAATATGAAATCACATCTGGTTCTTCCGACTCGAGTACATTCTGTTGTGGTGGTACTTCAAGCTTGTCAGCAATTGACAACATTTCATTCTTCTTCAACCCATAGTTCTTGATTTGAAACAAATCTCAGAAATTTTGTAAGCAGACATTTATATGCAACAGAGGATCCAATATTCACACGAATACCTAGTACATCCACATATTATCAAACTTTTGAAATTACAACTCTTCTGATGATAAGACTTTAAATCCAAGAACGGTTAATGTTTGTAAATATAAAATAAAGTAAAAATAAATAAAAAAACTGAAAACTAAACTAAAACTGAAATAAAAATAAAGATAAAATTTGAAATAAAATCTTTTTTGAATTTTCTTAACAAATTGCAACTTTGTCAGATCCGACACGTTTTTCATGATTTTTGTTATGGGATCATATTGTTATGTAGGCAGACCAAGGAACATTTTTTAGCACAGATTTACTCAGATAGGTCAAATTGATTGCCGATATTTAAAATCCTCTTAAACTCATGCTTTAGTGTCAAACCTAAGTCTTTCACTGTGATTTAATTATCATGTTTTGGTAGAATTATTTATGACTTAATGAGTCACACACTCATATCTTAGAAAACTGTAATTATTTGATTGTGGATTATGTGAATTTTTGATAAACTTTAATGGACCCCACAACTTATCAGGTAAACCTTCCCTTGCTCATGGTCTTTTGAGCACCTAAATAATAATTATTTAAACATAACTAGCATGGGTTTATGAACTGTTAAGGGAATCTCAAACAAATTTGATCAAGAACATAACACTACAGACATAAATGTTCAGGAGCAGGAGATGCTCAGGGTCATAGCACAATGGACTTACATGCCTTAACAAGAAATCCCTTCCCAGCCACATATTCACAAAATGAAAAATATAAATAATTATACTAATATGTACGCGCTAACATTGCGTATCTTTTGAATTTATTCCTAATGCACGACATTAACATTGCGTGTCTTTTTGTTCAAAAAATTTGCTTTGCAGATTAGCTTTGCACTTTCATTGAGTGTATTTTCACCTTTTGCATGACAACGCATGTCTTTTATTTATATATACTATATATAGAGACTTGTAACAAGATAACTCATAACCCCTTTGTGAAGGGTCTCGGTTAGTGCAATCCCAATAGAGCATGTTTATCCACAGTTCATCAACCTTTATGTTCAAGTTTTCAATTATTAACAGGAGATGCTAATTTCACTAATCTATGAGATGTTCCCTACTAAGGACATAACTTTATGATGTTCAAATGTATCACATGCAGAGCCTATCAACAAATCCCACATAGATCCTAGTCATTTCAATTTAGTACCTTACTTGTGTTGATCTAATCCTTAAGAAACGAACATTCATAACAGTTCCCATTTATTTGCAAACAACCGACTCAAACACAAACACAATCTTTTTGGATTTTTCTGGTTTATGAACTATAAGCAAAATCTTTTTGGTTATTAAACGAAAGCAAATTAAATGCAATTTTTTTTTGTATTTTTCTGATTTCTCCCCCAAAATTTGTGCATGGGAAGAGACCTAAAAACAAATGTACAAATTTAAAAACAAAGAAAATATATATATAATTTTTAACCATTCTCAAATTTCAAAACTAATACCAAGCATAATGTACCAAAGTTAATTGTACCTTTATTGCTGATCTTACCTCCCTTATCTCCCACAAAGAAAACTTACCCTCCATTAAAAGTATCATCGTTATTCAGCAGAGAGATGTCGCCCGTCATGTGCCTGGAACAACCCTCGTCAACATACCAGTCTGGTTGTTGAAAGTCCTCCTTGACTATTCCTAAACGAATGAGAAGATTAGTTAGACATAGGTACCCAAGCCATTGTTGACCTGGACATTCCTGAAGCATCAATGTAAGACACCTCCTGTAAGCACATGTTCTTATCATTATCAAAAGCAGGAGATGCAACTGATTGTGGTTTAGATTTCCAAATCGGTTTTGATTTAACAAACAGTTTTGTTTCTTTTGAAATTGAGACTTTAGATTTCACCATCAAAAGGCTTAACTTTAGGATGCTTATCCTTCACTGCCTTAGGTTTTTCAACCATCATTGGCTTAGAATAATACTTTTCCCTTGATGTAGCCCTCTGTTTTTTCATGTAATAGGGCTCAAAAGTACGATGTATGCAATTTATTGCAATGTGACCGGCTTTGCCACATGTGTAGCATGTCTGCTTCCTAGTACAAGTAGCATATCCCGATCTGTTTGATCACGAAGATGAAGATGATGATTGTGAGTGATAAGATTGATCATTCCTAGAATGATGTTCACATCTTCTATTTGAAGAGCTTTCAAACTTTCTATTTTTCTGAGCATTGTCTTGTTCAAACCTCTTATGATGATGATCATAATTTGTATAAAACTCAGCTTTGGTGAAGTGCTTAGGTGAAGCAGTTGAGGTTTGAACAATAACCCTGGGTTTTTCAACCTGTGGGCTTTTCTCCTTCAGCCTGTATAAGTCCCTGTAAGAATACTTAAAAATATGTTTTTCATTATTTCCACCAGTGACAGGTTTAACAAATCTAGTTTGGCCAACATTATATGCATGCAATTTTAAATTTGATGAAACATTTTTCCAAGCCCTCATATAGGGTTTGTCTGACGAATTGCAAGTGGAGAACTCCTCACTTGTTCCTCAACTGATGGTGGAACAGTGGTGAAATTACTATAAAAAGGAGGAGGCATGTTGTTATACCCAATCCCTTTTGACCCATTTCCAGGTTTATGAGGTTGGTTTTCCAGCATATCAACTACCTTACTAGATTGACCAAAAAATTCTACTTTAAACTTTGCTTCTGCAAAATTTGATTTGGCTTGTTCTAATTCAGAAGTTAACATTTTAATTTCTACCATAGCATCATCAAACACACAACATTTCTCACTAAATTAATATTCGAGTAGTGAAATATCTTTCTTACTAGCTTCTATTACTTCCTTATATGCTTTCAAAGTTTTAGAAAACTTTGATTTTTGATATTTAAGGTTTTCAACTTCTAGGAGTAGATCAGAATTTTGTTTTCTATACATCTCCACCTAATCAATACACAATTTTGAACAGAAATCAGATGTTACCTCAGGTGGAATTGAAGTTGAAGATGATGAACCTGAAGATGATGAACCAAATATAGAAAACATTCTAACGTGATTTGTGAACTTAGCTTGATAAGAAAAAAATTTGCCGCCAAAATTGTCACAAAAAATTCAATATTGTCATCTTTTCAAAAACAAATCCAAATAGAGATATAAACGTCCTCTCAAAATTTTGACCAAGAAAAAATTTCCCGCCAAATTATTATTTTATTTTTATTTTTATTTAAACCCGTGAAGTTGCACAAAAATCGTGAACTTTCAAGCACTCATGAACAAGTGAACCCGTGAACTTTAGCCAAGCCGTAAACACACCCGTGAAGCTAAGCCAAGAACTTAACAACCCGTGAAGTTTTCCCATGAACTTCTCAGCCGTGAACGTCTCAAGCCGTGAACCTCAACCGTTAACTTTCAAATACAGCAGGTTGACTTTCCAACTTTAAAATCCGAAAAACTTGGGATTTTAAAAATTTGAATCCCAAAATATCAGCAAGAATTTCGAAGAACACAAAGAACACGAAGGAGGATCTTCAAGCTTCTCTTTGACGATTTTAACAGTATTCCTCCAAACTCAGCAGCAAACTAGCATAAAAAAATCAATTATAGAACAAAATTTAACCGAAAACCCAGAAACTACTTCAAATCTTGAATCCTTGATATCGAAACCGAGCCTTGAATGACTTCAATGGCTCTGATACAAATTGTAAGTCCCAAAAACACCGATGGATCTTCAAACACACGAATAAACGAACACGATATCAAAGTCTCACATGTAGTAGGCCGAATCTACACGTGTGGTGATTCAAGAAACAGATTCAAAGTAACACGATTGTATTATTGAATAAGAGCAATTACACAGAAAAAGTTACCAAGGCTGCTTATCACTCCCCACTAGATGGCTCTCCACAAGTCTAACCCTAATTATGATGCGCATTTATCTATTTATACATAATAGAAAAGCCTATACGCAAACACAAGGTATCTCGACCCAATGGCCGACCCAAGACCCAACCCGTGAACCTAGTTCACGGTTACAAAAACCCGAATACACTTCTATTCGGTAACACCAACACTAATATTTATTTGATACGTCAGCCTCACATATATAGACCTAACAAACAATACTTATGGGCTTCGTTGAGGATCTTAGGCCTAAGCTCGCCTTCCTTGGGTATCTAGATCCGGCCAAAACAAGTCCGCACACCGAGTGTGTTAACCTCCAGTGACTCTTGTTAACTAACCATTCTCTCATTCTTTATGTTTTCCGGTTTAAGTGCTTCAACTTGTGCCTTACCAATCTCGGTCATAAGATCACGCCACACCACTGGTTTTCATGCTTTCTCTCTAATAGGAGTTGTTCTTTCCTTTCGGTTTAAAGCGTCAACCACCACGTTTACCTTCCCCGGTTGATACAAGATCTCTCAATCCTAATCTTTCAAAAACTCCAACCAACGCCTTTGCCTCATATTCAACTCCTTCTATTCAAAGAAATACTTCACACTCTTGTGATCAGAGTAGATAGTGCATTTAACCACGTAGAGGTAATGCCTCCAAATCTTTAGGTCAAAGACAACTGCCACGAGTTCTAGGTCGTGAGTCAGATAGTTGACCTCGTGAGTCTTTAGTTGACGTGACACAGACACAACAAACTTTCCCTATTGCATCAATACACAACCCAATCCTAAATTCGAAACGTCATAATAAACCACTATGTCTTCATTTCCCTTGGGCAGGGCCAATACTGGTGCTTGGGTCAACTTCTCCTTTAATTCTTCAAATGCCTTTGACTGACCCGGACCCCATTCATACTTAACCTCTTTCCTTGTGGACTTTTTCAGTGGCAAGGCTATTATTGAGAAATCCTGTATGAATCTTCGATAGTAGCCTACCAATCCTAGAAAACTCCAAATCTCAGTCGGCGTTTTGTGGGACGTCCCATTCCTTCACCGCTAAGATCTTAGCCGGATCAACCATAATGTCGTTCTTGTTGATAACGTGGCCTAGGATATGGTCTTCGCTAAGCCAGAACGCGCACTTGGAGAATTTGGCATACATATTCTCCTTCTTCAGAGTATCCAGTACTTCTCGCAGGTGACAGGCATGATCTCCTTCACTCTTTGAATATATGAGAATATCATCTATGATCACTATCACCGACCGATCCAGCATCGGACAGCAAACTCTGTTCATTAAATCCATAAGCGTTACTGGGGCGTTTGTCATCCTGAAGGACATCATGAGAAACTCGTAGTGTCCGTACCGTGTGCGATATGTGGTCTTCGGTATATCCTCCTCTGTTACCTTCAGTGATATCCCAACCGTAAATCAATCTCCGAGAACTAACTCGCGCCTTGCAGCTGGTCAAACAGATCGTTGATTCTAGGTAGCGGGTATCTATTCTTCACTGTTCGTTTATTTAGTTCTCGGTAATCGATGCACATTCTCATAGACCCATCTTTTTTCTTTACAAACAGAAGCGGAGCACCACAAGGCGAAATGCTAGGTCTTATGAAACTCTTTCATCTCAAGTAGTGCTAGTCGGTAAGGTGCTCTCGCAACGGGGTATGCACCTGGCGTTAAATCAATCTGTAACTCTATCTCCTGATCGAGGGCACTCCAGGTAGGTCCTTTCAGAACACCTTTGGATAGTTACCCACCGCGGGCACATCGTTCAGTTCCATCACTTCCTTACTTTTGTCAATCACATATGCCAGGTAGTCCTTGCATCCGCTCCTCATATAACTTTCCGCCTTGATTATCGAAATGACTTTTAGCCTCGGGAATATTTGTATCCCCATAAATTGTGACTTCCATACCATCAGGAACCTTAAGTTGGATAACTTTCCATTTACAGGCAATTCGCGCATCGTTGGCAGCTAGCCAATCCATTCCCAATACTACGTCAAACCCTCCTAACGCCTTGAAGAAGAAACTAGTAGGGAATCTTTTGTCACCTATCTTTATCAGGCAATTGTCTACAACCTCGTGGTCTTACCCACAACAGTTTCTATGCTAAAGGCCCGTTCTACTTTTTATCAATTGTGGAGTTTATTCGATCACATAACGTAGAGGATATAGAACTTTTACTAGCACCGGAATCAAAAGAGTGCAAAGGGGTTGTTAAGGATAAACGTACCTGACACCACGTCAGGGTTTCCCTTCGCTTCTTCTTGAGTCCATGCATACGCCCTCGTTCATGCCCTTGGGTTTTCCGCCTCTTTCCATTTCCCTGCATCCTTTGGCTTCCGACAATCCCAGCTCATGTGCCTCATTCCGACAATCACGAGCGTAGTGGCCCGACTTTTCACACTTAAAGAACAGGTTCGACCCCAGTCTACATTCAACTTGATGCTCTTTCCCACATTTCTCATAAATAGTTTGTTCACCCACTCTTACCATCTTATCATTCAGTCTGAACAACTTCCCACCCGTGCGTTTACTAGGCAAATTCAGCTTCTTTTTGGGTTCTTCAATTACCGCGTCGTTCAACGCCAGATCGCCACACACCACGCCGCTTAGCTCTACCACCGCATAAAATGTCCGAGTGGTGTTCTCTTTCACAAACATGCAAACTTTGTCGGTAGCCCTTGGACGTAACAAGCAATTCTCCTTTCTTCGGTGGTGATTAGGTGCGGTGCCAGACGTGCCAACTCGTTGTACCTCGTGGTGTACTGCGGATACGTCATGTTCCCGTCCTTCAACCGTGAAAGTCCCTCTCCCCTTTTTCAATCTCATTCCTCGGGTAGAAGTTTTTGATTACCAATTTTTTTAGATCACTACACATCATCAAGTCAAAGGCCTTGTCCCCCTTGGCCTGCCTCAATCCTTCCCACCAATAGGACACCTCCTCCCATAAAGAGTTTGCAGCAAACTTAACGACCTGATCCGCTCGGCACTCACTAAGACGGATGGCGGCCTTCATACAGATCACCCAATAAAAAGTAGCCACCACGTCCTTTTTACCTGTAAGTATCGACGGGTCGCACGCCTTAAAGGACTCATTCATGCTTTTCGTTGCGTCAGTCATCATTATCTTGATAATTTCCGGAGCTAGTGATGTCTTCGCCTCAGGCTCGAAACTATACTGTTGTTCAACCACAGTGGTATTCTCGGGCTCATGTTGGCTTACTACTGGTCTAATATGCAGGCTTTATTCATCATTCTGCCTTTGGTTAATGGGCCTCCTACCGCGACATTCGGTATGACCTCCACGATGCTTTCCACAACCATTTCATGCCATTTGTTCCTATAAGAACAAAGAATCTATTGTCATCACGCTAGTTAACAAGTAGAGCATAACAAGTATTGTAAGATGTTAATATACACTTGGCATATGCTATTAACCATTACACTACCACTTGGTTTCTATTTGATCACCATTATGATTCCATCAAAACACTTGTGCTAGTCTAACGTTTCTAAGAGAAAACCGTACTTACTACATTCATGTCTGATGCTTTGTCTCGAGTTACCCGTACTAGTATCTGTTACTTGGTCCCATTCTTAGTTTAAGTCTAGACATCGGGTATGTCTGAATCTCTCAAACTATTTCTCTTATACCAACTTGTAAGGCCCCAAACCGGAAGGCCTCACGTGTTGGATTTACACAATAACAAACAGTTCTTAAACATCAAACATACATTAGCAGCAGAAATAAATGTCATTACATTGTCTCAAATTCACAACCAAATTAAACATATTTTAATACATTCATCATTCACAAAGTATTCACAACGGGATGCCAAATTTCTCATGCCGGGTAAGTCTTCAGAATAGCCAAGTAGCATCCACTCATCCTCCATCACATCCTTATGCTAACATGAATTATAAAAGTCAGCTAACGCTGGTGAGTTCAATTCTTTAGTTCATTTTAGGAAATGGTTTATCATTCGTTCATTCATTTATTAGGTTTTAAACATTCATAGTAAAACATGGATTAACATTCACAGTCACAATTTAACATTCATTCAAGTAGTACATTTATTCACCGCCCTTATGTCTAAATCTGTATTACCATTCTTTCTGTTTCGTTTCGTTTCCAGTTTCATCACCGCCCTTATGACTCATAGGCCAATAAGTTAATATCACCCCCCTTACGACTCATAGGTCAATATGGTAATATCACCGCCCTTAAAACTCATAGGTTAATAAGGTAATATCACCGCCCTTACGACTCATAAGTCAATAAGGTAATAACATTCACCATTCGCGTGTCACGTTAACACCGAGTGACTGTCGTCACTACCTCCACCAGTTGCACATCCATTATACCCATTAATAGGCCACATAAGCGCTACCCCTATTATACTTATGCCTCAAACATGCCATAGGGTTGGGGTGTACATCCCTAGACTTCGTTCGTCAATTTGTTCATTTAACAGATTAGACATGTAATGACTTCTTTAAAACCTTTACCAATTTCTTTTCGTAAAACGTTTCATTCCTTCACAAAACCCTTTCATTAATTTAAAACCATTCCTTTATAAAATTCCGTTTCATAACATTCCTTTCATAAACCTATCGTTTCTTAAACATTCTTGTTTCAAACATCATTTTTTTTCGTAAACCAGTCATTTGTAAACATTTCATTTCATTCGTTTGTCATTTTATTAACCTTTTTATAAACATTTGTTAAGTATGCACATCACCCTAGAAACAAGTAAATAGGGATTCTTGACTCACCTGATCGTTCGTAATTGAACCTGAATCGGACGTCTAGTTGGTGATAACTTGCTAACCGATCTGCATATAAATCAACACGCGAATTCTATCATTTAACTAGTGTCGCCTCACAGTGTCGCGTAGGACAAGAACAGTGTCGCCAGGCACACTATCAGTGATGCCTGAACTTTTGTTTTGGACTTAGTGTTGTGTGACATAGTGTCGTCCCCCATAGTGTCGCCACACCATAGCGTCGCCTTAACTTTCGTTAAGGACTTATGTCGTTCTTTAAGTGTCGTCAATATCAGTGTCTCTAAATGGCATTAGCCACACTACTAGTGTCGTGAGGGGAATGACACGTGTCCCAATCATTGGATACGTTAGGGACGACGCCACACTATAGTGTCGTCCCTTTGGGTTTCATCTTCTTCAAGTGCCCACGATAAGTGTCGTCGTATGAAATAGTGTCGCCACTTGAAAAACTTCAATTCCAGATCCAATTTCAACCCAAGTTCATAAATTTTTTACGTACAAAACATTTGTTTAACACTCATAAGCTCATGTCTGTGATTTATACCCCATTTTATATGAAAAAACCTTGTCTTTTAAAATCAAAACCTCAGTTTTACCCCAAAACCCATTTAGACTGAAAACAGAGGTTTTAGGTTGGATTCTTACCTCAAAAACAATGGTTTTTTTTTCTGATCTTCTTCACAATCACTAGAGAAGCATGCTGGAGCAATCTATGAGATTTTATCCACTTTCTATTTCTAGAAGCCCTCTCTCTCTAGGCGATTTTGCTGAATTGTGTGGAATGAATCTGATGAAGAAGAAGGCTATGGTTAAGGGGTGTCCATATGGGCCAAGCCCATCCTCACTTTTCTTTCTTTGTTCCATCTTTCCGGCCCATTTACACATGTCGGGTTTTCTGGATGTTACATCTTCGTTTTTCATGGTTCCCCCGCTTTTTAAACAAAATTGTACGTTGGTGGTCTAGAAATCCATGTTATTGTGGGTGGTCTTCCAGTTATTGAACGACAAGCCACATTGAAAAATGAAGATTAATATATTTTTTTTCGGTGTCCTAAAACAAATCTTGACATGGCAATGTAAGTATGTGTTTGATCAATACATGTAATGTAATGGATCTTTAAGATCTAGAAATATAATGCTCTTTATTTGTAAGATCTATAAATATGTATTTAATTTATCTGTAAGATGTGGAAATGCAAAGTTGGCACAAAATGACTTGCTATAATTTCATATGTAATTATGTAACTTAAGCTAACCACTAATACATGTTAAAGCACATTAAGGCCCAAAAGTTTTTGTTAGTCTTACATATGTGTAATATGCCCAGAATGACTTGTTATGGGACAATGTTGCTTCAATTCGTGTAATCCAAATTAAAATAACCTATTAAAGCTAGTCTAGGCTTAAAATAGTAATAAATATGTAAAAGGTGGCCAAAAAATAACTTTTTATAACTTCATGTGTCTTGACATTTCTTAAATAACCCACTAATACACGTCAAGGCCCATTAAGACCCAAAAGTGTAAGTTAGTTTGAATAATGAACAATGGACCCATGATAACTTGTTATGACCTAATGTTGCTTTGTGTAACAAAAAGTAACTCGTTAAGGACTAAAAATAAACATAAATAACTATGATAATCCGACTTTTCATGTTAACTCCGTTAGCAATTCCGTTAAATTTTCTGCTAAATCCTAACCCGGTTAATCTAATCTTAAACCCCAAGGATCATTCTTCCATTCTTTAAAACTCAAATTCATGAAACCATAGGGACTAATTCTGTAAATCACCCAATTTCGATTTGGTTGACTTATGAAAGTCAAACCAGTGTTCTTGAGCCTTAATCCACAGGCGTCACGATCGATTTCAGTTGGAATTGTAACTGTTGACGCTTGATTAATGTCATTAACGGTCTTAAACATCAGTAAAAACATCCATCATTAGCGAATTAAACAGATTAATGGCGAATTAAACCGTAACCGTCAACTCCTCATCGGGTACTCGTCGAATTCGATTAATTCAATCATTATTCCCGAAATCAAACACTCTGCGCACCATAATCGAGCATCACAGAGCCTGTTCCACATCTCGAATCGATCGGAGAAGTAGCCGGAGCCACCAGGGATCAAAGCAGTCGGAACCTAGTCTAAACGTACGCCATCAATTCTAGCATCTTTCTGGTCAATTTATAAAACAGTAGAATCGTTTTAACCCATTGATTCAACGCCCTATGATTATTGGGGCTTACAACATCGACTTGATCACAAACCAGTTCTAGGGTTCATACGATTTACAGTTTAATCGAACCCTACTCTAAACCTTGTTTTAATACAATTAAAGCACACCACTCGATTCGTAATCATCTGTATAATGAAAGCCCTCTATCAATTTAATCTGATAACATCGAATTGTTTGTGATCCGGAATCTAGGATTTGTTCATAATCCGATTTGGGGCTTTCGACCCTAGACACAACCTAAATCAAATTAAACCATATAAGTAGTTTCGAAACACCCTAATCATCGAAAGCCCTATGTTTTCAACAAGTATTAATATCAGATTTGAGTAATTTGATTCGGTGTTCATACCCAGGATTTTCGGTTTCTAAAACAAGAATTAAGCGATTCAAAAGTTGATGTTTTTCCAATTAAACTTGAAATCAGGTTCGCTTATGCACCGTAATCAAAACCCCTTTGCTGCCTTGATCGATCATTATCGAAATCGACGGATCGGGACGGGTTTCGATCTAGGTATACATATGGGAGGGATGAACCCTAGACCTTTGTGTTAAAACCATTTGGATCCGGTGTCTAACGCGATACCCTAGCGGGCGGACCTGGTAAGACGCGTGACCCATACGCAGGAGACCCGGGTTCGAGTCCGGTCTCCTGCATTTTATTTTTAGGGCCTTTTCTAGTATTATTTTAATATAAAAACCTATCCCTATATTATTTTAATAATATATTAACGTGTTTTAGCTCCGGAAACAACCCGTAGGCTCGAGTTTGGTTTTATAACCTATTTTCATTATTATTCTCACTGTTAAAAATAATATATCTATATTATTTTCAAACCGTAACTTCGTATAAAATAATATGTTTATATTATTTTCAACCTATGACTCATGTTATTAAATAATATATATTTTTATATTATCTCGTATTGTTTTATAACCCTGTGCAACGTTTGAAACTAATTAATAATATAATTAGTTTTATTATTTACTCGCGTTTACTATTTTGAATAAAAATAATATATTTATTATTTTTGTCAAATGATTATTTATTAATCATACGAACTTAAAAATAATACATTAAAATATATTATTTTCCTAACTTTTGTAAACGACTCGAACGTACGAATCTATTTATTTATTATTCGTTATTAACGTTCGACACGTAACGCATTTACCCTTAATTATTATATTAAGAATCTATATTCCCGTAGACACGTTCGTCTACCATTAAATCCTTAGAATGCGTTAAGACGTTTTAACTTTCCGTGTCGTCGTCACAAATCCCAACCTGTCCCTAATTTATGTGTTTATAATTCTAGGGCTTACGTAAGTCATCTGTGGCTTACACTTGTGGTTCCAACCTTTCTCTTGTGTGATCCAATCCACTACTCAAACTCAGGTGAGTTTTCACGGCCCCTTTTACTGTTTTAAGCTAGGGGAGAAAACATGATGCAAACTCTTTTTGATTTTTGTACTTCATATTATATCACTTGTTATGACTATGCGTACACTCTATCATGAAAGTCCTCACATCGAACCGTTTAAATATGAATATAGCGAGGTATGTTGGGTAGTACTACTGGTTTGACAAACCTCACCCGTGTTAGTCGCGCTAACTCGATTGGATATCGAATGGGTGCAATATTGACCTAAACGTGCACCATGGTTGATAGACCTGGTGGGAGGCAATACAAATAGTCAGTTTACGGTTGGGAGCATAATAACAAACATGATTATGGGTTAGCTACCCGTTGATATACATATGTTGATTGTACAATAAATCCGGTAACGTTTATTTATATTGAAACCTGTGAACTCACCAACCTCGTGTTGACATCTTTTCTTACATGTTTTCTCAGGTCGCTAAGATAAGGAACAGGTGCACACATAGGATATGGGATTTTCTTTTGAAATATGTTTTATTAAACTTTTTGGACTATTTTGAATTGTGTTTGGTTTGGACTTTTGGACTTTTTGGGGGCGCGTGTTTTGCGCATTTGCTTTCTTTAAGCTTTCGCATTAACTCTGATTGATATGATATTTTCATTTGAGTCCCATGTAGAGTCGTTCAATGTAACTAATGACTGAGATCCTGGTTTGTCACTTCCCTAAATGGTAAAATTCCATTAGTTGAAATTGGGGGTGTGACAATAACCTAGCCGTCGCTATTTCATCGGTAATCACCTACGAATCAGCCTCGGTTTTGGCAAACGTTAGTAATTTGTCACATATTTCCAATGGTTTTCCGACGGCATAAAGTAAAATATAAACCAGTTTCCCTCGGTAAACTTTAGATAAATATTATACAGTGTCATGCTTCGTTCTCAAACTCCCGCCCCCTTCCCCCATTTCCTCTCTAATGATTCCACCTCATTCAGCACCACCACCGACGCCGACCGCTTGCCTCCAGAACCACTGATGTGCCATAAATTATACATGATTATCATGTATAATCATCCCCATATTTGATCTCCTTTTGGATAGTTGCACTGGATATATGGACTAAATTGATTCAATTTAGATGATTTCAGGGTATTTGGCTCCCCGTGTTAAAAAGAAGAAAAGGTCAAAGTTCTATGAAAGACAGCGACCATCTGCATGACCAGGGATGACCGTGCCCCCTCTAGAACCATCTGGAAGAGTCTAGAAGGTAGTCAATGCACGGTCAACCAAGGCACGACCATGCATGCCTATGCAGGGTCATGCACATTTGCAGCTTTGCTAGAAAAACCTGAACTCCATAGAAAAGGTGATTCGTAAGGACGAAGGATCACACACAGGCGTACGTACGGAGTTATGGGTGCCCCCCTTCTTCAACTTATAAATAAAGGCTCAATCCCCCTTATTTAACAAGAAATAGTTAGGGAGAGTTCTACAGGTGTCTTCCACGAGAAATACAGCGAGAGAGAGTTAGTCATTTCACCGAAGATCAAGAAGCATTTCGTAATCACTACACTTGTCTTTGGTTTGATTAGTTGTTTTCATTCCTTGATCTATATATCAACAAGTGTTTGTGTACGCATTTGTATGGCCACTAGTGGCTAGTCTTCTTGTATAACTTGGGTGAAAATGAAACTTGGTGTAAGTGAGTGTTTTCATTTAATGAAAATGGTGTCTTTGTGTTTCTTGGTTATTCTTGACTATGATCATCCTTTATGGATGTGAGTTCTTGATTTTTAGTCACTAAAGTCTTAAATCTTTTGGGTGTCTTGGGAATATATGTTGTTTAAACATTCATTCAAACTTTATGCAAGTCTTTGATACTATACTAGACCCAGTTACTAAAGATTTCTACTTTTTTTGGTTGGGATTGGGAACTCAAGCAAAGCATTTTGAGTTTTAGCTAAACCTCGTGTTTTGTGTCGATATTTCTTCTATCCTCTTTTTTCTGGCTCGCAGAGGAGTTCCAGCGGGAGCCATGGAGTTCAGGACTTGAGGTGGGAGAAATATTTATATAAAGTATAATGTAGTCAAGATCTCTTTATTCTGATATTGCGGTGGCTAGCATGTCTTATCATTCTAGTTTTTAATAGTTTGAGTGAGTCATGCGTCATGGTAACCCTACCTCGAAGCCACGTCAAAAAGATAATCTTAGTCAGAATAATGTTATGAGGAAGCGTTAAAATTTGTAGGAGCCTGTTAGCCTTCCAAAGGTCATTAAGAACGTTAACCAAATCAAGGAGCCATTGACCCCTTTACTAAAATTAACCACACCCTTGACCTATTTCTAAAATATTGATTTTCTACCAAGTGGATTCTAGCCCTAGTGATAGGTCATTGATCTGATTATCTCTCAATCCTCTGTTTTGTTTGTTGCCTTATTTGTCTTTACATTAAAACCACTATCTTTATTATTAGACTAAACAATAATAACAATTGAGTATTGAGAGCTACTGATGTGCCATCATTTATACATGTTTTGCATGCAAAATAATCCACATATTGTGGTACTAATTAAATAATAACCTTGCAATTGATACTTAAAACGTTTATATTTTTTAACTACAGGTTATTCGGTGTCTAAAAGATAAACAAAGCTAAAACCAATCAAAAACACCAAGAAATCAAGCTTCTAGAAGGATCACTCCCGAGCTTTGACCCCTAATATGTCAAAATTGGTCAACAACAAATCAACAAGCAGCTAAAAGATGAAACTGGGAAGCAAGGAGGGGTTGCACGGCCGTACAACCCATTGCACGACCGTGTGAAGCCCAACTTGCTCCCCAAGGCTACAGTGCCCTGCCATATGTACCCGTTTTGATTTGTGAGGCATTTGCAAGACCGTTCACCTAATGCACGGTCGTGCATTGCTCATTTTGAAGCCTATAAATAGATGGCTTGGGTTCTTGGTTTCACACACCTTACCACACCAAAAGTTAGATAGAATAGTTCATTTTCAGTAGCTTTAGAATAGTAGTAGAGAGTAGAGAAGCCCCCCTCTTTGTCTGCAATAAAGGAACCTACGAAACTCAGTGTTACGCTAGTTAATATGGCCATTCATGGCTAAATTCTTTGTATTGCTAGGGTAAAGATGAATTTTGGTGTATGTTAATGTTTGACGTATTAAGCTAGTGGTATGTTTATGTCTTTAATTATTTGGTCTTAAAACCACCCTCTAGGTGGGCTTTTTATTATTATCTTAATTTGTCTTTACACTTGTGAGTGTTCTTGATTTTAAAGCGTAAGACCGTAAAACCTTTTTAATCAAACTCCTTTTAATACCTGTACGTCTTCATACAAGTAGAAATTGGTAAGCCAAGGCTTGTTTAATATTAATAAAGTCGTACATCTTTATACGAACTTGTTATGAGACCAAGAATTGGTGAACTCATGTTGAGAACGGTATGTCTTTATACATGGTCCCGTTGTTACACCGCCTCCCGGTGAACAAAGTCTAATCACTCTTTTAATAATAATAAATAAGCAATTAAGTTTGATGTCTTAAACCAACTCGGAGATAGTATCGAAGAGTTGAGGGTAACGATGTCCCTAGCTGGGAGTCCTACCATTTTATTATTAAAGATTATAATTCGTGAACCAAATGTTGTGAGAATAAGGCTCTAGCGGTGACCGTTCACACGTTTGTATTAGTCATACCATCGGATTAGTCAACTTAACATTATCATATACCAAGCGGCTTCGAAGCCTAAAGAAATACTTCTTCGTGACCTGTTCATCCTCGAGATATTTACTTTCCTGCTATTTACATTTCTGTTACACACTTCACACATGTTTTTACCTTTCTCTCATTTACTTTACCGTCATTTACTTTTATGCTTCACAAACACACAAAAAACACACACTAATTAAACCGGCTAAAAAATAACAAATGTTGATTATTGGAACTCGACTGTGTCGATTGGTTCGATATTTGGTTCTTACCTAAAATATATTACGCTACGATAGGTACATTTGCCTATTTGGGTGTTTTAAGTTTGAGTATTTATCATTTTATAAATTTAAAACATGATCTCGTGAAGCCATATCTAAAAATATATATTTATATACAATTTAATTGTAAACTTAATCACGACACACATCAGCTACCATTTCCATTGGTTCGATACTTGGTTCTTACCTAAACTATATTATATTACGATAGGTGCACTTGCCTATTATGTGTACTTAGTTAAAGTATGAATCATTTTATAAAATGTAAAACCTGAAAATTGTGTTAAAATAAACTTTGAAAATATATCCATATAATCACTACTAACACACTACATCAAGTTTTTGGCGCCGTTAACGGGGACATGATAATTTTAAGAAAAAAATCGAATTATTGGATCAATCTTTTAATATCTATCCGCCCTCTCATTTTCTCTTTTACATTTGTATCAGGTAGTGTATGAACCCTTCCCCAGCTACTTGCCTCTTTGATCCTTTAGCTGAACCCGAAAGATTCTTCCACATCCGATTAAGAGAAAAAGTGTGTACAGACAACACGGCTAATGAAGAGGAATCTCGCATGGAAGCTATCCATGGTGAAGATTGCTCCATCTTTGATTTTGCTCGGCCGTCACTTGACGCCATAGGATCTAGTATCTCAAGGCCGATAGTTGACACCAACAAATTCAAGAACAAATCTCGTGTTAACCAAATGGTTCAATCATCTTGTACTTTTACCCGTTTACCAGATGAGAACCCCCATGCACATATTGCAAACTTTCTTGATATACGTGACACTTTTAAACGGAACGGAGTTTCTAATGATACCATTGGACGCTGCACTTTTCCCTTCTCACTCTAAGATTGTGCAAAGGCATGGCTTAACTCTGTGCCAGCATGTTCTATCACCACATGTGACTATCTTGCCCAAACATTTCTTTTCAAATACTTCCCACCAGCCAAAAACGCCAAAATGAGAAAAGACACTACTTCTTTCACACAAGAAGATGGAAGAATCATTGACTTGAAGTATGGGGAGGAAATGCGGAGGAAATGCCCTCATCATTGACTTGAAGTATGGCTACATGTGTTAACGTTTTTCACCGGTTTAACCCATCAAGCTCGTCAGACTATTAATGCCACTGCGAGCGGCATCTTTGGAAACAAAAGGCCTTATGAAGCATACAATCTTATTGAAGAGATAGTGATGAAAAGTTATCAATGGTACAATCCTAGAAGCAGTAAGGTGCCTAAGCATGCTGTGCACCACGTTAATACAGTTACTTCTCTGACCACCCATATCTAGGCCCTTTTAAACAGAGTAAATCAAATGAGCAAGGTCCCAGCAATTCACGAAGCAAAAAGAGGGACCCCTTCTAATTCAGAATGTTAAAACGGCGCCCTAATATGGAATACAAGCAAGTTGAATATATCGGAGAAAAAATGGCCAACACAGTAATCTATATAGCAATAAATATAATTCTTGTTTGGGGAGCCATCCAAATTTCAATTGGAAAGAAGATGGAAACTCAAAAGGAAAGGTAATACGTAAAGGTAACATTTATCTTGGCAACTTATTATTTACAAATGTTGAGCATGTTGACATCTTGAATTTCAATATGCATAAGTTGTCGGTAATCCGTCGGTATAAATGGTCGTTGGTGATTCCTCGATAATGTCCATCTCTAATATTTCGGAAACAAGATTACCCACTCCTATTTTCGATGATCATTTTTTGTTGGGGTTCCATCGGTAAAGGGTTATACCGACGGATAACCGAAGGAATTATTCGTCGGTGATTTTTCTTTGTTTAGTAGTGACTCTGTGTGACTTTATTCACTACATGCAGTTTTTTTACATGATATACTTTTTAAATGTGATTAGTGATTACGGAACGAAAGTGGTTAATTAACCGAAGTTAACCAAAACCGACCCATAACCGACGGTTAACCGAAAAGCGGTTATGGTTAGGAAGATGACAAAACTGACCAAGCGGTTATAGTTATGGAAGAGGCCAAATCCGACCTATAACCGACTTTGCACACATCTACTAGTGAGATAGAACTATCCAATTTCTATAGCGTGATTGTTAGCTGTTCACGACCTAGTTGTGTCTTGTGTTTCATAATGATATTATCCTGTTCAATTAAATTATTAAACCTAATTTGTTGTTTTTATAGTGTTTAGTATTTGCATATATCTTTAAACGTAAATATAAAGTCAAAATATTTTCATTGCCTAAAAAAAAAATAAAAAAATAAAAAATGTTTTCACTGCCTACATACAATATTATATTATAATTTTAATTGGATAAGCATGATAATTAAAGGAAAAAAATATGAATTCTCTCAGTATAAAATCAAATTCATAGATCCATATATCCTCCTTCACATTCACCATAAGATTATAAAATGGGCAATATTTTTATCAAGTTTGTGTTTGTGTTTGGTTTATTTAATTTTATTTTACTCCGTTTCTTTACGTACAATAATGTACATATAGATTTAAGTGTTTACCTGTAAATATATTTATATATCAAACACTTTTAAACACATATAATTCTGTTTATATTTCAGTAAATAAATACCTGTATACCACTTAAAATCGTAGTTTCATGAAAAGGACTCCATCCATGTTATGCTACGCGTATGGAAGTTGAAAGTACGCGGGTTTTATAATGGACTAAGAAAAGTGCCACAAAAAACACATCTAGATAACAACAATAAGTGTCACGAAGGATAATCATCAATTTATTGTTCCTTGGAAAATTAGGTCACACAAATAGTAGTTACAGGATATAAAATAAATAATTTATTTAGGTTTTTTTTCTTTTGCTTTTTTTTATTTTAGTAATAGCAACTCTTAGATTTTATATGATAAATATATCACAACCTTCACCCTCTAAGATTTAAACTCCTAGACTTAACCACCAAAATATCTCCTTGACGGTATGAATTTAGGTTATTACAAATAAAATTTATGTAACAAGTTATAATCTATACTATATAATAAATAAATATTTTTTCATTTCACGTATCGCTTCCATATTCATTCTTATCTTTTTTTTTTCGCCTCTCTTTTTTATTAAATACACCTTTATCTTTTAATAATAATAGATTTTTAAAGAAAATACTAATTATATACTAATAAAACACATTTATTTTAAATTATCCCTTAATATAAGAAATTTTAAAATTTAATTACGTAATTTTTATTTTCAATTAAATAGTAAATGAAAGTCAAATTAAATTAAATAATAATTAACGTATTTTCAAAACCCAATTATATATTAACTTTTACATATTTTGAATTTTGTTTTCTATCCTTAGTATATGTAATACATTTTTACACATGTAAAATATGTACATAAAGATTTAAGAATTTTATGTATTGATATTTTTCACCCCATGTGTATTGACTTCTAAGCTAGTGTAAGATAAATGAAATTCAATACTCAAAAATGAAGCGTTTGATATTGAATCTAAAATGTTAACTATGGAATTTGAGCCAAAGGCATAATAGCCCAGCGGTATCTTGGTGGTGGGATAAGTCTCAGTGACCATAAGGTCCTGGGTTTGAATCTCATAAGTGAGTTTTACTAGAAAAATTGGGTTTCCTCCTGAATTGGTGAATTGGTATTGGAATATGATCGGGTGCTACCACTGGTGACACGAGGATACTCCAGTGATTCGTCAGTGATCCAAATTTATTGTTAAAAAAAAAACTATGGAATTTAAAAAAGTGAGTGTTATAAACATTTTTCAATTGTCAAATTTTAATAATACAATCAAACTATGTTAAATGTGAACATTTCATTAGCTATACGTACGGTTCACTTTCATGAGGGCAAAAAGTGAGAACTATGTTACATTCTTGCTAAAAGTATCAAATTCAAGGTTTTTAATAAGGGGACAATAAAGATAAGGATAAAATTAGTTACAATAAGTCGTAGCGGGAAAGAAAGAACATTATTAAAATATAAATTTCATTAAATATAATAAAACAATCCATATATTATAATTATCTTTTACGTGTTTTCATATTTTATAAACGCTCAATTACAACTTCATTCGTAAAACGCTCAATTGTTTTTTTTCTTCTGTAGTACAAATCTATACTATATAATAAATAAATGTTTTTCATGTCATGTGTCGGCTTCATATTCATTATCATCATTTTTTTCCCGACTCTCCCTCTTATTAAATAAACCTCTATTTTTTTAATAATAATTACATTTTTAAAGAAAATACTAATTATACTAATAAAACATATTTATTTTAAATTATTCTTTATTATAAGAAACTTTGAAATCTAATTGCGTAACTTTTATTTTCAATCAAATAGTAAATGAAAGTTAAATTACATTAAATAGTAATTAACGTTTTTACGAAACTCAATTATATATAAATTTTTCATATTTTAAATTTTGTTTTCTATCCTTAGTATATGTAATATATTTTTAAACTTGTAAAATATATACATAAAAATTTAAGAATTTTATGTATTGATATTTTTCACCATGTGTGTAAACACGGGGTTCTAAACTAGTTACGGAATAAAGAAGGAGAAGATTTATTTTAATTAATATATGATTCCTTAATTATCGGGATTGTATTCTAGTCCATATTTATCATTGTTCTATTTAAACAAGTAATCCCCATTTGATCATCATTCAGAAAATAACAATACGAAAAGTATTCAATCGATAACAATTTCTTCATGGTATCAGAGCGGGCATCACGCCGCTCCGACCAGACCTAACCCTAATTCACCTCAACCAATGTCCGTTCTCCCACACCCTCGTCAATTTTCGATTCCTGCAACCATCACCGTGGTTGGAACAAATGAAAACGAAATTCAGGGTTTTGGATCACACAAGGACACTGCCGACGACGAATCTAAGGCCAAGGTAGGCTCTATCGAGGCTGAGAACAACCCCATTCCCAGATTAAACAACGAACAATATCAACAATTTCTTAGCATATTCGTTGCTGAAGATGCTTCCGTCGCCAACATAACAAGTAAATTTGATCCAAACGACAAATGGGTTATGGACTCAGGTGCTACCGATCACATACAAATTGGATTGGTTTAATAATGATCATAAATACACCTATGAGCAACTTGTTACTATACTCAATGGCTCATTTATTCCAGTTGACGGAAGATGGTCATGCATCCTACCTAATGGAATACATATTAAGGATGTTTTATATGTCCCTAGTTTACTTGCGATCTTCTATCTGTCAGTCGTTTGTCAAAAGATTTGCAATGTGTTGTAACCTTTTTCCCTAAATTTTTTGTAATGCATACCTTGAACTTGAGGAGTTTGATTGGGGTAGGTAAATGCTAAGAAGGACTCTATCGGATGAGCATGGTAGGAAACAAGAGAGACGCCATGGCGGTTATATTTTGATGTTTTGACATAAACGCTTAGAACATGCCTCAAGTTAAAATTTTCTGGTTTTGATTTTGTCAAGAACAATTCTTCAAAGATCAGTGATGTCATTTGTGATTCGTGTGCTTAAAGCCAAACATACGAGGTTACCCTTCCCAATCCGTTTCATTAAAACTAAAGATTGTTTTGCATTTCTACATTGTGATATATGGGGAAAATACCGAACCCCGTCCCTCACACGAGCAAATAATTTTTTAACCATTGTTGATGATTTCAGTCACTCAGGTTGGGTTTTCCTGTTAAGACAGAAACATGAAGCGAGTGACCGTTTGACCAACTTTCATAAAATGATTAAAACGTAATTTAACAAAACTGTCAAACGAATTCGGTGTGACAACGGTGGTGAGTTCACCTCCAATCGCATGATAGATTTCTATGCCAAACAAGGAATTTTACTTGAGACCATGTGTCAACACACAACACAGCAAAATGGTATGGTGGAACGAAAACATCGTCACTTGCTCGAGACCCCAAGGGCATTAAAATTCGAAGCTAAACTGTCTTCAAGATTTTGAGGGGAATGCCTCTTGACAGCCGCCCACGTAATTACTCGATTACCATCGAAAACCATTGGGAATAAGACGCCCTATGAAATCGTTTTTAATCAAACATGGATTATGAACACATGAATGTTTTTGGTTGTCTTGCATACTATCGTAGCACTGAACCTGGAGGTGATAAGTTCGAGGAAAGGGGGAAGCCGGGAATATTTTTTGGGTTACCCTCAAAGAACCAAAGGTTTTAAAATATTAGATGTCAACAAAAGTAAAATTATTGTTTCAAGAGATGTTCGATTCGTTGAAAGCATTTTTCCAAGCGAAGCAATCAAATGCTCAAATGTGTTGAGGAACTGGAAATCTTTGAATTTCCACCCTAGTATTATGATGAAAACCGAACATATGGGCCTAACAGTAACCGAGACTCAAATGTCGAACCCAAAGCAACCCAATCAGAAGCCCAACCGAATGACATAGGAACCCAAAGTGTGACCAGCCCCATGCAAACCCATGAAAGGCCATGACCCAACATGGATACTAGTGACAACAGGCCTAGTAACAATGGGCCTGCGATGTTAGAGGTATATAATGGTGGGCTTCCGATAAATGAAACACGTGACAGTGGCCACAAACCAATATCAAGATCGATATTCCCATACCCATCAGAGAGAAGGGAGCGGATGTGATCAAAACGACTTGATAGTTACGAGGTCAACCTCCCACCGTCCATCGATCATGCATTACCCAATCCCAATCAAGATACCTCCTCGACAGTAAATCCTATGGAAAATTATATTTCTTATAATAAATTCTCTAAATCTCACAAAGCTTTTCTAATAGCTATCACTAAAAATGATTAGCCAAGAACCTTTAATAAAGTTATGCAGGATAAAAATTGGATAGTGTAGGTCCTTGGGTGTGCTATACGGATCAGTGAATTTGTGACGACATTACACGTACATGACGTGCGGAATCCATAATCAACGTGTACGTGTATGAATACTATCAAACACAATGAATAAAGCAAGCAAGTAAATAACTCTCAGTATATTCCCTTGCTATAAACTGTTTACAAACAATTGAATTAGAACGCGTGCAGACTCAATATTGAAAACAACTATTTATATCAAACTATAGCCCCACAGTAGAACTTGTTAAGTTCGCCTAGCAAACACTTAACAAACTAAACATCAAACGATTAAAACTCAAAAGACTATACAAAGACTATTACAAAATATCTTCAAGCATGTTGTCACAATGATGTCCCAATAGATTCCCCCTTTACAACAGCTCGGAAGATTTCTTTAGTCTTCATCCGTCCTTCCACTGCTCAGCAACTGACTCCCTTCATGTACGCCCTGCGTGACACAAACATGCACGACTTTATTGTACTACAGAGCCTGCATCCTCCATTTAGTTGTATATAAAATTTCTTTCTACTCTAATGTCTTCTAGTCATTGAGCGAGAAGTTAATTAGATTCATTGAATCGTAGAAACGAGCAATGATCTTTTGAGTATGCTTCTCCTAAATCACTGCCTCACCAATATTGCCATCAACGTACCCCCACCTCATGTTACTAAGGAAATCCTGAGGAAATTTCTTCAATAGGATCTTCTTCAGTGACTTGACTGGCTTGTACTTCATCTTTTTAGCATGCCTCATCGTAACAGGATTGACTTGACCAAAATCTAATACTCTCTTTTCCTTCTGAGGCTTCAGATTTTCATATTTTCCTGACGAACCTTCAGTCCTGATTATCCTCCAAATCAGAACAGCAATTCCATTACCCAATATGTTGATCAACGACTTAGTATTAAGGCCATTGACCTCAAATCTCGGCAAGGAGCTAAAATAGTTTAGTTTGGGCTTCAGGTACCGGACTTCCTCATCTCTTTTTAGTGCAAACAGCTTCAACTTCTCATCATAGAACCAACTAACGATACGACCTTCAGAATTTACTCGGTTGACATATTTGTCCTTCAGAATCAGACTTGGCGGAGCCATCGACTTTTCTTTCCACCAAAGCTTCTTCATCTCGATCCAATCTTGTTTAGTCATACCAGTATTCTTGTAGAAAACCACTCATTCCTCAGGCTTATCTACTTCAGGATCACCATTAAGTTCCGCCACATCTTGTTCAGAATCCAAACTGCCTTCAATGTCACTCAAAGTATCTAGCAACTTTGATTGAACTCAATGCCATTATGTAAGGCCCCAAACCAGGCACCCTACAGTTGGTTCTCATAATTGGTTAAACGTTTTAAAAACATCTAACTTTCATTTACATAAATAGCGGAAGTCTTTCTCAAAATAATATTATCTTTAAACTCGTTAACTTTGATAACATTACCTGACGAATGCATGCACACCAACTCGAGTAGCCCCGCTTCCAAGCCAAGATACCTCGTCCAACTGACTCTCCTACAAAACAATCTAACGTACATACAAAGCCAACTACGCTGAGTGAGTTCTAATAGTTTAATTTAAACAACTGCCAATTCATCTCTTTATATAATTATTTCCATTCAAGACCATCTGCTCCTTAGAAAATAGTTGTATATATTTTCATCATATAAATAACCCCGGTTATCTTATAATATCCCAGAGGATTCATCACCCCAGACTCTACCTACCACTTTAACTCAGTAAGTCTCACCGACATAGAACTAGCATGCTACTATAGTAACTCACAATTTACCATATATTAACCATACGCTGGTTAGCTCAACCAACCTCTAGACAACGACTTACCAGTCCTAACTAGGACTCTCATAACCCGACTGACTTAACAGTTGCACACAATGTACTCTTCCCAACACAACGTTCAATCCAACTCGACACACCACATTGATTCCATTTATTTATCACATCAATATCATCTCATACACAATTAATATAACTAATCACTTGCATGAAAATTAACACATATAAATGCACACAAACACATACCTCATCACCGCACCCTCGACAGGGTTATCCCCGTCAGGATACTCGTCCTAAGCTCAGCTATACCCTTGTTACAGGGCCCCGTCACTAGGCATAGTGACACACTCGTCATGTACGACGACTTCCCGGCCACCCACACAGTGACTATATCATCTACCATACGGTGACTCACAAATCACCCATACGATGATGACCCCGAAGGACTCCGTCCTCCACATCACGGTTGACCCTACACACGGACAACATTGCAAGCACATAAAGCAACACATATATACACATGATACGACCTGGACAAGTACTACGACTCATCACTTTTTGACGGATCACTTACGTGTGAAATCCAATACTTACTTTAGACGTATCCTCTTAATGTCTAGACCCATTACCCAACTCTTTCCAAATAGGTAATTATACAACACACAAACGTCGTACCGACTTATAGCCGTACAAACTATGGACACCACCTAGACCCTTGCAACCACGATACTCATCGTGTCACGAGAACAACGACACAAAACACACAACGTCAAACAAATGACGCTTAACATCATACTAGCATTTACCTGACTCATTAATGAACCACGTGCGGGTTCCCCTGCTAACTCTCCTTATATAATCATCGCAGGTTTAACTCAATCCCTGACTCATCCCTACTAACTCATATGATGACATACACAGATCGTCCCAGCTCTTGTTCACCCACCCTAAGGACCCCACAACGACCCTTAACTTCATTATTACATAATGGTCTCATAAAACACTTCTGGTTTAAATCATAACTCGTAATACCTTCGTTTAATAACACATGTGAGTATGTACGATAGCCCTAAAATAATAAAATGTTTAAAAGAGGGATTAGAAACTCACAGGTTGAGCTGAGCTTCAGTCCTTGCTCTGCAACTTGTCCGTTCACGCTCGAACCCGAACCTGTCAAATGTATGATAACATGATCAGAATACGTTCTACACATACGTCGTATAATGCATAAAATATAAATCCCCATGTCATCTCGTCAGCCCATTCTTTCTTTCCACGAAACCCTAGTTCCACGTGCTCACACAAACCGGATCATCCTTGACCTGTTTAGAAACCGAATACTCGAATTGGGTATCATTCATGCACGATCGTGTGCCATGCAACAACCTTATCCATCAAAACGTCACCATGCGAATCCTATTCTTACGGGACATTTGTACCCGAGCCAGGTTCCCATGCATGCATGTAGAACACGCCATGCAAACCATAGTAGGGCAAATCTTGAACCGGCCTCGTTGTTGTCCACCACCTACTCCACCGTGCACTCCGTCTTCGTCTTCCTCGTCGAGCCGAGCCCTACCCGGCTACCACCTCCATGCCCGACTCCGATGGCTCCCAACCGAGTCGTGACACACGACGGGAGCCGCATCTTCATCGTCCTCCCTCGATTGCCGTAACAGGACACCCCCACACTCGCCGCAAAAGCCGTTGGAGTGCCACAACAGTTGCCCTCCTTCTTCTTGTCGGCCATGCAGCCATGGTCAGCATCTATCCCCGCTCGTCGTCCCTATTCACGCCTTAACAACCGTGTTCCTCCCTTTCCAGTCCTTGCGTCACCCCTACGCGGCCTACCGCCGTCCCTTCTTCCCCCATTACCAACACCACAGGCCGGCCAACCCTTCACCGCCTCCTCCATCGCTACCGTGATCATAAACCCAAAACCCTAATCGGGTTTATTAACCAAAAACACAAACAAACTCGAAAAGGATACGAACGAGGATTTACCTTAGATAGGGATGGAGTTCCCGCTCGAATCCGCCTTGAGATCATTGTTAAACCGCCGCCGTCCGGCCACCTCTCACCTCCTTTGCTGGTTCCCTTCGTGCCGTCGTGTACGCCTAGAGCCGATATGGCTCTAGGGTTGTGTTTAGGTGATTAAATACCTCATGAACTAACATTCGGGTCCTCTTCTTTCCCTCTTTTTCTCGTTCTGACATGAAACTGTGCATTAACTGCTAACCGGTTACGGCAGTTAAATGCACCTTTCGTGACAAATCCTAGCTCCACATTACCTTTATTACGCATTCGGGGCATCCATTAACCCTAGCGATTATCATATGGATTTTCGGGACGTTACAAGTCTACCCTCCTTAAAAGAGGATTCGTCCTTGAATCCTATGTCGGTACGAACCAACCCAACATGTCCTTCCGTTCTTACTTGTGCACTAAATCCATTCGGTGTTAAGAATTCACCTTCACACTATTCGACTTCATTACATTACTTTGCAATATCACCACCCCCTTGGTGTTCAAAGAAGTCTTTCCCATTGCCCGCTTTCATCTTTGAGACTTGTAGGTTTCACCTACACGTTCCCTCGCCTCTCGTCTCTCTAGTCATTAGCCAGACAACTTCATTTCTCACTCTTGTTATCCCGGCACCTGCTAGAAGTCGTCATCCGTTAATGCCTTTATTACCAATCCTTTCACGAAGGTTTCATTGCTATCATCTCTAGTACCGCGTAGCACAACACTGCCAGTTAACCACTCACTTGCCATATTTCGTTCTGAGTTATGGGCACAATTGCCCTTTGTCTCTTGTATAATCTAAATGATCTCGTCATTCCAACGGTCACCTCTCCAAGTAGGCTTCTTACCATTCATGAATAGATCCATTCGTTGCTCTTCCAAAGTGAATTCGTCATACTTCTTGTCTCATACTTTGATCACTGTCCTACTATGATCTCTCAAACTCAAGCCCACTGCCCTACCCATAAGGGTATTACTTTTGTCCTTCTCTGATGATCTCCAAGAGCTTGTGCCAAGCTACACTGGTCTTTACCAAATTTCTCTATCATAGTATCTATTTACTTCATTATCACGCGGCCAATACATCCCTTAAGTATGTACACACTCCCAACACTAGGGTCATCTTCATTAGCTCTCGATGCTTCTCAAGGCTCATTTACCTTGGTCGTGTCTGCTTCAACAGCCTCAGCTATCCGTCGTCTTGTTCATAGAGAACATCCCCATTTCTCTTTTTCTTCACACAGATTGAATCCTGCATATGGAACATGTTCCATGAAGGCCCTTCGTCACCTTATTAACTCCGTGCTGAAATATTTGGCGTCATCACTTTAATTTCATCATAAATATCTCTGATCAAGCTTCCACGAAACCGTTTCCATCACTAACTCTACAGCTTCTCCCACTGGCTTCGTGCTCCGAATTCCCAAGATATAAGCATAGGCATCTCATAAGAGCACCTCACCGATTGTCTAAAGCGACGTCAAAACTTCTTGCATCACCTCGATGTATCCACGTCGAGAAAATCGTCAAGATAGAAATACTACTCTTGATCATACTAACCACCCGTCCTATGCACGACTAAGCGTGTACTAAAAGGACACACACCGACACACATTACTACAGAATACACAATGTTCTACACATGTACGGGTAACTCAACTTTCTAACTCGCACAAAGTGCACATTCACAACTAGCTAGATCTGAGTAAGTCTACGTGCATACAACATGACCTCGTCATTTATAGACACACAACTCTTGAATCTTATCTCTTATTCACCACAACGGTAGCCCCTGCCACACGTCATCATATACTCACACAGAGTTTACTTGGTTGTACCCATATGGGTCGTACCCATATTTCAAGACGACACACTACTCAGTCTAGACACAAAACATCCCTAAACATTTATACACACAAGATATAAAAATATCTTATTTCCCACAGGATTTGGTCCTAAACATGCATACCTAAACATAAGGCATGTAACTTCGATTTCCCACAGGACCTCGTCCTGAACAGTTACACAGGGTGCAACACACCCCTTTACACTTTAAACATCACCTAAACATAACACAGAGGTGACACTATCTTAAGACTGTAGACACACGCAAACAATCAAAACTCAGGTCTACACATGTCTACTCATACAGTCTAACCAACCAAGCTCTGGCATCACCTCAAAGATTACATTTAGTATGAACTCACGTTGTTCAAAAAGGTAATCACATAATCACACATAATTGACACTGCACCACCAATAGCAATCTATCACACATGCAACTATCATTAACTACGTTTAAAACCATCCCATGGTAAGATTCACTGTCATGGTTAAAATCAAGTAATTAAAAAAACCAAGAACAAACATTTCATCACAAAAGTGCCTGACGCCCACTACTCAAAGTACTCTAGTGCTCTCATGGTAACCACCACTGCTCTAATTACTGAACAAGTCAAGGTTATCACCTACTTGTTCCTCGTCGTCAGATTCCTCTAGTCATCCGTTTCCCGATCTTAAATCCTTCCTCGGAGGTTGATGCCTAACCGCAAATGCGTCCCTTCCTCGCCAACCACTTCTCCTATAGAAGGAGCTACTAAGTCCACCCCTCATAACTGCCCTGGTAGTACTGGGAGCATTAGGCGTCGGAAGCGCCAAGATCACCTCCTGTGCTGGTAGCTCCTGCTCATCCTCTGTCGCCGGTGGAACCACCGTTAATGGAACATGTGCTAAGACCCGTCTTCTCCCAAAGATAACCGTACAAACAACAGTCACACGTCTAGGCCGCCGTTCTGTCGACCTCCTGATGAGAGCTCCTACCCTAATCCATCTAGTTTGAATAGTCATGGGCATCAGTACCTGCACAAGATAGATCGTTGGAGTGATTACTATGGGCGTCAAATTTAGAATATGAGAGTAATCATAAACTGCCAAATCACGATGATCAAATGCAATTTGGTGGTCCACATTACTGCTCAGATTCTAAACCTTCCCCATCATATTCACACTAGCTTTCTATCTTTCACACACCTCGGACGCACATGCATCCCACACAACTCACGTAGCACCACTTAACAATCTAGCATATCATATTTATCATAATTTCACACCATACTTGGTTACACACAAAATCACTAAATCACATCGACATGCCAAACTATCTCACATAGTTGTAATTAATGCTACTCCAAATTATTCAACACACACTATAGTCTCATTCAATCACACCACACAACTTCAAGTAGTTCTACATAATACTTCAACACATATCACACAACTTGATCCCACACGAAACCCTAAATCATTTACTCACACCAATTACTTTACCTAGTGTAACACTACACAAATGGTAAATAAAAACTACTGCTCAATTCGAAAGACGTACCTCTTGGCTCGCGGTTACTCGTGGTGGCATTCGTTTCACCCTTGTCCTACTTTCAGTTTAAGTTAAGGCATTTTACTTGTTTAAAAAAACACCAGTTTTCTCTTTAACCATGGCTATGATACCAACTTGTAAGGCCCCAAACAAGGCACCCTACAGTTGGTTCTCATAACTGGTTAAACGCTTTAAAAACATCAAACTTTTATTTACATAAACAACATAAGTCTTTCTCAAAATAATATTATCTTTAAACTCGTTAACTTTGATAACATTACCTGACGAATGCATGCACACCAACCCGAGTAGCCCCGATTCCAAGCCAAGATACCTCGTCCAACTGACTCTCCTGCAAAACAATCTAACGTACATACAAAGTCAGCTACGCTGAGTG
This sequence comes from Smallanthus sonchifolius, assembly GCA_023525975.1. NCBI lineage: Eukaryota > Viridiplantae > Streptophyta > Magnoliopsida > Asterales > Asteraceae > Smallanthus > Smallanthus sonchifolius. The sequence continues at coordinate 45,502,640 of CM042023.1, forward strand.
ATTTCTAATAGTTTAATTTAAACAACAGCCAATTCATCTCCTTATATAATTATTTCCATTCAAGACCCACTGGTACTTAGAAAATAGTTGTATATATTTTCATCATATAAATAACCCCCGTTATCTTTTAATATCCCAAAGGATTCACCACCTCAGACTCTACCCACCATTTTATGTCAGTAAGTCTCACCGACAAAGAGCGAGCTTACTACTCTGGTAACTCACAATTTACCATATATATTAACCATACGCTGGTTAACTCGACCAACCTCTAGACACTGACTTACCAGTCCTAACCAAGACTCTCATAACCCGACTAACTAAACAGTTGCATACAATGTACTCTTCCTGACACAATGTTCAATCTAACTCGACACATCACATTGATTCCATCTATTTATCACATCAATATCATCTCATACACAATTAATATAACTCATCACTTGCATGCAATTTAACACATATAAATGCACACAAACACATACCTCATCACCGCACCCTCGTCAGGGTTATCCCCGTCGGGAGACTCGTCCTAAGCTCAGCTATACCCTTGTTACAGGGCCCCGCCACTAGACATAGTGACACACTTGTCATCTACGACGACTACCCGGCCACCCACATGGTGACTATGTCATCTACCATACGGTGACTCACACATCACCCATACGATGATGACCCCGAAAGACTCCGTCCTCCACATCACTGTTGACCCTGCACACAGACAACACTGCAAGCACAAAAAGCAACACATATATACACATGATACGACTCACCAGCTTTTCACGGATCACTTACGTGTGTAATCCAATATTTACTTTAGACGTATCCTCTTAATGTCTAGACCCATTACCCATCTCTTTCCGAATAGGTAATTATACAACACACAAACATTGTACCGACTTATAGCCCGTACATACTATGGACACCACCTAGACCCATGCAACCACGATACTCACCGTGTCACGAGGACAACCACACAAAACACACAACATCAAACACATGACGCTTAAAAACATACTAGCATTTACTTGACTCGTTAATGAACCACGTACGGGCTCCCCTTCTAACTCTCCTTATATAATCCTTGCAGGTTTAACTCAATCCCCGACTAACTCATAAGATGACATACACAGATCATCCCATCTCTTGTTCACCCACCCTAAGGTCCCCACAACGACCTTTAGCTTCGTTATTACATAATGGTCTCCAAAAACACTTATGGTTTAAATCATAACTCGTAATACGTTCGTTTAATAACACATGTGAGTATGTACGATAGCCCCAAAACAGTAAAATGTTGAAAAGAGGGATTAGAAACTCACAGGTTGAGCTGAGCTTCAGTCCTTGCTCTGCAACTTGTCCGTTCACGCTCGAACCCGAACCTGTCAAATGTATGATAACATGATCAGAATACGTTCTACACATACGTCGTATAATGCATAAAATATAAATCCCCATGTCATCTTGTCAGCCCGTTCTTTCTTTCCACGAAACCCTAGTTCCACGTGCTCACATAAATCGGATCATCCTCGTCCCGTTTAGAAACCAAATACTCGAATTGGGTATCATGCATGCACGATCGTGTTCCATGCAAAAACCTTCCATCAAAATGTCACCATGTGAATCCTATTCCCACGAGACGTTTGTACCTGAGCCGGGTTCCCATGCATGCATGTAGAACACGCCATGCAAACCATAGTAGGGTAAAGCTCTAACCGGCCTCATTTTCGTCCACCGTCTACTCCACCGTGCACTCCGTCTTCGACTTCCTCGTCGAGCCAAGCCCTACCCGGCTGCCACCTCCATGCCCGACTCCGATGGCTCTCAACCGAGTCGTGCCACACGCCGGGAGCCGCATGTTTATCGTCCTCCCTCGTTTGCCATAACAGGACACCCCCACCGCCGCCGTAACAGCCGTTGGAGTGCCACCACATTCACCATCATTCTTCTCGTCGGCCATGCAGCCATGGTCAGCATCGTTCCCCGTCGATCGTCCCTACTCAGTCCTTAACAGCCGTGTTCCTCCCTTTCCTGTCCTTGCGTCGTCCCTTCGCGGCCTACCGCCATCCCCTTCTTCCCCCGTGACCAACCCCGCAGGCCGGCCACCCCTTCACCGCTTCCTCCATCGCTACCGTGATCATAAACCCAAAACCCTAATCGGGTTTATCAACCAAAAACACAAACAAACTCGAAAAGGTTACGAACGAGGATTTACCTTAGATAGGAATGGAGTTCCTGCTCGAATTCGCCTTGAGATCACAGTTAAACCGCCGCCGTCCGGCCGCCTCTCACCTCCTTTACGGGTTCCCTTTGTGCCGTCGTGTACGCCTAGAGCCGATATGGCTCTAGGGTTGTGTTTAGGTGCTTAAATAACTCATGAACTTACATCCGGGTCCTCGTCTTTCCCTCTTTTTCTCATTCCGACCTCAAACTGTGCGTTAACTGCTAACCGGTTACTCTACGGTATTTAAATGCACCTTTCATGACAAATCCTAGCTCCACATTACCTTTATTACGCATTCGGGGCATCCATTAACCCGAGCAATTATCTTATGGATTTTCAAGACGTTACACATTATCTTCCTGGTATATAACCTCAGCCTCATCTTCCTCAATTTCAATCTCAACATCTCCTTCCTCGTCGTAACTTCACTCCACATCTTCATCTAAAGTTGACAAAAATTAAAGCTTCTCAGCAAACTCAGACTTTGAACCCTCAAAATTTGACCCATCAAGAGCCTCAGTTGCCTCGACCACTTCGCCTTTCTTACCATCACCAGCTGAACCTTCTTCAGCTTCCGACCTAGACTCCCCCTCAGCCTGTGAGTCATGGATCACATTATTAACTTGATGATCACCACTTCCACCTGCCACATGATCTTCGTCCTTGTCTTGGTCCTTGCGATTATCAACCGAATGACAAGCTTCATCAGTTGTATTCTTCTTCTCTTGATCATCTTTCTCCCCGTCAGCATCAAGGCGCTCAGCATATTGAGAGACCAACTGCTGGAGCTCTAAGAGCTGAATGATTTGGGCATCAAGAACTTGTTGTTGTTGTATATCTTTGGCACGAAGGGTATCCACTTGACGCTGTAGTCCACATACTTGAGCTTCCAAACTAGAAACACGAGCTTCAAGTGCATGAATCCTCTCATCTTTATCAGCAGTGGTAGATGAAGAACCTAGCGGGACATACTTTGTCTTGTTAAGAGTATCCAAAACCTCTTGTAGATGAGCGGCAGTGACACAAGGAGTGACCTGAGGATTAGATGCTTTCGAATGAGAAGGAGTGACAATCAAAGAATTAACAAACGCATCATACTCGGTTTGGGTCGACGCACAAGATTTTTTAAACTTAGATCGTGCTTTGGGAGTCACAGTCACAACCACAAAATCTGGATCGTCTTCAGAGTCATCATCAACTTGACGATTTCGTTTTGAAGAAGACTCGGGAGGAGGACCCCTTGTCGACTTTTTCTTCTGGGCCATTGTCTTCTTGCGGCCCCCAAATATTTCAAGAAGCTTGGCCATCCAAGCATAATGATCTGGCCGAAAATCAGGCACATAATCTGTGTCTTCAGAGTCAGGCCTCACCTTCATGAACAAAGACATCTGGCATAACGTCTTCTTCAACATCATCATTAACATTCACGTTCTCTTGAACTTCAGCCTCAAACTATTCTTGGTGTTGTGGAATTGCTTCATCTTGGGGTTCAGGTTGTACTAGTTGTATGACAGGTTCTTGAGCTTGTAGTTGTACTTGGACTTGAACTTGAACTTGAGGTTGTACTGGAGTTTGAACTTATTTCCGACCTGCAACTTCATCAGCATGAATCCAATTATCATGTCACACATTCAGGATTAATAATGTGCTCGAATACAAGATTCGGGACTGGAATCAGTGCTAGATCCCGTTGTTTGACTTTCTAGTAATCCACAAATATTCTTTTGTGCATCGGTGCTATGTGAAGAAGTTGACCAACATGTGGCAGATTTGGAATCAGGTGGTTGATTATCATTTGAATAAACTGCGGGTACATTAGGAACCTTTTGTCTTCTTGTGGTGTAATATGTGCCACCAACTCTCTATATATGTATAATGAGAAGTTAAATCCTTTGTTAAATGCCTAGTGCGACCATTGCCGATTGCAAAGCTGCTTTAAGAACATCCGATCCAGCCTTTCACGATGAAAGACACTGGATAATGACATGCATAAGATAACACCATTGGCCCACCAAACCTCCTTTCCTGGCCTGAGAGTCATTGACCTTTCCACGATAACCATCCTTTGAAAACATCCAGTAATGAGAGTAGTTGGAAGCATCATCGGATCATCGTCAGTATCTCCAAACACTAAAGCATCTCTAAACATTTGGACTGAAATTGCCAAGTCTTGATTGTTGACCCGTGCCCTTATCACATTCGGAACCTTCTCGCAGTCATGAGTAGCAGTAGCCCAAAATTCCTGAACATATTGAGCACTGATGACTGGAGAAGTAGAGATTACATGATGTATCCTTGATTGGTTTAGAAAATTGATTATTTGTTGATAGTTCACAGCCTCAGATAACGCCAGATTTAACAGAGCAACTTGATTATGCTTAGCTTCAAATCGTCGGTCCATTATTTGTAAAACATAGCACAAGACACAATAGAAAACACAATTAGTCAACACGATAAGAGTCAAGACAAAAACAACACAATTCAAAATTTCAGAATTTTTCAAATTTTTCTAAGTCTGGAAACCCTCTTGTCCCTAAGGCAAACTTAGCAAGTTCGCTTAAGTTGTTCTAGGCGAACATAATATGTTCACCTGCTCAAAATTTCAGAAAGATGATTTGAATTCTAAGTCAAATGAACACAAATCAATGAATCCACCACCATCATCAATTACCGATTAAAAACATTTAAAGCCTAATGTCCACATTCATCAGTCCAAATTGTCTCAGTTAAAGTTTTAACTTCTATCAAGGTTTTGAAGTTCAAACACTAATTTCAATCTGAAAATGGGTAAAAAAGACATAGAATATGAAATTATCACTTACCAATGAGTAAAACATACAACTATAAACCACTGAGATGATTAGAACAATTACAAAGCAACAAGAACATATTGAAATCACGAATGTAGACAAGATCGATCGAAAGCAGTTAAGTCGCTCCCAATTAGTTCGCCAGGTCAAGTTCGCTCAAATGTGACTTAAGTACACAACCAACAAGTTCGATCAACCTCAGCGAAATTAACAAGTTCGTTACCCGGGGAAATTAACAAGTTTGCCAGAACCCTAACACTTAGAGAAAAATTCCAACTTTTCAAATTTTCATGTTATCCGACAATTCCTCAAATTCCAATCTTTATGAAATAAAATCCCACGTATAAAAAAAGTAAGATTCTAATGGAAGTTTGAGAAATAAATTCTTTTTGGATTTTATCTGTACAAACTGAAATGAAATAAATGTAAAATATGAAATCACAACTTTTTGTCGAACATCACGAGTAAGAAGATCATATCATTATATATGATGAATCAAACACACATTTTGGATACAAATCTCTATCAAGTCTAATGGTATCCTATGCCATTCATTCAGGTATCTTTTCTTAGTCTATCAAACATGCATCTTTTCAAGAATCAACAAACTTGTATATATGTTCAAGACTATCAAAATTTTATCTTTTCAAGACTTATCAAATAGCATGTTGTAGATATATGAGACTGTTGGCTATAAAATCTTGAGTTAGAAATCAGCAAACTTGTATATCTCTCCCCACTTGCTGGACTCTATACACAGTGTCCATTAGAAGAACTGAAAACCTGAAGACTCTTTCCATGATAGAGTTATTTGGCATGTTAAAAACATATGAGTTAGAAATCAGGTTATCCATCTGCAACCTCTACACCTACCTCATCTACTCTTCATTCTGACCACACACCACAAACCACCAACAACTACTATCCCCACATAGTTACTCATCCATAAACACCTATTGCTCAGATGCATTACTCTCCTTTCGTTCTTTTTGAAGCCCCTCCTCAAACCACAAGTGCCTTCATTTCTGAAACACCAAGAAATATGTCTTTTAATAAGAAAGATCTCGAGTATTTTCACCCTAATGATCTGGAAGAAATGGACATACAACACACTCATGCCATGCTGTCACTTAGAGCCAATAGGTTCTATTCAAGAACTGGAAGACCATTTCCTAGCAACAGCCCAAATGCAAGAGTTGGTTTGGACAAAAGTAAGTTGCCATGTTACACATGTAATCAAGTTGGGCACTTTACTAGGGTGTTGAAGGCACCAAAGGCAAATCCAACAGCTACACAACCAAGGCAAGCTCAACAAGGTTAGTATCAAGCACACCATAATGCTCAAACTGCTGCTTGTGAAACTGAACAAGCAGGACCAGTTAACTTTGATTGGAGCTTCCAAATTGAAGAAGTATCTGCAGTAAATCAAGCCCTCATGGCTTATACCTCAGAGATTCCTCCGCAGTTATATGAACATCTCTGCTCACAAGCTTGTATTGACAAAGTTTTGGGTTATAGAAAACATAACCAAAAATTAATGGATCAAAATGAGGAGTTTCACCAAATAAAATCTGAGTTCAAAAAGGTGGAAAACAGTTACAAAGAAAATATTAACTGCTTAAAGAAAGAAATTTCATCATTACAACATGAGCAAACTAATCTTGAAACTCAGACTGATGATCTATTAGCTAGGTTAAAAGCTACAAGAGTTGAACTTGCTAATCAATAAGTTCATGTTGAGAAATATGAATTTGCATCTATAAAGCTGCAAAGACTTTTAGATGCTCAAATTAATGAAAGAGTAACTGCTGGATTTGGTTAACAAGCAGAACATTACAAGCCTGTACCACCACCCAGTGACTATGTGAACATCCATGAACCAAATTTTGATCTCAATAACCTTGAAACCTCAAACCGAAATCTTGATCCAACCAAAGAGAAAATTTTTGTGCAAGAATACAACAGCTCCACAGAATCTGAAACCACATGTTCAGATCATCTCAAAGCCTTGATGCACCTTTACTTCCAACAAATGAAGTAATCATGGAAACAACGAAATCTGGGAAAATGATTCAAACTAACTTTCCTAGTGAGTTCATTCCATCCATTCCAATTTCAAAACCCACGCAATAGATCATGATCAACTATCCTTCTCAAGGGATAAAGTTAAACCTTGAGAAAGGCCAAAGTTCAAAAACCAAGAATACTCCAAAGAAAGTGTTAGATATTTGCTATGCTTCTGAAGAAAGAAAACCATATGTTCAGAAGACATTAGAGGAGGCTACTTTTAAACCTAACAAGAAAAATCCTTGGAACTTTAAGGATATGTTCAACAGGAAGGATGATGTGCATTTTCAAAGGGACAAAAGTGCAAAATCTTGCTTTGTGTGTAGAAAGTATAATCACACAGCAAGCACCTGCTTCTATTACCTTCAGCAGCAAAGAAGTCTCAAACAAAAATTTTTTGAGCAGACCAACAAGAACAAGAAGGTTAGAAGCTTTGAATCTAAATCCAACAAGTTCTACACGTCTGTATCACCAAGAAAGTTTGTGTCTCTACCAAGGAAGGTTACTACATCTGCAAAACTCACAAGACCTCAACAATCATGTATCATCTGTGGTGAATCAGACCACTTTGTGCGGATGAAAGACAAAAAAGCTTCAATCAGTTTGCAAACCAATGGAAACCATCAGGAGTAGTCAAAAGTGCTGATGAAAGACAAAAACTGTCTATTAAAGAATCTCAAAAGTGAAGCTTATCTTTAACAGAAGAAAGAAAAACGTGCCATCGGCAGCTATTTCTTCTGCTGCTGACAGTGTGAAGCCGTCAGCAGCAACCAAGACTGGCGCGGATAAACCAAAGCCAGCCTCCAAGAGAAGAAGCAACAAGTAAAAGCAATCATCATCAATTCCATCCACTACTGATTTAAGAAACAACTCAAAGAAAATTTCAACTTTCTTAGCAGCACTAAAATTAGTTGCTTTTGACACTACAAAGCCATCAGCAGCAAAAGCAACATCTGCTGCTAATAATATTAAAGTAAAGTAAATGTTGTTCAAACATGGAAAGTAAAATGAAGGATCCAAATCTCTTCAAGTCAAAACCTCCTCATGATTGGATCAATTGAATGCCAACCTATCCCTGATGCATTGAATCTTCTTAAATCAAATGTCAAACCCAAGTCTCATGTATCTTGGGTCCTCCCTCTAACTAGAACAACTCTCATGTGCTGGAACAACCAGGTAACAAGGATAACACCTGGGTAGTAGACAGTGGTTGTTCCAGGCACATGACAGGCGACAAATTTATCGTGTCTAACTTCAGAAATTTTTATGGTGGGTATGTTACCTTTGGGAGTAATTCAAAAAGAGGGACAAGGAACTGTGTCCAATGAAAGAATGAGCATTGAAAAGGTGAATTTTGTAAAGGAATTAAAATTCAATCTCATGAGTGTATCACAAATCTGTGATCAGAAGCATTGGATGCTTTTCACAGATGAAGAATGTTTTGTGATATCCCTTGGTGTAACCAAACCTCCTCAAGAGAAGATTCTCCTAACTGCTCAAAGAAAAGACAATCTTTATGTTCTTGATATGAACAAGATTACACCATCTGTCAATGTATCATGTTTCCTATCCAACGCTTTAGTTGATGAATCTGCCTTATGGCATAGAAGTTTGAGCCATGTCAATATCAAGACATTGAACAAGTTAGTCAAAGGAGGTTTAGTGAAATGACACTCTGATAAAAAATTACAACTTGATGATCATCTTGTGGCATGTATGAAGGGGAAGCAACACAAAAGTTCTCACAAGCCTAAAACAATCAACTCAATTGACACACCACTACAGTTGTTTCATATGGATCAATTTGGTCCAAAAAATGTCATGAGTATGGGTAAGAAGTCATATTGTCAGGTTATAACTGATGACCATTCCAGATATTCATGGGTATACTTCTTGAGAACTAAAGATGAAACTGCTGAGATTCTCAAATCCTTTGTTCTTAGGATTGAAAATCAAAGCAATCAGAAGGTAAAGATAATGAGATGTGATTAGGGCACAAAGTTTAAGGATCATATCCTGAACTTGTTCTGTAAAGGTAAAGGCATCCAAAGTGTAGGTCCCAGCGGGTCTACGGATCGATCTCAGACGTGTAACACACAACGCATACTCGTAGTGCGGAAGCCTAACGAATAAACGCGTCTCGTACATATAAAACACAAGATAAACACACAAGACAAGATTCACTGAAAAGTCCTTGTATTACTCAGATTAATGTGCTTACAAGATCATTAACTCTTATAAATGATAAGACTAAGCACTATTTATAGGTAACACATAACTGCTATAGGCGAACTTATCAAGTTCGCCAAGTCTAGTCTTAGGTGAACTTATTAAGTTCGCCACAACTACATCAGGCGAACTTGTTAAGTTCGCATGTTACAAAAACTTAACAATTACATAGAAAACATTACATTACAAAATAGAAAGACTAATTCTATTACAAGGTTGGTTGTCACAAACGATGTTCCAACAAACTCCCCCTTGACAACAACTCGATTTTTATCTTCATGTCTTGCTCTTCCAAGTCTCCGGTAGTTCACTTCCTACACAAACTCCATGTTTAATACATACATACAGAACCCTCTTGTACTGCATTACTTGTTCTCTCCATTCTTTTATGTACATAATTTCTCTACGCTTTAGCATCTTTTGATTAAATTTAGAGAAAATGATAATATTCATAGCATCAAAGAATCTCATTAGAACTCTGCCATTCATGTCTTCAACTACTGCCTCGCCGGTAATAACATCCACATACCACCACTTTAATTCACTCAACACATCTTGAGAAATCCTCTTCAAAGGAATTTTGGAAACACTTTTAACAGGCTTAAAATTACATCTCATGACATTCTTCTTAGAAACTGGATCTGTTTCATTAAATTTTTTTCCCTTCTGTGGTTTCAGTCTTTCATACTTCCCTAATCCTCATTCTATTCTTATCGTTTTAGCAATTGACTCAGTTATTCCATTTCCCGAGGGATTAATCAAGGGCTTGGTTGATAGCCCATTGATTTCACACCTTGGTAAAGAATTAAAATACTTCAATCTTGGCTTCAGATACTGAACACCGTCAGTTCTTTTTATGGCAAAAAGCTTGAATTCATCATCATAAAACCAACTAATAATTCTTCTAACACATTTGTCCTTGTTGATGTATCTTTCTTTTTGAATTGGAACTAATGGAGAAATTGGTAAAACCTTTTCCAACTGTTTACCATTTCTAACCATTTAGTTTTCGCCATGCCAGTATCTTTATATAACTCTTGATCTTCATAATTATATGCAGCAGTATCAGAACTAGGCTTGGAAATTTCATGATCTGATTCTTCTGACTCTGCAATTCCTTCAGAAATTTCATCAGGTATTACATTATCATGAATTAAATCCATATCAACATTCAATCCATCATAGCCTTCATAACTGATCTTATTTGTGTCTCTTTTAACTTCAAGTTCTACTATCTGTCCTTCCTCAACCTTAGACTCATCATCAACATCTATCTCTTCATCTTCCATAAAATCATCAAGATCCTTCAAACATTCTAACTTGTCAGCTTCATCTATATCAGAATCTTCAAAAATTGATTCATCTAACATACCAGCATCAGCTTGAACATCAGACGTTTTTTTTTAATTTTAGATTCAACTTCAACAATCTTGTCAGACTCCCCAGAGCTAATGAGGTCATGGTAGCATCAGCGTTTTGACGCTCACCAGAACCATCACCAACATCTGGTTCATCATCATCAATATCTTTATTTGCTTTAGTAGTATGACAAGTATCACCTTTAGCAACAACAACTTTCACCCCCTGAGCGTCAATACGCTCTATCATCTGAGATAACAAGATTTGCATTTCTGCAATCTATCCATTTTGAGTATTAATAGCTTGATGATGTTGAGATTCAGTTGCTTTAAGCACATCAAATTAAGCCTGCAAACTTGTTACTTGATTTTGTAAAGAACTGATAAGAGATTCTAATGCCTAAATTTTTCCATCCCGAGAATTAGAAGTAAAAGTAGGACCTGCTTCAGCATTAGTCTGGGACACAACAGGAGTTCTTTATGGAGTAGGAGACTTTGATGGAACTGGACTAATAATCAAAGATCCATAAATTCCATATCAACTTGTACAACATTAATAGCCGAAGCCATCAATTTTGGAACTTTAGGAGCTTGAGGAGCATAATCAGAATCCGAAGATTCGTCTTGTAACATTCTCTTTCCAAGAACTGCACCGGGAGGAGGACCCCTGACAATCTTGCATCTAGGTAAATGCATCTTTTTCTTACCTAGAGACTTCTTCCTCTTAGATACCATCTTTGCCAGAAGAGATTCTTTCTGGGGAACCTTCTCCAATTGAGCATAATGCTCAGGACTAAAATCATGTGATAGAGCTCTTGTATGAGCATTATCATCTTCATCGGTTTCAGTAGCACTAGAATCAGTACTAGAACTATAACTTGAACTAGTATTTGTATCTTCAGCTTGAATTTGTTCAGCCTGAGGTGGAGAGGGTATATTAACATTTCCTTCATTTTCAATCACATTCTCACCATTTCCAGCATTATCATCATCATTACCATCATTGTCAGCTTGATTATCACCATCATCTGCATTAGTGATATGTCCTAAATTATACATGTTTTGCATGCGAAATAATCCCCATATTATGGTACTAATTGATTAATAATCTTACAATTGATACTTAAAATGTTTATATTTCACAATTGTAGGTTATTCGGTGCTCCAAGATAAACAAAGCAAAAACCAGCTTAAAACGTGAAGAAATCAAGCTTTTGGAGGAACAAACCCGAGCATTGACCCCCAGAAGTCAAACCATGTCAACATATTCAAACCAGCAGCTAAAAGACAAGCCAGGGGAGCTGGCAGGGCATTGCACGGCCGTGCAACCCCTGTCCAGCTTCCACAGGCTCTGGTACACGTCCTTTGTACCCTATTTTATTCCCGAGGTGATTGCACGGCCGTGCAATCCAATGCACGGCCATGCATTGCTCATTTTTAGGCCTATAAATAGATGGCTTGAGTTCTTCATTCCACACACCCATCCATACCACAAGAATACACCATAGAGAGCTTATTTTGTAGTTGAGAGTAGAGAGTAGTGAGTAGAGGGGCTCTTCCTCCTTGTTCCGTAATAGGGGAGCCAACAAATCTAAGCGTTATGCTAGTTAGTATGGCCATTCGTGGCTAGACTCTTTGTATTGCTAGGGTGAAGATGAAGTTTGGTGCATGTTAATATTTAACGTATTAATCTAAGTGATATGTTTATGTCTTTAACTATTCATCCTTAAAACCACCATTTTGGTGGGCTTTTATTATTTTCTAAATCCATCTTTATATTTGTGAGTGTTCTTGATTTTTTAAGTGTAAAACCATTTTAATCAAACTTCTCTTGACGCTTGTACGTCTTTATACAAGTAGAGATTGATAAGCCAAGGCTTGGTTAACACTATTAAGGTCGTACATCTTTATACGAACTTATTATACAACCAAGAATTGGTGAACTCATGTTGGGAATGGTACATCTTTGTACTTGGTCCCATTGTTACACCGCCTCCCGGTGAGCAATATATAATCACCTATTTAACTCTAATACAAAGCATTTTATGTTTGATGTCTTAAACCAACCCGGAGATGACCATTCGATCGGTTGAGGGTAATTGTTGTCCTTAACAGGAGGCACTACCACTAGTTAAAGCTTTTAAACATGCAAATAAAATCTTGTGAGGACGAGGCTCTAGCGGTGACCCGGGTCACACATTTGTAGTAGTCATATCACTGGATTAGTCAACTTAACATTATCACGTACCAAGCGGATTCGAAACTCAAAGCAATACTATTCGTAACCTGATCATTTCCGACATATTTACTTTCCTGTTATTACTATTCTTTTCGTTACATTTCGGTTACACACTTCACACATGTTTTTACTTTTCTGCTATTTACTTTATCGTCATTTACTTTTCTGTCATTTACTTTCCTGTTCCACAAGCACACAAAACTCACTCACTAATTAAACCGGCTAAACATTAACAAAAGTTGAGTATTGGAATTCGACCGTGTCCATTGGTTTGATACTTGGTTCTTAACTAAACTATATTCCGCTACGATAGGTACACTTGTCTATTGTGTGTGTTTTTAAGTTAAAGTAATTATCATTTTATAAATTTAAAACCTGATCTCGTAAAACCATCCTAAAAATTTATTTATTATATTTTTATATATTAAAACACTACGCATCAAGTTTTTGGCGCCGTTGCCGGGGACACGGTGATTTGAAGAAAAATTCGAGTTAACGGATTAGCATTTTTAATTTTATGGTTTGTTTTGATTGTTCTTTATAGCAACTTTCATGGATGACAACTACGAGAGTTGTTATGGAGGATACCAAGACAACTATAAATACCACTATTCGGAGGTTTGGTGTGAGATATGTGGGGAAGGCCACTACACTCAAGATTGTTATCACTATCAAGGGTATTCCACAGATTTTCACCAACCCTACTGGCAACCATATGAGGAAACCACACCCCCCAATAAATTCAACACTCAGCTCTAGATTTCGACTCATGGACCACCCAGGAAATCTGTTTCGTCATTTGGAAGAAATTAAGGTTCAAATCCTAAAGAGCTTTCCAATTGAACAATAATATGATCTCTTCAAAGTCCAAGAATCGGAAGTTATAGCTCCAACATCTTTAGTAGGGTCAAGTGAGTCTAAGGAGCAAGAACCTTCCAACTTGTCTAGCTGGTCCGGGATGGACTCCACTAATTCGTGGATCAGCTTATTATTGTACGCATGGTTATCAAATGGGTTGGATGAATCTATCCATATTACAAGCCACCCATTTGACTAATTATTCCACCGCAAGCACTAAATTGGAAATTCACGAAGCACGTATGGGTCTGGCCAACGACCCTTAAATAAACGTGGCGCTTCCTGGAGGCAACCCGATAATCATGAATCAATTGAGAGGTTGATGCATACGGCAGAGTTATGGACCTCAGGTTTGACTTTTCAAATTTAATTTTCTCATACTTCAGCCCCAGGTATGCCCTCTCGATACTAGGACCTTAGTAGCTTAACTACTACCTTTTATTTTCCTTGTCTGCTTTTATGTTTTTTCCTTATGTGTCCGGTACAGATAGTCTATCTACTTCTTTGAGGAATCGCACTCCATCTCTACAACCTGAGGAATCGGAAACCAAATCAAATTTCTGTGAAATTCGATGCAGTCTTTGAAGCAAAGTGTTGACAACACCAATAAGTTTTGGCCTTTAGGTTATACACTGAATTGACCGGGGGAGTACCAGTTTCTTTTCTCTTAAAACTTCATGCATTTAAATTCCTGCATAGCATTTCATTATATGCATTTTTACATTGAGGACAATGCACAGTTTTATGTGTGGGGTGGGGAATTAGAGATTCAGGACTACTTGTAACCTCAAAGCAGTAAAATTTCAACTTGTGATTTTCTACCTATTTGACTAAAACATTATAAAAACCTACCTTTTGCAAAACCTAGAAAATATTCAAAATTTTAAACTTTAAAACCTCTTTGAGTTCGCATCTAACTAAATAAAATGAATACATGGCAAGTAGAAGCAAATGAATATTATGCATAACGATTCGCTAAACCCTATTCCTTCCATTTTCATGCGCAGTATATAATTATTCGCATGATCTTGCGTTTGGCATTACTGAGTGTTTTTCGATTGGATTTTATGCACAATTAGAACTTGTGTGACTTATACATATTAAGACCATGAACTAGTAGAAGTATGAAAGTGATTGAGGAAACTAGGACTTTATTACCCTTATCCTTAAATCCAAAACTCCCAAAAATATAACCCGCTTAGATCGCCCTTTGAGCCTTAGCCTTTTCTTTTCTACTACCTACATTTATCATCCAACCAGCTATTCGTAAACACCGCTTATTGGCTAACTGTCTTTAAAATGGAAAAAAATATCCTATGTCGTTATTTCGAGTTTATTACCGTTGAGGCAACTTTGGAAAGAATTTGTTCTACTCAAAGGTATTGTAATATACAAGAAGGTGGATGTATTAGGAAGAAACAGCCGAACTATCTGCAACGAATTGATGGAAATATTATTTCAAGGAAATTGAGGAAAAAGAATTATTGAAGAATTTGTCTTGATATTATTAAAAAAAAAAGAGAAGAAGTTTGTATTTTACCGGTTAGACCTTAAAGAGTCGGATATGCATTCTTTTGATTTCAATTTGCTTTTCTGCCTTAATT
Organism: Smallanthus sonchifolius; assembly: GCA_023525975.1. Taxonomy (NCBI): domain Eukaryota; kingdom Viridiplantae; phylum Streptophyta; class Magnoliopsida; order Asterales; family Asteraceae; genus Smallanthus; species Smallanthus sonchifolius. The sequence goes on from CM042023.1 coordinate 45,518,029, forward strand.
TCGCAAAGCCTAAATTACCGCCCGAACTCCGAGATAAAGTTTTCAAAAGAAACTAGTGATGTTAGAAAACGGTGGCTCAAGCAAGAGCAACTGCCACCATTCTGCGCCTTGTCAAAAAGTGCCGCCAAAAGGAGAGCCAAAAGATACGAAAAATGTGTGAAGTGTGGCAAGCGGAGCCATAATGGAAAATGTAGCAAGAATCAAACTCATTCCCAAAGTGAATATACGCATCTGATCAAAGTTGGAGCTGTTAGGCTACAAGCCGAAAGTTTCATACGAAGAGGCAATAACGTGTACTACGCAATAGGGAAAGAGTTGGCACTAATGAGAGATCTTGGTCTTGGCAACCTGACCATAAACGAGCCCTCAGATTAGTTATATCCTCATGATCCGAGTACTATAAAGGGACCTGCTAGTATTTTTATTTTAAGACATGAGGCCGTAGCTGTGTGTTTCACGATAGCTGCAGCCCTTAAAACCTTTTAAATCCCTAAAAAACCAAAAGGATTTTCATCTTCACCCCTTTATTTTTATTTTTGCCACATTGCAACCCTTTTAACGTCCTCTTGATTCATGCATACTACTTAGTTAATTAGTGCAGACTTGATTTGCATACAAGCTTATGATCATTGCATAATTCGATTCGAACTTGAGTGTTTCACTTAACTTACATTATCCATAAATATATAACCTAGAGTTGAGTGAACATTATGAGGAGTGAAACTTTATGCATAATTGAAGTTCTAGTAGGCTTGTCATGGATTCCATCATAGAAAAATATAAAAATAGAATAAGCAACTCAAGAGTTATCCCGAAATTTCCAACTACTTGGAGTTTAATTTCCCTTGTAAAGTTTTTAGTTATGGGTATGATCATGCATGAGTTTGCTTGAGGACAAGCAAAGTCTAAGTTTGGGGTATTATGATATGTCCTAAATTATACATGTTTTGCATGCGTAATAATCCCATATTATGGTACTAATTGATTAATAACCTTACAATTGATACTTAAAACGTTAATATTTCATAATTGCAGGTTATTCGGTGCTCCAAGATAAACAAAGCAAAAACCATCTTAAAACGTGAAGAAATCAAGCTTTTGGAGGACCAAACCCGAGCATTGACCCCCAAGAAGTCAAACCAGGTCAACATAGTCAAAGCAACAGCTAAAAGACGAGCCAGGGGAGCTGGCAGGGCATCTCATGGCCGTGCAATGCCAGGCACGGTCGTGCAACCCCTGTCGAGCCTCCCCAGGCTCCGGTACATCTTTGTACCCTGTTTGAGTCCCGAGGTGTTTACATTCCCGTGTAATCCAATGCACGACCGTGCATTGCTCATTTTGAGGCCTATAAATAGATAGCTTGAGTTCTTCATTCCACACACCCATCCATTCCTCAATAACACACCTTAGAGAGCTTATTTCGTAGTTTAGAGTAGAGAGTAGTGAGTAGAGAGGCTCTTCCTCCTTGTTTCGCAATAGGGGAGCCTACAAAACTCAGCGTTATGCTAGTTAGTATGACCATTCGTGGCTAGACTCTTTGTATTGCTAGGGTGAAGCTAAAGTTTGGTGCATGTTAATGTTTAATGTATTAATCCAAGTGATGTGTTTATGTCTTTAACTGTTCGTCCTTAAAACCACCATTTTGGTGGGCTTTTATTATTTTCTAAGTCCGTCTTTATATTTATGAGTGTTATTGATTTTTAAAGTGTTAAACCTTTTTAATCAAACTTCGCTTGACACTTGTACGTCTTTATACAAGTAGAGATTGAGAAGCCAAGGCTTGGTTAACACTATTAAGGTCATACGTCTTTATACGAACTTATTATGCAACCAAGAATTGGTGAACTCATGTTGGGAATGATACGTCTTTATACTTGGTCACATTGTTACACGACCTCCCGGTGAGAAAGATATAATCACCTATTTAACTCCAATACAAAGAAGTTTACGTTCGATGTCTTAAACCAACCCGGAGATGACCATTCGATGGGTTGAGGATAATTGTTGTCCTTAACGGGAGGCACTATCACTTGTTAAAGCTTTTAAATTTACAAAAAAAATGTCGTGAGGACGAGGCTCTAACGGTGACCCGGGTCACACATTTATAGTAGCCATATCATTGTATTAGTCAACTTAACATTATCACGTACCAAGCAGATTTGAATCCCAAAGCAATACTATTCGTAACCTAATCATTTACGACATATTTACTTTCCTGTTATTTGCTATTCTGTTCGTTACATTTCTGTTACACACTTCACGCATGTTTTTACTTTTCTACTATTTACTTTACCGCCATTTACTTTTCTGTCATTTACTTTCCTGTTACACAAGCACACAAAACTCACTCACTAATTAAACCGGATAAACGTTAACAAAAGTTGAGTATTGAAATTCGACCGTGTCTATTGGTTCGATACTTGGTTCTTACCTAAACTATATTCCGCTACGATAGGTACACTTGTCTATTGTGTGTGTTTTTAAGTTAAAGTAATTATCATTTTATAAATTTAAAACCTGATCTCGTAAAACCATCCTAAAAATTTATTTATTATATTTTTATATATTAAAACACTACGCATCAAGTTTTTGGCGCCGTTGCCGGGGACACGGTGATTTCAAGAAAAAATCGAGTTAACGAATTAGCCTTTTTATTTTTATGGTTTGTTTTGATTGTTCTTTACAGCAACTTTCATGGATGACAACCACGAGAGTTGTTATGGAGGATACCAAGACAACTATAAATACCACTATTCGGAGGTTTGGTGTGAGATATGTGGGGAAGGCCACTACACTCAAGATTGTTATCACTATCAAGGGTATTCCACAGATTTTCACCAACCCTACTGGCAACCATATGAGGAAACCACACCCCCCAATAAATTCAACAGTCAGCTCTAGATTTCGACTCATGGACCCTAGGAAATCTGTTTCATCATTTGGAAGAAATTAAGGTTCAAATCCTAAAGAGCTTTCCAATTGAACAACAAGATGATCTCTTCAAAGTCCAAGAATCGGAAGTTATAGCTCCAACATCTTTAGTAGGGTCAAGTGACTCTAAGGAGCAAGAACCTTCCAACTTCACAAGCATGGATCAGTCGAATGTGAGACCGGATGATTCAGAAGAACGGGTTACTGCAACTTTACAATCACTTCTTGACTTCTCTGAGAGGCTGGAAGCTAAAACATCAAAAGAGTTAGAAGAATGAATCTATAAAGAAGAACCGGTGGGAATCCTCAATATAGAAGCACAAGAAGGATGTATGGAACAGTCTGGAGTTCCTGTCACTTCAGAGACAACATCATATGAAGAACAAGATTGTGAGACCTATATCCAGGAGGAGATTATGCAGGAGAATGTGATCACCAACAAACAAATGACAATGGTGGTACTTCTTCCTTGTAACAGTGATGGCTGGCCTGTGACCAAGCATATCAGTGAATCATTTCATGAATCACATATGCCATAGGATAGGGTATATCACACTGAAGACCACTTCTCATGGAAGAAGCAACGTTCATCTACTGAAGATTACATGACAAAATTATCATACCAGGGTGACTGTCTCCTTCACTACATGGGTTTCCTGAAGTTTGGTCCAGGATATTTTAAATGGTGGTGGCGTGATTTAATTACACTATTTTCTTTAGGTGCTCTTCTATAGAGCATTCTAAATTTGGCTGGTTTACAAAAATTTTCAAAATTTCAAATAGATCCATACAAACTAAAATTAAAACTATAAATAGAGTTTTAAAATATATAAATCAATGATTCACCCGTTTTAGCACTAAAAAGTTGAAGTTATAAAAATTAGAAAATTGTGGGAAATATTTTATTTGTGAAATTGTGCCACTTAATGCGGGAATTTTGCTCGAACCACTTGGACAAACCACCTACGGCCATTTGCCACATGATGCGGCTCGTCAAAACCTTCTCGTCCCCTGGTCGGGGGCCCTCTAACTCCAAACGTAGCTGAAGTTATGACCGTTTCAAGTTTAAACACTTTTTACCCAGATTTTCTCTATCTAGCTGGTTCGGGATGGACTCCACTAATTCTTGGATCTGCTTATTATTGTACGCATGGTTATCAAATGAGTTAGATGAAGCTATCCATATTACAAGCCACCCATTTCACTAATTATTCCACCACAAGCACTAAATTGGAAATTCACGAAGCACGTATGGGTCTGGGCAACGACCCTTAAATAAACGTGGCGCTTCCGGGAGGCAACCCGATGATCATGAATAAAATGAGAGGTTGGTGCATACGGCAGAATCATGGACCTCAGGTTTGACTTTTCAAATTTAAGTTTCTCATACTTCAGCCCCAGGTATGCTCTCTCAATACTAGGAACTTAGTTGCTTAACTACTACCTTTTATTTTCCTTGTATGCTTTTATGTTTTCCCTTATGTGTCGGGTAGATTAACATCACCAGATAGTCTCTCTACTTCTTTGACGAATCGCACTCCATCTCTACAACCTGAGGAATCGGAAACCCATCAAATTTCTGTGAAATTCGATGAAGCCTTGAAGCAAAGTGTTGACGGCACCAATAAGTTTTGGCCTTAGGTTATACACCGAATTGACCGGGGGAGTACTAGTTTCTTTCCCTTAAAACTTCATGCATTTAAATTCCTGCATAGCATTTCATTACATGCATTTTTACACTGAGGGCAATGCATAGTTTTATGTGTGGGGTGGGGAATTAGAGATTCATGGCTACTTGTAACCTCAAAGCAGTAAAATTTCAACTTGTGATTTTCTACCCATTTGACTAAAACATAAGAAAAACCTACATTTTGCAAAACTCGAAAAATTTTCAAAATTTTAAACTTTAAAACCATTTTGAGTTCGCATCTAACTAAATAAAATGAATTCATGGCAAGAAGAAGCAAAGGAATATTATGCATAACGATTCGCTAAACCCTATTCCATTCGTTTTCATGTGAGGAAAATCAAGCCTATTACACAGCATCAAATTTTTGGCGCAGTATATAATTATTCGCATGATCTTGCGTTTGGCATTACTGAGTGTTTTTCGATTGAATTTTATGCATAATTAGAACTTGTGTGACTTATACATATTAAGACCATGAACTAGTAGAAGTATGAAAGTGATTGAGGCACGTAGGACTTTATTACCCTTATCCTTAAATCTAAAAATCCCAAAAATATAATCCGCTTAGATCGCCCTTGGAGCCTTAGCCTTTTCTTTTCTACTACCTACAATTATCATCCAACCAGCTATTCGTAAACACCGGTTATTGTCTAACTGTCTTCAAAATGGAAAAAATTATCCTATATCGTTATTTCGAGTTTATTACCATTGAGGCAACTTCAGAAAGAATCTATTCTACTCAAAGGAATTGGAATATACAAGAAGTTGGATGTATTAGGAAGAAACAGTTGAACTATCTGCAAGGAATTGATGGAAATATTATTTCAAGGAAATTGAGAAAAAAGAATTATTGAAGAATTTGTGTTGATATAAAAAAAAGAGAGAAGAAGTTGGTCTTTTACCCGTTAGACCTTAAAGAGCTGGATATGCATTCTTTTGATTTCAATTTGCTTTTCTACCTTCATTTCACAAAGCCTGAATTACCGCCCGAACTCCGAGAGAAAGTTTTCAATGCAACTAGTGATGTTAGAAAACGGTGGTGCAAGCAAAGACCAACTGCCACCATTCTGCGGCCTGTCAAAAAGTGCCGCCAAAAGAAGAGCCAAAACATACGAAAAATGTGTGAAGTGTGGCAACTGGAGCCACAATGGAAAATGTAGCAAGAATCAAACTCATTCCCAAAGTGAATATACGCATCTGATCAAAGTTTGAGCTGTTAGGCTACAAGCCGAAAGTTCCATAAGAAGAGGTAGTAACGTGTACTACGCAGTAAGGAAAGAGTTGGCACTAATGAGAGATCTTGGCCTTGGCAATCTGACCATAAACGAGCCCTCAGATTAGTTATACCCTCATGATCTGAGTATTGTAAAGGAACCTGTTAGTATTTTCCATTTTAAGCCATGAAGCCGTAGCTGTGTGTTTCACGATAGCTGCAGCCCTTAAAACCTTTTAAATCCCTAAAATCCCAAAAAAAAATTCATCTTCACCCCTTTATTTTTTATTTTAGCTACATTACAACCCTTTTAAAGTCCTCTTGATTCATGCATACTACTTAGTTAATTGGTGGAGACTTGATTTGCATACAAGCTTATGATCATTGCATAATTCGATTCGAACTTGAGTGTTCCACTTAACTTACATTATCCTTACATATATAACCCTAGAGTTGAGTGAACATTGTGAGGAGTGAAATTTTATGCATAATTGAAGTTCTAGTAGGCTTGTCATTTATTCCATCATAGAAAAATACAAATATAAAATAAGCAACTCAAGAGTTATCCCAGAATTTCCAACTACTTGGAGTTCCATTTCCCCTGTAAAGTATTTAGATATGGGTATTATCATGCATGAGTTTGCTTGAGGACAAGCAAAGTCTAAGTGTGAGGTATTATGATATGTCCTAAATTATACATGTTTTGCATGCGTAATAATCACCATATTATGGTACTAATTGATTAATAACCTTACAATTGATACTTAAAACGTTAATATTTCACAATTGTAGTTTATTCGGTGATCCAAGATAAACAAAGCAAAAACCAGCTTAAAACGTGAAGAAATCAAGGTTTTGGAGGACCAAACCCGAGCATTGACCCCAAGAAGTCAAACAAGGTGAACATAGTCAAACCAACAGCTAAAAGATGAGCCAGGGGAGCTGGCAGGGCATTGCACGGCCGTGCAACCCCTGTCCCGCCTCCCTAGGCTCCGGTACATCTTTGTACCCTATTTGATTGCTAGTTAGTATGACCATTCGTGGCTAGACTCTTTGTATTGCTAGGGTGAAGATGAAGTTTGGTGCATGTTAATATTTAACGTATTAATCCAAGTGATGTGTTTATGTCTTTAACTATTCGTCCTTAAAACCACCATTATGTTAGGCTTTTATTATTGTCTAAATCCGTCTTTATATTTCTGAGTGTTTTTGATTTTTAAAGGGTAAAACCTTTTTAATGAAACTTCTCTTGACGCTTGTATGTCTTTATACAAGTAGAGATTGATAAGCCAAGGCTTGGTTAACACTATTAAGGTCGTACGTCTTTATACGAACTTATTATGTAACCAAGAATTGGTGAACTCTTGTTGGGAATGGTACGTCTTTATACTTGGTCCAATTGTTACACCGCCTCCCTGTGAGCAAGATATAATCACCTATTTAACTCTAATACTAAGCATTTTACGTTCCATGTCTTAAACCAACCTGGAGATGACCATTCGATGAGTTGAGGGTAATTGTTGTCCTTAACGAAAGGCACTACCACTTGTTAAAGCTTTTAAATTTGCAAATAAAATGACGTGAGGACGAGGCTCTAGCGGTGACCCGGATCACACATTTGTAGTAGTCATATCACTTGATTAGTCAACTTAACATTATCACGTACCAAGCGGATTCGAAACCCAATGCAATACTATTCGTAACCTGACCAGTTCTGACATATTTACTTTCCTGTTATTTACTATTTTGTTCGTTACATTTCTGTTACACACTTCACGCACGTTTTTACTTTTCTACTATTTACTTTACCGCCATTTACTTTTCTGTCATTTACTTTTCTGTTCCACAAGCAGACAAAACTCACTCACTAATTAAACCGGCTAAACGTTAATAAAAGTTGAGTATTAGAATTCGAGCGTGTCCATTGGTTCGATACTTGGTTCTTACCTAAACTATATTACGCTGCGATAGGTACACTTGCCTATTGTGTGTGTTTTTAAGTTAAAGTAATTATCATTTTATAAATTTAAAACCTGATCTCGTAAAACCATCCTAAAAATATATTTATTATATTTTTATATATTAAAACACTACGCATCAATTAGCACCTTCATCTTAATCTTCTACATTTTCATCTCCTGAACATCTTGATTTTCATCAAGTGGTAGTTCTAAAGAAGGATCATCATGAATCCAATTCTTATTCGGTGGAGCAACATAACAAGGATTGATTATGTACCCAAACAATGGAGTTACCACCGGAATTAAAGTAGGATTTTATTGTTTAATATTCATATAATATGTGAAGATTCTCTTTGTCATAGGAGTTAGAGTCAACCTTGGGTTCAAAGGTGGTAGATTAGGAATGAGATGATTGAGTATAACTTGCAGGAATCTAGGATAAATTAGAAAACCCTGACCCGGAGGTGGAGTAATCTGTGCTAGCAACTCCCAATAGATATATAGAGCAAAGTTGAATGGTCTATTCAATGTCAGAGCTACCATAGTTGCCTGTAATGAATTCTTCAATCCATCCGTTCCAACTTTCCTAGGAGATAGACACTGAATCATAACATGCATAAAATACCTCCATTGTCCCACAATACCCCATCTCCTTGCTTGAGAGTCATTTTGTCTTCCACGGTATCCCATTCTTTGAAAACAACCCATTATTGAAGGATTAGGCAAACTAATAGGGTCATTATTTGCACTTCCCAAAGCCAAAGCTGTTCTAATGGTCTGCATCGAGATTGCTATATCTTCATTATTTACAGTAGCTCTTATCACATGAGGTTCAACATCAGTGTCTTGTTGGGCTGTCTCCCAAAATTGTTTAATGTACAACAAGCTAATATGTGGATTAGCTGACAAAGTTACATTTATCCGTGACCGGTTCAGAAAATTTATGATTTCTTGATAATTTGCTGCTTCTACCATTTCCGAATAAAGTAAAGCCGCCTGATTATGTTAATATTCAACCCGACGATCCATGACCTGTTCAGAAAATTTTTGATTAGATAATGTGCAAATTTTATACAATTTAAAACAACAAACAGAAAAAAATGCAAAAGAACAAAAAACAATTTGCGAAGTCTGGAGTACTTAACCCTGAGGCGAACTTAATAAGTTCGCTTAGAGTTACAAGAGGCGAACTTATTAAGTTCGCCTGAACAAGTTCGCTCAAACAGATGAACAGTCACAGAATTCCATCTTGACGAATCTGATGGTATAATCTCAAATCAAAGACTCCCAGCAAATAGCCAACATGAGATATAGTCATAGAAACAATCAATTTCTGATAAAGTATCAAGACACAAGCACACCACTCCGAAAAACATTCCGACAAACCCTCGATAAAAAGACAGTGATTCTGAAAGAATCCATGGATGAAATGATGTAATGTTACCTTGATTTGAATCACAACACAATATTGAATGAAATTCTGGAACAAATGATTACAATATCAAACAAGAATTTGAAATCAGAAAAGTTCGCCTATACTCCGACAAAGTCGCTCGATAAGTTCACTAGAGAAAGAGATTAGGTAATGAAGAACAAGTTCGCTGAAACCATTTTATACTCCTCAGATTAAGTTCACCAAAATAAGCGAACTTATAGTTCGCCACCCAAGGCGAACATATTAAGCGAACAAGCTAAGTTCGCCTAATCCATACTTAACCAAAATTTTGAATTTTTTTAGTTTTCAACTGTACCACTTGATCCAAACAATCTTCAACCTGTTCAGCAATATAATCCAAAAAAATATAAGAATTTTCATAAAAGATAGAAATAAAATCTTTTTGATATTTTCTAATAAAGACTAACTAGAACAAATAAAAGATATATTTTTGAATTTTTCATACTTTTTGTTAAAACACACTAAAATCTTTTTGTATTTTTCAAAGTGAAATAAAGTAGTAAACAAAGAAAATAAAATCTTTTTGGATTTTGTCTGTACATACTGAATCACATATTTTTGTTCGAACACTGCGAGTAAGAAGATCATATCAGTATCTTGATGAATCACCCACACATTCTGGATCTAAAATCCCTAGCAGATCTAAGGGTGACCTATGGCAATCTGTGTATATACATATCTCAGATCAGCAAACAAGCAAGCAAAATTGTGCAACATAACATGATATCTCGGCAATAAAATTCTCAGAACCAATACAATTTTATCATTCACAAACTATCAAACCTTTTGAAAATCATGAAATGATACGCGATAAACTTCAAAGTAAACAGGATCAGATCATGACATGCTAACTTATTCATACCAAATTTGCAATATACTACATGTCAATTTAAGTTGTCAGCATTATAAGATTTGAAACGAAAAGCGTCTTTATCCCACATTCTTGTGAGTTAGTACCAATTATATGAAAACAATGTGTACCCCACACATATGCCAACAGAAAGTAAATGTGTACTATCTTCAAGACATATAAGACTTTGTGCAAAAGAATATGTATATCAATCTCCAGGATGAAATTACATCAATTAGCACAGGAAAAGAAGCAGATCCCGAAGGATATAAAGAATCATAAATATTCAGAATCAAGTGATTCATAAAGATTGGCTTGGCTTTTTATGATTCTCAATGATATCATGTAACAGATGAAAGATTGAATAAAGAATCGATTGATTTAATAATTCAGGGTTTTGTGGTCCAACTGTTATCTTGATCTCTTCAATGAATTAGGATAATCAAGTGATTTTGATTCAAGGGCAAAAAATATGCTTGACAGATGTTATCAAGACATATCTTTGTTCAACACCACATTGCATGTTTTTCGGGGCATGGGCAGTGAAGTGAACTGAAAAAATTGTGCTAATGACATAATTCGATACTGGTCTCATGAAATTCTTATAGCCTCATATTCTATATCTGATAATGATCTTTTAACACACACACCCGGTATAATATGGGTTCAAATCACAATTGTGACATATATCATTATGTTTTCACACTACTAATGGTCTAAAAACGCTTTTAGCCTACTGACAATTCAAATTACATGCAGATATCCAAATTAATACATTATAAAATCAATGTCAAGCAGTCATGACGCAATCATTTCCTATTTGTGCAAACTAACAAGTTTAGATCAAATCATACAAGCACAAACTTCAAACCTAAATACAGAAACCAGGTAGTCATTCTATGGTCATGTGTGTGTGATCACCTACTGATGTACTATCATTTCTTTTCTAACATCAAGCAGTGCCGATTTTACCTTTTTCAATTTGTTTGGATTTTCTGAAAGCAAGTAAACTATTGAAACTAAAGCAAGAAATAAAAAAAATAAAAACTTCCATGAAAAAATCTTTTTGAAATCTTTTTCACCCAGGATTAATCATTCCAATCATTTGAGTAAGAAATTCAAACCATGACCGATCGAATGCTTTAGTAAATATATCAGCAAAGTTATTGTCCGTATGAACTTTCACCAACTCAATTAATTTCTTCTCTACACAGTCTCGGATGAAATGATGTCGAATTTCAATATGCTTTGTTTTCGAGTGCTTCACAGGATTATTTGTGATGGACATCGTGGAAGTGTTGTCAATAAACATTGGTGTCTCTATGAAATTCAGATCATAATCTCTCAACTGTTGTTGAATCCAGAGAATTTGAGAACAACTGGCTGCAGCAATGTATTCGGCCTCGCAAGTTGAAATTGCAACCGATGTTTGTTTCTTGCGTTGCCAGGACACAAGTCTGTTTCCCAAGAATTAACAACCACCAAACGTTGACTTTCTATTTAAACCGCAACCTCCGTAATCTAAATCTGTAAAAGCTTTAAAATCAAAATCAGAAATAATAGGATACCATAAACCCAAACTTGGTTTACCCTTCAAATATCAAAAAATCCGCTTTACAGCAACCAGATGAGATTTCTTTGGTTTAGACTGAAACCTCGAACACAAGCATACCGCAAACATAATATCAGGTCTTGACGCAGTTAGATACATTAAAGATCCGATCATTCCTCTGTATAACCTACAATCCACATCCTTCCCTTTCGAGTCAGAATCTAATTTGTGATTAACCGGAATTGGAGTACTGAACACTAAAGTATCTGACATCTCAAATTTCTTCAAAATATCCGACACATATTTCATTTGATGAATGAAAAAACCAACTTCTTTCTGATAAACTTGAAGACCTAAAAAGAAAGATAACTCTCCCATGCTGCTCATCTCAAATTTCAGCTTCATAACTCTTTCAAAGTCTTTACACATATCCACATTCGTCGACCCAAAATTATGTCGTCCACATAAACTTGAACTAGTAAGATATCTCTCCCTGCTTTTCTAATGAAAAAAGTTGAGTCAATCTGGCCACGTTCAAATCCATTCTCGAGTAAGTGCACTGACAAAGTTTTATACCAAGCTCGAGGGGCCTGATGAAGACCATATAACGCCTTATCAAGTTTAAACACTTTTTCCGGAAACTTGTGATCTTCAAAAACAGGCGGCTGTTTTACATAAACTTCTTCCTTCACACTTCCATACAGAAAAGCACTTTTCACATCTAATTGTAATACCTTGAATCCCTTGAACGATGCGTAAGCAAGAAATAACCGTATAGCTTCCATCCTCGCAACCAGAGCATAAACTTTCGTATAGTCAATACCTTCTTGTTGGTTAAATCCTTGAACAAGCCTTGCCTTATTACGTACCACGACACCTCGATCATCACGTTTGCACTTAAACACCCATTTTGTTCCAATTGATCTTGGGCCTTTTGGTAAGTCAACCAAATCCCAAAATGTAATTTGTCAAACTGAGCCAGCTCCTTATGCATAGCCTCGATCCAACAATCTTCATCAAGCGCTTCAGCCACATTCTTTGGCTCTGTTTGAGAAATAAAACAAGCATTCAAGCATGTCTCCATAATACCTGTATCCACAATCTGTGCATATACACAAGAATTTTCAGTAAGTGAATGATGTCCCGTTTGAACACCTGCATTCAAATCACCAATAATGTTATCAGTCGGATGATGTTTATGCACATGAGTTTGAGGAATATCAGAAATTTGAATCACAACATCAAGATTAGAAGGTATCTCCCCCTCAGACTATGCCGGTGTAGATGAATTATCAACTATGGTCTGGAAATCATTAGAAGATTCCTGAAACACAGTTTCATCATCCTCACTGTCACTGTCTTGTGATGTACCCAAGGGCGAAGCTCCATTTGGGTCAATCGGAGAAGAAACCACAATAGGTACAACTGATCGTGGATCGACAATTGAATAATCATTACAACATGACTGATATAAAAGGTCTGCTTCATCATAGGACATCTCAGGATAAACATTAAACGATCTGAACAAAGCATCATAATCAAAAGCCCATATTGGTCCTTTGGCCTCTTGAGGAACAGAACGATTGTCACAATCAACATGAAACCATTCCTCAATCTGTCTGCTTTCTTTATTAAAAACCCGCTTGTTGTGAGAATTTGCAACATATCCCAAGAAAATTCCTTCAATTGCCTTCTCACTAAATTTGGTTTGAATGTCACGAGTCTTCAATAAAGTCCACGGGTTTCCAAAAGGCAACAAGTACTTCAAGTTAGGCTTCCGGTTATTTAGCAATTCATAGCATGTTTTGTTGTGTTTCTTCACGGTTAAAAAACGATTAAGAACATGACAAGCTGTGTTTACTGCCTCTGCCCAAAAAAGTCACGTGCAACTTCGAGTCAGATAACATTGTGCGAGCCATCTCAATCAGCGTTTTGTTCTTCCGTTTAGCCACACCATTTTGTTGAGGAACATAAGGAGCGTTGAATTCATGATGAATGCCTTCTTGTAGACAAAATAAACACATATTTCCATTCTTGAATTCCGTTCCATTATCACTACGAATTCTCCTGACTTTCAGTTTGAATAAACTTTCAAGCCCGACAATTAGGAACTGAAGAATATCAGAAGTATCATCCTTCGAAAGCAGAAATTTCAGCCACGAGAATCTAGTATAATCACCATTCACTACCAAACAGTATGATTTGCCACCTTCACTCTTGACACTAATAGGTCCGAATAAATCCATATGCAACAACTCTAGAGGAGTCACAATTGAATTAGTCAACTTGGATCTGTGAGATTTCATGTGCTGCTTCCCCTTCTTGCACGGAATACAGTCTTGGTTCACTTGAAATCTCATTGATGGGACACTAAAAACTAGCCTGTTCTTCACTAAGAAATTCATTTTTTGAAAATTTATATGAGCCATTTTTCGATGCCATAAAGTTGACTCGGACTTAGAAGCTTTCGATAGAAGACACGTTGGCACAGACGCAGATGTCGTCGTCATGCTCATATCAATCATATACGTATCATTCTTTCGCGGAGCTCTCATGAGGATCCATTCTTCAGGTATCTCAAATCCAGGCTTCAACACCAAACATTCTGACTTATTAAAGTGAAATGAGAAGTCTTTATCACAAACTTGTGACCCAGATAATAGATTATGTTCGAGCTGCTCCACATAGTTGACCTTCTCAAAGCTCAATCTTTCATTGGAAACGGTTCCTTGACCAGAAATCTTCCCCGCAAAGGCTACATATCCACCTTGTATTTCTTTCACATTTTCCAATAAGTTAATGTTTCTTGTCATGTGTCGAGAACATCCACTATCAACATACCAGTGGTTGCCAACAGTCTTCCTTGGAGTCCCCTGCACACAAAAAGTAAAAATTAGTTAGTAATGGAGACCCAAGCCATAGTGGTCTTGGGTCGGCCTGACTCATCGAAATAAACAATCTCTTTTAAGACACAATCAAATCTCTCCTCTATTTTAGGAGACTGTTTTTTTGAATCAAAAATTGTTTCTTAGATTTCTTTGGTGGTTGAATCTTAACAGCTTCTTTTTGTGTTGATACTTCAGAAGAGTCACCAGATTCTTTTACACCTGATTGTTCTAAAAGCTTTTTTAATCACTTGTTTATTCTTCTACGTTGAGGTCTAGACAATTTGACCTTCTCTTGTTCAATAACAACTGAGGAACTTCTTTTCTTCATTCCAAAAGATTCAATTTTCTCATCCTTTGGTTTTTCAAGAATTGAAACTTCAGATATAGAAGCGTATTTCTTCACATACTTGACATTAACATGCTTAGCTATCACAGGTTTCTTTACCGGCCTTGTTGGTGGTTCAACGAAAGGTCTTCCCATCCTGGGATCTTTTGAACACTTTCCCTTATTCTTATCAGGACAATCTCTCAGAATATGACCAACAACGCCACAATGAAAGCAAACACGTCTTTCTTTGTATACCCTGACATACCTTTCATTCTGACTTCCCTTTGAACTCGATGATTCACACTGAACATCAGTGTTAGATGTTTCAACAACCTTAGATTTTACTGAATCAACTTTAGTTTTAATAAAATCAAGAGTTGAAGTTTTCTCAATTATCTTAGTTTCTAGATAATCAAAACCACTGCTTACAAAAGGTTTCACAATTTTAGGTTTTGGTTGTTCAACACCTTCATCTGGTTAAGTTAAAATACATCTGTCTCTGATTACTTTCTTAACCATGACAGGTTCATCAACTTTGCATACTTTCACAATGCCTTCAACCTTTTCTGAATCAAAATTTCTTCATCACTAGAGTCATCATAAACCATATCCTCTCCTGTAACAGGATTCACCTTGAGAAGTGTTTTTGGCTCTAGTTCTTCTTCTGTCACTGTCTCAATGCTATGAGAAGTATAGTTACCATTGAACGGAGGACAATAACCAACTCCCCCACCAATTTCCTTATCATCAAAAGAAAGACTATAACCTATACCTCCAACCACTTTTTCACTTGTAGCTTTATCATTATAATATTCCAACAGAAAACTGGAATTCTTATAACCCTCAAGCTTTCTCATTAATTTGGTTACCTCTGTCTGTGATTGGGCAAGTTCATTAATTTTCTTTTCATATTCAGAATATGCCACATCAAGATGAAATGTTTGATCATTTACTTTAATTTATAAAGCTTTAATACCCTCTTTTAAAGATTCAATTCTAATGTTCAAAAGCTTTTCATTTTCTTTTAAAGTTTGGTTTAATGTGTGAATTGCCTTCATATCACAGATCAGATTTGTGTTATCATCACACAATCTGGTAATTTTTAAATCAGATTCAATGCATTTAGAACAAGAAACAACCTTTTGTACCTTTTTAGAATCTGCCATGAATGCATTTGCTTCAGACAACATTTCAGCAATCTTCTCAGTTACCTTCCCAACAGCTTTATTATTATCAAGTAATTCTTCAGTTGAAAACTTAGATTCATCACTCTGAATAATACAATCTTCAACTTCATCAATACTTGCAGAATCAGTTGAGTCATCATCAGAAGAACTACTATCAGTAACATCCTCAGAAGGGACATCAACAATAAATTCTTGATTAACATGACCAACAATATCATCCTAATGAATACCCCAGTCATAATTTTCATCCTGTTGAGACATCAAAGCTGTGGAATTATTCTGCTTATTCTGATTGTTCTTGTTACTTGAAGAATTTTGATTCTGAAATTTTGGTTTGTTGCATTCCTTTGCAAAGTGCCTAAACTCTTGACAATTGTAGCATTTTACTTTTGACTTGTCTAAACCCATCTTTGTTTTGCTAGAAGCCCCAATGAACTTCTTTCCAGTCTTCTTGTAGGTCCACATGACCCATCTCAGATCGATCTCGTGACAGGACGTCTCGACAAAACGGAGTGCGGAATCCTCCGTGTTAACTTTCGTATATCAATTGACAATTGAAACAATCAGGTAAATAAACTTTCTCTTTGTATTCCATAAAACACAGAGTTTACACCATTCATAGAATACACTCATTCAAGCCCCTCTGCTCACTCCTCTTCTCTATTCTGAATATGTAAACTCCTATTTATAAACACCAATTTTGCAGTAGGCGAACTTAACAAGTTCGCCTCAAAGATGCTTAGGCGAACTTAACAAGTTCGCCTCTAATAGGCTAGGCGAACTTAACAAGTTAGCTCCTAAAGATGCTTAGGCAAACTTGTTAAGTTCCCCTCTCTATGAACTTACACAGAATTTTATCAACAGTTACAAAACATGTCCTAACAGACTCCCCTTTAACTGTTGCTAACAATTCTATCAATTACAAGTCAAAGACTCTAAGACTAAGACATAATATCTTCAAGCTCGTTGTCACCAGAATATGCTCCAACAGACTCCCTATTGACAACAGCTTCAGAAGATTGTCATCTGTCTTCATATATTATCAAACACACTGTAGTCTTCGTCTTGTTCATCTGCACTTTCTATTTCTATCTAGAAGAAAACTTGGGAGAAGGACCCCTTGTCAACTTCTGTCTGCAATATTCAGTTTTTGCAAAGGAGAACAACCAAGAATAACCAACAATTAAGATTTCCATGAAAGCTGGAAAAATAAAATCTTTTTGATTTTTCAAACATAAGAAAGACAAAATCTTTTTGGGTTTTTCTCTATATAAAATGAAATGTAAAATACAAAATCACATCTTTTTGGTCGAACATCACGAGTAAGAAGATCATATCAGTATATATGAGATATCAATCACACATCTTGGATATAAAATCCATATGATATCAAATGGTATCCTATGTCATTCTTTCAAACCTTGACCAATCAAACCAATATCTTTCAAGATTATCACCCTCTATCTTTTCAAGACTTTCATATTGCATGTTATGATACGCGATAAACATTAAAAGAAAATAGGATCAGGCTATGACACACAAATTCAAATTGTCAATATTATAAGATTTGAATCTAAAGCATGTCATTCTCACTTTCTTGTAAGTTAAGGTACCATTTAAGTATGAAATACAACGTGTACCCCACTAGTATGCCAACAGAAAGTAAATGCACTATCTTCAAGACATAAGAGATTTTACTAAAGATTATCTGAATTTCCAGAATGAGGAGACATCACTTAGCACATGAATAGCATAATCCAAATTGGATTGTATAGGAATCAATGAGATTCAGAATCGAATGATTCAATGTTTTGGCTTATATATGTGGAATCATAAGATTCAGGTACGTGGATCCAACTATTATCTGGATTATAAATTCAATGGAAATAGTAAAGATGATTTATCAATATGATCCAAGGGCAAGTATATGTTTGACAGATGTTGTCAAGTATATATCTTGATTATACTTCAAATTGCATGCTTTTCGGGACATGGGCACTGAAGCAAATCGAATGAATAGTGCTAAGGACATAACCTGAAACGGATTTTATAGGACAATCTTTATTAAAAGCTAATATTCTTTATCTGATATTGATCTTTTAACAGACACCCACCCAGGCATAAAATGAGTTCAAATCACAGTTGTAACATATGCAATTATGTCTTCACACTACTAATGGTTTAGTAACGCTTTTAGTCTACTGACAATTCAAATTATATGCATACATAACACTATCATTTCCTATTTGTGTAGTCTCTGAAGTTTAGATCAAAACATATAATTTAGATATATTAACATAAAGCACCAACCATTTAATCTAAGGTCATGTGTGAAAGAACATCTACTGATGTACTATCATCTCTTCGTTAACTTCAACTAATGTCGATTATATCCTTTTCAATTTGTTTGGCTTTTTCAAAATCTTTTTCAAAGAAAGTAAAACAAACGAAAATAAAATCTTCCATGAAAACATTTTTTAAGAAAAACATTTTTCTTGGTTACTTGGAATTTAGCAAGTCAATCAATTAAAAACTCAAACCGATGTAATCCTGTAATTGAATGCCTTTGCCTTTGTCACCAACATAGTTCTGTACTCCCCCATCCTGTAGACTCCCCCTCAACTAGTCAAATGGTTGCATCAACGACTTTATGCTCACCATCGTCATCCTAAGTTTCAGGTTATCATTTGGACTTTGTAAAAATCTTTCCAAAACATTGTGTGTGACATTTTCTCCCCCTTGAGCATCAAGTCGTTGAATCAAATAGATTCTAAATTATCAACAACTCGTTACTCTTGCAAATGTAACCACCATCAACAAACCAAATGTTATTAATAGTCTCTCTTGGTTAATCCTACACATCTAACAAAAAACATTAATTTGAAATTAGGACCCAAGCCATGGTAGTCATGGGTCGTCTATATGTATCAAAATAATAAACCTCACTCCATTCACAATCGAATCTCTCATCGATTTTCGGTGATTGCTCCGACGAGTCATAAACAAAAACTTTAGATTTCCAAACATACTTCTGTTCATTAAGTTCTTTTTGCTGAAAATGTGAAGTGTTTGAACAATCTTGTTCATTTGAAAAATGTTTAGATCGTGAAAACTCTTGTTGTTCTAAAGTTTTTCTCAATCTTCTGTTTCTCCTCCGTCTTTGAGGTCTAGAAATCCTAACCTCAGATTTTGAATTACCCTTTGGTGTATCATGAGGTTTAACCACATTTGGTTTAACATAAGGCTTACCAAGAGTTCTTACCTTTTCAGAGTAACATGTCGGTTACCTTTGGCGTTGTAAGGACAAGCAATCTGAATGTGACCCACAAGACCACAATAAAAGCAAGATCTTGTCTCACGATATTCTCTCATATAAGGAATCTTCACACGATAAGATGCACTTGAAGAAGATTCGCCAACATGAACTTCTTTTGGAGTTTGATACTGAACAAACTTTTTCTCATTAGGTTTTGATTCAGACTTCATCTTCTCAGGAACTACATGCTTCTTCCCTTTGTTTTTGTAAGGACAGTTCACCACAATGTGTCCCATCTCACTACAATGAAAGTATGTATGCCTATCTTTATAATCCCTGACATATGGAACTCTCCTTGAATTTGAAGAACTTCCAAATGTAAAATTTCCAGATGAATTAGAATCAACCTTTAATTCTTCTTTCTTAACCGCTTTCGGTATCCCCTCTACCTTAGCTTCATCAAAATATTCATCATCACTCTCATCAGAATACACCATATCTTCACCTGTGATTGGATGCACCTTCAACACAGTTTAGGTTCTAAATCCTCATCATTTATAATCTCAGGTGTAACAGAATAATTTTCGTCGAATGGTGGAGGAACATAGCCAATACCACTAGTTCCCTTCCCATCTTTAGTATTATCATGATAATGTCCTAATAAGAATGATGAATTTCCAAAGCTTTCTAACTTTCTATGCAATCTGATTACCTCTGCTTTAGATTCGGCTAGTTCCTTATCTTTTTCAACAAGATCATTATTTCGTTTCTCAATTTCTACAAAGGAAATATCCAGGTGATATGCCTGCTCTTTGATCTTCAAAGTCAGAGAATTTATATCCTTCTTCAGTGATTATTCTCTCAGCACACACATTCTCATTATCCTTTAATTTCTAGTTTACCGTGTGCATCGATTAAATATCACAAATGAGGTTTACGTTGTCATCCATAACCCTCATCATTTTATCTTTCACTGAAACACAATTAGAACAAAACGTTTCAGAGTTAGAAACTACCTCAGCCTTTACTTCTGAAGAAGATGCACCAGGAGCCATGAATACGTCATCATCAGCTTCACTCTTTTGATCAACAATGACAGGCTCTGTATCAATTTATGATTCACTCAGATCATCTTCAACTGTCTGAAAGCTTTCTTCAGTCATCACATCAGTCTCAGTAGATTGAGTACTTTCACTATCAGTTAAATCTGTAGAAGAATCACTTTGAGAATAACTCGGCTTCTCCAATACTTCGTTGATCAAGACCACAAACGATTGAGTAGTTGCTTCACCCTTTTTCTTCAAAGCTTCCCATAGATCTCTTGAAGTAGGACACTTCCCGATACTATGAATGATTTCATTTGGTAAAGACATCGTTAGAGTTTCAGACGTTTTCATCTCATGATCAAACTTCTGCTTTTCTACTTTAGTAAGAGCTGTCACTGGTTTAGGAACATCACTAAATTCCCGAAAGGTAAAAGTAGGATGCACATATCCTTCAAATATGGGTGTCCAAAAATTTTCATCAGCGTCTAATACGAACTGTTCGAACCGTACTTTCCAACTACGGTAATCTGATATGCACAAAAGCCTTGGTGGCATAATTTCAATCACATTATCATCACATGAAATTGACCTTTTTAATTTTTTATGAAAATATCCGGAAAAAAAAATTTCCCTCCAAAATACTTTTTTTTTTAATTTCAAAAATTCAAAATTTCAAAAATGATTCAAAACAAGTATATAAGCTTTCCCTAAAAAAATTGGATAAGAACAAATTTCTTGCCAAAATACTCCATGGATACAAAAACTTCTAAAAAACTTATCAATTTTGCTTCACTCAGTTCAGGGGAATTTTATTTTTTTTTAAGAACACAAGCGAACCAGATAAGTTCGCCTGATACTGCCTAAGCGAACATAATAAGTTCGCCTGAACTGAGTGAAGCAAATTTGATAAGTTCGCTTAAACTGGGAGAAGCGAACTTAATAAGTTCGCTTGCTAAGTTCGCCTGCAACAAATATCAGCAAGTTCGCTTACTGCAGCTGTAACAAACTCAACAACCCAAACACGAACTCATAGCGCCGAAAATCATCATTTCTCATAGATTTGAAGGAATTTAAAGAAATTGGACCGTAGGATTTAGTATTTTATGAATTAGAACACTTCTATCAGATCAATTTCATCAAAATCCACCTCAAATTCACGAATTCAGCAGCAAAATCAGTTTTAAGAACTTGAAAACTCCATGGATACAAAAACTTTTAAAAATGATCAATTTCCTGTCAAATTGTACACAAATCATCTCTAATCACCAAGAATCAAACACAAATCATGAGCAATAGCTCTGATACCACTTGTAGGTCCACATGACTCATCTCAGATACAGGACGTCTCGATAACACGGAGTGCGGAATCCTTCGTGTTAACTTTCGTATATCAATTGATAATAGAAACAATTAGGTAAATAAACTTTCTCTGTGTATTCCACAAAACACAGAGTTACAGCATTCACAGAATACACTCGTTCAAGCCCCTCTGCTCACTCCTCTTCTTTGTTTTGAATCTGTAAACTCCTATTTATAAACACCAGTTCTGCAGTAGGCGAACTTAACAAGTTTGCCTCAAAGATGCTTAGGCGAACTTAACAAGTTCGCCTCTAATAGGCTAGGCGAACTTAACAAGTTCGCTCCTAAAGATGCGCTCTATGAACTTACTCAGAATTTTATCAACAGTTACAAAACATGTCCTAACACTTCTTCAAATGTTCCTTTCCTTGCCGCATCCATAAAGCCATATTCCATTGTATATTCATTTCTTCCAAAACATCTTTATCCAATTGTTTAAAATCTTCCTCAATCATATTAGGATCAGTGATTTTGCCACTGATAAAGTTTTCATATGATGTTAGAAATGAAGCAATCATAGCGAATTAGTAAACTTTTTGAAAGTGCGGTATATATCTAAAGGCAAACACATGGATAAAGTAGCTAGTTCTTTCTTTTCTCGATCATACAGAAGTTTTTCTTCCGTAGTAAGAGCTGAAACTGGTTTTGGTGTATCTATAACTCCCATATGACTATATATAGGATGTTTGTATCCTTCATTGATTGGAATCCACATGCTTGTATCACTAATGTTAACATAGTTCTCAAACCGACTTTTCTAGTTAGAATAATCTTTCAAATTCATTAGACTTGGTGGTTTTGTTGGAGTACCAATTTCATTATTATAGTTCAACAAATGAGTCATAGTATTCACACTCGAATGATTTGAACTCGACATATTTGAAAAAAATGAAAAATTCAACACTTAGAAAATTTCTGAACAAGTTCTGCCTTAGGCGAACTTAGGTAAATTCGCCTTACAAAATCTAAGCGAACTTAATAACTTCAATGGTCAAGTTCGACCGATTTGGCTAAGGCGAACTTAACAAGTTCGCTGAATCAAGTTCGCCTGTAACTACCTGGACAAGTTCACCTGTTTCAGCTGAAGAACAAGGAAAACTGTTCTGTCACCCAAACGCTCGAACTAGACTAAGAATCAACATATCTTGCAATTTTGTACGAATTAAGCAAATTCAATCCGTAGGATTCTTCAAAACATGAATTAGAACACTTCTAACATATTAATTTCAACAAAAACACCTCCACAGTAAATCAGCCTCTCCGTTATCAAAAACTTGTAAGAAAAACCAGCAATACACAAAGCTTAAAAAATCTCAATCTTTTGATGTAAATCAGAACGAAACGGTGTCTCACGATGATTTCTAATCAAGAGCAATAGCTCTGATACCAATTGTAGGTCCCAACGGGTCTACGGATCGATCTCAGATGTGTAACACACAACGAATACTCATAGTGCGGAATCCTAACGAATAAACGCGTCTCGTACAAATAAGAACACAAGATAAACACGCAATACAAGATTCACTGAAAGCTCCTTGTATTACTCAGATA
Organism: Smallanthus sonchifolius; assembly: GCA_023525975.1. Classification (NCBI taxonomy): domain Eukaryota; kingdom Viridiplantae; phylum Streptophyta; class Magnoliopsida; order Asterales; family Asteraceae; genus Smallanthus; species Smallanthus sonchifolius. Next base: position 45,541,297 of record CM042023.1, read on the forward strand.
AATGTGCTTACAAGATCACTAACTCTTACAAATGACAAGACCAAGCACTATTTATAGATAACACATAACTGCTACAGGCGAACTTATCAAGTTCGCCAAGTCTAGTCTTAGGCGAACTTATTAAGTTCGCCACAACTACATCAGGCGAACTTGTTAAGTTCGCCTATTACAAAAACTTAACAATTACATAGAAAACATTACATTACAAAATATAAAGACCAATTCTATTATAAGGCTGGTTGTCACAAACAATGTTCCAACACAAAGACAGTGTAGTGCTCTAAGAAATCCTCAATAAAATGGAGTTGCTGAAAGGAGAAATAGAACTCTAATTGAGTCTGCTAGATCCATGCTAGCTTAGTCCAAGCTTCCTCTTACCTTTTGGGCTGAAGCAGTAAGTACAACTTGCTATGTTCAGAATAGAGTCCTCATTATCAAAACCCACAACAAAACACCTTATGAGCTATGGTTCAAGAGAATTCCTTACATTGGTTTTCTTAAACCTTTTGATTGTACATGCACCATTCTCATAAAAAATGGAGTTCTTCCTAAATTCTCTGTAAAGGCAGAAGAAAGATACTTTCTAGGTTACTCTTCTCAAGCAGAATCATACAGAGACTTCAACAAATGAACCCAGATCATTGAGGAATCTGCCAATGTGTAATGCAGTGAGCATAGTCCATGTGAAAAAGGTACTAGACTAGACTGAATGTTTGACACTGACTCCTTCTCACAAGTTTTTGCGCCTCTCATATTTTCTAATATGGAGTCTTCTCAAGAAAGATCTATGTCAACCAATGATGACTACATATTGGCTTTCAATGGTTCCTCAATAAAGTTCAAAAGACCATCCCTTGATCCTCCTTCTATAGCAAATACCATTGAAGCAAGTGAAGCCAGAACAAGTAGCTCAAATTTTACCAGTAGTAGCATGTCTGAACCTGAAGATACAACTGTCACAATTGACCCATCTACAATTGACATGGAGGCTCATACTGATAATGAAGCCACTGCTCCTGCTGATGTTGTAGATGCTCCTACTGATGATAGTAGAGATGCCCCTGAACAACATCATAGCAATCTTGACCAAGGCATACAACTTGAGGTAGTTCTAGCTCAGAGGATCAACAAGGAACATCCTCTAGAAAATGTTACTGGTTTAGTTCAGCAAGGGGTTCAAACAAGGAGAAAAACACATGAAGCCAATGTGTGTCTCTATTAGTGCTTCTTGTCTCAAGTTGAACCGAAGAAGGTTGATGAAGCCTTGAAACACAGTAGTTGGATTGAGGTAATGCAAGAAGAACTCTTACAGTTTTAGAGGAAGAAGTGTTGATAGGTCCCGAATGAAGGGTCCTTATGCTATGATGATTCTAGTCAGAATCTGATCAATAAATCAGCTATAGATCATATTTCAATGACAAGAAAAACTATCAAAAAGAAGATCTGAATGTTATGAAAATGGTCAGGTATATATAGGAAACCTGAGTGAGTCGGCCAGGAAGATTGCCGACACTTGCTGAGAGTCGGCTGAAACCGACCTAGAGACTCTCAGAGAGTCGGTTGAACCCAGCATAGCGACTCTCATAGAGTTGGCTGAAGCCGACCTAACAACTCTCAAAGAATCGACTGAAACCAGCCTAGCGACTCTTTGAGTGTCGCCAGCGACTCTCAAAACAATTTTCATACACGAACCTAAACTTTTCTTGATCGCTTGAATTGATAAACATCATTCTCAAATTAGACCCAACAAGTGTGGCAATTAGTTGATCTACCAAAAGGGCAAACTGCCATTGGCACAAGATGGGTATTCATAAAAAAAGAATATGAGAGAGTGATAGTGATAAAAAATAAAGCAAGACTTGTAGCTCAAGGCTACACTCAGGAAGAAGGAATTGACAATGATGAAGTGTTTGCACCAGTTGCTAGGCTAGAGCCAATCAAAATATTTCTAACCGATGCTGCATCCAAGAATTTTACTATCTATCAGAGGGGGATGTAAAGAGTGCATTTCTCTATGGGAACATTGGTGAAGAAGTTTATGTCCATCAACCTCCTGGATTTGTAAATCCTCTACGTCCTGACAAAGTTTTCAAATTGGACAAAGCTCTATATGGGTTACATCAAGCCCCAAGAGCTTAGTATGAAACCTTGTCCAACTATCTTCTCAACAACAATTTCAGAAGAGGATCCATTAACCAGACATTGTTTATCAAAGATGAAGGGGGAGAAATCTTGCTGCTACAGATCTATGTAGATGATATCATCTTTGGATCAACAAAAGAGAAGCTTTGCAAAGACTTTGAGACTCTCATGCATTCCAAATTTGAAATGAGTTCAATGGGTTAACTAAATTTCTTCTTGGGTCTCCATGTTAAACAAGTCCAAAATGGGATCTCTATAAGTCAATACAAGTATGTTAAGAGGATCTTAGAAAGATTCAAGCTAGCTGATTGTACTGTATAGCGTACTCTAATCCAAGTCAATCATCAACTATCCCTAGATAAAAAAGGACAAGACACTGATCAACATCAGTACAAAGTTATGATTGGATCTCTCATGTACCTAACTATATCAAGGCTTGACATCATGCTTGTTGTGTGCCTATGTGCAAGATTTCAAGCCTCTCCAAAAATATCACATCTGCAAGTTGTCAAGAGAATTTTCAAATACCTTAAAGGAGCTCCAAAACTTGGACTATGGTATCCCAAAAATGCAAAGTTTAATCTAAATGCATATACTGACAGTGACAATAGAGGATGTAATATGGACAAAAAGTCAACTTCAGGTGGATGTCAATTTTTGGGAGGAAGACTCATTTCCTGTCAATGCAAGAAACAGACATGTGTATCTACCTCAAAAGCAGAAGCAGAATACATTGTAGCTTCAAGTTGCTATGCTCAGACCTGGATCCAAAATCAGATGCTGAATTATGGAGTGACTTTTATGGTAACCCACCTTTCACATTGACAACAAGAGTGCTATCTCAATTACCAACAATCATGTGCATCACTCCAAGAAAAAAAACATTGACATGAGGTATAATTCATTAGAGATCATGCAGAGAAAAAGAGAAACATTTTAACCAAAGTTCATACCAATGAGCAATATGCTGACTTATTCACTAAAGCCTTTGATGAAGCTAGATTTATATATCTAGTTGAATCCATTGGTATGATAAACTTTGTATAAAATATTTTTCAAAAAAATAAAATGAAGAAATGCGTGTTTGTCTTCCTTGTTGTCTTGTAAAAACTTCTTGAAAATCCAAAAATACTTTGTTATTTCGATGTCTTTATCTGTCAGCAGCAAACATTTTTGCTGCTCATAGCTTTAGTCATCAGCAGCAAGATATCCTGCTGCTAACTGCTTTATGCCATCCACATGAACATATTTTTCCGCGGATAGTTTAGGCAATCAGCAGCAACAACTTTTGTTGCGGACCATTATGTCCATCAGTAGCAAATTTGTTTTGCTGCTGATATACATACCCCATCAGTAGCAACCAGTTTGCTGCTGATATACATACCCCATCAGCAACAACCAGTTTGCTGCTAATAGGCATAAGCATCAGTAGCAACCCATTCTGCTGCTGAAAGGTCAAAATGGTTCAAAGTATTTTTTACCTGCAGTAAAAACTTTTTACTGTCTGTCTCTTACCATGACTGCTACAGTACACTTAAAGCTGTAAAACAGTACACAACTACAATACTGCTGCTTCAATACCATTCGTTGTTCTTATTGTACAGTACAAGTGACCGTTGCATGATCCTTTCCGTTATAACAAAATCAAATTCCCTCCTTCACCCCTTCACACTCAATTCCGACCTAACCCTTATCTCTCTATCTCTCTCTCTCACATTCAAAGCCATCTTGTTCATAACCAACTTTCAAAATCTTCATATTCCCTACTTCCCTCCGATCATCTCCCAAATGGCCAACCCTAACCCCGAAATGGCGGCAGACAAGTTTGCACCATACCACAATCTCGTAGCTTCTCTTGTTAAAGGAAAGAATCCGAAGGATTTGATGATATGATCGACTTCCTGTGTCGATCCAAGATACACTTTGTTGTCACCATCAAACCAACTATCTAGATATCTCATATGGAAGATTTCTGGAACTCTGCCGTAGACACCATTGAAAATGGTATTCCCCAAATCAAAGCAACAATGGATGGTAAAGAAATTGTCATAACTGAGGCAACAATAAGGAAACATCTCAAGCTTCAGGACAAAATGGTGCTCACTAATATACCCTACCTCAGTACATAGATAACTTCATGAAAATTGGGTATTTTGGAAATACAAAGGAATACACATTGACAAAGCACTACTTGGTCCACTATGGAAGTATCAATGCCACGCTCTTCTTCAATGCATAACTCAAAAGAGGAGTAGATGGAATCAATTGTCATCTGGACATGCTTCTACAGTCCACGGTCTGGTAAACTCTCTACCATTTAACTTCGCTCACCTGATTTTTGAATGTTTGAGATACAACCTTCAAAAATGTGCAAAAAGGTCATTTTTCATGTACCTAAGATTCCTGCAACTCATTTTTTAGTGTGAAATAAAAGATTTATTTAAAAGTGCAAGAATCTAACTGATTAGGTACCATAAAAACAACATTTTTAAAAGCATGAGATCTGTTTTGAAAAAGTTCTCAGAGGCTAATTTTCCATGTTATCTACAATGCTGGACATACACAATGCCTAGGGTGACAATTCAGCAGTCCCAACTGGTACTGGTCCCATGCCTGAAACTACTACAACTACAGACTTTGATCGAACCCTTGTGCACCTACTGAGGTTGCACAAGCCCAACAAATTGTTGCCCTTGCTTCACATACTCAACTGGAACATAGGTCCCCAGTTGAAGTAAGTTATACCAGAAAGAGAAAGAAGAGCAAGAAGACTCCTTCTCTTCTTAGCTAAATGGCCCAATCCCAGCCTAAAATCCCTCATCAAGAGTCACAAAATTCTGATGAGAATATCAAAAGGGATAGCCATACAATTAGAGAAACTTCTTTGGAAGGTTCTCTATTAGGATCAGGACCACATCCCGGGTCCATAGAAATTCCCATCTCTGAGCCCTTACCTATTGTTCTTGAGAACTTAAGTATAAGGGCAACTAGTCAAGATGATGTATCTTCTCCAACTACCATAATTTCGAAGATACTGATTGACTTGTCTGCTCAAGTTCACCACCTTGAAGGTTCAATCTGGGACCAATGAAAGAGTGAACATGGAAGGGGCTGCCACTACTGCTGGTCCATCAATTGTCCAGCAGGACAATGATAACAACACTAAGTCCCTAACCATGGCAACTCATGGTGAAGATGTTTCTCAGGAAACTATCTTCACTGAGAGGAATCCTAGGTGCCAAGAAAACCAGGGTGGTGGGGATACAGAGGCTAGGACTAAGGCCCCATCTAGTTCCAAGGATTCCACAAATGTGGATGAGGATAGTCTGAAAAATATAAACTTTGAATTAACAGCAAGCGTAGCTCTACTAGAAGCTGAAGTGTCTCAATTGAGGCATCAAGTATCTATGCATGAGTCCCACACATGTACCTCTTCAGCTTCTCCTCCCCTTATGTCAGTAAGCACTCAAACTAGAGGTTACTGATGCAACCAAAGAGGGAGAGGAAAGCTTCCAAGAAACTTATACTTCAATGGATATATTTGAAGATTGGTTAAGATAAGAGGATGATTTTCAAAGAACCATTTTTAAACCATCCTTCATTCCTATCCCAGAAACAACAACCTCCTCACATCATCGCAATACCCTCTTTATAAAATTCACACCAGATTGGGAAGGTACCAGGGGAGAAGAAGAAGGATTCCCTAAGGCGATTGAAATTGAAAGGGAAGAAGAGGAAGTATTCCCTAAGGTTGGGATTCTTGAAGTTGCTGTAAATCTTCTTGCCATATCCATATCCCAACAACATTCCCTAAAAGCCAAAAGATTAGCGTATGACAGAATTCTTGATGGGGGATATGATGAAAGATTTGACATATTCTGGATTGGAAGGGAGTTCTCTGGCCAAGAACTTGAGTGGGATAACCTAGATGTATTCAACATGCTGATCTTGCACACATCTGAGTGCATTAATCCCTCTAGGGATCTTTCTGCCAGGCTTGCTGTTGACCAATTCCACTCTTTGATGGAAGACAACAAGCCTTGGTTTGAATGCTTCCTTAGAAGAGCCAAGCAGGTTGTCCACCACTACTTTGGGGAAGAATAAGCAGAGTGTAGGTCCCTCTGGTGTGGCGGATCGTCACATGCAAGTGGGTACACTAGTCAGACTGGGTGCGGAATGCCCGTGACTAGGCGAAGAGTCTAGCTAAACAAAGTAAACCGACAAGAGAAAACACTTTAAACGTTCTTTGTATTATAAACACTTGAAGGTTACAGAGAAAAGCACTGAGATTACAATCTGTGTATTGCTATTGTGTCTGTGTACTTAAATTATGTCAACCTATCCTATTTATACCTGACCTGATGCCTGCGCACTTAACAAGTGCGTAGGGAAAATTGCTCTTGCGTACTTAACAAGTACGCAAAGGTATTCTTGCGTACTTGCTAAGTACGCAGGAGCTTTCTCCTACGCACATGTAACTGCGCAAAACACTTAGAAAGAAATGCAACATTCAATATGTAAAAGTAAATACAACTCGATAAACTAATACATAAAGACTCTTACATACAAAGACAATTTCAGACATGAAAATACAAACTAAGACTCTATCCAGAGTGTTGTCACAGGAAAGTGCTTCAACAAACTCCCCCTTGACAACAGTTCGGGATCTTCATCGTCTTCAGTCTTCAATCTTCAGTCTTCACAGCTGTCCATCCTTAGCTTCCATCTTCTTCTTGTAATCAAGGCAGAACTTAATCACCTTATCATATTTAGAAGCAAGGAGCTTTGTCCATTCGTCCGTGTGGACACAATACCTATCAGCTAGTACCTCCAGATCTTTCACAGAAAAGTTGATGAAGCAGACTTCATCAAATATTCTGATCAGTTCTTTTGGCACTAAGTTCCTACTTTCGGAACGTCCCTTTCCCATGATCACAGCCTCGCCCGTTTTTGGATCTACGTACCAGTACCACATGTCACCAAGAATATCCTGGGATAACTTGCTCAGGGGAATCTTAGTTTCACATCGCACTGGCTTGTATACCAATTTCTTTAAGTGCTTCTTAGTCACAGGATGCACAGCGTGCTTATCCTTGACTCTCTTGGGCACCTGAGGCTTGAACATTTCAAAGTTCCCGGATCTTGCTTCACGCTGCAGAACCACCCACAAACCCATCGCTACTGCATGATTACACTTACCCACTAGCTCTCGGTTTGCTAGGTTCACAAGGTCGTATTTGGGTAAGGAGCTGAACGCTTCACTGGTGGGTTTCAAGTATTGAACCCCCCAGATCTTTTGATAGCGAACAGCTGCTTGTCCTCCTCAAACCTTACAGCCAAGATCATCCCTGTTGCTCCGTGCTTGTCTATGATAGACGTCTTTTGCCACACAGGACCTGGATCCTTTGATGAGGTAGAAGGCATGTCTGTCTCTTTTGGTGCCTCTGGGTCCACAGGTTCAGGGTCAACTGGGGAGGCTTCAGTCTAGGCTTCTACATTACTAGCCTGCTCGACTGAACCTGTGTCGAGCGGAGCGACGAAGGATGGAACTTCAAAGATCTCTCCATCTTCTAGCTCGTACTCTTCTTCCCCGTCACCCTTGGGAATCTCTATCACCACGTCTTCATCATCATCATTCCAGTCATCACCAGAGTCGATCTCTCCTTCTTCCAGATTAAAGAGAGCATCGATCTATGTTTCCTTGGAATAGTCAGGCTTAAGATAAAGGATCTCATCATCAGATAAGTCCTTGAGCACATCGGCTGCTGACTTCCCTTTATCACCACCACCACCAGAGATATCACCACCCTCTTGCTGAGTAGACTCCCCCTCAGCCATTGGAATAGCAGAGATGGGCACAATTGCCAAAGCTTGGTGCTCACCTCCACTAGGACCGGCTTCAGGATCCTTGTCTTTATCGTCATCCTTAGTCAAGTCGACTGGATGACAAGGCTCAGAACCAGTGGATTTCTTTTCTTTCTCTTTCTCTTTCTCTTTCTCCTTCTCTTTCTCTTTCTCTTTCTCTTTCTCTTTCTCTTTCTCTTTCTCTTTCTCCCCCTGAGCATCAAGCTTCTTGGTCAGTTCTGAAACTAATTTGACCATCGCTTCGTGCTCTTTTCTTTGTAAATCCAGCCTTAGCTCAAGTGACGTTCTGTGGCCTAGAATCATTTCATTTTTCTTCATTAATAGCTCATTCTGTGCCATTACGTTCTTCAGTCGCTCATTAGTCCACGTTCTCTGGCTATGTAGAATCCTAACTTCATCGGCCAGTGAATTAATCTATGCTTGTTGAGCATCAGATTCCTCCTTTGACTTCTGAATAGTCTTCAGCAGTCCAGCAACTTGGGTTTCTAGCACATCGATCCTTGCCTCATTCAGATCAGGATGCCTAGACGATGACGCTTCGGCATTATGGATAGGGGAGGAGAAGATGGTACCAAAGTCAAACCCTTGTGAGTAATCTTCATAAGTGAAGGGTGGACTTGGAGGATCAATGGTGGGTGTTGGGATTTGGGATGAGATGATGGGAGTGGGTGTTATGGTAGTGGTGATGGTGATAAACTCCGTGACAATTGGAGTAGTCACCGCCACTTGGACTGATGTTGTAGGGAGGGTCACCGTCACAGGAACCTCCTCTGTGACTGTCGTGACTACCACGTCAGCTTGAACTTGTGGTCTTCTCCTCCTACGGTATAGCTGCTGTGAAGGTGGGGTAGAGGCTGAATCTGTACTGGCAGCTTGAACTTGTACTTGCTGCTGAGTCGGGGCCTCTACCACAATGGGGATAGCAACCTCTTGCTTATCTCCCCTGTTCTTATGAGCACTCTCTCGTCTTTGTCTTTGTAGAGCAGCGTCAGAGTCAGATGTTGGCTCATATTCACTGCTCGAGCTCTGTCGCTTTCTTTTGGAGGACGACTTAGGTAGGGTTACCTGTGCCGATCTCCTGGGGTGTGCCTGTGATGGTGCGTCATCGGAATCAGAAGAATCTGATTCTATTGCTTCTGAATCGGATTCCTCAGCACCACCATTACCGCGTTCGTCGTCTCCATCCTCAGACGAGCCATCATCACTATCATTCTCCTCATCGTGTTGTTCCTGCTGCTCATCGGAATGTTCACTCAGTTCAGGTTCCGAGTCATGGCTGTACCATCTCCAGTCTTCAGGTGCCACATATGCTTCATTTAGAAGATGGCCAAAGAGTTCTGTGTGCGCAGGGGTAGGTTCTACACTGTCTGGCTTCAGAAATTGAGCAAATACTCTTTTGTCCACCCGCTTGACTTGCAGCCTGTCCCCTATAGTAGGAAAGTTTGGCAACGCGTCATCGATCAAGAGTTGCACAAACCTAGGGTACAATAAGAATCTAAACTTCTCCGCTGTGTTGATCTGGTCATTGATTGCTTTGAAGATGTAGCGCGAGAAGTTGTAGCCCCTATTAAGAGACAAGCCCACCATGGCTGCTGCAAGGTCATGACCCATAGCATCTTTACCAGCTTTCCTTGACGAGATGCACACGATCATCACGTGGGAGAAATACCGCCATTGGTCTAATACCCACATCTTTTTATAAGAAGCATAGTCCCTCGCTCCGACGTATCCCATTCTTTGCCTCCAACACCCATCCACAAAGTAGTCTGGATAGGCTGTTGGGTCGGTAGCAAGGTCTCTGAACTGCAGGACCCTTCTTACAGTATCTTCAGAAAAAGCGATAGCCTGACCAGCAACGGTAACCCTTATAACATTGGGGGTTACCGTGCTGTCGTGCTCCGCCGTCTCCCAGAATTGTTCCAAGTAAGGTCTTGACACGGTCGGGTCAGCTGAGATAGCATAGCTGACTCTTGAGCGGTTCAAGAAGTCAACTATCTCCCTATATTGCAATCCTGCACCTTTCCATTCGGGTTGAGTGTTCGCTAACAAGTTGAATTCGTTAGTAAACGCCCGAGCCTGAATCTGCAAAATCACACAGAAAGCACAATCAGAACAACACGTATCATTGGAAATGAATAAAAATGACTCAGTATAGTAGTTACTCTTTGAACTGAATTTCAGACTTAGGAATTTTTGCCAAGTGTTGGTCCTGCGTACTTAGCAAGTACGAAGGATTTTCCTCTTGCGTACTTAACAAGTACGCAAGAATTACTTCTTGCGTAATTGCTAAGTGCGCAAGAACTATAGTTGGTGAAAATTCCAGAAGTTTGAAAATGTCATTGATGTTCAAAAAACGGTGTGTATTGGGTCGCCACTAGGTTGGAATCAGTGATTCTAGCCTATGGGACCAACAACACCACCAAATACTTGCTAATCTTGACCAATTTTGACCTAATTGTCGAATGAACCCACTGACGGTTCAAATTCAACTACAGGGACAAAATCAAAGACGAATTTGGATGATTAAGGGTAGATTAGTGATCGATTAATGATTATTAACAAGTCTTAATTATTAGGTATTACCCAAACAACCCAAAAATTGTCTAACAATCTCGAACACAAAACCTATGATAATCGGTCCAAAATCAAGATTTTTGTGGATGGATTAAGCCTAAAATCTCACCAAATCGATGTTATGAGATGATGAAACTTGTAGTGGGATGAAAAATCAGTTTAGGAACACTCGGTTTTGAGTAAAAATTTGCAGAGGGAAGCTATCGGTTTGAATGTGATGAAACTGAGAAAAGTTTCTAAGTCCCACTTTTACACCAAAAGGCCGTGCGTACTTAGCAAGTGCGCACGTTTCAACTCATGCATACTTACAAGTGCGCAAGAATTAACTCTTGCGTACTTACAAGTGCGCAGGGCTTACTTCATGCGCACTTACAAGTACGCACAAACCCTTAAGTGCGCAAACTTTCAACTCAAAATTTATGAAGTTTTTCAAGTCAAATAACGAACAAGTTGAAAATATTCAATCAAGAGGATTCAAATACAATTCAGGAAGGTTAAACACAAATATTTTTGGCTTTTCTGAATAAAATTGAACTATGCAAAAACTTAAAGTCTTTTTGATCTTTTCTAATAAAAATATACAAGTATTCACACAAACTATTTTTAATCAAAGACACGAGCAGATGATCATATCAGGCTATCTTTTAGCAAAAACGATACAATATAAACATCAAAGAATATGGGATCATGTCATGGATTACTATTTATTCATACGTAATAAGCACATAAACAAGTAATTCAAGTTAACAATATTATAAGATTTGAAACTATAAGCATCTTTGTATCACATTCTTGTGTATTAAGGTATTATTTATAAGATATACAACGTGTACCCCACTGATATGCTATTCTAACTTGCACTATCTCAAGGCATCTAAGATTTTCCCAATGATTTTCTAAATTTTCAGAATGAAGCTACATCTATTAGCACAGGAAAATCAAGCAGAATCCATAAGGATTATCAGGAATCATAAGATTCAGAATCGAGTGATTCAGTTGTCTTGGTTTCATTTGAATTTCTTCATTGAATATCGGAATGATGATTCAGGATAATATATATGGTGATTGAATAAGGTAAGGGGATCCAACTTTTATCTGGATTTGATTTCAATGAATCAGGAATGATTCAATGGTGAATACATGCTCAACGGTTAATGTAGAGACATGTCTTGATTCAATCTCTCCTTGCATACTTGTGAGTATGGGCAGTGAGATAAATCGCATTAATTGTGCTAATGACATAACCCGAAACTGACCTCAAAAGAAAATTATTTCCAAAATCTAACATCCTATATCTGATAATGATCTTTTCTATTCTTTTACGCACACACACTTGCAAACATGGGTTCAAATCACAGTTGTAATTTAGATTTAGTTTCCACACTACTAGTGATTCAAAGACGCATACAGCCTACTGACAATTTAAATTACTTGTAAATAAGCAGATTAAAAACATAATAAGTTAAACAATTAAGTAAGCATGACGCAATCATTTCCCATATGAGCAGTCTATGACGTTTAGATCATTTCTGATGTACTATCATTTCTTCTTCTTCTCAAGTTAACTTTGAAATTTTTTCCATTTTCTATTTTTGTTTTTTTTTTTGTAAAATATTTTGAAACTTAAAAGAACTATACAGAAAATTTAAAAAGAAATAAAGTTTAACTTCCATGAATTGAATTGAATTAAGAAAAATTAATTTTCACTCAGGATTGAACATTCCTATCAAGTTGACAAGATTCTCAAAACGGGATCGATCAAATGCCTTTGTGAAAAGGTCAGCAAGATTGTCATCCGTGTGAACTTTTACAAGCTTTGAATCTATCAACATTGTTCTAGCAGCCTCGATTAATGTTTGGTTCTTTCTTTCAGCAACTCCATTCTGCTGACGAGTCCTGACAGCACTAAATTGTCGAAAAATTCCTTTTCTTTCACAAAATTCATTTAAGACATGATTTTTAAACTCAGTGCCATTGTCGCTCCTGATAGAAATAACCAAACGATTGCAGATCTTCTCGATTTTGAGACTAAGACTTTTCAGCACATTAGCAGTTTCAACTTTGGTGGCTAAGAAGTTAACCCAAAAATACCTTTAGAAATCATGTGTTACAACCAAACAATATGAATTTTTAGAAATGCTCTTTACACTGACAAGACCAAAGAGGTCCATATGAAGTAATTGAATAGGTACAAAAATGGAATTCACTGCTTTAGACTTATGTGACTTCTTGTGCTGTTTGCCTTTAGCACATGCCATGCATTTTTCTGAAAATTTTAAGTCCTTGGAGGGCAATCCTCTCACAAGGTCTTGTTTGACCGAACGATTTATATTTTTAAAATTTACATGGCCAAGTCGACGATGCCACAACAGTGATTCAGAATCAGAATCTTTGGATAACAGGAAAGCCATAGATGCTTTAGTCTCTGTATCATTCATATCCACCACGTAGGTGTTGTTCTTTCGCGGAGTCCTCATCAAAATCTGATCGTCAGGAACAATGAGTCCTGGTTTGAGGACGAGACATTCAGCTTTTTTGAACAGCAAGGACATCTGTTTTTCACAAATTTGTGATACACTCATCAGATTGTAACAAAGTTCTAGAACAAGGTTGACTTTCTCCAAGGTGAGAGTCCCATTACACATGTTCCCTTGTCCGGTACACTTTCCTCCTTTCTCGTCACCTGCAAAGGCAACGTATCCCCCATCGATAATTCTGAAGTCAGACTGTAGATCTTTTAGCCCGGTCATGTGACGAGAGCACCCACTATAAACATGCCATGCATTATCAATAGTCTTCCTAGGAAATCCCTGTCACAAGCATTTTGACAAAACTGATTGAATTTGTGATAAAATGGATTTTGAACTTGTTGGTTTGTGTTATAATTAACCCCACCGTTATGCATTTTGGGTCTTTGGAATCAGACGCAATCATTGTGATAATATTCGTACTTACACTGTCTAGCAGTGTCACTTCCCTTCCCACAAGAAAAACAGTTAACATGTTTAAATAATTTTCTTTTGTGCGGAGGTAGGTAAGATGATGATGATGATTGTTGCTGAGATGGCACTTTGAATGGCTTTTTGAATCTACATTTGGTGTAATGATTCTTTCTTTTAACATCATGCTTTGTTGATGTTTCTTTTTCTGCTTCATCATTAATTTTGACTTTAACTTCAAACTTTTCATCTACAGACTTTGATTCGCAATCATATTAATTATTTGATTAAGATGATGGTTCTGCTGAGTATTCAGAATCACATTCACTTTATTCACTGTCTTTTGTGGACAAATAGTCAGAATTGCTTTGATTAACACTCTGACTTGTTGAAGTTGGGGTGAAGACTTGAATTTCTTCAGTCATAAACCTTTCAAACAGATTTCCTGAAACATTATTAACCGAAACATTAAAACAAGAAACATTCATAGAATTTAAATGATTACCGCTACTGTGATCATTACAATCAAAATTTGAATTAACTACGCTAGAACATGAACCACTATTACTACCAACATAATCTGACAAACATGATACTGTATCCCTGGAATTTAAGAAAGACGACTCAATGGACTTCCTATTGAAATCTGAGTGGCCTAATCCTGCACCACAATCATCCTTAACATCGTCATCCTGCCTTTTTAAACCTGCAGTATTTACATTAGTAGAAGATACAAATAGTTTTGCAAGATCATTCTGAGGATGTGATGACGGAATTGGGTCAAAATGACCATGGGTAGGAGGATGAAACAATTTTCTTTCAAAGTCATTTGAATCAAGTACCCAACCCCCCTTTTCACAAAACCAGGAGTTTGTTGATAATCAAGCATGGTATCATGTACCTGTTTACTTACATTCCATTTTTCAATAATAATTTGCAACCTTACGATTTCACTTCTTGAAGATGTAAAATTTTCAGTTAAATCTGTGATTAAAATTCTTTTCTATAAACAAATTCCTTTAGGGTTTGGATTTCTTGATAAGCTTTATTCAAACTGACTTTGAGAGCAACTTCGCACTTTTTGATTTGGTTAAGGATGGCAAGAGCATCATCCTTTTCACGAATAATAAGTTTGTTCAAGGTGCGATAATGAACAATCATATCAACACAATCAGATAAACATAGATGAGATTTTACCTTAGGTGGAATCAGCTTAGCAGCGGTTTTCCTGTAAATGCATCCTTGATTTGAGCTTCCGTCACCATTAGCTTGAGTTCCAACACCAGCACTCGTTGGAGAGTTAACTCGATCCGTTGAGATGGAACTAGAGCAAAGATCCTTCTTTTCATCATTGACCTTCATGTTCCCTTCGGTGTCAATCACATGACTTTCTATTCCTTGAATCACAAACTGTCTGAGAAGAGCAGCAGGTCTGATAGAGTCGGTGTTGATAATGATATTTCTTGCCACCTCATTCTTCTCCTTTTCCGCAAGACTTGCTTCCATACCGTGAACCATGAACTGAGTTGATGGAGTGTTAGCCATGAGTGGTTTGCAGAAATCCACTTGTGCTTCTTCAATCTCATTGCTCCAATCAAAGTCATTAACTACCAACGCATTCATCGGTTCCTTTGCCTTCTCGGTCTGTTCTTTTCCATCAGTAAATGCAACAATGGTAGGAAGGGGTAGAGCATCTGTGAATGGATGGGGACATTCCCCTTTGAATTGTCTGAGCTGTTTATAGTTATAGCTTCTCAGTTTTGACTTGTCTAACCCCTTAGACTTTCCACCAAGACGCTTCTTTATAGTCCTATATGCAAACCTCTTAATCCTCAAAGTTAACATGGCCATCTGCCAACTGCCATTGTAAATCTACTTCTTCCATGTCTTCGGGATCAACTTGAAAAACATCTTCAATATGATTCACCCCGGCTTTCAATTCTCCAGCAATGAGTGCTTGATAACTGTTGACAAACAAACCAAACAAAGCCATATGTTCTTTTGACGGGCTCAAAACAGCTGTACTATTCTGATTGCTTTTGGATTCATTGCTAGACGAGCTTTGTTGATTAGAGGATGAAGAGACCACATCAGGGAAAATTCCAGACGTACTACTAGAACTACTTGAATAAGTTGGAGCAATAAAAGCTGCATTGGTAGATGCCATTGTTTTACTGTAACCAGTTGATTCATTTGACGCTTCTTGATGTCCATTTCAAAAGATTTCAAGGTGTTGATCACATCAGATAGAGTTGATGCTTCATTCAGATACTGTCTTTTGATCATCATACGTTGAATACTCCATGGTTGTGGCAGAGAATCCAGTAACTTCTTGAATACGTAGGTCCTGATCACCACACCCGTTTGTTTCATCTTGCTAGAGATTTCCATGAATCTAGAAATATGCTTCGATAACCCTTCCCCTTTGATACTACCAAACATATCATATTCATTTTGAAGCATGTCTTTCTTCCCTTCCTTTAAATCATTATTTCCTTCATAAAATTCACATAAATCTTGCCACAGGGATTGAGTGGTCCTATATTCGTGAAACATATTCATGGCTGGAAGACCCATGTTTATAGCCCCATATGCTTTAAATTCTCTTGCAATAAGAAATTTTCCATTCTAGGTGTATGCAGCTGGATCAATTTGAGTGATGACCCCATCTTCTTCAGTGGTCATAGGACAGTGAGGACCATTGGTAATTGAGATCCATTGACCAAATTCAGTCATATAAAAGTATGCCTTCATACGGTTCTTCTAGTTTGGGAAATCATCAGTGGATAGAAGCTTGGGAGGTCTGGACATGGATTAGGTTTCTAGATCAGCTTTGGTAATGGATGGAATAGACATCTTGATAGACAGAGAATGGAAATAAACACAGAAATTGAAAATCAGCGAGAGTCGCCTCGACAAAGTTGGCTGGACAAAGAAAAGTCAACTCAGAGTCGGCTGGGAAAACTAGACAAGAGGTACATCCTCTTGATGAAAAAGAAAATCTCACTCAGAGTGTCGGCTCAAGAGAGTCAGCAGCTCACACAAGTGATTCGTAAACTTGTGTTTACTAAGAGAATCGGCAAGAACAACTAACAGTTGGCCCGGAGAATCGACCAACAAGAGAAACAGTCGACTGGGAGAGTCAACCAACAAAGAACACAGACAACTCAAGCAAGAGAGTCGAACCTGGACAGTCGGCTCATGAACAACACCATGCTCTTTTTCATAAAATAACACAAAATCAATTCCTGAATGCTCAAATCTAAACCAAAATGCCAATTAGATCTGTCAAACTCTTCACAAGCATGTTTCTGAGTGAATTTCAATATCAATTTCTGAACTTGATATGTAAAGTCCGGATTCCTGAGGATCTTCAATCAACGGATTCAACGACGTGTTGAACCTGGTGAAAACAAACTCGACACGTGACTTGTAGGTATAAACAATAAGGACGAGATACAATTGATTGTTAAACGACTCGTATATTGATAAAACTACTGAAAAACAATACAAATGTCCCTTAACAACTCATCTAACCAAATACAGAATACCAAACAACTATTTATACTATTCGGTTGGGCTTGGGCCACATACTTCAAGTATGCGGTTGGGCACCACATACTTCAAGTATGCGGCTAGGCCACGAAGTATGCGGCCGCATACTTCCAAAAAGTCTTCATCCAAACTTGTCGGTGATCACTTGATGCGTTAGCCTATTAGGTTTGATCCTTACAATCCCCCCCAGGCTAATGCATTCATAGAATCTCAATGTCAGCTACATGATCACCACCTCCCGCATAGAGGCCTTTAACTATTGTAGCTGCCAAGACTTTAACGAAAGGCTTGGTGTCTCTTTCACACTCTTCAGGCACGAATAGATGTTGCTTGGATAATCTAATCATGTCTTCCTTCCTGAACATCAGAAGATCCATAGGATCAGCAATGGTGAACTCCCTGTCTATACAGTGAATGTCAATATCCCCTGTCATAGAACTATATGACCAGTACTCAAGTTGCATAGTGTGTTATCCGGTAGAGCTTGATGAATCGGAACACACTCCACTGACTTGGGAGGAGGATAGATTTCCATTAAAAGGGGCTTCTTGCTTATTCTATCAATTATGTACTTTGACTTCACTCTCTTGCATTCAGCAGGTTGTAGTATTTTGAATCCATTGTCGCATTCTCTGTCAAGAAACTAAACAAAATGATTTGCTATTCCAATATTCCCTTGATTATAAAAGGGAGCCTTGTTTAGGGCTTGAATGTCAAATCTGGGTAGTGAACTAAAGTCATGTGACCTAGCAAAATACTCTATTCGCCCATTCTTTCTCTTGATCAGATAAAGATTCTTCTCATTATCAAACATCCAGCTCAGAAAAGGAGAACGATCGTTCTTATTTGAGAGCATATTGGATGATGTAACATAATGAAATTCACGTGGAGGAATAATCTTGAACATGCTTTTCTTTTTATTTGGAATAGTTGAAGACGATGTTGCTTCATGTATACTTGTAGATTCAGTAACATGTTCAGCAGATGATTCCACGAGGGGAGGTGAATTACCATCGGTGAATACATCGCTGTCAATACCGGTAATCACCTTTCACTGAGCACTGATGTATGTAGGAGAGGTAGGCATAAATGCTTCAAAGAAATCTTCACCTTTAACATTTCCTCTCCTGTAAAATCATCATCCAGTATAGTCGAATCATTTCCAAATGAGAACATTGAGTCTAACTTTAGTAAATCATCAAGACCCTGTTCAAAATCAAAAGAAAAAATCTTTTTCTGAATGTTGTGCTCCTTTATCTTCTGACACAGGAACATAAACGACCATTGCTCTAGATAGATCTTCTTGTGAGCTCGTTCCTTCAGGTTGGTCTCCATGGTCTTTGTTCTGATCTTTATCATCACTTTTGCCTTCATTATCATCTCCATCACCATCATTGTCATCACCTTTATCGTGACCATTACCACTACAGCTATCCTCTTTCATCCTTTTCTTTTTATCTTTCTTTTCCTTAAGCCTCTTTAGTTATTTCAACACATATACCATGTTGTCTTTCAGGCTTTTGATCTGACCACATTGTATGTTTATAGTTGTTCTGAGAGTATCGTTTTCTGCATTGAGTTTATTGATCTTTGAGTCCTTAGCAGGAGAATCTTGTTCCAAAACGAATACTCTTTGTTGTAGGGCTTGAACATCCACATGTGCAGGTTGATTAACTACCTTTGCCTTGCCCTTATCTTGCTGTTTGGTGATGATAGGTGTGGACTTCTGCTGGAGTTGTTTAGAAACTTTTGCCTTCTCTCTCAGACCTAGATCAACTTCAAAATCGTAGTCTTCATCGAAAGTATCACTTTGTTGTGAAGAAGGGTTGATGAGAGGAGGTTTCCCAGTAGCCTTTTTTCATTGGAAGTATCACTTTGTTTATTGATCGGTATTACTTTGTCACTCTCTGTTTCTGATAAGTCAAATTCTTCATCTTCTGAGTCTCCTTCAGACTCACTCTCTTTCTCTTCAATGTTCTCAACACTAGTGCCTTGATTGTCAGTATCCGAAAATATCAGATCATCTAGATTTAGATCTGCCATGTCTTCAAGATTCTCTACATTTTCTTCATGTCACACCCCTACCGACGGCGAAATCATTGGGGCGGGACATGTAGACTGTTCATGAGCACAAGGTTGACTAAATTGAAGTATATTAAACATCCAAATTCATTTCAAGTATTCAAGACAAAACCAAATCAAACCAAGTACATAAAATGAAATACATAATCCTTTATTAAAATTATCTAGGTCCAAAACTTATGTGTAGCAAGTCTTGATCAAATCACACATTAGTACCTGAAACATGAATAAAATAAGGTCAACTAAAAAGTTGGTGAGCATACACAGGTTTGTATATAGATAGCATATAGATTGTAAATAGACAAATCCTTACATAACATGATAAAATAAGGCATTTATGGAGAGCAGCTATTGTGTAACCAAGTACAATCTAACCTTTGTAACTAGCATGCAAAATTGTGTTGTCGGTAACAATCACCCCAATCTGGGTGGGTTTGTCAGACTCAATAGATCTATCATTGTTTACCGTCGGCTTGAATAGTTAATGATTGCACATAAATCGCACACAAAAGTTAGCACAACTAGCACTCAGGCTTAAAGCTCAAATTGAACACATGAATGTAAAGAGGATTTGTATTTGTGTTGTTTGCCTAAATGTAAACGATAGTATTTTATAATGTTCATCTTCCACCCCAAAAAGTGTAAAAGAGTAAAAGGGGCTATGTAATACTCACATGATTCGAAGGCGTAGATAACACGAGAGACTAGATAGTAACGAGGTCCTCGTAATGCACAACGTTAACCTAGAGTGTAATATGTATTGAATCAATAGTGTGCACAATAGTCTATGTCTAAGTCTAAGGTTAAATTGGATGTGTGTTTAAGGAATTTGAAGTTGTAGGCGTTAGTGGTTTGCACTTGAATGGTGTTGTATAAAATTAAGGTTCATGTTTGGAATAACTAAATAATAAAACAAAATTATTATTTATTTACTTAGTTATAAAAAAATAATGTAGGTATTAGGGGTAAGTAAGTATAACCTAAATAAATGATTTTTGTTTAAATATAAATTAAATAAACAATTGTTACCTTATTTATTTATTCATAAAATATGTAACTTAGTCATTTGGTTATAAAAATGTATTAGATGTTTTATATTAAATATAAATTTCTTTACTTTATTTTTATAAAGATGTTTAAATAAATTGTGTAAATAATAGTTAAGTGTAGGGTTTAACAATAAATATAAATTAAATTTTGTAAGTTTTAAATAAATAATTTCTATTTATTTTAGAATGGAAATTTGATCTTTTTAAATAACGTTAATATAAATCTTTATAAAATCAATTCTTTTTATTTAAAATTTAATCTGAAATACTTATTGTTTTTAAAATATTGAAACAATTATTCTGCCAAGACTTTTCTCACCCACACGACCGTGCCTGGGACAAGGCACGATCGTGCTAGAACCACGGGCGCGAACGTGCTAGTCAGGGACGCGACCGTGTTGACCAATACAGAGGATATAGCTAAGCGGTTCACTAGGCACGACCGTCTCTGGGCCAGGCATGACCGTGTCCAGGGTTCTGAGGCACGACCAAGTCTGGCCAAAGGCATGGCCGGGTCTGAGTGTGTGAGGCACGACCGCGCTGGTATTAGCGCGACCGTGTCTCATGAAGCACGACCGCGCTAGGATACTAGCTCGACCGTGTCTGTTCCAAAACAGAAACGATTTGACTAATTCTTATATTGTTGATGTTGGAATTTATAGGGCTTTCACCCATTCGGTTATTACGAATCTTTTTGTATAGTTTAATTGTATTTAAAACATCCCCAAGGTAGTATTCGATTAAACCATTTTGAAATGAATCTTAGATTTGGGTTCCTGTTAAATTGGCCATTGTAAGCCCAAATTACGTTGGGGCTTTTGATCTATGGAGTAAAACGATAGTGTAGAAGGTTTCAATTACCCGGAAGGATGACGAATTGATAGCGTACGGTAGAGATGAGTTCCGGTGACGATGGTTTGATCTCCGGCGTCTTCTGCTGCAATTCCGGCTGAAATCAACGTGTTCAGGAGCTTCAGAGAGGATGATAATGCTTTCGCTTGGGAGGATTAATGTCAGAATGATGGATTCAATGAGCAAAAGAGGAAGAGGTCGACGGTTTTAGTTTAAAAATCTGTAATTGGTTTTAATTTAGGTGTAATGTCGATGTTTATTCGACTAATGATGATTGTTAATAGATGAACGTGTATAACCGTTACGGAGTTGAACGAGTTTAGGATTAAAGACCGTTTTTACATTTCAACTGATGAGAGGCGCGACTGTGCCAAGGCACCGGGCGCGACCGTTCCAAAGCAAGGCGCGCGACCGTGCCATAGCACTTGGCGCGACCGTGCCAGAACGAGGCGCGACCGTGCCTATTAGGGTTTCTGTTTATTTATTTATAAATTATATCCTTGAAATTTTTAGTATTTGCAGATTTGTATAAATATGAACTTATGTAGAGTTTAATAGAAGGTACTCGTGTAAAATTTGTGGATTTGTATCGAAACACAGTAATTAATCGTTGGTAAAAATAGAACAAGTCAGCGTACTAATTTTGAATTTGAAACTTGTCACATTGAACTGCAATATAGATAATGAAAATCAGAAATGTTATAGTATCCCCATGTTGAGGGAATTTCGTCCCGGAATTTAGCTAGAGGAGGCAAGGGTATCAGTGAAGAGATGGGGGTACTTGAGCTTCATTTGGTCCTCTCGTTCCCAAGTAAACTCAAGACCACGTTTAGATTCCCAACGAACTTTGACAATAGGAATACGGCTTCGTTTGAGGTGCTTGATCTCACGATCCATGATTTCCACCGGTCTCTCAACGAAGTGCATCGTTTCATCAATGTGCACGTCGTCAAGAGGTATGTGGAGATTCTCATCAGCAAGACATTTCTTCAGATTAGACACGTGAAAAGTAGGATGCACATTGCCAAGTGATGGAGGTAAGTCGAGTTTGTAAGCCACTTTCCCAATCCTTTCAAGGATCTTAAATGGACCCACATAGCGAGGTGCTAATTTGCCTTTCTTTCCAAAACGGATCACACCTTTCCACGGAGACACCTTTAGAAGAACAAGGTCACCGACTAGGAATTCCAAGGGTTTTCGTCGTTTGTCGGCATAACTCTTTTGCCGACTTCTCGGTACTCGAATGTTGTCACGGATTTGGATAATCTTGTCGGATGTTTCTTGAATTAGCTCGGGACCGATGATTTGTGCTTCACCAATCTCGTTCCAACAGATAGGAGAACGACACTTGCGACCATAGAGAGCTTCAAATGGAGCCATGTTGATACTCGTGTGGTAGCTATTATTGTAGGAGAACTCGATTAGGGATAGATGTGAATCCCAATTGCCACCAAAATCAATTACACAAGCTCTAAGCATATCCTCAAGAGTTTGGATTGTCCGCTCGGTCTGACCATCAGTTTGGGGATGGTAAGCCGTGCTCAAATCCAATCGTGTACCAAGAGCAGTTTGGAGAGATTGCCAAAAATGAGAGGTGAACTGAGCATCTCTATCGGAGATTATGTTTAAGGGAACACCATGACGGCTCACAATTTCATCAATGTAAATTCGGGCTAGTTTATCAACCCGATAGTCTTCACGGATAGGCAAGAAATGAGCAGATTTGGTGAGGAGGTCAATGATCACCCATATGCTATTATAACCACTTGAGGTGCGAGGGAGTTTGGTAATGAAATCCATAGCTAAGTTCTCCCATTTCCACACAGGAATTTCCGGTTGTTCGAGTAAGCCTGAAGGACGTTGATGTTCGGCTTTGACTTTGGAGCAAGTTAGGCATTTTGCAACATAGAGAGCAATGTCTTTCTTCATACCGGGCCACCAATATTGTTGGCGAAGATCTTGGTACATTTTATCCGCACCAGGATGAATAGAATAACGAGTCTTGTGAGCCTCGTTCATGAGGAATATACGGCGATCGGGAACCCAAATACGGTTTAAGTAATAAAGTAAGCCATTGGGTTTTGATTCAAGCTGAAGTTCAACACCACATGACATTTCGTCGTACATGTTACCCTCGGTGACTGAGACGTGTTGAGCTTCTAAGATGCGATTTTGAATGTCGGTTTGAATTCGGACACATTGAAGCATGACATGGTCCTTTCGACTCAAAGCGTCGGCTACAACATTCGCTTTGCCGGGATGGTAACGAATCTCGCAGTCATAGTCGTTAAGGAGTTCAACCCAACGTCGTTGCCTCATATTGAGTTCCTTTTGGTTGAAGATGTGTTGGAGACTTTTGTGGTCGGTGAACACCACACATTTTGTGCCATAGAGGTAATGTCTCCAAATCTTCAATGCGAATACGACCGCACCCAACTCGAGATCGTGCGTCGTATAATTCTTCTCGTGAATCTTGAGTTGTCTTAATGCGTAGGTGATTACTTTACCTCGTTGCATGAGGACACAACCGAGACCTTGGTTAGAAGCATCACAGTAGACAACTTGATCATCATTCCCATCAGGGAGAGTTAAAATAGGAGAATTGCACAACTTTTGCTTGAGAGTTTGGAAAGCTTCTTCTTGTTTTGGTCCCTATTCGTAAGTTTTACCCTTGTGGGTCAAAGCGATAAGAGGGACATCAATCTTAGAGAAATTTGAGATGAGACGACGATAATATCCCGCAAGACCAAGAAATGAAGAACTTCGGTGGGGGTCTTCGGGGCATTCCAATTCTAAACCGCTTCGATCTTAGCAGGGTCAACATGAATTCCCTTGTCGTTAACGATATGACCAAGAAATTGAACTTCCTTTAACCAAAATTCACATTTGGAGAATTTGGCATATAATTGTTCCTTCCTCAATAGGTCCAAAACCAGTCTAAGGTGTTGCTCATGGTCGGATTTAGTCTTGGAGTAGATTAAGATATCGTCAATGAAGACGATCACAAATTTATCAAGGTACGGTTTGCACACACGATTCATGAGGTCCATGAAGACCGCGGGTGCATTGGTTAGTCCAAAAGGCAAGACCATGAACTCGTAGTGACCATACCTTGTTCGGAAAGCAGTCTTTGGAATATTCTCCTCTTGTACACGGAGTTGGTGATAACCAGATCGAAGATCAATCTTCGAGAAGAAAGTAGAACCTTGAAGTTGATCAAAGAGGTCATCAATTCTAGGCAAAGGGTAACGGTTCTTGATGGTAAGCTTGTTGAGTTCGCGGTAGTCAATACACATGCGGAATGATCCATCTTTCTTTTTGACGAACACGACGGGTGCACCCCACGGTGAATGACTTGGACGGATGAAGCCCTTGTCGGAGAGCTCTTGGAGTTAACTTGCCAGTTCTTGCATTTCAGACGGTAAGGAGCTCTAGCCACGGGGTTAGCACCGGGCACAAGATCAATGCGAAATTCTACTTGTCGAACGGGTGGAAGACCGGATATATCTTCGGGAAATACTTCGGGAAAATCCCGAATGATGGGAATGTCTTGGATACTCTTCTCTTTGACATGTAGACTGTTCATGAGCACAAGGTTGACTAAATTGAAGTATATTAAACATCCAAATTCATTTCAAGTATTCAAGACAAAACCAAATCAAACCAAGTACATAAAATGAAATACATAATCCTTTATTAAAATTATCTAGGTCCAAAACTTATGTGTAGCATGTCTTGATCAAATCACACATTAGTACCTGAAACATGAATAAAATAAGGTCAACTAAAAAGTTGGTGAGCATACACAGGTTTGTATATAGATAGCATATAGATTGTAAATAGACAAATCCTTACATAACATGATAAAATAAGGCATTTATGGAGAACAGCTATTGTGTAACCAAGTACAATCTAACATTTGTAACTAGCATGCAAAATTGTGTTGTCGGTAACAATCACCCCAATCTGGGTGGGTTTGTCAGACTCAATAGATCTATCATTGTTTACCGTCGGCTTGAATAGTTAATGATTGCACATAAATCGCACACAAAAGTTAGCACAACTAGCACTCAGGCTTAAAGCTCAAAATGCACACATGAATGTAAAGAGGATTTGTATTTGTGTTGTTTGTCTAAATGTAAACAATAGTATTTTATAATGTTCATCTTCCACCCCAAAAAGTGTAAAAGAGTAAAAGGGGCTATGTAATACTCACATGATTCAAAGGCGTAGATAACACGAGAGACTAGATAGTAACGAGGTCCTCGTAATGCACAACGTTAACCTAGAGTGTAATATGTATTGAATCAATAGTGTGCACAATAGTCTATGTCTAAGTCTAAGGTTAAATTAGATGTGTGTATAAGGAATTTGAAGTTGTAGGTGTTAGTGGTTTGTACTTGAATGGTGTTGTATAAAATTAAGGTTCAAGTTTGGAATAACTAATAATAAAACAAAATTATTATTTATTTACTTAGTTATAAAAAAATAATGTAGGTATTAGGAGTAAGTAAGTATAACCTAAATAAATAATTTTTGTTTAAATGTAAATTAAATAAATAATTGTTACCTTATTTATTTATTCATAAAATATGTAACTTAGTCATTTGGTTATAAAAATGTATTAGATGTTTTATATTAAATATAAATTTCTTTACTTTATTTTCATAAAGATGTTTAAATAAATTGTATAAATAATAATTAAGTATAGGGTTTAACAATAAATATAAATTAAATTTTGTAAGTTTTAAATAAATAATTTCTATTTATTTTAGAATGGAAATTTGATCTTTTTAAATAACGTTAATATAAATCTTTATAAAATCAATTCTTTTTATTTAAAAATTAATCTGAACTACTTATTGTTTTTAAAATATGGAAATAATTATTATGCCAAGACTTTTCTCACGCACACGACCGTGCCTGGGACAAGGCACGTTCGTGCTAGAACCACGGGCGCGACCGTGCTAGTCAAGGACGCGACCGTGTTGACCAATACAGAGGATATAGCAAAGCTGTTCACTAGGCACGACCGTGTCGGGGCCAGGCACCACCGTGTCCAGGGTTCTGAGGCACGACCAAGTCTAGCCAAAAGCATGATCGGGTCTGAGTGTGTGAGGCACGACCGCGCTGGTATTGGTGCGACCGTGTCTCATGAAGCACGACCGCGCTAGGATACTAGCGCGACCTTGTCTGTTCCAAAACAGAAACGATTTGACTAATTCTTATATTGTTGATGTTGGAATTTATAGGGCTTTCACCCATTCGGTTATTACGAATCTTTTTGTATAATTTAATTGTATTTAAAACATCCCCAAGGTAGTATTCGATTAAACCATTTTGAAATGAATCTTAGATTTGGGTTCCTGTTAAATTGGCCATTGTAAGCCCAAATTACGTTGGGGCTTTTGATCTATGGACTAAAACGATAGTGTAGAAGGTTTCAATTACCCGGAAGGACGACGAATTGATAGCGTACGGTAGAGATGAGTTCCGGCGACGACGGTTTTATCTCCGACGTCTTCTGCTGCAATTCCGGCTGAAATCAACGTGTTCAGGAGCTTCAAAGAGGATGATAATGCTTTCGCTTGGGAGGATTAAAGTCAAAATGATGGATTCGATGAGCAAAAGAGGAAGAGGTCGACGGTTTTAGTTTAAAAATCTGTAATTAGTTATAATTTAGGTGTAATGTCGATGTTTAATCGACTAATGATGATTGTTCATAGATGAACGTGTATAACCGTTACGGAGTTGAACGAGTTTAGGATTACAGATCGTTTTTACGTTTAACTGATGAGAGGCGCGACCGTGCCCATATGAGGCGCGACCGTGCCAAGGCACCGGGCGCGACCGTTCCAAAGCAAGGCGCGCGACCGTGCCATAGCTCTTGGCGCGACCGTGCCAGAACGAGGCGCGACCGTGCGTATTAGGGTTTCTCTTTATTTATAAATTCAATCCTTGAAATTTTCAGTATTTGTAGATTTGTATAAATATGAACTTATGTAGAGTTTAATAGAAGGTACTCGTGTAAAATTTGCGGATTTGTATCGAAACACAATAATTAATCGTTGGTAAAAATAGAACAAGTCAGCGTACTAAATTTGAATTTGAAACGTGTCACATTGAACTGCAATATAGATAATGAAAATTAAAAATGTTACACTTCATTCTCAAAGTACACTGGCCCTTCAATGTTGTAGTTAAATTCATCTGCATGTTCATCGGCCAGCTGTATATTTGGAATCACAGACCCATTAACAATTGGGACCTCAGCTTGATTTTGAGCCTGTAGAGGTTGTGGAAGTGGTGGTGGTTGTTGTAGTTGTGCACCTTCTAACTTAGGAAAGGCTCCAAACTTTTCTAGTGGAGTTAGATTCAGAAAATTTGCTTTTTTGTTCATACTCATGTAGGACAAGATGCTCTTGTCCATTACTTTCACATGAATTCTCTTTTGTGTCATGACCAGCTCTGATGATTTCTATTAACTAACATTTGTAAAAATCTTGGTTACATCAAGAATACTCGCTTCTTCTTCCCAGTTAAGTTAATCTTCATCTCTTCAAACACAACTCTTGAGAAGTTGAAATTTTCCCTAGTCACAAGTGCGTATACAGCGACAGTCATGTTGGCACTTAGTTCTTCATATCCACCCTTTCTTCCTGAGATACATTGGTTCACCACATGTGCCAAGTATTTCCAATAAGGTGGAAAACATTTCTTCTCCAAGGACGGTAAACCTCCTTCATAACTCATTATTTCAAAGGCACCGTTCATTTGTTCAACAGAAAAACTTGTAGCATATTCGGCCTCATCACCAAAGTTCAAACATTCTCTAATAACAGCTTCAGTAACGACTATGCGCTTTCCTGCCACAGTACCGACTATCCCTTCAACTTCATCTTCTGTAACAAACTCAACCATGCTCCAGAAGTCCCAAATAAAATCTTCTCATATATCAGGATGTTGTGAGATTGCATGAAAGATTCTGGATGCTTTTAGACCCACTATCATTGATCTAAAAATGCTATGATGCTGAGGCGGGTCTTCCAAGTATGCTTACTCATTGTGGTTCTTAACAAATTTTAAGTTTACCATGCCTACATGTAGTAAAACGGGTTAGAAACAAAAAAAATAAAAAAAACTTAAAGTTTCGGCTAAAACATTCAAGCCGCAAACTTTAACTACCGCAAACTTGAATTTACCACAAACTTGAACCACAACCGTGAACTTTTGAAAAACCGCCAACTTTTAAATTTCTTAGTTTTTTAGAGAGTTTTTGGTTTGGATTTCTGGTGCAATAGGGTCGCCTTATGACTACGACCTAATCTAGTGGATCAATTTCAGTTTTTGCACAACATTTATCGGTCAATTTGATCGAATGGTCCCTGTTTACGTTCGTTTAAGTCATTTCATCTCACACACTCGATTAGCGTGAATCCATGGTAAAAAATCTTCCCTTTGATGTCGCCTATACCTTTTGAACAAAAATATAGCAACAATTTCACAATGAGGTCAAGTAATCGGTCTTTGGAGACAATAGTTTAGTATGCGGCTGAGAGAAAACATGAAGTATGCGGTATAGGGTATTAAGAAACCGCAAACTTCAAGCTAGATATAGAAAAAAGTCAAGTATATGGCCCAGCATGAAGTATGCAGCCGCAAACTTCTGAAAAACCGTGAACTTTTCAAAAAACACTTTCGTTCGGATTTTCGGGTCAAGCAGGTACGGTCATTTTGATAATTATGAAGTATAAACAAAAGACAAAAAAATAAAATAACTTAAACTAAGCTAAAAACACAAAATCTTTTTGTTCTTTTCATAACATGCGACACTTACAGAAACACATTATTTTTTAGAGAAACTCTGTTATGGGATCATATCATTCTAGTGCAGACCAAGGCATACTTATTAGCCGTTCATTTTCTTAGATAGTTCTCGGTGATTACCAATATACAGTATCCTTCCAAACTCAAGCCTTTATACCTTAATTGACAAGCAAGCGGTGAATATATTTATCATGTTTTTCAGGTAATAATTATTCATGACTTAATGGGTCCCACACTCACATCACAGAAAACAAGCATTTATTATAATGTGAATTAGATGAGTTTTTGATGAACTGAATGGACCCCACAACTTATCGGATAAACGTTCCCTTCCTCATGATCTTTAGAGCACCTAAATAATAACTAAAAGAGCATAACTAGCACGGGTCAATGAACTGTTCAAGAGATGTCTGACAAAAGTGATCAAAAACATAGCACGATGGACTTACATGCCTTGATAAGAGATTCCTTCCCAGTCACACATTCCCAAAGAGAAAAAATATTTACAGGTATACTTATATGTACATTTTTAGACATATCTTTTTGAAATTTTCCTATAGCACGACATTAATATTGCGTGTCTTTTTGCCCAAAATTTTGCTTTGTAGAGTAGCTTTGCACTATCATTGAGTGACTTTTCACCTATTGCATGTCAATGCATGTCTTTTATCTATATATATAATATGTACAGACTTGTATCAAGTCAACTCGCAACCACTTTGTGAAGGGTCTCGGTTTGTGCAATCCAGATATATTATGTTCATCCACAGTTCACCAATCTTTATGTTTAAGTGCTCTATTATTAACAGGAAATAATTATTCTACCAATCTATGAGATGTTCCCCACTATGACAATGACCTTTATGTTTAAGTAAAACACTATCATGCTGTCTTTCCAGTTTTAGCAGAGCCTATCAACATATCACCCTAAGATCCTAATCTTTTCAACTACAGGCCTTACATATGATGATCCAACCTCTAGAATGATGTACTATCATTTCCCATTAGACAGAGTTCTCAGATTTTTTCAATAATATCTTTTTCAAAGAATTAACTAAAAACTTAAACCTAAAATCTTTTTGGTGTTTTTAGGAAATTTCTCCCCCTAAAATTTTGCATTTATGAAAAAATCAAAATTTAAACAAACAAAACAAAAAAATATTTTTGGTGAGCAAACCCGCGACCTTCTAATCATAGGAGATCATTTTCGGACATTCAACCAGAAAGTTGGATCTTGCCAAATCAAAGGCTTTTGTAAAGATATCAACAACATTATGTGCTTAGTTTTAGAATCTTGGACTGGGTTCTTAACAATCTGTAAAGCAGCTTCATTATCACAGAAAATAGGGGAGTCAAATAAATTCAAACCGTAATCCAGCAATTGGTGTTGCATCTAGATAACCTGAGAACAACATGCGGATGAGGTGACATATTCAGCTTCAGCAGTAGAAGTTGAAACGGTGGACTGTTTCGAGCAATGCCATGACACAAGTCTCTCCCCCAGAAACTGACATCCACCAGATGTGGATTTCCTGTCAAGATTGCAACCTCCATGATCACTGTCAGAAAAAAAAAACAAGTTAAATTTTGAATCCTTTGGATACCAAAGGCCGACCCGAGGCTTGCCCTTCAAGTATTTAAAGATTCATTTGACAGCATTAAGGTGAGAAAGTTTAGGATTAGCCTGATATCGAGTACACTGACAAACCACAAACATAATGTCTGGACGGCTGGCAGTCAGGTACATCAACGTGCCAATCATTGACCTATAAAGATGCTGGTCAATTACCGGTTCACCTATATCTGGAGTAAGAACGGGTTGAGTTGCCATAGGAGTTGAAGCTGGTTTGGAGTCAGCAAAGTTGAACTTAATCAGGATGTCATTGACATATTTAGCCTGATGAATCAGGATTCCATCATCACTTTGCTTCACCTGCAACCCCAGAAAGAAGTCCATTTCTCCCATTGAACTCATTTCAAACTTTTTCTACATCACTTCTTCAAACTCTTTGCACAGTGCAGCATTCGTTGAACCAAAAATGATATCATCAATGTAGATTTGGATAAGAATAAGATCATCTCCCAGCTTTTTAAATAACAATGTCTAATCTATGGCTCCCCTAGAGTAGCCATTTGCAAGCAGATGCTTTGTTAGAGTGGCATACCATGCACGTGGTGCTTGATGTAAACCATTCAGAGCTTTGTCTAGTTTGTAGACATGATGTGGGTGATTGGTGTCTTCAAACCCCGGTGGCTGACACACATAGATCTCTTCTTGAACCTTACCATACAGAAATGTTGTCTTCACATCCATTTGAAATACCATGAAATTCATGTATGAGGCATATGCCAAAAAGATTCGAATGGCCTGAAGTCGTGCAACCGGTGAAAATACTTCCTCATAATCTATTCCCTCTTGTTGATAAAATCCTTGCACAACCAATCTTGCTTTGTTTCTGACAATAACTACACTGTCATCCTTTTTGTTTCTCTAAACCCAACGAGTTCCGATAGGCAACTTGCCTTGTGGTAGTGGCACAAGCTCCCAAACCCTCAGCTTTTCAAACTGCATCAGCTCCTCCTACATAGCCTCCACCCAGCTTGCCTCACTTAAAGCCATCGTAATGTTCTTTGGCTCTAATTGAGATATGAAGGCAGAGTACAAGCAGATATTGATTACACCAGATTGACTCCTACTCTTCACCCCATCAGAGAGAGAACCGATGATATCCTCTACGGGATGATTTTTATGTATCCATGATGTTGGTACTTTTTATTCCTGTAACGTTTCAGGTAAGTTGGTGATATGCTGATATACTTCTTCAGTTATGGGAACCGACTCCTCAATAACATTCAGGTCAGGAATCGTATCCTGTGAAGCATGATCACTGCCAGATGCAACAGTATCTTGTGAAGCATTACCACTGCCAGATGCAGCAGTCTTATTGTTGATGGGATCAGCGGTTTGTTGATCACTTTCTTGAAAAGAAGATTCTGGAGTTCTGGAAGATGAAGATAATGCTTGATCAGGGTCTTCATCAATTCTATAGTCGATTGTCTTGTACTTATAGAAACCATCATCTGACACATCAGAAAAAAAATTAAACAACTTAAATACAGATTCATAATCAAATAACCAATTTGGACCAGAATCCACATCAGTTTTGTTAAGCTCCCGTCATTCAATGTAGTAGGACTCCACTATCTGCTTTGTTCTCTTGTTATAAACCCTGTATGCTGTCTTGTAGGATGAGTATCCAATGAAATAACATTTTTCGGCCTTTGCATCGAATTTGGACCCAATGGTGTCATTATACAACAGAGTGCATAGGCATCCAAATGCTCTGAAATGACCGACCTTTGGCTTTTGGTTAAACATGACTTCATATGGAGTCTTCAGTTGATGCTTGTTGAGTATTACTCTGTTTTGCACATAGCACGCTATATTGATTGCTTCAGCCCAGAAGAATATCGGCAATTTAGAGTCAGAGATCATGGTTCTTGCAGCTTCTATCAAGGTGCGATTTATTCGTTCAGCAACTCCATTCTGTTGAGGAGTTCTAGCAGCGCTGAATTGTCGTGCAATCCCCTTTTCTGCACAAAATTTATCAAGAACTTCATTTTGAAATTCCGCCCCGTTGACACATCTGATAATCTTGATCTTCAAGTTCAGTTGATTTTCCACAAGTATCATGAACTGCCTAAGAATGTTAGAAGTCTCACTTTCTTACTTAAAAACAACACCCAACAAATCGTGAGTAGTCATCAGTAATAACAAGACAATATGATTTCTTCCCAAGACTCATTACACTTACATGACCGGAAAGATCCATATGTAGCAACTGAAGAACATATTCAATTGAACTGAATAGCTTGGGCTTGTGTGGACGTTTATGATGTTTGCCTTTAGCACAAGAAATACATTTCTCAACCTCACAAAATTCTTTTAACGGCAAACCAAACACGTGTGATCCTTTAGCAATCCTATTTAGGTTTTTTAAGTTTATGTGACCTAAACGACGATGCCAGAGCATTGAGTCATTCTCAGAAGCTTTTGAAAACAAACAAGTATTAGTTAAAGCTGAGTCACTGTTCATATCCAACAAATATGAATCTTTACATATCGGTGTTCTCATTAAAATACAATCCTCAGGGACTATAAACCCTGGTTTTAAAAACAAACATTCTTTCTCATTAAAATGAGTTGAAAACTTTTTGTCACAAATTTGAGACACACTTAACAAGCTATGATTCAATTCAGACACATAATTCACATCTTCGAAACAGAGAAAACCATTAGTGACAGTACCTTTCATTGTGATTTGCCCACCTTTATCTCCTGCAAAGGAAGCATACCCTCCATCGAACATCTTAATGTCGTGAAGCAGAGAGATGTCTCCTGTCATGTGCCGGAAACAACCACTATCAACATACCAGAGGTTGTTGATAGGCCTCCTTGGCTGTCCCTACACGATAGAACATTTTAATTAGTAACTGGAACCCAAGCCATGGTTGTCTTGGGTTGCCCTAACTCATCCAAGTATGAAACTTCTTGCAATTTCATATCTCTTTTGTCATCAAACTCAATTGGTGTTGTTTGTGCATTTGGTTTTCGTTTCCTAACAAGCTTCGGTTTTTGAAAGTTTGAGCTTGATGTTGGAGTGACGATTTTTTCTTTTCCCTTTCTAGATTTTACATGTTTCTCAACTTTCTTTTGTTCATGTTTGAAAACATTATTTTCTTTAACATGATGTTAACTTTTATGCACAGCACTAGTTCTTTTATACGATTGTTTTTCATTGGGCATTATGTGATTTTGGGTCGTAGGTCTTTTAAACGTGTTTGGCCTTTGATGCACATTATCCCATCGAGAAACATTCGGATAACTACCAGAGTGTTCACGATTGTGAAAGCAGTTTCGAGCTAAGTGTCCGGGATTCTCACTGACATAGCATGTTTGCCTTTTCGGATACGGGCCATAGTATCCGGTGTCCCATGATGGTGACCGTTGAGGAGAACTTGTGAAGTAACATGCATTTTCAAAGTTCCTAGAAAACCTTGTATCAAACATTTGATCATCATTTCTATCATAATTTCTGTGATTTGATCTGAAGGAATTTCTATCACCATTTCTAACATTTTGTTCAAAAGCACGATGATGATTATCAAAATTTGAATAAAATTCACTTTTGGTAAAACGTTGAGGCAATTGCTTGGAGTTTGACTGACTTGTTGATGGTTTGCTACTTTCACGATTAGAAGAACGGTTTTTGTTTTTAACAAAATGAAAATTCTTACCGTTCAAGATCTATTTTTCTTCTTTCTCTAAATTTCAACCTTTCACAAATGTGGATTTCAAATTTGTTTTTAATTTATTACCCCTTTTAAAAGTACCATTGCTCAAACCAACATTCAAACCAGAACCAACAAAAGTAGCAGAATTTGAAAAACCGGACACAGTATTTTTAAAAGACAAAGACTTGGAATTAAAAACATGACCCTCCTGCTCATCATCACATTCACAATCCTCCACTATGCCCTCTACTAATACTGTTGCTGCACAAGACTTAGACGGGTTAGTAACGTTCACATGTTTTATCGAGGGACCAACAATCACTAGCGTGGACTGTGTGGATGAAGAAGGTTGATCTGGTTTACGGGCCTACACCATACTCCATTTCAACATCTTCATGTTGAACACTTGGCATAGAAGTGAAATTGCCATTGAAAGGATGTTCAACAGCATGATAACCAATCCCTGGATTTCCATTGTTTCTAACAAGGGAATCTAACATGTCATAAACAATTGATCGAGAGTGGTCAATTTTTTCGATTGTTAGTTTTGTGTTTGCCAATAGAGTCACATCATCATTCAACTTTAGACTGAGGTCACCTATTCTTTTTAAAGCATCACGATAAAGACATTTCTTGTTGCTAAAATCCATTTCAAGTTTAGAAAAATCATTTTTACTAGCCTAAATTTTATCTTAAAAAATATTTTCTGATCGCTTGTGCTCAGCATTGGCATACCGAAGTTGAGTAATTTCCATTATCAACATTTCATTATCACACTTATACCTATTTATCTTCTCTACACAATTATGAGAACATGTATTAGTAAGTACCTCAGTATATTCAATTTTTTCCATGAGAGCATGATTTGACACCTTCATTGTCAGCTCACAAATCTGATCTCCCCAATCATATCATGCAGTCTGCTGACTGACCAACGCTTTGCTATCACTGGCTGTAGTTGTTTCCTTTTCTTTCGAGCCTCTGGATGAACTTCCTTTTTCTGCTTTAGGCTCAGGACATTCCCTATCAAAGTGTCCAGGTTTGCTGCAAGTGTAGCACCTTAAGTTGGATTTATCAAAACCAATCTTCTTTGTACCAGACTCCATCCCAACAAATGAGTTTCTGCCAGTTCTTTTGATAAACTTCTTAGCACGATGCACAGCCATTGCCATATGCCATTTAATATCCATCTCTTCCAAATCATCATGATGAATTTGATTAGTGTCATCTTCTATCAGATTGGCAAGAGAGAGTTTTCCAGCCATCATTGCATTATAGATGCTCAAGAAAACACTGAACAATGCAACATTCATTTCAATAGCTTTAACAGTATTGGAGCAAGGTGAGTTACTTTGTTGAGATGGAGTAACAAGAGCTGTTTGATTGGGAACAAAAGAAAAAATTGGAGTATGTGCAGATGCCATGCTAGAGAGTAAAGCACTTCCCCGAGACACTAAGTGATCTGTCTCAGACGTAAACATGATCTGCCTTTGTTGATCGTCCATCTCATATAACCTCATAACGGAGATCAACTCACTGAGAGATGTGGTGTACATGTCTTTAGTTCTCTTGATAGTAGTGATGTTAAAGTTCCAGTTTATCGGCAACGAGTTGAGCAGTTTCTTGTTTATCTCACCTTTGGTCATCTCAATACCTTCACCACTTATTCCAGTCATCAAGTGAGTAAATCTATTTATCTGAGATTCCAGACTTTCCCCTTTCACATACTTGAACATGTTGAATTTCTGTCTTAACACGTCCTTTCTACCTTCTCGTATATCTAAATTTCCGTCAAACCTTTCCCCCAATGCATCCCAAAGAGCTTTTCCAGTCTTGTATTCGTTA
Organism: Smallanthus sonchifolius; assembly: GCA_023525975.1. Lineage (NCBI taxonomy): Eukaryota > Viridiplantae > Streptophyta > Magnoliopsida > Asterales > Asteraceae > Smallanthus > Smallanthus sonchifolius. The sequence continues at coordinate 45,577,322 of CM042023.1, forward strand.
AAGCCTTGAGTAATTTCTGTTGACAATGCCATGGTCAAACCAGCATAAGCTTTCTCATCCTTCTCCTTCTGAAGAATCTCTTCACCAACATAGAGATCAGGATCCTTGGGAACAAATTCATTCTTTTCATTTCTGACCATAGGAACTTGAAGACCCTTTTCAAAAGACTTCCAAATAGATGAATTCTTATATTTAGCGAAGTTCTCATATCTAAATTTCCAGTTGTCAAAATTATTTGCATTTGTAAGACGTGGAGGTCTATTTGTGGTACCAATCTCATTATCCATAGCATTAGTATCAGTCATGACTTAATCAGCAGAGAACACTGTACCACAAACTTGAAAGAAAAAAAAACCGTAAAGTTTAAATCACCCGCAAACTTGAGATTAAGCGCAAACTTGAGAGTAGCCGCAAACTTGAGATTAGCCGAAAACTTGAGAGTAGCCGTAAACTTCGAAATAACCGAAAACTTCAAAAATAGCCACAAACTTGAGAGTAGCCGTAAACTTTGAAATAACCGAAAACTTCAAACTAGCCGCAAACTTGAGAGTAGTCGTAAACTTACTGACCGCAAACTTGCTGAGCGCAAACTTAACACCTGCAAACTTCAATATGATGAAAATAACGGCATATCTTCGATTTTCCAGCAGAAAAATCAAATACTCAACTCAGATCTTCAACAAACGTGACAGAAACACGGTCCAAAACCTGTCAATCTGTCTAGAAACTCTTTCAAACGCACAAGTCAGTTCAAATAAACTCTAAAACAGTAACTTTGATACATGTAGAGTCAACGAAATCTGTTGCAAGCTTCACCAATGAGCGCTAGGCTCTGATACCAATTGCAATATCCGGATTCCTAAGGATCTTCAATCAACAGATTCAACGACGTGTTGAACCTTGCGGAAACAGACTCGACCCGTGACTTGTAGGTATAAACAATAAGGACGAGATACAATTGATTGTCAAACGATTTATAAATTGATAAAACCATTGAAAAACAATACAAATGTCGCTTAACAACTCATCTAACCGAATACATAATACAAAACAACTATTTATACTATTCGGTTGGGCTGGGCCGGGGTCGTGCATACTTCAAGTATGCGGCTAGGCCACGAAGTATGAGGCCGCATACTTCTAAAAAGTCTTCATCTGAACTTGTAGGTGGTCACTTGATACGTTAGCCTTTTAGTTTTGATCCTTACATGATACAAATAAATCTAGAAATCAAAGAAATTCATATCTAAACAAAAACCCCCAAAAACTTCACAATAATCACTAAAATCAAGAGCACAAAAGGCTATTGTGAAACTGATATGGTCCCTGTGCTAGAATGATTCTAGTCAGGGAACAATCAACAAAACAACTATTGTGAAACTGATTGTTGATGAAACTAAGAAACTCAAGAAGAAGAGCAAACACAATAGGAACACAAACAAGATCAATACACAAACATCCACTGATATGATTGATAATAAATACCTGGATACACCAAAATATTACATACAAACCTCCTACCAGCTCAGAAAATGAATATAATAACGACATGTAATTCAAGAGCTACAATGCTAGGTTTTTGGTCTGCTATTTATAGATATATAGCAAGAGTCGCCATTCTGATCGCCGACTCTCAGTGAGAGTCGGCTAGCAACCAACCTAGTGACTCTCAGACCAAAAACTAGCTTTACAACAAATACTTACTAGCCCCTATAGATTATCAGGAATACAACCGTTTTTCAGGTTCCAACATTATGTTATTTAATTATTCACTCTTAAAACCATCCTCATGATGGACTTTTTATTATTATCTAAATTAGTCTTTAAACTTGTGAGTGTTCTTGATTTTAAAGTGTAAGACCGTAAAACCTTTTTAATTAAACTTTTCTTGAAACTTGTACGTCTTTATACAAGCGGATTTTGATAAGCCAGAGCTTGGTTTATATTGATAAGATCGTACGTCTTTATACGAGCTTGTTATGAAACTAAGAGTTAGTGAACTGACGTTGGGAACAGTACATCTTTAGACATGGTCCCATTATTGCATCGCATCCCGGTGAACAAAGTCTAATCATTCTTTTAATAAAATAAAGCTATTGAAGTTTGATATCTCAAACCAACTCGGAGATAGATCTTAAGCATACGAATGTACGGATCTATTGAAGAGTTGAGGGTATTGATGTCCCTAGCTGGGAGTCTTAATATTTTATTATTAAGGAACATAATTCATGAATGTACAGATCCTTGCACAGTTTCTCATTCGTAGACCCGAAAATAATGTCATCGACATAGATTTGTACTAACAGGTAATCTCCCTTTGCTTTTCTGATGAATAAGGTGCTGTCAATTTGTTCATGATTGAAACCGTTATCTAACAGGTGTTGAGACAACGTCTCATACCATGCCCTCAATGCTTAATGAAGACCGTATAATGCTTTATCCACTTTAAACACCCTTGAAGGATACTTCGGATCTTCAACGTCTGGAGGTTGACAAACATAAACCTCTTCCTTCACTTTAACATACAAGAAAGCACTATTCACGTCCAATAGAAACACTTTAAATCCTTTGTACCAAGTAAATGCTAAAAACAAGCGAATCGCCTCCAATCGTGCAACTGGTGCATAGACTTTAGTGTAGTCAATTCCTTCTTGCTGGTTAAATCCTTGAACTACTAATCTCGCTTTGTTCCTCACAATCACGCCTCGATCATTCTTTTTACACGTAAAGACCCATTTTGTGCCAATAGGGTAAGCTCCTTGAGGTAAATCAACCAGGCTCCACACATTTGGCATGTCGAACTGAGCCAGCTCTGCTTGCATGGCCTCAATCCAGCTATTATCTTGAAGTGCCATTTCAACGTTTGTCAGTTCAACCTAGGAAATGAAACAAGAATACGAACAATAAAAAATAATGCCGGTGTTTCTTATACTATTGTATAAACAAGTATTTTCAGTAATAGAACGAGTTTTGACTCCATCATTCAAGTTCCCAATTATGTTCTCAAGGGGATGGTCTTTATGAATCCTGGGAGTAGAGTCCCCCTCAGCCTGAGTAGTAGAAGACGGATCATCAACAATATTCTGAGGATCATTGTTTGAATCCTATCTCATCATCTTCACTGTCAAATGCATCATGTGTTCCAGAAGCTGATGCACCATTCGGGTCGGGAGTTGATGTTGGCACATACAATGGAACCTCTGATCTTGGTGTAAAACCAGAACCTTGGTCACCATTACAATATTGATATAACAACTCTGCTTCTTCTGCGGATAAATCTGGGAGAAAGTTGAAAGACTTGAAATGAGCATCGTAAACAAAACCCCATGCTGGTCCAATGGCATTCTGTGGAATACTATGATTGCTACAATCAATATGAAACCATTCCTCCACTTGTCGAGACTCGTTTTCAAAAACACGCTTCTTCATTGAATTGGCCATTTATCCAAGAAATATCCCTTCAACTGCCTTTTCGCTGAACTTTGTCTAATGATCACGTGTCTTTAATAGAGTACAAGGATTGCCAAACGGTTGGAGATAATAAAGATTGGGTTTCTGATTATTCAATAACTCGTAACAGGTCTTATTATGTCGCTTCACATTTAGAACTCGGTTTAGAACATGGCATGCAATATTCACAGCTTCAGCCCAATATGTCACCGGCAGCTTTGAATCCGCCAACATTGTTCTTGCAGTTTCAACCAACGTTTTGCTCTTTCTTTTTGCGACACCATTTTGTTGAGGAACATATGAAGCAGTAAACTCATAATGAATCCCTTTTCTGAAGACAAAAGAGACCCATAACACTATTCTTGAATTCGGTTCCATTGTCACTCCTGATTCTCCTCACTTTTTGCTTACATAAACGTTCCAGTCCCAAAATCAGATATGGAATAGTCTTTGTAGTTTCATCTTTAGTTGCCAAAAACTTCACCGACGAGAAGCGAGAGTAGTCATCAGTCACCACCAAACAGTACGACTTTCCACCAATACTCTTGACACTGATCGGTCCAAATAGATCCATATGCAATAACTGTAATGGAGTATTGATTGAATTTGTTGTCTTAGACTTGTGATATTTTCTATATTGCTTCCCTTTCTTGCACGGGATGCAATCTTCATGCACAGAGAACTTCATCATTGGAACACCAGTTATTAAACCATTCTTGACCAGATAGTTCATCTTTCTAAAGTTGCTGTGAGCCAATTTTCTATGCCACAAAATTGAATCTAATTCAAATGCCTTGGAAAGAAGACAAATTGGAACTGAATCCGTTGTCGATGCAATACTCATATCAAGGACATAAGTGTCATTCTTCCTTGGTGCTTGCATTAAGATCCACTCTTTGGGAATCACAAATCCCGGCATAAGACTAAACACTCGGAATCATTGAAATGGAATGAAAATTTTTCATCACACACTTGCGAGACACATAGCAGATTGTGTTCTAATTGCTACACGTAGTTGAGTTTCTCTAACTTTAAGCTCCCATTGCTCAAAGTTCCTTGACCTGTAATATAGCCTCCTTTATTTTTAGCAAAGGCTACGTACCCTCCTTCAATCTTCTTAAAATCCTCAAATAGTGAAATATTTCCCGTCATGTGTCAAGAGCAACCACTATCCACATACCAAGTATTGCGGGTAGTGTTCTTTGGTTATCCCTGTACAAACAAGAAACAAATTAATTAGTAAGGGAGACCCAAGCCATGGTGGTCTTGGGTCGGCCGTTAACATCAAAATACACAACCTCTCTTAATTCACAGTTAAATCTCTCATCGATCATTGGAGATTGTTGTGACGAATCAGACACATAAGTTTTTGATTTCCAAATACCCTTTTTGTCATCAAGATTATTTGTTTTCAAAGTTGAAGTATATGAAGAATCAGATTCATTTGAAACAGAATTAGATTGATTAATTTCTAAAAGCTTTTTCAACCGTCTGTTTCGTCTTCGTCTTTGAGGTCTAGACAATTTCACCTCAATTTGTGAATTGCTCTCTTGTACAACACTACGTTTAACCACAGACAATTTAACCTCAATTAGTTTAACCACAGGTTTCACCAAAATCTTCTTCACATGTGGAACTCCAGAACGTTATGGAAAATGATTAACCACAGATTTAACCATAGGCTTGACTAATGGTCTTGCCATTTCTGGAATAACAGGTCGTTTTCCATTGGCTTTAGAAGGACAATTGATCAAAGTATGTCCAATCGTACCACAATGAAAGCACGATCGTTTTTCACGATACTATCGCACACATGAACTTTCTCCTGACAGGCCGAACCAGCAGAATATTCACCATGATGATCTTCTTTTAGGATTTGAGTATGAGCAGCCTTAGTTTTTCTAAAATTACTTTCTGTTTAATGAAATCAAGTGTAGATTTATCAGCAATTTCAGAAACTTTTGTTTTTATATCACCAGCACTAACAAAAACATTTTGATGCAATGATGGTTTAGGCTGCTCAACCTCATCAGGCTCAGTTAAGATACACCTGTCCCGGGTCACCGTTTTGACCACCTTTCGTTCCTCAAATTTCACCTCTTTAGGTCTACCATTTAAATTTGCCTCATCAAAACAATCATCATCACTCTCACCCGCATAAGTCATATCATCACTAGTTACATGATTGACTTTTAGAATAGTATCTGTCTCTAGGTCATAATCTAATACCACCTCAGGCACAGGAGTATAATTGCCATTAAATGGAGGGGGTACGAAACCAACACCAACAAACTGCTTCCCTCCCTTAGTTTTCTCTTGATAATACTCGAGAAGGAAAGATGATTTTTTATAACCTGCAAGTTTCCTGCTGAGCCTAATCACCTCAGACTATGATTTGGCTAATTCAGTGTTTTTCTTCTCAAATTCTGAAAATGAGAAATCGAGATGAAAAGTTTGTTCTTTGATTTTTGTGGTACAAGAAATGATGTCCTTTTTTAATGATTCAATATTTTCTAAGAAAAGTTTCATGTTTCTTTCAAAGTCTTTTTAGCAGTATTCATTGATTTCATATCACAAATCAAATTAGTGTTATCGTCCATTGACCGCATAACCTTCCCTTGTAAAGTAAAACACGCAGAACACACAATATCATACTTAACCTCTTTTACATTATTAGGATCTATAGTGTCTGCCATGAAAGCTTGATCTTTAACTTTTTCATAAACATCTTCAGCTTGAATCACAACCTTTTTAGGTACACTTTCTTTCACAATCTCTTGAACATCAGTCACTGGATTATCATCACCATTGTGAGAACTTTCTTCATCACTTCAGCTATATGAACTATCATCTTCAAATGATTCATTGGAATGAATTTGGCCATGAACGCTTGACTAACACTTCCAACTAGGTCATCGAGATGCATGCCCCAATCATAGTTCTCATCTTCTTGAGCTACCAATGTAGATGATGTATTTCCAGAGTTCTGACCACCTTAACGGTTTCCATTTCCTTGATTTTCTTTATGCGTTCTAGAATTAGCAGCTTTAGGCTTGTCACACTCTCTAGCAAAATGCCCATATTGTAGCATCTTACTTTAGACTTATCAATCCCCACCCTAGATCGGCTATTCGCTCCAATAAACTTTCTTCCTATCTTTTTCAAAAACTCTTTCGCCTGGCGCATCAACATGGCCATATTCCATTGAATGTTAATGTCTTCCAGCTCAATCTAATCGATTTGCTTGAAGTCTTCTTCTATAGCCTCTCGATCCGCAATCTTTCCTCTGACAAAGTTTTTGTATGACACTAGAAATGAAGTAAACATTGACATGTAGTCCTCAACAATTCTAAGATTCATATTATGAGCATAATTTGTTGTAGATCCGGATGAATTTGATGTTCAAGCAGAAAAGCTAGTTTGACAATTTGAACTCTCAGAATGAGACTCTTGGACATCACCAAAAAATAATGCCACTCCAGAACCAGATTTGGTTGAACAAGACAATGTCTTTGCAAAATACATTGCAGGATCATGCAAATGCTCCAGTTTAGTCTCTTTCTTTTTCATATTCAGATCATATGACTGAACCTTTTCGAGCACGTCTTCCAAAGACATAATAGAAAAATTCTCATTCTCTTAGATTAAAACTGAATAGATGTCAAACTTTGCTGGTAGAGGATAAGGAACATTTCATTAACTTCATCTGTTGCCTAAGAAACCTCAACATTCACCAACTCTCTTAGTAAATGATAATCACGAGTTGCATGTTCTTCAATAGATTCATTTTGAAAGTGCTTGAAAACCACAAATTGTTTCTTCAACAGTTATTTTCTACTCTTCTTGACGTCCACATTTCCTTCACAATGTTTCTGTAATCCTTCCCACAATGATATAGAGGTCTTGATTTTCTTAAACCCATGAAAGATTCCTTGAGTAAGGACATAGAAATCAAAGGCGATGCTTTCTTCTCATGGTCATAGACTGCCTTTTCCTTACTATTAATGAAGATACAAGTTTAGGTACATCAGATGTTCACATATACATGTATGTCAGATGAGTATACCCTTCTATGATGGGTATCCGTAAGCTCGTGTCAGTAAATGAAACAAGCTGATCAAATCGGTCCTTCCAATTCGTGTAGTCTGCAATGCTTATCAGCTTTGGGGACTTTTGAGGAGTAACTATCTCATTGTCATAGTTAAACATATTAGTTACTTGCACCATGTTAGTCATATTGACAAATAAGAAAAGATAACACAAAAAAAATTTAAGTTCGCTTAAAAAAAACCCTAGCGAACTTGATAAGTTCGCTCAAATACCAGCAAACTTGATAGGTTCGATTAGAACAGAAAACACCAGCGAACTTGCTAAGTTCGCTTAATCAGGAAATTCTTAAGAGGAAACTTGGCGAAGATTTTTAGCGAACTTAATAGATTCGCTTGAAACTGATGATAGCGAACTTGATATGTTCGCCTGAATAGTTGAAACTCCAGGAAGAAGGAAAAATCAACCAAACAACGAACAAACACTTCTGAAAATCGCCATAAGTCTCTGAATTGTAGGAATTTGACAAAAACACCCTGTAGGAATGATATAAGGATGAAAATAAACAGTTTTGTGAAAAACTCTCCAAATCAGCAACGATCAGATCAAAAGAGCCTCCATCTTTGTCAAAAACTCCAAGAAGATGTAGAATGCGTAAACATCAATCACTTGATCTAGTATCAACACGTAATCACCACAAATCCGACTCTAATCAAGAGCAAAAGCTCTTAGACCACTTGTAGGCCCTAGGGGTGTTATACGGATCAGTGAACTTGTGACGACATAACACGTAGATGACGCGTGGAATCCATAATCAACGCTTACGTGTATCAATACTATCAAACACAATGAATAACACAATCAAGTAAATAACTCTCAGTATATTCCTTTTCTATAAAATTTTTGCAAACAATTGAATCAGAACGCGTGCAGACTCAACATTGAAAACAACTATTTATAACAAACTATAACCCCACAGGCAAACTTGATAAGTTCACCTGAACTTGCCTTAGGGAACTTACTAAGTTCGCCTAGAGCAAACACTTAACAAAACTAAACATCAAACGATTACAACTCAAAAGACTATACAAAGACATGACTATTACAAAATATCATCAAGCATTTTTTCACAAGGATGTCCCAACAAATAGAAGACATGAAAAGGGAAATAAAGGTTCTCGAGTTAAATGTCACTTGGACTCTTGCAGAACTTCCCGAAGGAAAGAAAGCTACCGACTCTAGATGGGTCTATAAAATAAAGTACAAACCAAATGGAGAAGTGGAGAGGTAGAAGGCGAGACTGGTGGCAAAATGCTTTACTCAATTAGAGGGTATTGATTTCCATGACACTTTTGCTCCCGTGGCAAAGTTAGTAACCGTTCGTACATTGCTCGTGATCGCAGTCAATAAAAACTGGATAATTCACCAACTTGATGTCATTAACGCCTTCTCGCATGACGATTTGAACGGGGAAGTTTACATGAAAAGTCCTCAAGGGTTCGAAAAGGGAAAAGAACATAAAGTTTGTTGGCTCAGAAAATCCCATTATGGCTTAAAGCAAGACTCCAGAAACTGGTATCAAAATTTTACTTCGACACTCCTTGAAATCGGTTTCACACAATCAAAGGCAGAAATGGCTCTTGGTTAGGTTACCAAATCATATTCTAAGAAGATCAGTGATAATGTGTTTGTAAATGGAAAATATGGAGCAACTCCTGGTTCGGGACATTAACTCCCACAACAATATTGGAAATTTTCCACCATAACAACCACCTCAATGTCAGGAACAAAAGTATCAAAATTGTGTCTTTAGACACGGGACTTTACACAATAACCACTTGGAATTCTTTGGTTTGATGCCTCTCCAAGTATGTTAGCACACCAATCTCCACATATATTAAAAAGCAAGAGTCTTTACAAACAAATTCACAACTTCTAGCAACCTTTCCAAGTATGTTAGCACACCAACTCTACATATACATAAAAGTGTGAATGCCCGAATCAATAAAGCATGAAGTTGGATATTGCTTCAAAGGTTGTAAAGACCCCCTTTCAATGTTAAATGATCACATTTTGAAGTCACTCACACACACCAATATTGAATCCATAAAGATACTAACTACTTTATTGGAAGTTCATCTTTCCAAAGTGATTCAAAGAACTTGGCGAAGAATGGTCATGAAAGTAAAAAAGATCAAACTTGTATAAACACACAAATGCATCATTACAAAATTACAAATTTGTTAAATGATTCTAGAAACATGAAGTAGAAGACTAACTACAAAAATACAAAGAATAAATGTGGAGAGTTCTTCTAACAATGGTTACTAACTCCATATAAAAGCTCTTCCCAAAATGGTGCAAGAATGGCATTTTTATAGGTTGTTATGGGACTTTGGCAGGGGGCGTGCCTGATGAGCCACAACCCAATATGTACCCCCTTGCTACTCCACTAACTTGGTCAAAACAGAATTGGACAAGGTAGTGCGCACGGGGGCGTGTTGAGTTTGAGCATGGGGCGTGTTGGACCTTTGGCACGGGAGCATGTTGGCTTGGACATGGGGGCGTGGGTCCCATATGTCTGCTTGTCTCCTGACCTTGGGCATGGGGGCGTGCCTGATGAGGCATGACCAGTGCTTGACTTGTTGACTTGATCATTTCTTCTTATTTTTGCACTCAAAATGAATCAATTAACGGTCTAATTCACAAGAATGTCTAGCAAACAAACATAAATGGAATGATATTTAATGAGAAAAACAAATATAATTTGTTGCACATCAAACATTCCCAAACTTGAATCTTTGCTTGTCTTCAAGCAAAACTCTAGCTTTAATACTCCCAATTGGTATAGGTAGAAGAGAAAGGTGATTCTACTGTGTGTGATTTCCCTAAGTGCACAAACGGTTTTAAAGCACACAATTCATGAAAGACACCATTTGATTTTTTTATGTAACAAATATTTACATGTGTAACAATTCTACTTAACATTTCACAACTCTCATAAATGATCACTCAACACTCAATGAATATATGGATAAATATGTAAAAGTATTTAGTGGATCACTCAGGCCAAAAATTAATTATGCGAAATAATAAGCTTGAAAAGGAATCAAAGCTCCATCAAATAACACCAACCTAAACAAATATCATGAGGACTTTTAAGGGTTGTAGTGTTGGAACCTATAATCCATCGAAGCCAAATCGTCATAGTTTTTGGAATTTGTACAAGGCTTAATTTTTTGGTCGAAAACTGTTTCGGTCTAAAACGTTTTCTGTCGAATTCGTTTTCAGTCAAAATCTTCAGTCTATATATAGGTTTCTTGTTTGAATGTAATTAGAACGCTTCTTTGATCTTGTATTGTTACGCTGCAGAATTGTTATGTAATTTGTATTCTCCTTGTAATCCAGTACCTGCTATCAATATTACAGAGCGTCTGGTGATTACTTGATTCATATACTTATGGCGTTTTGCGTGTTTTTCGATGTTTGATTGGCTTTTGGATATCTAGCCTCATTTAGAGTATTCAGCTACTCTAGACTTATTCGTATTGATATTAGCTTGGTTTGGAGCAGATATGAGGAATCACAAGTGGTATAAGAGAAACTGAAAAATGTGACCATTGCATTACAATATTCTAATTATATTGAAACGATGAAAGAAGAACTTCTACAATTTAAGAAATTAAATGTGTGGCATCTAGTTGATCTACAAGATGGCAAATACCATATTGGCAGGAAGAGGGTATTCAGAAACAAGAAAGACGGCCGTGGGATTGTCATTCGGAACAAATCAAGGCTTGTAGTACAGGGGTTCTACCAAGAAGAGGGATTTGATTACAATAATTTCTTTGCACCGGTTGCACGGATTGAAGCAATTCGGATTTTCTTGTCTTACGCTTCTTACATGAAGTTTAAAGTCTATCAGATAGACGTCAAGACTACATTCTTGTATGGGGTTGTGAAGGAGGAGGTCTATGTGAATCAACCTCCAGGTTTTGAAGATCATGCATATCCTTACCAAGTTTACAAGCTCGACAAGGCTTTATATGGTCTCCATCAGGCACCTCACGCTTGGTAGGAGACTCTTTCTACACATATGGTATCGAATGGATTCAACCGTGGAACTATTTATAAGACGTTCTTTCTCAAGAATATAGGTGATGATCTGCTTGTTGTTTAAGTGTACGTGGATGATATTATCTACGGGTTGACCAACGAGAATTTATATCAAGAGTTCGAGGATGTTATGAAACTTAAGTTAGAAGTGCGCTTAACGGGGCAAATGCAATTTTTCCTTGGATTGCAAGTGGAGCAATCGGAATCTGGCATCTTAATTTACCAAGCAAAGTATATCAATGATATTCTTAAAAAATTCAACATACAAGATTGCAAGGCTGCTTCCACTCCTATTGCTTCTCATGAACCTATCACACCGGATCCGTCTAGTGCTGAAGTTAATCAAAAGTTCTATAGATATATGATTGGCTCTCTGATGTATTTGACGACAAGTCATCCCGACATTATGTTTGCAGTTTGCTCTTGTGCACGTTATCAATCTTCACCCAAAGAATCACACGAAGCTGTATGATATGCCCTAAATTATATATGTTTTGCATGCATAATAATCCCCAAATTATGGTATTAATCAAACAAAAGCCTTGCAAATGATACTTAATGCGTTAATATTTCACCATTGCAGGTTATTCGATGTCCCAAGATAAACAGAGCAAAAACCAGCTTAAAACACGAAGAAATCAAGATTTTGGAGGACCAAACCCGAGCATTAACCCCCAAGAAGTCAAACCAGGTCAACATAAGTCAAACCAGCAGCTAAAAGACAAAACTGGGAAGCAAATAGGGGATGCACGGCCATGCATCCAATTGCACATTTGTGCAATGCCCTACTTGCTCCCCAAGGCTCTAGTACACTGTCCCGTGTACCCTGTTTGATTCACGAGGTGTTTGCATGCCCGTGCAATCCAATGCACGACCGTGCATTGCTCCTTTTGAGGCCTATAATAAGAGGGCTTGAGTTCTTGGTTTTATACGCCTCAATACACCATTCCATACCTCAATATAGAGAGAATAGTTCGTTTCTAGTAGTATTAGAGTAGTAGTGAGTAGAGGAGCTTTCCTCCTTGTTCCACAATAGGGGAGCCTACGAAACTCAGCTTTACGCTAGCTAGTATGGCCATTCGTGGCTAAACTTCTTGTATTGCTAGGGTGAAGATGAAGTTTGGTGCATGTTAATGATTGACGTATTAATCTAGTGGTATGTTTATGTCTTTAATTATTCATCCTTAAAACCAACATTTGATGGGCTTTTATTATTGTCTAAATCCGTGTTTATATTTGTGAGTGTTCTTGATTTTAAAGCGTCAGATCGTAAAAGCTTTTTAATCAAACTTCTTTTGAAACTTGTACGTCTTTATACAAGTAGAGATTGATAAGCCAAGGCTTGGTCAACATTATTAAGGTCGTACGTATTTATACGAACTTCTTATGCGACCAAGGATCGGTGAACTCATATTGGGAACGGTACGTCTTTATACTTGGTCCCATTGTTACATCGCCTCCCGGTGAGCAAAATATAATCACCTATTTAACCTTAATACAAAGCATTTATGTTCGATGTCTTAAACCAACCTGGAGATGACCATTCGAAGGGTTAAGGGTAACTGTTGTCCTTAACGGGAGGCACTACCATTTTAATTTAAAGATTTTAATTCGTGAATCAAATGTCGTGAGGATGAGGCTCTAGCGGTGACCCGGGTTACAAGTTTGTAGTAGTCATATCACTGGATTAGTCAACTTAACATTATCATGTACCAAGCTGGTTCGAATCCCAAAGCAATACTCTTCATGACCTGATAATTTCCTAGATATTTAATTTCCTGCTATTTACTATTCTGTTCGTTACATTTCTGTTACACCCTTCACGCACATTTTTACTATGCTATTTACTTTACCGTCATTTACTTTTCTATCATTTACTATTCCACTTCACAAGCACACAAAACCCACTCACTAATGAATCCGGCTAAACGATAATAGTACTGGAACTCGACCGTGCCCATTGGTTCGATACTTGGTTCTTACCTTAACTATATTACGCTGCGATAGGTACACTTTCCTATTTTGCAATTTTAAGTTAAAGTAATTATCATTTTATACATTTAAAACCTGATCTCGTAAAACCATCATAAAAATATATTTATTATATTTTTATACTAAAAACGAACACATCAAGTTTTTGCCACCGTTGCCGGGGACACGGTGATTTCAAGAAAATTCGAGTTAACGGATTAGCCTTTTTATCAACATTCATGGATGACACCTACGAGAGTTGTTATGGAGGATACCAAACGACTATAAGTACCACTTTTCGGAGGTTTGGTGTGAGATATGTGGGGAATCCCACTACACTCAATATTGTTATCACTATCAAAGGTATTCCACAGATTTCCATCAACCTTACTGGCAACCATATGAGGAAACCACACAACCTCAAGAAATTCAACACTCAGCTCTAGATTCCGACTCATGGACCCAAGGAAATCTGTTTCATCATTTGGAAGAAATTAAGGTTCAACTCCTAAAGAACTCTCCAAGTGAACAACAAGTGTTTAATCATTTGGAAGAAATTATGGTTCAGATCCTAAAAAGTTATCCAAATAAACAACAAGATGATTCCTTCAAAGTCCAAGAATTGGAAGTTATAGTTCCAACATCTCTAGTAAGGTCGAGTGACTCTAAGGAGCAAGAACCTTCCATCTTCTCAAGCATGGATCAGACGGAGGTGAGACCGGGTGATTCAGAAAAGACGGCTACTACAACTTTACAATCACTTCTTGACTTCTCTAAGAAGCTTGAAGCTAAACAATCAAAGGAACCAGAATAGCGAAGATCTAAAGAAGAACTGGTAGGAATCCTAAATATGGAAGCACAGGAGGATGTAATCACCAACAAACAATTGACAATGGTGGCACCTCTTCCTTGCAATAGTGATAGCTGGCCTGTGACCAAGCATATCAGTGAGTCATTCCATGAATCACATAAGCCACATGATAGGGCATATCACTCTGAGGACTACTTCTCATGGAAGAAGCAACATTCATCCAATGAAGATTACGTGACAAAAATATCATATCGGGGTGTCCATCTCCTTCATTACATGGGTTTCTTGAAGTTTGGTCCAGGAACTTTCAAATGGTGGTAGCGTGATTTAATTACACCATTTTCTTTAGGTGATCTTTTATAGAGCATTCTAAATTTGGCAGGTTTACAAAATTTTCAATATTTCAAATTGATCCATCCAAACTATAAATAGAGTTTGAAAATATATAAATCAATGATTCACCCGTTTTAGCACTAAAAAATTGAAGGTATAAAAAGTAAAAAAAATGGGGAAAATCTTTGATTTATGTTAATGGGGGAATTTTGCTCGGACCACTTGGACAAACTGCTTACGGCTGTTTGCCACATGATCCAACTCGTCAAAATCTTTTCGTCAACTGGTCGGGGGTCCTTTAACTCAAAACGTAGTTGAAGTTATGACCGTTTCAATTTTGGACACTTTTTACCCTGTTTTTATCAGTCCAGCTGGTCCAAGATGGACTCCACTAATTCCTGGATCAGCTTATTATCAATGTACGCATGGTTATCAAATGGGTTGGATGAACCTCTCCATATTACAAGCCACCCATTTGACTGATTACCCCACCCGAAGAAAGACTGATGAATTACGTACGGGTCTGGCCAACAACCCTTAAATAAACGTGGCGCTTCCGTGAGACAACCCGATGATCTTGATTAAATTGAGAAGTTGGTGCATACGGCAGAAAGCATGGACCTCAGGTTTGGTTTTCAAATTTAAGTTTCCATTACTTCAGCCCCCAGGTATGCCTTCTCGATACTAGGACGTTAGTAGATTAACTACTACCTTTTATTTACCTTGTCTGCTTTTATATTTTCCTTTATGTGTCAGGTAGAATAGCATCACCAGATAGTCTCTCTACTTCTTTGATGAATCACACTCCATCTCTACAACTTGAGAAATCAGAAACCACATCAAATTTCTTTGAAATTCGATGAAGTCTTTAAAGCAAAGTGTTGACAAGCAGCTGATAGGCACATCCTAGCAGCGGCAATAAGTTTTGGCCTTAGATTATACACCGAATTGACAGGGGGAGTACCAGTTTCTTTTCCCTTCAAACTCATGCATTAAAATTCCTGCATAGTATTCCATTAAAGGCATTTGTACATTGAGGGCAATGCATAGTTTTAAGTGTTGGGTGGAGAATTAGAAATTCAGGACTACTTGTAACCTCAAAGCAGTAAAATTTTAACTCGTGATTTTCTACCCATTTGACTATAACATTACAAAACCCTACCGTTTGTAAAACCCGAAAAATTTTCAAAAATTATAAACCCTAAAATCTAAAATGAATACATTGCAAGTAGAAACAAATGGATATTATGCATAACAAATCACTATGCCCTATTCCATCCATTTCCATGTGAGAATAATCTGAACCTTTTCACGAGCATTATTATCATTAATTTCGCATGCTCTTTCGTTTGGTACATTGAGCGTTTTTCAATCGGATTTCATGCATAATTAGAAATTGTGTGACTGATACATATCAAGACCATGAACTAGTAGAAGTATGAAAGTGATCGAGGCACCTAGGAATTTATTACCCCTATATATTATCCTTAAACCCAAAAACCACAAAAATATAATCCTACTAGATAGCCCTTTGAGCCTTAGCCTTTTCTTTTCTACTACCCATATTTATCAACCAACCAGCTTTTCGTAAACACTGGTTATTGGCTAACTATCTTCGAAATGGAAAAAATATTCTATGTCATTATTTCAAGATTGTTACCATTGAGGCAACTTTTGAAAGAATCTGTTTACTCAAAGGAATTGGAATATACAAGAAGGTGGATGTATTAGGAAGAAACAGCCGAACTATCTGCAAGAAATTTATGGAAATATTATTTCAAGGAAATTGAGAAAAAGAGTTATTGAAGAATTTGTCTTGATACAAAAAGAAAAAAAAATATTAATAATAATAGAAAAGAAAGAAAGAAGTGGGTCTTTTACCGGATAGACCTTAAAGAACTTAATATGCATTCCTTTGAATTTAATTTGCTTTTCTGCCTTCATTTCGCAAAGCCTGAATTACCGTCCGAACTGCGAGAGAAAGTTTTCAAAGCAACTAGTGATGTAAGAAAACGGTGGCACAAGCAAGAACAACTGCAACCATTATGCGGCTTGTCAAAAAGTCCCGCCAAAAAAAGAGCCAAAATATACGAAAAATGTGTGAAGTGTGGCAACTGGAGTCACGATAGAAAGTGTAGCAAGAATCAAACTCATTCCCAGCATGAGTATACGCATTTGATCAAAGTAGGAGTTGTTAGGCTACATGCCGAAAGATCAATACGGAAAGGCAGTAATGTGAACTACGCAGAGTTGAGAATGATTAGAGATCTTGGTCTTGTCAATCTGACCATAAACGAGCCCTCGGTTTAGTTATACCCTCATGATCTTAGTACTGTAGAGTGACCTGCTAGTAATTTTCATTTTAAGCCATGAAGCCGTAGTTGTGTGTTTCACGATAGCTGCAGCCCTTTTAACCCTTAAAAATCCAAACCGATTTTCATTTTCACCCTTTATTTTTATTTTAGCCACATTACAACCCTTTTAAAGTCCTCTTGATTCATGCATACTACTTAGTTAGTTGGTGGAGACTTGATTTTCATACAAGCTTATGACCATTGCATAATTCGATTCGAACTTGAGTGTTCCACATAACCTACATTATCCATACATATATAACCCTAGAGTTGAGTGAACATTGTGAGGAGTGAAAGTTTACGCATAATTGAAATTCTAGTAGGCTTGTCATGGATCCCATCAAAGAAAAGCACAAAAATAAAATAAGCAACTCAAGAGTTATCCCGGACTTTCCAACTACTTAGGGCTCCATTACCCTTGTAAAGTTTTCAGTTATGGGTATGATCATGCATGAGTTTGCTTGAGGACAAGCAAAGTTTAAGTGTGGGGTATTATGATATGTCCTAAATTATACATGTTTCACATGCATAATAATCCCCATATTATGGTATTAATAAAACAAAAGCCTTGGAAATGATACTCAATGCGTTAATATTTCACAATTGCAGGTTATTCGGTGTCCCAAGATAAACAAAGCAAAAACCAGCTTAAAACAAGAAGAAATCAAGCTTTTGGAGGATCAAACCCGAGCACTGACCCCCCAAGAAGTCAAACCAGGTCAACATAAGTCAAACCAGCAGCTAAAAGACAAAACTGGGAAGCAAATAGGGGATGCACGGTCGTGCATCCCATTGCACGGTCGTGCATCCCATTGCACGGTCGTGCTGTGACACCCAACTATTTAGGGTTAACTCCATTAGCAAATCATAACCTATCTAACCATATCACAAACTCCAGGGACTAGAATTTTCAACTTTCAAACTCAAACCTCAAGGACTAATTGTGTAATCAGTCAAAATTCACAAAGTGGTATTCCTGTTGACTTTAGAAAGTCAACTAACCTGATTCCTAACACAATTCTAACTATAGGGACCAATCCTGCTATTTCTCAAACCCCATTAATCCATAAACTGTAGGGACTAGATCTGTCAAGTCCTAAAACTTGACCTATTGACTTTCAGAGTCAAAATTCAGGGAAATAGGATTCTGTTTGACTTTTGAATGTCAAACTCACAACATTTGGTCAAAATTCAAATCTCACAGCCAGAATCTGATCAAATTGAAACCGTATTGCACGATCGTTAACATTAACATTCATTATTGACGCCTTAAACGAAAACATTAATCGAATTAAACCCAATTAGGGGCATTTACTTTGTAACCGTAGAAACCTCCATGATCTATACTCGAATTCACACAAATTCTCTATTCTTTCTACAATTGAACTTCTACACACCTAAATCGCATCAATCATAAGCTATTGCATCATCTAATTCGAACGTAGTTGAAGCCTGTATCGCCGGAGATTAAACCCGTCGAGGTCGGAACCCCAATTAGTCGAACACCTTCAATTCGTATCACATGCAGGTAACTAAACACATCCCCAGCTTCATTTTAGTGTCTCGATTGAAAGCCCTATGCCAATTGGGGCTCACAACACTGAATTTAACACACACCAGATTCTATGGTTCATATGAAACTAGTTTAATCGAACCTTAGTATAGGCTCAACCATAATTTAATTAACCTACATGGTTAGCTTCGTAATGACCTACTCTTTAAAAGCCCTCCGTTAATTCAAGCTTTGCATATCGAGTTTATAATGATCTGGAAATTAGGGTTTGTTCATAATCTAATTTGGGGTTTTGATCCTAATCACCACCTTGGTCCAATTAAACTATATCAACAGTTTCGCAATCCTTTGGTGATCAAAAGCCCTACGATTTCAACATGTTTTATCATCTAAATTTCTCAAATCGAACCAGAATTCAAAAACTAGGGTTTTGAATCTTAAATCGGTAATTAAACGACCCTCAAGATGTTGTTTTTGAAATTAAACGAACCCACAGATTCTCAAATCCCCTATTTCCTAAACCTCTATACATTTGTGTTAAATCTTTGCCGGAACTGTTGGATTGGGGATGGGTTCGATCGTGGATGGTTAGAGAAGAGAGATCCACTTGACTTGTATGTTAAAAATCTTTGGAATCGGCTTTGTTTGCGAAACCCTAGAGGGCGGGAGTGGTTAAGGCTATGTGCATGTGTGGGACAGACCCGGGTTCGAGACTCTCCACGCACTTTTTATTTTCAACCGTTTTTAAGTTATTATTTTAATATTAAACCTATCCCTATATTATTATAATAATATATTAATGTGTTTTAGCTTTGGAAACAACCCGTAGGCTCGGGTTTGGTTTTATAACTTATAATTATATTATTTTCAAACCACGACTTCGAATAAAATAATATGTTTATATTATCTTCAACCCGTGACTCCTATTATAAAATAATATATATTTTTATATTATTTCGCCTCGTTTAATAACCTTGTGTAACGTTACAAAACTAATTAATTATTTACTCACGTTTATAATCTCCAATAAAAATAATATATTTATTATTTTTGCCACTAAAGCGATTATCGTATATTTTCTACGAATTCAAAAATAATATATTAGTTATATTATTTTCTTAGATCATTACTAAATGATACGATCGCACGAATTTATTTATTTATTTAATATTATTCGTATTAGAGATGTTTGACACGTAACACACTCATCTTATTTATCTAGAAATCCTTATTCTCGTGGACAAGTTTGTCTGCTCGTTAATCCTAAGTATGTTTTTTGACGTTCAAATCTTCTGTGTCGACGTCACAATAATCCCATTGTATCCCTAACTATTATGCTTATAATGTTAGGGCATACGTAGGCAGTTCAGAGGCAAACTCTTGTGTTTCCTACTTGCATCCTTGTGTTTTGCTATATACTGCTCATACATAACTCAGGTATCTTTTACTTATTTTCCCGTTGGGGGAGAAACATACATACAAGCAATCATACTTTTACTTGTTTTCCCGCGGGGGAGAAACATGTATGCAAACAAACATGTTTTTCCTGTTGGGGGAGAAAACATGATGCAAACTCTTTTGGTTATTGTAATTCATATGATATCACTTGTTATGACTATGCGTAAACTCTATCGTGGAAGTCCTCACATCGAATCGTTTAAATATGAGTATAGCGAGGTATGTTGAGTAGTACTACTGGGTTTGACAATCCCCACCCGCGTTAGTCGCGCTAACTCGATTGGAGGTCGAACAGGTGTAATATTGACCTAAAGAGGCACCATGGTTGATAGGCCTGGTGAGAGGCCCCCAAACATAAACAATCAGTTTACGGTTGCGAGCGCATTAGTATACATGAACATAGGCATGCTACCTATAGATATGCATATTGAATGTACATAATCTGGCAAACACTCTCTTATTGCAAACTTGAAACCTGTGAACTACACTTTTCGTACATGTTTTCTCAGGTCGCTAAGGCACAGGTTACACAATTAGGACATGAATGGAGTCCTACTATCATTTCACTTATATGCAAACATTTAAAACAATCCACCTACGTTTATTAAACTGAACCTTGGCGCGTTGTTTTGCGCATTTACTTTCTTGTTTAAACGATTCTTCATTAACTCTGAACTTTTATGATATGACATTTCAAGTCCCATATAGCGTCGTTTGAAGTAACCAATGTCTGAAATCCTGGTTTGTCACCTTCCAAACGGTAAAGCTCCGTTAGTGGAATTTGGGGGTGTGACAGATTGGTATCAGAGCCATTGGTTATAGAGAACTTGGATTGCATACTAGACTATAACCCACACACATTAGTTACACGACACAGACACTCATACATGCTACACGTAGCATCTACACATGCATCGCAATTCAGGCACGTTGACATCATTCACATCACCCTCTGCTGACGAGGAACACGTCATTCGTATTGCATCATCATTCCTAGTGAAGACACTCGGGGAATCATCAGAACAACATCCACTCCCGCCCGAGGGCCACGAGACGGAGCCTTCGGAGGAGTCACTCACACCACCATCATCTGCACCCTTGTTACACCACCAAAGCCGAAGATAACACCGGTTTGAGCCTATCGATGACACAATCGGGAATGGTGGGCTTTCTCAAGTCCGTGTTAGGGGCGACGCATAACACTAACACATGTCTCTTTAGGAGTTGGGTTCATCTGAGACGAGTTCCTCCTGCACCCACTAGAAACTATATCCCGACCTCACTAGCTTTACCCTACTTCAAGCCCGAACCCGTGGACCTCGCTTGAGGTACACCGTGTGGAGGCAGATCGTTGCACGTATTTTTGTAGAAATTCAATAACACATAGATGTCACCACTTTCCCGTGCCGTGGGCTCGCGCTTTTGTCGATATTCTGTGGAAGAAAGATTGACCACAAGGTTGAGAACACCTTGCTCTTTGCATACTCAAACCCTATCCTGACTCAGTTGGAAGGATGACTACTTTGCCTTTTCCAGTAACACATATCCCTGAACTAGTTTCACTCCTCGAAGTCGCATTTCATGTACATGTTTGTTTCACATGCATGTTCCCATCCACAATCCACTGGATTGGACTCTCGTATTATGTTCCAACTCGAGTGAATACTCGGAGCAAATGATTTCCGACTAGTCATCCTGATATGAGTCCTAGTTGATCAACTTATGGTTGATGAATAAGCCTTTCAATAACTTGTAATCTCTAACAACACTCTGTACTCGTCAATAAAATTTAGGAACATTTTAACACATGATAGGGAGAAGCTAGGGCGAGCAGGCAAAGCAAATTATCATTACGGGTGCACAGGTAATAGTAATTTGAGGTGCATGTAAGTCCTGGTCAAAGCTAGTGTGGGGATAAATGGTCATAATAAGTGATCTACAAACTTAAACTTCCACTGTCAGTAGAAGTTATTGTAACCCGCTCAACGACTGGTTGGTATCATTAAACATGTTCAACGGTTGATAGACGCGACTCTCAAGTTGATGATATTTACGGACACACTGAGCTATCATCAATGGAACCCATTATTTTATGTCACTCGTGTAAGAGTCTTAGTGAACTTAAGACTCTCACCCAGACTTGATCAATGAAACCATCTCGATAAAAACTCTAGTAGAACCTCATGTAAACCCATCGACTCCAAATATGCAAGCGGAATTTGAGAAATTCTTTCTAAAGTAACACGTTATTCCTGACACTCCAACAATTGATTCCATTTAACCTTGTTACCTCATTCTGTGACTAATCTTTGGTCTAATTTGATTTATACCCTAGCATATACAGTTATTTCAATGACCTCACAAATTTCTTACTGGTGTAGTCGGACTCCAACTCTGCTAGAAGCTAAGTACACCATAGAAATAGCTGATGGACAGATAATTGAAGCAACTCACATACCTAAAGAATGTAAGCTAGGATTGGCCGATCATGAACTTGACATTAATCTTATGCCAGTCACACTCGGCAGCTTCAACATAATTGTCGGTATGGATTGGTTGTCTAAGAACCAAGCCGAAATTATTTGTCGTGAGAAAATTTATTCGCCTTCCTCTCCCTATTGGAGAAATCCTCTTTGTCCAAGACGAGAAGAATGGCGCTGTTATGGGAATCAT
Organism: Smallanthus sonchifolius; assembly: GCA_023525975.1. Classification (NCBI taxonomy): domain Eukaryota; kingdom Viridiplantae; phylum Streptophyta; class Magnoliopsida; order Asterales; family Asteraceae; genus Smallanthus; species Smallanthus sonchifolius. The sequence goes on from CM042023.1 coordinate 45,600,048, forward strand.
ATCTTTCATGAAAGCACAAAAGTGTCTACGTAGGGGTCATACTGCCATTCTTTCTCTCACGTTGCCGAGCAGCCATCTGAGGAGAAGAAGATTGACGACATCCTAATTGTTTGCGATTATCCAGAAGTACTTCGCGAAGACCTGCCTAGTCTTCCACCACATCGTGAAGTTGAATTCTAAATCGATCTAGCACCCGAAGCAGCGCCTATTGCTTGGGCACCCTACAAACTTGCACCAAGTGAATTGCAAGAACTATCTACACAAATGCAAGAGTTGTTTGACAAAGGTTTCATATGACCTAGCTCATCTCCATGGCGAGCTCCAGTCCTATTTCTCAGGAAAAAGGACGGGACGTTCCGCATGTGCATCGACTACCGTGAGCTGAACAAAGTGACCATCAAGAACCGTTATCCTCTACCCTGCATCGATGATCTATTCGATCAACTCCAAGGATCAAGCTTCTATTCCAAGAGAGATCTTAGATCCGGCTATCATCAACTGAGAGTCCGAGTAAGGACATCTCAAAGACGGCATTCGGAACTAGGTATGGTCACTACGAGTTCATGGTCATGCCTTTCAGACTTACAAATGCACCCACGGTATTCATGGACCTCATGAACCGTGTGTGTAAACCATACCTTGATCAGTTTGTCATCGTCTTCATTGATGACATCCTCATCTATTCCAAGAATAGGGATGAACATGAGGAACACCTTCGTTTGATTTTGGAATTGCTAAAACAAGAACAGTTGTACGCAAAACTTTCAAAGTGCGAATTCTAGATTCATGAAGTGCAATTCTTAGGACATGTAGTCAATGAGAACGAAATAGATATAGAAGCCATCAAGAATTGGGCGGCACCGACAACCCCGACGGAGGTGCGACAATTTCTGGGATTGGCAGGGTATTACCGGTGATTCATCGAAGGATTTTCCAAGATTGCCCAACCTCTCACAACTCTAACTCAAAAGGGTAAACCCTATAACTGGGTGACACCCAGGAGTTAGCGTTCCGACTTCTTAAACATAAACTCTGCAGGGCACCCATCCTATCTCCTCCAGAGGGAACGAGTGATTTTGTGATGTATTGTGATGCATCCATTCAAGGTCTTGGTTGTGTACTGATGCAACGCGAGAAAGTGATCGCATACGCTTCTCGTCAACTGAAAAATACATGAGAAAAACTACACAACTCATGACTTAGAATTGGGAGCCGTAGTATTTGCACTAAAGATATGGAGACACTACTTGTACGATACCAAATGAACTATCTATACCAATCACAAGAGTCTTCAGCATATCTTTGAACAGAAAGAGTTGAACATGCGACAACGTCGATGGGTCGAACTATTAAATGACAATGACTGTGCAATCAGATACGATTCCGGGTAAGGCTAATGTGGTGGCTGATGCCCTAAGCAGTAAGGACACCAAACCCAAACGAGTACTGGCATTACAGATTACTATCCACCCTGAATTACCTGATCAGCTCCGTATTGCTCAACACGAAACCCTGAAAGAGGAAAACCTACCGCTGGAAGCCATACGCGATATGGAAGAACAATTTGAGGTCAAATCAGATGGCATTCGGTACTTCACGGAGCGAATATGGGTTCCAATGGATGGGAACTTAAGAGAACTGGTTATGGAAGAAGCTCACAAATCTCGATACTCTATTCATCCAGGTTCTGACAAAATTTACCATGACCTAAAGGTGATGTATTGGTGGCCGAAGATGAAAGCCGGTATAGCCATCTATGTGAGCAAGTGCCTGACTTGCGCAATGGTCAAAGTTGAATACCAAAATCCTTCTGGCTTACTTCAATAGCCAGAGATCCGAATGTGAAAATGGGAACAAATCTATATGGACTTCCTAACCAAATTACACCAAACTCCTAGCGGATGCGACACCATATGGGTGATCGTCGATCATCTGACTAAATCCGCTCACTTCTTAGCAATCAAAGAGACTGAAAAATTGGTAAAAACTTACTCGTGTTTAGTTGAAAGAAGTAGTCTCTCGGCACAGAGTGCCAATCTCTATCATTCCGGATCGTGATGCTCGATTCACATCACGTTTCTGGAAATCTCTGCAAAAAGCTTCAGGTACGCGTCTAGATATGAGTACGGCGTATCATCTTCAAACCAATGGTCAAACGGAACGTACCATCCAAACTTTAGGAAAACATGCTACGAGCTTGTGTGATTGATTTCGGTAACAATTGGGAAACTCACTTACCCTTAGTGGAGTTCTCCTACAATAACATCTATCACACTAGTATCAAGGCAGCACCATTAGAGGCATTGTACGGACGAAAATGCCGATCTCCTATCTGTTGGGCTGAAGTTAGGGATAACCAACTTACGGGTCCTGAACTGGTATTCGAAACCTCTGAAAAGATCGTTCAAATCCGAAACCATATGGCGGCTGCTCGTGATCGTCAAAAGAGCTATGCTGACAAGCGTCATAAACCTTTAGAGTTTCAAGTACGTGATATGGTCCTATTGAAAGTCTAGGCTTGGAAAGGTGTAATCCGCTTCGGGAAGCGAGGCAAACTGAATCCTCGTTATGTTAGACAGTTCAAGATAGTAAAGAAAATTGGCCAGTAGCGTACCAACTGGACCTACCTGAAGGACTGAGTGGTGTACACGATGTCATTCATGTCTCGAACTTGAAGAAATGTCTAGCAGACGAGACACTCGTGGTTCCTCTCGAGGAACTACAGATCCATGAACAACTACGCTTCATTGAAGAACCGGTTGAAATCATGGATAGGGAAGTCAAAACGCTCAATCACAGTAAAATCCCTATCATCAGAGTTCGTTGGAACTCGAAACACGGACCGAAATTCACTTGGGAGCGCGAGGATCAAATGATGCGCAAGTATCCTCATCTGTTCAAGCAATCCACGTCAAAAACTTAAGGTACTATTCTAATTTTCGGGACGAAAATTCTTTCAAATAGGGGATGATGTGACACCTAGAAAAAAAAATTTATTTTATGTTTCGGGACAAAAATTCTTTCAACTAGGGGATGATGTGACATGCAACTATTTAGGGTTAACTCCATTAGCAAATCTTAACCTATCTAACCATATCAGAAACTCCAGGGACTAGAATTATCAACTTTCAAACTCAAACCTCAAGGACTAATTGTGTAATCAGCCTAAACCTAATTCTATTTGACTTAGTGAAGTCAAAATTCACAAAATGGTATTCTTGTTGACTTTAGAAAGTCAACTAACCTGATTCCTAACACAATTCTAACTATAGGGACCAATCCTGCCATTTCTCAAACCCTATTACTCCATAAACTGCGGGGACTAGTTCTGTAAAGTCCTAAAACTTGACCTATTGACTTTTAGAGTCAAAATTAAGGGAAATAGGATTCTGTTTGACTTTTGAAAGTCAAACTCACAACATTTGGTCCAAATTCAAATCTCACAGCCAGAGTCTGATGAAATTGAAACCGTTTTGAATGATCGTTACCACTAACGTTCATTATTGACGCCTTCAACGACAACATTAATCGAATTAAACCCAATTAGGGGCATTTACTTTGTAACCATCGAAACCTACACGGTCTACACTTGAATTCGCACAAATTCTCTATTCTTTCTACAATTGAACTTCTACACACCTAAATCGAATCAATCAGAAGCTATTGCATCAACCAATTCGAGCGTAGTTGAACCTTGGATCGCCGAAGATCAAACCCGTCAATGTCGGAACACCAATTGGTCGAACACATTTTATTCGTATCACATTCTGGTAACTAAACACATCCTCAGCTTTGTTTTAGTGTCTTGATTAAAAGCCCAATGCCAATTGGGGCTCACAACATTGAATTTAACACACACTAGATTCTAGGGTTCATATGAAACCGGTTTAATCGAACCCTAGTCTTGGCTCAACCATAATTCAATTAACCTACATGGTTAGCTTCGTAATGACCTACTCTTTGAAAGCCCTCTGTTAATTCAACCTTTTAATATTGAGTTTATAATGATCTGGAAATTAGGGTTTGTTCATAATCTAATTTGGGGTTTTGATCCTAATCACCACCTCCATCCAATTAAACTATATCAACAGTTTTGCAATCCTCTAGTGATAAAAAACCCTATGATTTCAACATGTTTTATCATCTAAATTTCTCAAATGTAACCTGAATTCATAAACTAGGGTTTAGAATCTTCATTTGGTAATTAAACGACCCTCAAGATGTTGTTTTTGCAATTAAACGAACCCACAGATTTGCAAATCCCTGATTTCCTAAACCCCTATACATTTATGTTAAATATTTGCCGGAACTGTTGGATTGGGGACGGGTTCGATCGTGGATGATTAGAGAAGAGAGATCCACTTGACTTGTATGTTAAAAATCTTTGGAACCTGATTTGTTTGCGAATCCCTAGCGGGCGGGACTAGTTAAGGCTATGTGGGAGAGACCCGGGTTCGAGTCTCTCCACACTCTTTTTATTTTCAAACCATTTTTAAGTTATTATTTTAATATTAAACCTATCCCTATATTATTATAATATTAATATGTTTTAGCTCCGGAAACAACCCGTAGGCTCGGGTTTGGTTTTATAACTCGTAATTACATTATTTTCAAACCACGACTTCGAATAAAATAATATATTTATATTATTTTCAACCCGTGACTTCTATTATAAAATAATATATATTTTTATATTATTTCTCATCGTTTATTAATCTCGTGTAACGTTCCAAAACTAGTTAATTATTTATATTATTTACTCACGTTTATAATCTCGAATAAAAATAATATATTTATTATTTTTGCCACTTAAGCGATTATTGTATATTTTCTACGAATTCAAAAATAATATACTAGTTATATTATTTTCTTAGATCAATACTAAATGATACGATCGCACGAATTTATTTATTTATTTAATATTATTCGTATTAGAGACGTTCGACATGTAAACGCACTCATCTTATTTATCTAGAAATCCTTATTCCCGAGGACAAGTTTGTCTGCTCGTTAATCCTAAGTATGTTTTAAGATGTTCAAATCTTCCATGTCCTCGTCACAAAAATCTCATTGTATCACTAACTATTATGCTTATAATTTTAGGGCATACGCAGGCAGTTCACAGGCAAACTCTTGTGTTTCCTACTTGCATCCTTGTGTGGTGCTATCTACTACTCGTACACAACTCAGGTGAGTTTCACGGCCCCTTTTTACTCGTTTTCCTATTTTGAGGAGAAACATGTACACAAATCAATATCTTTTACTTATTTTCCCGTTGGCGGAGAAACATACATACAAGCAATCATAATTTTACTTGTTTTCCCGCGGGGGAGAGACAGGTATGCAAACAAACGTGTTTTTCCCGTTGGGGGAGAAAACATGACGCAAACTCTTTTGGTTATTCTAATTCATATGATATCACTTGTTATGACTAAGCGTAAACTCTATCATGAAAGTCCTCACATCGAACTGTTTAAATATGAGTATAGCGAGCTATGTTGAGTAGTACTACTGGGTTTGACAAACCCCATCCGCGTTAGTCGTGCTAACTCGATTGGAAGTCAAACAGGTGTAATATTGCCTAAACATGCACCATGGTTGATAGGCCTGGTGGGAGGCATCCAAACATAAACAGTCAGTTTACGATTGGGAGCGCATTAGTATACATGAACATAGGCATGCTACAAATAGATATGCATATTGAATGTACATAATCTGGTAAACACTCTCTTATTGCAAACTTGAAACCTGTGAAATCACCAACCTCGTGTTGACACTTTTCGTACATGTTTTCTCAGGTCCCTAAGGCACAGGTTGCACAACTAGGACATGCATGGAGTCCTACTATCATTTCACTTATATGCAAACATTTAAAACAATTCACCTGCTGTATTAAACTGAACCTTGGTGCGTTGTTTTGCGCATTTACTTTCTTGTTTAAACGCTTCGTCATTAACTCTGAACTTTTATGATATGACATTTCAAGTCCCATATAGCGTCGTTTGAAGTAACTAATGTCTGAAATCCTGGTTTGTCACTTTCCAAACGGTAAAGCTCCATTAGTGGAATTTGGGGGTGTGACACGTGCAATGCCCTCATGGCTTTAGTACACTGTCCCGTGTACCATGTTTGATTCCCGAGGTGTTTGCACGCCCGTGTAACCCAATGCACGACCGTGCATTGCTCATTTTGAGGCCTATAAATAGAGGGCTTGAGTTCTTGGTTTTATACACCTTAATACACCATTCCATACCTCAAGATACAGAGATTTAGTTCGTTGCTAGTAGTATTTGAGTAGTAGTAGTGAGTAGAGGACTCTTCCTCCTTGTCCCACAATAGGGGAGCCTACGAAACTCAATGTTACGCTAGCTAGTATGGCCATTCATGGCTAATCTTCTTGTATTGCTAGGGTGAAGATGAAGTTTGGTCCATGTTAATTTTGACGTATTAATCTAGTGGTATGTTTATGTCTTTAATTATTCATCCTTAAAACCACCATTTGGTGGGCTTTTATTATTGTCTAAATCCGTGTTTATATTTGTGAGTGTTCTTGATTTTAAAGCGTAAGATCATAAAACATTTTTAATCAAACTTCTTTTGAAACTTATACGTCTTTATACAAGCAAAGATTGATAAGCCAAGGCTTGGACAACATTATTAAGGTCGTACGTCTTTATACGAACTTCTTATGCGTCCAAGAATTGGTGAACTCATGTTGGGAATGGTACGTCTTTATACTTTGTCCCAATGTTACACTGCCTCCGGGTGAGAAAAATATAATCACCTATTTAACCTTAATACAAAACATTTACGTTCGATGTCTTAAACCAACCCGGAGATGACTATTCGAAGGGTTCATGGTAATTGTTGTCCTTAACGGGAGGCACTACCATTTTAATTTAAAAATTTTAATTCGTGAATCAAATGTCATGAGGACGAGGCTCTAGCGGTGACCCGGGGCACAAGTTTGTAGTAGTCATATCACTAGATTATTCAACTTAACATTATCACGTACCAAGTTGATTCGAAGCCCAAAGCAATACTCTTCGTGACCTGATCATTTATGAGATATTTACTTTCCTACTATTTACTATTCTGTTCGTTACATTTCTATTACACACTTCACGCACATTTTTACTTTTATGCTATTTACTTTACCGTCATTTACTTTTCTTCCTTTACTATCCTGCTTCAAAAGCACACAAAACTCACTCACTAATTAATCCGGCTAAACGATAACAAAAGTTGAGTATTGGAACTCGACCATGTCCATTGGTTCGATACTTGGTTCTTACCTAAACTATATTACGTTGCGATAGGTACACTTGCCTACTGTGCATTTTTAAGTTAAAGTAATTATCATTTTATAAATTTAAAACCTGATCTCATAAAACCATCATAAAATTATATTTATTATATTTTTATACTAAAAACGAACACATCCCTGTAGTAAAAAGGATTCTTTGGGATATCCAAGGCCACATAAATTAGGGTCTTTGGTATCCCTCTAAGTCCGATTTCAATTTTTATGCTTATACTGAAAGCGACTATGGTGGATGTAATCTTGACAAGAAATCCACATCTGGAGGGTGTCAATTCCTTGGGGAGCGGCTGGTTTCTTGGCAATGCAAGAAACAATCAAATGTATCCACGTCCATGGCCGAAGCTAATTACATGGCTGCTTCGGGCTGTTGTTCTCAAGTCATTTAGATCCAGCAACAGTGGTTGGACTTCGGTTTGAATTTCATGGAGACACCGATCTACTGTGATAATGAGGCAGTCTTGGGCATTGTCAAGAACCCGATCCAACACTCTAAGACAGAGCATATCGTCATTCGGTTACATTTTATTCGCGATTGTTTTGATAATTGGTTGATAAAAGTGATCCATGTGGATACCTTGGAGCAAAAAGCTAATATTTTCACAAAAGCTTTTTCAACTAATCGGTTTAACTCCTTGGTTGAAATGTTGGATATGATCACGTTTTAATGGGCTTTGTTTAATAAAAAAAATTAAAAATAAGTAATTAAAAATAAGTAATTATCATATATTTTCAATAAGTTCTTATTTTGGGTGAAAGACCTTGTGGTCCGTCAAAATAATTTTCTTTTAGTTTTAAAATTGTGTTGTGTGAGTTGCGTGTGTGCATGATTTGTTTGCTTTACTTTTCGTACATCACAATTTTAGGGGAGGATAAAAAATGAAAAGAATGAAAAGAAAATGATAAGTGAGTTTAAGTATGTGGGATACGTTTTGTAAGTGTTACTGTTCTTATGTGGTATGTGCTGTTAAATGTTATAATAAAAAATATGAAAAACTGTGATGATTGACATGCAAAATAGGAAATGATAGAATATTTGTAATACTGAGCTTACGCATGAATTGGATACGATGGTGACATCAGTTACAACTATTGATGTGTTGGAAGGCTCTACATATATAAATTAGGCATTATTTGTGTGATTAAATAAATTGTAATCTTTATGAATTACCCATATCGAGAATCGGTCATTCCATTTCGAATGCTAGGTGAATCTAGACATACCATGAGGACAGGATCTTGCTACGATCCTTAGCATAATTTGTTTACTCTATTGACTATGTCCGTCAAACATATGATTAAACACTTTCATAACAGCTGATGGTTTTGGTGGAATTCTCAGATGAAAACCAGAAAGTCAGTCTGTTCTACCCTTTGAATTATTCTTCATCTCAATTCAAATATCCAACATCTAATGGATATCCGCATGCCCGAATCTTTTGATTCCCAAAATATACAAGCCAAGCCAATCGAATCACAAGACTCCGAATCAAAATTATTATGCTTAAATCCACTTGGATTGTTTTCTGTGCTAAGGATAATTCTTTTATGTGGGTGATTGGATTATGTTCTAGTGAAATATTACATTGTTGCTCATTTCATTTCATCTCGAATGTAGGGTACACATTATATTGATTAATATTACCTTAAATGTCACACGATATTTGCTAAAACAAGTTGAACTGTTTACATCCTGATTTGAGATGAAGTATGATTAAGACAGCGTTTATGATCCTATGTCAATTTTCAGTTCACCAAAAGATAATTCAACAAGTGATGCAATAAGACTAAGTATTGAGAATTTTTGTTGGTATGTTTAAGTCTTTGAAGTTTCAAGTGTGTTTGGTGTAAATAGTATCCGATTTTGTGTTTGTGATTAGTGTTTTTGATTTCTTGAATTTCTGTGTGAAGTGTTGGTGTTAAACTGTTTTTGGAACATGTCATAATGATCTCGAGGTTGGTTCGTACAACAAAGTAAAAAAAGTTAACAATTTTCAAATTTTGGTGTTGTCCGAAAACTCTTAGTGCGAAAACTTTTTCGTTCGAAAAGTCATGTCCGCAATCAATTTCGTCCAAACTAAAAAAATTATAAATATCCCTTTTCGCCCAAAAACGTTTTCTATCGTATTTTTCGAACCTCGTGTTTCTTTACCCTGGATTTTTCAAGTTTGTTTTTTTTATCGAATTTTCATGCATTCGAGTCAGTTTTCGAGTGTCTAACTGAGTTTCACTCATCATAGGTATGAAAACACATCAAATGGAGTCGATTTCGAGGCAGATTGAAACTTGAAACCATTTGAATTTTTGAATCGACCGAAGATGAACAGTCACCTGAATCTTGAACGAAAAGGATTTCGACCGAAAACTTTTTCGATTGAAATCACATTTAGAGCAGCTTTTCACTTTGAATTTCATTGTATTTGAGATTTCGACCGAAGACTCTGTACCTGGAAAATTTATGAAAAAATTTGATTTTGTTTGTGCAGTTATGGAACGTCTTAAGCACGATTCGAGGCACAACATCTGTACATGTTTGATAGCAAAAATAAAGAAGCCCAAAGATTAACAAGAAATTGTTACATTTTTGTCAAAGTCAAGGATCCACACAACAATTTCTACAAATGTGAAAGTATTTGACACTAAAGTTCATGAATTCTAGAACAATGTTGAATACAAGCACGTCAACAAAGAGATTTGAATAGAAAGAAAGGTATAAGGGAAAGTGATTAAAGTTACTTAGCAGGTGATCAGAGAAGTTTTAAATTTTAGAGACACAACGGATTTTCCATACCGATTAAACTACAACAAAGTGTCAGCAATCATAATGAGTTTGGGTTACGAAGGAGAATTTTCGAGAAAGCAAATCACAAAGACGTTAATGGGCAGACAGCGGAGGTACTTAGTGCATGAGTTTATCCACTTCCTCGGATCGAGAACAGGAAGGTTCGATCAGATAGCCGAAGTTTTTAGACGAGCACTTGTCTGCTTAGCCACACACCGTCGATTCAATTTCTCACGAATGATATTTGAAGTGATGATAAACAATTTCTATGGTCCCAACCAGAACAAGAAGTTTATTTTATATCCAAGTTTTGTACAGATAATCTTGAATACATTGATGCCGGATCCTACAAAAGATGGAATGGAATTTACATTAGATCATATGACAGAGTCCATTTTCAAAAATATGAGCTCGAAACGTAGACGAGCAAGTTCAGTGGTACAGTCACTCCATTATTCCCAAACATGCTCACTGAAAATCCAGATGCTGATTTCAAAGTAGATGACGATTTTGATGAGTTGTTAAGTAGTGGAGTTGAAGATAATGATGGAGATGATAATGAAGACAGAGGTGATAGTCGTGATGGTCATGAAGCAAGAAATGTGAATGTTCAGGAACGTTAAGAAACTGTGAATGAAGGAGAGAACAAGTGCAAGAAGAAATCATAGAGGAAATTGAAATACAAACTGAACAGGTTATGAATGAAGAACAAGTTGAACCAACAACTGAAACTGTTATATAAGCAGAGATGGAAGTAGGGGTGAAGGTGGAAACTACTACTATAGAAGCAACAGAAACAAAAACCCTACAAAATAAAAGAAAAACATAAGAAAAGAGTCAGCTTGTATCATTATTAGAAGTCCTGAAGTGAACCGTCAGAAAAGTATGGCTAGCAAAAAGAAGCCTGATACAAGCAAAGGCAAGGGCAAAGAACTGCCAAAAAAAAAGAAAAAGATGCCAAAGAAGTTCGGCTTAATTGATGAACATCTAGCTAACTATGCCACTCAAGAAACATGAAACACAGTAAGCCAGTTAAAGACTCAAGTTGCAAACCTACAGAATCGAGAAGCATCAAGTTAGAGAGAAATTAGAGATTTGAAGATAACTGTGAACTTTTTTTTGTCAACAAGAACAGATAGTTCAAGATCTCATTAGACACACTGGTTATCAGCCAAGGCCTACAACTCATAAGCAGCCCATTAATACAGCATAGGAAGGACCGTTAAGTGTTCAACCTCATAAAGATGTTTTGTTTCCTGACTTGATTGTTAATATTCCAAGATCTCAAGACGAATTTGACTCCGATGATATGTTTAACCCTAAAGGTGAAGGTATGGAGGTTCCTGGGAATCAAGAAGGAGATAAAGGAAAGAAGAGAAGGAGAAAAAAGATGACGAAGAGGAGGATGATGAGATAGTGGTGACATGTGAGAAAAAGGATCATAAACTGCCTTCAGATGAAGATCATGGTGGTGGTTCTGGAGATGTGCATTCAAGCACAAAGTATTCAGCGTCTGACGCCAATGGTCCAACAAATAAAGATTATCAGAAATATGAGTATGGATCAGCAGTTGGAAAATTCGACTACGTGGTGGATGAGAACCATGAGTTTGATCTTTCGGAAGCCACAACTGACTCAGAAGCAACTACTGCTGAGGCTGATACGTCAAAGAAATCTGATGAGATTGATAGGAGCTCGTGGTGGAATCAAGATGAGAAATTGTCGGCTGCGGAAAGAGTTATACAAATAATCCAACACTCAACAAAGGCTATAACCGGAAGAATTCGTGGTCGGAAGTTTGACAAAGAAAAGCGAATGTAGGCAGTAACTCAAAAGCAAAGAGAAATACAATAGTTTGTGTAAGGCACAAAACCCGGGAGTCCTCACTTGTTGGATTTACTCATTCATAAACAGTTCGTAGACTTGAATATCAAAATAACGCAGCAGAAAATTTCATTAAAACATAACCGTTACATTGTTCAACATGCGGAAGCGTAACGTAGTTTATTACATAAACATAACATAAGCTAATCATAACGGGATACCGGTCTTCATATCATTCGGGTAACTCATCAAGCCGCCCAGCATCACCGTCCATCATCATAACCTGCCTTAACCTGAATGTGCATACTAAAAAGTCAGCATTGCTGGTGAGTTCTGGCTTTTCATAAAACCTTAACTTAAAATATTTGACAAAAACATATCATTTAACTTCAATAATAAAAGCGTACGAGAACACGCAAAAACGTAACATAACATCATAAACATAAGTCAACGAACATATCGAATCTGCGCCTTCTTGTAACCGTTAAATCCAAACGTCACATACTAGCGGAATAACCTAAATATAACGACCACTAGGCCCATCAACACCGTATTGTCCTTCAAGTGAAGAATTCCTAGGGCCCGATACTTAGGTCATTCAACACCAAACTTCAAGCACGGCATCACAAGGATGACACGTATAATACTTTAAGCACTGCACCCCGTAAGGCACAAGTACCAAACTTCAAGCACGACTACCTCGTAATGTAAACCGTACCAACTTCAAGGATCACGATAATCCCCTTGGTGACCGTCATCACCCTAGTTATACAACAGTTGGCCAGCCACAAAGGCCCCTAAAAGGTTAAGGCCCATAACATACATCCCATACCCATAACATTCATTCCCTAAGGAATAATGGCAGATTCATTCGTTCGTGACTTTCGTAAACATTCACTTCTTTTACTTCAAAACTTCAGTTAAAGCATTCGTACGTTTTATTAAAAATCATTCATTCATTCGTAAACACTTCGTAAACTTCTTTTGGCAAAATATTTCATAAACACTTCCTTCATAACCTTTTCCTTCCAAACATCGTTCATAAACATCGTTTCATAAAACGTCACACATATCATTCATAAAAATCATTTTATAAAAACAGTCACATTGTTACGTATGCACACCAGCCTAAAAATATTATTCAAAACATTTAAAAGAGGGCTTCTAGAACTCACCTGATAAGCTAGTCTCAGTTTTCCTAATTGAAGGCCCAACAACGTCACGTACGATCTGGATTGAGTATTTAAATACACATCAGACCAAATCCCCAGTCTAACGGGTTAACCATACTGAATTAGGCGAACATGCTGACTTTACTAACCAGCTTTATGTCTGTGCACTTAGCAAGTGCGTAGGGCCTTGTTCTTGTGTACTTAGTAAATGCGCAGACTTCGTTTCATGCGACTTGATAAGTACGCAGGCTTTGTTGCATGCGTACTTGATAAGTACGCATGACCTTCTTCTTGCGTACTTGATAAGTACGTAGGACCTGCTTCTTGCGTACTTGATAAGTACGCAGGACCTGCTTCTTGCGTACTTGATAAGTAGACCTGCTTCCCCGCGAAAACCCTAACTTTTGCATGCGGATCTGATCACGTCAAGATCCCGAACTTGTTTACATTCAAAACATTTGCTTTTCGTTTAAGAACTCAAATCTATGTTTTTTTCCAGTTTCTTCCGTAAAAACGTTACCTTTTCATCCAAAACACGAAAAACCCCAAAACGAACAAAAACTCAGATCTAGGCCAGATCGTTACCTGTACCGAGCTTCTGATACGGAGGTTCTTCTCACAAGCTATGGAGCAACACTTTGCGGAAATCTCGGGTCGATCCGCCAACTTTCTCTCTTTACGGTTTTTCTCTCTCTAGGGTTTCTCTCTCTAGATGTTCCAAATGAGAGAAAAGGGTGGTGACTTATGCTATAAGTAGGGGAGGCTCCCCTATGTTCGCCCCTTCTAGCACGCCGACCAATCCGGCCCGACCCATCATGGCTCGTTCGTTTATTCCGTTCGTTCTCGCATTCTAACCCGTTATTATAACTGTTGTTTTATTTTTGAGATGTTACAAGTCTACCCCCTTACAATAGGTTTTGTCCACGAAACCTATCATAAGTAAAATAGTTGAGGGTACAACTCCCTCATTTCCGTCTCCGTTTCCCAAGTAGATTCCGATCCCTTTCGGTGCTTCCATTGGACTTTAACCAATTTAATAATCTTATTACGCAAACGCTTCTACTTTATGTCTAAGATGGCCACGGGTTCTTCGATGTAGTTAAGGCTGTTGTCGACCTCGATGTCAGTAAGTGGTACGTGAGTCGATTCATCCGCCAAACACTTTCGCAATTGTGATACATGGAAGGTAGGATGAATCCCACTTAACTCATCAGGCAACTCTAACCGATAAGCGACTTCACCAACCCGTGCCATTATCCTGATGGTCCGACAAACCTCGGACTTAAGTTTCCTCTATTCCTGAATCGTATGATTCCCTTCCAGGGTGACACTTTCAACATTACTCTGTCCCCAAAATCAAACTCAATAGGCCTTCATCGTTTATCCGCATAGGATTTCTGACGATCTTGTGCGGCCTTCATTCGTGCTTTGATTTGATCAAACCTTTCCGACGTTTCTCTTACAACTTCAAGACTTCCTAATTCCTTCTGTCCAATCTCACCCCAACAAATCGGGGTCATGCATCTTCTCCCATACAACATTTCTTAAGGCGGCATGCCTATCGTCGTGTGATAACTATTGTTGTAGGAGAATTCGGCTAACGGCAGATGACTGTCCCAACAGCCGCTAAAATAGATAATACAAGCACGAAGCATATCCTCCAATGTCTTAATGGTCCTTTCGGACTGACCATCCGTTTGTGGGTGGTATGCTGTGATAACATTGAGTCCCGTGCCCATCGCCTCGTGAAATATTTTCAAGAACCTCGATGTGAATCGTGTGTCCCGGTCAGATACGATCATCAAAGGCATCCCATGCCGTGCTACTACTTCGTTAATAAATACTTCCACTAACCTTTCCAACGAGAACGTCTCGCAAATAGGTAGGAAATGAGCACTCTTCGTTAAACGGTACAAAATTACCCAAATGGTGTCATGACCTGTAGCTATGCAAGGTAGCTTGGTTATGAAGTCCATGGTAATGTGTTCCCACTTCCATTCCGGTATAACAAGTTGTTGAATCTTTCCATACGGTTTCTGGTGTTCGGCCTTTACTTGTGAGGAAGTCAAGCACTTGCTTACATACTTTGTCACCTCATGTTTCATTCCAGGCCACCAGTATTCCTTCCTCAGATCTTGGTACATTTTATTGGTGCCGGGATGGATAGAGTACCGAGACTTATGAGCCTCATCCAAGATTTTGGTTCTAAGCTCGCCAATCTTAGGTATCCATACCCATCTAAAACGTGTCCTAACACCAAGGGTTTTATATTCCAACTTGTCTTATTAGCCAACCATCCTTTCCTTCTTTATGTTTTCTTCCTTAAGTGCTTCATCTTGAGCTCTTTCGATTTCCCTCATCACATCTGATGTTACCACCAACTGGCAAGCTTTGACACTAATAGGAGTAGGCACATCCTTTCGGCTTAGAGCGTCTGCCACCACGTTTGCCTTTCCAGGGTGGTATATGATTTCACAGTCATAATCTTTCAGGAGTTCCAACCATCGTCTCTGCCTCATATTAAGCCCTCTTTGTTCGAAGAAGTATTTCAAAATTTTGTGGTGCGAATAAATAGTAAACTTCACCCCGTAGAGGTAGTGCCTCAAAATTTTCAATGCAAATACGACAACAGCAAGTTCCAAATCATGAGTCGGATAGTTGACTTCGTGAACTTTCAACTGCCGTGACGCATATGCAATCACTCTATCGTGTTGCATCAACACACACCCTAATCCCTGACCCGAAGCGTCAGAGTATACCACCAAGTCTTCTTTGCTCTCGGGAAGGGCCAAGACTGGAGCTTTGGTTAGCTTCTCCTTCAATTCCTTAAACGCCTCATCCTAGGTCAAACCCCATTCGTACTTTACCTCCTTCCGAGTCAACCTTGTCAACGGCGAAGCTATTTTCGAGAAATCCTGGATGAATCTCCGATAGTAGCCTGCTAATCCCAAGAAACTGCGGATTTCAGTTGGCGTCTTAGGAATATTCCATTCACTTACCGTCATTATCATTGATGGGTCAACCATAATGTCGTTCGGGGCTAATGACGTGACCTAGGAATTGGACTTCCCTAAGCTAGAACGTGGAGAATTTAGCCTACAACTTTTCCTCCTCCAGAGCCTCCAACACCTCCTTTAAGTGACATGCGTGATCACCCTCATTCTTGGAGTAGATGAGGATATCATCATTGAACACGATTACTGGTCGATCCAGCATTGGTCGACAAACTCTATTCATCAAATCAATGAACGCTGCAGGGGCGTTCGTTAATCCAAAATACATCACGTGGAACTCGAAATGTCCATAACGCGTGCGAAATTCAGTTTTCGGTATGTCTTCTTCCCTCACCTTCAACTGATGGTACGCGGACCGAAGATCGATTTTTGAGAACCAACTTGATCCTTGCAATTGTTCGAACATGTCGTTGATCCTTGGTAAAGGGTACTTGTTCTTCACCGTACATTTGTTCAACTCACGATAATCAATACACATTCTCATCGAACCGTCTTTCTTCTTCACAAACAACACCGGAGCACCCCATGTCGAGATGCTCGGTTGGATAAATCCCTTCTCAAGTAACTCCTCTAGTTGTGCCATTAGCTCTTTCATCTCTACTGGTGCTAGTCGTTATGGAGCTTTAGCCATGGGCTGGGCATCTGGTACTAAGTCGATTCGGAACTCAATCTCTCTGTCGGGTGGTATCCCCGGCAAATCCTCTGGAAACACCTCCGGGTACTCGCGTACCATGTGTACATTGTCTAGTTCCTTCACTTCCTTACACTTGTCAATCACGTACACCAGATAAGCCTCGCATCCGCGCCTCAAGTAATCTGTTTCCTTAATCATCGAGATGACGTTGGGCATCGAGGCGTCACAATCTCCAAAAATCTCGACTTTGCTACCATCCGGAGCCTTGAGTCGGATTATATTTCGTTTGCATATAATTTGCGCTTCATTGGCAGTTAGCCAATCCATACCTAGCACGACAGCAAACCCACCCAAAACCATAACAAACAACCTGATGGGGAATCTATGGCCTTCTATTTTTATCGTTGAATTGTCAACTATATCGGTTACTCTCGCAGTCCTACCCTCAACGGTTTCTACGCTAAAGGCCCTTACTAGCTTACTTACAGTGTATTTCACTCGTTTACAAAAAGTCGTAGATATAAAACTCTTACTGGCACCAGAATCAAATAACACTGAAACAAAAGTGTTGTCAAGGATGAGCGTACCTGACGCCACGTCGGGGTCCACCCTGGCCTGGTCTTGCGTCAGCGTGTACGCACGAGTCTTTGCTTGGGGCCTTTCTTCTTTCTTCTCCGGGCCTTTCCCCTTCTCGACTTCACCCATTCTGGGCTTGGTGCGCTCCCGGCTCATATGACCAATCTCCCAACAATTGTTGCATTTGAACCCTTGCGGGCATTCACGGGAATAGTGTCCGGTCTTGCCGCATTTAAAGCACAGATTTGACCCTAACCGACATTCACCCGCATGTCTTACCCCACATTTTCCACAGACTGCCGTCTCGCCTACCCTGGCATGTTTGTCCCAAGCCCCAAACAACTTCCCAGTTGATCGCTTAGCGAGAAAACTCAGCTTCTTCTTAGGCTCTTCAATGGCAACGACATTCAGCGCCATATCATCAAATACCACGCCGCTCAGTTCTATTACCGAATCACAGGTAGTAGGGGCGTTTGCCTTAACATAGGTGCGGACCTGGTCCGGCAGCCCTTGAATGTAGCAGACAATCTTTCTTTCCTTAGTCACGACCAGATGTGTCACCAGACGTGCCAGTTCATTGAACCATGTGGTGTACTGCCGGTGCGTCATGCTCCCGGCCTTAATCCCCATAAATTCCCTTTCTACCTTTTCGATCTAATTCCTTGGACAGAAATTCTTGATCACCAAAGTTTTCAAATCAGTCCACATCATTTCATCTACAACCTCGTCCCCCTTGGCTTGACGTACACCTTCCCACCAATGGGATGCTTCCTCTATCATGGAGTTAGCAGCAAATTTCACAACTTGATTCGCTCGACACTTGCTCAGAAGAATGGTAGCTTCCATACGGATTACCCAATCGAGAGTAGCCACCGCGTCCTTCTTCCCAGTCGGGACCGGCGGGTCGCATGCCTTAAAGGACTTATAGTCGCAACCACGGTTAAGCGGTACGTTGATTGCCTCAGTGTTCGGGGTACCAACTACCGTATTAGATCCACCCTTCTAACTAGCCTTCTTTAATGCTTCTGCCAACAGTCCTGGCAAAGAAACCTTCATCAGCTCAGTGAACTCGCGTGCCAGAGCCGCTCTCACTTCCTGTTCAGAAGTGAATTATTGTTCTTCGACATGAGTCGGCTCAGTCCCGTGCATACTAACTTCTGGATCAGTGTGAACACTTCCTTCTTCACTGTACTCTTGGCATGCAGGGGTCCTGCCACGCCCACCATTACGACCACCGGTATGGCCCCCACCACGCCTTCCGTTCCCTCTCCTTTCCATTTCGTTCTATAAGACAAGGAATCCAATGTCATCACGCAAGTTAACAAATAGAATTCAACAAGCACTGTAAGATGTTAATATACACTGGCCATCTGCAATTAACCATTACACTACCTTTCGATTTATATTTGACCACCTTTGTGATTCCATCAAGACACAAGTCATTACCTAACCCTTTCTAAGGCATACTATATATGTAAACATATACTACCTTCACACCTGATGTTGTGGCTCGAGTTACCCGTACTGGCATCCGCTTTCGGTCCTATTCACAGTTTAAGTTCAGACATTGGGAGTGTCCAAATCTCTCAAACTAATGCTCTGATACCAACTTGCAAGGTCCCAAACCCGGGAGGCCTCACTTGTTGGATTTACTCATTCACAAACAATTTTTAGACTTGAATATCAAAATAACGCAGCGGAAAATTTAATTAAAACATAATCGTTACATTGTTCAACATGCGGAAGCGTAACATAGTCTATTACATAAACATAACATAAGCTAATCATAATGGGATGCCAGTCTTCATATCATCCGGGTAACTCATCAAGCCGCCCAGCATCACCGTCCATCATCATAACCTGCCTTAACCTGAATGTGCATACTAAAAAGTCAGCATTGCTGGTGAGTTCTGGCTTTTCATAAAACCTTAACTTAAAATATTTGACAAAAACATATCATTTAACTTCAATAATAAAAGCGTACGAGAACACGCAAAAACGTAACATAACATCATAAACATAAGTCAACGAACATATCGAATCTGCGCCTTCTTGTAACCGTTAAATCCAAACGTCACATACTAGCGGAATAACCTAAATATAACGACCACTAGGCCCATCAACACCGTATTGTCCTTCAAGTGAAGAATTCCTAGGGCCCGATACTTAGGTCATTCAACACCAAACTTCAAGCACGGCATCACAAAGATGACACGTACCAAACTTCAAGCACTGCACCCCGTAAGGCACAAGTACCAAACTTCAAGCACGACTACCCCGTAAGGTAAACCGTACCAACTTCAAGGATCACGATAATCCCCTTGGTGACTATCAACACCCCAGTTGTACAACAGTTGGCCAGCCACAAAGGCCCCTAAAAGGTAAAGGCCCATAACATACATCCCATACCCATAACCTTCATTCCCTTAGGAATAATGGCTGATTCGTTCATTCGTGAATTTCGTAAACATTCACTTCTTTTACTTCAAAACTTCAGTTAAAGCATTCGAACGTTTTATTAAAAATCATTCATTCATTCATAATCACTTCGTAAACTTCTTTTGGCAAAATATTTCAAAAACACTTCCTTCATAACCTTTCCTTCCAAACATCGTTCATAAACATCATTTCATAAAACGTCACACATATCATTCATAAACATCGTGTTATAAAAACAGTCACATCGTTACGTATGCACACCAACCCAAAAATATTATTAAAAACATTTAAATAGGGCTTCTTGAACTCACCTGATAAGCTAGTCTCAGTTGTCCAAATTGAAGTCCCAACGACGTCACGTACGATCTGGATTGAGTAGTTAAATACACATCAGACCTAATCCCAACTCTAACGCGTTAACCATACTGAATTAGGCCAACATACTGACTTTACTAACCAGCCTGATGCCTGCACACTTAGCACGTGCGCAGGGCCTTGTTCTTGCGTACCTAGTAAGTGCACAGACTTCGTTTCCTGCGTACTTGATAAGTACGCAGGCTTTGCTACATGCGTACTTGATAAGTACGTACGACCTTATTCTTGCATACATGATAAGTACGCAGAACCTTCTTCTTGCGTACTTGATAAGTACGCATGACCTGCTTCTTGCGTACTTGATAAGTACGCATGACTTGCTTCTTACGTACTTGATAAGTACGCAAGACCTGCTTCCCCGTAAAAACGCTAACTTTCGCATGCGGATCTTATCACGTCAAGATCCTGAACTTGTTTACATTCAAAACGTTTACTTTTCGTTTAAGAACTCAAATCTATGTTTTTCTTCCAGTTTCATCCGTAAAAACGTTACATTTTCATCCAAAACCCGAAAAACACCAAAACGAACAAAAACTCAGATCTAGGCCAGATCGTTACCTGTATAGAGCTTCTGATTTGTAGGTTCTTCTCACGAGCTATGGAGCAACACTTTGCTGAAATCTCGAGTTAATCCGCCAACTTTCCCTCTCTACGATTTCTCTCTCTAGATGTTGCAAATGAGAGAAAAGGGTGATGACTTAGGCTATATATAGGGGAGGCTCCCCTATGTTCGCCCCTTCTAGCACGCCAGCCCATCCGGCCAGGCGCGTCATGCCTCGTTCGTTTATTCCGTTCGTTCTCGCATTCTAACCCGTTATTATAACTATCGTTTTATTTTTGGGATGTTACACTTTGCCAACAAGCACAAGCTTCAGAGTTTGCCAAGGTGGAATGTTCTAGAATTAGGTTGTCTTGACTTAATCAATCTATCTAAGTATGCTAAAGACAATGACTTTGAGAAGTTTCTCCATGCTCATTGTATTCAAGAAAATTTCACAAGCTTCATTCCAAGAAACCATGATCGAAGAAGGATAACTCAAATTGATGAAAGAACAGGAAAAAGGAAGATAAGATATGTTGTGCAACCAGCTGATACAGAGACAAAGTGAACATTCATGCGAGAAAGACAAGCTTCATAAAAGATGTTGATCGTTGGTTCTATGCTAGCAAAACACATGAAGGTGTCATTCTACAAAGGAATCAGTCTGAAGTTGGAATTTTTTATCCAATTGATATGTTTTCTTTTTCTGATGAAGATCTAAAGATTTTTACTACAATACAATACAGTACGAGAAGGGTTTGCTATGAGAGCTAAAGCAAAGTTATACATGAAAGTGGTGGCTAGATGTTTGCACATGCTTGAAGAGGCTAACGTGCTAAAGAAGATAATCAAGAAAGCTAAAGATAAGAAGGCAAAGAATGATGAAGACAAGAACACAAGCACAGCTAGCTAGACAGTTGGTTCTCAATGGACTAGGGGGAGATTGTTGGAACCTATAGTCCATCGAAACCAAATCGTTTTAGTTTTTGGAATTTGTACAAGGCTTAAGTTTTCGGTCGAAAACTGTTTCGGTTGAATTCGTTTTCGGTCGAAATATTGAGTCTATATATAGGTGTCTTGTTTGAATGTAATTAGAACGCTTCTTTGATCTTGTATTGTTACGCTTCTGAATTGTTAACTGATTTGTATCCTCCTTGTAATTCAGTACCTTCTATCAATATTACAAAGCGTTTGGTGATTACTTGATTCATATACTTATGGCGTTTTGTGTGTTTTTCGATGTTTGATTGGCTTTTGGATCTCTAGGCTCGTTTAGAGTATATCTGCTAATCTAGGCTTATTCGTATTGGTATTAGCTTGGTTTGGAGCAGATCTGCAGACTCACATGTAATGTAGCCTTGGGCTAAAGGTGAGGAATTTTTGTGGAAAGTGGCTAAAAGTTGCAAAACACCGGTTTTGATTTATCACTTATTTTATGCCATATTTCAACAAACTATACAAAATATAATGAGCTACCCGATGTTGTCATCGTATCAAACTATTATCTTTGCGAAATAGAGAATGGATAATTTTTTTGTTAACAAACTAACTATATGTACAACAAATCCCAAGCTTAGGCATTCTTATAAAATTTAAAAACGGGTTGAAATTGAAAAAGGCTATTTGGCTAAGTGGTTAAAGTTGCTTTACATGCGGGTAATGGACTGAAAGGGGATGGCTCGAAGTGGCTAACTAGGGGAATATGTGGGTTTAGATATTTAAAATAGAAAAGGCCAATTAACGAGTTAATTCCTAATGCCTAAATCATTTAAATGCATAAGTCTAGTTCATGATCTCAGAATGTATTACCTAATCAAGTTCTAATTTATAAACGATCATTTTGGCCATCACTCAGGTTTCGAATGAAAAGAGCATTGTATATTTACTTTTAGTATGCTCAAATAAGGCTCAAATTTCTCACATGGAAATAGAAGGAAATGGATAACAAGTGTTGTGTTTCCTATTTCAACTTGTTACTCCCCAATATTTCTTTAATCAATGGGCCTCAAACATGTCTATGACACAAAGCTTAAAAACGACACAAGTTGAATTTTTATTTAAATATTCTTTTGGCAATTTTTGAAATTTATTGAATTTTTGTTTGATTCTTAAAATTTATTTTTAAGGATAGATCGGGGGTGTGTTCTTGAAAATGAGTTTTGTGTAAGGCTTGAGTGATAAGACAAAAAATTCAATTATCTCCCCAAATTTGAATTGCACATTGTCCTCAATGTGCTAAATGCATGCATGAGCATAAATAAAAAATTCAACTCTCTCCCCACATTTGAATTGCACATTTTCCCTACATACCTATGTCCTAGACGTGTGATGGAAATCCAAAGTTGCCCTACATACCTTTGTCCGCTAGAGCCAATGAAATCTGAATAAACCACAAAAAATATAAAGCCGAGGTGGAGATTTGGTTATGAGCCGGTGCATCGCATAACACAAAGTGTTAAAGCAAAAAGATAACCAAATCTGCTCAAGACAAACCAAATCTCTAGGATAGAGTGGACCAATACAATTAGGATGAAACGATAGGAAACGGGTCGATTAGGTGAGCTTCAGAAACAGGGGAAAAATTTCGAATCATATGGTGCTAAAAAATGCTGCTTTGCTCAAGCCTTGATTCTGTGCTCACCCAGCCACAATAGTACATCAAAACCTATTTTCTTATATTTTGTCCTAGTTATTGGTTTTATTGAAAAAGTAAACACGACTTGCCTCCCGAGAAGCACAAAGTTTATTTACGGGTCCTTGGCTAGAACCAAACGCATGTATTATCAAGAGATTGCATCGGAGGATGCCATATATTCCTTCATCTTGCATCTTTGAAATTCGTACTCCAAGCAGTATTCGAAAGTTTCCACATTCTAAACCGCATCCTCATTAGCTCGATGACCTACGCCAAACCTTAAATCTTCATCTCCTACTAGAAGACTTAGCAACCTCTCACTCATATCTACTTTCGCTCGGGAGGTAGCCAAGAAAGGCATCCCAATATGAGTGGCGCCCCTTGATCTTCTTCCATATCCAAGATCACAAAATCTGCGGGAAAACGAATTTCCCAACCTTAGCTGGTAGGTTTTCAACAATTCCACAGGGATATTTCACAGAGAGGTCGGCTAGCTGAATGCTTATTCTGGCTGGGTGATGTGTTAGAAATTACATATCTTTATTGCACAAAACTTCGCTCATTTCACGATCAATTCCCGATTATTTCCTGAGTTTAGTCACTTTTTTGTGTAGACTATTTAATGTTGGAAAACTCATGGTTTATGCTTATATTCATGAACTGGTGTATGTTTGTATGCTAGCTAATGGCTTTTGACTAGGAATTGTGAATAAAGTCTTGTTGATGGTTCATAACTCTTGAATTTGCATCCTTATGCTTATGTTTGGAGAGACAAAGTATTTGGTACAGTGTTTCATGCTTAGTATTATGTTTATCTAGGATTTGTGACACAATCCTCTAATTTATGTAATCTTAGTATGGGCATTGTATGCAAAAAAAGTGCATGTTGTTGTCTACTTAAACCAACTTGAGGTGGATAGTGTGTTTTTCATGTTATCTTTCCAACTTGTTGTTGGATTAGTCACCCTTAACAGGAAATTAGTTCAATCTTTATAACATTGACATATTCATAACACGTGAGCTTCATTATATGATTTTAAGTGGTTAGTTTGTATAATTAATTCTAGCTTTCCGAATGGTCATTTGATTGGATGTATTTGAAGATAATTTAGTCCACATATGTTTCGTGTGTTTTCCATGTTCCTATAGTTGTTGTTTTGTTAGATTTTTTCTAGATGGATTCGAGACCGATGTATTTTTCTCTCCTTGATTGTTTTTTGTGTGACCTTAGCTTAGTTTTATATATTCTTGCATGATAGTTAATTAAATATCCCTCTCTAATATCTTTTACCCTTACTTGATTGAAGAGTGATTCCAATTTATTGTTGCATTCCACCGTATCCACGGATTATTATCCGATTTTTACCGTTGGCTATATTACTTTCCGATAGGTAACACTTTCCCGTTGTGTGTATAGTTAAGTCTTAGGTGAAAGCCATTTTTAAAACTAATTGTGTAAAAGTCTTTATTAAAAAAAAATATATATATATATAGTTTACATGCATCAAGTTTTTGGCGCCGTTGCCGAGTATACGATTTTGCGAGAACGGTTGGAATTATTATTTAGTCATTGAATATATATTAGTGCATATCATATCTTTTTGTTATTTGTTTTAGCTATTCGTGTATAGATAGTTCGCATTTTATTTTATTTATGTTTATTTATATTTTTATTTTATTTTATTTTTATTTAAATATCTACTTGTATTTATTTAATTTTCTAACTTTTGTATTCTTTTCCTTAGGTTCATTTCCATTTAATCTAACTTGTCTTGCAGATCGTGAATGTTCTCAACTCTCATCGAGGAGCTTGTTGAGCCATCTTTAGAGCCGGAGCGGAATCTTCATTAGAGATTGAGGGCCCGTGCCCAACAAGTGGCCCAGGAAATCGAGCTTGACGACGTTGTCGTGGAGGCGGTTGACGAGATGGCGAAAGAGGATGAGGGTCGGACGCTCGCGGATTTTGGCAAACCGCCTCTTGAAGGTTTGGAGTTGTGAATGAATAGGCCGACAGTTGGAGCGCATCAGTTTCAGATCAAGTCCAGCATCATTCAAATGGTGCAAAACATTCGGAAGTTTGACGGAAAGGATCACGAGGATCACAATACTAATATTGCCAGCTTTTGGAGATATGCGCCACATACAAAATCCATGACGCCTCGGATGATGTCAATCGGCTCCAGTTGTTCGTGTTTTCTTTAAGGGATCGAGCAAAGGCAGGGATGCTTTCACTTCCACTGGTTCCATCACCACTTAGGACCAGATGGCCTCTAAATTCTTAGAGAAGTACTTCCCTGCAGAGAAAACAACAAATCTGAGGGCTTAGATTCTTTCTTTTCAACAGGATGACAGGGAGATAATCTATGAGGCGTGGGAGGATACACACAATGGATTGTTGAAGTGGCAGCAGTGTGAGACCTTTTATAATGCTCTAGATTTAATAAGGAGGCAGCTGATTGACGCGTATGCGGGTGGAGACATCGGGACGAAGACACCCTAGGAGGCATACGACTTGTTGGAGAGAGTGGCGTCGAAGAGCTACACAAATCATACATCTCGATCGAGAAATCAGACGCAGGGTGTCCATCACGTGCATGGTTACACCGCTTTAGCTGCCTAGGTGGAAGAACTTTCCACTAAGACCGAGCAGATGTGCATCCAAAAGGCCAAGACCTTGTGTGAGTTATGTGGGGGGGCACATCCCACGAGTGGTTGTCAGGTTGGGGAAGCGGGGACCCATTAGCAGGTTAACTTCATGTCTTACCAAAATCGTCCCCATATTAATCCCTACAGTAACACATATAACTGGGGGTGGAGGAATCACCCGACGTTCAGTTAAAAGTCTAGCAACAATAACCAGCAACCACCTGGATTCACAAAACACCCCCATTCCAGTATCAGTCTCACCAGTCTCAGGGTCAGTCCTCCCACTCTCGCCCTTAGCAGAACCAGTTTTAATGTGAAGGTTCTAACATCGGTCCACACCCCACACCTGAGGGGATGTCTAGTTTAGAGGACATGGTACCACGGCTGCTTGCCAACTCATAGAGTTGGAATCAGTTAGCCGAGAAGCAGAACCGTTACATGGAGGAGTATTTTCATACACAAGAGACTGAGTTGAGGAATCAAAAAGCTTCGATCCAGACCATCGAGATTCAGGTCGGGTAGATCGCAAAGCCTCTTTCTGAGTGACCATAGGGTGGCCTTCCGAGCAACACTGTGCCTGTAAGGCCTCAACCCGGGAGACCTCACTTATAGGATTTACTCATAAACAAAGTCATCAAAATACTGAACTTAAATTAAAGCATTCAAATTAGTGGAAGCATACATCATTCAATTATATAAAAACGGAAGTCTTAACATTAAAGAAACATTGTCTTAACATTTAATCAAATAAAATTGGATGTCAGTCTCATGCCAGGTAGCCATCAAGCCTTTGCACGCCCCTTCTTCTTGTTACCTGAAGTGCATACTAAAAGTTAGGTAACGCTGGTGAGTTCCAGTTTAAACAATTAAGTATAATGTTATTCATTATTAAGAACATATATATATACCACTTCATTTACTGAACATTCATTGGGTAATACACATAAGGGTGAGCAGCCCTCTAAAACTGTCCTACCGTCGTAGTTTGTCATATTCCCCGTGTGACCTAAGGCATCCGTTTCCAACCCGAACTATATATACAGCTGTGCATTGATTGAGGGACTGATTCTACCATAGTAGGCAGAGTTTAGTCTACCTTTCTAGACTTTTAGTTCTGGCTGCATAATAGTCATGTGGTCGTCCGTCTACCGTAGTAGTCGTTATCATCGTTTCCGTCCAAAACGTTTATTCATACATGGCAAGCAATATATATATGTGTATAAAGCAAGATTTCATTCTTATATGTTATTTCATACTTTCATTACTTTGTTCATAAACATACTTGTCATTCTTATATTCATCATGTATTGTCAAATAACACATATCATACATTCAATCATATCATGTATACACTTCAACCCCAAAACATTTAAAATTTGTTTGAACGTATCACATAAGGGGCACATAGAACTCATCTAATGAGCGGTTCCTGGACTATACTATCTGGTCAGTGAGCGTGACTAGGCCACACATAATCCGTATAATCATGTCATACAAGATAAGATACTGATCCTAAACGACACTTAAACATTTTGTACTTAGGGTTAGGCGAACTTACCTAAGTTCGCCATTCTAGACTTAAGCGAACATAGCAAGTTCGCTAAGGTTTGGGCTAAGCGAACATAGTAAGTTCGATATCTTTGAATCATGATAAGTTCGCTATTTTTTATCTTAGGCGTACTTAGGCAAGTTTGCTTCTTTTGAGCTTAGGCGAACTTAGGTAAGTTCGCCGTAATTGTTCTTTGGGTGAATCATGATTCAAAAAACTTATAAAGTTCATCAAAAACAGTTCAAGGCGAACTTAACGAGCTTCTTCCCCAATAGAAAAACCCTAGATCTGGTCTGTGCTTTCCAGTCGTTCAAGCTTCAAACTTTTTACGTTCAAAACGTTTTGTTTTCATCCATGAACCCAAATCTATGGCCTGTTTCAAGTTTCATATGTAAAAACCCATACTTTAATCTGTTTTAACCCGAAACCCCAAAAGTTATAAAAACTCATATTTGAGCTAGAAGGTTACCTTCTTGAGCTTGGTTTTGATTGCTTTGCGATGCTAAGATGATGGCTAACAATTCCCGAGCTTTTGAGTCATTTCCCTTGCTTACTCTCTCTAAACCCGAGACCTCTCTCTCTCTTTAACCTTTGTGAAAATGGGAATGAATGAGGGTGGAGTGTGAAGGCTGGTGTGAATAAGGGCAACCCTTTGGTTCAGCCCATGGGCCAAGCCCCTTTAACTCTCATTCAATTTATGTAACAAGTTTCAATCCTTATTATGTTATTCGGGTTTACGTATTTAGGGATGTTACAAGTGTACCCTCTTTATAGAGGTTTGCTACTAGTTAAACAGTTGAGGGTATAATCCCCTCATATCATCCTCTATCTCCCACGTAGCCTCTGACCCTTTTCTGTGTTTCCATTCTACTTTGACTAAGGGTATTGATTTGCTGCATAGTCGTTTCTCCTCTCGATCTAGAATAGCTATCGGTTCTTCTACATAGTTTAGACTGTTATATACTTCGCTCTCGTCGTATGGTGTGTGAGCTGTGTCGTCGGCTAGGAACTTGCGTAAGTGCGACACGTGGAATGTAGGGTGAATTACACTAAGCTAGTTGGGTAGGTCTAGTCTGTAAGTAACTTAACCAACTCTTGCTAAGATTTTGAAAGGTCCGACAAACCTTGGACTCAGTTTGCCTCTTTTCCTGAATCGGATAAGTCCTTTCAAGGTGACCCTTTTAAAAGTACCATGTCCCCTACTTGAAATTCTAAATCCCTTCTTCTCTTATCCGCATATGATTTATGTTTGTCTTTAGCGGCTTTCATGCGAGCTTTGATCTGTTTAAATTTCTTAGAAGTAGTTTTGACCACTTTGAGACTCGCAAAATATTTCTGTCCAATTTCCCCCAACAGACCGGGGTCCTACATCTTCTTCCATACAACATCTCAAATGGCGGCATGCCGATGGTTGAGTGATAACTGTTGTTATATGAAAATTCCACCAATGGTAGGTGGCTATCCCAGCTCCCACCGAAATCAATGACACAGGCCCGGAGCATGTACTCCAAAGTCTGAATGGTCCTTTCATATTGACCATCGGTTCGAGGGTGGTAAGCGGTGCTGATGTTCAGTCTTGTACCCATTGCTTCGGTGAATCTTTTCTAGAATCTTGATATGAATCGAGTGTCCCTGTCGGACACAATTGACAATGGCATACCATGTCTGCTACCTATTTCATTTATAAACATTTCTGCCAACTTCTCAGACGAAAAACCCACGCGTATCGGTAAGAAGTGAGCACTTTTCATCAACCGGTCGACGATCACCCAAATGGTGTCATTGCCTTTAGCTGTTTGCGGTAGCTTTTAATGAAGTCCATTGTGATCTTCTCCCACTTCCATTCTGGTATTGGCAAGGGTTGCATTTTACCTCATGGTTTCTGGTGCTCGGCCTTAACCAGTGAACAAGTCAGAAACTTGCTCACATATTCTATCACATCGTTCTTCATGCCAGGCCACCAGTATTCTTTCATTAAATCCTGATATATTTCATTCGTCCCGGTGTGGATAGAGGAGCGAGACTTACGGGCCTCATCAAGGATCTTGGCTCTAAGTTCACCAATCTTGGGTATCCACATCCGGCCAAACCGAGTTCATACACCATACGCATTAGTTTCCAGATTTGCTTGTTTTCCCACTATTCTTTCTCGTTTCACATTCCTTTCTAACAGTGCTTCATCTTGTGCCTTTGATATTTCATTCACCAGGTCCGGTGTTATAATCAACTGACATGCCTTGATCCGGATAGGTGTCTACTCTTCCTTTCTACTTAAGGCGTTATCCACAAAGTTTGCGTTGCCTAGGTGATATCATATTTTGAGTCATAATCCTTCAGTAGTTCCAACCATCTTCTTTGTCTCATGTTTAATTCCTTTTGATCGAAGAAGTATTTCAGGCTTTTGTGATTGGAGTAAATGGGTGGGGTAGTTAACTTCGTGAACTTTAAACTTTCTCGAAGCATCAGAGTAAACCACCCATTGCATGAGTACACAACCCAATCCCTGACTCGAAGCATCAGAGTAAACCACCAAGTCTTCGTTTCCCTTAGGTAGGGTCAACACTAGAGCTTGGGTTAGTCAGGTCTTTAACTCTTCAAACGCGTTGCTTTGGGTTCGACCCCATTCAAACTTTACTTACTTACACGTTAGTTTGGTCAGTAGCAAGGTTATTGTCGAGAAATCCTGAATGAATCTTCGATAGTAACATGCCAATCCCCTAAAACTTCGTATCTCTATCGGCATTTTCGGGACGTTCCATTCTTTCACTGTTACAATCTTCATAGGGTCTACCATAATTCCGTCTGGGTTTATAACATGACCTAGGAACTAGACTTCCCAAAGCTAGAAAGCGCATTTGGAGAATTTTGCATACAACGTTTCCTGATTCAGAACTTCCAACACTTCCCTTAGGTTATAGTGGTGATCACCTTCGTTCTTTGAGTAAATGAGGATGTCATATATGAAAACTATCACTGGCCGATCCAACATTGGTCGGCATACTCTGTTCATTAAGTCTATAAACGCTGCAGGGGCGTTGGTTAGTCCGAAGGACATTACGGGGAATTCAAAGTGCCCATAATGTGTGCGAAATGCGGTTTTTCGTACAACTTCCTCCCTAACATTCAATTGATGGTACCCCAATCTAAGATCGATCTTTGAGAACCAACTTGCGTCTTGTAGTTGATCAAAGAGATTGTTTATTCTTGGTAGCCGGTATTTATTCTTAACCGTTCGTTTATTCAGCTCTCGGTAATCGATGCACATACACATGTTATCGTCTTTCCTCTTAACAAATAGTACCAGAGCGCCCCATGGTGAGATACTCGGTCAGATGAATCCTTTCTCTGTCAGTTTCTCTAGTTGAGACATTAATTCTTTCATTTCTGACGGAGCAAACTAGTAAGGTGCTTTGGCAAACGGGCTGAGCTCCTAGCAGTAAGTCGATTTGGAATTCTATTTCCTGATCGGGTGGCACACCAGGTAGGTCCTCTGGGAACACTTCTTGAAAGTTGCACACCACGGGTACATCTTTGAATTCTTTCATTTTCATTCTATCATCAATAACATAAGCCCGATAAGCTTCGCAACCACGCCGCATGTAACGCTAGGCCTTCATCATCGAGATGACGTTCGACATCGTGCAATTCCAATCCCCATAAACTGTAATCGGACTGCCGTTAGAAGCTTTGAGATGTATCATATTTCGTTTACATGTGATTTGAGCTTCGTTGGCAGCTAACTAAAGTCAGTTTCTACGCTAAAGGCCTTTACTATGGTGCTGATTGTGCAGTCTAGTTTGCGACTAAAATTATTCGATATAAAGCTTTTACTAGCACCAGAATCAAATAAAATAGCAGCATCTTCATCATTAACTAGGATCGTACCTAATATAATATTACGGTTTCCTCTAGCCTCTTCTTCTGTTAGAGCATAGGCTCGAGTTCTAGCCTTTGGATGTTCCAGTTCCTTTTCCTTTCTTGAACCAGATTATCCGATTTTCCTGCAATCCTTAGTCGCGTGCCTAAATAAGCCACAGTTCTGGCACTTGATGCTACCCCTACAGTCTTGGGAGTAGTGCCCTACTTTCCCAAACTTGTAGCACATGGTAGAGCAAGCCAGGCATTCGCCCTAATGTTTCTTCCCACATTTCTTGTAAGTTTCATACTATTACATTCTTGGCTTCTTAGTTTCAGAGCAATAATTTCCTTTCCCAGTTCCATTTGATAGGTTCTCCCCTTCCTCTTTGGTGCCTCAAGTGCCGAGTCATCATTAGCATAATCGCCACCGACAATCCCACTCAGATTCACCATCGACTAGAAGGTCGATGGTAGATTGGCTTTAACATGAACTCGGACCCTTTTGTGGCAGGCCCTTAACATAATACTTGATCAGCCTCTCCTAAGTTTCCAATAGATGAGGTACCAGCTAAGCAAGCGCGTTATACCGAGAAGTGTACTAGCGATGGGTCTTGTTGCCCACCTTGAAGTTTAGGAACTCAGTCTCCACCCTATCGATCTTGTTCTAGGGGAAGAATTTCTTGATCATCATCTTTTTCAGGTCTTCCCACATCATCCTCCTAAGAGCGTTTGGAGATTTAGACCTTTGGATGTTTCTCCACCAATTCAGCGCCTCTTTGGTGAAGGAATGAGCAACGAACTTAACAGCCTGATCAGGTCGACACTCACTTATGTTGATTACTCCGTTCATCCTCTCGATCCATTCAAATGTAGCTACTGAATCCTTATGTCCATCGAACTTGGGCGGGTCACCATCCTTAAACCCCTTGTAAGTACACCACCGAGTGGTCAGTCTAACATTTACTTCATCTTCGTCAGTGTCATAAACTTTATCTCCAGGGTTTCCTTCCTCTACCTCCTTGTTTTCTTTAATGCTTCAGTCAGTAAGTCAAGCAGTATGCCTTTCAGAGTAAGGACCACTTCACGGGCAATAGCATCCTTAACCTCGGGTTCCAGTTGTAATGTTCCTTCATTGCCATCTCTGGGAGGAGTGACATTAGTTTCTTGCACACTCCCGAGTGGTCAGTCTAACATTTACTTCATCTTCGTCACTATTGTAAACTTTATCTCTAGGGTTTCCTTCCTCTTCCTCCTTGCTTTTCTTTAATGCTTCAGTTAGTAAGTCAGCAGAATGTCTTTCAGACTCAGGACCACTTCACGGGCAATAGCATCCCTAGCCTCGGGTTCCAGTTGTAATGTTCCTTCGTTTCCATCTCCGGGTGGAGTGACATTAGTTTCGTGCACACTCTCGTCATGTTCCTCATGCACATTATCCTCACATTCTATGTGCATAATTTCCTCCTCATTACATCTTCATTTTAATAGTGGCCTACCGACTCGACCAGTGCGACCACCATGACGTCCAACTCCTCCTCTACCAGCTTTAGTTTTCTAAATTCCAGAATAGAACTAGGGAATACACCAATGTCATTTCTTCAAATCATAGTTTAGAACAGTACAGATGTCGTCCAGACGGTCTATAAAATAAACTACTAAACCTAACCTAGACTCCTAAGTAATAAATGGAAAACCTATGAACTAGACCGCACTTACAGGCAAGTGTACTTATCGAGTGTAGCACAACTTATCGGTAAACCGAGTTATCGAACCCTAGAGACACTATTATAACTATACTAGACTCTGACTAAAGATTTAATTGGTTTGGGGGGGTTTACTACACTACTGGATTAACTAAGGAATGCTCTAACTAACGACACCAACTATCAGACAGACTAATCAGATGAAATCAATAAAGGAGAAAACGCTATCTAGGTAATGAATCCTATTTGACAACATGAACTTCTCTCGACTATGATGGTTATAATGGAACCGGGATCTTTGAATATGAAACCCTAAGATAACCTAAGGATCCCGGATCATTCTCCAAGTGTGACCTAGTGGAAACCCTAAGGAACGTGTAAACTCACTGGTTATTGGATCACCTCTTAGCTATTTCCAACAATGCTAAAGTACCCTACAGATAAATTACCTCTCAGTCTCAATATCTCTATATGCCATAACACACACGGGGTAACCTGACAACTCTCAATATGACACAGAATATCAATGATGCTAAAAACCCTAGGAACCTCCTTTCATAGCAGTTGACCTACGAAAACCCTAACACCAAGGAATACCCGACAACTTCGCACCTTTCAGCTATTGAAGCAAGAAGAACATTCAATTCTAAGACACTCTTAACTTGAGTTTTTATGGACGATGATAAAAAGTATCTATAACTAGTTACAAACACAAAGTAGGTAACCTAACATGCATCTAGTATTTGAACGACATTCAACCAAACACATATGAAACACACATCAATTGTAAATTTGAATTAAACATGCATAAACATCATACTAAGTGAAATCAAATTCTTTACTTTAACATAAACCGATCAAAATCCAACATAAACCGATAGAAATCCACGAATCAATCAAACATTCATCGAATACCTAGATAGCTACCAAAGTCTAGCCAAGACAAACCAAAGTAATCAAGAAACAAAGATTGAACCCTATGAGCAAGAATTAACCAACCCGATTGATGAAGAT
This sequence comes from Smallanthus sonchifolius, assembly GCA_023525975.1. Taxonomy (NCBI): domain Eukaryota; kingdom Viridiplantae; phylum Streptophyta; class Magnoliopsida; order Asterales; family Asteraceae; genus Smallanthus; species Smallanthus sonchifolius. The sequence continues at coordinate 45,634,128 of CM042023.1, forward strand.
CCGAACTTTAGCGTCTCGTTGCTTCTTTCTCTCTCAAAATCGCCACTTTTTGGTCCAGAAACGGCTGGGAATAGACTATATTGATAATGGGAGAGTCCACAACTTATAATACTTGAAATTAGGTTAATTTTTGAGTTTATGGGGCCCCTCGCGTACCACGAGGCCCCCTTGCCTAATCTCTCGCTTACCTCTAGAGAAAACAACTCGCGCAGATTTCCCGGTCCCTCACGTACCGTGAGGGAATGAGCCCCCATCTCTCGCGTACCACGAGATATTACTTAATTTTTGTATTTCTTTTCTCGAGCTACCCCAAATCGATATATTATAGGTCCCGTAACTAATTTTCTAGCTTAAGATATGCCCTTTCTAAGTTTGGACGCTTTCCCGACTTTTTCCATTCTCATCTCGTGTGCTCGTTTCTTTCACACTTCTTGATCGTTTAAGCTCCAAAGTGACTCGATTACCTACAAAACATAGCACAAGTAAACACTAACTATAAATGACTCGAAACGACTCTAAAATCATACGAAAACGCTACGAAATACAAAGGAAATCCAGGTGTGTTTTGCAACACATAAAGTACGAGCAAGGTAAGTTGTTAATTTCAGTGACCGGTTTGTGATTAATAATTTGCTTTGCTTTTCGGGTTAAAAACTCTTCACATCGGTGGTGACATTGACATCTACGTTTTCTAAGTTAAGCCATCTATCCTAAGTTACAATCATTAACTTTTCTACTTACTTACTGTGCCGACGTTGGCGCTGGCTACCCAAACTAACATCCTTGTGTTGGTCCCATTATCAGCCTGAGTTCAGATATTTAGGGATGTCTGAATCTCTCAAGCTATTGCTCTGATACCAACTTGTAAGGCCTAAACCCGGGAGACCTGACTTGTTGGATTTAATCATAAACATAGTCATCAAAATGCTGAACTTAAATTAAAATATTCAAAGTAGCGGAAGCATATCTCATTCGATTACATAACAGCGGAAGTCTTAACAATAAAGATATATTGTGGTAACATTTAATCAAATAAAATAGGATGTCAGTCTCGTGCTAGGTAGCTATTAAGCCTTTACACTCTCCTTCTTCTTGTTACCTAAAGTGCATATTAAAAGTCAGCTAACGCTGGTGAGTTCCAATTTAAACAATTAAGTATAAGGTTATTCATTATTTAGTACACACACACACACATATATATACATATGTGTATATATATATATCACTTCCATTATTGAACATTCAATGGGTCATACACATGAGGGTGATCAGCCCGTCATTGATCGCGTAAATCACAAACAGACACGCTTCGTCCTACCGTCGTAGACCGTCCGGCAAACCTTCGTCTGTCTGTCATGCAATACCGTCCGGAAACCTTTGGCCGTCCGTCTAAAACCTTCCCACCATCGTAGCCAATCATATTCGCCCGTCTGCCCTAAGGCATCCGTTTTCCACCCGAACTATATATACAGCCGTGCATCGATTGTGAGACTAATTCTACCATAGTAGCCTAAGTTTAGTCTACATTTCTAGACTTTTTGTTCTGGCTACATAACAGTCGTGTGGTCGTCTGTCTACCGTAGTAGCCGTTATCATCGTTTCTGTCCACAAAGTTTATTCATACATGGCAAGCAATATATATATATATATATATATATATATATATATATATATATATATATATATATTGTAAGTCCCAAATCTCTCTATGGATCTTCAAACACATGAATGAAAATGAACAAGATATCAAACTTTCACACAATGTAGGCGCAATATACTTTGTATGGTGATTCAAGAACAAGGAATTCAAAGTAGAACGATTTTATTGCTTAATCATAAATTACAGAGAAAAACACAATGACTGCTAGCAATCGCTCTCCACACGTCTATATAACTTAGGTCAGGAATACATGTATTTTTACTAAACCTAATAATACTAAGCCCATAATACATGTTCTTGGTTCACATAGCCTGGCCCAAGACCCAACTCGTGAACATATAGCTCATGGTTACAGAACTCGAATATATTTCTATTCGGTGACACCAACACTTATATCTATTTGATATGTCAGCCTCACATATATATACCCAACAATCACTCCCTAGGCTGACATATCAAATAGATATAAGTGTTGGTGTCACCGAATAGAAATATATTCGAGTTTTGTAACCATGAGATATATGTTCACGAGTTGGGTCTTGGGCCAGGCTATGTGAACCAAGAACATGTATTATGGGCTTAGTATTATTAGGCTTAGTAAAAATACATGTATTCGAATTGACAATAGAAACAACAGGTAAATAAACTTCTCTCTGTATTCCACAAAAACACAGAGTTTACAAATTCAGAAAATACAATCGTTCAAGCCCCCTAGAACAGAACCTGCAAACATCTATATATAGACACAAACCTGCTAAGTTCGCCTCTAATAGACTAGGCGAACTTAACAAGTTCGCTCCTAAAGATGCTTAGGCGAACTTGTTAAGTTCGCCTCTCTATGAACTTATACATAATTTTATCTACAGTTACAAAACATGTCCTAACAGACTCCCCTTTAACTGTTGCTAACAATTCTATCAATTACAAGTCAAAGACTCTAAGACTAACACATAAAATCTTCAAGCTCGTTGTCACCGGAATATGCTCCAACAGACTCCCCCTTGACAACAGCTTTAGAAGATTGTCATATGTCTTCATATATCATCAAAAACAATGTAGTCTTCGTCTTGTACATCTGCACTTTCTCTTTCTATCTAGAAGAAAACTTGGGAGAAGGACCCCTTGTCAACTTCTGTCTGCAATATTCAGTTTTTGCAATGGAGAACAACCAAGAATAACCAACAATTAAGATTTCCATGGAAGCTGGAAAAATAAAATCTTTTTGATTTTTCAAACATAAGACTCACAAAATCTTTTTGGTTTTTCTTTGTACAAAACTAAAATGTAAAATACAAAATCACATCTTTTTGGTCGAACATCACGAGTAAGAAGATCATATCAGTAAAAACAATGCATCAATCACACATTTTGGATAAACATCCATAAACATTCTATGGGTATCCTTTCCAGATTCATTATTTCATGTCTTTCGTTTGAATTTCCAAACAATTATATGAAGTAACATCTTTTGAATCAGATAAGATCAAATATTTTAAGCTTCAACCAAAACATGTAATGATACGCGAAGAACTCCAAAGAAGATGGGATCAGATCATAACATGCTTATAATATAAATTACATACGAATTTGCAACACATAACATGTAAATCTAAGTTGTCAATATTAAAAGAATTGAAACCATCAGTATCCTTGTCCCCTGTTCTTGTGAATTAAGGTACCATTTATTTTGTAATACAACGTGTACCCCACAAATATGCCAACAGAAATTTAAATGTGCACTATCTTCAAGACATATAAGATCATTGCAAGATAATATTCAATCTCCAGGATGAATTATACCGATAAACATTGGAAAACATCAAGCAGAGAATCCGAATGATTCAGAATCGAATGATTCAAATGTCTTGGTGTAACATCCCAAAATAAATGAGGATTTTAAATAACGGGTTGAACCGGGACGAACGGGATAAAAGGGCGAGGCGTAACGGGCCGGGCCGGTTGGGCCGGCAAACTTGAAGGAAGGGGGGGGGGGGGTTTCCTCCCTTTAAATAGCCAACACACACACCATTTCTCTCATTTGCAAGAATCTAGAGAGAGAAACCGTAGAGAGAGAAAGTTGGCGGATCGACCCGAGATTGAAGGAGCTTGTTGCTACTGAACTCGTGAGCAAAACCTCCGGATCAGAATCTCGAAATCAGGTAACACCCGAACCAAATCTGAGTTTTTGTTCGTTTTTGGGTTTTCGGGTATTTTTGTGAAAATGACGGGTTTTTATAAACCAAATGAGGAAAGGGTTATAAATCTGGAATCACGAAAGGAAAATACACGTTTTGAATACAAAAAGTCCGGATCTTGACAAGATCGGACCTGCATGCGAAAGTTAGGGTTTTTGGGGAAGATAGCTGAGTTCTGCAGGTGTCGAAACTAGAAGTTTCGAGTGGCCTGCAGGTGTCGAAACTAGAAGTTTCGAGTGACCTGCAGTTGTCGAAACTAGAAGTTTCGAGTGACCTGCAGTTGTCGAAACTAGAAGTTTCGAGTGGCCTGCAGTTGTCGAAACTAGAAGTTTCGAGGGGCCTGCAGGTATCGAAACTAGAAGTTTCGATGGGCCTGCACCTGTCGAAACTAAGTAGTTTCGATAGGTCTGCATCAGTAGGTGAAGTCAGTGTATTCACCTGTAACAGAACGAGTAAACCGTTAGAGTCGGGATTTAGGTCTGATGTGTATTTAATTAATCAATTCAGATCGGAAGTGACGTTGTTGGACCTTTGTTTAGGACAACCCAAGAGTAACTTATAAGGTGAGTTCTAGAAGCCCTTCTTTTAATGTTTTAATTAAATGTTTTGGGCTGGTGTGCATACATACGAAACGAGGTTTATGAAACGAGGTTTACGAAACGAGGTTTACGAAACGAGGTTTATGAAACGAGGTTTACGAAACGAGGTTTATGAAACGAGGTTTACGAAACGAGGTTTATGAAACGAGGTTTACGAAACGAGGTTTATGAACGATGCTTCCGAAAGGGGAAGACGAAACGAGTTAATGAGATGTTTACGAAACGAGGTTTACGAGATGATGTTTATAAAATATTTTGCCAAACGAAGTTGTGAAAGGTTTACGAATGAAGTGTTATTTAATAAAACGTACGAATGCTTTAACTAAAACGAGGTAAAGGTTTTTATGAAAGTCACGAATGAACGAATCTGCCACGAGTTCCTACGGGAGCTAGAGTATGTATGTATGTATGTATTGGCCTTACCTTACGGGGGGCCTTAGTGGCTGGCTAACGGTTGTACAACTGGTTGAGGATGGGGTGACGACGGTCGCCCATGGGATTACCGGGATCCCGATGGAAGGTACTATTCCTTGCGGGGAAATATTGCCTATGGTATGTTTAGTCTTCCTAGAGGTAACGAGCCTTAGGAGACGTGTGTATGGTCTACCTAGAGGTAACGAGCCTTAGGAGACGTGTGTATGGTCTACCTAGAGGTAACGAGCCTTAGGAGACGTGTGTATGGTCTACCTAGAGGTAACGAGCCTTAGGAGACGTATGTTTGGTCCACCTAGAGGTAACGAGCCTTAGGAGACCTGGATGACGGATGACTTAGAGGTAGCGAGCCTTAAGTTCATCCGCTGGTATGCGATGTATGGATTTGACGGTTACGAGAAGGCGCAGATTCGGTTCATATTGACTATTGTTACGATGTTATGTTACGATGTTTTGATGATGTTAAGTTATTGCATGTTTTATGTACGCTTTTATTAAATGAAGTATGATGTTATGTTTTTGGCAAATATTTGATGTTAATGTTTTACGTTAAAACTAGAACTCACCAGCGTAGCTGACCTTCTTAGTATGCACATTCAGGTTAAGGGCAGGTTATGATGATGGACGGTGATGCTTGGCTAGCGATGAAGAGTTACCCGGCTGACACGGAGACTGGCATCCCGTTATGTTTTGATTATGTTATGTAATGAATGTTGTAAACAAAGTTTTACGCTTCCGCATGTAGAACAGTTATGTTATGTAATGAACGAAATTTTCCGCTGCGTTATTTTGATATAAGAGTTTAAGAACTGTTTGTGAATGAGTAAATCCAACGCGTGGGGCCTCCCGGGTTTGGGGCCTCACAAGTTGGTATCAGAGCAATAGTTTGAGAGATTTGGACACTCCCTGTGTCTGAACTTAAACTGAGAATGGGACCGAAAGCGGATGCCAGTACGGGTAACTCGAGCCACAGCATCAGGTATGAAGGTAGTGTATATATATTTACATATATAGTATGCCTTAGGAAGTGTTAAGGTTAGGACTTGGGCTCTGATGGAAATCACAAAGGTGGTCAAATCGAAATCAAGAGGTAGTGTAATGGTTAATTGCAGATGGCCAGTGTATATTAACATCTTACAATGCTTGTTGAATTCTATTTGTTAACTAGCGTGATGACATTGGATTTCCTTGTCTTGTAGAACGGAATGGCAAGAAGAGGGAACGGAAAGCGTGGTGGGGGCCGTACCGGTGGTCGTACTGGTGGTGGCCGAGGTAGAACTCCTATTCACCAGGAGTACAGTGAAGAAGGAAGTGTTCACACTGAGCCAGAAGCTAGTGTGCACGGGACTGAGCCGACTCATGCTGAAGAACAACAATTCACTTTTGAACCGGAAGTAAGAGCGGCTGTGGCACGTGAGTTCACCGAATTGATGAAGGCTTCTTTGCCAGGACTACTGGCAGAAGCACTAAAGAAGGCTAATGAGGAGGGCGGATCTAAACTGACAACTGATATTCCAAACATTGAGGCCGTTAACGCACCGCCTGCTCGCGGCTGCGACTATAAGTCATTCAAGGTATGTGACCCGCCGGTTCTGACTGGAAAGAAGGACGCGGTGGCTACTTTTGACTGGGTAATTCGTATGGAAGCCGCCATTCGTCTGAGTGAATGTCGACCGAATCAGGTCGTGAAGTTTGCTGCTAACTCCTTGAGGGAGGAAGCATCTCACTGGTGGGAAGGTGTACGCCAGGCTAAGGGGAACGAGGTGGTTGATTCGATGATGTGGGATGATTTGAAAACTTTGGTGATCAAGAATTTCTGTCCAAGGAATGAGATCGAAAAGGTAGAAAGGGAATTTCTGGGTTTGAAGGCTGGGAGCATGACGCACCGGCAGTATACGACACGGTTCAATGAACTGGCACGTCTGGTGCCACACCTTATCACTACTGAAGGAAGAAAGATCGCTTGTTATATTCAAGGGTTGCCGGACAAGGTCCGCACATATGTTAAGGCAAACGCCCCTACTACCTACGATTCGGTAGTAGAACTGAGCGGCGTGGTATTTGATGATCTGGCACTGAATGTCGTTGCCATTGAAGAGCCTAAGAAGAAGCTGAGTTTTCCCGCTAAGCGATCGGGTGGGAAGTTGTTTGGGGCTCAGGACAAACGGGCCAGGGTAAATGAATTAGCAGTCTGTGGGAAGTGTGGGGGAAGGCATGCCGGTGAATGCCGGTTGGGATCAAATTTGTGCTACAAATGTGGCAAGACCGGGCACTACTCCCGAGAATGCCCGAACGGTATCAAATGCTACAACTGTGGGGAGAGTGGCCACATGAGCCGGGAATGCACTAAGCCCAGGATGGGCGAGACCGGGAAAGGGAAAGGCCCAGAGAAGAGGGAGGAAAGGCCCCGAGCGAAGACTCGAGCGTATGCACTAACGCAAGAACAGGCCAGGAATGACCCCGATGTGGCGTCAGGTACGTTCATCCTTGACAACACTTTTGTTTCAGTGTTATTCGATTCGGGTGCCAGTAAGAGTTTTATATCTGCAACTTTCTGTAAACGAGTAAAGTACACGGTTAGTAAAGTAGAACGAGCCTTTAATGTAGAAACCGCTGAGGGTAGAACCGTAATGGTAACCGAAGTAGTTGACGATTCCACGATAAAGATAGAAGGCCATAGATTTCCCGTCAGATTATTTGTTATGGTTTTGGGAGGGTTTGATGTCGTGTTAGGTATGGATTGGTTAACTGCCAACGAGGCTCAAATTATATGCAAACGAAAGATAATCCGACTCAAGGCTCCGGATGGTAGCGAAGTGGAAGTACTTGGGGATCGCGATGCCCCGATGCCCAACGTCATCTCGATGATTAAGGCAGCAGATTACTTGAGGCGCGGATGCGAGGCTTATCTGGTATACGTAATTGACAAGTGTAAGGAAGTGAAAGAACTGGACGATGTACCCGTGGTACGCGAGTACCCGGAGGTGTTTCCAGAGGAGTTGCCTGGGATACCACCCGATAGAGAGATTGAATTCCGAATTGACTTAGTACCAGATGCCCAGCCCGTGGCTAAGGCTCCATATCGACTAGCACCAGTGGAAATGAAGGAACTTATGGTCCAACTAGACGAGTTACTTGAGAAAGGATTTATTCAACCGAGCATCTCGCCGTGGGGTGCTCCGGTGTTGTTTGTGAAAAAGAAAGACGGTTCGATGAGAATGTGTATCGATTATCGCGAGTTGAACAAACGAACGGTAAAGAACAAGTACCCTTTACCAAGGATCGATGACCTGTTTGATCAATTGCAAGGCGCAAGTTGGTTCTCGAAAATCGACCTTCGGTCCGGGTACCATCAGTTGAAGGTAAGGGAAGAAGACATACCGAAAACCGCGTTTCGCACGCGTTATGGACATTTCGAGTTCCGCGTAATGTCCTTCGGATTGACGAACGCCCCCGCAGCGTTCATGGATTTGATGAATAGGGTGGGTCGACCGATGCTGGACCGATCGGTAATTGTGTTCATTGATGATATCCTCGTCTACTCCAAGAATGAGGGTGATCACGCTTGTCATTTGAAGGAAGTGTTGGAAGCTCTAAAGAAGGAGAAGTTGTATGCTAAGTTCTTCAAATGCGCGTTCTGGCTTAGGGAAGTCCAATTCCTAGGTCACGTCATAAACCCGAACGGCATTATGGTAGACCCAGCAAAGATAATGACGGTAAGGGACTGGGATATTCCTAAGACGCCAACGGAGATCCGCAGTTTCTTAGGGTTGGCAGGCTATTATCGGAGATTCATTCAGGATTTCTCGAAAATAGCTTCGCCATTGACAAAGTTGACACGAAAGGAAGAAAAGTACGAATGGGGTCCGAAGCAGGATGAGGCATTTAAGGAGTTAAAAGAAAAGCTGACCCAAGCTCCAGTCTTGGCCCTTCCCGAGGGCAATGAAGACCTGGTGGTATACTCTGACGCTTCGGGTCAGGGGTTGGGGTGTGTGCTGATGCAACGTGGAAGAGTGATCGCATACGCATCACGACAGCTGAAGGTTCATGAAGTCAACTATCCGACTCACGATTTGGAACTTGCTGCTGTTGTGTTTGCATTAAAAATTTGGAGGCACTACCTCTATGGGGTAAAGTTTACCATATACTCCGATCACAAAAGTCTGAAGTACTTCTTCGAGCAAAAGGAGTTAAATATGAGGCAGAGGCGATGGTTGGAACTTTTGAAAGACTATGACTGTGAAATCATGTACCATCCTGGAAAAGCAAACGTGGTGGCTGACGCTCTAAGCCGGAAGGATGTGCCTGCTCCTATTAGAGTGAAAGCTTGCCAAATGGTGGTAACGTCGGATGTGATGAGGGAAATTGAAAAGGCTCAAGAAGAGGCACTAAAGGGGGAAAACATAAAGAAGGAAAGGATGGTTGGCCAACAGGATAAGTTAGAATATAACACCCTTGGTGTTAGGACACGTTTTGGTCGGATATGGATACCTATGGGTGGCGAGCTTAGAACCAAAATCTTGGATGAAGCTCATAAGTCTCGTTACTCTATCCATCCTGGTACCAACAAAATGTATCAAGATCTGAGAAAGGAATACTGGTGGCCTGGAATGAAATATGATGTGACGAAGTATGTAAGCAAGTGTTTGACTTGCTCGCAAGTAAAGGCCGAACACCAGAAACCGTATGGGAAAATTCAACCACTTGAGATACCGGAATGGAAGTGGGAACACATTACTATGGACTTCATAACCAAGCTACCTCGCACAGCTAAAGGTCATGACACCATTTGGGTAATTGTGGACCGTTTAACGAAGAGTGCTCATTTTCTACCTATTCGCGAGACGTTCTCGTCGGAAAGATTAGCAGAAGTATTTATTAATGAAGTAGTAGCACGGCACGGGATGCCTTTAACGATTGTATCCGACCGGGACACACGATTCACATCGAGGTTCTGGAAAAGATTTCACGAGGCGATGGGTACGAGACTTAATATCAGCACGGCATACCACCCGCAAACGGATGGTCAGACCGAAAGGACCATTCAGACGTTGGAGGACATGCTTCGTGCTTGTATTATCGACTTCGGTGGCAGTTGAGACAGTCATCTGCCGTTAGCCGAATTCTCCTACAACAACAGTCATCACACGACGATAGGCATGCCGCCTTATGAAATGTTGTATGGGAGGAGATGCAGGACCCCGGTTTGTTGGGGTGAGATTGGACAGAAGGAATTGGGAAGTCTCGAAGTCGTTAAAGAAACATCGGAAAGGTTTGATCAGATCAAAGCACGCATGAAGGCCGCCCAAGATCGTCAGAAATCCTACGCGGATAGACGACGAAGGCCTATTGAATTTAATGTTGGGGACAGAGTAATGTTGAAAGTGTCGCCCTGGAAGGGAATCATACGATTCAGGAAGAGAGGAAAGTTAAGTCCGAGGTTTATCGGACCATTCAGGATTATGGCACGGGTTGGTGAAGTCGCTTATCGGTTGGAATTGCCTGATGAGTTAAGTGGGATTCATCCTACCTTCCATGTATCACACTTGCGAAAGTGTTTGGCGGATGAAACGGCTCACGTACCACTTACGGACATCGAGGTCGACAACAGCCTTAACTACATCGAAGAACCTGTGGCCATCCTAGACAGGAAAGAGAAACGTTTACGTAACAAAGTTATCCAGTTGGTTAAAGTCCAGTGGAAGCACCGGAAGGGATCGGAAGCTACATGGGAAACGGAGACGGAAATGAAGGAGTCGTACCCTCAACTGTTTGACTTATGATAGGTTTCGGGGACGAAACATATTGTAAGGGGGGTAGACTTGTAACATCCCAAAATAAATGAGGATTTTAAATAACGGGTTGAACCGGGACGAACGGGATAAAAGGGCGAGGCGTAACGGGCCGGGCCGGTTGGGCCGGCAAACTTGAAGGAAGGGGGGGGGTTTCCTCCCTTTAAATAGCCAACACACACACCATTTCTCTCATTTGCAAGAATCTAGAGAGAGAAACCGTAGAGAGAGAAAGTTGGCGGATCGACCCGAGATTGAAGGAGCTTGTTGCTACTGAACTCGTGAGCAAAACCTCCGGATCAGAATCTCGAAATCAGGTAACACCCGAACCAAATCTGAGTTTTTGTTCGTTTTTGGGTTTTCGGGTATTTTTGTGAAAATGACGGGTTTTTATAAACCAAATGAGGAAAGGGTTATAAATCTGGAATCACGAAAGGAAAATACACGTTTTGAATACAAAAAGTCCGGATCTTGACAAGATCGGACCTGCATGCGAAAGTTAGGGTTTTTGGGGAAGATAGCTGAGTTCTGCAGGTGTCGAAACTAGAAGTTTCGAGTGGCCTGCAGGTGTCGAAACTAGAAGTTTCGAGTGACCTGCAGTTGTCGAAACTAGAAGTTTCGAGTGACCTGCAGTTGTCGAAACTAGAAGTTTCGAGTGGCCTGCAGTTGTCGAAACTAGAAGTTTCGAGGGGCCTGCAGGTATCGAAACTAGAAGTTTCGATGGGCCTGCACCTGTCGAAACTAAGTAGTTTCGATAGGTCTGCATCAGTAGGTGAAGTCAGTGTATTCACCTGTAACAGAACGAGTAAACCGTTAGAGTCGGGATTTAGGTCTGATGTGTATTTAATTAATCAATTCAGATCGGAAGTGACGTTGTTGGACCTTTGTTTAGGACAACCCAAGAGTAACTTATAAGGTGAGTTCTAGAAGCCCTTCTTTTAATGTTTTAATTAAATGTTTTGGGCTGGTGTGCATACATACGAAACGAGGTTTATGAAACGAGGTTTACGAAACGAGGTTTACGAAACGAGGTTTATGAAACGAGGTTTACGAAACGAGGTTTATGAAACGAGGTTTACGAAACGAGGTTTATGAAACGAGGTTTACGAAACGAGGTTTATGAACGATGCTTCCGAAAGGGGAAGACGAAACGAGTTAATGAGATGTTTACGAAACGAGGTTTACGAGATGATGTTTATAAAATATTTTGCCAAACGAAGTTGTGAAAGGTTTACGAATGAAGTGTTATTTAATAAAACGTACGAATGCTTTAACTAAAACGAGGTAAAGGTTTTTATGAAAGTCACGAATGAACGAATCTGCCACGAGTTCCTACGGGAGCTAGAGTATGTATGTATGTATGTATTGGCCTTACCTTACGGGGGGCCTTAGTGGCTAGCTAACGGTTGTACAACTGGTTGAGGATGGGGTGACGACGGTCGCCCATGGGATTACCGGGATCCCGATGGAAGGTACTATTCCTTGCGGGGAAATATTGCCTATGGTATGTTTAGTCTTCCTAGAGGTAACGAGCCTTAGGAGACGTGTGTATGGTCTACCTAGAGGTAACGAGCCTTAGGAGACGTGTGTATGGTCTACCTAGAGGTAACGAGCCTTAGGAGACGTGTGTATGGTCTACCTAGAGGTAACGAGCCTTAGGAGACGTATGTTTGGTCCACCTAGAGGTAACGAGCCTTAGGAGACCTGGATGACGGATGACTTAGAGGTAGCGAGCCTTAAGTTCATCCGCTGGTATGCGATGTATGGATTTGACGGTTACGAGAAGGCGCAGATTCGGTTCATATTGACTATTGTTACGATGTTATGTTACGATGTTTTGATGATGTTAAGTTATTGCATGTTTTATGTACGCTTTTATTAAATGAAGTATGATGTTATGTTTTTGGCAAATATTTGATGTTAATGTTTTACGTTAAAACTAGAACTCACCAGCGTAGCTGACCTTCTTAGTATGCACATTCAGGTTAAGGGCAGGTTATGATGATGGACGGTGATGCTTGGCTAGCGATGAAGAGTTACCCGGCTGACACGGAGACTGGCATCCCGTTATGTTTTGATTATGTTATGTAATGAATGTTGTAAACAAAGTTTTACGCTTCCGCATGTAGAACAGTTATGTTATGTAATGAACGAAATTTTCCGCTGCGTTATTTTGATATAAGAGTTTAAGAACTGTTTGTGAATGAGTAAATCCAACGCGTGGGGCCTCCCGGGTTTGGGGCCTCACACTTGGTTTGGATGAAGTATCGTGATTCATAGTAACAGAAAGATTGTACCAATATAATTCTTCAACATAAGATTGATCAAGGAATCGATTGATTCAATGACACAGGGTAGCGTGATCCAACTGTTATCTGGATATATTCAATGGAATCAGGATAATGATCCAAGGGCTAGTATATGTTCCAACAGATGTTGTCAGAAACATATCTTAGTCCAACTTCAAGTTGCATGTTTTTCGGGGCATGGGCAGTGAAGTGAACTGAAAAATTGTGTTTAACGACATAACCGAGACTAGTCTCATGAAATACGTTAGATCTTATATTCTTTATCTGATAATGATCTTTTACACACACACCCGGTATACCATGGGTTCAAATCACAGTTGTCATAAAGATCATTATGTTGTCACACTACTAATGGACCAAAGATACTCATAGCCTATTCACAATTCAGACTACATACTAGTATCCAAATTAAAATATAAGCATCAAGCATCAATTTTTATTAAGCATAAGCAGTTATGAAGCTATCATTTCCCATACTGTGCAGTCTAAGAAGTTCTAATCAAAACATTTATCACAGATATATTAGATAAGCATCATAAAGTCCAACTAAAGTCATGTGTGACTGAACATCTACTGATGTACTATCATTTCTCCTTATAACTTCAAGTAATGTCGATTTTAACTTTTTCAATTTGTTTGGCTTTTTCAAAATATTTTTCAAAGAAAGTAAAACAAACGAAAATAAACCTTCCATGAAAACATTTTATGAAAAACATTTTACTTGGTTACTTGGAATTAAGCAAGTCAATCAATTAAAAACTCAAACCGATGTAATCCTGTAATTGAATGCCTTTGCCTTTGTCACCAACACAAATCTGTACTCCCCCTGTTCTATAGACTCCCCCTCAACTAGTCAAATGGTTGCCTCAATGACTTTATGCTCACCATTGTCATCCAAAGTTTCAGGTTATCATTTGGACTTTGTAAAACTCTTTCGAAAACATTGTGTGTGACATATTCTCCCCCTTGAGCATCAAGTTGTTGAATCAAATAGATTCTCAGTTATCAACAACTCTTTACTCTTGCAGATGTCATTCCCTGTCATGTGCTATGAAGAACCACTATCAACAAACCAAATGTTATTAATAGTCCCTCTTGATTAATCATGCACATCTAACAAGAAACATTAATTTGAAATTGGGACCCAAGTCATGGTAGTCATGGGTCGCCCATCTGTATCAAAATAATAAACCGCACTCCATTCACAATCGAATCTCTCATCGATTTTCGGTGATTGCTCCGACGAGTCAGAAATAGAAACTTTAGATTTGTAAACATACTTATGTTCATTAAGTTCTTTTTGCTTAAAATGTGAAGTGTTTGAACACTCTTGTTCATTTAAAAAATGTTAAGATTGTGAAAGCTCTTGTTGTTCTAAAAGTTTTCTTAATCTTCTGTTTCTCCTCCGTCTTTGAGGTCTAGAAAGCCTAACCTCGGATTTTGAATTACCCTTTGGTGTATCACGAGGTTTAACCACATTTTGGTTAACATAAGGCTTACCATGAGTTCTTACCTTTTCTGGAGTAACATGTCGGTTACCTTTGGCGTTGTGAGGACAAGAAATCCGAATGTGCCCACAAGACCACAATAAAAGCAAGATCTTTTCTCACGATATTCTCTCATATAAGGAATCTTCACACGATACGATGCACTTGAAGAATATTCTCCTACATGAACTTCTTTTGGCTTTATTTTCTCTAGAACTCCAGATTTTGCAACGGGTTTTGATTCAGGCTTCATCTTCTCAGGAAATACATGCTTCTTCCCTTTATTTTTGTAAGGACAATTCACCATAATGTGTCCCATCTCACTGCAATGAAAACATGTATGCCTATCTTGATAATCTCTAACATATGGAACTCTCCTTGAGTTTGAAGAACTTCCAAATGTATTTTTACCAGATGAATTAGAATCAACCTTTGGTTCTTCTTGCTTAACCTCTTTCGGTATCCCCTCTACCTTAGCTTCATCAAAATATTCATCATCACTCTCATCAGAATACATCATATCTTCACCTGTGACTGGATTCACTTTCAACACAGTCTTAGGATCTAAATCCTCATCTTTTATAATCTCAGGTGTAACAGAATAATTTCTGTTGAATGTTGGAGGAACATAACCAATACCACTAGTTCCCTTCCCCTCTTCTGTATTATTAAAATATCCGAGTAACAATGATGAATTTCCAAAGCTTTCTAACTTTCTGTTTAATCTGATCACCTCTGCTTTAGATTCAGCTAGTTCCTTATCTTTCTCAGCAAGATCATTATTTCGTTTCTCAATTTCTGCAAAGGACATATCCAGGTGATATGCATGCTCTTTGATCTTGAAAGTCAGAGAACTTATATCCCTCTTCAGTGATTCTATCCTTTCAATACACACATTCTCATTATCTTTTAATTTCTGATTTACCGTGTGCATGGATTTCATATCACAAATGAGGTTGATGTTATCATCCATAACCCTCATCATTTTATCCTTCACTGAAATACAGGTAGCACAAGACATTTCAGAGTTAGAAACTATCGTATCCTTTTCTTCTGAAGACGATGCACCAGGAGCCATGAATACGTCATCATCGCTTCACCCTTTTGAGCAACAATGACAGGCTCTGTATCAATTTCTGATTTACTCAGATCATCTTCAACTATCTGAAGGCTTACTTCAGTCATCATATCACTATCAGTAGATTGAGTACTTTCACCAGAACGAATACTCTCACTATTAGTTAAATCTGCAGAAGAATCACTTTGAGAATCACCCTGCTTCTCCAAAACTTCTTTGATCAAGAGCACAAACGCTTGAGAAGTTGCTTTACCCTTTTTCTTCAATGCTTCCCATAGATCTCTTAAAGTTGGACACTTTCCGAGACTATGAATGATTTCTTTTGATAAAGACATCGTTAAAGTTTCACACGTTTTCATCTCTTGATCAAACTTCTGTTTTTTCTACTTTAGTAAGAGCTTTCACTGGTTTAGGAACATTATAATATCCCATGAAGTCATAAGTAGGATGCACATATCCTTTAAATATGGGTGTCCAAAAATTTTCATCAGTGTCTGATACGAACTGTTCGAACCAGACTTTCTAGCTACAGTAATCTGATATGCACAAAAGCCTCGGTGGCATAGTTCCAATCTCATTATCATCATAAGAAATTGACATTTTGAAATTTTTACGAAAATATCCGAAAAAAATTCCCGCCAAAATACTCCTTTTTAAAAATTTCAAAAATTCAAAATTTCAAAAATGATTCAAAACAAGTATATAAACTTTCCCCAAAAAATTGGACAAGGGAAAATTTCCCGTCAAAATACTTTTTTTTTTAAGAACGCCTGTTTATGAACACTAGGGAACTAGATAAGTTCACCTGAAATTAGTTCGCCTGATACTGCATGAGAGAACTTAATAAGTTCGCCTGAACTTCACTCAGTGAACAAGGCCACAAGCGAACTTGATAAGTTCTCCTAATCAATAAGTTCGCTTAAACTGAGTGAGGCAAACTTGATAAGTTAGCCTACTAAATTCGCCTGTTACAGATTCTCAGCAAGTTCGTCTGCTTCAGCTGTAACAAACTCAGGAAAATGTCTTCAACGCAAACACGAACAACAAATACCGAAAATCATCATTTCTCACAGATTAGAAGGAATTTGAAGAAATTGGACCGTATATTAGGTATTTTATGAATTAGAACACTTCTATCGGATTAATTTCACCAAAATCCACTTCAAATCCACGAAATCAGCAGCAAAATCAACTTCAAGAACTTGAAAACCCCATGGATAAACTTGAAAACCCCATGGATACAAAATCGTCACAAATCACCAAGAATCAAACACAAATCATGAGCAAAAGCTCTGATACCACTTGTAGGTCCACATGACTCATCTGCAGATTATTCTCGTGACAGGACGTCTCGATAACACGGAGTGCGGAATCCTACCGTGTTAACGTTTGTATACGAATTGACAATAGAAACAGCAGGTAAATAAACTTTTCTTTGTATTCCATAAAAACACAGAGTTTACAAATTCACAGAATACAATCGTTCAAGCCCCCATAGAACAGAACCTGTAAACATCTATATATAGACACAAACCTGCTATAGGAGAACTTAACAAGTTCACCTCTAATAGACTAGGCGAACTTAACAAGTTCGCTTCGCTCCTAAAGATGCTTAGGCGAACTTGTTAAGTTTGCCTCTCTATGAACATATACATAATTTTATCAACAGTTACAAACACATGTCCTAACAGTACTATCAAACTTTTGAAATTTCAATTCTTTGGATAATAAGTCTTTAAATCCAAGAATGGTTAATTTTTTAAAAGATAAAATAAATGTAAAATAGAACAACTAAAAACTAAACTAAAACTGAAGTAAAAATAAAGATAAAATTTGAAATAAAATCTTTTTTGTAATTTTCTTAACACAACTTTCAACAAAGAGCCTTTAGGAAGTTTGCACTTGGATCATATTGTTCTATAGGCAGACCAAGGAACATTTTTCAGCACGTATTTACTCAAACAGGTCTAGTATATTATCAATATTCAAATCCTTATAAACTCATGCTTTAGTATCAAACCTAAGTATTTCACTGTGATTTAAGTTATCATGTTTTGATAGAATAATTTATGACTCAAATGATCCCACACTCATATCTTAAAAACCTGTAATTATGTGACAGTGATTTATGTGAATTCTTGATGAACTTTAATGAACCCATAGCTTATCAGGTAAACTTTCCCTTACTCGTGATCTTTTGAGCACCTAAATAATAACTAATTGAGCATAACTAGCCTGGGTTTATGAGTTGTTCAGGAAATCTCTAACAAAATTTGATAAAAAACATAGCACTACGAACTTACATGTTCAAAACCAGCAAATGCTCAGGGTCATAGCACAACGGAGTTACATGCCTTGACAAGAGATCCCTTCCCAGTCACGTATTCCCAAAAAGAAACATATATACAAGTATATTTATATGTACGCCTTTAGGCATATCTTTTGAATTTATTCCTTGTAGGATCGAGATATTACAAGATGGTTCTGTTTAGTTGATATTGGCGGAAACAATAACAACTATGAAAATGCAACAAGAAACTACAAAGAGAATACTGATAAATTGCACAATGTATTTCACTCTTCAAAGATTACAAGTTACAAAGAAAACTCTAACGAAGCAAACATACAACAGAAGATAAATAATACATATAAAGGGAACTTAGAATAAGAACAGACGCTTGATTCTAAGGATCTGATCAAACACAGATCGTTGTTCTTGTACAAATAAAAGCTAAAGTACAATTGGAGGACAACAAAAAGGTAACTGTAACAAAAAGATAACTGCAAAACAAAAGTCTTCTTAGGAATCTTTGCAAGGGCAATCAGAAGTAGGAACATTGTCTTTTATCATCTGCACCAATAACACTCCTTCTGCTGATAGGTGTGTCAATGTTGCAACAAAAGGTGTCAGTAGTAAAGTCAAAGCTGCTGATGATTTGCGTATCATCAGCATCAATGTTTGATGCTGCTGAGAAGCTTATCAGCAGCAACTTTGGACTTCAGCGGATGAAGCCTATCCACAGCATAGTTGTAGATCAGCAGCAAAGTTTAACTATCCGCATCATAAGCACTTATCTGTAGCAACTTCATTAGTGGAAACTTTGTAGAGTCTGCATCATCCATACTTAGAGAACTTTGTATCCATCAGTCTTTATCTTTACAAACCCCCCTAGACTGATGCTACCAAAAATTTCTACTACCTTTGATCATAAAGTTTCTGCAAGTTCAGGATGATCCTTGCGGTCTCACAGCCTCTTGGGTCCTTACTGGGATTATCAAAAGGAATTTCAGGCAATGATTTAATGTCCCTTCTTGGCATGCTAAAGATAGCCTTGTTTGAACACCTAATCATGTTTCCTTTGACATCAACTAGAGTATATTCATCTTTAGTAGCATTATATAACCATTTGACAAGAGGATAGTGGGATTGGAGTGGTTTAGCATCAATAACAACCTCTTTGCTAGGATTGAAATGATGTTTTATAACTAGTAAGAGGTGTCTCCCACTATCATTGTCAGGCTCTTCTTCTTCACCCATCTCAAGGATTCTTTGTAGATCTGAATCTGTGAGTTGCATAATCTCATCAATAGATGTATAGATTGATCTTTTCTTTTCTTGCACTCCTCTAAAGACTTCGTACCACCCATCTTGATCACTGTAGAACCATAGAACAATCTTCCTTCAATAAGTTGGGCAGGTTGGAGTTTTTTTTTTCTTTTTAGGAAGCTGTTGTTGAGAGGGAGTTGGGTGTGAGGATTTGGACACTTTGGCAGTGGAGGAGTGTAGTATAGGAGAGGGAATAAGTTGGATAGAAGGAGGATGAACCAAGGATTTTTTTGGGCTTCTTTTCTTTACTTTCCTCTTCAGTGGTACTTGCCCTCTTGGTTTGAGTTGTCATTTTAAGTCTCTCCTCTTCTTCCTTTTTCACTTTTCTGTAGAGGGATTGAAGGTTCATGAAACTCATGGGATCTAACCTCTTTTCACTCTCACCTCTTGCCTTGAGAAAGTCAAACATGACCTTTCTCTGTTCATTTGTTCTTTTATTCAAGGCAATGACTTTTCTATGGCTTTCACTTCTTCTTCACCCCTCTTCTTCTTTGCCAGTTCTCCTGGTTGACCCATGTAGGCTCTGTATAGATATTTATTGGATAACTTCTCTAGGTAGTCTCCATCCTCACCTAGATCAGCTAGGGCCTGGATCCATTAACTCCTCATATCCTGGGCCAGCTTGGAGTCTTTAATTGTGAATTTAGCCTCTTTTTCTTTCTATTTTTCTCTTTCTTCATCTTCTCTAGCAAACTGTTCCTGCAGCTTAAGTGCCAATGCTTCATCTTCACTGATTTGAGTGGCAACAGGAACTTGTATTTTTGTTGAATCAGGAGATCTTGTAGCTTTACTGATCTGCTGCTCTCTAAAGAGCATGGCAGCTTTTCTCTCTTGATCCTTTTTGATCTGTTTCATCTCTTCCTCCTCTCTTTCTCTTCTTCTTCTTTCTATTTCTCTCTTCTCTTATTCTAACTTCCTCACTACTTCATCTGTCATAATCCATTTCCCATTGTCTTTGTTGGATGCCTCTGCTTCTACTTCATTAACCACAATAGTTGATGAAGAATATGCTATTGAGGACTCAGCATAGGCTTCATTGGCAATTTGTACAGTAGACTGGGGAGGAGTATTGTCTTTTTCATGAGTGGGTGCAGACTCCCACTCCTGTATTACTTTCATTGGAGCATTGTGTGCAGAGAGTATGGCAGTATTGAGCACATCTTGGGGAGAAGAAGGATGTGACACAGATAAGTCTGGTGATTCATCTAAAGCTATCCATCAACCATCTTGTAAGAAGGACTTAATAATAAGCATCATATCTTTACTTCTTGGTGAATTGACGGCATAGATTTGTGATCTTAACAAAAAGACTTTGAGAAGGAAGTCAGGATTTTGCAGTAGGACTTCTTGGATGTTGTTGAGCTCAATAAATGATCCATCACTCAGAAAAAATTTGATTCCTGAAGGCATAGTGTTAGACCATCCATAGATTTCAAGACCTCTGACTGCTTCATTGTATAGATATCTCCTTAATTTCAGAACCTGCTCATCAGTTAATACTATGTTCTCAGTCAGCTCTAGCCTTTCATTCACTCTTACTTGGGCTGCACTGGAGGACTCTGCTTCTTCTTCCTTAATGCAGGGATAGGAAACCTTCTTAGCTTGTTGAAGAAATCTCTCAAACCTACTTGGCTTGTTAATACTCTGTTCTCACTTAGCTCTAGCCTTTGATTCACTCTTACTTGGGCTGCACTGGAGGACTCTGCTTCTTCTTCCTTAATGGAGGGATAGGCAACCTTCTTGGCTTGCTGAAGAAATCTCTCAAACCAAGGCATGTTATCTTCCATTAGATCATGGAAACGGTCAATAGCAAGCATGGCAGAGAGATCCTTAGATGTATTGATGCATTCAGTAGTATGCAAAGCTAAGATGTCAAGCACATTCAGGTTGTCCCAATCCAGTTCTACTATCCCAGAGAACTCCCATCCAATCCAGAATCTCTCAGACAGACCATCATACCCCCATGATAGGATGGAATCAAACTCCAAGTTTTATGCTATTAAAGGGTACTGGTGGGATATGACTTGTCTTAGATGTTGGTAGCAGCTTCAAGCACTTGGACTGTGGGGAATGCTTCTTCTTCTTCATTCTCAATACTTCATCTACAGCCCTGGCAACTAACTGCAACTTCTCAGAGATATCTTCCTCTTCATCTCTGGAGTCTTCCCACTCAATCTCTTGAACTTGAACAAAGGATGGCTTGAAGATTGTTCTTTGAAATTCCTCTTCTTCTTTGAACCATTTATCCAAGCTATCATCATCTTCCTTAGAAGTTTTCTCCCCTTTTTTTGGTTGCATCAGTCCATATAATTGAGTATGTTTGAGTTTCCACTGATACAAGGGAAGGAGAAGATATGATGGGACATCTGTGGGACTCATGCATAGAGACTAGATGTCTTAGTTTAGACACTTCAGCCTCTAGTAAGGCTACCCTGGTAGTTAATTCCAAGTTTTCATGTTTTTGTCTATCCTCATCCACATATGTGGAATCCTTGGAACTAGATGGGGCCTTAGGCCTAGCCTCTACCTCCCCACCACCCTGGTTTTCTTGGCTCCCGGGATTCCTCTGAGTGAAGAATGTTTCAAATGAACTTCCTCACTGTGAGTTGCCATGGTTGGGACTTAGTGATGTTGTCACTATCCTCCTAGTCAATTGATTGACCAGAAGTAGTGACAGCCTCTTCCATGTTCACTCTTTCAATACTCATAGAGTGATCCTTCTCATGTGATGAACTTGGGCTGGGTACATTGGCGGCTAAGTAAATCAGTACCTTCGTGATAGTGGTAGTTGGAGAAGGTACATCATCTTTACTAGGTGCCTCTGCATTTAAGTTCAAAGAAGAAACGAAATGTATGGGCTCAGGGGGATTCTCTATGGACTCAGGATTTAGTCATGATCCTAATAGGGATCCTTCCAAGGAAGTCTCCCTAGTGTTGTGGCTATCCTTTATGATATTCTCATCAGAGTGTTGTGACTCTAGATGGGGGCTTTTAGGATGGGATTGGGCCTCTGAGCCAAGAATAGAAGGATTCTTCTTGCTCTTCTTTCTCTTCCTGGTATACCTTGCCTCAACTGGGGCCCTTTGTCCCAGTTGGGCATCAAGTGCAGGGGTAAGTATTTGTTGTACCTGTACACCCTTAGTAGGCTGCATAGGGGTTCAGTCAACATAAGTAGAGAGTGTAGTTTTAGACTAGGTGCCTCTGTCACCCTAGGTATGTTTAGCATTGTAGGTAACAATGGAACATTGACCCCTGACAACTTTTCTGAAACAGTTCTCATGCTTTTGAAAATATTATTTTTGTGTGCCCCAACCATGTAGATTCTTACAGATTTTGTTAAATTCTTTAGTCATAATTAAAAACTTCCTGCAAGAATCTGGGGTACATGTAGAAAGTTTGTTTTGCCCCTTCATGAAGGTTATATCTCAAACCTTCAAAAAATGAATGATAGAAGTTGAAGGGTAAGCTATTTACCAATCCATGGACTGCAGATGCATGTCCAGAATTCAGTTGATGCCATCCACTCCTATTTTGGGATATGCATTGAAGAAGAGTGTGGCATAGGTACTTCCTTGGTGGACCTAGCAAGGCTTTCTCTATTGTGTAATCCTTTTGATTTCCATTATACCCAATGGATACAAAGGTCCTCATGTAGTCAGCCTATGAGTATGAGTTTGCACTACCTTCATCCTGAAGTGTGATATATTTTCTAAGAGTTGCTTCAGTGATAGTGATGTCCTTTCCATCTACCTTGGCTTTGATTTGGGAAATCTCCTGTCGGTGGAGTAGGAGGCGGAGTTCCAGAAATCTTCCATGTGCGATATGTAGACAATGGGGTTGACTGTTAGAGCAAAATGTATCTTTGATCGACACAGGAAGTCGATCATGTCATCAAAACCTTCCGATTTCTTTCTCTTCACCAGGTATGCCACAAGGTTGTGGTATGTTGAAAATTTGTCATTAGGATTTTTGATATCAGTGTTTGCCATTTTGATGATGCGTGGAAGGAAGTTAGAGATTTTGAAAGTTGGTTATTGCAGGACAAAGCTTTGAATGCGAGAATGGGGCAGAGAAAAGATGGAGAGTTAGGTCAAAATTAAATATGAAGAGGTGAAGGAGGGAATTTGATTTTGTTATAATGGAAGGGTTTGAGGGGTTTGAGCAACGGTCACTTGTACCATACAAAAAGGAACAACGTAGGTACTGTATCTACAGTGACGCTACAATTATACTGTTTTACAGTTGTACTGCACTGTAGCAATCATGGTAAAGACTGAGAATGAATTTATACAGCGGGTAAAAGTTAATTTGAACCATTTTTACCCATCCGCAGCAAGATTGGTTGCTGCTGATGGATATAATGGTCCGTAACAAAAGGTGTTCATGTGGATGGCCTAAAGTAATCAACAGCAAAGGCTTTTGCTGTCGATGACTAATCCTATCAGCAGCAAAAATGTTTGCTGCTGACAGATGAAGTTATTCGAAATGACTCAAAATATTTTAAATTTTCAGTAGGATTTTATTAAAAACAACAAGGAAAGACAAACACATTTTTATTTTTAAAGAAGGATTTTTTCAAAGTTCATCATACCAATGAATTCAACTAGATATTTAAATCTAGCTTCATCAAAGGCTTTAGTGAATAAGTCAGCATATTGCTTATTGGTATGAACTTTGGTTAAAGTAATTCTCTTTTTCTCAGCTTGATCTCTAATAAAGTGATACCTGATGTCAATGTGTTTTGTCTTGGAGTGCTGCACAGGATTGTTAGTAATTGAGATAGCGCTCTTGTTGTCAATGTGAATTGGAGTTGTCATGAATGTCACTCCATAGTCCAACATTTGATTTTCAATCCATTTCACTTGAGCATAGCAACTTGAAGTTGCAATGTATTCTGCTTCTGTTGTTGATGTTGACACACATGCCTGCTTCTTGTATTGCCAAGAGATAAGTATTCCTCCTAGAAATTGACATCTTCCTCATGTGGACTTTTTGTCCAAGTTTAAGCCTCCATAGTCACTGTCAGTGTATGCATATAGATTGAATTTTTCATTTTTGTGATACCATAGCCCCAGCTTTGGAGCTCCTTTTAGGTACCTAAAAATTCTCTTGACAGCTTGGACATGTGAAGTCTTTGAAGCTGCTTGAAATCTTGCAGATAAATACACTGCAAACATGATATCTGGTCTGGATGTAGTTAGATACATGAGTGATCCAATCATTGCCTGTATTGATGTTGATCAGTGTCTTTACCATTTTTGTCTGGGGATAATTTATGGTTCACTTGAATTGGGGTCCTTGCAGCAGCGCAATCAGCCAGCTTGAATCTTTCCAGAATGCTTTTGACATATTTGGAATGGGTGATGAAGAGTCCATTTTGAACTTGTTTGACTTGGAGACCCAAGAAGAAGTTTATTTCACCCACTGAACTCATTTCAAACTTTGAATGCATGAGGGTCTCAAAGTATTTCCATAATTTCTTCTTTGTTGATCCAAAGATAATATCATCAACATAGATTTGCACCAGTAGGATCTCTCCCCCTTCATCTTTGATAAACAAAGTCTGATCAATAACTCCTCTTTTGAAATTGTTGTTGAGTAGATATCTTGACAGTGTGTCATACCAGGATCTTGGGGCTTGATGTAACCCATATAGAGCTTTCTCTAGTTTAAATACTTTGTCAGGATGTGAGGGATCTACAAAGCCAGGAGACAGTTTAACATAGACTTCCTCACCAATCTTCCCATAGGGAAAAGCACTCTTGACATCCATTTGATAAACAATGAAACTCTTGGATGCAGCATATGCTAAGAAGATTTTGATTGCCTCCAGCCTGGCAACAGGTGTAAAATACTTCATCATAGTCAATTCCCTCTTCCTGAGTGTAGCCTTGAGCTACAAGTCTTGCTTTATTCTTGATCACAATCCCTCTTTAATCTTGTTTGTTCCTAAAGAGCCACCTGGTGCCTATAACAGTTTGACCAGGTGGCAGATCAATAAGTGTCCATACTTCTTATCTATTAAATTGTAGCAACTCTTCTTGCATTGCTTCAATCCAGCTGCTGTGCTGCAAGACTTCATCTATTTTCTTTGGTTCAACTAGAGACAGGAAGCAAGAGTAAAGACATATATCTGCTTCATGAAATTTTATTCTTGTCTGAACTCCTTGTTGAACTGAACCAATGACATTCTCTAGAGGATGTTCTTTGTTAATTCTTTGAGCTGGTACAACATCAATTTGTATGCCTTGGTTAAGGTTGCTTTGGTTCTGATCAGGATCCTCTTCAGTGGTGTTTACAGATGTGTCTTTAACATCATCAGATGCAATACCCTCATCTGCAGCAGGTGCCTCTATGCCAGCTGCGGAATGATCACTAGTATTATTTGTATCATCAGGTTCAGAGATGTTGTTGCTTGTGACATTTGAGCTACTTGTTCTGGCTTCACTTGCTTCAATGGCATTGGCAATAGAAGGGGGATCAATAGATGGTCTTTTGAGTCTCATGGAAGGACCATAAAAACCCAATCTGTAGTCATCATCCGAAGAAATGGCTTTCTCTTGTGAAGATGAAAAATCCATATTTGAAAAGATGAGAGGCTCAAAAACTTGAGAGAATGAATCTATATCAAACATCCAGTCTATTACTTTTCCTTGTTCACATTGAATGTGTTCCCTGCATTCCTCATTTTTCGATTCTTCAATGATCCTTTTCTAGTGTTGAATACTCTATAGGCTTTGGATTGAGAGGAGTAACCCATAAAGCATCCTTCATCAGATTTTGCACCAAATTTTCGAAGAACTCCACTTGAAATAAGAATGGTACATGAACTTCCAAAGGGTTTAAGGAAGCCAATGTAAGAAATTATGTTGAACCATAGTTCATAAGGTGTTTTATTGAAAGGTTTGACAATGAGAACTATGTTTTGTACATAGCAGGCTGTACTTACTACTTCAGCCCAGAATGTAAGAGGCAGCTTTGAGTCAGCTAGCATGGGTCTAGCAGACTCAATTAGAGTTCTATTCCTTCTCTTTGCAACACCATTTTGCTGAGGAGTTCTTGGGGCACTGTACTGTCTTCGAATACCTTTACCTTCACAAAAACAGTTCAAGGTTTGGGTTTTAAACTCTGTTCCACCTTATTATCTTAACCTTTTGATTGCTTTTATTCTCAACCTTAAAAATGAAGGATTTGAGAGCCTCAGCAGTTTCACCTTTAGTTCTCAAGAAATACACCCATGAGAATCTGGTATAGTCATCAGTTATCACCAGACAATGTGACTTCTTTCCCATAGACATGACATTTGTAGGAACAAAAAGATCCATGTGTAGCAACTGTAGTGGAGTGTCATTTGAGTTGATTGTCTTGTGCTTGTGAGAACTCTTGTGTTGCTTCCTCTTTAGACATGCTATGTAGTGATCTTCAAGTTGGATTACCTTATCAGGTAGCCCTCTGACTAGATTTCCTTTGCCCAACTTGTTGATTGTTTTAAGATTTACATGACTTAATCTTCTATGCCATAGAGCAGATTCATCAACTGAGGCTTTGGATAAGAAACAAGACACACTACCTGATGGTGCAGACTTGTTCATATCAAGCACATAAAGATTGTCTTTTCCTGCAGCAGTCAGTAAGATCTTCTCTGGAAGGGGTTTACTTAAACCAGGGGATAGCACAAAACATTCTTCATCTGTGAACAGCATCCAATGCTTTTGATCACAGATTAATGACACATTCATGAGATTGAACTTTAATTCCTTTACAAAATTCACCTTTTCAATACTCATTCTTTCATTTGACACGGTTCCTTGTCCAGTGATGTTACCTCCCTTTGAATTACTTCCAAATGCAACATATCCACCTTAAAAATTTCTGAAGTCTAATAGATGGACCTATTGCCTGTCATGTGCCAGGAACAACAAGTGTCTACAACCCAGGTGTTATCCTCGTTACCTGGTTGTTCCTACACATGAGAGAGTTGTAGTTAAAATAGGGGACCCAAGAACCTGCAGACTTGGGTGAGACATTTGACTTAAGAATAAAATCATCAGTAGGTTGGCATTCAATGGATTCGATGATGATGCTTTGATTTGATGAAAATTTAGGCTTTGCTTTACATGTTTGATAACCTTTGCTTTTCCTTTAGAACTATCAGCAGCAGATGTTACTTTTGCTGCTGATGGTTCTGCTATGCTCTTGATATAGCTAGACTTATACTGATCAACAGCAAGTTTTACTTGTTTAGTGATTGCTGACTTCTCATTCTTCTTCTTCCTATTGAAGATGGGTTTTTCTGTGTGGATTCTTCTATAGATAGGTTTTTGTCTATCAGGTGTGATCTTCACTATTGCTGCTGGTGTTTGAAGTTGAGAGATTGAATTTATAATTTGCAGCAAAGCGGCTGATTCACCACAGATGATGCAAGATTGTTGAGCTCTTGTGGTTTTTGTAATAGCAGCATTTCTTGGTGGGGACATGGACTTGCTGAATTGATTTGATCTTGCTTCATAGCTTCTTACTTTCTTGTTCTTGTTGTCTTCTCAAATGCTTGTCGCTTGAGATTTCTTTGCTGCTGAAGATAGTAGTAGCAGGTGCTTGCTGTATGATTGTATTTTCCACATACAAAACACGATTTTGTAATTTTGTCTCTCTGAAAATACACATAGTCCTTTCCTTTGAACATATCCTTGAAGTTCCATGGATAATTCTTGTTATGTTCAAAAGTAGCTTCTTCTAGGGTTTTCTAAACATATGGCTTTCTTTCTTCAGGTGAATGACAGATGTCAAACACTTTCTTTTGAGGATTTGTGGCCTTTGAGGATTGTGCTTTTTCAATGATCAGCTTTCTTCCTTGAGGAGGATAGCTGATCTTGATCTGTTTGGTTGGTTTTACCATAGGGATGGATGGAATAAATGTACTTAGAAATTTGGTTTGAATCACTTTCCTAGTTTTGGTGGTTTTTAGGATTACTTCATTGATTGGAAGTAAGGGAGCATCAATGTTTTCTGAGGAATCTGAGCATGTGGAGTCAGACTCTATGGAGGTACTACATTCTTGCACATAAATGTTTTCCTTAGTAGGATCAAGGTTTCGGTTTGAGGTTTAAAGATTGTTGAGATTGAAATTTGGTTCATGAATGGTTACATAATCACTAGGTGGTGGAACAGATTTGTACTGTTCAGCTTGATATCCAAGACCAGCAGTCACCCTTTCATGGATTTGAGCATCCAACAATCATTGCAATTTTTTGATGCAAACTCATATTTATCAACATGGACCATTTGATTTGCCAACTCATCTCTTGTAGCTTTTAACTTAACCAATAGATCATCAATCTGAGTTTCAAGATTAGTTTGCCCATGTTTTAATGATGAAATCTCTTTCTTAAGACAGTTAATCTTTTCTTTATAACTATTTTCAACCTTTTTAAATTCAGACTTCATTTGATGAAACTCTTCATTTTGATCTATTAAATTTTGGTTATGTTTTCTATAACCCAGAACATTTTCAATGCAAGCTTGAGAGCAAAGATGTTCATATACCTGAGGTCGAATATCTGTGGTGTCAACCATGAGAGCTTGGTTTGTAGCAGCTATTTCTTCACATTGAAAGCTCCAATCAAATTCAGTTGTTCTAGCCGGATGAGTTGCACAAACAGCAGTTTGAGCCAGTTGAATGTTTTGACCTGCTTGACCTTGTTGAGCTTATCTTGGTTGTGCAGCTGCTGGATTTACATTTGGAGCCTTGCATTCTCTAGCAAAATGACCAATTTGACTACAGTTGTAGAACCTTAACTTTCTTTTGTCTAAACCAACTCTTGTATTTGGATTGTTGCTTGGAATTGTTCTTCCAGTTCTTAAATAGAACTATTTTGCTCTATGTGACAACATGGCAGATGAATGTTGTATATCCATTTCTTCTAAATCATCTGGATGAAAGTACTCCAGATCTTCCTTGATAAAAGACATGTTTGGGGTGTCAGAAACAAAGGAAGCAGGTTTTTGAGGAGGTGCTTCAAGAAGGAAAGGAGAATTTTTCACTTGAGAGTTGGGTGTTTATGGATGTGTGACAATGGGAGGATAATAGTTGCTTGTACTTTACGGTGTATGGTCATAGTGAAGTGCAGAGGAGGTGGTAGATGATGAGGGTGTAGATGCAGATGGATAACCTGATTTTCTTTCTCTTGCTTGATTCATTTCCAACTCATATGTCTTTAACATGCCAAACAACTCTGTCATGGTGAGAGTCTTCAAATTCTCAGTTCTTCTAATTGACACTGTATAAAGTGTCCAGCAGTTTGGAAGAGATCTGATGAACTTCTTGACAATATCTTCATTTTCAAGCTTGGCTTTGGCACACTGCAACTCACTAACAAGATAGGTATACCTGTTATATTGTGTTGTAAGAGACTCACCATCCTTGTACACAAATTTTTCGTACTACTGCTTGAGTATGTCTCTTCTATTTTCTTTCACTTCATCAGATCCAGCAAACATCTTCTCAAGAGCTCCCCATAGGTCCTTATTAGTTTGTATTCCTTGAAGCTGTGAAAAACTTCATTTGGTAGACACATTTGGATGGCTCTTAGAGCGTTGAAGTCTACCTCCATCTTCTTGATGTCTTCTTCAGAGAATTTTAAAGCTTCCTTGGGAACAGATGGACCTGCAGAATCTGCAGAGGCCACCATTGGTACATAAGGACCTTCAATTATAGATCTCCACATTCCATATTCTTGATAGCAGAAGAAACTTTCCATCCTATTCTTTCACATATCATAATCTTCACCAGGCACCTGCCTTGGTGGTCTATGAAGGCTTCCAATGTCATCAAAACCAGTATTCTGTGCCATACTATGAGTAGATGATATAGAGATAACAGAAACAGAACAAGAAAGTGATCAACCAAATGTTAGTTTGTTTGATCTGAGGGCCAAAGCTCTGATACCACTTGTAGGATCGAGATATTACAAGATGGTTCTGTTTAGTTGATATTGGCGGAAACAATAACAATTATGAAAATGCAACAAGAAACTACAAAAAGAATACTGATAAATTGCACAATGTATTTCACTCTTCAAAGCTTACAAGTTACAGAGAAAACTTTAAGGAAGCACACATATAACAGAAGAGAAATAATACATATAAAGGGAACTTAGAATAAAAACAGACCCTTGATTCTAAGGATCAGATCAAACACAGACCGTTGATCTTTTACAGATAAAAACTACACTACAATTGGAGGAAAACAAAAAGACAACTGCAGCAAAAAGACAACAGCAAAACAAAAGTCTTATTAGGAATCTTTGTGTTATGGGTTGAATTTCATGCAGGATCCTAAATTTTGTTTACTCCAGAATCCGAAATCCTGGTAACTTCGGTATCCTGAATATTAATGCTATTAACGGCTATTTATCCTCTATTTCTTTTATATGCGTAGGTAAAACGTGTTGACTCGTTTATTCCTGAAGAATCGGGCGAGAAGTCAAATAGAACATGTAAAACTTGCGAGAGAAGCTCAATAACGATCATATTTGAAGACCGAGTAAAGCTCTGGGATCCTCAGAAAGTTAGTTAGGATCATTTTTTGTATTTAAACAGCAGCTTGAACGATTAGCAACACACACGATTACACTTAGCAACATACAACAGTCGTACACACTCTGAAACACTTAGTATTCGATCATTCGCTGCTCACATTTGTAATCATTTTCATCGATTTATACAAGACTAGGAGGCAAGTGACTTTCGGTCACTTCCCGAGGTTTTATGCCGGCAATCCTTAGGGATTAAGGGCTTTCCTAGTAAACACTCATGTCGTTTTATTGTTTTATACACTTTGTTCATCACGAATCTTTCAAGCACACTACCTCACTTACGAAATTTGGTTACAAAGTTAGTTTATATATATTTTACCCAAAATAATTTAGCACCCACCGTGGCGCAAGTGGTGTTTTTCATCTTTAAATCTTTGCTAAAATTTGTGTTCAATCACTATGTTTCAAAGCTAATTTCAAAAATGTCGTCCCAATCCAAAAATATTTCTGTTTCTGCTCCGTCTTCGACCTCTGGGTTGGTCAACTCTATTCCTCCTCCTCCATTTCAAAAAAGTGTTAATCAGCTGAGGAAAAGTACTTCTGCGGGTTTTTCGGGATCCGAAATACCTACTGGTGGACCAGTGCTCGTATCAAACAATGATATTCTCAATTTTTTCTCGGAAATGAAACAACAAATGGAACAACAGAGGAAGACTAACCAAATGCTGTTTCGGGAGATTGAGAAGGTTAAAGAATCAAAGAATCTAGTGGAAGTGACGACCCCGCTGCAACCAAGGATCTTGGATTTTAATTACTTAGGATCCTCAGGAATTCATAAGGGAGACTTCCTTCCCATGTAAACAGGGATCACTGTAGTTGCCCCTACCCCGGCTATTAGAGTTACGACAAATCAGGATCTTGGAGTTACTCCGGGATTCGATCTGAAATCCTGAGAACGGTAACACGTTCAATCAATTTTAAAATACTAACGAATTTTTGCAGGAGACAGGAATCACTCCGTCCATGGCCAATGAGTTAAAGAAGTTGAGAGAGATGATCTCCAATGTCCAGGTGTGGTCCAACCTATACCGTAGATGTCCTCTACTTGTCACAGGATCTCCAGATTTTCTCCACCGATGTGTAATGCTGAGATCCCCAAGCGCTTCCAGACTCCTAACATGAAGTTGTATGATTGAACCACAGATCCTGAGGAGCATGTTATGCAGTACAAGGAAAGGATGGAAATAAAACCCATTCCCCTGGACCTAAAGGAAGCCTGCTTATGCAAAGGCTTTGGTTCTACCTTAACAGGATTAGCCCTTAAATGGTTACTTAACATTAAACCTTATTCTATTACCTCGTTTGCTCACCTAATCAATTTGTTTAACAAACAATTACCTGGCAGTAGAAATTTTAAAAGGTTAACAAGTGACTTATACAGGATAACTTAGAACAGCGGAGAGTCGCTTCGGGATTATGTCAGCAAGTTTGGTCGGGAATCCCTAGATATCCCGAACCTTGATGTTGCTACTGCAGTCCAGGCATTCAAGATGGGACTACAGAAGATTCTCAATTTTACGAAGACCTTGTCATGAATCCATGCAGGAACCTTGATAAAGTCAGGAACCGGGCATTGAGGTTTATTAGGCTGGAAGATGATAAAAAGATCCCGCAAAGGGTGAATGCTCCGACAAGCTACACTCAACCCAACCGGAAAGCTGAACCTACACCTTTCAAGTCGTACAGATCCAAGCCATATTCTAAGCCTGACAATCTTAGGATAAACACTGTAGAAGATGACGAGGATGAGGAAGAATATCCTAAGTTTTCTGAATACTGTTTTTCTCTTGATACAACTGGTTTGCTATTTGTTATGCATGATTTTGGATAAAAATCCAGATCGCCTCGCAAATTTGAGAAGGGTACAGGTTAGAAGGACAAGTCCAAGTGGTGTGCTTTCCACGAAGACTTGGTCACATGACGGAAGATTGCATTGCTTTGCGAAAAGAGATAAGCTACCTCTTAAGCAAAGGGTATCTCAAAGAAGTTATGGGCAACGGAAAGAACAATTCTAAGGATCATGACAGGATCCCACAAGAGCAAAATCCCCGCCACCGGATGCCAAGGTAATAGGTTTTATATCTGGTGGATCTGATATTTGTGGCACTTCTTACTCTGCAGCAAAAAGGAATGCCAAAGAAGCGAAGACAGAAAAATGGGACAGGCCTTTCAGAACCTCCAGCTTAACTGAGGAAAAGGTGATCTCTTTCGACGAAGACGACAAGGATGACGTACAGGATCCTCATCATGATGGTCTAGTAATCACTCTATATATTGTGAACCACTTCATCCGAAGGATACTGATTGACGGTGGGAGCTCGATTAACATAATTCAGCATGAAGTCCTGAAGAAAATGGGGATCCCGGATTATGAAATTATTTCAAAATCCTCAGTGCTGGTATGATTCAGCGGAGAAGTCAAAAACACAGTAGGAGAGATAAAGCTACCGATATATATCGAAAGGGTAAATGTTGTACAAAAATTTTGTGTAATAGATTCTTTGTCTTGCTATAATATCATTCTAAGAAGGCCATGGATACACGACATGAAGGTGGTACCCTCAACATACCATTAGTGTGTCAAGATGCCGACCCCTTGGGGGTAAGTGGAGATTAACAGTGATCAGCAAGAGGCTAAGGATTGCTACACTTCTTCGATGAAAGCCTCCGCCAAAACCAAGCAAGCATAGCAATTAAAGAAACAAGCCCGAGACATCTTGGAAAGTAAAGAGCAGGATGTTAAAGAAGTATCCTTAAGCACGGATGATCCTGATGTCAAGGTGCTTATCGGAACCAATATCCCCAAGGATATTGAGCAAGATCTTATAGAATTACAAAGAAGCAGAACCTCAACCTTCGCCTGGAAACATGAAGACATGACAACTATCTCTAAAGATATTATTACACATAAATTAGGTGTTGATAACAGTTTCAGGCCTATACATCAAAAAAGAAGAAAATTCGCACCGGAGAGGAACATAGTTATCCAAGAAGAGGTTGAAAAGCTACTAAAGGCAGGAATGATAAGGGAAGTGAAATTCCTAAGGTGGCTAGCTAATGTGGTGGTAGTCCAGAAGAAAAATAGGAAATGGAGAGTCTGTGTAGACTTCACTGACTTGAACAAAGCATGCCCCAAAGATCCTTTTGCACTACCACACATTGAATCTATGGTCGACGCTACAACAGGCCACGAAATGCTGACTTTCATGGATGCTTCATCAGGATTCCAACAAATTCAGATCGAACCCTCAGACACGGAGGATACTGCGTTCATGACTCCTACAGGTATTTATTGTTATATTGATATGCCTTTTGGTTTGAAAAATGCAGGTGCTACATACCAAAGGCTGGTGAACATGATGTTCAAAGAGAAACTAGGGGACACCATGGAGGTCTACATAGAAGACATGGTGGTAAAATAAAAGAAAGTTGAGGATCATCTCAGGGACCTTAGAGAAGCATTTGATATCCTAGACCAGTACAATAAGAAGTTAAATCCTTCCAAATGCCACTTCAGATTGGGGGTAGGAAAGTTCTTGGGCTACATGGTAACCAAGAGAGGGATAGAAGCCAGTCCAGAACAAATCAAAGCGATCATCAACCTAAAATCCCCAGCAAACACCAAGGATGTCCAGAGACTAACCGGTAGGGTAGCAGCACTCAACAGGTTCATATCGAGATCCTCAGAAAAGTGCAAAGAGTTCTACGACATCCTGAGGAAGAATAAAAGATTCTAATGGGAAGAGAAGCATGAACGAGCACTCCAATCACTGAAATAATACTTGTCATCGGCTCCTCTATTAATGAAACCAGAAGACAGCGAACCATTATCCCTATACTTGGTTGTATCCCAAAGCACCGTAAGTGTTGTACTAGTCAAGGATCACGAGGGACAACAACATCTGGTATACTATGTACGTAAAAGTTTCCTTGCAGCTGAAACCAGGTACTCTCATTTAAAAAAAACTAATCTTAACCTTAATAATGACATCCACTAAACTTAGACATTATTTTGAAACTCATGCGATTCACGTTAAGACTAACTACCCTATTAAGTGTGTCTTAAGAAAGCCAGAGATGTCAGAAGGATGGCTAAATGGTCAATCAAGCTCAGCGCCTATGACCTCATATATGAACCTAGAACAGTGATAAAATCTCAGGCACTTGCGGACTTTGTGGCTGATTTCAGCAGTGATATCCTACATGAAGCACATCTTGAAGTTCAGCAATTGGAAGAATCAAGGGATAAGTGGACGTTATTCACTGACGATGCATCAAATGTAAGAGGAACAGGTCTAGGGATCATACTGTAATCGCCACTACGGGACGTAATACCCCAATCCATAAGTTGTGAGTTCCAGGCTACGGACAATGAAGCAGAGTATGAGGCGCTGATAGCATGATTGAATTAACTAGGGATATCATGATCAGGTATCACGAGGTATATGTAGATTCATTGTTAATTGCTAACCATTTCAATGGTTCATATGCAGTAAAAGGTGAGAAGTTAGCCAAATATCTCACAATAGTTAAGCAATTATCCATGGAATTCGAAATTTTTAACATTACACAGGTACCTAGAGAAGATATTACTGAGGCTGATGCCTTAGCAAACCTTGCTTCGGCTCTTAAAATATCATAAGGTACCAAAATAACTATCATACATATATAATTGAGAGGATAAATGAAGTATCCAACAATGAAGAAGAAGCAGACTGTGACAATCCTCAAGATTCAAGGTCCATTTCCAATTACCTTCATCTACAATTATTATTTGAAATAGTCTAGATAGTTATAAATAAGGATATATGGTGCCTTGTTATATAAATTAGTGAATATCTTGCATCATTTACATAAATTAGTTACACTAAATAAAAATTCTATGGTTTTATGTGAACTATGTGATTATGTGTTAATAATGTGTTAGAGCTTTATTGTGAATCACATGAAATTATTATATAGCAAGAAGTCAAAACCCAAACCCATATTTAAAAATAAAAACACTTGAAACACCCAATTAATATTTCTATGACTTTGAAAGTTTTAAAATTTTATAAACTTGATAACCAACACTTGTGTGTCGTAAACTTTATAAAACTCATTTTTATAAAATGTTGTCATCCAAAAACTTGTATGACACAAGTTATCTAAAAGTTTTTATAAACTTAACCCATTAAACCATCTTAATACTTTAGTCTTATACATTTGTATAAAAACAAATTCAAATTTAAAGCCATGCATGACAATTAACCATTAAATGCCACCTATTCCAACACCTCATCTTGCAATGATTATTATTAAATATCAACTCACCCTTTTCCCTTGTTTTAGCCGTAACATACACACACACACTCAACACTTAAACCAAAATTCTCTCCATCCTCTTTCTAAACTCTCCACCTTCTCTCTACTTTCTCTCACATCCAAAAAAACGAAAATGCAAGAAGTTTGAATAAAATTCTGGAGTTCTAAGGTTCTATAGGAGTTTAGTATCAAGCAAGAAAGGTAAAATCATCATCCATGTCTTCATCTTTTCCATTTACACCTTTTGAAACCCTAAAAATCCCAAAACGGATTTTTAACATTTCGATCTTTAATTTTTAAGTTTCTTATCAAGGTTTTGTGTTTAAAACATCATCTAACACATATATAACAGGTTTATATCAAAGAAATTAAGATTTAACAGAAAGATATTCAAGAAAACCCACTTGAAAATTCTTACATTTTCAAAACACACACTTAAAGGTGTTTTGATTTTTGACTTCTATTTGCTATATGTAATGATCATGCATGTTAATATGTTGACTTATAAGAGTATTTGGCTGGAGTATTTGAGGTGTTATATTCAAAATCTTAGTTCAAGCAAAGGTATGAACACAAAAATCTAATCTAGTCATTTATTTAAATCATTCAAACATGCATTGTAAAAAATAGAGTATGAATGTATAAAAAAAAATCATAAACATGATTATAAATCAGTAGGTATATACATTGGATGAAGAAATATGGACTCATAATGTTATAAAAGTTAATTTATAAAATTTATTAACTAATAATAAAGTTGATAACAAATTAGTGAAAGTATCATTCTGTACTTTTAAAAATTATGGGGATTTACACATGGACTGAATATATCATAAAAAGATTAAAAATGAAATTTTATAAGTTCTGGACTTAAATTGATATTTATTTTATTTATATAAATTTATTAAAGACATGAGTTAAAAAATAGTCTTAAACTCATTAAAACCATTAAATAAAGTTATTGAGACTTTGACTTTGATAGTGGAAGTTATGGCATTAATTTGGAGAATTTTTGGATGTTTAAGAATATTTTATAAATTTATTGATTAATATAAATATTAATTTCGTTTTAAATAATTTGATTTTTCTAAAATAAAAATATATAATTTTGTTAAACTAATCAGTAAGTATTAATTGTTAGATTTCTGATTTTATAAAAATATTAAATAAAATGATGATTTGTTTATAAAAGTTGAAATCCTTATATTTAATTTTATAAAAACTAAAAAATGGACTTTTATATAAAAGTAACTTAAAAGCCTTAAAACTCAGATTTTAATGGATTGAATAATAATAATAACTAGTTATTTATCCTAAGGAATCATGTTATTAATTAGTAATTAAATGTAAATGGAAGTTTGTACTAGTATAAATGTAAACTTAATTAGTTTTTTTTTTATTATTTATTTCAAAATATTAATTTTCAATTGACTATGGATTAAAGTTAAATAAAAAGTATTAATAAAGTTAACTAAATATTAAAGATAATATGGAATGTTATTATAAGAATAGACTTAGTTAAAACTTATCTAACATTTTATTAATAAAAAAAGTTAAGTAAATAATAAGTTAATTGAATGGTGATTGTGAAGTTTAACTTTATATTATATAAACCTTAGTAAAGAGACCTAGCTTTATGAATGATTATCTGTTGATACCGTGTATTAATATTTAAAAATACATATACGTGATATAGGGCTCGTTAGGAACTACCGCTGGAATTAAGGTGAGTTTCGCGGCCCCCAATTTACATTTTTTTTACTGTTTTACCGGGGGGGAAAGCTGTTTCAAAAATTATACATTTGCTACTTAAGATACAGATTACATGAGTTTATACGATGATGCCTTAAGTCCCCATTTTATAACACAATCAATTAGCTTAGCGAAGCCGTGGAAAATTGTGAGTAGTACTACTTGGGTAGACACCCCCGTTCAAGGTTGGTCGCGCCAACCGGACTTGTAGGGTCATTTGGACGCATAATTTGTCACTATATGGATGTTCGGCATTGACATTCGATTTAGGGGCGTATATATATTTATAGTCGGAGGATTTGATTGTGGCTCATGGTAATATTATCTTAATATTGATTGTATATTTTCATATATATTTTTGATCAACTGAGATTGACTACTGAATTTAAAATACTTATTTTTAATCGAGTCATAAAAATCTGCGAACTCACCAACTATTTTTATGGTTGACCGTTTTCAAAACATGCTTTTCAGGTAAGAACATTTGAAGAAATGGACAAGTTTGATATTGACCAACTTTTGGAAGACTTATTAAAATATCTATTTTTGGATCTTTGTGTTATAATGGCTTTTGGCATCCTAGACTTTTGGTTTGATAGAATGTAAGTCATGGTTGATATGATTGGGATGTATGTAATGCTCATGTGTTTTGTAAGTTCAACTTCCATGTAGTTGGTTCAATATGCAATGTACCCTTTCAGTATCTCTTATACCTATGTGTTTGATGCACCGCTTTAGTCTCACCTTGCGTTTCCGCCTTCGGCGGGGTGTGACACAAACATACATGATCTTAAACTTAGTCAAGGATCCTAGATTTCACCCATTAAGAAATATTTACAGGATGGTGAGATCCCAAGTGAGGAAAAGAATCACAAAGCTTTTCGCATGAGGGTATCTCGTTTTATAATATTGCACAATGTCTTGTATAGAAAGTCTATTGCAGGTTCATACTTAAGATGCTTGGAGGATCCTGAAGCACATGAAGTTCTGAAAGATATACACGAAGGCGACTGTGGTACTCACACTAGGGGCAGAGCGTTATTTTCAAGGATAATGAGGATAGGATATTACTGGCCTAACATGAGGAAAGATGCTATGACTTACGCCAAAAAAATGTGACGCTTACCAAAGACACAACAACATACTTCACCAACCAGCAAAACCCTTGTATCCAATCATCTCTCCATGGCCATTCATGAAATGGGGAATGGATATAGTCGGAAAACTTCCCAAAGCACCTGGAGGAAAAGTTTTTATGTTGGTAATGACAGATTACTTCTCCAAATGGATCGAATATGAAGCATTCATCCAAGTCAGGGAAAAAGAAGTCATCTCCTTCATTAAGCGCAACATCCTGACAAGATTCAGGATCCCGGCAGAGATAGTATGTGATAACGGATCTCAATTCATTGGCAGGAGAACAACTGACTTCTGTGCCAGTTGGGGAATCAAAATGATAACTTCCACTCCTGTGCATCCTCAATCCAATGGACAAGCAGAATCTAGCAACAAGATCATCATTAACAACCTCAAGAAGAGATTGGGAGCAAAGAAAGGAAGATGGGCTGAAGAGTTACCGTTTGTACTTTGGGCAGATAGGACAACCGCGAAGAACGCAACAGGATAAACCCCATTATCATTGGTGTTCGGTACTAAAGCCATGATCCCTACAGAGATGGTTATCCCTACTGCCAGAACCAATCTCCAGACGTCAAAGACCAACAATGAAGCTCTTGCTCATGATCTTGATACTGCAGCTTATCAGCAGAGGATAGCAAAGTCGTACAATAAGAACATAAGGATCAGAAGATTCCAAGCGGGAGACTTGGTATTTAGAAAGGCATTTCAAAATACCACTAATCCCGGCGATGGAAAGCTTGCATCAAAATGGGAAGGCCCATACTTACTAGATTTGGAAGAAGGCAAGGGAGCATACTATTTAGCCACAATGGAAGGAGATATCTTACCTAGATCCTGGAATGCTGTCCATCTTAAAGCCTATTTTATGAAATTTGGAACTTAAATTCTAACTAAGAATGGTATGTCTTCTATCCCTGATTATTTTCGTATAATTATTACTCTTTATCAAGGTACTGACTTGAGCGTCGGAGGGGTGTTAGCCAAGCTAACACCCACCTTCACCAAGGTTTCATGTTTTGCAGGAAGGATCCTCAAGGGGCCTAACAGAAGATAGAGATTGGCCATCTCTCCTAAGTTAAGGTATCCTGCATACCTTCTAAGGTTTAAAGGTTTTCACCTTTCGAAGTATTGAGTTTAAACACTCCGCCTGTAGCGCACGATATTCAAGTATAGTTCAAGGTGGTGCGACCAATCCATGTAACAGTGTTGGCTATATCTTGAATCCTACGATAGTAACAGACGTGTTATGCCTAAGGTTTTTAGCATTTTCATGCTAACTTATGTATGGCTTGGCCCGCATTTTTTTGGCTTGGCTCATGTTATTCTGGTTTGGCCCACGTTTTTCTGGCTTGGCCCACGTTATTCTGGCTTGCCCATGTTATTCTGGCTTGGCCCACGTTAGTCTGGCTTGGCCCATGTTATTCTGGCTTGGCCCACGATTTTAAATTGTCACCGGTATTTGACACTTATGCGTTAACTCAAGAACTTAGCATCAATATGATGACTCAAGATCCTTAAACGGGTTAAAGATTTATGAAGATCCTGAAGTACAATTACTAAGTCAACGACGTATTTGATAATTGTACACAGGGGACAACCAACTGTTGTTATGTTTCGAACTCAACATCATAATCTGGTAAGTGTGTCTACTTGACTTAGTTCTCAACAAAGGTATGTATTGCTTGTTAATTTCCATTCATAGAAGATTTGAGATTCAAAGGATTGAGTCATGATATGTTTGTAACTGATATTTTATACCATTTATCAAGGTCAAACTATATTTTTCTAAGTCAAAAACCTAAGGTTTTATTTATTAACTATCATTGAGGATCTGATATCCTGAAAATATACCAAAAATTATTCTTTCTGAGGTTTAATTACCTAACAAATCCTAATTTTCTACAAACACAATCAAACATATAACAATCATGGCATGCAGTCAAAAGATACGTGATAACATTTAAAGTGCATGAAATAAAGTGTGTCCCGGGCTTCATCCGAAAAAAGGACCCATCCAACCGAGACACAGATTGTTAAATTGTTCATCTCATCCAGGGATCCCCAAAAGAAAGTAAAAGGAAATTGTTTAACAAACCAACATGAATAAAGTTTAAAGCTATAAATATGACAAACTTAGGGATCAGGCCTTCTCTTTGTGGCCCTCATCGCCCTGACCGCTCGCCTCTGCAGCTTAGTTTACCGAGCCTTCTACCTCACCCTCAGCCACCAATTTGCCCTCGACCACCTTCGGCATTGGCTCTCCACCCAATTCAGTAATCAGCATCTTCCACCCCAGCACATCCCAGTTAGCCTGATCAAAATCCTTTTCGGCAGCCTCTTTAGCCATCTTAACTCTGGCTTTGAAGATTGAAATTGCAGCTGACATTTTATCCTATTCGTGAGAATCTTCAAGATCATGGGCGTGTTGGGCATAAGCATCTTGAAGCTCAGCCTTCACCTTATCAAACTCATCAGTCGCCTCACCTATACTTTGTAGGTCAATAACCATCTGTTTGCTGTCTTCGGCCTCTTTCACCAATGCTTCATGGATCTTAGTCATTTTCTCCAAAGCCTATCACAATAATAGCGTATTAGGATAAGAACAAGATCAGGATCCGGGATGCTGAATGTCACTTACCAAATGACCAAGTGTGTGAAGCCTCTTATGAAGATCAGCATAATCTGAGCATTCGGTGATGGCTAGCTCGACTGGATCGACAAGTTTTCGTTTCTTATGGGATGTAGACTTGGGGCAAGCAGTGGAAGACTCATGTTTGGGAGCTTCTGGTTTGGTAGCCGGGAATGATGGCTAGCCTGCCTCCTTCTTGATGTTTTTTCCATTGGAAAGCATGATCTCAATATCCTCGAGAGCAAATTTAGAGCTTGGTGTGCGAACACCTATTTCAAGATAACAAGTTAGATCAGTACATATCTTATAAACTAACAAAATATTGTGAATTTCTTTTGTCTTACCAGACATTTTCGAGCCTGAGGGATACGTTTCTGAGCTCTCTGCTACCGACTGAGTCTTAACCTTGAAAGTTTGTAGGTCCCTCGGGTGTGGCGGATCGTCACATGCATGTATGTTCCTGAGTCGGACCGGGTGCGGAATACCCGTGACTAGGCGGAGAGTCAAACAACACAAAGTAAACCGACAAGAGAATCACTTTAAACTTTCGTCTATTATAAACACTTGAAGGTTACAGAGAGAAATACTAAGTATACAATGTTTGTGTATATGCCTGCGTACTTGTCTACTGTCAACCTATCCTATTTATACACGACCTGGTCTCTGCGCACTTAGCAAGTGCGTAGGGCAAATTGCTCATGCGTACTTAACAAGTATGTAAGGTATTCTTGTGTACTTGATAACTTATACATACAGACGCTTACAAACAAAAAAATATATATACATGAAAGTACAAAACTAAGACTCTATCCAGAGTGTTTGTCACACGAAAGTGCTTCAAAAAACTTCCCCTTGACAACAGCTCTGGATCCTCTTCGGTCTTAAGTCTTCGGTCTTCATAGCTCTACATCTTTAGCTTCCATCTTCTTCTTGTAGTCAAGGCAAAAATTGATCACCTTTTGTATTTAGAACCAAGGAATTTCGTCCATTCGTCCGTATGCATGCAATACCTGTCTACTAGTGCCTCCAGATCTTTCACAGAGAAATTGATGAAGCAGACTTCATCAAATACTCTGATTAGTTCCCTCGGCACTAAGCATCCACTTTCTGACCGTACCTTTCCTATTGTCACACCCCAACCGACGGCGGAATAATCGGGGCGGGACATGTAGACTGTTCATGAGCACAAGGTTGACTAAGTTGTAATATATTAAACATCAATTTCATTTCAAATAATCCAAACAAAACCAGATCCAAGAAAGAACATAATTGAAATACATAAAATCCTTTATTCAAATTAACTAAGTCCCAAAGCCTATGTGAAGAAAATCTTGATCGAATCACACATTAGTACTTGAAACATGAATAAAATAAGGTCAACTAAAAAGTTGGTGAGCATACACAGGTTTATACATAGATAGCATATAGATTGTAAATAACAAATCCTTACAAGTCATGATAAATAAGGCATTTATGGGGAGCAGCTATTGTGTAACCAAGTACAATCAAACCTTTGTAACTAGCGTGCAAAATTGTGTTGTCGGTAACAATCACCCCAATCTGGGTGGGTTTTTCAGACTAAATAGATCTATCATTGTTGACCGTC
The DNA here is from genome assembly GCA_023525975.1 of Smallanthus sonchifolius. Lineage (NCBI taxonomy): Eukaryota > Viridiplantae > Streptophyta > Magnoliopsida > Asterales > Asteraceae > Smallanthus > Smallanthus sonchifolius. Next base: position 45,677,312 of record CM042023.1, read on the forward strand.
GGCTTGAATAGTTAATGATTGCACATAAATCGCACACAAAAGTTAGCACAACTAGCACTCGGGCATAAAGCTCAAATTGCACACATGAATGTAAAGGTGATTTGTATTTGTGTAGTTTGTGTATATGTAAACAATAGTATTGTATAATGTTCATGTTCCACCCCAAAAAGTGTAAAAGAGTAAAAGGGGCTATGTAATACTCACTTAATTTGAAGGCGTAGCTAACACGAGATACTAGATAGTAACGGGGTCCTCGTAATGCACAATGTTAACCTAGAGTGTAATATGTATTGAATCAATAGTGTGCACAATAGTCTATGTCTATGTCTAAGGTTAAATTGGATGTGTGTATAAGGAATTTGAAGTTGTAGGTGTTAGTGGTTTGTACTTGAATGGTGTTGTATAAAATTTGAGTTTGGAATAACTAAATAATAAAATAATAAAATTATTATTTGTTCACTTAGTTATAAACATAATGTAAGTACTAGGGGTAATTAAGTATAACCTAAACAATTAGTTCTTGTTTAAATGTAAATTAAATAAATAATTGTAACCTTATTTATTTGTTTATAAAATATGTAACTTAGTCATTTAGTTATAAAAATGTATTAAATGTTTTATATTAAATATAAATTTCTTTACTTTATTTTCATAAAGATGTTTAAATCAATTGTGTAAATAATAATTAAGTGTAGGGTTTTAACAATAAATATAGATTAAATTTTGTAAGTTTTAAATAATAAATTTCTATTTATGTTAGAATAGAAATTTGATTCTTTTAAATAACATTAATATAAATCTTTATAAAATCAATTCTTTTTATTAAAAAAATTAATTTGAAATACTTTTTATTTTTAAAATATGGAAATAATTATTATGCCAAGATTTTTCTCACACACACGACCGTGCCTAGGACAAGGCACGATCGTGCTAGAACAACGGGCGCGACCGTGCTAGTTATGGACGCGATCGTGTTGACTAAACAGAATGCATAATTAGGCTGTTCACTAGGCACGATCGTGTCTTGGGCCAGGCACGACCATGTCTAGGATTTTTAAGCACGACCAAGTCTAGCCAAGGGCATGACCGGGTCTGAGTGTGTGAGGCACGACTGCACTGTTATTTGGCGCGACCGGGTCTCATAAAGCACGACCACGCTAGAATGCTAGCGCGACCGTGTCTGTTCCAAAACTGAATCGATTTGACTAATTCTTATATTGTTAATGTTGGAATTCATAGGGCTTTCATCTGTAGGGTTATTACGAGTCTATTAGAATATATTAAATATATTTAAAACGTGTTCAAATCAGGGTTCGATTAAACCATTTTAGAACGAACCCTAGATTCGGGTTCGTGTTAATTTTGCTATTGTAAGCCCATATTAGTTTGGGGCTTTTGATCTATAGACTAAATCGAAAGTGTGGAAGGTTTCAATTACCCGGAAAGGTGATAAATCGATGGCGTACGGATAGAACGAGTTCCGGCAATGACGGGCTTGATCGACGGCGTCTTCTGCTGCAATTCCTGCCAAATAAGCGTGTCCCGCAGTTTTAGAGAGGATCGATAGTACGTTGGCTTGGGAGAATTGCAAATCAAAATGGTGAATTCGATGGTTTCGTGAGAGAATTAGGTGTTTGTGAGATAATTCGACGAAATTAAGTTCATTTGTTGTAATGGTGATGATTAAAGGGTTTAATTGAGTTCGTTAATGATGAAAACGTGTAGAACGGTTATGAAATCGAACGTCCCTGTGATTAAAGGCTACATTTACGTTTCAAATGCTGAGAGGCGCGACCGTGCCCATATGTGTCGCGACCGTGCCAAGGCACCGGGTGCGACCGTTCCAAAGCAAGGCGCGTGACCGTGCCAAACCACTTGGCGCGACCGTGCTAGAACGAAGCGCGACCGTACCTATTAGGGTTTCTGGTTATTTATTTATTAAATCAGTCCTTGAAATTTCAGTATTGACAAATTCGTATCAATATGGACTTATGTAGAGTTTAATAGGATTTATTCGTGTAAAATTTGTGGATTTGCATTGGAACATAGTATTTAATTGTTAGTACAAATAGAACAAGTCAATATACTAGAATCTGGTTTGAAAATGTATCACATTGAACTGAAATATAGATAACAAAAATCAGAAATGTTACAGTATCCCCATGTTGAGGGAATTTCGTTTCAAAATTTAGCTAGTGGAAGCGACGGCATCGGTGAAGAGATGGGGGTACTTGAGCTTCATTTGGTCCTCTCGTTCCCAAGTAAACTCAGGACCACGTTTAGATTCCCAACGAACTTTGACAATATGAATACGGCTTAGCTTGAGCTGCTTGATCTCACGATCCATGATTTCTACTGGTCTCTCAACGAAGTGCATCGTTTCATCAATGTGCACGTCGTCAAGAGGTATGTGGAGATTTTCATCAGCAAGACATTTCTTCAGATTAGACACGTGAAAAGTAGGATGCACATTGCCAAGTGATGGAGGTAAGTTGAGTTTGTAAGACACTTTCCCAACCCTTTCAAGGATCTTAAATCGGCCCACATAGCGAGGTGCTAATTTGCCTTTCTTTCCCAAACGGATCACACCCTTCCACAGAGACACCTTTAGAAGAACAAGGTCACCGACTTGGAATTCCAAGGGTTTTCGTCGTTTGTCGGCATAACTCTTTTGCCGACTTCTCGCTACTCGAATGTTGTCACGGATTTGGATAATCTTGTCAGATGTTTCTTGAATTAGTTCGGGACCGGTGATTTGTGTTTCACCAATCTCGTTCCAACAGATAGGAGAACGACACTTGCGACCATAGAGAGCTTCAAATGGAGCCATGTTGATACTCGTGTGGTAGCTATTGTTGTAAGAGAACTCGATTAGGGATAGATGTGAATCCCAATTGCCACCAAAATCAATTACACAAGCTCTAAGCATATCTTCAAGAGTTTGGATTGTTCTCTCGGTCTGACCATCAGTTTGAGGATGGTAGGCCGTGCTCAAATCCAATCGTGTACCAAGAGCAGTTTGGAGAGATTGCCAAAAATGAGAGGTGAACCGAGCATCTCTATCGGAGATTATGTTTAAGGGAACACTGTGATGGCTCACAATTTCGTCAATGTAAATTCGGCCTAGTTTCTCAACCCGATAGTCTTCACGGATAGGCAAAAAATGAGCAGATTTGGTGAGACGGTTAATAATCACCCAAATGCTATCATAACCACTTGAGGTGCGAGAAGTTTGGTAATGAAATCCATAGCTAAGTTCTCCCATTTCCACACGGGGATTTCTGGTTGTTCAAGCAAACCGGAAGGACGTTGGTGTTCGGCTTTCACTTTGGAGCAAGTTAGACATTTGGCAACATAGAGAGCAATGTCTTTCTTCATACCGGGCCACCAATATTGTTGGCGAAGATCTTGGTACATTTTATCCGCACCAGGATGAAAAGAATAACGAGTCTTATGGGCCTCGTTCATGATAAATGCATGGAGATCATCGCGATCGGGAACCCAAATGCGGTTCAAGTAATAAAGTAAGCCATTGGGTTTCGATTCAAGCTGAAGTTCAACACCACACGACATTTCCTCGTACATGTTACCCTCGGTGACTGAGACGTGTTGAGCTTCTAAGATGCGATTTTGAATGTCGGTTTGAATTCGGGCACAATGAAGCATGACGTGGTCCTTTCGACTCAAAGCGTCGGCTACAACATTCGCTTTGCCGGGATGGTAACGAATCTCGTAGTCATAGTCGTTAAGAAGTTTAACCAAACGTCGTTGTCTCATATTGAGTTCTTTTTGGTTGAAGATGCGTTGGAGACTTTTGTGGTCGGTGAACACCACACATTTCGTGCCATAGAGGTAATGTCTCCAAATCTTCAATGCGAATACGACCGCACCCAATTCGAGGTCGTGCGTCGTATAATTCTTTTCATGAATCTTAAGTTGCCTTGATGCATAAGCGATTACTTTGCCTCGTTGCATGAGGACACAACCGAGACCTTGGTTGGAAGCATCACAGTAGACAACTAGATCATCGTTCCCATCAGGGAGAGTCAAAATAGGAGCATTGCACAACTTTTGCTTGAGAGTTTGGAAACCTTCTTCTTGTTTTGGTCCCCATTCATAAGTTTTACCCTTGTGGGTCAAAGCGGTAAGAGGGACAGCAATCTTAGAGAAATTTGAAATGAAACGACGATAATATCCCGCATGACCAAGAAATGAATGAACTTCGGTGGGGGTCTTCGGGGCATTCCAATTCTTAACCGCTTCGATCTTAGCAGGGTCAACATGAATTCCCTTGTCGTTGACAATATGACCAAGAAATTGAACTTCTTTTAGCCAAAATTCACATTTGGAGAATTTGGCATATAGTTGTTCCTTCCTCAAGAGGTCCAAAACCAACCTAAGGTGTTGTTCATGGTCGGCTTTAGTCTTGGAGTAGATTAAGATATCGTCAATGAAGACGATCACAAATTTATCAAGGTACGGTTTGCACACACGATTCATGAGGTCCATGAAGACCGCGGGTGCATTGGTTAGTCCAAAAGGCATGACCATGAACTCGTAGTGACCATACGTTGTTCGAAAGGCAGTCTTTGGAATATCTTCCTCTTGTACACGGAGTTGATGATAACCAGATCGAAGATCAAACTTTGAGAAGCAGGTCGAACCTTGAAGTTGATCAAAGAGGTCATCAATTCTAGGCAAAGGGTAACGGTTCTTGATGGTAAGCTTGTTGAATTCGCGGTAGTCAATACACATGCGGAATGATCCATCTTTCTTTTTGACGAACAAGACGGGTGCACCCCAAGGTGAATGACTTGGAAGGATGAAGCCCTTGTCGGAGAGTTCTTGGAGTTGACTTGCAAGTTCTTGCATTTCAGAGGGTGCAAGACGGTACAGAGCTCTAGCCACGGGGTTAGCTCCTGGCACAAGATCGATGCGAAATTATACTTGTCGAACGGGTGGAAGACCGGATAGATCTTCAGGAAAATCCCGAATGATGGGAATGTCTTGTATACTCTTCTCTTTGACATCCTTTTGAACAATATGAGCTAAGAAGGCTACGTACTTCTTTCGTAAGTACTTTTGAGCGGTAGTGCATGACATTAATTTAAGTCCTTTGCAAGGCTTTTCACCAAAGACTCTTAATGTTTCTCCCGACGGTAGAGGTATTCGAATACACTTCTCAAAACAGATGACTTCGGCATGATGGTTTGATAGCCAATCCATGCCTATAATGATATCAAAACTTCCTAGTGGAATTGGTCCAAGGTTGATTGGAAATGTATGTTCATTAAGTTCTAGAGAACAGTCATAGATAATAGACTCAATTGTAAGTGAATCACCATTTTCTATTTCAACAGTGAAGGTTTTCTCTAATTGGGATCGTGTCTTTGCAAGTAAGGGTTCAAAGTTAAGTGACACAAAACTTTTATCGGCACCGGTATCAAATAAAATGGAGGCATATTGACTATTGACAAGGAACGTACCGTTGACCACATCATTGTTGGCTTGAGCCTCATTGGCGTTTATGTTGAAAGCACGCCCACGAGCTCCACCTTTTCTAGCATTGACTAACCTTGGGCATTGATCACGGAAATGATTTGGGTCGCCACATTCATAACAAGCACGCCCATTTGCAATAGCGGGAACACCTTGATTAGCCACTTGCGGGTTGGTTCGGTTTGGTGGGTTGACCTGGCCCGTAAGAGCTTTGGCCCTACACACATTGACCGTATGGCCATATGTCCCACGATGAGTGCAAAGGCGACATGGGATGCTTTGGGGATGATGATAGTTGCATATGGCACAAAGCGGGTAGATCCCAACATATGGCTTTTTGACTAGTGCTTGAACCATAGGTGCAGCTTGGTTAACGGGGATAGCAGGAGTGACCATAGCATAGTTTCTAGCCTTTCTTTTCTTATTATTGCGGCAGGGTTCAGTTGTGGCTTCTTTGTTGTGGGTGGGAGGAGTTGTGGTGTCAGAAACTTTCTTTGTGCCCTTTTTAGTAAGAGTCCCCGCCTTCACATGGTTATCGGTTAAGGTAGCGGATAAACGGATAGCATCTTCAAGTGTTGCGGGATTTCTCCCTATGACAGTATCTTGAATTTGCCTAGGTAATCCACCAATATATTTTTCAATGCAGCGGGATAAAGGTGTGACCATGTGGGGCACGAGGAGACTCAACTCATGGAACCGAGTTGTATATGCCAAGTTTTCACCACTATCTTGGGCAAGATCCCAAAATTCGGCTTCGAGTTTCTTTAATTCATTTCGAGGACAGAATTCCTCAGTCATTAGCCTTTTAACCTCATCCCAAGGTAAGGCCATTGCTACATCCACACCTCTATTCCTCTTTTCCCCATTCCACCACGTGAGTGTCCGTTTTTGTAAGACACTTGTGGCATGTCGAACACGAAGATTGTCGGGGCAGTCACTATTGAGAAATGTATTCTCAATACTTTCGAACCATTGAAGAAGTCCCGTAGCTCCTTCAGTACCATAAAACTTGAGGGGATTACATGAGTTGAAATGCTTGAAGGTGCATTGAGATTGGTTGGCACCACCATTACCACCATTTGCCCCATGGTTACCATTGGTGGCACCATTAGCTTGAGTGAGTTGAGTTACGAGTTGTACAAAGATAGTAGCGATGTCAGTGTTAGTGTTGGCCACGGGAGCACGATGGGGAGGCATTCTTCAGATTTTCACAAGGCAAGAAAAGATGTAAGAACTTATGAATGTTATTTGGGTTTAAAAGAATAAGATAACAAATAAAATATTAATTCATAGTTGGGATTGTACTCAAATAGTGATATAATCACTTGAATACTATTACACATTAAGGTTAATTAAGCTCATATAATTTTCAAGGAGACATGCTTTAGCGTATAAGTAAACACTCATCCCGGGAATTCCCAGGAAAGCATACGGGTCCCTCGATTGATTGGGATTTACGCGAAATGCTTTCCTAGACAGAAAACCCAGAATACAGGTGTCACCCTTCCAGATTGCACGTGTCCTCAAATAATTAACAAAGTTTAAAAATCTTAACGAGGGTATAAAAAGTTTTTTTTGTTATTTTTATTTTTTTTTATTGTTTTAGATCCATGAAGTTTCCACATGCTAAGAAGATGTTAATAGAGAAGTAGATAAGAATATTATGAGGTTTTAGGGTATAGGTAGGGATATTGTTTATTTAATTTATTATTTAAGTATAGTCGAATAAGTTATGAATTTCTAATAAGTAAGGTATCAAAAATGAAATAATAACTAATCATAGTAAGCATGTAACACATAGCATGTACCACATATCACATAATCATGAAGCATGGCATAAGTGGGTGTCCTAAAGTTATAGTCTAGGTCAAGGGTGTCTAATAACCTAGTTCCCTATAACCAAGGCTCTGATACCAATCTGTCATACCCCAACCGACGGCGGAATCATCGGGGCGGGACATGTAAACTGTTCATGAGCACAAGGTTGACTAATTTGTAATATATTAAACATCAATTTCATTTCAAATAATCCAAACACAACCAGATCCAAGAAAGAACATAATTGAAATACATAAAATCCTTTATTCAAATTAACCAATTCCCAAAGCCTATGTGAAGAAAATCTTGATCAAATCACACATTAGTACCTGAAACATGAATAAAATAAGGTCAACTAAAAAGTTGGTGAGCATACACAGGTTTATACGTAGATATCATATAGATTGTAAATAACAAATCCTTACAAGTCATGATAAATAAGGCATTTATGGGGAGCAGCTATTGTGTAACCAAGTACAATCAAACCTTTGTAACTAGCATGCAAAATTGTGTTGTCGGTAACAATCACCCCAATCTGGGTGGGTTTGTCTGACTCAATAGATCTATCATTGTTAACCGTCGGCTGGAATAGTTAATGATTGCACATAAATCGCACACAAAAGTTAGAACAACTAGCACTCGGACATAAAGCTCAAATTGCACACATGAATGTAAAGGGGATTTGTATTTGTCTAGTTTGTGTGTATGTAAACAATAGTATTGTATAATGTTCATGTTCCACCCCAAAAAGTGTAAAAGAGTAAAAAGGGCTATGTAATACTCACTTGATTTGAAGGCGTAGCTAACACGAGATACTAGATAGTAACGGGGTCCACGTAATGCACAACGTTAACCTAGAGTGTAATATGTATTGAATCAATAGTGTGCACAATAGTCTATGTCTAAGTCTAAGGTTAAATTGGATGTGTGTATAAGGAAATTGAAGTTGTAGGTGTTAATGGTTTGTACTTGAATGGTGTTGTATAAAATTTGAGTTTGGAATAACTAAATAATAAAATTATTATTTGTTTACTTAGTTATAAAAATAATGTGAGTACTAGGGTTGATTAAGTATAACCTAAACAATTAGTTCTCGTTTAAATGTAAATTAAATAAATAATTGCAACCTTATTTATTTATTTATAAAATATGTAACTTAGTCATTTAGTTATAAAAATGTATTAAATGTTTTATATTAAATATAAATTTCTTTACTTTATTTTCATAAAGATGTTTAAATCAATTGTGTAAATAATAATTAAGTGTAGGGTTTTAACAATAAATATAGATTAAATTTTATAAGTTTTAAATAATAAATTTCTATTTATGTTAGAATAGATTTTTGATTCTTTTAAATAACATTAATATAAATCTCTATAAAATCAATTCTTTTTATTAAAAATATTAATTTGAAATACTTTTTGTTTTTAAAATATGGAAATAATTATTCTGCCAAGATTTTTCTCACACACACGACCGTGCCTGGGACAAGGCACGATCGTGCTAGAACCACGGGCGCGACCGTGCTAGTCAGGGACGCGACCGTGTTGACTCAATAGAATGCGTAATTAGGCTGTTCACTAGTCACGATCATGTCTTGGGCCAGGCACGACTGTGTCTAGGGTTTTGAAGCACGAACAAGTCTAGCCCAGGGCATGACCGGGTCTGAGTGTGTGAGGCACGACCGCGCTGTTATTTGGCGCGACCGGGTCTCATGAAGCACGACCGCGCTAGAATAGTAGCGCGACCTTGTCTGTTCCAAAACAGAATCGATTTGACTAATTCTTATATTGTTAATGTTGGAATTCATAGGGCTTTCATCTGTAGGGTTATTACGAGTCTATTGGAATATATTAATTATATTTAAAACGTGTTCAAAGCAGGGTTCGATTAAACATTTTTAGAACGAACCCTAGATTCGGGTTCGTGTTAATTTCGCAATTATAAGCCCACATTAGTTTGGGGCTTTTGATCTATAGACTAAATCGAAAGTGTGGAAGGTTTCAATTACCCGAAAAGATGATAAATCGATGGTGAACGGATAGAACGAGTTCCGGAAATGACGGGCTTGATCGATGGCGTCTTCTGCTGCAATTCCGGCCAAATAAGCGTGTCCAGCAGTTTTAGAGAGGATCTATAGTACGTTGGCTTGGGAGAATTGCAAATCAAAATGGTGAATTCAATGGTTTCGTGAGAGAATTAGGTGTTTGTGAGATAATTCGACAAAATTAAGTTCATTTGTTGTAATGGTGATGATTAAAGGGTTTAATTGAGTTCGTTAATGATGAAAACGTGTAGAACGGTTATGAAATCGAACATCCCTGTGATTAAAAGTTGCATTTACGTTTCCACTGATGAGAGGCGCGACCGTGCCCATATGTGGCGCGACCGTGCCAAGGCACCGGGCGCGACGGTTCCAAAGCAAGGCGCGTGACCGTGCCAAAGCACTTGGCGCGACCGTGCCAGAACGTGGCGCGACCGTGCCTATTAGGGTTTCTGGTTATTTATTTATGAAATCAGTTCTTGAAATTCAGTATTGACAGATTTGTATCAATATGGACTTATGTAGAGTTTAATAGGATTTATTCGTGTAAAATTTGTGGATTTGCATTGGAACATAGTATTTAATTGTTAGTACAAATAGAACAAGTCAATGTACTAGAATCTGGTTTGAAAATGTATCACATTGAACTGAAATATAGATAACAAAAATCAGAAATGTTACACCTATCACCACAGCCTCGCCCGTTTTTGGATCTACGTACCAGTACCATATGTCACCGAGGATATCCTGAGATAACTTGCTCAGGGGAATCTTGGTTTCACATAGCACTGGCTTGTATACCAATTTCTTTAAGTATTTCTTAGTTACAGGATGTCTAGCTTTCTTATCCTTGACTCTCTTGGGCACTTGAGGCTTGAACACTTCAAACTTCCCAGATCTTGCTTCCCGCTGTAGAACCTGCCACAAACCCATCGCCACTGCGTGATTTGAGTGACCCAGCAGCTCTCGGTTTGCAGGGTTCACAAGGCCGTATTTAGGTAAGGAGTTGAATGCTTCACTGGTTGGTTTCAAGTATTGAACCCCCCAGATCGTTTGATTGCGAACAACTGCTTATCTTCCTCGAACCTTACAGACAAGATCATCCCTGTTGCTCCTTGTTTGTCTATGATAGAAGTCTTTTGCCAAACAGGAGATGTAACCTTTGATGAACTAGCAGGCATATCTTTATCTTTCGGTGCCTCTGGATCCACAAGTGTAGGGTCAACTGGGGAGGCTTCAGTCGATGCTTCAACGTTACTAGCAGTGTCGACTGAACTTGTGTCGAGCTGAGATTCAAAGGATGGCACTTCAAAGATCTCACCATCTTCGAACTCATACTCTCCTTCCCCGTCGCCCTTGGGAACTTCAATAACTACATCCTCATCATCTTCATCCCAATCATCACTAGAGTCGATCTCTCCTTCTTCAAGATTGTAGAGAGCATCGATCTGTGCTTCCTTGAAATAGTCAGGCTCTAAGTATAAGATCTCCTCGTCAGATAGATCCTTTAGAACATCAGCTGCTGACTTTCCTTTGTCACCACCAGAGGGATCACCACCTTCATGATGAGTAGACTCTCCCTCAGCCATTGGAATAGCAGAAATAGGCACGATTGCTAAAGCTCGACTTCGGGATCCTTGTCTTTGTCATCATCCTTAGTCAAATCAACAGGATGACACGGCTCATCACCAGTAGGTGTTGATGTCTTATCTTTCTCTTTCTCTTTCTCCCCCTAAGCATCAAGCTTCTTGGTTAGATCAGCAATTAGTTTGACCATCAGTTCATGCTCTTTCTGCTGCATATCAAACCTCAGCTCAAGAGACGACCTGTGTCCCAGAATCATATTATTTGTCTTGACTAGAAGCTCGTTCTGGGCCATTACATTCTTGAGTCTCTCGTCTGTCCCCGTTCTCTGGCTTCTTAGAATTCTAACTTCGTCCACCAACGAATTAATCTGTTCCTGTTGAGCGTCAGATTCCTCCTTTGATTTCCGAACAGTTTCCCGCATACCAGCAACTTGGGTTTCCAGAATTTCTATCCTTTCTTCATAAGGATCAGGATGTCTGGATGTAGACGCTTCAGCATTGTGAATCGGGGAGGAGAAGATAGTATCAAAGTCAAACCCCTGAGTGAATTCTCCATAGTTGAAGGGTCGACTTATAGGTTCGGTGGTTGTAGGGATTGTGGATGTAATGATGGTTGTAGGGGTGATGGAAGGTGTGATGGTGACTAACTCTGTGAGAATTGGAGTAGTCACCGCCACCTGGATAGATGTGACAGGGAGGGTCACTATCACAGGAACCTCCTCTGTGCAAGTAGTGCCCGCCACATTAGGTTGTAACAGTGGCCTTCTCCTCTGCCACCGGTATAATTGCTGTGAAGGTGCGGTAGAGGCCGAATCAGTACCTGCAGCCAAAACTTGTACTTGCTGCAGAGCACTAACCTCCACCTCACTGGGAATAGCATGTTGCTGCCTATCCCCCATGTTCTTGTTTATACTTTCATGCCTTTGTCTTTGAATAGCAGCGTCAGAGTCAGAATCTGGCTCATATTCACTGCTTGATGACTGTCGCTTTCTCTTTGAGGACGACTCAGGAAGGGTCACCTTCGTCGTTCTCCTCGGGTGTGCCTGTGATGGTGCATCATCAGAATCAGAAGAATCACACTCTGTCTCTTCGGAGTCGGATCCCTCAGCACCATCATGACCTGCTTCTTCGTCTCCACTTTCCGACGATTCATCCACACTTTCAACTTCCTCTTCTTGTTGGTGTTGTTCATCCGAATGTTCACTTAGCTTTAGCTCTGAGTCTTGGCTAAACCATCTCCATTCAGCCGGTGCCACATACGCTTCGTTTATCAGGTGGCCAAGGAGTGCGGTGTGCTCAAGGGTAGGTTCTACACTGCCTGGCTTTAAGAATTGTGCAAACACCCTCTTGTCCACCCTCTTGACTTGCAATCTCTCCCCAGTAGCAGGGAGGTTTGGCAACGCATCGTCAATCAGTAGTTGCATAAACCTTGGGTATAACAAGAACCTGAACCTCTCAGCCGTGTTTATCTGATCATTTATGGCTTTGAATATGTATCTTGAGAAGTTGTAGCCCTTATTGGGAGATAAGCCAACCATGGATGCAGCAAGATCATGACCCATTGCATCCTTTCCAGCCTTTCTTGAGGAGATGCACATGATCATGACATGGGCAAAATATCTCCATTGATCGAGCACCCACATTTTCTTGTATGAAGCATAATCTCTAACACCGACGTACCCAATTCGTTGCCTCCAACAACCATCCACAAAGTAGTCAGGATAGGCTGTTGGGTCGGTGGAGAGATCTCGGAATTGCAAAATCCGTCTAATTATGTCTCAGAAAAGGCGATGTCATGACCCGCCATGGTAGCCCTTATAACATTGGGGGTTACCGTGCAATCATGCTCTGCGGTCACCTAGAACTGCTCGAGATATAGTCTTGAAACAATCGGGTCTGCAGAAATAGTAAAACTGATTCTTGAACGGTTCAAGAATTCAACTATCTCGCGGTACTGCAATGCAGCACCCTTCCACTCTGGTTCTGTATGTGCTAGAAGATTGAACTCATTTGTAAATGCACGAGCCATACCTGCAAAAACACACAGAAAACACAATAAGAAAAACAGGTTTCATTGGAATTGAAAACACATGACTCAGTATAGCAGTTACTCATTGAACTGAAATTTCAGACTTAGAAATTTTTCACAAGTGTTGGTCCTGCGTACTGAGCAAGTACGCAGGAATTTGTTCTTGCGTACTTAACAAGTACGCATGAATTACTTCTTACGTACTTGTTTAGTGCGCAAGAAACGCACTTGTACAATTTTTCAGAAATCCAAAAATTTCAACAGATCTTCAAAAATGATGTGGATTAGGTCACCATAAGGTCGGAATACATGATTCTAGCCTATGGGACTAATATCAACACCAAATAAGTGCTACATTTGTCACAATTTTGGCCTAAGTGGCGACACAGTCGAACCTACGGTCAAATCCAAGTCAAGGTCAAAATTAACAACAATCAGGATGATTAAGGTCTGATATCGATTGAAGATTCTTAACACGTTTTAGTCATAAAATGTTTATAAAATGACCTAAAATTTGTCTAAAATCAATATTGAATCCCTAATTTTTTTATTTTTAATTCTGAATCGGTCCATAAATCGTCATTTTGCGGATGGAATGCCTATAGATTCTCACCAATTGATTGTATAACGATGATGATACTAGTAACGGGACGAAAAATCGGTTAAGAACACTCGAATTTTGAGTAAAATTTGCAGAGGGAAATGAACAGGCGAAAATATTTGAATGAGATAAAAAATCTGAAAATTTTCTAAGTCCTGTTTTATACCCAACACAAAAAGGTCTTGCGTACTTGCTAAGTGCGCAAGACTTAACTCCTGCGCACTTACTAAGTGCGCAAGACTTAACTCTTGCGTACTTGTTAAGTACGCAGGGCTTACTTCATGCGCACTTGTCAAGTACGCAAAAACCCTTATGTGCGGAAACTTTCAACTCAAATTATGAAGATTTCAAGTCAAATAACGAACAAGATAAAACCATTCAATCAAGAGGATTCAAAATCAATTCAGGAAGGTTAAACACAAATATTTTTGGCTTTTCTGATTAAGATTGAACTGTACACAAACTTAAAATCTTTTTGATCTTTTCTAGATAGAAATATTCACGTATTCACATAAACTATTTTTGATCAAAGACACGAGCAGAGGATCATATCAGGCTAACTTATAGCAAAAACGATACAATATAAACATCAAAGAATATGTGATCATGTAATGGATTACTATTTATTTATCCGCAATAAGCACATAAACAAGTAATTCAAGTTGACAATATTATAAGAATTGAAACCATAAGCATCTTTGTATCACGTTCTTGTGTGTTAAGGTATTAATTATAAGATATACAACGTGTACCCAACTGATATGCTATACTAATGTAAATTGCATTATCTCAGTGCATTTAAGATTTTCCCAATGATTTTCTAAATCTCCCGAATGAAGTTACATCACTTAGCACAGGAAAAAATCAAGCAGAATCCATAAGGATTATCAGGAATCATAAGATTCAGAATCGAGTGATTCATTTGCCTTGGTTTCATTTGATTTTTTCATTGAATATCGGTATGATGATTCAGGATAATGAATATGGTGTTTGAGTTTTAGGTAAGGGAATCCAACTTTTATCTGGATTTGATTTCAATGAATCAGGAGTGATTCAAGGGCGAATACATGCTCAACGGTTGATGTAGAGACATGTCTTGATTCAATTTCTCATTGCATACTTGTAAGTATGGGCAGTGAGATGAACCGCATTAATTGTGCTAACGACATAACCCGAAACTGATCTCAGAAGAAAAATTATTGCCAAAATCTAACATCCTTTATCTGATAATGATCTTTTCTATTCTTTTACGCACACATACTAGCAAACATGGGTTCAAATCACAGTTGTAATTTAGATTTAGTTTCCACACTACTAGTGATTCAAAGACGCATACAGCCTACTGAAAATTCAAATTACTTATAAATAAACAGATTAAAAATATAATAATTTAAACAATTAAGTAAGCATGACGCAATCATTTCCCATATGAGCAGTCTATGGCGTTTAGATCATTTCTGATGTACTATCATTTCCTCTTTTCTCAAGTTAACTTTGAAATTTTCTCCATTTTCTATTTTGTTTTTGATTTGGTAAAATATTTTGAAGATTAAAAGAATTATACAGAAAATTTAAATGAAGTAAAATTTAACTTTCATGAATTGAATTGATTTAAGAAAACAAGTTTTCACTCAGGATTGAACATTCCTATCAAGTTGACAAGATGCTCAAAACGGATCGATCAAATGCCTTAGTGAAAAGGTCTGCAAGATTGTCATCCGTGTGAACCTTTACAAGTTCAATTAAATGCTTTTCAGCACAATCACGGACGAAATGATGGCGAATTTCAATATGTTTCGTTTTAGAATGTTTCACCTGGTTATTTGTGATGGACATGGTGGCATTGTTGTCAATGAACAGAGGAGTTTCAGTGAAGTTCAAGCCATAGTCTCTCAATTGCTGCTGAATCCACAATATTTGAGAACAACCGCTCACCGCATCAATGTATTCTACTTCACAAGTTGAGACAGAAACTGTTGACTGCTTCTTACAATGCTAGGAAACCAGTCGGTCTCCCAAGAATTGACATCCGCCAGAAGTTGACTTTCTGTCAAGGTTACAACTGCCATAGTCTGAATCAGTATAGGCTTTGTAGTCGAACGACTGCTGTTTAAAGTACCACAGACCCAATCGGGGTTTCCCTTTCAAGTATCTGAAAATTCTCTTCACAACTATCATGTGGGACTCCTTCGGTTGTGACTGAAACCTTGAGCACAAGCACACAGCAAACATTATATCAGGTCTTGAAGCTGTGAGATACATAAGTGATCCGCTCATCCCATGATACAATCTCCAATCCACATCCTTTCCATCTTTATCAGGATGCAGACCATTGACTGGGATAGGTGTGCCATAAGTACTGCTATCATTCATCTTGTATTTTGACAAGATGTCCTGCACAAACTTGGTTTGATGTAGATAAATGCCATCCTCTCTTTGACTGACTTGCAGACCCAGGAAGAACGACAATTCACCCATGTTACTCATTTCAAACTTGGACTTCATCACCTGTTCGAATTCCCTACACATCCCTTCATTTGTAGATCCAAAAATAATGTCGTCGACGTAGACTTGTACAAGAAGAATGTCACCTCCTTCTTTCCTAATGAAGAGGGTTGAGTCAATCTGACCACAGTCGAAACCATTAGACAGTAGATGCTTAGATAATGTCTCATACCATGCCCGTGATGCTTGATGAAGACCATAAAGTGCTTTTTCGAGCCTATACACTTTATTGATATTATGCGGATCTTCAAAGCCAGGAGGTTAAGTGACATAGACCTCTTCATGAACTTTTCCATACAGGAAAGCACTCTTCACATCAAGTTAGTAGACCTTGAAGCCAACATATGAGGCATAAGCCAGAAACAGTCGAATGGCCTCAAGTCTAGCAACTGGGGCATATACATCTGTGTAATCCAAGCCCTCTTGCTGATAAAAACCCTGAACAACCAATCTCGCTTTGTTCTTCACCACAACATGACGATCGTCCGTCTTGCATTTGAACACCCATTTGGTTCCAATTGGTTGAAAGCCAGTTGGCAAGTCAACCAAATCCAACAGTTGTCAGCGAGAGTCTCCTTCACATTCTTCGGCTCTAACTGGGACACGAATGCAGCATGCAAACATGTTTCCATAACACCAGTGTCAAGTATCTCCAAGTACAGACTAGTGTTCTCAGTAATGGTTCGATGACGAGTTTGAAGACCGGCATGAGGAAAACCAATAATGTTGTCAATTGGATGATTCTTATGCACTCTCGCCTCTATTACATTCGGTTCCTGAATTTCTTAATCGAGGTTCGTGCTTAACTCCCCCATATCCTGTGTTCCAGAAGAAGAAGTTTCAATGTTAATCGGATCAGTTGGAGCTTCATTTCCTACACTAGTGTTGGGATTAGCTTGAGCGTCATCTCCATCAACATGAACATCTTCACTGTTATCACTATCATGAGTTCCAGATGCATATGCAGCATTGGAGTCAAGAGTTACAATCGGTACAGTAGCACGTGTTGAGCAACTGGAGTCATTGCCGCCACTCAATAATTCATATACATTTGCGGCATCATCGGCAGACAAGTCAGGAAGATTGAATGACTTGAATAGCGCATCATAATCAAAACCCCAAGCTGGACCAGTCGGTTCTGGTGGAATGCTGTGTTTACTACAATCCACTTCAAACCATTCCTTGACAGTACGAGTTCCTATATTGTACACTCTATTGCAAGGCGAGTTGGAAACATATCCTAAGAAGATGCCTTCCACCGCTTTTGCATGAAACTTAGACTTACGGTCGGAGACCCAAGCCATAGTGTTCTTGGGTCATCCGTCTTTTTCAAAATAAACAACCTCTTTTAACTCACAGTTGTGACTGTTAAGAATGGATGAATCTTTAGAGGAATTAGGGACAAGGGATTGAGAACTTTTAACTTTGTTGTTCCAGGATCTCTTCTGTTTCTTAACTGGAACAGTAGACTTAGGTTCAACAACAGCAGGTGAATTAATGGAAGCTTCACCTGATTGAACTCCAGTCAGTTGTTCTAGTTTTCTCAACATCTTGTTCCTTCTCCTCCTCTATGGCTTAGAGAGTTTCACCACAAGTTTCTCACCAGTAGGTGTACTACCAGAGGTAGATACACATGGTTTAGCAGGTTGCTTTCCCTTTCTTGAAACAGATGGTTTAACCTCAGAGGTTATCTTTTGCTTTACCATCGGTTTTACTCGTGGTTTCACCGCATTTGTTTTTGGACTTTTGGGATGGTTCACTGGTGGTGACTTAGGGATGACAGCCGGTTGTGAAACAATAGGCCATTTCCCTTGGTTCTAAGAAGGACAGTTCACAAGAATGTGACCAACCATACCACAATGAAAGCAAGTCCTCTTCTTTTTGTAAGTCCTCCTGCAAGGCTCATTATATATGATATTAGATGACTCAGCATTATGAGCAGGAGGAGTTGGTTTGTGAACATGAGTTTGACCCGATACAGATTGGTTTTTGGGAGTATAATATTTTTTGCAAATTTTCTTTATAACCAAGCCCATAATGAGCTGAAAAAGATTCTTTCTTAACTTGATTAAGATTTTTATACACCCCATAAAGCATTACCTTTTATTTATCAATTGATTCAATGATATCGGGTTCAGTTAAAATACAATTGTCCCTATTAGTGATAATGTTTTTCTTAACTTTCTGTTCACATAACAACTCCTCAGATACTACTCCTTCAGGGCAGGTGTTAATAGAGCCATCATCAGAAGCAGTAAAGAACTCCTCATTAGACGCGGAGTCAGCCTTACTTGAGGAATCATCCTTGTTAGAGGAATCATCCTTACTTGAGGACTCATCAAGACATGTTAGATCAACGTCTACTAAGCCGTTGACAAATTTCCCGCTAAGTGGTGGAGGAATGACATTAGTACGCAACCCTAAGCCATTCATTTGTCTCACTACAGACTCGTAGTGTTCCACCACAAAATGAGAATTTTTCAACTTCTCATTAGTACATTTCAACTGCAAGATCTCATTTTGCAGCTTGTTGAACTCGATGTTCCTTTTCTCTAACCCCTTGTATGCAATATCCAAGTGAAGCTGTTGATCGCTCATTTTAAGTGAATAATCACGTTTTTCTTTCTTTAACGTTTCAATTGAATCTATAAATCGGTTTTTGTTTTCTTTGTAGCTTAAAGCTGCAATACGAAAGGGTTCGACTTTGTCTTGAAGCTTAGAGTTTTCAATTTTTAAGCCTAGAAATTTGGAACAAGAAATGACATAAAAAGGATTGCCTCTCCAATAGCCTTGAGGGCAACAGCAGTTGTAGACTCTTCTAGGTCAGCCACAGAAGCTTCCTTTTCCTCAGCTTTCTTCTCCTTAGCTTCCTTTTTCTCAGCTTCCATCATCTCCATGATCTCAGCCATGAGACCAACCTGAGTTTGTGCAATGATGGCATCCTCCAAATGAACACCCCAATCAAAGCTTTCATCCTGTTGAGCTACCAGTGCATTGGACATTCCACTTTGGCTTTGATTGTGGTTGTTTGAGTTGTTGTAGCCATGACTGTTTCCTTGGCTAGGTCTGGTGAAACCCGAAGCCGGTGCTCTGTCCTTTTGACATTCACGAGAAAAGTGTCCAAAGTTCAGGCACTTGTAGCACTTGGCCTTGGATTTTTCAAAACCAACATTGGCATTAGAATGCCCGCAAATGAACTTTCGGCCAATTCTGTTCAAGAAACGCTTGGCTCTCCTCAATATCATGGCCATATTCCATTCAATATCCATGTACTCCATGTCATCTGGATCCACTTGATTAAAATCTTCTTCAATTGTTTCAGGATCTATAAGCTTGCCACCAATGAAGTTCTCATAGGTATGCATACACGATGAGAATAATGCTACATGATCTTCAGCTATTTTGGCTATAGCTGGCTAATTAGCTGAAGATGTAGGGGAGGATTTCTTGAGGAATGTTGTTGATGAGATCCAGAACTAAATCCGGATGCTGCATAGCATGCATGACCACCACAAGCTTTTACAGTTTCTTCCTCATGAGAGTTTCCACAGAAAAGGGCAATTCCAGATCCCGATGACTTGGTTGTAGAAGACGTCGCATGATACATAGAAGGGTCTTGTATCCGAGGTCTTCCTGATCTCTCCTTTCTTTTTAGGTTCATGTCATGAGCTTGAACCTTTCCAATTGCCTCATCAATTGTCATCTCATAGAATTTAGGATTCTCTCTCATCAGGGTTGTATACATCTCAAACTTGGGTGGCAGAGCATCCAGAAACTTTTCCACTGATTCTTCATCAGGATACTTCAGCTCAAAAGCTTTCAACTCCGTCTGCAGATGATAGAATCTAGAGATGAGCTCATCTATAGATTCGTTCTCCAGAAATCTGAAGCACTCATACTGCTTCCTGAGAAGATCTCGTTTACTTTTCTTGATGTCACTATTGCCCTCGAATCTTTTCTGTAACGCCTTCCAAAGATCCTTGGAGTTATCATTCCTTCGAAACTGTGGAATACTCCATAGTCAAAGCCATCGTGATCGAACCACGAGCCTTCTTCTCTCATTCATAAACTTTCTTTTCTTCTTCGTCGAGTTTAGAGATAGGCTTGGGCATTACTTCATTAAGATAAATGTGTGTGGGGTGCTTATATCCCTCTAGAATTGGTATCCACAATGAAGAATCGGTATAACAAATGTAATGCTCAAAGCATGCCTTCCAATTAGAATAATCATTTACATTTAGCAAATTTGGCGGTTTCTGAGGGGTTCCGATCTCGTTGTCATAGTTCAGAAGATTACCGAGATTATGAAGATTTGACATGGTGAACACTTAGTCAAATTTCATAAAAGTCAGAGACACTTGCGCACTTGGTATTGGCTTTGCACACTTAGAGAAATGGTCTTCCGTAGTTATGATTTGCTCTTGCGTACTTAGTAAGTACGCAGGAGTAAATGATAAGTACGCAAGAGATAACTTAAGTACGCACAAGATTGGTCTTGTGTACTTGGTAAGTACGCAACAAGACTGAACTTTTTTCCAGATATGGTAAGTACGCAGAACTCCTTTTCACCAACTCTCACCAAACTTTTCCGGTCACTGGAATCTCACCGGAGATGGCAAAAATCGGACAGATGAACAAACAAAATGAGCCAAAGTGTCAGAAACTTGTTTCTATCCAATCTTTTATGCTCAAAACTCTCAAATACACAACAAAAGTTGGGTTTTGAGTGATTTTTGGTTCTAAAATAGTGCTCAAGAGCTACCCCTATTTTATCACAAAAATCAACAAAAACACCCACTTTTGCTTATAAAATCTCTGAAGAAAACTCTCCAAACACACTCACAACACTCGAAATCCAGAGCAAAGCTCTGATACCACTTGTAGGTCCCTCGGGTGTGTCGGATCGTCGCATGCAAGTATATTCCTGGGTCGGACCGGGTGCGGAATACCCGTGACTAGGCGGAGAGTCAAACAACACAAAGTAAACCGAAAAGAAAATCACTTTAAACTTTCATCTATTATAAACACTTGAAGGTTACAGAGAGAAATATTGAGTATACAATGTCTGCGTATATGCCTGCGTACTTGTCTACTGTCAACCTATCCTATTTATACACGACCTGGTCTCTGCGCACTTAGCAAGTGCGCATGGCAAATTTCTCATGCGTACTTAACAAGTACGCAAGGTATTCTTGCGTACTTGATAAGTACGCATGAACTAATTCATGCGCACCTACAAGGGCGCAAAACACTTAGAGATTTCAGCAACAGTCAATATGTAAAAGTAAATACAACTCGATAACTAATACATACAGACGCTTACAAATAAAAACAAATACATACATGAAAGTACAAAACTAAGACTCTATCCAGAGTGTTTGTCACAGGAAAGTGGTTCAACAAAGTCCGCTCTGTGAGTTCGATGTTGTAGAAGAAAATGACTCTCTTGGCAGTATCGGAAGAAGGTGGAGCCACCTCAGAAAATTTTGGCGCTGTAACATTAGAAGAACATCGAAATGTCAGTATCCAAGATACCAGAATAACAATGATCCTACAGATAGAATCCTACCCTTTACAATCCATTTAGTCGGCAACTTATCCCCACCAGGGATCGAATCTCTTCTCACAAAGAAAAAATTATTTTTCCAATTAAGATCGTTTTGAGTTGTTTTCAGGATCAAATGGTTCATGTCGATTTTGATTTGGAATAAGAAACGGGAAGAACTGTGGCTCCTCAGATTGTAAAATAAGCTAATTCAGAAATGCTAAAGTCGAGAGCATGGTTACGGATCAAAATCTCCAATGTGTGCAAAGTTCGCCAAATCACTGGCATCGTTTAGGCATAGCTCAAACCGGTTTTCTCAAAAAATTTAGTGGTGAAAGCAGGAAAAGGATATAGGAAGCCTATGGTAAAGGGGAAAGATGGAAAGTAGACCCAACTATCAGAAGTGAAATCCGCCCTCGTCTTAGGGTCAAAAGATCGAAAGACGGTATTTTTAGGGAAGGATCCCCCAGATTTAAGAAGCACGATGTCTCGATCAGTAAAGGTGCATTTCTCAGAATTCGGGTTAGTTATCAAATGTTGACTATACAAATCATCTGAAGATGTTGAAGATCGTGTGGTTTTCTTAGCCATTTGATACAAAAACTGAAAGAGATTTTACCTCCCAGAGAGAGAGCTAGAAGATGAATTCTGGGGTTAATAAAAAAGAAAAGTAGTTATAGGGGAGTAATGAGGACTGCTTCAAACTCTCTACCCTCAATTATCGCGCCACGTCTTATCGTGCAACCGTTTATCTTTCAGAATTCAAATTTTGAAAATTTAACAGCTGTAATTTCGGTGTACTTGATCGATATTTAACAGCTGTAATTTCGGTGTAATTTAACAGCTCTGGGATCCTCGGAAAGTTAGTTAGGATCATTTTATGTATTTAAACAGCAGCTTGATCGATTAGCAACACACACGATTACACTTAGCAACACAGAATAGTCGTACACACCTCTGTAACACTTAGTATTCGATCATTCGCTGCTCACATTTGTAATCATTTTCAACGATTTATACAAGACTAGAAAGCAAGTGACTTTCGGTCACTTCCCGAGGTTTTATGCCGGCAATCCTTAGGGACTAAGGGCTTTCGACGTAAACACTCATGCCGTTTTATTTCTTTATACGCTTTGTTCATCACGAATCTTTCAAACACACTACCTCACTTACGAAATTTGGTTACAAAGTTAGTTTATACATTTTTTACCCAAAACACTTTGCAGGGGCAAATAAAAGTAGGAACATTGTCTTTTGTTATTTGCACCAATAACATTCCTTCTGCTGATAGGTGTGTCAGTGTTGTAGCAAAAGGTGTCAGTAGTAAAGTCAAAGCTGCTGATGATTTGCCTATCAGCAGCATCAATGTTTGATGCTGCTGAGAAGCCTATCAGCAGCAACTTTGGACTTCAGCAGATAAAGCCTATCCGCGGCATAGTTGTAGATCAGCAGCAAACTTTAACTATTTGCAGCAACTTCATCAGTGGCAACTTTGTAGAGTCAGCATCATCCATACTTAGAGAATTTTGTAGCCATCAGTCTTTATCTTTACATATTCCTAATGCACCACATTAACATTACATGTATTTTTGCTCAGAATTCTGCTATGTGGATTTGCTTTGCACTTTCATTGAGTGTCTTTTCACTTTTTGCATGACAACATGTCTTTTATTTATACACTATATACAAACACTTGTAGCAAGTCAGGTCACAACCCTTTTGTGAAGGGTCTCGTTTTGTGCAATCCCGATGGAGCATGGTTCATCCACTTTTCATTAACCTTTATATTTAAGTTTTCAATTATTAACATGAAATACTTATTATACTTATCTATGAGATGTTCCCCACTAATACCATAACATTATTTTGTTCAAGTGTATCACATGCAGAGCCTATCGACATATCCAACATAGATTCTAGTCATTTCAATTTAGTGTCTTACATGTGTTGATCTAAACCTTAAGAAACGAACATTCATATCACTTCCCATATATTTGCAAACGACCGACTCAAACAGAAAACACAATAAACAAAAAACACAATCTGTTTGGATTTTTTTTTATGAACTATAAGCAAACTAAACAAGTAAATATTTTTTGTAATTTTCTTTATTTAATAAACGAAAGCAAATGAAAATAAAAATCTTTTTGTATTTTTCTGATTTATCCCCCTAAATTTGTGCAAAAAAAAATAAAGAATAAAAAAAATTGTACAAATTTAAAAACTAAGAAAAATATATATACCAAAGTTAGGAAAAATCGTTTAACCATTCTTAGATTTCAATCTCATGATCTGAACATAAAGAAAAAGGAAACTAATATGGAGCACATGCAAGATCTGTTAATGTATTTTGCCAAAACAGCTAGAAAATCTGGATCAGGAGTTGCTTTGTTTTGAGGAGATGGTCAAGATAACTCTAATGAAAATGGTTCTGGATGTTCTTATCAATCTGGTTTCTCTGCAACTACATCAAATTCTGCTGGATCACAACCATTGAATTCACATCATGTGACTCAAAGGGTAGCTGAAGATTATATGGCAGTGTTTTCATCTTTTATTGCTTCATATGAAAAATTGGAGGAAAGATTCATGATCCAGAAGCAATTGAAGAAGATTATCGTCAAATTGATCTGGTTGATCTAGAAGAAATGTATATTCAGTGGAATATGGCAATGTTGATGAGACAAGCAAAGGATTTTCTTAAGAAGACTGGAAGGAAGTACATTAGATCAAACAGCAGAACAAGAATGGGTTTTGACAAGACTAAAGTTCGATGTTACAACTGTCAAGAATATGGTCACTTTGCTAAAGAATGTAATAAGCCAAAAGTTGAGTTTGATTCTCAAAAGAAGAACAACAATTATCAAAGTAACAGAAATCAACAAAGTTCAAGTGGTTCTTGAAATTCAGCAAATGTTTCAACATCATCTGCTTTGGTTGGTCAAGGAGATGATAACTATGACTGGGGAATTCATTTAGAAGATCTAGTTGGTGCTGTGAGTCAAGCGTTTGTGGCTAAAATTCATACTAATTAGACATCTGAAGATGAAAGTTCCAGTGATAGTGAAAGTTCAGGGAGTGAAGTCGACAGTCAGAATGATGAATCTTCTGAGAAGTTTGATGAACCGAAGAATTTTCTGAAGAAATTGACACTGAAAGTGCTGATGAACTTCATTCTGAAGAAAATGTGTCTACAACAAGTGTATCTGAGGATGTGATTTTGTTGACTAAAAGAGTACCTGAGATGACTAAAGAGATTCCAACTGCTAAAGTCTTCATGGCAGACATGTCAGATCCATCAAAGGTAAAAGATGTTATCTGTAATATATATTGTTCTAACTGTATTTTGCTCCTCCACCATTTAACGGGAATTATGCTGTAGAACCATAAATCATTACTGAAGAGGATATTGATCCAAAGACAGTGTTAAAGATTAATCCAGTCACAGGGGAAGAAATGGTTTATGATTCTGATAGTGATGATGAGATATTTGATTCTCAGAAAATTGATGGTGTTACTAAAGATGTGAAGTTTGATGAACCAAAAGTGGTAAAACAAGTCACAAGAGATCGATGTATTCTTACAGAGCCCGATGAAGTTGAATAACCAACTATTTCACCAATTTTGTCTAAAAGTGGTTTTATTAGTGCTGGTGATATCAAGAAGGAAGTTTCAAAGGTTGAAAATAAATCAACAAGTGATTTCATTAAGGAAAAAGTGAATGCGACAAAAACCAAAGACATTCAGTCTTCAATTTTAAAGACTTATGTTGGTGAACCATTTAGATAGATGTATGTTCCAAAGAAACACGGAAGTAGTGATGCTAAAACTACTGAAGGTTATTCATCAGGAAGTTCCTCAACTTCAACAAAGGTTCCTTACATCAGAGAATACAAGGATAAGAGAGTTTGCTTTCATTGAAATGAAGTGGGACATATAGTATTATACTGTCCTTACAAAAACAAAGAGAAGAATTTTCTTATTTCAAAAAAAGCTACACCTGTTGTTGTTCATGGTCAATCAAGAGTAGTGAAGATTCTGCAAAGACATAATGTGGGAAAGCCTACTTCTGATAATGTGAAGAAACAATCTGTCAAAGAAAATTTGCCTAAGCAGCATGTTACTAAACCTTTTGGTTAAGAGAGAGATGACACAGCATGTTCATGATCGTTTTTTTGATTCTAAACTAGAGTTTGTTCAATCTGGTGTTAGACACAATGATGTTTTTCATAAGTTTGTTAAGAATCCTAAAGTTGTATTCACAAAGAACTCACAACCTGAGGTCAAACTTTCAAGACCTCAAAGGCGAAGAAGGAACAGACGGTTAAGAAAACTTTTGGACAATGATCAATTTGAATCTGAATTTCAAAATCAATCAATTTTTTATAAGTTAAAGAATGTTTAAAAATCCAAATTGTCTGATTCTGATTTGCCTAAATCACTAAGGGTAGATGATAATAGTGATTGTGAATTGCTTGAGGTTGTTTATTTTGATGATAATGGAAGACCTAAAATGTAACATCCAAGATTTCTGACATTATTTCATTTCAACATTTAACTAATGATATCCCATTTCTATCCGAGTTTGCTCACCTTAGACTGACACCTTAATTTCTTTTATTTTTGTATCAAATCAAAGTTCTAATATTTCAACTTCAATGTAATTATAACATATTTTATTCACATTTGTACTCTATAATAAATTTAATCGAAAAAAAAAAAAAAAAAAAAAACAAAGTAATTTAAGCGAAACCTCCCTTTTATAAACTTTATTGTTTTAAAAATATATTCTTATAAAACTGATATTATTGCATTTGAAACCCCACTCTTAAATTTGAACCATTCAATCCCAATTTCTACCTCATTCAATACCCTTAATCAATTTTGACCATCGAAAAGTCAAACAACCCAAATCCGGATCGAATTCGATCAAGGCCGACGGATTCGGACTTACCTTGAATCCAAGAAGAATTATCGACATCTCCCTGACCCAATTAACATGCCAATATATCTAATTAGCAACCTATTTTCAAATTTCAAACGTTTGACTTCCTAAAGTCAAATTCGGACGAATTCTTTTGCAATTAGTGAGAATTAATATGTTTAATGACCTTAGAATGTGCGTAACCGTTATACGCACGCTGTCAAGCACGAAAGATTAACCAATCGAAGAGAAATCAAGCGATTTAGCTCAACAGTCGGGTTCACGTCCGTTTCGAACAAATCCATATCAAACTGAATGATTCAAGTAAAAATTGAAGCGTACAATCCAATCACACACGCTCGCGACACCCCTCTATTGCTCTCGTCGCTCTCAAACCCCTCCCGAACCACCTCTGCGATTCAATCAACCCCGAAGTGCTCGAACCTGAACACGCCAATCGACCTCATACTTCCCGCAACCATTACAGGTAATTCTTATACCCTTAGACTCGTTTTAATCTGGGGAATGAAAGCCCCATAATCATCGACTCGTTATGTGCTCAATTGAGATCAATTTGGGGGCTAGGGTTTCGGGAAATCGGATTTGGGAAAGGGACGAACTGGGGTTCTAGGTTAATTCATTTTCGTATCCTTTTCTGTCAAGGCTTCTAGCCCAGATAAACCGGTTAAGACGTAGGACCTTTGAACGAGATGTCACGGGTTCGAAACCCATAACCCGACACCATTTTTAAATCCACTTCAGGTACTGAATCCGGTCTCCAAGCAAGATCACGATAATAAGCAATCGGACCGACTCTGTGACAGGGATTCTTCCCTGGTCCAGTGGTTGGTGCTCAACACTCTTACCGGACAGACCCGGGTTCGACCCGGGCAGTGTCCATTTATTTTTAAGACTATTTTTACAACTCCAATAATTTTATAAAAAATATTTTTATAAACCTTGAAACAATTATGGCAGAATAAAAGCAAAATCCTTAATTTTTCATATAAAATTCGATTTAATCCAAATTAAAAGTATTAAATTACATATTAACCTTTTAAATCAAACTTAAAATATTTAAATAAATTTATGAATGAAAACGATTTAATTTTTATAAAAGTTATAAAAGATTAAATTTATTTAAAACAATCAAGACTTGTTTTTACACACCTTTATAGATAAATATCATTTTTATATATCTTTATAAATAAATACAGAAATTATTTATTTAAATAAGATAAAGCATACAACTAATTTTTATATAACTAAATTATTAAGTATTAATAAATATTTAATTCATTTAGTTATTCGAACTCAAAACGTGGTTTAATTATTTTAAAACCATTTATTTAAACCCCCCTCAGTTTATGAAACATTCATTCAAGTTCGAACCACTAATACTTACCACTCCAACACTTGTCACACATAACCGATTCAATCCTAGACTTAGACATAGACTATTGTACCCTCTAATAAACCAAATATACATTATGCATTAGGTTAAAGTGTTGAGTTACAAGGATCGTTTTGCCACCTAGACTCGCGTGCTAGCTACACTCTTGATTCAAGTGAGTATTTCACAACTCCTTTTACTCTTTTTCACTTTTGGGGTGAAACATGAACTATATACAAATTACACGCTTACATTTACACAAACAACACAATTACAAATCCTCTTTACATTCATGTGTGCAATTTGAGCTTTATGCCCGAGTGCTAGGTGTGCTAACCTTTTGTATGCTATTATGTGCAATCATTAACTATTCAAGCCGACGGTTTTCAATGATAGATCTATTGAGTCTGACAAACCCACCCATGGTACGCGGTGATTGAAACCGACAACACACTTTGTTTTGCATGCTAGTTACAAAGGTTTGATTGTACTTGGTTACACAATAGCGGCTCCCCATAAATGCCTTATTTATCATGTTATGTAAAGGATTTGGTTTACAGACTATATGCTATCTATGTACAAACTTGTGTTATACTCACCAACTTTTTAGTTGACCTTATTTTATTCATGTTTCAGGTGTTTTCATTTGAGTTTGATCAAGACATGCTACACATAGGCTTTGGACCTAGTTAATATTAAATCAAAGACAAATTGTATTTCATTATGTACTTTGAACTTGTTTCGTGTTTGTTTGAATGGGAATGGATTTAATATATTACAATCTAGTCAACCTTGTGCTCACGAACAGTCTTACATGTCCCGCCCCGATGATTCCGCCATCGGTCGGGGTGTGACAGATTGGTATCAGAGCCTTGGTTATAGGGAACTAGGTTATTAGACACTCTTGACCTAGACTATAACTTTAGGACACCCATACAATGCCATGCTACTACATGTTACATGTTTCAATTCCTGTGTGATTATTTTTACATGATATCATAAGTATTTACACCATTTGATGCAATACATGATGACTTATGTGTCACACTACTTGATAACTCTCATGTTTACACTCATTACTACCTACATACTATATGATTATTTCCTATGTGAATATCTTTATAGGTTATACTATATGATTACATCACATGACACCATACTCAATAGTTTATGTGTCACATTTCCTGTCAACTTTTCCTCCTATTCTTAGCTACCTACTTAAATTATTTAAAACACTATCCTAAGTTTAACACACACATATACACGCCAAAAATTATTCATACACATTTGGACTCCCATACATGATACCATCACCTTTTATGAACAAAGACTTAAACTATTGGGCCTAATGCCCACCAATAATAAACCAAGAAGCCCATCTATCCTCCAAGAAGAAGAAGCCCACTTAAATGTATAAATCTTACCTTGGGCCTCAAAGCCCAGTCCACAACAATTCCCATCATAACCATGAGCCCAACAATAGTGTTATTAATACATGATGGCTGGAAGAGTGTGTAAGCCCATGAGGAATTCTGGCTAAGGAAAGATAGGGTACTTAAGTGTGTCTTAGCGACCCACCCCTCTTTCCTGGGAATTCTCCTCAGGGATACATTGCTTATAGGTCAAGTGTATTTCTAAAATACTATCGTGAAGGTTCGGCGTTATGATTAGTCAAACTCTAAAACCCACAAGAACTTCTATATTTGACACTTCATATTTCATTATCACTTACAAATTTTTCATTGTTTTTCTGTTAGACATGGACTCCTACGCTCCTCCCTCCCCGGTTTACCGTCCTGGATCAGAATCTGATTGGGAAGAAGACACGGAGACACCCGTTTATCGATCACCAACACCCCCACCCGCTAGGCCAAGGTTCGATGTAAGGGCGTATGGGATTGGGAACACCGACCCGAGACTTCGAACACCTGGATCAA
The DNA here is from genome assembly GCA_023525975.1 of Smallanthus sonchifolius. Classification (NCBI taxonomy): domain Eukaryota; kingdom Viridiplantae; phylum Streptophyta; class Magnoliopsida; order Asterales; family Asteraceae; genus Smallanthus; species Smallanthus sonchifolius. The sequence goes on from CM042023.1 coordinate 45,707,193, forward strand.
CCGTACCCATAAACCCATATCATACACCACACCTCCACAATCAATTGCCACCCCCACTAAGAGACCCATACCTAATGCCCGACCCATACCATCCTAACCCTTGGGTAAGACAAACCATAGCACCCACTGGTGTTATGGGGATTCCAACCCATGACCTCCATCAATATGTAAGAACCTCAGAATTTGAGAGGCAAAGGTTAGAGCAGGGGATAATACACGATTTACAAGGACAAAGAATTGATAGTCTAGCAAACCAATTAGGGTACCAAAAGGAGTTGATCTCCATCCTCGAAAAGGAAGTTCAAGAACATCGCACGGAGACCGCCAGGGCTGAAGCTAGATCTACTACTAGAGTAACCATAGCGGTATTCATCTTAGCGATTATTTTCTTCCTAGTGGAAAGCTACCTGAGACGTTAGAAGAAGCTTCTACTGATTTCCTTTAAATTTTCAATTTGAAAACCATTACCCTATGTTTTGAATAATGTTTAACATTTCAGTATTCAGTCAATTCCATATATTTCAACTCTACAGTTATTTTTCATTGATTTGACCCGTGGAACGTAAATTACACCTGTTATACTTTCATCAAACCTTCTCAAATATTACTTCTTTCATTCAACATGATTTAGTACATTACCAACAATCTCTTTCATTAAATAAATCATCCTATATTTTTTTTTATTTAAACAAAACCTCGTTATCTTGTTTAAATAAAATGTTTAACGAAATTTTAGATAATACCAAAAACATAAATTTTCCATAAAACTTTTTACCTAATAGGAAAGGTTAATGCAACCAGTTTTATAAAAATATTAATTTCTTTCTACTGATAAATAATTTTGATTTTTCTTCATTAAAGTAAATATTTCTAAAGTTGGCTAAATTAATATACTACAACTTATTTAGCCAATAGTTGAAAATTAAAAAAAATATATATATATATATATATATTTTCTCATAAATTGCATATCCATTTAAAATATGCGATTCAATGATCTCACTACTTTATATATCTTCAACCAAAGACATTTTCCCACTTTATATATTCAAACAAAGGCCCATATTGGTAAACATAATTCCCGAGTAATTCCAAAACCTCCTCACTATCTTTCACTTGACGCTTCAAGAGACGATCTATATCGCGTAAACATTAACCTTTTCCCACCAACATCAATGAGATTTGAGGACTTGAACCTAACTACCACATGATCAAGGATGCCAAACAATACGTTTGTCCGCAGCACTCGATCACATGCAAAACCCGTTAGTACACATCGCACGCGAAGTTTAAAACTCATGTATGCCCGTTTATAATATACCCAACGCAACCACATGATACATGAAACTAGTTGCCTACAAATTACAATTTGCTCGATTGATCACGTAATGCACGAAACATGTTTATTTGCAATACATATGCTATTGGATCGAGCACATGATACACGGAACTTAGATTGTTTGCAATCTACGTGATACATAAGAATTGCTTCATTGATACATAATTCTAGATTGACCACACTGTACATGAAACTTGTTTGATTACAAAGTACTTTATACTAAACGGTGTACACTATACAAGATACATGATGCTACGTTGCTAACACTATACATGAGGTCCATTTCCTTCGATACACATAATACTATGTTGTTTACATTACATGTTATGGTTTACCGATTACAAAATACAAGATGCTAAATTGTTTACTTTACATACATGAGACTTATGTGCTTACTGTATACTCGAAACAAAATTTGCTTACAATTATTACAATGGATCGATTTCATTATACACAAGACATGGTCATGCACTTTGTACACCAAAGTTGAAGACCATGATACATTTAGACGCCTCGGGGTTTGACGTATTCTAGTTCAAACACGAGCAAGCTAAGAAACTTCCAGTGTTACTACTTTACTACTCTTTGGTTGCAAACTTATCTGATTTGATGCATAATTAATTGTTAGCGACTTTTATGTGTAAACAATAGACGCGATAATAGTGAAATTGTGCCCTTACCCGCACACAACGAAACAATCTATACGGACCATACGATGATTTGAATAATTACGGGTGCACACGGAATTATAAAAATCAGCGCATGGAAACTATAGGGAAATTTTGACGTGTGTTGTGACCTAAAACTTATCATGATGTGTAACAACAAAACTGATGTAATGTGACAAGGGCATGGTGGATACGCCGATGGTACTTCCTATATATAAGTGTCCTATCACATTATCATGAGTAACGTTGTTCGTGTCACGTGAAGTTTTATATCGTTTTGACCGAGACCTATAGTTGTAACCTTTTCCCCACCAACAGTTTTGAGCACATTCATCAAACCCTAACCATCAAATTCTCATTAAACCCACTCCAAGCAATACATTTCACCCTTAGAATCCAAATTGTTATTCAACAGTGTTACTCCTTAAACTCACTTTGAAACTAAATTCATTATCATTACTCGTATCTGACCTTGAATACCAAAAATCTGAGTCTTGCCACCAGTTATACTCCTTAAACCAACCGTCATAAAACATTGAGAACCCGAGCCTCCCACATCCTTCCTGATTCAGTAGTCTCCACTAGTTAAATTTCGGGACGAAATTCCCTTAACATGGGGAGACTGTAACATCCAAGATTTCTGACATTATTTCATTTCAACATTTAACTAATGATATCCCATTTCTATCCGAGTTTGCTCACCTTAGACTGACACCTTAATTTCTTTTATTTTTGTATCAAATCAAAGTTCTAATATTTCAACTTCAATGTAATTATAACATATTTTATTCACATTTGTACTCTATAATAAATTTAATCGAAAAAAAAAAAAAAAAAAACAAAGTAATTTAAGCGAAACCTCCCTTTTATAAACTTTATTGTTTTAAAAATATATTCTTATAAAACTGATATTATTGCATTTGAAACCCCACTCTTAAATTTGAACCATTCAATCCCAATTTCTACCTCATTCAATACCCTTAATCAATTTTGACCATCGAAAAGTCAAACAACCCAAATCCGGATCGAATTCGATCAAGGCCGACGGATTCGGACTTACCTTGAATCCAAGAAGAATTATCGACATCTCCCTGACCCAATTAACATGCCAATATATCTAATTAGCAACCTATTTTCAAATTTCAAACGTTTGACTTCCTAAAGTCAAATTCGGACGAATTCTTTTGCAATTAGTGAGAATTAATATGTTTAATGACCTTAGAATGTGCGTAACCGTTATACGCACGCTGTCAAGCACGAAAGATTAACCAATCGAAGAGAAATCAAGCGATTTAGCTCAACAGTCGGGTTCACGTCCGTTTCGAACAAATCCATATCAAACTGAATGATTCAAGTAAAAATTGAAGCGTACAATCCAATCACACACGCTCGCGACACCCCTCTATTGCTCTCGTCGCTCTCAAACCCCTCCCGAACCACCTCTGCGATTCAATCAACCCCGAAGTGCTCGAACCTGAACACGCCAATCGACCTCATACTTCCCGCAACCATTACAGGTAATTCTTATACCCTTAGACTCGTTTTAATCTGGGGAATGAAAGCCCCATAATCATCGACTCGTTATGTGCTCAATTGAGATCAATTTGGGGGCTAGGGTTTCGGGAAATCGGATTTGGGAAAGGGACGAACTGGGGTTCTAGGTTAATTCATTTTCGTATCCTTTTCTGTCAAGGCTTCTAGCCCAGATAAACCGGTTAAGACGTAGGACCTTTGAACGAGATGTCACGGGTTCGAAACCCATAACCCGACACCATTTTTAAATCCACTTCAGGTACTGAATCCGGTCTCCAAGCAAGATCACGATAATAAGCAATCGGACCGACTCTGTGACAGGGATTCTTCCCTGGTCCAGTGGTTGGTGCTCAACACTCTTACCGGACAGACCCGGGTTCGACCCGGGCAGTGTCCATTTATTTTTAAGACTATTTTTACAACTCCAATAATTTTATAAAAAATATTTTTATAAACCTTGAAACAATTATGGCAGAATAAAAGCAAAATCCTTAATTTTTCATATAAAATTTGATTTAATCCAAATTAAAAGTATTAAATTACATATTAACCTTTTAAATCAAACTTAAAATATTTAAATAAATTTATGAATGAAAACGATTTAATTTTTATAAAAGTTGTAAAAGATTAAATTTATTTAAAACAATCAAGACTTGATTTTATACACCTTTATAGATAAATATCATTTTTATATATCTTTATAAATAAATACATAAATTATTTATTTAAATAAGATAAAGCATACAACTAATTTTTATATAACTAAATTATTAAGTATTAATAATTATTTAATTCATTTAGTTATTCGAACTCAAAACGTGGTTTAATTATTTTAAAACCATTTATTTAAACCCCCCTCAGTTTATGAAACATTCATTCAAGTTCGAACCACTAATACTTACCACTCCAACACTTGTCACACATAACCGATTCAATCCTAGACTTAGACATAGACTATTGTACCCTCTAATAAACCAAATATACATTATGCATTAGGTTAAAGTGTTGAGTTACAAGGATCGTTTTGCCACCTAGACTCGCGTGCTAGCTACACTCTTGATTCAAGTGAGTATTTCACAACCCCTTTTACTCTTTTTCACTTTTGGGGTGAAACATGAACTATATACAAATTACACGCTTACATTTACACAAACAACACAATTACAAATCCTCTTTACATTCATGTGTGCAATTTGAGCTTTATGCCCGAGTGCTAGGTGTGCTAACCTTTTGTATGCTATTATGTGCAATCATTAACTATTCAAGCCGACGGTTTTCAATGATAGATCTATTGAGTCTGACAAACCCACCCATGGTACGCGGTGATTGAAACTGACAACACACTTTGTTTTGCATGCTAGTTACAAAGGTTTGATTGTACTTGGTTACACAATAGCGGCTCCCCATAAATGCCTTATTTATCATGTTATGTAAAGGATTTGGTTTACAGACTATATGCTATCTATGTACAAACTTGTGTTATACTCACCAACTTTTTAGTTGACCTTATTTTATTCATGTTTCAGGTGTTTTCATTTGAGTTTGATCAAGACATGCTACACATAGGCTTTGGACCTAGTTAATATTAAATCAAAGACAAATTGTATTTCATTATGTACTTTGAACTTGTTTCGTGTTTGTTTGAATGGGAATGGATTTAATATATTACAATCTAGTCAACCTTGTGCTCACGAACAGTCTTACATGTCCCGCCCCGATGATTCCGCCATCGGTCGGGGTGTGACACAAAACCACAATGGCTTGGGTCCCCATGTCTAACTGATTTCCTTTGTTTGTGTAGGGTTAACCAAGGAAGACTGTCAACAACAAATGGTATGTGGATAGTGGTTGCTCCCGACATATGACAGGAAACATTCGTTTTCTTGAAGATGTTATTAAAATTGATGGAGGTTATGTCGCTTTTGTGGGTAATAAAGGTGGGTACATAACAGGTAAAGTAACGTTAAAGAATGAAACGGTGAAGTTTGAAAAAGTCAATTATGTTGAGCAACTCGAACATAATCTACTCAGTGTATCTCAAGTGTGTGATAACAAGTTTTCATTTCATTTTAATGATGCTGAATGCTATATTCTGAACCCGGGATTTGAAATACCTGAAGAATGGATTCTGATGAAGGCTCCGAGAAGAAATGACACATATGTTTTAGAAATGAGTGTTGCTACAACAACGGATTCAATTCCTACATGTTTACTCTCAAAAGCATCTGAATCTGACTCTATTCTTTGGCATCGGAAACTAGCTCATATCAACTTCAGAAAAATTAATTATTTGGTGAAGAATGATTTGGTATCTGGTATTCCAAAAATGAAATTTGTTGTGCCTGTTGACTGCATTCCTTGCAAGAAGGGCAAGCACCACAGGAAGTCTCACAAATCCAAGAAACAAAATTATATTGTCACTCCTTTGGAGTTACTGCATATGGATTTGTTCGGACCGATAAGTATTCGAAGCATTGGAGGTAAATCATACTGTCTGGTGGTAACGGATGACTTCTCAAGATTTTCATGGGTTAATTTTTTAGCAACAAAGTTTGAAACGGCAGAGACAGTTCAATAATTAATTCTTGGATTGGAGAATCTTTTGAATAAGAAAGTCAGGCGTATCAGAAGTGACAATGGCAGTGAATTTAAGAATGGAAAGATGGGACTCTTTTGTTTACAAAAGGGCGTACATCATGAATTTAGCGCGCCATATGTTTCTCAACAAAACGGTGTTGCTGAGCGAAAGAATAGAACTTTGATTGAGGCAGCTAGAACTATGTTGGCAGATCCTAAGCTACCGGTTACTTTTTGGGCCGAAGCTGTGAATACGGCATGCCATGTCCTGAATCGTGTTCTGACCGTCAAGCGACACAACAATACATGTTATGAGTTGTTAAATGGTCGAAAGCCTAATGTGAATTATCTTCTTCCTTTTGGGAATCCGTGTACTCTTTTGAAGATCCGGGAGGTTCCTACCAAGTTTAGCGAAAAGGCGATCGAATGAAATTTTCTAGGTAATGTTGCCAATTCGTTGAATAAAAGAGTGTATAACAAAGAAACACAACATATTGAAGAATGTTTTCATATTGATTGTTCTAATCGATCTATTCCCCAGAAGGCGGTTGGTCCAGAGTGGGCATTTGACTATGACAGCTTGTTCAAGTCTTTTAACTTTGTACCTGATTTATCTGATAAGAAGTTGCATTACTATACAATTCATGTCAAGGTGACCAAGATTGTGGTTTAATTCCAAAACCAACGGTTCCATATTCCGTTCCATCCTCATCAGTTCACCCTGATCCAAATGTTACATCTAGTTTGGGAACTCACGACACTGATAGTGAGGATGATGAAGAAATTTTTCAGGATTCTTCGGCAGATCCATTAATTGTTGATGATTCATCCAACACTACACATGTTCAGGGGGAGATTTTACAAATTTAGATTTAGAGATACCAGTTGATCAATCTTCTCAATCAGATAGTTCTCAAGTTGATATTCTACCTGTTCCAGAGGTGGCTTCCATAAAAGAACTCAAAGATCATCCGGTGAAGAATATCATTGGGGATTTGCAAGATGGAGTTCAAACTCGTTCATTAACTAAAAATACTTGTTTATATTCATACATTAGAGATACTTGAGTAATTGATGTTTGCTTACATTCTTGTTTTATTTTTCAGGTAGATCCTAAAAATGTGTAGATGGCTTTACAAGGCAACAACTGGATAGAAGCAATGCAGGAAGAGCTTGCTCAATTTGATAAGATAAAGGTGTGGAATTTAGTTGATTTACCAAAGGGAATGTATCCGATTGGCACCAAGTGGGTTTACAAATGTAAAAAGGATGATCGTGGTGTCGTGGTAAGGAACAAAGCAAGATTGGTCGTACAAGGCTTTAATCAACAAGAGGGTATTGATTACACTGAGGTGTACGCACCAGTAGCAAGGTTGGAAGCAATTCGTTTGTTTTTAGCTTTTGCTTCGTTCAAAGGTTTCAAGGTTTATCAACTGGATGTCAAAAGTTCTTTCTTGTATGGCAAGGTAAAAGAGGAAGTGTATGTTTGTCGACCACCAGGGTTTGAGGATCCATTGTATCCTTCAAAAGTATTCAAGCTAGATAAGGCTCTTTACGATCTTCATCAAGCACCCCGTGCGTGGTATGAAACGTTGTCGCAACACCTTTTGGACAATGGTTTCGACCGTGGTCAAATTGATTCCACCTTGTTCATAAAGAAAGCAAGGGGAGATTACCTAATGGTTCAGATCTGCGTGGATGATACTATATTTGGCTCAACAAACGAAGAGTTATGAAAAGAGTTTGAGAGTGTTATGAAATTGAAGTTTGAAATGTCCGCTATGGGAGACTTGTCATTCTTTTTAGGATTACAAGTTAATCAAAAAGAGGATGGTTTCTTTATACAACAGTCCAAATACGTGAAAGACATTTTGAGCCGGTTCAAAATGGAAGACTGTACCTCATATGATAATCCGATTCCGGTAAATCACAAGATGAATCCAGACTCGGAAGGAAAGGATATTTTTCAGCCGCTTATATAGGGCAATGATTGGATCTCTCATGTACTTAACTGCATCAAGGCCAGATTTCAAGCAAAACCAAAGGAATCACATCTGATTGCAGTCAAACGTATTTTTCGGTATCTGAAAGGGAAACCGAGATTAGGATTATGGTTTTCGCATGGTTCTAATTTTGAATTTAATGCATATACTCACTCAGATTTTGGAGGTTGTTGTTTGACAGGAAATCTACAACAGGAGGTTGCCAATTTCTGGGTAATCGTCTTGTGTCATGGCAATGTAAAAAGCAGACTACTGTCTCAATTTCAACATGTGAAGCAGAATACATCGCTGCTGCAAGTTGTTGTTCACAAATTTTATGGATTCAGCAACAATTAAGAGACTATGGTTTGAATTTCACTTACACCCCCATGTTCATTGATAATAATGCCACAATGTCTATAACAAATAATCCAGTTAAGCACAGTAAAACAAAGCACATTGAAATCAGATATCATTTTATTCGTGATTATGCAGATAAAAAGTTGATTGAGCTGGTGAAAGTTCATACTGATGACAATCTTGCAGAGTTGTTCACCAAGGCATTTGATCGGACAAGGTTTGAATTTCCGATAAAGATGATTGGTACGATCAATCCTGAATAATTTTTTTAGTAATAATTCTCAAGGAGTTTTATTTTTATTTTTTTAACTGCTTTCTTTCATTTCAGCATTTCAATTTACTGTCAAAAATTTTGTTTCTATAAAAAGTTCAAAACAAATTGAAAAATCTTAAAATTAACATCATTTGAGCATGAGAAGAAATGATAGTATATCAGTAGATATTCATTCACACATGACCATAGATTGACTGGTTGGTAGTTTGTGTTCATTCAGTATATCTGAATTATATATGTTTTGATCTAAACTTCAGAGACTGCACAAATATGAAATGATAGTGTTGTGTATGCAATAAATATAGCTTGTCAATAGGATAAAAGCGTCTTTGAACCATTAGTAGTGTGAAAACATAATTACATATGTTGCAACTGTGATTTGAACCCATTTTATGCCTGGGTGTGTGTGTTAAAAGATCATTATCAGATAGAGAATATGAGGCTTAAAGTGTGTCATGAGACCAGTATCAGACTATATTGATTAGAACCATTTTTCAGTTCAATTCACTGCCCATGCCCCAAAAAACATGCAATGTGATGTTGAACTAAGATATGTTTCTGACAACATCTGTTGGAACATATACGCCATTGGATCATATTGATACATCATCTTTACTGATTCCATTGAATACATAATCCATATAATAGTTGGATACACGTACCTGAATCTTATGATTCCACATATATAAGCCAAGACATTGAATCATTCTGATACCTTATATCATTCGGGATCTGTTTATTTTCCTGTGTTAATTGAGATAGTTTCATCCTAGAGATTGATATTATCATTGCATAAGTCTCATATGTCTTGAAGATAGTGCAATTTACTTTATGTTGGCATACTAGTGGGGTACACGTTGTATTTCATACTTAAATGGTACCTTAACTCACAAGAAAGTGAGAATGAGATGCTTTTAGTTTCAAATCTTATAATATTGACAATTTAAATTTTTGTGTCATATCCTGATCCTGTTTTCTTTGAATATTTATCGCGTATCATAACATACAATATATGAAAGTCTAAAATATGGAGACTTGAAAGAATGGCATATGATACCAAATTACTTTGTTATACGGATTGTTTAATCCAAAATGTGTGATTGATATATCATTTTTACTGATATGATCTTCTTGCTCATGATGTTCAACAAAAATATGTTCTTTAGTACTTTACTGTTTAGTTCATTTTTGTATGTACAGAGAAAAACCAAAAATATGTGTTTGACATTTGTACAGATAAAATTCAAAAAGAAATTTTTAAAAAAATTGTTCAGGATTGGATCGGATACAGGTTCTAGGTGACTGACAAGGAAAATTGAGAGAAAGAAGTATTGAAAGTTGAACGTTCAAAAGTTCAAATTTTTCCTAAGTATGGAGAAGAAGCGAACTTATTGTGTTCGCCTAGGTTAAGTTCGCCTGGTAAGCGAACTTAATAACTTCGCCTGGTAAGGGAACTTAATAAGTTCGCCTAGTAAGTGAATTTAAGGCTGAAGCTTATATTGTTTAACTGAAGCGAACTTGTTCATATTCTCATAAATTTTGTCTGAAGCGAACTTATTTCTTTTAAGCGAACTTGTTCTCGGTGTTAACAGAGTGATTAGATCTGTGTTGTGGTTACTATTTTCTAGTTATTGAAGGAGTTGCGCATCAAACCAAGGTAGAATCAGGTCCTTTTATCCATTGAATCGTTCAAATCAAGCAGGTTTAGGATCTAGGTTATGGTTTCACGTGCCTCGACTGATTTTGGATCTAAACCTTGATCTTTAATGTGTTATGCTTGAAATTGATGATTGATAATGGTTCATCGAGTTATTTCGATCATGTAGTGTTCGTTTTTAACATCAGATTTCGTTGTTTGGGAGGTTTTTGATTTCTGTTGGTTTTTTTGAGCATGGAGTGAACTTGCTCTGGCGAACTTATTAAGTTCTCCTCTTGCAACTCTAAGCGAACTTAATAAATTCGCCTCAGCGGATAGAAGTGATTTTGACTTAGCATTATTATTATTTTTATTTTTTTTTAAGTTTTTTTTTGTATCGTGTTTTAACATGTTTTGTGTGTGGTTTTTGCTATGTCATTTCTATAGATGGATCGTCGAGTTGAATATAAACATAACCAAGTGGCATTGGTGGATCCAAATTTATCAGAAGTGGTGAATTACCTAGAAATCATTAACCTTCTTAATAGATCAAGGATAAGTGTTGCTGTTTCGGCGAATCCCTACATCAGTCTGGATTACATTCAACAATCTCTGGGATATAGCACAACATGACTATACTGTGGATCCGAATGTTATTAGAGCTACTGTCAACAACACGGAAGTAGTAATATCTGTTGATACTATTCATCAAGCTCTACATCTTGGAGGACATAACGAAGAACCTTTGGGTTTACCGTCTACATTGATTATGGGATGTTTTCAAGAATGGGTTACAGAGGAAGAGCTAATGATACACAAGCTAGGAAGGGTGGTCTAGTAGGACAATGGAGATATTTTATGCACGTCATTATTCAATGTCTTTCTCCTAGGAAATCTGGAACTGATGGTTTGAAGACCTCATTACAATCTGCAATGGTGGCTCTTACTTTGAGTAGAGGGTTCAACTTTGCTCACTATTTTTATAAGGAGATAGTTGCACAGATTACTCCACCGGCTGGTCAAGGATTTCTTCTATATCTGAGGTTTCTACAAATGATTCTAAATCATTTTATACCGAATTTACCTCAGTTACCACAGCGTCTTACTCTAACTCCAATGACCAAAAGGATTTCACTGATTGTAATAACATCAAGCAATAAAATCTAGCCTGGATACCTGTTCCAACTCCTCTTTTTGGGCATATTATTAATCCTACTTATGTTGGTCCTCCAAATGATAATTGGATACATCCAGAAGAGGTACAACAACAACAACTGCAACCATAAGCTCCACAGCAACCTCAACCACAACAAGTTGCACCTGAACTACAACCAGAACAAGTTAATGTACAAGTTCATGATGCTGCTCAAGATAATGTGATAGAACCTAATTTTGAAGTTCATGATGAGGTTCATGTTGATGTCAATATTGATCAACAAGCAGAAAATGAGAATATACATAATGAAGAGCAAGTTCATTCACCACAAGCAAATCAATAAGGTCAAGTTAGTGATACTAGCACAAGCTCATCTGGAAAATCAAATGATGCTAATTCTGACACTGATTATGAAGCTACACAGGACTTTAATCCAAATCATTATGCTAAACTTGCTACAATTCCATCGGCAAATGCTGGTAAAAGATTAAAATCTATGGCTACTAAACCAAGGCGCAAGTCTGTCCGGGGTCTTCCTCCTGGAACATCACTTGGTAAAAGATCATTAAGAGATGAATCATCTTCTGATTCTTTATTATGTTCCTACTCCGAAGTCACAGAATCTATTATCTACATCCATGACTACTGCTGCAAATACTCGAGTAGCTGATGACTTGGATTTTGTAGATTCTTTGATTGTATCACCACATCCGTCTCAGTCTACTACACCCTAAGGTACTCCTGATCTAGTTCCTTCGCCTACTTCTTCACAAGCTGGTCCGTCTAGTTCCTCGAAGGATGCTAAAATTGCTGCTCTACAAGGCAAAGTCTCTTGCCTAGAAGCTCAAGTTATGGGTCTTCAAGGTCAAGTAGATGTATTAAGGGCAAATGATTTTTAGAGAGAACAAACTCTTCAATCTCAAAGCAATCAGATCTCTGAGATGCAGATTCTTGTATCACAATTGATAGAGTGTATTGACACTCAGGGGGAGATGCTTGTAGTGATTAAAGATGCTTGTCATACAGAGACAGTTCAAAGAAATGACAATGAAGACAATGATCCCAGTGGAAACAAGGGTGATCGTCAATACACTAATGTTGCTCCGATATCTCAGTTTCAGGGGGATTCTACTTCAAATCAGGTTGAAGCTTCTAGTGATAAAGTTACAAAGAGAATGAAGAGGTATTGCTGCTAGAATTCTTTAAAGATGATTCTGATTTGGATGAAGCTGAAAAGATAGACTGCTTAGATGGTATATATGAGTTGTTTGATGACTTAGAATATGAATAAATTTACTCAGAAATGAAGAAGGAAAGATAGTAGACGTGGAAATTACCAAAGATACAATAAGTTTGATGTATGAAGGATGTGATGGTCTAAATGTGCCTTTTGAATTCATCCTAGATGATGTTATTCCTGAAGTAACTTATGATGGAATGGCTGACTCTATGGACTCTACTAAAGATGTCACAATGCCTGATTCTAACACAGATAATGCTCAGTCAAAGTCTATTGAAGAACCTATGATGTATAGAGATACATGTATGACTAAGGAAAAATGGTTAGAGATGGTAAAAAGCTAGAAGAAAGTGTTACCGAAGTCACCATCACCACCTGTTCTAAAAAAGAAAAGTATGTGAATAAAGATAGGTGTGTTGGTAGAATTATAAGTTGGTTCTTTAATGAAGAAATCAATCTGTTTGGCTTAAAGAGATCTGATGGTGTTCAATATCTGAAACCAAGACTTAGGTATTTTAATACTTTGCCTAAATGTGAACTGAATGGTTTGGCAACTAAATCATTAATCAACAATTCAAAGAATGGTATTGCTGAGGCTATAGCCAGGTCGATTAGATTGGAAGGTAGTTCAGGAAAATATGATAAGCTGAAACCACATAAAGGCAAGAGAGTAAAGACTTCTGATTCTAAAACTAGTAAAGTGATTTAGAATTACAAGTTTAAACCAGTCAAAGTTGTAAAGAAGATACCTTTGAAGAAAATACCACAAGATTGTCTGGGAAATATGAAGTTGTGGTATGTAGATGTGAACACTGGAGAGGCTAAGATTGAAGATCAAGACAATAAGATCATAGCTTGTTTTAATGATGCTATGAATCTTATTAACTTCTCAAAGAAAGAACAGCATATGTTAAGGAGAAACGAGATTATGTTTACTAGTGAATGGCGTGAGCAGGGTTTACAGTATAAGAGAGTTTTGGAGATTTGCATCAAACATGGAGTGTGTGCAGGGAGTAAACTACCAGAGAATTGGAAGAGTTCAACATGAAGACAGATGATCAAGCTATTATCAAGGGGGATTCTGTTAGGACATAGTTGTGTAACAATAGGCCTTGTAATAGATTAGATCTTCTGTGTCTTTTTTTTAATGACTGCTTAAGTTTTGTTGTTAAGTTCGCCTAGGCCTAGTTTAGGCGAACTTGTTAAGTTCGCCTGCTTGGCTGTATGAGTCTATAAATAGGAGTTTACATGTTAGTTTCAATAGCTTTGCAATTTGTGTTCAAGTTCTGTAAACTCTGAGTTTGGTGGAAATCAAAGAGAATATTATTTACATCTTGTGTTGATTCTAGTGTTTATGAATGTCTTGTTTACACGATCACGCGTACGTTGGATTCCGCACTCCGTATGCTTGATACACGTCACGTCTCAAGTTAGATCCATAGAAGACCCGTGTGGACCTACACCATGAACTTACCAGCCGTGAAGTTGAATCCCTAGAACCAATTAGTCGTGAAGTTGAATCCCGAGCCAGCCATGAACTATAAGCCCGTGAACCTGACCTCGCGCAGATACCATGAAGTGTACCCGAGTACTCTTCCCGTGAACCAACCCGTGATCAAATCTTTGACTTGATCTTGTTTTCAAAATTTATCCCGAGAATTGTGGAATTTCAAATTTTGAATCCAAACAACTTTCGATGAACACGAAGACGATTTTGATCAGTTGTCAATGATCAGTTGTCAATACAGATCCTTTCCAACAACAGCAATACAGCAACAATTTCATGAAAAACAGCGATGATTTCTTGATTCTCACCAGAAAAGGATGAAAAACTAACACAAATGCAACCGATTAGTAGCAAAAGCAACCAAAAACTTAAAGAATACCTTAAATCTTGAATCCTTGGTATAAAAAACCGAGCCTTGAATGAATTCAATGGCTCTGATACCAATTGTAAGTCCCAAATATCTCTATGGATCCTCAAACACAAGAACAAAAAAGAACAAAATATAAAACTCTCACACAAAGTAGGCAGAATCTACTTTGTATGGTGATTCAAGAACAAGGAATTCAAAGTAGAACGATTTTATTGCTTAATCATAAATTATAGAGAAAAACACAATGACCGCTAACAATCGCTCTCCACACGTCTAACTTCACGTCTATATAACTTAGGTCACGAATACATGTACGTATACTAAGCCTAATAATACTAAGACCCAACTCGTGAACATATAGCTCACGGTTACAAAACTCGAATATATTTCTATCCGGTTACACCAACATTTATATCTATTTCATAGGTCAGCCTTACATATATAGACCCAACATATATATGTATATAAAGCAAGATTTCATTCTTATACGTTATGCCATACTTTCATTACTTTGTTCATAAACATACTTGTCATTCTTATATTCATCATGTATTGTCATATAGCACATATCATACATTCAGACATATCATGTATACACTTCATCCCTAAAATATTTAAAATTTATTTGCACGTATCACATAAGGGGCACATAGAACTCACCTGATGAGCGGTTCCTGATGTATACTAGCTGGTCAGCGAGCGTCACTAGGTCACACACAATCTGTATAATCAGGTCATACAAGATAAGATACTGATCCTAAACGACACTTAAACATTTATGTACTTAGGGTTAGGCGAACTTAGGTAAGTTCGCCATTCTAGACTTAAGCGAACATAGCAAGTTCGCTAAGTTTTGTGCTAAGCGAACGTAGTAAGTTTGCTATCTTCTAATCATGATAAGTTCGATATTTTTGAGCTTAGGAGAACTTATGTAAGTTCGCTTCTTTTGAGATTAGGCAAACTTAGGTAAGTTGGCCATAATTGTTATTTGGGCGAATCATGATTCAGCGAACTTATTAAGTTCGCTAAAAACGGTGCTAAGTTCGCCTGCGCGAGCTTCTTCCCCAACAGAAAAACCCTAGATCTAGTCTGTGATTTCTAGTCATTCAATCTTCGAGCTGTTTACATTCAAAACGTTCTATTTTCATCTATGAAACCAAATATGTGGCTTGTTTCGAGTTTCATACGTAAAACCCCATACTTGAATCGTTTTTAACCTAAAACCCCAAAAGTTATTAGAACTCAGATTTGAGCTAGAAGGTTACCTTCTAGAGCCTGGTTTTGGTTGCTTTGCGATGTTGTGATGATGGCTAACAATCCCCGAGCCTTTGAGATGTTTCCCTTGCTTTCTCTCTCTAAACCCGAGACCCCTCTCTCTCTCTTTCTCCTACCTTTGCAAAAAAAGCGAATGAATGAGGTGGGTATGGAGGCTGCTGTGAATAAGGGCAACCCTTTGGTTCGGCCAATGGGCCAAGCCCCTTTAACCCTCATTCAATTTATGTCACATGATTCAATCCTTATTATGTTTATTCAGATTTACGTATTTAGGGATGTTACATAGCCTAATCCAATTGCTCACGTAAAGGCTATCACGTTGAGTAGCGGTAGAGGCATGGGACCAGACCCATCGGTCCCTAAGTCATCACTAGCTAAGGATGAGGTTGTAATTAAAATCCCATCTAGGACACTCCCCCTAAGAGGTTGTGAGAGATTACACTCCCCCCGTTCCATAGCCGGGCATGTTGAAGAAGCAGAAAATGGTGGAGCAGTATGGCAAGTTTTTGGGGCTTTTTAAGTAGTTGCATATAAACTTGCCATTTGTTGAGGCTCTAGCTCAGGTACCTAAGTTTGCGAGGTTTTTGTAGGACAACCTCAGGAACAAGAGGAAATTAGACGAGTTGTCTCATGTTGTCACACCCCCAAAATCCACTAACGGAGTTTTACGTTAGGAATGCGACACACCAGGATCTCAGTCATTAGTTACGTCAAACGACACTATATGGAACTTGAAATGTCATAACATAAAAGTTCAGAGTTAAATGCGGAAGCGTAAACATTAATAGGAAATCAAAAGTAATTACATGCAACCGGCGCCAATTAATGTAAATAAGTAAAACTGTTTAAAATGAATGATATGACAGTAGGACTCCATGCATGTCCTAAGTGTGCAACCTGTGCCAAAGCGACCTGAGAAACATGTAAGAAAAAGTGTCAACACGAGGTTGGTGAGTTCACAGGTTTCATGTTTACAATAAAAGAGTGTTTGCCAGATTATGTACATTCAATATGCATATCTATAGGTAGCTAGCCTATGTTCATGTCTTACTAAAGCGCTCGCAACCGAAGCTGACTGTTTGTGTTTGTATGCCTCCTGCCAGGTCTATCAACTCTGGCAAATGTGAGTAGGCTAACATTTCACCCGTTCGACCTCCAATCGAGTTAGCGCGACTAACGCGGGTGGGGCTTGTCAAACCCAGTAGTACTACTAAACATTACCTCGCTAAGATCCATATTAACGGTTCGATGTATGATGAGGACTTTCTGTGATAGTGTGTCACGCTTAGCCTCAATAGTAATAACATATGAATTACAATAATCTAAAATAGTTGTGTCATGTTTTCTCCACCAACGGGAAAAACATGTAACATAATGTTTGTCTGCGTACCTGTTTCTCCCGCACGAGGAAAACAAGTAGAAGTATGATAGTTTGTGTACATGTTTATTTCTCCCCCAATAGTAAAACAAGTAAAAAGGGGTCGTGAAACTCACCTGAGTTGTATACGAGTAGATAGTACCACACCAGGATGAAAGTAGGAAACACACGAGTTTGCCTGTGAACTACATAAGTATGTCCTGGAATTATAAGCATGATAGTTAGGGATACAATGAGATTTTTGTGACGATAGCACGGAAGGATTTGAACATCCTAGAACATTTTAAGGATCAACGAGTAGACGAACTTGTCCACGGGAATGAGGGTTTCTTAATATAATAACTATGATATACGTGTTTAGAATCGAGAGTTTCTAATTCCCAATAATATTAATAATTGAACACATTCGCATTCTTTCACCTTTAGATAATGGTCTACGGAAAGTAATATTATTATATTATTTTTAAGTTGGAGGGATAACACGATAATTAAATATTTGACAAAAATAATAAAACTATTATTTTTATTCGGGTCATAACAACGTGGATAATAATATAGATAAATATATTATTTATTAGTTTGAAACGTTAGACAATGTTTATAAACGTGGCGAAAATAATATATAAATATATTATTTTTAATTGGAGTTACGGGTTGAAAATAATATAAATATATTATTTTATTCGGAGTCATGGTTTGAAAATAATATATTATTTTAAATGTGGAGAAACATTAAAAACGGGTTATAAAATCAAACCCGAGCCTACGGGTGATTTTCGGGTTCAAAACATATTATTATAACATTATAATAATAACGGAAAAGATTTTTATAATAATTAATCCAATGAAAAAGACCCAAAAAAAACACAGGAGACCGGTTTCGAACCCGGGTCTCCTGTGTGTGAGTCCAAGGTCTTAACCATCAAAGCCCGCTAGGGAATCGCGATATAAACCGAACCAGAATGTTTTTAATCATCACAAACATCTAGTTCTTATCCATTCGCGATTTCGAACTCAAATTCGTCCCAAATTCCTTGAATTTGATTACGATTCGAAACGGGGGTATAGGGGTTTTGTTCGTCAACGTAATTCGAGTCTAAGGATAGTTTTGATTTCAAAAATGGTCGAGTTTAGGTTCGTTAATTTCTTGATCGCAATCCCGAAACCCTAGATGTGAACCCATAACCAAATCGAATGATTCTGATGATAAAGCTGTTAGATTCTGATGATAAAGCTGTTAAAAATGCAATTGCGAAACTGTTAGCATAAACTAATTTGATTTAAAACGCGTGTGGATTAGGATTCGATTAAACAGGAAACTCATGAACCCTAGATCTTTGAACTTGATCAATTCGGTACTGGCAGGGGTTAGATTCATAGGGCTTTTAACAAGTGAGAAGTTGCGATTCTAACCATACCATTTAATTAGATTGAGACTAAGTCGGGAGTAGGATTCGATTAGACCGATTTCACATGAACCCTAGATTCTTGTTCTTAACAAATTCGATGTTATACGGCCAAATTAGCATAGGGCTATTGATATAGACACTAAATCGAAATTGTAGGTGTAAGAAATTACCAGAATTGAGATGGAATTGATGGTGAACGACTAGATGGATTTCCAACTTCGAGGGGTTAATCTCTGGCGATTCTGACTGCTTCTACGACGCGACTGATGTGGGGAAATGATCAGTGGGACTCGTGTAGCGTTCGCAGATGATTAATTTTAGTATGAATTATTGAATTGATGCGAATTGGTGAGGATTAGGGACGACTTTGATGGTTACGGTTTGTAGTTCATAATTAGACATAATTCGGTCTTGATAACGATTAATCATTGTAGTTAAGATCGTAAATGCTGATGATTAATCTTGATCCGTTACAGAATTAACAGAAATCGATTCTTGAACTCACAATTGAATCCAAAGTCACGATCTTTGACTTCAAAAGTCAACAGGAATTAAAATGTGATAATTACAGTTCTAGTCCCTGTAGTTATATGGATTCAGGGTTTGAAAGAGTGGCAGAATGAGTCCTTGTGGTTTGTATAACATGATTAGTTGACTTTTAAAGTCAACATAGATTAAATCTTGGATTTTGACTTTACAAAGTCAAACAAAATTAGGTTTAGACCAATTACCTATTTAGTCCTTGTAGATAGAGTTTGAGGAAATGATAGAATTTGTCCTTTGGATTTAATATCGAGTTAACTGGGTTAGGTTTTAATAGAAAGTTTAACGGAATTTCTAACGGAATTAACTGAAAAGTCCGGATTGTCACATCATCCCCTAGTTGAAAAAATTTTCGTCCCGAAAATTAAATAATAATAAAAAAAAATTTCCCAGGATATCACACATGTCACGCTGAACGAGGAGTGTTCGACATTGATTCAGAACAAGCTACCAGATAAGATGATGGACCCGGGGAGTTTCATGATCCCCTGTTAGATAGGTAGCTTGTTGGTCAGCAATGCTTTAGCTGATTTTGGTTCTAGCATTAACCTCATGCCATATGTGGTTTTTGCTAATCTTGAGTTGGGAGAACCCAAACTGACGCGTATGAGTATCCAGCTTGCCAATCGCTCTATGAAGTATCCCAGAGGCATAGTGAAGAACATGTTGGTTAAGGTTGATAGATTTTTGTTTCCTGTAGACTTTGAGATACTGGACATGGATGAGGACAAGAACGTGATGTCTTTTCGGGCAAGATGACACTTATGGTGGATGACGAGGAGGTGACCTTTGACATTGGGAGATCCATGGAGCGCACCCAGATTCATGATGATTCACTCTACTTCATCGAGACAGTTTATTATTGTGACACTCGACATTTCCAGGTCAATATCCGTATATAACTTAAACACGTTTACATTTTCATATTTCCTGAATCACTCGAAATCATAAACTTGAACAATTAAAGCCAGGCAAACACGGTACATTAATCATTTCATATTTTAGTAATTATGGGAATTACTAAATCATTCATACATAAAACTCGTATAACACGAACAATGGTGACTAATTCTTATATCAGAAAAATACCTAGCATTATATTCTACCTATATTTTTATGACTAGGCAACTAAGTCTTTGATATTTATTTCATGATACAAATGAAAATCCTTGCGAAAACATTCCTAATGTTATTATTGTATATTATTCTCTTTAGACATTTATATATGTGATTGATCACATCTATGAATAATAAGATACATAACTTGAGTATTTTTCGTAAAACTATTTCAAGACTAGTTAGACGTTGAGGTTAGTATCGTTTAAGAACACAAATCACTTAGATCGTTGTTTGAAATCTTAACCGGTACTTATACCGCTATTAATCCTAACATCTAGCATCAACCACTACCACTTAACCTAACTAACAAACCTAACCCACCCCTAACCACCCTTTCTCGGCCGAAAGGCCCATGTGGGGCTCACCCCACACCACCAAATCTTTTATACTTAATGAAATGGTACAAGAACATGCTCTTTCATCTATCCATACACTCCAACACCAAATCCTCATGATGATACAAGGTCACTAACTACTTCATTCATCCAAACTTACACTCAAGCCTCAAAATCTTCATGATGATGGTAAGGGAAACCATCTGTAACATCCATGATTTCTATGCCTTGTAGTAACAATATTTCAATTCCAATTATAGTCCGATACTTTGTATTTTTCATGTTAACATTAAATTCCAAGGTTTTATTTAATGCAATTTTACAAGTACACATTCATACATTTTAATTTAGGTGAATTCAAATATAAGGGGTTAAATAATTTGATATATATATATATATGTATATGTATTCGTTTTTGCATATAAAATATATGTATATAAAAATAATTTCTATTATAGAAAATACATATGCAAAAATATTATGTCACATCAAAACTTATTTATTTATAAAATTTATAGAGTTTTAAAGTTTCTTTGTTAACAAAAAAAAATCAATATATCTATATTTATTTACAATTTAAACAATTAAATTGAATCTCGAACCCTTTTATAGCAATGAACCCCTCATATTGCCTTTGGACCCTCAATTGAAACCCTCCCCCCCCATATACTTGGAACTTCAAATTTAACTATGTACAACCCAATGTGGACCTTGTCCGCAATTTGACCTTCTATGATCAACTAGAACTTGCATCCCCGCATTTTGACTCCCCACAAGTCAAACGAGGACAAAAATGCAACAAATCTGTGTCCAATCCACCTAATTCCAAGCTGCTAAAGCCTCTTGATCCTTCGAAAGTGTTATGAGATCGTAACCGAGTGTCTGGATGGATTAATTGATTGCAATTCAAGAAATTACACCTTCTTCGTCGATGTTGACTCCTGAAAGTCAACAAGCACACGGAACTGCTTCCAAATCACAGTATTAATATCGGTTAACTCGATTAGATCATGCCTAAATGTTATAACGGTTGTTTCAATTGTGTTTAACAGTCCATTTATGACAAATCAATGATTTGATTACGAATTCGAACTCATAACCGTCCTTTCAATAAAACCAATTCAATTCGAGTGATTTGAGCGAAATTGGAATAAGTAAACTACACACACCTTCGCGACACCTTTAACAATCATCCTAAACTCTAAAATCATTCAGCATTTCCCTCTGAAACTCTGTCAAGCTTGAAGAATTCCAAACCCAAGATCCCAGCCTTTCTCACTCATTACTCCACCAAAACAGGTATGCCTTGTACCATTGTACTCGTTATAAAACCAGGAAATAAAAGCCCCATGAATCTAAATCCGATCAGTGGCTTAATCGGGTTGATTTGAGGAACTAGGGTTATGATTTCATATGGGTACGATGGTGGGTTGGGATAGTTGATAAAACCAAGCAGTTCTAGATTCTTAACCAAGGTAATTTCCCAGTAAACCCGGTTAATGCGCTTGACTCACAGAGACAAGGTCGTGGGTTCGAAACAACCTGGCACTTTTTTCTCCTTTTTCACACCCCTGAACCTAGTCATCCCTCTCTATATGTTAACACTGACCGGGAATGGGATCATCCACTTTTGAAACACCTTTTCATAAGAACAAATAAACAAATAAAAATAATTTATTTATTTAAGTTACACATCTATTTTAATAAAACCCTAATTCAATTAATATTTTCTTTAACTCACATATGCTTTGATTTCACATTTCACATAAAACCTTTTTATTCAAATACAAATTCCAATATACACATAAGATTACATAACCACTTGGTACAAATCCCTACATCCATTCAACTAGACTTTTACTCGACCCCTTTAGAATTTTAGGCTTTGCCTTAGACTTTTGTACATATCATTGATTAGATACATATAATTTATTTATAGGTTGACATTGTGATTAAAAAAATCACTTGTGCTACCTATTGCTCGTGTTATCTTCAAACAACAAATACAGGTGAGTTACATAGCCCCTCTTTTTACTTTTTACATATTTTGGGGTGATTCATGATACATTGAAAACTATTTACAATACAATATACAATTCTACATATATGATCATATGTGCAATTTGTTCTTTGTGCTTGAATGCTATGAGTTGAAAATACATATACATGACATACACGTGCAATTATTAACTCTGTACAAGCCAACGGTAACATTGATAGATTTATTGTGTCTGACAAACCCACCCAGGTAGGGTTATTGTTACCGACATTACATTAGGGTAACCTGCGTGTTATGCCTTAGTCACAAGGTTTGATTGTACACCCAGTTTGACTATAGATTCCCCACAAAGTCCTTATTTACTGTAACCAACAAACTTTCGGGTTAATAATATATTGTGTTTTATTATAATTATGGATGTAATTAAATAAAAGGAAAGTTGGGGGTTTTAGTTGAAATGGGTGAGTTTTTTACTAACTTGTGGAAGAAGGAGTCAAGGGCTGAAAGTGGGAGTACCAAAAGTGAAAATTGGTCAACTCCCTTAGGGTTTTGAAGAGGAAAACGTAGACACACACATATGTGTGTGTCTTGAGAAAATTAGAGGAAAGAAAGAGAAATAGGTGGGTCTTGATCAAGAACAAAATCTAAATATTTGCATGCTCGGATTGAAGGATTTGGTGAGCACATCTCTTTCTAATCATCAAGTAAGTTATGTTTCAATGCCTAATTCCACCACTGCTAATGTTCTTGAAGTTTTTGGAGAAAAACGGAATTAGGGATGAATTGGTTGGATCTGATGAAAGATAACTTGGAATAACTTGTTATCTAGCTTGATTAGGGGTTAATAACATCCAATTTGATGATTTTAAAATTAGGGTTCTTGAGGTGAAAATTGGGGGTTTTCAATTTGATGAAGTTAAATGATGAATTGGTGGTTGATAAGTGTTTGTGGTGTCAATAAACACAAATTTCAGTAAAAGCCCTGAATCTATTTGATGACTCAAGAACTTTGAAGAATTGTGGAAATTGGGTGAAATCCTTAACGGGTCAAAATGAGTAGAATTGGTTTGTTAATGGTTAAAAGCTTGTATGGAGCTTAATAAACCAAGTTAGTTATTGATGAAGATCATAAGATCTTGGAGAGAGTTAAACTTCATTTGATGTGTGTTTTGGGGTAAATAAGACTAGTAAAACATGTGGAAATGTTTAGGTTATCAAGGCATTAAAGGTGTTAGCTTTGAAGACCAATTGTAATCTTCATTGGCAAAGGTAAGTGCTTTGCACTTACTTAGTATTAGATAAGTAGTTTTGTGTAAATAGTATGTGTGGTATGCTATTTACATGTTATTGTTATGTTGACTTATGTGGTATATATAGTCAAATTATAATGGTTATGGTAGAACTTGTGTGTTTGACTCAATGTGGATATCTAGTCAAACTAAACCATTGATGTGTGGTAATGTGTGTAAAATATGCTTAAGTAGTATTTAGCCAAACTATATTAACTAATGTGGTAACTTGGAATAAAAGACTCAATGTGGTTAAGAGTCAACTTGAATGTAGTATGTGGTGGAATTGTATTAAATTGACTTGATGGGGTATAAGTCAAACCATTATGTATAATGGTGAAATTGGTGTAATTTGACTTTAGTGGTATAAGGTCAAACTAATTTGTTGGAATTGGTGTAATTAGACTATGTGGTTAATAGTCAAACTTGATTGTGCAATGTGGTAAATATGTGTAATTTGACTTATGTGGTAAATAGTCAAACTGTTATGTAAATGTGGTGTAATATGACTTATAGTCATACTATAATGTGAATGTGGTGAATTTGGTGTAATTTGACTTATGTGGTAAATAGTCAAACTAATATGTAAATGTGGTGAATTTGGTGTAATTGACTTATATGGTATATAGTCAAACAAATTGTGATACTTTGGTGAAATGATGTATTGAAGTGTGGAATACTTCAAAAGGTGGATTTGGAGTCAAATACTACAAGTACGGGTAAGACGAGTTGTGGTACTCGCACCAAGAGGTTGTAAACCCAATAAGAGGTGTGAAATACTTCAACGGGTGGAATTGGAGTCAAATACTCCAAGTACGGGTAAGACGAGTTGTGGTTCTCGCACAAAGGCATTATAAGACAACTAAAAGATAATAAATGGGTGGGAGTAAACATGTGTGTGTATTGTCATACATGTTATATTGGTGTTGTATTGCACAAAGATGCAAACGGTTCGAAATGGGTAGGAATGGAAAACGAGTAGTGGTTCTCGTATTGGGGGTGGATAAACTAACAAATAAATGTTAGTTAATGTGGTAGTTAATGTGTGGTCGAAAGACAAGTAAATACTCGATAGATACTTGTTATATACAAAAAAAATTGTAAAAATGGTGAGAATGGAAGGTGCTGTCAGGGAACATGGTTGTGTTCATCTGAACATAGCCATGACAACAACCTTGTTTCTTTTCTACAGCTGAATATGAACACGGTTGTGTTCATCTGAACACAGTTGTGTTCAGGCTTCAGGGGAACATGGTAGTGTACATCTGAACACTACCATGACATAAATTTGTATTTATAAAAATGACTTTTCTTGGGTTTTTTCAATGAAAGGGGGGAGTCTACGGACTTGGTAATCGTTGTGGGGACTTGTTGAGAGGTTCCTAAGACTACTAATCTTTACTAACCATATTCAAATTGTTGTTTTGAATGTAGGAAAAGCTCCATGGTGATCTCGGGTCTCGCCTAAGGTGGATATTGGATTCTCAAAATTGGATTTTTGACTTTTTACAATTTATTTGGAGTCGTTACAAGTTGTGGATAACTTGTTGATTATTAACCTTTGATTAAACTACTTGTGTGGGAAATATTATAGTTTAATTCGTGTTTGTAAACCTAAAACGTGTGGATACGTTAAATGTTGTATATGGGACCGCTTCCGCGTCATATTTAAAAAGTTTAAAATAGGTTTGAATTTTTGGGTGTTACATTTACCATATGAATTGTATAAGCACTTGAAAACTATTTGTGGTGTCAAAACCTATGTATGCTCACCAGCTATTTTTAGTCGACCTTGTTTTATCATGTTTCAGGTACAAATAATTGAGTTATGATTCAAGTTGCTACACTTAAGATTTGAAGACCTAGATATTTAAATAATTGAACCTTGTTAATGGATTTCATTTGCTTGTAATGTTGGATTTTGTTGTTTGACTTATGTTATGGAAATTGGAACATTTAATATATCAAAACTTTAGTGGATCATGTGCTTTTGAACAGTCTCCATGTCCCGCCCCGACGTATTCCGCCTTCGGTTTGGGTGTGACAGATTGGTATCAGAGCCATGGTTATTAGGAATTAGGTTATTAGACACCCTTGACCTAGACTAGAACCTTAGGACACCCATCTTATGCCATGCTCTATGTTATGTGATAATTGCTACATGCTATGTGCTACATGTCTACTATGTTATGTGTTAATCTATTTGAGGCCCTAATTGTTAGATTTCATGACTTACTAGGTTCCATCTAAACAATAAACTAAACAACAATACCCATACCCTTATCCTAAGCCTTTTATCCTTCTTACCTACTCCTATATCATCATCATCATAGCATGTGGAACGTCGTACTCATAGACACAAGTCTATTAAATTTCCTTTTACACCTCTTTAAGGTTTTAAACTTTGTTAATTATTAGAGAACACATGCAATCTGGAAGGGTCACACATGTATTCTAGGTTTTCTGTCTAGGAAAGCATTTCATATAAATCTCAATCAACCGAGGGATCCGTATGCTTTTCTCGGAATTCCCGGGATGAGTGTTTACTTATAGGCTAAAGCTTGACTTCTCGAAAGTTATATAAGTTTAGTTAACCTTAATATGTCATAGTATTCAAGTGGTTATATTACTATTTGAGTGCAATCCAAACTATGATACTTATGTTTATTTATCCACTTATTTTAATCCAAGAAATTCTCATAAATTCTTACATATCTCCTTGTGTTGTTTAAATCATTAGCATGTCTTCCCGCCGTGCCAACGAGACCACCACCACCAACAACAACACTGATCTTACTGGTCTCCTCAACCAGCTTGTGAATCAACTCACTCAAGGCAATAACAACAACAATAGTGGTAGTGCTACTGGTGGTGCTGGTGGTGGTGGTGCTAATCCGCCCCAATGCACTTTCAAGCACTTTAACTCATGCAACCCCATCAAGTTCTATTGTACCGAAGGAGCTATCGGTCTCCTTCAATGGTTTGAAGGCATTGAAAATACTTTCCTCAGCAGTTATTGCCCCGTCAATCTCCGAGTTCGTTATGCTACGAGCGTCTTTCAAAAACGAGCGCGCTCAGCTGGTGGAATGGTGAGAAACGGACTCGGGGTGTGGATGTGGCGATGGCTTTGCAATGGGATGAAGTAAAAAGGCTCATGACCAAGGATTTTTGTCCTCATAGTGAAATGAAGAAATTAGAGGCTGAGTTTTGGGATCTTACCCAAAACAGCGGTGAGAAGTTACTCTACACAATTCACTTTCATGAGTTGAGCCTTCTGGTACCTCACATAGTCACACCACTGACTCAGTGCATTGAGAAGTACATCGATGGTTTGCCCATGAAAATCCAGGATACTGTGTTGGGAAGAAATCTCGCCACCCTTGAAGACGCTATCCGCCTAGCTGCCACGTTAACTGAAAATCATGTGAAGGCTGGCACGTTAACAAGGAAATGTGCAAAGAAACATATTGCCGACACAGCAACCTCCTCCGAACTCACTAAGAAAACAAACCCGAACCCTTTCACAACAACAAGAAATGAAAGGCTAGGAATTTTGTTGTTGTCACACCGGCTGCCCTAGTCAATCAAGTTGCACATGTGACTCAAATTATGGTCAAGAAACAATATGTGGGCAAGAACCCTTTGTGCAACACTTGCAAGTATCACCACCCTCCAAACGTGTCATGCGGCTATGTACCAGTTGTTGAAGATATGGGCATGTAGCCAACACCTGCGGCCACCTGTTAATCAAGTCAACCAGGGGAACCGAGCCAACCAACAAGTGGTCAACCAAGTTGTACCGGCCATTGCAAATGGTCGTTCTTGCTACGAATGTGGCAACCCGAACCACTTCCGGAACCAATGCCCAAGATTAGCCAATGCAAACCAAGCTGGTGCTGGTGGGCGTGCTTTCAACATAAACGCCAACGAAGCCCAAGCCAACAACGATGCAGTCAACGGTACGTTCCTTGTTAATAGTCAATATGCTTCCATACTATTTGATACCGATGCTGATAGGAGTTTTGTGTCACTTGAATTTGAGCCCTTATTTGCTAAAACACGAACTAAATTAGAGAAAACTTCTACCGTTGAGGTAGCGGATGGAAATCTCATCATCATTGACTCTGTTATCCGTGACTGCTCTGTTGAACTTAATGAACACTATTTTCCCGTCAACCTCATACCAAAGTAATTGGGTAGCTTTGACATCATCATACGCATGGATTGGTTGTCTAGTCATCACGCCGAGGTCATTTGTTTTGGGAAGTGCATCTGAATCCCTCTCCCATCGGGCGGTACACTAAAAGTCTTTGGTGAAAAACCATGCGGTGGACTCAAACTCATGTCGTGCAATACAGCCCAAAAATACTTATGAAAGAAGTTTGTGGCATTCTTAGCCCATGTTGTTCAAAAGAATGGCAAGGAGAGGAGTATTCAAGACATCCCCATCATTCGGGACTTTCCCGTAGTCTTTCCAGAAGATCTATCTGGTCTTCCACCCATTCGACAAGTGGAGTTTCGCATAGATCTTGTACCCGGAGCTAATCCTGTGGCCAAAGCTCAATACCGACTCGCACCTTCTGAAATGCAAGATTCAAGAACTTACTGATAAAGGTTTCATCCGTCGCAGTCATTCACCACGGGGTGCACCTATCCTATTCGTAAAGAAGAAAGATGGCTCATTCTGTATGTGTATTGACTACCATGAACTCACCAAACTTACCATCAAGAATCGTTATCCGTTACCTAGGATTGGTGATCTCTTTTACCAACTCCAAGTTTCAACCTACTTCTCAAAGATTGATCTTTGATCCGGTTTTCACCAGCTCCGTGGGCACAAGGAAGATATTTCAAAGACTGCCTTTCGTACTAGATGCGGTCACTACAAATTTATGGTTATTCCTTTTGGATTGACAAATGCACCCGCAGTTTTCATGGACCTCATGAACCATGTATGCAAGCCTTACTAAGATAATTTCGTGATCGTTTTCATTGACAACATTTTGATCTACTCCAAAACTAAAACAGATCATAAGCAACATCTTAGGTTGGTTTTTGACCTTTTAAGGAAAGAACAACTATATGCCAAATTCTCCAAGTGTGAATTTGGGCTAAAAGAAGTTCAATTCTTGGGTCACATTGTCAACGAAAAGGGAATTCATGTTGATCCTGATAAGATAGAAGCTGTTACGAATTGGAGTGCCCCTAAGACCTCTACCGAGGTTCGTTCATTTCTTGGTCTAGCGAGTTATTACCGTCGATTCATCTCAAACTTCTCCAAGATTGTTGTCCCTCTCACCGCCTTGACCCACAAGGGTAAACCTTATGAGTGGGGACCAAAACAAGAGGAAGCCTTTAAAATTCTCAAGCATAAGTTGTGCAATGCTCCTATTCTGAATCTCCCTGATGGGAATGATGATCTTGTTGTCTACTGTGATGCCTCAAGCCAAGGTCTTGGTTGTGTCCTCATGCATTGAGGCAAAGTGATCACTTATGCATCAAGACAACTTAAGATTCATGAGAAGAACTATACGACGCACGATCTTGAGTTGGGTGCGGTCGTCTTCGCATTGAAGATTTTGAGACATTATCTCTATGGCACAAAGTGTGTGGTGTTCACCGACCACAAAAGTCTCCAACACATCTACAATCAGAAAGAACTCAACATGAGACAACGACGTTGGGTTGAACTCCATAACGACTACGACTACGAGATTCGCTACCATCCCTGCAAAGCGAATGTTATGGCCGATGCTTTGAGTCGTAAAGATCACGTCATGCTTCATTGTGTTAAAATTCAAACCGACATTCAAAATCGTATTCTGGAAGCTCAACACGTCTCGGTTACAGAGGGTAACATGTACGATGAAATGTCATGTGGAGTTGAACTTCAACTAGAAACCAAACCCAATGGTTTATACTATTACTTGGATCGTATTTGGGTTCCCGATCATGATGATCTCCGTTCATTTCTCATGAACGAGGCACACAAGACTTGTTATTCCATTCATCCCGGTGCGGATAAAATATATAAAGATCTTCACCAGCAATATTGGTGGCCCGATATGAAGAAAGACATTGCACTTTATGTTGCAAAATGTCTAACTTGTTCCAAGGTCAAAGTCGAACATCAACTCCTTCCAGCTTGCTTGAACCACCGGAAATTCCTGTGTGGAAATGGGAAAATCTATCCGTGGACTTCTTTACTAAATTCCCTCACACCTCAAGTGGCTATGACAGCATATAGGTGATCATTGACCGTCTCACCAAGTCAGCTCACTTCTTGCCCATCCGTGAAGATTACCGGGTTGAGAAATTGGCCCGAATCTACATTGACGAATCTGTGAGTCGTCACGGTGTCCCACTAAACATAATCTATGAAATTGTGAGTCATCACGGCAGTCCCTCCAAACTGCTCTTGGTACATGATTGGATTTGAGCACTGCTTACCATCCTCAAACTGATGGTCAAACCGAACGAACAATCCAAACCCTCGAGGACTTGGGATTCACATTTATCTCTTATTGAGTTCATTTACAACAATAGCTACCACACAAGTATCAACATGGCCCCATTTGAAGCTCTCTATGGTCGTAAGTGTCATTCTCCTATCTGTTCGAATGAGATTGGTGAAGCTCAAATCACCGGTCCAGAATTAATCCAAGAAACATCCGACAAGATCATTAAAATCCGGGACAACATACGAGTAGCGAGGAGTCGGCATAAGAGCTATGCCGACAAACGATGAAAGCCCTTGGAATTCCATGTCGGTGACCTTGTACTTCTAAAGGTGCCTCCTTGGAAGTGTGTAATTCGATTTGGGAAGAAAGGTAAACTTGCACCTCGCTATGTGGGTCCATTCAAGATCCTTGAAAAGATTGGGAAGGTGGTTTACAAACTCGAATTACCTTCAGAAGTTAGCAACGTACATCCAACATTTCACGTGTCCAACTTGAGAAAGTGCTTAGCTGACGAGAATCTCCACATACCACTTGACGCAGTGCACATTGATGACACGATGCACTTTGTCGAGAAACCCGTGGAAATTATGGATCGTGAGATAAAGCAACTCAAGTGTAGCTGTATTCCTATTGTCAAAGTTCGTTGGGAATCTAAACGTGGCCCCGAGTATACTTGGTGTGATATCCCGGGAAATTTTTTTTATTTTATTTAATTTTCGGGATGAAAATTCTTTCGACTAGGGGATGATGTGACAATCCGGACTTTTTCAGTATTTCTGTTAACAAATCCAGTTAAATGTTAACCTACTTAACTCTAATCCAAACCCTAGGGACTAGTCCTGCCTTTATTCAAACTCAAACATATAAAAAACATGAACGACCAAACTTGTAATTTACCTATAGTTGTGCCCGTTGACTCTTGATAGTCAAACTAGCAAGATCATAACCTTATTAACCTAACCTAAACTCCAGGGACCGATGCTGTCCATCTTTAAACTTCAAAACAGAAAAACAGAAGGACCAATTCTGTAATAAACCTAAATTCGATCTTGTTTGACTTCCAAAAGTCAAACATTGTGATTTATGATTCAAATTCAGGTACTGTAATCGAACTCTGTTCGAATTCGTAACCGACTAGCATCTTAATGCAATAAACGATCGCCATTATAGCTTTAATCATCGTTATTACAAGTAATTAAACCCAATAATGAGAATTGGAGTCATAACCGTCGGTCTCTTTACAAAAATAATCAAATTCGGCGAATTCGATTTACCAATTCACAAATCGAGCCTCTACGCACCTTGTACGAGTCCCAGAAAAGCTTTTCCACACGTCAATTCCACCGGAAACGCAGCAGGAGTCGTCGGAGCCTATCCCACTCGTTTTCGGATTCAGTTTTGGTTGAGCACAGTCAATTCGAACCCCAATTTGGTAATTTCTTGCATTCTCAGTTTCGTTTTTACCCATCAATTGAAAGCCCTATCATATTTGTGGCTTAAAACATCGAATCGGTTATGAACCCAATTCTAGGGTTCATACGAAATCGGATTTAGGGCTTTTGATTATGGAATCGATCATAATTCAATTAATTCACATGTGTAGTTTCGTAATCGGTCACCCGTTAAAAACCCTCTATCAATTTAATCTAACAACATCGAATTGAACTCAGTTCGTAACCTAGGGTTTGTTCATTTTCGGATTTGGGGGTTTTGATTATAATCGTCATCTCGATGAAATTAAAGTGCATGGCTAGATTCACAATGTCCAGCTTAGTAAAAGCCCCATGATTCCATCGATTTATAACATCCAATTTTATCAAATCGATTTCTTATTCAAAGATAGGGATTCGGTGTTGATTTGTGTAAATAATCGATCATAAACTTGTTGTTTTTACAATTAAAATCGACCGCATGTTCGTTTGAAGCCATTAAACATAACCCCTATGAATCCAAGTTCAATTGTGATCGATTTGGGTGGAATCGGGAGTGGGTTTGGTTCGGTTCGCACTAGGAAGGAAGAACACAGGAACCATCATTGTTAAAACCAATCCAATCAGGGATTTGTTGCGAAACCCTAGCGGGTTGTGGTGGTTAAAACGTTTGACTGTGGGGGAGGAGACCCGGGTTCGAGTCCCTCCACACCCAATTCGTTTTTAGAATAGTTTTTATTGTTATTTTAATTATAAAAACCTATCCCATATTATTATAATATCATATTAAAGTGTTTTAGCCCGGAAAATAACCCGTAAGCTCGGGTTTGAATTATTACCCCATTTTTATATTATTACCACTTTTAAAAATAATATGTTTATAGTATATTCAAACTATAACTTCGTATAAAATAATATGTCTATATTATTTTTAACTCGTGACTAATCCTATTAAATAATATATATATATATATATATATATATTATTTCGCATCGTTTTATACCTCGTGGGACGTTTAAACTATTTAATAACATAATCGTTATATTATTTA
Source organism: Smallanthus sonchifolius (assembly GCA_023525975.1). Classification (NCBI taxonomy): domain Eukaryota; kingdom Viridiplantae; phylum Streptophyta; class Magnoliopsida; order Asterales; family Asteraceae; genus Smallanthus; species Smallanthus sonchifolius. The sequence continues at coordinate 45,740,125 of CM042023.1, forward strand.
CTCGTGTTCCTTACCTAGAATAAAAAATAATATATTTATTATTTTTGTCACAAATGATTACTTTGTTAATTCTACGAACCTAAAAATAATATATTTAATTATATTATTTTCCTAACTTTTGTAGACGACTTTTATGTACGTATTTATTTATTTATTTAACATTAGTCGTTATTAATGTTCGGCACGTAATGCTTTGATTTTAATTTATTATATTGAGAAACCGATATTCCCGTAGACATGATCGTCTACCCGTTAATCCTTAGAACGTTTCAAGATGTTCTAATCTTCCGTGTCATTGTCACAATTCACATTTTTATCCCTAATTAATGTGCTTATAATTTTAGGGCATTCGTAAGTCATTTGAGACTTACACTCGTGATTCCAATTTGTCCATTGGGTCATACTACCTACAACGCAACGCAGGTGAGTTTTCACGGCCCCTTTTACTGTTTTAACTTGGGGGAGAAAACATGACTAAATGATTTTGGATTTTTAATTCGTATGATATCAATGTTAAATGCTAAGTGTAACACGCTATCACAGAAAGTCCTCAACTAATATCGGACCGTTAATATGGATCTTAGCGAGGTAATATTTAGTAGTACTACTGGGTTTGACAAATCCCACCCGCGTTAGTCGCGCTAACTCGATTAGATATCGAACGGGTGAAATGTTAGCCTACTCACACCGCCAGTGTTGATAGACCTGGTAGGAGGCAATAAACAAACAGTCAGCTCGGTTGCGAGTGCTTGAGCTGAACATAAACATAGGTTAGCTACCTATAGATACGTACTGAATGAACATAAATCCGGTAAACGCTTATTTACCTATATTGAAACATGTGGACTCACCAACCTCGTGTTGACATATTTTTTTACATGTTTTCTCAAGTCGCTAAGCTAAGACACAGGTGCACGTTAGGGCATGCATGGGATTCAACTGCTTTGATTATAACTATTTATGGTTGTTTGAATTATTCTATTGTACTTGTTTTTTATTAGACGTTTGGACTTTTTGGACTTTTGAACTTTGGTTTTGGGCGCGTGTATTTTGCGCATTTACTTTCTTTACGTTTCCGCATCGATACTCTGATTTAAATGATATTTTCATTTTAAGTCCCATGTAGAGTCATTCAAAGTAACTAATGTCTGAAATCCTGGTTCGTCACTTCCCAAACGGTAAAACTCCGCTAGTTGAAATTGGGGGTGTGACAGATTGGTATCAGAGCCATTGGTTATAGAGAACTAGGATTGCATACTAGACTATAGCCTCACACATTAGTTACATGTCATTTGGTTGTTTGGCACTTATATGTATTGTTACAGGAACATGTCGTCAACTCCACCTCCATCGCCTAAGGCACTAGGACATAAGGCACCTATCCTATCATCCCCGGAGCCCAAAAGGCGCCAGACTACTTCTAGTGACCATTCAGTTGACCAAGGTGAACCGAGTAGCGCACGAGCAATGGATTATACTCTTAGTTGGAACGTATACCCGCAAATGATCCAAAGGTGGATCGAAATGGGAAATGTTCCATCACCCTACTTTGGTTCTGCATCCTCATCATCCCTACTACCTAGCTTGCCATGCACTATGGAACAAGCTTTTGCAGCCTTCGTATCTTATATGTCGAAGGAATTGAGTATTGTGCAAGATGCTACCGAAGAGATACCTAACCTTCTGAAGAATGGACCTTAAATAGAGGAGAATAAGGTAGGAATAGAACTCTTGACTACTGAACTAGCTGCAACAGACCATGTCCATAACCTTTTAGTGGATCGTGCGGCACATTTGGAGACGAGGGCGACACGATGGACGATGATATGGAAGTAGTTGTGGAGAGATTGGCTGCTATGGAAGCTCAGCTACATGTAGCAAACCACACCGCTCAAGGTCTTCAAGAGAGGGTGACTCACTTGGAAGCCCAACTGCAAGCCGCTTTATTTCCTGAGGAGATTCCACATCCTGATGGAGAGGAGGAACCTTTTGAGGAGGAACCTTTTGAGGAAGAGCCTTTTGAAGAAGAGCCCTTTGAGGAGGAGCCCTTAGAGGAGGAACTAGTGGAGATAGACGATGCATAATCGTATGTTTCTTTCGATGACGAAGATGCTTGATGATCTTCCTATTCTATCTTCCTTTTCATGTTTGCTTTTGCTTATGTTATTTCTCTTTTCAAACCTAGATGGGTAAGGTTGTTCCCATCCAATAAAAGCATGAGAAGTTTAATATTTGAGTTATTTATTTTGTAGCCTTACAATTTATTTAATTTTCAAAATATTAGATGTTGTATCTCCTTACTCGTACCTGAATAATGTTTAATATGCGATATATTTCTCATTATTTTTCATTTGTGATTGTGAAGAATCATGTCAGGGAGAGGACGTGGAGGCCGTGCCGGTGGTCGTGGTACCATTAACATGACGGCAGCAGAGCTAGCGGCACTGATAAATGATAGTGTGGCAGAGGCTCCGGCAGCACAGAATGCTGCAGGTAAATGCTTTAGCTATTGACTAATGATGTCAATCCGTCTCCTAAAAACATCTTCCTAAACTCTATAAATCCAATCCTGTTTTTATTTCTAAATCCAGGCCAACAAAATCAGCAAAACCAACAACCAGCCTGCACTTTCAAGGCGTTCATGGATTGCAAGCCCCATGCCTTTAGTGGAGCTGAAGGAGCCGTTGGACTACTTCATTGGTTTGAGAAGGTTGAATCGGTGATTGCGATGTGCAACTGCCTCGTGGCTAATCAGGTAAAGTTTTCCGTCAGAACTTTGAGGGCCCGACACTCACATGGTGGAACGCCCAGGTCCAAATGTTGGGTCTGGCCATGGCAAACGGACTCCCGTGGGAGGAATTTAAATCAATGATGAAGGAGGAATACTGTCCTCGCGATGAGATCCAGAAGTTAGAGGGAGAGTTTTGTAACCTAAAGATGGAGGGTTCTGAAATTGAACTCTACACCACACGTTCCCATGAACTGGCTACTATGTGCCCGCATATGGTAACTCCTGATTACAAGAGAATCGAGCTTTACATTGGAGGTCTAGTGCCTCAAATACAAGGCATGGTTACTTCATCCAATCCTACCACTATCCAACAAACTATCTGACTTGCCCATAACTTAACTGACCAAGCGGTGACACAAGGGACCCTACCTCCGAGAGGTTCGGTTTCTAAACCCACCGACACTCACAAACGCAAGTTTGATCATCATTCCAATACCCACAATCACTCCAACTCTCACTTCAAAGGACCCCAACCCAACCAACCCCAGTTTAATCAACCACAGCAGCAGCAACAGCGTAGGTTTGAGCCTACTAAGAACTTCAACCAGTCGACCTCTTCTAGCCAGAACCAGGGTGGTTATGCGGGGAAGTCTTCGAAGTGTAATAAGTGTAACTTCCACCACTTTGGGTTTTGTAATCGTTGCCAGAGGTGCGGCAAAATAGGTCATGTTGCTAAGGATTGCAGGGGTGAGTTACAAGCTAAACAACCTTTCCAACAACCTGGATCCACAAGGGGTTGCTTTGAGTGCGGAAAGGAGGGGCATATTTGGAAGAATTATCCACAATTAAAGAAAGGGGGTAATGGAAACCACAACCCTAACCAGAATAACAAATGGCAATGGTGGTAACAATGGTAATGGTGGAGGAAATGGTGCGAAGGGATGAGCCTTCGTACTAGGATCTGGAGAAGCCTGTTACGACCATAATGTGGTCACCGATAAGTTCCTCGTAAATAATTACTTTGCTTCTGTCCTTTTTGAAACTGGTGCTGATAGAAGTTTTGTATCTAAGAAACTTAGTGACATGATAAAAGGAACTTCCACTCTATTAGAAGCTAAGTATACAATAGAGATAGCTGATGGCCAAATAATTGAGGCAACTCACATTCTTAAGGGATGTAAACTTGAGCTAGCTACACATATATTTGATATCGACCTTATGCCGGTCATACTTGGTAGTTTTGATGTAATTGTCGGCATGGATTGGTTATCTAAAAACCAAGCCGAAATTATCTAACATGAGAAGATTGTTCGTATTCCTCTCCCGAGTGGAGAAATCCTTTCCGTTCAAGGCGAAAAAGTTGGTGCAGTCATGGGCATCATATCTTTTATGAAAGCACAAAAATGCCTTCGAAAGGGGCATATGGCTATTTTGGCTCTCGTTGCTGAGCAGCCCTCAGAAGAGAAGAAGATTGAAGATATTCCTGTCGTGCGTGAATTTTTTGGACGTGTTTCCCGAGGATCTGCCCGGTTTGCCACTGCGCCGTCAAGTTGATTTCCAAATTGATTTAGCACCCGGAGCAGCACCGATTGCTCGGGCACCTTACAGACTGGCACCCAGTGAATTGCAAGAACTGTCCACTCAATTGCAAGATTTGTTGGATAAAGGTTTCATCCGACCTAGTTCATCGCCGTGGGGAGCTCCGGTACTATTTGTCAAGAAGAAGGAAGGAACTTTTCGTATGTGTATTGATTACCGGGAGCTGAATAAAGTCACAATCAAGAACCGCTACCCTTTACCTCGCATAGATGACCTCTTTGATCAACTCCAAGGATCAAGTTTCTATTCCAAAATAGATCTTAGGACCGGCTACCATCAGTTAAGAGTCCGAGAAGAGGATATCTCAAAGACTGCATTCAGAACGAGGTATGGCCATTATGAATTTATGGTCACGCCTTTCAGGTTAACCAACGCACATGCGGTATTCATGGACCTCATGAACCGTGTGTGTAAGCCTTATCTTGATCAATTCGTTATCGTTTTCATCGACGACATCCTCATTTATTCCAAGAACAAGGAAGAACATGAAGAACATCTATGCCTAATTTTGGAATTACTTAAGCGAGAGCAACTGTATGCTAAGTTTTCCAAGTGTGAATTCTGGATTCGGGAAGTTCAGTTTCTAGGACATGTGGTTAATGAGAAAGGAATACATGTCGACCCATCAAAGATAGAAGCCATCAAGAATTGGGCAGCACCGACAACTCCGACTGAGGTGCGACAATTTCTGGGATTGGCTGGATATTACCGTCGATTCATCGAAGGATTTTCAAAAATTGCTCAACCTCTCACTGCCTTAACTCAAAAAGGTAAAGCCTATAATTGGGGCGATAACCAAGAGTCAGCATTCCCACATCTTAAACAGAAACTTTGCAGTGCACGTATTCTAGCTCTTCCGGAAGGAATCGATGATTTTGTAGTGTATTGTGATGCATCTATTCAGGGACTGGGATGTGTCTTAATGCAAAGCAGAAGGACCAATTCTGTAATAAACCTAAATTCGATCTTGTTTGACTTCCAAAAGTCAAACATTGCAATTTATGATTCAAATTCAGGTACTGTAATCGAACTCTGTTCGAATTCGTAACCGACTAGCATCTTAATGCAATAAACGATCACCATTATAGCTTAAATCATCGTTATTACAAGTAATTAAACCCAATAATGAGAATTGGAGTCATAACCGTCGGTATCTTTACGAAAACAGTCAAATTCGATGAATTTGAATTACCAATTCACAAATCGAGTCTCTGCGCACCTTGTACGAGTCCCGGAAAAGCTTTTCCACACGTCAATTCCACCGGAAACGCAGCACGAGTCGTCGGAGCCTATCCCACTCGTTTTCGGATTCAGTTTTGGTTGAGCACAATCAATTCGAACCCCAATTTGGTAATTTGTTGCATTCTCAGTTTCGTTTTACCCATCAATTGAAAGCCCTATCATATTTGTGGCTTAAAACATCGAATCGATCATGAACCCAATTCTAGGGTTCATACGAAATCGAATCTGGGGCTTTTGATTATGGACCCGATCATAATTCAATTAATTCACATGTGTAGTTTCGTAATCGGTCACCCGTTAAAAACCCTCTATCAATTTAATCTAACAACATCGAATTGAACTCAGTTCATAACCTAGGGTTTGTTCATTTTCGGATTTGGGGGTTTTGATTATAATCGTCATCTCGATGAAATTAAAGTGTATGGCTAGATTCACAATGTCCAGCTTAGTAAAATCCCCATGATTCAATCGATTTATAACATCCAATTTTATCAAATCGATTTCATATTCAAAGCTAGGGTTTCGGTGTTGACTTGTGTAAGTAATCGATCTTAAACTTGTTGTTTTTACAATTAAAATCGACCGCATGTTCATTTGAAGCCATTAAACATAACCCCTATGAATCCGAGTTCAATTGTGATCGATTTGGGTGGAATCGGGAGTGGGTTTGGTTCGGTTCGCACTAGGAAGGAAGAACACAGGAACCATCAGTGTTAAAACCAATCCAATCCGGGATTTGTTGCGAAACCCTAGCGGGCTGTGGTGGTTAAAACGTTTGACTGTGGGGGAGGAGACCCGGGTTCGAGACCCTCCACCCCCAATTCGTTTTTAGAATAGTTTTTATTGTTATTTTAATTATAAAAACCTATCCCATATTATTATAATATCATATTAAAGTGTTTTAGCACAGAAAATAACCCGTAAGCTCGGGTTTGAATTATTACCCCATTTTTATATTATTACCACTTTTAAAAATAATATGTTTATAGTATATTCAAACTATAACTTCGTATAAAATAATATGTCTATATTATTTTCAACTCGTGACTAATCCTATTAAATAATATATATATATATATATATATATATATATATATATATATATATATATATATATATTATTTCGCATCGTTTTATACCTCGTGGGACGTTTAAACTATTTAATAACATAATCATTATATTATTACTCGTGTTCCTTACCTTGAATAAAAAATAATATATTTATTATTTTTGTCACAAATGATTACTTAGTTAATCCTACGAACCTAAAAATAATATATTTAATTATATTATTTTCCTAACTTTTGTAGACGAGTTTGATGTACGTATTTATTTATTTATTTAACATTAGTCGTTATTAATGTTTGGCACGTAATGCTTTGATTTTAATTTATTATATTGAGAAACCGATATTCCCGTAGACACGATCGTCTACCCGTTAATCCTTAGAACGTTTCAAGATGTTCTAATCTTCCGTGTCATTGTCACAATTCTCATTTTTATCCCTAATTTATGTGTTTATAATTTTAGGGCATTCGTAAGTCATTTGTGACTTACACTCGTGGTTCCAACTTGTCCATTGGGTCATACTACCTATAGCGCAACGCAGGTGAGTTTTCACGACCCATTTTACTGTTTTAACTTGGGGGAGAAAACATGACGAAACGATTTTGGATTTTTAATTCGTATGATATCAATGTTAAATGCTAAGCGTAACACGCTATCACAGAAAGTCCTCAACTAATATCGTACCGTTAATATGGATCTTAGCGAGGTAATATTTAGTAGTACTACTGGGTTTGACAAATCCCACCTGCGTTAGTCGCGCTAACTCGATTAGATATCGAACGGGTGAAATGTTAGCCTACTCACACCGCCAGTGTTGATAGACCTGGCAGGAGGCAATAAAAAAACAGTAAGCTTCAGTTGCGAGCGCTTGAGCTGAATATAAACATAGGTTAGCTACCTATAGATACGTACTGAATGAACATAAATCCGGTAAACGCTTATTTACTTATATTGAAACCTGTGGACTCACCAACCTCGTGTTGACATATTTTCTTACATGTTTTCTCAGGTCGCTAAGCTAAGACACAGGTGCACGTTAGGGCATGCATGAGATTCAACTGCTTTGATTATAACTATTTATGGTTGTTTGAATTATTCTATTGTACTTGTTTTTGATTAGACGTTTGGACTTTTTGGACTTTTGAACTTTGGTTTGGGGCGCGTGTATTTTGCGTATTTACTTTCTTTACGTTTCCGCATCGATACTCCGATTTCAAAGATATTTTCATTTTGAGTCCCATGTAGAGTCGTTCAAAGTAACTAATGCCTGAGATCCTGGTTCGTCACTTCCCAAACGGTAAAACTCCGTTAGTTGAAATTGGGGGTGTGACACTTGGGAACGTGAGGATCAAATGAAACTCAAATATCCACATCTATTTCCTGATACAGTAGCCTCCACTAGTTAAATTTCGGGACGAAATTCCCTCAACATGGGGATTCTGTAACATCCATGATTTCTATGCCTTGTAATAACAATATTTCAATTCCAATTATAGTGTGATACTTTGTATTTTTCATGTCAACATTAAATTTCAAGGTTTTATTTAATGCAATTTTACAAGTGCACATGCATACATTTTAATTTAGGTGAATTCAAATATAAGGGGTTAAATAATTTGCAATATAAATATATATATATGTATTTGTTTTTGCATATATAAAATATATGCATATAAAAATAATTGCTTTTATAGAAAATACGTATGAAAAAAATTATGTCACATCAAAACTTATTTATTTATAAAATTTATAGAGTTTTAAAGTTTCTTTCTTAACAAAAAAAATCAATCTATATTTATATTTATCTACAATTTAAACAATTAAATTGAATCTTGAACCCTTTTATAGCAATGAACCCCTCATATTGCCTTGGACCCTCAATTGAACCCCCCCCCCATATACTTGGACCTTCAAATTTAACCATGTACAACCCAATTTGGACCTTGTCCGCAATTTGACCTTCTAAGGTCAACTAGAACTTATATCCCCGCATTTTGACTCCCCACAAGTCAAACGAGGACAAAAACGCAACAAATCCGTGTCCAATCCACCTGATTCCATGCTGCTAAAACCTCTTGATCCTTCAAAAGTGCTATGTGATTGTAACCGAGTGTCTTAATGGATTAATTGATTGCAATTCTAGTAATTACAGCTTCTTCATCGATGTTAACTCCTGAAAGTCAACAAGCACACGAAACTGCTTCCAAATCACCGTATTAATGTCGGTTAACTCGATTGGATCGTGCCTAAACGTTATAATGGTTGTTTCAATTGTGTTTAACAATCCAATTATGACAATTCAATGATTTGATTGTGAATTCGAGCTCATAACCATCCCCTCAATCAGACCAATGCAATTCGAGTGATTTGTGTGAAATTGGAATTAGTAACCTACACACACCTTCGCGACACCTTTAGCAATCATCCTAAACTCTAAAATCATTCGGCATTTCCCTCTGAAAGTCTGTCAATATTGAAGAATTCCGAACCCAAGATCCCAGCCGTTCTCACTCGTTGCTTCACCAAAACAGGTATATCTTGTACCATTGTACTCGTTATAAACCAGGAAATAAAGCCGATCAGTGGAATAATGGGGTTGATTTGAGAGACTAGGGTTACGATTTCATATGGGGACGATGGTGGGTTGGGATAGTTGATAAAACCAAGCAGTTCTACATTCTTAACCAAGGCAATTGCCCAGTAAACCCGGCTAATACGCTTGACTCGCGGACACAAGGTCGTGGGTTCGAAACAGCCCCGCACCTTTTTCTCCTTTTTCACACCCATGAACCCAGTCCTCCCTCTCTATATGTTAACACCGACTGGGAATGGGATCATAACATAAATTGGGTTCTGGTCCAGCAGTTGGATGCTTCAATTCACCTAGAATCAACCCGGGTTTGAGCCGGGTGGTTCACAACCTTTTTTTTTAAACTTTTATACTCTAATCAATTTATAAAAAAATTATTTTATAAAACTTACACCCTATGGAACTGATTTGTATAGTAATTAGCAAACCTTAAAAAGAAATAATTATTTTTACAATTTAAATTTTTAAAAAGCTTTATTTTTCAATATAAAAATCATTTAAAATTTATTGTTTATAAAATAATTAATTTACAAACAAAGTATTTAAATTACTCACTTAAGTTGCAAATTTTATTAAGATTTTTATATATTATATCGAACCATTTTGTACCATCACAAAATTATTTTTCTCCTTAAAAATATTAATTAAGGTTTAAATATAATAAACAAATTCCTAAAAACATTACTAAATATTTTAGATCATCCACTTTTGAAACACCTTTTCATAAGAACAAGTAAATAAATAAAAATAATTTATTTATTTAAGTTACACATCTATTTTAATAAAACCCTAATTCAATTAATTAAGGGATTTCACATTTCACATAAAAACTCTTTATTCGAATACAAATACCAACTTACACATAAGATTACATAACCACTTGGTATAAATCCCTACATCCATTCAACTAGACTTTTACTCAGCCCCCTTGTGAGTCCCTCTTATCCGGTGATAATCAAGTATCAAGCACTCAATAACTCTTCTGGAAAGGCGGAATCAATCCAAGATCAACAATACCCAAGCGAATCGAATCAAACACGAATAAGAACGAAAACCACCACATAAATGATAAACATCTGTAGAGTCATATATTTTGTATAAGCTGTTGTCATTTATTGTATGTTTAAACAATTTTAGACTAGTTTACCTTCTGTCATTTCATTATTGTAATTTCAGTTTTCTGTAATTAGTTAAGTCTGGGCCATCGAAACTACTTAGTTTCGATTGAGTCTGTTCAATCAAAAATAGTAGTTTCGATTGATGGTAGTTTCGACAGTCTGTGTATCAATTGTAAATGGTCAATCGAAACTAGTAGTTTCGATTGACCATAGTTTCGATACCTGTCACTACTATAAATAGCCTAGTTTGAGATTGTTTTGGGCGTGAGTAGCGGCTGTAACCCTGAACCTTCTCTTTCACATTTTCCTTGAATCAATACAATCTGAAGTTGTTTATTCACTGTGTTCATACATTTTCATACCTTTTGATTGTTGATTCATAGTGTGGTTAGCTGGTTATCTTCACCAATACTGTTTCTATTATCTGTTTCACCTACATATACACATTTTCCGCCTGTGTGTGTGTTCAATCGATCATATCAGTGTGATTTCGACTGAAATCAGGACCTACAATTGGTATCAGAGCTTTATGCTCTAGTGTTTTTGAGTGTTATCAGGTTATTGATCGATTCTAGGTGATTACCGAGGGTTTTCGTAGCTTATTTTGGGTTTTTGCATATTTATTCTCGAGGTACTGTTTCATCATTTTTCAAGGGTTTTTGCTCGTATTTTCGGAATCGGAGGTTGGATTCGTGATCAGGACAGTTAGACGAAGGTTTTTGCTGGATTGGTTTGTTATTTCTACACCTTTGATTTCTGGAGATTTTCATCAATGGAGTATTTCTGTTTTGGAGAAGAAGGCATCGAAACTACGGGGAACAATTTCTGATTTCTGTTGATCATCGAAACTTCTTGTCTACGTTTTGTCGGGAGAAGGTACTATCGAAACTAGATTTTTGTCTCTTATAGAAACTGTGGTTATCGAAACTAGTCTGTGAAATTTTCAGTATCGAAACTAGTTGTTTCGATAAAAGTTGTTCTATCGAAACAAGTCCTATCGAAACTAGTTGTTTCGATAAAAGTTGTCCTATCGAAACTAGTTGTTTCGATAGAAGTTGACCTATCGAAACTAGTTACTGTTTTAGTTTCGATTCAAAATATTATGGCCACTTCAAGTTCAACAGAACATTCTGGAGGAAATAGACCACCTATTCTTGTGTCCACAAGAGATTTTGATGACTGGACTAAAAAGATGAAGCTTTTCTTTCAATTTCACGATTATACACTGTTGAATTCTATCACCGATGGTCCCCACAAGCCCGTAACTACCACTACTGATGTTCAACGTCCTAAGCTAGTATCTGAGTATGATGAGAAAGATCTTGCCTTGATTGCCCGAGACAACAAGGGCTACGGGACTATTGCCATGGCTATTCCTATGGATATTTTCAACATCTTTGCTGAGTACACTACTGCCAAAGACTTATGGGCTGCACTGTGCACAAGATATGAGGGAAGTGAGGATGTCAGGGAAAGCAAAAGAGATCTGATCAAGAAACAATATGCGATGTTCAGCAGTGTAAGGGGAGAATCAATATCTGATTTGATCAACCATTTCTCAAGCATTGTATCAAGGTTGAAGGTAATGGGAGTTGAGTACCCTACTCTTGATCTGAATAAGAAACTCCTAGATTCTCTTCCTGAGGAATGGAATATGTATCGAATCATGATAAAAAAGACTGAGAATCTGAGTGCTCTGTCTCAACAGGAAATCTATAGCACTCTTGAATCTTATGAAATTGAGATTAAGAAGGGAGCAGTCACCCCATCAAATCAGTCTGGAAACACAGCTCTCATTGCTGGATCAAGCTCATCTGGTAGCCCATACTTTCAGACTGATGTCCCTCCTTCAGCTGCTGCAATTAATTCTACCAGCTCCTCTGCTCCTCAAAAGACTATCACCATGATTCCTGATGAATATGTCCCAATCATGACTGCTTTCATGTCATGCTATGATGCACTAATCTCTGGAAATCTAACACCGGTTAGCTTTCAGCCTGATGACTTGGAGCAGATTAATCCTGATGATTTGGAGAAAATGGACATTGATTGGTGCATGGCTATGTTGACCTTAAGAGCCAAGAGATTTATCAAAAGGACTGGTATAGACAGGTTCAAGCAAGGAAAGACGCTTGGGTTTGATATCAAGAAGGTGAGATGCTACAATTGTGATCAGCTGGGTCACTTTGCCAGAAAACTGCAAGGAGCCGTCCTCCAAAGATCAGCAAGATAAGAAGATTTCCTCTGGTAAACAAGCTGCCAATCCTCCAAAGAAAAACACAACTTCAAGTTCCACAGCTCTTGTGTGCCAAGCTGATGGACAATATCATTGGGGAGAACAAGCTGAGGAAGCTACTGATAAAGCCTTGATGGCTGATGTGGAGGAAAATGGCAAGTGTGTCATGATTGAACCAGCTGAGGATCTCACTGCTGTGCCTGCTGAGGTTATTTCTAAACTTTGTGATTGTAGATCTTGCTTAAATGAAATTCAAAAATACAGATTCATCAATCAAGCCTTGATTGATGAACGAAATCACATTAAGGTGATGTATGACTCTGTGGCCAAAAATGAGAAACTTTACTTAAAGAAAATTCGTGATATTTCTGGTGAAAATCGTTCTTTAATTGTGCAACTCAATACTCAAACCATTAATAATACAATTTTAACAGAAAGAGTCCAAAAGGCAGAAAAAGCCAAATTACAGGTTGATCACATGGATATGGATCAGAAAATTCTGTTTGGAATAATTGATAAACAATTTAATAGAAAAGGCACAGAAGGTCTTGGGTATAACTCTCATCCACCTCCTTATTCTAAATCAGGGAGATTTGCTGATATGCCTACTCCACATGTTTCCACACCTTTTGTCTGCACATTATCTCCTGATGATTATATTACATCCTCTGATTCTGACAGTTTTGCTTCTTGTACAGAGTCAAATTGTGTAAAGTCCGAAGATGATTGTGATAAGAGTGCTAATGATAGAACTATTTTAAAAGAACTTGAGTCGGATGAATGTAATAATATGTCCGTGTCAAAACCAAATATTTGTGAACACGTTAAAAACTTGTATTTTGATTATATGCCTGCTGAGCATACGGGTTTGGGATGTGATGTTTCTAAATTTCAAAATGCCTTGCCTTTTGTTCCTAAATCTTTGAATGTTATGCCATGTGTTACAAAATTTAAAAGTGCAGGAATTATTGTGAATGATGTACCACGTGAAACCATGAGCAACATGGAATTTTTCAGATTAAAGGAAGCACATCGTCTTCAAGACAAATTTATTGATGAGAGAACTGTCTCATGTTCAGATTCCTCAACATCACAATCATCTTCATCTTGTGATGACTATTATCAGGCTAAGATATCTTGTGAAAACGTCTGTTTTAGTTGTGGTGCCTCAAATCATGTTTCAAAGAGTTGTAAATTGACAACCGCAAATTTTAATGAAGAATCACCTTCCCAAAGTTCATTAAATTCTTATGTGGTGCCTAAGTCTTCTCACAGTAGGAAATCTAGGCGTAAAAGAATTAAAAATGCTAAAAATCATTTAAAACGAATGTGGAAAATTAAAAATAATGTTCTATTTGATGACCGTGTTTCATCAAAGGATGGTTGTATTTTTTATTCCAATGAGATGTCATATCCTGACACTAAGATCTCTTGATTGAAACAATGTTGGTCAAATCGTATAAATAGTTCATTGGGTATAGGGTCAATCAAGAAGAACCGGCGATAACATCTGGCATGTAGATAGTGGATATTCAAGGCATATGACTAGGCACTTTAACTTGCTGCAAGATTATCATCAAATTGATGGAGAGTATGTTGCTTTTGCTGGAAACCCAAGAGGAGGAAAGATTGAAGGACAAGGAACAGTATCAAATGGAGTAAATAGTCTGGAATTTGTCAACTATGTTCCTCAGTTAAAATACAATCTGATGAGTGTTTCATATATTTGTGACAAGGACTTTTGTGCTTTATTCAATTCAAAAGAATGTCTTATCTTAAAGCCGGGAGTGGTGATTCCGGAAGAACTTATTCTCATGCGTGCTCCTAGAAGATACAACACATATAGCTTGGATATGAACAACCCATCGGGAATTGAATCGTGTTTTCTCTCAAAGGCTTCCGAAGATGAATCTTTCCTGTGGCATAAGAGGTTGGGACATGTCAATTTCAAAACAATGAACCGACTGGGTCGAGGCAACCTAGTCACTGGATTACCTCTCAAAGATTTCACTCCTATGGAACACTGTATTTCATGTTCCAAGGGAAAACAACACAAATCTTCACATAAGCCTAAAACCACCAATTCCATTGACTCTCCTCTCCAATTGCTTCACATGGATCTCTTTGGTCCAGTGAGTGTCATGAGTCTTGGACGAAAGTCATACTGTCTGGTGGTAACAGATGATTTTTCTCGATTCACTTGGGTGTTTTTCTTAGCTAAGAAGGATGAGACGCCAGAGATTTTAAAGACCTATCTGCTTCAAATTGAAAACCTCTTCATTTTAAGTGTGAAGACTATCCGCAGCGATCATGGAACATAATTTAAGAATGCAACTCTTGATTCCTTCTGTGAAAGCAAAGGAATTTCTCGTCAATTTAGTGCACCTCGTACTCCTCAACAAAACGGTGTAGCTGAAAGGAGAAACCGCACCTTAATTGAAGCTGCACGAACTATGATTGTTGACTCTAAGCTTCCCGTGACTTTCTGGGCTGAGGCGGTCAACACTGCATGTTTCGTGCAAAATCGGGTTCTTATCACTAAAAGTTGCAACAAGACACCATATGAGATCATGTACAAGCGCAAGCCAGTTATTGATTTCTTCAGAAAATTTGGGTGTGTGTGCACGATGCTGAACACTTCAGATCAGCTCACCAAGTTTGAAGCCAAAGCTGATGAATGTTATTTTGTTGGTTATTCCTCCAATCAACGTGCTTTTCGTGTCTATCATAAGCAGAAAAGAATAGTGCTGGAGTCCATTGATATCAATTGGCATGAAAATAATCACACGGAAGCAGGAGATGGTCCCAATTGGCTATTTGACGTCGATTCAGTTTTTAAATCATTTAATCTTCCTGATTTCTCAATTGACTCAACTCATGCTAATCCTTATTTTTCTGTGAACAATTTAGGGAACTTAAATGATCAAGGTTCTTCCTCATCTGCTCAGGTTGAAATTCCTGTGGTTGCAAATGCTGAATCTGATATGGAGCCTTCCGGTTCTGGTGCAACAAGTGAAACTGTTGAAGACAACTCCATTCCAATAGTAGATGTTGCACCACAATCATCTGCTGAAGATCCTATTAATGACATTGCCGATCCTCCTGCTGAAAATCTTACCAATTTGGAAGAAGTCGTGGAAGAAGATGAAATTCCTCAACTGCGAATTCACAAGATTCATCCCACCAATAACATCATTGGACCACTCAATGTGGGTGCTAGTACCCGAAGTGCCTGTGATGCATTTGAAAACAGCATGTTCTCTTGCTTCATTTCTCAAGCTGAACCAAAGAACATCAAAGCAGCTCTACTAGAAAACAGCTGGGTGGAAGCAATGCAGGAAGAGCTACAACAATTCTCAAAGTTGCATGTGTGGAATTTGGTAGATGTTCCCAAGAACAAAGTTCCAATCGGCACTCGTTGGGTTTTTCGCAACAAAAAGGATGAAGGCGGCACTGTGATTTGAAATAAAGCTCGTCTGGTGGTTCAAGGTTTCTATCAAGAAGAAGGGATTGATTATGAGGAAGTCTTTGCACCAGTGGCTCGTTTGGAAGCCATCAGAATGTTTCTCGCCTATGCAGCCTACATGGACTTCACCGTCCATCAAATGGATGTCAAAAGCGCATTTTTGTATGGAAAAGTTCAAGAAGAAGTTTATGTCAAGCAGCCGCCGGGTTTCATTGATCCAAATTTTCCAGACCGTGTTTACAAGTTAGACAAAGCATTGTACGGTCTTCATCAAGCACCTCGTGCGTGGTATGAAACTTTATCGAAGCATCTGCTTGAAAATGGTTTCACACGAGGAGCAATTGACCAAACTTTGTTCAAACGGAAGGAGGAAAAGGATACAATCATGGTGCAAATTTATGTGGATGATATCATTTTTGGTTCTACAAATCCCCGTCTCTGCAAAGAATTTGAAGAAGTGATGCGATCTAAAAGTTTGAGATGAGCTCCATGGGGGAAATGAAGTTCTTTTTGGGACTACAAGTTGATCAGTCTGAGTCAGGAATCCTTATCCATCAAGAAAAATACGTAAAAGAAATCTTGACCAAGTTCAAAATGGCTGATTCCCATCTAGTAAAAACTCATGTGGAATTTCGTCATTGTTTGACTCCTGATGTGGATGGTGAGAGCGTTGATCAGCATCTATATCGCTCAATGATAGGCTCGCTCATGTATCTCACGGCCAGCAGACCAGACATCATGTTTGCAGTGTGCTTATGTGCACGTTTTCAGGCTAATCCTAAACTCTCTCACTTTCTGCTGTAAAACGTATTTTGAGATATTTAAAATATAAGCCAAAATTGGGTCTGTGGTATCCTAAAACTGACTTGTTTGATCTTGTGGCTTATTCAGACTCAGACTACGGGGGTTGCAACTTAGACCGAAAATCCACTTCTAGAGGTTGTCAATTCCTTGGCAACCGCCTTGTCTCATGGCAATGTAAGAAACAGTCCACCGTTTCCCAATCCACCGCCGAAGCCGAATACATTGCCGCAGCCCTCTGTTGTTCCCAAGTCAGATGGATACACCATCAGATGCTTGACTATGGGATCACATTCCATGAGACACCCATTATGTGTGACAACACCGCCGTTCCTCACATCACCAAAAACCCCGTTCAGCATTCCAAAACCAAACACATTGAAATCAAACATCACTTTATCCGTGACTGTGTTGAAAAGAAGCATATTCAAATTGTTGAAGTCAAAACTCACAAACAAACCGTAGACATCTTCACAAAGGCATTTTACTCTACCAGATTCGCCCAACTGGTGGAGATGCTTGGAATGATCAACTTTCAGTAAATTGTGTGAATTGTATTTTTTTATTTTTTTTTATTCTGTTTACTTGTCAAAGAAAATTCCAAAAAAAAAAAAAATTTTTATTTTTATGAACAGTGTTTACGCAAATCTTTTGGGGGAGAAATATTATATTGAAAAGAATTGCTGTGTATATAATCTTACAAGTGGTTTTGAGTTGCAGGAAAAATTGAATCTGACCTTTGAGAAATGATAGTGTCTGATCTCATCTCTTGGACATGGAATGGACCAAAAGCGATGGTGTTTACTGAGGTATAGCTGGTAGGCCCGACATATGGTTAAAACTTGTAAGTAGTGTGAAAACTCTAATATATATCTCATACTTGTGTGTTTGAACCCATTATTGAAACATCTAACCCATTTTTATATCTAAGAAAACCAATTCAATCAGATACAGGCTTAAGTATTGGATTCCTATTCATACGCCAAGTGACCGTCAATATAACGATATTTACCACCGATGACCCCGTATGTTTTGCTTACGCAAAGATCTCGGGTGCTCATCCTTTTCCCATCCACTTGGATGATTTGACCCCGTCTGTTTTGCTTACGCAAAGATCTCGGGTGTTCAACATTTTTCTATTCGCTTGGATAATTTTACGACTTCTTCTGTTTTGCTTACACAAAGATCTAGAATGCTCGTACCTTTTTAATATCTACTTGGATATTTTTTATTTTAATTTTCTAAATCCACTTGGATATCTTATTTTATTTTGGTGGTACTTTGACATTACTAAGACGGTACCTTGGTTAATCAGAAAGATATGATAGGATGAAGATGGGTACTTCTTGAGGATTGATAGGTTTTCAAAATCATTTTATTTTAATATGTGGGGTACACCTTGTATAGTGCTTAAATGGTACCTTTTAATCACATGAAATCAAAATACAAACAAATGTTCGGGTTTACTTTGCACAAATATCATCTATCTTCAGGGACTCACAGTACTTAATTGCAAAAGGAAGTGTTTCAAGAGACTGACCAGATCTGATCTCATGATTGGATTTTTTCAAAAAGATAAGTGTAAATATCTTGTGTATATATGTTAGTCTTATTTCTGTTACTTTGTACATATCGAAACTATTTTGACATATCGAAACTACTATGTTCATATCGAAACTACTTTGACATATCGAAACTACTATGTTCATATCGAAACTACTTTGCCCTATCGAAACTACTTTGTACATATCGAAACTATTTTGACATATCGAAACTACTATGTTCATATCGAAACTAGTTTGCCCTATCGAAACTAGTTGTTTCGACAGGGGCATTTTTGTCTTTTGGTCCTCGCAATTTAAATGCCTTCATAAATAAATCCCTCCCTTCATATCTTCTTCACTCGTCTTTTTCGCAACCCTTTTCATCTTCTCCGACACACACAAAATTTCTCAAGCCTTGGTCTGAGTTGCAAATTATCAGGGTTAATCACCTGATTACCCCCGTTGTCACCATCGTCTTCATCATCAGGTAACGTCTCACTATTTCATTTGAATGATTCTTGCGAATCAACAGACCTAGGGTTTCAAAAGTTCAAATTTGTTCGACTGAATCTTCATAATAACAGTCGTTGTGTGCTTATCCGTGTTTGCAAACATCTTTATCATGTTAGAACTCACGATTATTGTGTTTTATTGCAGATAACAGTCTCGCATTTGGTAAGATGACATTCCGTGATTTACAGGCCACTCTAAACCCTTCATTAAACTGTTTATTTTAGTCTGGGTATAGTGAATCAAAAGGGGTTTGGGTTTCAAAACCAAGTAGTTTCGATAAAGGAGTTCAACTCTTTCAAAATTTCTCAAAATTTTTAATCGAAACTACTGGTTTCGACACCCAAACTTGACCTAATTTCTCTATCGAAACTACTTGTTTCGATAAGTTCATCTCTATCGAAACTACTTAGTTTCGACAGTGTTGATTTCAGAAATTTTATAAGTGTTGATCAAAGCTTATTGCCTCTATCGAAACTAGTTAGTTTCGATAAGTTTATCTCTATCGAAACTACTTAGTTTCGACAGTGTTGATTTCAGAAATTTTATAAGTGTTGATCAAAGCTTATTGCTTCTATCGAAACTAGTTAGTTTCGAAAAATTCATCTCTATCGAAACTACTTAGTTTCGACAGTAAGGATTTCTAATTTTTCCTAAGTGTTGAAATATCTTGTTTCGATTGGCCATATTCAAAACCTTTACTTATTGTGCAAAACTGGTGAATTTTACAGGTATGGATCTCGTATTCGTGAAAAGGCACAATGTCTGTGCATTCCTTAATAGCAATGATCCGAAAGCTGCTGAGTTCATTCCTGTCTTAAACTTTTTGGCAAACTCCAACATAAGTTTTGACATAAGCCACAACCTGCCGGTGTTTGAGGCAACTATTAGACAATTTTGGGAAACTGCAGAGATAATCACAGTTGATAATGTGCAGCACATTAGAACAACTGTACATGGCCAAGAAGTATTATTTTCTGAAGACACAGTGAGAGAGGTACTGCAGTTAAATGACAATCCAGAAGCACCCTTTGATTTTCCAATCTTCTATGTGAAAGAATGCTTCATAAGAATGGGTCATCCTGATGAGTTCAAGAGTGGTAAGATAATCAAGAACTCCTTACCAAGCCATTGGAGATATATAGTGCATGTGTTTATTCACTGCCTATCAATAAGGAAAGGGGGTTTTGATTCAGCTAAAAGTACTCTCGGATCAGCTATTTTGGGATTAATAAAGGGAAGAGACTACAAGTTTTCTGGTTTCATATTCACTCAGATAAAGGATAACTTAACTGGAGCAGTGAGGGAGAAGTTTCTAGCATATTCTAGATTTCTACAAATTATCATCAATCATCTTCTTCCTGAGCTTCAACAAGGTGGAAACACCTTTGTGTTTGATAATATGATAGCCAAAACACTCAGCTACATGAAAAGTACCAACAAAAGGACCAACCGGGCGATAGCCGACGTTCCCCTGTTCGGTCATATCATTAGAGAAGAAGAAGAGTTTATCCCTGACATTGATCCTGATCTTGAAGAAGAAAACTTATCATCAGATGAAGAAGAGCTGGAAGCTGAACAAAATCAAGGTAATCCACTTATTGATGATGCTGAGATTGAGGTAGACATACCTATTGTTCAAGAAGAAGAGCAACATGTAATTGAGCCTGTGATAGAGGCTCCTTTTGTTGAAGAAATATAGATAGTTCAAGAGCCAGCAGTAAATGTTGAAGCTGGCTTACAGGAGGATGAAGAAGAAGTGGCAGAGTCAAGTGGGACTCTAGATGCAGGAATTTATGGATCAGACTATTACAAGTCTAATTCAGATGAAAGAATAGAGCAACTTGCATCTTCCTCAAAAAGACAAATTGAGTCAGGATCTGATTTTGAAGAGGAGGATCCTAGGGCTAAAAAGATAAAGACTGGATTGGAGGATTTGTCATCCTCGTCAGAGTCTTCATTCACCACTCCAGAACCATCTCCTCATCCTACTCCACAACAATCTCCCATCCATACACCTCCTACATCTCCACAATAATTACCTATCCCTACACCTCCTACATCTCCACAACAATTACCTATCCCTACACCTCCTACATCTCCACAACAATCACCCATCCATACACCTCCTGCATCTCCACACCATGATTCAACCTCGCCTGTACCGAGAGTAAAGACTCTAAGTCTTGAAATAAAGAAACTTCAAGACAATCTTCAAAAGAAAGATACAGAGATTGACGGCTTGAAGTCTAAGCTAAAAGAAGTTAAGGAGGAAGTCAAAGACTTGAAGCTGGAGGTTGGGGGCTTACATACTCAAATAGATATTCAGCAGACTCAGCTAAAAACTCAACAAAGACTAATCATAAGGCAACAAGAAGACTTTAAAGCCTTAGCTGAAATAGTTAAGCAGCTCAAAGACTCTGTCAACAAACCTACTCCACAACAGCCAACCACTTCAAAGGCTCAGGGGGAGACTACATCTGAACTTGAACCATCGTCTCCTGCCTTTGTCATTGATCCAGAATCTGCATTAACCGTGTATACTGGCCACGGTGCCATGACAAAGGAGTCTGTTGAAGTAAAGGTTGAAGAAACAGAGTATGTCCTTCCCTCAGCTCATGAAAGAAGAGAAGCAAGGAAGAGAGGGAAGGGAGCTATGGCTAATATTGAAACAGTGATTCTGGATGAAGAAGACATCCCATCGGATGATGAGCTGAATGTTCTTCTAGATGAGATTGACAACTTTGGATACAATGACCTTCATCCAGAAATTCTAACTACCGAAGAGAAAGAAACTGAACGAACTAGATATTTTACTGAAGAAGGAGATGAAATTCAAACCCTATCAGATGAAGAAGATGTTCAGATTAATCTCATCAAGTCTATCATTCCTGAACCAACCATTCCAATCTCTGAGTCAAATCCAACTCAAGATCAACCTTCAACTGCACCTGAAGCTCCTATTTCAAGGAAGTCTTGGTTTAAAAAGATCATTCCAGAAGAGACTCCTCAAACTTATGAGTGGATAGCCGAGCATCAAGAACTGAAAAGGCCTCCAATTGGATGGAAATACGATGCTGAAAGGAAGCTCTTTATCATCAGACGATATAGAGGGGGAGTTCAGCACTTCAAAAACATGACTGACTTCCAGACCCTTCCTTTTTATGACCTCAGGGATTTAGAAAAACTTCCACTTCAAAACCCTGGGAAGGTCATGATGGCTTATGACTTTGAGAGGTTTCTGCATTCTCAAGTCAACAATGATTTCAAAGGAATGAAGCCTAGGAAAACTCAGAAGAAGATCTCAAAGACTAGGTTTCATCCTAAGACTAAAAAGCCATATGTGTTCCTAAGATACAAGCCTGCCCAAACACACAAGACTATCACTATTCCAAAATCTGTACCTGTCCAGCTACAAACTTTCAGAAAGTGGTTCTATAACCCAGTCATTGGCAGTGCAGTTATTGAATGTGAGGGCAAGGAAGACATCACCATCTTTGATCCAATGGAGCTGCTGAAATTTCAACCTGAAGATCTGGAGGTGCTATTCCAGAATCACATTCAGGCTTATAGTGATGAAGATGAAGCTGATGCCAAAGCCTATCAAAGAATTGTATCTCTCTATGTCAAACCTTTCATCCCAAGGACATCTGAAGGACCAGCTGCTTGATGAAGAGCTGAAGACAGTAATGCAACAGCTTAGGGGGAGATTGTAGAGTATTATATTTTGTATAAGCTGTTGTCATTTATTGTATGTTTAAACAATTTTAGACTAGTTTACCTTCTGTCATTTCATTATTGTAATTTCAGTTTTCTGTAATTAGTTAAGTCTGGGCCATCGAAACTACTTAGTTTCGATTAAGTCTGTTCAATCGAAACTAGTAGTTTCGATAGATGGTAGTTTCGACAGTCTGTGTATCAATTGTAAATGGTCAATCAAAACTAGTAGTTTCGATTGACCATAGTTTCGATACATGTCACTACTATAAATAGCCTAGTTTGAGATTGTTTAGGGCGTGAGTAGCGGCTGTAACCCTGAACCTTCTCTTTCACATTTTCCTTGAATCAATACAATCTGCAGTTGTTTATTCACTGTGTTCATACATTTTCATACCTTTTGATTGTTGATTCATAGTGTGGTTAGCTGGTTATCTTCACCAATACTGTTTCTATTATCTGTTTCACCTACATATACACAGTTTCCGCCTGTGTGTGTTCAATCGATCATATCAGTGTGATTTCGACTGAAATCAGAAATGGTAGAGACGGGTGCGGGAATCACAAACACGAACAGAAACATATGAAAATGAAAAGAACGGATAATTGAAAGCATAAAACGTATGATTCTTTGATTGAAATGAAAATAAACGCTCGATCATACACTAACAATTAGTCTCACCCCAGGGTGAGCTCCCCATGGGGTGGTGATTCCCTCTACAGACACACTCTCACTCCTAGGGCATAATCTGCTATATATAGGAGGCCAAGAACATACGCCTTGTTTTCCAAGCCACCGCCTAATGGGCCTGAAAAACAGGTATTGAAACTACCTAGTTTCGATTGAACAAATGTTCAACCGAAACTAGTAGTTTCGATTGAACAAAAGTTCAACCGAAACTAGTAGTTTCGATACTGTAATTTCGATTGACAGCATCAGTCTCAAAATTATACCCAACAACATCATCAAAAGAATGGATTCCATTGATAAAGCTTGTAATTACAATGACTAAAACTTGAGAACTTTTGATTACTTCTGATCTGATTAAAGAACACACATACATGAAAATTGGTAATCACATCTTACACGTTCAAACAAGAAACTATATATAGCAAAAATATTTTAATCGAAATCTTCGTCCGAAAACGTTTTCGACCGAAAACTTTGAACTTGTAGAATTTTGATCTAACACTTGATTTCTATGGACTACTAGGTTCCAACAATCTCCCCTAGTCCATTGAACATCAAGGCTTTAGTTGTTGTCTGCAGCAGGCTTGGCTTCAACTTTCACTTTCTTAGACTCCAGATCCGCAAGTCGTTTCTTGAATATATTAGCTTCATAACGCATTGACAAACATCTTGCAACAACCCTCATGTACAGCTTGGCTTCGATCTTGATCATTGAACTCATGTCACATTGGATAGGATTATGCTATAGAATCTTCAGGTCTTCATCGGAGAAACTAAACATATCCATTGGATCGAAGATTATAACCTCAGGTAATTCTTTCTGTGTGATAACCTCTTCATGAGTTTGACTATCATACTCCCATCTGATAAAAGCATTAATAAAACTTTCTTGTCTTACTGGAATGTACACAGTCGTCACCGTATCAGCCGGTTTAACTATATATCTGAACTTTCTTTGATCATTTAATATGTTCTTTCTCTTTATTTTTACACACGTCGGAACTTGTGGATTGAATGAAGTGGATCTATTTTGTTCACACTGATTCCTTAAAAATGTTTCAAATGCAGAAGCAATAAAGCAATTTATTGGATTTATCAAGTTCAGATGACTTAAATCTCTAATATCCCATCTTGGCAATGTCTGCAGTTTATGACTTGTAGCGAAATATTGAATGTCCCCATCAACCCTTTTGATAACATACATCTTCTTCTCAGTATCATACATCCAACTAAGTATATGTCCAGTCAGTGCTTTCTTTGGATTACGAATCTTCTGAGTAACTTGTTCGATAATAGTTAGTTTTTCTCTAATCTTCCACCACAAACTTTTGTCACTAACATTTGTCTTTGGTGCTTCAGTTGATTCGTCTTTATCATCAGGAACATCAAATGATTCAAGATCATCAACAATATTATCAATCCTTCCAATCACTGATCCATCATTTTCAACATACGTTTGCTTTTCTTCATACTCATACTTGGTATATTCTTTGTTTGACTTGCCTTCGTCACTTGACTCTTGGTCATTAGAATTACCACCAATACCTTCAGAATTATCACTACTACTGTCGTCGTCATCAGAAGGCTTGTCATCATCTTTCCGTTCACCGGTAATAACCACTGCCTCCTCTTTCTCTTCCTCCTTCTCTTTATCTTCCTCTTTGTCTTTCTCTATGTCATCAGTAATTTCCATTCCTTCACCTTGATTATTAAGCATACAATCCACATCAAACATATCTTGAGAACCATAAACACTTTCTTCAATTACAGGAGATTGAACACTATGAGGTTCTACTGTAGATGGGTCTTCCTGATTCACATCCCTTTTATTTGCAGTGTTAATTGGAGGGTGACATTTTCATATTGAGTTTGTAGTCCAAGTTGCTTCAGTAAATCTTGTACTATGCCTTGCAAATTATTGATTTGTGCTTGTTGTTGATCAATAAATGTTTGCTGACGACTACTTTCTGCACGCAATTCTCTAATTTCTCTTGAACATTGCTTCTTAACTTTGTAAGTTTGCAATCTGAGTCTTCAATTGACTCACAACATCAGCAGTTTCCCTTGTTGCATAATTCAAGAATTCTTCATCAACTAAGTTGTAATCTTTTGAAGGTTTAAGACTCTACTTCTCTGTAATCTCCTTGCCTTTGCCCTTGCCCATCACTTCCCTTCTAGCCATTGTCTTTAATCTCTTGCCTTCAGGACTTTTGAACACGATACCCTTAGACAGTGGAGGTCTAGAAGGCACGGTACTTTCTTTATCAACTTCTTTTCTTTTCTTTGTTTGTGGGGTTTCAGTTGCTTGTGCTTCTGGAGTGTTCTCTTAAGTATCATCTTATACATTTTATGTAACATTCAGTGATTCATTTTCCTTCAACTTTGTACCTTCTTGCTTATGTTTATCATGTGCTTTCTCTGTTTCTGATTCGGGTACTACATTCTCAGTCTCTGCTTCAGATATTTGATTATTACCATCAATAATAGGTTGTTCATTTTCATGAATCACATTATCTTGACTTGCACCAACATTAATACCGACACCACCTTCACCTCCATCATTACCATCATCACCATCTTCACCATCATCCCCATCAACATCACTATCCATTATATCATCCACTTCATCATCTATATTGAATTCTGTATCAGGATCATCAACTTTCATGTTTGGAAATAAAGGAGTTATGGTTCCACTGAACTTGCTTCTCTTTCTAACATTATTCATGCTGCTAAAAATCACTTCTTGCATCTGCTCCAATGGTAATTCAATTCCGTCATTTGGTAAATGTGGCAGTAGTGTATTAATGATCATCTGAATAAATATTGGATACATCAAGAACTTCTAATTTTGCCTTTGACCAAAAAAGTTGCTTATCATTGACTCAAATATCATCCTTGAAAAGTTGAAACGTCTATGAGTTGCTAGACACACTAAAGCTCGGCTGAATACTTCACCAATCTAATCAAAAGCCGCAGTTCTTGGACTCATACAATGAATAAGTACATGAAACAAGTACCTCCATTTCTTTCCAAGCATGGTCTTAGTGACTTGTATTCTTTTAAAATTACCTTCGTATCCCATTGACCTCACTATTCCCATCACTCTTGTATACCTGATTTTGTAAGGGTAGTTTGCTGAATCTCTAAAATTCAACAAATCTCTTATAACTTGTTCAGTCACTTTGATCTTATTACCAGCAACTGTGCTTTCAATCCATATATCTTTGTTCACATGGCGATAAATGACGTTATCCCAAAACTCTCTAACTTGATTCTCGAACACTTGAACTTGAGTTGAAATTGCTGTATGAATTCTTGATCTGTTTAAGAACCTCACAATCTCCTCATACCCTATAGATTTTCTGGTTGCTGATGTAAGACATGCACAGATGTTGTGCCTAGGCTCAAACTTCAGCTGATTCATTCCTAAACAAATAAGATTTCAAAGAATAGAATATTCTGAAATTTCTAAAAAAATTCACAACTCCGAAGATTTTGATCGAAAATCCTCAGTCGAAATAACTTTTCGATCGAAAACTCAGAATAAAACAAATTCCAACTTTGAATTTTTTTCAACCGAAAACCCTTGAACAAACTATTTTTCGATCGAAAACTCAGATTTAAAAAAAATTTCAAACTTAAAAGATTTCGATCAAAAAATCTTTTCGGACAGATCAGTGACTCTTCATTTCCATTCGAAAAAGATTTCGGTCCATTCAAAGACTTTTCGGCCCATGGCAATTCATATTTAAAGTTAAAACTAAGGCCATTGATCTAGCCTAGATACCTTTACGAGTCGTGGAAACATACCTTGATGATCGAAAACACCGGAGAAACTCACATAATTTACAACAACGGGATTTCGCTCGAAAACTTTGAACTAGAGAAAATCGCCAACAAGATCAATCGGAAACTGATTTTGGTGGTGAAATGTTTTCGAACGGAACAGATTTCGGTCCCACTTTTTCGAACAAAAATAATTCGGACAAGAGATTTCGACCAAAAACTTTGTACTTATAAATTTTAAAACTTTTTTTTATTTTCTTTGTCCAAATATGGTATCATTAAGATCTATTCCAAAATTTTAAAGTTTTCAAAGACAAACAAAAAACAAAGAAAAAACAATTTATACTATATACAAAACACTTAAAAAACACTCATATTTTCAGAAAATCCAGCCTTTTCACATTTTGAGAAACTGAATTGACATAGGCTCATAAATGCACACTGTCTTAATCACACTTCATATCAAGTCAGTATCTACTAAGTTCAACATTGATTGCAAGTATATTAATCCATTTAAACTCATGCATCGTGTTTCAGCAAATACTGTGTGACATTTAAGGTAAGATTAATCAATACAATGTGTACCCCACAATCGAGATGGTATGAACTTAGAATTAACATAAAATTTCACCAGATCATGATCCAATCACCAGCATGAAGGTAGCGTTCTTAGCACAGGAAAAATAATCCAAGTGGATTTGATTGGAATCATATTGATTCAGAATCATTTGATTCTTTGTCATGGTTTCTTAGATAGTAAGCATGGAATCATATTGATTCATATGAGATGTGGAGAGTATGTATGAAGAACCATGAACCATCAGCTGTATAAAGGTGTTTAACTCTAAATCATATATTTGACGGATATAGTCAATAGAGCAAACAAATTGTGCTAAGAACTCATCAAGTTCCTGGTCTCATGGTATGACTAGATTCATTTTGCATTCGAATGATGGAAATACTGATATTCGATGTGGGTAAAACACAAAGATTGCAATTTAATTAATCACACAAATATCACCTAATTTATACATGCAAAGTCTACCAACATATCAAGAATTGTAACCAATGTCACCATCATATTCAATTCATGCGTAAGCTCAGTTTACAAATATACTATCATTTCCTATTTGCAAGTCAATCAATCACATCATTTTCACACTAAACATCAGAATTAACACATATGCACATTTTTCTATATTTTTCTCATTTTCTTTTATTCTCCCCCTAAAATTGTTATGCAAATTATTCAATCTTCGACAGACCAAACAAACATACACACCAACACAATTTTAAACACTAAAAAAAAATCTTTTTGAGCAACAATATGGTCTTTCAATCAAAATCAAACTTTATTTTAGAATATTATTAATTTTAATTTAATTTATTTTTACATTTATTTTATTATTTTTTAAAATATCAACAAACCAGAATACTCAAAAAGATTCCATCCCCAACATTTCTACCAAAGAGTTAAACCGAGCAGTTGAAAAAAAACTTTTGTAAAAATATCGGCTTTTTGCTCAAAGGTATCAACGTGAACCACCTTAATCAGACCATTATCAAAACAATCGCGAATAAAGTGTAACCTAATTACAATATGCTTTGTTTTCGAATGTTGAATTGGATTCTTTACTATGCCCAGCACAACTTCATTGTCACAGTAAATCGGGGTCTCTAAGAAGAGTTGATTCCAAAGTCCATAAGTTGATGTTGAATCCAAATAACCTGTGAACAACTGCTCGAAGCGGCTGTGTATTCTGCCTCAGCAGTTGAAGTGGACACAATTGTTTGTTTCTTACATTGCCACGACACAAATCGTTCCCCAAAAACTGACATTCACCAGATGTCTAAACTGCATCCACCATAATCACTGTCAGTATAAGCAAAAAAAATAAATTCAGAATCAGATGGATACCACAGGCCAAGGTTAACATGACCCTTAAGTTACCGAAAGATTCTCTTGACCACTGATTCATGGGATACTTTGGGAGCAGACTGATATCGAGCACACGAGCAAATGACAAACATAATATCAGGTCTACTTGAAGTCAAATACATCAATGAGCCAATCATGGAGCGATACAACTTTTGATTAACTTCAACACCGGACGGATCCACTGTGAGTGGTTCATGAGGAGCAATGGGGGTTGATACTGCTTTACAATCACTCATATTGAACTTTGTCTGAATATCTTTAACATATTTTTCCTAATGAATAAGAATTCCATCATCAGATTGTTCCACCTGAAGCCCCAGAAAGAATTGCATTTGACCCATCAAACTCACTTCAAATTTTAGCTTCATGACTGTCTCGAACTCACGATAAAGATTTTTCATTTGTTTATCCGTAGATAATATCATCAACATAAACTTGGGCGATCAACAAATCATAATCAATCTTCTTTAAGAAGAAAGTCTTGTCTATTGTGCCACTAACAAGACCATTTGATGTAAGATGTGTCGACAAGGTTTCATACCAAGCACGAGGCGCTTGATGCAAACCATACAAGGCTTTATTGAGTTTGTACACCTGAAACGGATGATCAAGATCTTCAAATCCATGTGGTTGATTGACATATACTTCTTCATTGACAACCCCATAAAGAAATGCAGTCTTCACATCCATATGATAAACCTTAAATTTCATGTACGAAGCATAGGCTAAAAATATACGAATGGCTTTGATCCTAGCAACAGTAGCAAAAATATCATCATAATCCAACCCTTCTTCCTGATAAAAACCTTGAACAACGAGCTGAGCCTTGTTCCGAACCACAATACCACGATCATCTTTCGTGTTACGGAAAACCCATTTAGTTCCAATCGGGTACTTGCCATCAGGAAGATCTACCAGATGCCAACCGTTAAGCTTTTTAATCTAAAGAAGCTCCTCTTGCATTGCTTCAATCCAGTTTGGATCTTGAAGGGCAATTGTAACATTCTTTGGTTCTTCTTGTGATAAGAAACATGAAAACAAACAAACATTTATATTTCCTAATTGGCTTTTTGTTTTAACACCATCTTCAATTTGACCAATGATGTTTTCAACTAGATGAGCTGAATGAATTCTATGAGTCGGAATATCATCAACCTGAACAGATTCTGGAAAATTAGTGACATTTTCATCAGGGGATTGGTCACTTGAATCATCAACACTAGAAGAATTTGACAAATTAACATCCTCAGCTGAACCATTAGAATTTTCTGACAGATCTTCAGAAACAACTAGTTCTGTATTAGTATCATTAAATTGTACTTCAGAATCATCATTTGTAACTGAAATTTCAATAGTTTCTTCTTGTTTCTGAGTAGTAGAAGTACCAACATCAGAACTTTCGTTTTGAACTGTCACTTGTTGAGGACCAACCATGAAGTCGTGAACATTTTGATCAAGTCTTGTTGAAGACTCATCACTTGAATTTGAAGAACTTGTACCAGCCGAATCACATAAAGATTGTTGATCAAAAGTCTTGAAAATTACATCCGCATCAAAGAACCATTTTGGCCCATTTTGAACCGGAGAAACATTCGATTCTTGCCATTCTACGTAATAAGATTCTTGAACAATCTTTGTTCTCTTGTTATAAAATCTGAAAGCTTTCTGATATGAAGAATATCCCAAGAAATAACATTCGTCACCTACTGCAGCAAACTTTGGCAATGAGTCCTGAGTGTTCAGAAGTGTACACGTGCATCCAAAGGCTCTGAAAAATTTGATATATGGCTTCCTTTTGAAGAATAATTCATATGAGGTCTTTGTATGCTACTTCACCATTAGAACCCTATTCAACACATAACAAGTCGTGTTTACTTCCTCTACCCAGAAAATAATTGGTAACTTTGAATCCACAAGCATTGTACAAGCAGCTTCAATTAAAGTTCTGTTCTTTCTTTCAGCCACTTCATTTTGTTGCGAGTCCTTGTTGCATTAAACTGATGAGTTATGGCTTTTCTGCACAAAACAAATTTATCAGTTTATTTTTAAACTCGGTTCCATTATCGCTGCGAATAATTGACACTTTTCTATCACAAATGTTTTCAATACGTTTGACAAATTCAATTATTATTTCATGTGTCTCATCCTTTGTTGCAAGGAAAAACACCCAAGAAAATCTAGAAAAATCATCTGTGATAGCAAGACAATAAGATTTCTTTGCAATACTCTTGACTCGATGTAGGTCCACATGACTCATCTCAAATCGATCTTGTGATAGGACGTCTCGATAACACGGAGTGCAGAATCCTTCGTGTTAACGTATGCATATCAATTGACAATCGAATACAATCAGGTAAATAAACTTTCTCTTTTATATCACCAAACAGAGTTTACAGAATACTTGAACATTCAATCACACATTCTCTCTCTAAACAGACTCTGTAAACTCTCTATTTTTAAACACACGTTCTGCACTAGGCGAACTTAACAAGTTCACTTCAAAGATGCTTAGGCGAACTTAACAAGTTCGCCTCTAATAGACTAGGCGAACTTATCAAGTTCGCCTCTAGCAGAACTTGTACAAATACTTAGACAAAACTAAACATTTACATAAAAACATAAAGACATAAAGACCTAAACTATTACAAAGCTTTTGTCATACAATCTATGTCCTAACAGACTCCCCATTGATAATAGCTTGATCTTCTATCTTCAGTATTTATGACGAACTCTGCTTCCTGCATGCACTCCATATCTCTGACATATGTCCAACAATCTTTTATACTGCAATCCTTGTTCTCTCCATTCATCAGTGAACATGATCTCATTCTTACTTAACGTCCTCTGATCTTTCTTTGAGAAGTTAATAAGATTCATTGCATCATAGAAACTAACAATGACCTTATTATCTTTATCATCAATCCTAGCTTCACCAGTATTCACATCTACATACCACAATTTCATATTCCCCATAAAATCTTGTGAAATTTTCTTCAAATGTATCTTCTATACAGCACGTACTAGCTTGAACTTATACTTCCAAGTCACATTCTTAGTCTTTTGATCTACAACCTTCACTCTTTTCCCTTTCTATGGTTTTAACCTTTCATACTTCCCTGATCCACCTTCTCTCTTTATCAAATTGGCAATCACATCGGCTAATCCACAATTTGATCTATTAATCAATGGTTTCGTAGCTAGACCATTCATTTCACACCTTGGCAAGGTATTGAAATACTTGATCCTAGGCTTTAGGTATTGAACACCATCGGATCTTTTAAGAGCAAACAACTTAGTGTCATCATCATAAAACCAACTTATGATCTTTCCGATACACCTCTCTTTATTCACATATCTTTCTTTCTGAGCAAGTTGTACAGGTGACTTTGGTAGTACTTTCATCTAACTGTTTACTACTTCTCTCCACTGTTCTCAAGTCATACATGTATTTCTATACATCACAGGTTCTTCATTCAGCTTAGGAGACACAGGATGAGTAGTATCAACATTAGTATCTTTCTTGGATTGAGTAGTATCATCAGGTGTAGTGATGTCTTCAACAGAGTCCATAGAATCTGTTATTCCATCATAAGAGAATTCAGGAATAACGTCATCTTGGATGAAGTTATACGGAACATTCAGACCATCACTTCCTTCATATGTAACCTTAGATTTACTCTTTTCCATCTCAATCTCCACAATCTCTCCTTCTTCAACGTCATTATCCAACACATATTCTTCATCATCATCAAACAATTCGTCTATATCATCCAGACATTCTAATTTCTCAGCTTCTTCCTCTTCAGAATCTTGAAAGAATTCCAATAATAATATTTCTTCATTCACTCCAGAATCATGCTTGGTTTCTTCAATAGTGTGTGATGTCGACTCCCCCTGAGCTATTGATATTGGATTCACGTCAGCGTATTGACGATCACCCTCAACATTGCCACTAGGATCATTTTCATCATTATCTTTTCGTTGAATTGATTCAGCATGACACGTATCATGTATCCTCAACTCCCCCTGTGTGTCAAGACGCTCAACAAGCTTAGACACCAATAACCACATGTCAGCAATCTGTTTTGCTTGAGCTTGAAGGACCAACTGTCTCTGAGAATCAGTAGACACAAGAGTATCTACTTGAGTTTGTAAAGCTAGCACCTGTGATTCAAGGAATGTAATTCTTTCAGAATCAGATGGCTTTGAAGGACCAGCTTCAGATGTATGTGGAATATGTGGAGAAAGCACTGGAGAAGTATGCTTAGAAGCAGGAGGTGTAATCAATAAGTAAGCAACAAAATTCGCATTCTCAACACCCTAAGATGAATGAGCAGCAGCAATAGAAGAAGACATAAGCTTCTGAGCTTTAGGAACTGGAATAGCATCACTATCCGAGTCAGAACTCACATCTATCAAAGTTCTATTTCCAAGTACTGATCCAGAAGGAGGATTCCGAACAGACTTACGCCTCGGTTTTCTAGCTTTAGATTTAATGCGTTTTGTGCATTAGCCAATGGTAACTGAGCCAACCTCTCATAATGAACTGAGCTAAAATCTCTAGATGAATCAGAATCAGTAGCT
Source organism: Smallanthus sonchifolius (assembly GCA_023525975.1). Lineage (NCBI taxonomy): Eukaryota > Viridiplantae > Streptophyta > Magnoliopsida > Asterales > Asteraceae > Smallanthus > Smallanthus sonchifolius. The sequence continues at coordinate 45,773,750 of CM042023.1, forward strand.
TCAGAATCATGTAAGATAGTATCATTGAAACTCATATCTACAACATTGCCTTCAGCTTCATGAACAGGTGAGTTCACAACTTCATGATCAAAATCATCCATACTCATACCCAAATCTTGATCATTATCTTGAGCAATATCTTCTTGAACTGGTTCATTAACAGGAATGTGAACCTGTTCTTATGGAATAGGAACATGTTGTACTCGAGTAGGAACTTGTTATTGTTGTTGAGCAGGAACTTGTTGTTGTTGTTGAGCAGGAACTTTTTGTACTTGAGCAGGAGCTTGTTGTACTTAAGCTTGAACTGGTTGTTGAATTGGAACTTGATTCTGGACTTGTCCTTATACTAACTCCTAAGGGTGAAACCACTGATCATTAGGTGGCTCAACATAATCAGGATTGATTATGTGACCAAACAAAGGAGTTGGAACAGGAATTAGAGCAACATTTTGTTGTTTCACCTTTGTACAATCAGTAAAGATTCGTTTTGACATATGAGTCAAAGTCAAACGGATTGGATACTGAGGTAAATCAGGAATTAAATGGTTCAAAATCAGTTGCACGAACCTAGGATACATCATAAATTCTTGACCTTCTAGAGGATTGATTTGCATGACTAACTCACGGTAGATATATAAAGCAAAGTTAAACCGTTTGTTGAGGGTCAAAGCAACCATAGCAGCTTGTAATGCACTCTTCAAACCATCAGTACTAGCCTTCCTTGGAGACAGACATTGTATGATGACGTGCATAAAATACCTCCATTCACCAACTAAACCTCCTTTTCTTGCTTGTGTATCATTTGGTCTTCCTCTATAACTCATCCGCTGAAAACACCCCATAATCAGTGTTCCAGGATATGACATCGGATCATCAACAGCACCTCCTAATGCCAAAGCAGTACGAATAGTTTCTACTGAAATAGCGACCGCTGTATTATTAACCGTAGCACGAAGTACGTGAGGTTCAACATCTGTATCTTGATGAACAGTATTCCAGAATTGTTGAATATATGGTAAACTGATGTACGGATTAGCAGATAATGCAACATGCAACCATGAACGATTCAGATAGTTGATAATTCCTTGAAAATTAACAGCTTCAGACATATTCGGATCCAATAACGCCACTTGATTATGTTTGTACTCAACACGACGAGCCATCTGTAATGGAGAGGACAAAAAAACACATTAGTAAGCAAACCAAACAAAAAAATTCAAAAGAAATTAAAAAAAAAATTAACACAAAAGAAATTTTCAACACAAAAAAACACATTAGTAAGCAAACCAAACAAAAAGTCCAAAACACCACTGAGCCCTTAGGCGAACTTACTAAGTTCGCTTAGTGTTGCAAGAGGCGAACATAATAAGTTTGCCTAAACAAGATCGCTTGAACAAGTTCGCATGAACCAGGTTGTCGATACAAATTCTGTATCAGAATTCCAAACATGTCTAAATCAATGATAAAATCTCAAATAAAACATAATACTAGCATCGATTAACACTCACGACACAGGTTTAAGAATCAATTTCAAGTTTAATCCATCAAATATGTTCAAATCTCGGAAAAATGTAAAACTGTCAAAAGGACAAATTCCCGAAGATTTAACGGATAAAATTCTTTGAAAGTACCTTAGAAATACTCGCAATCAAAAACCGATCCAGAAACAAATACGAAAAGTTCAGATTAGAAACCCTAGATCAGAAAATGTCAAATTCTCTCAAAGTTCCTTATGTTCGCTCTCACAGTGAACAAGATAAAGTGAATAAGTTCGCCTGAACAAAATACTAAATCACAATTAAGTTCGCATATTTAGGCGAACTTGTTAAGTTCGCATAACAAGCCTCAGACGAACATATTAAGTTCGCTTAATCAGAACCAGGCAAAAATATTAAGTTTGCTCCAACCTTTTCCTTTGAACAAAATTCTTCACTTTCAACACGACACATTCTTGTGAACTTCCATCTGTAGCATGTATCCGATCCAATCCCGAATCATTTTTAATTAAAAATAAAATTCTCATGGAAGACAGAAACGAAATATTTTTGGATTTTATCTGTACAAACGGAATCACATATTTTTGGTTTTTATATGAGCAAACTAAAATACATATTTTTGGTTGAACATCATGAGCAAGAAGATCATATCAGTATATGAGCAATTCACCACACAATCTATTTTCAACTATAGGTAACCTATGATATGAAACAATCAAATTCAATCTTATGTAACTCAATTTTTTTTTCAATTTTATGTAGCTTTTTGCAATCAATTTGAATAATACTTGAAATGATACGTGATAAATTTCAAAGTAAACAAGATCAGGTTATGAAACGCTCAATTTTTCATTCCGAATTTGCAATAAAAGGCATGAATTTTTAAATTGTCAATATTATATAATTTGAAACCACAAGCATTTTTCTACCAAATTCATGTGATTTAGTACCATTTAGATGAAAAAAATCGTGTACCCCACATATATGCCAGCAGAAATTTAAATTTGCACTATCTTTAAGACATATACAGTTTATTCCAAGATTAGATCAATCTCTAAGATGAAATTATCTCTATTAGCACAAGTATAGAATAGCAGATCCCAAATGATATAAGAATCAGAATGATTCAGAATCAAAAGATTCTAATGAATTGGCTAATGAGAATCAATAGATTCAGGTAGGAGGATCCAACTATTATCTGGATAAACTTCAATGAAATCAGATTAGATGATGTATCTAACTGATCCAAGGGTGAATATATGTTCTAACAGATGTTGTCAGAACATATCTTAGTTCAACAACACATTGCATGTTTTTCGAGGCATAGGCAGTGAAGTAAACTGAAAGAGATTGTGCTAAAGACATAATTCGATATTGGTCTCATGAAATTCTTAAAACCATATATTCTATATCTGATAATGATCTTTTACACACACAATCAGGCATATAATGGATTTAAATCACAGATGTAATCATATCATATTTAATTTTCACACTACTATTGGTTCAAAAATGCTTCTAGTTTATTGACAATTCAAGTTTCAAACTTATATTCAAATTAAAACATATTATCAAGATTAGAGCATTCAAAACACTATCATTTCTCATTTATGCAGACTTTGAAATTTAGATCAAATCAAATTACTTTAAACTATCATATATCAAAGGTCTACTAAGGTCATGTGTAATGAACTATTCACTGATGTACTATCATTTCTTCTCTAACTTCAAATAATGTCAATTTTATATTTTTCATTTTGTTTTGAATTTTTATAAACAACAATTTTTGACTGAAATTAAAAATGCAGAAATGTAATAAAGCAATAAACGAAATTTAAAACAAAATCTCCCATGAAAATTTGTTTTGAAAAACTTTTATTCGGGATTGATCATACCGATCATTTTGATCAGAAACTCAAACCTGGTACGATCGAATGCCTTGGTAAACAAATCAGCAAAATTATCATCTGTATGTACCTTTACCAGCTCAATCAACTTCTTATCTGCACAATCACGAGTAAAATGATATCTAATTTCAATGTGCTTTGTTTTACTGTGCTTAACAGGATTATTTGTGATAGACATTGTAGCATTATTATCAATAAACATAGGGATTCGTGTAAAATTCAAACCTTAGCCTCTTAATTGTTGTTGGATCCACAAGATCTGTGAAAAACAACTTGCAGCAGCAATGTATTCTGCTTCGCATGTTGAAATGGAGACCGTAGTTTGCTTTTTGCATTGCCAGGAAACTAGACGATTACCCAAGAACTGGCAACCACCTGTAGTAGATTTCCTGTCCAAACAACAACCACCAAAATCATAATCTGTGTAAGGATTGAATTCAAAGTTAGAACCATGAGGAAACCATAGTCCCAATCTTTGTTTTCCTTTTAGATACCGAAAGATTCTCTTTACTGCAATCAAATGAGACTCTTTTGGTTTTGCTTGGAACCTATAACAAATACACACAGCGAACATTATATCTGACCTTGAAGCGGTTAAGTACATGAGAGATCCAAGCATTGCACGGTAGAGTCGGCAATCAACTTCTTTTCCATCCGGGTCAAAATTCAATTTATGAATGACCGGAATCGGAGTATCATATGGGGTACAGTCCTCCACATTGAACCGGCTCAAAATGTCCTTTACGTACTTGGACTGATGAATAAAAAAACCATCTTCCTTCTGATTAAATTGAAGACCTAAGAAAAATGATAACTCTCCCATAGCTGACATGTCAAACTTCGAATTCATAACACTCTCAAACTCTTTGCACAACCCTTCATTTGTAGAGCCAAAAATAATATCATCTACATATATCTGCACTAGTAGATATTCTCCCCCTGTTTTCTTAATGAATAAAGTCGAGTTAATCGTGCCACGAACAAAATCATTGGCCAAAAGATGTGCAGACAACGTTTCATACCACGTTCGAGGAGCTTGATGAAGACCATAGAGAGCTTTATCAAGCTTGAAAACTCTAGATGGATTAAGTGGATCTTCAAACCTCGGCGGCTGACACACATAAACTTCCTCCTTGACTTTACCATATAAGAAAGCACTATTGACGTCTAATTGAAACACCTTAAACCCTTTGTAAGAAGCAAAAACAAGAAACAACCGTATAGCTTCAAGCCTAGAAACATGCGCATAAACCTCGATGTAATCAATTCCCTCTTGTTAATTGAAACCTTGTACAACTAATCTTGCCTTATTGCGGACCACAACACCTCGATAGTCTTTATTGCATTTAAACACCCACTTTGTACCAATTGTATACACACCCTTTGGACGATCTACAAGATTCCAAACTTTAAGTTTGTCAAACTGAGCAAGTTCTTCCTGCATGCCCACTATCCAATTGTTATCACGTAACGCCATTTCAACATTCTTTGGTTCGACCTAAGAAATAAAACAGGAATGTGAGCATACATCAAGAACACCAGAATCTTTAATACCTGTATACAAGCAAGTGTTGTCAAGAGTAGAACGAGTTTGCACTCCATCACGCAAATCCCCAATGATATTAGTAATCGGATGAGTTTTGAGTTCCTTGATTGATGCAACCTCAGGAACCGGCAACACAACAACTTGAGTTGTATCATACTGATAAGACATATTCTGATTAATTGGTATCTCCGAGTCCAAATTTGTAGGAATCTCCCCCTGAGCCTGTGTCGAATTAGAAGGTTCATCAACCAACAAAGGATCAGCACAAGAATCTTGAAAAATAACATTTTCATCCTCACTATCAGACTCTTGTGTTTCCGAACAAGAAGCAGCATTAGGATCTGGAGCAGATGTAGAGGGAACAGATGATTGTGGAACCACAGTCGGTAAAAAGCCACAATTCTGTGCATCCTGACAAGAATCATATAATACAGCAGCATCCTCAGGAGAAATATCAGAAGGTAAATGAAAAGACTTGAATAAATTCTCATAAAAAAAAGCCCAGTCTGGTCCAATCGCCATTTGAGGTAAAGACCGATTAGAACAGTCAATATGAAACCATTCTTCAACCTGGCGACTCTCTTTATTATAAACCCTCTAGGTAGTAGTATTTGTAACATACCCCAGAAAAATCCCTTCAATAGCCTTAGCACTTAACTTGGTTGGAACATCTCGAACTTTCAAAATGGTGCATGGATTACCAAAAGTAGTAAATATTCCAGATTCGGCTTACGATTATTAAGTAACTCATAGCATGTCTTGTTTGTCGGTTAACGGTCAAGACTCGGTTCAAAACATGACACGCAGTATTCACAGCCTCAGCCCAAAAAGTTACTAGAAGCTTAGAATCAGCAAGCATCGTACGTGCAGTTTCAACTAAAGTCATGTTCTTTCGTTCAGCAACTCCATTTTGTTGAGGTACATATGGCGCACTGAATTCATGATGTATTCCCTTTTGAAGACAGAATAAACCCATCTTGCTATTCTTAAATTCACTGCCATTGTCACTCCTAATTCTTCTGACTTTCTGATTGAACAAATTCTCTAAACCCAGGATTAAGAATTGTACCAATTCTGTGGTTTCAGCTTTAGAAGCAAGGAACTTAACCCATGAAAATCTAGAGAAATCATCTGTTACTACCAGACAGTAAGATTTACCACCAATGCTCCTGATACTAATCGGTCCAAACAAATCCATATGCAGTAGCTCCAAAGGAGTTATAATAGAATTCTTTGTCTTAGATTTGTGGGACTTCTTGTGTTGTTTTCCCTTCTTGCAAGGAATACAGTCATCAGGAACTGAAAATTTCATTTTCGGAACACCAAAAACCAGATCATTCTTCACAAGATAATTCATTTTCCGATAATTGATGTGAGAAAGTTTCATGTGCCACAAAATAGAATCCGACTCAGACGCCTTGGAGAGTAAACATGTACGAATTGAATCTGTAGTAGTAGCAACACTCATGTCTAGGACATATGTGTCATTTCTCCGTGGAGCCTTCATTAGAATCCATTCCTCATGAATCACAAAGCCCGGTTTCAAGATATAACACTCATAATCATTGAAATGAAATGAAAATTTCTTGTCACACACTTGAGATACACTTAAAAGATTATGTTCAAGTTGCTCCACATAGTTCACTTTATCAAATTTGACTTTTTTGTTCTTTAAAGTACCTTGACCAGTTATGTACCCGCCTTTATTTCCAGCAAAAGTGACATAACCACCATCAATATTAATCACATCTTCCAACAAACGAATATTCCATGTCGTATGTCGAGAACAACCACTATCCACATACCTTGTATTGTTGATAGTCCTCTTTGGTTGTCCCTACATAAACAAAGAAAATCAGTTAGAAATTGGAACCCAAGCCATTGTGGTCTTGGGTCGTCCAGATGGATCAAAATAAACAACATCAAGTAATTCACAATCAACATTGTCATCAACCTTTGGAACATAAGATTTACCATTAGACTTTCTCAAAGAAGACATAGTTTGATTTATTGGAAAAACATTATTAGATTTATGATTATCAGATTCTAGTATTTCCAAAAATTTCTTTAGTTTTCTGTTACGTCTTCTTCATTGTGGTGTAGAAAGTTTGACCTCAGGTTGAGACTCTTTTGGAATTCCAACATGTGGAATCTCAAACTTCTTTTAAAAAACAACTGGTTTAGAAATATGCTTATCATGTTGCTTAAATCCCGAAGATTTAGCAAATGATTGACACGGCATATTCTTAACAGCACTAGACGTAGGCTTTCCCACATTTTGTCTTTTCAAGATCGTCACCACCCGTTGTTGTGAGGAATCAATCTTTAATTTGCCTTGATTCTTATAAGGAAAGTGAATTAGAATATGACCAACCTCATTACAATGAAAACAAATTCTTCTATCTTGATGATTTCTGATATAAGGAGTTTTTCTTGAATTTGATGACCCGTCTGATGAACAAGCTTCAGAAGATTTTTCAAAACAATTGACTGGCTTCTTTGGAAAAAAAACTTGTTTAGTCACCTTTGAAGAATTCTTCTTCCGATAACCAGTAGCAACAAAACCACTTGATTGTAACATTTTGGAAAGTTTAGGTTCAACTTTCACCTCATCCGGTTCTGTTAAAATACATCTATCACGGGTAACATTTTTCTCTACCTTTGTTTCATCAATTTGCACTTCCTTTAGAATGCCTTCAACCTTATCATCATCAAAAACCTCATCCTCAGAATCAGAATCATAGATCATATCTTCACCAGTTACTGGATTCACTTTCAACACAGTCTTTGGATCAATTTCCTCTTCATTAATAATTTCTGGTTCAACCACATAATTTGCATTGAATGGTGGAGGAACAAATCCAATTCCAGCAACCCTCTTAGTAGGATCATAATTAGTATTAAAGTAATCCAATACCACAGATGAATTTTCAAAGTTTTCCAGCTGTCTATGTAATTTGATCACTTCAGATTCTTTATCAGAAATTTCTTTGTTCTTCTGAGTGACAATTTCATTTCGCTTCTCAATCTAAGCATAAGCCATATCCAGATGACATGCTTGTTCCTTATATTTGAATCCCAAAGAGTTCAAATCTCTTTTCAAAGACTCAATTCTATCTATATACAATTTATCATTATCCTTCAATTTTTGATTAACTGAATGCATCGATTTCATGTCACAAATTAAATTTGTGTTATCCTCCGTTACTTTTTGCATTTTATCTTTTATACTTATGCAATTAGAACAATAAATGTGACAGATAGAATCTTTTACGTTTGACGGATCTGACATATAAGCATGAAGACTTTTGCAATTGGAATATTTTCAGAATCAGCACCATCAGAAGAATTTTGAGTTAAAACAATATCATCTTCAGATACACCAGATACAATATCAAATTCAACATTATGTACTTGATTTCGCTCTTTATCAGCACTAGGCAAACTCTCACCATCACTTGAGCTATCATCATCAGTTGACTCTTTAGATTGTGTAGAATAAATCTCAGCTGCAAACGCTTGACTTACCGAACCAACCAAATCTTCAAGATGAATACCCCAGTCATAATTGTCATCATTCTGAGCAACCAAAGCAGATGATGCAGATGCATGATTAGAATTTCCAGAGCCAGTGGAGCCATGTGACTGATTACGATTGTTCTGAAAGTTATTAGGCTTTTGCTTAGAATCAAATTCAACTTTCGGTTTCACACATTATTTGGCAAAATGACCATACTCCTGACAATTATAGCAACGAACTTTGGTTTTATCAAATCCCATACGTGAACGACTGTTAGACCCAATATACTTTCTGCCAGTCTTCTTCAAAAAATCATTTGCTTGTCTCATTAGCATATCCATGTTCCATTGAATGTTCATCTCTTCCAGATCAACAGGATCAATCTGTCTGAAATCCTCCTCAATAACATCTGGATCATGAATCTTTCCTCCAATAAAATTTTCATAAGAAGCCATAAAGGAAGAAAACATCGCTAAATAATCATCAGCAACTCTTTGATTCATATTATGTGTTCCAGATGATGAAGAAGTTGAATTTGCAGAGAAACCTGAATGACTTGGAACCCCAGAACAATGATCATGAGAAACATCTTGAGTATCACCAGAAAAGAACGCAACCCCTGCACCAGTTTTGCCAGAAGACTTAGCAAAATACATTGAAGGATCTTGAATATGCTCCATATTGGTTTCCTTCTTCTTCATATTCAAATCATGTGATTGAATCTTGCCAAGAACCTCTTCAAGAGACATGGTTTTATACTTGACATTCTCTTTTATCAAAACCGTATACACATCAAATTTTGATGGTAATGCCTCCAAAAACTTATCATTTATCTCTTCAGTCTCATAAACCACTGAAGCACTCGACAACTCACTCAGCAAATGATAGAATCTCGTTGCAAGATCATCTAAAGATTCATTTTGAAAGTGCTTGAATACTAAAGACTGCTTCTTCAGTAATTCTTTTTGGCTTTTCTTAACATCCAAACTACCTTCACACCGCTTCTGCAAGTCCTCCCACAATTGTTGAGAAGTCCTGAATTGTTTAAAGTTGTGATAAATTTTTTTAGGAAGAGACATTGAGATACTAACCATTGCCTTCTTTCCTCTATCAAACAATATTTTTTTCTTCTGTGGTTAACGCAGATACTGATTTAGGAACATCATCCTTTCCCATCCAAGTATATGTCGGATGCGTATAACCTTCCTAGATTGGAATCCATAAACTTGTATCAGTAAAAGATACGAACTGATCAAACCGATCTTTCCAATTCAAGTAATCTGCAAGACTTAACAATTTGGGCGGTTTCTGAGATGTAACAATCTCGTTGTCGTAATTCAACATATTTGTCACTTGCACCATATTTGCCATTTTTCATAAAAAATTTCCAAGTGTTGAACAAAAATCCCATTAGGCGAAGATAATAAGTCCGCCTCAAACAAGCAGATTTGATATCAAGCGAACTTGATAAGTTCGCTTACCCAAGAAACTTCAGTAAGTTCGCCGATTAAGTTCGCCTATTAAGTTAGCTTAAACTGAGAGAGACAAACTTGATAAGTTCTTGCTACGTTCGCCTGCAACAACTTTCTGCAAGTTTGCTTAAAACAGTTGAAACAAACTCAGTAGGAACTTTAACCCAAACACGAACAGACAGCACCAAAAATCATCATTTCTCACAAATTAGAAGGAATTTGAAGAAATTGGACCGTAGGATTTAGTATTTTATGAATTAGAACACTTCTATCGGATTAATTTCATCAAAATCAACCTCAAATCCATGAATTCAGCAGGAAAATCAGCTTCAAGAACTTGAAAACTCCATGGATACAAAAATGATCAATTTCTTGTCAAATTGTACACAAAAACGTCTCTAATCACCAAGAATCAAACACAAATCACAAGCAAAAGCTCTGATACCACTTGTAGGTCCACATGACTCATCTCAGATCGATCTCGTGACAGGACGTCTCGATAACACGGAGTGCGGAATCCTTCGTGTTAACGTATGTATATCAATTGACAATTGAATACAATCAGGTAAATAAACTTTCTCTTTTATATCACCAAACAGAGTTTACAGAATACTTAAACATTCAATCACACATTCGCTCTCTAAACTTTCTATTTAAAGACACACGTTCTGCACTAGGCGAACTTAACAAGTTCGCTTCAAAGATGCTTAGGCGAACTTAACATGTTCACCTCTAATAGACTAGGCGAACTTATCAAGTTCGCCTCTAGCAGAACTTGTACAAATACTTAGACAAAACTAAACATTTACATAAAAACATAAAGACAATAAGACCTAAACTATTACAAAGCTTTTGTCATACAATCTATGTCCTAACACTCGAACATGACCAAATAAATCCATATGAATAAGAAATAAAGGTCGAGTAAATGTTGTCACGATCTTCTTCGGATTGGATTTCTTATGTTGTTTTCCTTTTACACAAGACATGCAACTCTCTTGAATAATAAATTCTTTTCTTGGCAATCCTCGCACCAGATCCTTATGAACCAAATTGTTCATGTTTTTCAAATTTACATGTCCCAATATTCTATGCCACAGATAAGACTCCGAGCCGGTGGCCTTTGACAACAAACAAGATACGCTAACTGGTGTTGAATGGTCATTCATATCAACCACATAAATGTTGAATTTTCTTGGAGCTCTCATCGAAATCATATCTTCAGGAATAACTAGTCCTGATTTTAAGAAAAAAACATTCCTTTCCTGTAAAATGAACCGGTATATCCTTATCGCACACTTGCGACACGCTAAGCAGATTAAACTCCAATTGTGACACATAGTTGACTTTCTTAAGAGTGATTAGATCATTTGAAACTGTTCCCTGACCTGGAATCTTCCCACCCTTTTTGTCTCCAGCAAAAACAACGAAACCACCATCAAAAGATCAAAAATCATTCAGAATATCTCTTTGTCCCGTCATATGCCTTGAGCAACCACTATCAGCATGCCAAGCATTATTAATAGTCCTCCCAGTTTGACTCTGCACATTTTAAGACATTTTAATGAGGAACAGGTACCCAGATCATCTTTGACCTGGGCTTACTCACGACTTGTTTCTTCAAATTTACAACATTCTTTGTTCCAACGATATGTGAAGTTTGTTCATTTTTAACTTTCCAAAAACAACCAACATTTTTCTCATATTTCTTAGTAAATTTTTCTGTATCAAAATAACTTGGTTGGTTGTTTTCTTCACTTATCTCGAACTGTTTTGGACCCCTTTGTCCACAAACTTTGGCAACATAAAATCACAACATGCATTTGAATAAAATTCAATATTATACCTAGAAAGCAGGTAATCAAGACTGTAACAACGAATCACTCCGGACTTTGACACTTTGTCGTTTTCAGACGCCTTCTTGTTGACATGACTTTTTGATCTTTCTTTGTAAACTTTAAACTTTGTCTCATTTGACTTGTGTTTGCAATTTCTAGCGAAATGTCCAACTTGACCAGAAGTAAAGCAATTGTAGCTTTTAGTCTTTGACTTTGATTTAGAACACTCTCCTACTTCAAACAAGAACTGTCCTTTATCACACTTTGACGGACATTCATTCTTTACTAACTTCCCTTTGCTTTGAGAAGGCTTATCTTTGACATCAATGAAGTTGTCTTTGACATCAACTTATTTGCCTTTTACACTCACTTTATTTGACACTATAATCTCACTTTGAATCTTTGTCGGTGCACTGATTTTAATATGGACAGACTTTTTACTTTCTTGATCACTTATAAGTATATGATTCTCACGAGCTATGAAATCATCTTTCTTAGGCTTTTCGTGAGAGAGATCATAATCTTGAATCAAGGGATTCCCAAATTTATCTAGCACAACATCTTCAGCTAGACATGAGTCTTTGTGAATCGGAATATATTCTCAAGCTGTGTGCACCACCTTATCAAAAAAATGAGTGTAGATAACACCTCGGACACACAATCAGAAACATTTAAAGTATTTACATCAAAAGCATTGTTAACTCGTGACTTAACAAACTTGTTTGCAATACATGTATCAACCACAAATTGTCTACAATCCCTTATTGTCTCTCTCACACAAACTTTATTGAATTCATTAAAACTCCTCACAAGTCATGAAAATTAGAGTTATCATCTCTAAGTAATTCATTTGAAACATGAGGTTCAGGAAACGGTTCGAAATGATCAGAATGAGGCATTGCTTTGCAACCAACACCATCTTTAACAAAACAACTTCTTTGCTTATCAACATAATTTTCTAAATTTTTTCTTTGCATACCCCATTTAGAAATCAACACCCTTTCTTTTATAAGATCGGATTGTGCAGCAATAAGTTTGTCTGTAAGATCCTTGATTAACACATCCTTTTTATTTAAGTATTCTTTAAAGTTCATGTTATCTTTTAACAAAGCATTGATTTTTCTGGTGTAGGTGACCTCATTCTGTTTTAATTCCTTATTTACCCTCTTTAATTTATCATTTTCATCAATCAAGAATGTGTTTGCTGCATGATAATTTTGCATTTTATCAACACAATCAAAAGAACAAATAGAATACTCATCATCAGAAGTTACCTCACTATCAGATGAATTCTCTACATCATCAGCAGCAACTTTGCTTTTTTCTTTGTTATCAGTTTTCAAGGCATATTCACCTTCACTTTCAGTTGCCCTTTCAGAAACTTCAATCTCAGCCGTCAGAGCCTCATCAAATTCTCCTTCAGCATCTTTAATTTCTGCCTCCCACTCACAGTTACTCAGTTGTTTTGACATTAAGGCAGTTGGGACTTTCTTTGATTTTTCTTCTTCTTCAATCATTTAAATCAATTTTACTCCACTACCACCAATTTTCTTCTTTTTATCCATTGGACACTCACGAGCAAAATGTCCAAGTTGTTGACAATTATAACACCTCAGCTTTGCCTTATCAAATCCAACTTTCTTCCCAAATTGTAGCTTATCTTTTCCAACCTTCTGAAGATACTTCTTAGCTCTTACAGCAATCATAGCCATTTGCCACTGCAAATCCATATAATTAAGATCATTAGGATTAATTTGCACAAGATATTCACCGTCAAGAACTGCTGGTTGTAACTTTCCAGTGACAAAAGCATCATAACTACTCATGAATGCTCAAATCAATGCAATCTGATCCTCAGGAATCTGACAAGTTGATTTTCCTTTTTCTCAAGTAGAATGTTCTGTACCACAACAACTCTTACCCTTTTCAGACTTTGATCCACTACTTCCTTCACCACTCCCTGAAAACAATGCTGCATTAGCTGAACTTATGCTATTTGGCTTATCTGTATTATTCATCTCCCTTTTCTTTGCATCAAGTTCATATGATTCTAATAAGTAAATTATATCATCAAGAGTCTTGCTTTTCAAATCTGGAGTAGTGTTCTTTATTAGCATGCATGGCATGCTCCAAGTATCAGGTAATGAATCCAATAACTTCTTACACAAGTCATACTCCTCAAACTTAACACCCATCTTTCTCAACCTATTAATCATGGTAGTAAAACATGTGACTTGCTCACTCGGGGTTTCATTTTTCTTGTAGCTAAACATATTATACTGTTTCAATAACAAATCTGTGCGACTCTCTTGCAATGCTGCATTTCCTTCAAATCTTAGACACAAAACATTCCACAATTCTTGAGTTGTCTCATGCTGCTCAAAATTCAGATAAAGTTCAGTCGGAAGAGCTAGAATGATTGATCCCAATGCTCGGTTATCTCTTTCAATCAACTTCTTATCCTTCTCTGAATACAAGTCTAGATCATCAATTGGAACTAATCCATCAGCATTTGCAGTCTTTGGAACATGAGGACCTTTCACTATGGACTCCCACAAAGTATGGTCAGTAAACTTAAAGTAAGCGTTCATCATAATTTTCCAGTTTGAAAACTCTGAAATAGATTTTAACATCGGTGGTGACTTTCCCACAACACGCTCAGTATCATACACCTTTCCAGCCATTTCACAAACACAAGTGAACACAGGTCAGAAGTTTTTTTAAAAAAAACTTCCAAGTAACGACTTTTCGATCGAAAACTTTTCGGATCGGAAACTATTTCGAGCAGGACTTTTCAGTCGAAAAGTCAAGATTTCGGGCACTAGAGATTTTGAACACACTTTTCGATAAAAAAAACTGCTTGACCAAAAAGACTTTTCGATCGAAAAGAGATTTTGGCTCCTTCAACAAGACTTTTCGATGGCTTCTTCTCAAGAACACCAAAAATCAACCTGCAACAATCCGGATGCAAAATCAAATCTCCAAATCGATTGCAAACTTTATCTCCATCAATTTTGAATCAGAAAACTCAAAAATGGCGTGGAATAACACTCTGATTCAATAGCAATTGTTGAAAAACCACTTGAATATCATGAGTTATAACCGAAAGCTTTGATACCACTTGTGAGTCCCTCTTATCCGGTGATAATCAAGTATCAAGCACTCTGTAACTCTCCTGGAAAGGCGGAATCAATCCAAGATCAAAAATACCCGATCGAATCGAAACAAACACGAATAGAACGAAAACCACCAAATAAACAATAAACATCATCAAAAGAATGGATTCCATTGATAAAGCTTGTACTTACAATGACTAAAACTTGAGAACTTTTGATTACTTCTGATCTGATTAAAGAACACACATACATGAAAATTGGTAATCACTTCTTAGAAGTTCAAACAGCAAACTATATATAGCAAATAGATTTCGACCGAAAGAATTTTCGACCGAAAGACTTTTCGACCGAAAACTTTGAACTTGTACAATTTTGATCTAACACTTGATTTCTATGGATTACTAGGTTCTAACACCCATTTAGAATTTTAGGCTTTGCCTTAGACTTTTGTGCATATCATTGATTAGATACATATAATTCATTTATAGGTTGACAATGTGATTAAACGAATCACTTGTGCTACCTATTTCTCGTGTTATCTTCAAACAACAAATACAAGTGAGTTACATAGCCCCTCTTTTTTCTTTTTACATATTTTGGGGTGATTCATGATACATTGAACACTATTTACAATACAATATACAATTCTACATATATGATCATATGTGCAATTTGTGCTTTGTGCTTGAAAGCTATGAGTTGAAACTACATATACATGACATACACGTGCAATCATTAACTCTGTACAAGCCAACGGTAACATTGATAGATCTATTATGTATGATAAACCCACCCATGTAGGGTGATTGTTACCAACATTACATTAGGGTAACCTGCGTGTTATGCCTCAGTCACAAGATTTGATTGTACACCCAGTTTGACTATAGATTCTTCACAAAGGCCTTATTTACCATGTGTCATATGAATTGTATAAGCACGTGAAAACTATTTATGGTGTTAAAACCTATTTATGCTCACCAACTATTTTTAGTTAACCTTGTTTTTATCATGTTTCATGTACAAATAATTGAGTTATGATTCAAGTTGCTACACTTAATATTTGAAGACCTAGATATATAAATAATTGAACCTTGTTAATGGATTTCATTTGATTGTAATGTTGGATTTTGGTATTTGACTTAGGTTATGGAAATTGAAACATTTAATATATCAAAACTTTAGTGGATCATGGGCTTGTGAACACTCTTCATGTCCCTCCCGACGTATTCCGCCATCGGTTGGGGTGTGACACTATCACTAATCAAATAAAATTCCACTGAACTATCACATCACTATATAAACACTTGAAAGCTACAACACAATAAAACAACTCTAACTCTTTCTTCCTCTCCCTCATTTACGGTCACATATACACACCCACAAACCATCCATTTTCAAGTAAAAGTCCATCCATTTCAAGCTTTATATCAACCATTTTAAAGAGTTCTTTGAAGATTCAAGTGGTTTTTTCAAGAGGGTGAAATAGAGATCTAAAGAACCATCACTTTTTCTACTCAAAATCATCGTCTACTTAAGATTCTACCCTAGCTTGGCTAGTGGAAAGAACACACTTCATATCTTTATTATTTTCCTTGATTATGATCTAAGAAGGCATGTTGTTTATCTCTAACGGAAGGATTTTTATAAAACTCTTAGAACCATGAAAAAGGAACTAAATCTAGTGATTTAAAAACATGTATGTATGCATGTATGCATGCCATAAGTGTATATATATATATATATACACATGTGTTTTGTTTATAAAAAGTTCTAGGTTTAAGCATGTGTAGTTAATATTTAGATCTTGAAAAATTATAAAGCATGATCATCTAAAGTCTTGAAGAATGTGTAAATCTACAAAAAAAAAAATAAGTGGTATTATATATACAAATATGTAAACATATGTATATTTTGAACCAAGATCATGCATGTATAAATATATGTTGTAAGGTCCGAAATCCTGAGGATCTTTAATCAACGGATTCAACAGCGTTTTATAACGTGGCGGAAACAGACTAGACACGCGACTTGTAGGTTGAAACAATAACGACGAGACACGCTCAAATATCTAACGATTCGTGTGAAAATACGACTTTTCAAAGTTAACAATCCCGTTAAGCTTTCCGTTAATACCTAACCCAGTCAATCTTATCTGAAACTCTAGGGAGTTATCATGTCAACTTCCAAACTCCTGTGCATGAAACTTGAAGGACTGATCTTGTAAATATCTCATTTTCAACTTCCATTGACTCTGAAAAACAAAATCAGGATATTTTGAATCCTGTTTGACTTTGTAAAGACAAAATCACGACTCTTGACCTCAAAATTCGAATCCAAGAACCAATCTTCATGAGAATTGATAACAGAAACACAATCATATCATTAACAATTGTCATTAGAGCATTTAACAACTGCATTCATCACGAATTAATCCAAATTATGATAATTAAATCGTAACCGTTGATCTAATGCCATTATCAATCGAATTCGTGTGTCATTCTCACAAACCGATCCTCTGCGCACATTGTACGAGTCTCAGAGAACCTTTGACACACTCTAATTAGGCCGGAGTAGTAGTTAGGATCGACGGACACCAAGCTCGTGCAAGTCGGCACCTGTTTTGGTCGAGCATAGTTAATTCGAACCGTGATCTGGTAACTCTTACATCATTTAGCTTCGTTTTTACATCAAGATCGTAAGCCCTGTCATTATCAGGGCTTACATTACTGGATTTAACTCAATCGACATCTAGGGCTCATACGGTCTTCGTTTTAGTCGAACCCTATCAATCCGATATCAAATGATAAAATTGAACTCATTCTTAGTGTCGTCTCAATGCATGGATTGAAAGCCCTATACCAATTCAACCTTTTAACATCGAATTTTACCTGGTCCGTAATCTAGGGTTCTTCATAAAAATAATTTGGGGGTTTCGGTCCTAAACCCAATCTTAATCAAATTAAGTTACACCAACAGTTTCGCAATCTCCTATACATTGAAAACCCTCTATCAATTTCACTTTTTAACATCAAATTTTACCCGGTCCGTAAATTAGGGTTTGTTCATAAGAAATTTGGGGGTTTTGATTCTAAGCACGATCTTAATGAAACTAAATTATCTCAGTAGTTTTGAAATGTCTTAATCAGTAAAAACCTATGAATCCAACCATTTTTAATATCGAATTCAATAGAATGGATTCTAGGTTCAAAGTTAGGGTTTTCAATTCAAATTCCTATAATTAATCGATCCAGACTCAATGATTTCCAAATTAAATGCATACACATACTCGCAAACACTCGTTTTATAAAACCCCTATGCTGTTTTGATCGATCTATATCGTCTTCGTTGGAATTGGGACTGGGTTCGATCGGTTCGCGCTAAGGGGAAAGAACCCACTAGAATTCTGTGATAAAACCAATTGATCCGGGTTTAGTTTGCGAAACCCTAGCGGGCGGAGATGGTTAAGACAATGTGCGTGTGTGGGAGAGACCCGGGTTCGAGTCTCTCCACACCCTTTTATTTTTAAAACAGCTTTTAATTAATATTTTTAAATAAAAATCATCCCCAATATTATTATATTAATTAATAAAAGTGTCTTAACCCCGGAAAACAATATATTTATATTGTTTTCAAACCTCGACCCTGTATAAAATAATATATTTATATTATTTTCAACCTGTCATTTTAACTAAAAATAATATATATATATATATATATATATATATATATATATTTATATATTATTTCACCACGTTTACAAACATTATGAGATGTTTCAAACTAATAAATAATATAATTATTTATATTATTTACGTACGTTTATATTCTCGAATAAAATAATAGTTTTATTATTTAATTTTCGCATATTTTAAATAGTCGTGTTATTTCTCTAAAAATATTATATTAGTTCTATTATTCTCCTAGACATTATTTTAAATGGTGCAAACACACGAATAAATATGTATATGTTATTATTCAAAAATAGAGACGTTCGATACGTGACGCATTTATCTTAATTAGTTAATGTAAGAATCCTTTATTCTCGTAGACACGTTCGTCTACTCGTGGTCATTAGAGCGTCTCTTTTAGAACGTTCATCATTTCGTGTCGTCGTCACATACCCTAATATATCCCATTTTATCCCTAACAATTATATTGTAATTCTAGGGCATTCGTGATCCGTGTCGGGCTAACGCTTGAGATTCCAATCTCAAACTTGTGTGATTTCTTCCTACTCAAATCAGGTGAGTTTTCACGGCCCATTTTTACTGTTTTTAAACTGGGGGAGAAAACATGTCGCAAATGCTTTTGATTTTTGTAATTCGTATATGATATCACTTGTATGACCATGCGTACACATTATCCTTTAAGTCCTCACATCGGACCGTTTATATGAACACATCGAGGTAATTTGAGTAGTACTACTGGGTTTGACAAACCTCACCCGCGTTAGTCGCGCTAACTCGATTGGAGGTCGAACGGGTGCAATATTGACCTAATCATGCACCATGATGGTGGGAGGCATATAAACAGTCAGCTGTCGGTTGCGAGCGCATTAGTTAACACCCTTATGGGTTAGCTACCTATTGATTTATATATTGAATGGACATTAATCTGGTAAACGTTTATTTATATACTGAAAACCTGTGAACTCACCAACCTCGTGTTGACATCTTTTCTTACATGGTTTCTCAGATCGCTAAGATAAGGCACATGTGCACATTAGGACATGCATGGCGTCCTACTGTAATATCATTCATTTCAAACATTTTAAACAGTGTTACTTATTTACATTAATTGACGCTTGTTGCGTGTAATTACTTTTGATTTCAACGTTTAGGCTTCCGCATTTAACTCTGAACTTTTATGTTATGACATTTTAAGTCCCATACAATGTTGTTTGATGTAACTAATGACTGAGATCCTGGTGTGTCACCTCCCAAACGGTAAAACTCCGTTAGTGGAATTTGGGGGTGTGACAGATTGGTATCAGAGCCATTGGTTTAAGAGAACTAGGATTGCATACTAGACTATAACCTCACACATTAGTTACATGTCATAAACATTTTGATGTTTGGCACTTATATATTATGTTATAGGAACATGTCGTCAACCCTGCCACCATCACCTAAGACACCAGGACACGATGCACCTATGCTACCATCCCCGGAGCCCAAAAGACGCCGGACTAGTTCTAGTGACTATTCGGTTGATCAGGGTGAACCGAGTAGCGTGCGAGCAACGAATCCTGCTCGCAATTGGAATGGATACCCACAAATGATCAAAAGATGGATCGAAATGGGAAATGTCCCATCACCCTACTTTGGTTCCACTTCTTCATCATCTACTTTACCTAGCTTGCCATGCACTATGGAACAAGCTTTTACAGCTTTTGTATTTTACATGTCTAGGGAGTTGAGCATTGTGAAAGATGCTAATGATGAGATACCTGAGATTCTGCAGCGAGAGTCGCAAATAGAGCAGAACAAGGTAGGAATTGAGCTTTTGATTGCTGAGCTAGCAGTGAGGGATTAGGTCCATAACGTTTTGGTGGATCGGGTGACACATTTGGAGACGAGGGTGGACACCTCGAACCTTGATGTAGGAGGGATTTTGGAGAGAGTGGCTAATCGGGAACCCCGGCTGCAAGTAGCAGACCATGCTGCTGAAGGACTTCAAGAGAGAGTGACTCACTTAGAAGCCCAACTGCAAGCAGCCCTATTTCCAGAAGACATTCCACTTTCGGACGACGAGGAGGAGCCTTTCGAGGAGGAGTCACCTGAGGAGGAACCGATGGAGATCGATGATGCACAATCATACATTTCTTCCGATGACGAGGATATTTGATGATCTTTCTATTCCATCTTTCCTTTTATTCATGTTTTACTTATGTTATTTCTCTTTTCAAACCTAGATGGGTAAGGTTGTTCCCATTCAATAAAAGCATGAGAAGTTTGATGTTTGAGTTATTTATTTTGTAGCCTTATAATTTATTTAATTTTCAAAATATTAGATTATGTGTTTCCTTACTTGTACATAAATAATGTTTTTCTCATTGTTTTGTATTTGTGAATATGAAGAATCATGTCGGGAAGAGGACGTGGAGGTCGTGCTGGTGGCTGAGGTACCATCAACATGACAGCAGCGGAGCTGGCGGCACTAATCAACGATAGTGTGGCTGAGGCTCTAGCAACCCAAAATGCTGCAGGCCAGCAAAACCAGCAGAATCAGCAACCAGCTTGCACGTTCAAAGCATTTATGGACTGTAAGCCCCACGCCTTTAGTGGAGCTGAAGGAGCTGTCGGACTGCTCCGTTGGTTCGAAAAATTAGAATCGGTGATTGCCATATGCAACTGCCTAGTGGCTAATCAGGTACAGTTCGCCGCTGGAACTTTGGAGGGCCCGGCTCTCACGTGGTGGAACGCCCAAGTCCAGATGTTGGGTCTGGCCATGGAAAATGGACTCCTGTGGGAGGATTTTAAGATGATGATGAAGGAGGAGTATTGTCCTCGTGATGAAATTCAAAAGTTGGAAGGAGAATTTTGGAACCTAAAGATGGAAGGTTCTGAAATTGAGCTTTATACCACTCGTTCACATGAACTTGCTACCATGTGCCCACATATGATGACTCCTAATTACAAGAGGATTGAACTGTATATTGGAGGTCTAGTGTCATAGATTCAAAGTATGGTTACTTCGTCCAACCCTTCTAACATCCAGCAGACTATCTGACTTGCCCACAAGTTAACTGATCAGGCGGTAACTCAAGGGTCTCTACCCCCGGGGGGGTTCAGTTTCTAAAGCTACTGATAATCATAAGCGCAAGTTTGACCATCACTCCAACTCTCACTCCAACTCGAAAGGACCCTAGTTCAATCAACCCCAGCAACAGCGAAAGTTTGAGCCTGCTAAGAACTTCAATCAGACGACCTCTTTAGGTCAAAATCAAGGTAATTATGCGGGAAGAGCCCCCAAGTGCAACAAGTGCAATTACCACCACGTCGGTGCTTGTAACCGTTGTCAACGGTGTGGCAAGATGGGCCACGCTGCAAAAGATTGTAGAGTGGATCTTCAGAATAAGCAATTGTTCCGACTGCAAGGGTCCACAAGGGGATGTTTTCAATGCGGTAAGGAGGACATATTCAGAGGGATTGTCCTCAGTCAAAGAGGAGTGGTAATGGAAATGGTAATGGCAATGGTAACGGTAATAGCACTAATCAAGGCAACAATGGTAACAACAACAATCAAGGCAACAGCAATGGTGGCAATAATGCCAATAATGGAGGGAATGGTGCAAAAGGACAAGCATTCGTGCTAGGATCTGGAGAAGCTCGTTATGATCATAATGTGGTAACCGGTAAGTTTCTCTTAAACAATTATTTTGCTTCTATTCTATTTGATACCAGTGCTGATAGAAGTTTTATATCTAAGAAGCTTAGTAATATGATAAAAGGAACCCCAACGCTGTTAGAAACTAAGTATATAATAAAGACAGCTAATGGCCAAATAATTGAAGCAACCCACATTCTTAAGGGTTGTAAGCTTGAGCTGGCTAGTCATAAACTTGATATCGACCTTATGCCGGTCACACTTGGTAGTTTTGATGTAATTGTTGGCATGGATTGGTTATCTAAAAACCAAGTTGAAATCATCTGTCGTGAGAAAATTGTTCGAATTCCTCTCCCGCGTGGAGAAACCCTTTCCGTTCAGGGTGAAAAGGTTGGTGCAGTCATGGGCATCATATCCTTTATAAAAGCACAGAAATGCCTTTGAAAAGGGCATACGGCTATTTTGGCTCTCGTTGATGAACAACCATCAGAAGAGAAGAAGATTGATGATATTCCCATCGTTCGTGAATTTCTGGAAGTATTTCCCGAGGATTTGCCTGGTCTGCCACCACAGCGTCAAGAATTTCAAATCGATCTAGCACTCGGAGCGGCACCGATCGCTCGGGCACCTTATAGACTAGCACGTAGTGAATTGCAAGAGTTGTCCACTCAGTTACAGGAATTGTTGGATAAAGGTTTCATCCGACCTAGCTCATCGCCATGGGGAGCTCCGGTCCTGTTTGTCAAGAAGAAGGATGGGACTTTCCGTATGTGTATTGACTACCGTGAACTGAATAAAGTCACAATCAAGAATCTTTATCCTTTGCCTCGTTTATATGATCTCTTTGATCAACTCCAAGGATCAAGTTTCTATTCCAAGATAGATCTTAGGTCCGGTTACCATCAATTGAGAGTCCGAGATGAGGATATCTCTAAGACTGCTTTCAGGACAAGGTACGACCACTATGAATTTATGGTCATACCTTTCGGATTAACCAATGCACCTGCGGTATTCATGGACCTCATGAACCATGTGTGTAAGCCATACCTTGATCAATTTGTCATTGTTTTCATCGACAACATTCTCATTTATTCCAAGAACAAGGAGGAACATGAGGAACATTTACGTTTAATCCTGGAATTGCTTAAAAAGGAGCAGCCGTATGCTAAGTTTTCCAAGTGTGAATTCTGGATCCGGGAAGTTCAATTTTTAGGACATGTGGTTAACGAGAAGGGAATACATGTCGATCCATCAAATATTGAAGCCATCAAGAATTGGGCAGCACCGACGACTCCGACTGAGGTGCGACAATTTCTGGGATTGGCTAGTTATTACCGTCTATACATCGAAGGATTTTAAAAAATTGCACAACCTCTAACTGCCTTAACTCAAAAGGGTAAAGCCTATAACTGGGGCGATCACCAAGAGTCAGCATTCCAACATCTTAAGCAGAAACTTTGCAGTACACCTATCCTAGCTCTTCTAGAGGGTACAGATGATTTTGTGGTGTATTGTGATGTATCCATTCAGGGTCTGGGTTGTGTTCTAATGCAACGAGAAAAAGTGATCGCATATGCATCATGTCAGCTAAATATTCACGAGAAAAACTACACCACTCATGATCTAGAGTTGGGAGCTGTAGTTTTTGCACTTAAGATTTGGAGACATTACTTGTACGGTACCAAGTGCACCATCTACACCGACCACAAGAGTCTTCAGCACATCTTCGAACAGAAAGAGTTGAACATGCGATAGCGTCGTTGGGTCGAGCTCTTGAATGATTATTACTATGCGATCCGGTATCATCCGGGTAAAGCTAACGTTTTAGCTGATGCCCTAGGTCGAAAGGAAACCAAGCCCAAACGAGTTAGAGTATTACTGCTTACTATTCATCCCGGTTTACGTGACAAAATCCGTAATGCTCAACTTGAAGCTCTGAATGAGGAAAACCTACCACTGGAAGGTACACGAAGTATGGAAGCACAACTCGAGGTCAAGTCTGACGGTATTCGCTACTTCGCCGAGCGAATATGGGTCCCAGTATTCGGAAACCTAAGGGAGCTGGTCATTGATGAGGCTCATAAATCTCATTACTCTATTCATCTAGGTTCCGACAAAATGTACCATGATCTAAAATTGCTGTATTGGTGGCCAAAGATGAAGGCCGATATAGCCACGTATGTGAGCAAGTGTCTGACTTGCGCGAAAGTCTAAGTTGAATATCAAAAGTCAACCGGTATTCTCCAACAACCAGAGATTCCCATGTGGAAATGGGAACATATATCCATGGACTTTATCCCGAATATCCCACGAACTCCTACTTGATGTGATACCATTTGGGTAATAGTCGATCGTTTAACAAAGTCCGCTCACTTCCTAGCAATCAAGGAAGCCGAAAAAATGAATAAGCTTACTCGTATATACTTGAAAGAAGTAGTATCTAGGCACGGGGTGCCAATCTCTATCATTTCGGATCGTGATGCACAATTCACCTCTCGTTTCTGGCAATCGTTACATAAAGCTTTTATGCACGCGTCTAGATATGAGCACAGCATACCATCCTCAAACTGATGGCCAGACAGAACGTACTATTCAAACCCTAGAGGATATGCTACGAGCTTACGTGATTGACTTCGGTAACACTTGGGAGTCTCACTTACCGTTGGTGGAGTTCTCCTACAACAACAATTATCACACTAGCATCAAGGCAACTCGTACTTGAAACTTCCGAGAAAATCATTCAAATTAGAAATTGCATGGCAGCAGCTCGTGATCGTCAAAAGAGCTATGCCGATAAGCGTCGTAAACCGTTAGAATTTCAAGTAGGGGATATGGTTTTGTTAAAAGTCTCACCTTGGAAGGGTGTCATTTGTTTTGGGAAACGAGGAAAACTAAATCCTCGTTATGTTGGACCATTCAAGATAGTGAAGAGAATCGGGCCAGTAGCGTATCAACTGGACCTACCCAAAGGACATAGTGGTGTACACAACGTCTTTCATGTCTCAAACTTCAAGAAATGTCTAGCAGACGAGTCACTCGCAGTTCCTCTTGAGGAACTACACATTGATGAACAGTTGCGTTTCATCGAAGAACCCGTGGAAATTATGGATAGGGAAGTCAAAACGTTAAAACGCAGTAAAATCCCTATTGTCAGAGTCCGTTGGAACTCGAAACGCGGACCGGAATTCACTTGGGAGCGCGAGGACCAGATGATGCGCAAGTATCCTCATCTGTTCAAGCAATCCATTTCAAACTCTTAAGGTACTATTTTAATTTTCGGGATGAAAATTTTTTCAACTAGGGGATGACGTGACACCCTAGAAAATTTTTTTTATTATTTTAATTTTCGGGATGAAAATTCTTTCAACTAGGGGATGATGTGACAATCAGACTTTTCAAAGTTAACAATCCCGTTAAGCTTTTCGTTAAATCTTAATCCAGTCAATCTAATCTGAAACTCTAGGGAGTTATCCTGTCAACTTCCAAACTCCTGTGCATGAAAATTGAAGGACTGATCTTGTAGATATCTCATTTTCAACTTCCATTGACTCTGAAAGTCAAAATCAGGATATTTTGAATCTTGTTTGACTTTGTAAAGTCAAAATCGCGACTCTTGACCTCAAAATTCGAATCCAAGAACCAATCTTCGTGCGAATTGGTAACGGAAACACAATCATATCATTAACAATCGTCATTAGAGCATTTAACAACTGCATTCATCACGAATTAATCCAAATTATGATAATTAAATCGTAACCGCTGAACCAATGCCCTTATCAATCAAATTCGTTGAATTCGTGTGTCATTCTCACAAACCGATCCTCTGCGCACATTGTATGAGTCTCAGAGAACCTTTGACACACTCCAATTCGGCCGGAGAATCAGTTAGGATCGTCGGACACCAAGCTCGTGCAAGTCGGCACCTGTTTTGGTCGAGCACAGTCAATTTGAACCGTGATCTGGTAACTCTTACATCCTTTAGCTTCATTTTTACATCAAGATCGTAAGCCCTATCATTATCAGGGCTTACATTATCGGATTTAACTCAATCGACATCTACGGCTCATACGGTCTTCGTTTTAGTCGAACCCTATCAATCCGATATCAAATGATAAAATTGAACTAATTCTTAGTGTCGTCTCAATGCCTGGATTGAAAGCCCTATACCAATTCAACCTTTTAACATCGAATTTTACCCTGTCCGTAATCTAGGGTTCTTCATAAAAATAATTTGGGGGTTTCGGTCCTAAACCCAATCTTAATCAAATTAAGTTATACCAACAATTTCACAATCTCGTATACATTGAAAACCCTCTATCAGTTTCACCTTTTAACATCAAATTTTACCCGGTCCGTAAATTAGGATTTGTTCATAAGAAATTTGGGTTTTTGATTCTAAGCACGATCTCAATGAAATTAAACTATCTCAGTAGTTTCGAAATGTCTTAATCAGTAAAAACCCTATGAATCCAACCATTTTTAATATCAAATTCAACAGAATTGATTCTAGGTTCAAAGTTAAGGTTTTCGATTCAAATTCCTGTAATTAATCAATCCAGACTCAATGATTTCCAAATTAAACGCATACACATACTCGCAAACACTCGTTTTACAAAACCCCTATGTTGTTTTGATCGATCTGTATCGTCTCCGTTGGAATTGGGACTGGGTTCGATCGGTTCGCGCTAAGGGGAAAGAACCCACTGGAATTGTGTGATAAAACCAATTGATCTGGGTTTAGTTTGCGAAACTCTAGCTGGCGGAGATGGTTAAGACAGTGTGCGTGTGTGGGAGAGACCCGGGTTCGAGTCTCTCCACAACCTTTTATTTTTAAAACAGTTTTTTATTAATATTTTAAATAAAAATCATCCCCAGTATTATTATATTAATATATAAAAGTGTCTTAACCCCAGAAAACACCTGAAGGCTCGGGTTTGATTTATAAATTGTATTTTCACTTATAAAATAATATATTTATATTGTTTTCAAACCTCGACCCCGTATAAAATAATGTATTTATATTATTTTCAACCTGTCATGTCAATTAAAAATAATATATATATTATGAGATGTTTCAAACTATTAAATAATATAAATATTTATATTATTTATGTACGTTTATATTCTTGAATAAAATAATAGTTTTATTATTTTATTGTCGCATATTTTAAATAATCGTGTTATTTCTCTAAAAATATTATATTACTTCTATTATTCTCCTAGCCATTATTTTAAATGGTGCAAACACACGAATAAATATTTATATGTTATTATTCAAAAATAGAGACGATCGATACGTGACGCATTTATCTTAATAAGTTAATTTAATAATCCTTTATTCTCGTAGACACGTTCGCCTACTCATGGTCATTAGAGCGTCTGTTTTAGGACGTTCATCATTTCGTGTCGTCGTCACATACCCTAATATATCCCATTTTATCCCTAATATTTATATTGTAATTCTAGGGCATTCGTGATCCGTGTCGGGCTAACGCTTGAGATTCCAATCTCATACTTGTGTGATTTCTTCCTACTCAAATCAGGTGAGTTTTCACGGCCCCTTTTTACTATTTTTAAACTAAGGGAGAAAACATGTGGCAAATGCTTTTGATTTTTTTAATTCGTATATGATATCACTTGTATGACTGTGCGTACACATTATCCTTTAAGTCCTCACATCGGATCGTTAATATGAACACATCGAGGTAATTTGAGTAGTACTACTGGGTTTGACAAACCTCACCCGCGTTAGTCGCGCTAACTCGATTGGATGTCGAACGGGTGCAATATTGACCTAATCATGCACCATGATGGTGGGAGGCATATAAACAGTCAGCTGTCGGTTGCGAGCGCATTAGTTAACATGCTTATGTGTTAGCTACCTATTGATTTATATATTGAATGGACATTAATCTGGTAAACGTTTATTTACATACTGAAACCTGTGAACTCACCAACCTCGTGTTGACATCTTTTCTTACATGTTTTCTCAGATCGCTAAGATAAGGCACAGGTGCACATTAGGACATGCATGGAGTCCTACTGCCATATCATTCATTTCAAACATTTTAAACAGTGTTACTTATTTACATTAATTGACGCTTGTTGAGTGTAATTACTTTTGATTTCAACGTTTACGCTTCCGCATTTAACTCTGAACTTTTATGTTATGACATTTTAAGTCCCATATAGTGTCGTTTGATGTAACTAATGACTGAGATCCTGGTATGTCACCTCCCAAACGGTAAAACTACGTTAGTGGAATTTGCGGGTGTGACAATTCGTATATTGATTAAACACTGATTACACAGTACAATATCGTTCAATAACTCGTCTCACCGAATACAGAATACAAAATAACTATTTATACTATTCGGTTGGGCTGGGCTGGGGCCGCATACTTCAAGTATGCGGATGGGCTATGAAGTATGCGGCCGCATACTTCCAAACAGTCTTCTTTTTAACATCCCGGTGTTCTCGTCGTGCGTTAGCCTATTAGGTTTGATCCTTACAATCTCCCCCTAGGCTAATGCATTAATAGTATCTCAATGTCAGCTGAATGATCACCACCTCCCGCATAGAAGCCTTTAACTACCGCAATTGCTAAAACTTTCACAAAAGGCTTAGTGTCTCTTTCACACTCTTTAGGAATGAATAGATGGTTCTTGAATAATCTGATCATATCTTCCTTCTTGAACTTTAAAAAATCCATATGATCAGTAATGGTGAATTCTCTGTCAGTACATTGAATGTAAATATAACCTCTCATAGAGCAGTAAGACCAGTATTCAAGTTGACTCAGTGTGTTGTTAGGTAGAGCTTGATGAACTGGAACACACTCTACTGTCTTGGGAGAAGGACAGATTTCCATTACAAGAGGCTTCTTGGTGATTCTGTCAATTATGTACTTTGAGTTTACCCTCTTGCATTCAGCAGGTTGCAGTATCTTGAATCCACTATCACATTCTTTCTCAAGAAACGAAACAAAGTTTCTTGCTGCTCCAATATTCCTCGGATTGTTAAAAGGTGCCTTGTTTAATGCTTGAAGATCAAATCTGGGCAGTAACCCGAAGTCATGTGATCGTGCAAAATACTCTATTCGCCCATTCTGTCTTTTGATCAGATAGAGATTCTTCTCGTTGTCAAACATACAGCTTAAATTAGGAGAACGATCGTTCTTCTTTGAAAGCTCATTGGAGGACGTGACATAATGGACCTCACGTGGAGGAATAATCCTGAACATACTTTTCTTTTCTACTGGAACAGCTGAAGATGATGTTGCTTCTTCAACATGTTCAGCAGATGATTCCACGTGGGGAAGTGAATTACCTTCGACGAATAAATCGCTGTCAATACTGGTAATTACCTTTCCCTAAGAACTAATGTATCTAGGAGAGGTAGGCACATTAGAATCAAAGAAGTCCTCATCCTCAAACATGTCCTCTCCTATAAACTCATCATCCAGTATAGTCGAATCATTCTCAAATGAGAACATTGAGTCTGACTTAAGCAACTCATCAAGATCATGCTCAAATGAAAAATCATTTT
This sequence comes from Smallanthus sonchifolius, assembly GCA_023525975.1. NCBI lineage: Eukaryota > Viridiplantae > Streptophyta > Magnoliopsida > Asterales > Asteraceae > Smallanthus > Smallanthus sonchifolius. Next base: position 45,803,522 of record CM042023.1, read on the forward strand.
CTGACTGTTGTGCTTCTTTGCTTTCTGACACAGGAACATAAACAACCATGGCTCTGGACATGTCTTCATGTGAGCTTGTTCCATCATGTTGATATTCTTAGTCTTTGTTTTGATCTTTATCATCTTTCTTTCCTTCATGGTCATCGTCATCATTGACATCACCTTTATCGTCACCTATACCAGTACAGCCATCCTCTTTCTTCTTCTTCCTTTTATCTTTCTTATCTTTTAGCTTCTTTAGTTCTTTCAGCACATATATCATGTTGTCTTTCAGGATTTTGATCTAACCACGTTGTATGTTTATGGTCGTCCTCAGAGTATTATTTTCTTTATTCAATTTTTCTATCCTTGAATTCTTAGCTACATAATCTTGTTCAAGGTCAAATACTCTTTGTTGTAGGGCTTGAACATCAACGGGCTCATAAACTTCTTTTGCCTTGCTTTTTGGTAACAATAGGTGTGATGATTGGTGTGGACTTCTGCAAGAGTTGTTCAGAAACTTTTGCCCTCTTCCTCAGACCTAGATCGGCTTCAAAATCGTAGTCTTCATCGAAAGTATCACTCTGTGGTTCAGAACGGTTGGTGAGAGGAGGTTTCCCAGCAACCTTTCTTTAAATCAGTAAGCTCTTGTGATGTTTGTTGATTGGTACCTCTTCCTTGTCACTCTCTGTTTTAGATAAATCAAATTCTTCACCATCTGAGTCTCCTTCAGACTCACTCCATTTCTATTCAACATTTGCACCACTAGTGCTTTGAGTATCTGTATCTGAAAACATCAGAGCGTCTAGGTTTAAATCTGCCATGTCTTCAAGATGTTGCACATTTTCTTCATTCTCGAAGTACACTGGCCCTTCAATAATGTGATTGAATTCATCTTCATGTTCATCGTCCAACCGTACATTAGGAATCACATGCTCATTAATAATGGGAACTTCATCTTTATTTTGACCTTGTTGAGGTGCACGTCTAGGTCTACGACGTGCTTGAGGTGGTGGTGGTGGTTGTTGTGGTTGTGGTTGTAGTGGTGGAGGTTGTTGAGGTTGTGGTTGTGGTGGTGGAGGTTGTTGGGGTTGTGGTTGTGGTGGTGGAGGTTGTTGAGGTTGTGGTTGTACACCGTTTAACTCCGGAAATGCACCAAATTTCTCTAAGGGTGTCAGACCAAGAAAATACTCGTGCTTATTCATACTCATATAGGACATAATACTTTTGTCCATCACTTTCACGTGCAGTATTCTTTGAGTCATAACCAATTCAGGATGTTCTCTATTTATGATCATTTGTAGAAACCTTGGGTACATCAAGAAAATAGACTTTTTCTTTCCGGTCAGATTACTCTTCATTTCTTCAAACACAACTCCAGAGAAATTGAAATTCTCCCCCGTAACTAGTGCATATGCCATTGAGGTCATACTAACACTCAGTTCATCATAACCCCCTTTTCTGCCAGAAATACATTGGTTCATTACATGTGCTAAATACCTCCAATACGGTGGCTTATATCTCTTCAGCAATGATGGTAGCCCTCCTTCATAACTCATTCTTTGAAAATTTTATGTCATTTGATCAGATGTAAAACTTGTAGGATATTCTGAATTATCCCCAAAGTTCAAGCACCTTCTAATGACCGGTTCAGTAATTACAATAGGCTTTCCTGCCACAGTGCCAAGCTATCCCTTCAATATCATTCTCTGTAATTATATCAGCAGTACTCCAGAAGCTTCTAATAAAGTCTTCGCATATGTCTGGATGTTGTGAAAGGGCATGAAAGATTCTGGAAGCCCTTAGACCCACGATCATTGATTTGAAAACACTGTGATTTTGTGGTGGGTCCTCCAAGTAAGCCGGTTCATTGTGATCCTTAACAAATTTCAAGTCTGATATGCCTACAATCAGTAGAGCAAGTTAGATTCTAAGAACACAAACTCAAAGTTTTTGGTCAAAAGTATCAAACCCCAAACTTTGTTTTAAGGCCGCAAACTTCAAAAATTACTACAAACTTTTGAACAACACCGCAAGCTTCATTACACCGCAAACTTTAAAAATTAACCGCAAACATTAAGGGAATCAAAATTCTTGGATATTATCAAGTTTTTAGCTTTGATTTCAGGTGCAATAGGATCATCTAGTGATTGCGACCAAGGCTAGTGGACCAATTTCAGTTTTTACATGAATTTTGATGGTCAATTTTAATCAAAAGTCCGGTTCAGTTTCAGTTTTTCAAACAAAAACACCTCACACGCTCGATTAGTGTGAATCCAAGGTCAAATCCCTTACCTTTGAAGTCGCCAATACTTCTTGAACACAAATAGAGCAACAATTTCTCACAAGATTCAAGTAAACGGTTAATTAGAACAAGGATGAAGTATGCGGTTCAGTGTAACATGAGAGCCGCAAACTTCGTTCTATTTATAGACAAGACTAAGTATGCGGACGCAAACTCTGAAACACTTCGAACTTTTCAGAAACTCTTTCCTTTGGATTGTCAGGTCAAACAGGAACAGTCATTTAGAAAATTATGAAGTATAACAAAAGATAAAAATAATAAAAATAACTTAAACTAAGCTAAAAACACAAAATCTTTTTGATCTTTTCATAACAACAGACTATTAAACAAATTATTTTTTAGAGAAACTATGTTATGGGATCATATCATTCTAGAGTGGACCAAATCACATTTATTAGCCGTTCATTTTCTTTAGAAAGGTCTCGGTGATTGCCAATATATTGTATCCTTCTAAACTCAAACCTTTATACTTTAGTTGACAAGCAAGCAGTGAATGATGTTATCATGTTTTTCAGGTAATAGTTATTCATGCCTTACTGGGTCAACACTCACATCTTAGAGACCTGTATTTATCTTATTGTGAATTAGATGAGTTTTTATGAACTTAATGGACCCCACAACTTATCGGATAAACCTTCCCTTGCTCGTGATCTTTTGAGCACCTAAATAATAACTAAAAGATCATAACTAGCACGGGTCTATGAACTGTTTGGGAAATCTCTGACAAAATTGATTAAAAGCATAGCACGACGGACTTACATGTTCAAAAACAATATGTCTTGATTAGAGATTCCTTCCCAGTCACATACTCCCAAAAAGAAAAATATTTACATGTATACTTATACGTACATCTTTAGACATATCTTTTTGAAATTTTCCTATAGCACGACATTAACATTGCGTGTCTTTTTGCTCAAAATTCTGCTTTGCAGAGTAGCTTTGCCATATCATTGAGTGTCTTTTCACATATTGCATGTCTTTTATCTATATATATATATATATATATATATATATATATATATATATATTTGTATGTATGTACAGACTTGTATCAAGTCAGCATGTCTTTTGTGAAGGGTCTCGGTTTGTGCAATCTAGATATACTATGTTCATCCGCAGTTTACCAATCTTTATGTTTAAGTGCTCGATTATTAACAGGAAAATAATTATTCTACCAATCTATGAGATGTTCCCCACTATGAAAATAACCTTTATGTTTAAATAAAACACTATCATGTTGTCTTTCCAATTTTAGCAGAGCCTATCAACATATCACCCTAAGATCCTAATCTTTTCAACTACATGCCTTACATATGATGATCCGACTTCTAAAATGATGTACTATCATTTCCCAATAGACATGTAACATCCCGAATCTAGAATTTTCCCTACGATAAATTAACGCGTCAAGAAACATATAAGGATATTTTTAAAAAAAAGAAGGGGGCCACTTTGTTAAGTACAGGGTCATAAATAAATAATTGAATCATGGAGGGACTAATAGTGTCAAATGTTGAAACTTAATTAAAACCCTAAAGGGTTAAACACACATAGGCGCCTCCCCTAATGGTTATTTCTCCAGATCAACGGAGTGGAGCTTTGGACTTCCGAAAAGCGTCGGGCAAGTAGCGGTGGTCCTTTGGCGTCGTATTCTCCGGCGAGTGGCGTGAGGTGGTCGTATGATTCACTACTCCTCGGATGTTGACGGAATTGGTAGTAGGATTATCTTCGATGAGTTACAGGTGGGGCTGTGGTGCGACGGTGGTGGTGTTCAGCGATTAGAGTAGGTGGTAGGATGAAGAACGGTGGTGGAGGAGCTCGATGGTGGCTAGGGTTCAACCACACTGATCCGGTGACAAAAACTGTTTTTACAACGTTAAAATGGTAAGGAACTCATCCCTGTTTTAGTTTCCATGATGAGAACAGCTTCCTAACACTCAAATTTGATGTTTCATGTCGTTTTCCGGCGAGATACAAGGATTCCGACCACTGCCTGATTTTCTGGCGGCGGCGGCAGCAAGTGGCGGCGACTGGTGGGGCTGGTGGAACTCGACGAGATAGTTTCATGGCCGCTTTAATCACCTTAATCGGAGTTCGTATGGTTAAGTTAAGGGCAAAACAAGTTCCTTCTCGTGTGGTGCTCAGCAGTTTCGTACGAACACGTTTAGTACGGACCGTACGCGAAGGTATAACTCATAAAACTTATATGTCTAGTGTTGGTTAGTGGCAAGGGACTCGGGAAAATTATCGGGGATGTATTTCGAGAATATTTTTCTAACACGTTAAAAATGGGTTATAATTATATAATCTTTATTATAATTATCAAGTAATGGATGAATGGAAGTATGGTTTTGGTACTAGAATCTAAAGTGAGGTTAATTGGGTTATTGGTGTAATTTAATTTTGGAATTGGACAATTGGATATTGTAGGGTTTAGCCAAAAACAAACGGGACTCCACCCGATTTTCGTTGAAAATAAAGAAATATGCTTTTACAACTTAGACGTCCTTAGTATGGTTTGGGCACGATCTTGATAGACGGGATTATAAGTAATAGGGTTTTTGGAGTTGTAGACAGCCCGCGGGCGAACCTGTTATGTTCGCCTGGACTGTTTGGGCGAACTTAGTATGTTCGCCAAGGGATCGTCGGGGCGAACTTAACCTTAAGTTCGCTTGGTATAGTGGACGAACTTAGCAAGTCCGTTGGGGTTATAAAGGGCGAACTTGACATCAAGTTCGCTGGATCAGATTTAGAGTAAACCGACTAGTGTCGTTTAAACCTGATAATTATCCGTTTATCCAGATTGTACGTGACATAGTTTGGGCGGTAGATAAAGTATTGAGGTTAGCTTACCAGGTGAGTTCTAGAAGCCCTCTTTTAAATGTTTTAAATAATATTTTTGGGCTGGTGTGCATCTTAACGATGTGACTATTTTATAAAACAATGTTTATGAATGATGTATGTGACGTTTTATAAAATGATGTTTATGAACGATGTTTTGGAAGAAAAGGTTATGAAAGAAGTGTTTATGAAATATTTTGTCAAAAGAAGTCTAAGAAGTGTTTACGAACAAAATGTTATGTAATAAAACGTATGATGCTTTAACTGAATAGAAGTAAAGGTTTTTATGAAAATCACTAAAATGAACGAATCTACCATGGTTCCTTTGGGAATCGAAGTATGTATGTTATGTAAAGACCTTACCTTTATAGGGGCCTTTGTGGCTGGCCAAAAGTTGTACAACTGGGTGGGAAAGGGGTGACGACGGTCATCAAGGGGATTACCGTGATCCTTGAAGTGGGTATTGTTCTCTGCGAGGGAACGGTGCTTGAAGTTTGGTACGTGCTATCCTTTGGGACGCCGTGCTTGAAGGGAATTGACGTTTATGTATGGTTACGAATGGTAAAAGTTATGCATGTTTTACGTTGGTACGTGTGCTCAATCGAGCGCCGTACTTGAAGGGAAATAACGGTTACGAAAAGGCGCAGATTCGTTTTATTGTTGACTTATGTTTTATGTTATAGCATTATTTACGCACGTTTTTATTAAATGAAGTATGAAGTTATGTTTTTGGTAAATATTTTAAGTTAACGTTTTATGTTAAAACTAGAACTCACCAGCGTAGCTGACTTTTTAGTATGCACGTTCAGGTTAAGGCAGGTATGGATATGGATGGTGATGCTTGGCAAACAATGAAGAGTTACCCAGTCGATCTATGAAGTCTGGATTTAGCTACGTCATGTTTATGTTATAGACAATGTTTACGCTTCCGCATGTTGAACAATATAGATGTTATGTTTGAATGAAATTTTCCGCTGCGTTATTTGATATTCAAGTTTCAGAATTGTTTGTGAATGAGTAAATCCAACAAATGAGAACTCCCGGGTTTGGGGCTTTACAAGGCAGAGTTCTCAGATTTTCTCAATAATAAAACACAACTTAAAAACTTAAACCTAAAATCTCTTTGGTGTTTTTTGGATATTTCTCCCCCAAAACTTTTGCATTTATGTAATAAATCAAAATTTAAACTAACTAAAAACTAAGAAAAATATTTTGGTGACCAAACCTGTGACCTTTTAATCAAAGGAGATCATTTTCAGACATTCAACCAGAAAATTGAATCTGGCTAAATCAAAGGCTTTTGTAAAGATCTCAGCAACATTATTATCAGTAGGAACCTGCTCAAGATGCATGAGCTTTCTTTCAAAACAATCACGAATGTGATGTACTCTTATGTCTATGTGCTTAGTTTTAGAGTGTTGGACGGGGTTCTTAATAATCTGTAAAGCAGCTTCATTATCACAGAAAATAGGAGAGTCAATGAAATTTAAACCGTAATCCAGCAATTGGTGTTGCATCCAGATAACCTGAGAACAACATGCGGATGCGGCGACATATTCAGCTTCAGCAGTAGAAGTTGAAACGGTGGTCTGTTTCCTGCACTGCCATGACACGAGTCTCTCCCCCAGAAACTGGCATCCTCCAGTTGTTGATTTTCTGTCTAGATTGCAACCTCCATGATCACTGTCTTTAAAAGCAAACAAGTTAAATTATGAATCATTTGGATACCAAAGACCAAGCCAAGGCTTGCCCTTCAAGTTTTTAAAAATTCTTTTGACAGCATTAAGGTGAGAAAGTTTAGGATTAGCCTGATATCGTGCACACTGACAAACCGCAAACATGATGTCTGGACGGCTGGCATTCAGATACATTATGTGACATCCTTGATCTCCCGGCCTTAATTTATTTTATTACATTTAAAACCCGTAATTGTCCAACACAATATGACACACCAATTATTATTTCAATGAGTATTAAATTCAATGTTCCAATCTTTGCAATTACATATTTTTTCCTACTATATATGTATATACATATTTATACTTGGTTATAATAAATAAATCAAAAATAAAGCTTATGAATTTTTAATCATGTACAACTTCTGCATATCATACTTCATTTAGAGTAATTAAGTTCATTTGTTGCATATTAAAGTTCGATCAATTCATATCATGCATCGGTAATTCGGAGAATTTTCGGGTCACACACGAGTCCGGTCATACAAGAACGTTGGTGATATGTAAGACAGATAACTAAAAGTATGATTTAGAATATAAAAATTATTCGTAACACTGCGAATTAATATTTCAAGTCAAAAATAAAAGTTTGAGAATCTTTAACGAACGTTTTGTTTAAACACGGTACGGATAACACTGTATTTAATTAAAGCATACAAAATAATATTTTTTGTTATAAATGATTAAAATTAATTATAAAAATTAAATTTTCTAAATATCTTTTAATAATCCAACATAATCATTACCATCTTTCTAGAAAATCTCCAAAATCTTTTTCTCACACTCCATCTCCCTACACCACCAATCCACTTCCATCCACCACCCCACATTAAATAATTATTTTCTTTTTATTATTTTAAAATCTTTCATTTCTCTCTCCCCCCACACTATAAATACCCCCTCACCCTCACTTCAGTTTCACACCATTTCTCCTTCACAACTCAAGAGCAAAGATCTCTTCCCCTCTCCCTCTAGCCATTTTCGGCCACACCACCACCCACCTACACCCTCCATTTCGATTTCAAGACTCAAGTGTTCAAGTCTCGTTTGGTGCTTTCTCGAGTGCTAGGATCAAGCCTTCATCTTTTTCGGTTTCTTTAAGTAAGAAAACATAAACTATTAACTCCTTATATATTTATTTTGAGTATATTATTCTTGAATCATAACACCCAACAAAACTTACATTCTGTTATAAAAAGAAATCTAAATATGTAACATGCAACATGTAAAAAAATTAGTTTATATACTTTCTTTTATGATTTATTGCTTCTATATATCTTAGATGATACATTCGTGTTGATGGATCATCATTTTGATCACATGCATGTTGATGAATCATATTTCGAATAGTAGCAACTTTGTTGTTTTCAAAAATGGTTTTTATACTAGACATGGATCTTTTGCCATTTGAATTTACAAAGAGTATTTCTATGAAAAATATAAGTATATTTGTTGTTTAGATCATCATTTTTACAACATGCAAGTCATTAGAATCATTTTCTATTTAAGGAAACTTTGTTAAATCAAAAACCGGGTTTTTATCCTTATAATGGTGTTGATGATGAAACTATTTTTGTTAATATTCATACACCTATTTTTAAACTCTTGTATGATTTAAAATTACCTTATTTGTTTGCATGCATATATCTTTAAACTTGACTAAATAGCATTTGGATATTTGTATAATATTTCAATCATCAAAAAATATATATCTTAATATTTCAAAAGTATATTTTATGACATGCATGATTTCCATCATACGATCTACTATTAATATTTATTTTTGGGAAATAAATATATTTTTATCTATTCTAACAAGTCACCAACGTGTCGTCAAGTCAAACATGGTCAAACCCAAAAAGATAAACACATTTTTCAAAGAGTCGAGTTAGGTGGATTGATCGCATAATCAAGCCCAACATTTCATAGAACTTACGTCCTTGCATATTTTAGGACACGTGTAATTCGGGCATTTTCGCGTATCTAGTACTTACACTACTCATACCAAGTGAGTTTACATAGCCCCTTTTACATATTTATACTTTGGGGTGGAACATGATTTCATTTAAAACTATTTGCAATTTATACAATTCAAACATTTTGAACATGCGTGCAATTTGTGTCTTATGGTTGAACACTATGAGTGCAAACTACAATTACATACTTGTGTGCATAGTGCAAGTGCAATCATTAACTATGTACAAGGAGACGGTAACAATGATAGATCTATTGTGTCTGACAAATCCACCCATGTGGGGTGATTATTGCCGGTATTACCTTTGGGATAACATTGTGTGCAGTCACAAGGTTTGATTGTATGCCCCGGTTTAACTATAGTGGTTCTCCATAATTCCCTTATTAAACCATGGTTCATATGAATTGTACACAAACTCTTGATATTACATGTGGTGCAAAACCTATGTATACTCACCAACTATTTTTAGTTGACCTCGTTTTCATCATATTTCAGGTACTAATATTTTACATCATTTACAAGGCGCTACACGTAGGATTGAGGACTTAGTTAATTAAACAAATGAACTTTGTGGGAATACTTTATTTCTTGTATGTTTGACTTGGTTTGATTGAACTTATGTAATGAAATCTTGATTTAATAAACAATATGAAATTTAGTTGATCATGTGCTTATGAACACTCTCCATGTCCGCCCTGACGTATTCCGCCGTCGGTCGGGGTGTAACAGATTGGTATCAGAGCCATGGTTTTAGGGAATTAGGTTATTAGAAACTAATGACCTAGACTATAACCTTAGGATGCCCATTTTGTGCTATGTTACATGCTTCTTGTTATCTTCTACACTATGTGCTAAATTACTTGATGCCTTACGTGTTAGACTATATGACTTACTAATTCCAACCCTAATTGATAACTAAATAATTATATAATAATACCCCTATCCTAAGTCTCTTATCCTTCTTTCCCCTACTATGCCTTCATCATCTTCACATGTGGAACATCATACTCATAGACACAAGCCTATTAAAAATTCTGAAAACCCCGTTAAGGTTTTAAATTCTGTTAATTAGTAGAGAACATGTGCATTCTGGAAGGGTGACACCTGTACTCCGGGTTTTCTGTCACGGAAAATATTTCATATAAATCCAAATCAACCAAAGGATCCGTATGCTTTCCTAGGAATTCCTGGGGTGTGTGTTTACTTATAGGCTAAATCATGTCTTCTCGAACGTTATATGAATTTAAATAACTTTGATGTGTAAAATTATTCAATTGGTTATGTTACCATGTGAGTGTAATCAAAATATGATTCATTTTACATGTTACATAACGTGACATATATTTGTTTCATCCTTATCAATAACCAAAGTCTCATGATTCTTATTCTTATCCTTGTATTATCTTCTTCTATAGCATGCCTCCCCGTCGTGCCAACGATACCAACAACAACAATGATCTTGCTACCCTCCTTACCCAACTTGTGAACCAACTCACTCAAGCAAACAACAATAACAATGGTGGTGATGGAGGTGCTATCCTACCCCAATGCACCTTCAAACACTTCAATTCCTGCAGTCCCATCAAGTTTTATGGCACCGAGGGAGCTACCGGCCTTCTCCAATGGTTTAAAAGCATTGAGAATACCTTTCTCAATAGTGATTGCCCCAACAATCTTCGGGTCTGTTATGCTACGAGCGTCTTCCAAAAGCGAGCGCTCACTTAGTGGAATAGTGAAAAACGGACTCGAGGTGTTGATGTGGCAATGGCCTTGCCATGGGATGAGGTGAAAAGGCTGATGACCGAGAAGTTTTGCCCTCGGAATGAGATGAAGAAGTTGGAAGCTGAGTTTTGGATCTTGCCCAAGATAGTGGTGAAAACCTGGTTTACACAACTCGTTTCCATGAGTTGAGTCTTCTCGTGCCACACATGGTTACACCACTATCTCGTTGCATTGAGAAGTATGTAGGTGGTCAACCTATGAAGATTCAAGACACCGAGTTCGGAAGAAATCGCAAAACTCTTGTGGACGCCATACGCTTAGCCGCCACGTTGACCGACAATCACGTGAAGGTGGGCACGTTAACAAGGAAGGGTAATGACAAGACAACTCCGACCGAAACGACTACATAGGACAAGCTCGAACCTTCTCACAACAATAAGAAGCGTAAGGCTAGTAACTTTGCTATCGTTACCCCTGCTGCACCAATCAACCAAGTTGCTCCGATGGCCCGGTCATATGTGGGCAACAATCCTCAATGCAACACTTGTAAATACCATCATTTCCCAAATGTACCATGTAATCTATGCACGAGTTGCGGAAGATATGGTCATTTGGCAAATACCTGTCGATCTAGGCCTCCAGTTAACCAAGTCAACCGAGGAAACCGAGCCAATCAGCAAGTTGTTAACCAAGCTCCACTGGCTATCACTAATGGGCGTGTTTGCTATGAGTGTGGTGACCCAAACCACTTTCAGAACCAATGCCCAAGAATGGCTAGTGCAAACCAAGGTGGTGCTCGTGGGCGTGCTTTCAACATAAACACCAACGAAACTCAAGTCAATACCAAGACGGTGAATGAGACCATTTGAAGCAAGTGCAAGATGGAGTCGAATGGAGATTTAATCTAGAATATATTATGCATTGTAATCATTTACGTTATCTTATCGTTTTTTGAACTATTTACACCTACTAGGGTTTGTCACCATCACTAAAAAAAAGAGTTTGAACTTGCTAGCCAACTTCGAGAAGATGAATCAGTTCACATGAGGGCTAAGCATTTCTATAAATACCGACGAATTAAAAAATTTAAAACTCGACTACCCACATTGTACATGAACGTTGAACAACACAGTTGTCCACGAAGCTCGACCACCTACGAAATTCGATGTATACTCATGAGATTCGATTATTTGATTGTTCGCATTATCCATAAGACTCGATTGTTTACATTATACACGAAACTTGATTATTTGAAAAAAATGATTGTTTACATTATACATGAAACTCAATTGTTTGCAATTGATTGTCTACATTATACACGAGTCATGATTGTCCATTTTATCCATGAAAGTTGAGTACTAAAGAACTACTCGAGGTTTGATGTATTCTTGTTCAAACACGAGGGAGCTATAAACTTTATGGGTAATCTTGAGGATTATGCCATCTATCCAGGACAACCATGGTGCCACATTGTTACTCTTTTATTCCTTGATTTATTTTATTATCTATGAACATAGTTATTTGTTAGCAACACATATGTGAAAACAATAGTTATGAATTAAATGATCTTGTGTTCCCTCTTGACCCACACACAATGGGATGATCTATACGGACCATGCGACGATTTTAGTAATTACGGGTGTACACATAATTATAAAAGTCTGCGCATGGAAAAACATAGTGAATTATGTCGTGCTTTATGACATAAAACCTATCGTGATATATAGTAACGAAACTGAGATGATATGATAAGGGCATGGTGGATACGCCGCTGGTACTTCCTATACATAAGTGTTCATGTCATATTTTAGAAGTAGCGTTGTTCGTGTCACGTGAAGTTTATATTATTTTGACCTTGACCAATGTTTATGAAATCTCTTATCCAATGATACTCCTTAAACATATTAGACTACGTCCTAAACGAGTTTTGATCAACAAAATTCTCATCGTTCCCATTTCAAGTGATGCATTCCATCTTTGGAGTCCAAAATATTCTTCGACAATTTTCTCCTTAAACTAAATCCACTATCATCATTCATGCCTGACACAATTACCATACCTGACTTGGACTATCAGACCTAAATCTTGATATCGATTGCACTCCTCAAACCGACAGTCAAAACCCGTTGAAAAATCCAAACCCACATCTCTTTCCTGATTCAGTAGCCTCCACCAGTTGAATTTCGGGACGAAATTCCCTCAACTTGGGGATAATGTAACATCCTTGATTTCCCGGCCTTATTTTATTTTATTACATTTAAAACCCGTAATTGTCCAACACAATATGACACACCAATTATTATTTCAATGAGTATTAAATTCAAAGTTCCAATCTTTGCAATTACATATTTTTCCTACTATATATATATGTATATACATATTTATTCTTGGTTAAAATAAATAAATCAAAAATAAAGCTTATGAATTTTTAATCATGTACAACTTGTGCATATCATACTTAATTCAGTAATTAAGTTCATTTGTAGCATATCAAAGTTCGATCAATTCATATCATGCATCGGTAATTCGGAAAATTTCCGGGTCACACACCAGTCCGGTCATACACGAACGTTGGTGATATCTAAGACAGATAACTAAAAGTATGATTTAGAGTATAAAAATTATACATAACACTGCGAAATAATATTTCAAGTTAAAAATAAAAGTTTGAGAATCTTTAACAAACGTTTTGTTTTAAACACGGTCAGGATAACACCGTATTTAATTGAAACATACAAAATAATATTTTTTATTACAAATGATTAAAAATTAATTATAAAAATTAAATTTTCTAAATATCTTTTAATAATCCAACATAATCATTACCATCTTTCTAGAAAATCTGCAAAATCTCTTTTCTCACACTTCACCTCCCTACACCACCAATCCGCTTCCATCCACCACCCCACATTAAATAATTATTTTCTTTTTATTATTTTAAAATCTTTCATTTCTCTCTCCTCCCACACTATAAATACCCCATCACCCTCACTACACTTCTACACCATTTCTTTCTCCTCCCATACTATAAATACCCCCTCACCCTCACTTCACTTCTACACCATTTCTCCTTCACAACTCAAGAGCAAAGCTCTCTTCCCCTCTCCCTCTAACCATTTTCGGCCACACCACCACCCACCAACACCCTCCAATTCGATTTCAAGACTCAAATGTTCAAGTCTCGTTTGGTACTTTCTCGATTGCTAAGATCAAGCCTTCATCTTTATCAGTTTCTCTAAGTAAGAAAACTTAAACTATTAACTCCTTATATATTTATTTTGAGTCTATTATTTTTTAATAATAACACCCAACAAAGCTTACATTCTTTTATTAAAAGAAATCTAAATATGTAACATGTATCATGTACAAAAAAATTAGTTTATATACTTTCTTTTATGATTTATTACTTTTATATATCTTAGATGATACATGCATGTTGATGGATCATCATTTTGATCACATGCATGTTGATGGATCGTATTTCGAATAGTAGCAACTTTGTGGTTTTCAAAAATGGTTTTATACTAGACATGGATCTTTTGTCATTTGAATTTACAAAGAGTATTTCTGTGAAAAATATAAGTATATTTGTTGTTTATATCATCATTTTTACTACATGCAAGTCATTAGAATCATTTTCTATTTTTGAAAACTTTGTTAAATAAAAAATCGGGTTTTTATCCTTATAATGGTGTTGATGATGAAACTATTTTTGTTAATATTCATACACCTATTTTTAAAATCTTGGATGATTTAAAAATACCTTATTTGTTTGTATGCATATATTTTTAAACTTGACTAAATAGCATTTGGATATTTGTATAATATTTCAATCATTAAAAAATATATATCTTAATATTTCAAAAGTATAATTTATGATATACATGATTTGCATCATACGATCTATTATTAATATTTATTTTTGGGAAATAAATATATTTTTATCTATTCTAACAAGTCATCAACGTGTCGTCAAGTCAAACATGGCAAACCTAAAAAGATAAACACATTTTCAAAGAGTCGAGTTGGGTGGATTGATCGCATAATCAAGCACAAAATTTCATAGAACTTACGTCCTTGCATATTTTAGAATACGTGTAATTCAGGCATTTTCGCATATCTAGTACTTACACTACTCATACCAAGTGAGTTTACATAACCTCTTTTACATATTTATACTTTTGGGGTGAAACATGATTTCATTTGAAACTATTTGCAATTTATACAATTCAAACATTTTGAACATGCATGCAATTTGTGCCTTATGCTTGAACACTATGAGTGCAAACTACAATTACATACTTGTGTGCATAGTGCAAGTACAATCATGAACTCTATACAAGCCGACGGTAACAATGATAGATCTATTGTGTCTGACAAACCCACCCAGGTAGGGTGATTGTTGCCGGTATTACATTTGGGATAACATTGTGTGCAGTCACAAGGTTTGATTGTACGTCCCGGTTTAACTATAGTGGTTCTCCATAATTCCCTTATTAAACCATGGTTCATATGAATTTTACACAAACTGTTGATATTACTTGTGGTGTCAAAACCTATGTATGCTCACCAACTATTTTTAGTTGACCTCGGTTTCATCAAGTTTCAGGTACTAATATTTGAGATCATTTACAAGACGCTACACATAGGATTGAGGACTTGGTTAATTAAACAAATGAACTTTGTGGGAATACTTTATTTCTTGTATGTTTAACTTGGTTTGATTGAACTTATGTAATGAAATCTTGATTTAATAAACAATATGAAATTTAGTTGATCATGTGCTTATGAATAGTCTCCATGTCAGCCCCGACGTATTTCGCCGTCGGTTGGGGTGTGACACATTAACGAGCCAATCATTGACCTGTAAAGATGTTGGTCAATTCCCGGTTCACCTAGATCTGGAGTAAGAACGAGTCGAGTTGCCATAGGAATGGAAGCCGGTTTAGATTCAGCAAAGTTGAACTTAGTTAGGATGTCATTCACATATTTAGCCTGATGAATTCGGATTTCATCATTGCTTTGGTTCACCTGCAATCCCAGAAAGAATGCCATTTCTCCCACAGAACTCATCTCAAACATCTTCTTCATGACTTCTTCAAACTCTTTGCAAAGTACTGAATTCGTGATCCAAAGATGATGTCATCAACGTAGATTTGAACAAGAATAAGCTCATCTCCCAGCTTTTAACGAAACAATGTCTGATCTATGGCTCCCAGTATGTAGCCATTTGCAAGCAGATGCTTTGTCAGAGTGGCATACCATGCACGTGGTGCTTGATGTAGACCATACAACGCTTTGTCTAGTTTATAGATATAGTGTGGGTGATTGGTGTCTTCAAACCCCGATGGCTGACTCACATAGAACTCTTCTTGAACCTTTCAATATAGGAATGCAGTCTTTACATCCATTTGAAATACCTTGAAATTCATATAAGAGGCGTAGGCCAAAAAGATTCTAATGGCCTCAAGTCTTGCAACAGGTGCAAATACCACTTCATAATCTATGCCCTCTTGCTGATAGAACCCTTGCACAACTAGTCTTGCTTTGTTTTTGACAATAACTCCACTTTCATCTTTCTTGTTTCTGTAAACCGAACGAGTTCCGATGGGTAACTTGCCTTGTAGTAATGGCACAAGTTCCTAAACCTTCAGTTTTTCAAATTGCATTAGCTCCTCCTGCATTTCCTCCACCCAGCTTGCTTCACTTAAAGCCATCTTAATATTCTTTGGCTCTAATTGAGATATGAAAGCAGAGTACAAGCATATGTTGACTACACTAGATTGACTCCTAGTCTTCATCCCGTCAGAGAGAGGACCGATGACGTCCTCTACGGGATGATTTTTATATATTCGCAATGTTGGTACTTCTTCTTCCTGTAATTTTTCAAATAAGTTGGTGATATGCTGATCTGCTTCTTCAGTGATGGGAACTGGCTCCTCAATAACATTCGGATCAGGAATCGTATCCTATGAAGCATGACCACTGCCAGATGCAGCAGTCTCATTGTTGATGGGATCAGCGGTTTGTTGATCATTTTCTATAGAAGAAGATTCCGGAGTTCTGGAAGACGAAGATGATACTTGATCAGGGTCTTCATCAATTATGTAGTCGACTGTGCTGTACTTGTAGAAACCATCATCTGACACATCAGAAACATCAGAATAAACATTAAACAGCTTAAATACAGAATCATAATCAAATAACCAATTTGGACCAGAATCAGCATCAGTTTTGTTTAGCTCCTGCAAGTCAATGTAGTAGGACTCCACTATCTGCTTAGTTCTCTTGTTGTAAACCCTGTATGCTGTCTTGCAGGATGAGTATCCAACGAAATAACATTCATCGGTCTTTGCATTGAATTTGGACCCAGTGGTGTCATTATGCAACAGAGTGCATAGGCATCCAAATGCTCTGAAATGATCGACCTTCGGCTTCTGGTTAAACATGACTTCATATGGTGTTTTCATTTGATGCTTGTTGAGTAGCACTCTGTTTTGCACGTAGCACGCTGTATTGATTGCTTCAGCCCAGAAGAATATCGACAATTTAGAGTCAGAGATCATGGTTCTTGCAGCTTCTATCAGGGTACGATTTCTTCGTTCAGCAACTCCATTCTGTTGAGGAGTTCTAGCAACGCTGAATTGTCGTGCAATCCCCTTTTCTACACAAAAGCTATCAAGAACTTCATTTCGGAATTTCGTCCCATTGTCACTTCTGATAATCTTGATATTCAATTTCAGTTGATTTTCCACAAGTATTATGAACTGTTTAAGAATGTCTACAGTCTCACTTTTCTTATTTAAAAAGAACACCCAAGAAAATCGTGAGTAGTCATCAGTAATAACAAGATAATATGATTTCTTTCCAAGACTCATCAGACTTACAGGACCAAAAAGATCCATATGAAGCAACTGAAGAACATAATCTATTGAATTAAACAACTTGATTTTGTGTGGTCGTTTATGTTGTTTGCTTTAGCACAAGAAATACATTTTTCAACTTCACAAAACTCTTTCAAAGGCAAATCAATCACATATGCTCCCTTTGCAATTCTATTTAGTTTTTTTTAAATTTATGTGACCTAAACGATGATGCCAGGGCATGGAGTCATTTTCAGAAGCTTTAGAAAATAAACAAGTATTGGTTAAAGCTGAATCACTATTCACATCCAACAAATATGAATCCTTACACCTCGATGTTCTCACTAAAATTCAATCCTCAGGGACAACAAACCCTGGTTTTAAAATCAAGCACTCTTTATCAGTAAAATGAGTTGAAAACTTTTTGTCACAAATTTGAGACACACTTAACAAGTTGTGATTCAATTCAGACA
The DNA here is from genome assembly GCA_023525975.1 of Smallanthus sonchifolius. Classification (NCBI taxonomy): domain Eukaryota; kingdom Viridiplantae; phylum Streptophyta; class Magnoliopsida; order Asterales; family Asteraceae; genus Smallanthus; species Smallanthus sonchifolius. The sequence goes on from CM042023.1 coordinate 45,821,416, forward strand.
CAAAATTCACATCTTTGAAATAGAGAGTACCGTTAGTGATAGTACCTTTCATGGTGATTTGCCCACCTTTATCACCTACAAAGGAAACATACCCTCCATCGAACATCTTAATGTCGTGAAGCTGAGAGATATCTCCTGTCATGTGCCAGGAACAACCACTATCAACATACCAGAGGTTGTTGATAGGCCTCCTTGGCTGTCACTGCACGGTAGAACGATTTAATTAGTAACCGGAACCCAAGCCATGGTTGTCTTAGGTTGTCCTAATTCATACAAGTATGAGACTTCTTGCAATCTCATATCTCTTTTATCATTAAACTCAACCGGTGATGTTTGTGCATTTGGTTTTCGTGTCCAAACTGGCTTTGGTTTTTGAAAATTTGAGCTCACTGTTGGAGTAACGACCTTTTCTTTACCCTTTTCAGATTTTATGGGTTTCTCAACTTTCTTTTGTTTATGTTTGAAAACATTATTTTCTTTAACATGACATTGAGTTTTATGCACAGCACTAGTTCTTTTATCCGATTGCTTATCATTGGGCATTTTCTGATATTGAGCCATGTGTCTTTTAGACGTGTGTGGCCTTTGATACGCATTGTCCCATTGAGAAACATTCGGATATCTACCAGAGTGTTCACGATTGTGAACGCAATTTCGAGCTAAGTGTCTGGGATTCCCACAGACATAGCACGTTTGTCTTCTTAGATACGGGGCATAGTATCTGGTGTCCCATGATGACCTTTGAGGAGAACTTATGAAGTAATCTGCATTTTCACAGTTTCTAGAAAACCTTTTATCAAACCTTTGATCATCATTTGTATTATAACTTCTGTGATTTGATTTGAAGCAATTTCTATCCCCATTTCTAACATTTTGTTCAAAAGCACGATGATGATTATCAAAATTAGCATAAAATTCCTTTTTCATTCTCGAAGTACACTGGCCCTTCAATATATATATATATATATATATATATATATGTGTGTGTGTGTGTATACATGTGTTTTGTTTATAAATAGTTCTAAGTTTAAGCATGTGTAGTTAATATTTAGATCTTGAAAAATTATAAAGCATGATCATCTAAAGTCTTGAAGAATGTGTAGATCTACAAAAAAAAAGTGGTATTATATATATATAAATACGTGAACATATGTCTATTTTGAACCAAGATCATGCATGTATAAATATATGTATACATAAAGTTGTTTTATGAATGTTATTAAAACAAGAAATAAGCTTGAGTAAAAGTAAATATATATGTATAGATGTTTATAACATATATATGGTCACAAATGTTTGAAAGTGTGTATAGATACCTAAAGCTTAGACTATTAAATGAAGTTCTAAAAGGATACATGACGATTTTGATAACATATATATTTTTTGGTCGTTTCGAATAAACATGAGTTCTACAAAATATAGATATTAAGACGATAAATGCAAAGTTTGTAACTTATATGTAGTAATGCGTTTTCGAAAAATGATACTTTAAACATTAAAAGCTCACGTATGTATTTTGATAAAGAAAACAGTTAAACGGATTCAAATAATTATTTGAAATTATTATATGTCACATGACAATTATGGATTTTCACAACACGATATATCTAAATATATCTAAATGCTAATGAGCATACGTTTTGCTAGAAAATGTTTACGACAAAACCATTGTAGGTCCTTAATCAGTCACAGATCATACGAATGATATCAACTAATCACGTAGTGCGGAATCCTACGAATCAATCATGAACACGAGATAACTAGTCAAACACAGGAGATGTAAATACAAACCAAGTCTATATTCACTCATCACAAGTTTCCAGATTACAACTCTAACCAAGTGACAAAAAGCATACAAATCTAGAACAAGGTCAGCTATATATAGACTCACAACCCAGGTCCAGTGCACTTACTATCTGCCCCAGAAACAACTCTAGCACAGATACAAGTACGCAGGAATATCTACTAGCGTACTTACCAACTACACTAGATTAATTTCTAGCGCAGTTGTCAAGTGCGCTAGACACAAACACTTACAACTAGAAATGAACAAAGTACAACTAAACATGATTACAAACGAGTATGATCCTATCAAGCTATACAGTGATCAATACACATACTCAGACTGACTGTCACAAAATATTGCTCTAACAGACTCCCCCTAGACAGCAGCTCTCGAGTCGTCTTGATCATCACTTCCATTTGCTTGGCAAAAGACTTCCAGCATGAATCCCATGCTTCACACAAACTCTGATAATCTTCTCAAACTGTTCAGCCACATTCTTCCCCCAAGCATCACCATACAACAAAGTCTTGTTATAAAGAACAAACAGATCATTTTTAGAAAAATTAATCAAAGTCATTGGATCATAGACTCTGATCAATTCTTTATCATCCAATCTAATCTCCCCTTCTTCACCAACCACAGAATCATTCACATCCCTCTCAATCATAACAACTTCGCCTCTACACCAGTCTACATACCAATGCTTCAAATTCCCTAAGATGTCTTGAGGAATCTTCTTCATCGGGATCTTGTTCACACAATCCACTGGCTTGTACACAAAATTTTTATCATGTTTCATTGTTACAGGATCAAACTTTGTCTTATCCAACACTCTTCTTCCTTCCTGAGGTTTAAAGTACTCAAACATTTTTCTATTAACTTCTTGCTTCAAAACCGACCATAAACCTTCAGCTACTCCATGAGTCCCTCTGATTATAAGGTCTCTCTGAGCCAAGCTGCAAAGTTCCACATTCGGCAATGAACTAAAAGCAGTAGCATTCGGCTTGAGATATTGGACTCCATCTAACCTCTTCAAAGCAAACAACTTCAACTCCAGGTCCAAAAACACTGACAAGATCATCCCCACAGCCTCTTTCTTCTTGACATACTTCTTCTTCAAAACAGGAGATGGTGGTGGAACTGTAAGATTCTTGAACCAAGTCTTCTTCCATTCCAATCATTCTTCCTTGGTCTTTCCATCCCTGAAGATCACTCTTTTAGCAGACTCAAGCTTAGGACTATCTTCATCAACTTGTTCCTCTTCCAGTGAAGTTGTAGTTTCTAGAATATCTTCCATTTCTAACTCCTTAACAAAATCATCAAGAATAACATAGGGAATCTCTTTACCATTTTCAAGTAGGTAAATGATTTCTTCCTCATCCTTTTGTACTTCCATTTCAACATCTGAATCATCATAATTCCATTCAAGTTCTAACACCTCTTATCACCTCCAGCACTAGACCCCTCAACTTGTTGAGCCGAAGACTCCCCCTGAACCATAGAGATTGGTGCAACATTCAACGGATCTTGATGCTCACCACCAGCTTCCGATTCGGGATCATCATCTACTTCTCTTGTTAAATCAATCTGAAGATACGCATCAGTCATTCTAGGTCTCCTGCTACTCCACCCCGAGCATCAATCCGCTCAACGAGAGACCTAACCAACGCTTGCATCGCTTGAATTTCAGACTGATGACTATTGACTTTATCTTCATAAGTATGGTTCTAAGAGACCATACGCTCTATAATCTGTAAGTGAAGCTCACGTTGTTCATGAAGTGCAGAGATCTATTCTTGTTGTCCAACAGACTGACTCTGCAAACTAGTCATCTCATTGACCAGAGTATTATCTTGAAATTCCAAATACACAATCTTAGCATCTCTCAGGTCAGCCTGACTAGATGAAGATGCTTTGGCATTGTAACATTTCTGATTTTCAGTATTCATATTTCAATTCAATGTGATACAATTTCGAACTCGATACTCGTGCACTGCCTTATTATTTTGCTTACCGTAAACTAAATGCAATGATTCAATACAAATTTATAAGTTTTGCTCGATTATATACAATTAAACGCTATACAAGTAACTATTTATTTCAAACTAATCAAACCTGAAAGGTCAAGGACTAAAGTTGAAAAACAACAAGAAACCCTAGGTAAGCACGGTCGTGCTTCGTCCTGGCACGGTCGCGCCAAGCGCCTCGGCACGATCGCGCGACTGGTCCTGGAACGATCGCGCCCGGTGCCTAAGCACGGTCGCGCCTCTCTTGGGCACGGTCGCGCCTGCGTAACAGTCGAAACGTAAATGCAGTTTCAAAACGCTCGATCGTTCGAATTCAAATCCGATTTACGTTTTACTTTTGTTATCAAGGAAAATATCTCTGTCAATTACCATTATCATTTCCAAAATACAAATTACTCTCAAAAGAAACCGTCCAAATTATCTCCCAAGCCTCAAATCTCTATTTTCGATCCAATTGCTACCAAATAGTCAAGGAACTCGATCCTCCGATCATCTCTAAGGTTTCTGAAGGGGTTGAATCAGCCGGAATCGCAGCAGAAGTCGCCGGAAGGCAATCTTGACGTCGCCGGAACTCCCTTCTACCGATCGCTATCAATTCCTGTCTGTTTTAGGTAATTGAATCATCCCTCTCATTCGTTTCGATCCATATATCAAAAGCCCCCTATTAATTAGAATTTTCATTACAGAAATCTTCCAGAACCGAAACTATTGTTTTAATAAAAATGATTTAATCGATTCTACTCTTAAACACGATTTACATACAATTAATTTATATGAATAGACCCGTAACAACTCAGTAATCAAAAGCCCTCACAATTCCAACGCTATAAATACAAGATTTGTTCAAATCGTGTCTGATTTGGAAGAGACACGGTCGCGCTAATCATCTAGCGCGGCCGTGCCTCATGAAACGCGGTCGTGCCGAGTAGCAGCGCTCTCGTGTCCTCCTGTCCAGACCTAGTCATGCCCTTTGGGCTAGCCTCTGTTGTGTCTAAAAAAATCATAAACGCGACCGTGCCAGGCCAAGGCACGGTCGTGCCTGTTGACTGGTCTAGTTGTGCCCTCTGTTGATCAACCCGGTCGCGACCCGACTAGAGCGGTCGCGCCCGTGGCTTGAGCACGATCGTGCCCTTCCGAGGCATGGTCGTGTGTGACTCAGAAATTTTAACAGAATTATAATTTTATATTTTTCAATCAATAAATGTTTCAAATTTTATAAAAATATGTTTTCTGTATTTGAAGAGATAAATATTATTTATTTAAAAGTTTATTTAAAAATTTATAAAAATTAAATTTCTATTTATCTTACACTTAAATGATGTTTTAAATGATTAAGTTACAAGTTTATAAATAAATAAGATAATAATTATTTATTTAATATTTAAACAAAAATCATTTATTTATTTATACTTAATTACAATCAATATTTACATTATTTCATAGACTATAATCATTTATTTAATTATTAATTTACATATAACACATGCATTATTTTCATAATCAACAATTTTATAAAAATTCTATTATTTAAATTCCAAACTTTAATCAAATGTTCCAAAAATGGTTACTACAACTTTATATATTTCATTTAATACTTTTTATACACAAACTCAACCTTCAATGTTAGACTTAAACTTTGTACACCGATTTGATTCAATATACATTACTATCTAGGTTAACCCGTGCGTATCAAGAACCCTTATTTTATCTATACTCTTTGTTAGCTACATCTCCATACCAAGTGAGTATTCACAACCCCTTTTTACTCTTTTACACTTTTGGGGTGGAACATGAACTCTATACACATTACACATTTACATTTACGCAAACAACACAAGTGCAAAATCCTATTTACATACATGTGTGCAAAATTTGAGCTTTCTGCCCGAGTGCTAGTTGTGCTAACCTTTGTATGCGATTATGTGCAATCATTAACTATACAAGCCGACGGTTTTCAATGATAGATCTATTGAGTCTGACAAACCCACCTAGGTGCGCGGTGATTGAAACCGACAACATAATTTTTGCATGCTAGTTACAAAGGTTTGGTTGTACATGGTTACACAATAGCTGCTCCCCATAAATGCCTTATTTTATCATATTTTGTAAAGGATTTGTTTTCAACTATATGTTATCTATATACAACTGTGTTATACTCAACAACTTTTTAGTTGACTTTATTTTATTCATGTTTCAGGCCCTAATATGTGAGAATGATTCAAGACGTGCTCAATATAGGATTTGGACTTAGCAATTTAAATCAAGAATTCTATGAGTTGTTTTATGTTTCTTTGTTTGAATTTGGTTTGTACTTGGATTATTTGTAATGGAAATTTGACTTTAATATATTTCAATTTAGTCAACCATGTGCTATGAACAGTCTTACATGTCCCGCCCCGATGATTCCGCCATCGGTCGGGGTGTGACAGATTGGTATCAGAGCCTTGGTTATAGGGAATTAGGTTATTAGACACCTTGACCTAGACTATAACTTTAGGACAACCACTTATGCTATGCTTCATGATTATGTGCTATGTGCTACATGTTATATGTTACATGCTTAGTATGATTACTTATTATTTCATTTTGATGACTTATGTGTTTTAAATCCATGACTTATTAGGATGTTCATAATAATTTAATAAATAATATCCTTTCATATATCCTAAAACCTCATAATATTCCTATTTTCTTTTCTATCTTTATCCTTCTTAGCATGTGGAAAAATTCTTGAAGCAAAAAAATCTCTAAAATTTTTATTTCTTCGTTAAGGTTTTTAAACTTGTTAAATTATTTGAGGACACGTGCAATCTGGAAGGGTGACACCTGTATTTTGGGTTTTCTGTCTAGGAAAGCATTTCGCATAAATCCCAATCAACCGAGGGACCCGTATGCTTTCCTGGGAATTCCTGAGATGAGTGTTTACTTATAAGCTAAAGCATGTCTCCTTGAAAAATTATATAAGTTTAATTAACCTTAATGTGCCATAGTATTCAAGTGATTTTATCACTTTTGAGTACAATCCAAACTAAGAATATCTATTTTTATTTTTGTTATCTCATTCTATTAAACCCTATCAAATCTCATAAGTTCTTACAATCTTTCTTGTCTTGTGAAAAATCTGTAGAATGCCTCCTCGTCTTGCTCCCGCAACCAACGCCAACACCGACATTGCTGCTATTCTTACTGTAGAACCAAAGACTGATTGCTACCAAATTATTCTAAGTACAATTGCTGCTGATAGGCTTATCAGCAGCAGTCAACACTTGTTGCTGCTGATAGGCTTATCAGCAGCATTCAACACTTGTTGCTGCTGATAGGCTTATCAGCAGCACTCAACACTTGTTGCTGCTGATAGGCTTATCAGCAGCCTTCAACACAAGTTGCTGCTGATGGGCTTATCAGCAGCAGTATTCTCAACTTTGCTGCTGATAGCTTTATTCACTGAAGACCAAACGTTGCAGCTGACTATCCATGCCAAGCGTCTCTGACAACTTTCTGCAAAAGCAACTGCCACACTCCAAGCAGAAGGAACCTCAGTGGTGCAACCAATAAAGGACCTTGTTGCGCGTCTCCAAGCATGCAAACAATGATGCCTAAGAAGACGCTTCAATAAAGTTATCTAGATTAGCCTTTGCGTATAATTTAGATTAATAAACAAGATCAACGGTCTGTGTTCGATCTGATCCTCAGAATCAAGGGTTTGTCTTGATTCTGAGTTACTATAAATACTGTGTAAACACTTCATAGTAAGTGTGCTTGAGTGTGCTTGAGTGTGCTTGAATGTGCTTTTTAGTTTGCTTTCAAAGTGCCTTGAAAGAGTTTTTGCTTGTAATCCTGTAATCACAGCAGATCAATACAACAGTGCATTTATCAGTATTCTTGCTGTTTTACTTGTTTACTTTGTTAGTTGCTATTGTTTCCGCCAATATCAACTAGAATAGAATCACCTTGTAATCTCACGATCCTACAAGTGGTATCAGAGCTTTGGCTCAAGATTAAACAATTTAACACTTGTTTAATCACTTTCTGATTCTATTCAAAACTCTATTCTTGATCAAGTCACATCAAAACAAAATGGCACAAAGCAACGGGCTTGAAGACATCCTGAAGCAGCAATACGAAAACTTTGTCTGCAATGAAGGTGAGTCACTAACCAGAGTGTATAACAGGTACATTTACTTGGTAGGAGAGCTGCAGTGCTCTAAGGTGAAACTGGAGAATGAAGACATTCTCAAAAGGTTCATCAGATCTCTTCCTAGTTGCTGGACACTTTACACAGTGTCAATAAGAAGAACTGAGAATCTGAAGACTATGCAGATGACCGAGCTCTTTTGTATGCTAAAAGCCTATGAATTAGAAATAATTCAAGCCAAAGAAAGAAGCTCAAGCCATCAATCAGCCTCTTCCAGCACCTCTCCCGCGCTTCACTCTGACCACTCAGGTCCTAGTTCAAGCGACTACTATCCTACCAGACAAGCACACCAAGCTCAGCCAAGACACCAACAACAGCAACAAGTCAATCCTCCAGCACAAACTGCAGCCCGTGCAAAAGTTGGAACTACTGACTTTGACTGGAGCTTCCAGCCTGAGGATCTTTCTGCCAACAATCAAGCTCTCATGGCAGACACATTAGAGGTATCCTCTCTAACTTCAGACACATCAGAGGTACCACCAAAGGTATATGAAAATCTATGTACTCAAGAGTGCATTGATAAAGTCCTTGGATATAGGAAACATAACCAGAAGCTCATAGATCAAAATGAAGAATTTCACCAAATGAAATCTGATTTTAAAAAGGTTGAAAATAGTTACAAGGAAAAGAATGATTGTTTAAAGAAAGAAATTTCATCATTAAAACATGAACAAACAAACCTTGAAACTCAAATTGATGATATTCTGGTTAAGTTAAAAGCTGCAAGGGATGAATTGGCAGACCAAAAGGTCCATGTGGAAAAATATGAATTTGCATCCAAAAAGCTGCAAAGACTTTTGGATATTCAAATCCATGAAAATGTAAAAACTGGTTTGGGATATCATGCCAACCAGTATAAAACCGTCGCACCTCCTGCTGATTATGTTGCCATATACGAACCAAGCTTCAATGTTGAACATCTTGACACTGCAAACCAAAATCTTGATCCTTCAACGGATGAACCCTTCGTTGAAGAATGCACTACCTCATCGGAATCTGAGTCAACCTACTTAGACCATGATGAAACCAGTGCATCCTCATCTGAAGCTATTCTGAATAGAGTGGCAGTTCCTGCTGTTCTTCCAGCTGTTCCAGCCCCTGTACCATTCAAACAGATCAAGATCAGCTATCCTCCAGGTGGAAGAAAGCTAAAAAGTGCAAAGGAACAGACATCAGGACCTACAGACCCCAACCCTCAGTCAAAGCCGATCCCAAAAAGGAAGGTATTTGATATACGTCATAAGCCTGAAGAAAAAGTTCCATATGTTCAAAAGACCCTAGAAGAAGCCACTTTTGAACATAACAAAGCTCATCCATGGAACTTCAAGGATCTGTTCCAAAGAAAGGACTATGTGTACTTTCAAAGGGACAAAACAGCTCTATCTTGCCTTGTTTGTGGCAGATATAATCACACTGCCAGCACTTGCTTTCATTATCTGGAATACCAACGAAACTCAAAGCTACATGCCTTTGAAAAGACCAAAAAAAATAAACAGGTGAGAAGCTATGATGCAAAGGCAACAAAGTTCAGGGAGTCTCTATCTCCTCCAAGAGTGAAGGTTCCTAAGCCCAAACAAACCTGTATCATTTGTGGTGAATCAGACCACTTTGCTGCCAAATGCAGGTTTAATCCATTCAACCAGTTTGCAAAGTGCTCATCTAGGTTTACTCCAACAGCAGTGAACAAAACTGCTGCTGATCCTAAAAAGGCTAGAAAATCTAAGGTTAAGCCTTCAGTAGCAAAAATATCCACTGCTGACAAAGGGAAATCAAAGGCAAAGCCTTCAGCAGCCAAAATTCCTGTTGTTGCTCCAGTAAAGCCATCAGCAGCAACAAAATCTGCTGCTGATAAGTCAGAATCTTCAGCAACAAAAACTGCTGCTGATAGAATAAAGAAAACTGGAAAACCACCAATAATGCAATGGAAAGCCAAATCATCAGATACAACGTCGGATGCTGAAAAGACCAAGAAAGCTGGAAAACCACCAATTCAACAATGGAAGGTAAAGAATACACTAAGTATTGTCATCGGTTAAGATGGATGCATCTGTCTTCTGTTGTAAATATGTATGTCTATTGTTGTAAATAAAAGTTAGTATCAGCAGCACTTTTTCACTGCTGACAGTTTTACTCTTCAGCAGCAAAGCCTTTGCCACTGATCTCTTTAAGTTATCAGCAGGAACAAGTTTCCTGCGGATAGCTTTAAGGCGGTCAGCAGCAACATCTTTGCTGCGGATGAATACATCCATCAGCAGCTACCAAATCTGCTGCTGAAAGACTTAACTATCCGCAGCAACCAAGTTTGCAGCGGATAGCTCACCATCAGCAGCAACCAAGTTTGCTGCTGATGGGTAAAACAAGTCTACATTAACTTTTACCCACGGTAAAAACTACTCTCAGTCTTTACCATGACTGCTCGAGTGTTTTACAGCTGTAACAGTGAAAAGTAAAAAGGGTTGTACTGTACAAGAAAATTTGCTTTTTCCCTCGTCTGCCGTTATATCAAAATCCCAAACGTCCCCACAACCTCTTCATATTCAATTTCAAACCTAACTTCCATCACTTTCTCTCCCGTCCCCACAGCATTCCAAGCCCTCCATACTTAACCACCATTCAAACACCCTTCCCTCTTCCCTCCAAATCCATAACAATGGCAGGCGCGGACATAAACAACCCCAACGACAAGTTTTCCCCATATCACAACCTAACTGCATACCTAATCAAGGGCAAGAAATCCGAAGGATTCGATGATATGATCGACTTCCTTTGTCGGTCCAAAATCCGCCATGCCCTAACAGTCAACCCAACCATCTACACTTCCCACATGGAAAATTTTTGGAGCTCAGCCGTGTATTCCACTGAACAGGGCACTCCTCAAATCAAAGGCACAGTAGACGGCAAGGAGATAATCATCACTGAAGCCAAGCTCCGCCAACACCTCAAGCTTCAGGATGAAGGGGACGCCATCTCTTACCCAAGAGACGTATACATGAGGACCTTTGTATCCATAGGGTACACTGGAAATCAAACAGAGTATACAATAGAGAAGGCACTCATGGGTCCCAAATGGAAGTATCTCTGCCACACTCTTCTCCAATGCATATCCCAGAAGAGGAGTGGCTGGAACCAACTTAGCTCCGGACTTGCGTCGGCAGTTCACGGTATGATAACAGGGGCAGGTTTCAATTTTTCCCACCTCATTCTTGAAGGTTTGAGATACAACCTTCAAGAAGGGGTGAAAGCACAGTTCTTCATGTACCCAAGATTCTTGCAGGAAGTGTTCAATATTGAGCACCAAGATCTTTCAAAAACTGCAAGAATCTACTCAATACTGGGACATAAGAACAACATTTTTCAGAGCATGAGAACAGTTTCATCAAAGTTCTCAGGGGCCGATGTTCCATTGTTATCTACAATGTTGAACACGCAAAGTGCCCAGGGTGACAGTTCAGCAAACCCAGCTGATACTGATCCCACACCCTCCTCCTCACTGCCACAAATTCAAACTACTGTTTCCCTTGATCGAACCCCTGTGCATTCTACTGAGGATGCACAGGCACATACATCACTCTCCCACAGTTTGATTGCTCAACTGGAACACAGGGCCCCAGTTGCAGCCAAGTATACAAGAAAGAGGGGCAAGAGAACTCCTTCTTCTCTTGCCTCCAAGGCCCAAACCCAAGCCAACATCCCTCACTCAGAATCACAACATTCTAGTGAGAATATCATAAGGGAATGCCACATTGTTAGAGAGACTCCTTCGGAAGTCTCTCTATTAGGATTAGGATCACTTCCCGGATCCATAGATCAGCCCTTTGAGCCATTCCTATCTTCCTTGAACTTAAGTGTTGAGGAACCTGACCAAAGTGATGTACCTTCTCCAACTACCACTATTCAGGAGGTACTGATTGGTCTTGCTTCCAAAACACCCAACCCAAGTTCTTCACCCTTGGAGGTCCACTCTGGGAGTATTGAAAGAGTGGATGTGGACGAGGCTGTCACTACTGCTGGTCCATCAACTGACCAGGAGGACAGTGACAACATCATTAAGACCTCAACCACGGCAACTCATGGTGAGGGTGTTTCCTTGGAAACTCCCTTCACTGAGAGGAATCCCAGGCGCCAAGAAACCATGGGTGATGGGGATGCTGAGGCTAGGCCTACGGCCCCATCTAGGTCCAAGGATTCCACAACTGTGGATGAGGACAGACTGAAACTTCATAACTTAGAATTGACGGCCAGGGTGGCTATGCTAGAGGCTGAAATGTCCAAACTAAGACACCAAGTCGCTATGCATGCAGCCCATAAATGCCCAACTCTAGCCACTCCCTCTCTTGTATCAGTAGGCACCCAAACGGATGCTTACCTGTCTGCTGATGCAACCAAAAAGGGGGAGATGGTTTCTATGGAAGAAGATACAGACAGTCTGGACGACTGGATTCAAGAGCAGTTTGTTCTTCAAAGCTCACAATACAAGCCAGCTTTTGTCCAAGTTCATGACTTGCCAGCCCCAGATAACGAAGACGAAGAGATATCTGAAGACTGGCAGTTGGTCGTCAGGGCTGTCGATGAAATGCTGAATGATGCTGAAGACACAGAACAAACAAATGCATCATTCAGCATCCTTCCACAAGCAGCAGCCATCATAAGTCATACATCTGCCCCCCACTTCCCACTGACATCCACACAGCTAGAGTTTGATATTATACTAGCTTGGGGGTACGATGGGAAAACTGAGAGGTTTTGGATAGGTCGGGAGTTTAGCGGAGTAGAAGAGCTAGACTGGGATTTAATTCATCCATTTGAAATCCTTGACCTATATGATCTCATCTGCATCAACAACTCAGTGAAGCCAGAGCAGAGGCATCCAATTTTGATAAAGGAAAGGGCACTATGACTAAAGAGGATGAAGAGAGATTGCTAAAAGAAAAGAAGGAGAAAGAAGAAAGGAGAAGAAAGAGAGAAGAAGAAGAGATGGCTGAAGAGATGGCTTATCAAACGAAGCATCAAGAAAGAAAGACAGCCTTACTCCTAAGACAACAAACAATCCAGCTGTATGCCAAACAGCTGGATGAGATGAAAGTTAAAATCCATGCAGGGTCTCAAGTTGAGGAAGATGAAAAACTTGCCAGACAGCTGCAGGAAAAGTTTGCCAAGGAAGAAGAAGAAGAGAATGAAAAGAAGAAGAAGGAAGATGCTAAGTTTAGAATCACTGATTCTAAATTAGCAAAAGAATTAAGGGAAGAGTGGACTGAAGCTCTGATCTCTCAAGGTGAGGATGCAGACTACCTTGAGAAACTTTCAAACAAAGAGATTTACAGAGCCTTCATGGGTCAGCAGGGTCAATTGGCTAGCAAGAAAAAGGCTGAAGAAGAAGAAAAAGCCAAGCTACAGTCCAAGAAGACCATTGCACTGAATAAAAGAACCCATGAAGAAAGGAAGGTCATGATTGACTTCCTTAAGGCTAGAGGAGACAGTGGAAGGAGGCTAGGTCCAATGAATTTCATGAACCTGCAAGCCCTCTACTTCAAGGTTAAAAAGGATGAGGAAGAAAGACTAGGGAAGAAAGGCTCCAAGAAAAGGGTACTTATCAAAGAAGAAGAAAAACCAAAGACAAAGAAACCCAAGCCTTCTCCCTCACCTACCTCTTCCTCAGTCCATCATCCTTCCACTCTCCTCCCCAAACCTTCCACTCCTCCACCCAACAAGTCCAAATCATCCCACCCAGCTCCCACTCATCAACAGCCTCCCTTGAAGAAATCAAAATCCTCATCTAAACCTGAAGACTCAAGAGACATTGTTGAATGGGTCTACAATCCACAGGGTCAAAGGTTTGAGATCTTCAGGGGGAGAACTGAAAGAAGAAGATCTACATACAGGTCTGTTGATGAGGTTCTGCAACTACCAGATTCAGACCTAAGAAGAATTTTGGAGCTGGGTGAAGCTCATGAGCCTGCAAATGAGAGAGGGAAACATCTTATGCTAGCAATCAGACATTACTTCAACCCTAGCAAAGATGTGGTCATGGATATCAAACCACTCAAGTCCCACTCTCCATTTGTATCTTGGTCCTACAATGCTGACTTGGATGAGTTCACACTAACTGATGCCAAGAAGCAGCAGATGAGATGTTCAAGCAAAGCAATCTTCAAAATGCAACCCAAAGACATCAAGACTCTGTCTGAACTTCCACTGAACAATCCCAGCAAGGATCCAAGAGGCTATGAGGTTGAAAGGATAGTCAGACACATGCAAAAGCTTCAGCAGCAAAGTGATTAGAAGAATTTTGGTTGCATCAGTCTAGGGGGAGTTTGTAGAACCAAAGACTGATTGCTACCAAATTATTCTAAGTACAATTGCTGCTGATAGGCTTATCAGCAGCAGTCAACACTTGTTGCTGCTGATAGGCTTATCAGCAGCATTCAACACTTGTTGCTGCTGATAGGCTTATCAGCAGCACTCAACACTTGTTGCTGCTGATAGGCTTATCAGCAGCCTTCAACACAAGTTGCTGCTGATGGGCTTATCAGCAGCAGTATTCTCAACTTTGCTGCTGATAGCTTTATTCACTGAAGACCAAACGTTGCAGCTGACTATCCATGCCAAGCGTCTCTGACAACTTTCTGCAAAAGCAACTGCCACACTCCAAGCAGAAGGAACCTCAGTGGTGCAACCAATAAAGGACCTTGTTGCGCGTCTCCAAGCATGCAAACAATGATGCCTAAGAAGACGCTTCAATAAAGTTATCTAGATTAGCCTTTGCGTATAATTTAGATTAATAAACAAGATCAACGGTCTGTGTTCGATCTGATCCTCAGAATCAAGGGTTTGTCTTGATTCTGAGTTACTATAAATACTGTGTAAACACTTCATAGTAAGTGTGCTTGAGTGTGCTTGAGTGTGCTTGAATGTGCTTTTTAGTTTGCTTTCAAAGTGCCTTGAAAGAGTTTTTGCTTGTAATCCTGTAATCACAGCAGATCAATACAACAGTGCATTTATCAGTATTCTTGCTGTTTTACTTGTTTACTTTGTTAGTTGCTATTGTTTCCGCCAATATCAACTAGAATAGAATCACCTTGTAATCTCACGATCCTACACTTACCCAATTGGTGACACAACTCACCCAAGCCAATGGTGCCACCAATGGTAACAATGGTGCCACCAATGGTAACAATGGTGGAAATGGAAGCAATAGTGGTAATAATGGTGGAAATGGTGGAAATGGTGGTAACAATCCATCTCAATGCACCTTCAAGCACTTCAACTCGTGCAATCCCCTCAATTTCTTTGGTACCGAAGGAGCTACTGGACTCCTTCAATGGTTTGAAAGCATTGAGAATACCTTTCTCAATAGTGACTGTCCCGACAACCTCCGTGTTCATCATGCTACAAGTGTCCTACAAAAATGGGCACTTACATGGTGGAATGGGGAGAAAAGGAATAGGGGTGTTGATGTAGCTATGGCCTTACCTTGGGATGAGGTCAAAAGGCTTATAACCGAGGAGTTCTGTCCTCGAAATGAAGTGAAAAAGTTAGAAGCTGAATTTTGGGATCTTGCCCAAGATAGTGGGGAAAGCTTAGCATATACAACTCGGTTCCATGAGTTGAGTCTTCTCGTGCCTCACATGGTCACTCCTTTGTCCCGTTGTATCGAGAAGTATATTGGTGGGCTACCAAGACAAATCCAAGATACTGTCTTAGGTAGAAATCCTGCTACTCTGGAGGATGCTTTTCGTCTATCCGCTACCTTAACTGATAACCATGTGAAAGCGGGAACACTTACTAAGAAGGGTACCAAGAAAGTTTCTGACACTATAACCCCTCCTACCCACAAAAAAGAAGCCACAACTGAACCCTCCCGCAATAATAGGAAAAGGAATACTAGAAACTATGCGGTGGTCACTCCTACTATTCCGGTTATCCAAGCTGCACCTATGGTTCAAACACCGGTCAAAAAACCATATGTTGGAATTTACCCACTTTGTGCCACCTGCAACTACCATCATCCCCAAGGCATCCCATGTCTCCTTTGTACTTATTGTGGGAGATATGGTCATACAGTTAGTGTTTGTAGGACCAAAGCTCTTACGAGCCAAGTCAAACATCCAAACCGAACCGTACCTCAAGTGGCTAACCAAGGTGCTTCCGCCATTGCTAATGGGCGTGCTTGCTATGAGTGTGGTGACCCGAACCATTTTCGTGATCAATGTCCAAGACTTGCAAATGCTAGACAAGGTGGAGCTCGTGAGCTTGCGTTCAACATAAACACCAACGAAGCTCAAGCTAACAACGACGTGATTAATGGTACGTTCCTTGTTAATAGTCAATATGCCTCCATTTTGTTCGATACCGGTGCCGATAAAAGTTTTGTGTCACTTAATTTTGAGCCTTTACTTGCAAAGACTCGATCCCAATTAGAGAAAACCTTCACCGTTGAAATAGCGAATGGTGACTCCCTTACAATTGACTCCATTATTTATGATTGCTCCTTAGAACTAAATGACCATTCATTCCCAATCAACATTGTTCCAATGCCACTAGGAAGCTTTGATATTATCATAGGTATGGATTGGCTATCAAATCATCATGCCGAAGTCATTTGCTTTGAAAAGTGTATCCAAATTCCGCTACCATCGGGAGAAACCTTAAGGGTTTTTGGTGAAAAGCCTTGCAAGGGACTTAAGTTGATGTCGTGTACTACCGCTCAAAAGTACTTACGAAAGAAGTACATTGCTTTCTTAGCTCACATTGTTCAAAAGGACGTCAAGGAGAAGAGTATCCAAGACATTCCCATTATTCGAGATTTTTCCGAAGTTTTTCCTAAGGATTTATCCGGTCTTCCTCCCGTTCGTCAAGTAGAGTTCCGCATTGATCTTATACCTGGAGCTAACCCCGTGGCTAGAGCCCCTTATCGTCTTGCACCTTCTGAAATGCAAGAACTTGCAAGTCAACTTCAAGAGCTCTCCGACAAGGGGTTCATCCGCCCAAGTCATTCACCGTGGGGTGCACCCGTCTTATTTGTTAAGAAGAAGGATGGATCATTTCGCATGTGTATTGACTACCGCGAACTCAACAAGCTTACTATCAAGAACCGTTATCCTTTACCTAGAATTGATGATCTCTTTGATCAACTTCAAGGTTCTACTTGTTTCTCGAAGATTGATCTTCGATCCGGTTATCATCAGCTTCGCGTTCAAGAAGATGACATTCCAAAGACTGCTTTTCGAATAAGGTATGGTCATTACGAGTTCATGGTTATGCCTTTCGGGTTAACCAATGCACCCGCAGTTTTCATGGATCTCATGAATCGTGTGTGCAAACCGTACCTTGATAAATTCGTGATCGTTTTCATTGATGATATCTTAATCTATTCCAAGACTAAAGCCGACCATGAAGAACATCTTAGACTAGTTTTGGATCTCTTGAGAAAAGAACAACTATATGCCAAATTCTCCAAATGTGAATTTTGGCTAAAGGAAGTTCAATTTCTTGGTCATATTGTCAATGACAAGGGGATTCATATTGATCCTGCTAAGATTGAAACGGTTAAGAATTGGAATGCCCCGAAGACTCCTACCGAAGTTCGTTCATTTCTTGGTCTTGCGGGTTATTATCGTCGTTTCATCTCAAACTTCTCAAAGATTGATGTCCCTCTCACTGCTTTGACCCACAAGGGTAAGACTTATGAATGGGGACCGAAACAAGAAGAAGCTTTTCAAACCCTCAAGCAAAAGCTGTGCAATGCTCCCATATTGACTCTCCCCGATGGAAATGATGATTTAGTTGTCTATTGTGATGCTTCTAACCAAGGTCTTGGTTGTGTTCTCATGCAAAGAGGAAAAGTAATCGCTTATGCATCTAGGCAACTCAAAGTTCATGAGAAGAATTATACGACGCACGATCTCGAGTTGGGTGCAGTCGTATTCGCGTTAAATATTTGGAGACATTACCTATATGGCACAAAATGTGTGATATTCATCGACCACAAAAGTCTTCAACATATCTTCAACCAAAAAGAACTCAATATGAGGCAACGACGTTGGGTCGAACTCCTTAACGACTATGACTGCGAGATTCGTTACCATCCCAGCAAAGCGAATGTTGTAGCCGATGCTTTGAGTCGAAAGGACCATGTTATGCTTCACTGTGCCCGTATTCAAACCGATATTCAAACCCATATCTTAGAAGCTCAACACGTCTCGGTAACCGAGGGTAACATGTATGAAGAAATGTCGTGTGGTGTTGAACTTCTTCTTGAATCAAAACCCAATGGCTTACTATATTACTTGAACCGTATTTGGGTTCCCGATCGCGATGATCTCCGTACATTTCTCATGAACGAGGCTCACAAGACTCATTATTCTATTCATCCTGGTACAAATAAAATGTACCAAGATCTTTGCCAACAATATTGGTGGCCCGGTATGAAAAAGGACATTGCTCTCTATGTTGCCAAATGTTTAACCTGCTCCAAAGTCAAAGCCGAACATCAACGTCCTTCTGGTTTGCTTGAACAACCGGAAATCCCCGTGTGGAAATGGGAGAACTTAGCCATGGATTTTATTACCAAACTCCCTCGCACCTCGAGTGGTTATGATAGTATTTGGGTAATCATTTATCGTCTCACCAAATCTGCTCATTTCTTGCCAATCCGTGAAGACTATCGGGTCGAGAAACTAGCCCGAATTTACATGGATTAAATTGTGAGCCGTCATGGTGTTCCTTTGAACATAATATCTGATCGAGATGCCCGGTTCACTTCTCGATTTTGGCAATCTCTCCAAACTGCTCTTGGCACACGATTGGATTTGAGCACGGCTTACCATCCCCAAACTGATGGTCAAACCGAGTGAACAATCCAAACACTTGAAGACATGCTTAGAGCTTGCGTAATCGATTTTGGTGGCAATTGGGATTCACATTTATCCCTCATTGAGTTCTCTTACAATAATAGCTACCACACAAGTATCAACATGGCTCCATTCGAAGCTCTCTATGGTCGCAAGTGTCATTATCCTATCTGTTGGAACGAGATTGGTGAAGCACAAATCACCGGTCCCAAGTTAATTCAAGAAACATCCGACAAGATTATTCAAATCCGTGACAATATTCGAGTAGCGAGGAGTCGGCAAAAGAGTTGTGCCGACAAACGTCGAAAACCCTTGGAATTCCAAGTCGGTGACCTTGTTCTTCTAAAGGTGTCCCCGTGGAAGGGCGTGATCCGCTTAGGAAAGAAAGGCAAGTTAGCACCTCGTTATGTTGGTCCATTCCAAATCTTTGAAAGGATTGGGAAAGTGGCTTACAAGCTCGAGTTACCTCCATCTCTTGGCAATGTGCATCCTACATTTCATATATCTAATCTGAAGAAGTGTCTCGCTGATGAAAATCTCCATATACCGCTTGACGACTTGCACATTGATGAAACAATGCACTTCGTTGAGAAGCCGGTGGAAATTATGGATCGCGAAGTCAAACAACTCAAGCGAAGTCGCATTCCTATTGCCAAAGTTCGTTGGGAATCTAAGCGTGGTCCTGAGTTCACTTGGGGACGAGAAGACCAAATGAAGCTCAAGTACCCTCACCTTTTTACCGATACTATTGTTTCCTCTAGCTAAATTTCGGGACGAAATTCTCTCAACATGGGGAGACTGTAACATTTCTGATTTTCAGTATTCATATTTCAATTCAATGTGATACAATTTCGAACTCAATACTCGTGCACTGCCTTATTATTTTGCTTACCGTAAACTAAATGCAATGATTCAATACAAATTTACAAGTTT
The DNA here is from genome assembly GCA_023525975.1 of Smallanthus sonchifolius. Taxonomy (NCBI): domain Eukaryota; kingdom Viridiplantae; phylum Streptophyta; class Magnoliopsida; order Asterales; family Asteraceae; genus Smallanthus; species Smallanthus sonchifolius. Next base: position 45,841,207 of record CM042023.1, read on the forward strand.
TGCTCGATTATATACACTTAAACGCTATACAAGTAACTATTTATTTCAAACTAATCAAACCTGAAAGGTCAAGGACTAAAGTTGAAAAACAACAAGAAACCCTAGGTAAGCACGGTCGTGCTTCGTCCTGGCACGGTCGCGCCAAGTGCCTCGGCACGATCGCGCGACTGGTCCTGGAACGATCACGCCCGGTGCCTAAGCACGGTCGCGCCTCTCTTGGGCACGGTCGCACCTGCGTAACAGTCGAAACGTAAATGCAGTTTCAAAACGCTCGATCGTTCGAATTCAAATCCGATTTACGTTTTACTTTTGTTATCAAGGAAAATATCTCCATCAATTACCATTATCATTTCCAAAATACAAATTACTCTCAAAAGAAACCGTCCAAATTATCTCCCAAGCCTCAAATCTCTATTTTCGATCCAATTGCTACCAAATAGTCAAGGAACTCGATCCTCCGATCATCTCTAAGGTTTCTGAAGGGGTTGAATCAGCCGGAATCGCAGCAGAAGTCGCCGGAAGGCAATCTTGACGTCGCCGGAACTCCCTTCTACCGATCGCTATCAATTCCTGTCTGTTTTAGGTAATTGAATCATCCCTCTCATTCGTTTCGATCCATATATCAAAAGCCCCCTATTAATCAGAATTTTCATTACAGAAAACTTCCATAACCGAAACTATTGTTTTAATAAAAATGATTTAATCGATTCTACTCTTAAACACGATTTACATACAATTAATTTATATGAATAGACCCGTAACAACTCAGTAATCAAAAGCCCTCACAATTCCAACGCTATAAATACAAGATTTGTTCAAATCGTGTCTGATTTGGAAGAGACACGGTCGCGCTAATCATCTAGCGCGGCCGTGCCTCATGAAACGCGGTCGTGCCGAGTAGCAGCGCGGTCGTGTCCTCCTGTCCAGACCTAGTCATGCCCTTTGGGCTAGCCTCTGTTGTGTCTAAAAAAATCATAGACGCGACTGTGCCAGGCCAAGGCACGGTCATGCCTGTTGACTGGTCTAGTTGTGACCTCTGTTGATCAACCCGGTCGTGCCCCGACTAGCGCGGTCGCGCCCGTGGCTTGAGCACGATCGTGTGTGACTCAGAAATTTTAACAGAATTATAATTTTATATTTTTCAAGCAATAAATGTTTCAAATTTTATAAAAATATGTTTTCTGTATTTGAAGAGATAAATATTATTTATTTAAAAATTTATAAAAATTAAATTTATATTTATCTTACACTTAAATGATGTTTTAAATGATTAAGTTACAAGTTTATAAATAAATAAGATAATAATTATTTATTTAATATTTAAACAAAAATCATTTATTTATTTATACTTAATTACAATCAATATTTACATTATTTCATAAACTATAATCATTTATTTAATTATTAATTTACATTTAACACATGCATTATTTTTATAATCAACAATTTTTTAAAAATTCTATTATTTAAATTCCAAACTTTAATCAAATGTTCCAAAAATGGTTACTACAACTTTATATATTCCATTTAATACTTTTTATACACAAACTCAACCTTCAATGTTAGACTTAAACTTTGTACACCGATTTGATTCAATATACATTACTATCTAGGTTAACCCGTGCGTATCAAGAACCCTTATTTTATCTATACTCTTTGTAAGCTACATCTCCATACCAAGTGAGTATTCACAACCCCTTTTTACTCTTTTACACTTTTGGGGTGGAACATGAACTCTATACACATTACACATTTACATTTACGCAAACAACACAAGTGCAAAATCCTATTTACATACATGTGTGCAAAATTTGAGCTTTGTGTCCGAATGCTAGTTGTGCTAACCTTTGTATGCGATTATGTGCAATCATTAACTATACAAGCCGACGGTTTTCAATGATAGATCTATTGAGTCTGACAAACCCACCCAGGTGCGCGGTGATTGAAACGGACAACACAATTTTTGCATGCTAGTTACAAAGGTTTGGTTGTACATGGTTACACAATAGCTGCTCCCCATAAATGCCTTATTTTATCATGTTTTGTAAAGGATTTGTTTTCAACTATATGCTATCTATATACAACTGTGTTATACTCACCAACTTTTTAGTTGATTTTATTTTATTCATGTTTCAGGCCCTAATATGTGAGAATGATTCAAGACGTGCTCAATATAGGATTTGGACTTAGCAATTTAAATCAAGAATTCTATGAGTTGTTTTATGTTTCTTTGTTTGAATTTGGTTTGTAATGGAAATTTGACTTTAATATATTTCAATTTAGTCAACCATGTGCTATGAACAGTCTTACATGTCCCGCCCCGATGATTCCGCCATCGGTCGGGGTGTGACAGGCATGTACTATTTGCCTTGGAATAAACAGCATTGTATGTAGATCTACTCCCATCTCAATAAAAGGAGTAGTAACTGGGACAGTCGTGCTTGGAGTGATAGGAGGTGTAGAGATTGGAATTGTTGTCTCTTAAATAACAGGTGAACTCGATACACAAACTACAGTCGTCACCTTTGCTTTCTTTCTTGATTGAGATGCAGAGGATAATAAAGCAGCAGTTGTACGAGATTGTTGAATAACATCAGACTTGTGCTTAGAAAGTCTTTCACGATCCTTTGACACAGGATCAGAATCAGATTGATCAGGATCAAACTCCGAATCCAAGTTAGTAGACTTTTTCTTCCTTGAAGATGACTCGGGAGGAGGACCCCTTGTCTTCTTTTGTGCTATGCTCTTCATTCAACGAGGATGGGACTGATCAGGAGCATCATCTAAATCAGCCTCCTCAGAATCACTAGAACTATCATCATGTGATTCATCACCAACTTTTGGTGCTTCCTCTTCACTAACATGTTCTTGTTCTTGTTCTTATACTTGTTCACTCACTTTCAACCGCGTCATTATCAGATTCAGGATTAAACCAATGATCATTTACCGGAGCAACATAATCAGGATTGATCAAGTGCCCAAAGAGAGGTGTATGAACTGGCTCTTTATCTTCAGTAGCATTAGCTTTCAAGAATTGAACAAAAACCCTCTTGTGAATTGTCTTCACTTGAATCCGTGGTGCAACAACCAGTAGATTAGGAGCTAAAAAGTTCCTAGAATGAACCGGGGATACAACAGAAACCTAAAAGTAGGTATAGCATCAATCTGTGTCTGCAGCTCCTTGAAAATGTATCTAAAGAAGTTATTACCCTTGCTTAAAGATAGACCAACCATAGTAGATGCTAAGTAAGAAGCCATTCCATCCTTTCCACCTTTTCTAGACGATATACAAGAGATCATCACATGAGCAAGGTATCTCCATTGATCAAGCAACTAACGTTTCCTGAATTGTCCATCACCTTTAACTCCAACATAACCCATTCGTTGCCTCCAACAACCCTCAACCAATACGCAATTGTAATTAGTAGAATCAGTAGCAGCATCACCAAACTGTAACGCCTGACGAACTGTATCTTCAGAAATAGCCAAATCTTGATTGTTGACACGAACTAAAATTACACTTGGTGTCACGGTACAAACAAATCGTGCAGACTCCCAAAACTGATCAACGCATGTTCTGGATATCACTGGATCAACAGACAGAGCGAAATCAATCCTTGAGCGATTCAGATAATCAATAATCTCTCTGTATTCCAGAACTACACCCTTCCATTCCAGATTAAGTTAAGTTATCTGATTATAATCACTGAAAAATTCACGAGCCATGATTGTACAAACAACAAACAACACATTAGTCATACAATCAAACACTTAGAAAATTTCAAATCAAATCAGAAACTATTACTCAGGCGCACTTAATAAGTACGCTATAAGGAATTATAGCGCACTTATAACCTCGCTAGGATTATAACTAGCGTAGATACACAACTTCGCTAGACGAAGATCAGACACATTTTTGAAAAATTGATCAGTCTAATTTTAGTGATAATCAGTCCAAAACCAAGTTTAATATGACTGAAAATAGGTTTAGAGTCAAATAATGTCAACAATTTTAACAATCAACCAACATGTAAACCTCATTCGATCAAAAACCCTTGAAAAAGGTCTGAAACCTTAAACCTTGTCAATAAACCATCAATTCGATTGAATCTCTCACAATGAAGTAATCAAACACATACACTTGTTTGAGAATGGAACCTAGAATACAAAACACGCACAATTGAGTGAGTAGAACAAGTATCAGTGATAATGCAAAGAAACACATGCAAATACGCTCAAACCGGGAAAAGAGATAAAGTGATAAAATGAACAGTCACTATCGAATATATATACTTTTTTCAAATTCCCATTAGCGCACTTAGTAAGTTCGCTAGACCAATGCCCAAGCGAACCTATAACTTCACTAAGTCTCACACTGGCATACTTGATAAGTATGCTAGACCAAAGTCAGGCGCACTTATTATCTTCACTTGAAGCCGACACTTAGCTAAAAACGTAAAACCCAACACCATCCAAAATGAAATCCCGAAAAACCGCAATCATACAGAATCCTGACAAAAAGAAAAATATTTTTCATGGAAGCCGAGAATAAAATCTTTATGGCTTTTTGAAACTTTATATTAAAACACACCGAAAATATTTTTGGAATCTTGAATTAAAATTTTGCAGAAAATAAAGAAATGTAAAGACAATATTTTTGGATTTTTCAAAATAACAAACCTAAAATCTTTTTGGCATTTCTCTATACAAACATAATCACATATTTTTTTATCAAACATTGCGAGTAAGAAGATCGTATCAGTATCTTTGATGAATCATACACACATTTCAGATATAAAATCCCTAGCAGAATTCAGGGTGACCTATGGCATTATGTCAAGAAACTTTCCACAACTTATCAAACATGCAACTTGTGCAACACTTCATGAATTATCAGCATTAAATTTCTCAGGAATAACACTTGAAACTTTTCATAAACTATTCAACTTTTTTATTTTCATATCAGATAAAATCTCAAAACTATCACAGATTATCTTTTCCAAATATTCAGAAATCATGAAATGATACGCTATAAACTTCAAAGAAATCAGGATCAGATCATGACATACTTATTTATTTATACCGAATTTGCAATAAACAACATGTGAATTTAAGTTGTCAGCATTGTAAAATTTGAAACTACAAGCATTTTTATCCCACGTTCTTGTGAGTTAAGGTACCATTTTTTATGAAAACAATGTGTACCCCACAAGTTATGCCAACATAAACGTAAATTGCATTATCTTCAAGACATACAAGATTTATGCTAAAATTATATCAATCACCAGGATGAAACTAGATCGGTTAGCAAAGGAAAAACAAGCAAAATCCCGAGGGATTTAAAGAATCAGAATGATTGAGAATTGAATGATTCATATGGCTTGGTTTGGATGAAGTTTCATGATTCATAGTAACAGAGGTAATCTTCATCATATGAATTTGAATAAAGAATCGAATGATTTAATGATTCAGGGTAATGTGATCCAACTGTTATCCGGATGTATTCAATGGAATCAAGATCTTTGATCCAAGGGCTAGCATATTGTTTGCAAGTGTTGTCAAAAACATATCTTAGTCCGACTTCAATTACATGCTTTTCAGGGCATGGTCAAGAAGTGAACCGAAATAAATTGTGCCAACGATATAATCTGATACTGATCTCATGAAATCCTAAAAGTTTTATATTCTATATCTGATAACAATCTTTTAACACACACCCGGCATACTATGGGTTCAAATCACAGTTGTAACGTAGTTAATTAAGTTTTCGCACTACTAATGATCTAAAAACGCTTCTAGCCTACTGAAAAACTAAATTACACACATATATGTAAATTTAAATATTATACAGATGCAACGTTAAGCAGTCATGAAACTATCATTTCCTGTTTGTGTAGTCTAAGAAGCTTAGATCATAGCATATATGCACAAATTCAAAAATAAACACAGATACCAGGCAGTCAATCTATGGTCATGTGTGTACGATCACCTACTCATGTACTATCATTTCTTCTCTAACATCAAGAAATGTCGATTTTTTCTTTTTCAAATTTGTTTTCGTTTTCATAAAGCAATGAAATGAAAGAAAATAAAACATAAAAAAAATTCCCATGAAAAACTTTTGAAAACCCTTTTCACGCAGGATTATACATTCTGATCATCGTAGTTAGAAATTCAAACCGTGAGCGATCAAACACTTTGGTGAACAAATCAGCAAAGTTTTCATCCGTATGCACTTTCACAAGTTCGATCAACTTCTTTTTGGCAGAATCTCTGATAAAGTGATGACGGATCTCGATGTGTTTCGTCTTCGAGTGCTTCACTGGATTGTTGATGATCGACATCGTGGCTGTGTTATCAATAAACATCGGAGTTTCGATGAAGTTCAAATCATAATCTCGTAATTGATGTTGAATCCATAGGATCTAAGAACAACTGGCAATAGCAACATACTCAGCCTCACACGTAGATATGGAAATTGAGGTCCGCTTCTTGCATTACCAAGACACAAGATTATATATGAGAAACTGACACCCGCCCGACGTCTTCTTCCGATCCAAACTGCAACCACCATAATCAGAATCTGTGAAAGAACATAAAACATAAACCTAATCAGATACAGGAGGATACCATAAACTTGAATTAGGTTTCCCCTTCAGATATCTAAAGATCCTCTTCACAGCGATTAAGTGTGATTCTTTAGGCTTAGATTGAAACCTCGAACACAAGCACACCGTAAACATAATATCAGGCTGGGACACGGTTAAGTGCATCAAAGACCCAATCATTCCCCGATACAACCAAAAATCTACATATTTCCCTTGCAAGTCAGAATCAAGCTTGTAGTTCATTGGGGTTGGAGTATCAAAAGCCGATGAATCTGTCATTTCAAACTTCTTCAAAATGTCAGACGCGTATTTAGATTGATTAATTTAAAAGCCATCCTTCATCTGGTTCACCTGAAGACCCAGAAAGAACGACAATTCATCCATACTACTCATCTCAAATTTCAGCTTCATGACCCGTTCAAAGTCTTTGCATAACTCTTCATTCGTCGACCTAAATATTATATCATCAACATAAACTTGAACCAATAGAATATCTCCCCCTGCTTTTCGAATGAAAAGTGTGGAATCGATCTGCCCCCGTTCAAAACAATTTTCCAACAAATACACGGATAAAGTTTCGTACCAAGCCCTAGGAGCCTGATGAAGACCATATAAAGCCTCGTTAAGCTTAAATACTCTGTTCGAAAATTTCGGGTCTTCAAATCCAGCTGGCTAACTTATGTAAACTTCCTCCTTCACTTTTCCATAAAGAAAAGCACTTTTCACATCAAGTTGAAATACTTTGAACCCATTAAAATAAGCATACGCCAAAAACAAACGTATTGCGTCAAGTCTAGCCTCTGGTACATAGACTTCCGTCTAATACACTCCTTCTTGTTGATTGAAGCCTTCGACAACTAACTTTGCTTTGTTGCGCACCACTACACTTCGATCATCGCATTTGTATTTAAACACCCACTTAGTTTCGATAGACCTCGAACCCTTAGGTAAATCAACAAGATCCTCACCATGTAACTTATCGAACTGAGTTAGCTCTTCCTACATAGCCTCGACCCAACAGTCATCATTAAGAGCCTCAGCCACATCCTTTGGCTAAATTTGGGAAATAAAACACACATTTAAGCAAGTCTCCATAATGCTTGTATTAACAATTTATGCATACATGCACGAGTTCTCATAAATCGTCCTTTAACACGTCTGAACACCCGAATTCAAATCACCAATAATATTCTTAGAAGGATGATTCTTATGCATTCTGGTATGAGGAAGCACTGGTTCCTAGATAACTGCATCTAGATTTGAAGGTATCCCCCCTCATTTGTGCCAATTTTGATGAATCATTGACTATATTCTGGATATCACTAGAGGACTACTGAAATACAATCTCATCGTCTTCACTAACACTGTCATAATGTGTACCCGAGGACGAAGATTCATTCGGGTTAGCCGGAGGAGGAACCACAATAGGAATAACCGATCGCAGTTCAATAGAATCATCACTGTTACAGCAGGACTGAAACATAAGCTCTTCTTCATCAGGAGAAACTTCAGGAGGCACATTAAAAGATTTGAACAATGCATCATAATCAAACGCCCAAGATAGTCCTTTGGTAACTTGAGGAACCGTGCGATTGTCACAGTCGATATGAAATCACTCTTTAACTTGTCTTGTCTCCTTGTTAAACACTCGTTTATTACGAGAATTGGCAACATATCCAAGGAATACCCCTTCAACTGCCTTCTCTCTAAACTTTGTCTAAACATCCCTAGTCTTCAACAAGGTACAAGGATTCACAAAAGGCAACAAATACTCCAAGTTCATCTTTCAATTATTCAGCAGTTCATAACATGTCTTATTGTGCTTCTTAATCAAAACACGATTGAGCACATGCCAATAGTGTTTACCGCCTCTGCCCAAAAAAGTAACCGGCAACTTCGAGTCAGATAACATGGTACGCGTCTTCTCAATCAAAGTACGATTCTTCCTTTAAGCAACACCGTTCTACTGAGGATCGTATGGTGCACAGAATTCATGGTGAATTCCCTTCTGTAAACAGAACAAACCCATATCACCATTTTTGAACTCAGTCCCGTTATCACTTTGAATTCTCTTGACCTTCTGTTTACAAAGATTCTCGAGTCCCAAAATTAAAAAATATAGAACTTCAAAAGTCTCGTCCTTTGAAGCAAGAAACTTTACCCAAGAAAATCTTGAAAAGTCGTCAGTCACCACTAAACAATATGCTTTTCCTCCCATACTCTTGACGCTAATAGGTCCGAACAAATCCATGTGCAACAACTCAAGAGGTGTCACAATAGAATTAATCAACTTTGACTTATGCGACTTCTGATGCTGCTTTCCCTTCTTACACGGAAGACAGTCTTCGTTCACCGAAAATCTCATAGATAGCACACCGGTGACAAGCCCGTTCTTTACCAAATAATTAATCTTCCAAAAATTAATGTGAGCCATCTTTCGGCACCGTACTTGAAGTATGGAATTGACGGTTACGAGAAGGCGCATATTCGTTATATATTGTTGGCTTATGTTTTATGTTATGTTTTTGCATGTTTACGTACGTTTTTATTAAATGAAGTATGAATGTTATGTTTTGACAAATATTTGAAGTTAATGTTTTATGTAAAGCTAGAACTCACCAGCGTAACTGAATTTTAATATGCACATTCAGGTTAAGGACAAGTATGGGCGTAGGACAGTGATGCTTGGCAATCAAGAAGAGTTACCAAGCAGATCATGAAGACTAACATCCCGTTAATGTTTATGACTATGTTATGGATATGTTAAGACAATGTCTATGTTTTTAAAAGGTTGAACATGTTCACGTTATGTTTTAAATAAAAGTTTACGCTGTGTTATTTGATATTCAAGTTTAAGAACTTTTTGTTTATGAGTAAATGCAACACGTGAGATCTTCCGGGTTTGAGGCCTTACATAACATCTTTTTTCTTTAATCAACCCTTGTAGTACATAGGTTTGTAAGCTAGTTGTATATAAATTTAAATAAATATCCAAAAAAAATCATTCAATAAAATTATTGATGTTAGACATAAGATTAAAGTAAAAAATAATTAAGTAGAAGGGTAGATAAATAAAAGCAAGAAAACATAGATAAACATAATAACGTAGATAAAAGGAATAACGTCAGACGGGTCGATCTTAAATAAAATTTATATAGAAGAGTGGATAAAAATAAAATAAGGGAGTAAGGGTATGGAGGAATTTAAAAAACCAAGAAAATAAAAAAAATTCAAAAAAAAATCAAAAACATAAAATTTAAAAAAACTTGAGATGAAAAAACTCTAAAGGATAGGTATCATATAAGAGGAAAAATACTAAGGAAAGTAGAAATGTAAGGAAAAAAAAACCGAAAAAAATGAGAAATAGAAAATAAATGGCCATGTAGAAGGAAAACCAGTGTCTGGGTCTTGTGGAAGGAAAACCAGTGTGTCTCCTACTAGGCAGTGTAGTCTTTCGTGTTATAGCCTCCATCTGCTCCTATTTAGCATAAATTCGTGAAGTAGAAAAAAACTCACCGCCTACCCCGTGGCAACATTTGATTGGGACGATTATTGTTCATGGCCATTCATTTTTAGCAGAGTATATTATAGTAATGATTTAATTTGAAAATAATAAATTTTATTAAATTACATTTTTAACGGCAAATCTACTATATGTATACTCTTAAATTACACCAAATAATTTATCTAATGTTTGAGTTTAAACACATGACCTTTCATTTAAAAGACAATAACCTCTATCAAGTGACTTAGTCTCACTATGTCATTAAATTTAAACCATTAAATTACATGTAGATTAAATCTATTCCAATATGATTACATTCAATCCCACCACGCCAGTTTTTTATCAAAATGTTTAAATTCCGGCTTTTATTTATAATTAATCAATGGTTGTGAGGGCACTCAGTTTGTGTATTGAAAAACGGTAGCTCATATATAGTGTCATATTTGTAGGTTACTCGACCACTTATTAATCGATATGTATTTCCCTTCATGGACTAGGAATCCTCATTTATAATCTTAGTGGTTTATATTTTAGGGGTATTTACATATATCCCCTTCCTAAATTCTTTTATTACATATTTACCCAACCCTAAAATTTAATTACATATTTCCCCCTCCTAAAACCTATATATTACATATTTATCCAATTCATTTAAAATAACTTATTTTATTAACATTTTACCCTTAATGAAACAATTAAAGTACTATTTACATATATCCACTTACTCATTATTTGTGAGGGGCAATTGGGTAGTTTTAAGTTAATTGAGGAATATGTAATTAAAGTTATGAGTTGGAGATATATATAATTTAGAAGTTTAATAGGGGGAATATGTAAAAAACCTAAATTTTACACAGAAAATACTAACCTCAAATATAAAATACTCAAATACAATTCTTCGGTTTGAAAACATAAAGATTTTATTTATCTAACCACTTCAACAAATTCAAAATATTATATAATATTTTAATATGTTTGGTTTCGGTATAAGTAAATGTGTATGATATCAGTTTAGATAACCACGAAAGAATCTCCTAATACTGCATTTCCGTATGAACAGGTATTAAAAGTTACTTATTTTGACAAGCTACTTAACTCATCAACTAAGAAAGATACATGTGACTACTTAAAAGTTTAATAAAGTTTTACCAGTATTTAATATTTAAATTGGTTTTTAAGTTCTTGTGTTTAGTCGGGTTTCAGGTGACGAGAATCCGAGTTTAACCGTTGTCAAAGTTTGGTAACATTTGTTTATTATTTTAGTGAATATGTTATGATGTGGATCTTTGGATCAGATATAGAAAATTCTAGACTTGTCATCTAATTTTATCACGTAAAAAGACACTTTATATCAACTTATTTTTTATGCTCAATACGAGAAGAAATGATAGTGGACTGCCATGAACATGTAAATGACTTTTTACGTAAATTACTTTTAGGATATAAATGTTATTATTATATTTGTTATGCCTTATTTACGTAGGCAGTGACGTCCAAGTGGACCTTTAAGGACATTTGCTACTACCAAATCACGAACTCCTTTCAAAGAAAATATAGCATTCTTTATGTAGTAATTTTGAAATGGTATCATAACTTTTTAATGTTACGTTATCGTAATTAGTAATCTTTATTTGGAGTTTATTAATTATTATCTTAAAACATTAATGAAAAAATTATAATTTTGTTAAATTATATTTCAATAAAAGAGGAGAATGTTGTTGACACTCGTTAGATTAGTAGAAACCATCATTGTTAAAGAGATGAGAGGTAGAGGTAGACCCAAACTGATTTTGGATGAACGGATTAGACATGATTTGTTAGACTTGCACCTATCTGAGTACATGGTCGAGGATATGACGTCGTGGAGATGAATGATTAAGGTTAATGACTTTTAGGGAGTTTGTAGTTTTGTTTTACGTGTATATTAGGGGTTTTGCTCCATCTTGATGCGTGGTGGTCTTTGCATGTTACATTTTCAGTTTCGTGATTCTATGATGTTGTTTGTATTTTACAGCACTTACAGGTTTTCATCATTTTTTGTTTTTGGTAGTTTGTTGTTTATTTTATTTGGTACGCATGTTATATGTAGTTTAGTTTCACTATGTGAAACTTTATGGTACTAACATGTTTTTCAGGTACAGCTTGAGTTTTTTTTTAAGTTGCACTGGAAGGAGTCTCTTTATCCTTAAGGATAAAGGTATGGTTTGCTTACATCTCACCCTCCTCAGACCCTATCAATAGTCTTGTTATTTGCTAGATTTTACTGGGTTTGGTTGTTGTTGTTTATTAAATTATATTTTAAATTAAAAAATTATATTTTTTATTAAAAGAATTGGGTATAAAAAAAATTCAAAAGGCCATGGTATCCTACCAGAAAAGAGAAATTTCACCAACCTATTTTTACTTTTCATTCATAGATTAATAGATGCGGAAACAAAATATCTCGTCTATCTTCTCAATTTACAAAGCTTTCTAGTGGAGTTGTAGCCCCATTACTTTTCAAATGAAAAGTCATGGGTTCGAGTCTCGCTTGAGTCAAATTGTTTCAGGTTGTGCCAGGTGTTTTTCCCAGTTGTGGGTTTCCTCCTAGGTGGGTCCCTGGTTCGAGTCCGTTGCGGTTACAACCCATTGGGATAGACATGCATAACTCACAGGAACACCCGGGCTGCTTCCGAAAGGAGTAGGGGTTTAAGAAAGTCGGCTTTCAAAAAAATCTATCTTCTCTTTTATGCTTCAAACTATGTCTCTCCAGTAGAACCCGAACCGGTAATAATATGAATCCAACAAACTCGTCTTAATATTTCAAACCGAACTTTTAGCCTGTGGTTTGATGAGTTGGCTTACTTGTTCAGTTTTAAAGAATTTGTATTTTTATTTTTATAAAAGATATTAAATAACACGTTAACAATAATCTAAAATTATACAAGTATCAAATAATACAATACCAGGTTTCCAACATACAAGAAAATAAGCTAATTTATACTAGCAAACGAGTGAGTTACTACTTATTAGAAACAAATCAACTTGAGTTTTTATATAATTAAGCTAAGTTCAGCTCGAACTCGACTTGGAAATTTATATGAGCTTGAGCAAAATCGGCTCATGTATTTAACAAACTAATTTATACAAGACGAAGAGAGAGCTACAAGACAGAATTATTTAAATAGCTCTAGCTTTATTAACTTTCACCTATTTTCAGTATTTAAAACCTAAACAATATACTTTTTTTACACATTTTTAACTTTAAAAAGTAACTAGTAGTTAAATCAATATGTTTAAATAGAACTATAAATTAAGAACCCAATTTTATCATTTTGTTTAAACTGAGTGTTATTTTTTTTAAAAGAAAATTTTAATTATATTGTAAATTTAGCTATTTTAAAAATAATACAAAATCTCTTAAAATTTATTAAATTAAATGAATAAATAATACAAATAATAATAATAATAATAATAATAATAAGTAAATGATCAAAATAATTAAATTGCATGTCTACTTCTACAATGTTCTTAAAGGTGTAGGCTTAGTTTGATGTTTATGTGTCATTTAAATGATGGAGGAGACATTTCTTTTTGGGAAGATAGGTTGTTCATGATTTCATTTGACAATTCGTTTCTTTTTTTTTATTTCAAGATACAACACACTTGGGCACACATATTTGATGGTGAGGTGTCTTTTGGTGCACTAGGAGGACCCATGTCCCATTAAACCTCATCTTCACTTTCATGGTGAGGTTATTCTATTGTCTATGAAATGATCATTTTTTGGCACATGTGTCTATGTTATAAGAACCCTTCTTTTTATATTTTTGTTAATGAAATGTCATTGGCTCATTTTGGATTTGGTGCAATCAAGACTTGTTGGTTCCTTTTGAGTTGGTGAGATGACAAGGAAAGAGATGGTTCTTAATGATTGTGTATAACAAATCATTATTGATAAGTGTAAAAAGTTGATTCAAGGCATTGTAATAAGAAAATATATTGAATTATATATGTGATTTTATGTGTAGAAAGTTTGTTATAGTTTGTATTTGTATTGGTCCGGTCAATCTTAATGACTTTTAATTCGGCAACCAACACATTTGTATATATATATAAATATAATAATTCCCGATGTATCAATGTTGAGTGACCAACTCCATCTTGATTTATGAAGATTAAAAATAGTATCAAAATGTATTAAACTTGATATATAGTTTAATTGTAGAGCGAATTACAAATTACGTCTTTTAAGTATTACCCATGTTTCAGAATACGTCATTTAACTAAAAAAATTACAGAAAACACCTTTTATGTTTAAAAAACCTTGCACGTTACATCATTTAGACTAACGGGCGTTAAATTTCACCTTTAAGTCAGGTCACATGCCTTGCATGTGAGGGCGTTTTGATATTTTTACCCACAAAAATAAATTTAAAACCCTAAATTTGTAAAAGCCCCACCCATTCTCAAATCTACGTACCTGGAATTGTGGGTAAAAATACCAAAACGCCCTCAAATGCAAGGCACCTGACCTGATTTAATGGTGAAATTTAACGTCCGTTAATCTAAATGACGTAACGTGCAATGTTTTTTAAATATAAAGGACATTTTCTATAATTTCCTTAGTTAAAAGACGTATTCTGTAATATAGGTAATACTTAAAGTACGTAATTTGTAATTTGCTCTTAATTGTATGTAACATATTAAAATTATTATTTTTAAATACACAGAACTTGAAATTTTTACTGTTTTATGCATTGGCGGATCCGGTGTATTACTATGGGGGACTGGGCTAGAGGTGTAAAAATTGGTTTTTCAAACAGAACCGGTTTGAAACTAAACCTAAACCGGTTTGGTCAACAAAAGTAAAATCCGTTTTGGTATCAAACCGATTCGGTTTGAAACCGGTTTGAGAGTGAGGTAAACCGAATCGGTTTGACAGGTTTTGACCAGTTTAAATCTGTTTCAAACCGGTTTAAAACCTATTTTTGAGGGGTTTGGACGGTTCGGTTTGGATTAAACCGGTTTCAAACAAACGGTTTGAACAAGTTTCAAACGGATCTAACAATCGATTTGGATCAATTTGAAAACCAGTTTAAAACCCTAAACCGGTTTTTTATGCAATTCTAGGCTGGACACACTGTAGCCTTCCTTGAAGTTTAAAAGGGATAGAATTAAATTGTCTTACTTTAAGCCCGATGGAGGATGTGATTTCTTTGTACTAGGGCCTATTTCATGGTATAAATCCAAATGGCCCTTCTTGCCTTTCAAAAAAAAATCCAAATGGCCCTTCTCAATTTAACTTTTGAGTAAACTTCACTTTTGTCCTTTGTGGTTTGGTCAAAATAACGGTTTTGATCCATTAGTTTAATTTTGACATTTTTGCTCCATGTGGTATGTAGTATGTCTCAATTAACTCCAACCCACTAACACCGTTAGTTTTTTCTGTTAAAAGAAAGGGTATTTTAGACTTTTTACATTTAAGGACTAATTCTGTAATATACTTAAATTAATAAAAGGACTAGATGTGTAATTTACATAAATATGTAATCTACCCACCCCCACCCTCTGCCACCACCAACCACCTCCTACAACCACCACCAACCACCTCCTACAACCACCACTACCAACTAAAATCAAATGATCATTAACAGTTGACCGATAAACCGAAAAGCAAATGACTATTAACATACCCATTATTCATACTGAAACTATATACACATCTGCAATTGTATCACAATCATCTTCTTGATAGAAAGAACAAGATCCATCCAAATATAAAAATATCATAAAAAAATTTTAAAAAATTATATAAAAATGTATTACTGTTCTCCAAATGTGTTTTCTCCACTGTATGTCACATACAAGAAACCTTCTTCATCCTTCATCGAATATAATTGCATGTTAAGGGCGTTTTCTCACATAAACAAATTGACTAACAGTCAAATCGGCTCGAACAAGGTACCTGTAGTTTTCTCACACCCCCCATCTCACCAAACCCTAACTCTTGCCAGATCCGTTTCGATTTTGGTTTTGGGGGTGAACGGATTCTCAGATCCGGTTCGATTTAGCTTCATTTTGGTTTGATTTAGGTTCGTTTTTGTTTGATTTGACAGAGGCGGTGATGGTGAGGTGGGTTCTTGGTGCAAGGAGAGAAGTAGCAGAGGGATGGTGGCTGGTAGCCGGTGACCGATGATAGTGGGGGTGGTTAGATGATGATGAGATGACTTTTGTAGGTGACAGGATGATTTTTGAAGATGAAGTGGTGGTGGTAGGGGGAGGGGGAGGGAGAGGTGGTGGCCGACGACACTAGTCTGGGTGGTTCCGGTGACGACGATGGTCGATGATGGTAGTGGTAGTGTGTAACACCTGGCACAAAAATGTCCAAGAAATGCTAAGGTTAGAAACTATAAGGACTGGTGTATCTAAAATACCAAAGTCTAAGGTTAAAAGTGAAAATTCTAAAAATAGACAGATATCGGACCGACATCCCCTTTCATATCGGTCTGAAGCAAAACATGGTCAGACATCAGACCGATATCCATTCTCATAACGGTCCACAATTGAACGTTGAGTCGGTTATCGGACCGACATCAGTTCATAACGGTCCGACAACCTCCTCTCAGCCTCAATTTGTGGTGATGACACGTTTCCAATGACTCAACCCTAATGATGGGACGTGAGTCTAGATGTCGGACCGACATGGTCCACATATCGTGTCACACCCCAACCGACGGCGGAAACGTCGGGGAATGAAGCGTGCAGACTGTTCATTGCTCATGGTTTGCTAATGTTTGAATAATTAATAATTGTTTTCATTGCAAATAGATAAGTTCAATCAAAACACAAACAATCCACAAAACATAAATGTAAATTACATCAATTAAGCTAGTTTAATTAAATTCTAGGTCCAAAGTCCTATGTGTAGCATATCTTGATCACTTCAAACATTAGTACCTGAAACATGGTTAAAACAGGGTCAACTAGAAAGTTGGTGAGAGTACATAGGTTTAATCGTGTGATAGCAAAATACGTGTTGTGTGCATACAGTTCAATACAAACATGACAATTAAGGCATTTATGGAGAGAAAAACATCGTGTGACCTATACAATCAAACCTTTGTAACTTGCACTCAAAATTTGTGTTGTCAGTAACAGTCACCCTACCTGGGTGGGTTTGTCAGACTCAATAGATCTACCACTGTTTACTGTCGGCTGTTAGTTAATGATTGTACATGAAGAGCATAATAATTGGTCTACAAAATGTACTCAAGCACAAAGCGCAAAACTGTAAACATGCATAGGATGGAACTGTATATGTGTATAATTGAAAACATGTAAATAGAACGCATGTTCCACCCCAAAACGTTTGTAAAATAGAGTAAAAGAGGGGCTATGTAACTCACGTGTTATGTAGCGTGTAGGTTGCACAAGCAAATGGAAAACAGCGGTGTGCTGTAGATTGCTAAGTTCGACCTAATGAACAATGTATATGTGTTATTGATTTGCGTTATTTAATGACGGAAGTGAATTTGTCATTCTTAAACGTGTAGGGTTTGTCTTAAAAAAATAATTATTTAAACTGTTATTTATTTATCAAATTAACAGAATAAACATAAAAATAAAGATTCTGTTTAAGGGATGAGCACGACCGTGCTTGTATATGACACGACCGCGTCCGGCACGTACGCGACCGCGCTTGGTCGGTAATGTGCCCGTGGTTGGTCAGAAGTCAAAACAAGAGTCTGGTCCTGAGACACGACCGCGTCCGCATCCGGCACGACCGCGCCTAGGGTTTTGACTAGGTCAGGACTTGGTTTGATCGGTAAACACGACCGGGCCTCTTACGGGGCACGACTGTGCTTGGTCAGGCACGACCGCGCTCGTAGGATAGCGCGACCGTGTCTGGTCAATTCCAGAAGCAATTCGCCTGATTCTTGTAATAAAACAGATTAGAAACTTAGGGTTTTCATTGGTATGATGATTGCGAATCCAATCACATTATTTAATTAGATTTATAATGCGTTTAACTTGTAGTTCGATTAAAACCATTTAATACTAAAAACTTAGATTCAATTGGTTTAACCGTGTATTACTCTACCGAATTGATTTAGGGCTTTCGTTTGGAATGAAGAAACGAAGCAATTGAACTATTACTTACCTTGGTTTGATTGGGCAACAATTGCAGGCGGCTACGAGGAAGACTCGCGGCTTTTTCTTGATCGACAGAGTATTAGAGGTGTTGTTCCGATGATTTTAGGGTTGCGATAGGTTTATAGAAATCGTGCGAAGGTATTATAATGGTTTGATTCGTCAAATCCTGTCTTAATTATGAGATTTGATTTAAAAAGGAAGGTTTGGTCGAAGTCGTGAGGATTCGGTCGATCAGACGTGTATTTGGTCGTGTTTTAGTCTCAATTCGTCGAATAGCTTCTTCTACAAGTCCCGCGATTTCTAAACTCGTTTGAAACCTATGTTTGGAAAAGATTTGTGTCGGTTTGACTTTTACGGAGTCAAACTGTAAACGAGGCGCGACCGTGCTTAATGATAAGCACGACCGTGGTCATGACTTAAGTGCGACCGTGCCTAAGACTAGGCGCGACCGTGCTTGTGTTGGTTTTTTGGAAGATTCAAGACTAGTCCTTGTAGTTTTGTAATATTGATGTTGTTTTGAGTTTTGGTCAAGTTTAGGTCAAGTTTGGTCCTCGAGGTTTGTAAGATTGTTTTCGTTAATATTGTATTATAATGAACGCGTGTATGCTTGTAAGTGTATATGAACAATAAATGTAAGGTTGAAATCTTTTATTGCACGGCATAAAATACACAGGAAAAACATGAAAATCAGAAAGGTTACAGTATCCCCATGTTGAGGGAATTTCGTCCCGAAATTCAACTGGTTGAGGCTACTGCTTCAGCAAAAAGATGTGGGTACTTGAGCTTCATTTGGTCTTCTCGTTCCCAACTAAACTCGGGTCCTCGTTTAGATTCCCAACGAATCTTGACAATAGGAATACGGCTGCGCTTGAGTTGTTTTATCTCGCGATCCATAATCTCGACTGGTTTTTCAACGAAGTGCATCGTTTCATCAATGCGCACATCGTCAAGAGGTATATGAAGGTTTTCATCAGCAAGACACTTCTTGAGGTTGGACACATGAAATGTAGGATGTATGCTGCCAAGTGATGGAGGTAACTCGAGCTTGTAAGCCACTTTCCCAATCCTTTCAAGGATCTTGAATGGACCCACATAGCGAGGTGCTAGCTTGCCTTTCTTCCCAAAACGGATCACCCCCTTCCAAGGAGACACCTTTAGAAGTACAAGATCACCAACTTGGAATTCCAAGGGTTTGCGTCGTTTGTCGGCATAGCTCTTTTGCCGACTCCTCGCAACTCGAATGTTGTCACGGATTTGGATAATCTTGTCGGAGGTTTCTTGAATTAACTCGGGACCGGTGATTTGTGCTTCACCAATCTCGTTCCAACAGATGGGAGAACGACACTTACGACCATAGAGAGCTTCAAACGGAGCCATGTCGATGCTGGTGTGGTAACTATTGTTGTAGGAAAATTTGATAAGTGTCAAATGTGAATCCCAATTACCACCAAAGTCGATGACACATGCTCTCAGCATGTCTTCCAGGGTTTGGATTGTTCGCTCGGTCTGACCATCAGTTTGGGGATGGTAGGCCGTGCTCAAATCCAATCGTGTACCAAGTGCCTTTTGGAGAGATTTCCAAAACCGAGAAGTGAAACGAGCATCTCTATCGGAGATTATGTTCAAAGGAACACCGTGACGACTCACGATCTCGTCAATGTAAATTCGAGCCAATTTCTCGACCTTATAGTCTTCACGGATAGGCAAGAAGTGTGCGGACTTAGTGAGACGGTCAATGATCACCCAGATGCTGTCATAACCGCTCGAAGTGCGAGGGAGTTTAGTGATGAAATCCATAGCTAGATTCTCCCATTTCCACACGGGGATTTCCGGTTGTTCAAGTAACCCAGAAGGACGTTGATGCTCAGCTTTGACTTTAGAACATGTGAGACATTTTGCTACAAACAAAGCAATGTCTTTCTTCATACCGGGCCACCAATATTGTGGACGAAGATTTTGGTACATTTTATCCGCACCAGGATGGATAGAATATCGAGACTTGTGTGCTTCGGTCATGATGAATGCTCGGAGATCGTTACGATCGGGAACCCAAAGACGATTTAGAAAATAAAGCAAGCCATTGGTCTTAGTCTCTAATTGGAATTCAGCACCACAAGACATTTCCTCATACATATTGCCCTCGGTAACCGAGACATGTTGAGCTTCTAGAATACGAACTTGAATATCGGAATGGATCTTGACACTTTGAAGTATGACATGTTCCTTGCGGCTTAGTGCATCGGCTACAACATTAGCCTTGCCGGGATGATAACGAATCTCGCAATCGTAATCGTTGAGGAGTTCAACCCAACGTCGTTGTCTCATGTTGAGTTCCTTTTGGTTAAAGATATGTTGGAGGCTTTTGTGGTCGGTGAACACCACACATTTCGTGCCATAGATATAATGTCTCCAAATCTTCAACGCAAATATGACAGCACCCAACTCCAGATCATGCGTCGTATAATTCTTCTCATGGATTTTGAGTTGTCTTGATGCATAAGCGATCACCTTGCCTCGTTGCATGAGAACGCAACCAAGACCTTGGTTTGAAGCATCACAGTAAACAACTAGATCATCTTCACCTTCAGGAAGGGTGAGGATAGGAGCATTGCACAACTTTCGCTTGAGAATTTGAAAGGCTTCTTCTTGTTTCGGTCCCCACTCATAGGGTTTACCTTTTTGGGTTAAGGCAGTGAGGGGAACAGCGATCTTGGAGAAATTAGAGATGAACCTTCGATAGTAACCTGCTAAGCCGAGAAACGAACGAACTTCGGTAGGGGTTTTAGGAGCTTTCCAATTCTTAACAGCTTCAATTTTGGCGGGGTCAACATGAATTCCCTTTTCATTGACAACGTGACCCAAGAATTGAACTTCTTTTAGCCAAAATTCACATTTGGAGAACTTGGCGTATAGCTGTTCGGTTTTCAAGAGATCCAAAATCAACCTAAGGTGTTGTTCATGATCTTCCTTAGTTCTTGAATAGATCAAGATGTCATCAATGAACACGATAACAAATTTATCAAGGTATGGTTTGCACATGCGATTCATGAAGTCCATGAAGACAGCAGGTGCATTGGTTAGCCCAAAAGGCATAACCATGAACTCGTAGTGACCATATCTCGTTCGGAAGGCAGTCTTGGGAATATCCTCCTCTTGCACACGGAGTTGATGATAACCAGATCGAAGATCAATCTTCGAGAAGTAGGTAGAACCTTGGAGTTGATCGAAGAGGTCGTCAATCCTAGGTAAAGGGTAGCGGTTTTTGATTGTAAGCTTGTTGAGTTCTCGATAGTCAATACACATGCGAAATGAACCATCCTTCTTTTTAACAAACAAGACTGGTGCACCCCACGGTGAATGACTCGGCCGTATGAAACCTTTGTCGGAGAGTTCTTGAAGTTGACTTGCAAGTTCTTGCATCTCGGAAGGTGCAAGCCGGTATGGAGCTTTAGCCACCGGGTTTGCTCCAGGTACAAGATCGATGCGAAATTCCACTTGCCGAACAGGTGGGAGACCGGGCAAGTCATCAGGAAAGACTTCGGGAAAATCCCGAACGATGGGGATGTCTTGTACACTCCTCTTTTTGATTTCTTTTTGGATAACATTGGCTAGGAAAACCATGTACTTCTTTCGTATGTACTTTTGGACGGTAATGCATGACATTAGTTTGAGTCCTTTGCAAGGTTTCTCACCAAGGACCGTCAACGTTTCGCCGGGTGGGAGTGGTATACGGATGCATTTTTCAAAGCACATGACTTCGGCGTGGTGCTTCGACAACCAATCCATACCTATGATGACGTCAAAACTTCCTAATGGCATTGGTATGAGGTTGATTGGAAAGGTGTGTTTATTTAGTTCTAGGGAGCAATCATAAATGATGGTGTCAATTGTAACGGTGTTACCATCGGCTACCTCAACGGTAAAGGTTTTCTCTAGTTTAGACCGGGTTTTTGCAAGTAACGGTTCGAAGTCTAGTGACACAAAACTTTTATCGGCTCCGGTATCAAATAGTATAGAAGCATAATGATTATTCATAAGGAACGTACCGTTAACCACATCAGTGTTGGCATGAGCCTCATTGGCGTTGATGTTGAAAGCACGCCCACGAGCTCCGCCTTGGTTAACATTGATCAGTCTTGGGCACTGGTTACGGAAGTG
Organism: Smallanthus sonchifolius; assembly: GCA_023525975.1. Taxonomy (NCBI): domain Eukaryota; kingdom Viridiplantae; phylum Streptophyta; class Magnoliopsida; order Asterales; family Asteraceae; genus Smallanthus; species Smallanthus sonchifolius. The sequence goes on from CM042023.1 coordinate 45,863,614, forward strand.
GTTCGGGTCACCACATTCGAAGCAAGCACGTCCATTTGCAATGGCGGGGATGGCTTGGTTAGTTGCTTGATGATTGGCTTGATTTGCTGGGTTGGTTTGGTTGGCAAGTGCCTTGGCTCGACAAATATTGGCTGTGTGGCCATGTTTCCCGCAGTGGTTGCAAAGGCGACAAGGTATGTTTGGAGGGTGATGGTAGTTGCAGGTGTTGCAAAGTGGGTAGCTGCCCCCATAGGGCTTCTTTGCTGGGTTTTGAGCCATGGGTGCAACTTGATTTACTGGAGCAGCCGGAGTGATTACAGCACAGTTCTTGACCTTTCTCTTCCTAGTATTGCGGTACGGTTCAGTTTGGACTTCTTTGACATGAGCGGGAGGTGTTGTTGTTTCAGAAACTTTCTTGGCACCCTTTCTTGTAAGTGTACCCGCTTTAAAATGATTGTCAGTAAGTGTGGCTGACAAGCGGATAGCATCCTCCAGAGTAGCAGGATTTCCTCCTACCACAGTATCTTGAATTTGTCTAGGTAGACCACCAATGTACTTTTCAATACACCTAGACAGAGGTGTAACCATGTGTGGCACAAGTAGACTCAGCTCGTGAAAACGGGTGGTGTATGCTAAGCTTTCACCACTATCTTGAGCAAGATCCCAAAATTCCGCTTCTAGCTTTTTCATCTCATTTCGAGGACAGAATTCCTCAGTCATGATCCTCTTCAACTCATCCCACGGTAGTGCCACTGCTACATCCACTCCCCTAGTCCTTTTCTCACCATTCCACCAAGTAAGCGCCCTTTTTTGAAAGACACTAGTAGCATGACGAGTACGGAGGTTGTCGGGACAATCGCTATTGAGAAAAGTGCTCTCAATGCTTTCGAACCATTGAAGGAGTCCCGTGGCTCCTTCGCTGCCATAGAATTTGAGGGGATTACAGGAGTTGAAGTGTTTGAAGGTGCATTGTGGCGGGTTGGCACCACCACCACCTCCAGTAGCAGCACTTCCACTGGCATGGCCATTATTGTTGTTGTTGGCTTGGGTAATTTGGTTCACCAGCTGTGTGAGTAAAGCAGCCAGGTCAGTGTTATTGCTGTTGTCACGACGGGGAGGCATTCTACAGATTTAGACACAATAAGAGTTGTGAGATTTTCTTGGATTAAATAGAAGAATAAATAGATGCAAGTAGTTCATAGTTTGGATTGTACTCAAATAATGGCATAATCACTCGAGTACTATGACATATTAAGGTTAATTTAAACTCAGATAATTATCAAGGAGACGTGCTTTAGCCTATAAGTAAACACTCATCCCGGGAATTCCCAGGAAAGCATACGGGTCCCTCGGTTGGTTGGGATTTATACGAAATGCTTTCCTAGACAGAAAACCCAGAATACAGGTGTCACTCTTCCAGATTGCACGTGTCCTTTAACAATTAAGCAAAGTCTAAAAACCTTAACGGGTGTAAAAGAAAATTTTATAGACCCAAGTCTAAGAATTTGATTCAGGTTATGTTGATGATGACATGGAAGCAGGCATGAAGGATATGTGGTTTAGGATATGGGTAGGGATATTGTTTATTTAAGTTGTTATTCATATATACATATAAAACATGTAGCATATATCATATAGCATGTAGCACATAGCATGTAAATCATGAAGCATGGCATAAGTGGGTATCCTAAAGTTATAGTCTAGGTCAAAGGTGTCTAATAACCTAATTCCCTATAACCAAGGCTCTGATACCAATCTGTCACTCCCCAACCGACGGCAGAAACGTCGGGGCGTGAAGCGTGCAGACTGTTCATTGCTCATGGTTTGCTAATGTTTGAATAATTAATAATTGTTTTCATTGCAAATAGATAAGTTCAATCAAAACACAAACAATCCACAAAACATAAATGTAAATTACATCAATTAAGCTAGTTTAATTAAATTCTAGGTCCAAAGTCCTATGTGTAGCATATCTTGATCACTTCAAACATTAGTACCTGAAACATGGTTAAAACAGGGTCAACTAGAAAGTTGGTGAGAGTACATAGGTTTAATCGTGTGATAGCAAAATACGTGTTGTGTGCATACAGTTCAATACAAACATGACAATTAAGGCATTTATGGAGAGAAAAACATCGTGTGACCTATACAATCAAACCTTTGTAACTTGCACTCAAAATTTGTGTTGTCAGTAACAGTCACCCTACCTGGGTGGGTTTGTCAGACTCAATAGATCTACCACTGTTTACTGTCGGCTGTTAGTTAATGATTGTACATGAAGAGCATAATAATTGGTCTACAAAATGTACTCAAGCACAAAGCGCAAAACTGTAAACATGCATAGGATGGAACTGTATATGTGTATAATTGAAAACATGTAAATAGAACGCATGTTCCACCCCAAAACGTTTGTAAAATAGAGTAAAAGAGGGGCTATGTAACTCACGTGTTATGTAGCGTGTAGGTTGCACAAGCAAATGGAAAACAGCGGTGTGCTGTAGATTGCTAAGTTCGACCTAATGAACAATGTATATGTGTTATTGATTTGCGTTATTTAATGACGGAAGTGAATTTGTCATTCTTAAACGTGTAGGGTTTGTCTTAAAAAAATAATTATTTAAACTGTTATTTATTTATCAAATTAACAGAATAAACATAAAAATAAAGATTCTGTTTAAGGGATGAGCACGACCGTGCTTGTATATGACACGACCGCGTCCGGCACGTACGCGACCGCGCTTGGTCGGTAATGTGCCCGTGGTTGGTCAGAAGTCAAAACAAGAGTCTGGTCCTGAGACACGACCGCGTCCGCATCCGGCACGATTCAATTGGTTTAACCGTGTATTACTCTACCGAATTGATTTAGGGCTTTCGTTTGGAATGAAGAAACGAAGCAAATGAACTATTACTTACCTTGGTTTGATTGGGCAACAATTGCAGGCGGCTACGAGGAAGACTCGCGGCTTTTTCTTGATCGACAGAGTATTAGAGGTGTTGTTCCGATGATTTTAGGGTTGCGATAGGTTTATAGAAATCGTGCGAAGGTATTATAATGGTTTGATTCGTCTGATCCTGTCTTAATTATGAGATTTGATTTAAAAAGGAAGGTTTGGTCGAAGTCGCGAGGATTCGGTCGATCAGACGTGTATTTGATCGTGTTTTAGTCTCAATTCGTCAAATAGCTTCTTCTACAAGTCCCGCGATTTCTAAACTCGTTTGAAACCTATTTTTGGAAAAGATTTGTGTCGGTTTGACTTTTACGGAGTCAAACTGTAAACGAGGCGCGACCGTGCTTAATGATAAGCACGACCGTGGTCATGACACAAGCGCGACCGTGCCTAGGACTAGGCGAGACCGTGCTTGTGTTGGTTTTTTGGAAGATTAAAGACTAGTCCTTGTAGTTTTGTAATATTGATGTTGTTTTGAGTTTTGGTCAAGTTTAGGTCAAGTTTGGTCCTCGAGGTTTGTAAGATTGTTTTCGTTAATATTGTATTATAATGAACGCGTGTATGCTTGTAAGTGTATATGAACAATAAATGTAAGGTTGAAATCTTTTATTGCACGGCATAAAATACACAGGAAAAAACATGAAAATCAGAAAGGTTACATATCGGTCTGACATGCACCAAAAACATGTGCGGTCCAATCAGATTGAAACGTGTAGGGCTGACGCATGCATAGACGGATTTCGGACCGACATCCCTTTGATAACGGTCCGACATGGTCTCAAAACTCAGCCTATAAATAGTTTATCGATCGCTGTCGAATTTCTTCATCCACAAACGTTTCTAACTCTCAAAACTTGCTCCAAAAGATTCCTAGCCCACTCCCGACGATCCCGATCCAGCTCCCGCTCTTGTTAGCACCCGTTTTAAGAAGAAACGCTGGTAGAAGTGTTGATACGCTAGAGAAATCAAGTTAAGAAGCTAATTCTATAAGCTTTCAACTTAGATGCTCATTCCTATAAACAAGGTGAATGGTTTATCTCTTTCAAAACTTGTGTCAAACATTTACATTTACGAAAATGGCCAAATAAAGGTTAAGGGAATAATGCTCAACGTTCTTTTATGTGGAAGCATTCAAGCCATTGGTATACGTAAAACTTGCAAGGGATACCCGGGACTCGTGTGAAATTCCTGGATTGTGGCTGGTGCTTATCTTATAACAAATTCAGAGGCGTAGACCTATCCGTTGTTATAAGCTATGATGCCAGTGTATACTGTGGTGTGATTGAATAGGACGGGCTTGCTGAATGTGTGGATTGTACATAAAGTTGTGATTATGAAATTAATACTTGTTTGTTCCAAATGATTTTATGTCAAGATAATTGTATTCACCGGCGTTCGCGCTGACGTTTTATTTTCAAAATGTTTTCAGGTAATGAATAAAATGTGAAAGAAAAGGGGATATGGGCAAACATAAGATCTGACCCAGAAAATGTGAAGGGTAGACATGAGATCTGAGCCGATGGATTGTGAAGGACAGACATAAGATCTAACCCGATGGAAAGAAAAGTATAAAGTGCATGTTGGATTCTCAGGCCTCATGCATAGAAAATCCTGAAAAGAAAAGAGGAGATAGGACTGAGGGAATGATCAACCTCGGATAGTACTATTTTCCGTGGCTTGAACTTGTCTATAAAAGATAAGAGATGTATTGATTTCAAACTCGGTATTGTAATTAAACTAAAAAGGGTATTTAAATCCCTATGTTATGAAATAAATACAAGGCTTTTGTTTTCCAACTGGGTTTTGATATTTACACTTACAACCCTCGAGGTTGAAAGAATTATGAAACGATCCTTGTGAAAAAGGCATCCGTTGTGTTTTATAAAAACTCTGAAATCAAAGCAGGTACCAATCGTTTGTCGCACACGTCCAGGGGGTGCCTGAGGCGAGGTGTGACAGGGTTGGTATCAGAGCCACAAGTTTAAGCGAATTAGATACATGGATTTAGTATCTAAGCTTCAACCATAAGTTACATGATGCTTTAGAATTAAGATAAGAAAACAAGGTAACCTTCTGACCGGTATGTAGTTATCTGACAAACGGAATGTTCTGTCTAAGGAAAGAGTGGTGTATAAATCTCTGCTAGACCTGTCACTCTTACCTGTGAATATCTCTGTTGGAGGTACTACTTTGGAAAGATAACCATCCTTGTAGACCTTTAGTTAAGATAAGGATACTTGCCTTAATATCTAAGTCTTGACCAAAAATAAGAAAAGTACTAATGCTTTAAGATTGCAGATGTTTGGAGATAATTCTGTTCCTGTCTATTATTACCCCAATCATCTAATTAAACAAGAATCCCCGGAATACCATCCACTGGGTTCACAAATGAATCCTATTTCGTCACCCTACTATAACGATGATCCATTTGCTATATTCCCGGATAACCCCTCTCTAAACATCATTCCCAGTCCCATAATACCTCAAGCCAATGGATGAATGCTGGATCAGATTTCAGCAATTGGAATACTGCTAAAGCTGAATCTAGTTATACTCAGCAGAATATGTCAACAGAAGTAGATCCATCTGAAGAATCTCATCATTACGAACCTGCTTCTGAAAACCCTGAAGACTACCCATTTTATAATAATCTTGAATCTCCTGTCATGTACGATCCTTATATGTTTTCTGAACCAGTCTATCATGGTCCTTTTGAAACGTATTTCCAAGCTCCTTCGGAATATCAAAATGCTTATAATGATATTATGGTTGGACTTCGTGAACCTCCACCTAAATACGGTTATGAGCATAGTATGCCTTCCTCTCCTATTGAGTGCATAGATTGTTCATTACACCAAACGGACGAGGTAACAAGGGAGAAAATCATGGACAAAGCAAGAACCAAATTTTATGGACAACATGTCTATGAATATTGAGAAAGCCTGACGACTCTTTGAGAAGAGCTGATGAAAGATTAAAAATCGATATATTGTATTTTATTTCGTTGTAATATATTTTAATAAATCTCGTTTTGTTCATTTTTTACAGAATGGTTGGAAAAGGCAAAGGTCCTAGCTTTCTTCATAAATTTGCGCCAGCTAATTATTTCGAACGTAAAACGAATGAAACTACAATAAAAAGTAATGAGGAAACTGAAAACTCTACTTTCAGAAGTCTCGGAGAAATAGGAAACCCTAGTGTTCCCTATAATCCTTCTATAAGTTTTCATTTTGCTGCTACTGCTAGAAGCTATAATATCATTCCAATCTACTCACATAATTTTCATGAAGGATACGCTGAAATGCCTTATGAAAATAAATGTGATCCCGAAGAAGAAGAACGAGTTGATTCTAACAAACTTTACGTTCCATACTGTGAGACTGTTCCTTTCCCTTCTCCTCATATAAATGAGAATGCACCAGGAGTGAAAGGGAACAAATGTTGTTAAATCGATTAGCTAAACTTGAACGAGAAAATGATGAAGTTGAAGCTAGGAATGCTTTGTTGGTTCAAGCTCTTGAAGAAAAGAATTTTAGAAATTTCTAGAAACAATGATCCTTATATGTACTATTTTCTTGTATATATATATATATATTTCATCAATAAAAGTTCTATTTTAATTCCAATCTTATTTCTCTTATAGCATGTCTAAACAAACTGGACCTTCTTATAATACGAGAGGAAAAAGGAAACAGGCAGTGGTTGAAAATGTTGTTGAAATCCCTGAGTCTCGTAAATAACTTCAGAAACTGATTGCGGAAGGAACCAAGGATTCTCTTCCAATGATCTTTACCGAAATGGAAAAGAGACAAGCAGATAAGCTATCTGTTCAGCCGTCAATTCCAAAATTTATCCATTCTCAACCTTTGACACAACATACTGGAACTATAACTCAATCCAAACCCGTTACTCTCAAACCAGAGGGTTCTGCTACTCATCCAAGCAGGAAGATTGAAAGAGAGAAGTATTACCATAATTCTTCTGAAGATGAAGGGATGGGTAATAATTATGGTCATATAGAGAAGAAGAAGAAGATAGTCGGTTGTACTTATAAAATGTTCTAGGATTGCAAACCTATAACTTTTTTCTGGAAAAGGAGGAATAGCCACATTGAGGTGGATTGAAAAGACTGAATCTATGCTTTCCATAAGCAAATGCGCTGAGGAAGATAAAGTTCTTGGCAGCCACAATGTTGTTCCACCATTCGACTAAACTCCTTGAGTATGCTCGAATAGTTCCTCATCTTGCTACCTCTGAATCTAATCTGATAAAAAGATACATTTGGGGATTGATCGGAGAAATCCGTGACATGGTTAAGGTTGCCAATTGTGAAAACCTTGACGATTCTATGGATGTGGGAGCCTCCTTGACCAGTAGTCTAATTAGAAATCAAGAGAAGGGAAGAAAGAAGAAGTAAGCACTATCTTTATGGAGTCAAATTCACTATATTCACTGATCATAAAAGCCTAAAGTATATATTCAGTCAGAAAGAGCTGAATATGAGGCAAAAGCATTGGATGGACTTAATGATTATGATTGCGATATTTGTTATCATGAAGGCAAAGCTAATGTTGTAGCCGATGCCTTGAGCAGAAAAGAACATAAGAAACCTAAACGAGTTCGTGCTTTAAGACTCGATCTCCAAATCTGTAACACCCAGATTTTCAAAACTACCAATTAAAACTTTTTAAAACGACGCGGAAGCGGTCCCAATTACAACATTTAACGTCTCTACCCATTTTCATTTTACAAACACGTATTAACTGTAGGTCCTCATGGCCCTTCTACGGATCGTTCTCGTGATAAGACGTGTCGTTAACTCGGAGTGCGGAATCCAACGAATCAACGATTGCATACACAAAAGACAATATAGACAATCAAGTAAATAAACTTCACGCTTGTATTCCAATTCTCAATAGAGTTTATAGACTCAATCATTCAATTCTGTTTTCTTTTTAATCGATCTACTCAAACTGACTCTGTAATCCTATTTATAGACATCTGACCTGCATTAGGCGAACTTAACAAGTTCGCCTCTAACAGACTAAGCGAACTTAACAAGTTCTCCTCAGATAGACTTAAGCGAACTTAACAAGTTCGCCTCTGTTAGACTAGGCGAACTTAAAAAGTTCGCCTCTAGCATAACTTGTATAAAAACACTTAGAACATTATTACATACAAAAACATAAAGACATTAGATCTAAACTATTACAAAGCTTTTGTCATTACAAACTATGTCCTAACAGACTCCCCCTTGACAATAGCTTGATCTTCAGTCTTCTGTCTTTATGATGAGCTCTTCCAATTATCCGGCAATCTGCTTCCTGCATGCACTCCATATCTTCTACATATCTCCAATACTCGCTTGTACTGCAATCCTTGTTCTTTCCATTCATTAGTGAACATAATTTCATTCTTTCTCAGCGTTCTCTGATCCTTCTTTGAAAAATTGATAAGATTCATTGCATCATAGAAACATACAATGACCTTATTATCTTTGTCTTCAATCCTTGCTTCACCAGTATTAACATCGACATACCACCATTTCATATTACCAAGGAAATCTTGAGGAATCTTCTTCAATGGTATCCTTTGTACAGCACGTACTGGTTTGAATTTGTACTTCTAGGTCACTTTCCCAGTCTTTTGATCTATATTCTTCACTCTCTTTCCTTTTTGAGGCTTTAGCATTTCATACTTCCCCGAACCACCTTCTCTCTTGATCAGATTTGCTATCATATTAGCTAATCCAAATTTGGATCTATTAATAAGTGGTTTTGAAGCTAGACCATTCATTTCACACCTTGGCAAGGTATTGAAATACTTGATTCTCACCTTTAAGTACTGAACACCATCAGATATTTTAATAGCAAATAGTTTTATGTCATTATCGTAAAACCAACTTATGACTCTTCCTACACACCTCTCTTTATTCACATAGTTTTCTTTCTGAGCAGGTTGTGCTTGAGACTTGGGTAGCACCTTCATCCGGCTATTCACCACTTCTTTCCACTGTTCTCTGGTCATACCTGTATTTCTGTACATCACAGGTTCTTCATTCACCTTTGGAGACTCAGTGTGAGTAGTATTAGCTTCAGCATCTGTATTGGATTGAATGTTTTCATCATCAATATCAATCTTAGAATCAGCAGTATCTTCAGGCAGTGTGATGTCTTCAAATGAGTCCATAGAATCTGTTGCTCCTTCATAGTTAAACTTAGGAATAACATCATATTGGATGAAGTTATAAGGGACATTAAGACCATCACAGCCTTCATAAATCACTTTGCCTTAACTTTTCTCTATCTCTATCTCCACTATCTCTCCTTCTTCTATTTCATTTTCAGACACATCATCTTCTATGTCATTGAATATATCATCAATATCATCAAGACAAGCTATCTTTTCAGCTTCTTCCTCCTCAAACTCTGCAAAGAACTCCAATAATAAGATTTCTTCGTCATTAACTCCAGAAGTATCTTTGTTTCCATCAATGGATTGTGATGTCGACTCCCCCCTGAACTTTAGAAATAGGATTAACGTCAGCGTATTGACGATCACCCTCAATATTACTAGAAGGATCATTGTCTTCATCATCATGTCTTTGAATAGACTCAATGTGACATGCATCACGTATCCTTAACTCCCCCTGAGCGTCAAGAAGCTCAACAAGCTTGGATACTAATGCCTGCATAGCAGCAATCTGCGTAGCTTGAGTCTGAATCACCAGCTGACATTGAGTATCAGTAGATACAAGAGTATCCACCTGAGTTTGTAACGCAAGCACTTGAGATTCAAGGAAAGTAATCCAATCAGAATCAGAAGGCTTAGAAGGACCAGCTGAAGATTGAGGAACTGAAGTACTGGGAGTAGGAATAACCACTGGAGGAACAAGAGTGAGAACTAGAGATTGTTCTTTAGAACCAGGAGGTGTGACAATCAAGGAAACAGAGCATCCTCCACACCTTGTGAAGATTGAGCAGCAGTAATTGAAGCAGCCATAAGTTTTTGAACTTTAGGATCCAGATTAAAATCACTATCAGAACTCTCATCTACTAATGTTCTCTTTCCAAGTACTTATCCGGAAGGAGGATCCCGAACAGACTTACGTCGTCGTCTTTTTGCTGTAGATTTAAGGCATTTACCAGCATTAGCCAATGGTATACGAGCAAACCTTTCATAATGATCTGAGGAGAAATCTCTAGACTCATCAGAATCGGTTTCTTCAGAAATAGGTAAGATTGTATCACTTGTGCTAGAACTTGACTCATTCTCAGTCATCACATTCCCTTCAGCTTCATGAATGGGTGAGTTCACAGCGTCATCAACAAAGTCATCCATATTAATCCCTAGATCTTGTTCATGTTCATGAACGACTTCTTCTAGAACAGGCTCATTAACAGGTATATCAACCGGAGCTTGTGGAATTGGAACTTGTACTTGAATAGGAATTTGTTGTTGTATGGGAACTTGTTGTTGTGGAACTTGTACTTGTGGAATAGGTTATTATGGTTGTTGTTGTTGTTGAACATTTTGACCTCGTACTTGAGCTAATTCATCAGGATGAAACCAGTTGTCATTTGGTGGTTCAACATAATCAGGATTGATTAAGTGACCAAACAATGGAGCATTAACAGGAATCAATGCTTGATTATGTTGTTTCACTTTAGTGCAATCTGTAATCAATGCTTGATTATGTTGTTTCACTTTAGTGCAATCTGTAAGATACGCTTGGACATCGGTGTTGAATTTAACTAATCGGATGTTGTGGGAGATCAGGAAGAATATTATTCAGAATCATCAGGATAAACCTAGGATACATCAAAAATCCTTGACCTTCAGCAGGTGTTATTTGCATAACCATCTCCCGATAGATATATCTTACAAAATTGAATCGTTTGTTCAGCGTCAAAGCTACCATTGCAGCTTGAAGAGCAGTCTTTAAGTCATCTATACCAGCTTTATTAGGAAAGAGACATTGAACAATCACATGCATGAAGTATCTCCATTCACCCACCAAACCACCTTTACGTGCTTGTGTATCATTCTGTCGTCCACGGTAACCCATCCTCTGAAAGCATCCCATGATCAAAGGATTAGGATATGATATAGGATCATCAGCAGCACCACCTAATGCAAGAGCAGCACGAATAGTTTCTTCAGATATAGCAATCTCCGTATTGTTGACAGTGGCCCGAAGAACATGAGGTTCTACGTCAGTATCTGAATGAACTGTGTCCCAAAACTGTTGAATATACACCAGACTGATGTATGGATCGGCAGATAATGCGACACGAAGTCATGAGCGATTCAGAAATCCTATAATCCCTTGAAAGTTTACAGCCTCTGATATGTTAGGATCTAACAATGCCACCTGGTTGTGCTTGTATTCGACACAATGAGCCATCTGAAAAATATTTGGACAACAAACATATTAGACAAATAGCCAATACAAACAACACGAAAAACAATTTTGAAACAAAAACAAAACAAACAACCAAACAAAAAATAAAAAAAAAATCTTTTTAAAAAAAATTTCAAACACAAAAAAATTTTACAAGTCAAAAAACTCTTCTGACCCCTAGGCGAACTTAATAAGTTCGCTTAGTGTTTCAAGAAGTTCACCTAGATAAGTTCGCCTGAACTGTCTGTCATTTCAAATTCAATCTCAGAAATCAAAACTCTTTCAATCCGTGTAGAAATCATGAATTAACCATTGTAAACCAATCGATTAGTACTACAAAGTCAAAAACAATGAACAATTTCATGATTTAAGGCAGATAGAACAACATTTAGGTCAAAACCGTCAAATGATGCAAACCGAGACAAAAACCTCGTTTATCTCACGATTTAACGGACGAAAATCAATGAAATTACCTTAGTTATGTTCGCAAATCAATTTCGAACCAGAATGTATCGATTAACCACCCAACAACCACTTAATTTGAAATTTCAAAAAAAAATTTGAACAAGTTCAGTCAAGTTCGCTTGATTAAGAAGAAGATGAAGTGAATAAGTTCGCCTGGATAAACCCATATACAGATTAAGTTCGCTTAAGTTAGGCGAACTTGTTAAGTTCGCTTAACAAGCCCTAGGCGAACATAATAAGTTCGCTCCACCAAATTCAGGCGAACATATTATGTTCGCTTCTCCAGATTTAGGCGAACTTAATTCCTTCAACATTTCCCTTGAACAAATTTTTACCTATTTTCAATCCGTCACTTCTTGAACTTCCGTCAGCAGTATGTATTTGATCCAATCCCGAACAATTTAATAAAAGATTAAAATTTTCATGGAAAATAAAAACAAAATCTTTTTGAATTTTATCTATACAAACGGAATCACATATTTTTGGATTTTTATCTGTACAAACGGAAACACATATTTTTGGATTTTTATCTGTATAAACTGAAATCACATATTTTTGAATGAACATCATGAGTAAGAAGATCATATCAGTATCTGAGTAGTTCATCACACATTTTAGCAATAACCAAGTGTAACCTATGATATGAAACAATCCAACTCATCTTGTACTCTATGTATCTTTTTCAGTATTTATAAATCATTCAATTTGAAAAATATTTGAAATGATACGCGATAAATTTCAAAGTAAATGAAATCAGGTTATGAAATGCTCTTTTATTTATACCGAATTTGGAATATAAAGCATGAATTCTTAAATTTGTCAATATTATATTATTTGAAACTATAAGCGTTTATTCTCCAAATTCACGTGATTTAGTACCATTTAGATGAAAAACATCGTGTACCCCACATATATGCCAAACAGAAATATAATTTGCACTATCTTCAAAACATATACAGTTTATTTTAAGATTAGATCAATTTCCAAGATGAAATTATCTCATTTAGCACAAGAATAAAAGCAGATCCCAAAGGATATAAGAATCATGATGATTCAGAATCAGAAGATTCTAATGAATTGGCTGTATAATGAGAATCAACAGATTCAGGTATGAGGATCCAACTATTATCTGGACAAGATTCAATAAAGTCAGACTAGATGATGTATCTAACTGATCCAAGGGCAAATATATGTTTCAACAGATTTTGAAAGCATATCTTAGTTCAACAATACATTGCATGTTTTTCTGGCCATGGGCAGTAATGTGAACTGAAATAGATTTGTGCTAAAGATATAATTCGATATTGGTCTCATGAAATTCTTTAAAACCATATATTCTTTATCTGATAATGAACTTTTACACACACACCCAGGCATATAATGGATTCAAATCACAGATGTAATCATATCATATTTAATTTTCACACTACTATTAGTTTCAAAACGCTTCTAGTCTATTGACAATTCAAGTTTCAAAACTCATACACAAATTTGAAAAACAGATTACCAAGATTAGAGCATTCATAACTCTATCATTTCTCATTTATGCAGACTTTGAAATTTAGATCAAATCAACTCAGTTTAATCAATCATATATCAAAGGTCTACTAAGGTCGTGTGAAATGAACTAATCACTGATGCACTATCATTTCTTCTCTAACTTCAAATGATGTCAAATTTTATATTTTTCAATTTGTTTTGACATTTTATAAATTAAGAACTTTTTGACTGAAAATTTTAAAATGCAGAAATGTAATAAGGCAATAACAGAAGTTAAAAACAAAATTTTCCATGAAAATCTGATTTTGAAAAACTTTTATTCGGGATTGATTATACCTATCATTTTGAATAGAAATTCAAACCTGGTACGATCAAATGCCTTGGTAAACAAATCAGCAAAATTATCATCAGTGTGAACCTTTACCAGATCAATCAACCTTTTCTCTGCACAATCACAAATAAAATGATATCTAATCTCAATGTGCTTTGTTTTACTATGCTTAACAGGATTATTAGTTATAGACATTGTAGCATTATTATCAATAAGCATAGGGGTTCCTGTGAAATTCAAACTGTAATCTCTTAATTGTTGTTGTATCCACAGGATCTGTGAACAACAACTCGCAGCAGCGATGTATTCTGCTTTGCATGTAGAAATGGAGACTGTGGTTTGCTTTTTGCATTGCCGGGAAACAAGTCTATTACCCAAGAACTGGCAACCACCTGTTGTAGATTTCCTGTCCAAACAACAACCCCCAAAATCAGAATCAGTATAAGCATTGAAATCAAAGTTAGAACCACGTGGATACCATAGTCCCAATCTTTGTTTTACTTTCAAATAACGAAAGATTCTTTTTACGGCTATTAAGTGAGATTCTTTTGGTTTTTCCTGGAATCTGGAATAGATGCACACAACGAACATTATATCTTGCCTTGAAGTGGTTAAGTACATGAGAGATCGAATCATTGCTCTGTAAAGTCGACAATCCACATCTTTTCCATCCGGGTCAGAATTCAACTTATGATTGACCGGAATCGGAGTATCATATGGGGTACAATCCTCCATCTTGAACCGGCTCAAGATGTCTTTGACATACTTGGACTGATGAATAAAGAAACCATCTTCCTTTTGATTTACTTGTAAACCTAAGAAAAACGATAACTTTCCCATAGCAGACATTTCAAACTTCGACTTCATTACACTCTCAAAATCTTTGCATAACCCTTCATTTGTTGAGCCAAAAATAATATCGTCCACATATATCTGCACCAGTAGGTAATCTCCCCCTGATTTCTTTATGAATAAGGTCGAGTCAATCTTGCCACGAACAAAATCATTTGTCAAAAGATGTGCGGACAATGTTTCATACCACGCTCGAGGAGCCTGATGAAGACCATAGAGGACCTTATCAAGCTTGAAAACCATATTTGGATTAAGTGGATCTTCAAACCCCGGCGGCTGGCAAACATAAACTTCCTCCTTGACCTTTCCATATAAAAACGCATTTTTCACATCCAATTGAAACACCTTAAAACCTTTATAAGAAGTAAAATCTAGAAACCGCCGTATAGCTTCAAGCCTCGCAACAGGCGCATAAACCTCGGTGTATTCAATTCCTTCTTGTTGATTGAAGCCCTGGACAACTAATCTTGCCTTGTTTCTTACCACGACACCTCGATCGTCTTTCTTACATTTAAACACCCATTTAGTACCAATCGGAAATACACCCTTCGGAAGAGCTACAAGATTCCAAACCTTAAGTTTGTCAAACTGAGCAAGTTCTTCCTGCATAGCCTCTATCCAATTGTTATCATTTAAAGCCATTTCAACATTTTTGGGTTCGACCTGAGAAATAAAACATGAATGTTAGCAATCATCAAGAACACCAGAATCTTTATTACATGTATACAAACAAGTATTGTCTACAAGAGAACGTGTTTTCACTCCATCCTGAAAATTTCCGATTATATTTGTCACTGGATGATCTTTGAGTTCCTTGATGGAAGCGACCTCAGGAACCTGTAACACTTCAACACGAGTCGTATCAGATTGATAAGACAAATCATGATTAATTGGAATTTCCGAGTCTAAATTTGTAGGAATCTCCTCCGTATCCTGTGTCGAAGGTAATGGATCATCCCCCAACAAAGGATCAGCAGAAGAATCTTGAAAAATAACATTGTCTTCCTCACTCTCTGAATCTTGTGGTCCCGAACAAGAAGCAACATTAGGATCGGGAGCAGAAGTAGATGGAACCGATGAATGTGGAACTGTATTTGGTAGAAAGCCATTGTGCTGTGCATCCTGACATGAATCATAGAGAACAGCAGCTTCATCAGGAGAAATATCAGAAGGTAAATGAAAAGACTTGAATAAATTTTCATAATCAAATGCCCAATCTGGTCCAATCGCCATTTGAGGTAAAGACCGATTTGAACAGTCAATATGGAACCATTCTTCAACTTGGCGCGTTTATTTGTTATAAACCCTCTTGGTAGTCAAATTGGCAACATACCCTAGAAAAATCCCTCAATAGCCTTAGTACTGAATTTTGTTAGGACATCTCGAACTTTCAACAGGGTGCAAGGATTACCAAAAGATAGTAAATAATCCAGATTCGGCTTTCGATTATTCAGCAACTCGTAGCAAGTCTTGTTGTGTCGCTTGACGGTCAAGACCTTGTTCAAAACGTGACACGCAGTATTCACAACTTCAGCCCAAAAGGTAACTGGAAGCTTAGAATCTGCAAGCATCATGCGTGCCATTTCAACCAACGTCATGTTCTTTCGTTCAGCAACACCGTTTTGTTGAGGAACATATGGCGCACTGAATTCATGATGAATTCCCTTTTATAGACAGAATAAGCCCATCTTGCTATTCTTAAACTCGCTGCCATTGTCACTCCTAATTATTCTGACCTTCAGATTGAACAAATTCTTCAAACCCAGGATTAAGTATTGTACCAAATCAGTGGTTTCAGCTTTAGAAGAAAGAAACTTAACCCATGAAAATCTAGAGAAATCATCTGTTACTACCAAACAATATGATTTTCCACCAATGCTCCTGATACTAATCGGACCGAACAAATCCATATGCAGCAGCTCCAAAGGAGTTACGATAGAATTCTTCGATTTAGATTTGTGTGATTTCTTCCGTTGTTTCCCCTTCTTGCAAGCAATACAATCATCAGGAACTGAGAATTTCATCTTCGGAATACCAAGAACCAGATCATTCTTAACAATATAGTTCATCTTCCGATAGTTGATGTGAGCTAGCTTCCTGTGCCACAAAATAGAATCCGATTCCGACGCCTTGGAGAGTAAACATGTAGGAATTGAATCCGTTGTAGTAGCAAAAATCATGTCAAGGACATACGTGTCATTTCTCCTTGAGGCCTTCATGAGAATCCATTCGTCAGGAATAACAAAACCAGGTTTCAAGATATAACACTCAGCATCATTGAAATGGAACGAAAACTACTTGTCACAAACTTGTGATACACTCAAAAGATTGTGTTCAAGCTGCTCCACGTAATTCACCTTCTCAAATTTGACTTTATCATTCTTTAAAGTTCCCTGTCCAGTTATGTACCCACCTTTATTCCCCGCAAAAGCGACATAACCTCCATCAATATTTTTAACATCTTCAAGCAATCTAATATTCCCTGTCATATGTCGAGAGCAACCACTATCCACATACCATGTATTGTTGATAGTCCTCCTTGGTTGTCCCTACATAAACAACCAAAATCAGTTAGAAATAGGAACCCATGCCATTGTGGTCTTGGGTCGTCCAGATTGATCAAAATACACAACTTCTAGTAATTCACAATCAATGTTATCATTAACCTTTGGAATAGAAGTTTTACCAACAGACTTTTTCAAAGAAGACAATTTTTGATTATTTTGAAAAACATTATTTGATATTTTATTACCAGATTCAGATGTTTCCAAAATTTTTCTTCAATTTTTTGTTTCGTCTTCTCCTTTGTGGTCTAGACAATTTTACTTCAGATTGAGAATCTTTTGAAATTCTAACATGAGGAATCTCAAGTTTCTCTTGACACACAAGTGATTTAGAGTTCAATTTATCCTGCTGTTTAAATCCAGAGGATTTAACAAAAGATCGACAGGACATATTTTGCTCCAAACTAAATGATGACTTTCTCTCATCTGTTCTTTTCAGAATCTTCACCACTTTTGGTTGTGAAGGAACAGTCTTCAATTTGCCCTGGTTCTTATAAGGACAATTGACCAGAATGTGACCAGCTTCGTTGCAATGAAAACAATCTCTTATTTCTTTATAAGTTCTAAAGTAAGAAGAATTTTTTGAGTTTGAGGAGCCATCAGAAGAATAAGATTCAGAAGATTTTCTAGAACTTTTTACTGTCTTCTTTGGAACATAAACTTGTGTAGGCACCTTTGATGAATGCACCTTTTGATGACCAGCAGCGACAAACCCACTTGACTGTAAAATTGGGGACAGCTTAGGTGTAACAATTTTCACCTCATCAGGTTCAGTCAGAATACATCTATCACGGGTAACAGTTTTTACAACTGTTGGTTCATCAAGTTTCACCTCTTTTGGAATACCTTCAACCTTTTTCTCATCAAATTCCTCGTCCTCAGAATCAGATTCATAAACCATATCCTCACCAGTTACCGGGTTCACTTTCAATACTGTTTTTGGATCTATTTCCTCTTCATGTATGATTTTAGGTTCAACCACATAATTTGCATTAAACGGTGAAGGAACAAATCCAATCCCAGCAACCCGTTTAGTAGGATCAGCATTTGAATTAAAATAATCCAAAACAAAAGAAGAATTTGTAAAATTTTCCAACTTTCTATGAAGTTTGATCACCTCAGACTCTTTGTCAGAAATTTCTTTATTCTTTTGAGCAACAACTTCATTTCGTTTTTCTTTTTCAGCATAAGCCATATCCAGATGATAACCTTGTTCTTTATATTTCAACCCCAGAGAATTTAAGTCTCTTTTCAAAGACTCAATTCTATCGATGCACAATTTATCGTTATCTTTCAGTTTCTGATTAACAGAATGCATCGATTTCATATCACAAATCAAGTTTGTGTTATCATCCATGACCTTTTGCAATTTATCTTTAACAGTAATGCAGTTAGAACAGTAAATATGACAAACAAAGTCTTTTACCTTTGACGGATCAGACATGTCTGCCATGAAAACTTTGGCAATGGGAATATTCTCTGAATCAGCACCATCTGAAGCATTTTGTGTTAGAACAATATCATCTTCAACAACACATGATGCAACATCAGAATCAATATTCCGCTCTTGTTCTATCTCTTCATCAACAATCTGCACACTTTCACCATCACTCGAACCATCACTTGAACTCTCACTCGAACCATCACTTGAACCATCATCATCAGCCACCTCTTCTGATTTTTCAGAATGAATTTTTGCTACAAAGGCATGACTTACAGCACCCACTAAATCTTCCAGATGAATACCCCAGTCATAGTTCTCATCATTTTGTGTTTCCAATGCCGATGATGCAGATGCATGATTTGAATTTCCAGATGAACCATGTGATTGATTATGATTATTCTGAAAATTATTCTGCTTCTTCTGAGAATCAAACTCAACCTTTTGCTTCACACACTCTTTAGCAAAGTGACCATACTCTTGACAGTTATAACAACGCACTTTGGTTTTATCAAATCCTATGCGTGATCGACTATTAGATCCAATATACTTTCTGCCAGTTTTCTTCAAGAAATCCTTTGCTTGACGCATCAACATGGCCATATTCCATTGGATGTTCATTTCTTCCAGATCAACAGGGTCAATCTGTCTGAAATCTTCTTCAATAACCCAGGATCATGAATTTTCCCTCCAATAAAATTCTCATATGAAGCCATGAATGAGGAAAACGTAGCTAGATATTCATCAGCAACCTTTTGATTTATATGAGACCCAGAAGATGTAGAAGCTGTTGTCGCAGAAAAACCAGAATGACTAGAATGACCAGAATGAACAGGAACTCCAGAACACTGATCATTAGAAGAATCTTGAGCATCGCCAGAAAAGAATGCAACTCCTGTACCAGTTTTACCAGAAGTCTTGGCAAAATACATTGAAGGATCCTGGATATGCTCCATGTTAGTCTCCTTCTTCTTCATATTCAGGTCATGCGATTGAATCTTTCCAAGAACTTCTTCAAGAGACATGGTTTTGTACTTAATATTTTCTTTGATGGAAACCGTATACACGTCAAATTTTGATGGTAATGCCTCCAAGAACTTATCATTAATTTCTTCAGTTTCATACACCACAGAAGCACTCGACAGTTCACTAAGCAGATGATAGAATATGGTAGCAAGATCATCCAAGGATTCATTTTGAAAATGTTTGAAGACCAAGAATTGCTTCTTCAATAGCTCTTTTATACTCTTCTTTACATCCAAACTGCCTTCACATCTTTTCTGTAATGCTTCCCACAGTTGTTGAGAAGACTTGAATTGTTTGAAACTGTGATATATTTCCTTCGGAAGAGTCATCGAAATACTTGCCATCACTTTCTTTTCCCTATCAAACAACAACTTTTTTTCAGTCGTTAACGCAGACACCGGCTTTGGAACATTATCCTGTTCCATCCATGAATAAGTCGGATGCGTATAACTTTCTAAAATAGGAATCCATAGACTAGTGTCGGTAAAAGATACGAACTGATCAAACCTATCTTTCCAATTAGAATAATAAGCAAGATTCAACAGCTTCGGTGGTTTTTGAGATGCACCAATCTCATTATCATAATTGAACATATTCGTTACTTGTACCATATTTGTCATTTTGCTAAAAAATTTCACAAGTGTTGAACACTTACTACCCTTAGGCGAAGATAATAAGTTCGCTTTTGTGATACTCAAGCGAACTTAATATGAAGCGAACTTAATAAGTTCGCTTAAACCAGAAATCAGAAAATCTAATTAAGTTCGCCTAAAAATAAGTTCGCTTAATTTGAGAGAAGCGAACTTGACAAGTTCGCCTGCACACGAAATCAGCAAGTTCGCTTGCTTCAGCAGATTAAAACTCAAGAACAGTTCAAACAGAAACCGCGAACCAAGAATCACCAAAAAAACTTCATAATTCACAGATTTGAAGGAATTATTCAAAATCAAACCGTAGGATTGTGTAATTTCTCAATTAGAACTTTTCTAACGGATCAATTTCTTCAAAATCCTCTTCAAAAACACCAAATCAGAACCAAATTAAGCTTGAAAACTCCATGGAAATGAAAATGTCAAAGATGATGAGTTTCTTGTCAATTTGTATACAAAACCGTCTAGAATCACCAAGAATCACGAGCAATAGCTCTGATACCACTTGTAGGTCCTCATGGCACTTCTATGGATCGTTCTCGTGATAAGACGTGTCGTTAAATCGTAGTGCGGAATCCAACGAATCAACAATTGCATACACAAAAGACAAATAGACAATCAAGTAAATAAACTTCACGCTTGTATTCCAATTCTCAATAGAGTTTACAGACTCAATCGTTCAATTCTGTTTTCTTTTTAATCGATCTACTCAAACTGACTCTGTAAACCTATTTATAGACATCTGACCTGCATTAGGCGAACTTAACAAGTTCGCCTCTTACAGACTAAGCGAACTTAACAAGTTCGCCTCAGATAGACTTAAGCGAACTTAACAAGTTCGCCTCTGTTTTCGCCTCTAGCATAACTTGTATAATAACACTTAGAACTTTATTACATACAAAAACATAAAGACATTAGATCTAAACTATTACAAAGCTTTTGTCATTACAAACTATGTCCTAACATTAACTACTATAATTCCACAAAAGTAGTTTTAACAAGACTTAACCACAAAAAAGTTATCCACAACTTTTAATGACTCCAAAATGTTTGTAAATTCCCCCACGAGATGTCTAAACAAAACAAAAACCACAACGTCATGAGAATCCAAATCCACGAGAAGCGAAACCCGAGATCACTCCGGAGCTTTACCTACAAGAAAACACCACAATACAACCATTAGTAATGATATATGATACTCCAACGCCCCCCACAAGTCTTTAAAAGAACAAATAACCCAAATGACAAAATTCAGCACTTGGGCATAAGGTTACTCCATTTAATTTTATTGGTGTATGGTAGTGCGTAAAGCAGTAGTTTAGGGCATAAGGTTACTCCCTCACCTGCACAAACATGATTTTTGCAGTTTTTTGGCCTTTTCAACCAACAACCTCAATCCCTTTGGTCTTTAAACCGCAAAACGTACCTAATAACATCTATAAATCACCCACGTGTACTAACATATATTTGTTAGTTTTTCATCCCCAAACCCGAGTACCACTACTCATTTCTCACTCGATAAGAGTTTACCAACAAGTTCTATCAATTCGTTAGTTTAAGTATGTTACAACCTACGACTTTAGACATATAACAACCCATACACATCTTATGTTCTACCATTCATTTAACTTGACATATCCACATGTCTAACGAGAGACCCACCTCTCGCTTTCTCACATGGAGTATTTACTCCATGTCGACCCATGAAGTATTCACACTTCAAGTCACTCGTGAAGTACTTGACTTCACTTTCACACGTGAAGTACTACCACCCGTGAGGTATCCACACTTCATGTAATCAATCAATTTACTGCTTTACCACCAACGGTTGAATTTTACCATATTAAGTCCATTTTAGTTTAATGTTACCACATGCTACAATATAGTTGACTCTTGACCACATTGAGTCATTTACACCATTTAACCACATATGCACAATCAAGTTTTACTATTAACCACATAGTCTAATTACACATATCTAACACATTTTCACATTCGAGTTTGACTATTAATCACATAGTCTAATTACACATATCTACCACATTTGCACATTCGAGTTTGACTATTAATCACATAGTCTAATTACACCAATTTCAACATAATAGTTTGACCCTATACCACTAAGGTCAATATACATCAATTTCACAATTATCCACAATGGTTTGACTTATACCACATTAAGTCAATTTTATATCAATTTCAACATTATGCACAATGGTTTGACTTATTACACATTAAGTCAATTTACATCAAACATCTCATTCTATACTTTAGTTTAATTATATAGAACATTAGTCAACTACACCTATTTACCACCTTATGTTTGACTATTTACCACATTAGTCAACTACACCACTTTTACCACATTATGTTTGACTATTTACCACATTAGTCAACTACACCACTTTTACCACCTCATGTTTGACTATTTACCATATTAGTCAACTATACCACTTTTACCACATTAATTTGACTATTTATCACATTAGTCAACTACACTACTTTAACCACATTATGTTTGACTATTTCCCACATTAGTCAACTACACCACTTTCACCACATTAGTCAACTACACCACTTTTACCACATTAGTTTGACTATTTACCACATTAGTCAACTACACTACTTTTACCACATTATGTTTGACTATTTACCATATTATTCAACTACACCTCTTTTACCATATTAGTTTGACTATTTACCACATTAGTCAACTACTATACTTTTACCACATTATGTTTGACTATTTACCACATTAGCCAAAATCAACATACTACATGTAAAGAGAATTTAGCACATTATCTACTTACATATAAACTACTTATCAACTACTAAGTAAGTGCAAAGCACTTACCTTTGCCTAAGATGATCTCGCTTGATCCTCCAAGCTAGCTTTATTACTACTTGATCACCTATACAACCCAAATGACCCGTTTGACCCATTTATCAAACTTTCAATCCACCAATCCACCAATCCACCATTTCCAATTGAGGTCTAACACCCACCCTAGACCTTATAGATTAAACCCATTCTAAACTTGATTAATTACACCTTAAACAAGTTTTAACCTCCCTACACAATCATTCACCCATTTTGATTTGGGTTTTAACCAAAATTCCACAATTTCATCAACTCATAATTCACCATTTCCAATTGAGTTTTCTACTTGAAAATGTGTTTATATAACAGCATAAACACTTATTCATACTCAATTAATCAATACAACACCCCAATTGTAAAACCCTTAATTTAGGTCTTAAGAACCCTAATTTTGAAATCATCAAATTGATTAGGTTTCTTACATAATAATGTGTCTTTTAACACCAAAGATACTTATCAACCACCAAATTATCATTTAAATATCATCATATTGAAAACCCCTAAATTTCCCTAAAGAACCCTAGTTCTTAATTCACCAAATTGGATGTTTAGATGATGTTATCTACCTTTCATTACCACTAACCAAGCAAGATAACAAGTTATCTCTCAATATTTCAACCCAATGCAGCCCAAAACTAGGTTCACCCAAAACCCACCTAGAATTTCATTAATGGAGGTTCTAGAGATGGAAGAGGTATTTACTTGAAGCCTAGATGAAGATAAACACCCTCCATTCAACTGATTTCACAACCAAATCTTCAAAATCAGTTCTTCGCTCCTTCCCTTCTTTCTCCTTGCTTGATCACGCCACCACACACACACAAAGTGTGTTTTGCATGACACCCGTCCCTTACAAATCTGAATTTTTAGAATTAACACAATAGCCCCTTGTACTTCTAGTTTTGGTCCTTTTTGCTAAAAAGTCAAGTTTGCTCAAATGCAACTAACACCTCCACTTTTATTTTATTTAATTACACCCCTTATAATATGAAAACATATTATAATAATAACGTGAAAGTTGGTTCGTTAAAAAATCGATCTTATCACTCGTATTAAGGAATCTAAAAAGTTTGCCTTACAAGAACCAAACCTCGAGAAAGAAGGTTTGGGAGGCATGATCGACCAATTGGTCAAAGGTAACGATGATATTCTTAGAATGAAGAAGAGAATATTGATTCCTATCTATGGAAATGTACGTGAAGAGATTCTCGAATAAGCTCTTAAATCTAAGTTTACGATGCATACTCGAAGCGATAAAATGTACAAAAAAGCTAAAAGCGAATTATTAGTGGATGGAATGAAGAAACATGGATTTCATTACTAAACTTCCCGTATTCGACCACGTTTGATCCTCCCGCCTTTAAGGCTTCATGTGATTCTTTAAAGTACCGCCTCAATGCTCCTATCTTCCTTGAAGGAAGATTGGCACAATATTATGGAAAGCTTTAGCCGTCCTCCACTAAATAGATGCTTTCCATTTCTCCCGACTATTCCAAAGTTCATCCCCATCCTCGAGGTGATACCCACTTAGACTCCTTCATGCACGAGTCTTCAAATCAACTTATGTCTACAAGTTTCGCCTATTAAGATATGTTTTCCCCTAGTCATCCTCGACCGTGTAGTAATAAGTTTGTAGGTGTTCTACCTACTTGTAGGCCTGTAATCTTACTCTTTAAGGCCCTACCTCTTCCTATGTGTATATTAATTTCCCCCACATAATCATTTATGTACAAACATATAATATATATAAATATACACATATAACCACCTTTACTTACTCATTGTCGGTGTTTATCATCATATAGTTATCATAAAAGTATTCGCACATGTTACATAAAGAATCAAACTAGCCAGGCATGATTGATAATTTAATATGCCCAATTACATTCACTATCTCCATATAACGAATCCCATAACAACTTTCCACACAATTAGATCACATTGGACACCAATTAAAACAAACAACACATAATCAATACTAACCTCGCCCTTTTAGCTCCGTGTCTCGGTCACGCCATAATTGGATTCTCATTTCTCCGACCATATCAAGAGCATTATAGGTTTGAGTTTGGTGTCTCGCAAACCAAATCCCTCAAACCATTGCTCTGATACCAAGTTGTAACACCCAGATTTTCAAAACCACTAATTAAACTTTTTAAAGCGACGCGAAAGCGGTCCCAATTACAACATTTAACGTATCCACACATTTTCATTTTACAAACACATATTAACTACTCTAATTCCACAAAAGTAGTTTAATAAGACTTAACCACAAAAAGTTATCCACAACTTTTAATGACTCCAAAATGTTTATAAATTCCCCCACGAGATGTCTAAACAAAACAAAAACCACAGCACCATGAGAATCCAAATCCACGAGAAGCGAAACCCGAGATCACTCTGGAGCTTTACCTACAAGAAAACACCACAATACAACCATTAGTAATGATATATGATACTCCAACGCCCCCCACAAGTCTTTAAAAGAACAAATAACCCAAATGACAAATTCAAGCACTTGGGCATAAGGTAGGGCATAAGGATACTCCATTTAATTTTATTGGCGTAAGGCAGTAGTTTAGGGCGTAAGGTTACTCGCTCCCCTACACAAACATGATTTTTGCAGTTTTTTGTCCTTTCCAACCAACAACCTCAATCCCCTTTGGTCTTTAAACCACAAAAATCACCTAATAACATCTATAAATCACCCACATGTACTAACATATATTTGTTAGTTTTTCATCGCCAAACCCGAGTACCACTACTCGTTTCTCACTCGATAAGATTTTAACAAGTCTATCAATTCGATAGTTTAGGTATATTCCAACCTACAACTTTAGACATATAACAACCCATACACATCTTATTTTCTACCATTCATTTAACTTGACATATCCACGTCTAACGAGAGATCCACCTCTCATTTTCTCACATGGAGTATTTAACTCCATGCCGACCCATGAAGTATCCACACTTCAAGTCACACGTGAAGTATTTGACTTCACTTTCACCCGTGAAGTACTTGGCCTCATTACCACCCGTGAAGTATCCACATTTCATGTAAACACCTCCATAAAGTATCCACACTTCATGTAATCAATCAATTTACTGTTTTATCACCAACGGTTGACTTTTACCTTATTAAGTCCATTTTAGTCTAATGTTACCACATTCTACAATTTAGTTGACTCTTGACCACATTGAGTTATTTACCCCATTTAACCACATATTCCCAATAAAGTTTGACTATTAACCACTTAGTCTAATTACACATATCTATCACATTTGCACATTCAAGTTTGACTATTAATCACATAGTCTAATTACACATATCTACCACATTTGCACATTCGAGTTTGACTATTAATCACATAGTCTAATTACACCTATTTCAACATAATAGTTTGACCCTATACCACTAAGGTTAATATACATCAATTTCACCATTATCCATAATGGTTTGACTTAAACCACATTAAGCTAATTTTATATCAATTTCACCATTATCCACAATGGTTTGACTTATTACACATTAAGTCAATTTAAATCAAACATCTCATTCTATACTTTAGTTTGACTATATACCACATTAGTCAACTACACCTATTTACCACCTTATGTTTGACTATTTACCACATTAGTCAACTACACCACTTTTACCATATTATGTTTGACTATTTACCACATTTGTCAACTACACCACTTTTACCACCTCATGTTTGACTATTTACCACATTAGTCAACTACACCACTTTTACCACATTATGTTTGACTATTTACCACATTAGTGTAACTACACCACTTTTACCACCTCATGTTTGACTATTTACCATATTAGTCAACTACACCACTTTTACCACATTAATTTGACTATTTACCACATTAGTCAACTACACTACTTTAACCACATTATGTTTGACTATTTCCCACATTAGTCAACAACACCACTTTCACCACATTAGTCAACTACACCACTTTTACCACATTAGTTTGACTATTTACCACATTAGTCAACTACACTACTTTTCCCACATTATGTTTGACTATTTACCACATTAGTCAACTACACCACTTTTACCATATTAGTTTGACTATTTACCACATTAGTCAACTACTATACTTTTACCACATTATGTTTTACTATTTACCACATTAGCCAAAATCAACATACAACATGTAAAGAGAATTTAGCACATTATCTACTTACATATAAACTACTTATCCACTACTAATTAAGTGCAAAGCACTTACCTTTGCCAAAGATGATCCCGCTTGATCCTCCAAGCTAGCTTTCATTAATGGAGGTTCTAGAGATGGAAGAGGTATTTACTTGAAGCCTAGATGAAGATAAACACCCTCCATTCAACTGATTTCACAACCAAATCTTCAAAATCAGTTCGTCGCTCCTTCCCCTCTTTCTCCTTGCTTGATCACGCCACCACACACACAAACACACAAAGTGTGTTTTGCGTGACACCCCTCCCTTACAAATCTGAATTTTTAGAATTAACACAACAGCCCCTGTACTTCTAGTTTTGGCCCTTTTTGCTAAAAAGTCAAGTTTGCTCAAATGCAACTAAGACCTCCACTTTTATTTTATTTAATTACACCCCTTATAATATGAAGACATATTATAATAATAACGCAAAATTTGGTTCGTTACAAAATCGATCTTATTACTCGTATTAAGGAATCTAAAAAGCATGCCTTACAAGAACCAAACCTCGAGAAAGAAGGTTTGGGAGGCATGATCGACCAATTGGTCAAAGGTAACGATGATATTCTTAGAATGAATAAGAGAATCTTGATTCCTATCTACGGAAATGTACGTGAAGAGATTCTCGAAGAAGCTCATAAATCTAAAATAAGATGCATCCTGGAAGCGATAAATGTACAAAAACCTAAAAGTCAATTATTGGTGGATAGGAATGAAGAAACACATCACTATTTGTGTTGCAAAATGTTTAACCTGTTCTCAAGTTAAAGCTGAACATCAAAAGTCGTCTAGCTTGTTGCAGCAACTTGAAATTCCTGTCTGAAAATGGGAGATAATAATCATGGATTTCATTACTAAACTTCCCCGAACTAGTTGAGGAAATGATACTATCTGGGTTATCAATGACAGACTTATTAAGTCTGCTCATTTTCTTCCCATGAAATAAACATTTAGTATGGATAAGTTGGCACAATTATACGTTAGTAAAATCGTGTCTTTACACGGTGTGCCACTATCTGTTGTGTCAGATAGAGATAGTAGATTTACTTCTCGATTCTGGCAAAGCTTTCAAAAAGCCCTAGGTACAAAAATAAATCTGAGCACTGCCTATCATCCTCAAACGAACGGGCATAGTGAAAGAACTATTCAAACTCTAGAAGATATGTTAAGGGCTTGTGTTATTGATCTTGAAGGAAGTTGGGATGACCACTTACCTCTAATAGAATTCTCCTATAACAATAGTTATCATACGAGTATACAGTCCGCTCCTTTTGAAGCCTTATATGGTCGTAAATGTCGAATTCCAATCTGTTGGTCTGAAATAGGAGAAAATCAGTTATCTAGGCCCGAAATAGTCCTGGAAACAACTAAGAAAGTGATTCAAATAAAAGATAGATTGAAAGCGGCTCAAGATCGTCAAAAGAGTTATGCTAATAAACGACGAAAGCCGTTAGAATTAAACGTCGGTGATAACGTTCTGTTGAAAGTTTCACCATGGAAAGGCGTTGTAAGATTTTGAAAGACAGGAAAACTAAGTCTTGGATTCGTAGGACCTTTCAAAATCTTGAAACCAATTGGGTCTGTGGCCTATCAACTCGAACTACCAAAAAAAATGAATGGAATACATGATGTATTTCATGTATCAATTTTCCACTACGTGTCGAAAGTTGAGGGGTACCAGATGTACAATAGCATATCTGACTTTAATTTGCTCAGAAGTCTCATCAATTGAAAAGAAGTGCTCCACTCTACACAACCAGCCTTCAACATTGATGGCATTAAACTTCGAAAACTCCATCTTTGTTAAATGTGTATTGTTATTCGACATCCAATTGTTCCTGATGTCAATACCACCACTACTAGAGCTGCATCCATTGGTATGATTCGGTCGAGAGTTGCTTATTAACTGCAAATTCTTGAGAATTTCAGTCATTTGAATAGAATTTTCGGTCAATTGATTCTTTAGGGCTTCTAGATCGGACGAATTCTTTGTAGTGGTTGCCATAATAGCTTCCGGTTCCGTTAAATTCAACCATGTAGCTGCCTCCAATCGTATCAGTGAGTTGCCGTGCTCTTGAATTTTTTGTTCCAGGGTTGCATTGCGCGTCGACATGATTGCACCGGTGAGAATTGCATGTTTAGCACATTATCTACTTACATATAAACCACTTATCTACTACTAAGTAAGTTAAAAACACTTACCTTTGCCAAAGATGATCCCGCTTGATCCTCCAAGCTAGCTTTCATTAATGGATGTTCTAGAGATGGAAGAGGTATTTACTTGAAGCCTAGATGAAGATAAACACCCTCCATTCAACTGATTTCACAAGCAAATCTTCAAAATCAGTTCTTCGCTCCTTCCCCTCTTTCTCCTTGCTTGATCACGCCACCATACACACACACAAAGTGTGTTTTGCGTGACACCCCTCCCTTACAAAGTGTGTTTAGCGACGGCGGACGGTCGTCAATCAAGAGTGCCGAAGGTCGGCATCTCTGATACCACTTGATAAGAGAAAAGAAGAAAACAGAGGGAAATTTCACCAAATCAAGCGTAACCTCTATTAACGAACCGAGCGACCTTATAACAGTCAATTGGTTAAAAGAATACAGAATTACACTTAGGTCCTTGAACTAATGGAAATTACAAACTAAACTATTCTTTATTACAATTAAGTCCGTAGACTTATTAATATCGTAACAATATCACACTGACTACTTTTCAGCTTCAAATGTAGATGAACCTTTAAAACTAAAAAATACTTGCAACCGCTTTATTTTACAAAACACTAGATTAGATGTGTCTAAAAAGGCATAGTAGTGCTTAATTAATTGTGACACATCACCTTTGGAAAGAAGTAGAAACACTTAGTTATATTAGGCGAAGTAGTGCTTAATTAGACTTAAATAACTTTTACAAGCGTGACACATCACCTTTGGGAAGAAGTGAAACTTTAGGTGTTATTTAAGTTAACCATGTTTTCTAATTTAATATCATGACATGCACTAAGTTATAATGCCTACTTAAGCTTGAATAAGTTTACACATGCATTGCATCACCTTTGGACAGAAGTGAAGCTATTAGGCGTTATTCAAATAAGTTTTTAAGGTTTTGAAAACATTTAATTTTAAGGTTGAACAAAACTAAAGCATTTATTAATAGAAAACCCCCTGTTAGCGAGGATCGAACTAATAAGGGTTCACGACTCCATAAGGGTTCATGGCTCCATAAGGGTTCACGACTCATAAGGGTTCACGGCTCATAAAGGCTCATGGCTTAGGTGAAAGTTCATGGCTCATTAAGGGTTCACGGATCAGGTAAGGGTTCACGGTTCATCAAGAGTTCACGGCTCATAAGGGTTCACGGCTCATAATCACAAACCGTGAACTTAAACCGTCAACCTTAGCCGTGAACTTGAACACCCGTGAACTACGATAGCGTGAATCATAAACCGTGAGGTAAAACGTGATGTCTAAACCGTGAAATATGAAATATAACCCGTAAACACAAACCGTGAAGGTTAAGACCCGATAAGGCAGTGCAAAATTTAAGGGATTTGATTATATTTTTGATTTCGAAAATATCTTAGGTGTTAAGTATATCCAAGTTTCATTATTTAAAATGAAG
The DNA here is from genome assembly GCA_023525975.1 of Smallanthus sonchifolius. Taxonomy (NCBI): domain Eukaryota; kingdom Viridiplantae; phylum Streptophyta; class Magnoliopsida; order Asterales; family Asteraceae; genus Smallanthus; species Smallanthus sonchifolius. Next base: position 45,894,496 of record CM042023.1, read on the forward strand.
TTACACAAATTTAGGAAAAATAATCAAAGTTTTAACATATCCCAAATAAAGGGGATTTTATCAAAAATAAAGATGAACATGAAGAACAGTCTATGAACATCAGATAAACTGTTCTTCAATAATATCAGATAAAAACCTGGAATCGAAATCTTGAACATTAATACTAAATAGATTTCAAAAATTTTAACGGATCTCAGTATTAGGAAATCAAAAACGTGATATTTTAATACAACAGAAAACCGTGAACATTAAGTAAAAACGATTTTCCATCAAGTTTTAACAGAACTTTGTTCTCTGATTTTAATTCCAGTGTAGGGAAAGAAACAAGAACCGATTAATCAACATACGCTCTGATACTACATGTTGATCAGTTCTTGTAACTATATAATGGAAAACAATAATATAAACATACCTACTAAGTTCACCAATAATAGGGAAGACATCATAATCTCTGATCTGGATCGGGTTCCCGTTTAGGGTGTACGATTATGATGATATTAGGTGAGTTCGTGAGAGCTCACGGTTTTGGAGAGAGAGAGGGACGATTTAGTGGTGATGGTAATTGAATGATCATTAGTCAATCCCCTCTAATAATTTCTCTATTTATAAGTACACCCAAGGGGAAACCCATTAATGGCTCATTAAGAGTAATTAGGCCCATCAACTAATTACTAGCCATAGGTTAATTAATAAATAAATAATTATATTTGATCATTTAATAATTAGATAAATGATTATAAGAGCCACATATAAAATCGTGTCTTACAGTCAGACCTAAACCCATATCTTCCTCTAGGGCGCTTCGCGTATGAGCATCTGGTTCATGAGCCAAATATGCTGACTGGGAAGTCGTTTACAATTAAAAATAATGTAACTAACAATAGAAGTTAAAGAAATTACCAATAATGTAACTAACAATAGAAGTTATATAGAAGTTAAGGTTTGACTGAAAAAGGGTAGCTCAATCAATTTGAAGTCTAAAGTGATTTCTAAAACTTGAACCTTTTTACAAAAGAAATATTATCATCTATAATCATAATAAATCGAGATACTATAGTAGATTTGATACAAAACAAAAGTAATAACCGTTGGGTTTTCAGTGGTGATCAGTTAAAATTAGTTATTAAAACGGTTGACAATAATTATATTTTATTATTAATTAAACCAGTAATTAATAAACGCAACGGAACAAATCAAAGATTCAACATAAACGAAAAACCCGACATGATCTCAATTACAAAATCATACGAACACGGAATAATATTTATCTACCAATGAGATTAAATATACCTTTGGGTTAAGAGGATAACCGATCGAGACACCAAGGTTCAACGAACGAGTGATATTCACGGAACAAACACGAGGAGCTGGCCGGAAATAGCCGGACGGCGGCGGCTTGGTTAGGGCGGTGGCTGCCGGATCTCGCAAGGAGGGAGGGAGGCGGCTAGGGTGTGTAGGTTATGGAGATTATTCTCCTAATCTCTATGTAATCCCTACTAATTGCTTCCAGGCCCAAAGTCCAATACACAATGTAAAATCTTGAACCCGTTTATGTTTTAATAAGTAATTAAAACATTATATTATTTATAAACTAGTATAAATAATAAAAATCGTCTAACGAATATATAAATATATATTTCGTCTCGTTAATTATCCGTGATCACCATTTAATCACGTTAAGTGGATTTAATGTTCATTGCCCTAGGTGTAACTGTTATGGGTCATAACTCGGTCAGCAGCGTCAATTAATCAGGTTCGTACATCTAATTCCAACAGTCTCCCACTTGGACGGCCTTCGATTAAGTTCCTTAACGCAGACGGCCAGCGGTGCTCTAGCTACAAATGGTTGCCCCTAAAAAGGTATGACACTTTAAAGTCATTAACCAAAACATCTTGTTATTATTAATAATTTACTATTGTAAGACAATAGACTTATGGAAATTATTTTTATTTATCCTTTCTGTAAAAGACATCAATTGAATCAATGAGACATGAATTAGATTCATTCTCATATAGTGCTCAATTATTAGTTTTCTCGATCAAGATTCATAGTGGTCCAATCAAACACATAGTCAGTTTGGGTAAGGCCTTACACCTCACCAGTTTGAATCACGAGGGCGCCACGTTGTCTAGCCGTTACATATCATGTAAGAGTACATAATCCCTTATCGACTACATACAACTCCCACTGAACTTCAGATATGTTCCTAACCAATGCCTTTATGACTGGCAGTTACACGACAGCGGTTGACACTGATTAAAGAACAGTCATTGTTAAACAAAAGTTCTAGTATGCATCTCAGGTCAGTGGATATTAAATGAGTATACCAATATCAAAACATCTTATGATTAAAATCCAAGAAGATGATTTGAAGCGAGTTACATCCAACGTCATCTATGATGAGGTCTGTGAAATTGGAAGTCAACTACTTGAGTCCAAGTTCAAAACAGTCTTAATTCAGAGTCGTTCCCATGATTCTGACCGACTACGGATTATTAAGAATACAAGATTCATGGATTAAACATATTAAAATCAAACACAGTTATAAGATTCAAAGTTGCATTTAACCAGAAAATCAAATTGAATTCAAAAGTATAACTGTTTAAATGTTCATACATCCAAATACTAAATCAAAACATAACGCTAGCAAATCTAAGACCGATAGCATTTCTGTGCTGATCATGCTTCTCCTGAGTCATCGACTTAGTGAATGGGCCCGCTAGGTTTTGATCTGTGTTTTTATCATGATGTCTCCATGTTCCATAATTTCCCATATATAGTGGAACTTTCTTAGAATGTGCTTGGCCTTGTGATGAGATCTATGCTTTTTGGCTTGAGCAATAGCACCTGTGTTATCATAAAACATCTCGATTGGTTCCCAAATGTTTGGAACCACATCGAGGTCGGTTATGAATTTCTTCATCAAAGCAGCTTCCTTTGCAGCATCTGATCCAGCTATATACTCAGATTCGGTGGTTGAATCCGCCACCACACTTTGCTTGGAGCTTTTCCAGGAGATAGCTCATCCGTTTATAGTGAATACGAAACCTGAATGTGAGTGGGAGTCATCTTGGTCACTTTGGAAGTTGGCGTCAGTGTAACATCTTACATTGAGCTCCTCTTCCACTCCTCCAAGTATTAAGAACATATCTTTAGTCCTTCTCAAGTACTTCAGAATGTTCTTGACTGCAGTCCAATGGGCAATGTCAGGACTTTGCTGAAAACGACTGGTCATGCTTAAATCATACGAGACGTCAGGCCTTGTACATAACATAGCATACATGATAGAACTAATCTCCAAAGCATATGGAATTGCTTCTATAGGCTTAGTTTTAATGTCTGTTGAAGGAGATTATGATTTGTTCAATACAGTGCCTTTAGTTATAGGAACACTTCCTTTCTTGGAGTTTTCCATCTTAAAGCGTGCCATCACTTTGTCTATGTATATGCTTTGACTTAGCCCTCGAAGCCGCTTAGATCTAACCTTGTAGATCTTGATTCCTAGAATGTAAGCCGCTTCTCCAAGATCTTTCATTGCAAAACAAGTTCCCAACCAGTGTTTAACTTCGTTAAGCATAGGGATGTTGTTTCCAATGATAAGTATATCATCCACATACAAGATGAGGAATGATATATTGCTCCCACTAGCCTTTCTGTAAACACAAGGCTCATCTTCATTTTTGATAATGTAGATGCATGATATGTCCCTAATCCCTTGTAGTATGTATTTCATCTATGTTTAATGTAACTATTTGATATATTAATGAAATTACATGTTTATCCTTAATGTTTACTCATATATAACGACTGTGTATTAAACGATCTGATAAATATCGATAACGTTGATCAATCGTGCTAATGAAAGGCCCATTCGCACGAATGGATCATGAGAATGATCCATTCGCGCGAATAGATCATGAGAATGATTCATTCGCTAGAATAAGTCATGAGAATGATTCATTTGTACGAATGAACCATTCTGATGATTCATTCTTACGAATGAACCATTCTACTGATTCATTCGGAAGAATGAGTCCATTCACATGGCTCATTCGTACGAATGGCCTCTGCACTATATATATAACTTTCACTTCATGAGCACAAAAGATAGGTGAGACTAACCAGAGCAGAACCAGACTAAGCAACAGAACACACACAAACTCTTTGCACCGGCATTGTCGAATCTCTGTCCGTTGAGAGTTTCTAGGTCTTGTATCCAACTTCTCTACACCAAAGGGTCGATAGAAACCTTCGTTTCGACATCTAATCCGCTCGTTTCTCACGACCCGATCCGTGTCATAGATTGGATTGCCAATCAAATCGGATTCCGCATGATTTGGTTCGGTTAATGTGTTGAATCATTCGATAAAGGTAGATCCCGATCCAACAAAATGGTATCAGAGCCATTGTGCTCTAGATTCAACATAGAAAATCTAATCTTGCTTTTTCTATCTTCTTGAATGTTATAAAGATCACTTGATCGCTGTTTAGCCACGTTCAAAACTTGTGATTATTGCTTTTGAGTGATCTGATCGTTTCAGTTTCCAGATCTGATAAAAGGCTCAATCATTGGTGCTTTTTGGTGCAAAAAAGTCAAACAGCTCTCTGTCGTACGAATGGCTACTATGATGAACTTCATTCGCACGAATGGCTCCTACCATTCGCACGAATAGATCAAGTCTCCTGCTCATTCGTTCAAGCTTCCAATCGCACGAATAGAAAATTCCATTCACACGAATAGAAAATTCCATTCGCACGAACAGAAAATTCCATTCGCACGAATAGACCCATTCGCACAAATTTCTTCTGAATTTTTTTTTTGTGTCGAAAAACTTTTTTTTACCATGTCGGACTTAGCTTTTGTTGCCAGTCAGAACAGCAAAATCCAAAACTTGTTATTAATCGATAATGAAGCTGAAAATGCTAACAAGGCTCCAAAACTCATGACAATGGACGAATATCATCACTGGAAAAACAGGTTTGAGATACACATTAATGGAGTTGATACAAACTTATGGATGATGTTAGAGAATGGATATCAGAAAGTGTTGAGTGAGGATGGAACTCCTGTTTTACCTTCCCTTTTAAGCGAACAACAAAGAAAAGATTATGACTTAGAAAAGAAGGCATATGCTATCCTATCTCAGGCCATATCAAGAGAAATATTTCATCAATTCAGGCAGTTTACATCTTCAAAATCTCTGTGGGATGCCTTAGAACAACGTCACGAAGGAAATGCTTCGTAGAAAGCTATCAATGCTAAGGCCATTAAGAAGGAATTTGATAATTTCATGTATATTGGGAATGAGTCCTTAGATGATCTAATTGAGAGATTCTATCACTTGATGAGTGGATTGCATGCCCATGAGATCAAAATAACGAAAGAGGAAAAGGTTCAATGCATGGCAGATGCGCTACCACCAAAATGGGACTCATTCTTGATGGTTCTCAAACAGAACAATACTCTTGGAACCATTGACATCAATGAATTTCTTCAGAAATTGAGAGAACAAGAGGTGTTGAATAAGTGGAAGCTAAAGAGAGGCGTACAAACTCAGGATCCTTCATTGTACTATTCTACATCAACTCAACAAAATGTTCCTTTGCAGACTGCGTTTGTATCAAACATGTCAAATGTTTCAGCCAGCCAGTCTTCAACAGCTCATGCTTCAGTTTCATCAAGCTCAGTTCCAAAGTAGGGAAATACTGCTAGTACTCCTCCACCAAGCCCCATTAAATTGCAAACAGACAACTTCGACAAGGTTACTATCGAAGTGGCCAAGGAACACATGGCACTGTTGTCTACCGTTATCAATTCATATGACAGTCTTGTTGTTGGACAGGTTGGAAACAGTCATCTGACAGCAGAAGACTATGCTCAGATTGATAAGGATGAAATGGATCGAATTGATATAATGTGGGCTCTTGCAAGTGCAGTCAGAAGAGCGAGAGATTATTTAAAAAGGACAGGAAAAACTCTCGAAGGGAACAAAGACACTACTTATGGTTTTGATCTGTCTGCTGTTGTTTGTTTTAACTGTGGTGAGAAAGGGCATTTTGCTAGGCAATGTGAAAAGCCTAAACAGACTGGAAACCGCAACCCTTTCAACAACCGTCAAAGCCAACCGAAGCCACAAACTCAAAATACAGAAACAAACCTTGTTCCAGTTACTCTTGCACAAGATAAGGGCACTTCAAGTGGAACAAAAGCTATGGTTGTTCAAACAGATGAGACTGTTGATTGGTCTTTTAAATTTGGAGCTGATGGCAGTTCAGGGGATAGAGCTTACATGGCAAAGGCTGTAGAAATCAATGAAGAATCAGATTCTGATGCTGAGAGAGAGATTGCTTCAGAAAGTTCATCAGCTGAAGACGACACATCTTCAAACAGTTCTGGCTTCACAGCTGAGAATGAAGAAAAATCATCTGTCGTCTCTTCAAGTCAATCGACAGCTGATGTGGATGATAACAATTCCTCTTCTGAATCTACCTGTAGCTGTGCTTTTATGGTAAAAACATCCACAGGCATTCAGGTAAATTCTGACAGTTTTGAAAGTGAGTCTAAATCTCAACCGTGTTTAATTTGTGATGAACTTGAAATGAAAGTTGAGGCACTTAAAAGTCACAACACAGACTTAATTACTGATTTAACTGGTTGTCTTGAAGCAAACCATGTTTTAAAGGGAAACGAACTTGCCTTCAAAAACAAAATTGATCTTTTAAACAGGCAAGTTCATGAATTAGAAATCTGTGTTCTCAACAAACAAAATGCCATCACCTTTTATTTAAACATGATTGATGAAACAAAGAAAAAACTGGCGCTTGTCGAATGTGATTATGAAACTTTAAATCAAAAGCTGAAAAGTTATTCAAATGCTTCTTACATTCTTGATTACATGGTTTCACAGCGTCCAGGAAAGAAAAATGCTGGGATGGGGTATAAAAATTGTCCTCCACCTGTGTTGAATACTATGGTAAACACACCGGATGATAACCCAATCACTGACTTTAAGGTCAAAACGCCACTTGTCGTTGATCCAACCGAAAACAAAATTTCTCAACCAAAGGTTAACGATAATGGTGCTTCGACCTCGGAGTCCCAGTGTGTTGATGGAATGGTAGAGGAGTGGGATGAAGACGACGATGAGTGCCCTACTCGTGGTTTGGGACATAAAAACTCGTCTGCTCCACAGAATGACAGCATTGGTATTTCAAAATCTGCTTCTAAAAATGTTTTTAAAATTAAACAAACCAATTGCCGTCCATCTTATCCCACTACTTCTGATCAGAAGAGTCAAGTAACCAAAGCCTCAATCAAAAAGGTTAATTTTGTTAAAGCTGGAGAGTCTGTTCAATCAAACAAGTCACTCTCTTCAGCTGAACTAAAAGAAGCTAAGGCTGGTGGTTCAAAAACTCACCAAAGTGAAAATCAATACAGATCTCCGAGGTTGGTTGAGCGGAGATACTGTTTTGAGTGCGGTACACAAGGACAAGTTGTTGTCAACTGTCCTTATCTTCAGAAGCCAAGTAAAAGAGTTAACCATTTTCCAGAAAATAAACCAAAGTTTTTAAAGTCAAAATCTAACTCTTTTACCCAACAACAAGTGCATCAAAAGAAAGTTAAAAAAAAGATGCATGACTTGTTGGTCTCTGATTCGAGTTCCACACCTGTACAAATCGTTAAGCAATCCACTGTTTACCACAAACAGTCTTTGCACAAACAACATGTGTGGAAAGCAAAATCAGATGATGCTTCTGACGACTGTACTTCAAAGTCAAATGGTTGTTCCAAAAGTCCACATGGACAGTGGATGGATTGTACTGTTGTAGATGAGACTGGGAAACCCAAGACCGTAAAGGCTTAGGTTCCTAACCTAAACTAATTACTTTCCTTCTTGTGTAGGTTGTGCTTTATAATCCTATTAGCAATAATTGGATTATTGATAGTGGGGCATCCAGGCACATGACTGGGAACTTAGCTCTCCTTTTCGACGTCAGAAATATCAAAGGGGGCTATGTTTCATTTGCAGGCGATAAAGGTGGTTTTATCTCAGCTCAGGGAACACTGTCTAATGGAGCTGTCAGTTTTGAGAAGGTCAACTTTGTCAAACAGTTGGATAACAACTTGCTTTCTGTTTCTCAAATCTGTGATAAGGAGTTCAAGGTTCTTTTTGATGACAAGCATTGTTATATCTTGAAAAAGGAGTTTATGATTCCAGAAGACATGGTGATTATGTCTGCTCCAAGAGTGAATGATCTTTATATTCTTGACATGTCACAAGCATCATCCTCAGTGTCCACAGCATCATGTTTTATTTCAAAAGCCACTGAGAAGGATTCTATTTTATGGCACAAAAGAATGGGACATCTCAGTCTCAGAAAAATGAATCATTTGGTGCACAAAAATCTTGTTGAAGGAGTCACTGTGAAAAGTTTTCGTCTTCCTGACTTGTGTGTTTCTTGCAAGAAAGGCAAACAAACCAAGAAATCTCATAAACCCAAATCTCAACATTCCATCACTATACCACTAGAGCTCTTACACATGGACTTGTTTGGTCCTATCAACCAGAAGAGCATTGCTGGAGACTTATATTGTTTGGTTGTGACGGATGAGTATTCGAGATATTCTTGGGTGATGTTCTTGAAAGAAAAATCTGAGACTTTTGAATATGTGGAGATTCTGATTACCAAATTGGAGTCTCTGTATAGGTTAAAGGTTAGGAGGATCCGTTCGGACAATGGTACTGAATTTAAAAATCACCTTATGAAAACTTTCTGTCAAAAACTTGGTATTCACCATGAATTCAGTGCGCCATATGTTCCACAAATGAACGGTGTTGCTGAGAGGAAGAATCGGACCTTGATAGAGGCGGCAAGGACTATGCTCGCTGACTCAAACTTACCCGTGCAGTTCTGGAATGAAGCTATTGCTAATGCGTGTTACACGCTCAACCGGGTTCTAGTTGTCAAGCGTCACGATAAAACTTGATTTGAATTGTTGCATCGACGGAAACCGAACTTACAGTATCTTGAACCGTTCGGCGCTCCATGTACCATGTTAAAAAAAGATGCTCATGGCAAGTTTAACGAGAAAGTAGAGGAAGGTTACTTCTTAGGGTACAGCACTCCCAATAAAAGAGTTTACAACAAAGCTTCTGGGAATGTAGAAGAATGGTACCATGTTGATGTTCAAAAGTATAACTCTCCTGCTGCTGGAAAAGGTCTTCCTTGGATGTTTGATTATGAAGAACTTTTTGCCTCGTTTAATCTTCCTCCAGAATGTTCAGATGAGGAGGTTGCTGTTCAAATGATGTATGATGCTTAAAATGCACCTGATGAATATGTGCAACCTACTCCCTCATCATCTGACATTCCTGAGTCCTCCAAAAACACACAAGTCACACATGATGATGACTCTTCTTCTTCTTCAGAGTATGAGGGTTCTCGACAAGAAATAGACCAGCTGATGGAAGATCCTTCCCATGATGTTGTACAATTAAGTGATGATGTTTCACATTCTGTGGCAATTGAACAGAGTATCACAAACCTTGATCAAACTGTTGAGGTTCCTGCTCATCCTGTGGGTAGGATTGATAGAATTCATCCTCAACAGAACATTATTGGTGATCCCACATCTGGTGTCAAAACTAGGGGTCAGATCAACTCTGGAGTCTACTCAGAAATCATGGAATCTGGTGTGGTCAACGATTGTGCGCATTCATGTTTCGTCTCGCAAATCGAACCACGGTCTATAACAGATGCTTTAAAAGAAGAATCTTGGGTAAATGCAATGCAGGAAGAACTACTCCAATTTCAGAAGCTCGGAGTTTGGAAGTTAGCTGATTTACCAAAAGGAGCTAAGAAGATTGGTACTCGATGGGTTCTTCGTTGCAAAAGGGATGATCAAGGAATAGTCATAAGAAATTAGGCTCGTTTGGTCGTTCAGGGATTTAGGCAAATTGAAGGTATAGATTACAATGAAGTGTTTGCACCGGTTGCTCGTCTGGAAGCAATTCGAATTTTTCTTGCTTATGCATCCTACAAAAGGTTCAAAGTCTATCAAATGGATGTAAAGAGTGCATTCCTTCATGGAAAAATCAGTGAAGTCGTATACGTCAGTCAACCTCCCGGGTTTGAAGATCCTATGCATCGTGACCGTGTCTACAAATTGGACAAGGCACTGTACGGATTGCACCAAGCTCCGCGAGCGTGGTACGAGACACTTTCCACTCATCTTCTGAACAATGGATTTAGAAGAGGTGTCATCGACTGCACGTTGTTTATTCCGGAAAAGGGTGGAGAACTTTTAATGGTACAGGTATACGTGGATGACATTATTTTCGGATCGACGAATGATGTTCTGTGCAAAGAATTTGAAAAAGTTATGCAGGACAAGTTCGAGATGAGTTCCATGGGAGAGATGAAGTTCTTTCTAGGGCTACAAGTAGATCAATCTGAGACAGGGATTTTCCTTCATCAAACCAATTATGTTGGAGACATACTGAGCCGATTCAGTATGACTGATGCCAAACCTACTGGTACTCCATTGGCGATCAATCACCGGATTTCGCCTGATGACAAGGGGGAGTATATTGATGCTACTCTCTATCGAGCAATGATCGGATCTCTCCTGTATCTCACGGCATCTCGACCAGACATCATGTTCGCCACGTGTCTCTGTGCCCGATATCATTCAAAACCAAAAGTCTCCCACTTAATTGCTGTCAAAAGGATTTTTCGTTATCTGAAGGGTACTCCTGATCTTGGATTATGGTACTCTAATGATGATAACTTTGAGCTTACTGCATATAGTGATTCTGATTATGGTGGTTGCAAAACAGACTTCAAGTCTACATCTGTAGGGTGTCAGTTCTTTGGAAACCGTCTCGTGACATGGCAATGCAAAAAGCAAACTTCAGTGGCTACATCTACATGTGAAGCTGAATACATCGCTGCTGCCAGTTGCTGTTCTCAGATTATCTGGATTCAACAGCAACTTCGGGACTACGGTTTGCAATTCTCTAACACTCCTATTTATGTAGATAATTCTGCTGCCATAGCTATCACTAAGAATCCGGTTCAGCATTCAAAAACCAAACACATCGGTATAAAATATCACTTCATTCGTGACTGTTTTGAAAAGAAACTTATTAATATGGTTCAAATTAACACTGATTTCCAAAAGGCCGACCTCTATACAAAAGCCTTTGACAAACCAAGATTTTTATTCTTGTTAGAGGTAAACGGCATGAAAAAGAAGGATGACGTTGTTCCGGACCAAGAGTCGAGTCAATAATCATTTTTATCAATTACGTTCCTGTATATATTTTCTTTCTTGCGTTTATTAAAAATCTCAAAAACTCAAAAAGATTTTTCAGTTTAAAATTTTAGGGGGAGAAAATGTCAGTAAGAAAATGATCTCTCGCTGAGAAAAATGATAGTACACAGACGTTAGTTATCTGAGACTCCAAAAATATTTCTATATTGTGTACAGTTATTTGTGTACAGTTTGTTTAAAAAAAAATAAAAAATAAAAAAATTTCAAAAAGATTTTCCATTTTTGTACAGACTAAAACCCAAAAACATCTGAAAAACTCAAAAATGAGAAATCTTATCCAACCTTTGGGAAGTAATGGCACACTAACCATATGTATGAAGCACATTGCATTTAATGTCATAGTGAATAGTCACACTAAGTCGACATGTGATGCATTGATAGGCTTATCTTACTGAATCTCGACCATTGATGATCAATCTATACCATATTAGATATTGTCTTGTGAGTCACATAATGGTGAAAGGATTGACGAAAATCAACAATAGAAACTGAAGGTGTTTCTCATTCTGTGCACACCAGTTATCATCGGTTTAATGAGATATCAGAAAGTAGTTATAAAATTAAAAATTAGATTCCGAAGTCGTATACGTGCCATATTTCCTTGTAAATACCTGGCTGAAGCCGTCCATGCGATTAAGAATAAAATAAAAGTATGAATCCGAATCCTTATATGTGCCACATTACCGGGTTGCAGCCTGGTTGAAGCCATCCATGGGATAGGATGAACACAAACACCGTTAGCTGCATACGTGCCATATTGCCTTGTAAATACCTGGCTGAAGCCGTCCATGAGCTGATGGCTGTCACTGTGAATACTAAATATATATATATATATATATAAATTTGTGTAGTAAAGAAGTAACAGGGAATAACTGAGATCTCATGAACTTATGATGGCTGGTTAAGTAAGTTGTGCTGATTTGAAACATTAACATGTTTTGAAAAGTAATTCAAGTCAATTCTTAACTAGTGTGGGACACACAGACAATGGACTCAATCCTTCAAGATCATCTTGTAAGTGTTGAGAAGAGGTCTGCATAGGTTTAAAATGGACAAACATATCAATGATCGCATTTTGACTAAGTGTACTTAAAGCTCAGATAATTTGCAATGTTGCTGATTGCTATGAGCTTAGTACTGATCCCACGTTCGGATTTTTCTCACAAAAGATGTGTAAATACCATTGTATAGTTGTATCTATAAAATTCAAAATGTCTCAGATCATTAGTCATTAAGTCTGTATGATTTCTCATAAGGATCATTCTTACTAAGACATGCGTGTATATATCTTGTTGATATTATTTTCAGCATTACATATTCAAAAATCCAAAAAGATTTTACTTTTCCTGAATTTTAGATTATCTGATAAGACTCGAACGACTGTCAGAAAATCAAAATTTGAAAACCGCTTGACTTCCTGATTGATCAAATCGTTCCTTTACTTCAAAAACTATTCCAAAACTTCATAATTGATCCCTCACTTCATAATTAAATGTAAATTACTTCATAATTAAATTTTTGTTAAAACCAATGTGGTCGGATACCCCATTTAACTTGAAAAGTTTAATTTGCATAAGGGGATTGTCCCATTCGTACGAATGGATGAGCAAAATGGCTCACTCGTACGAATGGATGATGAGAATAGGTCATTCACATGAATGGACTGACCAGAATGGTCCATTCGTACGAATGAAGGTTCATTAGTATGAATGAACATCCATCCGTACGAATGAAGGGTTCAATAGTACGAATGCATACCCATTCGTACTACTGAAGGACACACGCATACGAATGGATGGCCATTCGTACGAATGAACCAGGCCATCCTATAAATAGGCCATTCATTCGCATGTGCAGAATCATTCGCACAAAACAGAAAGCATTCGCACGTCTGTTTCATCAAAATCTGAAGTTACCCAAATCTCCGTCCAATCACCGATCTAACGCTTGATTTCATTTTACAGGTATAACCCCACAAGTATTTCATCGATTGTATACCGATTCGTGGATGTTCGATTAGATTTAGGGCTCAAAACCGAAAACCAAACCTAAAAACGTAAAAACTGACTTAATAAACCAATTAAACTGCTAAATATTGGTTGAAAACAATAGTCGAGTGTGTTGTTGTCATTTTTCGGCAAATCTTTTCAAGTGTTGGTTGATTTTTGGACAAGTTGGATCACGACCCGTCTGTCACACGAATGGACATACTCTTCATGTTCATTCGTACGAATGAACGCTCATTCACACGAATGAGAACTCATTCACACGAATGAAAACTCATTCACACGAATGAACCCTCATTCACACGAATGAACGCTCATTCACACGAATGAACACTCATTCGCACGAATGAATAGGCAGAATGATTCATTTGTACCAAGGGAAAAATGGTCCAAAAGTTCATATTTCCAAAATCTTGCATGTATTGATCTGAGGTGCTTCATGTTTTTGTGTTTGCAGACTGATCGTTATGGCGCACAGAGCTCCAGTTGTTCTTAAGGCTTCCATAAAAAGCAACATATGTGCGTACATGATTCCGACATCAAAGAATGCACGTCCGTTTGTCGGCATGATCGAGTTTCTATCCAGATCCAGGATTGCTCATGCTATATCCCATCTTCGCACTCCATATACGTCGCACCAAAGGGAGTTCTGGGCCTCCGCCGAGATTGACTGCGAGGTATCTCTGTAACATTTCTGATTTTTAGTATTCATATTTCAATTCAATGTAATGAAATTTCAAGTTCTATACTCGTGCAATGTCTCAATATTTTTCCCGCGGTAAATAAAATGCAATGATTCTATACAAGTTTGCAAGTTTTACTCGATTATATGCACATAAACGCTATACAAGTAACTATATATTTCAAATTTATAAAACCTGAAAAGTCAAGGACTAAAGTTGAAAATTTATCAAGAAACCCTAGTTAGCACGGTCGTGCTTCGTTCTAGCACGGTCACGCCAAGTGCCTCGGCACGATCGCGCGGCTGGTCCTGGAACGATCGCGCCCGGTTCCAAAGCACGGTCGCGCCAATCTTGGCACGGTCGCGCCTGCGAAATAGTCGAAACGTAAATGTGATTTCAAAACGCTCAATCGTTCAAATTTCAAATCCGATTACGTTTCTTTTCCTTTAACGCGAGTTATACCATTTTCAATTACTCAACGCCTCAGTTTTTCTCCATCAATCTCGAATTCTCTCTCAAGCAATTCAAACAAAACTCGAGTCTTCCTCTAGGAACCCAAATTCTCCCGATCAAGAAAGGATTTATCATCTCCCGGCTCTCTCCAAGACTCTGGACTCTCTGGCCTAGCCGGAATCGCAGTCGAAGTCACCGGAAACCTTTACCTCCGTCGCCGGAACTCATCTCTGCCGTTCTTCATCGATTCGTTACGTTTCAGGGTAAATATACTCTTCATCTCACTCATTTCAGTAACATTAGCAAAAGCCCTCATTCAATTTGGGCTTCCATTATAGAATTCGATCAGAATCAGAAATCATATTTTAATAAAAATGATTTAATCGAACCCATGCTTGAACTCGATTTCCATACAATTAAGTTATATGAAAAGACTCTTAATAACCCATTAATCAAAAGCCCTAACAATTCCTGTGTTCAAAATACAAGAAACTCTCGATTCGTGTCTGATTTGGAATAGACACGGTCGCGCTAATCATCTAGCGCGGCCGTGCCTCGTTTAGCGCGGTCGTGTCGACTAGCAGCGCGGTCGTGTCATCCGTCCAGACCTTGTCATGCCCTTTGGGCTAGTCTCTGTTGTGTCTAAAAATCATAGACGCGACCGTGCCGGGCTAAGGCACGGTCGTGCCTGATGACTTGTCTAGATTGTGCTCCTGATTGATCAACCCGGTCGCGTCCTGACTAGCGCGGTCGCGCCCGTGGCTTGAGCACGATCGTGCCCTTCCGAGGCACGGTCGTTCTAGACTCAGAATTTTTAACAGAATTATAATTTTTAGATTTTAATCAGTAAATGTTTCAGATTTTATAAAAATATGTTTTCTGTTTTTAAAAATAGATTAAAAGTTTAATCTTGGCATAAATGTAATTTATTGAAAAGTTTATAAAAATTAAATTTATATTTATCATCTTACACTTAAATGATATTTTATATAATTAAGTTACAAAATTTATAAATAATGATGACTTATTTACTTTACATTTTAAATCAAAATCGTTTTATTTATTTATATTTAATTACAATTAATATTGACATTATTTCATAAACTATAGTTATACACTTATTTATTTAATTCAAACCTAATTAAATTGTTTCAAACATATTTTACCTCAAACTTTATATATTTTATTCAATCCTTTTTAAATACAAACCAATGGTTTTATATACAAATCCAACTTTCATTTTTAAACTTTATACATCTATGTGATTCAATGCATATTACTATTTAGGTTAAAGTGTGCTTTTCAAGGATCTTTTTGCTATCTATATTCCTTGTTAGCTTCACTTCCATACCAAGTGAGTATTCACAACCCCTTTTACTCTTTTACACTTTTGGGGTGGAACATGAACTCTATACTCATTACACATTACACATTTACATTTACACAAACTACACAAGTGCAAAAAAAATCCTATTTACATACATGTGTGCAAAAATTTGAGCTTTGTGCCCGAGTGCTAGGTGTGTTTAACCTTTGTATGCTCTTATGTGCAATCATTAACTATACAAGCCGACGGTTTTCAATGATGGATCTATTGAGTCTGACAAACCCACCCATGGTACGCGGTGATTGAAACCGACAATACACTTTGTTTTGCATGCTAGTTACAAGGTTTGATTGTACATTTGGTTACACAATAGTTACTCCCCATGAACGCCTTATTTATCATGTCATGTAAAGGATTTGTTTTCAACTATATGCTATCTATATACAACTGTGTTATACTCACCAACTTTTTAGTTGACTTTATTTTATTCATGTTTCAGGCCCCAATATGTGAGATTGATTCAAGACGTGTTCAACATAGGATTTGGACTTAGCAAAATAAATCAAGAATTTTATGAATTGTTTATGTTTCTTGTTTGAATTTGATCTTGTACTTGGATTTATTGTAATGCAAATTTGACTTTAATATATTTCAATTTAGTCAACCATGTGCTATGAACAGTCTTACATGTCCCGCCCCGATGATTCCGCCATCGGTCGGGGTGTGACAGATTGGTATCAGAGCCTTGGTTATAGGGATTTAGGTTATTAGACATCTTGACCTAGACTATAACTTTAGGACACCCACTTATGTTATGCTTCATGATTTTGTGCTATGTGCTACATGCTATGTGCTACATGCTATGTGCTACATGCTATGTGCTACATGCTTACCATGATTAATTATTATTATATTTGCTACCTTCTTTGTTAGAAATGCATGACTTATTAGGATATTCTTAAATAATAATTAAATAAATAACATCCTTTCCTATGGCCTAAACCTCTTATTATTCTTATCTTCTTTTTCTATCTTTATCCTTTCTAAGCATGTGGAAAATTCTTGAAGCAAAAATCTTTAAACAAAATTTTTATTTCTTCGTTGAGGTTTTTAAACTTGTTAAATTATTTGAGGACACGTGCAATCTGGAAGGGTGACACCTGTATTTTGGGTTTTCTGTCTAGGAAAGAATTTCGCATAAATCCCAATCAACCGAGGGACCCGTATGCTTTCCTGGGAACTCCCGAGATGAGTGTTTACCTATAGGCTAAAGCATGTCTCCTTGAAAATTATATGAGTTTAAATTAACCTTAATATGCCTTAGTATTCAAGTGAATTTTTGTCACTTTTGAGTACAATCCAAACTATGATTATCTATCTTTTATTTTGTTATCTCATTCTATTAAATCCTAGCAATTCTCATAAGTTCTTACAATCTCTCTTGCCTTGTGTTTCAAATCTGTAGAATGCCTCCTCGTCGTGCTCCCGCCGCTAACGCCAACTCCGACATTGCTGCTATTCTTACTCAATTGGTGACACAACTCACCCAAGCCAATGGTGTCACTAATGGCAATGGAAGCAATAGTTGTAATAATGGTGGTAATGGTGGAAATGGTGGTAATCCATCCCAATGCACCTTCAAGCACTTCAATTCGTGCAATCCCCTAAAGTTTTATGGAACCGAAGGAGCTACCGTACTCCTCCAATGGTTCGAAAGTATTGAGAATACCTTTCTCAATAGTGACTGTCCCGACAACCTCCGTGTTCGTCATGCTACTAGTGTCCTTCAAAAGCGGGCACTTACATGGTGGAATGGGGAGAAAAGGAATAGGGGTGTTGATGTAGCTATGGCCTTACCTTGGGATGAGGTCAAAAGGCTTATGACCGAGGAGTTCTGTCCTCGCAATGAAGTGAAGAAGTTAGAGGCCGAATTTTGGGATCTTGCCCAAGATAGTGGGGAACACTTGGCTTACACAACTCGGTTCCATGAATTGAGTCTTCTTGTGCCCCACATGGTCACTCCATTATCTCGTTGCATCGAAAAGTACATTGGTGGGCTACCAAGACAAATTCAAGATACTGTCTTAGGTAGAAATCCTGCTACTTTGGAAGATGCCATCCGCCTGTCTGCTACCCTAACCGATAATCATGTTAAAGCTGGAACTCTTACCAAAAAGGGTTCTAAGAAAGTTGCTGAAACCGTAACCCCTCCTAACCACACCAAAGAAGCTACAACCGAGCCCTCTCGCAACACTAGAAAGAGGAAGGTTAGAAATTTTGCTGTGGTTACTCCTGCTGTTCCCGTGAACCAAGCTGCACCTATGGTTCAAGCACCAGTCAAAAAGCCATATGGTGGAATTTACCCACTTTGTGCCACCTGCAACTATCATCATCCCCAAAACATCCCATGTCGCCTTTGTACTTATTGTGGGAGATATGGTCATACGGTTAATGTTTGTAGGACCAAAGCCCTTACGGGCCAAGTCAACCCTCCAAACCAAACCGTACCTCAAGTGGCTAATCAAGGTGCTCCCGCCATTGCTAATGGGCGTGATTGTTATGAGTGTGGTGACCCGAATCATTTTCGTAATCTATGTCCAAGGCTCGCAAATACTAGACAAGGTGGAGCTCGTGGGCGTGCTTTCAACATTAACGCCAACGAAGCTCAAGCCAACAACGACGTGGTTAATGGTACGTTCCTTGTTAATAGTCAATATGCCTCCATTTTGTTCGATACCGGTGCCGATAAAAGTTTTGTATCACTTAATTTTGAGCCTTTACTTGCAAAGACACGATCCCAATTAGAGAAAACCTTCACCGTTGAAATAGCAAATGGTGACTCCCTTACAATTGAGTCTATTATCTATGATTGCTCTTTAGAACTTAATGATCATGCATTCCCAATCAACCTTATTCCAATGCCACTAGGAAGCTTTGACATTATCATAGGTATGGATTGGCTATCAAATCATCATGCCGAAGTTATTTGCTTTGAAAAGTGCATCCGAATTCCGCTACCTTCGGGAGAAACCTTAAGGGTTTTTGGTGAAAAGCCTTGCAAGGGTCTTAAATTGATGTCTTGTACTACTGCTCAAAAGTACTTGCGAAAGAAGTACATCGCCTTCCTAGCTCATATTGTTCAAAAGGATGTCAAGGAGAAGAGTATCCAAGACATTCCCATTATTCGAGATTTTCCCGAAGTGTTTCCTAAAGATTTATCCGGTCTTCCTCCCGTTCGTCAAGTCGAGTTCCGTATTGATCTCATGCCCGGAGCTAACCCTGTTGCTAGAGATCCTTATCGTCTTGCACCTTCCGAAATGCAAGAGCTCGCAAGTCAACTTCAAGAACTCTCCGATAAAGGGTTCATTCGCCCGAGTCATTCACCGTGGGGTGCACCCGTCTTATTTGTAAAGAAGAAGGATGGATCATTTCGCATGTGTATTGACTATCGCGAACTCAATAAGCTTACTATCAAGAATCGCTATCCTTTGCCTAGAATCGATGATCTCTTTGATCAACTTCAAGGTTCTACGTGTTTCTCGAAGATTGATCTTCGATCTGGTTATCATCAGCTCCGTGTTCAAGAAGATGACATTCCTAAGACTGCTTTCCGAATAAGGTATGGTCATTACGAGTTCATGGTTATTCCTTTTGGATTAACCAATGCACCCGCAGTTTTCATGGACCTCATGAATCGTGTGTGCAAACCGTACCTTGATAAATTCGTGATCGTTTTCATTGACGATATCTTAATCTATTCCAAGACTAAAGCCGACCATGAAGAACACCTTAGATTGGTTTTGGACCTTTTAAAGAAAGAACAACTATATGCCAAGTTCTCCAAATATGAATTTTGGTTAAAAGAAGTTCAATTTCTTGGTCACATCGTCAACGACAAGGGTATTCATGTTGATCCTGCTAAGATTGAAACGGTTAAGAATTGGAATGCCCCGAAGACTCCTACCGAAGTTCGTTCGTTCCTTGGTCTTGCGGGTTATTATCGTCGTTTCATCTCAAACTTCTCAAAGATTGCTGTCCCTCTTACCGCCTTGACCCATAAGGGTAAAGCTTATGAATGGGGACCGAAGCAAGAAGAAGCTTTCCAAACTCTTAAGCAAAAGTTGTGCAATGCTCCCATCTTGACTCTCCCCGATGGAAATGATGATCTAGTTGTCTATTGTGATGCTTCTAACCAAGGTCTTGGTTGTGTCCTCATGCAACGAGGCAAAGTGATCGCTTATGCATCAAGACAACTCAAAATTCATGAAAAGAATTATACGACGCACGACCTCGAGTTGGGTGCGGTCGTATTCGCGTTAAAGATTTGGAGACACTACCTATATGGCACGAAATGTGTGGTATTCACCGACCACAAAAGTCTTCAACATATCTTCAACCAAAAAGAACTCAATATGAGGCAACGACGTTGGGTCGAACTCCTTAACGACTACGACTGCGAGATTCGTTACCATCCCGGCAAAGCGAATGTTGTAGCCGATGCTTTGAGTCGAAAAGACCATGTTATGCTTCATTGCGCCCGTATTCAATCCGATATTCAAACCCGTATCCTGGAAGCTCAACACGTCTCGGTTACCGAGGGTAACATGTATGAAGAAATGTCGTGTGGTGTTGAACTTCTTCTTGAATCTAAACCCAATGGCTTACTATATTACTTGAACCGTATTTGGGTTCCCGATCGCGATGATCTCCGTGCAATTCTCATGAACGAGGCTCATAAGACTCGTTATTCTATTCATCCTGGTGCGGATAAAATGTACCAAGATCTTCGTCAGCTTTATTGGTGGCCCGGTATGAAGAAAGACATTGCTCTTTATGTTGCCAAATGCTTAACTTGCTCCAAAGTCAAAGCCGAACATCAGCGTCCTTCTGGTTTGCTTGAACAACCGGAAATTCCCGTGTGGAAATGGGAGAATTTAGCTATGGATTTCATTACCAAGCTCCCTCGCACCTCGAGTGGTTATGATAGTATTTGGGTGATCATTGATCGACTCACCAAATCTGCCCACTTTTTGCCTATTCGTGAAGACTTCAAAGTGGAGAAACTTGCCCGAATTTACATTGATGAAATTGTGAGCCGTCATGGTGTTCCCTTGAACATAATATCTGATAGAGACGCTCGGTTCACTTCTCGATTTTGGCAATCTCTCCAATCTGCTCTTGGTACTCATTTGGATTTGAGCACGGCTTACCATCCCCAAACTGATAGCCAAACCGAGCGAACAATCCAAACTCTTGAAGACATGCTTAGAGCTTGTGTAATCGATTTTGGTGGCAATTGGGATTCACATTTATCCCTTATTGAGTTTTCTTATAACAATAGCTACCACACAAGTATCAACATGGCTCCATTCGAAGCTCTCTATGGTCGCAAGTGTCGTTATCCGATCTGTTGGAACGAGATTGGTGAAGCACAAATCACCGGTCCCGAGTTAATTCAAGAAACTTCCGACAAGATTATTCAAATCCGTGACAATATCCGAGTAGCAAGGAGTCGACAAAAGAGTTATGCCGACAAGCGTCGAAAACCCTTGGAATTCCAAGTCGGTGATCTCGTTCTTCTTAAGGTATCTCCATGGAAGGGTGTGATCCGTTTTGGAAAGAAAGGCAAGTTATCACCTCGTTATGTTGGTCCATTCAAAATCCTTGAAAGGATTGGGAAAGTGGCTTACAAGCTCGAGTTACCTCCATCTCTTGGCAATGTGCATCCTACATTTCATATATCTAATCTAAAGAAGTGTCTCGCTGATGAAAATCTCCATATACCGCTTGACGACATGCGCATTGATGAAACGATGCACTTCGTTGAGAAGCCGGTGGAAATTATGGATCGTGAAGTCAAGCAACTCAAGCGAAGTCGTATTCCTATCGTCAAAGTTCGTTGGGAGTCTAAGCGTGGTCCTGAGTACACTTGGGAACGAGAAGACCAAATGAAGCTCAAGTACCCTCATCTTTTTACTATTAATGTTGTTTCCACTAGCTAAATTTCGGGACGAAATTCTCTCAACATGGGGAGACTGTAACATTTCTGATTTTTTGTATTCATATTTCAATTCAATGTAATGAAATTTCAAGTTCTATACTCGTGCAATGTCTCAATATTTTTCCCGCGGTAAATAAAATGCAATGATTCTATACAAGTTCGCAAGTTTTACTCGATTATATGCACATAAACGCTATACAAGTAACTATATATTTCAAATTTATAAAACCTGAAAAGTCAAGGACTAAAGTTGAAAATTTATCAAGAAACCCTAGTTAGCACGGTCGTGCTTCGTTCTAGCACGGTCGCGCCAAGTGCCTCGGCACGATCGCGCGGCTGGTCCTGGAACGATCGCGCCCGGTTCCTAAGCACGGTCGCGCCTGCGAAACAGTCGAAACGTAAATGTGATTTCAAAACGCTCAATCGTTCAAATTTCAAATCCGATTACGTTTCTTTTCCTTTAACGCGAGTTATACCATTTTCAATTACTCAACGCCTCAGTTTTTCTCCATCAATCTCGAATTCTCTCTCAAGCAATTTAAACAAAACTCGAGTCTTCCTCCTGGAACCCAAATTCTCCCGATCAAGAAAGGATTTATCATCTCCCGGCTCTCTCCAAGACTCTGGACTCTCTGGCCTAGCCGGAATCGCAGTCGAAGTCACCGGAAACCTTTACCTCCGTCGCCGGAACTCATCTCTGCCGTTCTTCATCGATTCGTTACGTTTCAGGGTAAGTATACTCTCCATCTCACTCATTTCAGTAACATTATCAAAAGCCCTCATTCAATTTGGGCTTCCATTATAGAATTCGATCAGAATCAGAAATCATATTTTAATAAAAATGATTTAATCGAACCCATGCTTGAACTCGATTTCCATACAATTAAGTTATATGAAAAGACTCTTAATAACCCATTAATCAAAAGCCCTAACAATTCCTGTGTTCAAAATACAAGAAACTCTCGATTCGTGTCTGATTTGGAATAGACACGGTCGCGCTAATCATCTAGCGCGGCCGTGCCTCGTTTAGCGCGGTCGTGTCGACTAGCAGCGCGGTCGTGTCATCCGTCCAGACCTTGTCATGCCCTTTGGGCTAGTCTCTGTTGTGTCTAAAAATCATAGACGCGACCGTGCCGGGCTAAGGCACGGTCGTGCCTGATGACTTGTCTAGATTGTGCTCCTGATTGATCAACCCGGTCGCGTCCTGACTAGCGCGGTCGCGCCCGTGGCTTGAGCACGATCGTGCCCTTCCGAGGCACGGTCGTGCTAGACTCAGAATTTTTAACAGAATTATAATTTTTAGATTTTAATCAGTAAATGTTTCAGATTTTATAAAAATATGTTTTCTGTATTTAAAAATAGATTAAAAGTTTAATCTTGGCATAAATGTAATTTATTGAAAAGTTTATAAAAATTAAATTTATATTTATCATCTTACACTTAAATGATATTTTAAATAATTAAGTTACAAAATTTATAAATAATGATGACTTATTTACTTTACATTTTAAATCAAAATCGTTTTATTTATTTATATTTAATTACAATTAATATTGACATTATTTCATAAACTATAGTTATACACTTATTTATTTAATTCAAACCTAATTAAATTGTTTCAAACATATTTTACCTCAAACTTTATATATTTTATTCAATCCTTTTTAAATACAAACCAATGGTTTTATATACAAATCCAATTTTCATTTTTAAACTTTATACATCTATGTGATTCAATGCATATTACTATTTAGGTTAAAGTGTGCTTTTCAAGGATCTTTTTGCTATCTATATTCCTTGTTAGCTTCACTTCCATACCAAGTGAGTATTCACAACCCCTTTTACTCTTTTACACTTTTGGGGTGGAACATGAACTCTATACTCATTACACATTACACATTTACATTTACACAAACTACACAAGTGCAAAAAAAATCCTATTTACATACATGTGTGTAAAAATTTGAGCTTTGTGCCCGAGTGCTAGGTGTGTTTAACCTTTGTATGCTCTTATGTGCAATCATTAACTATACAAGCCGACGGTTTTCAATGATGGATCTATTGAGTCTGACAAACCCACCCATGATACGCGGTGATTGAAACCGACAATACACTTTGTTTTGCATGCTACTTACAAGGTTTGATTGTACATTTGATTACACAATAGTTACTCCCCATGAACGCCTTATTTATCATGTCATGTAAAGGATTTGTTTTCAACTATATGCTATCTATATACAACTGTGTTATACTCACCAACTTTTTAGTTGACTTTATTTTATTCATGTTTCAGGCCCCAATATGTGAGATTGATTCAAGACGTGTTCAACATAGGATTTGGACTTAGCAAAATAAATCAAGAATTTTATGAATTGTTTATGTTTCTTGTTTGAATTTGATCTTGTACTTGGATTTATTGTAATGTAAATTTGACTTTAATATATTTCAATTTAGTCAACCATGTGCTATGAACAGTCTTACATGTCTCGCCCCGATGATTCCGCCATCGGTCGGGGTGTGACAATCTCCACCGGTCATACGAGGGAAGATCGCAGGTCAAGATGTGGTTGTATCGGCAGCTCACATTCGCCGATTGTGTCAATTTGGTGATCATCCTGAAGATCCAGTGACACTGGATAAATATCTGGTCCGAGGATGCTTCATGAGGATAAAGTACGACGGGAATGTCGCCGAGGGAGTTTTAAACAAAGCGAACCTCTGTCCACAGTACAAGTATCTAGGACATGTTCTTCTGCATTGCCTCGGTTCCCGTCGTGGCGGATTTGATGATATGCGCGAAACAATACAGAGCGCATTCGTTGCACTGGTGTTGAACATTCTGTTCAACTTTTTCGAGATGGTGTTCACGCACCTTAAGGAAAACATCTATCTTAAAGGGGACAATGCGTATCTTATGTACCCCAGATTCTTACAAATGATAATAGATGACCAACTTCCTCTTCTACCAAGGTCAGACGTCGACATAATCAAGTTAGAACACATGACGGACGTCACTCTAAACAGGGTACAGACCTACAGGGGAAGACCAACAAAGCCACCTCACAAACGACTCATTGGACATCTGGCAAATCCAGAGTATGTGGCACCAGTAAACAGAAAATGGCGTCACAATAACAGTGATTCAGACAGGGAGGATATTGTTGTACCTCCAGCTGACGACCAAGATGATGACGACCAAGATGGTCATGGAGATGGTGGCAATACTCCTCATGTTTCATCTACTGCTGCCACCAGTCCCATTGTTACTGCTATCGATCCTTCCCTTCCAACTAACCCAGAAGACGTTAACCTGGACACCGTCCTGTTTACTGATTCTGAGAAAACTGAAGATGAATTTGATATCAGTCAACAAGGGGCAAGATTGGTCGCAACAAAAAGAAAAAGGGGAGCAGATCAAGGAAGCTCAAGGGTTGATGATAACGTCAGGGATGCTGATTTTGTCCCTGGCTGTCTACAAGTATCTGCTGCTCCTTCTTCCCAATCTACCCCGGCCAAGAAGGGAAGAGGAAAGAAAAGAATGGCCAAACGCCAAAAGTTTAAGCTTGTTAGAAGGACGGAGAGCACCTCTGCTACTATAGCAACTGCCACCAGGTCTGAGGCTCCAATGTCAACATCTATGCCTCAGACACAAACTGTGCCTCCTCCCATCTACACGACTGCTCCTACATCACAGCCATCAACTATTCGAGCTGAATCTTCAATGTCACTGCCGACTGTCTCTCTACACGACCAGATCAGTACTTTAAACAGTTTGGTACTTCGTTTACTGGCTCAGAATGAAGAGCAATCAAAGCGTCTTGATCAACAGGGCTCGCAGATCAGTCAGTTGACTCTGCAAAATACTGAACTAGCCCAAGCCATCACAAGTCTTTCCAATAGATGCAATGATCAGCAAGTCCTCCTTCTCACTGCTACAAACCAGAATCAAAAGTTGTCTACAGCTGTTGATGCACATACTCAAAGGATACAAAGGCTAGAGGAGGAAAACAAAAGGCTGTTGGAAGACTTAGAAAGCAGAAGAGACCCGACACCCAGAATTGAGGGTGCTCGCAATGATGGTGGTGATGGTGATGATAGTGACGATGATGATGATGATGACGATGAGGATGATGATGATGATGACAATGATGATGATGATACTGATGATGATGATGACAATAATGACAAAGATAAGAACGATTGTGCCAATGCTGGTGCTGCATCAAGTGCTGAAAAGACAGCAGAAGCAGAGGCGCGAACAAAGCAAAAATCAGACAAATCAGAAGGCCCATCATCAGATAAACAAAAGGGCACTGAAGGTTGATAGTTTTTGTTTTAAGTGTTTTAAGTTGTCTTATTGTAAATATTAGATTATTATGTAAATAATTTCAGTTTTATTTTGATTAAATCAATGAAATTTCTTATTCTCACATGTTTATTTTATGATTGTTTATGTAAATAGTTTTGGATGTGAAGCCTCTCAAGCAACAACCTTCAAAGTTAACTTATGTGCTTGACATGCAAGGGATCATCCAACATTCAGTTATTTATGACAAAGAGGAAGGGGAAATCGTACACTGCTTGTCAAAAGAACAGATTGCCGAGCTATTTCAAATGAATCCCGACGAAGTCATCACTGAAGAGGCATCTGTTCCTACAACTGATTATCCCTCCTCTGACGAACTAGAAGACGTTGATGAGGTTGAAGTCGAAGACATCACTGATCAAGAATATCCAAAGTACACATCAGTAGATGGTGATGATCTTCCCTCCTTCGCAGACTTATTCACTCAGCAGTCCGACGAGGAGGTCAACCGCATTATCGACAACAAAGGAGATGAAGCCGGTCCCTCCACTATTGACATTGACGAGCTGAATGAACGTAAAAGTCAATGGATGGAATACATGGCCGAATTAAAGAAGAACTCAAAGCCCTCCCCTCCAACCAAGTACACTAAAGTTTATCGACTCAAAGGACACAAGTCTGATGGTCGTATAATCAGTTGGGCATACTTCAACGACTTAAGCTGCTATGCTATAAAAAGAGAGAAGGGTATACAATATTTCAGGTACCCTCATGACTTCAAGAAACTGCCCGCATTTGAAGTAAATCAATTGGCGCATCTAAAGCTTCTATACAGCGAATCTTCCGGTCTATCCGAATGGTTTGAACGTCAATTACAGTACGAATACCGGAAGAAGTGGGTGAACTTCAAGCCACAAATGCCTACACGTTACATTCATAAGGAAAAGGTTCATCCAATCACCAAGAAGCCCCTAATTGTCTTAAAGTGGAAACCTCCAACGATCATGAAGAATATTCCTTTAAGGAAAATGATCCAAGACTTCTCAGATCAGTTCAAATGGTGGTACTATGATGGGCGTACTGGTGAAGCTGTTATAGTGCTTTGTAAAGAAGGGTCATGGGAGACCATCAGGGTCTTTGATCCCTTGTGGCTGACCAACTTGTCTGAACAAGATGTTACAACTTTATGCAAGTGTCAGCCGTTTTTTGATGTTGCAGATATAGACCAGGTGTTGCAGTATGTGAAGGTGATACATATATGCTTTGCTTTTGACATACACGCCGGGGTCAACTGGAAAACTCGTACAAAAGAGATGTTGAAGACCAACTAATGTCAGTTAGGTCATTTTGAAGGGATCTAGGTCCAAGGGGGAGTATGTAGATGCATGATATGTCCCTAATCCCTTGTAGTATGTATTTCATCTATGTTTAATGTAACTATTTGATATATTAATGAAATTACATGTTTATCCTTAATGTTTACTCATATATAACGACTGTGTATTAAACGATCTGATACATATCGATAACGTTGATCAATCGTGCTAATGAAAGGCCCATTCGCACGAATGGATCATGAGAATGATCCATTCGCGCGAATAGATCATGAGAATGATTCATTCGCTAGAATAAGTCATGAGAATGATTCATTTGTACGAATGAACCATTCTACTGATTCATTCGCACGAATGAGTCCATTCACATGGCTCATTCGTACGAATGGCCTCTGCACTATATATATAACTTTCACTTCATGAGCACAAAAGATAGGTGAGACTAACCAGAGCAGAACCAGACTAAGCAACAGAACACACACAAACTCTTTGCACCGGCATTGTCGAATCTCTGTCCGTTGAGAGTTTCCAGGTCTTGTATCCAACTTCTCTACACCAAAGGGTCGATAGAAACCTTCGTTTCGACATCTAATCCGCTCGTTTCTCACGACCCGATCCGTGTCATAGATTGGATTGCCAATCAAATCGGATTCTGCACGATTTGGTTCGGTTAATGTGTTGAATCATTGGATAAAGGTAGATCACGATCCAACAGACAAAACCAAACTCTTTGATCTTTTGGTCAAAATGAAGATTCCAGCTTCGAGATGTTTGTTTGAGTCTATAAATGGACCTATTCAGTTTACACACCCTATTAGGATATTTTGGATCAACAAAACCGCCAGGCTGTACCATATAGACATCTTCAGAGAGATGCCCATTAAGGAAAGCGGTTTTGACGTCCATTTGCTATATCTCGTAGTCATAGTACACGGCTATGGCAAGCAATATCCTGATCGATTTGATCATTGCAACGGGCAAGAAGGTTTCATCATAGTCAATGCCTTGAGTCTGAGTAAAACCTTTTGCAACTAGCCGTGCTTTGTAGGTGTGTACATTTCCATGCATGTCGGTTTTTCTCTTGAAAATCCATTTGCTCCCTACTGCCCGAGATTCGGGGGGTAGCTCAACCAAGTCCCAGACTTGATTGTCACGCATAGATTGCATCTCGGCGTTCATGGCTTCCAGCCATTTTGCAGATTCAGAATCTGAAATAGCCAATTTCTAGGTAGGTTCGTCATTAGACTCGGCTACCGATAGGACTTCGGTGCCCTCAAGATGCCATATGTATCTGTTACGTTCTTTGCGAGTCCTACCACTTCTGCGAACGCTTGTGTTTATGTCTGATTCATCAGCAACAACTTTTTGTTGTTTAGATGCTCCGACTTCATAAGCGGTTGTTTGTGGTTCTCGAATTTCTTCAAGATCCACTGTATTATTTCCAGTAACTCGTTCAAGAATTTCTTTCTCGAGGAAGCGTCCTTTCCTTTTTATGGAAATAACATTTGCATCAGGATGGTAGAAATAATATCCGCTTCTATTATAGTATCCGACGAACACAACCTTTTCGCCTCTAGGATCAAGCTTGTCATCAGAATCGCTGGTGACATATGCATCACATCCCCATAATCTAAGGTAACACAGATTGGGTTTAGACCCATGCCATATCTCATATGGAGTTTTGTTTACCTTCTTAGTCGGTGCCAGATTGACAATGCTGGCGGCGGTCATAAGAGCATAACTCTAGAAGGAGTGAGGCAAGTCTGTTCTGCACATCATCGATCGAACCATATTAAGTAGGGTTCGATTTCTCTTCTCGCTCACGCCATTAATTTGGGGTGTGCCAGGTGGAGTGGGCTGTGAAACTATTCCACGCTCCTTGAGATGATTGATGAACTCTACGCTAAGATATTCACCACCTCGATCTGATCGAAGTGTCTTTATCATTTTACCGAATTGGTTTTCCACTTCGTTTTGAAACTCTTTGAACTTTTCAAAAGTTTTTGCTTGTGTTTCATAAGATAGACATAAGCATATTGACTGTAATCGTCAATGAATGAAACGAAGTATCTTTCATGATTTCTAGACATGGTTCTGAAAGGGCCACATACAACAGTGTGTATGAGTCCTAGAAAACCCTTGGCTCGTTCACCAATGCCGGCGAAGGATCCCTTAGTGAGTTTGCCAGCTAAGCAAGATTTGCAGTCTACAAAGGAGTCATGTCCGGTGGATTCAAGGATCCCTTCGGATTGGAGCCTTCTCACGCGTGCCTCGCTTATGTGACCAAGTCTGCAATGCCATAGAAATGTATCATTGATGCCAGATTTGATACGTTTAGAAAGATTGTATATGTTATTATTTGTTTGAACGTCAACCTCATACATACCGTTTCGAGGTTTAGCCTCAAAATAGAAAATATCATTCAAGTAAGCAGAAGTAGAAATACCATTAAAAGCGTACTTAAATCCTTGTTCAAACAATAAAGAAACCGAAATAATGTTTCTGGTTAAACCAGGTGCAAACAAATAATTATTCAAGATAATTACAAGGCCAGAAGGACATGAAAGATAAAATGTTCCAGCTGCAAAAACTGGTATTCTCTTCCCATCACCAACGATAAGTTCCATGTCGCCTTGTTTCAGCTGCTTCCACTTCTCAGGCTCCTGCAATACATTAATGATGTGATAAGCACATCCAGTATCAAATACCCATGTGTCGCTAGAGATAGTAAAAAGTTCAATAACATAAATAGAAATACCTGAAGAGGTGCCTTCACTGTTGGCTCTCTTTGATCTCAGCTTGGCTAGATATTCATGGCAGTTACGTTTCCAGTGCCCCATCTTGTTGTATTTAAAGTACTAACGCTCCTCGGGAGGGGGTGTTTGGGTTTTGAAACTTGCTTGTTATTATTGGTGTAACATCCCAAAAATAGTAATTTAGTAAATAATAACGCGAAAGAGACATAATCGTCATAAAACAAAAGAAAAACGGATGGGCTTGGGCTCGGCTCCAACGGGCCGAGGGAAGCCCAGGTATATAAGGGCCAAGACAGCCTTGAAGCTCTCATTCTTCACCAACACTTGCAAGCTAGAGAGAGAAAGGAGAGTCAGGTCTAGAGAAAGAAAGTCGACGGATCGACACGAAATTGAAGGAGCACGTTACTACTGAGCTCGTGAGCAATACCTCCGAATCAGAATCACAATCCAGGTAACGATTCGACCTTAAACTGAGTTTTTCTTCGTTTTGGGGTTTCTCGGGTTTTAGCTAAATAGGAGACGTTTTTATGGATGAAACTTGAAAATAAGCTTAGAACTAGCATCTAGAGTGAAAACCGCACCTTTTGATCAAAGAAAGTTTTAAGATTAGCATGATCGGATTAACATGCAAGAATTTCGGACTTGTCCAGGAAACAGGTGTTGCGTACTTATCAAGTACGCAGTAGGGACGTCCTACGTACTTACCAAGTACGCAGGAGAAAGATCCTGCGTACTTACCAAGTACGCAAGAGAAAGATCATGCGTACTTATCAAGTACGCATGAGCATGGCCCTGCGCACTAACTAAGTGCGCAGGCAGCAGACTAGTAAGTAAAGTCAATATGTTTTAGAATGATTAAACCGTTAGAGTCGGGATTGGGTCTGATGTGTATTTAACTACCTAATTCAGATCGTACGTGACGTTGTTGACCTTTGTTTAGGACAACCAAGACTAGCTTATTAGGTGAGTTCTATGTGCCCCCTTCTATGTTATGTGCAAATCATTTTAAATGTTTTGGGGCTGAAGTGTATACACTAAATGAATAAATGCTATAAATGTCAATGTGATCATACGTGGTATACAAGTATGTATATATATAAATACTTATATATATGAAAATGAATTATGAATAAAGAATGAAGCGTATGATTATAAAGAATGAATGAAAGAAGGACATAACGTAAATGAATGAAATCTTGCTTTATATTATATATATATATATATATTGCATGTTATGAATGTATGTAAACGTTATGAACCCTTCTTTGACAACGGCTACTTCGGTAGACGGACGACCACGTGACTATTTTGCAACCGGGGCAAAACGTTCCTTCGCAAGCTAGGACGTATAAAAAGGCACTAATGGACGGTCGAAGCAATTGCCTTAACTAAAGTAGAACGGTTGCATACATAATGGTCGCATGGGAAACGGATGCCCTAGGGCAGACGGACAAAAGAACGGACTACGACGGTAGGACGGTTTAAGAGCGGACGGACAAAGGTTGTCGGACATATTTAATGAAAGAACGGACGGTTTTCTAGAGCCGGGCAGTTAATGAAATGCGCTACGACGGTAGTTCTCACTGCGATGTCTTTGTGACATTCTCGACAAGTGTGATGGGTTGATCTCCCTTAAGATTATGGCCAATAAGTGTTCTCCCCAAGTAAGTATGTATGTACATATGTATATACATAAAATGAATGATTATGTGAGAACAGTAAAATAAAGAATATGTAAAAGTACGAATATTACGTATGTTATGTACACATATATATAAAATATTCATGATAAGATAAGTATTATGTATGATTGTCCTTAAACTAGAACTCACCAGCGTTAGCTGACTTTTAGTATACATTTCAGGTAAAGGAAGAAAGGGCCGTGAGATGGTGTGAAGGTTACCCGGCACAAGACTAACATCCCACATTTATATATGATTAAGACAATTTTATGTATTTAATTGTTAAGACTTCCGCTGTTATGTCATGTAATTTGATTGATTTTTGCTTCCGCTACTTCTGAATGTTTTTAAATTTAAGTTCAATATTTAAGACTATGTTTATGAGTAAATCCAACAAGTGAGGTTACCCGGGAATGGGACCTTACAATTGGAGGCACGCTTGGCAGCAACATTAACTTTCTTTTTGCCTTTGCTGTTATTACCCCTTTTCTTGGGTTTAGGCTTGTTAACACCACCAGATCTGACCATTAACACTTGATTAGTGTTACTTAGAACATTCATCTCGGCTGTCTTCAACATACCGTGAATCTCAGGCACAGTCTTTGTAATCCCCACGAAATTCTGGCCTTTGTTTTTACTTTTTCCGGCACTTGTATTATCATTATCGTGTGGTTTGCATCTATCCATTTCAATAAATTACCCATTTATCCATTCCATTTCATGAGTATACACACATACATACATTGGGTGCAATTATTTCAAATTAAATAAAAATACAAATATTCATATAAGAGATTATGTAAATAAATGTTTAAAATTCTATTAAACAAATATATATATATATATGCTAGGTTATTTTCTAAACCTATATATGTGCACATATATAACTACAAATATATAAAATCTAAATTATAAATTCAATAAATGAAATTAGGGTTTATAAAAAATGATATTATTTAAATTACAAAGTAAATGTTTTTAATAGGAATAATACCATTTTATTTTGCAAAAAATATATTTTCATGTTTGAAACATTTAAAAATAATATTAACATTTAATTGATTTTATAAAAAATTATAAATTTACTATTAATATGTTTTATAAAAGTCCAGGGGTTAATAATGTAATTTCTGAAACTTAATTATATTTAAAAACGAAGTTTAAACATAAAATGATAAAGTTTAAAACCCCAGGGACATGTTTTGTCAATCCCGGAATCTCCCCTTCTCTTCCTGGTCGCGTGTTCGAACCCCCACCACCACCGGTTTCGAACCAACATTTACCAAACTTGTCCCTGTGATATTTTCAAGCGAAATTCTCAACGGTAATACGTTGTAGTCTCTCAAACGATCCGTCCTCCACGTTTAATCGAATTTTTATGAACATTTCAATGGTCAACTCGTAACCGATAACCCCACTAACAAACATTAAGTCGATCGATCAATGCAGTGTAAATTGAGTATAAATAGAGGCTTATAATCATTAAATAAACTCGTCACAAGCTCACTACACCTTTAACCGCGCCTGATTTCAGCTCAGAAGCACCCAAATCCACCGAAGAACACGAACCTGTTTTGTGTAGTCATTCTCGCCTTTCACATAACCATTTCAGGTAATCTTAATGTCATTAAACTCGTCTCAGTCTCACGATCAAAAGCCCCATAGTTTGGGTCCCAATCGTCTGAGAAATCGATTCAATTTGGTGTCTAGGGTTACGGGCGAGATTGGGGAAGAAGATGACTTGGGACTTGTCTGTTAAATTAAAATCGCATCAGCCTAAGACCAAGGCATCATGCCCTGGTCTGATGGTTAGTGCGCGCGTGTGTGTCTGGCCGGTTCTGGCGCGGGTTCGAGTCTGGCTAGCCCATTTTTTTATTTCTTTTTCCTTATACATTTTTCATGTTTAAAAATTCCAAATTAATTTTTATAAATTATATAAATATATCCTTTAAATTTTTATAAAAAACAGAAAAGATAAAGTAATGTTTATTTATTTTATTTTATTTAAAAACATGTTATAAAGCATTATAAATTCCTAAGTAAATAATGTAAATAATTTTTTAGACCAATTTAGTTATGTTACTTTATTTATAAAT
Source organism: Smallanthus sonchifolius (assembly GCA_023525975.1). Taxonomy (NCBI): domain Eukaryota; kingdom Viridiplantae; phylum Streptophyta; class Magnoliopsida; order Asterales; family Asteraceae; genus Smallanthus; species Smallanthus sonchifolius. Next base: position 45,928,479 of record CM042023.1, read on the forward strand.
TGATAATGTTTATTTAACCAATTTTAATTAAATGTTTAGGCATTATTAAATTCTTTTAAGCTTATAAATAATTATTTTAATGAGAATAATTATTTATTTATAACCCTTTTAAACTTATAAAAATACTTAAATAATTATTTTAAATAATTATTTTATACAAAGTTCAATTAATTCTATTTAAAGCCTATTTAGTCTTTTATAATTCATTTACAATGGATTAAATAATGAATTAAATAACCATTTTATTTACATTAACTAATAGTCTAATTAATCATTTTATTTACATAAAATAAGTTAATTAAATCTTTTTCCATTTTATAATTTATTTATAAATTATTTTTAGAATGATTATATAAATAAATCCAAATGCATTATTTTCCATTCCATAATATGTTTATTTAACAATTCAAACGTAATATTATTTAAAGCTCTTTTCATCCTATGATTTATTTATTTAATTATTGAAAATAATTATATGAATAAAGTCCCAGCCATTTTAGCATTATAAATACATGTACTTTCTTACAAAATTTTCACAAATCCTATGTCCAGTCTCAAACCTCTATGAAACCCTAAAGTCCCAAAATCTTCTTAATTCCATTTAGATATACATTGATTTTAGAGTACCATTACACATGTAGGTTATTGTGAGAAATCCTAACGAGACCTATCAATCTTTACCAATTCATACCACTTCTAGCCTTATTACAAGTGAGTTTCATAGCCCCCTTTCTCTTAATTATTGTTTACAAATACTCAGGGTGGAACATGTTTTACATTACATTACATATACAAATTTAATACCATTGTTCTCATGCTAATGACTGTGTGCTTTATGTCTTAACTACTTGATAACCATACGTGTGTTCATGTTTAGTACAATCATTAATTTGCGAGGCAGACCTAAGGTAGTACCTAACATGATCATTTATAGGGGATCTGATTCATTACTTAACACAAACCTTGGCGGGTTTTGTGTATACATCTTACTACTTTTCCCATAACATAATCAGTTGGATTGTGCATATAGTTTTCCATTTACACGGTTGGATTATACACTTTGGAACTTTGTATGTTTTCACATTTATGCCTTAGTTTATGCTTTGAACATATTGAATTTTAAATCCTCTTTCAACTTTTGTTTGGTGTCAAAACCTATGTTACTCACTAACTACTTGTAGTTGACATTTACTCATATGTTTTAGGTGCACCTGTTTGAGCACAATGCATGATCACATAGGACATGGACCTAGTTTTAAATTTAATTTATGTTAAGTTATGAACGTTTTATTTCCTATTCTCTTTTATAACGGATGCTTTAATTTTGATAAATAAATATTGTCACTTATTAATAGATGATCATGTGCTTATGAACAACCGCGTCAGTCCCGGCGTATAATCCACCGCGGGGCGGGATGTGACAGTCTTGTCCCATACGTTCCTATTGAAATTCATTATGAACTAGTCATAAGAGTTAGGGAGAGAGTTCAAGATAAAGTATGCTGCCATTTCATCCTGCATGGGATATCCAAGTTTGTTCATTTAGTCGATGTAGCCTTTCATCTTAAGCACATGAGTGCTAACAGAGGTGCCCTCTTGCATTCGACAGCTTATGAGTTGCTTCATGGTGTCGTAGTTCTCTTGACGAGATTGTTTCTCAAACAAGCCTTTAAGCTGCACTATCATGTTGTAGGCATCTATGTCTTCCATGTTCTTCTGGCGATCAGGAGACATAGTGGATTGCATAAGACAAGCTACCTCAATGGCATCCTCGCTATGCTTTTCACAGACCTTACGAGCAGCGACCGTGTTGTTTTCAGGACCTTTAGGAATGGGGCCATCTAGGACATAGAGCTTCTTTGCCATCTTGAGAACTATTCTCATATTGCGGTGACACTTTAGAAAGTTGGTGTTATTGAGTTTTTCATTCTTAAGTAAAGACTTGAGAGAGAAGGAGGAGGTGTTCTTTTCAGTAGACATCTGTTTAATAAGCAAAAAAAAATTAACTAGAATTTTGGATGTATTAATTCTTTTATTAATGACCCATGATAAGAATAGAATAAGAATAGAGAATCTGGTTATATCAGTTAGTAATGACGGCTGTGGCATACAACATTAGTAAGTGTATTAGGAAGATTGAAAATGATTGCCGATTGTGAAAAATCACAATTCTAGAGTTTGAGGCCGCTAAGAAAACTCTTGTATATGCATTGATACGTTTAGCCTCATATATGCCTACTTTTAGTCTCCATACAAATGGGGCATGTACACAAGAGAAAAGTAATAGTCGCCCTAGTACAGGTGCATGTGGAAGGGCCGGATGTGTCAACGAAACCTTTGCACCTTGGAGGGACAGACTACGCACCAAGTGCGGTGTTGTGGCTCCAAACACTGATGTTTTGCGCCATACCCCAAGTTTTCCTTATAGTAGGATGGCATGGACGACTGATATTAAAGATGGGATTTAATTTTAGTTTTTTACTGAAGAGGGTTAAACACAACGAATGATAAATCATACGTGTGTTGTAAAAGTCAGTTTTACTAATTTAGATCGTGACAATATGATGAACTCTTTCATCTCTCAGGACGCTTAATTTTAAATAACCTATTAAAACTAAATTTGTAGCGATGTATTTAACCAATTAAAAGTTAATAGTTTAAATGAACTATTAAGTTATGAGTGTTGAAAAATTAAAATTAGTTTAAATTGCAAAACTCTATTGGTTATTATTTATTTTAAAACAAACTGTTTGTTTTATTATATAATCATTTACAAGTTGTAAAAAAAACTGTTTAGAACTTGTTTTTATCTGATTGTGATATATAAAAAAAAATTGGTATTAGGTCGGTATGTTATAACATTTATAAGATTAAAAGCAACAACAAGAGCAAAAAAAGTATGTAAATCATATGGCCAAATATTGTTTGATTTTGCTAGAGCCTTTTAGCAAGACCAAAGTAGGTCATGGGGTCACAACACACAAACAACCACAAGGATGGACTTCGTGCATGCGTCTAGTTTTCTCATGTGACTCCCACTATATCCAAGATTCTTGTCTCTGTCTTCAGTTTTGCCTTCTTGTCTTCGTTACAATATATATACAAATATACATATTGAAAAATAAAAACCCTAACTTATTACAACTTTGAGCCATCAAAGTGGACCAAAACCATAAACCAAAAACTGGGAAAACTGGGAAAACTTTTAGTCAAATAAAAATAAATAAAACTTTGACCAAATAATATGTTTCCCTAAATTAACCTAGATCAGAAACTTTATACGAATCTATAACCGTTAAAAGGACCGATTTCGATTCGTATGTTGTAATTAAGGCTCTAATACCACTGTTGGGTTTTCAGTGGTGATCAATTAAAACTAGTTATCAAAACGGTTGACAATAATTATATTTTATTATTAATTAAACTATTAATTAATAAACGCAGCGGAAAAACTCAAATATTCAACACAAATGAAAAACCCGACAGGATCTCAATTACAAAACCATACGAACACGGAGTTATATTTATCTACCAATGAGATTAAATATACCTTTGTGGTTAAAAGAATAACCGATTGAGATACCAAGGTTCAACGAACGAGTGCTAGTCACGGAACAAACACGAGGAACGGGGTGCGACCGGATGAAGCCTTGCTACTGCGGAGCTGGCCGGAAAAAGCCAGACGACAACGGCTTGGTTGGGGAGGTGGCTGCCAGATCTCGCAAGGAGAGAGGGAGGCAGCTAGGGATTGTAGGTTATGGAGATTATTCTCCTAATCTCTATATAATCTCTACTAATTGTTTCCGGGCCCAGAGTCCAATACGCAATGTAAAAGGCCGAACCCGTTTATGTTTAATAAGTAATTAAAACATTATATTATTTATATACTAGTATAAATAATAAAACCCGTCTAACGAATATATAAATATATATTTCATCTCGTTAATTATTCGTGATCACCAGTTAATCACGTTAAGTGGATTTAATGTTCGTTGCCCTATGTGTAACACTTACGGGTCATAACTCGGTTAGCAACGTCAATTAATCGGGTCCGTACATCAAATTCCAACAATAACACACTCATCAAATACTACAAATTAATATGGATAGATTGACCTTTTGTAATTACTTTTGTTTTGTATCAAATCTACTATAGTATGAGTAGTCATATTGCTCCATCACTGGTCTGGAATCGACCTTTTATAATTATTAAAATTACCCACTAAGAATTTCTTACTTAATGGCTTGATGCATTCTCAGCAATGTATTTTGATTCAAGTGAATCTAACAGTTCCTTTGGGGATTCTACATTTTGGTAAACATAAAAAAGAGAGTAAAGCATATCGTTTACAATGCGGCGACAACATATGTAATCATCATTTCCCCACTTCAATCGGCGTATTGTTTGTTCAAGTGATTCATCATCCACATTTTCTGCCGTGGCAGTGCTTAGAATGTAAACCACCTTCAAGGTGATGAGAAGAAAGTGCATGTTATTCTGTTAACTTCAAGTCTTGGCCTTGAACTTTTCTAGTTTCCCAAACTTCAATGGCATGTCACGAACATAGTCCATACTTGCCATGTTTCACAAAATACTTTAATCTTTGTGGTAAATCAAGAACTTTGTAGTAGTTAATAACCTAGACAATCTCTTTTGAATCTTATGATCACTATCAAATTAAAGTATTTTAATGGTACTCTCAAAATCTTTAGTCGGATAATTCAAAGCGAATCAATAACGAGTACGTTTGTTTCTATTATGAAAGTTGTACCCAAACTAGACCAAAGTTTGTCTTTTATAGGTTGTGAATCATCACAACGTTTTGGTGAAATGACACGATTCTTCATGAAAGAGTTTTTCGATTGGCGGTTTAAATGGTTAGTAAATAAATTTAGGAACTATGTCAGCAAAAACTCTTTCAATAGCAATAGTATCTTAGTTACTGTTGATGATTGATTTTGTTAGTAGTAACTTGATTAATGTTGATCGCCTAGTTAGTGCTAAATGCTATATTCGAATTTCCGACTGGTCTCAATTAAATCCAATAAACTAAAATGATATGGTGACACTAAAATCAACATGTTTGGCCCTATAGTTTTTAATATTGTGACAATATCATCAACTTGTAATGTATTGTGTGTATATTTCTAACAAGAAATTCCAATCTTTGTGCCGATTGATGTGACGTAACTTCTCACATAATGTGCTAGAGAGGACTTTGGATTTCATATACAAATAAGATCGATTAGCATCTTTTAAAAGGTTAATGAACCTTCAGGGCATGAAGCTTTGATGATTAAGCGAGTCTTATGGGAAAGAGAGGATTTTTAAAAGAATTGTGTGGAACTAGAACACCAACTCTACAACCAGATACCTTTTTTCTTATTCTCCTAATTTGACATACATGTGGTATTTTAAGGACATCATATTTTATGTATGTTATCTACTTTTATGTTTGGTCCAGATCGCATATTACATAATGGTTAGCCGATTTTGCGCGGCCTTATCTTCCACATGTTATCTAATTGGTGCTTGGTCGCTCTTTTCATTGGTTGTCTTTGTCCACCAAGTCTTAACTCTTGTATCATTTTTTGAGCCTCTCATACATTAAATTTTAAGTATTTTGAAACTAATTGTCACACCCCAAATTCATTTACTTAATAAATAAATAAACAAATTAAGGTTGTAACGATTGGTAACATTACACAATAGCGGACGCGTATTGAAGACATATAAATTATTGAACACCATTATAAATACTAAAATAAGCTAGTACATTGTCCTAGAACCATATAGGTCAAACCGTCTTGAGGTTTGACAATCACGCTTCTTCGGCTTCTAAGGTTTAATCCAAGTGGCTAACATATTCCAACCATGTCATAGCTATGTGTTACCTGAAAAACATATTTAAAAATATCAACACAAAGGTTGGCAAGTTCACATGTTTAGTTGTCTCAATGTAAAGTGGTTTTCCTTGAAAACATTGATATCATGTACATGGCCTTAATATAAAACCGTTTTCCATGAAAACATGTGATGACTTCAAAGTCATAAAGTGAAAACATTGAAGAGGTGTACATGGCCATAATATGAAACCGTTTTCCCGAAAACCTTGAAAATGTGTTCATGGGCATAATGTGGAACTGTTTTCCTCGAAAACATGTGATGACATCATAGTCATAAAGAGAGACATATTCTCAATGGAAACATATGATGACTTAACAGTCATAAAATGAGTCGTTTTCCCAATGAAAACATGTAAATGAGTTTATACCCATGTTAAGCCCTCTTTAATGATAACCAAAACAAGTAGCGGTTTCATGTGTATATGATAAACATAACAAGTAATGTTGACCCATTTGTAAACTATCTAGCTTTACAAATAATATGTTCATACATGAGGCATAACCAAACCAAGACAACAGTGTATGCCCCTTGCTCGTTCCTCACAAGCACTTCTTTAGACAACATGCAGTCATTTGGTCAGGTGGACCCCAGGTTAGCGCGACTAACCATGACCGGGGTGTCAATCCCAATAGTATCCATAGAATCCCAGGCTATCCACAACTAATGGTTATAAAATGTGATGTTCATGGGACTTTACGAGCTCTATGTAGGTTCACTCATGCAAACATATAGGTCAGGTTGTGTTCTCTTGTTACCATACGAAAATGTTTGTAAGTGCGTTTCATGTTTTCTTAAATGTATCAAGAAATGATGTTCCTAAATGTTTTAAACAATGATTTTTCATGTTTTCAAACGTGTAAAGTAAGTATGTTTCTCCCCCGATGTTTCTAAAACATTTAAAAGGGGGCAGTGAACTCACCTGGTGAACTTTCAATGTGTAAGTGCTAGCATCTATATATTTATAAGTGAACCTACCTGGTGAACTTTCAATGTGTAAGTGCTAGCATCTATGTATTAGTAAAAGCGAGACCTGACTACTCGTGCCCTATTTAGTACAACATATATCTTAGAATCGAGAAACGACGTCTCGAGTGCAAGTTGTTCACCCATCGTGTTGATACTAGTTGGAGGGGGTTTTAATTAAAAAAATATCGTATGTGTCACACCCCAGCCGGCGACGGATTATACACCGGGGCTGACGCGGTTGTTCATAAGCACATGATCGTCTATTAATAATGACAATATTTATTCATCGAAATTTAAGTATCCGTTACAAAGGAAAATGGAAAATGAACGTCCAAGACATGACATATGTTAAATTAAACTAGGTCCAAGTCCTATATGATTAAGTAGAATCCTCAAACTGGTGCACCTGAAACATGTGAGTAAATGTCAACTACAAGTAGTTGGTGAGTAACATAGGTTTTGAAACCAAACAAAAGTTAAGTAAAAAGGATTTGGAATTCAATATGTTCGAAGCTTTACTAAGGCATAAATGTGAAAACATACAAGGTTCCAAGCGTACAATTCAATCCGTAGTAAATGGAAAACCAGTAAGTACAATCCCACTGATTGTGTTTTGGAAAAATAGTAATATGGTACACACAAAACCCAGCAAGGTTCGTGTTAACTTGAATCGGATTCCCCTATAAATGATCATGTTAGGTACTACCTTAGGCCTGAGTAGCAGGTTAATGAATGTACTAGCATGAACACATGTAATGGTCACCAAGCAGTTTAAGACATAAAGCACATAGTAATTTGCATGAGAACAATGGGATTGAATCTGGTATGTAATGTATGTAAACATGTTTCACCCCGAGTAAACAATGGTAAAAAAGAAAAGGGGCTGTGAAACTCACCAGTAGTGAAGTTAGTAGTGGTATGAATTGTTAAGGATGGATAGGCCTCGCGAGGGTTCCTCACAATCAACCTACACTGATAAACTTGTATTCTAGTCTCAAAGGGAATAAACAATTCTAAGTCTATTTAGGTTGCTAGGGATTTTGGAGTTTGGGGTCGGATGAGGGATTTGTATAAGTTATATGTTTTATAATGATAAGTTGATGCCAATTAATTAGAAACTCAAATTATGTTGTATTTACAATAATAATATGTTTGAACATAATTATTCAAAAGTAAATAAATTAGAAAAAAAGTTTAAATAATAATATGTTTGGATTTATTTATATAATTATTCTAGGAATAATTAATAGATAAATCGAGGAATGGAAGAGGTTTTAATAGTTTATTGTAAGTAAAATAATTAATTAAGCTAATTAATAATTGTTCTACGTAAATAAACATAATTATTTAAGCTATTTCTTTTATTTTAATAAAAGAGATATTGTTAAACAATTTATAAGTTTCAAATCAAAATCCATGAAATTTGTATAATAATTGTCTAAGTATATTTTACAAAAACGTTTTAAATGATTACTCTTTGTCAAAATAATCATTTATGTGTTTCGAAATGGATTAGTCATGTTTAAAATAAATAATCAAAAATTTTTTATAACGTTTACAATTGTATAAATACATATAGATGTAACTTGATTTTTTTAAATAAATCTCGTCTAAGAACCATAATAAATTTAAGAGTGAATAACACATTTACTGGGTATTTTCTGTTTTTATAAAAGTTAAATAGTCTTATTAGATTTATATAAAAATATTAAATCCAGAATTTTAAAACAATTACGTATGTATTAAATTAAACAAGGAGGTTTAAACAGGAAAAAAAAAAGACAAGGGTCAGCCCGGTTCGAACCCAGGTCTCCCTTGTGGAGGTACACGGGTTTAACCAGTAGACTGGGCATGATACCCTGTTAAGGAGCTAGCGCAATGATCTTATAATCACCAGCCCCAAACCTCCCTTCTTCCCCACTCGCATACCCGAACCCTAGACTTCCCAATTGACTCGATTAGACAACGAAGGGCACCCTAACCATGGGGCTTTCGTTCCCGACACTCAGACAAAACCATTGGTACCAGTATTACCTGAAATGGTCATGTAACGAAGGAGGACGGTTGGGTCTTCAGGTCCGATGATCCTCGAACTCGTCCGAGCTTCAGGGGCGAAGTGGGTCGAAGTGGGGTGTTGAGGAAGTTCGAATGGGTTTATGCGAAGGTGCAGGACTGAGTTTTATGCCTCAATTTCACTCCAAATACACAAATTGATTAGGGTTTGGTTAAGGACGGTTACGAGTTTAAGTTTGAGTTAATTCGTTTAAATTCGATTAAATTGGTTCATTAATGGCACTTGAATCCTACCGTGAAGCGTTTATGCACGATTTAAAACCGTTATCCATGATTAAATCCACGAATTGGAACTGGAATCGACTTGGTTTGACTTTAGGATAGTCCAACTCGAAAATGGTGTTAAATCGTTTGATTAGGATCGAATTAGTACTTTAATAGCATTTTGATTTGATCGAAAAATGGCTGTGCACCATTAGAAAGCAGTCGTACAATTGAACTTGACGAATTTGGAATCGGATTTAAGTATGCTTGCCTCTGTTGACTTCTCCCGAGTCAAAATATGGGGAAGGGTTCAAGATCATGAATGTGGGGGTTCAACTTGAGGGTCCACCTGCTAGAGGGGGAGGGGGGGTTCTTTTGCTTGTGAGAGGGTTCAAGTTCCATACTTTGGTTTTAAAAGAATTCATTTGAATATAAAACTAAATTGATTCTTATAAATCATATTTAGGTTTAATCTCAATAAATTTATAATGATTTAAAAAGAAATGTAAAATATATATATCTTTAAATACAAATCTTTTAATATGGTTTGTTTACTAATTTTGCAAATGTACATATACGTTTATATACTTATATTTATAGATGACAACGTATGTATCTATATATATATATATATATATTGTAGAACCAAAAACTGATGGCTACAAAATTCTTTAAGTACAAATGCTACTGATCTCAGAGTTTGCTGCTGACCAACAAACTGCTGCGGACAAGCTTATCTGTTGCGGATACTTGTTCTTCTGCTGAAGAACAAATCTGCTGCGGATAGCCTTATCTGCTGAAGACCAAAGTTGCTGCGGATAGGCTTCTCAGCAGCATCAACACTTGACGCTGCTGACAGGCAAATCATCAGCAGCTTTGGATGGTTACATCTTGCTGCTGATCAACATCTTTGTTGCTGACAGCCTTGTGCCTTAAAGACAAATCATTGCAGCTGACTATCCATACCAAGCGTCACTGACAACTTTCTGTAAAAGCAACTAACACACTCAAAGCAGAAGGAACCTCAATGGCACAACCAATGACGGACAACAATGCTCTTCTCCAAGCATGCAAGTAATGATGCATAAAGAAGACGCTTCAATAAAGTTAACTAGATATAGACAAAACGTGTAATAGTTAGCTACATACAACATATCAACAGTCTGTGTTAGATCTGATCCTTAGAATCAAGGGGCTGTCTTGATTCTAAGTGAGTATAAATAATGTGTAAACACTTCATTGTAAGTGTGCTTTTTGTGCTTTCTGATTGAGTTTGAATTGTAATCGTTTATCTGCAAAAGCTTAATACAACAGTGTTCTTAAAAGTATTCTTTCTGCTTGCTCGATTACATTTGTGTAGTTGTTATTGTTTTCGCCAATTTCAACTAAGAACAGAACCATCTTGTAATTTAACGATCCTACAAGTGGTATCAGAGCTTTGGCTCAGATTAAACAAAATCACACTTATTTAATCACTTCTGGTTCTATTCTAAACTCTCTCTCTTTCATCAAGTCACCAAGAACAAAGATGGCACAGAGCAACGGATTTGAAGACATCGGCAGCATCAACCGACCACCAAGATTGGTATCTGGGGAAAACTACGACATGTGGAAAAATCGCATGGAAAGTTTTTTCTACTATCAGGAGTACGAAATGTGGAAATCCATCAGGGATGGACCCTACACTCCCATGGTGGCATCTGCTGACTCTGGAGGACCATCGGTTCCAAAGGAGCCCTCCAAGTACTCAGAAGAAGATATAAAGAAGATGGAGGTGGACTTCAAGGCACTAGGAGCTATCCAGATGTGCCTTCCAAATGAAGTTTTTCATAACTTCAGAAGTTACAAAACTGCTAAAGAGCTCTAGGAGGCCCTCGAGAAGATGTTTGCTGGATCTGAGGAAGTCAAAGAAAACAAAAGAGACATCCTTAAGCAGTAGTATGAAAATTTCGTCTGGAAGGAAGGTGAGTCTCTAACTATTTTATATAACAGATATACTTATCTTGTAGGTGAGTTGCAGTGCTCAAAAGTGAAGTTGGAGAATGAAGATATTCTTAAGAAATTCATCAGATCTCTACCTAGTTGTTGGACACTCTACATTGTGTCCATCAGAAGAACTGAGAATCTGAAGACTCTTCAGATGACTGAGCTATTTGGTATGCTCAAAACCTATGAATTAGAAATGATTCAGGCCAAGGAAAGGAGCTCAAGCTACCAAACAGCTTCAACATCCACCACCACCTCTTCTGCTTTTCACTCTGAGCACTCAGGTCCTAGTACTAGCAACTACGATCCTCTCATAGTCCACACATCCTCAAACACCTACCTCTAAAACAAACACATCACCATTTCTTCTTGAAGTTCCTTCTCAAGCCTCAACCTCTGCTGCTTTTGTTTCTGAAAACTCAAGCAACATGTACTTTATCAATGAGGATCTTGATTGTTTCCATCCAGATGATCTAGAAGAAATGGATACACAGCACTCGTATGCCATGCTCTCTATAAGAGCAAAAAGGTTCTACTCTAGAACCGGAAGACCCATTCCAAGCAACAGCTCCAACACCAGAGTTGGCTTGGATAAAAGCAAATTGAGATGTTACAACTGTAACCAACTGGGTCATTTTGCTAGAGAATGCAAGGCACCTAGGGCAAACCCAGCTGATGATCGAACAAGACAAGCTCACCAAAGCTAACCTAGACAAAAACAACAACAAGCTACTCCTCCAGCTCAAACTGCAGCTTGTGCAGCTGTTGGAACTTCTGACTTTGACTGGAGCTTTTAGTATGAAGATCTGCCTACCAACAACCAAGCTCTTATGGCAGATACAACTGAAATACCGCCTCAGGTATATGAACATCTATGTTCCCAAGCCTGTATTGATATGGTTTTAGGCTACAGAAAGCATAATCAAAACCTCATAGATCAAAATGAAGAGTTTCATCAAATGAAATCTGAATTCAAAAAGGTCGAAGACAGTTAGAAAGAAAAAATTAACTGCCTAAAGAAAGAGATTTCATCATTAAAGCATGAACAAACCAATCTTGAAACTCAGATTGATGATCTACTTGCCAGATTAAAAGCTACCAGAGCAGAATTAGCAGAACAGAAAGTTCATGTCGACAAATATGAATTTGCATCCAAAAAGCTGCAAAGACTTTTGGATGCTCAAATTCATGAAAAGGTAAAAACTGGGCTAGGGTATCATGCTGAACAATATCAAGCCATTGCACCTCCTGCTGACTACGTTGCCATCCATGAACCAAGCTTCAATCTTGCAAATCTTGATATGGCCAACAGAAATCTTGATCCCTCTAAGGATGAACCTTTGGTGGAAGAATGCACTACCTCGTCAGAGTCTGAATCAACTTGCTCAGACTCCACTGAAACAAGTGAAGCTTCATCTCCTCCTGCCCCTCAAGTTATTATGACTAAAGATGAAGCCTCCATTATCCATTCAACACCAGTACCAGCCATTTCAGTACCAGTTCCTACACCATTCAAACAAATCAAAATTATTTATCCTCCAGAAGGTAGGAAACTAAATATTGAAAAGGGCCAGTCCTCACCTTCAATCCAACCAAGGAAGGTGTTTGACATATGTCATGCGCCTAGAGAGAGGGTTCCATATGTTCAAAAGACATTGGAAGAAGCCACCTTTGAGCATAACAAAGCTCACCCCTGGAACTTTAAAGACTTGTTCAAAAGAAAGGACTATATGTACTTTCAAAAGGACAAACTGGCGAAATCATGCTCTGTGTGGGAAATACAATCATACTTCCAGCACCTGCTTCTACTACCTTCAGCAGCAAAGAAACCTCAAGCAACATGCTTTTGAGAAGACAAAGAAGAACAAACAGGTAAGAAGGTTTGAAGCTAAGACAACTCAATTTAGAAACTCTCTTTCTCCACCAAAGGAGCAGTTGTCAAAACCTCTACAATCTTGCATCATCTGTGGTGAATCAGATCACTTTGCTGCAAATTGTAAGTTTAATCCTTTCAATCAGATTCTTCTTCCATCCCAAATTATACAAAAGCCTATTAGTAACGTGAAGAAGGATAGGCATAAATCTGTTCTTCAACCATCAGCAGCCAACAAAACTACTGCTGATCGAGTAAAGCCCAAGCAACCAAAAGGAAATCCTTCAGCAGCAAAGTCTGGAGCTGCTCAAGTAAAACCATCAGCAGCAACAAAATCTGCTTCTGATCAGTCAAAGTCCTCAGATGCAGCTTCTGCTGCTGAAAAGGCAAAGAGAGCTGGAAAACCACCAACTCATCAATGAAAGGCAAAGAAACCACCAAGCATCATCATTAGTTCAATTGAATGCGTCTATCCTTTGTTGTAAATGTGTCTGTCCCTTATTGTAAATAAAAGTTATAAGTGAGCATCATTTTTGTCCTTCAGCTGCTGACAGGTTTAATCTTCACCAGCAAAAGATTTGCAGCTGACTGCTTTAATTTATCAGCAGGAACAGGTTTCCTGTGGATTTCTTTAAGACTGTCAGCAGCGACATCCTTGCTGCGGATTATTAAATCCATCAGCAACAGATATGTTTACTGCTGACAGACTTAACCTTTCGCATCCACAACAATCAAGTTTTGCTGCTGATTGGTAAATTTAAGTCCAAATTAACTTTTACCCGCTGTTAAAATTCACGCCAGTCTTTACCATGATTGCCTCGGTGTATTACAGCTGTAATAATAAAAGGTAAATTGGTTTCTACTGTACAAGTCATTTTGCTTTTTCCCTCTTCTGCTGTTATAAGAACGAATCAAATTTCCTTACCACCTCTTCACCTTCAATTTCACCCTAAACCCACATCACTTTCTCTCAAGTCCCCACCATATTCAAGCCCTTCGTCTTTAAAACATTCAAAGCCTCCCATATTCTGACCTTCCCTCCAAATCAAACAACAATGGCAGACCTCAATAACCCTGATGATAAGTTCTCCCCATACCACAACCTTACAGCATATCTTACCAAAGGAAAGAAATCCGAAGGATTTGATGATATGATCGATTTCTTATGTCGATCAAAGATCTACTTTGCCCTTACCACCAACCCTACCATATATATAACTCATATGGAGGATTTCTGGAGTACTGTCGTCTACTCTACCGAACAGGGGATTCCCCAAATCAAATCCAAGGTAGACGGCAAGGATATCACCATCTTGGAAGCCACACTCAGAAAACATCTTAAGCTTCAAGATGAGGGAGCCGCCATCTCATACTCGAAGGACGAATACGTGAGGACCTTTGTATCCATTGGATACACTGGAAATCAGACCGAGTATACGATCGAGAAGGCGCTGATGGGCCCTCCATGGAAGTATCTTTGTCACACTCTTCTCCAATGCATATCTCATAAGAGGAGTGGATGGCATCAGGTGAGCTCCGCACTTGCCTCCGCCTTCCATGGTATTTGTCACTAACCAAGGCTTCAACTTTGCACACCTCATCTTTGAGGGTTTGAGATATAACCTTCAAGAGGGTACAAAGCAGCAATTTTTTATGTACCCAAGATTCTTGCAGGAAGTTTTCAATCAAGAACTAAAAGAACTTTCAAAACCTGCAAGAATCTACATCATGTTGGGACATAAAAATAATATTTTTCAAAGCATGAGAAATGTTTCCAAAAAGTTCTCGAGGGTCAATGTTCCATTGTTATCTACAATGCTGAACATACAGAGTACCCCGGGTGACAGTTCAACAATCCCAGCTGATACTGATCCCACACCCTCCACCCAACATCCTGAACAACAGTCTGCTTCTACCATTCGAACCCCTGTGCATACTACTAAGGATGCACAGGCACAAAAATTACCTACACCTCTTTTGGATGTTATCGTTTAACCGGAACACAGGGCCCCGGTTGCAACGACATATACTAGGAAAAGGGGTAAGAGAACTCCTTCTTCTCTTGCCTCCAAGGCCCAAACCCAACCTAACAGCCCTCACTCAGAATCACAACATTCTGGTGAGAATATCATAAGGGACAGCCACATTATTAGGGAGACTCCTTTGGATGTCTCTCTATTAGGATCAGGATCACTTCCCGGATCCATAGAAAAGCCCCCTGAGCCTTTCCTTTCTCTTCTGAACTTAAGTGTTGAGGAACCTGATCAAGATGATGTACCTTCTCCAACTACCACTATCTCGGAGGTACTGATGGATCTTGCTTCCAACACACCCATCCCAAGTTCTTCTACCCTGAAGGTCCACTCTAGGAGTTATGACAGAATGGATGTGAAGAGGCTGTCACTACTACTGGTCCATCAAATAACCCGGAGGACAGTGACAACATTGTTAAGACCTCAACCACGGCAACTCACAGTGAGGATGCTTCTTTGGAAACTCCCCTCACTGAGAGGAATCCCAGGTGTCAAGAAACCATGGGTGATGGGGATGAAGAGGCTAGGCCTAGGGCCCCATCTGGATCCAAGGATTCCACAAATGTGGATGAGGACAAACTGAAACTTCATAACTTGGAATTGACGGCCAGGGTGGCTATGCTAGAGGCTGAAGTGTCCAAACTAAGACACCAAGTCTCTATGCATGAAGCCCATCAATGCCCAACTGTACCTTCTCCCTCTCTTGTATCAGTGGGCACCCAAGCTGATGCTTATCTGTCCACTGATGCAACCAAAAAGGGGGAGATGGTCCCAGTGAAGGAAGACTCAGACAGTCTTGATGACTGGATTCAAGAGCAGGTTGTATTTCAAAGCACACTTTTCAAGCCAGCTTTTGTACAGGTTCATGACTTGCCAGCTTCAGATAACGAAGAAGAAGAGACATCTGAAGACTGGAAGTTAGTCGTCAGGGCTGTTGATGAGATGATGAATGTTGTTGAAGACACAGAACAAACATATACATCTTTCAACATCATCCCTGTAGTAGCAGCCATCATAAGTCACTCCACTGCCCCCCAATTTCCACCGACTTCAACACAGCTAGAGTTTGATACAATACTAGCTTGGGGGTATGATGGAAAATCTGAGAGGTTCTGGATTGGTTGGGAGTTTAGCGGAGTAGAAGAGCTAAACTGAGACTTTTTATCAACATCATCCAAGTCCTTCACCTATACCATCTACAATGCTTCAACAACTCAATGGACCTCTCAGCAGAACTTGCAATCGGCAGGTTCTATGACTTGATGGAGGATAATCTACCCAACTTTCAAAGACAAATGCAAGCAGCAAAAAGGGTAGCCTATCCTGAATCTTCAACAGCAGCAGAAAGAAGACTAACTCCTAGAAGACTTGAAATAATAAGGAGCAGTCTTCTCACTAAAGAAGAAGTTCTGTGCTTAAGAAGATTTCTGTACAACTCCATTGTCAAGGACTTAGATGTGCTAGGATGGGTAAGCACTAAGTCTCTTGACCACACCTTTCTGCTAAGCAACGGCTCATCTCTCACCATCAACACCAGGAACATCTTGCTACTGCCTATAGACTTTCTTTACAAGATCTTTCAACTCAGAGCAAATATCGGCAATGTCAACTCCCTCGAAATCCAGGCAATGATGGCTACTGTCAGAGCACATCTTGAACAAGAAGGAAGGATTGCTGAAGCGGTATATGTGTCAAATTCTGACACTGATTCTGACTCAGCTTCCACTTGAGTAGACATCTTTGCTGCCGCTTATGAATCAAGATTCACTATCAAAGAAATGCTGATAGAACTTACAAGTCCTGAGTGCAAAACAGATGAAGCTAATGACCTTCCCTTATCAACCTCTCAAATTTCCAATGAAGCTGAGGCTGAAATTCCCACAGCGGCACAATCATCTGCTGTTGTGATCAGTGAAGCCGAAGCAGGGGCATCCAACAAAGATAAGGGAAAGGGAATTATAACCGAAGAAGACGAAGATAGGCTACAAAGAGAAAAGAAGGAGAAAGAAAAAAGAAGAAGAAGAGAAGAGAAGAAGAGGAGATGGCTGAAACTAAGAAAGCTCAAGATAGAATCACATCCATTCTCCTCAGAGAACAACAGATCCAACTGTATGCAAAACAGTTGGATGCTCTGAAGGTAAAGATTCCTGCAATTTATCAAATTGAAGAAGATGAAGCTCTTGCTCTTCAACTGCAGGAACAATTTGATAAAGAAGAAGAAGAAATAGAAAAGAAGAAGAAGGAAGAGGCTAAGTTCAGAATAACTGATTCTGAACTAGCCAAAGAAATGAGAGAGGAGTGAGTAAAGGCTCTAGTTTCTCAAGGTGAGGATGCAGACTACCTTGAGAAACTATCAAATAAAGAAATATACAGAGCCTTCATGGGTCAGCAAGGTCAATTGACAAAGAAGAAAAAGGCTGAAGAAGAAGAAAAAGCCAAACAAAAGTCTAAAAAGACCATTGCTTTTAATAAGCGGACCCATGAAGAAAGGAAGGTCATGATTGACTTCCTTAAGGCTAGAGGAGAGAGTGGAAAGAGGCTAGGTCCCATGAATTTCATGAACCTGCAAGCCCTCTGTTTGAAAGTCAAGAAGGATGAGGAAGAACGATTGGAGAAGAAAGGCTCCAAGAAAAGGGTAAACATTCAAGAAGAAGAAAGGAAATCAAAGAAACCCAACACTTCCTCAATCCAAAAACCTTCCACTCTCCTTCCTAGACCTCCCTCCTCTCCTCCCTCAAAGTCCAAATCCACACACCCAGCTCCTACTCATCAACAACCTCCCAAAAAGAAAAATAAACCCACTTCCAAACCTGAAGACTCAAGAGAAATAATCAGATGGTCATACAGCCCTGAAGACCAATGGTTTGAAGTGTTCAGGGGGAGGACAGAAGCAAAAAGATCAATCTATACTTTTGTTGATGAGGTACTACAACTTCCAGATTCTGATCTAAGAAGAATGATGGAGCTGGGTGAATCCTTTAAGCCTGAAATGAAGGTGGGAGATATCTTTTGCTAGCAATCAGACATTACTTCAACCCCAGCAAAGATGAAATCATTGATGCCAAACCTCTTCAATCCCACACTCCATTCATCAGCTGGTCCTACAATGCTGAGAAGAATGAATTCACTCTGACAGATGTTAAAGGACAGAAGATGAGGTGTTCAAGCAAAGCTATCTTTAAAATGGCAAGCAAAGACAGTAAGAGAATTTTGGTAGCATTAGTCTAGGGGAGTTTGTAGAACCAAAGACTGATGGCTACAAAATTCTCTAAGTACAAATGCTGCTAATCTCAGAGTTTGCTGCTGACCAACAAACTGCTGCGGACAAGCTTATCTGCTGCGGATACTTGTTCTCCTGCTGAAGAAAAAATCTGCTGCGGATAGCCTTATCTGCTGAAGACCAAAGTTGCTGCAGATAGGCTTCTCAGCAGCATCAACACTTGACGCTGCTGACAGGCAAATAATCAGCAACTTTGGATGGTTACATCTTACTGCTGATCAACATCTTTGTTGCTGACAGCCTTGTGCCTTGAAGACAAATCGTTGCAGCTGACTATCCATACCAAGCGTCACTGACAACTTTCTACAAAAGCAACTGACACACTCAAAGCAGAAGGAACCTCAATGGCACAAACAATGACGGACAACAATTCTCTTCTCCAAGCATGCAAGTAATGATGCATAAAGAAGACGTTTCAATAAAGTTAACTAGATATAGACAAAACGTGTAATAGTTAGCTACATACAACAGATAAACGGTCTGTGTTAGATCTGATCCTTAGAATCAAGGGGCTGTCTTGATTCTAAGTGAGTATAAATAATCTGTAAACACTTCATTGTAAGTGTGCTTTTTGTGCTTTCTGATTAAGTTTCAATTGTAATCGTTTATCTGCAAAATCTTAATACAACAGTGTTCTTAAAAGTATTCTTTCTGCTTGCTCGATTACATTTGTGTAGTTATTATTGTTTCCGCCAATTTCAACTAAGAACAGAACCATCTTGTAATTTAACGATCCTACATACATATATATATATATATCTATAAAAGGTTGAGATTACATGATTAAACACGTTTTGCATTTTGATTTAATAGGTCTAATCAAACACATATATGTGGATATGAACATATGTTATATGTATATATATCTATATATATATATATATATATATATATATATATATATATATATATATATATTGTATAGCTAAAATATGAATTTGCTTGAATGAAACCCTGAATTTGAAACACTTGTAAATATGGTTTGCGTGACACGATGTATCGCCCTAGAAATGGAATTAAAAAGTTATTATTGTATAAAAAAAATAAGGCCGAAAAATTCATAGATGTTACAGTATGTTATGGCTCATTACTGATTACTATTTATTTGTTCGTATAACTACGCACACATGTATTATACTAACACTATCGAGTACACAATGTAAGTCGTGATCCTTACGTACTTATATACATTCTCAATATATATTTGTAATTATTTTTAGGAAAATATTCCATTTTCTTCGTTCGTGTACAAATAATATAACTTATATTATTTGTTTACCTTAACATTCTTTTTTACCAAATATAAGGTTTATCACGATTATAATCATATACAATTACTTGTCTCGACAAATAATACTAATTATATATTAAAGTTTCGACGTAAATCGTCTTCTAGCAAATATTATGCTCATTAGCACACATAGTGTTTTCAAAATCCGTAGTTTGACATATATTTATTTAAGATAACTATTGAATCCATTTAACAGTTTTATTTATCAAAAATGATTACGTAGGTTTTCAAATATTTAAAAAATCATTGTCCGAAACACATTATTGCATATAAGTTACTATGTTTTTACTAAAAGTATATTTATTGTCAAAACGTTCCCATATTTTGTTTTTGTTCGAAATGACCAAACTATATATATATATATATAGTTATATATGTTTTATCAAAATAATCAAGTACTTTTAATAAACCACATTTATATAACCGTATGTTTTCACATCTCTAAACGTATAGATCTATGTAACATCCCAAATTTCTCTATTACCTAAAAACATGGGATTTCGTTTAAAACTAGGGTTGTCAAAGAACGAAATTATGGTACTCTAATTAAATAAAAAAAGAGACTAGTTGTAATTTCTATAAAGCTAAGGGGGCAAAATAAAAAATTTGTTTAGCCTAAACAAACATTCCATTTACCGGCAGCCACCCCCTCTCCATTTTAAATCTGTTTCCACTGCATCTCGTCGGTTCGCAAACAACAAACACACTCACCTCCAATCAACCCTAACCCGACCCCCAGCCTGCGATTACTACTCGGTTCACATGGAGATGGCTAGTTCTGGACCGAAGCAACCTCATGGACGTCATTGTCAAGCCGGAATCATGCGAAAGAGAGAAAAGCTCAGCGGGTATGGCTCCCCGGCGACAACAATAAGCATGGAGCTACTACCATGGCTCCGGCAGCAGCTGAGAGCTCGTGTGTCGGTTACGAGGGTGTTGGTGGATGACGGCAGTAGGGATAACTCGAGCATATGGCACATGGTGATGGTGGTGGTTGCAGCCTCGTGGTGGCGACATGGAGGTGTGACTGATGGTGTGGTAGTTAACGGTGGAAAGCTCGCGAAGATGATGATGGTGGTACAACAGTGGTTAACGGAGTGGCTGTGTAGGTCTCACGGCAGAAATGGGGTAGCCATACATGTCTCACGATGGAGATGAGGTTGGTTCTATGGATGGGAGTGAAGGTAGTGGTTAGCTCACGGTGGTGGTTGATGGTGGCCGATGACGGTTGGTGATGGTTCATGGTGGACATGAAGGTTCATGGTGGACATGAAGGTTCATGGTGGTGATATGAGGTGGTCCTAGGTGGAGGAGACGATGGTGGTGTATCGAACCAAAATCCGGGTTTCGTTATAAATAATTAAATATTCTAATAAATATTATGGTGAAAATAATATTTTAGAAATAAGTTGAAACAAGTGGGTTTCAATTAGTAATTGGGTTATATTAGTTTTTAACTAATTATGGAATGAAATGGGTGAAATGGAAGTTGAGGGGCTAAAAGTGTAAAATGGCAAAATCTGCCATATTTGACTAGTGAAAGTCAAAATTATCTTCATTTGGTGAAAGAGGTCGTTCTTGAGCAAAGGAGAAAAAGGATAACGCTAATTGAAGCTTAAATCGTGCATTTGAGGCTTGTTTTGTGAAGGTTTTGGCTCACATATCACCTTCCTAACATCAAGTAAGTGATTATCTTTATTTTGATTTCACCATTGATGTGTTCTTGGTGGGTTTTGAGTGAAATCCAAAATTTATGATGCATATGGTTAATTAGTGTTAGTTTGTTAATAATCTAGCTAAACAAAAGGTAAAGAATGATGATTAACATCCTAGAACCCTTTGATTAAGATTATGAGAAGTTAGGGTTCATATGGAGATTTTTGGGGGTGTTTGGATTATGATGATAGAATGTTGAATTAATGATGATTAAGTGTTTATATGACGTTAGACACTTTAACAAACACCAACTTAACCTAATAATAATTATTGAATGAAAAATTAGTGTTAATGTAAGGATAATGAAACTCAAGTAGGTGAGTTTGGGGTGAAACAAGGTGTTTGGATATGAGTATAACTCAAACGGGTCAGTTTGGGTTGGAAATGGGAAATTGGGTTGTGAACCCAATTAAAATGTGATTTTTATGTATGTTAGATTATTAAACTAGATGAATGTGTTTAGGTAATCAAATTGCAAAGCGTGAAGTGGAATCGGGACCTTCAAATCCACAAGGTAAGTGCTTTTTGCACTTACATAGTAATTGATAAAAAAATGGGTTATATGCAATGTTGTATGCATAATGTGTTAAGTTGCATAATGTGTCGTGTGATATGAATGTGTATAGAGGTGTACGAATAAGTGAATAAACGTAGTTATAGTTTTAATACTATAATGGATATGTGAATATGGAGTTATGGTCTAAGTACCATAATGGATATGTAGATATGAAGTTATGATCTAAGAATCATAATGAAAATGTGGTGATGAACTTATGGCCTATGTGCCAAGGTGGAAGTGGAAATGCGTTAAATGTGAATGTTAATTGAAAAGAATGAAACTTATAAAGTGATATGCAAGTGATATGTAGTATAATGGCAAATTGGGTGGAAACGGGTCAAATGGGTGAATGGGTGAAAACAAGTAGATTTTACTTGTTCGTTATGTTTTATCTTCATTACTAATGGTGATATATGTGGTGTTATGTAGGAAAAGCTCCGATGTAGTCAAAGTCAAGTCCAAGGTGTTGGCGGGTTCTCGTATGCGTATATGATGGTTTTTTTGGGGGTTAATTAGAAAACCTTAAAAAGGATGTAAATTGATACCCAAATTTGTGTTTTGGTGTATGTGAATGTTGTTTGAATGTTTTATCAAAAACCCAAGTGTTGGAAAAAAATTTGGTGTCTTGAAGGATTGAAAAATGTAGGAAATTTGGCTAAGTGTTGGAACTGGGAGAAAAAGTTAATTTTCTATTTGTTGGGTGTCCTCGCGGTACGCGAAGACTGGGAGGGGGTTCTTCGTGGTACGTGAAGAACAAATTTCTTGGCAGGAAACTTTGGGGCTCCTCCGCGGTACGCGAAAGGAGTGCCCTGGATCTTCGCGGTACGCGAAGAGTAAAAAAAATATTTTCTTGGGATAAATGCTTCCGCGTGTGTAAACGTTTATTATAACTGGTGTTTAAAACTAAGGGTGTTACAACTTGGTATCAGAGCAATGGTTTGAGGGATTTGGTGTGCGAGGCACCAAACTCAAACCAGATGCTCATGATATGATGGAATGGTGTGAGAATCCATAAAGGACTTGACTATGTTAGGACATAGTTTGTAATGACAAAAGCTTTGTAATAGTTTAGATCTAATGTCTTTATGTTTTTGTTATGTATAATGTTCTAAGTGTTTTATGCAAGTTATGCTAGAGGCGAACTTGTTAAGTTCGCCTAGTCTAATAGAGGCGAACTTGTTAAGTTCGCTTAAGTCTATCTAAGGCGAACTTGTTAAGTTCGCTTAGTCTGTTAGAGGCGAACTTGTTAAGTTCGCCTAATGCAGGTCAGTTGTCTATATATAGATGTTTACAGAGTCAGTTTGAATATAGAACAGGATAATAGAGTTGAACGATTGAGTCTGTAAACTCAATTGAGAATTGGAATACAAGCGTGAATGTTATTTACTTGATTGTCTCTATTGTCTTTTGTGTATGCAATCGTTGATTCGTTGGATTTCGCACTCCGAGTTAACGACACGTCTTATCACGAGAACGATCTGTAGAAGTGTCATGAGGACCTACAAGTGGTTTTGTCGCTGCTGGTCATCAAAAGGTGCATTAATCAAAGATGCCAACACAGGTTTATTTTCCAAAGAAATCAGTAAACTGTTCTGGAAAATCTTCTGAAGCTTATTCCTTTGATGGCTCCTCAAACTCAAGGAATTCTTCTTACTTTAGAACTTATAAAGAGAGAAGAGTTTGTTTTCATTGCAACGAAGCTGGTCACATTCTGGTCAATTGTCCTTATAAGAACCAGGGCAAATTGAAGATTGTTTCTTCACAACCGAAAGTGGTGAAGATTCTGAAAAGAACAGATGAGGGAAAGTCATCATTTAGTTTGGAGCAAAATATGTCCTGTCGATCTTTTGTTAAATCCTCTTGATTTAAACAGTAGGATAAATTGAACTCTAAATCACTTGTGTGTCAAGAGAAACTTGAGATTCCTCATGTTAGAATTTCAAAAGATTCTCAATCTGAAGTAAAATTGTCTAGACCACAAAGGAGAAGACGAAACAAAAAATTGAAGAAAATTTTGGAAACATCTGAATCTGATAATAAAATATCAAATAATGTTTTCCAAAATAATCAAAAATTGTCTTCTTTGAAAAAGTCTGTTGGTAAAACTTCTATTCCAAAGGTTAATGATAACATTGATTGTGAATTACTAGAAGTTGTGTATTTTGATCAATCTGGACGACCCAAGACCACAATGGCTTGGGTTCCTATTTCTAACTGATTTTGGTTGTTTATGTAGGGACAACCAAGGAGGACTATCAACAATACATGGTATGTGGATAGTGGTTGCTCTCGACATATGACAGGGAATATTAGATTGCTTGAAGATGTTAAAAATATTGATGGAGGTTATGTCACTTTTGCGGGGAATAAAGGCGGGTACATAACTGGACAGGGAACTTTAAAGAATGATAAAGTCAAATTTGAGAAGGTGAATTACGTGGAGCAGCTTGAACACAATCTTTTGAGTGTATCACAAGTTTGTGACAAGTAGTTTTCGTTCCATTTCAATGATGCTGAGTGTTATATCTTGAAACCTGGTTTTGTTATTCCTGACGAATGGATTCTCATGAAGGCCCCAATGAGAAATGACACATATATCCTTGACATGAGTGTTGCTACTACAACGGATTCAATTCCTACATGTTTACTCTCCAAGGCGTCGGAATCAGATTCTATTTTGTCGCACAGGAAGTAAGCTCACATTAACTATCGGAAGATGAACTATATTGTTTAGAATGATCTGGTTCTAGGTATCCCGAAGATGAAATTCTCAGTTCCTGATGATTGTTTTCCTTGCAAGAAGGGGAAACAACAAAATAAATCACACAAATCTAAATCGAAGAATTCTATCGTAACTCCTTTGGAGTTGCTGCATATGGATTTGTTCGGTCCGATTAGTATCAGGAGCATTGATGGAAAATCGTACTGTTTGGTAGTTATGGATGATTTCTTTAGTTTTTCATGGGTTAAGTTTCTTTCTTCTATAGCTGAAACCACTGAGTTGGTACAATATTTAATCCTGGGTTTGGAGAATTTGTTCAATCTGAATGTCAAAAGAATTAGGAGTGACAATGGCAGCGAGTTTAAGAATAGCAAGATGGGCTTATTCTGTCTACAAAATGGAATTCATCATGAATTCAGTGCGCCATATGTTCCTCAACAAAACGGTGTTGCTGAACGAAAGAAAAGGACGTTGGTTGAAACGACACGCACGATGCATGCAGATTTTAAGCTTCCAGTTACTTTTTGGGCTGAAGCTGTGAATACTGCGTGTCAGGTTTTGAACAGGGTCTTGACCGTCAAGCGACACAACAAGACTTGCTACGAGTTGTTGAATAATAGAAAGCCGAATCTGGATTATTTACTAACTTTTTGTAATCCTTGCACCCTGTTGAAAGTTCGAGATGTCCCAACAAAATTCAGTGCTAAGGCTATTGAAGGGATTTTTCTGGGGTATGTTGCTAATTCGACTACCAAGAGGGTTTATAACAAAGAGACGCGCCAAGTTGTAGAATGGTTCCATATTGACTGTTCAAATCGGTCTTTACCTCAAATGGCGATTAGACCAGATTGGGCATTTGATTATGAAAATTTATTCAAGTCTTTTCTTTTACCTTCTGATATTTCTCCTGATGAGGCTGCCGTTCTCTATGATTCATGTCAGGATGCACAACACAATGGCTTTCTACCAAATACAGTTCCACATTCATCGGTTCCATCTACTTCTGCTCCCGATCCTAATGTTGCTTCTTGTTCGGGACCACAAGATTCATAGAGTGAGGAAGACAATGCTATTTTTCAAGATTCTTCTGCTGATCCTTTGTTGGGTGATGATTCATTACCTTCGACACAGGATTCGGGGAAGATTCCTACAAATTTAGACTCGAAAATTCCAATTAATCATGATTTGTCTTATCAATCTGATACAACTCGTGTTGAAGTGTTACAGGTTCCTGAGGTCGCTTCCATCAAGGAACTCAAAGATCATCAAGTGACAAATATAATCGGAAATTTGCATGATGGAGTGAAAACACGTTCTCTTGTAGACAATACTTGTTTGTATACATAACTTAAAGATTCTGGTGTTCTTGATAATTGCTCACATTCATGTTTTATTTCTCAGGTCGAACCCAAAAATGTTAAAATGGCTTTAAATGATAACAATTGGATAGAGGCCATGCAAGAAGAACTTGCTCAGTTTGACAAACTTAAGGTTTGAAATCTTGTAGATCTTCCGAAGGGTATATATCCGATTGGTACTAAATGGGTGTTTAAATGTAAGAAAGACGATCGAGGTGTCGTGGTAAGAAACAAGGCAAGATTAGTCGTCCAGGGCTTCAATCAACAAGAGGGAATTGATTACACCGAGGTTTATGCGCCTGTTTCGAGGCTTGAAGCTATACGGTTGTTTCTAGCTTTTGCTTCTTATAAAGGTTTTAAGGTGTGTTGATGCACTTTCCTGTGACAACACTCTGGATAGAGTCTTAGTTTGTATGTCTAATGTCTGTAATTTGTCTTTGTATGTATGAGTCATTATGTAATAGTTTATCGAGTTGCATTTACTTTTACATAATGTATGTTGTTTTTCTGCTAAGTGTTTTGCGCACTTACATGTACGCAGGAGAAAGCTCCTGCGTACTTAGCAAGTACGCAAGAACACCTTTGCGTACTTGTTAAGTACGCAAGAGCAATTGGTCCTGCGCACTTGCTAAGTGCGCAGGCATCAGGTCTGTATAAATAGGATAGGTTCACAGTGGCTAAGTACGCAGAACCATTTGTTCAGACGAACTCAGTTTTGCTAAGTACGCAACTTGTATTCTCTCTGTAACCGTCGAGTGTTTATAATACAAAGAACGTTTATTGTGACTCTCGTGTTTGGTTTACTTTGTTTAGTAAGACTCTCCACCTAGTCACGGGTATTCCGCAACCCGGTGCGACTAGTAGACCACTTGCATGTGACGACCCGACACACACGAAGGGACCTACAAGTGGTATCAGAGCATTGCTCTTGAATTCGAGTGTTGTAAGTGAGTTTGGAGTCGTTTTACTGAGTTTTACAAGCAAAAAGAGGTATTTTTGTTGATAAAAAAGGGGTAGCTCTTGAGCACTTTTTTAGAAGCAAAAATCTCTCAAAAACCGATTTTTGTTGTGTATTTGTGTGTTTTGAGTATCAAAGGTTTGTTAGAAACTTGTTTCTGATCCTTTGGCTCGATTGCATTGATCATCAGCCTATTTTTCACTTTCTCCGGCGATTTTCAGGTGACCGGAAAAGTTTGGTGAGAGTTGCTGAAAAGGTGTCCTGCGTACTTACCATTTTTGGTAAAAAGTACAGTCTTCTGCGTACTTACTAACTACGCAAGAGTTATCTCCTGCGTACTTACAAGTGCGCAAGACTGAACTTGTGCGAACTTAAGTTATATCCTGCGTACTTAATATTTCCTCCTGCGTACTTACAAGTACGCAAGAGCAAGTCTTAACTACGCAAGACCATTTCTCAAGTTCGCAAGGCCAAAGCCAAGTACGCAACAGTGTCTGATTTTTCTGATTTTTTGGCCAAGTAATTCACTATGTCGAACCTTCAGAATCTTGGAAACATGTTAAATTATGATAATGAGATCGGTACACCTCAGAAACCGCCTAAACTATTAAATGTAAACGATTATTCCAATTGGAAGGCGCGTTTTGAGCACTACATTTCATACACCGACTCATCATTATGGATACCAATCATTGAGGGATATAAGCATCCCACACACATCTATCTTGATGAAGAGGTGCCAAAGCCCATCTTTAAGCTTGATAAAGAACAAAAGAAAGCTTATGATCAGGAAAAGAAGGCTCTTGGCTCAATCACTATGTCATTAACTCGGGAATTGTTTCACAGTTTCCGAGGCTATGACACCTCCAAGGATCTTTGGAAAGCACTTCAGAAAAGATTTGAGGGGAACAGTGACATTAAGAAGAGTAAGCGGGATCTTCTCCGGAAGCAGTATGAATGCTTCAATTTCATGGAAAATGAATCGTTAGATGATCTCATCTCTAGATTCTATCATTTACAAACGGAGTTGAAAGCTTTTGAACTGAAATATCCTGATGAAGAACTGGTGGAAAAATTTCTTGATGCTTTGCCGCCAAAGTTTGAGATGTATACAACCCTGATGAGGGAAAATCCTAAATTCTATGAGTTAACAGTAGATGAGGCTATTGGTAAGATTCAAGCTCATAACATGAATCTTATGAAGAAGGAGAGCTCGGGAAGACCTCAGATACAGGACCCTTCCATGTATCATGGGACGACTTCCACTTCAAAATCATCGGGCTCTGGAATTGCCCTCTTTACTGGATACTCCAATGAAGAAGACCACTCAAATGGGTGTGGTGGTCATGCTTGTTATGCATCCGGATCAGGGTTGGGAACTATTCATCAACACACCTCAAGAAATTCTCCAGCTACGTCTTCAGCTAACCATTCTACAATAGTCAAAATAGATGAAGATCATGTAGCCTTGTTTTCATCATGTATGCTTGCGTATGAGAATTTCATAGGCGGCAAGCTAACGGATCCCGAAACTATTGAAGAAGACTTTAACCAAGTGGATCCTGATGATATTGAGGATATGGATATTCAATGGAATATGGCCATGCTTTTGAGAAGGGCCAAGCGTTTCCTGAACAGAACAGGAAGAAAGTTCATTGGTGGACATTCTAATGCCAAGGTTGGATTTGATAAATCCAAGGCCAAATGCTACAAGTGTCTGAACTATGGACACTTTGCTTGTGAGTGTCAAAAAGACCGAGCACCGGCCTCTGGTTTCACCAGACCTAGCCAGGGAAACAGCCACGGCCACAACAACACTAGCCACCACAATTAACACCAAGGTGGTTCGTCAAATGCACTGGTAGCTCAGCATGACGAAAACTTTGATTGGGGTGTTCATCTAGAGGACGCCATCATTGCTCAAACACAGGTTGGTCTCATGGCTGAGATCATGGAGCTGATGGAGGCTGAGAGAAAAGAAGCTGAGGAGATGGAAGCTTCTGTAGCTATTGAAAAGGAGTCTACCACTGCCGTTGCTCTCATGGCCATTGGAGAAGCACAGAGTTCATCATCTGAGGTAGATTCTAACCCTTTCTCTGTTATTTCTTGTTCTAAATGTCTAGGGCTAAAGCTTGAAATTTCTAAGCTCCAAGACAAACTCGAACCCCTAACTATGGCAGCTCATAATTACAAAGAAAACGAAAAACGTTTTAAAGATTCCGTTGAAACGTTAAAAAAGGAAAAATGTGAATATTCTTTACAAATAAGTGAGCAACAAGTTCACTTGGATATTGCGTATAGGGGGTTAGAAAAACGGAACAATGAAATCAACAAACTGCAAAATGAGATCCTGCAGTTAAAATGTACAAATGAGAAGTTGAAAAACTATCGCTTTGTGGTGGAGCACTACGAATCAGTAGTGAGGAAACTGAAGGGCCTAGGTCTTGGTACCAATGCCATTCCTCCACTAATAAGTGGGAAGTTTGTCAATAGCTTGATAGACATTGATCTCACCTGTCTAGATGAGTCCTCTGATAAGGATGATTCCCCTAAAAAGGATGAATCCTCAAGTAAGGCTAAATCCACATCTAGTGAGGAGTATGTTACTGCTTCTGATGATGGGTCGGTTAACACTTGCCCAGAAGGAGTAGTCTCTGAAGAGTTGTTGACTGAACAGATAGTCCACAAAAACATTATCACTAATGGTGATAACTGCATTTTAACTGAACCTGATATCATTGAAACAAATGATAAACTTAAGGTAATGCTTTACGGGGGTTATAAAAATATTAACCAAGTTAAGAAAGAGGCTTTTTCAGCTCATTATGGGCTTGGTTACAAAGAGAATTTGCAAAAGTATTATACCCCAAAAAACCAAACTGAAAAAAGTAAGACTCCTGTTCATAAACCAACTCCTCCTACTCATAATGGAGAGTTATCTAAGACCAGATCTAATGAGCCTTACAAGAGAGCTCATGTAGACAAGAGGATGTGTTTTCATTGTGGCATGGTTGGTCACATTCTTGTGAACTGTCCATCAAAGAACCAAGGGAAACGACATGTTGTCTCACAGCCAGCCGTTATCCCTAAGTCGCCAATAGTGAAACCTCCCAGAAGTCCAAAGCAGAATGTGGTGAAACCACCAGTACAACCTATGGGAAAACCTAAGATTAAATCTGAGGCCAAACCATCTATTGCAAGAAAGGTAAAGCAACCTGCTGTACCTCGTGTGTCTACATCTGGTAGTACACGCACTGGTGAGAAATCTGTGGCTAGACTCTCTAAGCCACAAAGAAGAAGGAATAAGAGGTTGAGAAAGCTGGAACAGCTGACTAAGACTCAATCAGGTGAAGCTTCCACAAGTTCACCGGCTGTGGTTGAGCCAAAGTCTACTGTTCTGGTTAAGAATCAAAAGAGATCCTGGAACAAGAAAGTTAAAGGTTCTCAATCTCCTGTTCCAAATTCATCCAAAGATTCACCAATTTTGAACAGTCATCATGACTGTGAGTTGAAAGAAGTAGTTTATTTTGAGAAGGATGGACGACCCAAGACCACAATGGCTTGGGTCTCCAAATCTAACTAATTCTTTTGTTACTCGTGCAGGGACGTCCGAAGGGTACTATCTCTAACCGTTGGTATGTAGATAGTGGATGCTCCCGGCACATGACAAGAAACATGGCCTTGCTTCAAGATGTTAAACCATTCAGAGGCGGCTATGTGGCCTTTGCCGGAGAAAAAGGCGGCAGCATCACGTGTCAAGGCGTGGTTTCAAATGGTTGTGTTAGCTTTGAAAATGTCAACTTTTGCGAGCAGCTGAAGCATAACCTGTTGAGTGTCTCCCAAATGTGTGACAAGGAGTACTCGGTGATGTTTGACAAGTCAGAATGTATGATTCTCAAACTCGGTTTTGAGGTTCCCGAAGACTGGATTCTGATGAGAGCACCAAGATCAAACGACACTTATCAGATCGATATGAGTTTGGCAAAAACCACCTCATCAGTTGCTACTTGTTTGCTTACAAAAGCGACAGAACTTGACTCCATCTTGTGGCATAGGAAACTCGGACATATTTCTTATCGTAAAATGAATCATCTTGTCCGAAACGGTTTGGTAACCGGGGTTCCTAAGTTGAGGTTTATTGTTGCAGATGACTGTATGCCGTGTAAAAAAGGTAAACAACAACGGAAGTCTCACAAGCCCAAGCTCCAAAATTCTATCGATACCCCTTTGGAGCTATTACACATGGATCTGTTTGGGCCTATAAGTATCAGGAGTATTGGAAGTAAGTCGTTCTGTCTAGTTGTAACTGATGATTTCTCACGTTTTTCTTGGGTGCATTTTTTAGGTACAAAAGTCGAAACTGCTGATATTCTTCAATACCTGATCCTGAGCTTGGAATCTCTTTGCAAGCAGAATGGAGTTGCTGAACGGAAGAACAGAACACTGATCGAGACTGCAAGGACTATGCTGTCAGATGCAAAGCTTCCTGTCACTTTCTGGGCAGAAGCAGTTAATACAGCTTGTCACGTCTTAAACAGGGTTCTGGTTGTGAAAAGGCACAACAAGACATGCTATGAGTTGATCAGCAATCGACTTCCCAATCTTGATTACCTAGTTCCTTTTGGTAGTCCTTGTTCCTTGTTGCTACAGTATAAAGACCGTCAGTCTAAATTTCATGCGAAAGCGGTGGAAGGCATCTTCTTAGGATATGTTGCCAATTCGCCCTGCAAGAGAGTGTACAACATAGGAACTCGTACTGTCGAGGAATGGTTTGAAGTGGACTGTAGTAAACACAGCACTCCACCAGAACCAAAAGGTCCAGCTTGGGGTTTTGATTATGATTCGCTATTCAAGTCCTTCAATCTTCCTGACTTATCTACAGAAGACGCCGCAAATGTCTATGATTTATTGCGTGGCGACAATGACTCCAGTTTTTCTACTCGTGCTACTGTACCAATTATAACTCCTGATTCCAATGCTGCATCTGCATCTGGAACTCATGACAGTGATAACAGTGAAGGTGTTCATGTTGTTGGAGATGACGCTCAAGCCAATCCTAACACAATTATAGGAAATGAAGCTCCAGCTGATCCAATTAACATTGAATCTTCTTCCTCTGGAACACAGGAAATGGGGGAGTTAAGCACAAATCTAGATCCAGAAATTCAAGAACCAATTGTACCGGAGACGAGGGTGCATAGGAATCATCCAATCGACAACATTATTGGTGACCCTTATGCCGGTGTTCAGACTCGTCACAGCACCATCATTGAGAACACCAGTCTTTACACAGAGATATTTGATACTGGTGTCATGGAAACATGTCTGCATGCTGCATTCGTGTCCCAGGTAAAGCCGAAGAATGTGAAGGAGGCTCTCGCTGACAACTGCTGGATTGAGGCGATGCAAGATGAACTGTCTCAATTCAAAAAGTTGCAAGTGTGGGATTTAGTTGACTTGCCAAAAGGCTTTCAGCCAATTGGTACCAGATGGGTGTTCAAATACAAGACGGATGATCGTCATGTAGTTGTGAAGAACAAAGCAAGATTGGTTGTTCAGGGTTTTTATCAACAAGAGGGCTTGGATTACAATGAAGTATATGCCCCAGTTGCTAGAATTGAGGCCATTCGACTGTTCTTGGCGTATGCCACATATGTCGGCTTCAAGGTGTATCAACTTGATGTGAAGAGTGCTTTCCTTTATGGTAAGGTGCATGAAGAAGTCTATGTCACTCAACCTCCCGGTTTTGAAGATCCGCATAATATTAATAAAGTGTACAAGCTCGACAAAGCACTTTATGGTCTTCATCAAGCACCGCGGGCATGGTATGAGACATTATCTAAGCATTTACTGTCTAATGGTTTCGACCGTGGACAGATTGACTCGACTCTCTTCATACGGAAAGCAGGAGGTGACATTCTTCTTGTGCAAGTATATGTCGACGACATTATCTTTGGGTCGACCAATGAAGGGATGTGTAGGGAATTCGAGAGGGTGATGAAGTCCAAGTTTGAAATGAGCAATATGGGTGACTGTCATTCTTTCTAGGTCTGCAAGTCAGTCAAAGAGAGAATGGTATTTATCTACATCAAACAAAGTACGTGCAGGACATCTTGTCAAAATACAAGATGAGTGATAGCACTACTTATGGCACACCAATCCCAGTCAATCATGGTTTGCATCCCGACAGAGATGGAAAGGATGTGGACAGCAGGTTGTACCGTGGGATGATCGGATCACTTATGTATCTCACAGCTTCAAGACCCGAAATAATGTTTGCTGTATGTTTGTGATCATGGTTTCAGTCTCAACCGAAGGAGTCACATATGATAGCCGTGAAGAGAATTTTCAGATACCTGAAAGGGAAACCCCGATTAGGTCTTTAGTACTCTAAGCAGCAGTCATTCGACTTCAAAGCCTACACTGATTCAGATTATGGCGGTTGTAACCTTGACAGAAATTCAACTTCTGGTGGATGTCAATTCTTAGGAGACAGACTGGTCTCCTGGCAGTGTAAGAAGCAGTCAACGGTTTCTGTCTCAACTTGTGAAGCAGAGTACATTGCTGCAGCTAGCGGTTGTTCTCAGATATTGTGGATTCAGCAGCAATTGCGAGACTACGGCTTGAACTTCACTGGAACTCCTCTATTCATTGACAACAATGCCACCATGTCCATCACAAATAACCCGATGAAACATTCCAAAACTAAACATATAGAGATTCGCCATCATTTCATCTGTGACTGTGCTGAAAAGCATTTAATTGAACTTGTAAAAGTTCACACGGATGACAATCTTGCTGACCTTTTCACAAAGGCATTTGATCGATCCCGTTTTGAGCATCTTGTCAACTTGATAGGAATGTTCAATCGTGAGTGAAAACTAAGTTTCTTAACTCAACTCAATTCATGAAAGTTAAATTTTTTAATTCTTTTAAATTTTCTGTATAGTTCTTTTAGTCTTTAAAATATTTTACAAAAACCAAAAACAAAATAGAAAATGGAGAAAATTTCAAAGTTAACTTGAGAAAAGATGAAATGATAGTACATCAGAAATGATCTAAACACCACAGACTGCTCATATGGGAAATGATTGCGTCATGCTTACTTATCTGTTTAAAATTATTATGTTTTTAATCTGTTTATTTACAAGTAATTTGAATTGTCAGTAGGTTGTATGCGTCTTTGAATCACTAGTAGTGTGGAAACTAAATCTAAATTACAACTGTGATTTGAACCCATGTTTGCAAGCGTGCGTGCGTAAAAGAATAGAAAAGATCATTATCAGATAAAGGATGTTAGATTTTGACAATAATTTTCTTTTGAGATCAGTTTCGGGTTATGTTGTTAGCACAATTAATGCGGTTCATCTCACTGCCCATACTCACAAGTATGCAAGGAGAGATTGAATCAAGACATGTCTCTACATTAACCGTTGAGCATGTATTCACCCTTGAATCATTCCTGGTTCATTGAAATCAAATCCAGATAAAAGTTGGATCCCCTTACCCTATAATCAAACACCATATCTATTATCCTGAATCATCATCCCGATATTCAAAGAAGAAAATCACATGAAACCAAGACAAATGAATCACTCGATTCTGAATCTTATGATTCCTGATAATCCTTATGGATTCTGCTTGATTTTTTCTGTGCTAATTGATGTAACTTCATTCTGAAAATTAAGAAAATAATTGAAAATAATCTTAGATGCCTTGAAGATAGTGCAAAATATCATAGCATCTCAGTGGGGTACACGTTGTATATCTTATAATTAATACCTTAATACACAAGAACATGATACAAAGATGCGTATAGTTTCAAATCTTATAATATTGTCAACTTGAATTACTTGTTTATGTGATTATTACGTATGAATAAAGAGTAATACATGACATGATCCCATATTCTTTGATGTTTATATTGTATCGTTTTTGCTATAAGTTAGCCTGATATGATCCTCTGCTCGTGTCTTTGATCAAAAATAGTTTGTGTGAATACTTGTATATTTCTATGAGAAAAGATCAAAAATATTTTAAGTTTATGCATAGTTCAACTTTATTCAGAAAAGCCAAAAATATTTGTATTTAACCTTCCTGAATTGATTTTGAATACTCTTGATTGAACGATTTTATCTTGTTCGTTATTTGACTTGAAAATCTTCATAAATCTGGGTTGAAAAATTGCGCACTTAAGGGTTGTGCGCACTTGTCAAGTACGCACGAAGTAACACTTGCGCACTTAACAAGTACGCAAGAGTTAAGCCTTGCGCACTTGTTAAGTACGCAAGAGTTAATTCGTGCGCACTTAACAAGTACGCACGAACAGTAAGTGAGGGGTATAAATCAGAGACTTAGAAATTTTCTCAGGCTTTACGCTTTCAAACCCAAAGTTTCCCCCTGCAATTTTACTCTCAAAATCGCTTGTGTCTAAACCATCTTTTCGTCCCATCCATAAGATTCTCACCTATGAGATGAAATAAGATGATGAAAGTGATGTTGGTGGTGCTGAGGAATCCGATTCGGAGGCAACAGAATCAGATTCTTCTGATTCCGATGACGCACCATCACAGGCACATCCGAGAAGGTCGGCACAGGTAACCCTGCCTGCGTCGTCTTCCAAAAGAAAACGACAAAGCTCGAGCAGCGAATACGAGTCTTCAAAGACAAAGGCGTGAGAGGGCCAACAAGAAAAGGGGCGATAGGCAAGAGGTTTCTATCCCCAGGGTTGAAGAGATTCCGACTGTGTAGCCAGTACAAGTTGAAGCTGCCCGTCCAGAGTCAGAATCTACCCCGCCAGCACGGCAACTGTTTAGAAGGAGGAGAAGGCCACTGGTACAAGCAGATGTGGCAGTCACGGCGGTCACAGAGGTGATTCCTGTGACGGTGACCCTCCCTACTCCAACCGTCCAGGTGACGGTGACTGCTCCACTTCTCACGGAGTCAGTCACCATCACCCCAACCATAACTCCCATCATTACATCCCCCATCCCAACACCCACCAAAGAGCCGTCAGGTCAACCCTTTAACTACGGTGATTTCTCACAGGGGTTCGACTTTGACACAATCTTCTCTTCCCCCATGCACAACGCCGAAGCCTCATCATCTAGGCATCCGGATCCAAATGAAGCTAGGATCGATGTGCTAGAAACCCAAGTTGCTGGCTTGTTGAAGACTATTCAAAAGTCAAAGGAGGATTCTGATGCTCAACAAGCACAGATAAACTCTCTGGCGGATGAAGTTAGGATTCTGCGTAGCCAGAGAACGGGGACTGATGAACGGTTGAAGAATGTCATGGCACAGAATGAATTGTTGATGAAGACTAATAACATGATTCTAGCCCACAGGACTTCCCTGGAGCTAAGTTTGGATCTACAAAGGTAGGAGCACGCAGCTATGGTCAAATTAGTTGGTGAACTGACCGCGAAGCTAGGTGCTCAGGGGGAGAAGGAGAAGGAGAAAGAGAAAGAGAAAGAGAAAGACAAAGAAAAGAAATCCACCGGTGCCGAGTCTTGTCATCCAGTCGATCTGACTAAGGATGATGATAAAGACAAGGATCCTGAAGTCGGTCCTAGTGGAGGTGAGCACCTAGCTTTGGCGATTGTGCCCATCTCTTCTGTTCCATTGGCTGAGGGGGAGTCTACTCAGCAAGAGGGTGGTGATACCTCATTTGGTGGTGGCGGAGATAAAGGGAAGTCAGCGGCTGATGTACTCAAGGACTTATCAGATGATGAGATCCTCTATTTAGAGCCTGACTATTCCAAAGAGGCACAGATCGATGCTCTCCTTAATCTGGAAGAAGGAGAGATCGACTCTGGTGATGACTAGAATGAGGATGACGATGATGTGGTGATTGAGATTCCCAAGGGTGACGGGGAAGGTAAGTACGAGTTAGAAGATGGTGAGATCTTTGAAGTACCATCGCTCGACTCTATGCTCGAAACAGGCTCAGTTGACACGGTAAGTAATGTTGAAACTACAACTGAAGCCTCCCCGGTCGACCCTATACCTGCGGACCCCGAGGCATAAAAAGAGAAAGACATGCCTTCTGAATCTACAAAGGGTCCAGCTCCCGTGTGGCAAAAGACGTCTATCACAGACAAGCACGGATCGACAGGTATGACCTTAGCTGTTAGGTACGAGGAGGACAAGCAGCTGTTCGCCATCAAAAGATCTGGGGGGGTTCAATACGTGAAACCCACCAGTGAGGCGTTCAACTCTTTGCCCAAGTACGACCTAGTTAACCTCGTAAACCGCGATCTGCTAAGTCACTCGAATAATGCAGTAGCAATGGGTTTGTGGGTAACACTACAACGTGAAGCAAGATCAGGGAAACTTGAATACCTCAAGCCTCAGGTGCCCAGAAGAGTCAAGGATAAGCACGCTGTGCATCCTGTGACTAAGAAGCCCATAAAGAGATTGGTATACAAGCCAGTGCGATGTGAAACTAAGATTCCCCTGAGCAAGTAACCTCAGGATATTCTTGGTGACATGTGGTACTGGTACGTTGATCCAAAAACAGGCGAGGCTGTGGTAATGAGTAAAGGTAAGTCAGCAAGTGGAAATATTGTGCCAAAAGAAGTGATCAGGATATTTGATGAAGTCTGCTTCATCAACTTTTCTATGAACGATCTGGAGGTACTAGCCGACAAGTACTGCATCCACACTGGCGAATGGACGAAGCTTCTCTCTGCCAAATACGACAAGTTGATCAAGTTCTGTCTTGATTACAAAAAGAAGATGGAAGCTAAGGAGCAGATGCTGTGAAGACTGAAGACCGAAGACCGAAGACTGAAGACGATGAAGATCCCGAGCTGTTGTCAAGGGGGAGTTTGTTGATGCACTTTCCTGTGACAACACTCTAGATAGAGTCTTAGTTTGTATGTCTAATGTCTGTAATTTGTCTTTGTATGTATGAGTCATTATGTAATAGTTTATCGAGTTGTATTTACTATTACATAATGTATGTTGTTTTTCTGCTAAGTGTTTTGCGCACTTACATGTACGTAGGAGAAAGCTCATGCGTACTTAGCAAGTACGCAAGAACACCTTTGCGTACTTGTTAAGTACGCAAGAGCAATTGGTCCTGCGCACTTCCTAAGTGCGCAGGCATCAGGTCTGTATAAATAGGATAGGTTCACAGTGGCTAAGTATGCAGAACCATTTATTCAGACGAACTCAGTTTTGCTAAGTACGCAGCTTGTATTCTCTCTGTAACCGTCGAGTGTTTATAATACAAAGAACGTTTATTGTGACTCTCGTGTTTGGTTTACTTTGTTTAGTAAGACTCTCCACCTAGTCACGGGTATTCCGCAACCCGGTGCGGCTAGTAGACCACTTGCATGTGACGATCCGACACACACGAAGGGACCTACAAGGTGTTTCAATTGGATGTGAAAAGTGCGTTTTTATATGGAAAGGTCAAGGAGGAAGTTTATGTTTGTCAGCCGCCGGGGTTTGAAGATCCACTTAATCCGAATAGGGTTTTCAAGCTTGATAAGGCCCTCTATGGTCTTCATCAGGCTCCTCGAGCGTGGTATGAAATGTTGTCTACACATCTTTTGGCAAATGATTTTGTTCGTGGCAAGATTGACTCGACCTTATTCATAAAGAAATCAGGGGGAGATTACCTACTGGTGCAGATATATGTGGACGATATTATTTTTGAATCAACAAATGAAGGGTTATGCAAAGATTTTGAGAGTGTAATGAAGTCGAAGTTTGAAATGTCAGCTATGGGAGAGTTATCGTTTTTCTTAGGTTTACAAGTAAATCAAAAGGAAGATGGTTTCTTTATTCATCAGTCCAAGTATGTCAAAGACATCTTGAGCCGATTCAAGATTGAGGACTGTACCCCATATGATACTCCGATTCCGGTCAATCATAAGTTGAATTCTGGCCCGGATGGAAAAGATGTGGATTGTCGACTTTACAGAGCAATGATTGGATCTCTCATGTACTTAACCGCTTCAAGGCCAGATATAATGTTCGTTGTGTGCATCTGTTCCAGATTCCAGGCAAAACCAAAAGAATCTCACTTAATAGCTGTAAAAAGAATCTTTCGTTGTTTGAAAGGAAAACAAAGATTGGGATTATGGTATCCACATGGTTCTAACTTTCATTTCAATGCGTACACTGATTCTGATTTTGGTGGTTGTTGTTTGGACAGGAAATATACAACAGGTGGTTGCCAGTTCTTGGGTAATAGACTTGTTTCCTGGCAATGCAAAAAGCAAACCACAGTCTCCATTTCTACATGCGAAGCAGAATACATTGCTGCTGCAAGTTGTTGTTCACGGATCCTGTGGATACAACAACAATTAAGAGATTACGGTTTGAATTTCACAGTAACCCCTATGTTTATTGATAATAATGCTACAATGTCTATAACTAATAATCCTGTTAAGCACAGTAAAACAAAGCACATTGAGATTAGATATCATTTTATTCGTGATTGTGCAGATAAAAGGTTGATTGAGCTGGTAAAGGTTCACACTGATGATAATTTTGCTGATTTGTTTACCAAGGCATTTGATCGTACCAGGTTTGAATTTCTAATCAAAATAATAGGTATGATCAATCCCGAATAAAAGTTTTTCAAAATCATATTTTCATGGAAAATTTTGTTTTTAATTTCTTTTATTGCTTTATTACATTTCTGCATTTTAAATTTTCAGTCAAAAAGTTCTTAATTTATAAAAAAAGTAAAAACAAATTGAAAAATATAAAATTTGACATCATTTGAAGTTAGAGAAGAAATGATAGTACATCAGTGATTAGTTCATTTCACACGACCTTAGTAGACCTTTGATTTATGATTGTTTAAAATGAGTTGATTTGATCTAAATTTCAAAGTCTGCATAAATGAGAAATGATAGTGTTGTGAATGCTCTAATCTTGATCATTTGTTTTAAAAATTTGTGTATGAGTTTTGAAACTTAAATTGTTAATAGACTAAAAGCGTTTTGAAACTAATAGTAGTGTGAAAATTAAATATGATATGATTAATCTGTGATTTGAATCCATTATATGCATGGGTGTGTGTGTAAAAGATCATTATCAGATAAAGAATATATGGTTTTGACCAATATCGAATTATATCTTTAGCACAAATCTATTCAGTTCACATTACTGTCCATGCCCCGAAAAACATGCAATGTATTGTTGAACTAATATATGCTTTCAAAATCTGTTGAAACATATATTCGCCCTTGGATCAGTTAGATACATCATCTAGTCTGACTCCATTGAATCTTATCCAGATAATAGTTGGATCCTCATACCTGAATCTGTTGATTCTCATTATACAACCAATTCATTAGAATCTTCTGATTCTGAATCATCATGATTCTTATATCCTTTTGGATCTATTTCTATGCTTGTGCTAAATGAGATAATTTCATCTTGGAAATTGATCTAATCTTAAAATAAACTGTATATGTCTTGAAGATAGTGCAAATTATATTTCTGTTTGGCATATATGTGGGGTACACGATGTTTTTCATCTAAATGGTACTAAATCACATGAATTTGGAGAATAAACGCTTATAGTTTTAAATGATATAATATTGACAAATTTAAGAATTCATGCTTTATATTTCAAATTCAGTATAAATAAAAGAGCATTTCATAACCTGATCTCATTTACTTTGAAATTTATCGCGTATCATTTCAAATATTATTCATATTGATTGATTTATAAATACTGAAAAAGATACATAAAGTACAAAATGAGTTGGATTGTTTCATATCATAGGTTACCTTTGGTTATTGCTAAATTGTGTGATGAACTACTCGGATACTGATATGATCTTCTTACTCATGATGTTCATTCAAAAATATGTGATTTCAGTTTATACACATAAAAATTCAAAAATATGTGTTTCCGTTTGTACAGATAAAAATCCAAAAATATGTGATTCCATTTGTATAGATAAAATTCAAAAAGATTTTGTTTTTTATTTTCCATGAAAATTCTAATCTTTTATTAAATTGTTCGGGACTGGATCAAATACATGTTGCTGACGGAAGTTCAAGAAGTGACGGATTGAAAGTTGGTAAAAATTTTGATTAAGGGAAAAAAGTTGAAGGATTAAGTTCGCCTAATTCTGATGAAGCGAACTTAATAAGTTCGCCTGATGTTGGTGAAGCGAACTTATTATGTTCGCCTAGGGCTTGTTAAGCGAACTTAACAAGTTCGCCTAAATAAGCGAACTTAATCTATATAAGGGTTGTCCAGGCGAACTTATTCATTCATCTTCTTTACAAGTTGAAGCGAACTTGTCTGTTGAAATTTTTTTTTAAAAATTTTCAAATTAAGTGGTTGTTGGATTGTTAATCGATACATTCTGGTTCGAAATTGAATTGCGAACTTGACTAAGGTATTTTCCTTGAAATTCATCCGTTGAATCGTGCTACAACTACCTTTTTCAGTTGATTTTAATCGAGTGACTGTTTTGACCTAAATTGGTGTTTCTTCTGCTTTAAAGCTTGAAATTGTTCATTGATATTTACTTAGTTGTACTAATCGATTTGTTTACAATGGTTATTTCATGATTTCCACCCGATTTGAACAATTTTTGATTTCTGAGTTAGAATTTGAAACGACAGACAGTTCAGGCGAACTTGTTCAAGCAAACTTGTTTAGGCAAACTTAATAAGTTCGCCTCTTGAAACACTAAGTGAACTTATTAAGTTCGCCTAGGGGTCAGAAGGGTTTTTGGACTTGTCAAAATTTTTGTGTTTGAAATTTTTTTTTCAAATTTTTTTTGTTTTGTTTTGTTTTTATTTCAAATTTTTTTTTCATGTTGTTTGTGTTTGTTATTTGTCTAATGTGTTTGTTGTCCAAATATTTTTCAGATGGCTCGTCGTGTCGAATACAAACATAACCAGGTGGCATTGTTAGATCCTAACATGTCTGAGGCTGTAAAATTTCAAGGGATTATCGGATTTATGAATCGTTCACGACTTCGTGTCGCATTATCTGCAGATCCTTACATAAGTCTGGTGTATATTCAACAATTTTGGGACACAGTTCATTCAGATACTGACGTAGAACCTCATGTTCTTCGTGCCACTGTCAACAATACGGAGATTGCTATATCTGAAGAAACTATTCGTGCCGCTCTTGCTCTAGGTGGTGCTGCTGATGATCCTATATCATATCCTAATACATTGATCATGGGATGCTTTCAGAGGATGGGTTATCGTGGACGACCGAATGATACACAAGCTCGTAAAGGTGGTTGGGTGGGTGAATGGAGATATTTCATGCATGTGATTATCCAATGCCTATCTCCTCGTAAAGCTGGTATAAATGGTTTAAAGACTGCTCTTCAAGCTGCAATGGTAGCTTTGACGTTGAACAAACGATTCAATTTTGCATGATATATCTATCGGGAGATGGTTATGCAAATCACACCTGCTGAAGGTCAAGGATTTCTTATGTATCCTCGGTTCATCCAGATGATTCTGAATCATCTTCTTCCTGATCTCCCACAACATCCGATTCGATTAACTTTGACTCCGATGTCCAAGCGTATCTTTACGGATTGCACTAAGGTGAAACAACAGAATGAAGCGTTGATTCCTGTTAATACTCCATTGTTTGGTCACTTAATCAATCCTGATTATGTTGAACCACCAAATGACAGCTGGTTTCATCCTGATGAGATAGCTCAAGTACAAGGTCAAAATGTTCAACAACAACAACAACAACCACAACAACCTATTCCACAGGTACAAGTTCAACAACAATAATAAGTTCCCATACAACAACAAATTCCTATTCAAGAACAAGTTCCAATTCCACAAGCTCGGGTTGATATACCTGTTAATGAACCTGTTCTAGAAGAGGTCGTTCATAAACATGAACAAGATCCAGGGATGAATATGGATGATTTTGTTGATGACGCTGTGAACTCGCCCATTCATGAAGCTGAAGGGAATGTGGTAATAGATAATGAGTCGAGTTCTAGCTCAAGTGATACAATTTTAACTATTTCTGAAGAAATAGATTCTGATGAATCTAGAGATTTTTCCTCAGATCATTATGAAAGGTTGGCTCGTATACCATTAGCTAATGTTGGTAAATGCCTTAAATCTACAGCCAAAAGACAAAGATGTAAGTCTGTTCGGGATCCTCCTTCCGGATCGGTACTTGGAAAAAGAACATTAGTGGATGAGAGTTCTGATAGTGATTTTAATCCGGATCCTAAATCTCAAAAGCTTATGGCTGCCTCAATTGCTGCTACTCAATCTTCACAAGGTGTAGAGGATGCTACTTTTGTTGCTTCCTTAATTGTCACACCTCCAAGTTCTAAAGATCAATCTCCTGTTCTAACCCCTATTCCTCCTGTGGTTATTCCTACTCCTAGTACTTCAGTTCCTCAATCTTCAGCTGGTCCTTCTAAGCCTTCTGATTCTGATAGGATAACTTTCCTTGAATCTCAAGTGCTTGCTTTACAAACTCAGGTGGATACTCTTGTATCTACTGATACTCAAAGACAGCTGGTGATTCAGACTCAAGCTACGCAGATTGGTGCTATGCAGGCATTAGTGTCAAAACTTGTTGAGCGTCTTGACGCTCAGGGGGAGTTAAGGATACGTGATACATGTCACACTGATTCTATTCAAAGACATGATGATGAAGACAATGATCCTTCTGGTAATATTGAGGGTGATCGTCAATACGCTGACGTTAATCCTATATCTAAAGTTCAGGGGGAGTCGACATCACAATCCATTGATGGAAAAAAAGATACTTCTGGAGTTAATGAAGAAGAAATCTTATTATTGGAGTTCTTTGCAGAATCTGAGGAGGAAGAAGCTGAAAAGATAGCATGTCTTGATTACATTGATGAATTATTCAATGACATAGAAGATGATGTGTCGGAAAATGAAATAGAAGAAGGAGAGATATTGGAGATAGAAATAGAGAAAAGTCAAAACAAAGTGATTTATGAAGGTTGTGATGGTCTTAATGTCACTTATAACTTCATCCAAGATGATGTTATTCCTGAGTTTAATTATGAAGGAGCAACAGATTCTATGGACTCATTTGAAGACATCACACTACCTGAAGATACTGCTGATTCTAAGATTGATACTGATGATGAAAACATTCAATCCAATACAGATGCTGAAGCTAATACTACTCACACTGAGTCTCCAAAGGTGAATGAAGAACCTGTGATGTACATAAATACAGGTATGACCAGAGAACATTGGAGAGAAGTTGTGAATAGCTGGATGAAGGTGCTACCCAAGTCTCAAGCACAACCTGCTCAGAAAGAAAACTATGTGAATAAAGAGAGGTGTGTAGGAAGAATCATAAGTTGGTTTTATGATAATGACACAAAATTATTTGCTGTTAAAGGATCTGATGGTGTTCAGTACTTAAAGCCGAGGATCAAGTATTTCAATACCTTGCCAAGGTGTGAAATGAATGGTCTAGCTTCAAAGCCACTTATTAATAGATCCAAGTTTGGATTAGCTGATGTGATAGCAAATCTGATTAAGAGAGAAGGTGGTTCGGGGAAGTATGAAAGGCTAAAGCCTCAAAAAGGAAAGAGAGTGAAGAACATAGATCAAAAGACTGGGAAAGTGACCTGGAAGTACAAATTCAAACCAGTACGTGCTGTACACAGGATACCATTGAAGAAGATTCCTTAAGATTTCCTTGGGAATATGAAATGGTGGTATGTCGATGTTAATACTGGTGAAGCAAGGATTGAAGATAAAGACAATAAGGTCATTGTGTGTTTCTTTGACGCAATGAATCTTTTAAATTTTTCAAAGAAAGATCAGAGAACGCTGAGAAAGAATGAGATCATGTATACTGA
Source organism: Smallanthus sonchifolius (assembly GCA_023525975.1). Classification (NCBI taxonomy): domain Eukaryota; kingdom Viridiplantae; phylum Streptophyta; class Magnoliopsida; order Asterales; family Asteraceae; genus Smallanthus; species Smallanthus sonchifolius. The sequence goes on from CM042023.1 coordinate 45,973,249, forward strand.
TGAATGGAGAGAGCAAGGATTACAGTACAAGAGAGTGTTGGAGATCTGTAGAAGATATGGAGTGCATGCAGGCAGCAGATTACCGGATAATTGGAAGAGCTCATCATGAAGACAGAAGACTGAAGATCAAGCTATTGTCAAGAGGGAGTCTGTTAGGACATAGTTTGTAATGACAAAAGCTTTGTAATAGTTTAGATCTAATGTCTTTATGTTTTTGTTATGTATAATGTTCTAAGTGTTTTATGCAAGTTATGCTAGAGGCGAACTTGTTAAGTTCGCCTAGTCTAACAGAGGCGAACTTGTTAAGTTCGCTTAAGTCTATCTGAGGCGAACTTGTTAAGTTCGCTTAAGTCTATCTGAGGCGAACTTGTTAAGTTCCCTTAGTCTGTTAGAGGTTAAGTTCGCCTAATGCAGGTCAGTTGTCTATATATAGATGTTTACAGAGTCAGTTTGAATATAGAACAGGATAACAGAGTTGAACGATTGAGTCTGTAAAATCTATTGAGAATTGGAATATAAGCGTGAATGTTATTTACTTGATTGTCTCTATTGTCTTTTGTGTATGCAATCGTTGATTCGTTGGATTCCGCACTCTGAGTTAACGACACGTCTTATCACGAGAACGATCTGTAGAAGTGTCATGAGGACCTACAGACTAAGACTCGGAGCTTACGGAAAAGAAAGGTTAGTAATGTTATGATTAATGTTGTTAAGTATGGTGTATATGTATGATTGAATGATAAAGTGTTATGTGTGCCGAAACTTGTTTTGTGATTTGCTATATGAATATGATAATTACAATTAGGCATAACGTATTATTAAACATGTCTGGCCAATATGATTAATGAGACGAGATGTGCAAGGGTTTTATGATAACCATATGACAATGAACATTTGCAAGGATTAGGTGAAGGTGATTATATATGTATGCATGAATATAGGTATATATATACTTAATACATAAGAGTGTAAGTGTGATGGATACCTTAGGTATTGAAAGTGTAAGGATGTTAAGGTGTTTTTGTTCTAATTCTCAGCTAAGAGATGACAGACGATGCGAATAGGGAACCGTTGGATCCAAGAATCCAAGAGTTGATAAAGGAAGAAGTGGCCAAGGCTTTTGAGCAAGCCAAAACTCTGTTGATGGAAGAAATGAGAGGGGCTATTAAGCTTACTCTCGAGGAGGTATCGAAACATAAAGAGAAGGAACCTCAAGGTTGTACTCTTAAGGAGTTCATGGTAATCAAGCCAAAGGAGTATAACGGGTAAGTGGACCCGATTCTTAGCCACAGGTGGGTGGTGGATATGGAATCTAACTTTGAAACGACTAAATGTAAGCCCGAAGACAGGGTGATGTTTAGTGTGCCACTGTTTACTGGGAGGGCAAAGGAATGGTTGTTGAATCTTCGAAAGGAGAGGGGTGATTTGGGTGTGACCTCGATGACTTGGGAGGAGTTTAAGGCGGATTTTCTGAAATACCATTGCCCACAAGCCGTAGTTGACAGGATGACTGAGGAGTTCCTCCTCATGAGGCAAACGAAAGAGACAATTGATGAATTGGCAGGGACCTTCTTTGATCACACCAAGTTCTGTCCAGACGTGGTGTCGACTGAGAAAGCAAAGATTGACAGATTTTATGCTATGTTGACGGTGGAGTTTAGAGATAGCATATCTCCTTCCTCTTTTACCACACTTGTGGACTTGATAAATAGGTGTCGGTAAAGAGAGGTGGAGTTGAGGAGGCAAGAGGCTAGAGGTGAAAAGAGAAAGCGTGAAATTGTGGAACAAGTTGTGAAGAAGATAAAGGGCGGGAGCCCTATTAAGAAGCCTTTTTAGCAAGTTTTCTCCACGGGGATGCAAGGTTTGTGGAAAGGAGCACTTTGGGGAGTGTAGGAAGGGTACGTCAAATTGTTATAAATGTGGGAAGCTGGGGCATATGGCTAATCAATGTCCAAGCCAAATCCGTATATGCTACAATTGTTACAAGCCCGGGCACAATAGGGTGGATTGCCACGAGCTAAAGAAAAGTGGAAGTGAAAAGAAGGTTGAAATACCAAAGCCAAAGGATAGAGCTTTCCACATCTCAGCGGAAAAGGCAAAGACGAACTCGGAAGTGGTGTCAGGTACATTCAAGATTTACTCTTTACCTGTGCTAGTTCTTTTTGATTCAGGGGCTAGTAGTTCATTTGTGTCTTTGAAATTTGTTAAGCATTCTTCATTTCTAAGTATCAAGTTAGATGAACCTTTAGAAATTGAGGCGGCTAATGATAAGAGCTTTCTAGTTTTCGATGTTTATAAAACTGCAAGTTAAGGGCGGGGGATGAAACGTTCTTTATAGACTTAATTCCTATGACCATGGGGGATTTTGATGTGATAGTGGGGATGGATTGGTTGTCAAAGAACAAAGCGAATATTCTGTGTGTACCTAAAGCGATACAACCCGATTCCCCATCGGGTGAGACCATTTACATAGAAGGTGAAAAGAAAGGAAAGGTAAGATTGTGTTCTTATGTGAAGGAAACAAAGTACATGGCGCGTGGATGCATGGCGTACATAGCTTGTGTTGCGGATGTGATCGGGAAAGTGAAAGATATTCGCGATGTTCCGGTTGTGAATCAGTTTGAGGAGGTGTTTCCAGATGAATTACCGGGGGTTCCTCCGGAGAGGGAAGTAGAGTTTGGGATTGATTTGATACCTAAGCCGGTAGTCAAAGCACCTTATCGGTTGGCACCTCCGGAGATGAAAGAGCTAATGGAGCAATTACAAGAACTACTTGATAAAGGTTTCATTCACCCAAGCGTCTCGCCTTGGGGTGCGCCCATTCTCTTCGTTAAAAAGAATGACGGAAGCAGGAGGATGTGTATGGATTATAGGGAGTTGAACAAGTTGACGGTGAAGGATAGGTACCCATTACCTCGGATTGACGACCTCTTCGATCAATTACAAGGGGCGTCATGGTTCTCTGATTGATTTGAAGTCCGGGTATCATCAGCTGAAAGTGAAAGACGACGACGTTCATAAGACAGCTTTCCGCCCTCGATACGGTCACTATGAGTTCACGGTTATGTCATTCGGTTTAACCAACACGCCCGCGGTTTTCATGGATCTTATGAACCAGGTGTGTAGACCGTTCCTCGACCGTTCGGTCATTGTGTTTATTGGCGATCTTCTCATTTATTCAAGGAGCGAAGGTGATCATGTGTAGAAATAAAGACTGATGGCTACAAAATTCTCTAAGTACAACTGCTGTGGACCTTAGAGTTTGCTGCAGATCGACAAACTGCTGCAGATCGACAAACTGCTACGGATAAGCTTATCTAGCGGATACTTGTTCTTCTGCTGAAGAACAAATCTGCTGCGGATAGCCTTATCTGCTGAAGACCAAACTTGCTGCTGATAGGCAAATCATCAGCAGCTGTGGAAAGTTGTGTCTTGCTGCTGATCAACAACATTGCTGCTTATAGCCATTCCCTCTGAAGATCAAACGTTGCAGCTGACTGGCTTCTTTAAAGCAACCATTACCACTGACAACTTTCTACTACAACACTGACACACTCCATGCAGAAAGAATGTTACTGGTGCAAGACAATAAAAGACAACGACGCTCTTCTTCCAAGGACTCAAGCAATGATGCCTAAGAAGACGTTTGAGTAAAGATAACTTTTGTAGTATTCATTGTCTCTGAAACATCAACCTTTGCTGCTTTTGAAGCCCCACCTCAAACATCAACCTTTGCTGCTTTTGTCTCTGAAAACTCAAGCAATATGTCCTTTATCAAGGAAGATCTGGAATGTTTTCATCCAGATGATCTAGAAGAAATGGATATACAACACTCCTATGCCATGCTCTCTCTAAGAGCAAAAAGGTTCTACTCAAGAACAGGAAGACCCGTTCCAAGCAACAACTCTAACACCAGGGTTGGCTTGGATAAAAGCAAATTGAGGTGTTACAACTGTAACCAACTTGGTCATTTTGCTAGAGAATGCAAGGCATCATTGGCAAACCCAGCTGCCGCTCATACCAGACAAGCTCACCAAGCTCAGCCAAGACAGCAACAACAGCAACAGGCCACTCCTCCTGCACAAACTGCAGCTTGTGCAGCTATTGGAACTGCTAACTTTGACTAGAGCTTCCAGTATGAGGATATTCCTGCCAACAATCAAGCTCTCATGGCAGACGCATCAGAGGTACCACCTCAAGTATATGAAAATCTTTGTACTCAAGCTTGTATTGATAAGGTCCTTGGATACAGGAAACATAACCAGAATCTCACAGATCAAAATGAAGAATTTCACCAAATGAAATATGAATTTAAAAAGGTTGAAAACAGTTACAAGGAAAAGATTGATTGTTTAAAGAAATAAATTTCATCATTAAAACATGAACAAACAAACCTTGAAACTCAAATTGATGATCTTCTGGTTAAGTTAAAAGCTATAAGGGCCGAATTAGCAGACCAAAAGGTCCATGTGGAAAAATATGAGTTTGCATCCAAAAAGCTGCAAAGACTTTTGGATGCTCAAATTCATGAAAAGGTAACTGCTGGTGTTGGATTCTAAGCTGAACAACCCTACAATGATGTTCCTCCACCCGCTGACTATGTAGCCATTCATGAACCAAGTTTCAATCTTTCCAACCTTGACATGGCCAACAGAAATCTTGACCCTGTTGTCCAAAAAACCCTTGTGCAAGAATGCACTACTTCATCCGAGTCTAAGTCAACATGCTCAGACTCCACTGAAACCAATAAAGTTTCATCACCACCTACCTGTGAAGTTATTAAATCCAACAATCCAAGCCCTCTCATCCCTTCAAAAACAGTACCAGTATCTTAACCAACCAAACAAATCAGAATCAGCTATCCTCCATAAGGAAGAAAGCTAACTGTTGAAAAGGGACAGTCTTCAACCTCCACCAACTCAAAGCCTCAATCCAAATCAATCCAACAAAAGAAGGTGTTTTACATATGTCATGCGACTGGAGAGAGAGCTCCATATGTTCAAAAGATATTGGAAGAAGCCACCTTTGATCACAACAAAGCTCACCCCTGGAACTTCAAAGACTTGTTCAAAAGAAAGGACTATGTGTACTTTCAAAGGGACAAACTGGCTAAATCGTGCTTTCTGTGTGGGAAATACAATCATACTGCCAGCACCTGCTTCTATTACCTTCAACAACAAAGAAACCTAAAGCAACACGCTTTTGAGAAAACAAACAAGAACAAAAAGGTAAGAAGCTTTGAAGCCAAAGCAACTCAGTTCAGAAACTCTCTATCCCCACCAAGAAAGCATCTGCCAAAACCTCAACAATCTTGCATCATCTGTGGTGAATCAGACCACTTTGATGCAAATTGTAAGTTTAATCCTCTCAACCAGTTTATTCATCAAATTCCTCTTCAACAAAAGCCTATCAGTAAGATGAAGAAGGGTAGGCATACTTCAGAGATTAAACCATCAGCAGCAAACAAAACTGCTGATGATCAAGTAAGACTCAAGCAACCAAAGGAAAAGCCTTCATTAGCAACCAAGATTGCTACGGCCCAAGTTAAACCATCAGCAGCCAACAAAAATGTTGTTGATCAATTAAAGCCCAAGCGAGCCAAAGAAAAGTCTTCAGCAGTAACCAAGATTGCTGCTACTCAAGTAAAACCATCAGCATCAACAAAATCTGTTGTTGATAAGCCAAAGTCCTCATTTGAAACATCTGCTGCTGACAAAGCAAAGAGAGCTGGAAAACCACCAATTCAGCATTGGAAAGCCAAAATTCCTCCAAGAATCATCATTGGTTTCGTTGAATGCACACATGCTGATACTGATAATCCGAGAACCCTTTTTTACAAGGATGCAAGCTCTTGGATTCCTCCCACTAACTAGATCTCCCTCATGTGCAGGGACAACCAGGTCACAAGAATAACACCGGGGTGGTAGACAGTGGTTGTTCCAGGCACATGACAGGCAACAGATCCATCCTCTCCAACTTCAGACATTTCAATGGAGGATATGTTGCCTTTGGAGGTGACTCAAAAGGAGGATCTATTACTGGACAAGGAACTATGTCCAATGAAAGAATGAGTATTGAAAAGATAAACTATGTCAAAGAATTGGACTTCAATCTCATGAGTGTTTCCCAGGTCTGTGATCAAAAGCATTGGATGCTCTTCACAGATAAAGAATGCTTTGTACTATCTCCTGGCTTATCCAAACCTCATCTAGAAAAGATTTTATTAACTGCTCAGAGAAAAGAAAATCTTTAAGTGCTTGACATGAATGAGGTCACTCCATCTGGTAGTGTATCCTATTTTCTGTCAAAAGCTTCAGTTGATGAATCAGCTCTCTGGCACAAGAGATTAAGACATGTTAACATCAAAACCATCAACAAATTGGTGAAGGATAATCTTGTTAGAGGGCTTCCTGACAAAGAATTCTAGAAGGTAAAGATCATAAGGTGTGATCAAGGTTGTCACACCCCGACCGATGGCGGAATCATCGAGGCGGACAATGGAATGATTGTTCAAAAGCACATGATAACTAAAGTGTTACATAATTCATTAATTAAATTTAAAGACGACAAAAATCCCAAATACAATACATTTCAAATAACCTAGTCTAGTCAAAACATTGATTTATTTAACTAGGTCCATAATTCTTAAGTGGAGAAATCTTCGACAAGCAATCACATATCCAAACCTGAAACATTATTTAAATCAAGTGTCAACTAAAAAGTTGGTGAGTACATAGGTTTTGTAGTTCCGATAAGTAGTAGATAAAAACGTTTTGCAACTCATTGTTTATCTTGTTAAACATAGTATATATATGGTGTATCATTTATTTAATCACAATTAAAACCTTGTTTGACGCGCTTGAACAGAGCACAACAGCTAAGTCCGGTAATGTTTGAATATAGTTACCCACTATATCCGGTATGTTTGAATATAACACGCGGTTATATCCGAGTATGCAGTAATAAACACCCTAACCGGGTGGGCTGGTCAGGCACAATAGATCTATTAATATTACTGTTCGTTTTCTTGTGTTTAAAGAAAATGATTGTACACCCAAGATAATAAGCATATAATCCACATGAATAACATGTATAAACAATTTGATTGAGTTAGCATGAAATAATGTTTCACCCCAAAGTATGTCAAAATGTAAAATAGGGGCTATGTAACTCACCTTGCAAGCGGGTATTTTTCCACGCGTGTAGGTGATAAAGATGTTGAAGTCTAACCACGTTGAAACCCTATGTAGATGAATGGGTATTATTGTATGTTTACATGTGTGTATTAGTATTTAATTGTGTATAGGTTTATAATAACATTTCTTAGTGTTATTTGCATAAAAGTTGGTCCAGATTTACTTGAAATTACTGATTTGATCGAAACTGTTTATAGTTGTGACAGGTATCGAAACTGTGTTCAATCGAAACTACTAGTTTCGATTGACCATTTACAAGTGATACACAGAACTGGCGAAACTACTATCTATCGAAACTACTAGTTTCTATTGATCATTTATAAGTGATACACAGGTTGTCGAAACTACTGTCTATCGAAACTACTAGTTCCGATTGATCATTTATAAGTGATACACAAGCTGTCGAAACTACCATCTATCGAAACTATAGTTTCGATTGACCATTTACTCAATCGAAACTAAGTAGTTTCGATGGCCCAGACTTTAGAAGATAGAACAGTAATTTTTTTTCAGAACAATAGTTTGTCCGGAAATCGATGGTTTGGAGTCGTGACTTCGATTGGTTCAGCTTGCCTTATGATAACAGAAGGTAAAGAAACAAAGTCGAGGATTCTTACGTGGTCACAAAGGGGCTGGACGGCAGAGTCTTAAATCCGAGAATGTCCATAATGAGAATCGAGCTTCTGGATGGGATTAGCCTCTACAACCTTGGTCACGGCTTCACACAGAGATGGCGATTGTAATGGTGCCTTCAATTTGGAGTGAGATTGGGTGGAAGAGGGGTAGCGAGCTCGAGCAGGTCCGACTACGGCAATTTATAGCCGAGTTCGTTTCTTATGACAAAGCGTGCAATTGGGCACGTCGCGACACTCGTCTGGACGAAACGAAGCTAACGAGCTATTAAATACGCGTGGAGGTTGACTGTCGGGCTCGAATTCGAGGCGTGGGTTCTCGGCCACCAACAAGATCAGGCGATTCGTATGTTGGGGAGACCAATTGGTCGGGGCCTTTTGTTCGCCTGGGGAAAACGAGTTCAGGGATGCCTGTAGCGGCTGTCGAGGTGCAGGGAACAGCCTTGTCGTGGTGTTCGCCGGAAAAACGTTTTACCCGCCGGACCAAGGAACATGGTGACCGGGAAGTCGATTTGGAAATTGGCAGATTTGGTCCTTGTAGTTTGGTTTTGTTTTTATTCGACCCCTGAGATATTTACGGATGAATCCTTGTAGTTTGATTTGTACAGAAATAGTCCCTTAACAGATTTTATCTTAAAACCTTCTAGTTTGAAAATTTCAAAACAACCCTTCAAAATAATTAGTTTAATTTCTTTTCATTTTCAAATATATTTTATAAACTTATATTGTTATTATTGTTATAGATAATTTTTATAAGAGTTAGTTATCTTACTTAAATAGGTTATTTTTATTAAGTATGAAACTTTTAAATTTAGATTTTTATATAAAATTTTTATATAAGTTTAAAACGTATTTGTTTTTAATTATTTTAAATCCATAAAATAAATAAAAATAAATATATATTTTGTACAAAATTAAATAAAACACTTGCATTTTATTTAGTTGAAAATGATTACATGATATATATTACAAATGCGTGAATAAAAATCCGAAATGTCACAGTCTCCCCATGTTAAAGGAATTTCGCCTCGAAATTCAACTAATGGAGGCTATGAAAAGAGATGCGGATATTTGGTCTTCACGTTCCCAAGTGAACTCGGGTCCACGTTTAGACTCCCAAGGGATTTTGACAATGGGGATGCGACTACGTTTGAGTTTCTTGACTTCACGGTCCACTATTTCCACGGGTTTTTCGACAAAGTGCATTTTCTCGTCAATACGCACTTCGTCAAGAGGGATGTGGAGATTTTCGTCGGCTAGACACTTTTTCAAATTAGATACATGAAAAGTCGGATGAACATTGCTGAGCTCTGAAGGAAGATCGAGTTTGTAGGCCACTTCTCCTATCCTTTCAAGTATCTTGAATGGACCCACATATCGAGGTGCAAGTTTTCCTCTCTTTCCAAATCGGACTACGCCCTTCCAAGGTGATACCTTTAGGAGAACCATATCCCCAACTTGAAATTCCAAGGGTTTTCGTCTTTTATCGGCATAGCTCTTTTGCCGACTCCTTGCTACCCGAATGTTGTCACGGATAAGAGAGATTTTATCAGTGGTCTCTTGGATAAGCTCGGGACCGGTGATTTGTGCTTCACCAATTTCGTTCCAACAAATCGGTAAACGACATTTCCATCCATAAAGAGCTTCAAACGGTGCCATGTTAATACTTGTGTGGTAGCTGTTGTTGTAGGAAAATTCGATCAGTGGTTGGTGAGAATTCCAATTGCCACCAAAGTCAATGACACAAGCTCTAAGCATATCCTCGAGAGTTTGGATTGTTCGCTCGGTTTGTCCATCAGTTTGAGGATGGTAAGCCGTACTTAAATCCAAACGAGTACCAAGCGCAGATTGTAATGATTGCCAAAATCGGGAAGTAAAACGCCAATCACGATCGGAGATGATGTTCAAAGGGATTCGGTGACAACTTACGATCTCATCAATGTAGATCCGAGCCAATTTCTCGACTCGATAGTCCTCACGAATAGGCAAGAAACGAGCAGACTTTGTGAGTCGATCGATAATAACCCAGATACTATCGTGCCCACTAGAAGTGCGTGGGAGTTTGGTGATGAAATCCATAGCAAGGTTCTCCCACTTCCACATGGTAATTTCAGGTTGTTCGAGGAGTTCGGAAGGCTTCTGGTGTTCGGCCTTCACTTTAGAACAAGTCAAGAATTTTGCCACAAAGAGGGCAATATCCTTTTTCATGCCGGGCCACCAATATTGCTGACGAAGACCCATGTACATCTTATCAGCTCCGGGATGTACCGAATATCGAGTTTTGTGGGACTCGTTCATCAAAAATGTACGAAGGTCGTCGCGATCGGGAACCCAGATACGGTCCAAGTAATACAAAAGGCCGTTGGCTTTGGTTTCTAGTAAGAGTTCTACACCACATGCCATCTCTTGATACATGTTTTCCTCGGTAACCGAGGTGTGTTGTGCTTGAAGAATACGGGCTTGGATATCGTTATGAATACAAACACTATGAAGCATGATACGTTCTTTACGACTCAAGGCGTCGGCTACAACATTTGCCTTGCCAGCGTGGTAGCGAATCTCGCAGTCGTAGTCGTTAAGAAGTTCAACCCATCGTCGTTGCCTCATATTAAGCTCTTTTTGATTGAAAATATGTTGGAGACTTTTGTGGTCGGTGAAAACCACGCATTTGGTGCCATAAAGATAATGTCTCCAAATTTTCAAGGCGAAAATGACAGCACCAAGCTCGAGATCATGGGTCGTATAGTTCTTCTCGTGGATTTTGAGCTGACGTGATGCGTATGAAATTACTTGGCCACGTTGCATTAGAACACAACCAAGACCTTGGTTGGATGCATCACAATAAACGACAAAGTCGTCATTACCACTAGGAAGGGTTAGAATAGGAGCATTGCAGAGCTTGTTCTTGAGAGTTTGAAAAGCTTCCTCTTGCTTGGGTCCCCACTCGTAAGATTTACCTTTATGAGTCAAGGCAGTGAGCGGAACCGCAATCTTGGAGAAATTTGAGATGAAGCGACGATAGTAACCCGCTAGTCCAAGTAAGGAACGAATCTCGGTAGGAGTCTTAGGAGTACTCCAATTCTTTACCGCTTCGATTTTTGCCGGGTCCACATGAATTCCCTTATTGTTGACTATGTGTCCCAAGAACTGAACCTCCTTTAGCCAGAATTCACACTTGGAGAACTTGGCGTATAGTTTTTCTTTCTTCAAGAGCTCCAAAATCGAACGAAGATGTTGTTCATGCTCCGCTTTCGTTTTAGAATAGATGAGGATGTCGTCAATGAAAACGATCACGAACTTGTCCAAATAAGGTTTGCATACACGGTTCATGAGATCCATGAAAATCGCTGGTGCATTAGTCAAGCCAAAAGGCATAACCATGAACTCGCAGTGACCATATCTAGTCCGAAAGGCAGTCTTCGGAATGTCTTCATCGAGAACACGAAGTTGATGGTATTCGGAACGAAGGTCAATCTTGGAGAAACATGTTGAACCTTGAAGTTGATCGAAAAGATCTTCGATACGGGGTAAAGGATAACGGTTCTTGATTGTAAGCTTGTTGAGTTCACGATAATCGATGCACATTCGAAACGATCCATCCTTTTTCTTTACGAACAGCACGGGAGCACCCCAAGGTGAATGGCTCGGGCGGATGAATCCTTTAGATGAGAGTTCTTGTAATTGACTTGCGAGCTCTTGCATCTCGGAAGGTGCAAGACGATAGGGAGCTTTTGCCACGGGAGTTGCTCCAGGCACAAGGTCAATACGAAACTCCACTTGTCTAGGAGGAGGAAGACAGGGTAAATCCTCAGGGAATACCTCGGGAAAGTCTCGAATGATCGGAATATCTTGCAACTTCTTACCCTTGTCTTTCATGTCAACTACATGGGCCAAGAAAGCAACGTACTTTTTCCGCGAGTACTTTTGTGCTAATGTGCAAGACATGAGTTGAAGACCACGACACGGTTTTTCACCGAAAATAACTAACGTTTCACCCGAAGGGAGAGGTATACGAATGCACTTTTCGTAGCAAATAACCTCGGCATGGTGCTTGGATAACCAGTCCATGCCAATTATAATATCGAAGCTTCCCAATTGCATTGGAAGGAGATCAACGGAGAATTCATGACTATTAAGCTCGAGATTGCAGTTGCGGATAACATAATTTATGGTAATAGATTTTCCGTTTGCTATCTCCATGGAATAAGAATTGTCAAGTTTCGTTCTTTGTTTAGTAAGTCGAGATTCAAAGGCAAGAGACACAAAACTCCTATCGACACCGGTATCAAATAAAATGGATGCATAATGATTGTTTACGAGAAACGTACCATTTATCACGTCGTTGTTTGCTTGAGCCTCATTAGCGTTTATATTAAACGCTCGTCCTTGAGGACCACCTTGATGATGAAGTTTTGGGCATCGGTCACGGAAATGGTTTGGGTCTCCACATTCGTAATATGCCCGACCATTGAGAGGTGCCGGATAGATGGGACGGTTGGCTGGAGCAGCCTGATGGACGGGAGGACGTGTACGGCAAGTAGTGACCACGTGTCCATATCGTCCGCAGCTTGAACACAATCGGCATGGTAAGTTGGCAGAATGATGGTACTTGCAGGTCTGGCATTGGGGATTCGGGCCCAGATAAGGTTTCGGGTTTTGACCCAAAGGGGCCGCTTGAATAGTAGGTACAGCGGGAGTTACGGCTGCGAAGTTTCGACCCTTTCGTTTCTTGTTGCGGTTAGAAGACTCGGGTTTTACATCTTTGACGGCCGCAAGAGTGGAGACAACCTTCTTGGAACCCTTTCTTGTTAAGGTTCCGGATTTGACATGGTTGTCGGATAGCGTAGCGGATAGACGGATAGCAGCTTCAAGTGTAGGAGGATTGCTTCCTAACATAGCATCTTGAATTTGCATAGGCAGCCCGCCTATGTATTTTTCAATTCCCCGAGCAAGGGGAGTGATCATATGAGGCACCAACAGACTTAGCTCTTGAAACCGGGTGGTGTAAGCCAGATTATCCCCGTTGTCTTGGGCAAGATCCCAGAACTCAGTCTCGAGCTTCCTCATTTCATTCCGAGGATAGAATTCATCAGTCATGGCTTTCTTCAGATCATCCCAAGATAAAGATGTAGCAACCTCAACACCACAAGTGCGTTTCTCACCGTTCAACCAGGTGAGGGCTCTCTTTTGAAGTACACTTGTGGCATAGCGAACCCGAAGATTATCGGGGCAGTCACTGTTTAGGAATGTGCTTTCCATGCTTTCAAACCATTGCAGTAGGCCGGTAGCACCTTCAGTACCAAAGAATTTTGTAGGATTGCACGAGTTAAAGTGCTTAAACGTGCATTGAGGCGGGTTGGTACCACCGTTTCCTTGGATGTTGTGAGACCCGTCACTGTTGTTATTGGCTTGGGTCATTTGCCCCACTAGCTGGGCAAGAAGAGTAGCAAGATCCGGGTTGGAAGTGCTAGAGTTTGCACGTCGAGGAGGCATTCTAACACCATAAGAAAAGACAATGATATTTTAGATAAGATGGATATATATGAATTATGGTGGGAAATAATGTAAGCAGAAAAGCGGGATTTATCATGACGTGTGCCAGTGCATGTGTATTTATTCAAAGTTGATGGGGGAAAACTAAGCCATCTATTCCGGATAGAACATGACGTTATAGATCATTATTCGCGTAATAGGAATTGCTGGGACTTGCATGCACTACAAATCGTTATTACGTGTGCACCCGTAATAATGATTTGCTTTGCATGTTCGTCTAGTTCTTCCTATCTTGCTATAATGTCCCCAAATTTTGAGTTTAAGTTCGGATCGTATCCTTGCGCATACATTGACTTATCAACGTTAAATAATTCCTCAAAACTTTCAAAGAGACATGCTTTAGCCTATAGGTAAACACTCACTTCAAGAATTCCCAGGAAAGCATACGGGTCCGTTTATTTGGATTTATACGAAATGCTTTCCTAGACAGAAAACCCAATGTACAGGTGTCACCCTTCCAGATTGCACGTGTCCTTTACTGGTTTCAAGAAATTAAGTCGTTGACGAGATTTTCAAGATTTTAATAGACTTGAGAGTCTATGAGTATAAAATGTGTAGGAATGTTGCAATTAATATGGATTAGGAAAGAGTATGGATAAGGATGGGTAGTGTATTAGTTTGCATAAGTTTGTTTGTCAATTGTGTATGTAAAGTATGTGTCATGTATTTAAGCCTTATATGTATAAGTCTCATGTACCAAACTTGGGAAAATTCAAATAATACCTAACTACAAATAATCCACATAGCAATTAATCATTTAGCACATAACACATAAAAGGGAGTCCTAGGGTTATAGTCTAGGTCATCGTGTCTAATAACCTAATTCCCTATAACCATGGCTCTGATACCAATCTGTCACACCCCGACCGATGGCGGAATCATCGAGGCGGACAATGGAATGATTGTTCAAAAGCACATGATAACTAAAGTGTTACATAATTCATTAATTAAATTTAAAACAAAAATCCCAAATACAATACATTTCAAATAACCTAGTCTAGTCAAAACATTGATTTATTTAACTAGGTCCATAATTCTTAAGTGGAGAAATCTTCGACAAGCAATCACATATCCAAACCTGAAACATTATTTAAATCAAGTGTCAACTAAAAAGTTGGTGAGTACATACGTTTTGTAGTTCCGATAAGTAGTAGATAAAAAAGTTTTGCAACTCATTGTTTATCTTGTTAAACATAGTATATATATGGTGAATCATTTATTTAATCACAATTCAAACCTTGTTTGACGCGCTTGAACAGAGCACAACAGCTAAGTCCGGTAATGTTTGAATATAGTTACCCACTATATCCGGTATGTTTGAATATAACACGCGATTATATCCGAGTATGAAGTAATAAACACCCTAACCGGGTGGGCTGGTCAGGCACAATAGATCTATTAATATTACTGTTGGTTTTCTTGTGTTTAAAGCAAATGATTGTACACCCAAGATAATAAGCATATAATCCACATGAATAACACGTATAAACAATTTGATTGAGTTAGCATGAAATAATGTTTCACCCCAAAGTATGTCAAAATGTAAAATAGGGGCTATGTAACTCACCTTGCAAGCGGGTATTTTTCCACGCGTGTAGGTGATAAAGATGTTGAAGTCTAACCACATTGAAACCCTATGTAGATGAATGGGTATTATTGTATGTTTACATGTGCGTATTAGTATTTAATTGTGTATAGGTTTATAATAACATTTCTTAGTGTTATTTGCATAAAAGTTGGTCCAGATTTACATGAAATTACTGATTTGATCGAAACTGTTTATAGTTGTGACGGGTATCGAAACTGTGTTCAATCGAAACTACTAGTTTCGATTGACCATTTACAAGTGATACACAGAACTGTCAAAACTACTATCTATCGAAACTACTAGTTTCGATTGATCATTTATAAGTGATACACAGGTTGTCGAAACTACTGTCTATCGAAACTACTAGTTTCGATTGATCATTTATAAGTGATACACAGGCTGTCGAAACTACCATCTATCGAAACTATAGTTTCGATTGACCATTTACTCAATCGAAACTAAGTAGTTTCGATGGCCCAGACTTTAGAAGATAGAACAGTAATTTTTTTTTCAGAACAATAGTTTATCCTGAAATCGATGGTTTGGAGTCGTGACTTCGATTGGTTCAGCTTGCCTTATGATAACAGAAGGTAAAGAAATGAAGTCGAGGATTCTTACGTGGTCGCAAAGGGGCTGGACGGCAGAGTCTTAAATCCGAGAATGTCCAGAATGAGAATCGAGCTTCTGGATGGGATTAGCCTCTACAACCTTGGTCACAGCTTCACACAGAGATGGCGATTGTAATGGTTGCTTCAATTTGGAGTGAGATTGGGTGGAAGAGGGGTAGCGAGCTCGAGCGGGTCCGACTACGGCTATTTATAGCCGAGTTCATTTCTTATGACAAAGCGTGCAATTCGGCACGTCCCGACACTCGTCTGGACTAGACGAAGCTAACGAGCTATTAAATACGCGTGGAGGTTGACTGTCGGGCTCGAATTCGAGGCGTGGGTTCTCGGCCACCAACAAGATCAGGCGATTCATATGTTGGGGAGACCAATTGGTCGGGGCCTTTTGTTCGCATGGGGAAAACGAGTTCAGGGATGCCTGTAGCGGCTGTCGAGGTGCAGGGAACAGCCTTGTCGGGGTGTTCGTCGGAAAAACGTTTTACCCGCCGGACCAAGGAACATGGTGACCGGGAAGTCGATTTGGAAATTGGCAGATTTGGTCCTTGTAGTTTGGTTTTGTTTTAATTCGACCCCTAAGATATTTACGGATGAATCCTTGTAGTTTGATTTGTACAGAAATAGTCTCTTAACAGATTTTATCTTAAAACCTTCTAGTTTGAAAATTTTCAAAACAACCCTTCAAAATAATTAGTTTAATTTCTTTTAATTTTCAAATATATTTTATAAACTTATACTATTATTATTGTTATAGATAATTTTTATAAGAGTTTGTTATCTTACTTAAATAGGTTATTTTTATTAAGTATGAAACTTTTAAATTTAGATTTTTATATAAAATTTTTATATAAGTTTAAAACGTATTTATTTTTAATTATTTTAAATCCATAAAATAAATAAAAATAAATATATATTTTGTACAAAATTAAATAAAACACTTGCATTTTATTTAGTTGAAAATGATTACATGATATATATTACAAATGCGTGAATAAAAATCCAAAATGTCACAAAGGCACAGAGTTCAAGAACCACACCTTGAACTGTTACTGTGAAAGCAAGGGAATAGAAAGACAATATGTAGGATCGTAAGATTACAAGGTAATTCTGTTCTAGTTGATATTGGCGGAAACAATAGCAACCAACAAAGTAAACAAGTAAACAGCAAGAATACTGATAAATGCACTGTTGTATTAGACTTCTGAGATTACAAGTTTACAAGTAAAACATTCTCGAGAAGCACTATCAAGGCACACAAGCACTAGTAAGCTTGCATACAATGAAGTGTTTACACAGTATATATAGTAACTTAGAATCAAGACAGACCCTTGATTCTAAGGATCAGATCTAACACAAGCCGTTGATCTTGTTTATTAATATAAATTACACGCAAAGGCTAATCTAGTTAACTTTACTGAAACGTCTTCTTAGGCATCATTGTTTGCATGCTTAGAGAAGCGCATTATTGTCCTTTATTGGTTGCACCATTGAGGTTCCTTCTGCTTGGAGTGTGGCAGTTGCTTTTGCAGAAAGGTGTCAGAGGCGCTTTGCATGGATAGTCAGCTGCAACGTTTGGTCTTCAGAGAATAAAGCTATCAGCAGCAGAGATGAGAATAATGCTGCTGATAAGCCTATCAGCAGCAACTTGTGTTGAACGCTGCTGATAAACCTATCAACAGCAACAAGTGTTGAATGCTGCTGATAAGCCTATCAGCAGCAACAAGTGTTGAATGCTGCTGATAAGCCTATCAGCAGCAACATGTGTTGAATGCTGCTGATAAGCCTATCAGCAGCATTTGTACTTAGAATAATTTAGTAGCAATCAGTCTTTGGTTCTACAAACTCCCCCTAGACTGATGCAACCAAAATTCTTCTAATCACTTTGCTGCTGAAGATTTTGCATGTGGCTGACTATCCTTTCAACCTCATAGCCTCTTGGATCCTTGCTGGGATTGTTCAGTGGAAGTTCAGACAGAGTCTTGATGTCTTTGTGTGGCATTTTGTAGATTGCTTTACTTGAACATCTCATCTGCTGCTTCTTTACATCAATCATAGTGAACTCATCCAAATCAGCATTGTAGGACCAAGATACAAATGGAGAGTAGGACTTGAGTGGTTTGATATCCATGACCACATCTTTGCTAGGGTTGAAGTAATGTCTGATTGCTAGCATAAGATGTTTCCCTCTCTCATTTGCAGGCTCATGAGCTTCACCCAGCTCCAAAATTTTTCTTAGGTCTGAATCTGGTAGTTGCAGAACCTCATCAACAGACATGTATGTAGATCTTCTTCTTTCAGTTCTCCCCCTGAAGATCTCAAACCTTTGATACTGTGGATTGTAGACCCATTCAACTATGATTCTTGAGTCTTCAGGTTCAGATGAGGATTTGGATTTCTTCAAGGGAGGCTGTTGATGAGTGGGAGCTGGGTGGGATGATTTGGACTTTTTGGGTGGAGGAGTGGAAGGTTTGGGGAGGAGAGTGGAAGGATGATGGACTGAGGAAGAGGTAGGTGAAGGAGAAGGCTTGGGTTTCTTTGTCTTTGGTTTTTCTTCTTCTTTGATAAGTACCCTTTTCTTGGAGCCCTTCTTCCCTAGTCTTTCTTCCTCATCCTTTTTAACTTTGAAGTAGAGGGCTTGCAGGTTCATGAAATTCATGGGACCTAGCCTCTTTCCAATATCTCCTCTAGCCTTAAGGAAGTCAATCATGACCTTCCTTTCTTCATGGGTTCTTTTATTCAGTGCAATGGTCTTTTTGGACTGTAGCTTGGCTTTTTCTTTTTCTTCAGCCTTTTTCTTGCTAGCCAATTGACCCTGCTGACCCATGAAGGCTCTGTAAATCTCTTTGTTTGAAAGTTTCTCAAGGTAGTCTGCATCCTCACCTTGAGAGATCAGAGCTTCAGTCCACTCCTCCCTTAATTCTTTTGCTAATTTAGAATCAGTGATTCTAAACTTAGCATATTCCTTCCTCTTCTTTTCATTTTCTTCTTCTTCTTCCTTTGCAAACTTTTCCTGCAGCTGTCTGGCAAGTTATTCATCTTCCTCAACTTGAGACCCTGCATGGATTTTAACTTTCATCTCATCCAGCTGTTTGGCATACAGCTGGATTGTCTGTTGTCTTAGGAGTATGGCTGCCTTTCTTTCTTGATGCCTTTGTTTATGAGCCATGTTTATGAGTCATCTCTTCTTCTTCTCTTTTCCTTCTTCTTTCTTCTTTCTCTTTCTTTTCTTTTCGCAGCCTCTCTTCATCCTCTTCTGTCATAATGCCCTTCCCTTTATTAACATTGGATGCCTCTGCTCTGGCTTCACTGATCACAGCAACAGCTGATTGTTGTGCTGTTGGGATCTCTGCCTCGGCTTCATTGGCAAGTTGAGGAATTGACGAGGGATGGTCACTTTCTTCATCAAGTTGATACTCAGGACCTTCTATTTCCCTCAGTTGATCCTTAAGTGAAGATCTTGTGCCAGATGCTACAGATGTGGCTTCAACTTGTGGAGTATCTGAGTTGGAGTCAGCATCAGAAGTTGACACAGACTCTTCCTGAGGAATCAGTCCTTCTTCTTCAAGATGGGCTTTGATGGTGACCATCATTGCCTGGCTCTCCAATGAGTTAATATTGCAGATGTTGGCTCTGAGCTGAAAAATCTTGAATAGGAAGTCTGAGGGCAGCTGAAGGATGTTCCTGGTGTTGATGATGAGAGATGAGCCGTTGCTGAGCAGAAGAGTGTGGTCAAGGGACTTAGTGCTCACCCAACCTAACACGTCCAAGTCCTTGACCAGGAAGGCATACAGGAATCTTTGAAGGCCCAGAACTTCTTCTTCAGTGAGAAGACTGCTCCTTGTTATTTCAAGATTGCTAGGAGTCAGTCTCCTTTCTGCGGCCGCCGAGGATTCAGGATAAGCTACCCGATTTGCTTTTTGAATTAGTCTTTCGAAGTGGGGTAGATTATCCTCCATCAAGTCATGGAACCTGCCAATGGCAAGTTCTGCTGAGAGATCTGCTGAGTTGTTGATGCAGTTTGATAAGTATAGCTGTAGGACTTGGAGGGCATTGAGAGAGTTCCAGTTCAGCTCTTCTACTCCGCTGAACTACCATCTAATCCAAAACCTCTCAGCTGATCCATCATACCCCCAAGCTAGAATGGAGTCAAATTCTAGCTTCTTTGATGATCTGAATAGTTGGGGGGTTGAGGATTGACCAATGATGGCTGCTGCTTCAAGGATGATGCTGAATGGTGTATTTGTTTGTTCTGTGTCTTCAGTACCATTCAGCATTTCATCGACAGCCCTGACGACCAACTTCCAGTCTTCAGATGTCTCTTCTTCTTCGTTATCTGAGGCTGGCAAGTCATGAATTTGTACAAAAGCCGGCTTGAATAGTGAACTTTGAAGTACAACCTGCTCTTGAATCCAGTCGTCAAGACTGTCTGTATCTTCTTCCATAGAGACCATCTCCCCCTTTTTGGTTGCATCAGTAGACAGGTAAGCATCAGTTTGGGTGCCTACTGATACAAGAGAGGGAGTGGATAAAGTTGGGCATTGATGGGCTTCATGCATAGAGACTTGGTGTCTTAGTTTGGACACTTCAGCCTCTAGCATAGCCACCCTGGCCGTCAATTCCAAGTTATGAAGTTTCAGTCTGTCCTCATCCACAGTTGTGGAATCCTTGGACCCAGATGGGGCCGTAGGCCGAGCCTCAGCATCCCCATCACCCGTGGTTTCTTGGCGCCTGGGATTCCTCTCAGTGAGGGGAGTTTCCAAGGAAACACCCTCACCATGAGTTGCCGTGGTTAAGGTCTTAAAGATGTTGTCACTGTCCTCCTGGTCATTTGATGGACCAGCAGTAGTGACAGCCTCTTCCACATCCACTCTTTCATTACTCCAAGAGTGGACCTTCAAGGGTGAAGAAATTGGGTTGGGTGTTTCGGAAGCAAGACCAATCAGTACCTCCTTGATAGTGGTAGTTGGAGAAGGTACATCACTTTGGTCAGGTTCCTCAACACTTAAGTCCAAAGAAGATAGGAATGGCTCAAAGGGCTGTTCTATGGATCCGGGAAGTGATCCTAATCCTAATAGAGAGACTTCCGAAGGAGTCTCCCTAACAGTGTGGCTTTCCCTTATGATATTCTCACTAGAATGTTGTGATTCTGAGTGAGGGATGTTGGCTTGGGTTTGGGCCTTGGAGGCAAGAGAAGAAGGAGTTCTCTTGCCCCTCTTCCTTGTATATTTGGCTGCAACCGGGGCCTTGTGTTCCGGTTGAGCAATCAAACTGTGGGTGAGCAAAGTATGTGCCTGTACATCCTCAGTAGAATGCACAGGGGTTCGATCAAGGGAAGCAGCGGTTTGAGTTTGTGGCAGTGAGGTGGAGGGTGTGGGATCAGTATCAGCTGGGTTTGCTGAACTGTCACCCTGGGCACTTTGCATGTTCAACATTGTAGCTAACAATGGAACATCGGCCCCTGAGAACTTTGATGAAACTGTTCTCATGCTTTGAAAAATGTTGTTCTTATGTCCCAGCATGACGTAGATTCTTGCAGTTTTTGAAAGATCTTGGTGCTCAATGTTGAACACTTCCTGTAAGAATCTTGGGTACATGAAGAACTGTGATTTCACCCCTTCTTGAAGGTTGTATCTCAAACCTTCAAGAATGAGGTGGGAAAAATTGAAACCCACCCCAGTTATCATACCGTGAATTGCCAACGCAAGTCCGGAGCTAAGTTGGTTCCAGCCGCTTCTCTTCTGGGATATGCATTGGAGAAGAGTGTGGCAGAGATACTTCCATTTGGGACCCATGAGTGTCTTCTCTATCGTGTACTCTGTTTGATTCCCAGTGTACCCTATGGATATAAAGGTCCTCATGTATACGTCTCTGGGGTAAGAGATGGCGTCCCCTTCATCTTGAAGCTTGAGGTGTTGGCGGAGCTTTGCTTCAGTGATAATCATCTCCTTGCCGTCTACTGTGCCACTGATTTGGGGAGTTCCCTGGTCAGCAGAATACACGGCTGAGCTCCAAAACTCTTCCATGTGGGAAGTATAGATGGTTGGATTGACTGTTAGGGCATGGTGGATTTTGGACCGACAAAGGAAGTCGATCATATCATCGAAACCTTTGGATTTCTTGCCCTTTATTAGGCATGCAGTGAGGTTGTGATATGGGGAAAACTTGTTGTTGGGGTTGTTTATGTCTGCGCCTGCCATTGTTATGGATTTGGAGGGAAGAGAGAAGGGTGTTTGAATGGTGGTTAATTATTTAGGGCTTTGAATGCTGTGGGGACGGGAGAGAAAGTGATGGGAGATAGGTTTGAAATTGAATATGAAGAGGTTGTGGGAACGTTTGAGATTGTGATATAACGGCAGACGAAGAAAAAGCAACTTTACTTGTACAGTACAACCTGTTTCACTTTCCATTGTTACACCTGTAAAGCACTCGAGCAGTCATGGTAAAGACTGAGAGTAGGTTTTACCTCGGGTAAAAGTTAATGTAGACTTGTTTTACCCATCAGCAGCAAACTTGGTTGCTGCCGATGGTGAGCTATCTGCTGCAAACTTGGTTGTTGCGGATAGTGAAGTCTTTCAGCAGCAGATTTGGGTGCTGCTGACTGTTGTATTCATTCCGCAGCAAAAAGGTTGCTGCTGACCGCCTTAAAGCTGTCCGCAGGAAACTTCTTCCTGCTGATAACTTAAAGCGATCAGTGGCAAAGGCTTTGCTGCTGAAGAGTAAATCTGTCAGCAGTGAAAAAAGTGCTGCTGACTTTAACCTTTTATTAAGAACAAAAACATAGACATATTTACAAGGAAAGATAAAAATTAGAGACATGTCTTATTCAAAGTTCATCATGCCAATTGATTCAACTAGATATCGAAATCTTGCTTCATCAAAAGGTTTAGTGAACAAATCAGCATATTGCTCATTTGTGTGAACCTTGGATAGGACAATTCTCTTTTTCTCAGCTTGATCCCTGATAAAGTGATACCTGATGTCGATGTGCTTAGTCTTGGAATGTTGCACTGGATTATTCGTGATAGAGATAGCACTCATGTTGTCAATGTGAATTGGAGTCTGCATGAAGGTCATTCCATAGTCAAGCATTTGATTTTGGATCCAGATGACCTGTGCACAGCAGCTTGAAGCTGCAATGTATTCTGCTTCAGTTGTTGAAGTAGAGACACATGTTTGCTTTTTGCATTGCCATGAGATGAGCCTTCCTCCAAGAAATTGACATCCCCCAGATGTGGACTTTTTGTCCAAGTTACAACCCCCATAGTCACTGTCAGTGTAGGCATAGAGATTGACATTTCCATTCTTTGGATACCATAGCCCAAGTTTTGGAGCTCCCTTTAGGTATCTAAGGATCCTTTTGACAGCTTGAAGATGAGACACTTTAGGAGCTGCTTGAAATCTTGCGCAGAGATAAACTGCAAACATGATATCTGGTCTTGAGGCAGTGAGATACATGAGAGACCCTATCATTGCTCGGTACTGATGTTGATCAGTGTCTTGTCCTTCTTTATCCGGAGATAATTGATGGTGCACTTGCATAGGAGTTCTTGCAGCAGAGCAGTCAGCCATTTTGAACCTCTCCAAGATGCTTTTGACATACTTGGATTGACTTATGAAGATTCCATTTGCTACCTGTTTGACTTGAAGTCCTAAAAAGAAATTTAGTTCACCCATTGAACTCATTTCAAATTTGGAATGCATCAGAACTTCAAAGTCTTTGCAGAGCTTCTTTCTTGTAGATCCAAAGATAATGTCATCAACATAAATCTGGACCAACAAAATTTCTCCCCCTTCATCTTTGATGAAAAGTGTCTGATCAATGGCCCCCCTTCTGAAGTTGTTGCTAAGTAGATATCCAGATAAAGTTTCATACCAGGCTCTTGGGGCTTGGTGTAAGCCATAGAGAGCTTTGTCCAGTTTTAAGACCTTATTTGGATGTGCAGGATCCACAAAGCCTGGAGGCTATTTGACATAGACCTCTTCACCAATCTTGCCATACAAAAAGGCACTCTTCACATCCATTTGATAGATCATAAAGTTTTTGGATGCTGCATATGCCAGAAAGATTCTGATGGCTTCCAGACGGGCAACAGGAGCAAAGACTTCATCATAGTCAATGCCTTCTTCTTGAGTGTAACCTTGAGCTACCAGTCTGGCTTTGTTCTTGACCACGATGCCCCTTTCATCTTGCTTGTTTCTGAAGACCCATCTTGTTCCAATGGCTGTTTGACCAGGTGGAAGATCAACAAGCTTCCAAACATCTTGTCTTTTAAATTGCAGCAATTCTTCCTGCATTGCTTCAATCCATCTGTTGTGCTTGAGAGCTTCATCAATCTTCTTGGGTTCCACCTGAGATAGAAAGCAAGAGAACAAACAAATGTTGGCTTCATGAGACTTACTTCTTGTCTGGATACCTGTGTGGACTGGACCAATGATGTTTTCCAGAGGATGCTTTTTGTTTATTCTCTGTGCTGGGATCACATCCAGCTGTATTCCCTCTTCAAGATTACTTTGGTTTAAATCAGGATTGTCTTCAGTTGTGAGGAGAGGAGCTTGGATATTCTGATCATTGTGTTCCACATTATCATCAGTATTAGCATCAGAGGCCTCTTCAGCATGGATTGAGGAGGATTCATTAAAGATTTCTTGGTCAGAGAGATTGCTGCTTGTGGTGTTGGAAGTACTGGCTTCACCTGTACTGGCTTCAATAGCTTCTGCCACTGATGGAGGATCAATGGATAGCCTTTTCATCCTGATGTAGGGACTGGGAAAATCCAGTCTGTAGTCAGAAGAGGAGGTTGAGGCAGAAGATGTTGATTTTGAAGAAGAAAACTCCGTATTTGAGAAAGTGAGAGGCTCAAATATCTGGGTGAAGGAGTCTATATCAAAGAGCCAGTTAGGACCTTTGCCTTGTTCACAGACAACGTGTTCCCTGCATTCCATATTAGCAGATTCTTCCACAATCCGAGTCCTAGAATTGAACACTCGGTAGGCCTTTGATTGAGAGGAGTAACCCACAAAGTAACCTAAATCAGACTTTGCACCGAATTTAGGAAGAACTCCATGTGTGATGAGGATGGTACATAGACATCCAAAGGGCTTCAGGAAGCCAATGTAGGGAACTCTTTTGAGCCATAGTTCATAGGGTGTTTTCTGGAGAGGCTTAACAATAAGGACTCTATTCTGCACATAACAAGCTGTGCTTACTGCTTCTGCCCAGAAAGTAAGGGGCAGCTTTGAGTCAGCCAGCATAGATCTTGCTGATTCAATCAGAGTCCTATTTCTTCTTTCAGCAACCCCATTTTGTTGAGGGGTTCTTGGAGCACTGTATTGCCTTTCAATGCCCTTGCTCTCACAGAAACTGTTCAAAGTGTGATTTTTGAACTCTGTTCCCTGATCACACCTTATGATCTTTACCTTCAGATTGCTTTGATTCTCTACCCTAAGAATATAGGATTTGAGAATCTCAGCAGTTTCATCTTTTGTTCTTAGGAAGAATACCCATGAGAATCTGGAGAAGTCATCAGTTATCACCAGACAGTAGGACTTTTTGCCCATTGACATGACATTCGTAGGACCAAAGAGATCCATATGCAGTAGCTGGAGAGGGGTGTCATTTGTGTTCAATGTCTTGGGCTTGTGGGAACTCTTGTGTTGTTTTCCCTTCAAGCAGGCAATGCAGTGATCGTCTAGCTGGAATTCTTTGTCAGGAAGCCCTCTAACAAGATTGTCCTTCACTAATTTATTGATTGTTTTGATGTTAACATGGCTTAACCTCCTGTGCCAGAGAGCGGATTCATCAACTGATGCCTTTGACAGAAAACATGAAACACTACCAGATGGAGTGGCTTCATTCATGTCAAGCACATATAAGTTGTCCTTTCTATGAGCAGTTAGGAGAATCTTCTCTGGAGGAGTTTTAGATAGGCCAGGAGCTAACACGAAACATTCTTTGTCAGTGAAGAGCATCCAATGCTTTTGATCACATACTTGGGAAACACTCATGAGATTGAAGTCAAGTTCTTTAACATAGTTGACTCTTTCAATACTCATCCTTTCATTGGACACAGTTCCTTGTCCAGTGATAGATCCACCCTTTGAGTCACTCCCAAAGGCAACATATCCTCCATTGAAATGTCTGAAGTTAGAGAGGATGGACCTGTTGCCTGTCATGTGCCTGGAACAGCCGCTATCTACCACCCAAGTATTGTGTTTGTTGCCTGGTTGTCCCTGCACATGGAAGATATCTAATTAGTGGGAGGATCATTATAGCATGCATCATTGTAGAAGTTCGTTGCTAATTTGCCATTTTCAGCATGCTTGCAGTCAATGGAACCAATAGTTATGCTTGGAGATTGTTTGGCCTTCCATTGCTGTGTTGGTGGTTTTCTAGCTTTCTTTACATTGTCGGCAGAAGATGTTGTTGCTGACAATTCTGGCTTATCCGCAGCCGATTTTGATGCTGAAGGCTTTGCTGGAGCAGTAGCAGTTTTTGCTGCTGGAAGCTTTATTTTGGATTTTGCTTTGTCAACAGCAGATACTTTTGCTGCTGATGTCGTTGTTTTTTATTTTGCTTTGTCAGCAGCAGGGACTTTTGCTGCTGAAGGCTTTGCCTTTGGTTTCCTGGACTTTACTCTATCAGCAGTGATTTTGTTTGCTGCTGATGGGTTGAGCACAGATGAACGATTTGCAATCTGGTTAAAAGGGTTGAACTTGCATGTTGCAGCAAAGTGGTTTGATTCCCCACATATGATGCAAGTTTGTTGAGGTTTATGCATCTTCACTCTTTGAGGGGATAGAGATTCTCTGAACTTTGTTGCCTTTGCATCATAGCTTCTCACCTGTTTGTTTCTGTTTGTTTTCTCAAAGGCATGCTGCTTTGAGTTTCTTTGGTGTTCACGGTAGTGAAAGCAGGTGCTTGCAGTGTGATTGTATTTGCCACACACAAAGCAGGATAGTGCTATCTTGTCCCTGTGAGAGTCCACATAGTTCTTTCTTTGAAACAAATCTTTGAAGTTCCAGGGATGAGCTTTGTTGTGCTCAAATGTAGCTTCTTCCAATGTCCTTTGAACATCTGGAACCCTCTCTCCAGACTAATGACATATGTCGAACACCTTCCTTGGCTGGACTGAGGTTGAGGACTGGCCCTTTTCAGTTTTTAGCTTCCTACCTTCTGGAGGATAGCTAATTTTGATTTGTTTGAACGGTATGGGAGCTGGAATAGTTGGAGTAACAGCAGGACATTCAGTTTTGTTCAGAACAGCTTCAGAGATAGGAGCAAATGGGACTGCACTAGTTTCACAGTGGTCTGAGCAGGTTGACTCAGATTCTGAAGAGGTGGAGCAGTCTTCCACAAAACATGCGTCCATTGAAGGATCAAGGTTTCGGTTTGCCGTGTCAAGATTTGCAGTATTGAAGCTTGGTTCGTGAATGGCAACATAGTCAGCAGGAGGAGAAACTGTCTTGTACTCGTCATTATGATATCCAAGTCCAGTTTTTACCCTTTCATGGACTTGAATATCTAACATTCTTTGTAACTTTTTAGATGAAAATTCATATTTTTCAACATGAACTTTCTGTTCAGCCAGTTCAGCTCTGGTAGCTTTAAGTTTTACTAATAGATCATCAATCTGAGTTTCAAGATTGGTTTGTTCATGTTTTAATGAAGAAATCTCTTTCTTAAGGCAGTTAATCTTTTCTTTGTAACTGTCTTCGACCTTTTTGAATTCAGATTTCATTTGGTGAAACTCTTCATTTTGATCTATTAGATTTTGGTTATGCTTTCTATAACCTAAAACTTTGTCAATGCAAGCTTGAGAGCAAAGATGTTCAAATACCTGAGGTGGTATCTCTGCGTTGTCTGCCATAAGTACTTGGTTGGAGGCAGGAACATCTTCATATTGAAAACTCCAGTCAAATTCTG
Organism: Smallanthus sonchifolius; assembly: GCA_023525975.1. Lineage (NCBI taxonomy): Eukaryota > Viridiplantae > Streptophyta > Magnoliopsida > Asterales > Asteraceae > Smallanthus > Smallanthus sonchifolius. The sequence goes on from CM042023.1 coordinate 46,000,764, forward strand.
TAGTTCCAACATTTGCACAGGCTGCAGTTTGTGCTGGAGGAGTTCCTTGCTGCTGCTGCCTGGGCTAACCTTGGTAACCTTGTCTTTGATGGCTGGTACCATGATTGGCTTTGGGTGCCTTGCACTCCCTAGCAAAGTGACCCATTTGGTTACAGTTGTAACATCGGATCTTGCTTTTATCAAGCCCAACTCTGGTGTTTGAGTTGTTGCTTGGAACTGATCTCCCGGTTCTAGAATAGAACCTTTTTGCTCTGAGGGAGAGCATGGCATATGAGTGCTGAATATCCATTTCTTCAAGATCATCTGGATGAAAACATTCCAGATCCTCCTTTATAAAGTGCATGCTGCTTGAGTTGTCAGAGACAAAAGCATTAGAGGTTGGCTGTTGAGGAGGTGCCTCAAGAAGAAATGGTGATGAGTTGGATTGTGAAGCAGTTGGTGTTTGAGGATGAGTAACAATGGGAGGATAGTAGTTGCTTGCACTAGGACCAGAATGATCAGAGTGAAGCGCTGAGGTGGTGGTGGAGGAAGTGGTAGCTGATTGATAACTGGAGCTCCTTTCTTTAGCTTGAATCATTTCTAATTCATAGGTTTTGAGCATGCCAAAGAGCTCAGTCATCTGAAGAGTCTTCAGATTCTCTGTTCTTCTGATGGACACTGTATATAATGTCCAACAACTAGGAAGAGATCTTATGAACTTCTTGAGAATGTCTTCATTCTCCAGCTTTACCTTGGAGCACTGCAGTTCTCCAACCAGGTACGTGTACCTGTTATATAAAACTGTTAGTGACTCACCTTCCTTCCAGACGAAGTTTTCATACTGTTGCTTGAGAATGTCACGTCTGTTCTCCTTGACCTCCTCAGATCCAGCAAACATCTTTTCCAAGGCTCCCCATAATTCCTTTGCAGTTTTGTGAGCCTTGAAGTTGTGAAAAACTTCATTTGGAAGGCACATTTGGATAGCTCCTAATGCCTTGAAGTCCACCTCCATTTTCTTGATGTCTTCTTCAGAATACTTAGAGGGTTCCTTCGGAACTAGTGGTCCTCCGGAGTCAGCAGAGGCCACCATGGGAACATAAGGTCCATCCCTTATGGATTTCCACATTCCGTATTCATGGTAGCAGAAGAAGCTTTCCATACGGTTCTTCCATATATCATAGTCCTCCCCAGACACCAACCTTGGTGGTCGGTTGATACTACCGATGTCTTCAGATCCATGACTTTGTGCCATTTTGTTTTGTGTGACTTGATCAAGAATAGAGTTTTGAATAGAATCAGAAAGTGATTAAACAAGTGTTAGTTTGTTTAATCTTGAGCCAAAGCTCTGATACCACTTGTAGGATCGTAAGATTACAAGGTGATTCTGTTCTAGTTGATATTGGCGGAAACAATAGCAACCAACAAAGTAAACAAGTAAACAGCAAGAATACTGATAAATGCACTGTTGTATTAGACTTATGAGATTACAAGTTTACAAGTAAAACACTATCGAGAAGCACTATCAAGGCACACAAGCACTAGTAAGCTTGCATACAATGAAGTGTTTACACAGTATATATAGTAACTTAGAATCAAGACAGACCCTTGATTCTAAGGATCAGATCTAACACAAGCCGTTGATCTTGTTTATTAATCTAAATTACACGCAAAGGCTAATCTAGTTAACTTTACTGAAACGCCTTCTTAGGCATCATTTTTTGCATGCTTGGAGAAGCGCGTTATTGTCCTTTATTGGTTGCACCATTGAGGTTCCTTCTGCTTGGAGTGTGGCAGTTGCTTTTGCAGAAAGGTGTCAGAGGCGCTTTGCATGGATAGTCAGCTGCAACGTTTGGTCTTTGGTGTCAGAGAATAAAGCTATCAGCAGCAGAGATGAGAATAATGCTGCTGATAAGCCTATCAGCAGCAACTTGTGTTGAACGCTGCTGATAAGCCTCTCAGCAGCAACAAGTGTTGAATGCTGCTGATAAGCCTATCAGCAGCAACAAGTGTTGAATGCTGCTGATAAGCCTATTAGCAGCAACATGTGTTGAATGTTGCTGATAAGCCTATCAGCAGCATTTGTACTTAGAATAATTTGGTAGCAATCAGTCTTTGGTTCTACACAATACAGTGCTCCAAGAACTCCTCAACAAAATGGAGTTGCTGAAAGAAGAATCAGAACTCTAATTGAGTCAGGAATATCTATGTTGGTTGACTCAAAACTGTCTCTCACATTCTGGGCAAAAGCAATAAGCACAGCCTGCTATGTGCAAAATGGAGTTCTCATAATCAAGCCTCTCAACAAGACACCTTATGAACTATGGTTCCAAAGAGTTCCCTACATTGGATTTCTAAAACCTTTTGGATGTCCATGCACAATTCTGATCACACATGGGGTTCTTCCAAACTTTGGTGCCAAATCTAATAAAGGATATTTTGTGGGCTATTCCTCTCAATCCAAGGCCTACAGAGTATTCAACTCAAGAACAAGAACTGTAGAAGAATCAGCCAATGTAGAATGTAGAGAACACATTGCTTGTAAATAGGGAAAAGGCCCAAACTGGCTCTTTGACATAGACTCATTCACCTAAATATTTGAGCCTCTCATCTTCTCAAATATGGAATCTATCTCTTCACAAGCACCGACTTCCTCTTTCTCCTCTGACTACAGACTGGATTTTCCTAAATCTTCCATCAGTCTGAAAAGATCATCCATTGATCCTCCATCTGTTATGGAAGCCATTGAAGTAAGTGAAGCCGGAACCAGACTCTCCAATGTTATGTTTTTGGCAAAATGTTATGTTTTTGGCAAAATGTTTATGGTTAATGTTTTATGTAAAGCTAGAACTCACCAGCGTAGCTGACTTTTAGTATGCACATTCAGGTTAAGGACAGATATGGACGATGGATGGTGATGATTGGCAAGCGATGAAGCGTTACCCGGTCGAACTATGAAGTCTGGCAACAAGTTTTTGCCTTGTGGCCTAATTTGCCACATTTTCTGCACTTTATAATTTTTTTAAAATCATTAGTAAATTCTTTTCTTTCCTTATATTTTTCTTTTTATAAGGTTTTTCTTCTTTCATATATTTATTCCTCTTGTAATGCTTCTTAGGGGAACCATGTCTTCTTTATTTAAAGAAAATGTTTCTTCAGTTGTTTTTACAACTTGTTTCAATCCTAATTTTTCAAAAGTTCCTAATTTATAAATTAGTTTATGTTCCATTTTTGGAATAGTCCATTTGTTTAATAAATCAAGATTATGAGGAATTTCATATTCCTCTTCAATATTGTTTTTAACAGTATCGTTGCTTTTCAGAATATTCATTTTAAATGAATACGAGTAAGTGTTGATTTGCACAGTCAAACTTGAACAAACTTTTTATTTTAAGAGCACTTGGCTCTGATACCATTTACAAGATCTTTATATAATATATATATATATACATATATATATATAATATATATATATATGGGTGAGGTTATACTAAAAAGGCCATTGTGTCTAAAAATCCTAAGAAGGGATTTAGACCATTAGATGAATGTATTGGATGGATGAGATCTAGGAGCGGCATATTTGTAATATGTGTTATAAATTAAAGGGTGAAGACATTTAACAAAGGGGTATAAACGTAATTCACATATTTTGTTTTGTCACAAATGACGTCCACTTTGTAGTAATTCACGCAGGTTGCCATATCAAAATCAATTTTATTTGTAGGAAGTTCAGAAACAAATAATGGAGTTTACAAAAAGATTTGGAGTGTATTACAATCGTAAGTCAATTCATCTTATTGTGTTTTAATTTTTTAGGATTGTGTTTTATAGAGCTTTGTTCGTTTATGAGTTTTACTTAAATAAATGGACTTAGTTAACAATGAATAGACCCTCAAATATACGTGTTTTTGATGCCTCTTCATGTGGTGTGTTAAAATCTTTATTTTTTTCAATCCATATATACTTGGTTTATTGATTTTACAATGTCATCACGAAGAATGAAGAAAAAAGGGTGTAAAAAACGGCCCAATGAGTGTAATGAAGCTAAACAACAGCTAATAATAGTGCGGATTGATGACGGTTCATATTTTGAACTTGGTTAACATTGTGTTTTATAAAAGAATCTTTTTTTTTTTAAAACAAGTTGTAGTAAAAACAATTTTATACCATATATTTGTTGTTATATTTATTCTGCAAAACAAACTACAGTAATACCACACTGCTTTAAGAATCTCATTTTTTTAAAATCAAAACACACTTCATTATGGCAAACAAACTGCAGTATAAACAATTTTAAAAAACAAACAAAATGCCGAAAAAACTGTTTTAAAAAACATATTGCATTATGGGTAACAAAATGCAGTCTAAAATACACTGCATTAAAAACCACAATGCAGTAAAAAAAACACACTGCAATTTAAAACACACAGCAGTTTAAAAAAATGCAGTAACACAATGCAGTTTAAACTGCATTTTAAAACACACGGTAATAACACAATGCAGTAAAATACACTACAGTTTAAAAAACACACGACAATAACACAATGCAGTAAAAAACACTGCAATTTAAAACACACGGCAATAACACAATGCAGTAAAAAAACACACTGAGCTTGACAAATAGCACAATGCTCCTCTACAAACTTGTATATACGAAACATATTATGATCAAATAATTCTAGATATATCTGAGCTTGACAACCAGTCCTCTTAGAAGGCTTGTTCCAGGGGATTCTGGTATTTTGGGATCCCTCATCTAAAGTATCCACCTTCTTAACAGTTTTGCAACCCTCCTTGGTGCACACCAAATATTTCAATTTAACGACCCCGTCTTTTGTGTATTGTACATTCTTACGGGTAGTGAAACCCTAGTGAGTGCAGCAAATGCAATTTAAATGGAATCAAATACCATTCCTACCTTGGGTTTAGTTGATTCGTCAATATCAAGAGTGTAGTACTTTTTTCCTGAATTTGGTGATGTGCGCTCAATCCCAACTTCAGTGTATGCTGCAACATCTAAATAAAACAAAAAGGAAAAGAATTGAAAATGCTAATATATACAAATGGACAAAATGAAGGAACAAAATGTATCATAACACATTAAAAAATTCTCACAACAATAAAACTTAACACACTGTTATCTTTTTTTTTTAATTATAACCCCTGTATTTCATTAGATTACACAAACAGAACATTTTATTTAAACGGAAAAATTGAAATATCATGCCTCATCCAAAGACAAATATATGTTGCAGCATATAATGAAGTTGGTATGCATTATCATAAAAAAATCATATTAGTTTAATTACAAGAAAGAGAGAGACACAATAGGTCCTATTAATCTTGAAAATTTTCATCAGTGGTGTAGACATATATATCATTACCATGAGATGAAAAAAATTGCTTTTCTAATGAAGCATAAACACTAAAAAAAATATCTAACAAATAACAGACAAACAAATATATTTGGAATCTGTAATTAAACATACGCACAAAGACAAAAAGTGCTAACTATACTAAAAAATCCAATTAAACACAGACGCACCATCCAAATAAACACAGACGCACAAAGACGAAAAGTGCTAACATACGCACTATCACAATTTAACAGACGCACACTAGGGTTTCTTTAACAGACGCACCATCAAAAATTGGTATGCACCATCAGCCCAAAATTGGTATGCATAGGCTGGAAAATGGTTTTTGGGCACAATCAGATTTCTAGAAAATTGGTATGCACAATCAGATTTCTTTAACATTAGTATGCACAATCGGATTTCTCTAAAATTGGTATGCACAATCTAATTTCTTTAACAGACGCACCATCAAATTAACAAAAACGCACCATAAAAATAAACAAAGACGCACCATCACAATTTAAAAGACGCACATCGCAAAATTGAAAAGAAAACATACCGTCGTCTCCATCAATCATAGCATTCGCCATTGTTAAAGAATCCAAAAGAAGAACGAGAAGAAAAACAGATGATGATGCTATATATAAACACTAAGAATCAGTTCCTAATAAAAGAAAATTTTGATTGTGATATGTGACACCCAGTCATTTAAAGTTAACCCCGTTAGTTTAAACTCAGTCAATCCTTATAATTGTTAACTTACTTAACTCAATCACAAACCCCAGGGACTAATTCTGCCATTCCTCAAACTATCATGCACCTAAAACTGCAGGGACTAGTTCCGCCAAGTCCTAAAAGATGATTTGTTGACTTTAAAAGTCAAAATCAAGAGTTTTGGTTCCTGTTGACTTTTGCAAGTCAAACCGGTGTGTTCCTAGCTCAAATTCGAACTCCATAACTGAAATTCGTGGAAGTTGTAACCAAAATACACGACCTTTCTCATAAACGCCCATCATTATAGCCATTACACCATCATTGATTCGAATTCAAACCCAGTTATGGGCATTCATGTCATAACCGTCGAACTCAATGCTAAAACAATCGAATTCGACAAATTCGAGTTACCAATTCACTAATTAAACCTCTGCACGCCTGTACGAACTCCCTTGAAGGTTTTGCACACATCATTTTGGCCGGAGAAGTAGCTGGAGACGCCGGAGATCACGTTTACGAAGTCGCGGCTGTGCTTTAGTCGGGAACCATCAATTCGACATTCATTCTGGTAATTATTTACACCATTACTTTCGTTACAGAGTGTAGATCAAAAGCCCTATCTCAATTCTGGCTTACAACACCGAATTAACCATGCATGAATTCTAGGGTTCATGAACATTCGGGTTTAATCGAAATCCACCCTATACTCAATCTAAATTCAATTGATTCACATATCCAACTTCGCAAACACCCATCCTTTGAAAACCCTATACTAATTTAATCCTATAACATCGAATCGACTAAGAACATAAATCTAGGGCTCATATGATTTCATTTCAATCGAACACCGGTCTAGGCGCGATCTCAATCCAATTAATTTATATGGATAGGTTCGCAATCCATCACTTGTTAAAAGCTCCATGTTTTCAACAGATTTCATTATCATAATTGTTCGATTTGATTTTGTGTTCTTGATTTCAATCTGTAATTAAACGATCCAAAACTTGTTCTTTTTGCAACTAAACATACCCCTAGATTCGTAACACACCGATTAACAAAATCCCTATGATCCCTTGTCCATTCGCGATCAGATTTGATGGATTTGGGACTGCATTCGATCGGATGTGTGTATAGGGGAAGAACTCGGGGAAGTTATAGGTTAATACCATTTGGAACCGGAATTGGTTGCGATACCCTAGCGGGCTGTGATGGTTAAGTCATTTAGATGTGGTGGGAGAGACCTGGGTTTGAGTCTCTCCACCTATTTTCCTTTTTAAATCTTATTTTTAATATTATTTTAATTATAAAAATCATTCATGTATTATTATAATCATATATTAATATGTTTTAGCCCCGGGGGATACTCTTAGGCACAGGTTTAGAATTATAACTCGTTTTTAATTACTATTTTCCCACAATTAAAGATAATATAAATACTTATATTATTACTTAAGCTTATGGTTCCGAGTAAAGATAATGTTATTATTATTTTTATCACATAAATAATTATTGTGTTAATTCTCCAGTTTTAAAAATAATATAACCGTTTATATTATTTTACTAACACATTATTTAAATGGCAAAACATGCGAATATTTATTTAAATAATATTATTCATAATTAATGAAGTCTAGTGCGTACCACACCTAACTTTATTATTAAACCATGGATTTTGTGAGACCGTTGACTAGTTTGTTTACTCGTTAATCATTAATATGTCCTAGGACACCCAACCCTTCCCGTGTCATCGTCACAATGCCCCCACATGTTTCTAACTATTATAAATGTAATTCTAGGGCATCCGTAGACCGTTCACAGGCAAATACTCAACTCAAGTGAGTTTCACAGCCCCTTTTTACTTGTTTTCCTGTTGGGGGAGAAACATGCATACAAACTATCATAATTTCACTTGTTTCCTGTTGGGGGAGAAACATGCATACAAACGAACGTCATTTCACTTGTCTTCCTGATGGGGGAAAAACATGCATACAATCGAACATTATTTCACTTGTTTTCCCGTTGGGGAGAAACACGCACACAAACAAACATGGATCACATAGTATTTCACTACCACTTGTTTACTTAAGTGCAAACATTACATACAAAGTCCTTACACACTCAAACCGTTAATATAAGGTATATAGCGAGGAAATTTGGGTAGTAGTACTGGGTTTGGCAAACCCTGCCTCGGCTAGTCGCGCTAGCTCGATTGGAGGTCGAACGGGTGTAAATTGTCCTAAACACTTGTCATTGTTGATGTTAGCAATGGCGGAAGGCATTCAAACACAAACAGTCAGCTTTGGTTATGAACGCTTAGAGTAACTTGTACATTGTTTAGCTAGCAATAGGTGTGACTTACGTATGTGGATCCTGCAAACACTCAAACAATTTATTTACTTACAAACCTGTGAACTCACCAACCTCATGTTGACACTTTTTCTTACATGTTTTCTAAGGTCTCTAACGCACAGGTTGCACACTTAGGACATGCATGGAGTCCTACTGTCATTTCATTCATATGCAAACATTTAAAACAATTCACTTACTTTTATCAAACTAAACTTGGGCGCGTTTGTTTTGTGCAGAAACTACTTGACATAAATCGCTTCCGCGTTTAATTCTGAACATTTAATGGATTCGTTTAAACTCATATAGTGTCGTTTGACGTAACTAATGACTGAGTTCCTGGTTTGTCACACACCTAGCGGTAAAACTCCGTTAGTGGATTTTGGGGGTGTGACAGATTGGTATCAGAGACATTGGTTATAGAGAACTAGGATTGCATACTAGACTATAACCGCACACATGCATTAGTTACACGGCACAGACACTCATACATGATCACATAGTATCCATACATACATTGCATTGCAGGCATGTGGACGTCATCCATATCACCCTCTGTTGACGAGGAACACGCCATTCTTATTGCATCATCATTCCCAGTGGCGACACTCAGGGAATCACCAAAACAACATCCACTCACGTCCAAGGGCAGCAAGATGGAGCCTTCGAATGAGTCACTCACACCACCATTATCTGCACCCTTGTTACACCACCAGATATGAAGATAACACCAGCTTGAGCCTATCGATGATACAATCGGGAATGGTGAGCCTCCTCAGGTCCGTGTTATGGACAACACCCAGCACTGGCACATGTCTATTTAGGAAGTGGGTTCGTCGGAAGCGAATCCCTCGTACACCCACTAGCAACAATACTTTGATCTCACTAGCTTTACTCTACTTCAAGTCCGAAACTGTGGACTTCGCTTGAGGTACACCGTGTGGAGACAGACCGTTGCACACATTATTGTAGAAATCCATTGACACATAGATGTCGTCACTTACCCGAGCCATGAGCTCACGTCTTTGGTCGATATTCTGTTGAAGATTGATTGACCACAAAGTTGAGAACGTCTTACTCATTTCATATTCAAACCATCTTCTGACTCAGTTGGAAGAACGACTACTTTGCCTCTTCCAGTAACACATATCCATGAACTAGTTTCACATCGCGACGCCACATTTCAGGTGCATGTTTGTTTCATGTGCACGTTCCCATCTACAATCCACTGGATTGGACTCTTGTACTGTATTTCAACTCGAGTGAATACTCGGATCAAACGATTCCCGACTACTCATCCTGATATGAGTCCTAGTTGATCAACTTGTGGTTGATGCATAAGCCTTTCAATGACTTGTCATCTCTAACAACACTTTGTACTCGGCAATAAAAATTGAGGGACATTTTGACACAGGACAGGGAGAAGCTAGGGTGAGCATGCAAAGCAAATTATCATTACGGGTGCACACGTAATAGTAATTTGAGGTGCATGTAAGTCTTGGTGAAACCTAGTGTGTGGATAAATGGTCCTAATCAGTGATTTACAGACTTAAGTTTCCACTGTCGGTAGAAATTCTCGTAACCCGCTCAACGAGTAGTTGGTATCGTTAAACCTGTTCAACAGTTAATAGACGCAACTATCATGTCAAAAATGTTTACGGACACACTGAACTATCATCGATAGGATCCATCATTTTATTTCACTCATGTAAGTGTCTGAGTGAACTTAAGACTATCATCCAGACTTGATCAATGGAACCACCTAGATTGAAACTCTAGTAGAACCTCATGGTAAACCCATCGAATCTAACTATGTAACGAATTTAAGGAATTCTTTCTAAGCTAACACGTTATTCCTTACACTCCAACAATAAATTCCATTTGACCCTATTACCTTATCCAGTGACTAATCCTTAGTCTAATTTGAATTATACCCCAACATATAAATCAACATGAAATAATATGTCATGACAAATTGTTCGCCTTCCTCTCCCTAGTGGAGAAGACCATTCTGTCCAAGGCGAAAAGAGTGGTGCTATCGTAGGCATCATATCTTTCATGAAGGCACAGAAATGTTTGCGTAAGGGTCATACCGCCATTTTGGCTTTTGTCGCCAAACAACCATCTGAAGGGAAGAAGATTGATGATATTCCGATCGTACGTGATTTTCCAGAAGTATTCCCAGAAGACTTACTTGGTCTTCTGCCTCCTCGGCAAGTCGAATTTCAAATTGACCTAGCACCCCGAGTAGCACCTATTGCTCCGTACAGACTTGCACCTAGTGAACTACAAGAATTATCCACACAACTGCAAGAGTTGTTGGATAAATGTTTCATCCGACCTAGCTCATCGCCATGGGGAGCTCCAGTCTTATTCGTCAAGAAGAAAGACGGGACTTTTCGTATGTGCATCGACTACCGTAAGCTGAACAAAGTAACTATCAAGAACCGTTATCCTCTACCCCGTATTGATAACCTGTTTGATCAACTCCAAGGATCAAGCTTCTATTCAAAGATCGATCTTAGATCTGGTTATCATCAACTGAGAGTCCGAGACAAAGACATCCCTAAGACTACTTTCAGAACCAGGTACGACCACTACGAGTTTATGGTCATGCCATTCGGACAAACCAAAGCACCCGCGGTGTTCATGGACCTCATGAACCGTGTGTGTAAACCCTAACTTGATCAGTTCATCATCGTCTTTATTGATGACATCCTCATCTATTCTAAGAACAAAGAGGAGCACGAGGAACACCTACGTTTGATTCTATAATTGCTAAAACAAGAGAAATTGTACGCAACATTTTCCAAGTGCGAATTCTGGATTTGTGAAGTTCAATTTCTAGGACATGTAGTCAACGAGAAAGGAATACATGTCGATCCATCTAAAGTTGAAGCCATCAAGAATTGGGCAGCACCAACGACTCCAACAGAGGTGCGACAATTTATGGGATTGGCTGGCTACTACCGTTGTCACACCCCGGACGGCGGCGGATTATATGCCGCGGCTGACACGGTTGTTCATAAGCACATGATCATCTATTAAATGTGATAATATTTATTCATCAAAATTAAGTACATCCATTACAAGTAGAAATGGAAAACAAAGAGTTCAAACATAACATAAGTTGAATTTAATCTTTGTTAAAGCTAGATCTAAAGTCCTAAGTGATCATCTAGTATCCTCAAACTGGTGCACCTGAAACATGTGAGTAAATGTCAACAACAAGTAGTTGGTGAGTAACATAGGTTTTGACACCAAACAATGTTAAGTAAAGTTTACAATTCAGTATGTTCAAAGCGTGTCTAAAGCATGAATGTGAGAACATACAAGGTTTCAAGCTTACAATTCAAGCCATGTAATATGAAAATAGTTACGCAATCCAACCGATTGCCTTTTTGAAAAGTAGTAAGATGTATACACTAACCCGCCAAGGTTCGGGTTAAGTAATGAATCAGATTCCCCTAGAAATGATCATGTTAGGTACTACCTTAGGCTTGGGCTACAAGTTAATGAATGTACTGACATGAACACATGTAATGGTCACCAGGTAGTTCAAGACATAAAGCATAAAGATCAAAGCATAAGAACATAGGTATTGAATTGTGTAAGTAAAGCGTTTGTAAACATGTTTCACCCCAAAAGTAAAAACAGTAAAAAGGCGTTATGTAAACTCACATGTAATGAAGCTAGTAATGGTATGAATTGTTAGAGATTGATAGGCCTCGTGAGGGTTCCTCACAATCAACCTACACGGATAAATTTGTATTCTAGACTCAATGAGAATAAACAATTCTACATCTATTTAAGTTTGTCTAGGGATTTTGGAGTTATGTGGGGTTTGTACAAGTTCGTAGGAAAATATATATTTATAATTGTAAGTTATTACTGATTAGAATTAATTAGGAACTCTAATTAATTATAAAGTATTTACAATAATAATGATATGATCGAATTTGATAATTTAATAAATAAATTATGAAGTAAAAAAGTTTGAAATAATACTACGTTTGGTTTTATTTATATAATTATTCTAAAAATAATTTATAAAATAAATTATGAAGTAAGAGGATTTTAAATAATTATTTTATGTAAATAAATAATTAAACTATTTAAATAATCTCCTTTAAATTATTTATAAAAGAGGTTTTAAATAATTATATGTGTTAATTTGAATCTCTATAATTATTTACCTAACATTATAATTTAAAGTATTTCTATAGGTTTTGAAATGTTTTAAATAATTAATTTTTTTATAAAAATAGCTGTTTATAGGTTTAAAGCGAGGGTTATTAATGTTTAAACTATAAGTGAAATTTGTTCAGTAAACATTACTATTTATGAACAAAACAACCTAAATTGATTTGTTTCAATAAATTAGTTATATTGTTTATTCAAGAATTTATAATGTTATTAATATGTTAAAAAATGAATAAGACATCATTTTAATTTTCTGCCTTTTATAAAAATTACTAGATTTATTTATAAGATTTATAGCATTTATTTCTGAAATTTGAAACAAAGTTTTAGGTGTTAAAAATAGCAAAAAAAGGGCTCAGGTTCAAAAAGGCTACTATCAGCCTCGAACCCCCGACCTCGGGTAAAGAGGTGAAGCGCTTGAACCATCTGAACTGGGCATGAAGCCATGCTAGGTGTGGGATTGCTTAATACTTAACAAGTAGTCCCAAACCCTTCTTCTTCCCCATTTGAATCGGTTAAAACCCTAGTCCCACGATTGACCACAATTAGGCAAAGATCACTAACCAAACCATGGGGCTTTCATACTATAAGTCAAAACGAGTAGAAAGAGGGGCTAATCACCTGAAATGGTTGCGTGAATTGAGAGGACAGTAAGCAACAGGGCGCGTTTCCTCGAGCTTGATCCGGCCACAGGGGTGAAATGCGATTGAAATAAGTGTTTAGAATGTATAAAGGAAGTGTCGTGCATGTGTGTGACTGATTATATGGGTCTAATCTTACTCATAATGCACGAATTGAGGTTGGCCTTGAATTGGGACGGTTACGGGCCGATCCTTGATTGCAGGTCATTAAATTCGTTAAATTGGGTCATTACGTGTGATCCGAACTGTCGATTAAACGTCTCTGAGGGATCAATTGAAGTTATAACATCCGAACCGGTGATATTGAAGACTGATTTCGTCCAAGTTGACTTTCAGAAGTCAAACGCGACGAAGAGATAAAGAAAAATGTAGATTTTGCACATTTGTCCCAGAGTTTTCATGAACTTAACATTTTATGCGTAACCATAGGTTTTAAAGTAGAATTAAGGTTTCATAATTTACCAAATTGAACCCTGTACTTTCATAAGATGTAAAATTATTAGATTTTATAAGTCTTCTTATAAAACTAATTAAATCTTAATGTTATATCTAAATATTATATAACTTGCAACTAGAAATGGTTTTATTCCTATCAAGAAGGGAATCATTTCCTTTGTAATTAAAATAATTCTTGTAAACTCTATTTTTTTTAGTTATAAATTATAAACGGTTGATCTAATATGATCAAAACGCATAAATATTTATAAGGAAAGGTATGTATATATGTATGAAAGGATGTAATGACATTATGAACTTTTATTTATACCATCTTATATATAATATTAAAAGTTGTATGCGTGCTTTATTCAGTAATATCAAATGTGTTTCTGTTTGCATGTGTAACCCCAGTTAAATACATTTGTATATATATGATGGAAAATGGAACACGTAGTTACATGATTTAAAAGCTCACATGTGTTTATATATTACTAAAGTGATATGTTGTTCAAGGTTGGAGTTCTGAAATAATATATGTTTAAAATGAATGTGACATAATGAGTTTGATCAGGAACGGGGCTTTAAATGTTTATTATTGTATAAAATAAATAAAAATTATGACCAGAAAAATCGTGGATGTTACAACCGTCAATTCATCGAGGGAATCTCAAAGATTGCTCAACCTCTCACTGCTCTAACCTAAAAGGGAAAACCTTATAACTGGAGTAAAATTTAAGAATCAGCATTCCAACTGCTTAAACAGAAACTCTGCAGTGCACCCGTCCTATCTCTTCCAGAGGAAACTGATGACTTTGTAGTGTATTGCGATGCCTCCATTCAAGGTCTTGGTTGTGTACTGATGCAACGCGAGAAGGTTATCGCATACGCTTCTCGTCAGCTGAAATATCACGAGAAGAACTACAAAACTCATGACTTAGAGTTGGGAGCCGTGGTTTTTGCACTGAAAATCTGGAGACATTACTTGTACGGTACCAAGTGCACCATCTACACCGATCATAAGAGTCTTCAGCACATCTTTGAATTGAAAGAGTTGAACATGCGACAACGTGGTTGGGTCGAACTCTTGAATGACTATGACTGTGCTATCAAGTACCATCCGGGCAAGGCTAATGTAGTAGCCGATGCCCTAAGCCGAAAGGAAACCAAACCCAAACAAGTTCCGGTGTACGGGAACTTAAGGGAACTTGTACTGGATGAAGCTCACAAATCTCGGTACTCTATTTATCCTGGTTCCGACAAGATGTACCATGACTTAAAGGTGCTATATTGGTGGCCGAAGATGAAAGCTGATATATCCACATATGTGAGCAAGTGCCTGACTTACTCAAAAGTCAAAGTGGAATACCAAAAGCCTTCTAGTCTACTCTAATAACCGGAAATCCCAATGTGAAAATGGGAGCATATTTCCATGGACTTTATCACCAAACTACCCCGAACTCCTAGTGGATGAGACACCATCTGGGTGATCGTAGATCGCTTGACTAAATCCGCTCACTTCCTGGCAAACAAAGAGACGGATAAGATGGAGAAGCTAACTCGTATCTACTTGAGAGAAGTAGTCTCTAGACACGGAGTGCCAATTTCAATCATTTCGGATCGAGACGCTCGATTCAACTCACGTTTTTGGCAATCGTTACAAAAAGCTCTAGGCACGCGCCTGGATATGAGCACAGCATACCATCCTCAAACATATGGCCAAACTGAATGTACTATTCAAACCCTAGAGGACATGCTACGAGCTTGTGTAATTGATTTCGGTAACAATTGGGAAACTCACTTGCCCTTAGTGGAGTTCTCCTACAATAACAGTTATCACACTAGCATCAAGGTAGCACCATTCGAGGCATTATATGGACGGAAATGCCGGTCACCTATTTGTTGCGCTGAAGTTGGGGATAGCCAACTTACGGGTCCTGAACTTGTGTTCGAAACCTCAGAGAAAATCGTTCAAATTCGAAATCGTATGGCGGCAGCCCGTGACCGTCAAAAGAGTTATGCCGATAAACGTCGTAAACCATTAGAATTTCAAGTAGGCGACATGGTCCTATTGAAAATCTCACCTTGGAAAGGTGCAATTCGCTTTGGGAAACGAGGCAAACTAAACCCTCGTTATGTTGGACCATTCAAGATAGTGAAGAGAATTGACCCAGTAGCGTACCAACTGGACCTACCTGAAGGACTGAGTGGTGTACACAACGTATTTCATGTATCAAACTTGAAGAAATGTCTAGCAGACGAGACACTCGCAGTTCCTCTTGAGGAACTACAAATTGACATACAATTACGCTTCGCTGAAGAACTGGTAGAAATCATGGATAGGGAAGTCAAAACGCTCAAACACAGTAAAATCCCTATTGTCAGAGTTCGTTGGAACTCGAAACGCGGACCGGAATTCACATGGGAGCACGAGGATCAGATGATATGTAAGTATCCTCATCTGTTCAAGCACTCCGCGTCAAATACTTAAGGTACTGTTCTAATTTTCGGGACGAAAATTATTTCAACTAGGGGATGATGTGACACCCTAAATTTTTTTTTTACTTATTCTAATTTTTTGGACGAAAATTCTTTCAACTAGGGGATGAAGTGACACCCGATCATTTAAAGTTAACCCCGTTAGTTTAAACTCAGTTAATCCTGTTAATTGTTAACTTACTTAAGTCAATCACAAACCCAGGGACTAATTCTGCCATTCCTCAAACTCTCATGACCTAAAACTGTAGGGACTAGTTCTGCCAAGTCCCAAAACATGATTTGTTGACTTTAAAAGTCAAAATCAAGAGTTTTGGTTCCTGTTGACTTTTGCAAGTCAAACCGGTGTGTTCCTAGCTCAAATTCGAACTCCATAACTGAAATTCATGGAAATTGTAACCTAAATACACAACCTTTATCATAAACGCCCATCATTAGAGCCATTACACCATCATTGATTCGAATTCAAACCCAATTATGGGCATTCATGTCATAACCGTCGAACTCAATGCTAAAACAATTGAATTCGACAAATTCGAGTTACCAATTCACAAACTAAACCTCTGCACGCCTGTACGAACTCCCTTGAAGCTTTTGCACACATCATTCTGGCCGGAGACGCCAGAGACCACGTTTACGAAGTTGCGGCTGTGCTTTAGTCGGGAACCATCAATTCGACATTCATTATGGTAATTATTTACACCATTACTTTCGTTACAGATTCTAGATCAAAAGCTCTATCTCAATTGTGGCTTACAACACCGAATTAACCATGCACGAATTCTAGGGTTCATGAACATTCAGGTTTAATCGAAATCCACCCTATACTCAATCTAAATTCAATTGATTCACATAGCCAACTTCGCAAACACCCATCCTTTGAAAACCCTATACTAATTTAATCCTATAACATCGAATCGACTAAGAACAGAAATCTAGGGCTTATATGATTTCGGTTCAATCGAACACCGGTCCAGGCACGATCTCAATCCAATTAATTTATATGGATAGGTTCGCAATCCATCACTTGTTAAAAGCCCCATGTTTTCAACAGATTTCTTTATCAGAATTGTTCGATTTAATTTTGTGTTCTTGATCTAGGGTTTCGGCCTTTAAATGTGTAATTAAACGATCCAAAACTTTTTTTTTGCAATTAAACATACCCCCAGATTCGTAGTACACCGATTAACAAAAGCCCTATGATCCCTTGTCCATTCGCGATCAGATTTGATGGATTTGGGACTGGATTCGATCGGATGCGAGTATAGGGGAAGAACTCGGGGGAGTTATAGGTTAATACCATTTGGAACCGGACTTGGTTGTGATACCCTAGCGGGCTGTGATGATTAAGTCGTATGGCTCTGGTGGGAGAGACCCGGGTTCGAGTCTCTCCCCATGTTTTCCTTTTTAAATCTTATTTTTAATATTATTTTAATTATAAAAATCATTCCTATATTATTATAATCATATATTAATATGTTTTAGCCCCGGGGGAAGCCGTAGGCTCGGGTTTAGAATTATAACCCGTTTTTAATTAGTATTTTCCCACAATTAAAGATAATATAAATACTTATATTATTACTTAAGCTTATGGTTCCGAATAAAGATAATGTTATTATTATTTTTATCAAGTAAATAATTATCGTGTTAATTCTCTAGTTTTAAAAATAATATCACCGTTTATATTATTTTCTTAACACGTTATTTAAATGGAAAAACACGCGAATATTTATTTAAATAATATTATTCATAATTAGTGACGTCTAATGCGTACCACACCTAACTTTATTATTAAACCAAGGATTTTGTGAAACCGTTGTCTAGTTCGTTTACTCGTTAATCATTAGTATGTCCTAGGACACCCAACCCTTCCCGTGTCATCGTCACAATGCCCCACATGTTTCTAACTATTATAAATGTAATTCTAGGGCATCCGTAGACCGTTCACAGGCAAATACTCAACTCAAGTGAGTTTCACAATGCCCCACTTGTTTTCCTGTTGGGGGAGAAACATGCATAAAAGCGAACATCATTTCACTTGTTTTCCCAATGGGGAGTGTAAGGCCCCAAACCCGGGAGGCCTCACTTGTTAGATTTACTCATTCAAAACAATTCTTAAACTTGAATATCAAATAACGCAGCGGAAAACATTATTTCAAACATAACATAACATTGTTCAACATGCGGAAGCGTAAGATTGTCTTAAACATAAAACATAACATAAATAAAGCATAACGGGATTCCAAACTTTGTAGATCGATCGGGTAATTCTTCATCGCCAGCCAAGCATCACCGTCCATCGTCCATACGTGTCCTTAACCTGAATGTGCATACTAAAAGTCAGCTACGCTGGTGAGTTCTAGCATTACATAGAAATTTAACATTTACATTTGCCAAAAACATAACATTCATTTAATAAAAGCGTACTTAAAAACATGCAATAACTTAACATCATCAAAACCTCGTAATCATATCATCATAACAAAAGTCAACATGAACTAAATTTGCGCCTTCTCATAACCGTCAATTCCATACATCACATACTGGCGAAGAAACCCCGAGGCACGCCACCATTAAACCCTTCAACACCATACATTACCTGCAGGCGGAGAAACCTAGGGCCCGATACCCTAAAGCCATTCAACACCAGAACCTTAGGAACGATACCACAAGGATACACGCACCTTCACCTTAAGCACGGTGTCCCAAAGGATAGCACGTACCTTCACCTTAAGCACTGTTCCCTCGCATGGATCCCGATAATCCCATGGTGACCGTCGTCGCCCCTTTATCCACCTAGTTGTACAACAGTTGGCCAGCCACAAAGGCCCCTAAAAGGTAAGGCCCATAACATACACGCATACCTTAGTTCCCGAAAGAACTCGTAGCAGATTCGTTCATTTTGTGACTTTTATAAAAATAACCGTTACCGCCTTTACATCATTTCAGTTAAAGCATTCGTACATTTTATTATAAAACATTTCATTATTAAACCGTTCGTAAACCATTCATAAACCTTTTTGGCAAAACACTTCATAAACACATTTCAACATTCCTTTCGTAAACATCATTTCATGAAACATCATTTCGTAAGTATGCACACCAGCCCAAAACATTAATAAAACATTTAAAAGAGGGCTCTAAACTCACCTGATAAGCTAATCTGGGTTGTCCTAAACAAAGGTCTGACAACGTCACTTCCGATCTGAATTGATTAGTTAAATACACATCAGACCTAATCCCTACTCTAACGGTTTAACCATTCTGAAATAGGCGAACATATTGACTTTACTAACCAGCCTGATGACTGCGCACTTAGCAAATGCGCAGGGCTTTGTTCTTGCGTACTTAATAAGTGCGCAGACTTCGCTTCATGTGTACTTGATAAGTACGCAGGCTTTGCTTCATGCGTACTTGATAAGTATGCAGAACCTGCTTCTTGCGTACTTGATAAGTACGCAGGACCCGCTTCTTGCGTACTTGATAAGTACGCAGGACCTGCTTCTTGCGTACTTGATAAGTACGCATGACCTTCTTCCCCGCAAAAACCCTAACTTTTTGCATGCAGATCTGATCACGTCAAGATCCTGACTTTTTACATTCAAAACGTTCGTTTTTCCTTCTAGATGCTAGATCTATGTTCATTTTCAAGTTTTATGTGTAAAAACGTTACCTTTTTATTCAAAACCCGAAAACACCAAAACGAACAAAAACTCAGATCAAGATCAGATCATTACCTGTATCGAGCTTTTGATTCAGATGTTTTGCTCATGAGATATGGAGTAACACTTTGCTGGAATCTCGGGCTGATCCGTCTACTTTCTCTCTTTTCGGTTTCGCTCTCTAGAACTTGTAAAATGAGAGAAGAGAGATGGGCTAGTGTATTTATAGGGAGAGACTACCCTAGAGCCCATACGCGTGCAAGCCCATAGCCGGCCCATTCCACACTCACTTATTCCTTTCGTCTCGCCTTAAACCCGTTTCTACTTATTGTCGTTTATTATTTTCGGGATGTTACAAGTCTACCCTCCTTACAATAGGTTTCATCCCCGAAACATATCATAAGTCAAATAGTTGAGGGTACGACTCCCTCATTTCCACCTCCACTTCCCAGGTAGATTCCAATCCCTTCCGGTGCTTCCATTGGACATTAACCAATTGAAGAACCTTATTACGTAAACGCTTCTCCTTCCTGTCTAAGATGGCCACGGGTTCCTCAATGTAGCTAAGGCTGTTGTCGATCTCGATGTCAGTAAGTGGTACGTGAGCCGATTCATCCGCCAAACACTTTCGCAAGTGTGATACATGGAAGGTAGGATGAATCCCACTTAACTCATCAGGCAACTCCAACCGATAAGCGACTTCACCAACCCATGCCATTATCCTGAATGGTCCGACAAACCTCGGACTTAACTTTCCTCTCTTTCTGAATCGTATGATTCCCTTCTAGGGTGATACTTTCAACATTACTCTGTCCCCAACATCAAACTCAATAGGCCTTCGTCGTTTATCCGCATAGGATTTCTGACGATCCTGTGCGGCCTTCATTCGTGCTTTTATTTGATTAAACTTTTTCGACGTTTCTCGTACGACTTCGAGACTTCCTAATTCCTTCTGCCCAATCTCACCCCGACAAACTGGGGTCCTGCATCTTCTCCCATACAACATTTCGTAAGGCGACATGCCTATTGTCGTGTGATGATTGTTATTGTAGGAGAATTCAGCTAACGGCAGATGACTGTCCCAACTGCCACCGAAGTCAATAATACAAGCGCGGAGCATGTCCACCAATGTTTGAATGGTCCTTTCGGACTGACCATCTGTTTGCGGGTGGTATGTCATGCTGATATTAAGTCTCGTACCCATCGCTTTGTGAAGTCTCTTCCAGAACCTCGATGTGAACCGTGTGTCCCGGTCATATAAAATTATCAAAGGCATCCCATGCCGTGCCACTACTTCATTAATAAATACTTCCGCTAACCTTTCCGACGAGAACGTCTCGCAAATAGGTAGGATGTGAGCACTCTTCGTTAAACTGTCCACAATTACCCAAATGGTGTCATGACCTTTAGCTGTGCGAGGTAGCTTGGTTATGAAGTCCATGGTAATGTGTTCCCACTTCCATTATGGTATATCGAGCGGTTGAATCTTTCCATATGGTTTCTGGTGTTCAGCCTTTACTTGCGAGCAAGTCAAGCACTTGCTTACGTACTTTGTCATTTCGTGTTTCATTCCAGGCCACCAGTATTCCTTCCTCAGATCTTGGTACATTTTGTTGGTACCGGGAGGGATAGAGTAACGAGACTTAAGAGCCTCATCCAAGATTTTTGTTCTAAGCTCACCGCCCATAGGTATCCATACCCGCCCAAACGTGTCCTAACACCAAGGGTGTTATATTCCAACTTATCCTGTTGGCCAACCATTCTTTCCTTATTTATGTTTTCTTCCTTAAGTGCTTCATCTTGAGCTCTTTCAATTTCCCTCATCACATCCGATGTTACCACCAACTGGCAATCTTTCACTCTAATAGGAGCAGGCATATCCTTTCGGCTTAGAGCGTCAGCCACCACGTTTGCCTTTCCAGGATGGTATATGATTTCATAGTCTTTCAATAGTTCCAACCATCATCTCTGCCTCATATTAAGTTCCCTTTGTTCGAAGAAGTACTTCAAACTTCTGTGGTCGGAGTAAATAGTAAACTTCACCCCATAAAGGTAGTGCCTCCATATTTTCAATGCGAATACGACAGCAGCAAGTTCCAAATCATGAGTCGGATAATTGGATTCGTAAATCTTCAATTGCCGTGATGCATACGTGATCACTCTCCCGCGTTACATCAACACGCATCCCAATCCCTGACCCGATGCATCAGAGTATACCACCAAGTCTTCATTGCCCTCAGGAAGGGCCAAGACTGGAGCTTGGGTTAGCTTCTCCTTCAATTCCTTAAACGCCTCATCATGGGTCGAACCCCATTCGTACTTTACCTACTTCCTAGTCAACTTTGTCAACGGCGAAGCTATTTTCAAAAAATCCTGGGTGAATCTCCGATAGTAGCCTACCAACCCCAAGAAACTACGGATCTCAGTTGGCGTCTTAGGAATATCCCAATCCCTTACCGTCATTATCTTTGCTGGGTCAACCATAATGTCGTTCTGGTTGATGACGTGACCTAGGAATTGGACTTCCCTAAGCCAGAACGCGCATTTGGAGAACTTAGCATACAACTTCTCCTTCTTTAGAGTTTTCAACACTTCCTTCAAGTGACATGCGTGATCACCCTCATTCTTGGAGTAGATGAGGATACCATCGATGAACACAAGTACTGATCGGTCGAGCATCGGTCGACACACCCTATTAATCAAATACATGAACGCCGCAAGGGCGTTCCTCAATCCGAAGGACATTATGCGAAACTCGAAATATCCATAACGCATGCGAAATGCGGTTTTCGGTATGTTTTCTTCCCTCATTTTCAACTGATGGTACCCGGATCGAAGGTCGATTTTTTAGAACCAACTTGCGCCCGGTAATCGATGGAGCAGGTCGTCGATCCTTGGTAAAGGGTACTAGTTCTTCACCGTACGTTTGTTCGACTCACGATAATCAATACACATTCTCATCGAATCGTCTTTCATCTTCACAAACAAAGCCGGAGCACCCCAAGGCGAGATGCCCGGTTGGATAAATCCTTTCTCAAGTAACTCGTCTAGTTGTGCCATTAGCTCTTTCATCTCCACTGGTGCTAGTCGATATGGAGCCTTAGCCACGGGCTGGGCATTTGGTACTAAGTCAATTCGGAACTCAATTTCTCTGTCAGGTGGTATCCCAAGCAAGTCCTCTGGAAACACCTCCGGGTACTCGCGTACCACGGGTACATCGTCTAGTTCCTTTACTTCCTTACACTTGTCAATTACGTATACCAGATAAGACTCGCATTCGCGCCTCAGGTAATCAGTTGCCTTAATCATTGAGATGACATTAGGCATCGGGGCGTCACGATCTCAAAAAACCTCGACTTCGCTACCATCCGGAGCCTTGTGTCGGATTATCTTTCGTTTACATATGATTTGTGCTTTGTTGGCAGTTAACCAATCCATACCCAACACGACATCAAACCCTCCCAAAACCATAACAAACAATCTTATAGGGAACCTATGACCTTCTATTTTTATCGTGGAGTTGTCAACTACATCGGTCACTCTCGCAGTTCTACCCTCAGCGGTTTCTACGCTAAAGGCCCTTTCTAGCTTACTGATAGTTTACTTCACTCGTTTACAAAAAATTCATAGATATAAAACTCTTACTGGCACCTGAATCAAATAATACAGAAACAAAAGTGTTGTCAAGGATGAACGTACCTGACGCCACATCAGGGTTTGCCCTGGCTTGGTCCTGCGTCAGTGCGTACGCTCGGGTCCTTGCCCGGGACCTTTCATCCTTCTTTTCGGTGCTCTTCCCTTTCCCAGTTTCCCCCATTCTTGGCTTTGTGCAGTCCCTACTCAGATTCACGGTTCCCCCGCAGTTATAGCACTTGTAGAGCTGGGGACATTCACGTGAGTAGTGTCCATTTTTGCCACACTTGAAGCATAGATTGGATCCCAGTCTGCACTCACCCATATGTTCCTTCCCACACTTATTACACATCGCTATCTCCTCCACCCAAGCCCTCTTATCACGATCCCCAAACATATTTCCACATGTTCGTTTGTTTTGGAAGCTCGGTTTCTTTTTGGGTTCCTCAATGGCAACATTATTTAGTGCAAGGTCATCATACACTACACCACTGAGTTCCACCACCGAATCATTAGTGCTAGGGGTGTTTGCTTTGATGAAAGTACGGAACTTATCCGGCAAACCTTGTATGTAGCAAGCAATTTTTCTCTCCTCAGTCGTGATCAGATGCGGCACCAGACGTGCCAGTTCATTGAATCTGGTAGTGTATTGCCGATGTGTTTTACTTCCGGCTTTAAATCCCAGAAACTCTTTTTCCCCCTTCTCGATTTCATTCCTCAGGCAGAAGTTTTTGATCACCAATGTTTTTAAATCATTCCACAGCATTGCGTCAACCGTCTCGTCCCCCTTAGCTTGACGTACACCTTCCCACCAATGGGATGCTTCCTCCCTCAAGGAGTTAGCAGCAAATTTCACAACTTGATTTGCTCGAACTCGCTCAGACGAATGGCAGCTTCCATTCGGATTACCCAATCGAAAGTAGCCACCGCGTCCTTCTTTCCAGTGAGAATCGGCGGATCACATGCCTTGAAGGACTTATAGTCGCAACCGCGAGCAGGCGGTGCGTTAACTGCCTCAATGATCGGGGCATCAGTTGTCGCGCTGGACACATCCATCTCATTAGCCTTCTTTAACGCTTATGCCAACAGTCCTGGCAAAGAAGCCTTCATCAACTCAGTGAACTCGCGTGCCAGAGCGGCTCTCACTTCCGGTTCAAAAGTGAATTATTGTGCTTCGACATGAGTCGGCTCAGTCCCATGCATACTAACTTCTGGCTCAGTGTGAACACTCCCTTCTTCACATTACTCTTGGCGCGCAGGGGTCCTGCCGCGCCCACCGCTTCGACCACCGGTATGGCCCCCACCACGCCTTCCATTTCCTCTCATTGCCATTTCGTTCTATAAGACAAGGAATCCAATGTCATCACGCTAGTTAACAAATAGAATTCAACAAGTACTATAAGATGTTAATATACACTGGCCATCTACAATTAACCATTACATTATCTCTCGATTTCTATTTGACCACCTTTGTGATTCCATCAGAACACATGTCCTATCCTAACACTTCTAAGGCATACTATATATGTAAATATATACTACCTTCATACCTGATGCTGTGGCTCGAGTTACCCATACTGGCATCCGCTTTCGGTCCCATTCACAGTTTAAGTTCAGACACTAGGTGTGTCCGAATCTCTCAAACTATTGCTCTGATACCAACTTGTAAGGCCCCAAACCCGGGAGGCCTCACTTGTTAGATTTACTCATTCACAAACAGTTCTTAAACTTGAATATCAAATAACGCAGCGGAAAACTTTATTTCAAACATAGCATAACATTGTTCAACATGCGGAAGCGTAACATTGTCTTAAATAAAACATAACATAAATAAAACATAACGGGATGCCAGACTTCGTAGATCGATCGTGTAACTCTTCATCGCCAGCCAAACATCACCGTCCATCGTCCATACCTTTCCTTAACCTGAATGTGCATACTAAAAGTCAGCTACGCTGGTGAGTTCTAGCATTACATAAAACTTTAACATTTACATTTGCCAAAAACATAACATTCATTCATTTAATAAAAGCGTACGTAAAAACATGCAATAACTTAACATCATCAAAACCTCGTAATCATATCATCACAACAAAAGTCAACATGAATCGAATTTGCGCCTTCTCATAACCGTCAATTCCATACATCGCATACTGGCGAAGAAACCCCGAGGCACGCCACCATTAGGCCCTTCCACACCATACATTACCTGCAGGCGAAGAAACCTAGGGCCCGATACCCTAAAGCCATTCAACACCAGAACCTTAGGAACGATACCACAAGGATACACGCACCTTCACCTTAAGCACGGCGTCCCAAAGGATAGCATGTACCTTCACCTTAAGCACTGTTCCCTCGCATGGATCCCGATAATCCCATGGTGACCATCGTCACCCCTTTATCCACCCAGTTGTACAACGATTGGCCAGCCACAAAGGCCCCTAAAAGGTAAGGCCCATAACATACATGCATACCTTAGTTCCCGAAAGAACTCGTGGCAGATTCGTTCATTTTGTGACTTTTATAAAAATAACCGTTACCGCCTTTACATCATTTCAGTTAAAGCATTCGTACGTTTTATTATAAAACATTTCATCATTAAACCGTTCGTAAACCATTCATAAACCTTTTTGGCAAAACACTTCATAAACACATTTCAACTTTCCTTTCATAAACATCATTTCATGAAACATCATTTCATTAAACATCATTTCGTAAGTATGCACACCAGCCCAAAACATTATTAAAACATTTAAAAGAGGGCTTTAGAACTCACATGTTAAGCTAATCTGGGTTGTCCTAAACAAAGGTCCAACAACGTCACTTCCGATCTGAATTGATTAGTTAAATACACATCAGACCTAATCCCGACTCTAATGGTTTAACCATTCTGAATTAGGTGAACATACTTACTTTACTAACCATCCTAATGCCTGCGCACTTAGCAAGTGCTCTAGGCCTTGTTCTTGAGTACTAAATAAGTGCGCAGACTTCGCTTTATACGTACTTGATAAGTACGCAGGCTTTGCTTCATGCGTACTTGATAAGTACGCAGGACCAACTTCTTGCGTATTGATAAGTAGCATGACCCACTTCTTGCGTACTTGATAAGTACGCAGGACCCGCTTCTTGCGTACTTGATAAGTACGCAGGACCCACTTCTTGTGTACTTGATAAGTACGCAGGACCTTCTTCCCGACAAAAAACCTAACTTTTTGCATGCAGATCTGATCACGTCAAGATCCTGACATTTTACGTTCAAAACGTTCGTTTTTCCTTCTAGATGCTAGATCTATGTTCATTTTTCAAGTTTTATGCGTAAAAACGTTACCTTTTTATCCAAAACCCGAAAACCCCAAAACGAACAAAAACTCAGATCTAGATCAGATCGTTACCTGTATCGAGCTTCTGATTTGGAGGTTTTACTCACGAGATATGGAGTAACACTTTGCTGGAATCTCGGGCCGATTCGTCTACTTTCTCTCTCTTCGGTTTCTCTCTCTAGAACTTGTAAAATGAGAGAAGAGAGATGGGCTAGGGTATTTATAGGGAGAGACTACCCTTGAGCCCATACACGCGCAAGCCCATAGCCGGCCCATTCCACGCTCGCTTATTCCGTTCGTCTCGCGTTAAACCCGTTTCCACTTATTGTCGTTTATTATTTTCGGGATGTTACAGGGAGAAACACGCACACAAACAAACATGGATCACATAGTATTTCACTACCACTTGTTTACTTAAGCGCAAACATAACATACAAAGTCCTTACACATTCGAACCGTTAATATAGGGTATATAGTGAGGAAATTTGAGTTGTACTACTTGGTATGACAAACCCCACCCGTGCTAGTCGTGCTAGCTCGATTGGAGGTCGAACGGGTGTAAATTGTCTTAAACACATGCCATTGTTGATGTTAGAAATGGCGAAAGGCATTCAAACACAAACAGTCAGCTTCGGTTATGAACGCTTAGAGTAACTTGTACATTATCTATTAGCAATAGGTGTGACTTACGTATGTGGATCCTGCATACACCCAAACAGTTTATTTACTTACAAAACGATGAACTCACCAACCTCTTGTTGACACTTTTTCTTACATGTTTTCTCAGGTCGCTAAGGCACAAGTTGCACACTTAAGACATGCATGAAGTCCTACTATCATTTCATTCATATGCAAACATTTAAAATAATTCACTTACTTTTTCAAACTAAACTTAGGCGTGTTTGTTTTGCGCAGTAACTACTTGACATAAATCGCTTCCGCATTTAATTCTGAACATTTAATGGATTCGTTTAAACTCATATAGTGTCGTTTGACGTAACTAATGATTGAGATCCCGGTTTGTCACACACCTAGCGGTAAAACTCCGTTAGCGGATTTTAGGGGTGTAACATGATAGGAACAAAGATGATGAAGAAAAATAAACCCTGAGAATCAGTCCCTAATTGATTCCAAAAGCCTTCTGTTTGATTTACGAATGAGAATGGAGCAACTCCTAATTGATTCGCAATGATCTAATTTACGAATGAGAATGGAGCATCCCCTAATTGATTCGCTGAGATCTTTGATTGATTTACGAATGGGGAATGATAAGAATCAGGGATGTGGTTGATAGAAATCTTGATGAGGACAATTGATAATTGTAACCGGTGATTTTGGGAGCTTCCCATTATGATTGTTGAATATTGATTGAGTTAAGAACCCTAATCAATTCATACGTTAGATAATAAATTCTCAAAATAAGCAGTCTTACTCAAATGACCAAGTTGCCCCTAACAAGATAAATTGGAAGTTGACACATGTCAGTTTTTCATGGCTTCTTAGCCTTCCTAGGATTTAGGGTCTTTTTAGCATAACTTTTACCTATATATATATACACACACACACGTTTAACCATTTGTAGTCATAAAAATATTATGTACACTAATACATATATATTTACATGTCCGTCATCACAATAATTGTATATCTATATACTTTAATACGAACTAGATGACCAAACCCTATAACTTTCAACATCTATATATATCTATTACTCATGTTTAACTTTTTAGTAGCTTCCATGAACTAAAAATATACATACACTCATACATGCATATACATGACACATATGTACATATATATTTCATTTTTTTAAGTGATAGATCAAGATCCTTTCGTTAGTTCACTTAGTTCCAAGGTTTTTATGAAATCATTTCATTTTTAGGTGAACAAAGTGCACTTTTAGCTAGAATCTAAAGAAAGAGAGTTTGTGAAGTGTTTTACCCACTAGAAGTGTAGATGACGGGTTTGAAGAAAAATAGATGAGAGATCTCTGGGTTTTGTGGCTAGAATTCCTTCAAGAATCCTTCTATTCTTCCTTGGAACACCAAATAAGGATGACTCTTGCTTGATCTTTAGTAGAAGCTTCAAAAATTTGTGTGTGTGTTGCTAAAGGGTCGAGACAGAGAGTAGAGATGGAGAGTTTAGAAGTGTGATATTGGTATTATGTGTGTTCTCATATATATATATATATATATATATTAATAGTTTGAGTGTTGTAGTGTATAAGAGTACAAGCTCCATTCATTGTCATCATGTTGATTGGATCTTAGATGATTTGGTGGTTGAATGAAAATAGGGTAATGATGGGGTTGGCGGTGGCGTAAGGTAGAGGAGAAAGGAGTGAGGGTGATGATGGTGAGGTGATGGTAGTGGGTAGTAGTTGATGATGGTTTAAACGCGGTACACTACCTGCAATTAATACCCGCTAAATACTCGTCTTAATAAATAAATTTCGAGGTCGTCATAATATAAATAAAAGAAATGTGTCGGGTATATAACATTTATATATACACTCGTAGTTTAGACGCGTTAACGATCTCAAATAAAAAACCAAATATATATATATATATATATATATATATATATATATATATAAGATGGAATGGATGTTGGGGTGTAGAATTAGATGAATGGACAAGTCTTTCAAATCAAATCAAGATGACAAGATATCAATGAGATTTTTGGTTGATGGGGTATGGCTAGTTCCTAACATCATCATGAGGATTTTGAGGCTTGAGTGTAAGTTTGGATAAAAGGGTATGTTCTTGTACTAAATCATCATGTATATTATTTTTATTCGTAAATTTGCTCACTAACGTATATAATTATCTTAAAGAGAATAATATATAATAATAATTCTAGGAATGTTTTCTCAAGGATTTTCATGTGTAGGATGAACTAATTATTAAAGACTTAATCGTCTAGACATAAACGTTTTAATTAGAATATATAATTCTAATTATTTTTCCGTTATAATAATTAATCGCTATCGTTCGCGTTATACGGGTTTTACGTCCGCATAAACCGGTAATTCTTATAATTACTAGGGTTTGAAACGATCGATTGTACTATATTTACTAGACTTTTATTATTCAAGTTTATGATTTCGAGTGATTTAGGAAGTATGGTAACGTAAACGCATTTATGGTAAATACGGATATTGTCTTGGAATGTGGGTGTCACACTAATACAAAAAAACCAATTAAACATTACTAAAATTTAAGGACCACATACATCAGTATGTATGAGACCTAGTAGTTTTGAAGCACGTTTACCAATACCGGTAATTGGTTCTTTTGTCATCTTGCCACTTAAGCATGACTCACATACATTGAATGACTCTGAACCGGTGGATTCCAAGATTCCATCAGTTTGGAGCTTCGATATGCGTTTCTTGCTTATGTGTCAAAGTGTACAATGCCAGAGATACGTTTGGTTGAAGTTTGACTTTGACCTTTTGGTGTTAATTGCTATCAGACCCAGCTAAAGCGGAAACACGAGGTGTAACGTGATATGGTCTCACAACAACATTTTTTATACAAGAACACATAATATTTCGAGAAATATAAATCTTCTAATATTTCCATGAAATGTATAAGTATGTGTTCCAAGTTTAGCTAGGGTTTGTACTTGAAAAACATGTTTAAAAACAATCAACTAAAAATAGTTGGTGAATTTGCGGGTTTAATGTCTCAAGTGCATAGTTTTGAAATCACGTAAAGCTTTAGTCATTTGCACAAGTATAATGTAATTACAATGAGTCCACAACCGAGCCTAGTAACAGCTTCAGTTCCCAGCTAATGTCTTATCACAGGACATTAGTACACTTCAATTTATTAGAAATATGCATTCATTTAGCGCTTCAATGTTATGGTTTGGCACGACCAACCATGAATGGGGGTGTCAAAACCAATAGTACTATTCATAGTATCCAACGGCTCAAATCCATGAGTTAACAGGCCGTGTGCAGTTTATAAGGCCTTAAGTCTGTGATAATTTAGTCTCATGTAATCCACATTTAGCATACAAGTAAGATGTGCAAGAATAAGTAGTACGCATTTTGTATAAACAAAGTATAACATGCTTTTCCCTTGAAAACAGTTTAAATAAAAGTGGGACCACGAAGACTCACTTGATATTGCGGTGTGGTCGGAGATTATCATCAAAGAGATTCTATGGGTTAATGTCCTACTCGGGTCTTAGAATAAAGTGGAAACTAATGAAATTTATGGACTAACCCTGAAGTAAGAATGCAAGTCTAACTCGTGTCACCATTCTAGTTTCTAATATGCAAAAATAAATGCATTTAAGATGGTGATTCGAAAGATCGTATTTTTAAGAAGTCAAACAGACGGCATTTCGTCTTATAAAAAATATATAAACCTTGTCCGAAAGCTTGTTAGACGATCATGTTTATAATGCTTTGATGAGAATGAAGTTTGTGTTTGAAAATGAGTTAAAAATGCCGTTAAAAGTGTAAGTGTTCTGTTTTAAAAAACGAGAACTTTGTCTAAGTTTAGATCTACATGAAGAACCAAGACTTCATGTCTAAGCTAGACTAAATATGTATTCGTAAAACTTGCTACAAAACAACAAACTTTTGGGTTTTAACAGTTTTAGTCCCTAAGTTTTAGTTACTTACAAAATAACTTATATTTGTGTTTTTCTTACAAAAATCACTTTAAATACTAAAAGTAATTTTGGATTAGGTCATAAAACTAAGGTTTATAAGGAATAAGGAATTTAAAGTCATCATGATAGTTAACAAGTAGAACACAATAAGTAAGGTAAGCTGTTAATATACACTAGTCATCTGCAATTAACCATTACGCTACTTCTGGGTTTCTATTTGATCACTTTTATAATTGCCATTAAAACCTTCGCCCAAATCTAATGGGGAAAACTTCTACTTACTACACAAGTCTGATGCTTTGGCTTCGAGTTACCCGTACTGACATTCGTTACTTGGTCTCATTCTCAGTTTAAGTTCAGATGTTGGGATGTCTGAATCTCTCAAACTATTGCTCTGATACCAACTTGTAAGGCCCCAAACCCCGGAGACCTCACGCATTGGATTTACTCATCAACACCTAGTTCTTAAACATAAGATATCATATCACGCAGCGGAATATTATTCTAATAAAAAATTTTCCTTAACAATTAAAGAAAAACATTGGCTTAAACATTGTTCGAAACATTAAAACATAACAGGATGCCAGATTCTTCAATAGTCAGGTAACTCTTCCTCGCTAGCCAAGGATCCATGCTACCTTCCAACATACACTTAATTTGATGTGCATACAAAAGTTAGCTCCACTGAGTGAGTCCTAGCTTTACATAAAACATTAACTTCAAATATTTTGCCAAACATAAATATTAAACTTCTATAATAAAACCGTACGTAAACAAACTAAAACATAACTAAACATAAATCAAACGTATATATTGAATCTGCGCCTTCTCATAACTGTCAATTCCAACTTCAAGCACTGCTACCCTGAATAATAACGCGTACAAAACTTCAAGAATTGCTACTTCGAAGAGTAACGAGTATCAAACTTCAAGCACTACTGCTCCGAAGAGTAACGAGTACCAAACTTCAAGGATCACGTTAATCTCCATGATAACCGTTGTCACCACCAGTTGGCCAGCCACAAAGACCCCTAATAAGGTGTTGCCAAACATAACATAACTTCACTTCTATTCCAGAAGGAACCATGGCAGATTTGTTCATATTGTGACTTTCGAAAAACATTAACTTCTTTCACTTCAAACTTCAGTTAAAGCATTTGTACGTTTTATTAAAATAACTTTTCATTCGTAAACACTTCATAAAATTCTTTGGAAAAAAACATTTAATAAACACATTTTCGTAAACTTCACTTCATAAACGTTATTTCGTAAACTTCATTTCATAAACATCATTTCATTACGTATGCACACCAGCACCAAAACACAGTAAAACTTCATAAAAAAGGGGCATCTAGAACTCACCTGACTTCCTTGTACTACTTCTTCCGCAGGTCCCGGACTAGGTGGAGTGCTAAACGATCTGTATGAAAGTTAACACGCAAAACCTATCAAAATTGGCTAGTGTCGCCTATAGTGTCGCCTACAGTGTGGCCCGATGTAACACCAAAAAATTTCAACCATTTTAAATCTTTCAAAACACGCGGAAGTAGGTCTTGTATACACACTCTTGATAAAATGACATGTTTTAGTAACAAAAAAACGACCACGATATAAGTTTGTTGCTGTAACATCACAAATTCTTTATCATTTAAAATGCGAGATTTCATTTAAATACTAAGGTTGTCAAGAACGAAAATATAGTATAGAGATTTAACAACTAATTATATTAAAAGACGATAATGCAAATCCTACATAGATGGGGGGTAAAAGGAAAATGTTCATAAAAAAATTAAAACCCTACACTAAAACCTTCCTCCCCTTCACGCGAACTTGCATTCCCAGCCGCCTCACACTTTCCTCTTCCTCCCCTTCACGTGAACCTGTAATTCCTCACCTTCACGAAACCCTAACCGACCTTCATTAGCCGTATATGGTGCTCGGGCTGTCAAGGAATGAAGATGGTAATGATATGATGATTTATGATGATAATGATATGATGATGATGTACGATGATGATGGTTTATGATGATTACATGATGAGGATGATGATTACATAAGGGTGATTCTAACCACACACGGAATATTGCTAATTGGACCCGCCGCCGCCTTATACGCCCTCGTATAGGCCAATATGGGGCGTATAGCCCCTAACCTTAAAAATCAGACTTGCAGGTGTCAGTTCTGGTCTGGCGGCTGACCCTATACGACCCATATAGGTCTATACGCTGCGTATAGACCTATACGACCCATATAGGTCTATACGTCACCTCTTTTTTTTCAAACTTGAGCAAATTTTGATCTGTATATGACGAGTATAGCCCTATACGCAGAAGCCTATACGCACCATATAGGCCTATACGCCGCGTATAGACCTATACGACCCATATAGGTCTATACGCCACATCTTTTTTTCAAACTTGAGCAAATTTTGATTTGTATATGGCGAGTATAGCCCTATACGTAGAAGCCTATACGCACCATATAGGTCTATACGTCGCGTATAGACCTATACGACCCATATAGGTCTATACGCCACCTTTTTTTTCAAACTTGAGCAAATTTTAATTTGTATATGGCAAGTATAACCCTATGCGCAGAAGCCTATACGCAACATATAGGCCTATACGACCCCTATACTCCCCCTATACGCCACCTATGAGATTTGGCTTTAAGCTATACTATACTACACTAAGCTATACTATACTATACTAAGTTATACTATACTATACTATACTACACTAAGCTATACTATACTAAGCTATACTACACTAAGCTATACTATACTAAGTTATACTATATTATACTACACTAAGCTATACTATACTAAGCTATACTACACTAAGCTATACTATACTACACTAAGCTATACTATACTATACTATACTATACTATACTATACTATACTATACTATACTATACTATACTATACTATACTATACTATACTATACTAAGTTATATTATACTATACTAAGTTATACTATACTATACTATACTATACTATACTATACTATACTATACTATACTATACTATACTATACTATACTATACTATACTATCCTATAATAAGCTATACTAAGCTATACTACACTAAGCTATAATATACTACACTAAGCTATACTATATCTAAGCTATAATATACTAAGGTATACTATACTATACTACACTAAGCTATACTATACTAAGTTATACTATACTATACTGTACTATATTGTACTATACTATACTAAGTTATTACTAAGCTATACTATACTATACAATCCTATACTATACTGTACTAAGCTATACTAAGCTACACTAAGCTATATTATCCTATACTAAGTTATAATATACTATACTATACTATACTAAGCTATACTAAGTATAGGATAGTATAGTATACCTTAGTATAGGATAGTATAGTATAGTATAACTTAGTATAAAATATAGTATAATATAGTATAGCTTAGTGTAGTATCGCATAGTATAACTTAGTATAGGATAGTATAGCTAAGTATAGTATAGTATAACTTGATGTAATATAGTATAGTATAATATCGTACCGTCTCGTATAGTAAAGCCCATCAAGAGGTGGCTTTATGAGCGAATAATTAAAGAAATAACCATCCACTAGATTAATATATCAAACATTAACATGCATCAAAATCTCATAGGTGACGTATAAGGGTCATATAGGCCTATATGGGGCGTATAGACTTATGCGTATAGGGCTATACTCACCATATACAAATCAAAATTTGCTCAAGTTTGAAAAAAATAGGTAGCATATAGACCTATATGGGTTGTATAGGGGTCGTATAGGCCTATATGGGGCGTATAGACTTCTGCGTATAAGGCTATACTCACCATATACAAATCAAAACTTGTTCAAGTTTGAAAAAAGAGGTGGCGTATAGACCTATATGGGTCGTATAGGTCTATACGCGTCGTATAGGCCTATATGGGTCGTATAGGGTCAGCCGCCAGACCAGAACTGACACCTGCATGTCTGATTTTTAAGGTTAGGGGCTATACGCCCCGTATTGGCCTATACGAGGCGTATAGGTCCGGTACATTTAGCAATTCACGTGTGCCATTAGTAGTCCCCTTACATAATGGTAAGGATGATTAGATGATGATGATTACATGATGATAATAGTTACATAATGATGATAATGATGGATACGGTTCGGGTCGGGTCTCGGTTATATTTAGGGTTCGTGTTTGGGAAGGTATACCCTTTAAAACTCGTAGAACGTTTATTACCATTATTAGTTTGGGTTACTAACACCGTGCTTAAGGAGGATGTGTAAGGGATATATATATATATATATATATATATATATATATATATATATATATATATATATATATATATATATATATATATATATATATATGACAAACAATAATCGACAAAGATTTATTATTTTTATAAGTGTTATTTGATAAAGGCATAGAAAGATATCAAGGCTAGAAATTAAAACTCAATTATCATGGACTATTGGTTATGATTTGGTAATGGAAATAGACAATTTATATTGTCGGGTTTTAGATAAAGACAAACGGGACTCTGTCCAAATTCCGTTAGGGATTAAAGAAGTATATTTTACAAATATAGTCGTCCTCTTTACAGAATGGGTTGTTTGGGAAAGAAGATGCAGTTCAGGCAAATCTGTCATGTTCGCCTGAGGCCATCTTAGCGAAACTATCAAGTTCACTTAAGGCCATCTTAGCAAAAATATCTAGTTCGCCTAAGGCCATCTTAGCGAAACTATCAAGTTCGCTTAAAGCTAACTAAGCGAACCTATCATGTTCGCTTGATGCTATCTTAGCGAACCTAACAAGAACAGTTAATGCCAATCTAGCGAATCTACTAAGTTCGCTTGAATCAATATAGGGCGAACTTATAAGTTCACCCAACCCTAAAGATAGAAATGAAGTGTCAGGATAGGAAAGTTTTCTTAAACTTATATGAATGGATTTATATAGATTATATCTGACACATAGAGACGCCTACTCACCAACTATTATACTTCAGGAACCCGCTCATCAGGTGAGTTCTGTGTGCCCCCTATGTGTTACGTGCAAATAATTTCAAATGTTTTGGGGCTGAAGTGTATATATAAACTCAATGAAAGTTATGAATGCTATATATATAGCCTTATGTGTTATATGACAATACATTACGAATACAATAAGGACAAGTATGTTTATAAGCAATGAAATGAAAGTATGACATAACGTATAATAATGAAATCTTGCTTTATATCCATGTATATATGTATGAAAAATATGACATAACGTATAAGAATGAAATCTTGCTTTATATCCATGTATATATTGCTTTCCAAGTATGAAAAGTATAACATAACATATAAGAATGAAATCTTGCTTTATATCCATGTATATATTGCTTGCTATGTATGAATAAACGTTATGGATGGAAACGATGATAACGGCTACTTCGGTAGACGGACGACCACTTGACTATTATGCAGCCAGAATTAAAAGTCTAGAAAGGTAGACTAAACTAAGGCTACTTTGGTAGAGTCAGTCCCTAAATCGATGCACGGCTGTATAACTAGTTCGAATGGGAAACGGATGCCTTATAACTAGTTCGACGGGCGAATCAGACGAACTACGACGGTTGGACGGTTAAGACGGGCAGAAGGTTTGTCGGACGGTTAAAGCGGACGGACGGTTTCTAGTGCCGGACGGTTAAGTAAAAGGGCTATGACGGAAGTTCAAGGATGTTTGTCTTCGTGACTTACGTAGTCAATTGATGGGTTGATCACCCATATATGTATGACTAATGAATGTGCACCAATAAATAAGCATGTTTGTATTTATATGCGTACTCATTAATGAATGTTCACTAAGAAACAAGCATATATGTATTTATATACATACCCATTATGAATGACATATGAAAGTAGTAAAGTAAAGAAGTACAAAATATATATACACATATATATTTATTTTCAAAAGATAATGTTAATGTATGCTTGCTTATAAACTAGAACTCACCAGCGTTAGCTAACTTTTAGTATGCACTTCATGTAACAAGGGAAAGAACGTGCCAAGGCGTGATGGTTGCCCGACACAAGACTGGCATCCTATTACGTGATTATGTGTTTTCAGACAATTGTTTCCTTTATTTGTTAAAGACTTCCGTTGTTTATGTAATAGAATGATGTACGATTTGGCAATGTATTAGAAGTTATAGTTTATTCAGTTTACATCACTATCTTTATGAGTAAATCTAACAAGTGAGGCCTCCCGGGTTTGGGGCCTTACAGTTGCAAAACCACCGACCAACATCTTAAAGATAACAACAAGTTTTAACATCTACAAGATAGTTCAAACAAGTTTAAAGACTCCTCAACCAGGAGTTCTAACTCCAACAATTAACATCCACCAAAACGAATGAGAATCCAATCCGACATGAAACGTGACCCGAGACTTCAACCGGAGCTTTACCTACAAGAAAACACCATAAAACAACTATTAGTAATGATATACGACACACCAACGCCCCCCCCCCCCCAAGTCCTTAAAAGAACAAGTAACCCAAATGACAAAATTCAGCATCTGGATGTAAGGTGGGCGTACGACATAGAATTTGGGTATATTGTTCTCTGCCCTTGCACTCCAACTTAAAGGTTTTTGGTCCAACTTTCCCACTAGCTTACGATCCTGACCCGTTTTACTTCCCAAATACACCCCATTACGTACAGTACCACATATGTATGCATACATTGGTTAATTAATCTCCTACCAACCCGACCATACTCCTTTGTGATGTTCTATAGACCTCACACACCACAAACAGCTATGTGAAGTTCATGACCTCAGTAACACCCATGTGAGGTTCTTAGACTTCAAATAGCACAAAACGACTCATGAAATTCATGACCTCAATAACTCCCATGTGAGATTCCTAGACTTCAAATACCACAAAATGACTTGTGAAGTTCATGACCTCAATTAACTCGTAGGTGAGGTTCTTAGACTTCAATCACCAATTAACACAAGTGAAGTTCAAAGAATTCAAACACCATGACACAAGTGAAGTTCAAAGACTTCAATCACCGATTCTTAACACACACATACAAGTTTACACACACGACCTCTATTCATTTTTTATAATCCTTACGTTATTTACCAATACATGGGATTCAAAGATCCAAATCCCCCCTTTCCATTTGTGAAGTTCAAAGACTTCAAACAACAACAACAATGGTGAAGTTCAAGACTTCAAGCAACAACAACACATATGAAGTTCATGACCTCAATTACCACGTGTGAGGTTCTTAGACTTCAAATACCGACTCTAAACATGCAAACAAGTGTTCACACTTGTTACCAATCCATCTTTATAACCCATACATTATATACCGACATTGTGAGGATCAAAGAGCCCAATCCCCCTTTCCCATTTGTGAAGTTCAAAGACTTCAAATAGCAATTCACCCTCCCGACTCTTGCATACAACATAGTCATACAAAACGTCACTACATAACAATTAACAATTAAATTGTTTGACCTACTCCTATTATTACTAAGTAAGTGCAAAGCACTTACCTTTTGCTAAAAAGGATCCCACTTGATCTTCAAGCTAGCTCCTTTAACGCCTTGATCACCTAGCAATCAACTTGCATTTAGAAATTTTATGATCTCAATTCATTCACCAAATTGAGATTCAAGACACACCTATGATCTAAAGATCAACACCCTAACTTACTTTGGTTATCACAACCTTAACCAAACCTCTAATACTCAATTCAACCTTTCAACCCATTTTGACCCGTTAAGGAATCACCCAAGTTCACCCAACACTTTAGTTTCATAATTCACCCATTATGATTGTGGTTTATACTTGGTTTAGTGTTTATGGACATGCCACAACACTCATACACCATTCAAACGCCACCCAAAACTCCCTTAACCCCAATGACCCGTTAAGGATTCAACGAAGTTACACCAAAACTCCAATTTTACAAAACACAATAAAATTTAGGGCCTTAAGGTTAATTGTGTGTCTATTAACTCCTTATACACTTAACCAACCTCAATTTAACATTCTAACTTCATTAAATAGAAAACCCACAAATTTCCCTCAAGAACCCTAATTTTTGAAATATCAAAATGGATGTTTAATAATGTAAATCGTGATTCTCTACCATTTACACCACTAGATTAAGGTTTATAACCAACAATAAACCAAAATCATCCCACCAATTGACCCAATTCGGGTTTTCTACCAAAACCCACCAAAACTTCATTAATGGAGGTGTAGGAGATAGAGATGGAGAAGATGAACTTACATGCATGTTGGTTGAACCTCAAACATCATCAAATCCATAATTTTTTAAACTCCAATTTCCATAGTCAGGCTTCTTGGCTCCTCCTCCCCTCTTCCCCTTGCTCTTCACGCTACACACACACAAACACAAAAAAAAACGTGTGTTCCTCCCCCCTGATTCACTAAATGCAGAATTTTGCTAAATTTACATTTTAGCCCCCTGAACTTCCGTTTTTAACCCTATCATCCAAAGATACCAAAGATGCACCATTTAAAATAAACCCTCCACTTTGTTTTATTCTACTTTCACCCCTATAATATTATTTAGGCAAATAATAATATATTTTGGATTTTTGGTTCGTTACACCCGACACTAGTGTCGTCTGACAGTGTCGCACGACAAGTGTCGCCAGACAGTGTCGCACGACAAGTGTCGCCACAACTTTCTTTGCGGACTTAGTGTCGTCCAATATAGTGTCGCCATCATCCCAGGGCCTCGACTAGCATCGCATGATGAACTAGTAACGCCCTAAGAACAAAATCAGTTATAGCCACTGTTTTGATCGAAGATCAAATTTTTTTACATTCAAATCATTTGTTTAACTCCCATGTAGCTAGATCTATGGTCTTTAGGCCATTTCATACGTAAAATCCCAATCTTTTTGGATCAAACCTTGGTTTACCCACTTTTTTTTTTTACCCAAAACCCATTTCAATCTTCAAAACAGGGCTGATCTTACCTCAAATCACGAGCAGATGATGATGATGATACTTCCTTCTTTGCTAGAGCTCTTTTGTTGATGCTCAAATCCCTTCCAAAGTCGGTTTCTCTCTCTAGAAAAGTATGGCGAGGGCGATAAAATGAGGAGGATGGGGTGGTGGCTAGGGTTTAAGGCCCTTCCCCTCCCTCCTTTCCACCTTTCGAGCTAAGCCCAAAACCGGCCCACGATCTATATCCTTTTTGTTTATCTTCCCGAATTCAAACATAACGTGTCAGGATTTTAGGGTGTTACAAGTCTCAATCCACACCACTTTCATGCTGGATTCAGTTATCAATTCCCATTTTCTTATAGAACTCCAAGTTCTCTTTTCTCAAGTGACAGTTGTGTAGTTAGAGAAATGAGCATTTCGATCCACTATTTACTTCCCGCACTTCGCCTCTCCCCTTATGTCACAAATAAATATCAGAGAGTTGTGTGGCATTTTCGAGATCCGCAAGGACCAACCTTCGATCTCACATATGATCATTATTCATTACTTTTGCCAGTTCTTAAATGGCATAAGGGGAGTGGCCCAACTCCCAGCCACCTGTGTTGAGAAGTGTAAGCATCATGCACATTTCCTTAATTATTAGGACACTGTCGGACACTATCAAAAAAAAATAAACAAGAGCATAAAAATATCACACATTTAAACATATTTTCGACTTCAACCTATTTAGGTATATTAATATTTAGGTATATTAATACCAACTGCATCACAAATTTGACTTTTAATAACATTTAACATATTTGTTTTATCACTAAAACCCATTTATACATGTTTTATAACAAAAAAAAATCTATTAAGTACAAGTCATATTTTTGTGGCACATCACTTTGACACTTTGTAAATAGCAAATTATCTTTTTTTTTGAATGACGAACATTGAAAGTTGTGATGTCGCACCCTCCCGTCACATGGGAGAGGCTCGTCTAACTCCAGCCAATATGTTGTCTTACCCGGGCCCACTTGGCGTCAGAGTTGGAGAGCATCTAAGGAAAAATCCCACCCAATACGGCCCCTTCCGGGCTTGAGAGAGAACCGAGACTCGAACCCTGGATCGACGTGGGTAAAACCCTGGTGTATCAGCCTAAGAACTAGACCTCATTTGCATGTCTTAGAAATTAATGGTGATGATAGAGATTGAACCCGAGTCTCTTGAGACTTCAGACATCACCTCAACCACTACACGATAACCTGAAAATAGCAAATTATCTTATGAGGATATACAAGGAATGTTAAAACCATACGGGCCCTTCGTTTGGTCCAACATCACCCTTTTATCCTATACTTCTATTCATCTGCTGCTCTACGTACGACGTCGTGGCACTACGGCACCAATTATTCTGCTAAATAATGTCCAATCTGCGCAAATAAGCCAATCAGCTTCTGTCACGTTTCAGTTGTACATCAAACTCAAATATCCATATAACAGACGATACAAACTCATTACCAGCCACGTATTTCTTCCCCATTCCATACTGTTGGCAATCGCGGGGTCACAAGCTTCGATTGTGGACTCTGTTCACTCTCAATCGTCATTTGGTCCCCTCCGCTCTCTCTGTATCGTCAATTTTCATGCGAATTATTGTCCTCTATCTCACCTTTTGAGATTAGGTACGCACTGACTCTGCTACTTAGGGTTCCGATTTCGAATTTGTTCGATTGATTTTGATGTTACTGAAGTAAATCGGCTAAAAAGTTGTAAGTGCTCGTCGTTCTGAATCATTTACCTAATTTGTTTTGAGTTATAGTTGCTTTTTTATATGATTTTGCCATGGATCTTAATATTATTTGTCATAATTGTTTATGGATTTTAAGATTTTGGATGTTAAATGGTAGTGACGGAGCCATGGAGGATAGCCTATGGTTAATAATCAAAACTATGACCTAGGCTGATAATAATCCATACCGGTAACTTGACAAGTCCTAACTTCACTTTTGTTGCCAATATCCGTCCCAATAGCATAATCATCGTAGATTTACCTTTGTTTTGTCTCAAAATGATGATTTTGAACGAAATAGAGAAACAGACAAGCGAAATGAGTGGAAATCGAGTGTAAATCTACGATGACTAATGTACCAGGGCTGCCATTGGCAACGAGACTCTCACCGGTCAAATTACTATTATGGATTATTATTAGCCAATGGGTCATAGTTTGGATTATTAATTGCCTAATATAATCGATGGGACACTCATAGCTTTCCCCTTAATTGCTATGGACAATTCCACTTGCATAAGCATTATAGATTTATACTTGATTTCCACTCGATTTCGTTCTACCTTCCTTGTAAGTGAAATCGAGTGTAAATTTATAACAAAAGTGAAAGTTAGGAGTAATATTGGTCAGATTGTCAGTATGGATTATTATCTACAAATGGATCATAGTGGATTATTGAAATCTAAATTGTCTAACTAAAAGGTTGAGTTTGAACAAGTTTCTGGTGTGGAGTTTGGGTAATCCTTGATGTATTTGATGCAATCATTCTCCATAAAACCTGCTTGGTTCATATATTCTAGTTTTATACTGTTACTTCTTGTGTTAGTCATTTGGCATACGTCCTAGGGCTAGCAGCGTATCCTAAAACAGACTTCCTTCTGGTGATAATTAAGTGTTTATGGCTAAACTTCATGGGATCATCTACTCGTCGGTTAAAAGTCCCCAACATCCCAGATTATACAGTAATAATCAAGGATTGGTACTAAAGAAATCCAGCCATGGCCCACTTTCTATGCTAAAATT
This sequence comes from Smallanthus sonchifolius, assembly GCA_023525975.1. Taxonomy (NCBI): domain Eukaryota; kingdom Viridiplantae; phylum Streptophyta; class Magnoliopsida; order Asterales; family Asteraceae; genus Smallanthus; species Smallanthus sonchifolius. Next base: position 46,043,975 of record CM042023.1, read on the forward strand.
AAAGTTATTTCGCAAGGAGAAAGTGAATACATGTGAGAATTTTAATACTTCACTCGTGCCACCGGCTTCTTCTTCTTTCGTCCGTCGGTCAAGAGAAACACAAACTGCAGAAACAGAAGATTGTGTAAGCCAAAATGAAGACTGCTCAGATAATTTCAGGTATGGATGATTAAATAAAATGATCCCTTTGTTTCAATCAATATATACCTTTACGTTTCAAATTGATGGACTATTTTTCAAGTTCAGTTTTTATTATCCTTATGTAGGATCATCATTGACAGATGCACATATATATACACCCTGACATACACATACAAAATAGCCTGTAATGGAAAAATCCCTTGACAAGGACTGTAGAAAATGGGATGCATTATTTACCGTAAATTCTATAGGCATGAGAAAAACCGAGAAAAACTGAAGGGGTGATGAAATTATCGAAGGTTTACTTGATAGAAAGGTTGATATGTAAAATAGACGAGAGAGACACAACTTCTGGTTGTAAATAAAGCTTATTTAGTTTTACATTGAGGAGCGCCTTGCATATGTGATGTGCGTCCCTCGCACCTTAGCTTTTGGGACCTAAACGCCTCAGAGCGCCTTGTTCTTTTTTAAACCAAGATGTTACGATAAAATCTTCTAAATGTTTAGATGAAGTACTCGAACATGCATCGTAGTAATTTTTCTTGCAAGTGATAATAATTATTTTTCATTTAGCAGAACTCAAGGCAGAACTGGACAGCACATTCATCCTGAGAGAATTAGCGACAGAAACCAGGCATTAGCTGAAGCTTGTAAATTTGCTTACAATGATGCTAGATATGTCAATGAAAGGGCTAAAAACGACATTTTCTTGCTTTCTAAGTAAGTATTAGAACAGGGAAACAATGTTCTATCTGCTTCTTTCTGTACAAAAATTGTTGGTGGTAGTCAGAGGAGACAATTTCGACCCATTTACTTATGAATGAACCAATTCGAGTTAAGTTTTCTCAAACAAATAAAATAAAAAAACTTAGCTAAAAGGGAACGGGTTGAAAGTTGGTCAAAGATTTTATATTATTGTGGGTAGCATAGTCAATGTACCGATCCTTAAACCAACTCTGCAGTTTTCTTTTTCTAGAAAACTGAGTATGATTTCTCATGTTATTAGTGGTATTAGAAGATTGGATGCTCGGGCACGCCAAGATGTTGCTATTTTGGGTTTGGGATTTTTAAAACTTGATGGTAATATTCTTTTTAAATCATGTTATTACTGCTTTTATTCTTTATTAATTTATATAACATCATCAGTCGTAGCATTTTTTGGGTTTTTCTTTAATTTCAATAAAAGTATTTTATAACAGAGATTTTGTTCAACTTTTTTTCTAATCACCTTCTTGCTTGGTAGCTCGGGCAAGGGAGGACACTGAAAAAATTGACAATGATGTGAGGAAAAGAGCTGAGCATCTTCATCACATTGCGCTTGTATGTAACAAGTTCTACATTTTTGGTTATCTAAGAACATTAATCTCATTTCTGATGAAAATTCTTTATTAACAGATTTTAAAAAACAAAGCTCACTCTAAATTGAAAAGTGTTGCTGATCGACACTGGAGTGATGGAGCTTTGGAGGTGCTTCTTCTGTTTACTACATTTTTTCTTTTTCAATACCAAATAGCAACATATTTTCACTTCATTTTTAATTTGGTCATTTGGGAAATATTCTTTTGGTTTATCAGGCTGATCTCAGGCGCGCTGACCATATAGCCAAGCAACGGGCAATGGAAGATGCCCTCATGGCTTTAGAGGTATTTTTTTGGTGACACTGCGTCACTGCATATTTTGATGAAAATCACTTCTATTTTTGTCTTACTTCTAAAACCTTTGCAGTTTATGAAAGATGTACATGACATGATGATTAGCAAGATGTACAAACTGTAAGTTCCTCTATTCTAAACACTGCCCAATGACATGGCGTACAAACTATTATTCAATTTTATATTTACTTGGTTTTGTCCATGTTAAAGTTTTAAAAAAAAACAACTCATTTGCCTTCAAAAGTCAAAGTGAACCTTCTTTGTTTTCTAGAATAGAGAAAATATTGGATAACACGGACAATATCTGTTATTCCTCAGGTACTACCTTCCTAGCGTTTTGTTCTATTATTATTGATATAATTTTTTGTGTAGGAAAAATGGAGCTCTATCTTCTGATGACATGGCAGGCCAAATAACACTTGAAAAGAATGGAAAAGTCCTTGACTTTTTCCCTGGGGAGGTGTCGACTGATCGCATTACTGCGATTCAGGTCTGTCATAAACCACTCACTTTTCAACTCATCTTAGTGGGGTGTTTGGATGTGCATTTTGAATCTGATTAATTGATATTGAATAATAATCAGTGGTCAGCTGTAATAAGAGGCCGTGGAAGATAGTATTGTAAAAGAACCATATCATTAGGTGTGTTGAGTCTTTAGCATATTCCCATTATTTGTGGAATTAATAGAAACATGACCAAAAAAGACATTTATTTTTTTTGGAAATTGGAGTAAAAGTGTATGAGATTAGGGTTAAATAGGTAACTTCATTTTATTATTGGATAATCAGTTTTGTTATATGAAACTTATTAATTTGACCCTTAGATAACCAGAAGCAAAATCTGTTCATCTAAATATTAAAAACTGATTATCAGAAATCCAAACATCCCCTTTTAAGCATTTAGATGTCAAACTAGATATGAATATGTGGAAGATATTCAGGAAGCTTATCAGGATATGGCATCTGCACTCTCGGAGGCTGATGGAATCGACTACAACGACCCTGAAGAAGTGAGCCAAAGCCTGAAAAGAAAACCATACTTCAAAATTTGAAACTTCAGCAGTTATTGGCACTGTAATACTAACTTCATCTTTCGTTTTTTTACATGTTTCACAGCTTGAGTTGTTGGTTGCAACACTAATGGATCTTGATGCAATGGATGGTAAAGGTAGCGTGTCATTATTGGCCGAATGTTCAAGTTCTCCAGACGTCAATACAAGGTATCTCTCGATTTCTCATAAAAATTTACACCATTAGGCATCTTTTTTATTATAGATTGATTTTTTAAGCTTGTTTTTGGTCCATAAGATTCTCTTTGGTGAATAATATAATACTTACGTAAAAGCACGGGAAGAATATAACAATGCACTTATAATCAGGGGTGTAAACGAGCCGACCCTGAGCTCGCCTAAGCTCGAGCTTGGCTCGTTTCACTTAAGAGAACCCATGATCTGTTCATTTCTAACCCTATGTCTAAAGCTCGAGCGCGGTTAGTGAGTAATTTTTTAAGCTCGGGTTTGGCTCATTTATTATTTATTAATTATTTTTATTATATACTAATATAATTATCATTATATATATTTATAATTATAAATTTACATATAGCGTGATATACGTTATTTATTTTTTCATCATAATTATATATATAATAATATTTATTATGTATTTATATATGTATTATATTAAATAAAAGTTATTACATCTAGTTTAGGCTCACAAGCCTAGTAAAGCTCCTTATATGAAGTTCGGCTCGAGCTTGTTTATTAAATGGGCTCCAATTTGATAGTCAATCTGAAATAGCTCACGAGTGGCTCAGCTTTTTTACTCCCCTACTACACCCCTATTAGTTATAATGGGACTTGGTAGTTTGGGTAACAAGACAAATCACGTAAACCACAGACAAACGGCACGCGTCATGATTCGATCCCTAGACCTCCGCTTTATGTTGTTCCATGTCCCCGACCACTAAGCCACCATCACAGAGACTAGGACTTGGAAGTTATTTAAACCATTTGAATATTAGTTACTAAAACTAAGATTTTTGAAGTCTTTCTAACATGCTATGATCGTTTCGTTATATTTCAGAAAAGCATTGGCTAATGCTTTATCAGTTGCACCATCTATGTGGACTCTTGGAAATGCAGGCATGGGAGCCTTACAGGTAACCGTTGATCTCAACTAGAGGTGACAAAATGGTGGGTTGGTTAACGGGTCAAAACAATTACTTTTAGTACTGGTCGAGTCTGTAAACACTTCTTTCTCTATTTTATAGATTTTGTATAAATAATAAGTGCGTTAAATATGATTACAAAAACTATGTTATTACATTAATAATATAATCTAATTTATTGAACAAAACGACTTTGGAGGTAACTTTGGATTCATAATTTGTTGAAATTGACACCACTAATCTCAACAGACAATTACTTCAAATCCTGATTATTCTCAAACCATCTTCCTGTTTATTTTGTCATGGTGAAAGGGTAGTTTGGACATTTAGCTAACACAAAAAAATGGTGTGGTTGCAGAGACTGGCAGAAGATAGCAACCCAACCATTGCAGCTGCAGCATCTAAAACCATCTCAGAACTGAAGAGACAATGGGAGATAGAAGAAGGTGACAACTATAGATTTGTGATGAATCAAATTCCTTTGCGCGACGCAGACTACAATATACTCGATGACGATGAAACAGAAGATTAAACATTAACGTTTAGACAACTAATATAAATGTAGATAGATGTCTCTGTAAACCGAGTAATTTGTATTTGACTTTCTTGTTGCTTATGATACAGATTCCAGCTTCATCGCCTCATAAATATCAAATAACTAGGATATATGCTATTTGCATACCTTTGGATGAATCATAATACGTTCGTGTACTGAATTATGTTTATAACCTTATATTAGAAGGGAGCTCCGTGTCTCGCCATTAGAGATTTCAATTAGACTTTAACCTCACTCCTATAATAGACTTGTGCAATAACATGGTCTGCTAGGCTAGATTCTGATGTGACCTTACAAAATCAACTGATATCATCCCATTAATGATTAGGACACGAATCATGATATGTCTAACATGAGTGCCTAGATTTTTCATCATACACTTAGAATTTTGTGATATAGGTTTAGGTCATAGTTAGTCAATGGTTAGTTATGGATGTGAGAAAATAAAGGTACTAGTGGGGCATATGTACCCATGATCCCATGTTTTTGTTAGTTGCTTGTAATCCTTTTAAAGGAATGTTTTTGAGTTTAATGGATATGAAAAAGAAAACTGCTTCAAGAATCTGTCTCTAAAGTTCTCTCTGGCTCCTTCCTATTTTTCTTTTGGCCAACGAAACCGTTGGAACCACATCAGTGTTGTGGATGTTAGTTTCATTGTTGTTAAAAGGTTTATTATTTCTTTTTGCTCTCCAAATGCACCATAGAGATACCACTTAAATCGCTTGTAACGCTTTATTTTGCAAAGCTCGGACTGCTACTTTACTGGGGAAGTTTATAATTTGTTTCACGGGATGAATTGTTGCTGAAGACAGATTGCCCAATCCCAAATTTAAGACCATACCATTCCTCCAAATTCACACTACCAATAATTTTAGGACTTTTCTCGACGACATGTCGTCAAGATTGCCTTTCTGGACATGTCGGTAAAGGTCTTGTCGGCAAAGTCCCGCCGAGAAAGGTTAAATTGTCGTCGGAATAAAGTACCTTTTTCTCCACGACACGTCGTCGAGAAAAAAGGTCGTCGGAAAAGGTTTTTCACAATTAAAAAATAAAGTTAAAATAAAATTAAAAATACCCCTTTAGCGACGACCTGTTGTCGAGAAAGGGGTATTTTAATTTTATTTTATCTTAATTTATTTTCAAAATTTATATCTAGTTCACCCTTTTAGCGACGACATGTCGTCGGTAAATGTCTAAATCTAATTTTTTTTTTAAATTTTAAAAAATTTCCAGATTTTTCTAAATAACGATTCAACTAATAAACTGAAAACCTGTTCATACATTGTAAACCGTTCAAATAATACATAAAACATTCCACAAAATATACAAAATGTGTCAAGTTATTACACACCGTTCCAATTAAATGTTACAAATAGTTTAAGCATCTTCATCGTCATCATTCTCCTCATCTTGGTTGCCGGATCGTCTACCATCCACTTGCATCTATTTGACGGTCTCATTCACTTGCTGGATTTGTTCTTCAGTTCGTTGAATTGAGAGTCGGACAAAGATGAGACATTGTATGTTTCTCACTTTTCTCCCAACCCCTCGGCTCCAACCACGTCTCTCACCAATGGCACGACTTAGTACCTCTTCCTCATCAACCTCTTTGCGGCTTGTTGCATCTGGGTCAACTTATTTTGAATTAAATTCTGTAATAAACAAAAAATAAACATATATCAATTTTTTTTAAATCCGGCAGTATAACTACTATAAAATGGATAACCAACCAGTTTAGCAATACTCAATAAACTTAATAATTCACCAAAACTCAATAAAAACCTATAATAACACCAACAATAATCAATAAGATTAATATTTTAGTAGATTTCCCAAACTACAAATACAACATACAAACCTAATACGCAGATAATTTCTCAAACTACAATAAACCTACAATAAAGGTATCAAAACGTAATAATATCCATTTATTAGTGGACTTTGGTTAAACGAGTAATTTTAACCCATTTAGAATGGGTAAGTGTCATTTAGACCCATTTACATAACAATGTATGTAATATACTTTGAATCGTAACATAATAACAAAATATATACCTACCCAATCATTTTGCGCTCTAGCATTAACCCATGTGCCATGAAAAGTGTACACACGTTTCCAACCATCAATAAGGTTGGCGCTTCCACTTTGTTGTACCTATAAACAACAAAAATAATATTACTAATATTTGACTGAATTATGAATACTGTTTTAGATAATATTAACAATTTTTCTTACATCCTCGCATTGCCGTTGAGCATATGACTTGCTCCCACTAGTATTGGCATAAGGTTGTTTAGCTCGGTTTGAAGAATTTTGGACCAAGCGTGCCATATACCCGGGATTTAGGAACAAGTTGTCGATGAGGGATTTCCAGTGGTTGGAACTAATTGACTCATGAGGATGAGCCTTTGCTTCTTCCACATCCTCGTAACCACCAACCGCTTCAAAATGTCTCTTTAAACTTGTTTTACGGTCACGATATCTACGGGCACAATCATCATGGATGCCCGCTGATATTCTCGGCCACTACGGTGTGTTAGTCCAACTATTAAGATCAAAGTAATTCTGCAAAAAAAAGTAATTAGAAAACATTTAATAGTTATGAAATTTATTAAAAAAATAAAACATTACATTTTTTACTTACATGAAGATTGCGAAATACGATGTTTTGATCCTCCCTAGAAACTTTGTCCCAACTTGGATAGCGTGTCGGGATTTTCTCAAGAGCACTTGAGATTTTTCGGACAAAGTATCGCCCGTTCTCTCCAACAAACTTGTATGTAACCACCGATGGATCAAGTTCAAGTGGTAGTGGCTTGTTGCTATTCTGGCGGTAACGCTCAAGCATTCCTAGGTTTCTACCACGTCCACGGAGGTGTATTGTACGTTGTCAACACTAACAGCCACATACTATAAGATTGATTCATGTTACCAAACGGGTTAAAACCGTCGGCAGCCAAACCCAAGCGGACGTTCGTGGATTCTTTCGTAAATTTAGGATACCTCATATCAAAATATTGCCATTGCTTACCGGATGACGCGTTATAGAATCCATTGAGCTTCATGTTTTATGCCATATCATATCTTTTGCCGTGAATCTGGAACTATATATTCGTCGAAGCAGAGAAGTTAAAGGAAAGTAGCGCAACACTTTACTTGACACTTTCTTGCCACTTGTGTTTGGGTTAACCCATCTATTCTCGTTACAAACTGGGTAGTTTTCCTTTGACTCATTCTCCTTCCAAAACAGAGCACAGTCATTGATGCAAGCATGGATAGATTGATATCCTAACCCAATCTTGTCACACCCCAACCGACGGCGGAAACGTCGGGGCGGCGGGACATGTAGACTGTTCATGAGCACAAGGTTCGCTAGATTTCAATATTTAATCATTAATTTCATTTCAAACAATTCCAACACAAATATAAAAATTCAACAAGTACATAAAAGAAAATACAAATTGTTCTTTGAATTTAAATTAACTAAGTCCAAACTTATGTGTAGCATGTCTTGATCAAACTCACACATTATCACCTGAAACATGAATAAAATAAGGTCAACTAAAAAGTTGGTGAGCATACATAGGTTTGTACATAGATAGTGTATAAATATGAATAAGCAAATCCTTACATGTCATGATAAATAAGGCATTTATAGGGAGCAGCTATTGTGTAACTAAAGTACAATCAAACCTTTGTAACTAGCATGCAATTGTGTTGTCGGTAACAATCACCCCAATCTGGGTGGGTTTGTCAGACTCAATAGATCTATCATTGTTAACCGTCGGCTTAATTAGTTAATGATTGCACAAAATTTGCACACAAAAGTTAACACACCTAGCACTCAAACATAAAGCTCAAATTTGCACACATGAATGTAAATAGGATTTGTGTTTGTGTAGTTTGTGTAAATGTAAACTATTGTTTGTACATAATTCATGAATCACCCCAAAAAGTGTAAAAGAGAAAAATGGGCTATGTAATACTCACCTTATTCAAAGGTGTAGCTAGATAGCAAAATGATCCTTGAAATCTCACAACGTTAACCTAACGTGTAAAGTATATGGATTAAAATTAATAATGTGTATAATAGTCTTTGCCTAAGTCTAGGATTGAATTGGGTGTGTGTACGAAGGGTTGTGTTTGTGGTTTGTACTTAAAACGGGTGTTGTATAACATGAAAGATTGAACCCAACAGTTTTTAGAATAATTGAATTTGGGTTTAGATAATTTAGACAATATTTATTTATTTAGTATGAAAATTATGTTTAAGGTATAAATTAAATAAATAATCTTTCTTTATTTATTCATTTATAAAATTTATGTAAAAATATTTAAATAAATAATTTCTACTTTATTTATTTATGTTTAAAGATTTGTAAAAATATAAAGTTGTGTAAATTATATTTATGTATAAAATCTAACGTTTAACTTTTTATTGTGGACTAATATTTTATAAATTTTATAAAATCAATTGTTTTTATTTTATCATTTAACTTCTTATTGAGGATTATAAATAAATTTTATTTATCATGTTTAAAATAAATACTAGTTTGTTTTAAATAAGTTAATATTTTATAAAATAAAATTAATTGTTTTTATTTGGAAATTAATTTAAATACCTAAATTTTTGTTTTAAATATTTAATATACATTTTTTTTGCCATAAATTCATAATAAAATGAATTTATATTGGAAATTTGTAGATCTTATTTTATTCTGTTTAAAAATATTGTGTGGTTTTATAAAATAATTTTTATAAAATTTTTGGAGCTTTAAAACTGGTTTTTAAAAATTAAACAGGCCACCCGGTTCGAACCCGAGTGGCTCTTGTACAAGCTGTAGCGCCTTACCGCTGGACTGGCGGCCTAGTCCATACACTGGTCTCGGGTTACACGGGTTTTAACAGGAACACGACAGTAGGCCGGATCTGGTTTTTGGGTGTGCGCAAAAAGTCTCGGTATATGGGTTCGAACCCACGCCACCTGGTTCGGCGGCGTAGTGACTTGCCGGCCGGACCAGGTGGTTTCGCTGGTTTATTACTGAACATATATAATTAAAACACGAAAGTAAGTTGACCCCAAAATAGACCTACCCCAACCCGTCAAGAACTCCAACCCTAATCAATTTCGATTCCCTCTGCCATCACGAATTGGCAATGGGCTTTCGATAAGCAGGGAATTACGAACCAAACGACCTAAGCGGTACCTGAATTGGTGTAGGGATGAATGAGGACGACAGGGTCAAGCGTTCGGCTGATCTTGGTGCTCGACAGGCTCCTAGCGGTGAAATGTTAATCGATTGAGGGTTGAGAGCGTTTGTGTGACAGTTCACGAAGGTGAATGAGTGGTTTGATTTGATTAATTTCGTTCAAATCACCTGGTTTGATTGTGATTTGGAAATAATGACTTCCGGGATTGAATCACGCGTTTTCGGTTCGATTTTTGGATGAATCGAGTCAGGTTTGAGGTCTGGATTCAGTCGAGATCAGTCATGCGTGATTTTCGGGTTCCAATACGCGTCAATTTCATGAATTAAACACGGATTGATATGGTTTGACTTGAGGAGTCATATTTGTTTGAATTTTGAATCATGCCCGCTAAATTGGATGAATTGGCTTGATGTTAGGGCCGAGATTGGGTCGCTTATTGATTGTACACGATAGGGAAGCCCGTAGAAACTGGTTTGGTCGATATTGAGACTTGGATTTTTAAGGTTTCGGCCCTGTTTGACTTTTAAAAGTCAAACAGGTGGGTTTTGTTTGGGTTTGATCCAATTTCGCGACTTTGGGTTTAATTCAAGGTTTTAGGGTTTGAAACATTGTGTCAATAAATTGTCAATTGTGTGTTTGTATATGTGTATGTATTTATGTGATGTATCAATGTGTATATACATGTATATGTCTAAATATTTATATATATATATATATATATATATATATATATATATATATATTATCGGGATTCTAGAACAAGGGTGAATCGAACTTTGTAGAATCGTATTGATAACTAGGGTTTAGTTGTTTGTTCTAATGAATTTAAAATGTTGCACTAGAATCGAATTTGAATTGTGTTACATTGGATAGAAGAACTAATAAAAATCAGAAATGTTACAGTATCCCCATGTTGAGGGAATTTCGTCCCGAAATTTAGCTAGTTGAGGCGACTGTATCAGCAAAGAGGTGAGGGTACTTGAGCTTCATTTGGTCCTCACGTTCCCAAGTAAATTCAGGCCCATGCTTAGATTCCCATCGTACTTTGACAATAGGGATACGACTTCGCTTGAGTTGTTTGATCTCGCGACCCATGATCTCCACTGGTCTTTCCTCGAAGTGCATCGTTTCGTCAATGCGCACATCGTCAAGAGGTATATGGAGATTCTCATCGGGAAGGCATTTCTTTAGGTTAGACACATGAAATGTGGGATGCACATTGCCGAGTGATGGAGGTAACTCGAGTTTGTAAGCCACTTTCCCAATTCTTTCAAGGATCTTGAATGGACCCACATAGCGAGGTGCTAGCTTGCCTTTCTTTCCAAAACGGATCACGCCCTTCCATGGAGACACCTTTAGAAGGACAAGATCATCGACTTGGAATTCCAAGGGTTTTCGTCGTTTGTCAGCATAACTCTTTTTCCGACTCCTCGCTACTCGAATGTTGTCACGGATTTGAATGATCTTATCGGATGTTTCTTGGATTAGCTCGGGACCGGTGATTTGTGCTTCACCAATCTCGTTCCAACAGATAGGAGAATGACACTAACGACCATAAAGAGCTTCAAATGGGGCCATATTGATGCTTGTGTGGTAGCTATTATTGTAAGAGAATTCAATTAGGGGTAGATGTGAATCCCAATTGCCACCAAAATCAATTACACAAGCTCTGAGCATGTCTTCAAGAGTTTGGATTGTACGCTCGGTCTGACCATCAGTTTGGGGGTGGTAAGCCGTGCTTAAATCCAATCGTGTACCAAGGGCAGTTTGGAGAGATTGCCAGAACCGGGAGGTGAATCGAGCATCTCTATCGGAGATTATGTTTAATGGAACACCGTGACGGCTCACGATTTCGTCAATGTAAATTTTGGCCAATTTCCTAACCCGATAGTCTTCACAGATGGGTAAGAAATGAGCAGATTTGGTGATGCGGTCAATGATCACCCAGATGCTATCATAACCACTTGAGATGCGAGGGAGTTTGGTAATGAAATCCATAGCTAAGTTCTCCCATTTCCACACGGGAATTTCCAGCTGTTCAAGTAACCCGGAAGGACGTTGGTGTTCGGCTTTGACTTTGGAGCAAGTTAGACATTTGGCAACATAGAGAGCAATGTCTTTCTTCATACCGGGCCACCAATATTGTTGGCGAAGGTCTTGGTACATTTTATCCGCACCAGGATGGATAGAATAACGAGTCTTGTGGGCCTCGTTCATGAGAAATATACGGATATCATCGCGATCGGGAACCCAAATACGGTTCAAGTAATACAGTAATCCATTGGGTCTTGATTCGAGCAGAAGTTCAACACCACACGACATCTCCTCGTACATGTTTCCCTCGGTGACTGAGACGTGTTGAGCTTCTAAGATACGATTTTGAATGTCGGTTCGAATTCGGACACATTGAAGCATGACATGGTCCTTTCGACTCAAAGCGTCGGCTACAACATTCGCCTTACCGGGATGGTAACGAATCTCGCAGTCATAGTCGTTAAGGAGTTCAACCCAACGTCGTTGCCTCATATTGAGTTCTTTTTGGTTGAAGATGTGTTGGAGACTTTTGTGGTCGGTGAACACCACACATTTAGTGCCATAGAGGTAATGTCTCCAAATCTTCAATGCAAATACGACCGCACCCAATTCGAGGTCGTGTGTCGTATAATTCTTTTCGTGAATCTTAAGTTGTCTTGATGCATAAGCGATTACTTTACCTTGTTGCATGAGAACACAACCGAGACCTTGGTTGGAAGCATCACAGTAGACAACTAGATCATCATTCCCATCAGGGAGAGTCAAAATAGGACCATTGCACAACTTTTGCTTGAGAGTTTGGAAAGCTTCATCTTACTTTGGTCCCCATTCATAAGTCTTACCCTTGTGGGTCAAAGCGGTAAGGGGAACAGCAATCTTAGAGAAGTTTGAGATGAAACGACGATAATATCCCGCAAGACCAAGAAATGAACGAACTTCGGTGGGGGTCTTCGGGGTATTCCAATTCTTAATCGTTTCGATCTTAGCAGGGTCAACATGAATACCCTTGTCGTTGACGATATGACCAAGAAATTGAACTTCCTTTAGCCAAAATTCACATTTGGAGAACTTGGCATATAGTTGCTCCTTTCTCAAGAGATCTAAAACCAATCTAAGGTGTTGCTAATGGTCAACTTTAGTCTTGGAATAGATTAAGATGTCATCGATGAAGACGATCACGAACTTATCAAGGTACGGTTTGCACACACGATTCATGAGGTCCATGAAAACTGCGGGTGCATTGGTTAGCCCAAAAGGAATGACCATGAACTCGTAGTGTCCATACCTTGTTCGAAAGGCAGTCTTTGGAATATCATCCTCTTGCACACGGAGTTGGTGATAACCAGATCGAAGATCGATCTTTGAGAAACAAGTAGAGCGTTGAAGTTGATCAAAGAGATCATCAATTCTAGGCAATGGATAACGGTTCTTGATGGTAAGCTTGTTGAGTTCGCGGTAGTCAATACACATGCGAAATGATCCATCCTTCTTCTTGATGAATAAGACAGGTGCACCCCACGGTGAATGACTTGGACGGATGAAGCCCTTATCGGAGAGTTCTTGGAGTTGGCTTGCAAGTTCTTGCATTTCAGAAGGTGCAAGACGGTATGGAGCTCTAGCCACTGGGTTAGCTCCGGGTACAAGGTCAATGCGAAATTCTACTTGCCGGACGGGTGGAAGGCCGGATAAGTCTTCAGGGAATACTTCGGGAAAGTCCCGGATGATGGGGATATCTTGAATATTCTTCTCTTTGACATCTTTTCGGACAATATGAGCTAAGAAGGCCACGTACTTCTTTCGTAAGTACTTTTGAGCAGTAGTGCATGACATCAATCTGAGTCCTTTGCAGGGTTTTTCACCAAAGACTCTCAAGTATTCGGATGCACTTCTCAAAACAGATTACTTCGGCATGGTGACTTGACAACCAATCCATGCTTATGATGATATCAAAGCTTCCTAGCGGCATTGGCACGAGGTTGATTGGAAATGTATGATCATTGAGTTCTAGAGAACAGTCGTGGATAATGGAGTCTATTGTAAGGGAGTCACCATTTGCTACTTCTACGATGAAGGTTTTCTCTAATTTGGACCGTGTTTTTGCAAGTAAGGGTTCAAAATTAAGTGACACAAAACTCTTATCCGCACCGGTATCAAATAAAATGGAGGCATAATGACTATTAACAAGGAACGTAACATTGACCACATCAATTTTGGCTTGAGCTTCATTGGCGTTGATGTTGAAAGCACGCCCACGAGGTCCGCCGTGTCTAGCATTGATAAACTTTGGACACTGGTCACGGAAATGGTTTGGGTTGCCACATTCATAACAAGCATGCCCATTTGCTATGGCGGGGACACCTTGATTAGTCACTTGTGGATGGGTTCGGGTTGGTGGGTTGGCTTGGCCTACCAGTGCTTTGGCTCTACAAACATTGACCGTATGGCCATACTTTCCACAGTGAGTGCAAAGGCGACAAGGAATGGTTTGGGGATGGTGATAATTGCATGTGACACAGAGCGGGTAGGTCCCCACATATGGCTTCTTGACTGGTGCTTGAGCCATGGGAGCAACTTGGTTAACAGGCATAGTAGGAGTGACCACAACAAAATTTCTAGCCTTTCTTTTTCTGTTATTGTGGTAGGGTTCAGTTTTGGCTTCCTTGATGTGTACGGGAGGGGTTGTAGTGTCGGGAGCCTTCTTAGTGCCTTTTCTAGTCAAGGTACCTGCCTTCACATGGTTGTCGGTCAAAGTGGCAGATAATCGGATAGCATCTTCGAGTGTGGCGGGATTTCTCCCTAAGACAGTATCCTAAATCTGCCTGGGTAGTCCATCGATGTACTTTTCAATGCAACGGGATAAGGGTGTGACCATGTGGGGCACAAGGAGACTCAGTTCATGAAACCGGGTTGTATAAGCCAGACTTTCACCACTGTCTTGGGTAAGATCCCAAAACTCAGCTTCCAACTTCCTTACTTCGTTCCGAGGATAGAACTCTTCGGTCATTAGCCTCTTAACCTCATCCCATGGTAAGGCCATGGTTGCCTTTACCCCTCTGGTTCTCTTTTTCCCATTCCACCACGTGAGTGCCCGTTTTTGGAAGACACTTGTGGCATGGTGGACACGAAGATCATCGGGGCAGTCACTATTGAGGAAAGTGCCCTCAATACTTTCAAACCATTGAAGGAGTCCCGTAGCTCCTTCGGTACCATAGAACTTGAGAGGGTTACATGAATTGAAGTGCTTGAAGGTGCATTGCAGTGGGTTGGCACCACCACCACCATTAGTTCCATGGTTACCGTTTGTGGTACCATTAACTTGAGTGAGCTGGGTTACAAGTTGTGCAAGGATAGCAGCAATATTAGTGTTGTTGTTGACCACGGTAGCATGACGGGGAGGAATTTTACAGATTTGCACAACACAAGAAGAGATGTGAGAACTTATGAAGTTTGATTGAATTTAAAAGATAAGATACAAATAAAATAGCAAATCATAGTTTGGATTGTACTCAAATAGTGATATAATCACTTGAATACTGTGACACATTAAGGTTAATTAAACTCATATAATTTTTCAAGGAGACATGCTTTAGCCTGTAAGTAAACACTCATCCCGAGAATTCCCAGGAAAGCATACGGGTCCCTCGGCTGATTGGGATTTATGCGAAATGCTTTCCTAGACAGAAAACCCAGAATACAGGTGTCACCCTTCCAGATTGCACGTGTCCTCAAATAATTAACAAAGTTTAAAAGCCTTAACGAGGAAATAAAGAAATATTTATAGATTTAACTCCATGAAGTTTCCACATGCTATGATAATAATGATAAAGAAGTAGGCAAGAAGGTTATGAGGCTTAGGGTAAGAGTAAGGATATTGTTTTATTTAATTTATTATTTAGGTATAGTCTAGTAAGTCATGAACTCTAACAATTAAGGTACCATAATGAAATAAATATTAATATAATAAGCATGTAACACATAGCATGTAGCACATAACACATAATCATGAAGCATGGTATAAGTGGGTGTCCTAAAGTTATAGTCTAGGTCAATGGTGTCTAATAACCTAGTTCCCTATAACCAAGGCTCTGATACCAATCTGTCACACCCCAACCGACGGCGGAAACTTCGGGGCGGGACATGTAGACAGTTCATGAGCACAAGGTTCGCTAGATTTCAATATTTAATCATCAATTTCATTTCAAACAATTCCAACACAAATAACAAAATTCAACAAGTACATAAAAGAAAATACAAATTGTTCTTTGAATTTAAATTAACTAAGTCCAAACTTATGTGTAGCATGTCTTGATCAAACTCACACATTATCACCTGAAACATGAATAAAATAAGGTCAACTAAAAAGTTGGTGATCATACATAGGTTTGTACATAGATAGTGTATAAATACGAATAAGCAAATCCTTACATGTCATGATAAATAAGGCATTTATAGGGAGCAGCTATTGTGTAACTAAAGTACAATCAAACCTTTGTAACTAGCATGCAATTGTGTTGTCGGTAACAATCACCCCAATCTGGGTGGGTTTGTCAGACTCAATAGATCTATCATTGTTAACCGTCGGCTTAATTAGTTAATGATTGCACAAAATTTGCACACAAAAGTTAACACACCTAGCACTCAAACATAAAGCTCAAATTTGCACACATGAATGTAAATAGGATTTGTGTTTGTGTAGTTTGTGTAAATGTAAACTATTGTTTGTATATAATTCATGAATCACCCCAAAAAGTGTAAAAGAGAAAAAGGGGCTATGTAATACTCACCTTATTCAAAGGTGTAGCTAGCACGCGAAACTAGATAGCAAAATGATCCTTGAAATCTCACAACGTTAACCTAACGTGTAAAGTATATGGATTTAAATTAATAATGTGTATAATAGTCTTTGCCTAAGTCTAGGATTGAATTGGGTGTGTGTACGAAGGGTTGTGTTTGTGGTTTGTACTTAAAACGGGTGTTGTATAACATGAAAGATTGAACCCAACAGTTTTTAGAATAATTGAATTTGGGTTTAGATAATTTAGACAATATTTATTTATTTAGTATGAAAATTATGTTTAAGGTATAAATTAAATAAATAATCTTTATTTATTTATTCATTTATAAAATTTATGTAAAAATATTGGAGTATAATTTAAATAAATAATTTCTACTTTATTTATTTATGTTTAAAGATTTGTAAAAAATATAAAGTTGTGTAAATTATATTTATGTATAAATTCTAACGTTTAACTTTTTATTACAGATTAATATTTTATAAATTTTATAAAATCAATTGTTTTTATTTTATCATTTAACTTCTTATTGAGGATTATAAATAAATTTTATTTATCATCTTTAAAATAAATACTAGATTGTTTTAAATAAGTTAATTTTTTATAAAATAAAATTAATTGTTTTTATTTGGAAAGTAATTTAAATACATAAATTTTTGTTTTAAATATTTAATATACTATTTTTTTTTGCCATAAATTCATAATAAAATGAATTTATATTGGAAATTTGTAGATCTGATTTTATTCTGTTTAACAATATTGTGAGGTTTTATAAAATAATTTTTATAAAATTTTTGGAGCTTTAAAACTGGTTTTTAAAAATTAAACAGGCCACCCGGTTCGAACCCGGGTGGCTCCTGTACAAGCTGTAGCGCCTTATCGCTGGACTGGCGGCCTAGTCCATACACTGGTCTCGGGTTACACGGGTTTTAATAGGAACACGATAGTATGCCGGATCTGGTTTTTGGGTTTGCGCAAAAAGTCTCGGTATATGGGTTTCGAACCCACGCCACCTGGTTCGGCGGCGCAGTGACTTGCCGGCCGGACCAGGTGGTTTTGCTGGTTTATTACTGAACATATATAATTAAAACACGAAAGTAAGTTGACCCCAAAATCGACCTACCCCAACCCGCCAAGAACTCCAACCCTAATCAATTTCGATTCCCTCTGCCATCACGAATTGGCAAGGGGCTTTCGATAAGCAGGGAATTACGAACCAAACGACCTAAGCGGTACCTGAATTGGTGTAGGGATGAATGAGGATGACAGGGTCAAGCGTTCGGCTGATCTTGGTGCTCGACAGGCTCCTAGCGGTGAAATGTTAATCGATTGAGGGTTGAGAGGGTTTGTGTGACAGTTCACGAAGGTGAATGAGTGGTTTGATTTGATTAATTTCATTCAAATCACCCGGTTTGATTGTGATTTGGAAATAATGACTGTCGGGATTGAATCACGCGTTTTCGGTTCGATTTTTGGATGAATCGAGTCAAGTTTGAGGTCTGGATTCAGTCGAGATCAGTCATGCGTGATTTTCGGGTTCCAATACGCGTCAATTTCATGAATTAAACACGGATTGATATGGTTTGACTTGAGGAGTCATATTTGTTTGAATTTTGAATCATGCCCGCTAAATTGGATGAATTGGCTTGATGTTAGGGCCGAGATTGGGTCGCTTATTGATTGTACACGATAGGGGAGCTCGTAGAAACTGGTTTGGTCGATATTGAGACTTGGATTTTTAAGGTTTCGGCCCTGTTTGACTTTTAAAAGTCAAACAGGTGGGTTTTGTTTGGGTTTAATCCAATTTCGCGACTTTGGGTTTAATTCAAGGTTTTAGGGTTCGAAACATTGTGTCAATAAATTGTCAATTGTGTGTTTGTATATGTGTATGTATTTATGTGATGTATCAATGTGTATATACATGTATATGTCTAAATATTTATATATATATATATATATATATATATATATATATATATATATATATATCGGGATTCTAGAACAAGGGTGAATCGAACTTTGTGGATTCGTATTGATAACTAGGGTTTAGTTGTTTGTTCGAATGAATTTAAAACGTTGCACTAGAATCGAATTTGAATTGTGTTACATTGGATAGAAGAACTAATAAAAATCAGAAATGTTACAAATCTTTCTCACATTCTTTTTAGATTCATAGTGAGATGCGGGAATGTGATTCTCTTTCGGGAATGCAACTCTTAGAAGCTCTAAAAATTGGTTAAACAAAGTATCCGTCCACTTGTTGATAACTTTAATATGCATCAATTTTTCTAAATAGTTTAGGGAAGACATCCAACTACAACCATGGTATAACTCGGTACAGAGCTCTTCAAACAACACATTAAATTTCGGGTCTAAATCAGCTCCACTTCCATCTTCATTTATATTTTCTTCATGTGTATTTTGCTCCACCATAACATCATCAAGTACATCAAACATCTCATGATATGTTCTTGCAACACTTGTTTTTGAAGCCCAAAGTGCGTTTACATCCGAAGCATCAACATATTCCTCACCGTGATAAAACCAAATGTCATATGCTTGTAGAAACCCATGAACACGTACGTGTGAATAAACCGAAGTCAGAATTTGCCGATAAGAGTTGGCACATTTTTTACACAGGCAATAAATATTGCCATCATTGTCAAGATAGTTTTTGGCATTGTCTATAAACTTTTAAAGACCTTTTATGAAATCCAGATGATTACGATCTCGCGGTGTAATCCAACTCTTATAAATTGTCACAACTATTTTTTATTAATTGATAGCATATCAGATGGAATATCTAAAGGTGATGGATCCTAACCCACTTTATGAATATTCTATCTCATATGTATACATTTTAACGAGTTGACTATTCAAGAATAAATCGACAACATTTCCCCTTAACCCCCCAAGTATGCGTATAAAACGCAAACTCGAAGAGTAGGAGAAATAGCTACCAATTTACTCTTGAACAGTCAACCCGTTAAAATGTATACATATCCTAAATGAGATAGAATATTCAAAAAGCAGTCCCAAACGGGGACAACCCAAAATTTATGTAACATCCCAAAATAAGCCGGAAAGAATAAACGAGCGAGGAATGGGCCGACCATGGGCTTGCGCGCGAATGGGCTTAGGGGAGGGTAGCCTCTCCCTATAAATACCTTAGCCCATCTCATTTCCCTCCTTTACCATCCTAGAGAGAGAAACCATAGAGAGAGAAAGTTGACGGATCGGTCCGAGAAGCTAGCATCTTGTTCCTACACTACGTGTGAGCGGAACCTCCGATTCAGAAGCTCGAAAGAGGTAACAACTCGACCTAGAATTGAGTTTTTAGTTTTTATTGGGTTTCTCGGGTTTTTGGATAAAAGATGGCATTTTTACGTATGAAACTTGGGAATTACATAGATCTAGCATCTAGAGTGGAAACAAACGTTTTGAACGTAAAAAGTTCCAAACTTGACGAACCAATCGATCCAGATCTGAATCCATGCAAAAACACGGTTTTTGATGAAGTTCACGTTTTTGGAAGTTCACGGTTTGAAAGTTCACGGTTTGGAAAGTTCACGGTTTGTGAAGTTCACGGTTGAGTGAAGTTCACGGCTGGTGAAGTTCACGGCTGGTGAAGTTCACGGCTGGGTAAAGTATGCGGTTAAGGTGAAGTATGCGGTTAGGGTAAAGTATGTGGTTAGGGTGATGTATGCGGTTAGGGTAAAGTGTGCGGTTTGGGTAAAGTTTGCGGTTTGGGCGAAGTTCTCGGTATAACAGAATGAAATGTAATGAGTTGTATGAGAAGCTAAGACCAGGTTGTGCACGTATAGGTTAGAAGATCCTTTAGAGACCTTTGACCCTGTTTATTTCAGGTGAGTTCTAGAAGCCCTCTTTTAAATGTTTTGAATAATATTTTTGGGGCTGGTGTGCATACGTAACGATGTGACTATTTTATAAAACGATGTTCATGAATGATGTATGTGAGGTTTATAAAATGATGTTTATGAACGATGTTTTGGAGGGAAAGGTTATGAAAGAAGTGTTTATGAAATATTTTGCCAAAAGAAGTTTACGGAGTGTTTATGAATGAATGATTTTTAATAAAACGTACGAATGCTTTAACTAAAGTTTTGAAGTAAAAGAAGTGAATGTTTACGAAAGTCACAAACGAACGAATCTGCCATTATTCCTTAGGGAATGAAGGTTATGGGTATGGGAAGTATGTTATGGGCCTTTACCTTTTAGGGGCCTTTGTGGCTGGCCAACTGTTGTACGACTGGGGTGATGACGGTCACCATGGGGATTACCGTGATCCTTGAAGTATGTATGATTTACCTTACGGGGTAATCGTGCTGGAAGTTAGGTATGACTACTCGTCAGAGTATCATGCTGGAAGTTAGGTATGACTACTCTTCAGAGTATCATGCTGGAAGTTAGGTACGACTACTCTTCGGGGTATCGTGCTGGAACTTTGGAATTGATGGTTACGAGAAGGCGCAGATTCGATATTTTCATTTACTTATGGGTTATGATGTGTTATGTTTGTTATTGCATTACTTTACGTACGCTTTTATTAAATGAAGTATGAAGTTATGTTTTTGACAAATATTTGAAGTTAATGTTTTATGAAAAGCTAGAACTCACCAGTGTAGCTGACTTTTTAGTATGCACATTCAGGTTAAGGCAGGTTATGATGATGGACGGTGATGTTGGGCGGCTAGAATAGTTACCCGGCTGATATAAAGACTGGCATCCCGTTATGAAGTTGGTTATGTTATGTTTATGCAATAGACAATGTTAGCCTTCCGCGTGTTGAACGATGATATGTTATGTTTGAAATGAAATTTTCCGCTGTGTTATTTGATATTCAAGTGTAAGAACTGTTTGTGAATGAGTAAATCCAACAAGTGAGGCCTCCTGGGTTTGGGGCCTTACAATTTATCTCCATTAGATAAATTTTGGATGAGTATTTTCTAAAGGGTATCTACAATTTATCTCTATTAGTAATTCAAACACGAACCATTTGTTTTTAATTTATTTTTCAAAAAAGATACTTTATATAATAAATAAAATTGGTTAGGTATCTTATGCTAAAATAATAAAATACTTTCTCGAGACAAACGGGTCGTGTTCAAGTTCGATATACTAAAAAGTGTTACATAATAGAAACATTTTTTTGGTTTAGTAGGAAAGCGTTACCTTTTTAGTAGGGTCAAAGTCGAAATGCAAGAGAAAGCTAAATTGGAAATCCTACATATTTGTTACAAATGTAATATATATAAATAATCATACAAATATAAAAAATCAAAACGGGTTAAATATATACATACATACATTCATCTATATTCATACAAACCATACATTACACAAAAAATAACAACAATATATTCATCTATATTAATACAAATACCCAAATAAATAATACATACAAATATTCGGGTCAAAACAAGTGAAACGGTTTGTGTTTGAATTACTAACATATATACATACATACATTCATCTATATTCATACAAACCATACATTTCACAAAAAAATATATACATAATACCACCAATTTCACAAATAATACATACATCTATATATTCATACATCTATACAAACTGTAAGAACGTGAGCGACTATACTCAGCTCGGATCGATAACAATCACTCTTGATTCATAGCGTAGAGACGTAGTGTCGAGTCAATCATAACACAATACGAAACACAAAGATAAACATAGATAAGATGAAACAGAACCGATATTGATTTTCATTACAAATCCGTCATCTCGTTATACAAGAACAATACCGAAGGAGTTCACATCTATCTCGTTTAAGCTTATGTCCAACCCCTAGGTGAGCTCTAACTAGGGGTGGTGACTCACACCATAACTAAGCCCTCTTCTAGCTCTAGTTCTGAACTTTATGCTCTCTTACAAATGAAATGACAAACATCTATTTATAGTTACACACGTGAGTCTGTTCCTAGCGAAACTAACCATGTAGTTTCGCTAGACATGCTATAGCGAAACTAGTTAGTTTCGCCCTAGCTAGTCTCAGCGAGACTACCTATAGGTTCGCTACTAGAATTGCAGCTTCATTCATAGGAATTGCACCAACACAAACTACCAATTTCACAAATAATACATGCATCTATATAGTCATCTATATTCTTCAAATAAATAACAAATACATTAATTCATCTATATTAATACAAACCACCAATTTGACAAAAAATACATACATAATACCACCAATTTCACAAATAATACATACATCTATATATTCAATTATATTCTTCAAATAAATAACAATTAAACCACCAATTTCATAAAAATACATACATAATATAAAAATTGGGGCAAAACCCAAAAACACTCAAATTCACACAAGTATATACATATTACCTCCAAATTTGTTCTTGAAACGAGAAGATGTCGTCTGGAAAGCCTCACTCTAGCTTCCAATCCGTTCACTTTCTTAAAAACCTTACCTACACATTATTTCAATTAAAATTATTCACTAATTAGGGAAAATTACTCAAAAATGTCAAAATACACATACCACTTGAACAAGATGACTAGTGGTGGTGGTGGAGGTAGAACACGGTGGCCAGTGCGGTAAAATGGCCGGAAAGAGTGATGGCAGCCGTCAGCAGGAGTAGGAGAGAAAAAAGGGGGAGAAATGAGGCTGTTTTCCCCAACCCGTGAAGGATATAACCTGGACAGTCCTTTCTCGACGACATGTCGTCGAGATTGGTCTGTAATTTTTTATTATTTTAATTAATGGAGTAATAAAAATAGAAAATAATTTTTAATAATACCAATCTCGACTACATGTCGTCGATAAAAGGTAATTTCCAAAATAAAAATAAACAATTATTTCATTGGGCAAAAAGAAAAAGAAAAAAAAATAAAAATAGTCAATCTCGACGACATGTCATCGAAACAAGTGTTGGATGAGCGCCAAAACTTTTCAGCATTTCCTGCTTGACCGTCAACGACGACATGTCGTTGATAATGACTAAAAAATATCAAAAGTTGTATTTTGGCCAGTAACGACGACAAGTCGTCAGCATATCCATACCAATAACGACGACAGTTGTCGTTGGGATTACCCCGACGAAACTGCTTTAAATTCTTGTAGTGTCACTAGGAGATAATCACTATTTTCTGTGAACACCCCGCATAATATGCACATATTAGAGCTAAGGCTATGTGTTGTGGTACCGTGAGAGAGGGGCGTGAGTGCCACGTTGACCACTCACGGGCATGGAACACGAGCGTTGGGCACATTTTTGTTTGTGTTATAGCAGTTGAACGATTAGTTTGACACATATTTATTTTTTTTAAATCAACCCTATAAATATAACTTTTATATTTCACATTCTACTCACTTTCTCACTTTCTACTCTCAAATTTTATATAATCACTCTTTTAAGTTTTTCTTTTAATGGATTCATCTTCGTCGTCGTCGTCTTCGAATTCGTCCGATGCCGATGATATTATCATTAGTAGTGCTATACTCAGTGTCCAATTTATACGTAGTCAAATGGAGAGTTCACTTCTTCTTACAAGAAGAGCTCAAATTAACTAGAATCATGAGACTGCTAACACGCGTCTTATAAATGATTATTTTTCTGAGAATCCAATGTATGGTGATAAACCGTTTAGGTGTCGTTTTCACATGAGTCGACAATTATTATACGAATAGTTGAGGATATGGAGCGAGAGTTTGAAATTGTTTTTCAACAAATGTAAGATTCAAGAGGTAGACGAGGTTTTACCGCTTTACAAAAGTTTACGTCCGCATTTCATCAACTTGTATTCACACTAGCAGTGATTCGTGGGATGAATAGTTGAAGATGTCGGATAAAACCTCGAGAGATAGTCTTTACTATTTTTGTGAAGATATTATTATTTATTTATTGAATTTACTATTAATATTAATTTATTAAAATTTAGAGTTAATTACACGGATGGCCCATGTGGTATGCCCTGATTTCACTTTTGGCCCCTAACTTTGAGAAATTACAAGGATGGTCCGTAGCTTTCCAATTTGTTTCATGTTTGGCCCCCAAAATGGATGGACGTTAAGTTTGACCGTTAAGTTTTTTAAAATAACTACAATACCCTTGGTTTCTAGAAAAAAATAAAATATTACAAAAAGAATAAATGGGATTCACAAAAAAACATAAACATCATCTTTGAACCCCCTCTTTCTTCATGTGGTGGTGGTTGTGGCTTTGGCCTTTTCATATCCAGATATGGTTCAAGAACAGAGGGTTATACCACCCTATACAACTGTACCACAATTTCTAACAATACCCCTCTACGTTTAACGATCATGTTATACCACCATTTTAGCTGAAGAAACGACTGTACCATGATCTTAGACATCGATGATCGATCTTCCAATTTCGTTTCTTCCCGACGACTGTACCAGAACAGAGGGTGTTGTCGGTCGACTTTCCGACCATCAATACATCGAAGCCTTCCATGTTTCGGTTTCTCTCTCACTCACACCCCTCTGTTCGAAAACACACTTGCCAAAAAAAAAACCATTTGCCCCTAAAAAATGAGATCTGATATTCGTTATAAGGACACCACCGCCACCCCTTTTGCTTTCCTCCAAAGAATTTTTGAGAGGAGATGAAGATGAGATCTATGGCGTGTTTTTAAGATCGGTGATGAGTTATTTAGATCTATGGCGAGGAGATAATGGTGGGGATGGTGGGTTACCGATTCAGGTGTGAAGGATACATGGGTGGTGGTCATGTCGTGAGGTGGTGATGAGGTGAGAGATGGCGCTTTGGTGGTGGGTGGTCTAATCGTTGGACGGGAAGGAAGAAGAAAAGGCCAAAAGGGTGTTTTAAGTTTAGTGAGGTGGACCACACCACCAATTTAATATATTATTTTAAATTTCAGTTTTATGTTTTTAATATTGTTTTTAAGAGTGGACCCCAAGAGTACTTAATTAATTATTTTTCTTTTTAAATAGAGGGGCGTCTTAGTAATTTCATATGCACTTAACGATCAAAGTTAACGCCCATCCATTTCGGGCGCCAAACATTGTAACACCTGCCAAAAATGTGGTCCCAATATTTACGAGGTATTATAAGAAATCGACGGGAATTATCGAAACCCTTGAGTTAGAAAAATATAATAAGGATTCTGACCTTTGGAGGGTAGCGGATCGCTACCTAGAGGTTAACGGTACGCTATAAACGCAAGAATTCTGGCTGCCGAAGGGGTGGCAGACCGCTAGCCGCCTAGCTAACGGTCTGTTACGGGTAAACCTTGGCTGGCGGACCGCCAACACCCATGTTAACGGTTTGCTACGCATGTCCTAGGGACCCTCTGCACCAGACACGTGTAGGGCATGCGTCAGCCCTAACAACGCGTGGCAGATGGCGGACCGTCACGGCAGACCCACACGGTCCGCTATGGACGTGTGGCATGTCTGGGTTGCATGGCCGCCACATGGCATGCATGCGGACAAGGGTGGGCAGTATCGGACCGCCAGAGACCTGGCTAGCGGTCCGCTACGGGTCATTTCAGGCCTATAAATAGAGGGGCAATTTCACTTCATTTTCCACACACTCTCGAATTCTCTCTGCCCTCGAGCCTTCTCCGAGCTATCCAGTTATCCCAACTCCCGAGCCGCTCTTCTCGGTTCGACTGACTTTCATTTATTTACCGGACTCAAGCGTTAAAGAGACGAAGGAGCCCGAGGATCTAGTAGAAGTACCAGTTGCGGTACTTGGGCCTTAAGAGTTGATCATAGAAGCCGTGTAGCTCTAAGTTTATTATCTTTCAATCATCCAAACTTCCAAACCAAGGTGAATACTTGTCTACGTCATAAATACTCGTTCATATGGTGAATAAGAGTCTATCAAAACGCTTTATAAGACGTGCTTGTGCTATAGGCAACTTCACACAACAAATTAAAACTATCATGTTTTACAAAATGGGCAAAACACAAGAATTAAATACTTACTCATTTATTCTCGATAAGGGGGTTGAGATAAACCCCTGGGCTGGAATTACCAAGAAGTGTACGTAAACGTTTGATAAAATATATATACTCACTTCAGATTCGGGTATGACTGGAGTGGGGTTGACATGTATGTCGGGTAAAACACTAATGTGCCTAAGGAACTGCGTAACCCCCCGAGTACGTGACCAATGTATTCATATATAAAAACGGAAAGAAGCGATGTGTTCACTAGATTCCAATTGACGAAAGTGTTTAATTAATTCAACTGTTTTGCCATGCTTATGAAATGTTTTGAGGTCAAGAATTATTCCCCAGCACATAGCTGACGTTAAGTTTCAAATGTTTTCAGGAAAATAATCATATGAACTCCGCACACCGGGACCGGCCATGACCTAAGTCCCGGAGACAGTTTTGTTGCATAGCCGGGCCAGGCCACACACCTAGACCCAGTGCAACCCAAAAATATGTTATACAGGTCCGTGCTATGCATAGGAAGAACCTGAGAAAAGACAAGGTTAAGGTGCCCAAAGGATGTTGACTCCCTAGACAGAATACCTCCTTGTAGATTTTACTGACTTTGGTTAGGATTTTGATTTCAAAAATCAAATGTACAAACGATCGGGTTTTATACCCAAGTATTTAAATAAAGAAATATTTTGTCTACACAATGAGATTTCAGTATTTTCAAAACCACCCTTGAGGTTGAGATAATTGATAATAAGATCCTTTGTTAAAAACCATTATTCCGCTGCACAAAACCAAACTCTGAAATCAAAGCAGGTACCGAAGGTGCCAACTGACGTCGCGACCCGGTAACATCCCGTGGGTGCCCGGGGCGGGGTGTGACATTGGTTAGTATCAGAGCCTATGGTTTTAGTGAATTAGATACTTGGAGTTAGTATCTAAGCTTTAACAAGTTTTAAGCAAAGACATGCCTACTAGTGTCGAACATGCAGGTATATACTATGTAAGGAGGGCAAGGATACAATAGCTATTATAACCCTGACGCTATTATTAAACAAGAACCGGTAGAAAATCCTTATGCGCCCATGGAAGTAGGCGGCTTTACATGGTATCATGCTCTACCGAAAGCTCCGATTAAGGAGGAATACGAATCAAATCACCTGAGCCAAATGGGTGGCTCCGACTTCTGTAATTGGAGATGTAAACCGCCGCATCTACCAGTACCACCTCAACTACCGATATATTCTCCTGCCACAAATCAATTCGAGGCAGGGTCTAGCAAGAAATCCACTATGCCCCGAATGAGTCTAAGGGAACCTGTTAAGAAGCTTTCCATCACGGGAGCTGGTCTGTATGAGATATATAAAAATCTAGAAAAATATGAAAGCTTCGAATCCGAAGGATTCCTTCCTATACCTCCAATGGAAGCCTATTCACCACAATCGGCTTGTTATGAACCATTTGCCGATTACCTCAACTACCCAATTGTATCGGGTCCGTACATGAGTAATAACACGGACACCGAAGAAAACTATGCCGACACTAGTTCAATGAATCAAGGAGCTTACTCCGGAAGCTCTGGATCGTACATCGACTATGCAAATCATCCACAATTCTTGGATCCCTATATCCATGATGAATACGATCCTATGGCTAAATTTGAAGCCCCATTTGATGATCCTAACGCAATACCTGAGGACTATAGTCCACGAGCTACCTTGAAACATAGACCTACTCCCGCATACGATAATGTCTACAATGACATAGTCTTAGGACTAAGAGACCCTTCGCCGAAATTTGGATATCCCTCCTCCACGCCGGGATCTCCAATAGAGTGTTTCGATCGGTCACTTCGTGAAACCGATTAAGTCAAGAAGGAGCTTATCTTGACTAGGGGGATATTGATAGAGACCGAGAAGGATCTATCAAAAACCTAAAAGAAGTTAGCTTAGAATGGAATCCTTCATCAAACTTCGTTCGTTTTCTTAGAATGGCAGGGAAAGTAAAAGGATCTAGCTTCGTTCGTAGATATGCACCACCTGGAAATAACGAACGAAACACGAATTCGACCGAATCCCATTCTGAAACCAATTCCGAACACACTAGCAGAACCTTTCAAAATCTAGGGGAAATAGAAACAACCAAGTATTTCTATGAAACCCCAATGAGTTATTACGCCGCACCTACTCTCGAAAGCTATAACCAAACTTACATAAACAATTATAGCTACCAAGAGAAACTACCCGAAACCCTATACGAACACCACTACACTTCGGAAGGTGAGGAAATGGCTGATTCTAACAGAACCTACGGAACTTACCATTCCACAAATCCCACTCCAATCCATACTCCCCGGGTTAACGAAGAAACCACATGAGAAGAAAGGATTGCAGCTATGCAAGCCCGGTTAACTGAATTGGAAAGGATTGAAGCAGAAAAAGACGCCAAGATCGCCGCTCTACAACAAGCATTGATTAGAGCTAGGGGTCGTTAGAATATGTCTTATCTATATTATTTTCAATTACTGTATTATATTTTGAAGTTTGAAATAATAAAAAGTCTTTTATTTCTTTATCAAAAGCATCTTCAAAACTCAATAATTATTATGTCTTTCATTTAGAATGTCGATAAGAACCGGAACCTCCACTAGCACACGTGGAAGAAAGAAGCAACTTTGTGATTCCCTCAGATCTGCTGATATTCAAGGATAAAGTCTTCATTCACTCTCTGAATTGGTGGAATCAATTCAGAGATCAAATCCCCACCAAAATGAACAAATCAAAGATGAGCAATCTCAATACTATCAATCACACCAAATGCATATTTCATGATGATTATCTTCATTAATCAAGTAATGTAATCAAGTATTAACAGCAGAAACACACAAAGATCCTTTTGATTAAATTGTAAAATTCACAGTACAAAAAGAGAAAGTTACTTGAAATACAAAAGACACAATTATTTATACTCTAGAGTTTTCGATCGAAATCTGCTTGATGGAAAAATGTTTTCGACCGAAAACATTTTCCGACCGAAAACATAAAGTTTTGACTGAAAACTCTGAAGTTATACTTCTAAGACCTAATTGATTTCTATGGACTATTAGGTTCCAACAATCTCCCCCTAGTCCACAGAACATCAATTCTTCAAAAGTTGTCTTTTGCATGCTTAGTTTTGACTTTAACACGTAGATTCTTAGTATCCAGAGCAGTAAGTCTCTTCTTGATCACTTCGGCTTCATGTCTTCTTGACAAACATCGAGCCACGACTCTCATATACAACTTTGCTTCAGTTTTAATCTTCATGCTCATATCACATCTAATAGGATTCTTGTACAAAATCTTTAGATCATCATCAGAAAAGCTAAACAAATCCACTGGATCAAAAACTCTGACTTCTGGTAAATGATCCTGTATAATCACAGCTTCATGTGTTTTGCTATCATACAACCACTTCTTGAAGCTTTTAATGAATATTTCTTTACGTGCTGGAATGTAAACAGTTGAAACTGTATCAGCATGCTTCACAATGTATCTAAACCTTCTTTTGCCGTCTTTATCATTTATTTTCAACTTTATGCATTCAGGCACCTGTGGTTTGAACTTTTCAAATTTAGCTTTTCCACACTCTCTCTGTAAAAATTCTTCAAAATTAGCAGCAAATGAATTGTTCGATGGATTGATCATCTTTAGGTGACCTAGCTCTCGAATATCCCAGTATGGCAATGTGTTTAACTTTTAACTTCTGCATGCAGCAAATGAATTGTTCAAGTTCTTTTCTTTTCTTTGATGGGGTTGTTGCTGTGGCAATTAACCGTTCATCATTAATTTCTAACACTTCAGTGTTCACACTTAAGACATCGTCAGCTTCAACAATAAATTCTTCTGTGTGACTCAGTAATGGTTCAGTAACTTCTTCATTTACTTCAGAAACTCTGTTTTCTTCAAAAATTATATCATGTTCTTCAACTTGAACTTGACCTTCCTGTTGAATAACATTTACTTGACCACCACCATGACCTTGATCATTATCATTTCCCTGATCATTATTCTGCACTTGGTCAGTTTCATCATTGTCACTATTAACTCCATCTTCTATATCTTCTGCCATTAAGTCATTGATATCATCTTCAATAGTAAAATCTGGATCAGGATTTTCTTCAAGCATATTAGGAAATAGTAGGGTCACAGTACCACTAAATTTGCTTGTCTTCCTCACATTATTCATGCTGCTGAAGATTACTTCTTTCATTGAATCCAAAGGCAGTTCAACACCATCGTTTTCCAGTTTCGACAACAGTGTATTAATAATCATTTGTACAAATCTTGGGTACATTAGAAACTTGTAGTTTTGCCTTGGTCCCATGAAGTTACTAATCATTGTCTCGAATATCATTCTTGAAAAATTGAATCTTCTTTGAGTCCAGACACACCAACGCTCTGCTGAATACTTCACCTATTTGATCAAAATCAGATGTTCTGGGACTCATGCAATGAATTAATACATGGACAAGGTATCTCCATTGTTTTGCAAACATAGTTTTGGTCACCTGTCTTCTTAGAAACGTTCCTTCATATCCCATACTTAGAATTATCCCTAAGATTGCAATGTGATTGATTTTGTAAGGAAAATCAGCTACGTCTCTGAAGTTCAGCACCTCTCTAATCACTTGCTCAGTTACTTTAATCTTGTTTCCTCCCACAGATCTTTCAATCCAGATTTCTTTATTCACATTCTTATACTTCACGTTGTCCCAAAACTCTCTAATATGTTTTTCAAATACACGAACTTGTGTAGATATTGCAGTATTAATTCTTGACTTGGTTAGAAATTGCACAATTTCTTCATAACCCCGTGCTTTCTTTGTACTCGTTGTTAAACATACACAGATGTTGTGCTTAGGCTCAAATTTTAATCTGTTCATGTCTATAACAAGAAACAACAAGTTAGACAATTTCTGAAAAAATCTTTTAACTTTTGACATTTCGATCGAAAACCTCATTATATATACAACTTTTTTCGATCGAAAACACAAAACCATTTCTGAAAATTACCTTGAACATTTTGATCGAAAACTCTTCAGAATTTTACCTTTTCGATCGAAAACTGCTAGTACTTTACTTTTTCGATTAAAACAAACATTTGAATTTTATCATTACAACTTTTCGATCAAAAACTTTCATTTACAGAAAAGAAACTAAACATTTTCTTTTCGATAAAAAACTAATGAACCAAAAACCACTTCTTTTCAATCAAAAACTTTCAATAATAAATCAATTAACTTTTCGATCGAAAACACTTTTCGATCTATTCAAATTATTTTTCGATCCATTCATCTAAGATTTCGGGCAATTCAAATATTCAAAAATTCAAACGTAAACTAAGGCTTTGGATCTAACCTATCAACCTCTATGATTCACGAGAACATACCTGGATGATCGAAAAACACTGAGAATCTAGATGACTACGAAAGTTCAACACTTGTAAAACACGATGAATTTTGAAGCAATACGGTCTCGAGAAAATACGAGTAGGAAAAATCCTTTCAATCGAAAAATTTGAATATAGACTTTTCAAATCTTGATCGAAAACTTCAGTCATGACTTTTCGATTGAAAACTGTTTCAGATGATATATTTTCGGTCAAGAGATTTCGACCGAAAATTCCAAATATGATAAATTTTGAAAATTTTCAAACTAATCTTCTTTTTTTATATTTTTTTATTTATTTAAGTCTATTTTGACATCATTAAGACCTGTTCCAGAACTTTATTTTTCACACACACACAAAACAAACAAAACAAAAAACTTTAAACATAAAATCCAGATCATAACAAATTTATTCACAGATATTTTCTTTTGATGAACTGAAATGACATAGGATCATAAATGTATATTGTCTTAACTACACTGCATATCAAATCAGGATCTAAACAGTTCAACCTTGATTGTCAGTATTGTTATCCACATAAACTCATGCATCACGTTTCAGCAAATACTGTGTGACATTTAAGGTTATATTAATCAATACAGTGTGTACCCCACAATCGAGATGGAATGAACTTAGTATTAATACAAAATTTCACTAGATCATGATCCAGTCTTCAACATGAAGGTAGCGTTCTTAGCACAGGAAAAATAATCCAAGTGGATTTGATTGGAATCATATTGATTCAGAATCATTTTGATTCATTGTCTTGGTTTCTGAGATAGTACATAATCATATTGATTCATATGAGATGTGAAGAATCATGAATGATTCGGGTATGTGGATATCCATAAGATATTGGATATGTCAATTGAAATCACGAATAATTCAAAGGGCGAAACAGACCGACTTCCTGGTTTCCATCCGAGATTTTCACCAGAACCATCAGCTGTATGAAGGTGTTTAACTCTAAATCATATATTTGACGTATATAGTCAATAGAGCAAACAAATTGTGCTAAGAACTCATCAAGATCCTGGTCTCATGGTATGACTAGATTCACTTTGCATTCGAATGATGAAAGTACCGATATTCGATGTGGGTATAACACACAGATTGCGATTTAGTTAATCACACAAATATCATCTAATTTACATATGCAGAGCCTACCAGCATATCAAAAATTATAACCGATGTCACCATCATATCCAATTCATGCATAAGCTCAGCACACACTTGTACTAGCATTTTCTATATATACATCATTCAGACACACAAATTTTCTTTTTCTTTTATTCTCCCCCTAAAATTGTGATGTGACTTTATTTACTAATTATATAACTTTTGAGAACAAACATTCATTAAGCTAACATACATATAAAGCGTACACAACACTATTTTAACACTTAAAAGAAAATCTTTTTGAGGAACATATTTCTAAGGTCTTTCAGTTTAAAAATGGACTATTTATTATTATAAAAAAACTTCTTTTTTAAATTTATTTATTTATTTATTTTTAAAAAGAAATCATCCCCAACATCTCAACCAAAGAGTTAAACCGATCCGTTGAAAAAGCTTTTGTAAAAATATCGGCTTTTTGCTCTAAGGTATTGACATTGACCACTTTAATCAGCCCATTCTCAAAACAGTCACGAATGAAATGTAATCTGATCGCAATGTGCTTTGTTTTGGAATGCTGAATGGGATTTTTTACTATTCCGAGCACTGCCTCGTTGTCACAATAAATCAGAGTTTCCAAGAAATTTACTCCAAAATCTAGCATTTGATGTTGAATCCAGATAAAACTCGAGGAAGCAGTATACTCAGCTTCAGCAGTTGATGTGGATACATTCGTTTGTTTCTTACACTACCAAGACACCAGTTTCTCCCCCAAAAATTGACTTCCATCTGAAGTTGACTTCATGTCCAAATTACAACCTCCATAATCGCTGTCAGTGTAAGCAAAGAAATTAAATTCAGAATCAGAAGGATACCATAAACCTAAATTTACTCGACCCTTAAGATATCGGAAAATTCATTTAACAGCTGATTCATGAGATTCTTTTGGAGCTGCCTGATATCTGGTACAAGAGCAAACAACAAACATGATATCTAGTCGACTTGCAGTCAAATACATCAACCAGCCAATCATTGACATGTACATCTTTTGATTTACTTCAACTCTAGACACATCGACAGTTAAAGGTTTATGAGGAGCAATTGGTGTTGAAGCTGATT
This sequence comes from Smallanthus sonchifolius, assembly GCA_023525975.1. Lineage (NCBI taxonomy): Eukaryota > Viridiplantae > Streptophyta > Magnoliopsida > Asterales > Asteraceae > Smallanthus > Smallanthus sonchifolius. Next base: position 46,078,134 of record CM042023.1, read on the forward strand.
TGCAATCAGTCATTTTGAATTTTGTAAGAATATCTTTCACATATTTGGCCTGATGAATAAGAATTCCTGATTCAGACTGCTCAACTTGTAACCCCAGAAAGAACTGCATTTTTCCCATCAAGCTCACTTCAAACTTTAAATTCATAACTTGTTCAAATTCTTTGTAAAGAGCTTCATTTGTTGATCCATAGATAATGTCATCGACATAAACTTGTACAATTAATAAATCAGCATCATATTTTTTCAGGAATAAGGTCTTGTCAATTGTTCCACGAATGAAGCCATTTGATGTAAGATGTATTGACAAGGTTTCATACCCTGCACGAGGCGCTTGATGTAACCCGTACAGTGCTTTATCAAGCTTGAAATAGATGAGCTGGATCTTCAAAACCTGGTGGTTGATTCACGTAAACTTCTTCCTTTACCACCCCATATAGAAAAGCTGTTTTTACATCCATTTGATATACAGTAAATTTCTTGTACGATGCGTAAGTCAAAAAGATTCGTATGGCTTCAATTCGTGCAACAGGAGCAAAGACATCATCATAATCTAGTCCTTCCTCTTGATAAAAACCTTGTACAACCAAACGAGTTTTGTTCCGAACTACAATCCCACGATCATCCTTTTTGTGTCTGAAGACCCACTTCGTTCCAATTGGATATTTTCCCTCAGGTAAATCCACAAGATGCCACACATTTAACTTCTTAAACTGAAGCAATTCTTCTTGCATAGCTTCAATCCAACTTGGATCTTGTAAAGCAACAATAACATTCTTTGGTTCCTCTTGAGATAAGAAACAAGAGTACAAACAAACATTTATATTTTCAATTTGACTTCTTGTCTTTACTCCATCCTCAAGAGATCCAATAATATTCTCAACTGGATGAGCAGAATTGATTTGATGATTTTGAATATGCTCAACTTCCACAGATTCTGGCATGTTTGTATAATTCAACTCTTGTAATTGATCATTTGAATCTTCAACACTAGAAGAACTTGTTTGAATTACATCCTCAGTGTGAGCATTTACAGGATCCAACTGAACTTCATTAACTGCTGGTTCATCATTTGTACTTGGAATTTCTTGTACATCAGAATCAACATTAGTGACAGAGTTATCAACAAGATCTTCTTGTGTTTGAGTTGATGTAGTAACATTCTCAGACATCTCATTTTGAATCATCAAATTCTGTGGTCCAACCAAAAACTTTCCAACAAATAGATCACTATTTGTAGAAGACTCAATTACAGTACCCGAAGTACTTGCTTCATTAGAATCCATTTGAAGTTGTTGATCAAAAGTTTTAAAGATTACTTCAGCATCAAAGAACCAGTCAAGTCCATTTTGATCTGTAGAAGTATTTAGTTCTTGCCACTCCACTTAAAACGATTGTTGAACAATTTTGGTTCTTTTGTTGTACACTCTATAAGCTTTCTGATATGAAGATTAACCCAAAAAATAGCATTCATCACCGACAGCTGCAAATTTTGGCAATGAATCTTGTGTATTCAACAATGTACAAGAACAACCAAATGCTCTAAAGAACTTGATATATGGCTTTCGTTTATAGAATAGTTCATACGAAGTCTTTGTAAGTTGCTTCACCATAAGAATTCTGTTTAAAACATAACATGCAGTGTTTACTGCTTCAGCCCAGAAGATAATGGGCAACTTGGAATCGACAAGCATTGTTCGAGCAGCTTCTATTAAAGTTCTGTTCTTCCTTTCAGCTACTCCATTCTGTTGTGGTGTTCTTGCAGCACTATACTGATGTGTTATTCCTTTTTCTGCACAAAGTGAACTTATCAGTTTATTTTTAAATTCTGTTCCATTGTCACTGCGAATGATTGAAACTTTGCTATCACAGATATTTTCTATTCGTTTGACAAAATCAATAATTGTTTCAGATGTTTCATCCTTTGTTGCAAGGAAAAACACTCATGAAAATCTTGAAAAATCATCTTTGATAACAAGACAATATGACTTTTTCGCAATGCTTTTAACTCGAACTGGACCAAACAAATCCATATGAATAAGAAATAAAGGTCTAGTAAAAGTTGTTAGGGTTTTTCTTGGACGGGACTTTTTATGTTGTTTTCCCTTTGCACATGACATGCAATTTTCTTCAATTATGAACTCTTTCTTTGGCAATCCTCGCACCAAATCTTTATGCACCAAGTTATTCATGTTCTTTAAATTCACATGACCCATTCGTCGATGCCACAAATAAGATTCTGAACCAGTTGCCTTTGATAATAAACATGAAACATTTGTTGGTGTAGTATGATCATTCATGTCAACCACATATGTGTTGAATTTCCTTAGAGCACGCATCAGAATCATTTCTTCTGGAATAACCAATCCAGGCTTTAAGAACAAGCATTCCTTTGCAGTAAAATGAACTGGTATGCCTTTATCACAAACTTGAGAAACACTTAGTAAATTGAATTCCAATTGAGACACAAAATTTACTTTTTTCTAATGTTATGAGTTCATTCGACATTGTTCTTTGACCAGTTATTTTTCCTCCCTTTTTATCTCCAGCAAATACAACAAAACCTCCATCAAAAGTTCGAAAATTTTCCAGAATTTTTCTTTGTCCAGTCATGTGCCTTGAGCAACCGCTATCAACATGCCAAACATTATTAATAGTCCTCCCGGTTAAACTCTGCACATTCAAGACAAAATTAATGATAAACAGGTACCCAAATCATCTTTGACCCTGGTTGACTTTTACCTTTTACAGTCTTAACATCTTGTTCTTTCAATTTTATCAATTTTATATTTTTCTTTATTCCAACCATATGTGAAGATTGTTCATTTTTAACTTTCCAAACATAGCCAACATTTTTCGCATATTTCATAGTAATTTTTTCTTTAGCAAAATAGATTGGTTGGTTAAATTTCTTCACATATTGTGAACCTTTTGGGACACGTTTATTCCCAAACTTTGATAGTACATAATCACGGCAAACATTAGGATATAAAGCATGACAATTTCTGGAAAGCAAGTAATCATGACTGTATCTTTGTATCACTCCGGACTCTGACACACTGTCGTTCTCAGACGCTCGCTTGAAATGCCGAATAACGTTGCTTTTAACTTTCGCTTTGTTCTTTATGAACCTTGACTCATTAGAGTTGTGTTTGCAATTTATCACAAAATGACCAACCTGACCACACACAAAGTAATTGTAGCTCTTAGGCTTTGACTTTGACTTTGACTTTGAATTTGAACACTCGCCTACTTCACTCTTTAGGCCACAACTTTTCTTTCTTAATTGGTCTTTGACATCAATGGTTTTTCCTTTGACACACCAAGACTTTCTTTGGACATTTGTTGGTACACTCACTTTAACTTTGACAACTTTATTGTTCTCTGTCTCACTTGTAAGAATATGATTCTATGGTGCTATGACATTATTTTTCTTTGGTCTCTCACTTGACAAATCATACTCTTGAATCAGAGGATTTCTAAACTCATCTAAGACCACATCACCAATTAGACTAGAGAGTTTATTAAGTGGGACATAATCTCTAGCTGTATGCACCACTTTATCAAAGAAAGTAGATGTTGATGACACTTCAGACACAAAATCAAACTCAACACAACCGTTAGTAGAACATGCCCAAACATAAGAAATATCATAATCAGAAGCATTAATATTTTTTGCATCAGCATTTAAACTAGAAATTGAAACAAATTTATCTAGATTACAGTCAACATCTAGATACTGTTTACAGTCCCTAATAAACTCCCTATTGCACTGTTTATTGAAAGCTGAAAAACTTTTCACTCCATCAAGTTCATTTTCATCATCAACACACCCTGATTTTATATCTGCACTAATATACATATCATGAAAGTTAGAGATTCCCTCAGATATGCTGATATTCAAGGATAAAGTCTTCAATCACTCTCTGAATTGGCGGAATCAATTCAGAGATCAAATCCAAACCAAAATGAACAATCAAAGATGAGCAATCTCAATACTATCAATCACACCAAATGCATATTTCATGATGATTATCTCCATTAATCAAGTAATGTAATCAAGTATTAATAGCAGAAACACACAAAGATCCTTTTGATTAAATTATAAAATTCACAGTACAAAATGAGAAAGTTAGAATTTCCGACATTCATCAACTCATTCGATTCATGCGGTTCAGGAAAAGGTATAAAATTCTCAGGATGTGGAACCTTGTTGTAACCCAACCCGTCTTTGATATAAATAGTTCTTTGTTTGCTCACTCATTCATCAAAGACATTTTGTTGCATCTTCCACTTTGAATCAATTACCCTTTCTTTTATTAAATCAGTTTCAGATTTGATAAGTTTTTTTGAAAGATCTTTGATTAAAACGTCCTTTTATCCAAATATTCTTTAAATGTTACATTATCTTTCAATAATGCTTTAATTTTTCTTGTAAAATTTACTTCACTTTGTTTCAATTCTTTGTTTACTCTTTTTAGTTTATCATTTTCAGCAATCAGAAACGTGTTTGCAGCATGATAGTTATGCATTCGATCTACACACAATGAGGAACATATATCAAATTTATTTTAAAAATTTACCTCATTCTCAGATGAAGTTTCATCAGAAACAGCAGCTTTGCCCTTTTCTTTAGAATCAGTTTTGAGCACACAGTCACTAGCAATATCAGCTGGTTTCATTGAATATTCAACTTCAGCCATCATGGCTTCATCCATTTCATCCTCAGCATCTTTAATCTCATCCTCCCATTCACAATTACTCAGCTGTTTGGACATGAGTGCAGTTGGAGCCCTCTTTGACTTATCAGATTCATCAATCATTTCCACCAGCTTAACCCCGCTTCCCTCAACATTCTTTTTCTTTTCGTTGGTACACTCACGAGCGAAGTGACCAAGCTGTTGACAGTTGTAGCACCTGAGTTTAGCTTTGTCAAAACCAACCTTTTTACCAAATTGCAACTTATCCTTCCCGACCTTCTGCAAATACCTTTTAGCCTTACAGCTATCATGGCCATCTGCCATTGCATGTCCATATATTCCAAGTCATCAGGATTAATCTAAACAAGATCTTCTACATCATGCATGGCAGGTTGTAACTTTCCTGTCACCAGTGCATCATAGCTGCTCATAAAAGCTCCAAACAAAGCAATCTGATCTTCACGGATTTGTTCAGATGACTTGACTTTTTCACAAGAGGAGTGTTCACAACAACCTTTGTTTTTCTCAGGTTTTGTTCCACTATTTCCTTCACTACTTCCAGAAAATAATGCTGCATTTGTTGAACTTGAGTTATTTTATTTATCTTTGTTGTTCAGTTCTCTCTTCTTTGCATCCAATTCATAAGACTCGAGTAAACATATAATATCATCAAGTGTTTTACTCTTCAGATCTGGAGTTGTGTTCTTGATTAGCATACAAGGTATGCTCCAGCAATCTGGCAGTGAGTCTAACAACTTCTTTCCTAGTTCATACTCTTCAAATTTTACTCCCATTTTTCTTAACCCGTTGATCATGGTTGTAAACCTAGTCACCTGGTCACTGAGAGTATCATTCTTTTTATAACTAAACATGTTATATTGCTTCAGTAGAAGATCGGTTCTGCTTTCCTGAAGAGCTGCATTACCTTCAAATCTTAAGCACAAAGCGTTTCACAGACCCTGAGCAGTTTCATGTTGCTCAAAATTCAAATACAACTCAGTCGAAAGTGCTAGAAAAATAGAACCCAATGCTCTGTTGTCCCTTTCGATTAACTTCTTATCTTCCTCTGAATAAAGATCAGGATTAGCAATCAGAACTAACCCATCAACATTTGCAGTCTTAGGAATGTGAGGACCTTTTACAATTGATTCCCAAAGTGTGTATTCAGTAAACTTGAAATAAGCCTTCATTATTATCTTCCAATTTAAAAATTCTGATATTGATTTCAGCATCGGTGGTGATTTCCCAATAACCCTCTCAGTATCGTATACCTTTCTAGCCATTCTTTACTTGTAATTTGAAACTTGGTCTAAATCAGAAAAATTTCCAACTTATAACTTTTCGGTCAAAAACTTAGTACAATACTTTTAGATCGAAAAGTCAGAATATTTCGAACAGATGAAATTTCGGACAATACATTTCAAACGAAATCCTTTTCGATTTCTTCAAACAGAGTTTTCGGCTACTTCAAACAAACTTTTCGGACAATTCAACAGAAGAACACTTGAATTGACCAAAAACTTTCTGTGATGATCCGAGTAAAGAATCAAGTCTTCAAACTTGATGCAAACTTCATCTCCATCAAAACTAGCTTCAAATCAGCAACAATGGCACCCAAATTACTTCAATTTGATCAGATTTGACTTAAAATCTTCTTTAATACCAAGAGCTATTAACCAACAGCTCTGATACCACTTGTGATTCCCTCAGATTTGCTGATATTCATGGATAAAGTCTTCAATCACTCTCTAAATTGGCGGAATCAATTCAGAGATCAAATCCACACCAAAATGAACAAATCAAAGATGAGCAATCTCAATACTATCAATCACACCAAATGCATATTTCATGATGATTATCTTCGTTAATCAAGTAATGTAATCAAGTATTAACAGCAGAAACACACAAAGATCCTTTTGATTATATTGTAAAATTCACAGTACAAAATGAGAAAGTTACTTGAAATACAAAAGACACAATTATTTATACTAGAGAGTTTTCGATCGAAATATTCTTGATCAAAAAATGTTTTCGACCGAAAACTTTTTCCGACCGAAAACTCTGAAGTTATACTTCTAAAACCTAATTGATTTCTATAGACTATTTAGTTCTAACAAAGTTGAAACTCCCCAAGAGAAAGAGGCTCAGACTACTGAAATGCATAAACTCATTAATAAAGGGACTGAGGATGCAATTTCTACTATTCTTGAGGCGTTCGAGAAGGCACAGGCTGCTAAAGCCGAGACCGAAGCCAAAAAGAAGGGCAAGGAACCTTCACATCATAACTCTGAGCACAACGAGTCAAATCACACTGTTTCTATGAGGAAGGATTCTGCTAAGACTCACACTCACCACAGCTCAAAAACCAAGAGGACCCGAAACGAGGAACACTATTCCTCAAGTGACAGTTACAAACCGCATCACAAAAAGAACAAACACATGGGTTGCTCTTACAAGGATTTTCGAGCTTGTAAACCATATGACTTCCTTGGGAGGGAAGGCGGAGTAGCCACACTCCAATGGATCGAGAAAACTGAGTCGGTCCTGGCCATAAGTAAATGTGTCGAAGAGGACAAGGTCCTCTATGCTTCTAATCTCTTCAAGAACTTTTCTCTCGAATGGTGGAACGTGCTAGGATCCGCCAAGGGAAGGAAAATAGCATATCAAATGAGTTGGAACTCATTGAAGGACATAGTCAAAAGAAAATTATGCCCGATCAATAAGGTCGAGCAGATAGAGACCAAGTTCCTAAACCTAAGGATGGTTGGCTCTAACCACCCGGACTACATGACCAAGATGCTAGAATATGCACGACTAGTGCCATATCTAGCCACACCTGAATCAAATCACATTAAGAGATATATCTATGGATTGGTCGGTGAGATCTGAGATATGGTAAAGGTTTCAAAACCTAAAACCATCGATGATGATATGGATTTGGGTGCCCAATTCATGGACGGAATGGTCCGAACATTGGGAGAAAACAAAAAGAAGGAAACCTCCAAACCTGACCATAGGAAGAACAACAAATCCTTTCCTCAGAGAGAAGGACAATCCAGTTTTCCCATATGCAAAACCTGCAAGAAGGAACATCAGGGGAAATATCGACATCACACCCCAACGACATGCCCTGACTGCAAAGGCGCTAGTCATCACACTAACCAATGCCCGTGAAGGAAAGCAGTCACATGCTACAATTGTGGGGAAACTGGGCACTTCAAAAAAGAGTGCCCAAAACCAAAAGCTGCCAGTGATGTAAGAACCAAACCTACCACTGAGACCAAAAAGAACGCCCGAGCATTCCACTTGAATGTAAAAGAGACTGACAAAATAACCGATGTCATATACGGTAATTTTCTAATCGATAATGCTTATGCTAAGATGCTATTTGACTCTGGGGAAACCCAAAGTTTCATAGTTCATAAATTTTGTAAACCAGTTAATAAGCCATTAGCTAAGTGACAGCGTTTTTTTAGTGTATAAAATATATTCTATTTAGAGTTACACAAAATCAGGTTTTAAATTTATAAATTAAAATAATAAATACTTCAACTAAACACACACACAATAGGCAAGTGTACGTATCGTAGCGTAGTATAGTCTGGGTAAGAACCAAGTATCAAACCATGATATGGATACGGATCCCGTACTCAACCCTTGCTATTATCTGGCTAGGATAGTAAGTTGCGAAAAGGGGTTTTGCTTAAAGGAAAATAAAAAGGATAAGAAATGTAATTAGAAATATTATCTCATTTAAGGTGTTACTCCGTTTGTTATCACTTGTTAATTAACGTTATATTTAAATTAAAGCTGGTCATAGTTACTAGTAGTAACCCTTTCGATGGGGGAGCTAGTATTTCATAAAGGAACAGTGGATACGGGCGGGCAACTGTTCCTAATGAATCTCGGGACCCTAAACGGGGTCTCAAGTCCGCTGGCTATCCCGTGATTCATTATTCGGACTAAAATTATCATTTGACTGACGTACGTCATGTCTTATAACTTCTTTCGATAAGTCGGAATGCACAACTTCCTCCAAAGGATATAACACCTGCTAAAATTACGATCTCAATTTCTGCCCGAAACTTATAAGAAATAACGAGAGTTAACGGAAACAAAAAAGTCAGAAAATAAATTAAGAAATAATAATTATATATATATATATATATATATATTGAATTCATACTTTCCTAGAAACTATCATGTAAGGAAGGTAGTGGGAAGGTGCACATGAAATGATAGGAAGGTGATAGGAAGGTGCACATGACATGTAAGGAAGATAGTAGGAAGGTGCACCAACATGTGAGGAAGGTGATAGGAAGGTGACATTTGGTGAACAAACTTCCCTATAAATAGAACTTAAGATTTCTCCTTAGTTCTCATTCCAAACATTCTCCCAATTCAAAGACAGGTTCGTCTTTATATTTCCAAGTTTAAGTATGTATTTTAGTGGGGCTTAGAGTTATAGCAGGGTAGGCATTAGGTGAGATAACCCTGGTCTAGGCATGGACTGATCACCCCTGTCTAAACTAGGTAGTGTTATCCAAAGCTAACCACAGTTATGACTAGATAATTCCCCATCATTCGTTAGGCCTCCGCCTAAGATTTATTTCAGTCTTGAATAGGGATAAAGTTTTGACCAGTCATAATGACGCCCGAACTAAGCAAAAGAAATATGAAGGGTTTGATTATGGTTCCAATTATGCTAAAGATGAAACCACAAGGGTTAGAATTACATAATCTTAGAAGATAGAAAAATTTATTAAAGAATTCTAGAAGATAGGGGACGTCGGACCGACATACGCTGAGATATCGGTCCGATATGGGAATACAATGGATGTCGGACCGACATATGATTAGATATTAGTCAGATATGGGAGAACCACGGATGTTGGACCGACAAGTGCTTGGCCAATGGTCCGAAACGCAAATCCCTAACACCCTCTACACCAGACACGTGTCGTGACACGTGCAGGGTATGCGTCAGCATGCTGGACGCGTGGACAGATGTCAGACCACAATGGCATGCCCACACTGTCCACTATGGACGTGTGGCACGTCTGAATTGTATGGCCACCACGTGGCGTGCATGCGAGAGAAGTGGCGATAGCGGACCGACATCGCCTTGGATAACGGTCCGCTATGGGGTCAATTCAGGCCTATAAATAGAGAGCTTAAGGTTTTCATTTTCCACACACTCACAACAACCTCTTTAGAATCTCCTCTGCCCTCGAGCATTTCCCAAGCCCTCCAGCTGTCCCGAATTCCGATCCGCTCTTCCCTGTTCGACTGACGTTCGCTTATTAACCGGACTCGAGCGTTTAATAGCCGAAGAACCCGAGGAACTCATAGAAGTGAAAGTTAAGGTGCTTGAGCCCTAAGAGTCAACTCTAAGATCTACTTAGCACTAAGATTATTATCCTTCGACCTCCGACTTCAAACTAAAGGTGAATACTCGTCTTTGTCAAAAATGCTCGTTCTCATGGCGAGAGTGAGCTTTTACAAAAACGATTTGTAAAGACGTGCATGGCTTGTAAGCTATCATCACGCAAATAAGACGTGTTGGTGCTTTCGGCACCTTCACGCAAATGATCAAACGATTTATGATTCCAAAAAGGGCAAAACACGATAATTAAATATTTACTCATACTAATCCCAGAATCAGGGGTTCTACCACTGGGGAATGTTGATACCCAAGAAGTGTACGTAAAGTTTGATCAAATATTTATACTCGCTCCGGATCCAGTTGGGCCGGGCGGGGTTGGCTTGTATGTCGGGTGATGCGTAAAACGCAGTTGTGCCAGTTCGGCCGCGTGGCCCCGAGTGCTTGTCCAATGTATACAATTGGATGAAATCCAAGGAAGTGATATATGATCACTAGAATCCTCCAATGATGAAATGTTTAGCTGTTTAATTAAACTGTTTTGCCATGCTTATGAAAATGATTTGAGGTCATAAAGTATTCACCAGCATGTAGCTGACGTTCATTTTCAAATGTTTTTCAGGAAAATAATGAAATGACCTTATAGTACCGGGACCGGCTACGGCCTAAGTCCCGATGATAGTTTTGTTGCATAATCCGGGTCAGGCCACACTCCTGGACCCAGTGCAACCCAAAAATGTGTAATACAAGTTCGTGCGTGGCACAGGAAAGAACCTGAGAAAAGATAAGGTTAAGGTTCCCAAAGGATGTCGACTTCTTACGTAGAATACCTCCTTGTAGATTTTACTGACTTTGGTCAGGGTTTTGATTTCAAAAATCAAATGTACAAATGATCGGCTTTTATACCCAAGTATTTAAATAAAGAAATCTTTTGTCTACATGATAAGATTCCAGCATTTACAAAACCAACCCTTGAGGTTGAGAATCGTTAAAAAGATCCTGTTTAAAACCACTATTCCGCAGCACAAAACCAAACTCTGAAATCAAAGCAAGTACCGAAGGTGCCAACTGACGTCGCAGCCCGGTAACGTCCCGGTAGTGCCCGGGGTGGGGTGTGACATTGGTTGGTATCAGAGCCTGAGGTTTTAGTTTGATACTTGAGATAGTATCTAGGCTCTATCCTTGATGATACCCAAGTTTTAGTTAGATACCTGGTTTAGTATCTAAGCTTTAACCAGATTGTGAAAGAATGCCTACTAAGATGAAAGTAGGTAGATACTTATACATAGATGCTTGCATCTATGACTGATAGTATTAGAAATTGAAAATTTCTGGAGGTGGTAGTTACTACACTAGAAGAAAGTCCATACGGAACTAGGGCGATACCAATTAACATTCCTAATGATGATCCAAATACGACCGGATGGAATATTCCCTCCTTGGAAAACATAATACAAGATGTTTGTACACAAGGATGCGGATCCAAGTGCTCTGGGCACAACAAAGATTCGGATTTGAGTAACTGGCGAATAGATACTCCTCCACCGAGGGTAAGTGAAGTAAATCAGGCTGGAGCCAGTGAAGGCTACGCAGCTAAGAATATGGGTGGTATGGTCATCAGAGACAATATCCATGCCCTCAGCTGAAGGGAAGGAGGAAATAGATCGGAATTTACCTCAGGTTGGAGAGGACTCCGATGAAGAAGCCACGTTACTACTTTGATCCAAATATGATTCCGGTTTCTAAAAATCTGGAGGAATATATTCCTGATAAATCTGACTCTCCTCCTGTACTTCAAAATCTGTATATTCCCTAAGTCGGGAAATTCTATGGATTATGATCCATGTGAAGTTTATCTAAATAAACGTTCCTTCTTTGGAACCATCCAATCCGTACCAAAGTGTACAATGATGTGGTGATGGAGATTAAAAGATCCTCATCCATAATATGATTATCCTTCAATCTATCCTAGCTCATGTCTTGACCGTGCCTTACGGTAGACAGATGAGGAGAAATAGGATCTGACAAAAGAAATGAAAAGGAGAAAAACATTGGAGAAACGACTCCGGAAGTATGGGGAAAGGAAGGGACTATGAAAGGAGACGATGAGAGACTAACTTCACTTATTCTAAAGCCTTTCCGCTTCCAATGAATACTTTGTATTCCTTCCCTATAAACAAGAACATTTTCTTATAAAATGCCCAGAAAAGGCAAAAGGCCGAGTTTTATTCGGAGATCGGCAAGTAACAAATGAAACCGGTAATGAACCCGATATAGATATAGAAAGTACCGGAAGGACTTTTAGAAATCTCGAAGGAATTAGAAACTTCAAAAAGATCTATATACACCTTCCGTGAGCTTTCATTTAAACCTTATGGTTGGAAGCCATAACCATACCTATGTAAACCCTTATGTGGGTTTACTAGAAGTTCCTCACGAGAGTGTTCATATCCTCGAAGGAAAAGAAAGGGGCGGATTCAAATAGGCCCTATGTACCTTATCATCTGTAAGGATCAATCAGTATTTCTACTCCTCGTGTTAAAACACTGGAGAAGAATGAAGGATTAGAGTAATCCTTAAAACAAACGGTGATGATATATCAAGGAATCTTATAAGGATGACTTGTGTAAGCAAATTAGAATTTAGTCATCCAAGAATCATGAACTGATGAAAAAGTTATGTGCTTAAGAAATGTAAGAAATGAAAGTATATACTTTAAGGAAATAACGACCTTAAGAATTGTTGTTAAGGTGGACTGAACAAGTAAACTTAAAGAAAGCTTTCAAAAGAAGAAAGGCTTGACCAATTAGTCAGAGGAAATAATGATTCCTAAGAATAAATAACCTGGAAACCGATTACGGGCAGTTATAAAGGATTCTGGAAGATACGCTCCGAACCCATGTAATAAACCTTGAAAGGAGGTAGAAGTAAGGCAAGACCATTTGGACTATTGTACAATAAGAACTACAAGAACACCTACGAGTTAAATCATAAATCAGAGAGAAACTACATCTCGGAATATAAGAAATATGGGAAATTGTCAAGTTGGTTTTTATGAATCCAAGAAAAGGATTGGGATTAGCAAAAGGATCATACTGATGAGAGGAAAGATCCATTGAAAATATACGTCAAGGATAAGACGTTATTAAAGGTATCACCTTTAAAAGGTGTAGTTCAAAATTTGAAGGGAAAATAAGCTAACTCCATATGTAGGACTAAGTAAACCAGTAACCCTTGATAGATAAGAAAAAGATAGATGAACCAATTGCAAAAACGGATATTGCAATTAAAGGTTTAGTTTTACAAAAACGAAAGTTTGGATTTCAGGATTAGACAAAGATGTCTATAAGATGTTGACTATGAGATGTCTATAAAAGTAGTATAAGAAATGTTAGAATACTTCCATTAGGGATGGAACACCGCTAGATCCGGAAGTGAAGTTTCAAATAAATCTTGTACATGGCACGGCTCCGATAGCCAAAGCTCCGTACAGAATAGCTCCTACTAAGATGGCTGAGTTGAAGAAACAACTCGATGAATTATTGGAGAAGGGTTTTATAAAACCGAGTTCTTCGCCATGGAGAGCTCCGGTACTCTTCATAAATAAGAAAGAAGGATCGACGAGGATATGCATAGATTACCGGGAATTGAATAAAGTAACGATTAAGAACCGGTATCCACATCCAAGAATCGGAGATCTTTTTTATCAGCTCCAAGGAGCAAGATTCTTTTCAAAAATAGACCTGCGATCAGGCTATCATCAATTGAAATTCCAAGAAGATGACATATCTAAAACTGATTTCAGAACTAGATATGGTCACTTTGAGTTCACGGTTATGCCGTTCGGACTTACAAATACTCCCGCAGCATTCATAGATATGATGAACCGAATCTGTAAACCCTACTTGGATAAATTCGTAATCGTGTTCATAGACGATATTCTTATCTACTCCCAAAGTAAGGAAGATCATGCCAACAGTCTAAGGACGATACTTGAACTATTGAGAAATAAGAAACTTTACGCCAAATTCTTGAAGTGTGAATTTTGGTTGTCAAAAGTACAATTTCTCGGTCACGTCATAGACGAGAAAGGAATTCAAGTAGATCCAGTTAAGATTGAGGCTATATCCAATTGGGAAGTCCCAAAGACACCGACTGAAGTGAGAAGTTTCCTCGGTTTGGCCGGATATTACCGAAGGTTTATTAAGGACTTCTCAAGGATCGCCGTTCCTTTGACTGCACTAACCCGAAAGGAAATAAAATATGAATGGGGTCCAAAGCAGGATGAGGCATTTGAAATTCTAAAGCAGAAATTAAGTCAAGCACCAATTCTATCGCTGCCCTAAGGCAACGAAGGTTTTGTAGTTTTCTGCGATGCATCGCACACTGGTTTAGGATGTGTTTTGATGCAAGGAAACAAAGTCATCGCTTATGCATCTCGACAACTTAAGACTCACGAAAAGAACTATACGACTCATGACCTGGAGTTAGGTGCCATAATCTTCGCGCTGAAATTATGGAGACACTATCTCTATGGAGTCAAATTCACGGTTTTCACAGACCATAAGAGTCTAAAGTATGTCTTCGGCTAGAAAGAGCTGAACATGAGACAAAGACGATGGATGGAAGTCCTAAGTGACTATGACTACGATATATGTTATCATGAGGGCAAGGATAACGTAGTAGCTGACGCCTTGAGTCGAAAAGAACATGAAAAACCAAAGCGAGCACGTGCCCTAAGACTCGACCTGCAAGTCAGTCTTATTTCTTAGATCAAACAGGCACAAAAATCAGCCTTGAAAGAGGCAAACCTCGAAAACGAGGGGATGATAGGAAGGACTGAACAACTCATCAAAGGAAATGACGACATCCTTAGAAAGGATAAGCAAATATGGGTTCCAATCTATGAAAATCTTCGAGGAGAAATTCTCGAGGAAGCCCATAAGTCCAAGTACACAATGCACCCCGGTGGTGATAAGATGTACAAAAATCTAAAACCAGAATACTGGTGGATCGGCATGAAAAAGCACATAGCCGAGTATGTAGCTAAATGTCTAACCTGTTCCAAGGTTAAAGCCGAACACTAAAAGCCATCTGGGCTATTGCAACAACTTGAGTTGCCAGTGTGGAAATGTGAAATGATCACCATGGATTTCATCACTAAACTTCCCCGAACCAGTTAAGGAATGTAAGGACCAAACCTAATAGGCTAACGCATCAAGAGATCACAAACGTGTTCAGATCAAGACTTTTTGGAAGTTTGCGGCCGAATACTTCAATGCCTAACCGCATACTTGAAGTATGCGATGCCCGACCGTATACTTGAAGTATGCGGTGCCCGACCTTATACTTGAAGTATGCGGTGCCCGACCTTATACTTGAAGTATGCGGCCCCGGCCCAGCCCAACCGAATAGTATAAATAGTTATTTTGTATTCTGTATTCGGTTAGATGAGTTGTTGAACAATCATGTATTGTATTTTCAGTATTTAATCAATATACGAATCGTTTGATATTTGATTGTGTCTCGTCCTCTTTGATTATACCAACAAGTCACGTGTCGAGTCTGTTTCCGCTAGGTTCAACATGTCATTGAATCTGTTGATTGAAGATCCTCGATAATTTGGACCTTACAATTGGTATCAGAGCCTTAGTGCTCATTCGGTGAAGCTAGCAACGGATTTCTTTGACTCGTGAGGTATCAAAGTTATTGTTTTGAAGTTTATTTGAACTGGCTTGTTTGTTGGAAAAGTTTATGAATAGATTGACAGGTTCTGGATTTTGCTTCTGTCAACTCGATTGAATTTTACGGTTGATCTGCTAATTTTCGGCTTGAAAATCAAAGTCTTTTTTATCATAATCGTCATCTGGAATTTCACGGTAATCGAAGTTTACGGTTGCTCAAGTTCACGGTAATCGAAGTTCACGGCTACTCAAGTTCACGGCTTCTGAGGTTTGCGGGTTTCTAAAGTTCACGGTTACTTCCAAGTTTGCGGGTTTCTGAAGTTCACGGTTACTTCCAAATTTGCGGCTTTCTGAAGTTCACGGTCACTTCCAAGTTTGTGGATTTCTGAAGTTCACGGTTATCTCCAAGTGTGCGGTACATCTTTAGTTCCAGTCATGACTGATACTAATGCTATGGATAATGAGATTGGCACCACAAACAAACCTCCACGACTTACAAATACAGATGATTTTGACAACTGGAAATTTAGATATGAAAACTTTGCTAAATATAAGGATTCATCTATTTGGAAGTGTATTGAAAAGGGTCCTCAAGTTCCTATGGTCAGAAATGAAAAGAATGAATTTGTTCCTAAGGATTCTGATCTCTATGTTGGTGAAGAGATTCTTTTAGAAGAAGGATGAGAAGACTTATGCTGGTTTGACCATGGCATTTTCAACAAAAATTGCTCAAGGCTTTAAAGAATACAAGACTATAAAGGCTCTTTGGGATGCATTGGTGGAAAGGTTTGAAGGAAATTTAGATATGCGAGAAAGCAGAAAGGACATGTTAAGACAGAAATTCAACATGTTCAAATATGTGAAAGGGGAAAGTCTAGAATCTTAGATAAATAGATTTACTCACTTTATGATTGAAATAAGTGGTGTAGGTATTGAGATGACCAAAGGTGAGATAAACAAGAAACTGCTCAACTCATTGCCGATAAACTGGAATTTTAACATCACTACTATCAAGAGAACTAAAGACATGTACACTACATCTCTTAGTGAGTTGATCTCCATTCTGAGGTCATATGAGATGGATGATCAACAAAGACAGATCATGTTTATGTCTGAGACAGATCACTTAGTGTCTCAGGGAAGTGCTTTACTCTCCAGTATGTCATCAGCTCATACTCCGAATTTGTCTGATGTGTCAAATCAAACAGCTACTACTGCATCAGTTCAGCAAAATAGTTCACCATCATCAAATATCGTCAAAGTTATAGAAATGAATGTCGCATTGTTCAGTGTCTTTCTGAATAGCTATAATGCATTGCTAGCTGGAAAGCTCTCTCCTGCAAACCTAGTACAAGATGACATGGAACAAATTCATCCTGATGACTTAGAAGAGATGGATATCAAATGGCATATGGCAATGGCAATGGAAGTGCATCGTGCTAAGAAGTTTATCAAGAGAACTGGAAGAAACTCATTTGATGGAATGGAATCTGTGGCAAAGAAGATTGGTTTTGATAAATCTAACTTGAGGTGTTACAACTGCAGTAAACCTGGGCACTTTGCTAGAGAATGCCTAGAGCCTAAAGTTGAGAAGGGAAGTTCATCAACCGGTTCACAAGAAAAGGAAGCTGCTGGTGAGAGCAAGGCTTTGGTCAGTCAGCAAACTGCAGGATAAGATTCATGAGCTGGCAATGAAGGTGTCAAATCATGCCCTCATGGCAAAAATTGAAGATACTGAGGTACTTACTAATACCTGTTCTCATAACTGTTTGGAGAAGATAAATAGGTATAAGTGTGATAATGAAATGCTAATAAAGGAAATTACTCAACTTCGATATGCCAATGCTGAGCACAAGCGATCTGAAAATATTTTTAAAGATAAAATTAAGGCAAGTAAAAATGATTTTTCTAAACTTGAAATGGATTTTAGCAACAAGGAATGTCTTTATCGTGATGCTTTAAAAAGAATAGATGATCTAAGTCTAAAGTTGAATGATGCTGTGACTCAATTGGCAAACACCAAACTAAAAATCGAAAAGATCGACCACTGTCGATCAGTCGTTTATGACATGTTAGATTCCCAAGTTCGAAAGAAAGGGAATTCAGGGACTGGTTATCATGCTGTTGAACATCCTTTCAATGGCAATTTCACTTCTATGCCAAGCGTTCAACATGAAGATGTTGAAATGGAGTATGGTGTAGGCCGTAAACCAGATCTACCTTCTTCATCCATACAGTCTACGCTAGTGACTGTTGGTCCCTCGGTACAACATGTGAACGTTACTAACCCGTCTAAGTCTTGTGCAGAAACTGGATTAGTAGAGGGCATAGTGGAGGATTGTGAAAGTGATGGAGAGCAGGAGGGTCATGTTTTTAATTCCAAGTCCTTGTCTTTTAAAAATACTATATCTGGTTTTTCAAATTCTGCTACTTTTGTTAGTTCTGGTTTAAATGTTGGTTTGAGCAATGGTACTTCTAAAAAGGGTAATAATTTTAAAAAAAATTTGAAATCCACTTTTTTGAAAGGTGGAACTTTAGAGAAAGAAGAAAAACAGATCTTGAACGGTAAGAATATTCTGTTTGTTCAAAGCACAGAATGCCAAATGAAAAACAATCGGATAAAAGAACTAGTGCTGTGCATAAATCTCAACATCATGTTAAAGAAAATAATGTTTTCAAACATAAACAAAAGAAAGGTGAGAAGCTGATAAAATACAGAAAGGGAAAAGAAAAAATCGTCATTCCAACAGCAAGCTCAAACTTTCAAAAACCAAAGCCTGTGTGGAAACGAAAACCAAATGCACAAACAGCACCAAGTGAGTTTAATGACAAAGGAGATATGAAATTTCAAGAAGTTTCATACTTGAATGAGTTAGGGCAACCCAAGACAACCATGGCTTGGGTTCTAGTTACTAATTAAAATGTTCTATCGTGCATGGGCAGCCAAGTAGGCCTATCAACAACCTCTGGTATGTTGATAGTGGTTGTTCCCGACATATGACAGGAGGCATCTCTCAGTTTCACGACATCAAGATGTTTGATGGAGGATATGTTTCCTTTGCAAGTGATAAAGGTGGGCAAATCACAATGAAAGGTACTGTCACTAATGGTACTCTCTGTTTTGAAGATGTGAATTATGTGTCTGAATTGAATCACAGCTTGTTAAGTGTGTCTCAAATTTGTGATAAAAAGTTTTCAACTCATTTCACTGATAAAGAGTGTTTGATTTTAAAACCAGGATTTGTTGTCCATGAGGATTGGATTTTAATGCGTACATCGAGGTGTAAGGATTCATATTTGTTGGATATGAACAGTGAGTCAGCTTTAACCAATACTTGTTTATTTTCTAAAGCGTCTGAAAATGACTCCATGATCTGGCATCGACGTTTAGGTGACATAAACTTGAAAAACCTAAATAAAATTGCTAAAGGAGCACATGTGGTCGGTCTTCCTTTGAAAGAGTTTTGTGAGGTCAAAAAATGTATTTCTTGTGCTAAAGGCAAACAACATAAACGACCATACAAACCCAAGTTGTTCAATTCAATAGTCTCTGTTCTTCAATTGCTTCATATGGATCTATTTGGTCCTTTGAGTGTGATGAGTCTTGGGAAGAAATCATATTGTCTTGTTATTACTGATGAATACTCACGATTTTCTTGGGTGTTCTTTGTAAGTAAGAAAAGTGAGACTGCAGATATTCTTAGGCAGTTCATGATACTTGTGGAAAATCAACTGAACTTGAAGATCAATATTATCAGTAGAGACAACGGGACGGAATTCCGAAATGAAATTCTTGATAGCTTTTGTGCAGAAAAGGGAATTGCACGACAATTCAGCGCTGCTAGAACTCCTTAACAGAATGGAGTTGCTGAACGAAAAAATCGCACCCTAATAGAAGCTATAAGAACCATGATTTCTGACTCTAAATTACCGATATTCTTCTGGGCTGAAGCAATCAATACAACGTGCTACGTGCAAAACAGAGTGCTACTCAACAAGCATCAACTGAAGACTCTATATGAAGTCATGTTTAACCAGAAGCCAAAGATCGGTCATTTCAGAGCATTTGGATGCCTATGCACTCTGTTGCATAATGACACCATTGGGTCCAAATTCGATGCAAAGACTGACGAATGCCAGTTCGTTGGATACTCATCCTGCAAGACAGCCTACATGGTTTACAACAAGAGAACCAAGCAGATAGTGGGGTCCTACTACATTGACTGGCAGGAGCTTAACAAAACTGATGCGGATTCTGGTCCAAATTGGTTATTTTATTATGATTTTGTATTTAAATTTTTTAATGTTTTCTGTGACATTTCTGATATGTCAGATGATGGTTTCTACAAGTACAGCACAGTCAACTACAGAATTGATGAAGACCCTGATCAAGGATCATCTTCATCTTCCAGAACTCTAGAATCTTCTTCTCAAGAAAGTGATCATCAAATCGCTGATCCCATCAACAATGAGACTGCTGCATCTAGCAGTGGTAATGCTTCACAAGAGACTGTTGCATCTGGCAGTGGTCCCGCTTCTCAGGATACTATTCCTGACCCGCATGTTATTGAGGAGCCGGTTCCCATAACTGAAGAAATAGAACAGCATATCACCAACTTACATGAAACGATGCAAGAAGAAGAAGTACCAACACTGCGGATTCATAAAGATCATCTTGTAGAGGATATCATTGGTCCTCTCTCTGACGGGGTGAAAACAAGGAGTCAGTCTGGAACAATAAATGTTTGCTTGTATTCTGCATTTATATCTCAAATAGAGCCTAAGAACATCAACATGGCTTTAAGTGAAGCAAGCTGGGTGGAAGCAATGCAGGAGGAGCTAATGCAGTTTGAAAAGCTGAAGGTTTGGGAGCTCGTGCCACTACCACAAGGCAAGTTGCCCATCGGAACTCATTGGGTTTACAGAAATAAAAGGATGACAGTGGAGTTATTGTCAGAAACAAAGCCAGATTGGTTGTGTAAGGATTTTATCAAGAAGAGGGAATATATTATGAAGAAGTATTTGCACCGGTTGCACGTCTTGAGGCCATTCGCATCTTTTTGGCCTATGTCTCTTACAAGAATTTCAAGGTATTTCAAATGGATGTGAAGACGGCATTTCTGTATAGTAAGATTATAGATGAGATCTATGTGTGTCAGCCACCGGGGTTTGAAGACACCAATCACCCACATTATGTCTACAAACTGGACAAAGCTCTGTATGGTTTACATCAAGCACCACGTGCATGGTATACCACTCTGACAGAGCATCTACTTGCAAATGGCTACTCTCGGGGAGCCATAGATCAGACATTGTTCCTCAAAATCATGGGAGATGATTTTATTCTTGTTCAAATTTACGTTGACGACATCATTTTTGGATCAACGAATGATGCACTGTGCAAAGAGTTTGAAGAAGTGATGAAGAAAAAGTTTGAAATGAGTTCAATGGGAGAAATGGCATTCTTTCCGGGGTTGCAGGTGAAGCAAAGTGATGAGGGAATCCTAATTCATCAGGCAAAATACGTAAGTGACATTCTAATCAAGTTCAACATTGCTGACTCCAAACCTGCCTCCACTCCTATGGCAACTCAACCCGTTCTTACTCCAGATCTAGGTGAACCTGGAATTGACCAACATCTCTATAGGTCAATGATTGGCTCGTTAATGTACTTGATTGCTAGCCGTCCAAACATTATGTTTGCGGTTTGCCAGTGTGCACGATATCAGGCTAATCCAAAACTTTCTCACCTTAATGCTTTCAAAAGAATTTTTAAATACCTGAAGGGCAAGCCTCGGCTAGGCCTTTGGTATCCAAATGATTCGGAATTTAACTTGTTTGCTTTTACTGACGGTGATCATGGAGGTTGCAATCTTGATAGAAAATCCACAACTGGTGGATGTCAGTTTCTTGGGGAGAGACTCGTATCATGGCAGTGCAAGAAACAGACCACTGTTTCAACTTCTACTGCTGAAGTTGAATATGTCGTCGCATCCGCACACTGTTCTCAGGTTATCTGGATGCAAACCAATTGCTAGATTACGGTTTCAATTTCTTCGCTTCCTTATTTTCTGTGATAATAAATCTGCTTTACAGATTGTTAAGAACCCTGTCCAACACTCTAAAACTAAGCACATAGACATAAGAGTGCATCACATTCGTGATTGTTTTGGAAATGCATCTTGAGCAGGTATCTACTGATGATAATGTTGCTGACATCTTTGATTTAGCCAGATTCAATTTTCTGGTTGAATGTCTGAAAATGATTTCCTTTGATTAGACGGTCGCAGGTTTGGTCACCAAAAATATTTTGTTTGTCTTTATTTTTTAAAATTTTGATTTTTTATAAAAATGCAAAAGTTTAAGGGGAGAAATTTCCTAAAAAGATCAAAAAAATTTTGGGTTTTAGATTTTAGGTTTTAGTTTTAGTTGCTCTTTTGCTTAGGTTTCAATTTTGTGTCTTATTGCCTGTCTTTGAGAAAAACTGAGAACTCTGGATATTGGGAAATGATAGTACATCATTTTAGAGGGTTGGATCATCGTTGAAAAGATTAGGATCTTAGAGTGATATGCTGATAGGCTCCGCTAAGACTGGAAAGACAGCATGATAGTGTTTCACTTAAACATAAAGGTCATTGTCGAAGTGGGGAACATCTCATAGATTGGTATAATAATTCTTTCCTACTAATAATCGAGCACTTAAACATAAAGGTTGGTGAACTGTGGATGAACATAATATATCTGGATTGCATAAATCGAGACCCTTCACTAAGGGGTTATATAGATAAAAGACATGCATTAACATGCGATAGGTGAAAAGACACTCAATGATAATGCAAAGCAGAATTCAAAGCAAAAAGACATGCAATGTTAATGTAGTGCTATAGGAATAATTCAAAAGATATGTCTAAAGACGTACATATAAGTATACTTGTAAATATTTTTCTCTTTGGGAATATGTTATTGGGACGGAATCTCTAATCAAGGCATACTGTTTTTTAACATGTAAGTCCGTCGTGCTATGTTTTTAATCAATTTGTCAGAGATTTCCCGAACAATTAAATGACCCGTGCTAGTTATGCTCTTTTAGTTATTACTTAGGCGCTCAAAAGATCATGGGGAAGGGAAGGTTTATTCGATAAGTTGTGGGGTCCATCAAGTTCATTAAGAACTCATCTAATTCACAATAAGATAAATGTAGGTTTCTGAGATGTGAGTGTGGGACCCACAAAGACATGAATAACTATTACCCTAAAAGCATGATAACGTCATTCACTGCTTGCTTGTCAATTAAGGTATAAAGGCTTGAGTTTAAAAGGACACTCTATATTGGCAATCACCAAGACCTGTCTAAGAAAATGAATGGCTGATTAGTATGCTTTGATCTGCTCTAGAATGAAATGACCCCAAAACAGAGTTTCTCTCAAAAAAATATTGTGTGTTTGTCTGCTATTATGAAAAGAACAAAAAAGATTTTGTGTTTTAGCTTAGTTTGAGTTATTTTATTTTTGTCCTTTGTTTACACTTCATAATTATTGAAAAATGACCGTTCCTGTTTGACCCGAAAATCAAAGAAATGTGATTATGAAAGTTCACGGTTTTCATGAAGTTTGCGGCCGCATACTCCAAGTTTACAACCGCATACTTGACTCTGTCTATAAATAATTCGAAGTTTGCGGTTCCTGAGTTGCACAAACTGCATACTTCACTTTCTCTCTCAGCCGTATACTTCATCTTTTGTTCATTGTGACCGATTACTTGATCTTAGTGTGACTTTGTTGCTCTAATTGTGTTCAACTATTACAGGCGACATCAAAGGTAAAGGACTTGACCATGGATTCATGCTAATCGAGTGTGTGAAGTGTTGTGATACGGAACCAGATCCTTTTTGACCTAATTAACCGTCAAATAGTTTGTAAAAACTGAAATTGATCCGTTAACTAAGGCCGCAGACACAAGGCGACACGTTTGAACCAAAAATCATGCACCAAAACCTATTTAAAATCAACTTTTTGAAGTTTGCGGTTTTGTCAAAGTTCACGGCCGCATACTTGAAGTTTGCGGCCGCATACTTGAAGTTTGCGGCCGCATACTTTAGGTTTGCGGTTTGTTGGAAGTTTGCGGTATTTTGAAAGTTTGCGGTTCTACTTAAATTTTGCGGTTTTATTTGTATGTCTGCATTCTTTAAGTTTGTCGTTTTTGAAATCTAACTTGCTTTATTGATTGCAGACATGGCCAACTTGAAGTTTGTAAAGGACCACAACGAGTCAGCATATTTGGAAGACCCGCCTCAGCATCACAGAATTTTCAGATCTATGATAGTGGGTCTGAGAGTATCCAGAATCTTTCACGCTATTTCACAACATCCTGATATATGTGAAGATTTTATTCGGGATTTCTGGAGCACCGCTGATATTGTCACCGAAAATGAAGTGGAAGGAATAGCTGGAACTGTGGCTGGAAAGAGAATAGTTGTTACTGAAGCTGTTATTTGGGAATGTCTACACTTTGGTGATGAAGTTGAACATCCTACAATCTTTCATGTTGAACAAATGAACGACACTTTCGAAAGAATGAGTTATGAAGGAGGTTTGCCGTCCCTGGAAAAAAAGTGCCTGCCACCCTATTGGAAATATTTGGCACATGTGGTGAACCAATG
Organism: Smallanthus sonchifolius; assembly: GCA_023525975.1. Taxonomy (NCBI): domain Eukaryota; kingdom Viridiplantae; phylum Streptophyta; class Magnoliopsida; order Asterales; family Asteraceae; genus Smallanthus; species Smallanthus sonchifolius. The sequence continues at coordinate 46,102,557 of CM042023.1, forward strand.
TATATCAGGAAGAAAGGGTGGCTATGATGAACTAAATGCTAACATGACTGCAACTGTTTACGCACCGGTGACAAGGGAAAATTTCAACTTCTCATGAGTTGTGTTTGATGAAATGAAGAGCAATTTAGCTGGGAAGAAGAAGTCAGTTTTCTTGATGTACCCAAGATTCCTTCAAATGGTAATCAACAGAAATCATTCCAAGTTAGTATTGACTCTGATGAGATTACACATAAAAGTGATGGACAAGAGCATTCTGTCCTATATGAACATGAACAAGAAAGGAAATTTTTTGAATCTCACTCCTTTGGAAAAATTTGGAGCCTGTTCCGAGTTGGTCGGTCCACAACCACAACCACAACCTTAACCTCAACCACAACCACAACCACAACCTCAACCTCAACCACAACCACAACCTCAACCACAACCACCACCACTTCAACCCCATCGTAGACTGAAGCACCAGTCGTTAATGAGCCTGTAATTCCAAACGTGAAGCTTGCCAAAGAACATGAAGATGAATTCAATTATAACATTGAAGGGCCGGTGTTTGTTGAAAATGAAGAGAAAGTTGAGAATCTTGAAGATTTGTCAAATAAAAATCTAGATGATTTTCAATTCTTCGACACTGAAGATCAAAGCTCTAGTGGAAAGAATGTTGAAGAGAGAGAGAGAGAGTGAGTCTGAAGGAGACTCAGAAGGTGAAGAGTTTGACACATCTGAAACAGAAAGTGACAAGGAAGAATTACCCGTAAATAAGTATCACAAAAGTTTTTTGATTAAAAGAAAGGCTGCTAGGAAACCTCCTCTCATCAACCCTTCTAAACAGCAAAGTGATACTTCCGATGAAGACTATGATTTTGAAGCTGATCTAAGTCCAAGGAAAAGAATAAAGTTTTTTAAACAACTCCCGTAAAAGTCAACACCAATCATTAAACCACCCGTCATCCAACAGCAGGATAAGGGCAAGGCAAAGGTATTTGATCATCCTGCGCCTGTGGATGTTCATGCCCTACAACAAAGAGTGTTTGTTCTGGAACAGGATTTTGTTGCCAAGGATTCAAAGATCAAGAAACTAAATGAAGAAAACAACACTCTCAGGAAGACTATAGACCTACAAAGTAATCAAATTAATACCCTGAAGGAGAACATGGTATTTGTCCTTAAGGAGCTGAGAAAGATAAGAGAAAAGAAAGATAAAAGGAAAAGAAAAAGGAAGGATGGATGCAGTGGAAAGAGTGACAGGAAGGGTGATGACAATGATGGTGATGGTGATGACAATGATGGCAAGACCGATGATCATGATAGAAATAAGGATCAAGAACATCTCCATGAAGGAACCAGCTGTCAAGAAGACATGTCAAGAGCAATGGTTATCTATGATCCTGAAACATCAAATAAAGGAGCACAACAGTCAGAGAATGATTTATCATTTGAATTTGAGTATGATCTTTATGAAATGTTCAAGTCTGGATCAATGTTTTCATTTGAAGATGATCTGACTGCACTTGACAATAACTTCATAGAAGAAGACATGAATGAATTTTTATTCGATACAAAGATGTCTGTTTCTCCTACATACTTGAGTGCTCAAGGAAAGGTGATTACCGGCATTGACAGCGATCTATTCGCCGAAGGTAATTCGTCTCCTCACGTGGAAACATCTGCTGAGCAAAATGAAGCATCTTCATCTTCGAATAAGAAAAGCATGTTTAAATTTATTCCTCCACGTGAAGTTCATTATGTCACATCCTCCAATGAGCTTTCAAAGAAGAACGACCATTCTCCTATCTTAAGCTGGATGTTTGATAAAGAGAAAAATCTTTATATGATCAAAAGAAAGAATGGACGAATATAATATTTTGCACGATCACATGACCTTATGTCACTGCCTAGATTTGATTTGCAGGCATTAAACAAAGCTCCTTTCTATAATCCAGGTAATGTTGGAACATCAAAAAGTTTTGTTTCCCTGCTTGAAAAGGAATATGAGAGTGGATTCAAGATACTAAAGCCTGCTGAATGCAAGAGAGTAAAATCAAAGTATATGATTGACAGAATAACCCAGAAGCCTCTTGTTATGGAAATCTATCCTCCTCCTAAGACTGTGGATTGTGTTCCCGTTCATCAAGCTCTGTCTGACAACTCTCTAAGTCAACTGGATTACTGGCATTACAGTTATATGACATGCTACATTTACATCCAGTGTGCAGATAAAGAATTTACTATTTCTGATCCTATGGATCTTTTGAAATTTTGGGAAGGAAGATATGATAAGATTGTCCAAGCAGCATCTATTCGTGCCTGAAGAAGAAGAGAAAGAAACCAAGCCTTTAGTCAAAGTTCTAGCAACTGCTATAGTCAAAGGCCTTTATGTGGGAGGTGGTGATCACTTAGCTGATGTTGATATACTATAAGTATCTTGAATGCATTAGCCTAGGGGGAGATTGTAAGGACCAAACCTAATAGGCTAATGCATCAAGAGATCACCGACGTGTTCAAATCAAGACTTTTTAGAAGTTTGCGGCCAAATACTTCAATGCCTAACTGCATACTTGAAGTATGCGGTCCCGGCCCAGCCCAACTGAATAGTATAAATAGTTATTTTGTATTCTGTATTCGGTTAGACGAGTTGTTGAACGATCTTGTATTGTATTTTCAGTATTTAATCAATATACGAATCGTTTGATATTTGATTGTGTCTCGTCCTCTTTGATTATACCAACAAGTCACGTGTCGAGTCTGTTTCCGCCAGGTTCAACACGTCGTTGAATCCATTGATTGAAGATCCTCGAGAATTCGGACCGTATAAGGAAATAACACAATATGGGTTATCGTTGATCGTTTAACTAAATCTGCACATTTCCTACCAATGAAGGAAACTTTTAGCATGGATAAACTGGCCCAATTATACGTTACCAAGATAGTATCTTTACACGAAGTGCCGTTATCTATCGTATCAGATAGAGACAGTCGATTCACGTCTTGATTCTGGCAAAGATTCCAAAAAGCTCTCGAAACTCGTTTAAACCTTAGCACTACATACCATCCTCAAACTGATGGACAGAGCGAGAGGACAATCCAAACATTAGAGGATATGCTTCGAGCATGTGTTATTGACCTAGGAGGAAGTTGGGACGACCACTTATCTCTGAAGGAATTCTCTTACAATAACAGCTACCACACAAGTATACAGGTTGCACCATTTGAAGCCTTGTATGGCAGAAAATGCAAAACTCCCGTGTGTTGGGCTGAAGTAGTGGAAAACCAGTTGTAAGGACCTGAGATAGTCTAGGAAACCAATGATAAGATGTTACAAATCAGGGAAAGTTTAAAAACGGGTCGTGATCGCCAGAAAAGTTATGCCGACAAAGGCGAAAGCCGTTGGAATTTAACGTTGGAGAAAATGCTTTACTTAAGGTATCGCCTTGGAAAGGTGTGGTGGGATTCGGAAAGAAAGGAAAGTTAAGCTCTAGGTTTGTTGTGCCATTTAAAATCCTAGAACGAATCGGACCTTTGTCATATCGGTTGGAATTTCCGATAGAGATGAGTGGGGTACACGATGTGTTCCATGTCTCTAACCTGCGTAAATGCTTAGCAGATGAAACCTTAGCCATGCCATTACAAGATGTAGTAGTGGATGAAAGGCTTAAGTTTATGGAACAACCGTTACAAATTGAGGACCGACAGGAAAAGAAATTGAAACGAAAGAAACTTGTATTGGTCAAGGTGAAATGGAATTCCAGACGTGGACCTTAGTACACGTGGGAACTGGAATCCAATATGAAAAAGAAATACCCACACTTATTCAGAAAGTAATCTCGAGGAAAAGATTTTGAAAAAGTTGGGGATGATATAACACCTGCCAAAATTCCGATCTCAATTTCTGCTCCGAACTTATAAGAAATAACAGGAGTTAACGGAAACCCAAAAGTCAGAAAATAAATTAAGAAATAATAATTATATATATAAATATTGAATTCATACTTTCCTAGAAACTACCATGTAAGGAAGGTAGTAGGAAGGTGCACATGAAATGATAGGAAGGTGGTAAGAAAGTGCACATGACATGTAAGGAAGATAGTAGGAAGGTGCACCAACATGTGAGGAAGGTGGTAGGAAGGTGACATATGGTGAAAAAACTTCCCTATAAATAGAACTTAAGATTTCTCCTAAGTTCTCATTCCAAACCTTCTCCCAGTTCAAAGACAGGTTCGTCTTTATATTTCCGAGTTTAAGTATTTATTTTAGTGGGGCTTAGAGTTATAGCCAGGGTAGGCATTAGGTAAGATAACCATGGTCTAGGCATGGACTGATCACCCATATCCAAACTAGGTAGTGTTATCCAAAGCTAACCACGGTTATGACTAGATAATTCCCCATCATTCGTTAGGCCTCCGCCTAAGATTCATTTCGGTTTTGAACAGGGAAAAATTTTGACCAGTCATAATGACGCCCGAACTAAGCAAAAGAAATATGACGGGTTTGATTATGGTTCCAATTATGCCAAAGATGAAACCACAAGGGTTAGAAATATCAAAACCCGAAGGACTGGTAATTACGGAATCTTAGAAGATAGAAAAATAAGAATTCTGGAAGATAGGGGACGTCGGACCGACATACGCTGAGATATCTGTCTGATATGGGAATAAAATGGATGTCGGACCGACGTATGATTAGATATCTGTTAGATATGGGAGAACCACGGATGTCGGACCGACATGTGCTTGGTCAACGGTCCGAAACGCAAATACTTAGACACCTTCTGCACCAGACACGTGTCGCAACACGTGTAGGGCATGCGCCAGCATGCTGAACGCGTGGACAGATGTCGGACTGCAATGGCATGCCCACACAGTCCGCTATGGACGTGTTGCGCGTCTGAATTGCATGGCCCCGACGTGGCATGCATGCGAGAGAAGTGGGGATAGCGGACCGACATCGCCCTGGATAACGGTCCGCTATGGGGTCAATTTAGGCCTATAAATAGATAGCTTAAGGTTTTCATTTTCCACACATTCACAACAACCTCTCTCGAATCTCCTCTGCTGTTGAGCATTTCCCGAGCCCTCCAGCTGTCTCGACTCGCGAGCCGCTCCTCCCGGTTCGACCGATGTTCACTTATTAACCGGACTCTAGAGTTTAAGAGCTGAAGAACCTGAGGAACTCATAGAAGTGCAAGTTAAGGTGCTAGAGCCCTAAGAGTCAAATCTAAGAGCTACTTAGCACTAAGATTATTATCCTTCGACCTCCGACTTCAAACTAAAGGTGAATACTCGTCTTTGTCAAAAATACTCGTTCTTATGGCGAGAGTGAGCTTTTACAAAAATGATTTGTAAAGACGTGCATGGGTTGTAAGCTATCATCACGCAAATAAGACGTGTTGGTGCTGTCGGCACCTTCACTCAAATGATCAAACGATTTAAGTTTCCGAAAAGGGCAAAAAATGATAATTAAATATTTACTCATACTAATCCCAGAATCAGGGGTACTACGCCTGGGGAATGTTGATACCCAAGAAGTGTACGTAAAGTTTGATCAAATATTTATACTCGCTCCGGATCCAGTTGGGTCGGGCGGGGTTGACTTGTATGTCGGGTGATGCGTAAAACGCAGTTGTGCCAGTTTGGTCGCGTGGCCCGGAGTGCTTGTCCAATGTATACAATTGGATGAAATCCAAGGAAGTGATATATGATCACTAGAATCCTCCAATGATGAAATGTTTAACTGTTTAATTAAACTGTTTTGTCATCCTTATGAAAATGATTTGAGGTCATAAGTATTCACCAGCATGTAGCTGACGTTCATTTTCAAATGTTTTCAAGAAAAGAATGAAATGACCTCATAGTACCGGGACCGGCTACGGCCTAAGTCCCGATGACAGTTTTGTTGCATAATCCGGGTCAGGCCACACACCTGGACCAGGTACAACCCAAAAATGTGTTATACAGGTTAGTGCGAGGCACATGAAAGAACCTGAGAAAAGACAAGGTTAAGGTGCCCAAAGGATGTCGACTTCCTAGGCAGAATACCTCTTTGTAGATTTTACTGACTTTGGTCAGGGTTTTTATTTCAAAAATCAAATGTACAAACGATCAGCTTTTATACCCAAGTATTTAAACAATGAAATTTTTTGTCTACACGACAAGATTCTAGCATTTACAAAACCAACCCTTGAGGTTGAGAATCGTTAAAAAGATCATGCTTAAAACCACTATTCCGCTGCACAAAACCAAACTCTGATATCAAAGGAGGTACCGAAGGTGCCAACTGACGTCGCAGCCCGGTAACGTCCCGGGGTTGCCCGGGGTGGGGTGTGACATGTACTTTCTGAACGCTCGGACCTAATAAATTATATTCTTAAAATAGTTGTCTTTACTTAGAATAATATTTTAAATAAATAAAGCTTTCATCCTCAAGATCAAGCCCCATGGCCACAGCTAGGAGTCCTCTGCAAGCTAACATGAGAGAAGTAAAGAAATACTGACACATTTCATAATGTCCAGTCAGGACTCGAATGACCCATTGAATACCCAAACCTCCAATCAACCCATAATAATAAATCAATACTAACTCGGCTGTTGCTAGCACCAAGATTGTATATAGACCGTACAAACTCGAATAAGCTTCTTAAACAAGAAGACTTGTTTTAGTAACTTACAAGATTTAATATTATTAAGTTGGTTTAAAGATCACTTATTCTGGTCTTTTTAAGATAAACTATAAGAAAGACTTCAAGAACATAACTTACTAAAAATACATCATTAATTAATTAAAGTTCAACTAACCCGAGCATCACAAGAGGACTAGTCATAAATGACCAGACAAGTGACTCCACTAACTCTTAGACTTTGTGTGGAAGTATTCCAACACCAAGGGAGAGTGGGTATAGGTTGCCTCTTGTTACTCGAACAAGAAGAATCATTTCATATTACAAGGACTTTAAAAAGGAAAATAAACAAAGAAAAGCTAAAACGGACCAAAACCGAGGGAGTTCCGGCTCTAGCAGAGCACTAGAGCCTTCACAACCCATGGTCTTGGACATCTAAAACACTAGAATGAGCTTGCTATTTATAGGCTAAGATTTTGGCAATGCATGATCGTGCATTGGATTGCACGGGCGTGCAAAGTACCCTTTTCTTTCACGAGCGGAATCTGGCAACTTTAAGGAGGACATGAAAGCATTTTGGGGTTTCCACGGCTGTGCAAGGAATGCACGACCGTGCGTTGCCCTAAAATGCTCCCTGTTGACTTTTTGACTTCTAGCTTTGACCTTCTGCGTCCGGTTTCTTTCAATTGGCTCCTGAATGGTGATTTCTCCTTGATTTTGAGTGATTTATTCATGTTTTGTATATTAAGGTCAACTATCCTGTTATAACACAATTTGAGTGAATTAATTATCAATTATTATCATATTACCTCTAATTGTGATGAATTTGGGGGTAATTATGCGTGCAAAACATGTATAATTTACGTCATATCATAACACCCCACACTTAAACTTTGTTTGTCCTCAAGTAAACTCATGCATGATTATACCCATAGAAGTAAAGTATTGATTAAACGTTTATCCCAAGTTGTTGTCCTAAATGGCTGAATGGCCTTCTTAAAAACAAAGATTTGGTAGTTATACTTTTCGAGTGTTTCTCCACAAGTGGGTAGCAAGCCCAACATACTTAATGGAAATATGATTATGCAAAAAATTACACTCTCATAAATGTTCACTCACTCGGGTTAAATATGAGGATAATGTATGTCAAGAGGAACACTCAATATTATAATTAATGCTTGCATAATCAAAGGCTTGTATAGAAATCAAATCTCCACCAACTGACATAAAATATGTGCATAAATCAAGAGGGCTTTTGCAAAGGGTTGTAATGATTGGCTTAGGGTTAGGGTAGGAAGTATTTGAAAAAATGGCTAAATGTTGAAAATCTGACTTGGCTTAACGATAAAACGGTAAATGATTTCTTTATTCAACTTAGATTAGATATTGTAACTAATCTAAGGACTCTTTTAAGGTCATATTGTCAAGACCAAATCCCTTCTTCAAATATGTTGTGACACTTCTGATTTTCACTACTTGTACTCATTCTAGACTTATCAATGAAAATCCGCATGACATTTCATTTTATTTGAAATCCTATTCAGGCGTTGTTACAATACTAGTTCACATGTGAAACATTTCGTTTATGCTTGATTTCAAAGACTTATACTTATCTGTGATTGATTCATGGATCGCACGTAGACTTAATTGATCTTTATGACACATTAAATACACATGAACCACCCCCATACATCTCAAACATGTTCTTACAACCCATTCAATGTGAATTGATGCTTAAAAGTACTAGTTAGTACTTTCGTGCGATCGTTCGCCTTTTAAACCGTCGTTAACTACGTACCGTCCATGACCAACAAATCGTTTAACATGACATTAATTTATGTTTTAAATGTTTAAAATATTCATTTCTTTAATTAAAACAAAGTTTGTTTGCAAAACTTTCCTTAAATAAATCCTGAAATTCGAAAAACGATCAAAAAGTCCGTTTTCTCGCCCACCGATCGCCAACTACTATACGCGAATAACGTAACTTTAACTTAAATGTTTTTAGCTAAACATACTCTTTTTGTTATGACAATCAACTTTAATGTTGAAAACATTTGCCAATTTCGCTTAGAAATGCTTAAAATCGCAATTTTCGAATGCGCGCACTCAATCGGATCAAGCTAGGACCCAACCCACCTACTCTTGGACCTAGCCCAAGCAAGATATCACAAAAAACCCACCCCCATTGAGGAAAATTTAGCAGATTTGAGGGCCCTAAAACCCTAAATTGCTTTCCAAGACATTCCATATTTACACCCTTCAACCATAAGTATAAATAGGAGGCTTAGGATCTTGTTTTCTTTGCTAATTCTCCCTCAAACACTCCCAACCCCTCCTAAGTTGTGAAATCCCTTCCCAACCTTGAAGATTTCGAAAATCCCTTAGAGGATTCCAAGAGTTTGAAGATCAAACAAGTAAGTAACCCTCCGAAGTTGAATACCGTCTTTTTATTTTATTCTTTCTTCATCCCCTCAATCTTTTTCTATTTTCTATCCATGATCACTTGATCATGTGAAACCTCAGCCCTAAAAACCCTCTAATAATCTTAATCAAACTAATAAATCAAGCTAACATCACCAACTAACAAACAAAGGATCCCGTTTGCAATGGCGGCTATGCTGTCGCATTCTGCGAATCCTCAAGACAACTATTGCAAAAGTGGCTCTTCCGATGCTTTAGTATGTTCTTGCTAACTTAAAACATGTTATTTATTCTATATTATCACTTATATGAACTCACACGCTAATTAAATATAGAATCCGCTTGCTCGTGTCGGCTATGCCGATTGCATTCTGTGATTCTCCAAAACGCTTCTGTGAATATCATGGCTAGACCGGTGACACAGGACGTTTTGGTTAACCTAATCTGATTATATTATGTATTATAATAACATAATAACATTCGTCTAATTTTTATTTGCGCGTTCGGTAATCTTAAAACCCTAAACGGACCACTTAAGTGCAACCATTGATTTTGGACAGAAACTGTGCTGAATTTAACTGAGCATAACTTGACCATAATTAATCTAAACTGATCAAACTCAATTTCCAAGACGTAGTTCGTCGAATTTACTTTCCAACCATAATTGGATCGTTTTCTAATTCAAAAGTATGACTCCGTAGTAGACAAAACGGGACAGAAACCTTTTTCAGTACCTTCTGTCTTGTTGGACTATTTTGGCTATGATCCCAGTCTCAAATGGAAAAACTTTCTAAACGAAACTTCTTCGGAATGACTTAAAGTAATTTCCTGTAAAATTTCATAATTTTTAGACGTCGTTTGATATTTTTAACAATCCCATTTCTGTTCAGCTACTTTGCTGTCCAAATCTGAAAATCAACTAAAACTCTATTTTTGCAACTAATTCTTAATCTTATGACCCTAACCGCCTATCTAACACTCGTAAGCATCGAACCTACCCTAAAACTGGTTTATTTATTTGTTTAGGGTCTGGTCCGTGATTCATCTCGTCTATTCGTTCAAGTTTCTTATCTCGTCTAGCTTTCAAGGTGAGACTTCATAGCCCCACTTTATTCAAATCGTTTTGGGGGAAACATGTATGCGTTGGCACGCATTAAAACACATTTTCAAACAATTCTAAAACAAGCGAATCATATATGTATGTGAGTAAATGAACACAACATGATAAACGTTAAACTTGCAAATCCTTAACTTAAAACTTTCAAGCCAACGGTAGTACAGATATGGGCCATAGGATGGAAACCGCATATACTTTATGGACAACTTTTGGTTGGACATCTTATTCGTTATCAGTGCAACTTGCGAGTTGTACCACTTATTCGTTACTCATCATTTTAGGTTGGATTTCCTAATCATGTGTTTGTTTTATTACGTGCTATATGATGATCTTGGAATATGAATTGTCACATTTGCCAAACTTATACTTTTATTAAACCTGTGATTTCTCACCAACTATTTTTAGTTGACACTTATTTTTCGTACATGTTTCAGGTGATTAAGCTCGTGATAGGTCATGTCAATAAAACATAGGATTTTCCTAGATATCAATTGAAGAATCTTATTTTAAGTTGCTTGTCTTTTGAACATGTTATCTGTTTGGTTTAATTCGAAACTTATGTAATTGGGATTTTTTAATATTATGAAACTTTAATAGTAAATGTCTTTATTCCATTGTGTTCTTTTGTCAATTAAGTCGCACCCGTGGTTAAGATGCACGGTTGGGGTGTGACAGATTGGTATCAGAGCCGTGGTTATAGAGAATTAGGCAACCATTTGACCTAGACTATAACCTAAGCTCCCCTTTGAAACTTATATGCTTATGTGATTCTAATCCACTAACTCTCTTATCTTTAGTATGTCGTCGTACTCTGCTGACATCTCTAGCAATTCAAGCCTTATTTCCGATGATGGTTCCCAAAGGCCAATTAGTTAGAGTAGGCTAATCTCACCACGATCATCTTTCTCTGGAAGCCTGCTACCCTCGAAACATAATGTCAAGCCCGGGTTAATCTCCGATGCGACAAGCCGGCCTGCACCGAAGCCTGATGTAATCAACATATCAAGTGATTCGGAATCCGAAGACCAAGAGAGCCATGTTGGAACCACTTCTGAGGCCCAACTCCCGTTCAAGAAAAGAAAGCTGACTTGTGAAGCTGAATCCAACTCTTGGGCAAGGCCCAATCCATAATGTTCTCATCAAAATCAAAGGCTTGGATAGTGATACTAGAGACACGTGTAATCTGGAACGGTGAGCGCCTGTACACTGGGGGTCTTGTCAAAGGAAAGTGAGGCACGTTCGTTACGAGTCGCACTTACCTGGGGACCCTTGGAGTGAGTGCTCACTTATCGGCTAAAACACGTCTCACTTGTATCATTCATCCGAATCTTGAATTTTGACTAGTCAGTTTTGTCTTTACATTTCATTTGTAATTCAACATATATGTTTTAAATATATGTTTTATTTATCTTGTAAGACATTAATATTAATGAATGAGTGATTTTATTTATAAATATTGTCACTTTTAATTCTTGAATGTCTATCCTAACTACCGACTTATGACTTCTTTTTCGTAGAATGCCTCCTCGTCGTGATCCTGATAACACCGTGGCTAACACCAGTGAAGCCTCCGCCGAAACCACCGCCATAGCCACCCTGCTTACTCAACAACTTGATGCGGTCTTACCCACTATTGTCACTCAAATCAACAACTCCACCGGAGGATCTAGTGGGAGTGTTTGTACTTTCAAGTACTTTAACTCTTGTAACCCACACAAGTACCTTGGATGTGAAGGTACGACAGGGCTATTGCAATGGTTTGAAGGCATGGAGAACACATTTGAGATGAGTGACTGCCCCGATGAACTTAAGGTAAAATATGCTTCAAGTGCCTTCCAAAGGAGGGCACTGACTTGGTGGAATGCTGAAAAGAAAATTCGGGGTAGGGAAGGAGCTCTTGCTATGACTTGGGATAAGCTCAAGGAAATTATGATCGAGGAGTTCTGTCCTAGCAATGAGATGAAGAAGTTGGAGATTGAGCTGTGGGACCTTACCCAGGATAGTGGGGAGAGTGAGGCGTACACCACACGCTTTCATGAACTCTGCATCCTAGTCCCTCATCTGGTTACACCCTTGACCCGAATGATTGATCGTTATATTGGAGGCCTTCCGCCTCAAATTCGGGGTACTGTCATGGGTAGTAGCCCATCAACACTTGAAGCTGCTATTCGTTTATCTGCGTCCTTAACGGATGATCTAGTTAAGTCTGGAGTTCTATTCAGGAAATGTGACAAGAGAGTTAAGGAGGAAGTGGCAAAAAAGCCTGAGTATCGCCACAAGAAGCAAAAGACCTCTAAAAGCTTTGCCATGGTTACCCCAGCTGTTCCTGTTGCCCAAGTAGCACCTAGACCTGCACCTGGCAGGAAGCCATATAGTGGACCTCACCCGCTGTGTGCAAGGTGTCAATACCATCACCCTACTACTGTTCAATGTCGTTCGTGCACTAAATGTGGAAGGCTTGGTCATTTTGCTAACGCTTGTCGCGTAGCTGAAAAGGCTGCTACTACCCAAACTGCCACTCCTGCCATCATCAATGGTAGGGCCTGTTATGAATGTCGTGCTCCTGATCACTACAAAAACCAATGCCCGAAGCTCAACAACAATAACCGAGGTGCACGTGCTCGCACTTTTGCCATAGGAGCAACCGAGGCCAGAAATGACAATGCCGTGGTTACTGGTACATTTCTCATCAATAATCGTTATGACTCTATCTTATTTGATACCGGAGCGGATAAAAGCTTTGTCTCCTTAGAATTTGAACCTTTACTTAAAACTTGTCGTACCGCTCTTGAACCTTCTTATATTATAGAAATAGCTGATGGCAAACTAACTGTTGTGCATTCCATTGTCCGAGGTTGTGCTCTAACTCTCAACGATCACACATTCTCTATCGACCTGATTCCAATCACTCTTGGGAGTTTTGATATCATCGTGGGAATGGATTGGCTATCCCACAATCATGCGGAAATCAACTGTTCGGAGAAACTCATTCGTATCCCTCTACCATCCGGTGAGACCATGAAAATCTTTGGAGAGAAACCTTGCAAAGGTTTAAAATTCATCTCCTGCATGAAGGCACGTAGATATTTAAGGAAGCGATACTATGCTTTCTTGGCACATGTGGTCGAGAAATCTGAAGAAAAGAAATTACAAGATATACCGATCATCCGAGATTTTCCGGAAGTATTCCCTGATGACTTGCATGGACTCCCTCCAACTCGACAAGTTGAATTTCGGATTGATCTTTTACCGGGAGCTAACCCCATTGCCAAATCTCCGTACCGCCTAGCCCCTTCTGAGATGCAAGAACTATCTAGCCAACTGCAAGAGCTGCTGGACAAGGGATTCATTAGACCGAGCTTCTCACCTTGGGGAGCTCCGGTTCTCTTTTTCAAGAAGAAGGATGGGTACTTCCGCATGTGCATCGACTATCGTGAACTAAACAAGCTTACCATCAAGAATCGTTACCCGCTACCTAGGATCGATGACCTTTTCGATCAACTGCAAGGAGCAACTTGTTTCTCGAAGATTGACCTCCGATCTGGGTATCATCAACTCCGAGTCCATGAAGAGGACATTCCCAAAACTGCTTTTAGAACTCGTTATGGACACTACGAGTTCATGGTTATGCCTTTTGGGTTAACCAATGCGCCCGCGGTGTTCATGGACCTCATAAACCGTGTCTGCAAACCCTACCTAGATCAATTTGTCATTGTCTTCATCGATGACATCTTGATCTACTCCCGAACCAAAGAGGATCATACAACCCACCTTAAGCTGATTTTGGAACTCTTGAAGAAGGAACAACTTTATGCTAAATTCTCCAAGTGTGAATTCTGGCTTAGAGAAATTCATTTCTTGGGTCACGTGATCAACAACCAGGGTATACACGTCGATCCAGCCAAAGTCACCGCTATCAAGAATTGGAGTACACCATCCACACCCTCTAAGATCCGTTCGTTTCTGGGTTTGGCGGGTTATTATCGAAGATTCATCCCGAACTTTTCAAAGATTACCCTGCCTCTCACTACATTAACTCAGAAAAATAAGCCTTTCGTCTGGGAACAAAAGCAAGAAGATGCGTTCCAAACTTTTAAGCAGAAATTGTGCAACTCCCCTATTCTAAGTCTTCCCGATGGCAATGATGATTTCGTTGTATACTGTGATGCCTCAAACCAAGGTCTTGGTTGCGTGTTGATGCAAAGAGACAAGGTCATAGCCTATGCATCCAGACAACTCAAGGTTCACGAAAAGAACTACACCACTCATGACCTTGAGTTGGGTGTGGTGGTCTTTGCTTTGAAAATCTGGAGACATTATCTCTACGGCACTAAATGTGTGGTTTTTACTGATCACAAGAGCCTTCAACATATTCTGAACCAGAAAGAACTCAACATGAGGCAGCGACGTTGGGTTGAATTACTTAGTGACTACGATTGCGAAATTCGTTACCACCCGGGGAAAGCTAATGTGGTGGCTGACGCCCTTAGCCGTAAGGACCGAATCAAACCCACCCGTGTGCGAGCCATGGGAATGTTGGTCCAAACCAGTCTCAAAGATAAGATCCTCCTAGCTCAAAAACAAGTTGTTGCAAATGTTGAGTTGAAGAAGGATTTGGATTGTGGTGTCGAAAAGCACTTGGAACCCAAACCCGATGATCTCCTTTACTTCATGGGTCGAATTTGGATCCCCGACTCAAGTGAGCTCCGAACCCTTATCCTTGATGAAGCACATAAATCCCGTTATTCTGTTCATCCCGGTGCTGATAAGATGTATCACGACTTGAAAGAGTTTTATTGGTGGCCAGGAATGAAGAAAGACATCGCCCTCTATGTAGGGAAGTGTCTTACTTGCTCTAAAGTTAAAGCTGAGCACCAGAAACCATCTGGTCTTCTCCAACAACCCGAAATCCCACAATGGAAATGGGAGCAAATTTCCATGGACTTCATCACTAAGCTTCCGCGAACCTCTAGTGGTCATGACTCCATCTGGGTCATTGTTGACCGCTTAATCAAATCCGCTCATTTTCTCCCAATCCGTGAGGACTACAAAATGGAGAAGCTTTCCAGACTCTATATCAATGAGGTCATGACACGTCACGGTGTCCCTCTATCCATTATCTCCGACCGTGAGAGCCGTTTTACCTCCCGATTCTGGGAATCTTTACAGAAAGCTTTGGGAACTCGTTTGAACCTTAGCACGGCTTACCATCCCCAGACTGATGGTCAAAGTGAAAGGACCATACAGACCTTGGAAGACATGCTCCGTTCTTGTGTGATTGACTTTGGAGGAAGTTGGGATCAACACTTGCCACTCATCGAATTCTCTTACAACAATAGTTACCATACGAGCATCAAGTGCGCCCCTTTCGAGGCTCTATATGGTAGGAAGTGTCGATCTCCGGTGTGTTGGACCGAGATCGGAGACGCTCAAATCATTGGTCCTGAACTCATTCAAGAAACCACCGACAAGATACTTCAAATTCAAGAAAGACTCAAGGCCTCTCGCGATCGTCAAAAGAGTTATGCTGACAACCGTAGGAAGCCCCTTGAATTTCAAGTCGGTGATAGAGTCTTACTCAAGGTTTCCCCCTGGAAAGGTGTTTTCCGATTTGGGAAGAAGGGAAAGCTAGCCCCTAGGTTCGTTGGGCCATTCGAAATTCTTGAAAGGATTGGTCCAGTAGCCTATAGACTCAAGCTACCAACCGAACTTTGTAACGTTCATGACGTTTTTCATGTATCAAACCTTAAAAGGTGCCTTGCTGATGACAAACTTCAAGTTCCTCTGGATGATGTTCGTATCGACAACTCTATGCATTTCGTCAAAAATCCCGTTGAAATCATGGACCGTGAAGTCAAGCAACTCAAGCGTAGCCGCATCCCTACCGTGAAAGTTCGTTGGGAAGCCAAGCATGGTCCTGAGTTCACCTAGGAACGTGAAGACCAAATGAAACATAAGTACCCTCATCTCTTTCTAGACCCTACAGCCTCTACTAGTTAAATTTCGGGGACGAAATTCTTTTAACTAGGGGAGACTGTGACACTTCTGATTTTCACTACTTGTACTCATTCTAGACTTATCAATGAAAATCCGCATGACATTTCATTTTACTTGAAATCCTATTCAGACGTTGTTACAATACTAGTTCACATGTGAAACATTTCGGTTATGCTTGATTTCAAAGACTTATACTTATCTGTGATTGATTCATGGATCGCACGTAGACTTAATTGATCTTTATGACACATTAAATACACATGAACCACCCCCAAACATCTCAAACATGTTCTTACAACCCATTCAATATGAATTGATGCTTAAAAGTACTAGTTAGTACTTTCGTGCGATCGTTCGCCGTTTAAACCGTCGTTAACTACGTACCGTCCACGACCGACAAATCGTTTAACATGACATTAATTTATGTTTTAAATGTTTAAAATATTCATTTCTTTAATTAAAACAAAGTTTGTTTGCAAAACTTTCCTTAAATAAATCCTGAAATTCGAAAAACGATCAAAAAGTCCGTTTTCTCGCCCACCGATCGCCAACTACTATACGCGAATAACGTAACTTTAACTTAAATGTTTTTAGCTAAACATAATCTTTTTGTTATGACAATCAACTTTAATGTTGAAAACATTTGCCAATTTCGCTTAGAAATGCTTAAAATCGTAATTTTCGAATGCGCGCACTCAACCGGATCAAGCTAGGACCCAACCCACCTACTCTTGGACCTAGCCCAAGCAAGATATCACAAAAAACCCAGCCCCATTGAGGAAAATTTAGCAGATTTGAGGGCCCTAAAACCCTAAATTGCTTTCCAAAACTTTCCATATTTACACCCCCTCAACCATTAATATAAATAGGAGGCTTAGGATCTTGTTTTCTTTGCTAATTCTCCCTCAAACACTCCCAAACCCTCCTAAGTTGTGAAATCCCTTCCCAACCTTGATTATTTCGAAAATCCCTTAGAGGATTCCAAGAGTTTGAAGATCAAACAAGTAAGTAACCATCCGAAGTTGAATACCGTCTTTTTTATTTTATTCTTTCTTCATCCCCTCAATATTTTTCTATTTTCTATCCATGATCACTTGATCATGTGAAACCTCAGCCCTAAAAACCCTCTAATAATCTTAATCAAACTAATAAATCAAGCTAACATCACCAACTAACAAACAAAGGATCCTGTTTGCAATGGCGGCTATGCCGTCGCATTCTGCGAATCCTCAAGACAACTATTGTAAAAATGGCTCTGCCGATGCTTTAGTATGTTCTTGATAACTTAAAACATGTTATTTATTCTATATTATCACTTATATGAACTCACACGCTAATTAAATATAGAATCCGCTTGCTCGTGTCGGCTATGCCGATTGCATTCTGTGATTCTCCAAAACGCTTCTGTGTATATCATGGCTAGACCGGTGACACGGGACGTTTTGGCTAACCTAATCTGAATATATTATGTATTATAATAACATAATAACATTCGTCTAATTTTTATTTGCGCGTTCGGTAATCTTAAAACCCTAAACGGACCACTTAAGTGCAACCATTGATTTTGGACAGAAACTGTGCTGAATTTAACTGAGCGTAACTTGACCATAATTAATCTAAACTGAGGAAAATCAATTTCCATGACGTAGTTCGTCGAATTTCCTTTCCAACCATAATTGGATCGTTTTCTAATTCAAAAGTATGACTCCGTAGTAGCCAAAACGGGACAGAAACCTTTTTTAGTACCTTCTTTCTTGTTGGACTATTTTGGCTATGATCCGAGTCTCAAATGGAAAAACTTTCTAAACGAAACTTCTTTGGAACGACTTAAACTAATACCCAGTAAAATTTAATAATTTTTAGACGTCGTTTGATAGTTTTAACAATCCCGTTTCTGTTCAGCGACTTTGCTGTCCAAATCTGAAAATCAACTAAAACTCTATTTTTGCAACTAATTCTTAATCTTATGACCCGAACCGCCTATCTAACACTCGTAACCATCGAACCTATCCTAAAACTGGTTTATTTATTTGTTTAGGGTCTGGTCCGTGATTCATCTCGTCTATTCGTTCAAGTTTCTTATCTCGTCTAGCTTTCAAGGTGAGACTTCATATAGCCCCACTTTATTCAAATCGTTTTGGGGGAAACATGTATGCGTTGGCACGCATTAAAACACATTTTCAAACAATTCTAAAACAAGCGAATCATATATGTATATGAGTAAATGAACACAACATGATAAACGTTAAACTTGCAAATCCTTAACTTGAAACTTTCAAGCCAACGGTAGTACAGATATGGGCCATAGGATGGAAACCGCATATACTTTATGGACAACTTTTGCTTGGACATCTTATTCGTTATCAGTGCAACTTGCGAGTTGTACCACTTATTCGTTACTCATCATTTTAGGTTGGATTTGCTAATCATGTGTTTGTTTTATTACGTGCTATATGATGATCTTGGAATATGAATTGTCACCTTTGCCAAACTTATACTTTTATTAAACCTGTGATTTCTTACCAACTATTTTTAGTTGACACTTGTTTTTCGTACATGTTTCAGGTGATTAAGCTCGTGATACGTCAAGTCAATATCACATAGGATTTGCCTAGATATCAATTAAAGAATCTTATTTTAAGTTGCTTGTCTTTTGAACATGTTATCTGTTTCGTTTAATTCGAAACTTATGTAATTGGGATTTTTTAATATTATGAAACTTTAATAGTAAATGTCTTTATTCCATTGTGTTCTTTTGTCAATTAAGTCGCACCCGTGGTTAAGATGCACGGTTGGGGTGTGACAAATGTCAACTTCTTCATGTCTTTGAAATACACATTACTATCAATTTCCCATGAATTGTTTGACTGTTTTCTCCTAATACATCCACTTTGATCAGTTTTGCATACTCCAATTTTTCAACAAAAAGGGTTAAGAAGATAAAAAGAAAGATTTTTCGGGTTTATGGGTTTGAAATGTGGGTTTAGAAATGAAAAAGGTTTAGGCTCAAAGGGGCTAACTAAGGGATAATATTTAGGGTAGGTAAAAGAAAAGGAAAGGCTACAGATAATGGGTTAATCCTAATGCGTCAATCATTTTTATACATTCTTTTAGTCCATGATCTTGAAATGTATATTGTACACAAGTTCTAACATGCAAAGCAATAATTAGCAAACACTCTATCCAATGAAATGAGCATGTGAAAAATGTAATAATTAACTGTGCCAAAAACTTGATGGTGTTTGTGATAATGTTCGGATAGGCTCAAGTTCTCATATGGAAACGGAAGGTAAAGGGTAATAAAAGTAAAAATGTGCATAAACTTATTTCTTTCTTTTTATTATGCTTCCTAATCTTCCCTATTTGTTTCCTTGATTCACTTCAACGGTATTTCAAATTGCTGTTTTTATAAGCTTGTTTATGCCAAATGATTCTTAAGACTTTGCTTTTTAGATTATTTATGAAGCTGCTAAACTTTGCAGATTAATTTGAAAATGTTTTATTACTTCAAACGGACTACGTGGTTGTTAATCATGCACTTGTAATACTCGGGAAAAAAATTAGGGAGTTAATGTATTTGTAAGCTTCCATCCCACACTTAAAATTTGACAATGTCCTCATTGTACGAAAATATGATATGCAGTAAATGTCATGGGTAAAATAAGTGTGAAAGGAAACTAATACTCCCCTAATGAGATGTCCTCTCCATGCGTGTGGTAGGTTCTCACCATTGCCTTGATCATATTTCTGGGTAACAACCAAAATCTGTATTGCCTATAAAGCTATGCAATGCTAAAAATATAAAACAAGTACTGAAAAAGATTTAAGCTAATATTCGCCATTACGGCGGCCGAAAGGGTGTTGGTGGTGGTGGTGCCACCATAACAATGGTCATCTAAGTGACCGGTAAAAAAATAACCTTCAATGTCAACGTCCATTAACTGGACAACCAAAACAACCATATAAATTCGACAAGCATCAAAGACCATAATTAAAAGTATCCAAGAACCACAAACTTTATCATAAAAGAACCACAATTATCAAAGATGGGAGATGAGAAAGCTGCTACTGAAATGGAGGATGTTGCCACTGCTGATGTGGGCCGGTAGGCTGCTCGTGCTGCTGATGGGCATACGGGTCGTGGGTATGAACGTTGAAGTCTTGTCGCATGCCATCCATTGTCTGTCCCAATTGACCCATGCAGATCATCAAATCTAGCATAGTGGGATCAGCAATCGTGTGGTACATACCTGGGACTTGATGCCCCAGTTGTCCTAGAGGAGCACCCTCGTCCTCTAATTCTTCTACTACACTAGTCCAAATATTCCTCCGATGTCCTACCAATCGGTACACACATCGAACTTTTTCATCATATGCATGTTAATTAATGTCTGGGTGTCCACAGGTAGAATGGGTAGGTCCATTTCTGGTAGTATACCAAGATTTGCAGGAAACAAAACGCCCAAATATGAGGCCAGGGGAGTAATGTAAGGCCCTCCAAAAATATGGCTGTTAGAACAATAGCCGGTGGCTCGAGTAAAGAACTTGGCTAAGCTATAGGCCAGGTTACAAGGGACCCCATCGATCAAGCAGTGTAAGTGGAGGAGATCTCTAACGCTCACAACCCCTGCGCTATCCTTCCTTCCTGTAGAAATAAAGACTGATGGCTACAAAACTTTCTAAGTACAAATGCTGCTTACCTCAGAGTTTGCTGCTGACCAACAAACTGTTGCGGATAAGCTTATCTGCAGCGGATACTTGTTCTTCTACTGAAGAACAAATCTGCTGCTGATAGCCTTATCTGCTGAAGACCAGAGTTGCTGCGGATAGGCTTCTCAGCAGCATCAACACTTGATGCTGCTGATAGGCAAATCATCATCAGCTTTGGATGGTTGCATCTTGCTGCTGATCTCCAACTTTGCAGCTGATAGCCATTTCCACTGAAGATCAAACGTTGCAGCTGACTGGCTTCGATAAAGCAACCATTACCACTGACAACTTTCTGCTGCAACACTGACACACTCCACGCAGAAAGAATATCACTGGTGCAGACAATAAAGAACTACAATGCTCTTCTCCAAGCATGCAAGCAATGATGCCTAAGAAAACGTTTGAGTAAAGTTAACTTTTTGTAGTGTTTATTGTCATTATATGTAGAATAGCTTCAATACAAGATTAACGGTTTATGTTAGATCTGATCCTTAGAATCAAGGGTCTGTCTTGATTCTAAGTTACTATACAAGCAGTACTTAGAATCATTGTATCAAGTTCTTTTTCTTAGAGTTTTCTCTGTAATCTTGTAACCATTGAAGCTTAATACAAATTGCATTTATCAGTACTTTTTGTGTTTACTTGTTACATTGCTTAGTTGTAATTGTTTCCGCCAATCTCAACCAGAATAGAACCATCTTGTATTTACCGATCCTACAAGTGGTATCAGAGCTTTGGCTCACAGATTAAACAAACTCAAACTTGTTTAATCATTCTCCGGTTCTATTCTAAACTATCTCTTTGCTAAAGTCTTTCATTATCACAAATCAAAACAAAATGGCACAAAACAATGGATTTGAAGATATTGGAAGCATCTCCAGACCACCAAGACTGGTGTCTGGAAAATACTATGATATGTGGAAGAACAGAATGGAAAGCTTCTCCTACTATAAAGAATATGGGATGTGGAAATCCATTAAAAATGGACCATACATACCTATGGTGGCCTCAGCTGATTCCGATGGTACACTGGTTCCCAAAGAATCCTCCAAGTACTCTGATGAAGATATCAAGAAAATGGAGGTAGATTTCAAAGCCTTGGGAGCCATCCAGATGTGCTTACCAAATGAAGTTTTTCATAACTTCAGATGTTATAAAACTGCAAAGGAGCTATGGGAGGCTCTTGAGAAGATGTTTGCTGGTTAAGAAGAAGTCAAAGAAAATAGAAGAGACATCCTGAAGCCATAATATGAAAACTTTGTCTGGAAGGAAGGTGAGTCTCTAACTGTTTTATATAACAGATATACCTATCTTGTAGGTGAGCTGCAGTGCTCAAAGGTGAAGTTAGAGAATGAAGATATTCTCAAGAAGTTCATCAGGTCTCTACAAAGTTGCTGGACAATCTACACAGTGTCCATCAGAAGAACTGAGAATCTGAAGACTCTCCAGATGACTGAGCTCTTCGGAATGCTAAAAACCTATGAGCTAGAGATGATTTAAGCAAAAGAAAGAAGCTCAAGCTACCAAACAGTCTCAACATCCACCACCACCTCTTCTGCCCTCAACTCTAACCACTCAGGTCCTAGTTCAAGCAACTATTATCCTCCCATCGTCACTCATCCCCAAACTCCAACCTCTCAAACAAACACATCACAATTTCTCCTAGAAGCTCCTCCTCAAACCTCAACCTTTGCTGCTTTTGTTTCTGAAAACTCAAGCAACATGTCCTTTATCAAGGAGGATCTAGAATGCTTCCATCCAGATGACTTAGAAGAAATGGACATACAGCACTCATATGCCATGCTCTCTATAAGAGCAAAAAGGTTCTACTCTAGAACCGGAAGACCCATTCCAAGTAACAACTCCAACACCAGAGTTGGATCGGATAAAAGCAAATTAAGATGTTACAACTGTAACCAACTAGGTCACTTTGCTAGAGAATGCAAGGCACCTAGGGTAAACCCAGCAGCTCCTCAATCAAGACAATCTCACCAAGCCCAACCAAGACAACAACAGCAACAAGCTACTCCTCCAGCTCAAACTGCAGCTTGTACAGCTATTGGAACTTCTGACTTTGACTGGAGCTTCCAGTATAAAGATCTGCCTACTAACAACCAAGCTCTTATGGCAGACACAACTGAGATACCGCCTCAGGTATATGAACATCTCTGTTACCAAGCTTGTATTGATAAGGTGTTAGGCTACAGAAAGCATAATCAAAACCTTATAGATCAAAATGAAGAGTTTCATCAAATGAAATCTGAATTCACAAAAGTCGAAAACAGTTATAAAGAAAAAATTAACTGCCTAAAGAAAGAGATTTCATTACTAAAACATGAACAAACCAATCTTGAAACTCAGATTGATGATCTACTGGGTAGATTAAAAGCTACCAGAGCATAATTGGCAGAACAGAAAGTTCATGTTGACAAATATGAATTTGCATCCAAAAAGCTGCAAAGACTTTTGGATGCTCAAATTCATGACAAGGTAAAAACTGGTCTGGGGTATCATGCTGAACAATACCAAGCCATTGCACCTCCTGCTGACTACGTTGCCATCCATGAACCAAGCTTCAATCTCTCAAATCTTGAAAAGGCCAACCGAGATCTTGATCCTTCAAGGCATGAATCATTGGTGCAAGAATGCAATGCCTCGTTAGAATCTGAGTCAACTTGCTCAGAGTCCATTAAAACTGAGGAGGCCTCATCACTAGTACAAGTACCAGCACCACCTGTTCTTGAAGTCATTCAAACAAGTGCTATTGTCCCTTTACCAGCTGTTCCGGTTCCTATGCCTTTCAAACAAATCAAAATCAGTTATCCTCCACAAGGAAGAAAGCTAACTGTTGAAAAGGGACAGTCTTCAACGTCCACCAACTCAAAGCCTCAAAGAAAGGTGTTTGACATATGTCATGCGCCTGGAGAAAGAGTTCCATATGTTCAAAAGACATTGGAAGAAGCCACTTTTGAGCACAACAAAGCTCACCCCTGGAACTTCAAAGACTTGTTCAAAAGAAAGGACTATGTTTACCTTTCAAGGGACAAACTAGCTAAATCATGCTTTGTCTGTGGCAAATACAACCACACGGCCATCACCTGCTTCTACTACCTTCAGCAGCAAAGAAACCTCAAACAACATGCTTTTGAGAAGACAAACAAGAACAAAAAGGCAAGGAGTTTTGAAGCCAAGGCAACTCATTTTAGAAACTCTCTTTCCCCACCAAGGAAGAAGCTGCCAAAGCCTCAACAATCTTGCATCATCTGTGGTGAATCAGACCACTTTGCTGCAAATTGTGAATTTAATCCCTTCAACCAGATCCTTCATCAAGCCCCTCCTAAACAAAAGCCCATCAGCATGAGAACTTCTACAGAGAAGCCCTCCGTCACCAAGGAAAAGAAGGATAAGCATATATTGGTTGTTGAACCATCAGCAGCTAGCAAAAATGTTGGTAATCAAACCAAGCCCAAGAAACCAAAGGACAAGCCTTCAGCAGCAACCAAGTCTGCTGCTCAAGCAAAACCATCAGCAACAACTTTGTCTGCAGCTGCTCAAGCAAAACCATCAGCAGAAACTTTATCTGCTACTGCTCAAGCAAAACCATCAGCAGCAACAAAATCTACTGCTGATAAGCCGAAGTCCTCAGCAGCAACAAAATCGGCAGCTGATAAGCTAAAGTCATCAGCAGCAAAATCTGCTACTGATAAAGCAAATCCATCAGTAGCCAAAGCAACGTCAGCTGTTGACAGAGCTAAGAGAACTGGAAAACCATCTCCTCAGTAATGGAAAGCCAAGATCCCAGCTTCTATCCCTCCAAGAATCATCATTGGCTCTGTTGAATGCACACATACTGAAAACTGATATTCTGAGAACCCTTTTCTTCAAAGATGCAAGCTCTTGGATTCCTCCCACTAACTAGATCTCTCACATGTGCAGGGGCAGCCAAGTCACAAGAATAACACCTGGGTGGTAGACAGTGGTTGTTCCAGGCACATGACAGGCAACAGATCCATCCTCTCCAACTTCATACACTTCAATGGAGGATATGTTGCCTTTGGAAGTGACTCAAAAGGAGGATCTTTTACTGGACAAGGGACTGTGTCAAATGAAAGAATGAGTATTGATAAGGTAAATTATGTCAAAGAATTGGACTTCAATCTCATGAGTGTTTCTCAGGTCTATGATAAAAAGCATTAGATGCTCTTCACAGACAAAAAAAATGCTTTGTACTATCTCCTGGCTTATCCAAACCTCCTCCAGAAAAGATTTTATTAACTGCTCAAAGAAAAGAAAATCTTTATGTGCTTGACATGAATGAGGTCACTCCATCTGGCAGTGTATCCCGTTTTCTGTCAAAAGCCTCAGTTGATGAATCAGCTCTCTGGCACAGGAGATTAAGCCATGTTAACATCAAAACCATCAACAAATTGGTGAAGGATAATCTTATCAGAGGGCTTCCTGATAAATAATTCCAGCTAGAAGATCATTGCATTGCTTGTTTGAAGGGTAAGCAACACAAGAGTTCTCACAAGCCCAAGACTTTGAATACAAATGATACTCCACTACAGCTGCTGCACATGGATCTCTTTGGTCCTACAAATATTATGTTAATGGGTAAGAAATCATACTGTCTGGTGATAACGGATGACTACACCAAATTCTCATAGGTATACTTCTTGAGAACAAAATATGAAACTGCTGAAATTCTCAAATCCTACATCCTTAGGGTAGAGAATCAAAGCAATCAGAAGGTAAAGATAATAAGGTGTGATGAGGGCACGGAGTTCAAGAACCACACGTTGAACTGTTTCTATAAGAGTAAGGGAATAGAAAGGCAATACAGTGCTCCAAGAACTCCTCAACAAAATGGAGTTGCTAAAAGAAGTAACAGAACTCTAATTGAGTCAGCAAGATCCATGTTAGCTGACTCAAAACTGCCTCTTACATTCTAGGAAGAAGTAGTAAGCACAGCATGCTATGTGCAAAATAGAGTTCTCATAGTCAAGCCTCTTAACAAGACACCTTATGAACTATGGTTCCAAAGAGTTCCATACATTGGATTTCTAAAACCTTTTGGATGTCCATGCACAATTCTAATCACACATGGGGTTCTTCCTAAGTTTGGTGCCAAATCTGATAAAGGATATTTTGTGGGCTACTCCTCTCAATCCAAGGCCTATAGAGTATTCAACTCAAGAACAAGAATTGTGGAAGAATCACCCAATGTGGAATGCAGAGAACACATTGTCTGTGAACAGGGAAAAGGACCAAACTGGCTTTTTTACATAGACTCCTTCACCCAAATATTTGAGCCTCTCATATTCTCCAATATGGAGTCTTCCTCTTCTCAAGCACCTGCTTCCACTTTCTCCTATGACTACAGACTGAATTTTCCAAAATCTTCTATCAATTTGAGAAGACCATCCATTGATCCTCCATCTGTTATGGAAGCCATTGAAGCAAGTGCATCCAGAACCACACTGTCAAATGTCACCAGCAGCAGCCTGCCTGAAAATAAAAATTTAAATGAAGACTCTTCGATAAATGTTGTAGATGCTGCAAATACTATTGCTGATAATACTGATGTAGCTGTTGATCTTGAAGACTCTTCAACCATGAATGAAGAAATCCCTGATCAAAATCAAAGCAATCTTGAGCAAGGGATACAGCTAGAGGTGGTACCAGCACAAAGGATCAACAAGGAACATCCTCTGGAAAATATTTTTGGCCAAGCTCACCAAGGAGTTCTAACAAGAAGCAAATCTCATGAGGCCAATATATGTTTTTTTTCATGTTTTCTATCTCAGGTGGAACCTAAGAAGATAGATGAAGCTCTGCAACACAGCGGTTGGAATGAGGCAATGCAGGATGAGTTGCTGTAATTCAAGAGACAGGATGTCTGGAAGCTTGTTGATCTTCCACCTGGTCAATCTGCCATTGGCACAAGATGGGTATTCAGGAATAAGCAAGATGAGAGAGGCATTTTAGTCAAGAACAAAGCCAGACTTGTAGCTCAAGGCTACACTTAGGAAGAGGGAATTGACTATGATGAAGTCTTTGCTCCTGTTGCCAGACTAGAGGCCATCAGAATCTTCCTGGCATATGTTGCATCCAAGAATTTCATGGTCTATCAAATGGAAGTCAAGAGTACCTTTCTGTATGGGAAGATTGGTGAAGAAGTATATGTCAAACAGCCACCAGGCTTTGTAGATCATGCACATCCTAACCAAGTGTTCAAACTAGACAAAGCTCTATATGGCTTACATCAAGCCCCAAGAGCCTGGTATGAAACTTTGTCTGGATATCTACTAAGCAACAACTTCAGAAGAGGTGTCATTGACCAGACCCTGTTTATCAAAGATGAAGGGGGAGAAATCTTACTGGTTCAAATCTACGTAGATGATATCATCTTTGGATCAACAAGGAAGAAGCTGTGTAAAGACTTCGAGATCCTGATGCACTCAAAGTTTGAAATGAGCTCAATGGGTGAGCTAAATTTCTTTCTGGGTCTTCAAGTCAAACATGTCCCAAATGGAATCTTCATCAGCCAATCCAAATATGTCAAGAGCATTCTGGAAAGATTCAAGATGGTTGATTGCTCTGCTACAAGAACCCCTATGCAAGTGCACCATCAGCTGACTCCAGACAAAGATGGTCAAGACACTGATCAACATCAGTATCGTGCAATGATAGGGTCTCACATGTATCTCACTGCCTCGAGGCCAGATATCATGTTTGCAATATGTCTCTGTGCAAGATTCCAAGCATCTCCAAAGATTTCACATCTTCAAGCTGTCAAGAGAATTTTCAGATACCTAAAAGGAGCCCCTAGACTTGGGCTATGGTACTCTAAAAATGATAAGTTCAATCTATATGCATACACTGACAGCGATTATGGGGGATGCAACTTGGACAAAAAGTCCACATCAGGGGGATGTCATGTAACATTTCTGATTTTAGTATTCATATTTTCAAATTCAATGTAATGTATTTCGAACTCAATACTCGTGCACTGTCTTATTATTTTTTTCTCGCCATAAATTAAATGCAATGATTAAATACAAATTCGCAAGTTTTACGCAATTATATACATTTAAACACTATGCAAGAAACTATTTAATTCAAACTTACCAAACCTGAAAAGTCAAGGACTAAAGTTGAAAAATGTCAAGAAACCCTAGTTTAGCACGGTCTTGCTTCGTCCTGGCACGGTCGCGCCAAGTGCCTCGGCACGATCGCGCGACTGGTCCTGGAACGATTGCGCCCGGTGCCTAATAACGGTCGCGCCTCTATTGGGCACGGTCGCGCCTGCGTAACTATCAAAACGTAAATACACTTTTAATCACCGATCGTCGAGAATCCGTAACCGTCCACCGTTTCTTTTCCATTTACGTGAGTAATACAACTTTCGAATTCACAAACGCTCCAACTTAATCCTATCAATCTCGAAAAACCTCTCAAAACATTTCAAGAAAATTCGGAATACGCCTTTCAACCCGAATTCCCTCAATCCAGCAACAGATTTACGATACTCAATCATCCCTGAAGCTCCCGGACTATCTGGATTGGCCGGAGTTGCAGTAAAGGTCGCCGGAACTCAAGCCGTCGACGCCGGAACTTCCTTCTACCGATCTCTATCGATTCCCTACTTTTTCGGGTAATTGATCACTTGTTATTATCCGTTTTAGTATTTAGATCGAAAGCCCCATGTTAATCTGGGCTTCCCTTACAGAAATTATCCGGATCCGAAATTCCTATTTTTAATAAAAAGGATTTAATCGAATCCATTCTTAAACACGTTTTCCATACAATTAATTTATATGAATAGACTCGTAACAGCTCAGTAATCAAAAGCCCTAACAATTCCAACGCTATAAATTCAAGATTTGTTCAATTCGTGTCTGATTTGGAAGAGACACGGTCGCGCTAATCATCTAGCGCGGCCGTGCCTCATGAAACGCGGTCGTGCCGAGTAGCAGCGCGGTCGTGTCCTCATGTCCAGACCTAGTCATGCCCTTTGGGCTAGCCTCTGTTATGTCTAAAAATCATAGACACGACCGTGCCGATCCAAGGCACGGTCGTGCCTGTTGACTTGTCTAGTTTGTGCCCTCTGTTGATCAACCCGGTCGCGCCCCAACTAGCGCGGTCGCGCCCGTGGCTTGAGCACGATCGTGCCCTTCCGAGGCACGGTCGTGTGTGACTCAGAAATTTTAACAGAATTATAATTTTATATTTTTCAATCAATAAATGTTTCAAATGTTATAAAAATATGTTTTCTGTATTTGAAAAGATTTAAAGTTTAATTTGGAGATAAATATTATTTATTTAAAAGTTTATTTAAAAATTTATAAAAAAATTAAATTTATATTTATCTTACACTTAAATGATGTTTTAAATGATTAAGTTACAAAGTTTATAAATAAATAAGATAATAATTATTTATTTAATATTTAAACAAAAATCATTTATTTATTTATACTTAATTACAATCAATATTTACATTATTTCATAAACTATAATCATTTATTTATTTATTAATTTACATTTAACACATGCATTATTTTCATAATCAACAATTTTATAAAAATTCTATTTTATTATTTAAATTCCAAACTTTAATCAAATGTTCCAAAAATGTTTACTACAACTTTATATATTTCATTTAATACTTTTATACACAAATTCAACCTTCAATGTTAGACTTAAACTTTGTACACCGATTTGATTCAATATACATTATTATCTAGGTTAACTCGTGCGTATCAAGGATTCTTATTTTATCTATACTCTTTGTTAGCTACACTTCCATACCAAGTGAGTATTCACAACCCCTTTTACTCTTTTACACTTTTGGGGTGGAACATGAACTTTATACATATTACACAGTTACATTTACACAAACAACACAAGTGCAAAATCCTATTTACATACATGTGTGCAAAATTTGAGCTTTGTGCCCGAGTGCTAGTTGTGCTAATCTTTGTGAAAACTTATGTGCAATCATTAACTATACAAGCCGACGGTTTTCAATGATAGATCTATTGAGTCTGACAAACCCACCCAAGTGGAGGTGATTGATACCGACAACACAATTTGCATACTAGTTACAAAGGTTTGGTTGTACTTTATTACACAATAGTTGCTCCCCATAAATGCCTTATTTTATCATGTCTTGTAAAGGATTTGATTTCAATTATATGCTATCTATATACAACTGTGTTATACTCACCAACTTTTTAGTTGACTTTATTTTATTCATGTTTCAGGCCCTAATATGTGAGAATGATTGAAGACGTGCTCAATATAGGATTTGGACTTAGCAATTTAAATCAAGAATTTTATGAGTTGTTTTATGTTTCTTTGTTTGAATTTGGTTTGTACTTGGATTATTTGTAATGGAAATTTGACTTTAATATATTTCAATTTAGTCAACCATGAGCTATGAACAGTCTTACATGTCCCGCCCCGATGATTCCGCCATCGGTCGGGGTGTGACAGATTGGTATCAGAGCCTTGGTTATAGGGAATTAGGTTATTAGACACCTTGACCTAGACTATAACTTTAGGACAACCACTTATGCTATGCTTCATGATTATGTGCTATGTGCTACATGTTATATGTTACATGCTTAGTATGATTTCTTATTATTTCATTTTGATGACTTATGTGTTTTAAATCCATGACTTACTAGGATATTCTTAATAATTAAATAAATAATATCCGTTCCTATATTCTAAAACCTCATAATATTTCTATTTTCTTTTCTATCTTTATCCTTTCTAAGCATGTGGAAAAATTCTTGAAGCAAAAATCTTTAAAAATATTTATTTCTTCGTTAAGGTTTTTAAACTTGTTAAATTATTTGAGGACACGTGCAATCTGGAAGAGTGGCACCTGTATTTTTGGCTTTCTGTCTAGGAAAGCATTTCGCATAAATCCCAATCAACCGAGGGACCCGTATGCTTTCCTGGGAATTCCCGAGATGGGTGTTTACTTATAGGCTAAAGCATGTCTCCTTGAAAAATTATATAAGTTTAATTAACCTTAATGTGCCATAGTATTCAAGTGATTTTGTCACTTTTGAGTACAATCCAAACTAAAAATATCTATTTTTATTTTTGTTATCTCATTCTATTAAATCCTATCAAATCTCATAAGTTCTTACAATCTTTCTTGTCTTGTGAAAATCTGTAGACTGCCTCCTCGTCGTGCTCCCGCAA
The DNA here is from genome assembly GCA_023525975.1 of Smallanthus sonchifolius. Taxonomy (NCBI): domain Eukaryota; kingdom Viridiplantae; phylum Streptophyta; class Magnoliopsida; order Asterales; family Asteraceae; genus Smallanthus; species Smallanthus sonchifolius. The sequence continues at coordinate 46,133,633 of CM042023.1, forward strand.
CCAACGCCAACACCGACATTACTGCTATTCTTACCCAATTGGTGACACAACTCACCCAAGCCAATGGTGCCACCAATGGCAACAATGGTGGAAATGGAAGCAATAGTGGTAATAATGGTGGAAATGGTGGAAATGGTGGTAACAATCCATCTCAATGCACCTTCAAGCATTTCAACTCGTGCAATCCCCTCAAGTTCTTTGGTACCGAAGGAGCTACTGGACTCCTTCAATGGTTTGAAAGCATTGAGAATACCTTTCTCAATAGTGACTGTCCCGACAATCTCCGTGTTCGTCATGCTACAAGTGTCCTACAAAAACGGGCACTTACATGGTGGAATGGGGAGAAAAGGAATAGGGGTGTTGATGTAGCTATGGCCTTACCTTGGGATGAGGTCAAAAGACTTATGACCGAGGTGTTCTGCCCTCGAAATGAAGTGAAAAAGTTAGAAGCTGAATTTTGGGATCTTGCCCAAGATAGTGGGGAAAGTTTAGCATATACAACTCGGTTCCATGAGTTGAGCCTTCTCATGCCCCACATGGTCACTCCTTTGTCCCGTTGTATCGAGAAGTATATTGGTGGGCTACCAAGACAAATCCAAGATACGGTCTTAGGTAGAAATCCTGCTACTCTGGAGGATGCTATTCGTCTATCCGCTACCTTAACTGATAATCATGTGAAAGCTGGAACTCTTACCAAAAAGGGTTCTAAGAAAGTTTCTGAAACCGTAACCCCTCCTACTCACAGCAAAGAAGCCACAACCGAGCCCTCTCGCAATAATAGAAAGAGGAAGGTTAGAAATTTTACTGTGGTTACTCCTGTTGTTCCCGTCAACCAAGCTGCACCTATGGTTCAAGCGCCGGCTAAAAAGCCATATGTTGGGAACTACCCTCTTTGTGCCACCTGCAATTATCATCATCCTTAAACTATCCCATGTCTCCTTTGTACTCATTGTGGGAGATATGGTCATACTATCAATGTTTGTAGAGCCAAAGCTCTTGCGGGCCAAGTCAACCCTCCAAACCGAACCGTACCTCAAGTGGCTAATCAAGGTGCTCCCGCCATTGCTAATGGGCGTGCTTGCTATGAGTGTGGTGACCCGAATCATTTTCGTGATCAATGTCCAAGACTTGCAAATGCTAGACAAGGTGGAGCTCGTGGGCGTGCGTTCAACATAAACGCCAACGAAGCTCAAGCCAACAACGACGTGGTTAATGGTACGTTCCTTGTTAATAGTCAATATGCCTCCATTTTGTTCGATACCGGTGCCGATAAAAGTTTTGTGTCACTTAATTTTGAGCCTTTACTTGCAAAGACACGATCCCAATTAGAGAAAACCTTCACCGTTGAAATAGCAAATGGTGACTCCCTTACCATTGACTCCATTATTTATGATTGCTCCTTAGAACTAAATGACCATTCATTCCCAATCAACCTTGTTCCAATGCCACTAGGAATCTTTGATATTATCATAGGTATGGATTGGCTATCAAATCATCATGCCGAAGTCATTTGCTTTGAAAAGTGTATCCGAATTCTGCTACCATCGGGAGAAACCTTAAGGGTTTTTGGTGAAAAGCCTTGCAAAGGACTTAAGTTGATGTCGTGTACTACCGCTCAAAAGTACTTACGAAAGAAGTACATTGCTTTCTTAGCTCATATTGTTCAAAAGGATGTCAAGGAGAAGTGTATCCAAGACATTCCGATCATTCGGGATTTCCCCGAAGTTTTTCCTAAGGATTTATCCGGTCTTCCTCCCGTTCGTCAAGTAGAGTTCCGTATTGATCTTATACCTGGAGCTAACCCCATTGCTAGAGCTCCTTATCGTCTTGCACCATCCGAAATGCAAGAGCTTGCAAGTCAACTTCAAGAGCTCTCCGACAAGGTTTCATTCGTCCAAGTCATTCACCGTGGGGTGCACCCGTCTTATTTGTTAAGAAGAAGGATGGATGATTTCGCATGTGTATTGACTACCGCGAACTCAACAAGCTTACTATCAAGAACCGTTATCCTTTACCTAGAATCGATGATCTCTTTGATCAACTTCAAGGTTCTACTTGTTTCTCAAAGATTGATCTTCGATCCGGTTATCAGCAGCTTCGTGTTCAAGAAGATGACATTCCTAAGACTGCTTTTCGAACAAGGTATGGTCATTACGAGTTAATGTTATGCCTTTCGGGTTAACCAATGCACCCGCAGTTTTCATGGATCTCATGAATCGTGTGTGCAAACCATACCTTGATAAATTCGTGATCGTCTTCATTGACGATATCTTAATCTATTCCAAGACTAAAGCCGACCATGAAGAACATCTTAGACTGGTTTTGGACCTCTTGAGAAAAGAACAACTATATGCCAAATTCTCCAAATGCGAATTTTGGCTAAAAGAAGTTCAATTCCTTGGTCACATCGTCAACGACAAGGGTATTCATGTTGATCCTGCTAAGATTGAAACGGTTAAGAATTGGAATGCCCCGAAGACTCCTATCGAAGTTCGTTCATTTCTTGGTCTTGCGGGTTATTATCGTCGTTTCATCTCAAACTTCTCAAAGATTGCTGTCCCTCTTACCGCTTTGACCCACAAGGGTAAGACTTATGAATGGGGACCGAAACAAGAAGAAGCTTTCCAAACCCTCAAGCAAAAGTTGTGCAATGCTCCTATATTGACTCTCCCCGATGGAATCGATGATTTAGTTGTCTATTGTGATGCTTCTAACCAAGGACTTGGTTGTGTTCTCATGCAACGAGGCAAGGTAATCGCTTATGCATCAAGGCAACTCAAAGTTCATGAGAAGAATTATACGACGCACGATCTCGAGTTGGGTGCGGTCGTTTTCGCGTTAAAGATCTGGAGACATTACCTATATGGCACGAAATGTGTGGTGTTCACCGACCACAAAAGTCTTCAACATATTTTCAACCAAAAAGAACTCAATATGAGGCAACGACGTTGGGTCGAACTCCTTAACGACTAATACTGCGAGATTCGTTACCATCCCGGCAAAGCGAATGTTGTAGCCGATGCTTTGAGTCGAAAGGACCATGTTATGCTTCATTGTGTCCGTATTCAAACCGATATTCAAACCCGTATCTTAGAAGCTCAACACGTCTCGGTAACCGAGGGTAACATGTACGAAGAAATGTCATGTGGTGTTGATTTCCTTCTTGAATCAAAACCCAATGGCTTACTTTATTACTTGAACCGTATTTGGGTTCCCGATCGCGACGATCGCCGTGCATTTCTCATGAACGAGGCTCATAAGACTTGTAATTCTATTCATCCTGGTGCGGATAAAATGTACCAAGATCTTCGCCAACTTTATTGGTGGCCCGGTATAAAGAAAGACATAGCTCTTTATGTGGGCAAATGCTTAACCTGTTCCAAAGTCAAAGCCGAACATCAACGTCCATCCGGTTTACTCGAACAACCAGAAATTCCCATGTGGAAATGGGAGAATATAACTATGGATTTCATTACCAAGCTCCCTCGCACCTCGAGTGGATATGATAGTATTTGGGTGATCATTGATCGTCTCACTAAATCCGCTCATTTCCTGCCTATCCGCGAAGACTTCAAAGTGGAGAAACTAGCCCGAATTTACATTGATGAAATTGTGAGCCGTCACGGTGTTCCCGTGAACATAATATCCGATAGAGACGCTCGGTTCACCTCTCGATTTTGGCAATCTCTCCAAAAGGCTCTTGGTACTCGATTGGATTTGAGCACCGCTTGAGTTACCTCCATCTCTTGGAAATGTGCATCCTACATTTCATGTATCTAATCTGAAGAAGTGTCTCGCTGATGAAAATCTCCATATACCGCTTGACGACGTGCGCATTGATGAAACAATGCACTTCGTTGAAAAGCCGGTGGAAATTATGGATCGCGAAGTCAAACAACTCAAGCGAAGTCGCATTCCTATTGTCAAAGTTCGTTGGGAATCTAAGCGTGGTCCTGAGTTCACTTGGGAACGAGAAGACCAAATGAAGCTCAAGTACCCTCATCTTTTTATTGATGCTGTTGTTTCCTCTAACTAATTTTCGGGACGAAATTCTCTCAACATGGGGAGACTGTAACATTTCTGATTTTAGTATTCATATTTTCAAATTCAATGTAATGTATTCCGAACTCAATACTCGTGCACTGTCTTATTATTTTTTTCTCGGCATAAATTAAATGCAAAGATTCAATACAAATTCGCAAGTTTTACGCAATTATATACATTTAAACACTATGCAAGAAACTATTTAATTCAAACTTACCAAACCTGAAAAGTCAAGGACTAAAGTTGAAAAATGTCAAGAAACCCTAGTTTAGCACGGTCGTGTTTCGTCCTGGCACGGTCGCGCCAAGTGCCTCGGCGCGATCGCGCAACTGGTCCTGGAACGATCGCGCCCGGTGCCTAAGCACGGTCGCGCCTGTGTAACTATCAAAACGTAAATACACTTTTAATCACTGATCGTCGAGAATCCGTAACCGTCCACCGTTTCTTTTCCATTTACGTGAGTAATACAACTTTCGAATTCACAAACGCTCCAACTTAATCCTATCAATCTCGAAAAACCTCTCAAAAAATTTCAAGAAAATTCGGAATACACCTTTCAACCCGAATTCCCTCAATCCAGCAACAGAGTCACGATACTCAATCATCCCTGAAGCTCCCGGACTATCTGGATTGGCCGGAGTTGCAGTAAAGGTCGCCGGAACTCAAGCCGTCGACGCCGGAACTTCCTTCTACCGATCTCTATCGATTCCCTACTCTTTCGGGTAATTGATCACTTGTTATTATCCGTTTTAGTATTTAGATCGAAAGCCCCATGTTAATCTGGGCTTCCCTTACAGAAATTATCCGGAACCGAAATTCCTATTTTTAATAAAGAGGATTTAATCGAATCCATTCTTAAACACGTTTTCCATACAATTAATTTATATGAATAGACTCGTAACAGCTCAGTAATCAAAAGCCCTAACAATTCCAACGCTATAAATTCAAGATTTATTCAATTCGTGTCTGATTTGGAAGAGACACGGTCGCGCTAATCATCTAGCACGGCCGTGCCTCATGAAACGCGGTCGTGCCGAGTAGAAGCGCGGTCGTGTCCTCCTGTCCAGACCTAGTCATGCCCTTTGGGCTAGCCTCTGTTGTGTCTAAAAATCATAGACACGACCGTGCCGATCCAAGGCACGGTCGTGCCTGTTGACTTGTCTAGTTTGTGCCCTCTGTTGATCAACCCGGTCGCGCCCCGACTAGCGCGGTCGCGCCTGTGGCTTGAGCACGATCGTGCCCTTCCGAGGCACGGTCGTGTGTGACTCAGAAATTTTAACAGAATTATAATTTTATATTTTTCAATCAATAAATGTTTCAAATGTTATAAAAATATGTTTTCTGTATTTGAAAAGATTTAAAGTTTAATTTGGAGATAAATATTATTTATTTAAAAGTTTATTTAAAAATTTATAAAAAATTAAATTTATATTTATCTTACACTTAAATGATGTTTTAAATGATTAAGTTACAAAGTTTATAAATAAATAAGATAATAATTATTTATTTAATATTTAAACAAAAATCATTTATTTATTTATACTTAATTACAATCAATATTTACATTATTTCATAAACTATAATCATTTATTTATTTATTAATTTACATTTAACACATGCATTATTTTCATAATCAACAATTTTATAAAAATTCTATTTTATTATTTAAATTCCAAACTTTAATCAAATGTTCCAAAAAATGTTTACTATAACTTTATATATTTCATTTAATACTTTTATACACAAATTCAACCTTCAATGTTAGACTTAAACTTTGTACACCGATTTGATTCAATATACATTATTATCTAGGTTAACTCGTGCGTATCAAGGATTCTTATTTTATCTATACTCTTTGTTAGCTACACTTCCATACCAAGTGAGTATTCACAACCCCTTTTACTCTTTTACACTTTTGGGGTGGAACATGAACTTTATACACATTACACAGTTACATTTACACAAACAACACAAGTGCAAAATCCTATTTACATACATGTATGCAAAATTTGAGCTTTGTACCCGAGTGCTAGTTGTGCTAATCTTTGTGAAAACTTATGTGTAATCATTAACTATACAAGCCGACGGTTTTCAATGATAGATCTATTGAGTCTACAAACCCACCCAAGTGGAGGTGATTGATACCGACAACACAATTTGCATACTAGTTACAAAGGTTTGGTTGTACTTGATTACACAATAGCTGCTCCCCATAAATGCCTTATTTTATCATGTCTTGTAAAGGATTTGATTTCAGCTATATGCTATCTATATATAACTGTGTTATACTCACCAAGTTTTTAGTTGACTTTATTTTATTCATGTTTCAGGCCCTAATATGTGAGAATGATTCAAGACGTGCTCAATATAGGATTTGGACTTAGCAATTTAAATTAAGAATTTTATGAGTTGTTTTATGTTTCTTTGTTTGAATTTGGTTTGTACTTGGATTATTTGTAATGGAAATTTGACTTTAATATATTTCAATTTAGTCAACCATGAGCTATGAACAGTCTTACATGTCCCGCCCCGATGATTCCGCCATCGGTCGGGGTGTGACATGTCAGTTTCTGGGAAGGAGACTGATTTCATGGTAGTTCAAGAACCAAACATGTGTTTCAACCTCTACAGCACAAGCAGAACACATTGCAGCTTCAAGTTGCTGTCCACAAGTCATCTGGATACAAAATCAAATGCTGGATTATGGGATAACTTTCATGGAAACTCCAATTCACATTGACAACATGAGCGCTAGATCAATCACAAACAATCAGGTGCAACACTCCAAGACAAAACACATTGACATCAGGTATCACTTCATAAGATATCAAGCTGAGAAAAAGAGAATTATTTTAACCAAAGTTCATACCAATGAGCAATATGCTGATTTATTTACAAAACCGTTTGATGAAGCTAGATTTAGATATTTAGTTGAATCTATTGGTATGATGAACTTTGATTAAAATATGTCTCTAAAAAAATTGTTTTTGTAAATTTGTTTGTCTTTTGTTATAAATAAAAGTTACAAGTCAGCAGCATCCATTTTTGCTGCTGACAGGTTTAATAATCAGCAGTAAAGTTTTTGCCACTGACTGCTTTAAGTTATCAGCAGGAACAAGTTTCCTACGGATAGCTTTAAGGCAATCAGCAGCAACAACCTTGCTGCGGATCAATGCATCCATCAGCAGCAATAGGGTTTACTGCTGACAGACATAACTATCCACCGCAACCAAGTTTGCAGCGGATAGGCTTAACCATCCGCAGTAACCAAGTTTGCTGCTGATGGGTAAAAATAAGTTTAAATTAACTTTTACCCGCTGTAAAAATTCCTTTCAGTCTTTAGCATGACTGCTATAGTGCATTACAGCTGTAACAATAAAAAGTGAATGAAGTTGTACTGTACAAGTCATTTTTCTTTTCCCTCCTCTGCCGTTATAAGAACAAATCAAATTTTCTCACCACCCTTTCACTTTCAATTTCGCCCTAACTCCCATCACTTTCTCTCAAGCCCCCACAACATTCAAAGCCTTACATTCATAACCACCCTTCAAACCTTCCATCTTTCCCTCCAAACCAAACAATGGCAGAGGTAGACATAAATCATACATATGATAAGTTTTCCCCATACCACAATCTCACAGCATACTTAATAAAAGGGAAAAATTCCGATGGGTTTGATGACATGATCGACTTTCTCTATCGATGAAAAACATACCATGCATTAATTGTCAACCCACCCATTTACATTCCTCATATGGAGGATTTTTGGAAATCTGCCATATACTCTACCGAACAGGGGATACCCCAAATTAAAGCCAAGGTAGATGGCAAGGATATCACCATCTCTGAAGCCACTCTCCGCAAACACCTCAAGCTTCAAGACGAGGGGGCCGCCATTTCGTACTCAAAAGAAGTCTACATGAGGACCTTTGTATCCATATGGTACACTGGAAATCAGAATGAGTACACAGTAGAAAAGGCACTGATGGGACCCCGTGGAAGTATCTATGCCACACTCTTCTACAATGCATATCTCAAAAGAGAAGTGGATGGCATCAAGTGAGCTCTGCACTTGCCTCTGTTGTTCACAGTATGGTTACTGGCCAAGGATTCAACTTTGCACATCTCATCTTTGAAGGTTTGAAATACAACCTTCAAGAGGGTGCAAAGCAGCAATTTTTCATGTACCCAAGATTCTTGCAGGAGGTTATGCTGGGTCATAAAAGCAACATTTTTCAAAGCTTGAGAACTGTTTCAAAAAAGTTCTCAGGGTCAATGTTCGTTGTTATCTACAATGGTGAACATACAAAGTACCTAGGGTGACAGTTCAGCAATCCCAACTTATACTGATCCCACACCCTCCACTTCAAATCTTGAACAACAAACTGCTTCTATTGCTCGAACCCCTGTGCAAACTACTAAGGATGCACAGGCACAGAAATCACTTACATCTGTTTTTGATGTTATCGTTCAACTGGAACAAAGGGCCCCAGTTGCAACAACATATACTAGAAAAAGGAGTAAGAAGACTCCTTCTCTTCTTGTCTCAAAGGCCCAATCCCAACCTCAAAGCCCTCATTCAAAATCCCAACATTCTGATGAGAATATCAAAAGGGATAGCCAAAACATTAGAGAGACCTCCTTGGAAGTTTCTCTATTAGGATCAGGATCAAATCCCGGATCCATAGAACAACCTGCTGAGCCATATCTTCATTTCTCTTCTGTGAACTTAACTGCAGAGGCTCCTTGTCAAGATGATATACCTTCTCCAACAACCACTATCTCGTAGGTATTGATTGACTTGGCTGCTGCTGTACCTAACCCGAGTTCATCACCCAAGAAGGTTCACTCTGGTGGTACTAATAGAGTGAATGTGGAAAGGGCTGTCACTACTCCTGGTACATCAACTGCCCAGGAGGACAGTGACAACATAACTAAGATCCTAACCACGACAACTCACAGTGAGGATTTTTCCTTTGAAACACTCTTCACTGAGAGGAATCACAGGTGCTAAGAAAACCAGGGTGATGGGGGTGCAGAGGCTAGGCCTAAGGCCCCATCTAGCTCCAAGGATTCCACAACTGTGGATGAGGACAGACTGAAACTTCATAATATGGAATTGACGGCCAGTGTAGCTATGCTAAAGGCTGAAGTGTCCAAACTAAGGCACCAAGTCTCTATGCATGAAGCCCATCAATGCCCAACTGTGCCTACTCCCTCCTTTGTATCAGTAGGAACTCAAACAGATGCAGCCCTTTACACTGATGCAACCAAAAAGGGGGAGATAGTTGCAGTAGAAGATGAAGCTGACAGCCTAGAAGAATGTATACAAGAGCAGGCCGCATTTCAAAGTTCATTATTCAAGCCTGCCTTTGTTCAAGTTCATGACTTGCCAGACTCAGTAGATGAAGAGGAAGAAATCACTGAGGACTGGAAGTTGGTTGTCATAGCTGTTGATGAGGTGTTAAAGGATGAATGTCAAAATGAAGACACACCTGCATCAGTCAGCATAGTTCCTGAAGCAGCAGCAATAATAAAACAAATCACTGCCCCCCAATTCACACTATCTGCAAATAAGCTAGAATTTGACTCCATACTAGCTTGGGGGTATGATGATTCAACTGAGAGATTCTGGATTGGGAAAGAGTTCAGCGGAGTAGAAGAGATGAACTGGAATGCACTAAATCCACTCCAAGTGCTTGAACTGTACCTATCCAACTGCATCAACTCCTCTACAGATCTCTCAGCAGAACTTGCAATCAGCTGGTTCCAAGACCTAATGGAGGAAAATCTGCCCTGGTTTGAAACACTATTAGAAGAAGCAAACAGGGTGGCCTATCCTAAAGACAGTGCAGAATCTTCAACAGCAGCAAAACAAAGACTGGCTCCTAGAAGACTTGACTTAATCAGGAACATCACTTTAATAGAAGAAGAAGTTGTCTGCTGGAGAAGATCTCTGTACAACAAAGTGGTCAGAGATGTAGGAGTGCTAGGATGGTCGAGCACTGGGTCTTCTGACTTCACATTCTTCCTGAGTAATGGATCATCTCTCTCAATCAACATCAATGAGATCCTACTCTTAAATTCAGACTTCCTGCACAAGGTCTTCGAGCTCAGGACACACATCTACAACGTTAATTCCTTAGAGAGTCAAGCAATGATAAAAACCATCAAAGCTCAGCTTGAAAAGGAAGGTCTACTTGCAATAGATGCCTCTGACTCCAACTCAGACCTATCCTTCCTTTCCTCACCTACAGTCAGACTGCACACAGAAGAAGAATCCAAAAGAAGAGAAGAGGAAAAGGTGAAGGAAAGGTGGAAAGAAGTAACAGGTCTTTAATGGGAAGAAGATGAAGAAAGTGTCCTTCCCTTGTCCATTCCCCAAACTACCAATGAAGCTGAAGCTGAGATCCCAACAGCATCTCTTACATCTACTGTTGAGGTCAATAAAGCTGAAGCAGAGGCATCCAGCAAATACAAGGGGAAGGGACTTATGACAAAAGAAGATGAAGAAAGGATAGTAAAGGAAAAGAAGGAAAAGGAGGAAAGAATAAGAAGAGAAGAAGAGGAGATGGCTGAATTACGAAAAGCTCAAGACAGAAAAACAGCCATTCTCCTTGGAAAACAAGAGATCTAGCTGTATACTAAGCAGCTGGATGCTCTGAAAGTCAAGATTCCTGCAGCATTCCAAACACAAGAAGATGAAGCTCTAGCTCTTCAGCTGCAGGAACAATTAAATAGAGAAGAAGAAGAAGAAGAAAGAGAGCAGAAAAGAAAAGAAGAGGCTATGTTTAGAATTGCTGACTCTAAACTAGCCAAAGAGATGAGAGAGGAGTGGATAGAAGCTCTTGTTTCTCAAGGTGAGGATGCAGACTACCTTGAGAAGTTATCCAATAAAGAAATCTACAGAGCCTTCATGGGTCAGCAATGTCTATTGGCAAATAAGAAAAGGGCTGAAGAAGAAGAAAAAGCCAAACAGAAATCCAAGAAGACCATTGCCTTCAACAAAAGAACCATGAAGAAAGGAAGGTCATGATTGACTTCATAAAGGCTAGAGGAGAGAGTGGAAAAAGGCTGGGTCCCATGAGTTCATGAATCTGCAAGCCCTTTACTTTAAAGTCAAAAAGGAAGAGGAAGAATGAGTCACATTAACAGATGTTAAAGGACATAAGATAAAATGTTCAAGCAAGGCCATCTTCAAAATGGCAAGCAAAGACATCAAGAATCTATCTGAGCATCCTCTTAACAATCCCAGCAAGGACCAGAGAGGATATGAGGTTGCAAGAACAGTCATCAACATGGAAAAGCTTCAGCAGCAAAAAAAGTAACAGCATTTTGGTAGCATCAGTCTAGGGGGAGTTTGTAGAAATAAAGACTGATGGCTACAAAACTTTCTAAGTACAAATGTTGCTTACCTCAGAGTTTGCTTCTAACCAACAAACTGTTGCGGATAAGCTTATCTGCAGCGGATACTTGTTCTTCTACTGAAGAACAAATCTGCTGCTGATAGCCTTATCTGCTGAAGACCAGAGTTGTTGCGGATAGACTTCTCAGTAGCATCAACACTTGATGCTGCTAATAGGCAAATCATCAGCAACTTTGGATGGTTGCATCTTCTGCTAATCTCCAACTTTGCAGCTGATAGCGATTTCCACTGAAGATCAAACGTTGCAGCTGACTAGCTTCGATAAAGCAACCATTACCACTGACAACTTTCTGCTGCAACACTGACACATTCCACGCAGAAAGAATATCACGGGTGATGAAAATAAAGAACTACAACGCTCTTCTCCAAGCATGCAAGCAATGATGCCTAAGAAGACGTTTGAGTAAAGTTAACTTTTTGCAGTGTTTATTGTCATTATACGTAGAATAGCTTCAATACAAGATCAACGGTTTGTGTTAGATCTGATCCTTAGAATCAAGGGTTTGTCTTGATTCTAAGTTACTATATACGCAGTACTTAGAGTCATTGTATCAAGTGCTCTTGCTTAGAGTTTTCTCTGTAATCTTGTAACCATTGAAGCTTAATACAAATTGCATTTATCAGTACTTCTTGTGTTTACTTGTTACATTGCTTAGTTGTGATTGTTTTCGCCAATCTCAACCAGAATAGAACCATCTTTTATTTACAGATCCTACACTTCCCCCGATGGAAAGGACAATACATCGGTGTAGGCAGCGGTGGAGAGGATGCATGATCTAGGTGCTCTTTTGGCTATGTGGATCAAAAGGTCCGGACCCAATCCTATGCTAGAATGCTGATGCCTCTCCTTTTGTAAACTATCCTTTACTATCGGTAAAGATTGGCTCTTTGATTTCCCTGTGTCTATATAGCCACTTTTATACCCCAAATTGTGCCAATGAAATCTCATACAAGTGACTAGCCATCCTAAAACGTACACAGTCATGCATCTCCATACTCACCACTGGCCTGTCAAACTGAAATGATGCTAGAAATTCAAGGGTGAGTTCATAATAGGTTGCTTCTCTAATAGCAAAGAATCTTTGCCAAGGCTTTGTTATGAGAGGAACTGCACTTTCTAAGAGATTTATGTCCTCCAAGGTTGAGTAGCAAATGGTTTTGTGTGCCCCGAAGGTTTGCCTCAGTAAAGCAGGTAAGGTCTGGTAGGCATGGACCTCGATAGCATCATCGGGGTCAAAGATAAGCCACAGGTGTAAGTCCTGTGGTCCTTCGGGCATAGGCTGTGGGTGAAAAGGTGGTGGAGGTGATGGTAGAGTCTGTGGTGAGCCACCCATATGAGCAGATGAAGATGAACCCGACCTGGATCCTGATCGAGTATTTCTTCTCTTCCGTCCTGCTTGTCTGGAAGACTCAGTCATGTCCTATAGAATCACCAACTGAAGTAGTTAGTATAAGGAAACAAGAGTGATTCAATATATATATTTCAACGGCCCCAAAAACTTGATAACATTTAATTGTCAAAGCATAGTGGTGCCAAAAACTTGATAAGAGTCGTGTTTTTATAAAATATATATGTATATAATTTTTTACCACACAAAAGAAACACAAATTCGTGCATGTTAATGGCACGTTTATGTCCCTCGAGTCCTAAAGTGGTCAATTGCAAATAATCAAACAAGGCGCAAATTCAAATGGTATAATACGATTACAATCATAGACTGATGGTATGTTGATTTTTGAAAAGTCAAACCCGTCAAAATTCTTCACCTAATTCAATTAATCAACAATTTTCCACAAACTAAACTAAAACTTAAACACATAAGAACAAGATTCATGCTTCAATTCGTGTTATCAAGTTTAAGAGTTCAAGTCAAAATTCAAAAACCCATCCATACGAGTAGAACAAATCTGCTTAAATGAAGCAAAATGTGTTACATTTCGATCTAACAAGGTTAAATGTGTGTTTAGTGCAAGCATTAAGTCAAGATTCATCCACATTCAAACCAAAGTTCAAAATGAAACCCTAGTTTCATTCAACCAAAATTAGCTCTATTTGGAGCATAGATCATACTAAAAATGATAAAGGACAAGTTTACATACCTCGGGGAAGAGATTAGAAGAAAGAAATGAGAGAAACCGTGAGAAATAGATGGTTTTGGGGTGTTTTCGGCCGACTCCGAACGAGTTTGAGGTTTGGGGTTTTGAGAAACGTGAAAGTTCTGCCCCAATTTAAGACCTGAACGCACGCAGACCAATGCATGGCCGTGCATCCCCCTGTTTGACCAATTTTGACTTTTTTTTTACTAAAAATTAATTAAAATTAATATTTTTAGAAAAATAAATAAATTCCCAATTAAATGATAACTAAAAATTGTTTAAATTTTCAAAAAATATTAATTTATTAAAGATTAATGAAATAAATTGGTCAAAGGGGAATGTCGCCACCAAAATCCGGTTTCATGTTAGAGAACTTACCTCGTTCGTTAGAATCCAATTTCAGAGTATCGAGCTTGTCATCATAAAAAATAAAGAAGAAGATAAAATCTAAATATGTAAAACCATTCGAAAGCGTTACGCCTAAAGGAAATTTTTGCTTTCGAATGGTGGTGTTTATGTCCATTCATTTCTCTTGACAAAAATTTCACAGTCACGATCCTTGAAAATTCCTTCAAAGATAGATTAGCTAACAAAAATACCAAAATAAAAGGAAAATAAGGTTGAAAATGGAAAATAAAAATAGTCAGTCCAACGAATTAGATCTTTCGCAGAATTACCGTGTCCCCGACAACGGCGCCAAAAACTTGATAGCGTGTTTTTAGTGTATAAAATATATTCTATTTAGAGTTACACAAAATCAGGTTTTAAATTTATAAATTAAAATGATAAATACTTCAACTAAACACACACACAATAGGCAAGTGTAACTATCGCAGCCTAGTATAGTGTTGGTAAGAACCAAGTATCGAACCATGGACACGGATCCCATACTCAACCCTTGCTATTGTCTGACTAGGATAGTAAGTTGGGAAAAGGGGTTTTGTTTAAAGGAAAATATAAAGGATAAGAAATGTAATTAGAAATATTATCTCATTTAAGGTGTTACTCCGGTTGTTATCACTTGTTACATAACGTTATATTTAAAGTAAGACTGGTCATAGTTACTAGTACTAACCCTTTCGATGGGGGAGCTAGTACTTCGTAACGGAACAGTGGATACGGTCGTCTAACTGTTCCTAATAAATCTCGGGACCATAAACGGGGTCTCAAGTCCGCCAGCTATCCTGTGATTCATTATTCGGACTAAGATTATCCTTTGACTGACGTACGTGTAGCATTTATGGACATGATGAATCGGATATGTAAGCCTTACTTGGATAAATTCGTAATCGTATTCATAGATGATATACTTATTTACTCCAAGAGTAAGGAAGACCATGCTGACAATCTAAATACAATACTTGAACTATTGAGGAACAAGAAACATTACGCCAAATTCTCGAAATGTGAATTTTGGTTATCAGAAGTACAATTACTCGGTCACGTTATAATTGAGAAAGGAATTCAAGTAGACCCAGCTAAGATTGAGGTTATATCTAACTGGGAAGTCCCAAAAACACCAACCGAAGTAAGAAGCTTTCTCGGTTTGGCGGGTTATACCGAAGATTTATTAAGGACTTCTCAAGAATCGTCGTTCCTTTGACTTCATTGACCCACAAGGCAATCAAATATGAATGGGGTCTGAAACAAGAGGAAGCGTTTAAGACGCTAAAGCAAAAACTTACCCAAGCACCAATTCTATCGCTGCCCGAAGGCGACGAAGGTTTTGTGGTTTTCTGCGATGCATCACACACTGGTCTGGGTGTGTATTGATGCAAGGAAACAAAGTCATAGCTTATGCATCATGGCAACTTAAGACTCACGAGAAGAACTACACAACTCATGACCTGGAGTTAGGTGTCATAATCTTCACGCTGAAATTATGGAGGCACTATTTCTATGGAGTTAAATTCACAGTCTTCATGGACCCCAAGAATCTAAGGTACGTCTTCAGTCAGAAAGAGCTGAACATGAGACAAAGACGATGGATGGAAGTCCTAATCGACTATGACTGTGAGATATGTTATCATGAAGGAATGGCTAACGTGGTATCTGACGCCTTGAGTAGAAAAGAACGGGAGAAACCAAAGCGAGTGCGTGTCCTGAGGCTCGACCTTCAAGTCAGTCTTACCTCTCAAATCAAGGAGGCACAATAATCAGCCTTGAAAGAAGCAAACCTCGAACACGAGGGAGTGATAGGAATGATCGAACAACTCATCAAAGGAAATGACGACATCCTTAGAATGAACAAACGTATATGGGTACCAATCTATGGAAACATCTAAGAAGAAATTCTAAAAGAAGCCCATAAGTCTAAATACACCATGCACCATGGTGGTGATAAGATGTGCAAGAACCTGAAACCAGATTACGGGTGGATCGGCATGAAAAGGCACATAGCCGAGTATGTGGCCAAATGTCTGACATGTTCAAGGGTTAAAGCCGAACGCCAAAAGCCACCTGGGCTATTGCAACAACTAGATTTGCTGGTATGGAAATAGGAGATGATTGCAATGGATTTCATCACTAAACTTCCCCGGACCAGTAGAGGGAATGACACGATATGGGTTATCGTAGACCGTCTAACCAAATCCGCACATTTCCTACCAACGAAAGAAACTTTCAGTGTGGACAAGTTGGCCCAACTATACGTAAATGAAATAGTATCCCTACATGGAGTGCCGCTATCCATTGTGTCAGATAGAGACAGTCGATTCACATCTCGATTCTTGCAGAGCTTCCAAAAAGCTCTCGGTACTCCTTTGAATCTTAGCACTGCATATCATTCTCAAACGGATGGACGAAGTGAGAGGACAATCCAAATTCCGAGCATGTGTCACAGACCTCGGAGGAAGTTGGGACGACCACTTACCTCTGATGGAATTCTCCTACAATAACAGTTACCACACGTGTATACAAGTTGCACTATTTGAAGCCTTGTATGGCAGAAAATGCAGAACTCCGGTGTGTTGGGCAGAAATACGAGAAAACCAAATATCTAGACCTGAAATAGTCCAGGAAACCACTGATAAGATATTACAAATTAAGGAAAGATCGAAAACGGCTCGTGATTACCAGAAATGTTACGCCAACAAAAGGCGAAGGCCGTTAAAATTTAACAATGGAGAAAACGTCCTACTTAAAGTATCACCTTGGAAAGGTGTGGTACGATTCGGAAAGAAAGGGAAGTTAAGCCCTAGGTTTGTAGGACCATTTAAGATCTTGGAACGAATCAGACCAACGACATATCGATTAGAATTGCCAAGTGAGATGAATGGAATTCATGATGTACTCCATATCTCCAACCTGCGTAAGTGTTTAGCAGATGAAACTTTAGCTATGCCACTACAAGATGTAGTAGTGAATTAAAGGCTTAGGTTCATGGAACAACCGCTGCAATTGAGGATCGGCAGGAAAAGAAACGGAAACGAAAAAGACTAGTGATAGTCAAAGTAAAATGGGATTCCAGGCGTGGACCTAAGTACACGTGGGAAATGGAATCAGAAATGAGAAAGAAATACCCACACTTATTTGAGTAATAATCTTGAGGACGAGATTTCGATAAAGTTGGGGATCATGTAACACCTTCCAAAAATGTGGTCCCAATATTTACGAGGTATGATAAGAAATCCAAGTAAGGGGGTTAAGATAAACCCCTGGGATGTAATTACCCAAGAAGTGTACGTAAACGTTTGATCAAAATTTATACTCACTTCGGATCCGGGTAGGACCGGAGTGGGGTTGGCATGTATGTCTGGTAAAACGCTAATGTTCCTAAGGAGCCGCGTAACCCCCGACTACGTGACCAATGTACACATATATAAAAACAGAAAGAAGTGATGTGTTCGCTAGATTCCAATTGATAAAAGTGTTTAATTAATTCAACTGTTTTGCCATGCTTATGAAATGTTTTGAGGTCATGAAGTATTTACCAGCACATAGCTGACGTTAATTTTCAAAAGTTTTCAGGAAAAGAATGATATGACCTCCGTACACCGGGACCAGGGACAGTTTTGTTGCATAACCGGGTCAGGCCACACACTAGACCCGGTGCAACCCAAAAATATGATATACAGGTCTGTGCTAGGCACAGGAAGAACCTGAGAAAAAGACAAGGTTAAGGTGCCCAAATGATGTCGACTCCCTAGGCAGAATACCTCCTTATAGATTTTACTGACTTTGGTCAGGGTTTTGATTTCAAAATCAAATGCACAAACGATCGGGTTATATACCCAAGTATTTAAATATAGAAATCTTTTGTCTACACGATGAGATTCCAGTATTTACAAAACCAACCCTTGAGGTTGAGATAATTGATAAAAAGATCCTTTCGTTAAAAACCACTGTTCCGCTGCACAAAACCAAACTCTGAAATCAAAGCAGGTACCGAAGGTGCCAACTGACGTCGCGACCCGATAACGTCCCGGGGGAGCTCGGGGCGGGGTGTGAAAAACATGAAACAAATTGGAAAGTTATGGACCATCCTTGCAATTTCTCAAAGTTAGGGTCCAAAAGTGAAATCAGGGCATACCATAGGGGCCATCCATGTATTTATACTATTATTAGTTTATTATAAAGGTGTTATTCATCTCTACGGCAAGAGATATTTGAGGAGACTGACGTGGAGTGACATTCAACAACTATACGAGGTGCATGAGACTGTACACGGCTTTCACGGGATGCTTGGTAGTATTGATTACATACATTGGGAGTGGGAAAACTGCCCCACTGCTTGGCGAGGTCAGCACTAGTGAGTTGACCATCCACATCCAACCATCATTCTTTAAGTAGTGGCATCACATGATCTTTGGATTTAGGATGTGTTCTTTGGGGTTGCGGGATCAAACAATGATATCAATGTTTTACATCAATGTCACACCCTATCCCAAACACTAGTTATACGTGACGATTGATAAAGAAAACACACAGCGGAAACTAAAACAACAAAGTCTTTCTATTAATTATTTACTGTTTACATGTTATCGTGAAAGACTAAATCCAACATACAACCAACGGAGCAAGGAATACTAATCAACATGCCTTATTGCTATAAACTGTTGGGGTTTTGTGCTAGGTTTTCAAAACTCTTTTAAAACGCGCAACGAAAAAACAAGAATGAATCAATCTAGGCCAAACCCTAGATCGCCCCACCAGGAGTCTAAATGCACGAACTAAACCCGTAACTTCTAATCCATTCGTACTAAACCCGGATCTCTATCCGGGGTATCTCCAAAGCTCCCGAATCCAAACGAAACACTATTCGTTTATTCCAATCACCTGGTGTCACCACCTACGAAAACGGTGTTAGTTACACCTAAGTTACATAGGGTTTTCACGGGTTTTCTCAACCCAAGTGGGTTTCCAAGATGTCCTTCTCCTATATATAATTTAATTATTCTATAATTCCAAATCATAGAAACAGTTAATTTGGCAACTTGTAATTCCAAATTACAATAATTGTCTTTCCCGCAATTATCCCAGATAATTTAGATAATCATTTCGTAAACAATTATCTTGCCACGTTCACAGTTCGTGTAAGGTTCGTTTAACTCTTTAAACAACCTTTCTGATATATTGTTGTTCGTGTTGTAACACTTTGGATCTTTTCTCGGTGGTCGCGATTAACAACTATCATTACTCGGGCATATAAGTCCAACATAAACATGCCTTCAACTAAACAGCATATCGTCTTGCTCGTCAAAAGCCCAACCTGGAATGCCAAAAGCTCAAGCCATCTAATTCCACATTTGTTCACCTGAGATGTGCCCAAAATTTTTAAAAGTAACTAGGTCAACAAAAGTTGGTGAGTTCATAAACAAACAGTTGTTTAAAAACACATTTAAACAAAAAGAACTTGAAAAATATCAATTGTTAGAGAAAGTAATCATCCAATTTCCACCCAATTAGCAACGCGGCTATAGGGCTTTTAATATATATAGCTGACAACTTTCCGCCCGCTTGCAATACGATACAACATTTATGGGGATCGGTCCTATTGTAAGTCTCATCCCTCTAGAACGTAATTAGCACTAGTTACGAGTATATATACATGGAATTGCTAAACACCAGATTACATCTAACACATTGATCAAAACCAGTTTCAAGATATCCACTTTGTAAACAATTTAAATACACATATCCTGATTTAAAGGATCTCACCATAAAAGCGTAAGCATGTAGAAGTGGCACTAGTTCCAATATCCACACAATCCTATTTGAGAGATAACTTCAGCGTTACAACAACTTGGAATACCCACGTCGTACTTAAGTGGTACAAAAGATTGCCGGGAATCGGGTATCAGTGTATTGACAGCAAGTTGTTTGGGAATTGGATACTCAAATAAAAGCTTCATAAGCCCTATTTATAGGCTGAATCCAGGTTCCTTAACGGACTGTTATAGCACGATGACGGTCTGTTACTATCTAGCATCCATAGTGCGCCGCTAAGGGATTGGTTACATCAAATAAGCAAATTAATTGTTTACATAAACATCAAACAAGAGGGCCATACCCCTCACTTCAACTTTCCTCCTTGTTAGCACCATTAGCTTCCCTGCCCGCCTTCGAAATCGCCTTCGGATAAAAAACTGGACCTCATGTTCCCTTATCCTTCACAAGAGGACCCGCCATGGCTACGTTAGGAGAAGGGGAAGGAGGTGGCATCTTTAACGCCACGGATGAAGGAGTCTCAATGCTGGCACTAACTTGGCTATTCTAACGGCTCCCACTCTTGCACATGGCAATCCAGCCGAAAGCCTTCTCCTTGTTCAATCCTTGAGGCTCCGGCTAACGAATCTCCACCATAGGTTTATCAGCACAAGAGGCTGAGGAATATATATAAGGATAAGAGGTCTTCTCATACGAGTATACAGCCTCAATCAAGTTCTGCTTCGTGAAGGGGTCATGACCTTTAACTGTGCAAGAGGAACTTACTTCAAAGCAGTCGCATGACCGACTGAAACCCCCTCGTGCATTCCCAACACCCTAAAATATCTTTACACTGTAGACAAAGGACCAACAAACTATGCGCTTCGAAGCAAATAACCAATGACATCAGCGAAACCATCCTCCATAAGCCAACGTTTCTCTTTTAAAAGTTCAGCCACTTGCTCCTCCAACACCTTCTTCTCCCCCTCTAACAGCCCCTTCTCCATATCCAAAGAAGCAACGACCCCCTCCAAGTTCGCAACTTTCCCTTTCAACACATTCACTTCCTCTGACTTCACCTTCATCTCCTCCACATGACAAAGCAGCAAGCAATCAAAGGCATTCATGTCGTCCAAATGACGGGCCTCCAAGAGGTCAGTCTTGTCTTTCATCGACTTAACCAACGCAGCCTTAGTAGCATGGCGACTTTCCAAATAGCAACTCGGGAAGCATGCCTATCATGATTGCCCTTGCAGGCAGTCGTCGTATCACAGATGGTGGGAAGAAGGGAATTCACCTTTTCCTTGAATGTCTCAAAGGGAATTCACCTTTACAGGCAGCCACCGTGTCACAAAAGATCTTGAAAAATATCAATTGTTAGAGAAAGTAATCATCCAATTCCCACCCTGTTAGCAACGCGGCTATATGGCTTTTAATATATATAGCTGACAACTTTTCGCCCGCTTGCAATACGATACAACATTTATGGGGATCAGTCCTCTTGTAAGTCTCATCCCTGTAGAACGAAATTAGCACTAGTTACGTGTATATATACATCAAACTGCTAAACACCATATTACATCTAACACATTGATCAAAACCGGTTTCAAGGTATCCAATTTATAAACAATTTAAATACACATATCCGAATTTAAAGGATCTCACCATAAAAGCGTAAGCAAGTAGAACCGGCACTAGTTCCAGTATCCACACAATCCTATTTGAGAGATAACTTCAGCGTTACAACACCTTGGAATACCCACGTCGTACTTAAGTGGTACAAAAGATTGTCAGGAATCGGGTATCGGTATATTGAGACCGAGTTGTTTGGGAATTGGATACTCAAATAAAAGCTTCACAAGCCCTATTTGGAGGATGAATCCAGGTTCCTTAACGGACTGTTATTGCACGGTGACGGTCTATTACTCTCTGGCATCCATAGTGCGTCGCTAAGGGATTGGTTACATCAAACAAGCAAATTAATTGTTTAAAGATACATCAAACATGAGGGTCATACCCCTCCATTCAACTTTCCTCCTGGTTAGAACCATTAGCTTCCCCGTCCGCCACCGAAATCACCTTCTGATCAATAACTGGACCTCCTGTTCCCTTCTCCTCCACTAGAGGACCCGCCTGGCTACATCAAGAGGAAGGGGAAGGGGAAGGAGGTGGCATCTTGAACGCCACGGATGAAGGAGTCTCAGTGCTGGCACTAACTTGGCTATTCTGACAGCTCCCACTCTTGCACATGGCAATCCAGCGTAAAACCTTCTCCTTGTTCAATCCTTGAGGCTCCAGCTCACGAATCTCCACCATAGGTTTATCAGAACAAAAGGCTAAGGAAAATAGATAAGGATAAGAGGTCTTCTCATACGAGTATACAGCCTCAATCAAGTTCTGCTTCGCGAAGGGGTCATGACCTTTAACGGATGCAAGCGGAACTTGCTTCAAAGCAGCCACATGACCAACTGGTGCATTCCCAATGCCCCAGAATATCTTTGCGAAAGTAGACAAAGGACCAACAAACTCTGTGCTTCGAAGAAAATAACCAACGACATGAGCGAAACCATCCTCCACGAGCCAATGTTTCTCTTTCACAAGTTCAGCCACTTGCTCCTCCAACACCTTCTTCTCCCCCTCTAACAGCTCCTTCTCCACATCCAAAGAAGCAATGACCCCCTCCAAGTTCACAACTTTCCATTACAACACATTCACCTCCTCTGACTTCACCTTCATCTCCTCCACATGACGAAGGCGCAAGCAATCAAAGGCATTCACGTCGTCCAAATGACGGGACTACAAGAAGTCAGCCTTGTCTTTCATCGACTTAACCAACGCAGCCTTAGTAGCATGGCGACTTTCCAAACAGCAACACGGGAAGCATGCCTATCATGATTGCCCTTGCAGGCAGTCGTCGTATCACAGATGGTGGGAAGAAGGGAATTCACATTTGCCTTGAATGTCTCAAAGGGAATTCACCTTTGCAGGCAGCCGCCGTATCACAAAAGATCTTGAAAAATATCAATTGTTAGAGAAAGTAATCATCCAATTCCCACCGTATTAGCAACGCGGCTATAGGGGTTTTAATATATATAGCTGACAAGTTTTCGCCCGTTGGCAATACGATACAACATTTATGGGGATCAGTCCTATTGTAAGTCTCATCCCTCTAGAACGTAATTAGCACTAGTTACGTGTGTATATACATGGATCTGCTAAACACCATATTACATCTACCACATTGATCAAAACCGGTTTCAAGGTATCCAATTTGTAAACAATTTAAATACACATATCCCAATTTAAAGGAACTCACCATAAAAGCGTAAGCAAGTAGAACCGGCACTAGTTCCAAAATCCACACAATCCTATTTGAGAGATAACTTCAGCGTTACAACAACTTGGAATACCCACGTTGTACTTAAGTGGTACAAAAGATTGCCTAGAATCAGGTATCGGTATATTGAGAGCGAGTTGTTTGGGAATTGGATACTCAAATAAAAGCTTCATAAGCCCTATTTATAGGCTGAATCCAGGTTCCTTAACGGACTGTTATAGCACGGTGATGGTCTGTTACTGTTTGGCATCCATAGTGTGCCGCTAAGGGATTGGTTTCATCAAGCAAGCAAATTAATTGTTTAAAGATACATCAAACAAGAGGGTCATACCCGTCCCTTAAACATTCCCCCTGGTTAGCACCATTAGCTTCCCTGCCCGCCTCCGAAATCGCCTTCTGATAAAAAACTGGACCTCATGTTCCCTTATCCTCCATAAGAGGACCCGCCTTGGCTACGTCAGGAGTAGGGGAAGGAGGTGGCATCTTTAACTCCACGGATGAAGGAGTCTCAATGCTGGCACTAACTTGGCTATTCTGACAGCTCCCACTCTTGCACATGGCAATCCAGCCTAAAGCCTTCTCCTTGTTCAATCCTTGAGGCTCCGGCTAATGAATCTCCATCATAGGTTTATCAGCACAAGAGGCTGAGGAATATATATAAGGATAAGAGGTCTTCTCATATGAGTATACAGCCTCAATCAAGTTCTGCTTCGTGAAGGGGTCATGACCTTTAAGTGTGCAAGCGGAACTTGCTTCAATTCAGCCGCATGACCAACTGAAACCCCCTCGTGCATTCCCAACACCCTAAAATATCTTTACTTTGTAGACAAAGGACCAACAAACTCTGCTCTTCTAAGCAAATAACCAACGACATGAGCGAAACCATCCTCCATGAGCCAACGTTTCTCTTTTAAAAGTTCAGCCACTTGCTCCTCCAACACCTTCTTCTCCCCCTCTAACAGCTCCTTCTCCACATCCAAAGAAGCAATGATCCCCTCTAAGTTCGCATCTTTACCTTACAACACATTCACCTTCTCTGACTTCACCTTAATCTCCTCCACATGACAAAGCCGTAAGCAATCAAAGGCATTCACCTCGTCCAAATGACGGGCCTCCAAGAGGTCTGCCTTGTCTTTCATCGACTTAACCAACGCAGCCTCAGTAGCATGACGACTTTGCCAAACAGCAGCACGGGAAGCATGCCTATCCTGATTGCTCTTGCAGGCAGCCGCCGTATCACAGATGGTGGGAAGAAGGGAATTCACCTTTGCCTTGTAAGTCTCAAAGGAACTTCACCTTTGCAGGCAGCCGTCGTATCACAAAAGATCTTGAAAATTATCAAATGTTAGAGAAAGTAATCATCCAATTCCCTCCCTATTAGCAACGCGGCAATAAGGCTTTTAATATATATAGCTGACAACTTCTCGCCCGCTTGCAATACGATACAACATTTATGGGGATCAGTCCTATTGTAAGTGTCAACCCTCTAGAACGTAATTAGCACTTGTTACGTGTATATATACATGGAACTACTAAACACCAGATTACATCTAATACATTGATCAAAACCGGTTTCAAGGTATCCACTTTGTAAACAATTTAAAAACACATATCCCAATTTAAAGGATCTCACCATAAAAGCGTAAGCAAGTAGAACCGGCACTAGTTACAATATCCACACAATACTATTTAAGAGATAAATTCAACATTACAACAACTTGGAATACCCACGTCGTACTTAAGTGGTACAAAAAATTGTCGGGAATCGGATATCGGTTTATTGAGAGCGAGTTGTTTGGGAATTGGATACTCAAATAAAAGCTTCATAAGCCCTATTTATAGGTTGAATCCAGGTTCCTTAACGGACTGTTATAGCATGGTGACGGTCTATTACTGTCTGGCCTCCATAGTGCGCGGCCAAGGGATTGGTTACATCAAACAAGCAAATTAATTGTTTCAAGATACATCAAACAAGAGGGCTATACCCCTCCCTTCAACTTTCCTCCTGGTTAGCATCATTAGCTTCCCCGCCCGCCTCCGAAATCGCCTTCTGATCAACAACTGGACCTCCTGTTCCCTTCTCATCCACCAACCTTGGCTACATCAGGAGAAGGGGAAGGAGGTGGCATCTTGAACGCCACGGATGAAGGAGTCTCAATGTTGGCACTAACTTGGCTTTTCTGACAGCTCCCACTCTTGCACATGGCAATCCAGCCTAATGCCTTCACCTTGTTCAATCCTTGAGGCTCCAGCTCACGAATCTCCACCAATTGTTTATCAGCACAAGAGGCTAAGGAAGATAGATAAGGATAAGAGGTCTTCTCATATGAGTATACAGGCTCAATCATGTTCTGCTTCGTGAAGGGGTCATGACCTTTAACCGATGCAAGCGGAACTTGCTTCAAAGCAGCCACATGACCAACTGAAACCCCCTCGTGCATTCCGATCACCCTAAAAGATCTTTACGTTGTACACAAAGGACCAAGAAACTCTACGCTTTGAAAAAAATAACCAACGACATGAGCGAAACCATCCTCCACGAGCCAATGTTTCTCTTTCAAAAGTCCAGCCACTTGCTCCTCTAACACCTTCTTCTCCCCCTCTGACAACTCCTTCTCCACGTACAAAGAAGCAACTACCCCCTCCAAGTTCGCAACTTTCCCTTTCAACACATTCACCTCCTCTGACTTCACCTTCATCGCCTCCACATGACGAAGCCGCAAGCAGTCAAAGGAATTCATGTCGTCCAAATGATGGGCCTCTAAGAGGTCAGCCTATCTTTCATCGACTTAACCAACGCAGCCTCATTATCATGACGACATTTCCAAACAGCAACACGAGAAGCATGCCTATCATGATTGCTCTTGCAGGCAGTCGCCGTATCACAGATGGTGGGAAGAAGGGAATTCACCTTTGCCTTGTAAGTCTCAAATGGAATTCACCTTTGCAGGCAGCCGCTGTATCACAAAAGATCTTGAAAAATATCAATTGTTAGAGAAAGTAATCATCCAATTCCCACCCTATTAACAACGCGGCTATAGGGCTTTTAAGATATATAGCTGACAACGTTTCTCCCGCTGGCAATACGATACAACATTTATGGGGATCAGTCCTAATATAAGTCTAATCCCTCTAGAACGTAATTAGCACTAGTTACATGTATATATACATGGAACTGCTAAACACCAGATTAGATCTAACACATTGATCAAAACCAGTTTCAAGATATCCATTTTGTAAACAATTTAAATACACATATCCAAATTTAAAGGATCTCACCATAAAAGCATAAGCAAGTAGAACCGGCACTAGTTCCAATATCCACACAATCCTATTTGAGAGATAACTTCAGCGTTACAACAACTTGGAATACCCACGTCATACTTAAGTGGTACAAAGATTGTCGGGAATCGGGTAAAGGTTTATTGAGAGTGAGTTGTTTGGGAATTGGATACTCAAATAAAATCTTCATAAGCCCTATTTATAGGCTGAATCCAGGTTCCTTAACAGACTGTTATAGCATGGTGATGGTCTGTTACTATCTGGCATCCATAGTGCGCCGCTAAGGGATTGGTAGCGGTACGCTGCCGTCCCTTAGGGTATGTGTCATCAGACACGCGTCGCTCGCAGCTCACACGTGTCAACTTATGTCGTAACGAACCGTTACAAGGCGGTGACAGTCTGTTACCGTCTTATTAGGGCTGATTCATTGGCCACGTGTCGGCTTCTAGCAAGACAGGGGTGTAACGGGCCGTTATGCATTAGGTGACGTCCGTCACCATGCCAATTTCCCATTCTTTGGCCATTTTACATGTTTAGTCCCTCGATTTTGTTTCTATCATTTTAGGACTTGTATGAGGCTTGGTCGTGCCTGATTCCAGAGTGTTAGAATTAATCACATATTTTCGAGATCATGGACGGAGTTGCACTCGGAACTTCATTTTATTTCAATAGAGCGGAGTACAAGCATGGGTACTATCTTGTCGGTCGTATTTATCCGGAATATGCTACGTTTGTCAAATCTTTTACATGTCCTCAACGAGATGATGATGATAAATGTGTTGGGAATCGTGCACCGGTTTTAACTTTTAAAACAAATAGTTTACAAAACATATTTACATAGCGAAAACAGTTAAGGCACACAATTTATAAAGTTCTAAACTTTATTCCGAAAGTGATTCGATTACACGAACGAATAGACAATAAATAATGAAACCAACCATAGCGAGTAAAAGGTTCTACCTTTGACAAAAAGCCGAAAGCTTCATACTTTGATTCAACAAGCGTCTTGCTAGTGACAGATCACGAAACCCGCAAAAAACGAAAAACGTCTCACGTTTTTACGCAAACAGCAACCGGCGAAGGCAGAAAGAAGGCGTTGACAGAAAGGCGACGGAGGACCGGCGGCGTCATACGGCGGAGGCTGAGAGGTGGCTTTCCGGCGGCGACGACTTACGTCGGTGAGTGGTGGTTGACGGCGATACAATGGGGGAGGGTGGTCTTCTTCTTGCACAGGTTTAGATGGAGGCAAGATTGATTATTAGGGGTTGCAGTTAAGGTTATATTTGTAGATATCATAAATACAAACTGCACCTAAGGGTATTAAATGTTAATTCTCTAGCAATTAACTATTAATCACTTTTAATCCTCAGAGTTTATTAATTACAAATATTAGTAAATCTTAATAATTTTATGTTTAACACTTAAACAATTATTCCTCCGTATTTAATTATTTTCTAAATAATTAATCACCGAATAAACCAATAAATATTTCATTAAATATTTATTTTCCGTTTAATAAAACCATGTTTCGTGAATTATAATATTTACGATTAAATATTATTAATTGCTCGTTGTCCAAAGTGTAACTCTTTGGATCGTACCTCGATAGTAACGTCGACTTAATTGACGATCGGACATCCTATATCCAACAATCTCCCACTTGGACGATTCATGAATTAATCGGTTCAACGTAGACAGTGGTGAACGCCTAGCTGCATTTCACTGCCCCTAGCAAAAGTATGACGTATTACAACCGTCAACTATTTCCTTATGTTCAAGTAATCTTACTTGACTAGGTACACCAGTCATGGTAAATATCTATGTATCCTTTCTGTTTAGGGCATCCGTTAAACATGAGACATGGATGCAAGTCATTTCTCAAAAGTTATACTATTCTTATTCTCATATCTAATTAAAAGTGGTCTAAACAAACTACTATTAGTTTGAGCGTGGCCACGCGTTTTATACCAGTTCGAATTAACGAGGGGGCCAGAATGACCAACTCCTGATCAAAGGAGAACAGAATTCCTTTGGTCACGTACAACTCCCACTTAACTTCAGATTTATTCCCAATCATACTCTTATTAGTGCCTTTCACGGAACATCGTTAGATATGATCAAAGAACAAACTTCAGTTAAAGTTAGTTCAAATAGGTGTCTCGGGTCAAAGGATCGAAAGATCTTACCATATTCAAAACTTCTCAAGACCTTAATCCATGAAGATAGTTTTGAAACGAGTTACGTCCAGTATTCATTCTCTAATGAATATTTGTGAATATGATCTCCAACTACTTGGACTTTCATTCAAAATGAACCAATCATCTAATTCACAATAGTCTTACATTCAGATTGATTCTCATGAATCTGGTCGAGTACGGACATTTAGAATACAATATTCAAGGATTGTAAAACGTATAAAATATCGAACATAGAAACATCTATTTCCAAAATCTACAACATCTCATGTTGTGTGGCAGTTACTAATGGAACTCTTTCATCGGTAGCATTAATATTCTTATGGTGCATTTAACCATTCTTAATCTGGTGTTCATATCTTAACTCTTAAGATAGCAGTCTTTGACTGATAAGTTATCATAACTTTTATGATTTTATTCGAAGAACTCTTCTTGTTAGTAAAAGTTAGCACTCTCGTATCTTATATCTTAAAACAATAGTCTTTCATCATAACTCTTTATGATTCTCGTCATTTAATGCTTCTCAAGCATTTCCTTTTATTCTGATATCCTTGATTTCAAAATTCTTTCATCATATGAAAACATTGACATACCCAATTATCTCTTAGATGAACCTAGATGAACTCTTTCATCTTCATCTTGTCCTAATACAATATTAGATTAGAGATAATGCTAGTAATTTGTCTTTATCGCCTGGTCATACAATGCACTAAAACAATTTTACTAATGTCAACGGATTGCTATGATTCTTACTCTAGAATGCTGCCCTCATATATCTCATATATGGTTGCAATCGAGAAATATTTGAACTCTTCTTCTTAAGATACTTGATCCTTTAGTGATATGTTAAACTCGAAATCTTAGCAGTGTATCACCGATGCGTTGTGCTATAAGTAAATATATAAATATATATTTTCTTTATGGTTTCACGAGATTAGGTTTTAAATTTATAAAATGATAAATACTCAAACTTAAAACACACACAATAGGCAAGTGTACCTATCGCAGCGTAATATAGTTTTGGTAAGAACCAAGTGTCGAACCAATGGACACGGTCGAGTTCCAATACTCAATGTTTGTTATCGTTTAGCCGGTTTAATTAGTGAGTGGATGTTGTGTGCTTGTAAAGCAGAAAAGTAATTGACAGAAAAGTAAATGACGGTAAATTAAATAACATAAAATGTAAAATGTGCGTGAAGTGTGTAACAGAAATGTAAATAACAAAATAGTAAATAATAGGAAAGTAAATAGCCCGAGAATAACCAGATCACAATGAGTATTGCTTTTGGCTTTGAATCCGCTTGGTATACGATAATGTTATGTTAACTAATCTGATGGTATTTCTAATACAAATGTGTGAACGGTACACCGCTAGAACCTCGTTCTCATAACACTTGGTTCACAAATTATGTTCCTTAATAATAAAAATAGTAACACTCCCGGTCAGGGATATCATTACCCTCAAATCTTTAATAGATCCGTACATTCGTATGCTTAAGATCTACCTCCGAGTTGGTTTAAGACATCAAAGTTAAACACCTTTATTTTTATTAAAAGAGTGATTAGATTTTGTTCACCAGGATGCGATGCAACAATGCGACCATGTATAAAGACGTACCATTCCCAACGTCACCAACTCTTGGTTTCATAACAAGCTCGTATAAATACGTACGATCTTATCAATATTAACCAAGCATTTGCTTATCAAAATCCACTTGTATAATACAAGTTTCAAGAGAAGTTTGATTAAAAAGGTTTTACGGTCTTACATATTAAAATCAAGAACATTCATAAGTGTAATTTAGATAATAATAAAAGGTCCATCATGAAGATGGTTTTAAGATCGAATAATTAAAGAACATAAACATACCATTAGACTAATAAGTTAAACATTAACATACACCAAACTTTATCTTCACCCAAGCAATACAAAGGGTTTAGCCACGAATGGCCATACGAACAAGCATAATGCGGAGTTTCATAGGCTCTGCTATTGCGAACAAAGAGGAAGAGCCTCTCTACTCTTTACTCTAAACTACAGCTACGAACTATATGAGTGTGTCTTTCTCTCGGGAATGGTGTGTGGAATGATAATGATTAACTAATGATTATAAAGCTATAACACATGTTTAGTGAATGCGAGTGCGACCACACCCACTGCCTATGTGATGCCTAGTCAACAACACGTTTTGACCACACTCACTAAGATATAACACATAGCTTAGTGGCAATGCCTCTTTTTGAGAGAGCTTCAAGTGTTGGAATTCGGTTCATTGGTGCCCGCCAAGCAAAAACAAATTATTTTGTTTGAGAAACCCATTTTGTCCAACGGAAAACATCAGCTGGAGGAACATCTTGATTAAGAGACGAGTGATCAATTTCCGACCTTAGAGCTTGCACTGAGAAGTCACCTGAATCGCTTATTTTGCACCGCCACCTATCCTTATTGTTGGATATTTCTAGTTGGTTCAACATACCTTACATTGTTTCCTTTCTGCTATTTCATTCGCCACCTATCCTTATTCTAGTTCCACGACCACGATATTTTCCCATCCAATTGCACGTATCGTTGACGGACATTCAATCTCTTGTTTGACTCAAACGCAAATATTGTCGGGAATAGATCGCATAAGGTAGTATGTTCTATCCAGAGGTCACGCCAGAATGCTATATCATTAGTTTCAATTTATATACCAAGTTACATAAATTTTATATGAAATAGTATATCTTTTACATCAAATTTGGTTTTCTCTAATCAAATAAAAACACCCAACCTTTTAAAAGTAATTTAGTTATAGATGCATTGTCTTTTGTAGAATGACTAACTTACACACCCACTAATCCTATTTTTAAATCTCCACATTTGACCATCATGGTATTAGAACTCTCAACCAGTTTTAATGAGAAACACCACTATATATATATATATATATACCTTGATACCAATATTATATAGTTAATTATTCAAATTAATGATGTGTAAAACATACAAATACCAACTTTATGCATATATAAACTAAAAAGAAAACATTTCTATATTTAATAAAAAACGTTTTTTAATTAATTGATCTATTATAATCTTATAGAATTAGAAAGCAATACTCAAAAGGGTTACATCGTCTATCTTGGAATTAACACGAAAAATACCAAACCTTGAATAATTTATGTCTAACTAAGAGCATCCGGTATACCATAGCAAATGAGGTGTGATCCGATGTAAGTTCACGGCGTGATGGAGGAGCTACACCGCCCCCTTGGAGCGTGATCCCTTTCCGTGATTCATTCCCGTGATTTTTTTTCACGCCCAGCATTCCAAAATCTAGCCATTTTTAATGGTACTATTTCAATTTTCTTGACTTTATCTTTTCCATGATCTTCTATAGAGGGGTGAGGCCGAAGGAGAAGATGCTCTGCTGCAGAAAAAGAACATAGAAGATGAAGATGCTCTGCTGCAAAGAAAGAACATAGAAGATGAACTAGTCTTAAAATCAACTTGAGTTAATTGATTTTGAAATCCGTAGATATTTTGTGTAATTTACATTTTGCCCCTCACACTTAATTGGATATATCAAATGCACCTCATGAATATTATTTGTATTATAGTTACTATTATTAACAATATATGTGTGATTTTATAAAAAATGTGTTATATTCAATATATAAAAATGTGTGATATTCAATATATGTGTGATTTTAATATTATTAGATAAAAAAAAATTAATTATCACACCACCACAATCACCTGGGTATTTCCCTTGCCAAGTAAAGGATTGTGTGATAATAAAAGGTGTGACGTGGCGTCACGTGACGTACACTTTATTATCACAGCGCACCCCTATCACTTGGATATACCCCTTGCTCTAAAAAGTCATTCTACTTGTTACTAATCAAATTATGATGAGAGACATAATTATCCTATTAAATATGATGGTCTCTTGATTCTACCATAGTCCATTAATCATGTGTTTTATAAATGTATTCAATTCGTTAACTAATACATGTAAATATTATACATCTTTAATATTGTTTCTTTATTGTTAGTCCCTTGGCATCCCAATAACCGTAACACCCATCACCACCCATCTCCTATAAATCCACCCCATATCCTCTCTAACAAAACCACACTACAAACCATGGCTAACCATTCTCCCTTTGCCCTACTAACCCTAGTTCTTGCAACCATGTTCATGTTGGTCCACACAAGGCCATTAACCAACACAACCTCAAATGAGCAACCATCCTTAGCGGCACGACTCAAGCTCGAGAAAGATGATGATGGTGGTTCAACAGGGTGTTGGGACACATTGTTTGAACTCCATGCTTGCACCGGAGAGATCATACTTTTCTTTTTAAACGGAGAGACTTATTTAGGGATGGGATGTTGTAGGGCGATCGAGGAAATTGAAAGGCAGTGTTGGCCAGCTTTGATAGGCTCACTTGGTTTTACTTCAGAAGAAGGTGATATACTACGTGGTTATTGTGATGTTTCGGATAATGGTGACGTTCCAACCACCGCGCCCCCACCACAAACCACCAATACCACTAGTAATTCTACAAGTTATGATAGATTTTGATTGTTCTTATTCATATCAAAGCACAATCATGAACAATGTAATAAAGGGCTTTTGTTATAATCAATAGTTTTCTTCCCTTGGCTCTAGTTTCTGTTTTTCATTATTATAGTTAAATATGTTATGTGCACGAACACTTTTTGGCATCGTTTTTCATCACAAGTCACACTAACTAATTGGGCAAAAAGTAACGAAGCCATTTAATAAAACAACATGGTAGTTGTGTAAAACAAATTTAGCTCACATTTTTTATGCATAAAACGAAAACCAGAAATTTAATTTTTTTTTAACTTTTAAAAAGCGACTGGTTATTCAAAATGGCTTTGTTTTTGGGAAAATTCTGAAAATAACATTTGACTATTCTTTTTTCTTAAAATAAACATTGACTTTTTAACTTTCACATATCAAACATGATAAAATCGTCAAAACATTCATCAAATAGGGTGAAATCGTCAAGCACGTGGGGCGGTGGGGGTCACAGTTATAACTGACACACGTAAAATTTCGCTCAATTCGCCGAAACATCCATCAAACAGGGCGAAGTCCCAAACATCTTATTTCCGCGCGTTAAGAACAAATATCAGATACCTTTTTATTAAAAGAAATTATAAAATATTTCCTTTTCCCAGCGAAACATTACTATATGTCGGAGATTTTGCAGAAACCTTGTTTATCAAAAATAAATTTATAAATACTTATTCCTTAATTCGGCGAAACCTTGCATATTCCAGCGAAATTTTCGTTTCATATTCCGTCCCCACATAATTGGTTAAACCTTATAATAGAATCAGGGCCGGTCCCAAAAATCCTTGAAATGTTTTGGGCCTCCATAATATAAACTCAATAATTTTATTTAAAAAAATCATAATACAATCCCTATTTTTTCTTGAGTTTAAAAATATTTTGTGACTTTTAATTTTTATGTGGTTTATTTACAACTTTAGTTTTTTTTAAACGATTCGGGCCACATGTGTAAGTAATTGACTAATGAGATTGAGTTTAAAACAAAAAATATATAGAATTTTTTTGTAAATAAATAAATATATATATATATAGGGAAAGTATAAAACGAAAACTCACTTGAGTTGAGAAAACGAAGAAAAACCTTATGTAGCAATTTTTTTTTAAAGATAGGTTTGTTACATATTTTCGTCACTTTTTATAAAAAAACAAAAAAAAACGCTGAGTAGTTTTTTTTTAAAAGATATGTAAAAAATTAAAAAAAATGACCGTTTTTGGAAATGTTACATATGTAACATTTTTGTAAAAAAATATGGTAGGCGCTTTTTTATTTTTGTTTATAAAAAGTGATGAAATTATGTAACAAATATATTCCAAAAAAAAAATTTACATATTTTTTAAGCTGTTAAATATGTGTTACAAGGTTTTCATTATAATCATCCCCTATATATATATATATATATATATATATATAGGGAATGTATAGGATGAAAACCCCTCCTAGTTGTGAAAACATTTGAAAACTGTCCAAA
Source organism: Smallanthus sonchifolius (assembly GCA_023525975.1). Taxonomy (NCBI): domain Eukaryota; kingdom Viridiplantae; phylum Streptophyta; class Magnoliopsida; order Asterales; family Asteraceae; genus Smallanthus; species Smallanthus sonchifolius. Next base: position 46,168,225 of record CM042023.1, read on the forward strand.
AATCGGATTTTTACAAAAAAAAAATTTGGAAACCTTTAATATGAAATTTCAAAACTTTTTATAAAAAAAAAATCAATGACAGCTTGAATAAAATATTACGTGACAGTTATAGATTCTGTTAAGTTAAATTTTAAATCACTTTTTAGCTGAGAATTCTTTTTTTTATGTAACTGATAAATGTTAACTCATATTAAACTTTAGAAACCCGGTGGGTTGAATAAATGCAATATTATATATACTTAGTAATAAAGATTTACATATTACAAAAATATCAGTACATAAAATTCTTAAATCTTTATTTATATATTTTGAAGGTATAAAAATGTATTACATACACCAAGGATAGAAAACAAAATTTAAAATATGTAAAAATTAATATATAATTAGGTTTCGAAAATACGTTAATTACTATTTATTGTAATTTGACTTTCATTTACTATTTGATTGAAAATAAAAGTTACATAATTAGATTTCAAAGTTTCTTATAATAAGAGATAACTTAAAATAAATATGTTTTGTTAGTATAATTAGTATTTTTTTTAAAATATATTATTATTAGAAGATAAAGGTGTATTTAATAAAAGAGAGAGGCGGGAAAAATATGATGAGAATGAATATGGAGACGACACGTACCATAAAAAACCTTTATTTATTATATAGGATATATATATAGGGGGTAGTTCAAATAAGAAATGATTTTTCGCCAAAAAACCTAAGAAATGACAAAAACCTTAAGAAACGATATCAAAAAAAGAAAATTATTTTTAAAGTTCAGCGAATTGGAAATTAGGGGGGCAGGTGTGGCAGGGATTCGAACTCGGGTAGGGGTTGTAGAAGTCCAGAGCTCTAGCCCCAAAGTAGTTGTCACACCCTGGCCGGCGGCGGATTATACGTCAGGGCTGACGCGGTTGTTCATAAGCACATGATCATCTATTAAATATGTTAGTATTTATTATTCAAATTAAAAACATCCGTTACAGCTGGAAATAAGAAAACAAAACGTTCCAAAACATAACATAATTCAAGTTTAACTAGGTCCAGTCCTATATGATCAAGTTGAGTCCTCAAACTGGTGCACCTGAAACATGTGATTAAATGTCAACTACAAGTAGTTGGTGAGTAATATAGGTTTTGACACCAAACAAAAGTTAAGTAAAAAGTATTTGGAATTCAATATGTTCAAAGCATAACTAGGGCATATATGTGAAAACATACAGGGTTCCAAGCGTACAATTCAATTCGTAGAAAATGAAAAACTGGTAAGTACAATCCAACTGATTGTGTTTTGGAAAAAATAGTAATATGGTACACACAAAACCCGCCAAGGTTTGTGTTAACTGGAATCAGATTCCTCTATAAATGATCATGTTAGGTACTACCTTAGGCCTGGGTAGCAGGTTAATGAATGTACTAGCATGAACACATGTAATGGTCACCAAGCAGTTTAAGACATAAAGCACATAGTAATTTGCATGAGAACAATTGGTAGTGAATTCTAGTATGTATGTAAACATGTTCCACCCCGAGTATTTTAAACAATGGTAAAGAGAAAGGGGGCTATGAAACTCACCTGTAGCGAAGCTAGTGAGTTGTACGAATAGTAAATGAGGGACAGACTTCGTGAGGATTTCTCACAATCGACCTACACAGTTACTTTCTATTCTAAACTCAATGTATGACTAACTGAAGTAAAGAATTTCTAATTTTATTTGAGTTTATAGGGACTCTTGAAATTTGGGATTGGATATAGGGTTTGTACGGGTTCATAAGTATCGTGCTAAGATAAAGTAATTTACAAGATTAATTAGGATTTCTAATTAATCATTATAGTATAGGATTTGTAATAATACATTTGAATTTATTTAAATAATTATTCTAAAAATAATTAGTAAATAAATTGTGATTTAGAAAAAAGGTTTAAACAATTGTATTATGTAAGTAACGTGATTAATTAACTATTTAAATAATTTCTTTTACCTTAATAAAAGGGATATTAAATAATTATAAGCTTTAAATTGAAATCAATGGAATTTGTATAATTATTCATCTAGAATAATTATCTAAGTATTTTCTAAAAAAAACGTTTTACATAATTGTTGCTTGCCAAAAATAATTATTTATAAGTTTTAAAATGAGGGTTAGTAGTGTTTAAATAAATAAACTATAATTCGCTTAATAAACAATACTATTTTATAAATATGACAATCTAAATAGATTTGTTTTTGATAAAACATTTATATAATTTATTTACGAATTTCTAATTTTTTAATATGAATAAAACATCATTTCAGTTTTCTGCTTTTCTTTAAAAAGTTGTAGCATATATTTTTTTTATAAAGTTTATAGGAATTGAATTAGGATTTAAAACAATCCATTTGTATATTAAAGAGTGAAAAGGACTTAAAACAGAAAAAAAAAAAAAAAAAAAAGGGAGGAGGGCGGAACTAGAACCCGTGAGCTATGTTGGGGAGGGCTAGGGACTTAACAAGGTGATCTGGGCATGATGCCATGACCAAATTCAGGAACGCTAACATTTAAATAATCAGCTCTGTGAGTCCTTCTTCCCCAAATACCCCAATTCGAAACCGTAGTTCCAGATTCACACAAATCTGTTACTCGATTCAAAGGGCTTTGGGAGAAGAAGGTTAGATCGAGTAATAGGGTGGGTGTATTACCTGGAGTTGATCCATGAATCGCCAAAAACATGGGGTTTCCTCCCTTGATGTTGCTCGCGACCGAAGGGGGCGGATGGAGACGAAAAGTAGGGAATTCGAGTGGCATTCGACTGTCAAATGGTCCAGGGACTTTAATGAGTGCTTACTTTGCACGTTACGGGTTTCAATCGACCGCTTTTATGAGATTTAAGTTAATGCTCGTGGTTAGAAAGCCATAACCGAAAAGGGGTATTGAATTGGGTTTAAATCCTCTGATTAACATCGAATTAATTCGTCCTAATCATTTGCAACTGATCTATTGACGTTAATGCATGTTTATCAAGCATTAACAGCTTCAAATCCAATCATTTGGGTTAGATTTGTTGGCGCATTTGACTAAAAAAGTCAAAATTGGGATCGAGAGTTCAAAATGGGTTAATGAGAAGATGTGGGGGTTCTTTTGGGGATCCAAATGCAAGTGAATGGGTCCAAGACTAGTTTTCTAGATAATTAATCATTAATTTTCTAGATAATTAATCATTAAGTTATGAAATTTTCTTTATAACACTTTTAGAATCTGGAATATACATATATATATATGTCATTATTTATAATCATTTTTATAGAAGTTATAAAAACTTAAACAATTTTGTTTAATTATAAATATTTGAAAAAAGGATCATGTATAATTTGTTTATTTTGAAACATCACTTATACCTAAAACAAAACAAACAAATTTGTTAATATGGTTTGTTTAATGATTTCGATATATATATATAAATATGTTTTATATCCTCATTTTTATACAAAAGATAACTTCACACACACATATATATATATACCTATAAGGGAGTGAGGTTACAAGATCAAAGTTCATAGGTTACCTTTTGATTTAATTGATCTAATATAAATATATATGTATATATGTATATTTATTTAATAGAATAGTAACAATTATTTATATAATTCTTTATATAAATATCTATTATTTTTGAATTTGAAATATTGGTACCCAAATAAATATGTATTGAATTTGAAATGAAAGCACTTAATGTACGTATGTATGAACACTTATGAAATGTAATCGGAAAATAGGATACTTTCATAAATGAAATCAGATAATAGTGGAATTATAATGCCGAAAAAGTTAAAATATAGGCCGGAATTTCTTGGGGATTACAGTAGACACCCAATGTTGTTAATTTTCACACCCTCAAAATCCACCTTCGAGGTTTTACCGCGAGACGCGTGACAAACCAGGATCTTAGTCATTAGTTACAAGGAACGGCTCTGTATGAATTTAAATAAAATACCGTTGCTGCTCATAGTCACGAGACAACAATCTCTGAGTTTGAAAATGTTGCGCAAGCGTAAATAAAATCCAATGCAAGAAAAATCAAATGCGCAAAACACCACGCCCAAACCAAAGTAAATAAGACGAGTAAATAAGTTTTAAAACTGTTTATGAAAACTATGCACCGCCATGCATCCGAATCCTGAGTGTACCTTAGCAACCTGAGAAAGACATGCTAAAAGTGTCAACACAATGATTGGTGAGTTCACATAGTTGTAAGTAAATAAGAGTTCAATGTTTGCTAGATAATGTAATTAATGTATACCGATAGATAGCTAGTCTATATCATGCTACTACAAGTGTTTCGAAACTAAAGCTGACTGTTTGTGTTTGTTTGCCTTCCGCCATGTCTACCGAACAATAGCAAATGTCTAGGTCAATATTACATCCGTTCGACCTCCAGTCAAGTTAGCGCTACTAACGCGGGTGGGGCTTGTCAAAACCCAGTAATACTACTCAAATTACCTCGCTATGTTCCAATACTAACGGTTCGAGAATGTAAGGACTTATGTGGTATGTTTGCACTTTAGTAAGCAAGCGATAATACAATATTACAAGATCCAAAATGTTTACGAGCATGCTTTCTCCCCCAAAAGGGAAAGTAAGTAAAAGAGAGGGGTAGTGAAACTCACCTTAGTATGCGTGCAGATGAAAGCTAAGTAAAAACAGTTGCACCTCTAACTGCTACCTAAAATCATGGGTCTATAAGTGTGTGTTCGTGTAGGTTAATATGAACCCTTAGTATCCAAACAATACCATTATTTAAGTGTTAAGAAAATATTTACAAGTTTGAGTCAAGTTTGACCCGGTGACCCGTTGGTGACCCGTTAGTGATTTGATGTTTGATTTGAATACTAACTAGTACACAAGTAATTCAAGTTTCATGCTGCACAACACATAACTATCTTAACATAGCAAGTTATGTCTACACATGCACGTTCATCACAGTTCCTACTTTTATTAATGTATGAACACAAAGTTTGGTTTCCATATGTTAATCATTTATAACACGTTTGCATGATCAATAAGTTCGTAACATAAATCTTACTTGCCCTAGACAGTCATAGCATATAACAAATGCCTTGAACTTAACATGCAAATTATACTTCAATTAAAGTTTCCAGGTATAGTAAGTTATGAATATCATGCGTGTTCTGAGATATCTAACACGTTACAACATGTTATTATATCCTAACTAACATGTAGCTATTATTAAACCATATCATACATGTCTAAATAACAGGCTATGAACACTTTTGACAATTAAAGTTTCCTCTTTTAGAAAGTTTGCAAAACCAAGCTAGGTATTAAAAATCTAATCTCACAAATCACTTTTACATGAATCAAGTAACACATAAACATCATCATATCATCCTAATCATGTCAAGTATGCAAGATAAAATTCACAAAAAGTTTCCTTTATAAGCAAGTTATGATTTCTAGCTTTGTTCATGTGATTTAACGCACCAAATCAATTGCATACATTCTAACTAGCATGATTATAACCATAATAAGCATCAAACACATCTAGCATGCAATCCTACAACATCACATAATAAAAAAGTTCCTTCTTTTAACAAGTTATGAACCATATGAAACTAGGGTTTACCAAATAACAAAATGATTATCAAATAAATGTAAAACAATGTTAAAGTTAAACACTTTATTGTAAAAACTCATGTTTGGATGAACTAGGGTTTCAATCAAAATTCTAGGAATCAAAAAGTGACGAAATCAGATGAAATAACTTACGTAGTAGTGTTAGGAATGCCTAGGGGAGTCCGATTACGCGTTCAATTGCAAGATTCAAGCTTGGAGAGGGTGTGTTTGGGTGCTTTGTTGTTCTCAGCGCAAGGGAGGGAGAGGAGGATGGGGTCGACGGCAATAGGAGGAGGAAAAGGATTAGGGTTTAATTTTTTTTTTTATAAATTCCATATATATGCATGCATGGGTTAAAACATGAGTTATGGATAATCCATGCGTTATCTAGGGGATCCATAGGTTATTTAAGAATAAGTTTCAATAATGACAAATAAAACCCTCAACTATTATTTTTATAAAAACTCCATCTCTCTAAAAATAACTAATAAAATTGATTTCCGATAAATCTACGCGATATCACAAAAGTTCACATAATTCACAGAAACGTCACTTAACACATAAATTCAACTGATTTATATTAAAATAATTATTCACAATTATTTTTATTAGTTCACCAACGTTACGGGTTAGACTCGTGTGCGATCCGGTAATTCTACGTGTTTGTGCAAACTGACACATCTAACAAATCCTAATTAAATGTAATGCATGAGTGAATGTTTGAGATAACTGAGTTTGTATAAATAAATGTTTGAGATAACGATGTTTGTGTTAACGGAGTTAACCTGAAAATGCCGGATGTCACATCATCCCATTGTTGAAAGAATTTTTGTCCCGAAAATTAAGCAAAGTCGCTAGTTGTCTGAAACAAAAAGTTTGGGTTGTCACGTCATCCTCTTGTTGAAAGAAATTTTGTCTCAAAATTTAGTTAGTACCTTTCGTGTTTGCCGTTGACTGCTTAAAAAGCTGAGGATGTTTCTTCATCATCTAATCCTCTCGTTCCCATGTGAACTCTGGTCCACGTTTCGAGTTCCAGCGAACTCTAACAATTAGGATTTTGCTGTGCTTGAGTGTTTTGACCTCTCGGTCCATGATCTCAACTGGTTCCTCATTGAAACGTAACTGTTCATCGATTTCCAACTCCTCGAGTAGAACCACTAGTGTCTCGTCTGATAGGCATTTATTTAGGTCTGAAACATGAAAGACATTGTGTACTCCATTGAGTTCACCTGGTAGGTTTAATTGATACGCAACCGGACCAATCCTCTTCACTATCTCGAATGGTCCAACATAACGCGGGTTTAGTTTGCCCCGTTTTCCAAAACGGATCACACCTTTCCAAGGTGAAACTTTTAATAACACTCTGTCACTCATTTGAAATTCTAGTGGTTTTCTGTGTTTGTCTGCATAACTCTTCTGATGGTCACGAGCTGCCGCCACATGATTTTGAATTTGCACAATCTTTTCTAAAGTCTCATGCACAAGTTCAGGGCCTGTAATTTAGCTATCTCCCATTTCAGCCCAACAGAGAGGTGATTGACATTTCTGTCCATATAACGCCTCGAACGGTGCTGTCTGGATGCTAGTATGGTAGCTATTGTTATAAGAGAACTCCACCAAGGGTAGGTGAGTCTCCCAACTATTTCCGAAATCGATTACGCAAGCCCGTAGCATGTCCTATAGGGTTTGAATTGTACGCTCACTCTAGCCATCTATTTGGGGATGGTACGCTGTGCTCATATCCAGACGTGTACCCAGAGATTTTTGTAGGGATTTCCAGAAGCGTGAAGTGAATCGAGCATCACTATTTGAAATGATTGAAACTGGCACTCTATGCCGAGAGACTACTTCTTTTAAATAGATGCGGGTTAGCTTCTCCATTTTGTCAAATTTATTGATAGCAAGGAAGTGGGCGGATTTAGTTAGGCGATCCACTATCACCCAGATTGTGTCACATCCAGTAGGGGTTCGGGGTAATTTGGTGATAAAATCCATGGAAATCTGCTCCCATTTCCACATCGGGATTTCCGGTTGTTGGAGCAATTCGGATGGCTTTTGGTACTCCACCTTGACCTTTGAACAAGTCAGACACTTGCTCACATAAGTGGCTATGTCGGCTTTCACGTTCGGCCACCAATACAACACCTTTAGATCGTGTTTTTTCAGATCCCGGGTGAACAGAGTATCGGGATTTATGAGCTTCATCCATAACAAGCTCTCTCAGGTTTCCATACACTAGAATCCATATTCGCTCTGCGAAATAGCAAATATCATCTGATTTAACCTCCAATTGTGTTTCCATACCACGAGTGGCTTCTAACGCTAAGTTCTCTTCTTTTCGGGCTTCAAGTTGAGCATTACGGATTTGTTCGGGTAATCATGTATGAATCGTAACTTGCAATACTCGAACTCGCCGGGGTTTGGTCTCCTTTCTACTCAGAGCATCGACTACGACGTTAGCCTTTCCTGGATGGTACTTGATGGAACAATCATAGTCATTTAAGAGTTCGATCCAGCGATGCTATCGCATGTTCAACTCTTTCTGTTCGAATATGTGCTGGAAACTCTTGTGATCGGTGTAAATAGTGCACTTGGTACCGTACAAGTATTGTCTCCAGATTTTCAGCACAAATACCACGGCTCCCAACTCCAAGTCGTGAGTCGTGTAGTTTTTCTCATGGACTTTCAATTGTCGAGAAGCATATGCGATAATTTTATCTCGTTGCATTAGCACACAACCGAGACCCTGGATGGAGGCATCGCAATACACTATGAAGTCATCCGTTCCCTCTGGTAGAGATAGGATGGGTGCGCTACAGAGTTTCTGCTTCAGTAGTTGGAATGCTAAATCTTGAGTTTTGCTCCAGGTTTACGGTTTACCTTTTTGAGTTAGGGCGGTGAGAGGTTTAGCGATCTTAGAAAATCCCTCGATAAACCGACGGTAGTAGCCAGCCAATCCCAAAAATTGTCGCACCTCTGTCGGAGTCGTTGGCACTGCCCAATTCTTAATGGCTTCTACTTTGGATGGATCGACATGTATTCCCTTCTCATTGAATACATGTCCAAGAAATTGAACCTCGCGAATCCAAAAATCGCATTTGGAAAACTTGGCGTATAGCTGCTCCTGTCTCAGCATTTCACGAATTAAGCTCATGTGCTCCTCGTGTTCTTCCTTACTCTTAGAATAGATAAGGATATCGCCAATGAAAACGATGACGAATTGGTCGAGCTAGGGTTCACACACGCGGTTCATGAGGTCCATTAACACCGTGGGTGCGTTGGTTAATCCGAATGGCATGACTAAAACTCGTAATGCCGTACCGGGTTCTGAATGTGGTTTTGGATATATCTTCATCACGAACTCTTAGCTGATGATATCCAGATCTTAAAATCGATTTTTGAGTAGACACTCGACCCTTGAAGTTGGTCAAAAAGTTCGTCAATATGGGGAAGTGGGTAGCGGTTCTTGATAGTTACCTTGCTCAGCTCTCGGTAATCAATACACATGCGGAAAGTCCCATCTTTCTTTTTAACAAATAGGACTGGGGCTCCCCGTGGTGATGAACTGGGTCAGATGAATCCCTTATCCAACAGTTCTTGCAACTGTGTGGATAACTCCTGCAGCTCACTTGGTGCAAGTCTATATGGTGCTCTTGCAATAGGTGCTGCTCCGGGTGTTAGGTCGATTTGGAATTCGACCTGTCAGTGTGGTGGAAGACCGGGTAAGTCTTCAGGAAAAACTTGTGAGAAGTCGCGAACAATAGGGATATCAGCAAGTTTCTTCTCCTCAGAAGGTTTATCAGCGACAAGGGCTAGTATCGCGGTATGACCCTTGCGTAGACATTTCTGCGCCTTCATATAAGATATGATGCCCACGACTGCACCACTCTTCTCGCCTTTTACAGAAAGGATCTATCCACTAGCCAGGGGAATACGAACAATCTTATCTATACAAAGGATCTCAGCTTGGTTTTTAGATAACCAATCCATGCCAACATTTATGTCAAAACTGCCAAGTGTAACTTGCATGAGATCTATGTCGAGTTTGTGACCAGCTAGTCCTAACTTACATCCCTCGAGGATATGATTTGCCTCGATTAACTTACCGTTAGCTATTTCTACGGTATTTTTGTGCTCTAACGGGGTTGTGGTCATCTTTATCTGTTGACTAAAGTTCTTAGAAATAAAACTCCTATCGGCACCAATATAAAAAAGAACATAAGCAAAATGGACATTTAAAGGAAACATACCATTAACAATGGTCATTTCTCGCCTCTCCTGAGTAGATCACGAGGCCCGAACATTCGCACCATTTTCATTATTGTTTCCATTATTTCCCTGATTGTTGCCATTACCATTCCCATTGCCAGCTTTCTTCAGCTTAGGGCAGTCCCTTTTGAAGTGCCCCTCTTTACCGCACTCAAAACATCCCTTGGGTGCGTCACCAGTTGGTGTCTGTTTATTCTACAGATCTCCTCTACAATCCTTGGCCGAATGGCCCATTTTTCTGCACAGTTGGCAACGGTACTTGTCACATGCCCCCATTGTGATGAAAGTTACATTTATGACACTTTGGGTACTTACCAGTGTATGCACCCTGGTTTTGTTGAGTCGAGCTAGACTGTGAGAGGTTTTTAGTAGGCTCGAACTTTCACTGTTGCTGCTGATGTTGGGGTGGGTTGGACCGAGAAGATTTGAAGTGCGTACTTTTAAACTTACGCTTGTTGTCGGCCAGCTTAGAAACTGCCTTTCTAGGAGGTAGTGTGCCCTGAGCAACTGCCTGGTCAGTCAACCTATGAGCTAAATGAATAGTTTGTTGGACGATGGTGGGGTTTGAGGATGTCACAATACTCTAAATTTGAGGGACTAGGCCCTCGATATACCTCTCGATACGCTTGTAAACTGGGGTCACCATCTAAGGGCACAAGGTAGCCAGCTCGTGAGAGCGGGTGGTGTAAGTTTTAATCTCAGACCCTTCCATTTTGTGGTTCGAGAACTCGACCTCAAGTTTCTGCACCTCGTCACGAGGATAGTATTCTTCTTTCAGCATGTTCTTGAATTCCTCCCATGGCAAAGCGTTTGCCATTTCCAAAGTTAGCATTTGTACCTGGGAGTTCCACCAGGTGAGGGCTGGACCCTCCAGTGTGCCAGATGCATATTTCACCTGGTTGATTTGTGGGCAATTGCACATGGCAAAAACCGACTCAGTTTTCTCCATCTAGCGGAGTAGACCTACTGCTCCCTCAGTTCCACTAAAAGTGTGGGGCTTGTAGTCCATGAAGGTCTTGTAAGTGCAGACCTGCTGATTGTTGTGCTATCCTGTATTAAAGACAAAGAATATGTTTAGGGATTCAAGGTTTGGGAATGAGTTCAGAATGAGTGTTGACTCGATAAAGTCGACAAATGATAGATTTACCTCCAACCGGGTTGGCTGCTAATGCTTCAGCCACACGCTCGTTAATCATTGCGGTGAGTTCGGCTACGGTCAGATTGATGTTACCACGACTGCCGTTACGTCCACCTCGTCGTCCAGACATGATCTTTACATTCACAAATATACAATAATGAGAAAAGTATATCGCATATTATCATCACACAAATACAAGTAAATAAAAGAAAATTAAACCACAACACCTAACATTTCAATAATAATCCTTAATAAAATAAATTTTATAGGCTACAAAGTAATTTCAATCAAACATCAAAATCCAGAAACATCTGTTGGATGGGAACAACCCTGCCCATCTAGGTTTAAATAAAAGAAAATAACTAAAATGATAGACTGTCAATCGTCACTACCAGCTGAGGTCACATCAGAAACGGCATCATCACCCTCATCCGGCTCCTCCTCGGGCTCATCCTCCTTTGCAACTCCTGCAGCGTTGGTAGCCTCAAGCTGCCCCTTCAGCTCCTCGATCCTAGCTTCCGCTGCCTCGAGGTTAAGATATTGCACGTTCACTTGTGCCCGTAACTCATGGAGTGCTGCCACCAGGTTATCGTGTACTGTATTTTCTCTTCCCTGACTCTTAGTCAGCTTCTCTATCCTCTGATCAGCCTGGTGTCCACACTGCAATAGTCCGGTGATCTCACCTGCAGCCTCACGTATATTACTCATCTCTCTGTCCATCCTCGCCACTAGGGCAGCAAAGTCCTACTCCAGTGGGTAATGCAGAGGTGGTAGAGTCTCCACAGAATAAGTACCAACTGCAAGGTGTGGGGGCGGGACCCGCTCTTGACAGACCCAACTCCTGATCCTGTCCGGGTACCAATCCCAATCCTGTGTGTTACCGCTGACAAGCACATGGAAAGGCTCACCATACACTATGGTGTCAGCAGTAGGTGTCAATCTCCGCCTCTTAGGCTCTGGGGAAGGTACTGTAGGAACATCGGGTTCCTGAGTGATTGGGGATGTAGGTGACTTGGGTGAAGTAGACATCTCTTGTAACGAAATGAATAAGTGTCATGTATAAGTGTGGGTGTTGTGTAACTAATGTAGTGTGTGTGGTTGTAGTCTAAGTCTACTACTAATGCAAACCTAGTTCACTAGAACTAATGACTCTAATACCAATCTGTCACACCGTGAAAATCCACCTGCAGGGTTTTTCCACGAGGCGCGTGACAAACCAGGATCATTGTCATTAGTTACACAGAACGACTGTATATGAATTTAAATAAAATACCATTGCTGCTCATAGTCAGGAGACAACAATCTTTGAGTTTGAAAATGTTGCGCAAGCGTAAATAAAATCCAATGCAAGAAAAATCAAATGCGCAAAACACCACGCCCAAACCAAAGTAAATAAGACGAGTAAATAAGTTTTAAAACTGTTTATGAAAACCATGCACCGCCATGCATCCTAATCCTGAGTGTACCTTAGCGACCTGAGAAAGACATGCAAAAGTGTCAACAAAATGGTCGGTGAGTTCACAGAGTTGTAAGTAAATAAGAGTTCAATGTTTGCTAGATAATGTAATTAACATATACTGATAGATAGCTAGTCTATGTCATGCTACTACAAGTGTTTCGAAACCGAAGCTGACTGTTTGTGTTTGTTTGCCTTCCGCCATGTCTACCAAACAATGGCAAATATCTAGGTCAATACTACACTCGTTCGACCTCCAGTCGAGTTAGCGCGACTAACGCGGGTGAGGCTTGTCAAAACCCAGTAGTACTACTCAAATAACCTCGGTATGTTCCAATACTAACGGTTCAAGAATGTAAGGACTTATGTGGTATGTTTGCACTTTAGTAAGCAGGCGATAATACAAGATCCAAAATGTTTGCGAACATGATTTCTCCCCCAAAAGGGAAAGTAAGTAAAAGAGGGGGGTAGTGAAACTCACCTTAGTATGTGTGCAGATGAAAGCTAAGTAAAAGCAGTTGGACCTCTAACTGCCACCTAAAACCATAGGTCTATAAGTGTGTGTTCGTGTAGGTTAATATGAACCCTTAGTATCCAAACAATACCATTGTTTAAGTGTTTAGAAAAGATTTACAAGTTTGACTCAAGTTTGACCCGACGACCCGTTGGTGACCTATTAGTGATTTAATGTTTGATTTGAATACTAAAACAAAGTACACAAGTAATTCAAGTTTCATGCTACACAACTCATAACTATCTTAGCATAGCAAGTTATGTCTACACATGCACGTTCATCACAGTTCCTACTTTTATTAATGTATGAACACAAAGTTTGGTTTCCATATGTTAATCATTTATAACACGTTTGCATGATCAGTAAGTTCGTAACATAAATCTTACTTGCCCTAGATAGTCATAGCATATAACAAATGCCTTGAACTTAACATGCAAATTATACATCAATTAAAGTTTCCAAGTATAGTAAGTTATGAATATCATGCGTGTTCTGAGATATCTAACATGTTACAACATGTTATTATATCCTAACTAACATGTAGCTGTCATTAAACCATATCACACATGTCTAAATAGCAGGCTATGAACACTTTTGACAATTAAAGTTTCCTCTTTTAGAATGTTTACAAAACCGAGCTAGGTATTAAAAATCTAATCTCACAAATCACTTATACATGAATCAAGTAACACATAAACATCATCATATCATCCTAATCATGTCTAGTATGTAAGATAGAATTCACAAAAAGTTTCCTTTATAAGCAAGTTATGATTTCTAGCTTTGTTCATGTGATTCAACGCACCAAATCAATTTCATACAACCTAACTAGCATGATTATAACCATAATAAGTATCAAACACATCTAGCATGCAATCCTACAACATCACATAATCAAAAAGTTCCTTCTTTTAACAAGTTATGAACCATATGAAACTAGGGTTTACTAAATAACAACATATTCATCAAATAAATGTAAAACAATGTTAAAGTTAACAAATTTATTGTAAAAAATCATGTTTGGATGAACTAGGGTTTCAATCAAAATTCTAGTAATCAAAAAGTGACGAAATCGGATGAAATAACTTACGTAGTAATGTTAGGAATGCCTAGGGGAGTCCGATTACGCGTTCAATTGCAAGATTCAAGCTTGGAGAGGGTGTGTTTGGGTGCTTTGTTGTTCTCAGCGCAAGGGAGGGAGAGGGGGGTTGGGGTCGACGGCAATAGGAGGAGGAAAAGGATTAGGGTTTAATTTTTTTTTATAAATTCCATATATATGCATGCATGGGTTAAAACATGAGTTATGGATAATCCATGCGTTATCTAGGGGATCCATAGGTTATTTAAGAATAAGTTTCAATAATGACAAATAAAACCCTCAACTATTATTTTTATAAAAACTCCATCTCTCTAAAAATAACTAATAAAATTGATTTCCGATAAATCTACGCGATATCACAAAAGTTCACATAATTCACAGAAACGTCACTTAACACATAAATTCACATGATTTATATTAAAATAATTGTTCGCAATTATTTTTATTAGTTCACCAACGTTACGGGTTAGACTCGTGTGCGATCCGGTAATTCTACGTGTTTGTGCGAACTGACAAATCTAACTAATCCTACTTAAATGTAATGCATGAGAGAATGTTTGAGATAACTGAGTTTGTATAAATAAATGTTTGAGATAACGATGTTTGTGTTAACGGAGTTAACCTGAAAATGCCTGATGTCACATTAATTGTGTGATTCATTGCGTATATGTAAAAAGTTTAAAATAAAAAAATAAAAATAAAAACCAACCAAATGCTGCCAAGTGGCAACACCCGATTAGAGGCCTGTTCACCACCATCCAAAATTAGTATATAACTAGTTTTTTCACCTACGGTGCGGGGCGGGAGTTTAGTCGTTATTTGTTCGCCTTGTTTGTAGGGATAAAACTCACGTCGAAACGCAGACTCACTCTAGCCAACGATAAATAAAACCCCAGTTTGAATGCAACTTCGTTTTCAAACGTTGACAAAAAACGTTTTGAACCCATGCGTTGCGGCGGGAAGATTAAAACTTGTAATGCTCTGTTTTGACGACCCTTCTAATGTTATTTAACCAACGAAAAAACTAACCTTCAACTATTATAAAAAATCCTTAAAGTAAAAAAAACATATTTCTTTTTTCAGATAAATAAAAAAACAAAAGAGAGTGTTGATCTTAAAAAAGGTAAAAACGTGTTTCCAGGTATTCCAATTGCACGCCAGCCTAAAACCACTCCGAAAAGCTAAAACTATACGTGAAATCGTAAAAATTTGATAAGACCAAATTTTCCTTTCAAAGCCCCTCCACCAACCCACCCCCTCCTGTTTCACTCACCGAACTCACCTTCTCCTGGACTAAACCTAGCCGACACCCATACTCCTCATCTCCCTTGGCCCCGACTAAACACCACCCACATATCCATCCTCTTCCGTAACTCAGCCTAACACCATAGACCCTCCTCCTCCGTTACCACAACCAGCCTCCTCCACCGACTCACCACCACACCATACCAATCTCGCGCCCAACTCCACCGTCGAACCAAACCCACCACAGCCCCCCCAATCCCACCCGATGATTACTAGATCTCGAGTAGGCATCTTCAAGCTAAAATTCCATTGAACCTCCACACTATTTCCATCACTCCCATTCCAAATTACCACCTCACCGCCCTATCTGATTCAAACTGGAAAGCAGTTATGACCGATGAGTATATTGTGTTAGTGAATAACAAACCTGGGATTTAGTACCGAGGCCTCCCAATGCTCATGTCATATGTTGTATGTGGTTATTGGCAAATAGAACATTACAACGTTACAAGGCTCTTCTTGTCGTTAATGGCAAATAGAACATTACAACGATTCAAGGCCGCCTTATCGTTAATGGCAAATTCTAACAAATCAGAATCGATTACGACGAAACTTTTAGACCGGTGGTAAAACCAACAACGATTCGCACCGTTTTATAGTCTAGCAACATCTTGTTCTTGGCCCGTCCATCAATTGGACATCAAAAATGCCTTCCTACATGGTGACTTAAATGAGACATTTTACATGTTTCAACCACTTGGTTTTAAAAATAAAGTCCACCCGGAATTTGTTTGTAAGTTGCGAAAGTCCTTATACGGTTTAAAACATACACCAAGGGCATGGTACCAATAATTTGCAACCTACCTCCTCAAGTGTGGATTTAAGAGTGTTGTTTCTCATACTTCTTTTTTTTTTTACAAAAAGGGTAACAACATGGCATATCTTCTTTTATACGTTGATGATGTTATTTTAACAGCCTCAACTAACAAATTACTATGCAGCATCATCGACTCTTTATACAAAGAATTTGTAATGACAGATCTTGGTATACTTCATCACTTCATGGTGTGACACACACATCCCGGAATACCTGAGATGCCGGTCACTTGTCGGATTTACTCATGAACATATAGTAACCAAAAATACCAGAGAAGTACCTCTAATAGTAACGTTCATAGGAAAGAATAATGGGTCCAAGAGGGATTTATACACCATTCTTTCCTTAGACAGAACATTCTGTTTGTCAGATAATTACATATTGGTTAGAAGGTTACCCTCTAGTTTTAGCTTGAATTCCAGATAACCTACACATGATGCGTTTAGTTTAGGCCTTTGCCTTTACTGCTCGAGGCTACATCATTACCTAACACACATGCATAAACACGGGTAAGCTTACGCTGATGAGTTCTAAGTTTTAATCAAAGTATCTTTGATCTGTACAAATGGTTTGTATATGAGACGTTTCAAAACATCACCTTTACCTTACACATACGCCTTGCCCAAACATAACATTTATTCTTGCACAACTTACATGTTATTGAGGTTCGTGAACCTCTTAAGTAGTCGTCACCACTTTCCATTACCTTTATAAAGGGTCCCCCGGTACATACCACAAAAGAATGTAACGGTCCGCATTCTATTCGTTCCCTTTCAGAGTTATAGCAATCACTGCCCATAAGTTGCATGATATTATGTGGGATTTGACCATACATGGCAAAACATTCCTTTATAGACCATCACGGTCAAAACATTCGATGTCAATGCAATCACTGACCATCACGGTCAAAACATTCCATGTCAATGCAATCACTGCCAATGACATATTTCATTATCACTTATCATGGTAAACTAAGACAAGTCTTAAAACATTTTACGCGTCAAACCACTTTTATTTCCATTACCTTTGCAATGTGAAATCATGCCAAAAGGCAAGTTTCCTTTTAAACCATTCCTTTCAAAACCAGTCCTTATCTTAAATCCTTGTACAGGTTTCTCCATGGTATATCAAAGAAGTTTATATATAGGGTGTACCAGCGGTGTACGCACCACCCCTTTGATATTTCATGAATACTCCGTTACTAGGTTTAAGGTTTAGACATTGTCCATGACCATTTTTATTTGCAACATCATGGATACTAGCCCAAAGAATTTAAATCAAAGGCATATAGTATCTATATAAAACATTTCATAACACATGTATTAGGCCCAAAACATTTAAAACGTTTAAAAGGGGTATCATAGAACTCACCTGTAACTTCCTTCTTGTTAAGATAGTCTTTACGTTGCTAATGTAGTTAGCACAACGAATTGGATTACAGTCCTAAGTCATTATAAGATTACTTAATCACAAGTTCGTAGCTTAGTGGAAATAACTAAGTCATTAGGAACTAGTCAGAACCTTACCTAAGAACAATCTACTACGTATTGGGGTCGAAAAGCTGGAAACCAGACTTATTTACACAAACCGGGGCCTCTGGCATGCTTAACGAGGTTAAGTGTGTGTTTTGTGAGGTGTGTTTGAGTTTGAGATGCTCTAAAACCGTTCTCTAGGACCAAGTATTTGTAGGCTTCCCGTCCGGTCCGTAGCGGACCGCTAAGCTCTAGGGTGACGGTCCACTAAGGGTTCAAGCGGTTAACCCTTTGCTTAATGGCCAAGTAACGGATTAGCCACTAAGACATGCAGTGGCGGGCCGCTAAGAAAATTGCAGCTAGAGGACCGCTAGGGTCCGTATGACGGCCCGCTATAGGGTTCCAAGCGTCCGCTAGTCAGCTAACCCGTGGCAGCTCATCATGACTACCTTCCTCACCACGTGGCGGACCGCTAACGCAAGCGGTTGCGGTCCGCTACGCCTGACGTTTCCCAAATTTTCATTTTTAGTCCTTGGGGTTTAATCTAATAACATTCTAACCTGTAAGGTTTCATTAAATGACCATTTTAGTCCATGTACTTATATTTCTTGCAAGAATTGGGGTGTTACACATCTACCCCCATACAAAGGTTTCGTCCCCGAAACCTATTACTTACTCAAATAAGTAGGGATATAATTGTCTTATTTCTTCCTCTGTTTCCCATGTGGCTTCATATCCCTTTCGATGTTGCCACTGAACTTTCACTTGCTTGTTTACTTTATTTCGTAATCTCTTTTCCTTTTAGTCAAGTATAACCATGGACTTTTCAACATAATTTAATTTTTCGTCTATCTCTATATCATATAGTTGTACATGAGAGGTTTCGTTTTCCAGACACATTCGTAAATGCGGTACATGAAATGTCTAGTGGATTCCACTAAACTCTTCAGGCAATTCTAGTCTATAAGTAACCTTCCCTACTCGAGCTATAATTTTAAATGGTCCAATGAATCTTGGACTCAAATTCCCTCTCTTTCTAAATCCAATGACTTCTTTCCACGGAGATACTTTTAGCAGAACGTAATCTCCGACTATGAACTCTATCGGTATTCGTCTTGTATCTACATAGGACTTTTGTCTGTCCTGAGCCGCTTTTAGATGAGCTTTTATCTGATCTAACTTTATAGCCATTGCTTAGAAAATTTCTTTGCTTCCAAGTTCTTTCTATCCAACCTATCCCCAACAGATGGGAGTTCTACATCTTCTCCCGTACAACATTTTGTATGGCAGCATGCCAATACTTGTATGATAGATGTTGTTATATGAGAATTCTACCAACGGTAGATGACTCCCCAACCGACGGTGGAAAACATCGGGGCGGGACAAGTAGAATGCTCATAAGCACATGATCATACTAAAGTTGCATATTTCATTAAACCCAAATTCATAACAATTGTTTCATCAAAACAGAGACATACAGAGAACACAGTACGTCAAACAAAGTTTAATTTATTAACTAGGTCTTGCAACTTCCTACATGATGACTCTTGAACATAACTCTCAATTATTGGCACCTAAAATATGATGAAAACTGAGTCAACTAAAAAGTTGGGGTGTATACATAGGTTTTAGCACAACAAGTGTAATCAAAAGTTTGTGTACAATTCATATGATACATGGATTAATAAGGCAATTATGGAGAACCAATATAATTTAAACTGGGGCGCACAATAAAACCTTGTGACTGATAGGCATAACTCAAATGTTATCCTTAAATATTTTCGGAAACAATCACCCTAACCGGGTGGGTTGGTCAGACTCAACAGATCTATAATTGTATACCGTCGGCTTGTACAGAGCTAATGATTGCACGTGCACTATGCACAAAAAGTATGTAAATGTTGTTTGCACAAATAGTGTTCAAACATAAGGCACATATTGCACACATGATCATAATGTTTGAATTGTAGTAATTGCAAATACTTTGAATGCAATCATGTTTCACCCCAAGGATGTAAAAGTGAAAAAGGGGCTATGTAAACTCACATTGGATTTGTAGTTGAATTCATAAGTATGAGTAATTGCACAAGTCGTTTAGCTAACCACAAGTTTAACCTATGTTTGAATAACATATATGTATCAATGATATGCTTGAGTGACTAATGAATAAAGGAATTGGCTAGGTTGAATATTGTGCAATTATTTGTTGTAAATAACACGTTTGTTAATAAGGAAAATAATATGTTTGTTTATAAAGGATTGAATACAGGTTTATATATATATATATATATATATATATATATAACAATTTTGTTTACGATTAAACGAATAAGTGGTTATATAGAATTTAATTTAAATAAGTAGGTAATTGGATTAATAAAATAAAGGTTTCAATTAAACGATTGGATTATCTCTTCATTAATTAAAATAATTAATAAAATAAAGGAAATATAAGTTGTACAATATAATTTGGGTTAAAAGTACCGCGTAGGGGTTTAAAATAAATAATTATACAAAATTTTAATTAGAGATTATTTGTCTAAAATTATTAATTAATTGTTTAAATTTGTTAAGTTAATATTTTGGTTAATATAATACTCCCGGGCCTTGGGTGGTTTATAAAAATAATTTTTATAAGAAAGCTTGGGTTAAAAATGGGTTTTAAAAATAAACAGGGACCACGGGACTCGAACCCGGGTCGCCTAAGAGACACAACAAGCGCGCGAACCACTAGACTAGGAAGGTCTAGTGTTTACATGTCCGGACCACAAACTGAAAACCCGTACACGCGTGAGGGCCGGGTTTCAGGATCAGATTACGCGCAACAAAAAGGTGCGGGGCAGGGTTCGAACCCGCGACCTTTGTTGTGTGGGGCTAGAGCTTTAACCGGTGGACCTGGGCGTATGCCTTGGTTTATATTTGACGCGAAAATGTTTTAACACCCAACCTTCGTTCGCCCTCTTCCTCGATCGTCCCCGTCCCAAACCATATCCCTAATGTCACCCGATTGAACCCGGATTTAGTTGGCTTTCATTTCTTACATCAAAACGAAACTAAGGGTACCGATTTTTCCTGAAATGGTTGAGTATTGAGGGAGAACGACTAGGGGGCCGGCGTCGGATTTTCTAGAGCTCGTCGGAGTTCTGGAGGATGAATGCGATGGATGTAGAGGTGTAGAAAGGTTGTGGTATCTGTAATGAAGGTGTAGGTTCGATTTTATAGGCCGATATCACGTTAAATTCTCGAATTGATTACGGGTTTGATTGAGTTCGGTTATGAGCCGTTTGTAATCAAATCCTTTGATTGTCGCAGTAATTAGTTCGTTATGGACGATCCTAACAGTTGACGGTCCAATGTTTTCAAAGGGTTCATTGGTTCAAGTGGGGGTTCACTTGCTTGAGGGGGGGGGGGGTGTTCAAACCAAGTTCATTTTCTTTAAATCCTTTTGTGTTTTTATATAACAAATTTGATTTTGTTCCTTTTGTAAAATCTATAAAATTTAAAACTATGAGTGTGAATGCTTTATAAAAATGTAATATATATATATATATATATATATTTGTAAAGTTATCCATTTATTTATTTAGGTTACTAATAATATACATAAGTGTAAAAGTACATATATATATATCTATATATATATATATATTTAGAATTTAAATAATTCATAGGTGTACATATATCTTATATGTTTTATAAAAGAGGGGAATCTAAATATATGTTTTATTAAAAGTTCATTGTCATGTATTTATAATTAATCATATTTTTTTATATGTACCATAATGCAAATTAACTCCTTAATTAAATGAAATAAATGCGTGTGTATAGAGATATATCATGTTATATATAATAATAGTGATATTGAAATATGAATGCACAGCATGTAATTAATGTATCAAAATGAAATGATCCAGAACTAGGATTGAAATAATGTTATTGCACAAATCAAAGTAATGAGAGAAACCCTAAATGTTACAGTATCCCATAGTTGAAGGAATTTCATCTCGAAATTCAATTAGTTGAAGCTACTGAATCAGGAAAGAGGTGTGGGTATTTGAGCTTCATCTGATCTTCACGTTCCCACGTGAACTCTGAGCCACGTTTAGATTCCCAACGAACTTTGACAATAGGAATACGACTTCTCTTGATTTGTTTAATCTCACGATCCATAATTTCCATGGGTTTTTCATCAAAGTGCATAGTGTCATCAATGTGAACTTCATCAAGCAGAATGTGAAGATTTTCGTCCGCTAGGCATTTCTTTAGCTTGGCCACATGAAATGTTGGATGTACGTTGTTAAGTTATGGAGGTAACTCGAGTTTATAAGCCACTTTTCCAATCCTTTCAAGGATCTTGAAGGGACCAACATAGCGAGGTGCAAGCTTGTTTTTTTTTACCAAAACGGATCACCCCCTTCCAAGGAGATACCTTTAGAAGTACAAGATCACCGATTTAGAATTCCAAGGGTTTTCGTCGTTTGTCGGCATAGCTCTTTTGCCAACTCCTCGCTACTTGAATGTTGTTACGGATTTTAATGGTCTTGCCGGATGTTTCTTGTATCAACTCGGGACGGGTGATTTTTGCTTCACCAATCTCGTTCCAACAAATAGGTGAGCGGCATTTACGACCGTAAAGGGCTTCAAATGGAGCCATGCTGATGCTTGTATGGTAGCTATTGTTGTATGAGAATTCAATCAAGGCTAGATGAGAATCCCAACTGCCACCAAAGTTAATGACACACGCTCTAAGCATATCTTCGAGAGTTTGGATTGTTCGTTTGGTTTGACCATCAGTTTGCGGATGGTAAGTCGTACTTAAATCCAATCGTGTACCAAGGGCAGTCTGGAGAGATTACTAGAATCGGGAGGTGAATCGGGCATCTTGATCAGAAATTATGTTCAAAGGAACACCATGACGACTCACAATTTCGTTAATGTAGATTCGAGCTAATTTCTCAACTCGATACTCTTCAGGGATTGGAAAGAAGTGAGCTGATTTGGTGAGACGGTCAATGATCACCCATATACTGTCATGACCACTGGAGGTGCGAGGAATTTTGGTAATGAAGTCCATGGCTAGGTTCTCCCATTTCCACATGGGGATTTCTGGTTGTTCAAGTAATCCGGAAGGACGTTGATGTTCGGATTTGACCTTTGAGCAAGTAAGACACTTTGCTACATACAGGGCAATATCCTTCTTCATACTGGGCCACCAATATTGCAGGTGAAGGTCTTTGTACATTTTATCCGCACCGGGATGTATGGAATAACGAGTTTTGTGTGCCTCATTCATAAGGAATGTATGGAGATCGTCACGATCTGGAACCTAGATACGATCTAAGAAGTAAAGTAAACCATTGGGTTTGGTTTCCAATTAAAGTTCAACTCCACATGACATTTCTTCGTACATGTTACCCTTGGTGACCGAGACATGTTGAACTTCAAGGATGCGGATTTGGATGTCGGTTTGAATCTTGACACTATGAAGTGTAATGTGCTATTTATGACATAGTGCATCGGCTACGACATTCGCCTTACGCGGGTGGTAACGAATCTCGCAATCGTAGTCGTTAAGAAGTTCAACCCAACGTCGCTGTCTTATGTTGAGTTCCTTTTGATTGAAGATATGTTGGAGACTCTTGTGGTCGGTAAACACCACACATTTCGTGCCATAAAGGTAGTGTCTCCATATCTTAAATGCGAAGACGACTGCACCCAGCTCAAGATCGTGCGTCGTATAATTCTTCTCGTGGATCTTAAGCTGTCTTGATGCATAAGAGATCACCTTGCCTCGTTGCATAAGAACACAACCAAGAACTTGGTTTGGTGCATCACAATAGACAATGGGATCATCATTTCCATCAGGAAGGGTTAGAATAGGAGCATTGCACAGCTTCTGTTTGAGAGTTTGAAACGCTTCTTCTTGCTTTGGTCACCACTCATAAGGTTTACCCTTATGTGTCAAAGCAGTGAGAGGGACAACAATCTTGGAAAAGTTGGAGATGAAACGACGGTAATAACCCGCTAAACCAAGGAATGATCGAACCCCAGTAGGGGTTTTAAGTGTACTCTAATTCTTTACAGCTTCGATCTTGGGAGGATCTACATGAATTCCCTTTTCGTTGACAATATGACCCAAGAATTGAACCTCGTTCAACCAAAATTTGCACATGGAGAATTTGGCGTAGAGCTGTTCTTTCTTCAAAAGGTCTAGAATCAACCTAAGGTGTTGCTCATGATTCGCTTTAGTCTTGGAGTAGATCTACATGTCGTCAATGAAGACGATTACGAATTTGTCTAAATATGGTTTGCACACACTGTTCATGAGGTCCATGAAAACTGCGGGTGCATTGGTTAACCCAAAAGGCATGACCATAAATTTGTAGTGACCCTACCTTGTACGAAAAGAAGTCTTTGGGATATCTTCATCATGCACACGAAATTGTTGGTGATAACCGTATCTAAGATCAATCTTTGAGAAACAGGTTGAACCTTGAAGTTGGTCAAAGAGATCGTCAATCCTTGGTAATGGATAACGGTTCTTGATGGTAAGTTTGTTGAGTTCACGATAGTCAATGCACATCCGGAATGAACCGTCTTTCTTTTTTATGAATAAGACAGGTGTACCCCAGGGTGAATGACTTGGACGGATGAAACCTTTATCAGCAAGTTCTTGGAGTTGGCTTGCAAGTTCTTGCATCTCTGAAGGTGCGAGTTTGTATGGAGCTTTAGCTACGGGATTGGCTTGAGGCACAAGGTCGATCCGAAACTCCACTTGTCGTACGGGCGACAGACCGGATAGATCTTCAGGAAATACTTCGAAAAGTCTCGAATGATTGGAATGTCTTGGATCTCTTTCCCTTTGTCATTCTTTTCCACAACGTGTGCCAGGAAGGCTATGTATTTCTTTCGCAAGTACTTTTGGACCTTGGTGAAAGACATGAGTTTAAGTCCGCTATTAGGATTCTCACCAAAGATTTGCAACGTGTCGCCCGAAGGAAGAGGAATTCGAATGCATTTCTCAAAACAAATGACTTCGGCATGGTGGTTGGATAACCAATCCATTCCTACGATGACATCGAAGCTTCCCAATTGCATCGGTATGAGGTTGAAAGGGAAAGTGTGTTCGTTAAGCTTGAGAGAATAATCGCGGATAATATTGTCAACTGTGATGGCATTTCCATCCGCTACTTCAAAGGTAAAGGTTTTCTCTAACTTAGTTCGTGTTTTTGCAAGTAATGGTTCAAATTTGTGTGACACGAAACTCCTATCGGCACCGGTATCAAATAAAATGGAAGCATATTGGTTATTGGCAAGAAACGTACCATTAACAACATCGTTGTTAGATTAGGCTTGATTGGCGTTTATGTTGAAAGCACGCCCATGTGCACCACCATGAATTGCATTAACCAACCTTGGGAAACGATCTCGAAAGTGGTTTGGGTCACCACACTCGTAGCAAGCGCGCCCATTAGCAATAGCCGGTACAACTTGGTTAGCAGCTGATGGATTGACTCGGTTTCCTGGATTGGCTTGGGCAACAGGAGCTCCAGCTCGACAAGTGTTAGCCACATGTCCATATTTCCCACAACATGTGCATAGACGGCACCGTACAGTCGGGTAGTGATGATATTACAGGTGTTACATTGGGGATTGACACCTACCTATGGCCTTCTGTCCGGATTCTGAGCCACAGGAGTAACTTGGGTGATGGGTGCAGCAGGGGTAACGATGGCAAAGTTCTTAGCCTTGCGCTTCTTATTATGGAAAGAAGGTTTGGGCTTATCCAATTTGGCTGTTTCAGATGGGGTTGCTTGGTCACTGACCTTCTTCGTACCCTTTCTTGTCAACGTACCCTCCTTCACGTGGTTGTCAGTTAACATGGCGGCTAGGTGTATAGCGTCTTCAAGAGTGGCGGGGTTTCTTCCCAACACTGTGTCTTGGATAATCATAGGCAGTCCCCCTATGTACTTCTCAATACTCCAAGACAGAGGTGTGACCATGTGTGGCACCAGGAGACTCAACTTATGGAAACGAGTTGTATAGACCAAGTTTTCACCACTGTTTTGGGTAAGATCCCAAACTCAGCTTCCAATTTCTTCATTTCATTCCGAGGACCGAACTCCTCAGTCATCAGCCTCTTCACATCATCCCATGGTAAAGCCATTGCCACATCAACACCTCTATTCCTTTTCTCACCGTTCAACCAAGTGAGCGCCCGTTTTTGGAAGACGCTAGTAGCATAACGGACTCGGAGAATGTCAAGGCAGTCACTGTTGAGGAAAGTGTTTTCAATGCCTTCAAACCACTGAAGGAGACCTGTAGCTCCCTCAGTACCATAGAAATTTATGGGGTTGCACGAGTTAAAGTGTTTGAAGGTGCATTGGGGTGGGTTGGCACTACCACCACCACCACCACCAGTAGCATTTCCATTACTGTTGTTGGCCTGAGTGAGTTAGTTCACAAGTTGAGTAAGGAGGGCAGCAAGGTCATTGTTGTTGTTGTTGGTCTCATTGTCACGACAGGGAGACATGTTATAGAAGAAATAACACAAGGTTAATAATAATTATATTCGGGTTGTATTCTGTTGGTAATATAACCATTTGAATACTATGACTTATCAAGGTTATTTAAATTCATAAAATTTTTGAGAAGACGTGCTTTAGCCTATAAGTGAACACTTATCCCGGGAATTCCCAGGAAAGCATACGGGTCCTTCGGTTGATTTGGATTTATACGAAATGCTTTTCTAGTCAGAAAACCCAGAATACATGTGTCACCCTTTCAGATTGCACGTGTTCCCTACTAAATTTTAGAGTTTAAAGCCTTGACAAGGTTTAAGGATTTTGATGATGACAATGGTAGGGGTAAGAATGATAAGAGTTTTAGGATAGAAGCACTAGTAAGTAATCTAACAAGTAAGGCATCACATAGCATGCAGTATGGTATAAAATGGGTGTCTTATGGTTATAGTCTAGGTCATGGATTTCTAATAACCTAATTCCCTACAACTATGGATCTAATACCAATCTGTCACACCCCAACCGACGGCGGAAAACGTTAGGGCGGGACATGTAGAATGTTCATAAGCACATGATCATACTAAAGTTGCATATTTCATTAAACCCAAATTCATAACAATTGTTTAATCAAAACAGAGACATACAAAGAACACAGTAAGTCAAACAAAGTTTAATTTATTAACTAGGTCTTGCAACTTCCTACGTGATGACTCTTGAACATAACTCTTAATTATTGGCACCTGAAACATGATGAAAACTGAGTCAACTAAAAAGTTAGTGAGTATACATAGGTTTTAGCACAACAAGTGTAATAAAAAGTTTGTGTATAATTCATCTGATACATGGATTAATGGGGCTATTATGGAGAACCACTATAGTTTAAACTGGGGCGCACAATCGAACCTTGTGACTGATAGGCATAACTCAAATGTTATCCTTAAGTGTTTTCGGTAACAATCACCCTAACCAGGTAGGTTTGTCAGACTCAACAGATCTATCATTGTATACCGTCAGCTTATACAGAGCCAATGATTGCACTTGCACTATGCACAAAAAGTATGTGAATGTTGTTTACACAAATAGTGTTCAAGCATAATGCACAAATTGCACACATGATCATAATGTTTGAATTGTAGTAATTGCAAATAGTTTGAATGGAATCATGTTTCACCCCAAGGATGAAAAGTGAAAAAGGGGCTATGTAAACTCACATTGGATTTGTAGTTGAATTCACAAGTACGAGTAATTGCACACGTGTTTAGCTAATCACAAGGTTAACCTATGTTTAAATAACATATATGTATCAATGACATGCTTGAGTGACTAATGAATAAAGGAATTGGGCTAGGTTGAATATTGTGCAATTATTTGTTGTAAATAACACGTTTGTTAATAAGGAAAATAATATGTTTGTTTATAAAGGATTGAATACAAATTTATATATATATAACAATTTTGTTTACGATTAAACGAATAAGTGGTTATATAGTATTTAATTTAAATAAGTAGGTAATTGAATTAATAAATTAAATGTTTCAATTAAACGATTGGATTAACTCTTCATTAATTAAAATAATTAATAAAATAAAGGAAATATAAGTTGTATAATATAATTTGTGTTAAAAGTACATCATAGGGGTTTAAAATAAATAATTATACAAAATTTTTAATTAGAGATTATTTGTCTAGAATGATTAATTAGTTGTTTAAAATTGTTAAGTTAATAATTTGGTTAATATAATACTCCCGGGGCTTGGGTGGTTTATAAAAATAATTTTTATAAGAAATCTTGGGTTAAAAATATGTTTTAAAATATGATTTAAAAATAAATAGGGACCACGGGACTCGAACCCGGGTCGCCTGAGAGACACAACAAGCGCGCGAACCACTAGACCAGGAAGGTCTAGTGTTTAAATGACCGGACCACAAACTGATAACCCGTACATGCGTGACGGCTGGGTTTCAGGATCAGATTACGCGCAACAAAATGGTGCGGGGCAGATTTCGAACCCGCGACCTTTGTTGTGTGGGGCTAGAGCTTTAACTGGTGGACCTGGGCATATGCCTTGGTTTATATCCGACGCGAAAATGTTTTAACACCCATCCCTCGTTCGCCCTCTTCCCCGATCGTCCCCGTCCCAAACCCTAACCCCAATGTCACCCGATCGAACCCGGATTTAGAGGGCTTTCATTCCTTGCATCAAAACGAAACTAAGGGTACCGATTTTACCTGAAATGATTGAGTATTGAGGGAGAATGACTAGGGGGCCGGTTTCAGATTTTCTGGAGCTCGTCGGAGTTCTGGGGGATGAATGCGATGGATGCAGAGGTGTAGAAAGGTTGTGGTATCTGTAATGAAGGTGTAGGTTCGATTTTATAGGCCGATATCACGTTAAATGCTCGAATTGATTATCAGGTTTGATTGAGTTCGGTTATGAGCCATTTGTTATCAAATCCTTTGATTGTCACAGTATTGGTATGTTGTGGACTATCCTAACAGTCGTATAATCGCTTACAAGTGTTTGATTATAGTTAATTGCACTACTTGGAGGGTTTGGGATCAAGATAGATTGTGATTTTGGTCTTGTTGACTTTTAAAAGTCAATATACAGGTTTGGGGTTTCAAACTCACAAGGGTCCAATGCTTTCAAAGGGTTCATTGGTTCAAGTGGGGGTTCACTTGCTTTGGGGGGGGGGGGGGGTTCAAACCAAGTTCATTTTATTTAAATCCTTTTGTGTTTTCATATAATAAATTTGATTTTGTTCCTTTTGTAAATCTATAAAAATTTAAAACTATGAGTTTGAATGCTTCAAAAATGTAATATATATAAATATATATATATATATATATATATATATATATATTTGTAAAGTTATCCATTTATTTATTTAGGTTACTAAAAATATAAATAAGTGTAAAAGTACACACACATATATATATATATATATAGATATTTAGAATTTAAATATTTCATAGGTGTACATATATCTTATATGTTTATAAAAGAGGGGAATCTAAATATATGTTTTATTAAAAGTTCATTGTCATGTATTTATAATTAATAATATTTATCTATATGTACCATAATGCAAATTAACTCCTTAATTAAATGAAATAAATGCATGTATATAGAGATATATAGTGATATTGAAATATGAATGCACAACTTGTAATTAATGTATCAAAATGAAATGATCCAGAACTAGGATTAAAAAAATGTTATTGCACAAATCAAAGCAATGAGAGAAACCCTAAATGTTACACCACCGAAGTCAATAATGCAAGCACGCAACATATCTTCAAGTGTTTGTATCATTCTTTCACTTTGACCATCCGTCTGAGGATGATATGTCATGCTAATCAATAACTTAGTTCCCATCTCTTCATGGAATTTCTTCCAGAAACATGACGTATAACGTGTGTCTCTGTCAGATACAATTGAAACTGGCACTCCATGCCTTGAGACAATTTTTTAATAAATGCTTCAGCTAACTTTTCAGAAGAGCAAGTATCACGTATTGGTAAGAAAGCACTCTTAGTTAGCCTATCAACTATCATCCATATGGTATTATAACCTTTAGCTATTTTCGGTAGCTTAGTTATGAAGTCCATAGTGATATGTTCCCATTTCCATTCTGGAATATCTAGGGGCTGTAATCTGCCATATGGCTTCTGATGCTCTGCTTTGACTTGGGAGCAAGTCAAGCATTTTGCCACATATTTCATGATATCGAATTTCATACCGGGCCATCAATGATTTTGGCGCAGATCTTGGTACATCTTTGTAGTACCTGGATGAATTATGAGCTTCATCCAGAACTTCAACTCCGAATTCACCTATATGTGGTATCCACGTACGACCGAATTGAGTCTTAACTCCATGTTCATTCTCCTCCAAATATTTCTCCTGTCCAACCATTATTTCCTTCTTAACATTTTCAGCTTCCAATGCTTCTGTCTAGACATTCCTGAGCTAAGAGATAAATTCAGGAGTTACTACTAACTTATATGACTTCACCCTGATCGGTAGATGCTTTAATTTACGGCTTAGAGCATCTGCTACCACATTGGCCTTTCCTGGATGATACAGGATTTCACAATCATAATCCTTTATCAATTCTAACCATCTTCGCTACCTCATATTCAGATCTTTTTGCTCAAAGAAATACTTCAAGCTTTTATGATCCGAGATCACTCCGGAGATTTCATACCGGGCCATCAATGATTGTGCACTTAACTCCGTATAGATAATGTCTCCATATTTTAAGTGCAAATACTACTGCAGCTAACTCTAAATCATGAGTCGGGTACTTAGCTTCATGGGGTTTGAGTTGATGTGAAGCATAGAATATAACCTTGCCTCTTTGCATGAGTACACACCCCAGTCCCTGATATGATGCATGAGAGTAAACTACCAGATCTTCCGTTCCTTCTGGTAAAGACAACACCGGAGCCTGAGTCAATTTCTCATTTAGCTTTTGGAAAGCATTATCTTGCTCCGTCCCCCAAATAAACTTTGTCTATTTCTTTATAAGTTTTGTCAATGGGGAAGCAATCTTGGATAAATCTTCTATAGTAACCAGCCAAACCTAAGAAACTACGAATCTCTGTAGGTGTCTTTGGCGGGTTCCATTTCATCACCGTTTCTATTTTTGAAGGATATACAGGAATTCCTTCTGCGTTTATCACATGACCCAAGAACTGAACTTCTTGGAACCAAAACGCATATTTAGAAAATTTTGCATATAGCTTCTCCTTTCTCAATGTGTCCAGCACCTCTTTGAGATGACATGCATGATCCTCTTCATTTTTCGAGTAGATTATAATATCATCAATGAACACGATCACAGATCGCTCCAACATTGGTCGACAAACCCTATTCATGAGATCCATGAATGCGGCAGGGGCATTAGTCAAACCAAATGACATTACTAAGAACTCATAATGTCCATATCTCGTATGGAAGGCTGTCTTTGGAATATCTTCCTCTCTCACCTTTAGTTGATGATATCCTGACCTTAAATTGATTTTAGAAAACCAACTTGCTCCTTGTAATTGGTCGAACAAGTCATAGATCCTTGGTAATGGATATTTATTCTTGATGGTAAGTTTGTTCAACTCTCGGTAGTCTATGCACATACGAATACTACCATCCTTCTTCTTCACGAACAGTACCGGAGCACCCCAAGGCGAGATACTCGGTCTGATAAAACCTTTGTGTAGCAACTCTTGCAGTTGTGACATTAGTTCTTTCATTTCGGATGGAGCTAATCGATAAGGTGCCTTAGCTACAGGCTTAGCACCAGGCACTAAGTTGATTCTAAACACCACTTCTCTACCTAGAGGTATTCCAGGCAATTCTTCTGGAAACACATCAGGAAAGTTACAGACTACTAGTACGCCCTTTAATTCCTTAGTTTTCACTTTGGAATGAATAGCGTATGCTAGGTAGGCCTGTAACACCCAAAAATTCAACCCGATTTAACTTTTAAAACAACGCGGAAGTTAGGTCCCAAAATGACATTTAACGTATCCACACGTTAAGTTTTACAAACACGAATTAAACTAACAAATGATCTTAATTAGCTTAAACAAAATACCAACAAGTTATCTACAACTTGTAATAACTCCAAATTGTTTGTAAAGACTCCACATGAGAATATTAACCAAAAACAATAGCAAAATATGACCACGAGAATCCAATCCACTTGATGCGAGACACGAGATCACTCCGGAGATTTCCTACATTCAAAACATCAATTTAAACATGGTTAGTAAAGATAAGAAGTCTTAGGGACCTCCCACAAGTCCCTACTACAACAACAGGCCAAAAACCCCAAAATTTAGCAAACTGGCATCCAACATTGGCGTCCAACAACCAAGGTTGGCGTCCAACCCGCATCCTTGACGCCATTTTCAGCGTCCTAGACTCCAAGCCAAGTTCAGCAAACACAATTTTGTAGTTTTGGTATTTTTTGACCCTCCCGACTTAACCCGTTTGCATTTTTAAGCCGTGTTTGAACATAAACTTATATTTAAATTCCATATAAGCCTACCCTCCTATACTAACATATATTTGTTAGTTTTTCATTCCCAAACCCGAGTACCACTACTCGTTTCCCACTCCTTAAAAGGTTAACATTCGTTAGTTTAGGTACATATCAACCAACAACTTTAGACATATAACGACCTATACACATCTTGTGTTTTGCCATTCTCTCAACTTGACATATCCACATGTCTGACGAGAAATCCACCTCTCGCTTTCTCACATGGAGTATTTGACTCCATGCCGACCCATGAAGTATCCACAATTCATGTCACCTGTGACACCCGACAAATTCCAGTTAACTTAAACCCAGTTATCTCACTCTAACTCAGTTAGTTCGGTTAACTCAGTTACAAACTTCAGGGACTATTTCTGCCAATTCCTAAACTGATGTCCAAGAAACTATAGGGACTAAATCTGAGATTAACACATTTTTTATTTAGTTTGAATTTTGAAAGTCAAACCGTATAACCTTGATCAAATTCGAATCCCATGATCGTCCTTAATTGAAATCGAAACTGAAACTACTCGAATTCGGCTATTAATGGTCTTAACCATCGAATTAATCATCATCATTGCACGAATTAATCCACTTAATGGAAAATTATGTCGTAACCGTCGACTTCGGTCACCATTTTATCAAATTCAACGACTTTGAGTACTGCCGTCTCAAATCAAACTCACTCTCACCTTAGTCGCATATCCCAGAAGCTATTTTGAGCACCAATTTGGTCGGAGAGATAGCCGGAATCACCAGAGACGTGATCACTGGAAGTCGGAACCCTAACTAGTCGTTCTCCTTCAATTCGACATCAATTCAGGTAACAAGTCACACCTGCACACTCGCCTTCACCTCTTGAATGAAAGCCCTATGATTATCGGGGCTCATAACATCGAATTGATCGAAACCCAGGATCTAGGGTTCATGCGAAATCCGAATTAGGGCTTTTGATTCTAGACACGTTTTCAATTCAATTAAATCATACTATTAGTTTCGCAATTTTCAGTTTAATGAAAGCCCCGTGTTAATTGAATAAAACAACACCCAATTTTACAAGATCCGGAATCTAGGGTTCTTCATTTAACGGTTTGGGGGTTTCGAACCAAGACTTAACCAAAATGAAATTAATTTATATGGTCAGATTCACAATCTTCCCCTGATCAATAGCCCTATGAATCCAGCAACGGATATTACAAGAATTGAGCAAATCGATCTGGGGTTCTAATGTAGGGTTTCGGTTTCTAATCAGGATAATTAACAGACTTAAACTCGATGATTTCTCAATTAAACTCACACCTAGATTCGCTATACCCCAATTAACAAAACCCCCATGTCACCTTGTTGAATCGCGATCGAATTGGTGGGTTTTAGTCATGGCCGATCGCGATTGAGGATAGGGAAGAGGCTCTCTGAACCTTTGATTAAAACGGTTAGATACAAATGCTGTTGCGATTACCCTAGCGGGTGGGACTGGTTAAGAGTGTGTGCTGGTGTGGGAGAGACCCGGGTTCGAGTCTCTCCACACCCTTTTGTTTTTAAAAATTGTTTTTATTATAATTTCTATATAAAATCAATACGCTATATTATTATATTAATATATAAAAATGTTTTGAACCCGAAAACCGCCCGTGGACTCGGGTTTGGTCTTGCAAACCATATTTATTATTAAAATCTGTTTATAAAATAATATATATTCACATTATTTTGTACCGTGACTCAAATTAAAAATAATATATTTTATATATTATTTCCTCTTATTATTAACATATTTGTAACGTTTCAAATTCCTAAATAATATAATTATCTATATTATCTACGCTCGTTTATATCATTGAATAAAAATAATAAATTTATTATTTTTGTCACGCAAGTTAAGTGTTTACGTTACTTCGCTAAACATAAAAATAATATAATATATTATATTTTTTTCCTAGACTTCTAGTTAACGACATAACGCTCGAATATATTTATTATATATTATTTTGTCATTCGTTGTGTAATGTATATATATCTTAATTGTTAATTAAAGAATTTCTATTCCCGTGGACACGTTCGTCTACTCTTGATTATTAGAGCGTTTCTTTAGGACGTTCAATCTTCCGTGTTGTCGTCACATATTCCCATTGTATCCCTAATTGTTATGTGTATAATTGTAAGGTATACGTAAGCCGTTGCAGGCTAACATTCGTGGTTCCAATCGTATTCTAGTGTGAACTACCTATGTCGGTCAGGTGAGTTTTCACGGCCCGTTTTACTGTTTTAACTTGGGGGAGAAAACATGATTCAACTCTTTTGAGATTTTCGTAATTCATATGTTATCAATGTTAAAGCTAAGCGTAACACGCTATCACTGAAGGTCCTCAACACACATCGAACCGTTAATATGGATCTTAGTGAGGTAATGTTTAGTAGTACTAATGGGTTTGACAAATCCCACCCGCGTTAGTCACGCTAACTCGACTTGAGGTCGAACGGGTGAAATGTTAGCCTACTCACATCGCCAGAGTTGATAGACCTGGCAGGAGGCAAATAAACAAATAGTCAGCTTCGGTTGTGAGCGCTTAAGTTAAACACGAATATATGTTAGCTACCTATGGATACATATTGAATGAACAATAATCTGGAAAACGTTTATTTATATATTGAAACCTGTGAACTCACCAACCTCGTGTTGACATATTTTCTTACATGTTTTCTCAGGTCGCTAAGATAAGGCACATGTGTACATATAGGACATGCATGGGATTCTCCTATTGATTGATGTTTTATTAAATTGTTTGGACTTTGTTTTTAAGTATGTTTGGTTTTGACTTTTAGACTTTTTGGGCGCGTGTGTTTTGCGCATTTACTTTTGTTTACGCTTCCGCATTAAACTCTGATTAATATGATATTTTTGTTTGAGTCCCATGTAGAGTCGTTCGATGTAACTAATGACTGAGATCCTGGTGTGTCACCTCCCAAACGATAAAACTCCGTTATTGAAATTTGGGGGTGTGACAGATTGGTAACAGAGCCTTCGAGGATGAGCCGGTAGAGGAGGAACCACCCGAGGAGGAACCGGTGGAGATCGATGATGCACAATCATACGTTTCTTTCGATGGCGAGGGTGTTTGATGATCTCTATATTCTATGTTTCCTTTTCATTCATGCTTCGTTTATGTTATTTCTCTTTTCAAACCTAGATGGGTAAGGTTGTTCCCATTCAATAAAAGCATGAGAAGTTTAATGTTTTGAGTCATTTATTTTGTAGCCTTATAATTTATTTAATCTTCAAAATGTTAGATGTTGTATTTCCTTACTTGTACATAAATAGTGTTTAATATGCGATATATTTCTCATTGTTTTGTATTTGTGAAGAATCATGTCGAGAAGAGGACGTGGAGGTCGTGCTGGTGGCCGAGGTACCATCAACATGAGCTGTCGGCACTAATCAACGATAGTGTGGTTGAGGCTCTAGCAGCACAGAACGCTACAAGTAAGTGCTATAACTAGTTGACTAGTGAAGTCAATTCATCTCTCAAAGCGCCTTTCCCAAGATTTATAATCTCGATCCTATATTATGTTTCTAAATCCAGGTCAGCAGAATCAGCAACCAGCCTGCACCTTCAAAACATTTATGGACTGTAAGCCCCACACCTTTAGTGGAGCTGAAGGAGCTGTCGGACTACTCCGTTGGTTCGAAAAAGTAGAATCGGTATTTGCCATGTGCAACTGCCCATTGGCCAATCAGGTTAAGTTCGCTTCCGAAACTTTATAGGGCCCGACTCTCACTTGGTGGAATGCACAGGTCCAAATGTTGGGTTTGGCTATGGCCAATGCACTGCCGTGGGAGGAGTTTAAGACAATGATGAAGGAGGAGTACTGTCCTCGGGATGAAATTTAGAAATTGGAAGGAGAATTTTGAAACCTAAAGATGGAAGGTTCTGAAATTGAGCTTTATACCACTCGCTCCCATGAGCTTGCTACCATGTGCCCACACATGGTGACTCCGGACTACAAGAGGATAGAACTACACATTGGAGGCTTAGTGCCTCAGATTCCGAGTATGGTCACCTCATCCAACCCTGCCACCATCCAGCAGACGATCAGACTAGCCTACAAGCTAACCAATCAGCCGGTGACTCAAGGGACTTTACCCCCGAGGGGTTCGGTCTCTAAATCCACCGATAATCATAAACGCAAGTTTTATCGCCACTCCAACTGTCACTCCAGCTCTAAAGGACCCCAGCCCAACCAACCCCAACAGCAGCAACAGCGAAAGTTTGAACCTGCTAAGAACTTTAACCAGAAGACCTCTTCAAGTCAAAATCAGGGTGGTTATGCGGGAAAATCTCCTAAGTGTAACAAGTGCAACTTCCATCACTTCGGGGTTTGCAACCGTTGTCAGCGGTGTGGCAAAATAGGTCATGTTGCAAAAGATTGTAGAGGTGAGTTGCAAGCCAAGCAGTCTTTTCAACAGCCTGGGTCTACAAAGGGTTGTTTTGAGTGTGGGAAGGAGGGACATTTTCGGAAGAATTGTCCTCAGTTAAAGAAGGGAGGTAATGGAAACCACAACCCTAATCAGAATAACAACAATGGCAACGTCAATGACAATAGTGGAGGAAGCGGTGCGAAGGGACGAGCCTTCGTGCTAGGATCTGGAGAAGCTCGTTATGATCATAATGTGGTTACCGGTAAGTTTCTCTTAAATAATTACTTTGCTTCTGTCCTTTTTGACACTAGTGCTGATAGGAGTTTTATATCTCAGAAACTTAGTGATATGATAAAAGGAACTCTAACTCTGTTAGAAGCTAAGTATATAATAGAGATAGCTGATGGCCAAATAATTGAAGCAACTCACATTCTTAAGGGATGTAAGATTGAGCTAGCTAGTCATATACTTGATATCGACCTTATGCCGGTCACACTTGGTAGTTTTGATGTAATTGTCGGCATGGATTGGTTATCTAAAAACCAAGCTGAAATCATTTGTCATGAGAAAATTGTTCGCATTCCTCTCCCGAGTGGAGAAACCCTTTCCGTTCAGGGCGAAAAGGTTGGTGCGGTCATGGGCATCATATCCTTTATGAAAGCATAGAAATGCCTTCGAAAAGGGCATACTGCTATTTTGGCTCTCGCTGCTGAGCAGCCATCAGAAGAGAAGAAGATTAATGATATTCCCGTCGTTCGTGAATTTCTGGAAGTATTTCCCTAGGATTTGCCTGGTCTGCCACAACACCGTCAAGTTGAATTCCAAATTGATCTAACACCCGGAGCGGCACCGATCACTCGGGCAC
The DNA here is from genome assembly GCA_023525975.1 of Smallanthus sonchifolius. Taxonomy (NCBI): domain Eukaryota; kingdom Viridiplantae; phylum Streptophyta; class Magnoliopsida; order Asterales; family Asteraceae; genus Smallanthus; species Smallanthus sonchifolius. The sequence continues at coordinate 46,205,751 of CM042023.1, forward strand.
CTTTTAGACTAGCACCTAGTGAATTGCAAGAGCTGTCCACTCAGTTACAGGAATTGTTGGATAAAGGTTTCATCCGACCTAGCTCATCGCCATGAGGAGCTCCGGTCCTGTTTGTCAAGAAGAAGGACGGGACTTTCCGTATGTGCATCGACTACCGTGAACTGAATAAAGTCACAATCAAGAATCGTTATCCTCTGCCTCGTATAGATGATCTCTTTGATCAACTCCAAGGATAAAGTTTCTATTCGAAGATAGATCTTAAGTCCGGTTACCATCAATTGAGAGTCCGAGATGAGGATATCTCTAAGACTGCTTTTCAGGACAAGGTACGACCACTATGAGTTTATGGTCATGCCTTTCGGATTAACCACACATGCGGTATTCATGGACCTCATGAACCGTGTGTGTAAGCCATACCTTGATCAATTTTTCATCATTTTCATCGACGACATTGTCATTTATTCCAAGGACAAGGAGGAACATGAGGAACATCTACGCTTAATTCTGGAATTACTTAAAAAGGAGCAGGTGTATGCTAAGTTCTCCAAGTGTGAATTCTGGATCCGGGAAGTTCAATTCTTAGGACATGTGGTTAACGAGAAAGGAATACATGTCGATCCATCAAAGATTGAAGCCATCAAGAACTGGGCAGCACCGACGACTCCGACTGAGGTGCGATAATTTCTGGGATTGGCTGGATATTACCGTCGATTCATCGAGGGATTTTCTAAGATTGCAAAACCTCTCACTACCTTAACTTAAAAGGGTAATGCCTACAACTGGGGCGATAACCAGGAGTCAGCGTTTCAGCTTCTTAAACAGAAACTTTGTAGTGCACCTATTCTAGCTCTTCCAGAAGGAACGGATGATTTTGTGGTGTATTGTGACGCATCCATTCAGGGTCTGGGTTGTGTTCAAATGCAACGAGAAAAGGTGATCGCATATGCTTCGCCTCAACTAAAGATTCACGAGAAAAACTACACCACTCATGATCTAGAGTTGAGAGCTGTAGTTTTCGCACTTAAGATATGGAGACACTACTTGTACGGTACCAAGTGTACTATCTACACTGATCATAAGAGTCTTTAGCATATCTTCGAGCAGAAAGAGTTGAACATGAGACATCATCATTGGGTCGAGCTCTTGAATGATTATGACTATGTGATCCGGTATCATCCGGGTAAAGCTAACGTTGTAGCTGATGCCCTAAGTCGAAAGGAAACCAAGCCCAAACGAGTTCGAGCATTACAGCTTACTATTCACCCCAGATTACCTGACAAAATCCGTAGTGCTCAACTTGAAGCCCTTAAAGAGGAAAACCTACCGCTGGAAGGTACACGCGGTATGGAAGAACAACCTAAGGTCAAATCTGACGGTATTCGCTACTTCGCTGCGCGAATATGGGTTCCAGTATTCGGGAACTTAAGAGAACTAGTCATGGACGAAGCTCATAAATCTCGTTACTCTATTCATCCAGGTTCTGACAAGATGTATCATGACCTAAAGGTGCTGTATTGGTGGCCAAAGATGAAGGCCGATATAGCCACCTATGTGAGCAAGTGCCTGACTTGCGCGAAGGTCAAAGTTGAATATCAAAAGCCTTCCGATCTTCTCCAACAACCAGCGATTCCCATGTGGAAGTGGGAACAGATATCCATGGACTTTATCACAAAATTTCCACAAATAACTACATGATGTAATACCATTTGGGTAATCGTTGACCGTTTAACAAAGTCCGCTCACTTCTTAGTAATCAAGGAAACAGACAAGATGGAAAAACTTACTCGTATTTACTTGAAATAAGTAGTCTCTCGGCACGAGGTGCAAATTTATATCATTTAGGATCGTGATGCACGATTCACCTCCCGTTTCTGGAAATCATTACATAAAGCTTTAGGCACGCGTCTAGATATGAGCACATCATACCATCCTCAAACTAATGGCCAGACAGAACGTACTATTCAAACTCTAGAGGACATGCTACGAGCTTGTGTGATTGATTTCGGTAACACTTGGGAGTCACACCTACCATTGGTGGAGTTCTCCTACAACAACAGTTATCACACTAGTATCAAGGCAGCTCCATTTGAAGCATTATATGGACGGAAATGCCGTTCTCCTATTTGTTGGGCCGAGGTTGGGGATATTCAACTTACAGGTCCTGAACTCGTACTTGAAACTTCTGAGAAAATCATTCAAATTAGAAACCGTATGGCAGCAGCTCGTGATCGTCAAAAGAGCTATGCAGATAAGCGTCGTAAACCGTTAGAATTTCAAGTAGGGGATATGGTCTCGTTAAAAGTCTCACCTTGGAAGGCTGTCATTCTTTTTGGGAAACGAGGCAAGCTAAATCCTCGTTATGTTGGACCATTCAAGATAGTGAAGATAATTGGTCCAGTAGCGTATTAACTGGACCTACCTGAAGGACTTAGTGGTGTACAAAACGTCTTTCACATCTCAAACTTGAAGAAGTGTCTAGTAGACGAGTCACTCGCGGTTCCTCTTGAGGAACTACACATTGATGAACAGTTGCGTTTCATCGAAGAACCTGTGAAATCATGGATAGGGAAGTCAAAACGCTTAAGCGCAGTAAAATCCCCATCGTCAGAGTTCGTTGGAACTCGAAGCGCGGACCGTAATTCACGTGGGAGCGTGAGGATCCGATTATGCGCAAATATCCTAATCTGTTCAAGCACTCCAAGTCAAATTCTTAAGGTACTATTTAATTTTCGGGACGAAAATTCTTTCAACTAGGGGATGAGATGTGACATCTCGGGATATTTTTTTTATTTATTATTATTATTATTTAATTTTTGGGACGAAAATTCTTTCAACTAGGGGATGATGTGACACCCGAAAAATTCTAGTTAACATTGTTAACTTAAACCCAGTTATCTCACTCTAACTCAGTTAGTTCTGTTAACTCAGTTACAAACTCCAGGGACTGTTTCTGCCAATTCCTAAACTGATGTGCATGAAACTATAGGGACTAAATCTGAGATTAACCCATTCTTGATTTTATTTGACTTTTGAAAGTTAAACCGTATAACCTTGATCAAATTCGAATCCCATGATCGTCCTTAATTGAAATCGAATTTGAAACTACTCGAATTCGGCCATTAATGGTCTTAACCATCGAATTAATCATCATCATTGCACAAATTAATCCACTTAATGGCCAATTATGTTGTAACCGTCGACTTCAGACACCATTTCATCAAATTCGACGAATTTGAGTATTGCCGTCTAAAATCAAACTCACTCACACCTTAGTCGCATATCCCAGAAGCTATTTTGCGCACCAATTTGGTTGGAGAGGTATCCGAAAACACCAGAGACGTGATCACTCGAAGTCGGAACCCTAACTAGTCGTTCTCCTTCAATTCGACATCAACTCAGGTAACAAATCACACCTGCACACTCGCCTTTACCTCTTGAATGAAAGCACAATGATTTTCGGGGCTCATAACAACGAATTGATCAAAACCCGGGATCTAGGGTTCATGCGAAATCCAAATTAGGGCTTTTGATTCTAGACTCGTTTTCAATTCAATTAAATCATACTATTAGTTTCGCAATTTCCATTTTAATGAAAGCCCCATTTTAATTGAATCAAGCAACACCCAATTTTACAAGATCCGGAATCTAGGGTTCTTCATATAACGATTTGGGGGTTTCGAACCTAGACTTAACCAAAATGAAATTAATTTATATAGTTAGATTCGCAATCTTCCACTGATCAATAGCCCCATGAATCCAGCAACGGATATTACAAGAATTGAGAAAATCGATCTAGGGTTCTAATCTAGGGTTTCGGTTTCTAATCAGGATAATTAACAGACTTAAACTCGATGCTTTCTCAATTAAACTCACACCTAGATTCGCTATACCCCGATTAACAAAACCCCCATGTCACCTTGTTGAATTGCAATCGAATTGGTGGGTTTTAGTTATGGCCGATTGCGATTGAGGATGGGGAAGATGCTCTCTGAACCTTTGATTAAAACCGGTTAGATACAAATCATGTTGCGATTACCCTAGCGGGTGGGACTAGTCAAGGGTGTGTGCTGGTGTGGGAGAGACCCGGGTTCGAGTCTCTCCACACCCTTTTGTCTTTAAAAATTGTTTTTATTATTATTTCAATAAAAAATCAATACCCTATATTATTATATTAATATATAAAAATGTTTTGAACCCGGAAACCACCCGTGGACTCGGGTTTGGTCTTGCAAACCGTATTTATTATTAAAATCTATTTGTAAAATAATATATATTCACATTATTTTGTACCGTGACTCAAATTAAAAATAATATATTTTATATATTATTTCCTCCGTATTATAAACATTTTTGTAACATTTCAAATTCATAAATAATATAATTATCTATATTATCTACGCTCGTTTATATCGTTGAATAAAAATAATAAATTTATTATTTTTGTCACACAAGTTAATTGTTTAGGTTACTTTTCTAAACTTAAAAATAATACAATAAATTATATTATTTTCCTAGACTTCTAGTTAACGACAAAACGCTGGAATATATCTATTATATATTATTTTGTCATTCGTCGTGTAACGTATATATATTTTACTTATTATATAAAGAATTCCTATTCCCGTGGACACGTTCGTCTACTCTTGATTATTAGAGCGTTTCTTTAGGACGTTCAATCTTCCGTGTTGTCGTCACATATTACCATTGTATCCCTAATTATTATGTGTATAATTGTAGGGCATACGTAAGCCATTGCAGGCTAACACTCGTGGTTCCAATCGTATTCTAGTGTGAACTATCTACGCCGTTCATGTGAGTTTTCACGGCCCCTTTTACTGTTTTAATTTGGGGGAGAAAACATGATTCAACTATTTTGAGATTTTTGTAATTCATATGTTATTAATGTTAAAGCTAAGCGTAACACGCTATCACTGAAAGTCCTCAACACACATCGAACCGTTAATATGGATCTTAGCGATGTAATGTTTAGTAGTACTACTAGGTTTGACAAATCACACCCGCGTTAGTCGCGCTAACTCGACTTGAGGTCGAACGGGTGAAATGTTAGCCTACTCACATCGTCAGAGTTGATAGACCTGGCAGGAGGCAAATAAACAAACAGTCAGCTTCGGTTGCGAGCGCTTAAGTTAAACATGAATATAGGTTAGCTACCTATGGATACATATTGAATGAACAATAATTTGGTAAACGTTTATTTATATATTGAAACCTGTGAACTCACCAACCTCGTGTTGACATCTTTTCTTACATGTTTTCTCAGGTCGCTAAGATAAGGCACAGGTGCACATATAGGACATGCATGGGATTCTCCTATTGATTAATGTTTTATTAAATTGTTTGGACTTTGTTTTGAATTATGTTTGGTTTGGACTTTTGGACTTTTTGGGCGCGTGTTTTTTGCGCATTTACTTTTCTTTACGCTTCCGCATTAAACTCTGATTAATATGATATTTTCATTTGAGTCTCATGTAGAGTTGTTCGATGTAACTAATGACTGAGATCCTGGTGTGTCACCACCCAAAAGGTAAAACTCCGTTAATGGAATTTGGGGGTGTGATATCACCCATGAAGTACTTGACTTCACTTTCACCTATGAAATATTTGACCTCACTACCGCCCGTGAAGTATCCACACTTCACGTAAACACCTCCATGAAGTATCCACACTTCATGTAATCAATCAATTTACCGTTTTCCACCGACAGTTGACTTTTACCATATTAAGTCAATTTTAGTCTAATGTTACCACATTCTACATTTTAGTTGACTCTTGACCACACTGAGTCATTTACACCATTTAACCACATATGCATAATCAAGTTTGTAGGTCCAAAAATGCAACATGAATCTGTAGAAACCTAAATCAAGAGGCGAAATCTCTTGATTTGGTGAAGAAAACACAAGAACAATAGATGAACAATAAAAACATTCTTGTATTGATTTGAATCAAAAGATATTACAATGAAAACCCTCAAATCTCTCTTTAATGTGTGCTCACAATGATGAAACAAAAATCTCTAAGAAAAACCCTGATGTGTGCACACCCGAAACCCTAGAAAAAATATTCTACTTATAGGTCTAGACTAGTTTGACAATATTACAAAAATGCCACTAAACTATTAAATATTCATTTAACCGCAACTGTTAATCGAAACAAGCACGTCAATCGAAACTATACTTGCGATTGAACCTTGAACTTTCCATCGATCTTTGATTTTTTACTTGAATTTGATATTTCGTCTGAATCTTGACTATTTTGGTAAGTGTCAGCCTTAATAATACCCTACAATCTCCCCCTAGGCTGATGCTACCAAAATCTTTCATTATCATTTCCATTATGATCAACAACTTCAGTATCAACAATCTCCCCCATTTATGGTTGCATCAGATGGTAAAGTTGTAATCAGAAGAACATTGCGGTTACTCCCCCTACAAAGCAGATCCTCACGAGGGTGGAGTTTGAATTGGCATTTGTAGATTCTGGATAGACTTTCCATCTCTCTTTTGCTTGATGCATCAGGAGATCTAGGAGGAGGTTTCCTAGCATGTTATCTTATGCATGACCGAGGAACAGTTTCTTTTGATATGGTAACTTTGCTCAACTAATGATTGGCCATCATTGCAACAAATTCTTCAAGTGGGGTGGTGAAGATGCATCACACCTCATGACTTTGTCAACAAAATTTGTTCACAAACACAACTCCGAATTCCCTTTAGACAGTTCAAATTACAGATAAAACCGTATTCATCTGCAATATCATGTTGATTTCTCAAAACTGGTTCAATGTGGAAGACGAAAAACAAATAACAAAACTGTATAGAACAAAGGAAAATCTTTTTTTTTAATTCTTTTAACTTTGAAACTATCCAATATATCACAAAATGAACAACTTGCTTCTTTTTGGGAGAAAATATCTGACATGAGATCATACTAGGCTAACATCCTAAGTCGCACTTCAATTTTGAACTCCGAACAAGTAGGTCAAAAGCGATTGCCAATATTCTGTGTCCAATTTAAACTTAAGCACAATTGTTTCCTTCAATGCTTTGTGATAGTTTATCATGTTTTCGTAAATTTAGTATGAAGCTAGTGGTTCCCACACTTAAGAAGCCACAGTAAGAACCTATCCATCCTCAAGATGTTTTGAGATTTCGAGACATCACAACTTGACTTTGCCACCAACCATTGATAATAAAATACCATAAATCTTAAGATATATCTATTAGAGCATAACTAGCACAGGTCTATGAACCGTTCAGGGAATCTCTAACAAGTTTGATCAAGAACATAGCACTACGGACTTACATGTTCAAGAACAAGAAATGCCCAGGGACATAGCACAACGGAGTTACATACCCTGACAAGAAATCCCTTTCCAGTCGCATATTCCCAAAAGAGAAAAATATGTATAAATATACTAGTATGTACGCGCTAACATTGCGTATCTTTTACATTTTATTCCTATTGCATGACATTGCATGTCTTTTTGCTCTTTATTTTATTTTTTATTTTTCACTTATTGCATGTCTTTTGGATTTTGCATGTCATTGCATGTCTTTGGGATTTTGTATGTCATTGCATGTCTTTTATTTTGTATATATGTATATAGATCTATAAATGGAAATATTATATATCGATGGTAGCTGGTGTGTGTATGACAAGAATATAGCTCTCAATACAAGAAGGTTTTTATTGTTCTTGTGTTTTCTTCACCAAATCAAGAGATTCCGCCTCTTGATTTGGGTTTCTACAGATTCGTGTTGGATTTTTGGACCTACAAAGTTTGACTATTAACCACATAGTATAATTACACATATTTACCACATTTGCACATTCAAGTTTGACTATTAACCATATAGTCTAATTACACCTATTTACCATATTTGCATATTCAAGTTTGACTATTAACCACATAGTCTAATTACACCTATTTCACCATTATCCACAATAGTTTGACTTATACCACATTAAGTCAATTTTATATCGATTTCACCATTATCCACAATGGTTTGACTTATTACACATTAAGTTAATTTACACCAAAACACCACCTTCTATATTTTAGTTTGACTATATACCACACTAGTCAACTACATCTATTTATCACCTTATGTTTGACTATTTGCCACATTAGTCAACTACATCATTTTTACCACATTATGTTTGACTATTTACCACATTAGTTAACTACACCACTTTTACCACCTTATGTTTGACTATTTACCATACTAGTCAACTACACCACTTTTTACCACGTTTCACACTTTAATTAGACCATATGCCACATAGTCAAATCAACATACAACATATAAATAGAATTTACCACATTATCTACTTACATAAAACTACTTATCCACTACTTTGTAAGCGCAAAGCACTTACCTTTGCCAAAGATGATCCCATTTGATCCTCCAAGCTAGCTTCCTTACTACTTGATCACCTATACAACCCATTTACAATTAGTAATCCATTGATCACCAATTGACACCCAACACACCTTTATGATCTAAAGATCAAGACCCTAACTTAGTTTGATTAATATGACCTTAATCAAACCCCCAACACCCAAATACCACCTTTCAACCCAAATGACCCGTTTGACCCATTAGTCAAACTTCGAATCCACCAATTCACCATTTCCAATTGAGGTCTAACACCCACCATAGACTTTATTGATTACACCCATTCTAAACTTGATTAATTACACCTTAAAGAAGTTTTAACCTCCTTACACAGCATTCACCCATTTGGGGTTTCACCCAATTTCACCCAAAACCTCAAATTCTTAATGATTGAGGATTATTACTTGGTTATATGTTTAATCACATCACAGACACTTACCAACCCATAATTAACATCCAAACAACCTCAATTTCAAAAACCCCCAATTTCACCTCAAGAACCCTAATTTTTCAAACATCAAATTACGTGTTAAAATCATGTAAAACATGATTCTCCAATATTAGTGATACTAGATTAAGGTTTATAAACGACATTAAACCCAAATCACCACACCAATTGGGTTTTCTACCTAAAACCCACCAAAACTCCATTGATGGAGGTATAGGTGAAGAAGATAAACTTACTTGATGGTTGCTTGAGCTTCAAACATCATCAAATCCATGATCTTTCACCTCCATCTTCCAGATTTTAAGCTTCTTGGCTCATCTTACCCTTTCTCCTCTTCTCAAATTCGTGACACACACACACACAAGTGTGTGTTTTTGTCTGATCATGACGTTTAAAACAAATTAAGTTTGTGTTAAATACAAAACAACCCCTCCATTTATCAAAATGACTCCTTATACCCAAAACTAGGTATTTCCATCATAAAAACAAACCCTTAACTTTGTTTTATTTAAAAACACCCCCTACAATATAACTAATATATTATAGGGCAAACCCGAAATTGGTTCGTTACAAGGCCTCACTGCCTCGATTCATAAACTTCATGTCTTTCATCATAGAAATGATTCTAACGACTGACCTTATGTTATCACCGTGGATTGTAATCCAATTACCATCCGGAGTCTGCATCTGGACTGCTTTCTTATTGCAAATGATCTGGGCATCGTTTACTGCCAACCAGTCCATTCCCAAGACTACATTAAATCTTTCGAGGATCATCGGATATAGTCTAACGGGAAATCTGTGTCCTTCAAGATCAATAAAACAATCTTGAATAACTTCTGCCACCTTCATCGTCTTTCCGATAGCCATTTCAACTTCAAAGTATTCATCTAATCTTATCGTAGGTCTAGCTAAGGAAGGATAGAAATCTAAAGAAACGAAGCTTCTACTAGCACCAGAATCAAATAATACAGTAGCAGGTACGTGATTAAGAAGGAATGAACCTGATACTACATCTGGCAAAGCCTTAGCTTCTTCTATCGTTAGAGTATAAACCCTACTCTTGGCTTTACTGGCTTCTCCTTCTTTCATATTCAAAGGCTCGGGATTGTTAATTTTAAGTGTTGGGCATTCCAACATTCTATTCCCAATATATCCATGCTCAAAGCATTTAGGCTTGATATGGCAGTTGTATGCCAAGTGCCCAGCCTTACCACATTTAAAACAAGTGCCAGATTTCAATCTACCCTCTCCGACATGATTCTTACCATAGGTGGTACATGTGGTGACACTACATGTTGTGACCTTCTTCCATCAACCGTCATTCTGCTTCTTCTGGCCCTGAGAACTTTTGGACCATTTTCTCTTTGATTCCACTGGTCGGGAACCATAGACCTCGTTATACATAGTCGAAGCAAGTTATACGGCGGATATAAATCTTTTCAACTCCAAAGTTTTCACTAACCTTCGGATTTCATATGGTAACCCTTGTACGTATCTCATAATGCGTACAGCTTCAGGGGTCACCAAGTGAGGTACCAAACGGGCCATCCTATTGAACTTTGTAGTATACTCACGGTGATTCATACTACTGGCTTCTAGCCTGAGAAACTCACTTTCGAGTTTGTCCATTTCATTAACAGGAAATAACTCCTCAATCAGCAATCTCATCAGCTCCTCCCATGGCATTCGGTCGATAGCCTTCTCACCCATAGCTATGACCAGATTCTCCCACCAACATAACACTACTGATACAAATGAGTGAGCGGCGTATTTTACCTTCTGATCATCACTACATTCACTAATCTTAATCACTGCTTCAACTTCCTTGATCTACTGATGAGTGACCGTGGCATCCTTTGTACCATCAAATTTTGGAGGATTACCATATTTGAATGCTTTATAGGAGCATCACTTCCTTCCTTTCTTCACTGGTCTGACCTCATAAGAATCTCCGTATTCGTATTCGTAGAGATCGTTGTCGTCTTTATTCTTAACAACTTCTTCTATCTTATCTTTCTTTCTACTATCCTCTACGCTGGCCAATAAGATAGGCAAAGTCGTATCTAAGGCCTTAGCCACAGCCGTATCTATTACATTTAGCATTTGGGTTTAAATTACCGGTTCGCTCACTTCTGTATGTTCTCTATTCTCTACTTCAGGTTCGACATTTGTGGTAGACCGCGTCTGCCTTCTAGGAGTGTTGGGATTAACCTTTCCTCCTCTTTTACCCTTTCCTATACCGACCATTTTCTCCACAAAATATATATAGTTTTTTAGTATTCACATGATGGATTGATAGCTCAGAACATAAATGTATTGTAAATCACTAATAACTACGGCCACAACGAAATTAATCATTTACGCCACTTTCGGTGCTCTAGTTATCTCCTTATCATGTTTCCTACTAAATACTCATACCTTTCCCTTTATCCTTGGCATTATGCTATCTTGACTGGCATCTCTTCTGACATTCTTACGGTCCCTTATCCCTAGTTTAAGTCTAGATATTTAGGCAAGTATCTAAATCTCTTAAACTATAGCTCTGATATCAACTTGTAACACCCACATCCCGGATCACCCGAGATGCCGGTCACTTGTCGGATTTACTCATGAACATATAGTAACCAAAAATCCTAGAGCAGTACCTCTAACAGTAACGTTCTTAGAAAAGAATGACTGGTCCAAGAGAGATTTATACACCATTCTTTCCTTAGACAGAACATCATGTTAATCAGATAACTACATACTGGTCAGAAGATTACCCTCTAGTTTTAGTGATGTTGATACCAAATATACACAACAGAAGACTTTTAAAACATTATTTATTTATAAAACTTGTCTTAGTACATTCTAAAGAAAGTTCAACATTAAACTAATGCCAGTCTTTAGCTTGGATGCCAGATAACCTACCCATGATGCTATATCCTTACCTGACATACATGCTTAAACACGGGTCAGCTTACACTGGTGAGTTCTAAGTTTTAATCAAAGTATCTTTGATCCATACAAATGGTTTGTATATGACACGTTTCAAAACATCACCTTTACCTTACACATACGCCTTGCCCAAACATAACATTTATTCTTGCACAACTTATATCTTATTGAGGTTCGTGAATCTCTTAAGTGGTCGTCACCACTTTCCATTACCTTTATAAAGGGTCCCCCGTTACATACCACAAAGGAATGTATGGGTCCGCATTCAATTCATCCCCTTTCGGAGATATAGCAGTCACTTCTGATTAGTTACAAGATATTATGTGGGATTTGGTCATACATGGCAAAACATTCCTTTACAGACCATCACGGTCAAAACATTCAATGTCAATGCAATCACTGCCAATGACATATTTCATTATCACTTATCATGGTAAACCAAGACAAGTCTTAAAACATTTTACGTGTCAAACCACTTTTAATTCCATAACCTTTGTAATGTGAAATCATGACAAAAGGCAAGTTTCCTTTTAAACCATTCTTTTCAAAACCAGTCCTTATCTTAAATCCTTGTAAAGGTTTCTACATGGTATATCAAAGAAGTTTATATATAGGGTGTACCAGCGGTGTACCCACCACCCCTTTGATATTTCATGAATACTCCGTTACTAGGTTTAAGGTTTAGACATTGTCAATGACCATTTTTCTTGCAACATCATGGATGCTAGCCCAAAGCATTTAAATCAAAGGCATATAGTACCTATATAAAACATTTCATAACACATGTATCATGCCCAAAACATTTAAAACGTTTAAAAGGGGCATCATAGAACTCACCTCTAACTTCCTCTTGTTCAGATAGCCTTTACGTTGCTAATGTAGCTAGCACAACGACTTGGATTACAGTCCTATGTCATTATAACGTTACTTAATCACAAGTTCCTAGCTTAGTGGAAATAACCAAGTTATTAGGAAATAGTCAGAACCTTACCTCAGAACTATCTACTACGTATTGGGGTCGAAAAGCTAGAAACCGGACCTCTTTACTCAAACCGGGGCTTCTGGGCATGCTTAACGAGGTTAAGTGTGTGTTTTGTGAGATGTGTTTGAGTTTGAGATGCTCTAAAACCGTTCTCTAGGTCCAACTATTTATAGGTTGCCCGTCGGGTCCGTAGCGAACCGCTAAGCTCTAGGGTGACGGTCCGCTAAGGGTTTAAGCGGTTAACCCTTTGCTTAATGGCCAAGTAACTGACCGTTAAGACATGCAGTGGCGGACCGCTAAGAAAATTGCGGCTAGCGGACCGCTAGGGTCCGTATGAGGGTCCGCTATAGGATTCCACGCGTCCCCTAGTCGGCTGACACGTGGCAGCTCATCATGACCGCCTTCCTCACCACGTGGCGGACCGCTAAGGCAAGCGGTGGCGGTCTGCTACGCCTGACTTTTCCCAAATTTTCATTTTTAGTCCTTGTGGTTTAATCTAATAACATTCTAACCCCTAAGGTTTCATTAAATGACCATTTTGGTCCCTGTACTAATATTTCTTGCAAGAATTAGGGTGTTACACATGGGCATCTCAGTCACACATAAGAATGGACGCCTTTTCTTATCATAGGAAACTTATGCAGTGGACATTCTTTCAAGAAGAAACATGTCTAAATGTAAGCCCTCGGCAATACCAGCTGATACGTTATCAAAATTAAGTGCTACATTCGGTTCTCTCTTATCTGATGGTACCCTTTACCGGAGTTTAGCAGGTGCATTACAATATCTCACTTTTACCCAACCAGACATCTCTTATGCCGTGCAACAAATATGTCTATTCATGCATGTACCACGAGAACCCTAGTTTCAATTTCTTAAAAGTGTTCTTCGATATATCAGGGGTACTACCAATCACGGTTTGCATTATAATCCCTTCAAGTGTTTATATTTAACAACTTAATTACTTAGACGCAGACTGGGGGACTCTAGACGTTCTACCTCTGGATATTGCATTTTTTGGGCACTAACCTTATGTCATGGTCATTTAAACGGCAAGCAATAATTTCTCGATTTTGTGCTGAGGCCAAATATCGTAGGGTAGCTAATCGGGCCTTTTGGTTGAGTGGTAGCCCCATGACTTTCCAAATGGGAGGTCATGAGTTCGAGTCTCGCTTGGGATAAAAATTATTCCATGTTGAGCCATGAAGTTTCTTAGTTGTGTTTTTCTCCTGGGGGTGTGGGGTGAGGTTCGAAACGGGGCGAGGACTCTAGGCCCGATTAAGATAACAAAGTTCCCCAATCGTTAGATCATTGCTGTCCAAAAAAAAGCTAATACTGTTGCAGAAACAAGCTGGATCAGAAACATGTTACTCGAATTATCAGTTCCAGATCATCAAGCCACAATTGTCTACTATGATAATATATCTACAGTCTACCTATCAAAGAATCCCGTTCAACACCAATGTACCAAACATGTTGAAATTGATATCCATTTTCTCAAGGAAAATGTACGTATTGGTTCTCTTCGTGTTCTACATGTACCGGTTGATTATCAATACGACGATATATTTACAAAGAGGCTGCCTCGACCACTTTTTCTCAAGTTCAAATCTTGTCTTTGCGTACGTCCTTCTTCCGCTAAGACTAAGGGGGTGTCTTAGTTAGGAATATATATTGTATTTTTTGTTAAATATTATATGTATATCTCTACTTACTTAGGATTGATAGAGTTTCCTTATTTCTCTCATTATAATTGTATTATATATTTCCTTTGTATTCAATGAATGGTTCGATCACAAAGCATTCGATACCTTTTTAGTACCCGCATACTAACTACTTCTTAATTAATATGGTAATGGAATATGTTGTAAAAAAACCTTATATATTCTTAAAAGGTTGAATATACCCGCAGACTAAATACTTAAAAAAAAATTAATTGAAGATGGGTTTAAAACATTTCACTTATCTAAACATCACAAGAAACTGTTTTGGGTCAAATTACAAATTTCCCCGACCGTTCAATCTACAACAAGTAATTTAAGATGATATTTGAGCTTTTCAGGAGCAAAAATAATTAACCAAAGCAGTCATTGGTGTTTCAAAACATGCATTTTGGATTATTCGAAACCTAGAATCAATAGACATACGATTAAATAGAAACTGCCATCTCATGTTAAACTTAAAGCACGAAGCAAATAGAAAATTAATTGGATTTCTTATATATTTTGATGTGTTTCCACCGAGATTCCATGTAGAACGAATCTTTGTCTTGAGCATAGACTCCACATTTGAAATAATGCTTAGTTCCTCCTCGTCCATGTCCTTTGAACTTTAGAACTCCATTTATGTACACCTTAACACTGTTTCCTTCCACATCATGGATGACATTCAAACGGAACCATTTATCATATATATCGCGAAACATAACCTTGTTTCTATAGTAGTAAAGATTTCCATCATACACTCGAACCATTAAGGTTGTAGCATGTGGATTTCCCCCAAACACTTGCATCAAGCTCACACCACTAGTCCCATGAGGCACAAACACATGTGCTTCAAATTGCCAAACACCCGTAGAATATTTGTAACCCTATACCATACAAGATCACATACATGCATTATAACGGTGCTTATAAAAACATTTCTAATTTAGGAATATTTGTAACCCTATACCCAGTGGCGAAACTTGAACAATTAAGTTGGGGGACCGTTACACAAAAAAAGACCAAATTTTTTTCACCAAAAATCCAAAAAAAACCCATTTGTTACATATAAACGACAAATAAAGAATAATTACAACTCAGCGCGACTTTAAGGTCTTTAAATTCATCAATTATTGACTTCGAATCAAAGTTTTCAGCAATTTCTCTTTATATGAAAATAAGTTTAGGTTTTTATCTCGATTAGGAGGGGCCCAAACGCTATGACTAATACGAAATAAATGTAGTGGACCAAAATCACTAATTTTGATCAAAAAATTGGGGGGGGGGGGGATGGCTGGCCCCCCTCTGACCCCCACTATGTTTCTCCCATGCCTATACCATACAAGATCACATACATGCATTATAACGGTGCGTATAAAAACACTTCTAATTTAAGAATATTTGTAACCCTATACCATAGATCACATACATGCATTATAACGGTGCTTAAAAAAACACTTCTAATTTAACAAGAGAATAACGCGCTTACATTGATGAATATGCTTATAAAAACACTTCTAATTTAACCAGAGAATAACGCGCTTACATTGATGAATAACTCAGAGCGAGGGTGTGTGGGACTGCCACGAGAAAATGGTTCATCAGTAGAGAAAACCCATAGTTTGTGAACGCCGTTGATCAAGCTATACCTCTTATCAAGAGGAAGGTTATAGGGTTTATGATTGATATAATATGACTTGTTGAAAGGGAGACGAGTGAAACCCAAAGAAAGATCGTTTGTAACACTGCTACGAGTATCAATGATATGCCTAGATAAGAAAATGAATCCTATAATGAAAGTAATATGCTTCTTTAAACGATGCATTTCTATGGTATAATTAATATAGATTTGAATATTTGAATAATATCAAAACTGATAGTATGTTCACAATAACCTCTATCTACTATATATATACATAGTGAAAATCGTATTTGCCGGATTTTTACGTTTGGACTAAGTCCACCTTAAATTTTTGTTATGTTTAGTAAAACTAAATATTATGACAAATTATATGAAAATTACTATTTGTTGCTATTATAAAAACAAAACTATGTAGTCAAAGTGGTTATTTTGATGATTTAATAATTATATATATTCTTTAGCGGAGAACCTATGAAAACGCATACTTGCTATACAACATGTAAATGCATGTTTGTGATAACGATGGACATGCCTTTTTCTTATTAGTTTTTATAACTATGATATCGCTATGCCCCATAAGATAAAATTTTGTTCTTATTGTTCGTCTTTGAGGTGAAAATGATGCAATGAAGACAACTATGTGAATACAAGTTTTTAAATAATAAATCACTTTGCTTTAATTTGTTATTAAAAACGTAAAAGCAGTGTTTTCAGAACCGCAGCGGACCGGCCGGTCGGACCGAGAACCAGGCACATAACCGGTTCAGTTGTGTGTATTTGAACAACTTTCAATTGAATCGGTCGGTCACCGGTGAATCGGACTGGGGTCAGACCGGATTTCAATTTTTTTTTTTTTTCTTCGAAAACTCATTTTCTTATTAATTTATTATTCCAAGTTACATATTTTATTGATTAAATTACATTTTACGTCCTTTAGGTATTTACAAAACTTCTGGTTGCGTCCTTTAACTAAAGAAATTACAGAAAGTATACTTTATGCTTACAAAAGTTTACACTTTTTATCCTTTAAACTAATGTCCGTTAACTTTTGCCGTTAAATGGAGTCATGTGCCCCTCATGTGAGGGCAAAAGGGTCTTTTTTATTTCCCTTTAATACACACACACTTAAAACTAAATCCATGGGCCCTTCGTGAAATATACCCCCGTCTTTTCTCCTTCATCACCATCACAACCATTGCCGACTCCTCCTTGACCACTACATCACAACAACCGGGAAGAACAATCGAGAATCAGAGAAGGAACTAGAGATTCTTGCGCCACCATCGACTCTGCGTCGCCGATTTCCGAGTCGATCAGTCGATTTAATTCGGAAATCGTATGTTCTTGATGTACAATCGATCCAAAAAATCACCCACCTTTAGTTTTCGATTTTGTTCTTAATGTAGCAACCACCAGATCTAAAATCGCCAGCCTTCGGAAATCATCTGCCCCTCTCTATATCACCAAATCGTTTGCCCCTATCCATAGTGACTGAAATTATGAGAATCGAACTCCTGAAGTCAATGATTGAGCTCGATTGTTCAGGTGAAAACATGTTGAAGGTGAGAGCAGCTCCGTTGACGTGTAATTTTGGGGCCTAAAATGCGGCAGTTAGGGTTTCAGACTATACCTGCGATTTTGAAACCAAACTTTGATTTGTTCATACTCAAATTAGGGCATCGTTATCCAACTGGTATTTGGTGATGGTGTTCATCTCTTTATGCTGTTGATGTTGAACTGCCATCACCTATCCAATAATCTTGAAACCATTAAGAAACCACAAAATAGGGAGAGGGGTTCTGGTGAACCGCTTCACCATGGTCAAAAATTTAGATGGTTCTGTTGATAGTGGTGGAGAGAAAGGGGAAGGGGTCGGTTGAATCTTTCGGGACGATGGTGGTGGGTGTTGGTTAAAGAATAGAGAGAGTATCTCGAGAGAGAGAGAGAGAGTAGAAAGACAGAAAGAAGCAGGATCAAAATTTTAAGTTGATTATATAAATAGTCCTTTAAAACATATAATGACTAAATTTTCCTAACGTGGCAAGCATCTGATCATACTTAACGGTAAAATTTAACTGTCGTTTGGCCAAAGGACGTAACGTGTAGGAAGTTTTAAACATAAATGACATGTACTGTAATTTCTTTAGTTAAATGACATATAGTGAAATATGTGTAATATTTAAAGTATGTAATTTGTAATTTTCTCTATTTTATTTATTTAAGATTCCATATGATATTAAAATTATAAATTCACATAAAAAATTGTTTTATATTTTGTATGTATATATATATTTTTAATTTTTATATTATTTATGACGTAATCCGTTTCTTAAATCCGGTCGAAACGGTCCGGACCTCTAAGGCGGTCGGTTCGCTGTCCGGTCCGGTTTATATTCACATCAAAACAAAAAATGTTATTAATTTTTTTTTCAATTTATTTTGCCGGTATATTCGTCTTTGGGGTTTGGTCATTCCAATTTTAACATGTGGATTTACATAAAACTTTTAAGTGGAAATGTGTGATGCATATATTGGTGTAAGTGTGTAACCAAATTAGGTTGTTATAATGTTAGAAAGTAGGTAATTTTTATTAGAGTTAATTATACGGATGGTCCCTGTGGAATGCCCATATTGCAAGTTTGGTCCCTAAGTTTAAAAACTACATTGTTGGTCTAATAGTTTGCTAAAACATAACACTGGTGGTCCTTGATTTGGATGCCCTTTAATTTTTACCGTTAAGTGGGTGTAAAATGACTATTATACCCTTATATTAAACAAATTAAAATAAAATAACGTTATTAATATGACCCACTTACAAAGAACACTTTGTTAAGTTTAACCTACCTACCTACCCCTCCCCTTCCCTTCCACCTATTCATCTCTATGAACACCCACTCCACCACCATTAACACCCTACAATCTCCACCTTCAGATACCCAAACACTTGAGAATGACGTCACCGGAAAAACCATCGCCGACGATCATATTCCATCCAACATCCCCTCGGTTTCCATAATCTGGCACCTTAATCGCTGGAACTCAGTGGAAAGTCGCCGTAGTCGTCAATCTAGGTGACGAGACTGCCTACGCCGTCAATTGGGCCGTATAGAATTACCTCCACCCCCGACGGCTGTGTCATCCTCCTCCACGTCCGCCCTACCTCTGTCCTTGATATGCACCAAATTATATAAGTTTTACACGTATAAACATACACATATCTGATTGATTTTGAAGCAATCACATAAGAAATATAAGTCCCCGATACTGGGAAACCTCAACCGTTAGATTTACTCATAAACATATAGCTCAATACTGGAATATCATAAAATTAAAACATTCATGCAGCGGAATTACATCACATTGTTCAAACATAAAAATGTCAACCAATTAAAAATTTAAACATCATTGTCAATAACATCTTTTAAAAACATAAATCGGGAAGTCAGTCTTGAGTCGAGCAGCCAATCGCCTATCTAGCCAGCCAATGATCATCATATCTGTTTATTTCCTTTATCACCTGAGATGCGTACTAAAAGTCAGCTAACGCTGGTGAGTTATAGTTTAAAAATTCAAGTAATCATCATTCATTTATCATCGTTATTTTATGTACTTATATAAACATATAGCGTATTCATTTTGTTTAAGCACATAAGTTTCATACATCGTTATCTAGTCATCATTTTAACTTTGTATACTTTCTTAATCATAAATCATAATCATGTAGTTTAAGCATAAACATTCCATAACATCCACCTACCGAAATAGTCGTTTAACATCCGGGTACCGTCGTAGCCGTTTCTTTAACCATTTACTGAAGTAACCGCTCTTCCGTCCGTCATACCGTCGTAGTCCGTTTCATCATCCGTTTATCTAGCTAATTATTTCTTCCATCCTACCATCATAGTCCGTTTCTTCATCGTCTACCGTCGTAGCCGACTAACATCTGTCTGTGTAAAGTAGTCGTTTCATCCGTGTACCAAAGTAGCCGTTACGTCAGTCTAGCGAAGTAGCAATCTCATGATCAAGTATTAGAAGTATCTTTCTCTAAATCATTAACATATATTTGTCACCTAGACATCCGTTTCATCATTCATTAAATTAATCTATTAACATGGTTAATCCCTTTATCACTTAGATCCGTTTACCATGTGGGGAACCATATCGTCATTTTCTTTGTTGGCACATTTACCTGTATTGCCCCTTTTATACTTTAAATGTGGTGGCGCGTGTAACATCCCGAAATTCCAAAAAGTTAAGGGCTCGGGTTAGTGAGTGACCCGAGTCTCTATTAAACTAAATGTGGAACAGGGTTTGTCATGCATGGGACGTTTTAACGACGTTAAACAGACTCGGTTAGCCGAAATAGGAACAATTTGGATTCATTATGACCAAAGTAGAACTAGAGGGACCCGTATAGAACTTGTGGTGGTTTATATACCACCTAATGAAACCCTAAGGCCACAATTGGTTGGGATTGGGTGCGACGGTCGAAAACAGCAAACGAGAAAGAGGGAGACGACCGGAAAAGGGGAGGAGGCCGACGACGGGGCGGCATGATGGTGGTAACTCGAGCAGGTAATCCCGTTTATGTTCATTACGCATTTATGCTCGTGTTTTATTATGATGCCCGATTAGGGTTTGGGTTCTTGTTCACGGCAACCGGAGAGAAGATAAGGATGGTGGTGACCGACTGTGGTGGTTATCGCGGGTGTAGCAGGAGGTGGCAGTGGCAGCCATTGTGGCGTGATGAGGAACCGGAAGTAGCCAAGGCAGCACATCGGTGGTGGCTGACCTGTTAGAGACGGGGACGGAATGAACGCCGTGGATGAAGCATAAGGGCAAGATGGCTGTGGTGGTGGATTCTGACGACACCCATGGTGGACGACGAGGTGAGTGTTGGTGATGATCAGTGGTTAGTGGATAGGCTCATGGCTAGAAAGGTGGCGGGAGAACGAGGGTGATACGAGGTGACGGAATATGATGGTGGCACAAGGCGGGTGACGTTTGGTGGTGGCTCATGACGATGAGCGGGGAAGAGAATGGAGTCATGTTACACCCGACTAGGGTTTTGCGAGTCTAGGGTTTGCATGTCAAGGTTTGGACATGAAAGGTTTTGCATGACACGTGAACATGCGTGCATGCGAGTTCTAACCAGTCCAGGATAACTCGGTTTGAGTGGACTTGGGAACTAGGGTTTTGCATGAATGAAGGGGTGTGCAGATGAAATGAGTGTCGGGGATATTTATATTTGTACGTAATTGATGCATGTTTAGGACGTACTCTGACCATGTGATCATACGTTGACAGGTTCGGGTTTTGTGCGAGGAGACCGTTGCAGTACTAGAGATTGGATCTTCGTAACTGTGAGTTTCTAATCCCCTCTTTAAAAGTTTTAATGTTTTAGGGTTATCGTACGTACGTACAAGCTGTGTTTTATTACATTAAATATGTAACGAGCTTTGGGGTTTAACCTGATGAGTCTATGAATTTAAGTATTCAAATATGGGGCTAAGGGACCATGTGTTATCCATGGGATGTGTGGGTTGACTGTGGTTATGGTGGTCATGGGTCGTATACTGACCTAGTAGGGGTGAGTCAGGGTACGAGTTTACATGTCGTGCGGGTACGACTAGGAGGTGTTATATTGTGTGCACTTACATGGTGTGTGTTTAAGTAACAAGATATAGTAATGACATGTGTGCTGCTATGATAGTGGTGTACTGTGTTATGGGTTAGTCAGGGTGAGTCGGGATATAAGCTAAACGCTTATGGGTGTGAGTAGGATATGATGTCCTAGAGCTATGTGTGGGGTGCAAACTTTGTTAATTTAGTCATGTAAATGAAATATGATGTTATATGTTTTATGCTTGTGTTGGGTGTTTGCATCGTTGTCTCTGTGACACGGCAAACGGGATCGTGAAGGACGAATTCCTTCGGGAAGTCACCAAAGGTGATAATATTCAGCAGGTTAATGCTGAGCTCAGGGTGTGTCAAACACCCTGACGAGGGTGCAGTGATGAGGTATGCGTTTGTGTGCATATATATGTGTTATTTTGCATACAAGTGTTGAGTTATGTTTATTGTGCGTGAGATGATATTATTGTGAGGTATAAACGATATTAATGTGGTGTGTAGAGTTAAATTAACCGTCGTGTCGGGACGAGGACATTGTGTTACAACTGTTGTGTTAGTTGGTTTGTGAGAGTCTTGGTTAGGGCTGGTTAAGCAGGTGTCTAGAGGGTGGTTGAGATAACCAGTGTGTGGTTGATATGTGTGGTATACTTTGAGCTATCAGAGTGGTAAGCTCGATCCATGTCAGAGAGACTTACTGGGTTAAAAGGGTGGTTGAGTCTGGGGTGGTGAATCTTTTGGGATATTGTAAGATAACAGAGTTATCTATATGATAGTAATTTACAAAAAAACTATTTTATAAAGACCAGAGGATCTTGAGTTGAAATAAATATTAATTGGGACGAGTTGGATATTGTTTTAATTAAACTATTAGAACTTACTCAGCGTAGCTGACTTTGTGTGTATGTTAGATTGTGTTGCAGGTGAGCTTTAGGGTCGGCGTATCTAGGCTTGGGAGCAGTGCTACTCGGATTGGTGTGTAGACATTCGTGAGGTAAACTTAACGACATTAACGACATTAAATAGTAACTTAGCATTTTAGAAAGACATCCGCTGAAGTTTTATTAATAGCCCGAGTATTCAAAAGAGAATAACTAGTTATGAGAACCAACTGTAGGATGCCCGGTTTAGGGCCTTACAGCGCGCATTACACATAAGCCCTTTATACTTTAACTATATTGGCACTCATTACACGTGAACCCTGTTTACTTTATCATTCATGTTGGAACATTGACACATTTAGCTACATAATACATAATCATTCATATAGGCACGCAATTATACTTAGCCTATTTTATACATTACTTTATAGCACGTTTAGCCATAAAATCATTTAACATCATACGAGTATGCACCCAGGCCCAAAATCACAGACAAAGGGGAACTTAGAACACACCTAGTGTTTGGTATACTGCGTGAAACTTACTAAGCTTCGGCTAGACAAGTGCTACGTTATCTGTACTAATTAAATACGTGAAATCCATTAAACTTTGCTAGTGTCGCCATAGGCAGCGACATCTGGGCATTAGTGTCGCCAACACTAGAGTCGTCTGACAGCGTCGCCTAGTGGCAGTGTCGTCAGGATCAGTGTCGCCGGAACTTTCGTTCTGGGCTTAATATCGTTCATTAGTGTCGTTCTTGTAGTATCGCCAAATAACATTGATGACACTCTTTAGTGTCGTGTACATGCATAGCGACACTATTTAGTGTCGTCAACTTAGTGTCACCAAATGGAATGACATGTGTCCCAATCATTGGAAACCTTGGGGACAACGCCACACTTTAGTGTCGCCACATTTTAGTGTCGCCACATTTTAGTGTTGCCACACGTCAGTGTCGTCATCTTCGTCAAGTGGCCGCGACTAGTGTCGCCACATGGAATAGTGTCGCCTATTAGTGTCGCCACTTGAAGATTCTCATTTTCATACCTATTTTCAACCCAAGTTTCTAACTTTTTACGTTAGAATCGTTTGTTTAACTCCCATGAAGCTATATTTGGGCTTATTTCATCAATTAACATGTAAAATCCGACCTTTAAGATGAAAACCCTAGTTTTACCCCAAAAACCAATTTGAATCAAAACAGAGATTCCACGTTGGATCAATACCTCAAAGATGTTGTTTCTGGTGTTTTCTTGCTCTATTTCAATGCAGAAGAAGGTTGTAGCAGTCTTGGAGCTCAAAAACGAATTCTTGAAGCTCTCTCTCTCTCTCTCTACAAACCCACTCTTTCTCTTTCTACGCTTTTGGATAAAGATGGTGGAAATGAGGTGCATGGAGTTGATCTGCGTACTTACTAAGTACGCATGAGGAGTTGATCTGCGTACTTACTAAGTACGCATGTGTATTTGGCTCTGTGAACTTATCAATTACGCATGAACATTTTGTTGTGCGAACTTGCTAAGTACGCATGAACTATCATCTAGGATTAAAAAAAATATATAAAAAAAAAATTTCGTTGTGCGAACTTGGCGGGAAAACTTTTCTTGGCCAAATTTTTTACGGATTGTTTGTACGATTGTTTCGGACCATTTTTTAGAAGATAGTGATTTTGATTTATCGTGACCTAAATTTTGTATTTGATGTGGCTTGGCGAAACAAGGACGAGATTTTGTTGGATGATACCAATTAAAATATATTGTTTAAGTGTTTAAACCTGAAAATGTAGGCTACGAGTATCCGGGATACTTCTTTAATAGGGAATGAATGCTGAATCAAGTTGAGCAACCGGGTCATCATCAGCTAAAGGTCTCGTTTTATTTGTGAAGATGTTGCTGCTTTGGGCCTTTGCAAAAAGAATCATATTGTTTAGGTATTCAAACCTGAATATGTAGGCTACGAGTATCTATGATACTTCTTTAATAGGGGATGAATACTGTAACAAACTGAACCCAAGGATTTGCTGTTTTGGATCTTTGCAAAGGAATAAAATCCTAGAGTTAACTAGTTGTGGTTTTTGAGGATTTGAGTGAAGCAATGATGAAGATGGTCATAGTTTACAGAGAAATGAGGGGGAAAAAATCTAAGGAGTATTCATGGGACTTTGACATAACATGGATCTCAACTATGATTTCTCGTGTAAACTATATTTTTTCGTGCCCTTTGGTCAAGCCTATGTTCAAGATTTGATGTGATTTAGTTATGATTAGATTTCGCATTTGGGATCTGGGCGGAATCCAGATAGACAACCTAGTTATGGGACTTAACTGTGGTGAATGTTACCAATTAGGAGATGTTAACCAGGAATGAAGATCTAATTGAAGAATGTTGGACTTTGGTTACAGGGTGATCTCCACCGAGCATGATATTATGTTTGATTCTATCGAGTGTGTTCAAGATGAAGCTGGATCTCCGCTAGATTATTAGTTGATGATGGAACCTTTATCATTGGCCGATGGGATAGGAAACGTTCCCTTGTTTCTGGTCTATTCAGATGGAGCTTACATTGAAAGGGGAAATTGGAAATGAACATCTTCAGGAATTTGGTTGACTCGTGAAGATACAGGATAGAGTTGGACACATCTGGTTTGAAGACTGAAGTTTATCTTACTGGAATTCCTATGGGAGCTGATTAGTTTGATGCAGGTTACTGGAAATTCAAACTCTCTATCATATGCCAGCTGATTTGGAGGAAGTCTAAGTCAGGGTGGAGGAAGCTACCGCTGAGAGGATGAACTACAATGAGGTGTGTTGGGTTAGTTGGTTCTCATTTAAACACTTGGTTTGGTGTACAATGAAAGCTACAGTTAAGAGGGAGTCGTGTTTGTCATCACTCGACAACTGAAGACTGAAGTTTGAAGATTTGAAGATCTCAAGTGGAATGCCAGAAGATCAAGTCTCGCCAGAAGACACATGATGTCATTAGTTTAGAGGGAGTCTGTTAGGACATTCTTTGTAAACTGATGATTATCAGTGTTAGTGATAGATAGAATTTGATGATATAGTTAAGAGGGAGTCTGTAGAAGCATGTTTTTGTAACTATATATAAAATTCTATGTATCGGTGTACTTAGCTAGTACGCAGGAGGGTGTTCCTGCATACTTAGCTTGTACACCAGATTGGTCCAACATACTTAGTAAGTACGCAAGGCTTTTGCCCAGCGTACTTGTCAAGTACGCATGGCCAATCACCTGCGTACTTACTAAGTACGCAGGTATTGTTCCTTCCCTTATAAATTGAGATGATGGCCTCATTTGTAGGTCCAACCCTTGGAACAAGGTTGAGAGGTGTCCGGGCGGGATGAGCTCTCCCGCCCCTGGACCGTGAGCATAGACGAGAGATGTGTACTTCTTCGGTATGTAATGTGAGATGACTTCTTTGTTATGGATTACATATCGTTTTTGTGTTGATTCTCTTGTTTGTTGATCGTGGTTTTCTCTGTCTTGTCTCCTTCGTTCCCACACGAATCGACGACCAAATCCGTGTATTTCCGCTGCGTGACGAGGCTCCCGGTACCTACACCAATTGTTGTTGCTAGGGTTATGGAAACCCATTGGGCCAAGCCCACCCTTCATAGCCCATAACCATCCTTATTTCTTTATTTTTTGGCCCAATACTAAGTTGTCATGTTTTCGGGTGTTATAATAAAACACACATAAATGATTCACTTTTTAGTTTTGCAGGTTAATCGACCTCTCAAGCATAAAGGAACGAAAAGTCATGGAAAATTCAACAATCTGTAATGTTATGAGGAAAGGCACGCCAGCGCCTGCAGATGCATGGTCGTGCCTCCTTGAAAATACCCATGTCAAGTAAGAAAATTGTAGAATAAGTCAAGTTGGTCAAACAACAGACACGCCCATGCCTTTGGCTAGAGTCTGTCAGATAAAGCTATAAGAAGGACATTAGAGATTCACATCTACCACGGTGGCACGCCTGTGAGTATGGAGGCATGGCCGTGCCTCCCCCCAGATGTAAACAATAAATAGAGGCCTTGAGCTAATCATTGAGAGGCAACAACAAGCACTTGTGGAGAAGTCCTCCAAGGTCTCTCCTAGAATAGAGTAAAGTAGAGAGTGAGAGAGTTAGTCGTATCACCCAAGATCAAGGGGCACATCATAATCACAACACTGTGGCTTTGGTTTGAATCCTTGGATCATTCCATGATATTTATATCATTAAGTGTTTGTGTGTTCATATCTATAGCTATTCTTAGTTTGCCCTCTGGTATCACTTGGGTGAATGATGAAGCATGGTGTAATAAGGAAAATTTGTGTTTATGTTTCTTAAGAATCTTAATTTCCAATTGTTTTAAAAAGATACGAATACTTAATTTCCAATTGTTTTAAAAGTATTAAATCTTGTGCATAGTCTAAGCAAGACATCTTGCTTAACCATCCATTCAAGCTTGTACGTCTTTAAACAAAACATGGTGCTACTAGGGGTCCGGTTAGGATAGATTTAACAATTTGGATTGGTTGGAGTTTGGTATTCACTAAAACTTTTTGGGTCTTGATTGGACTCTTAGCTGGAGCAGTGGTGTTCAAGTGTCACACCCCTGTTTCAGGACACCCCGGGCGTGCGGAAGATACTTTTGGATCAATCTTGTCCTAAACTTCAACCCAAGGGTTGATATTGTATTTTTTCTAAATCCGGGGAAAAATAAATTATTTTCATTTCATGGGGACATAAATAGCCATTTGATATACAAAATCATGGTCCACGACCATTTACATTAT
This sequence comes from Smallanthus sonchifolius, assembly GCA_023525975.1. Classification (NCBI taxonomy): domain Eukaryota; kingdom Viridiplantae; phylum Streptophyta; class Magnoliopsida; order Asterales; family Asteraceae; genus Smallanthus; species Smallanthus sonchifolius. The sequence goes on from CM042023.1 coordinate 46,233,197, forward strand.
TTCATGCCTCAGCAGGTAGTTTTACAGAGCAAGGTAGTCGACATGCACCTAGGGAGTTAATCCTTCCAACACCAAGCTTTGTCAGCTTGGGTATCTAAGGATTTTATCCTTCGGCACCTATCCTTGCGAATAACAAGGGAGTAACCCATCTCTAGGAAACCGTTATCCTACGACATCTCCTGTTGTTTTATTGCTGCAGAGTTATCTCCCGTGCTTAAGGAGTCGACATCCATTCAGCACATAACCCTGTCAAAATCATATTTACATTTATCCCCAAGATTGTCTTTTAGGACCAGCCTCATAGATAATCATAGTTTGGTAAATAAAATATCAGCGCGAACGCTGGTGAACATGTTCATCATGACAAAAATTATTTTGGCAAATACAACATCAAAACATTTAACCATAATATGGTACAATATACCATTCAGCAGAACTATTTCATCCAGGTGTACAATCGATATGCCGCCTTGTGAAATGTTGTATGGTAGGAAGTGTAGAACGCTCGTCTGTTAGGGTGAAATTGGGCAGAAAGATTTCGCAAGTTTAGATGTGGTCAAGGAAACTTCCTAAAAGTTTGACCAAATCAAAGCCCGGATGAAAGACGCTAAGGATAGGCATAAATCTTATGTGAATAAGAGGAGAAGAGATCTCCAGTTCCAAGTCGAAGATAAGGTATTGTTGAAAGTGTCTCCTTGGAAATGAATAATCTGATTTCGAAAGAGGGGGAAGTTAAGTCCGAGGTTTGTCGGACCATTTAAGATTGTGGCACTAGTTGGAGAAGTAGCTTACCGGCTAGAATTGCCAGATGAGTTGAGAGAGATTCATCCTACATTCCTTGTGTCGCACTTACGAAAGTGCCTAGTTGATTAATCAGTGCACATAACACTCGATGACATCTATGCAATAAGGTTATCCCACTGGTCAAGGTTTAATGAAAACATCGAAAGGGATCAAATTCCACATAGGAGCCTGAGTCAGAAATAAAGGAGTCATACCTTTAGCTGTTTGACATATGACAAGTTCCGATGTAACACCTCGAAAATTCCCGAGAAAATAAAAGACTAAAATTTGCCAAAATTCAAAGTTGAAGGTCTATTATTGAAATACTCAAAAGTTCAGGTATAAAAAATGAAAATTCTAAAAATCAAGGGGGTAGCGGACCGCTACCCAGAGGCTTGGGGATCCGCAATGTGGTCAAGAAGGCAGGAATGATGACATGCCACATGTCTGATGACTAGCGGCTGAAGTTTGACGTGTGTAACCCTATGACGGACCACTACCCTTGCCTTAACGGTCTGCCAAGGAACAAGTGGCCTTAACGGTCCGCTAAGGGACCTGTAACGGTCCGTTACTTGGTCCTAAAGGCAAAAATGCGGCTGCAGGCGGTGGCAGACCACCACCCCTAGTGTTACGGTCCGCTACGGGTCCCACTTTTGCCCTATGAATACTTGAACGATCTCAGCAATTTTACACACTTCAAAACACCACAACAACACACACACATCTCTAGTAGATCGTTTCCAAGGCCCCGTTCACGTACGAGAGTCCGATTTCTAGCAGTTCGCCCCTAAATTACCGTAGATAGTGTAGATGTAAGGTTCCGACCTACTGTTAAGCTTTGATTAAATACCATCAAGTTAGGTTTTTTTAATTAAGTAGTATCATTATAAATCTATGAGCTTTGTCCTAGGTGTTTTCCATATTACAGATACGATAAGCAGAAGTACTGTTGAGGTGAGTTCGTAAACTGTGATGCATTTCAAATAACCATGGCTCTATTATACTCCATTTTTAAGCATGGTTAATTATGAAAACATTTTTGGGTATCTTGAAACGATTACACTGACTGTTTATATATTACGCATTCTAAGCGCTTATTGTGTTTCACATGACCTGTGGAACGACATGTTGGACAGGACCAGTGGAACGGTATTTTGGTTATATATTACTGAATGATTACTCATAGTTGTCTATGAGAGGGGGTGGAACCCCTTGACTGTATTTAAGATACTTTGGCGGGTCATTTTGTTAAACCAATTTGGTTTATAAATTCACCAGCTTTATGCTGACCCATTTTTATCAAATGTTTTTGAACGCATCACATGTAGTCAATAGAACAGGCATTGTAGGACTAGAAAGAACTAATGAATGAAACAGATGATGGGCATGCCTGGAACTATAAATCCCGAGATGATATGTTCCTTGTTAGGAAGGATGATGAAATAATGTGACTTTTGATAACATGATGTAAACAATGTTTTCAAGGATGTAATAAAGAATGATAGTTTTAGTTTTCGCTGTGTGTTCTGTACCATGCGTCACCTCTAACCAGTACCTGGGACTGGGATGTGACAAGTTGGTATCAGAGGCTCAGTTTAAGGGAATTTGATAATACAGGAATAGTATCTTGACTTAAACTAGGACTCTGAGAATAGTATGGAATGCCTCAGGATAAGTTAGGGGTATACATTCAGTACGACATATAACGGGAAATACCTAAAAATCAGATAATTAATGGTATTTTTGGCCAAATGTTGTTAGTTTTGATACCTTGTCCTCCTACCCCTACCTCTGCCTTGTCCTCTACCTCGTCCTACCATTTGTACCTACCTTGCAATTGATACTTAAAACGTTAATATTTCATAATTGCAGTTTATTCGGTGTCCTGAGATAAACAAAGCTAAAACCAGTCAAAAACACCAAGAAATCAATCTTCTAGAAGGATCATTCCCAAGCTTTGACCCCCCAAGAAGTCAACCAAGGTCTATAACAAGTCCACAAGCAGCTAAAAGACAAAGCAGGGAGCAGGCAGGGGGATGTACAGTGTAGGATCGTGAAAATACAAGATGGTTCTGTTCTTAGTTGAAATTGGCGGAAACAATAACAACTACACAAGTATAATCGAGTAAACAGAAAGAATACTTTTAAGAACACTGTTGTATTAAGCTTTTGCAAATAAACGATTACAAATGAAAACTCAATCAAAAAGCACATATACAATGAAGTGTTTACACAGTATTTATACTCACTTAGAATCAAGACAGACCCTTGATTTTAAGGATCAGATCTAACATAGACCGTTGATCTTTTGTATATAGCTAACTATTACACGTTTAGTCTAAAACTAGTTAACTTTATTGAAACGTCTTCTTTATGCATTATTGCTTGCATGCTTGGAGAAGAGTATTGTTGTCTTTAATTGGTTGTGCCATTGAGGTTCCTTCTGCTTTGAGTGTGTCAGTTGCTTTTGCAGAAAGTTATTAGTGACGCTTGGCATGAATAGTCTGCTACAACGATTTGTCTTCAAGGCACACGGTTGTCAGCAACAAAGATGAGGATCAGCAGCAAGATGTGACCATCCAAAGCTGCTGATGATTTGCCTGTCAGCAGCATCAAGTGTTGATGCTGCTGAGAAGCCTATCCGCAGCAACTTTGGTCTTCAGCAGATAAGCCTATCCGCAGTAGATTTGTTCTTCAGCAGGAGAATAAGTATCCGCAGCAGATAAGCTTGTCTGCAGCAGTTTGTTGGTCAGCAGCAAACTCTGAGTTCAGCAGCATTTGTACTTAGAGAATTTTGTAGCCATCAATCTTTATTTCTACAAACTCTCCCTAGACTGATGCTACCAAAATTCTCTTACTACCTTTGTTGCTGAAGCTTTTGCATGTTTCTGACTATCCTTTCAACTTCATATCCTGTCTGGTCCATGCTGGGATTGTTAAGAGGAAGCTCAGATAGAGTCTTGATGTCTTTGCTTGCCATTTTGAAGGTAGCTTTGCTTGAACACCTCATCTTCTGTCCTTTAACATCTGTCAGAGTGAATTCATTCTTCTCAGCATTGTATGACCAGCTGATGAATGGAGAGTGGGATTGAAGAGGTTTGGCATCAATGATTTCATCTTTGCTGGGGTTGAAGTAATGTCTGATTGCCAGCAATAGATATCTCCCACCTTCATTCTCAGGCTCAGAGGATTCACCCAGCTCCATCATTCTTCTTGGATCAGAATCTGGAAGCTGTAGTACCTCATCAACAGATGTATAGATTGATCTTTTAGCTTATGTCCTCCCCCTGAACACTTCAAACCATTGGTCTTCAGGGCTGTATGACCATCTGATTATTTCTCTTGAGTCTTCTGGTTTGGAAATGGGTTTGTTTTTCTTTTTGGGAGGTTGTTGATGAGTAGGAGCTGGGTGTGAGGATTTGGACTTTGAGGGAGGAGAGGAGGGAGGTCTAGGAAGGAGAGTGGAAGGTTTTTGGATTGAGGAAGTGTTGGTTGAGAGAGAAGGCTTGGGTTTCTTTGATTTTCTTTCTTCTTCTTGAATGTTTACCCTTTTCTTGGAGCCTTTCTTCTCCAATATTTCTTCCTCTTCCTTCTTTACTTTAAAATAGAGAGCTTGTAGGTTCATGAAATTCATGGGACCTAGCCTCTTTCCACTCTATCCTCTAGCCTTAAGGAAGTCAATCATGATCTTCCTTTCTTCATGGGTCCTTTTATTAAAGGCAATGGTCTTTTTGGACTTTTGTTTGGCTTTTTCTTCTTCAACCTTCTTCTTCTTTGCCAATTGACCCTGCTGACCCATGAAGGCTCTGTAGATTTCTTTATTTGATAGTTTCTCAAGGTAGTCTGCATCCTCACCTTAAGAAACTAGAGCTTTTACCCACTCCTCTCTCATTTCTTTGGCTAGTTCAGAATCAGTTATTCTGAACTTAGCCTCTTCCTTCTTCTTCTTCTTCTCTAGTTCTTCTTCTTCCTTGTTAAATTGTTCCTGCAGTTGAAGAGCAAGAGCTTCATCTTCTTCAATCTGATAAACTGCAGGAATCTTTACTTTGAGCTCATCCAGCTTTTTTGCATACAGCTGGATTTGTTGTTCTCTGAGGAGAATGGCTGTGAGTCTATCTTGAGCTTTCTTTGTTTCAGCCATCTCCTCTTCTTCTCTTCTTCTTCTTCTTCTTTCTTCTTTCTCTTTCTTTTCTGTTAGCAACCTCTCTTCATCTTCTTTGGTCATAATTCCCTTTCCCTTATCTTTGTTGGATGCCTCTGCTTCGGCTTCACTGATCAACACAGCAGATGATGGTGCTACTGTTAGAATCTCAGCTTCAGCTTCATTGGCAATTTGGGGAATGGATGAGGGAGGGGAACTGACTTCATCTTCTTCCCATTCCATACCTGTCACATCCTTCCATGCCTCTTTCATCTTTTCCTCTTCTCATCTTTTTGATTCTTCTTCTGTGTTCAGTCTAACTGTTGGAGAAGAGAGAAAGGATAGGTCTGAGTCAGATCCAGATTCCTCCTTATACAAAGAAGCCTTGATGATCTTGATCATTTCTTGACTTTCTAAGGAGTTGACATTGAAGATGAGTGATCTAAGCTCAAAGACCTTGTGCAGGAAGGCTGAAGGTAGGAGCAAGATCACTCCTTATAGAAAGAAGCCCTGACGACTAACTTCCAAGATTCAGATGTCTCTTCTTCTTTGTTATCTGAAGCTGGCAAGTCATGAACCTGTACAAAAGCTGGCTTGAAAAGTGTGCTTTGAAATACAACCTACTCTTGAATCCAGTCGTCAAGACTGTCTGAGTCTTCCTCCATTGGGACCATCTCCCCCTTTTTGGTTGCATCAGTGGACAAATAAGCATCAGTTTGGGTGCCCACTGATACAAGAGAGGGAGTAGGTACAGTTGGGCATTGATGGGCTTCATGCATAAAGACTTGGTGTCTTAGTTTGGACACTTCAGCCTCTAGCATAGCCACCCTGACCATCAATTCCAAGTTATGAAGTTTCAGTCTGTCCTCATCCACAGTTGTGGAATCCTTGGATCCAGATGAGGCCTTAGGCCTAGCCTCTTCATCCCCATCACCCATGGTTTCTTGGCATATGGGATTCCTCTCAGTGAGAGGAGTTTCCATGGAAGCATCCTCACTGTGAGTTGCCGTGGTTGAGGTCTTAGCAATGTTGTCACTGTCCTCCTGACAGCCTCTTCCACATCCACCCTGTCATAACTCCTAGAGTGGACCTTCAGGGTAGGAGAACTTGGGTTGGGTGTGTTGGAAGCAAGATCAATCAGTACCTCCGAGATAGTGGTAGTTGGAGAAGGTACATCATCTTGATCAGGTTCCTCAACCGGGAAGTGATCCTGATCCTAATAGAGAGACATCCGAAGGAGTCTCCCTTATAATGTGGCTGTCCCTTATGATATTCTCACCAAAATGTTGTGATTCTGAGTGAGGGCTGTTAGGCTGGGTTTGGGCCTTGGAGGCAAGAGAAGAAGGAGTTCTCTTGCCCCTTTTCCTAGTATATGTCGTTGCAACCGGGGCCCTGTGTTCTGGTTGAACGATAGCATCAAAAACAGGTGTAAGTAATTTTTGTACCTGCGCATCCTTAGTAGTATGCACAGGGGTTCGAATGGTGGAAGCAGACTGTTGTTCAGGATGTGAGGTGGAGGGTGTGTTATCAGTATCAGCTGGGATTGCTGAACTGTCACCCGGGGTACTCTGTATGTTCAACATTGTAGATAACAATGGAACATTGACCCCTGAGAACTTTTTGGAAACAGTTCTCATGCTTTGAAAAATATTATTTTTATGTCCCAATATGATGTAGATTCTTGCAGGTTTTGAAAGTTCTTTTAGTTCTTGATTGAAAACTTCCTGTAAGAATCTTGGGTACATAAAAAATTGTTGCTTTGCACCCACTTGAAGGTTATATCTCAAACCCTCAAAGAGGAGGTGTGCAAAGTTGAAGCCTTGGTTAGTGACCATACCATGGAAGGCGGAGGCAAGTGCGTTGCTCACCTGATGCCATCCACGCCTCTTCTGGGATATACATTGGAGAAGAGTGTGGCAAAGATACTTCTATGGAGGGCCCATCAGCGCCTTCTCGATCGTATACTCGGTCTGATTTCCAGTGTATCCAATGGATACAAAGGTCCTCATGTATTCGTCCTTCGAGTATGAGATGGCTGCTCCCTCATCTTGAAGCTTAAGATGTTTTCTGAGTGTGGCTTCCAAAATGGTGATATCCTTGCTGTCTACTTTGGATTTAATTTGGGGAATCCCCTGTTCGGTTGAGTAGACGGCGGTACTCCAAAAATCCTCCATATGAGGGATATATATGGTAGGGTTGGTTGTGAGGGCAAAGTAGATTTTTGATCGACATAAGAAGTCGATCATATCATTAAATCCTTCGGATTTCTTTCCCTTGGTAAGATATGCTGTAAGGTTGTGGTATGGAGAGAACATATCATCAAGGTTATTGATGTCTGCCATTGTTGTTTGATTTGGAGGGAAGGTTAGAATATGGGAGGCTTTGAATGTTTTAAAGATGAAGGGCTTTGAATGTGGTGGGGACTTGAGAGAAAGTGACGTGGGTTTAGGGTGAAATTGAAGGTGAAGAGGTGGTAGAGAAATTTGATTTGTTCTTATAACGGCAGAGGAGGGAAAAAGCAAAATGACTTGTACAGTACAACCTAATTCACCTTTTACTGTTATAGCTGTAATACACTGAGGCAGTCATTGTAAAGCCTGACGTTGATTTTTACAGCGGTTAAAAGTTAATTTGGACTTAAATTTACCCATCAGCACCAAACTTGGTTGCTGTGGATGAATAAGCCTGTCCGTTGCAACCTTGGTTGCCGCGGAAGGTTAAGTCTGTCAGCAGCAAACTTATCTGCTGCTGATGGATTTAAAATCCGTAGCAAGGATGTTGTTGCTAACGGTCTTAAAGAAATCCGCAGGAAACCTGTTCCTGCTGATAACTTAAAGCAGTCAGCTGCAAATCTTTTGCTGCTGAAGATTAAATCTGTCAGCAGTTAACTCATCTGCTGCTGATGGATTTAATAATTCGCAGCAAGGATGTTGCTGCTGACAGTCTTAAAGAAATCCACAGGAAAACTGTTCCTGCTGATAACTTAAAGCAGTCAGCTGCAAATCTTTTGCTGCTGAAGATTAAACCTGTCAGCAGCTGAAGGACAAAAATGCTGCTGACTTATAACTTTTATTTACAGCATAAGACAAAACATATTTTAAAATGGAATTTTTAGAGATAGATTTTAATCAAAGTTCATCATACCAATTGATTCAACTAAATATTTAAATCTAGCTTCATCAAAAGGTTTTGTAAACAAATCAGCATATTGTTCATTCGTATGAACTTTGGTTAAAATAATCCTCCTTTTCTCAGCCTGATCTCTTATGAAATGATACCTGATGTCAATGTGCTTTGTCTTTGAGTGCTGCACCGGATTGTTTGTGATTGAGATAGCACTCATGTTGTCAATGTGAATTGGAGTTGCCATGAAAGTCATCCCATAATCCAACATTTGATTTTGTATCCAGATGACTTGTGCACAGCAACTTGAAGCTGCAATGTATTCTGCTTTAGCTGTAGAAGTTGAAACACATGTTTGCTTCTTACACTGCCATGAAATCAATCTCCCTCCCAGAAACTGCATCCCCCTGAAGTGGACTTTTGGTCCAAGTTGCATCCCCCATAGTCACTGTCAGTGTATGCATATAGATTAAACATGTCATTTTTAGAGTACCATAGGCCAAGTCTTGAGGCACCCTTTAGGTATCTAAAGATTCTCTTGACAACCTGAAGATGTGAAACTTTTGGAGCTGCTTGAAATCTTGCACATAGACATACTGCAAACATGATATCTGGCCTTGAGGCAGTGAGATACATGAGAGACCCTATCATTGCACGGTACTGATGTTGATCAGTGTCTTGGCCATCTTTGTCTGGAGTCAGTTGATGATGCACTTGCATAGGGGTTCTTGCAGCAGAGCAGTCAGCCATTTTGAATCTTTCCAAAATGCTCTTTACATATTTGGATTGGCTGATGAAGATTCCATTTGGGACCTGTTTGACTTGTAGACCTAAGAAGAAATTTAGTTCACCCATTGAACTCATTTCAAACTTTGAGTGCATCAGAATCTCAAAGTCTTTGCACAGCTGTTTCCTTGTTGATCCAAAGATGATATCATCAACATAAATTTGAACTAGTAAGATTTCTCCCCCTTCATCTTTGATAAACAATGTCTGGTCAATGGCACCTCTTCTGAAGTTGTTGCTTAGTAGATATCCTTACAAGGTTTCATACCAGGCTCTTGGTGCCTGATGTAGGCCATACAGAGCTTTGTCTAGTTTGAACACTTGAGTAGGATGTTCAGGATCTATAAAGCCTGGAGGCTGTTTGACATATACTTCCTCACCAATCTTCCCATACAGAAAGGCACCTTTTACATCCATTTGATAGATAGTGACATTCTTGGATGCAGCATATGCCAGGAAGATTCTGATGGCCTCCAGTCTGGCAACAGGAGCAAAGACTTCATCATAGTCAATTCCTTCTTCCTGAGTGTAGCCATGAGCTACAAGTCTGGCTTTGTTCTTGACTACAATGCCTCTCTTGTCTTGCTTGTTCCTGAAAACCCATCGTGTGCCAATAACATATTTACCTGGTGGAAGATCAACAAGTTTCCAGACATCCTGCCTCTTGAATTGCATTTCTTCCTGCATTGCTTCAATCCAGCTGCTGTGTTTGAGTGCTTCATCTATCTTCTTGGGTTCCACCTGAGATAGGAAACATGAAAACAAGCATATATTGGCCTCGTGAGATTTGCTTCTTGTGAGAACTCCTTGGTGTACTTGGCCAATAATATTCTCTTGAGGATGTTCTTTGTGGATCCTCTGTGCTGGTACCACCTCCAGCTGTATCCCTTGCTCCAGATTGCTTTGATTTTGATCAGGGGTCTCTTCATTCATGGTGGAAGAGTCTTCAACAACATTATCCACATCAATATTTTCAGCAATAACATCTACATCATTTACCGAAGAGTCTTCATTTAGATTTTCAGTTTCAGACAGGTTGCTGCTGGTTACATTGGACAGTCATGTTCCTGCTTCACTTGCTTCAATTGCTTCCACAACTGATGGAGGATCAATTGATGGTCTTCTCAGACTGATAGAAGATTTGGGAAAATCCAGTCTGTAGTCAGTGGATGAAGTGGAGGCAGGTGTTTGTGTAGACGTAGACTCCATATTTAAGAAGGTGAGAGGCTCAATATTTGGGAGAAGGAGTCTATGTCAAAAAGCCAGTTTGGACCTTTTCCCTGCTCACAGACTATGTGTTCTCTACATTCCACATTTGCTGATTCTTCCACAATTCTTGTTCTTGAATTGAATACTCTATAGGCCTTTGATTGAGAGGAATAGCCTACGAAATATCCTTCATAAGATTTGGCACCAAACTTAGGAAGAACCCCATGTGTGATGAGAATTGTGCGTGGACACCCAAATGGTTTTAGAAACCCAATGTAGGGAATTCTTTGAAACCAAAGTTCATAGGGTGTCTTGTTGAGGGGTTTGATAATTAGAACTCTGTTTTGCACATAGCAGGCTGTGCTAACTGCTTCTGCCTAGAATGTGAGTGGCAGTTTTGAGTCAGCCAACATAGATCTTGCTGACTCAATAAGAGTTATGTTTCTTCTTTCAGCAACTCCATTTTGTTGAGGAGTTCTTGGAGCACTGTATTGTCTCTCTATCCCCTTGCTTTCACAGAAACAATTTAAAGTGTGGTTTTTAAACTCTGTGCCCTGATCACACCTTATGATTTTCACCTTTTGATTGCTTTGATTTTCTACCCTCAGAATGTAGGATTTGAGAATCTCAGTAGTTTCATCTTTGGTTCTCAAGAAGTATACCCAAGAGAATCTGGTGTAGTCATCTGTTATCACCAGACAGTATGACTTTTTGCCCATTGACATGACATTTGTAGGACTGAAGAGATCCATATGCAGCAGTTACAGTGGAGTGTCATTTGTATTAAAGGTCTTGGGCTTGTGAGAAATCTTGTGTTGCTTCCCCTTTAAGCATGCAATGCAGTGGTCTTCCGGCTGAAATTCTTTGTCAGGAATCCCTCTAACAAGATTATTCTTCACCAATTTGTTAATGGTTTTGATATTAACATGGCTTAATCTCCTGTGCAAGAGAGCTGATTCATCAACTGAGGCTTTTGATAAAAAGCAGGAGACACTCCCAGATGGAGTGAGTTCATTCATGTCCAGTACATAGAGATTTTCTTTTCTCTGAGCAGTCAATAAAATGCTTTCTGGAGGAGGTGTGGATAAGCCTGGAGACAGTACAAAGCATTCTTTATCTGTGAAGAGCATTCAATGCTTTTGATCACAGACCTGAGAAACACTCATGAGATTGAAGTCCAATTCTTTGACATAGTTGACCTTATCAATGCTCATTCTTTCGTTGGACACAGTTCCTTGTCCAGTAATGGATCCTCCCTTTGAGTCGCTTCCAAAGGCAACATATCCTTCATTGAAATGTCTGAAGTTGGACAGGATGGATCAGTTGCCTGTCATGTGCCTGGAACAACCACTGTCTACCACCCAGGTGTTATTCTTGTGACCTGGCTATCCCTGCACATGATAGATTTCTAATTAGTATGAGGAACCCATGAGTCTGCAGAATTGAAAAAGATGGTTATTAGTTTATCCTTTTCAGTATGTTTGCAGTCAATGGAACCAATGACAATGCTCGGAGATGGTTTGGCTTTCCATTGCTTTGTTGGTGATTTTCTAGTTTTCTTCACATTGTCATCAGCGGATTTTGCTACTGATGTTTCTGGGTTGTCAACAGTAGATCCTGCTGGTGATGGTTTTGTTGAAGTGGCAGCATTCTTTGTTGCCTTAGGCTTTGCCTTGGATTTTGCCTTATCAGCAGTGGACACTCTTGCTGCTGATGGCTTTGCCTTATCAACAACAGATTTTGCTGCGGAGGATTTTAACTTATCAGCAGCAGACTTGGTTGTTGCTGAAAGCTTCCGCTTTGTTTTCTTGGGCTTCACTTGACTAATAATCGATGTATGCTGATCCTTCTTTACCTTTTGACTTTGAGGAGCTTGATGAAGGATCTGGTTGAAGGGGTTAAACTTACAATTTGCAACAAAGTGGTCTGATTCACCACAAATGATGCAAGTTTGTTGAGATTTAGGCAGCTTCACTCTTGGGGGAGATAGAGATTCCCTGAACTTAGTTGCTTTGACCTCATAGCTTCTTACCTTCTTGTTTTTGTTAGTCTTTTCAAAGGCATGCTGCTTTGAATTTCTTTGGTATTCCAGGTAATGAAAGCAGGTGCTGGCGGTGTGGTTATATCTGCCACACACAAAGCATGATCTTGCCAGTTTATCTCTTGAAAGGTAGACATAGTCCTTTCTTTGGAACAGATCCTTGAAGTTCCATGGATGAGCTTTGTTATGTTCAAAAGTGGCTTCTTCTAGGGTCTTTTGAACATATGGAACTTTTTCTTCAGGCTTATGACATATATCAAATACCTTCCTCTTTGTGATCGGCTTTGACTGAGGATTGGGGTTTGTGGGTCCTGATGTCTGTCCTTTTTCAATGTTTAGCTTTCTTCCATTTGGAGGATTGCTGATCTTGATCTGTGTAAATGGTACAGGGGCTGGAACAGCTGGAATAACAGCAGGAACTTCAACTCTATTCAGAACAGCTTCAGATGGGGCTGCACTGGTTTCATCATGGTCTGAGTAGGTTGACTCAGATTTCGATGAGGTAGTGCAGTCTTCGACGAAAGGTTCATACATTGAAGGATCAAGGTTTCGGTTTGCAGTGTCAAGATTTGCAACATTGAAGCTTGGTTCGTAAATGGTAATATAGTCAGCAGGAGGAGGAACAGAATTGTACTGATCATTGTTATACCCAAGTCCAGTCTTTACCTTCTCATGGACTTGAATATCTAAAAGTCTTTGTAACTTTTTGGAGGAAAATTCATATTTTTCAACATGAACTTTCTGTTCTGCCAGTTCAGCTCTGGTAGCTTTTAGTTTGACCAGTAGATCACCAATCTGAGTTTCAAGATTAGTTTGTTCGTGTTTTAACGATGAAATATCTTTCTTAAGGCAGTTAATCTTTTCTTTATAAGTATTTTCAACCTTTTTAAACTCGGATTTCATCTGATGAAACTCTTCATTTTGATCTATAAGGTTTTGGTTATGCTTTCTATAACCCAAAACTTTATCAATACAGGCTTGAGAGCAAAGATGTTCAAATACCTGAGGTGGTATCTCTGTAGTGTCTGCCATAAGAGCTTGATTGTTGACAGTCAGTTCTTCATACTGGAAGCTCCAGTCGAACTCGGAAGTTCCAACAGTTGCACAGGCTGCAGTTTAAACTGGAGGAGTAGCTTCTTGTTGTTGTTGTTGTCTGGGTTAGGCTTGGTGAGCTTGTCTTGACTGAGGAGTAGTTGGATTTGCTCTTGGTGCCTTGCATTCACTAGCAAAGTGACCTAGTAGGTTACAGTTGTAACATCTTAGTTTGCTTTTACCCAAGACAACTCTGGTGTTGGAGTTGTTGCTTGGAATGGGTCTTCCGGTTCTAGAGTAGAACCTTTTTGCTCTTATAGAGAGCATGGCATACGAGTGTTGTATGTCCATTTCTTATAAGTCATCTGGATGAAAGCATTCCAGATCCTCCTTGATAAATGACATGTTGCTTGAGTTTTCAGAAACAAAAGCAGCAGAGGTTGATGTTTGAGGAGGAGCTTCTAGGAGAAATGGTGAGGTGTTTGTTTGAGAGGTGGGAGTTTGTGGATGGGTGACAATGGGAGGATAATAGTTGCTTGAACTAGGTACTGAGTGGTCGGAGTGAAGCGCAGATGAGATGCTGGAGGAAGAAGATGCTGATTGATGATTGGAGCTCCTTTCCTTGGCTTGAATCATTTCTAATTCATATGTTTTCAGCATGCCAAAGAGCTCTGTCATCTGGAGAGTTTTTAAATTCTCCTTTCTTCTTATAGACACTGTGTATAGTGTCCAGCAGCTTGGGAGAGATCTGATAAACCTTTTGAGAATATCTTCATTCTCTAGCTTTACTTTGGAGCACTGCAGTTCTCCCACCAGATAAGTGTACCTGTTATACAACACGGTTAGTGACTCACCTTCCTTCCATACGAAGTTTTTGTATTGCTGTTTCAGGACGTCCCTTCTGTTTTCTTTAACTTCCTCAGAGCCGGCAAACATCTTCTCAAGAGCCTCCCAGAGCTCTTTAGCAGTTTTGCTGAAGTTATGAAAAACTTCATTTGGAAGGCACATTTGGATAGCTCCTAGTGCCTTGAAGTCCACCTCCATCTTCTTTATGTTCTCTTCTGAGTACTTGGAGGGCTCCTTTAGAACTAGTGGTCCTCCAGAGTCAGCAGAGGCCACCATGGGAGTGTAGGGTCCATCCCTGATGGATTTCCACATTCCGTACTCTTGATAACAGAAAAATCTTTCCATGCGATTCTTCCACATGTCATAGTCTTCCCCAGATACCAATCTTGGTGGTCGGTTGATGCTGCCGATGTCTTCAAATCCATTGCTCTGTGCCATCTTTGTTTTTTGTGTTTTTGGGTGACTTGATGAAAGAGAGAGTTTAGAATAGAACCAGAATTGATTAAACAAATGTGAGTTTGTTTAATCTGAGCCAAAGCTCTGATACCACTTGTAGGATCGTGAAAATACAAGATAGTTCTGTTCTTAGTTGAAATTGGCAGAAACAATAACAACTACACAAGTATAATCGAGTAAACAGAAAGAATACTTTTAAGAACACTGTTGTATTAAGCTTTTGCAAATAAACGATTACAAATGAAAACTTAATCAAAAAGCACACATACAATGAAGTGTTTACACAGTATTTATACTCACTTAGAATCAAGACAGACCCTTGATTCTAAGGATCAGATTTAACACAGACCGTTGATCTTTTGTATATAGCTAACTATTACACGTTTAGTCTAAAACTAGTTAACTTTATTGAAACGTCTTCTTTATGCATTATTGTTTGCATGCTTGGAGAAGAGTATTGTTGTCTTTCATTGGTTGTGGCATTGGGGTTCCTTCTGCTTTGAGTGTGTCAGTTGCTTTTGTAGAAAGTTATTAGTGACGCTTGGCATGGATAGTCAGCTGCAACGATTTGACTTCAAGGCACACGGCTGTCAGCAGCAAAGATGAGGATCAGCAGCAAGATGTGACCATCCAAAGCTGCTGATGATTTGCCTGTCAGCAGCATCAAGTGTTGATGCTGCTGAGAAGCCTATCCGCAGCAACTTTGGTCTTCAGCAGATAAGGCTATCCGCAGCAGATTTGTTCTTCTGCAGGAGAACAAGTATCCGCAGCAGATAAGCTTATCCGCAGCAGTTTGTTGGTCAGCAGCAAACTTTGAGATCAGCAGCATTTGTACTTATTGAATTTTGTAGCCATCAGTCTTTATTTCTACACACGGCCGTGCATCCCATTGCATGGCCGTGCATTGCCCTACATGTCTGCAATAGGGGAGCCTATGGAACTCAGCGTTAAGCTAGTTAGTATGGCCATTCGTGGTTAAACTCTTTGTATTGCTAGGGTGAAGATGAAGTTTGGTGTATGTTAATGTTTAACGTATTAATCTAATGGTATGTTTATGGTCTTTAGTCAATCGTTCTTAAAACCATCTTCGTGATGGATTTTTATTATTACTTGATTTTGTCTTTACGCTTGTGATTATTCTTGATTTTAAAGTGTAAGACCGTAAAACCTTTTTAATTAAACTTCTCTTGAAACTTGTACATCTTTATACAAGCTGATTTTGATAAGCCAAGGCTTGGTTAATACTAATAAGATCATACGTCTTTATACAAACTTGTTATGAAACCAAGAATTGGTGAACTCATGTTGGGAACGGTACGTCTTTATACATGGTCCCATTGTTGCACCGCCTCCCAGTGAACAATGTCTAATCACTCTTTTAAATAATAATAAAGATATTTAAGTCCGATGTCTCCAACCAACCTGGAGATAGCATTCAAAGAGTTGAGGGGAACGATGTCTCTAAAAAACATAATTCGTGAATCAAATGTTGTGAGAATTAGTCATACCATCGGATTAGTCAAGTTAACATTATCATATACCAAGCGGATTCGAAGCCTAAAGCAATACTCTTTGTGAACTGATCATACTCGAGATATTTACTTTCCTGCTATTTACTATTCTGCTATTTACATTTCTGTTACACACTTCACGCACATTTTTACTTTACCATCATTTACTTTACTGTAATTTACTTTTCTGTAATTTACTTTCCTGCTTCATAAGCGCACACAACCCACTCACTAATTAAACCGGCTAAACGGTAACAAACGTTGAGTATTTGAACTCGACCGTGTTCATTGGTTCGATGCTTGGTTTTTACCTAAACTATATTACGCTGCGATAGGTACACTTGCCTATTGTGTGTGTTTAGTTTGAGTATTTATCATTTTATAAATGTAAAACCTGATCTCGTGAAACCATTTCTAAAACAAATATATATTTTTATATAAACTTTATTTATACTAACACGACGCACATCAAGTTTTTGGCGCCGTTGCCGGGAACACGGTGATTTTAAGAAAAATTCGAGTTAACGGATTAGCTTTATTTTAACCTTAACATTTTCCATCTGTTTTTCTTTTATGTTTGTTTCAGGTAGTGTATGATCCATAGCTCCACTACTGGTTTATATCAACCTTTAGCAGAGGCCGAAAGATTCTTTCACCGCCGATTACGTGAAAACTGTGCTAGAAAAATGTCCATAGAAAACCACACTATTTCTGAGTTTGCAAGACCGTCACTTGAAGCTTTAGGTTCTAGAATCACAAGGCCGACAGTTGACGGTAACAACTTTGAGATCAAATCGCATGTTATTCATATGATCCAATCATCATGCACTTTCCATGGATTACCCGATGAAGATCCAGATACCCATATTGCAAATTTCCTCAAAATTTGTGACACTTTCAAACTGAACGCAGTTTCGAATTACGTTATTCGACTTCGAATGTTTCCTTTCTCCTTAAGGGAACGAGCTAAGGCACGCTTAAACTCTCTTCCTACTGGGTCAAGCACTACATGAGATGATCTAGCTAAAAATTGTTGTCGAAATACTTACCACCGGCAAAAACTGCAAAATTGAGAAATGATATTACCACTTTCACCCAGGAAGATGGGGAATCACTATATGAGGCATGGGAACGTTTTAAGGACATGTTGAGGAAATGCCTTCATCATGGGCTAGAAGTTTGGTTACAAGTATCATCATTCTACAATGGGTTGCATAATCAAGCTTGTCAAACACTCGACGCCATTGCAGGTGGTATTTTTGGAAACAAAAGGCCACAAGAATCTTATAACCTGATTGAGGAAATAGCTATGAACAACTATCAATGGTACAATCCGAGAAGTAATAGGGAGCCATGTAAGGTGTTCACGCTGTCGATACTGTCACTACACTTTCTGCTCAAGTAGACGCCCTCGCCACTCGACTTAACCAGATCAGCAAGGACAAGGTAAATGTTGAAATTGCTGGGAAACAAAAAGCACGACTGTATATGTTGAGCAAGTTGAATTTATCGGAAAAAGTCTCATGCAAAACAACCCCTACAGCAATACTTACAATCCTGGATGGAGGAACCATCTGAACTTCAACTGGAAGGATAACAACAATCAAGGACCATCTGGTTTTGGACAACAAAAACAGTTTCAACAAAGACAAACTCAAAACTTTCAGCCTCGCCAACAATTTCAAGGGAACTAACAAGCCAAGTAATGGGTTAAGCTTGGAGGACGCAGTAACTAAGTTGATATGTACAACTGAAATTCAAGTCCTCTTAGCGGATGCTCGTCACAAACAATACGAGGAGAAGTTTAGTCCTCACGAAGCTGAGTTCACGACACAGAAAGCAACTCTCCAGCCCATTGAGGTACAACTAGGGCAAATTGCAAAACCTCTATCTGAAAGACAACCAAGATGTCTTTGAAGCAACGCTGAACCCAATCCAAAAGCAAATGTTAGTACTATCACTCTCAGAAATAGCAAGGTTTATCTAGAACCTCCATTACCATAAGAAGAGGAAGTTCAAACACCATTAAGGGAAATATTCACTAGAGTACCGCTTCGTCCACCTGTCATATACTCATCCGATTAAGAACCGCCACCAAAGGAGAATCCACAACCTGCTCTAGTAAACACTCCTCCTAACATACCGACATAGAGAACCTTCAAATCTCACATACCTTACCCTGGAAGGCTAGTGAAGCAAAGGACTAACTAACAATATGAGAAACTCATCGAGCTTTTGAGATAGAATCATGTCAATCTTCCTTTCCTAGATATAATTCAACAAATGCCTCAGCACGGACGTTTCTTAAAGGATTTTCTCACTAACAAAAGAAACATGGAAGAAGCAGTTAAAAGAACTAATGAATGCGTCGCTCTCATTGAACGATGCCTTCTAAAGAAACTATCAGATCCCGGAAAGTTTTCTTTATCATGTTCTATCGGACCACTACTGATAAGTTTCGCACTCGCTGATCTATGAGCAAGTGTGAACGTAATGCCATACAACATGTTCAAAAGACTGAAGATTGGGAATCAGCAACCTGTCAATGCAAATATCGAGCTTGCTGATGGAACTATTAAATCACCTATGGGAGTTATTGAAAATTTACTAATAAAATTCGACAAGTTTGTATTCCCTGCCGACTTTATGGTCTTAGAAATGGGGCCCGACTATTTAGTCCCTTTGATTTTAGGTTGACCATTCTTAGCCAATGCTAGAGGAACCATTGACATTAACGAAGGTATTCTGACACTTCGTGTTGGAAAAAAATCGGTAGCCTACATCATCGGGGGTAACGAATGTTTATCCAATGATCCCTTTGAAATTGCACAGTTCATAGACACTAATCTTGACTATCAACTGAAGAAAGCTAATGAAATCAACAAAGGAAAGAAACCTAATCTAGGCAAGGATCTCAACAACACTAACTGGATTGACAACCACTGGGACCAGCAACCGAAATTGACTAAGAAAAAGGACTTGAAGGAAGGAATGGGAAACACAGGGGAGATCCAAAGCCCCCACCCAAAAATAGACTGATGAAGCACGTACGGGTTCGACAACGACCATTAAATAAACGTGGTGCTTCCGGGAGGCAACCCGATGATCATGAATAAATTGAGAAGTTTGTGCATATGACAGAACACATGGACCTCAAGTTTGTTTTCCAAGTTTAAGTTTCTCGTACTTCAGCCCCTAGGTATGCCTTCTCGATACTAGGACCTTAGTAGCTTAACTACTACCAGTTATTTCCGTTTTCTGTTTTTATGTTTTTCTTGTGTGTCATGTAGGATAGTATCCCCAAGTAGTTTCTCTATTTTCTTTAAGGAGTTCCGCTCCTCCTCTACAGGCTTGGACGCCGGAAATCCATATCAAATGTGTGAAAGATTTGATAGAAGTTTTTTTTGGCATCACACTAACTACAATCACAAGCATTGGCCATAGGTTATACACAAAATTGACCAGGAGAGTACCAGTTTCATTTCCCTTTAAACTTCATGCATTTAAATTCCTACATAGAATTTCATTACATGCATTTTTTACATTAAGGGCAATGCACAGTTTTAAGTGGGGGTGGGAATTAGATATTCAGTTTAAACTTGTTTCCTCAAAGTAGTAAAACCAAACTCATGATTTTCTACCCATTTGACTAAAACCTTACTTTAACAAAAAATTTATGTTTCTAAAAACACTAAAAATTTTGAAAATTTTAAAACCCTAAAAATCTAAACCACTTTGAGATCACGCTTAAATAAACAAAAAGTAATAAATGGAAACATGGCAAATAGAAACAAATAGATATTATGCATAACGATTCACTAAACCCTATCCCATCCATTTTTCATGTGAGAATAATCTGAGCCTTTTCATGAGCATTATTATCATCATTATTCGCATGCTCTTTCATTTGGTATACTGAGTATTTTTTGATCGAATCTTATGCATAATTAGAACTTGTGTGACTTATACGTATCAAGACCATGAACTAGTAAATGTATGAAAATTATTGAGGCACCTAGGACTTTACTACCCTTATATACTATGCTTAAACCCAAAATAGTAGAAACCATATCCGCCTAGTTAGCCCTTTGAGCCTTAGCCTTTTCGTTTCTAATAGCCACATTTATCACCAAACCAACTTTTCGTAAACACCGGTTATTGGCTAACTGTCTACAAGATGAAGTATTATTAGTATACCTTATGACGTTATTTCAAGTTTGCAACCATTAAGACAAATTAGAAAGGATCTGATTCACTCAAGGAATTGAAATACACAGAAGAAAGTGGATGTATTAGGAAGAAACAGTCGAACGATCTACAAGGAATATTTTGAAAAATATTTCAAGGAAATTGAGGAAAATGATTTATTGATGAGTTAGTCTTGATGTTAAAAAAAAGAGAGAGAAGTTGGTCTTTTACCAGTTAGACGTAAAAGAGCTGGACATGCATTCTTTCGATTTCAATTTGCTTTATTGTATTCATTTCGCAAAGCCTGGATTACCGCCCAAACCTACAGAAAAATGTTTTCAAAGCAACAAGTGGTGTAAGAAAATGGTGGCACAAGCAAGAAGAACTTCCACCTTTATGCGGCTTGTCAAAAAGCGTCGCCAAAAGAAGAGCAAAAAGATATGGCAAATATGTGAAATGTGGCACCTGGAGCCACGATGGGAAATGCAACAAGAATCAAACTTTCTCCCAACATGAGTATACACATCTGATCAAAGTAGGTGCTATTAGGTTACATGCCGAAAGAACCATACAGAAACGCAGTAATGTGTACTACGCAGTGAGGGAATAGTTGAACATCATAAGAAGTATCTGTCTTGGCCATCTGACCATAAATGAGCCCTCAGATTAGATATACCCACATTATCTGAGTATTGTAGAGGGACCGACTAGTATTTTCTATCTTAAGCCATGAAGACTTAACCGTGTGTTCCACGTTAGCTGCAGCCCTTAAAACACTTTTAAAACCTAAAAACTAAAATAGATTTTCAATTTCACCTTTTATTTTCTTTTAGCCGGATTACAACCCTTTTAAGTCTTCTTGATTCATGCATATTACTTAGGTAGTTGGTAGAGACTTGATTTGCATACAAGCTTATGACCATTGCATAATTCGATTTGAACTTGAGTGTTCTGCTTAACTTACATTATCTATCTATCTATCTATCTATCTATATATATATATATATATATATATATATATATATATATATATATATATATATATATATATAAACCTAGAGTTGAGGTGAACATTGTGAGGAGTGAAGGATTATGCATAATTGAAGTTATACTAGGCTTGTCATGGATTCCATCATCCTAACATAGAAAAGCACAAAAAAAGAATAAGCGACTCATGAGTTATCCCAGAGACTCCAACTACTTGGAGTTCCCTTTCCTTTTATAAAGTTTTTAGTTATGTGTCTCATCATGCATGAGTTTGCTTCAGGGCAAGCAAATTTTAAATGTGGGGTATTATGATATGCCCTTAATTATACATGTTTTGCATGCATAATAATCCCCATATTATGGTACTAATTGAATAATAACCTTGCAATTGATACTTAAAACGTTAATATTTCATAATTGCACGTTATTCGGTCTCCTGAGATAAACAAAGCTAAAAACAGTCAAAAACATCAAGAAATCAAGCTTCTAGAAGGATCATTCCCGAGCTTTGACCCCCAAGAAGTTAACCAAGGTCAACAACAAGTCAACAAGCAGCTAAAAGACGAAGCAGGGAGCAGGTAGGGGGATGCAAGGAAATGCATCCCATTGCAAGGTCGTGCAATGCCCTACTTGCTCCCCAAGGCTCTAGTACACTGTCCTCGGTACCCTATTTGATTCCTGAGGTGTTTGTACGCCCGTGAAAACCAATCCACAGCCGTGCGTTGCTTATTTTGAGGCCTATAAATAGATGGCTTGAGTTCTTCATTAAACACATCTCAAGAAACCAAGAAACACCATCCAGAGAGAGCATTTTCGCAGTTAGAGTAGAGAGTAGAGAGTAGAGAGGTTCCTCCTCTTTGTCCGCAATAGCGGATCCTACGAAACTCAGCGTTACGCTAGTTAGTATGGCCATTCGTGACTAAAATCTTTGTATTGTTAAGGTGAAGATGAAGTTTGGTGTATGTTAATGTTTAACGTATTAATCTAATGGTATGTTTATGTTCTTTAGTCATTCATTCTTAAAACCATCTTCATGATGGATTTTTATTATTACTTGATTTTGTCTTTACACTTGTGAGTGTTCTTGATTTTAAAGTGTAAGACCATAAAACCTTTTTAATCAAACTTCTCTTGAAACTTGCACGTCTTTATACAAGCTGATTTTGATAAGCCAAGGCTTGGTTAATACTAATAAGATCGTACGTCTTTATACGAACTTGTTATGAAACCAAGAATTGGTAAACTCATGTTGGGAACGGTACGTCTTTATACATGGTCCCATTGTTGCACCGCCTCCCGGTGAACAAAGGCTAATCACTCTTTTAAATAATAAAAAAGATATTTAAGTCCGATGTTTCAAACCAACTTAGAGATAGCATTAAAAGAGTTGAGGGGAACGACGTCCCTAGCTAGGAATCCTACCATTTTATTTTAAAGAACATAATTCGTGAATTTGTGAGAATGAGGCTCTAGCGGTGTACCGTCCACACATTTGTATTAGTCATACCACCGGATTAGTCAACTTAAAATTATCATATACCAAGCGGATTCGAAGGCCAAAGCAATACTTTTCGTAACCTGATCATACTAGAGATATTTTATTTCCTACCATTTACTATTCTGCTATTTACATTTCTTTTACACATTTCACGCACATTTTTACTTTACCGTCATTTACTTTACTGTCATTTACTTTTTTGTCATTTATTTTCCTGCTTCACAGGCGCACACAACCCACTCACTAATTAATCTGGCTAAACGGTAACAAACGTTGAGTATTGGAACTCAACCGTGTCCATTGGTTCGATACTTGGTTCTTACCTAAACTATAATACGCTGCGATAGGTACACTTGCCTATTGTGTGTGTTTAGTTTGAGTATTTATCATTTTATAAATTTAAAACCTGATATCGTGAAACTATTTCTAAAACAAATATATATTTTTATATATATTTTATTAATACTAACACGACACACATCATCACCTGAAACCCTTCAATGGGAAAGAGAATGCCATTGCAGCATTACAGTGGATTACATATATGGAGGCAGTAATAAAAATGAGTGAATGTTGGACAGATCAAGCCGTGAAGTTTGCTGCACATTCATTTGAGGAGGAGGCTTTTTACTAGTGGGAATCAGTCAAACAAACAAACGAAGATGAATTTATTGATAGGATGACTTGGTAGGACCTCAAGTCTTTGATTGTTAAACGATACTATCCACAAAATGCTGTGGACAAGATTGAATCTGAGTTCCTTCGGTTTGAGGCAGGAACTATGACTCACTAGGAGTATACAACCAAGTTTAACGGAATGGCCAAAGCTGGTACCACATCTGCTTACTCCCGAGTCAAGAAGAGTTAAATGCTAAGTTTAAGGCTTACCACCTAAGGTTCGTACCCTAGTAAAGAATACCGCACTTGAAACAATAGATTCGGCTGTTCAGCTGAGTGCGGTGATGTATGATGAAGTGGCAGTCCAAGAGCCACTAAAGGTAGATCCCAAATGGAATTCAGAAGAAGTTTTTTATAAGTTTAAACCGGGAAATAGTAAATTTCCAAGAAAAGGATGGTTTAACCCGAATAGAGCCATTGAGGGAATGAAGTGCCAGACTTGCCAGAAGTTTGGTCATTCTGCAACCCAGTGTCCTAATGTTAAATGTTTTAACTGTAGGGAGATAGGACACTATAGAAATTCTTGCCCTAAACCACCCAAGCAAGGAACGAGTGTCAGAATAAAGGCGTAGGACGAGTGTTCGTTTTAGGAAGCGGAAATGAACAGAAGAATAATGCCACAAAAGTAGCAAGCACATTCCTAATTAATAATATTTACGCCAAAATTCTATTTGATACAGGGGCAAATAGAAGTTTTGTTTCATATGCATTTACCCCATATTTAGGCGTAAAACCTATTCCGCTTATTAATGCCTATGTCGTTAAAACGACAAGTGGCGAACATATTAGGATAACCAAATCATACCCTGCTTGTGTCATCAATTTTGGTGATGATAAGGCATTAGTTACACTAATGCCGCTGAATATGAATGAATATGAGGTTATCCTAGGGATGGATTGGTTAAACCAATACCAAGCCCAGATTGATTGTGACTAGAAAACAGTCAAGATTAAGAATCCAGATGAAAGTTGTTTGATGATTCAAGGTGATGGTCATAGCAATAAGATTGAAATTATATCATTAGCAAGAACTAAGAAACATTTGATTAAGGGAGATGGTATATTCTTAGTCTATGCCTTAAACAATAAACTTGAAGGATAGATTATAGATATTCCTGTAGTTTGTGATCACCCGGATGTTTTTCCGGACGAATTACCCAGTCTTCCACCCGATCGTCAGATCAAATTCCGAATCGAACTTATTCCTTGAGCTAAACCTGTTGCAAGATCACCTTATCGTCTAGCTCCTTCATAATTGAAAGAACTGATGAAACAAATCCACGAACTCTTACACAAAGGGTTCATTGGTCCTTGCACTGGGCACCGATATTGTTCATGAAGAAGAAGGACGGGAGCATGAGGATGTGCATCGATTATCGGGAATTAGATAAATTAACTGTAAAGAACCGATATCCATTACCCACAATAGATGATCTGTTTGATCAGTTACAAGGAGCCAAATATTTCTCAAAAATCGATCTTAGATCATGATACCATCAGTTAAAAGTACAAAAGGAGGATGTACCTAAGACTACATTCAGGACCCGATATGGTCATTATGAGTTCCTTGTCATGTCATTTGGTCTAACAAATGCCCCCGCAACATTTATGGACTTAATGAATTGAGTTTGGAAACCTTTCCTTAATGAATTTGTCATCGTATTCATCGATGATATTCTTATCTATTCCCAAAGTCAAGAAGAACATGTTGATCACCTAAGAATCATTCTGGAAACCCTGAGAAAGGAAAAGTTGTACGCTAAGTTTTCCAAATGCAAACTTTGGAAACAAGAGGTATAATTTCTTGGGCACGTTGTAAACGAAAGAGGAATACAGGTGGACCCAGGTACGATTGAAGTTGTTATGAAGTGGGAAGCCCCAAAGACTCGAACAAAAATTAGAAGTTTTCTTAGATTAGTTGGGTATTACCTAAGACTCATCCAATATTTCTCAAAGATTGCTACACATTTAACTACTTTAACTTAGAAATCTATAAAATTTGAGTGGGGTTCAAAATAAGAAGAAGCATTTAACATTCTTAAAAAGAAACTCATCCAAGCACCTGTCCTAGCACTACCCGAAGGTAATGATGATTTTGTAATCTATTGTGACGCTTCCCGAACTGGTCTGGGTTGTGTGTTCATGCAACAAGAAAAGGTTATTGCCTATGCATCACGTCAACTAAATGTTCAAGAGAAGAACTATACCATGCATGATTTAGAACTTGGTTCCATAGTGTTTGCTCTAAATATTTGGAGACACTATCTATATGGTACCAAATGCGTGATATATTCATACCATAAAAGCCTCCAACATATTTTTAATTAGAAGGATTTAAATATGAGGCAAAGGAGGTGGATGGAACTCATCAATGATTATGATTGTGAAATTAAATGCCATCACGGGAAAGCAAATGTAGTGGCAGGTGCTTTAAGTTAGAAAGAACAAAGTTAACTAATCAAAGTAAAAGCACTACGATTAGATCTGAAGTTTGATTTGATGAAACAGATCAAAGAAATCCAACCGAAAGCATTAGAAGAAGAAAATATTAAGAATGAACGTATGGTTGGAAAACAAAGCTGCTTATCAAAGGAGATGATGGAACATGAGATTCAATCAAAGAATCTGGATTCCCAAGCTTAGAGACACTCAGGAGAAAGTGATGGATGAGGCACATAAATCAAGATATTCCATGCATCCTGATGAAAATAAAATGTACAAAGATCTGAAGAAACATCACTGGTGGCCAAACATGAAGAGATCAATAGCCAAGTATATTGATAAATGCTTAACTTGTCTTCAAGTTAAGATTGGGCACCAGAAGCCAGCCGGTCAGCTACAACAATTGAAAATACCTGTCTAGAAATGGGATCGCATTACAATGGACTTCATTACCAAATTGCCCAGAACACAAAAAGGGCACAATGCCATACGGGTCATGGTCAATAGACTGACCAAGTCAGCCCATTTCATACCCATCAATGAAAGTTATTCTATAAATAAGTTATCCAGAATCTATATCGACAAAATTGTGAGCCGCAATGGCATACCACTGTCTGTTATTTCTGATAGAGACAGTCGGTTCACATCTAGATTCTGGACTAGTTTCCAGAAAGAATTGGGAACACGACTTACCATGAGTACTGCATATCATCCCTAGACAGATGGACAGAGTGAATGTATAATTCAAACTTTGGAAGATATGCTAAGAGCTTGTGCTATCGAATTCGGAGGTAATTGGGATAATCATACATCGTTAATTGAATTCTCCTACAACAACAGTTACCATTCAAGCATCAAAGCTGCACCATTTGAAGCGTTGTACGGAAGAAAGTGCAGAACTGGCATCTGTTGGACTGAAGTAGGAGATATTAAATTATCTAGACCTGAAGTTATCCAGGAGACAAAAGATAACATAGTCCAAATTAAACAACAACTTAAGGATGGTCAAGATCAACAAAAGAGTTATGCTGATAAACGACGTCGACTTTTAGAATTCCAAATTGGGGATTTCATGTTGTTAAAGTTTCACCTTGGAAAGGTGTTGTAAGGTTTAGAAAACAAGGAAAGTTAGGACCAAGATACATCGGGCCTTACAAAGTCATTGAAAGAATTGGAGTAGTAGCCTATAAGTTAGAACTACATGAAGCTTTGCAAGGAATCCACGATACATTTCACGTATTTTAGTTACGCAAGTGTTTAGCTGATCTAACTCAGGCTATTGCACTGGACGATGTGCATGTGGATGATAAGCTTCATTTTACCGAACAACCGATCAAGATTCTAGATACACAGGAATGAAAATTAAGAAAGAAGATTATACCAATGGTATTAGTTCAATGGCAGGGTCGGATTGGAGTCGACAAGACATGGGAATTAGAGGAACATATGAGATCCAAGTATCCTCATCTATTCACCCCTTAATTTCGAGGACAAAATTTGTTAAAGGAAGGGAGATTTGTAACACCTCGAAAATTCCCTAGAAAATAAAAGACAAAAACTTGCCAAAATTCAAAGTTGAAGGTCTAATATGGAAATACTACAAAGTTTAGGGATGAAAAATGAAAATTATGAAAATCAAGGGGTTAGCGGACCACTACCCAGAGGCTTGGCATTCCGCTACGTGGTCAAGAAGGCAACAATGATGACATGCCACGTGCCTGATGACTAGCGGGCGAAGTTTGACGCGTGTAACCCCATGACGGACCGCTACCCTTGCCTTAACGGTCTGCCAAGGGATAGGTGGCCATAACGGTCCGCTAAGGGACTAGTAACGGTCCGTTACTTGGTCCAAAAGGCAAAAATGTGGCTGTAGGCGGTGCGGACCGCCACCCCGTAGTGTAAAGGTCCGCTACGGGTCCCAATTTTGCCCTATAAATACTTGGATGATCTCAGCCATTTTACACGCTTCAAAACACCAAAACAACCCACACACACACATCTGGTAGATCGTTTCCAAGCCCAAGTTCACGTACCAGACTCCGGATTCTAGCAGTTCGCCCCCAAATTGTCGTAGATAGTGCTGAGGTAAGGTTACGACCTACTTTTAAGCTTTGATTAAGTACGATTAAGTTAGTTTTGTTTAATTAAGTAATATCATTATAAATCTAGGAGCTTTGTTCCTAGGTTTTCACCATATTATAGATACGAAAAGCAGATCTACTGCTGAGGTGAGTTGTTAAACTGTAATACATTTCAAATAACCATGGCTTTGTTATACTCCATTTTTAAGCATTGTTAATTTATGAAAACATTTTTAGGAATCTTGAAACGATTACACCGATTGTTTATATATAATGCATTCTAAGCGCTTATTATGTTTCATATGACCCGTGGAACGACATGTTGGACATGACCCGTGGAATGGTATTTGGTTATATATATAATGAATGATTATTCATAGTTGTCAATGAGAGGGGGTGGAACCCCATGACTGTGTTCAAGATACTTTGGCATGTCATTTTGTTAAACAAATTTGGTTTATGAATGTAAGGCCCCAAACCCGGGGGGCTCACTTATTGGATTTACTCATCAACACATAACACTTAAACATAAGACATACATTATCACAGCGGAAACGATTTAAAATCTCAACATATGCAGCGGAAACATAACATTTCTAAACAACTGAAACTTGTCAAATACAATTGAAACTTGTCTTAATCAACATAATCAAAAGAAACATAAACAGGATGCCAGATGCTGATCTTCGGGTAACTCTTCTCGCCAAGCCAAGCATCCACTTCCATTTACTGCCACCTACACTTAACTGATGTGCATACTAAAAATCAGCAACGCTGAGTGAGTTCTAACGTTTACTTTAAATCAATTATACAAAAGAGTTACTAAAACATATATAGTGCCAATAAGGCTAAACTTAACATACTTTACTTTTTAAACAGTTTAAAACGTATAATAAACTGTCAATTCCTCTTTACTGTACTGCCCTCATGGCTTACATCCATGAACCGACAAGTACCTGGTCAATGCCCCCATGATCAACGACCATGAACCGACAATACCGCTTATCCATCTATTCCTTGTCACTACTTACCGCCCCCATGGTCAACGACCATGAACCGACGAGTACCTGGTCAATGCCCCCATGATCAACGACCATGAACCGACAATACCCTGGTCAATGCCCCCATGATCAACGACTATGAACCGACAATACCGCTTAACACTACGGGGAGGTTGCGTGGACCTCCTGAGCAACCGCCGTCACTCATCCCAGTTATACAACCGTTACCGAACCCAAAGGTTCTTACTAGTGGGTAGAACCCATATCTGACATTTTGTACAAGTAACATCTGTCCCAAGGACCTTTATAGCTTGTACACATTCTCGAAGGAAATCTGTTCACTTTACTGTTCATAAAACTTTCTGTAAATCTTGTTCATAACTTAACATGTATTATGCCTTTGTTTATGTATATAAAAATATAGTAAACGCTTGCCATAAATACATTTGCTTTTACTGAAATATATCTTAACACATATATCATGCCTTTGTTTATGTATAATAAATATAGTAAACGCTTGCCAAATGATATATCTTGTTTACTTGAAAATACTAACACATATATTATGCCTTTGTTTATGTATAATAAATATAGTAAACGTTTGCCAAATAATATATCTTGCTTTACTGAAAACATACTAGCACTTATACTATGCCTTTGTTTATGTATAATAAATATTGTAAACGTTTGCCAATAATATAATCATACTTTACTAAAATGTACTTTTGCCTCTTTTAAACTTTTCACTAAAACATAGCTTTCCCTTCAGTTTATAATATATAAAATATAATAAACGCTTTACACTAAGTATGCTCACCAACCCTAAAGAAGGCAAAAAGGGGATTAGAACTCACCTGATATCTTAACTGCAATGGTCTACTGGATCTCACATAATCTGGACAATCATAACATTTGACACGTATCAGACTTAACTCAACGCTAAATGGTTTCACTATTTCTGGCTAGGCGAACATACTGACTTTACTAACCGGCTATATATATACCCATAGACTTCATGCTTGCGCACTTGGAAAGGGCGCAAAGCCTTGCTCTTGCGTACTTGATAAGTACGCAGACTATGCTTCTTGCGTACTTGATAAGTACGCAGGCTTTACTTCATGCGTACTTGATAACTACGCAGGCTTTACTTCATGCGTACTTGATAAATACGCAGCACCTGCTTCATGCGTACTTGATAAGTACGCAGGATCCTCTTCTTGCGTACTTGGTAAGTACGCAGTATCAGCTTCATGCGTACTTGATAAGTACGTACGAACTGCTTCCTCGCAAAAACCCTAACTTTCGCATCCGGGTCTGATCACGTCAAGATCCCGAACTTGTTTACATTCAAAACGTTTGCTTTTCATTAAGGAACTTAAATCTATTTTTTTCCTTCAGTTTAATCCGTAAAAACGTTACCTTTTCCTCCAAAACCCGAAAAACCCAAAAACGAACAAAAACTCAGATCTAGGAGAATCGGTTACCTGTAAACGCTTCTTCTTCACCGCTAATCATTCCAGATACGTATGTCTACGGTCCTATGAGCTCAGATTTGAAAACCGAGACTTTCTCTCTCTAGACTCTCTCTCACTTTCTCTCTCTAGAAATCCAGAAATGAGGTTGGGAGTGAGGGTTTTGGGCTGATTTTGGAGCTTATAAGGGCCCGACCCTTGACCCTTTCAGCCCATACACCCCGGCCCAAGCCCGCTTCCCTTATTTTCTTATTTAAGTTTTTAATTCTCGTGAATTCTTTCGCGCTCTAAAACTCGGGCTGTTACAATGAATTCACCAGCTTTATGCTGACCCATTTTTATCAAATGTTTTTGAAAGCATCACACGTATCCAATAGAGGAGGCAATCGAGGACTAGAAAGAACTGATGAATGAAACAGATGATTGGCATTCCTGGAAGTATAAGTCCCGAGATGATATGTTCCTTGTTAGGAACGATGATGAAATAATGTGACTTTTGATAACATGATGTAAACAATGTTTTTAATGATGTAATAGAGAATGATGGTTTTGTTTCCGCTGTGTGTTCTGTACCATGCGTCACCTCTAATAAGTACCTGGGACTAGGATGTGACATTCGAGGATGAAATCATTTATAAGGAAGGTAGACTTGTAACATCCCAAAAATGATGAAAGAAAATAATTTTCCAGAATGGAATAAAACAACGGAAGAACCAAATGGGCTTGACGGTGTCGGGCCTTCGACCGAACTTAGGAGGAAAGGGGAGGGGATAAAAGACCAGATCACTCCACACCTCTCCTCACTTCCATCTTGCACTCGAAAATTCTAGAGAGAGAGAAATCCTAATTAGAGAAAGTGCCAGATTCGTGTCTAGATGGTTGCTACAGGACTCTCCATCACCTATAAGAAGAAGCTCTGAGGAATCGAGCTAATTGATGTGAATGTTTTAGTGTTATACAAAATATATAACAATATATTTAGAGGTGGTTTCACGAGATCATGTTTTAAATTTATAAAATTATAAATACTTAAACTAAACACACATAATAGGCAAGTGTACGTATCGCAGCATAATATAGTTTAGGTAAGAACCAAGTATCGAACCAATGGACATGGTCAAGTTCCAATACTCAACGTTTGTTATCGTTTATCCAGTTTAATTAGTGAGTGGGTTTTGTATGCTTGTGAAGCAGAAAAGTAAATGCCAGAAAAGTAAATGATGGTAAAGTAAATAGCAGAAATCTAAAACATGCGTGAAGTGTGTAACAGAAATGTAAATAGCAGAATAGTAAATAGCAGGAAAGTAAATATCTCGAGGATGATCAGGACACGATAGGTATTGCTTTGGGCTTCGAATCCGCTTGGTATATGATAATGTTATGTTGACTAATTCGATGGTATGACTAATACAAACGTGTGAACGGTACACCGCTAGAGCCTCATTCTCACAACATTTGGTTCACGAATTATGTTCTTTCGAATAAAATGGTAGGACTCCCAGCTAGGGACATCGTTACCCTCAACTCTTTGAGTGCTATCTCTGAGTTGGTTTCCGACATCGAACTTAAACACATTTATTATTAGTTAAAAGAATGGTTAGACTTTGTTTGTGCAACAATGGGACCATGTATAAAGACGTACCATTCCCAACGTGAGTTCACCAATTCTTGGTTTCATAACAAGTGCATATAAAGACGTACGATCTTATTAATATTAACCAAGCCTTGGCTTATCAAAATCAGATTGTATAAAGACGTACAAGTTTCAAGGGAAGTTTAATTAAAATGGTTTTACGGTCTTATACTTTAAAATCAAGAACACTCACAAGTGTAAAGACTAAATCAAGTAATGATAAAAATCCATCATGAAGAGGTTTTAAGAACGAATGACTAAAGAACATAAACATACTAATAGATTAATACGATACACCAAACTTTATCTTTAACCTAGCAATACAAAGAGTTTAGCCACGAATGGCCATACTAACTAGCGTAACGCTGAGTTTCGTAGGCTCCCCTATTGCGGACAAAGAGGAGGAGCCTCTTTACTCTCTACTCTCTACTCTAAACTACAGAAATGAACTATTCTCTCTATCTTTAGGTATGGTAAGGTGTGTTAGGGTGTGTGGAATGAAGAACCTAAGCCATCTATTTATAGGCCTCAAAATAAGCAATGCACGGCCGTGCATTGGTTTGCATGGGCGTGCAAACACCTCGGGAATCAAACAGGCTACAAATGGCCGTGTACTAGGCCTTGGGGTGCAAGGCAGGCTTTACATGACCGTGCATTGCCCTGCCTGCTCCCTGTTTCGTCTTTAAGGTTCGGGTTTGCTCCTTCCAAAAGCTTGATTTCTTGATGTTTTTGAGTGGTTTTTGCTTGGTCTATCTCGGAACACCGATTATCATGCAATTGTGAAATATAAACGTTTTAAGTATCAATTGCAAGGCTTTTGTTCAATTAGTACCATAATATGGGGATTATTATGCATGCAAAACATGTATAATTTAGAGCATATCATAATACCCCACACTTAAACTTTGCTTGCCCTCAAGCAAACTCATGCATGATCAGACCCATAACTTAAAACTTTACAAAAGAAAGGAAGCTCCAAATATTTTGAAGACTCTGGGATAACTTATGAGTCGCTTATTCTATTTTTGTCTTTTTCTATTTTTGGATGATGGAATCCATGACAAGCCTACTAGAATTTTAATTGTGCATAAACTTTCACCCCTCACAATGTTCACTCAACTCTCGTGTTATGTATATGGATAATGTAAGTCAAGCAGAACACTCAAGTTCGAATCGAATCATGCAATGGTCATAAGCTTGTATGCAAATCAAGTCTCCACCAATTAACTAAGTAAAATGCATGAATCAAGAGGACTTAAAAGGGTTGTAATGTGGCTAAAAGAAAATAAAGGGTGAAAATGAAAATCTTTTTGGGTTTTTAGAGAATTAAAAGGGGTTTTAAAAGAACTGCAGCTAACGTGGAACAGATGACTAAGGCTTCTTGGCTTAAAATAGAAAATACTAGTAGGTCCCTCTATAGTACTCAGATAACGAGGGTATAACTAATATGAGGGCTCGTTTATGGTCTGATTTCCAAGATCGATACTTCTTATCATGTTCAACTCTTTCCTCATTGTGTAGTACACACTACTGCCTTTCCATATGGTTCTTTCGGCTTGTAACCTAATAGCACCTACTTTGATCAGATGCGTATACACATGTTGGGAATAAGTTTGATTCTTGCTGCATTTTCCATCATGGCTCCAGTTGCCACATTTTCCATATTTTTTGGCTCTTCTTTTGGCAGCGCTTTTTGACAAGCCGCAGAATGGTGGTAGTTTTTATTGCTTGTGCCACTATTTTCTTACATCACTTGTTGTTTTGAAAAAAATTTCTCAGAGTTCGGGCGATAAATCAGGCTTTGCGAAATGAATACAACAAAGAAAATTTAAATTGAAAGAATGCATGTCCAACTCTTTTAGGTCTAACTGGTAAAAGACTAACTTCTCTTCTTTTTTTTTAAACCTAAACATCAAGACTGATTCTTCAATAAGTCCTTTCCCTCAATTCCTTGAGATAGTTTTCCATATCTTCCTTATAGATCGTTCGGTTGTTTCTTCCTATTATATCCACTTCCTTCTATGTATTTCATTTCCTTGAGTGATTCATATCTTTTCCAAATTGTCTTAACGATTACATACTTGAAATAACGACATGAGATAAACTAATGATTCTCCATCTTAAAGACAGTTAGCCACTAACCGGTGTTTACGAAAAGCTGCATTTGGGGATGAATGGTAATGGGTAGTAGAAAAGAAAAGGCTAAGGCTCAAAGAGCTAACTAGGCGGATATTTTTTATGTTTAGGTTTAAGGATAATATATAGGGGTAATAGGGTCCTAGGTGCCTCAATCATTCCATACAATTACTAGTTCTTGGTCTTGATATGTATAAGTCATACAAGTTCTAGTTATGGATAAAATTCGATCGAAAAACACTCAGTATACCTGATGTGCTCGATATAGTCTATAAAAACTAAACAAAAACTTACCTAGACACTCTAGTTAAACTCTAGAAAATCCTTAAACTAGACCACAATGACAGGCAAGTGTACCTATCAATTGTAATACAGCCTATTGGAAGTCCGGATATCGAACACACGAGACACTAACAATAACTAAAACTAGACTCCGATAAAGAACTAAAAGATTTGGTTCGGGGGAATTCTACGAACTAGGATTAACTAAATAAACTCAAAAGTAAGTGAAGACGAACTAATGACAACTAACTATCACACAGAAGAATTTAGATGAAATAAAGAATTGGGAAGGCACTACCTAGATAAGAATCCAATTTGTGAAACTCGGACTACTCTCGGCTATGGAAACAATGTTGGAACTGGGATTCTAAAGAATGACACCCTTAGACAACCTAGTGGATCCCTAATCAATCTCTAGGTGTGACTATAAGGAAACTGTAAGGAATGTATAACGTTGACTAGATAGTCGGATTACCTTTCGGTCTCACCAACGACACTAAAGTACCCTAAAGACATATCACCTTTCAGTCTCACTATCTCAATACATTCGAAGAATGCAAGGGGTAATCAAAGAACAATAGGCTTGACATGGACTAGGAAAGATCCTAAGAAACCTAGGGAAACCTCCTTTCAGAGCCTTTACACCTAGACGCCTAACACCAAAGACTAACCGACTATATCTCACCTTTCAGCTATAGATATAGGAAGAACACTCAGATCTAATTAACCACCAACTAACATCCTTATTGATTACTACGTCTAGCAATACTATAAACAGTCACAAACACACGGTAAGCAACCTAAACATGCATCTATAACTGAAAGATATTCAACAAGAAGCATGCGGGATATAAATCAATGACAAATCAGAACTAAACATGCATATGCATCAGATCAATTATGCAAAGATTCATTACAATAGTATCAAACGATCATACGATAACCAAACCGATAAAAATCCGAACTTTCAACAAATAATCATCAAACCTAGGTAGTATCTATAAGTTTAGCCAATAACCATGTTCAAAACCAGTAAATTAGTAATAAAAGACATGTACAAAGTATCAAACAAACTGATTGAATACAAGAGAATGTATAACGAAAGCCGAGCGATTGATATCTAACCAATACGATCTCAAAAGCTTCAATATTTAGCTTCAATTGCTTCCTCTGCTCCCAAAATCGCCCAAACTCTCTGATGCCATGGCTAAAAGTTGAACCCCTAGGATAATGGCATTCAAATATTCAAATAATCTAATTTTAGGGTTTTGCCGTATTTAGTAATCTTCGCATGTCGCAAACATGGGAGAAGACTTAATCGCGTGGCGCGAATGCCAAATTAGTCAGGCCCGGTTTTCATTGTCTTGGCGTGTCGCCAAGACCTGACTCTTCCTCTTCGCGTGGTGCGAAGACTTGTTTTTCCAGAATTTTTGATTTTTCTTTTTCTATTCTTGACCTCTCATCGTGTGCTCGATTTCTCTAGGATTTAACCATCGGTTTCTGCTTCCTTTGCATACGAACACCTGCAAACACGAGCCAGACTAAGTACGAACCAAAAACGAATACAAAACTAGCTAAAACGCACAAAAACACTAGGATAAAAGTATGTGTTTTGCAACACATCAAACATCCCCACACTTAACCTTTTTTCGTCTCTCAAAACAGAATCTGCAATGGAATCATAACTGGAAAACTAGTTTTCGTAATCACATTAATTCATTAGTTCAAATATAATCACTTGTTAACTGCAGTCATCGTTATTTCTATCCGATTAAATCCAACCGCCAACTACTCAAGCCCCCAATTGTGTTTTAATACCACATTACCAAAATATCATTCTATCTATGGGTCCCACACCCAGAAAGTCACAGCTCAGCCTAATCCCATCTCAAGGTATGTCAAGGCCCGGGTTAAACCATATAGATTTCCCACCACTATAAACAAGAATTTAAATGTTTTGAGCTTTTATTAACAATATGATTGAACCTTACCTAGTGGTGCTTCAATCAAGCTGTAACTCGACGTTTGGCACATAGGCTGCAGTTCTAGCAATGAAGTACTTAAGAATCTAACCAGTGGTGTTTCAATCAGGCTGTAACCCGACATGTGACACGTAGGCGAAACTCAACTTTCCAAATTAATTAAGTTCTTAAGAATCTGACCCAGTGGTGTTTCAACCAAGATGCAACTCGGCGTGTGACACCTAGGCGAAACTTAATCTCTCAATTCAGCTCATATGGGTGTAATTATGGAATTTAGGGCAATTCTTTAACCATATAAATTCTTAAATCTATGGTGGTACCCATCACCCCATATTGATAATTTCAGCTTTACCGTTTCCCCCAAGATGATAACCCACTAGATATCCTGATTTAATTATCCAACTAACTTATTTAACACTCTGAGGATGTTTAAGCTTTCAAAGTCGGCTGGGTCTACCAATACCTCACAAATTAGACGCACTTTCTATTGTTATTATTTCATTTAAATTCAACAACCAGCTCTCAGTTCTGCCTATCATCTTCCATTTAATTGCAAGACTTTAATTCAAACACATTTTTTTTTGAAAATTTTTATTTTTTTTGTATTTTAAAATTTTTTAATTTTTTTAAACCAAAGTAAACTAAACAACTAAGCTAAGATAGACGTCATGTCTCTCATCCCCACACTTCAAACGCACATTGTCACCTATGTGAACCGAGAAACGACGAAAAATAAAAATAAAGAAATAAAAATAAAGTAAAATAAAATGCTATGTACAAAAATCGGAACAGACTTCCATGGTTAAGATGGCAATATTCCTCGTAAGTCGTGTTCCATGCCCTCCAATTTGAACGCGCTCAGCAATGCAAAATTCCAAGATTCACTCAAGAACGAAAGCGGCAATCCCTCACAATATTCTAGCAGCAATATCACACAAACAAACAGTAATAATATATAATATAAACAAACACCCAGCCAAGTCCCTGTACAAATCCCAGAATATCTCAATATTTAGTACATGCAATATCACCCAAACAAATAGTAATAATATATAATATAACATCAACTCTGATCTCCACCTGTAGTATCATCTGATCTTCACCTGTAGTATTATCTGTCTTAGCCTGCTCAGAATGAACTGGAACTCTGAAGAACGGTGGGATCTCGATACCCTGCTGTGTCATCATATACCGGATCACATCATCCTGCCGATCCATCCTGTCAAAAAACAAATCTCGGAGCGCCTCTAATGTAAGCGGTGCTGGTGGCCGCTGTCGTAGTGGATGCTAGTGCTGAGATCGCTCAATATGATGTAAAACTACATCATTAAAAGGTTTTTATGAGTTTTTTTTGGTGTATATTTGATTATAGATATTTGGTTAGGGTTGCTTTTCATATAACTAGTTTGTTAGCTTGCTGCTGCCTTCCCAACTCATTAGCTCTTTAAAAAGAAAAATTGACTTATGTGTACTTCTATAATGCCATTGATTCATAATTTTTTTTGTAATCCGAGGCTATACTTAGCAACAGGATGTTAGATTGTTGTGTGGTTCACATAGTTAGTATCTTTTAGTGGAAGTTTGTCAACTCTTGGAGCAACTGTTTCAAACGTTTTCAATAATAAGAGATTTGGAACTTTACTATACAAATCAGGCGCATAGTATCCTAGGCTATATATATTTTTTATATTATTGAGTGCAACTTTGTAGCCACATCATCTACTTATATTTTGATGATGACAATCATGTCATCATAAAACCTAATTATGATTAAATCTTGGTACATTTCTTGAACCTTATACAACCTTTTCTCTTTCAAGGTGTAAGGGCTACAATCCATCTAATCTCAACTCGTGCGGGCGGTGGGGCCCCCATCTGGATGGCCTCCGTCTCAGGCGTCCCTACAGGTGGTGGTACCTGTGGACGCTCTCTAGCGTCAATCCATCTAACTAGCTCATCCTAAGCACAAATCCCAGCTAATCTCAACTCGTGCAAAACAAAACCTATTGTATCCAGACCAGATGTCAGCAACTGCCTCAGATAACGATCAAAAACCCCCAACGTCTCAGCAATGCGGCCGATGTAAGGCCGTAAATCCAATCTCGCCTCCGGTCCTCCTCGTCGGCCCCTGGCTAATGATGATAGTAATATGGTAGCCATGTTAGCCTCTCGGCGGCCAACGATGCAGAACAAGGAGAATAGATCCACCTGATTGCACTTATCGGTACTAGACTTGCGTCCGATAAGAGTACAAGCAAGGATCTTGTGTATGTAGCGGATGATGGGATCTCTGATCGAAGACTCTAGGATGGTAGTAGAATAAGGGTCGTCAGTGATAGAACTCCAAAACTCCCGTAGCTGGCCGTCAGTGACCCCCAGGTCATGACGCCTCCTAAAACAACCCCTCAGGCTCTTCACAACAACCGGCTCTGCCACCTCGGCCTCAGTATAAAATCCCGTCACCGCTGTAAACTGTGGGACCGACATCTCGTACACCTGTCGTCCCAGGGCGAAGGACACCGCCGCCGGCTCCTCAAACTGCCCTACCGTGTACCCCAATGTGGAGTGAAACTCCACGGTAAGCTCTCGGTACTGAATGGCATCACATGCTAATACCGCCATCCATCTGGCTCCTAACATCTCTTCTAGCCTAGCTCGCTGCCCTAACTAGTCAATCAGCTCCCAGCTGATACTCCTGTGCTGTAATGGCTCCATGTCCACAAACTTCTCACAGCTCACTGACTCCTCGGTCGCTATCTCGAAACAGAGCAGGGTATGCTGGCTCAAAATCCGGTCGTCGATCGGAATCGGCTCTATATCTGCCATAGGGCGAACCTCCGGCACCGCATATCTAATCACTCGTGCCGCCCTGCGGATCAGGCGGGGTGCCTCTGGTGCTCCTCTGGGCTGTGAAACCTGCCCTCGCCTGTGCTTGGTCCCAGCGGGCGCGCTCGAAGAAGCTCTCGTGTCGGACATGCCTACAA
Source organism: Smallanthus sonchifolius (assembly GCA_023525975.1). Lineage (NCBI taxonomy): Eukaryota > Viridiplantae > Streptophyta > Magnoliopsida > Asterales > Asteraceae > Smallanthus > Smallanthus sonchifolius. The sequence goes on from CM042023.1 coordinate 46,272,489, forward strand.
AACAAAGTTAAATAAGTGTATACATCCAATAAGGCATTCATAGCAGCAAGTACAACTGTATAGCATTTCATTTGCCGTCGTACTAAGCACAACTAAATAATACAACAAAAGAAAATAAATAATAAAATGAAAAACTCGAGGATACCCTTTACAGTTTAATGATATCCAGATCAACCTTGCCCGAATAGAGATTGAGTACGGACGAGGTAATCTAAACCTGCAAAAGCACAAACAAAACAATCCCCACGATTCGATCTAAGTTAAACTAAAAACTTAAAACTTTGAATAAAAGACTCAAATGACTCGAAACAAAATTAAACTAAAAACTAGAACTAAAAATTTAATTAAGTACAAGACTCTACTTGACTCATTATACAAACCCAATTAAATTGATGCCACCTTGCCACATATTTGAATCCCAACTTGCCTTGATTAAACGATACCAATTATTGCATTCAAATAGTTTTAAAATCAATTGAAAAATCCCCCTTAGCAAACGGTGTTTAACCATTTATAAAACTGCAAATCCAAGCTCCATCCGAATTCAATTTAACCCAATATGTTTCATTTAGGATCCGTGGCACACAATTGATCACAATATAATCCCCATTTGCCCATTCAAGGACATAGACGTCTAGGTGGCGACTAAACAAAAACCAAGCAATTAATCAAAACACCAAAAACCCGGGGCGTCATAAATTTCAATTTTTACTAGTTCCTACGAGCCCCCTTTCACTTGGAATTTAAACCAAACCCAAATACCTTCTAAATGTACATAGAACGACTCTATTTACAGAAACCGACTCAATGCATACAATTATCTAATGAGAACAATGGCTACCAACTCAATTGACATAAAGATGACTCGAAACGTACTGCAACAGAGGTGCGTACCTGAATGACAAAGAAATAGGTGACCTAAGATGGTGGAGAGCGAAGTGGGTTAAGAAGTACCCCTTGTTCCTCCCTGAGATGAACCTGGAATGGTGATGGCGTCGTTGTGGTGTGAGAGGGTGATATGAGAGGGCTATGAAATAGTGGTGAATTGGGGCAGGTGGTTGTGGATTCACGGTGGTGCGAGGGGGGGGGGGGTTAGTAGATGGTGGATGGTGGTGTAGCTGTAATGGTGGCGATAGTGGTGAGGTGGAATCGGGTGATGGAGTGGTGGATGCTGGTGGCCGGAGTAAGTGTGATGTGATGGTAGCCGGTGATGGTAGTGGCGGTCGGTTATGGCGGTGAATGGGATTTGTGGAAGAAAGGAAACTGTGTTTTATATAAAAAAAATTTCTGAGAAAATTAAGTTTTCGCGCGTCGAGAAGTTCAAGTTTCACCTCGTCGCGTGGCTCGAGGGGGTAAATTTTGAAAATGCCTCTTGGGTTCTCCATGTGGCGCGAAGAATCATTGGAAGACTTTCGCGTAGCGCGAAGAACAAAAATCCTATTTTTCATTTGTTCTTGGCGTGTTGCGAAGAACTCTCTCCTGAGGTTCGCGTGGCGCCAAGAAGGTGTATTCACAGAAAGTTACCCCGTTTTTACCTAGAAATATTTTTGACCTCTAATTTTCTTCTTCACCCAAACCCTCTAAAAAAATGTTCCAACTTCAAGATTAGGTGCAAACATACCTGGAACTTCGTTTTTGATGATTTTCCTTTCCAAGATAGTCACAAATCCCTGAAACACAAACAAACGAAAACACAAAAACTGAAAACACAAAAGATAACCGAAAATAAACAGAAAGAATTATACAAACTCTACACTCGGGATCTAACACGAGAACATACTCTCAGTCAATCACTCTTTCCGGGTGTGTCGAGAAGAACCACACCCCCCTCGACATTCTGAATCGCTCCTCCGATGCAGTGCTTCAACCTATAACCGTTCACCTTCCACGAACTACCCTTCTCATCTTGCACCTCTACCGTATCGTATGCAAACGCTTCCTTCACAGTATACGGTCATGTCCATCTAGACTTAAGATTTCCCAGGAATAGTTTCAACCGCGAGTTATAAACCAACACTATATCCCCACGCTTAAACTCCTTCACACTCTTCAACTGACGATCATGCAATGCCTTTGTGTGCTCTTTATAACTCCATGATCTCGCATACGCATCGTCTCTCAACTCCTCAAACTCATGCAATTGAAGAAAATGGTTTCTCTCTGCTTAAGGCAAGTCAAGATTGACTGCCTTTAAAACCCAGTATGCCTTATGCTCTAATTCCACCGGCATATGACATGCTTTTCCATAAATCATCCTAAAGGGTGTGGTCCAAATAGTTGTTTTGAATGCTGTTCTGAAGGCCCAAAGCGCGTCATCTAACTTGTCAAACCAATCCTTTCGATTTCTCACGATAATTTTCTCCAAAATCCTCTTCACTCCCCAATTTGCATTCTCTACTTGCCCGCTAGTCTGTGGATGATAGGCAGTCGACAACCGATGGGTGACCCCATAACGTGATAATTCCTTCTCTATCTGGGCTTTGCAGAAGTTCGTGCCTCTATCACTAATCAAGGCTTTGGGAGTCCCAAACCTACTAAACAATCTCTTCAAGAATAACACCACTACTCGGGCGTCATTAACGGGTAATGCTTGCGCTTCAACCCACTTAGAAACGTAGTTGTCGCTACGAGAATGTACTGATTCCCTTGTGATGAAGGAAACGGACCCATGAAGTCAATGCCCCAAATATCAAATACTTTAACTACTTGGATAGGGTTCTGAGGCAACTCATTACGGGATGAGACATTACCGGTGTGTTAACACGTGTCACACCGTTTCACTAACTCATGAGCATCTTTAAACACTGTCTGCCAATAAAAACTAGAATCAAACACCTTCTTAGCGATGTAAGAGGGCCCATGATGACCTCCCGTGAAACCCTCATGACAGTGTTTCAGGATCTCATCTCCTTCCTCCTTACTCACACATCTCCTTAACACTCTATCAGCTCCCACTCAAAACAAATATGGAGCATCCTAAATATAGTGGTTGGCATCTACAAAGAATTTCCGACTCTGTTAGGATGTCATGCCCTTAACCACTAAACTGTCTGCCAAGTAGTTTGCTTAATCAGAAAACCATGGCAAACCCTGCGCCTTAGCACTCAGATCGAACACCGACTCCTTGTCCGGTCCTAAAATCAACATCATCAATGACTCACGGGGAAATGTATCCCCTATGGCCTCCTCCCGGATCTCTTCTCTACCCGGATCCTCTAACCGTGATAAATGGTCGACCGTCACATTCTCCGCTCTCTTCTTATTCTTGATATCAATATCAAACTCAGAAAGTAGGAGAATCCATCAAATCAATCTAGGTTTATCATCTTTCTTTGCGAACAGGTATCGCAATGCCGCATGATCAGTATAAATGATGGTCTTAGATAGCACTAAGTAAGATCGGAATTTATCAAACGCGAAGACCACCGCCAACAGCTCCTTCTCGGTAGTCATGTAATTCTCTTGAGCATCATTAAGTGTCTTACTAGCATTGTAAATCAGGTGGAAGTGCTTATCTCTCCTCTGGCCTAGAACAGCCTCGACGGTAAAGTCACTAGCATCACACATGAGATGAAAAGGGTAAGCTCTAGTCGGGGGCTATCAAGATGGGAGCATAAATGAACTGGTCCTTCAAGAACACAAACGTCTTAAGACAGTCCACATCAAACTCAAACTGGACGTCTTTCTCAAGAAGGCGTGTCATGGGACGAGTAATATTTGAAAAGTCTTTTATGAAACGACGATAGAAACCCGCATAGCCTAAGAAACTACGAACTGATTTCACACTAGTCGGTGGTGGAAGCTTACTGATCGTCTCAATCTTAGCCCTATCCACTTCAATACCGGCATGTCAAATTTTGTGCCCAAGCATAATTTCCTCTGTCACCATGAAGTGACATTTCTCCCAATTCAGCATCAACTTCGTCTCAATGCATCTCCTCATTATCTTCTCCAAATTTCTCTGTCACCATGAAGTGACATTTCCTCTGTCAACAATGATGAGAAGAACTTCCAAACACAGAAATGTCATCCATGAAAACCGCCATGGAAGTCTCGATTATATCCTGAAAGATCGCCACCATGCACCTCTGAAAGGTAGCTGGAGCATTACACAATCCAAAAATCATACGCCGGTATGCGAAGGTACCGTATGGGCATGTAAATATGGTCTTTACCTGATCATTCGGTACAATGGGGATCTGGAAATAACCCGAAACGCCATCAAGGAAACAGTAGAACTATTGCCCACATAGGCGCTCCAGCATCTGGTTAATAAAAGAAAGAGGGAAGTGATCCTTCCTCGTAGCATCATTCAGTCTCCTATAATCAATGCACACACGACAACATGTGACTGTCCTTGTAGGAATCAACTCATTCTTCTCATTCATTAAAACTGTCATCACACCCTTCTTTAGGACAACCTGAACTGGGCTTACCCATGTGGAATTAGAAATAGGATATATAAATCCAGCACCAAGGAGTTTAAGGACCTCCTTCTTCAGCACATCAAACATATTAGGGTTGAGCCTCCTTTGAGGTTGAATAACAGGCTTATGCTCATCCTACATGAGTATCCTATGCGTGCAAAAGGTAGGGCTAATACCCTTTATGTCCATGAGTTTCCACGCAATGGCCTGTTTATGTGTCTTCAACACATCAACCAACCTCTTCTTCTCCTCCTCCATCAGTGCAGCAAAATAATGATGGGTAAACCGGCCTCACCATCCAAGAAAGCATACTCTAAGTGCGAAGGTAGCCCCTTAAGCTCTAGGGACGGTGGTGCCTCAACCGAGGGTTTCTCCTCCTCCTCGGTACTCTTAAAGACCTCAAACACCTCTGGGTACTCGATAAGCTTACTAGCCAGATGGCTCGGACAATGCTCCGGGGGAGCATGAGTCTTAACCGCCTTGTTCTCCCCATCCAGGTGTTGCGTGTTAAGCAGGTCTACTCCACAAACATAGTCAAGGCAACGATCTATGTGAGATATGAAAGTGTTAAGAAAGAACATGGAATCATTCTAACCACTCGAATTCTTCATCGATTTCATGACATCAAAGGTGACGTTTTCATCCCCCACACGAAGTGTGATCTTACCATCGAAGACATCGATCAATGCCTTGACGGTGCGCAAGAAAGGGCGTCCCAAAATGAGTGGGACTCTATCATCAACCTCCATATCAAGAATGAAGAAGTCCACGGGGAAATCAAATTTGTCAACTTTGGCTAGCAGGTTCTCCACTATTCCCGTGGATACTTGACCGAACGGTCAGCCAAAGATATGCTCATGAGCATAGGAACCGGATCTCCGAGGCCTAGCTTCTCAAAGAGAGAGTATGGCATCAGATTTATGCAAGCACCGAGATCGGCCAACACGTGGTGCACAGTAGAGCTACCAAACAGACACGAGATCGTGAAAATGCCCGAATCTGCTAACTTCTCCGGCAGCTTGCTCTGGACCACCGCAGAACATCTTTCATTTAGAGTCACTATCGAATGCTCCTCCATCTTCTTTTGTTAGATAGAAGATCGTTAAGGAATTTAGCATATTTAGGCATATGCTGAAGTGCTTCGACAAACAGAAGATTGATTTTGAGCTATTTAAACAATTCGAGAAAGTGTCCATAATCCTTAGCATATTTCTGTTGCATAAGGTGAGCAGGATATGGAACACGACTTAGATCAACATTGGGAATCTTCTTCTTCCCCTCACTCTTATCCTCTACTACTTTCTCTACCAGATACTCACTTTTGGGCATGGAACTTGCTAGGACTCACCTCTCATGCTCCCCTCTAGGGGTCTCCATCTTGATCTCCTCATCCACCGGCTCTTCATCGTCATCCACCGGTGGTTGCTCCTTCTCTCCTCCTTTGCCACTGCGGGTCATCACCGCCTTCAATGTGGCTTTCGGGATGGTCTCAGTACCACCCGAAAAAGAACTTCCCTGCCTATCAGTCAGTTGCCTCGCAATGTCACTCACTATGCGCTGCAAATCTAAGAATGCAGACTGCTGATTCCTCAACAAAGTGTAATGCTCCTTCAACTTCTGTTGAGTCTCCTGATCTCTACTCACTAGCTGAGTGAGCATCTGAGTCTAGGTAGCTAACATTTCCTCTATCTTCATCTCACTCCCACTACTACCCGAACTATGACCTCCATCTCCACCCCCATACTGATTCTGGCGAGATTGAAACCCAGGTGGGTTCTCGCCAGATATCCAACTGAAGTTGTGGTGGTTTCTCCATCCCTAGTTATAAATAGGGGGTTTTTGATTTCCCAAGAAGTCCACCTGTTCCTGTTAACTTATAGGGCAATCTATGGTGACATGACCTCCCCTACACACCTCACATTTCCGAGCACTCATCTTCAAATCCTTGATTTCCTTAGCCATAACCTTGACTGTAGCAGCCACACTAGTCTCAGTTATGACCTGATGAATACCTCTAGTAGACGAGGCGGGTGTCCTAGCACTAGGAATGGAATTCCTAATACAAGGCTGCTGCTCGGCTAAACCAAAGCTCTCAAACATCTCCTCGCACTCGCTCGGCTCCTTCTTATCCATGATATGGCCTCGTGCAGCAGTATTGAACATTTGCTGCTTCTAAAAAGTTAGATCATTATAGAATTTCTCTACGAGTGCCCAATCAGATAGACCGTGTTGGGGGCACTTACTCAGTAGAGTATTGAAACGATCCCAAGCAGATGATCGCCTCGCCAGGATCCATACGAAAGGGGTGAATCTGGTCCCTCAGACGGACGACCTTAGAAGGTGGATAGTACTTTTTCAAAAACAAATAACCAAATAAAGAACTAATCGAAGCTAATTTTTCTATTGCCAAGTGTCCCTGGCAACGGCGCCAAAAATTTGATGTGCTCTGTATGGTCAATAAAAACTAAACAAAAACCAACCTAGACACTCTAGTTAAACTCTAGAAAACCCTTAAACTATACCACAATGACAGACAAGTGTACCTATCAATTGTAATATAGCCTAATGTAAGTCCGGATATCGAACCCACGAGACACTAACAATAACTAAAACTAGACTCCGACAAAGAACTAAAAGATTTGGTTTGGGGGAATTTCTACGAACTAGGATTAACTAAATAAACTCAAAATTAAGTGAAGACGAACTAATGACAACTAACTATCACACAGGAGAATGTAGATGAAATCAAGAATTGGGAAGGCACTACGTAGATAAGAATCCTATTTGTGAAACTCTGACTACTCTCGGCTATGGAAACAATGATGGAACTGTGATTCTAAAGTATGACACCCGTAGACAACCTAGTGGATCCCTAATTAATCTCTGGGTGTGACTAGAAGGAAACTCTAAGGAATGTATAACGCTCACCAGATAGTCAGGTTACCTTTCGGTCTCACCAACGAAAATAAAGTACCCTAAACACAGATCACCATTCAGTCTCACTATCTCAATACATTCGAAGAATTCAAGGGGTAATCAAAGAAAACTTGACTTGACATGGACTAGCAAAGTGTAACATCTAGGGTTTTTCTAATATAATTTTAATTTCATTTTCATGGTGTTATATTGATTACAAGTTGTGCATTCGTATTTCAGCATCACTATGGGTATACATAAAATAGTATATCTATATGTACACATATTTATTTCATTTAATTAAGAATTTAATATACATAATGATGCATACATATATATAAACCTGATTAAGTATGAAAACATGACCAATACACCTAAAATAGTCGTTTAATCCCCACTCTTTAAACATATAAATATATGTACATATATGAATCATTTCAATTCTAAATATATATATATATACCTATACACTCTATAAACCTATATATATTATTAGTTACACATATAAAGAATTAGTTTAAATTTTAAAAATATATATATTTGACAATTTTGTAAAACATTTCAAAACTTATAGTTTTATAGATTTTATAAGAAACAAAACCAAATTTATTTTATAAACACAAAGAAAACAAGTTAGTTTGAACCCCCCCCCCCCACCCTAACCCAATGAACCCTTTTAAATGCATTGATCCCTCAATTTGAACCTCCCTTTTGAGTCTTGAACCCCTAAACCCATAAATTGAATTTAGAAAGTCAACAAGAACAAAACTACCATCAAATTCAATCCCAAACTCCTTAAATTCGAGTATTAAATTCAACCATCAAATTCAACCATCAAATTCAATCGCAAACCTCCATGTCACTGTTATAACACTCGACATCAAGCCAATTACTTCATAAATCAATGGAATGAATCCAAACGGCTCATAACCGTCCCTAATCAAGCCTCACATCAATTTACGCATTAAACTTGGTTTTGTCCTATAAAAACTAATCCCACACCTACATAACACTCACCAAAAACTTCCTAATCACTCGATAGCATCGTATTCCCTCTCCAGAACTCTAACGAACTCGAGTTGGTTCTCCCTAAATCCACAACCATTTCAGGTAAAATCGGTGCCCCTAGATTTGTTTTGTTACAGGGAATAAAAGCACCATGTTTTCAGGGGCGATTGGGTTCTCAGTCGGGAGTATTGGATGGCTAGGGTTTTGGTTACGGTTCGGGGAAGATGACGAGTGAGGTTCTGTGTTAAAAGAGGTACGTAACAGGTCATATGCAAGGTAAAGTCACTCTCTCCCTTCAGAAAAGGTCGCGGGTTCGAGCCAAGCCCCACACCTTTTCGTTTTGCGTGTGGTTTTGCCTTTAAACTCGGTTCCCTCTCAAACACGGGTTAAAACGTAAAACCGCTGACCCTTATAACACTAGACCTTCCTGGTCTAGTGGTCGCGCGATCTGGCTTTCCCCAGGCGACCCGGGTTCGAGTCCCGTGGTCTACAATCTTTTTAAATCATTTTTAAAACAAATTTTAAATCATTTTTCCTATAAAAACAATTTTATAAAAACTCCCAAGGCTCGGAAATATTTTTATGAATCAAATTGTTAACCTAATAATTTTAAATAATTATTTAATCATTTTAGAGATATAAAAACCAATAAATTTTAATAAAAACTTATATAATTAATTGATTTAAAACCCCTATAAGTTATTTTATTAATACCTAATTATTTAGAACAACTTATGACTCTCTATCATTTATTAATTTTAATAAAAAATTAATTTAACTATTAAAACATTTAACCCAATTATTTATATATTCAAGTAAAAATTAGTAAAACCCTTATCTATTTAAATGTAAACAAGTTAATTATTCATAGTACACATATATAAATTCAAACATAGGTTAACCTTGTGGTTAGCTAAACAACTTGTGCAACTACTCGTACTTGTGCATTCAAGCTACAAATCCAAGTGAGTTTACATAGCCTTTTTTTCACTTTTACATTCTTTGGGGTGAAATATGATTACATACAAACTATTTACAATCATTACAATTCAAACATTATGATCATGTGTGCAATTTGTGCCTTATGCTTGAACACTATTTGTCCAAACATCATTTACTTACTTTTTGTACATAGTGCAAGTGCAATCATTAACTCAGTACAAGCCGACGGTATACAATGATACATCTGTTGAGTTTGACCAACCCACCCAGTTAGGGTGATTGTTGCCGAAAACTCTTAAGGATAACTGTTGTATTATGCCTATCACTTTAGGATAACTGTTGTGTTATGCCTATCATTTAAGGATAACTGTTGTGTTATGCCTATCAGTCACAAGGTTTGATTGTGTGCCCCAGTTTAAACTACAATGGTTCTCCATAATTGCCTTATTAAACCATGATATCATATGAATTGTACACAAACTTTTGATATCACTTGTGGTGTCAAAACCTATATATGCTCAACAACTATTTTTAGTTGACCATGTTTTCATCATGTTTCAGGTACTAGTGTATGAGATCATATGCAAGATACAACATATAGGGTTGGACTTAGTGAACAAAGAATTTGAACATGTTGATGTATTTGATCTTGGTTATTGATTAAACTATTGTAATGAAATCTTGATGTAATTAATATATGAAACTTTAGTTGATCATGAGCATATGAAAAGTCTACACATCCGCGTTGCCGTATTCCGCCGTCGGTTGGGGTGTGACAGATTAGTATTAGAGCCATGGTTATAGGGAATTAGGTTATTAGAAACCAATGACCTAGTCTATAACCTTAGGACACCCTTGTGTGATTACTCTACATGTTATCCTAGGTACTACATTGCATGATGCAATACATGAGATTTTATGTGCTACGCTACTTGATAATCACATGCTTATAAAATTTCTATTTATGTAATACCTTGCTTGCCACACTACTTGATTACATGCTACCTATTTGACTCCACTAAATGTCATCATAAGCTTTACTACACACTTATTCATATCTAAGGCTCCCTCATCCTTACCCACTAAGAATTATGCCACCATCATCATTTATGAACAAAATTCAAATTCTTGAATCTAAATACCCACTAATAAGAATCATAGGACCCCACTTACTCTCAAAAAAGAAGAAACCTACTGGAGTAGAGCAACCTCACCCTTGGACCATAAAGCCCAGTCCATAATTATTCTCATCATGACCATGAGCCCAAATAATAGTGTTAATAGTACATGATGGCTGGAAGAGTGGGTGTATGCCCATAAGAGATTCTGACTAAGGAAAGACTGGGTACTTAAGTGTGTCCCTTGTGACCCACCCCTCTTTCCTGGAAACTCTCTTCGTGGGTACACTACATATAGGCCAAGTGTTACTCCTAACATACTATTGTGAAAACTCGGTGATATGACTAGTCAAACTCTAAACTCATAAGAACCTCTTTACTTAACATTTAGTATCTATTTTTCACTTACAATCTTTTTCTTTTCCTGCTAGACATGGACTCCTACCCTCCTCCCTCCCCGTTATACTATCCCGAGACAGAGTCTGAGCCAGATGATGACATCGGATCACCATCACCAGACCATCAGTCACCGACACCTTCAGCTGCTAGATCAATGTTTAACATAAGGGCAGATTGGATTAGGAGCACCGGTCTGAGACTCCGAGCATCTGAACCACCCCCCATCAAGAAATCCTTATCAAGCACCTCATCGACACAACCAGCTACCATCCCCACTGAGAGACCCTTACTTAGCACCCTACCCATACCATCCAAACCCAGGAGCCAGGCAGACTATGGAAACCACCAGTGCTATAGGAATTCTCCTTCCTGGTGGATAACTATACGAGTAACCATAACGATGTTCATCTTGGTGCTCATCTGCTTCCTGGTGGATAGCTACCTGAGGCGTTAGCCAGATTTTCTATTCTTGTCTTTAAATTCTAGTTTTAAACCGCTACTTTATGTTAGGAATAAATATTTGACATTTCATCATTCAAAGTTAAGTTTTATATTACACTTCGATACCATTGCTCGTTGATTTGATATTGCTAGTATGAAATACATCCGTCATATTTTCATCAAACGTCATCCGTTAAAATTCTGAAAGCTAGTCAAAGTTTTAAATTCTGTTAATTAGTAGAGGACATGTGCAAACTGGAGAGGTGACACATGTACTCTAGATATCTTTTCTAGGAAAACATTTCATATAAATCCAAATCAACCGAAGGATCTGTATGCTTTCCCAGGAATTCCTAGGGTGAGTGTTTACCTATAGAATAAAGCATGTTTCTTGAAAATATACGAATTTGAATCACTTGATTTGTCAAAGTATTTATTTGGTTATGCTATCAAATGGAATTCAATCTAAACACAATCCTCTTATTTATTGCAAATTAGTACACATACCCAAATTTTTTTTTTGTAAACTAATTATTTAATTTAATTTAATTAACATAGTAATTTTGTTCAAACGAAACATTTATCAAATCCTTGGTTTATAGATATTATCTAGAATATAAATCATTTATAAACCCCTTTACCGTGTAAAGAAACTTAATACCCATCTTGTACAATTTATTTCGTAAAAACATTAACAAATATTTCATTCGTTAATCAATAATTAACTATGACTTGATAAATTATTGTGACTTTTATCTCGTTAAGATAGTTAATATTTAAATCCCGGCTTAAATACCTACATGAACGCCGAGCAACACGCTCGTCCACGAAACTCGATCACCTACAAAATTCGATAGTTTACGTTACTCATGCGATTCAACTATTTACATATGAACGTTCACAATATACATGAAACTCGATTGATCACATTGTACATAAAACCTGGTTGATACTAGATTGTTCACATTATACATGAGACTTAGTTGTTTACAACATACGTGATACTAGCTTTTTTACATTATACGTGAAACTTGGGTGATTACATGATACACGAAACTAAATTGTTTACATTGCTGCAATCACGTTATACACAAGGCATGATTATTCACCTTATTCGTGAAAGTGGAAATCTATAAAACTTTAAACTACTCGGGGTTTGACGTATTCTTGTTCAAACACGAGGAAACTATGGAACTTTATGTTGTGCCACATTGTTACTCTTTAGTCTTCTGATTGACTTTACTATCTAGGGGCATAGTTATTTATTAGCAACTCAAACATGGAAACAATAGTCATGAACTAAGTGCTTTGTGTCCTCTCTTGACCCACACCAAATGGGATGATCTATACGGACCGTACGAAGATTTGAGTAATTACGGGTGCACACGTAATTATAAAAGTCAGTGCATGAAAAACATAGTGAATTCTTTCATGTGTTATGACGTAAAACCTATCGTAATACATAATAACGAAACTGATGCGATATGATAAAGGCATGGTGCATACGTCTGTGACAACCATGAATTTAGAGATAAAGTTCTCGCAAATTAATTCACCATAAACGGGCTCGGCCCATTGGCGGTCCCCAAAATATTTCTCATTAATAAATTATAATGAATTAAATATTCGAGAGATATTTTCTAATAATTATAAAATTTTATGAACGACAAATATTTATCAGGAACAAGAACATACGACGATGTTTCGGGTATAACACGCAAAACTGGTGGGAGGTCTACCCACTAAAAAAATCTCATATATATATATACTATTCTTTTCTTTTTCTTCATTTTTCAACAACAAACACACACATGTGTGTGTTTCTATAGAGAGAATCGAGAGGAAGAAGGGGAAGGGAGGAAGCCGGTCAGCCTCCGGCGGCCCCCCATCCTGCAGTAGACGATAGAACCCCGCAACACACGGCGGTGAACGACAACGGCTTACGACGACACACGGCGGGGGAGCATGGCGGCGCACGGGTTCCCGTGAGTGGCGGCAAGGGCACCACCTCATCTGAAAGATCTTGACGTCCTGAGTTCGATGGTGGTGGTGGTTTGCACTAGATCGCGACGGTGGTGGAGATTCCGGCCAAAAACACTTTTTCCAGCGACCTAAAAAATTAGGGCTTTTGCTAGAAAAGAGTTCCTAAAAGTCCAATCTACGCATACGAAGAAGTTTGGGTCGAAAAAGTGAAGTTTTCTGGCAAAAATCACTAAATCTTGCCACTGCCCGGTTTTCCGGTGATGGAGCCGGCGGTGAAGACTGGTGGATCTGGCGGAGCCCGACGAGATGGTTCCATGGCCGCTTGAATCAACTCAATTGGAGTTCGTATGACCATGTTATGAGCAAAACCAGTTTTCTTCTCGCATCGTGCTTAGCTTTTCATACAAAACCACTTAGAACGGCTTGTACGCTAAGGTATGACCCGAAACACTTATAGATCTATTGTTGAGTAGTAGCACGTGACCTAAAAAAATTGTTGGGGACTTCTTTTGAGAACGTTTTTTGAACACGTTAAAATGTGTTATAATTATATAAATTTTTTTTTATATATTTATCAAGTAATTGGTGAATTTAAGTATGGTTTAAGTATTAGGATCTAAAGTGCGGTTTATTGGATTGTTGGTGTAATTTAATGTTGGAATTGGACAATTGGATATTTTCGGGTTTAGCCAAAAACAAACGGGACTCTGCCCGATTTTCGTTAAAAATAAAGAGTTTTGTTTCTACAACTTAGATGTCCTCAACATGGTTTGGATTAGATTTGAAACCTTAATGTTAGGGCACGATCCTATTTATATTGTTGTTGATATTGATAACACTTGTTTGAACAATATGAACCGTTTAGGAATGTTGCACCCACATATTGTCAACTGAGTTTGTGATATTATTAGCTGGACTTGAGGTGGGGTCACGGCCCCCTTTTAGCATTTTAATATTTTGTAAACATCGGGCGAGAAACATACTTACTCAACATATTTGCTTAAATATTTGAAAGCATGAAAAAAATAAATGTTTGATACATTTGAGAAAACATGGAACACACTTACAGATATTTTTATATGATAACAAGAAAATAAGACACGACCATTATGTTTGCATGAGGGACCAATTAAAGAGCTCATAAAGTCCCCTGAACATCACCAACATTATAACCATTAACTGTATAGCTTGGGATTCTATGAATAGTACTATTGGGGTGACGCCCCCGGTCATGGTTAGCCGCGCTAACCGATGACTTGGAGGGCCGAATGGCCGCATATTATCTTAACACTTACTGGCGGGGAGCGAGGGAGGGGAATTCACTGATCATGGTTTGGTTATGACTCATGTATAAACATATTATTTGTAAGGCTAGCTAGCTTAGGAATAGTCAAACATTACTTGTTTTGTTTATCATATACATTGAATCGTTTTCGTGCAGATGGATCTGCCAATCTTTTTAGTACAAATTGGTTTTGATTTCATTGGGAAAACTATTCGTTTTATGAACATGAGGTCATCAAATGTTTTCATTGGTCATCAAATGTTTTCATTGGGAAAACTACTCGTTTTATGACCATGAGGTCATCACATGTTTTCATTGGAAAACTACACATTTTATGACCATGAGGTCATCACTTGTTTTCATTGGGAAAACGACTCACTTTATAACTATGAGGTTATCACATGTTTTCGAGAAAAATGATTTTATATTATGCCATGTAAACGATATCAATATTTCCAAGGAAACCTACATTACACTTCAACAAACAAACCTGTGAACTCACCAACCTTTATGTTGACATTTTTAAGTATGTTTTTCAGGTAACACTTAGCTATGGCTCGGTTGGAATAGGCTAGCTATTTCGATTAATCCCTAGATGCCGAAGATGCATAATGGTCAAACCTCAAGTCTATTTTTGATCTAGAAGGATTTAGATCATTGTATTACTTTGTATTAGTAACTGTAAAAAGTACTCGTTACTTTAGAAATCTTTTCTTTAGTTTCCGCTATTGTGTAATGTTACCAATCGTTGCGACCCTTATTTATTTATTAAGTAAATAAATTTAGGGGTGTGACAGATTGGTATCAGAGCCAATGGTTTTAGCGAATTAGGTTTCCTTAGTGACACTTATGCTCTAACCAGACTCATTTAGGGACCAAGATTTCAAAGACCAGCATCACACTAAGAACACCCAACACCTGAGTATAGAAATTCCAACCGTTGTCGAACAACTTGGGTTGACCATTATTGTATGTAATTACACTAGCGTATTAATTAGTTATATTAATACTAAATACAATTATATGGCATATGTAATAAACACCTACAACATGACCCAACAGAGTATCACTGTTCGGATTATGAATCAAGGATGACGGGTACTCAGCACATTGTAACCCTAGAAGATCGAGTTACGAGTTAAACTTGGGCGACGATGGTAGTAATAACCAGTTACCGATCTTAGCATTGCAACAAGCTAAACCCGTACTTGAACCTATACTTACGCCACACCTACATCTACTCCAGCCATGGAGTTAGTTTTCTTTTCCAACATATGTCGTCTTCATTCGGTGTGGTATATATATACTCTCTTTCATGATTTGCTGGATTGGATGAAAAAAAATTTCGCCATGAGATATGGCAGACGGAACTACCGATTTGATGGGAATCTGAGGTGGAGGAGGAGGAGCAGGGCCAAACGGGAGAGAACTATAAGGGTCTGGAGATCAATACACTCATTTGGATCATGTGGATCCACACGTACATACAAACTTGGAGCGTGATTCGCTCGACACTGATTTGAGAATCTCTACCCTGTTATAGTGCCTGACTTCCACCACACACATCTTATTAATAAAGTACATCAGTTGTGTATCTCTACCATCCAGCAACATCCTAGCTCGGCAGATCTATGAGTATTGGTACACATAACTGAAAGTAATCCGATAAAACATATACACTGTACGCGAGAGTGTAATACGATGACACGATCTAATGAACATTTTATCTTCCTTTTTAGCTGAGAGCTTGTGATAGAGGAAACACTAGAGGGCCATGCAAAGTAAATTATTATTACGGGTGCACACGTAATCATAATTTGCAGCGCATAAGAAGTCTGGTGAGTCTTACTGTTCGAGCAAATGTTCATGATTAATCTGTATCCTTAATTCTGATTCCCATACATACGATTTTTGATCGAAATTAACGTAACCGTAGGGTTGAGCCAAAAGGCATTAAGTGATGTGACGAGATATCGCATGTGACATAGAAATGTACATCATCTCTTTCATCATTGAATCCTAATGGATACAAAACTCACCTCACAAATTCAGTTGCACGAAAACATTGACGGGAACTTTGAAGAGGTATATTCTTAGTTAATTTGACCCCGGTATTTGGACCGAATTTGGAAATTCCTTTTAAAGTACTGCTTTAACTTTTGAGATTGCGCTATAGGTTGTCTCTTTTCGATTTTGTTATTTATCAATCAATGCATGTGACCGGTCTTCGCTCTAGCATGAATCAGACCTTAACATTTATGATTCCCTAATTAGGTCTTCATGTAACATTCTCGCAGTTCTGAATGAACAAGAGAAAATTCAAATTGGATCTAACCAACTCCTTAGTGAATCTTGAGCAACGAAGATTTTCGCTCACCCTTTGTTACGTGCTAATTCATATCATTTGAGATTTTACTTTCCATGAAAACCCCATGATGACCCTTACAACGATCATCAGTTTTAGTAATTCCATAACTATTATCAGAGAACACGACATGACACTTACAAAAATTTACATCGGATGTGCTATGCACTAACTCCTGTAATGGGATGAAAATTTATTCTGACTCACTTACAGGGGACACCTATAGGGTATTGTGGAAACCCGACTTGAGACTAGTGGATAATATTACATCCTTTTATGCTTGAATTTTCCCAGGAATCATTTGATTGGCTGAGTCTCTAATTTCAGCCTACAAGGGAGACACGCTCACATCTCTTACTCCCAGCCTCCTATAGTTTAAAAGCTCGAGAGCATCTATTGTTAGGAATTGACTTCTTAACACATGCTCAGGAAAATACAAAACTTCGACATTTAACACTCATTACCTCTATTTTATAGCTTAAGTCATTGTGCTAAGGACTTTAACGCTATGACAATTATGAGTGAAATACGTAATGGTAAGCCATAACATGGCCATCCAAATGCCTAAGAAGTACATACGTATAGTAGTACCAGTAGTTGGCAAATTCTGAGAAACTCCTAATCCTTTCCAACCAACTTTAGTGGGAAATTAAGGACCAAGTTGACAACTTTATCATTTGAAAGATGCGTCCTACAATCATAGGGATGCAATCTTAAAGATCTATAGTCGTGATCTACGTCTGTTAACCATTCTAAGTTGTATGCTATCAGGAAAGTGAACAAAGGACGAATCGTATCTGACCTTGCTCTTTGGAGGTCTACATATATACATATCTTTCGACTTCTCGACTTTCCTTCAAATTTTATATTCACTTTTCTCCAAGAACTCATGGTATGCCTGTGTGTTATCCCTGAGGTACCTAAGGACGTGGCGTCCTCACATTCGACAAATCCTTGGAAATTATATGTAATTTTGGTATTACGGGGTCAAGCCCTAGACCAGATTGAAAACGATATCATATCACAGTCTACTAACTAAATGGGTTAGCAAACCGATGGTCTATTTCAGGGAATGCCAATTCTATGAAACCATTCCCACAGTCTCACTGTTTACTTCTTCACCTAAACGAACTAAGGATAACCCGGACGAATAAGACTTATATGCCTCTTGGACGCGATAGTCAAGTCATAAATCTACAATTCATGACAATACGACCTAAATGCTAGTCTATAGTGGGATGGTAGTACAAGTAATGGGTAAAGTGGTGATTAAACTCAATTTTCGCCAATGAGAGCCCACAGGCTATCCTGAAATCTTAAATCCATTATGGCCCATGTTAATGGAAGTTTTATACGACACGAAACCTAAAATGAGACTAAATTTTTAATCCCATAAAATACTTTCGAAAAGTACAAAAGGGACAAACATAAAGTTCATTTCTACATCCAATCATTGTTAACCAGTTACAACAAACTGATGGTAATGGAACTACGTCACTAACTCTCAGAACTGGTTAAATACCCGTTCTAACTTTCCTTGAATCCCATTAAGATTTGCTTATCTTTGGTATATGTCGAGCCAGGTCAACTATGCTATTCTCAATTATTCTGACACCTCTTTCTTCTTCAACTAGACTCACCCTCATATATAGATGGACCTTGGAAATCCTAGCGATTCAATGATACTGTATGAATAATTGTTGAGTGTGTGAGGAGCTTTTATATTTCATACCAATCAAAGAATCATACGTTTTATGCTCCAATTATTTGTTCTTTTTCACTTTTATACATGTTTGTTTGTGTATGTGATTCCCGCACCCGTCCCTACCCATTTCTGATTCGAGAGTGATACCGGATACAGAGATTCCGCCTCTTGATTTGGGATGTTTGAAGGATTTCTCCATAGATTTGTGTTCTCAGGTCTATTCAGGACCTACAATGAGAGAAAACCCGTGTATTAATAAACAATATGTGCCCCCATACTTTCAAAAATCCATGTGTATGAATGCATTTTCATCATTTGTTACCAAGGATAATGATCATACAATTCCATACTGATGAGAATGATCACATAAAAAATTCTTCGACATCAAAACCATGAATATTTACTTTGGTGTGAGAGTTGTTTACTCGAACAACTTATGACAAAGTTCCAATTTACTTTGATTTCAAGACTTTTCTTGACTTGACTTTCACTAAGTATATCTCTAGTATTAAGCATTATGTATGTGATCTTTTGTATGGACAATTTACCACATACGATTGCATCAATGGTAACTAATTCATCAAGTAGTACCAATTCTATTTTTTTATATAATCTATTGTGAGATTACGAATCATTGGTCCATTACCGACACTTTGTTTTGCTAAATTGATTCAATTTTTGTTTAAACTCACTTTACTGTAATCTTCGATGGGATTGGGTAATTTGACACTTCACAAATTATCTCTACAGAGATTCTTGTACAATTTTTGCTTCTCGACCCTTTATTTTATAGCACAAGTTGTGTATATCTATTTTGTATCCTGAGATATACTAACGGTATACTTACCCCATGAAGTTTAACAATTGGACTACTAATTATTCAGTCATTTGGGGAAATGACTTGTTAACATTTATTATATATTACAATTTAGTCCAAGAAGTGTAAACCTCATTCCTTTGATATTTCGATCATCAAATATTTTTGGAACCAACTCCTCCAGTCATGAGGTATATGCACTCCAACCACACCATACCACTATATGATATAATGGTATTCCAATTTTTGGTGATTAACTTTTCTTGTCAACAATGATTGGTTACAACATCATTTCATTTGGCACTCTTTAGCTATTGGTGTCTGGTGTATTCATGTGACACTTAGAATTTGGCTTGCGTATGAATTGATCTTCTATACACATTCTTCTTAGACTACCCTCTCACCTGAGTTGGGTAATGTTAAAATAAATAATGCATATGTGTTTTATGAATAAAGCTCTCATCCAGAGTGCTTGAACCCTAATCCAAACACAACTCCATGTATTGGAAATAGCACACGCTTTATGAACTAATGTACATGGCATGTTCACCTGTATATAGTTATTACAAACTATGTGTATGAAACACGTATCATAGTAACTAGCTTAAATCACATTAGTGATTGAAACTATTCTTTATCGGATTCTCAATCGTCTTGTAATGGTGTCATCTTACAAACAAGATTGCCATTAGGATGATACTTCTGTGTGCTTTTGATGCTTTGTTTGTTCATGATCTGTTGTATTGGTTATCGTTGCAATATGTTATAATCCTAACAGGTCATAGTAGCTTAGCCTACTAACTCTTTGAACTTGATATAGCATTTCTCCTGTTAAACTATTCTAGTTACTATATATGATAGTACATTCTTTTACTTATAAAGGAGTATTGAATCACTAGAATCCAACATTATGATATCATTCTAAAATTGTAATCAGAATTGTATACTCGTGTGTGTATATATATATATCTTGTGATGGGATACTTAATCTCCTAATCAACATAAGCAGTATGCTGTTCTACATTGTATTGAACAATGTATCCCTTTTGATTGAATCTTCGAATCAATTGACTATTGATTGTTTTGAAGAAGAAAAAAATTGAGACATTTCTCTCAGATGTTATTCAATTAACTTTTGAGACTTGTTTTCCAATTCCTCAACTAGAATTTCGAGGACGAAATTCCTTTAACAGGAGGAGAATGTGACAACCCTGAATTTAGAGACAAAGTTCTCGCAAATTAATTCACCATAAACGGGCTCGGCCCATTGGCGGCCCCCCAAATATTTCTCATTAATAAATTATAATGAATTAAATATTCAAGAGATATTTTCTAATAATTATAAATATTTATGAACGACAAATATTTATCGGGAACAAGAAGATACGACGATGTTTTGGGTATAACATGCAAAACTGGTGGGAGGCCTACCCACTAAAAAAATCTCATATATATATACATACTATTCTTTTCTTTTTCTTCATTTTGCAACAACAAACACACACACATGTGTGTGTTTGTAGAGAGAGAATCGAGAGGAAGAAGGATAAGGGAGGAGCCCGGTCAGCCTCCGGCGGCCCCCCATCTTCCAGTAGACGGCGGAACCTCGCAACACACAGCAGTGAGCGAGAACGGCTTGCGATGGCACACGGCGGTAGAGCATCACGGGGCACGGGTTCCGACGAGTGGCGGCAAGTGCACCACCTCATCTGATAGATCTCGACGTCCTGAGTCCGATGGTGGTGGTGGTTTGCACTAGATCGCGAAGGTAGTTGAGATTTCGGCCAAAAACACTTTTTCTGGCGACTTCAACAATTAGGGCTTTTGCTTGAAAAGAGTTTCTAAAAGTCCGATCTACGCATACGAAGAAGTTTGGGTCGAAAAAGTGAAGTTTTTCGGCAAAAATCACTAAACCCGGCTACTGCCCGGTTTTCCGGCGACGGAGCCGGCGACGATGTTTAGTGGATCTGGTGGAGCCCGATGAGATGGTTCAATGGCCGCTTGAATTACCTCAATCAGAATTCGTATGACCAAGTTATGAGCAAAACAAGTTTTCTTATCGCGTCATGCTCAGCTTTTCGTACAAAACCGCTTAGAACGGCTTGTACGCTAAGGTATGACCTAAAAAAATTGTCGGGGACGTCTTTTGAGAACGTTTTTGGGACACGTTAAAATGTGTTATAATTATATAATTTTTTATGTAGTTATCAAATAATTGGCGAATTTAAGTATTAGAATCTAAAGTGCGGTTTATTGGATTATTGGTGTAATTTAATGTTGGAATTGGACAATTAGATATTGTCGGGTTTAGCCAAAAACAAACGGAACTCTGCCCGATTTTCATTAAAAATAAAGAGTTTTGTTTCTACAACTTAGATGTCCTCAACATGGTTTGGGTTAGATTTGAAACCTTAATGTTAGGGCACGATCCTATTTATATTGTAGTTGATATTGACAACACTTGTTTGAACAATAGGAACCGTTTAGGAATGTTGCGCCCATATATTGTCAACTGAGTTTGTGATATTATTAGCTGGACTTGAGGTGAGTTCACGGCCCACTTTTAGCTTTTTAATATTTTGTAAACATCGGGGGAGAAACATACTTACTCAACATATTTGCTTAAATATTTGAAAGCATGAAAAAAATAAATGTTTGATACATTTGAGGAACACACTTACATATATTTTTATATGATAACAAGAAAACAAGACACGACCATTATTTTTGCATGAGGGAACAATTAAAGAGCTCGTAAATTCCCCTGAACATCACCAACATTATACCCATTAACTTTATAGCCTGTGATTCTATGAATAGTACTATTGGGGGTGACACCCCCGGTCATGGTTAGTCGCGCTAACCGACGACTTGGAGGGTTGAATGGCCTCATATTATCTTAGCACATACTCGCGGGGAGCGAGGGAGGGGCATTCACCGATCATGGTTTGGTTATGGCTCATGTATGAACATATTATTTGTAAGGCTAGCTAGCTTCTGAATAGGTCAAACATTACTTATTTTGTTTATCTATACATTGAATCGTTTTCGTGCAGATGGATCTGCCAATCTTTTTAGTGCAAATTGGTTTTGTTTTCATTAGGAAAACTATTCGTTTTATGACCATGAGGTCATCACATGTTTTCATTGGGAAAACTACTCGTTTTATAACCATGAGGTAATCACATGTTTTCATTGGAAAACTACTCGTTTTATGAGCATGAGGTCATCACTTGTTTTCATTAGGAAAACGACTCACTTTATGACTACGAGGTCATCACATGTTTTCGATGAAAATGGTTTTATATTATACCATGTATACGATATCAATGTTTCCAAGGAAACCACTTTACACTGCAACAAACAAACTTGTGAACTCACCAACCTTTGTTTTGTCATTTTCAAGTATGTTTTTCAGGTAACACTTAGCTATGGCTCGGTTGGAATAGGCTAGCAATTTGGATTAATCCCTAGATGCCGAAGATGCATAATGGTTAAACCTCAAGTATATTTTTGATCTAGAAGGATTTAGATCATTGTATTACTTGGTATTAGTAACTGTAAAAAGTACTCATTACTTTAGAAATCTTTTCTTTAGTTTTCGTTGTTGTGTAATGTTACCAATAATTGTGACCCTTATTTATTTATTAAGTAAATAAATTTGGGGGTGTGACAACGCCGCTGGTACTTCCTATATATAAGTGTTCCTATCATATTGTCACGTAAAGTTTTATATTATTTTGATCTTAACCAGTGTTTATGAAACCTTTACTCAGTAATATTTCTTGAACATATTAGCGTACATCCTAAACAAATCTTGATCATCAAATTCTCATTGTTCTCGTTTCAGGTATTGTTCTTTGAAAATTTCCTCCTTAACCCTCTTCAAACTAACTTGACTATTACCATACATTCCTGACTTTGGGTATCAGGCTTAAATTTTTTTATTGATCGTACCCCTCAATCCAATTTTCAAAGTTCATTGAGAATCCAAACGCGACCCTGAGTTTACTTGGGAATGTGAGAATCAAATGAAGCTCATGTACCCACCAATCTTTCCTGATTCAGTAACTTCAACTACTTGAATTTCGAGACGAAATTCCCTCAACTAGGTGATACTGTAACATCTAGGGTTTTTCTGATATAATTTCAATTTCATTTTCATGGTGTTATATTGATTACAAGTTGTGCATTCGTATTTCAGCATCACTATGGGCATACATAAAATAGTATATCTATATGTAGACATATTTATTTCATTAAATTAAGAATTTAATGTAGATAATGATGCATACATATATATAAACTTGATTAAGTATGAAAACATGACCAATACACCTAAAATAGTTGTTTAATCCCCACTCTTTAAACATATAAATATATGTACACATATGAATCATTTCAATTATATATATATATATATATATATATATATATATATATATATATATATATATATATATACACACACACACACCTATACACTCTATAAACCTATATATATTATTAGTTGCACATATAAAGAATAAGTTTAAATTTTAAAAATATATATATTTGACAATTTTGTAAAACATTTCAAAACTTATAGTTTTATAGATTTTATAAGAAACAAAACAAAATTTATTTTATAAACACAAAAAAACAAGTTAGTTTGAAACCCCCCCCCCCCCTTTTAACCCAATGAACCATTTTAAATGCATTGATCCCTCAATTTGAACCTCCCTATTGAGTCTTGAACCCCCAAACCTGTAAATTGACTTTAGAAAGTCAACAAGAACAAAACTACCATCAAATTCAATCCCAAACTCCTTAAATTCGAGTATTAAACTGTAATTAATCATTGGCAAACCTCCATACGACTGTTATAACACTCGACATTAAGCCAGCTACCTCAGAAATCAATGGAATTGAATCCAAACGGCTCAAAACCGTCCCTAATCAAGCCTCACATCAATTTGAGAATTAAACGTGGTTTTGGCCTATAAAAACTGATCCCACACCTACATAACACTCACCCAAAACTTCCTAATCACTTGATAGCATCGTATTCCCTCTCCAGAACTCCGACGAACACGCGAATCGCCGACCTCGGCCTTGTAGTCGGTTCTACCTTAATCCACAACCATTTCAGGAAAAATCGGTGCCCGTAGCTTCGTTTTGTTACAGGGAATAAAAGCCCCATGTTTTCGGGGGCGATTGGGTGCTCAGTAGGGATTATTGGATGGCTAGGGATTGGGTTACGGTTTGGGGAAGATGACGAGTGAGGTTCTGTGTTAAAAGAGTTACGAGTGAGGTTCTGTGTTAAAAGATGACGAGTTACGCCATGGATCAACCGGTTAAGTCACTCTCTCCCTTCAGAAAAGGTCGCGGGTTCGAGCCTAGCCCCGCACCTTTTCGTTTTGCGCGTGATTTTGCCCTTAAACCCGGTTCCCCCTCAAACACGGGTTAAAATTTAAAACCTCTAACCCTTATAACACTAGACATTCCTGGTTTAGTGGTCGCGCGATATGGCTTTCCCCTAGGCGACCCGGGTTCGAGTCCCGTGGTCTAAAATCTTTTTAAATCATTTTTAAAACAAAATTTTAATCTCATTTTTCCAATAAAAACTATTTTATAAAAACTCCCAAGGCTCGAAAATATTTTTATTAACCAAATTCTTAACCTAACAATTTTAAATAATTATTTAATCATTTTAGAGAGATAAAAACCAATAAATTTTAATAAAGACTTATATAATTAATTGATTTAAAAACCCTATGAGTTATTTTATTAATACCCAATTATTTAGAACAACTTATGACTCTCTATCATTTATTTATTTTAATAAAGAATTAATTTAACTATTAAAACAATTAACCCAATTATTTATATATTCAAGTAAAAATTAGTAAAAGCCTTATATATTTAATTTTAAACAAGTTAATTATTCATAGTACACATATATATTCATCTCTCCTTAATAAAAACTTAATATTTATAACAGTAATTGCACAACCTTCAACCTAGCCCAATATTCTTATTACTTCAGTCTTTTGAACATGTCATTGATACATATATATATATATATATATATATATATATATATATATACATATATTCAAACAAAGGTTAACCTTGTGGTTAGCTAAACAACTTGTACATCTACCCATAGTTGTGCATTCAAGCTACAAATCCAAGTGAGTTTACATAACCTCTTTTTCACTTTTACATTCTTTGGTATGAAAAATGATTACGTACAAACTATTTGCAATAATTACAATTCAAACATTATGATCATGTATGTAATTTATGCCTTATGCTTGAAAACTATTTGTGCAAACAAGATTTACTTAATTTTTGTGCATAGTTCAAATGCAGTCATTAACTCAGTACAAGCCGACGGTATACAATGATAGATCTGTTGAGTCTGACCAACCCACCCTGTTAGGTTGATTGTTGCCGAAAACACTTAAGGATAACTGTTGTGTTAGGCCTATCAATTAAGGATAATGGTTGTGTTATGCCTATCATTTAAGGATTACTGTTGTGTTATGCCTATCAGTCACAAGGTTTGATTGTGCGCCCCAGTTTAAACTATAATGGTTCTCCATAATTGCCTTATTAAACTATGATATCATATGAATTGTACACAAACTTTTGATATCACTTGTGTTGTCAAAACCTATGTATGTTCACCAACTATTTTTAATTGACCCTGTTTTCATCATGTTTCAGGTACTAGTGTATGAGATCATATGCAAGATACTACATATAGGGTTGGACTTAGTGAACAAATAATTTGAACATGTCGATGTATTTGATCTTGGTTATTGATTGAACTATTGTAATGAAATCTTTATGTAATTAATATATGAAACTTTAGTTGATCATGAGCTTATGAACAGTCTACACGTCCGCCCCGATGTATTCCGCCGTCAGTTGGGGTGTGACACAAAGATCCTAAGAAACCTAGGGAAACCTCCTTTTAGAGCCTTTACACCTAGACACCTAACACCAAAGACTAACTGACTATTTCTCACCTTTTAGCTATCGAGATAGGAAGAACACTCAGTGTAACACCTGCCACAAAAATGTCAAAGAAATGTCAAGGTTAAGAACTTAAAGGACCACTCAGGGTAACGGTCCACTAGCCGCAAAACTTCAAAATCTTGTTCTAGAGAAGCATTAAGACGTTCCCAACTATCCCGGTTCGATTCCCACTCGTCTTAGCACCGGGTTTAAAAGGAAACGCTTGTAGAAGTATCGGAACGCTAGAGAAATCAAGGTTAAGAAGTTGATTCTATAATTTCCAAAATAGAGGCTCATTTCTATTATCAAGGTGAATACTTTCTCTCTTTCTAAAATTGTGTAAAACCTTTACGTTTACAAAAATGGCCAAATAAAGGTTAAGGGAATAATGTTCAATGTTCTTTTACGTACAAAGCATTCGGGCCATAGGTATACGTAAAACTTGCAAGGGATACACGGGTCTCAGGTGAGAGTCCCGGATTACGACCAGCGCTTATCTTATAACAAATTTGGAGGCATAGATCTGTCCGTTGTTATAAGACATGACACCAGTGTATACAGTGGTGCATACATTCAGGACATGGGCCTTCTGAATGTGTAGATTGAACAAAAGTTATGATTATGAAATTAATAATTTTTTGTGCCAAATGATTTTATTGTCAACATAATTGTATTCACCGGCGTTCGTGCTGACGTTTCATTTCAAAATATTTTTAGGAAATGAATAAAAGGAAAAGGGAATACGGGCAGACATAAGATATGAACCAGGAATGAATGTTGAGAAAGGATGAGTTGCACGCTGGATTTTCAGGCCTCGTGCATAGGAACTCCTAAAAGATGAAAAAGGAGATAGGACCAAGGGACTGAACAATCTTGGATAGTACTATTTCCAGTGGCTTGAAACTTGTCCATAAGAGACAAGAAATGTATTTGATTTCAAACTCTGTGTTGTAATCAAATGAGAAAGGGTATTTAAATCCCTATGTTTAAAAAATAAATGTGTTACTTTTGTTTTCCAACAGGGTCTTGATATTTACAAATACAACCCTCGATGTTGATACAAATAATGACCGATCCTTGTGAAAAGACTTGATCACACACATCCAGGGGGGTGCCTGAGGCGAGGTGTAATGAACCAATTTTCAGGTTTGTCCTATAATATATTATCTATATTAAAGGGGGTGTTCATAAATTAAAATAAAGTTGAAGGGTACTTCATAAGTGCTGGAATCAACTAGTTTTGGAAGAGGGAGTTAAAATGGCAAGTGGAAGGATTGTTTTTGTAATTAGCTAAAAGTTGATTTTGGGTGGAGACTAAAAATGGCGACACACATTTGTTTATGTGTGGGTGGTTTGTAAATGAGTAGAGAGCAAGAGGAGGATAACCAAAATCACGAAATTGATTATTTGCATGTGGAACTTGGATGATTTGGAGTGTTCATCCTCTTCAAGAGTGTTAGTAAGTTTCATCTTCCTCATCTCAATCACCATCTATGGTGTTCTAGAGCAAAAACACCCAATTGAGTCAATTGGTGTTGTGATTTGGGTTTAGTGTCGTTTATAAACCTTAATCTAGTATTATTAATGTTGGAGAATCATGTTTTACATGATTTTAACACCTAATTTGATGTTTGAAAAATTAGGGTTCTTGAGGTGAAAATTATGGGTTTTCAAACTCATGAAGTTAAATGATAATTTGGTGGTTGATATGTGTTTATGGTATTAATAAACACAATTTTTAGTAATAACACTCAATTTATTTGGTATTTAAGAAATTGGAAGTTTGGGTGAAATTGGGTGGAACCCAAACAGGTCAAAATGAGTGAATGTTTATGTAGGGAGGTTAAAACATGTTTAAGGTGTAATTAATCAAGTTTAGAATGAGTGTGATCCATAAGGTCTAGGGTGGGTGTTAGACCTCAATTGGAAATGGTGAATTGGTGGATTAGAAGTTTGACTAGAATGGGTCAAACTGGTCAATTGGGTTGAAAGGTGGTATTTGTGTGTTGGGGGTTTGATTAAGGTCATGTTAATCAAACTAAGCTAGGGTCTTGATCTTTAGATCATAATGGTGTGTTGGGTGCTAATTGGTGATCATTGGATTACTAATTGTAAATGGGTTGTATAGATGATCAAGGAGTAAGGAAGCTAGCTTGGAGGATCATCTTTGGCAAAGGTAAGTGCCTTGCACTTACTTAGTAGTAATAGGGCATAATAATAATACATAAGTAGATTATATGCGGTTAATATATGCTTATGTATTGGTGAATGTTGAATGGTGTTTAATCGTCATTTATGTCGAATAAATAGGCATATTGTGGTGTGGATATTAGTGTATTGACTTGTGTGGTAATAGTCAAACTTATATGCATAATGTTGTTGAAATTGGTGTAGTTGACTATGTGGTTAATAGTCATACTAAAATGTTGAACGTGGTAGATTGATGTAGTTGACTTATGTGATTACTAGTCAAACTAAATGTGGTAAATTGGTGTAATATGACTTATAAGGTAAGAGTCAAAGTAGCATGCATATTTTGGTTTGGATATTGGTGTATTGACTTGTGTGGTAATAGTCAAACTTGTATGCATAATGTTGTTGAAATTGGTGTAGTTGACTATGCGGTTAATAGTCATACTAAAATGTTGAATGTGGTAGATTAATGTAGTTGACTTATGTGATTACTAGTCAAACTAAATGTGGTAAATTTGTGTAATTGACTTATGTGATTACTAGTCAAACTAAATGTGGTAAATTGTAGTAATTGACTTATGTGGTATATAAGTCAAAGCATTGTGGAATAATGGTGAATTGGTGTAAATTGACTTAATATGATATAAGTCAAACCATTGTGGAATAATGATGAAATTGGTGTAAATTGACTTATGTGGTATATAAGTCAAACCATTGTGGAATAATGGTGAATTGTCGTAAAATTGACTTAATGTGGTATATAAGTCAAACCGTTGTGGAATAATGGTGAAATTGATGTAAATTGACTTATGTGGTATATAAGTCAAACCATTATGGAATAATGGTGAATTGTCATAAAATTGACTTAATGTGGTATAAAGTCAAACCATTGTGGAATAACATGTGAATTAGTGTTATTTGACTCTATGTGGTAAAGGGTCAATCTAATATGTGGTAATGGTGCAGTTTGACTTAATGTGGTAGGTCCTTTATGGTGTCTTAATTACATGTCTAAAGTCGCTTTCTACACAAAAGTGCAAAAAGACGGGTGGTCTTGGAATTAAATGCTCCATGGGTGAAAAAGAGAGGTGGTTCTCGTGTTTAAAACTAACAAATTAATGTCAGTAGATGTGGTAGGACTTGTATGGTGTCTTAAATACATGTCTATAGTTGTTTACTTGCATAAAGATGCAAATGGGTCGGTCGGTGGGTTGGAAAAGGCTGAAAATTTGCAAATCAATTTGGCTGAATTTGGACGGGAATAATTTACGGTGGGCTGGAGTAATTTACGCCGCCTCGGAGTATTTTACGCCCAAAGTAGCCTGTTTACGGCCATATTTACGCCCAAAGTAGAAATTTGACGTTTGGGGCCAATTGTTGTTGTAAGAGCTCGGGGGCTCATTTGGGGGTTGTATATCATTACTAATGGTGAATTGTGGGTGTTTCCTTGTAGGTAAAGCTCCAGTGAGGTCTCGGGTCTCTCTTCACGTGGATTTAGTTTCTCATATTAAAGTCGGGTGATGTTTGCTACACTTCTCGTGGTGGGGTTTTACAAACTTGTTAGTCGTTAATTAACTTGTGGATTGTTAAAATAAGTTTAACTTCTTTTCTTTTAGGAATTAGGAGTCTTAAACTTGTGTTTGTTAAAATTAATGTTATGGTTGTCGTTAATGTTGTAATTAGGATCGCTTCCACGTCGTTTTAAAAAGTTTAAACCGGTTTGAATTTTTAGGTGTTACACGGGGTGTGACAGGTTGGTTTCAGAGCCACAGGTTTTAGTGAATTAGATACTGGGATCTAGTGTCTAAGCTTTAACCATGACTTTATTTTATGCCTCAAGATTAAGATAAGAAAACAAGGTAACCTTCTGACAGGTATCTAGTTATCTGGCAAACGGAATGTTCTGTCTAAGGAAAGAGTGGTGTATAAATCTCTCATAGACCCGTCATTCTTTCCTGCAAAAATCTCTATTGGAGGTACTGCTCTGGGAAGATAACCATCATTGTAGAACTTTAGTTAAGATAAGGATACTGGCCTTCGTATCTAATTCTTGACCAAAAGAATGAGAATCTCCTGAATATCATCCCTTAGGTTCACAAATGAATCCCATTTCTTCGCCCTACTACAGCAATGATCCATTTACTAACATACCCGATAGCGTTACTCCTGAATACCATCCCCAATCATACGATACATCAAACTAATGGATGGAAGCTGGATCTGTTTTCAGCAATTGGAATAATGAAGTCCCATTACAGCAAGGAAATGATGAGGCTGAGTCTAGTCAAGCCCATCAGAACATGTCGACCGAAGAAGAATCTTATCATAATAATTATGTATCTGAACAATCCGAAACTCCAGTTTTGTACGATCCTTATATGTTTCCTGAACCAGTCTATCATGGTCCTTTTGAAACCTGTTTTCAAGCTCCTCCAGAATACCAAAATGCTTATAACGATATTATGGTTGGACTCCGTGAGCCTCCACCAAAATATGATTATGAGGAAAGTATGCCTTCTTCCCCTATTGAGTGCCTAGATCGTTCGTTGTGCCAAACGGACAAAGTGACACGGGAGAAAATCATGGATAAAGCAAGAACCAAATTCCGTGGACAACAAGTATACGAATACGGAGAGGATTTGATGACTCTTGGAAAAGAGCTAATGAAGGACTAGAATCGTATATTGTATTTTTACTTCCCTGTAATATATTATCTAATAAAATAATAAATCTCATTTTATTTTACTCTGTGTACAGCTATGGTTGGAAAAGGCAAAGGTCCTTGCTTTCTTCGTAAATTCTCTCCAGCTAATTATCACGAACGCAAAACAAATGAAACTGCTATAGAAAATAATGAGGAAATGAAAAGTTCAACTTTCAGGAGCCTCGGAGAAATAGGAAACCCTAGTGTTCCCTATATTCCTTTTATAAGTTTTCATTCTGCTCCTACTGCTAGAAGCTATAATATCACTCCAATCTAATGACATAATTTTCATGAGGGATATGTTGAAATGCCTTATGAAAATAAATATGATCCTGAAGAAGAAGAAGAACGAGCTGATTCTAATAAACTCTACGTTCCCTACTATGAGACTATTCCTTTCCCTGGTCGTCATATAAATGAGAATGTATCGGGAATTGAAAGAGAACAAATGTTGTTAAACCGAATAGCTGAGCGAGAACAAGAAAAAGCTGAAGTTGAAGTTCGGAATGCTTTGTTAGTCCAATCTCTTGAAAAGAAGAATTTTAGGAATCTTTAGAAACAATGATTTCTACATGTATTATCTTTTGTATATATTTTATTAATAAAAGTTCTGTTTTAATTCAAATTTTAATTCTTTTATAGCATGTCTAAACAAACTGGACATTCTTATAACACGAGAGAAAAAGAAAGCAAGCGGTGTTGGAAAACGCTGCCGAAATCCCTGATTCTCGTAAAGAACTTCAGAAACTGATTGCAGAAGGAATCAAGGATTCCCTTCCAATAATCTTTACCGAAATGGAAAAGAGACAGGCAGATAAACTATCTGTTCAGCCTTCAATTCCAAAACTGTCCATTCTCAACCTTTGACCCAACATACCCGAACTATCACTCAATCCAAACCCGTTACTCTCAAACCGGAGGGTTCTGCTACTCATCCAACCAGGAAGACTGAAAGGGAGGTGTATTACCATAACTCTTTCGAAGAGGAAGGGATGGGTAATAATTATGGTCATGTAGAGAAGAAGAGAAAGATAGTCGGCTGTACTTATAAAATGTTCCAAGACTGCAAACCTTACAATTTCCCTGGAAGAGAAGGATGAATAGCTACATTGAGGTGGATTGAAAAACGGAATCTGTGCTTGCTATAAGCAAGTGTGCTGAGGAAGACAAAGTTTTGTATGCTTTCAACCTATTTAAAGATCAAGCTTTGGAATGGTGAAACAACATTCTTGCTACCAAAGGAAGGAATGCAGCCTATGCCATGGGCTGGAGTGCCTTCAAAAAATGAGTGGAGAAGAAGTATGTTCCCAAGAATGAAAGGGAATAGATAGAAGGAAAATTTTAAAGTAAAAGATGGTGGGAACAAATCATCATGAGTATTCGACTAAACTCCTCGAGTATACTCGAATAGTTCCTCATCTTGCTACTCCTGAATCCAATTTAATAAAGAGATATATCTGGGGTTTATTCAGAGAAATCCGTGACATGGTTAAGGTTGCCAATTGTGAAAACCTTGATGATGCTATGGATCTGGGAGCCTCCTTGACTAGTAGATTAATCAGGAATCAAGAGGAAGGGAGAAAGAAGAAGGAAACAACTGGGCAAGGCCCAAGTGGTTCTATGATGCCAGGATCAGACTTCAATTCTCGAAATAACAATTCTTCTATCCATGAATGTCCAAAGGGCAAGAAAAGGCACTTGGGACAATGTCGATCTGGACCGTATTGCAGCTTCTGCAAAATGTCTGGACACAAAACAGAAGATTGTTACAAAAAGAAACCAATCACTTGTTTTGAATGTGGTGAGGCTGGCCATGGTGAAAGCCTGTTGATGGAGTAAAGAAGAATTCACGAGCATTCGTTCTCAATACTCATGAAGCAGCAGGTATGCCAGACGTCATTACGGGTTACATTTCTTGTCAATGATATTTGTTCTCGAGTTTTGTTTGACTTTGGTGCAAACCAATGTTTTATAGATCATAATTTCTGTAGACTGTTAAATAAAACTCTAGCTAAATTAGACAAAAAATACGCGGTAAAGGCTGCCAACGGAGACCTAGTCAAAATTTCAAAAATCCTAAATGATTGTAATATCGCACTATCAGGACATGTTATTCCTGTACAACTGTTGCCAATGCCTTTGGTAGGGTTTGACATTGTCCTAGGAATGAATTGGTTAGCCTCTAACCAAGCCCGTATCCTGTGTTATAAGAAATCCATAAAGCTTTGTTCGCCGAAAGGCAACATCATCACCATAAATGGTGATAAATTATCCAACTCTGTTGGAATAATTTCAATGTTGAAAGTCACAAAATATCTATGAAAAGGATGCTTAGCATACGTTATATCTGTAACTACCGACACTAAAAAGAAGATAGAAGACGTGCCGGTTGTGGCTGAATTCCCCGATGTTTTCCCCGACGAACTACCTGGAATTCCACCTGAAAGAGAAGTGGAGTTCAGAATTAATCCCACTCCCGGTACGGCACCTATTGCTAAAGCCCCATACAGATTAGCTCCAACTGAGATGGCAGAATTGAAGACACAGTTAGATGAACTACTCGAGGAAGAATTCATTAGACCAAGCTCGTCGCCTTGGGGAGTTCCGGTCTTACGTTTAAAATAAAGACGGTTCAATGCGTATGTGCATTGACTATCATGAATTGAATAAAGTCACGGTAAAGAATCGTTATCCGCTTCCCAGAATTGATGATCTATTTGATCAACTTCAGGGAGCCCGATGTTTCTCAAAAATTGATCTTTGTTCTGGCTATCATCAATTGAAAGTCCAGGATGAAGGTATTCCCAAAACAACTTTCAGAACTCGATATGGTCATTATGAGTTTACGGTAATGCCGTTCAGACTCACTAATGAACCAGCTGTTTTCATGGACATGATGAATCGAGTTTGCAAACCTTACTTGGATAAATTTATTATCCTATTCATAGACGATATCCTTGTTTACTACAAAAGTAAGGAAGAGCATGCAACACATCTAAGGATTTTGCTTGAACTCCTGAGAAACGAGAAGTTGTATGCTAAATTTTCAAAATATGAATTATGGCTGTCAGAAATTCAATTGCTTGGACATGTCATTAATGATGATGGCATCCAATTCGATCCTATTAAAATTGAAGCAATATCCAAATGGGAAAACCCGAAATAACCAACTGAAATCCGAAGTTTTCTAGGTTTGGCTGGTTACTATCGGAGATTTATCCAAGATTTCTCTCGAATTGTTGTTCCATTAACTTCTCTGACTAGCAAGTCAATTAAGTATGAATGGGGACCTAAGCAATCAGAAGCCTTTGAAACTCTAAAACAGAAACTGACACAAGCACTCATACTGGCTTTGCCAGATGGAAACAAAGGCTTTTTAGTATACTATGATGCTTCACACACCGGCTTTGGTTGTGCTTCCCAACAATTGAAAACTCATGAAAAGAATTATACGACTCACGATTTAGAGATGGGCGCTATAATCTTCGCACCAAAATTATGGAGGCACTATCTATATGAAGTCAAATTCACCATATTCACTGATCATAAAAGCCTAAAATTTATATTCAGTCCGAAAGAACTGAATACGAGGCAAAGGCGTTGGATGGATGTCCTGAATGATTATGATTGCGAAATATGTTGTCATGGAGGCAAAGCTAATGTTGTAGCAGATGCCTTAAGTAGAAAAGAACATGAGAAACCTAAACGAGTTCATGCTCTAAGACTCGATCTCCAAATCTATCTTATTACTCGTACTAAGGAATCTCAAAGGTTTTCCCTACAAGAATATTCTTAGAATGAATAAAAGAATCTGGGTTCCTCTCTATGGAAACGTGCATGAAGAAATTCTCGAAGAAGCTCTTTAATCTAAGTATATGATGCATCCTGGAAGCGATAAAATGTACAAAAACCTAAAAACCAATTACTGGTGGATAGGAATGAAGAAACATATCGCTATCTATGTTGCAAAATGCTTAATATGCTCTTAAGTTAAAGCTGAACATCAAAAGATGTCTGGCTTGTCATAGCAACTTGAAATTCTTATCTGGAAATGGGAGATGATAACCATGGATTTCATTACTAAACTTCCCCGAACCAGTCGAGGAAATGATACTATCTGGGTTATCATTGACAGACTTACTGAGTTTGCTCATTTTCTTCCCGTAAAAGAAACGTTCAGCATGGATAAACTGGCACAGCTATACGTTAATCAGATTGTATCTTTACATGGTGTGCCAATATCTATTGTGTCAGATAGAGAAAGTAGATTTACTTCTCAATTCTAGCAAAGTTTTCAAAAAGCCCTGGGAACGAAATTGAATCTTAGCACTCCCTATCATCCTCAAACGGACAGGCAAGGCGAGAGAACTATTCAACCCTATATGATATGTTAAGGGCTTGTGTTATTGATCTTGGAGGAAGTTGGGATGACCACTTACCTCTAATGGAAGTATCCTATAACAATAGCTATCATACTAGTATACAGGCCGCTCCTTTTGAAGCCTTATACGGCCGTAAATGTCAAACTCCGATCTGTTGGTTTGAAATAGAAGAAAAACAGTTATCTGGTCCTGATATAGTTCTAGAAACAACTAATAAAGTCATTCAAATAAGAGATAGATTGAAAGTGGTTCGTGATCGTCAAAAGAGTTATGCTAATAGAAGACGAAAGCCTTTAGAATTCAACGTCGGTAACAACGTTTTGTTGAAGGTTTCACCATGGAAAGGCGTTGTAAGATTTGGAAAGAAAGGAAAATTAAGTCCTAGATTCGTAGGACCATTCAAAATCTTGAAAAGAGTTGGGCCTGTGGCCTATCAACTCAAATTACCAGAAGAAATGAATGGAGTACACGATGTATTTCATGTGTCAAATCTACGCAAGTGTTTAACAGATGAAACTATAGTAATACCCGTACAAGATGTAGAGGTAGATGAAAAGGTTGAAATTCATAGAACAACCTTTGTAAATCGAGGACATACAGGAAAAGAAATTAAAAAGAAAGAAATTAATGATTGGGAAAGTAAAATGGAACTCCAAACGTAGACCTGAGTACACGTGGGAACCGTAATCCAAAATGAAAAAGAAATATCCTCACTTGTTTGAGTAATCTCGAGGACAAGATTAAAACAAGGTGGGGGGGATGTAACACCTACCATAAAAATGTCCAAGAAATGCCAAGGTTAAGAACTTAAAGGACTTGTTGTATCTAAAGTACATAAGTTCAGGGTTAAAAATAAAAATAGTGAAATTAAGACCTTAGCGGACCGCTAAGGTAAACCCTAACGGTCCGCTACGGGAGAAAACAGTTGGTAGAGGTCCGCTAAGGAACCCCTACCCTGAGTACTTGGGTGGCAGACCGCCACCATACATGGTAGCGGTCCGCTACTTGGTCATTAAGCAAATCATCCGCATGTGACACGTGTCAAATGACTAATGAACTTGAATCCTGACACCTGTACTTGCGGCGGACCGCCATGCCAGGTGATAACGGTCCGCCAGCCGCAACTCCTTGAGAATCTGCCACGTAGCTAGGTGGCGGACCGCTACACCCAAAGGTAACGGTTCACAAGCCGAAAAACTATAAAAGGTCTAATCAGCGAATGACATTTAGGGCTGACGCAATTCAGGGCGGTGGCAGACTTCCACCTGCCTACGTAGCAGTCCGCTATGGGGCCAGATTGCACCCTATAAGTAGCTGATCGATTTCAGCCATTCTTCTCATCCCACTTTCGATTTTTACTTCAAAATCTTATTCCAGAGAAGCATTAAGACGTTCCCAACGATCCCGGTTCGATTCCCGCTCGTCTTAGCGCCCGATTTAAAAAGAAACGCTTCAAGAATATCGAAAAACTAGAGAAATCAATGTTAAGAAGTTGATTCTATAATTTCCAACTAAGAGGCTCATTCCTATTATCAAGGTGAATACTTTATCTCTTTCAAAAATTGTGTCAAACCTTTACGTTTACAAAAATGGCCAAATAAAGGTTAAGGGAATAATGCTCAACGTTCTTCTACGTACAAAGCATTCGGCCCATCGGTATATGTATAACTTGGAAGGGATACACGGCTCTCGGGTGAGAGTCCCGAATTGCGGCTGTTGTTTTCTTATAACAAATTTGGAGGCGTAGATCTGTCCGTTGTTATAAGACATGACGCCAGTGTATACAGTGGTGCATACAGTCAGGACATGGGCCTGCTGAATGTGTAGATTGAACAAAAGTGGTGATTATGAAATTAATACTTGTTTGTGCCAAATGATTTTATTGTCAAGATAATTGTATCCATCGGCGTTCGCGCTGATGTTTCATTTTCAAAATGTTTTCAGGAAATGAATAAAATGAAAAGGAAAAAGGAATACGGGCAGACATAATATCTGACCCAGGAATGAATGTTGAGAAAGGATAGCTTGCATGATGGATTCTCAAGCCTCGTGCATAGGAAATCCTAAACGCTGAAAAAGAAGATAGGAACAAGGGACTGATCAACCTTGGATAATACTATTTACAGTGGCTGGAAACTTGTCCATAATAGACAAGAAATGTATTTGATTTCAAACTATGTGTTGTAATCAAATGAGAAAAGGTATTTAAATCCCTATGTTTATAAAATAAATATGAGACTTTTGATTTCCAACTGGGTCTTGATATTTACAAATACAACCCTCGAGGTTGATACAAATAATGAACGATCCTTGTGAAAAGACTTCCCTTTTCTTTTTTAAAAACTATGAAATCAAAACAGGTACCAATCGTGATCACACACGTCTAGGGGGTGCTTGAGGCTGGGTGTGACACTCAGATCTAATCAATCACCAACTAACATCCCTATGGATTACTACGTCTAGCAATACCATAAACAGTCACAAACACACAGTAAGCAACTTAAACATACATCTATAACTGAAAGACATTCATCAAGAAGCATGCGGGATATAAATCAATGACAAAATTCAGAACTAAACACGCATATAGATCAGATCAATTATGCAAAGATTCATTACAATAGTTTCAAACCATCATACGATAACCAAAACCGATAAAAATCCGAACTTTCAACAAATAATCATCAAACCTAGGTAATATCTATAAGTTTAGCCAATAACCATGTTCAAAACCAGTAAATAAGTAATAAAAGACATGAACAAAGTATCAAAAAAACTGATTGAATAACGAAAGCCGAACGATTGATATCTAACCAATACGATCTCAAAAAACTTCAATCTTTGGCTTCAAATGTGTCACACCCCAACCGTGCATCTTAACCACGGGTGCGACTTAATTGACAAAAGAACACAATGGAATAAAGACATTTACTATTAAAGTTTCATAATATTAAAAAAAAATCCCAATTACATAAGTTTCGAATTAAACCAAACAGGTAACACGTTCAAAAGACAAGCAACTTAAAATAAGATTCTTCAATTGATATCTAGGCAAATCCTATGTGATATTGACTTGACCTATCACGAGCTTAATCACCTGAAACATGTACGAAAAACAAGTGTCAACTAAAAATAGTTGGTGAGAAATCACAGGTTTAATAAAAGTATAAGTTTGGCAAAGGTGACAATTCATATTCCAAGATCATCATATAGCACGTAATAAAACAAACACATGATTAGCAAATCCAACTAAAATGATGAGTAACGAATAAGTGGTACAACTCGCAAGTTGCACTAATAACGAATAAGATGTCCAACCAAAAGTTGTCCATAAAGTATATGCGGTTTCCATCCTATGGCCCATATCTGTACTACCGTTGGCTTGAAAGTTTCAAGTTAAGGATTTGCAAGTTTAACGTTTATCATGTTGTGTTCATTTACTCACATACATATATGATTCGCTTGTTTTAGAATTGTTTGAAAACGTGTTTTAATGTGTGCCAACGCGTACATGTTTCCCCCAAAACGATTTGAATAAAGTGGGGCTATGAAGTCTCACCTTGAAAGCTAGACGAGATAAGAAACTTGAACGAATAGACGAGATGAATCACGGACCAGACCCTAAACAAATAAATAAACCATTTTTAAGGTAGGTTCGATGGTTACGAGTGTTAGATAGGCGGTACGGGTCATAAGATTAAGAATTAGTTGCAAAAATAGAGTTTTAGTTGATTTTCAGATTTGGACAGCAAGGTAGCTGAACAGAAACGGGATTGTTAAAAATATCAAACGACATCTAAAAATTATGAAAATTTACAGGGAATTAGTTTAAGTCGTCCCGAATAAGTTTCGTTTAGAAAGTTTTTCCATTTGAGACTCGGATCATAGCCAAAATAGTCCAACAAGACAGAAGGTACTGAAAAAGGTTTCTGTCCCGTTTTAGCTACTACGGAGTCATACTTTTGAATTAGAAAACGATACAATTATGGTTGGAAAGGAAATTCGACGAACTACGTCGTGGAAATTGAGTTTACTCAGTTTAGATTAATTATGGTCAAGTTACGCTCAGTTAAATTCAGCACAGTTTCTGTCCAAAATCAATGGTTGCACTTAAGTGGTCCGTTTAGGGTTTTAAGATTACCGAACGCGCAAATAAAAATTAGACGAATGTTATTATGTTATTATAATACATAATATAATCAGATTATGTTAGCCAAAACGTCCCGTGTCACCGGTCTAGCCATGATATTCACAGAAGCGTTTTGGAGAATCACAGAATGCAATCGGCATAGCCGACACGAGCAAGCGGATTCTACATTTAATTAGCGTGTGAGTTCATATAAGTGATAATATAGAATAAATAACATGTTTTAAGTTAGCAAGAACATACTAAAGCATCGGCAGAGCCACTTTTGCAATAGTTGTCTTGAGGATTCGCAGAATGCGACGGCATAGCCGCCATTGCAAACGGGATCCTTTGTTTGTTAGTTGGTGATGTTAGCTTGATTTATTAGTTTGATTAAGATTATTATAGGGTTTTTAGGGCTGAGGTTTCACATGATCAAATGATCATGGATAGAAAATAGAAAAAGATTGAGGGGATGAAGAAAGAATAAAATAAAACGACGGTATTCAACTTCGGAGGGTTACTTACTTGTTTGATCTTCAAACCCTTGGAATCTTCTAAGGGATTTTTGAAATCTTCAAGGTTGGGATGGGATTTCACAACTTAGGAGGGGTTGGGAGTGTTTGAGGGAGAATTAGCAAAGAAAACAAGATCCTAAGCCTCCTATTTATACTAATGGTTGAAGGGGTGTAAATATGGAATGTCTTGGAAAGCAATTTAGGGTTTTAGGGACCCCAAATCTGTGAAATTTTCCTCAATGGGGCTGGGTTTTTTGTGATTTCTTGCTTGGGCTAGGTCCAAGAGTAGGTGGGTTGGGTCCTAGCTTGATCCGGTTGAGTGCGCGCATTCGAAAATTGCGATTTTAAGCATTTCTAAGCGAAATTGGCAAATGTTTTCAACATTAAAGTTGATTGTCATAACAAAAAGAGTATGTTTTGATAAAAACATTTAAGTTAAAGTTACATTATTCGCGTATAGTAGTTGGCGATCGGTGGGCGAGAAAACGGACTTTTTGATCGTTTTTCGAATTTCAGGATTTATTTAAGGAAAGTTTTGCAAACAAACTTTGTTTTAATTAAAGAAATGAATATTTTAAACATTTAAAACATAAATTAATGTCATGTTAAACGATTTTTCGGTCGTGGACGGTACGTAGTTAACGACGGTTTAAAAGGCGAACGATCGCACGAAAGTACTAGTACTTTTAAGCATCAATTCACATTGAATGGGTTGTAAGAACATGTTTGAGATGTATGGGGGTGGTTCATGTGTATTTAATGTGTCATAAAGATCAATTAAGTCTACGTGCGATCCATGAATCAATCACAGATAAGTATAAGTCTTTGAAATCAAGCATAAACGTAATGTTTCACATGTGAACTAGTATTGTAACAACGTCTGAATAGGATTTCAAGTAAAATGAAATGTCATGCGGATTTTCATTGATAAGTCTAGAATGAGTACAAGTAGTGAAAATCAGAAGTGTCACACAAATGCTTCCTGTGCTCCCAAAATCACCCAAACTCTCTGATGTGACGACTAAAAGTTGAACCCCTATGATAATGGCATTCAAATCTTCAAATAATCTTATTTTAGGGTTTTGTCGTATTTAGTAATCTTCGCGTGCCCTTAATGCATAAATGCATGTAATGAAGTGCTATGCAAGAAGTTTAATGCATGAAGTTTTAAGGGAAAAGAAACTGATACTCTCCTGGTGTATAACCTATGGCCAATGCTTGCGACTATCATCAATGTTACGCCTAAAACTTCTATCAAATCTCTCACAAATTTGATGTGGTTTGCCGATGCCCAAGCTTGTAGAGGTGGAGTGGAACTCCTTAAAGAAATAAAGAAACTACTTGGTGATGCGATGCTACTTGACATACAAGGAAAAGTATAAAAATAGAAATGGAAAATAAAAGGTAGTAGTTAAGCTAATATGGTCCTAGTATCAAGAAGTCATACCTGAAGGCTGAAGTATAAGAAACTTAAACTTGGAAAACCAAACCTGAGGTCCATGGGTTCTGCCATATCCACCAACTTCTCAATTTATTCATGATAATCAGGATGCCTCCCGGAAGCGCCACATTTATCAAAGGGTCGTTGGCTGGACCCGTACGTGCTTCGTGAATTTCCAATGTAGTGCTGGTGACGAAATAATCTGTCAAATGGGTGGCTTGTAATATGGAGAGGTTCATCCAACCTATTTGAGAACCATGTGTATAATGTGATGATAAGCTGATCCAGGAATTAGCGTAGTCTATTCTAGACCAGTTGGATAAGGGAACACATGGTAAAAAGAGTTCAAATTTGAAATAGTCATAACTTGAGCTACGTTTGGAGTTACAAGGCCCCTGACCAGGGGACGAAAAGGTTTTGACGAGCCGGATCATGTGGCAAACAGCCAAAGCCGGTTTGTCCCAATGGTCTGAGCCGAATTCCATCATTAATCGACCCAATTTCACAAATAAAAGATTTTCCCCAATTTTCTATTTTTAATACTTCAATTTTCTTATGCTAAAACGGGTGAATCATTGATTTATACAATTTGAAAGTTTATTTTTAGTTTTAATTTAAGTTTGGATGGATCAATTTGAAATTTTGAAAATTTTGGTAAAGCTGCCAAATTTAGAATGCTCTATAGAAGAGCACCTAAAGAAAATAATGCAATCAAATCACGCCACCACCACTTGAATTTGCCGAACCAAACTTCAAGGAACCCGTGTAGTGAAGGAGACGGTCACCCCGGTATGATAATTTTGTCATGTAATTTTTGTTGGATGAACGTTGCTTCCTCCATGAGAAGTGGTCCTCAGAGTGATGTGCCCTATCCTGTAGCATATGTGATTCATATGATGATTCACTGATATGCTTGGTTACAGGCCAGCTATCACTGTTGCAAGGATGTGGTACCACCATTATCATTTGTTTGTTGGTGAATACTTCCTCCTACATAATCTCCACCTAGATGTTGGTCTCACAATCTAGTTCTTCATATGATGTTGTCTATGAAGTGATAGCAACTCCAGACTGTTTCGTACACCCTTCTTGTGCTTCTATATTGAGGATTTCCACCGGTTCTTCTTTAGAGCTTCTTTCTTCTTACTCCTTTGATTGTTTATCTTCTTGCCTCTTATAAAAGTCAAGAAGTGATTGTAAAGCTGCAGTAACCTTCTCTTCTGAATCATCCGGTCTCACTTCCGGCTGATCCATGCTTGTGAAGCTGGAAGGTTCTTGCTCCTTAGAGTCACTTGACCCTACTAGAGATGTTGGAGCTATGACTTCCTATTCATGGACTTTGGAGAGATCATCTTGTTGTTCAGTTGGATAGTGCTTTAGGATCTGAACCTTTATTTCTTCCAAATGACGAAACAGATTTCCTAGGGTCCATGAGTCGGATTCTAGAGCTGAGTATTGAATTTCTTGGGGCGGTGTGGTTTCCTCATATGGTTGCCAGTAGGGTTGGTGAAGGTCCATGTAGAAAGCCCTAGTTTTCTGCTGGAGAAGACGGCCGACCGAAACTATCATGCAGACGAAATTGTTCATGAAGAGAAAATGACTAGATTCGATCAGTACATGGGAAGCGAAACTAGCCATAGATTCACCTGAGATCCCAGTTTCCCTTGAATTATTAGTTTCGTTTAAAAATATAGTTTCTCTATGAGAATAGAAAATGAAAGTGTCATTGTTTCGTTCAGAACCATGTGGAGATCAGAATAACGTTTAGAACTGATTTAGTTTATTATCACTTCAGATCTTTGAACGACATCAGTGAGCAGTTGATCGCACATTTACACTATCTTATAGGTGAGTTCAAGAATCCCTACTTTTAATATTTTAGGGTGGTGTGCATACTCAAGAATT
Source organism: Smallanthus sonchifolius (assembly GCA_023525975.1). Taxonomy (NCBI): domain Eukaryota; kingdom Viridiplantae; phylum Streptophyta; class Magnoliopsida; order Asterales; family Asteraceae; genus Smallanthus; species Smallanthus sonchifolius. The sequence continues at coordinate 46,316,172 of CM042023.1, forward strand.
ACACGTTTATAATAAAGGTATTTTGTTTCTTAAACTTCTACAAAAGTTAGAAAATGTTTATTTAACTATATGTTTTATAAAAAGAAAGAAAAGACTTATTTAACTATATGTTTTATAAATAGAAATGAAAGTAAGAAAAGGTTTATCTAAATATGTGTTTTATAAACGAAAAGAAAGAGATAAGTCAAATACATTGTCTAATCTGTAAGAGTATGGTTACCACTGAAGAAAGTTTTGAGGTAGTAGTGTAGTCCTTGGGACTACTGCTACCCGAAGCCTATGACAGTTTCATGGCATTAGCTGTATGCCAACCATATGAATAACCGAGACAGTGCTCTGAAGGGCATTGTAATGGTGGTGTTTTGCAACTCGAAGAGAAGAGTAATGACGGTTGCTCTGGTGACGACGGTCGCCTGAGAAAAGAAGTCCTTTATGGACAGGAGAGGTGAGTATCGGCCTTTGGATGTTGAGCCTTAGGGAACAATACCTTCAAAGAAAAGAATTCCTTTTGTGTACAAATGAGGTCCTTTGTGGACATAAGAAGTCTAATGGAAAGTAAAGAAAAAAACAGATTGTAGACTAATAATGTAAGACTTGAAAGCACATAGCACAAAATAACTAGGTATTTATTTACATGTCGTATTGTGATTTACTTACTTAGTAGTATAAAGAATGTTTTTCATTAAACGAGATTTACATGATTAACATATGAAATAAAAGTTTGGTACTAAATTTTTTGAAACTTGAATTCACCAGCGTTAGCTGACTATTTTAGTATACACATCAGATAGTACTGGAAAGAGAAAGATATGAAGCCGCAAGGGCTTAAGGAAAGGATGGTTGGATGGCTGTTGTTGATTGAAGACTGACATCCCATGCTTAGTTTATGTTTTAAGAATATGAAAGTTTAAAGTTTTAATTATCCAAGAATTTCTTAAAAGACTTCCGCTGTTAAATTTCAATGTTCATTCAATGTTTAAGAACTATGTAGATGCTATATTTGTCAACTATGAGAGGTACCCGGTTTGGGTTCTTTCATGAAAGAATGTTAATGATAAGTAACCACAAAGTTAGATAAGCTTAAAGATAAAATATGGGAGAAAATGGATGATAAGTAACCACAAAGTTAGATAAGCTTAAAGATGAAATATGGGAGAAAATGGATGATAAGTAACCATAAAGCTAGATAAGATTAGTTGGTGAAATATTTGAATATTATGCATTATATGAATTGAGTAGCAAGGATATATTTAATATTTTGGTTAAATATCGTTAAATGAACTAGTATTAGATCATTAAGGCTATGGGGTATACTGCCCTTTATGCTTCCCACCACTCTGTGCCACATCAGCGTCACATCACACTCCATTAACTCCACTCCCCTCCACTCCACGAACGAAATCCTCCACTCTATGCTTCCCTTAAGAAAAAATCAAATAAACCTTCACAAAAATCACCGTATTCCTCATGCGATACTCCACTCTAACGGAAATAAAGGGGGGGATTTCGCCGCCAGCACCGCTGGCCACGTAGGCCCCTACGTCGGTGAATCAAGAACCACACCAGTTAGCGTAAGTAAATAGGGTAATAACACAATGAATATGGAAATGATAATGGTTTAAAAATGGGAAAACATACCATTAGAGGTGAAAGTTTCACTATGATTGTTTTCAAGGGTGATTGTAGATCCACTGTTATTGTGTGCGTGTTAAAAGAGAGTACGTGATGCAAGATTATGTAACGAACCAAATTTTGGGTTTTGTTATAAATAAATAAATATTTCAATAAATATAAGTTGAAACAAGTGGGTTTCAAGTTAGAAATAGGGTTTTACTAGTTTTAACTAGTTTTGGAATAAATGATAAAATGAAAGTGGAAGGGCCAAAAGTGTAATATGGTAAAATCTGCCATATTTGACATTTAGAAGTCAAAATTGAGTTATTTTGATGGTATGGGTCGTTCATCTCAAGAGAGTAAAAGAAGAAATCGATTTTGGAATCTAAATCGTGCATTTGAGCTTGTATTTGTGAAGGTTTTGGCTCACACAACACCTTCCTAACATCAAGTAAGTGTTAATCATCCTTTTGACCATTGATGTGTTCTTGGTGGGTTTTGGGTAAAATCCAAAAAATTGAATGCATGTGGTAAATTGGTGTTAGATTGATGATAATGTAGCTAAACTAAAGGTAAAGAATGGTGATTAACATTGTAGAACCCTTTGATTTTGATTATGGGAAGTTAGGGTTCATATGAAGAAAATTGGGGGTGTTTGGATTATGATGATAGAATGTTGAATTAATGATGATTAAGTGTTTGTATGATGTTAGAAACTTGAATGAACACCAAAATAACCTAATAATAATTATTGTTGAATGAATATTTGTGTTAATATAAGGATAATGAAACTCAAGTTGGTGAGTTTGGGGTGAAAGAGGGTGTTTGGATATGAGTATAACTCAAACGGGTCAGTTTGGATTGGAAATGGGAAATTGGGTTGTAAACCCAATTATAATGTGATTTTGATGCATGGTTAGATTACTAACTAGGTGTATATGTTTAGGTAATCAAATTGCAAAACTTGAAGGTAGTGCGGGATCATCTAACCCGAAAGGTAAGTACTCTTGCACTGACTTAGTAATTGATGATAAATAGTGTTATATGCAATGTTGTATGCATAATGTGTTAAGTTGCATAATGTGTTATGTGGTATGAATGTGCATAGAGGTGTATGAGTAAGTGAATGAATGTAGTTATAGGTGGATATGGAGTTATGGTCTAAGTACCATAATGGATATGTGGATATGGAGTTATGGTCCATGTACCATAATGGATATGTGAATATGAAGTTATGATCTAAGAACCATAATGGAAACGAGGTTATGGACTTTGAGCCATAATGGAAATGGAAATGTGTTGATTATGTATGATAAATGAAAAGAATGAAATTTGTAGGTGAAATGCAAGTGATATGTAGACTAACGACACATTTGGGTGAAAACGAGTCAAATGGGTAAATGGATGAAAACTAGTAGTATTTACTTGTTTGATATATGTTTTATCTTCATTACTAATAGTGTTATATGTGGTGTTACGTAGGAAAAGCTCCGGGATAGTCAAGGTCACGTTTATGGCAAACATTGGATTCTCGTATGCGCTTTTGGTGATTTCAGGGGAAATTAGATGTCCATCTAATGGATGTAAATGGATTACTTGAAAATGTATTTTGATGTTAAAAATGTGGTATGAAAGTTTTTGGTCAAAATCCATGTGTTGGAAATTTTGGGTGTCATGTTATATTGGTAAAATTTGGAAAAATGGTTAAGTGTTGAAATCTGCAGGTCTGGAAACTTTCTGGAAAAAGAAACTTTTCGCGCCATGCGAAAAGTTAAGGACCGGTCTTCGCGACACGCGAAGACCTGGTTTCCCAGACCTGCACTTTTTGGACTCCCTCGTGCCACGCGAATGGAGGGAGCTGGTTCTTTGTGACACGCGAAGATGTAAAAAAATAAAAATTTTCTTGGGACGAATGCTTCCGCGTGTGTAATTGTTTATTATAGCTGGTGTTTTAAAATTAAGGGTGTTACAACTTGGTATCAGACCAAGGTTTGAGGGATTTGGTGTGCGAGGCACCAAACTCAAACCGGATGCTCTTGATATGAGGAAAATGATACGAGAATCCATGAAGGACTTGACTAAGACTCGGAGCTTGCGGAAATGAAAGGTTAGTAATGATTTGATAAAGTGGATGTATATATATGGTGTATATGTATATGTATGATTGAATGACAAAGTGTTATGTGCACCGAAACTTGTTTTGTGAATTGTTATATGATTATGATAATTGCACTTGGGCATAACGTATTATTAAACATGTCTGGCCAATATGGTTAATAAGACGAGATGTGTAAGGGTCTTTATGATAACCATATGACAATGAACATTTGCAAGGATTAGGTGAAGGTGATTATATATGTATGTATGAATATAGGTAGCTATATATATACTTAATACATAAGAGTGTAAGTGTGATGGATACTTTAGGTATTGAAAATGTAAGGAGGTTAAGGTGTTTTTGTTCTAATTCTCAGCTAAGAGATGGCAGATGATGCGAATAGGGAACCGTTGGATCCAAGAATCCAAGAAATGATAAAGGAAGAAGTGGCTAAGGCTTTTGAGCAAGCCACATCTTTGCTGATGGAGGAAATGAGAGGGGCTATTAAGCTTACTTTGGAGGAAGTATCGAAAGAGAAAGAGAAGGAATCGTGAGGATCTACTCTTAAAGAGTTTATGGTAATCAAGCCAAAAGAGTATAACGGGAAAGTGGACACGATCCTTAGCCACAGGTGGGTGGTGGATATGGAATCGAATATTGAGACGACAAAATGCAAACCCTTGGACAGGGTTATGTTTAGTGTGCCTCTACTAACGGGAAGGGCAAAAGAGTGGTTATTGAATCTCCGAAAGGAGAGGGGTGAATTGGGTGTGACCTCCATGACTTGGGAGGAGTTTAAGGCGGTTTTTCTGAAATACCATTGCCCACAAGCTGCAGTTGATAGGATGACTGAGGAGTTTCTCCTCATGAGGCAAAAGAATGAGTCAATAGATGAATTAGCTGGGGGCTTTCTTTGATCGCGCCAAGTTCTGTCCGGACGTGGTGTCGACCGAGATGGCGAAGATTGATAGATTTTATGCTATGTTGACTGTGAAGTTCAGAGATAGCATATCTCCTTCCTCTTTTACCACATTTGTGGACTTGATAAATAGGTGTAAGGAAAGAGAGGTGGAGTTGAGGAGGTAAGAGGCACGAGGTGAAAACATAAAGCGTGAAATTGTGGATCAAGTTGTGAATAAAATAAAGGGCGGGATCCTTAGTAAGAAGCCTTTTAGAAAGTTTTCTTCGCGGGGATGCAAGGTTTGTGGAAAAGAGTACTTTGGGGAGTGTAGGAAGGGTACGTCAAATTGCTATAAATGTGGGAAGCCAGGGCATATGGCTAATCAATGTCCAAGCCAAATCCGTATATGCTACAATTGTTACTAGCCCGGGTACAATGGGTGGATTACCCTGAGCTGAAGCAAAGTGGAAGTGAAAAGAAGGTTGAAATACCAAAGCCAATGGGTAGAGCTTTCCACATCTCGGTGGAACAGGCAAAGACTAACTCGAAAGTGGTGTCAGGTACATTCAAGATTAACTCTTTACCCGCGCTAGTTATTTTTGATTCGGGGGCTAGTCATTCTTTTTTGTCATTGAAATTTGTTAAGCATTCTTCGTTTCTAAGTAGCAAGTTAGATGAACCATTAAAAATCGAGGCGACAAATGATAAGAGTTTCCTAGTTTTTGATATTTATAGAAATTGCAAGTTAAGGGCGGGGTGGGTGAAACGTTCCTTATTGATTTAATTCCTATGACCGTGGGGGATTTTGATGTGATAGTGGGGATGGATTGGTTGTCTATGAACATAGCGAGTATCTGTGGACCTAAGGCAATACAACTCGATTCCCCATCGGGTGAGTCCATTTACATAGAAGGTGAAAAGAAAGGTAAGGTAAGATTGTGTTCTTATGTGAAGGCAAAAAGTACATGGCGCGTGGGTGCAAGGCATACATGGCTTGTGTTGCGGATGTGATTGAGAAAGTGAAAGATATTCGTGATGTTCCGGTTGTGAATTAGATTGGGGATGTGTTTCCAGATGAATTACCGGGGGTTCCTTCGGAGAGGGAAGTAGAGTTTGGAATTGACTTGATACCGGGAGCTAAGCCGGTAGCCAAAGCACCATATCGGTTGGCACCGCCGGATATGAAAGAGCTAATGGAGCAATTACAGGAACTACTTGATAAAGGTTTTATTCGCCCAAGTGTCTCGCCTTGGGGTGTTCCTATTCTCTTCGTTAAAATGAAGGACGGAAGCATGAGGATGCGTATGGATTATCGGGAGTTGAACAAGTTGACGGTGAAGAATAGGTACCCTTTACCTCGGATTGACGACCTCTTCAATCATTTGCAACGTGAAGTCATGGTTCCTTAAAATTGACTAGAAGTCCGGGTATCATCAGTTGAAGGTGAAAGAAGGCGACATTTCTAAGATATATTTCCGCACTCGTTATGGCCACTATGAGTTTACGGTTATCCTTTCGGTTTAACCAACGCGCCCGCGGTTTTCATGGATCTTATGAACCGGGTGTGTAGACCGTTCCTCGACCGTTCGGTCATTGTGTTTATTGACGATCTTCACATTTATTCAAGGAGTGAAGGTGATCATGCTTGTCATTTGCGTAAGATTATTGAAGTTCTTCAAAGGGAAAAACTTTATGCAAAATTTTCTAACTGTGCATTTTGGTTGCGCGAAATCCAATTTTTGGGTCATGTGATTAATGAGAAAGGGATTACTGTCGACCCATCCAAGATAGTGGCAGTTAAAGATTGGTCGTCGTCGAAGACGCCTTTGGAAATTAGAAGTTTCTTGGGGTTGGCGGGTTATTATCGGCGGTTTATTGAAAATTTCTATCGGATTGCTTTGCCGATGACGAAGTTGACGCGTAAAGAGACTAAATTTGTATGGGGTTCCAAGCAAGAATCTGCCTTTCGACTCTTGAAAGAAAAGTTGACTAAGGCGCCTGTTTTATCCTTGTCGGACGGGACCGGAGATTTTGTGGTGTATTCGAATGCCTCGCATTCAGGGTTGGGTTGTGTTTTTATGCAAAGAGGGAAAGTAATTGCCTATGCATCTAGGCAATTGAAGACTCACGAGATGAATTACCATACTCATGATTTAGAACTTGCGACAGTGGTTTTTGCGCTCAAGATTTGGAGGCATTATTTGTATGGGGCTAAGTGTACGATATACACGGATCACAAAAGTCTCAAATATTTCTTTGACCAAAAGGACCTCAACATGAGGCAAAGGCGATGGCTTGAATTAGTCAAGGACTATGATTGTGAGATACTTTATCATCCGGGTAAAGTGAATGTAGTAGCGGATGCGCTGAGTCGGAAGACGAGTCATACACCATTCAAGGTGAAGTTATTTAAGATGACAATTTCATCATCTCTTATTGATGAAATCCGGGAGACTCAAGTGTTAGCACTTGGTTATGATTTGAAGAAAGAAGGGATGGTTGCTTATGTTGACAAGCTAGGGGAAAATAGTTAGGGTTTAAAGACATGCTTTGATAGAATTTGGATTCCTAGGTTGTCAAGTTTTTTGACAACTATTTTAGACGAGGCACATAAATTCAAGTATTCTATCCATCCGGGGGCCACAAAAATGTTTTATGACTTGAGGTGTCATTTTTGGTGGCCGGGTATGAGGCGTGATATTGTTAAATATGTGGAAATATGTCTCACATGCTTAAGGGTAAAAGCGGAGCACCAAAAGTCGTATGGAAAGCTTCAACCGCTTGAAATACCACTTTGGAAATGGTAGAATATAACTATGGACTTGATCACTAAACTACCAAAGACTCAAAAGGGTTTTGATGCGATATGGGTAGTAGTGGATCGGTTGACAAAGAGTGCACATTTCCTTCCTATAAAGGAAACGTATTCTTCGGATAGATTGGCGAAAATGTACGTGAAGGAAATTGTGTCACGTCATGGTGTACCAGTGACGATTATATCGGATCATGATATGAGATTTACTTGTCGTTTATAGAAAAAATTTCATGAGGATATGGGGACTAGATTGAATCTTAGCACCGCTTATCATCCACAAACAGATGGTCAAAGCGAGCGAACGATTCAAACGCTCTAGGATATGTTACGAGCTTGTGTTTTGGATTTTGTGGGTAATTGGGACGACCATTTACCGTTGGCGGAATTTTCTTATAACAATAGCTACCATTCTAGTATTGGTATGCCGCATTTTGAGGCGGTGTATGGGAGGAAATGTCGAACACCCATGTGTTGGGGTGAAATTGGTCAACAGGAACTTGCTTGTAAAGAGGTGGTCATGGAAACTAATAGTAGTATTGACCAATAAAGGGCATGCTTGAAGGCGGCTCAAGATCGCCAAAAGTCCTATGTGGATAATAGAAAGCTGGCGATTGAGTTTCAAGTGGGGGACTTTGTGATTTTGAAAGTCTCTCCTTGGAAAGGGGTGATACGGTTTAGGAAACGGGGGAAGTTAAGTCCACGTTTCATCGGACCGTTTAAGGTGATAGCAAGGGTGGGTGCGGTGGCTAATCGTTTGGAGCTACCGGAAGGACTAAGTAGACTTCATAACACGTTTCATGTGTCTCATTTGCGAAAATGTTTGGCGGATGAATCTACTTTTGTTCCATTGGATGATATTGAACTGGATGAAAAGTTGAATTATGTTGAGAAACCGGTGGAAATCTTGGATAGAAAGGTGAAGCGTTTTCGCAATAAAGAGATTTGCCAAGTTTTGGTGAGGTGGAAACATAAGAAGGGAGTGAAAATGACTTGGGAAACCGAGGAAGAAATGCTCAAATATTATCCGAACCTTTTTATGTGAAGTCGGGTTTCGAGGACGAAACCCAAATAAGGGGAGGTGATTTGTTACGAACCAAAATCTGGGTTTCGTTATAAATAAATAAATATTTCAATAAATATTATGGTGAAAATAATATTTTAGAAATAAGTTGAAACAAGTGGGTTTCAAGTTAGAAATGGGGTTTTACTAGTTTTAACTAGTTTAGGAATGAAATGATAAAATGAAAGTGGAAGGGCCAAAAGTGTAATATGATAAAATTTGCCATATTTGACATTTAGAAGTAAAAATTGAGTCATTTTGATGGTGTGGGTCGTTCATCTTAAGAGAGAAAAAGGAGAAATCGATTTTGGAAGCTAAATCGTACATTTGAGCTTGGATTTGTGAAGGTTTTGGCTCACACTACACCTTCCTAACATCAAGTAAGTGTTAATCATCCTTTTGATTCCACCATTGATGTGTTCTTGGTGTGTTTTGGGTAAAATCCAAAAATTTGAATGCATGTGGTAAATTGGTGTTAGATTGATGATAATCTAGCTAAATTAAAGGTAAAGAATGGTGATTAACATCCTAGAACCCATTGATTTTGATTATAAGAAGTTAGGGTTCATATGGAGAAAATTAGGGGTGTTTGGATGATGATGATAGAATGTCGAATTAATGATGATTAAGTGTTTGTATGATGTTAGACACTTGAATAAACACCAAATTAACCTAATAATAATTATTATTGAACGAAAATTTGTGTTAAGATAAGGATAATGAAACGAAAGTTGGTGAGTTTGGGGTGAAAGAGGGTGTTTGGATATGAGTATAACTCAAACGGGTCAGTTTGGGTTGGAAATGGGAAATTCGGTTGTAAACCCAATTATAATATGATTTTGATGTATGGTTAGATTACTAAACTAGGTGTATATGTTTAGGTAATCAAATTGCAAAACAGGAAGGTGGTGCGGGATCTTCTAACCCGAAAGGTAAGTGCTCTTGCACTTACTTAGTAAATGATGATAAATAGTGTTATATGCAATGTTGTATACATAATGTGTTAAGTTGCATAATGTGTTATGTGGTATGAATGTGCATAGAGGTGTATGAGTAAGTGAATGAATGTAGTTATAGTTTAAATACTATAATGGATGGGTGGATATGGAGTTATGGTCTAAGTACCATAATGGATATGTGGATATGGAGTTATGGTCTAAGTACCATAATGGAAATGAGGTTATGGCCTTTGTGCCATAATGGAAATGGAAATGTGTTGATTATGTATGATAAATGAAAAGAATGAAATTTGTAGGTGAAATGCGAGTGATATGTAGCCTAACGACACATTTGGGTGGAAACGGGTCAAACGGGTGAATGGATGAAAACAAGTAGTATTTACTTGTTTGATATGTTTTATCTTCATTACAAATAGTGTTATATGTGATGTTATGTAGGAAAAGCTCCAGGATAGTCAAGGTCAAGTTTATGCCAAACGTTGGATTCTCGTATGCTCTTTTGGTTATTTCGGGGGAACTTAGATGTCCATCTAATTGATGTAAATGGATTATTGAAAATCTATTTTGATGTTAAAAATGTGGTTATGAATGTTTTTGGTCAAAATGTATGTGTTGAAAATTTTGGTTGTCATGTTATATTGGTAAAAGTTGAAAAAATGGTTAAGTATTGAAATCTGCTGGAAACTTTCTAGAAAAAGGCACTCTTCGCGCTACGCGAAAATTTGAGGACCGGTCTTTGCGACACGTGAAGACTTGGTTTCCCGGACCTGCAATTTTTGGACTCCCTCACGCCAAGCGAAGGGAGGGAGCTGGTTCTTCGCGACACGTGAAGATGTAAAAAAATTAAAATAATAATTCTTGGGACGAATGCTTCCGTTTGTGTAATTGTTTATTATAGTTGGTGTTTTAAAATTAAGGGTGTTACAGATTAGCTCGTAAGTTTAATTTCAAAAGTTTATTTTCTGTTTTTTCTTTTATTTATTTCGGTTTATCTTTAATGTTTTTAGGGTTTAGTATAAATATTATTGCTAGGTGAACGTTAAAGATTGTTTTTAGTTTGATTATTATTAACTATGAATTTTTTTAGTTCTATCGAGAACTTTTGAGGTTTCTTGAAGCGTTGGTTAATCTTTTAGTTTGTAGCCATTTGATTGCTTCCGTTCCCACATCATTTGGTATCACAGCTCTTGGATATCAAATGGCTACTTGTGGAGAAGATCGACGCCCTGCTCGCAGAACTGTCGACCGAGGCAGCGAGGGAGTCTTTTGACCCACGAGATCTTACGATCAAACGGATCCGACAACGAATCTGAGATCTTGAAATACAACAAGAGATCAAACGGCTCCGCCAACGAGTATGGGATTTTGAGTTACAACGGGAGATGCGCTAAGCGGAACCCGATTCGAGTAATGTTGTTTGGGACGAAGGTGATGATGGAGCGGGGTCAAGGAATGAATATTTGAAAACGTTTTTCGTTACCTTTGATGAGTTTTCAAAGAAGATGCAGTTGCCAACAATGGCGCCACGGTGGAGGCGATGACCACTGGTGCTGATGCGATGACTAAGGGTGATGACACACTTTCCTTGGGTAACCGAAAAATCTCGCCGGTAAGTACGAATGAGTTCAATATTTCTTATCACTGTGGGTCAATAGAAACAATTGAATAGTAGATCATTGAAGAAAGAGATGATTGATTATGCAAAGATGAGTGTCGACATTATGAAACGTTTTCCAACAAGTGGAGGAGATGTATCCATGGAAGGTGATACGGTGGTCATTGGGGGAGCTACGGTGGTTACTGGAGGTGATGGGTTGTTGTAAGCAAGCCACATTAAAATCGCCAATACTAGCAGGGTTTTGATTATTTCTTCAAAAGTCTAAGATTTGGAGAATATTGCGGCTGCCAAAGTTGAGGAAGGAAAAGATTGCATTCCATGTGATGAGCCTTCATTTTTGGGTTTTCAAAAGGTAGAATCTATTCAAAAGGATAAAAAGATTGAGGAGAATCCTCAAAAGGTATTTAGACATGCATGTAATAATAATGGAATAATGGATTGTGGGGCCCTCATGCATGTTCAACAGAATGAGAGGCACTTTGTTGGGCCACCACCATCTTTGAAAACCTTAAAAGGTTGCGAGCCTCCTAATGTGCAAAAAAAGACGGCCCAAAAATGTGTTGGAGTGAAACATGGGGATGGGCCAACTGCTACTGAATATGGGTCATCTGGGCCTACTATAGCCCAACTAATGAAGACTCAAACAAAAATTTTAGCTTAACTTGGCGTGCCTAATTGTCAATCCGATCAAACTTCCAATATAAGTTATGCTATGGGCACCAAAATGTAGGCCAAGGAATTATTCCAATATGGTGAACAAGTGGAGGATGAGGAAACAAGGTTGTATTATAATCCTCTTCATATTGATTAACTAGTGAAAAAGAAACGATCCGATGTTCCTTTCGACCCGGGTGGATTTGGTCCGTAGGGAAAACTCGAGAACGAGTTTTTCGAAGATGAGGAGTATGATACATGATTAGCTCGAAATTTGAATTTTAAAAGTTTATTTTCTGTTTTATCTTTTATTTATTTGGGTGTATCTCTAAAGTTGTTAGGGTTTAGTATAAATATTATTTCTAGGTCAACGTAAAAGTTAGTTTTTAGTTTGGTTATTTTTAACAATGTAGATAAAAATAAAAATGTTGAAACGGTATATTTGGAACTTAAATAAACATAATATTTTAAAAGTTATAGCCCAAAATTAACTATAAAGATTTAAACTATTAATAAATAAAACTATGTTTTTTAAATGTAAAAAAAAACTAATAACTAGGACGTCAGCACATGGAACTGCTGACGATATCGAACCGAAAGCGAGGGGTGGCTGGGATTCGAATTCAGGTCTACCAGGTGAAGAGCTAGCTCGTTTACCACCAGGGGTCAAGTATACTTGTGTTAAAAGCCTGATTCAATATATATATATATATATATATATATATATATATATATATATATATATATATATATATATATATAAAACAAAAGCTTATAAAAAAGAACTTCAACCAGGACCTACGTGGCAGACCTTGATTGGGTCTTGCGATACTATTCATTTACTTAAGTTTTTAATATATGTGTTGTATATCGGACAGGCATGATACCATAAGACATGAGACAGTCAACTATGAGATTGTAATTTTATTTTCTAAAAAATGATAATTATTAGTTTAAAAAATGTTGTAAAAGAAAATTTAATACCATTAATTTGCCAAAATTTAATTGAATGCTCATATGGATATAATTTCTAAACTAATTATAATCAAATTATTGAGTCGCAAATGAACATATCGGTTAGAGAGTGTTTTAGATTTGATTGTTTTTTTCTTCTTATTTGTATTTCTTTGTAAATGTAAATTGTTTTGATAATTGTTTTTCCTTCTTATGTGTATTTCTTAGTAAATCTAATATTTTCCCTTAACTTGGAGCATAAGAAAATGAATATTTGAGTCGGCAACGACTTTGTGAAGATGTCTGCAATCTGATCGTCTCTCAATATAAACTGTGCACTGAGTTTTCCTTGAGCAACTTTTTTACGAACTAAATGAAAATCAATTTCAACATGCTTTGTTCGAGCATTAAAGACTCGATTGGCTGCAATGTAGGTTGCACTGAGATTATCACACCACATAGTAGTAGTATATATTATGTCGACAATGAAATATATTGGATTATCGGTGGATTGAAGAAGATGCAAGAAAATATCGTAAGATATTGATATTATCATTCTAGGGGGAGATTGTTGGGTATAAATATTAGAATGATATTATCAATTGGTATCAGAGCTTCGACTGCTGATTTTGACTTCTTTTTTATCAGATCTTCATCAGAAACCCGCCAGAGACGTTAAACGAGGTTTGTCTGAATATTTTTGGCGATTTTTCACGTTTTTGGAGTTGTTCAGATCTGAAAATTTATCCGGCGACACTAGAGGTTCATCTGGCGACACTAGTGGTTGGAGACAGTGAAATCTTGAACGAAAGTTAAGTTGGCGTCACTAGTTAGTGTCTCCCATATGACACTATTAGTGTCTCCCAAAATACTCTTAAAAAAGGGGTGTATTTTGGAGAAACTTTCTTAGATGAATTTTGTGGAGGAAATTGCAAAGATAAAAGGGTGTATTGTCCAAAAACATGGAGACTGCGTTTTCTAGTTGTTGGAAATTTTGTTTCTTTAGCAATAGTAGATCCAAGGATGTTTCAAGATCTTCATAACTGTCCAATACTTTAAATGTATGACATGGAGATCTTCTTTATAAGGTGACAAGTAGTTAAAGATTTGGGATCTCATGGAATAGGATTAGAGTTTTGTCGCCTTCTGAAGAACTGACCTTTTGGTACTGTTTAGTGGAAGTTCAAACCTTTATCATATGCCTACTACAATATTATCCTTAATGAAGAGATACGGGGCTTTAACAAATTACAAGTTAGGAGGATCTACACATGAGGGGGATAATCACAGTAAAAAGTATTGGATTATTAGTTATTCGTGAAGATGTTTGACTGAGTTAATCTTTGGATATCAGGATTTCAAGATTCGTCGGATCATATCAAGATACATTGACATAGTTAAACACCATTGTCTTAAAACCGACTATTTGATGTTAATCATTGGAAGTTTGAGCATTATCTTATGTCTACAAGTTTGGAAGATCAACACCTACAGGGGAGACTGATAATGAAAGACATTAGATTATCAGTGTATTCATGAAGATCCAAGACAATGTCAGAATATATTGATAGTATCATTCTAGGGGGAGATTGTTGGGTATAAATATTAGAATGATATCATCAATCGAAAGATCCAAACGAAAACGAAGATTCGAGTGAAGACACTAGTAGTGACACTAGTGGCGACACTATTAGTGTCTCCCGGGCGACACTAAGTGGTTCTTCATCAGAGGCCACTGACTTGAAGAACAAGGCTCAGGAGCTATAAATATGGTATTAGGTCTCATTTGTAATTGTTGGTTTTTCTATGAGCCACCACTCCAGGGGAGCTCACGCGGGGTGGAAGAAAGTTATGTATTTCTTATTCCAAAAGCAATGAAAAACGTAGCTTTATGTTTTTAAGGTGCTTATTCTATCTTTCTTTGATTGTTTCTTTGGCTCACAACCACCCATTTCTACCAATTTATATCAAAAACAGAGTTGGAATCAAGATCAGGGGGGCTATCATTTATTTCTATATCGTTCAGTGGGACATGAGAGGTCTCATCAGCTAGGCACTTTCGTATATGTGATACATGGGTGGATTCCATTTGGTTCCGCAGGCAAATCTAATTGGTATGCCATTTCTCCTACTCGTGCTAAGATTCAAAAAGGTATGAATCGTGGACTTAGCTTTTCTCTTTTTTGGAATCTTATAATTCCTTTCCATGGGGATACTTTCAATAATACATAATATCTAACCTGGAACTCAATAGGTCATCGTCTCTTATCGGCATATGATTTCTGTCTATCCTGTATAGCTTTCATACGAGTTTTAATCTGAGTTAACTTTTCAGCTGTAGTTTGGACAATGTCTAGAGTACCCAACTCTTTTTGTTCAACTTCACCTCAACATACAAGTGATTATCCCAGCTTCCTCCAAAATCAATAATACAAGCATGAAGCGGTATCCTCAAGTGTTTGAATAGTCCTCTCACACTATCCATCGGTTTGAGGATGATATGCGATGCTAATATTTAATCTTCTTCCCATGGACTCATGAAATTTATTCCAAAATCTTGAAGTAAACCATGTGTCCATGTCAGAGACAATTGACAAAGGGATGCCATGACGAGATACAATCTCGTTGATGAATACTTCGGCTAACTTCTCAGAAGTAAAAGTCTCACGTATAGGCAAGAAGTGAGCACTTGTTGTTAGCCGATCCACAATCACCCAAATGGTGTCATAACCATTAGTTGTACTGGATAACTTAGGTATGAAACCAATGGTGATGTGTTCCCACTTCCACTCTGGGATATCTAAAGGTTGCATTCTTTCATATGGCTTTTGGTGTTCTGCCTTGACTTTAGAACAAGGCAGGCATTTTTTCATGTATTTCATAATTTTAAACTTCATTCCAAGCCACCAATAGTCCTTTTTCATATCATGATACATCTTTGTGGTACCTGGGTCAATTGAGTAGCGAGACTAATGCGCTTCATCTAACTCTTTAGCCCTATGTCCGCCCTCAATGGGTATCCACATTCTACCAAACCTAGTTCTTACACCATGAGTGTTGAATTCTAATTTCTCCTATTGTCCTACTCGTCATTATTTTTTTTTATATTTTCTTCCTTTAAGGCCTTGGCCTGAGCTTTCTCTATTTATAACATGAAATCTGATGTGATTATTAACTCATGTTCTTTTACCCGGATCGGAGGATGTTCCTTTTTTTTACTCAGGGCATCAGCTACCACGTTTACTTTTCCTGGATGGTATAGGATTTCACAATCATAATCTTTTATCAGTTCTATCCATCATCTATACCTCATATTCAGATCTTTTTTGTTCAAAGAAGTACTTCATACTTTGTTGATATGAATAAAATGGTACACTTAACTCTGTAGAGATAACGTCTCCATATCTTTAGGGCAAAAAAAATATTGCGACTAACTCTAAATCATGGGTCGGGCAATTAGCTTCATGGGGTTTAAGTTGACGAGAAGCATAGGCAATAACCTTGCCTTTCTCCATAAGCACGCACCCCAAACCCTCATATGAGGCATCAGAGTAAACTCCCAGATCCTCAGTTCATTCTAATAAAGTTAACACTAGAGCTTGTGTTAATCTTTTCTTTTGCTCTTGAAACGAATTCTCTTGTTTTGTATTCCAAGTGAACATTGTTTCCTTCTTTGTAAGCGTCGTCAAAGATTAAGCAATCTTGGAGAAATCTTGTTTAACATCCCAAAAATAAAACGACAGTTATAATAACGAAATAAATGAACGAGGCATGTCGGGTCGGGTCGGATGGGCCGGCGGGCTGGAAGGGGAGCCTCCCCTATAAATAGCCAAGGTCACCACCCATTTCTCTCATTTGCAACTTCTAGAGAGAGAAAGTTATCGGATCGACCCGATATTTGAGAAGTGTGTTGCTCCAGAGCTCGTGAGAAGAACCTTCGGATCAGAAACTCGATTCAGGTAACGATCGGGCCTAAGTCTGAGTTTTTGTTCTTTTTTGGGTTTTTCGGGTTTTGGGTGAAAAGGTAACGTTTTCACAGATAAAACTGAAAGATAAACATAGATTTGAGTTCCTTAATGGAAAACAAACTTTTTGAAGTAAACAAGTTCGGGATCTTGACGTTATCAGACCTGAATGTGAAACTTAGGGTTTTTGCGAAGAAACAGATCGTGCGTACTTAGCAGGTCCAGCGTACTTATCAAGTACGCAGGAAGAGGGCACTGCGTACTTATCAAGTACGCAGGAAGAGGGCACTGCGTACTTATCAAGTACGCAGGAAGAGAATCCTGCGTACTTATCAAGTACGCAGGAAGCAGGGTCTGCGCACTTGCTAAGTGCGCAGGCATCAGGCTGGTTAAGTAAAGTTAGTATGTTTAGAATGGTTAAACCGTTAAAGTCGGTATGGGTCTGATGTGTATTTAACTAATCAATTCAGATCGGAAGTGACGTTGTTGGACCTTGTTAAGGACAACCCAAATTAGCTTATCAGGTGAGTTTTAGAAGCCCTCTTTTAAACGTTTTAATAATGTTTTTGGGCTGGTGTGCATACGTAACGATGTGACTATTTTATAAAACGATATTTATGAATGTTGTATGTGACGTTTTATAAAATGATGTTTATGAACGATGTTTTGGAAGGAAGGGTTATGAAAGAAGTGTTTATGAAATATTTTGCCAAAAGAAGTTTATGAATGAATGAATGTTTTTAATAAAACGTACGAATGCTTTAACTGAAGTTTTGAAGTAAAAGAAGCGAAGGTTTATGAAAGTCACAAACGAACGAATCTGCCAATATTCCTTAGGGAATGAAGGTTATGGGTATGGGAAGTATGTTATGGGCCTTTACCTTTTAGGGGCCTATGTGGCTGGCCAACTGTTGTACAACAGGGGTGATGACGGTCACCAAGGGGATTATCATGATCCTTGAAGTTTGGTACGATTTACCTTACGGGGTAGTTGTGCTTGAAGTTTGGTACTTGCGCCTTACGGGGCGCAGTGCTTGAAGTTTGGTACGTGTCATCCTTGTGATGCCGTGCTTGAAGTAGTGTTGAATAACCTAAGTATCGGGCCCTAGGAGTTCTTCACCCGAAGGACAATACAGTGATTGATGGGCCTAGTGGTGGTGATCTTTAGGTTATTCAGCCAGTATGTGACGTTTGGATTTGACGGTTACGAGAAGGCGCAGATTCGATATGTTCGTTGACTTATGTTTATGAAGTGTTATGTTTTGTTATTGCATTAGTTTACGTACGCTTTTTATTAAATGAAGTATGAAGTTATGTTTTTGGCAAATTATTTGAAGTTAAAGTTTTATGTTAAAACTAGAACTCACCAGCATAGCTGACTTTTTAGAATGCTCATTCAGGTTAAGGCAGGTTATGATGATGGAAGGTGATGCTGGGCGGCTTGATGAGTTACCCGGATGACACGAAGACTGGCATCCCATTATGATTAGATTATGTTATGTTTATGTAATAGAGTATGTTACGCTTCCGGATGTTGAAGAATGTAATGATTAAGTTTTAATGAAGTATTTTCCGCTGCGTTTTTGATATTCAAGTTTAAGAACTGTTTGTGAATGAGTAAATCCAATAAGTGAGGCCTCCCGGGTTTGGGGCCTTACAAGTTGGTATCAGAGCAATAGTTTGAGAGATTCGGACACTCCCAGTGTCTGAACTTAAACTATGAATGGGACCGAAAGCGGATGCCAGTACGGGTAACTCGAGCCACAACATCAGGTATGAAGGTAGTATATATATTTACATATATAGAATGCCTTAGAAATGGTTAGGTAAGGAGTTGTGTTCTGATGGAATCACAAAGGTGGTCAAATAGAAATCGAAAGGTAGTGTATTGGTTAATTGCAGATGGCCAGTGTATATTAACATCTTACAGTGCTTATTGAATTTTATTTGTTAACTAGCGTGATTACATTGGATTCCTTGTCTTATAGAACGAAATGGCAAGGAGAGGAAACAGAAGACGTGGTGGGGGCCGTACCGGTGGTCATACCGGCAGTCGAAATGGTGGGCGTGGCAGGACCCCTGCGCGCCAAGAGTATAGTGAAGAAGGAAGTGTCCACACTGAACCGACGGTTAGTGTGCATGGAACTGAGCAGACACTAGTTAAAGAACAACCTTTCACTTTTGAACCAGAAGTGAGAGCAGCTATAGCTCGAGAGTTCACAGAGTTGATGAAGACTTCTCTGCCAGGTCTGTTAGCTGAAGCATTGAAGAAGGTTAATGGGGAAGGTGGGTCTAACACGGCGATTGATACCCCGAACACTGAGGCAATAAACGCACCGCTTAACCGTGGTTGCGACTATAAGTCCTTTAAGGCATGTGACCCACCGGTCTTGACTGGGAAGAAAGACGCGGTAGCTACGTTTGATTGGGTGATTCGTATGGAGGCTGCCATTCATCTGAGCGAATGTCGAACAGATCAAGTTGTGAAATTTGCGGCTAACTCCTTGAAAGAGGAAGCATCCCATTGGTGGGAAGGTGTACGTCAAGCAAAAGGGAGCGAGGTCATGGATGCAATGATGTGGGCTGATTTGAAAACCTTGGTGATCAAGAATTTCTGCCCAAGGAACGAGATTGAGAAGGTAGAGAGGGAATTTCTGGGTTTGAAGGTCGGACGCACCGCCAATACACAACCCGATTCAATGAACTGGCACGTCTGGTGCCACATCTTGTCACGACTGAGGAAAGAAAGATTGTATGCTACATACAAGGACTGCCAGACCAGGTCCGCACCTATGTTAAGGCAAACGCCCCTACTACCTATGATTCGGTAGTAGAACTGAGCGAAGTGGTATTTGATGATCTGGCGCTGAATATCGTTTCCATTGAAGAGCCTAAGAAGAAGCTGAGTTTTCCCGCTAAGCGATCGGGTGGGAAGTTGTTTGGGGCTCAGGACAAGCAGGCCAGTGTAGGCGAGGTGACAGTCTGTGGAAGATGAGGGGTAAGACATACGGGTGAATGTCGGTTAGGGTCTAATCTATGCTTTAAATGCGGCAAAACCGGACACTACTCCCGTGAATGCCCGCAAGGCTTCAAATGCTACAACTGTGGGGAGGGTGGTCATATGAGCCAGGAATGCACCAAGCCCAGGATGGGTCAAGCCGGGAAAGGGAAAGGCCCGGAGAAGACAGAAGAGAGACCCCGACCAAAGACTCACGCCTATGCGCTGACGCAGGAACAGGCCAGAGCGGACCCCGATGTGGCGTCACGTACGTTCGTCCTTGACAACAATTTTGTTTCTGTGTTATTTGATTCGGCTGCAAGTAAGTGTTTTATATCTGCGACTTTTTGTAAACGAGTGAAGTACACTATCAGTAAGCTAGAAAGGGACTTTAGCGTAGAAACCGCTGAGGGTAGAACTGCGAGAGTGACCGATGTAGTTGACAACTCCACGATAAAAATAGAAGGTCACAGGTTCCCTGTCAGATTTGTTTGTTATGGTTTTGGGAGGGTTTGATGTCGTGTTAGGTTTGGATTGGCTAACTGCCAATGAAGCATAAATTATTAGTAAACAAAAGATAATCCGACTCAAGGCTCCGGACGGTAGCAAAGTCAAGGTTCTTGGAGATCGTGATGCCCCGATGCCAAACGTCATTTTGATGATTAAGGCAACAGATTACTTGAGGCGCGGATGCGAGGCTTATCTGGTGTACGTAATTGACGAGTGTAAGGAAGTGAAGGAACTAGACGAAGTACCCGTGCTAGGCGAGTACCCGGAGGTGTTTCCAGAGGATTTGCCTGGGATACCACCCGACAGAGAGATCGAATTTCGAATCGACTTAGTACCAGATGCCCAGCCCGTGGCTAAGGCTCCATATCGACTAACACCAGTGGAGATGAAAGAGTTAATGGCACAATTAGACGAGTTACTTGAGAAGGGATTTATCCAACCGAGCATCTCGCCGTGGGGTGCTCCGGTGTTGTTTGTGAAGAAAAAAGACGGTTCGATGAGAATGTGTATTGATTATCACGAGTTGAATAAACGTACGGTGAAGAACAAGTACCCTTTACCAAGGATCGACGACCTGTTCTATCAATTGCAACGCGCAAGCTGGTTCTCAAAAATCGACCTTCGGTCCGGGTACAATCAATTGAAGGTGAGAGAAGAAGACATACCGAAAACAGCATTTCACACGCATTATGGACATTTCGAGTTCCGCGTAATGTCTTTCGGATTGACGAACGCCCCCGCAGCGTTCATGGATTTGATGAATAGGGTGTGTCGACCGATGTTGGACCGATCGGTAATCGTGTTCATCGATGATATCCTCATCTATTCCAAGAATGAGGGTATCACGCATGTTACTTAAAGGAGGTGTTGAAGGCTCTGAAAAAGGAAAAGTTGTATGCTAAGTTCTCTAAATGCGCGTTCTGGCTCAGGGAAGTCCAATTCCTAGGTCACGTCATTAACCCGAACGGCATTATGGTTGACCCAGCAAAGATAATGACGGTAAGGGAATGGAATATTCCTAAGACGCCAACTGAAATCCGTAGTTTCTTGAGATTGGCAGGCTACTATCGGAGATTCATCCAGGATTTCTCGAAAATAGCTTCGCCGTTGACAAAGTTGACTCGGAACGAGGTAAAGTACGAATGGGGTTCGACCCAGGATGAGGCGTTTAAGGAATTGAAGGAGAAACTAACCCAAGCTCCAGTCTTGGCCCTTCCCGAGGGAAATGAAGACTTAGTGGTATACTCTGACGCTTCAGGTCAGGGATTAGGATGCGTGTTGATGCAACGCGGGAGAGTGATCGCGTATGCGTCACGGCAGTTGAATATTCACGAAGCTAATTATCCGACTCACGATTTGGAACTTGCTGCTGTCGTATTCGCATTGAAAATCTGGAGGCACTACCTTTACGGGGTGAAGTTTACTATTTACTCCGACCACAAAAGTTTGAAGTACTTCTTCGAACAAAAGGAACTTAATATGAGGTAGAGGCGATGGTTGGAACTATTGAAAGACTATGACTGTGAAATAATATACCATCCTGGAAAGGCAAACGTGGTGGCTGACGCTCTAAGCCGAAAGGATGTGCCTACTCCTATTAGAGTGAAAGCTTGCCAGTTGGTGGTAACATCGGATGTGATGAGAGAAATTGAAAAGGCTCAAGACGAGGCACTTAAAGAAGAAAATATAAAGTAGGAAAGGATGATTGGCCAACAGGACAAGTTGGAATATAACACCCTTGGTGTTAGGACACGTTTTGGACGGGTATGGATACCTATGGGTGACGAGCATAGAACCAAAAACTTGGATGAGGCTCATAAGTCTCGGTACTCTATCCATCCTGGTACCAATAAAATGTACCAAGATCTAAGGAAGGAATACTGGTGGCCTAGAATGAAGCATGAAGTGACGAAGTACCTAAGCAAGTGCTTGACTTGCTCGCAAGTAAAGGCCGAACACCAGAAACCGTATGGAAAGATTCAACCAATTGATATACCGGAATGGAAGTGGGAACACATTACCATGGACTTCATAACCAAGCTACCTCGCACAGCTAAAGGTCATGACACCATTTGTGTAATTGTGGACCGTTTAACAAAGAGTTCTCATTTCCTACCTATTCGCGAGACGTTCTCGTTAGAAAGGTTAGCGGAAGTATTTATTAAAGAAGTTGTAGCACGACATGGGATGCCTTTGACGATCTTGTCTGACCGGGACACACGCTTCACATCAAGGTTCTGGAAAAGATTTCACGAAGCGATGGGCACGAGACTTAATGTTAGCACGACATACCACCCGCAAACGGATGGTCAGTCCGAAAGGACCATTCAGACATTGGAGGATATGCTTCGTGCTTGTATTATCAATTTCGGCGGCAGTTGGGACAGTCATCTGCCGTTAGCCGAATTTTCCTACAACAATAGTCATCACACGACGATAGGCATGCCGCCTTACGAAATGTTGTATGGGAGAAGATGTAGGACCCTGGTTTGTTGGGGTGAGATTGGACAGAAGGAATTAGGAAGTCTTGAAGTCGTAAGAGAAACATCGGAAAGGTTTGATCAAATCAAAGCATGAATGAAGGTCGCACAAGATCGTCAGAAGTCCTATGCGGATAAACGATGAAGGCCTATTAAGTTTGATGTTGGGGACAAAGTAATGTTGAAAGTGTCACCCTGGAAGGGAATCATACGATTCAGGAAGAGAGGAAAGTTAAGTCCGAGGTTTTGTCAGACCATTCAGGATAACGGCACGGGTTGGTGAAGTCGCTTATCGGTTAGAGTTGCCTGATGAGTTAAGTGGGATTCATCCTACCTTCCATGTATCACACTTGCGAAAGTGTTTGGCGGATGAATCAGCTCACGTACCACTTACTGACATCGAGGTCGACAACAGCCTTAATTGCATCGAAGAACCCGTGGCCAACTTAAACAAGAAGGAGAAGCGTTTGCGTAATAAGATTATCCAAGTGGTTAAAGTCTAATGGAAACATCGAAAGGGATCCGAAGCCACTTGGGAAACGGAGAAGGAAATGAGGGAATCGTACCCTCATCTATTTGACTTATGATAGTTTTCGGGGACGAAACCTATTGTAAGGGGGTAGACTTGTAACATCCCAAAAATAAAATGACAGTTATAATAACGAAATAAACGAACGAGGCTTGTCGGGTCGGGTCGGATGGGCCGGCGGGCTGGAAGGGAGCCTCCCCTATAAATAGCCAAGGTCACCACCCATTTCTCTCATTTGCAACTTCTAGAGAGAGAAACCATAGAGAGTGAAAGTTATCGGATCGACCCAAGATTTGAGAAGTGTGTTGCTCCAGAGCTTGTGAGAAGAACCTTCGGATCAGAAACTCGATTCAGGTAACGATCGGACCTAAGTCTGAGTTTTTGTTCTTTTTTGGGTTTTTCGGGTTTTGGGTGAAAAGGTAACGTTTTCACGGATAAAACTGAAAGATAAACATAGATTTGAGTTCCTTAATGGAAAACAAACGTTTTGAAGTAAACAAGTTCGGGATCTTGACGTTATCCGACCTGAATGCGAAACTTAGGGTTTTTGCGAAGAAACAGATCGTGCCTACTTATCAAGTACGCACGGAGCAGGTCCTGCGTACTTATCAAGTACGCAGGAAGATTGCACTGCGTACTTATCAAGTACGCAGGAAGAGGGCACTGCGTACTTATCAAGTACGCAGGAAGAGGATCCTGCGTACTTATCAAGTACGTAGGAAGCAGGGTCTGCGCACTAGCTAAGTGCGCAGGCATCAGGCTGGTTAAGTAAAGTTAGTTTGTTTAGAATGGTTAAACCGTTAAAGTCGGTATGGGTCTGATGTGTATTTAACTAATTAATTCAGATTGGAAGTGATGTTTTTGGACCTTGTTTAGGACAACCCAAATTAGCTTATCAGGTGAGTTCTAAAAGCCCTCTTTTAAATGTTTTAATATTGTTTTTGGGCTGGTGTGCATACGTAACGATGTGACTATTTTATAAAACGATGTTTATGAATGTTGTATGTGACGTTTTATAAAATGATGTTTATGAACGATGTTTTGGAAGGAAGGGTTATGAAAGAAGTGTTTATGAAATATTTTGCTAAAAGAAGTTTATGAATGAATGAATGTTTTTAATAAAACGTACGAATGCTTTAACTGAAGTTTTGAAGTAAAAGAAGCGAAGGTTTATGATAGTCACAAACGAACGAATCTGCCAATATTCCTTAGGGAATGAACGTAATGGGTCTAGGAAGTATGTTATGGGCCTTTACCTTTTAGGGGCCCATGTGACTGGCCAACTGTTGTACAACTGGGGTGATGACGGTCACCAAGGGGATTATCGTGATCCTTGAAGTTTGGTACGATTTACCTTACGGGGTAGTCGTGCTTGAAGTTTGGTACTTGCTCCTTACGGGGCGCAGTGCTTGAAGTTTGGTACGTGTCATCCTTGTGATGCCGTGCTTGAAGTAGTGTTGAATAACCTAAGTATCGGGCCCTAGGAGTTCTTCACCCGAAGGACAGTACGGTGATTGATGGGCCTAGTGGTGGTGATCTTTAGGTTATTCAGCCAGTATGTGACGTTTGTATTTGACGGTTACGAGAAGGCGCAGATTCGATATGTTCGTTGACTTATGTTTATGAAGTGTTATGTTTTGTTATTGCATTATTTTACGTACGCTTTTTATTAAATGAAGTATGAAGTTATGTTTTTGGCAAATTATTTGAAGTAAAAGTTTTATGTTAAAACTAGAACTCACCAGCGTAGCTGACTTTTTAGTATGCACATTCAGGTTAAGGCAGGTTATGATGATGGAAGGTGATGCTGGGCGGCTTGATGAGTTACACGGATGACACGAAGACTGGCATCCCGTTATGATTAGATTATATTATGTTTATGTAATAGAGTATGTTACGCTTCCGCATGTTAAACAATGTAATGATTACGTTTTAATGAAGTATTTTCCGCTGCGTTTATGATATTCAAGTTTAAGAACTGTTTGTGAATGAGTAAATCCAACAAGTGAGGCCTCCCGGGTTTGGGGTCTTACAAGTTGGTATCAGAGCAATAGTTTGAGAGATTCGGACACTCCCAGTGTCTGAACTTAAACTGTGAATGGGACCGAAAGCGGATGCCAGTATGGGTAACTCGAGCCACAGCATCAGGTATGAAGGTAGTATATATATTTACATATATAGAATGCTATAGAAAGGGTTAGGCAAGGACTTGTGTTCTGATGGAATCACAAAGGTGGTCAAATAGAAATCGAAAGGTAGTGTATTAGTTAATTGCAAATGGCCAGTGTATATTAACATCTTACAGTGCTTATTGAATTTTATTTGTTAACTAGCGTGATGACATTGGATTCCTTGTCTTATAGAACGAAATGGCAAGGAGAGGAAACAGAAGACGTGGTGGGGGCCGTACCGGTGGTCATACCGGCAGTCGAAATGGTGGGCGTGGCAAGACCCCTGCGCGCCAAGAGTATAGTGAAGAAGGAAGTGTCCACACTGAACCGACGGTTAGTGTGCATGGAACTGAGCAGACACTAGTTGAAGAACAACCTTTCACTTTTGAACCAGAAGTGAGAGCAGCAATAGCTCGAGAGTTCACAGAGTTGATGAAGACTTCTCTGCTAGGTCTGTTAGCTGAAGCATTGAAGAAGGTTAATGGGGAAGGTGGGTCTAACACGGCGATTGATACCCCGAACACTGAGGCAATAAACGCACCGCTTAACCGTGGTTGCGACTATAAGTCCTTTAAGGCATGTGACCCACCGGTCTTGACTGGGAAGAAAGACGCGGTAGCTACGTTTGATTGGGTGATTCGTATGGAGGCTGCCATTCATCTGAGCGAATGTCGAACAGATCAAGTTGTGAAATTTGCTGCTAACTCCTTGAAAGAGGAAGCATCCCATTGGTGGGAAGGTGTACGTCAAGCAAAAGGGAGCGAGGTCATGGATGCAATGATGTGGGCTGATTTGAAAACCTTGGTGATCAAGAATTTCTGCCCAAGGAACGAGATTGAGAAGGTAGAGAGGGAAATTCTGGGTTTGAAGGTCGGGAGCATGACGCACTGCCAATACACAACCCGATTCAATGAACTGGCACGTCTGGTGCCACATCTTGTCACGACTGAGGAAAGAAAGATTGTATGCTACATACAAGGACTGCCAGACCAGGTCCGCACCTATGTTAAGGCAAACGCCCCTACTACCTACGATTCGGTAGTAGAACTGAGCGGCGTGGTATTCGATGTTCTGGCGTTGAATATCGTTGCCATTGAAGAGCCTAAGAAGAAGCTGAGTTTTCCTGCTAAGCGATCGGGTGGGAAGTTGTTTGGGGGTCGGGACAAGCAGGCCAGGGTAGGCGAGGTGACAGTCTATGGAAGATGTGGGGTAAGACATACGGGTGAATGTCGGTTAGGGTCTAATCTATGCTTTAAATGCGGCAAAACCGGACACTACTCCCGTGAATGCCCGCAAGGCTTCAAATGCTACAACTGTGGGGAGGGTGGTCATATGAGCCGTGAATGCACCAAGCCCAGGATGGGTCAAGCCGGGAAAGGGAAAGGCCCGGAGAAGACAGAACAGAGACCCCGATCAAAGACTCGCGCCTATGCGCTGACGCAGGAACAGGCCAGAGCGGACCCCGATGTGGCGTCAGGTACGTTCGTCCTTGACAACAATTTTGTTTCTGTGTTATTTGATTCGGGTGCAAGTTAGAGTTTTATATCTACGACTTTTTGTAAACGAGTGAAGTACACTGTCAGTAAGCTAGAAAGGGCCTTTAGCGTAGAAACAGCTGAGGGTAGAACTGCGAGAGTGACCGATGTAGTTGACAACTCTACGATAAAAATACAAGGTCACAGGTTCCCTGTCAGATTGTTTGTTATGGTTTTGGGAGGATTTGATGTCGTGTTAGGTTTGGATTGGCTAACTGCCAATGAAGCACAAATTATATGTAAACGAAAGATAATCCGACTCAAGGCTCCGGACGGTAGCAAAGTCGAGGTTCTTGGAGATCGTCATGCCCCGATGCCAAACGTCATTTTGATGATTAAGGCAACAGATTACTTGAGGCGCGGATGCGAGGCTTATCTGGTGTACGTAATTGACGAGTGTAAGGAAGTGAAGGAACTAGACGATGTACACGTGGTACGTGAGTACCCGGAGGTGTTTCCAGAGGATTTGCCTGGGATACCACCCGACAGAGAGATCGAATTTCGAATCGACTTAGTACCAGATGCCCAGCCCGTGGCTAAGGCTCTATATCGACTAGCACCAGCGGAGATGAAAGAATTAATGGCACAACTAGACGAGTTACTTGAGAAGGGATTTATCCAACCGAGCATCTCGCCATGGGGTGCTCTGGTGTTGTTTGTTAAGAAGAAAGATGGTTCGATGAGAATGTGTATTGATTATCGCGAGTTGAATAAACGTACGGTGAAGAACAAGTACCCTTTACCAAGGATCGATGACCTGTTTGATCAATTGCAAGGCGCAAGCTGGTTCTCAAAAATCGACCTTCGGTCCGGGTACAATCAACTGAAGGTGAGAGAAGAAGACATACCGAAAACAGCATTTTGCACGCGTTATGGACATTTCGAGTTCCGCGTAATGTCTTTTGGATTGACGAACGCCCCCGCAGCGTTCATGGATTTGATGAATAGGGTGTGTCGACCGATGTTGGACCGATCGGTAATCGTGTTCATCGATGATATCCTCATCTATTCCAAGAATGAGGGTATCACGCATGTCACTTAAAGGAGGTGTTGGAGGCTCTGAAAAAGGAAAAGTTGTATGCTAAGTTCTCCAAATGCGCGTTCTGGCTTAGGGAAGTCCAATTCCTAGGTCACGTCATTAACCCGAACGGCATTATGGTTGACCCAGCAAAGATATTGACGGTAAGGGAATGGAATATTCCTAAGACGCCAACTGAAATCCGCAGTTTCTTGGGATTGGCAGGCTACTATCGGAGATTCATCGAGGATTTCTTGAAAATAGCTTCGCCGTTGACAAAGTTGACTCGGAAGGAGGTAAAGTACGAATGGGGTTCGACCCAGGATGAGGCGTTTAAGTAATTGAATGAGAAACTAACCCAAGCTCCAGTCTTGGCCCTTCCCGAGGGAATTGAAGACTTAGTGGTATACTCTGACGTTTCGGGTCAGGGATTGGGATGCGTGTTGATGCAACGCGGGATAGTGATCGCGTATGCGTCACGGCAGTTGAAGATTCACGAAGCTAATTATCCGACTCAAGATTTGGAACTTGCTGCTGTCGTATTCGCATTTAAAATCTGGAGGCACTACCATTACGGGGTGAAGTTTACTATTTACTCCGACCATAAAAGTTTTAAGTACTTCTTCGAACAAAAGGAACTTAATATGAGGCAGAGGCGATGGTTGGAACTATTGCAAGACTATGACTGTGAAATAATATACCATCCTGGAAAGGCAAACGTGGTGGCGGATGCTCTAAGCCGAAAGGATATGCCAACTCCTATTGGAGTGAAAGCTTGCCAGTTGGTGGTAACATCGGATTAGATGAGAGAAATTAAAAAGGCTTAAGACAAGGCACTTAAAGAAGAAAATATAAAGAAGGAAAGGATGATTGGCCAACAGGACAAGTTGGAATATAACACCCTTGGTGTTAGGACACGTTTTGGACGGGTATGGATACCTTTGGGTGGCGAGCTTAGAACCAAAATCTTGGATGAGGCTCATAAGTCTCGGTACTCTATCCATCCTGGTACCAATAAAATGTACCAAGATCTAAGGAAGGAATACTGGTGGCCTGGAATGAAGCATGAAGTGACGAAGTACGTAAGCAAGTGCTTGACTTGCTCGCAAGTAAAGGCCGAACACCAGAAACCGTATGGAAAGATTCAACCACTTGATATATCGGAATGGAAGTGGGAACACATTACCATGGACTTCATAACCAAGCTACGTCCCACAGCTAAAGGTCATGACACCATTTGTGTAATTGTGGACCGTTTAACAAAGAGTGCTCATTTCCTACCTATTCGCGAGACGTTCTCGTTAGAAAGGTTAGCGGAAGTATTTATTAAAGAAGTTGTAGCACGGCATGGGATGCCTTTGACGATCTTGTCTGACCGGGATACACGATTCACATCAAGGTTCTGGAAAAGATTTCAAGAAGCGATGGGCACGAGACTTAATGTTAGCACGGCATACCACCCGCAAACGGATGGTCAGTCCGAAAGGACCATTCAGACATTGGAGGATATGCTTCGTGCTTGTATTATCGATTTCGGCGGCAGTTGGGACAGTCATCTGCCGTTAGCCGAATTCTCCTACAACAATAGTCATCACACGACGATAGGCATGCCGCCTTACGAAATGTTGTATGGGAGAAGATGTAGGACCCTGGTTTGTTGGGGTGAGATTGGACAGAAGGAATTAGGAAGTCTTGAAGTCGTAAGAGAAACATCGGAAAGGTTTGATCAAATCAAAGCATGAATGAAGGCCGCACAAGATCGTCAGAAGTCCTATGCGGATAAACGACGAAGGCCTATTAAGTTTGATGTTGGGGACAGAGTAATGTTGAAAGTGTCACCCTGAAACGGAATCATACGATTCAGGAAGAGAGGAAAGTTAAGTCTGAGGTTTGTCAGACCATTCAGGATAACGGCACGGGTTGGTGAAGTCGCTTATCGGTTAGAGTTGCCTAATGAGTTAAGTGGGATTCATCCTACCTTCCATGTATCACACTTGCGAAAGTGTTTGGCGGATGAATCAGCTCACGTACCACTTACTGAGATCGAGGTCGACAACTACTTTAATTACATCAAAGAACCCGTGGCCAACTTAAACAAGAAGGAGAAGCGTTTGCGTAATAAGATTATCCAAGTGGTTAAAGTCCAATGGAAACATCGAAAGGGATCGGAAGCCACTTGGGAAACGGAGAAGGAAATGAGGGAGTCGTACCCTCATGTATTTGACTTATGATAGGTTTCGGGGGCGAAACCTATTGTAAGGGGGGAGACTTGTAACAACTCAAAAATAAAATGACAGTTATAATAATGGAATAAACGAACGAGGCATGTCAGGTCGGGTCGAATGGGCCGGCCGGCTGGAAGGGGAGCCTCCCCTATAAATAGCCAAGGTCACCACCCATTTCTCTCATTTGCAACTTCTAGAGAGAGAAACTGTAGAGAGAGAAACTATAGAGAGAGAAAGTTATCGAATCGACCCGAGATTTGAGAAGTGTGTTGCTCCAGAGCTCGTGAGAAGAACCTCTGGATCAGAAACTCGATTCAGGTAACGATCGGGCCTAAATTTGAGTTTTTGTTCTTTTTTGTGTTTTTAGGGTTTTGGGTGAAAAGGTAACGTTTTCACGTATAAAACTGAAAGATAAACATAGATTTGAGTTCCTTAATGGAAAACAAACGTTTTGAAGTAAACAAGTTCGGGATCTTGACGTGATCAGACCTGAATGCGAAACTTAGGGTTTTTGCGAAGAAACAGATCATGCGTACTTATCAAGTACGCACGGAGCAGGTCCAGCGTACTTATCAAGTACGCAGGAAGAGGGCACTGCGTACTTATCAAGTACGCAGGAAGAGGATCTTGCGTACTTATCAAGTACGCAGGAAGCAGGGTCTGCGCACTTGCTAAGTGCGCAGGCATCAGGCTGGTTAAGTAAAGTTAGTATGTTTAGAGTGGTTAAACCGTTAAAGTCGGTATGGGTCTGATGTGTATTTAACTAATTAATTCAGATCGGAAGTGACGTTTTTGGACCTTGTTTAGGACAACCCAAATTAGCTTATCAGGTGAGTTCTAGAAGCCCTCTTTTAAATGTTTTAATAATGTTTTTGGACTGGTGTGCATACGTAACGATGTGACTATTTTATAAAACGATGTTTATGAATGTTGTATGTGACGTTTTATAAAATGTTGTTTATGAACGATGTTTTGGAAGGAAGGGTTATGAAAGAAGTGTTTATGAAATATTTTGCCAAAAGAAGTTTATGAATGAATGAATGTTTTTAATAAAACGTACGAATGCTTTAACTGAAGTTTTGAAGTAAAAGAAGCGAAGGTTTATGATAGTCACAAACGAATGAATCTGCCAATATTCCTTAGGGAATGAAGGTAATGGGTCTGGGAAGTATGTTATGGGCCTTTACCTTTTAGGGCCTATGTGGCCGGCCAACTGTTGTACAACTGGGGTGATGACGGTCACCAAGGGGATTATCGTGATCCTTGAAGTTTGGTACGATTTACCTTACGGGGTAGTCGTGCTTGAAGTTTGGTACTTGCGCCTTACGGGGCGCAGTGCTTGAAGTTTGGTACGTGTCATCCTTGTGATGCCATGCTTGAAGTAGTGTTTAATAACCTAAGTATCGGGCCCTACGAGTTCTTCCGATAGTACGGTGATTGATGGGCCTAGTGGTGGTGATCTTTAGGTTATTCAGCCAGTATGTGACGTTTGGATTTGACGGTTACGAGAAGGCGCATATTCGATATGTTCGTTGACTTATGTTTATGAAGTGTTATGTTTTGTTATTGCATTATTTTACGTACGCTTTTTATTAAATGAAGTATGAAGTTATGTTTTTGGCAAATTATTTGAAGTTAAAGTTTTATGTTAAAACTAGAACTCACCAGCGTAGCTGACTTTTTAGTATGGACATTCAGGTTAAGGCAGGTTATGATGATGGAAGGTGATGCTGGGCGGCTTGATGAGTTACACGGATGACACGAAGACTGGCATCCCGTTATGATTAGATTATATTAGGTTTATGTAATAGAGTATGTTACGCTTCCGCATGTTGGACATTGTAATGATTACGTTTTAATGAAGTATTTTCCGCTGCGTTATTTGATATTCAAGTTTAAGAACTGTTTGTGAATGAGTAAATCCAACAAGTGAGGCCTCCCGGGTTTGGGGTCTTACAAGTTGGTATCAGAGCAATAGTTTGAGAGATTCGGACACTCCCAGTGTCTGAACTTAAACTGTGAATGGGACCGAAAGCGGATGAAATTCTCATAATGGGGCTGGTAATTGTCTATAATTGACGTAAGACGAGGTTCTTGTGATGAAACCGCGCAGTAAGTCTGTCTAGTAATTCTAGCAATCCCATTACGGAAATTACCAGTGTATACCGTGGTGTGTACCTTCAGATGAAATAGTTCTGCTGAATGGTAGATTGTGCCAGATTATGATTAAATATTTTGATATTGTATTTTCCAAAAGAATTTGTGTCATTATGAATATGTTCACCAACGTTCGCGCTGACGTTTTATTTTCTAAAATGTTTTCAGGTAATCACCGATTATCTATGAGGCCGGTCCTAAAGCACAATCTTGGGGATAAATGTAAATATGATTTTGACAGGGTTATGTGCTTAAAGGGTGTTGACTCCTTAAGCACGAGAGATAACTCTACAGGAATTAACCAACTGGAGATGTCGTAAGATGACGATTTCCTAGACATGGGTTACTCTCTTTTTACTCTCAAGGATAGGTGCCGAAGGGTAAAATCCATAGATACCTAAGATGAAAAATCTTGGTATTGGAAGGATTAACTCTCTAGGCACAGGCCGACTAACTTGTGGCTCTATAAAACTACCTACTGAGGCAGGAGATAATGTAAATGGTCTTGGACCATGATTTTGTAAATAAAAGGGGTATTTCAGTCCCCATGAAATGAAATGATTTAATTATCCCCAGATTTGTAAAATATACAATATCAACCCTCGGGTTGAAGTTTATGACAAGATCGATCCAAAATTATTTTCACTACAAAACTCTCTAATTTATAACTAAAATAAGATTTGAGGAGGCAATTTGTTCACACACCCGGGGTGTGACAGATGATGTAACACCAGGCCATTTCTGAGGTCCTCATTTGCCAACATTGAAACCCTATGGGTTGGATTTGCCAATTCCCGAAGTTAAAGGGTTGAAAAATGAAAAATGTGAATTCTGGGTCGGTAGAGGACTGCTACCAAGCCCCTAATGGTCCCTTAAGGCCACCTGTTCTGGGAGGTCCGCCAAGGGGGTCCTCCAGCGTTGAAATTGATTGGATGGCGGACCGCCACCATTCCCTTAGCGGCCCGCTAGCTGCAATTTGTGGTGGTGCTACGTGGCTGATGACTAATGGGGAGAATCTAATGCGTGTCAGCTTGGCGGACCGCTAACCCTCCCTTAATGGTCCGCCAGCCGCAATACCAGTAATGGTCCAATCAGGACAAGACGCATAGGGCTGACGGCAGCCCTGGGTAGTAGCGGACCGCTACCACCCTGTCTAACGATCCGCTATGGGTTTGGGTTTGCAAGTATAAACAGATGCATCCGAGCTTCACTTTCAATCCACACAAACATAAATTCGTCTCCCAAGTTCCTGGAATATAGCCAATCCTCGAAATCCACGCCACTAATCCCGTAATCTATGATTTCCTCTTATTTTTCGCACTCCCGCTTTAAGACGTGTTTCGGCTAGAACCCGAAGTTAAGATTATCACTTAGAGTGTAAGGCCCCGAACCGGGCACCATACAGTTGGTTCTCATTACAGGGTATTCTCTTCCAAACTCATACTTATTATAAAAACATACATTGGAAGTCTCACTATAAATAGTAATTACCTTTCAATAACGTTATTACACATTACCTTACCAAACGAATGCACGCACACCAACCAAAGTAGCACCGCTCCCAAGCCAAGATACGTCGACCACAAAGCTCATCTGCAAAACAATCTAACGTACACACAAAGTCAGCTACGCTGAGTGATTTCTAATAGTTTAATTTAAAATAAAATCCATCTCGTCACAATTAATATTTATCTCCACTCAGGACCCTCCGGTTCTTGTAAAATAGTTTTATAAATTATCATCGTATAGATAACTCATGTTATCTTATGATGTCCAAAAGGTTCACCCAAGACTCGCCCTACAAATATAGCCCCATAAATCTCACCAACACAATACAATCTTTCTACACTAGTTTCTCGTAATCTACCACTCGTATTAATTCGAAAACCTGATTAACACAATAAACGCCTAGACACCGACTTACCTAGCTTTGACGAAGTTTCTCACAAATCTACTGACACGACAGTTATACACAGCACATCACCATCCCGACACAACAGTCATTCTAACTCTACTCGCCTCAATAATATTATCTACACATTACATTAATCATATCCCACGCACAATAAATATAACTCAACACTTGTATGTAATTTAACACACATATATATATATACACAAACACGTACCTCGTCACTGCACCCTCGTAAGAGTTACCCTTGTGAGGGCGTACAACACACCCCGAGCTCATCATTTACCTGTTGAATATTTTCACCTTTGGTGACTTCCCGAAGGACTTCGTCCTTCACCATCCCATTTGCCGTGTCTTTGAGACAACGAGGCGAACACAATACCCGTTGTTTCAAAAGGACAATGACACAATACACACAAGACAAATATAATACACATAACATCACATTTTATTCACAATTCATTGACTACACCCGCGCCGCACATGTTGCACTAGAATAACGTATCATAACGCACTCATAAGTGTTTAGCTTATATCTCGACCCATCCCGGCTAACTCTTAACATGACTCACATTAATAACTCTTATCCCTCGCTCACCTAATCAATTTAGACACCCCGTAACCCCTCATCCCATTAGTGAATATTGTAGCTCATAAACATGTCCAGTTAAACCCCAAAACATCTCAATTTATTCAATATACAAACGCCTCTTGTATGTATATACGATAGCCCCAAAAGTCGTAAAAACGTTTAAAAGAATAGGGGATTAGAAACTCACCGATTATGCCGAGCCTAAGTCCTTGCTCTACAACTCGTCCGTCCACGCTCGAATCCTAAACCTGATAAACGTGTGATCACATGATCGGAACACGTTCAAATCGTACGTTGTATAATGCATAAAATATAAACTCCAATGTTGTCTTGCCAGCTCGTCCTTTCTTTCCACTAAACCCTAGCCTCATCGGTTTACGTATGGTGTCACTCTTGAACTGGATAGGACTCATGTACCCGATCCCTGCTCGCATGCATGCACATGTAGATGCCATGCAAGCCCTAGCTCCACGCGCGTGACACCATGTAACGTAGACTCCTTAACCGGTGTCACACCGGCTTCCCTCGTCATGCACCGCTACAACATTCCTCCCTCTCACCTTTCCCCTCGCCATCTTTGTCCGGCTACGGGGTTCAAGCTTTAACCGGCCGTTCACTGGCTTAGCACCACCATCACCTGCTTCCCCTTCGTCTTCCATGCACCAACGTGCCACTAAACGGCTACCACCTCCTTTGCATATTCTATCATCCGAATACAACCACACATCTCTACCTCACACCACCACAGCGCGCCACCGCTGGCCACCTAACTCAACCGTGTCCTCCCTTCGTCCCCGTTCTTCCTTATTCGGCCGCAAAACCCTAGCCAACAGGTTCTCACCCATGTTAGTTGTCGCCGCTGCTCCCCACTGTCCCGCCATCGCCGCTGACTACTACCGCCTGGAACCATCATGGTCGAACACCCCCTTTCCGTCTCGTCCGCCATCCCTCGCAACCACAACCTCAAACACCCTAGTCGTGTTTTTCATACAATAATGAAATCAAAGGAAACAAGAGCAGGATTAAGTGATACCTTACATGTTTAGAAACCCTCGTCCCGCTCGTTGCCGCCGAAGAACCCCGCCATCGTCCTTCCTCTTCTCCCGAATCTCTCTCTCTCTCTCTCAGATGTCTCTGCCGTGGCATGCCTAGGGTCACAAAGTGGCCCTAGGGTTTGCGCGGAAGTGGTTTATATACCGCTGGATAATACACTCGGGTCCCTGTGTTTCATCCATCGTGCATTTCAATCTCAAACCATCTTTTACACGACCAACTCTGGCATTCGTCGTTGTAAAAACGCCCCATAGTGACTACCCTAGCCCCTTATTTAAATTAGTAGAGATCCGGGTCATTCCCTGATCCGACATGTTAACTTATGGACTATCGGGATGTTACAAGTCTACCTCCTTAAAGGAGGATTCATCCCCGAATCCTACGTCGGCACAAACCAACACAACTCCTCCTTTCCATTCTTACTCGGGCACCAAAACCCTAGGTTCCACCCGTCCTCTTTCGTACACGTATCATCCTTGTCATTACTTTTGAACATGACCACCAACCTTGTTGTTCAAATAGGTCTTCTCCATTGCTCGCTTTCAAATTTGTGAGTTGTAGGTTTTCACGTACACATTCTCTCATTACTCGTTCCTCCAATCATTACTCAGACATCCCAACACCGTCAATTACCTGCTCACTTGTCACCTTTGCCGTCATTCCTTGTATAGTTTTGATGATCTCGTCACTCCGACGGCCGTCTCCCTAAGTAAGGCTTCCTGCCCTTCAGAATAGTATTATTCATCATCCTTCTTGTCTCACACCATAATCGCCATCCCACGATGATTCCTCAAAACACAGGCACCACTGCCTTACACATAAAGGTGTTATATCTGTCCTCCTCATATGCCTCCAGGAGCTTGTGCAAAGCCTTACTGATCTCCTCTAAGGTTCCCCCACTACAGTGTATCTTTACTACCTTACCTTGCGTTCATCGCGTCTTATAGGTAAGCATGCACCGCTTATCATTAGTGCCTCGATCACCATCCTCCTATGATTTTAAAATTTGCACATCACAATCGTGCTTGTCCTAAAATTCCAACATTATCCCCTCTGATACTCCACAAGAGCTTACCCCTTTTTACTTAGTCATATGTATACCATCGTAGGTATCCATTTCAAAGAACTTATATGCAATCCTGCACTTACCCTTCATTCTTTCCACTTTCATCGTCGTTGCTCTATCATTATCACGCGATCACCGACCACGTCTCATGTGCGAACATGAAGTCCGTCTTATCACAAGCCTCAGCTATCTATTGTCTCCTTTAGAGAAACATTCTCACTACTCTTGTATCTTACATCATTCGAATTCATCATATGGAACGTATTCCATGGAGTCCCTATCGTCACCTCATCCACTCCATGCTGAAGTCTTCAACATCGTCATCTCGGTCACGTCCTAACTATTTCTGATCAAGCGTCCACGAAATGATTTCATCATCAACTCTCACAGCTCCACACGTTGGCTTCGGGCTTCGAATTCCCGAGATATAAACATAGGCATCTCATAAGAGCACACCGCCGATTGTCTAGAAAATGTTAAAACTCTTCGCTTCACCTCGATGTATTATCTTAAAGAAAACTTCAAGATAGAAATACTAGGCTTGATCATCTCCACCACCCGCCCTATGTACGACTACGCGTGTACTACCAGGACACATAACGTCAGGTTATAATAACGAAACCTATAATGTTCAAGGTATATATATGTACAACATCTCAACTCTCTAACTCGCACCAAGTGCACACATAGCTAGCTAGACCTAAGCAATTCTATGCGTATACAATACGACCTTGTTCTAACACTCTATTTTCAAACAACGATTACTAAATCATTAAAACATGCGGAAGCATTCTTCCCAAGAAAATATATATATATATATTTTTTTAACTCTACGTGTGTCGCGAAAACCGTGGCCCCTCCCTTCGCGTGGCACGAAGGAGTCCAAAAAGGGCAGGTCCGGGAAACCAAGTCTTCGCATGTCGCGAAGACTAGAAGCCAGCTTTTTGCGTGGCGCGAAGAGCCCCTTTTTCCAGAAAGTTTCCAGATCTGCAGAATTCAACACTTAACCATTTTTTTCCAACTTTTACCATTACAACGTGACACCCACAAATTCCCAACACTTGGGTTTTGACCAAAAACATTCATACCACATTAGGTCTTCGAATGTCGCGAAAACTAGAAGCCAGCTTTTTGCGTGGCGCGAAGAGCCCCTTTTTCCAGAAAGTTTCCAAATCTGCAGAATTCAACACTTAACCATTTTTTTCCAACTTTTACCATTACAACGTGACACCCACAAATTCCCAACACTTGGGTTTTGACCAAAAACATTCATACCACATTTTTTTAACATCAAACTACATTTTCAATTATCCATTTACATTCAATATATGGACTTCTAATTACACCCGAAAATCACCAAAAAGTGTATACGAGAATCCAACATTCGCCATACACTTGACCTTGACTATCCCGGAGCTTTTCCTACATAACACCATTAGTAATGAAGATAAAACATATCAGACAAGTAAATACTACTTGTTTTCACCCATTCACCCGTTTGACCCGTTTCCACCCAATTTGTCATTAGGCTACATAGCACTTGCATTTCACCTACAAGTTTCATTCTTTTCATTTATCATTCATAATTAACACATTTCCATTTCCATTATGGCTCATTGGCCATAACCTCATTTCCATTATGATACATAGATTATAACCTCCTATCCCATTTCCATTATGGTACTTAGACCATAACCTTATTTCCATTATGGTATTTAAACCATAACCTCATTACCACATTTCCATCATGATTCTTAGATCATAAACTCATATTCACATTTCCGTTATAGTAATACAATTTTAACTACAATCAATCACATTTATATCACTTAAAACATTATGCATACAAAATTGCCTATCACACCATTTATCATCAATACAAAGTAAGTGCAAAAGCACTTACCTTTCGGGTTAGAAGACCCCGCACCACCTTCAAGTTTTGTAATTTGATTACCTAAACATATATACACCTAGTTTAGTAATCTAACATACAACAAAATCACATTATAATTGGGTTCACAACCCAATTTTCCCATTTCCAACCCAAATTGACCCGTTTGAGTTATACTCATATCCAAACACCCTCTATCACCCCAAACTCACCTACTTGAGTTTCATTATCCTTACCTTAACACTAGTTTTTCATTCAATTTAAATCATTAGGTTAATTTGGTGCTTTCTCAAGTGTCTAACATCATATAAACACTTAATCATCATTAATTCATCATCTTATCATCATAATCCAAACACCCCAAATTTCTTCATATGAACACTAACTTCTCATAGTCAAAATCAAAGAGTTCTAGGATGTTATTCGCCGTTCTTTATCTTTAGTTTAGTTAGATTATCAACAATCTAACCCCAATTATCCCATGCATCATAAATTTCAGATTTCACCCAAAACCCACCAAGAACACCATTTATGGTGGATTCAAGAGATGAAGGAGGAATTTACTTGATGTTAGGAAGATATTGTGTGAATCAACACCTAAATCCCGAGCATGCAAGTCCCCAATTTAGTTCTTGATCAATTTTCTTGTCTTCCTCCTTTTTCTCTTGCAAACATCGACACCCACACCCACCAAATTCCTGAATTTTGACTTCATTTAAGTCAAATATGGTAGATTTGCATATTTGCACTTCAATCCCTCAACTTCCATTTCATCCATTTTCATTCCAAAACTAGACAAATACTAACATAACTCCCCACTTGTTTCAACTTATTTCTAAATTATTATTTCCACCATAATATTATTTAGAACATTTATTTGTTTTATAACGAAACCTGAATTTTGGTTCGTTACAAATCACCTCCCCTTATTTGGGTTTCGTCCCCGAAACCCGTCTTCACATAAAAAGGTTCGGATAATATTTGAGCATTTCTTATGTTTCCACCTCACCAAAACTTGGCTAATCTCTTTATTGCGTAAACGCTTCACCTTTCTATCCAAGATTGCCACCGGTTCCTCAACATAATTCAACTTTTCATCCAACTCTATATCATCCAATGGGACAAAAGTAGATTAATCCCCCAAACATTTTCGCAAATGAGACACATGAAACGTGTTATGAAGTCTACTTAGTCCCTTTGGTAGCTCCAAACGATAAGCCACCGCACCCACCCTTGATAACACCTTAAACGGTCTGATGGAACATGGACTCAACTTCCCCCGTTTCTTAAACTGTATCAACCCTTTCCAAGGAGAGACTTTCAAAAGCACAAAGTCCCCCACTTGAAACTCAATCTCCCGCTTTCTATTATCCCCATAGGACTTTTGGCGATCTTGAGCCGCCTTCAAGCATGCCCTTATTTGGTCAATACTACTGTTAGTTTCCTTAACCACCTCTTTTACTACCAAGTTCCCGTTGACCAATTTCACCCCAACAAACGGGTGTTCGACATTTCCTCCCATACAACGCCTCAAAAGGCGACATACCAATACTAGAATGGTAGCTATTGTTTTAAGAAAATTCCGCCAACGGTAAATGGTCGTCCCAACTACCCCCAAAATCCAATGCACACGCTTGTAACATATCCTCGAGCATTTGAATTGTTTGCTCACTTTGACCATCCGTTTATGGATGATAAGCGGTACTAAGATTCAATCTAGTCCCCATATCCTCATGGAATTTCTTCCAAAAATGAGAAGTAAATCTCGTATCATGATCCGATATAATCGACACCGGTACACCATGACGTGACACTATTTCCTTCACATAGATTTCCGCCAACCTATCCGATGAATACGTTTCTTTTATAGGAAGGAAATGTGCACTATTTGTCAACCGATCCACTACTACCCAAATCGCATCATAACCCTTTCGAGTCTTTGGTAGTTTACTGATCAAATCCATGGTTATGTTCTCCCATTTTCAGAGCGGTATTTCAAGCGGTTGAAGGTTTCCATACGGATTTTGGTGTTTCGCCTTTACCTTTAAGCATGTGAGACTCCTCTCCACATACTTAACCATATCACGCCTCATACCCGACCACCAAAAATGACACCTCAAATCATAAAACATCTTTGTGGCCCCCGGATCGATAGAATACTTCGATTTATGCGCCTCGTCTAAAATAGTTGTCAAAAACTTGACAACCTAGGAATCCAAATTCTATCAAAGCATGTCTTTAAACCCATGTTATTTTCCCCAATCTTGTCAACATATGAAACCATCTATTCTTTCTTCAAATCCCCACCAAGTGCTAACACTTGAGCCTCCCGAATTTCATCTAAAAGAGATGATGAAATTGTCATCTTGAATGACTTCACCTTAATAGGTGCATAACTCGACTTCCGACTAAGTGCATCTGCCACTACATTCACTTTACCCGGATGATAGAGTATCTCACAGTCATAGTCCTTGACCAATTCAAGCGAACGCCTTTGCGTCATGTTGAGGTCCTTTTGGTCAAAAAAGTACTTGAGACTTTTGTGATCCGTGTAGATCGTACACTTAGCCCCATATAAATAATGCCTCCAAATTTTGAGTGCGAAAACCACAGCCGCAAGTTCTAAATCATGGGTAGGGTAATTCACCTCGTGAGTCTTCAATTGCCTAGACACGTAAGCAATCACTTTCCCCTTTTGCATTAATACACACCCCAACCCCGAATGCGAGGCATCCGAATACACAACAAAATATGCGGTCCCATCCGGCAGGGATAAAACAGGCGCCTTAGTCAACTTTTCCTTCAACAGTTGAACGGCGGATTCTTGCTCGGAACCCCATAAAAACTTAGTCTCCTTACGCGTTAACTTCGTCATCGGTAAGGCAATCCGAGAGAAGTTCTCAATAAAACGCCGATAGTAACCTGCCAACCCCAAGAAACTTCTAATCTCCGAAGGCGTCCCGAAGGCGTCTTCGGTGATAACCAATCTTTCACCGCCACTATCTTGGATAGGTCGACTGTAATCCCTTTCTCATTAATCACATGACCCAAGAATTGGATTTCGCGCACTTAAAATTTTTTGCATAAAGCTTTTCCTTTTGAAGAACTTCAAGAATCTCACGCAAATGACAAGCATGATCACCTTCGCTCCTTGAATAAATGAGAAGATCGTGAATAAACACAATGACCGAACGGTCGAGGAATGGTCTACACACCCGGTTCATAAGATCCATGAAAATCGCGGGCGCGTTGGTTAAACCGAATGGCATAACCGTAAACTCATAGTGACCGTAACGAGTGCGAAAAGTCGTCTTATGAACGTCGTCTTCTTTCACTTTCAACTGATGATACCCGGACTTCAAATCAATCTTAGAAAACCATGGCGCCCCTTGCAATTGATCGAAAAGGTCGTCAATCCGAGGTAATGGG
Organism: Smallanthus sonchifolius; assembly: GCA_023525975.1. Classification (NCBI taxonomy): domain Eukaryota; kingdom Viridiplantae; phylum Streptophyta; class Magnoliopsida; order Asterales; family Asteraceae; genus Smallanthus; species Smallanthus sonchifolius. Next base: position 46,358,376 of record CM042023.1, read on the forward strand.
TACCTATTCTTCACCGTCAACTTATTCAACTCCCGATAGTCCATACACATCATCATGCTTCCGTCCTTCTTTTTAACGAAGAGAACGGGTGCACCCCAAGGCGAGACGCTTGGGCGTATGAAACCTTTATCAAGAGGTTCCTGTAATTGCTCCATTAACTCTTTCATCTCCGGCGGTGCCAACCTATAAGGTGCCTTGGCTACCGCTTAGCACCCGATATCAAATCAATCCCAAACTCTACTTCCCACTCCGGTGGGACCCCTGGTAACTCATCTGGAAACACATCCTCAAACTGATTCACAACCGGAACATCGCAAATTTCTTTCACTTTCTCGATCACATCCGCAACACAAGCCATGTACGCCTTGCACCCACGGGCATGTACTTTGTTGCCTTCACATAATAAAACAATCTTACTTTGCCTTTCTTCTCACCTTCTATGTAAATGGACTCACCCGACGGGGAGTCGAGTTGTATCGCCTTAGGTCCACATAAAACATTCGCTTTGTTCTTCGATAACCAATCCATCTCCATTATCACATCGAACCCCATGGTCATAGGAATTGGGTCTATAAAGAACGTTTCACCCCCACGCCCTTAACTTGCAGTTTTTATAAACATCGAAAACTAGAAAGCTCTTATCATTAGCCGCCTCAATTTCTAAAGGTTCATCTAACTTGCTACTTAGAAATGAAGAATGCTTAACAAAATTCAAGGAAACAAAAGAAAGACCAGCCCCCGTATCAAATAGTACTAGTGTAGGTAATGAGTTAATCTTGAATGTACCTGACACCACTTCTGGGTTAGTCTTTGCCTCTTCCGCCGAGATATGGAAAGCTCTACCCTTTAGATTTGGTATTTCAACCTATCTTACACTTCCACCTTGCTTTAGCTCGGGACAAACCACCCTATTATGCTCGGGCTTGTAACAGTTATAGCATATACGGATTTGCCTTGGACATTGATTAGCCATATGCCCCTTGCTTCCCACATCTATAACAATTCAAAGTCCCCTTCCTACATTACCCGAAATGATCTTTCCCACAAACTTTGCACCCTCTAGGAGAGAACTTGCTAAAAGGCTTCTTACTAGGGCTCCCGCCCTTTATCTTATTCACCACTTGATCCACAATCTCCCTTTTCCTTTTTTCCCCTCTAGCTTCTTGCCTCCTCAACTCCGCCTCTCTTTCCCGACACCTGTTTATCAAATCTACAAGTGTCGACCGACAAGGATGGAGATATGCTATCTCTGAACTCCACAGTCAACATAGCATAAAATATGTCAATCTTCGCCTTCTAGGTCGACACCACATCCGGACAGAACTTGGCGCGATCAAAGAAAGCTCCAGCCAATTCATCTATTGACTAATTCTTTTGGCTCAGGAGGAGGAACTCCTAAGTCATCTTGTCAACCGCAGCTTGAGGGCAATGATACTTCAGAAAAGCCACTTTAAACTATTCCCAAGTCATGGTGGTAACACCCAACTCACCCCTCTCCTTTCGGAGGTTCAACAACCATTCCTTCACCCTCCCAGTCAATAGTGGCACACTGAACATCACCCTGTCCTCGGGCTTACACTTAGTCGTTTCAAAATTCGATTCCATATCCACCACCCACCTGTGGCTAAGGATCGGGTCCACTTGCCCGTTATACTCCTTTGGCTTAATTACCATAAACTATTTAAGAGTACAACCTTGTGGTTCCTTTTCCGTTTCTTTCATAACCTCTTCTTCCATCAACAGAGTTGTGGCTTGATCAAAAGCCTTGGCCACTTCTTCCTTTATCAATTCTTGGATTCTTGGATCTAACGGTTCCCTATTCGCATTGTCTGTCATCTGTTAGCTGAGAATTAGAAGAAAAACACCTTAATACACTTACACTTTCATTACCTTTGGTAACCGTCTTACATTTACTATTATATGTATTAAGTATATTTATATATATCTGCCAATATACACACATACATATATAATCACCTTCACCTAATCCTTGCAAATGTTCATTGTCATATGGTTATCATAAACACCTTTGCACATCTTGTCTTATTAATCATATTCGCCAGACATGTTTAATAATACGTTATGCCCAATTGTAATTATCATATTCATATAACAAATTACAAGACAAGTTTCGGCACACATAACACCTTGTCATTCATACATACATATACATATACACCATATGAAACAACATTAATCATAACATTACTAACCATTTACTTCCGAAAGCTCCGAGTCTTAGTCAAGTCCGTCTTGATTCTCGTATCATTTCCCGAGCATCCGGTTTGAGTTTTGTGCCACCCGCACCAAATCCCTCAAACCATTGCTCTGATACGAAGGTGTAACACTCTATTTTCAAACACCGATTATTAAATCATTAAAACACGTGGAAGCATTCGTCCCAAGAAAATATTATATATATATATATATTTTATTTTTTTTACATCTTCGCGTGTCGCGAAAACCGAGACCCCTCCCTTCGCGTGGCGCGAAGGAGTCCAAAAAACGCATAACAGAACCCAGCTTTTCGCGTGGCACGAAGAGCCCCTTTTTCCAGAAAGTTTCCAGACCTGCAGAATTCAACACTTAACCATTTTTTTTCCAACTGTTACCATTACAACATGACACCCAAAAATTCCTAACACTTGGGTTTTGACCAAAAACATTCATACCACATTTTTTTAACATCAAACTACATTTTCAAGTATCCATTTACATTCAATATATGGACTTCTAATTACACTCGAAAATCACCAAAAAGTGCATCCGAGAATCCAACATTCGTCATAGACTTGAACTTGATTATCACGCAGCTTTTCCTATATAACACCACATAAAACACCATTAGTAATGAAGATAAAACATATCAACCAAGTAAATACTAATTGTTTTCACCCATTCACCCATTTGACCCGTTTCCACCCAATTTGTCATTAGGCTACATAGCACTTGCATTACACCTACAAGTTTCATTCTTTTCATTTATCATTCATAATTAACACATTTCCATTTCCATTATGGCACATAGGCCATAACCTCATTTCCATTATGATACATGGATCTTAACCTCCTATCCCATTTCCATTATGGTACTTAGACCATAACCTCATTTCCATTATGGTATTTAAACCATAACCTCATTACCACATTTCCATCATGATTCTTAGATCATAAACTCCTATTCACATTTCCATTATAGTGATACAATTATAACTACAATCAATCACATTTATATCACTTAAAACATTATACATACAACATTGCCTATCACACCATTTATCATCAATACTATGTAAGTGCAAAAGCACTTACCTTTCGGGTTAGAAGACCCCGCACCACCTTCAAGTTTTGTAATTTGATTACCTAAACATATATACACCTAGTTTAGTAATCAAACATACAACAAAATCACATTATAATTGGGTTCACAACCCAATTTTCCCATTTCCAACCCAAATTGACCCGTTTGAGTTATACTCATATCCAAACACCCTCTATCACCCCAAACTCACCTACTTGAGTTTCATTATCCTTACCTTAACACTAGTTTTTCATTCAATTTAAATCATTAGGTTAATTTGGTGCTTGCTCAAGTGTCTAACATCATAAAAACACTTAATCATCATTAATTCATCATCTTATCATCATAATCCAAACACCCCCAAATTTCTTCATATGAACACTAACTTCTCATAGTCAAAATCAAAGAGTTCTAGGATGTTATTCACCGTTCTTTATATTTAGTTTAGCTAGATTATCAACAATCTAACCCCAATTTAACCCATGCATCATAAATTTCGGATTTCACCCAAAACCCACCAAGAACACCATTTATGGTGTATTCAAGAGATGAAGGAGGAATTTACTTGATGTTAGGAAGATATTGTGTGAATCAACACCTAAATCCCGAGCATGCAAGTCACCAATTTCGTTCTTGATCAATTTTCTCCTCTTCCTCCTTTTTCTCTTGCAACCATCGACACCCACACCCACACCCACCAAAATCTAGAATTTTGACTTCATATAAGTCAAATATGGCAGATTTGCCATATTTGCACTTTCAATCCCTCAACTTTCATTTCATCCATTTTCATTCCAAAACTACGCAAATACTAACATAACTCCATACAAACTTGAAACCCACTTGTTTCAACTTATTTCTAAAATATTATTTCCACCATAATATTATTTAGAAAATTTATTTATTTTATAACGAAACCCGGATTTTGGTTTGTTACATGTAGAACCAAAGACTGATTGCTACCAAATTATTCTAAGTACAAATGCTGCTGATAGGCTTATCAGCAGCATCCAACACTTGTTGCTGCTGATAGGCTTATCAGCAGCATCCAACACTTGTTGCTGCTGATAGGCTTATCAGCAGCATTCAACACTTGTTGCTGCTGATAGACTTATCAGCAGCATTCAATAAATGTTGCTGCTGATAGTCTTATCAGCAGCATTCAACTCTTCTCTGCTGCTGATAGCTTTATTCACTGAAGACCAAACGTTGCAGCTGACTACCCATGTGAAGCGCCTCTGACACCTTTCTGCAAAAGCAACTGCCACACTCTAAGTAGAAGGAACCTCAGTGGTGCAACCAATAAAGGACAATAACGCGTGTCTCCAAGCATGCAAACAATGATGCCTAAGAAGACGTTTCAGCAAAGTTATCTAGATTAGCCTTTGCGTGTAATTTAGATAAATAAACAAGATCAACGGCTTGTGTTAGATCTGATCCTTAGAATCAAGGGTCTGTCTTGATTCTAAGTTACTATAAATACTGTGTAAACACTTCATTGTAAGTGTGCTTGCTGTGCTTTCATAGTGCCTCTTAATAGTGTTTTACTTGTAAACTTGTAATCTCAGAAGTTTAATACAACAGTGCATTTATCAGTATTCTTGCTGTTTACTTGTTTACTTTGTTAGGTTGTTATTGTTTCCGCCAATATCAACTAGAATAGAATCACCTTGTAATCTTACGATCCTACATTACACTTGTCATTCATAGACACACAAAATTCTCAACCCCATCTTCTATTCACCCCCATCGGTAGCCCTTACCACACGTCTTCACCGACTTATACAGAGTTCACACAGTCGTACCCCATACCGGTCGTACCCAAGGTTCATGATGACACAATACTTACCCTAGACACGAGACCTCACCCTAAACATTCATACACGTAATATTTATAATCATAATTTCCTACAGGACCTCGTCCTGAATATTTACACCTATTAAAGATGCATAATCATAACCCATTGCACTTCAAACATCACCTAAATATTAACACATAAGTGACACTATCTTAAGACCGTAGGCACAGACTAATTCCAAACTTATGTCTATACTAGTCTACTCACACCATCTAATCAACCATACTCTAGCATCACAGCAAAGACCACATATAATGCTAACTCACATCATTTAGAATGCTATCACACAATCACACCGTGCCACACATATTCCACTACTGTAAATACAATCATACGCCGTCACAAACACAATTATCATTAATTATGTTCAAATCATCATGCGGTAAGACTCACAATAAATTTCAAAATAAAATAATCAATATTTGAATTGAGCATCACCCCACGTAAACGTCTGATAAGTCATAACGTCAAATTACCCCGATATCACTGGTGACAACGGCCACATCAACTAATCATCAAGCAATCGAGTATCCCGAACGAAATCACCACTAGACCACATGAGTTGCATCTGATGTGTCCTCTTTGGGTTCCTCCTGAAAAAACTTCTATTATCCGTCGCAAGTGGTTGATCTTTCAACCATGTAGGTCCACATCCTGGAGGAAAATCACGTACAGCTGACACTGCTCTCCTTCTCCATCACGTCTTTCCAATCCTAGCTCTACGTGGTATATCGTCCATCGAATCTCTAGTCACACTTGGCGCGGGAAGCGCCAACACTACCCCCATCTCATTGTCATCTCCATCTATGGCAATCGTCGGCTTGACCTGTCGATCTGCACTCCTCTTAGTAAGAGTTCCACCCTTGCCCAATCTCGTACGCTCTATCTTAGCCACATAATCCTACTCAAGATAGAACATTGGGGTGATTACTATGGGCACAAATTCAGAAAATGAGATTAATCATAGACTACCAAATCATGGTGATAAAATGCAAATTGGTTGTTCACATTACTGCTCGGATTCTAAATCTTTCCCATCATACTCACACTAGCTTTCTACCTTTCATGCACACCGGATGCACACGCATCCCACACAACTTATATAGCACCACATAATAATCTAGCAAATCATCATAATAATCACCATTGCACACCACACATGGTTACACACAATTTCACTAAACCATGCTAACACACCAAATTATCTCACATAACGCAATTAATGTTACTCCACATTTAATTAACTCCCACATAATCTCATATAATCACACCACACAACTCCACGTAGTGTTACACTACACCATTAATGCTCTAACAACTAATGTATAACTCAAAAGACATACCTCTTGGCTCGTGGTTACTCGTGGTGGCATTCGTTTCACCCTCATCCCATTTTCAATTTAAGTTAAGGTATTTTATTTTATAAAAACACCAATTGACACAGCCCAACCAATGACGGAATATGTCGAGGCGGGACATGGAGACTATTCATAAGCACATGATCAAACTAAATTTCATAAAATTATTAAACAAAGGTATCATAACATAAGTTCAAACAAACATCCAAAACAAAATACATCAAAAAGTTCAATTCTTTATTCAATCTAAGTCTCATCCCTATGTGAAACAAGTTGCATGAATTCTCAAATATTTGCACCTGAAACGTGATGAAACAAAGTCAACTAAAAATAGTTTGTGAGCATACATAGGTTTTGACTCTACAAATAGGTTCAAAATGTTGTGTACAATTCATATGTAATATGGTATATGTAGGATCGAGATATTAGAAGATGGTTCTGCTTAGTTGATATTATGGAAACAATAACAACTATGAAAATGCAACAAGAAACTACAAAGAGAATACTGATAAATTTCATAATGTATTTCACTCTTCAAAGCTTACAAGTTGTAGAGAAAACTCTAAGGAAGCACACATACAACAAAAGAGAAATAATACATATAAAGGGAACTTAGAATCAAGACAGACCCTTGATTCTAATGATCAGATCAAACACAGACCATTGATGTCGTACAGATAAAATCTACACTATAATTGGAAGACAACAAAAAGACAACTGCAACAAAAAGACAACTGCAAAACAAAAGTCTTCTTAGGAATCTTTGCAAGGGCAATCAGAAGTAGGAACATTGTCTTTTGTCATCCGCACCAATAACATTCCTTCTGCTGATAGGTGTGTCAGTGTTGCAGCAAAAGCTGCTGATGATTTGCCTATCAGCAGCATCAATGTTTGATGTTGCTGAGAAGCCTATCAGTAGCAAATTTAGACTTCAGCAGATAAAGCCTATCCGCAACATAGTTGTAGATTAGCAACAAAGTTTAACTATCTGCAACATAAGCACTTATCTGCAGTAACTTCATCAGTGGCGACTTTGTAGAGTCCGCAGCATCCATACTTAGAGAATTTTGTAGCCATCAATCTTTATCTTTACAAACTCCCCTGTAACATCTCTGATCTTTCCATGTATTTGTTTTAAGTGCAATAAACAGTGTTTCCATTTCCAACTTCTAGTACAATTCTCTATGTTATCTGCACAAATATTATGGTTCAGATTTCCGCAATATTATCCTATTTATATACAAGTTAGAATTTAAGGATTTCATATCCTTATTCCATATACATACTTATCCACATAAAACAAATATACATATATACATGTAAGTCAAGTTACCTATCTATATGTAAACAAATATATATATATATATATATATATACATGTATAATTACAATGTAACGGTACAACCCCCCCCCCCCCCCTTAAACATTGAACCTAATAATTAAATCCTCAATTGGACCTTTGGAATTGAACCTTGACTTTCAATTTTGACCTACAACACTAAATGTGACCTGTTTGACTTTTAAAAGTCAAACAGGCCAAAATCAATGCAATTCGGCAGGAGGCTTGTTTAGGCCGGTTGGATTGGACCTGTTTTGAGTGTTAGACCAAGTACTAATCAGTCCCAGGCCCAAACAACAATCCAATTCGATTAAGTCGCGCGGTTAATTTCAAATCCAAACACGTTTGACTCGGCAGAGTCAAACCGAGCTAAATTAGGAATGAATTCGGGGAATTAAGGCGTGTTGATGACAGCAAATCACCCCTAAACGGTTCGCGCATGACCCTAGACCACAATCTCGACCCAATACATTCCCAATTGACTGAATTAACGCGTAATTCGTCTAAACGGCTGTCATCCTCCAACTCTTAATCGAATTCTGCTATCTAGATGAAATCAAGCCAATTAGACCATACCCACACCTTCGCATACTCACCCACAAACTCTCCCGACCCCAATTCAATCGGCATTACACCTATGAGACGCTGTCGAGCATCAGGAACCGCCGGAGCCAAGTCCTAGTCGTTCTCACCCGATCCTCCACTAAATCGAATAAGGTTAGTCTCGTTTGATTCGTCCTAGGAGGTAGTCCGATAGCCCCATAACAATTTGGGATTTCAAATCGAATCGGGACCAAAGGGGGATTAGGGTTCATATCGATCGATTGGATTTAGGGCCGGGGACCGGGTGTTCTATTTAGAATTTCGGAATACATATTCAACCAGCGAAACCCCTTGGCTCGGCTGGTAAGTCACTGCGCCACGAGCCAAGGGGCGTGGGTTCGAAACCCACAGGCCAAAACCCGGTTCCTTTTTGCGCGTGTCCCACTGACCAGACTCGGCTCCCCTTCTCGTTTATGTTAAAACCATGCGGACCGGTTTGTTATCAGTATCAACCCCCTGGTCTGGCGGTAGAGCACGACCCACACACAGAACCCACCCGGGTTCGAACCGGGTGGAGTTCTTTTTATAAAAAAAAATCATTTTAAAACAGTTTTATAAACAAAAAAATTCTATAAAAATATTTTAATAAACCCCCACATAAATTAAGTCAGTTTAAATCAGTAATTCGCAATTTTTAACTTAAAACAATAATTCTAATAAATTCAAATTGTTTAAAAAAAATTTCCATCTTTTAATTATCAAAAGGAAATATACTATTTAATTAAATTCCTAAATTATAAAAATTATGACAAGATTTTTGTAAATCGCTTTATTGTAAAACGAACTTTTATAAACCATTCGTGTTATTAAATCAAATATAATAGTGTAGAAACCATATTCAAACGAATAAAACTTATTTCAAAACATATAAACTAATAAATAACTATTTTATATTTTGAGACATTTTCATAAATAAATAAATAAACAAAAAATTTTATTTACTTATATTATATTTAAATAAATATATATACCACACTATTTCTTTAAAAGCAATATTCTAAATAAATAAATTATTTAATTTATTTATTCATTATTCTTACAAACCCTAAACTTATTTTATATAACCACCAACGAATCCATTTTTGACAAAGAATGACACAAACCATCAGCACAAGTCCTTACACTTATAAACCCACAAAAACCTTAGACTTTAGATCTTTGTACATAACAATAATACATGTTTATACATTTATTCATTAGGTCGCACCTAGTGACCTACAACTCACCGCTACTATCTATTTGATTGTGCAATCTACGTTCTTTATACAAGTGAGTTACATAGCCCCTCTTTTACTCTATTTTATAAACTTTTGGGGTGGAACATGCGTTCTATTTACTATGTTTGCAAATACACACAATATACAATTCCACCCTACATTCATGTGTTACAATTTTGTGCTTTGTGCTTGAATACTAGGTGTGTAGACCAACTATATGCTATTCACGTACAATCATTAACTATTTAGCCGACGGTAAACAGTGATAGATCTATTGAGTCTGACAAACCCACCCAGGTAGGGTGACTGTTACTGCCAACACGCTTTTGTTTTGCATGCTAGTTACAAAGGTTTGAATGTATTCTTAGGTCACACGATGGTATCTCTCCATAAATGCCTTAATTGCCATGTTTGTATGAATTGTATGCACACAACACTATATTCTATTAAATGACATGAAAACCTATGTATTCTCACCAACTTTTTAGTTGACTTTGTTTTAACCATGTTTCAGGTACTAATGTTGAAGGTGCTTCAAGTCTTGCTACACTTAGGATTTGGCCTAGTATAAATTTGAACAATTTATCTTTTGTAATCTACTTTGTTGAGTTATTGGATTGAATGTTGGTGTTACTTGAATTGAAATGAAATGTGATTGATAATTATTCAAACGTTAGTAAACCATGAGCTGTGAACAATCTACGTGTCCCGCCCCGACGTATTCCGCCGTCGGTTGGGGTGTGACAGATTGGTATCAGAGCCTTGGTTATAGGGATTTAGGTTATTAGACACCATTGACCTAGACTATAACTTTAGGACACCCAACAATGCCATGCTACATGTTTTATGTGATACGTGCTATTTGCTATATGTCACATGTTTAATATTTTTTTTTATGTGTTAGTTTATTTGATACTTAACTTATTAAACTTCATGACTTATTAGGTAAACTCAAATAATAAATTAAATAACCAATATCCATACCCATACCCTAAACCACACATCCTTCTTGCCTGCTCCATATCATCATCATCATAGCTTGTGGAATCGTATTCCTAGACTTTAGTCTATTAAAATAAAATAAAATTTTCTCTCCATTAAGGCTTTTAGGCTTTGTTAATTATTAAAGGACATGTGCAATCTGGAAGGGTGACACTTGTATTCCGGGTTTTCTGTCTAGGAAAGCATTTCATATAAATCCCAATCAACCGAGGGATCCTTATGCTTTCCTGGGAATTCCCGGGATGAGTGTTTACTTATAGGCTAAAGCACGTCTCCTTGGTAATTATATGAGTCTAATTAACCTTAATATGTCATAGTATTCGAGTGATTATGTCACTATTTGAGTACAATCCGAACTATGAAATACTTATGTTTTTATCACCCTTCTATGTACTTCAAGAATTCTTACAACTCTCATTGTGTTATCTAAATCTGTAGAATGCCTCCACGTCGTGTCAACAACAACAACAATAGCAACAACAATAGCAATGATCTTGCTGCTCTGCTCACCCAGCTTGTGACTCAACTTACCCAAGCCAATAACAACAACAATAATGGGCACACCAGTGGTAGTGCAAATGGTGGAGGTGGTGGTGGTACCAACCCGCCACAATGTACCTTCAAACACTTCAACTCCTGCAATCCCCTCAAATTTTATGGCACCGAAGGAGCCACGGGACTCCTTCAATGGTTCGAGAGTATTGAGGGCACCTTCCTCAATAGTGACTGTCCGGACAATCTGCGTGTCCGCCATGCCACCAGTGTCTTCCAGAAACGGGCACTAACCTGGTGGAATGGGGAGAAGAGAACCAGGGGAGTGGATGTAGCAATGGCTCTGCCATGGGATGAGCTAAAGAGGATCATGACCGAGGAATTCTGTCCTCGGAACGAAATGAAAAAGTTGGAAGCAGAATTTTGGGATCTTACCCAAGATAGTGGTGAGAGCTTAGCATACACCAACCGTTTCCACGAACTGAGCATGCTGGTACCGCACATGGTCACACCCTTGTCTAGGTGTATTGAGAAGTACATTGGTGGATTGCCTAGACAAATCCAAGACACTGTTTTGGGGAGAAATCCCGCTAATCTGGAGGATGCGATTCGCCTAGCTGCTACTTTGACCGACAACCATGTTAAAACGGGTACTCTTACCCGAAAAGGTGCCAAGAAAGTCCAAGACACCACAACCCCTCCTGCTCATGTCAAAGAAGTCCAAACCGAACCTTACCGAAACACTAGAAAGAGAAAGGTGAGGAATTATGCGGTGGTCACTCCGACCACTCCGGTTAATCAAGTTGCACCTATGGCTCAACACCCAGCCAAGAAACCTTATGGAGGCACCTACCCACTCTGCAACAACTGCAACTATCATCACCCCCAAACTATCCCATGTCGCATTTGCAACCATTGTGGGAAACTTGGCCATACGGCCAATATTTGCCGATCTAGGGCACTTGGTACCCAAGCCAACCCAGCTAATCAACCAAGAGCTAATCAAGTGATTCCAATCAACGCAAATGGACGGGCTTGCTTCGAATGTGGCGACCCGACTCACTTCCGGAACCAATGTCCGAAACTTGTGAATGCTAATCAAGCCGGAGCTCGTGGGCGTGCTTTCAACATCAACGCCAATGAAGCTCAAGCCAACGATCATGTGGTTAACGGTACGTTCCTTGTAAATAAGCAATTTGCATCCATATTATTTGATACCGGAGCCGATAAGAGTTTTGTGTCACTTAACTTCGAACCCTTACTTGCAAAAACACAATCCAAACTAGAAAGAACCTTCACCGTGGAAGTAGCGGATGGAAATTCCATCACTATTGACTCCATTATTCTTGACTGCTCCCTAGAACTCAATGGTCACACATTCCCAGTCAACCTTACACCAATGCCACTAGGAAGTTTTGACGTCATCATCGGCATGGATTGGTTGTCTAAAAACCATGCCGAAGTCATGTGCTTTGAAAAATACATCCGAGTACCTCTTCCATCGGGAGACATATTGAAAGTCTTTGGCGAGAAACCTTGCAAGGGACTCAAACTGATGTCATGCATAACTGCCCAGAAATACATTCGAAAGAAGTGCATGGTTTTCCTAGCCCATGTGATTCAAAATGAAGACAAGAAGAAAAGTGTACAAGATATTCCCATCATTCGGGAGTTTCCCGAAGTCTTCCCCGATGACTTGCCCGGTCTTCCACCTGTTCGGCAAGTAAAGTTTCGCATCGATCTTGTACCCAGAGTAAACCCAGTGGCTAAAACTCCATACCGACTTGCACCTTCCGAGATGCAAGAACTTGCAAGTCAACTTCAAGAACTCGCCGACAAAGGATTCATACGCCCAAGTCATTCACCGTGGGGTGCACCAGTTCTATTTGTTAAAAAGAAGGACGGTTCATTCCGCATGTGTATTGACTACCGAGAACTCAACAAGCTTACAATCAAAAACCGCTACCCTTTACCTAGGATTGATGATCTCTTCGATCAGCTCCAAGGTTCTACTTGTTTCTCGAAGATTGATCTTCGATCTGGCTATCACCAACTACGTGTACGAGAGGAAGATATTCCCAAGACCGCCTTTCGAACAAGATATGGTCACTACGAGTTCATGGTTATGCCTTTTGGGTTAACCATTGCACCTGCTGTTTTTATGGATCTCATGAACAGCGTATGCAAACCATACCTTGACAAGTTCGTGATTGTTTTCATCGACGACATCTTGATCTATTCCAAGAATGAGGAAGAGCATGAGCAACACCTTAGACTGATCTCGGACCTCCTGAAGACGGAACAATTATACGCCAAGTTCTCAAAATGTGAATTTTGGCTAAAGGAGGTTCAATTTTTGGGTCACGTTGTTAATAAAAAGGGAATTCATGTTGACCCCGCCAAAATCGAAGCTGTTAAGAATTGGAGTGCTCCTAAAACCCCTACCGAGGTTCGTTCGTTTCTTGGTTTAGAGGGTTATTACCGAAGATTCATTTCTAATTTCTCCAAGATTGCTGTTCCCCTCACCGCTTTGACGCATAAAGGTAAACCTTATGTATGGGGGTCAAAGCAAGAAGAAGCCTTCCAAACTCTTAAGCAGAAATTGTGCAATGCTCCCATCTTGACTCTTCCTGAAGGAAATGTTGATCTAGTCGTCTACTGTGATGCCTCTAACCTAGGTCTTGGTTGTGTTCTCATGCAACGAGGCAAGGTAATCGCTTATGCATCGAGACAACTTAAGATCCACGAGAAGAACTATACGACGCACGATCTGGAGTTGGGTGCGGTCATATTTGCTTTGAAGATTTGGAGACATTATCTCTATGGCACAAAATGTGTGGTATTCACCGACCACAAAAGCCTCCAACACATCTTCAACCAAAAAGATCTCAACATGAGACAATGACGTTGGGTTGAACTCTTTAGTGATTATGATTGCGAGATTCGTTATCATCCTGGCAAGGCAAACGTTGTAGCCGATGCACTGAGCCGTAAAGAACATGTCATGCTTCAAAGTGTCAAGATTCACTCCGATATCCAAACCCGTATTCTAGCAGCTCAGCACATCTCGGTTACCGAGGGCAATATGTATGAGGAAATGTCTTGTGGTGCTGAATTCTTATTGGAGACTAAAAACAATGGCTTACTTTATTTCTTGGATCGTATCTGGGTTCCCAATCGCAATGATCTTCGGGCATTCCTCATGACTGAGGCACACAAGTCTCGGTATTCTGTTCATCCCGGTGAGGATAAAATGTATCACAATCTTCGACCACAATATTGGTGGCCTGGTATGAAGAAAGACATTGCACTCTATGTTGCAAAATGTCTAACATGCTCTAAAGTCAAAGCCGAACATTAACGTCCTTCCGGTTTACTTGAACAACCGGAAATCCCCGTGTGGAAATGGGAGAATCTAGCCATGGATTTCATTACTAAACTTCCCCGCACTTCAAGCGGCTATGATAGCATTTGGGTAATCATTGACCGTCTCACTAAATCCGCACACTTTTTGCCCATCCGTGAAGACTATCGAGTTGAGAAATTGGCCCGAATCTACATTGACGAGATTGTGAGCCGTCACGGTGTTCCTTTGAACATAATATCCGATAGAGATGCTCGTTTCACTTCCAGGTTTTGGCAATCTCTACAAAAGGCACTTGGCACACGATTGGATTTAAGCACGGCCTACCATCCACAAACTGATGGTCAGACCGAGCGAACAATTCAAACCCTTGAAGACATGCTGAGAGCCTGTGTCATAGACTTTGGTGGTAATTGGGATTCACATTTGACACTTATTGAATTCTCCTATAATAACAGCTACCACACCAGCATCAACATTGCCCCATTTGAAGCTCTTTATGGTCGCAAATGTCGTTCTCCTATCTGTTGGAACGAGATTGGTGAAGCACAAATCACCGGTCCCGAGTTAATTCAAGAAACAACCGAAAAAATCCTTCAAATCCGTGACAATATCCGAGTAGCGAGAAGTCGACAAAAGAGCTATGCCGACAAGAGACGAAAACCCTTGGAATTCCAAGTGGGTGACCTTGTGCTTCTAAAGGTATCCCCTTGGAAGGGTGTGATTCGCTTTGGGAAGAAAGGAAAACTAGCACCTCGTTATGTAGGCCCGTTCGAAATCCTTGAAAGAATTGGGAAAGTGGCTTACAAACTCGACCTACCTCCGGAACTCAACAATGTCCATCCAACTTTCCATGTGTCCAACTTGAAGAAATGCCTTGCTGACGAGAATCTTCACATACCCCTCGACGATGTGCGCATTGATGAAACGATGCACTTCGTTGAGAAACCGGTAGAGATCATGGACCGTGAGATCAAACAACTCAAGCGAAGCCGAATTCCTATAGTCAAAGTCCGTTGGGATTCTAAACGTGGTCCTGAGTTCACTTGGGAACGTGAGGACCAAATGAAGCTCAAGTATCCTCACCTTTTCACCAATCCAGCAGCCTCAACTAGTTGAATTTCGGGACAAAATCCCCTCAACATGGGGAGACTGTAACATCTCTGATCTTTCCATGTATTTGTTTTAAGTGCAATAAATAGTGTTTCCATTTCCAACTTCTAGTACAATTCTCTATGTTATCTACACAAATATTATGGTTCAGATTTCTGCAATATTATCCTGTTTATATACAAGTTAGAATTTAAGGATTTCATATCCTTATTCCATATACATACTTATCCACATAAAACAAATATACATATATACATGTAAGTCAAGTTACCTATCTATATGCAAACAAATATATATATATATATACATGTATAATTACAATGTAACGGTACAACCCCCCCCCCCTTAAACATTGAACCTAATAATTAAATCCTCAATTGGACCTTTGGAATTGAACCTTGACTTTCAATTTTGACCTACAACACCAAATGTGACCTGTTTGACTTTTAAAAGTCAAACAGGCCAAAATCAATGCAATCCGGCAGGAGGCTTGTTTAGGCCGGTTGGATTGGACCTGTTTTGAGTGTTAGACCAAGTACTAATCAGTCCCAGGCCCAAACAACAATCCAATTCGATCAAGTCGCGCGGTTAATTTCAAATCCAAACACGTTTGACTCGGCAGAGTCAAACCGAGCTAAATTAGGAATGAATTCGGGGAATTAAGGCGTGTTGATGACAGCAAATCACCCCTAAACGGTTCGCGCATGACCCCAGACCACAATCTCGACCCAATACATTCCCAATTGACTGAATTAACGCGTAATTCGTCTAAACGGCTATCATCCTCCAACTCTTAATCGAATTCTGCTATCTAGATGAAATCAAGCCAATTAGACCATACCCACACCTTCGCATACTCACCCACAAACTCTCCCGACCCCAATTCAATCGGCATTACACCTCTGAGACGCTTTCGAGCATCAGGAACCGCCGGAGCCAAGTCCTAGTCGTTCTCACCCGATCCTCCACTAAATCGAATAAGGTTAGTCTCGTTTGATTCTTCCTAGGAGGTAGTCCGATAGCCCCATAACAATTTGGGATTTCAAATCGAATCGGGACCAAAGGGGGATTAGGGTTCATATCGATCGATTGGATTTAGGGCCGGGGACCGGGTGTTCTATTTAGAATTTCGGAATACATATTCAACCAGCGAAACCCCTTGGCTCGGCTGGCAAGTCACTGCGCCACGAGCCAAGGGGCGTGGGTTCGAAACCCACAGGCCAACACCCGGTTCCTTTTTGCGCGTGTCCCACTGACCAGACCTGGCTCCCCTTCTCGTTTATGTTAAAACCATGCGGACCGGTTTGTTATCAGTATCAACCCCCTGGTCCGGCGGTAGAGCACGACCCACACACAGAACCCACCCGGGTTTGAACCGGGTGGAGTTCTTTTTATAAAAAAAATCATTTTTAAACAGTTTTATAAACAAAAATATTCTATAAAAATATTTTAATAAACCCCCACATAAATTAAGTCAGTTTAAATCAGAAATTCACAATTTTTAACTTAAAACAATAATTCTAATAAATTCAAATTGTTTAAAAAAAAATTTCATCTTTTAATTATCAAAAGGAAATATACTATTTAATTAAATTCCTAAATTATAAAAATTATGACAAGATTTTTGTAAATCGCTTTATTGTAAAACGAACTTTTATAAACCATTCGTGTTATTAAATCAAATATAATAGTGTAGAAACCATATTCAAACGAATAAAACTTATTTCAAAACATATAAACTAATAAATAACTATTTTATATTTTGAGACATTTTCAAAAATAAATAAATAAACAAAAAATTTTATTTATTTATATTATATTTAAATAAATATATATACCACACTATTTCTTTAAAAGCAATATTCTAAATAAATAAATTATTTAATTTATTTATTCATTATTCTTACAAACCCTAAACTTATTTTATATAACCACCAACGAATCCATTTTTGACAAAGAATGACACAAACCATCAGCACAAGTCCTTACACTTATAAACCCACAAAAACCTTAGACTTTAGATCTTTGTACATAACAATAATACATGTTTATACATTTATTCATTAGGTCGCACCTAGTGACCTACAACTCACCGCTACTATCTATTTGATTGTGCAATCTACGTTCTTTATACAAGTGAGTTACATAGCCCCTCTTTTACTCTATTTTACAAACTTTTGGGGTGGAACATGCGTTCTATTTACTATGTTTGCAAATACACACAATATACAATTCCACCCTACATTCATGTGTTACAATTTTGTGCTTTGTGCTTGAGTACTAGGTGTGTAGACCAACTATATGCTATTCACGTACAATCATTAACTATTTAGCCGACGGTAAACAGTGATAGATCTATTGAGTCTGACAAACCCACCCAGGTAGGGTGACTGTTACTGCCAACACGCTTTTGTTTTGCATGCTAGTTACAAAGGTTTGATTGTATACTTAGGTCACACGATGGTATCTCTCCATAAATGCCTTAATTGCCATGTTTGTATGAATTGTATGCACACAACACTATATTCTATTACATGACATGAAAACCTATGTATTCTCACCAACTTTCTAGTTGACTTTGTTTTAACCATGCTTCAGGTACTAATGTTTGAGGTGCTTCAAGTCTTGCTACACTTAGGATTTGGCCTAGTATAAATTTGAACAATTTATCTTTTGTAATCTACTTTGTTGAGTTATTGGATTGAATGTTGGTGTTACTTGAATTGAAATGAAATGTGATTGATAATTATTCAAACGTTAGTAAACCATGAGCTGTGAACAATCTACGTGTCCCGCCCCGACGTATTCCGCCGTCGGTTGGGGTGTGACATCCCCCTAGACTGATGCTACCAAAAATTTCTACTGCCTTTGATCATAAAGGTTCTGCATGTTTAGGATGATCCTTGCAGTCTCATAGCCCCTTGGGTCCTTGCTGTGATTATCAAAATGAATTTCAAACAATGATTTAATGTCCCTCCTTGACATGCTGAAGATAGCCTTCTTGGAACACCTAGTCATGTTTCCTTTGACATCTATATTCATCTTTAGTAGCATTGTAGGACCATTTGGCAAGAGGATAGTGGGCTTGGAGTGGTTTGGCACCAATAAAAACCTCTTTGCTAGGATTGAAATGATGTTTTAACACTAGCAAGAGGTGTCTCTCACTATCATTTTCAGGCTCTTCTTCTTCACCCAGCTCAAGTATTCTCTTTTCTAGCTCTCCTCTAAAGACTTCATACCACCCATCTTGATCACTGTAGAACTATAGAACAATCTTCCTTGAATTGTTAGGGCTGATTGGAGGTTTTGGTTTCATTTCAGGAGGCTGTTGTTGAGAGGGAGTGATTGAGAGAAGTCTAGGAGAGGGAAATTGTAGGAGAGAAGGAGGATGGACCAAGGATTCTGTTCTGGGCTGCTTTCTTTTTCTTTCTTCTTCAGTTGTACTATCCCTCTTGGTTTGATTTGTCTTATTAAGTCTATCCTCTTCTTCATTTTTCACTTCTTTGTAGAGGGATTGAAGGTTCATTAAATTCATTGGACCTAACCTTTTTCCACTCTCACCTCTTGCCTTAATAAAGTCCATCATGACCTTTCTTTCTTCGTGTGTTCTTTTATTTAGGGCAATGGCTTTAATAGACCTTTTTCTGGCTTTCTCTTCTTCTTCTTCAGCCGTCTTCTTCTTGGGCAGTTCTCCTGGTTGACCCATGTAGGCTCTGTAGAGCTCTTTATTGGATAACTTCTCTAGGTAGTCTCCATCCTCACCTAGATCAGTTAGGGCCTGGATCCATTCACTCCTCATATCTTGGGCCAACTTGGAGTCTTTTATTGTGAATTTGGCCTCTTTTTCTTTCTGTTTTTCTCTTTCTTCATCTTCTATGGCAAACTGTTCCTGTAGCTTAAGTGCCAAGGCTTCATATTCACTGATTTGAGAGGCCACAAGAACTTGTATTCTTGTTGAATAAAGAGATCTTGCCGCTTTACTGATCTGCTGCTCTTTAAGGAGCATTGCAGCTTTTCTCTCTTGATGCTTTTTGATCTGTTTCTTCTCTTCCTCCTCTCTTTCTCTTCTTCTTCTTTCTATTTATCTCTTCTCTTCTTATATGTTCCTCTCCATTTCATCTGTCTTGATGCCCTTCCCCTTGTCTTGGTTGGATGCCTTTGCTTCTTCTTCAATGACCACAATAGCATATGAGGAAATTGCTATTGAAGCCGCAACATAGGCTTCATTGGCAATTTGTATAATAGGCAGGGGAAGAGCATCTTTATCTTCATCACTGGGCACTGAATCCCAAGCTTCTATTAAATGTGTCATTGATATTCTAGAATTTAGATCACCTTGGGGAGGGAGAGAAAATGACTCAGGTGAGTTTGGTGATGCATCTAAAGCTATCCATCCTCCATCTTGTAAGAATGGCTTAATAATAAGCATCATATCTTAACTTCTTGGTGAATTGACTGCATAGATTTGTGATCTTAATGAAAAGAATTTGACAAGGAAGTCAGGATTTAGCAGTAGGACTTCTTGGATGTTTTTGAGCTCAATAGAAGATACAACACACAGAAAAAATTTGATTCTTGAAGGCACAGTGTTGGACCATCCATAGATTTCAATAACTTAGACTGCTTCATTGTACATATATCTCCTTAAGTTTAGAACCTGCTCATAAGTTAATACTCTGCTCTCAGTCAGCTCTAGCTTTTGATTCACTCTTACTAGGGCTGTACTGGAGGACTCTACTTCTTCTTCCTTAATGCAGGGATAGGCAACTTTCTTGGCTTGTAGAAGAAATCTCTCCAACCAAGGCATGTTATCTTCCATTAGATCATAGAAACGGTCAATAGCAAGCCTGATAGAGAGATCCTTAGATGTATTGATGTATTCAGTAGTATGCAAAGCTAAGATGTCAAGCACATTCAGGTTGTCCCAATCCAGTTCTACTACCCCAGAGAACTCCCATCCAATCCAGAATTTCTCAGACAAACCAACATATCCCCATGATAGGATGGAATCAAACTCCAAGTTTTCTGCTGATGAAGAATATGACTTGTCTTGAGATGTTGACAGCAGCTTCAAGCACTAGGACTGTGGGGAATGCTTCTTCTTCTTCCTTCTCAGTCTCCATCTCCTTAAGGAATGCTTCATCTACAGCCCTGGCAACTATCTGCAACTTCTCATAGATATCTTCCTCTTCATCTCCGGAGTCTTCCCACTCAATCTCTTGAACTTGAACAAAGGATGGTTTGAAGACTGTTCTTTGAAATTCCTCTTGTTCTTTGAACCATTTATCTAAGCTATCATCATCTTCCTCGAAAGTTTCTCCCCCTTTTGGGTTGCATCAGTGCATATAATTGAGTCTGTTTGAGTTCCCACTGATACAAGGGAAGGAGAAGATATGGCGGGAGATCTGTGGGACTCATGCATAGAGATTTGATGTCTTAGTTTAGTCACTTCAGCCTCTAGCAGAGCTACCCTGGCTGTCAATTCCAAGTTTTCATGTTTCATTCCGTCCTTATCCACAAATGTGGAATCCTTGGAACTAGATGGGGCCTTAGTCCTAGCCTCTGCCTCCCCACCACCCTGGTTTTCTTGGCTCATGGGATTCCTCTTAGTGAAGAATGTTTCAAAGGAAACATCCACAACGTGAGTTGCCATGGTTGAGGACTTAGTGATGTTGTCACTGTCCTCCTGGTCAATTGATGGACCAGAAGTAGTGACAGCCCCTTCCGTATTCACTCTGTCAATACTCCTAGAGTGAACCTATCATGTGAAGAGCTTTGGCTAGGTACATTGACGGCCAAGTCAATCAGTACATTCATGATAGTGGCAGCTGGATAAGGTACATCATCTTGACTAGGTGCCTCTGCATTTAAGTTCAAAGAAGAAACGAAATGTATGGGCTCAGGGGGATTCTCTATGGACTCGGGATTTAATCCTGATCCTAATAGGGATCCTTCCAAGGAAATCTCCCTAGTGTTGTGGCTATCCCTTATGATATTCTAATCAGAGTGTTGTGACTCTAGATGAGGGCTTTTAGGTTGGGATTGGGCATCTGAGCCAAGAATAGAAGGATTCTTCTTGCTCTTCTTTATCTTCCTGGTATACCTTGCCTCAACTGGGCCCCTTTGTTCAAGTTGGGCTTGAAGTGAAGGGGTAAGTGTTTGTCATTCATGTACACCCTCAGTAGGCTGCACAGGGGTTCAATCAACAAAAGCAGAGGGTGTAGTTTCAGGCTGTGAAGTGGAGGGTGTGGGATTAGTATCAGCTGTGACTGCTGATCTGTCACCCTGGGTACTTTGTATGTTCATCATTGTAGGTAACAATGGAACATTGACCCTGAGAACTTTTCTGAAACAGTTCTCATGCTCTTGAAAATATTATTTTTGTGTGCCCCAACCATGTAGATTCTTGTATATTTTGATAAAGTCTTTAGTTCACAATTAAAAACTTTCTACAAGAATCTGGGGTACATGTAGAAAGCTTGTTTTGCCCCTTCCTGAAGGTTATATCTCAAACCTTCAAAAATTAAATGAGAGAAGTTGAAGGGTAATCTATTTACCATTCCGTGGGCTGCAGATGCAAGTCTAGAATTCAGTTGATGCCATCCATTCCTCTTTTGGGATATGCGTTGAAGAAGAGTGTGGCACAGGTACTTCCATGGTGGACCCATCAAGGCTTTCCCTATTGTGTACTCCTTTTGATTTCCAGTATACCCAATGGATACAAAGGTCCTCATGTAGTTAGCCTGTGAGTATGAGTTTGCACTACCTTCATCCTTAAGCTTGAGATGTTTTCTAAGAGTTGCTTTAGTGACAGTGATGTCCTTGCTGTCTACCTTGGCTTTGATTTGGGAAACCCCTATTCAGTGGAGTAGGAGGTGGAGTTCCAGAAATCTTCCATGTGTGATATGTAGACAGTGGGGTTGATTGTTAGAGCAAAATGTATCTTTGATCGACACAGGAAGTCGATCATGTCATCAAAACCTTTCGATTTCTTTCCCTTCACCAGGTATGCCACGAGGTTGTCGTATGTTGAAAATTCATCATTAGGATTGTTGATATCAGGATTCGTCATTTTGATAATGAGTGGAGGGAAGTTGGAGTTTTTGAAAGTTGGTTATGGGAGGAGAAAGCTTTGAATGCGAGAATGCTGGAGAGAAAAGATGGAGAGTTAGGTCAGAATTGAAAGTGAAGAGGTGAATGAGGGAATTTGATTTTGTTATAACGGAAGGGTTTGAGGGGTTTGAGCAACGGTCACTTATACCGTACAAAAAGGAACAACGTAGGTACTGTATCAATAGTAATGCTGCAATTTTACTGTTTTACAGTTGTACTGCACTGTAGCAGTCATGGTAAAGACTGACAATGAATTTTTTTTACAGCGGGTAAAAGTTAATTTGAACCATTTTTACCCATCCGCAGCAAGTTTGGTTGCTGCTAATGGATATAATGGTTCGCAGGAAACATGTTCCTGTGGATCGCCTAAAGTAATCAGCAGCAAAGACTTTTGCTGTACATGACTAATCCTATCAGCATCAAAAATGTTTGCTGCTGACAGATGAATTTATCAGAAATGACTCAAAATATTTTGAATTTTTAGGAGGATTTTATTAAAATCAAGGAAAGACAAACACATTTTTATTATTTTTATTTTTAGAGAAAGATTTTAGTCAAAGTTCATCATACTAATGGATCCAACTATATATTTAAATCTACCTTCATCAAAGGCTTTAGTGAATAAGTCGGCATATTGCTCATTGGTATGAACTTTGGTTAAAGTAATTCTCTTTTTCTCAGCTTGATCTCTCATGAAGTGATACCTGATGTCAATGTGTTTTGTCTTGGAGTGTTGCACAAGATTATTAGTAATTGAGATAGCACTCTTATTGTCAATGTGAATGGGAGTTGTCATGAATGTCATTCCATAGTCCATCATCTGATTTTGAATCCATATCACTTTGGCATAGAAACTTGAAGCTGTAATGTATTCTGCTTCTACGTTTGATGTTGACACACATGTCTGCTTCTTGCATTGCCGAGAGATAAGTCTTCCTCCTAGAAATTGACATCCTCCTGATATGGACTTTTTGTCCAAGTTGTAGCCTCCATAGTCACTGTCAGTGTATGCATATGATTGAATTTTTCATTTTTGGGATACCATAGCCCTAGCTTTGGAGCTCCTTTCAGGTACATAAAAATTCTCTTGACAGCTTGGAGATGTGAAGTCTTTGGAGCTGCTTGAAATTTTGCACATAAACACACTGCAAATATGATATCTGGTCTGGATGCAGTTAGATACATGAGTGATCCAATCATTGCCCTGTATTGATGTTGATTAGCGTCTTGACCATTTTTTTCTGGGGACAATTTAAGGTTCACGTGAATTGGGGTCCTTACAGCAGTACAATCAGCCAGCTTGAATCTTTCAAGAATGCTTTTAACATATCTGGATTGAGTGATGAAGATTCCATTTTGAACTTGTTTGACTTGGAGACCCAAGAAGAAGTTTAGTTCACCCATTGAACTCATTTCAAACTTGGAATGTATGAGGGTCTCAAAGTCTACATAGATTTGCACCAGTAGAATCTCTCCCCCTTTATCTTTGATAAACAAAGTCTGATCAATAGATCCTCTTCTGAAATTGTTACTGAGTAGATATCCTGACAGTTTTTCATACCAGGCACTTGGGGCTTGATGTAACCCATATAGATCTTTGTGTAGTTTAAATACTTTGTCAGGATGTTAGGGATCTACAAAGCCAGGAGTTTGCTTAACATAGACTTCCTCACCAATCTTACCATAGAGAAAATCACTATTGACATCCATCTGATAAACAATGAAACTCTTGGATGCAGCATATGCTAAGAAGATTTTGATTGCTTCCAGCCTGGAAACAGGTGAAAATACTTCATAATAGTCAATTCCCTCTTCCTAAGTGTAGCCTTGAGCTAGAAGTCTTGCTTTATTCTTGATCACAATCCCTCTTTCATCTTATTTGTTCTTGAAGACCCACCTGGTGCCTTTAGCAGTTTGACCAGGTGGTAGATCAACAAGTGTCCATAATTCTTGTCTCTTAAAATGCAACAACTCTTCTTGCATTGCAACAATCCAGCTGCTGTGTTGCAAGGCTTCATCTATTTTATTTTGTTCAACTTGAGACAGGAAGCAAGAGTAAAGACATATATTTGCTTCATGAGATTTTCTTCTTGTTCGAACTCCTTGTTGAACTGAACCAATGACATTCTCTAGAGGATGTTCTTTATTGATTCTTTGAGCTGGTACAACATCAATCTTTATGCCTTGGTTAAGGTTTCTTTGGTTATGATCAGGAGCCTCTTCAGTGGTGTTTGCAGATGTGTCTTCAGTAGTATAAGATGCAGGACCCTCATCTGTAGCAGGTGCCTCTATGTCAACTGCAGAAAGATTTCTAGTATTATTTGTATCATCAGGTTCAGAGATGTTGTTGCTTGTGACATTTGAGCTACTTGTTCTGGCTTCATTTGCTTCAATAGCATTGGCAACAGAAGGAGGATCAATAGATGGTCTTTTAAGTCTTATGGAGGGACCATAAAAACCTAATTTGTAGGCATCATATGAAGAAATGGCTTGCTCTTGAAAAGATGAAGACTCCATATTTGAAAAGATGAGAGGCTCAAAAAGTTGAGAGAAGGAGTCTATATCAAACATCCAGTCTGGTACTTTTCCCTGTTCACATGGAATGTGTTCCCTGTATTCCACATTTGCTGATTCTTCAATGATCCTGGTTCTGGTGTTGAATACGCTGTAGGCTCTGGATTGAGAGGAATAACCCACAAAGTATCCTTCATCAGTTTTTAGACCAAATTTTGGAAGAACTCCACTTGTAATGAGAATGGTACATGAACATCCAAAAGGTTTAAGAAAACCAATGTAGGGAACTCTATTGAACCACAGTTCTTAAGGTGTTTTGTTGAGAGGTTTGACAATGAGAACTCTGTTTTTTACATAGCAGGTTGTACTTACTGCCTCAGCCCAGAATGTGAGAGGCAGCTTTGAGTCAGCTAGCATGGATCTAGCATACTCAATTAGAGTTCTATTTCTTCTTTCAGCAACTCCATTTTGCTAAGGGGTTCTTGGAGCACTATACTATCACTGAATGCCCCTTACTCTCACAGAAGCAGTTCAAGATATGATATTTAAACACTGTACCTTGATCACACCTTATTTTCTTAACCTTCTGATTAATTCGATTCCCAACCCTAAGAATGAAGGACTTGAGAATCTCAGCAGTTTCATCCTTTGTTCTTAAGAAGTACACCCATGAAAATCTGCTATAATCATCAGTTATCACAAGACAGTATGACTTCTTGCCCATAGACATGACATTTTTAGGACCAAAAAGATCCATGTGTAGCAACTGTAGTGGAGTGTCATTTGAGTTGATTGTCTTGGTTTTGTGAGAACTTTTGTGTTGCTTCCCCTTTAGACATGATATGCAGTGATCTTTAAATTGGAATTCTTTATCAGGTAGCCCACTGACTAAATTTCCTCTTACCAACTTATTGATGGTTTTGACATTCACATGGCTCAATCTCCTATGCCAAAGAGCAAATTCGTCAACTGATGCTTTGGATAGAAAACAAGATACACTGCCAGATGGTGTAATGTTGTTCATATCAAGCATATAGAGATTGTCTTTTCTTTGAGCAGTTATCAAGATCTTCTCTTGAGGGGGTTTGCTTAACTTAGGGGATAGCTCAAAACATTCTTCATATGTGAAAAGCATCCAATGCTTCTGATAACAGACTTGTGATACACTCATAAGATTGAATTTCAATTCTTTCACAAAATCACCTTCTCTATACTCATTCTTTCATTGGTCACAGTTCCTTGTCCAGTTATAGTCCCTCCCTTTGAATTGCTTCCAAAGGCAACATATCCACCATAAAAGTTTTTGAAGTCTGATAGGACGGACCTATTGCCAGTCATGTGCCTGGAACAACCACTGTCTACAACCCAGGTGTTATCCTTGTTACCTGGTTGTTCCTACACATGAGAGAGTTCTAGTTAGAAGAAGGGACCCAAGAACCTACGGACTTGGGTGAGACATTTGACATAAGAATAAGATCATCAGCAGGTTGGCATTCAATGGATCCAATGATGATGCTTTGATTTGATGAAAATTTAGGCTTTGCTTACCATGAATAACCTTTGCTTTTCATTTAGAACTATCGGCAGCAGATGTTACTTTTCCTGCTGATGGTTCTGCTGTGCTCTTGGTATTGCTAGACTTAGACTGATCAGCAATAGACTTGGTTGCTGCTGATAGCTTTGATTTGTTCTTGGTCTTGCTTGGTTTAAACTAATCAGCATCAGACTTGGTTGCTGCTTATGGTTTTACTTTTCAGTGACTGCTGACTTCTCATTCTTCTTCTTCTTCCTATTGAAGATGAGTTTTTCTGTGGGGATTCTTCTATGGATAGGTTTTTGTCTACCATGTGTGATCTTCACTATTGCTGATGGTGTTTGACGTTAAGAGAGCTGGTTGAAAGGATGGAATTTACAATTTGCAGCAAAGTGGTATGATTCACCACAGATGAAGCAAGATTGTTGAGCTCTTGTGGTTTTTGTAATAGTAACATTACTTGGTGGGGACATGGACTTCCTGAATTGATTTGATCTTGCTTCATAGCTTCTTACTTTCTTGTTCTTATAAGTCTTCTCAAATGCTTGTTGCTTGAGATTTTTTTGCTGCTGAAGATAGTAGAATCAGGTACTTGCTGTATGATTGTATTTTCCACATACAAAACATGATTTTGCAATTTTGTTCCTTTGAAAGTACACATAATCCTTTTTTTTAACAGATCCTTGAAGTTCCATGGCTGATTCTTGTTATGTTCAAAATTAGCTTCTTCTAGGGTTTTCTAAACATATGGCTTTCTTTCTTCAGGTGAATGACATATGTCAAACACTTTCTTTTGAGGATTTGTGGGCTTTGAGGATTGTCCTTTTTCAATGATCAGCTTTCTTCCTTGAGGAGGATAGCTGATCTTGATCTGTTTGGTTGGTTTTACTACAGGGTTGCATGGAATAAATGTACTTGGAAAGTTGGTTTGAATCACTTTCCCAGTTTTGGTGGTTTTCAGGATTACTTCATTGGTTAATTTTTTCCGAGGAGTCTGAGCATGTGGAGTCAGACTCTGTGGAGGTACTACATTCTTGCACAGAAATGTTTTCCCTAGTGGGATCAAGATTTTGGTTTGAGGTTTCAAGATCGTTGAGATTGAAATTTGGTTCATGAATGGTTACATAATCACTAAGTGGTGGAACAGATTTGTACTGTTCAGCTTGATAGCCAAGACCGGCAGTCACCCTTTAATGGATTTGAGCATCCAACAATCTTTGCAACTTTTTTGATATAAACCCATATTTATCAACATGGACCTTTGGATCTGCTAACTCAGCTCTTGTAGATTTTAACTTAACCAATAGATCATCAATCTAAGTTTCATGATTAGTTTGCTCATGTTTTAATGATGAAATCTCTTTCTTAAAACAATTAATCTTTTCTTTATAAGTATTTTCAACCTTTTTAAATCAGACTTCATTTGATGAAATTCTTCATTTTGATCTATTAAGTTTTGGTTAGGTTTTCTATAACCCAGAACTTTGTCAATGCAAGCTTGAGAGCAAAGATGTTCATATACCTAAGGTGGAATCTTTGTGGTATCGGCCATGAGAGCTTGGTTAGTAGCAGATATTTCTTCACATGGAAAGCTCTAGTCAAAGTCAGTTGGTCCAACCGAATGAGTTGCACAAACAACAGTTTGAGCAGGTTGAGTGTCTTGACATGCTCGACCTTGCTGAGCTTGTCTTGGTTATGCAGCTGCTGGATTTGCCTTTGGAGCCTTGCATTGCATTTTCTAGCAAAATGACCAAGTTGACTACAGTTGTAGCACCTTAACTTGCTTTCGTCCAAACCAACTCTTGTATTTGGACTGTTGCTTGGAATTGGTCTTCCAGTTCTTGAATAGAACCGTTTTGCTCTGAGTGACAACATGGCATAACAATGTTGTATATCCATTTCTTCTAAATCATCAGGATGAAAGTACTCCAGATCTTCCTTGATAAAATACATGTTGCTTGGGGTGTCAGAAACAAAGGCAGCAGGGTTTTGAGGAGGTGCTTCAAGAAGGAAAGGAGAATTGTTCACTTGAGAATTAGGTGTTTGTGGATGTGTGACAATGGGAGGATAATAGTTGCTTGTACTTTATGGTGTATGGTCAGAGTGAAGTGCAAAGGAGGTGGTAGATTCAGATGGATAACCTGATTTTCTTTCTCTTGCTTGAATCATTTCTAACTCATATGTCTTTAACATGCCAAACAATTCTGTCACGGTGAGAGTCTTCAAATTTCCAGTTCTTCTAATTGACACTATATAAAGTGTCCAGCAGTTTGGAAGAGATATGATGAACTTCTTGAGAATATCTTCATTTTTCAGCTTGACTTTGGCACACTGCAGCTCACCAACAAGATTGGTATACCTGTTATATTGTGTTGTAAGAGACTCACCATCCTTGTACACAAAGTTTTCATACTGCAACTTGAGTATGTCTCTTCTATTTTCTTTCAATTCATCAGATTCAGCAAACATCTTCTCAAGAGCTCCCCATAGCTCCTTAGCAGTCTTATATTCCTTGAAGTTATGAAAAACATCATTTGGTAGAAACATTTGGATGGGTCCTAGAGCTTTGAAGTCTACCTCCATCTTCTTGATGTCTTTTTTAGAGAACATTGAAGCTTGCTTAGGAACAGATGGACCTCCAGAATCAGCAGAGGCCACCATTGGTACATAAGGACCATCAATTATAGATCTCCACATTCTATATTCTTAATAGCAGAAGAAACTTTCTATCCTGTTCTTCGACGTATCATAATATTCACCAGACACCAGCCTTGGTGGTCAGTGAAGGCTTCCAATGTCATCAAAACCAGTATTCTGTGCCATACTATGAGTAGATGATATGCAACAAAGAGATAACAGAAATAGAACCAGAAAGTGATCAAACAAATATTAGTTTGTTTGATCTGAGAGCCAAAGTTCGAATACCACTTGTAGGATCGAGATATTACATTATGGTTCTGTTTATTTGATATTGGAGGAAACAATAACAACTATGAAAATGCAAAAAGAAACTACAAAGAGAATACTGATAAATTTCACAATTGCAGAGAAAAATCTAAGGAAGCACACATACAACACAAGAGAAATAATACATAAAAAGCGATCTTAGAATCAAGACAGACCCTTGATTCTAAGGATCAGATCAAACACAGACCGTTGATCTTGTACAGATAAATGCTACACTACAATTGGAAGACAACAAAAAGATAATTGTAGCAAAAAGACAACTGCAAAACAAAAGTCTTCTTAGGAATCTTTGCAAGGGCAATCAGAAGTAGGAACATTGTCTTTTGTCATCTACACCAATAACATTACTTATGCTGATAGGTGTGTTAGTGTTGCAGCAAAAGGTGTCAGTAGTAAAGTCAAAGTTGCTGATGATTTGCCTATCAGCAGCATCAATGTTTGATGTTGCTGAGACGCTTATCAGCAGCAACTTTGGACTTCAGCAGATAAATCCTATCCCTAGCATAGTTGTAGATCAGCAACAAAGAACTATCCGCAGCATAAGCACTTATCTGCAGCAACTTCATCAGCGGCAACTTTTAGAGTCCGCAGCATCCATACTTAGAGAAATTTGTGTTGAAGCAATTCTTGTGACAAGCACTCTAAAGATTGTTTTTGCTTATGTATTGTCTTTCTGTATTCATATTTCAACGTTTGTATGTATTGGTTTATCATGTTGTAATAATGTTCGTAGGTACTTGTTGTTGTATTCGTCTTTGTTAAGTGTTGTGCGCACTTAACAAGTGCGCAGGTTGCTTAACCTGCGTACTTAGCAAGTACGTAGGAACATTGTCTGTATACTTGCTAAGTACGCAAGAACTAAGCCCTGCGCACTTAGCAAGTGCGCAGGCAACATGTCTAGTATATATAGCTGGTTTGTGTTGTGATTAAGTACGCACTCATTTTACACACTGTAACAGGCTGTGAATATCAATAGACGAAGTTTAAAGTATCTTGTGTTTGTTTTCGGTTTACTTTGTGTTGCTTGAATCTCCACCTAGTCACGGGCATTCCGTACCCGGTTAGACTAGCCAACGCACTTGCATGTGACGATCCGAGACACCCGGGGACCTATAATCTTCTCTTTATTGCGAGCGTTGTGAGTGTGTTAGGAGCATTTTAAACACAATCTACAGCCTTTTTACAAGGAAAAGTGACCGATTTTGGTGATTTTTGTGATAAAATAGAGGTAGCTCTTGATCGATATTTTAAAAGCAAAAATCCTTCAAAATTTGACCTTTTTGTTGTTTGTTTGAGTGTTTTGATCATCAAGGGTTTGTTAGAAACTAGTTTCTAACCTTTTGGGTTGATCAATTTGTTCAAAACTTCAATTTTTTAAGAAGTGAGCATTTTTCGACGATCGAAAATAGTTGGTGGAGCAGTTGAAAAAGCATTTTGCGTACTTACCTTATTTGGCAAAAAGGACAGTCTTCCTACGTAGTTACTAAGTACGCAAGACTATTCTTGTGCGTACTTAACTTTTCTTCCTGCGTACTTAACATTTACTCCTGCGTATTTGCTAAGTACGCAAGAGCAAATCACAAGTGCGCGAGACCAAACTTTTAAGTGCGCAAGACCATTTTCACAAGTGCGCAAGTTGTGCAAAATTTCTGATTTCTGACTAAGTTAATCACTATGTCAAATATTTAGAACATTAGTAGTTTGCTGAACTATGCCAATGAGATAAGGACTACACAGAAACCACCAAAGTTGCTTAATGTAAATGATTATTCAAACTGTAAAGCACACTTTGATGATTATATCTCGTACACTGATTCCACCTTATGGATACCAATTCTTGAGGGATATAAACATCCAACCTATCTGTTTCTTGATGAAACTGTTCCCAAACCTATCTCCAAGCTAGATGAGGAAGAAAAGAAGGCACATGGCTCTATAACTATGACCTTGACTAGGGATCTATTTCACAGTTTCAGAGGTTATGATACTTCTAAGGATCTTTGGAAGTCTTTGCAGAAGAGGTTCGAGGGAAACAGTGACGTCAAGAAAAGCAAGAGAGAGAGCTACTGAGGAAGCAGTATGGGAAGCAGTATGAGTGCTTCAGACATTTAGAGAATGAATCTATTGATGAACTTATTTCTAGATTCTATCACCTGAAAACAGAGTTAAACTCTTATGAATTCAAGTATCCTGATGATGAATTGGTGGAGAAGTTTCTTGATTCTTTGCCACTAAAATTTGACATGTATACCACACTGTTGAGAGAGAACCCGAAGTTTTATGAGATGACAATTGATGATGCAATTGGAAAGGTTCAAGCACAAGACATGAACCTGAAAAGGAAAGAAAGTTCTGGAAGACCTCAGATTCAAGATCCTTCTATGTATTATGGAGTGTCTTCTACAACAAATTCATCGGGTTCTGGAATTGCCTTGTTCTCTGGGACTCCTCAGGAAGATGATAATTTTAATTGTTGTGGTGGTCATACTTGTTTTGCTGCATCAGGATCTAGTTCATACCACCAACAATCCTCAAGAAGCCCTACCTCTACCATTTTAGCAAACCAATCTGCTATTGCCAAGATAGTTGAAGATCATGTGGCACTGTTCTCATCCTGCATGCTTGCCTACGAGAACTTCATAGATGGTAAGCTAACGGATCCTAAAACCATTGAAGAAGACTTTAATCAGGTGCATCCAGATGATATGGAGGATATGGATATTCCATGGAACATGGCCATGATTTTGAGGAGGGCTAAGCGTTTTCTGAACCGAACAGGTAGGAAGTTCATTGGTGGGCAATCTAATGCCAAGGTTGGATTTGATAAATCCAAATCTAAGTGCTACAAATGTAATAACTTTGGACATTTCTCAAGGGAATGTCAAAAATATAAATCACCAGCTTCGGGTTTCACTAGACCAAGCCAAGGAAACAACCAAGGGTACAACAATCAGAACAACCGCAAAAAGAGTCAAGGTGGAACATCTAGTGCATTAGTGGTTCAACAGGACGAGAGCTTTGATTAGGGTGTTCATCTGGAAGATGCCATACTTGCACAGACTCAAATAGGTTTAATGTCAGAGATTGTTGAGTTGATGAAAGCTGAGGAAAGGGAAGCATCTGTTGCTGACCAACAAGAATCTACATCTGTATTTGCTCTCATGGCTATTGGAGAAGCATCTAGTTCGTCAACTAAGGTAGATTCTAATCCTTTTGCTGTTGTTTCTTATTCCAAATGTCTTACCTTGAAGGACGAGAATGATCGTATCCATGATCAAATCGAACCCTTACGTATTGCAGCTCTAAGTTATAAAGAAAATGAAAAACGGTTGAAAGATTCAATTGAAAATCTTAAGAAAGAAGGACACGAGTTTTCAATTAAAATTAGTGAACCACAATTTCACTTAGATGTTGCATACAAGGGGTTAGAGAAAAGAATTGTCAAGATCGCCAAACTACAAAATGAAATCATGCAGTTGAGTGGCAAACTTGAGAAGTTAAAAAACGATCGCTTTGTGGTGGAACACTACGACTCTGTGGTGAGAAAAGTGAGTGGAAAAGGTTTAGGTACTAATGCCATTCCTCCACCAGTAAGCGGCAAATTTGTCAACGGGCCGGTGGACATCGATTTGTCATTCTTGGATGACTCTTCAAGCAAGGAAGAATCCTCTAACAAGGATGATTCCTCAAGTAAGGCTGAGTCAGTTTCTGATGAGCAGTTCTTCTCTGATGAAGGTTCTCAGAACACCAAGGTCGAGGGTGTTGTCACAGAAGAGTTTGATTGATGAACATAAAATTGAGAAAAACATTGTTACAAATCATGACAATTGCATTTTAACTGAACCTGATACAATTGAGTCCAAAGATAAACTGAAAATGATGCTTTATGGAGGTTTCAAATCCATAAAGCAAGTAAATAAAGAAGCTTTTGTTAATCATTTGAATAAGAATCATCATGAAAACATTGAAAAAATTTTCCTCCCAAAAGCAAATTAGGTCAAGCATAAGATGTTGTTAATGTTCATCAAACAACTCCCATTGCTCATCAAGCTGATTCATCTGCTTCCAAAATCCAAGAGCCTTACCGGAGGATTTACAAAGAAAGAAGAGATTGCTTTCACTGTGGTACGATAGGTCACATTCTGGTGAACTGTCCTGATAAGAACCAAGGGAAATGGCCAGTCGTCCCACAACAAGCTGTTATCCCTAAGACACCACAAGTGAAGCAAACCAAGGGCACCAAACCAAAAATGGTTAAGCCACCAGCAAAACATGTGGCTGAACCATCTGTTCCTAAAGGGGTAAAGCAAGTTGCTAAACCTAGTGTATCTACCTCTTGTAGTACAAAAACTGGTGAGAAGCCTTTGGTGAAACTTTCTAAGCCACAGAGGAGAAGAAGAAACAAAAGGTTGAGAAAACTGGAACAAAAGCTAGATGATTTTCAGCCAGGTGAAGTTTCTACTAGTTCACCCGTGGTTAATGAAGGTAAGCCTAAAGTTCCAGTTAGACAAAAGAAAAGATCCTGGACTAAGAAAACCAAAAGTTCTCAATCTTCTGATCCTAAATTTCCAAAGGATTCACAAATTTTTGACAGTCATGATTGTGAATTAATTGAGGTAGTGTTTTTGAGAAAAACAGATGACCCAAGACCACCATAGCTTGGGTCTCCAAATCTAGTTAATTTCTTGTGACTCGTGCAGGGACATCTGAAGAGAACTATCTATAACCGTTGGTATGTGGATAGTGGATGCTCCCAGCACATGACAGGCAACATGGCCTTGCTTCAAGATGTCAAACCATTCAGAGGTGGCTATGTGGCCTTTGCAGGCGAGAAGGGCGGTAGTATTACTTGTCAAGGCGTGGTTTCCAATGGATGTATAAGCTTCGACAATGTCAACTACTGTGAGCAGCTGAAGCATAACTTGTTGAGTGTATCTCAAATGTGCGACAAGGAGTACTTAGTTATGTTTAACAAGTCTGAATGCTTGGTTCTCAAGCCTGGTTTTGTGGTTCCTGAAGATTGGATTCTGATGAGAGGGCCAAGGACAAACGACACCTATCAGATCGATATGACCATGGCCACAACCACCTCATCAGTTGCTACTTGTTTGCTTACAAAAGGGACAAAACTTGACTCAATCTTGTGGCATAGGAAACTCGGACACATTTCTTATCGTAAAAGAATCATCTTGTCCGAAACGGTTTGGTAACCGAGATTCCTAAGTTGAGATTTGCCGTTGCAGATGACTGTATGCCTTGTAAAAAGGGCAAACAGCAACGGAAATCTCACAAGCCCAAGATCCAAAACTCTATCGATAACCCTTTGGAGCTCCTACACATGGATTTGTTTGGGCCCATATGTATCAAGAGTATTGGAGGTAAGTCATACTGTCTATTTCTAACTGATGATTTCTCACGTTTTTCTTGGGTGCATTTCTTAGGTACAAAGGATGAGACCGCTGAAATTCTTCAATACCTGATTGTAAGCTTGGAAAATTTATTCAAACTGAAGGTTAGAAGAATAAGGAGTGACAATGACACGGATTTCCAAAATAGCAGAACGGAAGAACAGAACCCTAATTGAGACTGCAAGGACAATGCTGTCAGATGCCAAGCTTCCCGTAACGTTCTGGGCAGAAGCAGTCAACACAGCTTGTCACATATTAAATAGAGTTCTGGTGGTTAAGAGAAACAACAAAACCTGTTATGAGCTGATCAACAATCGAAATCCAAATCTTAACAACCTAGTTCCTTTTGGTAGTCCCTACTCATTATTGTTACAGTACAAAGATCGCAAGTCTAAATTTCATGCAAAAGAGGTGGAAGGCATCTTCTTAGGATATGTTGTCAATTCGCCATGCAAGAGACTGTACAATATTGAGAGTAGGTATGTGGAAGAATGGTTCAAAGCGGACTGCAGTAAACACAACATTCCACCAGAACCAACTGGTCCTGCTTGGGGATTTGATTATGATGCTCTGTTCAAGTCTTTTAACCTTCCTTATTTATCTGCTGAAGACGCTGCCAAGTTGTATGAGTTCTATTGTGCTGGCGACGACTCCAATTTCTCAACCAGAGCAACGATACCTATCTCAACTTCGATTCCAATGTTGCATCTGCATCTGGAATTCTTGACAGTGACAATGGAGATGAAGTTCATGTTGAAGGTAGCGATGCTCAAGCTGATCCTGATGTTCATGTAGGAAATGATGCTCCAGTTGATCCAATCAACGTTGAGTCATCTTCGGGTACACTTGATATGGGGGAGTTGAGCATAAACCTTGAGTCAACTATTCAAGAACCTCAATTACCAGAGACGAGAGTGCATCGGAATCATCCAATTGAAAATTGGAGCCGAAGAATGTGAAAGAGGCTCTCGCTGACGACTACTGGATAGAGGCGATGCAAGAAGAACTGTCCAATTCCAAAAGTTGCATGTGTGGGAATTGGTTGACCTTCCGAAGGGTATGCATCCGATTAGAACCATATGGGTGTTCAAATGCAAGAAGTCGACATGTTGTTGTGAAGAACAAAGCAAGGTTGGTTGTTTAGGATTTTTATCAGCAAGAGGGCTTGGATAGCACAGAGGTGTATGCCCCAGTTGCTAGACGTGAGGCCATTTGACTATTTCTGGCTTATGCCTCCTTTGTCAGCTTCAAGGTTTATCAACTTCATGTGAAGAGTGCTTTCCTATACGACAAAGTTCATGAAGAGGTCTATGTCACTCAACCTCCAGGTTTTGAAGATCCGCATAATATTGATAAAGTGTACAAGCGGGATAACAGCACTTTATGGTCTTCATCAAGCACCTAGGGCATGGTATGAGACTTTATCAAAACATCTACTGTCCAATGGTTTCGACCGAGGACAAATTGACTCGACTCTCTTCATTAGGAAAGCAGGAGGTGATATTCTACTTGTGAAAGTTTATGTCGACGACATTATCTTTGGGTCTACCAATGAAGAGATGTGTAGAGAATTCGAAAGGGTGATGAAGTCAAAGTTTGAAATGAGCAACATGGGTGAACTTTCGTTCTTTCTGGCTCTGCAAGTCAGTCAAAGGGAGGATGGCATTTATCTACATCAAACTAAGTATGTGCAGGACATTTTTTCAAAATACAAAATTAATGATTGTACTACTTATGGCACACCAATCCCAGTCAATCATGGTCTGTAGCCGGACAAAGATGGAAAGGATGTGGACTGTAAATTGTACCGCGGGATGATCGGTTCTCTAATGTATCTCATAGCTTCAAGGCCAGATATTATGTTTGCTGTCTACTTGTGCTCGAGGTTTCAGTCACAACCGAAAGAATCTCACTTGATAGATGTGAAGAGGATCTTCAGATTGTTAGGACATAGATTGAATGACAAAAGCTTTGTAAAAGTTTAGGTCTTATTGTATTTATGTTTTTATGTAATTGTTTAGTTTTGTCTAAGTATAAGTACAAATTCTGCTAGAGGCGAACTTGATATGTTCGCCTAGTCTATCAGAGGCGAATTGTTAAGTTCGCCTAAGCATATTTGAAGCGAACTTGTTAAGTTCGCCTATTGCAGAACATGTGTCTATAAATATAGAGTTTACAGAGTCTGTTCTGTACGAGAGAGAACGATTGAATGATCAAGTATTCTGTAAACTCTGTTTTGGTGATATAAAAGAGAAAGTTTATTTACCTGCTGTTTCTATTGTCGATTGATATACAAAACGTTAATACGATAGGATTTCGCACTCCGTGTTATCGAGACGTCCTGTCACGAGATCGATCTGAGATGTGTCATGTGGACCAACAAGTGGTATCATAGCTTTTGCTCATGATTTGTGCTTGATTCTTGGTGATTAGAGACGTTTTTGTATACAATTTGACAAGAAATTGATCATTTTTAGAAGTTTTTGTATCCATGGAGTTTTCAAGTTCTTGAAACTGATTTTACTGCTGAATTTGTGAATTTGATGTTGATTTTGGTGAAATTGATCCGATGGAAGTGTTCTAATTCATGAAATACTAAATCCTACGATCCAATTTCTTCAAATTCTTTCTAAAGCTCTCTATGGTCTTCATCAAGCTCCTCGAGCGTGGTATGAAACGTTGTCTACACATCTTATGGAGAATGATTTTGTTCATGGACATATTGACTCGACTTTATTCATTAAGAAAGCAGGGGGAGAATACCTACTGGTACAAATATATGTAGACGATATTATTTTTGGCTCTACAAATGAAGGGTTATGCAAAGAGTTTGATAGTATTATGAAATCAAAGTTTGAGATATCAGCTATGGGAGAGTTATCATTTTTCCTAGGTCTTCATGTTAATCAGAAGGAAGATGGTTTCTTTATTCATCAGTCCAAGTATGTAAAGGACATCTTGAGCCGATTCAAGATGGAGGACTGTACCCCATATGATACTCCGATTCCGGTCAATCATAAATTGAATTCTGACCTGGATGGAAAAGAAGTTGATTGCCGACTCTACCGTGCAATGATTGGATCTCTCATGTACTTAACCGCTTCAAGGCCAGATATAATGTTCGCTGTGTGTATTTGTTCCAGGTTCCAAAGAAAACCTAAAGAGCCTCATTTGATTGTAAAAAAGAGAATCTTTCGTTATCTGAAAGGAAAACAAAGATTATGGTTTCCTGATGGTTCTAACTTTGAATTCAATGCTTACACTGATTCTGATTTTGGTCGTTGTTGTTTGGACAGGAAATCTACTACAGGTGGTTGCCAGTTCTTGGGTAATCGTCTAGTTTCCTAGCAATGCAAAAAGCAAACTACGGTCTCCATTTCAACATGCGAAGCAGAATACATTGCTGCTGCAAGTTGTTGTTCACAGATCTTGTGGATCCAATAGCAATTAAGAGACTACGGTTTGAATTTACCGAAACCTCCATGTTTATTGATAATAATGCTACAATGTCTATTACAAATAATCCTGTTAAGCACAGTAAAACAAAGCACATTGAAATTAGATATCATTTTATTCGTGATTGTGCAGATAAGAAGTTGATTGAGCTGGTAAAGGTACATACAGATGATAATTTTGCTGATCTTTTTACCAAAGCATTTGATCATACCAGGTTTGAATTTCTGAACAAAATGATTAGTATGATCAATCCCGAATAAAAGTTTTTCAAAACAATTTTCATGGGAGATTTTGTTTTCAATTTCTTTTATTGCTTTATTACATTTCTGCATTTTAAATTTCAGTCAAAAATTTATATTTATAAAAATTCAAAACAAAATGAAAAATATAAAATTGACATCATTTGAAGTTATAGAAGAAATGATAGTACATCAGTAATTAATTCATTACACATGACCTTAGTAGACCTTTGATATATGAAAGTTTAAAGTAATTTGATTTGATCTAAATTTCAAAGTCTGCATAAATAAGAAATGATAGTGTTTTGAATGCTCTAATCTTGATAATATGTTTTAATTTGAATATGAGTTTGAAACTTGAATTGTCAATAGACTAGAAGCGTTTTTGAACCAATAGTAGTGTGAAAATTAAATATGATATGATTACATCTGTGATTTGAATCCATTATATGTCTGAGTGTGTGTGTAAAAGATCATTATCAAATATAGATGTATGGTTTTAAGAATTTCATGAGACCAATATCGAATTATGTCTTTAGCACAATCTCTTTCAGTTTACTTCACTGCCCATGCCCCGAAAAACATGCAAGGTGTTCTTGAACTAAGATATGTTTCTGACAACATCCGTTAGAACATATATCACCCTTGGATCAGTTAGATACATCATCTATTCTGATTCATTGAAATTTATCCAGATAATAGTTGGATCCTCTTACCTGAATCTATTGATTCTCATTATAAAGCCAATTCATTAGAATCTTTCGATTCTGAATCATTCTGATTCTTATATCCGTTGGTATCTGCTATTCAATACTTGTGCTAATAGAGATAATTTCATCTTGGAGATTGATCTAATCTTTTAATAAACTGTGTATGTCTTATAGATAATGCAAATTTAATTTCTGTTGGCATATATGTGGGGTACACGATGTTTTTTCATCTAAATGGTACTAACTCACATGAATTTGGAAGAAAAATACTTATAGTTTCAAATTATATAATATTGACAATTTTAAAAAATTCATGCTTTGTATTGCAAATTCGGAATAAAAAAAATTGAGCATTTCATAACCTGATCTTGTTTACTTTGAAATTTAGCGCGTATCATTTTAAGTATTATTCAAATTGATTGCAAAAGTTACATAAAATTGAAAAAGTATTGAGTTACATAAGTATGAGTTTGATTGTTTCATATCTTTGGTTACCCATAGTTGATTATAAACTGTGTGATGAATTGCTCATATACTGATATGATCTTCTTGCTCATGATGTTCATCCAAAAATATGTATTTTAGTTTGCTCATATAAAATCCAAAAATATGTTTTTTCAGTTTGCTCAGATAAAAACCAAAAATATGTGATTCCATTTATACAGATAAAATCCAAAAATATTTTGTTTCTATCTTCCATGAAAATTTTATTTTTAAAATGTTTAGGGATTGGATCGGATAATTGCTACGGATGGAAGTTCACAAGAATGTGTCGTGTTGAAACTGAAGAATTTTGGTCAAAGGAAAAGGTTTGGAGCGAACTTAATATGTTC
Source organism: Smallanthus sonchifolius (assembly GCA_023525975.1). Taxonomy (NCBI): domain Eukaryota; kingdom Viridiplantae; phylum Streptophyta; class Magnoliopsida; order Asterales; family Asteraceae; genus Smallanthus; species Smallanthus sonchifolius. Next base: position 46,398,798 of record CM042023.1, read on the forward strand.
GCCGGGTTATGAGTAAGTGAACTTAATATGTTCGCCTGAGGCTTGTTAATGGAACATAAAAAGTTCGCCTAATGGAGCGAACTTAATGGTGATTTAGTATTGTGTTAAGGCGAACTTATTCATTTATATTCATTCACTGTTAGAGAGAACTTAAAGAGCGAACTTCCAAAATTTTTAGCGAACTTGTGATTTCAAATCTAGGGTTTCTGATTAGAATTTTGTATGTTTGTTTATGAATCGATTTTTGATTGCGAGTAATTCTAAGGTAAATTTAACGAATTTTATCCGGTGAATCGTCTGGAATTTGTGATTATTACCTCTGAGTTCTTCGGTTTGAAAGTTTTCACGTTTTCTGAGATTTGAACACAGTTTATGGATTAAAACTTGAAATTGGTGATTTAAATTGTGTCGTAAGTCTTATTCGATGATAGTGTTATGATTGAATTGAGAATTTATACATGATTTAGACATGTTTGTGATTCTGTGTGGAATTTGTATCGACAGACAGGTTCAGGCGAACTTGTCCAGGTGACCTTGTTCAAGCGAACTTGTTTAGGAGAACTTATTATGTTCGCCTCTTGAAACACTAAGCGAACTTAGTAAATTCGCCTAAGGGCTTAGGAGTGTTTTGGACTTGTGAATTTTTTTGTTGAATTTTTTTTTAAAATTCTTTTTTTTATTTTGCTTACTAATGTGTTTTTGTCCTCTACATTTACAGATGGCTCGTCGTGTTGAGTACAAACATAATCAAGTGGCGTTATTGGATCCGAATATGTCTGAAGCTGTTAATTTTCAAGGAATTATCAATTTTCTAAATCATTCAAGATTGCAAGTGCCTTTATATGCTAATCCGTATATAAGTTTACCGTATATTCAACAATTCTGGGATACCGTCCATCAAGATACGGATGTTGAACATCACGTACTTCGTGCTAGAGTAAATAATACGGAGGTTGCTATTTTAGTGGAAACTATTCATGTTGCATTGGCATTAGGAGGTGCTGTTGACGATCCTATGTCATATCCTGGAACTCTAATAATGGGGTGTTTTCAGCGGATGGGTTACAGAGGAACACCAAATGATACACAAGCAAGAAAAGGATGTTTAGTTGGCGAATGGAGATATTTTATGCACGTAATCATACAATTTATGTCTCCACGAAAGGCTGGTACTGATGGGTTGAAGAGTGCACTACAAGCTGCTATGGTTGCTTTGACACTCAAAAAATGGTTTAATTTTGTTTTATATATCTACCGTGAGTTGGTCATGCAAATAAATCCTCTAGAAGGACAAGGGTTCCTTATGTATCCTAGGTTTGTGCAAATGATTTTGAATCATTTAAATTCGGATTTACCTCAGCATCCAATCCGTTTAACTTTGACTCCTATGTCAAAAAGGATCTTTACTGATTGTACAAAGGTGAAACAACAAAATGCTGCTCTAATTCCCGTTCCTACTCCTCTGTTTGGTCACATAATCAATCCTGATTATGTTGAGCCATCTAATGATAATTGGTTTCATCTTGAGGAGTTAGTACAAGGACAAGTCCAGAATCAAGTTCCAATTCAACAACAAGTTCCTGCTCAACAACAATAACAAGTTCCTATTCCACAAGAACAGGTTCAAATTCCTGTTAATGAACCAGTTCAAGATAAGATTGCTCAAGATAATGATCAAGAGTTAGGTATGAATATGGATGATTTTGATTATGAAGCTGTGAACTCACCTATTCATGAAGTTGAAGGCAATGTTGAAGATACGAGTTCCGGTGATACTATATTACCTGATTCTGAAGCTACCGATACTGATTCGTCTAGAGATTTTAGCTCAGATCATTATGCAAGGTTGGCTACGTTACCATTGGCTAATGTGGGAAAACGCATTAAATCTACAGCCAGAAAACCGAGGCGTAAGACTGTTCGGAATCCTCTTTCTGGATCAGTACTTGGCAAGAGAACTTTAATAGATGAAAGTTCTGACTCGGATAGTGATGCTATTCCAGTTCCTAAAGCTCAGAAGCTTATGTCTGCTTCTATTGCTGCTGCTCATTCATCTCAAGGTGTTGAGGATGCTAATTTTGTTGCTTCCTTATTGATTACACCTCCTACTTCTAAACATACATCTCCAGTGCTTTCTCCATATGTTACACACACATCTGAAGCTGGTCCTTCAAAGCCATCTGATTCTGAAAGAATTACATTGCTTAAATCACAGGTGCTAGCTTTACAGACTCAAGTAGATACCCTTGTGTCTACTGATTCTCAAAGACAGTTGGTTCTTCAAGCTCAAGCTACACAGATTGCTGACATGCAGTTATTGGTGTCTAAACTTGTTGAGCGTCTTGACTCTCAGAGGGAGTTGAGGCTACATGATACATGTCATGCTGAATCACTTCAACGAAAAGATAATGATGAAAATGATCCTAGTGGCAATGTTGAGGGTGATCGTCAATACGCTGACGTGAATCCAATATCCAGAGCTCAGGGGGACTTGACATCACATACTATTGAAGGAACCAAGCATGATTCTGGAGTGAATGAAGAAATATTGTTATTGGAATTCTTTCAAGATTCTGAAGAAGAAGAAGCTGAGAAATTAGAATGTCTGGATGATATAGACGAGTTATTTGATGATGATGATGAAGAAGATGTGTTGGATAATGAAGTTGAAGAAGGAGAGATTGTAGAGATTGAAATAGAAAAGAGTAAATCTAAGGTTACATATGAAGAAAGTGATGGTCTGATTGTTTCGTATAACTTCATCGAAGATGATGTTATTCCTGAGTTTTCTTATGATAGAGTAACGGATTATACGGACTCTTTTGAAGACATCATTACACCTGATGATACTGTTTAATCCAAGAAAGATTCTGATGTTGATACTACTCATATTGTGTCTCCTAAGCTGAATAAAGAACCTGTGATGTATAGAAATACAGGTATGACTAGAGAACAGTGGAGAGAATTCGTTAACAGTTGGATGAAAGTACTACCAAAGTCACCTATACAACCTGCTCATAAAGAAAAATATGTGAATAAAGACAGGTGTATTGGAAAGATCATAAGTTGGTTTTATGATGATGAAACTAAGTTGTTTGCTCTTAAAAGATATGATGGTGTTCAATATTTAAAGCCTAGGATCAAGTATTTCAATACCTTGCCAAGGTGTGAAATGAATGGTCTAGCTACGAAACTGTTGATTAATAGATCTAAGTGTGGATTAGCCGATGTGATTGCCAATTTGATAAAGAGAGAAGGTGGATCAGGGAAATATGAAAGCTTAAAACCACAGAAGGGAAAAAGAGTGAAGCTTGTAGATCAAAAGGCTAAGAATGTGACTTGGAAGTATAAGTTCAAGCAAGTACGTGTTGTACAGAAGATACCATTGAAGAAAATTCCATAAGATTTTCTGGTGAATATGAAATGGTGGTATGTTGATGTGAAGACTGGTGAATCTAGGTATGATGACAAAGATAATAAGGTCATTGTCAGTTTTTATGATGCAATGAATCCTATTAATTTCTCAAAGAAAGATCTGAGGACTTTAAGAAAGAATGAGATCATGTTCACTAATGAATGGAGAGAACAAGGATTGCAGTATAAAAGAGTGTTGGAGATATGTCAGAGATATGGAGTGCATGTAGGAAGCAGATTACCAGACAACTGGAAGAGTTTGTCATAAAGACATAAGATCAAGCTATTGTCAAGGGGGAGTCTGTTAGGACATAGATTGAATAACAAAATCTTTGTAATAGTTTAGGTCTTATTGTCTTTATGTAAATGTTTAGTTTTGTCTAAGTATAAGTACAAGTTCTGCTAGAGGAGAACTTGATAAGTTCGCCTAGTCTATTAGAGGCGAACTTGTTAAGTTCGCCAAAGCATCTTTGAAGCGAACTTGTTAAGTTCGCCTATTGCAGAACATGTGTCTATAAATATAGAGTTTACAGAGTATGTTCTGTATGAGAGAGAACGATTGAACGATCAAGTATTCTGTAAACTCTGTTTTGGTGATATAAAAGAGAAAATATTGTCGATTAATATACAAAACGTTAATACGGTAGGATTCCACACTCCGTGTTATCGGGACGTCCTGTCACGAGATCGATCTGAGATGAGTCATGTAGACCTACACAGATACCTGAAAGGGAAACCCTGATTGGGTCTTTGGTATTCCAAGCAGCAGTCATTTGAATTCAAATCCTATACTGATTCTGATTATGGCGGTTGTAACCTCGATAGAAAATCAACCTCAGGTGGATGTCAATTCTTGGGGGACAGGCTGGTCTCTTGGCATTGTAAGAAGTAGTCAACGGTTTATGTCTCAACATGTGAAGCAAAGTACATTGTTGCCGCGAGCTATTGTTCTCAGATATTGTGGATCCAGCAGCAATTGAGAGATTATGGATTGAACTACACTGGAACTCCTTTATTCCTTGACAATAATTCCACTATGTCGATCACGAACAACCCAGTGAAATATTCCAAAACTAAGCATATAGAGATTCACCATCATTTCATCCGTGACTGTGCTGAAAAGCATTTATTTGAACTTGTCAAACTTCACACGGATGACAACTTTGCTGACCTTTTCACTAAGGCGTTTGATCATACCTGTTTTGAACATCTGGTCAACTTGATAGGAATGTTCAATCCTGAGTGAAAACTTTTTTCAAAATCATATCATTTCATGGAAGTAAAACTTTATTTCTTTTAAATGTTTTCTGTACAATTCGTTTTCTTTTTAATTAACATCTTCAGAAAATCCAAACAAATTAAAAAAAAAACATGAAAATTTCAAAGTCATTTGAAGAAAAGAGGAAATGATAGTACATCAGTAAGTGATCTAAACGTCTTAGACTGCACATATGGGAAATGATTACGTCATGAATACTTGAGCCTTAAGTTTGATTATCTTGTTTTAATTTGAATATTTGCAAGTAATTTGAATTGTCAATAGGCTATAAGCGTTTTTGGATCATTAGTAGTGTGTAAACTTAATCAATCTACTACAACTGTGGTTTGAACCCATGTTTGCATGTGTGTATGTAAAAGAATGCTAAAAGATCATTATCAGATAAAGGATGTAAGATTTTGGCAAGTATTTTCTTTTGAGACTAGTTTCGGGTTATGTCTTTAGCACAATTTTTTGGTTCACTTCACTGCCCATACTCACAAGTATGCAATGGGAAGTTGGGCCAAGATGTGTCTCGACATCAACCGTTGAGCATATATTCACCCTTGAATCATATATGATTCATTGAAATCAAATCCAGATAAAAGTTGGATCCCCTTACCTAAATCCACAGACTCCATATCTATTAACCTGAATCATCATCTTATATTCACAAAAGAAAAACCTATCAAACCAAGACAAATGAATCACTCGATTCTGAATCTTATGATTCTTGATAATCCTTATGGATTCTGCTTGATTTTTTCTGTGCTAAACAATGTAACTTCATTCTAGAGATTTGGAAATATTTGGGAAAATCTTAGATGCCTTGAGATAGTGCAAATTTAAATTTATGTAGCAGAACTATTTGGTACACGTTGTATACTTATAATTAATACCTTAACACACAAGAACGTGATACAAGATGCTTATGGTTTCAAATCTGATAATATTGCCAACTTGAATTAACTTACTTATATTGCATATTACATTTTAATAAGTAGTAATCCATGACATGATACCATATTGTTTGATGTTTATTTTGTATCATTTTTGCTTATAATAGCCTGATATGATCCTCTGCTCATGACTTTGACCAAAAAAAATAGCTTGTGTGTATATTCTTGTATACCCGGATCTGAATCTTGTGCATATTATCTTTATTTAGAAAAGATCAAAAAGATTTTAAGTTCATGTACATTTCAATCATTATCGAAAATGACAAAAAGATTTTCAGTACAGTTTATCAAAAGTTAAGAAAAGCCAAAAAAAAAAATATTTAGGTTTAACTTCCTTGAACTGCTTTTGAATCCTCTTGATTGAATGTTCATATCTGGTTCGCTATTTGACTTGTCATCTTCATAATTTGAGTTGATAGTTTGAGTACACAAGGGTCTCTGCGTACTTGTTAAGTGCGCATGAGGTAAACCCTGCGTACTTATCAAGTATGCACGACTTAAGTCATGCGTACTTACTAAAGAGTTAAGTCATGCGCACTTGACAACTACGCACGACCTATGTGTGAGGGATATATATACATGTGTTAGAAATTTCTCATTAGTTCACCCTTTTCAAACTCACTAACACTATGTACACTCCCTGCTCCAATTTCACTCAAAATTTCGAGTGTTCCTAAACGGATTTTTCATCCCGATCATAGTTTTATCTTCACCTTACTAACATTTGGTGAGAATCTTTGACCATTTCATCCGCAAAATCTCTTTTTTGGACCGATTTCTTGAACTTTCGAGCTTAGGGTTTTGGTGATGAAATTTAAATCGGGTTTGGGTGTTCTTAAATGAAATTAGGCCCTAAAACTATTTTACGATCATCAATCGAAGCTCTAGTATACTAAATTCGTCCTTAACTTTTCTTGATTTTGTTTTTGACCCCTTGGCTGTCCGTGGTTTTGCGTCGGACCGAGATTAGGTCAAAACGACCTGGTTTTAGCTTTGCATTGGTGTTGGTTTTGGTCCCATAAGTCTTAAACAGGTTTTTCGACATTGTGGTGACCGATATCATCATATAAAACTTTGAGTCCCTGGATTTTGGATTTTGAAAAATTTGAAGTGTTAGCTCCTGCGCACTTAGCAAGTACGCAAGAATTAGCTCATGCGTACTTAATAAATACGGAAGATTAAAATCCTATGTACTTATTAAGTACACAGTAAGTGTAACACAGAAAATTTTCTAAGTTTGAAAATCAGTTCAATATGCAAGTGCTATACCATGTCATTCTTGTTCTATTCTAGTGATTCTGTTTGATGTAATGTTGTTTCTCTCATATTCTTACAAAGATGACTGGTGATGGAGGTGATGAAGAAGAAGGAGGAGATGGTACTAAAGAGTCAGATTCTTAGGCGACTGAATCTGATTCATCTGACTCTGATGATGCACCAGACCAAACACACCCACGGAGAATGGAAAAGGTTTCCCTTCCCGATTCATCCTCCAAAAGACAAAGACAAGAGAGTTTAGACAACAAGTATTTTCCTAAACATGAGACTGAGAGGAGGAAGAATAGGACTATTTAGGGATCATTTCCTAAATCTTTCTATATACGTCATTTTGAATTACTAACGTGGAGCGCGTTAGCCATGCTAGCGTCGGTTTCACGGAGCTCAAATTTGACATAGTCGTCCTTGAGCTCACGGATTTTGACCTTGGGGAACCTCTGGTCATGGAGCTAAAATTTGACAAAGTCGTCCTTTAGCTCACGAATTTTGACCTTGGGGAACTTCTGATATGATGTTGTCAGACAAATACTACTTGCATAAGAGACTGAAGACATCTCCAGAGCTGCTGTCAAGGGGGAGTTTGTTGTAGCAATTTTGCTGAAAAGAACTCTGAAGCTGTTAGAGACTGTAGACATCTCCAGAGCTGCTGTCAAGGGGGACTTTGTTGAAGCAATTCTTATGACAAGCACTCTGAAGATTTTATTTTCTTATGTATTGTCTTTCTATATTTGTATTTCAGTGTCTATATATATTGGTTTATCGAGTTGTAATCATGTTCGTAGTTACTTGTCTTTGTATGCGTCTTTATTAAGTGTTGTGCGCACTTAACAAGTGCGCATGTTGCTTAACATGCGTACTTAGCAAGTACACAAGAACATTGTCTGTGTACTTGCTAAGTACGCAAGAACTAAGCCATGCGCACTTAGCAAGTGCGCATGCAACAGGTCTAGTATATATAGCTGGTTTGTGTTGTGATTAAGTACGCACTCATTTTACACATTTTAACAGGTTGTGATTATAAATAGATGAAGTTTAAAGTATCTTGTGTTTGTTGTCGTTTTACTTTGTGTTGCTTGAATCTCCACCTAGTCACGAGCATTCCGCACCTGGTTAGACTAGCCAACGCACTTGCATGTGACGATCCGAGACACCCGGGGACCTACATTTTGTAATCATCAGTCTTTATCTTTACAGTATAAATTGACAATTGTGGAGAACAACTATAGTAAACCGGGTGCACAATCAAACCTTGTGACACGTTAGGCATAACACTCATGTTACCCTTGTATTTTCGGTAAGCAATCACCATACCTGGGTGGATTTGTCAAATGCAATAGATCTATCATTATTACTGTTGGCTTGTATGGAGTTAATGATTGTACTTGTTATGCATGTAGTTTAACTAATAGTGTTCAAACCAGAAGGCACAAAAATACACATGTACACGATGTTTGAATTGTATAAATTGCAAATAGTTCAATGTAATCATGTTTCACCCAAAAAATGTAAAAATGTAAAATGTGGGGCTATGTAACTCATCTTGTAATGAGTAGCTTGAAAGTCACACAAGTATGTTGTTGTTGCACAAAAGTTCTAGCAAATCATAAGATTAACCTATGTTTGATGGAATATGTGTATCAATAAGTTGTACAAATGAAATAGGGGAATCCTAAGGCGCAAAGGGGTTAATGTAGGGTTTTCATCATTTAAATAAGAAAAATAATTAATAAGTTTCAAATGATAACTATGTAAATTTCGTAAAACAATTGTATTATAATTTGAGTAATTAAATGAATAAATAAATGGTTTTCTTTTGATTTGGAATAAACAGATAAAAAACTAAATGAATAAATAAATAAATCCTTTATTTATTTATAGTTTGAATTCTAAGAAAAACTTTTGCAAAAATAATAACCTAATTAATTAAAAATTTACTCACAAATAATTATTAATTAAGAGTATGAAATTTGTTTTTAAATAACTTATATAAGGAAATAAATAAAAAAAAGAGTTTTCAAAACTTTTCAAGGCTATGGGTTTAGAAAATAAACTCATTTAGATCCAAATACAATTTATAAATTAGAGATTTTAAACAAATAATTTTTATTCTCCAAAAATCATACATAAAATTGTTTCTCTCAAAAACTTATAAATTTAAAAATCAAAGTTTTATAGTTTTATAAAATGAATTTTATAAGAATGCATTAGTTAATAAATTCGGGTTTATAATTATTTTTGTCATGTTGGAGAATATATATATATATATATATATATACACATATATATATATTAGTAGCAAAATAAATCACGCGTTTAAATAATAATGCTCAAGTACCATTCGTTATACGTTTATGATAATTAGAATAATCAAACATAATTTTTATGACAAAATTAATATGAGGGTTCTCGAGACACAATTACTAAAATAATTGATACATGATGTCAAACAATAATCAACAAAATTAAAATCAATATAATTTTCTATACAGAAATGAAATCATAAAATAGATTTAACCATTATACCAACAATATACACGTTTATATTTATAATAGAATTGAATGTTTCTGTTGTGAAAAAAGGGTTTTCACTTGCAAGTTTTGTGTTTGGATACAAGGTTTCAATAAAATCATATGATGATTAAATATTTCAAAATAAGAAAATGTACAAAGCTCCCTTCTTAAGTTTTGAGGGTGGTAATGGTTGATTGTTTGATTACTCCAATTCTTGCCTTAGAATCACCAAAGGAGGGTTTGTTCTTAAGAGAGTTTAGCCAAAATAATCAAAATAAGATGGATATAGTGTGGTGGGTGGGGGTAGCGTCTCAAGAGGGAGAAGGGTGGGGGGTTTGGGATTTGTTATTCTTGTTTCTACTAATGCAATTACAAAAAAAATGATAAAGAAAATAGTGGTTAATGAGATTTCAATTAGTATTAATGTGTCATTAACACAACGTAGTTAGTGGGGAGGGGGTTTCGAAATTGAGGGGGGAGAAAGAGGGATTCTTGCATTTTTTTATAAACTTTATAAATAAATCTCTTACCTTTCATTATTGTAAAAAATTTTATATAATTGGCCAACATTTAGATTTTATAAAATATTCCTACTTCTTTTCATTAATAATTTATTTAACTTAAGAAGAAACAATAATGTCCTTGCAGGTTTTATGTTTCCATATGTATATCGCAGGTAATACCGGACTGCGTTTCAGATAAAACGTTTCCGAAAAATTCCTGAAAATTAAATATCGACACGAAATAATAAATCACAGTATTACGTATAAAATTCAAGCTCCAAATATATGTCGGAGTATTAGTTTAGAAATTCACCAACGTGCGTGAGACAAAACGAGTGTGTGATTAGATAATTCTCTAAATTATCATACATGAAATGTTTGTGTTGGAACTTGCTAGGTAATAAATGCATTTAAATATTATAACAAAGTATACATTTATATATATAAACATATATGTTATATATGCAATAGAGAAACTAATTTGCATACCACTTTGAAACTCTGAAGTGATACACGTTGAAGTAAAAATCGATGTGACACATGAATTGAACAAGTACAAGATTGAAATAGGATGTCTTTATTGCATAAGAATAATACAACCAAAAAACATGGATGTTATAGTATCCCAAGTTGAGGGAATTTCCTCCCAAAATTCAACTGGTGGAGGCTACTGAATCAGGAAAGAGATGAGGGTATTTAAGCTTCATTTGATCCTCACGTTCCACAGTAAAGTCTGGGCCATGTTTGGATTCCCAACGGAATTTGATAATTGGAATACCGCTTCGCTTGATTTTCTTTACCTCACGGTCCATAATCTCCACAGGTTTTTCAACAAAGTGCATTGTGTCATCAATGCGTAGTTTGTCAAGCGGGATGTGAAGATTCTCATCAGCTAACTCTTTCTTTAAGTTGGATACGTGAAATGTCGGAGACATTGCGGAGTTCTTGAGGTAACTCGAGTTTGTAGGCCACTTTCCCAATTCTTTCAAGGATTTTGAATGGACCCACATAGCGAGGTGTTAGCTTACCTTTCTTCCCAAATCGAACCACGCCCTTCCAAGGAGATACTTTTAGAAGTACAAGGTCGCCGACTTGGAATTCCAAGGGTGTTCGTTGTTTGTCGGAATAACTCTTTTGCCGACTTCTCGCTACTCGAATGTTGTCACGGATTTGCATTATTTTATGGGACGTCTCTTGGATTAACTCGGGACTGGTGATTTAAGTTTCACCAACCTCGTTCCAACAGATAGGTGAACGACATTTGCGACCATAAAGAGCTTCAAAAGGAGCCATGTTGATACTTGTATGGTAGCTGTTGTTGTAAGAGAACTCAATGAGAGGTAGATGAGAATCCCAATTGCCACCAAAGTCAATGACACAAGTTCTAAGCATATCCTCAAGAGTTTGGATTGTTCATTTGGTTTGACCACCAGTTTGAGGATGATAAGCCGTACTTAAATCCAATCATGTACCAATGGCAGTTTGGAGGGATTTCCAGAATCAGGAGGTGAATCGAGCATCTCGATCGGAGATTATGTTTATTGGAACACCGTGACGACTCACAATTTCGTCAATGTAGATCTGAGGTAATTTCTCAACTTGGTAGTCTTCACGGATTAGAAAGAAATGAGCTGATTTGGTTAGACGGTCAATGATCACCCATATGCTATGATGACCACTCGATGTACGAGGGAGTTTGGTGATAAAATCCATGGCTAGGTTTTCCTATTTCCACACGGGGATTTTCGGTTGTTCAAGGAAACCGGATGGACGTTGATGCTCGACTTTGACTTTAAAATACGTTAGACATTTTGCTATATAAAGGGCAATGTCTTTCTTCATATCGGGCCACCAATATTGCTGGTGGAGGCCTTTGAACATTTTATCCACACCAAGATGTATGGAATAACGAGACTTATGGGCTTCATTCATCAGAAACGTACGAAGGTCATCATGATCGGGAACCCAAATACGATCCAAGTAATAAAGTAATCCATTGGGTTTGGTTTCCAATTGTAGTTCAACTACACATGACATTTCATTGTACATGTTACCCTCGGTGACCGAGACGTGTTGAGCCTCAAGAATACAGGTTTGAATATCGGTTTGAATTTTGACAAAATGAAGCATGACGTGTTCTTTACGACTTGATGCATCGGCCACGACATTCTCTTTGTCGGGATGGTAACGAATCTCGCAATCGTAGTCGTTAAGGAGTTCAACCCAACGTCGTTGCCTCATGTTGAGTTCCTTTTCATTGAAGATGTGTTGGAGACTTTTTGTGTCGGTAAACACCACACATTTCGTGCCATAAAGATAATGTCTTCAAATATTCAACGCATAAAAAGACCGCACACAACTCAAGATCATGCGTCGTATAATTTTTCTCATGAATCTTAAGTGGCCTTGATGCATAAGAGATCACTTTGCCCCGTTGCATAAAAACGCAACCAAGACCTTGATTTGATGCATCACAATAAACAACAAGATCATTATTCCCATCAGGAAGATCTAGAATAGGAGCGTTGCACAACTTTTGTTTAAGGGCTTGAAAGGCTTCTTCTTGCTTTGGTCCCCACTCATAAGGTTTACCCTTTCATGTCAAAGCGGTGAGAGGGACAAATATCTTAGAAAAATTGGAGATGAATCGACGGTAATAACCCGCGAGACCAAGGAATGAACGAAACTCGGTAGGGGTTTTAGGTGTACTCCAATTCTTTACGGCTTCAATGTTAACAGGATCCACATGTATTCCCCTCTCGTTGACCATATGGCCTAAGAAATGAACTTCTTTTAACCAAAATTCACACTTGGAGAATTTGGCATGTAGTTGTTCTTTTCAGACCCAAAATCAATCTAAGATGTTACTCATGATCCGCTTTAGTTTTGGAGTAGATCAAGATGTCGTCAATGAAGACGATCATGAATTTATCTAAGTAAGGTTTGCATACACGGTTCATGAGGCCCATGAAATTCGCAGGTGCAATGGTCAACCCAAAAGGTATAACCATAAATTCGTAATGACCGTATCTTGTACGAAAGGCGGTTTTTAGAATGTCTTCATCATGCACACAAAGTTGATGATAACAGGATCGAAGATCATTCTTTGAGAAGCAAGTCGAACCTTGGAGTTGGTCAAAGAGATCGTCAACCCTTGGCAACGGATAACGGTTTTTGATAGTAAGTTTGTTAAGCACGCGATAGTCAATACACATACGGAATGACGCATCTTTCTTCTTTACAAATAAGACAGGTGCACCCCAAGGTGAATGACTTGGACGAATGAAACCTTTATCAGAAAGTTATTGGAGTTGACTTGCAAGCTCTTGCATTTCGAAAGGTGCAAGTTGGTATGGAGCTTTGGCTACGGGATTAGCTCAAGGTATAAGATCGATACGAAACTCCACTTGTCGAACGGGTGGAAGACCGGATATATCTTCGGGAAACACTTCGGGAAAATCCTGAAAGATAGGAATGTCTTGAATACTCTTCCATTTATCCTTCATTTCAACAACATGAGCTAAGAAGGCTACATACTTCTTCTGTAAGTACTTTTGGGCCATAATATAAGACATGAGTTTGAGTCCACTAAATGGTTTTTCCCCAAATATTCTTAACGTGTCGCCTGATGGTAGAGGAATTCGAATGCACTTCTCAAAACAAATGACTTCGGCATGGTGGCTAGACAACCAATCCATAACTATAATAATATTGAAGCTTCCCAGTTGCATTGGTATGAGATTGACAGGAAAAGTGTGTTCATTAATCACAAGAGAACAATCGCGAATAATGGAGTCAATAGTGATGGGATTTCCATCCGCTACCTCAATATTGAATGTTTTCTCTAACTTAGTTCGTGTTTTTGAAAGTAAGGGCTCAAATTCATGTGACACAAAACTCCTTTCGGGACTGGTATTAAATAAAATGGAAGCATATTGAATATTAACAAGAAACGTACCATTAACAACATCGTTGTTGCCTTGGGCTTCATTGGTGTTGATGTTGAAAGCACGCCCACGAGCACCACCTTGGTTTGCATTAGCCAATCTTGGGCATTGGTTCTGAAACTGGTTTGGGTCACCACACTCAAAACAAGCATGCCTATTAGTAATAGCCGGTGGAAGTTGGTTAATAACTTATTGATTGGCTTAGTTTCCTTTATTGACTTAGTTAACAGATAGCTTAGATCGGCAGGTGTTGGCCAGACGAGCATACCTTCCACAACTTGTGCATAGACGGCACGGTATGTTTGGGAAATGATGGTTCTTGCAAGTGTTGCATAGAGTATTGTTGCCCATATATGGCTTTTTGTTCAGGTTTTGGACCACGGGAGCAACATGGTTGATCAGTGCAGCAGGGGTAACGACAACAAAGTTTCTTTCCTTACACTTCTTATTGTGGTGAGAAGGTTCGGGCTTGTTATCTTTAGTCGTTTCAGATGGATTTTCCTTGTCATTGACCCTTTCTTGTTAACGTGCCCGCCTTCACGTGATTGTCGGTCAACGTGGCGGCTATGCGTATGGCGTCTTCAAGAGTTGCAGGATTTCTTCCCAACACGGTGTCTTGAATTTTCATAGGTAGACCACCTATATACTTCTCAATGCAACGGGATAATGGTGTAACCATGTGTGGCACAAGAAGAGTCAACTCATGGAAGCGAGTTGTGTAAACTAGGTTTTCAACACTATCTTGGGCAAGATCCCAAAATTCAGCTCCCAAATTCTTCATTTCATTCCGAGGGCATAACTCCTCTTCATTAGCCTTTTCACCTCATCCCATGGTAAGTTCATTACCACATCAACGCCTCGAGTCCGTTTTTCACCGTTCCACCATGTGAGCGCTCGTTTTTTAAAGACTCCCGTAGCATAACGGACGCGAAGATTGTTGGGGCAATCACTATTGAGAAAGGTATTCTCAATGCTTTCAAACCATTAGAGAAGGCCGGTAGTACTCTTGGTACCATAAATTTTGGTTTGGTTACAAGAGTTGAAGTGCTTAAAGGTGCATTGGGGCGGGTTGGCACCACCACCACCACCACCATTGTTGTTGGCCGCTTGAGTAACTTGGTTCACAAGTTGTGCAAGGAGGGTAGCAAGATCATTGTTGTTGATGTCGGCACGACGGGGAGGCATGCTATGGAAGAAGAAACATAAGGAAAAGAGTAAGAATCATGAGATTTTGAATATTGATAAGGATGAAACAAACATATGTCACGTTATGTAACATGCAAAATAATCATATTTGGATTGCACTCACTTGGTAACATAACCAATTGAATACTATGACATATCATGGTTATTTAAATTCATATAACTTTTGAGAAGACATGCTTTAGCCTATAAGTAAACACTCACCCCAGGAATTCCTAATAAAGCATAACGGATCCTTTGGTTGATTGGATTTATATGAAATGCTTTTCTTTGCAGAAAACCCAAAGTACAGGTGCCACTCATCTAGATTGCACATGTTCTCTAATAATTAACAGAATTTAAAACCTTAACGGGGTTTCAGAATTTTAATAGACTTGTGTCTATAAGTATGATGTTCCACATGTGAAGATGATGAAGGCATAGCAAAGGGAAAGAAGGATAAGAGTCTTAGGATAGGAGTATTTTTTTATAGTTAATTGATTATTATTTAGGGTAGTAATTAGTAAGTCATATAGTCTAACAAGCAAGGTATCCAGTAATTTAGCACATAGAGTAGAAGATAACAAGTAGCATGTAACATAGCATACAATGGGCATCGTAAGGTTATAGTCTAGGTCATTGGTTTCTAATAACCTAATTACGTATAACCATGGCTCTGATACCAATCTTTCACACCCCAACCAACGGCGGAATACGTTGGTGCGGGACATGGAGACTGTTCATAAGCACATGATCAAACTAAATTTCATATAATTATTAAACCAAGATTTCATAACATAAGTTCAAACAAACATCCAAAACAAAATACATCAAAAAGTTCAATTCATTATTCAATCTAAGTCTCATCCCTATGTGAAGCAACTTGCATGAATTCTCAAATATTTGCACATGAAACATGATGAAAACAAAGTCAACTAAGTGTTGTGTACAATTAATATGTAACATGGAATAAATAGGTAATTATGGAGAACAACTATAGTAAACCGGGTGTACAATTAAACCTTGTGACATGTTAGGCATAACACTCATGTTACCCTTGTATTGTCGGTAAGCAATCACCCTACCTGGGTGGATTTGTCAAATGCAATAGATCTCTCATTGTTACCGTTGGCTTGTACGAAGTTAATGATTGTACTTGTTATACATATAGTTTAACTAATAGTGTTCAAAGCATAAGGCACAAAAATACACACACGTACATGATGTTTGAATTGTATAAATTGCAAATAGTTCAATGTAATCATGTTTCAACACAAAAATATAAAAATGTAAAATGTGAGGCTATGTAACTAACATTGCAATAAGTAGCTTGAAAGTCACACAAGTATGTTGTTGTTGCACAAAAGTTCTAGCAAATCACAAGATTAACCTATGTTTGATGTAATATGTGTATCAATAAGTTGTACAAATGAAATAGGGGAATCCTAATGCGCAAAGGGGTTAATGTGGGTTTTTCATCATTTAAATAAGAAAAATAATTATTATGTTTCAAATGATAACTATGTAAATTTTGCTAAACAATTGTATTATAATTTGAATAATTAAATGAATAAATAAATTGTTTTCTTTTGAATGGGAATAAATAGATAAGTAACTAAATGAATAAATAAATAAATTCTTTATTTATTTATAGTTTGAATTTTAAGAAAAATTTATGCAAAAATAGTAACCTAATTAATTTATAATTTAGTCATAAATAATTATTAATTAAGAGTATGAAATTTTTTTTTAAATAATTTATATAAGGAAATAAAAATAAAGAGTTTGGAAAACTTTATAAGGCTATGGGTTTATAAAATAACCTCAATTACATCCAAATACAATTTATAAATTAGAGATTTTAAACAAATAAGTTTTATTCTACAAAAATCATACATAAAATTGTTTCTCTCAAAAACTTATAAATTTAAAGGTCAAAGTTTTATAAAATGAATTTAATAAGAATGCATTAGTTAATAAAATCGGGTTTGTAATTATGTTTGTCATTTTTGAGAATATATATATTATTAGCAAAATAAATCACGCGTTTAATTAATAATGCTCAAATATCATTCGGTATACGTTTGTGATAATTACAATATTCAAACATAATTTTTATGGAAAAATTAATATGAGGGTTATCAAGACACAATCACTAAAATAATTGATACATGATGTCAAACAATAATCAAAAAAATTAAAATCAATAGAATTTTCTCTAGAGAAATGAAATCATAAAATAGATTTAACCATTATACCAACAATATACACATTTATATTTATAATAGAATTGAATGTTTCTTTTTGTAAAAAGAGGGTTTTCACTTGCAAGGTTTGTGTTTGGATACAAGGTTTCAATAAAATCATATGATGATTAAATATTTCAAAATAAGAAAATGTATAAAGCTACCTTCTTAAGTTTTGAAGGTGGTAATAGATGATTGCTTGATTACTCCAATTCTTGCCTTAGAATCACCAACAGAGGGTTTGATCTTGAGAGAGTTTAGCCAAAATAATCAAAATAAGATGGATATAGTGTGGTGTGTGGGGGTGGCGTCGCAAGAGGGAGAAGGGTGGGGGACTTGGGATTTTTTGTTCTTGTTTCTACTAATGCAATTACAAAAAAAATGATAAAGAAAATGGTAGTTAATGGGATTTCAATTAGTATTAATGTGTTATTAACACAATGAATTCAAATTTTGAATGGGTAGTTAGTGGGGAGGGGGTTTCGAAATTGAGGGGGAGAGAAAGAGGGATTCTTGCATTTTTTATAAACTTTATTAATAAATCTCCTACCTTTCATTGTTTTTGTAAAAACTTTTATATAATTTGCCAACATTTAGTTTTTATAAAATATTTCTGCTTTTATTCATTAATAATTTATTTAACTTAAGATGAAACAATAATTTCCTTGCAAGTTTTATGTTTCCAGGTGCATATCTGTAGGTCCTCATGGCGCTTCTACGGATCGATCTCGTGATAAGACGTGACGTTAACTCGAAGTGCGGAATCCAACGAATCAACGTTTATACGCACTAAAGACAATGTAGACAATCAAGTAAATAACATTCTCAATTGTATTCCAAATCACATTGGTGTTTACAGACTCAATCAGACTTGTTTCTGTATATTCTCTACTTCTATTTTCACTGACTCTGTAAACACATATATAGCCGTCTGACCTGATAGAGGCGAACTTCTAACAGACTAAGCGAACTTAACAAGTTCGCCTCATATAGACTTAAGCGAACTTATTAAGTTCGCCTATGTTTAAGTTCACCTCAAGGTAAACTTGAATAAACACTTAGTGACTTTTACATAACAAAAACATAAAGACATAAGATCTAACTATTACAAGCTTTTGTCATTACAAACTATGTCCTAACAGACTCCCCCTTGACATTAGCTTGATCTTCAGTCTTCAGTCTTCATGATGAGCTTTTCCAGTTATCCGGTAGTCTGCTGCCAGCATGCACTCCATATCTTCTGCATATCTCCAAAACTCTTTTGTACTGTAATCCTTGTTCTTTCCATTCATCTGTGAACATTATTTCATTCTTTCGCAAAATCCTCTGATCTTTCTTTGAGAAATTTATAAGATTCATTTCATCATAGAAACATACAATGACCTTATTGTCTTTATATTCAATCCTTGCTTCACCAGTATTAACATCAACACACCACCATTTCATATTCCCAAGGAAGTCTTAAGGAATCTTCTTCAACAGTATCTTGTGTACAGCACGAACTGGTTTATACTTGTACTTCCAGGTCACCTTCCCCGTCTTTTGATCTGTGTTCTTCACTCTCTTTCCTTTTTGTGGTTTCAGCCGTTCATACTTTCATGAACTACCTTCTCTCTTGATCAAGTTTGCTATCATATCATCCAAGCCATTCTTCGATCTATTAATAAGAGGCTTTGAAGCTAGACCATTCATTTCACCCCTTGGCAAGGTATTAAAATACTTGATCCTCGGCTTTAAGTACTGAACACCGTCAGATCTTTTAATTGCAAATAATTTTGTATCACCATCATAGAACCAACTTATGATCCTTCCTACACACCGCTCGTTATTCACATATTTCTCTTTCTGAGCAGGTTGTGCTGGAGACTTGGGTAGCACCTTCATCCAACTGTTTACAACTTCTCTCCACTGTTCTCTTGTCATCCCTGTATTTTTGTACATCACAGGTTCTTCATTAACCTTCGGAGGCTCAGTGTGAGTATTTTCAGTTTCAGCATCTTTATTGGATTGAATATTCTTATCATCAGTATCCATCTTTGAATCAGCAGTATTTTCAGCCAGTGTGACGTCTTCAACAGAGTCCATAGAATCTGTTACTCCATCATAGGTGAATTCAGGAATAACATCATCTTGGATGAAGTTATACGGTACTTTAAGACCATCACAACCTTCATAAGTAACATTATCTTTATCTTTCTCTATCTCTATCTCCACTATCTCTCCTTCTTCTATTTCATTATCAGACACTTCATCGTCCATGTCATTGAATAAATCATCAATGTCATCAAAACATGCAATCTTTTCAGCTTCTTCTTCTTCAGAATCTGCAAAGAACTCCAATAATAGAATTTCTTCTTCATTAGCACCAAAAGTATCTTTGTTTCCTTCAAGTGATTGTGATGTCGACTCCCCCTGAACCCTTGATATAGGATTAGCGTCAGTGTATTGACGATCACCCTCAACATTTCCAGCAGGATCATTGTCTTCATCATCACGTCTTTGAATAGACTCTGTGTGACATGTATCGTGTATCCTCAACTCCCCCTGAGCATCAAGACGCTAAACAAGTTTAGACACCAATGCTTGCATGTCAGCTATTTGTTGAGCTTGAGTCTGAATCACCAGCTGTCGTTGGGAATCAGTAGAAACAAGAGTATTCACCTGTGTTTGTAGTGTAAGCACTTGAGATTCAAGGAAAGTAATCCTTTCAGAATCAGAAGGCTTTGACGGACCAGCTGATGATTATGGAACTGAAGGACTTGCAGTAGGAATAATAACTGGAGGAACAGGAGTTATAATCGGAGATGGATCCTTAGATCTTGGAGAAGTAATGATCAAAGAAGCAACAAACTGTGCATCCTCTACTCCCTTCGAAGATTGAGCAGCAACTATAGAAGTAGACATTAGCTTTTGAGTTTTCGGATCTGGATTGAAGTCACTATCAGAATCAGTACTTTCATCAACCAAGGATTGTTTTCCATGTACTGAACCTGAAGGAGGATCCTGAACAGACTTTCTTCTTGGTCGTCTGGCTTGAGATTTAATGCGCTTTCCAACATTAGCCAGTGGAATAGCAGCTAACCGTGCATAATGATCTGAGGAAAAATCCCTAGATTCATCAGAGTCAGTGCCTTCAGTAACAGGTAATATCGTCTCACTTGAGCTTGAACTTAATTCATCATCAGTCACCACATTCCCTTCAGCTTCATGAATGGGCGAGTTCACAGCGTCATCAACGAAATCATTCATGTTCATTCCTAGATCTTGTTCATGTGCATGAACGACCTCCTCTTGAACAGGTTCATGAATAGGTATTTCAACCTCAGCTTGTGGAATTGGAACTTGTTCAGGAATAGGAATTTATGGTTGTACGGGAACTTGAGCTTGTTTTTGTATAGGAACTTGAACTTGTTGTTGTTGTGGTTGCTGTTGTTGAACATTTGGACCTTGCATCTGAGCAATTTCATCAGGATGAAACCAGTTGTCATTCGGTGGTGCAACATAATCAGGATTGATTAAGTGACCAAATAAAGGAGTATTAACTGGTATCAATGCGGCATTCTACTGTTTCACCTTCGTGTAATCAGTAAAGATACGCTTTGGCATAGGAGTCAAAGTTAATCTTATAGGATGTTGTGGAAGATACGGAATAAGATGATTTAGAATCATTTGAATAAAGCGAGGATACATCAAAAATCCTTGACCTTCAGCAGGATTAATCTGCATGACCATCTCCCGATAGAAGTAAAGTGCAAAATTGAATCGCTTATTCAACGTTAAAGCCACCATTGCAGTTTGAAGAGCCATCTTTAAGCCATCGGTTCTAGCTTTACGAGGAGAGATGCATTGAATAATCACATGCATAAAGTATCTCCATTCACCGACTAAGCCACCTTTACGTGCTTGTGTATCATTCTGTCTCCCACGATAACCCATTCTTTGAAAACAACCCATAATAAGAGTGCCCGGATATGACAATGGGTCTTCAGCATTACCACCCAAAGCAAGAGCAGCACGAATTGTCTCTTCAGATATGGCAATTTCAGTATTATTTACAGTGGCACGAACAACATGAGGTTCTACGTCCGTATCCTGATGAACTGTATCCCAAAATTGCTGTATGTATACCAAACTGATGTAAGGATCAGCAGATAAAGCAGTATGGAGACGCGAACGGTTCAGAAATCCGATTATTCCTTGAAAATTGACAGTCTCGGACATGTTAGGATCTAACAATGCCACCTGATTATGCTTATATTCGACACGTCGAGCCATCTGAAAACATTCGGACAACAAACACATTAGTAAAAATAACAAACACAAACAATTAAAAAATTTAAACAAAACAAAAAAAAAATTTAACAAATTTTTTTTTTCTAACACTCAAAAATCACAAGTCCAAATCCCGCTGACCCCTAGGCGAACTTAATAAGTTCGCTTAGTGTTGCAAGAGGCGAACTTATTAAGTTCGCCGGGACAAGTTCGCTTCGAACAAGTTCGCTTCAAACAAGTTCGCTTGGAACAAGTTTGCTTCGACTTGTGACGATTCAAATACCAAACACAGAATTTCAAAATTCAGTCAAATCGATTAAAACGCATGAAATAAGTATTGTACATCGATCGATTATCACTCAGCAACCAATTATAATGATCAATTTTATATTTCCAGTCAAAATTAGGTCAAAACAATTATGTCAAACTCGCGAAGTAAACCGAGAAGAAAACATCCAAATACTCACAATTGAACGGATGAAATTCAACAAAATTACCATGGAAAGGATCGCAATTCAATTTTGAATATAATGGAATCAACAAACAACCCTAACAACACAGATTAAAGATTTGAAAAAATTCAGATAAGTTCGCTTGATGTTATGAGGACGATGACTGAATAAGTTCGCTTGGCCAAGAGCCTAATACATATTAAGTTCGCTTATTTAGGCGAACTTGTTAAGTTCGCTTAACAAGCCTTTGGCGAACATGCTAAGTTCGCTTCACCATCCACAAGCAAACATATTAAGTTCGCTTCACTGTACACAGGCGGACATAATATCTATTCACTTTTGCCTTGAATAAAATTTTACCAACTTCAACCTTTCATGTCTTGAACTTCCGTCAGCATCATGTTTCCGATCCAATCCCGAACAATTTTAATAAAAGTGTAGAATTTTCATGGAAAATCAAAATCAAAATCTTTTTTGAGTTTTATCTATACAGACGGAATCACATATTTTTGGATTTTATCTGTAAATACTGAAAGCACATATTTTTGAATGAACATCATGAGTAAGAAGATTATATCAGTATCCGATTAATGCATCACACATTTTAGAAATAATAAAGGGTAACCTATAATATGAAACCATCTAACTCAGTTTTGTGCACATTGCATCTTTTTCATTTTGATATATTCTTTTCAGTATCGAATAATATTTGAAATGATACGCGATAAATGTTCAAAGTAAATAAGATCAGGTTATGAAATGCTCAATTATTTGTACCGAATTTGTAATATAAAGCATGAAATGTTAAATTTGTCAATATTATAAGATTTGAAACTATAAGCGTTTATATACCAAATTCATGTGATTTAGTACCATTTAGATGAAAAACATTGTGTACCCCACGTATATGCCAAACAGAAATATAAAATGCACTATCTTCAAGACATATACAATTTATTTTAAGATTAGATCAATTTCCAAGATGAAATTATCTCATTTAGCACAAGTATAGAAACATATCCCAAAGGATATAAGAATCATGATGATTCAGAATTAGAAGGTTCTAATAAATTGGCTGTATAATGAGAATCAACAGATTCAGGTATGAGGATCCAACTATAATCTGGATAAAATTCAATGGAGTCAGACTAGATGATGTATCTAACTAATCCAAGGGTGAATATATGTTTCAACAGATTTTGAAAGCATATCTTAGTTCAACAACACCTTGCATGTTTTTCGGGGCATGGGCAGTGAAATGAACTGAAATAAATTTGTGCTAAAGATATAATTTGATATTGGTCTCATGAAATTCTTTAAAACCATATATTCTTTATCTGATAATGATCTTTTACACACACACACAAGCATATAATGGATTCAAATCACAGATGTAATCATATCATATTTAATTTTCACACTACTATTGATTTCAAAACGCTTTTACTCCATTGACAATTTAAGTTTCAAAACTTATACACAAATTTGAAAACAAATTATCAATATTAGAGCATTCACAACACTATCATTTCTCATTTATGTAGACTTTGAAATTTAGATCAAATCAACTCAGTTTAATCAATCATATATCAAAGGTCTACTAAGGTCGTGTGAAATGAACTAATCATTGATGTACTATCATTTCTTCTCTAACCTCAAATGATGTCAAATTTTATATTTTTCAATTTTTTTTTGAGTTTTTATAAATTAAAAACTTTTTGACTGAAATGTAAATGCAGAAATGTAATAAAGCAATAAAAGAAATTAAAAAAAAATTTCCATGAAATTCTGATTTTGAAAAGCTTTTATTCGGGATTGATCATACCAATCCTTTTAATTAGGAATTCAAACCTGGTACGATCAAATGCCTTGGTAAACAAATCAGCAAAATTATCGTCAGTGTGTACCTTGACCAGCTCAATCAACCTTTTCTCTACACAATCACGAATAAAATGATATCGAATCTCGATGTGCTTAGTTTTACTATGTTTAACAGGATTATTAGTTATGGACATAGTAGCATTATTATCAATAAGCATAGGGGTTCCTGTGAAATTCAAACTGTAATCTCTCAATTGTTGTTGTATCCACAGGATCTGTGAACAACAACTCGCAGCAGCGATATATTCTGCTTCGCATGTAGAAATCGAGACTGTGGTTTGCTTTTTGCATTGCCAGGACACAAGTCGATTACCTAAGAACTGACAACCACCTGTTTTAGATTTCCTGTCCAAACAACAACCACCAAAATCAGAATCAGTATAAGCATTGAAATCAAAGTTAGAACCATGAGGATACCATAGCCCCAAACGTTGTTTTCCTTTCAAATATCGAAAGATTCTTTTCATTGCAATTAAGTGAGATTCTTTTGGCTTTGCCTGGAATCTGGAACAGATGCACACGGCGAACATTATATCCGGCCTTGAAGCGGTTAAGTACATGAGGGATCCAATCATAGCTCTGTAAAGTCGACAATCCACATTTTTTCCATCCGGGTCAGAATTCAACTTATGATTGACCGGAATTGGAGTATCATATGGGGTACAGTCCTCCATCTTGAACCGGCTCAAGATGTCTTTGACATACTTGGACTGATGAATAAAGAAACCATCTTCCTTTTGATTTACTTGCAATCCTAAGAAAAACGATAACTCTCCCATAGCTGATATTTCAAATTTCGACTTCATAACACCCTCAAAATCTTTTCATAACCCTTCGTTTGTTAAGAAAAAATAATATCGTCCACATAAATCTGCACCAGTAGGTAATCTCCCCCTGATTTCTTTATGAATAAGGTCGAGTCTATCTTTCCACGAACAAAGTCATTTGCCAAAAGATGTGTGGATAATGTTTCATACCACGCATGAGTAGCCTGATGAAGACCATAGAGGGCCTTATCAAGCTTGAAAACCATATTCGGATTCAGTGGATCTTCAAACCCCGGTGGCTGGCACACATAGACTTCCTCCTTGACCTTTCCATATAAAAACGCACTTTTTACGTCTAATTGAAACACCTTAAAACCTTTAAAAGAAGCAAAAGCTAGAAACAGCCTTATAGCTTTGAGCCTCGCAACAGGCGCATAAACCTCGGTGTAATCAATTCCTTCTTGTTGATTGAAGCCTTGGACAACTAATCTTGCCTTGTTACGTACCACGACACCTCGATCGTCTTTCTTACATTTAAACACCCATTTTGTTCCTATCAGATATGCACCCTTCGGAAGATCAACAAGATTTCAAACCTTAAGTTTGTCAAATTGAGCAAGTTCTTCCTGCATAGCTTCTATCCAATAGTTGTCATTTAAAGCCATCTCAACATTTTTAGGTTCAACCTGTGAAATAAAGCATGAATGTGAGCAATCATAAAGAACACCAGAATCTTTAATGCAGGTATACAAACAAGTATTATCAACAAGAGAACGTGTTTTCACTCCATCCTGTAAATTTCCAATTATATTTGTCACTGGATGATTTTTGAGTTCCTTGATGGATGCAACCTCAGGAACCGGCAACACTTCAACTTGAGTAGATTCAGATTGATAAGAATAATCTTGATTAATAGGAATTTCCGAGTCTAAATTTGTAGGAATCTCCCCCTGAGTCTGTGTCGAAGGTAATGGATCATCACCCAACAACGGATCTGCAGAAGAATCTTGAAAAATAGCATTATCCTCCTCACTCTCTGAATCTTGTGGACCTGAACAAGAAGCAACATTAGGATCGGGAGCAGAAGTAGATGGAATCGATGAATTTGGAACTGCGTTTGGTAGGAATCTATTGTGCTGTGCATCCTGACAAGAATCATAAATAACAGCAGCATCTTCAGCAGAAATATCAGAAGCTAAATGAAAAGACTTGAATAAGTTTTCATAATCAAATGCCAAATCCGGACCAATCGCCATTTGTGGTAAAGACCGATTTGAACAGTCAATATGGAACCATTCTTCAACTTGGCACGTCTCTTTGTTATAAAACCTCTTGGTTGTCGAATTAGCCACATACCCAGAAAAATCCCTTCAATAACCTTCGCACTGAATTTTGTTAGGACATCTCGAACTTTCAATAGGGTGCAAGGATTACCAAAAGGTAGTAAATAATCCAGATTCGGCTTTCGATTATTCAGCAATTCATAGCAAGTCTTGTTATGTCGCTTGACGGTCAAGACCCTGTTCAAAACGTGACACGCAGTATTCACAGCTTCAGCCCAAAAGGTGACTGGAAGCTTAGAATCCGAAAGCATCGTGCGAGCCGTTTCGACCAAAGTCCTGTTCTTTCGTTCAGCGACACCGTTTTGTTGAGGAACATATGGCACACTGAATTCATGATGAATTCCTTTTTGTAGACAGAATAAGCCCATTTTTCTATTCTTAAATTCGCTGCCATTGTCACTCCTAATTCTTCTGACTTTCAGATTGAATAAATTCTCCAAACCCAGGATTAAGTATTGTACCAACTCAGTGGTTTCAGCTTTAGAGGAAAGAAACTTAACCCATGAAAATATGGAGTAATCATCAGTTACTACCAAGAAGTACGATTTTCCACCAATGCTCCTGATACTGATAGGACCGAACAAATCCGTATGCAGCAACTCCAAAGGAGTTACGATAGAATTCGTTGATTTAGATTTGTGAGTTTTCTTTCTTTGCTTCCCCTTCTTGCAAGGAATACAGTCATCAGGAACTGAGAATTTCATCTTCGGAATGCCAAGAACCAGATCATTCCTAACAATGTAGTTCATCTTCCTATAGTTAATGTGAGCTAGCTTCCTGTGCCACAATATTGAATCAGATTCTGACGCCTTGGAGAGTAAACAAGTAGGAATTGAATCCGTTGTAGTGGCGACACTCATGTCAAGTACATACGTGTCATTTCAGCATCGTTGGGTTTCAAAATATATGTAGGTCCTGAGCAGAACTGTAGACACGGATCTGCGGAGAAATTCTTCAAACAGTCCGGATCGAGAGGCGGAATCTCTGGATCCGGTATCACTCTCGAATCAGAAATGGTAGAGACGGGTGCGGGAATCACATATACGAACATAAACATATGAAAGTGAAAAAGAACAGCTAATTGAAAGCATAAAAACGTATGATTCTTTGATTGAAATGAAAATAAAGGCTCGATCATACACTAACAATTAGTCTCACCCCAGGGTGAGCTCCCCCTAGGGTGGTGATTCCCTCTACAGACACACTCTCACCCATAGGACATAATCTGCTATATATAGGAGGCCAAGCACATGCGCCTTGTTTTCCAAGCCACCGCTCAATGGGCCTGAAAAACAGGTATCGAAACTACCTAGTTTCGATTGAGCAAATGTTCAACCGAAACTAGTAGTTTCGATTGAGCAAAAGTTCAACCGAAACTAGTAGTTTCGATTGAACAAAAGTTCAACCGAAACTAGTAGTTTCGATACTGTAATTTCGATTGACAGCATCAGTCTCAAAATTATACCCAACAATATATCATTCAGCATCGTTGAAATGGAACGAAAACTTCTTGTCACAAACTTGTGATACACTTAAAAGATTGTGTTCCAGCTGCTCAACATAATACACCTTCTCAAATTTGACTTTATCATTCTTTAAAGTTCCCTGTCCAGTTATGTACCTGCCTTTATTCCCCGCAAAAGCGACATAACCTCCATCAATCTTTTTAACATCTTCAAGCAATTTGATATTCCCTGTCATATGTCGAGAGCAACCATTATCCACATACCATGTATTATTGATAGTCCTCCTTGGTTGTCCCTACATAAACAACGAGAATCAGTTAGAAATAGGAACCCAAGCCATCGTGGTCTTGGGTCGTCTAGTTTGATCAAAATAAACAACTTCTTGTAATTTAAAATCAATCTTATCATTCACTTTTGGAACAGAAGTTTGACAATCAGACTTTTTCAAAGAAGATCCATTTTTATTATTTTAAAAAACATTATTTGATATATTATTGTCAGATTCGGATGTTTCCAAAATTTTCTTCAATTTTCTATTTCGTCTTCTCCTTTGAGGTCTAGACAATTTAACTTACTGCTGAGAATCTTTTGAAATTCCAACATTAGAAATCTCAAGTTTCTCTTTGCATACAAAATATTTAGAATTCAATTTATCCTGTTGTTTAAATCCAGAGGATTTAACAAAAGATCGACCAGGCATATTTTTCTCCAAGCTAGAAGACAACTTTCCCTCATCTTTTCTTTTCAGAATCATCATCACTTTCGGTTGTGAAGGAACAGTCTTCATTTTACCCTGGTTCTTGTAAGGACAATTGAACAGAATGTGACCAGCCTCGTTGCAATGAAAACACACTCTTCTTTCTTAATAAGTTCTGAAATAAGGAGTTTTCTTTGAATTTGAGGATACATCAGAGGAATAACTTCAGAGGAATGTCCAGAACAGTTTATCGGCTTCTTTGGAACATAAGACTGTGTTGGCACCTTTGAAGAATACACTTTTTGATAACCAGCCGCGACAAAACCACTTGACTGTAAAATCGGAGAAAGCTTAGATGTACCAACTTTCACCTCTTCAGGTCAGAATGCATCTATCCCGGGTGACAGATTTAACAACTGTTGGGTCATCAATTTTTACCTCTTTTGGAATGCCCTCGACCTTCTTTTCATCGAACACCTCATCTTCAGAATCAGACTCATACACCATATCCTCCCCAGTTACCGGATTCACCTTTAACACAGTCTTTGGATCTATCTCCTCTTCATGTATGATTTCAGGTTCCACCACATAATTTGCATTCAACGGTGGAGGAATAAATCCAATTCCAGCAACACGCTTAGTAGGATCAGCATTTGAGTTAAAATAATCCAAAACAACCGAAGAATTTTCAAATTTTTCCATCTTTCTATGAAGTTTGATCACTTCAGACTCTTTGTCAGATATTTCTTTATTCTTTTGAGCAACAACTTCATTACGTTTTTCTATCTCAGCATAAGCCATATCTAGATGATAACCCTGCTCTTTGTATTTTAGCCCAAGAGAATTTAAGTCTCTTTTCAAAGACTCAATTCTATCGATGAACAATTTATCATTATCTTTCAGTTTCTGGTTAACTGAATGCATCGATTTCATATCACAAATCAAATTTGTGTTATCATCCATGACCTTTTGTAGTTTATCTTTAACAGTAATGCAGTTAGAACACTAAATATGACAAACAGAGTCTTTTACCTTAGACGGATCAGACATGTCTGCCATGAATACTTTGGCAATGGGAATATTTTCTGAATCAGCACCATCAGAAGCATTTTGAGTAAGAACAATATCCTCCTCAGCAACACCTGATGCAGCATCAGAATTAATATTCTGCACTTGTTCTATTTCTTCATCAACGCTTGGAACACTGTCACCATCACAAGAATCATCACTAGAAATTTCATCATCGGTTGACTCCTCTTATTTTTCAAAATGAATTTCTGCTACAAAAGCCTGACTCACAGCACCCACCAAGTCTTCCAGATGAATGCCCCAGTCATAGTTTTCGTCGTTCTGAGCAACCAATGCCAGATGAAGCAGATGCATGATTTGTATTACCAGATGAACCATGTGACTGATTCCTATTATGCTGAAAATTAGGCTGCTTCTTTTGAGAATCAAACTCGACCTTTGGCTTCACACATCCTTAGCAAAGTGACCATATTTTTTACAGTTGTAACACCGAACTTTGCTTTTATCAAAACCCATGCGAGATCGATTATTTGAGCCAATATATTTTCTGCTAGTTTTCTTCAAGAAATCTTTAGCCTGACGCATCAACATGGCCATATTCCATTGGATATTCATTTCTTCCAGATCAACAGGGTCAATCTGTCTGAAATCTTCTTCTATAACCTCAGGATCATGTATTTTACCTGCAATAAAATTCTCATATGATGCCATGAATGAGGAAAACATAGCAAGATAATCATCAGCAACCTTCTGATTCAAATGAGAACCAGATGAAGTAGAAGCTGTAGTCGTAGAAAATCCAGAATGGATTGAATGACCAGAATGAATCGGAACTCCAGAACACTGATCATTTGAAGAATCTTGAGCATCGCTAAAAAAGAATGCCACTCCAGTACCAGCTTTACCAGTAGATTTGGCAAAATACATTGAGGGATCCTAGATATGCTCCAAGTTAGTCTCTTTCTTCTTCATATTCATGTCATGCGATTGAATCTTCCCTAGAACTTCTTCAAGAGACATGGTTTTGTACTTAATATTCTCTTTTATTAAAACTGTATACACATCAAATTTTGATGGTAAAACCTCCAAGAATTTATCATTGATTTCCTCAGTCTCATACACCACAGACGCACTTGCCAGTTCACTAAGAAGATGATAGAATCTTGTAGCAAGATCATCCAAGGATTCGTTTTGAAAATGTTTAAAAACCAAGAACTGCTTCTTTAGTAGCTCCTTTCTACTCTTCTTCACATCCAAACTTCCTTCACACCTTTTCTGTAATGCTTCCCACAGTTGTTGAGAAGACTTGAACTGTCTGAAACTGTGATATATTTCCTTCGGAAGAGACATCGAAATACTAGCCATCGCTTTCTTTTCCCTGTCAAATAGCAACTTCTCTTCAGTAGTTAACGCTGACACCGGCTTTGGAACATCATCCTGTCCCATCCACGAATAAGTCGGATGCGTATAACCTTCCAAAATCGGAATCCACAAACTGGTATCGGTAAAAGATACAAACTGGTCGAACCGATCTTTCCAATTAGAATAAACAGCTAGATTCAACAACTTCGTAGGTTTTTGAGATGTACCGATCTGATTGTCATAATTGAACATATTCATGACTTGAACCATATTTGCCATTTTCTTGAAAAATTTTCCAAGTGTTGAACTCCCTTTACCCCTAGGCAAAGATAATAAGTTCGCCTCTGAGACACTCAATCGAACTTAATGAGAAGCGAACTTAATAAGTTCGCTTAACCAGAAACTTGAAATCTGCTTAAGTTCGCTTAAAAATAAGTTCGCCTAAATCAGAATTCAAAAATTTGATTAAGTTCGCCTAAAATAAGTTCGCTTAATCATGTGAGAAGCGAACTTGAAAAGTTCGCCTGCTAAGTTCGCCTGCACATAAATCAGCAAGTTCGCTTGCAGTAACAGAATCAAGATCAAGAACACTTCAGACTAGTTTCGCGAACCAGAGACATACTGAAATCATCATTAATCACTGATTTGAAGGAATTAATCAAAATTAGACCGTAGGATTGTATACTTTCTCTATTAGAAGCTTTCTATCGGTTCAATTTCGTCAAAATCCTCTTCAAAAACACCAAATCAGATCTGAATCAGTCTTGAAAACTCCATGGATATGAAAAACTAAAAAATGACGAATTTCATGTCAATTTACATATAAAACCGTCTAGAATCAACGAGAATCACGAGCAATAGCTCTGATACCACTTGTAGGTCCTCATGGCGTTGTACGGATCGATCTCGTGATAAGACGTGACGTTAACTCGAAGTACGGAATCCAACGAATCAACGTTTATACGCACAAAAGACAATGTAGACAATCAAGTAAATAACATTCTCAATTGTATTCCAAATCACAATGGTGTTTAAAGACTCAATCAGACTTGTTCTGTATATTCTCTACTTCTATTTCGACTGACTCTGTAAACACATATATATAGCCGTCTGACCTGATATAGGCGAACTTATTAAGTTCGCCTCTAACAGACTAAGTGAACTTAACAAGTTCGCCTCATATAGACTTAAGCGAACTTATTAAGTTCGCCTCTGTTAGACCAGGCGAACTTAACAAGTTCGCCTCTAGGTAAACTTGAATAAACACTTAGTGACTTTTATATAACAAAAACATAAAGACATAAGATCTAACTATTACAAGCTTTTGTCATTACAAACTATGTCCTAACAATATCGCGTGTAATACCGGACTGCGTTTTTGACAAAATGTTTCTGAAAAAATCTAGAAAATTAAATATCGACACGAAATAATAAATCACAGTATTACGTATAATATTCAAGCTCCAAATATATGTCGGAGTATTAGTTTAGAAATTCACCAACGTGCGTGAGACAAAACGCGTGTGTGGTTAGATAATTCTCTAAATTATCATGCATGAAATGTTTATGTTGGACCTTGCTAGGTAATAAATGCATTTAATTATTATAACAAAGTATGCATTTATATATATAAACATATATGTTATATATACAATAGATGAAATAATTTGCATACTAGATTGAAACGCTGAAGTGATACATGTTGAAGTAATAATTGATGTGACATATGAATTGAACAAGTACAGGATTGAAATAGAATGTCTTTATTGCATAAGAATAATACAAGCAAAAACATGGATGTTACACCAATTTTCTTTGAAACCACGGCTCTGATACCAACTTGTAAGGTCCCGAACCGGGCACCCTACAGTTGGTTCTCATTACGGGGTATTCTCTTCCAAACTCTTAGTTGTTATAAAAACATACAACGGAAGGCTCACTCTAAATAGTAATTATCTTTCAATAACGTTATTACACATTACCTTACCATACAAATGCACGCACACCAACCAAAGTAGCACCGCTCCCAAGCTCAATTGCAAAACAATCTAACGTACACACAAAGTCAGATACGCTGAGTGAGTTCTAATAGTTTAATTTAAAATAAAAGCCATCTTGTCACAATTAATATTTATCTCCACTCAGGACCCTACGGTCCTTGTAAAATAGTTTTATAAATTATCATCGTATAGATAACTCCTGTTATCTTTTGATGTCCCAAAAGGTTCACCCAAGACTCACCCTACAAATATAGCACCTTAAATCTAACCAACACAATACAATATTTCTACACTAGTTGCTCGTAATCTACCACCCGTATTAACTAAAAAACCTGATTAACACAATAAATCCCTAGACACCGACTTACCAAGCCTTGACGAAGGCTCTCACAAATCGACTGACACGACAGTTATACGCACCACATCACCATCCCGACACAATGGTCATTCTAACTCTACTCGCCTCAATAATATTATCTACACATCACATTAATCATATCCCACGCACAATAAATATAACTCAACACTTATATATAATTTAACACATGTATATATACACAAACACATACCTCGTCACTGCACCCTCGTCAGGGCGTACAACACACCCCGAGCTCATCATTTACCCGTTGAATATTGTCACCTTTGGTGACTTCCCGAAGGACTTCGTCCTTCACAATCATGTTCGCCATGTCTTAGAGACAACGAGGCGAACATACTACCCGTCGTTTCAGAAGGACAATGACACAATACACACAAGACAAATACAACACACATAACATCACATTTCATTCACAATTCATTGACCACACCCACACCCGACACATAGCACTAGAATAACGTATCATATACGCGCTCATAAGCGTTTAGCTTATATGTCGACCCATCCCGACTAACTCTTAACATGACTCACATTAATAACTCTTATGCCTCGTTCACCTAATCAATTTAGACACCCCGTAACCCCTCATCCCATTAGTGAATATTATAGCTCATAAACATGTCCAGTTAAACCCAAAAACATCTCATTTTATTCAATATGCAAACGCCGCTTGTATGTATGTACGATAGCCCCAAAATTAGCTAAAACGTTTAAAAGAATATGGGATTAGAAACTCACCAATTATGCCAAGCCTCAGTCCTTGCTCTACAACGCGTCCCCCCATGTTCGAATCCTAAACCCGACAAACACGTGATCACATGATCAGAACACGTTCAAATCGTACGTTGTATAATGCATAAAATATAAACTCCAATGTCGTCTTGCCAGCTCTTCCTTTCTTTCCACTAAACCCTAGCCTCACGGGTTTATGTATGGCATCACTCCTGAACTGGATAGGACTCATGTACCTGACCCCTGCTCGCATGCATGCACATGTAGGTGTCATGCAAGCCCTAGCTCCATGCGCGTGACACCATGCAATGTAGACTCCATAACCGGTGCCGCATCGGCTTTTCCTCATCGTGCACCGCTACACCATTCTTCCCTCTCACCTTTCCCCTCGCCATCTTTGTCCAGCTACCGGGTTCAAGCTTTAACCGGCCGTTCACTTGCTTTGCACCACCATCACCGTCTTCCCCTTCATCTTCTATGCACCAACATGTCACTCCCCGGCTACCCCTCCTTCGCCATATGCTATCATCCGATCACAGCCACACATCTCTGCCTCACTCCACCACATCGCACCACCGCTGGCCACCCGACTAAACCGTGTCCTCTCGTCGTCCTTGTTCTTCCTTCTCCGGCCGTAAAACCCTAGCCAACAGGTTCTCACCCCTTCCGGCGGTAATCGCTGCTCCCCACTGTCACGCCGTAACTGCTGACTGCTACTGCCCGGAATCATCATGGTCGAACACCCCTTTTCCATCTCCTCCGCCATCCCTCGCAACCACAGCCTCAAACACCCTAGTCGGGTTTTTCATAAAATAATGAAATCAAATGAAACAAGAACATGATTGACTGATACCATACACGTTTCGAATCCCTCGTCCCGCTCGTTGCCACCATAGAACCCCGCCATCGTCCCTCCTCTTCTGTCGGATCTCTCTCTCTCGGATGTCTCTGCCGTGCACACCTAGGGTCACAAAGTGGCCCAAGGGTTTGCGTAAAAGTGGTTTGTATACAACTGGATAATACACTCGGGTCCCTACATTTCATCCATCATGCATTTCGATCTCAAACTATCTTTCACACGTCTAACTATGACATTCGTTGTAAAAACTCCCCATAGTGACTACCCTAGCCCCTTTTTTAAATTAGTTGAGATCCGGGTCGTTCCCTACTATGACCCGTTAACTTACGGATTATCGGGATGTTACATAGAAACCCAGGCTACTACCCTGAGATAAGAAGCAAGCTATGTTAAGGTGGATATGTTTATCCGCTTTCCAAAACCTTGAAATGTTTTGGGTTTACGAAAATGGCAAAATGAGTAATAAAAATTCGATGCATAAGGGCATCTATATGAAACATTCCGGCCACAAGTGTACGTAAAACTTGATCAAGGGATACACGCATTATGGGTGAAATTCCCATAATGGGGTTGCTAATTGTCTGTAATTGACGTAAGACGAGGTTCCTGTGATGAAACCGTGTAGTAAGTCAATCTGGTAATGCTAACAATCCCATTATGGAAATTACCAGTGTATACCGTGGTGTGTACACTCGGATGAAATAGTTATGTTGAATGCTAGATTGCACTAGATTATGGTTAAATGTTATGACATTGTATTTGCCAAAAAAATTTGTGTCATGATGAACATGTTCACCAAAGTTCGCGCTGACGTTTTATTTTCCAAAATATGTTCAGGTAATCAGTGATTATCTGTGAGGTTGGTCCTAAAGAACAATATCTGGGATAGATGTAATATGATTTTGACAGGGTTATGTGCTGAAAGGATGTCGACTCCTTAAGCACAAGAGATAACTGTATAAGAATAAAACAACAAGAGATGTCGTAGGATGACGTTTTCCTAGACATGGGTTACTCCCTTGTTATTCGCAAGGATAGGGGCCAAAGGGTAAAATCCCTATATACCTACGTTGAAAAAGCTTGGTATTGGAAAGATTAACTCCATAGGCGCACACCGACTAGCTTGTGGCTCTATAAAATTGCTTGCTGAGGCAGAAGATAATGTAATGGTCGTGGACCATGATTTTGTAAATCAAAGGGGTATTTAAGTCCCCAAGAAATGAAAATGATTTATTTATCCTCGGATTTGGAAAATATACAATATCAACCCTCAAGTTGAAGTTTATGACAAGATCGATCCAAAAGTATTTTTCACATCAAAACTCTCTAATTTATAAATAAAATAAGATTGGAGGAGGAAATTTGGTGGCATGCCCGGGGTGTGACAGGTGATGTAACGGTAGGCCAATTCCGAGGTCCTCATTTGCCAAAATTGAAACCCTAGGGGTTGGATTTGCCAATTCCTAAAGTTACCAAGCCCTTAACGGTCCTTTAAGGCCACTTGTTCCTAGAGGTTCGCCAAGGGGGACCTCCAACATTGAAATTGAATGGGTGGCGTACCGCCACCATTCCCTTAGCGGTCGGCTAGCCGTAATCCAGCAACTTTTTGTGTTGCCACATGGCTGATGACAAATGGGGAGAATCTGATGCGTGTCAGCTTAGCGGACCACCAGCCCTCCCTTAGTGGTCCCCCAACCACAAAACCATGAACGCTCTAATCAGGACAAGACGTGTACGGCTGACACGAGCCCTGGGCGGGAGGGGACTGTTACCCCCTATCTAATGGTACACTATGGGTTTAGGTTTGCAACTCTAAACATATGCATTTGATCTTCACTTTCAATCCACACAAACATAAATCCATCTCCCAAGTTCCTGGAGTACAGCCGATCCTCGAAATCCGTGCCACTAATCCCGTAATCTTTGACTTTCGCTTATTTTCCGCACTTCCACTTTAAGACGTGTTTCGGCTAGAACGAGAAGCTAAGATTATCACTTCGAGACCCAAGATACTACCCTGAGATTACAAGCAAGCTACGTTAAGGTGAATATGTTTATACGCTTTCCAAAACTTTGAAATGTTTTGCATTTACGAAAATGGCAATATGAGTATTAAAAATTTGATCCATAAGGGCATCTATATGAAACATTCTGGCCACAAGTATACATAAAACTTGATCAAGGGATACACACATTACGAGTGAAATTCCCATAATGGGGCTGGTAATTTTCTGTAATTGACATAAGATGGGGTTCCTGTGATGAAATCGCGCAGTAAGTTTCTCTGGTAATGCCAATAATCCCATTTCAGAATTTACCAGTGTATACCGTGATGTTGTATGATAGCTGTTGTTGTAGGAGAACTCCGCCAGTGGTAAGTGACTATCTCAGCTACCACGAAAATCGATAATACATGCCCGAAGCATGTCCTCGAGTGTTTGGATAGTCGTTTCGGACTATCGGTTTCCGGGTGATAAGTTGTGCTGATATTAAGTCTCGTACCCATTGTCTCATGGAATATTTTTCAGAACCTCGATGTAAATCGTGTGTCCCGGTCAGACACAATTGACAAGGGCACGTGTCTTGCTGCATTTTCGTTGATAAACAATTCTGCTAGCTTCTCGAACGAAAAAGTGTCACGTATAGGCAAGAAGTTGGCACTTTTCGTTAGTCGATCCACAATTACCCACTTGGTATCATAACCTTTAGCTGTACATGGTAGCTTGGTTATGAAGTCCAAGGTAATGTGTTCCCATTTCCATTCGAGAATGAATAAAGGTTGCATCTTTCAACATGGTTTCTGGTGCTCGACCTTTACCTAAGAATAGGATAGGCATTTGCTCACATATTCGGCTACATCGTTTTTCATGCCGGCCCACTAGTACTCTTTCTTTAGATCATGGTACATCTTGTTGGTACCGGGATGGATAGATTAGCGAGACTTGTAAGCCTGGTCAAGGATCTTAACTCTAAGCTCACCACTCTTAGGTAACCACATCCTCCCGAATCGTGTCCGTGCTCCATAAGTATTGGTTTCTAACTTCTATTTCCGATCCACTATTCTTTCTAGTTTGACATTTTCTTCTTTCAAAGCGTCATTCTGGGTAGGAGTAGTCGTCTCTTTTCGACTCAAAGCGTCTGCCACCACGTTCACTTTCCCGGGATGCTACAAGATTTCACAGTCATAATCCTTCAATAGTTCTAACCACCGTCTTTGTCTCATGTTTAACTCCTTTTGCTTGTAGAAGTATTTAAAACTCTTATGGTCATAGTAAATGGTGCATTTGACTCCATAAAGGTAATGCCTCCAAATATTTAGTGCAAAGACAACCGCCGCGAGCTCAAGATCGTGAGTCGAGTAGTTGACTTCGTGTGTCTTTAACTGTCGAGATGCATATGCTATAACGTTCCCTCGTTGCATTAACACACAGCCTAACCCCTGACCTAAAGCATCAGAATACACCACCAGGTCTTCGTTACCATCGGGTAAGGTTAATACTGGTGCTTGGGTCAATTTCTTCTTTAATTCCTCTAAAGCATCGGACTAGGCCTGACCCCATTCATACTTTACTTCCTTGAGTGTTAATTTAGTTAAAGGCGAGGCTATTTTCAAGAAATCCTGGATGAACCTTCGGTAATAGCCTGCCAACCCTAGAAAACTCCATATCTCGATCGGGGTGTTCGGGATTTCCCAATCTCTCACTGTCTCAATCTTTGCTGGGTCAACCACCATAATTTCATCTGTGTTAATCACATGACCCAGGAATTAAACCTCTTGTAGCCAGAACGCACATTTGGAAAACTTAGCGTACATCTTTTCCTCTTTCAGAGTGTCTAATACTTCTCGTATGTGACAGGAGTGGTCGCCTTCACTTTTAGAGTAGATGAGGATATCGTCTATGAATACTATTTCGGATCTGTCTAACTTCGGCCGACACACCCAGTTCATCATATCAATGAATGTTGCAGGCGCATTCGTTAACCCAAAAGACATTACATGAAATTTGTAGTGTCATAACGCGTGCGGAACACTCTCTTTGGTATGTCTTCCTCTCTTACTTTAAGTTGATGATAACCCGACTGCAGGTCGATCTTAGAAAACCATCTTGCGCCCTGCAACTAGTCGAACAGACGTCGATCCTGGGTAACGGGTACTTATTCTTTACCGTACGTTAATTCAGTTCTCTTTAATAGATGCACATTCTCACATAACCGTCTTTCTTCTTTACGAGCAGTTCTGGAGCACCCCAAGTCGAAATGCTCGGTCTGAAAAATCCTTTATCTAAAAGCTCTTCTAATTGGGTCAAAAGCTCTTTCATTCCTAATGGTGCTAGTCGGTTTGGTTCTTTGGCCACAAGCTGGGCACCTGGTATCAAGTCAATCTAGAATTTCATCTCCTGATTGGGCGTCAGTCTAGGCAAGTCCTCAGGGAACACCTTTGAGTAGTTGCACACCACGGGTACATCTTTCCGCTCTTTTACCTTCACATCGTTATTGATTACACAAGCCAAGTAAGCCCTGCATCTGTGCCTCATAAAGTTTTCTACTTTAATCATTGAAATTACGTTCGTCATCGGGATATCATGATCTCCATAAATCTCGACTTCGCGGCCATCCGGAGCCTTAAGCTGAATCACCTTTCATTTGCACACAATTCGAGCTTCACTGGCAACTAGCCAAAACCATTCCCAATACTACATCGAAACCTCCCAAGGCTATAATGAATAACTTAACATGAAATCTATGGCCTTCTACTTTTTTGTTGAGGTCGTCTACCAGTTCTACTACCTTAGTGGTTCTACTCACAGCAGTTTCTACACTAAAGGTCCATTCTATTATAGAGGTTTGGTATTTCATTCTTTTACAGAACAAAGAGGATATAAAACTTTTGCTAGCGCCTGAATCAAACAGAACAGAAACAAAGTGTGGTCAAGGATAAACGTACTTGACACCATGTTGGGATCTCCCATTGCTTATTCCTGTGTCAGGGAAAATGCTCTGGTCATTGCGCTTCTTTTCTCTGCTTCCTTAGCCTTGTCAGTGTTAGCGGCCATTGGTTTACGATAATCCTTGGAGAAATGCCCGAATTCGCCACATTTGTGGCATTTCTCATAACTTGCAGAACCTTGGGCATTGGTACAATCACGGGATA
This sequence comes from Smallanthus sonchifolius, assembly GCA_023525975.1. Classification (NCBI taxonomy): domain Eukaryota; kingdom Viridiplantae; phylum Streptophyta; class Magnoliopsida; order Asterales; family Asteraceae; genus Smallanthus; species Smallanthus sonchifolius. The sequence continues at coordinate 46,438,487 of CM042023.1, forward strand.
TGTGCCCCGTCTTTCATCTTAATGCCACCACATATTCGAAATCACTAAGGGTGTTGGAATTAATGATCGTGCGAACTTGTAGGTCCTTTTGATAGGGTCCCTGTGCTAGAATGATTCTAGTCATGAAACAACTAACAAATCGGCTATAGAGAAGCTGATTATTGATGATAATGAGAAACCCAAAATGAAGAGCAACACGAACAAGAACATAAACCACACGATTCTATTAGATCCACAATGAAACGATTACATATTAGCATATGGATTAAAAAGATAACAAGAACAACCTCCTACCTGCTCTTAAAAAGACTACAATAACGACGTATATTGCAAGAGTTAATTAGCTAGGTTTTTGGTTTGCTATTTATAGAGAAGATAGCAAGAGTCGCCATGAAGATTGCCGACTATCAAAATTCGGCCGGCAACTGACTTAGTGACTCTCAAGAGTCACTAGCGACTCTTAACCAAAAACCTAACTATTACAAAAGTTACATTCTAGCCCCTATAGGTATTAGGAATGCATTGAATTTCCCCTAAAACCATTGCACTCCTGATTATGTTATTCTTCAGTGGGCCTCTCCTCCTCTAGATCCTTGGGATTGTCTTCCTTTTCTTTAGCGTCAATGCTGGCTTTTTGTTCAGCCATTTTCTTCTTTAAATTCAAAGCTCGAGTGGCAGCACGAGAAAATAACGTTGCTTCTTCTTCTTCAGTAGCATGACATGTACCCCTTTTAATGTTATTCCTGAATAGGATCTCAAAATCAGGAATTGAAAAAGAGAACATGTCCATTGGATCAAGCACACGGATATCATTTAACGGAGTCCCGTTTCGGAAAAGCACAGCTTCTCCTGTGAGATTATCATAGTACCATTTGATGAAGTGATGAAGGCAGGTTTCTCTTTCTGTAGGAATTAAAACTCTTTTCACAACTTTTGCCAGTTGAACATAAGTAATGTAATTTGGATGCTTGGTCACTGGATCCACTTCTTTCTTTGATTTTCTCTTCTTTGGTTGTTGTGGCTTGAACATTAGGAACCTCTTATGGCATTCGGAGATTATTATCTTTTCAACGTTGTTGCCTTTCGAGTGATTTCCATGATTGATCATATTTGGCTTCTCTAGAGCATAGATATCCCACGATGGTAGAGATTGAAGATCATGATCATTCTGGAAATACTGGATTTCTCCCATTCTTCTCTTGATTACAAACACATGTTTCAAACCATTAAAAGCCCACGAGATAATATTTCTTTATGATGCTTTCCGAAGTACTTCGATGTTTTGATAGAGGGGGCGAGGGACAGGCTTAAGAGTATTGAACCATTCAGACTTGTCAATTGGAAGATCATCCTCTAAGTAGATGGATTCCCCAAAGACAGTTTCATAACTAGTTTTCTCTCCTTCTCCTTCCTCCATAAATTCTTCTAGCATCTCTTCCAAGTCATTATCTCCCACATCATCAACTTTGGCTACTTCCGATTCAGGAACATTGGAAGCACCTTCTTTATTACCTTCATTACTACCTTCACCACCTGTTGTCTGGGTAACAGGGGCACTAGAGCTTATACCCCCTGTTCCCAAGCCATCATTATGCCCTTCATCTTCATCATCATTATTTATGGTCTTTGGCATTTCTGTGCTAGGTTCTAGATCTGCTGGGTTTTCATTTTTCTCTTCTTCTTTCTTATATTGATCCACATAAAAAATAATCACATCATTGAAGATGGAAAAATCAAATATATCTTCATAAATCAGAGGATCTTCATTCAAAAGTTCTCGCAACCTATTAACTTCCTTTGTCAGGCTGAAACCTCCTTTCTTTAATACCATTATGGCTTTACCCATATCATTCAGGTTGATTTGCATCTTCTTGTTTAGAGACGTTTGATTTTCCAGCTGAAAATTCAATTTCTTGATTGTTGCTTTCAGATCCTCAATTTCACAATCTCTATCGTCTTCTCTACTCTTCGAGGCTTCAATTTGCCCTTTTATCCATCTAAGTAGCTGTGCAGCCTCAATCCCAACATTTTTCAGCAATTCAGGATCCAGAGATTCTTTGATTAGAGGAGGAACAGGTTTTCCAATTGGCCTGGACTTATTTTTGGCCAAGGATTTCAATCTTTTAGGAGTACTGGTTGGAGGGATAGGATGAGTTTGTGGTAGAGGAGAGTGTCTTGTTCCAGAACTGCCTTCTATTTGTCTAGATGGAGGAAGTCCTTCGGCATTCAGAGCGGCATGGGCCAAGCGGTCTGCTTCAATGTCTTCATCAGTGATACCTTGGGGAGGATGAGTTTTGAGTCTTGACTGATTTCTTTGTTGGTGACGGACGTAGCTATCTCTTGCAGCTTTCACGAATTCTTCTCCATCACCTCCAGATTTTTGTTTCTTTTTCTTTCCATCATCAGGGTCAATGGCTTTCCCTTTTGCTTTTCTTTTCTTAATCATCTCTTCATCATCACTTGGAGGTTCCTTTTCTTTCTCATTTTTCTTCTTCTTCTCAACAATTCTTTCTTTCTCTTTCTCTTTCTCTGCCTTCTTTTCTTTGATGGACTTAAGAGCAGCTTTGATTGTGGGCAATCGCTCTTCTCGATACATGTTATCAAACAATGGGGTCCATTTACCAGAAAAGTCCAGATAGTTCGTTAAAAAGTTTGTGTATATACGAGTTTCGACTTTAGAAAACGTCATTGTACGACCACTCGGGAGGGTATAGCAACCACTTGTTATCTTTTGCTCGATTACACAGTTGATTGAAAATGTCGTATGACAGGTTGAAGTTTTCACCCTTGCAATTCTTTAGCATGATTGCCCCCAAGTAAACACTCAACGCATCATATCCTCCCTTTCGGTGTGAGAGTGAGTGTATGAATACGTACATGATTACCTTCCAATCCCTGGACATAAATCTCTTCTGAATTTCGTTCTTTCTGAAAGGACCTTCGTAACCAAGTTCGTGCATGAATCTGGTTCTAGCTACTTCTTCATTGATCTGTCTTGAATCGTCTCTACTATCCCCTAGTTGCAAAGCCTTTCTAACAACACTTTCTGTAATAAGCACCTCATGTTCGCTAACGGTGGATCTTATGTGAGGCCTTTTAGTGAGGGGGTGCATCTTGAACTCAATTTTTATCTAGAATTCCTCGATCAGATCTTTATATACAGCCTCGTTCCATGAGATGGCATAAGCAAATTTTACTTTGAAGCAGCCATCTAATAACATCATTAAACTCCTCTGGAATCGGTTCTGGAAATACAATAGCTATGTTGTGATGGTTATCACTAGCAAGATGATCATCAACCGTGTTCTGCAATGTTAAGAATTCAGATATTAGTAACTTGACAAAGATAAAGCATTTAGACAACATAAAATAATGAAAAAACGGGAGAGTCGGCCAAATATGGCCAAGAGTCGGCTTTGAGAATCGCCTGTGCAATGATGTATGCCCGATGAGAATTGGCTAAAGAACTGAAATGCAATCATACAAGAAGAGTCGCTCAAGAAAAGCAATTTTCGATCTAGAGAGTGTCAGCCTAGATTCAGGCGCCAGTCAGTGAATCAAACAGAAAGTCGGTTGGTTAAGAGCAAGATTCTTTCTTGATCATGTAAGAGTCGACTGATGACTTAGTAACAGTCGGCCCCAAAGGTAAGACAGTCGGCAGTTCCTCAATAGATGATCCGGATAATTGGTCCCCTATAGAATCTTGAGAGTCGAGCACGATTTTGAACTTGCGTTCAGTGAAGTGGTGTGCCAAAAAAAGTGAGAGGCAGCTCCCTTGAGCCGACACTTGTTATCTTCTTCATCAAGACAGTCGGCTAATGGAATATTAACAGACAAGATATCAGAGACGATAATCTGAAATAAAGAACCCATCTTGTTGTTGTATCTAAGTATAAATCACACAAATAAGAAAGAGATATATGTTAGGAATAAAAAACTTACCTTAAAATGATGTAAGAAAACACCGCTCACAGCGAAGATAGGAAAATATGGGGTTTAGACGGAAATGAGAGTAAATCGTCGTAGAAGAAGTACAAACTAGGGTTTCAAAAAGTGAAAGTATTCCCCCTTTTCAAACATATATATACACTTTAAAATTTAGAAGGGTCGACTCTCAACAGTCGACCCAAGAGTCGCTAGGGCTAAAATTAAAAAGAAAATTTGAACTTTTGACCAAAACCGATTGATATATACACACCAGAGACCATTAGACCAAACAAGAAGACCAAAAACAATGCTCAAAAAGACACAGAACATATAAACAAGGACGTGGAACATGCAAACCTGATCATGTGGAATCATACCGACATAACTTGTCACACAACCTTTTCTTATTGTATTTGGACGTCCATGGCCTACGAACGACTGTTGGTATATTTGTGCTCTGAAGCCCATGCACCATTCTTTCAACTTACAACTAGCGAACATTTATCATGTTTTAGTAGAGTTAAGATGACGTCGGTGTTCCCCACACTTGTCTGGTATAACCTTCCCATCCTCATGGTCTATTGAGTTCGATGATTAGAGCTTCAGGTCTATGCCAACGCATAATAAGAAAAGTTGATCAACGAGAATCCTGAGATAGCAAAATGAGCATAACTAGCAAGGGTCCGTGAACAGTTCAAGATATATTTTTAAAAAGGTTTTGCTTCAGGGACACAACACGACAGGCTTACGTGCCCTGATTTATGAAAAAAATCCCTTTACAATCACAAGAACTCAAAAAGAAAATATATAATATATATGTACACACTAACATTGTGTTTCTTTTTTAATTTTGTTCCTAATGCACGTCATTGACATTGTGTGTCTTTTGCTCAACATCGACGAATTTAGTACTAGAGAGTACATCATTGGTGTCTTTTGCATGGATTTGCACGTCATTGCATGTCTTTTATTGCCTAATGCATGTCATTACGTGTCTTTTTGAATATATATATATGTAGTAAGGACTCGCAACCCCTTTATGACGGGACTATGGTTATTTGCAGACCTGGACAAGATGGGTATACACTTTTCATCAGTCGTTATCTTTTGTCACTGAATTACTGTCTATTTGTTTGAATGTTGAGCCTACCAACATGTCCTTCAGTATAACCGCTTCCTCCTTTGATCCTATTCAAACAGTGATCACATATGTTAGTTTAACTATCATTTCCCACAATAACAGTTATGCAAAAGCAGTAATGAAACACATCTATTTCAAACAGATTCCTTTTTCTGTTCACAGACACTTTCCCTTGAAAATTTTATTTATAGACAACCTCTAGAAATGGAATTTTCTAAACAAAAGACAGAAATTTTTGTAGCTCAATCATGAAATCAGTTTGGTCAAAAAAATATATTTTGATTTTTGAAAGAAAATGAACAAATATGTACACTATGCATGAGGGATAGAAGATGTTACTCAAAATTCAACAAACCCAATTTCTACACGAGATCAAGAAACTTGGATTTATCAAATGCCTTCGTGAAAATATTAGCTTTCTGATCATTGGTGTTCACTAGAAGGACTTGTATATACTCCTTTTCATAAGCATCCCGGATGGCATGAACATGCACGTCGATGTGCTTTGTCTTTGAATGATAGATCGGGTTCTTCACGATTTTCACACAAGCTTCATTGTCGATGAACATCGGAGTCTGCTTCAAGTTGATACCATAATCAATTATTTGATGCTGTATCTAGAGGATTTGAGAGCAGCAACTGGAAGCAGCTATATACTCAGCTTCTGCAGAAGAAATGGAGACTGATGTTTGTTTCTAGCATTGCCACGACACGAGACAGTGCCCCAAGTATTGACATCCTCCTGACATGGATTTTCTGTCAAGCTGACATCCACCATGATCACTATCAGAGAAAGCCACCAAATCAAAGCTATTGGCTTTTGGATACCAAATCCTAACTTGGGTGAGCTTTTAAGTAGCGGAAGATTCTTTTAACTGCAATTTCATGGGATTCCTTGGGATTCGTCTGATAACGAGCGCAATAGCAAAAAACGAACATGATGTCCGGACGGCTGGCAGTGAGATATAGCAGAAAACCTATCATTTAGCGATAATGATGCTTGTCAAAAGGTTTTCCTTCTGGATCGGTAGAGACGAGAGTTTGACTAGCAAAAGGTGTGGATGTTGCCTTAGAATCAGTCATCTGGAATTTTTTAAGCATGCCTTGAACATACTCGGCTTGATGAATCAGGGTTTCGTCATGTGACTGCTTCACTTCCAATCCAAGAAAGAACGTGAGCTCGTCCATTTTGCTAATTTCAAATTTGGCCTTCATAACATTCCCAAAGTCTCTACACAGTTTCTCATCGGTCGACTCGAAGAAGATGTCGTCCACATAAATTTGCATCGGCATAATATCCTTTCCAATTTTCTTCTTGAATAAAGTCATATCAATCTTCACTCGTTCAAAGCCATTCTGTAGAAGATAAGATGACAGAGTATCAAACCAAGCCCTCAGAACCTAATGAAGTTTGTACAAAGCTTTGTCTAACTTGTAGACTCGACTCGAATAATTTGGATCTTCAAAACCCCAGAAGCTGGCACACATAGACTTCCTCCTTGACATTCCCATATAAGAATGCACTTTTAACGTCCATTGGATAGACCTTAAAATTCTTGTGTAGGTCCACATGACTCATCTACAGATCGATCTTGTGATAGGACGTCTCGATAACATGGAGTGCGGAATCCTACCGTGTTAACGTTTGAATACGAATTGACAGTAGAAACATCAGGCAAATAAACTTCTCTTTATATTCCACAAAACACAGAGTTTACAGAATACAATCGTTCAATCCCCTTTTTTCTCTCTGCTCTCTCTTCTGAACAGAATCTGTAAACACCTATTTATAGACACAAACCTGCTATAGGCGAACTTAACAAGTTAACTTCTAAAGATGCTTTTCGCCTCTCTATGAACTTGTACAATATTCCTTAGGCGAACTTATTAAGTTCGCTTCTAAAGATGCTTAGGCGAACTTGTTTAGTTCGCCTCTCTATGGACTTATACATAATTTTATCAACAGTTACAAAACATGTCCTAACAGACTCCCCTTTAACTGTTGCTAACAATTCTATCAATTACAAGTCAAAGACTCTAAGACTAAGACATAAAATCTTCAAGCTCGTTATCACCACAATAAGCTCCAACATCTTGAAACACGCATAAGCCAGGAAAATCCTTATTGCTTCGAAATGAGCCACGGGAGCGAACACTTCCTCATAATCAATTCCTTCTTCTTGGGAAAAGCCTTGCATAACCAACCGTGCCTTATTCTTGATGACTACATTTCTTTCATCTATCTTGTGTCTGGAGACCCATCGACTACCAATTGGGTACTTATTTTTAGGTAAGTCAACTAGATCCCAGACTTCCAATTTCCTGAACTGAGCCAACTCTTCCTGCATGACATCTATCCAGCTTGAGTCCTTCAGGGCCATGGAGATATTCTTCGGAACATCCTGTGAGAAAAAACTAGCACATAGGGTTGCGTTGTAAGGAGTTGAATAACTTCTAGTATGAAAATCTTCACTGATTGGCCCAATCACATTCTCCAAAGGATGATTAGTCAATGTTTTGAAAGATGGCCCATCAGTAAGTTCAACTTGAGCAGGAAGTTTTGTTAAGTTTTCATGAGGAATAACCGGCCTATCATTATTATTAGAATCACTGTCCGAATCGATAGAGGGATCATTTGTCAAGTCCCGGTTAACATTAGAATTTATAGTTGATGTATCACCAGAACTGACATCACCAGAAGTATTTACAGGAGCAGTATCAGCAGACTCAGGGTGAGAAGAGGTTACTGTACTGTTGACGGATACGAATAAAGGATCGGTAATGACAAGTGTGATTCTTGTTGAAAAAGCCAGAAATTCATTTTCTGCTTGGATGCATGGAATGAATGATGGTTCATCGGATGGGTATGATTTAGGTATGAGTGGTGCAGGAGGTATGAAATTGTTGAAGATAATATATGCATCATAGAACCGGTCTGGACCAGTTCAAGTATTTGTAGAGTTAGCTTCGTGCCAGTCAATGTAATAAGATTCCAGCACGATCTTTGTCCTTTTGTTGTTAACACGGTAGGCTTTTTTAGGTGACGAATACCTAATAAAATAACATTCGCCACCGACTACTCCAATATTTACAAGATTCTTAGCTGTGTTCAATAGAGTACATGAACATCCAAATACTATGAAGAATTCAATCGGGGGCTTCCTTCCATGAAACAGCTCATAAGCAGTCTTGTTGTGAGCCTTGACCACTAGAGCTCGATTCTGGACATAAATTGCAGTGTTAACTGCTTCGGCCCAAAAGATGATTTGAAGCTTTGAATCTATCAGCATCGTTCTAGCAACCTCGATAAATGTTCAGTTCTTTCTTTCAGTGACTCCGTTCTGCTGCGGAGTTCTGGCAGCACTGAATTATCGAGAAATTCCTTTTCTTTCACAGAATTCATTCAAGACATGATTTTTGAACTCGGTGCCATTGTCGCTTCTGATATAAATGACCAAACGCCTGCAGATCTTCTCGATTTTGAGAATAAGACTCTTCAACACTTCAGCGGTTTCATCCTTAGATGATAAGAAATTAACCCAAGAGTACCTAGAGAAATCATCTATCACAACCAAACAATATGAATTTTTAGAGATGCTTTTTACACTGACAGAACCAAAAAGGTCCATATGAAGTAATTGAAGAGGAACATAAATGGAATTCACTGCTTTGGATTTATGCGAGTTCTTGTGCTGTTTGCCTTTAGCACAAGCCATGCATTTTTTTCTGAAAAATTGAAGTCCTTTGAGGGCAAACCTAGCACAAGGTCTTGTTTGACTAAACGGTTTATATTTTTAAAATTCACATGACCAAGTCGACGATGCCAGAGCAGTGATTCAGAATCATATGCTTTTGATAACAAGCAAGCTATAAAAGCTTTTGTTTCTAGATCATTCATGTCAACGACATAGGTGTTGTTTCTTCTTAGAGTCCTCAGCAAGATCAAATCTTCTAGAACAACAATTCCATGTTTGAGAAAGAGACACTCAGCATTGTTGAACAGCATAGACAGTTGTTTATCACAAACTTGTGATACACTCATTAGATTATAGCAGAGTTCTGGAACGAGATTGACTTTCTCCAATATGAGAGTTCCATTGCAAACGGTTCCCTGTCCGATAATCTTTCCTCCTTTTTCGTCACCCGCAAAGGCAACGTATCCCCCATCAATAATTTTGAAGTCAGTCAGCAGATCTTTTAGGTCGGTCGTGTGACGAGAGCACCCACTATCAACATGCCATGCATTGTCAATAGTCCTTCTTGGAAACTCCTGTCACATTCAAGAATTTTTATTGAGAAACTGGAACCCAAGTCTTCTTCAACTTGGGTGGAACATCAATGTTAACATTTTTATCAGTTCTGGTTCTCCACCAACATATTCCCTTTAGAAGCTGATTTACATTTTGATGAATTTTGTCAATTTTTTGATAAAATGGATTGTAATCTTATTGGTGTCTATTAAAGTTTCCCATACAATGCATCCTAGGTCGTTCAAATTTGACCGAATTATTATGATAAGATGCACTACTGCATTACCTAGAAGTATGACTGCCCTTCCCACAACTAAAACAATAAACATGCTAAAAGGATTTTCTTTTATGTGGCGATTGATAAGATGATGAGCATGATTGCTGCTGAACTGACACTTTGATTTGCTTTCTGTTTTTGCTTTTGATGAATTTCTCTTTCTTTTGATCAACATGAGTGGTTAATGATCCTTGATCAGACTCTTTGTCGGCATTTGTCATTTGTTTTTCTTCACCATCAGGTTCATTGTATGATTTCGTGGATGTCTCTACAGATCTGTCCGAATCATATGCACTTTCTTCACTATCTCTTGTAGACAAATAGTATGAGTCACTTTGAGTATCACTTTGACTTGTTGATGCTGGGGTGAAGGCTGGAATTTCTTCTGTCATAAACCTTTCAAACTGGTTTCTTAGCACAGTATCAACCGAATCATTAAAGCAAACATCATTCATAGAAATAATGTCATTACAGCTATTGTGTTCATTACAATCAGAGTTAGAGTCAATTATCCTAGAACAAGATATACTACTGCTATCAACAGAGCCCGAATTACATATATCTGGATTCTCGGAATTTAAATTCAAAAACGAATATCAAACAGATTCTCAATTGCATTCCTTGTGGCCCAATCCAGCACCACAATCATCCCTAACATCCTCATCCTATCCTTTTAAATTAGTAGCAGTATTTACATTAGTAGCAGAAACAAATAGTTTTCAAGATCATTTTTATGATGTGGAGACGGAATTGGGTCATAGTGACAATGGGGGGGAGGGTGAAACAGTTTCCTCTCAAAGTCATTCGAATCCAAGTATCCAACCCCCTTTTTCTCAAAACCAGGAGTATTTTGACAATCCAACATGGTATCTTGTACCTTTTTGTTTATGTTCCATTTGTCAATAATAATTTGCAATTTAACAGTTTCACTTCTCGAATAAGTTACTTTTTCAGTCAAATATGTGATTAAAAATTATTTTCTATAGACAAACTCTTTCAGGGTTTGGATTTCTTGATTTGCTTTGTTCAAACTAACTTTGAGAGTAACCTCGCTCTTTTTAATTTGATTCAGGATAGCAAGAGCGTCATCCTTTTCATGAATAATGAGTTTGTTTAATGTGCGATAGCGAACAATCATGTCAACCCAATCAGAGGAACAGAGACGAGATTTTACCTTAGGTGGATTTAGCTCAGCAGCGGTTTTCCTGCATATGCATCTTTGATTAGAGCTTCCATCACCATTGGCTTGAGTTCCATCACTTGCACTCGTCAGAGAGTTAACTCAATCCTTTGAGCTGGAACTGGGGTGGGTATCCTTCTTCTTATCACTAACCTTCACGCTTCCTTCGGTATCAATGACCTGACTTTCTATCCCTTGAATGGCAAACTATCTGAGGAGAGCAGCAGGTCAAATAGAGTCAGTGTTGACGATAATCTTTCTGAGCACCTCATTCTTTTCCTTATCCACAAGACTTGCTTCCATATCATGAACAACGAACTGATTTGATGAAGTGTTAGCCATGAGAGCCTTGCATACCTCGACCTGAGCTTCTTCAATTTTATTGATCCAATGAAAATCATTTAAAACCAAGGCATTTGCCGGTTCTTTTGCTTTTTCAGTATGTTCTTGACCATCAGTAATAGCAACAATGGTAGGAAGAGGTAGAGCATCGGTGACACGGTGGGGACAGTCCCTTTTGAAATGTCCGAGTTGCTTACAGTTGTAGCATCTCAGTTTAGACTTGTCAAAACCTGCAAACTTTCCACCAAGACATTTCTTTCCAATTCTGTCCATAAACCTTTTAACTCTCAAAGTTAACATGGCCATCTGCCATTGTAAATCAACCTCTTCCATGTCATCTGGATCAACATGAAAAACATCTTCAATGTGGCTCACCCCGGCCTTCAATTCTCCAACAATGATAGCTTGATAACTATTAACGAATAACCAGAACAGAGCCATATGCTCAATTGATGGGTTTAGAACAGTGGTCCCCTTTTGACTTTTTGATTCATTTCTTGATGAACTCTGCTGATTGGTAGAAGGAACGAAAACCATAGCAGGAATAACTCCAGATGAGCTAGCAGTGCTTGAGGAGGATGGAGCAATAAAAGCTGCATTGGTTCGAGCCATGGTTTTGCTGTACCCCATTTGATTCCTTTGACGTTTCTCCATGTCCATTTCAAAATACTTTAGGGTATTGATCACATCAGATAGAATGGATGCTTCATTTGCACACTATCTTTTAATCATCATACATTGTATGCTCCATTCCTGAGCTAGAGAGTCTAGCAGCTTCTTGATCAGATCAGAATTTCTAATGACAACCTCGACTTGCTTCAGTTTTCTGGAAATTTCCATGAACCTTGAGATATGTTTAGATAGACCTTCCTCTTTGATACTTCCGAATGTATCATACTGCTTCTGAAGCTTATCTTTCTTTCCCTCTTTCGAATCAGAATTTCCCTCACAGAATTCACACAATGCTTGCCACAGAGTTTGAGCGGTCTTGTACTCCTCAAACATGTTATTAATATCAGTTAGAAGAGCCATGTTAATGGCACCGAATGCTTTGTAATCTCTTAAAATCAGAAGTTTTTCATTCTCAGTATAAGCTACAGGATCAGTTTGAGCTTGAACACCTTCCTCTCCGGTGGTCATTGGACAATGTGGACCATTGGTGGTTGAGATCCATTGACCGAAGTCAGTTATGTAAAAGTACGCCTTCATGCGGATCTTCCAGTTAGGGAAATCATGGGTAGATAGGAGCCTGGGAGGTCTAGACATGGATCCGATCTCCAAATCAGCTTGGGTAATAGATGTAACCGCCATCAAGAAAGAACCAGACTTAAACAGACATAAGGAATGAGAAAAACAGAGTGTCGGCTCGGATTAAGTAAGACAGTCAGCTCGTGAGAGTCGGCTAGAGAAAATAGACAATAGGCACCACCACGAGGTGATTAGTACAATCTCACTCAAAGTGTCAGCTCAGAAGAGTCGGCACCTCACACTAGTGAGTCGTAAACTTACGTTTACTAAGAGAATCGGTGAGAAAAACTGACAGTCGGCCCGGACAATGGGCCAACACACAAGACAATCGGCTGGAACAGTTGATCAACAAACACAACAGACACTCAAGAAAGAGAGTCGACCCTGGACAGTCAGCTCAAGAACATCAACATACTTTTTTTTACTAAATAACACCAAATCAATCCCTGAATGTACAGATCTAAACCAAAAAGCTAACAGTCAAACTCTTCATAAACAAGTTTCTGGGTGAATATCAATATCAATTTTCTGAACTTGATACAAATCAAATCTGAAATCAAAGAAATTCAGATCTAAACAAAAACCCCAAAAACTCAAAGAAGATCACTATAATCAAGAGCACAGAAGGCTTTGATACCAAATTGTAGGTCCTTTTGATAGGGTCCCTGTGCTAGAATGATTCTAGTCAGGAAACAACCAACAAATCGGCTATAGAGAAGCTGATTGTTGATGATAATGAGAAACACAAACTGAAGAGCAACACAAACAAGAACATAAACCACATGATTCTATTAGATCCACAATGAAACGATTACAGATTAGCACCTGGATTACAAAGATAACAAGAAGAAACTCCTACCAGCTCTCAAAAAGACTATAATAACGACATATATTGTAAGCGCTAATTAACTAGGTTTTTGGTTTGCTATTTATAGAGAAGATAGCAAGAGTTGCCATGAAGATTGCCGACTATCAACAGTTGGCCGGCATCCGACTTAGCGACTCTCAAGAGTCGCTAGCGACTCTTGACCAAAAAGCTAACTATTATAGAAGTTACACTCTAGCCCCTATAGTTATCAGGAATGCATCGGTTTTTCAGGAACAGAACTCTTGGAGGCAGCTTCTGGATGTAGCACTTGATCCTCCTCTCTTCAGTTTTCACCTAGTGTGAACCAACTGGAGGTGAACTTCGGTGCGTCATATTACCGGCCTTAAGTTCCATGAAGGTTTCCTCCATTTTATTAATCTCATTTTAGGGATAGAACTTCTGAATTATGAGTGCCTTCAGGTCGTCCCACTTCATCTTCTCTATGTCTCTCTCAGACCTGGGATTCTTAACATTTTCCCACCAGCTTAATGTTCAAAAGCGAACGAATGCGCCACAAACTTCACAGCCTAATCTGCACGGAATTCGCTCATCTTGATGACCGAAGTCATACGGCCAATCCAGTAGATGCGACAATAGCTTCTTTCTTGCCATCAAAAGTTGGTGGATCACTGTTCCGGAAGGACTTTTAGTCACATCTGCTGCTCGAATCATAGACAGAGTCATCGCTTTCCGACTCGGTTTCAACTCCGTTTCTTTTCTCGACCCTTTGGCCCCTTCCTCTTTCCTCTTCCACAGCCTTTAGAGCCTCTATTAATGCTGCTGGCAGAGTGCTATTCAGAACCGCAACTACCTCGTCAGCTATAGCTTTCCAAACAATTGGCTCCAAAACTAGGCCCTCATTGTTATGCTCCTCATGGTTGCTAGGTTTGTTATCGCTTGCAGTATGAATCAAAACCGATCCATGGACTGAGGGTTAACTATCTCCCCTATCGACACGGTTGACACGAAGTCTACCCCTACGTCCAGTACGTGCTCCTCTCTTTGCACCTCTTTTTCCAAACATTATCGTTTTCTAACTACGGACAAGGAACACTAGTGTAATCATGATAGGTAATCATTTAGAACGCCTCAAGTAATGTAAATTACTAATTACAGAGACCAGTATGAAAATACTAATTTACTCTACTACTCAGGTTCTGAACATTCCATGTCAGGGTAACATTTGCATTCAAGTTCAGGGTCTCTATTTTAAGGCACATCTTTCTACTATTCTATTCTAAGGCATTTACTGTTTACTGTTCCTACGGTTTTTTATTCTAAGGCCTTACTGTTCTGCTTTCGTGGCTTGGCTGCTCTGAATGACATCCCATTCTTCTGTCCCATTCTCAGTGTAAGTTCAAACAATTTGACTAATGTCTGAATCTTTCAAACTACTTCTCTGATACTAACTTGAAAGAACCCAAACCGGGAACCTCTCATAGTTAGCAAATGTAGCATATATATAGTTACTAAACATTGAATGAACATTGAAATTTAACAGTGGAAGTCTTTCATGAAATTCTAGGATAATTAAAACTTTAAACTTTCATTGTCTTAAAACATAAACTACACATGGGATGTCAGTCTTCAATCAGCAACAGCCATCCAACCATCCTTTCCTTAAGCCCTTGCGACTTCATATCTTTCTCTTTCTATTACTACCTGATGTGCATAATAAAATAATCAGCTAACGCTGGTGATTTCAAGATTCAAAACATTTAGTACAAAACGTTTCTGTCATATGTTATCATGTAAATCTCGTTTAATGAAAATCATTCCTTATACTACTAAGTAAGTAAATCACAATACGACATGGAAATAAATACTTAGTTATTCGGTGCTCTGTTCTTCCAAGTCATACGTTATTAGTCTACAATCTTTTTCTTTGTTTATTAGTCCACTAAGGACTTCTTATGTCCACAAAGGACCTCTTTTGTCCATAAATGACTTCTTTTCCTTACAAGTATCGTTCCCTAAGGCTCAACGTCCAACACTACGCCAAAAGTGACCTACGGCCACACATATTCAAAAAACGCCTTGCCACACTTTCGATTAAATGTGTGGCTAAAGGTCATTAATCAAATTTCAAAACCTTCTATCCTACTTTTGGCCACACATTTTATTTATTCATGTGACCAATGTATAACAGTTCAAAACCTTTAGCCAGACTTTAAGGAAAAACTATGACATTTAGTAGCCACACTATAAAAGTGTGGCCAAATGTGATCTATGGCCACAATATTTGTTTGTTTTTTTGATACATGTGACCAAAAACACATCTATTAGCCACACTTTACGAAAAAACTGTGACATTTGGTAACCACACTAGAAAAGTGTGGCCAAATGTTATCTACGGCCATAGTATTTATTTCATATGACTAAAAACACATCTATTAGCCACACTTTAAGAATAAACTGTGACACTTAGTTGCCAAACTAGAAAAGTGTGGCCAAATGTGATCTATGGCAACAATATTTGTTTCATGTGACCAAAAACACATCTATTAGCCATACTTTAATAAAAAAACTGTGATATTTAGTAGTCACACTAGAAAAGTGTGGCCAAATGTGACCAACTACCATATTGGTATTTATTTGAATTTATGTGTGGCTAAAAGTGATAAATGGTCACGGTAAAATGTTTTACGTTTGGCTAAAAGTAATATATGGGCACGGTTAAAGTTTTTATGTGTGGCTAAAGGTAATGAATGATCATAATTTCCACTTCTCCCCGCCTACTGAATCAGAAGACTAAAGTCGAAGACATTAATTACATTAAAGTTCTTGCTTATAAATTAAGATCTCCAAATTAAAAACCTAAACTTCTTTCTTAATTAATTTCGCCTTCATTCAATTCATCAAAATTATGGTATGGAGAATACGATCAACTGATACTCCTGCAGCTGAATACAACGTGATGTACGGTGGTGAGTATATATGATCGATATATATACACACATATATATATCTTCTCTTCTTTAAAATTTCAACAATTTGGGTTTTTAAGCTAATGTGTAAACTGTTTTGAAATTTTAGGCGACAATCGGACGTTGTTCTCTTTCAAAATCCATCACATGGGCCGACAGTACAACGGAGGCCGTGTGACCTACCTGGACTACGTCGACATTGACGTATTGACTGTGGACCAGTTTAGGGAAATGCTCTCTACCATTGGGTGTTCGTCAGATGTAAATGACACGTACTCCATTTACTATATGATCACAAAACTGACGCTGGACTGGTTCCATTGTACGATGAAATAGCTAATGGGATATAAGGGCTTTGGCCCTTTACGTGAAGGAGTTTGAAGAAATATCCTTATAACTGGAGATGATGGTTGAGTTCAGCTTATATACTTCGTTTGATTGTCTAGGATGCTACCTGACGCTTGTTGTAAGTGATTATGGTTAACCATGTTCTATGTGCGGAGGCCTGAAGCTTGCTGTAAGTGATGATAGGATATGGTCTAGCAGCCAGCATGCCACATCTGATGAGAATTTGATTTCGGATGCTAGGTCATGATAGGTTGATGAAAACAATATATTTTTTTGGACAATGTATGCATGTTAATATATTTATGTGTATCTATATATATAGTTGCCATTTAAATGGAAATATTTTGGTAAGCTAATTTAGATCTTTTGGTGATATTGTGTGTATTGATCAGTAATCTAAATATTTGGTTGATGTTTGTGGTTTTGGTTGACGTATACGTCTATATCAGCTAACAATTAGTGATAATTGTATTCAATTGTGTATTTGGTTGATGTGTGAATTGCCATATATGTTGAGGTTAGGCAATATGTAGTTTGTCTGCTCCAAGAATAATGAGAAGTTGTTGCAGTTGAATTTAAATTATCTTTTGGATACTTGTTTTTGGTGTTATGATGTTATGTTATTATTATTGTCAATAAACATGTTATGTTACTAATTTTGGAAACAATATGTATTTTGACCCAACTTTGGTTGGGTCTCTTATCCATCTTTGGTTTATGGCCACATGGGTCATGGTTTGGACAAATGGGTCATCAGGATTGTGACAATCCGGACTTTTCCAGTTAACCCCATTAACAAAATCTAGTTAAAATTAACCTAATTAACTTAACTCAAACTTCAGGGACTAATTCTGTCAATAATCCAAACCTAAACTCTAGGGACTAGTTATGTAAAATCCCTAAAGTTGACTATTGACTTTTAGAAAGTCAAAATCCCAGTTCTGTTGACTTTTGAGGTCAAACTAACAAGTTCTAACCTTAATCCTAACTACAGGGACCTTTCCTGCCATTTCCTAAACCCTAATTCATGAAAATTCAAGGATTAAACCTGTAATTTAACTAAAGATGATTTTGTTGACTTTTGAAAGTCAAAATTCGTAACCTTTAATCCAAATTCGAATCTTAAACCTCGAATTCGTTTGATTTTGAAACTGTTATACACAATCATATCATTAACGATTGTCATTAGGACATTTAACAACGGCATTCATCACGAATTAATCCAAATTATGATAATTAAATCGTAACAGCCGATTCAATACTGTCATCAGTCGAATTCGTGTGTTATTCTCCCAAACCGATCCCCTGTGCACACTCAACAGACACTACTGGAGCAATACCAACTGTCAATTTCGCCGGAGACGCAGTCGAAGCCACCAGAAACCAAGCACACCGAAGACGAAACCCACCCTAGTCGATCTCGGTCAATTCACAACTGTTTCTGGTAAATTAACACATACTCACTTTCGTTTGTACCTCCTGATGAAAAGCCCTATGTTAATTAGGACTTATATCATCGAATTCAGGATGAACCCGATTCTAGGGTTCATACATTCAAGGTTTAATCGATTACCAGTCTAGGTGTGATCTCAATTCAATTAACCTACACCTCTAGACTCGGAATCGACTATGCAGTAAAGCCCTATGAAATCCAAGATGTATATCATCAAATTGAAACTGAATCGAACCTAGGGTTCATATACGTCCATGTTTAATCGAATTCCTATCTAAACTTGTTTTAAATGAAATTAAACAACACCAATAGATTCGCAATGCTTCAATAAGTGAAAACCCTATGCGAATCTAATCATATAACAACGATTAAATCATAATCCGTAAACTAGGGTTCGATATAAAAACGTTTTGGGGCTTTTGATCCTGGATACCATATCAATCAAATTAAAACCTGTGAACAGATTCGAAATGTTCATAGGAGTGAAAGCCCTATGGTTTTAATGAATTTTAATATCGGACGAGATCAGATTCAAATTCATGTTCTTATTCTAGGGTTCGACTTTTGAATTAGAGATTAAACTAACTTAAATCGGTTAATTTTGAAATTAAAAACTACCAAGTGTTCGCAAACCTTAGTATCACAAAACCCCTATGCCCTCAGTTTCGATCGAAGTCCAAATCGGGAGTATTGGGACGGGTTTCGATCTTGGGTACATACGGAAGGGGAAACCACTGGGCTTGTATGTTTTAACTATTCCAGTCCGGATATCATCGCGATACCCTATCGGGCGGGACTGGTTAGGACAGTGTGCGTGTGTGGGAGAGACCCGGGTTCGAGTCCGGGCTCCTACATTTGTTTTTAGACATATTTCTAAACATATTTAATTATTAAAAATCAAACCATATATTATTATAATATTATACAAATGTGTTTTAGCCCGAGAAACAACCCGTACGCTCGGGTTTGAATTATTAACCCACTTTTGTTATTATTTCCCACTTTTAAAAATAATATATTTACCATAACTTTGTATAAAATAATATGTTTATATTATTTTCAACCCGTTACTCGTATTATTAATTAATATATATTTTTATTATTTCGTATCGTTTTATAACCTCGTATAACATTTGAAACTAAAGAATAATATAATTAGTTATATTATTTACTCGCATTTATTATGTTCATAAAAATAATATATTTATTATTTTGTACCACGAATGAGTAATTAGAATATTCTCTCGAACCTAAAAATAATATATTAAATTATATTATTTTCCTAATTTTTGTAAATGACAAAACGCTCAAATATATTTATTATTATTGTTGTCATTCGTCGCATAACGTATATATAATTTAATTGCTACCTAAATAATTCTTATTCCCGTGGACACGTTCATCTACTCTCGGTTACTATAGCGTTTCTTTAAGACGTTTCTCATTCCGTGTCGTTGTCACAATTCTCATTTTATCCCTAATTTATGTGTTTATAATTTTAGGGCATCCGTAAGTCGTTTGAGACTTACACACGTGGTTCCAACTTGTCCTTTGTGTGATACTACCTACAACGCAACGCAGGTGAGTTTTCACGGCCCCTTTTACTGTTTTAACTTGGGGGAGAAAACATGATTTAAACAATTTTGGATTTTGTAATTCGTATGATATCAATGTTAAATGCTAAGCGTAACACGCTATCACAGAAAGTCATCATCTTATATCGAACCGTTAATATGGATCTTAGCGAGGTAATATTTAGTCGTACTACTGGGTTTGACAAATCCCACCCGCGTTAGTCGCGCTAACTCGATTAGATATCTAACGGGTGAAATGTTGGCCTACTCACACCGCCAGTGTTGATAGACCTGGCATGAGGCAATAAACAAACCGTCAGCTTCGGTTGCGAGCGCTTGAGCTGAACATGAACATAGGTTAGCTACCTGTAGATACGTACTGAATGAACATAAATCCGATAAACGCTTATTTACATATATTTAAACCTGTGGACTCACCAACCTCGTGTTGACATATTTTCTTACATGTTTTCTCAGGTCGCTAAGATAAGACACATGTGCACGTTAGGGCATGCATGGGATTCAACTACTTTGATTATGACTTATTTATGTTTGTTAGAATTATTCTATTGTACTTGTTTTGGGTGGACATTTTGGATTTTGGTTTTGGGCGCGTGTATTTTGCGCATTTACTTTCTTTACGCTTCTGCAATGATACTCTGATTTAAATGATATTTTCATTTTGAGTCCCATGTAGGGTCGTTCAAAGTAACTAATGTCTGAGATCCTGGTTCGTCACTTCCCAAACGGTAAAACTCCGTTAGTTGAAATTTGGGGGTGTGACAGATTGGTATCAGAGCCATTGGTTATAGAGAACTAGGATTGCATACTAGACTATAGCCTCACACATTAGTTACACGTCATTTGGATGTTGGCACTTATATGTATTGTTACAGGAACATGTCGTCAACCCCACCTTCATCACCTAAGGCACCTATCCTAGCATCCCCGGAGCCCAAAAGGCGCCGGACTGCTTCCAATGACTATTCAGTTGACCAAGGGGAAGCGAGCAACGCACAAGCAATGAATCCTGCTCGAAACTGGAACGCATACCCACAAATGATCCAAAGATGGATCGAAATGGGAAATGTTCCATCACCTTACTTCGGTTCTACTTCCTCATCACCTACCTTGCCAAGCTTGCCATGTACTATGTAACAAGCTTTTGTAGCCTTTGTGTTTTATATGTCTAGAGAGTCAAGCATTGTCAAAGATGCTACCGATGAGATACCGGATATTTTGAAGAGAGAGCCTCAAATAGAGGAGAATAAAGTAGGGATAGAACTTCTAACTGCTGAACTAGCAGTAACTGACCAGGTCCATAACGTTTTGGTGGATCGTGTGGCACACTTGGAGATGAGGGTGGACACCTCGGACAATGACATGGAAGGAGTTCTGGAGAGGGTGGCTGCTCTGGAAGCTCAGCTACATGTAGCAAACCACACTACTGAAGGTCTTCAAGAGAGGGTGACTCACTTGGAAGCCTAACTGCAAGCCGCTCTATTTCCTGAGGAGATTCCACTTTCCGATGGCGAGGAGGAGCCCTTTGAGGAGGAGCCCTTTGAAGAAGAGCCCTTCGAGGAGGAGCCCTTGGAGGAGGAACCAGTGGAGATAGACTATGCACAATCGTATGTTTCTTCCGATGACGAAGATGCTTGATGATCTTCCTATTCTATCATCCTTTTCATGCCTATTTTTGCTTATGTTATTTCTCTTTTCAAACCTAGATGGGTAAGGTTGTTCTCATCCAATAAAAGCATGAGAAGTTTAATGTTTGAGTTAATTATTTTGTAGCCTTACAATTTATTTAATTTTCAAAATATTAAATGTTGTACCTTCTTAATCATACCTGAATAATGTTTAATATGTGATATATTTCTCATTGTTTTTCATTTGTGATTGTGAAGAATCATGTCAGGGAGAGGACGCGGAGGTCGTACCGGTGGTCGGGATACCATTAACATGACGGCAGCAGAGCTAGCGGCACTAATAAACGACAGTGTAGAGGAGCCTCTAGCAGCACAAAATGCTGCAGGTAAATGCTTTAGCTATTGACTAATGATGTCAATCCATCTCTTAAAAAGCCTGCCCTAAACTCTATAATTCCAATCCTATTTTTATTTCTAAATCCAGCAAAACCAGCAAAACCAACAACCCGCCTGCACTTTCAAGGCATTCATGGATTGCAAGCCCCACTCCTTTAGTGGAGCTGAAGGAGCCGTTAGACTACTTCGTTGGTTTGAGAAGGTTGAATCGGTGATTGCCATGTGCAACTGCCCCGTGGCTAATCAGGTGAAGTTTGCCGCCGGAACTTTAGAAGGCCCGGCACTCACATGGTGGAACGCCCAGGTCCAAATGTTGGGTCTGGCCATGGCGAATGGACTCCCTTGGGAGGAATTTAAATCAATGATGAAGGAGGAATACTGTCCTCGCGATGAAATCCAGAAGTTAGAGGGAGAGTTTTGGAACATAAAGATGGAGGGTTCTGAAATTGAACTCTACACCACACGTTCCCATGAACTTGCTACTATGTGCTCGCATATGGTAACTCCTGATTAGAAGAGAATTGAGCTTTACATTGGAGGTCTAGTGCCTCAAATACAAAGCATGGTTACTTCATCCAATCCTGCCACTATCCAACAAACTATCCGACTTGCCTATAAGTTAACCGACCAAGCGGTGACACAAGGGACTCTACCTCCGAGAGGTTCAGTTTCTAAACCCACCGACACTCACAAACGCAAGTTTGATCACCATTCCAACACCCACAACCACTCCAACTCTCACTCCAAAGGACCCCAACCCAACCAACCCCAGTTTAATCAACCGCAGCAGCAGCAACAGCGTAGGTTTGAGCCTACTAAGAACTTCAACCAGTCGACCTCTGCAGGTCAAAACCAGGGTGGATACGCGGGGAAGTCTCCGAAGTGTAACAAGTGCAACTTCCACCACTTTGGGTTTTGCAACCGTTGCCAGAGGTGCGGCAAAATAGATTATGCTGCTAAGGATTGCAGGGGTGAGTTACATGCTAAACAACCTTTTCAATAACCTGGATCCACAAGGGGTTGCTTTGAGTGCGGAAAGGAAGGGCATATTCGAAAGAATTGTCCTCAATTGAAGAAAGGGGGTAATGGAAACCACAACCCTAACCAGAATAACAATGGCAATGGTGGTAAAAATGGCAATGGTGGAGGAAATGGTGCGAAGGGACGAGCCTTTGTACTAGGATCTGGAGAAGCCCGTTACGATCATAATGTGGTCACCGGTAAGTTTCTCTTAAATAATTACTTTGCTTCTGTCCTTTTTGACACTGGTGCTGATATAAGTTTTATATCTTAGAAACTTAGTGATATGATAAAAGGAACTCAAACTCTATTAGGAGCTAAGTATATAATAGAGATAGCTGATGGCCAAATAATTGAAGCAACCCACATTCTTAAGGGATGTAAGCTTGAGCTAGCTAAACATATGTTTGATATCGACCTTATGCCGGTCATACTTGGTAGTTTTGATATAATTGTCGGCATGGATTGGCTATCTAAAAACCAAGCTGAAATTATTTGTCATGAGAAGATTGTTCGTATTCCTCTCCCGAGTGGAGAAACCCTTTCCGTTCAAGGCGAAAAAATTGGTGCAGTCATGGGCATCATATCTTTTATGAAAGCACAAAAATGCCTTCGAAAGGGGCATACGACTATTTTGGCTCTCGTTGCTGAGCAGCCATCAGAAGAGAAGAAGATTGAAGATATTCCCATCGTGCGTGAATTTTTGGAAGTATTTCCCGAGGATCTGCCCGGTCTGCCACCGCACCGTCAAGTTGAATTCCAAATTGATTTAGCACCCGGAGCAGCACCGATTGCTCGGGCACCTTACAGACTGGCACCCAGTTAATTACAAGATATGTCCACTCAATTGCAAGATTTGTTGGATAAAGGTATCATCCGACCTAGTTCATCGCCGTGGGGAGCTCCGGTACTATTTGTCAAGAAGAAGGACGAAACTTTCCGTATGTGTATTGACTACCGGGAGCTGAATAAAGTCACAATAAAAAATCGCTACCCTTTACCTCGTATAGATGATCTCTTTGATCAACTCCAAGGATCGAGTTTCTATTCCAAAATAGATCTTAGGTCCGGCTACAATCAGTTAAGAGTCCGAGAGGAGGATATCTCTAAGACTGCATTCAGAACAAGGTACGGCCATTACGAGTTTATGGTCATGCCTTTCGGGTTAACCAACGCACCTGCGATATTCATGGACCTCATGAACCGTGTGTGTAAGCCTTACCTTGACCAGTTCGTTATCGTTTTCATCGACGACATCCTCATTTATTCCAAGAACATGAGGAACATCTGTAGGATCGTAAGATTACAAGGTGATTCTATTCTAGTTGATATTGGCGGAAACAATAACAACCAACAAAGTAAACAAGTAAACAGCAAGAATACTGATAAAAGCACTATTGTATTAAACTTCTGAGATTACAAGTTTACAAGTAAAACACTATCAAGAAGCACTATGAAAGCACAGCAAGCACCCTTACAATGAAGTGTTTACATAGTATTTATAGTAACTTAGAATCAAGACAGACCCTTGATTCTAAGGATCAGATCTAACACAAGCCGTTGATCTTGTTTATTAATCTAAATTACACGCAAAGGCTAATCTAGATAACTTTGCTGAAACGTCTTCTTAGGCATCATTGTTTGCATGCTTGGAGACGTGCGTTATTGTCCTTTATTGGTTGCACCACTGAGGTTCCTTCTGCTTGGAGTGTGGCAGTTGCTTTTACAGAAAGGTGTCAGAGGCGCTTCACATGGGTAGTCAGCTGCAACGTTTGGTCTTCAGTGAATAAAGCTATCAGCAGCAGAGATGAGTTGAATGCTGCTGATAAGACTATCAGCAGCAACAAGTGTTGGATGCTTCTGATAAGCCTATCAGCAGCAACAAGTGTTGAATGCTACTGATAAACCTATCAGCAGCAACAAGTGTTGAGTGCTGCTGATATGCCTATCAGCAGCAACAAGTGTTGAATGCTGCTGATAAGCCTATCAGCAGCATTTGTACTTAGAATAATTTGGTAGCAATCAGTCTTTGGTTCTACAAACTCCCCCTAGACTGATGCAACCAAAATTCTTCTAATCACTTTGCTGCTGAAGCTTTTGCATGTGGCTGACTATCCTTTCAACCTCATAGCCTCTTGGATCCTTGCTGGGATTGTTCAGTGGAAGTTCAGACAGAGTCTTGATGTCTTTGTGTGGCATTTTGTAGATTGCTTTGCTTGAACATTTCATATGCTGCTTCTTTACATCAATCAGAGTGAACTCATCCAAATCAGCATTGTAGGACCAAGATACAAATGGAAAGTGGGACTTGAGTGGTTTGATATTCATGACCACATCTTTGCTAGGGTTGAAGTAGTGTCTGATTGCTAGCATAACATGTTTCCCACTCACATTTGCAGGCTCATGAGCTTCACCCAGCTCCAAAATTCTTCTTAGGTTTGAATCTGGTAGTTGCAGAACCTCATCAACAGACCTATATGTAGATCTTCTTCTTTCAGTTCTCCCCCTGAAGATCTCAAACCTGTGATCCTGTGGATTGTAGACCCATTCAACTATGTCTCTTGAGTCTTCAGGTTCAGATGGGGATTTGGATTTCTTCAAGGGAGGCTGTTGATGAGAAGGAGCTGGGTGGGATGATTTGGACTTGTTGGGTGGAGGAGTGGAAGGTTTGGGGAGTAGAGTGGAAGGATGATGGACTGATGAAGAGGTAGGTGAGGGAGAAGGCTTGGGTTTCTTTGTCTTTGGTTTTTCTTCTTCTTTGATAAGTACCCTTTTCTTGGAGCCCTTCTTCCCTAGTCTTTCTTCCTCATCCTTTTTAACTTTGAAGTAGAGGGCTTGCAGGTTCATTAAATTCATGGGACCTAGCCTCTTTCCACTATCTCCTCTAGCCTTAAGGAAGTCAATCATGACCTTCCTTTCTTCATAGGTCCTTTTATTAAAGGCAATGGTCTTCTTGGACTGTAGCTTGGCTTTCTCTTCTTCTTCAGCCTTTTTCTTTCTAACCAATTAACCCTGCTGACCCATGAAGGCTCTGTAAATCTCTTTGGTTGAAAGTTTCTCAAGGTAGTCTGCATCCTCACCTTGAGAGACTAGAGCCTTTACCCACTCCTCCCTCATTTCTTTAGCTAGTTCAGAATCGGTTATCCTGAACTTAGCTTCTTCTTTCTTCTTCTTCTCCAACTCTTCTTCTTCTCTATTGAATTGTTCCTGCAGTTGAAGAGCAAGATCTGCATCTTGTTCAATCCGGTCAACTGCAGGAATCTTTCTTTTTAGTTCATCCAGCTGTTTAGCATACAGCTGGATGGTTTGTTCTCTTAGGAGAATGGCTGTTTTTCTTTCTTGAGCCTTTTTCAGGTCAGCCATCTCCTCTTCTTCTCTTTTTCTTCTTTTCTCTTCTGTCTCTCTTTTCTCTTTTTGTAACCTCTCTTCATCTTCATCGGTCATGGTTCCCTTTCCTTTGTTTACATTGGATGCCTCTGCTTCTGCTTCACTAATCACAACAGCAGATGATGATGCTGCTATTGGGATCTCTGCCTCAGCTTCATTGGCAAGTTGAGGGATTGACAAGGGATGATCACTTTCTTCATCAAGTTGATACTCAGGACCTTCTATTTCCCTCAGTTGATCCCTAAGAGAAGATCTTGTGCCAGATGCTGCAGATGTGGCTTCAACTTGTGGAGTATCTGAGTTGGAGTCAGCATCAGAAGTTGACACAGTCTCTTCTTGAGGAATCAGTCCTTCTTTTTCAAGATGGGCTTTGATGATGACCATCATTGCCTGGCTCTCCAGTGAGTTAATATTGCAGATGTTGGCTCTGAGCTGAAAAATCTTGAATAGGAAGTCTGAGGGCAGCTGAAGGATGTTCCTGGTGTTGATGATGAGAGAGGAGCCGTTGATGAGCAGGAGAGTGTGGTCAAGGGACTTAGTGCTCACCCAACCAAGCACGTCCAAGTCCTTGACCAGGAAGGCATACAGGAATCTTCGAAGGCCCAGAACTTCTTCTTCATTGAGAAGACTGCTCCTTGTTATTTCAAGATTGCTAGGAGTCAGTCTCCTTTCTGCGGCCGCCGAGGATTCAGGATAAGCTACCCGATGTGCTGCTTGTAGGAATCTTTGGAACCTGGGTAGATTATCCTCCATCAGGTCATGGAACCTGCCAATGGCAAGTTCTGCTGAGAGATCTGTTGAGGTGTTGATGCAGTTAGTTAAATGCAGATGTAGGACTTGGAGGGCATTGAGAGAGTTCCAGTTCAGCTCTTCTACTCCGCTAAACTCCCATCCAATCTAAAACCGCTCAGATGATCCATCATACCCCCAAGCTAGAATGGAGTCAAATTCTAGCTTCTTTGATGATCTTAATAGTTGGGGGGTTGAGGATTGACCAATGATGGCTGCTGCTTCAGGGATGATGCTGAATGGTGTATTTGGTTGTTCTGTGTCTTCAGTACCATTCAGCATTTCATCGACAGCCCTGACGACCAACTTCCAGTCTTCAGATTTCTCTTCGTCTTCGTTATCTGGGACTGGCAAGTCATGAATTTGGACAAAGGCTGGCTTGAATAGTGAGCTTTGAAGTACAACCTGCTCTTGAATCCAGTCGTCAAGACTGTCTTTATCTTCTTCCATTGAGACCATCTCCCGCTTTTTGGTTGCATCAGTAGACAGGTAGGCATCATTTTGGGTGCCTACTGATACAAGAGAGGGAGTGGCTAAAGTTGGGCATTGATGGGCTTCATGCATAGAGACTTGGTGTCTTAGTTTGGACACTTCAGCCTCTAGCATAGCCACCCTTGCCGTCAATTTCAAGTTATGAAGTTTCAGTCTGTCCTCATCCACAATTGTGGAACCCTTGGACCCAGATGGGGCCGTAGGCCGAGCCTCAGCATCCCCATCACCCGTGGTTTCTTGGCGCCTGGGATTCCTCTCAGTGAGGGGAGTTTCCAAGGAAACATCCTCACCATGAGTTGCCGTGGTTGAGGTCTTAAGGATGTTGTCACTGTCCTCCTGGTCATTTGATGGACCAGCAGTAGTGACAGCCTCTTCCACATCCACTCTTTCATAACTCCTAGAGTGGACCTTCAGGGTAGATGAACTTGGGTTGGGTGTGTTGGAAGCAAGATCAATCAGTACCTCCGAGATAGTGGTAGTTGGAGAAGGTACATCATCTTGATCAGGTTCCTCAACACTTAAGTTCAGAAGTGAAAGGAAGTGCTCAGGGGGCTATTCTACGGATCCCGGAAGTGATCCTAGTCCTAATAGAGAGACTTCCGAAGGAATCTCCCTAACAGTGTGGCTTTCCCTTATGATATTCTCACTAGAATGTTGTGATTCTGAGTGAGGGATGTTGGCTTGGGTTTGGGCCTTGGAGGCAAGAGAAGAAGGAGTTCTCTTACCCCTTTTCCTTGTATACTTGGCTGCAACCGGGGCCCTGTGTTCTGGTTGAGCAATCAAACTATGGGTGAGTAATGTATGTGCCTGTGCATCCTCAGTAGAATGCACAGGGGTTCGATCAAGGGAAACAGTAGTTTGAGTTTGTGGCAGTGAGGTGGAGGGTGTGGGATCAGTATCAGCTGGGTTTGCTGAACTGTCACCCTGGGCACTTTGCGTGTTCAACATTGTAGACAACAATGGAACATCGGCCCCAGAGAACTTTGATGAAACTGTTCTCATGGTTTGAAAAATATTGTTCTTATGTCCCAGAATTGAGTAGATTCTTGCAGTTTTTGAAAGATCTTGGTGCTCGATGTTGAACACTTCCTGCAAGAATCTTGGGTACATGAAGAACTGTGATTTCACCCCTTCTTGAAGGTTGTATCTCAAACCTTCAAGAATGAGGTGGGAAAAATTGAAACCCGCCCCAGTAATCATACCGTGAATTGCCGACGCAAGTCCGGAGCTGAGTTGGTTCCAGCCACTCCTCTTCTGGGATATGCATTGGAGAAGAGTGTGGCAGAGATACTTCCATTTGGGACCCATGAGTGCCTTCTCTATCGTATACTCTGTTTGATTCCCAGTGTACCCTATGGATACAAAGGTCCTCATGTATACGTCTCTTTGGTAAGAGGAGGCGTCCCCTTCATCCTGAAGCTTGAGGTGTTGGCGGAGCTTTGCTTCAGTGATAATTGTCTCCTTGCCATCTACTGTGCCTTTGATTTGGGGAGTGCCATGGGCAGTAGAATACACGGCTGTGCTCCAAAAATCTTCCATGTGGGAAGTATAGATGGTTGGGTTGACTGTTAGGGCATGGTGGATTTTGGACCGACAAAGGAAGTCGATCATATCATCGAAGCCTTCTGATTTCTTGCCCTTTATTAGGCATGCCGTGAGGTTGTGATATGGGGAAAACTTGTCGTTGGGGTTGTTTATGTCTGCACCTGCCATTATAATGGATTTGGAGGGAAGAGAGAAGGGTGTTTGAATGGAGGGATTAATTATGGAGGGCTTTGAATGCTGTGGGGACGGGAGAGAAAGTGATGGGTTTAGGGTTTGAAATTGAATATGAAGAGGTTGTGGGAACGTTTGAAATTGTGATATAACGGCAGACGAAGAAAAAGCAACCTTACTTGTACAGTACAACCTGTTTCACTTTTCATTGTTACAGCTGTAAAGCACTCGAGCAGTCATGGTAAAGACTGAGAGTAGTTTTTACCGCGGTTAAAAGTTAATGTAGACTTGTTTTACCCATCAGCAGCAAACTTGGTTGCTGCTGATGGTGTGCTATCCGCTGCAAACTTGGTTGCTGCGGATAGTGTAGTCTTTCAGCAGCAGATTTGGTAGCTGCTGACTGTTGTATTCATTCCGCAGCAAAAAGGTTGCTGCTGACCGCCTTAAAGCTATCCGCAGGAAACTTGTTCCTGCTGATAACTTAAAGCGATCAGTGGCAAAGGCTTTGCTGCTGAAGAGTAAATCTGTCAGCAGTGAAAAAGTGTTGCTGACTATAACCTTTTATTAAGAACAAAAACATAGACATATTTACAAGGAAAGATAAAAAATTAGAGACATATCTTATTCAAAGTTCATCATGCCAATTGATTCAACTAGATATCGAAATCTTGCTTCATCAAAAGGTTTAGTGAACAAATCAGCATATTGCTCATTTGTGTGAACCTTGGATAGGACAATTCTTCTTTTCTCAGCTTGATCCCTGATAAAGTGATACCTGATGTCGATGTGCTTAGTCTTGGAATGCTGCACTGGATTATTCATGATAGAGATAGCACTCATGTTGTCAATGTGAATTGGAGTCTGCATGAAGGTCATTCCATAGTCAAGCATTTGATTTTGGATCCAGATGACCTGTGCGTAGCAGCTTGAAGCTGCAATGTATTCTGCTTCAGCTGTTGAAGTAGAGACACATGTTTTCTTTTTGCATTGCCATGAGATGAGCCTTCCTCCAAGAAATTGACATCCCCCCGATGTGGACTTTTTGTCCAAGTTACAACCCCCATAGTCACTGTCAGTGTAGGCATAGAGATTGACATTTCCATTCTTTGGATACCATAACCCAAGTTTTGGAGCTCCCTTTAGGTATCTAAGGATCCTTTTGACAGCTTGAAGATGAGACACTTTTGGAGCTGCTTGAAATCTTGCGCAGAGACAAACTGCAAACATGATATCTGGTCTTGAGGCAGTGAGATACATGAGAGAACCTATCATTGCTCTGTACTGATGTTGATCAGTGTCTTGTCCTTCTTTATCCGGAGATAATTGATGGTGCACTTGCATAGGAGTTCTTGCAGCAGAGCAGTCAGCCATTTTGAACCTCTCCAAGATGCTTTTGACATACTTGGATTGGCTTATGAAGATTCCATTTGGTACCTGTTTGACTTGAAGTCCTAAAAAGAAATTTAGTTCACCCATTGAACTCATTTCAAATTTGGAATGCATCAGAACTTCAAAGTCTTTGTAGAGCTTCTTTCTTGTAGATCCAAAGATAATGTCATCAACATAAATCTGGACCAACAAAATTTCTCCCCCTTCATCTTTGATGAAGAGTGTCTGATCAATGGCCCCCCTTCTGAAGTTGTTGCTAAGTAGATATCCAGATAAAGTTTCATACCAGGCTCTTGGGGCTTGGTGTAAGCCATAGAGAGCTTTGTCCAGTTTTAAGACCTTATTTGGATATGCAGGATCCACAAAGCCTGGAGGCTGTTTGACATAGACCACTTCACCAATCTTTCCATACAAGAAGGCACTCTTCACATCCATTTGATAGATCATAAAGTTTTTGGATGCAGCATATGCCATAAAGATTCTGATGGCTTCCAGACGGGCCACAGGAGCAAAGACTTCATCATAGTCAATGCCTTCTTCTTGAGTGTAGCCTTGAGCTACCAGTCTGGCTTTGTTCTTGACCACGATGCCCCTTTCATCTTGCTTGTTTCTGAAGACCCATCTTGTTCCAATGGCTGTTTGACCAGGTGGAAGATCAATAAGCTTCCAAACATCTTGTCTTTTGAATTGCAGCAACTCTTCCTGCATTGCTTCAATCCAGCTGTTGTGCTTGAGAGCTTCGTCAATCTTCTTGGGTTCCACCTGAGATAGAAAAAAAGAGAACAAACAAATGTTGGCTTCATGAGACTTACTTCTTGCCTGGATACGTGTGTGGACTTGGCCAATGATGTTTTCCAGAGGATGCTCTTTGTTTATTCTCTGTGCTGGTATCACATCCAGCCGTATTCCCTCTTCAAGATTACTTTGGTTTAGATCAGGATTGTCTTCAGTTGTGAGGAGAGGAGCTTGGAGGTTTTGATCATTGTGTTCCACATTGTCAGCAGTATTAGCATCGGAGGCCTCTTCAGCATGGATTGAGGAGGCTTCATTGAAGATTTCTTGGTCAGAGAGATTGCTGCTTGTGGTGTTGGAAGTACTGGCTTCACCTGTACCGGCTTCAATAGCTTCTGCCACTGATGGAGGATCAATGGATGGCCTTTTCATCCTGATGTAGGGACTGGGAAAATCCAGTCTGTAGTCAGTAGAAGATGTTGATCTTGAAGAAGAACACTCCATATTTGAGAAAATGAGAGGCTCAAATATCTGGGTGAATGAGTCTATATCAAAGAGCCAGTTAGGACCTTTTCCTTGTTCACAGACAACATGTTCCCTGCATTCCACATTAGCAGATTCTTCCACAATCCGAGTCCTAGAATTGAACACTCGGTAGGCCTTTGATTGAGAGGAGTAGCCCACAAAGTAACCTTCATCAGACTTTGCACCGAATTTAGGAAGAACTCCATGTGTGATGAGGATGGTACATGGACATCCAAAGGGCTTCAGGAAGCCAATGTAGGGAACTCTTTTGAGCCATAGTTCATAGGGTGTTTTCTGGAGAGGCTTAACAATAAGGACTCTATTCTGGACATAACAAGTTGTGCTTACTGCTTCTGCCTAGAAAGTAAGGGGCAACTTTGAGTCAGCCAGCATAGATCT
The DNA here is from genome assembly GCA_023525975.1 of Smallanthus sonchifolius. Lineage (NCBI taxonomy): Eukaryota > Viridiplantae > Streptophyta > Magnoliopsida > Asterales > Asteraceae > Smallanthus > Smallanthus sonchifolius. Next base: position 46,470,516 of record CM042023.1, read on the forward strand.
TGCTGATTCAATCAGAGTCCTATTTCTTCTTTCAGCAACCCCATTTTGTTGAGGGGTTCTTGGAGCACTGTATTGCCTTTCAATGCCCTTGCTCTCATAGAAACTGTTCAAGGTGTGATTTTTGAACTCTGTTCCCTGATCACACCTTATGATCTTTACCTTCAGATTGCTTTGATTCTCTACCCTAAGAATATAGGATTTGAGAATCTCAGCAGTTTCATCTTTTGTTCTTAGGAAGAATACCCATGAGAATCTGGAGAAGTCATCAGTTATCACCAGACAGTAGGACTTTTTGCCCATTGACATGACATTCGTAGGACCAAAGAGATCCATATGCAGTAGCTGGAGAGGGGTGTCATTTGTGTTCAATGTCTTGGGTTTGTGGGAACTTTTGTGTTGTTTTCCCTTCAAGCAGGCAATGCAGTGATCATCTAGCTGGAATTCTTTGTCAGGAAGCCCTCTGACAAGATTATCCTTCACTAATTTATTGATTGTTTTGATGTTAACATGGCTTAACCTCCTGTGCCAAAGAGCGGATTCATCAACTGATGCCTTTGACAGAAAACATGAAACACTACCGGATGGAGTGGCTTCATTCATGTTAAGCACATATAAGTTGTCCTTTCTACAAGCAGTTAGGAGAATCTTCTCTGGAGGGGGTTTAGATAGACCAGGAGCTAACACAAAACATTCTTTGTCAGTGAAGAGCATCCAATGCTTTTGATCACATACTTGGGAAACACTCATGAGATTGAAGTCAAGTTCTTTAACATAGTTGACTCTTTCAATACTCATCCTTTCATTGGACACAGTTCCTTGTCCAGTGATAGATCCACCCTTTGAGTCACTCCCAAAGGCAACATATCCTCCATTGAAATGTCTGAAGTTAGAGAGGATGGACCTGTTGCCTGTCATGTGCCTGGAACAGCCGCTATCTACCACCCAAGTATTGTGTTTGTTGCCTGGCTGTCCCTGCACATGGAAGATGTCTAATTAGTGGGAGGATCATTGTAGCATGCAGCATTGTAGAAGATCGTTGCTAATTTCCCATTGTCATCATGCTTGCAGTCAATAGAACCAATAGTTATGCTTAGAGATTGTTTGGCCTTCCATTGCTGTGGTGGTGGTTTTCTAGCTTTCTTTGCAGTGTCGGCAGAAGATGTTGTTGCTGACAATTTTGGCTTATCCGCAGCTGATTTTGCTGCTGAGGGCTTTGCTGGAGCAGTAGCAGTTTTTGCTTTGTCAGCAGCGGATACTTTTGCTGCTGATGCCGTTGTTTTTTATTTTGCTTTGTCAGCAGCAGCGACTTTTGCTGCTGGAGGCTTTGCCTTTTATTTCCTGGACTTTACTCTGTCAGCAGCGATTTTGTTTACTGCTGATGGGTTGAACACAGATGAACAATTTGCAACTTGGTTAAAAGGGTTGAACTTGCATGTTGCAGCAAAGTGGTTTGATTCCCCACATATGATGCAAGTTTGTTGAGGTTTCTGCATCTTCACTCTTTGAGGGGATAGAGATTCTCTGAACTTTGTTGCCTTTGTATCATAGCTTCTTACCTGTTTGTTTCTGTTTGTTTTCTCAAAGGCATGCTGCTTTGAGTTTCTGAGGTGTTCACGGTAGTGAAAGCAGGTGCTGGCAGTGTGATTGTATTTGCCACACACAAAGCATGATACTGCTATCTTGTCCCTGTGAGAGTCCACATAGTTCTTATTTTGAAGCAAATCTTTGAAGTTCCAAGGATGAGCTTTGTTATGTTCAAAGGTGGCTTCTTCTAGTGTCCTTTGAACATATGGACCTTTTTCTTCAGGTGTATGAGAAACATCAAACGCCTTTGACTTTGACTAAGATTTGGGGTTGGTGAAACCTGATGTCTCTCCCTTTTCAATGATTAGCTTTCTTTCACCTGGAGGATAGCTAATCTTGATTTGTTTGAATGGAATGGGAGCTGGAATGGTTGAGGTAACAACAGGACAACCGGCTTCAGAGAGAGGAGCAGATGGGACTGCACTGGTTTCACAGTGGTCTGAGCAGGTTGACTCAGATTCTGAAGAGGTGGAGCAGTCTTCCACAAAACATGCATCCATTGAAGGATCAATGTTTCGATTTGCCATGTCAAGGTTTGCAGTATTGAAGCTTGGTTGGTGAATGGCAACATAATCAGCAGGAGGAGGAACTGCCTGGTACTCGTCACTATGATATCCAAGTCCAATTTTTACCCTTTCATGGACTTGAATATCTAACAATCTTTGTAACTTTTTAGATGAAAATTCATATTTTTCAACATGGACTTTCTGTTCAGCTAGTTCAGCTCTGGTAGCTTTAAGTTTTACTAATAGATCATCAATCTGAGTTTCTAGATTGGTTTGTTCATGTTTTAATGAAGAAATCTCTTTCTTAAGGCAGTTAATTTTTTCTTTGTAAGTATCTTCGACCTTTTTGAATTCAGACTTCATTTGATGAAACTCTTCATTTTGATCTATCAGATTTTGGTTATGCTTTCTATAACCTAAAACTTTGTCAATGCAAGCTTGAGAGCAAAGATGTTCAAATACCTGAGGTGGTATCTCTGTATTGTCTGCCATAAGTGCTTGGTTGGAGGCAGGAACATCTTCATATTGAAAACTCCAGTCAAAGTCTGAAGTTTCAACATTTACACAGGCTGCAGTTTGTGATGGAGGAGTTCCTTGCTGCTGCTGCTGCCTGGGCTGACCTTGGTAAGCTTGTCTTTGATGGCTAGCACCCTGATTGGATTTAGGTGCCTTGCACTCCCTAGCAAAGTGACCCATTTGGTTACAGTTGTAACATCGGATCTTGCTTTTATCAAGCCCAACTCTGGTGTTTGAGTTGTTGCTTGGAACTGATCTCCTGGTTCTAGAATAAAACCTTTTTGCTCTGAGGGAGAGCATGCCATATGAGTGCTGAATATCCATTTCTTCAAGATCATCTGGATGAAAGCATTCCAGATCCTCCTTTATGAAGTACACGCTGCTTGAGTTGTCAGAGACAAAAGCAGTAGAGGTTGACTGTTGAGGAGGTGCCTCAAGAAGAAATGGTGATGAGTTGGATTGTGAAGCAGTTGGTGTTTGAGGATGAGTAACAATGGGAGGATAGTAGTTACTTGCACTAGGACCAGAATGATTAGAGTGAAGCGCTGAGGTGATGGTGGAGGAAGTGGTAGCTGATTGATAATTGGAGCTCCTTTCTTTAGCTTGAATCATTTCTAATTCATAGGTTTTGAGCATGCCAAAGAGCTCAGTCATCTGAAGAGTCTTCAGATTCTCTGTTCTTCTGATGGACACTGTATATAATGTCCAACAACTAGGAAGAGATCTTATGAACTTCTTGAGAATGTCTTCATTCTCCAGATTTACCTTGGAGCACTGCAGTTCTCCAACCAGGTACGTGTACCTGTTATATAAAACTGTTAGTGACTCACCTTCTTTCCAGACGAAGTTTTCATACTGTTGCTTGAGAATGTCACGTCTGTTCTCCTTGACCTCCTCAGATCCAGCAAACATCTTTTCCAGGGCTCCCCATAATTCCTTTGCAGTTTTGTGAGCCTTGAAATTGTGAAAAACTTCATTTGGAAGGCACATTTGGATAGCTCCTAATGCCTTGAAGTCCACCTTCATTTTCTTGATGTCTTCTTCAGAATACTTGGATGGTTCCTTAGGAACTAGTGGTCCTCCGGAGTCAGCAGAGGCCACCATGGGAACATAAGGTCCATCCCTTATGGATTTCCACATTCCGTATTCATGGTAGCAGAAGAATCTTTCCATACGGTTCTTCCACATATCATAGTCCTCCCCAGACACCAACCTCGGTGGTCGGTTGATGCTGCCGATGTCTTCAGATCCGTGACTTTGTGCCATTTTTGTTTTGTGTGACTTGATCAAGAATAGAGTTTAGAATAGAATGAGAAAGTGATTAAACAAATGTTAGTTTGTTTAATCTTGAGCCAAAGCTCTGATACCACTTGTAGGATCGTAAGATTACAAGGTGATTCTATTCTAGTTGATATTGGCGGAAACAATAACAACCAACAAAGTAAACAAGTAAACAGCAAGAATACTGATAAAAGCACTGTTGTATTAAACTTCTGAGATTACAAGTTTACAAGTAAAACACTATCAAGAAGCACTATGAAAGCTGCAAGCACCCTTACAATGAAGTGTTTACACAGTATTTATAGTAACTTAGAATCAAGACAGACCCTTGATTCTAAGGATCAGATCTAACACAAGCCGTTGATCTTGTTTATTAATCTAAATTACACGCAAAGGCTAATCTAGATAACTTTGCTGAAACGTCTTCTTAGGCATCATTGTTTGCATGCTTGGAGACGCGCGTTATTGTCCTTTATTGGTTGCACCACTGAGGTTCCTTCTGCTTGGAGTGTGGCAGTTGCTTTTGCAGAAAGGTGTCAGAGGCGCTTCACATGGGTAGTCAGCTACAACGTTTGGTCTTCAGTGAATAAAGCTATCAGCAGCAGAGATGAGTTGAATGCTGTTGATAAGACTATTAGCAGCAACAAGTGTTGGATGCTTCTGATAAGCCTATCAGCAGCAACAAGTGTTAAATGCTGCTGATAATCCTATCAGCAGCAACAAGTGTTGAGTGCTGCTGATATGCCTATCAGCAGCAACAAGTGTTGAATGCTGCTGATAAGCCTATCAGCAGCATTTGTACTTAGAATAATTTGGTAGCAATCAGTCTTTGGTTCTACTTTATCTAAGCCTAATTTTGGAATTACTTAAGCGAGAGCAACTGTATGCTAAGTTTTCCAAGTGTGAATTCTGGATCCGGGAAGTTCAGTTTCTAGGACATGTGGTTAACGAGAAAGGAATACATGTCGACCCATCAAAGATAGAAGCCATCAAGAATTGGGCAGCACCGACGACTCCGACTGAGATGCGAAAATTTCTGGGATTGGCTGGATATTACCGTCAATTCATCTAAGGATTTTCAAAAATTGCTCAGCCCACTGCTTTAACTCAAAAGGGTAAAGCCTATAATTGGGGCGATAACCAAGAGTCAGCATTCTAACATCTTAAATAGAAACTCTGCAGTGCACCTATTCTAGCCCTCCCGGAAGGAACCGATGATTTTGTAGTGTATTGTGATGCATCTATTCAAGGTCTGGGCTGCGTCTTAATGCAACGAGAGAAGGTGATCGCATACGCTTCACGTCAACTAAAGATTCATGAGAAAAACTACACCACGCATGATCTGGAGTTGGGAGCTGTAGTTTTCGCACTTAAGATATGGAGACATTACTTGTACCGTACCAAATGCACCATCTACACCGATCACAAGAGTCTTCAGCACGTCTTCGAATAGAAAGAGTTGAACATGCGATAACGTCGTTGGGTCGAACTCTTAAACGATTATGACTGTGCGATCCGGTACCACCCGGGTAAAGCTAATGTTGTAGCTGATGCTTTAAGTCGAAAAGAAACAAAACCCAAACGAGTTCGAGCATTACAGCTTACTATTCACCCCGGATTACCTGACAAAATCCGTAGTGCTCAACTCAAAGCCCTAAAAGAAGAAAACCTACCGCTGGAAAGTACACGCGGTATGGAAGCACAACTTGAAGTCAAATCTGACGGTATTCGTTACCTTGCCGAGCGAATATGGGTTCCAGTATTTGGAAACCTAAGGGAGCTAGTTATGGACGAGGCTCATAAATCTCGTTACTCGATACATCCAGGTTCCGACAAAATGTACCATGACCTAAAGGTACTATATTGGTGGCCAAAGATGAAGGCCGATATAGCCACCTATGTTAGTAAGTGTCTGACTTACGCGAAGGTCAAAGTTGAATATCAAAAACCATCCGGTCTTCTGCAACAACCAGAAATTCCCATGTGGAAATGGGAACAAATATCCATGGACTTCATCACCAAGTTACCACGAACCCCTACCGGATGTGATACCATTTGGGTGATTGTTGATCGATTAACAAAGTCCGCTCACTTCTTAGCAATCAAAGAGACCGACAAAATGGATAAGCTTACTCGTACTTACTTGAAAGAAATAGTCTCTCGGCACGGGGTGCCAATCTCTATTATTTCGAATCGTGATGCACGATTCACTTCTCGTTTCTGACAGTCATGACATAAAGCCTTAGGCACGCGTCTAGATATGAGCACAGCATACCATCCTCAAACTGATGGCCAAACAGAACATACTATTCAAACGCTGGAGGACATGCTACGAGCTTGTGTGATTGATTTCGGTAACACTTGGGAGTCTCACCTACCGTTGGTGGAGTTCTCCTACAACAACAGCTATCACACTAGCATCAAGGCAGCTCCATTTGAAGCACTTTATGGATGGAAATGCCGTTCTCCTATTTGTTGGACCGAGGTTGGGGATAGCCAACTCACAGGTCCTGAACTTGTATTTGAAACTTCCAAAAAGATCGTTCAAATTAGAAACCGTATGGCGGCAGCTCGTGATCGTCAAAAGAGCTATGCCGACAAGCGTCGTAAACCTTTAGAGTTTCAAATAGGTGACATGGTCTTACTCAAAGTCTCACCCAGGAAAGGTGTCATTCGTTTCGGGAAACGAGGCAAACTGAATCCTCGTTATGTTGGACCATTCAAGATAATGAATAGAATCGGACTAGTAGCGCATCAACTGGACATACCTGAAGGACTTAGTGGTGTGCACAATGTCTTTCATGTCTCAAATTTAAAGAAATGCCTAGCAGACAAATCACTCACAGTTCCTCTTGAGGAACTACACATTGATGAACAGTTATGGTTCATCGAAGAAACGGTGGAAATTATGGATAGGGAAGTCAAAACGTTAAAGCACAGTAAGATCACTATTGTCAGAGTTCGTTGGAACTCGAAACGCGGACCGGAATTCATATGGGAGCGCGAGAATCAGATGATGCGCAAATATCCTAATCTGTTCAAGCACTCCGCATCAAATTCTCAAGGTACTATTTAATTTTTGAGACGAAAATTCTTCCAACTATGGGATGATGTGATATCCCGGGATTTTTTTTATTTATTTATTTTATTTTCGGGACGAAAATTATTTCAACTAGGGGATGATGTGACAATCCAGACTTTTCCAGTTAACCCCGTTAACAAAATCCAGTTAAATTAACCTAATTAACTTAACTCAAACTTCAGAGACTAATTCTGTCAATAATCCAAACCTAAACTCTAGGGACTAGTTATGTAATATCCCTAAAGTTGACTATTGACTTTTAAAAAGTCAAAATCCCAGTTCTGTTGACTTTTGAGGTCAAACTAACAAGTTCTAACCTTAATCCTAACTACAGGGACCTTTCCTGCCATTTCCTAAACCCTAATTCATGAAAATTCAAGGATTAAACCTGTAATTTAACTAAAGATGATTTTGTTGACTTTTGAAAGTAAAAATTCGTAACCTTTAATCCAAATTCGAATCTTAAACCTCGAATTCGTTTGATTTTGAAACCGTTATACACAATCATATCATTAACGATTGTCATTAGGACATTTAACAACGGCATTCATCACGAATTAATCCAAATTATGATAATTAAATCGTAACTGCCGATTCAATACTGTCATCAATCGAATTCGTCGAATTCGTTTGTTATTGTCCCAAACCGATCCCCTGCGCACACTCAACAGACACTACAGGAGCAATACCAACTGTCAATTTCGCCGGAGACGCAGTCGAAGCCACCAGAAACCAAGCACACCGAAGACGAAACCCACCCTAGTCGATCTCGGTCAATTCACAACTGTTTCTGGTAAATTAACACATCCTCACTTTCGTTTGTACCTCCTGATGAAAAGCCCTATGTTAATTAGGACTTATATCATCGAATTCAGGATGAACCCAATTCTAGGGTTCATACATTCAAGGTTTAATCGATTACCAGTCTAGGTGTGATCTCAATTCAATTAACCTACACCTCTAGACTCGGAATCGACTATGAAGTAAAAGCCCTATGAAATCCAAGATGTATGTCATCAAATTGAAACTAAATCGAACCTAGGGTTCATATACGTCCCTGTTTAATCGAATTCCTATCTAAACTTGTTTTAAATGAAATTATACAACCCCAATAGATTCGCAATGCTTCAATCAGTGAAAACCCTATGCGAATCTAATCATATAACATCGATTAAATCATAATCCGTAAACTAGGGTTCGATATAAAAACGTTTTGGGGCTTTTGATCGTGGATACCATCTCAATCAAATTAAAACCTGTGAACAGATTCGAAATGTTCATAGGAGTGAAAGCCCTATGATTTTAATGAATTTTAATATCGGACTGGATCAGATTCAAATTCATGTTCTTATTCTAGGGTTCGACTTTTGAATCAGAGATTAAATCAACTTAAACCGGTTAATTTTGAAATTAAAAACTACCAAGTGTTCGCAAACCTTAGTATAACAAAACCCCTATGCCCTCAGTTTCGATCGAAGTCTAAATCGGGAGTATTGGGACGGGTTTCGATCTTGGGTACATACGGAAGGGGAAACCACTGGGATTGTATGTTTTAACTATTCCAGTCCGGATATCATTGCGATACCCTAGCGGGCGGGACTGGTTAGGACAGTGTGCGTGTGTGGGAGAGACCCGGGTTCGAGTCCGGGCTCCCACATTTATTTTTAGACATTTTTCTAAACATATTTAATTATTAAAAATCAAACCACATATTATTATAATATTATACAAATGTGTTTTAGCCCGGGAAACAACCCGTAGGCTCGGGTTTGAATTATTAACCCACTTTTGTTATTATTTCCCACTTTTAAAAATAATATATTTACCATAACTTTGTATAAAATAATATGTTTATATTATTTTCAACCCGTGACTCGTATTATTAAATAATATATATTTATATTATTTCGTATCGTTTTATAACCTCGTATAACATTTGAAACTAAATAATAATATAATTAGTTATATTATTTACTCGCATTTATTACGTTCATAAAAATAATATATTTATTATTTTGTACCACGAATGAGTAATTAGAATATTCTCTCGAACCTAAAAATAATATATTAAATTATATTATTTTTATAATTTTTGTAAATGACAAAAACGCTCGAATATATTTATTATTATTGTTGTCATTCGTCGCGCAACGTATATATAATTTAATTACTAATTAAAGAATTCATATTCCCGTGGACACGTTCGTCTACTCTCGGTTACTAGAGCGTTTCTTTAGGACGTTTCTCATTCCGTGTCGTTGTCACAATTCCCATTTTATCCCTAATTTATGTGTTTATAATTTTAGGGCATCCGTAAGTCGTTTGAGACTTACACACGTGGTTCCAACTTGTCCTTTGTGTGATACTACCTACAACGCAACGCAGGTGAGTTTTCACGGCCCCTTTTACTGTTTTAACTTGGGGGAGAAAACATGATTTAAACAATTTTGGATTTTGTAATTCGAATGATATCAATGTTAAATGCTAAGCGTAACACTCTATCACAGAAAGTCCTCATCTTATATCGAACTGTTAATATGGATCTTAGTGAGGTAATATTTAGTAGTACTACTGGGTTTGACAAATCCCATCCGCGTTAGTCGCGCTAACTCGATTAGATATCGAACGGGTGAAATGTTAGCCTACTCACACCGCCAGTGTTGATAGACCTGGCAGGAGGCAATACACAAACCGTCAGCTTCGGTTGCGAGCGCTTGAGCTGAACATGAACATAGGTTAGCTACCTATAGATACGTATTGAATGAACATAAATCCGGTAAACGCTTATTTACATATATTGAAACCTGTGGACTTACCAACCTCGTGTTGACATATTTTATTACATGTTTTCTCAAGTCGCTAAGATAAGACACAGGTGCACGTTTGGGCATGCATGGGATTCAACTACTTTGATTATGACTTATTTATGTTTGTTTGAATTATTCTATTGTACTTGTTTTGGTTGGACGTTTTGGACTTTTTAGACTTTTGGACTTTGGTTTTGGGCGCGTGTATTTTGCGCATTTACTTTCTTTACGCTTCCGCATTGATACTCTGATTTAAATGATATTTTCATTTTGAGTCCCATGTAGAGTCGTTCAAAGTAACTAATGTCCGAGATCCTGGTTCGTCACTTCTCAAACGGTAAAACTCCGTTAGTTGAAATTTGGGGGTGTGACAAGGATGATTAGTTATGGTCAAATGGTTCAGATTGTAGGTTTAATGGCTCTAGGTGTAAACTAGTCATTTATGTAGATTAAATGGGTCAGGTTATAGGTTTAATGCATGGTGTGTACGTTTAATGGTCGTCAGGTTATCTATGCATGGTCAAGCAAGGGTAAAATGGTCATCTGATTTTAAAATGGACAGCTGAGACTTTAATGTCTACATAAATGAGTCCTTATATGTTGTTTGAATTCAACGGTGAAAGAGTTGAGGTCATTGTTTAGCTATATTTGGCCAAACAAGGATACTATATATGTGAATATTGGTTATGGCATTGAGTTTGGAAAGGATTTTATGAAGGCCTGAGACACACAGATGGCTTTATTAGTCAACACAGATGGGTTGAGTGATTAAGCCATCTGTGTCGGTCTTAGGCTTTGATAAAACCCTTTCCAAAACTCAATGCCAGGCATTTTGTGCAGGTTTAATGCTATACAGGTTTGCTCAAATAAGGATACTATATATACCATTTGAATCCCATGGTCAAAGAGATTGTCATCTAACAAACAAATGGATCAAAAGCTACCCTCTTCAAAGTCTGACTAAGTTGATAATGTTTTGCAGGAAAAACATGTTCAAAAAGAGGTTATGTAAGAAACAAAACTAGTTGTTGAAAAGGATGATGAACAAGCAGCAGAAGCCGAGTACCATGATCCATACGAAGACTATGATCCTAATATATTGAAAAAGTCTTGGATTTACGACAGTCCAGAAAAGGAGGTTGACTACGGCTACTATAATCCTTACGAAGGCGAGCATGATTCAGACTCAGACTGGTCAAACGATGACTGTCACTGGAAATAGTTTTGGTTATTTGGTTTCAACATTAGACTTCATGTATGAACTTAACAGACCTGCATTAGTTGCCATATAGGTCTACACTTTTTTTGAAATCCGAGTGTGTGTTTGTGTGTGTTTTGTGTTTTTCCAAATTGGTTAAATAGTAAATTCAATATGCAGCGCATGTAATAAGATCAATTATTTACAAAACAAACAAGATGATAAAGGATGTTGTCATCATAGATTTCATTACTTAGAATTAAAAAGAACAAAGTGGCGACCGGTGACGTCATATGTGAACATTATATTTATACATTAGTGACGTCTAAGTAGGCTAACAAACTACTGGTTTTGGGAGAACTGCTGGTGAACAACCTCACCAGCAGTTTCCCTCACCATGTCTTCTGGGCAGCTCTTTCTTTAATCTTCAACCTCAGTTCTTGTAACCAGTAGTTCTAGCTAGATGTTCTATAAAAATAGCAGTTCTTGTACATATTCTTCACTACATAAAAATACAAAGAAAATGACCAATGTAATGACAGCGTTCAATCAGCATTACGTAAAACTATACCCTTATAGTCGGTTCTAAAGTAATTATTACGGGACTCATTACCTAGGTCAAGTGGATTTACAGGTGGCAATATATTATAATTGTGAGGAAAAGTTAGAGTACTAAATTCTTCATCGACAACGTCATACGAATCTATATAATTTCTGGGAGGAGTCATTAGGACAATATGCATTTTTTTATCCAGCCGGTCTTTAACATAAAACACTTGTCGTGCTTGTGAGGCCAATATGTATGGATAATCATTATGGCCTAATCTGTTAAGTTCGACCAACGTGTAACCAAGACTATCATGTTTGACCCCATTTCTACTCTCAACCCAGTCGCACATGAAAACGTAATTTTTTTAATATGATAATCTAGGACCCATATCTCTTTTAAAACCCCATAATAAAAGTTTTGTCCATAGGTTACTAATTCTTTAGAAATGTGCATGTCAGTTGCCTCTACACCAACCCCACTGTTTTGGTAAACTCTACCTTCACGAGTTTTTGTATGAAATGTATAGCCATTGATGTCATATGCCTCGTCTTTCAATACGTTGATGTGTGCTCAATGTGAAATCCACTTTACTGTTTCTGATACACTTTCTACGGAGACTACTAACTCTTTTTCGACCCGAATTTCATTATAAGGATGAGATTCACCTAGCTTGTACAAACTACAACAGAGAAAAAACAAAGATTATGATGAAAATTAATTTACCTTGTCGCGTAACTAGTTACTAATACTTACTCGATGTACGGCAGAACTTCAGGCGTATTTTGCAATACATAGAAATATGATTTGAAGAAGAGTGCGGGAGAAACTTGATCCAGTTTACCGACTGACAAAGGATTTTCCTCCCCAATATCATTATCATTATACTTATAATCAGGAATACCAATAGTCTTAATGCTTTTTTGGTATTCGCTAAAAAACTCAATTGTTTTTTCTGCAATATTCTCCTCAGCAATGCATCCTTCTGGATAAGTTTTGTTTCGCACATGCCCTTTTATAACCTTCATACACCTTTCAAAGGGATACATTCATCCAGAGCATATTGGCCCACACAATTTTATCTCCCTAACAAGGTGCACGGATAAATGAACCATAACATCAAAAAATGATGGAGGAAAGTATTTCTCGAGCAGGCATAGTGTTACACACTACTCTTCCTACACCTTAACAAGTTCTTCTACCTTGATTTCTTTGATACATATTGACTTGAAAAAAAAAAACGAAGCCTGATTATAGCTTATCTTGTGGGTTCTGGCATGATAGATTGTATTGCAATGGGCAAAAACTATTGCATAAGCATATGATAATCATGTGATTTATGTCCCACGAGCTTCCTATCTGTCACACCCGTAACACAGGACAGTTATCTAACTAGAGTAGTACCTCCAACAGAGATGTTCCCAGGAAAGAACGACGGGTCTAGGAGAGATTTATACACCGCTCTTTCCTTGGACAGAACATTCCGTTTGTCAGATAACTACATATCGGTCAGAAGGTTGCCTTCTAGTTACTTTGGCGTTGATACAAAAAACACATAGCGGAAACTTAAAGTCATCAACTTTTATTTAAACATCAAAATATTGTTTACATCATGTTTTCATAAAAGTTACGTCATCTATTCCTAACAAGGAACATATCATTCGGGACTTATAGTTCTAGGCATGCCCATCGTGTGGATCGTTCATCAGTTCATTCTAGTCCTGGAAATGCCTCATCTATTGTCTACATGTGATGCGTTCAAAAACATTTGATAAAACATGGGCCAGCATAAATCTGGTGAATTCATAAACTAAATTAGTTTATTAAAATGACCCGCCAAAGTATCTTGAACACAGTTCTGGGGTTCCAACCCCGCTCATAGATAATTATGAGTAATCATTCAGTATATATAACCAAAGACCATTCCACGGGTCCGGTCCAACATGTCGTTCCATGGGTAAGTGAAATATAATAAGCACTTAGAATACGTTATATATAAACAATTGGTGTAATCGTTTCAAGATACTCAAAATGTTTTCATAAATCAATCATGCCAGACAAGGTCATGATTGGGTTCATACATCACAGTTTAAAAACTCACCTCAGTAGTATTTCTTCTTATTGAATCAGTAATACGGCAAACACCTCGGACAACGCTCCTAGATATGCAATTACATTACTTAAGTACATAATCCTAGTTTAATGGTGAATAATCAAAGCTCAACATTAGGTCAGAACTTTACCTCAGCACTATCTATGGCAATTTGGAGTTGAAAAGCTAGAAACCGGACTTTCGTACGCGAACCGGGGCTCGGGATCGGAATTCCAGAGAGTTTGTGTGTATAAATGATAATGTAGGTGTGTGGCAAATGGTTGAGTTTGTCCATCAATTTATAGGGAAAAGTTTGAGTCCGTGACGGACGGTTACTAGGCGTGACGGTCCGCCACGCCTTGACTTGGCGGCTACGCACTTCCGGACCATGTAACGGACCGTTATGGATCCGTGACTATCCGTCATGAGGCTGAGTCACCGTACACGTGTTAGAAACCCTAAACTGCTTATGGGTTATGCGGCACATACCGTCATGATGTGTAACGGACCGTTATCAAACGGTGATGATCCACTACAGGCGAATTTTGAAAAATTTTCATTTTTGGTCCTTGTTCTTCTCATCTTGTTACTTTAGGTCCTTGGGTTTTAACTTATTTTCAATCATGGCCCCCTCAACTTGCTTAGGAATTTTCGGGGTGTTACATCCTTACGACTCACCAAACTAGAAAAGTTAGAACAATACCCTTGTGGAACCCTTAAGTTGTATAATGTTTCACAAAACATGTCTTGTTCTTCTTTCGTTAATGTGTAGCATGCTGTAGGAAGTATTGTGTTGTTTCCTTCTTTTTTAGCCTGCAACTCTTGTTTAACCTAAAATGCACCAGGTCCAACCGAGCAGGAAACCCATCTTTCGTCTTTCCTGGAACGTTTAGCAACGTTCCGAAAATACTCTCAGCCACATTCTTTTCAATATGCATGAAATCAATTCAATGTTGGACACAATTATATCACCAATACCTAAGATGTCGAAACCATATGTTGAATTTTCTCCAATAGGTCGGTTCTTGGTGTCCGGAATTTGATGTTTACTTTTTCTCTTATTTGTATTCCCCCCGTCGAAGTTTGCAGAATTTTTTATTCTTTCAATCCCTTTCCCCACATATTCTTAACGTATATAATCTTGTTGAATATTTCTTCCCCTGTCATAGGCTTTGTAGCAGTTATCAACTCTTTTTTTCCATTAAACGCCTTTGTTTGCTTTCTGAAACGGTGGTTATGTGGTAGATAACTCCTGTGACCAGCATAACTCTTCTTGGCAGAGTAAGGAAGTCTAACACAGTGAGTTTCTTTCCGACACACTACACAACCATTGAATCCACTGTAAGGGCAACCACATAGTGTACCAAGAGCAGGGTAGTCATTAATCGTCCATGAAAGTACTGCGCGTAGTCTGAACTTTTCTTGTGCATAGGCGTCATATGTTTCAACTCCTTCTTCAAATAAGAGTTCTAGATCGTCAATCAAAGGATCCAAAAACACATCAATATCGTTTCCAGGCGCTCCCGATATTAATAACAAAAGCATGATGAACTTTCTTTTCATACACAACCAAGGTGGAAGGTTGTAAATGATAGTTAAAACTGGCCAGACACTGTGATTTCTATTGCCTCTACTTATGTCCACCCCATCAGTGGAAATGCCAAGTCAAAGATTTCATTGATCGTTAGAAATTTTGGGAAATTTGTCATCTATGGCTTTCCATGCAGGTGAATCCGATGGGTGGCGTAAAACATCGGGTTTATTGGAACTATTGGCGTGCCATCTTAATTCTTCTGCTATGCTCTTCGCTTGAAAAAGTCTTTTAAATCATGGAATAATGGGAAAGCACCATAATACCTTTGCATGAATTTTTTCATACATTATTTTAGTCTTCTTATCCACCTTCAACCTTAACTTCCCACATGTTGGACATACTGTCAAGTCCTTGTACTCCTTCCTGTAAAGAATGTAGTCGTTGATACATGCATGTATCTTTGTGTATCGTGAACCCATTGCCTTCATTATCTTTTTGGCCTCATATGTATTGTTCACCATTTCGTTACCTTCATGTAGCATCTTTTTCAACAAAACTATAAGTTCAATAAAGAACTTATCGGATACTCCATGCTTACTCTTCAAGTTGAGTAGTTGAACTAGTGCAGAAAACTTTGTGAAGTTAGGACATCCTTCATACAGGGGCTTCTCAGCGTCTGCAAGTAGTTCTTGAAACTTTTCATGGTCATCTATGAAATTGTCTTCTGTAGCTTTTACCATTTCTGCTTTCTCATTGGCATCTGTTGGAATTTTGGTGTCAACAAAGTCCGTATGATTAATCACAATTTTTTTTGGCTCGTCTTTTTCTCCATATTTAATCCACCTTGTATAATTTGGATCGATTCCCTTCATGAACAAGTGAAGCTCTACATCGTCCACAGGAAGAGAGTAGTGGTTTAAACAATTCACACATGGACATGGATTTTTTGTTCTTTGTTTATTACATTTTAGTGGGTCCATCTTCAAATTACAAAAATTGCATAATCTACAAATGCCTCAACTCCAGCCGAATACGGTTTTTTGGTTTCATCAGTTAACATCCAAAACTTATCCATCAATTCCAAGAACTGCATGAGATTAATACTATTTAATCACAATATTATGAGATTAACATCAAGGGGCCATTTAATATATATACCAACATCAATTAGAAAACCCAAAGTCAAAAACCGATTAACATAACTCATGATTAACATCAATTTAAAGAAGACTAATGACATTAATACCAACATCATGAAGGTTAACTAGTTCAAACCAACTGCTTATTGTATTAAGACAAATTAATCACATATATTATGACTAATCACATATTAAGACTAGTTAATTAATCACAAGTTATGAGATTAACAGAACTCATAACATCTATGACATTAAAGACCAAAATTTAATTAATGAGATGAAAACCATGTCGATTAGCTTCACTAACTACACTGGCAGATTAGGGTTTGGTGAGACGGTAATTAATGAGACGAAAACCAAAGTCAATTACCTTCTATAACTACACTAGCAAATTAGGGTTTGGTGAGACGACATTTAATGAGACGAAAACCAAAGTCGATTAGCTTCAATAAATACACTAGCTGAAAGATTTTGAAATGGGGGATGGAATGGAGAAATGGCTTCAATAACAATCTTTTACACTTTGAAAAAAAGGAAATTTTAAGATCCCGCTTGTTTTCGTGATAATTCTATTTAAATGAATCAAAAGCAATCTATTTTGTTCTCAGGGTGCAGCTCAAACTGTTGAGGTGCTTGTGATATATTTCATAGGTCGTGACTTCGAGACTTAGTAACATTTTTTACCTGTTTTTTTAATCACTAAATTTCAAATAAAAAAAAACAATATTGACGGTCAAATATCAACATAGTGACCTTAAGAACACACAAAGACCTTTGAACTACATTTTTCTATACCATTTACTCTTGCATTTATCGGTGAGAACCCAATAATTAATTATGCGTAAAAGTCTTAATTTTAAGTATTGGGTAAAATGGTAATTAAACACTTTTCATGCATTGTTAATGTGTACACTATGTAAAAAAAATTTCTTATGTGTCTTAATTTTTTTGTTAAATTACAACCCTATACTTCTATAGTAGTATATATATTAGTATAGATATAGATATAGATATTCACAAAGACCTTGAAAAACACTCAACAAAAAATGGAGGTACTTACAAACATTGATACTATAATCAACACAGTGACCCGTGAATAGAAGAACAAAGCCAACTACTAGAAGATCTCCTTGCCCAACCACCAACGGTGACCCGATATGAGTATGGAGCTCTGCTCCTTGAAAAAGTCGAGCTAAGCAAAGCCACTTTTGAGAAACTGAACAAGCTCAAGACAGAAGTTCTGTAAAGGTGGGTTGAGATTGCAAGAGGGGGTTGACCATGAAGTTTTGAAGGTAGAAATTCTGGAGATCGTTGTTAAGTTTAGTTTTTGGTTGTTAATTTTTTGTTTTCGGTTGTTAATTATGTTTTTGGTACTTTGATCTCGATCTTTGTTTGGTTGTCAAGTTTAAGTTTTTGGTAATTAAAGGTTTAATGGTAATTAAAGGTATAATGGTAATGCAATATGTACCAAACTGTTGGTTTCTAATGTACCAATGGATGTCGATTAAGTATATTAAATGGAGACTTATTTTATTTATATTTCTATCTCTATGACTAGTCATATCTTCCATTAGCCATCAATACCCTATTTATTCCCATTTATGCTAGTGGTGAAGATTTTTTTTGGTTGTTTTTTGTATTTTGTTACAAGTAATGTAAATGGTTTTGATGGATGTATGTTATGCATGTATGGATCAGGTTTTTAACATCAGTTCTATCATGATGTAATGGTGGATCGGATGTTAATGGTATAATAAAATTACAATAGTTTTTAATTACTAAATAATTTATGTTTTTCATTTTTTAAGTCAAAATACCTCATATGGTTTTTTGTTACATGATGTAAATGGTTTTTTTTTTGTCAAAAACAGAGTAATGACGGTTTGGTTTAGCTACTAGCACATATCTCAATGGAGTAGTGATGGTTTAGCCATTATTACCATTTCTTAACTTTTCAATGTAAAATTGAAACGATTGGCATTAACCAGCTTTTCTATCCAGTTGTTCTATCCAGCTTCTCAAACTGAAACGACTATTGGTTTACCCATTATTACCTATAAATAATCATCGTTCACCTGAAGCAACCACCATTCTATCCAGCATTCTTGTATTCTCCCATACACAATTAAAATGGCTACTTTTGGAGGTTTGATCATGGATTTCTTTGAAATGTCTCAACCGAAGATACTAATAGAGGTTGATGCTGCCATCAACATGCTGAGGAGTGCTATACAAAAAAATGAACTTATGCTTGATGATCTCCTCAAGCAACTACCCACTCCAGCACGCAACAGGGATGGCACCATGCTGCTTGAAAAACTCTACTCCAAGAAAGCCACACTTGGGAAGCTCAACAAATTGAGGTTGGAACTGCTGGAAAGCCGAATTGAGCTTGCAAGAACTATGGCTATAAGGTTTGGTCATTGAGGGTGCTGAAGTTGGCCGGTTTTTTGGTGAAGCTTTGGTTTTGAAGGTTTTTTGGTTTGTAAAGCTTTGGTTGGAAAGGTTTTTTTGGTAATTATGGATGCAATGTTGGATCGGTTTATAATGAAATTATAACATATAGTTATTATAATTTAACAATCCCTAAAGTATTTGCATTTCATTCATACTTACAAGCACTAAAATTAACAACACCGATTACAAATCCTAAAAAAACAAACAGGTAATGAAGAGTTTAAACTGCAATCTCCTAACTTTTTTTCTTAGTTCAGTCTCTGATTCAATCCTTAAAGCTTCACTCATTGTGAGTTGATTCTCTAATTCGTTTTTTGCCCTCAGCAAGCTAGGAATGATGTCCTTAAATCTTTGCACACCATATGATCAAACCACTTAAAATAGCCACGTTTGGATGATCCCTATTTCAAATATAGAGAGTGAGTTTTAGGTCAAGAGATGACAAGAATTCCAATTTCAATTTCACTTACTTCAGACGCACAAGTGTAGAACCTCCGACCTGGATTTTTTGACGTCGATGATGTTCTTAGCATCGCTTCTTGACCACAAGAACAATAAACATGGTCACGATGACCATGAGATCAATTGCTTTTGCTACTGGATGTGGAAGATTCCATGGCGATCTTGACCTAGGGTTTTTATTTGCGATTGACGACGAAGATCTTCAAAGAATAAATGCTAAATTCTTTCAACTTAATAATAAACTATAATTTATGACCCGCGCCTTGTAGAAGTCACGTGTAAAATAGCAGAAAAGTTTAACGTTTAATTTAGTTTAATAAAATAAAAGTTATGTCTCACTTGTAAAAGTCTTAAAATGTCGACTTATGATGTCGCCCATACGGTCTATATAAAAACTAACAAAACCTAACCTAGACTCCTAAGTAATAAATGGAGTACCTTCGACTAAACCGTAGTGACAGGCAAGTGTACCTATCGAGTGTAGCACAGCTTAATGGTAAACCAAAATATCGAACCCTAGAGACACTACTATAACAAAACTAGACTCTGACTTGGACTAAAGATTGATTGATGGGGGGTTGACTACACTAAAGATTAACTACTAATACAGCAAACACGGTCGAATCAAGCTATCTAGATAAATAACTAAGAAAATATTAGAGATGGGAAGAATACTACCTAGGTCGGAATCCTACGTGCAAAGCACAACTTCAACCGGTTCTTGAAACTAAGATGAATCTGGGTTTATAAAGAAACAACTCTAGACTACCTAGTGGATCCCTAATCACTCTTAGGGTGTCACCAACTAAGGAACCTACAGATGTAATAACTCACCAGATAGTGGATTACCTTTCGGTCTCTCCAATAATGATAAAGTACCCGAAAGACAGATCACCTTTCAGTCTCACTGTCCATAATCCATTCGAAGAATGCACGGGGTAATCTTAAGATAACAACTACGATTCAGAATAGCAACAATCACTAGACACCTAATACCAACTTCCTCTCAGACAGCTAACACTCGGAATCCTAATGACGAAGACTAAACGACTATCTCTCACTTCTCGGGTATTGAGACAGGATACACACTCAGTTCTAAATATCTCTCAATCACAACTCCTATGGCTACTATTTCTAGCAAACCATACAAACAATCACAAACCCTAAAGTCTATGACCTAGATACGCAAATCAAGCTGGAAGATTTCCACAATCAACGTACGTAATTGAAATCAAACACCAATCAGATCTAAGCATATAGATTCATCACAATTATCATCAAGAAACTCTTTACAAAATCATTAAACGATACTTTAGAATCCAAAACCAATAAAAATCTAACTTTAACAAGCAATCATCATAAGACCCAGGCAGTATCAGAGTTTTAGCCTAGGATCATGCTCAAAACAACTAAAACAAAAGTATAAACAAACACCATGGTTTCAAACAAAGATACAAATCGAATCTTGAAACCGAAAATGTTAAATCTAACGAACCCGAAAGCAAAGTCTTCAACTTTCCTCTTCAATTGACCTCCTCACTCCCAAAATTGCCTCTTGTCTCTTTCTAGACGGCTGAATATCGATCTTTTTTTCATAATGGCAATCAAATTGATTAAAAACATCAAATTAGGGTTTTTGCGGATTTAATAGGCCCTCACGTACCACGAGACAATGGGTTGGGTTCCTCGCGTACCACGAGGAACAAAATAGTCGCAGCCAGATTTAGCTTCCCTCGCGTACCACGAGGCATTGGTTCTCCTATCTCGCGTACCGCGAGAACTGGATTTTCAACAATTTCTTCTTTTGAACTTTGGGCTTCATTCTTTTACTCAATTTCTTCATGTATTCACTTGTAATCTTCACGAGCACCTGTAAAGATAACAACGACTCGATAGTATACAAAAATGACTCAAAACAAACATAAAACTAATAAAAAACGAACTAAAACACTAGAAATAAATATGTGTGCTTCATACTACATCAATTTATAAATGAATAATTTAGGGATATACCTATGTCATAACTCATGTCACCCATGACCCATGACACATAACCCACCCATAAGCCTTCTAATGACATAACCCATATGATGATCATGATGATATATAACCCATATGATGATAATGATGATGATGATATAACCCATATATGATGATGATGATAACCCATATGATGACGATAATGATAACCCATATGATGATGATGATGATAACCCATATGAGGATGATGATGATGATGATGATAACCAATAAGCCTTGTAATGCCACAACCCATGCCACCTACAAATCAACCAAATCCACAACCAGTGTAACCCCTATAAGTCTTATACGTCATACAGGCGGTCATGGGTGATATGGGATATGGCATTTTAACCCATGACCCATATGTCGTGTAATGCCATAACCAATGCCACCTTTACTCACAACCAGTGTGACCCCCTGCAAGGCTTATTGGTCATATGGGTGATAAGGGTTATGACATTATAAGGTATAGGGTATGACATTATAAACCATGACCCATGGTCATATGACCATATGGGTTATGGGTGATATTAAGTAATGTTTTTAGGTGTTTTATGTAATGATGATGATGATAACCCATAAGATGATGATGATAAACCATATAAGGATGATGATGATGATGATGATAACCCATAAGCCTTGTAATGCCATAACCCATGTCAACCATACCTCACAACAAATAACCCACGACCAGTGTGACCCCTATAAGGATTATATATGGGTCATACGAGCCATGGGTCATGGGGGATATGGGATTTTAACCCATGACCCATAAGCCATGTAATGCCATATCCCATCTCACCCTGACTCACAACCTGTGTGGCCCCTAAAAGGCTTATTTGTTATATAGGTCATGGGTGATACGGGTTATGACATTATAACCCATGTCCCATGGTCATATGGGTCATGGGTGGTATGGGGTATGACATTATAACTCATGACTCATGGTCATATGGGTCATGGGTGATATTAACTAATGTTTTATGTGGTTTATGTAACATGATGATGATGACCCATATGATGTTGATGATGATAATAACCCATAAGATGATGATGATGCCGATAACCCATAAGATGACGATGATAACCCATCTGAGGATAATGATGGTGATGATCAGGACGACCCATATGATGATGATGATAACCTATGTCACCCATAACTCATAATCAATAACCAACGACCAGTGTGACCCCTATAAGGCTTATATATGGGTCATACGGGCCATGGGTCATGGGTGATATGGGATATGGCATTTTAACCCATAAGTCGTGTAATGCCATAACCCATGTCACCCTGACTCACAACCTATGTGACCCCTAAAAGGCTTATTGGTCATGTGGTCACGGGTGATATGGATTATGACATTATAACCCATGACCCATGGTCATATAGGTCATAGGTGGTATAGGGTATTACATTATAACTCATGACGCATGGTCATATGGGTCATGGGTGATATTAAGTAATGTTTTTTGTTTTTTTTAACGATAATGATGGTAACCCATAAGATGATGATGATAATAACCCATAAGATGACGATGATAACCCATCTGAGGATAATGATGGTGATGATCAGGACGACCCATATGATGATGATAACCTATGTCACCCATAACTCACAACCAATAACATACGACCAGTGTGACCCATATAAGGCTTATATATGGGTCATACGGGCCATGGGTCATGGGTGATATGGGATATGACATTTTAACCCATAAGCCAGGTAATGCCATAACCCATGTCACCCTGACCTGATTCACAACCAGTGTGACCCTTACAAGGCTTATTGGTCATATGGGTCATGGGTGATGTTAAGTAATGTTTTTATGCGGTTTATATAATCTTTTAATTTTAATTTATGTTTTGTTTTTTTAGGGGTTAATTATATATGTGGTTTATGTAAATTTTTATTTTTTTTTAGTTTATGTAATGTTTTAAGTACGTTTATTAAAAACTTAATTAGTTTTTTGTTTTTTTACAAATATATTTTAGAAACCGTAATTAGTTTTTGGTTTAAAAATTTCCCAAAACTACATGGCGGGATCTTAAACAAAATCAGTGGTAAAATTTTAAGAAAAATGTTGAAACTTCATTAGGTCTCAAAATCAGTGGTAATACTTTAAAGAAAAATTTTAAGAAACTTATTCCCCAATTCGATTTCAAATCCATCCTCTTACATTACGATTTCAAATCCGTCCTTTTCCACTCTGATTTCAAATCCGTCCTCTTCCACTCCGATTTCAAATCCGTCCTCCTCCCTACCGAGCTTTTGTATTTCCCATCTCAAATCCGTTTTCATTAATTTGAAATTCTTGGACTGTGAAGGTCAATTAATGACCAAGGATCAATTCAACGACGATGGAGATTCAACAGACGACTATGAAAGCGATGATCTTTATCATCACAACGACGATGTGATGGTTGACCAGGTTACCAAGCTGGGTGAATCACAAGTAAATGAAGATATGGATCTGGATCTCAGGTTAGGTACAACAAAAACAACTAAGAGAGGGTTGACCAGGTTACCAAAGTTACGTGCAGCATATACAAACTCTCGTGGAAGAAAACACAAAGTTACGTTTGATGAACTGGGTAGGTTAATTGGAGAATATAGGTCATAATTTCCAAGTTATTTGGGAGACCTGGTATGGAAAAAGTAGGATTAAGGTTTCTAGCATGGAAGGCGGTGCCAAAAGAAGTAAAGGATAAGCTGTGGGAAGAAATAACGGTTAATCTACTTCTTTTAAGTTTTAATTATAAATATGCATTTTTACAGTTTCATTTCCGTGTGACTAATTAACTAAAGAAACTCATGGTAATCAGGTATGAATCAACTTCTCATATCATCTCAATATATAGTAAGTTAATACAATAAGCATTCATTGTAAATCAATTATACAATAAGCATCACACCCAGCGCCGACTCAACATATTTTGTGGCCTAAAGCGAACGTTGAAATTGAGACCTTCTGTGAAAGTTTTGTAAATATATAAAAAAATTTAAAATGTAATTTAATGGCGCGTCAAAACGTATAATGTTGACATAAAAGTTGTGAAATTATCATTTCTCTCTGAAACCACAAAAGTTGAGAATACAAAGTAAAGTAGTTTTTCAATTTTTGGGGGCTTAAAGCGGTTGCTTTAGTTGTTTGTACTATAGAGCCACCCCTTATCACACCTACCTATCTATATAAGCTAATTAACTCATCAGCTCTAGCAGACTCTAATTAATACTAACAAACTAGCCTATGTTATATATTGAAGAATATTATGAGATTAATGCATGTCATAGGCGTTTTGTGATTAATCGGCTTGGTCACCTTCTTCTAAATTTTAGAAGAAAAGTGTATGTGGGCTACATAGTACCCAACCTAGGTAAACCGGTGAAACTTAAGATAATTCCTAGGCAGTATCGTA
This sequence comes from Smallanthus sonchifolius, assembly GCA_023525975.1. Lineage (NCBI taxonomy): Eukaryota > Viridiplantae > Streptophyta > Magnoliopsida > Asterales > Asteraceae > Smallanthus > Smallanthus sonchifolius. The sequence goes on from CM042023.1 coordinate 46,495,164, forward strand.
CATTGGTGGAGCAAAGAGACTGGGACAAGTTCGTTACATATACATAATCAGACAAATTCAAGGTTTTAATTATTTACTCTAATTAATGTTCATCATCATTATATTTTTAATCTTTCTCTTTTAAATTGTAATGAAATAATTAAAATGTGTGTTGGAAGAATCTGTCGAAAACAAGAAAAGAAGCACGGTCAAAGTACGTTTATGATCATCACCTGGGACGAGGATGATATACTTATCTAAAAGATAAAATGGTAACTTTATTCTCTAATTCAAGTGTGTTTTTCTGTTGTATGTCTGATGTGTGAGTGTCTGCTGCTTTCTATTGAATATATTACAAGGTACAAAACAACGAAATTGCACACCCGATGAAATCCCCTCCCATGCTTTGATGTGGAGGAAAGCAAGGGAAGACAAAATAGGAGAATACAAGAATGCTGATGTCAAAGTCATGGCAGATAAATTAGTAAGTTTAACTTCAAACTTTTGGAAATTATGTTAAAGAAAAATCATTGTCAAACTCAGTTAATAGAGTTGGAGTTGTGAGATAAGACTGAAGAGAAATAAAAACTGTCATTAGCCAGGATCAATGTTTTAAACTTAAAGCCGGTAACTCATAGTGACATCTAACTATGCTAACAAACTTGATTCTATTTATACATTGGTAAGAACTACTAGTTACATCACCCTGATTGTGACATCTAAGTAGGCTAACAATCTTGTTTCTCAGCACTTAGTAAAATTGTTGGAAGAAGTAAACAATTGGAATGGACATAAATGCTGGTTCGGGAAACTGCTGGTAAATAACTTCAATAGCAGTTCATGTAACCTACGGTTACAGCCAGATGTTCTATGCTTGTAGGAATCAGCAGTTTGCTCTTTGTAATGTCAAAGCCCTATTCTTCTGTAAAGTTCTGGTGAACGCCTGGAGTTTCGGCTTTCAGAATCAGCAGTTCATGTAACAAGCAGTTACAGCCAGATGTTCTATGCTTATAGGGAATTAGCAGTTTGATCTTTGTAAAGTCAAAGCCCTATTCTTCTGTAAAGTTCTGGTCAACACATGGAGTTTCGGCTTTCAGAATCATCAGTTCTTTTCAGGATCCAACAATTTACTGTAATACATGTTTACTTTGTTATAAAAACATCTCACTACATTCTTTTGACATTTTTTTTGATGATCGACAGTGAAACACAAATCATGAATGGAACCCTGCACCTTGAACCGGGCAAGGAGGCCCTCTGTCACACCCCCAATTTCCACTAACGGAGTTTTACCGTTTGGAAGGTGACACACCAGGATCTCAGTCATTAGTTACATCAAACGACACTATATGGGATTTGAAATGTCAAAACATAAAAGTTCAGAGTTAATGCGGAAGCGTAAACGTTAATATGAAATCAAAAGTAATTACACGTAACAAGCGTCGATTAATGTAATTAAATAAACTGTTTAAAGTATTTGAAATGAATGATATGACAGTAGGACTCCATGCATGTCCTAAGTGCGCAACCTGTGCCAAAGCGACCTGAGAAACATGTAAGAAAAAGTGTCAACACGAGGTTGGTGAGTTCACAGGTTTCAAGTTTACAATAAGAGTATGTTTGCCAGATTATGTACTTTCAATATGCATATCTATAGGTAGCTAACCTATGTTCATGTTTTACTAAAGCGCTCGCAACCGAAGCTGACTGTGTTTGTATGCCTCCTGCCAGGTCTATCAACTCTGGCACATGTGAGTAGGCTAACATTTCACCCGTTCGATATCCAATCGAGTTAGCGCGACTAACGCGGGTGGGATTTGTCAAACCCAGTAGTACTACTAAACATTACCTCGCTAAGATCCATATTAACGGTTCGAAATAAGATGAGGACTTTCTGTGATAGCATGTTACGCCTAGTCTCAACAGTGATATCATATAAAGTACCATAATCAAATAGTTGCGCCATGTTTTCTCCCCTGGCGGGAAAAACAATATTTGCTTGCGTACCTGTTTCTCCCCCACGAGGAAAACAAATAAAAGTATGATAATAGGTGTTTCATGTTTGTTTCTTCCTCAACAGGAAAACAAGTAAAATACGTTTGTGTGTAAGCATGTTTCTCCCCCAATAGTAAAACAGGTAAAAAGGGGCCGTGAAACTCACCTGAGTTGCGTAGTAGGTAGTATCACACAAGTATAAGTTGGAACCACGTGTGTAAGTCTCAAACGACTTACGAATGCCCTAAAATTATAAACACATAAATTAGGGATAAAAATGGGAATTGTGACAACGACACGGAATGAGAAGCGTCCTAAAGAAACGCTCTAGTAACCGAGAGTAGACGAACATGTCCACGGGAATAGGAATTCTTTAATTAGTAATTAGATTATATATACGTTACGCGACGAATGACAACAATAATAATAAATATATTCGAGCGTTTTGTCATTTACAAACATTAAGAAAATAATATATTTTAATATATTATTTTTAGTTTCGAAAGGATATTCTAATTACTCATTCGTGGTACAAAATAATAAATATATTATTTTTATGAACGCGATAAATGCGAGTAAATAATATAATTAATTATATTATTATTTGGTTTCAAATGTTATTCGATGTTACAAAACGATGCGAAATAATATAAATCTATATATTATTTAATAATACGAGTCACGGGTTGAAAATAATATAAACATATTATTTTATACAACTTTATGGTAAATATATTATTTTTAAAAGTGGGGAAATAATACAAAAATAAGTTAATAATTCAAACCCGAGCCTACGGGTTGTTTTCAAGGCTTAAACATATTAATATATTATTAAGATAATATAAGAATTATTTTTAAATAAAAATAATGTCTCAAAAATGGTCAGAAAAATAAAACCGTGGGTGAGGTTCGAACCCGGGTCTCACCCACACCAACACCAAGCTCTAACCATTCCACCCGCTAGGGTAATCGCAAGGATACCCGGTTCTGAATTGCTTTAACACGAACACTCCCCGTGTTCTTCCCCCTTTACGCGATCCGAAGCAAAAATCCAGCCAAATTCTCACGATTTCGATAATATTATGAATCAGTTGTATGGAAGTTTTGTTAGTAGATCGATTTCGAATCTGTGGGTTCATTTAATTGCAAAAATAAATAGTTTTGGATTGTTAAATTCCAGAAAAACGAGTCGGAACACTAGTTTAAGACCATGGGATCGATTAGGTTAATTCTTGTGATAAACGTTTCTGGATTCATAGGGCTTTCGGTGATTAGGACACTGCGAAACTATATATATGATTTAATTTGATTGAAACCGAGTGTAGGATAGGGTTCGATTAGTTCACTTAGACGATGAACCCTAGAATTGGATCGCGATGAATTCGATGTTATAAGCCCGCATTATCATAGGGCTATTGCTTCGAGGATGAATACGAAACTGTGGGTGTGAATGGTTACCTTACTTGGTGTCGAAATGACAGAGATCGAATAGACCACCGTCGTGGGTTTGACGGGTTAGCTCCCGGTGTCTGCTGTTGTGACTCCGACGAATTTGGTGTGTGCAAACGTTTGCTAATGGTTCGTTTGAGGTTTGCAAATGCTACATTGCAAGAATGGTAATCGATTCAAGCGAGTTTGATAGGGATCGACGAGGGGTCGACGGTTTCGGTAAAGGAAGTTAATTTGCAATAATTAACAATGATAAATGGTTAATAACGTCACAATAATGGTCGGAACTATCAATGTTAGGCGTTACCGATTCTGAATTCGAACAATTTCGTGGTTAGAGCCTCGGATTTTGATCAAGAACAAGACGGCTTTGACTTTTAAAAGTCAACATGAACAAATAAGGTAGATTTTGACTTTGCATGGTCAAAGGGGTGGAGTTTTGACTAATTACACACTTAGTCCTTGTAGTTCTCACACCATAGTTTGAGTTATGACAGAAATAGTCCCCTAAGGTTTGTAACTTGGTTAACTAGGTTAAGATTTTGGTTTAGTTTGACTATTAAAAGTCAACAGAATTGGATTTTGACTTTTCAAAAGTCAACATAATAGTTTAGGGTTATGACCTAACTAGTCCCTGGAGTTTAAGTTTGAGATATTGGCATAAATAGTCCCTGAAGTTTGAATAATGTTAATTTCAGTTAACTTTAACTGGATTTTACTAACGAAGTTAACTGGAAAAGTCCGGATTGTCACATCATCCCCAAGTTGAAAGAATTTTCGTCCCGAAAATTAAATAACACAAAAAAAAATTTTTGAGGGTGTCACATCATCCCCAAGTTGAAAGAATTTTCGTCCCGAAAATTAAAATAGTACCTTAAGAGTTTGATGTGGATTGCTTGAACAGATGAGGATACTTGTGCATCATCTGATCCTCGCGTTCCCACGTGAACTCCGGTCCACGCTTCGAGTCTCAACGAACTCTGACAATAGGGATTTTGCTACGCTTCAGCATTTTGATTTCCCTGTCCATGATCTCTACCGGTTCTTCGACAAACCGTAGCTGATCATCAATATGCAGTTCCTCAAGAGGAACCGTGAGAGATTCGTCTGCCAAACATTTCTTCAAGTTTGAGATATGGAAGACGTCGTGTACACCACTAAGTCCTTCCGGCAGGTCCAGTTGATACGCGACTGGGCCAATTCTCTTTACTATATTGAAAGGTCCAACATAACGAGGGTTCAACTTTCCTCGCTTTCTAAAGCGAATGACACCTTTCCAAGGTGAGACTTTAAGCAAGACCATGTCACCGACTTGAAATTCCAACGGTTTACAACGTTTGTCGGCATAGCTCTTTTGACGATCTCGAGTTGCCGCCATACGGTTTCGGATTTGAATGATCTTCTCAAAAGTTTCGAATACGAGCTCGGGACCTGTAAGCTGGCTATCCCCAACTTCGGCCCAACAGATAGGAGATCGGCATTTATGTCCGTACAATGCCTCAATGGTGCTGCTTGGATGCTAGTGTGATTACTGTTGTTGTAAGAGAACTCCACTAAAGGTAAGTGAGACTCCCAAGTGTTACCAAAATCGATCACACAAGCTCGTAGCATGTCTTCAAGGGTTTGGATGGTGCGTTCCGTTTGTCCATCGGCTTGCGGATGATAAGCTGTACTCATGTCTAGGCGAGTGCCTAGGGCTTTGTGTAGAGATAGCCAGAAACGGGAGGTTAATCGAGCGTCTCGATCCGAGATGATAGAGATTGGCACTCCGTGCCGAGAGACTACTTCTTTCAAGTAAACACGAGTGAGTTTTTCCACCTTGTCGGTTTCTTTGATTGCGAGAAAGTGTGCAGATTTAGTCAAACGATCAACAATTACCCAAATTGTGTCACATCCACTAGGAGTTCGGGGTAATTTGGTGATAAAGTTCATAGAAATCTGTTCCCATTTCCACATAGGAATCTTCGGTTGCTGTAGTAAGCCAGAAGGATTTTGGTATTCCACCTTGACCTTTGAGCAGGTCAGGCACTTGCTCACATAGGTGGCTATATCAGCTTTCATCTTGGGCCACCAATATAACACCTTTCAAGTCATGGTACATCTCGTCGGAACGACGATGAATAGAGTATTGAGATTTATGAGCTTCATCCATAACCAGTTCCCTTAAGTTCCCGTACACTGGAACCCACATTCGCTCTGCGAAGTAGCGAATGCCGTCTGATTTAACCTCAAGTTGTTTCTCCATACCACGCGTGGATTACAATGGTAGGTTTTCCTCTTTCAGGGCTTTGAGCACTACGGATCTGATCAGGAAGTCCAAGGTGGATAGTGAGCTGTAATGCTCGAACTCGTTTGGGTTTGGTGTCCTTACGGCTTAGGGCATCGGCTATCGCATTAGCCTTACCCGGATGGTATCTGATTGCACAGTCGTAGTCATTCAAGCGTTTGACCCAACGACGCTGTCGCATGTTCAACTCTTTCTGTTCAAAATATGTTGAAGACTCTTGTGATCGGTGTAAATAGTGCATTTGGTACCGTACAAGTAATGTCTCCAGATCTTTTGTGCAAATACCACGGCTCCCAACTCTAAGTCGTGAGTCGTGTAGTTTTTCTCATGGATTTTTAGTTAACAAGAAGCGTATGCGATCAGTTTCTCGCGTTGCATCAGCACATAACCAAGACCTTGAATGGATGCATCACAGTACGCCACAAAATCATATGTTCCCTCTGGTAGAGATAGGATGGGTGTACTACAGAGTTTATGTTTGGTGAGTTGGAACGCTGACTCCTGGGTGTCACCCCAGTTATAGGGTTTACCCTTTTGAGCTAGAGTAGTGAGGGGTTGTGCAATCTTGGAGAATCCTTCAATGAAGCGACGGTGATAGCCAGCCAATCCCAGAAATTGTCGCACCTCAGTTGGCGTTGTAGGTGTCGCCCAATTCTTGATTGCTTCTATTTAAGATGGGTCGACATGTATCCCTGTCTCGTTGACTACATGTCCTAAGAATTGCATTTCACGAATATAGAATTCGCACTTGGAAAGTTTGCATATAGTTGTTCTTGCTTCAGAAATTCCAGAATCAAACGTAGGTGTTCCTCATGTTCATCACTATTCTTGAAATAGGTGAGGATGTCATCAAAGAATATGATGACAAACTGATCAAGGTACGGTTTACACATACGGTTCATGAGGTCCATGAATATTGCGGGTGCGCTGGTTAGTCCGAATGGCATGACCACAAACTCGTAATGGCCGTACCTAGTCTTGAAAGTCTTAGAGACGTCTTCGTCTCGGACTCTCAACTGATGATGACCGGATCTGAGGTCGATCTTGGAATCGAAACTTGATCCTTGGAGTTGATCAACAGATCATCAAGACGGGGTAGGGGATAACGGTTCTTGATCGTCACTTTATTTGGCTCACGATAGTCGATGCACATGCGGAAAGTCCCGTCCTTCTTCTTGACTAATAGGACTGGAGTTTCCCCATGGCGATGAGCTAGGTCGAATGAAACCTTGATCCAACAAATCGTGCAACTGAGTGGACCATTCCTGTAATTCACTGGGTGCTAACCTATAAGGTGCCCGAGCGATCGGTGCCGCTCCGGGTGCTAGGTCGATTTGAAATTCAACTTGACAGTGCGGTGGCAGACTAGGCAATTCCTCGGGAAATACTTCCGGATAGTCACGTACGATTGGTATATCATCAATTTTCCTCTCCTCAGATGACTGCTCGGCGACGAGTGCCAAAATAGTAGTATGACCTTTTCGAAGACATTTCTGTGCTTTCATGAAGGATATGATGCCAACGACTGCACCACTCCTTTTGCCTTAGACAGAAGGGATTTCCCCTCTAAGGAGAGGAAGACCAACATTTTGTCACAACGGATGGCCTCAGGTTGGTTCTTGGATAACCAATTCATACCGACAATAAGGTCGAAACTGCCATGTGTAACTGGCAGAAGGTCAATGTCAAGTTTATGACTAACCAATACTAGCTTACAGCTGTAACAATGTGAGTTGTTTCGATTCTCTGAGCGTCTACTATCTCAATAGTATACTTGGCTTTTAATAGAGTTGGAGCACGACGCACTAATATGGAATTTGTGAAGTCATACTGAGACTTCTAGTGAAACCCGTGCTTATAAAGCAAGTGTCAGTCAATGCATAGGCTAAGGGAATAGGTTCACATGTAAGAATGAAAAGTCTAATGAGATATAGATTCCAGTAGCATAAGATATAGGATGTATGTCTAAGTAGTTGCGTTCAACTAATGGTTGGTTAGGTTAAATCTTCGTTTCCTAATGTCATTGGATCAACATGATCATTTCGTGGAGAAAGAAATCCGTTTACAGGATTGGATATGTTGGGGTAAAATTCGAAGTTAGACTAAGGATTAGTCACAAGGTGAGGTAATAAGGTCAAATGCGATCTATTGTTGGAGTGTAAGGAATAATGTGTTAGCATAGAAAGAATTTCTCAAATTCGGTGTACATAGTTGGAATCGATAAGTTTGCTATGAGATTCTATTAGAGTTTCAATCAAGATGGTTTCTATGATCACGTTTAGATGAGTGTCTTAATTTCACTAAGACTCTTACATGAGTGAGAATAACATTGATGGATTTCATTAATGATAGTTCTATGTGTCCATAGACATCTTCAACCTGATAGTCGCGTCTATCAACTGTTGAACGAGTTCAACGATACCAACTGGTCGTTGAGTAGGTTACAAGAACTTCTACTGACAGTGGAAGTTTAAGTTTGTAGATCACTGATTTGGACCATTTATCCACACACTAGGTTTCACCAGGACTTACATGCACCTCAAATTACTATTACGTGTGCACCCGTAATGATAATTTGCTTTGCATGCTCACCCTAGTTCTTCATGTCCTGTTTCATAATGTCCTTAAGTATGTATTGCTGAGTACAGAGTGTTGTAAGATATAATAAGTCATTGAGAAGCTTAGTCATCAACCATAAGTTGATTAACTAGGACTCATATCAGAATTAGTAGTCAGGAATCGTTTGATCTAAGTATTCACTCGAGTTGGGACATAATACGAGAGTCCAATCCAGCGGATTGTAGATGAGAGCATGAAACAAACATGTACATGAAATGCGACTTCGAGACATGAAACTAATTCATGAATACAAGTTACAGGAAGCAGCAAAGTAGCCGTCCTTTCAATTGAGTCAGGATAGGGTTTGAGTATGCAATGAGCAATGCATTCTCAACATTGTGGTCAATCTATCTTCAATAGAATATTGACCAAGACGCGAGCCCATGGCTCAGGAAAGTGATGACATCTACGTGTCAATGGATTCTGCCATAATGCGTGCAACGATCTGCCTTCACTCGGCGTATTGTTACTAGTGGGTACAGTAGGGACTCGCCTCCGACGATCCCAACTCCCAAAGAGACATGTGCTAGTGCTGAGTGTCGTCCACAACATGGACCTGAGAAAGCCCACCATACCCAACAGGTGATGGTGATGTAAGTGACTCCTCCGAAGGCTCCGTCTCGCTGCCCTCGAACGGGAGTGGATGTTGTTCTGGTGATTCCCCGAGTGTCGTCACTGGGAATGATGATGTAATGCAAATGATGTGTCCCTTGCCAATTGAGGGTGATACGGATGGTGTTACATGCCTGCACTGCAATGTATAGTTGCTATATGTATCACGTATAAGTGTCTGTGCCGTGTAACTAATGTGTGAGGTTATAGTCTAGTATGCAATCCTAGTTCTCTATAACCAATGGCTCTGATACCAATCTGTCACACCCCCAATTTCCACTAACGGAGTTTTACCATTTTGAAGGTGACACACCAGGATCTCAGTCATTAGTTACATCAAACGACACTATATGGGATTTGAAATGTCAAAACATAAAAGTTCAGAGTTAATGCGGAAGCGTAAACGTTAATATTAAATCAAAAGTAATTACACGCAACAAGCGTCGATTAATGTAATTAAATAAACTGTTTAAAGTATTTGAAATGAATGATATGACAGTAGGACTCCATGCATGTCCTAAGTGCGCAACCTGTGCCAAAGCGACCTGAGAAACATGTAAGAAAAAGTGTCAACACGAGGTTGGTGAGTTCACAGATTTCAAGTTTACAATAAGAGTATGTTTGCCAGATTATGTACTTTCAATATGCATATCTATAGGTAGTTAACCTATGTTCATGTTTTACTAAAGCGCTCGCAACCGAAGCTGACTGTGTTTGAATGCCTCCTGCCAGGTCTATCAACTCTGGCACATGTGAGTAGGCTAACATTTCACCCGTTCGATATCCAATCGAGTTAGCGCGACTAACGCGGGTGGGATTTGTCAAACCCAGTAGTACTACTAAACATTACCTCGCTAAGATCCATATTAACGGTTCGAAATAAGATGAGGACTTTCTGTGATAGCATGTTACGCCTAGTCTCAACAGTGATATCATATAAAGTACCATAATCAAATAGTTGCGTCATGTTTTCTCCCCTGGCGGGAAAAACAATATTTGCTTGCGTACCTGTTTCTCCCCCACGGGGAAAACAAATAAAAGTATGATAATAGGTGTTTCATGTTTGTTTCTTCCTCAACAGGAAAACAAGTAAAATACGTTTGTGTGTAAGCATGTTTCTCCCCCAATAGTAAAACAGGTAAAAAGGGGCCGTGAAACTCACCTAAGTTGCGTAGTAGGTAGTATCACACAAGTATAAGTTGGAACCACGTGTGTAAGTCTCAAACGACTTACGAATGCCCTAAAATTATAAACACATAAATTAGGGATAAAAATGGGAATTGTGACAACGACACGGAATGAGAAGCGTCCTAAAGAAACGCTCTAGTAACCGAGAGTAGACGAACATGTCCACGGGAATAGGAATTCTTTAATTAGTAATTAGATTATATATACGTTACGCGACGAATGACAACAATAATAATAAATATATTCGAGCGTTTTGTCATTTACAAACATTAAGAAAATAATATATTTTAATATATTATTTATAGTTTCGAAAGGATATTCTAATTACTCATTCGTGGTACAAAATAATAAATATATTATTTTTATGAACGCGATAAATGCGAGTAAATAATATAATTAATTATATTATTATTTGGTTTCAAATGTTATTCGATGTTACAAAACGATGCGAAATAATATAAATCTATATATTATTTAATAATACGAGTCACGGGTTGAAAATAATATAAACATATTATTTTATACAACTTTATGGTAAATATATTATTTTTAAAAGTGGGGAAATAATACAAAAATAAGTTAATAATTCAAACCCGAGCCTACGGGTCGTTTTCAAGGCTTAAACATATTAATATATTATTAAGATAATATAAGAATTATTTTTAAATAAAAATAATGTCTCAAAAATGGTCAGAAAAATAAAACCGTGGGTGAGGTTCGAACCCGGGTCTCACCCACACCAACACCAAGCTCTAACCATTCCACCCGCTAGGGTAATCTTAAGGATACCCGGTTCTGAATTGCTTTAACACGAACACTCCCCGTGTTCTTCCCCCTTTACGCGATCCGAAGCAAAAATCCAGCCAAATTCTCACGATTTCGATAATATTATGAATCAGTTGTATGGAAGTTTTGTTAGTAGATCGATTTCGAATCTGTGGGTTCATTTAATTGCAAAAATAAATAGTTTTGGATTGTTAAATTCCAGAAAAACGAGTCGGAACACTAGTTTAAGACCATGGGATCGATTAGGTTAATTCTTGTGATAAACGTTTCTGGATTCATAGGGCTTTCGGTGATTAGGACACTGCGAAACTATATATATGATTTAATTTGATTGAAACCGAGTGTAGGATAGGGTTCGATTAGTTCACTTAGACGATGAACCCTAGAATTGGATCGCGATGAATTCGATGTTATAAGCCCGCATTATCATAGGGCTATTGCTTCGAGGATGAATACGAAACTGTGGGTGTGAATGGTTACCTTACTTGGTGTCGAAATGACAGAGATCGATTAGACCACCGTCGTGGGTTTGACGGGTTAGCTCCCGGTGTCTGCTGTTGTGACTCCGACGAATTTGGTGTGTGCAAACGTATGCTAATGGTTCGTTTGAGGTTTGCAAATGCTACATTGCAAGAATGGTAATCGAATCAAGCGAGTTTGATAGGGATCGACGAGGGGTCGACGGTTTCGGTAAAGGAAGTTAATTTGCAATAATTAACAATGATAAATGGTTAATAACGTCACAATAATGGTCGGAACTATCAATGTTAGGCGTTACCGATTCTGAATTCGAACAATTTCGTGGTTAGAGCCACAGATTTTGATCAAGAACAAGAAGGCTTTGACTTTTAAAAGTCAACATGAACAAATAAGGTAGATTTTGACTTTGCATGGTCAAAGGGGTGGAGTTTTGACTAATTACACACTTACTCCTTGTAGTTCTCACACCATAGTTTGAGTTATGACAGAAATAGTCCCCTAAGGTTTGTAACTTGGTTAACTAGGTTAAGATTTTGGTTTAGTTTGACTATTAAAAGTCAACAGAATTGGATTTTGACTTTTCAAAAGTCAACATAATAGTTTAGGGTTATGACCTAACAAGTCCCTGGAGTTTAAGTTTGAGATATTGGCATAAATAGTCCCTGAAGTTTGAATAATGTTAATTTCAGTTAACTTTAACTGGATTTTACTAACGGAGTTAACTGGAAAAGTCCGGATTGTCACACCCTCAAAGTAGTACTTGGCAAGGAAATAGGTGGATTTTTAAAAGGGATTGGCTATGGAGTGACTTCCAGTAGATATTGGCATGTTCCTCGAACAAAAGGATCATCAAAAGAACGAGTTGCACTACCTGACTGTCAACTATACAAAAAAGATTAAAAGATTAACACCCTGTCCATCCAAATGGAAGAAACACAAAACAAACTTAATCAAGTTCTACAACATTTGGTTGCACAAGGAGTGTCGTTGTTACCAACACAAGTAAAAGTGACTTATTTTATTCACAAATTAATTAATGCTTTAACATTTTCCCCTCTGTCGTTACATTTTGTAGGTGAATTCTTTTGACAATTATGTTGGATCTAACCAAAGTACTAGTGCTACCACATATAAACTGATGCAAAAGAAAATGGTAACACCGGTAATTATTTGACAATTTCATTCTTTTTTTATAAGTTTCCATAACCTAATTAAATGAATTGTAGGTCAATTCTACGGACAACAATCTTGGCTCTAAGGACAATACTAATGCTACACCATCTAACGGAACTCCTTAGGTAAGTATTTGAAAATTTTATTCTTTTTTTTCTTTTATAATTTTCCATTTGATTGCTGATTTTCCATGACCTAATTATTTGAATTGTAGGCCAATTCTGCGGAGACCCAAACTTGACAAAACAGCAATGCAAACAGAAGTCACTCCTCAGAGTAACTTATCTAAAAGTTTGCAAAAAACACCGGTGGAAAACCAGGAAAAGAAAAGTTGATGTATCACAAGTAGATGTCCCATCTAATTTGGAATCAAAAGAAGATGTCCCACTGGTACGTATTGCGTGAAATGCATATATATATATATTGATTTTATCCCACAAATTTTTTAGACATTTAAGTGTAGTCTGTATTCTTTAAATTTAAACAACCGCGTGGCACGTGGTACAATTCATTGGTCAACGAAATCACAAACCATGCATGGAGTTCCACTACAAGATGATTGCTATAGAGTTTCTATTGATGAATCTATAAAAGGGACAGCATTTTTACTAGTAGAAACTAGTGAGTTCAGAACAGTTGAGGACTCAGTAGGTTCTTTTGTTCCTTGGCCAAAATTTCTTGTCAAAAGTGACCAGCGGGTTTGTTCCTTAATTAATATCTGATTAAATACAACTAAAACATGTATTAATATTTGTTTCCATGTTTTGTTGCTCCAGATCCACCATTCAATCAAACACAAAACACTACAACTAAAGTTACTAAGAAGCAAAAGAAAACTTTTACAACGATAGAAGACATGAAAAAACAAGAAGAAAACCATCAGCAAACAAATAGACATTCTTTAGTATTTAGGTTAAAAACTTATGTATAGATTTTGGTTTATTATTATTAATATAATTTGATTTTTTGGTTTTCTCATACATGTTTACTGCAATTTTTAATTATTATATACAAAAAAATGAAAATAAAATGGCAAATTACACAAAAATGGCCACATAAAACCCCAGTAAATATGTGTGACCAAAGGTAAGACAATAGTCATACTTAAAATTCCAAAATTTCGTGTGGCTATAAATACCCATCAGCCACACCATAGTTACTTTATTTTATGTTTGTGTGATGGAATGATAGCAAACGTCGTGGGAAAAACTATATGTGTAACCAAAGGTAAGATAATAGCCACACTTAAAATTACAAAATTTCGTGTGGCTATAAATGACCATTAGTCACACCAAAGTAACTTTTTTTTGCTTATGTGACGGAATAATACCAAAGGTCATGGGAAAAAAATTATATGTGACCAAAGGTTAGACAATAGCCACACTTATAATTATAAAAATTCATGTGGCTATAAATAACCATTAGCCACACCATAGTCACTTTGGTTTTTGTTAGTATGACTAAATGATAGCAAATGTCATGGGAAAAAACTTTATGTATGATCAAAGGTAAGACAATAGCCACACTTAAAATTTCAAAATTTCGTGTGTCTATAAATAACCATTAGCCACACCATAGTTATTTTGTTTTATGTTTGTGTGACGGAATGATAGCAAACGTCGTGGGAAAAAACTATATGTGTGACCAAAGGTAAGACAATAGTCAAACTTAAAATTACAAAATTTCATGTGGCTATAAATGACCATTAGCCACATCAAAGTAGCTTTGTTTTTGCTTATGTTACGGAATGATACCAAACGTCATGGGAAAAAATAATTATGTGACCAAAGGTTAGACAATAGTCACACTTAAAATTACAATAATTTTTTGTGTGTCAAGTAAAATATTTTAGCCACTCTTACAATAAATTCATATGACTATATAATATAAATGGCCACACTTACAGTAAATTCATGTGGCCATTGTTAACATTTAGCCACACTTATTGGGACAAAATGCTTGATCACAACAACCCTTTTGCCACAGTTTTATTAAATAAGTGTGGCTAATACAAACTTTTTAGTAAATTCATGTGGCCGTTGCGACCCGTTAGCCACACTTAAAGTAAAGTCATGTGGCCGTTACTACCCTTTAGCCACACTTAATGGAGGGAATGCTTGATTCGAGCAAGAAATGCTGATACCTTTTAGCCACACTTTTAAGTTGCTATGGCCACTAAAAAGCGTGTGGTCGTATGATATCTACGATTACTCAAGCTTTAGTCACACTTGAGCTGGAAAAAAAGTGTGGCGAAAGGCCTACGGTCACACGTTTTTTGTGTGGCCGTAGGCCATTTTTTACGCAGTGCAAAGGCTGATACTCACCTCTTGTGTCCACAAAGGGCTTCTTTTCTCAGGCGGCCATCGTCACTAGAGCAACTGTCGTTACTCTTCTCTTCCAGATGTACAACATCCCAGTTATAGTGCTATACCGAGCACTATCCCGGTTATTCATATGGCATGCACACAAGCAATGCCATGACATTGCCATAGGCTTCAGTTAGTACTAGTCTCAGGGACTATACTACTTCATCAAGACTTTCTTCGGTGGTAACCATACTCTTACAGATTACCATACTCTTACAGATTAGACAATGTATTTGACTTATCTCTTTCTTTTTGTTTATAAAACACATAGTTAGATAAACCTTTTCTTACTTTCCTTTATGTTTATAAATCATATAGTTAAATAAGTCTTTTCTTTCTTTTCTTTCTGTTTATAAAACATATAGTTAAATAAATCTTTTCTTTCTGTTTATAAAACATATAGTTAAATAAACATTTTCTACTTTTGCAAACATTTAAGTAACAAAGCACTTTTATTATAAACGTGTAATTCTTGAGTATTCACACCACCCCAAAACAGTAAAAGTAGGGATTCTTGAACTCACCCAATAAGCTAGTGTAAACGTGCTATCAACTACTCACTGATGTCGTTCAAAGATCTGAGGTGATAATCAACTAAATCAGTTCTAAACGTTTTTCTATAGTTTCGATCCATGGTTCTGAGCGAAAGTATGACACTTTCGTTTTCTATTCTCATAGCGAAACTAGATTTTTAAACGAAACTAACACTTCAGGCGAAACTGGGATCTCAGGCGAATCTATGGTTAGTTTCGCTTCCCATATACTGAGCGAATCTAGTCAGTTTCGCTTCATGAACAATTTCTCTTGTATGGTAGTTTTGCTTGGTCGTCTTCTCAAGCAGAAAACTAGAGTTTTCTGCATGGAGAGGCGGGTAAGCATCTAACCCGTCAAGGTGTTAAATTTTTACGTTCAAAGCGTTCTATTTCTGATTGTGAAGCCAAATCTATGCTCAGTATTGTGTTTCATACGTAAAAATCTCATGTTTTATCAAAATCATTCAAAAACCCCAAAATACCAAAAACTCAGATCTGGAATGATGCTTACCTCTAATTAGCTCGAGTCCTTGGAGTTTCTTCTTGTAGGTGACGGAGAGTCGTGTAGCAACGATCTAGACCCGAATCTGGCACTTTCTCTCACTGGGATTTCTCTCTCTCTCTCTCTAGAATTTTCGAATGCAAGATGGAAGTGAGGAGAGGTGTGGAGTGATTTGGGCTTTTATCCCCTCCCCTTTTGTCCCAAGTTCGGCCCAAGGCCCGACCCCGTCAAGCCACTTGGTTCTTCCTTTCTTTTTATCCATTCCGACCCATTATTTTCTTTTATCATTTTCATGATTTTACATTTCATTTTTCACCACTAACCTTATATGGCTTCATGATTATTTTCTTTTATCATTAACTTTCATATATATTTCACCTCTAAGCTTATCTAGCTTCGTGGTTACATATCATTATCATCCCATCTATTCTTTCATCGTTCGCCAATAAGGTATTGGGTTACTTACCAGTTGTATATAAACTAGGCGTTTAAGGCGCGAGAAGTTTGTATATAATAAAATAAAAAAACATTTATTTACAACAATATTAGATTTAATGGTACAAAAGGTGACTCGTGTAACCAAAACATAAAACGATATCATATCGAAAAAGAAATTGACATGTATTTTACATCGATGGTAACTCAAATGTTAAAATAATATATAAATGATTAAAAATGGTAAATTAATCATTTTAAAAAAAGTAAATATCGTTCATTAATTAAAAAAATGGATTGCTGCAAAAAATTTATATACTAAACAATAAAAATAAATTGAAAACGCAGTGTATAGTAAATAAAAAAAAATATTCTCATTTTTATTTATAAATTTCATGAGTTATAAACAAAAACTATTTTATATACTAAATAATAAAATAAATAAATTAAAACTGTTGTGTATGGTAAATAACAAAAAATATTGAAATTGCATGAAGTAAATTTAAATTATACCACCACCCAAGAGTGGGAAACGAACCCATAATTGAGTGATTAGGCCATCAACCATACTTGTTTATATGCTTCAATTTATCACTTTTAATTGAGTGTTCACAATATTGCTTTTTGTATATATATTAAATATTAAACCTTTTTCAATATGTATTTTAATTCGCGCATTCACATTCTTCATGAACATATTTAATTGTTTTCATCAAATCAATTATAAAAGCAACTTGGTTACTTCAAATATATTTTCAAATTCCTTTCTCAATTTGTATAATTTTATGAAATCGTATTTTAAAATACTCAATTGCCAATTCTTTGCAATTCATGTGTACATGTAAATATTTCCATTTCATAAGTAACGGATATTACATGCAAATTATCAACATTAATTGGTTGATATATTACTGAATTGATATGTCAAATATTTAATTAACTATTCATTTGGGTATTCAAACCGTTAACTAGTTTCTACTCATTTTCACCAAATTTCTAGTTTTACATCAAATTCCCCATTTAAAGATTCTAATAGTGTAGAACCATAGACTGATTGCAACAAAATTCTTCTAAGAACAAATGCTGCTGATAGGCTTATCAGCAGCGTTCAACACTTGTTGCTGCTGATAGGCTTATCAGCAGCAGTCAACGGATCAGTCTTGATGTCGATCCTCATCCTTGCTGCTGACAGCCGTGTGCCTTGAAGATAAATCGTTGCAGCTGACTATCCATGCCAAGCGTCACTGACAACTTTCTGCAAAAGCTACTGACACACTCAAAGCAAAAGGAACCTCAATGGTGCAACCAATGACGGACAACAATGCTCTTCTCCAAGCATGCATGTAATGATGCATAAAAAAGACGCTTCAATAAAGTTAGCTAGTTTAGACTAAACTTGTATTGTTAGCTTTATACAAAAGATCAACGGTCTATGTTAGATCTGATCCTTAGAATTAAGGGTCTGTATTGATTCTAAGTTAGTATAAATACTGTGTAAACACTTCATTGTATGTGTGCTTCTTGATAGAGTTTTCATTTGTAATCGTTTATTCGCAAAAACTTAATACAGCAGTGTTCTTATAAGTATTCTTTCTGTTTACTCGATTATACTTGTGTAGTTGCTATTGTTTCCGCCAATTTCAACTAAGAACAGAATCATCTTGTACTTTCACGATCCTACAAGTGGTATCAGAGCTTTCGCTCAGATTAAACAAACTCACACTTGTTTAATCACTTCCGGTTCTATTCTAAACTCTCTCTTTAATCAAGTCACCCAAAATCACAAAAAAAAGATGGCACAGAACAATGAATTTGAAGACATCGGCAGCATCAACCGACCACCAAGGTTGGTATCTGGGGAAGACTACGACATGTGGAAGAATCGCATGGAAAGCTTCTTCTGTTATCAGGAGGACGGAATGTGGAAATCCATCAGGGATGGACCCTACACTCCCATGGTGGCCACTGCTGATTCTGGAGGACCACTAGTCCCGAAGGAGCCCTCCAAGTACTCAGAAGAGGACATAGAGAAGATGGAGGTGGACTTAAGGCACTAGGAGCTATCCAAATGTGCCTTCCAAATGAAGTTTTTCATAACTTCAGAAGTTACAAAAATGCTAAGGAGCTCTGGGAGGCTCTTGAGAAGATGTTTGCTGGCTCAGAGGAAGTCAAAGAAAACAGAAGGGATATCCTGAAGCAGCAGTACGAAAACTTCGTCTGGAAGGAAGGTGAGTCACTAACCGTTTTGTATAACAGGTACACGTACCTGGTGGGAGAACTGCAGTGCTCTAAAGTGAAGCTGGAGAATGAAGATATTCTCAAAAAGTTCATCAGGTCTTTACCTAGCTGTTGGACACTCTACACAGTGTCCATTAGAAGAACTGAGAATCTGAAGACTTTCCAAATGATTCATGCAAAAGAACGAAGCTCAAGCTATCAAAATGCCTCAACATCCACCTCCACCTCTGCCCTTCACTCTGACCACTCACGTCCTAGTTCCAACAACTACTATCCTCCCATTATCACCCATCCACAAACTCCAACCTCTCAAACAAACAACTCTCCATTTCTCCTAGAAGCTCCTCCTCAAACCTCAACCTCTGCTACTTTTGTTTCTGAAAACTCAAGCAACATGTCCTTTATCAAGGAGGATCTAGAATGCTTCCATCCAGATGACTTAGAAGAAATGGACATACAGCACTCATATGCCATGCTCTCTATAAGAGCAAAAAGGTTCTACTCTAGAACCGGAAGACCCATTCCAAGCAACAACTCCAACACCAGAGTTGGATTGGATAAAAGCAAACTAAGATGTTACAACTGTAACCTACTGGGTCACTTTGCTAGAGAATGCAAGGCACCAAGAGCCAATCCAGCTACTCCTCAATCAAGACAAGCTCACCAAGCCCCACCCAGACAACAACAGCAACAAGCTACTCCTCCAGTTCAAACTGCAGCCTGTGCAACTGTTGGAACTTCTGACTTCGACTGGAGCTTCCAGTATGAAGAGCTGCCTGCCAACAACCAAGCGCTTATGGTAGACACAACTGAGATACCGCCTCAGGTATATGAACATCTCTGTTCCCAAGCTTGCATTGATAAAGTTTTAGGTTATAGAAAGCATAACCAAAACCTTATAGATCAAAATGAAGAGTTTCATCAGATGAAATCTGAGTTCAAAAAGGTTGAAAATACTTATAAAGAAAAAAGTAACTGCCTTACGAAAGATATTTCATTGTTAAAACACGAACAAACTAATCTTGAAACTCAGATTGATGATCTACTAGTCAAACTAAAAGCTACCAGAGCTGAACTGGCAGAACAGAAAGTTCATGTTGAAAAATATGAATTTTCTTTCAAAAAGTTACAAAAACTTTTAGATATTCAAGTCCATGAGAAGGTAAAGACTGGACTTGGGTATAACAATGATCAGTACAAATCTGTTCTTCCTCCTACCGACTATATTTCCATTCACGAACCAAGCTTCAATGTTGCAAATCTTGACACTGCAAACCGAAATCTTGATCCTTCAACGGATGAACCTTTCTTCGAAGACTGCACTACCTCATCGGGATCTGAGTCAACCTGCTCAGACCATAATGAAACCAGTGCAGCCCCATCTGAAGCTGTTCTGAATAAAGTTGAAGTTCCTGCTATTATTCCAGCTATTCCAGCCCCTGTCCCATTCACACAGATCAAAATCAGCTATCCTCCAGATGGAAGAAAGCTAAACATTGAAAAGGGAGAGACATCAGGATCCACGAACCCCAAGCCTCAGTCAAAGCCGATCACAAAGAGGAAGGTGTTTGATATATGTCATACGCTTGGAAAAAAAGTTCCATATGTTCAAAAGACCCTAGAAGAAGCCACTTTTGAACATAACAAAGCTCATCCATGGAACTTCAAGGATCTGTTCCAAAGAAAGGACTATGTCTACCTTTCAAGAGATAAACTGGCGAGATCATGCTTTGTGTGTGGCAGATATAACCACACTGCCAGCACCTGCTTTCATTACCTGGAATACCAAAGAAATTCAAAGCAGCATGTCTTTGAAAAGACTAACAAAAATAAGAAGGCAAGAAGCTACGAGGCCAAAGCAACTAAGTTCAGAGAGTCTCTATCTCCCCCAAAAGTGAAGGAGTCAAGACCTCAACAAACCTGTATCATTTGTGGTGAAACCAACCAC
The DNA here is from genome assembly GCA_023525975.1 of Smallanthus sonchifolius. Lineage (NCBI taxonomy): Eukaryota > Viridiplantae > Streptophyta > Magnoliopsida > Asterales > Asteraceae > Smallanthus > Smallanthus sonchifolius. Next base: position 46,515,754 of record CM042023.1, read on the forward strand.
TTTGCTGCCAAATACAGATTTAATCCCTTCAACCAGATTGCAAACTGCTCATCTAGATTTACACCAGCAGCAGTAAACAAAACAGCTGCTGATCTTGAAAAGTCTGGAAAAACAAAAGTTAAGCCTTCAGTAGCAAAAATGTCTACTGCGTATAAAGGGAAATCAAAGGCAAAGCCATCAGCAGCAAGAGTGTCCACTGCTGATAAGGCAAAATCCAAGGCAAAGCCGTCAGCAGCAAGAGTGTCCACTGCTAATAAGGCAAAATCCAAGGCAAAGCCATCAGCAGCAAGAGTGTCCACTGCTGATAAGGCAAAATCCATGGCAAAGCCATCAGCAGCAAGAGTGTCCACTACTGATAAGGCAAAATCCAAGGCAAAGCCTTCAGCAGCCAAAAATGCTACCACTCTAGCAAAGCCATCAGCAGCAGAATCTACTGTTGACAAGCCAGAAACATCAGTAGCAAAATCTGCTGCTGACAATGTGAGGAAAACTAGAAAATCATCAACAAAGCAATGGAAAGCCAAACCATCTCCAAGCATTATCATTGGTTCCATTGACTGCAAATATATTGAAAAGGATAAACTAACAACCATCTTTTTCAAGTCTGCAGACTCTTGGGTTCCTCCCACTAATTAGAAATCTATCACGTGCAGGGACAACCAGGTCACAAGAATAACACCTGGGTGGTAGACAGTGGTTGTTCCAAGCACATGACAGGCAACAGATCCATCCTCTCCAACTTCATACATTTCAATGGAGGATATGTTGCCTTTGGAAGTGACTCAAAGGGAGGATCCATTAATGGACAAGGAACTGTGTCCAACGAAAGAATGAGCATTGATAAGGTCAACTATGTCAAAGAATTGGACTTCAATCTCATGAGTGTTTCCCAGGTCTGTGACCAAAAGCATTGGATGCTCTTCACAGATAAAGAATGCTTTGTACTATCTCCAGGCTTATCCATGCACCATTCTCATCACACATGGGGTTCTTCCTAAGTTTGGTGCCAAATATGATGAAGGATATTTTGTGGGCTATTCCTCTCAATCAAAGGCCTATAAAGTATTCAATTCAAGAACAAGAATTGTGGAAGAATAAGCAAATGTGGAATGTAGAGAACACATTCTCTGTGAGCAGGGAAAAGGTCCAAACTTGCTCTTTGACATAGACTCCTTCTCCCAAATATTTGAGCCTCTCACCTTCTCAAATATGGAGTCTACGTCTACACAAACACCTGCCTCCACTTCATCCACTGACTACAGACTGGATTTTCACAAATCTTCTATCCGTCAAAGAAGACCATCAATTGATCCTCCATCAGTTGTGGAAGCAATTGAAGCAAGTGAAACCGGAACAAGACTGTCTAATGTAACCAGCACAGTCTGTCTGAAACTGAAAATCTAAATGAAGACTCTTCGGTAAATGCTGTAGATGCTGATGATGCTATTGCTGAAAATATTGATGTGGCTAATGATATTGAAGACTCTTCCACCATGAATGAAGAGACCCCTGATCAAAATCAAAGCAATCTGGAGCAAGGGATACAGTTGGAGGTGGTACCAGCACAGAGGATCCACAAAGAACATCCTCATGAAAATATTATTGGCCAAGTTCACCAAGGAGTTCTCACAAGAAGCAAATCTCACAAGGCCAATATATGCTTGTTTTCATATTTTCTATCTCAGGTGGAACCCAAGAAGATAGATGAAGCACTCAAACACAACAGCTGGATTGAGGCAATGCAGGAAGAATTGCTGCAATTCAAGAGGCAGGATGTCTGGAAACTTGTTGATCTTCCACCAGATAAATATGCTATTGGCACACGATGGGTTTTCAGGAACAAGCAAGACGAGAGAGCTATTGTAGTCAAGAACAAAGCCAGACTTGTAGCTCAAGGCTACACTCAGGAAGAAGGAATTGACTATGATGAAGTCTTTGCTCCTTTTGCTAGACTAGAGGCCATCAGAATCTTCCTGGCATATGCTGCATCCAAGAATTTCATGGTCTATCAAATGGATGTAAAAAGTTCCTTTCTGTATGGAAACATTGGTGAGGAAGTATACGTCAAACAGCCTCTAGGCTTTATAGATCCTGCACATCCTACTCAAGTGTTCAAACTAGACAAAGCTCTGTATGGCCTACATCAAGCACCAAGAGCCTGGTATGAAACCTTGTCAGGATATCTACTAAGCAACAACTTCAGAAGAGGTGCTATTGACCAGACCTTGTTTATCAAAGATGAAGGGGGAGAAATCTTACTAGTTCAAATCTATGTTGATGATATCATCTTTGGATCAACATGGAAACAGTTGTGCAAAGACTTTGAGATTCTGATGCACTCAATGTTTGAAATGAGTTCAATGGGTAAACTAAATTTCTTTTTGGGTCTACAAGTCAAACAAGTCCCAAATGGAATCTTCATCAGCCAATCCAAATATGTAAAGAGCATTTTGGAAAGATTCAAAATGGCTGACAGCTCTGCTGCAAGAACCCCTATGCAAGTGCATCATCAGCTAACTCCAGACAAAGATGGCCAAGACACTGATCAACATCAGTACCGTGAAATGATAGGGTCTCTCATGTATCTCCCTGCCTCGAGGCCAGATATCATGTTTGCAGTATGTCTCTGTGCAAGATTTTAAGCAGCTCCAAAGATTTCACATCTTCAAGCCGTCAAGAGAATCTTTAGATACCTAAAGGGAGCCCCAAGAATTGGGCTATGGTACTCTAAAAATGACAATTTTAATCTGTATTCATACACTGACAGTGACTATGGGGGATGCAACTTGGACAAAAAGTCCACTTCAGGGGGATGTCAGTTTCTATGAGGGAGACTGATTTCATGGCAGTGCAAGAAGCAAACATGTGTTTCAACTTCTACAGCTGAAGCAGAATACATTGCAGCTTCAAGTTGCTGTGCATAAGTCATCTGGATACAAAATCAAATGTTGGATTACGGGATGACTTTCATGGCAACTCCAATTCACATTGACAACATGAGTGCTATATCAATCACAAACAATCCGGTGCAGCACTCCAAGACAAAGCACATTGACATCAGGTATCATTTCATAAGAGATCAAGCTGAGAAAAAGAGGATTATTTTAAGTAAACTTCATACGAATGAGCAATATGCTGATTTGTTTACAAAACCTTTTGATGAAGCTAGATTTAGATATTTAGTTGAATCCGTTTTATGATGAACTTTGATAAAATCTATCTCTAAAATTCTATTTTAAAATGTGTTTTGTCTTTTGTTGTAAATAAAAGTTACAAGTCAGCAGCATTTTTGCACTTCAGCTGCTGACAGGTTTAATCTTCAGCAGCAAAAGATTTGCAACTGACTGCTTTAAGTTATCAGCAGGAACAGGTTTCCTGAGGATAACTTTAAGACTGTCAGCAGCAACATCCTTGTTGCGGATTATTAAATCCATCAGCAGCAGATGAGTTTGCTGCTGACAGACTTAACCTTCCGCAACAACCAAGTTTGCAGCGGACAGGCTTATTCATCCAAAGCAACCAAGTTTGCTGCAGATGGGTAAATTTAAGTCCAAATTAACTTTTATCCGCTGTAAAAATTAACGTCAGTCTTTACCATGACTGCCTCGGTGTATTACAGTTATAACAGTAAAAGGTGAATAAGGTTGTACTGTACAAGTCATTTTGCTTTTTCCCTCCGCTGCCGTTATAAGAACAAATCAAATTTTCTTACCACCTCTTCACGTTCAATTTCACCCTAAACCCACATCACTTTCTCTCAAGTCCCCACCACATTCAAAGCCCTTCATCCTTAAAACATTCAAAGCCTTCTATATTCTTAAACCTTCAAACCTTCCCTCCAAAATCAAAACAACAATGGCAGACATCAATAACCCTGACGATAAGTTCTCCCCGTACCATAACCTTACAGCATACCTAACCAAGGGAAAGAAATCCGAAGGATTCAATGATATGATCGACTTCCTATGTCGATCAAAGATCCATTTTGCCCTAACAACCAACCCTACCATATATATCCCTCATATGGAGGATTTCTGGAATACCTCTATCTACTCTACCGAACAGGGGATTCCCCAAATTAAAGCCAAGGTAGACGGCAAGGACATCACCATCTCAGAAGCCACACTCCGAAAACATCTTAAGCTTCATGATGAGGGAGCAGCTATCTCATACTCAAAGGATGAGTACATGAGGACCTTTGTATCCATAGGGTACACTGGAAATCAAAATGAGTATACGATAGAGAAGGCGCTGATGGGCCCTCCATGGAAGTATCTCTGCCACCCTCTTCTCCAATGCATATCTCAGAAGAGAAGTGGATGGCATCAAGTGAGCTCCGCATTTGCCTCCACCTTCCATGGTATGATTACTGGCCTAGGTTTCAACTTTGCACACCTCATCTTTGAGGGTTTGAGATATAACCTTCAAGAGGGTGCAAAGCAACAATTTTTTATGTACCCAAGATTCTTGCAGGAGGTTTTCAATCAAGAACTAAAAGAACTTACAAAACCTGCAAGAATCTACATCATGTTGGGACATAAAAATAATATTTTTCAAAGCATGAGAACTGTTTCCAAAAAGTTCTCAGGGGTCAATGTTCCATTTTTATCTACAATGTTGAACATACAAAGTACCCCGGGTGACAGTTCAGCAATCCCAGTTGATACTGATCCCACACCCTCCACCTCACATCCTGAACAACAATCTGTTTCCACCATTCGAACCCCTGTGCATACTACTAAGGATGCATAGGTACAAAAATTACTTACACCTGTTTTGGATGTTATCGTTCAACCGGAACACAGGGCCCCGGTTGCAACGACATATACCAGAAAAGGAGGCAAGAGAACTCCTTCTTCTCTGCCTCCAAGGCCCAAACCCAACCTCTAAGCCCTCATTCAGAATCCCAACATTCTGATGAGAATATCAAAAGGGATAGCCATAACACTAGAGAGACTTCCTTGGAAGCCTCTCTATTAGGATCAGGATCACATCCCGGATCCATAGAGCAACCCCCTGAGCCATTCCATTATTTCTCTTCTCTGAACCTAAGTGCAGAGGCACCTGGTCAAGATGATATACCTTCTCCAACAACCACTATATCAGAGGTATTGATTGACTTAGCTGCTGGTGCACCAAACCCAGGTTCATCGCCCAAGAAGATTCACTCTGGCAGTATTGATAGAGTGGATGTGGAAGAGGCTGTCACTACTGCTGGTCCATCAAATGACCAGGAAGACAGTGACAACATCGCTAAGACCTCAACCACAGCAACTCACAGTGAGGATGTTTCCTTGGAAACTCCCCTCACTGAGAGGAATCCCAGGCGCCAAGAAACCATGGGTGATGGGGATGCAGAGGCTAGGCCTAAGGCCCCATCATGCTCCAAGGATTCCACAACTGTGGATGAGGACAGACTGAAACTTCATAACTTGGAATTGACGGCCAGGGTGGCTATGCTTGAGGCTGAGATGTCAAAACTACAACACCACATCCTTCTGCATGAAACCCATAAATGCCCCTCCATGGCTTCTCCCTCCCTTGTCTCAGTGGGCACCTAAACTGATGCTTATCTGTCCACTGATGCAACCAAAAAGGGGGAGATGGTCCCAATGGAAGAAGACTCAGACAGTCTTGATGACTGGATTCAAGAGCAGGTTGTATTTCAAAATACACTATTCAAGCCAGCTTTTATACAGGTTCATGACTTGCCAACTTCAGATGACGAAGAAGAAGAGACTTCTGAAGACTGGAAGTTAGTCGTCAGGGCTGTTGATGAGGTGCTGACAGATGTTGAAGACAAAGAACAAACATATACATCTTTCAGCATCATCCCTGAAGCAGCAGCCATCATAAGTCAATCCATTGCCCCCCAATTTCTACTGACTTCAACACAGCTAGAGTTTGACACAATACTAGCTTGGGGTTATGATGGAAAGTCTGAGAGGTTCTGGATTGGTTGGGAGTTTAGCGGAGTAGAAGAGCTAAACTGGGACTTTCTCAACAGCATCCAATTCCTTCACCTATACCATCTACAATGCATCAACAACTCTACGGACCTCTCAGCAGAACTTGCTATTGGCAGGTTCTATGACTTGATGGAGGATAATCTACCCAAGTTCGAAAGACAAATACAAGCAGCAAAAAGGGTAGCCTATCCTGAATCTTCAACAGCAGCAGAAAGAAGACTGACTCTTAGAAGACTTGAAATAATAAGGAGCAGTCTTCTCACTGAAGAAGAAGTTATGTGCTTAAGAAGATTTCTGTACAACTCCATTGTCAAGGACTTAGATGTGCTAGGTTGGGTAAGCACTAAGTCTCTTGACCACAACTTACTACTAAGCAACGGCTCCTCTCTCACCATCAACACCAGGAACATCCTGCTACTACCTACAAACTTTCTTTACAAGATCTTTCAACTCAGGGCAAATATCTGCATTGTCAACTCCCTCAAAAGCCAGGCAATGATAGCTACTGTCACACACCGACCGATGGCGGAATCATCGAGGCGGACAATGAGTGATTGTTCAAAAGCACATAATAGCTAAATTATTGCATAATTCATTAATTTAATTAAAAACAACAAATATTCAAGTACAATACAATTCAAATAACCTAGTCTATTCCAAAACATTGATTTAATTAACTAGGTCCATAAGTTCTTAAGTGGAAGAATCTTCAGCAAATAATCACATATCCAAACTTGAAACATTATTTAAATCAAGTGTCAACTATAAAGTTGGTGAGTACATAGGTTTTGTGGACCCGATAAATAGTAGATAAAAAAGTTTTGCAACTCATTGTTTAACTTGTTAGACATAGCATATATGGTTGAATCCTTCATGTTTATCTAAGCACAATTCAAACCTTGATTGAAGCGATTGAACATAGCACAACAGCTAGGTCCGGTATGATTGAATATAGTTATCCACTATATCCGGTATGCTTGAGTATAACACGTGGCTATACCCGAGTATGCAGTAATAAACACCCTACACGGGTGGGCTGGTCAGACACAATAGATCTATTAATATTACTGTTGGTTCTCTTTGTGTTTATAGTAAATAAATGTACACCCAAGATAATTCACGATGAACAAGCATATGATCCACATGTATAACACGTATAAACAAATTGATGAGTAGCATGTATAGGTAATAATGTTTCACCCCAAAGCATGTAAAAATGTAAAAAAGGGCTATGTAACTCACCTGGCTAGCGGATGTTTTAATCCACGTGTGTAGGTGATAAGGATATTGATATCTAAGCACGTTGAAACCCTATGTAGATAAATATGTATTATTGTATGTTTGTATATGTGTATTCGTACTTTAAACGTGTATGGATTTATAAATAAAACATTCCTTGAAATTATTTGTATAAAATATTGTGGTAAAATGATAACGATTTTTAATAAAATTTAACATCTAAAAATATATATTTTAATATTGTTAAAATATTATAAATAAATAGTTATTATGTTTATTGTATTTATATAAAAAAAGTTTCTATTTGTTTATTTATATTATCATTATTATATATTTTGTGAGTTAAAACTATTTAAACAAGTTTATAAAAATATAGGACTTATTATTTTATAAAAATTTGATGGGTTAAATATGTGTAAAAGTCGTTTAATGGTTTCCAAAATAAACGAACGAGTCAACCGGCTCGTAATAATTTTTAATGTGTATAATAAATAATAAAATAAAGTGAAATAAAATAAACAAAATAAATAAAATTAAAGATATTATAAAACAGCAAAAAAAATGGTTGGGCCGGAGGCCACAAGGATCGAACCCAGGACCTCGGACACAATCACACACACACATAACCAGCCGGGCTATCGCCCATCGCTGGTTATGTGTGTAACGTTTAATTGATAACCGCTTACGCGAAACTGGTCGCTGGTTCTCGGCAACCGGCAAACCAGTGTCCGAGAACATTGGTTTGCCCGGTAACCCAAGGTTTGAGGTCGCAATTTCGAATCGTACAGTTGGCCAGATGATAACAGAAGGCAAAGGAACAGTTTTTGAGGACCTTACCTGGTCGAGAAGGGTCTGGACGACTGGGCCGAATGTCCGAAAATACCAAGATCGGGAAAGTGAGACTCGGGATGAGTTGGGCTCTGAGACTCTGGTCACAGCTTCACACAGAGGCGACGAATGCAATGACAGCTTCAATTTGAAGTGAGAGTGGGTGAAGAAGGGATGGCGAGCTCGAGAAGGTCCGGTAATGGCTATTTATAGCCGAACCTGATCCCGATAATGAAACATGCAATTGAGTATGTCCAGACACTCGTCTGGACAAGACGAAGCTAACGAGCCGTCTTGCAGGCGTGGTGGTTTACTGACGAGGCCAATTGCGCGGCGTGGACTTTCAGTCACAAAAGCGAATAGGCTTTTTGTATGCTTAAACGACAAATTGGTCGGGGGCTTATGTTCGCGTGGGGACGACGAGGTCAGGGAGACCCTTTTCGGCTGTCGAGGTGCAGGGAACAGGCGTGTCGAGGGGGGTCGCCGGAAAATAGCTTGCACCGCTGGACAAGGGAAGTGACGACCGGAATTTCGAATTGGAAATTGGCAAGAATAGTCCCTGGTGTTTGTTTTTGCATTAAAACAGTCCCTGTGATTTATTCTCCTTAGTCCTTGTGGTTTAGTTTGTCCATGAATAGCCCATCGACTTATTTTTATTTAAAACCTTTTAGTTTAATAAGTTTCAAAACCAACCCCTTTACTTTTATAAAAAAATAAACTAATTAAATTTCTTTTTAATTAAATTATATTTAAGTGGTTTTTATAAACTTATATTATTATATATATTTTTATAAAAGTTAATTATTTTATAGATCATCCTATTTATATATGAACCTTTTTAGATTTAGATTCTTATATAAAATTTTATATAAGTTTAAAACTTATAAAATTTTAATTATTTTAAATCCGTATATTAAAAATATATATTTTGTACAAAAATTAAATAACAACACTTGCATTTCATTGAATAGGAAATGATTACATGGCATATGTTATAAAAACGTGAATAAAAACCCGAAATGTCACAGTCCCCATGTTAAAGGAATTTCGCCCCGAAATTCAACTAGTGGAGGCTATGAAAAGAGATGCGGATATTTGGTCTTCATTTGGTCTTCACGTTCCCAAGTGAACTCGGGTCCACGTTTAGACTCCCAACGGACCTTGACAATGGGGATGCGACTACGCTTGAGTTTCTTGACTTCACGGTCCATGATTTCCACGGGTTTTTCAACAAAGTGCATTTTCTCGTCAATGCGCACTTCATCAAGAGGGATGTGGAGATTCTCGTCGGCTAGGCACTTTTTCAAATTAGATACGTGAAAAGTCGGATGAACGTTGCTGAGCTCTGGAGGAAGATCGAGTTTGTAGGCCACTTTTCCTACCCTTTCGAGTATCTTGAATGGACCCACATATCGAAGTGCAAGTTTTCCTTTCTTTCCAAATCGGACTACGCCTTTCCAAGGTGATACCTTTAGAAGAACCATATCCCCAACTTGAAATTCCAAGGGTTTTCGTCGTTTATCGGCATTGCTCTTTTGCCGACTCCTTGCTACTCGAATATTGTCACGAATAAGAGAGATTTTATCGGTGGTCTCTTGGATAAGCTCGGGACCGGTGATTTGTGCTTCACCAATTTCGTTCCAACAAATCGGTGAACGACATTTTCGTCCATAAAGAGCTTCAAACGGTGCTATATTAATACTTGTATGGTAGTTGTTGTTGTAGGAAAATTCGATCAGTGGTAGGTGAGAATTCCAATTGCCGCCAAAGTCAATGACACAAGCTCTAAGCATATCCTCGAGAGTTTGGATTGTTCGCTCGGTTTGTCCATCAGTTTGAGGATGGTAAGCCGTGCTTAAATCCAAACGAGTACCAAGCGCAGATTGTAATGATTGCCAAAATCGGGAAGTAAAACGCGAATCACGATCGGAGATGATGTTCAAAGGGATTCCGTGACGACTTACGATCTCATCAATGTAGATCCGAGCCAATTTCTCGACTCGATAGTCCTCACGAATAGGCAAGAAATGAGCAGACTTTGTGAGTCGATCGATAATAACCCAGATACTATCGTGCCCACTAGAAGTGCGTGGGAGTTTGGTGATGAAGTCCATAGCAAGGTTCTCCCATTTCCACATTGGAATTTCAGGTTGTTCGAGAAGTCCGGAAGGCTTCTGTGACATTTCAGGTTTTTATTCACGTTTTATATTATGTATCATGTAATCATTTTCTATTAAATGAAATGCGAGTGTTTTTATTTAATTTTGTACAAAATATATATTTTTTTTTTATTTTATGGATTTAAAATAATTAAAATTTTATAAGTTTTAAACTTATATAAAATTTTATATAAAAATCTAAATTAAAAGGTTCATATATAAATAAGATAACCCATTTAAATAAAATAATTAACTTTTATAAAAATATTTATAATAATAATAATATAAGTTTATAAAAAAAATAATTGAAATTAAAAAGAAATCTAATTAATTATTTTTATAAAAGTTAAGGGGCTGTTTTGAAAATTATGAAACTAAAAGGTTTTAAGACAAAAATCAGTTAAGGGGCTAATCATGGACAAATCAAACCACAGGGACCAAATTGTAAAAAATCTCAGGGACTATTTTAAATCAGAATCAAACTCCAGGGACCAAAGTTGACAAATCCCAATTCGCGTTTCCGGTCGTCTCCCACATTGACCGGCGGTCCAAGCTAATTTCCGGCGACCCATTCGACACGCCTGTCCCCTGCACCTCGACAGCCGAAATTGGTCTCCCTGACCTCGTCGTCCCCACGCGAACAAAAGCCCTCGACCAATTTGTCTCCCCAACATTCGAAACGTCTGATTGTGTTTGTGGCCGAAAGCCCACGCCGCGCAATTGGCCCCGACAGTAGACCTCCACGCATGCAAGATGGCTCGATAGTTTCGTCTTGTCCAGACGAGTGTCTGGACATACTCAATTGCATGTCTCATTACCGGGATCGAGCTCGGCTATAAATAGCCATTATCGGACCTGCATGAGCTCGCCATCCCTCTCCACCCACTCTCACTCAAAATTGAAGCCGGCATTGTGTTCGTCGTCTCTGTGAGAAGCTGTGACCAGAATCTCAGAGTCGAATTCGTCCCGAGTCGTGTTGTCCCGATCTTGGAAATTTCGGACCTTTGGCCCTGACACCCAGACCCTTCGCGACCAGGTACGAGCCTTGAATTTGTTCATTTACTTTCTGTTATCGTCTGACAAGCTATCCCAAACGAAATCGCGACCTCAAACATTGAGTTACCGGGCAAACCAAATGTCTAGGACACTGGTTTGCCGGTTACCGAGAACCAGCGACCAGTTTCGCACTGGTGGTTTTCAATTAAACGATACACACATAACCAGCGATGGGCAGTAGCCCGGCTGGTTATGCGTGTGTGTGTTTGTGTCGTAGGTCGCGGGTTCGAACCTGATGGCTTCCGGCCCAACCCATTTTTTTTCTGTTTTTATTTTATTTATTCATTTTATCTTATTTTAATATTTTCCCTTTGCAATGAAAACTATTACGAGTTGGTTGACTCGTTCGTTTATTTTGGAAACAATTAAACAATTTCTCGTTACACATATTTAACCCATCAAAGTTTTAAAATAATAAACCCTATATTTTATAAACTCGTTTAAATAAGTTTTAATTCACAAAAGAAAATATATATATAATAATAATATAAGTAAACAAAATAGAAATTTTTATAAATATAATATCTACTTGTTTAAAAATATAAATATTTAACAAGATTAAATATATATTTTTAGATGTTAAATTTTACTAAATATCATTATTATTTTAATACAATATTGTATACAAATAATTTTAAGGAATGTTATTATAAACCTATACACATTTAAATACGAATACACATATACAAACATACAATAATACATATTTATCTACATAGGATTTCATCGTGCTTAGATTTCAACATCCTTATCACCTACACACGTGGATTAAAACATCCGCAAGCCAGGTGAGTTACATAGCCCCTATTTTACATTTTTACATGCTTTGGGTGAAACATTATACATGCTACTCATCAAATTGTTTATACGTGTTATACATATGGATTATATGCTTGTTTATCATGAATTATCTTGGGTGTACATTCATTTATTTTAAACACAAACAAAACCAACAGTAATATTAATAGATGTATTGTGTCTGACCAGCCCACCCGGTTAGGGTGTTTATTACTGCATACTCGGATATAGCCGCGTGTTATATTCAAACATATCGGATATAGTGGATAACTATATTCAAACATACCGGGCCTAGCTATTGTGCTATGCTCAAGCGCGTCAATCAAGGTTTGAATTGTGCTTAGATAAACATGAAGGATGCAACCATATATGCTATGTTTAACAAGATAAACAATGAGTTGCAAAAAGTTTTTATCTACTATTTATCGGGTTCACAAAACCTATGTACTCACCAACTTTATAGTTGACACTTGATTTAAATAATGTTTCAGGTTTGGATATGTGATTGCTTGCTGAAGATTCTACCACTTAAGAACTTATGGACCTAGCTAATTAAATCAATGTTTTGGAATAGACTAGGTTATTTGAATTTGTATTGTACTTGAATATTTGTTGTCTTTAATTAAATTAATGAATTATGCAATATTTTAGCTATCATGTGCTTTTAAACAATCATTCCATTGTCCGCCTCGATGATTCCGCCATCGGTCGGGGTGTGACAGATTGGTATCAGAGCCAGGTTATAGGGAATTAGGTTATTAGACACAATGACCTAGACTTTAACCCTAGTACTCCCTTTTATGTGTTACGTGCTAAATGATTAATTGCTATGTGAATTATTTGTAGTTAGGTATTATTTGAATTTTCCCAAGTTTAGTGCATGAGACTTATACGCATACATACAAGGCTTTAAACACATAATACATACTTTACATACACATTTGACAAACAAACATATGCAAACAAACACACTACACATCCTTACTCTTTCCTCATCCATACTATTTGCAACATTCCTACATATTTTATACTCATAGACCCACAAGTCTTTTAAATTCTTGAAAATCTCGTCAACGACTTAATTTCTTGAAAACTAGTAAAGGACATGTGCAATCCGGAAGGGTGACACCTGTACATTGGGTTTTCTGTCTAGGAAAGCATTTCGTATAAATCCAAATAAACGGACCCGTATGCTTTCCTGGGAATTCCTGTTACCTATAGGCTAAAGCATGTCTCCTTGAAAGTTTTGAGGAATTACTTAACGTTGATAAGTCATTGTATTCGTAAGAATACGATCCGAACCTAAACTCAAAATTTGGGGACATTATAGTAAGATAGGAAGAACTAGATGAACATGCAAAGCAAATCTTTAGTACGGGTGCACAAGTAATAACGATTTGTAGTGCATGCGAATCCCGGCAATTCCTATTATGCGAATAATGATCTATGACATCATCTCCTACCCGGAATAGATGGCTTATTTTCCCTATAAACCTTGAATAAATACACATACATTGGCACGCGACATGATGAATCCCGCATTTTCTGCTTACATTATTCCCACTATAGCTCATATATATCCACTTTATCTAAAATATCATAAATTATTGTCTTTTCTTATGGTGTTAGAATGCCTCCTCGACGTGCAAACTCTAGCACTTCCAACCCGGATCTTGCTACTCTTCTTGCCCAACTGGTGGGACAAATGACCCAAGCCAATAAAAACAGTGACGGGTCTCACAACATCCAAGGAAATGGTGGTACCAACCCGCCTCAATGCACGTTTAAGCACTTTAACTAGTGCAACCCTACAAAATTTTTTGGGACTGAAGGTGCTACTGGCCTACTACAATGGTTTGAAAGCATGGAAAGCACGTTCTTAAACAGTGACTGTCCCGATAATCTTCGGGTTCGCTATGCCACAAGTGTACTTCAAAAAAGAGCCCTCACCTGGTGGAACGGTGAGAAACGCACTCGTGGTGTTAAGGTTGCTATATCTTTATCATGGGATGATCTGAAGAAAGCCATGACTGATGAATTCTGTCCTCGAAATTAAATGAGGAAGCTCGAGACTGAGTTTTGGGATCTTGCCCAAAACAGCGGGGATAATCTGGCTTACACCACCCGATTTCAAGAGCTGAGCCTATTGGTACCTCATATGATCACTCCCCTTGCTCAAGAAATTGAAAAATACATAGGCGGGCTGCCTATGCAAATTCAGGATGCTGTGTTAGGAAGCAATCCTCCCACACTTGAAGCCGCTATCCGTCTATCCGCTACGCTATCCGACAATCACGTCAAAGCCGGAACCTTAACAAGAAAGGGCTCCAAGAAGGTTGTTTCTACTCTTGCGGCCGTAAAAGATATAAAACCTGAGTCTTCTAACCGCAACAAGAAACGAAAGGGTCGAAACATCGCAGCTGTAACTCCCACCGCACCTGCTATTCAAGTGGTACCTTTGGGTCAAAACCCAAAACCTTATTTGGGCTCAAATCCCCAATGTCAGACCTGCAAATACCACCATCCTGCCAACTTACCATGCCGATTGTGTTCAAGCTGCAGACGATATGGACACGTGGCCACTACTTGCCGTACCCGTCTTCCTGTCCATCAAGCTGCTCCAGCCAACCGCCCAAACTATCCGTCACCTCTCAATGGTCGGGCATGTTACGAATGTGGAGACCCAAACCATTTCCGTGACCGATGCCCAAAACTTCATCAACAAGGTGGTCCTCAAGGACGAGCGCTTAATATAAACGCTAATGAGGCACAACAAAACAACGACGTGATAAACGGTACGTTTCTCGTAAACAATCATTATGCATCTATTTTATTTGATACCGATGCCGATAGGAGTTTTGTGTCTCTTACTTTTGAATCTCGACTTGCTAAACAAAGAACGAAACTTGACAATTCTTATTCCGTGGAGATAGCAAACGGAAAATCTATTACTATAAATTCGGTTATCCGCGACTGCAATCTCGAGCTTAATAATCATGTGTTCTCTGTTGATCTCCTTCTAATGCAATTGGGAAGCTTCGATGTTATAATTGGCATGGATTGGTTATCCAAGCACCATGCCGAGGTTATTTGCTACGAAAAGTTCATTCGTATACCTCTCCCTTCGGGCGACACGTTAGTTATTTTCGGTGAAAAACCGTGTCGTGGTCTTCAACTCATGTCTTGCATATTGGCACAAAAGTACTTGCGAAAAAAGTACGTTGCCTTCTTGGCCCACGTAGTTGACACGAAAGACAAGGGTAAGAAATTGCAAGATATTCTGATCATTCGAGACTTTCCCGAGGTATTCCCCTAGGATTTACCCGGTCTTCCTCCCCCTAGACAAGTAGAGTTTCGTATTGACCTTGTGCCCGGAGCAACTCCCATGGCAAAAGCTCCTTATCATCTTGCACCTTCCGAGATGCAAGAGCTCGCAAGTTAATTACAAGAGCTCTCATCCAAAGGTTTCATCCGACCAAGCCATTCACCTTGGGGTGCTCCCGTGCTGTTTATAAAGAAAAAAGATGGATCGTTTCGAATGTGCATTGATTATCGTGAACTCAACAAGCTTACAATCAAGAACCTTTATCCTTTACCCCGTATCGACGACCTTTTCGATCAACTTCAAGTTTCAACATGTTTCTCCAAGATTGACCTCCATTCCGGATACCATCAAGTTCATGTTCTCGATGAAGACATTTCGAAGACTGCCTTTCGGACTAGATATGGTCACTACGAGTTCATGGTCATGCATTTTGGTTTGACTAATGCACCTGCGGTTTTCATGGACCTCATGAACCGCGTATGCAAACCTTATTTGGACAAGTTCGTGATCGTTTTCATTGACGACATTCTCATCTATTCTAAAACGAATGCGGAACATGAACAACATCTTCGTTTGATTTTGGAGCTCTTGAAGAAAGAACGTCTATACGCCAAGTTCTCCAAATGTGAATTCTGGCTAAAAGAAGTTCAATTTTTGGCACACATAGTCAACGAAAAGGGGATTCATGTGGACCCGGCAAAGATCGAGGTGGTAAAGAATTGGAGTACTCCTAAGACTCCTACCGAGATTCGTTCTTTCCTTGGACTAGCGGGTTACTATCGCCGCTTCATCTCAAATTTCTCCAAGATTGCGGTCCCGCTCACTGCCTTGACTCACAAAGGTAAACCTTACGAGTGGGGACCCAAACAAGAGGAAGCTTTTCA
This sequence comes from Smallanthus sonchifolius, assembly GCA_023525975.1. Classification (NCBI taxonomy): domain Eukaryota; kingdom Viridiplantae; phylum Streptophyta; class Magnoliopsida; order Asterales; family Asteraceae; genus Smallanthus; species Smallanthus sonchifolius. The sequence continues at coordinate 46,532,012 of CM042023.1, forward strand.
AACTCTCAAGCTCAAGCTCTGCAATGCTCCTGTTCTAACTCTTCCTAGTGGTAATGACGACTTTATCGTTTATTGCGATGCATCCAACCAAGGTCTTGGTTGTGTTCTTATGCAGCGTGGCCAAGTAATTGCATACGCATCACGTCAGCTCAAAATCCATGAGAAGAACTATACGACCCATGATCTCGAGCTTGGTGCTGTCGTTTTCGTGTTGAAAATTAGGAGACACTATCTTTATGGCACCAAATGCGTGGTTTTCACCGACCACAAAAGTCTCCAACATATTTTCAATCAAAAAGTGCTTAATATGAGGCAACGACGATGGGTCGAACTTCTTAACGACTACGACTGCGAGATTCGCTACCACCCCGGCAAAGCAAATGTTGTAGCCGACGCCTTGAGTCGTAAAGAACGTATAATGCTTCATAGTGTTCATATTAATAACGATATCCAAGCCCGCATCCTCCAAGCACAACACACCTCGGTTACCGAGGGAAACATGTACCACGAAATGGCATGTGGTGTGGAACTCTTGCTAGAAACTAAAGCCAACGGTCTGTTGTGTTACTTGGATCGTATCTGGGTTCCCGATCGTGACGACCTTCGTATATTTTTGATGAACGAGTCCCACAAGACTCGATATTCGGTACATCCCGGAGCTGATAAGATGTACATGGGTCTTCGTCAGCAATACTGGTGGCCCAGCATGAAAAAGGATATTGCCCTCTTTGTGGCAAAATGCTTAACTTGTTCTAAAGTAATAACCCAGATACTATCGTGAGCAGACTTTGTGAGTCGATCGATAATAACCCAGATACTATCGTGCCCACTAGAAGTGCGTGGGAGTTTGGTGATAAAGTCCATAGCAAGGTTCTCCCACTTCCACATGGGAATTTCAGGTTGTTCGAGGAGTCCGGAAGGCTTCTGGTGTTCGGCCTTTACTTTAGAACAAGTTAAGCATTTTACCACAAAGAGGGCAATATCCTTTTTCATGCCGGGCCACCAATATTGCTGACGAAGACACATGTACATCTTATCAGCTCCGGGATGTACCGAATATCGAGTCTTGTGGGATTCGTTCATCAAAAATATACGAAGGTCATCGTGATCTGGAATCCAGATACGATCCAAGTAATACAACAGACAGTTGGCTTTGGTTTCTAGCAAGAGTTCCACACCACATGCCATTTCGTGGTACATGTTTCCCTCGGTAACCAAGGTGTGTTGTGCTTGGAGAATGCGGGCTTGGATATCGTTATGAATACGAACATTATGAAGCATGATACGTTCTTTACGACTCAAGGCGTCGGCTACAACATTTGCTTTGCCGGGGTGGTAGCGAATCTCGCAGTCGTAGTCGTTAAGAAGTTCGACCCATCGTCGTTGCCTCATATTAAGCTCTTTTTGATTGAAAATATGTTGGAGACTTTTGTGGTCGGTGAAAACCACGCATTTGGTGCCATAAAGACAGTGTCTCCAAATTTTCAAGGCGAAAACGACAACACCAAGCTCGAGATCATGGGTCTTATAGTTCTTCTCGTGGATTTTGAGCTGACGTGATGCGTATGCAATTACTTGGCCACGCTGCATAAGAACACAGCCAAGACTTTGGTTGGATGCATCGCAATAAACGACAAAGTCATCATTACCACTAGGAAGAGTTAGAACAGGAGCATTGCAGAGCTTGTTGAGAGTTTGAAAAGCTTCCTCTTGTTTGGGTCCCCACTCGTAAGGTTTACCTTTGTGAGTCAAGGCAGTGAGCGGGACCGCAATCTTGGAGAAATTTGAGATGAAGGGACGATAGTAACCCGCTAGTCCAAGGAAGGAACGAATCTCGGTAGGAGTCTTAGGAGTACTCCAATTCTTTACCGCCTCGATCTTTGCCGGGTCCACATGAATCCCCTTTTCGTTGACTATGTGTCCCAAAAATTGAACTTCTTTTAGCCAGAATTCACATTTGGAGAACTTGGCGTATAGTTGTTCTTTCTTCAAGAGCTCCAAAATCAAACGAAGATGTTGTTCATGTTCTGCTTTCGTTTTAGAATAGATGAGAATGTCGTCAATGAAAACGATCACGAACTTGTCCAAATAAGGTTTGCATACACGGTTCATGAGATCCATGAAAACCGCAGGTGCATTAGTCAAACCAAAAGGCATGACCATGAACTCGTAGTGACCATATCTAGTCTGAAAGGCAGTCTTCGGAATGTCTTCATCTAGAACACGAAGTTGATGGTATCCGGAACGAAGGTCAATCTTGGAGAAACATGTTGAACCTTGAAGTTGGTCGAAAAGATCGTCGATACGGGGTAAAGGATAACGGTTCTTGATCGTAAGCTTGTTGAGTTCACGATAATCAATGCACATTCGAAATGATCCATCTTTTTTCTTTACGAACAGCACGGGAGCACCCCAAGGTGAATGGCTTGGTCGGATGAAACCTTTGGATGAGAGCTCTTGTAATTGACTTGCGAGCTCTTGCATCTCGGAAGGTGCGAGACGATAAGGAGCTTTTGCCACGGGAGTTGCTCCAGGCACAAGGTCAATACGAAACTCTACTTGTCTAAGGGAGGAAGACCGGGTAAATCCTCGGGGAATACCTCGGGAAAGTCTCGAATGATCGGAATATCTTGTAATTTCTTACCCTTGTCTTTTGGTGTCAACTACGTGGGCCAAGAACGCAACTTATTTTTTCCGCAAGTACTTTTGTACCAATGTGCAAGACATGAGTTGAAGACCACGACACGGTTTTTCACCGAAAATAACTAACGTGTCGCCCGAAGGGAGAGTTATACGAATGCACTTTTCGTAGCAAATAACCTCGGCATGGTGCTTGGATAACCAATCCATGCCAATTATAACATCGAAGCTTCCCAATTGCATTGGAAGGAGATCAACAGAGAGCACATGATTATTAAGATCGAGATTGCAGTTGCGGATAACAGAATTTATAGTAATAGATTTCCCGTTTGCTATCTCCACGGAATGAAAATTGTCAAGTTTCGTTCTTTGTTTAGCAAGTCGAGATTCAAATGTAAGAGACACGAAACTCCTATCGGCACCGTATCAAATAAAACGGATGCATAATTATTGTTTACGAGAAACGTACCGTTTATCACGTCGTTGTTTGCTTGTGCCTCATTAGCGTTTATATTAAACGCTCGTCCTTGGGGACCACCTTGTTGATGAAGTTTTGGGCATCGGTCACGGAAATGGTTTGGGTCTCCACGTTCGTAACATGCCCGACCATTGAGAGGTGCTAGATAGTTCGGATGGTTGGCTGGAGCAGCTTGATGGACGGGAGGACGGGTACGGCAAGTAGTGGCCACGTGTCCATATCGTCCGCAGCTTGAACACAATCAGCAGGGTATGTTGGCAGGATGGTGGTATTTGCAGGTCTGACATTGGGGATTCGGGCCCATATAAGGTTTTGGGTTTTGACCCAAAGGTGCCACTTGGATAGCAGGTACGGTGGGAGTTACGGCTGCGAAGTTTCGACCCTTTCGTTTCTTGTTACGGTTAGAAGACTCAGGCCATACATCTTTGACGGCCGCAAGAGTAGAAACAACCTTCTTGGAACCCTTTCTTGATAAGGTTCCGACTTTGACGTGGTTGTCGGATAGCGTAGCGGATAGACGGATAGCAGCTTCAAGTGTGGGAGGATTGCTTCCTAACACAGCATCCTGAATTTGCATAGGCAGCCTGCCTATGTATTTTTCAATTTCCCGAGCAAGGGGAGTGATCATATGAGGTACCAATAGGCTCAGCTCTTGAAATCGGGTGGTGTAAGACAGATTATTCCTGCTGTCTTGGGCTAGATCCCAAAACTCAGTCTCGAGCTTCCTCATTTCATTTCGAGGACAAAATTCACCAGTCATGGCTTTCTTCAGGTCATCCCATGATAAAGATGTAGCAACCTCAACTCCACGAGTGCGTTTCTCACTGTTCCACCAGGTGAGGGCTTTCTTTTGAAGTACACTTGTGGCATAGCGAACTCGAAGATTATCGGGACAGTCACTATTTAAGAACGTGTTTTCCATGCTTTCAGACCATTGTAGTAGGCCGGTAGCACCTTCAGTCCCGTAAAATTTTGTAGGGTTGCACGAGTTAAAGTGCTTAAACGTGCATTGAGGCGGGTTGGCACCACCGTTTCGTTGGATGTTGTGAGATCCGTTACTGTTGTTATTGGCTTGGGTCATTTGTCCCACCAGTTGGGCAAGAAGAGTAGCAAGATCCGGGTTGGAAGTGCTAGAGTTTGTATTGACCGCACGTCGAGGAGGCATTCTAACAAGACAATAGTTTATAATATTTTAGATAAAGTGGATATATATATGAGCCATAATGTAAGCAGATTTGCGAGATTCATCATGTCGCGTCCCAATGTATGTGTATTTATTCAAGGTTAATAGGTGAAATAAGCCATCTATTCTTGGTAGGATATGATGTCATAGATCATTATTCGCGAAATAGGAATCGCCGGGATTCTCATGCATTACAAATCATTATTACGTGTGCACCCGTAATAATGATTTGCTTTGCATGTTCATCTAGTTCTTCCTATCTTACTATAATGTCCCCAAATTTTGAGTTTAGGTTCGGATCGTATTCTTGCGAATACAATGACTTATCAATGTTAAGTAATTCCTCAAAACTTTCAAGGAGACATGCTTTAGCCTATAGGTAAACACTCACTTCAGGAATTCCCAGGAAAGCATACGGGTCCGTTTATTTGGATTTATACGAAATGCTTTCCTAGACAGAAAACCCAATGTACAGGTGTCACCTTTCCGGATTGCACATGTCCTTTACTGGTTTTCAAGAAATTAAGTTGTTGACGAGATTTTCAAGAAATTAATAGACTTGTGAGTCTATGGGTATAAAATATGTAGGAATGTTGCAAATAGTATGGATGAGGAAAGAGTATGGATAAGGATGTGTAGTGTATTTTGTTTACATATGTTTGTTTGTCAAATGTGTATGTAAAGTATGTATTGTGTGTTTAAAGCCTTGTATGTATATGTATAAGTCTCATGTACTAAACTTGGGAAAATTCAAATAATACCTAACTACAAATAGTTCACATAGCAAATAAATCATTTAGCACATAGCACGTAAAAGGGAGTCCTAGGGTTATAGTCTAGGTCATTGTGTCTAATAACCTAATTCCCTATAAACCTGGCTCTGATACCAATCTGTCACACCCCGACCGATGGCGGAATCATCGAGGCGGACAATGAGTGATTGTTCAAAAGCACATGATAGCTAAAATATTGCATAATTCATTAATTTAATTAAAAACAACAAATATTCAAGTACAATACAATTCAAATAACCTAGTCTATTTCAAAACATTGATTTAATTAACTAGGTCCATAAGTTCTTAAGTGAAAGAATCTTCAGCAAGCAATCACATATCCAAACCTGAAACATTATTTAAATCAAGTGTCAACTATAAAGTTGGTGAGTACATAGGTTTTGTGGACCCGATAAATAGTATATAAAAACGTTTTGCAACTCATTGTTTAACTTGTTAGACATAGCATATATGGTTGAATCCTTCATGTTTATCTAAGCACAATTCAAACCTTGATTGACGCGATTGAACATAGCACAACAGCTAGGTCCGGTATGATTGAATATAGTTATCCACTATATCCGGTATGCTTGAGTATAACACGTGGCTATACCCGAGTATGTAGTAATAAACACCCTACACGGGTGGGCTGGTCAGGCACAATAGATCTATTAATATTACTGTTGGTTCTCTTTATGTTTATAGTAAATAAATGTACACCCAAGATAATTCACGATGAACAAGCATATGATCCACATGTATAACACGTATAAAACAAATTGATGAGTAGCATGTATAGGTAATAATGTTTCACCCCAAAGCATGTAAAAATGTAAAATAGGGGCTATGTAACTCACCTGGCTAGCGGATGTTTTAATCCACGTGTGTAGGTGATAAGGATATTGATATCTAAGCACGTTGAAACCCTATGTAGATAAATATGTATTATTGTATGTTTGTATATGTGTATTCGTACTTTAAACGTGTATGGGTTTATAAATAAAACATTCCTTGAAATTATTTGTATAAAATATTATGGTAAAATGATAACGATTTTTAATAAAATTTAACATCTAAAAATATATATTTTAATCTTGTTAAAATATTATAAATAAATAGTTATTATGTTTATTGTATTTATATAAAAAAAGTTTCTATTTGTTTATTTATATTATCATTATTATATATTTTGTGAGTTAAAACTATTTAAACAAGTTTATAAAAATATAGGACTTATTATTTTATAAAAATTTGACGGGTTAAATATGTGTAAAAGTCGTTTAATGGTTTCCAAAATAAACGAACGAGTCAACCGGTTCGTAATTATTTTTAATGTGTATAGAAAATAATAAAATAAAGTGAAATAAAATAAACAAAATAAATAAATTAAAAGATATTATAAAACAGCAAAAAAAATGGTTGGGCCGGAGGCCCTAAGGATCGAACCCAGGACCTCGGACACAATCACACACACGCATAACCAGCCGGGCTATCGTCCATCGTTGGTTATGTGTGTAACGTTTAATTGATAACCGCTTACGCGAAACTGGTCGCTGGTTCTCGGCAACCGGCAAACCAGTGTCCGAGAACATTTGTTTGCCCGGTAACCCAAGGTTTGAGGTCACGATTTCGATTGGTACAGTTGGCCAGATGATAACAGAAGGCAAAGGAACAATTTTTGAGGTCCTTACCTGGTCGCGAAGGGTCTGGACGACTGGGCCGAATGTCCGAAAATACCAAGATCGGGAAAGTGAGACTCGGGACGAGTTGGGCTCTGAGACTCTGGTCACAGCTTCACACAGAGGCAACGAACGCAATGACAACTTCAATTTGAAGTGAGAGTGGGTGAAGAAGGGATGGCGAGCTCGAGAAGGTCCGGTAATGGCTATTTATAGCCGAACCTGATCCCAATAATGAAACATGCAATTGAGTATGTCCAGACACTCGTCTGGACAAGACGAAGCTAACGAGCCATCTTGCAGGCGTGGAGGTTTACTGACGAAGCCAATTGCGCGCCGTGGACTTTCGGTCACCAAAGCGAACAGGCTTTTTGTATGTTTAAACGACAAATTGGTCGGGGGCTTATGTTCGCGTGGGGACGACGAGGTCAGGGAGACCCTTTTCGGCTTGGACCGCCGGACAAGGGAAGGGACGACCGGAATTTCGAATTGGAAATTGGCAAGAATAGTCCCTGGAGTTTGTTTTTGCATTAAAACAGTCCCTGTGATTTATTCTCCTTAGTCCTTGTGGTTTAGTTTGTCCATGAATAGCCCCTTGACTTATTTTTATTTAAAACCTTTTAGTTTAATAAGTTTCAAAACCAACCCCTTTACTTTTATAAAAAAATAAAATAATTAAATTTCTTTTTAATTAAATTATATTTAAGTGGTTTTTATAAACTTATATTATTATATATATTTTTATAAAAGTTAATTATTTTATAGATCATCCTATTTATATATGAACCTTTTTAGATTTAGATTCTTATATAAAATTTTATATAAGTTTAATACTTATAAAATTTTAATTATTTTAAATCCATAAATTAAAAATTTATATTTTGTACAAAAATTAAATAACAACACTTGCATTTCATTGAATAGGAAATGATTACATGGCATATGTTATAAAAACGTGAATAAAAACCCGAAATGTCACAACTAGTATCAGAGCCCATCTTGAACAAGAAGGAAGGATTGCTGAGGCAGTTTATGTGTCAAATTCTGACACTGATTCTGACTCAGCTTCTCCTCAAGTAGACATCTTTGCTGCAGCATATAAATCAAGATCCACTGTCCAAGAAATGCTGATAGAATTTACAAGTCCTGAGTGCAAATCAGATAAAGCTAATGACCTTCCCTTATCAACTTCTCAACTTCCCAATGAAGCTGAGGCTGATATCCCAACAGCAGCACAATCATCTGATGTTGTGATAAGTGAAGCCGAAGCAGAGGCATCCAGTGTAAACAAAGGGAAGGGAATTATGACCAAAGAAGATGAAGAGAGGTTGCTCAGAGAGAAGAGAGAGAAGGAAGAAATAAGAAGGAAGAGAGAAGAAGAGGAGATGGCTGACCTGAAAAAGGCTCAAGAAAGAAAAACAGCCATGCTCCTCAGAGAACAACTTATCCAGCAGTATGCCAAACAGCTGGATGAGATGAAAGTCAACCTCCATTCAGTCTCTAAAGTTGACGAAGATGAAGAACTTGCTAGACAGCTGCAGGAATAACTAAACAAGGATGTAGAGGAGGAAGAAGAAAAGAAAAGGAAGGAAGATGCTAAATTTAGAATATCTAATTCTAAATTAGCAAAAGAAATGAGGGAGGAATGGATTGAATCTCTGATCTCTCAAGGTGAGGATGCTGACTACCTTGAAAAACTTTCAAAAAAAGAGATCTATAGAGCAGTCATGGGTCAGCAGGGGCAATTAGCAAAGAAGAAGAGAGCTGAAGAGGAAGAAAAGGCTCATCAAAAATCCAAGAAGGCCATTGCACTTAACCAGAGAACCCATGAAGAAACGAAGGTCATGACTGACTTCCTAAAGGCAAAGGGGGAAAGTGGAAGGAGGCTAGGTCCCATGACATTCATGAATCTACAAGCCTTGTACAGACAAGTCAAGAAGGAAGAAGAAAGACTAGGAAAGAAAGTCTTCAAGACAAGGGTCACAGAAAAGGAAGACAAGAGACCAGTCAAGAAACAAAAGACTTCTGCCCCAGACACTACTTCCACTATCCAAAAACCTTCCGCAAATATCCCCAAACCTTCCTGTCCTCCACCCAAAAAGTCCAAACCTTCTCACACAGCTCCCTCTCATCAACAACCTCTCCTGAAGAAATCCAAACCCACACCTAAACCAGAAGACTCCAGAGATATAGTTGATTGGTTCTACAGTTCACAGGATCAATGGTTTGAAATCTTTAGGGGGAGAACTGAAAGAAGGAGATCTGTTTACAAATCTGTTAATGAAGTTCTAAAATTACTAGATTCAGATCTCAGTAGAATTCTGGAGTTGGGTGAAGCTCATGAGCCTGCAAATGAGGGTGGGAAACGTCTTATGCTAGTAATCAAACACCATTTCAACCCTAGCAAAGATGTGATCATAGATATCAAACCACTTCAGTCCCACTCTCCATTTGTAGGTTGGTCCTACAATGCTGATCTGGATGAGTTCACCTTAACCGATGTTAAGAAGCAGCAGATGAGATGTTCAAGCAAGACAATTTTCAAAATTCCAAGTAAAGACATCAAGACTCTGTCTGAGCTTCCACTGAACAATCCCAGCAAGGATCCAAGAGGCTATGAGGTTGCAAGGATAGTCGGCCACATGCAAAAGCTTCAGCAACAAAGAGATTAGAAGAATTTTGGTAGCATCAGTCTAGGGGGAGTTTGTAGAACCAAAGACTGATTGCAACAAAATTCTTCTAAGTACAAATGCTGCTGATAGGATTATCAGCAGCGTTCAACACTTGTTGTTGCTGATAGGCTTATCAGTAGCGTTCAACACTTGTTGCTGCTGATAGGCTTATCAGCAACGTTCAAAACTTGTTGCTGCTGATAGGCTTATCAGCAGCGTTCAACACTTGTTGCTGCTGATAGGCTTATCAGCAGCGTTCAACACTTGTTGCTGCTGATAGGCTTATCAGCAGCAGTCAACGGATCAGTCTTGATGCTGATCCTCATCCTTGCTGCTGACAGCCTTGTGCCTTGAAGATAAATCGTTGCAGCTGACTATCCATGACAACTTTCTGCAAAAGCTACCGACACACTCAAAGCAGAAGGAACCTCAATGGTGCAACCAATGACGGACAAGAATGCTCTTCTCCAAGCATGCAAGTAATGATGCATAAAGAAGACGCTTCAATAAAGTTAGCTAGTTTAGACTAAACTTGTGTTGTTAGCTTTATATAAAAGATCAACGGTCTGTGTTATATCTGATCCTTAGAATCAAGGGTCTGTCTTGATTCTAAGTTAGTATAAATACTGTGTAAACACTTCATTGTATGTGTGCTTCTTGATAGAGTTTTCATTTGTAATCGTTTATTCGCAAAAGCTTAATACAACAGTGTTCTTATAAGTATTCTTTCTGTTTACTTGATTATACTTGTGTAGTTGCTATTGTTTCCGCCAATTTCAACTAAGAACAGAATCATCTTGTACTTTCACGATCCTACAAATAGATTCCAATATACATTATAGAATTATTAAAGCTATAATTAGTCACGTAGTAAAAGTACCTCCTAGATCAAAAATTGATCATTTCATCAATTGCTCCATCTTTCAAATTTCAAAACCAAAACATGATTTCATCTTTCTTAACACTTCTATTAGTGTTATCAAACATATCTAAACCATAACTCCCAACATTCTATTTTGAGTTGCTCTTGACCCATTTAATTTTACTAACATGCAAGATCAAATTTTGTTACATTTTAAAATTTATAATATCCAACATGTTCCACACATTTACATCATTTTCTAAGCTATTAGATGTATGAATTTAGTTCTAGCTAGCATCAATTTCACCATAGTAGAATCATAACCCCAATTATATGTCAAGAACTTCAAAGAATACGTGTGGGTTATTGATGTGTCCAATACATTGTATCAACCCTTATTATGATTTAATCGACTTCATCACCTTCAATTAAGTAAAAACGGATTCTTAATACTCCCTTGACATCACTGTACGCAAGAAAACCTAATTAAAGAACTCTCTAGAGTTCATTTTTGTGATTAACATTCAAATTTGAGTTCTGATGACGTGGGTACGTGCATGATGCATGACTGACCGTAAGAAGCGGGTCCTCAAATATTAGCTACTGGGCTAAACCATTAAGGCCTACATAATAATCAGTTGAGAGGATCTGCTGGGCTTCTTACAGCCAAAATCATGCAAGATCCACTTTAGGCCCAGAGCCTATCAAGAAAAGCCCATAAAACTCCATGACTCCAGCCCAATAAATACGGGCCATTCCCTACTTCCCAATCACCTCATTTGGCTGGAAGAATAAAACACCCTACTTATTCCTTTATTATTTTATTAGAGTTTAATGTGGAAAATGGGTCCCAGATTTTTTGAACCTTATCACTAAAGTGATAAAAGGTATATTTTATTATAAATATTGTTTTTACATAAACTATTACATTATGTAACATAGGGATTCTTCAACTCCGACCGGCCACGTCCTCAGAAAGCTTCATTCCACGAGCTTCTTTCCTGCAGTGTTTGGAAAACGTTTTTGAATTAGCTTTCGCTAAGTAAGTACACTGCATCGTTAATTTTATTATGAACCCTTTAGGTTGTTATTGTTCAAGTTTCCTGGGATCTCGGCACCCCCGTGACCATCTCCAGGCGTATCTCCGGTCACGTCATTCGTATATTTTATTATCTTTCATTTTAGGTCCTTCCGCCTTATAGACTGGGCACCTCTACTAGGTCCTTCTGCCTATAGACTGGGCACCTTTCCATTTGTCACGAAGACTCATTCATTTCCTCAGCCCCGTAGGCTTGGAATTATGTTCCTCCTCAGCCCCGTAGGCTTGGAGTTCCTTTTTCCTCATTCAATGAGACCCGCCCCGTAGGGTGGACATCTCATTGCATTGGGATCTTGAGTATCTTAGACTCACAGCCTCACAATGTATTCCTAACAAGTCCTCACCTTAAAACTTCGTAACGTTTTCCCCATGACGCATTAAAGAGGCTTATATATAGGAAGTGTCAGCGGCGTATCCACCACCCCTTTAACACTTCGTGAGTATTCCGTTATTCCATTTTAAGACTTAGACACGTTTCCATCATACATTCATATTTACAAATATAGCATGATCATCTATCATGCATGATCATCTATCATGCATTCGCATATTCACATTTAACACACATTGCATATTCATACATATAACATGACCTCTTGTCATACTTTCATATTCATCCCTGCTCTAATTCCTTATAAAGGTTTCTCCATGTTACGTTAAAGAGGTTTATATATAGGAAGTACCAGTGGCGTATCCACCACCCATTTAACGTCCCATGAATACTACTTTACTTAGAATTAAGCTTTTCCCGTTAATCTTTATTTATTTAATAGCATGATCTCTTCATGCCTTTATCTTAGCTCTTGCTCTAATCCCTCACAAAGGTTTCGTCATGTTATGTTATATAGGTTTATATATAGGAAGTACTAATGGCGTATCCACCACCCCTTTAACATCTCACGAATGCTCATTTGCTTAAGATTAAGTGTTTCTCATCATTTATTTGATAGCATGAGTCCCTCATGCTTTTATCCAATCCTTGCTCTAATCCTCCTAAAGGCGTCTCTATGATGCATTAAAGAGGTTTATATATAGGGTGTACCAGCGGCGTACCCACCACCCCTATAATACATCACACATATTCCTTTATTTAGAATTAAGCCCTCTCTTATTCATACTTATCATATATTGTAAACTGGGGTGATTATCCTCCTAGAGTAGTAGATCCAACAAAGATGTTCACAGGAAAGAGTGACGGGTCTAGGAGAGATTTATAAACCACTCTTTCCTTAAACAGAACATTCCGTTTGCTTGATAACTACATATCGGTTGGAAGTTCTCCCGTACGTTTACTATATTTTTATTACTGTCTTTTAGTCTATACCCCTAAACAATCATAATGGTTTCACCATGAAGTATCAAGTGATTTATATATAGGAAGTACCAGCGGCGTATCCACCACCCCTTGGATACGTCGTGGCTACTCCATTATTGTCGTTTAGTGTTTAGACTAATTCCCATTACCTTCTTTTATTTCCTCATACCTTAGTTCCACATATTGCACATAACAAATAATCACATAATTCACATAAACGTTTATCTAAGGTATGGGTCAAGTGTACTTACAACAACCTCAGGTCGTTTCCTACGCTCGTTCCTCGCTTAAACGTCTCTCCGGATCCGAACCAACCTCGCAGCGTACCGAACTCGCACTTAAACATGTGTCACCGGGTCTTCTAATCTTATCTAGATGTGTGTGTGTAATATATGGTGTTTGGGTATGTGTTTTCTCCAAGTGAACGGCTCCAAGAATCAATTTATAGGCAAAATTCAGAGTCCGTAACGGATCGTTACCGCCGGTGATGGTCCGTTACCGTTTTCTTGGCATCCAAGCACTTTCTGACCACGTAACGGACCGTCACGTCTCATGACGGTCCTTCATTGCCATATGGTGCGATGACTAACTGATACGTGGCTTAAAATGGAGCGTTTTCACGATTTTATGGCGTGACGGACCGTCAAGGACCGTGACGATCCGTTATGGATTTTTAACCCCCGTGACGGATCGTTACCGATGGTGACGGTCTGTTACGACTCTATTTTCAGATTCTCCTTGCCAAGGCACCCAAGTTTCATATATTATGGCTTCCGTAACTCATTTTTTAGTTCGGGATATGCCTATATTAAGTTTTCGGCTATTTTCGGGCGAACAGTCTTTCCGTTTCGCTTCCGGTTAAGTTCTTAGGTCACGTTTCTTAACCGAAATTCATCCCAACTTATTATTATTCAATCACAACTCCCCCGTTAAGCTTTTGGTATCACGTTTTGTTATCAATACCATTTTTAGGTTAACCGTTTACAGCTGGATTTTTGGGATGTTACAACTCTACCCCCTTATTTTAGGTTTCGTCCTTGAAACCTGTTAGTTCTTAGGATAAGTCTTTCTCATCCTTTCCTTGCTTTCCCAGGTCATCTCTGACCTGTTCGTGTGCCTCCTATTGCACTATCTGCTTTAGTGTTTAGAATCTTTATAGGTTCTTTGACATAAGTTAGTTTCTCGTTAACCTCCATCTCTTCCAGATGTATATGAGCAATTTGTCTGCTATATACTTCCATGGAACGTATTTCGGTTCTTCACGTAGCTTTAGTTGATAAGTCATTCTTCCTACTTGCTTAATGATCCTTAAAAAGGACCAATGAATCACAGACTTATCTTGCCACGTTTCTTACGTCGAATTAGACCTTTCCAAGGAGACATAAAACATAATCTCCTTCATGGAATTCTATTGGTCTATGTCTTTTGTCTAACAACTTTCTCAGTTGTGACATACATCTCTTCATTCCAGTATGTGTTGATTGGTAAGGAGTCTTAGCCACTTGCTTAGTATCTAGAATTAAATTGATTTTGAATTTGATTTGTCTATCAGGTGGAGCACCTGAGAGATCATTTGGTAAAACTTTTGGAAATTTATTCTACTATTATTACTTGCTTCAGTTCTTTCCTTTTATCATCACTTCAGCCGCATAAGCTATGAATGCTTGGTGACCTTGTCTCACATAGCTATTTATCTTTGTCATCGTACATAGCGTGATCTAGTTTCGTCTAAATGACACAAAGTTCCTTTTTTCCTACAGACGTCGTGGATCATACAATCTTTCCGTTGCAGCATGTATAGATAACCGGTCCATTCCGATGGTCATGTCGAATTCTTACATTAGTCTCAAGATTTGATCGACGAGATATTCTTCTTCCTTGATTAGTAGTTGGCAGTCTCGGCATATTTTGGTTAATACGCAGTTTCTATTACTTGAGATTTTAACCTCTAATGCCCTAGTCCTCTTACTTCTATTTGAAATTTCTGGAATATACATATTTTAATGAAATAAATAATCGACTAGCCTCTGTATCGAATTAAACACAGGCAAGTAGGGAATTCAAGAGAAAGGTACTTGATACGATGTCAGGGACATTGATGCGTGTTGTTTATAAGTAAATATTAATATAAAAATATACTAATATTCAGAGATATTGGTTTCACGAGATCATGTTTTAAATTTATAAAATGATAATTACTTTAACTTAAAACACATACAATAGGCAAGTGTACCTATCGTAGCGTAATTAGTGAGTGGGTTTTGTGTGCTTGTGAAGCAAAATAGTAAATGATAGAAAAGTAAATGATGGTAAAGTAAATAGCATAAAAGTAAAAATGTACGTGAAGTATGTAACAGAAATGTAATGAACAGAATAGCAAATATCAGGAAAGTAAATATATTGGAAATGATCAGGTCACGAAGAGTATTTCTTTGGGCTTTGAATCCGCTTGGTACGTGATAATGTTAAATTGACTAATCCTGTGATATGACTACTACAAACTTGTGACCCGGGTCACCGCTAGAGCATTGTCCCCATGACATTTGATTCACAAATTAAAATCTTTAAATTAAAATAGTAGTGCCTCTCGTTAAGGACAACAGTTACCCTCAACCCTTCGAATGGTCATCTCCGGGTTAGTTTGAGACATCGAACGTAAATGCTTTGTATTAAGGTTAAATAGGTGATTATATTTTGTTCACCGAGAGGCGGTGTAACAATGGGACCGAGTATAAAGACGTACCGTTCCCAACATGATTTCACCAATTATTGGTCGCATAATAAGTTCGTATAAAGACGTACGACCTTAATAATGTTGACCAAGCCTTTGCTTATCAATCTTTGCATGTATAAAGACATACAAGTTTCAAATGAAGTTTGATTAAAAAGGTTTTATGTTCTTACGCTTTAAAATCAAGAACACTCACAAATATAAAGACGGATTTAGACAATAATAAAAGCCCACAAATTGGTGGTTTTAAGAACGAATAATTAAAGACATAAACATATCACTGAGATTAATACGTCAAACATTAACATGCACCAAACTTCATCTTCACCCAAGCAATACAAGGAGTTTAGCCACGAATGACGATTCTAGCTAGCGTAACGCTGAGTTTCATAGGCTCCCCTATTGTGGATCAAGGAGGAAGAGCCCCTCTACTCTCTAGTATCTACTCTAAACTATGAAATAAGCTCTCTCTGGTGTGTTCTTGAGGTATGGATGGGTGTATGGAATGAAGAACCCGCGCCTTCTATTTATAGGCCTCAAAATGAGCAATGCACGGCCGTGCATTGGATTGCACGAGCGTGCAAACACCTCAGGAATCAAACAGGGTACAAAGGACAGTGTACCAGAGCCTTGGGAAACAAGATTAGCAATGCACGGCCATGCAATGCCCTGTCTGCTCCACATGCTTGTTTTTTAGCTGCTTGTTTACTTATCTTAACCTGGTTTGACTTCTTGGGAGTCAATGCTTGGGTTTGGTTCTCCAAAAGCTTAATTTCTTCATGTTTTAATCTAGTTTTTGCCCTGTTTATCTTGGGGGCACCAAATAACCTGCAATTTTAAAATATAAACGCTTTAAGTATCATTTGCAAGGTTATTAGTGAATTAGTACCATAATATGGGGATTATTATGCATGCAAAACATGTATAATTTAGGGCATATCATAATACCCCATACTTACACTTTGCTTGTCCTCAAGCAAACTCATGCATGGTGATACCCATAAGTAAAAACATTACAAAGGAAATGGAGCTCCAAGTAGTTGGAAACTCCGAGATAGCTCTTGAGTTGCTTATTCTATTTTTGTGTTTTTCTATGATGGAATCCATGACAAGCCTACTAGAACTTCAATTATGCATAAACTTTCACTACTCACAATGTTCACTCAACTCTAGGGTTATATATGCATGGATAATGTAAGTTTGAGTGAAACACTCAAGTTCGAATCGAATTATGCAATGGTCATAAGCTTGTATGCAAATCAAGTCGCCACCAATTAAGTAAGTAGTATGCATGAATGAAGAGGACTTTTAAAGTGTAATGTGGCTAAAATAAAAATAAAGGGGGAAAATGAAAATCTTTTTGGATTTTTAGGGATTTAAAGGGGTTTGAAGGGCTAAGCTATCGTGAAACACACAGCTACTGCTTCATGGATTAAAATGGAAAATACTAGCAGGTCCCTCTACAGTACTCAGATCATGAGGGTATAACTAATCTGGGGCTCGATTATGGTCAGATTGCCAAGACCAAGATCTTTCATCAATGCCAACTCTTCCCTCACTGCGTAATACACATTACTGCCTTTCCGTATGGTTTTTTCAGCTTGTAGCCTAACAGCTCCTACTTTGATCAGATGTGTATACTCATTTTGGGAATAAGTTTGATTCTTGCTACACTTTTTGTCGTGGCTCCGGTTGCCACACTTCACACATTTTTCGTATCTTTTGGCTCTTCTTTTGGCGGCACTTTTTGACAAGCCGCAGAATAGTGGCAGTTGTTCTTGCTTGCACCACCATTTTCTTACATCATTAGTTGCTTTAAAAATCTTCTCTCGAAGTTCAGACGGTAATTCAGGCTTTGCGAAATGAATACAAGAAAGCAAATTGAAATCAAAAGAATGCATATCCAGCTCTTTAAGGTCTAACCGGTAAAAGACCAACTTCTCTCTTTCTTTTTCTTTTCTTTTTGTATCAAGACAAATTCTTCAACAATTCTTTTTCCTCTATTTCTATGAAATAATTTTTTCATAAATTCCTTGCATATAGTTCGACTGTTTCTTCCTATTACATCCACCTTTTGTATATTCCAATTCTTTGAGTAAAACAGATTCTTTCCAAAGTTGTCTCAATGGTAAAAAACTTGAAATAACGAAATAGGATAATTTTTCCATTTCGATGTTAGCCAATTTATGAAAGCTGGTTGGTAGTAGAAAAGAAAAGGCTAAAGCTCAAAGGGCTATCTAGGCAGATTATATTTTTGGGATTTTTGGGTTTAAGGATAATATATATGGGTAATAAAGTCCTAGGTGCCTCAATCACTTTCATACCTCTACTAGTTCATGGTCTTGATATGTATGAGTCACACAAGTTCTAAATATACATAAAATCCGATCAAAAAATACTAAATATACCAAACGAAAGAGCATGCGAAAAATAATGATAATAATGCTCATGAAAAAGGCTCAGATTATTCTCACATGGAAACGGATGGAATAGGGTATAGTGATTTGTTATGCATAATATCCATTTGTTTCTACTTGCCATGTATTCATTTTATTTAATTATGTGCGAACTCAAATAGGTTTAGATTTTAGGGTTTAAAATTTTTAAAATTTTTTCGGGTTTTACAAAAGGTAGGGTTTTGTATTGTTTTAGTCAAATAGGTAGAAAATCATGAGCTAAAATTTTACTGCTTTGAGTTTACAAGTAGTCCTGAATCTCTAATTCCCCACCCACACTTAAAATTGTGCATTGCCCTCAATGTACAAATGCATGTAATGCATTGCTATGCAGTAATTTAAATGCATGAAGTTTTAAGTAAAAGAAACTGGTACTCGCCCGGTCAATTCAGTGTATAACCTAAGGCCAAAACTTATTGTCGCTGTTAGGTTGTGCTTATCAGCTGCTTGTCAACACGTTGCTTCAAAGACTTCATCGAATTTCAAAGAAATTTGATGTGGTTTTCGATTCCTCAAAGAAGTAGAGAGACTATCTGGTGATGCTATTCTACCTAACACATAAAGGAAAATATAAAAGCAGACAAGGAAAATAAAAGGTAGTAGTTAAGCTACTAAGGTCCTAGTATCGAGAAGGCATACCTTGGGGCTGAAGTAATAGAAACTTAAATTTGGAAAACCAAACCTGAGGTCCATGCTTTCTGCCGTTTGCACCAACTTCTCAATTTATTCATTATCATCGGGTTACCTCCCGGGAGCACCACGTTTATTTAAGGGTCGTTGGCCAGACCAATACGCGTTTTGTGAATTTCCAATTCAGTGCTATTGGTGGAATAATATGTCAAATGGGTGGCTTGTAATATGGAGATGTTTTGATAACCACGTGTATAATGATAATAAGTTGATCCGAGAATTATTGTAGTCCATCCTAGACCAGCTTGACAGAGAAAAACAGGGTAAAAAGTGTTTAAACTTCTATTTATAGGCCTCAAAATGTGCAATGCACGGTCGTGCATTGGATTGCACAAGCGTGCAAACACCTCGGGAATCAAACAGGTACAAAGGACAGTGTACCGGAGCCCTGGGAAGCAAGATTAGCAATGTACGGCCGTGCATGGCATTGCACGACCGTTCAATGCCCTATCTGCTCCACAGGCTTGTTTTTTAGCTGCTTGTTTACTTATCTTGACCTGGTTTGACTTCATGGGGGTCAATGCTCGGGTTTGGTCCTCCAAAAGCTTGATTTCTTCATGTTTTAAGCTGGTTTTTGCTCTGTTTATCTTGGGGCACCGAATAACCTGCAATTGTAAAATATAAACGCTTTAAGTATCATCTGCAAGGTTATTAGTCAATTAGTACCTTAATATGGGGATTATTATGCATGCAAAACATGTATAATTTAAGGCATATCAAACATATTTCTCTCCCTCGGTTGTGATCTGGAAAGCCCTACCTCTTGGTTTCAGAGCCTTGATTCTATTGATTTCATTATCTGCATGTCTTGACCCTTCACCGGCCTTCTCAGTATGTGATCGTAGCTCAGGACATTCTCTACTGAAGTGTCCCGACTTGTAACAAGTGTAGCATAATCTTACCGGACTTATACACTGATGTGTCAGATGTCCCGTCTTTCAACACTTCATACAATTGAGAGGCCTGAGCCGGCATTCTCTATGATGTCTTCTTCCAAAGATATCACAGTCTCTTATTTCTTTCTCTTGAAAGGAATTACTTTCAGGTCTTCTAAATTTAATTCTCCTAAAAGGCATAGGAGATGGATAATCCTCTCCCTTTCTCTTCCTATTTACTTCTTCCTGTCTTTTAAGGTATGTTTCTCTTTCTCGAGCCCAATCAATCATTTCCTCCAAGTTTGCGCACTTGGACGGATGATTGAACTCTCTAATTTCTGTTTTCAGAATGAGATGGTATCGTGTCATCCATATCTCAATAGTTGTTAATAAAGCATGACATAATCTAGCTTTATCGAAGAAAATGCTAGTAATCTCATCTACTGATTCATTTGTTTGACAGAGTTAAAGGAACTCCTCAGTGATTTTGTCTATTGCCGCTCATGGGCAATAATGATTCAGAAAGATATCCTTGAATTCTTCCCATGTTATTTCTTTGATTTTAGCTTTACTCTTCTCCCTTTTCACTACGCCCCACCAATCGCCAGCTCTTTCTTTGAGTTGGTTAGTGGCGAAGGTTACTTTGTCCTCCTTAATGCAATGACAAGTATCAAATGTTGTTTCCATTGCATCTATCCATCTTTGACTCTCTAAGGGATTAATGGCTCCCTTGAACTCCATCGGTTTGCACGTCATAAAGTCCTTATACGTGCATCGATTTGATTTAGAATTTCTATCTTCTATATTCTAGGATTTCTCTATCTCCTTATGATTCTCAAACCAGCTCTCCAGTGAACTCTATAGTTCTGCTTGCATAAGTGGGAGGTTTGCATCGAACGCCTTCCTTACTTCTAACGCAATCTGTCTTCGGATATTCTCCGGGTCCTGTTCTACTTCATTCTCATCGTGAAGTGGAGACGCAGCTCTCCCGTGGCTCCCTTCGTCACGTATTTCATTGTTCTGACGTTCAGCCATTGTTGCTGATACACGAATTTCGTTTAATCACTCCCTCATTCACCCTAATTATAGTCTAGGGTTTCATATTTACAGGCCTCATACTATTCTAACCTTAACTAAACATTCTAGGGTTTTACGTAAGGTCCCCTTCATACATTTACACATACTCACATTCACATATACATTTCAATCATGTATAATCACATTCCCGGCTTACTATCTGCTGAAATAAGTTATCATATGATGCTTGCGATATCATGGGGTCCCATACATTAGCTCCAATACTGGCCAGGCATAAGGCAATGTATATTGCGCATCTTGATACTCCCAAACTATCATATGGAGCTTAACTCATACAAATTTCAGCCTACGTATACTCACACATTTATGTTTAAGCACTAGAATTTAAACATACCTGCTTCCTTGGACGGCCTCGGATGGAATCCCTATTTATATCATGCGCACGTATGGTTTTAGTTTAATTATCCTTCTGATACTCAAATCCCTCAAACAGTGCTCTGATACCAACTTGAAACACCCTACTTGTTCCTTTATTATTTTATAAGAGTTTATGCGGAAAACGGGTCCCAGATTTTTCAAACCTTATCACTAAAGTGATAAAGGTATATTTTATTATAAATATTGTTTTTACATAAACAATTACATTATGTAACATAGAGATTCTTCAACTCCGACCGGCCACGTCCTCGGGAAGCTTCATTCCACGTGCTTCTTTCCTGCAGTGTTTGGAAAACGTTTTTGAATTAGCTTTCGCTAAGTAAGTACACTGCATCATTCATTTTATTATGAACCCTTTAGGTTCTTAATATAGTTCAAGTTTCCTGGGCTCTCGGTGCCCCCGTACCCATCTCCGGACGTACCTCCAGTCACATCATTCGTATATTTTATTATCTTTCATTTTAGGTCCTTCCGCCTTATAGACTGGGCACCTCTACTAGGACTTTCCACCTATAGACTGGGCACCTTTCCATTTGTCACGAATACTCATTCATTTCCTCAGCCCCGTTGGCTTGGAATTCTTTTCCTCCTCAGCCCTGTAGGCTTGGAGTTCCTTTTTCCTCATTCAATGAGACCCGCCTCGTAGGCTGGACATCTCATTGCAATGGGATTTTGAGTATCTTAGACTCACAGACTCCCAATGTGTTCCCAACCAGTCCTCACCTTAAAACTTCGTAATGGTTTACCCATGACGCATTAAAGAGGCTTATATATAGAAAGTACCAGCAGCGTATCCACCACCCCTTTAACACTTTGTGAGTATTCCGTTATTCCATTTTAAGACTTAGACTCGTTTCCATCATACATTCATATTTACACATATAGCATGATCATCTATCATGCATTTGCATATTCACATTTAACACACATTGCATATTCATACATATAGCATGACCTCTTGTCATACTTTCATATTCATCCCTGCTCTAATTCCTTATAAAGGTTTCTCCATGTTATGTTAAAGAGGTTTATATATAGGAAGTACCAGTGGCGTATCCACCACCCCTTTAACGTCCCATGAATACTCTTTACTTAGAATTAAGCTTTCACGTTAATCCTTATTTACTTAATAGCATGATCTCTTCATGCCTTTATCTTAGCTCTTGCTCTAATCCCTCACAAAGGTTTCGTCATGTTACGTTAAAGAGGTTTATATATAGGAAGTACCAGCGGCGTATCCACCACCCTTTTAACATCTCATGAATACTCCTTTGCTAAAGATTAAGAGTTTCTCATCATTTATTTGATAGCATGAGTTCCTCATGCTTTTATCCAATCCTTACTCTAGTTCCTCCTAAAGGCGTCTCTATGACGCATTAAAGAGGTTTATATAGGGTGTACCAGCGGCGTACCCACCACCCCTATAATACCTCACAGATATTCCTTTATTTAGAATTAAGCCCTGCCTTATTCATACTTATCATATATTGTAAACTGGGGTGATTATCCTCCCAGAGTAGTACCGGTAAAATACGCATACACTACCACAATTTATACCCTAACAACTTGAATACAAATGTGTAAAACTCCCAGAACTCTGGGTACCCTCCGGTAACGTTATTTCTCCCCACTTTGTATGAAGCTAGCTATGCCATAACCTTCGCTATGGCATAACCTTCGCTATGGCATATATATGAATTTGATCAAACCATACATATAAAAATGGCAAGATGCTTCCTGTAAGTTACCTTTATGCTTAGATTCATTCAACAATTTCATGCCATTTTGAAAACATAAAACATTTGTACGGTTTAATAAAAAGTGTGTTTAGACTAATTCCTATTACCGTCTTTTATTTCCCCGTACCTTAGTTCCACATATAGCACATAACACATAATCACATAATTCACGTAAACATTTATCTAAGGTACGGGTCAAGTGTACTTACTATAGTCTCTAGTCGTTTCATACGCTCGTTCCTCGCTTAAACGTCTCTCCGGATCCGAACCGCACTCGCACTTAAACGCGCCGCACCGGGTCTTCTAATCTTCTCCAGATTGTGTGTGTAATATATGGTGTTTGGGTATGTATTTTCTCCAAGTGAACGGCTCCAAGAATCAATTTATAGGCAAAATTCTGAGTCCGTAACGGAACGTTACCGCCGGTGATGGCCCGTTACCGTTTTCTTGGCCTCCAAGCACTTTCTAACCACGTAACGGACCGTCATGGCTCATGACGGTGCGTCATGGACTTATGGTGCTATGACTAAGTGATATGTTGCTTAAAATGGAGCATTTTCGCGAATTTGCCGTGACAGTCCGTTATGGATTTTTGACCCCCGTGACGGACCGTTACACATGGTGACGGTCTGATACGACTCCATTTTCAGATTCTCCTCGTCGAGGCACCCAAGTTTCATATATTATGGCTTCCGTAACTCATTTTATTGTTCGGGATATGCCTATATGAAATTTTGGGCTATTTCCGGGTGAATAGTCTTTCCTATTCGCATCCGGTTAAGTTCTTAGGTCACGTTTCTTAACCGAAATTCGTCCCAACTTATTATTATTCAATACCAATTCCCCCGTTAAGCTTTTGGTATCACGTTTCGTTACTGATACATTCGTAGCTTTACGTTTGACGTCCCTTTGACCGTTAACTGTTTACGGCTGGATTTTTGGGATTTTACCAGAGCATCTAAGTCTCTCCTTCAATCTCTGAACTGCTGTATTAGAAGCCCTTGGGCTTCTACAACACCCAACTGCCAAGGAAGCAGCTTCATGCTTCTAAGACTCCACTACAGCTGCTTGTAGCAAGCCCATCAGATCTTAACCACCACCTTTTATACTCTCTGCTCCTTATACACTTATATGTTTACATAAGCTTATATATCTATATATATTTACATGTTGTATATACCTCTTCACTTTGGATAAACTCTAATGTTGAGCGTCGGAGGGTGGTTCCGAGACGCCCGTCTCGGACCCCTTCAAACGAGTTCCTTCATCTTAGCAGCTAGGTGTATAAGGTTCGGGAGTCGGCATCTCTAAAACGTTCAAACCCTCTCCTGTCATATTTGTTGAAGCAACTAGTATACTTAGCCTATTCATTGTAGTAACAAGTTGGCGCCAACCGTGTGGCTCAACTACTTAGAATAGAAAATCTTCGTAGTTGAGCTACTTCTGTTTCTAAGTTCTTTCCGTGTCAGGAGAGAACATTCTGATGAGGTCGCTTCTAAGCCTCCTACACATTTCCTTATGCAATATCCGGATCTATGCTCGTAACTTTGGTTACCAAGTTCTAAGACCTCATGTTTTCTCCACTGTAATCTATTTTAAACTGTTACTCGTTATAAAAAATTACGTTTTAAAGGGTCTCACCTATTATTTGACGGTAAAATAAGTTTTATGGTGGCTTGTTTTCTTAAAAATCTTTACCTCTCTTGGTGGGTTAATAAAGCACATATTAGTGATCTCTAAAATTGGCATGTGTACATCTAGTGTGTCTTTAAATTTGAAGAGCTTCATTTTGCATTTTGGATAGTTTCTATTAATATGAAAAAAGTGATGTTGACTAAACATTCTTTTAACACACTTGCTTTATTTTTATCTTCTCAAGTAACGGGGATCTAGCAAAATCTTTGGAAAAAGACAAATAATCTTCATATGCCTGTTGGTCTCTCCTCCGTGACTTTTAAATCACATTATCTTCCCTGCTTAGAAAATGACAGGTCTTCTTCTGCGTCAGACCACTTTTTTCAGAGAGTGACAGGTCTGCTTTTACGTCAGACCACTTTTTCAGAGAGTGACATGTCTGCTTCTGCTTCACACCACTTTTTCAGAGAGTGAAAGGTCTGCTTATGCGACAGACCACTTTTTTTCAAAAGGTCTCACATTATCATAAAGAAGGATTATTCACTTTTTAAGTCTGCAGATCTCCACTACTAAATCACCATATTTTTTGATGAAGCATTCTTTAAGGGATGTGGCCTGTTAAATGTCTTTCGAACAAAGAACTTTTGGTCAAATTACCTTTTCAGAATTTATTTATGATAGGCATGTATAAGCCCTCTTCATGTGGCGCCAGCCCTTTTACATACTTTATGGGACATATAGTTGCTCACATTTTCTTGTCTTTTGATTAAAGCATCTTACAAATGGCAAGCAGAGATCAATTCAGTAGTCTACTTGTTCCCGCAAGAAGCATTGACTGACAAAAAGCATTTTCTGATAAGCAACCATTCAAATTGCTAAAACAAATTAACATAGAAAGCGACATGTCATGACATGTTGACAAGATGAAGATGACAAATTTTGTCCTTTTCTGCAAAAGATGACAGATTTTGTCCTTTTGTACAAAAGGTGACAATGATTTTGCATATAGAAAGGGACATCTCCACTTACTAAAAAAGGTGATGTTGACAAGTCTATTATGACAAATCTTTTTTCCACAACCTTTTTGTCCAGAAAACGTTTTTAATGTTATACATGTCACATTCATGTATAACATGTAAAGTAGAAACTCTTCTCCAATACATATGTACACATATCTGTTGCAGAAGCAAAGCAGTTCACTGCAAATACCAAGGAAGCTCGCTGCAACAGCAACACAGCTTATGGAAGCATTTCACCAAAGCATGAATCTCAAACTTTACCATAAAGAATCAAAGTAAGAAGCTAAAACAGATCATGCAAGGACTTAAAACCATTACTGTAAGAAGCTAAAACAGCTCAAGCAAGGGCCGCAATCTCATACAAGTTTAGTTTCCTCGGTTACATCCCATACACCATGGATATAACCAAATCAAAATAACACCCCTCCATGTATGAATCACAAGATCACATCAATTATGACGACAAGAAACGATTCTACAATCAATGCTAGAATTATACCTTTGTCTCATATGGTTTGAAACGCAAATGAAAAAACGCTCATGCTATACAACCGTGGTGTAAATTTAACATAGTTAATAAAAACGGTTATTACAACCTCAAACTCCAAGTACACCTCCACCAGGGATCCTTCTTGGAGAATTAGCATCACCACATAACCTCTTATAGTTGGAAAGAGGACATGAAAAAGAGGACATGAAGGCGCATAGGATTAGCATATAAAATCTCTTCTTGATTTCACCATAGAAACTTTATCTCAAACAGAGCTTCTCACTCCATGAACGAAAATGGTACCCAAAGCATCAAATTCATGGTTACTACAACTATGTCATGCAGGCAGCACAAGTTAACTCTTACTGGGATTATAAAGGCAATACAATTCAAAAAATTTTAACTTTTCTCCCTTCATCACATGCAAATCATTCCATGATAGTATATAGAAACAACTTCATGCACGAAGCAAAGAAGAGAATGTGTGAAAGCAAATAACAGTTGACAAGAAGATAATCAGTTGTGCCCATTGTTGCATAATCACCACCTCTGACTAGGGGCTGATGATATGGATACGCGCATGAACCGCGGCTAAACGTAAGAAGCAGGACACACACGAAGCAGCCACTGCACGAGGAAGTCTGATAGTGACGTGGCAAGGAAGCATCTTGCGATAGTAAAATGCAAAGCATCTTACTACGTCAACACATTCAGACAAAACACCACAACAATTAATTACCTGGACAAATGATTTTTGTCCTAATGGTGGACTTTAGCTCCTTACACCAAAAAAGAAAAATCCAGACTTACACCAAGGAAAGAAAGAAAAGAATGCATGATGGCACCTCATGCACGTGTACTATATACAAGCTAACATTTGTCTCCAAACATTTATCATCAAAAAGAGATAAAAATAAGGCACGAACACGTGATATGCCTGGAGTTATAATGACAACTATTAAACAAAACCCTCACCGGATTAGTCCATGTTCCTATAAAAAAAAGAAATATTACAAGCAAGAATGCAGAAGCAAAGCAAGAATGCAGAAGCAAAGCAAGGCAAGGCCAAAGGCTGAAGCTCCTTGCTGAAACGTAGAAGCAGCTTATCAAAATATCAAAGCACTTGACATAAAGCTGCTTACTCTAAACACTTTCACCTGTAGAAAACGTGCGGTGATCTTATCTCCACCAAGCTAATGACAAGGCTTACACAAGAGCCATTGATGAAGGCTTCGATATAACAAAAATAAAAAATTCTAGGCTAACCAAAACAACTTAAGGAAGCATATAAAGCAACCTGCGCAAGCGCAGAAGCAGTTTGCAGAAGCATTAAAGTAATATGAAGTAGCAGAAAAGCGACCTGCTGGAGCACCAAATCATCAGAGGCAACAAGTTCATTCGAAGCGGAAGAGAAACTAGATAACTCGAAGCTTGGTTAACCTAGAATATAACCAACTTACACAGAAGCACTATGTTGATGCACTGAAGCAGCTCGTCGAAGAGCCAAAGCACCTCAACAAAGTACCTACACAACTTAATGCTTACCTCATGCATGAAGCATACCTCACCAAATGAACGAAGCAGGCTAGTGCATGAGGCGAACAAACAATAATTATGGTCTCCTTCAAGCACTTTAACCTCACACGAAGCTGCCCAAATCTCAACTAGAAGCCAGAAGCGCATACAAAATGACCAAGAGGTATAGACATTTGGTTCCTAAAAACCAAGGACGTTTGTACAAGAAGACAAATACCTTAACCAAGCCTGCCTTGGCACATATGAAACTCACTTTCGTTAGCCAAAATTCCGCCTTCACAAGAAAGAAACTAACCTTTTTGCATAATAAGCTCAACCTCCGGATGATGACGACGATGACTTACTAACTAATAGAAAGATAAGCACTTTCTGAAGATTCTAAATGTCAACAAAGGAAGAACTTGGTCAAAGGCTGAAATAAGTCATCCAAGCCAAAACTAAAGCTAATCACATCTCGTGGATGCCAAAAGCCCATCCCCGAAAAATCTCATCGGCTAAATCCCATATGCCATGGATTTAGCCTAATCTCGATATCAGGAAGGATACTCATGACATCATTGGTCAAACATCAACGATTCAAGAAGCAATCCAACGCCTTATCGTGCTTTTCCCACAAGATATCCGACTTTAATTTACAAACCAAAATCAAGATTCCAACAATGACATAGGAAGATCATCGGAAGTAGATGATACCAAGCGAACGACAAGCTCTGAATAAATAGGGCCCACACAGTTTCGATTCAACAATATTCACAAAGGAAGCATAAACTCCTCTGACAACTATAAGCCAAATGGTAAAATCCAAGCAGTCATAAACATGAAATCTCCCAAAACGAAGAAAGAGGTACAAAGCCTGAACAGGAGAATTGGAACACTAAAACGTTTCTTATCAAAACCTGCTGAGAGGTCTTTGCCCTTCTTCAAGACATTGAAGGAGGTGCCTAAAAAAGAAAGATTTCGGGTAATGAAGCTATCCGCACAGTGCTGCTCATCGAGAGGAACTTAGTTCAAATTCCGGTCAATTTCATAAGCAGGGCATTGAAAGATGCCGAAACAAATTACTCTCCGATAGAAAAAGCAATACGTGAAGCTGATCCAGCCTACAAAAGAAGCACCTGGGCGGATCAAGGCATTGAAGGATGCCGAAAAAAATTACTCTCTGATAGAAAAGTAATACGCTAAGCTGATCCAACCTATGAAACAAGCACCCGAGCGGGTCAAAGCGTATCTAAAAGGTAAAAGGTCTTGAATAACTAGGAAGCACTGAAAAGGAAAACAACCATTCACCCAGAAAAAAGCAGCGCTTCTAGCATTTTCTCAAAGGCCGCATAAACCATGGGAGTTAAGAAGGTGCAAATAGATCGCCGCCTTCGAGTAATCCACGTGATAAAAAGAAGCGCGTAACTTTCACAACTCTGACCAAGACACTGCAAAGAATCTCGGCCACTAAAGAAGCAAATTACAAGCTTCCAACCTCCTCGCCCCGTTATAAATGGGAAATGTTAAAGGAGCAGTACGGTCGGGAAGACTAGCGCATATCGTGAAAACATAAAAAGAAGGCTGGTAATAAAGAAGCAAAGAAATGAAGATGGTGCACCTTCTTAACAAAGAAGCGCGTAAGAAACACCAAGAAAAGTTATGGAAAAATAACATTCATACTTCACTCTGACCAAAAGACCAACCTAATTTCCACACCTATCACACTAGTCAAACGTTTACACACGAAAGAGAAGGCTCACAAATCATGCATGAACGTTGCTTCTTGCAGGAACAAGATCATGCTCACAAAAGAAAGGATGCTTCATCCGTTAAGCTCGCGTGATAACAAGCCTTGTCCCACTACGTTATCTTCATCAGACAACCAAGGACGAGCACCTTTAGAGCTGCAATACATGAACTAAAGAAGCTCCTTAGTATTGGGGGAGTAGCAACCATCAAAAAATTGTAGCACTCTTGCTTACGCAAATGAGAGAGGCCATTAAAATGCAAGAATAACATAATTGCTACCATTCAGAAGAGCACCTACACGGAAAGAAGCAAGGAAGCAATTGTAAAATACACCATGAATGGCTAAGGGCGAATGCCCTCCTACAAGTAAAGGAGCATGTCACCCTTCACCATCTATGGCAAATGTAAGAAGCAAAAGGATCAACCTCAACCTCTTCATCGACAGAATCCAAGCAAGCAAGCAAAGTACAACTCATCAGGGTAGCTACTAGTCAAGCGGTTAAGGCAACGACATAAAAGCTTTCATTACGGGGTTTCACAATAACGAAGCCCGTGAAGTATGTTGAAGAAGTTAAATGAAAGCTCTTAACAGATGCATGTACGTTGCACACATCTCAAGCATCATTCACTGAGTGCTTCAAGATCGGGTTTATCCCAATCAACCACCAAGGAATATGCTTCAAGCACGAAGAAGAAGCGCTTCTTGTAAGGCTCTGACTAGTCAAATAAGTGAAGGTATCTAAGCTACACACATTAGCCAACTCAATGTCAGTAGAAAAGTCAAGTGGAAGATCATCCTACTCCATTTAAAGAACAAATGATGGAAAATATGAAGTCAAGAACAAAGAGTTAATACATGGAGTCATATGCATAAAGCTAAACAAGTCATGTGGTGCAAGAAGCATGGAAGTCGACACTTTCAGCGTCAACCTTCGCTCACCTTTTACTCAATATGAGTCTCAAAGGAGCATTCAATTACAAAACTCAATGTACAAAATGTCACAATTTTTCAAAAGGAAAGAAAGTCGCCATAAAGATAAGATATAAGCAGCATATCCGCAAATAGAAGCTAAGAAGCACGTCCTAGAAGACGGGGTCCTTTACAGCAAAAATCTTACTTAGCCCATCACCTCAAATGCGTCAGGCCTAGTCAAAATAACCATTTGATAAGGAGGTGCATTAGGGGATATGTAAGGCTCATTCCAGACCTTGTTTGGTGGATATACGATTAATAAGCTTAACATTTCACAAATAAGGTACGGACATTGCCAGGTCTTCTCCGCCTCAGTTGCAACAAAGCAAGTAATTCTAGCAAGATAGGCCCAAAAATGAGAGAGGCCATACTACACTAAAAAAGCACACAAAGGAAACTCGTGCGAGCTAAGAGACATGAGTGGAAGGAAAGTGGCTTCAAAGATAACAGAACGCAAAAACCTTCTATGTTTCTAGTCTAAAAATCAATGATACTTGTTACTATCGCCTTGTACGAATGCAATCAATGAATAAAATGCATTATTTTGCCGAAATCTATTTTGTGTTAATTATCCTATCGGGGGTGAGCTCCTAAACGAACGAAGCTCCATGGGGTCCGGATAAAACCTCTCCATCTAAAGGGATGAGCTCCTAGGCCAAAAAGCTCAACGGGATCCGGCCTTGACCAAAGAAGTTGTCCACACGCGCAATTCCGCAATGAGACGCTAAAGTCCTTTTTTCAAGGAAATCCCAATGCTTCTCTTATTCAGGAATATCATATGTGGAAGTTTTATTCCGATTTATTTGGCGTTTAGTTGGCTGCACTCTAGGTCTCACCTAAGATCCTTAGTCTATCCGAGTCTATCGCCCGAGAACGTCAAAGATAGCTTTATGTTGGATAGTCGAGCTAAACCACGCAGAAGCAGCCGTGAGTCTTAAGTCTTACTTACCCATGTAACAGGGTGAGCTCCCATCAATAATGCTCCATAAGTAGTAACTCATAAATACTTATGATCACGCCCAACATTATAACAAATAATGGGTTTCTTGCAAGATAGGATAATATTGTGTATTCATAACCTTGCATTTATCTACTATGGTGTCTGCAACAACATGCCTTGATAAAACTTGGATTATAGAAACACAACAAAAACATAAAAACAAAGGTCAAACTAAGACTTTACACTTCAAAGCACACGAGCTTTTCCGATACAGAAATATGACAAAAATCCAATAAAGGATAGACGTCCATAATATTCAAAAGGACATACAAGATAAACATCCATTGCCTATAAGGCGTAAGTCCAAAAGGCATAAAAAACATGATGTGATGATGTATGTATGTGCACAGAGCACAACTGCGTACACGAAGCAGACACGTACTAAGCAGAACCTCGAATTGTGAGGTAACGTGGCACAACTGAAAAAGACTATGACCTATTACACTAAAGAGGTACTGGTCTCACTGCAAGCAAAAGAAAGAAAAATAGATACCTCTGCATATAGTAAGATGCTGACGCAAGTCCGAAAGGTATAAAAACATGACAAAAACACGCACATTGCCTGCATAGGCTCAAAAACAAGCCAACGAAACAATACAAGGTCTCCAGATAACATGACAAGTGACAAATCATCTGAAAGTAATCACGTGCATACTAGCAACGGCCATGATGAATGTGCCTCCATCTCTTGATGCAACATAGATGCACAACAACTAGAAAGATGAATAGAAGAAATGGCTTTGCAAAGAATGACGTCATAAGCATCGGAAAGCACAACGAACGATACTTTGCAAGGATAACTATTCACTCTCTTACATGAAGCAACTTCAATTTTTCACAACCTTCTTACAAGCACCAAAAAGTAGAAAACATGCTTGTCCATAAAGTTCAGCAACTCAAATTTACAAAGAAATGCTATAAAGGAAGCAAGAAGATAAAGACATAGACTCATAATATGACAAAAATGGTGACCTAAAGCCTCTTAAATAAGCATCGAAAGATGCTCACATTCGCACGGAATAAGCGCACATGCTCACGTTCGTATGAGGTAAGCACACCTGCTAACATTCGTGCACCAAAAACGCTATGTTACCGCGTGAGCATCTACATGTTTACCGCCCATATAATAAAAAAGGAAGTTTATCACCACAACGCGAAAACCCAAAGATTTTTTAGGTTAGCAAGACCGCTCCATTTGATGAACGACATCCGCAAGCTCCTGCTCAACAAAATATTAACACTTAGAACGGTTACGCAATGGTCGTTTGACACAATACCCATAAAACACTTAGGAATTTTGGGCCAAAGCAAACGACCGTTATATCAACATTCTAACACGCCACGTGTTCTTACATAGAAATAGATTAATTCTATTTTGATAAATGTGATAATATCAAGGCATAAACACGTGAATCAGAATGATGATGGGAACCTCGACAGTTGCATCATATCTTCTGTAAGAAGTTAATCACTCGCGGCAAGAAGCTAATTATCTTCTGTTGCAGAAAGCTTCCCCTTCTACAGCAAGAAGCATACTTCTTGCCTTGTTTGACCCTATGCACGTAGCCAGTACAACAAATCCCCTATTATTAGGAGAGCAAGAATGTTCACCATTCCATCTAGCTATGGTCCTTCGATAAGCACCGAGCTACTATGACGAGGCGTCAAACATTACAAGTGCAATTGCTATTCGGCGAACTAACCTTATCTTCAAGATGTTTGACCATAATAAAGACATTGCCAACAATTTGACAACTCACAAAAATAGCATACGGCGAAAGAAGGATGATGAAGATTTGTAGTATAGTACGACGTAGGTACCGAGAAAAGAAAGAGAAAGATAAGTCAGAAGCGTTCACTACTGCGCAATAAACACTTCTGACTGGGGGGCTAATGACGTGGGTACGTGCATGAAGCACGAATGACCGCAAAAAGCAGGTCCTCAAATATTAGCTACTGGGCTAAACCAATAAGGCCAATAATCAGTTGGGAGGATCTGTTGGGCTCCTTGCAGCCCACATCATGCAAGATCCACTTCAGGCCCAAAGCCCATCAGGAAAAGCCTATCAGGCTCCATGACTCTAGCCCTATAAATAGTGGGCCATTCCCCTCTTCACAATCACCTCATTTGCCTAGAAGAAACCAAAGCATCTAACTCTCTCCTTCAATCTCTGATCTGCTGTGTAAGAAGCCCTTGGGATTCTACAGCACCCAACTGCCAAGGAAGCAGCTTCATGCTGCTGAGGCACCACTACAGCTGCTTGCAGCTAGCACGTCGGATCTCATTCACCACCGTTTATACTCTCTACTCCTTATACATTTATATATTTACACAAGCTTATATATCTATATATATTTACATGTTGTATATACTTCTTCTCTTTGGATAAACTCTAATGTTGAGCGTCGGAGGTGGTTCCAAGACCAAGGTCTCGGACCCCTTCTAACAAGTTCCTTCATCTTAGCAGCCAGGTGTAGAAGGTTCGGGAGTCAGCATCTCAGGAACGTTCAAACCCTCTCCTGTCATATTTGTTGAAGCATCTAGTATACTTAGCGTATTCGGTATAGCAACAAGTTCTATTCTCAAAACAATTCAATCCATTATTAGGAGGTTAAGGTTTAATATCTTAAAACAACAAATTTGGAC
The DNA here is from genome assembly GCA_023525975.1 of Smallanthus sonchifolius. Lineage (NCBI taxonomy): Eukaryota > Viridiplantae > Streptophyta > Magnoliopsida > Asterales > Asteraceae > Smallanthus > Smallanthus sonchifolius. Next base: position 46,565,708 of record CM042023.1, read on the forward strand.
TCATGTTGAACCAAGGTGACCACTAAGGTTGCTTTAAGCATTCATAAATAATTTGCATGTTGAACGTGCTAGTAGATTACATCAACAAACCCTAACTCAAGAACACTCTTTTGTTGAATGTTCTATATTGCGAATTACGATTCTTGAGGAACCCTAATTCATGAATTAAGGAGAGATAGGAGAGAAGGTTGGAGTGTAAGACATAGTTTTACTATGTGTCTCTTATAATCATTTATCTTATTATAAAATGATCAATTGATTTATTTATTTATTAACCTATGGCTAGTAATTAGTTGATGAGCCTAATTACACTTAATGGGCCATTAATGGGTTTCCCTTGGGTGTACATATTTATAGAGAGATAATTAGAGGGAATAGACTAATCATAAAATAAACAATTCTATCACCACTTAGGAATTCGTCCCTCTCTCTCTCCCATAACCGTGACTTCTTACGAACACACCTTAGCCATCCTAATCATACAACCTAAACGGGAACCGGATCCATATCCGATATCATGACGTCTTCCCGCGATCTCATCGGTTAGCTTAACTTGTATGATTTACATTATTGTTTTCCAATATCATGTTCAAGAATTGATCAACATGTGGTATCAGAGCATATGTTGATTAATCAGTTCTTGTTTCATTCCCTACACTGGAATTAAAATCGGAGAATAATTTTTTTGTAAAACCGTAAGAAAATCGTCCTCATCAGTTTCACGGTTTTCTGTTTATGTTAATATATCACGTTTTGATCTCCGAAAATCGTGATCCATTAAGTTTTTCGAATTCTGTTAAAAATAATGTTTCAAGATTTTGATTCCAAGCTTAAATCTGATAATATTGAAGAGCAGTTTTATCTAATGTTCATGAGACTTTTTTTCGTGTTCATTATTAGATTCTATGAAATCCCCTTAATTTGGGATAAGCTAAAATTTTGATTATGTTTCCTAAAATCGTGTAAAGTTATCTCCAAGTTTTTACATTAAAATATTAATTTTATTATTTTAAATTTTGTGAAATAATGAAACTTGGATATACTAAACACCTAAAAGATTTTCGAAATCAAAAATATAATCAAAATCCCTTAGTTTTCGCACATGCCTTATTGGGTTTAAACTTCACGGTTTATGATTCACGGGTATTGTAATTCACGGCCAGAGACTTCACGGGTACAGTTCACGGGTTCTAAGTTTACAGTTTATAGTTCACGGTTTATGTTATTGGAGCCGTGAGCCTTACTTTTCCCAAGAACCTTATAGTTTCCGTGAACCAAGCCTTATATGTGCCTAAAATTTTTCACGCTAACATGGAGGTTTGCTATTAATTAATGCTGTTGTTTAGTTAAACCTTAAATTTAAATGTTTTACAAAACCTTAAAACATACTTGAATAACATCTATAAAGGTTTCACTTCTGCCCAAAGGTGATGTGATACATGTGTAAATTTATTGTCACTTAGTGCATATCCTAATATTAACTAATTGTTTTGTTAAAAATAACACCTAAAGTTTCACTTCTGCCCAAAGGTGATGTGTCACGCTCGTAAAGTTATTTAAGTCTAATTAAGCACTAGTTCGCCTTAAATACCTAAATGTTTCTACTTATGCCCAAAGGTGATGTGCTACATTTAGTTTTTGCGAAGCTAATTATGTGCATACTAAACAAATGTCTCACTTCTGCCCAAAGGTGATGTGTTATATTTTTATTGCACATACTTACTATTTAAACTTAAATTGTTCCTAAAGCTTAAACAATTGGTCATTAACCAAAGTGAACGCCCGTTGTTTAAGTAGAACCTAATTAATCTATTATTTTGGTGATTATAATAGACTTTTATCACAGCTTCATTAAAATAATGTTCCTTATTTCCGCTTGCCTTAGTCTAAGTTACCCCATAGACACTCTAAGTTCTTCTTTAGCTATTAGTATCTTAATTTTCTCATATAAAATCCACTGCAGCTCCTATCATAGGAATTGAAACTTTGACTGGTGCGAACTTTTCTTCTTGGAAAGATTTACTGATGCTGTCTCTCGGCTTGATGGAATTCGACCATGCACTCGACAAGCTTGCACCTGCTGATCTCACTAACAAAAGTACTTCTCAAGAAATTATAGTTCATGAGAAATGGGCGAGGTGTAACCGCATGGCTCTTGTCTTAATGAAGAACCTCATCAGTCCGATCATCAGAGGAACTATACCAGAATCTAAAGTTGCTAAGACTTATCTGCCTTCTGTGAAGGATCAATTCAAGGGGACATCTAAGGCGCATGCTAGCACACTAATTCTGAAACTGGTGACTACAAAATATGACAGGATTAGTAGTATTAGTGAGCACATCATGATGATGAACGACATGTCCCGTAAACTCAAGGGATTAGACATGGAGATCCGTGATGGTTTCTTAGTGCAGTTTATCATGACCTCTCTTCCTAAATCTTTTGAAGATTTCAAGATCAACTATAACACATAAAAATACAAGTGGACGATGAGTGAGTTGATTGCAATGTGCGTCTCAGAAGAAGAGCGTCTGAAGCTAGAGAAATCGGATGTTGCTTATTTCATGATTGCTGATTCAAAGAAGAGGAAGGGAAATTTCTGTAAGAAGGAATTTACTAAGGTCCAGAAACAAGATGCAAGTTCTGCTTCCAGCTCTAAGAACTTCAAATGGAAGTCTCACTGTAAGTTCTGTCGTAAGGCAAGACATAGGCAGAAAGACTGCCCAGACTTTAAGGAGTGGCTGAGTAAGAGAGGTAATAATCTTTATATGATACTTGAGTCCTATAATTTAAATTTTCCAACTAATACATGGTGGTTTGATTCTGGTTCTATGGTTCATGTAACTAACTCATTACAGGGATTCCTAACAATCCAGAAGCTGGAAAGAAACTGAAGAACACTTAAAATGGGAAATGGAGAACAACTAGTGGTCAAAGCTGTGGGAACCTTAGAATTAATATTGAATACTGGTTTATGTATTAAACTTTATGATACCTTATATATTCCTGAGATTACTTGGAATCTAGTATCAGGACGAAATTTAGACATTGACGGTTTTGTTTGTTCTCATGGTCATGGCAAACTTTCTATTATGTTAAATTCTCATGTGTTTGGACGTGGTTATCTGGATGGTGGTCTCTATAGATTAGAACTAGATAATGAATTTTCCAAGTCTTTGTTATCATATAATATCAATGAGAACTTAACAAAGACTAAACGAAAAGGAGACTTAGAAACTTCATCCATGTTATTGCATCAACGCTTAGGCCACATTTCACGAGAACGCTTATCTCGACTCATGAAGGATGAAGTGTTACCATCTCCCGATTTCATTGATTTTGGAACATGTGTTAAATGCCTTAAAGGTAAAATGACATCAGCAAATAAGAAAAGTGCCACTAGGAGCTCTAATTTATTAGAACTCATTCACACTGATATTAGTGGCCCTTACCTCATTGCTGGTATAACAGGACATACTTCATTTATCACTTTTAGTGATGATTATTCTCGTTATATGTACCTGTATCTTACTAAGGAAAAATCTGAATCACTTGCAACTTTTAAAGATTATAAAGCTGAAGTTGAAAAACAACTTGATCTTCGAATAAAAGTTGTGAGATCAGATAGAGGAGGTGAATATTATGCTAGACATACTGATGTGGGTCAGGCTCCTGGTCCATTTTATGAGTTTTGTAAGGGCCAGGGGATCGTGAACCAGTACACTATGCCCGGTACTCCTCAGCAGAATAGTGTTGCTGAGAGAAGAAACAGGACCTTAATGAACACGGTACGCAGTATGTTAGCCAACTCAGGTTTACCCTCATTCCTCTGGACCGAGGCCTTAAAAGTCTGTCCCTAAAACTTCGTATGAACTCTAGACAATAAGTAAATCGAGTCTAAGATATATGAAAGTATGGGGCTGTTTTGCCGAAGCTAAACTCTATAATCATTTCTTAAAGAAACTTGAGATGAAAACTGTCACTTGTTACTTCATCGGTTATCCCGATCACTCAAAGGGTTATAGATTCCACTATCCTTCTCACGTCACTCGTATTGTAGAAACCAAGCATGCCAAATTCCTTAAAGATTTTAAGGTCAGTGGGAGTAGTGAAAATCCTTATCCGGATTTACAAGAAGTACAAGACACGGGGGGGAGAGATTCGTCACTTACTTTACCTCCGATTACTCCTCTTGTACATGACGATGCACCACACATCATTGCACCACCTCCTCCTCACTCAGATCTTAATGCTACTCCGTTTATACAAGATAATGAAGGCACATCAAACGACCGACATGAAGACAATGCCGAACCCGATAATCAACTCCGGAGGTCGTCCAGGTCCAAAAGGCCTACTAACTTTGATGATTATGTTACCTACCTGACAGAAGTAGAAGTGGATGCCGGAAAGTTACAGATCCTACTTCTTATCATGAAGCCATTAGCAGTTGATGTAGTGCAAAGAACACATCTTTATTTCATTGTTTTAGTGCGTATTTAGATAGTTTGAGTCATTTATGTTATGTACTGAGTCTATTGTATATTTACAGGAGCTCATGTAGAATAGGTAGCTATATCGTGAAGAAACCAAGTGCGAGAACGAAGCCGGAGGATCAAAAGTGAAAAATGAAGAAAATAGGGTTTTCGCGGTACTCGAGAAGCCTAGAGAAAACCTTCGCGGTACGTTAGGACATCCAGAAACCCGAACGACTATTTTGGCCTTTGCGGTATGCGAAGGCCTGGCCTGTTTCTTTCGCGGTACGCGAAAAACATAATTTCCGGGAAAAAAACCCTAATTTTAATTTAAATAGAATTTGATTGCCATTATGAGGGGAGTTCGTATCTTAGCCGTCTGGAGAGAGCAAAGGGGCGATTTTGGGAGTACAGAAGTCGATTGAAGGCTAAAGATGAAAGATTTTGATCCGGGTTCGTTCGTAATAGCGTCCTAGGTTTAAAGATTCAATTTTTATTCTTTAATTGTGATGTTTGATACCATGGTTTTGTGTTTCTACTTCTGTTTTGGTTGTTTAAGCATGATTCTAGGCTAGAACTTTGATATTGCCTAGGTCACATGATGAATACTTATTAAAGTTTCAGTTTTTATTCGGTTTTTGGATTCAATTAATGGATTTATGATTTTGTAAAAGATCTTGAGTTGATTATTGTGATGTTATTGTATGTTTAGATTTGATCTTGTGTTTGATTTCAATTCCTTGCGTTGATTATGGTTGTCTGCAAGTTTGATTAGCGTATCTTGGTCGTAAATCTTAGGGTTTGTGATTAGGGTGGTTTGCTAGACGTAGCAGCCATAGGAGATGTCTTTGATTACTGAATAGAGTTGAGTGTGCATCCTAGTTCAATACCCGAGAGGTGAGAATTAGTCGTTTAGTCTTCGTCATTAGGAATCCGAGTGTCAGCTGTCTGAGAGGAAGCCGGTATTAGGTGTCTAGTGATTATTGCTATTCGTGTCATAGTTGTTATCCTGAGATTACCCCATGCATCTTCGATGTATCGTGGACAGTGAGACTGAGAGGTGTTGAAGCACTTTCTTGTGACAAACACTCTGGATAGATAGAGTCTTAGTCTTAGGATGTTTTGCCTTGTTTGTAATTGTCTTTGTATGTAAGAGTCTTTATGTATTAGTTTATCGAGTTGTATTTACTTTTACATATTGAATGTTGCAGAATTCTCCAAGTGTTTTGCGCACTTGTAAGTGCGCAGGAGAAAGCTCCTGCGTACTTGGCAAGTACGCAAGAGTAACTTTGCGTACTTGCTAGTACGCAAGAGCATTTTGCCCTGCGCACTTGCTAAGTGCGCAGGCAACAGGTCTTGTATAAATAGGATAGGTTGACAGAAGTTAAGTACGCAGACATAGACGCAAATACGCAGATTGTAATCTCAGTGCTTTTCTCTGTAACCTTCAAGTGTTTATTATACAAAGAACGTTTAAAGTGTTTTCTCTTGTCGGTTTACTTGGTTTAGCTAGACTCTCTGCCTAGTCACGGGCATTCCGCACCCGGTCCAACTAGTAGACCCACTTGCATGTGGCGATCCGCCACACCCGAGGGACCTACAAGTGGTATCAGAGCTTTGCTCCTGATTTCGAGTGTTGTGAGTGAGTTTGGAGAGTTTCTACCGAGTTTTTACAAGCAAAAAGAAGTATTTTTGTGATAAAATAGGGGTATCTCTTAAGCACTATTTTAGAAGCAAAAATCACTCAAAAACTGATTTTTGTTGTGTATTTGAGTGTTTTGAGCATAAAAGGTTAGTTAGAAACAAGTTTCTGACCCTTTGGCTCATTTTCATTGATCATCAAACCAATTTTTACCATCTCCGGCGAGTTTCAGGTGACCGGAAAAGTTTGGTGAAAGTTGCTGAAAAGGTATCCTGCGTACTTACCATTTCTGGCAAAAAGTACAGTTTTGTGCGTACTTACTAAATACGCAAGACTTATCCCCTGTGTACTTACAAGTATGCAAGACTGAACTTATGCGAACTTAAGTTATATCCTGCGTACTTACCATTTACTCCTGCGTACTTAGCAAATCTAAATACGCAAGACCATTTCTCAAGTGCGCAACTGTGTCTGATTTTTCTGAAATTTGACTAAGTGTTCACTATGTCGAATATTCAGAATTTGGGAAACCTGTTAAATTATGATAATGAGATCGGTACACCACAGAAACCACCAAAGTTGCTGAACGTGAACGATTATTCTAATTGGAAAGCACGTTTTGAGCACTACATTTCGTATACCGACTCATCGCTATGGATACCAATCCTTGAGGGATATAAGCATCCCACGCACATCTATCTTGATGAAACCATGCCCAAACCTATATCTAAGCTTTCTGACGAAGAAAAGAAAGCTTATGACCGAGAAAAGAAAGCACTTGGTTCGATCACTATGGCATTAACTCGGGAATTGTTCCACAGTTTCCGAGATTATGACAATTCCAAGGATCTTTGCAAAGCTTTACAGAAAAGATTCGAAGGAAATAGTGACATCAAGAAGAGTAAGAGGGATCTTCTCAGGAAGCAGTATGACTGCTTCAGATTTTTAGAGAACGAATCTTTAGCTGACCTCATCTCTAGATTCTATCATTTGCAGACTGAGTTGAAAGCTTTTGAACTCAGGTATCCAGATGAAGAGATGGTGGAAAAGTTTTTGGATGCTTTACCACCCAAGTTTGAGATGTACACAACCCTGATGAGGGAAAATCCTAAATTCTATGAGTTGACAGTAGAGGAGGCAATAGGAAAGGTTCAAGCTCATGACATGAACCTAAAAAGAAAGGAGAGCTCAGGAAGGCCCCAGATACAAGACCCTTTAATATATCATGGAATGACTTCTACATCCAAGTCATCGGGCTCTGGAATTGCCCTCTTCACTTGAAACCCTACTGAAGAAGACCACTCAACTGGTTGTGGTGGTCATGCATGCTATGCATCTGGATCAGGGTTGGGGTCTCATCATCAAAATACCTCAAGAAATCCTCCTGCTACGTCTTCAGCCAACCACTCAGCTATAGCCAGAATAGCTGAAGATCATGTAGCACTATTCTCATCTTGTATGCTTGCGTATGAGAATTTCATTGGTGGCAAGCTTACTGATCCCGAGACGATTGAAGAAGATTTTAATCAAGTGGATCCTGATGACATGGAGGACATGGATATTCAATGGAATATAGCCATGCTATTGAGGAGAGCCAAGCATTTCCTGAACAGAACAGGAAGAAAGTTTATTGGCGGGCATCCTAATGCCAAGATCGGGTTTGACAATTCTAAGGCCAAATGCTACAAGTGTCTGAACTATGGACACTTTGCTCGTAAGTGTCAGAAAGATAGAGCACCTGCCTCTATTTTACCCGACCCAGCCAAGGAAACAGCCATGGCCACAACAACTCAAACCACCACAATCAAAGCCAAGCTGGAACGTCCAATGCACTAGTAGCCCAACAGGACGAAAGCTTTGATTGGGGTGTTCATCTTGAGGATGCCATCATCGCACAAACACAGGTTGGTCTCATGGCTGAGATCATGGAGATGATGGAAGCAGAGAAAAGGGAAGCTTTTATGGCTGACCTAGAAGAATCTACAAGTGCTGCTACTGAGGAGGTAAAGGAAGCTGAAGAAATGGAAGCTCCTGTAGCTGATAAAGAGGAGTCGATCACTGCTGTTGCTCTCATGGCCATTGGAGAAGCAACAAGTTCATCGTCTGAGGTAGATTCTAACCCTTTCTCTGTTATTTCATGTTCTAAATGTCTAGGGCTAAAACTTGAAAATTCTAGGCTCCAAGACAAAATCGAACCCCAAAGTTTGGCAGCTCTAAACTATAAAGAAAATGAAAAACGTTTTAAAGATTCTATTGAAACGTTAAAAAAAGAAAAATGTGAATATTCTCTAAAAATAAGCGATCAACAGCTTCACTTAGACGTTGCATACAGGGGGTTGGAAAAATGGAACAATGAAATCAACAAACTGCAAAATGAGATCTTGCAGTTAAAATGTGCTAATGAGAAGTTGAAAAACTCTCGCTTTGTGGTGGAACACTATGAATCAGTAGTGAGACAACTGAATGGGTTAGGTTTGGGTACTAATGCCATTCCTCCACCAGTGAGCGGGAAGTTTGTCAATAGCTTAATAGACATTGATCTCACTTGTCTAGATGAGTCCTCTGATAAGGATGATTCCCCTAAAAAGGATGAATCCTCTAGTAAGGCTAACTCCACATCTAGTGAGGAGTTCGTTACTTCATCTGAAGACGGGTCAGTTAACTCTTGCCCTGAAGGAGTAGTATCTGAGGAGTTGTTGACTGAACAGAAAGTAAAGAAAAACGTTATCACTAATGGTGATAATTGCATTTTAACTGAACCAGATATCATTGAAACAAATGATAATCTAAAGGTAATGCTTTATGGGGATTATAAAAGTCTTAACTAAGCAAAGAAAGAAGCTTTTTCAGCTCATTATGGGCTTGGGTATAAAGAAACTGTAAAGGCTCAGACTACTGTTCATAAACCAACTCCTCCTCATAATGCTGAGTTATCTAAGGCCAGTCTAATGAGCCTTACAAGAGAACTTATATAGACAAGAGGAATTGTTTTCACTGTGGCTTGGTTGGTCACATTATTGTGAACTGTCCTTCTAAGAACCAAGGGAAACGGCATGTTGTTCCACAACCAGCTATTATCCCCAGGTCGCCATCAGTGAAAGCTCCCAAAAATCCAAAACAAAATGTGGTGAAACCACCAGTCAAACCGATGGTAAAGCCTAAGATAAAGTCTGAAGCTAAACCATCTGTTACAAGAAAGGTAACGCAACATGCTGTACCTTGTGTATCTACATCTGGTAGTACACGTACTGGTGAGAAATCTGTGGCGAAACTCTCAAAGCCACAGAGAAGAAGAAGAAGAAACAAGAGGTTGAGAAAGCTGGAACAGCTGACTTCAGTTCAATCAGGTGAAGCTTCCACAAGTTCACCTGCTGTTGCTGAACCAAAGTCTCCTGTTCCGGTTAAGAAACAGAAGAGATCCTGGACTGCCAAATCCAAAACTTCTCAATCTCCTGGTTCTAATTCTTCTAAAGATTCATCAGTTTTGAACAGTCATCACGACTGTGAGCTAAAGGAAGTATTTATTTTGAAAAGGATGGACGACCCAAGACCACAATGGCTTGGGTCTCCAAATCTAACTAATTCTTTTGTGACTCGTGCAGGGACGTCTGAAGGGTACTATCTCTAACCGTTGGTATGTAGATAGTGGATGCTCCCGGCACATGACAGGAAACATGGCCTTGCTTCAAGACGTTAAACCATTCAGAGGCGGCTATGTGGCCTTTCCTGGAGAAAAAGGCAGCAGCATCACGTGTCAAGGCGTGGTTTCGAACGGTTGTGTCAGCTTTGACAATGTCAACTTCTGCGAGCAGCTGAAGCATAACCTGTTGAGTGTCTCCCAAATGTGTGATAAGAAGTACTCGGTGATGTTTGACAAGTTAGAATGCCTGATTCTCAAACCCGGTTTTAAAGTTCCCGAAGATTGGATCCTGATGAGAGCGCCAAGAACAAACGACACCTATCAGATCGATATGAGCGTGGCAACAACCACCTCATCAGTTGCTACTTGTTTGCTTACAAAAGCGACAGAGCTCGACTCCATCTTGTGGCATAGGAAACTCGGACATATTTCGTATCGTAAAATGAATCATCTTGTCCGAAACGGTTTGGTAACCGGGGTTCCTAAGCTGAGATTTACCGTTGCAGATGACTGTATGCCTTGTAAAAAGGGCAAACAGCAACGGAAGTCTCACAAGCCCAAGCTCCAAAACTCTATTGATACCCCTTTGGAGCTATTACACATGGATCTGTTTGGCCCCATAAGTATCAGGAGTATTGGAGGTAAGTCGTTCTGTCTGGTTGTAACTGATGATTTCTCACGTTTTTTCTTGGGAGCATTTTTTAGGTACTAAAGACGAGACTGCTGATATTCTTCAATACTTGATCCTGAGCTTGGAATCTCTTTGCAAGCTGAAAGTTAGAAGGATAATGAGCGACAACGGAACTGAGTTCAAGAATAATTTGATGGAGCTTTTCTGTCTCAAGAAAGGGATCCGTCATGAATTCAGCGCGCCGTACACGCCTCAGCAGAATGGAGTTGCTGAACGAAAGAACAGAACACTGATTGAGACTGCAAGGACTATGCTGTCGGATGCAAAGCTTCCTGTCACTTTCTGGGCAGAAGCCGTTAATACAGCTTGTCACGTCTTAAACAGAGTTCTGGTTGTGAAGAGGCACAACAAGACTTGTTACGAGTTAATCAACAATCGACTTCCCAATCTTGATTACCTAGTTCCTTTTAGTAATCCCTGTTCCTTGTTGCTACAGTACAAAGACCGCCAGTCTAAGTTTCATGCAAAAGCAGTGGAAGGCATCTTCTTAGGATACGTTGCCAACTCGCCTTGCAAGAGAGTGTACAACATAGGAACTCGTACTATCGAGGAATGGTTTGAAGTGGATTGCAGTAAACACAGCATTCCACCCAAACCAACAGGTCCAGCTTGGGGTTTTGATTATGATACGCTATTCAAGTCATTCAATCTTCCTGATCTATCTGCAGTTGACGCCGCAAATGTTTATGAATTATTGGGTGGCGACAATGACTCCAGCTTCTCTACTCGTGCTACTGTACTGATTGTAACTCCAGATTCCAATGCTGCATCTGCATCTGGAACTCATGACAGTGATAACAGTGAAGATGTTCTTGTTGTTGGAAATGATGCTCAAGCTAATCCTAACACAATTGTAGGAAATGAAGCTCCAGCTGACCCAATTAACATTGAATCTTCTTCCTCTGGAACATAGGAAATGGGGGAGTTAAGCACGAATCTTGATCCAGAAATTCAGGAACCGATTGTATCGGAGACGTGAGTGCATAGGAATCATCCAATCGACAACATTATTGGTGATCCTTATGCCGGTGTTCAGACTCGTCATCGAACTAACACTGAGAACACCAGTCTTTACACAGAGATACTTGACACTGGTGTCATGGAAACATATCTGCATGTTGCATTCGTGTCCCAGTTAGAGCCAAAGAATGTGAAGGAGGCTCTCACTGACAACTGCTGGATTGAGGCGATGCAAGATGAATTGTCTCAATTCCAAAAGTTGCACGTGTGGGATTTGGTTGACTTGCCAAAAGGCTTTCAGCCAATTGGAACCAGATGGGTGTTCAAATGCAAGATGGATGATCGTCATGTTGTTGTGAAGAACAAAGCAAGGTTGGTTGTTCAGGGTTTTTATCAGCAAGAGGGCTTGGATTACATGGAAGTATTTTCCCCAGTTGCTAGAATTGAGGCCATTCGACTGTTCTTGGCTTATGCCACATATGTCGGCTTCAAGGTCTATCAACTTGATGTGAAGAGTGCTTTCCTTTATGGTAAAGTTCATGAAGAGGTCTATGTCACTCAACCTCCCGGCTTTGAAGATCCGCATAATATCAATAAAGTGTATAAGCTGGACAAAGCACTTTATGGTCTTCATCAAGCACCGCGGGCAAGGTATGAGACATTATCTAAGTACTTACTGTCTAATGGTTTCAACCGTGGATAGATTGACTCGTCCCTCTTCATTAGGAAAGCAGGAGGTGACATTCTTCTTGTACAAGTATACGTCGACGACATTATTTTTGGATCTACCAATGAAGGGATGTGTAGGGAATTCAAGCAGGTGATGAAGTCCAAGTTTGAAATGAGTAATATGGGTGAATTGTCATTCTTCCTGGGTCTGCAAGTCAGTCAAAGAGAGGATGGCATTTACCTCCATCAAACCAAGTATGTGCAGGACATCTTGTCAAAATACAAGATGAATGATAGCAGTACTTATGGCACACCTATCCCAGTAAATCATGGTCTGCATCCTGACAAAGATGGAAAGGATGTAGATAGCATATTGTATCGTGGGATGATCGGATCACTTATGTATCTCACAGCTTCAAGACCCGATATAATGTTTGCCATGTGCTTGTGCTCAAGGTTTCAGTCTCAACCGAAGGAGTCACCTATGATAGCCGTGAAGAGAATTTTCAGATACCTGAAAGGGAAACCCCAATTAGGTCTTTGGTACTCTAAGAAGCAGTCATTCGACTTCAAAGCCTACACTGATTCAGATTATGGCGGTTGTAACCTTGACAGAAAGTCAACTTCTGGTGGATGTCAATTCTTAGGAGACAGACTGGTCTCCTGGCAGTGCAAGAAGCAGTTAACGGTTTCTGTCTCAACTTGTGAAGCAGAATACATTGCTGCAGCGAGCGGTTATTCTCAGATATTGTGGATTCAGCAGCAATTGAGAGACTACGGCTTGAACTTCACTGGAACTCCTCTATTCATTGACAAAAATGCCACCATGTCCATCACAAATAACCGGGTGAAACATTCCAAAACTAAACATATAGAGATTCGCCATCATTTCATCCGTGATTGTGCTGAAAAGCATTTAATTGAACTTGTAAAAGTTCACACGGATGACAATCTTGTTGACCTTTTCACAAAGGCATTTGATCGATCCCATTTTGAGCATCTTGTCAACTTGATAGGAATGTTCAATCCTGAGTGAAAATTAATTTTTCTTAAATCAATTCAATTCATGGAAGTTAACTTTTTATGTCTTTTAAATTTTCTGTATAGTTCATTTAAGTTTCAAAAAAAAATTTACAAAAACAAAAACAAAATAGAAAATGGAGAAAATTTCAAAGTTAACTTGAGAAAAGAGGAAATGATAGTACATCAGAAATGATCTAAACGTCACAGACTGCTCATATGGGAAATGATTGCGTCATGCTTACTTAATTGTTTAAATTATTATGTTTTTAATCTGCTTATTTACAAGTAATTTAAATTGTCAGTAGGCTGTATGCGTCTTTGAATCACTAGTAGTGTGGAAACTAAATCTAAACTACAACTGTGATTTGAACCCATGTTTGCAAGTGTGTGTGCGTAAAAGAATAGAAAAGATCATTATCAGATAAAGGATGTTAGATTTTGGCAATAATTTTCTCTTGAGGTCAGTTTCGGGTTATGTCGTTAGCACAATTAATGCGGTTCATCTCACTGCCCATACTCACAAGTATGCAAGGAGAGATTGAATCAAGACATGTCTCTACATTAACCGTTGAGCATGTATTCACCCTTGAATCACTCCTGATTCATTGAAATCAAATCCAGATAAAAGTTGGATCCCCTTACCTTAAAACTCAAACACCATATATATTATCCTGAATCATCATACCGATATTCAATGAAGAAAATCAAATGAAACCAAGACAAATGAATCACTCGATTCTGAATCTTATGATTCCTGATAATCCTTATGGATTCTGCTTGATTCTTCCTGTGCTAATAGATGTAACTTCATTCTGAAAATTTAGAAAATCATTGGGAAAATCTTAGATGCCTTGAGATAGTGCAATTTACATTATTGTAGCATATCAGTGGGGTACACGTTGTATATCTTATAATTAATACCTTAATACACAAGAATGTGATACAAAGATGCTTATAGTTTCAAATCTTATAATATTGTCAACTTGAATTACTTGTTTATGTGCTTATTACGTATGAATAAATAGTAATCCATGACATGATCCCATATTCTTTGATGTTTATATTGTATCGTTTTTGCTATAAGATAGCCTGATATGATTCTCTGCTCGTGTCTTTGATCTAAAATAGTTTGTGTGAATACTTGTATATTTTTATTAGAAAAGATCAAAAAGATTTTAAGTTTATGCATAGTTTAATTTTATTTAGAAAAGCCAAAAATATTTGTGTTTAACCTTCCTGAATTGTATTTGAATCCTCTTGATTGAATATTTTTAACTTGTTCGTTATTTGACATGAAAAACTTCATAAATTTGAGTTGAAAGTTTGCGCACTTAAGGGTTTGTGCGTACTTGTAAGTGCGCATGAAGTAAGCCCTGCGCACTTGTAAGTACGCAAGAGTTAATTCTTGCGCACTTGTAAGTACGCACGAGTTAAATCGTGCGCACTTGTTAAGTACGTACGGCCTTTTAGTGTTGAGTATAAAAGGGGACTTAGAAATTTTCAGAGTTTTTCATCACATTCAAACAGACGTTTTCCCTCTGCAAACTTACTCAAAAATTCAAGTGTTCCAATCCGATTTTTCGTCCCACTACAAGTTTCATCACCTCATAACATCGATTTGGTGAGATTTTAGGCTTAATCCATCCACGAATTCGTGACATTGGACCGTGTCACACCCCGACCGATGGCGGAATCATCGAGGCGGACAATGTGATGATTGTTCAAAAGCACATGATACTAAAGGTTGCATAATTCATTAATTTAATTTAAAGACAACAAGTTCCAAATACAATACATTTCAAATAACCTAGTCTAGTTCAAAACATTAATTTATTTAACTAGGTCCATAGTTCCTAAATGGAGAGATCTTCGGCAAGCAGTCACATATCCAAACCTGAAACATTATTTAAATCAAGTGTCAACTAAAAAGTTGGTGAGTACATAGGTTTAGTATTTCTTGTAAATAGTGGTTGTAAATCGTTTTGCAACTCATTGTTTATATTGTTAAACATAGTATATGATGTAACATTTATTTAATCACAATTCAAACCGAGTTTGACGCGCTTGAACAGAGCACAACAGCTAAGTCCGGTATGTTTGAATATAGTTACCCACTATATCCGATATGATTGAATATAACACGCGGTTATATCCGAGTATGCAGTAATAAACACCCTAACCGGGTGGGCTGGTCAGGCACAATAGATCTATCAATATTACAGTTGGTTGTCTTGTGTTTAAATGTATGTACATCCAAAGAATAAGCATATAGTCTCATGTATAACACGTATAAACAATGTGAGTAGCATGTATAATGTTTCACCCCAAAATGTATGAAAATGTAAAATAGGGGCTATGTAACTCACCTATGCAAACAAGGTAGTGATGCGGTATGTAGCAAAGTCCAATAGTGTATTCCGACCTACTCGAGTCCTAAATATTTAAGATGCCATAAAGTCTATGTAATGATTCTACCGCGTGTTGATCATGTATTCAATTCACCCAACTAGGCTAGACATGAACCTGTATTAAGTTTTCAAATGTTTTGACACGACAATCGTTGGTAACGGTTTGTGATAACAAAATATATTTATATACACTTATATAATAAGATATGTATTTCATAATATGTCATTACGTTCACGTATCTTTATTAGGTTTGAAGGTTGAAGTTAAATATATATACTATAAAAAAAATAAGGCTTTTGATATCAAACTAGTCGTTAGAAAAGTACTCGGGTTTTTAAGTCTACTTAAAACATGTTTTTAGTTATCTAAATAAATTCAATAAATTATGGGATATTTACCATGCATAACCACATGTCTTGGGTTTATAAAAGTGTATGGATCATAATTTAAAAACACTTTCAGGAGTTTAAAACATAGCACACAACTCAGTTGGGTTAACAATTTTGATTCTGCGGAATAGGTCAAGGGGAAGCGGCTGTTTGGGGGTTCAAATGTCAGTTTCAAGACAAGAAGCCATATGGGTTTTAAAGAGGACACAAAATGCTAACGTTTGACAGAAAAATCAAGTTATTTGGACCTTTATTGAGCAAGTTATGACCTCAACAAGTTAGCTCTATAAATCTGTCATAAAACTCAGAAGATACACATTTTCTTGTATCACCCTTTTGGGGTATCAAAACTCCACCAAAAATCGTGAAACCAATTGGGTTGGAAAGAGGACACTTTAAACTTAATTTTAGACTCAAGAAACGTTCGATTTGGTTTCGTTTTGACCGGGATATGACCTTCCAAACTGGACACAAAAATCTGCCAGCAACATGTATGATTCAAATGGTGTGTTTTCTTTTGGAATAAGCACTATTTGGGTGAACTATCATTACAAATCAACAAGTAAACTTAATAAGTACTAAGGTTTAGTAAAACACTTACTTAAGGCAATCAAGGAGAAGGGTGAGGGAGTCCGATGGAGGGGGTGTTGCTGCTGTTTTCTTGGAGTCGAAACGGAAATCAAGGAGTGAAGGTGACGTAGTTGACGTGAGACCCGGTTCCTTCTCGGGACGTCCCGTATGGCTCGGTGAGTTCCCGAAATGATCTTTAAGCTTCGCGTAAATGTAATACGGTGACCGTAGTTGAGAAATGGTGACCCGAAAGGATCGGTTTTCGTCCCGAAAAGAACCCGCAAAGGTGGCAGTGGGCTGCGGTGGTGAAAACGGTGCACTGCGGTGGTTGTCGGGGCTGTCTGGGACTGGGACGTGGCTGAGGAGGGACTGTCGAGGGCTGTGGAGGGTGATGTTGGTGTTGCTGTTACGAGAGGGAAGGGTGGTGAAGGTGAGGTGCTCGGGTGGGAGAGAGGGAGCCGAGAGAGAGCAAGAGGGTAAGTGAAGTGTGGTGCTTTGTTGTTTGCTGTTTCTGTGAACCGAGAGGGAGGCAAAGGGAGAGGGTGGGTTTGGAGTTGTGATCTTGTTGTGGCGTATGCATGTGTATATAATCCTTTAAGTGGTGTAATACACATGGGTCCTTATGTTTTTCATGAGACAAGCTTGTCTCATGTTGGGAAGCAAGAGACAAGGCCACACAAAGTCACACTTTGTGTGTTTTTTTTTTGTCGACTGAGAAGGAGTAAGCACGAGGGGGGGGGGGGGTAGGGGGTAGTGTAGGGTAGGTAGTGTGGTGTTTAGTGTTAGGTGTCTTACCCGGTAGAATACCCGCTAAGTGTAACCCGATTATTAATAGTCGTTATATGCCAGTAGGGTACGGGTCGGGTATATATAAAAATATAAGTTTATTAGTTTTGACATAATACGAGTATGTGTAAAACATTTAGAATTAGTTTTTTATATAGTTTGGTATTCTAAAAAAAATAAAGAGAATGTTTTCGAGCGGTTTTTATTAAATTTTAAATGTTTTTATAAACTTATTTTATAAATCAACTCATTTTTTGTCAAATCATTTTATTTGTTTTCAAAGTCATTTATTTTTATAAAATTTAAATAAATTTATATAATTCGAATATTTTTTTTATATTTAAATTAAAAATACATAATTTATATTATTAACACATTAACTTGAACAAATGCACGTGTAATTATTGAATCTAAATTGTTTATAAATACAGGATAAATTTATACCATCATTTTAAATATTTAATTTATTATTAAAAATAATCGATATATTTTGTCTTATATTTTTAAGACTTTAATTTAAAAACACATAAGTTGAAATTTGTAAACACACCCTTTTGTATAAACTTGGTTAAATATACGTGTGCATATTTGGAATAAAATGTTGAAATTTTTACGTGTTAATATATTATAACTGAAATTTCGAAATGTCACAGTCTCCCCATGTTGAAGGAATTTCGTCCCGAAATTCGATTTACGAAGGTTATAGAAGTGGGAGAGAGGCCAAGGGACTTAAAATGGAATTACTTCACAAGAGAAAGATTTAGCGGGGAAGTAGCGTATGATAACGGATGACGGCGTTAATTCGAGTCGAGTTGTCAATTAGTTGCTCTAATAGTGTAATGAGATTTATGCATACAATTGTTCATACAACGTATGAATGTAAACTACTAGAAACCAGATTTAACAATATTGGTGCCAATCACCTTGTGACATGGCATTTTCCTTTAAAACTCCATTCCACGGGTGTTCATATTTTCAAATTTTGCAAAAACATTTTCAAAAACCAGTCCTCCTCTTAGTACTTATGCATGGTTTATACTCGTTATATCAAGTGGGTTTATGTATAGGGTGTACCAGCGGCTAACCCACCACCCCTTTGATATACCGGGGATTCCCCGTGCATAATTACTAGGATTTAGAACTTCAACAATTTTAAGTAAACTTTAACAGAGCTTGCAAGTTGTATGACTGGATTTAGACATAATAGGTTTGTTTCACAAAAGTATAGGAATGAGATGAATGGTGATATCATAGCTGTTATATGCAATCACGGTTTATAGAACTCATAGCAATGGATTTCCCATCCGCTATTTCCATGATATATGAGTTATCAAGATAGTAGTGCAGCAAGGTCAACGTCGGAGTTGCTAGATTTAGCATTAACCGCGCGACGGGGAGGCATTCTATAAGTACCACAAGAAAGACAAGAATTTATGAGACTTCGGATAAAATAGGCATATATGTGCCACAGTTGGTAGACTGTTCACAATAATGCAAGCAGGAACACGAGATGCCACTCATCATGTCGCGTGGTAATGTATGTATGCTCTGACTAAAACTGATCACATAATTCATTCAAAATTTTATAACATAAAAGGGATAGGGGAAATAAACCATGAAATCTATTCCTGGGAGGATATGATAACATAGATCATTATTCGCGTAATAGGAATTGCTGGGATTCGCATGCACTACAAATCGTTATTACGTGTGCACCCGTAATAATGGTTTGTTTTGCATGTTCGTCTAGTTCTTCCTACCTTGCTATAATGTCTCCAAATTTTGAGTTTAAGTTCGGATTGTATCCTTGCGAATACATTGACTTATCAACGTTAAATAATTCCTCAAAGCTTTCAAGGAGACATGCTTTAGCCTATAGGTAAACACTCACTTCAGGAATTCCCAGGAAAGCATACGGGTCCGTTTATTTGGATTTATATGAAATGCTTTCCTAGACAGAAAACCCAATGTACAGGTGTCACCCTTCCAGATTGCACGTGTCCTTTACTGGTTTCAAGAAATTAAGTCGTTGACGAGATTTTCAAGATTTTTATAGTCTTGAGAGTCTATGAGTATAAAATGTGTAGGAATTGTTGCAATTAATACGGATTGGGAAAGAGTAGGGATAAGGATAAGTAGTGTATTTGTTTGCATAAGTCTGTTTGTCAAATGTGTATGTAAAGTATGTATTATGTATTTAAAGTCTTGTATGTATATGTATAAGTCTCATGTACCAAACTTGGAAAAATTCAAATAATACCTAACTACAAATAATTCACATAGCAAATAATCATTTATCACGTAACACATAAAAGGGAGTCCTAAGGTTATAGTCTAGGTCATCGTGTCTAATAACCTAATTCCCTATAACCATGGCTCTGATACCAATCTGTCACACCCCGACCGATGGCGGAATCATCGAGGCGGACAATGTGATGATTGTTCAAAAGCACATGATACTAAAGGTTGCATAATTCATTAATTTAATTTAAAGACAACAAGTTCCAAATACAATACATTTCAAATAACCTAGTCTAGTTCAAAACATTAATTTATTTAACTAGGTCCATAGTTCCTAAATGGAGAGATCTTCGGCAAGCAGTCACATATCCAAACCTGAAACATTATTTAAATCAAGTGTCAACTAAAAAGTTGGTGAGTACATAGGTTTAGTATTTCTTGTAAATAGTGGTTGTAAATCGTTTTGCAACTCATTGTTTATATTGTTAAACATAGTATATGATGTAACATTTATTTAATCACAATTCAAACCGAGTTTGACGCGCTTGAACAGAGCACAACAGCTAAGTCCGGTATGTTTGAATATAGTTACCCACTATATCCGATATGATTGAATATAACACGCGGTTATATCCGAGTATGCAGTAATAAACACCCTAACCGGGTGGGCTGGTCAGGCACAATAGATCTATCAATATTACAGTTGGTTGTCTTGTGTTTAAATGTATGTACATCCAAAGAATAAGCATATAGTCTCATGTATAACACGTATAAACAATGTGAGTAGCATGTATAATGTTTCACCCCAAAATGTATGAAAATGTAAAATAGGGGCTATGTAACTCACCTATGCAAACAAGGTAGTGATGCGGTATGTAGCAAAGTCCAATAGTGTATTCCGACCTACTCGAGTCCTAAATATTTAAGATGCCATAAAGTCTATGTAATGATTCTACCGCGTGTTGATCATGTATTCAATTCACCCAACTAGGCTAGACATGAACCTGTATTAAGTTTTCAAATGTTTTGACACGACAATCGTTGGTAACGGTTTGTGATAACAAAATATATTTATATACACTTATATAATAAGATATGTATTTCATAATATGTCATTACGTTCACGTATCTTTATTAGGTTTGAAGGTTGAAGTTAAATATATATACTATAAAAAAAATAAGGCTTTTGATATCAAACTAGTCGTTAGAAAAGTACTCGGGTTTTTAAGTCTACTTAAAACATGTTTTTAGTTATCTAAATAAATTCAATAAATTATGGGATATTTACCATGCATAACCACATGTCTTGGGTTTATAAAAGTGTATGGATCATAATTTAAAAACACTTTCAGGAGTTTAAAACATAGCACACAACTCAGTTGGGTTAACAATTTTGATTCTGCGGAATAGGTCAAGGGGAAGCGGCTGTTTGGGGGTTCAAATGTCAGTTTCAAGACAAGAAGCCATATGGGTTTTAAAGAGGACACAAAATGCTAACGTTTGACAGAAAAATCAAGTTATTTGGACCTTTATTGAGCAAGTTATGACCTCAACAAGTTAGCTCTATAAATCTGTCATAAAACTCAGAAGATACACATTTTCTTGTATCACCCTTTTGGGGTATCAAAACTCCACCAAAAATCGTGAAACCAATTGGGTTGGAAAGAGGACACTTTAAACTTAATTTTAGACTCAAGAAACGTTCGATTTGGTTTCGTTTTGACCGGGATATGACCTTCCAAACTGGACACAAAAATCTGCCAGCAACATGTATGATTCAAATGGTGTGTTTTCTTTTGGAATAAGCACTATTTGGGTGAACTATCATTACAAATCAACAAGTAAACTTAATAAGTACTAAGGTTTAGTAAAACACTTACTTAAGGCAATCAAGGAGAAGGGTGAGGGAGTCCGATGGAGGGGGTGTTGCTGCTGTTTTCTTGGAGTCGAAACGGAAATCAAGGAGTGAAGGTGACGTAGTTGACGTGAGACCCGGTTCCTTCTCGGGACGTCCCGTATGGCTCGGTGAGTTCCCGAAATGATCTTTAAGCTTCGCGTAAATGTAATACGGTGACCGTAGTTGAGAAATGGTGACCCGAAAGGATCGGTTTTCGTCCCGAAAAGAACCCGCAAAGGTGGCAGTGGGCTGCGGTGGTGAAAACGGTGCACTGCGGTGGTTGTCGGGGCTGTCTGGGACTGGGACGTGGCTGAGGAGGGACTGTCGAGGGCTGTGGAGGGTGATGTTGGTGTTGCTGTTACGAGAGGGAAGGGTGGTGAAGGTGAGGTGCTCGGGTGGGAGAGAGGGAGCCGAGAGAGAGCAAGAGGGTAAGTGAAGTGTGGTGCTTTGTTGTTTGCTGTTTCTGTGAACCGAGAGGGAGGCAAAGGGAGAGGGTGGGTTTGGAGTTGTGATCTTGTTGTGGCGTATGCATGTGTATATAATCCTTTAAGTGGTGTAATACACATGGGTCCTTATGTTTTTCATGAGACAAGCTTGTCTCATGTTGGGAAGCAAGAGACAAGGCCACACAAAGTCACACTTTGTGTGTTTTTTTTTTGTCGACTGAGAAGGAGTAAGCACGAGGGGGGGGGTAGGGGGTAGTGTAGGGTAGGTAGTGTGGTGTTTAGTGTTAGGTGTCTTACCCGGTAGAATACCCGCTAAGTGTAACCCGATTATTAATAGTCGTTATATGCCAGTAGGGTACGGGTCGGGTATATATAAAAATATAAGTTTATTAGTTTTGACATAATACGAGTATGTGTAAAACATTTAGAATTAGTTTTTTATATAGTTTGGTATTCTAAAAAAAATAAAGAGAATGTTTTCGAGCGGTTTTTATTAAATTTTAAATGTTTTTATAAACTTATTTTATAAATCAACTCATTTTTTGTCAAATCATTTTATTTGTTTTCAAAGTCATTTATTTTTATAAAATTTAAATAAATTTATATAATTCGAATATTTTTTTTATATTTAAATTAAAAATACATAATTTATATTATTAACACATTAACTTGAACAAATGCACGTGTAATTATTGAATCTAAATTGTTTATAAATACAGGATAAATTTATACCATCATTTTAAATATTTAATTTATTATTAAAAATAATCGATATATTTTGTCTTATATTTTTAAGACTTTAATTTAAAAACACATAAGTTGAAATTTGTAAACACACCCTTTTGTATAAACTTGGTTAAATATACGTGTGCATATTTGGAATAAAATGTTGAAATTTTTACGTGTTAATATATTATAACTGAAATTTCGAAATGTCACAGACCGATTCTTTGACTAAGAAAATCTAGGTTCAATCCGTGATTTTTAGGGCAAATTGTGGGTTGTTTGGGTAACCTCTTATCATTAAAACAAGATTAGATAACTTAATCTAACCTTAATCGTCCTTTTTTAGTCTTTGATTTTGACTTTGGGCTTGAATTCGAACCGTCAGTGGTGTCGTTCGATGGTTAGGTCAAAATTGGTCAAAGTTAGCAGTGTCTTGGTGTAAGTATTGGTCCCATAGGCTCGAATCGTTGATTCCGACCTAGTGGTGACCCAATAAACACCAATTTTTGATCATCAAGTTGAATCTCAAGCTTCTGAATTTTTCACCAAGTGTGTCTCCTACGTACTTAACAAGTACGCAAGAAGCACTTCATGCGTACTTGTTAAGTACGCAAGAGGAAACTCCTGCGTACTTGCTAAGTACGCAGGACCAACACTTGGCAAAAATTCCTAAGTCTGAAATTCAGTTCAAAGAGTAAATGCTATACTGAGTCATGTTTATCCATTTCCAATGATATGTGTTGTTCTGATTCTGTTTTCTGTGTGTTTTTGCAGATCATGGCTCGGGCGTTTACTAACGAATTCAACCTGTTAGCTAACACTGAACCAGAGTGGAAGGGTGCAACATTGCAGTACAGAGACATAGTTGATTTCTTGAACCATTCAAGAATCAGCTACGCCATTTCTGCTGACCCGATCGTGTCAAGACCCTACCTCGAGCAATTTTGGGAGACGGCGGAGCACGACTGCACGGTAACCCCCAACGTTATAAGGGCTACCATTGCTGGTCATGCTATTGCTTTCTTTGAAGATACTATAAGAAGGGTCCTTCAATTCAGAGATCTCGCGACCGACCCGACAGCCTATCCAGAATACTTTGTGGACGGCTGTTGGAGACAAAGAATGGGCTATGTCGGTGCGAGGGACTATGCTTCATACAAAAAGATGTGGGTGTTAGACCAATAGAGATATTTCGCCCACGTCATGATCATGTGCATCTCATCAAGGAAAGCTGGGAAAGATGCCATGGGTCATGACCTTGCAGCAGCCATGGTCAGCCTTTCCCTCAACAAGGGCTACAACTTCTCCCGTTACATCTTTAAGGACATCAATGACCAGATCAACACAGCGGAGAGGTTTCGGTTCTTGTTATAACCTCGGTTTGTGCAACTTCTGATTAATGATGTGTTGCCAAACCTTCCTGCTATAGGGGAGAGACTACAAGTAAAGAGGGTGGATAAAAGAGTATTCGCCCAATTCCTAAAGCCAGGCAGTGTAGATCCTACCCCTGTGCATATAGAACTCTTTGGCCACCTCATCAATGAAGCAAATGTGGCCCCAGGTGACTGGAGATGGTACAGTCACGACTCGGAGCCGGAATTGAGTGAACACTCTGACGAACAATAGGAACAACAACAGGAGGAAATGGAGAGTGATGATGGATCGTCTGATGATGGAGACGATGAAGGAGGAAATGATGGTGCTGAGGGATCCGACTCGGAAGCAACTGAGTCAGATTCTTCCGATTCCGATGATGCACCGTCGCAGGTACACCCGAGGAGAACGGCTAAGGTAACCCTACCTGAGTCATCCTCCAAGAAAATGCGACAGTCCTCTAGCAACGAATACGATCCAGGCTCTGACTCTGAAGCTGCTATACAAAGACAAAGAAGGGAAATCATTCACAAGAACAGGGGCGATAGGCAACAGCCCTCTATCCCCAGTGAGGTGGAGGCTCAGCAGCCAGTACAAGTGTCAGCTGCTAGTCCTGATTCAGCCTCCACCCCACCTTCACAGCAGCTTTACCGTAGGAGGAGGAGGCCACAAGTGCAAAGTTAAGTGTCCGTCACTACAATCACAGAAGTGATTCCTGTGATAGTGACCCTCCCTACCACAACTACTCAGGTGGCAGTGACTACTCCAATTCTCACGGAGTCAGTCACCATCACCCCTACCATAACCCCTACAACACTCATCACATCTTCAATCCCAACCACCACCACTGAGCCTTTAAGTCAACCCTTCAATTATGGAGATTTCACACAAGGGTTTGACTTTGATACCATATTCTCCTCCCCTATTCACACTGTCGAGGCATCATCATCCAGACATCCTGATCTGAATGCTGAAAGGATAGAAGTTCTGGAAACCCAAGTTGCTGACTTACTGGAGACTATTCGGAAATCAAAGGAGGAGTCTGACGCTCAACAAGCACAGATTAACTCTTTGGTAGTCGAAGTTCAAATCCTACGTAGCCAGAGAATGGGGACGGATGAAAGATTGAAGAATGTGATGGCCCAGAACGAGCTCCTAATCAAGATGAATGAAATGATTCTGGGTCACAGGACGTCCTTGGAACTGAGGTTTGATACTCAAAGGAAGGAGCATGAGCTGATGGTCAAACTGATTGTTGATCTGACCAAGAAGCTTGATGCTCAGGGGGAGAAGGAGAAGGACAAAGAGAAAGAGAAAGAGAATGAAAAGAGGTCTACTGGTGATGAGGCGTTTCATCCTGTCGACTTGACTAAGGATGACGACAAGGACAAGGATCCCGAATCCGGTTCTAGTGGAGGTGAGCACCAAGCTTTAGCAATCGTGCCCATCTCTGTTATTCCAATGGCTCAGGGGGAGTCTACTCATCAAGTGGGTGGAGATACCTCTGGTGGTGGTGGTGGTGGTGATAAAGGAAAGTCAGTGGCTGAAGTACTTAAGTACTTATCTGATGATGAGATTCTACATCTAGAGCCTGACTATTCCAAAGAAGCACAGATCGATGCTCTCTTCAATCTAGAAAAAGGAGAGATCGACTCTGGTGACGATTAGGATGATGATGATGAACATGTTGTGATCGAAATTCCCAAGGGTGACGGGGAAGGAGAGTACGAGCTAGAAGATGAAGAGATCTTTGAATTTCCATCCTTCGACGCTCTGTTCGACACAGGTTCAGTCGAGCAGGCCAGTAATGTAGAAGCCTCGACTGAAGCCTCCCCAGTTGACCCTGAACCTGTGGACCCAGAGGCACCGAAAGAAACAGACATGCCTTCTACTTCATCAAAGGGTCCAGCTCCTGTGTGGCAAAAGACGTCTATAATAGACAAACACGGAGCAACAGGGATGATCTTGGCTGTAAGGTTCGAGGAGGAAAAGCAGTTGTTCGCTATCAAAAGATCTGGCGGGGTTCAATACTTGAAACCCACCAGTGAAGCGCTCAGCTCCTTGCCCAAATACGACCTTGTGAACCTAGCAAATCGAGAGCTGTTGGGTCATTCCAATCACGCAGTGGCGATGGGTTTGTGGTGGTTCCGCAGCGAGAAGCAAGATCGGGGAAATTCGAAATGTTCAAGCCTCAAGTGCCCAAGAGAGTCAAGGATAAGCACGTTGTACATCCTGTGACTAAGAAGCACTTAAAGAAATTGGTATACAAGCCAGTGTGATGTGAAACTAAGATTCCCCTGAGCAAGTTATCTCAGGATATTCTTGGTGACATGTGGTACTGGTAGGGCGAGGCGGTAATCATGGGTAAGGGACGTTCAGAGAGCGGGAACATAGTGCCAAAGGAACTGATCAGAATATTTGATGAAGTCTACTTCATCAACTTTTCTGTGAAAGATCTAGAGGTACTAGCATAACGTTATTGCGTCTACACGGATGAGTGGACAAAGCTCCTGCTTCTAAATATGACAAGGTGATTAAGTTCTGCCTTGATTACAAGAAGAAGATGGAAGCTAAAGATCAAGTGCTGTGAAGACTGAAGCTGTGAAGACCGAAGACTGAAGATTATCCAGAGCTGTTGTCAAGGGGGAGTTTGTTGAAGCACTTTCCTGTGACAAACACTCTGGATAGATAGAGTCTTAGTATTAGGTTGTTTTGTCTTGTTTGTAATTGTCTTTGTATGTAAGATTCTTTATGTATTAGTTTATCGAGTTGTATTTACTTTTACATGTTGAATGTTGCAAAATTCTCCAAGTGTTTTGCGCACTTGTAAGTGCGCAGGAGAAAGCTCCTGCGTACTTGGCAAGTACGCAAGAGTAACTTTGCGTACTTGCTAAGTACGCAAGAGCATTTTGCCCTGCGCACTTGCTAAGTGCACAGGCATCAGGTCTTGTATAAATAGGATAGGTTGACAGAAGTTAAGTACGCAAACATAGACGCAAATACGCAGATTGTAATCTCAGTGCTTTTCTCTGTAACCTTCAAGTGTTTATAATACAAAGAACGTTTAAAGTGTTTTCTCTTGTCGGTTTACTTTGTTTAGCTAGACTCTCCGCCTAGTCATGGGCATTCCGCATCCGGTTCGACTAGTAGACCCACTTGCATGTGACGATCCGCCACACCCGAGGGACCTACAAGAGGTAATCTGTCCAGTGGGTACTTTATCATAGTTGGAAATACCCGAGAGGTGATCCAACCATCTGGTGAGTTTTGTACACTTTAGGTAGCTTAGTTAGTGACACCCTGAGGGTGATTAGGGATCCACTAGGTGGTCTTTAGTTGTCATCCTTAGAAACCCAGATCCATCTTAGTTTCCAGAACCGGTAGAAGTTGTGCTTTGCAAGTAGGATTCCGACCTAGGTAGTATTCTTCTCATCTTCTGATTTCACCTTTAATTCTCTGTTCTTGATAGTTGAGTCGACCTTAGTTTGCTGCATTCCTTAGTTTAATAGTAGTGTAGTAAACCCCCCAAACCAAATAATCTTTAGTCCGAGTCAGAGTCCATTTTTGTTATTTGTAGTGTCTTTAGGGTTCGATAACTCGGTTTACCATTAAGCTGTGCTACACTCGATAGGTACACTTGCCTGTCAGTGCAGTTTAGTCAAAGGTACTCCATTTATTACTTAGGAGTCTAGGTTAGGTTTTGTTATTTATTTTATAGACCGTCTGGGCGACATCAGCAGTGATCAGTCTTCTGAATGAAACAAAGCTATGATTGACGAGCTTGACTCCATGAAGAAAAATGATGTTTGGGATTTAGTTGAATTACCTAACGGTGCCAAACCCGTAGGATGTAAATGGGTCTTTAAAACTAAACTAGATCTGAATGGAAACATTGAACGCTACAAAGCGAGATTGGTTGCAAAGGATTTCACTTGGAGAGAAGGAATCGACTATCAAGAGAACTTTTCTCATGTCTCTCGAAAGGATTCATTAAGGATCATCATGGCCCTAGTAGCTCATTTTGACTTAGAGCTACATCAGATGGACATTAAAATAGCTTTCCTCAACGGTGACTTGAATGAAGACGTGTTCATGAAACAGCCTGAAGGCTTTAAATCTGAAGGTCAAGAACATCTAGTCTGCAAGTTGAAGAAATCCATATACGGGTTGAAGCATGCATCACATCAATGGTACCTGAAGTTTGATGAAGTCATGAAGAAACAAGGTTTCCTTAAGAATCAAGTGGATCAATGCACCTAGCTCAAGATGAGTGAGAGCAACTTTACTATACTTGTCCTTTACGTAAATGACATTCTATTGGCAAGTAATGGTTTAGACATGTTGCATGAGTCGAAGCATTTACTCTCGCATAATTTCGACAAGAAGGATCTCGAATCGGCTTCTTATGTTATAGGCATCGAAATACACCGAGATAGATCTAAGGGCATTTTGGGATTATCTCAAAGGGCCTACATTGAACGGGTCCTCACACGTTACAACATGCAACAGTGCTCTCCTTCTGTAGCTCCAGTAGTTGAGGAAGATGTTTTCGGTTCTTTCCAATGTCCGAAAATAGAGGTTGAGAAGGAGAAAATGAGAATGATACCTTATGCATCAGTAATTGGGAGTCTTATGTATTCTCAAGTCTGTACTCGTCCGGATATCGCTTATATTGCTGGAATGCTAGGCCGTTATCAGACTAATCCTGGCCTTGATCACTGGAAAGCAGCTAAGAAAGTACTTCGATATCTGCAAGGGACGAAAGACTATACACTGACTTATAGAAGAAGTGATAATTTAGAAGTGGTTGGTTATTCTGATTCTGACTTTGATAAATGCAAAGATGACAAGAAATCCACTTCGGGGTATATCTTTATGTTAGTCGGCGGACCTATCTCATGGAAGAGTCATAAGCAACAGTTGACAACAACATCCACTATGATGGCAGAATACATTGTTGTGTATGACGCGACCTGTCATGGAATGTTGCTAAAGAATCTTATCACTGGACTCAAAATAGTTAATTCCATTTCTAGACCATTGAAGCTTTATTGTGATAACTCAGCTGCCGTTAGTTTCTCGAATAGTAACAGTTCGACTGGAGCTAGATTATATCTTGATACAAAGTACTTGTTCGTACGTGAGCGAGTTGAGGAAAATATTTTTTGTATTGAGTATATGAGTACTAAAGTTATGCTTGAAGATCCGATAACTAAAGGTCTCCCACCTAAAGTTTTTGAAGAACAAGTTTCGAAGATGGGCTTTTCTAAAAACCTTATTTAGTAGCATAATTGTACTTACGTTTATTAATGAAATTTCCTCAATTATTTGAATTTGTTTGTCTCTAAATACGTTTATACATGCCTAAAGACGTATAGACAATAACTATACAAATCAACGTTAAAGGGCTTATTTGTTAACTTGATCCTAAGTTTATTAAGTTTTAAATTGGGATTGTAGTATGATTAATGGGGATCTTGAGTTGGATACTGATTCAATGACTGTATTTCTTTGCTACAGTTTTGGTTTAAAACAAAAATGAGTATTAAATCTGCAGACTTACTAATGCTCATAATAAATGATTATTCAGCCAAGTAGGAGAATGTAAGACACAATTTTATTATGTGTCTCTTATAATCATTTATCTTATTATTAAATGATCAAATGATTTATTTATTTATTTATTAAACGATGGCTAGTAATTAGTTGATAGACTTAATTACTTTTAATGGGTCATTAATGGGTTTCCCCTTGGGTGTACATATTTATAAAGAGATAATTAGAGTGAATAGACTAATCATAAAATAAACAATTCTATCACCACTCAAGAATTCGTCCCTCTCTCTCCCATAACCGTGAGTTCTTACGAACTCACCTTAGCCACCCTAAACGGGAACCTGATCCATATCCAAGATCATGACGTCTTCCCTCGATCTCATCGACTAGCTTAACAGGTATGATTTACATTATTGTTTTCCATTATCATGTTCAAAAATTGATCAACATGAAATTCGACCAAGACGAGAGAATGGAAGATTAGGGTTTTGTTTTTCATGTTAAATTCTCAAGCCATATCTCTTTTTTAGATCCATGTCAATATACATTTAACATCATCTCAAAATAGCTCATCAGAAAAATCATTAGAACATCATACGATTTCTTGTCTTTGACATGACTACATTTGAAATGTTTGATTTAATGAACTTGTATATGCTAGTCTTAAATTAAAACTTGTATAGGGCTACAATCAAGGAGGATTTAGCACTCGATCTCTATATACACTTGCGCGCTAAGTACACATAAATTAAGTTGTGCACGGGCATGCTACATATAATGTATTGTATGTTTAATTTTATAATGTTTATGTGCCTTCACAAGGGAAATCGAGCAACCTAAACACATGAAAATAAAGATGTTGGAAAAGAAGATAGATTTATTATTGAACTAGTTTAGACCCCGTGTAATATAATCCGGGTGAAAAACATCAATACATAAATTTCTCAAATTTTATTTATGTATTTTACATGTGTAAAAATGTATTAATGTATACTAAGGATATAAAAAAATTCAAAATATGTAAAAAATAATATATAATTGTGTTTCGAAAATACGTCAATTACTATTTAATGTAAGTTGACTTTCATTTACTATTTGATTGAAATAAAAAATTACATAATTATATTTCAAAGTTTTTTTATAATAAATGAAAATTTAAAATAAATGTGTTTTATTAGTATAATTAGTAATTTATTAAAAGATATGAGTGCATTTAATAAGAGAGAGAGGCGGGAAAGTATTGATGAGATTGAATATGGTGGCGACACGTGACATACAAAACCTTTATTTATTATATAGTATAGATATGAGATCCTAGGATATATCGAAAGGAGCCAAAAAGTTAGTTCATCATGTCTTTTTCGATATTCTGATATCCTTCCAGCGAGATTCCATACAGGAGGAACCGTCATTTTGCGAGTACACTCCACACTTGAAATAATGAGATTTTCCTCCATGACCAGGTCCGTCATATTTAAGAGTCCCATCTATGTAAACTTTAACGGTGTTACCTTCCACGTCGTGTGTAACATTTAAACGGAACCACCTGTCGTATATATTAGAAAAGATAACCCGATTCTTGTAATAGTAAAGACTATTATCAAACACCCTAAGCATTGTGGTTGTAGCAGATGGGGGTTTTGACCCAAAAACTTGCATTATGCACACCCCAGAGGTCCCTTTTGGCACCTATCCATAAGCTTCAAATTGTCAAACACCCGAAGAGTAATCATAACCCTTAAAAACAAAAAACAAAAAAATCAATTTGTTAATCTATATAGACGCTAACATTTACATCATTTCATATCAAAATGAAGAAGAAGAAGAAGAAAAGGAAGCAATATGGGTGACTAAATATTTACTCGAAATCGAATTTCAGTACGTGGGAGGGTTTTACTGGTTCTTGAGTGAGGTTTGTCGGTCTTGAACACCCAAAGCTTGTGGAAACCGTTAGAAAAGCTGTATCGTTGCTCGAGTGCAACGTCGTATGGCTTTTGGAGGTCGAAATTGGATTGATTGAGTGGTTGTGATACAAAACCAGATGTGGTATCGATAGGTGTTAGTCCCATGGCTTTGTACAAGAAGAGAAACACAAACGAAACGTAGGACACAAAATATGTGTGAGAATTCATGTTTACTTTAGATGTTTGAGTGATTATGATTATGTTAGACTATATATACACAGTAGACATAGATAAAAATGTGAAGATTACAAAGTAAATTAAGTTATCATTGTTTTCTTAAATAAGAATTTATTGAAACCTCCAACCCAAAAATAGAAGGGTGGATCTAGAACATATAAACCACTTGGATCTCTAAGATTGAGAAATACATCAAATAAAATACATGTGTCGTTCAAAAATAAATAAATAAATAAATTATATGTATAATCACCTATGATCGAGAAGTATTTATTTATATAACTAGTTTAGAACCCCGTGTCTACACACGAGGTGAAAAATATCAATACATAAAATTCTTAAATCTTTACGTATATAATTTACAGGTGCAAAAATGTGTCACATATACTAAGGATAGAAAACAAAATTTAAAATATGTAAAAATTAATATATATTTGGGTTTTGAAAAAAAGTTAATTACTATTTAATGTAAATTGACTTTCATTTACTATTTGATTGAAAATAAAAATTACATAATTAGATTTTAAAGTGTCTTATAATAAAGAATAATTTAAAATAAATGTGTTTTATTAGTATAATTAGTATTTTTTTTAATATGTAATTATTATTAAATGATAAAGGTGTATTTAATAAAAGAGAGAAACGAGAAAAAAATTATAAGAACGAATATGGAGATGACACGTGACATGAAAAAATCATTTATTTATTATATAGTATAGATAAGTATAAACTCCATCCAAAAACGTAGATATGTCCTTTTATTTTTAGACAGAGTTCTATAATGTAATATATTATTCGGTTATTTGGTAAGAAATCGGATTATTAACTTATCCGACCCAGTTTTATAACTGGATTGTATTAGACGTATGATTAGACTCACAATAGCCCGAATGAATTTTTTGAGTTATATTATGTATATTAACTGCAATTATATTAACTCGATTGTGCTAGAGAATGTTTTATCATTTTGTGTTTAGGATCCAACTAGAAATGTTGCCCCGCGCTCCACGGCGGGAGACGGACCTTAAACGGTTGAGGCGGTGACATTAACATGGCTAAGCAAAAAAAAACGTGGTTAAATAAATTTTGCCCCGCGCTAGACGGTAGGAGGCAGACCATAAACAGTTGAGGCGGTGACATTAACATGGCTAAGTATAAAAAGAAACGTGGTCAAATAGATAAAAGAAACGTATGAAGTTACGGCGACTCGGCTGTAGAGATCGAAACATAGATAAAAGACAGTTATACAACGGTACCAATGCTTTTCAGTCGGTGTCGGTCTCATTTTTTACGGTACCGGCACGTCACCTTCAGTCGATATAACCCACGATATCAAAAAAATATTTTATTTTGAATACGACTTCGATTTTAACAAAATTTATATCGGAACGTTAAAAAAATAAAACAAACAAACGAAAATAATTAAGTAAAAAATCAAATTATATATACTACAAGGGGTAATTTTAAAACTTTAAAAATTTGAGTGGATCAAAATAATATTTTATAAAGTTGAGAGACTATTTTTGTCAAATCCCCAAAATTAAGGGGGTTAAAGTGGTCTGTGGCATTTCACTTCTCTTTAAGTAGTATAATTCGTCCATGAAGACCCACCCCCTCCCCCTCTTATTGAGATCCAAACAAGGGAGAAACATTGGATAGCAAGAGGACATATATATAGTAGGTTTTGTCTCAAAACCGCATGAAAAATTCTATTCCCCTTGCCAAAAGGTCGTTACAATCCATATATATGAGGGAAATATAGGTTAAAAATAACTTAAAGAATTTTAATAATTTTTTTTTTTTTTAATATTTCACACAATCAAAACTAAATTTTTCAATGTTCCACTATCAAAGATATTATGTATTTACATTCATATTCTTCATTTACATTTATCTTCATCGTTTTATATTTCAATTGTTTCACTTGACCTTTTAGTCTAAGCACTTCCCTAATCATATTCTTTCCACGTCTTCTTCATTCATAGTTTTCAGGCTCAAAAATGGTTATATACGCCTTATATATCGATAGTCAACCGACCCTAAAAATTTCTGATCCACATGAAAAAAATTTATGTGTCCACCACTGGATATATGTACTGAAGTTGATGTTTTACGGTCTAACCGAACATGGGTATTAGTGCCAGCTCCAACTAACGCGAACATTGTTAGTTGTAAGTGGGTTTATAGGATCAAGACTCTCATGTATCCAAGAGCAGATATTGTAAAACCCAAAATTTTATATGTTAAATATTTAAATAAAATCATGTTAAAGTTTAAATTATGATATTAAATATTAAAATGTTAATCATTTGTTAAATGATAACTTCTTAGAGTATCTATACTACTATTGACGACGTATGACTTCATACCCGTATCTATATAGAAGGGCTAGAAGGGAATTACATGAAAGGATCTCTAACCGTATAACGAAAAGGACCCACAAGAAGAACGGAGAACGCTGATGGACCAATGAGAGCAAAGATGTCAACATCATTCGGTTAGAGTAGGGAGAGAAAACTTATAAATAGGAGTGATCTCATAGAATGAAAGGGAGACAATTTTGAGAGATTCAGAGTATTCAAAGGATTGTAATCGGAAAGTTAAGTATTAAGGAGAGTTTGACGATTCTTCATTGGCGCCATCCACGGTCGAACACAAGTTAAAACGGTATTCCGAATACAATTGTTTTGTTTACAATGGATGATCAAAATCATCAGGAGGTCTCGGAGGAAGAGATTGAAGAGATTGAGTTAGAACAGCTGCCAACAGTAAACAGTCAACCCCCCAGATGACTCATTCAACCGGTATAACAATAGAGGAACGCATGGAAGGCTTACGAATTCGGGGTGAAGCTTTGCTTGCGGTGTCGGCAGCCTTTCATACCGGGATCACCTCGACAGATTCGCCAACCATAATTCTTCCTACCCCTACACAACCACAATCAAACCCTCTTCATCCCCACTCAGGACAAATCACTTTCCCTACTAGTTACCCAATGCAACTTTTCTCTCACCCAAATGGTGCTTCATACATTCCGGGTGCAGTTTCTAACCTTAGTATACCACATAGCACAATCATGACAAGCATGCCCGCACACATCCCTTCCCAAACCATTACCGAAGGAGTCACAGCAGCTACCATTCCCCCCTTTGCAGGTTTCAACCCATTCTCCATCCCACTCATTGGGGGCAATGAGTGGTGGATGGAGCAACAGCGATGAGTACGGGCAGATGAACAATTTTGGAAGGAAGCACGATTAATAGAACTCTGAAATCGGTTGACATATGAAGAAACTGCCTATACTACTCCGGGATGATTCCCACAAACTGAAAATCTCACCACGATAGTTGAAGGACCAACTGGTATGTCCACACATAACCCGGGGGTAGCAAGACGAATGCCTATCACACCTCCAGTACCCAAAAATACTCCACCCGCCGATATACAACGTCCATATCGTCCGGCAGCGCTGTTAACCCAATCTAAATTTACACCCCGCATTGCCCAAGCTGAAATAACCAGGAAGTTAAAAATGACCAACACGGTAGGCAAGTATAACGGCTCTACGGATCCGGAAGATCATGTCAACGTTTTCGTAAGTGCGGGAGGGGTGGAAGGTGGGCTCTACATGAATGGTGCCACTTGTCTGTCCAAAAATTGGTCGGTTCCGCTCGTTTGTTGTACGATAGCTTGCCAACAGGACGGATTGATAGCTTTCATGAATTCCTGGACAAATTTATGCAGCAGTTTAATCAGCAAAAGAGACACACCAAGGAGAAGACAGAGATACACTACATACGGAGAAAAGACAATGAATTCGTGGAAGACTTCATCACCCGGTACAACAAGGAAAGTCTGCAGATAGCAGGCGCCGAAGAGGATTTAATGATAGAAAGTTTCATACAAGGGATCCGTCATGATGAGTTGATTCGAAGACTTCATGGGCGAGATGGTTTACTAAAAACAATGGAAAAACTAATGGTGGCAGCACGAACCTTTGTCGGGGCGGAAAGGTCTGTCCGGAGCACACATGAGTTTGACAGAAAAGATCATAAGTATGATAGGGTGGACAAACAAATCGGCATATTCGGGCAAAACAAAAGGTTTAGAAACAACAACACATGGACTCGACCTCACACATATTCACGATTAGAAATTGTAAAGCCACGTGGCCCAACTGTGAAATTTTGAGACAATGCTGACACTAGAGGAACCGCATGGGTAAATAAGTTAACCAAAACCCCACGGGAGGTCCTCATTATAGAGAAGATGAATTTAGACCTGTCGCGACCCCTTAACCCAAAATCCATATGGGACCCAAAAAGATATTGTGAATTCCATAAAGATATTGGTCACGACACGGATCATTATTGGCACCTACAGAAACAAATAGAAACTGCCATCCAGACTGGATATCTCTCATACTTACTAAAAGAAATATACAGTGGCCCGCCCATAAAGAAGCAAAACCTTACCAAAAAAACTATAAGGGATTTATGTATGATAGGAAACCAGGAGGTCATGAATTACAGAGGTCACAAGTGGGGAGGAGCATGTTTAGAAGCATGGATGGAGTAGCCACTCATTTTTCCCCAGTCCGGGGGGAGCCTCCTCCACTAGTCCGGTTGTAATTACCGCATTGGTAGGAGACTATCGTATCAGCAGAATTTTGGTGGATAGTGGAGCATCCATGGATGTCGTGTATGAGCAACTCTTCCGTCGTTTAGATACAGAGGATCAAAAATCTTTAGAACCTGCAAATATTGATCTTATAGGTTTCTCTGGGGAATCAGTGCTCCCATTAGGTCAGATAACACTCCCAATGACATTACAAGAAGCCACCAAAATCTGCACAGTCCTTGTTACCTTTATGGTTATACCAGCAGTACCCAAAAATAACCTCATTCTAGGGTGACCAGGGTTGGCATCCTTCCATGCAGCTGTCTCTATTGTCCATTCGGTGATCGCCTTTCCAACTCCTAAAGGAGTAGACGTGGTATATGCCGGTCAAGCTTCAGAAATACTACAAACCCGCACAATAAAGACATCCTCTAGTAACAATCATGATGCTCTTAAAGAAGCAAAACAAGGCCCAGAGAGGTGGATCATGAATCCTGCATACCCTGAACAAATTGTCACCATTGGACAAACCTTGTCCACGCAAGGAAAGCAACTCTTGAAACAACTTTTGCGGGATAACATGGACGTTTTCACTTGGAAACCGGAGGATATGAAGGGGATTTCGCGCCAGCTTGTGGAACATCATTTGCATATCTATAAATCAGTAGACCCAGTGGTCCAGAAACGTAGAAAAATGGGCCCGAAAAGAAGTAGAGCAGCTGTTGATCAAGTCAGAGATCTCGTCAATGCTGGTATTTTACGAGAGGTACGTTATCCCACTTGGATAGCCAACCCGGTCATGGTAAAAAAAGGGAATGGTGCTTGGCGAATGTGTATAGATTACAAAATTTTAAACAAAGCTTGTCCAAAAGATGCGTATCCCCTACCGGAAATAGACTTGAAAATAGATTCATTGGCTTCTTTCCGCTTCAAATGCTTTTTGGATGCATACAAAGGTTATCACCAGATCCCCATCGCGGAAAGGGATGAATAGAAAACAGCATTCATTACTGACGTTGGGGTTTTTTGTTACACAAAGATGCCCTTCGGATTAAAAAACGTCGGGGCAACTGATGTGTTGCAAAGCACACCTCTTATTCTTATGTGTTTTGTGTCGTTTTTGTATAATTTTTTAGTCATATTGAGTCGTTTATAGTTAGTATTAATTTTTGTCAAGGTTTGTAGGTAATCGGGTGAGTTTGGAGCTAAAACAAGCAAAGTACGTGAAGGCACGAGCGAACGAGGAGAAACGAGAAAACAAGGAAACTTTCTGTGAAAGTGGGTGCCTCGCGGTATGTGAGACATGAGAGCCTTCCCCCTCGCGGTACGCAAGGGGTGGGTTTTCTGTGGCGACTATCTTGTCTCTCGCGGTACGCGAGAGACTGGACCCATGAGCCTCGCAGTACGCGGGAGACCCCAATTACGAAAATTTTTGCCTATTTTTTTGGTATAAAAGCTTAAGTCCGTTTCTAGGGTTTAGAAGTCGATTTCAGACGCAAGGTTGGAGCTTTTTTGGTGATTCTAAGTGAGAGAAATCTTCTAGGATCAACCGGAGACTTGGATTGAAGTTGGAGATTGAAGATTGTGTCGATTTCGTCATCTGGTTCTCGTTATCTTTCTTTGTTCTACTTTTCCAGATTTGATACCATGATTTATGTGTTTGATTCTTCTGTTTTGATGTTATTGACCATGATGATTGGCTAGACTTTCATAACTACCTAGGTTTTGATGATTATGGGTTGTTAATTGGTTTGATTTCGGATTTCAGTTATTTGTTGATGGGTTAACGTTAAAGTAAAGAACTTGGTTTTGTTTGATGAGATGTTTATGCGTATTTGATCTTTATTTATGATCTATTGAATGTTCTATATGCTGTTTTGTGAATGTCTTTCATGTATGGTTGCGTATTAGGTCACTAGATGTGTGCATGTGATTTGTTTATGGTTTACTGTCTTTTATCCATAGGAACATCGATTGAGAGTTTATTAGGATTAAGTATTCTGCCTGCTTCAATAGCTGAGAGGTGCGAAGTTGTTGGGTAATCTGTGGTGTTAGGGTTTTTAGGTCAACTGCTCTGAAAGGAGGGTTCCTAGGGTTTCTTAGCATTCATTGTTATTCTGTGTCTTGTCAAGTGAATTCAAGTTACTCCTTGCACTGAAAGGTGTATTGAGATAGTGAGACTGAGGGGTAATCTGTCTAGCGAGTACTTTAGTGTTGTTGGAGATAGCTGAGAGGTGATCCAACTAACTAGTGAGTTTCACACGTCCCTTAGGGTTTCTTTTTGGTCACACCTGGAGAATGATCCGGGATCCACTAGGTTGTCTAACTGTGTCGTATTCTAAGAGCCCGGTTCCATCATAGTTTCCGTATCCGAGAGATTTTCATGGTACATGCATAGGATTCAAATTCTAGGTAGTGCTTTCCCCACTTGTGAGTTGTCTAAAGTTTCTTGCTTTCTATTTGGTTGTCAATAGTTAGGACTCCATTAGTTATAATGAACACAAATCCCCCCAAATATATTTCCTTTTTAGTTGGTTGAGTCAGAGTCTAGATAGAGTTGTCGCTAGAGTCTCGTGGGTTCGATATCCGGACTTCATTTAACTTTGCTACCTTGGTCGGTACACTTGTCGGTTATGTGGTCTAGTATTAGGTTGAGTCTAGATTTATAAATTTAAAGCTAGAGTGTCTAGGTTAGGTTTTATAGTTATTTTTTATAGACCGTCCAGCACACATCAAGTTTTTGGCGCCGTTGCTGGGGACATTTAGGTGATAGCGTATCTAACTTTGATTGAACTTATCTGATTAATTGGTCTTTTTGTGTTTTGATTCTTTTCTATTTTGTTGAGTCTAGTTTGTGTGTCCTTTTGTGAGTCTTTGTTTTTAGTGTGTTTAGATTGTATCTTGATTCTATCAGTTAATTTTCTGTCATTATGTGTGAAATCTGTGGAGGACCCCATTTTACTCGTCGTTGCCCATATTCATCGGGGGATTCTGCAAACTGATATGATCATGCTTATCCGCAGGTACATCCATATGCGGAATACAGAAGTAAAGAAGAGTTGAATGTCTGGTACAAGGAAGCAAATGAGCAGTATGAGAAAGATATCCAAGCATTAATTGCTCGTATTGGATCACATCGGCCTAAGAATCTGGAGCGTGTGGTTTATGATCATGAAGGGAACAAAATTGGGATTGAAACTGCATCGGGGGAGTTAATTCTGACAACCCCATCACTAGAGACTATAATGGACGACGTGCAAATCACAGTGACAGAAGGTGAAGCACAAGTCCCACCTCCAGGTAAGTCTTCTGCTCTTAATCTAAATAGTGATGAAGTTTATACTGATTCCATGCAAGATCACAATGTTCCATTCGATTCTTTACACTTGTCTTGTGAGGATGATTTTTCACAGGAATCGCAGATAAAACCGAGGATAAAAATGAATGTCTTAGTCCCACCCTCGGACCTGCAGGGTGTTAAGCAACTTTGGTCGGGTGTTTATGAATTTTCTTGGGATAATAGTGAGGATGATACAATGCAGGAGTCACAGGAAACTCCAGAGCCGGAAACGATAATGGACATCAAAATCCCATCTCCAGTTCAGCAAGACATCGAGCACAAATTTTGGTGTCCCACACCATGGAATATTGATGATGGCTTTTGGTGTGATGAGGAAGATGTGATTGAAGAAGAAGAGCTGATAGAGATCCCTAAAACCCCCACTGACGATGAGTGCTTTGAAGAGGGATTAGCCGGGTTGTTCGAGACAGAGGATGATAGTGAGGATGAGTTCTTGGTTGAAACGATAGAAGAGGAGCATGTCCCATCCTAAGAGGATGAGTTCGGTGATGAGTTGGTGGGACCTGCCGACTCCTAGTGAAGAGAGTTTCGACCCAGTTGGCGATCTGAAACTCCTTGAAGATCTATTATATCAAGGGCCAAGTGTGGGGATAGAAGAGGAGGTGCACGTGATACAGCTAGTGTCGGACCCACCATAGTACACCCGAGAGAGAGAGAACCACAACGAGCCCGTGGAGGTAGTAAATGGTGGATCGCCACCCAAATCAGCACGACCACGGGACAGGGCACAGAGACGTATGGACAGGCATGTTTTGAGGGTCGGGGGATGGTCACATGAGGACAATAGGATGCAGTATACTGGAGATGACCGATCACCACACTCCATGTCTCGTATCAGGTTTGGTCCAGGTAAGTTTAAGTATTGGTGCACTGACACGTTCAGATTTTTTAAACACCTTTTAAGGTCTACCACCAGAGTTTGTCAAATCGGTGGTAGACCAATCATACTAAACGGGTCGGACGGGGGCGGCATAATGGAGAAGCTTCCTGATTAGGTTTGGTGCTCGGGTTAGAACCCGACTGTATAGTTTGTATAAGTTTTGGTTTATTTTGAGTTTATTTGATACTGTTTGGGTTTGCTGTGAGATTTATTGGTGCAGGTATAGATCACACCGTCTGTACTCAATCTCCATTCGGGCGGAGTCGATTCAAATCTTTTGTTCATGTAAAAGGAACCCGATAGAGTGTTTGTGCAAACCGCGAATGAAATGCTATACGGTTGCACAAGTGGAAGAATGAAGCTGGACAGAATCATGCTATCATTACCAACTAAGTCGTTTCCACTTTACTAATTTTTTTATTATTATTTTTTTTAGACGTTATTTTTATGTTTAGTTGTTTCTTGGTTCACATTGAGGATAATGTGTCGTTCAAGTGTGGGGATGGGAAACGTCTTGAGTCTAGTATTTTTAGGCCTGTTTTTCTTTTATAAAAAGTCTAAAATTCAAAAAAATGTCCTTTGAATTAGAGTTTTTTCAATCAAAATGGAAGATGATAGGTATAACTGGATCTGTTTTGTGTGTGTTTAAATGAAAATAAATTATAGAAAACGCGTATAATCTGTGATGTTTTGGTAGATCCAACTGATTTGATAGCTTAAATAACTTGTGCGTGTTGATTAGGATAATTAATTGAACTTAAATCATGAAATCTTGTGGGTTATCATCTTAGGGTGTCGGTAATACTGAAACTGTCAACATAGGGTGATAGGTACCACCTTAAGTTAAAATTTAGAGGTTTTTAAAAATTCTTGGCACACCACTCTCTTTTTATGAGAATAAATCCGAGTTTGGTGGCGCCTACATCCACATAATTTCATAATTCATGAGCTTATTGGTTAGAATGCTGAGTTTTGCTTATGTGTTACCGTCCGGGATGGCCACTTGGAGAAAACGCCTCTAAGTGATTCTTATGTGCTTTATTGATAGAACTGTAGTCTATGTGTTACCCTCCGGGATAGCGACTTGGTTTAAACGCCTCTAGACGAAAGTTCATTTGCTTGAATTAATGCTCATTATCATTCCATTCATACATGATTTCATCTAATTTCTAA
Source organism: Smallanthus sonchifolius (assembly GCA_023525975.1). Lineage (NCBI taxonomy): Eukaryota > Viridiplantae > Streptophyta > Magnoliopsida > Asterales > Asteraceae > Smallanthus > Smallanthus sonchifolius. Next base: position 46,607,378 of record CM042023.1, read on the forward strand.
AACCTGTAAATCATAGTTTAACGTGGTGGGAGAAATCTATAAGGTTTAACCCGTGCCTAAACATGACCGTGAGACGAGATTAGGTGGAACTGTAGCACTTAAGTGTGGGACCAATAGATTGATTGATATGCTTGGTAATGTAAAATTTAGAACACAAACGGGGGCTTGATAGTTGGTGTTGGGTTTAGTCGAATCGAAATCTCATTTGTTGCATTTTAACGCGTGATTATATCTGTGCTAATGAAATTATAAGATTATTAAATCTTGTGTTCCAGTTGTGATTCTATTGCAGAGATCTTTTTCGAGGACGAAAAAAGGTTAAGTGTGGGGATGTTTGATGTGTTGCAAAGCACACCTCTTATCCCTATGTGTTTCGTGTCGTTTTTGTATAGTTTTCGAGTCATATTGAGTCGTTTATAGTTAGTATTGATTTTTGTCATGGTTTGTAGGTAATCGGGTGAGTTTGGAGCTTAAACGAGCAAATTACGTGAAGGCACGATCGAACGAGGCGAAACGAGAAAACAAGGAAACTTTCTGTGAAAGTGGGTGCCTTGCGGTACGTGAGACATGAGAGTCTTCCCCCTCGCGGTACACGAGGGGTGGGTTTTCTGTCGTGACTATCTTGTCTCTCGCGGTACGTGAGAGACTGGACCCATGGGCCTCGCGGTACGCGGGAGACCCCAATTACGATAATTTTTGCCTTTTTTCTTGGTATAAAAGCTTAAGTCTGTTTCTAGGGTTTAGAAGTCGATTCTAGATGCAAAGGTTGGATATTTTTGGTGATTCTAAGTGGGAGAAAGCTTCTAGGATCAACCGGAGACTTGGATTGAAGTTGGAGATTGAAGTTCGGGTCGATTTCGTCATCCGGTTCTCGTTATCTTTCTTTGTTCTACTTTTCCAGATTTGATACCATGATTTATGTGTTTGATTCTTCTGTTTTGATGTTATTGACCATGATGATTGGCTATACTTTCATAGCTACCTATGTTTTGATGATTATGCGTTGTTAATTGGATTGATTTTGGATTTCGGTTATTTGTTGATGGGTTAACATTAAAGTAAAGAACTTGGTTTTGTTTGATGAGATGTTTATGCATATTTGATTGTGATTTATGATCTATTGAATGTTCCATATGTGGCTTTGTGAATGTCTTTCATGTATGGTTGTGTATTAGGTCACTAGTTGTGTGCATGTGATTTGTTTATAGTTTGCTGTCTTGTATCCATAGGAACATCGATTGAGAGTTTATTAGGATCGAGTATTCTACCTGCTTCAATAGCTGAGAGGTGCGAAGTTGTCGGGTAATCTGTGGTGTTAGGGTTTTTAGGTTAACTGCTCTAAAAGGAGGGTTCCTAGGGTTTCTTAGCAGTCATTGTTATTTCGTGTCTTGTCCAGTGAATTCAAGTTACTCCTTGCACTGAAAGGTGTATTGAGATAGTGAGACTGAGTGGTAATCTCTCTAGCGAGTACTTTAGTGTTGTTGGAGATAGCTGAGAGGTGATTCAACTAACTGGTGAGTTTCACACGTCCCTTAGGGTTTCTTTTTTGTCACACCTGGAGAATGATCTGGGATCCACTAGGTTGTCTAAGTGTGTCGTATTCTAAGAGCCCGGTTCCATCATAGTTTTCGTATCTGAGAGATTTTCATGGTACATGCATAGGATTCCAAGTCTAGGTAGTGCTTTCCCCACTTGTGAGTTGTCTAAAGTTTATTGCTTTCTATTTGGTTGTCGATAGTTAGGATTCCATTAGTTATAATCAACACAAATCCCCCCAAATATATTTCCATTTAGTTAGTTGAGTTAGAGTCTAGATAGATTTGTCGCTAGTGTCTCGTGGGTTCGATATCCGGACTTCATTTGACTTTGCTACATTGGTCGGTACACTTGTCGGTTGTGTGGTCTAGTATTAGGTTGAGTCTAGATTTATAAATTTAAAGCTAGAGTGTCTAGGTTAGGTTTTATAGTTAGCTTTTATAGACCGTCCAGCACACATCAAGTTTTTACAGCAACTTATCAACGACTCATGGATAAGATTTTTGAACCGCAGATCGGGCGGAATTTAGAAATATATGTCGATGATCTGGTCATCAAAAGTCATGATGAAGATAATCTCCTTACGTACTCATGGTTGAAAGATATGGAGTCTAGACTCCCATTTACTAAGTCAGCCGGGTGCTCACAGACCTAGAAACATGGTACTCCCTTCTGGAAAAACTCACATTGTCCTTGGTTCATGCTTCCCAAAGACTGCGCAGATATTTCCATGCACACCCAGTGGAAGTCCTCACCAATTTTCCTCTACAAGAAATATTAAGAAAGCCGGAGTTGACCGATAGAATTGCTAAATGGGCAATAGAACTAGGAGCTTTCAGTTTGGAATATAAAGCGAGGTCCGCGGTAAAGGGTCAGGTAGTTGCAAATTTCTAGCAGAAATACCAGAAGGACGAGAAAAAAAGATAACTAATGACCCGGTCATAGTCGTGATACAAGATAATACCCCACAATGGTGGTCCTTATATACAAACGGAGCCTCCAGCATGGAGGGATCAGGGGCAGGACTCATGCTACTCAGCCCGGAAGGCAAGGAATTAACATACGCAATAAAGTTAGACTTCAAAAGTACAAACAATGAAGCAGAGTACGAAGCCATGCTAGTCGGATTACGTTTAGCAGGTGCTATGTCAGCACAGTACGTCCGAGCACACGTAGATTCACTCTTGGTGGCCAATCAGATAAACAAAATTTATGAAGCTAAATGGGGGATGATAATAGAATATTTAAAAAAAGTCATAGAAACAATGCTCAAGTTTAAAGAATGTTACGTTAACCACATCCCGCGCAGCCAAAATAGGAAAGCGGACGCTTTGAGCAAATTAGCATATGTACAATTCAATCATTTAGCAAAGGAAGTACGGGTGCAGACATTAGATAAGCCCTCTGTTCATATTGAGGAAATCCATAACATTCAAGACATGGGTTGGACCTGGATGACACCCATCATCTCATATCTAAAAAATGGAACATTACTAGAAGAACGGGCAGAAGCCCAGAAAGTACGCACTAAAGCATTACAATACCAATTGCTACCTTTTTAGGGCCCTTGCTAAAGTGTGTCAGTCAAAGAGAAGCAGAACAGTTGGTGCAAGAGATACATGAGGGATCCTGCGGCATGCACGCAGGCCCTAGAATGATAGTTGCCAAGTTCATGAACGTGGGATATTATTGGCCCGGAATGCATGTCACTGCCATACAAACCCTCCGAAAATGCCTCAACTGCCAAAAGTATGCACCTAAAACTCTGAGACCTAAAAATGATCTCATCCCGATCACCGTGGCGTGGCCTTTTCAAAAATGGGGGATAGACATTGTCGGGCAGTTCCCGGAAGCCCCGAGACACGTCAAATTCCTAATAGTTGCAGTAGATTACTTCACCAAGTGGGGCGAAGCCATGGCAGTGGCGACCATCACAACAAACCAGGTCAAAAGATTTATATTGGACCAGGTAATATGCCGTTTCGGCCTTCCTTATATTTGGTCAGCGATAATGAAACCCAATTTGAAGCATTAGCCGGATGGTGCGAAGAAATGGGCAAACGAAAAATCTTCACATCCGTAGCTCACCCTTTAGGGGAACGGCCAGGTGGAACGAATCAATCAAAGCATGCTCAAGGGTATAAAAACTAGACTCACAACTAAGGGGAGTTCATGGGTGGACGAAATACCTAACATCCTATGGGCACACCGTACTACTCCTAAGACGAGCAATGGAGAAACACCTTTTAGCCTAACTTATGGTCATGAGGCAGTAATCCCCGTGGAGCTAAGCACGCCAACAATACGCGTCACCTCGATGGACGAGGGGGAGAATGACCGGGAGTTAAGAATGAACCTCGATCTTTTGGAAGAAAGGAGGGAAAGAACAAAATTCAAAAAAGCAAAATACAAACAGATGTTAGAAAAGTACTATAACAAGAACGTCACTCCTTGTCACTTCCGGCCCGGGGAATATGTTCTTAGAAGTAACGACGCTAGTAGAGCAAAGCCCGGGGGAAAGTTAGGGCCTAATTGGGAAGGACCCTACCAAATCATGGAAGCCTTGGAAAAGGGAGCAAACACCCTGATCCGGCTCGACGGAACGAATATTCCCAGGACATGGAATGGAAGTCAACTAAGAAAATGCTACATGTAGTCTCTATTCCTTGTTGTATTTAAAAGAAAATGGGTAATTTATATAAGAAAAGTTTTTGGATTTACGAAAGTGAGTTAAAAAGGACCGGATCATGCATCCGGCATCATAAAAGACCGGACCATGTGTCTTGCATCATAAAAAGATTGGATTTTAATCCAACACTTTAAAAAGACCGGATCACGCATCCAGAATCATAAAAGATCGGATTACGTGTCCGGCATCATAAAAGATTGGATTTTAATCCAACACCTTAAAAAGACCGGATCACGCATCCGGCATCATAAAAGACCGGACCATGTGTCCGGCATCATAAAAAGATTGGATTTTAATCCAACACTTTAAAAAGACCGGATCATGCATCCAACATCATAAAAGACCGGACTACGTGTCCGGTATCATAAAAGATTTTATTTTAATCCAACACCTTGAAAAGACCGGATCACGCATCCGGCATCATAAAAGACCGGATTACGTGTCTGGCATCATAAAAGATTGGATTTTAATCCAACGCCTTAAAAAGACCGGATCACGCATCTGGTATCATTAAAGACCGGACCACGTGTCCGGCATCATAAAAGATTGGATTTTAATCCAACACCTTAAAAAGACCGGATCACGCATCCGGCATCATAAAAGACCGGACCATGTGTCCAGCATCATAAAAAGATTGGATTTTAGTCCAATACTTTAAAAAGATCGGATCACGCATCCGACATCATAAAAGACCGGACTACGTGTCCGACATCATAAAAGATTGGATTTTAATCAAACAACTTGAAAAGACCGGACCACGCATCCGGCATCGTGAAAGATCGGATCACGTGTCCGGCATCATAAAAAGACTGGATCTCAACCCTACACTTTTGAGAGGTCGGGATCATATGCCCGATATCCTACGTTCTATATTGCAGGACAGTACACTCGAATATACAAAGACAAATACAAGACACAAGATAACATATGGGCAATAACAGTAAAATACTCAAAGTATGGCAAGAAGACCAAAGGAAACAACGACATAATTCATTACACAACGAAGTACTGCATTACATAAACAAGTTAAAAGAAGGAATACAATACATCAAAATATTACGGGCACACAAGACCAAACATCAACTGTCATTCATCAAGAGACAAAACATCCCTCATTTCCTTAAGATCTGGTTGGTCGGCTAGAGACGAAAGAGTTTTGATGATCGGGAGTTCCATGGTATCAAAAGCTTCTTACCTTCGGGTTAAAATAGTTCGGGCCTCAGGGCTCCACCCAGGAAGGTCCTTCAGAAGAACACCTTTCTTCCCCGCCTGAAAACCCTCCGCCAAGCCATCATGATAACATGCGGCCTCCGCAGCACCATTCAAATCAACTATCCCATCAATAAACTCATCACTTCCTCGCAATGCCTCCACAGCCCGGGGGATACCCTCAGCCACCAACCACCTCCAATCTTCTTTCACTACCATCAACTCCCCCTCCAACCCACCTTTATCCACCCCTAACCTCACTTTCTCACCCTCAAGTACCTTTTCCCAACTCACCTATAACTTTCACTTGATCCATGGATTCAATCAGCTCTTTCTCCTCAACAACAAGCTGTGACGCCAGGTCATCAGCACGAGCCTGAGCGTTCCTAAGATCTTGGGCACATTTCTCCATCTCTATGTTAGTACGGGAACAAGCCTCAGTAAACTCGGCCCGGGCCTTGGCATGACTGGCGTCTTTCTCTTTTAATTGCCAAGATAATTTCTTCACCTCCTGGGTCAAGGAAGCTATCTTCTCGGTATCTGCAGACCTTTGGGATAACATCCTCTTGAGCCGCTCAACCTCCTTCCTGCCTTCATCCCACTGATGGCATATCTCCCGCATCACAGCCATGCTCTCCACCCAACTGAGGGCCGCCCTATCAGATAAAGCTTCAGGGGAACTAGAAGAATGGTGCAGCCTCTCAGCGGGTGGAAAAGCATGCATTAAGAAAGTCCGGCAAAGTTGGGGATCATTCATGCAGTCCCCCTACAGTAAATTTTAGTTCAGAACATGCTTCGATCGGGCATTTGCAGGGTCCAGGGCTCAGATTGGGTGGGCCTCCGGAAGTCGGACTAACCCATGTTGGTGTGGAGGAACGGGGGAAGTGCACTTCCCTAGAAGATCCTATGAACCCCTCCTTCCCTTTTTCTTTCTCTCCAGCAGGGATAGGCGGCTCCGTGGAAGCAACAGTTTCAGGACGAGGTCCAGAATCAACATTCTCCCAGGGGGAGAAGGCACCCTCTTGGTAACAGGAGGAGGACGGGAAGCTTGGTCAGATTTGGGACCTGGACACAAGTTCAGAGAACCACACGTCAGTAAAAGCGTAACAACTAACATTTGATTCAGAAAACAAAAAAGGAATACTCACCCTCAGGACTGGATCCAGGAACCTTTTTACCAGAAGCATAGGCATCGGTCAACATCCGCCTTTTCTTCCGGGGAGATATTACACCCCCTCCACCACCACTGCCGGAAGTTTTAGTCCTCGCAAGAGGAACATCCTCAGAAACATCCCCTTGTGCCCCGGACTCGCCAATATCCTCTACAACGAACCAGTAATAAGAAATAGACAGATAAGTAAATGAACGGGACAAAACAAACTAAGGAATGAAAACACACATCACTTACCAACGTCCAAATCCTTTGTTTCTTGCAAACTGGCCCGCGGAAAGAAGAAACGTTCATGAAAGATTTGAAGAACGTCTTGGCCATCCGCCCCTACGTTCAGACAAGCTCGAGTAAGAGCCTTAAAGGTCTCCAGGAACAACGGATCATAGTAACTGGCAACTGCTGAAAACATAAAATAAAAAGAACAAACATAAGGGCTCGGGCCATTACAAAGGAGAAAAAAGCACTTAAAACAATAACTTTAAGCAACGTACACTTACGTTCTTGTCCTGAGGTGTAAATGGGAATCCGGTCAAGTTTCCCCCAATTGCGACTTATCCCGATCCCAACTAGGGCATGCTCGGGAATGGTCTGAATATTAGCAGGGCGGGAAGTCAAAATAAAGAACAAAGGAGTTTTCTTAAAAGCTTCTAGATTGGGAGGAACATCCACCACAGAGAGGCAAAGAGACCGGATGCACATATCCGTCGGAGCCATCCGGGCGCTGATATAAAAGACCCCCTCTTTCCCACCACAGAAACCGTGAGGAGTCTCTCTGGCATGAGGGGGGATTCCTGTACGTTTCACGAAGGAAAACCAGTTGTCTTTCAAATACAACTTGTAGAAATGGTGAAAAACGGCCACCAAAGGATCCTGCTTCAGGGCAATACAGCAAAATTCAAAATGGCGTATCCGGTACATTCCCAAAGGGTGCACCTGAGACAAATGAATCTTGTAATATCGGAGCAAATCAAAAAAGAAAGAAGTTACAGGGACCCGAAAATTAGCCTCGGAAAAGAAATCGGCGTATAGAGATATCTTGCCTACAGGGGGTCTGGCAGCAGTACCCCCCGCAGGAGGATACTCAGGCTCCAAGTCGTTGGGGATCCCATACGTAGCCTTCAGCTTCTCGAAGCGTTCCCCACTTCAATTGATGGGAATAAGCGATACGTCTACGTTGTCACCCATTAGAGAGAAGGCAAGGGAAAAAGACACGAGGGATGAAAGATGGTGTTAAGAGAGAGAAGATGCGAAAGCAGGAAAACGGTGATGAGAAGAAGAGGAGTCTTTCCCCTTTTATAAAAGAAAATCGGGCGGGAAAATTGAAAAAAAAAAGAAACGACGCCTGACAACATCACGACCTCATTGATTTGACACCCGGAACAACAGGGTCGGCGTACACACGCCCCTAGAGATTAAGTAGCAGGCCGAGGTGACCCCTAAGGAGCAGTCATTACGTCCCATCAAGAAATATGGCACCAAAGATTTTTTTATTTATTTATTTTATTAGTCGAATTCACGTAAAATGAAATCGACTCGAGGGACTTAACGACTTATGACTTCATACTCGTATCTATATAGAAGGGCAAAAAGGTAATTACATGAAAGGATCTCTAACCGTATAACGAAAAGGACCCACAAGAAGAACGGAGAACGCTGATGGACCAATGAGAGTAAAGATGTCAATATCATTCGGTTAGAGGAGAGAGAGAAAGCTTATAAATATGAGTAATCTCACATAATGAAAGGGAGACAATTTTGAGAAATTCAGAGTATTCAAAGGATAGTAGTCGGAAAGTTAAGAATTAAGGAGATTTTGACGATTCTTCAACTATATAATAGAGATTACAAGGATATGAATGTAATTTACTTCAAAAATTAAAACACCTTGTACATTTTATATTACATAATGTATACATTGACAAAGCCTCAAATGTGTACAATTACCTTTTAACCCCTATTTATAATTAGGGAAATTGGATTTTAATAATACCACATTTTACCAATTGGCCAATAATAATCTCAACTGAGAATATTCTTACCACCAGTCCCTACTTTCAAACTATTTTCTTACATTAGACCCCCTGTTAAAAAAACTTAACACCGTTAGATTTTATATGACGTGGACATCTGCAAACCACCGGAACGTCGAGCTAAGCTAGCAGTGGTCTCGTGGTGGGTTTTGAAATTGGCTCTGGTGGTGTTTAACGGGTCTCTATTTGGATTGTTTAAGTGGGGAAGACAATTTCGTCCAGGTTTATTTTGTTACATGTTGATTTTAATTCTCTCTGATTCACGCAATGAACCTTTGATCCTTCAATATCGATCTTGAATTTGTTCTTAAATAAATGAATACTGAAATACAGTGTTGTTTATTTTGAAATCGTCAATTTGATCTCTGCTTTGTTCTTCATTCGATAATGTTTCAATCGCTTAGGCCGGCTATTCAGCTGAACCTCGGACGTCATCGACTACTCAGGTAAGCTTTTGGTATCTGGCTTTTCGTTTTATTTTAGGCCTACAGTTTTACATAATGGTTTTTTTCACTTTCGATCCCTTAAAGATGTTTAGAGATACCTTACAGAAGTCCACAGGTACAAGAATGGATTTGTTAAATGGAGAAGATTTAACGTTGTTTATAAAAGGTATTCCTTAGAAATGCTACCATGTTCTCATTTTTAAACAATTTTATGTTAATTGTCTTTTGTAACAGGTTGCTTTTCCATGGTGTTTTTTACTTATCAGATATGCCAGCCTTTACTTCTGTATGTGCATTAACCAGGAACTCAACGAATTGGAAATTCTTGAAATTATTCATCATTATGTTCAGATTCTAGATCGTTACTTTGCAAGTGTGACCCATCTAAACCTACAACTAATTGAAAATGTGTTATCATGGTTTCACATCCCCAGCCTTCTAAAAAAGAAAGAAAATAGAGTTTAGTTATTTATACCTAGAACTTATCTTCAACCGGAACTTATTATACTAGGTTTGTGAGCTGGACCTGATCTTCAATTTTCACAAGGTACATTATCTTCTCAGCTTTTGGCTTAAAACTGACCAAAGTAGTTATAGTTTGCCGCACGGTGGTGTGTGAACCAGTCAAGATATTTACATACCTCAATTTTTACTTTTTGACCTTTTTTCAGGATTTTTCTTGAATCAATTCCCAGTTCCACCTTTCCAAAGATCAATCAATTCAATTTTAGTCATAGTTCCCCATAGAGGTGGCAACTACGACCCAATTTTCATATGGAAGATGCATAATTTGTTTGATGAGAATGGGAGACGTTATCTTGATGCATTTGCAGGGATAGTTACAGTTTGTTGTGGTCATTGTCATCCTGAAATTCTGAGTGCTATTGAAGAACAAAACAAGCTGCTTCAGCATGCTTCAACTATATATTTACACCATGCAATTGCTGGTTTTGCAGAGGGATTAGTAGTAAAGATGCCCGAAAATTTAAAGGTTGTTTCTTCGTTTATAAATTAATACCTGTCAACTATTTTTTATCTCAGATATTCTTCAGTGTAGAATAGTGGCGGTATGATTACATTTACAAGAACATGTTGCTTAATTTTTTATTTTTTTTTTGTTTGATAATATAAGATATGTATAGCATGTGGTGTATTTTGTTAATTCTTGAACTGAAGCAAATGAGCTGGCAATGCTGATGGCACGACTGTACAGCGGTAATCTTGGGATGATTGCTTTGAGAAATGCTTACCATGGTGGAAGTGCTGGTACTATTGGATTGACAGCTCTAAACACATGGAAGTACCCGATACCGGAGGTATGTTTAGCTAAATTTTATGGGTATAAATTAAACAAATGGGTGGGTCAAGTAATGGGTCAAACGGGTTCGGGCCAAAACAAGTATGCATTGAGTGAGTGGTGGGTGAAAGTCACCCAGGTATGGGTCAACAAAGCCTGGCTTGGCCCGCTAATTTGGCTCGGTCTGTTTATGCTTGGTTATAAACAGACTTTTTTGGGACCAGTCTTTCCTTAATAATCGGTCATGTTTGAAGCTTGGCGGCGCATAATCAGCTTTGGGCCTGGGCTTTTAGGCTGGGTCGGATACTTTTAATTTATTATATGACAATTTGTTATCTAAAATTCATAAAATACTTCAGTACTCACTTATACATATGCATAATATTTTCATATTATGTATCTTACTGTTAACAAGTAAAAATAGAGAGGTGGGGGTACGTTTAGCACAACTCCTTTTTGGGTTGGGACTAAGATTAACCTCATATTTTATGACAGGGCTTCAAACCTAAAATAGGACAGTAGTAGGACTGCGGGTCTGCCTAGGATCGAGCCCGGGCTTTCCAGGCTGTCTGGAACCATTCATGATTTTATTTTATTGGTGTTAGTGTCATTTAAATATATTGTGTATTATGTTTCTTGCAGTGACAATTTGGATATAGTTCTTGCTTCCTAAATCAACATATTATGGTGTATATCAGGCTAATTTTGGGGTTAGGATGATGGACTCCTAAATATCATATCTTTTTAGCATGTATACCTATTTTACTTAATGATCCAACCCCTTGATAAATCTGTGATTTTTTTTTCTTTTAACAAATTAGGTTTGCTGAGCAGTTCCTCTTCAGCTATAGCACTTTACCACCAAAGCGGGTGAGTAACGTTTCGTGAGCTTTTGCAATCCATTTCTTCAATCAAAGCGGATTACATTTTGTTCTGTGTAACTTGAATACTCTATTTTGTAGATTTCTATTATTCAAATTGGCACTAGGAGTGTGATTTTTATTCCGGTTTGACAACGCATGGAAACAGCTTTATGTATATGAAAATATAGTAAACGCTTGCCAATAATATAATTATACTTTGCTCAAAACGTACATATGTCTCTTTTAAACTTTACACAAAAACATAGCTTTTAACTTTGTTTATTAATATAAAATAAGTAATAAACACTTTACACTAAGTATGCGCACCACCCTAAAACGGGCAAAAATGGGATTAGAACTCACCTGTCTGCCGACAACTATCCTGAGTCGGGATGTATAAGCTAAAACTGGTGCTAAACGATCTGCACGAAAGTTAACACACGAAAACCATCAAAACTCATCTAAGTGTCGCTAGGATCCTAAGTCTCGTTGGAAAGTCAACCGAACAGTTGACCCAGACAGTCGGCTCGGTCAGTCGACCCGGACAGTTGGCTCGGTCAGTCGATCCGGACAGTCGGCTCGGTCAGTCAACCCGGACAGTCGGCTCGGTCAGTCAACCCGGATAGTCGACAGCGGTCGACCCGGACAGTCGGCAGCAGTCGACCCGGACAGTCGGCAGTCGACCCGGACAGTCGGCAGTCGACCCGGACAGTCGGCTCGGCCCGGCTCTTGCCGGAACTTGCGTTCCAGACTTTTACTCAACAGTCGCTAATCAGGGGTTTAAGAAAGGTACCTCTGTGACGCGGTGTCTAGAATATGAATCTGAACCGTATCCATAACTTGACCGTACAGACTCCGAATCGGGTGATTTAAAAATCCACGAACTCGTCTCGACGCGCCGGTTACATCCTCCTCTATCCTACCCATTTCCGTAATGAAAAACACCACAACCACTGCCACGGAACCACCACTGGCCACCACCATCTTTACCGTGAGACTTGATACTGATACTACCACCACCACCTTCGTGAAGCCTAATACAAATGACCACCACTACCATCATGAACCTCCATATCACCACCACTATGCTAACCACTGTTCGTACCACCACCACCATCACCATTAACAATTACCGCCGTGAACCACCATAAACCCGCTAAGGCTACTAGGCTGCCATAACATAACCACCTCCGACCACCGCTGTCACCATCACCTCCTTCACGTAGCCCACTGTTAATAGCCGTGAACAATACCACCATTGAAAGCTTTTCCCACCGGTCCTGAGACAAACCACCACCGTGCACCAGCTCATACAGCCACCCGCTGCCACCTTCATTATCGTTACGTAGGTTAACCACCATTACCGTGAAGCTTCTATCCAAGTTATCACCACCGTTGTTTACCGCCGTTAACCACCGTACCATCTGCCATTCTTCCATATCGCCACCACCGCGAGGAACGTTTTAACCACCACCATCATCATCGAGTCTATACCACCAACACCGTGAAGCTTCTCTTCTGTCTTGTGCGATTCCGGTCCGAACAGACCTTCCGCGTGGTCGTCCCGTTGTCATAAACAGTCCTCATCGCTCTCCCTGTGGGTCGAGTGCTCGATCGAAGGCCATGGTCAGGTTTTAGGGTTTTAATGGCGGTGAAGGTGGGTTCCGGTGGTGGAGTCGAAGAAGGAGATGAACAAACAGCTTGAATGTGTAAGGTGGGTTTTAGGTTTTGCAAAAGTTTCATTCATGCCCCCCTTGACTTTGAAGAAGTCTCATTAACAGCTTTTTAATTGGTTACTTGCTAAGTTACAGTACCATAACTCCGTTCTCTCACAACTTTAGTCATAAACGAATCTCGTTCTTAATTAATAGGGAAATTTAGGATGTTACATTTTTCATGTCACGTGTCGTCTCCATATTTTATCTTGTCATTTTTTTTCGCATCTCTCTTTTATTAAATAAATCTCTATCTTTTAATAATAATATATTTTAAAATTATATTAGTAAAACACATTTATTTTAAATTATCAATTATTATAATAAACTTTGAAATCTAATTATGTAATATTTATTTTCAATCAAATGGTAAATAAAAGTCATATTCCATTAAATAGTAATTAATGTATTTTCGAAACCCAATTATATATTAATTTATACATATTTTGGCATTTGTTTTCTATCATTACTATATCTAATACATTTTTACATGTGTAAAATATATATATATAAAGATTTAAAAATTTTATGTATTGATATTTTTATACCGTGTGTAGTACACGGGTTCTAAGCTAGTTAATAATAAATAAATAAAGATATTAATTAAATAAAGCAAGCTTGACTTAAAGGTTAAAATTGAACCAAATTAACCCATTTCCCCCACTGTCGCTGGAAACCGCCGGAATCACCATACACGCACGAGACTTTGACCCATAATTTCATTTCTTGTTTCCTATTATACTACCATCAATGCCCTAAATGAGCGGGATTGGAAGACATTCTTTTAAATTGCAAATGCACTCTATTAAACCCCACTGGAACTCTAACTCTTAAACCTCTTAATTGATTTCCGGTCTACTTAAGAGCACCGCCAACGACGGCGGGGCTTAGCCATGTAACACCACCACGTTGTTTGAGCAACAAGACAGGATTTCTGTTATGAGTCAAATTAACCAATCAGCTAACAACAATGCACCGGGTAAGGAGCATGAACAACTCAGGAGAAGTGAATGGATTAAAGTTCCTCCAAGGAAAGTTCAGGACCACATCATGATTGCCACGTCATCCAAAGGCTAACAGAATATGGTTACCCATTTCTATTTAAAGTATGTATTGCGTTATCATGAGGTAGACAATTTGTTAGATCTAATTGACCCTTCTCTTTCCCATCTATCTCTGTAATCTGTTTTCCTATCCCTAATTCTCCGATAAAAAATCATTTTGCTATTTTCAGCAGTTAATTTATAACAAATTGGTGCTTTCATTGAACCTCTGTAGAGATGGCAGAGGGCAATCGATTCCGTGTTCTGGATGATTCGATGAAAACCGTTCAGGATAATCAGGCATATATGCGTAAGGATTTGGATGCTATAATTGAAGTTATGGGTAGTCAACAACAATCCATCAGCGAATTGATCCGGCGAATGGATGTTACACCAAAAAATATGTATACGTGCAAACCTGGTTCTTCATTCAACGGTGAGGGTTCTTTAATTTTGGGCCGACATAAACCTGCGCCAGTGTATTTGGCTCGTTTCAGTGGCGACAACCTGAAAGATGAATTGTGTTGGCCAATTGAAAGGACCCAAACCGGGTACCCTTTATAGTTGGCAAACATAAACATAAACATAGTTCTTAAACTTCGAATAATTATCAAACGGTAACAACGGAAGTCTACTACATAATTCAAGGTAACTTAAAACATTCAACATTCATTGTCTTAAACAATATAAACTAGATAATGGGGAAGTCAGTCATGAGCCACAGCAGCCATTCAGCCATCCCTTCCAAGATCCTTCAGCCATCAAATATGTTTCTTTCCTTTACTACCTGACGTGCATACTAAAAATAGTCAGCTAACGCCGGTGAGTTAAAGTTTTCATAACACATATAAATAACCTTTCATTCTCAAGTTAGTTACGTAAAACTCATTTAATAAAAACTTACTTTAAAACATGCTTTAAACATTAATCATACTGCTAAGTACATACCTTACAATACAACATGCAATTAAATACTTAACCATTTCCATACTTTTTACCTATGAGCCATACATTAATAGTCAGTGATATGTTCCTTTCCTTACTGTCCACGAAGGACTCTTTTTCTGTCCACAAGGGACCTATGTAGGTGTTGTTCCCCAAGGCTCACCGTCCAAAGGCCGATACTCGTCTCTTATGTCCACAAAGGACCTATGTAGGTAATGTTCCCCAAGGCCCAACGTCTAAGGGCCCTTACCCATCTCTTTATTTAGGTGACCGTTATCACCAGAGTAACCTTTATTACTCAATACGTCAGTTGTACAACACCCTCGTTACAGTGCCCTACTGAGCACTGTCCCCGTTGTTCATATGACAGGCATACAACTAATGTCATGACACTGCCATAGGCTTCGGGTAGTACCAGTCACAAAGACTATGCTACTACCACAAGACTTGCTTCGGTGGTAACCATACTCTTACAAATTAGACAATGTATTTGACTTATCTCTTTATTTCTGTTTATAAAACATATAGTTAAATAAACCGTTCTTTCTTATCTTTCTGTTTATAAAACGTATATTTAAATAAACGTTCCCGTTCTTACTTATATGCCCTTCTTGTAAAACATTTAATTTAATAAACTGTATCTTTATTTTCTTGTTTTGAAAACGTTTAAGAAATAAAATATATTTATTATAAACGTTTAATTCATGAGTATGCACACCACCCTAAACAGTAAAAATAGGGATTCTTAAACTCGCCTGATAAGCTAATCACGGGTTGTCCTAACAAAGGTCCCACAAGCGTCACACACGATCTGAATTGATTAATTAAAGAAACATCAGACCAATCCCGACTCTAACGGTTTACTATTCCTGACTTAGGCGAACTTAGGCTAAGTTCGCATGATCTAAGCCGAGCGAACATATCCAACGAACTTACCAAGTTCGCTTATACTTGACTGAAAACTCGGATCTAGGTCGAGTTGTTACCTGTTTCGAGTTCCTGGTTTGGAGAACCTGCTCAGGAGCAATGGAGAGACGTGCATCAACGAACGGGACTTGATTCTTGCTCTTTCTCTCTTTAGGATCTCCCTCTCTCTCTCTCTATAAATCGCTAAATGAGGTAAGAGTGTGAAGTGTGAAGGGTGAGGGGCTGCTAGGGTTATAGCCTTCCCCTTCCCCTTTCTAATTCGGCCCATGGTCCGGCCCGCAAGCCCATGATCCCGTTTCCCTTTGTTTCATTCCTTCGCATCCTGTTCCGAGACCCGTCTTATTTCACTTGTTGTTACTTCTGATCCTTGAAGTATTTTATTATTTTCGAGATGTTACAAGTCTACCCCTCTTATTATAGGTTTCGTCCTCGAAACCTTTTATAGATCAAGTAACCGATGGTACAACTCCCTAATCTCTGACTCGGTCTCCGACATGGCTTCTAACCCCTTTCGATGTTTTCATTGAACTTTGACTATTGGAATGACCATATTTCGTAAACGTTTCTCTTTTCTGTCCAAAATGGCCATGGGTTCTTCAACGAAGTTGAGGTGGTCATCTACCTCGATGTCATCGAGTGGCACATGCGCCGGCTAGTCGGCTAAACACTTTCGCAAATGCGATACATGGAACGTAGGATGGATCCCACGTAATCCATCAGGTAAATCCAAGCGGTACACTACTTCTCCTTCCCGTGCCAAAATCTTAAACGGTCCGACAAACCTCGGACTTAATTTTCCTCATTTCCAAAATTGAATTATTCCCTTCCATGGGGACACTTTCAACAGTACCATATCCCCAACCTGAAACTCGAGATCCCTCCTTCTTTTATCCGCATAAGATTTCTGCCTATCCTTAGAGACTTTCATTCGAGCTTTGATTTGGTCGAACTTCTCGGAAGTTGCCTTGACTACATACAGAATTTGAAGTCTTTCTGCCCAATTTCACCCCCAACAGACGGGCATCCTACACTTCCTACCATACAACATCTCATAGGGCGGCATGCCAATGGCTGCATGATAGTTGTTGTTGTAGGAGAATTCCACCAGTGGTATGTGATTGTCCCACCTACCACCAAAATCAATAATGTATGCCCGGAGCATGTCCTCTAGGGTTTGGATGGTCCTTTTGGACTGACCATCGGTTTGCGGGTGGTAGGCCGTGCTTATGTGGAGTCTAGTACCCATTGTCTCATGGAATCTTTTCCAGAACCTCGATGTGAATCGTGTATCCCGGTCCGACACAATCGACAAGGGCATACCGTGTCTGGTCACAATCTTGTTGATGAACAAGTTTTCTAGCTTTTCGGATGAAAAAGTCTCACGTATAGGCAAGAAGTGAGCACTTTTTGTCAATCGATCCACAATAACCCATATGGTATCATGAACCTTAGCTGTACACGGTAGCTTAGTTATGATATCCATGGTAATGTGTTCCCACTTCCATTCGGGAATAAATAATGGTTGCATCTTTCCACATGGTTTCTAGTGTTCGGCCTTCACTTGTGAACATGTTAGGCACTTGCTCACATACTTGGTTACATCATTCTTCATGACGGGCCACCAATATTCTTTCTTTAGATCATGGTACATCTTGTTGGTACTGGGATGGTAAGAGTAGCGAGACTTGTGAGCCTCGTCAAGAATCTTAACCCTAAGCTCGCCACCTTTGGGTATCCACATCCTCCCGAACCTTGTTCGTACCCCATAACTATAGGTCCCTAATTTCTCCTGTTGACCCATTATTCTCTCTCGCTTGACATTTTCTTCTTTCAGAGCTTCATCTTAGGCCTGTTCTATTTCTGTTATAAGGTCTGGAGTTACGACCAACTGATATGCCTTCACCTCGATAGGAGTTGTCGTCTCCTTTTGACTCAAGGCGTCGCCACCACATTTCCCTTCCCGGGGTGGTAAAGGATTTCATAGTCATAGTCTTTCAACAGTTCTAACCATCGTCTTTGTCTCATGTTCAACTCCTTTTTCTCAAAGAAGTACTTCAAGCTTTTATGGTCGGAGTAGATGGTGCACTTAACTCTATAGAGGTAATATCTCCAAATATTTGAGGCAAAGACAACCGTCGAAAGCTCAAGATCGTGATTCGGGTAGTTGACCTCATGAGTCTTTAACGATCATGAAGCATACGCGATAACTTTACCCCGTTGCATTAGCACGCAGCCTAACCCCTAACCTGAAGCGTCGAAATACACCACTAGGTCTTCGTTTCCATCTTGTAAGGTCAATATTGGTGCTCGGGTCAACCTCTTCTTTAATTCCTCAAAGGCATCGGTTTAGGCCTGACTCTATTTGTACTTTACTTCCTTGTGGGTCAATTTGGTTAAAGGCGAGGCTATTTTTGAAAAGTCCTGGATAAACCTCCGGTAGTAGCCTGTCAACCCTAGAAAACTTTGTACGTCCGTTGGTGTCCTTGGGTTTTCCCAATTCCACACTGTATCGATCTTTTCTAGGTCCACCATGATGCCGTCCGCGTTAATCACGTGACCAAGGAACTGAACCTCGCTCAACCAAAATACACATTTTAAAAACTTAGCGTACAGCTTTTCGTCTTTCAGTGTATCCAAAACTTCCCATAGGTGACAGGCGTGATCACCTTCACTTTTAGAGTGGACGAGAATGTCATCGGCCAAGGTACGAACTCGTCAAGCTCTCAACTTTTTACATCCAAAACTCGTGTTTTCCACTCGTGATACTAGATCCATGATTAGTTTCTCAAATGACATGTAAAAACCCAACCTTTATGTGAAAATAACCCGAAACCCATTTCAAAAATTAAAACTCAGATTTGGGCAAGATGGTTACCTATTTGAGCTTGATTCTTCTTGCTAAACGTTTTACTGGTGGAGACAATCAATCCTTGAGCTCCTTGCCGACTTTCTCTCTCTAAACACTTGCGCACGTGGCACGTGCGTTGACTCGTCAGCTAGACACTTGCGTAAATGTGACACATGGAAGGTAGGATGGATACCACTCAACTCACCAGGCAGATTTCATCCGATAAGTAACTTCTCCAACCCATGCCAAAATTTTGAAAGGTCCGACAAATCTCGGATTTAGTTTCCCTCTCTTTCTGAATCGAATAATCCCTTTCCAAGGGGATACATTCAATAATACTTAATCTTCGACATTGAACTATATTGGACTCCGTCTTTTATTCGCGTAGGATTTCTGTCGATCTTGTGCCGCTTTCATGCAGGCTTTTATTTGGTCAAACTTTTCAGAGATCTCCTTGACCACTTCTAAGCTTCCCGGTTCTTGCTGACCTATCTCCTTCCAGCAGACAGGAGTTATGCATCTTCTATCATACAACATTTCGTAAGGCGGCATGCTTATAGTAGCGTGATAACTGTTGTTGTAGGATAATTTTGCCAGAGGTAGGTGGCTATCCCAACAGCCACCGAAGTCTATAATACAAGCGCGGAGCATATCCTCCAATGTTTGGATGGTCCAATCCAACTGACCCTCTATCTGTGGGTGATAAGTCGTTCTAATGTTTAACCTTGTACCCATTGCATCATGAAATCTTTTCCAAAACCTCGATGTGAATCGCGTGTCCCGGTCAGATACAGTCGATAGTGGTACACCATGTCGAGCGACTATTTCATTGATAAACACTTCTGCTAGCTTTTCTGACGAATACGTTACACAGATCGGCAAAAAGTGTGCATTTTTCGTCAAGCGAGCCTCTACTACCCAAATGATATCATGACCCTTAGCTGTGCATGGCAGCTTGGTGATGAAGTCCATAGTAATACGCTCCTATTTCCATTCAGGTATGTCCAGAGGCCGGATCTTACCGTATGTTTCTGGTTTTCGGCTTTAACCTGTGAGCAAGTCAGACACTTACTCACGTATCCTGTCACTTCATTCTTCATGTTCGGCCACCAATACTCTTTCTTTAAGTCTTGGTACATCTTTGTGTTCTCCGGATAGATAGAGTATTGAGACTTGTGGGCCTTGTCAAGTACTTTGGTCCGGAGTTCTCCACCCTCTGGTACCCATATGCGACCACATCGGGTCATCACTCCATGAGTGTTTGTCTCTAACTTTACTTATTGACCGACCATTATTTCTCTCTTTACGTCCTCTTCTTTGAGTGCCTCTGTCTGTGCTATTTCTAACTCAGTCATAAAATCCGGTGTCACCAGTAACTGGTATGCTTTCACCCTGATAGGAGGGTGATTCTCCTTTCGGATTAGGGCGTCAGCAACCATATTAGCCTTTCCTATGTGGTATAGGATCTCACAGTCATAATCCTTTAGTAGCTATAACCACCTTCTCTGTCTCATGTTCTAGTATTTCTGCTCAAAGATATACTTCAAGCTCTTGTGATCCGAATAAATGGTGCATTTCACCCCGTAGAGGTAATGCCTCCAAACCTTTAAGGCAAAAACTACAACAGCATGTTCCAGATCATGGGTCTGGTATTTGACCTCGTGAGTCTTCAACTATCGTGAGGCATATGCGATCATTTATCTCTCTGCATTGATACACACCCGAGTCCCTGATAAGAGGCATCAGAGTAAACTACCAAATCCTCGTTACCATCAGGTAGCGTCAGGATTGGAGCTTGTGTCAACTTCTTCTTTAACTCTACAAATGCATTATCTTGAGTTGGACCCCACAAGCACTTTTCTTCCTTTCGAGTCAACTTGGTCAATGGCGCGGCTAATTTCGAGATATCCTAAATAAATCTGCGGTAGTAATCCGCTAATCCTGAAAAGCTCCTTATCTGAGTTGGTGTCTTTGGGATGTCCCAATTCCTCACCGATGCTATCTTTTCTGGGTCCACCGTGATCCCGTGCGGGTTTATGACATGGCCCAGGAATTGAACTTCCCACAACCAGAACGCTCACTTAGAATATTTGGCATACAACTTCTCTTTCTACAACACCTCCGGTGCCTCCTTAAGGTGACAAGCATGATCGCCTTCACTCTTTGAGTAGATCAAGATATCATCCATAAACACTATCACTGACCGATCCAACATAGGACGGTATACTCTATTCATCATTTCCATGAACGTCGCTGGAGCATTCTTCAATCTAAAGGACATTACGAGAAACTCGAAGTGTTCATAACGCGTATGAAAAGTAGTTTTTGATACATCCTCTTCTCTAACTTTCAACTGATGGTAATCCGACTCAATCTTTGAGAACCAACTTCCCCATTGCAATTGGTCAAAGAGATCGTCTATTCTTGGTAACAGGTACCGGTTCTTTACTGTTCGCTTGTTTAACTCACGGTAGTCGATGCACATACGCATGGTACCATCTTTCTTCTTTACAAATAACACAGGGGCACCCCATGGCGAAGTGCTCAGTCTGATAAAACCCTTATCTATGAGTTCTCCCAGCTGAGCCAACAGCTCTTTCAACTAGAACGGAGCTTATCGGTAGGGTGATTTCGCAACGGGCTGGGCTACTAATGTCACATCTATCTGAAACTCTATCTCCCGATCAGCTCCAGGCAAGTTTTCGAGGAACACCTCCATAAAATCGCACCCAACGGGTGCATCTTTCAACTTTATAGCTTTCTTTCTATCATCAACGACGTATGCCAAGTAAGCCTCGCAGCCACGTCTCATAAAAATTTCAGCCTTGATCATCTAGATGACATTAGGCACTGTACATTCTCTGTCCCCATAAACCTAAATTAGACTACCATCAGGAGCTTTGAGACGAGTCATCTTTCTTTTACATATTACCTGGGCTTTGTTGGCAGTGAGCGAAACCATTCCCAATACTATAACAAATCCTCCTCAGGCTATCAGAGATAAGCTATCAAGAATTCTATGGCCCTTAATTCCTATCAAGCAGTCATCTACAACTTCTATTACTTTCATGGTTTTACCAACAACAGTTTCTATATCATAGGTTCGTGCTACAGTTCTACACAACACTCACTGATGTTAATAACCACACCCATTCTTTCTATCCAATAATGAGGAGCAAAAGTATTGGTGGATCACCACCTCGGAAGGATTTGTAGTTGTATCTGTGAAACGGTTCAGCATCCCAGTCATCTCTATCAGTCTGTTCGGCAGTTATATCACATCCTCTTTCTCTGCCCCTTGGGTCCTCTTTCATTCCCTTTCCAATTTCTTTTGTAGCCTCGGGTGGGGCTGCCGGAAAAGCGTCCTTCAAGATTGTAGCAACTTCCATGGCTATAGTTGCACTAACTGTAGGCTCCAAGGTTGGCCTTTCATCATATTCTGCACTGTGGTTGGTTACGCTGTGCTCTTTCTCATTCCCCTCGACTCTAATGGATTTAGATTCGTTGAGTGAGTGTTCACTTTCCTCTGTCTGTCGGTTGATCGGCGGTCCGCCTCTTTGACATGTACGGTCTCCTCTCTTTCATCTAGCCATTACTATTTCTACCTGCAAACAAGGAATACTTGTGTCATCATGATAGGTAATTACTTAGAACACCTCGAGTAGCGTAAATTGCTAATTACATAGACCAGTATGAAATTACTAATTTACTTTACTACTCTGGTTCTGAATATTTCTTGTCAAGAGTAATATTTGCATCCAAGTTCAGAGTCCCTACATTGAGGCACATACTGTCTACTTTCTATTCTAAAGCATTTACTATCTATGTTTTATGTTAGGACATTGACTACCTTCTTTCTACTATAATTCCATGGACGGGCTGCTCTGACTGACTTCACTTTCCTTTCCTTTCTATCCTTTATTCCATTCTCAGTTTAAGTTCAGACATTATCAAAAATGTCCGAATCTCTCAAACTATGGCATCGATACCAACTTGAAAAGCCCCAAACCGGGTGCATCTCATAGTTGGCATAAAGCATAACGAACATAGTTCTTAACCGGAAATTAGAATATCTATTACAGCGAAAGTCTTGATTCAACATTCATAAAAATCCTCAACAAATTAAAGTTAACTAAAACATTTTTCAACATAAACTGTTGGGTAAGGAAATGTCAGTCTGCAGAAGCGCAGCCTGGAAATCCATGTTATCGAGCCCTCACAGCTCCTCTACTCACACTTTCTCTTCACCTTTACCTTTACCACCTGACATGCATACTAAAAAGTCAGCTAATGCTTGTGAGTTCTATCTTTGCTTTAAACTATAAAACTTACTTTCTTTAAAGTAGCTTAATTTTATAAAAAATAAGATAAGCTTTCTATCCATTCCGTTTTAACAAAATTTTCTCTTTCACTTTACAACGACCCAATTTATAAATCGTTTCGTTATTATCTTTTGTTATAACTCTGTATTTAAGGAAACCAATTAAGGTGTCCTACTTTGCTCTGTCATACTTTCTTTCACTCGTACAAGCAAGTGACTTTCGCATACATTATACTATCACATACGATTTACTCGAGGACAAGGTTCCTTTCTCGCTTACACCTCAGGGTAAGACTTTTCTGTGTGCCCACACCTCAGGTAGCGACTTTTTTTCTCGTTTACAACTCAGGGTAAGACTTTCTCGCTCACACCACAGGGTGAGACTCCTTTGCTTGCTTACACCTCAAGGTAAGACTTTCTCGCTCACACATCAGGGTGAGACTCCTTTGCTTGCTTACACCTCAGGGTAAGACTTTGTTTGCTCGTACCTTAGGGCAAGGCTTCTACTTTGCGTGCTTGCAAGACTTTCTACTTTACACTACTATGCAACTATACTACAACATATAATCAAATTAAACAACACTTCATACAGACAAATAGCACATATTAGCACACATGCATATAACATGGCATCTGTCACTATTAAGCTGTATTTAGGTACTACTTCTCTGTCATTCTTTACTTTCTGTACTTTCTTTAAAACGTTGATGTCAAAGATAATCTTTACTCCATGTCTGTTTTTTTTCTCTTTAATAAAAATACAATTTTTATAAAATAGTACTTTGCCTTTTAGAATCTCTATGCCAGTATGCATGCCAACCCAAAAACATAAGAAAATGGGCAATTGAAACTCACTTGTCAAGATATCCTCTGTGTACTTGAAACTGGTCCAATAACCATCACTCACTATCTGAATTGATAATTAATATATCATTAATTCTATACTTTCATAAGTCTAAGCAAAACAAGGTAGTTTCGCTTCCATGCACTAAGTGAAACTTGGTCACTTTCGCTTCTATAGCCTCAGTGAAACTAGGTTAGTTTCGCTCCCTTGAATCCCAGCGAAACTAAGCAGTTTCACTTGCTGTAAGTTTCCCTTGATCTGAACAGTTTCGCTTGGTCGTCTTCTCCAGCAGAAACTTAGGGCTTTTGCATGAAGATGACGGCCAATGTCCGAACTCGTCAAGCTCTCAACTTCTTACGTCCAAAACTCGTGTTTTGCACTCGTGATACTAGATCCATGATTAGTTTCTCAAACCCAACCTTTACGTGAAAATAAACTGAAACCCATTTCAAACTAAAAACTCAAATTTGGGCTAGATGGTTACCTGTTGGAGCTCGATTCTTCTTGCTAAACGTTCTGATGGTGGAGACAATCAATCCTTGAGCTCCTTGGCCCGAAACCAACTTTCTCTCTCTAGAACATGAAATAAAGGTGATGGAATAAAGAAAGGGGATGGCGGCTAGGGTTATGCCCCTCCCCTTCCTTACGTTTTTCGACGTTTGACGCATTTAGTCCTCCCGTTCCTCGTTTATTCTTTTTATTTTCCAAACTCCACTTTAATGAGACGTATTAAATTTCGGGATGTTACATTTTCTCACAAAATAGTTAAAGTAAAAGGGGCTATGAAACTCACTTAGTATAGTTTTCTAGAGCAAAAGTCTTCACAAGAAGTAAGTCAGGAATACAATAGTTGGGACGCTAGTGAGCCTTATGGACTAATCCCTAATAGGAATGTTGGACCAAGACGTTAAGTCGTTCAACTAATATATGTGATAATATTTTTATATAGGTCAAGACGGACTCACATAGTATTTAGAAAATGGTTATGTAAACCTTTCTAAACACTGTTTAGATGATCAAATTCATGATAGGTGGATGAGCGTGAAGTGGAAGTTTCAATGACGAGTTAATAATACCGTTTGACTTTTAAATATTGTTTCTCCAAATCGCGTAAACCTTAAAAACAAATATAATCTTGATATATGACGAATCTTATAATACAAAATACTTTTAGATCAGAATCATTTACTAATATTTGTAAGGTTTTAAACCCTATATTTGGAAGGTTGAATTCCCATAATTTAAAATGTATCGCTTTTATATAAAACGACGGTTTTCGACGTTCGAAAACTAGTAAAGAAGTTCGTGACTTAGCAAAATTATCAAGTTGTGTTATGGAAACTTTATACCACATATTTTAAGTATAATACTAATCAAAGTTACTAGAAAAATATAAGTCTTGTACTCCTTTGTATATTTACCTATTTCTAGGTATTATATAACTCTAGATTAACCCAAAATTAGAAGATATAGTTACCCAACTCCAAAAATCATGAAATTCGTTTTATAGGTTATTTATGATTTATAAAAATTACTGTGAATTTTTGGTAGTTTTCTAAAAATAGTAAACATGGTTTCACTATTCGGGTATCGTTTAATAGCCAAAAATCGAAAATGATAGTTAGACATGTCCAAAATTTATGAAATTTAATTTTAAGTTCTCTTATAACACATAAAACTTACTATAATATATTGGGATTTTTCTGAAAGACCGAAGTAATTTTCCTGATTTTGTCATTGTAAAACTAAAATCAAAACAGTAGTTCTTCAATTTCAAAATTTAAGAAATTATGTTTATAAGCTTCTTACCTCATTTAGATCCACTGTAAAAATTTGAGAACTTTATTATATTTTTTGTATTTATAAGATTAATTTTAAAGAAATAGCTATCTAACTCCAAATATTACGAAATTTAATTTATAGACCCTTTATAACCTGAAGGTGCTATATTAAAAATTTAGGAATTTTTAGAAGTTACAAAATGTATCATATTTTTGGTTGAAAACCGGCATTTTAACGGTTTACTTTTATGTTTAAGTTCTAAATAATTCCACCAACTTCAAATATCTCATCCAACACTATAATAACATGATATAAAGTATAAATAAATGATATCTAACGGTTATATAAGTGTTTGACATGAATAAGTAGGCCATTACCATTTGGTGCATGGTTTAAGTTTATTTATGACACCTTTTGGTAATGCATTCATTTAAGGGATTTTAATACTTATTTTTAAAGAATGATTTTATATTCTTATGTCCATATAAGTTAGTTATAATATTAGAAGAAAGAATGGTCATGAAAGAAGTTGTTATGATATAGTTATACATATTAAAGTTTACTAGATCTTGAATGTTTAAGGTGTGATCATGCATAGGTTTGATCATGGAGCATCATCCTTATATGTACACTTAGTAGTGTTGGATGATGGTCTACAAACACATGAATCTTTGTGTTATCAACCCAATATCAAGCCATGAAAGAAAGGAAGAAGGAACTTACAACAAACTTTAAAAAGATGGATTCTTGACTTCTTTTGGACTTTGGCCAAAAATTAGAGAGGAAGAAGGAGAGAGTATGACTGAAAGAAAGATGTGTTGGTGTGGTTCAAATAAAGAGCTTAAGGGTGGTATTTATAGGCAAATTCATGCATGGTTTATACATTAAGATAATGGGATTTGATGGAAGAATGTTAAAAGGAAAAAAGTAAACATTTAATAAAGTATGGGGTGGGAGTGTGGATCTCGGCCGAAAGTGAGGGTGAGGTGGGGTAAGGGTGGTGTAAGATGATGATGGTGTTGGTTGTGTAGGTATGTTTTGAAAGATTATTTTTATATATGCATCTTGTAATCTTTTATAAAAGTAAAGTTTATTAATTTCATGCATGCAAATTTTCTATGTGTAGGTAAATTGAAATATATTTTGCATGCATGCATGGATAGGTTCCATGCATGAGGAGATTAATTACAAATAGGTAGACACATAGTTATATTTATAATTTATAAATTGTATTGTATGGACATATGAAAACGTATGTTTATAAGAAATAAAAATTGTATCCTTGTGATCACATAAAATAATGGATGCTTTAGACTTATTGTTTGAGAATAATGCATCATGAATTATCAATTTTTTCCATGTTCCCATGTAAGTCTTAGTAGTTCACATAATATTGTAGTGCATTTTATATGATGACCTACTTTATAATCAACTAAGTTTTAAGAATGCACATTGACTAGTAACACATATAGATAAATGATAAGAATGTAAACACACACAAAGCAAACTGATTTTGATTGAAGTATTACGTGAAGTTACGGCAAATAAAATAATCAAATAAATAGAACTTGACCCATGCACAACATGTGCATATTTGACTCCTAAAAAAATATAAACACACCCCATGACTTAGACCCACAACTTAGCCTCTAATAAAATAAAAAATAAACATGTTAAAATAACTTAACTAACTTCTGGCCCATTACCCGTTAACCTGTAATCCGTTGACCCGTGAACAAACCTGATTAACCCAACAATAGCCATGTGAATTGTAATTGTTCTCATGGGTTTTTTTTCATTGGTCCTTATCCGTTTAGACATACTGTTCATGATTTAACTGATTATTGAAAAGTACAAAAAATAAATTTAATGATAAAATGTTTATATATAATGGGAAGTATCATGAGAAAACCACATAGTTAGGCGAAAACCGAGAATACTGGAAAGAATCAATCAAATAATTTATAGATTTTTTATTTTTTTAATTTATTTCTAAGGGTGTTAATATAATATTACACATTTTACCAAAAAAATCATTTTACGTATTATTTTTTACGTATACGTAACTGCAATTTTTATGTTTTCTGTTTACGTATACGTAACACTAGGTGTTACGTATACATAAGCCAATACTTAAAATGATTTTTTTCATAAAAAATGTGTAATATTACATTGATATTCTTATAAATAAAATAAAATAAAAAATAATTATTATTATATGATTGATTAATATTGGTTTTCCTAATAGTTTTCTTGATTTTGACATAACTATGGAGTTTTCTCATGAACTTTACCGTATATATATTCTTTATTTCTCATGTTGGTCATTTTGGTAGCTCACTAAATGGATTTTTTTTCTTTTTCAACCAAGAATAAGTATATGCCTAATTTGTTATTATTTATTATAATAATAATAGACGTATAATCTACGTAAGTATATTTGATTCATATGGATATAGGTGTTAGTTAAGGAAAATGTAAAAAGTAACAAACTAAATTCATAATTTTCAAATTTTAAAATACTATAAAATAAGTATTGTACTAAAATATTTGATTCTCAAATGAAACACTTTGGGGTGGCCATCCCACGACGATGGTTGGGGAATGACAGGTCATTGGTTTAAGTGTAACGCAATCATGGGGCAGAGATAACAGTTCAAACTCCACACCATGGACTTGGTTTGGATATGTGAGTCGATTGCCTGATATCGCCCAGACGGTCTATATAAAAACTAACTAAACCTAACCTAGACTCCTAAGTAATGAATGGAAAACCTATGAACTAGATCGCACTAACAGGAAAGTGTACCTATCGAGTGAAGCACAACTTGATGGTAAACCGGATTATTGAACCCTAGAGACACTGAATACTAATAGTAGACTCTGACTCGGACAACAGATTGATGATTGGAGGGGTTAACTACACTAAAGATTAGAACTAATAATGCAGCAAAACTAAAGATCGACTCAAGCTATCAAAGGAAAAACTAAGGTAATATCAGATGATGGGAAGAATACTACCTCGGTCGGAATCATGCTTGCAAAGAACAACTTCTACCGGTTCTGGAAACTAAGATGGATTTGGGGTTCTAAGGAAACAGCTCTAGACAACCTGGTGGATCCCTAATCACTCTCAGGGTGTCACCAACTAAGGAACCTAAAGATGTAATAACTCACTAGATAGTGGATTACCTTTTGGTCTCTCCAACAATGATAAAGTACCCGAATAGACATATCACCTTTCAGTCTCATTGTCTACCATACATTCTAAAAATGCACGGGGTAATATCAAGATAAGAACTATAATGCATGGGGTAATCTCAAGATATGAACTATGACTCAGGATAGCAACAATCACTAGACACCTAATACCAACTTCCTCCCAGACAGCTGACACTCGGATTCCTAATGACGAAGACTAAACGACTATCTCTCACTTCTCGGGTATTGAGACAGGATACACACTCAGTTCTAAATAACATTCAACCACAACTCCTATGGATCACTATGTCTAGCTAACCGCACAAACAACCACAAATCCTAAGATCTATGACCTAGATACGCTAATCAAGCTGGAAGACATCCACAATCAACGTACGGAATCAATAATCAAACATAAATTAGATCTAAGCATGCATATTCATCATAATTAATACCAAGAAACCTTTTACAAAATCATTAATCCATACTATAATCCAAAACTAGTAAAAATCATAACTTTATGCAGTAATCAACATAAGACCCAGGGAGTATCAATGTTTTAGCCTAGGATCATACTAAAATTCAACAAACCAGAAGAACAAGCATAAACCATGGTATCAAACAATCAAATCAAACACAAAAATCGAATCTTGAACACCGAACAAGTTAAACTACAAACTCGGGATCCAAATATTCAATCTTTTCTCTTCAATTGACTTCCGAGCTCCCAAAATCGTCGTTGGCTCTTCTCTAGACGGCAAAAACTTAACTCTTTGAATTTATGGCATTGTAATTCTAATATAATTCGAATTTAGGGTTTTTCGTGATTTTCCGGTCTCTCACGTACCGCGAGAACATGGGTTGGGTTCCTCGCGTACCGCGAGGAACAAATTAGTCGGGCGCCTCTTTTACTTTCCTCGCGTACCGCGAGGCTTCTCTCTGTCTCTCTCGCGTACCACGAGGACTCGAAATTTCAACTTTTTCTCTTTTAATCTTCCGTCTTCATTTACTTGCTCGATTTCTTTCGATATTCACTTGTATTCTTCACGAGCACCTGTAAATATACTATAGACTCAAATACAGACTTAAAAGACTCAAAACGAAGATAAAACTAAGTAAAACACATGAAAACAAAAGGAATAGAGATGTGTGTGCTTCGCACTACATCAAACATCCCCACACTTAACCTTTTTTCGTCCTCGAAAAAGCTGCAATGGAATCATAACTCAGATCTAACTCAACAAACTCAATTACCAATTAGCAAAATATACTCATGTGTTAAAAAGTAACAAACATTATTTCTGTCCGATTAAAACCAAGCACCAACTATCTAGCCCCCGTAATGTGTTCTAATTCCAATTTATACAGATATCAATCAACCTATGTGACTCACACCCAAAAGTTACAGCTCCACCTAATCCCGTCTCACGGTCATGTCTAGGCATGGATTAAATCATATAGATTTACCCTATCATGTTAAACTAATATTTATTTTTTTAAGAAATTATATGAAATATGAATGAATGGATGATAATGAGCATTAATACAAGCAAATGAACTTCATCTAGAGGCGTTTAAACCAAGTCACTATCCCGGAAGGTAACACATAGACTAGATTCTATCAATAAAGCACACAAGAATCACTTAGGGGTGTTTTCTCTAAGTGGCCATCCCGGAGGGTAACACATAAGCAAAACTCAGAATTCTAACAAAAAAAACTCATGAATTATGGAAATTATGGATGTGGGCGCCACCAAACTTGGATTTATTCTCATAAAAAGAAAATGGTGTGCCAAAAATTTCAAAAACAAATAGATATTATCTTAACGTGGTACCTATCACCCTATGTTGACAGTTTCAGTGTTACCGACACCCTAAGATGAGTACCCACACAATTTCATGATTTTATTACGTGATTAATCCTAAGTAATACTCATAGGCTATTTAAGCTATTCAAACTGGTTGGGTCTACCAAAACAACACTAATTAGACGCGTTTTTTATTATTTAAATCATTTAAAACCAACAAATAGATCCAGTTGTACTATTAGTTTCCAAGTATAAGCAGTTATTTCCAAGGACATTTTTCAAAAAAAAAAATTTAATTTAAATATTTTTTGTATTTTTGAATTTTTATAAACAAAACAAACTATACTCACTAGACACTCACATCCCCACACTTGAAAGACACATTGTCCTCAATGTGAGCAAAACACAACTAAAAATAAAAAAATCCAAAAATAAAATAGGATTCAACTTAGCTGGTAATGTATATGCTCTCGAAGAAAATCCAGCTTCGTTCATCCTTGTATGCACCGTATAGCATTTCGGCCGCGGGTGCACAAACTTCCGGGTTGCCTTTACAAACTTCATATAAGTGATGATCGATCCCACCAAAATGGAGATTGAGTACGGGCGGAATGATAAAACCTGCAAAATAAACCTCACAACAAACCCGCAGCATTAAACTGACTCAAATTAAAATAAAGACTCAACTGACTCACTAAAAACATAAAGACTCAATATAGATAGATATGCAGAGAAGCGTACTCAATGGGTGGCAAACACATAGACATGAATGCCACAGCAAAGTAGGTCATCAGTCACGAACGGTTTCAAGTTCTCGTGGTAATGGTGAATATGATGGATGAAAGTGAATGGTGGGTGATGAGGTGTAATGATAATGGATGGATGATGATAGAGGTGGTATGATGGCTATGTAATGTGGTGATGATGGTGGTGGAAAACCATGTGAAACAAAGGCAAGAAAGGCAAGTCCAGGCGTCCCCCGCGTACAGTAAAGAAGTCTGGACCACTCCTCGCGTACCGCGAGGAGTCAGAGGTTTAGCCGGCCAAAACATTTGTCTCTAGCGTATCGCGGGAGACCTGGCTTCCTCTCTTGCGTATTGCGAAGAGGAGTTCTTAACAGAAAGATAATATGATTTTTATACTTAGAAAAATTTTGGCCCCCTAAAAATCTTTTTACCCAAATTCCTTAAAAACCTATTCCAAGCATAAAAACATATGTAAAAATACCTGGAACTTAATTCCAGGTGATTTTCCTCACCGAATTGAGCGCAAATCCCTGCAAAACACGACACAAACAAAACACGCACCGCAAAACACAGAAATGACACGGACTCAAACCAAGTAGTGCATATAAACTCTACATCTCGGGTACTTGCCCGAGACTCAAACAAGCCTATCAGGAGGCTTCTCCTTGATCCTAACCGGTACCGCCTTCATCCTACGCGGTCTACCGATTCGCCACATCCCTAACAAACAACTACCCTACCAAACACTCCATTATGTCTATCACTTTGATCCTTCCACCAAAACATAAACCTACCAGGTCTGAAAACAACCTGGTTTAAGTACCTTAACAGTTTATATCCCCTAGACGTCCCCACACTTGTGGTTTGCATTCTCCCTAAATCAGATGAATCTATCAAAGCACGGGTTCTCTTCCGGGGTAGCCTAGATCTATGAGCACTAGCACTAGGGGTTGGTTCGATGGTCCTACCCTTAGAATGAACAATGGTGATGGGTAAGAGTTCATGAATATGATTCGCTATGGTTATGGCCCTTATGCTCTAACCCTGATCTTCAGGATCCTCGATGCTCTCCTCAATCATCCCCACACTTGGGGATTTTCCTATGATCTCAAAAAATTATGCCATCATCTCCAGCAGATCATCAGGCACCTCATCACCGTATTCATCTGGCTTATCTAACAGCTTCTCCAACTCCAACGCCCATTGAGGTATCTCTCCTAAGTTAGGGGTGGGTTCATCCACTTCTCTCTCTGGATCAGAGTCATGATAGTAGTCTATGAAGGCATCAAGCATGCACACGGATTGGTTATGCTTGCCCACATCCTTCACGGATTTCATAGCATCGAATGTGATCATCTCATCCCCCACACGAAGTGTGAGTTTCCCGTCGAAGAAATCGGTCAATGCCTTGGCGATACGTAGGAACGGGCGTCGTAGGATGAGCGGGACTCTATCATCCACTTCCATATCCAGAATGATGAAATCCATGGGGAAGACAAATTTTCCTACTTTCACTAACAGATTCTCCACAATTCTCCGTGGATACTTGACTGAGCGGTCAGCCAAGAAAATGCTCATGCGCGTAGGCTGCGGTTCACCTAAGTCTAGCTTCTTATAAATGGAATAAGGCATCAAATTGACGCTAGCACCCAGGTCAGCCAACGCGTGGTTTAAGGGAAAACTGCCAAGCAGACACGGGATCGTGAAACGACCCAAATCCGCCAGTTTCTCCAGCAGTTTGTTCTGAACCACTGCAGAACATTGCTCACTAAGTGAGACTTCAGAGATCCCCTCTAGCTTCTTCTTGTTGGAAAGAAGATCTTTGAGGAACTTGCCATACTTTGGCATATGCTGGAGGACCTCTATAAATGGAAGATTGACCTTGAGTTGTTTAAACATATCAAGGAAGTGACCGTATTCCCTAGCGTGTTTATAGGGCAACAAGCGAGCTGGATAGGGAACACGACGCAAGTCAATCTTGGGGTACTTCATATCCTCCCCTTTCTTCTTCTCCTTTGCCTTCTCGGCAGGCTTCTCCATCTCTGTCTCCGTATCCACCGGCTCTTCTTCTTCTACTACCGGTGGGCTCTCCTTCTCTTCTGCCCTTCTACTCCTTGTCGACACAGCATTCAACTCGGGCTCTTCTAGCATCCTAGCATCGATCTCAGCAAATCGAGCCCTCCAATCTATCTTCTTCACCTCCTATACTAAAGGAATGCCATAGTCAGCACCGTGGGAGGCTTCCTCTTCTGCTCTCTCCTCTCTATGACTCATAACGGACACGGCCATCACTGAAGCATTGGGGCCTGAAAATGTACCCCCTGTCTATCCCTCAAGCTCTTCGCAATGTCTCCTACCATGCGCTTTAAATCCTGAAATGCCGACCGTGATTCTTTAATAAAGTGTCGTGGGCATCCAGTCTTTGCTTAGCGTCCATATCCTGCTGGACCAAGTAGGCAAGCATCTGTGTCTGATTCTCTATCATCTCCTCAATATTCATTGTCGAGACATTGCTTCCCGAATTCTCTCTTGCTCCCCCCCCCCTCCATACTGATTCTGGCGACCATTAAACCCAGGCGGGTTATTTCCAGATCTCCATCCCGAGCCATATGAAATATTATAGTTTTTGTACCCTCGGTTCTGGTTCTGGTTGCCAGCAAAACTCACCTGCTCCTAATGATTGACGGGGCAATCTCTAGTGCCGTGGCCTCCCATGCACACCTCACACCTAAGAGCACTAAGCTTGAGCTCCTTGATCTCGTTTGCCATAGCTGCGAGTGTAGCAGCCACGCTAGTATCAGGAGTGACCTGATGCACACCTCTAGGAGAAGAGGCGGATATCCTAGCACTAGTAATGGAAGTCCTAGTAGATGGTTGCTGATGTTCCGCCAGAGCGAAGCTCTCGAACATCTCCTCACACTCGTCTGGCTCAAGCTTATCCATGATATGGCCACCCACAGTTGTGTTGAACATTTGCTGCTTGTCAAAGGTAAGACCATTGTAGAACCTCTCCACTATCGCCCAGTCGAAAAGACCATGCTGGGGACATCGGCTCAAAAGCATGTTGAACCGCTCCCAGGCCATGTGATAAGGCTCGTCAGGATCCATCCAGAAAGAATGGAGTTGATCCCAAAGTCAAGCGGCCCTGGAATGTTGATAGTACTTCTTGAAGAACTTGGCTTGAAGATCCTCCCAAGTGGTGATAGAATTATCGGGGAGGGTATCAAGCCAAGTAGAGGCGCGACCAGAGAGCGAGAATGGGAAGAGACGCAAGTAGATCGCATCCTTAGACACACCCGTGATATTGAAGGAATCACATATCCGCGCGAAGCGGGACAGATGTCCGAGTACATCCTCATCCTCAAAGCCATGAAATTGAGTGGCATGAGTGATCGTGCTCATGACATGTTACGGGATCTGCCATGTATTGGTGTTCGGAATAGCGAGGCGTGTGATCGAAGTTATCGCCCCGGTGACCCCGTCACTGGCCCTCTAGTGTACGGTACACCGCGTTGGTGGGTCAGCGTCGCCCATGTCAGGAAATGGAATTGGGCTAGTAGAACGTACCTGGGATTTGCACAGCTCCTTCAAACGCTCCCAGAAGTCACAAGTGCGCTCGTGTAGCTCTCGTTCGGGCTCTAGAAAAGTTGAATAAGGTGGTGATCCCTGCGAACGAGTATGGTGCATAAACTGACACAAGAATAAAAGAAAATAAATAAAGACTCAATACAGAAAGACTCGATCCTATTTTAGACACTTAGATAGGACACAAAAGTAGCAAATAGGACAAAGACACACAATTAAGACTCAAAAAAAAAAAAACTAAAAATCACTACTGTCCCCGGCAACGGCGCCAAAAACTTGATGTCGCCCGGACGGTATATATAAAAAAAAACTAAACCTAACCTAGACTCCTAAGTAATAAATGGAAAACCTATAAACTAGACCGCACTGACAGGCAAGTGTACCTATCGAGTGTAGCACAGCTTGATGGTAAACCGGATTATCGAACCCTAGAGACACTGAATATTAATACTAGACTCTGACTCGGACTAAAGATTGATGATTGGGAGGTTGACTACACTAAAGATTAGAACTAATAATGCAGCAAACTAAAGATCGACTCAAGCTATCAAAGGAAAAACTAAGGTAATATCAGATGATGAGAAGAATACTACCTAGGTCGGAATCCTACTTGCAAAGAACAACTTCTACCGGTTCTGGAAACTAAGATGGATCTAGGTTTCTAAGGAAACAGCTCTAGACAACCTAGTGGATCCCTAATCACTCTCAGGGTGTCACCAACTAAGGAACCTAAATATGTAATAACTCACCAGATAGTGGATTACCTTTCGGTCTCTGCATGTAACAGCCCGAGTTTAGAGCGCGGAAGAATTCACGAGAATTAAAAAACTTAAATAAGAAAGGAAGGGAAGCGGGCTTGGGCCGGGGTGTATGGGCCGAAAGGGGCAAGGGTAGGGCCCTTATAAGCCTCAAAATCAGCCCAAAACCCTCACTCCCAACCTAATTTTTGGATTTCTAGAGAGAGAAAGTGAGAGAGAGTCTAGAGAGTGAAAGTTCCGATTTTTGAACCTGAGCTCATAGGACCGTAGGCATACGTATTTGGAACGATAAGCTGTGAAGAAGAAGCGTTTACAGGTAACCGATTCTCCTAGATCTGAGTTTTTGTTCGTTTTTTGGGTTTTTCGGGTTTTGGAGGAAAATGTAACGTTTTTACGGATTAAACTGGAGGAAAAACATAGATTTAAGTTCCTTAATGAAAAGCAAATGTTTTGAATGTAAACAAGTCCGAGATCTTGACGTGATCAGACCCGAACACGATAGTTAGGGTTTTTGCGGGGAAGCAGATCCTGCGTACTTACCAAGTACGCAAGAAGAGGATCCTGCGTACTTATCAAGTACGCATGAAGCAAAGCCTACGTATTTATCAAGTACGCATGAAGCAAAGCCTGCTTATTTATCAAGTACGCACGAAGCAAAGCATGCGTACTTATCAAGTACGCAAGAAGCAAAGTCTGCGTACTTATCAAGTACATAAGAACAAGGCTCTGCGCACTTGCCAAGTGCACAAGCATCAGGTCTATGAGTATATATATTTAGCTGGATTAGTGAAGTAGGTATGTTTGCCTAGCCAGAAATAGTGAAACCATTTAGCGTCGAGTTAAGTCTGATACGAGTCTATTGTTATGATTGTTCAGATTGTGTTAGATCCAGTAGACCATTGCAGCTAAGATACCAGGTGAGTTCTAATCCCTTTTTTGCCTTCTTTAGGGGTGGTGTGCATACTTAGTGTAAAACGTTTATTATATTTTATATATTATAAACTGAAAGGAAAAGCTATGTTTTAGTGAAAAGTTTAAAAGAGGCAAAAGTACGTTTTGAGGAAAGTATATCTATATTATGGCAAGCATTTACTATATTTCTATATACATAAACAAAGGCATAATATATGTGATAGTATGTTTTCAGTAAGCAAGTTATATATTATGGCAAGCGTTTACTATATTTCTATATACATAAACAAAGGCATGATATATGTGCTAGTATGTTTTCAGTAAGCAGGTTATATTTTATGGCAAGCGTTTACTATATTTTATATACATAAACAAAGGCATATTATATATAAAAGTTATGAACAAGATTCACATAAAGTTTTATGAACAGTAAAGTGAATAGCTTTCCTTTGGGAATGTGTACCAGTTTGTAAAGGTCCCTGGGACAGATGTTACTTGTACAAGATGTCAGATATGGGTTCTACCCATTAGTAAGAGTCTTGATGGCTCGTTAACAGTTGTACAATTGGGATGAGTGACGGCGGATGCTCGGGGGACTACGCAATCCCCCATGTACCAGTTAAGCGGTATTGATCACGAGGACAACATCGTGTCATGTGGTGTTGATCACGAGGACAACATCAATGGGTCACGAGGACCCCACTATTCTAAGCGGTATTGATCACGAGGAAAATACCAGTTATTGATCACGAGGACAACAACATGCTAAGCGGTATTGATCACGAGCACAATACCAGTAGTGACAAGGAATTGACGGTTAAGTGGTACTGATCACGAGGACAATACCAACATTGATAAGAATTGACGGTTAAGTGGTATTGATCACGAGGGCAGTACCAACAGTGACAAGGAATTGACGGATACCTTATGAATGTTTTAAACTATTTTTGAAAAGTGAAGTATGTAAAGTTTTGCCTTAAGGGCAGTATGTATGTATTAGTAAATCTTTTGTAAAAATTGATTTAAAGTAAACGTTAGAACTCACTCAGCGTTGCTGATTTTTAGTATGCATATCAGTTAAGTGCAGGTGTAGTTGATGGATGTGGATGCTTGGCTTGGCGAGAAGAGTTACCCGAAGATCAGTGTCTGGCATCCCAATTATGTTTATGTTATATTCTAATTTGATGTTGTTAAAGACAAATTGTATTAGACATGTTTATGTTTCCGCTGCGTATGTTGAGATTTTAAATCATTTCCGTTGTGTTAATGAATGTCTTATGTTTAAAGTGCTATGTGTTGATGAGTAAATCCAATACGTAAGGCCTCCCGGGTTCGGGGCCTTACACTGCAACAATGATAAAGTACCCGAATAGACATATCACCTTTCAGTCTCACTGTGTACCAGACATTCGAAGAATGCACGGGGTAATCTCAAGATAAGAACTATGACTCAGGATAGCAACAATCACTAGACACCTAATACCAACTTCCTCTCAGACAGCTGACACTCAGATTCCAAATGACGAAGACTAAATGACTATCTCTCCCTTCTCGGGTATTGAGACAGGATACACACTCAGTTCTAAATAACATTCAACCACAACTCCTACGGATCACTATGTCTAGCAAACCACACAAACAACCACAAATCGTAAGATCTATGACCTAGATACACTAATCAAGCTGGAAGACATCCACAATCAACGTACGGAATCAATAATCAAACACAAATAAGATCTAAGCATGCATATTCATCATAATTAATATCAAGAAACCTTTTACAAAATCATTAATCCATACTTATAATCCAAAACCAGTAAAAATCATAACTTTATGCAGTAATCATCATAAGACTCAGGCAGTATCAATGTTTTAGCCTAGGATCATACTAAAATTCAACAAAACAGAAGAAAAAGCATAAACCATGGTATCAAACAATCAAATCAAACACAAAAATCGAATCTTAAACACCGAACAAGTTAAACTACAAACCCGGGATCCAAAGATTCAAGCTTTTCTCTTCAATTGACTTCCTAGCTCCCAAAATCGCCCTTGGCTCTTCTCAAGACGGCAAAAACCGAACTCTTTGAATTTACGGCATTGTAATTCTAATATAATTCGAATTTTGGTTTTTCACGATTTTCCTGTCTCTCCCATACCGCGAGAACATGGGTTGGGTTTCTCGCGTACCGCGAGGAACAAATTAGTCGCCTCTTTTACTTTCCTCACGTACTGCGAGGCTTCTCTCTGTCTCTCTCGCGTACCGCGAGGCATTGAATTTTCAACTTTTTCTCATTTAATCTTCTGGCTTCA
Source organism: Smallanthus sonchifolius (assembly GCA_023525975.1). Lineage (NCBI taxonomy): Eukaryota > Viridiplantae > Streptophyta > Magnoliopsida > Asterales > Asteraceae > Smallanthus > Smallanthus sonchifolius. The sequence goes on from CM042023.1 coordinate 46,646,367, forward strand.
TTCTATTGCTCGATTTCTTTCGATATTCACTTGTATTCTTCACGAGCACCTATAAATATACAATAGACTCAAATACAGACTTAAACGGCTCAAAATGAAGATAAAAATAAGTAAAACGCACAAAAACAAAAGGAATAAAGATGTGTGCTTCGCACTACATCATTGCCTTCTACGATATTCTTGGGCGTGGGTGTCGCGGGCCGATTAGCAAGTCCGGTAAACTCTTTTTTTTATTAAAATATTTAAATTATATAACTAATGAATCAAACAACGTAACAAAATTTCAACAATCTAATTTAGTACAAAATTAATATGCATGCCCTCGTGTTAATTAAGGACGTTGTTGGGTTTCATGCTACTTACGTATAAGCTAAGGTACGGATTTTTGGTCTTTTCCTCATAGCATAAACGCTTCCTCGATTTTTCTCTATATTGTCCACCGATACTTTAAGCCGTCCCTAAACCTTGTTGAACCATATATCGTTACCACTATTGAAATTTTGCTACCACCATTGATTTGATTTGATATGCATGTGATAGATCATCCACTTTGAAATCATTATCGCATGTTCCAAATTTTTATGCAACCATTGAACATTGATTCTCACTTAGTGAGAATTGGTGCATTACATTGATTAAATCTAATTATCGTTCCATTGACCTCTACCCGAGTAACATCCACTTATGGGACATAGGATATCATTGTGGTAGAAATGACATGCACCATCCATGGCGGTGCGATTAGTTCACATCGTCTTTATTGTGTGCGACGTGAGTACACTTAATGTTTAGAGGCGTATGGATCGATCCTAGGAAACCACTGTTATTGTTATTGGTGAGATGGTAGGTGTGTGTGCCCACATTCCTATCTCATATATTAGTGCATTAAGTCTGAAGGCATGTCTACATATTATTTATTATTTTTGGTTCACATGCGTATTCTGCATGATATGCATTGACCTTGTTCAGCCATTGTTCATCAAGCATTGTATTGATATCCATTGTTTAACCATTGTTTCTGCTAGTTCATTGTTATGTTATTATTATTATTACTCCAATACCGAGCATTGTTGGCTCAGCCGTATTTCTTTGTGTTTTGTTTCCTTGTGCTCTTAGCAGGTGATTAAAGGAACAAAGTTGTGTGATGAGAGAAATGAAAAGACAACAAAAGTTAATAGAGTTATTTTAGGGTTTTCTTCATGTTAGAACATTTATGTTTTGTTAGACCGTTGTAAGACTTTAAATATTGAAGTTGACTTTGGATATTTAGTTAATGAATTATTAATTTGTCTCTTATTTACTATAAACGTGTCACACGCTAGCCCTAAGCGGGTTGGGGTGTTACGGATATAAAGCCCGACTTGGGTGTTGATGTTTTCATCACACTAGGGGTATCAATTACACTGAGATGTTTAGTCCGGCTGTCAAACCAACCACTATGAGCTTGTCCTTATCAGTTGCTATTTCTCAGGGTGGGACAATCAGTAGGTCGATGTCAACAATGTCTTTCTTCATGGTGACTTTCTATGACTTTGTATATGGAACAACCTCTTGGCTTTGTCAACTCGACCCGTCCACATCATGTATGCTTGCTGCAGAAGGCCCTTTATGGCCTTAAGCAAGCCTCGGGAGCTTGTTTTTTCAAGCTATCTACGGCTCTCATCACATTTGGGTTTACTCAGTGTATCTTTGATACTCCATTACTTGTTTATTGTCGAGATTCAGTCACTTTTTACGTGCTTGTATAGGTTGATGATATTCTTATCACTAGGAAGCTCTTCCTACTTTCTCTTTGAGGTGATTTAGCAGTTACGTTCTCAATTTTCCCTCAATGATTTGGGTAAATTGAGTCATTTTCTTGGGATAGAACATCTCTCGTGACAGTTTACACTTGTCTCAGCATCGTTATTTGTTGATCTTCTGTAGTGTACTGACTTGGCTCAGTGTAAACCACTATGTACTCCCGTTTCACCAGGTTGATAGCTTTCTCGGCACTTTGAGATTCCAATGATTGACTATTTGCTTTATCATAAATGGAAAATTACAATATTTAGTTTTGACATGACCTGAGATTGCTTATGCTATGAGATCTTTTACCTGGTACATAAACAGATCAACACAATTGGTTTTTAATTAATTACAATTTTCATCAACAACCTTAAAACACCATAGATCTTTTACCTGACAGAGGCCAATTGATTGTAGAGCTCTTTGAGAACACTACATATGAACAAAATACCCAAATTAGATCAAACAACTACAAACTGAAACTTGATTACTAAAATTACGGCAGTTCTAACTAGGTAAAACGTCGAATTCAGCTTTTTAACTGATAAAGCAACTTACTAATTCTTCATAGTTTAATGGAATCCAAAAATGGAAATCATTGCAATTTCCATGGAAGGGAAGAAGTACATCTTATAAATTATGTTATAATTCTTCATAGGATATCAAACATAAGAAATTTCACCTTCCTATCGGGGCTGAAAAGATAAAAATGTGAGCAAATTCACGGGTTGAATAGAAGCTTACTAATAACCGTTGATCCCTCCGACTCCATTCCTTGTTGCAATTGAGCCACGTGTTCCATCTGCTATCAACTAGCTAGGATTTATTCGAAGAAGACGACGGGTAGAAATTTGTAACATCTCGAATAAATAGGATCAAATAAACAAGGTCGGGGAGGTTATCACGAAGGAAAATAAAGGAAAGCAAGAAAAGGAAAAGGGGCGGGCTTGGCCAAGGGTCGGCCCATGGGCCCGAAAACTGAAGGAGAACCCTTCTAATCAGCAGGCCTCCTCCCCATTTCCACCATTTTCGCAAGTTGCTAGAGAGAGAGAACCGGGTCTAGAGAGAAAAAGCAAAGGAAGCGTCTCAAAAGCTCGGGAATCATCACTCACCATCTCAGGAACGTCTAGCAACAAAGAGGAAACGAAAACAGGTAACTACTATGCTCGAATCTGAGTTTTTGGTTAAGAAATGGGTTTTAGGGTTTAAGTGAGTTTTGAAGCAAAAGACAAAATTTTTACATGTGAATTTGCATAAAAAGTATGCATCTAGCTTCAAGGAAGCTAGATGCAAATTTTGGACGTTAAAAGATCGAAGCTTGGATCAAAAACGAAGAATTTTATCAAGAACAGATGAATCGTCCGAAAACTCTATGAATGATCCAAAAACTATTGCTCGTCCAAAAAGTATCTCAGACAGCATGATTTCGGACAGATGTTTTCAAACGAATAAGTTCTCGGACCAAAGATTTCGAATGAATAGGTTTTTGGATAAAAGATTTCAAATGAAATACTTACCTAATAAAAGATAATTCTAACTAAATAGTTTTCGGACGAAAAAGATTTCGACCGAGATAAATTTCGACATAGAAAGATTTCGACCGAAGGAGATTTCGGTCGAAGATGATTTCGGACAGATAGATTTCGGATGAAACCTGTAGGTTATAACCTTGTGCCATTCATGACCCTTAACATATATGTTAACACCCACCTAACTCGAAGCTCCTAAGTATCATTCGGGAACTGCTCATCAGGTGAGTTCTATGTGCCCCTTATATGTTACGTGCAAATCATTTTAAATGTTTTGGGGCTGAAGTGTATACAGTAAATGAATGAATGTTATGAAAGCTAATATGATCATATATAATATATAAATATAAGAATGAATTGAATGAATGATGTGAATGCCAATGTAATCATACGTGATATGTATATATATATATATAAATGTTAATGTGATCATTCATAAAAGGACAATGAACAAAGAACGAAACGTATGAATACAAAGAATGAAATGAATGAATGGCATAACGTATATGAATGAAATATTGCTTTATATTTATATATCTAGCATGTTATGAATGTATGTAAACGTTATGGACGGTATGATGATGACGGCTACTTCGGTAGACGGACGACCACTCATTTATTATGCAGCCATAATTAAAAGTCTAGAAAGGTAGACTACATACGGACGGTACGAAGCACGACTGCATAATATAGATCGGGTGGGAAACTGTTGCCTTCGTGCAGACGGGAGAATATGACGGTCTACGATGGTAGAACGGTGAGGACGGTCGGTCAAAGGAATCCGGACGGTATAGCATGACGTATGGTCAAAGAAATCTGTACGATCATGGAGGACGGACTACGACGGTAGGACGGGAGTCTGTCTTTGTGACTTACGTAAATCAATGTTGGGCTAGTCACCCTTATGTTTTATGACCAATGAATGTTCAATGAAAGTAAAGATGTGTACATATATTTATGTGTACTTACAAATGAATAATAAACGAAGGCAATGATGTGTTAATGTGTATCTATGTAATTATATATACCTAAAACGAAATGATGATTATCACCTAATTGCTTTAAACTAGAACTCACCAGCGTTAGCTGACTTTTAGTATGCACTCCAGGTAAAGAGAAGAAAGGACGTGCCAAGGCGTGAAGGCTACCCCGCTGCAAGACTGACATCCCATTTACTTGAATTTCATGTTAAGACAATGTTTTGTTATGTTAAGACTTCCGCTGTGTGTAATTGAATGATGTATGCTTCCGCTACTTTGAATGTTTTAATTTAAGTTCGGCATTTGATTACTATGTTTATGAGTAAATCTAAGGTTTCTCGGGAAAGGGACCTTACAAAATTGCCCTTCAAGACGACAAAGTAGAAATTGCCCTTCAGTGTTGTAAAAATCGTTAGGCGCTAGTCGGGCGGTGAGGTACCGACTAGGGATTAATCGGGATTAATAGGGATTAGTTGGATTGGAATTTATAAGTAATTTTTCAAACTTATATATATATACAAATACAAACATTAACATATTATAGTAGTTCAAAATATCAAATACTTCAAAGATCAAATAGTTTAAATACTTCAAAGATAAAATAGTTCAAATACTTCAAAAATCAAATACTTCTAATATTAAATACTTCAAAATTCATCATCGTCTTGTCCGTATTAGCACAGGTGGTCGTTGATTTGAAGCAGCAGGTAGCGATTAGGTTAAAGCAGCAGCGAGAACAGGTCGGAGGTGGAGAACGGCCTTCAGTTTTGTGATTAGGTTAAATAAAAACCCATGGATCTGGTTGTTATTTGGGCTTAATTCTGTTCAAAACCTACGTTTCAATTTGGGCCGGTTGATCCCGATTAGGTCCGACTAGGGCCGATTAATCCCGATTACCGATTAACTGTCCGACTAGCCCAAATTTACAAGGTAATCCAACGATTAATCCTGATTTTTTAACACTAGTTCCAGGTTGATTTTTAGGGGCGGTTCTGGGTTGGTTTTGGGGCAGTTTGGTTTGTTTTTAGGGACTGTTTGGTTGTTTGACGGTATTATTTTGGGGATTTCAGTTTTTTTTCATGAGTTTTGGGGGTTTGGGCGATATTATTTGGGGGTTGGGAGATATTAATTTGGGGTTCAATAAACTATGAAAATAAAATTTTGAGGCGGTTTTTCTATTTTTTTTTTGCCATTTTCGTTATTAAGATTCAATTTTTTGGAGCGGTTTTAGCTCCCAACTGCACCTAAAGATCCTTAATCTACTAGTGGATGTGAATTTTTTCACGGTTTCATTTCTTTTGTATAAACTTCCAAATATTATAAACGCCCCTACCGAAACATGTAGTTTTACATCATGGTTTCGTTTTTTATATAAAGTTTAAATATAAACGTCATCGCCGTCACACGCGGGTTTACATTTACTAGTTAGATACATAGGGCAAATTAGATGTGCACAAACCGGATTTTTTTTTCAAACCTGGTAGAGACTGGTATCGGGTTGAGGTTGAACTGGTTCTGAGGGCCGGTTTCAAACCGGGTCAGGGCCAATACCCGGGCTGGGCAAAAAATAAATTAAAATAAATAAATAAATATAATAAATAACATAAAATTTATTTTTAGAAGTTTAAAAACAAAAGAAAATAGATAAACTTAAAAAAAAACACAACTAATAAATTTATATTTTTATTTTATTCGTCGTCTTAATTGTCCCCTCGTCGGTTTGTGTTTATTCTTCGTCGGAACTATTGATGTGAATTGATGCATCGTCGGATAGGCTAGAAGATAATCCATCATTCACCTCCTCATCGTGTATTTGTGTTTTAACTTCTATTTCGTCTTCGAGAGTTGTCCGGCTTGTATACGATCAACCGCGTCTAAGTGATCCTTTAAGCAAATGCAAATCTCTACCGTGGTCGGAGTGAGTCTTGTTTATCGTAATGATAAAACCCTGCCACTAAAAGAAAATGCATATTCCGAAGCTAGCGTAGAAGCCTGGATAATTAGTAAATCATGGCCATAGCGGATAGAACCAGAAATTGGGATTTTTTTTCCTTTCCATCAAACTAAAATATCAAATATTTGACAGTCTTCAGGATTCATAGAGGATATAAAGTTCATTCCACTATACCTCACGTCGTTTAGCGGTCTCACTTCTCACGGTATTAAATAAATTAACTAACGGGTCCCTACTAGAGCTACCACTTGATCCCGATATCATTGGTCCGTGTAAGTTTATGTTGGGACCATATCTTATTAAATAAATATCATACATTGATTTAAGATTATGTTAAAAAGAACGTTTTGTTTCGTTTGCAAAATTTGGGTCATCTTCATACAAACACAAATTGGAATTTATTTCGTCAATTATAGTTTCAACCCCCGTAACATTTAAAGTCGGGTTTAAACGGCGGCCCAAATAAAAACATGTGGTAGTTATTTAAAATATTTCTTTCATGGGTGCTACCATATATTTAAACAAATCATTTTTATTTTTAAAACGTGTTATATTGTTAGCCATTAAATATTATTCCGAAGTACTAAATTACTAATGGGATAATAAACTCTTGATAGATTTGTAGTTGATTTTTTGAAAACCTCAAGAAAATCGGTGATATAGTCAATATTTTCCCAACCATCATCCGGAAACGGTATAGCTCGAGCATGCAAAGAAACACGATTATGAAACATTGTTAAAGTATTTTTTTTTTGTCGTAAACAACTTTTAAACATTGTAAATGTCGAATTCCACCGAGTTGGTACGTCCCAATTTGGACTTAAACAAACAGAATTCATATCAATATACAACTTTTTATAGTTCGAAAATCTTTTTCTACTTTTTTTAAAAACATCATGTAACATATTTCTAAAAGCGAATTTAAAATCTTCTAACTTTTTCAAGACGAGCCCGTCTTGCACAATCAATGTAATAATATTTGCAACACATTGACTGTAACACCTTAGGCAAATCTCATATCGTTCTGTTCTGTTCTGTCCAGGGGAGAGATGTTGGATTCATAAGGAATGTCTCGTCTCAAATATCACAACGCGTTTTAGGGCTTAATGTAGTGGATGAGAGGAGAACTCCACAGTTAAGCGTGCTCGACTGAGAGTAATCCAGGGATGGGTGACCCCCTGGGAAGTTTTTACCCGGGCAACCAAAAACAAATCCCTGAGCTATTAGGGGGCAAAGCGGACAATATTGTTGGTACGAGAGCCCGGATGTTACAAATGGTATCAGAGCCACTCCCGTTCTGTTCTGTTTACGATAGTGGGCAAATCTCATCGAGGACGACGAGTCCCGGGGGGGGTGTTTGTAACACTTTAGGCAAATCTCATATCATTCTGTTCTGTCCACGGGAGAGATGCTGAGTTCATAAGGAATGCCCCGCGTCAAATACCACAACGCGTTTTGGGGCTTAATGTAGTGGATGAGAGGAGAATTCCACAGTTAAGCGTGCTCGGCTGAGAGTAATCCAGGGATGGGTGACCCCCTGGGAAGTTTTCACCCGGGCAACCAAAAACAAATCCGTGAGCTCTTACGGGGCAAAGCGGACAATATTGTTGGTACGAGAGCCCGAATGTTACATTGACTATGAAAAAATTCGTCGTTACAAATCGGTTTATATTTTATTTTTAATATTTCAACCGCGTTTGTATTGTTTGACACATTATCGAACGACATTGAAAATATATTTTTTTTTCTAATTTAAAAGTTCTTATTACATAATCTAAATTTTGAAACAAATTTTGTCCGGTATGTGGATATTTAAACAATTCAAACGCAATCGTATGTTTCACCATTTGTCATGTATTGGGATCTACCCAATGAGCGGTAACGCAAACGTACGATTCAGGTAAACCGTGTGGAGCCAACCAAACATACGATTCGGGTAAACCGTGTGGAGCCAACCAAACATCGGTAGTTAAATTCACACTGGTTCGTATATTTTCAAAAAATTAAATTAAATATTGTTTTGCAATTTTTCACATTTTTAAACAATCACGTCTTCAGGTAGTACGACTTACATGATTGTAGTGAGGTTGTAGAGTTTCCCGAATTAACTTTGTCAAACGAGGATTGTCGAAGTGGTCGAACCGAAAAAAATGCAAAACAAATTGAAAAATGGTCCACCAAAAGTTAGGGGGGTAAAATGGTGCATCAAAAGTTGAAAAAACGGTCAAAATGCCAAAAAAAAAAAAACTGGCTAGAAACGGATCGTGTCGGGTTGGAACCGGGTTCAAATAGGAACCGGTTTTTAGGATGGGGCGAGGAACCGGGTTGAAACATGCCGGTTTCTTTCGGGTTGGAACCGGGTCCACTTGGCGGTGGGTAGGAACCGAAACCGGTTCCGTGTTTTTTTCCCACCTCTAGGCTAACTACGCATTCGCCACCGGCAAATGTTTTGTTTTCAGTCGTGTGACACTCATATTTATCATTGTTATCCTCATTATAAACCGGCTTACTTGTAACTTGCACTTTTATTTTTTATTTATATGATAGTGAATTAGTTACCCTTGGGATTACAAAAAGAATGATTTTTAAAAATTGTTGAAGTGTTGGCAAACAATCTGGCTTTGTACACACTCAACAACCACCAATTTATGAATCTCAAATTAGCCAACATAAACATCAAGATCATGTGTCACTGATGTTTATATCTTTTCTTGCTTTTAGCTTACCTGAGCCACTCCTTTCAAACAGTCTCTCAACCACATCATTCCAATTAGTATTTGAGGTCTTTCTACTTTCACTTGTGTCACTATGATCTTTATGTTTTGATGCCAGCTTGTCAGCAGATGATTCGTCTTCGCTGTCAGTAGACGCTGACGTGGACGTGGATTCTTCACGCCCATTTTTATCTTCATCTTCATTTTCATTGGCGTCGACAGCATGTGGTATGTTGAGGCTCACGGCTCTTTCTAAAGCGTCCTTATGTTCTTTCTCTATCGACTGCAGCCGATCAAATCTTTGTACCTTTGGTGCTGTTGTCATAGTTTCTGAACTCTTTTCCTTCATTAACTACAAATTTTGTTTCATAAAATGTTTTAATTGCAACTGAAATGTCTTGAACGATCCTCCAAGAACAATGGAAGATCATGTACCAATAATTGAGGGCGTGAATTTTTGACACAACACGAAATTCGCGGGTTTGATTTTAGTACAATTGGGTTCGGGTCAGTTTTGGGTTGAACCCGCAAACACATTTAGCTAAACAGGTCGTGTTTAGGGGTGTAAACAAGCCAAGCCGCATGTGAGCTACTCGAAATCGGCTCGCTAAAAACATAATCGAGCCAAGCTTATGTTGGGGCTCGTTTAATAAACGAGCTCGAACCTGAGCTTCACATATCGACCTTAGACGAGCTCGGGCTCGGCTCGACTCGACTCGTTTACACCCCTAGTCGTGTTCAAGTCAACCTGACGGGTTCATGGGTTGACCCATTTAACCCGTTTATTTGTTATTTAACTTTTAAATGTGTTTTATGGCATTAACTAAATGGTAGGGTATTTAATGCCAAACTTTAAAAGTTTTATGGCATTATAACTTAAACGTAATTGTTTTATATAAATTTATATATTTTTTTTGGTAAATTTGTAATTTTAAAGTATTAATATGTAAAAAAAAACAAAAAAAAAATTCAGGTTAGATGGATATGTTCTTGTCAACCACAAATACTCGTGTCGTGTTCAGGTTCATATCGGGTTGGACCTGCCAACACGACCCGTTTAACACCCTAGCAATAACCAGGTATACTTACATTTAAAGCTTTCTCTGCTTCTCTATGAATCCAAATAATTGCATGATCAGATGTAGCATGTGATGATAGAACAATATGTTCAAATCTACCATCAACAGGAATTGCAGTTCTGACCTCTGGAGGGTATCTCCCACATCTGTTTACAAAACATGAAATTAATTTAAAAAGTTAAAGAAATCTCTCAAATATCTAACTGTTGGTGACTAAAATTACACCTGCAAAATTTTCATTCAACGATATGGTAAATCCGGCCTGGCGCGTATAATCTTCTTGGATCTCTTAGTTTTCTACCTTCTGGTATGAAAGTATCCCTCAAACAAACCAAAAAGATTAAGCAGGGCAAGCAGAAAATTGATTTGAATATGTCTTCCAATGGGGTAGCTGTTCTTGGTAAGAAATCATCCTGTAATTAGTTCAATTCAATAATCAGAATCACATAATTGGCAGCGAGGCGCACCAAGGCGATAGTAGGGGTGTTCAAAGTCAGATATCCGAAAATTCGGATATCCCGAAATTTTCGTATAGTGGATTTCACTATCCGAATCCGAAATTTCGGATATCCGAAAATTCGGATACGGATTCGGATAGTGAAACGGATATCTGAAAATAAAAAATATATATATATAAATAATATTTTTAAATTACAAAAACAATTAAAAACCTTAAAAAACATTAGAAAATATACATATAAATATAATATATCGGGTTTTGATTCAAATTTTCTTATTTTTAAATAATAAAAACAATTAAAAAAATATATAAATATAATATTTCGGATATTCGGATATCCGAACTATCCAAAATATCCGAAAATCACTATCCGAATCCGAATTTTCGGATAATTCAGATTCGGATTTTCGGATAGTTCGGATTCGGATTTTTTTTAACACCCCTAGGCGATAGGGTCTAGAGCCAAAGCACAAGGTATTTATATAACTTTTTTTTATATTTCTCATAAACTTCTAACATCACGTCCCTAAAATTTAGATATAAATAAGCTCTATATATTATTTAATAAATGAATCACCTATACGTACAGCCTAAAAAGCTATATGTATAACATCCTGATGCACAAAATTTTCCCATGTACAAAAGTCGCACCTCATCCTGCGCCAGAAGCCATTTTTAGTTGTGCCTCAAGTGCGCGTCTCACGCCTAGGCGCGCCTCATGCTTATGCCTCAAGCCCTTTTTACCGCGCGAGAGGCACGTTTTTTTTTAAACCAAGGCTTTAGGAGATTGAACACTAATGTTATGTGTCCATCGTCGAGGATTCTGGCCAAGGTCCGGCCAAACTGATCTGAAACTAGGGGTGTTCAACGGTTCGGTTTTCGGTTTTTAATTTTTTAGGCCTGTCCGTTAACCGAACCGAATTAAAAAAAATGTATAAACCGAACTCTAGATATATAGTTATCACTTATTCGGTTAACCGAATAACACGAATTCAAAAAAATGTATATCCGTTAACCAAACGAAAAACCGAATTCATAATTCGAAATGGTTAGGAACTGAACCGAAAACCGCAATTTAATTTTTTTTTCAGTTTTCGGTTTTTTTTTACACCTCTGAAAGAAACATGTCTAAAACTTGTAAAAATAATTTTTGGTTGCATAATTACCTGCAACACCACTGAATAAATGACATCAGCATACTTAACCGCCAAATTGAGAGACATACACCTAGCCGGCGCAAGAGCTAAACACCTGACCAACTCCCTCGGAATCCCACCCAGCCTATCCCTATGATTCCCCACTATCACCGTCAACAACGCCGCCACCCCTGACCCAAGCGAATGCTCCACAAACACCATCTTATACCCCGCCCCATTCTCCAACCACAACTGTTTCAAACCCTCCGACTCCTCATTCAACAACCAAATCGCCGACTTCAGTAATCCATGATGCACATACCCCCCATCAAACATCTGCATACCCAACCGATTGTTCAACAACACCTTGTAATCGCTCTCTTTCTTCAAATTCAACCCTCTAATTGCTAACACAATCTCACGCCGGGTATGATCGAGGTAAATTAGGTACGGGGGGGCTCGCCCTAGGGTTTTCTGGTAAGTGACGCGTTTGATGACGTAATCAGGATTTAAACGGTATCCGCCGAGTGGGGGGAATTTGGGGTGGTGGAGGTCTTCTTCGTAGACGGCGAGGATGATGCGGCAGAGGTGTAGGACGGATTCGAACTCGTCGGCGGTGGCGGGTGGCCAGGTGGCGCTGTCGTCGCCGCCAATGTAAGTGCAGCGTTTCCAGATCCATCGGAGGCAGCCTATGGCGAGGAAGCACTCGGCTCCGCAGATAACAGACATGTGTGATGGAAGTTGTGAAATGATTGTTGAAGGAGAAGGAATGTGAGTCACATGGAGGGGGAAGATGGAGTAGATGACGAAGGAAAGGATCTGTTACAGAGTGTGTGTGAAGTTGCTGTCATGAGGAGATTCTATGAGTTGAACATGTTTTTTATTTTTTTAAAAAGTTCAAATTAAAGAATTATTTTCATGTTATTTTAACGCTGAGAAGTAAAGCTACCGACAAAATTCTCCTTGTCCGGACCTTTTGTTAGAATTCAAATCCATAACTTTTACAGGAGGAAACCCTTTATAAAGAAAACCCGTTAACCATCATACAGATGACAGAATTATTTTCATGTTAACATAAACTTTAGAAGTAAATCAATCACAGAGTTTGATTTTCGTCCACATATTTTTTTTATTAGCCATGATCTTATTTGGTTTTAAACCAGTCATATTTCTAGTGTATTTTTGCATTTATTTTGCTTTCATTTTATTAAAGTAGTGGGTCACTACTATGTTAAAGTAATGTGAGTAGGGGGTCAAGACTCGTAGGGCTATAAGAATGTCTTGTATATGAATTGAATTTCCATGTCTCTATCTTCTCTTTTGTTCTATATCTACTGTGCCAAATTAGTTCATATCAAGGAAGTAGGAAATGAAACCTCATCGAAAGAGAAGGTACGTATTCACACACAAGGGGTTATATATTTTATAAACCTAATGAATCATTTTTTGGTTTTCATTTCAATCATGTTTGAAAGAATGTTTCCTGATACACGATCTTCTTATTTTATAATACCACCAAAAACATACCGAACCGATAACGACCGAATTTTTCGCGGGCGAATCCCACTAGTTATTCCACAATTTAAAACCTTTATAAAATTTAAAAGATTTTTTCTTAATTTAATCAATCCAATTGAGTATTCCTAAACCACCATTTGAACCGGCAATTCATGATACCAACTGGCAACTGGTTCAACCGGCAAATCAAATCAATAGTTGAACCGGATTTTTCTTAAAAATTATTTTATCCTTTCAAAATCCGGACTCCATATTCTATTAACACTGCAAAATGCAAATACTCACTAAAAGATAAACTAATTTCATATTTTATTTTAAATAATGTGTACCTTATAGTAGTCCGAATTTTTAGGACGTCCGGCCAGTAAACAGGTAAAAGTCCGATTCGATTACCGGGAAAAAATTGCTATAGATCATGACCACATTAACAAATGTCTTAACTAACAAATCTTCTAATTAAAAATAAATTAAAACCGATTTAAAAAAGAATTTGATATCCACATACAAAAATTATGCTTTAAGGGCCTTCTTAAGCAATGGTAGGAATGGTTACAGCTAGTACAAAACTGGCCAAGACATTAGTTGGTTGGCTTCATAACATTACCAGGATAGATCAAAATGCCTGGTCCTATAGTGCCAATGGAATCGTGGCCCGTTAATCAACTGACATGATCAACAGCAAAAATAAAACTTATTCCGAGACCAAAATTGTCGATTGGAGGAAAGACAAACGGGTTTTCGTAAGATTCAATTTTTCTTCTGCCTCGGCTGCCTTCTCGCGGACCCCACGAACAACGTCCTCGGGAGCCTTCTCAACAAACTGTAGATGGAAAATAACACTCGTGAGAATGAAATATGCAAACGAGATTGCCCGTGGTATGGGGGATAAAATCATCAAATAAGAACCAAGTTTCAATAATACTTTTTATAATCACTCATACTTTTTTAAATATAAAAACCACTCAAGTTTCATTTAATGTTTCATCGTTGTGAAACCTTTTTTATAAATGATCAAATTTTTAAACATTAAGTGATTTAGATGGAATATATACATGAAACTTCATTACTATTTAGGGATTACTTTAAAAAAAATTTAACGTTTATAAAAAATTTTCACAACAATGGAACAATATTGAAAGTTGTGTGGTTTTGTTGTTAGAAAAAAAATGAGTGACTTTAGTAGAGCACCGAAGAAACTTGTGGGTGGAATATTCCCGTGGTATGGAGTATGAAATTTAAGTGAAATAGTTACATTGGGTGAACTCAAACGAGCTACAAGTCCATTATATTCGGTTTGCATCTTTGAAAGGCGTTTGGATAACCGTTGAACTTCTGCAGAAATATCTACCATATCTGCAAGAGGAAGATATGCCTCTAGACCTTCCCCAGCAACAAGATGAACACATTGATTTGCATCCCCTGAACCAACATAAAGATGAAATTAAATTCTATAAATACCAATGTATTTGAAAAACAAACGTGAGCACACACGCTCTTATATAGATCTAATGTGAGGGAGAATCTGATGAATTGTAAATGAGAGTAGACCTGGGGGCAAATCTGTAAAATGGATGCTTTGTATATCGAGTCTGGACAGAAGAGCCAATACATCCTTTTCTCTCTGTCGCGCAAAAAGAAAGAAGACTTAAGAGCGATAAATTTGCATATGGGCATTTGGGTCAACTCTAATTATACAACTGGTCAATTTGGGTTTGCTAAAAATTATACTATAAACAGTCACTCTTATAAAACTTGTCTAACTTAAAATAAGTCCAAATGGGTCAGCACCACTCACGACCATTGTTTGTCGCCACTACCTACTCGTCGTCGTTGATGACAACGCCGCCGCCGCCGCCACCGCCCCCACCACGGGTCCATTTCTTTTTCTTAGACGACTCATTTCAACCTGATTCGTTTTTGGTGAGAACCTGTTTTGGCCCAATTAAAATTGATACTTTTTTTTAAAATGGCCCGTTTTCAACCCATTTTGCTCAAAACACTTTTTGACCCGAACCCAACAGAACCTGTTTTGACCCGTTAGCTGACCTGACCAGTCCGGTTTATCCTTTAGAGGTTGGTTAGTGCTCATTAAAGCAGTTGTAAACAGTCTCCCAACCCATTTTATGCCTCTTCCTAGCTCCAAAAATGACGATTTAAAAACACAGTTAAAAGCACTATTTTATGAGTTGGGGAGAGTTAAAAGCACAGTGGGCTATCTTTAAATGGGTTGGGTCGGGTCGGGTCATGATATTTTTGTTCAGAGAGATCATGTTCAACTTTTGCAAGTACAATGATTACAGGTACTTACAGAAATATACTGGATGACTTCTGAATTCGCAACAATAGATGCAGATATTCGCTTTGCAGGCTCGACAGAATATTCAGCCCTCGCATTTCTTATGGCTCGTGTCTAAATCAAGAAGCAAACTGAATGATAAATATTATTATAAGTTTAAATAATACCAAAAGTATGAGCTTACCAAAGCTTGCAAGTTCTCAAATCTTTTTATGGCGGTGTGATTCCTTGGAAGTGAAGTAAGAGGCCATTGAGACACTATTAGCGCTGCTTTTCTATTAGGAAGTGCCTGAAAAGAGAAAAATTACAAAAATAAAATAAACAAATAAAACCAGTGTAACTTCTAGTTCATTGTTGAAGTTAATAACCTGCCATAATTCTTCGGTCACAAAAGGCATAAATGGATGGAGCATTTTTAATATATTTTCATAAACATATAAAAGAACTGCCTGGGATATAGAGGCAATTTCTTTATCTTCTGATTGGTAAAGATGTGCTTTACTTGCTTCAATGTACCTACAACATAACCGTATAAATAATATCCAAAATTTGTGATTAATGGCAGTAACGTGTGAATCTGGAACTTATATTTTAAGAATATAAATTAAGAAATGCAAGACATTACCAATCAGCAAAATCACCCCAAAAGAAATCATATATTTCCCGTGCAATATCGTTAAAGAAAAACTTGTCATAACCACTTGTGACTGCATCAACAAGCATGTGCAGTTTTGAAACCTGCATATAGGATATTGATAATAACAATAATAATAAAAATATAAGAATAAATTAATAGGTTTCTGTTGCATATAGTTATCAGAAAATCTGACTTACCACCCAATACTCTGGTAAAGGCAGCCCAGTCAGATGCTGTTCCTTCTCGAACTTAGGAAAAAAATAACCGTATCAATATACAGAAAAAAAAGGGGAAAATTCACCCAATAGTAACCAAGTTTCTCATTTGTTACACTAAAGTCACTCAAAAAAATTCTCTCTAATGTCACTCAACTTTCATAAGGTGTTCCAATCTAGTGAAATTTTTTTATAAATATTAAAAATATTTAAAACTAAATGACCTAAATGGAACATATATGAATCTTTGTTACTATTTAGTGAGTTTTTTTTTTCCAAAATGACTTAAATTGAACAATTATGAAACTTGGTTATAATTTAGTGAATTGTTTTCTTCGCTATTACCTCCTAATTCAAGTTAAATTTGAAAAAAAAAATCACTAAATAGTAACAAAAATTCATATGTGTTCCATTTAGGTCAACTTAAAATTAACTTAATTTTTTTATAAAAACATTTCACAAGATTGGAAGACCTAATGTAAAGTTGCGTGACTTTAAATAGACAAAAGAACTAAGTGACTTTAGTGGAACACATGGGAATCTTGGTTACTATTGGGTGAATTTTTCCCTAAAAAATTATTGCAAAAAGGACGTTAGAGTAAACCTTATGGGCTAGTAAACTTCCCCAAGCTGATGTGTCACTTCGACTAGGTAAATTTTGCAGAACAAACTTCCCTGCATTCCATAATTTGTTGGTAAAGGCTTTATTAGATGTCAGTCTCTCAGTTGATAAATTTAGATCCTGAAACCATGTAATAAGAAATGCTTGTTATTGAGCTAGTGAAATATTAAAACGCACTAGAAATTAAAACAAAAATAAATATTATAAAAAGCACATGTGACAAACCTGACCCACAGTTCCTAAAGCAAGTGTAAAACGCAAAGCATCAGTGCCAAACTCTTTGATGGTATCTAAAGGATCTATGACATTTCCTAATGATTTGGACATTTTTCGTCCCTGAAACAGTTATATTTAATATACAGTTAGAAATGCATTTATACAAATAAACATGTACCATTTTAACCAAATCATGACAATTTTATCATTGTATCAATTATCATACTCACTTGAGAATCCCGAATAAGTCCATGAAGATAGACATGTGTAAACGGGACGGTCCCCGTAAACTCAATGCCCATCATCACCATACGTGCCACCCAGAAGAATAATATGTCATGCCTGTTTGGATATGAGTGCAAATAAATATTTCAAAATATTTTTTTTATTTATACACATCAATAGATGAATTGACAAGACTGATCTTGGTATCCCTTTTAATCCTATAATTAGAGTAGGCTTTTTAACTTTTAGAACATTGAAACTATTACTTTTTCTGTATCCAAACACTTTTCCTTCAATTTTAAAATAAAACCAAGTCAGAAGAAATATTATATATATATATATATAGGGGGAGGTTCAAATAAGAAGTGATTTTTCGCTAAGAAACCTAAAAAATGACAAAAACCTTAAGAAACGATATCAAACGAACTCCGATTGAGCTCATTTCAGCGGCGTCGGAACCGGCTCGTCGAACTCTACCATCTTAGATTTTAGGGTTTAGCTTTTAAGGTTTAGATTTTAGGGTTGAATTTTAGGGTTTTAGCCTTAGGGTTTAGATTTTAGGGTTTAGGTTTTTTTTTGGGGGGTGGGGGTGGGGGTTTAGGTTTTTGGGGGGTTGGGTGGGGGGGGGTTTACGTTTTTGGGGGTGGGGGTGGTGGTTTTAGGCTTTTCGGGGTGGGGTTGGAGGAGGGTTTAGGTTTTTGGGGGTGCGGGTGGAGGGGGGTTTAGGTTTTTAGGGGCGGGCTAGGGTTTGATGAGACGGTTTCAACGCCGCTGGAATGAGCTCAATCGGAGTTCGTTTGACCCATTTCTTAGCGTTTCTTAGCGAAAAACCACTTCTTAGTGGAATCTTCCCCTATATATATATATAATATACATATATATATATATATATACATATACATATACATATACATAAAAATATATATATACATATATATAGATATATATCATTAAGGTTACAGACTTTGGGAACAAGAAACGTTAATTTAGGCAACCTACATATTCTAGGTTAAGGGGCTAGGGCCGGCTGCCCTACCCTGGGCGAACAAAGCAAGTCATCAATGGGAGGAGCAAACAACTATGTAACCTTCATTGATGACTCGACTCGAAATGTATGGGTTTATTTCCTTAAAAGTAAATATGGTGTTTTTGTTACTTTTAAGAAATGGAAACAATTGTTGAAATTGAAACTAATTTGAAGGTTAAGTGCTTGAGGTCTGATAATGGAGGAGAGTACAACAGCACTGAGTTCATTAATTATTGTGTTGAGCATGGAATCAAGGTGTTGAAGACGGTTCCTGAGACACCTCGACAGAATGGTATTGCTGAGAGAATGAACATAACACTGAATTAAAGAGCTAGAAGCATGAGGCTTCATGTAAGGCTTCCAAAGATGTTTTGGGCAGATGCAGTTAATACAGCAGCTTACCTAATTAATCGAGGACCTTCAGTCCCTATTGGTTTCAAGATTCCAGAAGAAGAATGGCAAAGTCGGGAGGTCAGCCTTACACACTTTAATTTTTTTTTGTTGTAACGTGTATGTCAAGGTGAAAGATGTTGATAGAGACAAGCTACATCCAAAGTCAAAGAAGTACACAATCATTGGCTATGGTTTTGAAGACATGGGATGCAGGCTATGAGATTTTCAAAACAGAAAAGTGATCAGAAGCAGGGATGTCATCTTTAATGAAAAAGAGATGTACAGAGACCGACTTGTAACAGATTCAGAAGTTCAGAAAGAAAAAGAATAAGTTGTGTTTAAAGAAGAGGTTGAAGAAAAAGAGATATCAGGTGACACCCCTAATAATGGGAGCTCGGTGTTTGAGGTTGAAGACGAGTCAACCAACAGTGAAAGTTCAGAGGAAGAAGCTATGTTGTCAAAGGCGCAAGGCGCACTCAAGGCGGAAAGGGTGAGCCCGAGGCCTAGGCGCAAGGCGCTTAAGAAGCAAGGACTTTTTTATGTTAAGCGCACATAAAGCGAGGGTTTTTTAAGCTAGGTCGTGTTACCGGTCCACTAGTAAGATTGGTTTTAAGACCGGATGACGTAGTAAATAATTTAAAATTGAAAATAAATAAAATTAACTTATATAAATAAATTTCTTACTCTTTTAAAGTCCAACAAATTTTATAAAAATTTTATCGAATTTTCTTTTTTTTTTTAATTAATGATCATCTTTATTAATTAATAGTCGTCACTTTGAAAATAGTACAAGTCATTATGACTAGTTTTTGACATGTCAGAAAAAACTTATGAACCCTAGATTACTCTCTATTCAAAGACTTTGAAAACTTATTAATTAATAGTTTTCACTTTGAAAACTCCTCATTTTCCTTTCATCTTTCTTATCTCGCTTCTTCACAAAACAACCAAACAAGATTGCCATTCTTTTTTCTCATCTTTCTTATTTGGATTCTTCACAAAGCAACTAACAAAGAGCATATTTAGTTGAAGAATTTTCTTGAAGAACTTGACAAGAAGCAAGCAGATTAATGTGACAATCAATGTGTCATTCATCTCGCCAAGAATCCAATATTTCATGGGAGACAAAGCACATCCAGTTGAGATAACACTAGACGGTACTCTACAATTGGATAAGATCCCTGCCAAGAATCCATCAAATATGTTCACAAAAGTCGTGATGCTGCTGTGTAGGCTGTAGCTTCAACTGGCCTTCAAGATTAATTGTTGAGAAGGAGCCGCAACTAGTTGAAGAGGAAGATTACAGAATTACAAGACGGAGCGCGGTTGAAGTGATCAAGCCTCCAAGTGGGAGATTGTTAGGTGGTGGAGGCTTACGCACCAAGGGGTAGCCGAACCTAGGTGTTAGTCGTAATTTGGCTGTTGCCAAATATAATCTCCAGCTAGCTTTTTTTCTTAATCCACAAGTTTCGGTTATTTAGGAAAGTGGTGCAAGGGTTTTAACCCATATATCTTCCCCTATAAATATATGCATTGTAATTGTAATTTCCTCAACACCTCAATAATATAATTCACTAGTTGCAGCCCGTGAACGTAGGTCACACCAACCTACCCACGTAAATTCTTGTGTTCTCTTCTTATTTCTCTCTGTTTATCGCAAGATTGTGTGTGTGTGTGTCTGGTTTTACGCGAGTTCTACCGCTGATCGACATCAGCTCAGATCAGCTGCCGTTGATCTGTCTTCAGTTGCTAACTACCGCTAGCAGCCATTAGCTGCTGTTTTACACCGTCCAGCCGCTGCCGCCGCTGTTTCAGGTCAGCTCAAGACGTGCACAGTACTTTGCAAGTCAGTCCAGAAGCTTTCAAGTCATCAGAAGTTGCTGTTGACCTTGTCGGTCAACTCTGGTCAACGCTGACCATTCAACAGAAATCAAACAGCAGTCCTTGCTGTTTAGTTTTCGATGATATTCTACTCTTACGATCTAATAACCACTCAACAACATTTACATATTAACAAACATGGTTAGCTATCAGTCAATTTTTTCTAAAAGTACTATTAGTATAAGATTGGTAACAAATCAGAGAAATGCTGCAAACTAAATCAGTACGTTAGTATAAGACACTGAAGTTCAAGTATCTAGGATCTGTCATCCAGAGTAACGGGGACATCGACAATGATGTAGTCCATCGGGTGCAGGCTGGTTGGTGTAAATGGAGAGCGGCCTCAGGTGTTTTGTGCGACAAGAGGTTCCCAATAGGGTTAAAGGGTAAATTTTATAGGGTAGCAGTTCGCCCAGCGATGCTATATGGAACCGATTGTTGGGCCATCAAGAAGACACAAGCTCGAAAAATGGATGTAGCTGAGATGAGGATGTTGAGGTGGATGTGTGGACACACAAGAAAGGACCGAATAAGAAATGAAGTTGTTCGGAAGAGATTGGGAGTCACATTTATCTCAGATAAGATAAGAGAAGGAAGATTGAGATGGTTTGGACATGTCAAGAGGAGACAGAGCACAGATCCAGTGAGAACGGTGGAAACTCTCGTTGTACAGGGGAAAAGGAGCAGGGGGAGACCGAATTAACGTGGGATGAGAGGATTAGGCTTGATTTGCTAGATTTACACCTCTCAGAGGACATGATCAATGATAGGATTTCATGGAGACGTCGTATTAGGGTTTTAGGATGAGTGACCCGTTGTGTGGGAGAGTACAGTTGTTTAGCAAAGATTTTGCGTATGTCTTGTTTCTTGTAGGTGTGTTGTATTTCTTGTGACTAATATACTCTAGTCATACACTGTTAATTGTTAGATTACTGTTAGATTTATTTTACTTTATTACTCATTAATTTTATTTATATTTTTATCTTTTTCTTTCCCATGGAGCCGGGGGTCTAAACGGGAGCAGCCTCTCTATCCCTTGGGATAGGGGTAAGGTTTGCCCTCATCACACCCTCCCCAGACCCTACTAATAGCGTTAGCTATGTGTGGGATTATACTGGGTACGTTTGGTTTGGTTTGGTTTGGTATTGATAGGAACAAAGTTAACTTAGAATAGAAATACAAAATGAAAACGCAGAAATACTTACCCTGTTTCAAGTACTGATGTTGGGTAAAACCGCCTAAAATCCTCAGCAGACACATCAGGCCACCCCAAAGTACTGAACGGCCATAAAGAACTACAAACATGCAAATAAGCAATGCTTATAAACATTTCAAAATGACCAGAGTAAGTATTGCATAAAACTGCATATACATTCATAAAATTTAAATAGTAAATAAACCTTGAAAACCAAGTGTCAAGAACATCTGGATCTTGATATATCTCCACATTTTTCCCATACTTTTCTTGAGCTTTTATAAGAGCTTCATCATTACTCCTAGCAACTATATAATCTTCTTCACAGTCTTTACCTACGATATACCAAACAGGAATCCTGTGTCCCCACCATAGTTGTCTGCTTATACACCAATCCTTAATATTCGACAGCCAGTGATTATATATCTGAATTACCCAAAATAAAGCTCCAATTAAGCTATTAAGAAACAACAAATATAACTTTTAAAATAATAAAATAAAATAAAATAATGGTTAGATATTATGCATACCTTTTCAAATCTTTCAGGCATAATTGTCAATTCACCTTTTCTCACTGCCTCAAGGGCCTTCTCAGCCAAAGGCTCCATTGTCACAAACCATTGTTTACTCACTAGAGGCTCTATGATCTGATTGCAGGAAAGATTAGCAGAAAAAACCCTAGTTTATTTTATAATTGTTACCTTTTTATATTCGGATAAACAGATTTTCTTCTGATTATCTTAAATAATCTGTTTCATCAGGCTCCAACAAAACTGGTTATCTATGAGTAAAAAAAAATTATTTACCCTTTATTTTAATCTAGTTTGAGACTTTATTTCTATTTAAGAAAAAGTCATTTTTTTCCATAAAAAATGTAACTTACTTCTCCACCTCGTTGAGATCGAGGAACTCGTGAAGTGTGAGCTTCTTTCTTGACAGCTAAGCCTGTTTCTTCAAGTTCTGACCATAACTTCTTTCTTGCCTCAAACCGATCAAGACCACTGATTTAACCCACCAGCAAAAGAAATGAAAATTTATAGTTCTTCAATTAAGAATCTTAAAAGTGCATTTTATAGCCCACCTATATAATCCAGCAACCTCGTTAAGCGTCCCATCCTTGTTCATAACATTCAGTATAGGAAGACCAAGTTTTCTAGCAAGAAGGTAATCATTATGATCATGCCCCGGGCTTATCTTTAAAACTCCAGTTCCAAAGTCCTTATCTACATACTAGCATACAAGACAAAAACCGTTTTATCAGTAACACTTTACAGAAAATAAGATGTCAGAATGTGAACATAAGTACCTTGTCAGCAATAATTGGAACATGACGACCAAATGTCATTGGAACAATGGCCGACTTTCCAATATATTTAGCATATCTTTCATCCTGTAAAGGTAATAATAAAAACCAATGCAATACGTTAACATTTATGAAATAAGCAATTATACCTCAGGATTCACTGCAACAGCTGTATCACCGAATAAGGTTTCAGGCCTTGTGGTAGCTATTGTTAGAAAGTCACTCCTACAATGTAAAAAAGAGAAATACGAAATAAAAATTCTTTTTAATGCGGTAATTCATGGAACAAAAGGTCACACCTTTTCAAACAAGTAAATACGCGTGGAATGTGAAAATAAAACAATATGGGCTAATTACCTAGAACCTCCAGCAACACGATATTTGATATGATATAGAGTACCAGGTTCTTCAGAGTATTCAACTTCCTAAATGGTCATGAACGTGTTAATTTAGGAGATTGAAAATAGAAAAAAAAATGAAAACTGATTATTTAGTGGTATAAATATTGAAAATAGAAAAAGAAATGAGAACTGATTATTTAGTGGTATAAATATACCAAGTCAGAAACCGCAGTCTGTAAATTTGGGGACCAGTTGACCATGTAGGAGCCTACAAAAAATTAGATATGGTGTGACATAATTCTTTTATTTTTTAAAATGGGTAAACGGCTTTGGTATAATTTTCTTAAAAAACTGATAATTGGACAAAGAAATGAAGTGGAAATTATCCATACCTTGATAGATAAGCCCTTTCTCATGAAGTTTAATAAAGGCCTCAATAACAGCTTCTGCAACAATTAAAAATGTAAGTCATGAAATGTTAGATGATTAAAGTTATGTTGCTCTGCAAACATGTAGAGTTCAATTAGTGGTTGAGTTAAACAGTGGGACTTCTAACAACAGATTCTACATAATTGCAACACATAAAAAACAAAACAGCATTTAGACTTTTATTAAGTCATATATTTGAATATACTTATCAAATTATTAGACGTAACTATTTGATTAAAAAAACTATCTTACGACTTAGCTGCTCATCAAGTGTTGAAATGTTCTCTGGTCCAATCACAAGAAGCACCAAGCCGCCTTATCTGATTTGTAATGGTTCCCCCATACCTTCAGATATATCAAAACTAGATCATTAGAAATAGTAATAACTTAACAACTATATCATTGGACTGTGATTGTATGTTAAGCACAGAGTCCTAAAAAATAAAATTAACTTCAACTGAAGACTAACCTTGTTTCCAATTCCAAAAATACCCATGATTATGTGTTGGTTATAAATTGTTTTTTTTTTGAACAGCCGTTACCAAACCAAACCAAACCAAACGTACCCAGTATAATCCCACACATAGCTAACGCTATTAGTAGGGTCTGGGGAGGGTGTGATGAGGGCAAACCTTACCCCTATCCCAAGGGATAGAGAGGCTGCTCCCGTTTAAACCCCCGGCTCCATGGGAAAGAAAAAGATAAAAATATAAATAAAATTAATGAGTAATAAAGTAAAATAAATCTAACAGTAATCTAACAATTAGCAGTGTATGACTAGAGTATATTAGTCACAAGAAACATAACACACCTACAAGAAACAAGACATACGCAAAATCTTTGCTAAACAACTGTACTCTCCCACACAACGGGTCACTCATCCTAAAACCCTAATACGACGTCTCCATGAAATCCTATCATTGATCATGTCCTCTGAGAGGTGTAAATCTAGCAAATCAAGCCTAATCCTCTCATCCCACGTTAATTTCGGTCTCCCCCTGCTCCTTTTCCCCTGTACAACGAGAGTTTCCACCGTTCTCACTGGATCTGTGCTCTGTCTCCTCTTGACATGTCCAAACCATCTCAATCTTCCTTCTCTTATCTTATCTGAGATACATGTGACTCCCAATCTCTTCCGAACAACTTCATTTCTTATTCGGTCCTTTCTTGTGTGTCCACACATCCACCTCAACATCCTCATCTCAGCTACATCCATTTTTCGAGCTTGTGTCTTCTTGATGGCCCAACAATCGGTTCCATATAGCATCGCTGGGCGAACTGCTACCCTATAAAATTTACCCTTTAACCCTATTGGGAACCTCTTGTCGCACAACACACCTGAGGCCGCTCTCCATTTGCACCAACCAGCCTGCACCCGATGGACTACATCATTGTCGATGTCCCCGTTACTCTGGATGACAGATCCTAGATACTTGAACTTCAGTGTCTTAGGGACAACCCCACCTTCAATAGAAATCTGGGTCTCCTCGTCGACGTTTGCACTACTAAAGTTGCAGTGAAGGTACTCGGTTTTAGATCGGCTTATCTTCAAACCTTTGTGCTCTAAGACTGTTCTCCATTCCTCTAGTCTGTTGTTCAATGTCTCTTTACTTTCTGCAATCAACACGATATCATCAGCAAAAAGCATGCACCATGGAATTGCATCTTGAATCGACTTTGACAACTCATCCAAAACTACTGTAAAGAGAAAGGGGCTTAGTGCCGACCCCTGGTGAACTCCCACTTCCACCGGAAAAAAGTCTGTATCCCCCACGGGTGCTCGGACGCATGTCTTAGCCTCATGATACATATCCCTAATTGCCTCAATATATTTACTAGGGATCCCTCTTCCCTCCAGACTTTCCCAGATCAATCTTCTAGGCACACTATCGTACGCCTTTTCAAGATCGATGAACACCATATGTAAATCATGTTTCTTCTCTCTGTACTTTTCCATTAATCTTCTTAAAATGTGTATCGCCTCCGTAGTGGACCAGCCTGGCATGAACCCAAATTGGTTTGCTGTAACCTGGGTTTGTCGTCTAATCCTTGTATCTATAACTCTTTCCCATAATTTCATTGTATGACATAGAGCTTAATCCCCCTGTAGTTAGCACAACATTGAGCATCTCCTTTGTTTTTATATAGGGGTACTAAGACACTACGCCTCCACTGATCTGGCATCTTCCCGGTTTTGAAGATATTGTTGAACAGTCTTGTCAACCACTGAACGCCTTCCTCTCCCATACACTTCCACGCTTCAATGGGTATGTTGTCTGGACCGACTGCCTTAGCTCTTCCCATCTTCTTAAGAGCACTCCTCACTTCTTCCTGTGTGATATTTCGACAATAACAATTATTTCGTTGACTGGATTGAGTAGTGGGATTCTCCGTTATGGCTAGACTTGGTCTACAACTGTTGAAAAGGGTGTAGAAATAGTTTTGCCATCTCAGCTTGATGTCTCGTCCCTTTACCAAAACTCTTCCATCATCTTCCTTGATAAACTTCACGACTCCAAGATCTTGTCTCCTACGCTCCCTATTTTTGGCAATCTTAAACATATGATGCTCCCCTTCCTTGGTGTCTAGTTTTCTATACATCGTTTCATAGGCAAAATTCTTTGCCTCACTCACTGTCTTTTTAGCTTCCCTCTTTGCCTGTCTATAGTTCTCCCGTAGTGTCATTATCTCCTCTCCATTACTGCACTGCAACATCTCTTTAAAGCGTTGTTGCTTGTCCTTTATCTTGCTCCGCACCTCCTCATTCCACCACCAAGACTCCTGATATCCTCTTGTTGCTCCCAATGTGACTCCGAGGGTTCCTTTGCTGCCTGCGTAACAGTGGTTGCCATAGCAACCCACATCTGGTTTGTGTCGCCATCCTTAGTATTTGTGTTCATCGCCATGACTTTATCTTTAAACAAATTGATGTTTTCGTCCTTCAAATTCCCCCATCTGATCCTTGGTTTATTTTTTCTTCTCCTTTCCGCCACCCTTTTTCTCAAGGTAAAATCGGCCACCAACAGACGATGTTGGGTCGCTACTGACTCTCCTGGAATTACCTTGCAATCCTTCCACCAATTGCGATCCCCTTGTCTCATCAGGAAATAGTCGATCTGCATGTTGCGCCCCCCGCTACTAAAAGTAATCAAATGTGATTCCCTCTTTATAAAGAACGTGTTTATAATACCAAGATCATGCGCAAGCGCAAAGTCAAGAAGCTCCCTACCATTATCGTTTCTAACACCATAACCAAAACCTCCATGAACCATCGGAAAACCATCACTCTCCTTACCAATGTGATTCCCTCTTTTTTGAATAGCCGTTATAACTTATAAATTGTTGGTAGACAAAAGTCCATTGAAATTCTGGAAGTCTTTCATTTACCTTTTTTAAATATTTAATTGCTTCAGATTAGCGTGTTAAATTAGGACTGTTGCTAATGAATCTGTTTGTCCAAAAAATGAAATAAAATCGATCTTTAGAGCATATACTTTCACATTCCCCTAAATGTCCCTTCTCCTTCTCTATAGTTCATCATTTAACATGAAATTTCCCTATCTTTTCAATATAGTTGAAATCAGCTTATTGAACTTCTATATCCATATTTCATGACTTTTATTAATTATTCTAACTAAGAGAAAAAAAAAAACATATAACTTGAACTGGTTTGGTAATAAAAATGATGAATGCATTCTAGGGTTTGTCAATCCACAGAGCCAAAACAGGACACCTACTTTGAATACTATAACACGAAGGAACCAAAATAGAATAGACATACTTCTCCTTCCACTGCCAAACTCGCTTTGTAAACTCCTCTCTACCCAAGTCAACCCTCTTTACTCCTTCAGAAGCCAACATTCTTTCCACGACCAACTGCACGTAATGTTTATTAGCATAAAAACATGAACCACAAAACAATACCTTTACATATCCAATACAATCTGTGTTGTCAAATGCGATAGGCGCACTCAAGGCGCATAGGCACTGCCTCGGGCCTAGGCGCTAAGGCGCAAAAAAAGCGAGGGCCTGAGATAAAAAAGGCGCATATAGAGGGAAAAAAACAAAAAAGTATATCATACATTGAAAACTAATACCACACCACTTATATTAAAAAAAAACTATTATAATTAGTACCAAAAGATAAAAGTAATAGATAATCAAAAGTAATACCAAAATTTGAATACCATTTCTTGCTTCTTTAAACTTCAATTTGTTATTCTGTAACCTTCATTGGTGTGTATATAAATACAAAAGATCGTTGATTTGGAATTAATTTGGTAGTCCCTATTTTTTCTAGGGCCAGCCGCCAGTGAAAGACTAAAAAATAGTCAAAAAAATTCGAAATTAATTACTGGATTGAGCCTGAATGAATAAAACCCACGCCTTGGTTGATTTGGCGCCTGACAAAAAGCCCTCGCCTGAGCTAGCCTTTGCAAAAAAAAGCCCAGATCTGCGCCTTGGTCACCTCCCGGCGCTATAGCTGCGCTAGGCTTTAAATTTGCGCCTTGGCGCTAGCCTGGAGAGCTTTTGACAACACAGAATACAATAGGTTTTAAACCCAAACCTGAGTCGCGATGCCAGCATGATCAGTTCCAGGAAGCCAGAGTGTAGGCCTACCCTTCATCCTGTTGTATCTGATCATAATATCCTGGAGGACAATTGCACATGTGCCAGCTGGTCATATTTACATTGAATTAATGTTTTAGCAATATAATTAAGAAACTGCACAAAACTGTTCTTAGTAACCAATAATCCAACCTCAAGAGTCACAAACATAGCATGCCCCATGTGCAAAGAACCAGTCACGTTCGGAGGCGGCATTGTAACAACAAAAGGTTCACTTCCCCTATCCAAATTTGGCTTGAAATACCCTTGAGAATCCCACCTAGATTCAATTATCAATTAACATTGCATTTTGATAACATATACCTAGCTACCAATGCAAGTAGGCATGTAAACGAAACCGAACAAATGGATAAACACGAACACTTACAGGAACGGATTTTCTTGTTCGTGTTCGTTCGTTAAGAAAATGAACGAGCTCGTGTCGTTTGTGTTTGTTCGTGAATATTATAAACGAACGATTCGCAAACATAAACGAACTAACATAAACATACACCAATTAAAGTAAATGTGCATATCCAAATTAAAGTCTGAAATACCATCATCTTTACGTCCAACATTTTAAAACTAAACAGATTTAGACGAACGTACGTATACGTACATAAACGAACCAGACACGTGTTCATGTAACTCACAAAAATTTGTGTTCATGTTAGTTCGTTCATTAAATGATAGAACATAAACGAACTTAAACACATTTCAGTTTGTTACAGGCCTAAATGCAAGCAAAAGTGGAATTAGCATCTTATCGAAAGAAATACCAATTGTATAGCCGTTCCTCGGAAGTGAAGTCAAACGATTTTGCAATCTCGGGAGAAGTAAACACTCCATTTTCAGATGCAGCAACTGAATTTCACAATCAAAAAGAACAATTACATACAAATTAGGGCATTCTGACGGAAAATATACCTTATGAAAACTTAAAATTACTGAAATTGATTGACAAAATCAAAATTACCTGCTACAAACCTTGGTTTAAGAATTCGGAGGTGAAATCGAGATAGAGCGACGCTACGACGGCGAGCGGAGAAGAGAACGGGATTGAGTTTGTATAAAGAGGAAGGAGATAAGAGGTAGGTATTGGAGAACGCCATTGAAGCGTTGCAGGAAGCAAAACCCCTTGCAGACCAATTTGGGGTTTTCGTGGCCGATAAACGAAAAGAAAGCCGCGGGGAAGATAAAGCTGGGTAGTAGATATTTCACTTGTTGCCCCTTAACAAATATGGTAACTCCAGGTTGCCCCCTCAAGTTTATTTTGAAACATAGAAACTCAAAACACGTAGGAATGTTAAAAAAATTTGTCTTAGAAACTCGATTGAGAAAAAATTAAATAACGTTTGCTCACAAACGAGTCGAGCTGAGTTGGATCAGTTTGTAAACGAGCTGAGATCGAGCCAAGGTAAGCTTGTTCATTGACTTGCTCGTTTGGTTCATTTAAGACAATTTTTTTAATGTTTATAGGTTATAATCCAAATAACAGTCCAACCTTAATCTTTCAAAACTCAAGTTTTACATCAATCTATGCTTGTTGGCTTGCCAGTGTGGCTCATATTGTATTTTTTTTATAAATTTTGCATTTGTGTAAAAAAAATTTGTTTTTTCTTAAAATTTATAAAGAATAAACGAGTTGGCTTGAGCTTTTTACGAGCCGAGCCAAACTCAATTTTTTGCTCATTAAGATTAATTAAACGAGTCGCGCCGAGCTGTAACGGACCGTCATAGACAATTGGGAAAAATTCGTCTGTAACGGACCGTTATAGACGGTAACGGTCCTTTACCAGCCATAACGGATCGTCACAAGACGGTAACGGTCCGTTACGGGTTGAGCAAGGATTTGACCGGAGAATGACGTGTGTCCTGTGACTCATTATTCTGATTTGACGCGTGTAAACTCTATGACGGACCGTCATGATAGGTAACTGTAACGAACCAATTTCAGGTTTATAAAATAATATGGAAATCAAATTATATGGGGGTGTGATTAAATAAAGGAAAGTTGGAGGTTTTAGTTGCAAATAATTGGTTTTAACCAAACTTGTGGTATACCAAACCAAACCAAACGTACCCAGTATAATCACACACATAGCTAACGCTATTAGTAGGGTCTGGGGAGGGTGTGATGAGGGCAAACCTTACCCCTATCCCAAGGGATAGAGAGGCTGCTCCCGTTTAGACCCCCGGCTCCATGGGAAAGAAAAAGATAAAAATATAAATAAAATTAATGAGTAATAAAGTAAAATAAATCTAACAGTAATCTAACAATTAGCAGTGTATGACTAGAGTATATTAGTCACAAGAAACACAACACACCTACAAGAAACAAGACATACGCAAAATCTTTGCTAAACAACTGTACTCTCCCACACAACGGGTCACTCATCCTAAAACCCTAATACGACTTCTCCATGAAATCCTATCATTGATCATGTCCTCTGAGAGGTGTAAATCTAGCAAATCAAGCCTAATCCTCTCATCCCACGTTAATTTCGGTCTCCCCCTGCTCCTTTTCCCCTGTACAACGAGAGTTTCCACCGTTCTCACTGGATCTGTGCTCTGTCTCCTCTTGACATGTCCAAACCATCTCAATCTTCCTTCTCTTATCTTATCTGAGATACATGTGACTCCCAATCTCTTCCGAACAACTTCATTTCTTATTCGGTCCTTTCTTGTGTGTCCACACATCCACCTCAACATCCTCATCTCAGCTACATCCATTTTTCGAGCTTGTGTCTTCTTGATGGCCCAACAATCGGTTCCATATAAGGGGTCAAAATTGAGAGATGGGGAACTGAATGTGTAAATAAGACATTTTGCCTTGTTTGGTGGAGATAAAAAAAACTGTGTCTTGTGAAATTTAGAGATAAGAAGGAGAGAGAGATATGGGTCTTGATCAAGAATGAAATCTGAAGATTTACATGCTTGGGTTGAAGGATTTGGTGAGCACCTCTCCTTCCAATCATCAAATAAGTTCTGTTTCAATTCCTAATTCCACTATTGTTAGTGTTCTTGAGGTTTTTGGAGAAAAACGAAATTGGGGCTGCATTGGGTGGATTTGATGAAAGATAACTTGAAATAACTTGTTATCTAGCTTGTCTAATGTTCATTAGTGGTTATTAACATCCAATTTGTTGATTTCAAAATTAGGGTTCTTGAGGTGAAAATTGGGGGTTTTCAATTTGATGAAGTTAAATGATGAATTGGTGATTGATAAGTGTTTATGGTGTTAATAAACACATTTTTAGTCAAAGCCCTCAATCAATTTGTTGAATCAAGAACCTTGGATAATTGAATGAAATTGGATAAAACCATAATATTGTTTTTATATCTCATGATCTCTAAGCTCAATCAGAAAGCAATAGTTATTTATAAAATGGACAAAAAGAACTTGTAGGTCAATTGACCAGATATCAAAATAATGGCATATTTTCTGTCCTTGTAATCTTTTATAAATCCCTATTTTTTACAAATAAACAAATATATATCTTTATAAGATATACTATATTTCTTCCTACATATATATCCTTAGTGGTCCACAACAGGATTCAGGAGGACCACATTAACTTAAGTTTAAGTTACCAAACTGTAAAAATGCTTTTATTAAAAGTAGTAGATTCATGCTAAAAACCTGAATTCGACAAGAAAAAATGCTTATTGTGTTAGGTTAATATATATTGAGATTGTATGAGATGTTGACTCATACCTGATTACCGTGAGTTTCCCAAGAACTCCTTGCCGGAGTTTGTGTTTTTTTCCACCGGAGTTCGTTTAGGTTAGGGTTATGGTTTGAAATCGAGTACATTTGGGTTAGGGTTTTGGCGAAAAGTAAAGCTCAAGTGCAGTGTAAGAGGACGAAGGTGGAAGTTGTGAGGGTTGGATCACAAGTTTTGGTACTAATTAACAAAATGAATTCTCAATATTTTAGCGCTGTTTTTTTTTAAGATTCCGCCATGTGATTTTTGGGGAATTTTGAAACCTAATTCACTTTCTGGGTTTAAAAGAGGGAGAAAATGTGTGTGATGGAAGACATGTGTATTGATAATGTGTGTGAAGTAGGTCTGTTTTTTGGCACATGTATTGAAAGGTGGCATGCTTTACATATTGTACACCATGCTTAAAATAGGGTAATAATTTATGGATTCTATAATATATTTGAAAAAAACAAAAAAAAAATTAAACATTATGGAATTTTTATAAAATTGACTTTATAATAAACCTACTTAAAACATTACATAAATAAAAAAAAATTGCATATACAAACCACTTAAATTGAAAATAAAACATTACTTAAACCACATAAAAACATAACTTAATAACCAGATAGGGAATCGGGCGATGAGCAGCCACGATCACTTTGACGCCCGTCCAACCTCATGTATTCATAGGAGGAGTAGTCGGATGGATAAACCATTTCTTCATCCGACCTTGTTACGTATTCCGCACCATGGTTGGTTTCGTACCCTCAGCCCAACTTGGGACTTCTTGTGTCGGAAGAAGGTTTGCCACAGGAGAACGGTTTGATAGCGGAGGATGACGGTTTGGCACTGTAGGAGGGTTTGCAGTGAAACTCCTTTGAGCATCACCAATTCGTAGTCTGTCGTTGGGTTGTTGACTAAAGGTATAATCATACAAATTTGTTCAACTCCTCGTCCATCAAATTAGTTTGAGCATCGGCTATATAGTTTTCCCATGGAGAGGGGTCACACTAGTTGTGGGTTATTGGTTATGAGTAATGGGTGACATGGGTTATGGCATTACAAGGCTTTTCACTTCATGGGTTATAATGCCATAACTCATATCACCCATGGCCTATTTGGCCCATAAGCCTGATAGGAGTCATAAATGGTTGTGGGTTATTGGTTGTGAGTCATGAGTGACGTGTGTTATGGCATCACAAGGATTTTTGTGTCTTGGGTTGTAATGCCATAAGGGCCATAACCCATATCACCCATGACCCATGACATATTTGACCCATAAGCCTTATAGGGTCACACTGGTTGTGGGTTATTGGTTTTGAGTCAAGGGGTGACATGAGTTATGAGCCTTACAAGGCTTATGAGCCATCATGATCATCATATAGTTTATAATCATTATCACCATCATCAACATCAGTTGTCATTAGTTATAATGCCATAAGGCCCATATATAACCCATATCACCCATGACCCATGTCCATTTGACCCATAAGCCTTATAGGGGTGACACTGGTTTTGGGTTATTGGTTGTGAGACATGGTTGGCATGGGTTATGAGCCTTACAAGGTTTATGAGCCATCATTATCATCACGTGGTTTGTAATCATTATCACCGTCATCAACATCAGTTGTCATGGGTTATAATTCCATAAGGCACATATATAACCCATATCACCCATGACCCATGGCCCATTTGACCCACAAGCCTTATAGGGGTGACACTGGTTGTGGGTTATTGATTGTGAGACATGGGTGGTATGGGTTATGAGCCTTACAAGGCTTATGAGCCATCATGATCATCATATGGTTTATCATTATCAGCATCATCATCAGCAGCTTCAACATCATTATAATCATCATCTCGGCAACATCATTATATCATCACCATCTAATAGGTTATCATAATAATCACAATACTCATCATCATAATATAGGTTATCATCATATAGGTCATCATCATCATTATATATGGGTTGTCATCATCATCAACAACTATATGTATGATCTCTAAATTGTTTATTTAATTAATTATAAATCATACATTTTAAGTTTTTTAATTTATATTTTTTTTAAACTACAGGCTGGTATGATTTACAAATTTTTTATTTAATTACAAATCGAAAATTTAAAGATTTTAATATATTTTTTTTAAACTATAGGTATGATCACTAAATTATTTTTTTAAACATTTTTACGTGTGTTGTGTGTTAAGTGAGTTTATTTATGGTTTTGTAAACCCCATCACAATTAATTCTGATCATCTCTTATCTGATTCTCCCACCTATAGCTATACGGCGACTTCCGAAACGTCTTCCCGTCTTCCAAGGTAATCCGTTTTTGTTCGATCGGATGTAACGTATATTTGTATTATTGATCATCATAATGCGATGTCGTTGCTCTAGCTAGATTAGGTGCGATGTTCGTTGCTTCTTTTCATCTGATTTATTTAGGTTTTTCTGTTTGATTTCTTTAATTTAGGGGCTTTGGCGGGTTTGTGTCGATGGTATACTTTTGTTATGAGCTTAATGTATATCAACCGAATGGGGGGGGGGGGGTAAGAGGGGAGTCCACAACCAAAAGGTTGTGGGTTCAAACCTCACCCAAGACAAAAAAAATGTGTTGTTGATGAGAGTAATCTACTTGTTGCAAATAACAATACTACTGTGGTCGATCGTATGATAGGCAGCCATGAGTGTAATTAAGCGTATGCAGAATTATATAATTTTGTTGGAAATATTACTACTTTGGTTAATTTCCTTTTTCGATATACTAATCTAGTTGTAATTTTGTTGGCTTATGATTCTGGAAAGTTAAGAAATGAAGAGTGAGCAGGATTACGTCCTAAAGAAGGGGAAAGCACCCATGGTGGAGAAAAGGAAAAGAGGTAGACCCAGAAAGTATCCACCCACTCAGTACGTCCTAGAGAAGGGGAAAGCACCCATGGTGGAGAAGAGGAAAAGAGACCCAGAAAGTATCCACCCACCCAGTACGTCCTAGAGAAGGGGAAAGCACCCATGGTGGAGAAGAGGTAAAGAGGTAGACCCAGAATGTATCCACCCACCCAGTATGTCTTAGAGAAGGGGAAAACAAGAGGGAGACCAAGAAAGAATTTGAAACATGATGGTTCAGCTAATTATAAAGATTTTGTTTTTTATGTTAAAGTAGAGGTTCTTCTCTTTCTTTGTTTCGGATATACTCTACTAGTGTGCTTGTTGCTAAAGGTTTTGAATGCAATATGTACATTTCTTTTAACGTATGCCCGTTCACATGTCTTTCTTTATTTAACGCTGATTTTCCGTTCTATGCTAATCCAGGCTTCTTGATGATTATCACAAATTCAGTTTCATCTTTTCAGGTAATAATGTCATCAAGTTTTCTTATTTGAAATATGTAGCTATATATATATATACATTAATTGCAACCTCTTCAACCCTTCAGGTCTTGCCTTTGTGTTACGAGCACCTTCATCTGAACAACAACTTTTCGGTGGGTCCAATCGTTGTAACCAATGGTTGGTGTAAGTCATGGGAGCTAGAGATCCAAAAGAAAAGTCCCTTCTTCTCCTTTACCAGTGGATGGCAGAAGATGGCAAAAGACCTTGGTGTAGATGTGGGTTGGGCTATGCTGTTCAACTTGGTTGATACTCATGTGTTCCACATTGAGGTTTACAATGCAAGCGGTAAAGCCCAAATTTTTTCTGCAGAAGAAAGTGAGGAAGATGATGCTGATGAAGATGGTGATGATGAAGATGGTGATGATGCTGAGGAAGATGGTGATGGTGATGGTGATGGTGATGGTGGTGATGATGATGATGATGACGACGATGATGATTATGATGTTGATGTTGATAATGATGATGATCATGATGAGGGCAAGGTTTCATTTGTTGACCGCCTTGCGCTAAAACTTGTAAGTATTAGGCTTAGATAGTTTATGCAATTTGTAATGATAAGTTTCCAATACCTATTTATTACTGTTAGTTGTGGTCATTTTTGAAATTGTTATCTATTGATTTTTATGTAGCAATTTCTAGAGGATTTTTGCAGAGAAGGCTGGTTTGGATTCGTTGGAAGAAATGCAGATCAGAATTCCTCCCATTTACACAAGGACGTTGAAGGTGAAGGTGGAGCATGTAGAAGGCCGGAGTAGGTATAGTCTGCAGGGGTGGGCCCGTGTTAGTGTGTTTGGGGCCGGTTTGTATTCGGCACTAGGCACAAATTAAATATTCACATTTGTCAAGGAAAAGAATATGTTGTTTGTTACACGCGAAGGCTCAAACTATGTTTTGCGCACTAAAAATGGTTATTTATAGCCACACGAAAGTTTGTAATTATAAGTGTGACTATTGTCTAACCTTTGGTCACACATAATTTTTTCCTATGACGTTTGATATAATTCCGTCACATAAGCAAAAAACAAAGTTACTTCGGTGTGGCTAATGGTCATTTATAGCCACACGAAATTTTGTAATTTTAAGTGTGTCTACTGTCTTACCTTTGGTCACACATATAGTTTTTTTCCTACGAAGTTTGCTATAATTCCATCATACAAACATAAAACAAAGTAACCATGGTGTGGCTAATGGTTATTTATAGCCACACAAAATTTTATAATTTTAAGTGTGGCGATTGTCTAACCTTTGATCACACATATTTACTGGGGTTCTATGTGGTCATTTTTGTATAATTAGCCATTTTATTTTCATTTTTTGGGTAAAATAATTGAAAACAGCAGTAAACATGCATGAGAAAACCTAAAAACCAAATTACATTAAGAATAATAAACCAAAATGTTTACATAAGTTTTTAACTTAAATACTAAAACTATTTCTTGGCTACTGGTTTCCTTCTTGCTCCTTCGGTATTTTGGCCAATTCTACTGGTAAAAATGCTGCCATATTTATAACTTGATCAAAAGATGCTTTATAGCAATCATCTAGGTACTGCTTGCTCATCCTAAACACATGTTTTGTTAAACATTGAGAAACAATCCCGAGACCACATGTCACCTGAACAGATATAAATAGCAGACTGATGTAGTGCAAAGCACACATCCTTTATTCCTTTGTAATTGTGCATTTTAGATAGTTTTGTGTATGTTTTTACTTGTTTTGAGTCTATGTCAGGTTTACAGGAGCTCGTGTGAAGTATAAAGTCAAATCATGAAGAATCGAGCACGAGAAGAAGTCCGGAGAACAAAAGAAGGAAAGTTGGATTTTTAGTCCCTCACGGTACGCGAAGGGAAAGCATCAGTATCTCGCGGTACGCGAGGAATCCTAGAACTAGGCCCGACTAATTTGTCCTTCGCGGTACGCGAAGGACCACCATTCTTACCTTGTTGTACGCGAGAGATGTAATTTCCGAGAAAAACCCTAATTTGATATTTAATAGAATTTGATAGCCATAATGAGAGAGTTCGAGTTTTAGTCATCCAGAGAAGGGTTTGAGGCATTTTTTGGAGCTTGTGTTTGAGGCGATTTTTGGATCCGGGTTCGGTAGAAATAGCTTATTCGGTGTTTGATTCTCTCTCTTTTGTCTTTGAATTGTTGATTGAAACCATGTCTTGTTCTTTTACTTCTGGTTTGGATGTTTTGAACATGTGTATTGCCTAGATCTTTGATACTGCCTAGGTTTGTGCTGATTGCTTAGTAAAGTTTGGATTCTTATTCGGTTTATGGATTCGTTTGATGGTTTAATGGTTTTGTAAAAGATCTTGGTTTGACTATTGTGATGAATATGCATGTTTAGATCTGATTTGCAATCGTTTATAGTTTTGTATGCTATTTGTGAATGTCTTTATGTTTGAATAGCGTATCTAGATCATATGACTGTGTGTTTATGGTTGTTTGTATGGTTTGCTAGACGTAGTAATCCATAGGAGCTGTGATTGAGAGTTAATTAGATTTAAGTATTTATCTTATCTTAATACCCGAAAAGTGAGAGATAATCAGTTAGTCTTCGTCATTAGGATTTTGAGTGTTAACTGTCTAAGTGGAGGTTCCCTTAGGTTCTTAGTGATTGTTGCTATACCGAGTCATAGTGTGTTAATCTGAGATTACCCCGTGCATCTTTGATATATTGTGGACAGTGAGACTGAAAGGTGATTTTTCTTTTGGGTACATTATCATTGTCGGAGAGACTGAAAGGTAATCCGACTATCTGGTGAGTTTATTGCATCTTGAGAGTTTCCTTGTTGGTGACACCCTAAGAGTGATTAGGGATCCACTAGGTAGTCTAGAGTTGTTATCCTTAGATACCCAGATCCATTATTGTTTCCATAACCGGTAGAAGTCTGTGCTCTGCAAGTAGGATTCCGACAAATGTGGTATTCTTCCCATCCCTGATATTCCCAAGTCCTTTTTTTATAGTTATAGTCGTTCATTAGAGTTTTCTTGATTTATTTAGTTTAATCAGTAGTATAGAAAACCCCCCAAATCAATCATTCATAGTTCGAGTCAGAGTCTAGTTTAGTTATTCAATGTCTCTAG
Source organism: Smallanthus sonchifolius (assembly GCA_023525975.1). Taxonomy (NCBI): domain Eukaryota; kingdom Viridiplantae; phylum Streptophyta; class Magnoliopsida; order Asterales; family Asteraceae; genus Smallanthus; species Smallanthus sonchifolius. The sequence goes on from CM042023.1 coordinate 46,685,109, forward strand.
GATTCGATAATCTGGTTTACCATTAAGCTATGCTACACTCGATAGGTTCACTTGCCCGTCAGTGCGGTCTAGTTCATAGGTATTCCATTTATTACTTAGGAGTCTAGATCATTTTTTATTTATTAGTTTTTATAGATCGTCTGGGCGACATCAAGTTTTTGGCGCCGTTGCCGGGGACACTTGCCAATAGCAACACTAGCTTTGATTAGTTCTTTGTGTGATTTTTGGTTTATTTTCTTTCTTTCTTTTACTTTGAGTCTTAATTGTGTGCTTTTTCGTGTTTGTTTCATGCATGTCTAATTTAGGATTGAGACTTTTGTGTTTGAGTCTTTCTAATTTATTTTTGTGTCTTTCAGTTGATGCAACGTACTCGTTCGCAGGGATCGCCACAGTATTCAGTTTACGAAGAGCCCGAACGAGAGCGTCACGAGCGCACCCGCGACATCCGGGAGCGTTTGAAAACGTTGTGAAAAAACCAGGTACGTTCTACTAGCCCAATTCCTTTTCCTAAAATGGGCGCCAGTGAGATGTACCGTACACCAGAGAGCCAGTGATGGGGTCATCGGGGTGAGAGCTTCGATCACCCGCCCCACTATCCTGGATACCAATAGTTGGCAGATCCCATCACATGTCATGAGTACGATCACTCATTCTATTCAGTTCCATGGCCTCGAGGATGAGGATGCAGTAGGACATTTGTCCCGCTTCGTGCGTATATTTGATACCTTCAATATCACTGGTGTGTCTAAGGATGCAATCTACTTGCGTCTCTTTCCATTCTCGCTCTCTGGGCGTGCTTCCTCTTTGCTTGATACCCTCCCCGACAATTCCATCACCACTTGGGAGGACTTTCAAGCCAAGTTTCTTAAAAAGTACTATCCACCTTCTAGGGCCGCTCGCATTATGGACCAAATCCACTTCTTCCGGATGGACCCCGACGAGCCTTGTCACATGGCATGGGAGCGGTTCAACGCGCTGTTGAGCCGATGTCCCCAGCATGGTCTTTCTGACTGGGCGATAGTGGAGAAGTTCTACAATGGTCTCACCTTCGATAAGCAGCAAATGTTTAATACTGCTGCAAGAGGATATATCATGGATAAGAAGGAACCTGTTGAGCGCGAGGAGATGTTCGAGAGCTTCGCTCTCGCTGAGCAACAATGGTCATCTACTAGGACTTCCACTCCTAGTGCTAGAGCACCCACCTCTTCACCTAGAGGTATGCATCAGGTTAACCCTGATACTAGCGTGGCGGCTGCACTCGCAATAATGACGAATGAGATTAAAGAGCCAAAGCTGAGTGCTCAAAGGTGTGAGGTGTGCAGGGGAGGCCACGACACAAGGGACTGCCCCGTCAGTCTGCAGGAGCAGGTTAACTTTGCGGGCAACCAGAACCGAGGCTTCAATAACTATAACAATTCTTATGGCTCGGGATAGAGATCTGGAAATAACCTACCTAGGTTTAATGCCCGCCCTAATCAACAAGCAGGAGGTGAAGCAGGACCGAGTGGAGGGAGTAGCACAAACACTAAGAGGATTGAGGAGATGCTGGAGACTCAAACCCAAATGTTAGCCCACTTGGTGGTGAAGGATAAGGAGACGCAACAGAGACTGGATGCCCAAGATACCCTACTGAAGAATCAGCAATCTGCATTCCAGGATCTGCAGCGCACAGTATGAGACATCGCTAAGAGCTTGAAGGATAGACAGGGAGGTCCGGCTTCAGGCCCTAACCCTTCAGTGATGTCCGTGTCCACGAGGAGTCGAAGAGTAGAGGAGAGAGAGCAGCCACCGGTGGAAGAAGAAGAGGAGCCGGTGGACGAAGAAAGAGTGATGGAGAAGCCTGCCGAGAAAGCAGAGGAGAAGAAGAAAGGGGTGGAGATGAAGACCCCCGCGATTGACCTGAGCCGTGTTCCCTACCCAGCGCGCTTGCTGCCTCATAAATATGCTAGGGAATAGGGAAATTTCCTTAACATGTTAAAACAGCTTAAGGTCAATCTCCCATTCATTGAGGTCCTCCAGCACATGTCGAAATATGGAAAATTCTTAAAAAATCTTCTTTCCAACTAGAAGTTGGAGGAAGTATCTAAAGTCTCACTTAGTGAGCGATGTTCTGCGGTGGTTTAGAACAATCTACAAGAGAAACTGGTAGATCCGGGTCACTTCACGATTCCGTGTCTTGAATCACGCGTTGGCCAACCTAGGTGCTAGCATCAATCTGATGCCCTATTCTATATACCAAGCCGACGCACATGAGCATATCCTTGGCTGACCGTGCAGTCAAGTATCCATGGGGAATAGTGGAGAACTTGCTAGTTAAGATAGATAAATTCGTCTTCCTCGTGGATTTTGTCATTCTTGATATGGATGTGGATGAAAGAGTCCCACTCATTCTCGGGGCCCCGTTTCTGTGCACCGCCAAGACATTGATCGATGTCTTTGACAGAAAGCTCACACTTCGTGTGGGGGAGGAGTCTGTTACTTTGGATGCTGCACAGTCCATGAAAGAGGCTAGTGAGCAAAGCCACTCTGTTTGCATGATTGAGGTCTTCATGGACCACCATCGGGACTCTGATCCAGGAGAGATAGAAGTTGGTGAACCCGCCCCTGATTTAGGAGAACCATCTGATTGGGCGTTAGAGTTGGAAGAGTTGTTGAATGCACCGGATGATTACGGTGACGAGGTGCCTGATGATCTGCTGGAGATGATGGCAGAGTTAGTTGAGATAATAGGCAAAACCCCAAGTGTGGGGATGGTAGAGAAGATAGAGGATCCTGAAGATCCTAGTGAAGGTTTAGAGGTCACATCTTTAGAAATACCCTTACCCGAGACTTTGCCTATCATTGTTGTTCATCCTAAGGGGGTAGAAACCGAGCCAAACGCTAGTTCTAGGTCCCCTAAGTCTAGGCCACCCCGTAAGAGAACCCGTGCCTTAAGTGCCTCTTATGAGTTAAGGAGAATGAAAACCCCAAGTGTGGGGACGTCTAAGGGTGATAAGCAGTTAGGGTACTTGAACTAGGTTATTTTCGGACCTGGCAGGTTCAAGTTGTGGTGGAAGGACCTAATTGATAAATGTGATAGAAGTTTAATGCTTGTTAGTGGTAATTGTTTGTTGATGAGGTGGAGAGCCGGTAGACCGCGTAGGATGAAGGCGGGTACCGATTAGAATCAAGGAGAAGCCTCCTGATTAGGCCGGTTTGCTTCTCGGGCAAGTGCCCGGGTGTACAATATTTATTTATCTTTTTGCTTATTTTCATTTATTTTGGTGTTTTTCGGTTTGTGTGTCTTTGTTTGTGTCATGTCTTGCAGGGATTCGCGCTTGATTCGGTGAGGAAAATCATCATGAACAAAGTTCCAGGTATTTTTGCATTGGTTTTTATAGTTGGAAGAGGTTTTTAGAGGATTTGGTGGAAAAAGTTTGAGGGTTGAAAATTTGGCTAAGTATAAAAACCCTCTTAACTTTCTGTGAAAAAGGCATCTTCGCGATGAGTGACAATGGGAGGGTAGTAGTTGCTTGAACTAGGAACTTAATGGTCAGAGTGAAGTGCAGAGGAGGTGGTGGTGGATGATGAGGCTGTTGAGTAACCTGAGCTTCTCTCTTTGGCTTGAATCATTTCTAATTCATAAGTCTTCAGCATGCCAAATAGCTCAGTCATCTGCAGAGTTTTTAAATTTTCTGTTCTTCTGATTGACACTATGTAAAGTGTCCAGCAGCTTGGCAGAGACCTGATAAACTTCTTGAGAATGTCTTTATTCTCCAGCTTCACTTTTGAGCACTGTAGCTCTCCCACAAGGTAGGTGTACCTGTTGTACAACACGGTAAGAGACTCACCTTCCTTCCAGACAAAGTTCTCATATTGTTGCTTCAGAATGTCTCTTCTATTTTCTTTCACTTCTTCTGACCCAGCAAACATCTTCTCAAGAGCCTCCCATAGCTCCTTGGCAGTCTTGTGTTCTCTGAAGTTGTGAAATACTTCATTTGGCAAGCACATCTGAATAGTTCCCAAGGTTTTGAAGTCTACCTCCATCTTCTTGATGTCTTCATCTGAATATTTTGAGGGTTCTTTGGGGACTGATGCAAAAGTTTCTGAATATTTTGAGGGTTCTTTGGGGACTGATGGACTTTCAGTCTCTTCTATTTTCTTTAACTTTCTGTGGGGATGGGATACTTCATTGAGTCTAGTTTTCTAGGTTATTTTCTTTTATAAAAAAATACAAAAATATTGAAAAGTTTGAAAAAATGTCCTTCGAAAGCAAAAGTTTTTGCATAATAAATGGAAAATGATAGTAGAACTGGGCACTGGTGTTGAGTTTAAATGAGATAAATAATAGAAAACATGTTTAGATTGTGATGTTTTGGTATACCCAGCCAACTACTAGAGCTTTGTGAGTGTTGATTAGGAAAAGAATTGAATTAAATCATGAAATCTTGTGGGTACTCACTTTAGGGGTGTCGGTAAATCTGAAAATGTCAACATAGGGTGATAGGTACCACGTTAGGCTAAAATTTAGAGGTTTTTTTAAATTTCTTGGCACACCACTCTCCTTTTAAGAGAATAAATCCAAGTTTCAGTGGCGCCCGCAATCCATAATTCCATATACTTGAGCTTAATTAACTAGAAATCTAAGTTTCGCCTACGTGTCACATGTCGGGTTCCAGCCTATTTGAAACACCACTGGGTTAGATTCTTATGTGCTTCATTGATTAGAACTGTAGTCTATGTGTTACCCTCCGTGATAGCGACTTAGTTGAAACGCCTCTAGACGAAGGTTCATTAGTTTAATTTAATGTTCATTTTCATCTATTCATTCATTGATCATCTTAATTTCTAACATGTAAATTTTAGTTTATCTTGGTGGGAAATCTATACGGTTTAATCCGTGCCTAGACATGACCATGAGACGGGATTAGGTAGAGCTGTAGCTTTTGAGTGTGAGTCCCATAGATAGATTAATATGCTGTATAAAATGGAATTAGAACACAAAGCGGGGGCTTAAAAGTTGGTGGTTGGGTTTAATCGGATAGAAATACCGATTGTTGCTTTTTAACACGTGAGTATATTTATGCTAAGTTAATTGAGATTATTAAACCTGTGTCCAGTTATGATTCCATTGTAGACTTTTTCAAGGACGAAAAAAGGTTAAGTGTGGGGATGTTTGATGTAGTGAAAAGCACACATCCTTTATTCCTTTGTAATTGTACATTTTAGATAGTTTTATGTACGTTTTTACTTGTTTTTGGTTTGTTTTGAGTCTATGTCAGGTTTATAGGAGCTCGTGTGAAGTATAAAGTCAAATCATGAAGAATCGAGCACGAGAAGAAGTCCGGAGAACAAAAGAAAAAAGTTGGATTTTTAGTCCCTCGTGGTACGCGAAGGGAAAGCTTCAGTATCTCGCGGTACGCGAGGAATCCCAGAACCGGGCCCGACTACTTTGTCCTTTGTAGTACGCGAAGGACCACCATTCTTACCTCGCGGTACACGAGAGATGTAATTTTCAAGAAAAACCCTAATTTGATATTTAATAGAATTTGATAGCCATAATGAGAGAGTTCGAGTCTTAGCCGTCCAGAGAAGGGTTTGAGGCGATTTTGTGAACTTGGGAAGGAATTGAAGTGCAAGACTAGAGCTTTCGGATCCGGGTTCGTTAGTAATAGCATATTCGGTGTTTGATTCTCTCTCTTTTGTCTTTGAATTGTTGATTGAAACCATGTCTTGTTCTTTTACTTTTGGTTTGGATGTTTTGAACATATGTATTGGCTGGATCTTTTATACTGCCTAGGTTTATGATGATTGCTTACTAAATTTTGGATTCTTATTCGGTTTATGGATTCGTTTGATGGTTTAATGGTTTCATAAAAGATCTTGGTTTGACTATTATGATGAATATGCATGTTTAGATCTGAGTTGCAATTGATTATAGTTCTGTATGCTGTTTGTGAATGTATTTCAGTTTGAATATCGTATCTAGATCATATGATTGTGTGTTTATGGTTGTTTGTGTGGTTTGCAAGACGTAGTATTCCATAGGAGCTGTGATTGAGAGTTAATTAGATTTTAGTGTTCATCTTATCTTAATACCCGAAAAGTGAGAGATAATCGGTTAGTCTTCGTCATTAGGATTCTGAGTGTTAACTGTCTGAGAGGAGATTCCCTTAGGTTCTTAGTGATTATTGCTATACCGAGTCATAGTGTGTTAATCTGAGATTACCCCGTGCATGTTTGATGTATTGTGGACAGTGAAAGGTAATCCGACTATCTTGTGAGTTTATTGCATCTTGAGAGTTTCCTTGTTGGTGACACACTGAGAGTGATTAGGGATCCACTAGGTAGTCTAGAGCTGTTATCCTTAGATACCCAGATCAATCATGTCACACCCCAACCGACGGCGGAATACGTCAACGCGGATATGTAGACTGTTCAAAAGCTCAAGGTTTGCTAAAGTTTAAATATTTAAGTAGACAACTTCATATCATAAATAATCATGAATTCAACAATACAAGGAAAATAGAAATACATAAATAGTTTCATTAATCTAGATTCTAGGTCCTCGCTCCTAAGTGAAGCAGCTTGTACTTATTCTCAAGCATTAGTACCTGAAACATGATGAAAACAAGGTCAACTAAAAAGTTGGTGAGCATACATAGGTTTTAACACACAACCAAGCTTAAAGTGTTTTATACAATTCATACGATATACGTGTATAAGGCAATTATGGAGAATCTATAGTTAAACTAAGTGTGTACAATCAAACCTTGTGACTGAGGCATAACACGCAGGTTACCCTAATGTAAAGTCGTTAACAAACACCCTAGCCGGGTGGGTTTGTCAGACACTATAGATCTATCAATGTTAACCGTTGGCTTGTACGGAGTTAATGATTGTACTAATGTCATGTATATGTAGTCTTAACCCATAGCATTCAAGCATAAAGCACATAACACATAATATCATATTGTTGAATTGTATTTAAGTCTATGCAAAAAGTTTCAAAAAGTAAATCATGTTTCACCCCAAAAGCACAAAATAAAAGGGGGCTATGTAAACTCACTTGGATTGATGAAGAGTATCCGGTAAGAGTAAGTTTGCAAGACTTTGAGGGAGAATATCCTTGAAATAAGCCTAAGAATACAAGTCTAGAGTTTAAGTATGATCTACAAGTCTATGGCTAGGATCTAGGGTTCAAGATTTGACTAGGGTTCCAATGGGAGATGAGATTGATTGTGTTTATAAAGTTTAGGTTAAAGTTTCAAATAAGAGTTTTGAATGAATGACATCAAAATGTAATAAGTTTATTTGTTAATTATTTAAAAGCCTCACAAATACATAAAATAGGAAATAATGTTTTCTAGGTATTTACAAATATATTAAGTGTAAGACTAGATAATTATTAATGATTTAAAATAATTATTTAAAGAATAATAAATTATTAAAGGATAATAATTATCTAGCGGTTAAATAATATTCAAAGGTTAATAATAATCTTTTTAAAGACTAAATAGTTATTAAGGATTTATTCAAGGAATACACAAGGATTAATAATAAAAGAACAATTATTAAGGATAAATAATTATTTAAAGAGTAATTAATGGTTAAAGTTTAATAATAATTATTTAAAGTATACATAATTATTAAGGATGAATAATTATCTTATACGAATAATTATTTTGTCTAACCATCTATTAAAGTGTTTAGATGTTTAGTATTTATTTCACATTTTAACTTGGAAATAAATAACGTTTAAAATGTAGTGTAAGTTTAAATAAATGATATGTAATTTATAAGTTTATAAAGTATTTTTTTTACTTTCTGTTTTAATTTAATAAATAAACAAGCCTTAAATAGACATAACTTTTATAAAAATGCACAAGTTTACAGGTTTTCTAAATAATATTTGAGTTTTATAACTTTTCTGAGTTTATATGATTTGCATAAGTTTCCTGTTTTATTAAAGTTTTTATTTATTTAAAGTTTTTAAAACAGGAAGGATGTAGAACAATAATAACAAAGTAAAGATTTAAATTCTGTAAAGTATTTCTTATTAAGAATGTAAGTTTTATAAAGTTTAAAGGTGTTTTTATAGTTTTTAAGAATTTAAATCAATTTTTAAAGATTAAATTAATATAAGTTTGAGTTAAGTTTAATTAGATAAAAGATTCTGGACATAAAAGTATAAATAAAAATTATTTTTAAGTTTATAAAGATTTAACAGAATTTATAAAAATTATTAGAAGTTACAAATCTGATTAAAAGGCAAAAAAAAAAAGAAAACATGAAAACCAAGACTGATCGGATCGAACTCGGGTCAGTCCCGGGTCACCAAACACACATGCATCTAACCATCCCGACTACGGGATCGTTAGTGTATATCATGAAATGGAAAATCTTTTAAACAAAAACTCAAATCAGTCCCCAAATTGATATGAACCCTAGAACCAAGATTCGCCAAATACGTATCGAATTGCCCTCTGTTAATGGAGTTAAACAGAGGGCTTTCGATCTACAAGATGTAGCGAGTACGAAGGTCACAAGAATTACCTGATTCAGAACCGAATGAGTGAGAACGGGCTATGGTCAGATGTCGGCTGCCGTGATGAAGAATCGAGCAATGCAGGTGCTAATTTGAGAAATTGAGGGTATGAGTTTTGCCGGTAGACCAGGGCGCATGCCTTGACAGAACGGGTTTATTCTAATTTAAAACAAAAAAAAGACCAAGCTTCCCCCCCTTCGTCCCCGATATAAAACTCCAAACCCTAACCAGTCGGATTCACCCGATTATGCAAAATTGAATGCCCCAACCATGGGGCTTTTGAACCTTACACTGAAACGAAACTGTTGATATAGGATGTACCTTGATTGATTACGAATTGAAGGCAATCGATAGGATGTACAGATTCAGCATCCTTGGTGCTTGACAGAGTTCCAGGGATGCAATGATGCTCGATTGAAGATTGAGAGAGTTTCAGAGGGATTGTGTGATGGTGTGTGTTGAATTAATTCGTTCAATTCTATCTTAAAAGCACGATTCGATTACGGGTTTGAAGTTGATAGCTAATCGACGGGTTTACGCGTCAATTCGGCCGATTCGGAATGAATTGGGTCGCGGATCAGATCTGTATTCATGCTAGGATTGATTTTGCATGATTTCCGGGTTTTAAAACGCGTTTAATTGATTGATTGGAGATTGAATTGAACGCTGTTTGACTTTGCAGAGTCAAACTGTTTCAAAATTGAAATTTAACCACGTGGGACGTCTAATTGATATGCTAGATGCGATTAGGATGAATCGAGGGTTGAATTCACGAATATGGAAAGTAGAGAAGTGATGGGAATCGATCGATGAAGTCTTGAATTGCAAAGTCTTCGGATTTGTTTGACTTTTGGGAGTTAAATTGGGTCTAAATGGGTTTTAATTTAGTTCAAACAAAAAGTCCAATTTCAAAGGTGGAGGGGGGGGGGGGGGTTCAAATGACTAAAGAGTTTCAACTCAAGTTCAAATGGATTTAGGAAGTTATACATATATAATTTATTTTATAAAACTTGAAAAAAAACTGGGCATTATTTGTCAAGTTCTAACTATTTTATATGGGAAAAATTTTTCCCTTCTTCTTTTTTTTTTAAATTTATGAATTGTATAAGTGGGTCGTTTTACAAAATCATATATAAATATTTGCATATATATATATATATTTATAAACAAATAAATACGATATGTATATATATAAGAGTGTGTAAATACATGTTTAATATTTGTAAGTTTTAAAGTATGTATATATATGTATAAATTTTCATACATGTGTTATATATAATAAGAAAAAGATAATATGAACGTTTAACATTTTTGAGTTTATCCATTCTATATTGTTTTTGAAGCAAGCACGAGGTTGAAATAGAGTTATTATTGAAATAAAAATATTATTAGAAAACCATGGGTGTTACAAATCATTGTTTCCATAACCGGTAGAAGTCTGTTCTCTGCAAGTAGGATTCCGACCTAGGTGGTAGTCTTCCCATTCCTGATAATCCCAAGTCCTTGTTTGATAGTTAGAGTCGTTCTTTACAGTTTTCTTGATTTATTTAGTTTAATCAGTTGTATATAAAACTCCCCAAATCAATCATTCATAGTTCGAGTCAGAGTATAGTTTAGTTATTCAGTATCTCTAGGGTTCGATAATCCGGTTTCCATTAAGCTATGCTACACTCAATAGGTTCACTTGCCCGTCAGTGCGTTCTAGCTCGTAGGTATTCCATTTATTACTTAGGAGTCTAGATTAGGTTTTATTTATTAGTTTTTATAGACCGTCTGGGCAACATCACAGACCATTAATAAAACGTGTCACGATTGGGGGAAAAATTGCTTACTTTAATGGGGTCATATCTGGTTGTGTTATGTCTGCCGGGTCAAATTGAAAAAATGCTAACATGAAATCAAGTTAAAGTCAAAAGTCATTGAACATGTATTTTTTATGCAATATGCATAAAAAATATATTATTATAAATTATATAATACGTCACTGAATTGGCACAAATTTATATAAAAGATTGAAGTATACTGATAATAAGCAAATCCATTGTGTCAAAATTTAATACCATAAAGAGACTCATTGTTGTCTGGCAGAATGACAATAAGCAAATTGTAGTTCTAGATTTCAATCGGAAATCACTCAACAGATCGATTAAACACACACATAGGCGAAATCTGTGTGTTTGGTGGTGAAACATAGGGTAGAAACAGAATTGGTGAAGATAAACAGGCAAAACCACACAGTAATCAACACAAATAAGATATGAAATTTTAAGAACAACAGATGAATTAACTTCAAATGTGTATTGATTCAGAAAACTGTGAAAGAGAGAATTTCAGGGTTACAGCCGCTATCCACACCCTAGAAATTCTCAAACTAGGCTATTTATAGCAAGTTGACATGCATCGAAACTATGCTTACCGAAACTACTAGTTTCAGTGAAGCATATAGAAGAGAGATAAGCCTGTCGAAACTAAACTATCTATCGAAACTACAAGTTTCGATTGAACAAACCTCAATCGAAACTAGATAGTTTTGATGGCCCAGACTTAAAAATAAAACAGAAAATTACATTAAAATGAAAATACAAGTAAATAAACTAACTCAACAATGTTCAAAATAAATACATTGATGACAACAACTTGTACAATAATAAGACTCTACAATCTCCTCCTAAGCTGCTGCATCAATATCTTCAACTCTTCTTTAAGCAGTTGGCCCTTGATTTGTTTTTTGGAAAAATGGTTTGACATTCAACGACACCACTCTCTGGTATGCCTTAGCATCAACTTCATCATCTCCATGAAAGAGCTTGGTGGGGGGTTTTTGAACAAAACATCAAGATCTTCAGGTTGAAACTTTAGAAGCTCAATGGGCTCAAAGATCACAATATCTTCCTTGCCTTCACACTCGATCACAGCACTTCCGATGGTTGAGTTGTAAAACCATTTTCTGAAATTTTTTAGTTGTATAGGTATTGATCGTGGCATAACTATGGATTTGACAGTTTCAGCAGGCTTGTACCGAAGTCTTACACAGGGCTTTTGAGTTCTAGGATGAATCCTGGATTTGGATATAATCCTCTTTGGAAGAGTGGTCTTCATCGACCTGAAGTCAGTGAGAGCTTGTTGTTTCAGAAACTGTTCAAAGTTGCATGCCTCGTTAACTTTTCCAGGATTTTGTAGGGGTAATTTGGAAAGTGCCCTAAGAGCATTCCTAATAGCTTCCCCATCCCCATCTCCATAATTACACTAAAATCACTACCTTTTTTCTCTCCTTCTTAATTAAATAATACTTTTTATACCTTTATCATTACCTTTTCTCTCTCCTTCTCAATTAAATAATACTTTTATCATCACCTTTTCTCTCTCCTCCACTCACAACCACTTCAAAAAATATTAAAAAAATTATGCAGGTGAACAGTGTTTTCCCCAAATATACAAAAAATTTATCCGTTTTCTCTCTCCTCCACTCACAACCACTTTAAACCACCATATAAAATATGGGGAACCCACTCACAAATATATGCAGAACCTACTGTGAATGCTCTAAGATCATATCTAGGGAGTGAGCGGAACTGATGGGAAGTTTTGAAGTGTTTTACTCCTCCCTTGTACCTCCTAACAATGTATAATTTCCTTTCATTGTCATATTTCCATCCCACGGGGGTCTCTTCAGCTCTTGGTACTCCGCGAACCATTCATAATTCTTGGGAGGCTCCTGTACAGGTAGTCTCCTCATCCAAGGCCTTTTTGGGTTGGGATAGTCTGGATTTGGTTTAGGGGGTTGAATTGGTTCAGATGGGGTAGATTCAGTGTGACTTCTTTGAGTTGGTTCAGTGGGGGTTGGTTTAGTTTGTTCCAGATCAACTTTAACATTGGCTTCATCTTTGTCACCTTCAGAGAGTGCTTGGATCTCTTCTCCTTCCTCAGTGAAGTATCGCCCCTTCTCTTCGTGCAGATCTTCTGTAGCCAAAATTTCTAGATAATCTTCATTAAATCTATAATTGTCAATCTCTTCCAGAAGAGCATTTAGCTCGTGATCTGACCCAATCTCTTCTTCATCAAGGATAACCACATCAACACTTGATTCTTTTCCTTTTCCCCTCTCTCTAGCAGCTCTCCGTTCACTAACTGATGGAAGATCATACCCGGTTTCTTCTATCTTGACTTCCACAACATCCTTTGTCTTGGCAGCTTGGCCAGTGAAAATTGTTAGTGCAGACTGAGGATTTGACACAAAGACAGGGGAAGAGGGTCCACCAACAGAAGTGGTCTCCCCCTGAGCCGTGGAAAGGGTTTCCTATTGAGAAGATTTAATTAATGAAGCCTTGATTTGTTCAATAGCATTAGATAAGTCTTTGAACTCTTGTTGTTGCTAAGAGATTATCTTTTGTTGGGTTTCCAGCTGGGTTTGCTGAACATCAAGTTGGGTATGTAAGCCGCCAATTTCCAACCTTAGATCTTTCACTTCTTCCTTGCATTCCCTCAGTTCAGTCTTCAGATTTTCAATCACTTCATCTTGTTTTGTTATGGTTTCCTGTGACCTTTTTACCTCCAAGCTTAGGGTTTTAACTCTTGGGACAGGTGGTGAGGGATCAGAGACAAGGGATGTAGGAGATGTAGGAACAGGTGTATGTAGTAGAGATGGTTGTGGTGAAGGTGGTGGAATATGAATAGGTGAGATAGAAGGGGTTAAGTGTTCTGGAACATCAAATAGAGATTCTGAAGAAGAGGTTAAGGACTCAAGTCGTGTCTTTATTTTTTTGGCCAATGGTTCTTCCTTTTCATAATCTAAACTTGAATCAGCTTGCCTCTTAGAGGAGGATGCAGGAGGTTCAGTCTGCTCCTCATCTTCAGACTTATAGTCAGATTGATCATACTTAGTACCATAGATGCCTTCATCCAAGGTGTCACTAGACTCAGTTTCATCATGTACTTCTGCTTCTAGGTTTACAACAGGTTGCTCTTCAATTACAGGTTCAAGATTCTCTAACAATTGATCCATGAAAGGAGCCTCTAAGATAGGCTATTCAATGTCTTGCTCTATCTGTTGGTCACCATCAACATCTGGCTCTTGGTTCCCTAGATCTTGTTCTGCCTCTTCTTCCTCAGATGATGATTCAGCTAGTAGTTGTGTATCAGGAACATTCACTTCTTCTTCTCCCAAGATATGACCAAACAGAGGAATGTCAGCAACCACTCTGTTGGTTCTTTTGCTTGAACTCTTCATGTAGCTTAAGGTCTTGGCAGTCATGTGATCAAAGAAAAATATACTGCCATCTTGTTGCAAGTTAGGATGGATATGATTAATAATAATCTAAAGAAACCTAGGGTAGACCAAGAACTTTTGCTTCACTCCACCAGTCAGGTTTTCCTTTAACTGCCCAAATACTAGCCCAGAAAAATTGTAAACCCTCCCTTTGATCAATCCTAAGACTGTTGATGCCACCATGGTATTGGCTGAATCAAATCCAACTTTTCTGATAGACATGCAGTGAATGAAGACATGTACAATGTATCTCCATATAGGTGGAAGGGCATTCTTGATAATCTGTCTGCCCTTGAATTCATCTCGATGCCCCAATCTTCTGAAACATTCTTTACATAAAAACTTGGAAAATCCACTCGTGCTTCATGATTATCATTAACGTGCAGCACCTATCTGATAGTTACCTCAGAAAAAAGAACTTCTTGTTTATGAACTGTAGCCCTGATATGCTCTACATTGTCTATAACTGTTGTAGTTGCAGTACTCCAGAATTGCCTTATAGTAGTTTCAAACACTGGTAAACTGTGGCTTATAGCAAAGCTGATGTTGGATTTAGCCAGGAAATCAAGCACATGAATGAAGTCTGCATTTTTGGGATCAGTAGTATGCAACACAGCACATACATTGTGCCTTTTGATAAATAATAGATCCATATATGCTTAAGAAAAAAATATCAAACATCAGTCCAACACTTAGAAAAATTTCAGAAAGGCCTGACCGAAACTACTAGTTTCGGGTGAAAAAGCAAATCGAAACTACATAGTTTTGGGCACCAAATGGTATCAAAATAACTAGTTTCGATGGAAAACCGGTTCACATTCTGAGAACTTCTTTTGAAAAACCAAACACCTTTTAATCGAAATAACTAGTTTCGATGACTGAATTCTGAACAAAAACACAATCATTCAAAAGAAGAGAAAAACTAAACTAAAAACTATAGACATATAAACAAAATATAAACAGAAATAAAAGGAAAGATAAAGGTTGCCTGAGGTGTCGAAACTCTATCTTACCGAGATTTTTGAGGAAATCTGCAAAATTAAACAATAGAAGAGTGAGAAATTAGTAATGACGAGTTCATAAACAGGATCTAATCATAAAACAATCCAAAACACGCGATTTTAGTCATAACAATGGTAAAACTATAACCCTAGACATCGCCAAATAAAACAGTAGCAAACGTTTTGAGTAATCAAACCTGATGAAGACGACGATGGAGGAATCAGATAAGGGAGACTGATTTCGCAAACTTAGACCGGATAATCGAGCTTTTGTGTGTGAAAACGAAGGTGAAAATGGTTTCGGGTGAGTGAGAGTGAACGAAGCATGAAGAATAACCTGATTATGAAGACATTCAATTTGAGCTTGACAAAAGACTAAAGTGCCCCTGTCGAAACTATTAGTTTCGATAGAACAAAGTAGTTTCGGGTGGTTTGAGTAGTTTCGATGATAATGTTGTTTCGGGTGAACAGGAGATACCTGATCAAAAATAAAGGAAAAACACTCATATGTACAAAATTTAAACAAACTAATAAGGAAGATTAAGAAATTTATATAGAAAAATAAAAATAAAAACAGTAAAAGATGTAAACACTTAGCCTTGGAAAAGATCCAACGTGAGATCATGTCTGGTCAAACCCTTGAAACACTTCATTTTTCACTCAGCTACTGTGAATCCCTGAAGATAGCCGATATTTGTGCAAGATAAACCCGAACATTTGCTTGTACAATGTTTCATGTGATTAAGAGGTACCATTTGAGCACGAAACACGGCGTACCCCACATTTTGAAATAAAAAGATTTTGAAAGCCTATCAATCCTCAAGAAATACCCGCATTCATCTGATCATCTCTTACAGGTTAACCAGGGTACCATCTTGGTAAGTCAAAATTACCGCCAAAAGTAAAATAAAATCCAACTGGATATATGAAGTTGTAAAATGAAAAATATCTAAGTGGATATTAAAAGGTACGACCATTCTAGATCTTTGCGTAAGCAAAACAGAAGAAGTCGTAAAATTATCCAAGCGGATAGAAAAAGTTTGAACACCCGAGATCTTTGCGTAAGCAAAACAGACGGGGTCAAATCATCCAAGTGGATGGGAAAAAGATGAACTCCCGAGATCTTTTCGTAGGCAAAACAGACGGGGTCATCGGCGGTAACTCTCGTTACTTAGACGGTCACCTGGCGCATGAATCAGAATCTAACACGTAAGCCTATATATGATTGAATCGGTTTTCTTAGCTTTAAAATGGGTTAGATGTTTCAAAAATGGGTTCAAACACACGTGTATGATAGAGAATTAGGTTTTCACACTACTAAAGAGTTATAACCGTATGTCTGGCCTACCGGCTATACCTCAGTAAGAACCATCGCTTATGGTCCATTCCATGTTCAAGAAGTGTGATCTGACTCTATCATTTCTCACAAGGTCGGATCCGATTTTCATGAAACAAAACATGATACTTACAGTGAGTTTTTCTTAACCACAAAACAAAAAATTTTCTTTTCTTTTTGACTAAACAAAGCAAATCTTTTTCTTTCTAACTGCACATTCCAATTTCTCCCCCAAAACTTTTGTTTCAATGGTAAATAAAAAAAACAACTATACCGAAAAATAAAATCTTTTTGGAAATCTTCCCGACTAACAAGTTTAAATAGAAAAGACAATATGCACAAAGGTTACTAAAAGTTAATCATGCCGAGCATCTCCACCAATTTCTCGAATCTGGTAGAATCAAATGCTGATGTCGGCGGTTTGCTTGTCGGTTTTAACTTCAACAATTTTGATGTGTTTCTTTTCGACACAATCACGGATGAAGTAGTGTTTGATCTCAATGTGTTTGGTTTTAGAATGCTGAAAGGGATTTTTGGTGATATGGGGAACAACGGTGTTATCACACAGGATGGGAGTTTCATGGAAGGTGATCCCGTAATCAATCATTTGATGGTGGATCCACCTTACTTGGGAACAAGAAATGTATGCGGCAATGTATTCGGCTTCGGCTGTGGATTGGGAAACAGTGGTTTGTTATTTACATTTTCAGGAGACGAGGCGGTTACCAAGGAACTTACAACCCCCAGAAGTGGACTTTCGGTCTAAGTTGCATCCCCCGTAGTCTGAATCTGAATAAGCCAAAAGATCAAACAAGTTATTTTTGGGATACCAAAGCCCAAGTTTTGGCTTGTACTTTAAATATCTTAAACTACGTTTGACAGTAATTAAATGAGAGAGTTTAGGATTATCCTGAAAGCGTGCACACAAGCACACTGTAAACATGATGTCTGGTCTGCTAGCAGTGAGATACATAAGAGATCCTATAATCGAGTGATAGAGGTGTTGATCAACTCTTTCACCATCCAAATCAGGAGTCAGACGGTGTTGAACTTCCACGGGAGTCTTGTAAGGATGAGACTCAGTCATTTTGAACTTGGTCAGGATTTCTTTGACATACTTCTCTTGATGGATAAGAATTCCCGACTCGGACTGATTTACTTGCAAACCAAGAAAGAACTTCATTTCTCCCATAGAACTCATTTCAAACTTAGAACGCATCACATCCTCGAACTCTTTACACAACCGAGGATTTGTGGATCCGAAAATGATGTCATCAACGTAGATTTGCACCAAAATGGTATCCACACCATCCTTTCGTTTGAACAAAGTTTGGTCAATTGCCACTCGTGTGAAACCATTATCAAACAGATGCGTAGATAACGTCTCATACCACGCATGAGGTGCTTGATGAAGACCGTACAATGCCTTGTCAAGTTTGTAAACTCTGTTAGGATAGCTTGGATCAATGAAACCCGGTGGCTGCTTGACATAAACTTCCTCTTGAACTTTTCATACAGAAATGCGCTTTTGACATCTATCTGATGAACTGTGAAGTCCATATAGGCTGCGTATGCGAGAAACATTCTGATGGCTTCCAAGCTAGCCACTGGTGTAAAGACATCCTCAAAGTCAATTCCATCTTCTTTATAAAACCCCTGAACCACCAAGCGAGATTTGTTTCGAATCAAGATTACCCCTTCGTCCTTTTTTTTACGAAATACCCAACGAGTGCCGATTGGAAATTTGTTCTTTGGAAGGTCTACCAGATTCCACACATGTAACTTACTGAACTACTGCAATTCTTCCTGCATGGCCTCTACCCAACTGTTCTCAAGCAAAGCAGCTTTGATATTTTCAGGTTCAACTTGAGATATGCAGCAAGTGAATAGACCGTCATTCATTGCTTCGGTGGCACTACGAGTTCGGACTCCCACATTGAGTGGACCAGTGATGTTATCTGTAGGATGATCCTTATGAATTCTCAACTATGGAATCTCATCCTCTTCCAAGTGGTCATCCAGATTGGTAACGTTGATGTCAGGAATAACAGCTTCCTCATTGATAGGACCTTCATTAGATGATTGTGGAGCAACATCCACTATTTGAGGAGTTTCTTCCTCAACAGTTTCACTTGTTGCCACAGAATCCGAAGAATCCTGGGTGGATTCAACATTAGCTATAATAGAAGGATCATCTATATGCTGAGAGGAACATGAAGCAGTAGCAGAAGAGGTACCTAGGATATTCACAGACATAAGAGGATTAGCTGAGACGGATATGTTAGTGAAATCAGGAAGATTAAATGATTTATACAAAGAATCGACATAAAAAAGCCAATCAGGACCGTCCACAGCGTCCGTAAGATTGCCTTCATGCTAGTTGATATCAATGGACTCCAGCACAATCCTTCGTCTCTTGTTGTAAACACGAAAAGCTCTTTGGTTAGAGGAATAGCCCACGAAATAGCACTCATCCGCTTTGGCTTCAAACTTATTCAGCTGATCAGAAGTATTCAGCATTGTGCAAACACACCCAAATTTCCTTAAGAAATCAATAACAGGCTTGCGCTTGTACATAGTTTCATAAGGAGTCTAGTTGCAGCTTTTGGTGATGAGAACTCGATTTTGCACAAAACATGCGGTATTGACTGCCTCGGCCCAAAACGTGACAGGAAGCTTAGAATCAATTATCATAGTGCATGCTGCTTCTATCAACGTGCGATTTCTTCGTTCAGGTACACCATTTTGTTGTGGAGTGCGAGGTGCACTGAATTTCCGAGAGATACCCTTACTTTCACAGAAAGAATCTAGAATGACATTCTTGAACTCTTTGCCATGATCACTGTGAATAGTCTTCACACTTAAATTGAACATGTTCTCGATTTGAAGCAGATGAATTTTCAGAGTCTCTGTCTCATATTTCTTTGCAAGGAAGAATACCCAAGTAAACCGAGAGAAGTCATCGGTTACCACCAAACAGTAAGATTTCCTTCCATGACTCATGACACTCACAGGACCGAAAAGATCCATGTGAAGCAATTAAAGGGGAGACTCAATGGAATTAGTGGTTTTGGGTTTGTGAGAAGATTTGTGTTGCTTGCCCTTGGAACAAGAGAGACAATGTTCCATGGGTGAGAAATCTTTCAAAGGCAAACCGGTGACAAGGTTTTCTTGAACAAGGCGGTTCATTGTCTTGAAATTCACGTCCTAATCACTTGTGCCAAAGAAAGGACTCATCCTCTGAAGCTTTTGAAAGAAAGCAGGATTCGATTCCTGATGGGTTATTTATATCCAGACTGTAAGTATTGAATCTTCGAGGAGCACGCATGAGGATTAGGTCTTCTGGAATAACCACTCCAGGCTTCAGAATCAAACATTCCTTGGAGTTGAAGAGGGCACAAAAGTGTTTATCACAAATCTGGGACACACTCATCAGATTGTACTTCAGTTTTGGGATGAAATTGACATTCTCCAAGCTATTTACACCGTTAGACACAGTTCCTTGACCTTCAATCTTTCCACCTCTTGGATTGCCTGCAAAGGCGACAAAATCGCCGTCCATTGGATGATAATCTTGTAATAAAGAAAAATGACCAGTCATATGTCTTGAACAACTACTGTCGACATGCCAGATATTGTCTCCAGTCCTCCTCAATTGTCCCTACCCAAAATGAATCATTTAGACATTTGTACCCAAGCCATTGCTAACTTGGAACTTCTTAATTTTACAAGATGCATTTCGGAAGTCATAGTCAGAATTCTCCTTTAATGTTTTCTCAAAAAGATCATTATTCTTAATTTTCCAAATCCTTTACGACCAATTTTTAGCATTTTTGATCCTTTTACGCCGCAAAGTTCTATTATGTTGTGATTTAGACAATACATTTGAAACACCATCAACTGAATTTTGAATAATAGATGGTACGTTTTCTTCTTTGAAATGATATGTAGACAATTTACTTGTCTTGAAAACATGGTTGGATTCCCCACAACTAAAACAAACTTTATCACATATTGGCTTAGCCTGATAGTTGTCATCACAGGATGATGAAGATGATTGTGATGTTGAGACATTAGAACTAGAGGCAACTCTTTCTTCAATATTTCTTTCTTGAAGACTTTGATCTTCCTTTAATCTGAAAAATTCCAGATTGATCATTGTTTCTTGTGGAATATCAGTCACAATAACTCTTGCACTTTTAAAATTTGCAATACAACTCATAGCATTTACAGATTTAGGGACAAACGACAAAGCATGCTTAAACTTAGAAATAGCATTTCTCAAACTGTCATGCTCAGAAGGTACAGAACCAAAATACAAATTTTCAATGTGTCACAAATATCTGGTTTTGACACAGACATATTATTACATTCATCCGACTCAAGTTCATTTAAAACATTTCCCTTACTAGAACTCTCATCACAATCATCTTCGGAACCTACACAATCTAACTCTACACAGGAAGCAAAACTGTCAGAATCTGAAGTTTTAATATAATCATCAGTAGATAAATTGCAAACAAAAGGTGTGGAAACATAAGGAACTGGCATATCAGCAAATCTTCCAGACTTGGAATATGGAGGGGGGTGAGAGTTATACCCGATGCCTTCTGTGACCTTTTTATGAATTTGGTTGTCAATGATTCCAAAAAGAATTTTCTGATCCATACCCATGTGTTAAACTTGAAAATTTGCCTTTTCAGCCTTTTGAAGTCTTTCAGTTAAAATTTGATTATTATTCTTTTGTGTAGTAAGTTGTACAATC
Source organism: Smallanthus sonchifolius (assembly GCA_023525975.1). NCBI lineage: Eukaryota > Viridiplantae > Streptophyta > Magnoliopsida > Asterales > Asteraceae > Smallanthus > Smallanthus sonchifolius. Next base: position 46,706,004 of record CM042023.1, read on the forward strand.
AAAGATCGGGTTTCTCCAGAAATATGATGAATTTTCTTTATGTAAAGTTTCTCATTTTTTGCCACAGAATCATACATCACCTTTATATGATCTCGTTCATCGACCAAAGCATGGTTGATGAATCTATATTTTTGAATCTCATTTAAATAGGATTTAGCACTGCAAAGTCTAGACATTACCTCAGCTGGTACGGCAGTGAGATCCTTAGCTGGTTCAATCATGACACATTTCTCCTGTTCTTCAATGTCTGCAATCAGTGCCATGTCAGTTGCTTCCCCTTCTTGATCTCCCCAATGAGAGTGTCCATCAGCTTGACAGACCAGAGTTGTTGAGCTGGAAGTTGTAGTGGATTTGGGAGAGATGGCAGCTTGCTTTCCAGATGAATTCTTCTTCTCATGCTGCTCCTTTGATGATGGCTCCTTGCAGGTCCTTGCAAAATGACCAGCTGGTCACAGTTGTAGCATATCACCTTTTTGATATCAAACCCTAGAGTCTTTCCTTGCTTGAATCTATCTATCCCAGTCCTTTTGACGAATCTTTTGGCTCCTAGAGTCAGGATTGCCATACACCAATCAATATCCACCTTTTCCAAATCATCCGGGTTGATCTGCTCCAAGTCATCGGGTTGAAAGCTGACCGGTGTCAGGTTTCTAGAAATCAGTGCATCATAGCACGACATGAAGGCAGTCATGAGAGGCAGATACTCATCAGGAATCATAGTGGTTGGCTTCTGAGAGTTGGATGAAGTAGTAGGCTGAACTCCAGAAATCGAAGGTGGGACATCAGTTTGAAAATAAGCCATTGTAGGTTTGTTGGATGAAGTGGAGGAACCTTGACCCGCAAGAAGAGCTGTGTTTCCAGACTGATTAGTTAGAGTGACTGCACCCTTCTTTATCTCCAACTCATAAGACTCTAGAATGCTGAAGAATTCTTTCTGTGACAAGTTACTTAGTTTTTCAGTTTTCTTGATCATAATCCGGTACATATTCCATTCCTCGGGCAGTGAATCAAGCAGCTTTTTTTTAACACAACAGTGGGATACTCGATTCCCAAAACCTTCAACTTAGAGACAATGCTTGAGAATCGGCTGATCAGTTCAGACATGGGTTCTCTAGGGACACTGCTAAACATTTCATATTGCTTCATGATCAAATCCCTCTTGCTTTCTCTAACCTCAGCACTTCCCTCATACTTGGTACATAAAGCAACCCAAAGATCTTTGGCAGTTGTATACTCAGGAAATATGTTGAACACATCCATAGGAAGATCCATAGCAATAGATCCATAAGCCTTGTTATCTTTAGCAATTAAGGCAATATCCTTTTCATCATATTCAGACACAAGCTTGGGGCGTTGAACATCTGCAGTGGTAGTAACTGGCTTGTGTGGACCATCAGTGATTGACTGCAACAGAGTATGGTCATGAAACTAAAAGAAAGTCTTCATCTTCTTGGTCCAATCATCAAAGTCTATAGTGGACACCAAGACAGGTGGTTTGTTTCCTCCATCATATTCATTGTTGCTTGAAGATACCATAACTTAGAGAACTTAAAAGAACAAACAGTAGCTAGTTTTGGGTGAATCAGGGATGATCGAAACAACTAGTTTCGATAGAGAAAAAGCTGATCAAAACTACTAGTTTCGATAGAAAAAACAGAATCTAGAAACAACAAGTTTCGTTGAATAAGACTTAGTAGAAAATCTAGCAAACTCAGTAGAAACTACAAGTTTCGATTGAAACTAGTCTCGATAGTGCAGTAGTTTCGGGTGATCAATCTATAAAGGTTATTTTTGATATAACAGGACAAATAACTAGTTTCGATGATACCTTCTCCAGACAACAGTACAGACAAGAAGTTTCGATGAACAACCAAAAGCAGAAATTGTCTCCCAGTAGTTTCGATACCTCCTTTTTCAAGCTCCAGCAGACTCCATTGATGAAAAGCTTCAAAAAATTAAAGATGATAAACTCCCAATCTGATTCAGAGAAAAGCTTCTAAATAAGCTTTTGAACACAAATCAATCTTTAGATCCGAAAAACTCGAAGAAATAGTGCCGAAATCGATGAAACAGTGCCAAAACAGTGCAAACCCAGAAGACCTTCAAATTCCAACTAAAAGTCACCTAAAATCGATCAAACAACCTGAAAATACTCAGAAATCAAGAGCATAAAGCTCTGATACCAATTGTAGGTCCAGATTTCAATCGGAAATCACTCAACAGATCGATTACACACACAGGCGGAATCTGTGTGTATGGTGGTGAAACAGAGGGTAGAAAGAGAATTGGTGAAGATAAACAGGCAAAACCACACATGAATCAACACAAATAAGATATGAAATTGTAAGAACAATAGATGAATTAACTCCAAATTTGTATTGATTCCGAAAATTGTGAAAGAGAGAATTTTAGGGTTACAGCCGCTATCCACACCCTATAAATTCTCGAACTAGGCTATTTATAGCAAGTTGACAGGCATCGAAACTATGCTTACCGAAACTACTAGTTTCGATGAAGCATATACAAGAGAAATAAGGCTGTCGAAACTAAACTATCTATCGAAACTACTAGTTTCAATTGAACAAACCTCAATCGAAACTAGATAGTTTCTATGGACCAGACTTAGAAATAAAATAGAAAATTACATTAAAATGAAAATACAAGTAAATAAACTAACTCAACAATGTTCAAAAGTTGATGACAACAGCTTATACAATAATAAGACTCTACACAAATCAATTTTCTTTCTGTTGGACTTGTGGTTAGTCATGGCATCATGGAAATGAGCTCCATTTTCATGCCATTGAATTGTTGTCCACATAATTAACTTACAATTCAATTAATTAGGTTATGAAAAATGATCCAGTCATCATGCACTTTCCATGGATTACCCGATAAAGATCCACATGCCCACATTGCAAATTTTCTTGAAATTTGTGACACTTTCAAACTGAACGGAGTTTCGGATGACGCAATTCGCCTCCGAATGTTCCCTTTTTCCTTAAGGTAACGAGCTAAGGCATGGCTAAATTCTCTTCCTACCGGGTTAATCACTACATGGGATGATCTTGCTCAGAAATTCCTGTGAAATACTTCCCGCCAGCAAAAACTGGTAAATTGAGAAATGATATTACCACCTTCACCCAGGAAGATAGTGAATCACTATATGAGGCGTGGGAACGTTTTAAGGACATGCCGAGGAAATGCCCTCATCATGGGCTAGAAGTTTGGCTACTAGTATCATCATTCTACAATTGGTTTCACAATTAAGCTCGTCAGACACTCGACGCTACTGCAGGTGGTATTTTTGGAAACAAAAGACCACAAGTAGCTTACAACCTAATTGAGGAAATAACTATGAACAACTACCAATGGTACAATCCAAGGAGTAATAGGGGAGCCAAGCAAGGTGTTCACTTTATCGATACTGTCACTTCACTTTTCGCTCAAGTAGACGCCCTCACCACTCGATTAAATCAACTTAGTAAGGGCAAAGCAATCACTGATGCTACTGAAGAAGTAAAAAGCATCACTACCAATACTAAGCAAGTTGACTTTATCAGAACAAACCAGCCACAGAACAACCCCTACAGCAACACTTATAATCCTGGATGGAGGAACCATCCGAATTTCAGCTGGAAGGATAACAACAACCAAGGATAATCCGGTTTCGGACAACAACAGTTTCAATAAAGACAATCTCAAAACTATCAGCCTCGTCAACAATTTCAATGAACTAACAAGCCAAGTAATGGATTAAGCTTGGAGGACGCGGTAACTAAGTTAATCTCTATAACTAAAATTCAAGCCCTTCTAGCAGATTCCCATCACAAACAGTATGAGGAGAAGTTCAGTCTACATGAAGTTGAGTTTAAGACGCAGAAAGCAACTCTTCAGTCAATTGAGACACAATTAGGACAAATTGTAAAATTCTATCCAAAAGACAACCAGGATGTCTCCCGAGTAAATGTAAGCGCTATCACTCTTAGAAATAGCAAAGTTTACCCAGAACCACCAATGCCAGGAGAAAAGGTTCAATCAGCAAGGAGAGAAATATTCACCGGAGTATCACTTCATCCGTATATCGCAGAAACAACTACTCAAGGATCACAGTCAAATGTAATCCCACCTCCTGCTCCAGTGGATACTCCTCCAAAAGCTCCAACAAAAAGAGCGTCCCATTCTCACATACCCTACATAGGAAGGTTAGTAAAGTAGAAGACTGCGAACAATATGAGAAATTCATCGAGTTGTTAAGTCAAATCCATGTCAATCTTCCCTTCCTGGATATCATACAACAAATGCCTAAGTATGGACGTTTCTTGAAGGATTTCCTTACAAACAAAATAAACATGGATTAGGCAGTGAAGAGGACCAATCATTGCGTCGCTCTTATTGAAAGATGCCTTCCGAAGAAACTTTCAGATCTTGAAAAGTTCTCTCTACCATGTTCTATCGGACCACTACCGATAACCTTCGCACTCGCTGATCTAGGAGCAAGTGTGAACGTAATGCCATATAACATGTTCCAAAGACTAAAAATTGGAAATCCGCGGCCTGTTAATGTGTAACATCCCGGATTTTCGTGGACTAATGGGTCGGGCCGTTGAGAAAACCAAGTCTCCTTTATATAGCTTGGTACAAGCTCCTGGAGAGCGTCAGAAAAGAACAAAAGATTACCCTTATGGGTAGGGAAGTGGGTTTGGGTTTGAGAAATCATCGCAAGATAGCAATTTGAGCATAAGAGAGAAGCGTAATGGACACATGATGGTAAAGTAACTATTAATCCTGTCTGGGCAGGACAAGGACCTACCTAGGAGGATGATAGTCGGAATGACGAAATCATCTAGATTATACTAGAGACGAAGGGAAATTGTGCCCGTAACCCAGAATGAAATACGGCAAGTGAGCGGATAACTGGTAGTTTCGTACTGCGCGGTACTAGAGATGATATGTGCAATATTGTTAAGGACATCAAGAGCGAAAAGGTAATGTCTAAGATAATGATAATGAAACCTTCGTAAAAGGGTTAGTAATCAAGGCAATCACGAAAGGAAACTTCTAGCAAGTGCCAGGATAGCAAGAGTTGGGAATGCAGTCGTTTGAATAATGGCCAGATATATAAGAGATAAGGGAATGGGTAGGTGAAATCTACAAGTCCCAAAGTTGAAAGTGGCAACGGAGATGACTCTCTTAAACACCCAGGTGGTTGTGTTGCAAAGCAAAGTAATGAAAACAAATAGTATGAATATGAATGCTTGACACCGAATGGATTTGGTGCACATGAAAGAACGAAGGATATGTCAGGTTGGTTTGTACTGACGCAGGATTCGAGGACGAATCCTCTTTTAAGGAGGGTAGACTTGTAACATCCTGGAATTTCATGGACTAATGGGTCGGGCTGTTGAGAAAACCAAGTCTCCTTTATATAGCTTGGATGGTAAAGGCTTCCATGTAAAATCTTATTCTAGGAACCAAGAGGACCCGGTTAACCACAATGAGAACGACTGAGATCGAAATCACGCGATGTAAGAACCACGAGGACCCAGATGAAATTATGGGTTATATTTAAACAACTTATGAGAAAACCGTAAGCCTTAATCAACAAAGGGGTATTCGACGACAAGGAAAGTGACGCGAGGGAAGAGAGAGGCCGGCCAAGGTGATCCCGTGGTGGTTCTATGGCAGTAACAAGAAGAGAGAGGACTTCACCACTCGTAAGGTAAACCTCTAAAACCTTAATTTTACTCCCGTATCCGTTTTGTATGAAGACCCGAGTAGGGTTTTGGGGGCTGTGGTCACGGTTAGGGACAGAGGAGACGGAAGAGGGGGTGGCTGACAGTGGTGGTGGTCACGACCGTAGGAGGAGGTAGTGTAGCGGTGGTATGCAGCCGGGAAAGGTGTTAGTGATGTGTGTAAGCGTTCGGCGGCTGTCGGGCAAGTGGTGGCCATAGGATTCCATGGTGGTAGTGATCGGAGAAGATGGCAGGGGGCAGCTGAGGTGGTTCTGTGGCGGCGCAAGGCGAGGGACGGTCGGAGAGAGTATTACTCGGCTAGGGTTTGGCCGACTAGGATGAATAAGGTGACGGGAACCAGGAGAAGGGTGGTGACAATAGCCATGATAGCTCCATGGCGGCACGAGGTGGAGGACGACGAAGGAGTTAGTGACGAGCATGACGGCATGTGGCGGTGGTGCGTGTTATGCATGGAAGAGCCGAACATAAGCTGGAACAAAGTAGGGTTTGCATGGCATGCATGCGTGCGTGCATGGGACCTGGTCCGTGTATTCAGTTTCCACATGAAACGAGGACAACCCGATACGTGTATCAAAGGAGTTAAGAGTCTCATGGAGCCGTGTTGATGAGCGGATAAGACCGAGTGTCGGGATCTTATTTTATGTAATCATTATCCAACGTATACTTTGAACGTGTCTGATCATGTGAACGTGCATATGACAGGTTCAGGTTTCGAGCGTGTACGGACGAACTTGCTGAGCAAAGGTTTGGATCTTTGTAACCGGTGAGTTTCTAATGCCCCTCTTTTAAATGTTTTTAACGTTTTTGGGGCTATCGTACATACTTACCAGATATGTTCAACGTATTAAACGTGTTGAGAGTTTTGGGTTTTAACCCAAGGTGTTTATGAAATAAAACATTCAGTAATGAGTCGGAGGGTTTACGGGGGTGTTTATGAGATCATGTGATCTAGGTCTAAAGGGGATTATATGGTCACGGATCGTATAGTGACCTAACAAGGGTGAGTCGGGATTACACACAAGCATTGAGTTATATTTATTGTGCATGAGATAGTATTAATTTGGTGAGTAGAGTTAGATTGACCGTTGTGTCAGGATTGTGATGTAGTGTTTATGACTGTTATATTAGTTTATTTGTAAGGGCCTTGGTCAAGGCTGAGTAATTTGATGTTTAGGGATTTGTTGTGTTAACCAAGTGTCGAGTTAATACGTGTACATGAGCATGAGTTATTAGTGTAGTAAGTTCGACCTATGTCAATGAGACTGCGGGATTATTATTATTATGGGTTGAGTCATGGGTAATGAGTTATTATGGGATATCGGGTGATAACAGGGGTTATCTAATGGTTAATGAATTGTGGATCTAATTTATAAGGACCGTAGGTCCTGAGTAGAGTTTAAATAACTTTTGAGATGAGTTGACTTTTAATTAAACTAAACTATTAGGACTCACTAAGCGTAGCTGACTTTGTATGTACGATAGATTGTTTTGCAGGTAAGCGTTGCACTAACGTATATTAGCTTGGGAGCGGTGCTACTCGGATTGGTGTGCAAGCATTCGTGAGGTAACTTAATGACATTAAATCTAACTAATGTTTTTAGAAAGACTTCCGTTGTAGTTTAATATATCTAAAATGAGTACTTTCGAGGGAATAACCCATTTTGAGAACCAACTGTAGGGTGCCCGGTTTGGGACCTTACATAATGCAACTATCAAACTCACATATGGATCGGTTAAATCGCCTATAGGATTCATTGAGAACTTACCGGTAAAAGTCGGCACATTTGTCTTCCCTGCCGACTTTATGGTTTTAGAAATGGGACCCGACTATTGCGCACCATTGATTTTAGGTCACCCATTTTTAGCTACCGCCAGAGCCGTCATTGATATGAACGAAGGAATTTTGACACTTCGTGTCGGAAAACAATCAGTGACCTACAACATCAGAGAAAATGAGTGCTTGTCCATTGATCCCTTTGAAATTGCACAATTCATTGATACTAATCTAGACTACCAGCTAAAGAAAGCCAAAGAATTCAACAAAGGAAAGAAACTGGATCTTGGCAAGAATTTTGACAACACTAATTGGATCGATGAATACTTTGATAAGCTACCAAAACTAAAGGACTTGAATGAAGGAATAGGAGACACGGGGGTAGTCGATGGCCCCCACCAGAAGAAAGACTGATGAAGCACGTACGGGTCTGGCTAAAGACCCTTAAATAAACGTGGCGCTTCCGGGAGGTAACCATATGATCACGAATAAATTGAGAAGTTGGTGCATACGGCAGAACACATGGACCTCAGGTTTGGTTTTTCCAAGTTTAATTTTCTCATGCTTCAGCCCCCAGGTATGCCTTCTCGATACTAGGACCTTAGTAGCTTAACTACTACTTGTTATTTCCGTTTCTGTTTTTAAGTTTTTCTTTATGTGTTTAGTAGCATAGCATCACCAAATAGTTTCTCTACTTCTTTGAGGAGTTACACTCCACCTCTACAACCGGAGGAGTCGAAAGCCACATCAAATTTCTGAGAAATTCGATGAGGTCTTTAAAGCAATGTTGACTACTACAATAAGTTTTGGCCTTAGGTTATACACCGAATTGACTGGGGGAGTACCAATTTCTTTTCCCTTAAAACTTCACGCATTTAAATTTCTGCATAGCATTTCATTACATGCATTTTTACATTGAGGGCAATGCACATTTTTAAATGTGGGGTGGAGAATCAGAGATTCAGGACTACTTGTAACCTCAAAGCAGTAAAACTAAACTTGTGATTTTCTACTCATTTGACTAAAACATTACTAAAAACCTACTTTTCGTAAAACCCGAGTAAACCCTAAAATCTAAACCTCTTTGAGTTCGCACCTAATTAAATAAAATGAATACTGGAAAGTAGAAATAAATGGATATTATGCATAACAAATCACTAAACTCTATCCCATCCGTTTCCATGTGAGAATAATCTAAGCCTTTTCACGAGCATTATTATCATTATTTTTCGCATGCTCTTTCGTTTGGTATATTGAGTGTTTTTTGATCGAATTTTTTTGCATAATTAAAACTTGTATGACTTATACATATAAAGATCATGAACTAGTAGAAGTATGAATATGATTGAGGCACCTAGGACTTTATTACCCTTATACATTATCCTTAAACCCAAAATCCTAAAAATATTATTCGCCTAGATAGCCCTATGAGCCTTAGCCTTTTCTTTTCTACTACCCACAATTATCACCCAACCAGCTTTTCGTAAACACCGGTTATTGGCTGACTGTCTTCAAGAAAGGAAAATTATTATGTCGTCATTTCAAGTTTACAACCATTGAGGAAATTTGGAAAGAATCTGTTTCACTCAAAAGAATTGGAATATACAAGAAGAAAGTGGATGTATTAGGAAGAAACAACCGAAAGATCTACAAGGAAGATATGAAAAATTTATTTCAAGAAAATTGAGGAAAAAGAATTATTGAAAAATTAGTCTTGACAACAAGAAAAGAAAAGAAAAAAAATAGAAAAATGAAAAGAAAAAGAAAGAGATAAGTTGGTCTTTTACCGGTTATACCTTAAAAAGCTGGACATGCATTCTTTTGATTTCAATTTGCTTTCTTGTATTCATTTCGTAAAGCCTGAATTACCACCCAAACTCTGAGAGAAAGTTTTCAAAGCAACAAGTGATGAAAGAAAACGGTGGCGCAAGCAAGAACAATTCCCACCATTCCGCGGCTTGTCAAAAAGTGCCACCAAAAGAAGAGCCAAAAGATATGAAAAATGTGTGAAGTGCGGCAACTGGAGCCACGAGGGAAAGTGTAGCAAGAATCAGACTTATTCCCAACATGAGTATACTCATCTGATCAAAGTTGGAGTTGTTAGGCTATAAGCCGGAAGATCCATACAAAAAGGAAACAATGTGTATTACACAAAAGGGAAGAGTTGAGAATGAAAAGAGATCTTGGTCTTAGCAATCTAACCATAACCGTGCCCTTAGATTAGTTATACCCTCATGATCTGAGTACTATATAGGGATCCACTAGTATTTTCCATCTTAAGCCATGAAGTCGTAGCTGTGTGTTCCACGATAGCTGCAGCCCTTCAAAATCCTTTTAAATCCCTAAAAATCAAAAAACATTTTCATTTTCACCCTTTATTTTCCTTTTAGCCACACTACAACCCTTTTAAAGTGCTCTTGATTCATGCATACCACTTAGTTAGTTGGTGGAGACTTGATTTGCATACAAGCTTATGACCATTGCATAATTCGATTCAAACTTGAGTGTTCCACTTAACTTGCATTATCCACCTATATATAACCCTAGAGTTAAGTGAACTTTGTGAGGAGTGATAGATTATGCATAATTGATGTTCTAGTAGGCTTGTCATAAATTCCACCACCCTAAAATAGAAAAGCCAAAAATAGAATAAAGCGACTCATGAGTTATCCCGGAGTTTCCAACTACTTGGAGCTCTCTTACCTTTTGTAAAGTTTTTAGTTATGGGTCTGATCATGCATGAGTTTGCTTGAGGACAAGCAAAGTTTAAGTGTGGGGTATTATGATATGCCCTAAATTATACCTGTTTTACATGCATAATAATCCCCATATTATGGTACTAATTGATTAATAATCTTGCAATTTATACTTAAAACGTTAATATTTCATAATTGCAGGTTATTCGGTGTCCCGAAGTAAACAAATCTAAAGCCACTCAAAAACATCAAGAAATGAAGCTTTTGGAAGACCAAACCCGAGCTTTGACCCCCAAGAAGTCAAACCAGGTCATCAGCAAGTCAACTAGCAGCTAAAAGATGAAACTGGGAAGCAGAGTCGTGCATCCCATTGCATGACCGTGCAAAGGCCTCCTTGCTCTCCAAGGCTCTAGTACACCGTCCTGTGTACCTTGTTTGATTCCGAGGTGTTTGCACGCCCGTGCATTGCTTATTTTGGGGCCTATAAATGGATGGCTTGAGTTCTTCATTAAATACACCTTTCCATACCTCAAGACACTATTCAAGAGAGAGTATTTCGTAGTTAGAGTAGAGAGTAGATAGTAGAGAGGCTCCTCCTCTTTGTCTGTGATATGTCCTAAATTATACATGTTTTGCATGCATAATAATCCCCATATTATGGTACTAATTGATTAATAACATTGCAATTGATACTTAAAACGTTAATACTTCACAATTGCAGGTTATTCGGTGCTCCAAGATAAACAAAGCAAAAACCAGCTTAAAACATGAAGAAATCAAGCTTTTGGAGGACCACACACGAGCATTGACCCCCAAGAAGTCAAATCAGGTCAACACAAGTCAAACCAGTAGCTAAAAGACAAAACTAGAGAGCAGTAGGGAAATGCACGGCCGTGCAATGCCATGCACGGCCGTGCAAACCCTATCTTGCTCTCCAGGTACAGTACATTGTCCCGTGTACCCTGTTTGATTCCCGAGGTGTTTGCACGCCTATGCAATCCAATGCACGGCCGTGCATTGCTCATTTTGAGGCCTATAAATAGATGGCTTGAGTTCTTTATTGAAGCATCCCTTACATACCCCAAGAACACACCAGAGAAAGCTTATTTCGTAGTTAGAGTGTAGTAGTAGTGAGTAGAGAGGCTCTTCCTTCTTGTTCCGCTATAGGGGAGCCTACGAAACTCAACGTTATGCTAGTTAATATGGCCATTTGTGGCTAGACTCTTTGTATTGATAGGGTGAAGATGATGTTTGGTGCATGTTAATGTTTAACGTATTAATCCAAGTGATGTGTTTATGTCTTTAACTATTCGTCCTTAAAACCACCATTTTGGTGGGCTTTTATTATTTTCTAAATCCGTCTTTATATTTATGAGTGTTCTTGATTTTTAAAGTGTAAAACCTTTTTAATCTAACTTCTCTTGAAGCTTGTACGTCTTTATACAAGTGGAGATTGATAAGCCAAGGCTTGGTTAACACTATTAAGGTCGTACGTCTTTATACGAACTTATTATGCAACCAAGAATTGGTGAACTCATGTTGGGAACGGTACGTCTTTATACTTGCTCTCATTGTTACACCGCCTCCCGGTGAGCAAAATATAATCACCTATTTAACTCTAATATAAAGCATTTTACGTTCGATGTCTTAAACCAACCCAAAGATGACCATTCGAAGGGTTGAGGGTAATTGTTGTCCTTAACGGGAGGCACTACCACTTGTTAAAGCTTTTAATTTTTCAAATCAAATGTCGTGAGGAGGTGACCCGGGTCACACATTTGTAGTAGTCATATCACTGGATTAGTCAACATAACATTATCACGTACCAAGCGGATTTGAAACCTAAAGCAATACTATTCGTAACCTAATCATATCCGACCTATTTACTTTCCTGTAATTTACTATTCTATTCGTCACATTTCTATTACACACTTCACGCACGTTTTTACTTTTATACTATTTACTTTACCGCCATTTACTTTTCTGTCATTTACTTTCCTGTTCCACAAGCACACAAAACTCACTCACTAATTAAACCGGCTAAACATTAACAAAATTTGAGTACTGGAATTCGACCGTGTCCATTGGTTCGATACTAGGTTCTTACCTAAACTATATTACGCTGCGATAGGTAAACTTGCCTATTGTGTGTGTTTTTAAATTAAAGTAATTATCATTTTATAAATTTAAAACCTGATCTCGTAAGACTATCCTAAAAATATATTTATTATATTTTTATATATTAAAAATGACACACCAGTCCGCAATAGGAAAGTCTACGAAACTCAGTGTTACGCTAGTTAGTATGGCCATTCGTGGCTAAACTCTTTGTATTGCTAGGGTGAAGATGAAGTTTGGTGCATGTTAATGTATGATGTATTAATCTAATGGTATGTTTATGTCTTTAACTATTCGCTCTTAAAACCACCTCTTGGTGGGCTTTTTATTGTTGTCTAAATCTGTCTTTTATATTTGTGAGTGTTCTTGATTTTAAAGTGTAAGACAATAAAACCTTTTTAATCAAACTTATTTTGAAACTTGTACGTCTTTATACAAGCAGAGAATGATAAGCCAAGACTTGGTCAATACTAGTAAGGTCATACGTCTTTATACGAACTTATTATGCGACCAAGAATTGGTGAAGTCATGTTGGGAACGGTACGTCTCTATACATGGCCCCATTGTTACACCGCCTCCCGGTGATCAAAGTATAATCACCTATTTAACAATAATACTTAAGCATTTAAGTTTGATGTTCTAAACCAACTTGGAGATAACACGAAAGAGTTGAGGGTAAATGTTGTCCCTAATGGGAGGCACTACTATTTTAATTTAAAGATTTTAATTCGTGAATCAAATGTCGTGAGGACGAGGCTCTAGCGGTGAACCGGGTCACAAGTTTGTAGTAGTCATACCACTGGATTAGTCAACTTAACATTATCACGTACCAAGCGGATTCGAAGCCCAAAGCAATTCTCTTCGTAACCTGATCATTTTCGAGATATTTACTTTCTTGCTATTTACTATTCTGTAAGTTACATTTCTGTTACACACATCATGCACATTTTTACTTTCCTGCCATTTACTTTCCTGTCATTTACTTTTCTGTCATTTACTTTTCCGCTTCACAAGCACACAAAACCCACTCACTAATTAAACCGGCTAAACGATAACAAAAGTTGAGTATTGGAACTCGACCATATCCATTGGTTCGATACTTGGTTCTTACCTAAACTATATTACGCTACGATAGGTACACTTGCCTATTGTGCGTGTTTTAAGTTTGAGTATTTATCATTTTATAAGTTTAAAAACTGATCTCGTGAAACTATTTCTAAAACAAATATATACTTATATATATTTTATATACTTATCACGTGCAACATCACTATACTTATGTGTTCCAAATTGAGGTTTACAATGCCCAAATTTTTTCTACAGAAGAAAGTGAGGAAGATGATGTTGATGAAGATGGTGATGATGATGATGCTAGGGAAGATGGTGATGGTGATGGTGGTGATGATGACGATGATGATTATGATGTTGATGATGATAATGATGATGATCATGATGAGGGCAAGGTTTCATTTGTTGACCGCCTTGTGCTAAAACTTGTAAGTATTAGGCTTAGATAGTTTATGCAATTTGTATTTGCAAGTTTCTAATACCTATTTATTACTGTTAGTTGTGGTCATTTTTGAAATTGTTATCTCTTGATTTTTATGTAGCAATTTCCAGAGGATTTTTGCAGAGAAGGCTAGTTTGGATTCGTTGGAAGAGATGCAGGTCAGAATTCCTCCCGTTTACACAAGGACGTTGAAGGTGGAGCATTTAGAAGGCCGGAGTAGGTATAGTCTGCAGGGGTGGGCCCGTGTTAGTGTGTTTGGGGCCGGTTTGTATTCGGCACTAGGCACAAATTACAAATTCACATTTGTCAAGAAAAAGAATATGTTGTTTGTTACACGCGAAGGTTCAAACTATGTTTTGCGCACTAAAATTTGACACGTTATAATTTTGTTATGTTATTGTTGAATGGTTAAAAAACCAAGCATAAAAATGTAAAGGCACATGAGATTGGGATATCATGGTGCGGATAATATTGTTGATGGACCGGATTTTGAGTTCCGATTTCCCGTTTTGAGGAGAGGTGTAGGGACAAGAAAAACTAAAAATGATGCCGTAATAATTTTTTCATAAACTTCTACGAAGAATATATTAAAATTTTTTTGTAAAATCATGGCCATTCGACCTACTCACAACCTGCGTCCGTATCTCACAAAATCGGAGGATCATCCACAATATCACCAAATGATCTATTTGATAACCGATTCCCTAATCACAAAGCTCTTACAGTTAACCCACCAATCTATTTGACTATTCTTGAAGAGTTTTGAAAAAATGCTAGGGTTATCAAAGACGAAAAACACAACATCATTTCGATTATGTCAGACATTGGTTCAAAACCACATACAATAACTCCTGAGATCCTCACAACAAGCCTAGAGCATGGTGATGCTGACGATGTTGACTAATTCACAAAACATCTCATGCATATTGAATTCATTGAGAGAGGTTATCTTGGTCAAATAACCTCAACAACTTTGGGTAAGAGTATGTGTTCTGCAAGTTTAAAATTTCTTTTTCATACTCTTATGGTATGTTTTTCAGGGAAGAGTGGTACATGGAATGAAATTCTATTAAATACTCAATACGTGGCTTATGCCATTTTAATAGGGCAAAGCTTCAAAGTTTCAACAATACTTCACAAACAAAATTTTTGATGTACCCTAGACTTGTTATGGCATATATTCAAAAGGAATTGCTTGAAAACATTTACAAAAAGGGAAAAATGGTTACCATCAAATCTCTTGAAAAACAAACTTGTATAAGGATGGAATCAACAAAACAAATTTTGGTTGATGAGAATGAGCTAGCACAACAAAATGAGCCTACTGCTCCTGCTAACCAAAGGGAAGAACCCATCCCTGATTTGGAACCCATATCATATATCCTAAGGAAGATAAAATCCAAATCTAAAGCCACATCTAGAGCTGATGTATTACTTGAGCATCATACTCAAAGTCCATCTCCTAGGACTGGCTCTTTTCACTACTCACCACCACCACAAACTTCACCCTTACATATGTTGATTGATGCAATCACTGAGGGTACATCTGTAGGTCCTCATGGCGCGTCTACGGATCAATCTCGTGATAAGACGTGACGTTTACTCGGAGTGCGGAATCCAACGAGTCAACGTTTATACGCATAAAAGACAATTCAAACACACAAGTAAATAACCTTCTCAATTAGTATTTCAAATCACAATGATGTTTACAGACTCAATCGGACTTCTCTGATCTGATCTCTCTGGTTCGTTATGACTGACTCTGTAAACACACATATATATAACTAACTGACCTGATATAAGCAAACTTATTAAGTTCGCCTCTAACAGCTTAAGCGAACTTAACAAGTTCGCCTCAGTTAGACCTAAGCGAACTTATTAAGTTCGCCTCTGATAGACCAGGCGAACTTAACAAGTTCGCCTCTAGGCTATACTTGTAAAACACTTAGTGACATTTGACATTTACATAACAAAAACATAAAGACATAAAATCTAACTATTACAAGCTTTTGTCATTACAAACTATGTCCTAACAGACTCCCCCTTGACAATAGCATGATCTTTAGTCTTTAGTCTTTATCTTGAACTCTTCCAGTTATCCGGTAGTCTGCTGCCAGCATGCACTCCATATCTTCTGCATATCTCCAAAACTCTTTTATACTGTAGACCTTGTTCTCTCCAAACATCAGTGAACATTATTTCATTCTTTCGCAACGTCCTCTGATCTTTCTTTGAGAAATTGATAAGATTCATTGCATCATAGAAACATACAATGACCTTATTGTCTTTATCTTCAATCCTTGCTTCACCAGTATTAACATCAACATACCACCATTTCATATTCCCAAGAAAGTCTTGAGGAATCTTCTTTAACGGTATCTTGTGAATAGCACGCATAGGTTTATACTTGTATCTCCAGGTCACTTTCCCAGTCTTTGGATCTGTGTTCTTCACTCTCTTTCCCTTTTGAGGTTTCAGCCGATCATACTTTCCTGAACTACCTTCTTTCTTGATCAAGTTTGCTATCATATCAACCAAACCATTCTTCGATCTATTAATGAGTGGCTTTGAAGCTAGACCATTTATTTCACACCTTGGAAAGGTATTGAAATACTTGATCCTCGGCTTTAAATATTGAACACCATCAGATCGTTTAATTGCAAATAATTTTGATTCATCATCATATAACCAACTTATGATCCTTCCTACACACTGCTCTTTATTCACATATTTCTCTTTCTGAGCAGGTTGTGCTGGAGACTTGGGTAGTACCTTCATCCAACTGTTTACAACTTCTCTCCACTGTTCTCTTGTCATCCCTGTATCTTTGTACATCACAGGTTCTTCATTAACCTTCGGAGACTCAGTGTGAGTAGTTTCAGTTTCAGCATCTTTATTGGATTGAATAGTCTCATCATCAGTATCTATTATTGAATCAGCAGTGTCTTCAGGCAGTGTGATGTCTTCAACAGAGTCCATAAAATCTGTTACTCCTTCATAAGTGAATTCAGGAATAATATCATACTGGATGAAGTTATACGGCACTTTAAGACCATCACAGCCTTCATAAGTAACACTATCTTTATGTTTCGCTATTTCAATCTCTATTATTTCTCCTTCTTCTATCTCATTATCCGACATATCATCTTCCATGTCATTGAATAAATCATCAATGTCATCAAGACATGCAATCTTTTCAGCTTCCTCTTCTTCTGAATCTTGAAAGAACTCCAATAATAAAATATCTTCTTCATTAGTACCAGAAGTATCTTTATCTTTGTTTCCTTCAAGTGATTGTGATGTCGACTCCCCCGAACCCTAGATATAGGATTAGCGTCAGTGTATTGACGATCACCCTCAATATTTCCAGCAGTATCATTGTCTTCATCATCACGTCTTTGAATAGACTCTGTGTGACAAGTATGAGGTATCCTCAACTCCCCCTGAGCATCAAGACGCTGAACTAGTTTGGACACTAAAGCTTGCATGTCAGCAATCTGTTGAGCTTGAGTCTGAATCACCAGCTGCCGTTGTGAATCAGTAGACACAAGAGTATTTACCTGGGTTTGTAGAGAAAGCACTTGAGATTCAAGGAAAGTAATCCTTTCAGAATCAGAAGGCTTTGACGGACCAGCTGACGATTGTGGAATAGAAGGACTTGAAGTAGTAGGAATGACTGGAGGAACAGGAGTAATCACCGGAGATGTATCTTTTGATCTTGGAGGAGTAATTATCAATGAGGCAACAAAATTAGCATCCTCGACTCCCTGAGAAGATTGTGCAGTAGCAATTGAAGCAGACATTAACTTTTGAGTCTTAGGATCTGGAGTAAAGTCACTATCAGACTCAGTACTTTCATCAACCAAAGATCTTTTCCAAGTACTGAACTGGAAGGAGGATCCCGAATAGACTTTCTTCTTGGTCGCCTGGCTTGAGATTTAATGCGTTTTCCAGCATTAGCCAGTGGAATTGTAGCCAACCGTTCATAATGACCTGAGGAAAAATCCCTAGATTCATCAGAATCAGTGCTTTCATTAACAGATAATAGCGTATCACTTGAGCTTGAACTAGATTCATCATCAGTCACCACATTCCCTTCAGCTTCTGGAATGGGCGAGTTCACATCGTCATCAACGAAATCATCCATGTTCATTCCTAAATCATGTTCATGTGCATGAACGACCTCCTCTTGAACAGGTTCATGAATAGGTATTTCAACCTCAGCTTATGGAATAGGAACTTGTTTAGGAATAGGAATATGTGGTTGTGCGGGAACTTGTACTTGTGGAACCGGTATCTGTTGTTGTGGAACTTGTTGCTGTGCTGGTTGTTGTGGTTGTTGCTGTTGTTGTTGTTGAACTTTGAAGCCTTGAGCTTGAGCAATTTCATCAGGATGAAACCAGTTGTCATTAGGTGGTGCAACATAATCAGGATTGATTAAGTGACCAAATAAAGGAGTATTAACTGGAATCAATGCAACATTCTCCTGTTTCACCTTCGTGCAGTCGGTAAATATACGCTTTGACATTGGAGTCAAAGTTAATCTTATTGGATGTTGTGGAAGATCCGGAATAAGGTGATTCAAAATCATTTGAATAAAGTGAGGATATATCAAGAATCCTTGACCTTCAGCTGGATTAATCTGCATGACCATCTCCCGATAGAAGTAAAGTGGAAAATTGAATCGCTTATTCAACGTTAAAGCCACCATAGCAGTTTGAAGAGCCATCTTCAATCCATCGGTACCAGCTTTGCGAGGAGAGATGCATTGAATAATCACATGCATGAAATACCTCCATTCACCAACTAAGCCACCTTTACGTGCTTGGGTATCATTCTGTTTCCCACGATATCCCATTCGTTGAAAACAACCCAGAATAAGAGTTCCTGGATAAGATAACGGATCTTCAGCATTTCCACCCAAATCAAGAGCAGCACGAATCGTCTCTTCAGAAATGGCAATCTCGGTATTATTAACAGTGGCACGAAGAACATTAGGTTCAACGTCTGTATCTTGATGCACAGTGTCCCAAAATTGCTGTATGTACACGAGACTTATGTAAGGATCAGCAGATAAAGCAACGTGAAGACGTGATCTGTTCAAAAATCCTATAATGCCTTGAAAATTCACAGCCTCGGACATGTTGGGATCTAACAATGCCACTTGATTATGTTTATATTCGACACGTCGAGCCATCTGAAAAAGTTGGACAACAAACATATTAGCAAAAATAACAAACGCAAACAAAAAAATAAAAAATAAAAAAATTTAAAACAAAAAAATTTTGAACACAAAAAAATTACAAGTCCAGATCTTCACTGACCCCTAGGCGAACTTAATAAGTTCGCTTAGTAGTGCAAGAGGCGAACTTAATAAGTTCGCCTGACAAGTTCGCTTGGAACAAGTTCGCCTGAAACTTGTGACGCTTCAAATACAGACATCAGAAAATCAATCAATTGAGCAATTCGAGTTAAAATTGTGAAATAAGCATTGTTTAACCGTCGAATATACTTAGCAAACACTAATGAATGGTCAAATTGGAATTTCAACACAAAAATTAGGTCAAACTCAGTGTTTTTAAATCGCTATAAAACCTAGATACAAATCAACCGAATACACACAATTGAACGGATGAAATTCGATGAAATTACCTTGGTTGAGTTCGCAATTCAATTTGGAATGGGATAGAACCGGTAAACAACACCAACAGCAACAGATTAAAATTTTTAAAAATCTCAGTTAAGTTCACCTAAAATGAAGAAGACGATAAATCTGATAAGTTCGCTTGATCTAGAACCTTAAACACATTAAGTTCGCTTAATTAGGCGAACTTGTTAAGTTCGCTTAACAAGCCTTCGGCGAACAAGATAAGTTCGCTTCACCCCAGATAATCAGATTAAGTTCGCTTCACTATTTTTAAGCGAACTTATTAAGTTCGCTTCACTGTACACAGGCGAACTTAATAGCTTTTCAACCTTTTTGCCTTGAACAAAAAAATTATCAACTTCAACCTGTCAAATCTTGAACTTCCGTCAGCAACACGTATCCGATCCAATCATGAACAATTTTAACAAAAGTTTAGAATTTTCATGGAAAATAAAAAACAAAATCTTTTTGAGTTTTATCTATACAAACGGAATTATATATTTTTGGATTTTATCTGTACAAACAGAAACACATATTTTTTTGGATTTAATCTGTACAAACAGAAACACATATTTTTTTGGATTTAACATCATGAGCAAGAAGATCATATCAGTATTCAATTAATTCATCACACATTTTAGCAATATCAAAGGGTAACCTATAGTATGAAACCATTCAACTCAGTTTTGTGCACTTTGCATCTTTTTCATTTTGAAACTCATTCAACTTGAATAATATTTGAAATGATACGCGATAAATTTCAAAGTAAATAAGATCAGGTTATAAATTGCTCTTTTATTTATATCGTATTTGAAATATAAAGCATGAATTCTTAAATTTGTCAATATTGTTTGATTTGAAACTATAAGCGTTTATTCTCCAAATTCATGTGATTTAGTACTATTTAGATGAAAAACATTGTGTACCCCACATATATGCCAAACAGAAATATAAATTACACTATCTTGAAGACATATACAGGTAATGTTAAGATTAGATCGATTTCCAAGATGAAATTATCTCTTTTAGCATAAGTATAAAAGCAGATCCCAAATGATATAAGAATCATGATGATTCAGAATCAGAAGATTCTAATGGATTGGCTGTTTAATGAGAATCAACAGATTCAGGTATGAGGATCCAACTATTATCTGGATAAAATTCAATGGAGTCAGACTAGATGATGTATCTAACTGATCCAAGGGCGAATATATGTTTCAATAGATTTTGAAAGCATATCTTAGTTTAACACCACCTTGCATGTTTTTCGGGGCATGGGCAATGAAGTGAACTGTAATAAATTTGTGCTAAAGATATAATTCGATATTGGTCTCATGAAATTCTCTATAACCATATATTCTTTATCTGATAATGATCTTTTACACACACACCTAGGCATATAATGGATTTAAATCACAGATGTAATCATATTATATTTAATTTTCACACTACTATTAGTTTCAAAACGCTTTTAGCTTATTGACAATTCAAGTTTCAAATTTTATACACAAATTTTAAAACAAATTATCAAGAATAAAGCATTCACAACACTATCATTTCTTATTTATGCAGACTTTGAAATTTAGATCAAATCAACTTATGTTAATCAATCATATATCAAGGTCTACTAAGGTCGTGTGAAATGAACTAATCACTGATGTACTATCATTTCTTCTCTAACCTCAAATGATGTCAAATTTTATATTTTTCAATTTGTTTTGACTTTTTATAAATTAAACTTTTTGACTGAAAATATAAATACAAAAATGTAATAAAGCAATAAAAGAACTTAAAAAAAACAAAATTTTCCATGAAATTCTGATTTTGAAAGGCTTTTATTCAGGATTGATCATACCAATCATTTTAATTAGGAATTCAAACCTGGTACGATCAAATGTCTTGGTAAACAAATCAGCAAAATTATCTTCAGTGTGTACCTTGACCAGCTCAATCAACCTTTTCTCTGCACAATCACGTATAAAATGATATCGAATTTCGATGTGCTTAGTTTTACTATGTTTAACAGGATTATTAGTTATAGTCATAGTAGCATTTTTATCGATAAGCATGGGGGTTCCTATGAAATTCAAACCGTAATCTCTCAATTGCTGTTGTATCTATAGGATCTGTGAACAACAACTCGCAGCAGCGATATATTCTGCTTCGCATGTAGAAATCGAGACCGTGGTTTGCTTTTTGCATTGCCGAGACACAAGTCGATTTCCTAAGAACTGGCAACCACCTGTTGTAGATTTCCTGTCCAGACAACAACCACCAAAATCAGAATCAGTATAAGCATTGAAATCAAAGTTAGAACCATGAGGATACCATAGCCCCAAACATTGTTTTCCTTTTAAATATCGAAAGATTCTTTTCACAGCGATTAAGTGAGATTCTTTTGGCTTTGCCTGAAATCTGGAACAGATGCACACGACGAACATTATATCCGGCCTTGAAGCGGTTAAGTACATGAGGGATCCAATCATAGCTCTGTAAAGTCGACAATCCACATCTTTTCCTTCCGGATCAGAATTCAACTTATGATTGACCGGAATTGGAGTATCATATGGGGTACAGTCCTCCATCTTGAACCGGCTCAAGATGTCTTTGACATACTTGGACTGATGAATAAAGAAACCATCTTCCTTTTGATTTACTTGTAAACCTAAGAAAAACGATAACTCTCCCATAGCAGACATTTCAAATTTCGACTTCATAACACCCTCAAAGTCTTTACATAACCCTTCGTTTGTCGAGCCAAAAATAATATCATCCACATAAATCTGCACCAGTAGGTAATCTCCCCCTGATTTCTTTATGAATAAAGTCGAGTCTATCTTTCCACGAACAAAGTCATTTGCCAAAAGATGTGTGGATAATGTTTCATATCACACACGAGGAGCCTGATGAAGACCATAGAGAGCCTTATCAAGCTTGAAGACCATATTCGAATTTAGTGGATCTTCAAACCCCGGCGGCTGACAAACATAGACTTCCTCCTTGACCTTTCCATATAAAAACGCACTTTTGACGTCTAATTGAAACACCTTAAAACCTTTAAAAGAAGCAAAAGCTAGAAACAACCTTATAGCTTCGAGCCTCGCAACCGGCGCATAAACCTCGATGTAATCAATTCCTTCCTGTTGATTGAAGGCCTGGACAACTAATCTTGCCTTGTTGCGTACCACGACACCTCGATCGTCTTTCTTACATTTAAACACCCATTTTGTTCCTATCGGATATGCACCCTTCGGAAGTTCAACAAGATTCCAAACCTTAAGTTTGTCAAATTGAGCAAGTTCTTCCTGCATGGCTTCTATCCAATTGTTGTCATTTAAAGCCATCTCAACATTCTTGGGTTCAACCTGCGAAATAAAGCATGAATGTGAACAATCATCAAGAACACCAGAATCTTTCATGCAGGTATACAAACAAGTATTGTCAACAAGAGAACATGTTTTTACTCCATCCTGTAAATTCCCAATTATATTCGTCACCGGATCATCTTTGAGTTCCTTGATGGATGCAACCTCAGGAACCGGCAACACGTCAACTTGAGTAGAGACAGATTGATAAGAATAATCTTGATTAATTGGAATTTCCGAGTCTAAATTTGTAGAAATCTCCCCCTGAGCCTGTGTCGAAGGTAATAAATCATCACCCAACAACGGATCAGCAGAAGAATCTTGAAAAATAACATTATCCTCCTCACTCTCTGAATCTTGTGGACCTGAACAAGAAGCAACATTTGGATCGGGAGCAGAAGTAGATGGTATCGATGAATTTGGAACTGCATTTGGTAGAAATCCATTGTGTTGTGCATCCTGACAAGAATCATAAAGAACATCAGCCTCTTCATCAGAAATATCAGAAGGTAAATGAAAAGACTTGAATAAGTTTTCATACTCAAATGCCCAATCCGGACCAATCGCCATTTGTTGTAAAGACCGATTTAAACAGTCAATATGAAACGATTCTTCAACTTGGCGCGTCTCTTTGTTATAAACCCTCTTGGTTGTTGAATTCGCCACATACCCTAGAAAAATCCCTTCAATAGCCTTTGCACTGAATTTTGTTGGGACATCTCGAACTTTCAGTAGGGTGCAAGGATTACCAAAAGGTAGTAAATAATCCAGATTCGGCTTGCGATTATTCAGCAATTCATAACAAGTCTTGTTGTGTCGCTTGACGGTCAAGACCCTGTTCAAAACGTAACACACAGTATTCACAGATTCAGCCCAAAAGGTGACTGGAAGCTTAGAATATGCAAGCATCGTGCAAGCCGTTTCGACTAAAGTCCTGTTCTTTCGTTCAGCGACACCGTTTTGTTGAGGAACATATGGCGCACTGAATTCATGATAAATTCCTCTTTGTAGACAGAATAAGCCCATTTTGCTATTCTTAAATTCGCTGCCATTGTCACTCCTGATTCTTCTGACTTTCAGATTGAATAAATTCTCCAAACCCAGGATTAAGTATTGCACCAACTCAGTGGTTTCAGCTTTAGAAGAAAGAAACTTAACCCATGAAAATCTGGAGTAATCATCAGTTACTACCAAACAATACGATTTCCCACCGATGCTCCAGATACTGATAGGACCGAACAAATCCATATGCAGCAACTCTAAAGGAGTTACGATAGAATTCATCGATTTAGATTTGTGAGATTTCCTTCTTTGCTTCCCTTTCTTGTAAGGAATACAATCATCAGGAACTGAGAATTTCATCTTCGGAATACCAAGAACAAGATCATTCCTAACAATGTAGTTCATCTTCCTAAAGTTAATGTGAGCTAGCTTCCTGTGCCACAATATTGAATCAGATTCAGACGCCTTGGAGAGTAAACAAGTTGGAATTGAATCCATTGTAGTGGCGACACTCATGTCAAGGACATACGTGTCATTTCTCCTCGGAGCCTTCATGAGAATCCATTAATCAGGAATCACGAAGCCTGGTTTCAGAATATAGCATTCAGTATCATTGAAATGGAACGAAAACTTCTTGTCACAGACTTGTGATACGCTTAAAATATTGTGTTCCAGCTGCTCAACATAATTCACCTTTTCAAATTTGACTTTGTCATTCTTTAACGTTCCCTGTCCAGTTATGTACCCGCCTTTATTACCCGCAAAAGCGACATAACCGCCATCAATTTGTTTGACATCTTCAAGCAATCTAACATTCCCTGTCATATGTCGAGAGCAACCACTATCCACATACCATGTATTGTTGATAGTCCTCCTTGGTTGTCCCTACATAAACAATGAGAATCAGTTAGAAATATGAACCCAAGCCATCGTGGTCTTGGGTCGTCCGGAGTGATCAAAATAAACAACTTCTTGTAATTTATAATCAATCTTATCATTCACTTTTGGAACAGAAGTTTGACAATCAGACTTTTTCAAAGAAGATCCATTTTTATTATTTTGAAAAACATTATTTGATATGTTATTGTCAGATTCGGATGTTTCCAAAATTTTCTTTAATTTTCTGTTTCTTCTTCTCCTTTGAGGTCTAGACAATTTAACTTCCTGATGAAAATCTTTTGAAAATCCAACATTAGGAATCTCAAACTTCTCTTTACATACAAAAGATTTAGCATTCAATTTATCATGTTGTTTAAATCCAGAGGATTTAACAAAAGACCGACTAGGCATATTTTTCTCCAAACTAGAAGACGACTTTCCCTCATCTTTTCTTTTCAGAATCTTCACCACTTTCGGTTGTGAAGGAACAGTCTTCATTTTACCGTGGTTCTTGAAAGGACAATTGATCAAAATGTGACCAGTCTCATTGCAATGAAAACACACTCTTCTTTCTTGGTAAGTTCTGAAATAAGAGGTTTTTCTTTGAATTTGAGAATCCATCAGAGGTATAAGCTTCAGAGGAATGTCCAGAACAATTTATCGGCTTCTTTTGAACATAAGTCTGTGTTGGCACCTTTGAAGAATTCACTTTTTGATAACCAGCCGCAACAAATCCACTTGACTGTAAGATTGGAGAAAGTTTAGTTGGAACCACTTTCACATCTTCAGGTTCAGTCATAATGCATCTATCCCGGGTAACAGTTTTAACAACTGTTGGGTCATCAATTTTCACTTCTTTTGGTATGCCCTCGACCTTCTTTTCATCGAACATCTCATCTTCAGAATCATACTCATACACCATATCCTCCCTAGTTACCGGATTCACCTTTAACACAGTTTTTGGATCTATCTCCTCTTCATTTATAATTTCAGGTTCCAACACATAATTTTCATTAAACGGTGGAGGAATAAATCCAATACCAGCAACATGCTTAGTAGGATCATCATTTGAGTTAAAATAATCCAAAACAACTGAAGAACTTTCAAATTGTTCCAACTTTCGATGAAGTTTGATCACCTCAGACTCCTTGTCAGATATATCTTTATTCTTTTGGGCAACAATTTCATTACGTTTTTCTATTTCAGCATAAGCCATATCTAGATGATAACCCTACTCTTTGTATTTTAGCCCAAGAGAATTTAAGTCTCTTTTCAAAGACTCAATTCTATCAGTGCACAACTTATCATTATCTTTCAGTTTCTGATTAACTGAATGCATTCATTTCATGTCACAAATCAAGTTTGTGTTATCATCCATGACCTTTTGCAGTTTATCTTTAACAGAAATGCAGTTAGAACAGTATATATGACAAACAGAGTCTTTTACCTTAGACTGATCAGACAAGTCTGCCATGAATACTTTGGCAATAGGAATATTCTCTGAATCATCACCAACTGAAGCATTTTCTGTAAGAACAATTTCCTCCTCAGCAACCCCTGATGCAGCATTAGAATCAATATTCTGCCCTTGTTCTACCTCATCATCAATGCTTGGAACACTGTCACCATCACAAGAATCATCACTAGAACTTTCATCATCAGTAGGCTCCTCTGGTTTTTCAGAATGAATTTCTGCAACAAAAGCCTGACTCACAGCACCCACCAAATCTTCCAGATGAATGCCCCAGTCATAGTTTTCGTCGTTTTGAGCAACCAAAGCTGATGATGCAGATGCATGATTTGTATTACCAGAAGGATCATGATTTTGATTACCAGATGAACCATGTGACTGATTCCTATTATGCTGAAAGTTAGACTGCTTCTTTTGAGAATCAAATTCTATCTTCGGCTTCACACACTCCTTAGCAAAATGACCATACTCTTGGCAGTTGTAACAACGAACTTTGCTCTTATCAAAACCCATACGAGATCGACTATTTGAACCAATATATTTTCTGCCAGTTCTTTTCAAGAAATCTTTAGCTTGACACATTAACATGGCCATATTCCATTGGATATTCATTTTTTCCAGATCAACAGGGTCAATCTGTCTGAAATCTTCTTCTATAACCTCAGGATCATGTATTTTACCTCCAATGAAATTTTCATATGATGCCATGAATGAAGAAAACATAGCAAGATAATCATCAGCAACTTTCTGATTCAAATGAGATCCAGATGATGTTGAAGCTGTAGTCATAGAAAATCTAGAATGGCTTGAATGACCAGAATAAATTGGAACTCCAGAACACTGATCATTTGAAGACTCTTGAGCATCACCAGAAAAGAATGCCACACCAGTACCAGATTTACCAGTAGATTTGGCAAAATACATTGAGGGATCCTGTATATGCTCCATATTAGTCTCTTTCTTCTTCATATTCATGTCATGCGACTGAATCTTCCCTAGAACTTCTTCAAGAGACATGGTTTTGTATTTAATATTCTCTTTGATTAAAACCGTATACACATCAAATTTTGATGGTAAAGCATCCAAGAATTTATCATTGATTTCCTCAGTCTCATACACCACAGACGCACTGGCCAGTTCACTAAGAAGATGATAGAATCTTGTAGCAAGATCATCCAAGGATTCGTTTTGAAAATGTTTAAAGACTAGGAACTGCTTCTTTAGTAACTCCTTTCTACTCTTCTTCACATCCAAACTTCCTTCACACCTTTTCTGTAATGCTTCTCACAGTTGTTGAGAAGACTTGAACTGTTTAAAACTATGATATATTTCCTTTGGAAGAGACATCGAAATGCTAGCCATCGCTTTCTTTTCTCTATCAAATAACAACTTTTCTTCAGTAGTTAATGCTGACACCGGCTTTGGAACATAGTCCTGTCCCATCCAAGAATAAGTCGGATGTGTATATCCTTCCAAAATCGGAATCCACAAACTAGTATCGGTAAAAGATACGAACTGATCAAACAGATCTTTCCAATTAGAATAATCAGCTAGATTCAACAACTTTGGAGGTTTTTGAGATGTACCGATCTCATTGTCATAATTGAACATATTCGTGACTTGAACCATATTTGCCATTTTTTTTAAAAAAATTTCCAAGTGTTGAACAGTCTTACCCTCAGGCGAAGATAATAAGTTCGCCTATAATACACCTAAGTGAACTTAATGAGAAGCGAACTTAATAAGTTCGCTTAAATCAGAAATCAACAATCTGATTAAGTTCGCCTAAAATAAGTTCGCTTAACTCTGTGAGAAGCTGCTAAGTTCGCCTGCACAAGAAATCAGCAAGTTCGCTTGCCGAAACAGAATCTTGATCAAGAACTTCTTCAGCCCAAACTCGCGAACCAAGAACATTCAAAAATCGTCATTAATCACTGAATTGAAGGAATTAAACAAAATTGGACCGTAGGATTGTGTAATTTGTCAATTAGAAGCTTTCTATCGGATCAATTTCATCATAATCCTCTTCAAAAACACCAAATCAGATCAAAATCAGTCTTGAAATACTCCATTGAAATGAAAAACTCAAAAATGATGAATTTGATGTTAATTTGCATATAAAATCGTCTAGAATCAACAAGAATCACGAGCAATTGCTCTGATACCACTTGTAGGTCCTCATGGCGCGTCTACGGATCAATCTCGTGATAAGACGTGATGTTTACTCGGAGTGCGGAATCCAACGAGTCAACGTTTATACGCATAAAAGACAATTCAAACACACAAGTAAATAACCTTCTCAATTCGTATTTCAAATCACAATGATGTTTACAGACTCAATCGGACTTCTTTGATCTGATCTCTCTGGTTCGTTATGACTGACTCTGTAAACACACATATATATAACCAACTGACCTGATATAAGCGAACTTATTAAGTTCGCCTCTAACAGCTTAAGAGAACTTAACAAGTTCGCCTCAGTTAGACTTAAGCGAACTTATTAAGTTCGCCTCTAATAGACCAGGCGAACTTAACAAGTTCGCCTCTAGGCTATACTTGTAAAACACTTGGTGACATTTGACATTTACATAACAAAAACATAAAGACATAAAATCTAACTATTACAAGCTTTTTTCATTACAAACTATGTCCTAACAACATCTCATGAGGATTTCTCAAGTGGAGCAGCTACTACAGTTGTAGAAACAACAGTTTCACATCTGGACAGTAGTTACATAGCTAAGACACCCTTGAGGGTAACAAGTGTTGAGTCCACAATAGTTCACTCTACAACAGTTGGAAGTCTTCATGACCAATACAAAGGGGCATCTGCACCCATTGACTTTGAACATGTTCATGTCACAGGGACAAATACAACCACTTCAAGTGGGAATCCAACTGATCCTATTAACTTAGGTGATGGATTAAGATATAGGGAATTGACTGAAAGAATGTCTAATGTAGAGGCTTTTTGCTCAACAATTAAAGAAACTCTTACCAAGAAGCCTTCTACTAAAACTCCAAGTCAAGAAAACACAACTTTGTTAGACTCCATCAAGAAAGAGTTTGAGTCTTCAATAAACAAAGTGATTTCCCAAATCAAGTTTCCAACTCCTGAAGAATTGACATTAATCATATGGTAAGCCTTCAAGCCACTCCTAAAAGAGAATCAGAGGGCACTGGATAATTCTTTGAAATTACACATGAAGGTTATGAGAAATTATGTTGATGCAAGATACAAGGACACACATGTAGATATAAGTGTAAAAAGAACACAGTTAGAACAATTAACTGGTGTTACACCACCTCCTCCTAAATTCCCAGATGATGATGCCCAAAAGCAAAAGAAACAAGAGAAGAAAGCAAACTACTCTGAAGTAGAGAAAGGTTAAGAAAAAATAGAGAGGCAGAATCTGTGATAATCCGACTTTTTAGGTTAACCCCGTTAACTATTCCGTTAAGTTTCCTATTAAAAACTTTACCCCGTTAACTAAATCTAACCCCAGGGACTGATTCGGTCACAAATTCAATTCAACATTGCAAGGACTAATTGTGTAATTATGCCAAATTGAATAATTTGACTCCCCAAAGTCAAAATTGACAAATTGGTCTTCTGTTGACTTTTAGAAGTCAAAATCGAGACCCTTTGATTTCCAATCTGCGATTAATAACAGAAATGAATTGAATTCTGTATTTGATTATCACCTAAATGCCTTAATTGTTCATCATAGAACTTTAATCGTAATCATCAATCAAATTAAACTCAAATTATGACAATTATGTTCATAACCGTCGACCTCATCTTAATCGATCACCAAATTCGACTAATTCTTGTATTCTTCTCACAAATTATTCACCTGCAAACCTTGTACGAGTCACTTAGAAGAATTCCCATACACCAGCCGCGCCGGAGAAGCAACCAGAAGCGCCGAGGATCAACCCACAGCCGTCGAACCCCGTTTTACACGATCACCATCAATCCGACAACATTTCTGGTAATTGCCTGCACTCACACTGTCGTTTTTACCCATAGAATGAAAGCCATATCATTACCA
Organism: Smallanthus sonchifolius; assembly: GCA_023525975.1. Taxonomy (NCBI): domain Eukaryota; kingdom Viridiplantae; phylum Streptophyta; class Magnoliopsida; order Asterales; family Asteraceae; genus Smallanthus; species Smallanthus sonchifolius. The sequence goes on from CM042023.1 coordinate 46,736,277, forward strand.
GGGATTACATTATCAATTCGATCGAAATCTGTAACCTAGGGTTCATCTCTGACAGATTTAATGGAACCCTAGTCTAGACCCAATCAAAATACAATTAACCTATACAGTCAGATTCGCAATACCATTTTCATTGAAAGCCCTCTGTCAATTCGATGTTTTATTATACAAATTGTTGTAACCCGTAATCTAGGGTTCTTATGAAACCAGATTGTCAAATTCAACTCTAAACCGTATTTAAATCAAATTAAATCACATCATTAAACTCGTAATCGTCTGTAGAGTGAAAGCACTATGAAATATCGGGCTTCCATTATCGAATTGATGTTGATCCAGTAATTAGGGTTCATCCTGAAAACGATTTGGGGTTTTCAATCTTAAACTCAAAAGAAATAAAATTAAACCACACAATCAAATTCGAAATGTCGTTTTTGTTAAAAGCCCTATGATCCTATCAAATCTTATTATCAGAATATCTCAAATTGATTCAGTGTTCATAATCTAGGGTTATGGCCTCTAATTCTAAAATTAAACAAACTTAAACTTGAAGATTTTGAAATTAAACTTAACCACAGGACCGCCTCAAACCGATTATCAAAACCCCTCTACTGTTTTGATCGATTACCATCGGAAAAGATGGATTAGGGCCGGGTTTCGATCGCGAGTTGGTTTGGGAGGAAAACCACTTGAGCCTGGATGTTAAAAGAATTCAACCCGGGTATCAGTCGCGATACCCTAGCGGGCGGGACTGGTTAATGGCTTGTGCGTGTGTGGGAGAGACCCGGGTTCGAGACCGGGCTCCCACAATTATTTTTAAAACATTTTTTTGGATTATTAAATTAATAAAAATCAAACCTTTTAATATTGTATTATTATATAAATGGGTTTTAACCCGAAAAACAACCCATAGGCTCGGGTTTGAAATATTAGTTTGTTTTTATAAATTATACCCACTTTTATAATTTATACATTATTATTATTAATAAGTAAAAATAATATAATTATATTATTTTTAAGCCGTAAACTCGTGTAAAATAATATGTTTATATTATTCTCAAATTGTTACCCGTATTATTAAATAATATATATTTATATTATTTCAAATCATTTTATAACGCCGTAAACCAATCGAGACTAAATAATAATATAACTAATTATATTATCCACTCGTATATATATATTATTATTTATGTCGTTCGTCACGTAAAGTAATTCCTAAACCCGTGGAAACGTTCGTCCACTCTCGTTTGTTGGAGCGGTTCTTTAAGACGTTCCTTCCGTGTCACAGTCACGATTCCCATTATCGTTCCTAATTTATATGTTTATAATTTTAGGACATTCGTAGGTCTTTTGAGACTTACACTCGTGGTCCCAACTTACTTCTAGTGTGAAACTACCTTCAACGCCAAGCACGTGAGTTTTCACGGCCCCTTTTTACTGTTTTAACTTGGGGGAGAAAACATGCTTAAACTACTTTTGAGATTTTGTATTTCATATGCTATCAATGTTAAAGCTAAGTGTAACACGCTATCACAGAAAGTCCTCATCTTATCTCGAACCATTAATATGGATCTTAGCAAGGTAATATTTAGTAGTACTACTGGGTTTGACAAATCCCACCCGCGTTAGTCGTGCTAACCCGATCAGATATCGAACGGGTGAAATGTTAGCCTACTCACACCGCCAGTGTTGATAGACCTGGCAGGAGGCAATAAACAAACAGTCAGCTTCGGTTGCGAGCACTTCAGCAAAACATGAACATAGGTTAGCTACCTATAAATACATATTGAATGATCATAAATCTGGTAAACGCTTACGTATTTATTTGAAACCTTTGAACTCACCAACCTTGTGTTGACACTTTTTCTTACATGTTTTCTTAGTCGCTAAGATAAGACACAAGGTGCACGTTAGGACATGCATGGGATTCAACTATTTTGCTTATGATATATTTTATGACTTCCTTGTATTGTATTTTGGTTGGTTGGACATTTTGGACTTTTTGGACTTTGGTTTAGGCGCGTGTGTTTTGCGCATTTACTTTTCGTTACGCTTCCGCATTGAACTTTGATTATAATGGTATTTTCATTTAAGCCCCATGTAGAGTCGTTCAAAGTAACTAATGTCTGAGATCCTGGTTAGTTACTTCCCAAAATGGTAAAACTCCGTTAGTTGAAATTTGGGGGTGTGACAGATTGGTATCAGAGCAATTGGTTATAGAGAACTAGGATTTCATACTAGACTATAGCTTTACACATTAGTTACATGTCATTTGGATGTTTGGCACTTATACATACTGTTGCAGGATCATGTCGTCAACCCCACCTCCATCACCTAAAGCATCAGGGCATAAGGCACCTGTACTCTCATCCCTGGAACCCAAAAGGCGCCGGACTACTTCGAGTGACCATTCAGTTGACCAAGGCGAACCGAGTAACGCACGAGCATTGGATTATGCTCTCAATTAGGACGTATACCCACATATGATCCAAAGATGGATCGAAATGGGAGATGTTCCATCACCTTACTTTGGATCCGCATCTTCATCATCTACACTACCTAGCTTTCCATGCACCATGGAACAAGCTTTCGCAGCATTCGTATCTTATATGTCGAAGGAATTGAGTATTGTACAAGATGCCACCGAGGAGATACCTAAACTTCTGAAGAATGGACCCCAAATAGAAGAGAATAAGGTAGGAATAAAACTTTTGACTACCGAACTAGCTGCAATGGACCATGTTCATAACCTTTTAGTGGATTGTGTGGCACATCTAGAGACGAGGGATGACACTATGGATGATGATATGGAAGGAGTTTTGGAGAGATTAGCTGCTATGGAAGCTCAGCTACATGTGGCAAACCACACTGCTGAAGGCCTTCAAGGGAGGGTGACTCACTTGGAAGCCCAACTACAAGCCGCTTTATTTGCTGAGGAGATTCCACATTCTGATGGCGAGGAGGAACCTTTTGAGGAGGAACCTTTTGAAGAAGAACCCTTCGAGGAGGAGCCCTTGGAGGAGGAACCAGTGGAGATAGACGATGCACAATCGTATGTTTCGTCCGATGACGAAGATGCTTGATGGTCTTCCTATTCTATCTTCCTTTTCATGTTTGTTTTTGCTTATGCTATTTCTCTTTTCAAACCTAGGTTGTTCCCATCCAATAAAATCATGAGAAGTTTAATATTTGAGTTACTTATTTTGTAGCCTTACAATTTATTTAATTTTCAAAATATTAGATGTTGTATCTCCTTACTCGTACCTGAATAATGTTTAATATGCGATATATTTCTCATTGTTTTTCATTTGTGATTGTGAAGAATCATGTCTGGGAGAGGACGTGGAGGCCGTGCCGGTGGTCGTGGTACCATTAACATGACGGCAGTAGAGCTAGCAGCACTGATAAATGATAGTGTGACAGAGGCTCTAGCAGCACAGAATGCTGCAGCTAAATGCTTTAGTTATTGACTAATGGTGTCAATCCTTCTCCTAAAAACATCTTTCTAAAATCTATAATTCCAATTCAATTTATATTTCTAATTCCAGGCAAGCAAAATCAGCAACACCAACAACCAGCCTGCACTTTCAAAGCATTCATGGATTGCAAGCCCCACACCTTTAGTGGAGCTGAAGGAACCGTTGGATTACTTCGCTGGTTTGAGAAGGTTGAATCAGTAATTGCCATGTGTAACTGCCCCGTGGCTAATCAAGTGAAGTTTGCTGTCGGAACTTTAGAAGGCCCGGCACTCACATGGTGGAATGCCCAGGTCCAAATGTTGGGTCTGGCTATGGCGAATGGACTTCCGTGGGAGGAATTCAAAGCAATGATGAAAGAGGAATACTGTCCCCGTGATGAAATCCAAAAGTTAGAGGGAGAGTTCTGGAACCTTAAGATGGAGGGTTCAGAAATTGAACTCTACACCACTCGATCACATGAGCTGGCTACTATGTGCCCGCATATGGTAACCCCTGACTACAAGAGAATCGAGCTTTACATTGGAGGTCTAGTGCCTCAAATACAAAGCATGGTTACTTCATCCAATCCTGCCACTATCCAACAAACCATTCGACTTGCGCATAAGTTAACCGACCAAGCGGTGACACAAGGAACCCTACCACCGAGAGGTTCAGTTGCTAAACCCACCGACAATCACAAACGCATGTTCGATCACCATTCCAACACCCATAACCACTCCAACTCCCACTCCAAAGGACCTCAACCCAACAAATCCCAGTTTAACCAACCGCAACAGCAGCAACAACGTAGGTTTGAGCCTACTAAAAACTTCAGCCAGTCGACCTCTTCAGGTCAAAACCAGGGAGGTTATGCGGGGAAGTCCCCGAAGTGTAACAAGTGTAACTTTCACCACTTTGGTTTCTGCAATCGTTGCCAGAGGTGTGATAAAATAGGTCACGCTGCTAAGGACTGCAGGGGTGAGTTACAAAGTAAACAACCTTTTCAACAACCGGGATCCACAAGGGGTTGCTTTGAGTGCGGAAAGGAAGGGCATATCCGAAAGAACTGTCCTCAGTTGAAGAAAGGGGGTATTGGAAATCACAACCCTAACTAGAATAACAATGGAAATGGTGGTAACAATGGAAATGGTGGAGGAAATGGTGCGAAGGGACGAGCCTTCGTACTAGGGTCTGGAGAAGCCCGTTACGACCATAATGTAGTCACCGGTAAGTTCCTCGTAAATAATTACTTTGCTTCTTTCCTTTTTGACACCGGTGCAGATAGAAGTTTTATATCTAAGAAATTTTGTAATATGATAAAAGGAACTTCATCTCTATTAGAAGATAAATATACAATAGAGATAGCTGACGGCCAAATAATTGAGGCAACTCACAACATTAAAGGATGTAAACTTGAGCTAGCTACCCATACATTTGTTATCGACCTTATGCCGATTATACTTGGTAGTTTTGATATAATTGTCGGCATGGATTGGTTATCTAAAAACCAAGCCGAAATTATCTGTCGTGAGAAGATTGTACGTATACCTCTCTCGAATGGAGAAACCCTTTCCGTCCAAAGCGGAAGAGTTGGTGCAGTCATGGGCATCATATCTTTCATGAAAGCACAAAAATGCCTTCGAAAGGGGCATACGGCTATTTTGGCTCTTGTTGCTGAGCAGCCCTCAGAAGAGAAGAAGATTGAAGATATTCCCGTGGTGCGTGAATTTTTAGAAGTGTTTCCCGAGGATCTGCCCGGTCTGCTACCGCACTGTCAAGTGGAATTCCAAATTGATTTAGCACCCGGAGCAGCACCGATTGCTCGGGCACCTTACAGTCTGGCACCCAGTGAATTACAAGAGTTGTCCACTCAACTGCAAGATTTGTTGGATAAAGGTTTCATCCGACCTAGTTCATCACCGTGGGGAGCTCCGGTACTATTTGTCAAGAAGAAGGACGGAACTTTCCGTATGTGTATTGACTACCGAGAGCTGAATATAGTCACAATCAAGAACCGGTACCCTTTGCCTCGCATAGATGACCTTTTTGATCAACTCCAAGGATCAAGTTTCTATTCTAAAATAGATCTTAGGTCCGGTTACCATCAGTTAAGAGTCCGAGGAGAGGATATCTCTAAGACTGCATTCAAAACGAGGTACGGTCATTACGAATTTATGGTCATGCCTTTCGGGTTAACTAACGCACCTGCAGTATTCATGGATCTCATGAACCGTGTGTGTTAGCCTTACCTTGACCAGTTCGTTATTGTTTTCATCGACGATATCCTCATTTATTCCAAGAACAAGGAGGAACATGAGGAACATCTACGCCTAATTTTAGAATTACTTAAGCGAGAACAAATGTATGCTAAGTTTTCCAAGTGTGAATTTTGGATCCGGGAAGTTCAGTTTTTAGGGCATGTGGTTAACAAGAGAGGAATACATGTCGACCCATCAAAGATAGAAGCCATCAAGAATTGGGTAGCACCGACGACTCCGACTGAGGTGCGAAAATTTCTGGGATTGGTTGGATACTACCGTCGGTTCATCGAAGGATTTTCAAAGATTGCACAACCTCTCACCGCCCTAACTCAAAAAGGGAAAGCCTATAATTGGGGTGATAACCAAGAATCAGCTTTCCAACACCTCAAACAGAAACTTTGCAGTGCACCTATTTTAGCTCTTCCGGAAGGAACCGATGATTTTGTGGTGTATTGTGATGCATCCATTCAAGGCCTGGGTTGTGTCTTAATGTAGCGCGAAAAGGTAATCGCATACGCTTCACGTCAGTTAAAGGTCTACGAGAAAAACTACACCACTCGTGACCTAGAGTTGGGAGCAGTAGTTTTTGCACTTAAGATATGGAGACATTACTTGTACGGTACAAAATGCACCATCTACACCGATCACAAGAGCCTCCGGCATATCTTCGAGTAGAAGGAGTTGAACATGCGACAACGTCGTTGGGTTGAACTTTTAAATGATTACGACTGTGCGATCCGGTATCATCCGGGTAAAGCTAACGTTGTGGCTGATGCACTAACCCGAAAGGAAACGAAACCCAAACGAGTTCGAGCGTTACATCTTACTATTCACCCTGGATTGCCTGACAGAATCCGTAGTGCTCAACTCGAAACCCCTAAAATAAGAAAACCTACCGCTAGAAGGTACACGCGGTCTGGAAGCACAACTTGAAATCAAATCTGACGGTATTCGTTACTTTGCCGAACGAATATGGGTTCCAGTATTCGGAAACCTAAGGGAACTAGTTATGGATGAGTCTCATAAATCTCGTTACTCTATTCATCCGGGTTCCGAAAAAATGTATTATGATCTAAAGATACTATATTGGTGGCCGAAGATGAAAGCCGATATAGCCACCTATGTTAGTAAGTGTCTGACTTGCGCGAAGGTCAAAGTTGAATATCAAAAACCATCTGGTCTTCTGCAGCAACCAGAAATTCCCATGTGGAAATGGGAACAAATATCCATGGACTTCATCACCAAATTACCACGAACCCCTATCGGATGTGATACAATTTGGGTAATTGTTGATCGATTAACAAAGTCCGCTCACTTTTTAGCAATCAAAGAGACCGAAAAAATGGATAAACTTACTCGTACTTACCTAAAAGAAATAGTCTCTCGGCACGGGGTGCCAATTTCTATTATTTCGGATCGTGATGCATGATTCACTTCTTGTTTCTTGCAGTCGTTACATAAGGCCTTAGGTACGCATCTAGATATGAGCACATCATACAATCCTCAAACTGATGGCCAAACTGAACGTACTATCCAAACTCTAGAGGACATACTACGAGCTTGTGTGATCGATTTCGGTAACACTTGGGAGTCTCACCTACCGTTGGTGGAGTTCTCCTACAACAACAGCTATCACACTAGCATCAAGGCAGCTCCATTTGAAGCACTTTATGGACGGAAATGCCGTTCTCCCATTTGTTGGACTGAGGTTGGAGATAGCCAACTCACAGGTCCTGAACTTGTATTTGAAACTTTCGAAAAGATCGTTCAAATTAGAAACCGTATGGCGGCAGCTCGTGATCGTCAAAAGAGCTATGCCGACAAGCGTCGTAAACCTTTGGAATTTCAAATTGGTGACATGGTCTTACTCAAAGTCTCACCTTGGAAAGGTGTCATTCGTTTGGGGAAACGAGGCAAATTGAATCCTCGTTATGTTGGACCATTCAAAATAATGAAAAGAATCGGACCAGTCGCGTATCAACTGGACCTACCTGAAAGACTTAGTGGTGTGCGCAACGTCTTTCACGTCTCAAATTTAAAGAAATGCCTGGCAGACGAATCACTCGCAGTTCCTCTGGAGGAACTACACGTTGATGAACAGTTACGCTTCATCGAAGAACCTGTGGAAATTATGGATAGGGAAGTTAAAACGTTGAAGCACAGTAAGATCCCTATTGTCAGAGTTCGTTGGAACTCGAAACGCGGACCGGAATTTACGTGGGAGCGCGAGGATCAGATGATGCGCAAATATCCTAGTCTGTTCAAGCACTCCGCGTCAATTTCTTAAGGTACTATTTAATTTTCGGGACGAAAATTCTTTCAACTAGAGGATAATGTGACACCCCCGAAAATTTTTTTTAGTTATTCTAATTTTCGGGACGAAAATTCTTTCAACTAGGGGATGATGTGACAATCCGACTTTTTAGGTTAACCCCGTTAACTATTCCGTTAAGTTTCCTATTAAAAACTTAACCCCTTTAACTAAATCTAACCCAAGGGACTGATTCGGTCACAAATTCAACTCAACACTGCAAGGACTAATCGTGTAATTATGCCAAATTGAATAATTTGACTCCCCAAAGTCAAAATTGACAAATTGGTCTTCTGTTGACTTTTAGAAGTCAAAATCGAGACCCTTTGATTTCCAATCCGTGATTGATAACAGAAATGAATTGAATTCTGTATTTTATTATCACCTAAATGCCTTAATTGTTCATCATAGAACTTTAATCGTAATCATCAATCAAATTAAACTCAAATTATGGCAATTATGTTCATAACCGTCGACCTCATCTTAATCGATCACCAAATTCGACTAATTCTTGTATTCTTCTCACAAATTATTCACCTGCAAACCTTGTACGAGTCACTCAGAAGAATTCCCATACACCAGCCGCGCCGGAGAAGGAACCAGAAGCGCCGAGGTTCAACCCACAGCCGTCGAACCCCGTTTTACTCGATCACCATCAATCCGACAACATTTCTGGTAATTGCCTGCACTCACACTGTCGTTTTTACCCATAGAATGAAAGCCCTATCATTACCAGGGCTTACATTATAAACTCGATCGAAATCTGTAACCTAGGGTTCATCTCTGACCGATTTAATGGAACCCTAGTCTAGACCGAATCAAAATACAATTAACCTATACAATCAGATTCACAATATCATTTTCATTGAAAGCCCTCTTTCAATTCGATGTTTTATTATACAAATTGTTGTAAACCGTAATCTAGGGTTCTTATGAAACCAAATTGTCAAATTCAACTCTAAACCGTATTTAAATCAAATTAAATCACATCATTAGACTCGTAATCATCTGTAGAGTGAAAGCCCTATGAAATATCGGGCTTCCATTATCGAATTGATGTTGATCCAGTAATTAGGGTTCATCCTGAAAACGATTTGGGGTTTTCAATCTTAAACTCAAAAGAAATAAAATTAAACCACACAATCAGATTCGAAATGTCGTTTTTGTTAAAAGCCCTATGATCCTATCAAATCTTATTATCAGAATATCTCAAATTGATTCAGTGTTCATAATCTAGGGTTACGGCCTCTGATTCTAAAATTAAACAAACTTAAACTTGAAGATTTTGAAATTAAACTTAACCACAGGACCGCCTCAAACCGATTATCAAAACCCCTCTACTGTTTCGATCGATTACCACCGGAAAAGATGGATCAGGGCCGGGTTTCGATCGCGAGTTGGTTTGGGAGGAAAACCACTTGAGCCTGGAGGTTAAAAGAATTCAACCCGGGTATCAGTCGCGATACCCTAGCGGGCGGGACTGGTTAAAGGCTTGTGCGTGTGTGGGAGAGACCTGGGTTCGAGACCGGGCTCCCACAATTATTTTTAAAACATTTTTCTGGATTATTAAATTAATAAAAATCAAACCTTTTAATATTGTATTATTATATAAATGGGTTTTAACCCGGAAAACAACCCGTAGGCTCGGGTTTGAAATAGTAGTTTGTTTTTATAAATTATACCCACTTTTATAATTTATACATTATTATTATTAATAAGTAAAAATAATATAATTATATTATTTTTAAGCCGTAAACTCGTGTAAAATAATATGTTTATATTATTCTCAAATTGTGACCCGTATTATTAAATAATATATATTTATATTATTTCAAATCATTTTATAACGCCGTAAACCAATCGAGACTAAATAATAATATAACTAATTATATTATCCACTCGTATATATATATTATTATTTATGTCGTTCGTCGCGTAAAGTAATTCCTAAACCCGTGGACACGTTCGTCCACTCTCGTTTGTTGGAGCGGTTCTTTAAGACGTTCCTTCCGTGTCACAGTCACGATTCTCATTATCGTTCCTAATTTATATGTTTATAATTTTAGGACATTCGTATGTCTTTTGAGACTTACACTCATGGTTCCAACTTACTTCTAATGTGAAACTACCTTCAACGCCAAGCAGGTGAGTTTTCACGGCCCCTTTTTACTGTTTTAACTTGGGGGAGAAAACATGCTTAAACTACTTTTGAGATTTTGTATTTCATATGCTATCAATGTTAAAGCTAAGTGTAACACGTATCACAGAAAGTCCTCATCTTATCTCGAACCGTTAATATGGATCTTAGCAAGGTAATATTTAGTAGTACTACTGGGTTTGACAAATCCCACCCACGCTAGTTGCGCTAACTCGATCAGATATCGAACGGGTGAAATGTTAGCCTACTCACACCGCCAGTGTTGATAGACCTGGCAGGAGGCAATAAACAAACAGTCAGCTTCGGTTGCGAGCACTTGAGCTAAACATGAACATAGTTTAGCTACCTATAGATACATGTTGAATGATCATAAATCTGGTAAACGCTTACGTATTTATTTGAAACCTGTGAACTCACCAACCTTGTGTTGACACTTTTTCTTACATGTTTTCTCAGGTCGCTAAGATAAGACACAAGGTGCACGTTAGGACATGCATGGGATTCAACTATTTTAGTTATGATATATTTTATGACTTCCTTGTATTGTATTTTGGTTGGTTGGACATTTTGGACTTTGGTTTGGGCGCGTGTGTTTTACGCATTTACTTTTCGTTACGCTTCCGCATTGAACTTTGATTATAATGGTATTTTCATTTGAGTCCCATGTAGAGTCGTTCAAAGTAACTAATGTCTGAGATCCTGGTTAGTCACTTCCCAAAACGGTAGAACTTCGTTAGTTGAAATTTGGGGGTGTGACAGAATCTACAGCAGTAGTTAGACAAAGAATTGAAAAAAAAGGTAAGGTTAAGAAAAAAATAAAAGGAAAGGTTGAAAAAGGTAATCAAGATTCATCAAATACTTCAGGTACAGGAACAAAGATTCATGCAAGATCTGCAAGAAAACAAGTTGTAAAGAAAGGTGCTGAACCTGGAGTCAAAAGTCCTGCTCCTGAACATAAAGCTGAAGCCTTAAATAAATCTGAACCAACGGGTCCAGCAGTAAACCCAAAATCTACACCACCACAAACAACTGGAGTTAAAAGGACCACTCCTAAAACTAATGCTACAAGTGCTGTTGCAACAAAACCACTTTTTCCAGTAGTTGAGCCTTCAAAAGATACAGAAATGACTGAGACTACAACACAGAGTACAACTACTATTGCACCAGCTTTAGTGCCAACAACAGTTTCAAGTTCAACAACATTTCCAAAAAATACCAAAAATACCCCTAAAAGAAGGAAGATGGTGGTACATGAAAGTGATGAAGATGAGGTGATGTCGCCCAGACGATCTATAAAAACTAACACATAAACCTAACCTAGACTCCTAAGTATTAAATGGAGTACCTATGAACTAAACCGCACTGACAGGCAAGTGTACCTATCGAGTGTAGCACAACTTAATGGTAAACCGGAATATCGAACCCTAGAGACACTGAACAGCTAAACTAGACTCTGACTCGGACTAAAGATGATTTGGTTGGGGGGTTTTCTACACTGCTGATTAGAATAAAATCAAGGAAGCAAACTAATGAACGACTTCAACTATCTAAACAAAGAACTCAGGGAAATACCAGGAATGGGAAGAATACTACCTTGGTCAGAATCCTACTTGCAATGCTCAACTTCTACCGGTTATGGAAACAATGATGGATCTGGGTTTCTAAGGATGACAAATCTAGACCACCTAGTGGATCCCTAATCATTCTCAGGGTGTCACCAACTAAGAAACTTTAAAGAAGTACTAAACTCACTAGATAGTCGGATTACCTTTCAGTCTCTCCAACAATGATAAAGTACCCAAAAGATAGATCCCCTTTCAGTCTCACTGTCCACAATACATCTAAGATGCATGTGGTAATCTCAGATCAACAACTATGACTCGGAATAGAAACGGATACTAGAACTCTAAGGGAAATTTCCTCTCAGACAATTTACACTCAGAATCCTAACACAGAGACTAACCGATTATCTCTCACCTTTCGGGTATTGATATAAGACGAACATTCAGACCTAATTGATTATCAACTCCAATCCCTATGGATCACTACGTCTAGCAAACCATACGAACAACCACAAACATAGTCTATGATCTGGATATGCTATTCAAATTAGAAGATATCCATAAATAACATATGGAATCGAAATCAAACATAAATCAAATTCTAAACATGCATATTCATCATAATCAATAACATGAGATTTTTACAAAATCATTAATCCATTCAAACGAATCAAAAAACCGATAAAAATCACAACTTTAGCAAGTATTCATCATTAGACCTTGGCAGTATCATTGTTTTAGCCAACTATCATATTCAAAACATCCAGAACAGAAGCAATAAACACAAACATGGTTTCAAACACAGAAATCAAAGATAAAGATTCGAACTTTAAACCCGAATAAGCTAAACTAGACAAACCCGGAATCAAAAGCTTCGATCTTGCACTTCAAACACCTTCTTCAGCCCCAAAATCACCTCCTAGCTCTCCCCAGACGGCTAAAACTCGAACTCCTAAGTAATAAAAACTAACACAAACATGAGACGCACAACTCTTTCAAACGCTCCCGGAAGTCACGGGTGCGCTCGTGAAGCTCTCGTTCGGGCTCTAAAGAAGCATAATAAGGTGGCGATCCCTGCGAACGAGTGTGGTGCATAAACTTACACACAAAAATCAAAATAAACAAAATAAGGACTCAAAAACAGAAAGACTCGATCCTATGTTAGGCACTCAGATAGGACACAAAAGTAGCAGATAGGACAAAGACACAATTAAGACTCACCAATAAAAGAAAGAAAACAAACCAAAAATCATAAAAAGAACTAGTCAAAGCTAATGTTGCTAGTGCCAAGTGTCCCCGGCAAGCCAAAAACTTGATGTCGCCCAGACGGTCTATAAAAACTAACACATAAACCTAACCTAGACTCCTAAGTAATAAATGTGGTACCTATGAACTAAACCACACTGACAGGCAAGTGTACTTATCGAGTGTAGCACAGCTTAATGGTAAACCGGAATATTGAACCCTAGAGACACTAAACAACTAAACTAGATTCTGACTAGGACTAAAGATGATTTGGTTGGGGGGGTTTCTACACTACTGATTATACTAAAATCAAGGAAGCAAACTAATGAACGACTTCAACTATGTAGACAAAGAACTCAAGGAAATACAAGGAATGAGATGAATACTACCTAGGTCGGAATCCTACTTGCAAAGCTCAACTTCTACCGGTTATGGAAATAATGATGGATCTAGGTTTCTAAGGATGACAACTCTAGATCACCTAGTGGATCCTTAATCACTCTCAGGGTGTCACCAACTAAGAAACTCTAAAAAGTACTAAACTCACCAGATAGTTGGAATACCTTTCAGTCTCTCAAACAATGATAAAGTACCCAAAAGACAGATCACCTTTTAGTCTCATTGTCCACAATACATCTAAGATGCATTGGGTAATCTCAGATCAACAACTATGACTCAGAATAGCAACGGATACTAGAACCCTTAGGGAAACTTCCTCTCAGACATTTTGCACTCAGAATCCTAACACAAAGACTAACCGATTATCTCTCACCTTTCGAGTATTGAGATAAGATGAACATTCAGACCTAACTGACTATCAACTCCAATCCCTATGGATCACTACGTCTAGCAAACCATACAAACAACCACAAACATATTCTATGATCGAGATATGTTATTCAAACTGGAAGACATCCATAAATAACATATAGAATCGAAATAAAACATAAATCAGATTCTAAACATACATATTCATCATAATCAATAACATGAGATTTTAACAAAATCATTAATCCATTCAAACGAATCCAAAATCCGATAAAAATCATAACTTTAGCAAGTATTCATCATTAGACTTAGGCAGTATCAATGTTTTAGCTAACTATCATATTCAAAACATCCAGAACAGAAGCAATAAACACAAAAATGGTTTCAAACACAGAAATCAAAGAGAAAGATTTGAACTTTAAACCCGAATAAGCTAAACTAAACAAACCCGGAATCCAAAGCTTCGATCTTGCACTTCAAACACCTTCTCCAGCCCCAAAATCGTCTCCTGGCTCTCTCTAGACGGCTAAAACTCGAACTCCCCGAATTATGGCATTACAATTTGATTAAAAATCGAATTCTAGGCCAAAATAGTCGCGATCGGATTCTTGATTTCTCGCTTACCGCGAGAGTTGCCTACTCCATCTTCGCGTACCGCGAAGGACATAATTTTCCCATTTTTTTACTTCTATTTAGTGGGACTTGTTCTCTTGCGCGGTTTCCTCGGGATTTGACTTGTATTCCAAACGAGCTCCTGTAAACATAACAAAGACTCAATAGGAAACAAAAACGACTCAAAACAAAGGTAAAACTAACTAAATCGCACAAAAACAATAGGAATAAAGATGTGTGCTTTGCACTACATCATGAGGCTACTCCAAATGCACCAACAAAATTGCCACTAGCAACTACACAACCTCCACTAACATCACTTCCCGTCATGAGCTTAAATCAAGAAATTCTACAGTTCTTTGACCCACCTTCTTCTGGACAATTAGTGTTTCCCTCATTGGCAAATACCATGACTTCTTATCCAATACCAAAGAGTATGGATGAATACATTATCATAAAAGAAAAACAAATTCAAGATTATGTTGCAATAAAATGTAAAGGAATATCTGATAAAGAGACCCAACAGATCTTAGCAAAGGAATTGTTGATCATCAGAGACCTTGAAGACATTGCATTTTGTAAATGCCAAGAACTTTCAAATGCAACAGTCACAGATTCCAATCTATGTGCAACATTAAAAAAATTATATTAATTGGATCATGCAGAACAAGAAGCACACTGGAAAAAGAGGTCAGTATCTAGACTGGACCATAAAAGCATTAGAAGGGGAAATCATGAGGATTAGTAAAATGATGGAACACCCTTCTAGTGCACAAACACCATCAAATTGGAAAGCATGTAGAACAAATACTAGTGTTAATAAGGCACTCAAAATGAAGAGAATGAAGGATGAAATGATAGAAGCAAAGATGGATCAACCTGCTACAATTAAAAGATAGAATGAAATTAAAACTTTTTAAACCTACAAGAGTTTGGTAGAACTCGGAAAGAAGTATCCTGAAAAGGTCCACCCAAGCCAGTCTACAATGATGAAGCTCTAGCAATCCAACTGTAAACCAAATCTCAACTGTAGCTAGATCATACTTTGCAGGACTAAAAAACCAAAAAGAACCAGCTCCTGATCAAGTTGCTGCAGATGTGAAGATCAACATTTATGAATCTCTAAGGATGGATAAGTGGCTGGACCTAGCTAAATCATAACTGATATATACAAGAACTGATGATTTTTATATATATGTTTGATTTATCTTTACAAATGGTCAAATATTGGTCAGTAGATGTTAAATGGTCAAGTGGTCAATATATGGTCACATGATCAACTGTTATGTCTTTGGATTTCAGTATATGGTCAACTGTGCAACTTCTATGTCTTTGGTTTGATTTATGTTAGTCTGATTTATAGAAGACATGGTGAGGGAAACTGCTGGTGAGGTTGTTCTCCAAAACCAGCAATTGTGTCTATTTGAAATTAAAATGGTTAAATGGTTAACTGTTATCAATTGCTGCAATTGTAGACCAATTGCAAATGGTTAGTATATGGTCAACTGTTATCAATATATAGTCAAATAGTATGCAATTGTAGACCAATTGCAAATGGTCAAATATTGGTTAGTATATGGTAAATGGTCAATATATGGTCAACTGGTCAACTGTTATGTCTTTGGATTTCAGAATATGGTCAACTGTGTAACTGCTATGTCTTTGGTTTGATTTATATTAGTTTGATTTGTCTTTGCAATTGGTCAACTATTATCAGTATTTGGTCAAATGGTATGCAATTGTTGCAATTATAGACCAATTGCAAGTAGTCAAATATTGGTCAGCATATGGTAAATGGTTAAATGGTCAAATGTTATGCAATTGTAGCTATCTTTATTTAATTGTAGTTTCATAATGAGAAACTACATTGTATTGCATCAACCAAATACACAATCAATACAATCAAATAACAAAACAAGGATCACATGCATCAACCAAATACCAAAAAACGGATATATTATATATATAACCATATTTTTTTACAAAAAATACATAATAACAGACATAAATTCAAAACTATATCACTATGACCTAGCATCAGATAACAAATCCTCATCCTCAGATGTGGACCGTGTATCTCCTTGACTGTGCTCTCATGGTATCCTCCTCTGCCCAAACAGAGCATCAGAGTTAAAGGTGGAGTCCCGCTCCCCACAAGGTAGAGGGAGAGTAGCATCCCTCTCGTGAAAGGCCATAACCCTCGTATCATTGTCACTGTACACTTCAACTGAATACTCCAATGACATGTATGGGATCCTTAAAAAGGTGGTGAAATACTCAGCCGTAGTGTACCCTAGAGCTTTAACCATATGGTCAAGCTCTTTGTACGAGAAGAGATAAATGTTGACGTAGTCAACAAAGCTCTCAACGCCGCCGGCGTATTCCAGCAGCTCGCCGATGGGCGTGGCTCTAAAGTGGCCCTTGTGGTGGATCTTGAGCGTGAAGGGCCTTGGATTACCTGAAATTTCAACATTAGGTTACACATTTTACCTTAAAAAACGCAACTTTAAGAATACTATACCCTGGTAGTGTGGTGTTGCACCACCGGTTGCTCGTAATCTCCATTGCGACGTCATTTGAGCGTTTTTTTTGTTTCGAGAGAAGGACGACGGAGGTTTTTTGGTTGAATGAAAACCCAATTTGGTGAATTGGTATTTACTGGAGGGTGGCCCAGTCGATCATCTTCCTTTGACAAATTGAATTTGGTGGCAGGAAGTGGAAAGACGATAATTAATTGGCCACACGCACAATTAACCGTGTTCGTTGATTACTTTTAGCCACACGTAAAACGTTTAACTGTGTCTATTGATTACTTTTAGCCACACATAAAACGTTTATCCGTGACCATTGATTACTTTTAGCCACACAAAATAACTGTAACCGTGACCATAAAATACTTATAGTTATAATTATTTAAACACATGTGGCTAATAAACACTATTATATATCTTTGTATTAGCTTTTAGCCACATCATCAAACAAAAACAATGGCGGTTCGTCACATTTAGCCACTGCTTTTGTTTCATTTACTAATTGTAAAACACTACTCCTTGGTCACACAAGCTAAAATAAGTAGCCATATCTATTAGCTCTTAGCCACATCACTAAAAAAAATACTATGGCAGTTCGTCACATTTGGCCACACTATTCGAGAGTGGCTAGTAGATGTAACATTTTTGTTTTAAAGTGTGTCAAATAGATGTGTTTTTGGTCACATGAATAACATATCAAACAAATACCATAACAGTTGGTCACATTTGGCCACACTTTTCTAGCATGGCTACTAAATGTCATAGTTTTTTCTTAAAGTGTGGCTAATAGATGTGTTTTTGGTCACATGAAACAAATACTGTGGCCGTAGATCACATTTGGCCACACTTTTCTAGTGTGGCTACCAAATGTCATAATTATTTTCGTAAAGTATAGCTAATAGATGTGTTTTTGGTCACATGTATAAAAAAACAAATAAATACTGTGGTCCTAGATCATATTTGGCCACACTTTTATAGTGTGGCTACTAAATGTCACAGTTTTTTCTTAAAGTGTGGCTAAAGGTTTTGAACTGTTATACATTGGTCACATGAATAAACAAAATGTGTGGCCAAAAGTAGGATAGAAGGTTTTGAAATGTGATTAATGACCTTTAGCCATACATTTAATCGAAAGTGTGGCAGGGCAGTTTTTGAAAAAGTGTGGCTAAAGGTCATATTTGGCGCAGTGATTTGCACGACACTGATTTGGGAATCTCTACCTTATTGCGGTGCCTGACTTCCACCACACACTTTTTCTTTTATTAGAGGACGATGGTTGTGCCCCTCTACCATTACCTCAATCCAGCAGCAGCCTTAGTCGGTAGATCTATGAGTATTGGTACAAATAACTAAAAGTGATCAGATAGAACATACACACTTTTACGCGAAAGTGCAACACGATCACACGATCTAATGAACATTTCAGATCCTTTTTAACTGAGAGCTTGGGATATTACGGATGAACACGTAATCATAATTTGCAGTGCATAAGAACTCTGGTGAGTCTTACTGTCCGAGTTAATGTTCATGATTAATCTGTATTTCTAATCTAGATTCCCAGTTATTCGAATATTGATCGAAACTATCGTAACCTTAGGGTTGAGCCAAAGACATCAAATGATGCGATGGGCTACCTCAGATGACATGAGAATATACACTGTCTCTTTCATCTTTGATTACTAATGGATCTAAAACTCTTATGGAGACTTCATTGGCATAATAATTTTGATCGAGACACTGAAAAGATCTGTTCTCAGTTGATTTGACCTCGGTATTTGGACCGGATTTGAAAATTATTAGTAAAGTATTGAATCACCTTGGAGATCCAGCTAAGGAATTTTTTGTCTTCGATTTTGTTATGTGTCTATCGACGCATGTGACCGATCCTCGGTTTAGTCTGAATCAGACCTCAACATTTCTGACTCCCCTAATAGATATTCATGTAATGTTCTCGCTGTTCCAAAGGAACAAGAAAATTTTGAAATTGATCTAACCAACTCCTTAATGGATATTGAGCAACAAAGATTTTCTCTTATCTATTTTTTACTTGCTTAATCATATGACTAATATAAATAAAACTAAATTAATATTTGTCCGTCTAAAATAATCTTTACATATTTTATGTAACCTTAGTATTATATTTTTAATACTTTGACAAATAATTTTTTTTTGTTTAAAAAATAATGTTACCTGTTATATTTGATTTGCTTATATATGAAAAAAAAGTTCAGTAAATTTTTTAAAATTAAAGAAGAAAACACTAATTTTGTCTGCATGCAATATAATGTGCCAAATGATACAACGGTGCAGCCCGGCCGGCATCAAAGAAAGCAAGCTCATCCACCGCCTTTGCTAGCAATTCTCCGGCAAACTCTTTAGCCCTCCCCAACCCCATCAGCTTCGGGTACGTCGCTTTATCACTCAACAAATCTTTCCCTGCCGTTTTCCCTAGTTCCTCCGTTGACTTTGTCACGTCCAATATATCATCCACCACTTGAAACAACAACCCTATGGACTTTGCATATTTTCTAACCCTTTCCACCTCACCGGAGTTCCCACCACCCAACACCGCCCCACCAACCACCGCGGCCTCCAGTAGCTTTGCGGTCTTGTGGACGTGAATGTACTCTAGTTTATTCAAATCAACATCTTGTTTCCCTTCACTAGAAAGATCAACTATTTGTCCTGCTACAAGCCCTAAAGAACCCACCGCGGACGCTAACTCGCTTATTGCCTGAACCACTCTGTTAGGTCCAACCCCTACGGTTCGAGTGGCTAAATGCTCAAAGGCTAGTGAGAGCAATGCATCACCGGCTAGAACCGCAGTGTCATCACCATACACCATGTGGTTGGTGGGCTTTCCCCTTCTTAGATCATCATTATCCATGCAAGGGAGATCATCATGTATTAGTGACATGGTATGCACCATTTCGACTGCCGAAGCCATCGCCATGGCACATGCCTCCATCCTACCAACGAGCTCACACGACGCGAGACATAGAATGGGGCGCACTCGTTTCCCACCAGCGAGGAGCGAGTACCTCATCGCCTCGTGTATTTTCAATGGTTCTTGCAATGGCACGGCTTGTTCCAAAGCATCGTAACGAGTTTCGCCTTTTCGGTCATGTAGGTGTCGAATTGGAACTCTTTGAGTGAAAATTGCATGAAATTGGTTTTGGGTGAAAGTAGTTGTTGAAGTGTTAATTGGGGTGGGACAATGGTGGCTTGAATTCTCATGGGAAGGTATACTCTTTGTTGAGATTTGGTGGGAGTTTTGGGTGGATTAATGAAGATGTTTTTGAGGTACAATGAGTTATCCTTAATAGAAACATGAGAAAGCAAAGCCATTTGTAAGTTAAGAAACTATTAAGATAGATTTTGGTTAATGAATGCTTTGACAGATGTGGCTTTTTATAGTTATAAAGTAAGATTATCAGATCCTGTTTTTGTTGTTCCTATGCTCCTTTCAATTATGCCTTTCCATTGCCTTTGGACTGTTCTCAGTTATATATATATATATATATACATATATATATATATATATACATATATATATATATATACATATATATATATATATATATATATATATATATTACTAACAACCTAAATAATTTAAGAACCAGTTAAATATATAATTTTGGATAGGGTGAGTTGGCAAATTTATAAAATTCATATTTTTAATATTTTATTTAAGTATTTGGTAGGTTTTAAAAATATTTTACATAGAAGAATATTGACAATTTTGTAAATATATCAATTTGTTACTATTAAATGTGGCACTTTGATGCATTGGAATACAGGTTTCTTGATATTCTTTAGATAAAAATGTTTCAAGAACTTATAAGAAAAATCAATGAAGATATATTAATTATAGAATTTATGAATTAACCAACTTATTCGAGTTCAAAATTTTGATTAGTTTCTAATGCTTTTAAGATTATTTAGTTTTGAAAACACCACCACTTCCACAGGCTTATATATACACACACACATATATATAACAGGCCTATATACACACACACACATATATATATATATATATACTACTAGGAAACCCGTGCGATGCTGCGGCGGCGACAATTTACAACGCGTTACTCGTTTTAGTTTATCAGTCCGGGTTTTACAAAATAATAAAATTAAATATAAGTGGAGTCATAAATCACTTAATATATCTCTTCCTGTTAATACATTAATTATTCAGTTAATCCCAAAAGTGCATATTCTATATGTGGTTATGCAATTATACATCCTTACGACATGACAGTCACTGTTGTTGGCGGTGTTGCAATCACATCCAACACTGGCATTAGCTTCCTGAGTTAGCGTTGGCACTTCAATCAGACCAAGATTGCAAGTGTCACCATTGAAACTCCAACTGTTGCACCCATTGTAGTAAGAATGCTATTAATAGCTACCAATGGATCAAATTAAATAGAGAAGAATTTTGTAAGTATGGTTGCAACTTTTATCAAAGTTTGCATGAATATAGAGACATACAGTGTTTATCCAAAACAGTTAAAGTATAAGGTACGATAATCGCAATGTTAAAAGTCAATACATTTGAACTAATTTGTGGTACCCTTATCCAAATTTCTGTTCACTTAATGATAAATTAAGAGAATTTTGTTGAGTTCAGTTTGAATATTTGTAAAGGAAAACGAAATATTTCAATTCTCATAAACATCTTAAAATAAAAAAGTACTGCAAAATGCACTTAGGAGTATCCAAGAGGTAAAACTTTTGTCATCCAACATTGAGATCTCTCCTACTTTGCACATAAGGATAACTGACCTATTAGATACTTATGCAGGCTTATAGCGGGTTAAAACCGAATTCTTTATATATATATATATATATATATATATATATATATATATATATATATATATATATATATAGGGGGAGAATCAAATAAAAATTAGTTTTTCGCTAAAAAATCTATGAAATGACAGAAAGCTTAAGAAACAATATCAAACGAACTCCGATTGAGCTAATTTCAGCGGCGTTGGAACCGTCTCGTCGAAGTCTACCATCTTAGCTTTAAGGGTTTAGCTTTTAAGGTTTAGATTTTACGTTTGAATTTTAGGGTTTTAGCCTTATGGTTTAGCCTTAGGGTTTAGCTTTTAGGGTTTAGATTTTATGGTTTAGATTTTTTTTTTGTGGGGTTTAGGTTTTTGGGGGTGGGTGGAGGTGGGGGGTTTAGGTTTTTGGGGGTGGGTTTAGGTTTTTGGAGAGGTGAGGTGGGGGGTATAGGTTTTTGAGGGGTGGGGGTTTTAGCCTTTTCGGGGTAGGGTTGGAGGGGGGTTTAGGTTTTTGGGTCCGGGTTAAGGTTCGATAAGACGGTTTCAACGCCGCTGGAATGAACTCAATCGAAGTTCGTTTGACCCACTTATTAATATTTTTTAGCGAAAAAACACTTTTTAGTGCAATCGTCCCCATTATATATATACTATATATATAAAGCATTCGTTTTGACCCACCACCGCCAACAACAGTGACTATCAAGATCAAAACACGATATATAACTTCTTCTGTTGCACGGGTTTAAGCCAGAATTACACAAAATCACCAACAAACCCCACCACCACGATCACCACCGGCCATGGCCATCGCCACCGGCCATGGCCAACGCCACCGGCGCCGCCCCTTTCTGGAGCTAACCCGCATCGAAACCCTGGACGACGATATGGTATTGGGAGACGACAAATTGGATTCAACAACACTAATGACTCTACACTGATTGATTGGAAAGATTGAAAGCAAATCCAGTTTGCGGTTTTCTTTATTAGGTTTGACATAGAACACAGTGAATTGAATACATTGTTATCCTTGATTGGGGTTTTATCTGGTTCATATGTAAAGGATTTGGTCTATTTTCTCCTTCATTTACTCCTCTATTATAGGTATGCCGCTGATGCGTGTAAACTATATACATATTTTTATAAGTATTTTACACAATTAGTTTTAAAAAGGGTTTTCACCAAATACTAATCACACACACCGGGCAGTGTACTCGTCGGATAGCAATATAGTAAAAGTAAGAACCGGATATCAATCCGTGGACACGGTGGGATGCGATAATAAACCGGGACTAAGATTCAATCAAGTATGGGTGAAAGATGTTTAAGTTGATTTTTTAACTAAACTAATATGTGAGAATATAAAACTAGACTAAAGTTACAAATCAAACAATCAAGGAGAAAATATCACTTCGGTGTCGAATCCATTTAGAATACATTCATAGAAGTATGGCAAATACACGATACATAAATTGACTAAATTCTCGTCAAAGATATCTAATCAAATGACTATTCGAAAAGCTAGCATGAATTACACAAACTAACCACCTAAAGTCATACAATGAGGCTCACGTGTTTAATAATCATGTCAATGTTTATACAGATTGAACTAGCTTCCGATTAAGGTATACTAATCAAACAACTAGTTGGAAAGATAATATGAACAACACACTATCCACCTCAAGTTGATTAATTTAGACAACAATATGCATTTCTTTAACATACAATGCTCATATAAAGATTATATCAATTAGGAGGATGTGTCAACAATTCCTAGATAAACACAATACTAAATATGACACATCATAACAAATACTTTGTCTTTCCAAACATAAGCATAAGGCTACACATACAAATATAATGATTCATAAACAAGACTTCATTCACCATTCCTAGTCAAATGCCATAAACTAGTATAATTACATACACCAATCCATGAATATGAGCATAAATCATAAGTTTTCCAACATAATATGACATACACAAATACAAGTCTTGTAAACAACTCAAAATACTTGAATACATAATTTCATCAAAGAATAATCATATGGTTGTCATAACATTAACACAATAATTGCCAATAATCCATGAATGTTGTCAAATGTATCTAAAATTCATCTAAACCAAAGTGAACAGGAGTTTTAGCTCATCATGAGCATCAAAATTACAAATAAGCAGGGAAAAATAGTGAGAAACATGATATGAAAACAAGAATCAAACCACTCCTCCAAGCCTAGATGTTGTTGTTGATGTATGGTGATCCTCTTGATGTTGTATCCTCTCCAAGAATCTTGAAATATGGCTGAAACAAAGAAAACTCGAGCTGGAACAGTAGGTTTCTCCCCTGGGTTGCTGAATGTCTGAATGAGAATTAAGTTTTGTTTAAGTAGAAAAGGGGAGGCACGACCGTGCCAGGAGAGAAGGCACGACCGTGCCTAAGACATGGGCGAGGTCGTGTCTAGGTCTTGGCGCGACCGTGTGACAGAGGTTTGACCGATCCGTAGCTTCCATTGGGCACCACTGATCGAGGACGTACGGCTGTTCAGACTCACGAGATGACACGCGACCGTGGGCGGCCAAGGCACGATTGTGCCTTGGAATTTGGCTTGGCGCGGTCGTTCCAGATGTGGGCGCGACCGTGCCTAGGGTTTTGGAGCTTGGCACGGTCGCGCCAAATAGGGGCACGACCGTGCCTCCATCACAGAAACCCTAAAACTTCACTTGTTTATCCTGGAATCTTCTTATTTATTCACCAAGCTTCACAAAAACCTACAAAACAGGAAATGAAGCAAATAAGTGTCTAAACGTTGACTATAACCAAGAATTGATCATTAAATGAACGAAAATTTGTGCTAAAAAGATGTGTAAATACTAACACATCAAACAATCCCACACTTGAACATTGCTTGTCCTCAAGCAAGAAATCAAAATGAAACAAAATTTCCAATGACACTATGGATCAAATCGGGAAAACAGTAAGCATTAATAAACTTATAAAGGTTTGAAGAGATTTTCAAGAAACGAAAAATTAACTAAATGAAACCCAATGAGCCCAATGACGTGATAACCGAATGAGCAAATGAATATGCCTAGGAAATCATTAGCATGCAACTTTATGCTTCTCACAATGTTCACACACACTCGGGAATATATATGATCATACAAGTAACGGAGTATGTATAGAACACTCAAATGCCAAGTCAATGAATCATGCATAAATCATAAGCTTGCTAAAAGATCAAATCTCTACCAACTAACATGAAACAAAGCACAAATCAAGAGGGCTTTAAATGGGTTGTAACTTGGCAATGGTTAAGGGTGAGGAAGTGGAATTTTAAAATGGCTAAATGGCTAAAAACCCGGCGGTTATGCTAACTCAAAAACTAAAACAACTTCTAATATGAAAAATAAACTAACTAATACTTCCGTATAGATAAGAGCTAACAACCGAATTATTTCCATCATTACTCACAAAATTGCTCTAATCGGCTATAATTCACCTAATTTTGGTGATTTTTTTTTGAAGGGAACTAAGTCAATATGCATCTTTCCTTAGCTATAAACTTCTCAAGCATTTAAAAATTACAACAAAATAAAAGCTATAAAATTAACATTAGCCGACCGGATTTCTAACACGGGTGAAAAATAAATGAAAAGGCTAATGAAGGTTTAATGGCGGTGTAATGTGGGTAATTAAAGAAAAGAACAGGATAGGCTCAACGTGGCTAACTAGTGGATGTGTTCGGTTGAGTGAAAATAAAAATAAAAGGCTAACAAAGTGGTTTATCCTAATGCCTCAATCATTTTTTATGCAATATTTATGTTCATGATTTCGAAATGTATACTAAAAGCAAGTTCTAATAAGCATGAAACATCCGGCACACTCAAATCCGCAAAAACGAGAGCAAACAATGTCTAAAGCTATCAAGGCTCAAAAATAAACTCACGGAAACGGAAAGGAATGAGTGTAAGCAAAAGGTTACATGCAATTCATTCGTTCAGCCCACTAAAACTCATGGTTGTCACAAAAAATTGGGTTTGACTCGATGGAATTTCTATTTCAATTGCTTTCGAAAAATCAAACCTCTATTATTTACTAAAAATTATGAATGCTAACCGGTTAACTTTTATTATATTTTGGTGTTTTTCAATTTTATAAAACTAATTTAGTGTCAATAAAAATTATGAAGGAAGATTTTGCAAAAAAAATGAAGTGATAAAATGCTCAAAAGGACAAACATCGCGTGAATAAATTCCCACCCTACACTTAGAATCGTGCATTGCCCTCAATGTACAAAAAAAAAATGTAAAGCAAAGAATAAACACCCAACCCCATACTTAGAAACATACATTGCCCTCAATGTATTCAAAAACATTCAATGCAATGGAGTGTGAAGGGAGAACTGAAACTTCCCTCGTGTCGATCATGGCACACGCAAAAAGCCTACCCACAAAAATGACGTTCCACGTAGTTCCACGATTCCAAGATCTAATCAAGACTAACCATATCAAACAGGATCAGTAACATCAAGCCAAAATATAAACATAAATGTAAAGACGAATATAAACAACAGTACAGGGAAACAAAAGTACAACAAAAGAACAACATAAAACGTCGAAGCGTGATACAAGAGTTTGTACAATAAACAAGAAGGTACAACTCACAAAAATGATACCAAAAGGCAATGGGAGGTACTACTCCCACTGCACACCCTCAAGGTCGACGTCGGAAGCCCCGCCTCCCTCGCCTCCTGCTGCTGGTGGTGATGGTGGTGGTGACTGATGATGCTGTGGTGATGGTGGTGGCTGATGCTGTGGTGATGGTGGTGGCTGATCCGGCTGCTGCTCCGGCTGCATAAAGAATTGGAGGGGTACCACGTATGGTGCCCCGCCAGCAGCAGCAGCGGCGCACTGGACCTCATACTGCCAGGCCCAGTAACGCATGAACATGTCATGTGGAATGAGAACCAGAGGTGGTGGTGGCGGCGGAGGCGGAGGAGGCGGCTGGTCTGGCTGCTGAAGCTCGTGGCCCTGCTCCTGCTCCTGCTGAGTAGCGTGTTCCTGATGGGCGGCGGCGACGGCCTCGGCCTCGGCCGGAACAAGATCTGGATCGGGGCCCGGACGGTCTGGATCCCACGCCCGTCCCCATCTATCTACCAACCTGATCCCTCCTGCGCCTCGACGAGCAACGTGCATGTTCCTCAGTGTCTGCACGGTCATCACAATGGTCTCGGCCACAGGGGTTAGGTCCCCTATCAAATCATCGGTCAATAGCTGGAAGTGCCTAGCCAGCTTGGTCACGAAGTGACCTCCACATATCGCGCTGGTGATGTCCCGCCCTGAGCTGTTTACCAGGTACCCCGCGATAGAATGCGCAAGATTGCAGGTGCGCGGGCGTACAAGGCAAAACAAGTAAAACAGCTCCCTAAGGTTCACTACTGTCTCCCCCTGACCTCTCCCAGAAATAGAATAAACAATGCAATGATGGAGAACACGGTGCAAGGGGTCCCGAAGGTTCGAAGCCTTGGTCAAACTCGGATCATACATCTCGAATCCAAACTCGTGCCAGAACTGGTCCTTGTCCTCCTCGGTCGGGAACTCGGTGACACACTGGATCGCGTGAAGTCTAAACAAGCGGCGCCACGGGGCGGTGACGAGGTCGTTCCACCGGTCCCGCTGACCGATGGCGTCTATGGCGGCAGGCTCTAAACGACGACCGGCTAAAATCTAGCCTCTGCGTGGCCACAAAACGTCCAGACGAGCCTCGTACTCATGCTCGTTCATGTCAAACTTGAGGTACGGGTGGTCTCGGTTGCCTGCCATCTGCAAGACAACAACAAAGATGAAATCAGAACGGTTATGAAGACGCTAGATGGAATTATGAAGTTTCTGCCCAAAATTTATGAAGGGGCACGGTCGTGCTAAAGAATAGGCACGACCGTGCTTGGGTCAAATTAGGAAACCCATGACCGCGCTTGGCCGACCACGGGTACACAAACAAGACAGACACGGCCGCGCCTGGTCTAGGTACAACCGCGCCAAGGTCAAACAAAGGAGACACGGCCGCGCCTGGTCTGGGCACGACCGCGCCAAGGTCAAACAAAGGAGACACGGCCGCGCCATGAAATGGGCACGACCGTGCTCCACCCAATTATGACTTACAGTTTCAAATTTCATCAATTAAGCACGACTTATGAAGGGGCATTCAAAGCCTAGCATCCCAGGGAGCAATGTACGACCTAATTCTACGTATTTATAGCCTTAAACATCTATAAATCTATAAAATAAAAACGAAAAGGAAAACAAGGTTTATAATCGCGAAATAAGAGAGAATGGGGAGCTCGGGACGTACCTTGGATCGAAGAAATGAAGGAAGGTAGACCGGAAATGGTGACGGGAAGAAAATCGCCGAGGGGGAGGGGCAATCGTCTGCTGGGAGGTTAGGGGGGGGGTTGTTTGAAAGGTCTGGCGTTTGAAAAGTAATTTAAATCGCACCCAATGACTTAGGCACGACCGCGCCAAGTGCTTAGGCACGACCGCGCCTAGGTTAGAGGCACGACCGCGCCTATAGGGAGGCACGACCGTGTCTCTTGCCCAGCAGACAGAAAACCCTGATTTTTATGCAGCTTGTACCAAACCCGACTGCGATTCTTCCAAACTAAAATTGCTAAAAATTCAGAAGACATACCTGAGACATCCAATCCATATTCCCAATCCGCTCGATCCTAAACATGCTCCGAATACCTAAACTCAAAAATGAATGGAGAAATCCTAAAAAAATAATAAAAATAGGAAAATAAACATAGAAACAAAATCTAAGAATTGTTACCGAAGATGATACCGAAACAGGCTAAGTTTATTAACGAGTCGTTAGCTAGACTCAAGCCCCCGAATTCATTTGTCCTTGGGGTGGAGGTCAACTACCTCCAATGCCGGGTCAACCGGTCCGTCAATGTATGGTTTAAGACGATGACCGTTGACCTTGTAGATCCTCCCATCTTCATGCTCAATCTCGACGGTCCCATAAGGAAACACCTCCCTAACCGTGTAGGGACCCATCAATCGGGACTTCAACTTCCCGGGAAACAAACGCAACCTAGAGTTGTAAAGCAACACACGACCACCCACTCGGAATTCCTTCTTGTCCTTCAAGCGTCGGTCATGTAAACTCTTAGTGCGCTCCTTGTAGATCGTGGAGTTTGCATAGGCTTGATTTCTCAACTCATCAAGCTCATGAATCTGAGTGAACCTATTCTCACCCGCGCTCACCAAGTCAAGATTCACCGCCTTCAATGCCCAATAGGCCTTATGCTCTAACTCCATCGGAAGATGGCACGCCTTCCCATAGATCAACCTAAATGGTGTGGTGCCAATAGGTGTCTTATAGGCAGTCCGGAAGGCCCAAAGTGCATCATCTAACCTATCCGACCAATCCTTACGGTTCTGACCAACCGTCTTCTCTAGAATCCGCTTTATGCCCCGGTTTGTGACCTCTACCTGTCCACTGGTCTGTGGATGGTAGGCTGTGGAGAATCTATGGTTCACACCATATCGTGATAGAGCCTTCTCCAACTGGGCGTTGCAGAAGTGGGTCCCACGGTCACTGATAAGGGCTTTGGGGGCACCAAAGCGAGAGAACAGCTTCTTCAGAAATTGAACAACCACCCTAGCATCATTAGTAGGTAAGGCTTGAGCCTCGGCCCACTTAGAAACATAGTCAACAGCGACTAGGATATATCGGTTTCCACGAGAAGCTGGGAAAGGTCCCATAAAGTCAATACCCCAGACATCAAAAATCTCACAAATCTAGATGCTGTTCTGGGGCATCTCATTCCTAGATGAAATGTTGCTCGCCCTCTGGCAAGCGTCACAAGCACAGATCATCTCATGAGCATCCCGGAAGATGGTAGGCCAGAAGAAACCGACGTCAAAGACCTTCTTCGCAGTCAATGTAGCTCCATGATGTCCACCTGTCGGGCCCTCGTGGCAGTGTCTAAGCACCTGAAGTGCCTCATCTCCAAACACACACCTGCGCACGATCTGATTAGCTCCGACTCGAAACAAATAGGGATCCTTCCAGAGATAGTGCTTCTGCTGATGCGTTAAGCCCTTAATCACAATCCCACTAGTAAGAAAGTTTGCAAAATCAGCAAACCATGGACACTCCTCATCCTGTGTCTGTATGTGCATGAGAAACTCGTGGGGAGAATTGTCATTTATGGATGACCCCACAAGTTCAGATGAAGCTGAGCACTCAAGACGGGACAAGTGGTCCGCTGCGACATTCTCCGCGCCCTTCTTATCGCGGATCTCAATGTCGAACTCTTGAAGCAGCAAAACCCACCGGATTAGCCGGGGTTTGGCATCCTGTTTGCTGAACAGGTGCCGAAGGGCTGCATGATCGGTGAATACAATGGTCTTTGATAGGACGAGATAAGACCGGAACTTATCGAAAGCGAAGACAACGGCTAGGAGCTCCCTCTCTGTCGTGGTGTAATGCTCCTGTGCGTCATTGAGCGTCTTGCTCGCATAATAAATCGGGTGAAACTGCTTCTCTCTCCTCTGTCCTAAGACCGCCCCAACAGCGAAGTCACTCGCGTCACACATGATCTCAAATGGCAGCTTCCAATCAGGAGCCACCATGATAGGGGCATTCACCAACTTCTCCTTTAACAAATCGAATGCATTGAGGCACTCGTCGGAGAACACGAACTGGGCTTCCTTCTCAAGAAGCTGGGTCATTGGTCGGGCAATCTTAGAAAAATCTTTGATAAAACTCGTGTAAAAGCCCGCGTGACCAAGGAAGCTCCGAATAGATTTCACAGAGGTCGGCTGTGGCATCTTAGATATGGTGTCAATCTTAGCTCTATCAACCTCAATCCCCGCACGTGAAACCTTGTGCCCAAGCACAATGCCCTCCTTCACCATGAAGTGGCATTTCTCCCAGTTCAACACCAGATTGGCCTCTTTACACCTAGCCAACATCCTCTCCAGATTCTCGTGGCAATGATCAAAGGAACTCCCAAACACAGAAAAGTCATCCATGAAAACCTCCATGGAGTCCTCAATCATATCAAGGAAAATGGCCACCATGCAACGCTGGAAAGTGGCCGGAGCATTGCACAATCCAAAGGGCATCCGCCGATAAGCATATGTGCCATAGGGACATGTGAATGTCGTCTTCTTCTGATCCTCAGGAGCAATCGGGATCTGGAAGTAGCCTGAGAAACCATCCAGGAAACAATAGAACATTTTTCCGCTAATCTCTCCAACATCTGATCAATGAACGGGAGGGGAAAATGATCTTTCCGAGTAGCATCATTGAGTTTGCGGTAATCGATGCAAACTCTCCAACCGGTGACTGTACGAGTAGGAATCAGCACATTCCTCTCGTTGGTGATGACAGTCATGCCTCCCTTCTTAGGGACAACCTGAACCGGGCTAACCCAAGGAGAATCGGAGATGGGATAAATCAAACCAGCATCTAGTAACTTAATCACCTCCTTCTTCACTACCTCCTGCATGTTCGGGTTCAACCTCCTCTGGTGCTGCACAATGGGCTTGTAGTCATCCTCCATAAGGATCTTATGGGTACAGAAAGAGGGATTAATTCCCTTAATGTCCATAATCCTCCATGCAATAGCCTGCTTGTGCTGCTTCAGCACCTCCAGTAGCCTCTCCTTCTCATCACTCGTCAAATCAGAGGCGATAATGACGGGTAATCGAGATTAACCATCTAAAAAGGCATACTCCAAATGGATCGGGAGCTCCTTAAGCTCAACAGGTGGTGGGTCCTCAATAGAAGGCCGCTCAATCGGCTCAGACTCTCTATCAACCATAGCAAAAACCGCTGAACACTGGGGAAACTCATAGCTCACCTGGCTATGCAACTGCTCATCAAACTGATCCTCACCAACTGGATCAAATGTCTCCCCCCCTACAATCTGGGTGTCCAGGGACTCCTCCTCAGCTGTGTCCTGGAGATGATCACTCACATAAGAATAAACAGCTTCAACAAAGTAGAGTGAATCATCCTGATTCTGGGTATGCTGCATGGATTTCCCTACATCAAAGGTCACTTTCTCTTCATCCACCCTCAGTGTAAGCCTCCCCGAATACACATCAATCAGGGCCTTGGCAGTGGCCAGGAACGGTCGACCTAGAATAATAGGGACATTCTTGTCCTCATCCATGTCCAGAATCACAAAGTCTACAGGAAACACAAAACGATCAACCTTAACCAACATATTCTCCACTATCCCTCGCGGATACTTGACCGAGCGATCGGCCAGCTGGATACTCATGCGTGTCGGTGTAGGTTCTCCCAACTCAAGCTTAGCAAAGACCGCATATGGCATGAGGTTAATTCTAGCACCAAGGTCAGCTAAGGCGTTGCTAACCGACAAGCTACCTATCAAACAAGGGATGGTAAAACTCCCCGGATCTCGTCTCTTCTCCGGTAGCTTGTTCTGAATCACCGCTGAACACTCCTCATTCAGCGTCACCTGAGATAACTCCTCCAATTTCCTCTTATTCATGAGGATATCCTTCAAGAATCTCGCATACTTAGGCATCTGAGCCAGAGCCTCCACAAATGGTAAGTTGATATGCAACTGCTTAAACAACCCTAGAAACTTACCATACTGCTCCTCCATCTTCTGCTTCTTCAATCTGCCTGGGTATGGAATGGCGGGAGTATAATCTCTCACAGGCTCGCGAGGGCGCGATGTGCTCGCCGATTTACCCCTCGGCGGTGTCTCATCAGGAATCTCAATCACAACCTCCTCCTCAGATGATTCATCCACAGGAACCTGTGGATCCGGTCCTGTGTCTCTACCGCTCCTCAAAGTGATGGCCTTCACATGAGCATTGGGATTGGGCTCAGTGTTGCTAGGCAGGCCACCTGGCGGTCTCTCAGAAAGAAGCTTCGCGATCTGCCCGACCTGGTTCTCTATGGTCTGGATCGAAGCTTTCTGATTCCTCAACTCAGTCTCATGCGTGTGGAAACGCTCCTCCATGTACCGGTTCTGCTTCTCTGCCAACTGATTCTGACTCTCTGAGTTGACAAGTAGCCGTGCAACCATGTCCTCCAAATTGTATTTACCCTCAGGTGCGGGTGGTGGACCGCTGCTAGAACCTTGGCCTTGAAACTGGCCCTGCTGAGGTCGAAACTGGGAACTCTATCCTTGAGACTGGTGGGACTGATGCTGGAATGGGGGGCGCTGAGTGAATCCGGGTGGTTGCTGGCTGTTGTTACCAGACTTCCAACTGAAATTCGGGTGATTCCTCCACCCCGGATTATATGTGTTGCTGTAGGGATTATTCTGGTGGCGATTCTGGTTGGACATGAAATCAACCTGCTCGTGGGCCCCCTGATCCCCAACCTGACAAGCACTCGTGGGATGCGCCCCACCACAAAACTCACACAAGGACTAGGCCTTGTGGACGTGCATCTGATCAATCTTGGTGGAAAGTGCTTCCACCTGGGCTGCTAAAGAGGTAATTCCATCCACTTGATGGACACCCTGCCTCTGAGTTCTCGCTCGGGAAGTATGCTGAGTGTAGCTCTTCGCTGCCACCTTTTCTAGCAAGTCATACGCCTCCTGGGGTGTCTTTGTTCCAATATCTCCACCCGCGTATGCATCGATCAGCTGCTTCCCGATCATCTCCAGACCATTGTAAAAGGTCTCACACTGCTGCCACTTCAACAATCCATGGTGGGGAACCTTCCTCATCAGTTCCTTGAATCTCTCCCACGCCTCATAGATCGTCTCCCCGTCGTCCTACTGGAAAGAAAGAATCCTAGCCCTCAACTTTGATGTTTTCTCTGGAGGGAAGTACTTTTCTAAGAATTTAGCAGCCATCTGGTCCCAAGTACTAATGGACCTAGGGGGAAGTGACAGTAACCAAGCCTTGGCTCGATCCCGTAAGGAAAACGGGAACAACCGGAGCCGAATAGCATCGTCGGTAGCGTCACGAATTTTGAAAGTGGCGCAAATCTCTAAGAAACTGGCCAAATGAGTATTAGGATCCTCGTGATCCTTGCCATCGAACTGACACATGTTCTGCACCATCTGTATAATGCTGGATTTGATCTCGAACTGATGTGCTCCAACCGTCGGCCTATTGATGCTCGACTCCAAACCCTCAAGTGTCGGTTTGCCAAAATCCGAAAGCGTCCGACCCGCATCCTTGTTCGCCATCTCCTCTACCTCGTCAACAACAACCTCGTCAAACTCGAGTAACCGGGCCACAAATCGGGAACGGGCTCGCAATCTCCGATGAAGATCACGCTCCGGCTCGGAAGACGGCTCAGGAACCTCCTCGACGGGAGTTGAGAACATACACGATCTGCATGACAAGTTAGATTTAAATACGCGAACCTAGGACAAGGAAAACACAACTTAGACAAAAACAAGTATAAAAAAAATAAAAATAAAAATAAAACAAAATAAAATAAATAAAAAAATTGAAAATAAAAGTAAAGAAAATAAAAAATAAAATGGGATAAAAACCAAGATATATATATATATATATATATATATATATATACAAATGAAGCTAAAGATAAAATAACAAGTAAAATGCGAAAAATATCTATACACACAAAATTGCAAATAACAACAAGAAAAACACGATATTCACAAAAATATATATACTAAATGACTAAAAATTAATTCCAATCGTTCTCGCAAAACCGTATCCCCGGCAACGGCGCCAAAAACTTGATGCGTGTAAACTTTATATATTTTTTTATAAGTATTTTACACAATTAGTTTTAAAAAGGGTTTTCACCAAATACTAATCACACACACCGGGCAGTGTACCCGCCGGAGAGCAATATAGTAAAAGTAAGAACCGGATATCAATCCGTGGACACGGTGGGATGCGATAATAAACCGGGACTAAGATTCAATCAAGTATGGGTGAAAGATGTTTAAGTTGATTTTTTAACTAAACTAATATGTGAGAATATAAAACTAGACTAAAGTCATAAATAAAAAAATCAAGGAGAAAATATCACTTCGGTGTCGAATCCATTTAGAATACATTCAATACATTCATAAAAGTATGGCAAATACACGATACATAAATTGACTAAATTCTCGTCAAAGATATCTAATCAAATGACTATTCGGAAAGCTAGCATGAATTACACAAACTAACCACCTAAAGTCATACAATGAGGCTCACGTGTTTAATAATCATGTCAATGTTTATACAGATTGAACTAGCTTCCGATTAAGGTATACTAATCCAACAACTAGTTGGAAAGATAATATGAACAACACACTATCCACCTCAAGTTGATTAATTTAGACAGCAATATGCATTTCTTTAACATACAATGTTCATATAAAGATTATATCAATTAGGAGGATGTGTCAACAATTCCTAGATAAACACAATACTAAATATGACACATCATAACAAATACTTTGTCTTTCCAAACATAAGCATAAGGTTACACATACAAATATAATGATTCATAAACAAGACTTCATTCACCATTCCTAGTCAAATGTCATAAACTAGTATAATTACATACACCAATCCATGAATATGAGCATAAATCATAAGTTTTCCAACATAATATGACATACACAAATACAAGTCTTGTAAACAACTCAAAATACTTGAATACATAATTTCATCAAAGAATAATCATATGGTTGTCATAACATTAACACAATAATTGCCAATAATCCATGAATGTTGTCAAATTTAGCTAAACTTCATCTAAACCAAAGTGAACAGGAGTTTTAGCTCATCTTGAGCATCAAAATTACAAATAAGCAGGGAAAAATAGTGAGAAACATGATATGAAAACAAGAATCAAACCACTCCTCCAAGCCTAGATGTTGTTGTTGATGTATGGTGATCCTCTTGATGTTGTATCCTCTTTAAGAATCTTGAAATATGGCTGAAACAAAGAAAACTCGAGCTGGAATAGTAGGTTTCTCCCCTGGGTTGCTGAATGTCTGAATGAGAATTAAGTTCTGTTTAAGTAGAAAAGGGGAGGCATGACCGTGCCAGGAGAGAAGGCACGACCGTGCCTAAGACATGGGCGCGGTCGTGTCTAGGTCTTGGCGCGACCGTGTGACAGAGGTTTGACCGATCCGTAGCTTCCATTGGGCACCACTGATCGAGGACGTACGGCTGTTCAGACTCACGAGCTGACACGCGACCGTGGGCGGCCAAGGCACGGTTGTGCCTTGGAATTTGGCTTGGCGCGGTCGTGCCAGATGTGGGCGCGACCGTGCCTAGGGTTTTGGAGCTTGGCACGGTCGCGCCAAATAGGGGCACGACCGTGCCTCCATCACAGAAACCCTAAAACTTCACTTGTTTATCCTGGAATCTTCTTGTTTATTCACCAAGCTTCACAAAAACCTACAAAACAGGAAATGAAGCAAATAAGTGTCTAAACGTTGACTATAACCAAGAATTGATCATTAAATGAACGAAGTTTTGTGCCAAAAAGATGTGTAAATACTAACACATCAGCCGCCCTTCTTGTGTTTCCTTTTATTTGCTCATTCCCATGTTTAGGATTAGCTTATTTTCTATTTATCTATATTACTTGTTTATTCAATTAAATCAAAAGACACAGAAACACATTTTGGGCCATCGACTTTTCTGAATATGTGCTTATGATTCTTGCATTTGTGTTTACTCATGTTTGGGTTCGTGGGGTAATATTTGTGTTGGTGGTGAACCATTTCTTGAAGAATAATAGTCCCTTCACCAGAACCTTCGAGAGTGGTGCGATTTTGGGTTCTAGAAGGTTGTTTATGTTTGTTATAATGAGATGGGTAGTTAGGGATGGGTGAGTTAGGTTTTATGAAGATAAGTGGGAAATTACACAAATTGTCCTTTATTGGGTAAAAAAATCATTATACACTCATGTGCAAGACACATGCCAATATTTAATAGAAAAACATAACACCAGTTATTGAAAAAGACTAAACGTGAGCAAAATTTTCTAAAAAGGACAATCTAAGAGATTGTTGAAGTTAAATGACATAAAGTGCAATTTCATATATAACTAAAGTACAATTTATGTAATTTACTCTAAAAAAAAGATTGAATATTTGAATTAAAAAAAAAGCTTTCCTAAGTTTGCTATCTTCGGGAAGTTCGTCGGTAATACTATCAATCCATTTATCTACTCTTTCTGCAACATTTTCTACGGTCTTTACTACACATTTTATTGTCTCTATCTTTTTATCCACTTTATCTGCATATTTATTAGTTTAGCTTAAATTGTTTTATTTTCTAGATTCAAAAAAGTGTGTGATTCGATGAAAACACAATTATTAAAAATAAAAATTTTAAGCCTTGTTGCCTT
Source organism: Smallanthus sonchifolius (assembly GCA_023525975.1). NCBI lineage: Eukaryota > Viridiplantae > Streptophyta > Magnoliopsida > Asterales > Asteraceae > Smallanthus > Smallanthus sonchifolius. Next base: position 46,773,331 of record CM042023.1, read on the forward strand.
ACTTTTGACTAATGATCCCCATTTATTTGTGAAAAAAAGGATAAAATGAATGTGTAAGTGTTGAATCACTTTTGTGTGACAAACACTCTGAATATTGTCTTAGCTTTTGTACTTGTATTGTATGTATTAGTCTTTGTATCTTAGTGTCTGTATGTATTAGTTATCGAGTTGTATTTACTTTTGTTTGTACTCGTTGTCTAAATTATCTAAGTGTTTTGTACACTTAGCATGTGCGCAGGAGTAAACTCCTGCGTACTTAGCAAGTACGCAAGAACTCTCTGCGTACTTAATAAGTACGCGTAAGCATTTTGCCCTGCGCACTTGCTAAGTGCGCAGAGCCCAGGTCTAGTATAAATAGGCAAGGTTAACAGAACTGATGTACGCACTCATTCTTGTCACACCCCCAAAATCCACCAACGGAGTTTTCCCGTTAGGGGCGTGACATAACAGGATCTCAGTCTTTAGTTACGTTGAACAACTCTATATGAGTTTTAGAAAAACCACTAGTATTGCTCATATTCACGATGCAACACTAGCAATGAAAATACTGATTTAATGTAAGACTTGCGGAAGCGAAAAGTTAGATGAAAAGTATGCGCCAAAACAGTCGCGCCAAAAATAAACAATTCAACGATAAATAAAATAAAAAATCCTTGAGTTTGAAAATTATAGACTTCGAATGCATGCATGCCTTAGCTCGTGCTTGTACCTTAGTTACCTGAGAAAACATGCTAAAACGTGTCAACACTAGGTTGGTGAGTTCACATGTTTCAATGTTTGTAAAATTTACTAGATAATACCATTTACAATTTATATCATAGGTAGCTAACCTAGTACATGTTACTAAAGCGTTTCGACACCGAAGCTAACTGTTTATGTTTGTACTGCCTTCCACCATGACTATCATAATCAATGGTGAATGTTTAGGTCAATGTTACACCCGTTCGACTACCTGTCGTGTTAGCGCGACTAACGCGGGTAGGGCTTGTCAATGCCTAGTAGTACTACTCAAGATTACCTCGCTAACCCATATACTAACGGTTCGATAAGTAAGGACTTTCATGATATGTTTGCGCTTAGTACACAAGTGATATAAAAGAAATGTAAGATCTAAATGCTCGTACCCATGTTTTCTCCCCCAAGTTTAAAACGTAAGAAAAGGGCCCGTGAAACTCACCTTAGAGTATGTGCGAAATAAAGCGAACTTAGAATGCTTGACGACTAACTGCCACCTATAAACACCGGTTTATAAGCGTGTGTTTGTGCAAGTTGATAGAACCCTAAGTATCCAAACAATCCCATTGTTTAAGTGTTTGGAAAGAGTTTACAAGTTTGACTCATGTTTGACCAAGTTTGACTAAGTTTGACCAAGTTTGACCCGATGACCCGTTGGTGACCCGTTTAATGATTAAATGTTTGTTAAGTATAATACTTCTATATTATACACAAATGATTATGCTGTAACACTTAGCAACAAATCCTATTTGTTCTAACAAGATAGCAAGTTTCCATAAATAGTAGGTTTCTATAAATAGTAAGTTTCCAAAAATAGCAGGTTTTTATAAATAGAAAGTTTCCAAAAATAGCAGGTTTCTATAAATAGAAAGTTTCCAAAAATAGCAGGTTTCTATAAATAGAAAGTTTCCAAAAATAGCAGGTTTGTTCGGGACTCATGTTTCCTGGAAACTATCATCATTGATATGTTTTTAGTATTACTCTAACATGTTCTAGCTCATCATATCACATAACAATTGTCTAGAACCTAAACATGTAAATCGTAATTCAAGACAAAGTTTCCAACTTTAGTAATCTATGACTAGCATGCGTGATTTCAAACACTTAACATGTTACAACCAGTTATTTTGTCCTATCTAGCATAGAGCTATCATCAAACCACATCATGCATGTCTAAATAGCAAGTTATAACCACTTTTAACAATTAAAGTTTCTTTATTTGAAAAGTTGGTAAAACCGGGTTATGTATTCAAAATATGATTTCACAAATCATCTAAACATGTATCAAGTAACTCATAACCATCATCACATCATCCTAATCATGTCTAGCATGCAAAATAGAATTCATAAAAAGTTTCCCTTTTTAGTAACCCGTCCATTACACGCTTAATTCATCCAATTAACACGTCAAATCAATTCTAAATCTTTCAACTAATATAATTACAACTATATTAATCATAATCCACGTCTAACATGCGATTTCTAAACATCACATAATCAAAAATATTCAAATTTTACATCGTATGACAACTAGGGTTTCACATAATTTCATAAAATCATCAATACGACATAACAACATCAATTAATTAACCAATTCATTATTATATTTCAAAATCATCAAGTTTGGATAATCTAGGGTTTCGATCTCAAAAATAATAATGAAAAAGTGATGGATTTTTATAAAATAACTTATGTAGGAATGTTAGGAATGCGTAGACTAGCACGTATCTACTTCCGGGTTCACGATCGGGGCTCGAACGAAGGTTCCTTGGTTACTTTCTTGTTTCGGTCGAACTAGGGGAGTGGGGGTTGAAGTCGACGGCAATGGGTGGGGATTAGGGTTTAGATATATATATATATATATATTTTTTAAAATTTATCCTTATCTAGTTCCTAATGGGTTTTTATGTTGGGCTACGGGCTTTCTAGAGGTCCATAACTCTAATTAATTAAATAACAACTTAATTAATAATTACAACTTTTGATTTTTATTTTTATAAAACTACAAACTTTTATAAAAAATGTTAACTAGGCTTTACACACGAAAAACACGTACAAAAATGATAATATTCACATAATTCACGTAATCACATAAAAATAATAAAAACTCATAATTTATATTAAATATAAATTATTAAATGTTCGTAATGTTAATGTTCGATTAATCACCAACGTTCCGGGTTGACTCGAGTGCGATCCGATGTGTGCGAACTGACTAACACATTTAATTAATCCTAATTAAATGCAATGTACGAGCGACTAACTGAGATAACTGAGTTTGTAACGAAAAATGTTTGAACTAACGAGGTTTGAGTTAACGGAGTTAACCTGAAAATGCCGGATGTCACATCATCCCCTTGTTGAAAGAATTTTTGTCCCGAAAATTAAACGAAGTCCGTAACGTCTGAAACAAAAAGTTTAGGTTTATCACATCATCCCCTTGTTGAAATAAATTTCGTCTCGAAATTTAGTTAGTACCTTCCGTATTTGCCGTTGAATGTTTGAACAGGTGAGGATACTTTTTCATCATCTGATCCTCGCGTTCCCACGTGAACTCCGGTCCACGCTTCGAGTTCCAGCGAACTCTGACAATAGGTATCTTACTGCGCTTGAGAGTCTTGACCTCTCGATCCATGATCTCAACGGGTTCCTCAATGAAACGTAGCTGTTCATCAATTTCCAACTCCTCGAGTGGAACTACAAGTGTCTCATCTGACAGGAACTTCTTTAGGTTTGAGACATGAAAGACATTGTGCACTCCATTGAGTGCATCAGGTAGGTTCAGTTGGTATGCTACTGGACCGATCCTTTTCTCTATCTCGAATGGTCCAACGTAACGCGGGTTTAGCTTTCCTCGTTTTCCAAAACGAATCACACCTTTCCACGGTGAAACCTTTAACAACACTTTGTCGCCCACTTGAAATTCTAGCGGTTTTCTGCGCTTGTCTACATAACTCTTTTGACGGTCACGAGCTGACGCCATACGGTTTCGGATTTGCACGATTTTCTCTGAGGTTTCATGCACAAGTTCAGGACCTGTAAGTTGACTGTCTCCAACTTCAGCCCAACAAAGTGGTGATCGGCATTTCCGTCCGTACAAAGCCTCGAACGGTGCTGCTTTGATGCTAGTATGATAGCTATTATTGTAAGAGAATTCCACTAAAGGCAAGTGAGTCTCCCAACTGTTACCGAAATCGATCACACAAGCTCGTAACATGTCTTCTAGGGTTTGAATGGTACGCTCACTCTGGCCATCTGTTTAAGGATGGTACGCTGTGCTCATATCCAGGCACGTGCCTAGAGCTTTCTGTAATGATTGCCAGAAACGTGAGGTGAATCGGGCGTCTCGATCGGAAATGATGGAGATTGGCACTCCATGTCAGGATACTACTTCTTTAAGATAGAGGCGAGTTAACTTTTCCATTTTATCGGTCTCTTTGATAGCAAGGAAATCAGCGGATTTGGTTAGGCGATCCACTATCACCCAGATTGTGTCACATCCAGTAGGGGTTCGGGGTAATTTGGTTATGAAATCCATGGAAATCTGCTCCTATTTCCACATCGGTATTTCCGATTATTGAAGTAATCCGGATGGCTTTTGGTACTCCACCTTGACCTTGGAACAAGTCAGGCACTTGCTTACGTAGGTGGCTATGTCAGCTTTCATGTTCGGCCACCAATACAAAACCTTTAGATCGTGATACATCTTGTCGGATCCCGGATGGATAGAGTATCGGGATTTGTGAGCTTCATCTATGACTAGATCTCTTAGGTTTCCATACACTGGTATCCATATTCGTTCCACGAAGTAACGAATACCATCTGCTTTAACCTCAAGTTGTTTCTCCATACCACGAGTGGATTCTAATGATAGGTTCTCCTCTTTTAAGGCTTTGAGTTGGGCATTGCGGATTTGTTCGGGTAATCCTGTATGAATAGTGAGTTGTAATGCTCTAACTCATCGGGGTTTGGTTTCTTTTCTGCTTAGGGCATCGGCTACCACATTGGCTTTGCCCGGATGGTACTTGATTGCACATTCATAGTCATTTAAGAGCTCGATCCAACGACGTTGACGCATGTTCAACTCTTTCTGCTCAAAAATATGCTGAAGACTCTTGTGATCGGTGTAGATGGTGCACTTGGTACCGTACAAGTAATGTCTCCATATCTTGAGTGCAAAAACCACGGCTCCTAACTCCAAATCATGAGTCGTGTAGTTCTTTTCGTGGATTTTTAACTGTCGAGAAGCGTATGCGATAACCTTGTCGCGTTGCATCAACACACAACCGAGACCTTGGATGGAGGCATCGCAATACACCACGAAGTCATCTGTTCCCTCTGGTAGAGACAGGATAGGTGCGCTACATAGTTTCTGCTTCAGTAGCTGGAATGCTGATTCTTGAGTCTCGCTCCAATTATAGGGTTTATCCTTTTGGGTTAAGGCGGTGAGGGGTTGGGCAATCTTCGAAAATCCTTCGATAAAACGACGGTAGTATCTGGCCAATCCTAGGAATTGCCGAACTTCGGTTGGAGTTGTTGGTGCTGCCCATTCTTAATAGCTTCCACTTTGGCTGGATCGACATGTATTCCTTTCTCATTGATCACATGTCCTAGAAATTGAACCCGCGAATCCAAAAATCGCATTTGGAAAACTTCGCGTACAACTGTTCCTGCTTCAGTTGTTCAAGGATCAAACGCAGATGCCCCTCATGCTCTTCCTGACTCTTAGAGTATATGAGGATATCGTCAATAAAAACGATGAAGAATTGATCCAGATAAGGTTTACACACACGGTTCATGAGGTCCATGAACACCGCGGGTGCGTTGGTTAATCTAAATGGCATGACCAAAAACTCGAAGTGGCCGTACCGGGTTCTGAATGCAGTCTTGGATATATCTTCATCTCGAACTCTCAGTTGATGATATCCAAATCTTAAGTCGATTTTCGAGTAGAAACCCCTTGAAGTTGGTCGAATAGATCGTCAATGCGCGGTAGTGGGTAGCGGTTCTTTGACTGTTACTTTGTTTAACTCTCGGTAATCAATGCACGTGCGGAAAGTTCCATCTTTCTTTTTGACAAATAGGACTGGAGCTCCCCATGGCGATGAGCTCGGTCGGATGAAAGCTTTATCCAACAACTCTTGAAGTTGAGTGGATAGCTCTTGCAACTCGCTTGGTGCCAGTCTATAGGGTGCTCGAGCAATAGGCGCTGCTCCGGGTGTTAGGTCAATCTGAAATTCGACCTGACGATGAGGTGGAAGACCAGGTAGGTCTTCAGGAAATACTTCTGGGAATTCGCGAACGATAGGGATATCTTCTAACTTTTTCTCCTCAGTGGACTTGTCAGCGACAAGGGCTAATATCGCGGTATGACCCTTACGCAGACACTTCTGAGCCTTCATGAAAGATATGATGCCCATGACTGCACCACTTCTTTCGCCCTGAACGGATAGGATCTCTCCACTAGGAAGGGGTACACGAACGATCTTCTCACTACAGATGATCTCGGCTTGGTTTTTAGACAACCAATCCATGCCCACAATTATGTCAAAACTGCCAAGTGTAACTGGCATGAGATCGATGTCGAGTTTGTGACCAGAAAGTTCTAACTGACATCCCTTGAGAATGTGGGTTGCCTCTATTACTTTACCGTCTGCTATCTCTACGGTATAATGGTGTTCTAATAAAGTTGGGTTTATTCCTAACTGACCGCTAAGTTCTCTAGATATAAAACTTCTATCGGCGCCAGTATCAAAAAGTGCAGAAGCATAATGATCGTTTAAGAGAAACATACTGTTCACCACGTTCTGATCATTCCGAGCTTCTCCTGATCCAATCACAAATTCTCAGCCCTTTGCACCATTTCCGTTATTACCATTTCCACCCTGGTGGTTATTACCATTTCCATTACCGCCCTGGTGATTGTTGCCATTTCCATTCCCGTTCCCGTTTCTCCTCAACTGCGGACAATCCTTCTTGAAATGCCCTTCCTTACCGCACTCAAAACAACCTTTGGGTGCGTTTCCAAGTGGTGTCTGTTTGTCCTGCAGATCTACTCTACAGTCCTTGGCCAAATGACCCATTTTCCACACCGTTGGCAACGGTACCTGTCACATGCTCCATGATGGTGAAAGTTACATTTATTGCACTTCGGGTACTTGCCAACATAAGAACCTTGATTCTGCTGAGAAGAGTTAGACTGACTGTTGTTCTTTGACGGTTCAAACTTACGATGTTGCTGTTGCTGTTGCTGAGAAGGTGGGTTTGACTGGAAGGTTTTGGGGAATGAACTGTCAAACTTCCGCTTGTTGTCAGTTGCCTTTTGATAACGCACCTCTAGGGGGTAGGGTGCCCTGAGCGACTGCCTGATCGGTTAGCCTGTGAGCCAACCTGATTGCTTGCTGGATTGTAGTGGGATTTGAAGATGTCACCATGCTCTGAATTTACGGGACCAAACCATCAATAAATTTCTCGATCCTCTTATAGGGAGGTGTTACCATTTGTGGACACAAGTTCGCCAGTTCATGCGAACGAGTAGTGTAGGCTTCGATTTCAGATCCCTCCATCTTGAGGTTCCAGAACTCGCCCTCAAGTTTCTGCACTTCATCACGGGGACAATACTCCTCCCGCAGCATAGTCTTAAATTCATCCCATGGCAATGCATTTGCCATCTCAAGAGTTAGCATTTGCACCTGAGAGTTCCACCAAGTAAGGGCCGGAACCTCAAGTGTGCCAGATGAATATTTCACCTGATTATTCGGTGGACAATTGCACATTGCAAAAGAGGATTCAGATTTCTCCATCCAGCGGAGTAAGCCAACAGCCCCTTCGGCTCCACTGAACGAGTGAGGCTTGCAATCCATGTACGCCTTGAAAGTACAAACTTGCTGGTGGTTGTGTTGACCTGAATTGTAAACAAGAATGCGTTTTAGGGACACTATATTCGAATTTGAGTTTAGGATGAATGATGACTCACTAGAGTCGATAATATGTTGCTTTACCTCCAGCATTAATAGCGGCGTGAGTAGCTGCTACTGCTTCAGCCACATGCTCATTTATGAGTGCCGTGAGCTCGGCTGCAGTCATGTTAATGTTTCCGCGACCACCGCATCCTCCGGCGCGTCCACCACGTCCATTTCCTCTTCCAGACATTGTCTTTACATTCAAAACATACAATAATGAGAAAAATACATCGCATTTTATCATCATATAAGTACCAGTAAATAAAGAAATTCAAACCATAACGTCTAACATTTCAATAATAGTAATACTTGATAAAATAAATTGTAACAATTACAACTAAATTCAACCAAACATCAAAATTCTAGAAACATCTGTTGGATGGGAACAACCCTGCCCATCTAGGTTTAAAACAAAAGATGTAAATAAGTAATGAAGATAGATGATCAAATGTCACTGCCTACTTATGTAACATCGGATGCTGCATCATCGTCCTCATCCTGATCTCCTGTAGGTGCATCCTCTTGTACATCCTCTGGTGCAACTCCTGCTACCTCAACTGCTGCAAGTCGTGCATCAACCTTCTCAATCCTAGTGTGGAGTATATCTAGGTTCCACTATGCAGTGTTCAGCTGGTCCTCCATGTCCACACATCCATTTGCCAAATTCTCAGGAGCTGTATCAGTTGCTGCTAAATCTGCAGTCAGTTGGGTGATCCTCTGATTCATCAACATCTTTCGCTGAAGTATGCTAGTAATCTCTCCCGCTGCGTCCCTCATGTTCCGGATCTCCCGGTCCATCCTAGACACAAAGGCAGCTATCATCTGCTCATAGGGGTACTGCAACGGTGGCAAAGCTCGCACAGAAGATGATGAAGAAGAAGCAAAGTCAGTAGTGAGTGGAGGTGGGACTTCCTCCTCGCGGATCCAGTTCCTGATCCTATCGGGATACCAATCCCAGTCCTGCGTGTTGCCTCTGACACGCACATGAATAGGCTCGTCATACCCTACAGCGGTATTGATCGGATTGAGTCGACGTCTCCTCGACTCTGGCAATGGTACTGTAGGAACATCGTGCTCCTGAACGACTGGGGATGCTGGTGAATTGGGTGGGGTTGACATTTCCTGTAACGGGATGAGTGAGTGTCATGTACGAGTGTAAGTGCTGTGTAACTAATGCATGTACGTGGTTATAGTCTAGTATGCATTTCCTAGTTCTCTATAACCAACCTGGCTCTGATACCAATCTGTCACACCTCCAAAATCCACCAACGGAGTTTTACCGTTAGGGGCGTGACATAACTGGATCTCAGTCATTAGTTACGTTGAATGACTCTATATGAGTTTAAGAAAAACCACTAGTATTGCTCATAGTCACGATGCAACACTAGCAATGAAAATACTGATTTAATGTAAGACTTGCGGAAGCGAAAAGTTAGATGAAAAGTATGCGTCAAAACAGTCGCGCCAAAAATAAACAATTCAACGATAAATAAAATAAATAATCCTTGAGTTTGAAAATGATAGACTTCGAATGCATGCATGCCTTAGCTCGTGCTTGTACCTTAGTTACCTGAGAAAACATGCTAAAACGTGTCAACACTAGGTTGGTGAGTTCACAGGTTTCAATGTTTGTAAAGTTTACTAGATAATACCATTTACAATTTATATCATAGGTAGCTAACCTAGTACATGTTACTAAAGCGTTTCGACATCGAAGCTAACTGTTTATGTTTGTACTGCCTTCCACCATGACTATCATAATCAATGGTGAATGTTTAGGTCAATGTTACACCCGTTCGACTACCTGTCGTGTTAGCGCGACTAACGCGGGTAGGGCTTGTCAATGCCCAGTAGTACTACTCAAGATTACCTCGCTAACCCATATACTAACGGTTCGATAAGTAAGGACTTTCATGATATGTTTGCGCTTAGTACACAAGTGATATAAAAGAAATGTAAGATCTAAATGCTCGTACCCATGTTTTCTCCCCCAAGTTTAAAACGTAAGAAAAGGGCCCGTGAAACTCACCTTAGAGTATGTGCGAAATAAAGCGAACTTAGAATGCTTGACGACTAACTGCCACCTATAAACACCGGTTTATAAGCGTGTGTTTGTGCAAGTTGATAGAACCCTAAGTATCCAAACAATCCCGTTGTTTAAGTGTTTGGAAAGAGTTTACAAGTTTGACTCATGTTTGACCAAGTTTGACTAAGTTTGACCAAGTTTGACCCGACGACCCGTTGGTGACCCGTTTAATGATTAAATGTTTGTTAAGTATAATACTTCTATATTATACACAAATGATTATGCTGTAACACTTAGTAACAAATCCTATTTGTTCTAACAAGATAGCAAGTTTCCATAAATAGTAGGTTTCTATAAATAGTAAGTTTCCAAAAATAGCAGGTTTCTATAAATAGAAAGTTTCCTAAAATAGCAGGTTTCTATAAAAAGAAAGTTTCCAAAAATAGCAGGTTTCTATAAATAGAAAGTTTACAAAAATAGCAGGTTTGTTCGGGACTCATGTTTCCTGGAAACTATCATCATTGATATGTTTTTAGTATTACTCTAACATGTTCTAGCTCATCATATCACATAACAATTGTCTAGAACCTAAACATGTAAATCATAATTCAAGACAAAGTTTCCAACTTTAGTAATCTATGACTAGCATGCGTGACTTCAAACACTTAACATGTTACAACCAGTTATTGTTATTGTGTCCTATCTAGCATAGAGCTATCATCAAACCATATCATGCATGTCTAAATAGCAAGTTATAACCACTTTTAACAATTAAAGTTTCCTTATTTGGAAAGTTGGTAAAACCGGGTTACGTATTCAAAATCTGATTTCACAAATCATCTAAACATGTATCAAGTAACTCATAACCATCATTACATCATCCTAATCATATCTAGCATGCAAAATAGAATTCATAAAAAGTTTCCCTTTTTAGTAACCCGTCCATTACACGCTTAATTCATCCAATTAACACGTCAAATCAATTCTAAATCTTTCAACTAATATAATTACAACTATATTAATCATAATCCACGTCTAACATGCGATTTCTAAACATCACATAATAAAAAATATTCAATTTTCACATCGTATGACAACTAGGGTTTCACATAATTTCATAAAATCATCAATACGACATAACAACATCAATCAATTAACCAATTCATTATTATATTTCAAAATCATCAAGTTTGGATAATTTTGGGTTTCGATCTCAAAAATAATAATGAAAAAGTCACGAATTTTTATAAAATAACTTACGTAGGAATGTTAGAAATGCGTAGACTAGCACGTATCTACTTCTGGGTTCACGATCGGGGCTCGAACGAAGGTTCCTTGGTTACTTTCTTGTTTCGGTCGAACTAGGGGAGTGGGGGTTGAAGTCGACGGCAATGGGTGGGGATTAGGGTTTAGATATATATATATTTTTAAAATTTATCCTTATCTAGTTCCTAATGGGTTTTTAAGTTGGGCTACGGGCTTTCTAGAGGTCCATAACTCTAATTAATTAAATAACAACTTAATTAATAATTACAACTTTTGATTTTTATTTTTATAAAACTACTAAATTTTATAAAAAATGTTAACTACGCTTTACACACGATAAACACGTACAAAAATGATAATATTCACATAATTCACGTAATCACATAAAAATCATAAAAACTCATAATTTATATTAAATATAAATTATTAAATGTTCGTAATGTTAATGTTCGATTAATCACCAACGTTCCGGGTTAGACTCGAGTGCGATCCGATGTGTGCGAACTGACTGACACATTTAATTAATCCTAATTAAACGCAATGTACGTGCGACTAACTGAGATAACTGAGTTTGTAACGAAAAATATTTGAACTAACGAGGTTTGAGTTAACGGAGTTAACCTGAAAATGCCGGATATCACAATTCTCTCTGTAACCGGTTGTGATTATCAATAGACGAAGTTTGAAAGTATCTTTTGTCTTTGTTGTCGGTTTACTTTGTGTTGCTTGATACTCCACCAAATCACGGGCATTCCGCACCCTGTTTGATTAGGAACACACTTGCATGTGACGATCCGAGACACCAGTGGGACCTACAAGTGGTATCAGAGCCTTTGCTCTTGATTTCTAGTGTTGTGAGTGTGTTAGGAGCATTTTCGACACAATCTACAGCCTTTCTACAAGGAAAAGAGACAGATTTTGATGATTTTTGTGATAAAATAGAGGTAGCTTCTGAGCACTATTTTAAACGCAAAAATCCTTCAAAATCCGACCTTTTTCGTTTTTGTTTGAGTTTTTTGATCATCAAGGGTTAGTTAGAAACAAGTTTCTAACCTTTTGGCTTGATCAATTTGTTCATATCTTCAAAATTTGAAGATCTGAGATATTTCCGGCGATCAGAAAAAGTTGGTGGAGCAGGTGGATAAAGTATTCGGCGTACTTAACATTTTTGGCAAAAAGGGACAGTCTGTGTGTGTACTTGCTAAGTACGCAAGACTATTGTTGTGCGTATTTAAGTTTTCTTCCTGCGTACTTAACATTTACTCCTCTGTACTTGTTAAGTACGCAAGAGAAAATAGTAAGTGCGCAAGACCAATTTCTTAAGTGCGCAATGCCATTCTTATGTGCGCAAGTTGTGTTGACTTTCTAAGTTTTTGACTAAGTTTTACACTATGGCAAATCTTCAGAATCTTGGTAACCTGCTTAATTATGATAACGAGATAGGTACTCCGCAAAAACCGCCAAAGCTGCTTAGTGTTAATGATTATTCTAATTGGAAAGCACGCTTTGAGCATTATATCTCATACACCGATTCCTCTTTGTGGATACCTATACTTGAAGGTTATAAGCATTCGACTTATACATATCTTGATGAGATTGTTCCCAAGCATATATCTAAGCTAGATGAAGAAGAAAAGAAAGTTTACGATGGAGAAAAGAAGGCACATGGATCTATCACAATGACCCTGACTAGAGAGCTTTTTCACAGATTTAGAGGATATGATAATTCGAAAGATCTCTGGAAGGCATTGCAGAAAAGATTTGAGGGGAACATTGACATCAAGAAGAGCAAAAGAGATCTCTTGAGAAAATAGTATGAGTGCTTCAGATACCTAGAGAATGAATCTACAGATGAACTTATATATAGATTCTATCATCTGCAAACTGAGTTAAAAGCTTATGAGCTAACGTATCCTGATAAGGAGTTAGTTGAAAAGTTTCTGGATGCGTTATCACCAAAGTTAGAGATGTATACTACTCTGCTGAGAGTGAACCCAAAGTTCTATGAGATGACGATTGAAGAAGCAATTGGAAAGGTTCAAGCACACGATATGAACCTGAAAAGAAAAGAAAGCTCAGGGAGACCTCAAATCCAAGACCCTTCTATGTATTATGGGACGTCTTCCACAGCTAAGTCATCGGGTTCAGGAATCGCCTTATTCTCAGGGAACTCTCATGAAGAAGATAACTCAAATGGTTGTGGGGGTCATACATGCTTTGCAGCATCTGGATATGGTCCTCACCACCAACATTCCTCAAGGAATCCTACCTCTACATCTTCAACTAACCAGACTGCTATAGCCAAGATAGCTGAAGATCATGTAGCATTGTTTTCATCGTGTATGCTTGCCTATGAGAACTTCATTGGTGGCAAGCTTACGGATCCTGAAACCATTGAAGAAGATTTTATTCAGGTGGATCCAGATGACATGGAGGACATGGATATTCAATGGAATATGGCCATGATCTTGAGAAGGGCCAAGCATTTCTTGAATAGAACTGGCAGGAAGTTTATTGGTGGGCATTTAAATGCCAAGGTAGGTTTTGATAAATCGAAAGCCAAGGGCTACAAGTGTCAGAACTTTGGACACTTTGCTCGTGAATGTCAGAAGGATAAAGCACCTGCTTCAGGTTTCACCAGACCAAGCCAGGGAAACAACCAAGGAAATGGTCAAGGGTACAACAATTCTAACAACCGCAATCAAAGTCAAGGTGGAACGTCCAATGATTTGGTAGATCAACAAGACGAAAACTTTGATTGCGGTGTTCATTTGGAGGATGCCCTTATTGCTCAAACACAACTTGGTCTCATGGCTGAGATCATTGAGATGATGGAAGCAGAAGAAAGGGAAGCTTCTATAGCTGACCAAAGGGAGTCTACAACTGTATTTGATCTCATGGCTATTGGGGAGGCATCAAGTTCGTCAATTGAGGTAGACTCTAATTCTTTTGCTGTTATTTCTTGTTCCAAATGTCTTGGCTTGAAAGATGAAAATTCTAAGCTTCAGGATAAGGTCGAACCCTTCCGTATTGCAGCTTTAAGCTACAAAGAAAATGAAAAACGTTACAAAGATTCAATTAAAACTTTAAAGAAAAAAAACGTGATTTTTCACTTAAAATCAGTGAACAACAGTTTCATTTGGATGTTGCGTACAAGGGGTTGGAAAAGAGAAATAATGAAATTACTAAGCTGCAGAATGAGGTTTTGCAGTTGAATGGTAAAATTGAGAAGTTGAAGAATTCTCGCTTTGTGGTGGAATATTATGAATCAGTAGTGAGACAAGTGAATGGCTTAGGGTTGGGTACTAATGCCATTCCTCCACCAGTGAGCGGGAAATTTGTCAACGGTCTGATTGACATTGATTTGTCATGTTCAGATGATTCCTCTAACATGGAGGATTCCTCAAGTAGGCTGACTCGGCTTCTGATGGGGAATTCTTTTCTGATGAAGGTTCTGAGAACACCAAAGTTGAGGGTGTTGTCTTAGAAGAGTTGCTTGATAAACATAATATCAAGAAACCCATTGTTACTGATCGTAACAATTGCATTTTAACTGAACCTGATGCTGTTGAAACAAATGATAAACTATAAATGATGCTTTATGGAGGTTTCAAATCCGTTAAGCAAATTACAAAAGAAGTTTTTGCTAATAATTTGGGGAAGAATTTTCAAGAAAACATTGATAAACACTACACCCCAAAGAGTCAATTAAACTCAGGTCAAGAACAAAATGCTTGTAATGTTCATCAAACAACTCCTGTTACTCATCAAGCAGAGTCATCTGCATCCAAAAGCAGAGAGCCTTACAGGAGGACTTACAAGGAAAGAAGAGCTTGTTTTCATTGTGGTATGGTCGGTCATATCCTGGTGAACTGTTCGCATAAGAACCAAGGGAAATGTCCAGTTGTTCAACAACAAACTATTTCCCCTAAGACACCATCAGTGAAGCAACACAGAAGTTCGAAATCAAAAGAGGTGAAACCACCAGTGACACCTATGGTGAAGCCAAAGATCACATCTGAGGCTAAGCCATCTGTTCCAAAAAGGGAAAAGCAACCTGCTAAACCCTGTGTGTCTACCTTTTATAGTGCACCAACTGGTGTGAAGCCTGTGGTTAAACTCTCCAAACCACAGAGGAGAAGAAGGAACAAGAGATTGAGAAAGCTGGAACAGCTGGCTGGAATTCAATCAGGTGAATCTTCTACTAGTTCACCTGGTGCTTCTGAATGCAAGCCGAATGTTCAAGTAAAACAAAAGAAAAGGTCCCGGAACAAGAAAACCAAATGTTCTCAATCTTCTAATTCTAGATCTCTAAAGGATTCACCAATTTTTAATAGTCATGACTGTGAATTAATTGAAGTAGTTTATTTTGAGAAAGATGGACGACCCAAGACCACTATGGCTTGGGTCTCCAAATCTAATTAATTTCTTGTGACTTGTGCAGGGACATCCGAAGGGAACTATCTCTAAATGTTGGTATGTAGATAGTGGATGCTCCCGGCACATGACAGGCAACATGGCACTGCTTCAAGACATTAAACCATTTAAAGGCGGCCATGTGGCCTTTGCATGCGAGAAAGGCGGCAGTACTACGTGTCAAGGCATAGTTTTGAATGGTTGTGTAAGCTTCGACGACGTCAACTACTATGAGCAGCTAAAGCATAACCTGTTGAGTGTTTCTCAGATGTGTGATAAGGAGTACTCAGTCATGTTTGACAAGTCTGAATGCATGATTCTCAAACCTGGGTTTGAGGTTCCTGAAGACTGGATTTTGATGCGTGCGCCAAGAACGAATGATACCTATCAAATCGACATGAGCGTGGCGAAAACCACATCTTCAGTTGCTACTTGTTTGTTTACCAAAGCGACAGAGCTTGACTCAATCTTGTGGCATAGGAATCTCGGACGTATTTCTTACAGAAAAATTAATCATCTTGTCCAAAACGGTTTAGTTACCGGGGTTCCTAAGCTGAGATTCTCCGTTACAGATGACTTTATGCCTTGTAAAAAGGGCCAAAAGCAACGAAAGTCTCACAAGCCCAAGATCCAAAACTCCATCGATACCCCTTTGGAGCTCTTACATATGGATCTGTTTAGGCCCATAAATATCAGGAGTATTGGAGGGAAGTCATACTGTCTAGTTGTAACTGATGATTTCTCATGTTTTTCTTGGGTGCATTTTTTAGGTACCAAGGATAAGACTGCTGATATTCTTCAATGCCTGATCTTGAGCTTGGAATCTTTATGCAAGTTGAAGGTTAGAAGAATAAGAAGTGATAACGAAACTGAGTTCAAGAATAATTTGATGGAGCTTTCCTATCTCAAGTAGTGTATTCGTCATGAATTTAGTGCCCTGTACACACCTCAGAAGAACGGAGTTGCAGAAAGGAAGAACATAACTTTGATCGAGACTGCAAGGACAATGCTGTCAGATGCAAAGCTTCCTGTTACTTTCTGGGCAGAAGAAGTCAACACAGCATGACACGTCTTGAACAGAGTCCTGGTTGTTAAAAGGCACAACAAAACATGGTATGAGATGATCAACAATCGTCCTCCAAATCTTGACTACCTAGTTCCTTTTGGTAGCCCATGCTATTTATTTTTACAGTACAAAGACCGCAAGTCTAAGTTTCATGCAAAAGCGATGGAAGGCGTCTTCTTAGGATATGTTGCCAACTCGCCATGCAAAAGAGTGTACAATATAGTTAGTAGGTATGTGGAAGAATGGTTCGAAGTGGACTACAGTAAACACAACATTCCACCAGAATCAACTGGTCCTGCTTGGGGGTTTGATTATGATGCTCTGTTCAAGTCTTTTAATCTTCCTGATTTATCTGCAGATGATGCCGCAAATGTGTACGATTTCGTTAATGGCGGCGATGACTCCAACTTCTCAACCCGTGCCACCGTACCTATTGTAACTCCTGATTCCAATGATGCTTCTTCATATGGAACTCAAGAAAGTAATCACATTGAAGTTGTTCATATTGATGGAAATGACACTCAAGCTGATCCTAACAATTGCGTAGGAAATGAAGCTCTAGCTGATCCAATCAACATTGAATCTTCTTCTTCTGGAACACAGGATGTGGGGGGAGTTGAGCACGAATCTAGATTCAAACATCCAGGAATCGCAAGTACCAGAGACGAGAGTGCATCAGAATCATCCAATTGAAAACATTATTGGTGATCCTAATGCCGGTGTTCAAACGCGTCATAGAACCATTACTGAGAACACCAGTCTGTACGCTGAGATACTTGACACAGGTGTCATGGGAACGTGTCTGCATGATGCTTTCGTATCCCAATTGGAGCCGAAGAATGTAAAAGAGGCTCTCGCTGACAACTGCTGGATAGAGGCTATACAAGATGAATTGTCTCAATTCCAAAAGTTACACGTGTGGGATTTGGTTGACCTTCAGAAAGGTATGCACCCGATTGGAACCAGATGGGTGTTCAAATGCAAGACGGACGATCGACATGTTGTAGTGAAGAATAAAGCAAGGTTGGTTGTTAAGGGTTTTTATCAGGAAGAGGGCCTGGATTACACTGAGGTGTATGCCCCAGTTGCGAGACTTGAGGCCATTAGACTGTTTTTGGCTTATGCCTCCTTTGTCGGCTTCAAGGTCTATCAACTTGATGTGAAGAGTGCTTTTCTATATGGGAAAGTTCATGAAGAGGTCTATGTCACTCAACCACCAGGTTTTGAAGATTCGCATAATATCAATAAAGTGTATAAGCTCGACAAAGCACTTTATGGTCTTCATTAAGCACCTAGAGCATGGTATGAGACTTTATCAAAACATCTACTGTCAAGTGGTTTCGACCGAGGACAAATTGACTCGACTCTCTACATTAGGAAAGCAGGAGGTGATATTCTTAATGTACAAGTCTATGTCGACGACATTATCTTTGGGTCAACAAATGAAGGGATGTGTAGGGAATTCGAACATGTGATGAAGTCCGAGTTTGAAATGAGCAACATGGGTGAATTGTTGTTCTTCCTGGGTCCGCAAGTCAGTCAAAGAGAGGATGGTATTTATTTACATCAAACTAAGTATGTGTAGGACATCTTGACAAAATACAAGATGAATGACAGCAGTACTTATTGCACACCTATTCCAGTCAATCATGGTCTACATCCAGACAAAGATGGAAAGGATGTGGATTGCAAATTGTACCGTGCGATGATCGGATCTCTTATGTATCTCACAGGTTCAAGGCCCGACATAATGTTTGTTGTATGCTACACTGGAACTCCTCTTTTCATTGACAACAACAATTGAGAGATTATGGCTTGAACTACACTAGTGAAATGATGGCGAATCTCTATATGCTTAGTTTTGGAATGTTTCACCGGGTTGTTAATGATAGACATAATGTACGCACGACCTAGCCGTAAAGGGTATATATACAGGTGTTAGAAAATTTTCATGGCTTCATCTCATTTCAAACGCTAACACTATGTTATTCCCGCTGCTCATATTTGCTCGTAAAATTTGTGTGATTCCAAACGATTTTTCATCCCGATCTTAGTTTCAACATCGTCTAACTAACATTTGGTGAGAATCTAGGACCATTTCATTCATTAAATCATGTATTATGGACCGATTTGTGACTTTGAACAACTAGGGTTTTCAAGCTTGATTTCTGACAATTTTGGGCTGTTTTTGCAACACATTCTGGCCTAAAACATGTTTAAAATCATCATTCAAAGCTTGATCATCACTTAATCGTCCATTTCGACCTTTGATTTTCTTTTTGACTTTGACAGTGACCGTAGGTTCACGCCTAGGGACACTTAGGTCAAAATGACCAGTTTGTAGCACAAGATTGTGGTTGATTTTGGTTCCAATGGTCTTAAACATGTTTTTCGACTCATAGGTGACCATCAACAATATCACATTTCACATAAGGCAGTTTTTGGAATTTCAAATTTTGCACAAGTGTTAAGCCTGCGTACTTAACAAGTACGCAAGACATAAGTCATGCGTGCTTGCTAAGTACGCAAGGCATAAACCCTGCGTACTTGATAAGTGCGCAGGAAGGCAACTTCTGAAAATTTTCTAAGTCCGAATTGTCAGTTCATTGTGAATGTGCTATACTTGGTCATGTGTATTCAATTCCAATGAGTCTTCTTGTTCTTATTGTGTTTATTGTTTGTTTTTTTGTAGTGATGGCTCGTGGTTTTACAAGTGAATTCAATATGTTGGCACTTACTGAACCGGAATGGAAGGGTGCTGCACTTGAGTACCGAGAGATCATCAATTTCTTGAACCGCTCAAAGCTTAGCTATGCTATTTCAGCAGACCCTGTCGTATCAAGACCTTACATGGAGAAGTTCTGGGATACGACAGAACATGACTGCACAGTAACTCCCAATGTCATTCGGGCTACTGTAGCAGGTCATGACATTGCCATTTCTTAGGACACTATCAGGAGATTTTTACAGTTTCGGGATCTTGCAACCGACCCAACTTCCTATCCTGATTACTTTGTGGATGGGTGTTGGAGGCAACGAATGGGATACGTCGGTGTGCAAGATTATGCATCGTACAAGAAGATGTGGGTGCCAGATCAGTGGAGGTACTTTGCCCACATAATGATCATGTGTATTTCTTCTAGGAAGGCAGGGAAGGATGCCATGGGTCATGATCTAGCAGCTGCTATGGTTGGGCTGTCTCTAAACAAGGGCTATAACTTCTCTAGATATGTCTACAAAGCCTTAACTGATCAGATCAATATAGTGGAGAGGTTTAGGTTCCTTTTATACCCCAGATTTGTGCAACATTTGGTCAATGATGCTGTGCCAAATCTACCTGCTATTGGGGAGAGACTGCAAGTTAAGCGGGTGGCCAAGAGAGTTTTCTCAGAGTTCTTAACACCAGGCAGTGTAAAACCTACCCCTGTGGATACTCCACTCTTTGGCCACCTGATCAATGCAAAGTATGTGGCACCAGCAAATTGGAGATGGTATAGTGCAGAGTCGGAGCCTTAACTCAGTGAACACAGTGATGAACAACAGGAAGAGGAGGAAGTTGAATATGAGGATGAAGTGTCTAAAGAAGGAGGAGACGAAGAAGCGGGAAGTGGTGGTGCTGAAGAATCCGACTCAGAGGAGACCGGGTCAGATTCATCTGATTGTAATGATGCACCGTCACAGTCACACCCAAGGATATTGACGAAGGTGACCCTTCCCGAGTCATCTTCTATGAGAAAGAGATAAGAGAGTGTCAGTGAATATGAGCCCGATTCTGATTCGGACGCTGCTATATAGAGATGCAGAAGAGAAAGTATCAACAAGCGTCGGGGGGGATAGGCCACACCAACCTATTCTTCGTGGGGTAGAGGTAAGTGCTCAGAGGTAAGTCACAGTGACAGCTGCGAGTACTGAATCGACTTCTACTTCACCTTCACAGCAGCTGTATATGCGAAAGAGGAGGAGGCCATTGGTAACATCTATTGAGGCTGCTACTACTATCACATAGGAGGTTCCTGTGATAATGACCCTCCCTGTTCAGTCTGTCCAGGTGGTGGTGACGACTCCTATTCTCACTGAGTCTATTACCATCACCCCAACCACCATCCAAACAATAACTACCTCAATCCCTGAAACCACTCTCCAACCAATCAGTGAATCATTTCATGAGTTTGACTTTACTCATGGTTTTGATTTTGATCAAATCTTTCTTCCCGACACATCAAGCCAAAGCATCTTCGTCTAGGGGTCCTGATCCTCGTGATGCCAGGATCACTACCCTAGAAACTCAAGTCGCTTGATTACTTGAAACGGTCCGAAAATAGAGAGAAGAATCTGACAAAAAACAGGGGCAGATTAACTCTCTGATTGATGATGTGGCCGCGCTAAAGAAACAGCGGCCGGCTGATGACAAGCAGCGTTTAGAACATGACACTATGGTGAAACTGGTCTGTGATATGGCCAAGACACTTGCTGCTCAGGGGAGAAATTGAAAGAGCCGTTGGAGAAGCAATCAACCAAACCTAGCAGTGAAGAGGCGTGTCACTTAGTTGACCTAACTAAGGGAAATGATCAGGACAAGGATCCTGAAGCCGGAACGAGTGGAAGTGATCAGCTTTGGTGATTGCTCCCATTTCCGCCATGCCTATGGATGAGGGGGAGTCCACTCAGAGTGAAGGTGGAGGTGATGCTTCAGCTGGTAATGAAGGAAAGTCGGTGGCTGAAGTTTTGAAAGATCTATCTACCGAAGTGTCGGATGATGTGATCTTACTACTAGAACCGGACTATTCCAAGGACACACAGATCGATGCTCTCGGCAATTTGGAAGAGGGAGAGATCGAGTTTGGTGATGATTGGGACTAAGAGGATGAGGATGTTGTAATCGAAGTTCCCAAGGGCGACGGGGAAGGAGAGCATGAGTTTGAAGATGGAGAGATTTTTGAAGCTCCATCCTTTGAAACTCATCTTGACACAGGTTCAGTCGAGCCTGCTAGTGTTGTTGAGGCGTCGACTGAAGCCTCCCCTGCTGACCCTACACATGTGGATCCAGAGGCACAGAAAGATAAACATATGCCTGCAAGTTCATCGAAGGATCCGGCTCCTGTCTGGCAAAAGACATCAATCATAGACAAACATGGAGCTACAGGGATGGTCTTAGCTGTGAGGTTAGAGGAGGACAAGAAGTTGTTTGCAATCAAGCGAGCTGGGGGGTTCAATACTTGAAACCAACCAGCGAAGCTTTCAACTCTTTGCCAAAATTTGACCTTGTGAATCAAGCAAACCGAGAGCTACTGGGTCACTCAAATCACGCAGTGGCGATGGGTTTGTGGCAGGCTCTGCGGCGGGAGGGGAGATCTGGGATGTTCGAAGTTTTTAAGCCTCAAGTGCCCAAGCGAGTCAGGGACAAGAATGTTAGACATCCAGTGACTCATAAAAGCTTAAAGAAACTTGTATACAAGCTAGTGCTGTGGGAAACCAGGATTCCCCTAAGTAAGTTATCTAAGGAAATCCTCGGTAACATATGGTACTGGTACGTTGATCCAAAAACGGGCGAGGCGGTGGTGATTGGAAAGGTATGGTCCGACAGTGAAAGCTTAGTGCCAAGAGAACTAATCAGAGTGTTTGATGAGATCTACTTCATCAACTTCTCTGTGAAAGATCTGGAGGCACTAGCTGACAGGTACTGTATGTACACAGACGAGTGGACAAAATTCCTAGCTTCAAAATATGACAAGGTGGTCAAGTTCTGCCTTGACTACAAGAAGAAGATGGAAGCTAAAGCTAGGGAACTGTGAAGACCGAAGACAATCCAGAGCTGTTGTCAAGGGAGAGTTTGTTGAAGCACTTTTGTGTGACAAACACTCTAGATATTGTCTTAGTTTTTGTACTTATCCTGTATGTATTAGTCCTTGTATCTTATTGTCTGTATGTATTAGTTATCGAGTTGTATTTAGTTTTTTTGTACTCGTTGTCTAAATTCTCTAAGTGTTTTGCGCACTTAGCATGTGCGTAGGAGTAAACTCCTACGTACTTAGCAAGTACGCAAGAACTCTCTGCGTACTTGATAAGTACGCATGAGCATTTTGCCCTGCGCGCTTGCTAAGTGCGCAGAGCCCAACTCTAGTATAAATAGGCAAGGTTAACAGAACTGATGTACGCACTCATTCTCTCTGTAACCGGCTGTGATTATCAATAGACGAAGTTTGAAAGTATCGTGTGTCTTTGTTGTCGGTTTACTTTGTGTTGCTTGATACTCCACCATATGCAATAGACTAAGGCACAAGCCAGATCTATTGGTTAGAACCCTCGTATCATTCGAACAAGGTCGCGGGTTCGATCCTTGCCCCGCACTTTGTTTTTGCGTGTACTCTGGAATGGAACCCGGTTTCCCCGTGATCACGGGTTAAAACTTAACCAGGCCGGTTTGTTAAGACTAAGACCAGGCTGGTCTAGTGGTTGCGCGCCTTGTCCCTCTCCGAGCAGACCCGGGTTCGAGTCCCGTGGTCTGCAATCTTTTTTAAAACAAATTTTGATCCCATTTTTCTTATAAAAAATATTTTATAAAACTCATAAGACTCGGGAATATTTTATGAACCAAATTGTTAACCTAACAACTTTTAATAAAAATATATATAATTATTTTATTTAAAAACCTCTATGAACTATTTTCAGTACCCAATTATCTAGAACTTATGTCCTATTTATCATTTATTTATTTTAAAGGGTTAATTTAACTATTAAAACATTATAATTTATTAACCTAATTATCTATATATTTTAGTAAATATTAGTTAAACTCTTATCTATTTAATTGTAAACAAGTTAATTATTCATATATATATATATATATATATATATATATAAATATATATATATATATATATATATATATATGTACACATATGTATACTCAACTCCTTATTAAACAAACGTATTATTTACAAGAAATAATTGCACAACATTCAACCTAGTTCATTCCTTTATACTTTAGTCTTTTGAGCATGTCATTGATATGTATACAAATTCAAACGTATGTTAACCTTGTGGTTAGCTAAACAACTTGTGCAACTACATAGCCCATTTTTCATATTTACATATTTGGGGTGAAACATGATTACATTTAAACTATTTGCAATTATTACAATTCAAACATTATGTTTATGTGTGCAATTTGTGCCTTATGCTTGAACACTATTAGTGCAAACAACATTTACATACTTTTTGTGCATAGTGCAAGTGCAATCATTAACTCAGTACAAGCCGACGGTATACAATGATAGATATGTTGAGTCTGACCAACCCACCTGGTTACGGTGATTGTTGCTGAAAACATTTAAGGATAACTGTTATGCTATGCCTATCAGTCACAAGGTTTGATTGTGCGCCCCAGTTTAATCTATAGTGGTTCTCCATATTTGCCTTATTAAACCATGATATCATATGAATTGTATACAAACTTTGACAACACTTGATATGTTAAAACCTATGTATGCTCACCAACTATTTTAGTTAGCTCTGTTTTAATCAAGTTTCAGGTGCCAATAATTGAGAGTTATGTTCAATATTCATCACGTAGGAAATTGCAAGACCTAGTTAATTAATTAAACTTTTTTGAAGTACTTGTTCTCTATTTGTCTTTGTTTTGATGAAAACAATTGTTATGAATTTTAATTTAATGAAATGTGCAACTTTAGTTTGATCATGTGCTTATGAACAGTCTACACGTCTGCCCCGACGTATTCCGTCGTCGGTTGGGGTGTGACATGTAGCGGGCAGGTTCGTCAGATTATCTAGTGTCTCTTCATCGGGTTCATCAGTGTTGTCGGAAATCGGCTTCTCGACCACACATTCATCAGGAATCGACTCTTGGAATTTAGAGGTGTCTGTAGTATCAGGTGTAGAAGTACCTTCATATACCATAGATGTAGATTCCTCAGTATTTTCTGGTGAACCCTCGGAGACATTTGTCACATCGGGAATTGGCTCATGAGAAGATGATGCAGCAGTAGATTGTGGCCTTAGAACTTCTGGTGGATCAATAATCAGTATTGGTCCCGTGTATGGACCGTCATCTTCATCACTAAGCTCAAAAGAATTATCTTCTGTTCGTGCAATCACATCAGCGTAAACATTAATTGACTTAAAGAGAGAATGATAATCAAAAAACCATGTCGGTCAGCATTCTGCACCAGTTGGGGTTTGCTCCTGCCAGTCAACATAAGTTGACTATCTAATTTCTTTAGTGACCTTATTGTATACTCTGTAGGTTGTGGTATTAGAACCATATCTGTCACACCCCGTCTAAGGCGGAAACACGGGTTATGACAGTTGTATGAAAATCAAGAACACATTGTTTAATAAGAGAAACTTACTACGCATTCATCATTTCCAAAATATATAGTTTACATGACATTTAGTTTCAAAATACAAATTGAGATTTTCTAACAAAAGCCATCCTAACAAAAAATTGTTTTTCCTAAAATCTCCTTGTATTTGTATGCCATGCACTTCTAGTTCCTTCATGGATTACCTGAAAAATATGCTAAAAGTGGTCAGCTATAAAGCTGGTGAGTTCGTAGGTTTAAGTATAAGGTAGAAGTATAGATATTTGAACAACAATTTCAAATGAATAGTTGTTACGGTATATTGACTAGATGTGTATGAGAATAAGATACTATAAACATTGAGCCCGCAACTAAACCTGATGACCTAGTATGTTTGCCCCTGCTTAATGCCTTATCACGGAGCATTAATTCTTGTTTCTAGAATCGGAAATAAACATTCACCACGTTTTCTGCTGTTTTAAACGCGCCAGTCAGAAGGATGAATGGGGCGTCACCCCGATAGATCTATCAATATTTAACCGTTGGCTTAGTAAAGTTAACTAGTTGCGTTTCTTGAAAAAGGGGACTTGAGAAGTGATAATAATTCTAGTTCAGCTCAAGTTATATAGTCAAATAGACAAGCGAATAATCAATATAGTAAATAGTGAAAATAGATAGAGCATATTTTTCCCCCAAAAGTTTAAGAGAAAAAGGGGCTACGAAGACTCACCTAGTGTTGGTGACTTTGCGTTCTTGCGGTCGAAGTACGTCCTACTCGGGTCCTACAATGGTGGGACTCTATGAGTTTTATGGACTTTATATTGGATTAAGGTGTCATTTTGTATAAATGTTAGTTCTTGTTTTCTTGTATTTTACACGCTTGGATTTACGGCGGCAATTGCCAAGACATATAAGATTGACTTGTAATGGTAACGAGGTTCAGAAAAAAAAATGTCAAACTCTCACTAGGGTTTTAGAAATATAGGATGGATGAACATAAGTAGATGTCACATATGTTTAAAGAGTTCTTTTAAAGGTTTCATTCTTGAAATTTCACAAACCGTTTTAATAATAGATTTAACGTTTTGATGGTTAAACTTAGCAAAACTCATACTTTATAATAAAAGTATATGTTTTAAGTTTTTATAAGGTTTTAAACCCTCAAATATTCTTGAAGAATATTATTCTTAAAAACTAGTCGTTTCACGACGGTTTTTTGATGGATTAATCTTACAAAAATACCATGGTCATGATTCTTGATAAAAATAGTAGTTTGATGACTCACATGGACTCATTTTATTTACAAGAAGAGTTCCAAAAGTTGGTCGAGTCAATAGTGTGTGTTTAAAGATATTTTTATTAATCGTTTCGGTCGTAATTGCTCAAAATAAGTTAAAATTTTGAAAGTATAGCTATCCATTTCCAATCCTTATGAAATTTGGTTTATGGACTTGATAAAATATTAGAAATTTACTGGAATTTTTGTAAACTCATTTGAAATAGTTTAGTATTTTTCCAAAAATCATTTGAGATAGACTAATTTTGAAAGGATAGCTATTTATGTCCAAAAATTATGATTATTATTTTATAATAACCTTATGACTAGTAGGTCACTTGGTAAAAATTTGATATTTTTATAAAATGTCTAAGTATAAAAACGACCTTTGTTTCCGTAAGATTTATTTTATTAATATAGCTAACTAACTCCAAAAATCATGAAATTTAATATGGAGCCTTTTTATAGTAGGTAGGAGTTGTTTCCAAAATATGGGAATTTTTAGAGGTCAAGAAGTTAAAATCATATTTTTGGGTTAAAAACCGAGTTTTTAAACGGTGTTTATTCTTGTTTAAGTTGTATGTGACTATATTAAACCTATTTAACTCATCCACCCTTTTAAATATTGTGCTATAATAACTTAAAAGACTTGATTTTGGTGTTTACCCAAACTATATTATGTCCATAAGTATTGTTAATAGTGTAAGAACATGAAAAATAAAGTGCATAATAAGTAAATACAAGGATTTAAATGGACTAGTTCTTGAGTGTTGAAGGTATATTTATGGTTTGGATCTAGTCATATATTACCACTTGTTTACACAAGTATGATGGTATCATAACACCCATAAACCTTTTTGTTATCAAGATCAAGATCTAGAGAAAAGTAAAGCAAAAACATAAAGTATTTGGACTAGTTCTTTGATCTTTGAAGGTGTGTTTATGGTTTGACCTTAGTCATAGATTACCACTTGTTATCACAAGTATATGGTATCATAAATCCCATAAACCTTTTAGTTATCAAAGACCAAGCTCTAGAAAAAAAAGAATATAAAGTAAAGACATGAATACATGGACTAGTTCTTTGATCTTTGAAGGTGTGTTTATGGTTTGACCTTAGTCATAGATTACCACTTGTTATCACAAGTATATGGTATCATAAAACCCATAAACCTTTTAGTTATCAAAGATCATGATCTAGAATAAATGAAAGAAGGAAAGAAAGATAGAAACTTTAGATGAAAGAATGCTTACAAGCTTGAATGATTCAAGGCTTTGAGAGTTGGTCTTGCACCTCCCTTGAGCCGAGATTTTAGAGGGAAAGAAAGAGTGAGAGAGTTTGTGAAAGGTGCAAGTGAAAATGGGAGGATTTGGTCTTGTATTTATAGGGAAACAAGAGCATGGTTTGTGTATTAAAATATTGATTCTTTAGATTACATTGAGATAGAGTTGTAAGAAAAGAATGGGAGGTGGAGTGTTTGGGATTCTTGGTCGAAAATGGGGGATGGGGGTGGAGTGTGTAGGTGATTTTTGTAAGTGATTGGAATGATGGTGTTTTTGTAGGTGGGTTTTGTACAAAAGTTCATGGAATGGTAGATTTTTATAAAAATGGTGGTGTTTTATAAATGTGATGAGAATTCTAGTCTTTCATAAGTGTGTGTGTAAATATACAAGTGTTATATAAAATAAATGAGATGTATTTATATAATTATGTAAGAAAGATTTATAGAAATGATTTATATAAGTATTTATATAAATATGACATGGAATTGATTGAATTAGGATTTCTAAATCATGTACACATGATATAGTCTTATAAAATATAGATGGACATAGTTTGGGTAATATTACCAAGTTTAATGAGATTAGTGTAGTAATTAGACATAGTTTGATTAATTAGACCAAGATTAAGGTATAATTAGGGTAATTAGTGTGAGATTAGACTTAATTAAGCTAATTACACTATGATTAGTGTATAATTAAGTAATTAATGTAGGATTATACATAGTTTGACCTAATATAGGTGATTTTATGTCATAGTTTCTATATTAGAGTCTTGAACTCTCATGTTTTCATGGAATTGGTGTAGAATAGATGGTAGACATAATTTGTTGACCTAGTTTCATGTTAACTAAGTATTATTGGATGCACAAAGATTGATTAGGTATATGAATAATGTACAGACTATGAACCTGAAAATTGGATAGGTGTCACAGTCTCCCCCAGTTAAGAGAATTTCGGCCCGAAATTCAACTGGTACTTTCTTTGACTGATTCGTCTTTGAACAAGTGCGGGTATTTGAGCTTCATATTGTCCTCTCGTTCCCATGTATATTCTGGACCTTGTTTGGAGTTCCATCTTACCTTGACTATCGGAATTCGGCTTCGTTTGAGCGTCTTTACTTCTCGATCCATAATCTCCATTGGTTCTTCGATGAAACGTAACTTGTCATCAATCTGAACTTCATCCAAAGGAATGTGCAAGGACTCATCTGCTAAGCATTTCTTGAGGTTCGATACATGGAATGTATTATGTACACCGTTGAGTCCTTGTGGCAGTTTAAGTTTGTAGGCCACAGGGCCAATCCTATTGATGATTTCGAAGGGTCCGATATAACGCGGTGCAAGCTTGGCCTTTTTACCAAATTGGAACACTCCTTTCCATGGTGATACTTTCAACATGACCTTGTCACCTACGTTAAATTCTAGAGGCTTTCGACGATTGTCAGTATAGCTTTTCTGGCGATCTCTGGCAGCTTTAATTCTTTCTTTTATGAGGGCGACCTTGTCAGTAGTCTCCTGTATAACCTCTGGTCCTGTTATCTGACTGTCGCCAATTTCGGTCCAGCAGATAGGAGATCGGCACTTTCTTCCATAAAGAGCTTCAAAAGGTGCACACTTGATACTTGTGTGGTAACTATTGTTATATGAAAATTCAATTAAGGGTAGGTGGGAGTCCCAGCTTCCACCAAAGTCTACCACGCAAGCCCGAAGCATATCTTCTAGAGTCTGAATTGTTCTTTCGCTTTGCCCGTCGGTTTGGGGATGATATGCTGTGCTTAGATCGAGTCTAGTTCCGAGTGATTTTTGTAATGACTGCCAGAATCTTGAAGTGAATCGTCCATCTCTATCAGAGATAATGGAGATAGGCACTCCATGTCTTGTCACCACTTCATTGATATATAACTTGGCTAGTTTCTCCATTTTGTAATCTTCACGGATAGCTAGGAAATGAGCTGATTTGGTTAGTCTATCTACAATGACCCAGATGGAATCGTGACCACTGGATGTTCTTGGCAGTTTTGTTATGAAGTCCATAGATATTTGCTCCCACTTCCATTGGGGAATCTCTGGTTGAGTTAGCAATCCAGATGGTTTTTGGTGTTCAGCCTTAACTTTTAGGCAGGTTAGACATTTGTTAACATACACAGCAATGTCTTTCTTCATACCTGGCCACCAATAGAACTCTTTGAGATCTTTATACATCTTGTCGGCTCCTGGGTGAATTGAGTATTTGGACTTATGAGCTTCATCCAGTATTAATTTTCTTAGCTCATCAGATTGTGGAATCCACATTCTATCCTTAAAGTAAAGAATTTTATCGGACTTTGATTCCAAGTGTTTCTCGGCACCCCAAAGTAGTTCGTTCTTTAGATCACCCATTTGTACGATTTCTTGTTGTGCTTTAAGGATTTGTGCCTTTAAGCTGGTTTGAACTATCATCCCTAGTGCCCGTACTCGAATAGGTTTCACTCTTTCCTTGCGACTTAGAGCGTCGGCCACAACGTTGGCCTTCCCTGGATGATATCGTATTTCACAGTCGTAGTCATTCAATAATTCTACCCATCTTCGCTGGCGTATATTCAACTCCTTTTGATCAAATATATGTTGGAGACTCTTATGATCGGTGTAGATCAAACACTTTGTACCATAAAGGTAGTGTCTCCAAATTTTCAATGCAAAAACCACCGCTCCTAGTTCTAGGTCATGAGTGGTGTAGTTCTTTTCATGAATCTTGAGTTGTCGTGAAGCATAAGCGATTACTTTATCTTTCTGCATCAATACACATCCAAGGCCCTGATGGGATGCATCGCAGTATACTATGAAATTTTCAGTACCTACGGGTAAAGCTAGAATAGGTGCGTGACACAACTTCTGTTTTAGTAGAGTGAAAGCTTCTTCTTGCTTTTGCCCCCAATCAAATTTTCTATCCTTTTGGGTTAGCATAGTTAAAGGTTGGGCAATTTTTGAGAAGTTTTCGATAAACCTCCGATAATACCCTGCTAATCCCAGAAATTGTCGGATCTCAGTGGGCGTCTTTGGAGCTTCCCATTGCTTCACTGCTTCAATCTTGCTTAGATCAATATGAATACCCTTTTCATTAATTATGTGGCCAAGGAATTGTACTTCTTTCAACTAGAACTCACATTTTGAAAGCTTTGCATATAGTTTTTCTTTTGTGAGTAGCTCTAAGATCATCTTGAGATGTTGTTCGTGATCTTCTTGGTTCCTTGAGTAGATTAGAATATCATCAATGAATACTATCACGAACTTATCTAAATAAGGTTTGCAAACACGATTCGTCAGGTCCATGAAAACTGCCGGTGCATTGGTTAATCCGAAGGGCATTACTAAGAACTCATAATGCACATACCTTGTTCTGAAAGCAGTCTTTGGTATGTCATTCTCTTGAATCCTTAGTTGATGATACCCGGATCTGAGATCAATTTTTGAGAAATAAGTAGACCCTTTTAGTTGGTCGAAAAGATCGTCGATCCTCGGAAGAGGGTACCGATTTTTGATGGTTAGCTTATTAAGCTATCGGTAGTCAATGCACATTCGAAACGATCCATCTTTCTTCTTGACGAATAGGACCGGTGCTCCCCAGGGTGAGAAACTTGATCGGATAAATCCTTTCTCCAACAGTTCTTGTAGTTGACTTGATAGTTCTTACATCTCTGATAGTGCCAATCGATAGGGAGATTTAGCAACTGGTGCAGCTCCAGGGATCAAGTCGATTTGGAATTCAATTTGTCGTACTGGAGGGAGTCCCGGTAAATCTTCAGGGAATACATCCGGGTAATTCCTAACAATAGGAATGTCTTGGATACGGTTTTCTTCCCACTTCTTTTCTACTACATGAGCTAGAAAGGCGTAGCACTGCTTCTTCAGGCATTTTCGAGCCTTTATGCATGATATGATCCTTAATTCCTTCCCGGGTCGCTCTCCTTGGATGATAAGTGTCTCGCCATTTGGTAACTGAATCCGAATAGTTTTCTGGTGACACACTATTTCGGCTTGGTGATGTGAGAGCCAATCCATACCGATAACGATATCAAAACTTCCGAGTTCGATAGGGAGTAAGTCTAAAACGAATGGGTGGTTCTCAAGAGTTAGGGTACAACCCTGGATT
This sequence comes from Smallanthus sonchifolius, assembly GCA_023525975.1. Classification (NCBI taxonomy): domain Eukaryota; kingdom Viridiplantae; phylum Streptophyta; class Magnoliopsida; order Asterales; family Asteraceae; genus Smallanthus; species Smallanthus sonchifolius. The sequence continues at coordinate 46,804,811 of CM042023.1, forward strand.
ATATTCTTAGCTTCGAGGAGTTTACCGTCGGCTAATTCTATGGTATAGGTACTTTGTAAGTTACTAGTAGATAGTTCGAGTAATGGTGAAAAATCAGTGGATACAAAAGACTTATCAGCCCCCGTGTCGAACAAAATAGATGCATATTGGTGGTTAACAAGAAACGTACCCGTTACGACGTTCGGGTCTTGTCGGGCCTCATTAGCTGCTAACACAAATGCTCGTCCTTGAGCTCGATTCCCAGCATTTCCCTGTTTTTATGCAAGCTTGGGGCAGGTGTTCCTCATGTGATTTGTGCTACCACATTCGTAGCATGCCCTGGTACCGGTGAATTTGCAGACATTAGCCAGATGACCAAACCTTTTGCACTTGGTGCATTGAGTACAAGCTCCATTGTGGTGTAGGGGACACTTGTTGCACTTGGGCAAAGGTCCAGTGTAAGTCCTTCTTTCAGGAACAATCGCCACAAAAGCTTTGGCAGTTTTGGGCTTTTTGTCAGCACTGAACTTCTTCTCAGCCCACTCTCTCTTCCTAGAGGAACCTTTCTTCACCAGAACTCCAGATCTCACCATCTCATCAGTCAATTGGCCAGCTAGAAGAATTGCAGCCTTCAAAGTGGTTGGTTCATTTGAGGTAACCATCCCATGTATCTGAGGAGCAAGGCCCCAGATATAGCGGTCAATCTTCTTTTCTTCAGTGGGTACCATGTGTGGTACTAGGCAAGTTAATTCATGGAATCTGTTAGTGTATGCTTGATGTTCGGCACCTTCCATGGTTAAGTTCCAGAATTCAGACTCCAATCGCTGCATCTCGTTCTTACGACAGAAGGATGAATGGGGGCGTCACCCCGATAGATCTATCAATATTTAACCGTCGGCTTAGTAAAGTTAACTAGTTGCGTTTCTTGAAAAAGGGGACTTGAGAAGTGATAATAATTCTAGTTCAGCTCAAGTTATATAGTCAAATAGACAAGCGAATAATCAATATAGTAAATAGTGAAAATAGATAGAGCATATTTTTCCTCCAAAAGTTTAAGAGAAAAAGGGGCTACGAAGACTCACCTAGTGTTGGTGACTTTGCGTTCTTGCGGTCGAAGTACGTCCTACTCGGGTCCTACAATGGTGGGACTCTATGAGTTTTATGGACTTTATATTGGATTAAGGTGTCATTTTGTATAAATGTTAGTTCTTGTTTTCTGGTTTTTTACACGCTTGGATTTACGGCGGCAATTGCCAAGACATATAAGATTGACTTGTAATGGTAACGAGGTTTAGAAAAAAAAAATGTCAAACTCTCACTAGGGTTTTAGAAATATAGGATGGATGAAAATAAGTAGATGTCACATATGTTTAAAGAGTTCTTTTAAAGGTTTCATTCTTGAAATTTCACAAACCGTTTTAATAATAGATTTAACGTTTTGATGGTTAAACTTAGCAAAACTCATACTTTATAATAAAAGTATATGTTTTAAGTTTTTATAAGGTTTTAAACTCTCAAATATTATTGAAGAATATTATTCTTAAAAACTAGTCGTTTCACGACGGTTTTTCGATGGATTAATCTTACAAAAATACCATGGTCATGATTCTTGATAAAAATAGTAGTTTGATGACTCACATGGACTCATTTTATTTACAAGAAGAGTTCCAAAAGTTGGTCGAGTCAATAATGTGTGTTTAAAGATATTATTATTAATCGTTTCGGTCGTAATTGCTCAAAATAAGTTAAAATTTTGAAAGTATAGCTATCCATCTCCAATCCTTATGAAATTTGGTTTATGGACTTGATAAAATATTAAAAATTTACTGGAATTTTTGTAAACTCATTTGAAATAGTTTAATATTTTTCCAAAAATCATTTGAGATAGACTAATTTTGAAAGGATAGCTATTTATGTTCAAAAATTATGATTATTATTTTATAATAACCTTATGACCAGTAGGTCACTTGGTAAAAATTTGAGAATTTTATAAAAAGTCTAAGTATAAAAACGACCTTTGTTTCCGTAAGATTTAGTTTATTAATATAGCTAACTAACTCCAAAAATCATGAAATTTAATATGGAGCCTTTTTATAGTAGGTCGGAGTTGTTTCCAAAATATAGAAATTTTTAGAGGTCGAGAAGTTAAAATCATATTTTTGGGTTAAAAACCGGGTTTTTAAACGGTGTTTATTCTTGTTTAAGTTGTTTGTGACTATATTAAACCTATTTAACTCATCCACCCTTTTAAATATTGTGTTATAATAACTTAAAAGACTTGATTTTGGTGTTTACCCAAACTATATTATGTCCATAAGTATTGTTAATAGTGTAAGAACATGAAAAATAAAGTGCATAATAAGTAAATACAAGGATTTAAATGGACTAGTTCTTGAGTGTTGAAGGTATGTTTATGGTTTGGCTCTAGTCATAGATTACCACTTGTTTACACAAGTATGATGGTATCATAACACCCATAAACCTTTTTGTTATCAAGATCAAGATCTAGAGAAAAGTAAAGCAAAAACATAAAGTATTTGGACTAGTTCTTTGATCTTTGAAGGTGTGTTTATGGTTTGACCTTAGTCATAGATTACCACTTGTTATCACAAGTATATGGTATCATAAAACCCATAAACCTTTTAGTTATCAAAGACCAAGCTCTAGAAAAAAAAGAATATAAAGTAAAGACATGAATACATGGACTAGTTCTTTGATCTTTGAAGGTGTGTTTATGGTTTGACCTTAGTCATAGATTACCACTTGTTATCACAAGTATATGGTATCATAAAACCCATAAACCTTTTAGTTATCAAAGATCATGATCTAGAATAAATGAAAGAAGGAAAGAAAGATAGAAACTTTAGATGAAAGAATACTTACAAGCTTGAATGATTCAAGGCTTTGAGAGTTGGTCTTGCACCTCCCTTGAGCCGAGATTTTAGAGGGAAAGAAAGAGTGAGAGAGTTTGTGAAAGGTGCAAGTGAAAATGGGAGGATTTGGTCTTGTATTTATAGGGAAACAAGAGCATGGTTTGTGTATTAAAATATTGATTCTTTAGATTACATTGAGATAGAGTTGTAAGAAAAGAATGGGAGGTGGAGTGTTTGGGATTCTTGGTCGAAAATGGGGGATGGGGGTGGAGTGTGTAGGTGATTTTTGTAAGTGATTGGAATGATGGTGTTTTTGTAGGTGGGTTTTGTACAAAAGTTCATGGAATGGTAGATTTTTATAAAAATGGTGGTGTTTTATAAATGTGATGAGAATTCTAGTCTTTCATAAGTGTGTGTGTAAATATACAAGTGTTATATAAAATAGATGAGATGTATTTATATAATTATGTAAGAAAGATTTATAGAAATGATTTATATAAGTATTTATATAAATATGACATGGAATTGATTGAATTAGGATTTCTAAATCATGTACACATGATATAGTCTTATAAAATATAGATGGACATAGTTTGGGTAATATTACCAAGTTTAATGAGATTAGTGTAGTAATTAGACATAGTTTGATTAATTAGACCAAGATTAAGGTATAATTAGGGTAATTAGTGTGAGATTAGACTTAATTAAGCTAATTACACTATGATTAGTGTATAATTAAGTAATAAATGTAGGATTAGACATAGTTTGACCTAATATAGGTGATTTTATGTCATAGTTTCTAGATTAGAGTCTTGAACTCTCATGTTTTCATGGAATTGGTGTAGAATAGATGGTAGACATAGTTTGTTGACCTAGTTTCATGTTAACTAAGTATTATTGGATGCACAAAGATTGATTAGGTATATGAATAATGTACAGACTATGAACCTGAAAATTGGATAGGTGTCACAATATCCACAAAGTAACATTCATCAGCTTTCTCATTAAACTTTGGAGTAGATTCTGTGTGTAACATAGTGCACGGACAACCAAAAACTCTGAAGTACCCAACCCTGTGTTTTTCATTGTAGAGAATTTCATACGGAGTCATCTGTAGACGCTTGGTTAGGAGAACCCGATTCCACATATAACAAGCGGTGTTGACTGCCTCAGCCCAGAAAAACAATGGTAGCTTAGATTCAGAGAGCATTTTTTCGAGCAACTTCAATGAGAGTTCTATTCTTTCGCTCTGCCACACCGTTTTGTTGAGGAGTACGAGCAGCACTGCATTGTCTAGCTATTCCCTTTTCATTGAAAAATTGATTCAAGACTGCATTCTTGAATTTTGTTCCATTGTCGCACCGAATAGCCTTTACCTTCACATCTCTTTGATTTTCCACCAAAATGATGAAATTCTTAATTAGTAATGACTAAACAATAAGACTTTTGCCCGATACTCATCACATTCACAGGACCAAATAGATCCATATAAAGTAGATGGAGAATGAAGTCAATTGAATTGATCAACTTTGACTATGAGGCTTCCTGTGCTGTTTCCCCTTAGCACATACAACACATTTTTCGATTGAGAAAAATTCTTTAACTGATAGATCACGAACGTGATTACCCTTTGCAATTCGGTTTAAGTTTTTTAGATTAACATGACTAAGACGACGATGCCACAACATCGCATCATTTTCAGCATATTTTGAAAATAGACATGTATTTTCATAAACAAGCTTACTGTTCATGTCAATAACATATGAGTTTCACTTACGAGGTGTCCTTAACAAAATCCATTCCTCATGCACCACGAAGCCTGGTTTTAAAATTAAGCATTCTTTGTTTGTGAAATGAGCAGAATATTCTTTATCACAAATTTGGGAAACGCTCAATAAACTAGGATTCAACTCAGAGACGTAGCTTACGTCATTAAAACTTATCGAACCATTTACCACAATACCTTTCATACTTATCTTATCACCTTTACATCCCTCAAAGGAAACACAACCTCCATTCACTACTATAAAATATACCTTTAATGACACGCATTGCGTGTCATAAAAGGGGGTAGATGACACGCGGAAGCGTGCCAAGGAAGGCCCTGTCAAGAATGAAGATGACACGCATTTTGTGTGTCATCTGTTTATGACACTCCTTTACGACACGCAATGCGTGTCAAGAAAGGTCTTGTCAACAATGAAGATGACCCGCATTTTGTGTGTCATCTATTTATGACACGTATTTTTTTGTCATAAATGTGTGTCATGGTTTTAGCTGTTTAAAAAAATTATAGAATTACTAATTTCCACATTAATATCATAAAATAGTACTAAACATTTTATGATACAAATAAAATACACATGGCAAAACAATCCATTTCATAAAATATAAACAAACATTTAAAAGTAACAAAAGTCGATTACAAATTCAACGTAATGTCAATACAAAGTTTGACTGAAAAATGAAGTTTGATACAAAAGTCGACATTTTTCACGAACTCCATCAATATCAACATCGGTGTATTCATCTTTCCTTCCCCCAACCTAAGAAAAAATTTGTAAACAAATAAGTATCAAATATACATACATATATATGTATTATTGTAAAATACTTACTGAAACATGATAAGACAATATATTTTTCACTACCAAATTTCCATAAAAAAACTCTAAAATTAAAATACTATTAGTAACAATGCAAAGCAATAATACTATTGAAATATGAGGGTATGATAGAATTAATACAATCAAACACATGGAATTTGTTCAAAACTAAATATAATCCTAGGCTTAATCATGTAATGTTGTTAAGCATTCTGAAAAAAAATGTGAAAAAGAAGGTAAGAATGGCAAAAGGATGTACTTGATGCAGTTTTCGTGAACACTGGCACGGCCTTTGTCAGTGCTAGTCCCCTGTTTTGAGCTTCCATAGAACTTTCCAAATGCTTCTGTCCATAACAGCCACGGCTTAAGGTAAGAAGTCATAATATAATGTGAATTACTCTTTCCCCAAGATGCAAAGACATGAAAAAATTGAGTACTTAAATTATGTGTTTACTTTTATGCTATCTCCTAACATGAACAATAAAAACAGTGATATTCAAAACAAGTAAAAATAGGAAAAGAGATACATACTTCTGCTGTCACTTTCCTCTTCTCTTCTAGATCAGCTTTGTTATAAAAACTATATTAAAGCAAGTTATAATAGGTTAATGATGTATATAGTTTCAGTCAAGATTGGTGGTAAAAGATTAAATTACTAAATGCATTTAACCTTCTATCCCCACAAATATGTGTTTCCTGACATCTTGCACCAGTTAAGTTAAGTGTTGAACAAAAATTAGTTTGCCTTATTATTTCCAATCATGAAGTAATTCACTAAACCTGAAACAACAAATGCACCTAAACTTCATGAATAAAGTGATCACAAACTAACCGAAGGCTTCAAATAGCCATTCTTAACTGTAGGAGAAAATGACCCTTTTCGGTCCACATGTTAGTGGGCTGCAATTTGACTAAGAAAAAGAATTAGAAACATTCAATAGTGAAAACATCAATGAGTTATAGCTTTTTAGTTATGAAAAAATGTTAATGCATAGATAAATTTACACTACATCTAACACATTGACAAATAGTAGTTAAAGACATAATATAATTATTTTGTCTTGTTTTAATAATAGTTTTGTATATATAATAGTTATTTACTTAATTAATTTATACCTACAAGGTGGTCCCCGTAAGAAGTATGCACCTTTGGCAACGGTATTTGTCAAGATTGAGAGCTAAAACAGATTCTTTGTCCTTCATTCTTTGTGCTTCATCAATAACAATATATTTTCAATCGAATCTTGAAAGTTTTGAACGATCATACATAAAAAAACTCATGGGTTGTCATCGAACATTGAATTTCATGTGACAAACCTCCTAAAAATACAAAATAAAAAGCAAAGTCATCAAAACGTCACACCAATAAAACTTGAAAAAAGTTATAATAAATTCATCAAAACGTCACACCATCAAAACGTAACACCATTAGCATTTAGGATTATAATTTCAACACATTCTCCCTGCATAATATAAATTTAAAAGAATGCATTAGGATCTGAAAAACTGTTTGTGATTGTACAATTAAACACAATTTTCTTTTAACAAGTTCATGGAGTATGATCCAGTCATGAAAATGGACCAATTGATTGAATAACATATTTTTTTTTTAATTTAGAAATTAATTTATTTATTACTTCTCACTAAGATGGGCTCATTTTTTAACAGGTATGGTCCTTGTTCATGTTAGATGTCACGCAAAGGTTGCAACTAAAAATATTGTACCTCAAAAAGATTATAAATGACAAAGTATACAAAAGAAAAGCCACTTACATCATCAAACACACTGAAAAAAGAAACCACATTTAAAAAAAGATTTGTTAATGCAATAATTCACTGGGTTTTGAATCATCTTAGATAAGAATCACTATCCTATTTGTATACCTACAAATCGAATCTAACACGGAGCAACAAGATCATTGTGTACTAAACCAAAGGGTAAACTTACTGTTTGGAGCTTAATAGTCTTGCCATCTTGCTCTACAGTATGGATTTTCTAAAAGAAAAGGGCGTGAAAAAGGTCAGGTCAAACTTCAAGATGTGTATTTCAAGTTATCAATCAGCGGCTCAACGCAAATAAAATTTACTTACGAAATCAACTCCAATGGTGCTTATGTAACTGTCCAAATAGGAATCATCCTATAACAAGTTGAAAACAAAACCAAGGAAATATGTCAATATCATACAGAGGAGATATATGCATAAAAAACTCATGCTATCATTCACTCACTTATGCATCAAGAAATACACAATATATAATTTACCAAGATTCTGTTTATATGATCTTGATCCTAAAAGGCAAGCAGAAATTGAATTTTTTTGCCATAAAAGAATAAACATAAATTTGTTTCCTAAATGAATAACAAGCAAGTGGTAATAAATCGTTCGAACATCATGTTGCATCAACATAAATGTATTTTGAATAAGCTATGACAATAGGATATAAAAGTAAATATTGAAACTCCTTTCCAGTTTTCACTCAGCTAAACAGTTACCTATATGACCTTAACCTGACTTCAGTGATAACCATTACTGCCATTTTGCCCTATGAATAAAATTTTCTAAATATGTTTCATTTGGTGTTACACTTCACCTCATTAACTAGCATGAATATTTAATGGAAAGCAAAAGAAAAAGTCATACTAATAAGAAAAACATCTTAAAATAGCAATATCTAACTATAGAGAAAGAATATTTTGTAAAAGATCCAAGGCACTTACAACAAACCTCAAAAGCAGACATGACTTCCCTACACCAGAATCTCCAAATGTTCTCCTAAACAGTAGATGCAAAATTAGAGACCAGAAACCACTTACATCATCAAACACACTTCAATAAGTTGTATAAACATGATAAATTGAATCACAAAATCAGTATAACTGTAGGAACCAGATTATGATTAAGCTTAGATGGGTGTTTGGATGTAACCGTGAACTAGGGGGTTCACAGGCTGGGTGTTAATGGGTCGGTCATGGAGCCGAGTACATGTATGGTAGGCCTAGATTGTATAGGCTAGGTATAAATACATGTATACCCTAACCGAGTAGGGTTAGCGGTTGTTTTGTGTTTTCTCTGTATTTCTCTGTAATTCTCTTGAAGTAATACAAGTGTTTTACTTTGAATTTTTGTGTTCTAGAATCACCATAATTAATAGTTTTCGCCTATTGATTGTGAGACGTGATATTGTGTTCGTTATTGTGTGTTTATTCAAAGATCCATAAAGAGATTGGGACTTACAATTGGTATCAGAGCCATTGAAATCATTCAAGGCTCAGTTTTTGATATCAACGATTCAAGACTAAGGATTCGACGTAATTTTAACTGTTTTTGGTTGAGTTTTGGTACTAATCTGTTGAAGTGTGATAGATTTTCATTGTTTTTCTGCTGAAAATTAAAGTTTTATTGAGAAAACTTTGATATCCTGCTGCTGTGAAGAAGTTTTGCTGGGAAAAGTCTTCAAATTCTGCTTCGTGTTCATCGGGGTTAGGATTGAAGTTCAAAATTTGAATCCCATAATTTTTGGGATTATTTTTGGAATTAGAATCAAGTCCAAGCTTGATTCACGGCTAAATTCACGGGCAGTCTACACGGATCAAGGTTTTCGGGTTGGTCTTCTGGCTTAAGTTTCACGGCTTCAGTTCACGGTAGCCTACTCGGGTTAAAGTTTCATGGCTAGGTTACTCGGGTTTCTTGTTTACGGTTTTTGCTACTCGGGTTGCTTTCACGGCAAGCATACACGGGTCATTAGTTCACGACTCTTTCTGTGTGTTCACTGCTTGTTGAACATTCACGGGTAAAGTCCTGTTCACTACTGACCTTTGTTCACGGGTTGCATTCTGTTTCACGGTGTGAAGTTGATTTCACGGGTTTGTTTTGGTTCACGGCTAAGTATAAGTTCACGGCTAAACTTGCACTCTCGGGTTCATTTTTAATTCAAATATTTACAGGTTAGATTGAGGACCTCGTACTCTAATAAGATGAATTCTCAGCAGACTATGAATCTCAACAGCATGTTAGACCTACAAATAGGAACAAGTACCAAACCACCAAGACTTACTTCTGCTGATGACTTTGTTGACTAGAAGTTTAGATACCAGAATTATGTCTTACTTTTAGAGGCTAAGATGTGGAGGAGTATCATTAAGGGGCCTCGGATCCCCATGTATGACAAAGCAGATGGAACTAAGGCACCAAAACAGATAGAGAATTATACTGATGAAGATTTTGATCTTGTTGAACGGGATCTAAAAGCTTTGGCCTCGCGCACTATGGCTTTATCACCTGATATTGCTCATAACTTTAAAGAATGTACATCTGCTAAACGGCTTTAGGAGTCTTTGGAAAAGACATTTGAAGGGAATGATGACATGAAGGCAAGTAGGAAAGAAATGATTCTGCAAAAATTCAATATGTTCAATCATATTCTTGGTGAATATCTAGAAGTACAGCTACAAAGGTTCACCAGGTTAGTTTCAGAGATGAGAGGTGCTCAAATTGAATTGAGCACTAGGGATTTGAATAGAAAGTTGCTGAATGGACTCCCACAAAGCTGGTACATGAATGTTGCTCTGCTTAAGAGAACTAAAGATTTGAATGCTATACCTCTGAATGATTTGATTTCTATTATCAAGTCATATGAACTGGATGACCAACAAAGAAAGGTAAATCATGTGAACACTCTGAATTCTGTTGGGGCACAAAGTTGCAACAGTGCATTTCTACCAAGTGTGTCTCAAGGAGCATCTAGATCTGGAGAAACTGTCACTGGCCAACCTACAACTGCTAAATCCACTGTTCCAGATCAGCAAGCATATTCTGCACAACATGCAAAGTTAATTGAGGCCAATACTTCTCTGTGCACTGGAATCATGAACTGTTATACAACTTTTGCTTCTGGAAACCTGTCTCCTTCAGAGATACTCACAGCTTAGCTCAATCAAATTCATCCTGAGGATGTGGAGGAGCTAGACATTTCTTGGAAATTGGCTATGGCAGTCTTTAGAGCAAATAACTTCAACAACAAAACTGGTAAGTTCAGATGGAGTGAAGATACTAGAAAGAAGATTGGGTTCAACAAGTCCAATCTTAGGTGCTACAATTGTCAAGAACCATGTCACTTCGCTACGGAATGCACTAAACCAAAGGAGCAAAGGAGTGGTGATACTGGTAAAGCTGCTGGAGGAAAGGCTGTAGACAACTCTAAAGCATTAATTAGTCAGCAAACGGGTGGATATGACTGGGGAGATTAGCTAAAGGAGCTCAATTTGAACCATGTCTTTATGGCTGATATCATTGAAGGATATTCTTCTACTTCATCTTCTGCTACTCCACCTGAGGTAACTGCTAATCTAGGCTCTAAGTTATGCATTGATAAAATAGAATTATACAGAAAACATAATGTTGATTTGATTTTTGAAATTGAAAATCTCAAGTATCACAAAACCAAATTTTCAAAATCCGAAAAAACTTTAAAGAAGTTATAGAAGCAAACAAAAAGGATATATCATTGCTTAAATCATAACTTAGTGAAAAATGTTGTGTGCTTACTGATGCTAAACAAGAAATTGCACGGTTGATCATTGAATTAGAACAAGCAAAATCAAATTTTGCTGAAACTAAATTCAAAGTAGAATACTTCAGTCAAGCTTGTAAAGTTGTTGACATGATGGAAAATCAACTCCATAAACCCAGAAACTTGTCTAAGGGAGTTGGGTATAATAACATGCCTCCACCGTTCAATGGGAACTTTACCACTGTTCCTCCATCTGTTGAGGAACAAGTAGAGGAGTTTAAAGCATTATCATCTGGAAATTTGTCCAACACTTATGAGTCAAAATCATCCTCATCCTTAGCTTCAAATAGTAAATATGTGAACAATTCTAATCCGTCTACATCATGTGCAGAAAAAGTAGAAATATAGAATTGGTCAAGTGAGGATGATGAAGTTGATGAGCCACAAGTTTGCTGTTTAAATTTGAAATCTAAAAACAACAAAAACAATTCTTTTGATTCTGTTCTAAAAGGAAACAAACCTTACGTGTGTGATTTTGTTGGTTTGAACATTTCTAGTGCTAAATCATCTACTTTGAAACATGTGAATGTGAGTAAAGGTATAGTTTTTGTAATACCTGCAGTAAATGATAAAGTTAAAAAGCATGTTTTCAAGAAACCCAAACTTGTGATAAAGCAAACGGCACCTGTTCAAACCTCAAATGTTTCACCTAAGCATGTTAAAAAGGATCAGTTTTACTCTAAATATGATCATCTTCATAAGAGGTTTGAACAAAACCATGCTCATCAACACAGGAAACCTGAGCAGGGCTTCAATCACAAACAAGGTGGTTCATCTCATCAGTGGTCACACAAGCCAGGCTTTGCACCTTATCCAAGAAACAGTCATGCTATACTTGCGGAAAGTCTAGTCATTTAGCATAAAACTTTGTTCATCGTCCATATGTTCCCTATTATGAATAGGATTGGAAGACTACACATGAGAAAGTCACTCACTCTAAGCCAATGAAGGCTACCCAGTCCAAGGCAATGAAGAGTCAGTCATCTTATGTTAAGCCTTCTGATGGGGACTGGAATGTTGCAAAGCGAAACAGGCAGGCTTACTTTGAAAGGCAAAAGATTAAACACACTAAACAAAAGGAAAAACCTAAATCTCCTGTTTCAGAAGAAAGAAAAACGTCTGTTCCATCTAAGCCTGTTTGGAAAGCTAAAGAAAAGGTTGAAGCAACATCCATAATTGACTCAAACAATTATATGTGTCTGTAGGAGGTGTCATATCTTGATGCTATGGGAATACCCAGAACAACTATGACCTGGGTACCAATTACTAATTAATCTCCCATTTCATGCAGGAACAGCAAGGAGGACTTTCAATAACCTTTGGTACGTTGATAGTGGTTGTTCCAGGCACATGACAGGAGACATAGCTCTGCTTCAGGACTTGCAAAATTTTTACGGAGATTATGTTTCCTTTGCGGGAGGTAAAGGTTGCAAAATTAGCAGGAAAGGTACTGTGGTAAATGGTTCATTAAGTTTTCATGACGTAAGCTATGTCTCTGCGCTAAATCATAGCTTGCTAAGTGTTTCCCAAATTTGTGATAAAGACTTTTCAACACATTTCACAAATAAGGAATGCTTGACTTTAAAACCGGGCTTCGTGGTGCCTGAGGAATGGATTTTATTAAGGACACCCCGTAAGGGAAATTCATATGTTATTGACATAAACAGTAAACCTGTTTATGAAAATACATGTCTTTTATCAAAATCTGCTGAATTTGATGCTATGTTGTGGCATCGTCGTCTTGGCCAAGTTAATCTCAAAAATCTAAATCGTATTGCAAAAGGTAATCATGTCCGTGATTTACCTATTAAAGAATTCTTTTCTATTGAGAATTGTGTTGCATGTGCCAAAGGGAAACAGTACAAAAAGCCCCACAACTCTAAGATGATTAATTCCATTGACTGTATCCTTCATCTACTTCATATGGATCTCTTTGGTCCTGTGAATGTGATGAGCATCGGGCAGAAGTCTTACTGTTTGGTTATAACTGATGATTACTCATGTTTTTCTTGGATTTTCTTTTTGGCTAACAAAAGTGAGACAGCAGAGCTGATTAAGAATTTCATCATTTTAGTTGAAAATCAAAGGGATGTGAAAGTGAAGGCTATTGGGTGCGACAATGGAACTGAATTCAAGAATGCAGTATTAAATCAATTCTGCACTGAAAAGGGGATAGCCAGATAATACAGTGTAGCACGTACACTTCAACAAAACGGTGTAGCCGAGTGAAAGAGCAGAACTCTTATTGAAGTTGCTCGAACTATGCTTTTCGAATCCAAGTTGCCCTTGTTCTTTTGGGCTTCAGCCGTTAACACAGCTTGTTATGTGCTAAATCGTGTTCTTCTCAACAAACGTCTACAGATGACTCCTTATGAGATTCTTTACAGTGAGAAGCACAAGGTTGGATACTTCAGAGCCTTTGGATGTCCGTGTACTGTCATACACACGGAATCTACTTCAAAGTTCAATGAGAAGGCGGATGAATGCTATTTTGTGGCTATGGTTCTAACACCACTGCGTATAGAGTTTACAACAGGGTTACCAAAGAGATAAGAGAGAGCATATGTTGACTTGCAAGAGCAAAATCCTACTAATGCAAAATTCGGTCCATCGTGGTTATTTGACTATCACTCTCTTTTTAAATCATTTAACGTTTGCACTGATGAAATTGCAGGGAGTGACGATAATCCTTTGGAATTGAGTGACGATGATGAGGGTCCATACACTGGACCGATGCTTACTATTGATCTACCAGAAGTTCTAAGGCAAAACAATGTGGTTGCTTCTTCATCTACTCGGGAGCCGGTTTCTAATGTAACAAATGTCTATGAGGATTCACCAGTAAATCAAGAGGACGCTACATCTGCAGTCAAGGATGGTACTTCTACACCTGAGAATTTAGATACCTATCTATTCCAGGAGCCAATTCCTGATGAAAGTGTGGTCGAGAAGCCGTCCGACAACATTGATGAATCCAATGAAGATACACAAAAGAATGTGACCTATCTTCCTTTGACAGTTCAAGTTCCTGAGATTCCACCTCATCGGATTAATAAGGATCATCCGGTGGACAGTATTATGGTCACTGACTGATGGCGTCAAGACTAGAAGCACTGCTAGAGATTGTAGGTTCTTACGATAGGGTCCATGTGCTAGAATGATTCTAATCAGGAAACAACCAACAAATCAGCTATAGGGAAGCTGATTGTTGATGATAAAGATAAACACAAGATGAAGAGAAACACAAACAAGAACATAAACCACACGATTCTATTACTTCCACTATGAAACAATTACAAATAAGCTCCTGGAATACAAAGAAAACAACTACAACCTCCTACAGGCTCTCTATTTGACTATAGTAATGACGTCTGATGCAAGAGCTAAATAATTATGTTTTTGGGTTGCTATTTATAGAGAACATAGCAAGAGTCGCCGTGAAGATTGTCGTCAGTTGGCCGAAAACTGACATAGCGACTCCTCAAGAGTCGCTAGCGACTCTTGACCCAAAAACCTAATATACAAAAATTACAATTAAGCCTCTATAGATTATCAGGAATACAACGGTTTCTCTAGTTCCAACAATTTCCCCCGACACCGTTGCGCTCCTGATTCTTTAATTCTCTTTGGGACTCTCCTCCTCAGAATTCTTGGGATGTACTTTCTCCTTCATCTTCATCCTCCGATTCATCGTCTCATTCAATGCTGGCAACTACAAAGACGTTATGAAATGTCAATGGTTCCTTATTGTCTCTTTCCCTTAGACGATTTAGTTCCTTCAAAATATTCTCAGCTCCTTTCCTGATCATCGCCAAAGCCTTGACAACACTCCTCATGTTCTTCCTATGTATCTCATTCCATCTGTTCTGCTTGTTCCAACGAATTTTCATTCCTAAGATATCTTTTCTCTGCTTCTCATGGGATTTTCTTAATGCACGGATTTCAGACTAGAGATTGTCCAGTTCAGTAAGCTTCTTTTGAGGATGAGGAGGAGGAGGTGCATCCTTTCTTGAAACCACAGCATGTTTCTTGGTTGTAGAGATTGATTGCTTTGATTTTTCGGTAAGAGGAAGAGCTTGATTCTTGATGGGAAAGTGATGTGTTCTGGAAGTTCCCTCGATCTGCATTGGCGGAGGATGCCTTTTGATATGTGACAGTCGTCCGAAGAAGAGTCGACTGAGATTATTGATCAACAGCAAAGAGTCGACGAGATCAGGGATGAGAGTTTGTCCTGATCATGAGAGATTCGACTAATATCCTTTGTGAAAGTCGGCTCCAGTCAATAAAAGTCAATAGTCCATATATGAAGTGGCTAGAAGAATTGACCCGTATAAGATTGATAACAGTTGGGTACGAATTTGAACTTGCGTTCAAGGGATCAGTAATCAAGACAAGAAATGAGAATCGGCCAACACGAGCCAATTCTTGTCATCATCTCCATCTGGACATTCGGTTATAAGGAAGACGAACAGTTATTTTGTTCCAGATCTAAAATCCGATTAAAGCTTCAATATTGATTTTGATTCTATGTTCTAATCAGTCAAAGGATGTTAATAAACAAGTATGAAATCAGAAAGTTACCTCAAAAAGATGCAATAAACACAGAAAGAGCGACTAATCAGAAAGAATGGTTTTGAATCAGAACAGTGAGAAGATCGCCGAAGAAGGATCAGTAAAACTAGGGTTTCAGTAAAGAAAATTTCCCCTTTCTCAAACATTATATACGGTAAAAAAAATTGGGGGCCGACACTTGACATTCGGCTCAAGAGTCGCTAAGTGCAAATTGTTAAAAGAATGAACTTTTGACCAAAACGAATCGACTTTCGAGCTTGATTTTTGAGATATGAACCAAAAGTAATTTGTACAAGAATATATACACACCAAAAAGCTATAGAGCAAACATTAATACCAAAACAAGGCACAAACGATTCAAAATTTAAATCACAGAACATGCAAACCTTATCTCGTGGAATCATACCGACATAACTTGTCACATAGCATTTTCTTATTGCATTTGGGCATCCACGGCCTACGAACGACTGTTGGTATGCTTGTCCTCTGAAGCCCATGCACCATTCATTCAACATAGAACTAGCAAACGTTTATCATGTTCTGGTAAGAATTAAGATGAAGTCAGTGTTCCCCACACTTTTCAGGTATAACCTACCCGTCCTCATGGTCTTTTGAGTGCGACGATGAGAGCTTCAGGTCTATACCAACGCATAATCAGAGAAGTTGATCAACGAGAATCCTAGGATAGCTATTGGAGCATAACTAGCACGGGTCCGTGAACTGTTCAGAGTATCTTTAAAATGATTTTGAGTCAGGGACAAAGCACAACGGACATACGTGCCCAGATTATGAAATAAGGTGGACTTACTTGCACGTCAGATTTACAAGCCATGTTTTTATCAAGAAAATCCCTTCGTAGTCACAGGAACCCAAAAACAAAAATATATAGTATATGTATGTACACACTAACATTGTGTATCGTTTTGAGATTTTGTTCCTGATGAACGACATTGACATTGCGTGTCTTTTGCTCAAGATTGACAAATTCAGTACTAGGATGCACATCATTGGTGTCTTTTGATTGGATTTGCATGTCATTGAATGTCTTTTATTTGCCTAATGCATGTCATTGCGTGTCTTTTTGCTTTTTGTTTTGAATAAGTATATATTATGATAAGAACTCGTAACCCCTTTGTGATGGGACTATAGTAATGTGCAGACCTGGACAAGATGGGTATACACTCTCCAGTAGTCATTATCTTTGTCAATGAGTTGCAGTCTATTTGTTTGAATGCTGAGCCTACCAACATGTCCTTCACTATAACCGCTTTCCCCATTTGATCATATTCAAACAGTGATCAAGTATGTCAGTTCAAATATCATTTCCCACAATAACAGTTATGCAAAAGCAGCAATGAAATGCATATATTTCATATAAATTTCTTTTTCTTTTCTATTCACAAAAAACTTCCCGCCTAAAATTTTATTTATAGACAACCTCTTTAAATGGAATTTTCTAAACAAATGATAAAATATTTTTGCAGCTCGATCATCAACTCATTCTGGTCAAGAAAATATTTTTGGATTTTTGAAAGAAAATATGAACAGAGATATATATATATACAATGCATGAGGGATAGAAGATGTTACTCAAAATTCAACAAACCCAATTTCTACACTAGATCAAGAAACGTGGATTTATCAAATGCCTTTATAAAGATATCAGCTTTCTGATCATTGGTGTGTACAGGAAGGACTTGAATATATTCTTTCTCATACGCATCCCGAATGGCATGAAACCGTACGTCGATGTGCTTTGTTTTTGAATGATAGATCGAGTTCTTCATGATTTTCACACAAGCTTCATTGTCGATAAACATTGGAGTCTGCTTCAAGTTGAAACCATAATCCATTATTTGATGCTGAATCTAGAGGATTTGAGAGCAGCAACTGGAAGCAGCGATATTCTCAACTTCTACAGAAGAGATGGAGATGGAAGTTTGTTTCTTGCATTGCCAGGACACCAAACAATGTCCCAAGTACTGACATCCTCCTGACATAGACTTTCTGTCATGCTGACATCCACCATGATCACTATTTCAAAGATAGTGGCCTTTGGATACCAGAGCCCTAACTTGGGAGAGCCTTTAGGTAGCGAAAGATTCTTTTCACATCGATTTCATGGGATTCTTTGGGATTTGTCTGATAACGGGCGCAATAGCAAACAACGAACATGATGTCCGGACGACTGGCAGTGAGATATAACAGAGACCCTATCAAAGAACGATAATGGTGTTTGTGAACAGGTTTTCCTTCTGGATCGGTAGAGATGGGAGTTTGAGCAGCAAAAGGTGTTGACGCTGCTTTGGAATCAGTCATCTGGAACTTTTTGAGCATATCTTGAATGCACTTGGCTTAATGAATCAATGTTCTGTCATGTGACTACTTCACTTCTAACCCGAGAAAGAACGTGAGCTCACCCATCTTACTCATTTCAAATTTGGCTTTCATAACATCCTCAAAGTCTTTATAAAGCTTCTCATTGGTCAACCCAAAGATGATGTCATCCACATAGATCTCCACCAGCATAATATCTTTTCCAATCTTCTTCTTGAATAAAGTCATATCAATCTTCCCACGTTCAAAGCCATTCTCTAGAAGATATGATGACAGAGTATCATACCAAGCCCTTGGAGCCTGATGAAGTCCGTACACAGCTTTGTATAACTTGTAGACTTGACTTGGGGTAATCTGGATCTATAAACCCCGGAGGCTGGCGTACATAAACTTCCTCCTTGACTTTCCTATATAAGAATGCACTTTTAACATCCATTTGATAGACCTTAAAGTTCTTGAAACACGCAAAAGCTAGGAAAATCCTTATTGCTTCCAATCGAGCCACGGGAGCGAACACTTCCTCATAATCAATCCTTCTTCCTGAACAAAACCTTGCACAACCAAACCTGCCTTATTCTTGATGACTACATTTCTTTCATCGATCTTGTTCCTGAAGACCCATCGAGTGCCAATCAAGTACTTATTCTTTGGTAGGTCAACTAGATCCCAAACTTTTAATTTCCTGAATTGAGCTAGTTCTTCCTGCATGGCGTCTATCCAGCTCCAGTCTTTCAGGGCCATGGAGATATTCTTTGGAACATCCTGTGAGATAAAATAAGCGCACAGGTTCGTGTTGTAAGGAGTTGAATAACTTCTAATACGAACACCTTCTATGATTGGCCCAATCACATTCTCCAAATGATGATTTAATAAAGTTTTGAAAGATGGCCCATCAGCAACTTCAACTTGAGCAGGAAGGTTTGTTAAATTTTCATCAGGAATAATCGGCCAATCATTATTGTCATAATAACTGTCAGAATCGACAGAGGGATTATTTGTCAAGTCCTGGTCAATATTAGAATTTACAGTTGCTGTTTGACCAAAAATGACATCACCAGAAGTATTTACACGAATAGTATCATCATCCTTAGAATGAGAAGAGGTTACTGTACTGTTGACGGAGACAGACAAAGGATCAGCAATAGCAGGTGTGATTCGTGTTGAAAAAGGCAAAAATTCATCTTCCGCTTGGATGGATGGAATGAATGATGGTTCAGCGGATGAAGATGGTTCTGGTACGAGTGGTGCAGAAGGAATGAAATTATATAAGACAATATCTGCATCATAGAACCAATCGGGACCGGTTCCAGTATTTATAGTATTAGCTTCTTGCTAGTCAACGTAATAAGATTCCTTCACGATCTTTGTTCTTTTGTTGTAAACACGGTAGGCTTTTTGAGATGATGAATATCCAATGAAATAACATTCATCACCTACTACACCAAACTTTGCAAGATTCTCAAATGTGTTCAATAGAGTACATGAACATCCAAAAGCTCTAAAGAATTCAATCAGGGGCTTTCTTCCATGAAACAGCTCATAAGCAGTCTTGTTGTAAGCCTTAACCACAAGAGCATGATTCAGGACATAATTAGCAGTGTTAACTCCTTTAGCCCAGAAAATGATTGGCAGCTTTGAATCTATCAGCATCGTTCTGGCAGCTTCAATTAATGTTTGGTTTTTCCTTTCAGCAACTCCATTCTGCTGTGGAGTCCTGGCAGCACTGAATTGTCGAGAAATTCCCTTGCTTTCGCAAAATTCATTCAGGACACTATTTTTGAACTCGGTGCCATTGTCAGCTCTGATAGAAATCACCAAACGCTTGCAGATTTTCTTGATTTTGAGAATCAGACTCTTCAATACTTCAACAGATTCAACTTTAGTTACTAAGAAATTAACCCAAGATGTGACACCCGACAAATTCCAGTTAACACTGTAACTCAAACTCCGTTATCTCACAGGAACACAGTTAGTCCAGCTAACTCAGTTACCTCAGTTACAAACCTCAGGGACTAATCATGTCATTTTTTAAACTAAAACTACAGGGACTAGTTATGTAAATACTCAAAACCAAATCTGTTGACTCTCTAAAGTCAAAATCATGAGTATTGGGTTTTGTTGACTTTTAAAAGTCAAACTCAAGTTCCTTTTGATCCAAATTCGCAACCTATAAACGAATTATGCCCAAATTATAACTGAAGAACACATTAAACATCATTAACGACCACCATTAGAGCTTTAATCATCGTCATTGAACCAAATCAAACCCAATTATGGGCATTAAACCCGTAACCGTCGACCATCATCATGTGCGCATCAAATTCGTTCATCTCGATCATTATTCTCATAAATCAAACCTTTGTGCACCTCTACAGTTCAATTCAGCCAGAGAAGGAACCGTAGTCGTCGGAGGCTAACTCGTCGAAGTCGGAACCTGTTCTAGTCGAGCACACTCAATTCCAATCTCATTCTAGTAATTGAACACATCCCTAGCTTCGTTTCAATACCTTGATCAAAAGCCCTAGCATAATCAGGGCTTACATTATCGAATCTGTCATGAACCATATTCTAGGGTTCTTATGAATCGGGTTTACTCGAACCCCACTCTAGACCCGATTTCAATCCAATTAAACCACAGGGATAGATTCACAATGCCTTACTCTGTAAAAGCCCCATGGTTTCAACAAGTTTTACTATCATATTTGATCAAATTGTTTTTGTGTTCATATTCTAGGGTTTCGGTATTCAAACCGTAATTAAACAATCCTAAACTTGTTGACTTTGCAATTAAACCTTACCACAGATTCAAAATGGATCGACTAAGAAAACCCCCATGTTGCTTTGATTAATCACTATCAGATTCATGGGTTTTGGGACTGGTTTTAGCTCGCCTTAGATTGGGGGGGGGGGGGGAGAACACAGTGGATGTGTGTTAAAAACCATTCAATCCGGGTTATGGATGCGACACCCTAGCGGGCCGTAGTGGTATGTGGGTTTGTCTGTGTAGCTGTGGTCACGCGTTCGAATCCCGTCCCTGCCCCAACAATTTTGGTCCTCTTTTTTTGGGTTGAACTAACTTAGGCCGGACCAAACCACAAAACAATTTTGGCCTGGATTATTGTACCAACTAGATGCCCAGTCCAGTTGGTTAAGTTGTTGACCTCTTTCAGAACAGACCCGGGTTCGAACCTGGCTGTCCGCATTATTTTTTTAAGACAGTTTTCAAGCAATCCTCCTTTACGAAATCCAACTTTATATTATTTTAATAATATATTATTACGTTTTGAACCCGGAAAACACCCGTAGGCTCGGGCATGAATTTATAACTCGTTTTTAATTATTATTTCTAACATTTGAAATAATATAATTATTTATATTATTACCTAAGGTTATTATCTAACTCATAAAAACATGCGATTATGCATATATTATTTATAGCCCACGTTAAGTGTTATTTCCCATATTAAAAATAATATAATCGTTTATATTATTTCTGTAAATCATTATTTAATTTAAAAACACGCAAACAATTGTTTTATATTATTATTATTCATGTTTGGTGACGTGTTTTTCGTAACACATTCAAAATAAATATTATAAGAATTCTTTGATTCCTGATGACACGTTTGACTACTCGATAATCTTTAGTGTGTTCTAAGAGGTTCATTCTTTCCTATATTGTCGTCACAAAATCTCACGTGTTCCTAACTATTGTAAATAATTCTAGGGCATTCGTAGACAGTACGCGTGCAATTTATTCTTGGTTTTGTTGCATCCTTGTGTGGTGCTAACTACCTACGCTTACACAACTCAGGTGAGTTTCACGACCATTTTTACTGTTTTAAATTGGGGGAGAAAATATGACGCAAACACTTTTTGATTATTGTAATTCATATATTATCACTTGTTATAGACTAAGCGTAACGCTCTATCCTGAAAGTCCTTACACATCAAACCGTTTAATATGAACATAACGAGGTAATTTTGAGTAGTACTACTGGGTTTGACAAACCCCACCCGCATTAGTCGCGCTAACTCGATTGGAGGTCGAACGGGTGTATTATTGACCTAAACACGGCACCATTGTTGATATACATGGTGGGAGGCATTCAAACACAAACAAACAGTCAGCTTCGGTTTCGAGCGCTTTTGTAAACATGAACATAGGCTAGCTACCTATTGATATATATTGAATGTACATAATCTGGAAAACGCTTTTACAAACCGAAGCCTGTAAACTCACCAACCTAGTGTTGACACTCTTCTTACATGTTTTCTCAAGTCGCTAAGTACAGCTGCACACTAGGACATGCATGGAGTCTTTTTATCATTTCCAACGTGTATCAAACAATTAAACTGTTTTTCTGGTTTCTATTTGCTTTGACTTTGGGCGCGATTGTTTTGCGCATTTATTACTTTGTCAATCGCTTCCGCATTAACTCTGAACATTTTATGATATTTTTTTATGTCCCATATAGTGTCATTTGATGTAACTAATGTCTGAGATCCTGGTTTGTCACAGGCCAAACGGTAAAACTCCGTTAATGGATTTTGGGGGTGTGCACAAGAGTAACTGGAGAAATCATCGTCACAACCAAACAATAAGAGTTCTTAGAGATGCTTTTAACACTAACGGGACCATAAAGGTCCATATGAAGTAATTGAAGAGGAATAGATATAGAATTCACTGTTTTGGACTTATGTGACTTTTTGTGTTGTTTGCCTTTAGCACATGCCATGCATTTTTCAGAAAAATTGAAGTCCTTGGACGGCAAACCTCTCACAAGGTCTTGTTTCACTAAACGATTTATGTTTTTAAAATTCACATGGCCAAGTCGACGATGTCAGAGCAGTGATTTAAAGTCAGTTGCTTTCGACAGTAAACAATCCATAGAAGCTTTTGTTTCAGGATCATTCAGGTCGACGATGTAGGTGTTGTTTCTTCTTGGAGTCCTCAGCAGAATCAGATCTTCTAGAACAACGATTCCAGGTTTGAGAAAGAGACATTCTGTATTGTTGAACAGCACAGACAACTGTTTATCAGAAACTTGTGATACACTCATCAGATTATAGCAGAGTTCTGGAACACGATTCACTTTCTCTAGAGTGAGAGTTCCATTGCATACAGTTCCTTGTCCTGTGATATTTCCTCCTTTTTCGTCACCCACAAAGGCAACGTATCCCTCATCGATAATTCTGAAGTTAGTGAGCATATCTTCTAGCCCGGTCATGTGACGAAAGCACCCACTATCAACATATCATGCATTATCAATAGTCCTCCTGGGAAATCCCTATCACATACAAGAAAATTTATTGAGAAACCAGAACCCAAGTCCTTTTCAACTTGGGCAGAACATCAATTTTAACATTTCTATCAGTTCTGGTTCTCCACCAACATGTTCCCTTTAGAAAATGATTTACATTTTGACGAATTTTGTCAATTTTATGATAAAAAGGATTGTGATCTTGTTGGTTTCTATTAAAGTTTCCCACAAAATGCATCATAGGTCGTTCAAATTTGACCCAACTATTATGATAAGATTCACTACTGCATTGCCTAGCAGTATGACCGCCCTTCCCACAACTAAAACAATTAACATGCTTAAAGGATTTTCTTTTATGTGGCGGTTGATTAGATGATGAGGACGATTGCTGCTGAACTGGCACTTTGATTTGCTTTTTTGCTTTTGCCTTTGATGAGTTTCTTCTTCTTTTGATCAACATGAGTGGTTGACAAATCATGTTCAGATTCATTATCAACACTTGTCATTTGATTTGCTTCTTCATCAGGTGAAATGTATGACTCCGCGGATGTTTCAACAGATCTGTCCGAATCGTATGCACTTTCTTCACCATCTCTTGTAGACAAATAGTCTGAGTCACTTTGACTATCACTTTGACTTGTTGATGCTGGGGTGAAGACTGGAATTTCCTCTATCATAAACCTTTCAAACTGGTTTCTTGACACAGTATCAATCGAATCATTAAAACAAACATCATTCATAGAAATAAAGTCATTACAGCTATTGTGTTCATTACAATCATAGTCAGAGTTAATTATCCTAGAACATGATCCACTACTGCTATCAACAGAGCTCGAATTACATGACTCTGGATTCTTGGAATTTAAATTCAAAAAGGAAGATAAAACAGATTCTCTATTGCATTCCTTGTGACCCAATCCAGCACCACAATCATCCCTAACGCATCTTGTCCTTTAAACCTGCAGTATTTACATTAATCCCAGAAACAAATAATTTTGCAAGATCATTTTTAGGATGTGGAGATGGAATGGGGTCATAATGACCGTGTGTGGGAGGGTGAAACAATTTCCTCTCAAAGTCATTCGAATACAAGTATCCTACCCCCTTTTTCACAAAACCGGGAGTATTCTGACAATCTAACATAGTATCTTGTGCCTTTTTGCAAACGTTCCATTTGTCAATAATAATTTACAATTTAACAGATTCATTTATGGAAGATGTTAGTTTTTCAGTTAAATATGTGATCAAAAATTATTTTCTATAAACAAACTTTTTCAGGGTTTGGAATTCTTGATTTGCTTGGTTCAAACTGACTTTGAAAGAAATCTCGCTCTTTTTAATTTGATTGAGGATAGCAAGAGCATCATCTTTCTCATGAATAATGAGTTGGTTTAAAGTGCGATAGTGGACAACCATGTCAACACAGTCAGAGGAACAAAGACGAGATTTTACCTTAGGTGGAATCAGCTCAACAGCAGTTTTCCTACATATGCATCCTTGATTAGCGCTTCCATCACCATTGGCTTGAGTTAACTCGATCACTTGAGCTGGAATGGGGACAGGTGTCCTTCTTTTCATCACATACCTTCACTGCATCCATGATCTTGAAGTTGGCATTCTCAATCATACTTCCTTCAGTGTAATTAACCTGACTCTCAGTCCCCTGAATAGCAAATTGTTTAAGGAGAGCAGCAGGACCAATAGAGTTAGTGTTGACGATAATCCTTCTCAGCACCTCATTATTCTCCTTTTCAACTAGACTTTCTTCCACCCCATGAACCACAAACTGAGTAGATGGAGTATTAGCTACGAGTGCCTTGCACACCTCAACCTAAGCTTCTTCGATTTCATTTCTCCAATCAAAGTCGTTTACTACCAAAGCATTTGCTGGTTCTTTAGCCTTCTCAATTTGTTCTTGGCCATCAGTAATTGCAACAATGGTGGGAAGAGGTAGAGCATTGGTAATGGGATGGGGATATTCCCTCTTGAAGTGTACAAGTTGCTTACAGTTGTAGCATCTCAGTTTAGACTTAACAAAACCTGTGGATTTTCCACCTAGACGCTTCTTTCCAGTTCTATGCATAAATCTTTTGGCCCTCAGAGTCAACATGGCCAATTGCTATTGCAAATCAACTTCTTCCATGTCATCCAGATCAACTTAGAAGAAATCTTCAACGTGACTTACCCCAGCCTTTAATTCACATAAAACGAGAGCTTAATAGCTGTTTACAAAAAGACCAAACAACGCCATGTGTTCACTTGATAGGTTTGGTGTAGAGGTATTACTTGGATTACTTTTTGATTCATTGCTTGACAGAGTCTGCTAAGTGGTGACAGGAGCAGAAACCATAGCAGGAACAACTCTAGATGAGCTAGCAACAATGTTTGAAGAGGTTGGAGCAATAAAAGCAGCATTGGTTGGTGCCATGGTTTAGGTGTACCCTATTTGATTCATTTGACGCTTTTCAATGTCCATTTCAAAGGACTTTATGGTATTGATTACATCAGATAGAGTAAATTCTTCATTTACATACTGTCTTTTGATCAGCATACATTGTATGCTCTATTCCTGAGGTAGAGAGTCTAGCAGCTTCTTAATTAGATCAGAATTTCTGATGACCACCCCGGCTTGCTTCAATTTGCTTGAAATTTCCATGAACCTTGAGATATGTTTAGACAAACCTTCTCCTTTAATACTCCCGAAGGTATCATATTGTTCCTGGAGCATATATTTCTTCCCTTCTTTCAAATCTGAATTTCCCTCATAAAAGTCACACAACGCCTGCCATAAAGTTTGAGCAGTCTTGTACTCCTCGAACATGTTCATGATGTTGGCTGGAAGAGCCATATTGATAGCAATGAAAGCTTTATAATCTCTTAGGATCAGAAGTTTGGCATTTTTCATATAAGCAGCGGGATTAGTTTGAGCTATAACACCATCAACTCCAGTGGTCATTGGACAGTGTGGACCATTGGTGGTCGAGACCCACTGACCGAAGTCAGTCATGTAAAAGTACGCCTTCATGCGATTCTTCCAGTTAGGGTAATCATCAGTGGATAGGAGCTTGGGAGGTCTAGACATGGATTCGGTCTCCAAATAATCTTGGGTAATAGAATTAAAAGACATCTTGAATCAACGAAATCACAAACAAACACAGAAAGTGAGAAAATCAAAGAGTCGGCTCGGAACAAGCAGGACAGTCGGCTCGAAAGAGTCACCTGATGAAAGAAAACAATCAGCACCACCACAGGGTGAACAGAAAAACTCACTTGGAGTGTCGGCTCATAAGAGTCGCCACCTCATGAAAGTGAGTCATAAACTTGCGTTTATTGAGAGAATCGCTAGAAATGCTGACAATCGGTCAAGACAATCGACTACATAAAGTAACAGTCGGCTCAAGTAAGAGAGTCAGCTCTGGAAATTCGGCTCAAGAACATCAACATACTCTTTTTCACAAAATAACACAAAATCAATCTCTGCATGCTCAAATCCAAACCAAAATGACAATCAGATCTTCCAACTCTTCACAAACAAGTTTCTGAGTGAATTTCAATATCAATTTCTGATCTTGATACAGATCAAGCCAGAAATCAAAGAAATTCAGATTTCAACAAAAACCCCAAAAACTTCCCAAAAATCACTGAAATCAAGAGCACAGAAGGCTCTGATACCAATTTGTAGATCGTTATGATAGGGTCCCTATGCTAGAATGATTCTAGTCAGGAAACAACCAACAAATCAGCTATAGAGAAGCTGATTGTTGATGATAAAGATAAACACAAGATGAAGAGCAACACAAACAAGAACATAAACCACACGATTCTATTACTTCCACTGTGTAACGATTACAAATAAGCTCCTGGAATACAAATAAAACAACTACAACATCCTATCGGCTATCTATTTGACTATAGTAATGACGTATGATGCAAGAGCTAAATAATTAGGTTTTTGGGTTGCTATTTATAGAGAACATAGCAAGAGTCACCGTGAAGATTGCCGACTGTCGACAGTCGACCGAAAACCGACATAGCGACCCAAATCCAAACCAAAATGACAATCAGATCTGTCAAACAAGTTTTTGAGTGAACTTCAATATCAATTTCTGATCTGGATACAGATCAAGCCAGAAATCAAAGAAATTCATATTTCAACAAAAACCCCAAAAACTTCACAAAAATCACGAAAATCAAGAGCACAGAAGGCTCTGATATCAAATTGTAGGTCCTGACGATAGGGTCCCTGTGCTAGAATGATTCTAGTCAGGAAACAACCAATAAAGCCGACTCCTACCGGCTCTCTTTAATAGTCGCTAGCGACTCTTGACCCAAAAACCTAATATACAAAAATTACAATTAAGCCCCTATAGATTATCAGGAATACAACGGTTTCTCTGGTTCCAACAGAGATAGTAATAGATGTATGTATTCATGTTTCATCTCTCAAATCAAACCAATGAACATAAAGATGGGTCTACTTGAACCTAGCTGGGTTGATGCCATGCGTGAGAGGCTGAATCAGTTTGCAAAGCTCATAGTTTGTGAATTGGTGCCATTGCTAGAAGGCGAGAAAGCTATCGACACTCGTTGGGTATTCAGAAAAAAGCAGGACGAAAGAAAAGTGATCATTCGTGACAAAGCTCGATTGGTCGTACAGGGGTTCTACCAACAAGAAGGAATCGATTATGAAGAAGTGTTTGCACCGGTTGCTCGTCTGGAGCCAATCAGGATTTTCTTGGCATATGCATCATATATGAACTTTACAGTTTCTCAGATGGATGTTAAAACCGCATTTCTGTATGGGAAGGTTAAGGAGGATATTTATGTCTCTCAACCTCTAGGGTGTGAAGATTGTGATCATCCGAATTATGTGTATAAGCTAGATACGGCTCTGTATGGCTTACATCAGGCACCTTGTGCTTGGTACACCACTCTGATAGACCATCTGCTAGCTCATGGCTACACTCGTGGTGCCATTGATCAAACCTTGTTCGTTCGAAAGGTGGATGTTGATCTGATTCTAGTGCAAATTTATGTGGACGATATCATCTTTGGGCCCACAAATGAGGATCTGTGCACTGAATTCAGAAAGGTTATGGATAAGAAGTTCGAAATGAGTGTCTTGGGTGAAATGACGTTCTTTCTTGGGTTACAGGTTAAACAATCAAGTGATGGCACTCTCATCAATCAAGGCAAATATGTGGATGACATTCTTGACAAGTTCAAGTTTGATGATGCTCAAGCTGCTTCTACACCTATGTCTGCTCGGCCAGTTCTGGATGCTGATTTAAATGGAGTTGCCATTGATCAGAAACAATATCGATCTATGATCGGTTCACTAATATACTTAACGGCCAGTCGTCCATACATCAAGTTTGCAGTGTGTCATTGTGCTCGTTATCAAGCTAATCCCAAGATGTTCCATTTAACTGCTGTTAAACGCATCTTTTGGTATCTTAAGGGTAAGCCTCGGCATGGCCTTTGGTACCCCAAAGATTCTAATTTTGACTTGTACGCTTTTTTTTACAGTAATTATGAAGGCTGTCAACTTGACAGAAAATCAACAAGCGGGGGATGTCAATTTCTGGGGGATAGGCTCATCTCATGGCAGTGCAAGAAGCAACACACAGTCTCCACCTCCACTGCTAAGGCTGAATACGTTACTGCATCGGCTTGTTGCTCACAAGTCATCTGCATGCAACACCAATTGCTGGATTACCGTTTGACCTTTCTAAATACTGTTATTTTCTGTGATAATGAGGTTGCTGTGCTTATTGTGAAAAACCAGGTCCAACATTCCAAAACAAAGCATATTGATATCAAGGTACATTTTATCCGGGACTGCATTGAGAGAAATCTCATCTGTCTTGAACGTGTTGATTCTGACAACAATGTTGTCGATGTCTTCACAAAAGCATTTGTTACATCTCGATTCAATGTGCTTGTAGAGTCCCTGAAAATGATTGGTTTTAAAGATTGAACATGTCACAAAAAGATTTTTCTTTAAAGTTTAAATTTGTGCAGTTTTTTTTTTTTTATGCACACATTTAGGGGGAGGAGTAAAGAAAAATACAAAAATAGTCTGCTTTCAATTTTATTAGAGTCAAGAAAAATACAAAAAGAGTCTACTTTCAATTTTATTAGAGTCAAGAAAAATACAAAAAAGAATGTGCTTCTGTTTGAGTCGGGAATTGCAAATAAATGGGAAGTTTTATGATTGTTCGTTTCTTAAGGCTAGGATCAACACATATAAGGCACTAAATTGAATTGACTAGAATCTTTGTTGGATATGTTGATAGGCTCTGCATGTGATATACTTGATCTAAACTGTCTTATGTCCTTAGTGGGGAGCATCTCATAGATTAGTTCCTGTTAATAATTGAAAACTTAAACATAATGGTTGATGATTTGTGGATAACCCTTGCTCTATTAGGATTGCACTAACCAAGACCCTTCACAAAGGGGTTGTGAGCTGACTTGTTACAAGTCTGTACATATTTTGTGTGTGTATATATATATATATATATATATATATATAGATAGATAAAAGACATGCATTGACATGCAATAGGTGAAAAGACACTCAATGATAGTGCAAAGACACCACTTCTTTACCTCATCAGCCAACATAGCCCATGCATCCAATCATCTCCCCTAGCCATTTATGAAATGGGTAATGGACATAGTTGGTAAACTACCCAAAGCTCCATGAGGAAAAGTATTTATGCTAGCAATGACGGACTATTTCTCCAAATGGATTGAAGCAGAAGCCTTCGTCCAAGTCAGAGATAAGGAAGTGGTGTCTTTCATAAAGCGCAATATCCTGACTAGATTCGGGATCCCGACAGAAATAATGTACGACAACGGATCCCAATTTATCAGAAAAAGAACAACTAACTTATGTGCCAGTTAGGGAATAAAGATGATAACCTTAACTCCTATCCTCCCTCAGTAGCAACAAAATCATTGTCAACAACCTCAAAATGAGGTTGGATGCCAAGAAAGGAAGATGGGAAGAAGAGCTACCTTTTTTTATGTACGTAGATAGGATGACCGCAAAGAATGCAACAGGGCAAACCCCATTCTCATTAGTATTTAGCACAAAGGCCGTGATTCCTAAAGAGATGTTTATCCCTACCGCAAGATCCAGCCTTCAAACTCTTGAAAATAATGATGAAGCCTTCGCTAAAGATCTTGACACGGTCGACGATATTAGGGATCATGCCAAGATCCGGATTGCAGCGTACCAGCAAAGGATAGCAAAGTCTTACAACAAGAACCTTAGAATGAGAAGATTCCAAGTGGGTGACTTAGTACTCAGATAGACTTTCCGGAATACTATCAACCCTAATAAGGGAAAGCTAGCACCCAAGTGGGAAGGACCATATTTGATACACTCGGAGGCTGGCAAAGGAGCCTACTCGCTGGCAACTATGGAATGAGAAGTCCTCCCAAGATCCTGGAATGTCATTCATCTAAAGGCATACTTCATGTAAGTTAGAATCCGAATTCTAAATCAGGCTGGTATGTCTCCCAAGATTAGACTCCTAAAGACAATAAGCAAAGTAACTGAGATGGCCATCTCTATAAGTAAAAGGTATTCCAAAACCCTTCTAAGGTTTAAAGGTTTTCACCTTTCTAAGCAATTGGGTTTATACACTACGCTTGAACGCGCGAGATCCAAATATAGTTCGAGATAGTGGGATCAATCTATGTTATAGTAGCTGGCAATTTCACTAGCGTTGGCTATATTTTGGACCCTACGAATATTAATAATGGAATAACATGGACATGTTATACATTGGGCATGACCCAAGCATTTAACATTGACATGTTAAATATAAGGTTTTTGACACATACATGTCACATCGGGTACAACCCACGTATCTAAACAAAAGCTTTTGGCATAACCCCAGCACTTAGCATTTGCATACTAACCAAAAATTTACTCCGGAATGGATGGTTTGCTTATCACACGGGAAATAACCAAAAGATTGTAACCTACCGTTACTCAAGCTAAACCTATCCGGTATGTTTACTCATTCAAGATTTCTCTTCCTCAGATTATATACTTTTATCTCAGTTGAGATCTTGATTTTTTAAGTATAGAGTCTAATTCTAATGTTTTCATGAGATGCGTTTTCAAAGAAGTTTTTGACCTAGAATCCCTATCCTAAAAATATTTTATACCAAAATCTGCTTTTCGAATATAGTCAGTCTTACCTATCTGGAGTGTTGATTTCAAACCCTAATTAAAGCATTTAGCAAAATATATCAAGCATAGCACAAAAGTTGTTGAAACATAGGTCATTCTTCTAACATTCAAACTATCCCCAAACCGGGGATACCAAGCAGAAATTGTTTCAAGCAAGTTAACCAAAAAACTCCCAAACCACGGGAGACAAAAAACTAAATTGTTTTAAAGACATAAACCAA
Organism: Smallanthus sonchifolius; assembly: GCA_023525975.1. Taxonomy (NCBI): domain Eukaryota; kingdom Viridiplantae; phylum Streptophyta; class Magnoliopsida; order Asterales; family Asteraceae; genus Smallanthus; species Smallanthus sonchifolius. Next base: position 46,836,450 of record CM042023.1, read on the forward strand.
CGTTATATTGTTTTAGAACCACACGTCAAGCCATTGAAAACAAAGCTCATGCCTTAGCATCCTTGCTCTCATTGCCTTGTGCTGGATCCACCTCCATACCTGTATCCTTCTCACCATCCCTGCCAACCTCAGCCTCATGCTTCTCACTTGCCTCAGCCACCTAGAGCCACCAAAGCCTTACGCCATCCCGAAGGTCCCAAGCTACAACATCAAAATCATTGTCACTCTTTAGCCGAGCTGGGCGTTTTGGGCCTTGGTCTCCTCCAGTTCTCTCTTCAGCTGAGCTAGTTCTATAACCTCCCTCTCCATCAACTTGTTCTTGGCCGCTGCAATCTTCTTTAGGTCCTCCACCATCTTGTAAGCATCATTAGCCCTTTTCTCCTTTACATCATAGCAAGTTATTTAACCTCCCTCTCCATCATTGGCCCTTTGCATCTGTTCAGAAAAATATATGTAAGTTTTCAGGGTACAGGTGCAAGATTAGGGATGTTAGAATCTACTTACCAAGCGTAGGACGAGATTTAGCTTCTTGTTCAATTCAGGAAAACCCATCTCCTCGGGAGACTCAACATCAACCAGATCAATATTTTTCCTCTTCTTGCTCCCAGATGAGTTGGAGTGAAGAACAGGAGCAGAGGACCTGGGGATCATAGGAGTAGGCTTCTCCTGCTTGACTACTTCACCTCCCCTAGTGATCAGGCTATCAATGTCACCAAGAACAAAGCTGGAACTTGATTTGTGAATTCCTACAAAAATCTAACATGTTAGGATCACGTATACTAAAAGAAAAAAGAAAAGTTACCTACCGCTGGACATTTTGGATCCTGAGCACTGAGTGTCAAAACTTCCATCGGCAGTAGGGACTTTGAATCGAAACGTCCTGTCTTTAGCATGTAATTCCAAAAAGCACTTCACTCACTTGATGGTATCGGCTCTTGCAGGTGCTAGCTCAGAAAACATGGATACTGCACAAAGACAAATTATTATTCAAGTTAATCTTGGAGATATTAGGATAATACAAGATCGTGCGAACTAAGTCCTACCCTTCTTAATCCACTCAAACGACAGATGATCCCCACCAGGGATAGAGCTGCGTTTCACGAAGAAGAATTTCCCTTTCAATTTATTGTCATTTTGAGTGGCTTTAAGGACAAGATGAGTTTGGCCGGATTTGATTTGGAACAAGAAGCGTTGAGAACCATGGTTTCTCAGGTTATAAACACTGGCTAACTCGGATGCATTGTTGTCAAGAGCATGGGTTTGGATAAGATTATCCATAACAAACAAAATCCTCCAAACCATTGGCATGGTCTAGGCATAACTTAAACAAGTGAGCTCAAAGAACTCTGTAGTCAGTGGTGGAAAGGATAGCTCATGCCAAGAGTAAAAGGAAATGCAGGGAAGCAAATCCGGGTCTTTGACAAAAAATCATATTTAACTTTGGGTCCGAAATCCCTAAAAACAATATTTTTGGGAAACGCATGGCTAGCTTTTAAAAGGGAGACATCTTGGTCAAAGAAAGAACAACTTTCTTGCTCAGGATGCTCAATGAATCCCTGATCTATGAAACCCTCAGCGGAATAATCAGAATGAGTTTGAGATTGAGTCATTTTCTTACCCATGGTCTTAAGCAAACGAAATATGTGAGAAGAAAGAACAAAGCTTGAAAAGATCGATATTTTACCTCTGATGCTCTATGGAGATGAAGGATGAAGGCGATGAGAAACTAACAAAAACTGAGAATATTAGGGGATAATTATAGCCTAAAGAAATGGTGTCGTTTCACTACCTGAAACCTTGCTCCACAACGGCTCACGTGTCATCACGTAAATATCGTGTTTAAAATTTTTACAGTTATCGATAAGGAATCTCCAGATGTCAAAATTTGGGGACAATTGTTAAAGGTCAACTTTAAGACTCAGGATCCCGGATCTCAAGTAAGTTCAGTATCTTGAATACTGTCGGTACTAATCAAGTTTTCTTCTTTTGTCTTTGACTTGTCTTCGCATGTGAATCAAACTGACTTAGTCTCTCCTAAAGATCCGTTAAATCAGTTAAAGAAAACGTGTAGAAGAGACATCTAATGGTCACAAATGAAGACCGAGTTCTCCGCAAGATAATCGGCAAATTAGTTATTTTATTTTTCTTATTTAATTAAGCATTATGATCGTAATAGAACACACAACACACTTATGGCAAACATTTGTAACACTTAGCTATGATCTCTTGCTCCGCTACTGTAATATTTACTTCGATTAATTACAAGAACAAGAGACAGGTCGACGATTAGTCACCTCCCGAGGGTTTATGCCGGAGATCTTCAGGGATCAAGGGCTATCCTTGTAATCATCTGTGTTGTACTATTGCTTTTTATTATACACTTGCTACACGAATCGAACAAGCACACTACCTCACTTACTAATTTAATCACGGAATTCTCTTTGGTAATTTTTGGTCAAAACACCAAGAAATTCCCAATGTAATCGTTCCTAGGGAAGTGGAAAAACCGCCTGAGGATGATCGGGTTAGAACATTACTAAACCAAATAGGTGAACTAGTATGGGAGAAAGCAAAAACAAAAGCAGAAAATGAAGTGTTACGACAACCCCTGGAGGAAGCTAGGAGTCGTAGTAGCTCATAATATAAATTGTATTTTCTAATATTATGTTTATAAATAAAATATCCTTGTATTTCAGTATATATTCTTAGGCTTGATGTATTTCGATATTTTGTTTAAAATGTCGAAAATTGGGCTATCAAACAACACTTGAGGCAAAAAGAAGCAATTAGCTGAAAACAATAATGCTGCTGAGCAAGATGCTCAGAAAACGGAGATGGAAAGAATGATTAATGCAGGGATTGAGAAAGCAATTCCTAAAATTTTAGCAGTAATCGAAGAAAGCAAAGCTGCTAAGAAAAAGGAATCTTTGACACTAAAATCAAGGAAAAAAGAAACTGAAAAAGAGTTCTCTAATCCTCATTATACGAGAAACACGGAGGAAGAACATTCTAACTAACGTAGTAAAACTCCAAGAGAACTTACAGGGAAAGCCATGATTCTTCTATGGCTAGTCCTAAAGAAGGATATGAGTCATCCTACAAGAAAAGGAAGAATATTGGTGTCACACCCCGCCCCGGGCACCCTCGAGACGTTACCGGGCTGCGACGTCAGTTGGCACCTTCGGTTTGTGAAGCGGAATAGTGGTTTCAAAAGGATCTTTTTTTTATCAATTATCTTAACCTCAAGGGTTGGTTTGGTAAATACTAGAATCTCATCATGTAGACAAAAGATTTATTTATTTAAATACTTGGGTATAAAAACCCAATCGTTTGTACATTTGATTTTGAAATCAAAACCCTGACCAAAGTTAGTAAAGTCTACAAGGAGGTATTCTGCCTAGCAAGTCGAAATCCTTTGGGCACCTTAACCTTGTCTTTTCCCAGGTTCTTCCTGTGCATAGCACGAACATGCATATCATATTTTTGGGTTGCACCGGGTCTAGGTGTGTGGCCTGACCCGGCCTAAGCAACAAAACTGATCCCGGGACTTAGGCTGCAGCCGGTCCCGTTATGCTGAGGTCATATCATTCTTTTCTTGAAAACCTTTGAAAATGAATGTCAGCTATGTGCTAGTGAATACTTCATGACCTCAAAACATTTCATAAGCATGGCAAAACAGTTCAATTAAACAATTAAACATTTCATCTTTGACATCTAGCGAACACTTCGCTTCTTCCGTTTTTACATCCATCTGTACATTGGTCACGTACTCGGGGGTTTCGCGGCTCCTTAGGCACATAAGCATTTACCCGACGTACATTCCAACCTCTCCCGGCCCTAACCGAAACAGGAGCGAGTATAAAGACTTGATCAAACTTTACATAAACTGCTTGGGTATTTTCCATCCTATGGGTTTATCTCAACCTCCTTACCGGGATTATATGAGTAAGTATTTAATTCTCGTGTTTTGCCTCTTTTTTTGTAAAACATTATTGTTTGAATTGTCGTGTGATGCTAGCCTATAGCCCAAGCACGTTTTATAAATCATTTTTGGCATACTCTCGTTCATCGCGTGAACGAGTGTTTATGATGTAGACAAGTAGTTCACCTTGATTTGAAGTCGGATATCGGAAGATAATATTCTTATTGCTTAATTAGTTCTTAGAGTTGACTCCTAGGGCTCCAGCACCTTATCTTCCACTTCTATGTGTTCTCCGGCTTTCTTCGACTCTAAAGACTCGAGTCCGGTAAATAAACGAAAGTCAGTTGAACTGTGAGGAGCGGTTCGGGAGTCGGTACAGCTGGAGGGCTCGGGAATAACTTGGGAGCAAAGGAATCTCGAGAGTGTGTTTGTGTTTGTGTGAGAAGTGAAGAGCAATTGAGCCTCTATTTATAGGCCTGATGTACGCCCCTGTCGGACCGTTATTCAGGGGGATATCGGTCCGATATGCCTGCCTTGTCCCCCATGTACGCCACGTGGTAGCCATGCAAAGGTTGCATGCCACCCGTATATAGCGAACCGAGTTGACGTACCATGTCGGTCCGACATCCGTCCACGCGTCCGACATGCTGACGTTTGCCCTACACGTGTCTGGTGCAGAGGGTCCCTAGGGGTTTGCATATCGGACCGCTATCCAAGCACATGTCGGTCCAAAATCCAATTTATTCCCCTATCGGACCGTTATCTAAACATATGTCGGTCCGATATCCCCTAATTTGCAGAATTCTTAATAAATTTTTCTATCTTTCAAGATTTCGAAATTTCTTATTCTTTCTTGTAATTGTTCCGGATAGAAATTGAGATCGGATTTGTGCAGGTGTTATATCATCCGCAACTTGATCGAAATATCGTCCTCGAGATTATCATTCGAATAAGTGTGGGTATTTCTTTTTCATTTTTGATTCCAGTTCCCACGTGTACCCAGGTCCACGCCTGGAATTCCATTTCACCTTGACCAATACGAGTTTCTTCCGTTTAAATTTATTTTCCTGTCGGTCCTCAATTTGTAACGGTTGTTCCACAAACTTAAGTCTTTCCTCCACTACTACGTCTTGTAGTGGCATGGCTAAAGTTTCATCTACTAAGCACTTATGCATATTGGAGACATGGAATACATCATGTACTCCATTGATCTCTATTGGCAACTCTAACTGGTACGCCACTGGTCCGATTCGTTCTAAGATTTTAAGCGGCCTAACAAATCTAGGGCGTAACTTTCCTTTCTTTCCCAATCGCACCACACCTTTCCAAGGTGATACCTTAAGTAAAACATTGTCTCCATCGTTAAATTCTAACGGCTTTCGCCTTTTGTCGGCATAACTTTTTGGGCGATCACGAGACTTTTAAATCTTTCCCTTAATTGTAATATCTTATCAGTGGTTTCCTGTACTATCTCAGGTCCAGATAATTGGTTTTCTCCTATTTCAACCCAACACACAGGAGTTCTGCATTTTCTGCCATACAAGGCTTCAAATGGTGCAGCTTATATACTTGTGTGGTAGCTGTTATTATAAGAGAATTCCATCAGAGGTAAGTGGTCATCCCAACTTCCTCCCAGGTCAACAACAAAGTATGTCCTCCAAGGTTTGGATTGTACTCTCGCTCTGCTCATCCATTTGAGGATGTTATGCAGTGCTAAGGTTTAAACGAGTTCCGAGAGCTTTTTGGAAGCTCTGCCAGAACCGAGACATGAATCAAATGTTTCTATCTGATGCGATGGATAATGTCACTCCATGTAAGGATATTACCTTGTTGACGTACAATTGTGCCAAATTATCCACACTAAAAGTTTCTTTCATCGGTAGACAATGTGCGGATTTGGTTAAACGATCAATGATAACCCATATTGTGTCATTTCCTTGACTGGTTCGAGGAAGTTTAGTGATAAAATCCATGGCAATCATTTCCCATTTCCATACCGACAATTCTAGCTGTTGTAATAGACCAGATGGCTTTTAGTGTTCGGCTTTAACCTTGGAACAGGATAGACATTTGGCCACATACTTGGCTATGTGCTTTTTCATGTCGATCCACCAGTATTCTTGTTTCAGATTCTTGTACATATTCTCACCACCAAGGTGCATTGTGTGCATGGAATTATGGGCTTCTTCGAGAATCTCTTCTCGGAGGTTTCCATAGATTGGAACCCAAATTCGTTTATTCATCCTTAGGATGTCGTCATTTCCTTTGACGAATTGTTCGATCATTCCTCCCAAACCTTCATGATCGAGGTTTGCTTCTTTCAAAGCTAACTTTTACGCTTCCTTTATTTGAGAGGTAAGACTGACTTAGAGGTCGAGTCTTAGGGCACGAACACGTTTTGGTTTTTCCTTTTCTTTTATACTTAATGCGTTGGCAACAACGTTAGCCTTGCCTTCGTGATAGCATATCTCACAGTCATAGTCGTTTAAGACTTCCATCCATCTTCTTTGTCTCATATTTAGCTCTTTTTGACTGAAAACATATTTTAGACTCTTGTGATCTGTGAAAACCGTGAACTTTACTCCGTAGAGGTAGTGTCTCCATAATTTCAGCACGAAGATTATGGCACCTAACTCCAGGTCATGAGTTGTACAGTTATTTTCATGAGTCTTAAGTTGTCGAGATGCAAAAGCGATGACTTTGCTTCCTTGCATCAATACACATCCTAACCTAGTGTCTGATGCATCGCAGAAAACTATAAACCCTTCGTTACCTTCGGGCAGCGATAGAATTGGTGCTTGGGTTAGTTTCTACTTTAGCGTTTCAAATGATTCATTTTGCTTTGGACACCATTCATATTTGATTACCTTTCGGGTTAGTGCAGTCAAAGGAACAACGGACCTTGAGAAGTCCTTAATAAATCTTCGGTAATATCCTGCAAAACCTAGGAAACTTCTTGTTAGATATAGCCTCAATCTAAGCTGGATCTACTTGAATTCCTATTTTCGTTTACGACATGACCGAGAAATTGTACTTTTGACAACCAAAATTCACACTTCGAGAATTTGGCGAAAAGTTTCTCAGTAACTCAAGTATTGTCCTTAGATTTTCGACATGATCTTCGTTACTTTTGGAGTAAATAAGAATATCGACTATGAACACGATTATGAATTTATGCAAGTAGGCTTTACAGACTCGATTCATCATGTTCGTAAATGATGCGGGAGTATTTGTAAGTCCGAACGGCATAACCGTGAACACAAAGTGACCGTATCTAGTTCTGAACGCAGTATTAGATATGTCATCTTCTTGGACTTTCAATTGATGATATTCTGAGCGCAAGTCTATTTTGGAAAAGCATCTTGCTCTTTGGAGCTGTTCAAACAGATCGTCGATTCTTGGAAGTGGATACCGGTTTTTTATCGTGACCTTGTTCAATGACGATTAATATATACACATCCTCATGGATTCGTCCCTCTTTTTCACAAAAGTACCGGAGCTCCCATGGCGAGGAACTTGGCCTTATAAATCCTTTCTAGAATAACTCATCGAGTTGTTTCCTTAATTCATTCATCTTAGTAGGAGGTAATCTCTATGGGGCTTTGGCTATCGGATCCGTGCCTGGCACAAGATTTATCTAAAACTCCACTTCCTGATCTGGCGGTGTTCCAGGTAACCCTTCAGGCAAGATATCAGGATATTCGGAGACGATTGGTACATCCTTCAGTTCCCGCTCGGTATCGCAGGTGGTTACGGATATGAGATAAGCGAGGCATCCGGTCTGGAGATACTTCGTTGCTTTTATCATAGAGATCAAACCAACAGGGTGGTTGACTCGTCTCCTTTAATCGTCACTACTTCTCCTGATGGTGTGCATAGTTTAATGGCTTTTGAGTCACAAAGGATATGGTCTTGGTTAGTTGCTAACCAATCCATTCCAAGAACTATGTCGAAGCCGGCCAATTCCATTGGCAAGAGTTGTACGGGTATGACGTGTCCAGACAACGTAATTGAACAGCAATTCAGAGATTTGGAGACTTAGATTAGGTCTCCATTTGCGGTTTCGATTTGGTAAGTTTTGTCTAGCTTAGCTAAGGGCTTATTAACTAGTTTACAAAACTTATGATCTATAAAACTTTGTGTTGCCCTAGAGTCAAAAATCACCTTAGCATAAGCATTATCGACAAGAAAAGTACCTTAAATAACATCAGTCATTTTGTCAGCCTCTTTTGCATTCAAATGAAATGCTCGGACGTTTTTCTTGGTCTCGGTGATAGGTTTGGTACCATCACCGGCAGTTTTTGGTTTTGTTCACTCTTTTTTGAAGCGCCCAGTCTCCCCACAATTATAACATGTAATACCCTTCCTTCGTGGGCATTGATCCATGTGCTTGCCAACGCTTTTGTAGTCAGGACATGTTGTTGGGGTAGAATGTCGACATTTCCCCCGATGCTTCTTCTTGCAGGTTTTGCACATGGGAGAACTAGATTGTCCCTCTTTCTGGGGAAAGGGTCAATTGTTCCTCCTATGGTCAGGTTTGGTTATCTCCTCTTTCTTGTTTTCTTCCAATGTTCGGACCATTCCGTCCATTAATTGGGCACCCAGATCCATTGCATCATCAATGGTTTTGGGTTTTGAAACCTTTACCATATCTCGGATCTCACTAACCAATCCATAGATATATCTCCTGATGAGTTTTGATTCGGGTTTAGCCACATGTGGCACTAGTTGTGCGTACTCTAGCAGTTTGGTCATGTAGTCCTGATGGTTAGAGCCAACCATTCTTAAGTTCAAGAATTTATGTTCTATTTTCTCTACTTCATTGACAGGACATAACTTTCTCTTGACTCGGTCTTTGAATGAGTCCCAACTCATTTGATATGCTCTTTCCCTTCCTTTGGCGGATACTAGGGCGTTCCACCATTCAAGAGCGAAGTTCTTGAAGAGGTTAGAGGCAAAGAGAACCTTGTCCTCTTCGACACATTTACTTATGGCCAAGACTGATTTTGTCTTTTCTATCCATCGGAGTGTAGCTACTCCGCCTTCCTTCCCAAGGAAGTTATATGGTTTACAAGCTTGGAAGGTCTTGTAAGAGCAACCCATGTGTCTGTTTTTTTCGTGACGCGGTTTGTAACTGCCTGCAAAACAGTCACTTGAGGAATAGTGTTCCTCATTTTGGGTTCTCTTAGTTTTTGAGCTTTGATGGGTATGAGTTTTCGAACGTTCCTTTCTCATAGAAATAGTATGATTTGATTCGTTATGGTCAGAGTTATGAAGCGTGTGCTCCTTCTCTTTTCCTCTTTTTTGGGCCTCGGCTTTGGCATCCTGAGCCTTTTCAAATGCATCTAGCATTGTTGGAATTGCATTCTCAATTCCTTTGTTTATCATTTTCTGCACTTCTGCAGCTTGAGCTTCTTTTTCTAATGCCTTATCGTCTTGTTTCTTTCGTCCATATGTATTTGTGGATGGTCCAGTTCTTATCGACATTCTAGACGAAAGACATAATATTTATTAGTATTCGAAGATGTTTAAGGAAAATACAAGTTTTTTTATTTTTATTTCAAACTTCAAAATACAATAAAGTAATTGAAAATAACATAGATAAGAAATATTCTAATGACCCCTAGCTCTAATCAACGCTTGTTGTAGAGCAGCGATCTTGGCATCTTTTTCAGCTTCAATCCTTTCTAGTTCAGCTATACGTGCTTGCATAGTTGCAATCCTTTCTTCTCCCTGGGTTTCTTCGTTAATCCGGGGAGTATGGATTAGAGTAGGATTGGTGGAATGGTATGTTCCGTAGGGTCTGTTGGAGTCAGCCCTCTCCTCACCTTCCAATGTGTAGTGGTGTTCATACTGGATTTCGGGTGGTCTCTCTTGGTAGCTATAATTGTTAACGTAGTTTTGGTTATAGCTTTCGAGTGTTGGAGCGGTGTAATAACTCATTGGGGCTTCATAGAAATATTTGGATGTTTCTATTTCCATAGATTTTGAAAGGTTTCGCTAATATATTCGGAATTTTTTCCAGAATAGGATTCAGTTGATTTTGTGTTTCGTTTGTTAGATGGTGCGTACTTACGAACGAAGCTAGGTCCTTTCCCCTTCCCTGCCATTCTAGGAAAACGAAAGGAAAATAAATACATTTATTAATAGGATAAAACGATTACATGATTTTTATTCGAATTACAGGAAAAATAACATAAAAATGATAGTGGGATGTTTATTTCTTGACCATGCTCTTGGCATCATTCATCAAGCTTTTCCCTTGAAACCAAATTCTTTTAGCGAAGGATTTATGCTCCTTATCCTTTTGAGCTAACTTCTTTTTGGCATTTGATAGATCCGTCTCGGTCTCTGTCAATACCTCCCTAGTCAAGATAAGCTCTTCCTTGACTCGATCGGTTTCGTGAAGCGACCGATCAAGACACTCTATTGGAGATCCTGGTGTGGAGGCGGGATATCCAAACTTCGGCAGAGGGTCTCTTAGTCCTAAGACTATGTCGTTGTAGACATTATCGTAGAAAGGAGTTGGTCTATGTTTCAAGTTAGCTCGTGCGCTATAGTCCTTATGTATAGCATTAGGATCGTCAAATGTGGCCTCAAATTCAGCCATAGGATCATTTTCATCCTGGATATAGGGATCCAAGAACTGTGGATGATTTGATAGTCGATGTACGATCCAGAACTTCCGGAGTAGGCTCCTATTGAACTTGTGTTAGCGTAATTTCCATCGGTGTCCGAATTATTACTCATGTATGGACCCGATAGGATAGTTGAGTTAATCAACAAACGGTTCATAACTAGCTGATTGTGGTTCCACTGGAGGTAGAGGAAGGAATCCTTCGGATTCGGAATATTCATAGTTCTCTAGATTCTTATAGATTTCCTTTAAACTAGCCCCCGTGATGGAAAGCTTCTTAACAGGTTATCTTACCCCCATTCGGGGTTTAGTGGCCTTCCTGCTAGACCCTGCCTGAAGAGGATTCATCGGCTGTGGGGGATTTTGAGGTGGAGAATAGTTTGGTGGAGGAGGTACTGGGTAATGTGGTGGTGTACACCTCCAGCTACTAAAGTCATCGCTACCCATTTGGCTCAGGTGATCTGATTCGTATTCCTCCTTTATGGGTGCCTTCGGTAGTGCGTGATACCATGAGAAGTCTCCTACTTCCATGGGTGCGTACGGATTTGCTATTGGTTCTTGTTTAATAGTAACATTAGGGTTATAGTAGCTATGGTATCCTTGTCCTCCTGATATAGTACTACCTGCATGTTTGAGACTATAAGCTTAATGGCATGTGTTTACCTACTTTTGCTAGTACGCAAGTCTTTGCTTAATCTGGTTAGAGCTTAGATACTAATTCCAAGTATCTAATTCGCTAAAATCTCAGACTCTGATACCAACCAATGTCACACCCCGCCCCGGACACCCCAGAGACGTTACCGGGTTGCGACGTCAGTTGGCACCTTTGGTATCTGCTTTGATTTCAGAGTTTTTTTTTGTGCACGGGAATAGTGGTTTCAAAAGGATCTTTTTTTATCAATTATCTCAACCTCAAGGGTTGGTTTTGTAAATACTAGAATCTCGTCGTGTAGACAAAAGATTTCTTTATTTAAATTCTTGGGTATAAAAACCCGATTGTTTGTACATTTGATTTTGAAATCAAAACCCTGACCAAAGTCAGTAAAGTCTACAAGGAGGTATTCTGCCTAGGGAGTTGAAATACTTTGGGCACCTTAGCCTTGTCTTTTCCCAGGTTCTTCATGTGCATAACACTAACCCGTATATCATATTTTTGGGTTGCATCGGGTCTAGGTGTGTGGCCTGACCCGGCCTAAGCAACAAAACTGATCCCGGGACTTAGGCCGCAACCAGTCCCGGTATGCTGAGGTCATATCATTCTTTTCCTGAAAACATTTGAAAATGAACGTCAGCTATGTGTTGGTTAATACTTCATGATCTCAAAACATTTCATAAGCATGGCAAAACAGTTAAATTAAACAGTTAAACATTTCATCTTTGGAATCTAGCGAACACATCGCTTCTTTCTGTTTTTACATCCATGTATACATTGGTCATGTAGTTGGGGGTTTCGCGGCTCCTTAGGCACATAAGCATTTACCCGACGTACATGCCAACCCCGCTCGGCCCTAACCGGAACCGGCGCGAGTGTAAAGACTTTATCAAACTTTACGTACATTGCTTGGGTATTTTCCATCCCAGGGGTTTATCTCAACCCCCTTACCGGGATTATATAAGTAAGTATTTAATTCTCGTGTTTTCCATCTTTTTTTGTGAAACATTATAGTTTGACTTGTTGCGTGATGGTAGCCTATAGCTAAACCACGTCTTATAAATCGTTTTTGACATACTCTCGTTCACCGTGTGAAAGAATGTTTATGATGTAGACAAGTAGTTCACCTTGATTTTGAAGTCGGAGATCGGAAGATAATATTCTTAGTGCTTAAGTAGTTCTTAGAGTTGACTCCTAGGGCTCTAGCACCTTATCTTGCACTTCTATGTGCTCTTCGGCTTTCTTCGGCTCCAAAGGCTCGAGTCCGGTAAATAAACTAAAGTCAGTAGAACCGTGAGGAGCGGTTCGGGAGTCGGTACACCTGGAGGGCTCGAGAATAACTCAGGAATCTCGAGAGAGTGTTTGTGTTTGTGTTTGTGTGAGAAGTGTAGAGCAATTGAGCCTCTATTTATAGGCCTGATGTAAGCCCATGTCGGACCGTCATCCAGGGGGATATCGGTCCGATATGCCTGCCTTGTCCCGCATGTGCGCCACGTGGCAGCCATGCAAAGCTGGCGTGCCACCCTTCCATAGCAGACCTAGTTGGCGTGCCATGTCGGTCCGACATCTGTCCACGCGTCTGACATGCTGACGATGCCCTACACGTATCTCGACACGTGTCTGGTGCAGAGGGTTCCTAGGGGTTGCCTATTGGACCGCTATCCAAGCACATGTCGGTCCGACATCCAATTTCTTCCCATATCGGATAGATATCTAAACATATGTCGGTCCGATATCCCCTAATTTGCAGAATTCTTAATAAATTTTTCTATCTTTCAAGATTCTGAAATTTCTTATTCTTTCTTATAATTGTTCCGGATAGAAATTGAGATCGGATTTATGGCAGGTGTTATACTTGGATGCTCATATAAGAATTTTAAGGACTGGAAGCCGTATGAGTTTGTAGGAAAATAAGGAGCCATAGCGACACTAAGGTGGCTAAAAAAGACTGAATTAGTCCTTGCTATAAGGAAATGTTATGAAGAAGATACGGTACTGTATGCTTCAAATCTATTTAGAGATCAAGCCTTACAATGGTGGAACAAGATTATATAAGCCAAAGGCAGAGATTAAGCTTATGTAATGAAATGGTCCACCTTCAGAGAAAGGGTGGAAAGTAAATTATGTCCCTTAAATGAGAGGGAACGAATTGAAAACAATTTCTTGAATCTGAAGATCGTGGGTACGAACCATCCAAACTATGTGACCATGCTGTTTGAATATGCTCGGTTAGTACCTCACCTTGCCACTCCCAAATCCAATCTGATTAAAAGATATATTCGGGGTTTGGTACTAGCGATTAGAGACATGGTGAAAGTCTCTAAACCAACATTGATGGATGAAGCCATCGAATTAGGTGCTCTGCTCACCGACAGAATGGTGAGAAATAAATAAGAACTGAAAAAGAAAGAGAGCACTCCTCAAATTAAAAATGATCAACGACGACATGAAAGCAACTTCAGTCGTAAAGACACCCGTGCATTTGCTCCTGAATGCCGAATGTGCAAGAAGATACATTTCGGCAAATGTGGTGCAAAGTTGTTACACATGTAAAATTCCTGGGCACTCTAATAAAACTGTTTGAAGAACAGAAAGCCCATTACTTGTTATGGTTGTGGAGAGTCGGGTCATATCAAAACCAATGGCTGAAACAAAAGGAGGCAGGGACCTCTAGAACAAAACCGGCTGACGGTGTTAAGAAAAATGCCTAGGCATTTGTCTTAAATGCTAATGAAGCAGCTAAGATGTCGGATGTCATTACCGGTACGTTTCTTGTCGATAATATCTATGCATGGGTTTTATTTGATTCTGGTCAAACCAAATCTTTATAGATGATAAATGCTGCAAGCTGTTAGATAAACCCTTCGCTAGATTAGACAAATCTTACGAAGTCGAGACTGCTAATGGAGATCTATTTTGAATATCTAGTTCCTTGAATGATTGTAAGATTTATCTATCTGTACATGTCTTACTAGTACAATCGTTACCTATGACATTGGCTGGATTTGACATTGTCTTGGGAATGGATTGGCTATCTGCGAACCAAGCCCGGAATACCTTGCGACAAGAAATCCATTGAAATTCGTGTGCATAATGGTAAGATAATTACTTTCAAGGGAGATAAATGTTCCAACTCTGTCAGAATTATATCACTCCTAAAGGCAATGAAGTGTTTGAACAAGGGGTGTTTAGCATACCTTGTGTCAGTTATAATCAACAAGGAAGCAAAGCTATTGAAAAACATGCTAGTAGTATCCAATTCTCCGGAAGTATTCCCGGAAGAATTACCAGGATTACCGTCATATCGAGAAGTGGAATTTAGAATTAATCTGATACCGGGAACAACTCTCATAGCTAAAGCTCCATATAGATTAGCTCCAACAGAAATGGCGGAATTGAAGAAACTACTTGAATAGTAGTTATGAAAAGGATTTATAAGACCTGGTTCTTCACCTTGGGAGCTCCGGTATTGTTTGTTAAGAAGAAAGACGGGTCAATGTGCATGAGTATTGATTACCGTGAACTGAACAAGGTCACGATCAAGAATCGATATCCACTCCCTCTAATTGACGATCTGTTTGATCGGCTTCAGGGAGCATGTTACTTTTCAAAGATTAATCTTCGCTTAGGATACCATCAATTGAAGGTACAAGAAGCAAACGTATCCAAAACTGCATTTAGAATGAGATGCGGACATTATGAGTTTACTGTGATGCCATTTGGACTCACTAATGCTCCGACAGCGTTTATGGATATGCTGAATCGAATCTGCAAACTTTATTTGGATAAATTCGTTATCGTATTCATAGATGATATACTTATTTATTCCAAGAATAAGGAAGAACATGCAGATCATTTGAATGTAATTCTTGAATTACTTAAGAACGAGAAATTGTATGCCAAATTCTTAAAATGCGAATTTTGGTTATCTGAAGTTCTATTTCTCGGACATATGATTAATGCCATTGGAATTCTAGTTAATCATGCTAAAATTGAAGCAATTACTAAATGGGAAGTCCCTAAGTCGCCGACTGAAGTTCGGAGTTTCTTAGGTCTGGCAGTATATTACCGAAGGTTTATCCACGAATTTTCACGAATTGTTGTCCCTTTGACTTCCTTAACAAGGAAATCTATGAAATATGAGTAGGGATCAAAGTAGGAAGAAGCCTTTGAGACACTAAAATAGAAATTGATAAATGCTCCAATTCTGGCTTTGCTAGATGGAACTGAGGACTTTATAAGCTATTGTGATGCTTCACACACCGGTCTTGGTAGTGTGTTAATGCAAAGAAACAAAGTCATTGCATATGCATCTCGACAATTGAAAACTCATGAACGGAACTATACGACTCATGATTTAGAGTTGGGTGCCATAATTTTCGCACTGAAATTATGGAGGCACTATCTCTATGGAGTCAGGTACAGTGAGCGTAAAAGTTGAAAATATATCTTTGGCCAGAAAGAGTTGAACATGAGGCAGAGAAGGTGGTTAGAAATCTTAAGTGATTATGACTGCGAAATCTGCTATCATGAAGGTAAGGCTAATGTTGTAGCCGATGCCTTAAGTCGGAAAGAAAGATAAAGGCCAAAAAGAGTACTTGCCTTGAGACTCGAATTGAAAATCGATCTCCTCGAACAAATTAAGGAGGCACAAAAACTAGCCTTAGAAGAGGAAAATCTTGAAAGAGAAAGCACGAAAGGAATGAATGACAAGTTGGTCAGAGGAAATGAAAACCTTCTGCGAATGAACAAACGCGTATGGGTGCCGATCATTGGAGATCTTCGAGAGGAAATTATCAAAGAGGCTCATAAATCTAAATATACCATGCACACAGGAGGCGATAAAATGTACCATAATTTAAAAGCCAATTATTGGTGGATCGGAATGAAGAAATAAATCGCCAGAAACCATCTGTAATTTTGCAACAACTCAAACTTCCTGTATGGAAATGGAAATGATAACCATGCATGTCATTACTAAACTTCCCCAAACAAGTCGAGGGAATGAGACTATATGGGTTATCATCGATAGACTGATTAAGTCTGCCCATTTTCTTCCAATGAAAGAAACTTGTAGTATGGATAAGTTGGCACAAATGTATGTCAATGAAATCGTATCTTTGCATAGTGTGTCGTTATCTATTTTGTCAGATAAAGACAGTCGTTTTACGTCTCAATTCTAGTAAAGCTTCCAGAAAGCACTTGGAACGCGATCAAATCTTAGTACTGCTTATCATCCTCAAATGGATGGTCAGAGTGAAAGAACGATACAAACTCTGGAAGATATGCTTCGAGCTTGTGTAATCCTCGGAGGAAGTTGGGATGACCACTTGCTTCTGATGGAATTTTCGTATAACAACAGTTATCACACAATCCAAGCTGCCCCATTTGAATCCTTGTATGGCAGAAAATGCATAACTCTGGTCTGCTCGGCGGAAATTGGAGAAAACCAATTGTCAGGTCCTAAGATAGTTCAGGAAACAACTGGCAAAGTATTGCAAATTCGTGAACATTTGAAAACTGCACGTGATCGACAGAAAAGTTATGCCGATCAGCGTCGTAAGCCGTTAGATTTCTCTGTGGGTGATCGTGTATTGTTAAAAGTATCAACCGGGAAAGGTGTGGTTCGATTTGGAAAGAAAGGAAAACTCAGTCCAAGATACGTTGGACCATTTAAGATTCTAAAAAGAATTGGACCGGTCGCCTACCAACTTGAATTACTAGAGGAAATGAATGGTGTTCGTGATGTATTCCATGTGTCAAACCTGCGAAAGTGTTTGGATGATGAATCTCTGGAAATGCCTCTCCAAGATATAGAGGTGAACAAAAAATTGAAGTTCAGTGAACAACCACTGTAAATTGAGGATCGTCAGGTTAAAAAGTTGAAAAGGAAGAGGCTGGTGTTGATGAAAGTGAAATGGGACTCCCAACGTGGACCTGAGTACACGTGGGAACTAGAGAGCGAAATGAAAAAGAAATACCCTAGGGGTTGGTTTTGCCAATACCCAAATTATAAGGGTGAAAAATGTAAAATTCTATTCTTGGGTCGGTAGCGGACCTCTACCAGACCCATAGCGGTCCGCTAACGCTGCATGCCTGGAGGTCTACTAAGCCTTGTGCGCCAGGAGTGAAAGAGGTTGGGTGGCGGACCGCCACCGCTCCGGTAACGGTCAGGTAGCCGCAATCCAGCCGCAATTTCTTGAGGTCTACGTGTCTGATGACTCAGCGTAGGATTCTGGCATGTGTCATCGTGGCGGACCACCACGCCCTTCCGTAACAGTCCGCCAGCCGCAAATTTAGGACTGGTCCAATAAGGAAGTGACATATAGGGCTGACGCGTCCACTGGGCGGTAGCGGACCGCTACGCCCTAGCATAACGGTCCGCTACGGGTCTGGTTTGGCCACTATAAATAGATCGCATCGGCTGCTCATTTTGAAGCACCCCAAACCAGTTCCATCACTTCCCAACTTCCTAGTGATGAGCTACCTCGATCCTCGTGCCCTACTTCCCGTAAAATCTCTGACTTTCGCATATTTCCGCACCCTCGTATTAAGTCGTTATTTCGTTTAGATAGTTATGTTAAGACTTGCACTAATAAAAAAATGACTACCCTGAGATAAGCTCAAGCCACTTTTAAGGTGAATATGTTTATCTGCTTTATTTTCAAAACTTTGAAAGTTTTGCGTTTACGAAATGGCAATACATGTATTCAAAAATTTGATGCATAAAGGCGTCTACGGGAAATATACAGGCCATAAGTATACATAAAACTTGATCAAGGAATATACACTTTATGGGTGAAGTTCCCATATGGGGGCCGGTAATTGTCTATAATTGGACATAAGATGGGGTCTAGGTTTTGGGACATCCTAGTAAGTAAGTCTGATAATGCCAACAATCCTCTTACGGAAATTACCGGTGTATACTGTAGTTGTACACTCAGATGAAATAGTTCCGCTGAATGGTAGATTGTACCCGCATTATGGTTAAATGTTTTGATGCTGTATTTTCCAAACGAATTGGGTCATGCTAATCATGTTCACCAGCGTTCGAGCTGGCGTTTTATTTTCCAAAATGTTTTCAGGTAATCAATGATTATCTGTGAGGCTAGTCCTACGGGATAGTCTCGGTGATAAATGTATATAAAGAATTTTGACAGGGTTATGTGCTACGGATGATGATTTCCTAGGCATGGAGAGAACTCTGAATGGATAAAAACAACAGGAGATGTTTAGGATGATGATATCCTAGACATGGATACTCCCTTATTATACATAGGGATTTGTGCCGGAAGGTAAAACCCTAGATACCGAAGCCTATAAGGCTTGGTATTGGAAGGGTTAACTCCTCAGGCACAGGCCAACTACCTTATGGCTCTATATATCATGCTTACGCAGGATACATGTAAATGGTCGTGGACCATGGTTTTATAAACAAAGGGATGTTTAATTCCCCAGGAAATGAAAATGATTGTTTATCCCCAGGATTTGGAAAATATACAATATCAACCCTCAGGTTGAAGTTTATAGCAAGATCGATCCAAAATTATTTTCCGCTGCAAAATTCATTCTGATTTTCTAAATAAAATAAGATTGGAGGTGCCAATCTGGTCACATGCCCGGGGTGTCCTAAAACCGGGGTCTGACATCTGGCAACACTATAAGATGACACAAATGAACGATACTAAGTCCAGAATGAAAGTTCTGACGATAGTGATCCCTAGCGACACTGTCACTAGGCGACACTGTTAGACAACTCTAAGTGTTGGCAAAACTATGCCCAGGCGACACTGCTTATGGCGACACTACCAAAGTTTAACCGATTTCATGTATTAAATTCGCACAGATCACGTAGCACTTGTCTAGCCGAAGCTTTGTAAGTTTCACACATTATACCGAATACCAGGTGATTTCTAAGTTCCCATTTGTTTGTGATTTTGGGCTGGGGTGCATACTCGTGTGATGTAAATATTTTTATGGCTAAACATGCTAAATAGTAAAGTGTGAAATTAGCTAAGTATATGTACGTGCCTATATGAATGATGATGTATTATGTGGCTTAATGTGTCAATGTGGCAGTATAAAAGATAAGTATATAAAGGGCTTATGTGTAAACATGCCACCATAGTTAAAGTATAAAGAGCCTACGTGCCTAATATGTCATAATTTATACATGTTTTTCACGCACAATTATCCCCATATTCATCACACTTTTAGACATTTTGATAGGAATTGATTCTTAATACATTCCTTTTTGAATTATCAGGATTATTAACCTTTGTTTACAAAAACATGAAGAAATCACTCAAAATCAAGGGGAAATCAGCACTTAAAAGCCAATTGAATGATCATGCACACAAGAAGTCAAAAAGTCAACAACATCCAAATTAAGGAAATTTACGGTCATGCATTACCTTGCACGGCCGTGCAATGGGGCCCCATCTGGTGCTTTCCAGACCTGCCAGATTCCCTCATGTGCAAGAAATGGGTAGTTTGTACGACCGTGCATCCCAATGCACGCCTGTGCATGGCACAAATCTTAGCCTATAAATAGCAAGCTCATTCCAATCATTTAGGTGTTTAAGATTGGGTTAGTGGAAGCCCTAGTGCTTTGCTAGGGCTGAAACTCTCTCGGTTTTGTTACATTTTTAGCTTTTTCTATGTTTATTTTCTTTTTCTAGTTTTATAATATACAATGATTCTTCTCATTCAAGTAAACAAGAGGCAACCTATACCCACTCTCCATTGGTGTTAGAACACTTCCATGCATTGTCTAAGGGTTAGTGGAGTCACTTGTATGGTTATTTGTGGCTAGTCTTCTTACGTTACTTGGGTTGGTTGATCTTTGTCTAATTAATAAAGTATTTTCAGTATGTTATGTTCTTAAAGTCTTTTTCTTAATCTAACTTAAAAAGACAAGAATAAGTCATCTTTAAACCAACTTAATGATCTTAAATCTTTTGAGTTACTTAAGCAAGACTTCTTGCTTAGGAAGCTTATTAGAGTTTGTATGGTCTATATACAAATCTTGGTGCCACCAAGGGCCAGGTTAGTATAGGTTTAAAATTATGGGTTGATTTGAGGTTTGGGTATTCAACGAGTCATTTGAGTCTTAGTTGGACCTTGTGGTTCGCGTCTGTATTTCTCTACTTCTATTGTGTTAACTTGAAGAGGACTTCTAGCGGAAGCCATGAGGTTTGCCCTTTAGAAGGAAAGTTATATTTATTTTAAAATATTATTATAAGTAAAGACAACTATTTTAAGGATATAAATTGTTAGGTCCGAACGTTCATAAAGTAGGTTTGGAGGAAATTGCGCATTCCAACTTTCCAAAAGAAGTTACACGACATGGCGTACGCCAGTCGACAGCATAAACTTAGTCCGAATAATAAATCACGGGACAACCGACGGACTTGAGACCTCGTTAGGATCCTGAGAGTTATTAGGAACAGTTGGCCGACCGTATCCACGTACTGTTCCGTTACAAAATACTAACTCCACTATCGAAAAGGTTAGTACTAGTAACTTTGACCAACCTTATTGAAATATAACATTAATTAACAAGTGATAACAACCAGAGTAACACCTTAAACGAGATGATATTTTTTTTCTTTCTCCTTCTTTTAAACAAAACCCATTTCCAACTTATTATTCTAGTCAGACAATTGCGAGGGTTGAGTAAGGAATCCATGTCCATCGTTCGATACTTGGTTCTTATCTAAACTATATTACGATGCGATAGGTTCACATGCCTATTGTGTGTGTATTTAGTTTTAGTATTTATCAATTTAATTTATAAAATTAAAACCTGATTTTGTGTAACTCTAAACCAAACATTAAGGATATATATATATATATATATATATATATATACACTAGCTTAGAACCCGTGTAATACACACGGGGTGAAAAATACCAATACATAAAATTTTTAAATCTTTATGTATATATTTTACAGGTGTAAAAATGTATTACATATTCTAAAGATGGAAAACAAAATTAAAAATATGTAAAAATTAATACATTTAATTGGGTTTCGAAAATACGTTAATTACAATTTAATGTAATCTGACTTTCATTTCTATTTGATTAAAAATAAAAGTTACATAATTAGATTTCAAAATTTTTTATAGTAGAAGATAATTTAAAATAAATATGTTTTATTATTGTAATTAGTATTTTCTTTATAAATATATTATTATTAAAAGATAGAGGTGTATTTAATAAGAGAGAGAGGCGGAAAAAAATGATTAGAATGAATATGAATGCGACACATGGCATGAAAAAAATATTTATTTAATATATAGTATAGATATATATATATATAGGGTTAGGTTTATAAGAGAACTTATTTTAATGAGAGAACTAGAGAACCACTAAAAATAGAAGGGGTGGAATTTTAAAAAATAAGGGTAAAATTGGAACTTAAAATATATAAATCTTTAAACATTTTTATCTTTTGTATACGTTATTATTATTTTTTTTTAAATTGCACCATTAAATCAAGAATTTCTGTATCTTTCATTTGATTATAAATAACGTTATAAAAAATAAGAATTAACTCGCTTTTTTTCTTCTTATTTTCACTACTGCATATGTATAGTATCACCCCAAAAACCTAAACCCCCCACCCCACCCCCACCCAAAAATTTTAACCCACCCCACCCACCCCTACCCTAAAAAACCTAACCTTAAAAGCCAAACCCAAAAATCTAAACATAAAATCTAATCTAAACTGAAAAACTAAACCCAAAAGCTAAATCGGGCATTTTATGCATTTTTTTTAACGAGGACGACGTGGGAAATGTAATCCCCATGAATTTCTGCCAATCCAGCCGAAGAACACGACTCTGTTTTGCTTAGGCATTCTCCTCCTTTACTTAACCATTTTAGGTAATTTTGGTGCCAAAGAACTCGTCTCAGTCACACGAACGAAAGCCCCATGATTTGGGTTACAATCGTTTGAGTAATCGGGTCAATTTGGAGACCTATGGTTACGGATGTCAATTGGGGAAGACGATGACTTAGGGTTGCTTGTTAAAACTTAATCCCAGTCTAATGGTTAAGTGCGTGTGTGTGTGGGTCGGCCCAGGCTCGACGCGGGTTCGAGTCCCGGCAACCGGGTTTTAGGAGTTTAATCCCTTTTTGTAATTCTTTTTATACATAAATAATGTTTTAAATTATGAATTAATTCTTATAAATCAAATAAATATATTCTACAACTTTTATAAAAACAGGAAAATTAAAATGATGTTTTATCTATTTTAATTTTTTATAAATCCTAAATAAACAATATGAATGGTTTATTTAAATAAATCTAAATATGATGCTTTATTTATAAAATAACCATGTTTATAAAACAAACTTTAAATATTTATTTAAACATTATTCTAAACACATAAATAATTAATTTAGATAAATAATTATACAAGTTCAATTAATTTCATTTAACATTTATATACATTTAATATTTCTTTCATAAATCATTTAAACTAAACAGATTATTTAAATAGTTTATTATTTTATGTACATAAAATAAATTATTTAAAACTTTTTCATTTCATAATTTATTTATTAATTATTTATAGAATAATTATATAAATAAATCCAAATGTAATATTATTTAAACATTTTTCATAGTCCATAATTTATTTATTTAATTATCTTAGAATAATTATATAAATAAACTCAAACATTTTTTTATTGTATGTAAAGCCCTATTCCCGGGTGACCTCACGTGTTGGATTTACTCATAAACATACTCGTAATTACTGAACTTAAATTTAAAACATTCAGAAGTAGCGGAAGCAAACATCATTCAAATTACATGTCATAACAGTGGAAGTCTTAAAAATTGAAACATAACATTGTCAACATAAATAAAAGTCGGATGTCAGTCTAGTGCCGGGTAACCTTCACGCCTTCGCACGACCCTTCTTTTTTGTACCTGAAATGTATACTAAAAGTCAGCTAACGCTGGTGAGTTCTAGTTTAAAACTATTAAGTATGATCACTCTTTTTTTTATAAGTATACATAATTATATACATAATTATATACATTCATAACTTTTGCTTTTCTTTCATCTTTCTTTTGTGATTACATATATATAAATATGTATTCATAAACTTTTGCTTTTCTTTCATCTTTCTTTTGTGATTACATATATATAAATATGTATTCACCTTTTCTTTTCTTTTATCTTTCTTTTGTGATTACATATATATATATATATAAATATGTATTCATAAACTTTTGCTTTTCTTTCATCTTTCTTTTGTGATTACATATATATAAATATGTATTCACCTTTTCTTTTCTTAACTTTCATGGGTCATACATTTAAG
Organism: Smallanthus sonchifolius; assembly: GCA_023525975.1. Classification (NCBI taxonomy): domain Eukaryota; kingdom Viridiplantae; phylum Streptophyta; class Magnoliopsida; order Asterales; family Asteraceae; genus Smallanthus; species Smallanthus sonchifolius. The sequence continues at coordinate 46,860,006 of CM042023.1, forward strand.
GGTGATCAACCTGTCATTTGTTTGCGAATGTAACAAAGACAAACGCCATGGTCCATCGTCATGGCCCGCCATTCTTACAACCGTCCGACAACTTGTATCCGTCCGTAATTTTATTCTTACAACCGTCTGGCAACTTGTGTCCGTCCGTCATGACTTACAACCGTCCTACCATCGTAGGCCGTAATTCGCCCATTTACCCGAAAGTATCCGTTTCCCATGCGACTATTATTTATGCAACCGTTCTACTATTCATAATATGCCATTTGCTTCGACCGTCCATTAATGGCTTTCGTACGTCCTAGCTGATAAAGGAACTTATTTGTCCCGGTTACAAAATAGTCGCGTGGTCGTCCGTCTACCGAAGTAGCCGTTATCATCGAAGCATCCATAAACTTTTTCTTATACTTGGCAAGCAATATATACATGGATATAAAGCAAGATTTCATTCTTACACATTGTGTTATTCTTTCATTCATTCTATATAATCATACGATTCATTCTTTGTGCATAATTCATTTTCGTATATATATATAAAATATATATTAGTATATCACGTATGATCACATTAGCATTCATATCATTTATTCATTTAGTGTATACATTTCAGCCCCAAAACATTTAATAAGGTTTGCACATAACATAGAAGGGGGCACATAGAACTCACCTGAAAAGCTAGTCTTGGTTGTCCTAAACAAAGGTCCAACAACGTCACGTACGATCTGAATTAGGTAGTTTAAATACACATCAGACTCAACCCCTACTCTAACGGTTTAATCGTTCTAAACATACTGACTTTACTTACTGGTCTGCTGCCCGCGCACTTAGTAAGTGCGCAGGGCCTTGCTCATGCGCACTTGACAAGTACGCATGATCTTTCTCCTGCGTACTTGGTAAGTACGCATGATCTTTCTCCTGCGTACCTGCGTACTTGGTAAGTACGCATGACCTTTCTCCTGCGTACCTGCGTACTTGGTAAGTACGCAGGACGTCCCTACTGCGTACTTGATAAGTACGCAGCACCTGTTTTCTCGACAAGTCCGAAATTTTGCATGTTAATCCAATCATGCTAATCTTACAACTTTCTTTGATCAAAAGGTGCGATTTTCACTCTAGATGCTAGTTCTAAGCTTATTTTCAAGTTTCATCCATATAAACGTCTCCTATTTAGCTAAAACTCGAGAAATCCCAAAACGAAGAAAAACTCAGTTTAAGGTCGAATCGTTACCTAGATTGTGATTCTGATTCAGAGGCTTTGCTCACGAGCTCAGTAGTAACGTGCTCCTTCAATTTCGTGTCGATCCGTGGACTTTCTCTCTCTATACATGACTCTCCCTTCTCTCTCTAGCTTGCAAGTGTTTGTGGAAAATGAGAGATTCAAGGCTGTCTTGGCCCTTATATACATGGGCTTCCCTCGGCCCGTTGGAGCCGAGCCCAAGCCCATCCATTTTTCTTTCATTTTTGACGATTTAATCCCTATCGCGTTATTAATTACTTATTTACTATTTTTGGGATGTTACATTGTAAATACTATATAATTAACTAGAGTTGTAATTAATTCTAATTTGTATTAACTTATCCTTATAAACATATATATTTTCCTACAAAACTTGTACAAATCTCATATCCAATCCCAAACCCTATGAAACCCTAATATCTTAGAATTTCCTTATTTCCATTAAACATAAATTGAGTTGGAATACAATTATACGTGTAGTTTGATTGTGAGAAATCCTCACGAGGCCTACCCATCATTAACAATTACTATCATTTCTAGATTCATTACACGTGAGTTTCATAGCCCCTTTTTACTTTACTTTGTTTACAAATACATGGGGTAGAACATGTTTACATATTTTACATACACAATTCAATTACTTATGTTCCTATGCAAAGGTCTTTGTGCTTTATGTCTTAAACTGCTTGGTGACCATACGTGTGTTCATGTTTAGTATAATCATTAACTTATGTGGAAAGCCTAAGGTAGTACCTTTTATGATCATTTATACGGGAATCCGATTCATTACTTAACACAAAACTTGGCAGGTTTTGTGTATACTTTTCGGAACTTCACGCAATCCAGGGGATTATGCATGCATTTACATGGCTTGATTGTACTCTTTGGAACCTTGTATGTTTTCACATTTATGCTTTAGACTTTCTTTGAACATATTGAATTGTAAAACATATTCTACTTTGCTTGATGTCAAAACCTATGTTACTCACCAACTACTTGTAGTTGACATTTACTTACATGTCTGTTTGAGGACCATGCTTGATCACATAGGACTATGGATCTAGCAATAATAAATCAAAATTTTGTTATATTATGAACTATATGTTTCAATTTTCCTTTGTAACGAATATTTAATTTTTATGATTAATTATAGTAACACATTTAATAGTCAATCAGGTGCTTATGAACAACCGCGTCAGCTCCGGCGTATAATCCGCCGCCGACCGGGGTGTGACAGATTGGTATCAGAGCCATGGTTATAGGGAATTAGGTTATTAGACACACATGACCTAGACTATAACCTAGGAGACCAAAACATAAGTTTAGCTCGTGTCCTTTATTAGGAACTCCACTCTATACTTATCCCATACCGATACTTACATTAATCACATCCACTTACCTATACCTATCTACATCGGTCTATTCTGTCTTACGTGGTGCAAATACATGAACAACAACTTCAAGGGACTACATGAAAATACTTGAAACTACATAGATTACTTGAATCATATTCTTAGACTTAAAAGTCAAATAAAAAATGAAACTCTCGTCAAAGTAGGTGAGTTCTAAATAATGAATGAGGACTTGTGCAATCCGAAAGGGTGGATGCCTGTATTCTGAGAAATCCTGTCTAGAAAAGCATTTCGTATAAATCCAAATTAACCGATGGACCAGTCATGCTTTCCTGGGAATTCTTGGGATGAGTGTCCACTTATAGGCTAAAGCATGACTTCTCGGACATTAGGTGAACTTAAAATACTTTTGATAAGTCAATGTATCTATTTGGTGATGCAAACTGAATGGGTGTCATCCAATATTTTATTAAATATCACATGATTATATTTCAAACTCTTATACATGATTCATATCATATGAATTTCCTGTTCATCCTTTCTTATGTTTACTATTGTAGAATGCCTCCTCGTCATGAACGTAGGAACAACTTCACTAACAGGATCATCCAGCAAATGGCTACGATCTTACCAACCATGGTCAACCAACTGAACCAGAATGCAACTCCAAGGAATCCCACGTGCACGTTCAAACATTTCAACTTTTGCAACCCCGCCAAGTACTACGGGAATGAAGGAGCAGCTAGACTTCTCTAATGGTTCGAAAGCATTGAGGGTACCTTCATCAATGCCGACTGTCCCGAGCATAGTATCTTTCATATGAGGGCACTCACCTGGTGGAATGGGGAAAAGCATAATCATGGTATAGAAGTTGCACTGGCTCTACCTTGGGCTGATGTTATGACACTCATGACTGATGAGTTTTGTCCTCGTAACGAGGTTAAGAAGTTAGAAGCTGAGTCCTGGATCTTAAGCAGGATAGTGGTGAAAGCCTTTCCTATACCACCCGTTTTCATGAGCTTAGCCTCCTTGTACCACACATGGTCACTCCTCTTTCAAGGTCCATTGAGAAGTACATCAATGGTTTGCCTATGCAAATCCAAGACACCTTCTTGGGTAGAAATCTAGCCACACTCGAGGAAGCAATACGTCTTGCTTCTACCCTGACGGATAACCATGTTAAGGTAGGGACCCTGTCTAAGAAAGGTGACAAGAAAACCATTGAGAAAACCACTACTGAACCCACTAAAGATGTCAAGGCTGAGTCTTCCTTCAATGGCAAAAAGAGGAAAGGCAGGAACTTTGCTATTATCACTCCTGCTGCGCCCTTGGCTCAAGTGACCCTAAATGCCTACAACCCCAATAAGAGACCTTATGGGGGAAACCTACTGCAAGCACCATCACACTGCTAAAGTGCCATGTCATCTATGTACCACTTGTGGACGTTATGGGCATGTGGCTAACACCTGTCGTATTCCACAGGTTAACCAAGTGCATCAACCTGTTGTTCCTACTCCTATTACCCAGGGTCATGCTTGTTACGAGTGCGGTGACCCCAATCATTTCAGGAACCGATGCCCTAGGTTGGTCATTGTGAATCAATCTAACATGAACAAAGGAAAAATGAATCAGGGAAACATGAATCAGGGGAACATGAACCAAGGGAATGTGATCGAAGGGAATGCAAACCCCGTAGTTCGTGGACATGCCTTCAACGTTAATGTCAATGAGGCTCAAGCCAACAATGATTTGGTGAACGGTACGTAACCAATTAATCAGCAATATGCTTCTATCCTATTTGATATTGCTTCGGATAGGAGTTTCGTGTCTTTTGAATTTTAACCACAACTTGCTATGAGTCGAACTAAGTTAGACAAATCCTTTGACATATTAGTAGCAGATGGATATTCTGTTACATGTGACACCCTCATTAGAGATTGTACACTAAACTTGAATGACCATGACTTCTCAATAAATCTTATACCTATGGCTCTCGGGGGTTTCGACAACATAGTAGGCATGGATTGGCTAACCAAGTATCATGCCGAAGCCGTCTGCTTTGATAAATATATATGTATCCCTCTTGACTCGGGCAACATTTTTCCACATCTATGGTGACAAGCCGTATAAAGGACTCAAGCTTTTGTCTTGTACTACCGCGCAGAAGTACTTACGAAAGAAGTGTGTGTCCTTCTTGGCACACATTGTGGAGCGGAAAGACAAGGGCAAAAATGTTCAAGATATTTCTGTGATCAAAGACTTTGCGGAAGTTTTTCCCAAAGACATACCCGGTCTTCCTCCCGCATGCCAAGTTGAATTCTGTATCGACCTAGTGCTAGGTGTAAACCCTGTGGCTAATTCACCCTATCGTCTTGCACCATCAGAGCTGAAAGAACTTTAAAACCAACTTCGAGAACGTTCTGACAAAGGATTTATACATCCCAGTGTTTCTCCATGGGGAGCACCCGTCTTATTTGTCAAGAAGAAGAATGGTTCTTTCCAAATGTGTATCGACTACCAGGAACTCAACAAGCTTACTGTGAAGAACCGTTATCCACTTCCAAGGATTGATGATTTGTTTGATCAACTTCAAGGCTCGACTTATTTCTCAAAAATCGATCTTCGTTCTGTTTATCACCAGTTATGATTCCTTCAATCCGATATCCCAAAAACAGCCTTTCGTACAAGGTACGGTCATTATGAGTTCATGGTTATGCCCTTCGGTCTAAGCAATGCACCCGCGGTATTCATGGATCTTATGAATCGCGTGTGTAAACCGTACTTGGACAAATTCATGATCATCTTCATTGACGATATTCTTATCTATTCAAAATCAAAAGTGGAGCACGAAGAACACTTGCGTTTGGTTTTGGATCTCTTGAAGAAGGAACAATTATATACCAAGTTCTACAAGTGTGAATTTTGGCTAAAGTAAGTCCAATTCTTGGGCCATATAGTCAACGAGAAGGGTATTCATGTGGATCCCACTAAAATTGAGGCATTGAAGAATTGGCAAGCCCCAAAAATCCCTACGGAAGTCCGCTCATTTCTTGGCTTAGTAGGCTATTATCTTCGCTTCATATCAAACTTTTCAAAGATCGCGGTGCCACTCACAACCTTAACACATAAAGGCAAACCGTACGAGTGGGGACCAAAACAGGAAGAAGCGTTTCAAATTCTCAAGTAAAAATTATGTGAGGCTCATATCTTGACTCTTCCTGATGGAACTGGTGACTTTGTCGTTTACTATGATGCTTCTAACTTAGGCCTTGGTTGTGTTCTCATGCAACGAGGTAAAGTGATTTCTTATGCATCTCGACAACTCAAAATCCACGAGAAGAATTATACGACGCACGATCTTGAGCTGGGTGCGGTCGTGTTTGCTCTCAAAATTTAGAGACACTACTTATATGGTACTAAGTGTTTAGTTTACACTGACCATAAGAGCCTTCAACATATCTTTAATCAAAAAGAGCTCAACATAAGGCAAAGGCGTTGGGTTGAACTTCTAAATGACTACGACTGCGATATTCGTTATCATCCTGGTAAGGCGAATGTCGTAATCGATGCTCTTAGTAGTAAAGAATCTATCAAGATCCACAGCATACGAATCCAAAATGACATTCAAACTCACATCTTTGAGGCACAACATCTTTCAGTCACTAAAGGAACATGTACAACGAGATGGCATGTGGTGCTGAACTCCAACTAGAAACCAAACCCAATGGTTAACTTTATTTCCTAAATCGCATCTGGATTCCAGACCGTGACAATCTTCGTACCTTTATCATGAACGAGGCTCACAAGACTTGTTATTCTCTGCATCCCGGTGCGGATATAATGTATAAGGACCTTCTTACTCAATATCGGGGGCCTGGTATGAAAAAGGGCGTTGCCCTATATGTGTCTAAGTGACTTACTTGTTTGAAAAAAGCACCAGCATCCGTCTGGATTACTTGAACAACCGGAGATTCCCGTGTGGAAATGGGAGTGCATTGCCATGGATTTTATAACCAAACTCCCGCATACATCTCGTGGTTATGATAGTATTTGGGTAATTATTGATCGTCTGACTAAATCTGCTCACTTTCTACCCATTCGTGAAGACTATTAAGTCAAGAAATTGGCTCGAATCTATATTGATGAAATTTTTAGTCGTCATGGTGTACCTCTTAACATTTTTTCTGATAGTGCTGGAAGATTTACTTCTCAATTTTGGCAATCCTTGCAATCAGCTTTGGGTATTCAACTGAATCTTAGTACAACTTACCATCCGTAAACTGATGGTCAATCCGAAGGAACGATTCAAACCGTCGAAGATATGCTTAGAGCCTGTGTCATTGACTATAAGGGAAATTGGGATTTACATCTACCCTTAGTCGAGTTCTCGTATAACAATAGCTATCACACGAGCATTGACATGGCTCCTTTTGAAGCACTTTACGGTCGGAAGTGTGGTTCTCCTATATGTTGGACTGAGATTGGCGAAGCACAAATCATTAGTCCTGAACTCATTCAAGAGACTTTCGACAAGATCATGTTAATCCGTGACAACCTTCAAGTAGAAAGGAGTCGGTAAAAAATCTATGCCGACAAACGTCAAAAACCCTTGGAATTTCAAGTCGGCATTCTGGTTCTTCTCAAGGTATCCACTTGCAAAGGCGTGGTTCGTTTTGGAAAGAAGGGAAAACTTGCACCAAGGTTTGTAGGTCCTTTTAAAGTCCTCGAACGGATTGGGAAGGTAGCCTACAAATTAGATTTACCTGAAGGACTCAATAAAGTACATCCAACATTTCATGTCTCGAACCTGAAGAAATGTTTGGCCGACGAAAATCTTCACATACCACTTGACGAGGTTCACATTGATGAGTCAATGCACTTCATGGAGAAACCCGTGGAAATTATGGATCGGGAAGTTAAGCAACTCAAACGAAGTCGTATCCCAATAATTAAGGTTCGGTGCGAATCCAAACATGGCCCAAAGTTTACATGGGAACATGAGGATCAAATGAAGGCTAAATACCCACATCTTTTTCCTGGACCCTCCTCCTAATCAATTTCGGGATGAAATTTCCTAAAGTAGGGGAGACTGTAATCCCTAGAAATTTCCTACCTTTATTTTTACTATTCCGGCACTTGTAATTTCATTATTATATGGCTTGCATCTTTCCATTTTAATAGAATCTATCCTATTTATCCATTTCATTACATGAGCATACATACATACATACATAAATACATTGGATACAATTGTTTCATTTCAAAAATAACAAATATTTATATAAGGGATTATGTAAATAATTGTTTAATGTTCAATGAAATAAATATATATATATATATATATGCTAGGTTATTTGTAAACCTATATATATATATATATAAATATATATATATATATATAAATATATATATATATATATATAAATATACAACTTATAAAAACTAAATTATAAATTCTATAAAAATTAGAGTTTATAAAAATCTATATTATTTATTTTCAAAGAAAATGATTTTTAATAGAAATAAAACTATTTCTATATTACAAATTATATTTTTGTGTTTATAACATTTAAATATAATATAAAGATTTACTAGATTTTATAAAAATTTATAAAATTTAATAATTCTATGTTTTATAAAAGTTCAGGGTTGATTATGTAAATTCTGAAACTTTAAAGTCATTAAAAATCAAAGTTTGTGCATAAAATAATAACTATTGAAACTTCAGGGTCTAAACTGTAAATTCCAGACAAACCCCTCCCCCTTCCCCGATCACGTGTTCGAGTCCCACTGGGACCGGTTTGCGGACCATTTAACTTGAACTCGTCCCTGAGATATTTTCTTGCAAAATCATTAATGGCATTACATTTAGGACAACCAAACGATCCGTCCTTTGTGTTTAATAGGGTTTTTATGGACATATTGTAACGAACCAATTTTGGTGTTTACATTATTATATGTCTATTATATTATGTGGGTGTTTTAAATAAAATAAAAGTAGATGGGTTTGTTGATTTCATTAAAAAGAACCTAAGTTTGAGAAGAAAGGGTTAAGTTAAATAAGAGAATGACCAGAAGTGCAATTTACCAAATCTTGATTTGGGTTATTTAGAAAATGGCGACACACACATCTCTGATGTGTGTGTGTGTCGTGGGTTAAAGAGAAGAAGAAAGGAGGAGCAAATTTTGATCAAGAACTCCATATGTTGAGATTGTGTGCTTGATTAGGAGCTTTGGTTTGCACAATCCTTCCTAATAATCAAGTAATTATCATCTTCTTTCTCTAATTCTCTAAAGATTCTTGTTCTTGTAAAGAGTTGATACATGAACTTTACTAAACAAGAATTGGGGGTTTATTTAGGTATTTTGTTGTCAAGAATTGTTAGTCTAGTGTTACTAAAGCTAGATGACACCAAATTCAAGTTAATTCCACCAATTTAAAGATTTGGAAATTAGGGTTCATAAGACCTAATTTGGGGGTTTTTGAATCTGGAGTGTTTGATTGGGTAATTGGATTTGTTTAATGTTTATGTTGTTAAATGAACACTAAAATAAGTAGAAAACCAAAAAGTATGATGAATCATGAATTAAATGGAAATAGAAAATATTGAGTATAGACCTTAATGGGTCAAATAGATAAATTTGTGTTTTGTATGATTAAAAGCTTGTGTATGGCTTAGTTAATCAAGTCTTGTTGTTGAATAAAGTGAATAAGGTATTGGTAGGGTGTAAGTACCTAAATTGGTGTTTAACAAGATCATAGATTACTAAACGATGTGTGAATTGTTTAGGTAATCATGTGGTCAAAGCCGAGGAACAACCGGGAGCATCTAATAACAAAGGTAAGTGTTTTGCTCTAATTTAGTACTAGATGTGTATTTCGTGATAAGTAACTTTGTGTTATATTATTTACTGTCAATGTGATAATTGAATCGTATGAACTTGATAGTACTTGACTTGTTATGTGGTGGAATTGACCCGTTAGTATAAATAACAAAAGGGTTGGATAATATGAAGTGTGGATACTTCATAGAAGGGGGTAAGTGAAGCAAAATACTTCACGGATGTAAATGAGGACATAGTTCTCACAAGTGGTAGTGAAGTTGACTACTTCATGGTGGTCATGAAGTCAGTTACTTCATGAGTTGACATGGAGTCAAATACTCCATAGGAGAAACCGAGAGGTGGATCTCTCACAAGGCATGTGGATATGTCAAATAAATGAATGATAAACTATAAACCATGTATATGTTATTATTGATCTTAAGAAGTTGTTAAATGTATGCTTAAATATAAGAATATATGCTATATTGGTTTGAAAAGGGAAAATGGAGTTGCTGTCAAAACTGTGTTTTCTGAGTGGCGTACTCTTATGCCCATCAGCGTACTCTTACGCTAGACCTGGAGTTGTCCTCTGCCTTACGGCGTCATTACACTGGAAAAATTGTTTTCAGGGTGGCGTACTGATACGCAAGGACTATTTTTCACATGACTTTGTTTGTTTGATATACGTTGATACTATGGATGGGATGATTTACTTAACTAACCTTGTTCATGTTGTTAATGTAGGAAAAGCTCCGTCATAACCTCGGGTCTCGCCAAGGTCGGACAATTAGATTCTCAATCTTGTGGGATATGTAATAGTATAAAACCCGTTAAACATTTTCTTTATGAAGCTTTTGATGATCTTTTGTTAATATAAATAGTGGAATTAAGTTTTGAACATGTATGCTCAACTGGGACCTAAATTCCGTATTATTTAAAAGTTTTAATTGGTTTACAAATCCGGGTGTTAGACATATCAATGGTTAACTCATAACCGAAATCCCATTGATATCCATTTAACCAATCGGTTCATTCCAACACAAATTGCGGATAAATAGAGGCCTACAATCATTAACGAAACCCACTTCAAGCTGCTCATACCCTCAATTCCATCGCAAAACATCTCTGTAGCACCCAATCCAGCCGAAGAACACGACCCTATTTTGCTTAGTCGTTCTCCTCCTTTACTCAACCATGTCGGGTAATTTTGGTGCCAAAGAACTCGTCTCAGTCTCACGAATGAAAGCCCCATTATTCGGGTTTCAATTGTTTGAGTAATCGGGTCAATTTGGAGACCTAGTGTTACGGATGTCAATTGGGGAAGAAGATGACTTGGGGTTGCTTGTTAAAACTTAATCGATCCGGGTTCAGGACAAGGCATCATGCCTAGTCTGATGGTTAAGTGTGCGTGTGTGGGTCGGCCCGGGATCGACGCGGGTTCGAGTCCTGGCAACGGGTTTTGGGATTTTAAATACTTTTTGTAATTCTTTTTATACATAAATAATGTTTTAAATTATGATTTAATTCTTATAAATCAAATAAATATATTCTACAACTTTTATAAAAACCGGAAAATTAAAATGATGTTTTATCTATTTGAATTTATTATAAATCCTAAATAAAATGGTTTATTTAAATAAATCTAAATATGAAGTTTTAAATATAAATGTGTAGGTCCCGAGAGCCTCGTCGCGCAGTGGATATACACGGACCTGTTCTGTGATTTGTGTGGGAACCAAGAAAACGAAGCAGAGAAAACACGAACAAAGACAAAAGACAATGAAATGACACGTAATCCATAACATAGAAGTCATCCCGTATTACAGACTACATACCGAAGGAGCACACATCTCTCATCTAAGCTCACGGTCCAGGGGTCGGGAAAGCTCGTCCCGACCCGGACACCTCTCAACCTAGTTCCAGAGTTCCACCTACAAATGAAGACAAGTCTTCTATTTATAGGAGAAGGAACATTACCTGCGTACTTGACATGTACGCAAGGCAAAAGCCTTGCGTACTTACTAAGTACGCATGGTTTGGTCATGCGTATGCGTACTTGACAAGTACGCAAGGCAAAAGCCTTGCGTACTTACTAAGTACCCAGGACCAAACTGTTGTGCAGGCTAAGTACTCAGGAACATCCTCCTGCGTACTAGCCACGTACACCGATACATAGAATTTAATCTATAGTTACAAAACATGCTTCTACAAACTCCCTCTTAACTATAGCATCAAATTCTATCTATCTCTAACACTGATATACATCAGTTTACAAAGGATGTCCTAACAGACTCCCTCTAAACTAATGACATCACGTGTCTTCTGGCAAGACTTGATCTTCTGGCATTCCACTTGGGATCTTCAAATCTTCAAACTTCAGTTTTCAGTTGCCGAGTGATGACAAACCCGACTCCCTCTAACTGTAGCTTTCATTGTATACCAAACCAAGTGCTTCAATAGGAACCAACTAACCCAACACAACTCATTGTAGTTCATCCTCTCAGCAGTAGCAACCTCCACCCTGAATTAGAAATTTGAGTCTGACAATGTCTTCCTAAACAGGTAACAACAGTAAACTAAGACAACTCCAAATCAGCTGGCATATGATAGAGAGTTTGAGTTTCCAATAACCTGCATCAAACTAATCAGCTCCCATAGGAATTCCAGTAAGATAAACTTAAGTCTTGAACCAGATGTGTCCAACTCTATCCTATATCTTCACGAGTCAACCAAATTCCCGAAGATGTTCATTTCCAATATCCCCTTTCAGTTTAAGCTCCATCTGACTAGATCAGAAACAAGGGTATGTTTCCTATCCCATCGGCCATTGATAAAAGGTTTCATCTTCAACTAATAATCCAATGAATATCCAACTTCATCTTGAAAACACAAGATAGAATCAAACATGAAAAATATAGTTTACATGAGAAATCATAGTTGAGTTCCATGTTACGTCAAAGAGGTATATATAGAGGAAGTACCAACGGCTTTTCCACCACCTCTTTAATGTCTCATGAATACTAGATTTTATTCCCCTCATTTTTCTGTAAACTATGTCCAGCTTCATCATCACTTCACTCAAATCCTCAAAAAGCACAACTAGCCAACTCCAGGATTTTATTCTTTTATTCCTTTGCAAAGATCCAAAACAGCAAATCCTTGGGTTCAAGTTGTTCCAGTATTCATCCCCTATTAAAGAAGTATCCCGGATACTCGTAGCCTACAAATTCAGGTTTGAATACCTAAACAAGATGATTCTCTTTCCAAAAGACCCAAAGCAGCCACATCTTCACAAATAGAACGAGACCTTTAGCAGATGACGACCCAATTGCTCCCATTAGTTCCGCATTCATACCCTATTAAATAAGTATCCAGGATACTCGCAGCCTACATTTTCAGGTATGGACCCTTAAACAATGTATGACAAGTGGTATCATCCAACAAAAATCTCGTCCGTGTTTCGCCAAGCCACATCGTATACAAATTATGATCCAGAAAAAACAAAATTATTGTTTTCTCAAAAATGGGCTCATGCGTATTTGGTAAATACGCATAGCCAAGTGCTCATGCGTATTTGATAAGTTCGCAAAGCCAAAATGCCCATGCGTACATGCTAAGTACACAGAGTCAAATACTCATGCGTACTTACCAAGTACGCAGGACAACTTCTCTTGCGTACTTAGTAAGTACGCAGGAAAAAACCCATGCGTACTTAGTAAGTACGCAGAAAAGCTGAATTTGCGTACTTATAAAAAAGTAACATCATTCTTGACGGATCTTGAGGAGAATGCTCGAAAAGTGATGGATCTGAGAAATTGATGCTTCCAAAAGCTTAGAAATCATCATCTAACAAACCCTTAGCCTTCCAAACACCAAATGAAGTGATAACCAACTCAGATTTGAGGATATTTGCAAGAAAAAGTAGCGAACAACAAAGATCTGCTCAAAAACCCTAAAACCCAAAACTGGAACACAAATCAACGAACACCGAGGCTCTGATACCACTTGTAGGTCTCGGGAGCCTTGTCGCGCAGCGGATATAAACGGACATGTTCTATGATTTGTGTGGGAACCAAGAAAATGAAGCAGAGAAAACACGAACAAAGACAAAAGACAATGAAACGACACTTAATCGATAACATAGAAGTCATCCCATATTACAGACTACATACCGAAGGAGCACACATCTCTCATCTAAGCTCACGATCCAGGGGTCGGGAGAGCTCGTCCCGACCAGGACACCTCTCAACCTAGTTCCAGAGTTCCACCTACAAATGAAGACAAGTCTTATATTTATAGGAGAAGGAACATTACCTGCGTACTTGACATGTAAGCAAGGCAAAAGCCTTGCGTAATTACTAAGTACGCATGGTTTGGTCATGCGTACTTGACGCCTTGCATACTTACTAAGTGCGCAGGACCAAACTGGTGTGCAGGCTAAGTACTCAGGAACACCTTCCTGCGTAATAGCCACGTACACCGATACATAGAATTTAATCTATAGTTACAAAACATGCTTCTACAAAATGGTTTATTTAAATAAATCTAAATATGAAGTTTTATTTATAAAATAACCATGTTTATAAAACAATCTTTAAATATTTATTTAAATATTATTCTAAACACATAAATAATTATTTTGACAAGAATAATTATTTAAAACATTTTAAATACTTAAATAATTATTTTAGATAAATAATTATACAAGTTCAATTAATTTTATATAACATTTATATTCATTTAATATCTTTTTCATAAATCATTTAAACTAAAGAGATTATTTAAATAGTTTATTATTTTGTTTACATAAGATAAATTATTTAAACCTTTTTTATTTCATAATTTATTTATTAATTAGTTTTAGAATAATTATATAAATAAATCTAAATGTAATATTATTTAAACCTTTTCCCTATTCCATAATTTGTTTATTTAATTATCTTAGAATAATTACATAAATAAATTCAAACATTTTATTATTGTAAATACTATATAATTAATTAGAGTTCTAATTAATTCTAATTAGTATTAACTTATCCTTATAAACATATATATTTTCCTACAAAACTTGTACAAATCCCATATCCAATCCCAAACCATGTGAAACCCTAAGATCTTAGAATATCCTTATTTTCATTAAACATACATTGAGTTGGAATACAATTATCCATGTAGTTTGATTATGAGGAATCCTCAAGTGGCCTACCTATCATTAACAATTCTTATCATTCCTTGCTTCATTACACGTGAGTTTCATAGCCCATTTTACTTTACTTTGTTTACAAATACTCGGGGTGGAACATGTTTACATATTTTACATACACAATTCAATTACCTATGTTCCTATGCATAGGTCTTTATGCTTTATGTCTTAAACTGCTTGGTGACCATAGGTGTGTTCATGTTTAGTACAATCATTAACTTGTGTGGCAAGCCTAAGGTCCTTTTATGATCGTTTATACGGGAATCCGATTCATTACTTAACAGAAAACCTTGGTGGGTTTTGTGTATACATTTTGGAACTTCACGCAATCTGGGGGATTGTGCATACATTTACATGGCTTGATTGTACGCTTTGGAACCTTGTATGTTTTCACATTTATGCTTTAGACTTGCTTTGAACATATTGAATTATAAAACATATTCAACTTCGTTTGGTGTCAAAACCTATGTTACTCACCAACTACTTGTAGTTGACATTTTCTTACATGTTTCAGATGCACCTGTTTGAGGACCATGCTTGATCACATAGGGCTATGAAACTAGCAATAATAAATCTAAATTTTCTTATATTATGAACTATGTGTTTCAATTTCCCTTTGTAACGAATGTATGACAAGTGGTCTCATCTAACAAAAATATCATCCGTGTTTCGCCAAGCCACATCGTATACAAATTCTGGTCTGGAAAAAACAAAATTACTATCTTCTCAAAAATGAGCTCATGCGTATTTAGTAAATGCGCAAAGCCAAGTACTCATGCATATTTGATAAGTTCGCAAAGCCAAAATGACCATGCGTACATGCTAAGTACGCAGAGTCAAATACTCATGCGTACTTAACAAGTACGCAGGACAACTTCTCTTGCGTACTTAGTAAGTACGCAGGAAAAAACCCATGCGTACTTAGTAAGTACGCAGAAAAGCTGAATTTACGTACTTATAAAAAAGTAACAGCGTTCTTGACGGATCTTGAGGAGAATGCTCGAAAAGTGATGGATCTGAGAAATTGATGCTTCCAAAAGCTTAGAAATCATCATCTAACAAACCCTTAGCCTTCCAAACACCAAATGAAGTGATAACAAACTCAGATTTGAGGATTTTTGCAAGAAAAAGTAGCGACCAACTCAGATCTGCTCAAAAACCCTAAAACCCAAAACTGGAACACAAATCAACGAACACCGAGGCTCTGATACCACTTGTAGGTCTCGGGAACTATATGTTTTATTATGAACTATGTGTTATATTATGAACTATGTGTTTCAATTTCCCTTTGTAACGAATATTTAATTTTGATGAATAATTATAGTAACCCATTTAATAGTCAATCACGTGCTTATGAACAACCGCGTCAGCCTCGGTGTATAGTCCGCCGCCGGCCAGGGTGTGACAGATTGATATCCGAGCCATGGTTATAGAGAATTAGGTTATTTGACACACATGACCTAGACTATAACCTAGGAGTCCAAAACATGAGTTTAACTTGTTTCCTTTATTAGGAACTCCACTCTATACTTATTCCTTACCCATACTTATATGAATCACATACACTTACCTATACCTATTAACATCTGTCTATTTCTGTCTACGTGGTGAAAATACATGAACAACAACTTCAAGGGACCACATGAGACTACTTGAAACTACATAGATTACTTGAATCATATTCTTAGACTTAAAAGTCTAATCCAAAATGAAACTCTCGTCAAAGTAGGTGATTTCTAAATAATGAATGAGGACTTGTGCAATCCGGAAGGGTGGATGCTTGTATTCTGAGAAATTCTGTCTAGGAAAGCATTTCGTATAAATCCAAATCAACTGATGGACCAGTCATGCTTTCCTGGGAATTCTTGGGATGAGTGTCCACTTATAGGCTAAAGCACGACTTCTCGGACATTAGGTGAACTTAAAATACTTTTGATAAGTCAACGTATCCATTTGGTGATTCAAACTGAATGGGTGCCATCCAATATTTTATTAAATATCACATGATTTTATTTCAAACTCTTATACATGATTCATATCATATGAATTTCCTGTTCATCCTTTCTTATGTTTACTATTGTAGAATACCTACTCGCCGTGAACGTATGAACAACGTCACTGAAAGGATCATCCAACAAATGGCTACGATCTTACCAACCATGGTCAACTAACTGAACCAGAATGCAACTTTAAGGAATCCCACGTGCACGTTCAAATATTTCAACTCTTGCAAGCCCACCAAGTACTACGGGAATGAAGGAGTCACTAGACTTCTCTAATGATTCGAAAGCATTGGGGGTACCTTCATCAATGCCGACTGTCCCGAGAACCTAAAGGTTCGCTATGCTACTAGTGTCTTTCAAAAGAGGGCACTCACCTGGTGGAACGGGGAAAAGTGTAACAGTGGTATAGAAGTTGCACTGGCTCTACCTTAGGCTGATGTTAAGAAACTCATGACTGATGAGTTTTGTCCTCGTAACGAGGTTAAGAAGCTAGAAGCTGAGTTCTGGGATCTCAAGCAGGATAGTGGTGAAAGCCTTACCTATACCACCCGTTTTCATGAGCTTAGCTTCCTTATACCTCACATGGTCACTCCTCTTTCATGGTCCATTAAGAAGTACATAAATGGTCTGCCTATGTAAATCCAAGACACTGTCTTGGGTAGCATTCCAACCACAGTCGAGGAAGCAATCCGTCTTGCTGCTACCCTGATAGATAACCATGTTAAGGCAGGGATCCAGTCTAAGAAGGGTGCCAAGAAAACCATTGAGAAAACCACTACTGATCCCACCAAAGAAGTCAAGGCTGAGTCTTCCTTCAATGGCAAGAAGTGGAAAGGCAGGAACTTTGCTATTATCACTCCTGCTGCGCCCTTAACTCATGTGGCCCACTATTGCCTACAACCCTAACAAAAGACCTTATAGGGGAAACCTACCTTTGTGCAACACCTGCAAGCTCCATCACACTACTAACGTTCCATGTCGTCTATGTACCATTGTGGACGTTATGGGCATGTGGCTAACACCTGTCGTATTCCACAAGTTAAATAAGTCCATCAACCTATTGTTCCTGCTCCTGCTGCAATTACCCAGGGTCCTGCTTGTTACAAGTGCGGTGACCCTAATCATTTCAGGAACCATTGCCCTAGGTTGGTCATTGTGAATCAAGCCAACATGAACCAAGGAAACATGAATCTGGGAAACATGAATCAGGGGAACATGAACCAAGGGAACGTGATCCAGGGGAATGCAAACCCCATAGCTCGTGGACATGCCTTCAACATTAATGTCAACGAGGCTTAAGCCAACAATGTTGTGGTGAATGGTAACTACCCAATTAATCAGCAATATGCTTATATCCTATTTGATACTGGTTTCGAAAGGAGTTCCGTGTCTTTTGAATTTGAACCATAACTTGCTATGAGTCGAACTAAGTTAGACAAATCCTTTGACATATTAGTAGTGGATGGATATTCTGTTTCATGTGACACCATCGTTAGAGATTGTACATTAAACTTGAATGACCATGACTTCTCAATAAATCTTATACATATGGCTCTCAGGGGTTTCGACATCATAGTAGGCATGGATTTGCTAACCAAGCATCATGCCGAAGTCGTCTGCTTTGACAAATATATCCGTATCCATCTTGACTCGGGAAACAGTTTGAACGTCTATGGTGAGAAGCTATCTAAAGGACTCAAGCTTATGTCTTGTACTACCGCGCAGAAGTACTTACGAAAGAAGTGTGTGGCCTTCTTGGCACTGGTTCATTGTCCTTTCCATTGGGTGAAGGAAGGACAACACAGGGGTAGTGAGCATTAGAGATCTCATCCACCTACACTGCTTGATTCATGGGATTCCATGCAACTTGGCCTACAGCTTGGCCAAGTTCTTTACTCGAGCTACTAGCTACTGTTATAATGGCCATATCTTTGGCGGACCCTACATTACTCACCTGGCCTCATATCTGGGTGTATTGTCTCCTTTGCATCTTGGTATACTTATAGAGACGGACCTACCCTTTCTACATGTGGACACCCAAATGTCAATAAACGTGCACATGATGAAGAAGTTCAATGGGGTGTACCGATTGTTGGGCCATCGAGGCAATATTTGGACGGGTGAAGTACAGGAGTCGGAGGATGAGGAGGCACATATAGGACAGCTAGGGCATCAAGGAACAGGTATGTATCACACTACTTCTGATCCCACCATGTTGGATTTAATGATCCGGATGGGTGATGATGTCGCCCAGACAGTCTATAAAAACTAACAAATAAAACCTAATCTAGACTCCTAAGTAATAAATGGAGTACCTATGAACTAAACCGCACTGACAGGCATGTGTATCTATCGAGTGTAGCACAACTTAATGGTAAACTGGATTATTGAACCCTAGAGACACAACTATAGCTAACTAGACTCTGACTCGGACTAAAGATGATTGATTGGGGGGTTTTCTACACTAATGATTAAACTATTAATGCAGAATACTAATGAACGACTTCAACTATCAGACACATGAACTCAGTTGGCCGGATTACCTCTCGGTCTCACCAACTATACAAAAGAACTCAATAAACAACTCACCTTTCAGTCTCACTGTCTCAATACATCGGAGATGCAAGGAGTAATCTAAAGAAAACATGTTTGACACGGATTAACAACGACAATAGAAACCCTAAGGAAACTTCCTCTCAGACAGTTCACACTCAGAAACTCTAACATCAAAGACTAACCGATTATCTATCACCTTTCACGCGGCTGAATGATCGAACTCCTCAATAATGGGGTTACAAAACATTAAATAATTTGATTATGGTTTTTTCTCAGAAATTAGGTCTCCCGCGTACCGCGAGACACACAGCCCAACCCTTCGCCTACCGCGAGGGCCAAAACAGTCGGGGCCAGATTCTGGAGCTCTCGCGTACCGCGAACCATTCTCAGTCCCTCTTCACGTACCGTAAGAGATTGATTTTAAACATTTTTTCAATTATTTCTTGGGACTTGTTCTCGTGCTCGGTTTCTTCAGGATTTTACTTGTATTCCACACGAGCTCCAGTAAACCTAACATTGACTCAAAATAAAGCAAAAGCAAGTAAAAACGTACACAAAACTATCTAAAAACACAACAAAACAATGGAATAAAGATGTGTGCTTCGCACTACATCAAGTGAATTAGGAGACACTATGGTTGGCATATGACAGGACTTCCATGATCGCACACATGATCCGTATGCGCACTACTAGTATCAGCAACCTCCCGTGTAGGTCCTAACGATAGGGTCCCTGTGTTATGATGATTCTAGTCAAGATCTGATCAACAAATCAGCTATAGATCAACTGTTATTGATTAAATCAAGAGAAAAGCTAGAAAAAGAGCATGAAAAATAAGAACAAAAACACTCAAATCTGATTATGATTCCACAAGGATGATTACATTAAGCTCCTGGAATGATTACAACGATATACCACCGCCATCCACCACGGGTGAGCTCCTCCGTGGTGGTGGAACAAACACAAACCAAAAACAATCTCTAGCTAGCTAATCAAATGAAAATTACAGAGAAAAATGGGGGAGAAGAAGGTCTAAATGCTATGAAAATGGTCAGGTATATATAGGTGTGACACCCGACATTTCAGGTCAATATCCGTACATGTTATAAACAAGTTTACATCATAATTGTTTTCGTGATTTACTTAATTTCACAATCAAGGACATTAAGGTCTAACAAAAACTGTACAATGCCTCATTTCATATTTTGGTAATTCCAGGAATTACCGGTTCACGTACCAGGATAACCCGACTAAATACGAACACTAGTGGTTAAATTAAATAACCAGAAATATATATATATATATATATATATATATATATATATATATTACACAAAAGTTACGTTGAACTATAATTTATTTTTAAGACTAAATCATATAATATACGTAAAAGTAAAATAAGGGACTTTTCGAAGACATTACTATGTAGCGCCACCTTTAGGTACTTATACCTACAAATAATCACCTCAACAAATTATACAATCCAAGATTTCAATATCTTTCGTTAACGAGCCATAAACTTAATAAATTTATAATACCATGAAAAATCTAAACAGAATTAAATTACTCTTTAAAACTCTAATTGATATTAATACCCTTAATAAATTAATTAATTAATACTTAAAATCTAATCATTTTACAAACTTAACCCAACCCACCCCCTTGACTTTCTCTGCCGAAATGCAGAGAAGCCATTCCCACTTTCTACTTCACTCGCATTTAGAAAAACCCATACATGCCTGTTAGAATTCAGATAAAAACCATACCTCCTCAGTCAAAATCTCACAATCCCTTTCATACTTCTCATTTTCTTACGGCAATTTCCCCATTTTCCTTCAAGTCGAAGTCCAGTTTAAGGCAAAATCCACCATATTTCGGTGCTATAAGAAGAGTTCCAAGTGTTTTTCTCAAGAATCAAGCTAAGGAGCTCAAGATCATTCTCTGTTTACCTCAAAATCATCATTCTCTGTTTTAGGTAAAACTCAATATTATTCATATTATTTTCTTTAAAAACCGTAGCTAAACATACAAATCGTTCGAACGCAAGTAAGATAACAAGAAAAGTATGTCAAATTCAAGATTAAAACATAAAAATATGCAGGACTGATTCTGTCAATCAAAGTTCAGTAATCGAAACTATAGTTTCGATACCTATTACTCAATCGAAACTGAGAGTTTCGATACCTATTACTCAATCGAAACTGGGAGTTTCGATACCTATTGTTCAATCGAAACTAGGTAGTTTCGATACCTATTGTTCAATCGAAACTAGGTAGTTTCGATACCCAGTTTGCTTAATCGAAACTAGGTAGTTTCGACATCTGTTCTGTCCTGTTCTGTTCAATCGAAACTATGTAGTTTCGATACCTAGTCATCAGTCCCATTTAGCAGTAACTTAGAACTATTTTATAACGAAACAAGTATTGAAAAACTAAGAAGATATTTTAAACAAAAGCAATCAGATTTACTAAGTCAGTGAACAATTTACATATAAGACGTTCGGTCTTAACAAGAATTACCCTTTTTGTAATTAGGGTACGAATAGTCAAGTTTGACTGGAACAATTATCGTTGCTAACATACACAAAAACAAGGTAAGTTTCACGGCCCCTTTTTACTGTTTTCTATATTTGGGGGAAAACGTACTTACAACTATTTTATGGGATAACAAGAGAATAAGGCATGACTTTTATGTTTACATGAGTTGAGAACAACAAGTTGAGGCCGCTAAAGTCCCCTGGAATAACGCAGTAACCATTAACTGTAGCCTAGGGTCCTATGAATAGTACTATGGAGAGTGACGTCTCCCGGTCATGGTTAGTCGCGCTAACCACAATCTGGAGGATTTATGGCCGCATAGAACCGGATAACGAAATTAGGGGCGTGTACAATTGTCATGGTTTGGTTACGCCTCATGTATGAACATATTATTTGTATTCCTAGCTAGTTTACAAATGGGTCAACAATTCTTATTCTGTTTATCACATGCACCTGAAACTATTTACGAACAATTGAATTTTTCAAAGAACTATTTGATTAAACCTGTGAACTCACCAACCTAGTGTTGACAATTTTAAGTATGTTTTTCAGGAAATTGAACGTGATCGCAAGGTTAGAAATGTAGATTACATGCATGCACGATGGATACAACTTTTGGGGGGGGGGGATTTCTCTTGTATAACTCATTATAATAGAGTCATATTTGCGAAATCTTCACTTTTTGTAAACCCAATTACATTTTGGAATGCAAAACATTAAACTTGTTTATGTATCCATTTATCATGTATGTGTTTGCGGTAATCATATGCTTTGGAAACCATGAATGTCGCGCCTCGCGTTTCCGCCTTGGCGGGGTGTGACAGATTTGGTATCAGAGCCATAGATTATAGCGAACTAGGAGTCTACAATGGAACCTAGTCTATAATCTAAATGACTCACTAAAACGTTTTTCATTGCATAAGCATTGCATAACCAATCATCATGTTATATGGATATTGTAGTCACAAGCATGTCGTCACATTCACACTCTGACCCCGTCTCTGACACTGAATCAAACGAGAAACTTTCCGCCTCACGTCCCAAAAATCGAGTACAAACCCGCAGCTCCACACCACCCAATGTCGCTCTCGGAGAACCGCCTATAATCTACCGAAAGAAAAGCGGAGGACCAATTAAAGTACAAAGTGCTAGGAAGAAGGTTCGACTTCCGCGCAAGAGAAACCTGGCAGCCCGTGACCCGAAAGACTTGGAGACCGATGAGGAACTATCTAGGAAACGAACCTGCTACCACCCTACTGCGGGAACTATCCGTTGGATGCCTCGAACTCTGGCACGATGGAGGGAGATGGAGAGCATCCCATCTACCTTTGAACTCGGAGAGTCCTCCAACTCCCCAACACCCCTACCCCACACTGGGGAAGCCATGGAGCTCACAGTGCCTACATTAGTAGCACGCGTTCATACGCACGAGGAGCGTCTTGATGATCTCCTAGATGATATTCGAGCACATGGGGATGCAGCCACGCGCTTACGTCAAGGACTCGGATCTCGAGTACAGACTCTGGAGGAAAGCACTCGAGACATACAGGGTGCCACTGACTACCTCGAGTTGAGAGCTGACATGGACTGGCAGTTCACTGTTACGGTCCGAGACATGGTAGAGGCGCTGGAAGAAAGGACTTTGGCTGTAGAGTTTGTGGCTAGAGCTAGCTTTGTCATGGCAGGACTTGACATGATGATTGGGTTGTACTCCCACTTCTTCTTTTAAACCTAGTACGGGCGGGTTGTGTCCGTAGTACATTATGTAGTTTAAAACTTTGGTACTGATGTGGTCATGTGAACACATCCCTTTTGTATCCTTGTCTTTTGGAACAATGTACTATGTATGTTTTAACTATGTATGTGATAGTTTATGTTGTAATGATGGTTGTTTACGTTTGATGTTGTTGTATCCTTATGTCATGATCTATCATTATTTTTATATAATGTTGTTTCTTTTTAATTGATATGTTAGAAAGAACGTCATGGCACCTAAGCGTAGGACAACCCGTAACACTACTGGTGACAACAACGAGGCGATTTCCCCAAACTTGGAACAACTCATAGCACAGCGAGTAGCTGCTGCCATGGAGCAGTATGAGGCAAATCAAAATAGTGGAGGAGGAAACGGTAGTGGTACCGGCGGAGGAGGTGCAGGAGGTAGCGGTACAGCCGGAGGTTCCGGAGGTAATAGAATAAATAAGCCGTAAAACATAGTCATGATCCGAATTAATGACGTTATGACTTGTAATTCTACAGATGCTCCAAATAGGAAGTGCTCCTACAAGGCCTTTCTATCTTGCAAACCCCGCAACTTCAATGGCACCGAGGGTGCAGTAGGTCTAATGAGGTGGATAGAAAAGATGGAATCGGTAATCGATATTAGTGAATGCACCGCTGACTGCATGGTGAAATATTCTACATGCTCACTCACTGATAAAGCTTTAACCTGGTGGAATTCACAAGTAAAGACTTTGGGAAGGCAGACAGCATATGAGTTGTCATGGGAAGACCTAAAGGCCATGATGATCGAGGAGTACTGTCCTCGAAATGAGTTGCAAAAGATCGAATCTGAAATGTGGAATTTACAAATGATAGGAGATGATGTGGCTGGTTACACCGACCGATTCAATGAATTAGCAAGTTTGGTTCCACACATGGTTACCCCAGAATATATGAAGGTTGAAAGATATTTGTGGGGCCTCGCACCTCAAATCCGAAGCCTGGTGACTTCATCGAACCCCATGGATGCCAAGAGCGCTATAACTCTAGCATTCAAACTAAGGGATAATGCTGTGCGTGATGGTTTGTTTGAGAAGAAGGAGACCGAGGAAGGAAGGTCCGGGGAAAAGAGGAAATGGTTTGGAAAACCAAGTAATCAAAACAAGAATCAAACTTACAAGAGACCTGGAACTATGAAAGCCTATGCTGCCAACATTGAAGGACAAAAAGGATATCTTGGAACACGACCAAAGTGTGACAAGTGTGGATATCATCACGGTGAAAAGTGTACCCAATGTGGAAAGTGTAAAAGGTATGGGCATCTAGCCCATAACTGTTGGAACAATGCGAACCCTAATAAGATCAATCAAGTAGCAGGAAAGGTCAACCCAGGAGCAGAGAGGATGAATCAGGAATGCTTTGAGTGTGGAGATCTAAAGCACTTTAGAAAAGACTGTCCAAAGTTGAAGAACCGAAACGAAAATCAGGCCCGTGGAAGAGCATTTGTGATGGGGGCTGGTGACGCACGACAAGATCCGAACATTGTCACTGGTACGTTCCCGATAAATAATCACTATGCCTCTATACTTTTCAATACGGGTGCTGATATGAGTTTTGTGTCAAATGACTTTAAGTCCATACTTGGTATTAAGCCCAGCAAACTAGACCAAAATTATACAATTGAATTAGCAAATGGGAAATTAATTAAAACCGAAGAAGTCATTCAGGGTTGTACTCTATGTTTGAAAGACCACACATTTAGTATAGACCTGTTACCTGTTGACTTGGGAAGTTTTGACGTTGTTATTGGCATGGATTGGTTGTCGAAGAATCATGCCGAGATTGTTTGTTTTGAGAGGATTGTCCAAATTCCACTCCCGAACGGAGAAGTTCTTTCGATTCAAGGTGAGAAGAGTGGAGTAACATTAAGAATGATAAACTGCATGAAAGCTCGTAAGTACCTACGTAAAGGCTATTGCGTGTTTCTGGCTCACGTCGTCGAGAAGAAACTCGAGGAGCGTCGACTTGAAGACATATCAATCGTTAAGGATTACCCCGAAGTTTTTCCTGAAGACTTACCTGGATTACCACCACCGAGACAAGTCGAATTTCGAATCGATTTAGTACCAGGAGCCGCCCCGGTTGCGCGATCACCGTATCGATTAGCACCTTCTGAAATGCAGGAATTATCTAATCAACTGCAAGAGTTGCTTGATAAAGGTTTCATAAGACCGAGTTTCTCACCTTGGGGAGCTCCGGTCCTATTCGTAAAGAAAAAGGATGGAACCTTTAGGATGTGTATTGATTACCGAGAATTAAACAAGCTTACAATCAAAAACCGATACCCACTCCCTCGAATAGATGATTTGTTCGATCAACTACAAGGTTCTAGCTTCTACTCTAAGATCGATCTACATTCAGGGTATCATCAACTAAGAATCCAAGAAGAAGATGTACCGAAGACAGCATTTAGGACTCGTTATGGCCACTACGAGTTCCTAGTTATGCCGTTTGGTTTGACGAGCGCACCAACTGTTTTTATGGATCTCATGAAACGAGTGTGCAAACCATACTTGGATAAATTCATGATAGTATTTATCGACGATATATTAATATATTCACGAACCAAGGAGGATCATGAACATCATCTGAAATTAATCTTAGAACTACTCAAGAATGAGAAACTTTACGCTAAATTCTCTAAGTGTGAGTTTTGGATCCGAGAAGTGCATTTTCTTGGACATGTCATCAACAAGGAAGAAATTCACGTCGATCCATCAAAAATTGAAGCGATCAAAAACTGGGAAGCACCAAAGACTCCGACAGAAGTACGTCAATTTTTAGGATTGGCCGGCTATTACAGACGATTCATTGAGAATTTTTCAAAAATAGCCCTGCCCTTAACCACATTAACCCAGAAAGAAAAGAAGTATGATTGGAGTGTCAAGCAAGAGTTAGCTTTTCAATTACTGAAGCAGAAGCTGTGTAGTGCACCGATCTTATCCCTTCCTGAGGGAATCGACAATTTTGTCGTATACTGCGAT
This sequence comes from Smallanthus sonchifolius, assembly GCA_023525975.1. Taxonomy (NCBI): domain Eukaryota; kingdom Viridiplantae; phylum Streptophyta; class Magnoliopsida; order Asterales; family Asteraceae; genus Smallanthus; species Smallanthus sonchifolius. Next base: position 46,886,482 of record CM042023.1, read on the forward strand.
GCATCAACCAAGGACTTGGTTGTGTGTTAATGCAAAGAGACAAAGTCATCGCATATGCCTCACGACAACTAAAAGTGCACGAAAAGAATTATACGACCCATGACTTGGAGTTGGGTGCAGTTGTTTTTGCACTCAAGATTTGGAGACATTATCTTTACGGTACAAGATGCACTATCTTTACTGATCACAAGAGTCTTCAACATATCTTCGATCAAAAAGAACTTAACATGAGACAACATCGTTGGGAAGAACTACTAAACGACTATGATTGTGATATCAAGTACCATCCCGGGAAAGCCAATGTCGTAGCAGACGCCTTAAGTCGCAAAGAATGAGTTAAAACACTCCGTGTTCGTGCCCTAGAATTGACAATTCATACGAGTCTCACGACTCAAATCCGGATGGCACAACAAGAAGCAATCAAAGAATAAAACATTCAGAATGAAGCTTTACGAGGAATGATAAAGCAGTTGGAGCCAAAGTCAGATGACACTTTATACTTCATGAATAGAATTTGGGTGCCATGTTTTGGTAACTTACGGGAGTTGGTTATGGACGAAGCCCACAAGTCCAGGTACTCCATTCACCCAGGTTCAGATAAGATGTATAACGATCTAAAAGAATTATATTGGTGGCCCAATATGAAAGGAGATATTGCCACATATGTCAGTAAATGCCTAACGTGTTCAAAAGTAAAAGCCGAACATCAGAAACCGTCTGGCTTGTTACAACAACCTGAAATTCCCCAATAGAAATGGGAACAGATTTCTATGGATTTTATCACGAAATTACCCAAGACGTCCAGTGGTTATGATACCATATGGGTAATTGTCGACCGTTTAACAAAATCAGCTCATTTCCTACCTATCAAGGAGACGGATAAAACCGAGAAACTTGCAAAGCTTTATATCAAGGAAATTGTGGCTAGGCATGGAGTGCCAATTTCTATTATCTCTGATAGAGACAGCAGATTCGTGTCTAGAATCTGGAAATCATTACAAGAAGCCATGGGCACACGTCTTGACATGAGCACGGCATATCACCTACAAACAGAAGGAACATTCGTTTACGGTATGGTTCACTAAGGCTTAATGTCCAAAGGCCGATTCCCACATTCTATGCCCCGAAGCGGGTTTCTTCATTCTTACTTAGCGACCGTCGCCCATAGAGTAACCGTCGTTACTGATTTTAACCAGTTGCAACTTCACTCCTTACAATGCCCTGCCAAGCACGATCCCGGTTGTTCATATGGTAACGTCATGATCTCAGTCCATGACGCAACCATAGGCTTCAGGTAACACTAGCCATCAAGGCTATGCTACTACCTCAAGACTTTCTTCGAATAAGCATACTCTTACAGATTAGACAATGTATTTGACTTACTATTTCTTTCTGTTTATAAAACATATAGTTAAATAAGTCGTTCTTCTTTCTTTCTCTTGTTTATAAAACATATAGTTAAATAAACCATTCTTCTTTCTTTCCCTTTCTTTCTAATAAGATGTTCGGTTAAACAACCATAATCTTTCTTATATTTCTTTCTTGTAAAATGTTCGGTTAAACGAACCGTTACAGTTCTTATCTTTCTTTCTTACAAAACGTTTATGTACATAAACCGTTATTGTTCTTATCTTTCTTTCTTACAAAACATTCATTTACATAAACCGTTACTGTTCTTATCTTTCTTTCTTATAAAGCGTTTATTTACATAAACCGTTACTGCTCTTATTTTTCTTGGCAAACGTTTAAGTAATAAATGCACTTATTATAAACGTCTAATTCTTGAGTATGCACACCACCCTAAAACAGTAAAAATATGGATTATTGAACTCACCAGACTATCGATATTCAACTCTAAGTTGATGTCTTATCTATTGCTAATGCATATACTGATCTGCACATAAGTCAAAGTGCAAATTCTATCATTTAATGCAAGAGTCGGCTGAGGCATCAAAATGTCGGCCGAGAGTGTCGGCAGTCACACTTGAGTGTCGGTTGGGAGTGTCGCCAGGCACTCTTAAGTGTCGCCGAAACTTGCATTGAGGGCTTTGTGTCATACTTGATACTCAGCGTGGGTTATCCTGATGGCCGACTCTCGGAGGGCTGACACTCAGAAGGCCGATTCTCTTCTTCTTCTTCCTCGCCGAGTGTCGCCACTTGCAGGTGGCCGACACTCGAGTGTCGCTCGAAGAACACAAATTATTTACATGTTTGTTTTCGATCCAAAACCTTAACTTTTTACGTTCAAAACGTTTATCTAGCAGGTGGCCGACACTCGAGTGTCGCTCGAAGAACACAAATTATTTACATGTCTGTTTTCGATCCAAAACCTTAACTTTTTACGTTCAAAACGTTTATCTAGATTCCATGAATCTAGATCTGAGCTTTAATTCACTTTTTATATGTAAAAATCCAACTTTATGTTACAAAACCCTAAAACCCACTTTTGATCACAAAAACTCAGATCTGGGCGGATTTGTTACCTGTTTTCGCATGGATTCTCCTTCTCTGGTCTTCTACAATGATCTAGCAACGAGCTTGAGGCAAAATCCTTGAACTCTTGAGTTTTCTCTCTCTAGATTCCTCTCTCTCTCTCTAGGTTTTGGTGGTGAAGAACGGTGAAATGAGGCAAGCGAGGGAGACAAGGGCTTATCAAGCCATCCCCTTGCACCTCTTCAGGCCAGCCCGAGGCCCAAGCCCACGAGCCAGTTGGTTCTCTTTTATCATTTCTTTCCTTTTTAACGTTTCCCTCTCGAGACTCGTCAGCTTTCCCCTTATTTTTTTTTCGGGATGTTACATTTTATTTGGTTCTTGACATTTCATGGTTGTTTTGATTGTCCGGTTGTTGGACATTGACACTAATGTTTTTTTACCGGTTACCTTGGTAACCGTTGATTTGGTGGCACCACCACCAACCTTTTTCAGCCGCCACTAATGGAGAATAGTAGTTTAACTTTCTTTATTATCAGTACTTATTTTATATTTTAAGCATTGCATAGCATAACAAGGTAATACAGGGTTTTGGGTTTTATGCTTTGGAACACATTCTAGGAAGCAGTGGAGATCGACCATACGCATGATGATGACGTATCATCAGGGGAGTATTAGTTTCCTTTCACCCTCATTTTTATCCATGATATTTACTACATAGCATATTTTCGTACAATGAGGACATTGTCAAATTTTAAGTTTGGGGTGGAAGCTTACCAATACATTGGCAGCCTAATTTTGTCCCAAGCACTATGATTGCATGATTCATAATATATAAAAGAATTAAAACATTTTTAAAATGAAATTTTAAGCATGATAACTGTAGGTCCAGATTTCAATCGGAAATCACGAAAGTGATCGATTACCCAGACATGCAGGCGGAATCTGTATGTATGGTGATGTAACAGAGGATTAGAGACAGACTTGGTGAAGAAGACAGCCAAACGCACTAAGAATCAATGCAAATAATATGTGAAAGTGTAAGAACAAGCATTAAACGAATGCAAATTGTATTGATTCAAGAACAAATCTGAAAGAGAGAATTCAGGGTTACAGCCGCAACTCACACCCTAGAAATTCTCTAACTAGGCTATTTATAGTAGTTTCACAGGTATCGAAACTATGTTCCTCGAAACTACTAGTTTCGAGTGAACATTTACAAGTGGAAAAAGTGCCTGTCGAAACTACTATCGATCGAAACTACTAGTTTCGAGTGAACAAATCTCACTCGAAACTATAGTTTCGATGGCCCAGACTTGGTAAAACAAACAGTAAATTACAGAAAAACTAAAATTACAATAATGAAATGACAGAAAGTAAACTAGTCTAAAATTGTTTAAACATACAATAAATGACAACAGCTTATACAAAATATATGACTCTACAATCTCCCCCTAAGCTGTTGCATTACTGTCTTCAGCTCTTCTTCAAGCAGCTGGTCCTTCAGTTGTCCTAGGGATGAAAGGTTTTACATGTAGAGACACAACCCTTTGATAGGCTTTGGCATCAGCTTCATCTTCATCACTATATGCCTGAATGTGATTCTGGAATAGCACCTCCAGATCTTCAGGTTGAAATTTCAGCAGCTCCATGGGCTCAAAGATGATGATGTCTTCCTTGCCCTTACACTCGATCACTGCACTGCCAATGACTGGGTTATAGAACCACTTTCTGAAAGTTTGTAGCTGGACAGGTACAGATTTTGGAATGGTGATAGTCTTGTGGGTTTGGGCAGGCTTGTATCTCAAGAACACATAAGGCTTATTGGTTTTAGGGTGAAACCTTGTCTTTGAGATCTTCTTCTGAGTTTTCCTTGGCTTCATCCCTTTGAAATCATTATTGACTTGAGAGTGCAGAAACTTCTCGAAGTCATAAGCCATCATAACCTTCCCAGGGTTTTGAAGTGGAAGCTTGGCTAAATCCCTGAGGTCATAGAAAGGAAGTGTCTGGAAGTCAGTCATATTTTTGAAGTGCTGAACTCCCCCTCTATATCTTCTAATGATAAAGAGCTTCCTTTCTGCATCATATTTCCAGCCAATTGGGGGCCTCTTTAGCTCCTGATGCTCGAAACTCTGTAGTTTCGATACCCTTGGTGCTCGAAACTAGTACTTTCGATATGGTTTCTTCACTCGAAACTTAGTTTCGATAGTCCCTTTTTCTGATATTTTCTAAGTGTACTTGTAGGTCCTGATCAGACCTGAAACAACAGATCTGAAAAGAAATACACGAAACAGCCCGGATCGAGAGGCGGAATCTCTGGATCCGGTATCACTCTCGAATCAGAAATGGTAGAGACGGGTGCGGGAATCACAAACACGAACAGAAACATATGAAAATGAAAAAGAACAGCTAATTGAAAGCATAAAAACGTATGATACTTTGATTGATATGAAATTTAAAAGCTCGATCATACACTAACAATTAGTCTCACCCCAGGGTGAGCTCCCCCTGGGGTGGTGATTCCCTCTTACAGACACACACAAACCTAACAAGGTTTTCTAATATATATAGGAGAACCATGTGCCTTGTTTTCCAAGCCACCGCCAATGGGCCTGAAAAACAGGTATCGAAACTACCTAGTTTCGATTGAACAAAAGTTCAACCGAAACTAGTAGTTTTGAGTGAACAAAAGTTCGATCGAAACTAGTAGTTTCGAGTGAACAAAAGTTCACTCGAAACTAGTAGTTTCGAGTGAACAAAAGTTCAATCGAAACTAGTAGTTTCGATACTGTAATTTCGATTGACAGCATCAGTCTCAAAATTATACCCAACAATAACTTCTGATTAAGCACAACAAATGATGATTAATCTGTAAGTATGACAGTTTCTTAAATAATCTAAAAGCAAGAGTCTTAAAAAATCATTTGGCATAAACGAGCTTATAAAAACAGCAATTTGAAATACCGTTGACGTGAATCAAGGAAACAAATAGGAAGATTAGAAAGCACAACAGAAAGAAATAAATAAATTTATGCATATTTTTACTTTTATACCCCTTACCTGTCGCTTCATGTGAGAATTTGAGCCTATTCAAGCATTATCATACACATATATATATTTACATACTCATTTCGTTTGATAGAATGTTTGCTAATTATTGTTTTGCATATTAGAACTTGTGTAAAATATACATTTTAAAATCATGGACTAAAAGAATGCATAAAATTTTTTGATGCATTAGGATTTACACATTTCCTTTAGCCTTTTCTTTTTCTACCTAACTTAAACATTATCCCTTAGTTATCCCCTTTGAGCCTAAAACTTTTTCATTCCTAACCAACATTTCACAACCGCAAAACCCATAAAGTAAACCTTTTATTTTTTAACCCTTTTGGTTAAAAAATCGACTTGGCCTTGATTTAAGGAGTGATTATCCGCTACTAGTTCATGGATTTGTATTTTGTTCAAATAATGAAGCTCGTTCGGTTATAAAAAATAAAAATAAAAAAATAATAATAATAATAATAAAAGGGGAGTTATTATGAAAAGAAGGGGCAACAATAAGAAGTTCATAAATGCCCAAGCTATTGAAGAAATCTCATCAAAAGAGAATCAAACTTACTTGAAAAATTGGAGTATGCAAAGCTGATCAAAAATGGATGTATTAGGATAGTAATAAGTATTTCAAAAACAAGAAAGAGTTGAAATTCTTAAAGAAGAGATTTGGTCTTGACGATCTGACCTTAAAAGAGTTCTTAGATTAGTCACAATTTTTAATCTAGAAATTGTTTACCTTTTAATCATAAAGCCAAGTCAGATTTTTAATATTTAGTCACTCTTCCCAAATACTTCCTACCCTAATCCTAAACTAACCATTACAACCCTTTATAAAGCCCTCTTGATTTATGCACATATTTTATATCAATTGATGAAGATTTGATTTTTATACAAGCCTATGATTATTCGAGCATTAATTATAGCATTGAGTGTTCTTTTGGACATACCTTATCCAGATATTAAACTTGAGTGTTAAGTGAACATTTGTGACTGTAATTTTATGCATAATCATAGTTCCATCAAGTATGTTAGGCTTACTACCCTATTGTGGAGAAATACTCGAAAGGTATAAACACCAAATCATTGTTTTTAAGAAGACAATTTAAACATTTGGGACAAAGCTTTGGATTGACATTAAATCAATGTTTCATTCTATAGGTATAATCATGCATGAGTTTGCTTGAGTATAGGCAAAGTTTAAGCGTGGGGTGTTATGATATGTCATAATTTATAAATATTTTTCATGCATAATTGTCACTATATTCATCACACTTTTACATATATTGATATGAATTGATTCTTAATTCATTATTTTTTTAAATATCAGGATAATTAACCATTGTTTGCAAAAACATGAAGAAATCACTCAAAATCAAGGGGAAATCAGCACTTAAAAGCCAATTGAATGATTATGCACAGAAGAAGTCAACACCAGAAATCAAAAAGTCAACAACAGCCAAAATAAGGCAATGCACGGTCCTGCATTACCTTGAACGGCCGTGCAATGGGGCCCCACCTGTTGTGTGCTTTCCAGACCTGCCGGATTCCCTCATGTGCAAGAAATGGGTACTTTGCAAAATGGTGCATCCCAATGCACGGCCATGCATTGCCCAATATTAGCCTATAAATAGAAAGCTCATTCCAAACATTTAGGTGTTCAAGATCAGTTTAGTGGAAGCCCTAGTGCTCTACTAGGGCCGAAACTCTCTCGGTTTTGTTCCATTTTCAGCTTTTTCTATGTTTATTTTCTTTTTCTGGTTTTGTATTATGGAATGATTTTTCTCATTTAACTAAATAAAAGGCAACCTATACCCACTCTCCCTTGGTGTTGGAACACTTTCACACATTGTCTAAGGGTTAGTGGAGTCACTTGTATGGTCATTCGTAGCTAGTCTTCTTACATTACATGGGTTGGTTGAACTTTGTCTAATTAATGAAGTATTTTTAGTATTTTATATTCTTAAAGTCTTTCTCTTAATCTATCTTAAAAACACAAGAATAAGTAATCTTTAAACCAACTTAATGTTCTTAAATCTTATGAGTTACTTAAGAAAGACTTCTTGCTTGGGAAGCTTATTCGAGTTTGTACGGTATTTATACAAATCTTGGTGCTACCAAGGGCCCTGTTAGTAGAGGTTTAACATTATGGGTTGATTGGAGGTTTGGATATTCAACGAGTCATTTGAGTCTTAGCTGGACCTTATGGTTCGTGTCGGTATTTCTCTACTTCTCTTATGTTGACTTGCAGAGGACTTCTAGCGGGAGCCATGAGGTTTGACCTTGAGAAGGAAAGTTGTATTTATTTTAAAATATTATTAAAAGAAAAGACAACTGTTTTAAAAATATAAATTTTTAGGTCCGAGCATTCATAAAGTAGCTTTGGAGGAAGTTGCGCATTCTAACTTTCCAAAAGAAGTTACACAACATGGCGTACGCCAGTCGACAAGAAAATGTTAGTGTGAACAATAAATCACGGGACAGCCGACAGACTTGAGACCCCTTTAGGATCCCGATAGTTATTAGGAACAGTTGGCCGACCGTATCCACTGTTCCGTTACAAAATAATAACTCCCCTATCGAAAGGGTTAGTACTAGTACCTTTGACCAACCTTATTGAAATATAACATTAATTAACATGTGATAACAACCAGAGTAACAACTTAAACGAGATGATATTCCTAATTACTTTTCTTTTTCCTTTTTCCTTCTTTTACACAAAACTCTTTTTCCAACTTATTATTCTAGTCAACCAATAGCGAGGGTTGAGTATGTAATCCGTGTCCATGGTCCGATTCTTGGTTCTTACCTAGGCTATACTATGCCGCAATAGGTTCACTTGCCTATTGTGTGTGTATTTAGTTGAAGTATTTATCATTTTAATTTATAAATTTAAAGACTTATTTTGTGTAACTCCAAACCGAACATTAAATATATATATATATTATATCTCTCGCATTTGACATCAAGTTTTTGCTGCCATTACCAGTGATGTATTTATATATATATATATATACATATATATATATATATATATACACACTAAACACACGTTAGTTCCACCATAGTCAAAGTATAAACGGGGCAATACGTTTAAACGTGCCAACAAAGTAATGATGAAACGGTTTTTCAAGTGGCAAACTGGTGTTAATGAATTAAAAAAAGATACGTGTAACATGTGATTATGTGACAACTACTTCTGTAGACAGATGAAACGGCTACTTCGGTAGACGGACGAAACGACTACTTCGGTAGACGGGCTAAACGGACTACGACGGTAGGACGGGTGAAACGTTACTTCGGTATACGGATGTAAAATGGCTACTTCGGTAGAAGGATGAAACGACTATGACGGTAGACGGATTAAACGAACTATTATACCGCGTATAACAGACGGATGTTAGATGGCGACCGTATGTTAAACGGACTACGACAGTAGGACGGGTGAAACGGCTACTTCGATAAACGGATGAGAAACGGCTACTTCGGTAAACGGATGAAAAGGACTACGATAGTACATGGAAGTTATGACGGCTACTTCGGTAGACGCACGATGAAGCGGATACTTCGGTAGACGGGTGAAACGGCTACTTCGGTAGACAGATGTATAAAACTTATGTGCTTAAACAAAATAAATATGCTCTATGTTTATAAAAGTACGTAAATTAAAGATGATGAATGAATGTATTTGTATGTCGAATTACTTTAATGATTAAATTTGAACTCTCCCGTATTAGCTGACTTTTAGTATGCATCTCAGGTAAAGGAAAAGAAAAGATATGATGCTCCTTGGGCTGGATGGAATAGGCGAATGGCTACCTGGCAGAAGACTGACTTCCCGAAACTATGTTATGTTGTGTTGTGTTGTGTTGTGTTTTGTTGTGTTGTGTTATGTTGTGTTGTGTTGTGCTGTGCTGTGCTGTGCTGTGTTATGTTATGTTATGTTATGTTATGTTATGTTATGTTATGTTATGTTATGTTATGTTATGTTATGTTATGTTTGATGTCATGTTATGTTATGTTTGATGTCTTTAGACAATGGATGTTAAAAGTTTTATTTGGCTGAAAATTTGTGATGTTTCAGCAATGTTTGTAATTCCGCTGCATGATGTTTTAGTTTAAAGTATTCTAGTGATTGAACTATATATTGTGAATGAGTAAATCCAACGAGTGAGGTTTACCGGTATCAGGGCCTTACATTTCATATCTATCAGCTAAAGCTTCCCATAAGGCCTTTGCATTTTTATACTAATCAAAAGTGTTGTTAATTTCAGTTGGAAGAACCATAGTGATGGCAACAAATGCTTTGAAATATCTTTCAATGACTTTTCTATCAATATCTTTATACTCAGTAATGTCTTTCTTTCTATCTCCATCAACACTACTCAACATAGGCTTGGTCCATCTTTAATAGAGTGGCACATGCTGTAATCATTGAAGTAAATGAGGGACTCCATTCTTTTCTTCAAGGTTTCATAGTTTGAATGGATACAAGGCTAGGTGGATTGTTTCCTGTACCATTATCAGTATCATAGTTGATAACAGTAGCAACTGCAGGAGTTTGAGACATGATTGAATATGGGTTGAAAGTTTTCGACGAGAAGAAAGTTTTCGACGAGACAAACTTTTTTATGAGACAATTTTTGATGAGATAAAGTTTTCGATGAGACTTTTCGATTGAATATCAAGATCCAATCTTCTTGTTAGGATCTCTTTTGAATTTATCCCTGCCCTTCTTCTTGAAGAAATTCTTGGCTCTTAAAGTCACCATTGCCATCTGCCATTGAATTTCAAGTTCTTCAATGTCATCTGTATTGGGTTGAAAAGAGATTGAAAAAATTCTCGGCTTTTAAAGTCACTATTGCCATCTGCCATTGAATATCAAGTTCTTCAATATCATCTAGATTGACTTGTTTGAGATCATCAGGAGACAAACAGATAATTTAGATGGACAATTTGATCATTTCCTCAAAAGTTTAAGACACTTAAGATATATGTTAATGCATTTTGTACAAATGTTAATACATAAATCTATACTACATTTACAATTTTGTCCCTACACCAAAACTATAGAAAATGTGCATATCCACATCGGTTGTGTAGAAAAACCAAAGCAGTGCCCAACTCTTATATAAGGAACCCTTTGCCCAAAGTTAAAAGAGAAAAAGTTGTGTTTCACGTGCATGCCTTCCTGTATGCCATTAAAAATAAAACCAAATTGGTAAAAGTCTTTTTGGTTTTTGAACCGACCGTACCGGCAAAAGTATTTTTAAATCATTGGTTAGCATATTAAGAAAGGGTTAGCCAAAGATACAGAGTCTTACACATTTTTATACACACGCCGCTACCCGTGGGTCTCACACACTACTTTATTATAATAAGGATGTTATTGTTGTTGAGAAATAATGAAGACAAACAACAATTTCACATACGTTACCTTCTCCCAAGTTTAGGCTTTTCTAAGATAGTGTACATTATCTTCTCTATTTTAATTTTATCATGATATCAGATCTTCAGAATTCAAATTCGGTTTCCTTTCTAAAATTCAACACTCATATGCAATAGAAGAAGACGCAGATAAAAATGAACAATAAGAAAGAATAAGACATCTGAACAACAAAATCATTCACATTTGTTCTCGATCTCAAGAACTAACTTATCATAGGTTTTCGTTACTTTTTTAAGCTAAACGTAATTTCTAACGTTTAGCTTGAGAGGCCATATTAAGAATATTAAGTAATATTGTATTGAGTAATTAAAAGCAACTTGAAAGTCACGTCATTAGTAGTATTAAGTAGATCATTAGTCTTTATTTCTATATAAAGTTACACAGTTTTAGTTGAGAAATGAGAATGACACATATCAATTTCACATTTATTACATTCTCTTTGTTCAGATTATGCCAAGCTAGTGTAAATTGTATTCTCTATTTTAATTGTATGAATATATATATATATATATATATATATATATATATATATATATATATATATATATATATATAAACTCAAATTGTGGAAGGTTTTATGAAAATATCTAGTAGGAATAATTCCTTTCTGAATACAATTCAGATCAACACCACTATCAACTAGTGCTGTAACAGTTATAAAGAAGTTGTCTTCAATGTGAAATTTTACTTTGATATTCCACTTCTGTGTGATTATAATATCTATAATACTTTCTAAAAATATTCCAGTATTGTTTTGAGGAATTACCTCATCATTTTTATTCTGGGGGATCTCAAGTCTCATAATTCTTTCTTCTAGATTTCTATAATCTTTTTGAAGAATTTTGATATCAATTTTTAGATTATCAATTTCATTTTTTAAATCCTGTATATTAACAGGTCTGGAAATTTGATTACTTTAGGCTAGCTACCTCTTTAACTCAGCTAGAGAATAATGTTTTAAATCATGCTGGAGATTACTTGAGGAAGATGTTTCCTCAGGTTTCTGCTGGTTTAAATATTCAGAAATTAGTTTTTCTTTGACTTGAGGATCACTTATGATTTTTAAGAGATCTAAAATCTCATTGGTTAAAACAAAAATTTTCATGTTTTGAAATTGAGAAATTAGTTTTTCAGAAGGGTTTTTACAGCAATCATTTTTACAATTTGCTGGACAACGTTCTTCCTCTGTTTCTGAGGAATCTAAATTTTCATATTCTAAAATATTTAGATTTTCTTCTTCTAAGTATGATTGCTCAGAATCAGTTTCATGAGTTTCATTTAATAAGACTTCATTAATTTTGTCTTTTAAATCTCTATCTTCGATTTTGTTAAGTTTCTTTCAAACCCAACAAATTTTTGTCTTGTGGTCTAATTTACCACATTTTCTGCATTTTATTAATTTTTTTAAAATCATTAGGAAATTCTTTTTTATCCTTATACTTTTTCTTTTATAATTATTATTATGATGGTTTTTTTCTTTCCTAAATTTCTTTCTTTTATAATATTTTTTAAGAGAAGAATTTCTTTTACTAGTTTCAATAGATTTATCAGGCTTATTTTCTAAGCCAAATTGGCCACAGAAATCTTCTAATTGTTTTTTTCTCATTTAGAGAATGTTTCTTAATCTGTTGATTAAGTTTTATTTCATTATATAGACTTATTCCTTCCTGAACACATGTGTCTATAAGTTTACCACAAGTGTAACTGTCAAAATTTATGACTTCATCTATTCTTAATTTGCTTTTTATTCTTTCAGCAAATAAATTAAGAATGTCATCTATGAATTTTTACTTCCAATGAGAACTATTAACCTCTGAGAGTTCCATGACTCTACATAAGAAAGTATCCTTATACCATCTAATATATATATATAGGGGTGGGTTTCAGAGAAAACCAATAGTTAGGCGAAAACCGAGAAAACCACTAAAAAAACCAATTTTAACCAATAATATAATAATATTTATTTTTTATTTTATTTTATTTTTATTTTTTTATAAGAGTATCAATGTAATATTATAATTTTTTACCAAAAAATAATTTAAATATTCGCTTACATATACGTAACCCATAGTGTTACGTATAAACAAAAAAATTCAAAAAAATTGCTGTTACGTATACGTAACTCATAGTATTACACATTGTTTTAGTGGGTATCTTAGTTTTCGCATAACTTTGTTGTTTTCTCTTGATCCCTCCCCTATATATATACATATATATATATATATATATATATATATATATATATATATATATATAAGGCTAGCAAGCTATTGATAAGGAAAGCAACCAGTTTTTGTAAGGCAGTTCTTGTGCCACTCTTTGTTTGTCCGAAAAAAAACTCATATTTTACCCAAAACTTTGACGGGATTTTAAAATTTTAATTGGCATTGGGTCTAGGGGTTTGAATATTTCCATAAGTGATTTGTGATGATGTGTAAAGATGAAGGTGTGCATAGCAAAACTTGATAAATATATATATATATATATATATATACACATATACATATATAGGGGGAGGTTCAAATAAAAAATGATATTTCGCTAAAAAACCGAAGAAATGACAAAAATCTTAAAAACGATATCAAACGAATTTCGATTGAGCTCATTCTAGCGGCGTTGGAACCGTCTCGTCGAACTCTACCATCTTAGCTTTTAGGGTTTAGATTTTAGCATTGAATTTTATGGTTTTAGTCTTAGGGTTTAGCCTTATGGTTTAGCTTTTAAGGTTTAGGTTTTTTTTGGGGGTGGGGGTTTAGATTTTGGGGGGTAGGTGGGGGTGTGTTTAGGTTTATAGGGGTGGTGGGGTGGGGATTTAGCTTTTTTTGGGGGGGGGGGGGTTAGGCTTTTCGGGGTGGGGTTGGAAGGGGGGTTTAGGTTTTTGGGGTGCGGGTGGAGGGGGATTAGGTTTTTGGGAGCGTGTTAGGGTTCGATGAAACGGCTCCAACGCCGCTGGAATGATCTCAATCGGAGTTCGTTTGATCCACTTCTTAGCATTTACTAGCAAAAAACCACTTCTTAGTGTAACTTTCACCTAGATATATATATATATATATATATATATATATATATATATATATATATATATATATATTAAACGTTAATAAAGTGGTTTTAGGCTTTTCGGGAAAGGTTCAACTAATAAGTGGTTTTTCGTTAATAAATGTTAAGAAGTTGTAGGTCCCAGCGGGTCTACGAATCGATCTCAGACGTATAACATGCAACGAGTACTCGTAGTGCGTAATCCTAACGAATAAACGCGTCTCGAACTGATAAGAACACAAAGTAAAACACACAGGACAAGATTCTTTGAAAGCTACTTGTATTACTCAGATAAACGTGCTTACAGATAAAATCACAGAAGGTCTTCAACTGAAAACGACTAAGCACTATTTATAGGTAACACTTCTGTCACAGACGAACTTAATAAGTTCTCCACACCCGTCAAGTTCGCCATTTACAAAACTTAATTAATAAAGACAAATTACAAACTTAAAGATTACAAAAGATGTAGTCTATTAAATGTAAGAAGAAATTTTGACCCTTGATAGAAAGATATCAATTATTGAGATAATCGGAGGGTGATGTGGATGTTTTAAAATGGGATGGAGGCGTAAAATGGGAAATGCCATAATTATTGACTTTTATCGTTTTCCTCCTTTTTTTTAAAACGTTAATAACTTTTTATACGATATTTTTTTTTAAATTAGACTATAAAACGAGTATTTTTTTCCTTTATTTGAGTATAGTATTTTTATATAGAAATATAAATAAAAACATTCTTTAAATATATTTAACTGAGTGAATCTTCTAATATGGTATTTTTGACTTATTTGGACATGATGTTTTGATACTTTAACATGACGTTTTATTTCAACATGGTGTTTTAATTTATTTGATGTGTTTACTCTTACCCCCTTAACACATGTGACGTTTGGTGATGGCTTTTTATACTTTTTAAAATATAATTTGTAATTATTAATATTTTATTCACTTAAATGCTTGCCAAGTTTGAAACAATGATTTAAAACGCGTTTCACACCAAGTGTTTTAAGTCAATTGAGATACACCACATAGGTACAACCATTGCTTGTCTCGTTTAGGGCACTAGAGAAAGCATCTGAAACCCTTTATATTAATTTAATTGGTAATAAAAAAACTAGTTAGATTATTATAGTATTTAAATTGCATTCATGGTTAATTCAAACTTGTTGGTGTTTATCCGCGCGTTGTAGTGGAACGTTTGTTATGATTATCCGTTTTTAAACTTTGAATTGTAAATAAAAAAAGATATTCACGACTGTATATTTGAAGAAAAAATAAATTATTCAAATTAGTGAAACTTAAATAAAATAGTTGGTTCTCCCACGCTTTGTGGCGGGATGTATCCACGTATAAAAAAGAGTTGAATAAGCTTGTATAAACGAACACCCGCGTTTTGTCGCGGGAGGCTGGTCGTTTTTTGTAAACGCCAAGCGGTAAGAGTTTGATCGTTATCGGTTTGGGCAGTCGAAAACCAAAAAAGCCAATACCGACACCGGTTCCGATAATACCAATACTAGCAATAATGTTCGCTCATAGCAGGTGTGGGTCGTCACGGTACCATAACGGCGACGACACTCGCTATGGGTTATATACAAAAAAATACTCGATTTTGAATACAACTCTGTTTTAAAAAAAATATATCAGAACGTTGACAAAAAAAATAAAAACAGCGGCGCATCCCCTTTTTCAAAAAAAGTTAACGAACGAAAGTTATTATAGAAAAACGAAAATAATACATAATTAAACGGGTTAAAAGCTTAGGGTAAAAGTGAAAAAATAAAAATAAAAATCTAAGAGTTCCGCTACTATTCATAGAAGTTAAAGTGTAGTAATATTTTACAAATCGTAATCCAGAAGAAGAAAAATCTTTATATATTTTTTGTAAAAGAAAAGTTATTATAATTAGTGATAGCATATGCATCGGTAATCCAAAAGAAAGTTTTACTACATTCCAAATGTTAAAAGAGTGTTACAAGACTCTTAACTATAAATTTAATTTCATTTATATCGATTAAAATATTTAAAAACGATCATCCAAATGCTAATTCAGAGTTACATATATATACACTAAAATATGATTGAAGGGTTTAAAAATTAAAACATTATATTTTAATTATTTAATAATTATTATTTAAATCTCACTTGTAGATAAGTATAAGTATACTAGTAGATAAATGATCTTAAATATTATGATGTTGGATGTGGACAGAAGAGACAATGTCCTATTGAAGCATCTTCTGGTTTTAAGCCGGTTTTAGATGCTCCTTTTCAAAACGTTGTTAGCATACGCATCATAACTTTCTTTGGTATATGGTTTTCAACGATTAGAATGAAGAATGAGACAATGCTCTTCTTTGTAGAAAAGAGTTAGATTTTGAAAACGACCTTAACTTCGATTGTTTGTTACAAAACAGAAGACCACCAGAAAATCAATACACAAAAAATTGTCTGATGAAAGTTAATTTGCGAAATATAGTTGTTCAATTTTGAACAGTTCAATTAAGTTTGATGGACAAAATTATTAGTGTGAACCATTATTATAAACGGAGTCGTTGTCAAAAATAGAGCACAAAAACATGATCAAGTAGTTACCAACAGTTAATAACTAAAGAATCCAGACTTGGGGTGAATGGTGGGTGATAATGGGGTGGCCTAGACTTAGGGACCTAGACTTGGGGTTTGCACTATCTCTAACTCACATACATCTCTCAACGCACAAGTTCTCTTACGGGGTGGCCTAGACTTAGGGGACCTAGAACTAGGACTCAGCTCCGGAATTCTCCCCTCAACATGAACATTAATGGCGGGTGAGGGCTCGGGCACAAGTGGTTCTAATGGTGCAAACTCTAAAACCTCACCAGGATCTTCGGGACCCTCTACACTCTCCACCATGGGTGTCTCACAGATTATCAACCCCACTTGTGCTAATATTTCACTCAAACTGTAATCATCAGCGTCAACACCTAAAAGCGGGGACCCTACCAATTTCTTTTCAAATTCCTCAAGCCAATCCGGCGGGTCCTCTATCACTCCTCTTCCATCTCTACCAACAACATCCTCTGCTGGAATAGAGTCCCGATATTCGTCCATGAAGGCATCGATCATGCACACGGAATGGCTCTACTCTCCAACATCCCTCACGAACTTTGTAGCATTGAAGGTGATCGACTCATCCCCCACATAAAGTGTGAGTTTTGTGTCAACGACATCGATCAATGCCTTGGCGGTGCGCAAGAAAGGGCGCCCGAGGATGAGTGGGACTCTGTCATCCACATCCATATCCAGGATGACAAAATCCACGGGGAAGACAAATTTACCTATTTTTACTAGAAGATTCTCCACAATTCCCCATGGATACTTTAGTGAGCGGTCAACCAAGGATATGCTCATGCGCGTAGGCTGCGGTTCACCTAGGTCTAGCTGTTTATAGACAGAATATGGCATCAGATTGATGTTAGCACCTAAGTCAGCCAACGCGTGATTTACGGGCAAACCGCCAAGCAGACACAGGATCGTGAAACTACCCGAATCTGCTAGTTTCTCTGGCAGTTTGTTCTGAACCACCATAGAACTTTGCTCACTAAGTGAGAGTTTAGAGACCTCCTCTAGCTTCTTCTTGTTGGAAAGAAGATATTTGAGGAACCTGCCATACTTTGGCATGTGCTGGAGGGCCTCTATGAGTGGGAGATTGACCTTTAGCTATTTGAAGATGTTCAGGAAGTGACCGTATTCCCTAGCGTGTTTATGTGGCAACAAGCGAGGTAGGGAACTCGGCTCAGGTCAATCTCGGGGGACTTCATCTCCACCCCCTTCTCCTTATCTTTGCCTTATCTTCAAGCTTCTCCACTACAATCTCCTCATCCACTCTTCCTCTTCCACCGGTGGCTCCTCTACCATCTACTCTTCTATCATCTTAGCATCTATCTCAGCAAAGCGAGCTCGCCAATCTATCTTCTTCACCTCTTCAGGTGAAGGGATGTGATAGTCACCGCTGTGGGAGACTTCCTCCTCCTCCCTGTGACTCCTGATCGACACGGCCATCACTAAAGCACTGGAGCCTGAAGATGGACCACCCTGCCGATCCTTCAGGCTCTTAGCGATGTCCTCTACCATGCGTTGCAGATCCTGAAATGGTGACTGCTGATTCTTCAATAGAGTGTCATGGGCATCAAGTCTCTGCCGAGCATCCCTGTCCTGCTGGACTAAGTGGGCAAGCATATGTGTCTGATTCTCTATCATCTCTTCGATCCTCTTCGTGCTGACACTGCTTCCCCTACTCATCCCTGCTTCACCTCATCCTTGCTGATGCGGGCGACCATTAAACCCAGGTGGGTTGTTTCCAGATCTCCATCCAGAGCCATAAGAATTATTATAGTTGTTGTACCCTCGGTTCTGGTTGCAGCAAAACTCACCCGCTCTTGATGATTGACGGGGCAATCTCTGATGTCGTGGCCTCCCCTGCACACCTCACATCGTTGAGCATTGAGCTTCAGCTCTTTGATCGCATTAGCCATTGCTGTGAGTGCAGCAGCCACGCTAGTATCAGGAGTGACCTGATGCACACCTCTAGGAGAAGAGGTGGATTCTTTAGCACTAGAAATGGAAGTCCAAGTAGATGGCCGATGCTGTTCAGTGAGAGCGAAGCTCTCGAACATCTCCTTGCACTCAGCAGGCTCGAGTTTGTCCATGATATGGCCTCCCACAGCTGTGTTGAACATCTGCTGCTTCTTAAAGGTGAGGCCATTATAGAACTTTTCCACAATTGCCTAGTTAGAAAGACCATGCTGGGGACATCAGCTCAACAACGTGTTGAACCTCTCCCAGGCCATGTGATAAGGCTCGTCAAGGTCCATCCGGAAGGAGTGGATCTGTTCCCTAAGGCGAGCGGCCCTGGAAGGTAGACCGCATTTCTTGAAGAACTTGGCTTGAAGATCCTCCCAAGTGGTGATAGAGTTGTCTGGGAGGGTGTCAAAACAAGTAGATGCACGCCCAGAGAGCGAGAATGGGAAGAGACGCAAATAGATAGCCTCCTTAAACACACCCGAGATATTGAAGGTATCACATATGCGCACGAAGCGGGACATTGTCCGGGTGCATCCTTATCCTCAAGGCCATGAAACTGAGTGGCATGAGTGATCTTGCTAATGCCATGTGATGGGATCTACCAAGTATTGGTGTTAGGAATAGCGGGGCGTGTGATCGAAGATCTCGCCCCGGTGACCCCGTCACTGGCCCTCTGGTGTACGTTACGTCTCGCTGGTGGGTCAACATCACCCATTTTAGGAAATGGAATTAGGCTAGTAGAACGTACCTGACTCTTGCACAGCTGCTTTAAACGCCCCCGAAAGTCGCGGATGCACTCATGTAGCTCTCGTTCAGGCTCTAGGAAAGTTGAATATGGTGGTGATCCCTGCGAACAAGTATGGTGCATAAAAAGAAAGACACAAGATAGAAAGAAATCAAAGACTCAAAGACAGAAAGACTCTATCCTAAATTAGACACATAAGATAGCACAGAAGACAAGCACAACAATAAGACTCAAAAGAAAAGAAATAAAATAAACCAAAAATCAAACAAAGAACTAGTCAACGTTAATATTGCTATTCCCAAGTGTCCCCGGCAACGGCGTCAAAAACTTGATGTCGCCAAAACGGTCTATATAAAAACTAACAAAACCTAACCTAGACTCCTAAGTAATAAATGGAGTACCTATGAGCTAAACCGAACTGAAAGGCAATTGTACCTAACGAGTATAGCACAGCTTAATGGTAGACCGAGTTATCGAACCCTAGAGACAGTACTATAACTATATTAGACTCTGACTCGTACTAAAGATTGATGATTGGGGGTTTTACTACACAAATGTTTAAACTAATAATGCAGAAAACAAGGTCGAATGCAACTATCAAGGCAAAGAACTAAGGAAAATATCAGATATGGGAAGAATACCACCTAGGTCGGAATCCTACTTGCGAAGCATAACTCCTACCGGTTCTGGAAACTATGATGGATCTGGGTTTCTAAGAAAACAGCTCTAGACAACCTAGTGGATCCCTAATCACTCTCAGGGTGTCACCAACTAAGGAACCTAAAGATGTAATAACTCACCAGATAGTGGATTACCTTTCGGTCTCTCCAACAATGATAATGTACCCAAAAGACAGATCACCTTTCAGTCTCACTGTCCACAATACATTTGAGGAATGCACGGGATCATCTCAAGATAACAACTATGACTCAGAATAGCAACAATCACTAGACACCTAAACCAACTTCCTCTCAGACAGTTGACACTCGGATTCCTAATGACGAAGACTAAATGACTATCTCTCACTTCTCGGGTATTGAGACCCGATACACACTAAGTCTAAAGAATACTCAATCACAATTCCTATAGTTACTATGTCTAGGAAACTACACAAACAATCACAAACCCTAAAGTCTATGACCTAGATACGCAAATCAAACTGGAAGACATCCACAATCAACATAAGGAATCATAATCAAACATATATCAGAACTAAGCATGCAATTTCATCATAACTAATATCAAGAGATCGTTTACAAAATCATAAATCTATCAAACAATCCAAAAACCGACAAAAGTCATAAACTTTAACAAGTAATCATCTAATGACCTAGGCAATACGAATGTTTTAGCCTAGAATCATACTTAAGTTCAACGAAACAGAAGAACAAGCATAAACCGTGGTTTCAAACAAAGCAATCAAATACAAAAATCAAATCATGAACATTGAGCAAGTTAAACTACACACCTGGGATCCAAAGGCTCAAGCTTTTCTCTTCAATTGGCTTCCTAAGCTCCAAAATCGCCTCTAGACTTGCCCTAGACAGCTGGAAGATCGAACTCCCATCATAATTGCATTACAAGTTGATTTAAAAGCCGATTAGGGCTTTTTGCGGATTTACGAGCCTCTCGCGTACCGCGAGAGGTTGGCCTGGGTTCTTCACGTACCGCGATGGCCAAATTAGTCGGCGCATTTCTGGTAGTCTTCGCGTACTATGAGGCATGTATCTCTTTCTCTCGCATACCGCGAGAGACCAACTTTCACTATTTTAACTTTTTACTCTTGGGCTTCACTCTCTTGCTTGGTTTCTTCTGGCTTTCACTTGTAATCTTCACGAGCACCTGTAAACACATCAATGACTCAATAGTATACAAAAATGACTCAAAAAAAAGATTAAACTAATAAAAAAATAACTAAAACAATAAGAATAAAGATGTGTACTTCGCACTACATCAGCATTACTAGTCAGTAGATACTGTCCCAAAATGACATGGGAAAAATTGAATTAGAGTTTCATCGATTTGAAGCTGGAAATCTTAGCCATCAGGAATACACCAGCAAATTCAAAGACATGGCTAAGTTGGTGCCACATATAGTGACTCCTAAATCCCGAAGAATTAAGTGTTATGTGCAGGGACTACCACCAAAAGTTCGAACCTTAGTGAAGACTACTGCACCTACAACTATAGATTCAGAAGTGCAACTTAGTGCAGTAATGTATGATGAGATAGAATCTCAAGAGGCAGATAACAAAAGAAGATTAGAGAACACAGTACACTAAACCACAAATAACAAAATCCCAAGAAGGGAAGGAGATAATCTGGGTAGAGGTGCACAAAGGACTATATGTCACAAGTGTCAACAGGAAGGACACATCTCAAGATATTGCCCAACTATCAAATGTCACAATTGTAATGAGATGGGGCATTACAAGTTCGATTGTCCAATGACGCCTCAAGACAAGGTTGGTGGTAGAGAAGAAGGACGTGTATACATCTTAGGAGGAAGGCAAGAAGGAGATGAAAAGGTATGTTTTTACAAGATAACATTCATTAAGTTATATAACTTATATGAGGAAAGAATTAAGTTCAAAGAAATAAAGAAATAAGAGGATTCCTTTCCACTATATATTTTGGTATCAACATCACAGTAACTAGAAGGCGACCTTCTGACTAGTATGTAGTTATCTGACAAGCGGAATGTTCTGTCTAAGGAAAGAGCGGGGTTTAAATCCCTCCTATACCCGTCGTTCTTTCCTGGGAACATATCTATTAGAGGTACTACTCTGGTTAGATAACTGTCCTGTGTTATTGGTATGACAAAGCTGATGTGTTACACGTATAATACTCTAGTTACAAAATAATACCCTAAGTAGGATCATCGGTTGAAGAAGTATTACTAAATTTCGAGGACGGAATTTCCTAAAGGAGCGGAGATTTTTAACACCTTGAAAATTCCTATAGAATATAAGGGATAAAGATGTTAGGAATTGAAGTCCAAGGGTTGAATTTCAAATATACCAAAGATCAAGGGCTAAAAATGAAGAATTTTAAAATTTGGTCGATGTCGGACCGCTATCTCAGACCATGTCGGTCCGATATGTGGAGAGGAAGAAATCATGAGAGAATGAAACGTCATCAGACGCGTGTCTGATGACTTAGCCTGAAGTCGGACCGATATGCTACTATATGTCGGTCCGATATGGGGATGTCGGACGATATGCTCCTATATTTCGGTCCGATATGTGTGCGCTACGCCAAATAAGCCGCCATAGGGGATGTCGGACCGATGTGCTCCTATATGTCAGTCCGACATGAGTCCAAAGTTGCCCTATAAATAGAATTCGAAGATCAGAGCTTTTGGAACATCATTCATACACAAAAACACCATCAAACACACACACTTAGTCTAGGGAGTCGTGCCAAGGCCCTAGTATGCGTTCGGATGTCCCGTTTCTAGCATTTCGACTTCAAATAGTCGTGGATAGTTCCGAGGTAAGGTTCCGAAAACCTAGTTACTTATCATTAAGTTTTGATTATATATTATTAAGTTTATTATAGATCTTAATTAAAAGAAATATTAGCAGTTAATTATACGTCAAGGTGCTGCCCGAGCTGTTTGACATATTATTGATATAATAAGCTAAAATACTGTCTAGGTGAGTTACTCTAAATTAAAATGTGTATTTAATTACACAGTTGTTATTTGAAATAATGCCTGATGTAATGCCCTATCCCAAGTATATATAATGCATATTAAGTACTATATACGTGCTGAAAGTGGATGGGACCTCTGGGTGGACGATTATCTTATCTTACTGGTGAAACGTAGGCGAGTAGTTGTCTATTTTATACTGGTGAAAGGTAGGCCAGTGGCGGAAGGGTTGACTAATTATATATATATATATATATATATATATATAACAAAAGCTTATTAGTTCATGTAAACTAATGAGTGGGACTTGGGATTGCTGGTGATTGAATACCAACCATGTGGTAAAGATTCATGAACTCAACAACTTATGTTGACCTAGTTGCTTTTATTATTTTAATGGTTATTGAAGGTGAATATTAGATGGCATTCCAGGTAGTGGCATTCCAGGTAAATGATAGCTAAAGATAGTTGTTTAGATGATCAGAGGATTGTGATGGATGGAGGCGTGCTTGGAAGAGCTATAAGGCCTGCGGTGTTTGAGTTTCTTGATAGGGACTGATGTTTGTTGGTTTGGTTAGTAGTGAAAGGGATGATTCCTTGGAGGAACCATATGAAGCCCAATGGACAGGATTTGGTGATTCAAGGAGGAATGAAACCTTGATTTCACAAGGGGGTTTGCAGTGTGAGAACAAAAGGAGTAAATTAGCAGGGTGCATTCGTTGGTTAGTCAATGATGCATCACTAAAATGATATTGCATTTTGAAGCAATCCATTGTGATCGGCGAGCGGAGTACTAATCATGGTGTCTCAACTCCAGGACATGATAGAGAATTGATCGGAGTTTCTTCTTTAGAAGAAAGGCTTAAAGGCTTGAAGGCAATACGCAACGGGGCGAATCCAAGAGGCGTTCTTGAAATGTTTATGTTTACAAGTTGTTGTGGACCGTTCATTTGGTGAGTTCCTTCAAGTGTGGTAGACCAGTGAAATAGTCAACAATATTATGGGCATGTTGTATGACTAAACACAGTCTTGCCTTGATCTTGTAACATTAGAGGGAATGAATATTGTTCGGCTTTCTCGATGCTATCAGTTGACTTATTAGAGCGGATTCTCCTACGTGGTGTACAACTCTGGTGGAGTTGATTATTATATGATAAAAGGAGATCAAACTCGAGAAACTTGTGGGGTGTGAGAAGGAATTTGTGGTGGCTTCAAGAAAGCCAAATATTCTAGCCGAGCTAGAAATTCCTTTGTGGAGGCAATAATTATTGTTGCCATATGTGTGGGAATGATGGGACACACTACACCGTAGTGTTCTAGTCCTAATAATGTGTGCTTAAGTGGTTACAAACAGGGACACATTCGAAGTGAATGTCCCGAGTTAAAGCACACGAATGAAAGGGGGGAGAAAATATAAATTTCTGAGGCTGTCGAGCCGAACATTTCTAGCTACCAAGGGCGGGATTGAAGTCATTTGGTCTTATTATCGGATTAGAATATATGTGAATCGGTGGATTCGAAGGCGATCAACATTGCAGGTTTCATAATGGTGACAAATGTATGAATAAATAATTGAAGGATGTGGGAAAAACAATCACATGGAATGGAGTCCTACGATTATGGTGAAATTTATGTGTTTACTTAGTAACCATTAAATGCCGTGTATGACTAAAAGGTGACGTGTCGATCTGTTCTCGCCTAGTTATGGTGAAACACATGCCACATGAATTGTGTTATGCTTGGCTCTTGCCATTGACTCCAACCGAGGTAAAATAGAATTCTTGATATTCCAGTTGTGAAAGAGTTCATAAGGGTTTTATACCCGAGTGACTCATATTGGGATGTAATCAATCTTTTTTTGTAAAAAAAATTGAATAGAAGAATGTGTTTTGCATTAATTATTAGGATTGATCATTGGACCTAAGATTCGAGTTTCAACAATGAAGGTGGGAGAAGATGATGTACCATAAATGGTTTCAAAATCCATTGCGAGTGCTATGGGGTTGTGGTTATCCGTTTTGGCATAATAAAAGTTCCGCGGTTTTGTGAACCTTGTGTGATGGGTGTGTAGACCCACACATGTTTATTTTATGCTCATTTTTGGCGGTAGTCATAACTATATTCGAGAATAAGTTTTTATTCTCATTATTTTTGTGAGCTTCTTGAAAATTCTTTGAATGAGAGGTCTTTTGTTAAATTGTTGGGTGTCCCTTCTTGGCTTTGGAGAAATCCATTTTTGGATTATGTAGTGAATTCTGAAGGCATCCCTGTTAACCCTTGAAAGGTTGAGGAATTTAAAAAGGGTAGCTAGCGTTCTTGAAGTGTTTTGAATTCATGGGTGTTAATTTGGAAGTCTCGTACTTCACATTTGGTGTATAACCCCTTGGAACTTATGTTAAACAAGTAGGTATACTTTAAATACTTGTTTTATGCATGGGTTTATAACAATTGTGAAAATGGGTTTTTAGAGTGTAAGACCTGATCTGGGCATACCCTACGCCCGGAGAGTACAGTACGCCCAGAAGCCTCTGTAGTAAGCTAGTTGTACGCTGATTTAGGTTTTTTTTGGCCATTTTATTAGGTGTTGGGTCACAGATAGGGATTTGCGTTTCAAAGTTGTGAAAGAGGATTTAAGTAAGCCAATAGTCGTGTCCTTGCTTTTTCGGTTATCTTTGTGCCTCGTGCATTAGACTCAGTTAGGTCTTTATGCAATGAGGAAGGATTATCGCGTATTCCCCTAGACATTTGTGGGCTTTATTGTAGCAACTTAGATGAGAGGATTTGTGGCGAGAACTAATGACCTTATACGCTGGCGATTATTAGGAGGTTGAATTGAAGTCTTGAGCTTTAAGGAGGTGTTGTATATGAGTGATGGGATCTTTGAATCCCATCAATATGAAATACTTGAGACTTTGACTCACAATGGGCAGATCGGTGAGGAAGTCTTGAAACTTCCAAGTATGTGTTTAAGATGAGGATTGGAAAAAAAATTGGTATGGTCATAACTTGGATGTCCGTAATTGTCAAACATATTGACTTCTGTTACGGGGCGATTAATAAATTCAAGTACTATACACATTCAATAGTGATGCTAGTAACTTATTTTGGAGCATAACTTTTGGTGACCGGAGACGAAGGGAGACATAGTCAACGATGATGACAAAATGTCTCATTGGCCTGTGGGCTAAGGTAAAACGCCAAAGGAAGGTCGTATGGGAAACTTCCATGGCTTGATATGCCTATGTGAGGTGGGAGAAACTTGTAGCGGTTTTGACTACAAAATTATATGAAAAAAGGTTGTACAGTTTACGATTTGGTTAAGTGGCGAGTCTTTGGACCAAAGAGTATGTAATTCCTATTCTTAGAGGAAACCTACTCCTATGAATGATCGAATAATGTCGATTTAGTGGAGGGTGTGATACAACATGACGTGACCGTACATTTTGAGTCAGATTGAAGTGTCGTTTAACTTGTTCAATTGGAGGAATCGGGTGATTAATTTACCGTTGGTCATCCTAGCTATCATTAGAGTATTGTCGTGCCATTGTTAGAATAGTATACGGTGGATGGTGGATGGTGTTGAACACTGACTATTATGTGGCGGAACTACTTATGTGGAGCTTAGAACCAACGGTGTGGTTTAACACTTAGTACATAAGATCTTGTAGTGAGCGCAACTACAAATCCACTCAAAATGTGACAAGTAAACCCTAGTCGAATATAGGGAGGAAGTGTGTTATTATTAAAGTGGGAAACTTGGCGCTATCAAAGTTTCCCCTTTAAAGGGGGTGTTTCGGGGTTGAAAACGTGGGAGGCTATGTTCCTGTTTTGTTGGAGCAATCAAATTCGATACTAACTTGGTAAGTGGTTTACCGTTTGGAGTTACCTGGAGGAAACTTATAAGCTCCACGTTACATTTCTATGTCCATTTATGGAAATTTTGGCGGGGGATGCTAGTTTTGCTTCTCATATTGATGATGATGTTTAAAAAGTTTACTCGTGTGGAGAAACCGGTGACTATATTGAATAGTGAGGTGAGTCATTTGATTATTGAAGAGATGAACCACGTTTAATTCATTGAGAACTCAGTGAAGGGTGTAAATGACTTTGGGAAAGAAAATATGGAATTTTGAATCACTACCCTAAGATGATTGTGTGGTCACGGGTTTCGGGGACGAAACCCTAAATTAGGGGGGATGATTTGTAACGAACCACTTTTCATGTTTAACAAATAATATGTGAAAAACATATTTTAAGGGTGTAAATAAACCAAAATAAAAATGGAGGTGTTAGTTGCAATTGAGCAAACATGAGTTTCTAGCAAAAATGGGCAAAACTGAAAGTCGAGGGGCTAAATTGTAATTCAGTAAAAGCTGATTTGGTCTTATGGTGGTGGTAGTGCAGAACACACACATATTTATGTGTGTTCTTGCAAACTTCTTCAATGGAGAAGAGGGGGAGAACCAAAAACCCTAAATGGGACAGATTGGATTAGAGTATTCCTCTTCTTCAAGATTGCAAATAAGTGTCTTCTTCATCATCTAAACCTTCATTAATGGAGTGTTTAGTGAGTTTTGGTAAAAACCCTAAATGGGTCAAATTGGTGGTATGATTTGGATTGAATCTTTTCTGAAAGATTTAATCTAGTTTTAATTAAGTTGGAGAATCATGAATTACATAATTTAAATATCCAATTGGATGAATTCAAAATTATGGTTCTTGAGGTCAAATCGGGGGTTTTTGATTTGGAGATGTATGAAAGTTGAATTGAGGTTGGGTAAGTGTCTAGGGAGATATTAGACACATAATTAACCATAAAGCCCCAATTTTTATGGTGATTTGAAAAATTAAGTGTTAGGTGAATTTGGGTGATTCCTTAACGGGTCAAAATGGGTTGAAAGGTTGTTAATGGGTGTTGGAGGTTTAGTTAAGGTTGTGTTAACCATACTAAGTTAGAGTGTTGATCTTCAGATCATAGGTGTGTCTTGAATCTCAATTTTGTATCTGGATTGAGATCATAGGATTGTTAATTGCAATTGTATTGTTAGGTGATCAAGGTGTTAAAGGAGCTAGCTTGGAAGACCAAGTGGAATCGTCTCTAGCTAAAGGTAAGTGTTCTTTCATTTACTTAGTAATTGATAGATGGTTTTTAATACACACATATGATTAAGTTTTTGGGTATTTGGTGTTTATGTTTGACGCTTACAGATAATTAGGATGTATGATTATGTGTTTGTGTGTTTGGTGATCATGAGTGATTCTTACACATAATTAGGGCGTATGATTATGTGTTTGTGTGTTATGGTGTTTATATTTGATTCTGACACATAATTAGGATATATAATTATGTGTTTGGATGTTATGGTGTTTATGTTTGACTCTTACACATAATTAGGATGTATGATTATGTGTTTGGGTGCTTTGATGTTTTCCATGGTGTGTGTGTTTGTTTACAAATAATGGTGATTCTTGAGGCTTGACCTCATGGGTGTAAATCTTGGAGCCATGACCCTCATGGGTGTTTTGAGGGCATGATCTTCATGTGTGTTAAAGTGGAATCATAATCCTCATGGGTGTTT
This sequence comes from Smallanthus sonchifolius, assembly GCA_023525975.1. NCBI lineage: Eukaryota > Viridiplantae > Streptophyta > Magnoliopsida > Asterales > Asteraceae > Smallanthus > Smallanthus sonchifolius. Next base: position 46,914,999 of record CM042023.1, read on the forward strand.
TGAGGTTGAGGACTCCACGGGTGATGTGTGAAGACATGGTCCTAATGGGTGTTTTAAGGACATGATCTTCATGGATGCTATGTGAAATCATGATCCTCATGGGTGTTTTGAGGACATGAGTTTCATGGGTGATGGTGAAATCGTGAACCTCATGGGAGATTTGAGAACATGATCTTCATAGCTGTAAAAGAAGTCTTGCATTTCATAAATGTTGTGTGTAAAATGCACTAAGATTGTAATATGTTTTGCTATTTAGGGTTAATAACCAAGGAGGAGGTAATTGGATGTTAAATAAACCTTTCTAGGGTTCAAATATGTTATAAAAACAAGTGGCATTGGAAGTAAGTGGGTCGGATAAGTTAAAAATCGGATTTTTGTGTTCTTAACCTGACGTGAGCATATGATACGCCCGTTGAGCATATCATACGCTGGGCATACGCCCGTTGAGCATATCATATGCTAGGAGTGTATGACACACCCAAAACCTTCTGTAAGAAGCTGGGGCATACGTTGGTTTGGGTTTTTGGCCATTTCTCTTAGGTGTTCACCTGGGGGTTGTCCCAAGGGTACTAGATTATTACTAATATGTTTTATGAGGTGTTTTTGGTGTAGGAAAAGCTCCGGTCTAGCCTCGTTTGTTGCTTCAAGTGGTTGGATTCTCATGAAGACATCGTCGGTTTTTTATGTTTGTTTACATGTTTATAAACTTAGTGTTGTCGTTAAACATTTTCATTGACTTGTTAATTAGTTATTATGACTTGTTGGGTGATGGTGAGCTATTTTTCATCAAGTGGTGTAGTTTGTAAACTTTAACCCTATCAATATTTTTGTAAATTGTCTAATGGGACCTAACTTTTGCTTATTTAAAATATAATTTTGGTTTGAAAAATCCGAGTGTTACGTTGGTGGTGTCTGTTGTAGTTGCTTGCGGAGTTGAAGTTTCAGTTTCCATTTGAACTTGTTCTCTTTCGACAATCACTTCATATTCCACTGATTTATCAACATGTTCATTCAAAAATTCAGTTTCAATTCTTTCATTGTCGACATGTGGTTCTTGAGTTTCAATTCAAACATGCTAAACATGTGCTTCAGTTTCATGAACGACTTTTTCCATTAATCGGTTGATCTTGAACATTTCTTCTATCAACCCTAGCATCACCTCTATCACCAGCATCTCCATCATCTCCATCATCATCATTATCTTCGCCACCACTACTCAGTAGATAGTTAACCTCATCATCGACACCAAACTTTGGATCAGGATTTTCCTCAAGCGTGTTCGGAAATAAAGGTGTTACAGTATCACTGAACATATTCCTTTTCCTTTTAGAACTCATGCTGCTAAAAATTGATTCTGACATGTGATCTAATGTGAGCTCGACTCCATCATTCGGAAAATCTGGAAGCAGTGTGTTAATGATCATCTGGATGAATCTTAGATACAACATGAACTTTTTGTTTTGTCTAGGACCATAAAAGTTGTTGATCATTGCCTCAAATATCATCCTAGAGAAGTTGAAACGATGATATGTAGCCAAACAAACTAATGCCCTGCTGAAAAGTTCGCCTATTTGATCAAAACCTCCCTTTCTCGGTCCTAAACAGTGAATGAAAACGTGCACCAAGTATCTCCACTGTTTACCCAACAAAGTCTTTGCAACTTGTCTTCTTGGAAACACTCCTTCAAATCCCATGGTTTGAATAAGTCTAGAAACTTTATTGTAATTCAAATGGTACGGAAAATCAACAGTATCTCTGAAATTTAAAACTTCCATATGTTCTTGTCAACATGTTTATACTCGACATTGTACCAGAATTCACGCACATGTGAGTTGAATTCTTTGACGTGTGTTGATATTGCAGTAGATATCCTGGACTTGGTTAAGAAATGAACTATTTATTCATAACCCCTAGCCTTCTTACTATTGGCTGTTAGACACGCAAAAATGTTATGTCTTGAGTCGAATTTGAGTAATTCCATGTCTGCAAGTTAGAAGTTCAAGTTGTCAGAAATTTAGACAATTTTTCTAACTCTAGAGATTTTGATCGAAAACTATTGACCGAAAACATTTTCGATCCAAAACTCAGCAGCAAAATCAAACCAAGTTAAAACCCTGGTCGAAAAGAGATTTCGATCGAAAATTCTTTCGGATAACCAAAATTCATGACCTTTCATCTCCATCCGAAAACGTTTTCGGACCATTCATAAATATTTCGGACGGTTCATAGACTTTTTGGACGATTAAAAAACTCAAACATATTCAAACACGGATATGATTTAAATTCAATCCAAGAGAAGATATGATATACTTGTGATGATCAAAATCGAATTAGTAGCTCAAATGCTTCACCAAACGCTAGACATAACGATCGAAAAGTAAGAAATTAAAAATCTGGGGGGATAGGGGTAAATGGATTGAAAAAGGAGGTAGAAAACGATTTTTGGGCGAAAACTCCATATATATACTTTTCAAGATTTCGACCGAAAAACTTTTCGGACAACATATTTCGATCGAAAAAGTTTTCGGACGGACTTTTTGAACAAAAACATTTCGGACAGAGATTTCTATACTTTTTGATGAACTGAATGCACATTATCTTAATCACACTTCATATCAAATCTAGATCTATACAGTTCAACATTGATTGCCAGTATGTTTGTCCATATAAACTCATGCATCATGTTTCAGCAAATACCGTGTGACAATTAGGGTAATATTAATCAATACAATGTGTACCCCCACAATCGAGATGTAATGAACTAAGAAACAATGTAAGATTTCACTAGATCACGATCCAATCACGAGCATGAAGGTAGTATCCTTAGCACAGAAAAAAAAACAATCTAAGTGAATTTAATTGGAATCATATTGATTCAATTGTCTTGGTTTATGTATGAGCAGAGAGTCAGATTGATTCGGGTAAGCGGATATACATAAGATATTGGATATTTGAATTGATGTCATGAATGATTCAAATGGTAAGACAGACTGATTTCCGGTTTTCTATTCGAGATTTTCACCAGAACCATCAGTTGTGTAGAATGTGTTTAACTCTAAATCATATATTTGACGGATATAGTCAATAGAGCAAACGAATTGTGCTAAGAACGCATCAAGAACATGGTCTCATGGTATGTCTAGATTCACCTAACATTCGAAAGGTGAGATGACCGATATTCGATGCGGGTAAAACACAAAGATTGTAATTTAGTTAATCACACAAATACCGCTTTCTTCCTGATAAAACCCCTAGACAACTAGCCTCGCCTTGTTGCGAACCACAATTCCTCGATTGTCATTCTTATTTCTGAATACCCACTTTGTTTCGATCGGGTATTTTCCAACAGGTAGATCAACTAGGTGCCAAACATTTAAATTCTTAAATTGTAGAAGCTCCTCCTACATCGCTTCTATCCAGTTTGGGTTTTGCAATGCGGTGGTTAAATTCTTTGGCTCTTCTTTTGTGCATGAAACAGGAATATAAGCAGACATTAATGATTCCTTATTGGCTTCTTGTTTTCACTCCACCTTGTAAAGATACAATTATGTTATCCACTGGATGAGCTGGATGAATTCTTTGAATCAGAATATCTTCAACTTGAACATTTTCTTGCAAGTTGGTTAAATTTACATCTGGTGATTGGTCACAAGATTCATGAACACTAAGAGAGACTGATTGTACTTCATTTTCTGACTGAGAAGTAGAATTTTCAAATTAATCTTCAGAAATCTCATGTTCATCATTAGTCTCATTAACTGGGACTTCAGAAACAGAGCGATCAACTGAATCTTCAACTTGGTCTTCCTATGTTTGAGTAGATTCAGCAACATCTTTTGAATTTTAATTCTGAACTATCACTTGTTGTGGACCAATCATAAAATCATTTGCAATAGCATCAAGTCTTGAAGAAGACTCATTAGATGTGCTTCCATATGTACTTGCCTCATTAGAAACGCCCAAGGTCTGAATATCGAATCTCTTGAAAATAAATTCAGCATCAAAAAACCAGCCAGGCCCATTTTGAACATTTGATTCTTGCCATTCTACATAATATGACACTTGAACTATCTTTGTTCTCTTATTGTAGACTCAATAAGCCTTTTCATGAGAAGAATATCTAAGAAAGTAATAATCATCACCAACAGCAACAAATTTTGGCAAAGAATCTTGAGTATTCAGGAGTGTGCATGAGAATCCGAATGTACGAAAGAACTTCACATAAAGTCTATGATTAAAGAACATCTCTTATGAAGTTTTAGAATGTTGTTTGACTACCAAGACTCTATTCAAGATATAACAAGAGGTATTTACCGCTTCATCCCAGAAAATTATTGGCAGTCTAGAATCCACTATCATAGTTCATGCAGCTTCAATTAAACTACAATTCTTTCTTTCAGCCACTCCATTTTGTTAAGGAGTCCTGACAGCACTGAACTGTTGAGTGATTCCTTTAACTACGAAAAACAAATTCATTATTCCATTTTTAAACTTTGAGCCGTTTTCACTGCGAATGATCGACACCTTGCTCTCACAGATGTTTTCAATTCTTTTTAAAAATTCAATGATTATATCAAGTGTTTCATCCTTGGAAGCAAGGAAAAACACCCATGAAAATCTAGAAAAATCATATGCGATCACTAGGCAATACAATTTTTTCGCACTGCTTTTGACTCTGACAGGAATAAAGGACGTGTAAACGAATTCACTATCTTGGCTGGATGAGAGTTCTAGTGTTGTTTACCCTTAGCACAAGATACACAGTTAACTTGAATGTAAAATTCTTTTCTCGGTAAACCTCGCACAAGATCTTTATGCACAAGATTATTCATGTTATTAAAATTCATATGTCCCATTCTTCTATGCCATAAGTGCGATTCAGCATCAGATTCCTTTGACAGTAAACACGGCAAGTTAGCTGGACTTGAGTGGTTATTCATGCCCACTACATATGTATTGAACCGTCTTGGTGCTCTCATTAGAATCATTTATTCAGGAATTTCCAAACCCGGCTTGAGAAATAAACATTCTTTTGTTGTGAAGTGAACCGGTATTCCTTTATCACACACCTGTGATACGCTGAGCAAATTGAACTCCAGCTGTGAAACGTAGTTCACCTTTTCCAAAGTGATCATATCATTTGATACAGTTCCTGTTAGGACATGTTTTGTAACTGTCGCTAAAATTCTATGTGTAGCAAACTTACTAAGTGCGCTTGAGTTATTCTTAGCAAACTTAGTAAGTGCACTAGAGTATTGTCTAGCGAACTTGTTAAGTGCGCTAGAGGAATTCTAGGCGTAGTTAACAAGTGCGGTAGCAACATAAAACTTACCTATAAATAGAACGACTTGTGTTCATTTGCTGGTAAGCATGCTAGAGTTAGCATACACAGAGAGGGAGTGAGTTTCTGTGAGAAGTGAGTCACCACCCCTAGTTAGAGCTCACCTAGGGGATGGACATGGAGCTTAAACGAGATAGATGTGTACTCCTTCGGTCTTGTATTTGTATAACTCGTTTGTTATGAATATACGATTGGTTCTGTTACATCTATCTTTTATGTTCGTGTGGGATTGATTCGCTTCATACTTCCGTCTCTAGTAGAATCATTGAGTAATTCGTTATGATTGTGGTCGTTAACCTATAACTGGTATCAGAGCTACGACTCAAAACCGGAGGGACTAACCGCCTATTCGGTTCACAATTACTCGTGATTTGGTGCTTAATTCAGCATATTCACCATTGAGACGTTAAATGTTTGAGTTTTATTGGTCCAGATATTTAAGAATATGAAGTTTTTACCGCCAGTTCGTGAAAAATCAAAGTTTCTGTTCGAACAACCCGATTAGCGTACTTGCATTCTGTTTGGCAGTTACAGGGCGTACTTGTTAAGTTCGCTAGAATTTGTTCTAGCGTAGTTGTTTGGTACACTAGAGGAGTGGCTTAGCGCACTTGTATCTGCGCTAGAGTAGTTTTCAAGTGAAGTTGTTAAGTGCGTTGTTGCTGTTCAAGCGAAGTTATTAAGTTCGCTACTTCTGTTTGAGCGAACTTGTTGAGTAAAAAAAAACAAAAAAAATCTTGTGTGAACTTGGCGGGAAAACTTTTCTTATTCAAAATTTGGAGGGAACATTATATGTTTGTTTTGGGTCATTTTTGAGAAGATGGTAATTTTGGTTATTTTCAGGACCGAAATTCAAATTTTATGTGCCTTGCCGAAACGAGGACGAGATTTGAGTTGGATGATGACTTTTGAATGAAAAATCTTATTGTTTGGGTATTCAAACATGAAAATATGGGCTACGAGTATCTGGGATACTTCTTTATTAGGGGATGAATGCTGAAATAGTTTGAACAAAAGGGTTGTCATTGACTTAATGTCTCGGTTTGTTCGTGAGGAAGTACTGTTTTGGGTCTTTGCAAAGAAAACAGGGAGATAAAAATTTCAAGAAATATTATGTTTCTTTTCAAAACAGTTCAAGTGATCAAGATCGTCTAAATGATTCGACATGATTCGGTTATGGTTTGATTTCTCATTTGGTGTAGTCCAGATAGACAAGATATTGTGACTAGTAGGAGGTGTTAACTAGGAATGAAAATCAGATTGAAGATTGTTGGATTCATGATGATTACTATAGAATATTTGTGAGACTCTTTCAAGTATGTTTGAAATGAAGCTGGTTATATGTTGTTTACTAGTTGAAGATGGAACCTTTATTATATGCCGGTTAAATAAGAAACATCCTTCTATTTCTGGCTTAATGTGGAGATGCTTGTGTCATGAAGGGAAGATCAGATATGAAAGACTTTGGGTTATCATTTGAGTGGAAAAGGTATGAGACAAAGTTAAACACTTCTGGTGAAGACGAAGATCAAAGAAAAGAGTGGGTTTTGCACACTATATTGGAGTTTCAGTTTGTTTTCAAGCTAGGATTCTTGTCTTTGTGGAAATTGATTAGTTTGATGCTGATAGTTGGAATTACAGACTCTCTATCTTATTTAAGTTGATTTAAAGACATCTAAGTTGTGCTAGAATCTTGACTCAATGCGGTGGTGGTTACTGTTGAGAGGATGGACTACAATGAAAAGTGTTGGATTCATTGGTTTTCATAAAGAGGCCAAACAAAATTACTTGTTGAAGATCATAGTGCAATTCCAAAGATCAAGTCTTACCAAGTGAAGTGAAGATCCAAGATCATCAGTCAAGGGGGAGTCTGGTAGGACACACTTTGTGACTGGTGATCTAGTATTTGTTAGAATTGTTAGCAAAGTTAAGAGGGAGTCTGTTAGGACATGTTTTGTAACTGTCGCTAAAATTGTATGCGTAGCGAACTTAATAAGTGCGCTAAAGTTATTCTTAGCGAACTTAGTAAGTGCGCTAGAGTATTATCTAGCTAACTTGTTAAGTGCGCCGGATAAATTCTAGGCGTAGTTAACAAGTGCGCTAGCAACATATCACTTCCCTATAAATAGAACGACTTGTGTTCATTTGTAGGTAAGCATGCTAGAGTTAGCATACACAGAGAGGGAGTGAGTCTCTATGAGAAGTAAGTCACCACTCCTAGGTAGAGCTCACCTAGGGGATGGACATGGTGCTTAAACGAGATAGATGTGTACTCATTCGGTCTTGTATTCGTATGACTCGTTGATTATGAATATACGATTGTTTCTGTTACATCTATCTTCTGTGTTCATGTGTTTCGATTGATTCGCTTCATGCTTCCGTCTCTAGTAAAATCATTGAGTAATTCGTTATGACCGTGGTCGTTAGAGGACGCCACAGGGGCCTATAGTTCCCTGACCTGTAATCTTCCCACCTTTTTTATCACTCGCAAAAGCAACAAATCCACCATCCAAAGAATCAAAATCACTTAGAATTTCCTTTTGTCTAGTCATGTGGTGAGAGTAACCGATGTTAACATACCAGGCATTGTTAACAGTTCTCCTCGATTTACTTTGCACATAAAAAGACTTCAGTGAGAAACATACACCTAGATCATCTTAGACCTGGGTTGACTTTGACTTTTAACAATCTTAGTCTCGAACACATTTTCCTTTTTATCATTCTCAACCTTTGATTCAAATTTATGTGAAGGAGTAATTGCCCTTTTAAGTTTCCAAAATTGTTCATTTTTCAAATCTTTCTTAATGAATTTTGGTTTTGAAAATGTTTTTGGTAAGAAGGGTTTCTTCACATATCTTTGATCAGCATGAAAACTATTGTAAACATGTCTAGGCATATAACATTCACGAAAAACATTAGAATAACAAGCATTAAAGTTTCTAGAAAGCATATAAGAACGATCATATTGACGAATCTTTCCAGACTCAAACACTTTTGCTTTCACTTTCTCTCTCTGACTTGCACTGCACTTTTGATTATTGACATGCACTCTTGTCCTTTACTCAATATGACTATGTTTGCAATTTCGTGCAAAATGACCAACTTTACCACAAGCATAACAGTTAAAGCTCCTAGGATGAAACTTTTTTACTTTATGCTCTCCTGTTGATTTATGAGAATTTACTGTTATGTTTAACTCAACCGTTGGCTTTATCTTGTATTGAACTGGCTTATCTTTGACATCAATGAACTTGCCTTTGACATCATTAGATTTGCCTTTGATATAGTTTTTTTTTGGACTCTTTTGTGTCATTTTGAGTCTTTGGTGTTGGTAACTTGATAACAATGGGAAATGACTTCTTGATCTCTTGATCACTCATAAGGATATGATTTTCAGGAGCAACATATGCATTTTTCTTAGGTTGTTCACGCGAAAAATCATGTACTTTAATCAACGGATTCCCGTTTTCATCAAACATGATGTCTTCAACTACAAACGGAGCTTTGCGTATCGGCATATAGTCTTTAACAGTATGCACCACTTTATAAAAAAATGTAGATGATGAAGACACCTCAGACACACATTCAGAATCAGAACAATCGGAATCCATAACACAAGTAGAAACATTTGACATAACATTGTGAATACAAGCATTGTCATCAACACAATCATCACAAGCTTTTACAAATTTGTCTAAAACACATTTAATATCCAAATATTGTTTGAAATCTCTAATAAACTCCCTAGGGCATTGCTTATTAAAAGTAGAAAAAATTTTCACACCATCAAGATCAACTTCCTCATCTACAAAACCTGTCTTAGTATCTGCACTAATATACTGATCATGAAAATTATAGTTACCGTATCTAAGCAGTTCATTTGACTCATGAGGCTCAGAAAATGGTTCAAAATTAGTAGGATGAGGTAATTTGTTATAACCAACTCCGTCTTTGATGTAAACACTTCTTTGCTTTAAAAAACTTTCATCTAAAATTTTGTAGTTAAAACTCTTTCTTTTACAAAGTTAGTTTGGGTAGCAAGGACTTTATCAAATAAATCTTTGATTAAAAAAACTTTTTAACCAAATACTCTTTAAAAGTCACATTATCTTTTAATAAAGATTTAAGTTTTCATGTGTAAGTGGCCTCATTATGTTTGAACTCCTGATTGATTCTTTTTAACTTATCATTCTCAGCAACCAGAAAAACATTTGCTGCATTATAAATCTGCATACGTTCAATACATTTAGAAGAACAAATCAAGTTAGAGTCATTAGAATTTGCCTTAGTTTTAGACTATGAAGAGACATCAGTACCAGATGAGTCAGCAACAGCTTTCCCTTTGTCTTTTACCATCATGACAAAATCAGTCTTAACACAATCACTTTCACTTTCCTTAACCACAGTTTTCCCAGTTTCCTTTTCACAAACCTTCAAACTATCTTCAAGCTAGACCATTAATGTTTCATCATACTCAGCAGTTGCATCACCAATTTCCTCATCCCACTCACATGCTCCAATCTATTTTGAAACTAATGGTGTCGGTGCTTTCTTTGTTGAACTTTCATCATCTGCTATTATTTCAATCAATTTGACACCAGACCCATCAATTTTCTTTTTCTTCTCCTACGGACATTCCCGAGCAAAGTGTCCTAGATGTTAACAGTTATAACATCGTAACTTTGCTTTGTCAAAACCCACTTTTCCTCTAAACTGAAGTTTATCTTTGCCATTGGAGATCTTTCTTGGCTCTTACAGCAATCATGCCATCTGCCATTGGAGATCCATATACTAAAGATCATCTTGGTTGATCTGAGTCATGTCATCTACGTCCAAATTGGCTGGCTACAAATTTCCCGAGACAAACGCATCATAACTACTCATAAATGCTCCAAATAGAGTAATTTGATATTCTGGGATTTGAGTAGTGGCATTCTTAACTTGACAACTGTTTCCCTTTTTTTGACCACATCCTCCAGAACTACAACACCTCTTACTTTCTTCAATCTTTAAGCTACCCTTATTATCTTGACCTCCACTATCTGAAAAACAAAGCTGTATTTAATTGACTGCTTGAGGTTGACTTCCCAGGGTTGTTCATTTCTCTGTTTTTCCCTTCCATTTCATAAGATTCAAGAATATAGATAATGATATCAAGTGATTTATTCTTGAAGTCTGGTGTTGTATTCTTGATCAACATACACGGAATACTCCGGGAATCTGGTAGAGAATCCAATAACTTTTTGCACACCTCGTGCTCTTTAGTTTCAACCCCCATTTTCCTCAATCTATTAATGAGGGTAGTGTAGCGGGTTACTTGATCACTGAGAGTTTATCCCTTAACATAGTTAAACATGTTATATTGTTTCAGTAACAAATCAGTTCGACTCTCTTGAAGTGCAGCATTCCTGTAGGTCTAGACGATAGAATCCATGTGGTATGATGATTCTAGTCAAGATCTGATCAACAAATCAGCTATAGATCAGTTGTTATTGATGAAATCAAGAGAAAAGCTAGAGAAATAAGAACAAAAACTCTCAAAACTGATTATTATTCTACTAAGATGATTACAATATGCTCCTTGAATGATTACAATGATGTACCGCTGACATGCACCATCCGTGGTGGTGGAACAAACACAAACCAAAAACGCTCTCTAGCTAGCTAAACTAATGAAATAACAGAGAAAAATGGTGGAGAAGAGGGTCTAATTGATATGAAAATGGCCAGGTATATATAGGAAACCTGAAAGAGTCGGCGTGTAGATTGCCGACTCTCGCTAGGAGTCGGCTGTAATCGACCTAGCGACTCTCTGAGAGTCGGCTAAAGCCAGCCTAGTGACTCTTAGAGAGTCGACTGAAGATAACCTAGTGACTCTCAGAGAGTCGACTGAAAACATGCAAGCGACTCTCAGAGTGTCGCTAGCGACTCTCAGACCCATTTTCATACGCGAACCTAAACATCTTGTGATCGCTTGAATTGATTAACATCATTCTCAAACTAGACCCAACAAGTCCCTTCAAACCTTAGACAAAGTGCATTCCAAATACATTGCGTTGTTTCATGTTGTTCAAAGTTGAGATATAGCTCCATTGGAAGTGCCAAAATGAGATATAAAAGTGCTCGATTATCCCTTTCTACCAATCTCTTATCATCTTCAAAATACTAATCTGGATCAGCAATTGGAACAATCCCATCTGCATTTGCCATTTTTGGGAGGTGAGGTCCTTTAACAATTGAATCCCACAAAGTATGCTCAGTACACCTAAAGTAAGCTTTCATTTGAATATTCCAGTTTGAAAAGTCTGAAACATAATTTAGCAATGGAGGTGTCTTTCCCAGATTTCTTTCTACCTCTTTAAACTTTCCTGCCATCCTTGATTTCTCAAATAGACAAATCTCAAAAAAATTCATGAAAATTCACAAACTTCAAAGTTTTCGGATGAACTTTTCGATCCAAAACTTTTTCGGACGAATATTTAGTTTGAAAAATATTTCGACCAACTGAGATTTCTGACAAAGCTGAGATTTCGAACAGAGTTTTTGGATGAAAAACCTGATTGAAAATGCTTTTTATCGAAAAACGATTTCAGATCCTTCAAGCAGAATTTTCGGACGATTCTTTCGAAGAATGCAAAATGACGAAGAATTTCGTGCATATTTGATCTCTAATTGATGAAAATAGCTTGAATACACCAAGAGCTAAACCAACAGCTCTGATACCAATTGTGAACACCTCTGATCTGCTCGAATCAAGCTGCTAAATCAAAAATCAAGATCTGGAAAGGCGGAAACAATCCAAATTGATCTAGAGATCCAAACGACAAATCAACCAATGAAATACGTATAACAAGCCATAAGAACAGGATAAATGAATCTGAAAACAATGAGAATGAACAGATTACACACACTAATCAGACTAATCTCTCTAATTGCATATATTGATTTCAAAAGCTGAAAAGTTAATTACATGATCAAACAAGCTACTATTTATAAGTAAAGTTTTCGTCCGAAATAGTTTTCGATCGAAAACTTTCAACTTGTAAATTTACAAAAACTGAATAGCTTGGTTTCGATGGACTATAGGTTTCTGTAGATACCCTACTTAGACTAGATATTAGGTTATTTAGGTTTTTGCATCACTCAAACGACGGTCATCATGTATGCCTAACCTTAACTAGGCACTACCGTATGGGCCAAATGTAGTAAGTACTTCTACACTCATAATAATTGGCAATATTTAAACATTCATTTATGCACAATTAAGGGCTAAACCATTTTCGTTACCATTAAAATCACTTTCATACAAAAACATCATATTTGTATATACATAAAAATTTAATGGTAAAAACATTTGCGATCAGACAGGGTAGCATTCCTTCAGAAGACAATGAATCTGTAGCAATGGCTAGGATACAAGAATATGAGGATTTTATGACACCCAATAACCAGAATCCCAACATTCAAGATCAAAACAACCAAGGATCACCTCTTAACAACCCACTACCCAATAACCAAATTCCTAATAACCAGAACCCAGTTCCAAATTTCCAAATCCTAAACAACCAAGGACCAAACAACCAAAGTCGGTACCAATGACCAATTCTAAACAACTAAATTCCCAATAACCTTATACCTAGGTCCCAGCCGAATTTCCATGTTCCAAATAACCAGAACAACAAAAATGGTGACTAGATGATTATGAAGACATGTATTCAGAGGGAGGCAGTAACAAAGTGAGAATGGTACCTGGAGTGATGGATAGAATGTAGGTCCCGGGAGCCTCGTCGCGCAGCGGAAATAACACGATCTGTTCTGTGATTTGTGTGGGAACAAAGAGAACAAAGCAGATAAACAAGAACATAGACAAAAGATAATGAAACGAAACGTAAACCATAACAAAGAAGTCATCCCGTATTACAGACTACATACCGAAGGAACACACATCTCTCATCTAAGCTCACGGTCCAGGGGTCGGGAGAGCTCTTCCCGACCCGGACATCTCTCAACTTGTTCCAGAGTTCCACCTACAAATGAAGACAAGTCTTCTATTTATAGGGGCAGGAACACTTCCTGCGTACTTGACAAGTACGCAAGGCAAAAGCCTTGCGTACTTACTAAGTACGCATGGTTTGGTCATGCGTACTTGACAAGTACGCAAGGCAAAAGCCTTGCGTACTTACTAAGTACGCAGGACCAAACTGGTGTGCGGGCTAAGTACTCAGGAACACCCTCCTGTGTACTAGCCACGTACACCGATACATAGAATTTAATCTATAGTTACAAAACATGCTTCTACAAACTCCCTCTTAACTATAGCATCAAATTCTATCTATCTCTAACACTGATATACATCAGTTTACAAAGAATGTCCTAACAGACTCCCTCTAAACTAATGACATCACATGTCTTCTGGCGAGACTTGATCTTCTGGCATTCCATTTGAGATCTTCAAATCTTCAAACTTCAGTCTTCAGTTGCCGAGTGATGACAAACCCGACTCCCTCATAATTGTAGCTTTCATTGTAGACCAAACCAAGTGCTTCAATAAGAACCAACTAACCCAACACAACTCATTGTAGTTCATCCTCTCAGCTGTAGCAACCTCCACCCTGACTTAGGACTCTGAGTCTTACAATGTCTTCCTAACCAGGTAACCATAGTAGACTAAGACAACTCCAAATCAGCTGGCATATGATAGAGAGGTTGAGTTTCCAATAACCTGCATCAAACTAATCAGCTCCCATAGGAATTCCAGTAAAATAAACTTAAGTCTTCAACCAGATGTGTCCAACTCTATCCTGTATCTTCATGAGTCAACCAAATTCCCGAAGATGTTCATTTCCAATATCCCCTTTCAGTTTAAGCTCCATCTGACTAGACCAGAAACAAGGGTATGTTTCCTATCCCATCGGCCAATGATAAAAGGTTCCATCTTCAACTAATAATCCAACGAATATCCAGCTTCATCTTGAAAACACACGATAGAATCAAACACGAATAATATAGTTTACACGAGAAATCACGGTTGAGATCCATGTTACGTCAAAGAGGTATATATATAGGAAGTACCAACGGCTTTTCCACCACCTCTTTAATGTCTCATGAATACTAAATTTTATCCCCCTCATTTCTCTGTAAACTATGACCAACTTCATCACCACTTCACTCAAATCCTCAAAAAGCACAACTAGCCAACTCCAGGATTTTATTCTTTTATTCCTTTGCAAAGATCCAAAACAACAAATCCTTGGGTTCAAGTTGTTCCAGTATTCATCCCCTATTAAATAAGTATCCTAGATACTCGTAGCCTACATATTCAGGTTTGAATACCTAAACAAGATGATTCTTTTTCCGAAAGACCGAAAGCAGCCACAACTTCACAAATAGAACGAGACCTTTAGCCGATGACGACCCAATTGCTCCCATTAGTTCAGCATTCATACCCTATTAAATAAGTATCCCGGATACTCGTAGCCTACATTTTCAGGTATGGACCCTTAAACAATGTATGACAAGTGGTATCATCCAACAAAAATCTCGTCCGTGTTTCGCGAAGCCACATCATATACAAATTCTGGTCTGGAAAAACCAAAATTACTATCTTCTCAAGAAGGGGCCGAAACACGCGTACAAATGATCACACAAAATTTTGGCCAAGAAAAGTTTTCCCGCCAAATTTTTTTTTTTTTTTCGAATCCCAGAGGCTAGTTCTGCGTATTTAGTAAATACGCACATAAAGGGTGCTCATGCGTATTTAGTAAATACGCAAAGCCAAGTGCTCATGCGTATTTGATAAGTTCGCAAAATGCCCGTGCGTACATGCTAAGTATGCAGAGGAAATACTCATGCGTACTTAACAAGTACGCAGGACAACTTCTCTTGCGTACTAAGTAAGTACGCAGGGCAAAACCCATGCGTACTTAGTAAGTACGCATAAAAGCTGAATTTGCGTACTTATCAAAAAGTAACAGCGTTCTTGACGGATTTTGAGGAAAATGCTCGAAAAGTGATGGATCTAAGAACTTAATGCTTCCAAAAGCTTTGAAAACATCATCTAACAAACCCTTAGCCTTCCAAACACCAAATGAAGTGATAACAAACTCGGATTTGAGGATTTTTGCAAGAAAAAGTAGCGAACTTTTATTTTTCAGATCTGCTCGAAAACCCTAAAACCCGAAACGGGAACACAAATCAACGAACACCGAGGCTCTGATACCACTTGTAGGTCCCGGGAGCCTCGTCGCGCAGCGGAAATAACACGATCTGTTCTGTGATTTATGTGGGAACAAAGAGAACGAAGCAGATAAACAAGAACATAGACAAAAGATAATGAAACGAAACGTAATCCATAACAAAGAAGTCATCCCGTATTACAGACTACATACCGAAGGAACACACATCTCTCATCTAAGCTCAAGGTCTAGGGGTCGGGAGAGCTCTTCCCGACCCGGACATCTCTCAACTTATTCCAGAGTTCCACCTACAAATGAAGACAAGTCTTCTATTTATAGGGGCAGGAACACTTCCTGCGTACTTGACAAGTACGCAAGGCAAAAGCCTTGCGTGCCTTGCGTACTTACTAAGTACGAATGGTTTGGTCATGCGTACTTGACAAGTACGCAAGGCAAAAGCTCTGCGTACTTACTAAGTACGCAGGACCAAACTGGTGTGCAGGCTAAGTACTCAGGAACACCCTCCTGTGTACTAGCCACATACACCGATACATAGAATTTAATCTATAGTTACAAAACATGCTTCTACATAGAACGATCAGAACAACCAATTCAACGGAGAATATGGTGGTGGACAAGGATATCCACCACAATAGAACTATTATCAAGGCCAAGGAGGATGGAATGGTTACTCACCGATTAAAAACTACAATGGTGGGTGGGGTATCCAAACTGGCTATGGAGTAAACAATAGGGCACAAATTCAAGGAGTCAAGAGCCAGTTCAGACCATCAGTTGCTAGAACCCCCCACCCATCGTTCAACCTATAGTAAGGGGCAAATCTTTTGAAGTCAAACCATAATATTTGAACATCCTTCCATTCTTTAAAGGATCAACACTAGAAGAGCCATATAGTCATCTAACAGAATTTGAGGATATCTTCAACACAATTGGTGGTCTGGGTTTCACACATGAGGAGGTCAAGCTAAATTTATTCCAGTTCACATTGAAAGATCGGGCGAATAAGTGGTTCCTTACATTGCCATCTGGCAATTTCATTAACTCATGACCATCTTTAAAATATTAACATCTTCCTTTGGTGAAATTTTCTACTCATATCATATTTCTAGTTTACGATTTTCTCTCTCATCACTTCTATAATGAAATTTTCTATTCCAAGGTCAAAAGCCTCAACAGTTCTTGAACTTTCTGTTGTAGGTTCAACCTTTTGCTTTTTTAAACCAATCTACTTTCTCATCTTCATTATGGATTCAGACTTATGAAGGTTGAGACATATCATATAACAGATGAGAGGTTTGTACAAGTCTGAAGTTGTCCGGGTTAATACCTTATCCGAGGAATCCAGAAATGACTAAGTGTATTACATCGTATGAACAATTGGTCATCTGAGGTAACATGAAGTTTCTGAAATAACTAAATCAAGTTACATCGAATATACAAGTAAGACCTCAGAAGAATATGAAATTGAAGATTAAGCCTAAGGCAGATAACTCGGATGAAGACATTTTGTGTTTAAGCTTAGAGTGTCTTGTATTAGTCTTTAAATAGATGTGTGGTGTTTACCTTTACATGTAACTAAGATAACTGTTACTTTTTTGTCTTTCAAAGAGTGTATGTGAGAGAGTGATTGTACTATCCTTACATTGAAGCATTATTAACACATAAATTGATATTGTAATCAAGATTAATTTTATTTACATTGGTGTGTTGAGTGTGTGTTTTGATTCTTCATCAGAAATACTATGTGTAACTGTTTCCGCCGGTTATACGCATAGCATTCTAAGATTCTTATTACAGAACCTGATCCTGACAAGTGGTAAAAGAGACTGTGTGCTTAATTTTCTAATTTTTCAATCTGCAAACCACATTCTGGTACTACTTTTGGTATTTTCTTGAAGATTTCAAATTCTTTGAAGTCAGTTACCGTTCCATTGTTCTTCCTGCTTTCTACTGCATATTTCCTGTTTTTTTTATGTCAATCATTCAATTCGAATGAAGAAATATGATTATGATATTCAGATCACGAACAAGCCTCCTAGATCTGAACTTGTGGACTTCGATTACTGATGAACCACACATTCCACGAGCACCTTTGGATGATGGCGGTCTAATTATTGATCCTAAGGATTGGAGCAACATTGGTAGGAATTTGGTTCAAAGAGACAAAAAGGCTTATGCACCTATCACAATGTGCTTGCCAGCAGAAGTTTCGCATAGTGTGAAATTGTATAAAAGTGCTAAGGAACTTTGGGAGGTTCTTGAGAAGAAGTTTGAAGAAAATGATGATCTGAAGAAGTCAAAGAAGTATAGGTTGAAACATATGTTCGATACATTCACTAATACTCCTGGTGAGACTTTAACTGAATATGTTAACAGATGTGTGTTCATAGTGAATGAATTGAAAAGTACAAATTACAAGTTAGAGGATGTTGATATAAATGAGAAGTTGCTTATATCACTAGCATCTGTTTGATATGTGAGTGCACAGTTGATCAAGAAAACTTCTAATCTCAGTGAATTAAGTTTGGATGGATTGATTGCTTTACTTCAATCAGATGAGATTAACATGATTAAATATGGTATTATGAAGTATTTTGGTGTCTCCAATCATTGATAATTTTGGTTTGCCAAATTTATCAAATTCTAATAACACAACCAAGGGAATCAAAGTTAATTGACTCAACTGATGTCAAGTATGACAACTTCTGGTGGTGCACAACAACAGCCTCAACAACAGTATAAAAAACAACCATAACATCAACAATAACAATTTTCACCTTCTGAAAATTATAAGTTGAATATGGCCTTGTTTGCAGCTTTCAAGTCTAATTATGAAGCATTCATTGCTGGGCATATTAATTTTTGTATAAAAAGATATTGATCAAATAGATGAGGATGTATTGGAAGAGATGGACCTTAAGTGGCAAATGGCTATGATAGCTACTAGAGCAAAGAGATTCTTGAAAAAGACTGGAAGAAATAGCTTTACTGAGAATCCAAAGGTTGGTGTTGGATTTAATAAATCTAAGGCTAAGTGTTATAATTGTAATCAACCTGGACATTTTGCCAGGGAATGCGGTGCTCAAAAGTAAAACACTCAGTATAATGAGAGATATAACAAGCCAAACGTCAACATCAATAGAGGACATGGTAACAATCAAGGTTATCATAACCACAATCAACAAGTTCAACAAAATCATCCAGTTCAACAAGCTCCAAAGGCAACAACTCTTGTTTCTCAACAAGATGATGATCATTTTGACTGGAACAATCATGCCACTGAAACTCTGTAACTTAATCAAGCATTGATGGTTGATATTGTGAAACCAGAGGTAACTACTCCTTGTTGTTCTGATAAATGTATAGCACAAGTTCTGAAATATGGAAATTATAATTTAGAACATGTAGATGATCTCAAGGTAGCACATAAACAAATTGTTGAATTAAGAAAAAAGTGAATATGAATTTAAAGATCTTGCTAAATCTTTTAAAACTGATCTTGATCTAATCATTGATGTAAGAAAAATTTTAAAAGTTCAATTAAATGATTTGGTTCCAAAGTATCAAAACCTAAAAAGAGGAGTTGAAGCAAGCCCAGGATAAGATGACCAAGTGGAATACAACTAGGCATGCATTTGATGCTTTTCATAGTGATAAAGTCACTATGTTACCTCTGAAGAAAGATTATTATGGAATTGGTTATCACTTCATGGAGGTACCATATAATGGGAATTTTAAGCATATACCTGAGGAGAAGAAAGATGTTGAGGAAGTTGATATTGCTGTTAAAAATTCAATAGTCTTTACTACTGATACTGCAAAGAATCCAGTTCTTTACACTGCCAAACTTACCAATGATGAAGTCAACAGTTTGCTAACCAAACAAGAGGGTGTACTTCAAGAAATTGAAAGTGATGAATACTTAGAACAAGAAAAATGTTGAGTTCATAATTACAATTGAACCAATGCCATGTCCTTGGGATATGAATTTGGTTAATTAAAGGCTTCAAAAATAGAAGTTAGATTCTGAGATGAAGGTAAGAGAAGAAAGAGAGAAAGAAGAAGAAGGAAAGAAGTATGTTTACAAGCAAACAAGGGAAATAAGTGGAATACAAATGGGAAACAACAAGTTTGTGAGAAGAAAGCCTTCAAGAGAGTTGAAAAGAAGAATGTATATGCTCCAAAGGGTAGTAATTCGCATGTTGAGGAAGAAAGTTTTAAATGTTCACATTGCTCATGCTCCAAAGGAAGAGGGAAGATGTATGAACAACAAAAGAAGCATGTTGAAAATAAGGTTGGTGAATATTACACGAAAACATTCCAGAAGTTTGTGAAAGAAGGATGTCAGAAATCTACATTGGCTAAGAATTTGAAAACTAAAATTTTTTTTAGGAAACAAAAAAATCAAAAGCACATTTTTTCTAAATATAAACAAGTGCCTGCTAAATCCGTTTTTGATAACAAGAAGCAGATTTTCGAGATCAAAGCTAGTAAGATTGGGGCTAAGAAACAATGTGTTGACTAATCTCTGGCTTTCGCATCCCAAACAGTTTTCAAACCTATCTTTGAAAATTAGCAAAAGAGGATGTTTTATTTGTGGAAAATCTAGTCATAAAGCTGTTTCATGTGCTTATAAGTAAATAAATCGAGTTTTTGAATAATTGAAAGTTGACAAAAAGGTCAATGTTTTAATGAAGAACAAATCAAGTGACTTTGTTCAGCCAAATTCTATCTTAAAAAATACCAAATCAAAATCTAGTTCAAATGATAACAGACCAAAACTTGTTTCTCAATCAAAGCATGTAAAACAAGTTTGGAAATTGAAAAATGTTGTTTTTGATGATTTGAAAGACAAGGTTGGCAAAGTGATTGATTATGTTTATGAAGAAGTTAGATATGTTGATTCCAAGGGCAAACCCTAGACCACTATGGCTAGGGTTCCTAAATCTAACTGACTTGCTTATGTATGTAGAAGCATCCAAGGAAGACTAACAACATATGGCATGTTGATAGTGGATGTTCTAGACATATGACCGATGACTACTCGTTACTTCAAAATTTCATAATATGTGAAGGAGAGTATGATGCATTTGGTTCTGTAGAGAAGGGAGGACAAATTTCTGGACTGGGAATGGTATCCGATGGTTATGTGAGTTTTGAAGATGTGAATTTTGTGGAGTAGCCCAAGTACAATCTTCTAAGTGTATGACAAGTCTGTGAAAAAATGTTTGCTACTCATTTCATTGCAAATGAATGTCTAATCTTAAATTCTAAGATTGATATTCCTGAAGACAAAATTCTAATGAGTGTAAAGAGAAAAGGAAATGTTTACACTTTAAACATGGATGAACTAACAATAACACATGCTTGTTTTATCTCCAAGGGATCTGCAGCTGGATCAATTTTGTGGCATAGGATACTTGGGCATTCCAATTTCAAATTGATGAATAGGCTGGTCAGAGGTGATCATGTAGTTGGTCTACCTTCAAATGAGTTCATTTGTGTAGACAACTGTATAGCCTGTTTAAAAGGAAAGCATCAAAATACATCACACAAAGTAAATATGATTAATTCAATTGATGAAGCTCTACACTTAATTCACATGGATTTTTTTGGTCCTAATAATGTCAAGAGTATTGGCAAGAAGTATTATTTCTTGGTACTCAAAGATGACTATAGCAGATATTCATAGGTTTTCTTTCTTGCCACAAAAGATGAAACAACTGAGTTGGTAATCAAACTTGTTCTTCAAATTGAAACCCCGGTCAAGAAGAAGATCAGAAGTGATAATGGAATTGAATTTAAGAACAAATTGTTCATTGATTTCTGTGATTCACAGGGAATTACCAGGCAATATAGTGCCTCCAGGACTCCTCAACAAAAGGGAGTTGCTGAGAGAAGAAACATAAGGTTAATTAAGGTTGCTAGGACGATTCTTGCTGATGCATTACTTACCATCAATGTGTAGGTTGAGGCTGTCAACACTGCTTGTTTTGTGCAGAAAAGTGTACTTATTAATAAGGCACATGACAAAACACCATATGTGAAACGTCCCAAACAGGAACACCTCAAAGTTGGCACAAAACGTAACAAACATAGTTCTTACACTGGAAATCAGAATCTATTATAGCGCAAGTCTTTTAACTCAAATATTAATAACCTAATAACAATAACATTGTTTAAAACATAATTATTAGTAACGGGAAATGTCAGTCTTCAGTAGTTCAGCCCGGAAATCCATGTTATCCAGCCCTCGCGACTCCTTTACTCATTCTTTCCTTTTACCTTTACTACATGTCATGCATACTAAAAGTCAGCTAACACTGATGAGTTCTATCTTTACTTTGAACTGTAAACTTTCTTTAAATAGCTAGTTTTATAAAAATAAAATAAGTTTTCTTTCTTTACTTTAAAATAACTCTGCCTTTGCCTTAATTTAAAACTTCACAATGTTACAGTTTATAAAATCGTTTCGTTTCTATCTTATATTTAAAACTTTACTTTTGAGGAAACCGGTTAAGGTGTCCTCCTTTAGTCTTTCAACTTTACTTTTCACTCGTACCGGACAAGTGACTATAACATACTTTAACTATCACATATGGATCAATGTGCGAGGACAAGGCCCCTTTTCGCTTACACCTCAGGGTAAGACTTTTACATTGTTGTGCCTACTCCTGAGGGTGGGAATTTCTCGCTTACACCTATGTGTAAGACTCCTTTGCCTTCTCACACCTCAGGGTGAGACTTTCTACTTTGCATGCTCACACCTCGGGGTGAGACTTCTACTTTGCTTGTCTGCATGACTTTTTACTTTGCGACTACTACGCAATTATACTATGTCACATAATATAATGCCATTGAAACACATAACACATAGACAAATAACACATATTAACAGATAATCATATAATATGGCATTTGTCACTGTCACTGTCAAGCTATACCGAAGTGCAGCTCCTTTACTTTCTTTGCTTTCTTTGCTTTAACTCTTTACTTTCTTTAAAATATATTTCAAAGATAGTACTATGCTCTTTAACTCTTCTACTTTTTTTTATAAAAATAATGTTTTAATAAAAACTATAACTTTCTCTTTGACTTTATAAAAATAACATTTTTATAAAAAAAAACTATACTTTGCCTTTCAAAATTTTCTACCAGTATGCATGTCAGTCCAAAACCGTTACGGAAAAAGAACAATAAGAACCCACTTGACTTTTACGAGGTTATCTCACTCAGCAATGACATTTTAAGTTGTGTGGGATGCTAGTCGATCTGTCCAAGAGTCACGAACTAGACATGTCAATACATCATTATGACTAAGACACTTCATCCGAAAACTCCCTGTCCCAAGCCCTTTAAATCTCTTTTGGTCGAAAACATTTGTCCGAAAACCCTTTTCGACCAAAAACCCTTTCGTTCAAAACGTTTTCTATCTAATAACTTTCTCGTTTGAAAACATTTGTCCAAAAACCTTTTCGACCGAAATCTCTTTCGGTCGAAATATCTTTCGATCGAATACCATTTCGTTTGAAAAATTATGTCCAAAATCTAATTCTGTCCGAAATACTTTTCAGACACATCGTCGTTTTCGAACCATTCATCGAGTTTTCGGACGATTCAACTGTTCTTGGTTAGATTCTTCGTTTTTGATTCAAGATCCAAGCTTTTTACGTTTAAAACTCATATCTAGCTTCCATGAAAGTCAATATTTTTATTTGAAGCTAGATCTATACTTTTTAAGGCAATTCATACGTAAAATCTTGACTTTGATTAGAAAACCCACTAAAAACCGTAACCCACTTTTAAACTCAAGAATCGAATCTGGGAAGGCTCGGTTACCTGTTTACGCTTGATCCTTTCTTCTCCAACGTTTTGTAACGTCTAGCAATGATATTAGACCAAGTGTGAAGGTCTCGGTTATGGTATGAAGCTTTCTCTCTCTAACCTTTACTTTCTCTCTCTAAGATAAGAAGATGGTGAAGATGATGAATGCAAGGAAGGGAGGAAACTAGAGTTTTACTCCCCCTCCCCTTGCGTTTTCTTAATACGGCTTAAGCCCGAACCCACTCGAGTCTGCTATCCTTTTATTATATCTCTTTTATTTCTTTTTATTTTTGGGATGTTACAATATGAGATTTTATTTGGAAGAAAGCCTTACATGGGATTTCTTAAACCATGTGGGTTTATATGCACTTTATTGAATACAAGGGATCATTTAGCCAAGTTTGAACCAAAAGCTGAAGATGGTTTCTTTGTTGGTTATTCATCTACATCTAAAGCCTATAGAGTTCTTCAAAAGAAGAATATGTTCATAGAATAATCTATCAATGTGCAATTTAAGGAACACTCTTTCAACCAACAAAAGGGTCCTGACTAGTTATTTGATCTTGGTTCCTTAACCAAGTCATTTCAATTATTCAATGAAGAGATGCCAAGTACCTCTGCGGCTTCTTCAAGTCAATCATATTCCAACAGTGTTGGTGATGATATGCTCAGATTGAATGATTGGTGAGATTATACAGTCGAACTTATCAAAAGGTCTACTGATCCTCCAAGCATCTTTTCTAACTCTAGTTCTACATCTGATGATGCTAGTCCTTCTACTTCCATATCAAATGATGATGTTCAAGTTGCTGATACTCTTGTTGAATTTCATATGCAATCTGAAGGTGTTCAAAATCATAGTTCCAATGAAGTTGGCATTACTGATCACACTGAATCTGGTGTTGAATCTTTTTTTGAAGTCGAGGAACTTGATCTAAATCAAACCAATCTTGATGAAGATTTGCATGCTGATCATATCTCCCATTCACATAATTCATTCTAAACATCCATTGTCAGATATTATTGGATATGTTAACCAGAGGGTGACTAGAAGTCAAGTTAACAATGCTAATGTCTATTTGTTTTCAAGTTTTTCATCCCACGTTGAGACTAAGAATGTTGACATGGCTATCAAAGAAAACAGTTGGATAGAAGCTATGCATGAGGAATTGTTACAGTTTAACAAACAAGAGGTTTGGGAATTGGTGGACTTACCTAAGGGCCATTATCCAATTGGAATAATATGGCTTTTTAAGAACAAGAAAGATGATAGAGACATGATGGTAAGGAACAAGGCAAAGTTGGTGGCTCAAAGTTATACCCAAGAGG
Organism: Smallanthus sonchifolius; assembly: GCA_023525975.1. Classification (NCBI taxonomy): domain Eukaryota; kingdom Viridiplantae; phylum Streptophyta; class Magnoliopsida; order Asterales; family Asteraceae; genus Smallanthus; species Smallanthus sonchifolius. Next base: position 46,939,686 of record CM042023.1, read on the forward strand.
AGGGTGATGACTATGATGAGATCTATGCTCCTATAGCTAGGCTAGAAGCCATTAGAATTTTTCTGGCTTATTCTGCATCCCATGATTTTAAAGTGTTCCAGATGGATGTGAAATCTGCATTTCTGTATGGAAAAGTCAAAGAGGAAGTTTAGGTTTGAAGATTTCCTACCAAAATTTATAAGCTTGATAAAGCACTTTATGGTCTTAATCAAACACCCAGAGCTTGGTATGAGAATTTGACTGAGCATTTTATTTCAAATGGTTATTCAAGGGGCTCAATTGACAAAACTTTGTTTATTAAGAAGAAGAACAAGGATATCTTACTAGTGTAGATTTATGTGGATGACATCATATTTGGTTATACTAATGTGCGATTGTGCAAATATTTTCAGAAAGTGATGAAGAGCACATTTGAGATGAGCTCAATGGGAGAAATGTCATTTTTCTTGGGATTGCATGTGACTCAGAGATCCAATGATATTTTGATTAATCAGGCAATGTACGTCAGAGACATATTGACCAAATTCAAATTTCTGATGCAAAGGCAGTTCCAACTCCTATTGATCCCAGAGATAAACTTCATCCATACGAGGAGGGCATAGCAGTTGATCAACATGAGTATAGAGCTATAATTGGTTCCCTCATGTACTTGACTACAAGTAGACCTGATATTATGTTTAGGGTGTGTCTTTGTGTAAGGTTTCAGTCTAACCCCAATGTGTCAAATTTCAATGCAGTGAAGAGAATCTTTAGATACTTGAAGGGAAAACCTGATCTTGGAATCTGGTACCCTAAGGATAGTTCTTTTGAACTTTTCGCTTAAACATATAGTAATTATGGTGGCTGTAATCTCAATAGAAAGTCAATCACCGGAGGGTGTCAATTTTTGGGAAAAAGGCTAGTCTCTTGGCAATGCACAATGTCAACTTCTACGGCAGAAGATGAGTATGTTACTACTGCTGCCTGTTGTGCTTAAGTCCTCTGGATTCAAAATCAGCTTCTGGATTATGGTATGAATTTTCTAAACAGTCCCTTTCATATAGATAATAGTGTTGCAATGTTCTTAACTAAGAATCATGTTCAGCATGGTAAGACAAAGCATATAGAAATTAGACATCACTTCATTAGGGATTGTGAAGAAAGGAATCTCATTCATCTAGTCAAGGTTGATACCTTAGATAATTGTGTTGATATGTTTACAAAGGAATTTGACACTTCTAGATTTCATGCCTTATTGGAATGATGAATTTATGCCTTATTCGAATGATGAATTTGGAGCCCATTTGATGTCTTGTTACTTGTTTTTGTGTCTTTATTATCATAAATTTTCAAAAAGTTTTTTTTTATTTGAGTCCTTATTCAAAATCTAAAAGATTTTTTTTGTGTCTTATTTTTTTTAAAGAAAATTTCTAAATTCTTCATCTATCTTGTTATTGAAAATTTTGAAAATCATAATGAGAATAAGTGCATATGATCTAAATTTCTTTGACTGCTCTAATGAGAAATGATTGTTTCATGTATACATATTTATTGCATGGATTAGATCATGAGGGAAGATATTTACATTTTGATTTGTCAATAGGCTGAATCATTTGTTTGAAACATATAGTAGTGTGATAACCTAAATTTCATATACTTTTGTGTTTAAACTCATATCTTGATTTGTTGTGAGTTCATGAATTGAGGTCTATCATATATAGAATGTAAGGTGGATCTAAGCTTTATGTCATGAGACCAGTATTGTGATGTTGTCTTTAGCACATTTTAAGTTTACTCTCTTGACTTTGTACAAGCATATGATTAGAGAGTTAAACTTGATGACCTCTTATGTTTAGAGAATTTTGAGAAATCAAAGTTCAAGAGTGTTCATCATATCCCCCTAAATCATATTTGATTCTTGTATATCATATTCCTTACCTGAATCTTTCATGATTCTGATTATATAAGCCCAGACATATGAATCAATAGATTCTGAATCAAAATGATTTTTCAATCCACTTGGATTATTTTTTCAAGTGCTAAATGACTCTTCATCATCCTGGTGAATGAGATATTGTTTGGTGAATCTTTACATGTCTTGAGGATAGATAGGTTCATTATTATTATTCATCATGATTGTGGGGGTAAACATTATACATCTAATTGCATCATAATATCACCTGGAATTTGTATTAGAACAATGCTTACAGTTTACTTTTGCACAACATTGATAATTGAACTTGGCATTTATAGGTCTCGTGATGAAAAAGGCAGTGACTTTAGGATGTACATCAAGATCTGATCCCATTTCATTGAAATTTATTTGTATCTTTGCAGTGCGAATTTAAAGAAGTTGTTTTGGCCGTCCGATGTTGTAACACCCCAATTTTTAAAGAAAATAGAAGTCTAGGGACTTAAGTGCAATTAGTCCAAAGTTCAGGGACTAAAAATGCAAAAAATATGAAAGCTGGGACGGTAGCGGACCACTACCGGGCTCCCTGACGGTCTGCTATGTGGTGAGCAAGGTAATGATGAGGGAATGACACATATCATACGCGTGTCTTGCTGACTCAGCCCTATGGCGGACAGCTACGAGGTCCGTTGTAAGGCCCCTTTCCCAGGTAACCTCACTTGTTGGATTTACTCATAAACATAGTCATAAATACTGAACTTAAATTAAAACATTTGAGGGTAGCGAAAACAAACATCATACAAATACATAACATAACAGTGGAAGTATTAACAATTAAAAACACAACATTTTTAATTAACAATCAACTGTGGGATGTCAGTCGCTTGCCGGGTAACCTTCACGCCTTCGCACGACCCTTCCTTTCTGTACCTGAAATGTATATTAAAAGTCAGCTAACGCTGGTGAGTTCTAGTTTAAAAACAATCATACATAGCATTTATCTTATCGTTAAGTATTATATATATATATAATATACGTGCATTAGCATATTCGTTGCCTTACTGTTCTCACATAATATTCATAATGAGTATATACATATGTACTTACATTCTTACTTGGGGAGAACATTTATTGGCCATACACATAGGGATGATCAACCCGTCATACTTGTCGCGAATGTCACAAAGACAACGCAGTGAGAACTACCGTCGTAGCCCTTTTCATAAATCGTCCGGCTCTAGAAAACCGTTCGTCGAAACATAAATCCATCCGACAACCTTTGTCCGTCCGCTTTTAAACTGTCCTACCGTCGTAGTCCGTCAATTGTCCGTCTGCCCTAGGGCATCTGTTTTCCACGTGACAATTATGTATGCAACCGTTCTACATGAGTTAAGGCATTTTCTTCGACCGTCCAAGAGTGCCTTTTATACGTCCTAGCTTGCGAAGGAACGTTTTTGTCCCGGTTGCAAAATAGTCACGTGGTCGTCCATCTACCGAATTAGTCGTTGTCATCGAAGCATCCATAACGTATTCATACATTCATAACATGCAATATATAAAATATAAAGCAAGATTTCATTCATTCACGTTATGTCAACCTTTCATTCATTCTTTATAATCATATGTTTCATTCTTGGTTCATAATTCATTTTCATATATAGGTATATATATATATTTGTATACCACGTATGATCACATTGACATTCATAGCATTTATTCATTTACTGTATACAATTCAGCCCCAAAACATTTAAAATGATTTGCACATAACATAGAAGGGGGCACATAGAACTCACCTGATAAGCTAGTCTTAGTTGTCCTAAACAAAGGTCCAACAACGTCACGTACGATCTGAATTAGGTAGTTAAATACACATCAGACCCAATCCCGAATCTAACGGTTTAATCATACTGAATTAGGCGAACATACTGACTTCACTATCTAGCCTGATGCCTGCGCGTTTAGCAAGTGCGCAGGGCCTGGTTCATGCGTACTTGACAGGTGCGCAGAACATTCTTCTTGCGTACTTGATAAGCACGCAGGATCTTCCTCCTGCGTAGTTGATACGTACGCGGGATCTTCCTCATGCGTACTTGATAAGTACGCAGGACATCCTTCTTGCGTACTTGATAAGTACGCAAAACCTGTTTCCTGAACAAGTCCGAAATTCTTGCATGCTAACCTGATCATGCCAATCTTACAATTTTCTTTGATCAAAATGTGCGGTATTCATTCTAGATGCTAGTTCTAAGCTTATTTTCAAGTTTCATCCATAAAAACGTCTCCTATTTAGCTAAAACTCGAAAAACCCCAAAACGAACAAAAACTCAGTTTATGGTCGAATCGTTACCTGGATTGGAATTTTGATTCGGAGGTTTTGCTCATGAGCTCCGCAGTAACGTGCTCCTTCAATTGCGGGTCGATCCGTCTCCTTTTTCTCTCTAGACCCGAGCTCTCCTTTATCTCTCTAGATTGCAAGTTGTGGAAGAAATGAGAGTCTAATGTTGTCTTGACCTGTATATACTTGGGCTTCCCCGGCCCATTGTAGCCGAGCCCAAGCCCATCCATTTCTCTTTCATTTTTTTACGGTTAAATCCCTATTGCCTTATTATTATTTATTTACTATTTTTGGGAAGTTACAAGTCTACCCTCCTTAAAGGGGTTTCGTCCTCGAAACCGTTTATACGTTAAACAATTGAGGGTATAGTCCCCTCATCTCGTCTTCTTTCTTCCACATCGCTTCTGACCCTTTTCTGTGCTTCCATTGTACTTTAACTAGATGAATCGACTTATTACGTAGTCGTTTCTCAGCTCTGTCAATAATGGCTATTGGTTCCTCCACATAATTTAGATTGTTATCCACTTCGATCTCGCCGTAAGGTATGTGAGCTGTGTCGTCAGCTAGGCACTTGCGTAAGTGCGACACGTGGAACGTAGGGTGTATTCCAATAAGCTCAACGGGTAGGTCGAGTCTGTAAGCAACTTGACCCATTCTCGCTAAAATCTTGAAAGGTCCGACAAACCTCGGACTTAGTTTACCACGTTTTCTGAATCGAATGATTCCTTTCCATGGTGATACCTTTAACAGTACCATGTCCCCCACTTGAAACTCTAAATCCCTTTTTCTCTTATCCGCGTATGATTTCTGTCTGTCTTTTACGGCTTTCATTCGAGCTTTGATTTGATCGAACTTCTCGGAAGTAGCTTTGACCACTTCGAGACTTGCAAAATCCTTTTGTCCAATTTCCCAACAAACCGGGGTCCTACATCTCCTCCCAAACAGCATTTCAAATGGCAGCATGCCAATAGTTGAGTGATAGCTGTTGTTATATGAAAATTCTGCCAATGGTAGATGGCTGTCCCAGCTCCCACCGAAGTCAATGATACAGGCCCGGAGCATGTCCTCCGAGGTCTGAATGGTCCTTTCAGATTGACCATCGGTTTGAGGGTGGTAAGCGGTGCTGATGTTCAGCCTAGTGCCCATCGCTTCATTGAATTTCTTCCAAAACCTTGAGGTAAACCTCGTATCCCTTTCGGACACAATCGACAGTGGTATACCATGTCTGCTCACAATTTCCTTGATAAATATTTCCGCTAGCTTTTCAGATGAAGAAGTCTCACGTATTGGTAAGAAGTGAGCACTTTTCGTCAAGCGGTCGACGATCACCCAAATGGTATCATTGCCTTTAGCTGTTCGTGGTAGCTTGGTAATGAAGTCCACCGTGATCTCCTCCCACTTCCATTCCGGTATTGGTAAAGGTTGCATTTTACCGCATGGTTTCTGGTGCTCGACCTTAACTAGTGAACACGTTAAGCACTTGTTCATGTACTCAGTCACATCATTCTTCATTCCGGGCCACCAGTACTCTTTCTTCAAGTCTTGATACATTTTGTTTGTCATGGGGTGGATGGAATAGCGAGACTTATGGGCCTCATCGAGTATTTTGGCTCTAAGCTCGCCAATCTTAGGTATCCACATCCGGCCAAACCTAGTTCGTGCACCGTATGCATTTGCATCCAAATTTCCTTGTTGTCCTACTATTCTTTCCCATTTTATATTTCTTTCTAATAGTGCTTCATATTGTGCCTTTGATATTTCACTCATCAAATCCGGTGTTATAATCAGCTGACACGCTTTGATTCGGATAGGTTCCGATTCTTCCTTTCTACTTAAAGCATCAGCCACTACGTTTGCCTTGCCTGGATGGTACAATATCTCACAATCATAGTCCTTCAGTAGCTCTAACCACCTCCTTTGTCTCATGTTTAATTCTTTTTGTTCGAAAAAGTACTTCAGGCTTTTGTGATCGGAGTAGATGGTGCATTTAACTCCATACAGATAGTGCTTCCATATTTTCAACGTGAAAACTACTGCCGCCAACTCTAGATCTTGAGTTGGGTAGTTAACCTCATGAATCTTTAGTTGTCGCGAGGCATAAACAATTACCTTTCCTCGTTGCATAAGTACGCAACCTAAACCCTGACCCGAAGTGTCAGAGTAGACTACCAAGTCTTCATTTCCCTCAGGTAGTGCCAAGACTGGAGCTTGGGTTAATCGTGTCTTAAGTTCCTCAAACGCATTGTTTTGGGTTGGACCCTATTCGTACTTTACTTCCTTACGTGTTAGCTTCGTCAGCGGCGAGGCTATTTTCGAGAAATCCTGAATGAATCTCCGATAGTATCCTGCCAATCCTAGAAAACTTCGTATCTCTGTTGGCGTTTTCGGGATGTTCCAACCTTTTACGGTTTCGATCTTTGCAGGATCCACCATAATGCCGTTTGGGTTTATGACATGACCTAGGAATAAGCCAGAATGCGCATTTGGAGAATTTTGCGTACAATTTTTCCTGCTTTAGCACCTCCAGAACCTCTCTTAGGTGGTAGTGGTGATCACCCTCGCTTTTTCGAATATACCAGTATGTCGTCTATAAAAACTATCACTGATCGATCCAACATTGGTCGATATACTCTATTCATCAAATCCATGAACGCTGCTGGCGCGTTGGTCAATCCGAAGGACATCACGAGAAACTCATAATGTCCATAACGCGTGCGAAACGCGGTCTTTGGTACATCTTCCTCCCTTACTTTCAACTGATGGTAACCCGACCTAAGATCGATCTTTGAGAACCAACTCGCACCTTGCAGTTGATCAAAAAGGTCGTCTATTCTAGGCAATGGGTATTTGTTCTTTACTGTCCTCTTGTTCAATTCGCGGTAGTCAATGCACATGCGCATGCTGCCGTCCTTCTTCTTTACAAATAGTACCGGAGCTCCCCATGGTGAAACGCTTGGTTTGATAAATCCTTTTTCTATTAATTCCTCTAGTTGGGACATCAATTCTTTCATTTCTGATGGAGCCAATCGGTAGGGGGCTTTGGCAACGGGCTCAGCTCCTGGCAGTAAGTCAATCTGAAATTCTATTTCCCTATCGGGTGGCAACCCAGGTAGAACCTCAGGGAATACTTCCGGAAAGTTGCACACCACGGGTACCTTCTTGGGTTCTTTTGTTTTCATTCTATCGTCAATAACATACGTCAAATAAGCTTCACAACCGCGCCTCATGTAACTTTCAACCTTGATCATCTAGATGACGTTTGGCATCATGCAATTCCAATCCCCATAAACCATAATTGGACTGCCGCTAGGAGCTTTGAGGTGTATCCTCTTACGTTTACATATGATTTGAGCTTCGTTGGCAGCTAGCCAATCCATACCCAATACTATATCGAATCCTCCTAAGGTGAGAAGGAATAATCTAGAAGGAAACTTATGGCCCTCTACTTCTATGATGCAATCCTCTGTTACTTGGAATACTGCCGAATTTTTACCAACGGCAGTTTGTACGCTAAAGGCCTTTACTATGGTGTGGATAGTGCAATCTAGTTTACGACTAAATGCATTGGATATAAAGCTTTTACTAGCACCAGAGTCAAATAAAATAGCAACATGTTCATCATTAACTAGGAACGTACCTAACACAACATCAGGGTTTCCCCTTGCTTCCTCCTCAGTCAGGGCGTAGGCTCGAGTCCTCGCCTTCGGTTGTTCCTTTTCAGCTTCCTTTTCCTTTCCCGAACCGGATTGTCTGGTTTTCCTGCAATCCCTAGTCTGGTGTCCATATCTTCCACAACTTTGGCACTTAACGTCCTTCAAACAATCTGGGGAGTAGTGCCCCGGCCTCCCGCGTTTATAACACATGGTTGAGCGAACAAGACATTCGCCTTGGTGTTTCTTTAAGCATCTCTTACAAACTTCATACCCTTCTGCCCTAGGCTTCTTCGCCTCAGTGGTGTAGTTTCCCTTTCCATTTCCTTTGAACGAGTTCTCCTATTTCCGTTTTGGAGCTTCAGGAGCTGTGTCCTCATTAGCATAATCGTCATAGACGATTCCAGACAGGTTGACTACTGACTCGAAGGTCGATGGTAGATTAGCTTTTACATGAACACGGACCCTTTGAGGTAGGCCCTTTACATAGTACTTAATCATTCATTCTTCTGTCTCCACCAGGTGGGGTACCAGTTGGGCTAGTTCATCGAACCTAGAAGTATACTGGCGGTGCGTCTTGCTGCCAGCCTTAAAGTTTAGGAATTCATTTTCCACTCGATCAATTTCAATCTAGAGACAGAACTTTTGGATTATCAGCTTCTTCAGATCTTCCCATGTCATTCTGGCAAAAGCGTTTGGCGACTTTGTCCTCTGAATGTTCCTCCACCAACTTAGTGCCTCATTGGTGAAAGAATGGGCAACATACTTAATAGCCTGGTCCGGTCGACACTCGCTGATGTTGACTACATCATTCATCCTCTCAATCCATTCGAACGTAGCCACTGAATCCTTGTTCCCATCGAACTTGGGTGGGTCACCGTCCTTGAAACCTTTGTAAGTACACCCACGATTGCTTGATCCCACCTTTACTTCATCCCCATCACTGTCATACACTTTCTCTTCATGGTCGCCTTCATCCTCCCTTCTACTTTTCTTTAGTGCCTCGGATAATAGATCAGGCAATACTTTCTTCAGAGTGAGTACAACTTCGCGGGCAATAGCATCCCTGACCTGGAGTTCCAACTGTAGAGGCCCTTGATTGTCGTCCCTAGTTGGGGTCACTTCTGTTTCGTGCACACTCTCAGTGTGTTCTGCATGCCCACTCTCTTCCTCTTCATGTCTTTGATTCAATGGAGGTCTACTGACTCGGCCAGTGCGACCACCTCGGCGTCCTGTTCTTCCTCCACCAGCCATAATTCCTAGTTTTCTGATAGTTATAAAGGGAATACATCAATGCCCTTCCTTCAGATCATAGTTTTAGAACAGTACAAGCAAGGTAAATTTTTAATTACAGTGACTGGTTTGTGATTACTAATTTACATTGCTTTTCGGGTTCAAAATTCTTCAAATCAATTGTGACATTGACATCTATTTGTTCTAAGCTAAGGTATCTATTCTTATCCAAGCGCATTAACTTTAGTACTTACTTACAGTGCTGGCGTTGGCGTTGGTTACCCATACTGACATTTGTGCATTGGTCCCATAATCAGTTTGAGTCTAGACATTTAGGGATGTCTGAATCTCTCAAACTATTACTCTGATACCAACTTGTAAGGCCCCTTTCCCAGGTAACCTCACTCGTTGGATTTACTCATAAACATAGTCATAAATACTGAACTTAAATTAAAACATTCGAGGGTAGCGAAAACAAACATCATTCAAAGACATAACATAACAGCGCAAGTCTTAACAATTAAAAACACAACATTTTTAATTAACAATCAAGAGTGGGATGTCAGTCGCTTGCCGGGTAACCATCACGCCTTCGCACGACCCTTCCTTTCTGTACCTGAAATGTATACTAAAAGTCAGCTAACGCTGGTGAGTTCTAGTTTAAAAACAATCATACATAGCATTTATCTTATCGTTAAGTATTATATATATATAATATACATGCATTATCATATTCTTTTCCTTACTTTTCTCACATAATATTCATACTGAGTATATACATATGTACATACATTCTTACATGGGGAGAACATTTATTGGCCATACACATAGGGGTGATCAACCCGTCATACATGTCGGGAATGTCACAAAGACTACGCAGTGAGAACTACCGTCATAGCCCTTTTCATAAACCGTCCGGCTCTAGAAAACCGTCCGTCGAAAAATAAATCCGTCCGGCAACCTTTGTTCGTCCGCTCTAAAACCGTCCTACCGCCGTAGTCCGTCATTTGTCCGTCTGCCCTAGGGCATCCGTTTCCCATGCGACCATTATGTATGCAACCGTTCTACATGAGTTAAGGCATTTGCTTCGACCGTCCATGAGTGCCTTTTATATGTCCTAGCTTGCGAAGGAACGTTTTTGTCCCGGTTGCAAAATAGTCACGTGGTCGTCCGTCTACCGAAGTAGTCGTTGTCATCGAAGCATCCATAACGTATTCATACATTCATAACATGCAATATATAAAATATAAAGCAAGATTTCATTCATTCACGTTATGTCATTCTTTCATTCATTCTTTATAATCATATGTTTCATTCTTGGTTCCTAATTCATTTTCATATATAGGTATATATATATATATATATTTGTATACCACGTATGCTCAAATTGACATTCACAGCATTTATTCATTTAGTGTATACACTTCAGCCCCAAAACATTTAAAATGATTTGCACATAACATAGAAGGGGGCACATAGAACTCACCTGATAAGCTAGTCTTGGTTGTCCTAAAAAAATGCCCAACAACGTCACGTACGATCTGAATTAGGTAGTTAAATACACATCAGACCCAATCCCGACTCTAACGGTTTAATCATACTGAATTAGGCGAACATACTGACTTCACTATCTAGCCTGATGCCTGCGCACTTGCTCCTGGTTCATGCGTACTTGACAATTGCGCAGAACATTCTTCTTGAGTACTTGATAAGCACGCATGATCTTCCTCCTGCGTACTTGATAAGTACGCGGGATCTTCCTCAGGCGTACTTGATAAGTACGCAGGACATCCTTCTTGCGTACTTGATAAGTACGCAAGACCTGTTTCCTGAACAAGTCCGAAATTCTTGCATGCTAACCTGATCACGCCAATCTTACAATTTTCTTTGATCAAAATGTGCCGTTTTCATTCTAGATGCTAGTTCTAAGCTTATTTTCAAGTTTCATCCATAAAAACGTCTCCTATTTAGCTAAAACTCGAAAAACCCCAAAACAAACAAAAACTCAGTTTAAGGTCGAATCGTTACCTGGATTTGAATTCTGATTCGAAGGTTTTGCTCACGAGCTCAACGGTAACGTGCTCCTTCAATTTCGTGTTGATCCGTTAACTTTCTCTCTGTAGACCCGAGCTCTCCTTTCTCTCTCTCTAGATTGTAAGTTGTGGAACAAATGAGAGTCTAATGCTGTATTGACCTTTATATAATTGGGCTTCCCCGGCCCGTTGGAGCCGAGCCCAAGCCCATCCATTTCCCTTTCATTTTTTTTATGGTTAAATCCCTATTGAGTTATTATTATTTATTTACTATTTTTGGGATGTTACATCCGTAACATTTCGCCACGCCGTAATCTGGGTAACGGACCACTACCCAAGTACTTAATGGTTCGCTACGTGGGCGCTACGCAAGACAACTGGCTAGTGGGCTGTAGTGGACCGCTACCACACTTCTTAACGGTCCTACGGGAGGCAATTTCAGCCTATAAATAGGTGCATGATGTTGTTCGATTTGCACACACCAACAAACAAACATTACCCACACATCATCACGCATACCGAGGAGCAGGGTACGACAGTTACGAGTACGGTACGTTAAAGTTACGAGCGAGGTTCAGAGAGACGTTTAAGCGAGGTATCGAGCTTAGGAAACAACTCGAAAATATTGTAATTACACTCGACCCGTACCTTAAAAAAATATTATGTGATTTATGTGATTATGTGTTATGTATGGGAATAAGGTACGGGGTAATGGTGGATTAGTCTAAGACACTAAACTGGAATAACGGAGTAGTCACTAGATATCAATGGGGTGGTGGGTACGCCGCTGGTACACCCTATATACAAACTTCTTTGATACCTCGGGGTGAAACCATTACGAAGGTTTAGGACTAAAATAAATAGCATGGAACGAATGCATACTAAATAAACGGAAATAAATAATGGGAAGCTTAATTCCAAATAAAGGAATATCTATGACACATTAAGGGGGTGGTGGGTACGCCGTTGGTACACCCTATATATAAGCCTCTTTAATGTATCATGGACAAGCCATTATGAGGAATTAGAGTAGGAACTAGATAAAAGCATGAACGAGTCATGTTATTAAATATATGTGAATAAAGGGAAAGCTTAATTCTAAATAAAGGAGTATTCATAAGACGTTAAAGGGGTGGTGGGTAAGTCGTTGGTATATCCTATATATAAACCTCTTTAACGTAACATTGAGAAACCTTTACAAAGAATTAGAGCTAGGATTAAATAAAAGTATGACCAGGGGGTCATGCTATACATGATACGCATTCATGTAATATGTGATGAATGTGAATATGTGAATGCATGACAGAGAATCATGTTATACATGTTAAATGTGAATGTGTGATGGGAACGAGTCTAAACCCTAAAATGGAATAACAGAGTACTCACAAAGCATTAAAGGGGTAGTGGATACGCCGCTGGTACTTCCTATATATAAACCTCTTTAGTGCATTGTGTAGAAATCGTTACAAAGTTTTAAGGTGAGGAATGGTTAGGACTAGATCAAGTATAAACATGCATGATAAATATGCATGGTATAAATAAATGCTTGATAAATTGGGAGGCTGTGAGTCAATGGCACTCAAGGTCCCAATGGGAAAACAAGGTGCCGAGCCTACGGGGCAGAAGGGCCTTGTAACTAAATAACCTACGAGGTTAAATAGGGTGCCGAGTCTACGGGACGGAAGAGCCATCTAGATAAATATGAAAAATGTGTCGAGCCTACGGGCGGAAGGGCCTTGTGTTTTGAAAAGGTGCCGAGCCTACGAGCGGAAGGGCCTTGTGAAATGAAAAGGTGTTGAGCCTACGGGCGGAAGGGCCTAAATAAAAAGGTGCCAAGTATATAGGCGGAAGGGCCTGGTTGAGGTGCCGAGTCTACGAGGCGGAAGGGCCTAAAATGAATAATACTTACTTAGTGGAAGCTAATGTAAGTCTAATGGCGCATTGTACTTACTTAGCGGAAGCTAATGTAAAAATGTTTTCAAAACACTCTAGGAAAAAGACACGTGAAATAGAGCTTCCTATGGACGTGGCTGTCGGAATGAAGAATCCCTATGATATCTTCCTAAAACACTATTGCCCGCAAGCGGTAATTAAAAGAAATACCGAGGAGTTTCTTCAAATCCATTAAACGAATGAATCGGTGGATGAAATTACTGGCATTTTCTTCAATAAAGCTAGATTCTGTCCTGCTTTACTGACAACCCCCGAGATGTGGATGACTCGATATCATCTCATTCTGAAAATGGAGATTAGAGAATTTATTCATCCGTCTAAGTGTGCGAACTTGGAAGAAATGATAGATTGGGCTTGTGAACGAGAGACAAAGCTCAAGAGACAGAAGGAACGAGATGAGAAGAGGAAAAGAGAGAATTATCCATCTCCTATGCCTCTTCAGACATTCAAATTTAGGAAACCTGGAAGTAGTCCGTCTAAAAGGAAAGATATAAGGGACTGTAGAAATTGTAGAAAGAGACACTCAGGATAGTGCCGACTCAGGCCTCTCAACTGTACGAAGTGTAGGAAGACTGGACATCTGACGCATCAGTGCATGAGTCCAGTAAGGTTATGTTATAACTGTTATTAGCCAGGACACTTCAGCAGGGAATGTTCTGAGCTACGATCTCAAATAGAGAAAACAGGAGAAGGGCCAAGAGTGGCGGATAATGAAATAAAATGGATTGAGGCTCCAAAGCTAAGAAGTAGGGCTTTTCAGATCACAACTGAGGAAGCGAAAGATATCCCCGATGTCGTATCAGGTACTTTCCTCTTGAATTCCCTACCCACTTGTGTTTATTCGATACAAGACTTAGTAGATCGTTTATTTCATAAAAAAATGCGAACTCTGGAAATTTCAATAAAAATTGCATTAGAGGTAGAAATCGCGAGTGATAAAAACTACGTAAAACTATGTAGTGACCGACATATGCCGAGATTGCCGACTATTTGAAATTGTGAGGAATACCTTCTTAACTTAATTCCTACGGCGATGCAAGAGTTTGATGTAATCATTGGAATGGACTGCTTATCATCACATGTTGCGACGATTAAATGTAATCCAAAGATCGTGCGATTCACGACATCAAAGGGAAAAGAAACTAGTGTCATTGGCGAACGAAGAAACCAGATTTTGTTATATACGATAGCTAGGATAAATAGCTACGTGAGGCAAGGTCACCAAGCATTATTATCCTACGTAGCTGATGTAAAGATGAAAGGGAAGGAACTGGATTAAGTTTCAATGGTGAAATAATTTCTTGAAGTATTTCCTAACGATCTCCCTGGTGCTCCACCTGAGACAGAAAGAGAGAGAGAGAGATCGAATTCAAACTCGATTTAATTCATGAAGCAAAGCCGGTGGCTAAGGCTCCTTACCGGTTAGCACCAACTGAAATGAAGGAATTGATGTCACAACTGGAAGAGTTATTAGACAAAGGATTTATACGTCCGAGTTTATACTCTTGGGGTGCATCAATCCTGTTCGTCTAGAAGAACGATGGTACTATGAGAATGTGCATAGACTACCGAGAATTGCACAAATTGACTATCAAGAATAGGTATCCTTTACCTAGGATTGATGATATGTTCGATCAATTGCAAGGATCTAGTTGGTCTTCAAAAAATCGACTTGAGATCTGGTTATCACAAAGTGAAAGTACAAGAAGATGACGTGTATGATCTACACGGACTTTTTGTACGATCCTAAAACAACATTTAGAACTTGTTAGGGACATTATGAATTTGTGGTGATGCCTTTTGGAGTGACAAATGCTCTGACAGTTTTCATGGACCTCATGAATGAAGTATGCCGGCCAATGTTAGAAAATTTTGTTATTGTCTTCATTAATGGCATCTTGATTTATTCATGAAATGAAGAAGAGCATGCACAAGATATTCGTGAAGTTCTTACCACTTTAAGAAGAGAAAAATTGTACGCAAAATTCTCAAAATGGGCGTTCTAGTTGAGGGAAGTTCAACTTCTCGGCGACGTGAATACGGAAGGCATTTCGGCAGACCTATCAGTGGTAGAGGCCGTGATGAAATGGTCTCCACCTAAGAATCCGTCAGAAATTAGAAGTTTCTTGGGGTTAGCTGGATATTACAGGAGATTCATTCAAGACTTCTCTAAGATAGCCACCCCATTAACTAAACTGACTCGAAAAAATTCAAGGTATGAATGGAATTTAGAAAAAGAGAAAGCATTACAAACACTGAAAGAGAGATTAACACAAGCTCGGGTTTTGGCACTGCCAGAATGAGTGGAAGATTTTGTGGTATATTATGATGCCTCAAAACTTTGGTTATGATGTGTCCTAATGCAAAAAGGAAAGGTGATAGCCTATGTCTCACGATAATTAAAGACACATGAAACTAACTATCCAACCCATGATCTAGAATTAGCTGCGGTAGTGTTCGCAATAAAGATCTGAAGGCATTACTTATACAGAACGAAGTGTATGATCTACACGGACCACAAAAGTCTTAAATACTTCTTTAACTACAAATATTTAAACATGAGACAACGAAGGTGGTTAGAGCTAGTCAAGGATTATGACTGTGAGATTTTATATCATTCGGGAAAGGCTAACATAGTAGCCGATACTCTGAGACGTAAGGAAGAGCATCATCCTATTCGGGTGAAAGCATATAAATTAGTAATAACTCCTGATTTCATGAGCCAGCTTCGAGATGCACAAATCGGAGCATTAAAAGATGAAAATATCAAGAAAGATAGGATGGTTAGTCAGGAGAAATTTCTGGAAGAGAATGAGTATAAAGTCAAAACACAATTTGGTTATATGTGGATACCACGATCAAGTGAGTTTAGACTTAAAATATTGGACGAAGCTCATAAATCACGATATTCAATTCATCCGGGTACAACGAAAATGTACTAAGATCTATGAAAAGATTATTGGTGGCCTGAAATGAAATTCGATATCACTAAATATGTGGCAAAGTGTTTAACTTGTTTACAAGTTAAAGCAGAGCATCAGAAACCGTATGGAAGATTACAATCACTAGAAATCCTATAGTGGAAGTGGAAACATCTCACTAGAAATCCTATAGTGGATGTGGAAACATCTCACTATGACAGCTTGAGGTTATGATACAATTTGGGTGGTTGAAGACCGATTAACTAAAAGTGATCACTTTTTTCCAATTAATGAGACTTATTCATCAGAAAAGTTAGCCAACCTTTTTATCAAAGAATTTGTCTCGCGTCATGGTGTACCGATTTTAATTGTCTCTTATCGAGATACGTATTTCACTTCACTTTTCTAGAAGAAATTCCATGAAGAAATGGGAACTAAGTTATTGATCATCCCAACATATCATTCTCAGACCGATGGTCAAAGTTAGGGAACAATACAAACTCTTGAGGATATGTTGCGTACCTGTATAATTGATTTTCTATGGAAGCTGAGGTAATCATCTGCCATTGGTAGAGTTCTCGTACAACAATAGGTACCATTCAAACATTGGTATGCCAGCATACGAGATGTTATATGGAAGGAGATGTAGAACTCTCATATGTTGGGGAGAGGTTGGTCAAAAGGTGTTAGGAAGCAAAGAAATTGTGGAAACTATAGCTGAAAAACTTGACATGGTCAAAGCTCGTTTGAAAGCACAACAAGATAGACAAAAGTCATATGCAGATAAGAGATGTAGACCATTAGAATTCCAACAAAGAGATTATGTTTTATTAAAATTATCTCCTTGGAAAGTTCTGATTCGATTAAAGAAACATGGCAAATTAAGTCCATGATTCATCGGTCCTTTCAAAATCATCAAACGAGTTGGAAAGGTGGCCTATCAATTAGCAGACGACACATCTCATATCCATCCAAAGTAAAGTGTTTAGCGGAGGACACAGCTCATATCCCTCTAGAAGAAATAGAGGTTGATGAGAAACTAACCTATGTCAAAGAATCTGTAAAGATTCTAGACACGAAAGAGAAGCAGTTACGTCACAAGACGATCAAACAAGTGTTAGTGCAGTGGAGGCACAGAAAATGATCAGAAATGACTTGAGAGAATAAGAAAGAAATGAGGAGTACTTAACACCCCAATTTTAAAGAAAAGGATAAGTTGAGGACGAATCCTAATTTAAGAGGGGGAGAGTTGTAAAACCCTATTTTTTAAAGAAAATAGAAGTCTAGGGACTAAAGTGCAATTAGTCAAAAGTTCAGGGACGATGGCGAACCGCTACCGGGCTCCCTGACGGTCCGCTACGTGGTGAGCAAGGTAATGATGAGGGAATGACACGTATCAGACGTGTGTCTTGCTGATTCAGCCCTATAGCGGACCGCTACGAGGTCCGTAACGGTCCAGCACACTGCAATCTGGGTAGTGGGCCGCTAACCAAGTACTTAACGGTCTGCTACGTGGGTGCTGCGCAAGACAGCTAGCCAGTGGGCGGTAGCGGACCACTACCACCCTGGTTAACGGTCCACTACGGGTGGCAATTTTAGCCTATAAATGGGTACATGATGCCTTTTTGAATCACCCAAGTTCACCCAACACTTTAATTTTACAAATCACCATAAAAATTGGGGCTTTATGGTTAATTATGTGTCTATTAACTCCCTAGACACTTACCCAACGTCAAGTCAACATTCAAACATCTTCGAATCAAAAACCCCCGAATTTGACCTCAAGAACCCTAACATTCAAATCATTAAATTGGATGAGGTTTCTTTCATAAAAATGTGTCTATCAACACAATAGACACTTATTCAACATCAACTTATCAATTAAACATCACTAGGATGAAAACACCCAATTTACCTTCAAGAACCCTAATTCTTGAATCATCAAATTGAATGTTAAAACCAAGTGATTCTTGTTTCTCTAACATCAACATTACTAGATTAAAGCTTCTAAAAAAGATTTTATCCGAATTATTCGAACAGTTGGCCAAAATTAGAGATTTCTAACAAACCCATCGAAACTCCAGTAATGGAGATTTAGAACATGATGAGAAAGAAAAGGATCTTATTTGATAGTTGCTTTGAGCCATCAACACCTCCAAATCTTGGATTTGATTTTGGCTCATCCATCCTTTCTTCCCCTTTGTTTTCATGCCGAAAACACACACAAAACGTGTGTGTGACGTGGGTTTTCACCCACTTCAAAAGGAGAACTCAGATTTTTGGCAAGTTACACTTTACCCTTTGAACTTTCCAAATTTGGCCCTTTTTGCTAGAAAGTCAAGCTTGTTCAATTGCAACAACACCTCCATTTTTATTTTAGTTTATTTATACCCTTATAATATGTTTTTCAAAAGTGGTTCATTACAAATCATCCCCCCAAATTTTGGGTTTCGTCCTCAAAACTCGCCACCACATAATATTCTTTACTATCCCAAAGTCATTTCCACAGTTCAATGAGTTCTCAATGAATTTATCCATTGTTTATCTCCTTAATAAACAAATGACTCTCCAGTATCCAAGGTAGTCATCAGTTACTCTACATGAGTCAACTTTTTAGAACATAAATATCAACACAAGGAGCAAAAATAGTCTCCTCCCCCAACATCTCCATGAATGGACGTACAAAATGTATCGTGGAGTCGACACGATTCCTGGGTAACTCCACATGGCAATCTATTTACCCATAAGTTTCACTAATTGGATAGTCCAACTAAACGGGGTTTAGCATCCCACATTTTCGAAACGGAGACACCATTTTTTAAGGGAAAACTTTTACAACACCAAGTTTCCCATATAGTGTTCGACACTATCCACCATTTCGTAATTCAAACAAGGGCATACGAATACTAAAATGATAGTTAAGATGACACCATCTTTTAACCAATGACATTTTTTCACCTGATTTCCTCCAAATCGATAAGAGAAACCGACATTTCAATCTGACTAAAAAGACAGTCACCCCATTTCGTGTCACACCCTCCCTTAAGCCAAAAAATATTTGACTACTAGGAGGAGTAGGTTTCCTTTATAATTAGGAAAATATGCACTTTCGGTCAAAGAATCACCACTACCCAAAACATAGTATACTCCTACTGTTTTACATAATCTTAAAGCCAAAGCACAACAAGTTTTTCCCACCCCCCATAGGCATATCAAGCCATTAAGGTGTCCCATACGACCTCCTTTGGTGTTTTGCCTTAATCCACAGGCCTATGAGACATTTTGTCAACGTCCTTGACTATGTCTCCCTTCGTCTCCGGTCACCAAAAGTTATGCTCCAAAATAGGATACTAGCATCACCACTGAGTGTGTAGAGTACTTGAATTTATTAATCGCCCCGTAACAGAAGTTAATAATTTTGACAATTACGGACATCCATGTTCTACCATACCAATTTTCCAATCCTCGTCTTAAACCTATACTTGGATGTTTCAAGACTTCCTCACCGATCCGCCCATTGAGAGTCAAAGTGTCAAGTATTTCATATCGTTGGGATTCGAATATCCCATCAATCTCATACAACACCACCTTGAAGCTCAAGACTATAATTCAACCTCCTGATATTCACTAGCGTATAAAGTCATTAGTTCTCACCACAAGTCGTCTCCATATAGTTTCTACAATAAAGCCCACAACTATCTGGGGGAATACACGATAATCCTTCGTCGTTACATAAAGACATAACTGAGTCTAATGCGTGAGGCACCAATATAACCGATAAAGCATACGGTCTCTCTAAGTAAGGACACGACGATTACCTTGCTTAAATCCTCTTTCATAACCTTGAAAGGCAAATCCCTATCTGTGACCCAACACCCAATAAAAAAATGGCCAAAAACCCAAACCAGTGTATTACAAAGGCTTCTGGGCGTAATGTACTCTCCAGGCGTAAGGTATGCCCAGATCAGTGTACTATATGCTTAGATCAGGTCTTACACTCCAAAAATCTATTTTCACATTTTTTATAAACTCATGCATAAAACAAGTATTTAAAGTATACCTACCTGTTTACAAGTTCAACATTAGTTCCAACGGGTTATACACCAAATGTGAAGTATGAGACTTCTAAATTAACACCCATGAATTCAAAACACTTCAAGAACGCAAGTTACCTTTTTTTTTTAATTTCCTCAACCTTTGAAGGGTTAACATGGATGTCTTCAGAATTAATCACATAATCCAAAAATAGATTTCGCCAAAGCCAAAAAGGCGCACCCAATAATTCAACAAAAGACCTATCATTTAAAGAATTTTCAAGAAGCTCACAAAAATAATGAGCATAAACAACTTCTTCTTGAAGATAGTTACGACTACTGCCAAAAATGACCATCGAATAAACATGTGTGGGTCTACACACCCATCACACAAGGTTCACAAAACTGTGGAACTTTTAGTAAGCCAAAAGGCATAACCACAACCCCATAACACTCACAACAGATTTTGAAACCATTTACGATACATCATCTTCTCCCATCTTCATTTGTTAAAACTCGAATCTTAGATCCAATGATCAATCCTTATAACTAATGCAAAACACATTCTTCCATTCTCCTTTTTCACAAAAGAATGATTACATCCCAATATGATTCACTCGGGTATAAAACCCTTATGAACTTTTTCACAATTGGAATATCAAGAATTCCATTTTACCCTGACCGGTCTCAATGGCATGAGCCAGGAATACATCAATTCATGTGTCATGTGTTTCACCGTCTCTAGGAGAGAATAGATCGACACGTCACCCTTTAGTCATACACGACATTTTATGGTTACTAAGTAACCACATAAATTCCACCACAATCATAGGACTCCATCCTATGTGATTGTTTCACCCACATACTTCAATTATTAATTCATACAATTGTCAACATTATGAAACCCACAATGTTGATCGCCCCTGAATCCATCATTTCACATATATTGTCATTAAAAAATAAGACCAAAGGACTTCATTCCCGCCATTGGTAGCTAGAAGTGTTCGGCTCGACAGCCTCAGAAATTTCTATTTTCTCCCCCCTTTCATTCGTGTGTTTTAACTCGGGACATTCACTTCAAATGGGTCCCGTTTTGTAACCACCGAAGTACACAATATTAGGACTAGAACACTACGGCATAGTGTGTCCCATCATTCCCACTCGTGTATCTTCCCACATATATGGCAACAACAAGTATTGCCTCTCCAAAGGGATTTCTAGCTCGGCTAGAATATTTGGCTTTCTTGAAGCCACCACAAATTCCTCCTCACACCCCACAAGTTTCTCGAGTTTGATATCCTTATATCATATAATAATCAATCCACCAGATTTGTACACCACGTAGGAGAATCCACTCTAATAAGTCAACCGACAGCATCGAGAAAGTCGATCTATCTTCATTCCCTTCGATGTTCCAAGATCTAGGCAAAAATGTGTTTAGTCATACAACATGCCCATAATCTTGTTGACTACTTCACTAGTCTACCACATGTGAAGGAGATCGCCAAATGCACGGTCGACAGCAACTTGTAAACATAAACATTTCAAGAACGCCTCTTGGATTCACCCCGTTGCATTACGTTCACGCCTTTAACTCATTCTTCTAAAGAAGAAACCCCGATAAATTCTCCATCACGTCCTGGAGTTGACACACCACGAGTAGTACTCCGCCCACCTATCACAATGGATTGCTTCAAAATACAATACCATTTTAGTGATGCATCATTGACTAACCAACGAATACAACCCCCCCAATTCACTCCTTTTGTTCACACACCGCAAACCCCCTTGTGAAAACAAGGTTTCATTCCTCCTTGAATCACCAAATCCTGCCCATTGGGCTTCATATGATTCCTCCAAAGAGTCACCCCTATGACTCATATCTCCTTGAAGAAGATTGGCATGATAAGATATAAAGCTTTAGCCGACTCCGCTAGAATGTTGCTTTCTGGTCCTCCTATACAATCTCATATTCCACACCTCCCCCGATATGATACACACGTAGACCCATTCTCACACAAGTCTTTAAGGCAACTTCCAATTTCAATTACAAACTTCTACACTTGTCCTCGCCAGTTATTTCCCGACTATGTTATAGTTAAGTTGTAGGTATTCTACCTATTTATAGGCCTCTAATCATACTAATTAAGGCACTATACCCCATCTAAGTGTATATGTATCATCCCCGTATATTCACCCATATACAAACATATAATATATACACATACATATTTAACCACCTTCACCTAGTCTTGTTAACGTTTATTGTTATATGGTTATCACAATCTCACTTACTCATATTAAATTAATAATCATACTTGCCAGGCATGATTAGAAACCTAATATGCCTTGGTGTTATTGCAATCTCCATACTACATTTTACTTAACAAGTTTCAGCACACGTAACACATCAAATTAATCATACAAGCATCATTGATCGCGATGTCAAGCCCAATCAAAAATATGTTTAAAATGATGTTCTTATCTACCTTAGACTGTGGTACAGAAAATTTGGGTTGTCGTATCCACATGGAATTCGTGGAGAGTGTTAGTTAACGAATACTACTTTAAACAACGGACATGAAAATTGATCTTTAATTGATTTAGAGAATTGGTCGCAAAAGCAACAAACTTTAAATTGTTTGAAAAAAGTTATGAGAAAATGGATTATTCCCGGGTTCAGATTGCAAGTTCGGTGATCACTAGTTTGTACCTATTGGTAGTCACATAGACATTACTCGTTAAACTACTCAATTCAATAAATAATTAACAACCAAGATAATTGACTGTGCTGAGCAACGATTTTAAAAATCGGATACTTGACACATGTTAAACTCCCAGTAATTAATTACCTATTTCGTAATATAAAACATAAACACTCAATGGTTCACGATGTAAAACCAAAAAATTGATGAATGTATTAAATTTCAAGAACCAAATTGTTTTAATAAAACTATGTAGACTAAAGAATTTGAATTACTGAAAGATTAAAAAAATTCTAAAACAAAACAAACTATGAACCATGTAAAAATCACCTTTCATAAAAAATAATACACTTGGAAACAACCACGGGTGGTTTAGCCGCTCACAGACGTCATGGAATCTTCAATAATGATTAGGAATCAATCCAACATGAACGAGGGTGTTGGAATAGTGTTTCTCTTCAAAAAATCACCCTAGAAACTCCTTAAAACGGATGGGAAAAAATTCTTTTCAAAACACTAGATTATAAACTTAAAAAGAAGCCAAAATCCCAAAAATTCAGAACCAGTCTGTCGACCAGTGCATCATGCGCTGGTATTCTTCCAACTTGAAATTTGTTCCTGATTTGCGATGCCTTTTGCGCTGAATTGAAACTTTTCCAACGCAATTTGCTCAATACCCATAGGCTCATGCGCTTGGCTCTTCTCAGCTCACCTTTTATGCTTTTATTACTCCTAATTTCTCATAAGCACCAGCATTTTATTAGTCACACAAACTGAACATGTTCCACACCAATAAACACCTAAAAATATTTATCTGAGCATTATAAACATAGGTTAAACACCCTCTCAAGCAAAGCTCGCATGCAACTATTCAATCATCTTACAATGACACTTCGCTAATCCCTAACCAACTCTCAGTTAAGGTCCAAAGTCATACTGAACTCAGCAAACTTTAACTCATTCGATAATGCTTTCTTTTACAAGCAAAGACATCATATTTCACACCAATTATCTAACCGAGTCTAACAAACCTTCAAGCTTTCCCCATATATGCTACCACACCTTTCTAACATAAACCCACGTTGTACACAAATCAAAAGGACTTTTATGGTTTAAAAATTTAAGGCTTGGGTTAAGGATTAAAATTGGCTAAAGCGATGAAATACAACTGGTCAAGGCTTAAGATAACACCACTGAATCACTGTACCAATATCCCAATTAGTTAGTATTCCAAATTATTTAATTACCTCACCTAAGGCAAACATTGGCCCATCTTCTCTCCTCTCTGTTGGGGTTCACTAACATCGACCCTCTTTTAAGCATGGACAACATTGGTCCTTGGACTCATTCGCCCAACTTCTCTTCCTTTGAACAATGTAACCTTTTTCAGCCTATATTTTCATATAATTTGAAAACGTCCGCATTGACTTACCGAAGCTCGAGGCATGGCCGTCGACCGAATTAATTAGCATAAAACTTCACCTATCCAATTGAATTCCATCACATAGGTTTAAAAATAAAAAGGCTAAAAGGTTCAATGGGTTATCAAATGGGTTTGAACATAGATAAAGGCTCACGCTTGGTGTCTAACGGATAATTAAGGGTAGGATCTAAAAAATAAAAAGGCTCATCAAATCCTAAGGTGCATCCTAATGCCTTAATCATTTTCACGTACAACCTAGGTCTTGATCAAAACATATCACAGTAACATTGAAATCATATGCGTGAAATGTCCGCCTTCTAGCTCATTCCCACCCTCTACACATTTTCTCAATTTTCACAATTTTGAGTATGACCATGACTAACGACCTAAACCAATATCTTAGCGGGTAAAAGGTTGGTGATTTACATTGAAAAATCCAGTTTTCAAGCACAATTGAACCTGCTTAGGAAATTTGCAAAATATTCTAAATTTCAAATTTTCTCAACTTTTTCTCAACTTTCACTGCTTTCAACTTTCTTTCCACATTCCCACTCTAAAACTTTACATTGTCCCCAATGTATATTTAAAACAAAAAATTTGTGTTGTTCAAGGGTACAAACCATCCCATCCCTAAATTTCATCATGCAAACCTCAACTACCTCGGAGTTATAAGACTCAATTACAAACAACTACAACTAAACACACCAAAATAAATAACAAAAAACAAATATAATAAAATAAAACTCAGAAAAAGCACATGACCTGATTATTCCTTCGTTATGAGGTCCTCGTGTGCGTGTAGCAAACTCCTAAAATCACTTTCGTAGGAATCGCGGTTGCATTTAGAATATGCAACAAGCCTTTTAAACCCGTCGGTAGCCCGAGTGGACGAGTGAAGTCTCGTGAGGGTTTCTGTTGAACACACCCAAAAAGTTCTTTGTTTGCCTCCATAAGCCTTCCCCGCACTTGAGTATTGATATGTTGACAAAGAACTGATAAAAAAAAACAAAAAAAAAATGCCAAAAAGCCGGGTTGCCTCCCGGTTAGCGCTAAGTTTTAAGGTCTTCAGCCAGACCGAACCTGATATTATGCTTATGGTGGTTGGAACACAAATTTCTTTCCAAATTTTGCTTCACATGCTCGGTTTGAGCGTCCTCATATGTTCCATAGTCATGAACTCTTCTTCATTTCACATTTTCACAAACTCCCCCGCATTATATGAATGCTTGATACGCCCAGGAGGTTTCTTTGACCAAGCCGGTAATTCCGATGACTTTGTGTCCGGCTTGGTATAACTAGTTGAAATTTCCACCTGTTGCCTCCATGGTGGCTTTTCTACTTGCACTCTCGCTTCCCCACACTTGGGGAATGTTGCATCTACCGCCTCACTCACCTCCTTTAGCTTAAACCTATCAACAACAAAACCTTTCTCTTTTGAGCCACCCTCATCCACTCTGGAATGATGAGGACACTTATTAGTCATACCTGCTTTGGAACATTTAACTTTACAAAAATAAGTAAATGAATTTGTAAGAATGTGTAAGTTAAACTCACAGTTTCCAAATATCATGCTCACTGTGTTATCTCTATAGTTAATCTGGGCATTGGCAGTCGCCAAAAATGGTCTTCCAAGGATGACTCTCGTTTGCTTCTTCTTCACATTCGATGCATAATTAAGCACCAAAAAATCTTCGGGGTAATAGAATTCCCCGACCTTAATAGCAACTCCCCTAAGCATCCTCCGAGAACGTTTCCGTGTGAAATCGGCTAACACCAATGTGGTGTCAACTCACTGTAGAGGACCAAAGTCAATCTGGTCAAACAGACTTCCCAGTAATATGCTGACACATGATCCATAATCTAATAATGTCTGATCAATCTTTAATCGCCCAACTTTAACTGGGATAAAGGGTTCTCCAAACTCACATTCGTCCTCCAAATCACACTCTTCGCTATCTTGGCGGATACTCACCGCGCTAACATAGGCATTCTTTGAAATCGACCCTTGGTGTTGCGGGTTCATTTGAGTGTTACTTGGTAGCATGCCCAGGTCTTGTCTCGACATTTCTTCCGCCAGCCGCCCTACTTGTTTGGATAAGGCAGCCACCGTCTTATCCCAGACTTCATTATTTGTAGAACCAAAGACTGATGGCTTCTAAATTATTCTAAGTACAAATGCTACTGATAGGCTTATCAGCAGCATTCAACACATGTTGCTGCTGATAGGCTTATCAGCAGCATTCAACACATGTTGCTGCTGATAGGTTTATCAGCAGCATTCAACACATGTTGATGCTGATAGGCCTACAAGCAGCATTCAGCACTTGTTGCTACTGATAGGCTTATCAGAAGCATCATTCTCATTCTTGTTGCTGATAGCTATGTTCCTTGAAGACAAATCGTTGCAGCTGACTATCCATGCCAAGCGTCACTGACAACTTTCTGCAAAAGCAACTGACACACTCAAAGCAGAAGGAACCTCAATGGTGCAACCAATGACGGACGGCAATGCTCTTCTCCAGACATGCAAGCAATGATACATAAAGAAGACGCTTCAATAAAGTCAGCTAATTTAGCTTTAACGTGTAAAATTAGCTTTTGTATTAAAGATCAACGGTCTGTGTTCGATCTGATCCTTAGAATCAAGGGTCTGTCTTGATTCTAAGTTAGTATAAATACTGTGTAAACACTTCATTGTAAGTGTGCTTCTTCACAGAGTTTTCATTTGTAATCGTTTATTCACTAAGCTAAAATACAACAGTGATCTTACTAGAATTCTTTCTGTCTGTTCGATTACATTTGTGTAGTTGTTATTGTTTCCGCCAATTTCAACTAAGAATACAACCATCTTGTAATTTCACGATCCTACAAGTGGTATCAGAGCTTTGGCTCAGATTAAACAAACAAACACTTGTTTAATCACTTCTGGTTCTATTCTAAACTCTTTTGTTTTATCAAGTCACCCAAAACCACGAAACAAAAATGGCACAAAGCAATGGTTTTGAAGACATCGGAAGCATCAACCGACCACCAAGATTGGTGTCGGGAGAAGACTACGACATGTGGAAAAATCGCATTGAAAGTTTTTTCTGCTATCAAGAGTACGGAATGTGGAAATCCATCTAGGATGGACCCTACATTCCAATGGTGGCATCTGCTGACTCTGGAGGACCATCAGTTCCAAAGGATCCCTCCAAGTACTCGGATGAAGATATAAAAAAGATGGAGGTGGACTTCAAGGCACTAGGAGCTATCCAAATGTGCCTTCCAAATGAAGTTTTTCATAACTTCAGAAGTCTCAAAACCGCCAAAGAGCTCTGGGAGGCTCTTGAGAAGATGTCAAAGAAAACAGAAGGGACATCCTGAAGCAACAGTACGAAAACTTCGTATGGAAGGAAGGTGAGTCCCTAACTGTTTTATATAATAGATTTACTTATCTTGTAGGTGAGCTGCAATGCTCAAAGGTGAAACTGGAGAATGAGGATATTCTCAAAAAGTTCATCAGGTCATTACCTAGCTGCTGGACACTCTACACGGTGTCCATTAGAAGAACTGAGAATCTGAAGACTCTCCAAATGATTGAGCTCTTCGGTATGCTGAAGACTTATGAGCTAGAGATGATTCAGGCAAAAGAATGAAGCTCAAGCTACCAAACAACTTCAACATCCACCACCACCTCTTCTGCTTTTCACTCTGAGCACTCAGGCCCCAGTACCAGCAACTACTATCCTCCCATAGTCACACATCCTCAAACTCCCACCTCTAAAACAAACATATCACCATTTCTTCTTGAAACTCCTTCTCAAGCCTCAACCACTGCTGCTTTTGTTTCTGAAAACTCAAGCAACATGTACTTTATCAAAGAGGATCTTGAGTGTTTCCATCCAGATGATCTAGAAGAAATGGATATACAGCACTCGTATATCATACTCTCCATAAGAGCAAAAAGGTTCTACTCTAGAACTGGAAGACCCATTCCAAGCAACAGCTCAAACACCAGAGTTGGTTTGGATAAAAGCAAATTGAAATGTTACAACTGTAACCAACTAGGTCATTTTGCTAGAGAATGCAAGGCACCTAGAACAAACCCAACAGCTCACCAAGCCCAACCAAGACATCAACAGCAACAAGCTACTCCTCCAGCTCAAACTGTAGCTTGTGCAGCTGTTGGAACATCTGACTTTGACTGGAGCTTCAAGTATGAAGATCTGCCTACTAACAACCAAGCTCTTATGGCAGACACAACTGAGATACCGCCTCAGGTATATGAACATCTATGTTCCCAAGCCTGTATTGATAAGGTCTTAGGCTATAGAAAGCATAATCAAAACCTAATAGATCAAAATGAAGAGTTTCATCAAATGAAATCTGAATTCAAAAAGGTCGATGACAGTTACAAAGAAAAATTAACTGGCTAAAGAAAGAGATTTCATCATTAAAACATGAACAAACCAATCTTGAAACTCAGATTCATGATCTACTGGCCAGATTAAAAGCTACCAGAGTAGAATTGGCAGAACAAAAGGTTCATGTCGACAAATATGAATTTGCATCCAAAAAGCTGCAAAGACTTTTGGATGCTCAAATTCATGATAAGGTAAAAACTGGTGTGGGGTATCATGCTGAACAATATCAAGCCGTTGCACCTCTTGCTGACTACGTGACCATTCATGAACCAAGCTTCAATCTGGCAAATCTTGATATGGCCAACAGAAATCTTGATCCTTCTAAGGATGAACCATTGGTACAAGAATGCACTACCTCATCAGAGTCTGATTCAACTTACTCAGACTCCACTAAAACAAGTGAAGCTTCATCTCCTCCTGCCCCTCAAGTCACTCTGACTAAAGATGAAGTCCATTTAGCACAAGTACTAGCCATTTCAGTACCAGTTCCTACACCATTCAAACAAATCAAAATTAGCTATCCTCCAGAAGGTAGGAAGCTAAATACTGAAAAGGGTCAGTCCTCATCTTCAGTCCAGCCAAGGAAGGTGTTTGACATATGTCATGCGCCTGGAGAAAGGGTTTCATATGTTCAAAAAACATTGGAAGAAGCTACTTTTGAGCACAACAAAGCTCACCCTTGGAATTTCAAAGACCTTTTCAAAAGAAAGGATTATGTGCATCTTTCAAGGGATAAACTGGCAAAATCATGTTTTGTCTGTGGGAAATATAACCACACTGCCAGCACCTGCTTCTACTACCTTCAGCAGCAAAGAAATCTCAAGCAACATGCCTTTGAGAAGACAAAGAAGAACAAACAGGTAAGAAGTTTTGAAGCTAAGACAACTCAATTCAAAAAATCTCTTTCTCCACCAAGGGAATAGTTGTTAAAACCTCAACAATCTTGCATCATCTGTGGAATATCAGACCACCTTATTGCAAATTGTAAGTCTAATCCTTTCAATCAGATTCTTCTTCCAACCCCAGCTATACAAAAGCCTATCAATAAGGTGAAGAAGGATAAGCATACAACTGTTTCTAAGCCATCAGCAGCCAAAATAACTGTTGCTGATCCAGTACAGCCCAAGCAACCAAAAGGAAAGCCTTCAGGTTCAACAAAGTCT
Organism: Smallanthus sonchifolius; assembly: GCA_023525975.1. Taxonomy (NCBI): domain Eukaryota; kingdom Viridiplantae; phylum Streptophyta; class Magnoliopsida; order Asterales; family Asteraceae; genus Smallanthus; species Smallanthus sonchifolius. The sequence goes on from CM042023.1 coordinate 46,969,436, forward strand.
GCAGCTGCTCAAGTAAAACCATCAGTAGCAACAAAATCTGCTGCTGATAAGCCAAAATCCTCAGATACAACGTCTGCTGTTGAAAAGTCAAAGAGAGCCGAAAAACCACCAACTCAACAATGGAAGGTAAAGAAACCACCAAGCATCATCATCGGTTCAGTTGAGTGCGTCTATCCTTTGTTGTAAATTGTCTGTCTTATGTTGTAAATAAAGTCATAAGTAAGCTGCATCCTTTTTGGCTGCTAAGAGGCCTGATCCTCTACAACAAAAGATTTGCCACTGACTGCCTTAAGTTATCAGCAGGAACAAAGTTCCTGCGGATAGCTTTAAGGCCATCAGCAGCAACATCCCTGCTGCAGATCATTGCTTCTATCAGCAGCAATTACGTTTGCTGTTGACAGACTTAACCTTCCGCAGCAACCAAAGTTGCAGCGAACAGGCTTATTCATCCACAGCAACCAAGTTTACTGCTGATGGGTAAACTTAAGTTCAAATTAACTTTTACCCGCTGTAAAAGAAATTAACGTCAGTCTTTACCATGACTGTCTCGGTGTATTACAGCTGTAACAATGAAAAGTAAATAAGGTTGTACTGTACAAGTCATTTTGCTTTTTCTCTCATCTGCCGCTATAAGAACAAATCAAATTTTCTTTACCACCTCTTCACATTCAATTCAACCCTAACCAACTATCACTTTCACCCTAAGTCCACACCACATTCAAAGCTCTCCATATTCTCCATACTCTCAAGGCTACACCATACTCAAACCATATTCAAATCATCCCTCCAGAATCAAACGGCTATGGCAGATATCGAAAACCCAAATGACAAGTTTTCCACATACCATAACCTAACAGCATACCTTACTAAAGGAAAGATATCCGATGGTTTTGAGGATATGATCGATTTCTTATGTCGATCAAAGATCTACTTTGCCCTCACCACCAACCCTACCATCTATATCCCTCATATGGAGGATTTCTGGAGAACCGCCGTCTACTCAATCGAACAGGGGATTCCCCAAATCAAAGCCAAAGTAGACGGCAAGAATATCACCATCTTGGAAGCTACACTCAGAAAACATCTTAAGCTTCAAGATGAGGGAGCAGCCATCTCATACTCGAAGGACGAATACATGAGGACCTTTGTCTCCATTGGATACACTGGAAATCAAACCGAGTATACGATAGAGAAGGCGCTAATGGGCCTTCCATGGAAGTATCTCTGCCACACTCTTCTCCAATGCATATCTCAGAAGAGGAGTGGTTGGCATCAGGTGAGCTCTGCACTGGCCTCCGCCTTCCATTGTATGGTCACTAACCAAGGCTTCAACTTTGCACATCTCATTTTTGAGGGTTTGCGATATAACCTTCAAGAGGGTGCAAAGTAGCAATTTTTCATGTACCCAAGATTCTTGCAGGAAGTTTTCAATCAAGAACTAAAAGAACTTTCAAAACCTGCAAGAATCTACATCATGTTGGGTCATAAAAATAACATTTTTCAAAACATGAGGACTATTTCCAAAAAGTTCTCAGGGGTCAACGTTCCATTGTTATCTACAATGCTGAACGTACAAAGTACCCCGGTTGACAGTTCAGCAATCCCAGCTGATACTGATCCCACACCCTCCACCTCAAATCCTGAACAACAGTCTGCATCCACCATTCGAACCCCTGTGCATACTACTGAGGATGTACAGGCACAAAAACTACTTACACCCCTTTTGGATGTTATTGTTCAACCGGAACACAGGGCCCCGGTTGCAACAACATATACTAGAAAAAGGGGCAAGAGAACTCCTTCTTCTCGTGCCTCCAAGGCCCAAACCCAACCTAACAGCCCTCACTCAGAAGCACAACACTCTGGTGAGAATATCATAAGGGAAAGCCACATCATTAGCGAGACTCCTTCGGATGCCTCTCTATTAGGATCAGGATCACTTCTCGGATCCGTAGAACAGCCCCCTGAGCCCTTCCTTTCTCTTCTTAACTTAAGTGTTGAGGAACCTGATCAAGATGATGTACCTTCTCCAACTACCACTATCTCGGAGGTACTGATTGATCTTGCTTCCAACACACCCAACCCAAGTTCATCTACCATGAAGGTCCACTCTAGGAGTTATGAAAGAGTGGATGTGGAAGAAGCTGTCACTGCTGCTGGTCCATCAAATGACCGGGAGGACAGTGACAACATCGTTAAGACCTCAACCACGGCAACTCACAGTGAGGATGTTTCCTTGGAAACTCCCTTCACTGAGAGGAATCCCAAGTGCCAAGAAACCATGGGTGATGGGGATGAAGAGGCAAGGCCTATGGCTCCATCTGGGTCCAAGGATTTCACAACTGTGGATGAGGACAGACTGAAACTTCATAACTTGGAATTGATGGCCAGGGTGGCTATGCTAGAGGCTGAAGTGTCCAAACTGAGACACCAAGTCTCTATGCATGAAGCCCATCAATGCCCAACTTCTACCACTCCTTCTCTTGTATCAGTAGGCACCCAAACTGATGCTTACTTGTCTACTGATGCAACCAAAAAAGGGGAGATGGTCTCAATGGAGGAAGACACAAACAGTCTTGACGACTGGATTCAAGAGCAGGTTGTAATTCAAAGCTCACTATTTAAGCCAGCTTTTGTACAAATTCATGACTTGCCAGTCTCAGATAACGAAGAAGAAGTGACATCTGAAGACTGGAAGTTGGTCGTCAGGGCTGTTGGTGAAATGCTGAATGATGCTGAAGACACAGAACAAACAAATACATCATTCAGCATCTTTCCTGAAGCAGCAGCCATCATAAGTTAATCCATTACCCCCCAACTGTTTCAAACTATACAGAAGCTAGAATTTGACTCCATTCTACCTTGGGGGTATGATAGATGAGCTGAGAGATTTTGGATTGGATGGGAGTTTAGTGGAGTAGAAGAGCTAAACTGGAACTCTCTCAATGCCCTCCAAGTCCTACAACTGTATTTAACTGACTGCATCAACACTTCATCAGATCTCTCAGCAGAACTTGCCATTGGCAGGTTCCATGACTTGATGGAGGATAATCTACTCCACTTCGACAGACTAATACAAACAGCAAAACGGGTAGCTTATCCTGAATCTTCGGCGACAGCAGAAAGAAGACTGGCTCCTAGAAGACTTGACATTATAAGGAGCAGTCTTCTCACTAAAGAAGAAATTTGCTGCTTAAGAAGATTTATGTACTCCTTCATTGTCAAAGATTTAGATGTGCTGGGATGGACAAGCACTAAGTCTCTTGACCACACCTTCTTATTAAGCAACGGATCCTCTCTCACCATCAACACCAGGAACATCTTGTCACTTCCTACAGACTTTCTCTACAAGATCTTTCAACTCAGGGCAAATATCTGCAATGTCAACTCACTTGAAAGCCAGGCAATGATAGCTACTGTCAGAGCCAAACTTGAACAAGTAGGAAGAATTACTGAGGAAATATATGTGTCAAACTCTGACACTGATACTGACTCAGGTTCCCCTCGAGTAGACATTTGTGCTGCAGCATATGAGTCAAGATCAACTATCAAAGAAATGCTGAAAGAAGTCACAAGTCCTGAGTGCAAATCGGATGAAACCAATAACCTTCCCTTATCCACCTCTCAATGTGCCAATGAAGCTGAGGCTGAGATCCCAATAGCAGCACCATCATCTGCTGTTATGGTCAGTGAAGCCGAAGCAGAGGCATCCAATATAAACAAGGGAAAGGGAATTATGACAGATAAAGATGAAGAGAGATTGCAAAAAGAGAAAAGAGAGAGGGAAGAGAAGAGAAGAAGAAGAGAAGAAGAGGAGATGGCTGACATTAAAAAGGCTCAAGAAAGAAAAGCAGTCATTCTCCTCAGAGAACAAACCATCCAGCTGTATGCTAGGCAGCTAGATGAACTGAAAAGAAAGATTCCTACAGTTGACCAGATTGAAGAAGATGCAGCTCTTGCTCTTCAACTGCAGGAACAATTTAACAGAGAAGAAGAAGAATTGGAGAAGAAGAAGAAGAAAGAAGAAGCTAAGTTCAGAATAGCCGATTCTGAACTAGCCAAAGAAATGAGGGAGGAGTGGGTAAAGGCTCTGGTTTCTCAAGGTGAGGATGCAGACTACCTTGAGAAACTATCAAATAAAGAAGTCTACAGAGCCTTCATGGGTCAGCAAGGTCAATTGGCAAAGAAGAAACAGGCTGAAGAAGAAGAAACAGGCTGAAGAAGAAGAAGAAAAAGCAAAACAAAAGTCCAAGAAGACCATTGCCTTTAATAAACGGACCCATGAAGAAAGGAAGGTCATGATTGACTTCCTTAAGGCTAGAGGAGAGAGTGGACAGAGGCTAGGGCCCATGAACTTCATGAACCTGCAAGCCCTCTACTTCAAAGTCAAGAAGGATGAGGAAGAAAGATTGGGGAAGAAGGGATCCAAGAAGAGGGTACCTATTCAGGAAGAAAAAGAAACAACAGCAAAGAAACCCAAGCCTTCTCCCTCACCTACCTCTTCCTCAGTCCAACAACCTTCCACTCTCCACCCCAAACCCTCCACTCCTCCTCCCACAAAGTCCAAACCATCCCACCTAGCTCCCACTCATCAACAGCCTCCCTTAAAGAAATCCAAACCCACACCTAAACCAGAAGACTCAAGATACATAGTTGACTGGGTCTATAATCCACAGGATCAAAGGTTTGAGATCTTCAGGGGGAGAGCTGAAAGAAGAAGATCTATCTACAGATCTGTTTATGAAGTTCTGCAATTGCCAGATTCAGATCTTGACAGAATTTTGGAGCTGGGTGAAGCTCATGAGCCTGCAAATGAGGGTGGGAAACTTCTTGTGCTAGCTATCAAACACTACTTCAACCCTAGCAAAGATGTGATCTTGGACATCAAACCACTCAAGTCCCACTCTCCATTTGTACGTTGGTCCTATAATGCTGATTTGGATGAGTTCACTTTAACTGATGTAAGGAAGCAGAAGATGATATGTTCAAGCAAAACAATCTACAAAATGCCACATAAAGACATCAAGACCCTGTCTGCACTTCCACTGAACAATCCCAGCAAGGATCCAAGAGGCTATGAAGTTGAAAAGGTAGTCTGCCACATGCAAAAGCTTCAGCAGCAAAGTGATTAGAAAAATTTTGGTCGCATCAGTCTAGGGGGAGTTTGTAGAACCAAAGACTGATGGCTTCTAAATTATTCTAAGTACAAATGCTACTGATAGGCTTATCAGCAGCATTCAACACATGTTGCTGCTGATAGGCTTATCAGCAGCATTCAACATATGTTGCTGCTGATAGGCTTATCAGCAACATTCAACACATGTTGCTGCTGATAGGCCTACAAGCAGCATTCAGCACTTGTTGCTACTGATAGGCTTATCAGCAGCATCATTCTCATTCTTGCTGCTGATAGCTATGTTCCTTGAAGACAAATCGTTGCAGCTGACTATCCATGCCAAGCGTCACTGACAACTTTCTGCAAAAGCAACTGACACACTCAAAGCAGAAGGAACCTCAATGGTGCAACCAATGACGGACGGCAATGCTCTTCTCCAGACATGCAAGCAATGATGCATAAAGAAGACGCTTCAATAAAGAAAGCTAATTTAGCTTTAACGTGTAAAATTAGCTTTTGTATAAAAGATCAACGGTCTGTGTTCGATCTGATCCTTAGAATCAAGGGTCTATCTTGATTCTAAGTTAGTATAAATATGGTGTAAACACTTCATTGTAAGTGTGCTTCTTCACAAAGTTTTCATTTGTAATCGTTTATTCACTAAGCTTAATACAACAGTGATCTTACTAGTATTCTTTCTGTCTGTTCGATTACATTTGTGTAGTTGTTATTGTTTCCGACAATTTCAACTAAGAATACAACCATCTTGTAATTTCACGATCCTACATTATCTTTCCTCAATTCTTTTATTGCATCTATGACGGCATTGAATTGATTATTTCCGAACACCTGAAGCTCCACCTTGTTGATTTTGTTGTCGGAAATTTCTTGAGGAACCTTGTTGAATTCCTTATTAATAGTTGCCATGATTATTCTGACCTCGTTGATAACCACCTTGATTATACCCTTGCTTTCAGTTTTGGTACTGCTGTTGTGGTCCTCCACCCTCCACATTAGAACCCTGAAAGTTAGGATTTAATTGATTAAATGTATTGCCATACCTGAAGTTAGGATGATTTCTGAGCCAAGGATGGTAGGTGTTGGAGTTCATATCGTATTGCTTTTGTTCCCCACTAACTTGATTCACTTCTTCTGCTTTACCCAACTCTCTTGGACAGTCGGCCAAAGTATGACCCAGATCATTACACCCAACACAAACCGGATATGTTTGTGACACATTGGCTACATCTTTACCTCCCAGTCTCCCAAGTCATTCCATTTGAGTTTCTATGGCTTCTTGTTGAAAAGAAACAAAAAAATGGAAATAATATTGTGGGATCAGTCAAGCGTCATCTCCTAAAATTAAAAGATCGGTACATCTAATTTCCAGCCGGCAATCATGCGCAATTCTTTCCATCTTCATGTCTATATGTTTTTATAAATAGTTTGGTTCATGTATTGTAAAAAATGAGACAACCGATTATCAATAGAATTCAGTTTTTGAGCCCTCTGATTGACAACATGGTATCAGAGCAGGTTTCTGATTCTTGAATCAAAATCAAACTCCCAAAATAAAAAACCAACTTGTTCCATAGCTTCAGAAAAATCCGACATACAACACTGTCAGAGTCACCGTCGACCTATCTATAACCGCCACCAACACACCACAAACCACCACCGTGAACAACAACCCGCCGCACCATCGATCAACCATACGCCTTCCACCAACTACAGCACCAGCCGCCATCAAGAACGGCAGCGCCACCGTCGCCGCCTCCTTAAGACCTAGAATCGAATAAATTTCGATTTCCACATTTTTTTTGTGTATGAAAAATCGATTGGGGTTCGGTTTTGGTTCCTTTGGTGAAATCGATTAGATATGGAGACAAGAAGAAGGAAGAAAGCTGTGAATGAGGATGGGGGCACATGTTTCTCTGTCTATAATAAACGAGGAGGTGACTCAGGTAAAGGGTTTGAGAGTTTCATCTCAGAACCTTCAACTTCCAAAAATTCTATTTTTAACCCAAAATACTTTAGTTCAAAGATTTTTGACTTATTAAACACCCAAGTTTCTGATGTATCAAACCAGAACCCTCAATTTTCCAACACCAAATCCCAACACCGCATGAGTATTGGAAAAGTTAATATGGCAACAAATCAGGAAAAAAATAATGAATCTTGGATATTTGATTCCGGTGCCACTAACACCATGACATTTGAACCTTTGGACATGTGTCCAATGACAAAACCTCAAAGAACTCAAATTCATACCGCAAACGGAGAAACAATGCAAGTGAAAGGAGGAGGAACAATTGAAATTTCACCAACTATGAAATTGTCAAATTGTCTTTATGCTCAATCTTTGTCACATAAATTGCTCTCAATTAGTCATGTTACCAAAGAATTAAACTGCAAGGTACTAATGCACCCTACCTTTTGCATCTTACAGGATATCAGGACGGGTGTGAGTATTGGACGTGGTACTGAGCGCCAAGGATTATACTACGTGGATGAAGTGGCTCAACATGGTACTGTGATGTTGGCACATGGAACTTAAAACCGAGAAGCCTGGTTATGGCACAGACGGTTATCCACTGGTAATTCACATCTTTTGTTTCCAAAACTCTTTCCTTCAAATGGTAAAATAGATTGTGAAACTTGTTTTCTTGCCAAAAGCCATCGACAAGTTTCCAACCTAGCAATACAAAAGTTGATTTACCTTTTTCACTAATCCATTCTGATGTGTGGGGTCCTGCTCCCATTATGGGGGGCAGGGTTTTCAATTTTTTCTAATATTCGTGGATGATTGCACTCGCATGACATGGGTGTATTTTTTGAAAACCAAAGCCGAAGTTTATGAGAAGTTTACAACGTTTTATGCCATGATTCACACTCAATTCAAAAGGGGATTTCAAATCTTTCGATCTGATAATGGGGGGCAATTTGTCAACACATCCATGAAACAATTCTTTAAAACCAAAGGATTAGTTCATCAAACCACTTGTTCTCATACCTCTGAACAAAATGGTGTTTTCGAACGAAAAAATTGTATTCTTCTTAAGATGACTCGGACTCTTCTAATTGAATCCCAAGTACCTACATCATTCTGGCCTGAGGTAGTTGCAACCTCTGTGTATCTCCTAAATCGGCTTCCCACCAAAGCTCTTACGTTTAAGACTCCTCTAGATTGCCTATCCGAGTTTACCAATATCCCTCATCCTCTAACACTTGAACCACGAATCTTCGGTTGTACTATTTTTGTCCACATACCAAAAATCAATAGAAACAAACTCGGCCCATGTGTAGAGAAATGTGTATTTATAGGCTATAGGATCGATCAAATAGGTTATCAGTGTTATAATCCAAAAACTCGTCACATGTTCACCATAATGAACTGTGACTTTCTTGAAACAAAATATTTTTATAACACCCAACTCTGTGGTCAGGGGGAGAATGAATGTATAGATACTATGAGTTGGCTAACTCAACTTCCATCATCCGAAGAAGTAACAACAGAAGACCATCATAATACTTTGAACCAGTCTCCTTCAAACACAACCACACAATCTGCGAAGTACAGTACCACTGGTGAAACTCCATCCAACTTGACACCTGAGGTAAGAAATACTGAGAACCCTGAATTCCCTATATCTTATGACCATGAGATAACATGGGAACACACAGAACCGGTAACAACAGAACATACAGAGCATGTTGCACCAGTTACATCAGAGACAACAACAGAACATACAGAGCATGTTGAAGCAATTGCAGTAGAGACAACTGGAAGATACGTTCTCCCTCCAAGGGCCAACAGAGGAGTTCCTCCCAAAAGATACTCACAAGAAAAAGAGGCTCCAAGGTCTAGATACCCTATGGCAAGCATTTCCACTAGGAATTTATCCAATGAAGCTAAAGCATTTGCCACTGCCTTATGCTCTGAACGAACACCATCTACAACACAAGAAGCCTTGGAATCAAAAGAGTGGAAAGAGGCCATGGAGATAGAAATGGAAGCACTCAAGAAAAATGACACATGGGAGAAATGTACTATTCCACCAGGAAAAAACTAGTAGGGTGTCGTTGGGTCTTCTCTATCAAGCACAAGCCTGATGGAACTATTGAATGATACCAAGCCCGGCTGGTAGCCAAGGGCTACACCTAAACATATGGGATTGATTATTCTGAAACATTCTCGTAGTGGCCAAAATTGAGACAATTAGGGTACTGTTCTCGATTGCAGCAAACAAAAGATGGCATCTTCATAAACTTGATGTGAAAAATGCGTTCCTACATGGGGAACTTGAAGAAGAGGTCTATATGGAGGCACCACCATGATTCACCCAAAATTTCAAAGAACAGGAAGTTTATCGTCTTAAGAAGTCTCTCTATGGACTCAAGCAATCCCCTCGAGCATGGTTTGGCAGGTTTACTCTGGCAATGAAGAAAGATGGCTACAAAAACAAAGCAATTCTGATCAGACTCTGTTTCTCAAACAGAAAAACGGACTTATAACTTGTTTAATCATATATGTTGATGATATGATTATTACAGGAAATGATAAGGAAGAAATGGAGCAACTAAAACAAAACATGTTTGCAGAATTTAAGATGAAATACTTGGGGAACTTGAAGTACTTTCTTGGGATTGAAGTTCTCAGATCAAAACAAGGAATATTTATATGTCAGAGGAAGTACGTCCTTGATCTCCTCGCAGAGACTGGCATGATGGATTGCAAACCAATAGAAACCCCAATGATGGTAAACCACAGACTCCATATGGAACCTGATGCAGAGTTAGCTGATAAAGAAAGATACCAACGATAAGTAGGGAAGTTGATCTATCTGTCACATACTCGACTAGACATAGCTTACGCTGTTGGGGTCATCAGTCAGTTCATGCACCAACCACAGGTTGCTCACATGGAAGAAGTTCTAAGAATTATAAGATATCTCAAGGGCTCACCAAGTCATGTAGTGTTATTCAAATCGAACGGACACTTGGAAATACATGCTAGAATTATAAGATATCTCAAGGGCTCACCGAGCGGGGGATAGAGGAAATCGATGGTCTACTTCAGGCTACTTTACATTGGTCGGAGGAAACCTTGTGACATGGAAAAGTAAAAAACAGAAAGTAATGGCTATCTCAAGTGCGGAAGCTAAATTCAGGGGTATAGCTCGAGGAGTGGCTAAGATTCTATGACTTAAGAAACTCTTAACCGAAATTGGGTTTCCTCCACAGAATTCTAGCAGTATGATGTGTTATAATAAAGCCACAATCCAAATATCAGAAAATACGGTTCAACACGATCGAATGAAACATGTGGAGGTGGATAGACACTTCATTAAAGAAAAGCTGGAGGAAGGGATCGTTGAACTCCCGTTCGTCAGATCAAAATAACAGTTGGCAGATATTCTAACGAAAGCAGTTAATGGAAGAATCTTCAGTCATTGTCTCGACAAGTTGAGCTTTGGAGATCCCACTACTCAACTTGAGGGGGAGTGTTGAAAAGAAACAAAAAAAATGGAAATAATATTGTGGGATCAGTCAAGCATCGTCTCCTAAAATTAAAAGATCGGTATAGGTAATTTCCAGCCGGCAATCATGCGCAATTCTTTCCATCTTCATGTATTGTAAAAAATGAGACAACCGATTATCAATAGAATTCAGTTTTTGAGCCCTCTGATTGACAACACTTCTAACCTCTTGTTGGTGTGACAATTCGGATTTTTAGGATTAACCCCATTAATAAATTTCGTCACTTGTTTAATCTAAATCTGCAAGGACTAAAGTTGTAATTACCCTAAACCCAATTACGTTGACCTTACAAAGTCAAAATCGATTGATTTTGTCTCTACTGACTTTCAAAAGTCAAACTAGTTTTATTCTTGATTCAAATTCGTAGCCATAACCGAAATTCGTCGAATTTTGTAACGGAAATGAATGTTAATACTTTAAACGCGTAGCATTAGAGTCATTTCACCAACATTGATTCGTAATCAAACCAACTTAGGGTATTAATCTCATAACCGTCGACACCCTCATCAACTACTATCAAATTCACATCATTCGTCTGTTATTCTCGCAAATTGATCACCGGCGCACCTTGTACGAGTCCCTTTGAAGCTCCTGCACTTGTCAATTCGATCAGGAACAAAGTCGAAGTCGCTGGGGATTAAACCACTTGACGTTGGAAACCCAATTGACCAAACACTATCAATTCGGACTTCATTTTGGTAGTTTCTTGTACCTTTAGTTTCGAAATTCTCAGTATTATGAAAGCCCTATGATGATTTTATCAAATATCATCGAATTGAACTCCACCCATAATCTAGGGTTCATAAGTAAACAGATTTGGGGCTTTTGATCCTAAACCCAAGCTCAATCCAATTAATTACATGGATTGATTCATAATCCTCCACTCTTTGAAAGCCCCATATCAATTGAAACAAACATCATCGATTTAGTCAAGACCCATAATCTAGGGTTTGTTCTTCAAACAAATTGGGGGTTTTGATCTTAAACCTGTTCTCCATCAAATTAAACTACACCAGCAGATTCGTAATATCTTATTTAGTAAGAACCCTATGATTTCTCCTGTGTTATTATCGAATTTGAACTAAATTGATTTGTGTTCTTATTCTAGGGTTTTGGCCCGTATTTATGTAATTAAACAAACCTAAACACATTTATTTCACAATTAAACTCAACCACAGATTCACAATATTGTGTTTAACAAAACCCCTATGATTCCATGATTTATCGCAATCGATTTCAGGGGTTAAGGATGGGTGTTTGGGTTCGGTCGCGATAGGGGGAGATGGACACAGTGGGTTGCGTGTTGAAACCATATGATTTGGACTTCTATCATGATTCAATAGCAGGCAGAGATGGTTAAAACACTAGGCTCATACGCAAGAGACCCTCGAGTCCGGTCTCCTATAATTTTTATTTTGGGGACTTTTTTCATTAATTTACACTTATACAATTAATTCTTATAACATTATAATAGTATATTAACGTGTTTTGAAACCCGGAATTACCCAAAGGTTCGGGATCGGTTTTTATAAAACATTTTTGAGAAATTTAGTGATATAAAAAATAATATATAAATTATATTATTTCGCAAAGTTATTATTTAATTTATGAAAATGCACAAACAAATGTTTTTATATTTCGGGTTAGTTTTATAACTGTTTAATATTATTTTTCACTATTAAAAATAGCATATTTACAAATTATTTTCATCGCATTAACAAACGTTGTAACACTTTGAATTTATAAATAATATAATTAGTTATATTATTACCCTTGTGTATATTCTCAATAAAAATAATATGTTTATTATTTTGTCAAATAGGTGATTATCGTATTAATTTTCCGAGTTTAAAAATAATGTGATAATTTATATTATTTTCTAGATCATTATTTAATGGCGAACTCACACGAATATATATTAAATATTATCAAACTTCACCCGCGTTAGTCGCGCTAACCCGACTGGGTGTCGAACGCGTGCAGTCTTGACCTAAACATGCACCATGGTTGATAGGCCTGGTAGGAGGCAAAAACATAAACAATCAGCTGTCGGTTGCGAGCGCATTAGTTAACATGCTTATGGGTTAGCTACCTATTGATTTATATATTAAATGTACATTAAACTATTGAACTTTGTTGCAAACTGAAACCTGTGAACTCACCAACCTTGTGTTGACACTTTTCTTACATGTTTTCTCAGGACGCTAAGCTAAGGCACAGGTGCAGGTTAGGGCATGCATGGTGTCAACATGATGTATTCAATGATTGTCAATCTACTGAACGCTTATTATGTTTCCATTATTGTTAGACTTGGGCGCGTTGTTGTGCGCATTTACTCTATTGTTTAAACGCTTCCGCATTTACTCTGAACTTTTATAATATTTCAATTTGAGTCCCATATAGTGTCGTTTGATGTAACTAATTACTGAGATCCTGGTTTGTCACTTCCCAAATGGTAAAACTCCGTTAGATGAAATTAGGGGTGTGACAGATTGGTATCAGAGCCATTAGTTAGAGAACTAGGATTGCATATTAGACTATAACCTTACACATTAGTTACATGGCACAGACACTCATACCTGATACACATAGCACACATACGTAAATTGCAGTGCAGGCAGGTTAACACCAAACATATCACCCTTTGTTGACGAGGGACCCATCATTTACATTGCATCATCATTCCCAGTGGCGACACTCAGGGAATCACCATAATAACATCCACTCCCGTCTGAGGGCAGCGAGACGGAGCCTTCGGAGGAGTCACTTACATCACCATCACCCGTTGGGTATAGTGGGATTTCTTAGGTCCATGTTATGTTTGACACTCAGCACTAGCACATATCTCTTTGGGAGTTGGGATCGTCAGAGGCGAGTCCCTACTGTACCCACTAGCAACAATACGTCGAGTGAAGGCAGACCATTGCACGCATTATTGCAGAACCCATTGACACGTAGATGTTATCACTTTTCCGAGCCATGGGCTCGCTTCTTTGGTCAATATTCCGTTGAGAATAGATTGACCACAAAGTTGAGAACGCATATTCAAACCCTATCCTGACTCAGTTGGAAGAACGGCTGCTTCCTGTAACTCATATCCATGAATTAGTTTCACTCCCAAAGTCGCATTCGCGTGCATGACTCATCTACAATCTGTTGGATTAGACTCTCGTATTGTGTTTCAACTCGAATGAATGCTCGGATCGAACGATTCCAGACAACTCATCCTGATATGAGTCCTGGTTGATCAACTTATGGTTGATGAATAAGCTTCTCAATGACTTATTATATCTGACAACACTCTGTACTCATCAATACATCCTTATGGACATTATGACATAGGACAGGGAGAACTAGGGTGAGCATGCAAAGCAAATTATCATTACGGGTACACACGTAATAGTAATTTGAGGTGCATGTAAATCTAGTCTGTGGATAAATGGTCCTAATCTGTGAATTACATACTTAAGTTTCCACTATCCGTAGAAATTCTCATAACCCGCTCAACGAATAGTTGGTATCATTAAACCTGTTCAACAGTTGATAGACGCGAATATCAGGTTGAAGATGTTTACGGACACACTGAGTTATCATTAATGAAATCTATCATGTTAATTTCACTCGTGTAAGAGTCTTAGTGACCGTAAGACTCTCATTCAAACTTGATCAAGGAAACAATCTCGATTGAAACTTTAATAGAACCATGGTAAACCCACTGACTCCAACTTTGTAAGAAGGAAATTGTGGATTTCTTTCTAATCTAACACGATATCCCTTATGCTCCAACAATGAATCTCGTTTGACCCTATTGCCTTATCTGATGACTAATCCTTAGTCTAATACGAATTATACCTAGCATATTCAATTCTGTAAACGAACCTCTTTCTTCATGAAATGATCCAATGACATTAGAAAGCGAGGATTTAATCTATCCAACCCCATCAACAACAGCATAGGTTTAAGTCTACTAAGACTTTCAACCAGTCGACCTTTTCAAGTCAAAACCATAGTGGTTATACGGGGAGGTAACCCAACTGCAACAAGTGTAATTTCCACCATGTCGGTGCTTGTAATCGTTGCCAACGGTGTGGTAAGATGGGCCACGCTACGAAAGACTGTAGGGTTGATCTTCTAAAAAAGCAACCATTTCGGCCGTAGGGGTTTACAAGGGGATCTTTTATATTCAAAGGGATTGTCCCAGTCAAAGAAAGGTGGAAATGGTAATGGAAACGGTAACGATAGCGGCAATAATAAGGGCCACAACGGTAACAACAATAACCAAGGTAACAACAGCAATGGTAACAATAATGACCACAATGGAGGAAATGGTGCGAAGGGGCGAGCCTTCGTACTTGGATCTGGAGAAGCTCGATATGATCATAATGTGGTCACCGGTAAGTTTCTCTTAAACAATTACTTTGCTTCTGTCCTATTTGATACCGGTGCTGATAGGAGTTCTATATCTAAGAAGCATAGTGATATGATAAAAGGAACTCCAACTCTGTTAGAAGCTAAGTATATAATAGAGATAGCTGATGGCTAAATAATTGAAGCAACCCACATCCTTAAGGGTTGTAAGCTTGAGTTGGCTGGTCATAAACTCTATATCGACCTTATGCCGGTCGCACTTGGTAGTTTTGATGTAATTGTTGGTATAGATTGGTTATCTAAAAACCAAGCTGAAATTGTATGTCGTGAGAAAATTGTTCGCATTCCTCTCCTTAGTGGAAAAATCCTTTCCGTTCAAACTGAAAAGAGTGGTGCAGTCGTAGGCATCATATCATTCATGAAAGTTCAGAAGTGCCAAAGGTCATACTGCTATTCTGGCACTCGTTGTCGGGCAACCATCAGAAGAGAAGAAAATTGATGATTTTCCCATCGTTCGCGAATTTCTAGAAGTATTACCTGAAGACTTGCCTGGTCTGCCACCTCACCATCAAGTTGAATTCCAAATTGGTCTAGCACCCGGAGCGGCACCGATTGTTAGGCACCTTATAGACTAGCACCTAGTGAATTGCAAGAGCTATCTACTCAGTTACAGGAATTGTTGGATAATGGTTTCATCCGACCTAGCTCATCTCCATGGGGAGCTCCAGTCCTGTTTGTCAAGAAGAAGGATGGGATTTTCGTATGTGTATCGACTACCGCGAACTGAATAAAGTCACAACCAAGAATCATTATCCTTTGCCTCGTATAGATGATCTCTTTGATCAACTCCAAGGATCAAGTTTCTATTCCAAGATAGATCTTAGGTACGATTACCATCAATTGAGAGTCCGAGATGAGGATATCTCTAAGACTGCTTTTAGGACAAGGTAAGGCCACTATGAGTTTATGGTCATGCCTTTCATATTAGCCAACGCACCCGCGGTGTTCATGGACCTCATGAACTGTGTGTGTAAGTCATACCTTGATCAATTTGTCATCGTTTTCATCGACGACATTCTCATTTATTCCAAGAACAAGGAGGAACATGAGGAACATCTACGCTAAATTTTGGAATTACTTAAACAGGAGCAGCAATATGCTAAGTTTTCCAAGTGTGAATTCTGGATCCGGTAAGTTCAATTCTTAGGACATGTGGTTAACGAGAAGGGAATACATGTCGATCCATCAAAGATAGAAGCCCTCAAGAATTGGGCAGCACCGAAGACTCCGACAAAGGTGCGATAATTTATGGGATTGGCCGGTTATTGTCATCGTTTCATCGAAAGATTTTCTAAAATTGCACAACCTCTAACTGCCTTAACTCAGAAGGGTAAAACCTATTACTGGGGCGATAACCAGGAGTCAGCATTCCAACTCCTTAAATAGAAACTTTGTTGTGCACCTATTCTAGCTCTTTCGGAGGGAACGGATGACTTTGTGGTGTATTAAGACGCATCCATTCAGGGTCTGGATTGTGTACTAATGCAACGAGAAAAGGTGATAGCATGCTTCACGTCAACTAAAGATTCATGAGAAAAACTACACCACTTATGACCTAGAGTTAGGAGCCATAGTTTTCTCACTTAAGATATGGAGACACTTCTTGTATGGTACCAAGTGCACTATCTACACCGATCACAAGAGTCTTCAGCATATCTTCGAGCTGAAAGAGCTAAACATGAGACTTCGTCATTGGGTCGAGCTCTTGAATGATTATGATTGTGCGATCCTGTATCATCCGGGTAATGCTAACATTGTAGCTGATGATCTAAGTCGAAAGGAAACCAAGCCCAAACGAGTTCGAGCATTACAACTTACTATTCACCCCAGATTTTCTGACAAAATCCGTAGCGCTCAACTCGAAGCCTTGGAAAAGGAGAACCTATCGCTGGAAGGTACATGCGGTATGGAAGCACAACTCGAGGTCAAATCTGACGGTATTCGCTACTTCGCCGAACAAATATGGGTTCCAGTATTTGAAAACTGAAGGGAACTAGTCATAGATGAGGCTCATAAATCTCGTTACTCTATTCATCCAGGTTCCGACAAGATGTACCATGATCTAAAGGGCTATATTGGTGGCCAAAGATGAAGGCCGATATAGCCACCTATGTGAGCAAGTGCCTGACTTGCGCGAAGGTTATAGTTGAATATCAAAAGCCTTCTGGTCTCCTCCAATAACCAGAGATCCTCATGTGGAAATGGGAGCAAATATCCATGGACTTTATCACAAAATTGCCACGAACTCCTACCGGATGTGATACCATTTGGGTAATCGTTAATTGTTTAACAAAGTCCGCTCACTTCTAAGCAATCAAGGAAACTGACAAAATGGAGAAACTTACTCGCATTTACTTGAAATAAGTAGTCTCTCGGCACGGGGTGCAAAATTTCGGATCGTGATTCATGATTCACCTCTCATTTCTAGCAATCGTTACATAAAGCTTTAGGCACGCGTCTAGATATGAGCACAGCATACCATCCTCAAACTTATGGCCAGGCGGAGCATACTATTCAAACCCTGGAGGATATGCTACGAGCTTGTGTGATTGATTTTGGTAACACTTGGGAGTCCCACCTACCGTTGGTGGAGTTCTCGTACAACAATAGTTTTCACACTAGCATCAAGGCAACCCCGTTTAAAGCGTTATATGGACGGAAATGCCGTTCTCCTATTTGTTGGGCCAAAGTTGGGGATAGTCAACTTATAGGTCCTGAACTCGTACTTGAAACTTCTGAGAAAATCATTTAAATTAGAAACTGTATGGCAGCAGCTCGTGATCGTCAAAAGAGCTATGCCGATAAGCGTCGTAAACCGTTAGATTTTCAAGTAGGGGATATGGTCTTGTTAAAAGTCTCACCTTGGAAGGGTGTCATTCGTTTTGGGAAACAATGCAAGCTGGATCCTCGTTATATTGGACCATTCAAGATAGTGAAGAGAATTGGTCCAGTAGCGTATCAACTTGACCTACCTGAAGGACTTAGTGGTGTACACAACGTCTTTCACATCTCAAACTTGAAGAAATGTCTAGCAGACGAGTCACTCACGGTTCCTCTTGAGGAACTACACATCGATGAAGAGTTGCGTTTCATCAAAGAACCCATGGAAATTATAGATAGGGAAGTTAAAACGTTAAAACGCAGTAAAATCCCTATTGTCAGAGTCCGTTGGAACTCGAAACGCGGACCGGAATTCACGTGGGAGCGTGAGGATCAGATGATGCGCGACTATCCTCATCCATTCAAGCACTCCACGTCAAACTCTTAAGGGTATTACACCAACATTGATTCGTAATCAAACCCAATTATGGGTATTAATCTCATAACCGTCGACACCCTCATCAACTACTATCAAATTCACATCATTCGTCTGTTATTCTCGCAAATTGATCACCTGCGCACCTTGTACGAGTCCCTTTGAAGCTCCTGCACTTGTCAATTCAATTAGGAACGAAGCCGGAGTCACTGAGGATTAAACCACTCGAATTCGGAAACCCAATTGGCCGATGTAACATTTCTGATTTCTAGTATCCGTATTTCAATTCAATGTAATGCATTTCAAACTAAATTCTAGTGCACTGTTTTGTTCTATTCGTACCATCAATTAAATACTATACTTCAATGCAAAACCACAAATTTTACTCGGTTATATTCTATTAAAACACTACATAAGTATCTATTCATACCAATACGTCAAAAGACTAAAGTTACAAGGTCTGATGTTGAAAATTTACAAGAAACCCTAATAAGCACGGTCGCGCCTCTTCTGGCACGGTCGCGCGCTTTGCTTCGGAACGGTCGCGCCCGGTGCCTTGGCACGGTCGCGCCTCTCATCAGTTGAAACGTAAATGCAGCCTTTAATCACAGAGACGTTCGATTTCGTAACCGTTTTACACGTTCCAACTATTAACAAACAGAGTTAAGCCACTTGATCAGCATAATTACAACAAATAAACGGAATTACATCAATTCATCTAATAATCATCAAAATCATCCACTAGACCATCGAATTCCCCAATTTGTTTGCAATTCTCCCAAGCAAACGCACAAACGATCCTCCCAGAAGCTACTGACCCACTTGAAGCAACCGTAATCGTATCAGAAGACGCCGGAAACCGAGATCGCCGACGCCGGAACTCCTCTCTACCGTTCTCTATCAATTCGCTACACTTTCGGGTAATTGAAACCTCTCACACTTACGTTTTAGTCTACTAATCAAAAGCCCTAATCTAATTTGGGCTTACAATACTGGAATCATCACGAACCAGAGTCTACTTTTCGTTCAAAATAGATTTAATCGAATCGAATCTTAGACACGCTTTAAATACAATTAATCTCTTCAAAAATATTTGTGAAGACCTAATGGGTGAAAGCCGCATGAGTTCCAACATTTACAATATAAGAATTTGACAAATCGAATCTGTTTTGGAACAGACACGGTCGCTAATCATACAGCACGGTCGTGCTTCATGAGACACGGTCGCGCCAAGTACTAGTGCGGTCGTGCCTCACACACTCAGACCCAGTCATGCCTTTGACTAGACTTGGTCATGCCTCAAAACCCTAGACACGGCCATGCCTAGTCCAAGACACGGCCGTGCCTAGTCCAAGACACGGTCGTGCCTAGAGAACAGCCCAATTGTGCATCCGGTTTGATCAACACGGTCGCGCCTGTGGTTCGAGCACGATCGTGCCCTTCCCAGGCACGGTCGTGTGTGAGTTAAATTTTTGGCAGAATTATAATTTTTTTATATATTTTTCAAACAATAAATATTCTGATTAAATTGCAAAACAAAAATAGTTGATTTTTATAAAAATGCATTTAGTCCTATTTAGAAAGATTAAATATTTAGTCTTTGAATAAATAGAAAATTATTTATTTAAAGTTTATTAAATTTAATTTACATTTATTGTTAAACCTTAAAAAGTATTTTAATGCTTATGTTACATATATTATAATTAAATAAATAAAGAAATGGTTATTTTTTTAATTTATATTTAAACAAAAATAATTAATTATTTATACTAAATTATAACTAATACTTATAATGTTTTCATAAACAATAATTATTTACATTACTTATTTAATTATTCAAACCTTAATCAAAATACACTAAAAATATTCTTTCAAACTTTATATTTTATTCAATACTTTCAATTACAAATCAATGACTTTTTACACAAGTCCAAATGCAACTTTACACTTAAACTTTTGTGCACACTATTAATACCCTATACACTACACTTTAGGTTAACTTGTGCATTTCAAGGATCTTTATTCTATCTAGTATCTTTGTTAGCTTCGCCTTCAAACCAAGTGAGTATTTCATAGCCCCTTTTACTCTTTTACATTTTTGGGGTGAAACATGAACTCTATCAAATTACATGTTTACATTTACATGAAAAACACAAATACAAATCCTATTTACATTCATATGTGCAATTTGAGCTTTATGCCCGAGTGCTAGTTGTGCTAACTTTTGTATGCGATTATGTGCAATCATTAACTATTCAAGTCGACGGTTTTCAATGATAGATCTATTGAGTCTGACAAACCCACCCAGATTGGGGTGATTGATACCGACAACACAATTTGCATGCTAGTTACAAAGGTTTGATTGTACTTGGTTACACAATAGCTGCTCCCCATAAATGCCTTGTTTATCATGTTATGTATGGATTTGTTTTACAACTATATGCTATCTATATACAAACCTGTGTTATACTCACCAACTTTTTAGTTGACTTTATTTTATTCATGTTTCAGGTACTAATGTGTGAGTTTGATCAAGATGTGCTACAATTAGGCTTTGGACTTAGCTAATTTAAATAAAGAAGTCTATGCTTTGAAATATTGTTTCTGTTTTGGATTTGGTTTTGTTTGAATGATTGTAATGGAATTTGGAGTTTAATATATTTCAATTTAGTCAACCTTGTGCTTATGAACAGTCTACATGTCCCGCCCCGATTATTCCGCCATCGGTCGGGGTGTGACAGATTGGTTTCAGAGCCTTGGTTATAGGGAATTAGGTTATTAGACACCTTGACCTAGACTATAACTTTAGGACACCTACTTATGCTATGTTTCATGATTACATGTTATATGCCACATGCTATATGTGATATGTTATGTGTTACATGCTATGTGCTACATGCTTACTATGATTAGTTAATATTTTATTTGATGACTTATTTATTAAAAATCCATGACTTATTAGTATATACTTAAATAATAAATTAAATAAACAATAACTTTTTCCTATATCCTAAAACCTCATAATATTCTTATCTTCTTCTCTATCTTTATCTTTCTAAGCATGTGGAAACTTCATGAAGCTAGATTCATAAAATTTCTTTATTTCCTCGTTAAGGTTTTTGAGCTTTGTTAATTATTTGAGGACACGTGCAATCTGGAAGAGTGACACCTGTATTTTGGGTTTTCTGTCTAGGAAAGCATTTCGCATAAATCTCAATCAACCGAGGGACCCGTATGCTTTCCTGGGAATTCCCGAGATGAGTGTTTACTTATAGGCTAAAGCATGTCTCCTTGAAAAAAATATAAGTTTAATTAACCTTAATGTGTCATAGTATTCGAGTGATTATATCACTATTTGAGTACAATCCAAACTATGATTATCTATTTATTTTGTTATCTTATTCTATTAAATCCAAACAATTCTCATAAGTTCTTACATCTTTTCTTGTCTTGTGAAAATCTATAGAATGCCTCCTCGTCGTGCTCCCGCGGCTAACACCAATACCGACATTGTTGCTATTCTTGCACAACTCGTGACACAACTCACTCAAGCTAATAGTGCCACCAATGGCAACAATGGTGGAAATGGTAGTAATAGTGGTAATGGTGGTAATGGTGGAAATGGTGGTAACAACCCATCTCAATGCACTTTCAAACATTTCAACTCGTGTAATCCTCCCAAGTTCTATGGTACCGAAGGAGCTACTGGACTCCTTCAATGGTTCGAAGGCATTGAGAATACCTTTCTCAATAGTGACTGCCCCGACAACCTTCGTGTTCGTCATGCCACAAGTGTCCTACAAAAATGGGCACTCACGTGGTGGAATGGGGAGAAAAGAAATAGAGGTGTGGATGTAGCAATGGCCTTAACTTGGGATGAAGTTAAAAGGCTAATGACCGAGGAATTCTGTCCTCGAAATGAAGTGAAGAAACTTGAAGCCGAATTTTGGGATCTTGCCCAAGATAGTGGCAAAAACTTGGCATATACAACTCAGTTTCACGAGTTAAGTCTTCTCGTGCCTCACATGGTCACTCCTTTGTCCCACTGCATTGAAAAGTATATTGGGGGACTACCTAGGCAAATTCAAGATACTGTCCTAGGAAGGGATCCCGCAACACTTGAGGATGCTATCCGCTTATCCGCCACTTTAACCGATAACCATGTGAAAGCGGGGACTCTTACTAAAAAGGGCACCAAGAAAGTTTCCGACACTGCAACTCTTTCCACCCATAACAAAGAAGCCATAACTGAACCCTCCCGGCATAATAAGAAGAGAAAGGCTAGAAATTTTGCTGTGGTCACTCCTGCTATTCCTGTTAACCAAGCTGCACCTATGGTTCAAGCACCGGCCAAAAAGCCATATGTTGGAATCTACCCACTTTGTGCCACCTGCAACTACCATCATCCCCAAAGCATCCCATGTCGCCTTTGTACTCATTGTTGGAGACATGGCCATACGGTCAATGTTTGTAGGGCCAAAGCTCTTGCGGGCCAAGTCAACCCACCAAACCAAACCAACACCCAAGTGACTAATCAAGGTACTCCCGCTATTGCAAATGGGCGTGCATGTTATGAATGTGGCAACCCGAACCATTTCCATGATCAATGCCCAAGATTTTCCAATGCTAGGCAAGGTGGAGCTTGTGGGCGTGCTTTTAACATAAACGCCAACGAAGCTCAAGCCAACAATGACGTGGTCAATGGTACGTTCCTTGTAAATAGTCAATATGCCTCCATTTTATTTGATACCGGTGCTGATAAGAGTTTTGTGTCACTTAACTTTGAACCTTTACTTGCCAAGACATGATCTCAATTAGAGAAAACCTTCACTGTCGAAATAGCAAATGGTGATTCACTTACAATCGAGTCTATTATCTATGACTGTTCTCTAGAACTTAATGAACATACATTCCCAATCAATCTTGTACCAATGCCATTAGGAAGTTTTGATATCATCATAGGCATGGATTGGCTATCAAATCATCATGCCGAAGTCATCTGTTTCGAGAAGTGTATTCGAATACCTCTACCATCGGGAGAAACACTAAGAGTCTTTGGTGAAAAGCCTTGCAAAGGGCTTAAATTAATGTCATGCACTACTGCTCAAAAGTACTTACGAAAGAAGTACGTGGCCTTTTTGGCCCATATCGTTCAAAAAGATGTCAAAAAGAAGAGTATTCAAGACATCCCCATTATCCGAGATTTTCCCGAAGTATTCCCCGAAGATTTATCCGGTCTTCCACCCGTTCGACAAGTAGAATTTCGCATTGATCTTGTGCCCGGAGCTAACCCCGTGGCTAGAGCTCCATACCGTCTTGCACCTTCTGAAATGCAAGAACTTGCAAGTCAACTTCAAAA
The DNA here is from genome assembly GCA_023525975.1 of Smallanthus sonchifolius. Classification (NCBI taxonomy): domain Eukaryota; kingdom Viridiplantae; phylum Streptophyta; class Magnoliopsida; order Asterales; family Asteraceae; genus Smallanthus; species Smallanthus sonchifolius. Next base: position 46,993,136 of record CM042023.1, read on the forward strand.
GCTCTCCGACAAGGGATTCATTCGTCCAAGTCATTCACCGTGGGGTGCACCCGTCTTATTCGTCAAAAAGAAGGATGGATCATTTCGCATGTGTATTGACTACCGCGAACTCAACAAGCTTACTATCAAAAACCGTTATCCTTTACCTAGAATTGATGACCTCTTTGATCAACTTCAAGGTTCTACTTATTTCTCGAAGATTGATCTTCGATCTGGTTATCACCAACTCCGTGTGCAAGAAGGCGATATTCCAAAGACTGCCTTTCGAACAAGGTATGGTCATTACGAGTTCATGGTTATGCCTTTTGGACTAACCAATGCACCCGCAGTTTTCATGGACCTCATGAATCGTGTGTGCAAGCCGTACCTTGATAAGTTCGTGATCGTTTTCATCGATGACATCTTAATCTACTCCAAGACTAAAGCCGATCATGAGCAGAACCTTAGATTGGTTTTGGACCTCTTGAAGAAAGAACAACTATATGCCAAATTCTCCAAATGTGAATTTTGGCTAAAGGAAGTTCAATTTCTTGGTCACATCGTCAACGACAAGGGTATTCATGTTGACCCTGCTAAGATCGAAACGGTTAAGAATTGGAATGCCCCGAAGACTCCCACTGAAGTTCGTTCATTTCTTGGTCTTACGGGATATTACCGTCATTTCATCTCAAACTTCTCAAAGATTGCTGTCCCTCTCACCACTTTGACCCACAAGGGTAAGACTTATGAATGGGGATCAAAACAAGAAGAAGCTTTCCAAACCCTTAAGCAAAAGTTGTGCAATGCTCCCATTTTGACTCTCCCTGATGGGAATGATGATCTAGTTGTCTACTGTGATGCTTCTAACCAAGGTCTCGGTTGTGTTCTCATGCAACGAGGCAAAGTAATCGCTTATGCATCAAGACAACTTAAGATTCATGAGAAGAATTATACGACGCACGATCTCGAGTTGGGTGCTGTCGTATTCGCATTGAAGATTTGGAGACATTATCTCTATGGCACAAAATGTGTGGTGTTCACCGACCACAAAAGTCTTCAACATATCTTCAATCAAAAGGAACTCAATATGAAGCAACGACGTTGGGTTGAACTCCTTAACGACTATGACTGCGAGATTCGTTACCATCATGGCAAGGCGAATGTTGTAGCCGACGCTTTGAGTTGAAAGGACCATGTCATGCTTCAATGTGTTCGAATTCAAACCGACATTCAAAACCGCATCTTAGAAGCTCAAAACGTCTCAGTCACCGAGGGTAACATGTATGAGGAAATGTCGTGTGGTGTGGAACTTCAACTTGAATCAAAACCCAATGGCTTACTTTATTACTTGAACCGTATTTGGGTTCCCGATCACGATGATCTCCGTACATTTCTTATGAACGAGACTCACAAGACTCGTTATTCTATTCATCCTGGTGCGGATAAAATGTACCAAGACCTTCGCCAACAGTATTGGTGGCCCGGTATGAAGAAAGACATCGCTCTCTATGTTGCCAAATGTCTAACGTGTTCCAAAGTCAAAGCCGAACAACAACGTCCTTCCGGATTACTTGAACAATCGGAAATTCCGGTGTGGAAATGGGAGAACTTAGCCATGGATTTTATTACCAAACTCCCTCGTACCTCGAGTGGTTATGATAGCATTTGGGTAATCATTGATCGTCTCACCAAATCTGCTCATTTCTTGCCTATCCGTGAAGACTATCGGGTTGAGAAACTAGCCTGAATTTACATTGATGAAATTGTAAACCGTCATGGTGTTCCCTTGAACATAATATCCGACCGAGATGCCAGTTCACTTCTCGATTTTGGCATTCTCTCCAAACTGCTCTTGGCACACGATTGGATTTGAGCACGACTTACCATCCTCAAACTGATGGTCAAACCGAGCAAACGATCCAAACTCTTGAAGACATGCTTAGAGCTTGTGTAATCGATTTTGGTGGCAATTGGGATTCACATTTACCCCAAATTGAGTTCTCCTACAATAATAGCTACCACACGAGTATCAACATGGCTCCATTTGAAGCTCTCTATGGTCGCAAGTGTCGTTCTCCTATCTGTTGGAACGAGATTGGTGAAGCACAAATCACCGGTCCCGAGCTAATTCAAGAAACATCCGACAAGATTATTCAAATCCGTGACAACATCTGAACAACGAGAAGTCGGCAAAAGAGTTATGCCGATAAACGACGAAAACCCTTGGAATTCCAAGTCGGTGACCTTGTTCTTCTTAAGGTGTCTCCGTGGAAGGGTGTGATCAGTTTTGGAAAGAAAGTTAAGTTAGCACCACGCTATGTTGGCCCATTCAAAATCCTTGAAAGGATTGGGAAAGTGGCTTACAAACTCGAGTTACCTCCATCTCTTGGCAATGTGCATCCTACATTCCATATATCTAATCTGAAGAAATGTCTTGCTGATGAGAATCTCCATATATCACTTGATGACGTGCGCATTGATGAAACGATGCACTTCGTTGAGAAACCTGTAGAAATTATGGATCGTGAAATCAAGCAACGTAAGCGAAGTCGTATTCCTATTGTCAAAGTTCGTTGGGAGTCTAAGCGTGGTCCTGAATTCACTTGGGAACGAGAGGACCAAATGAAACTCAAGTAACCCCATCTTTTTACTGATACCGTAGCTTCCTCTAACTAAATTTCGGGACGAAATTCCCTCAACATGGGTAGACTGTAACATTTCTGATTTCTAGTATCCGTATTTCAATTCAATGTAATGCATTTCAAACTAAATTCTAGTGCACTGTTTTGTTCTATTCGTACCATCAATTAAATACTATACTTCAATGCAAAACCACAAATTTTACTCGGTTATATTCTATTAAAACACTACATAAGTATCTATTCATACCAATACGTCAAAAGACTAAAGTTACAAGGTCTGATGTTGAAAATTTACAAGAAACCCTAATAAGCACGGGCGCGCCTCTTCTGGCACGGTCGCGCCAAGTGCTATGGCACGGTCGCGCCAAGTGCTATGGCACGGTCGCGTGCTTTGCTTCGGAACGGTCGCGCCCGGTGCCTTGGCACGGTCGCGCCTCTCATCAGTTGAAACGTAAATGCAGCCTTTAATCACAGAGACGTTCGATTTCGTAACCGTTTTACACGTTCCAACTATTAACAAACAGAGTTAAGCCACTTGATCAGCATAATTACAACAAATAAACGGAATTACATCAATTCATCTAATAATCATCAAAATCGTCCACTAGACCATCGAATTCCCCAATTTGTTTGCAATTCTCCCAAGCAAACGCACAAACGATCCTCCCAGAAGCTACTGACCCACTTGAAGCAACCGGAATCGTATCAGAAGACGCCGGAAACCAAGATCGCCGTCGTCGGAATTCCTCTCTACCATTCTCTATCAATTCGCTACACTTTCGGGTAATTGAAACCTCTCACACTTACGTTTTAGTCTACTAATCAAAAGCCCTAATCTAATTTGGGCTTATAATACTGGAATCATCACGAACCAGAGTCTAGTTTTCGTTCAAAATAGATTTAATCGAATCTTAGACATGCTTTAAATACAATTAATCTCTTCAAAAAGATTTGTGATGACCTAATGGGTGAAAGCCGCATGAGTTCCAACATTTACAATATAAGAATTTGTCAAATTGAATCTGTTTTGGAACAGACACGGTCGCTAATCATACAGCACGGTCGTGCTTCATGAGACACGGTCGCGCCAAATACTAGTGCGGTCGTGCCTCACACACTCAGACCCAGTCATGCCTTTGAATAGACTTGGTCATGCCTCAAACCCTAGACACGGCCGTGCCTAGTCCAAGACACGGTCGTGCCTAGAGAACAGCCCAATTGTGCATCCGGTTTGATCAACACGGCCGCGCCCTGACTAGCATGGTCGAGCCCGTGGTTCGAGCACGATCGTGCCCTTCCCAGGCACGGTCGTGTGTGAGTTAAATTTTTGGCAGAATTATAATTTTTTTATATATTTTTCAAACAATAAATATTCTAATGAAATTGCAAAATAAAAATAGTTGATTTTTATAAAAATGCATTTAGTCCTATTTAGAAAGATTAAATATTTAGTCTTGGAATAAATAGAAAATTATTTATTTAAAGTTTATAAAATTTAATTTACATTTATTGTTAAACCTTAAAAAGTATTTTAGTGCTTATGTTACATATATTATAATTAAATAAGTAAAGAAATGGTTATTTATTTAATTTATATTTAAACAAAAATAATTAATTATTTATACTAAATTATAACTAATACTTACAATGTTTTCATAAATAATAATTATTTACATTACTTATTTAATTATTCAAACCTTAATCAAAATACTCTAAAAATATTCTTTCAAACTTTATATTTTATTCAATACTTTCAATTACAAATCAATGACTTTTTACACAAGTCCAAATGCAACTTTACACTTAAACTTTTGTACACACTATTAATACCCTATACACTACACTTTAGGTTAACTTGTGCGTTTCAAGGATCTTTATTCTATCTAGTATCTTTGTTAGCTTCGCCTTCAAACCAAGTGAGTATTTCATAGCCCCTTTTACTCTTTTACATTTTTGGGGTGAAACATGAACTCTATCAAATTACATGTTTACATTTACATGAAAAACACAAATACAAATCCTATTTACATTCATGTGTGCAATTTGAGCTTTATGCCCGAGTGCTAGTTGTGCTAACTTTTGTATGCGATTATGTGCAATCATTAACTATTCAAGCCGACGGTTTTCAATGATAGATATATTGATTCTGACAAACCCACGCAGATTGGGGTGATTGATACCGACAACACAATTTGCATGCTAGTTACAAAGGTTTGATTGTACTTGGTTACACAATAGCTACTCCCCATAAATGCCTTGTTTATCATGTTATGTATGGATTTGTTTTACAACTATATGCTATCTATATACAAACCTGTGTTATACTCACCAACTTTTTAGTTGACATTATTTTATTCATGTTTCAGGTACTAATGTGTGAGTTTGATCAAGATGTGCTACACTTAGGCTTTGGACTTAGCTAATTTAAATAAAGAAGTCTATGCTTTGAAATATTGTTTCTGTTTTGGATTTGGTTTTGTTTGAATGATTGTAATGGAATTTGGAGTTTAATATATTTCAATTTAGTCAACCTTGTGCTTATGAACAGTCTACATGTCCCGCCCCGATGATTCCGCCATCGGTCGGGGTGTGACAGCTGAACACTATCAATTCGGACTTCATTTTGGTAATTTCGTGTACCATTAGTTTCGAAATTCTCAGTATTATGAAAACCCTATGATGATTTTATCAAATATCATCGAATTAAACTCCACCCGTAATCTAGGGTTCATATGTAAACAAATTTGGGGCTTTTGATCCTAAACACAACCTCAATCCAATTAATTTACATGGATTGATTCGCAATCATCCACTCTTAGAAAGCCCCATATCAATTGAAACAAGCATCATCGATTTAGTCAAGACCCGTAATCTAGGGTTTGTTCTTCAAACAAATTGGGGGTTTTGATCTTAAACCTGTTCTCCATCAAATTAAACTATACCAGCAGATTCGTAATATCTTCTTTAGTAAAAACCCTATGATTTCAACCTGTGTTATTATCGAATTTGATCTAAATTGATTTGTGTTCTTGATCTAGGGTTTCGGCCCGTATTTATGTAATTAAACAAACCTAAACACGTTTATTTCACAATTAAACTCAACCTCAGATTCGCAATATTGTGTTTAACAAAACCCCTATGATTCCATGATTTATCGCGATCGATTTCATGGGTTAAGGACGGGTGTTTGGGTTCGGTCGCGATAGGGGGAGATGGACACAGTGCGTTGCGTGTTGAAACCATATGATCTGGACTTCTATCACGATTCAATAGCGGGCAGAGATGGTTAAAACACTAGGCACATATGCAGGAGACCCGGGTTCGAGTCCAGTCTCCTGCAATTTTTATTTTGGGGACTTTTTTCATTAATTTACACTTATACATTTAATTCTTATATTAGTATATTAACGTGTTTTGAAACCCGGAATTAACCAAAGGCTCGGGATCGGTTTTTATAAAACATTTTTGAGAAATTTAGTGATATCAAAAATAATATATTAATTATATTATTTCACAAAGTTATTATTTAATTTATGAAAACGCACAAACAAATGTGTTTATATTTCGGGTTAGTTTTATAACCGTTTAATATTATTTTCCACTATTAAAAATAGCATATTTACATATTATTTTCGTCGCATTAACAAACGTTGTAACACTTCGAATTTATAAATAATATAATTAGTTATATTATTACCCTTGTGTATATTCTCAATAATTATAATATGTTTATTATTTTGTCAAATAGATTATTATCGTATTAATTCTCCGAGTTTAAAAATAATGTAATAATTTATATTATTTTTCTAGATCATTATTTAATGGCGAACTCACACGAATGTATATTAAATATTATCATATGTAATTAGAAACGTTCCACTCGAAACGCTTTTATCATTATAATGATATTAAGAAACCCCTTTTCCCGTGGACACATTTGTCTACTCATTAATCCTTAGAATGTGTTAAGACGTTCTAATCTTCCGTGTCGTCGTCACAAATCTCATATATCCCTAACTTATGTGTTTATAATTCTAGGGCATACGTAAGCCGTGCAGACTAACACTTAAGGTTCCAAATCTCTTAATTGTGTGATACTACCTACAACGCAACGCGGGTGAGTTTTCACGGCCCCTTTTATTGCTTTACAATTTGGGGGAGAAAACATGACGTAAACATTTTTGGTTATGTAATTCATATATGTTATCACTTGTTTATCTATGTGTACACATCTATCACTAAGTCCTCACATCGGACCGTTAATATGAACATAGCGGGGTAAGTTGAGTAGTACTACTGGGTTTAACAAACCTCACCCGCGTTAGTCGTGCTAACCCGACCGGATGTCAAACGGGTGCAGTCTTGACCTAAACATGCACCATGGTTGATAGGCCTGGTAGGAGGCAAAAACATAAACAGTCAGCTGTCGGTTGCTTGCGCATTAGTTAACATGCTTATGGGTTAGCTACCTATTGATTTATATATTGAATGTACATTAACCTATTGAACTTTGTTGCAAACTGAAACCTGTGAACTCACCAACCTTGGGTTGACACTTTTCTTACATGTTTTCTCAGGACGCTAAGCTAAGGCACAGATGCAAGTTAGGGCATGCATGGTGTCAACATGATGTATTCAATGATTGTCAATCTACTGAACAGTTATTATGTTTCCATTATTGTTAGACTTGGGCGCGTTGTTGTGCGCATTTACTCTATTGTTTAAACGCTTTCGCATTTACTCTGAACTTTTATAATATTTCAATTTGAGTCGCATATAGTGTCTTTTAATGAAACTAATGACTGAGATCCTGGTTTGTCACTTCCTAAACGGTAAAACTCCTTTAGTTGAAATTGGGGGTGTGACAGTTGGTCTCATAGTCCACCGACTTCACTGCTGCAGATCCTGATTTTGATTTTCTGCTAGCATGTGCCTGCCTCTTAGAAGTTATGCTCAATTTCTCAAGAATTTCCCAATCTTCATCCTCATGATTGGAGAAGAACGTACCATTGCTGGTGGAAGTCACATCTCTCACATCTTCCGGTGACAACCCATCATAGAACTTCTGAATTAATTCCTACTTCTCAATAGCGTGGTGCGGGCACAACCTTAATAACTCTTTGAACCGTTTGAAGGTCTCATAAAATGGCTCACCAGGCTGCTGTTGAAATTCTCTAATGGCTATGCGAGCTGCATTTGTTTTATGTGGCGGGTAATACTCATCTAAAAATTGTTGCTGCATCTCTGTCCCGCGGGTAATGTAAGGAACCATTGCTTAGCTTTGTCTTTTAGTGAAAACAGGAAGAGTACCAGATTCACTTCTTCGGGTGAGAATCCTTGGCCACCAGTAGTGCCACTTGTGGCCTCATATTCAAACAGATGGTGATACGGTTCATCGGTGGCCCGTCCATAGAAATTAGAGAGGATCCCTAAACATGTCAGTCGAATTTCAAAAGCTCTTCCCCTATAAACTAGGGGTATGGCCATATAAGAGTTGACAACAATAGTCGGGCGAAAGTGACTGTCCACCCCTTGATCAGGTGGTTTATATCCATGGTTGCGTCTCCCAGGATGCATGTTTCTTTGCGGTCCACCCCTTAAATTTTGATGGTTCATTAGAGGTTGCCTAACCCGGTCTTCTCGACCCGCATTCCTTGGGTTACCCTGATAGTTTCCCTGCTGGTACCTATATCCTCCACCCTGATGATAATCATCAACTACCTGTGGTGGAGGTTGCATCCACCCATCAATACCATCTCTTTCATATAGTTGTTGGCTAGGAGGGATTGCCTCCGGATGGTACGGGTCATACCAATCTTCTTTCTCCCATTCTTCGTGTTGGGAGCCAGGCTCAGGATAATGACTTCATCCCGATGACGACAGTTCATCATCATCATAATCTATATGGATTGGGTTGTTGTTTCATGGTTGGTATTGGCGATCAAGAAAATTGGTTGGACATTGGGTTGTTTTTGTTGAGGTAGTGGCTGTTGTTGAGGAAACACTGGATTATTTAGTGGAGGTTATGGTGGCTGATACTGTGGGGGTGGTGGCGGTCTAGGACCTTGATTGTTCTGGCGTTGATTGGCTTGGTTATTAGAGATTAAAAGATCTGGAATAGGTGGAATTGGTGGAATCGGTATCCCACCCTGATTTTGTTCTTGGTTGATTGGGTCTGCTTGGTCCATTCTTGCTCTTGGACTGTCGAGTTTCTCGAGGATGGTTTGTATTCTTCCCGAGAGCTTCCTATTCACCGTTGCAACTTTCGCTATTTCTAGATCAAATTGTAGAGGTGATGTTCTTCCTAGATGTCATGTATGCATAAACATGTATCCTACACAAGTAAACACACCCGAGTAGTACTGAACAAGTTAAACTAACCAAAACTAACAATGTGCGCACATATTCCCCGGCAACGGCGCCATTTTGATCGCGATGTCAAGGCCATTCAAAAATATGTTTAAAATGGTGTTTTTATCTACCTTAGACTATAGTACATAAAAGTAGGGTTGTCGTATCTACAGGGAATTCGTGGACAGTGTTAATTAACAAATACTACTTTAAACAACGGACTTGAAAATTGATCCTGAATTGATATAGAGAATTGGTCGCAAAAGCAACAAATTTTAATTTGTTTGAAAACAGTTATGAGAAAACGGGTTCAGATTGCAAGTTCGGTGATCACTAGTTTGTACCTATTGGAAAAACTGATGAATGTATTACATTTCAAGAACCAAATCGTTTTAATCAAACTAAGTAAACTGTAGAATTCTAATAACCGAAATATTAAACAAAGTATGAACCACATAAAAATCAACTTACTATGGAATATTTAATAATGATTTGGAATTAAACAAAGTATAAACAATCCTACACCCGGAAACAACCACGGGTGGTTTAGCCACTCATGGACGTCATGGAATCTTCAATAATGATTAGGAATTGATCCAACATGAACGAGGGTGATGGAATAGTGTTTCTCCTCTAAAAATCGCCCTAGAGACTCCTCAAACCGGCTGGGAAAAGATTCTTTTCGAAACCCTAGATAATAAACTTAAAAAGAGGCCAAAATCCCAAAAATTCGGAACCAGTCCGTCGACCAGCGCAAATTGCGCCAAAATGCGCTGGTATTCATCCAACTTGAAATTTGTTCCTGATTTGCGCTGCCTTTTGCGCTGCCTTGAAACTTTGCTAGCCAATTTGCGCCAAACCCAGCGCATCATGCGCTGGGCTCCTGTCAGCTCTCCTTTTCTGCTTTTATTACTCCTAATAGCTCACAAGCACTTGCATTTTATAAGTCACACAAAGTGAACATGTTCCACACCTATAAATATGTATCTAAACATTATAAACATAGGTTAAACACCCTCTCATCAATTATTACTAACCTTCACCATCAAGCTTCGAGTCTCGGTCATGCCTTCGTTGGATTCTCCTTACACCCACCCAGATCAAGAGCAACTAAGTTTGAGTTCGTTGTCTCACACACACGAATCCCTCAAACCATTGCTCTGATACCAAGTTGTAACATCCAAAATTTTCAACCAAATTTAATCTTTAAAAATACGCGGAAGTAGGTACCATATACACTCTTGATATCAACACATGTTAATTATAAACCAACGACAACGACTTAGTTCGTTTCTAAACAACCAACCGACAATTTACTTAACAAAACGACAAGTTTAGACACTCAAAAGATGGTTCGTAATAACTTAAGGACTCCTCAACTAGGATTTCTAACTCTGAATAACAATAAACACCCAAAGGAAACCGAGAATCCAATCCAGCACGAATCTTGACCCGAGACTTAAAAATGGAGCTTTACCTATAAGAAAACACCATAATACAACCATTAGTAATGATATACGATACGCTAACGCCCCCCCCTCCCCCCGCCACAAGTCCTTAAAAGAACAAATAACCCAAATGACAAAATTCAGCATTTGCGCGTAAGGCAGAGAATTTAACGGTACTGTACTCTGCCCCTGCACTCCAACTTAAAGGTTTTTGGTCTAGCTTTTCCACTAGCTTGCGACCCCGACCCATTTTACTCCCCAAATACACCCAATTATACACAATACCACCTATGTATGCATACTTTGGATAGTTAATCTCCTACCAACCCAACCAAAATCAATCCTAAATGCAAACACACAAACATTTAAGGATTTAAACTATAAACACATAAATGAGAACAAGTCTCAAAACACCCATTAAGATCATGCTCTCAAAACTCCCATGAGGTTCATGATTTCACCACCCCTATGAAACTCATTTCCTTAAAACATCCATGAGGATCATGATTTCACATAGCATCCATGAAGAACATGTCCTCAAAACACCCATGAGGATCATGTCTTCACATATTACATGTGGAGTCCTCAACCACAAAACACCCATGAGGGTCATGAGTCCAAGATTTACACCCATGAGGTCAAGCCTCAAGAATGACCATTGTTTGTAAACAAACACACACAAAATGGAAAACATCAAAGCACTCAAACACAAAATCATACATCCTAATTATGTGTAAGAATCAAACATAATCACCATTTATTACACCCTCAAATATATGTATATAGTTTAATACCTAATTACACCCATGAAGTTCCTACACTTCAAGTCACCCATGAGATTCAAAGATCCCAATTTTCCACCATTTCACCTTTGTGGAGTTCATAGTCTCCATCCATACTATTTTACTCCCATCATTTGTATTTAATCAACACATACAAATTTTACAACATTTAACATAGACATAAGTAAACATACATATGTACTTTTATTCACCTATCAATTATTAAGTAAGTGAAAGAACACTTATCTTTAGCTAGAAACGATTCCACTTAGTTTTCAAAGCTAGCTCCCTTAACACCTTGATTAACTAGCAATCGTCTTGTATTGAGTAATCTTATGATCTCAATTCATACACTAGATTATGATTCAATACACACCTATGATCTAAGGATCAACATCCTAGCTTAATTTGGTTAACACAACCTTAACCAAACCTCCAACACCCAAAAACAACCTTTAACACATTTTAACCAGTTAAAGAATCACCCAAGTTCACTCAACACTTTAATTTTCCAAATCACCATAAAAATTGGGGCTTTATAGTTAATTATGTGTCTAATAACTCCCTTGACACTTACCCAACCTCAATTCAACATTTAAACTTCCTCAAAACAAAAACCCCCCAATTTGACCTCTAGAACCCTAACTTTCAAATCATGAAATTGGATGAGGTTTCTTACATAAAAATGTGTCTATCAACACCATGGACACTTATTCAACATCAATTTTTCATTTAACCATCACTAGGATGAAAACCCCCAATTCACCTTCAAGAACTCTTATTCTTGAATCAACAAATTGAATGTTAAAACCAAGTAATTCTTGTTTGTCTAACAACAACATCACTATATTAAAGCTTCTAAACAAGATTTAATCCGAATTATTCCATCAATTGGCCAAAATTAGAGTTTTCTAACAAAACCCATCAAAACTCTATTAATGGAGATTTAGAACATGAGGGTGAAGAAAAGGATCTTACTTGATAGTTGCTTTGAGCCATCAACACCTTCAAATCCTGGAATTGATTTTGGCTCATCCAACCTTTCTTCCCCTTTGTTTTCATGCTAAAAACACACACAAAAGGTGTGTGTGTCATGGGTTTTTACCCACTTCAAAAGGAGAACTCAGTTTTTTGGCAAGTTACACTTTACCCCCTTGAACTTTCCAAATTTAGCCCTTTTTGCTAGAAAGTCAAGTTTGTTCAATTGCAACAACACCTCTACTTTTATTTTTATTTATTTACACCCTTATAATATGTTTTTCACATATTTTATTTTAAACCCGTAAAGTGGTTCGTTACAGAATGAAATTAGATACTTCGACGCAATATGGTAAAGAGGTTAAGAAGAAACAAAACAGAGAAAGAATTGCTGAGAAGAAAGCCAAATCCATTTTTTTAACTGAAGAAAATATTGAGAAGGCAGAGCTTATGAACTTTCTACTAGATCATGGTTTCTCTATGGATACCATTGATTATGAAGACATAAAGAAGTTTAGGGAAACAGTGGTTGATTATACAAAGAGAAATGCTCCTCAAAATGAGTATCAAACAAATGATGAGAATGATTTTCCAACTAAAGGAGAGGTAGAGCTTGTTCTTTTGAATGAGATTGATCAACAAAGGCTAATCAATATGAATTTATACATGTATCATCATGGAAATTATCAGCTGGCCAAATTGCATAAATACCGATTCAGGTAAATTAAAGAACAATATGAAAGTGTAAAGAAGTTGATAGAGATAAATTTTGTTGTTCCATTGTCCAACAACAATCAAAGCTTTTTTATGAATCTATACAGTCTGTGAATACTTCAGATAGTTTTGATTTTATGGTTGGCATGGAAGATAAAGATACTAAAAAGAAAGTCCTAGAGGAATGGAATTCTGATGACAATGAAATGGAGATAAAGGAGGATAACCAACAAAGAAAGACTCAATTGAGAAATTAAAATGGTTCTAGAAGCAACCAGAAACCAATGAAGGAGAAACAACTGTACCTGTGTGAATATTTGTTGATGTAGAGATCAAAAAGATTTGTAAAGAGCATATAAGTTGATGGAGTTATGATAAAGACTGTGAAGTTTTTATTATTAAAAGACAAGGTAGTGAATTTCAATATTTTTTAGATATTCATGAAATTGTGAACTTTCCACATTCACTCTATCATCACTCCCAGAGTGAACCTTCTTGGGTGAAGAACTTGGGTTAGGTGCACTAGCAGCCAAGTCAATCAATACCTCTGAGATAGTGGTTGTTGGAGAAGGTAAATCATCTTGACAAGGTGCATCTGCACTTAAGTTCAGAGAAGAAAAATAATGGAATGGCTCAGAGGGTTGTTCTATGGATCCGGGATATGATCCTAATCCTAATAGAGAAGCTTCCAAGGAAGTCTCTCTAATGATGTGGCTATCCCTTTTGATATTCTCATCAGAATTTTGGGATTCTGAATGAGGGCTTTTAGGTTGGGATTGGGCCTTTGAGACAAGAAGAGAAGGAGTCTTCTTGCTCCTCTTTCTAGTATATTTTGCTGCAACTGGGGCCTGTTGTTCCAGTTGAACGATAACATCAAAAACAGATATAAGTAATTTCTGTGCCTGTGCATCCTTAGTAGTATGCACAGGAGTTCGAGCAATGGAAGTAGTTTGTTGTTCAGGATTTGAAGTGGAGGGTGTGGGATCAGTATCAGCTGGGATTGTTGAACTGTCACCCTGGGTACTTTGTATGTTCATCATTGTAGATACCAATGGAACATTAACCCCTGAGAACTTTTTGGAAACAGTTCTCATACTTTGAAAAATGTTGCTTTTATGACCCAGCATAATATAGATTTTTGCAGGTTTTAAAAGCTCTTTTAGTTCATTGTTAAAAACCTCTTGTAAGAACCTTGGGTACATATAAAATTGCTGCTTTGCACCCTATTGAAGGTTGTATCTTAAACCTTCAAAAACCTTCAAAGATGAGATGTGCAAAGTTGAATCCTTGGCAAGTAACCATACCGTGAACAGCAGAGGCAAGTGCAGAGCTCACTTGATGCCATCGACTTCTCTTCTGAGATATGCATTGTAGAAGAGTGTGGCACAGATACTTCCATGGGGGGACCATCAGTGCCTTCTCTATTGTGTACTCATTTTGATTTCCAGTGTACCCTATGGATACAAAGGTCCTCATGTAGACTTCTTTTGAATATGAAATGGCGGCCCTCTCATCTTGAAGCTTGAGGTGTTTGCGGAGAGTGGCTTCAGAAATGGTGATGTCCTTGCCATCTTCCTTGGCTTTGATTCGGTGTATCCCCTGTTCGGTAGAGAAGACGGCAAATTTCCATAAATCTTCCATGTGAGGAATGTAGATGGGTGGGTTGACGGTTAAGGCAAAATATATCTTTGACCGACAAAGAAAATCGATCATATCATCGAACTCCTCGGACTTCTTCCCTTTTATTATGTATGCTGTGAGGTTGTGGTATGGGGAAAACTTATCATCGGGATGGTTTATGTCTACCTTTGCCATTTGTTGGGTTTGGAGGGAAGGAAGAAGGTTTTGAAAGGTGGTTAAGTATGGAAGGTTTTGAATGCTATGGAGGTTTGAGAGAAAATGATGAGGGTTAGGTTGAAATTAAATGTGAAGAGGTTGTGGAGAAATTGATTTGAGTTATAACAGCGGAGGAGGGAAAAAGCACAGTACAACCTCATTCACCTTTAACTGTTAAAGCTGTTAAAACAAAATTTTAGTGACCTGGCTGTCCCTGCACATGAGAGAGATCTAGTTAGTGAGAGGAATCCAAGAGCTTGTTTCCTTGTAGAAAAGGTTCTCGTAGTTTCAGTATCAGCATGTTTGCAATCAACGGAACCAATGATGATTCTTGGAGGAATTTTGACTTTCCAATGCTGAATTGGTGGTTTTCCAGCTCTCTTTGCTTTGTCAGCAGCTGATGTTGCTTTGGCTGCTGACAGATTTGCTTGTTCAGCAGCAAATTTTGCTAATGAAGACTTTGGCTTATCAACAGCAGATTTTGTTGCTGCTGATTGTTTTACTTGAGCAGCAGCAGACTTGGTTGTTGTTGAAGGCTTGTCTTTTAGTTTCTCTGGATGTACTTGATCAACAGCATTTTTGCTGGCTGCTGATGGTTTAACAATAGATGTATGCCCATCCGTCTTTACCTTGTTACCAGATGGTTTCTCTATAGAAGTTCTTTTGTTTATAGGATTTTGGTTAATCTGGTTGAAGGGATTAAACTGTGGTCTGATTCACCATAGATGATGCAGGATGGTTGAGGTTTTGTTTGCTTCTTCCTTGGTGGGGAGAGGGAGTTTCTGAAATGAGTTGCCGTGTCTTCAAAGCTTCTTACCTTCTTGTTTTTGTTCGTCTTTTCAAAAGCATGTTGCTTGAGGTTTCTTTGTTGCTGAAGGTAGTAGAAGCAGGTGCTGCCAATATTATTGTATTTCCCACATACAAAGCATGATTTTGCCAGTTTGTCCCTCTGAAAGTACTCATAGTCCTTTCTTTTGAACAAGTCTTTGAAGTTTCAGGGGTGAGCTTTGTTATGCTCAAAGGTGGCTTCTTCCAATGTCTTTTGAACATACGAAGTCCTCTCTCCTGGTACATGACATATGTCAAACACCTTCCTCTGTTTGGATTTGGATAGAGGCTTTGAGTTGGTGGAGGTTGAAGACTGTCCCTTTTCAACGGTTAGCTTTCTTCCTTCTGGATGAAAGCTGATTCTGATTTGTTTGGTTGGCTGAGATACTGGTACTGTTTTTGAAGGGATGAAAGGGCTTGGAATGTTGGCTTTAAAATCTTCACAAGTAGGAGGTGATGAAGCTTTATTAGTTTCAGTGGAGTCTGAGCATGTTTACTCAAACTCGGATGAAGTAGTGCATTCTTGCACAGGGGTTTCTTGGACAACAGGGTCAAGATTTCGGTTGGCTATGTCAAGGTTAGAAAGATTGAAACTTGGTTCATGGATAGCTACATAGTTAGCGGGTGGAAGAACAACATTGTAGGGTTGTTCAGCTTGAAATCCAGTACCAGCAGTTACCTTTTCATGAATTTGAGCATCCAAAAGTCTTTGCAGCTTTTTGGATGCAAATTCATATTTTTCCACATGGACCTTTTGGTCTGCTAATTCGGTTGTTGTAGCTTTTAACTTAACCAGAAGGTCATCAATTTGAGTTTCAAGGTTTGTTTGTTCATGTTTTAATGATGAAATTTCTTTCTTTAAACAATCAATCTTTTCCTTGTAATTGTTTTCAACCTTTTTAAATTCAGATTTCATTTGGTGAAATTATTCATTTTGATCTATGAGATTCTGGTTATGTTTCCTATATCCAAGAACATTATCAATACAAACCTGAGTACACAGATTTTCATATACCTGAGGTGGTACCTCTGATGTGTCTGCCATGAGAGCTTGATTGTTGGCAGGAATATCCTCATACTGGAAGCTCCAGTCAAAGTCAGCAGTTTCAACAGCTGCACAGGCTGCAGTTTATGTAGGTGGAGTGGCTTGTTGCTGTCTTGGTTGAGCGTGGTGAGCTTGCCTGTTATGAGCAGCAGCTGGGTTTGCCTTTGGTGCCTTGCATTCCCTAGCAAAATGACCAAGTTGGTTATAGTTGTAACACTTCAGTTTGCTTTTGTCCAAGCCAACCCTAGTGTTAGAGTTGTTGATTGGAACGGGTCTTCCTGTTCTTGAGTAGAACCTTTTTGCTCTTAGAGAGAGCATAGCATAGGAGTGTTGTATGTTCATTTCCTCTAGATCATCTGGATGAAAACATTCCAGATCTTCCTTGATAAAGGACATATTGCTTGAGTTTTCAGAGACAAAAGCAGCAGAGGTTGATGTTTGAGGTGGGGCTTCAAGAAGAAATGGTGAGTTGTTTGATTGAGAGGTTGGAGTTTAGGGATGAGTGACAATGGGAGGATAATAGTTGCTTGAACTAGGACCTGAGTGGTTGGAGTGGAGGGCAGAAGAGGTGGTGGTGGAAGTTGAGGCTGTTTTGTAGCTTGAGCTTCTTTCCTTGGCCTGAACCATTTCTAATTCATAGGTTTTTAGCATACCAAAAAGCTCAGTCATCTGAAGAGTCTTCAGACTTTTAGTTCTTTTGATGGACACTTTGTAGAGTGTCCAGCAACTAGGTAGAGATCTAATGAACTTCTTGAGAATATCTTCATTCTCCAGCTTCACTTTGAGCACTGCAGCTCACCTACAAGATAAGTATATCTGTTAAATAAAACAGTTAGAGACTCACCTTCCTTCCAGACGAAGTTTTCATATTGCTGCTTCAGGATGTGTCTTCTGTTTTCTTTTACTTCCTCTGAACCAGCAAACATCTTCTCAAGAGCCTCCCATAGCTCCTTTGCAGTTTTGTATCCTCTGAAGTTGTGAAAAACTTCATTTGGTAAGCACATCTGAATGGCTCCCAAAGCCTTGAAATCTACCTCCATTTTCTTGATGTCTTCATCAGAGTATTTGGAGGATTCTTTGGGAACCAGTGTACCTCTGGAATTAGGAGAGGCCACCATGGGTATGTATGGTCCATCCTTTATGGATTTCCACATCCCATATTCTTGATAGCAGAAGAAGCTTACCATTCTGTTCTTCCACATATCATAGTCTTCTCCAGACACCAGTCTTGGTGGTCTGCTGATGCTTCCAGTGTCTTCAACTCCATTGTTTTGTGCCATTTTTTATTGGTGATACTGGGTCACTTTAGCAAAGAGATAGTTTTGAATATAACCAGAGAATGATTAAAAAAGTGTGAGTTTGTTTAATCTGTAAGCCAAAGCTCTGATACCACTTGTAGGATCGGTGAATACAAGATGATTCTATTTTAGTTGAGATTGGCGGAAACAATCACAACTAAGCAATGTAAACAAGTAAATACGAAGAATACTAATAAATGCAATTTGTATTAAGCTTCAAGATTACAAGATTATAGAGAAAACTCTTAAGCAAAACGCACACTTATAATGACTAGAAGTGCTACTTATATAGTAACTTAGAATCAAGACAGACCCTTGATTCTAAGGATCAGATCTAACACAAGCCGTTGATCTTGTACTGAAGCTATTCTACATGAAACGACAATAACAACTATGCTAGTTAACTTTACTCAAACGTCTTCTTAGGAATCATTGCTTGCATGCTTGGAGAAGAGCGTTGTGGTTCTTTATTGTCTGCACCAGGGACATTCTTTTTGCGTGGAGTGTGTCAGTGTTGTAGCAGAAAGTTGTCAGTGGTAATGGTTGCTTTATCGAAGCCAGTCAGCTGTAACGTTTGATCTTCAGTGGGAATGGCTATCAGCAGTAAAGTTAGAGATCATCAGCAAGATGTAACCATCCAAAGCTGCTGATGATTTGCCTATCACCAGTATCAAGTGTTGATGCTGCTGAGAAGCCTATCAGCAGCATCAACTCTGGTCTTCAGCAGATAAGGCTATCCGCAGCAGATTTGTTCTTCAGCAGAAGAACAAGTATCCGCTGCAAATAAGTTTATCCGCAACAGTTTGTACTTTGAGAATTTTGTAGCCATCAGTATTTATTTCTATAGTTTCCCTCACCAGGTCTTCTATAAATCAAAGTAATATAAATCAAACCAAAGACATAGCAGTTGCACAGTTGACCATATCCTGTAATCAAAAAACATAACAATTGACCATATATTGATCACTTAGCATATACTGACCAATATTTGACCATTTGCAATTGGTCTACAATTGTAGCAATTGCATACCATTTCACCATATATTGATAACAGTTGACCATATACAGACCATTTGCAATTAGTCTACAATTACATCAATTAATAATTGTTGGCCATTTGACCATTTTAATTTCAAATAGACACAACTGCTGGTTTTGGAGAACAACCTCGCTAGCAGTTTCCTCACCAGGTCTTCTATAAATCAAACTAATAAATATCAAACCAAAGATATAGCAGTTGCACAGTTGACCGTATACTGAAATCCAAACACATAACAGTTGACCATGTGACCATATACTGACCACTTGACCGTTTACCATCTACTGACCAATATTTAACCATTTGCAAAGACAAATTATACATATATATCAAAAACATCAGTTCTTGTACATATCAGTTATGATCTAGCTAGGTCCAGCCATTTGTCCATCCTAAGAGATTCATACATGTTCATCTTCACATCTACAGCAACTTGATTAAAAGGTGGTTCTTTTTGGTTTTTTAGTCCTGCAAAGTATGATCTAGCTGCAGCTGAGGTTTCTTCTATAGTTGGAGGCTCAGTTGGATTCAATGAGGTTCTTATTGGTAGAGCTTCATCATCGTAGACTGGCTTGGGTGGCACCTTTTTAGGAAATTTCTTTCTGAGATCTTTCAAAATCTTGTAGTTTTCAAAATTTTTTTTTCATTCCATTTTTTAATTGTATCAGGTTGATCCATCTTTGCTTCTATCATTTCATCCTTCATTCTCTTCATTTTGAGTGCCTTGTCAACACTAGTAGTTATTCTACATGTTTTCCAATTTGGTGGTGTTTGTGTACTAGAAGGGTGTTCCATCATTTTACTAATCCTCATGATTTCCCCTTCTAATACTTCTACGGTCCAGTCTACATACTAACCTCTTTTTGTAGTGTACTTCTTGTTTTGCATGATCTAATCAATATGATCTTTTTTAATGTTGCACGTTGATTGGAATTTGTGACTGTTGCATTTGAATGTTCTTGGCATTTACGAAAGGTAGTGTCTTCTAGGTCTATGATGATCAACAAATCCTTTGCTAACATATGTTGGGTTTCTTTATCAGACATGCCTTTACACTTTACTGCAACATCGTCTTGAATTTTTATTTCTTTTATTTTAATGTATTCCTGAAAAGTTTTTGGTATTGTATAAGAAGTCATGATGTTTGCCAATGAGGGAAACACTAATTGTCTAGAAGAAGGTGGGTCAAAGAATTGCAGAACTTCTTGATTTAAGCTCATGATGGGAAGTGATGTTGGTTGAGGTTGTGTAGTTGCTAGTAGCAATTTTGTTGGTGCATTTGGAGTAGCCTCATCTTCATCACTTTCATGTACCACCATCTTCCTTCTTTTAGGGGTATTTTTGGTATTTTCTGGAAATGTTGTTGAACTTGAAACTGTTGTTGGCAATAAAGCTTGTGCAACAGTAGTTGTACTCTGTGTTGTAGTCTCGGTCATTTCTATATCTTTTGAAGGCTCAACTACTGGAAAAAGTGGATTTGGTGCAGCAGCACTTGTAGCAGTAGTTTCAGGAGTGGGCCTTTTAACTCCAGTGGTTTGTGGTGGTGTAGATTTTGGATTGACTGCTGGACCCGTTGGTTCAGATTTGTTTAAGGCTTCATCTGCATGTTCGCCTTTTGACTCCAGGTTCAGCACTTTTCTTTAAAACTTGTTTTCTTGCAGATCTTGCATGAATCTTTGTTCCTGCCGAAGTATTTGATGAACCTTGATTACCTTTTTCAACCTGTTCTTCAATTATCTGTCTGACAACTGCTGCAGATTCTGCCTCTCTATTTTTTCTAAACCTTTCCTTTTCTTTTGCAGCTTCTTGTGCTTTATCTTCTTTAGAGTAGTCTGCTCTCTTGTCTTATTTCTTTTGCTTTTGGGCATCATCATCTGGGAATTTAGGAGGAGGTGGTGTAACACCAATTAATTGTTCTAACTGTGTTCTTATTACACTTTCATCTGCATGTGTGGCCTTGTATCTTGCATCAACATTTTTTCTCATAGCCTCCATATGTAATTTTAGAGAATTATCCAGTGCCCTCTGATTCTCTTTTTAGAGTGGCTGGAAGGCTTTCCATATGATTGGAGTCAATTCTTCAGGAGTTGGAAGCTTGATTTAGGAAATCACTTTGTTTATTGAAGACTCAAACTCTTTCTTGATGAAGTCTAACAAAGTTGTGTTTTCTTGACTTGGAGTTTTAGTAGAAGGCTTCTTGGTAAGAGTTTCTTTAATTGTTGTGCAAGAAGCCTCTACATTGGACATTATCTCCGTCAATTCTCTATATCTTAATCCATCACCTAAGTTAATAGGATCAGCTGGATTCCCACTTGTGCAAATGCCCCTTTGTAGTGGTCATGGGGACTTCCAACTGTTGTAGAGTGAACTATTATGGACTCAACAGTTGCCCTCAAGGGAGTCTTAGCTATGTAACTACTGCCCAGATGTGAAACTGTTGTTTCTACAACTATAGTAGCTACTCCACTTGAGAAATACTCATGAGATGTACCCTTAGTAATTGCATCAATCAACACATGTAAGGGTGAAGTTGGTGAGGTGGTGAGTAGTGAAAAGAGTCAGTCTTGGGAGATGGACTTTGAGTATGATGCTCAAGTAATACATCAGCTCTATATGTGGCTTTGGATTTGGATTTTATCTTCCTTAGGATTTCTGGTATGGGTTCCAAATTAGGGATGGGTTCTTCCCTTTGGTTAGTAGGAGCAGCAGGCTCATTTTGTTGTGCTTGCTCATCCTCATCAATCAAAATTTGTTTTCTTGATTCCATCCTTGTAAAAGTTTGTTTTTCAAGAGATTTTATGGTAACCAATTTACCCTTTTTGTAAATGTTTTCAGGCAATTCCTTTTGAATATATGCCATAACAAGTCTAGGGTACATCAAAAAAAAATTTTGTGAAGTAGTGTTGGAACACATGTATTTAAAAATTATTTTTGAAACTTTGAAGCTTTGCCTTGTTAAAATGGCATAAGCCACGTATTGAGTATTTAATGGAATTTCATTCCATGTACCACTCTTTCCGGAAAAACATACCATAAGAGTATGAAAAAAGGAATATTAAACTTGTAGAACACATACCCTTATCCAAAGTTGTTAAGGTTATTTGACCAAGATAACCACTCTCAATGATTTCAATATGCATGAGATGTTTTGTAAATTAGTCAACACCGTCAGCATCATCAAGATCTAGGCTTGTTGTGAGGGTCTCAGGAGTTATTGTAACTAGTTTTGAACCAATGTCTGACATAATCAAAATGATGTTGTTTTTTTCGTCTTTGATAACCCTGGCATTTTTCCAAAACTCTTCATGAATAGTCAAATAGATAGGTGGGTTAACTGTAAGAGCTTTGTGATAAGGGGAATCGGTTATCAAATCGATCATTTGGTGATATTGTGGATGATCCTATGATTTTGTGAGATATGGACGCAGTTTATGAGTAAGTTGAATGGCCATGATCAAGAGTGAGTAAGAGAAGAATCGAAGCAATTTTAAACTTCTGTCGAGTGTGGGAAAAGGTTTAGAATGATATGAATGGGGTTTAATATATTTTTTGAATGGCCTGAAATCTAGGGTTAAAGGGCTGGATGAAACATAACTGCTATGAATGGGGTTTAATATAGTTTTTGAATAGCCTGAAATCTAGGGTTAAAAAGCTGGATGAAACACAACTGCTGGTTAATGTTTTTACATCCACCAATTTGTAAATTTCAAAGGTTTTTA
Organism: Smallanthus sonchifolius; assembly: GCA_023525975.1. Lineage (NCBI taxonomy): Eukaryota > Viridiplantae > Streptophyta > Magnoliopsida > Asterales > Asteraceae > Smallanthus > Smallanthus sonchifolius. The sequence continues at coordinate 47,015,795 of CM042023.1, forward strand.
AAGAAAGAGCAGTTGTTTGAAATAACAGCTGTTTTATTTTAGATCCGGTCTATCAACAATATTATCTACACCATGCTATCCCAATCTCATGTGCCTTTATATTTTTATGCTTGATTTTTGAACCATTCAACAATAACATTAACATAACAAACTTAATAAAAAAATTTAGTGCGCAAAACAATAACATAACAAAATTATAACATGTCAAATTTTACTACACAAAACATAATTTGAGCATTCGCTTGTAACAAACAACATATTCTTTTTCTTGACAAATGTGAATTTGTAACTTGTTCCTACTACCGAATACAAACCGGACCCAAACACACCAACACGGGCCCACCCCTACAGACTATAACTACTCCGGCCTTCTACATGCTCCACCTTCACCTTCAACGTCCTTGTTGTGGAAATGGGAGGAATTCTGACCTGCATCTCTTCCAACGAATCCAAACCAGCCTTCTCTGCAAAATCATCTGGAAATTGCTACATAAAAATCAAGAGATAACAATTTCAAAAACGACTATAACTAACAGTAATAAATAGGTATTGGAAACTTACAACTACAAATTGCATAAACTATCTAAGCCTAATACTTACAAGTTTTAGCGCAAGGCTGTCAACAAATGAAACCTTGCTCTCATCATGATCATCATCATTATCAACATCAACATCAAAATCATAATCATCATCACCATCGCCATCACCATCTTCCTTAGCATCATCATCATCATCCCCATCATCACCATCTTCATCAGCATCATCTTTCTCACTTTCTTCTGCAGAAAAAATTTGGGCTTTACCGCTTGCTTTGTAAACCTCAATGTGGAACGCATGAGTATCAACCAAGTTGAACAGCATAGCCTAGCCCACATCTACACCAAGGTCTTTTGCCATCTTCTACCATCCACTGGTAAAGGAGAAGAAGTGACTTTTCTTTTAGATCTCCAGCTCCCATGACTTACACCAACCATTGGTTACAACGATTGGACCCACCGGAAAGTTGTTGTTCAGATGAAGGTACTCGTAACACAAAGGCAAGACCTGAAGGGTTGATGAGGTTGCAATTAATGTATATATATGTATAGCTACATAGTTCAAATAAGAAAAAATGTTGACATTATTACCAGAAAATATGAAACAGAATTTGTGATAATCAACAAGAAGCCTGGATTAGCATAGAACGGAAAATCTGCGATAAATAAAGACATGTGAACGGGCATACGTTAAAAGAAATGTACATATTGCATTCAAAACCTTTAGCAATAAGCACACTAGCAGAGTATATCCGAAACAAAGAAAGATAAGAAACTATACTTTAACATAAAAAAACAAAATCTTTATAATTACCTAAACCGTCATGTTTCAAATTCCTTCTTGGTCTCCCTCTTGCTTTTCTATTCTCTAGGAAGTACTAGGTGGGTGGATACTTGGTGGGTCTACCTCTTTTCCTCTTCTCCGTCATGGGTGCTTTCCCCTTCCCTAGGACGTACTGGGTGGGTGGATACTTTCTGGGTCTACCTCTTTTCATCTTCTCCACCATGGGTGCTTTCCCCTACTCTAGGATGTACTGGTGGGTGGATACTTTCTAGGTCTACCTCTTTTCCTCTTCTCCACCATGGGTGCTTTCCCCTTCTCAAGGACGTACTGGGTGGGTGGATCATGCTCACTCTTCATTTCTTAACTTTCCACAATCATAAGCCAACAAAATTACATCTAGATTAGTACACCGAAAAAGAAAATTAACCAAAGTAGTAATATTTCCAACAAAATTATATAATTCTGCATACACTTAATTACACTCATGGCTGCCTATCATACGATCGACCACAGTAGTATTGTTATTTGCAAGAAGTAGATTATTCTCATAAACGACACATTTTTTTTTGTCTTGGGTGAGGTTTGAACCCATAACCTCTTTGTTGTGAACTCCCCTCTTACACCCCCCACCTCCACCTCCACCCCCACCCCCACCCCATTCGTTTGATAACAAAAGTAAACCATCGACACAAACCCGCCAAAGCCCCTAAATTAAAGAAATCAAACAGAAAAACCTAAATAAATTAGCTGAAAACAAGCAACGAACATCACAACTAACCTAGCTAGAGCAACAGCATCGCATTATGATGATCAATAATATACGTTACATCCGATCGAAGACGGGAATACGTTCGAGAAGAGATGATCAGATCTAATTGTGATGAGGTCTACAAAACCAAACATAAACCCACTTAACACACAACACACGTAAAAATAGTTTAAAAAAATAATTTAAAGATCATACCTATAGTTTAAAAAAAAGATTAAAATCTTTAAATTTTCGATTTGTAATTAAATAAAAAATTTAGAGATCATACCAGCCTATAGTTTAAAAAATATATATAAATTAAAAAACATAAAATGTATGATTTATAATTAATTAAATAAACAATTTAGAGATCATACATATAGTTGTTGATGATGATGATAACCCATATGATCGATGTTGATAACCTGTATGATGATGATGTTAATGATGATGATAACCCATATGATGATGATGATGATGATCGGGCATAAACCATATATATGATGATGGTGTTGATATATAACCCATATATATGATGGTGCAATGACAACCCATGATATATGCATGCATGATGATTATGATGATAACCCGTATGATGATGATGATGATGATGGTCATGATGTTGATGATGATGGTGATGATATAATGATGTTGTCGAGATGATGATTATAATGATGTTGATGTTGATGTTGATGATGATGATGATGATAATGCATGATAAACCATATGATGATCATGATGGCTCATAAGCCTTGTAAGACTCATAACCCATGCCACCCATGTCCACAACCAATAACCCACAATCAGTGTCACCCCTATAAGGCTTATGGGTCAAATGGGCCATACGTCATGGGTGAAATGGGTTATATATGGGCCTTATGGCATTATAACCCATGACAACTGATGTTGATGATGGTGTAATGATTATAAACCACATGATGGCTCATAATCCTTGTAAGGCTCATAACCCATGCCAACCATATCTCACAACCAACAACCAAAACTAGTGTCACCCCTATAAGTCTTATGGGCCATGGGTCATGGGTGATATGGGTTATATATGGGCCTTATGGCATTATAACCCATGAAAACTGATGTTTATGATGATGATAGTGATTATAAACAATATGATGATCATGATGGCTCATAAGCCTTGTAAGGCTCATAACCCATGTCACCCCTAAACTCACAACCAATAACCCACAACCAGTGTGACCCTATAAGGCTTTTGGGTAAAATAGGTCATGGGTCATGGGTGATATGGGTTATGGGCCTTATGGCATTATAACCTATGACATAAAAATCCTTGTGATGCCATAACACATGTCACCCATGACTCACAACCAATAACCCACAACCATTTGTTACTCCTATAAGGCTTATGGGTCAAATAGGCCATGAGACATGGGTGATATGGGTTATGGCATTATAACCCATGAAGGGAAAAGTCTTGTAATGCCATAACCCATGTCACCCATTACTCATAACCAATAACCCGCAACTAGTGTGACCCCTCTCCCTGGGAAAACTATATAGTCGATGCTCAAACTAATTTAATGGACGAGGAGTTGAACAATTTTGTATGACTATACCTTTAGTTAACAACCCAACGACGGACAACGAATTGGTGATGCTCAAAGGAATTTCACTTCAAACCCTCCTACAGTGCCAAACCGTCATCCTCCAGTATCAAACCGTTCTCCTGTGGCAAGCCTCCATCCGACACAAGAAGTCCCAAGTTGGGCTGACCAGGGTACGAAACTGACCATGGAGCGACAATTTTTTTTATTTATGTAATGTTTTAAGTAGGTTTATTATAAAGTTAATTTTATAAAAATTCCATACAGTTTAATTAGTTTTTGTTTTTTCAAATATATTATAAAATCCGTAAACTATTACCCTATATTAAGCATGGTGTACAATATGTAAAGTATGCCACCTTTCAATACACGTGCCAAAAAAAACCTACTTCACACACATTTTCAATACACGTGTCTTCCTTCACACACATCTTCTCCCTCTTTTAAACCCAGAAAGTGAATTAGGTTTCAAAATTCCCCAAAAATCACATGGCGGGATCTTAAACAAAAAAACAACGCTAAAATATTGAGAATTCATTTTGTTAATTAGTACCAAAACTTGTGACCCAACCCTCACAACTTCCACCTCCATCCTCTTACACTTCACTCGAGCTTTACTTTTCGCCAAAACCCTAACCCAAATCTACTCAATTTCAAACCTGTTAGGATATAGTTTGTAATGATAAAAGCTTTGTAATAGTTTAGATCTAATATCTATATGTTTTTGTATGTTATAATGTTGTAAGTGTAAGTTCGCCTCGTCTAACAGAGGCGAACTTGTTAAGTTCGCTTAAGTCTATCTGAGGCAAACTTGTTAAGTTCACTTAGTCTGTTAGAGGCGAACTTGTTAAGTTCGCCTATTGCAGGTCAGTAGTCTATATATAGATGTTTACAGAGTCAGTTTGGAGAGAGAACATGATCGATCAGAACTAGTCTGTAAACTCTATTGAGAATTGGAATACAATCGTGAATGTTATTTACTTGATTGTCTATATTGTCTTTTGTGTATGCAATCGTTGATTCGTTGGATTCCGCACTCCGAGTTAATGACACGTCTTATCACGAGAACGATCTGTAGAAGTGCCATGAGGACCTACAAGTGGTATCAGAGCTTATGCTCATGATTCTTGGTGATTCTAGATGGTTTTGTATACAAATTGACAAGAAATTCATCAACTTTGACATTTTCATTTCCATGGAGTTTTCAAGCTTAATTTGGTTCTGATTTGGTGTTTTTGAAGAGGATTTTGAAGAAATTGATCCGATATAAAGGTTCTAATTGAGAAATTACATAATCCTACGGTTCAATTTTGATTAACTCCTACAAATCAGTGAATTATGAAGTTTTATTTTGATTCCTGGTTCGCGGTTTCTGTTTGAACTGTTCTTAAGTTTGAATCTGCTGAAGCAAGCGAACTTGCTGATTTTGTGTGCAGGCGAACTTGTCAAGTTTGCTTCTCACAAATTAAGCGAACTTAATTTTAGGCGAACTTAATCAGTTTTTCTGATTTCTGGTTTAAGCGAACTTATTAAGTTCGCTTCATATTAAGTTCGCTTGGGTATCACAGAAGCGAACTTATTATCTTCGCCTAAGGGTAGTAAGTGGTCAACACTTGTGAAATTTTTTAGAAAAATGGTAAATATGGTACAAGTAACGAATATGTTCAATTATGACAATGAGATTGGTACATCTCAAAAACCATCGAAGTTGTTGAATCTTGCTGATTATTCTAATTGGAAAGATAGGTTTGATCAGTTTGTATATTTTACCGACACAAGTCTCTGGATTCCTATTTTAGAAGGTTATATGCATCCGACTTATTCATGGATGGGACAGGATAATGTTCCAAAGCCGGTGTCTGCGTTAACAAATGAAGAAAAGTTGTTGTTTGATAGGGAAAAGAAAGCGATGGCAAGTATTTCGATGTCTCTTCCGAAGGAAATATATTACAGTTTCAAACAATTCAAGTCTTCTCAACAACTGTGGGAAGCATTACAGAAAAGATGTGAAAGCAGTTTGGATGTAAAGAAGAGTAGAAAAGAGCTATTGAAGAAGCAATTCTTGGTCTTCAAACATTTTCAAAATGAATCCTTGGATGATCTTGCTACCAGATTCTATCATCTGCTTAGTGAGCTGTCGAGTGCTTCTGTGGTGTGTGAAACTGAAGAAATTAATGATAAGTTCTTGGAGGCATTACCATCAAAATTTGATGTGCATACGGTTTTGATCAAAGAAAATATCAAGTACAAAACCATGTCTCTTGAAGAAGTTCTTGGGAAAATTCAATCGCATGATCTAAATATGAAAAAGAAGGAGACTAACATGGAGCATATCCAGGATCCTTCAATGTATTTTTCCAAGACTTCTGGTAAAACTGGTACAGGAGTTGCAATCTTTTCTGGTGATGCTCAAGACTCTTCTAATGATCAGTGTTCTGGAGTTCCTATTCATTCTGGTCATTCTAGTCATTCTGATTTTTCTGCGACAACAACTTCTACAACTTCTGGATCTCATATAAATCAAAAGGTTGCTGATGATTATCTAGCTATGTTTTCCTCATTCATGGCTTCGTATGAGAATTTTATTGGAGGGAAAATTCATGATCCTGAGGTTATTGAAGAAGATTTTAGACAAATTGACCCTGTTGATCTGGAAGAAATGAACATCCAATGGAATATGGCCATGTTGATGCGTCAAGCAAAGGATTTCTTGAAGAAAACTGGCAGAAAGTATATTGGATCAAATAGTCGATCACGCATGGGATTTGATAAAACCAAAGTGCGTTGTTATAACTGTCAAGAGTATGGTCACTTTGCTAAAGAGTGTGTGAAGCAAAAGGTTGAGTTTGATTCTCAGAAGAAGCAGAATAATTTTCAGAATAATCGTAATCAATCACATGGTTCATCTGGAAATTCAAATCATGCATCTGCATCATCGGCATTGGTTGCACAAAATGATGAGAACTATGACTAGGGTATTCATCTGGAAGATTTAGTGGGTGCTGTAAGTCAAGCCTTTGTAGCAGAAATTCATTATGAAAAATCAGAAGAGGTGACTGATGATGATGGTTCAAGTGATGGTTCGAGTGAGAGTTCAAGTGATGGTTCGAATGATGGTGAAAGTGTGCAGATTGTTGATGAAGAGATAGAACAAGAGTAGAATATTGATTCTGATGTTGCATCAGGTGTTGCTGAAGATGATATTGTTCTAACACAAAATACTTCTGGTGGTGCTGATTCAGAGAATATTCCCATTGCCAAAGTTTTCATGGCAGACATGTCTGATCCGTCAAAGGTAAAAGACTCTGTTTGTCATATTTATTGTTCTAACTGCATTAATGTTAAATATAAATTGCAAAAGGTCATGGATGATAACACAAACTTGATTTGTGATATGAAATCGATGCATTCTGTTAATCAGAAACTGAAAGATAACGATAAATTGTGCATCGATAGAATTGAGTCTTTGAAAAGAGACTTAAATTCTCTGGGGTTGAAATATAAAGAACAAGCTTATCATCTGGATATGGCTTATGCTAAAATAGAAAAACGAACTGAAGTTGTTGCTCAAAAGAATAAAGAAATTTTTGACATGAGTCTGAGGTGATCAAACTTCATAAAAAGTTGGAAAATTTTACAAATTCTTCTGTTGTTTTGGATTATTTTAATTCAAATGCTGATCCTACTAAATGGGTTGCTGGGATTGGATTTGTTCCTCCACCATTTAATGCAAATTGTGTGGTTGAACCTAAAATCATACATGAAGAGGAAATAGATCCAAAAACAGTATTGAAAGTGAACCCGGTAACTGGTGAGGATATGGTTTATGTATCTGATTCTGAGGATGAGGTGTTTGATGAGACGAAAGTTGAAGGTATTCCAAAAGAGGTGAAAATTGATGAACCAACAGTTGTAAAAACTGTTACACGTGATAGATGCATTATGACTGAACCTGATGAGGTGAAAGTTGTTACACCTAAGCTGTCCCCAATTTTACAGTCAAGTTGGTTTGTCGCTGCTGGTCATCAAAAGGTGCATTCCTCAAAGGTGCCTACACAAGCTTATGTTCCAAAGAAGACAGTAAACTGTTCTGGAAAATCTTCTGAAGCTTATTCCTCTGATGGCTCCTCAAACTCAAAGAATTCTTCTTACTTTAGAACTTATAAAGAAAGAAGAGTGTGTTTTCATTGCAACGAAGCTGGTCACATTCTGGTCAATTGTCCTTATAAGAACCAGGGCAAATTGAAGATTGTTCCTTCACAATCAAAAGTGGTGAAGATTCTGAAAAGAACAGATGAGGGAAAGTCATCATTTAGTTTGGAGAAAAATATGTCCCGTCGATCTTTTGTTAAATCCTCTGGATTTAAACAGCAGGATAAATTAAATTCTAAATCATTTGTGTGTCAAGAGAAACTTGAGATTCCTCATGTTAGAATTTCAAAAGATTCTCAATCTGAAGTAAAATTGTCTAGACCACAAAGGAGAAGACGAAACAGAAAATTGAAGAAAATTTTGCAAACATCTGAATCTGATAATAAAATATTAAATAATGTTTTTCAAAATAATCAAAAATTGTCTCCTTTGAAAAAGTCTGTTGGTAAAACTTCTATTCCAAAGGTTAATGATAACATTGATTGTGAATTACTAGAAGTTGTTTATTTTGATCAATCTGGACGACCCAAGACCACAATGGCTTGGGTTCCTATTTCTAACTGATTTTCGTTGTTTATGTAGGGAAAACCAAGGAGGACTATCAACAATACATGGTATGTGGATAGTGGTTGCTCTCGACATATGACAGGGAATATTAGATTGTTTGAAGATGTTAAAAATATTGATGGAGGTTATGTCGCTTTTGCGGGGAATAAAGGCGGGTACATAACTGGACAGGGAACTTTAAAGAATGATAAAGTCAAATTTGAGAAGGTGAATTACGTGGAGCAGCTGGAACACAATCTTTTGAGTGTATCACAAGTTTCTGACAAGAAGTTTTCATTCCATTTCAATGATGCTGAGTGTTATATCTTGAAACCTGGTTTTGTTATTCCTGACGTATGGATTCTCATGAAGGCCTCGAGGAGAAATGACACGTATGTCCTTGACATGAGTGTTGCTACTAGAACGGATTCAATTCCTACATGTTTACTCTCCAAGGCGTCGGAATTAGATTCTATTTTGTGGCACAGTAAGCTAGCTAACATCAACTATCAGAAGATGAACTATATTGTTAAGAATGATCTGATTCTTGGTATTCTGAAGATGAAAATCTCAGTTCCTCATGACTGTATTCCTTGCAAGAAGGGGAAACAACGAAAGAAATCACATAAATCTAAATCGAAGAATTCTATCGTAACTCCTTTGGAGCTGCTGCATATGGATTTGTTCGGTCCGATTAGTATCAGGAGCATTGGTGGAAAATCATATTGTTTGGTAGTAACGAATGATTTCTCTAGATTTTCATGGGTTAAGTTTCTTTCTTCTAAAGCTGAAACCATTGAGTTGGTACAATACTTAATCCTGGGTTTGGAGAATTTGTTCAATCTGAAGGTCAAACGAATTAGGAGTGACAAAGGCAGCGAATTTAAGAATAGCAAGATGGGCTTATTCTGTCTACAAAAGGGAATTCATCATGAATTCAGTGCGCCATATGTTCCTCAACAAAATGGTGTTGCTGAACGAAAGAACAGGACATTGGTTGAAATGGCACGCACGATGCTTGTAGATTCTAAGCTTCCAGTTACATTTTGGGCTGAAGCTGTGAATACTGCGTGTCACGTTTTGAACAGGGTCTTGACCGTCAAGCAACACAATAAGACTTGCTACGAGTTGCTGAATAATCTAAAGCCGAATCTAGATTATTTACTACCTTTTGGTAATCCTTGCACCCTGTTGAAAGTTCGAGATGTCCCAACAAAATTTAGTGCTAAGGCTATTGAAGGGATTTTTCTAGGGTATGTTGCTAATTCGACTACCAAGAGGGTTTATAACAAAGAGACACGCCAAGTTGAAGAATGGTTCCATATTGACTGTTCAAATCGGTCTTTACCTCAAATGGCGATTGGACCAGATTGGGCATTTAATTATGAAACCTTATTCAAGTCTTTTCATTTACCTTCTGATATTTCTCCTGATGAAGATGTTGTTCTCTATGATTCATGTCAGGATGCACAGCACAAAGGCTTTCTACCAACTACAGTTCCAAATTCATCCGTTCCATCTACTTCTGCTCCTGATTCTAATGTTGCTTCTTGTTCGGGACCACAAGATTCAGAGAGTGAGGAAGACAATGCTATTTTTCAAGACTCTTCTGCTGATCCTTTGTTGGGTGATGATTCATCACCTTCGACACAGGATTCGGGGGAGATTCCTACTAATTTAGACTCGAAAATTCCAATTAATCATGGTTTATCTTATCAATCTGATACAACTCGTGTTGAAGTGTTACAGGTTCCTGAGGTCGCTTCCATCAAGGAACTCAAAGATCATCCAGTGACGAATATAATCGGAAATTTGTAGGATGGAGTGAAAACACGTTCTCTTGTTGACAATACTTGTTTGTATACATGTATTAAAGATTCTGGTGTTCTTGATGATTGCTCACATTCATGTTTTATTTCTCAGGTCGAACCCAAAAATGTTGGAAGGCTTTAAATGATAACAATTTGATAGAGGCTATGTAGGAAGAACTTGCTCAGTTTGACAAACTTAAGGTTTGGAATCTTGTAGATCTTTCGAAAGGTGTATATCCGATTGGTATTAAATGGGTGTTTAAATGTAAGAAAGACGATCGAGGTGTCGTGGTAAGAAACAAGGCAAGATTAGTTGTCCAGGGCTTCAATCAACAAGAGGGAATTGATTACACCGAGGTTTTTGCGCCTGTTGCGAGGCTTGAAGCTATACGGCTGTTTCTAGCTTTTGCTTCTTATAAAGGTTTTAAGGTGTTTCAATTGGATGTGAAAAGTGCGTTTTTATATGGTAGGGTCAAGGAGGAGGTTTATGTTTGCCAGCCGCCGGGGTTTGAAGATCCACTTAATCCGAATATGGTTTTCAAGCTTGATAAGGCCCTCTATGGTCTTCATCAGGATCCTCGAGCGTGGTATGAAACATTGTCGGCACATCTTTTGGCAAATGATTTTGTTCGGGGCAAGATTGACTCGACCTTATTCATAAAGAAATCAGGGGGAGATTACCTACTGGTGCAGATATATGTGGACGATATTATTTTTGGTTCAACAAATGAAGGGTTATGCAAAGATTTTGAGAGTGTAATGAAGTCGAAGTTTGAAATGTCAGCTATGGGAGAGTTATCGTTTTTCTTAGGTTTACAAGTAAATCAAAAGGAAGATGGTTTCTTTATTCATCAGTCCAAGTATGTCAAAGACGTCTTGAGTCGGTTCAAGATGGAGGACTGTACCCCATATGATACTCCGATTCCGATCAATCATAAGTTGAATTCAGACTCGGATGGAAAATATGTGGATTATCGACTTCACAGAGCAATGATTGGATCTCTCATGTACTTAACTGCTTCAAGGCCAGATATAATGTTCGATGTGTGCATCTGTTCCAGATTCCAGGCAAAACCAAAAGAATCTCACTTAATAGCTGTAAAAAGAATCTTTCGTTATTTGAAAGGAAAACAAAGATTGGGACTATGGTATCCACATGGTTCTAACTTTGATTTCAATGCTTATACTGATTCTGATTTTGGTGGTTGTTGTTTGGACAGGAAATCTACAACAGGTGGTTGCTAGTTCTTGGGTAATCGACTTGTTTCCTGGCAATGCAAAAAGCAAACCACAGTCTCCATTTCTACATGTGAAGCAGAATACATCGCTGCTGCAAGTTGTTGTTCACAAATCCTGTGGATACAACAGCAATTAAGAGATTACGGTTTGAATTTCACAGGAACCCCTATGTTTATTGATAATAATGCTACAATGTCTATAACTAATAATCCGGTTAAGCACAGTAAAACAAAGCACATTGAGATTAGATATAATTTTATTCGTGATTGTGTAGAGAAAAGGTTGATTGAGCTGGTAAAGGTTCACACTGATAATAATTTTGCTGATTTGTTTACCAAGGCATTTGATCGTACCAGGTTTGAATTTCTATTCAAAATGATAGGTATGATCAATCCCAAATAAAAGGTTTTTAAAATCAGATTTTCATGGAAAATTTTGTTTTTTAATTTCTTTTATTGCTTTATTACATTTCTGCATTTTAAATTTTTAGTCAAAAAGTTCTTAATTTATAAAAAGTCAAAACAAATTGAAAAATATAAAATTTGACATCATTTGAAGTTAGAGAAGAAATGATAGTACATCAGTATTAGTTCATTTCACACGACCTTAGTAGACCTTTGATATATGATTGATTAAACTGGGTTGATTTGATCTAAATTTCAAAGTCTGCATAAATGAGAAATGATAGTGTTGTGAATGCTCTAATCTTGATAATCTGTTTTCAAATTTGTGTATGAGTTTTGAAACTTGAATTGTTAATAGACTAAAAGCATTTTGAAACTAATAGTAGTGTGAAAATTAAATATGATATGATTACATCTGTGATTTGAGTCCATTATATGTCTGGGTGTGTGTGTAAAAGATCATTATCAGATAAAGAATCTATGGTTTTAAAGAATTTCATGAGACCAATATCGAATTATATCTTTAGCACAAATTTATTTCAGTTCACATTACTGCCCATGCCCCGAAAAACATGCAATGTTTTGTTGAACTAAGATATGCTTTCAAAATATGTTGAAACATATATTCGCCCTTGGATCAGTTAGATACATCATCTAGTCTGACTCCATTGAAACTTGTCCAGATAATAGTTGGATCCTCATACCTGAATCTGTTGATTCTCATTATACAGCCAATTCATTAGAATCTTCTGATTCTGAATCATCATGATTCTTATATCCTTTGGGATCTGCTTCTATTCTTGTGCTAAATGAGATAATTTCATCTTGGAAATTGATCTAATCTTAAAAATAAACTGTATATGTCTTGAAGATAGTGCAAATTATATTTCTGTTTGTCATATATGTGGGGTACACGATGTTTTTCATCTAAATGGTACTAAATCACATGAATTTGGAGAATAAACGCTTATAGTTTCAAATCATATAATATTGAAATTTAAGAATTCATGTTTTATATTTCAAATTCGGTATAAATAAAAGAGCATTTCATAACCTGATCTCATTTACTTTGAAATTTATCGCGTATCATTTCAAATATTATTCAAATTGAATGATTAGCAAATACTGAAAAAGATACATAGAGTACAAGATGAGTTGGATTGTTTCACATCATAGGTTACCCTTGGTTATTGCTAAAATGTGTGATGAATTACTCGGATACTGATATGATCTTCTTACTCATGATGTTCATTCAAAAATATGTGATTTCAGTTTATCAAGGTAAAAATTCAAAAAAATATGTGTTTCCGTTTGTACAGATAAAATTAAAAAAATATGTGATTCCGTTTGTATAGATAAAATTCAAAAAGATTTTGTTTATATTTTCCATGAAAATTTTAATATTTTATTAAATTTTTCAGGATTGGATCAAATACATGCTGCTGGCGGAAGTTTAAGAAGTGACGGGTTGAAAGTTGGTAAAAATTTTGATCAAGGAAAAGTTGAAGGCATTAAGTTCGCCTAAATCTGAAGAAGCGAACTTATTATGTTCGCCTAGGGCTTGTTAAGCGAACTTAACAAGTTCGTCTAATTAAGCGAACTTAATCTGTATATGGGTTTATCCAGGCGAACTTATTCACTTCATCGTCTCCACAGCTAAAGCGAAGTTGTTCGGCTTGTTCAAATTTTTTTTTGAAAATTTCAAATTCAGTGGTTGTTGAGTTATTAATCGATACATTCTGAATCAAAATCAATTTGCGAACATAACTAAGGTACTTTCATCGAATTTTGTCCGTTCAATTGTGAGAAATGTGAGATTTTTGTTCCGGTTTCATTCCGTGGCTGTTTGCCCTAAATTCGATACTTGTCTCGACTTAAATCTTCAAATTGCTTGTTGTATTTGTTTCGAAATCACTAGTCGCTATCATGTATATGGTTAATTCTTGGTTAAATCATCGCTTACACAAATCTTGATTTCTGAGTTTGAATTTGAAACGACAGACAGTTCAGGCGAACTTGTTCAAGCGAACTTGTCTTAAGTTCGCCTCTTGAAACACTAAGCGAACTTATTAAGTTCGCCTAGGGGTCAGAAGAGTTTTTGGACTTGTAAAAAAAAATTGTGTGTTTGAAATTTTTTTTAAAATTTTTTTGATTGTTTGTTTGTTTTGTTTTTGTTTCAAAATTGTTTTTCGTGTTATTTGTGTTGGCTATTTGTCTAATATGTTTGTTGTCCAAATATTTTTCAGATGGCTCGTCGTGTCGAATACAAGCATAACAAGGTGGCATTGTTAGATCCTAACATGTCAGAGGCCGTAAACTTTCAAGGGATTATCGGATTTCTGAATCGTTCACGACTTCGTGTCGCATTATCTGCCGATCCATACATCAGTCTTGTGTATATTCAACAGTTTTGGGACACAGTTCATTCATATACGGACGTAGAACCTCATGTTCTTCGTGCCACTGTCAACAATACGGAGATTGCTATATCTGAAGAGACTATTCATGCAGCTCTTGCATTAGGTGGTGCTGCTGAAGATCCTATATCATAACCTAATCCTTTGATCTTGGGATGTTTTCAGAGGATGGGTTACCGTGGACGCCCTAATGACACACAAGCACGTAAAGGTGGTTTGGTGGGTGAATGGAGATACTTCATGCATGTGATATTCAATGTCTCTCTCCTCGTAAAGCTGGTATAGATGGCTTAAAGACTGCTCTTCAAGCTGCAATGGTAGCTTTGACATTGAACAAGCGCTTCAATTTTGCAAGAAATATCTTTTGGGAGATGGTTATGCAAATTACACCTGCTGAAGGTCAAGGATTTTTTATGTATCCTCGGTTTATCCAGATGATTCTGAATCATATTCTTCCTGATCTCCCACAGCATCCGATTAGATTAACTTTGACGTCGATGTCCATGCGTATCTTTACGGATTGCACTAAGGTGAAACAATAGAATCAAGCATTGATTCCTGTTAATACTCCATTGTTTGGTCACATCAATCCTGATTATGTTGAACCACCAAATGACAACTGGTTTCATCCTGATGAGATAGCTCAAGGGCAAGGTCAGAATGTTCAACAACCACAACAACAACCTATTCCACAGGTACAAGTTCCACAACAACAAGCTCAACAACAACAACAAGTTCCCGTACAACAACAAATTCCTATTCAAGAACAAGTTCCAATTCCACAAGCTCAGGTTGATATACCTGTTAATGAGCCTATTCTAGAAGTGTAAGGCCCCAAACCCGGGAGGCCTCACTTGTTGGATTTACTCATTCACAAACAGTTCTTAAACATGAATATCAAATAACGCAGCGGAAAATTTCATTCATTCATCATTATTAAAACTTGTTCATACATGCGGAAGCGTAACGTTATCAAATACATAAACATAACATAAACAACTCATAACGGGATGCCAGTCTTCATATCATCCGGGTAACTCTTCTCTCTTGCCAAGCATCACCGTCCATCACCATAACCTGCCCTTAACCTGAATGTGCATACTAAAAAGTCAGCTACGCTGGTGAGTTCTATTTTTCGTTCGATTTAAGAAATGGTTCATCATTCAAAACATTCATTAGAGTTTAACATCACGTATAAGAAAACAGGCCCTTTCATTCATAAACCTTCACACATTTAAACACATTGAACGTATCATTTGTTTAAAACATTTAACATTCATTTAAGTCATACATTACTATCCAAAATCTGTATCGTTACGCGTCTCTGTGTCCCCGAAGGAACCCTGCATGTCGTGGTCAACCGTTACGTATCACCGTCGTTGCCACAACATTCTGTCAATTCCCTTTTTGGTATTGCCCCCAAGGCTAACTGCACGAGGACCGACAATACCCATTCAGTTGTCCCCCTATGGCTCTCAGCCATAGGCCGACAACCTCCATTGAAGGCTATGGCTCTCACCCATTGACCGACAACTTCCATCGACGGTTATGACTCTCAGCCATAACATCGTCGGATCATAATTTAACCTCACGTAGGGTCACGTTAACCCCTGAGTAACCGTCGTTACTCCATACCAGTTGTACAACATCAAACCATTGGCAGGCCACTAAGACATTGCCCCTGTTGTTCTTATGGTAACTATGGCTCGCTGTCCATAATCTACCACAAGGCTGGGAATCTCATTCCCAGACTTCATTCGTCAATTCCATTCATTCGACAGATTAGATTTGTAATGACTTCTTTAAAACCTTTGCCCTTTTTCTTTTCTTTTCACAAAACCTTTCCTTCACTTTCAAAACCCTTTACCTTTACTTTAAACCATTTCTTTATAAACATTAGTTCGTAAACATTCCGTTCATAAAACTTTCTTTTCATAAACCGTTCATTCCAAATCGTTTCATTTCGTAAACATAGTTTCATAAACATCATTTTATAAAACAACATTTCATATGTATACACACCAGCCCGAAAACATTATATAAAACATTTAAAAGAGGGCTTCTAGAACTCACCTGATAAGCAGTTTCTGAAATACTCTTAGCTGGCTACTGAGCGTCACTAATGTCACTCACGATCTGTTATAATAAAGCCATACTTGTAAGGTAGTGCTCCTAGATGACACTAGACATCCCTATGCTCAAACCTAGTAGTTTCGATGGATTTGCTTATATCGAAACTTGATAGTTTCGATAGGTTGTTTATGTCGAAACTTGGTAGTTTCGATGAGTAACTTAGGTGAAATCTTAACTTCGAATCGTGGCCTCATATCGAAACTATGGTAGTTTCGATGGGTCTGCAAATATCGAAACTATGTAGTTTCGATGGGTCTGCACATATCGAAACTATGTAGTTTTGATGGGTCTGCACATATCGAAACTATGTAGTTTCGATGGGTCTGCACATATCGAAACTAAGTAGTTTCGATGGGTCTGCACAGGTCGTCTTCCCAAAAATCTGAAGTTTTTGCATGCGAGTCTGATCGAGACAATATCTCAGTTTTCTTAGATCAAAACGTTCGGTTTTCATTCTAGATGCTATACCTAATCTCATTTTCAAGTTCCATCCGCAAAATCGTTACCTTTTTAGCCAAAACCCGAAAATCCCAAAAACGAACAAAAACTCATATTTAGGCAAGATCATTACCTGTATCGAGATTCTGATCCGGAGGTTCTTCTCACGAGCTTAGCAGTAACGTGTTCCCTCAATTCTGGGACGATCCGTCAACTTTCTCTCTCTAGGCCCAAACTCTCCTTTCTCTCTCTAAAATGTTGCGTAAGTGGGGAATGAGCAGAGAAGGGGGCTGCCCTGCCTCTTATATAGCTGGGCTTCCCTCGGCCCATTGAAGCCGAGCCCAAGCCCGCTCCCTTTTGTTTAAATATTCCGACTAAATCGCCGGTCTCGCTATATTTATTCGTTTTATTATTTTTGGGATGTTACAAGAAGAGGTCGTTCATGAACATGAACAAGATCTAGGGATGGATATGGATGACTTTGTTGATGATGCTATGGACTCGCCCATTCATGAAGCTGAAGGGAATGTGGTGACAGAGAATGAGTCGAGTTCTAGCTCAAGTGATACAATCTTACCTATTTCTAAAGATACAGATTCTGATGAGTCTACGGATTTCTCCTCAGATCATTATGAAAGGTTAGCTCGTATACCATTGGCTAATGCTGGTAAACGCCTTAAATCTACAGCCAAAAGACAACGACGTAAGTCTATTCGGGATCCTCCTTCCGGATCAGTACTTGGTAAAAGAACATTAATGGATGAGAGTTCAGATAGTGATTTTAATCCGGATCCTAAATCTCAAAAACTTATGGCTGCTTCAATTGCTGCTGCTCAATCTTCACAAGGTGTGGAGGATGCTACTTTTGTTGCTTCCTTGATTGTCACACCTCCAAGCTCTAAAGAACAATCTCCTGTTCTCACTCTTGTTCCTCCTGTGGTTATTCCTACTCCCAGTACTTCAGTTCCTCAATCTTCAGCTGGTCCTTCTAAGCCTTCTGCTTCTGATAGGATTACTTTCCTTGAATCGCAAATGCTTGCTTTACAAACTCAGGTGGATACTCTTGTATCTACTGATACTCAACGACAGCTGGTGATTCAGACTCAAGCTACGCAGATTGCTGCTATGCAAGCATTAGTGTCCAAGCTTGTTGAGCGTCTTGACGCTCAGGGGGAGTTAAGGATACGTGATGCATGTCACACTGAGTCTATTCAATGACATGATGATGAAGACAATGATCCTTCTAGTAATATTGATGGTGATCGTCAATACGCTGACGTTAATCCTATATCTAAAGTTCAGGGGGGGTCGACATCACAATCTATTGATGGAAACAAAGATACTCCCGGAGTTAATGAAGAAGAAATTTTATTATTGGAGTTCTTTGCAGAGTCTGAGGAGGAAGAAGCTGAAAAGATAGCATGTCTTGATGACATAGATGAATTATTCAATGACATAGAAGATGATGTGTTTGAAAATGAAAGAGAAGAAGGAGAGATAGTGGAGATAGAGATAGAGAAATGTTAAGATAAAGTGATTTATGAAGGCTGTGATGGTCTTAATGTCCCTTATAACTTCATCCAAGATGATGTTATTCCTGAGTTTAATTATGAAGGAGCAATAGATTCTATGGACTCATTTGAAGACATCACACTGCCTAAAGATACTGCTGATTCTAAGATTGATACTGATGATGAAAACATTCAATCCAATACAGATGCTGAAGCTAATACTACTCACACTGAGTCTCCAAAGATGAATGAAGAACCTGTGATGTACAGAAATACAGGTATGACCAGAGAACAGTGGAGAGAAGTAGTGAACAGCTGGATGAAGGTGCTACCCAAGTCTCAAACACAACCTGCTCAGAAAGAAAACTATGTGAATAAATAGAGGTGTGTAGGAAGAATCATAAGCTGGTTTTATGATAAGGACATAAAACTATTTGCTATTAAAAGATCTGATGGTGTTCATTACTTAAAGCCGAGGATCAAGTATTTCAATACCTTACCAAGGTGTGAAATGAACGGTCTAGCTTCAAAGCCACTTATTAATAAATCAAAGTTTGGATTAGCTGATGTGATAGAAAATCTGATCAAGTGAGAAGGTGGTTCGGGGAAGTATGAAAGGCTAAAACCTCAAAAAGGAAAGAGAGTGAAGAACATAGATCAAAATACTGGGAAAGTGACCTGGAAGTACAAATTCAGACCAGTACGTGCTGTACACAGGATACCATTGAAGAAGATTCCTCAAGATTTCCTTGGGAATATGAAATGGTGGTATGTCGATGTTCATACTGGTGAAGCAAGGATTGAAGACAAAGATAATAAGGCCATTCTATGTTTCTATGATGCAATGAATCTTATAAATTTTTCAAAGAAAGATCAGAGAACGCTGAGAAAGAATGAAATCGTGTTCATGATGAATGGAAAGAACAAGGATTGCAGTACAAGCAAGTGTTGGAGATATGTAGAAGATATGGAGTGTATGCAGGAAGCAGATTGTCAGATAATTGGAAGAGCTCATCATAAAGATAGAAGACTGAAGATCAAGCTATTGTCAAGGGGAGTCTGTTAAGACATAGTTTGTAATGACAAAAGCTTTGTAATAGTTTAGATCTAATGTCTTTATGTTTTTGTATGTAATAATGTTCTAAGTGTTTTTATACAAGTTGCTAGAGGCGAACTTGTTAAGTTCGCCTAGTCTAACAGAGGCGAACTTGTTAAGTTCGCTTAGTCTGTCTGAGGCGAACTTGTTAAGTTCGCTTAGTCTGTTAGAGGCGAACTTGTTAAGTTCGCCTAATGCAGGTCAGTAGTCTATATATAGATGTTTACAGAGTCAGTTTGGAGAGAGAACAGGATCGATCAAAACTAGTCTGTAAACTCTATTGAGAATTGGAATACAATCGTGAATGTTATTTACTTGACTGTCTATATTGTCTTTTGTGTATGCAATCGTTGATTCATTGGATTCCGCACTCCGAGTTAAGGACACGTCTTATCATGAGAACGATCTGTAGAAGTGCCATGAGGACCTACAAAACCATAACCCTAACCTAAACGAACTCTGGTGGAAGAAAACACAAACTCCGGCAAGGAGTTCTTGGAAAATCATGGTAATCAGGTATGAGTCAACATCTCATATAATCTCAATATATATTAAGTTAACATAATAAGCAATTTTTCTTGTCGAATTCATGTTTCTAGCATGAATCTACTACTTTTAATTATAAAAGCATTTTTATAGCTTGGTAAATTAAACTTAATTTAATGTGGTCCCCCTGAATCCTGTTGTGAACCACTAAGGGTATATATGTAGAAAGAAACATAGTATATCTTATAAAGATAGATATTTGTTTATTTGTACAAAAATAGGGATTTATAAAAGATTACGAGGACAGAGAATGTGCCATGATTGTGACATCTTGTCGATTGACCTACAAGTTCTTTTTGTCCATTTTATAAATAATTATTGCTTTCTTATTGAGGTTAGAGGTCAGGAGATATAAAAACAATATTATTACACTAAAAATAGATTAAAAATGCTACCTTTAGACTTGTAAATTCCATAATCTTGAGAAGGCATTGTTTATAGGAAAAATAATATAGACATAAAATGGACAAGTTAGTTCATAACCATATTAGTGACAGTTTTTGGTGGTTGGATTGTTATTATAGAACTTCATATGCCATCTATTCACTGCATTAAGACAGTAAATTGTCTTGTTTTTTAATCAATATAGTGAATTTACAATTTACTCCCTTGGTTTTCCCATTGTATGATTAGATGTTAGGCTAATGAAACATAATACCAACTCAAATAAAAGCTTGTTAGGGGTGAAAGAAAGATAAATAAACCAAGAGACAAAGAGTAACTCAATACACAAAGCATGTTTAGATGTTACGCTAAGAAAGATACATAAAGTAATTTTAGATGATATATCTCATATCATCTCAATAGTAAGTAACTCAATACAATAAGCATCACACCTAGCTATATTAACGTAATATATATATATATATATATATATATGTTTCCAATCTCTAATACTAACAATCTCTATTATATATTGTATGCCATATACAAGCTGGAATGAATCTGCTTGGTCACCTTTTTCGGAGTTTAGAACACAAGAGTGTGGTATAAGTCCAATGGTGGAGCAAACAAGAAAAGTAGCGCGATCAAAGTACATTTGTGATCATCACCTGGGACGAGGAGGATATACTTATCTAAGAGATAAACTGGTAACTTCATTCTCTAATTCATATGTGCTTTTCTATGTGTATAATCATTTTTTGGTTGTATGTATGATGTGTGTGTGTCTACTTCTTTCTGTTATGTATATTACGAGGTACAGAAAATGATTTTAATGTGGAGGAAAGCAAGGGAAGACAAAAAGGGAGAATACAAGAATGTTGATGTCAAATTCATTTAAGATAAATTAGTTAGTTTTTCTTAAAACTATTGAAAATTATGTTAAAGTCAAATCATTGTCAAACTTAGTTAATTAATAGAGTTGGAGTGGTGAGATAAGGCGGAAGGGTAAAATTGTCATTACCTAGGATTAGTGTTTTGAAAGTTAAAGCCGATAACTCAAAGTGACATCTAATTAGGCTAACAAACTTGATTATATCTATACATTAATGAGAACTACTGGTGACATCACCTAGACAGTGACATCTAAGTAGGCTGTTTCTCAGCAGTTAGTAAACAGCTGGAATGGACACAACTGCTGGTTTTGGGGGAACTGCTGGTGAACAACATCAACAGTAGTTCTTGTAACCAGCAGTTGTTGCCAGATGTTCTATGCTTAGAGGGAATTACCAGTTTGCACTTTGTAGAGTCAAAGTCTTATTCTTTTGTAAAGTGCTGGTCAACGACCGGACTTTTGGCAATCAGAATCAGCAGTTCTTTTCAGGATCCAACAATTTACTATAATACATGTTTACTTTGTTAAAAAAACATCTCACTGTATATTCTTTTGACATTTATTTTTGCAGATCGACAGTGAACCTTTATCCGAGCTAAAATGGTGTCTAGTGCTACCACATCAAAAGTATTTTACATTTTCATTCCTATTATCATTTTCCATAACCTAATTAATTGAATTGTAGGTTAATTCTGTGGACAACAATTCAATGGCATGAAAATGGAGCTCATTTCCATTATGCCATGACTAACCTCAAGTCCAACAGTTTGGAAATTTATTTGCTTATTATCATTCTGCCAGACAATAATGGCTCTCTTTATGGTATTAAATTTTGACACACCGGATTTGCTTATTATCAGTATACTTCAATCTTTTGTATAAATTTGTGCCAATTCAGTGACAAATTATATAATTTATAATAATATATTTTTTATGCATAAAAAATACATGTTCATTGACTTTTGACTTTAACCTGATTTCATGTAAGCTTTTTTTTCAATTTGACCCGGCAAACATAACACAACCAGATATGACCCAATTAAAGTAAGCAAATTTTTCCCCAAATTGTGACACATTTTATTAATGGTCTATTGTTTATATATGTTCAGGTGACCTGTGAGACTGGTCTCGGGATTGTTTCTCAGTGTTTAACAAAATATGTGTTTAGGATGAGCAAACAGTACCTAGATGATTGCTATAGAGCATCTTTTGATCAAGTTATAAAGGTGGCAGCATTTTTACTAGTAAAATTGGCCAAAATATCGAAAGAGCGAGAAGAAGAAAACCAACAGTCAAGAAATAGTTTTAGTATTTAGGTTAAAAACTTATGTAAACATATTGGTTTATTATTCTTAATGTAATTTGGTTTTTAGGTTTTCTCATGCATGTTTACTAATGTTTTCAATTACTTTACCCCAAAAATGAAAATAAAATGGTTAATTACACAAAAATGGCCACATAGAACCCCAGTAAATATGTGTGATCAAAGGTTAGACAATAGCCACACCTAAAATTACAAAATTTCGTGTGACTATAAATAACCATTAGCCACACCATAGTTACTTTGTTTTATGTTTGTGTGACGGAATGATAGCAAACGTCGTGGGAAAAAAAATATATGTGTGACCAAAGGTAAGACAATATCCACAATTAAAATTACAAAATTTTGTGTGGCTATAAATGGCCATTAGCCACACCAAAGTAACTTTGTTTTTTGCTTATGTGACGGAATGATACAAATGTCATGGGAAAAAAATTATGTGTGACCACAGGTTAGACAATAGCCACACTTATAATTACAAACTTTAGTGTAGCTATAAATAACCATTAGCCACATCATAGTCACTTTGTTTTTTGTTAGTATGACTGAATGATAGCAAACGTCTTAGGAAAAAACAATTATGTATGGCCAAAGTTTAGACAATAGCCACACTTCAAATTACAATAATTTTTTGTGTGTCAAGTAAAATATTTTAGCCACTCTTGCAATAAATTCATGTCACTATAAAATATAAACGACCACACTTGCAGTAAATTTATGTGGCCGTTGTTACCATTTAACCACACTTATTGGGACAAAATGCTTGATCACAACAACCCTTTTGCCACGATTTTATTAAATAAGTGTGGCTAAAACAAACTTTTTAGTAAATTCATGTGGCCGTTGCGACCCGTTAGCCACACTTAAAGTGAAGTCATGTGGCCGTTGCTACCCTTTAGCCACACTTAATGGAGGGAATGCTTGATTTTAGCAAGAAATATTGATACCCTTTAGCCACACTTTTAAGCTGCTACGGCCACTAAAAAGCGTGTGCGTCCGTATGATACCTACGATGACTCGAGCTTTGGTCACACTTGATCTGAAAAAAAAGCATGGCGAAAGGTCTACGGTCACTTGTTTTTTGTGTGGCCGTAGGCCATTTTTTACGCAGTGATGTAAAAACACTTTAAGATATAAGATTTATGTTTGTCCAGCCATCTGGGTTCATTTTATACCTAAAATGGGTGTTATAAAGATTTTATAACATAAATTTACATTTTGCTAAGTTACGTATATTTATATCTACCATAAACAGTAAAAATCATCGTAAAACCGACACTTTTAAGTTAGAAATGTTCGACCTTTTAAAAATGGGGTTTCAAACCATAAAAACATTTGTAAGGGATTTTGATCTTAAGATATTATGTATTAAGAGTTTAGTCCTTTAAAAAGACTACATATATATATATATATATATATATATATATATATATATATATATATATATACTAGTAGGAAACCCACGTGATCCGGCGGTGACGACATTTTTCAATACGGTACTCGTTTATGTTAGTTTATCAATAATCTCGTGATATATTGCATAATACTTATATTGGTTTTATTTTTCGTATATATTATTTATTTTATTTTTAACAATTTTATACATAATAAACTTTTTTATATAAATGTATGTTTGATATATTAAATAAATATTAGTTCGTTTAGGCTCGTAAACTTTCTTGAGCTCGATATGTGAAGTTCGGGCTCGAGCTCATTTAAGCTCGGATTGGTTCGAGTTTTTAATATGCAAATCTCAAGTAGCTAAGAGCGACTCGACTCCTTTATACCTTGCAAAATACCTTTTTAAATATTGGTTTTTGAGACCCGTAGTGTTGACAAAAAGCAATAAGACTCCGTAGTTATCACTAAAAGTGTTCTTGATTTCTGTGATATTTTGAGTGTCACATCCCAACCGATGGCGGAATACGTCGGGGCGGGACATGTAAACTAGATTTCAATAATTTAATCATCAAATTTCATTTCAAATGATTCAAACACAACCAAATTCAAACAAGTACATAATTGAAATACATTATATTCTTTATTTAAATTTAACTAAGTCCAAAGCCTATGTGTAGCATGTCTTGATCAAACTCACATATTAGCACCTGAAACATGAATAAAATAAAGTCAACTAAAAAGTTGGTGAGCATACACATGTTTATACATAGATAGTGTGTAGATATAAATAATCAAATCCTTACATAACATGATAAAATAAGGCATTTATGGGGAGCAGCTATTGTGTAACCAAAGTATAATCAAACCTTTGTAACTTGCATGCAAATTATGTTTTCGGTAACAATCACCCCAATCTGGGTGGGTTTGTCAGACTCAATAGATATATCATTGTTAACCGTCGGCTTGAATAGTTAATGATTGCACATAAATTTCACACAAAAGTTAACACACCTAGCACTCAAACATAAAGTTCAAATTTGCACACATGAATGTAAAGAGGATTTGTGTTTATATATTTTTTGTAAATGTAACAATTGTATGTATAGTGTTCTTGTTTCACCCCCAAAAAGTGTAAAAGTGTGAAAAGGGGCTATGTAATACTCACTTGATTCGAAGGTGTAGCTAGCACGTGAGACTATTTAGTAAAATGATCATTGCAACTCACCACGTTAACCTAGTGTGTAATGTATATTGAATTAATAGTGGGTACAATAGTCTATGTCTAAGTCTAGGATTGAATTAGAGGTGTGTATCAAGAGTTGGAGTTGTAGGTGTTAGTGGTTCATATTTGAATGAAGTGCTTTATAAAATAAGAAATTTAAATGAATAGTCTTAGAATAATTAGATTAGGGTTTGAGTAACTAAATTAAATAATTATTATTTAGTAATTTAGTTATAAAATTAGTGTGTGACTTATCTTAAATATAAATTAAATAAAAAATTTTGCTTTATTTATTTATTTATAAATATGTGTAAGAATAATATTCATTTATAAGGATGTGTAAAATGGAGTTGTGTAAATAATATTTATGTGTAGAGTTAAATATACATTTACCTTTATAATAAATAACTTTTATTTATTTATTCACCATTTAGAAATAAATATATTTGATCGTTTTAAATAAAGTTAATATTTTATAAATTTTATAAAATCAATTGTTTTTATTTGGAAATTAATTTAAGTATTTAGATTTTTGCATTAAATATTTAATGTACAAATTTTTAGTTATAACTTCATAATAAAATGAATTTATATTGAAAATTTATAAATATGATTTCATTGTGAAAAAAATATAATTAAAATTTTTAAAACTTTGGATAAAGTGTTTATAAAAATTGTCACCAAATTTTATAAATAATTTATTCAAAATAAATACATAATGTAAATTGAGTATTCAATAAATTATTTTAAAAAAATAGAGATTTTTATTCAAAAATTGTAAAACTGGTTTCATTCTATTCTAATAATTGTAAAGTTTATAAAATTAATTTTTTTATAATTTTTGGAGCCTTAAAAACGGTTTTAAAAATTAAACAGACCACAGGGACTCGAACCCGGGTCTGTGTTGGGTGCGCCGGACGAACAAACCACTGGACCAGGAGGCTGGTCCGGTGATTGAATTGGATTTCGAAACGTTTTAACCTGCGACTGAGTTAGGTCCGGGTTTGTTTTTTTAAACAAGGTCCAAAAAGCCGGACAGTCACGCGGGCCGTGGGTTTTGTACCCACACCACCGGGTCCGATGGTGTGTGGTCTTAACCAGTCGGACCGGGTGGTTCGCTGATTATAACAGGAACACAAGAATTTAAATACTAAAATTAAATTCATCAAATCCCCAAATCAGAAAACGCAAGAACACGGTACGAACTCCGGTCACAATTGAGTTCGATGCGTAATATGAACGCGAATTGATAAAGGGCTTTTGACGAGCACTGAAAATCGAACCGAATGATGTAAGAACCTACTTGATTGGTTTGGGCACGAATGCAGACGGCTACGGTTTCTCTCCGACTGTTCTTCATGATCGATAGGACTCCAGAGATGAAATGCGGGTTCGCCTAAGGTTGGGAGAGTTTGTGTGGTGGTATACGCGAGTGAGAGAGAGGTTTAATTTGATTAATTTTATGAGTAATGGACAATTCGATTTCAATCTTAGTCTGCAACGGTTACGGTGACTGATTACGCGTTAATCCATCGAATCGGGAATGAATTGGGTCTAATAATAGTCCAGGTACACTCGAGGTTGACTGGTGCATGATTTCTGGGATTGATTACGCGTCATTTACATGAATTAAACATAAATTGATACGGTTTGACTTTCAGGAGTCAAATTCGTTTGAATTTGAATCATGCCCGCTTAATCGGTTGAATTGGATTGATGTTTGGGCCGGGACTTGGTCGATTCTTGTTTGGGTAAACATGTGGAGTCCAACTCAACAATAATCCGTCGATGGCCGCCTTGAATTGCCACGGTTTTGGCTTTTTGACTTTTAAAAGTCAATGGAGTCCAAGAAAATTCAAAATTGACGTTTTAGAAGTCAAAATTGAGTGTAGGGTTCCAATTTAGGGTTCAAATGGTTTGGGGTTCAAGCAAACGAGTAATTTCTTGTTAGTTGAATAAATGCATCTATGTATGTATGTATTTGTTTGGTATTTACATAAATATATCCGTATATATATTTGATTTTAATAATGTATACCCGTGTAAAACCCATGAATTTGTATTCTCATCTAGGGTTTGATTGTTGGTACGAATAGAATAAACCAGTGTACTAAATTTTGGAATTAAATGTGTTACATTGAATTGGAAATAAAGATAATAAAATCAGAAATGTTACAGTATCCCCATGTTGAGGGAATTTCGTCCCGAAATTTAGCTAGTTGGGGCGACTGCATCAGCAAGGAGGTGCGGGTACTTGAGCTTCATTTGGTCCTCACGTTCCCAAGTAAACTCGGGACCACGTTTTGATTCCCAACGAACTTTGACAATAGGGATACGGCTTCGCTTGAGTTGTTTGATCTCGCGATCCATGATCTCTACAGGTCTCTCAACGAAGTGCATCGTTTCGTCAATGCGCACGTCGTCAAGAGGTATATGGAGATTCTCATCAGTAAGACATTTCTTTAGGTTGGACACATGAAATGTAGGATGCACATTGCCGAGTGATGCAGGTAACTCGAGTTTGTAAGCCACTTTCCCAATCCTTTCAAGGATCTTGAATGGACCCACACAGCGAGGTGTTAACTTGCCTTTCTTTCCAAAACGGATCACGCCTTTTCATGGAGACACCTTTAGAGGACAAGATTACCAACATGGAATTCCAAGGGTTTTCGTTGTTTGTAGGCATAGCTTTTTGCCGACTCCTCGCCACTCGAATGTTGTCACGGATTTGAATGATCTTGTCGAATGTTTCTTGGATTAGCTCGGAACCGGTGATTTGTGCTTCACCAATCTCGTTCCAACAGATAGGAGAACGGCACTTACGGCCATAGAGAGCTTCAAATGGAGCCATATTTATACTTGTGTGGTAGCTATTGTTGTAAGAGAACTCAATTAGGGATAGATGCGAATCCCAATTGCCACCAAAATCAATTACACATGTTCTAAGCATGTCCTCAAGGGTTTGGATTGTACGCTCGGTCTGACCATCAGTTTGGGGATGGTAAGTCGTGCTAAAATCCAATCGTGTACCAAGAGCAGTTTGGAGAGATTGCCAGAAACGGGAGGTGAACCGAGCATCTCTATCAGAGATTATGTTTAAGGGAACACCGTGACGGCTCACAATTTCGTCAATGTAGATTCGGGCTAATTTCTCAACCCGGTAGTCCTCACGGATAGGCAAGAAATGAGCAGATTTGGTGAGGCGGTCAATGATCACCCAAATGCTATCATAACCACTTGAGATGCGAGGGAGTTTTGTAATGAAATCCATAGCTAAGTTCTCCCATTTCCACACGGGAATTTCCGGTTGTTCAAGTAACACGGAAGGACGTTGGTGTTCGGCTTTGACTTTGGAGCAAGTTAGACATTTGGCAACATAGAGAGCAATATCTTTCTTCATACCGGGCCACCAATATTGTTGGCAAAGATCTTGGTACATTTTATCCGCACCGGGATGAATAGAATAACGAGTCTTGTGAGCCTTGTTCATAAGAAATGCACGGAGATCATCGCGATCAGGAACCCAAATATGATTCAAGTAATAAAGTAAGCCATTGGGTTTAGATTCAAGCTGAAGTTCCACACTACACGACATTTCATCGTACATGTTACCCTCGGTGGCCGAGACGTGTTGAGCTTCTAGGATACGATTTTGAATGTCGGTTTGAATTCAGACACAATGAAGCATGACATGGTCCTTTCGACTCAAAGCGTCGGCTACAACATTCGCTTTGCCGGGATGGTAACGAATCTCGCAGTCATAGTCGTTAAGGAGTTCAACCCAACGTCGTTGCCTCGTATTGAGTTCTTTTTGGTTGAAGATGTGTTGGAGACTTTTATGGTCGGTGAACACCACACATTTTGTGCCATAAAGGTAATGTCTCCAAATCTTCAAAGCGAATACAACCGCACCCAATTCGAGGTCATGCGTTGTATAATTCTAATCATGGATCTTAAGTTGCCTTGATGCGTAAGCGATCACCTTGCCTCGTTGCATGAGGACACAACCGAGACCTTGGTTGGAGGCATCACAGTAGACTACTAGATCATCATTCCCATTAGGGAGAGTCAAAATAGGAGCATTGCACAACTTTTGCTTGAGAGTTTGGAAAGCTTCTTCTTGCTTTGGTCCCCATTCATAAATTTTACCCTTGTGGTTCAAAGCGGTGAGAGGAACAGCAATCTTAGAGAAATTTGAAATGAAACGACGATAATATCCCGCAAGATCAAGAAATGAACGAACTTCGGTGGGGGTCTTCGGGGCATTCCAATTCTTAACAGCTTCGATCTTAGCAGGGTTAACATGAATTCCCTTTTCGTTGACGATATGACCCAGAAATTGAACCTCCTTTAGCCAAAATTCACATTTGGAGAATTTGGCATATAGTTTTTCTTTCCTCAAGAGGTCCAAAACCAATATTAGGTGTTGCTCATGATCGGTCTTAGTCCTGGAGTAGATTAACATATCATCAATGAAGACGATCACGAATTTATCAAGGTACGTTTTGCACACACGATTCATGAGGTCCATGAAAACCGCGGGTGCATTGGTTAGCCCAAAAGGCATCGTAGTGACCATACCTTGTTCGGAAGGTAGTCTTTGGAATATCTTCCTCTTGCACACGGAGTTGGTGATAACCAGATCGAAGATCAATCTTCAAGAAGCAAGTAGAACCTTGAAGTTATCAAAGAGATCATCAATTCTAGGCAAGGGATAACGGTTTTTGATGGTAAGCTTTTTGAGTTCGCGGTAATAAATACACATGCGAAATGATCCATCCTTCTTCTTGACGAATAAGACGGGTGCACCCCACGGTGAATGACTTGGACGGATGAAGCCCTTGTCGGAGAGCTCTTGGAGTTGGCTTGCAAGTTCTTCAGAAGGTGCAAGACGGTATGGAGCTCTAGCCACGGGGTTAGCCCCGGGTATAAGGTCAATGCGAAATTCTACTTGTCGAACGGGTGGAAGATCAAATAAGTCTTCAGGGAATACTTCGGGAAAGTCCCGGATGATGGAGATGTCTTGAATACTCTTCTCTTTGACATCCTTTTGAATAATATGGGCTACGAAGGCTACGTACTTCTTTCGTAGGTACTTTTGGGCGGTAATGTGTGACATTAACTTGAGCCCTTTGCAAGGCTTTTCACCAAAGACTCTTAACGTTTCCCCCGATAGAAGGGGTATTTGGATGTACTTCTCAAAACAGATGACTTTGGCATGGTGATTTGACAGCCAATCCATGCCTATGATAATATCAAAACTTCCTAGTGGCATTGGCACGAGGTTGATTGGAAATGTATGATCATTAAGTTCTAGAGAACAGTCGTGGATAACGGAGTCAATTGTAAAGGAGTCACCATTTGCTACTTCGACAGTGAAGGTTTTCTCTAATTTGGATCGTGTTTTTGCAAGTAAGGGTTCAAAGTTAAGTGACACAAAACTTTTATCAACACCGGTATCAAATAAAATGGAGGCATATTGACTAATAATAAGGAACGTACCGTTGACCACATCATTGTTGGCCTGCGCTTCGTTGGCGTTTATGTTGAAAGCACGCCCACGAGCTCCACCTTGTCTAGCATTGATGAACTTCGGGCACTGGTCACGGAAATGATTTGGGTTGCCACATTCATAACAATCACGCCCATTTGCAATAGCGCAAACACCTTGATTAGCCACTTGTTGGTTGGTTCGGGTTTGTGGGTTAACTTGGCCTGCAAGTGCTTTGGCTCTACAAACATTGACCGTATGGCCATATTTCCCATAGTGGGTGCAAAGGCGACAAGGGATGTTTTGGAGGTGGTGATAATTGCATGTGGCACAGAGTGGGTAGATCCCCACATATGGCTTCTTGACTGGTGCTTGAGCCATGGGAGCAACTTGGTTAATAGGGATAGCAGGAGTGACTACAGCAAAATTTCTAGCCTTTCTCTTCTTATTATTGTGGTAGGGTTCAGTTTTGGCTTCTTTGATGTGTGCAGGAGTGGTTGTAGTGTCGGGAACTTTCTTGGTGCCTTTTCTAGTCAGAGTCCCTACTTTCACATGGTTGTCGGTTAAAGTAGCAGATAGGCGGATAGCATCTTCGAGTGTTGCGGGATTTCTCCCTAAGACAGTGTCTTGAATCTGCCTAGGTAATCCACCAATGTACTTCTCAATGCAGCGGGATAAAGGTGTGACCATATGGGGCACAAGGAGACTCAACTCATGGAACCGAGTTGTATAAGCTAGACTCTCACCACTGTCTTGAGCAAGATCCCAAAAATCAGCTTCCAGTTTCTTCACCTCATTCCGAGGACAGAACTCCTCGGTCATTAGTCTCTTAACCTCATCCTATGGTAAGGCCATTGCTACCTCCATGCCTCTAGTTCACTTTTCCCCATTCCACCACGTGAGTGCCCATTTTTGTAAGACACTTGTGGCATGACGAACATGAAGGTTATCGGGGCAGTCACTATTGAGGAAGGTGCCCTCAATAGTTTTGAACCATTGAAGGAGTCCCGTAGCCCCTTCGGTACCATAGAACTTAAGAGGATTACATGAGTTGAAGTGTTTGAAGGTGCATTGTGATGGGTTGGCACCACCACCACCATTAGCTCCATGGTTACCATTTGTGGCACCGTTAACTTGAGTGAGTTGAGTTACAAGTTGTGCAAGGATAGCAGCAATGTCGGGGTTGTTGTTAGTCACGGTAGCACGACGGGGAGGCATTCTACAGATTTGCACAACACAAGAAAAGATGTAAAAACTTATGAAGATTGCTTGGATTTAAAAGGGTAAGATAACAAGTAAAATAGTTAATCATAGTTTAGATTGTACTCAAATAGTGATATAATCACTTGAATACTATGACACATTAAGGTTAATTAAACTCATATAATTTTCAAGGAGACATGGTTTAGCCTATAAGTAAACACTCATCCTGGGAATTCCCAGGAAAGCATACGGGTCCCTCAGTTGATTGGGATTTATACGAAATGCTTTCCTAGACAGAAAACCCAGAATACAGGTGTCACCCTTCCAGATTGCACGTGTCCTCAAATAATTAACAAAGTTTAAAAGCCTTAACGAGGAAATAAAGAAATTTTATAGATTTAGATCCATGGAGTTTCCACATGCTAAGAAAGTGATGATAGAGAAATAAGTAAGAAGGTTATGAGGCTTTAGGGTATAGGTAGGGATATTGTTTATTTAATTTATTATTTAAGTATAGTCTAATAAGTCATGAATTTTAACAAGTAAGGCATCAAAAATGAGATAATAACTAATCATAGTAAGCATGTAGCACATATCACCTAATCATGAAGCATGGCATTAGTGGGTGTCCTAAAGTTATAGTTTAGGTCAAGGGTGTCTAATAACCTAGTTCCCTATAACCTGGCTCTGATACCAATCTGTTACACCCCAACCGACGACGAAATACGTCGGGGCGGGACATGTACACTGTTCATGAGCACAAGGTTGACTAAATTTCAATAATTTAATCATCAAAATTAATTTCAAACGATTCAAACACAACCAAATTCAAACAAGTACATAATTGAAATACATAATATTCTTTATTTAAATTTAACTAAGTCCAAAGCCAATGTGTAGCATGTCTTGATCTAACTCACATATTAGCACCTGAAACATGAATAAAATAAAGTCTACTAAAAAGTTGGTGAGCATACACAGGTTTATACATAGATAGTGTGTAGATATAAATAATCAAATCCTTACATAACATGATAAATAAGGCATTTATGGGGAGCAACTATTGTGTAACCAAAGTACAATCAAACATTTGTAACTAGCATGCAAATTGTGTTGTCGGTAACAATCACCCCAATCTGGGTGGGTTTGTCAGACTCAATAGATCTATCATTGTTAACCGTCGGCTTGAATAGTTAATGATTGCACATAAATTGCACACAAAAGTTAACACACCTAGCACTCAAACATAAAGCTCAAATTTGCATACATAAATGTAAAGAGGATTTGTGTTTGTATAGTTTGTGTAAATGTAAGAATTGTATGTATAGTGTTCATGTTTCACTCCAAAAAGTGTAAAAGTGTGAAAAGGGGCTATGTAACACTCACTTGATTCGAAGGTGTAGCTAGTAAAATGATCCTTGCAACTCACCACATTAACCTAGTGTGTAATGTATATTGAATTAATAGTGGGTACAATAGTTTATGTCTAAGTCTAGGATTGAATTGGAGGTGTGTATCAAGAGTTGGAGTTGTAGGTGTTAGTGGTTCATATTTAAAATGAGGTGCTTTATAAAATGAGAAATTTAAATGAATAGTCTTAGAATAATTATATTAGGGTTTGAATAACTAAATTAAATAATTATTATTTAAATGAGAATAAAATGAGAAATTTAAATGAATAGTCTTAGTAATTTAGTTATAAAATTAGTGTGTGAAATATCTTAAATATAAATTAAATAAAAAAATTTGCTTTATTTATTTATTTATAAATATGTATAAGAATAATATTCATTTATAAGGATGTGAAAATAATATTTATGTGTAGAGTTGAATATACATTTACCTTTATAATAAATAACTTTTATTTATTTATTTACCATTTAGAAATAAATATATTGATCGTTTTAAATAAAGTTAATATTTTATAAATTTTATAAAATCAATTGTTTTTATTTGAAAATTAATTTAAATATTTAGATTTTGGTATTAAATATTTAATGTACAAATTTTTAGTAATAACTTCATAATAAAATGAATTTATATTGAAAATTTATAAATATGATTTGATTGTGAAAAAAATATAATTAAAATTTTTAAAACTTTGTATAAAGTGTTTATAAAAATTGTCACCAAATTCAGTACAAACTCTAGTTTCAATATTGCTAAATAGAACCATTTCTCATCTAGCTTCATCCAAAAGTCAACATTTCATTTCTACCATCAAGCACTATCTAATGAAGCTACTTATATAATCCAAAAAAGCCAATAATCGTACACCTGAGATATGCGTTCAAAACATTTCAAGGTCAGTATAAACTGGTGAGTTCTTAAATATTAATATAGTCAAATCATCAATTCAACCAAAGTCCTGGAATTGATCAGAAATTAAATAAATAAAACCACGCACATAAAATTTCACATTCCAATGATAGTGCGGGAATCAACCCATGCACCACCTTAAACTCCATTCGTAGTGATCAGTTTTTTTGGGACTCGCCTACGATGATCAATCCTTTCAGGACTCATAGTTGTTGACTTAGAGACGTAGTGATCAATGATTCCAATCAAGTCCTAGCTAGCTAGATGTGTGCATTCACAAATTAATATGCCATGTCAGTTTTATCGAACCTAATGATCAGGACAAGCGTTTTTATTTTATATATCATAAGTTTAAGTGTATACAAATTTAAACAAGTTGGCACACATCCAATTTTAATTCAGATTCAGAGGAACTCACCTTAAAGCTAAGCATTTGTAAGGCCCCAAACCCGGGAGGCCTCACGTGCTGGATTTACTCATTCACAAATAGTTCTTAAACTTAAAATACCATTAAAGCAGCGGAAACATACGTCATTACATTGTCTCAAATTAACAAACAATTAAAACATTGTTTAATACATTCAACATTCTCAAACATTCACAATGGATGCCAGATCTTTAATGCCCGGTAACTCTTCGGAATAGCCAAGCAAGCATACACTTCACATCCTTCCATCCTTAACCTGACATGCATACTTAAAGTCAGCTAATGCTGATGAGTTCAAGCCTTTCATTCATTTTAGGAAATGGTTTAGTCATTCGTTCATTTATTAGGGTTTAATCATTCGTAAGAAAATAGGACCTTTACATTCACCATTCAAAAACATTTAACCATTCAACCATTGTTAAAACATAATTTAACGGAACATTCATTAAACCTTTCGTTAAGTCTTACATTATTATTGTCTAAATTTGTGTCATCATTCCTTCCGTTCATTTCATTACGTTTCTAGTTCTTTCATCGCCCTTAGGACTCATAGGTCTATAAGGTAATTACATCGCCCTCATGACTCGTAAGTCCATAAGGTGATAACACCGCCCTTACGGCTCATAGGTCTATAAGGTAATAATACCACCCTTACGACTCATAGTTCCAAATGGTAATTTCGTTTATCCTTTACGGGTCACGTTAACCCCAAGTGACAGTCGCCACTACCTTCGCTAGTTGCACAACCGTAATCTAGCATTGGTAGGCCACATAGGCACTACTCTTGTTACACTTATGGCACTATGGATTTTCCAAAAGTTGCCATAAGGTTGGGAAGTACATTCCCAGACTTCTTTCGTCAGTTCATTCATTCAACATATTAGACATGTAGTGACTTCTTTAAAACATTTACCCTTTTTCTTTTCGTAAAACATTTCATTCATTCCTAAACCCTTTCTTTCATTTACAAACCATTCCTTTATAAACATTCCATTTCGTAAACATTCCTTTCATAAACCTTTCTTTTCATCTATGTTCTTGTTTCATAAATCGTTTCTTTCATAAATCGTTCGTTCATAACTGTTCCAATTCGTAAACATTCTTTTCCTAAACATTCGTTCACAATCATTTCCGTTTCATTCGTTCGTCATTTCATAAACATTTCATTCTAGTATGCATATCACCCTAGAAACAAGTAAATAGGGATTCTTGACTCACATGATCATCTGTAAGTTACCTGGGTTAGACGTCTAGTTAGTGCTAACATGCTAACCGATCTGTATATAAGTCAACACGCGAATTCTATCATTTAAAATAGTGTCACCTAGACATGATCACTGTCGCCAGGCACACTTTCACTGTCACCAGAACTTGCGTTCTGGACTTAGTGTCGTGGGATTTAGTGTCATCTTATTTATTGTCGCCCCCCATTAGTATCGCCAACATTAGTGTCGCCAATTGGTTTTGGCGTCACTTTTAGTGTCGCCGGAGAATAAAACGTGTCGTAATAATTGGAAACCATGGGGACAACGCCACTCCCCGTCGTCTTCCCGATTAGTGTCGCTACTTGAAGATGGTGACACTATTAGTGTCGCCTGATGAACATCATCTTCAAACAGGTTCGTTTTCAACCCAAGTTTGCAACTTTTTACATCCAAAACATTTGTTTAACTTCCATGAAGCCAGATCTAGGCTTTATTCCCCATTTAATACGTAAAAACCTTGTCTTTTAAGATCAAAACCCTAGTTTTACCCCAAAACCCAATTAAACTGAAAACAGTGGTTTTAGGTTTGATTCTTACCTCAAAAGTTGTAGTTTCTCGTGGATTATTCTTCACAAACACTGAAGAAGTGATTTGTAGCCAATTTTGAAGATCAAACACTAGATTCTTGAACTTTCTCTCTCTAGAAGTGCTCTCTCTCTAGATAAAAATGGTGGAAGTGATGATGGTTGAGGCTGGTAATAAGGCTGATTCGAGAGGGTTTAGGGTATATGGAAACCCACGTGGGCCAAGCCCATCACTCCACAAGCCCATCATCTCATTTTCTCTCTTTCTTTCTTTCTTTCGGTCCATTTAACTTGTCGGGTTTTTCGGATGTTACAAGTCTACCCACCTTATAAGACAAGTTGAATAACTTCGAACATGAATCTTTCATTTCTTCCTCGCTTTCCCAAGTACCCTCGGAACCCCTTCGGTGCTTCCACTATACCTTTACCAACTGAATCACTTTATTTCGCAGACGATTCTCTTTCTATCCAACATGGTCACGGCCTCTTCAATATAGTTTAGACGGATGTCCACCTCGATGTCTGATAATGATGTTTGGGTTGTGTCGTCAGCCAAACACTTTCGCAAGTGTGACATGTGAATGGTAGGATGAATCCCACTCAGTTCATCAGGTAGTTCCATTTTGTATGTCACTTCAACAACCCATGCCACAATCTTAAATGGATTATCCCTTTCCAGGGGAATACCTTTACTAGTACAAAGTCCCCAACCTGGAATTCGAGGGATCTCCATTTCATGTCGGTGTAAGATTTCTGCCTATCTTGCGTGGCCTTCATTTGTGCTTTAATTCGGTCAAACTTATCGGATGTAGCTTTGACAACCTCCAAACTTCTGAATTCCTTCTATCCAATTTCCCCAGCATAGGGGCGTTCTGCATCGCCTACCATACAACATCTAGAAGGGCGCCATGCCTATCGTCGAGTGGTAACTGTTGTTCTATGAGAATTCCGCTAATGGCAGGTGGTTGTCCCAACTACCAGCGAAGTCGATGATACGCGCATGAAACATGTCCCCAAGGGTCTGGATGGTCCTCTCGGACTGACCATCCGTCTGTGGATGATATGTTGTGCTTATGTTTAGTTTATTACCCATCGCTCCGTGAAACTTCTTCCAAAACCGCGAAGTGAACCGCATATCCCTATCCGAAATAATAGACACCAGTACACCATGATGAGCCACTACTTCTTTTATGAAAACTTCCGCCAATTGTTCTGATGAAAACTTTTCACGTATCGGCAAAAAGTGTGTCCTCTTTGTCAGTCGGTTCATGATCACCCAGATGGTGTCAAAACCTTTAGTTGTGCGAGATAGCGTGGTAATGAAGTCAATCGTAATGTGTTCCCACTTCCAATCTGGTATTTCCATGGGTTGGATCTTACCGCTGGGCTTCTAGTGCTCGGCCTTCACATGCAAACAAGTTAGACACTTGCTTACATAAGAATCAACATCATTCTGCAGACCCTACCACCAATAATACTTCCTCGGGTCTTGATACATTTTTGTGATTCCAGGATGTATGGAGTAACGAGACTTATAGGCTTCGTCGAGGATCTTAGCCTTAAGCTCGCCTACGTTAGGTATCCAAATTCGGTCAAACCTAGTCCTTACACCAAAGGTGTTGACTTCCAGTGACTCTTGTTGGCCTATCATTCTCTCATTCTTTATGTTCTTCATTTTAAGAGATTCGACTTGTGCCCTTTCAATTTCGGTCATGAGATTGGGTTTCACAACCAACTGGCACGCTTTCACTCTAATAGGAATTTGTCTATCCTTTTGGCTCAGAGCGTCAGCCACCACGTTCGCCTTCCCCGGGTGGTACAAGATCTCGCAGCCATAATCTTTTAACAACTCCAACCATCGCCTTTGTCTCATGTTCAACTCCTTCTGTTCAAAGAAATACTTCAGACTCTGGTGATCAGAGTAGATAGTGCACTTAACCCCGTAAAGGTAATGCTTCCAGATCTTTAGTGCGAAAACAATTGCTGCGAGCTCTAAGTCCTGATTCGGGTAGTTAACCTCGTGAGTCTTTAGTTTTCATGATGCATACGAAATCACCATTCCTCGTTGCATCAACACACACCCCAATACTTGATTCGAAGCATCGGAATAAAACACTTGGTCGTCATTCCCCTCAGGCAGGGCCAAGACCGATGCTTGAGTCAATTTTTCCTTCAACTCCTCAAATGCCTTTGCCTGAACCGGACCCCATTCATACTTAACTTCCTTTCTGGTCAATTTCGTTAGAGGTGAGGCTATTCTCGAGAAATCCTGCATGAATCTCCGATAGTAGATTGCCAAACCCAGAAAACTCTGTATTCCGGTCGGCGTTTTCGGGATGTCCCATTCCTTCACCATCATAATATTTTTCAGATCAACCATAATGCCATTTTTGTTGATAACTTGACATAGGAATTGAACTTCCCTAAGCCAGAATGCGCATTTAGGGAACTTGGCATACAATCTTTCCTTCTTCAGAGTTTCTAGTGCTTCTCGCAGGTAACAGGCATGATCGCCTTCACTTTTTGAGTAGATGAGAATATCATCTATGAATACTATTACCGACCGATCCAGCATTGGGCGGCACACTGTGTTCATCAAATCCATAAACGTTGATGGGGTGTTCGTCAACCCGAAAGACATCACGAGAAACTCGTAATGTTCGTACCGTGTGCGAAACGCAGTCTTGAATATATCCTCTTCCCACACCATTAACTGGTCATACCCGACTATAGATCAATCTTTGAGAACCAACTTGCGCCTATTCTTTATTCTTTAATCCTGGGTAGCGAGTATCTATTCTTTATCGTTCGCTTATTCAGTTCCCTATAATCGATGCACATCCTCATAAAACCGTCTTTCTTCTTCACATATAGAACCGGAGCACCCCAAGGTGAAATGCTCGGCGTTATGAAACCCTTTTCCAGAAGTTCTTCCAATTGCATCATCAACTTTTTCATCTCCAGTGGTGCTAGTCGGTATGGTACCTTTATAATGGGTTGGGCACCTGGCATCAGGTCAATCTGGAACTCTATCTCCCGATCGGGCGGCACTCCAGGCAAGTCCTCTGGGAACACCTCCGGATAGTTACACACCACGGGCACGTCATTCAGTTCCATCACTTCCTTACTTTTGTCAATCACATAAGCCAGGTAGGCCTCGCATCCGCGCCTTATAAAACTTCCCGCCTTGATCATCGAAATGACGTTTGGCATCGGAACATCTCTATCCCCATAAATCATGACTTCGCTACCATCAAGAGCCTTGAGCTGAATTATCTTTCGTTTACACATATTTTGCGCTTCATTAGCAGCTAGCCAATCCATTCCTAATACCACATCAAACCCTTCCAATGCTATGACAAACAATCTGGCAGGGAATCTATGGTCATTTATCTTTATCATGCAATGGGGTACAACTTCTATTACTTTCGTGGTTTTACCCACAACAGTTTCTATGTTAAAGGCCCGTTCTACTTTATCAATTGTGCACTTTATTCGATTACAGAATGTGGAGGATATAAAGCTTTTACTGGCGCCGGAATCAAATAGTACAGAACCAAAGGTGTTATTAAGGATAAATGTACCTGACACCACACAAGGGTTTCCCCTCGCTTCGTCTTGAGTTAGGGCATACGCCCTCGTTCGAGCCCTTGGCTTTTCTATATCTTTCCCTTTCCCTGCATTCTTTGGCTTCCGACAATCTTGGCTTATGTGCCTCGTTCCTCCACAATTATAGCATCTCTGGGCGCCTTGGCAGTTACGGGCATAGTGACACGACTTTCCACATTTAAAACACAGGTTCCACCCCTAGTTACATTCACCCAAATGCTCTCTTCCACACTTCTCACAAACCATAATTTCCACCTTCTTAGCCTTCTTGTCTCGGGACCCATACAAGTTCCCACCAGTTCTATTTCCAAACAACATTACCTTCTTCTTGGGCTCATTAATGATCGCATCGTCCAATGACAGATGGTCGTACACCACCCCCATTTAGTTCCACCACCGATTCGAACGTGTGAACTTTAGCGGGCAACCCCTGGACATAGTAGACAATTCTCCTTTTCTCGGATGTAACCAAATGTGGCACTAGGCGTGGCAATTCATTAAACATAGTGGTGTACTACCTATGCATCATATGCCCGCAATCAACCCAAGAAAATCCCTTTCTACCTTCTCAATCTCATTCCTTGGGCAGAATTTCTTACCAGCTTTTTCAGGTCATTCCACCTCATCAGTTCTATGGCTTGGTCCCCCTTTGCCTGCCTCACTGGTGCGAGTAAACTATATACATTTTTTTATAAGTATTTTTCACACAATTATAGTTTTAAAATGGCTTTTCACCAAAGACTAGCTACACACACAATAGGAAAGTGTATCTATTGGATAGCAATATAGCAAAGATAAGTACCGGATATCAATCCATGGATATGGTGGAACACGATAATAAACCGGAATCAAAATCTAATCAACTGATGGTAAAAGATACTTGAAAGTGCTTTTTAAGTAACTGGCATGCAAACATACAAAACTAAAATAAAATCACACAACTAAAAATCAAGTAGAGAGAATCACGATGGTGTCAAATCCATCTAGAAAACATTAAATAACAATCATGGAAGCATGACAAGTACACGAAACATAGGTTGACTAAAATCTCGTCAAAGACATCTAATCAAATGACTATTCGGAAAGATAGAATGAATTATACAAACAAACCACCTATAATCATGCAAGGAAGCTCACGTGTTGTAATCATATTAACGTTTATAAAGACTGAAATAGTTTACGGTCAAGGTTGACTAATCCAACAACTAGTTGGAAAGATAACATGAAAGACACACAATCCACCTTAAGTTGATTAAACTAGACAACAATATGCACTTCTTCAACATACAATGTTCATACAAAGATTACATAAGTTAGGGGATTGTGTCAACAAATCCTAGATAAACATAAATCTAATCATGAAACATCATAACAAATAATTTGTCTTTCCAAACACAAGCATAAGGATACACATCCAAGAATCATAAATCATGAACAAGACTTCATCCACCATTCCTAGTCAAAAGCCATAAACTAGCATATAAACATACACTAATTCATGAATAAAAGTATAAACTATAAGTTTCCTAACATTATATACCATACACAAATACAAGTCTTGCAAACAACTTTAGATTCTCAAATACATAATTTCATTGAAGAATAATCATACGATTGTCATAACATTAACACAATTCCTGCCAATAATCCATAAATGTTGTCAAATG
The DNA here is from genome assembly GCA_023525975.1 of Smallanthus sonchifolius. NCBI lineage: Eukaryota > Viridiplantae > Streptophyta > Magnoliopsida > Asterales > Asteraceae > Smallanthus > Smallanthus sonchifolius. The sequence goes on from CM042023.1 coordinate 47,057,461, forward strand.
TAACTAAACGTCATATAAACCAAAGTGAACAAGCGTTTTAGCTCATCATGAGCACAAGAACAAACAAATAGCAGAGAAAAATGGTAAGAAACATCAATGGATTACAAGAATCAAACCACTCCTTGAATCCTAACTGTTGTAGATGGTGTATGGTGATCCTCTTGATGTTAAAATCCCTCCAAGAAGCTTGAAATGTGGCTGGAACAAAGTTGATTCGGAGCACAAAATAGTGGCTTTTTGCTCAAAGTGTTGAATGAATGAAGTCTTGGAAACGTCTGGTATATATAAAAGTAGGAGGCACGACCGTGCCAAATGGGGAGGCACGACCGTGCCTGAGTACAAAGCGCGACCATGCCAAATGTTGGGCGCGGTCGTGTGACAGAGGGTTGAGCGATTTGTAACTGCCATTGGGTCCCATTGAACGAGGAAGTACGGCTTTCAGACTCACGGGTTTACACGTGATCGTGGGGAAGCAGGAGCACGGTTATGCTCTGGCACTAAGGCTAGCGCGGTCGTGCCATTTTCTAGGCGCGGCCATGCCTAAGGTTTGGGAAGCTTGGCGCAGTCGTGCCAGGTAGGGGACACGACCATGCCTCCAACTCGGAAACCCTAAAAGCTTCAAATTAAATCCAAGAATCTCCATCTTTATCCACTTAGCTTCACAAAAACCTATAAAACTGAAAATGAAGAAAATAAGTGTATAAACTCAAGAAATAACCGGGAATTGATCGTGAAATGAGAGAAGTTTTGTGCCAAAAAGATGTGTAATTTCAAACACATCATACAACCCCACACTTGAACATTGCTTGTCCTCAAGCAAATCAAACTAAAACAAATCTTCCAATGACACTATGGATCAATTCAGAAAACCATAAGCATTAATAAAATCATAAAGGTTTTACAAACTTCCCAAGAAATGCAGTGTTAACTAAATGAAACCCAAAGAGCCCAATGAAGTAGCAACCGAAAAGTAAATGAATATGCCGATGAAATTATTAGCATGCAACCTTATACTCCTCACAGTGTTCACACACACACGACTTTATATATGATCATACAAGTAATGATGTATGCATGGAATACTCAAATGCCAAGACAATGAATCATGCAAAAATCATAAGCTTGCTAAAAGATCAAATCTCCACAAACTAACATGAAACAAAGCATAAATCAATAAGACTTTAAGTCGGTTATAACTTGGCAATGGTTAAGGGTAAGGAAGTGGAATTTAAAAGTGGCTAAATGGTTAAAAACCCAACGGTTATGCTAACTCAAAAACTACAACCACTTACAACTAAAAATAAACTAGACTAAAATATATTTTTCTATAAATAAGAGATAACAATCAGATTCTTTTCGTCTTTGCTCACAAAATTGCATTAATCGGCTATATTTCACCTAACTTTGGTGAAATTTCATGGATTTTTTTTTTAAACTCTTTCTTTTCTTTTGAAGGGAACTAAGCCAATATGCATCTTTTCTTAGCTAAAAACTTCTAAAGAAATAATTTTACACAAATAATAAACACTATAAAGTTAAACATTAGCCAACCGGATTTCTAACACGGGTAGAAAAATAATAGAAATAAAAAAAAGTTAATATGGCTGTGTGGCAGTGTAATGTGGGTAATAAAATAAAGACACGGGATAGGCTCAACGTGGTTAACTAGTGGATATGATCGGGTGAGGGAAAACAAAAATAAAAGGCTCACAAAATGGTTTAATCCTAATGTCTCAATCACTTTTATGCAATATTTATGTTCATGATTTTGAAATGTATACCAAAAGCAAAGTTCTAACAAGCATAAAACATCCGGCCACTCAAATCCGTAAAAACGAGAGCAAACAATGTCTAAAGCTACCAAGGCTAAAAAATTGGGTTGTAAGCAAAAGGTTAACATGCAATTCATTCGTTTAGCCCACTAAAACTCACGGTTATCACAAAAACTGGGTTAGACTTGATGGAATTTCTATCTCGATTGCTTTCGAAAAATCAAACCTCTAATATTTACTAAAAAAATTGTGAATGCTAAACGGTTAACTTTTATTCTATTTTTGTGTTTTTAAATTTTTATAAAACTGATTTAATGCAAATAAAAATTATGAAGGAAGATTTTTCAAAATAAAAAAGAAGTCATAAAATGCTAAGAGGACAAACATCGTGTGAACAAATTCCCACCCTACACTTAGAATCGTACATTGCCCTCAATGTACAACAAAAAATAAGGCAAAATGAAGAATAAACACACAACCCCACAATTTAGAAACGTATATTGCCTTTAATGTACACAAAAACATGCAATGCAAAAATGAATGCAACGCAATGGAGTGTGAAGGGATAACTGAAACTTCCCTCGTGTCGGTCTCGGTCAAACTAAAACGACCTACCCATAAACATGACGTTCCAAGCAGTGCCACATATCCAATATCTATTAAGACTAACAACATCAAACACGGATCAGTAACATCAAGCCAAAATACAACAGAAAGGGAAAGATAAATATCCATAAACAACAACCAAACAAAAGTACCACAAACGTCGAAGCGTGATCAAAGAGTTTGTACATATGAAGTCAAGTACAACTCAACAAAAGAAGGTCCCAAAAAGACAGTGGAAGCCACTACTCCCATTGCATGCCCTCAAGATCAACACATGATGCTCCACCTGCATCTGGGTCCTGCGGGCTCTGTGGTTGAGTTGGCTCGTGAGCAGGTGAATGATGTGCTGGAGAATGATGGGCAGGAGGTGGAGATGGTGGTGGAGAGTGGTGCATATGCGGAGGTGATGGCTGGTGCTCAGGTGCAAGGATGAACGCTACATGAACTACATACGGGGCTTCGCCAGCAGCAGCGCACTGGGCCTCATACTGCTAGGTCCAGTAACGCATGAACAAATCTTGGGGGATGACAACCGGAGTTGGGGGAGGTGGTGAAACGATGGGATCGGAATCAACATGCTCAGGGTCCATGTGGTGGGGGTCGACATGCCCCTGCTCCTGCCCTTGCATGGCCATGTGAACCTGGTGAGTGGCGGTAACGGCCTCCGCCTCGGCCTGAACTACATCGGGGTCTGGACCGGGGTTGATCTGGGTCCAAACATGCCCCCATCTATCAACTAACCTCACTCCTCCTGGTACTTAATGAACCACGTGCATATTCCTCAAAGTCTGCACGGTCATCACAATCGTCTCCGCCACCGGAGTTAAATCCGCAACCAACTCATCCGTTAAAAGGTGGTAGTGCCTGGCGATTTCGGTCAAAAATTTAGCGCCACGAATAGCACTCGTCACATCTCTCCCCGAGCTGTTCACCAAGTACCCCGCGATAGAGTGCGCAAGATTACAATTGCGCGGACGTACAAGGCAATACAAATAAAACAGCTCCCTCAAATTCTCTACAGTCTCCCTCTGGCCTCGACTTGAAATAGAATAAACAATACCGCGGTAAAGGACACGTTGCAGAGGATCCCTAAGGCTCGAAGCCTTGGTTAGACTCGGATCAAACATCCCAAACCCAAACTCGTGCCAAAACTGATGTTTATCCTCCTCGGTCGGAAACTCAGTAATCCCATCGGTGAAAAGCTCAGTCAGAATCTCATTTCTAGTGTACAAACCCAGTAATATCCCAAACATCGCAACATAAATCACACACCAGACCCCTCCCACTCTAAATCGGACCTGCTCGGGGTGCTCCGAATCCTCACAAGGGTACGCGAAATCGTAGGTAAAGAAAAAATCCATCACAAGCTCGACGTACCGGACAGCATGAAGTCTAAACTACTGACGCCTGGAGGAGGTAACATGGTCATTCCATCGGTCCCGCTGACCGATGGCATCAATGGCTCCTGGATTAAGACGTCTCCCAGCTAAAATCCGATGCCGACGTGGCCATAAAACCTTCAAACGATGCTCGTACTCGTGCTCATTGTGGTCAAACTCGAGATACGGATGGTCTCTGTTTCCTGCCATCTACAAGAAAGATTACAGAAATCAAAATGGTTATGAAGAATTCAGACTAAATTATGAAGATTTCTGACCTGATTATGAACGGGCACGACCGTGCCAGGGTTTGATAGTCCAGCCCACGGTCGTGTGTGGCTGACCATGGGCACCGGTCAACCCAGCAACACGGTCGCGCCGCTAATCGGGCACGACTCCACCTAGGTCAGAAAATCCAAGCACGGCCGCGCAAATGCGCGGCACGATGGTGCTAATCAAAGCCATGACTTCCTTGACTTGCAAAGCCAAGCACGACTGTGCCAAGGTTGGAGCACGGTCATGCTCATCCCTTTTAGGGTTTCAGATTCAATTTTTTCTTGGATATTTATAAGCTAACAACGGGTAAAAATAAGAAAACCAAGAAATTTATAAAAACTAAGTTTTTTTACATAAAACCAAGATCCAAACTTGATAAAAACTAAAGAGAAAAGCTTGTAGAACGTACTTGAATCATGGATAGAATGAAAAAAACGACTGGAAGTACGATGGAAAATTGTGTGGGGAGGGTCTCTGGTTTTTTGTGCGAGTGTTTGGAGGTTTCTAGGGTTGAAACTATTTATATGGACCCTCCAAACAGGAGGCACGACCGTGCCATGGTGTGTGGCATGACCGCGCTAGGTTATGAGGAACGACCGTTCCTAGTTAAGGGCACGACCTCCAAACCAGACTACGATTCTTCCAAACTTAAATTTTTAAAAATTCAGAAAACATAACTGAGACATTCCAATCAATATCCTCAAACCGCTCGATCCAAAACATGTTCCGAAAACCAATGGTCATATCGAAACATGCTAAGTTTATTAAAGAGTCGTTAGCTAGACTCACATCCCTGAATTAATTAGTCCATGGGGTGGAGGTCCACTACCTCCAATGCCAAGTCAACTGGTTCATCAATGTATGGCTTAAGACGAAGACCGTATACTTTGAAACTTCTTCCATCCTCATGCTCGATCACGACGGTACCATAGGGAAGACTTCCCTAACCTTGTACGAACTCGTCTCCCGGGAAACAAACGCAACCTAGAGTTGTAAAGCAACACACGACCACCCACTCGGAATTCCTTCTTGTCCTTCAAGCGTCGGTCATGTAAACTCTTGGTGCGCTTCTTGTAAATCATCGCGTTTGCATAGACTTGATTCCTCAACTAATCAAGCTCGTTAATCTGAGTAAACCGGTTCTCAGCCGTGTTAACCAAGTCAAGAGTCACTGCCTTCAATTCCCAATATGCCTTATGCTCTAACTCCATCAGAAGATGGCATGCTTTACCCTAGATCAACCTAAATGGTGTTGTACCAATAGGCGTCTAATACGCAGTCCGGAAAGCCCAAAGTGCATTATCTAACCTCTCTGACCAATCCTTACGGTTTTGACCAACCATTTTCTCAAGAATCTGCTTTATGCCTTGGTTTGTGACCTTGACATGTCTACTAGTATGTGGATTGTAAGCTGTGGAAAATCTATGGTTTACGCCATATCGTGATAATGCTTTCTCCAACTAGGAATTGCATAAATGATTCCCACGGTCACTAATAAGAGCTTTGGGGGCACCAAAGCGGGAGAACAACTTCTTCAGAAATCGAACAACCACCCTAGCATCATTAGTGGGCAAGGCTTGAGCCTTGGCCCACTTAGAAACGTAGTCAACAACCACTAGGATATAATGGTTTCCATGAGAAGCTGGGAAAGGTCCCATAAAGTCTATACCCCGGACATCAAAAATCTTACAAACCTGGATGCTGTTCTGGGGCATCTCATCTCTCGAAGAGATGTTTCTTGCTCTTTGGCAAGCGTCACACGCACGGATCATCTCATGAGTGTCCTGAAAGACAGTAGGCCGGAAAAAACCAGCGTCAAAGACCTTCTTCGCGATCAATGTGGCTCCATGATGTCCACCCGTCGGGCCCTCGTGACAGTGTCTAAGCACCTGGCGTGCCTCCTCTAGAAATACACACCTGAGCACGATCTGATCAGCCCCGACCTGAAACAAATAGGGATCCTCCCAAAGATAATGCTTTACATCAGCAACGAACTTCTTCTTCTTCTGATGCGTCAAGCCTTTAATCACAATCCCACTAGCCAAGGAATTTGCAAAATCAACAAACCAGGGACACTCCTCATCCTATGTCTGTATGTGCACAAGAAACTCACAGGGAAAGTTGTCATTTATGGATGACCCCACAAGCTCAGATGAAGCTGAGCACTCAAGACCGGACAAGTGGTCTGCATCGACATTCTCCGCGCCCTTCTTATCGTGGATCTCAATGTCGAACTCCTGAAGCAGCAAAACCCATCGGATCAGTCAGGGTTTGGCATCCTGTTTGCTGAACAGGTGCCGAAGAGCTGCATGGTCAGTGAATACAATGGTCTTTGATAGGACAAGATAAGACCAAAATTTGTCAAAAGCAAAGACGACGGCGAGGAGCTCTTTATCTGTCGTGATGTAATGCTCCTATGCGTCATTGAGCGTCTTGCTTGCGTAATAGATCAGGTGAAACTGCTTATACTTTCTCTGTCCCAAGACCACCCCAATCGCAAAGTCACTGGCGTCACGCATAATATTGAACGGTAACTCCTAATCAAGAGCCACCATAACAGGGGCATTCACCAACTTCTCCTTCAACATAATGAATGCCTTGAGGCATTCATCTGAGAAAATAAACTAGGCCTCCTTCTCAAGGAGCTGGGTCATCAGCCAAGCAATCTTAGAGAAATCTTTAATGAAGCGTTTGTAGAAGCCCGCGTGACCAAGGAAGCTCCGAATAGATTTCGCAGAAGTAGGCGGCGGGAGCTTAGATATGGTATCAGTTTTGGCTCGATCAACCTCAAGCCCCGCGCGTGAAATATTGTGCCCAAGCACAATGTCCTCTTTCACCATGAAGTGGCATTTTTCCTACTTCAGAATTAAATTGGCCTCCTCACTTCTAGCCACCATTCTCTTCATATTCCCAAGAAAATGATCGAACGAACTCCCGAACAAAGAAAAATCATCCATGAAAACCTCCATGGAGTACACAATCATGTCATGAAAAATGGCCCCATGTAACGCTGAAAGGTGGCCGGAGCATTACACAATCCAAAGGGCATACGGCGATAAGCGAATGTGCCATAGGGACATGTGAACATCGTTTTCTCCTAATCCTCAGGAGCAATCAGAATCTGAAAGTAGCTAGAAAAGCCATCCAGGAAACAATAGAACATCTTTCCCGACAATCTCTCTAACATCTGATCAATGAACAGGAGGGAAAATGGTCCTTCCTAGTAGCATCATTGAGTTTGCGATAGTCGATGCAAACTCGCCAACCTATGACTATACGAGTAAGAATCAGCTCATTCCTCTCGTTAGTGTTGACAGTCATGCCCCCTTCTTAGGGATAACCTGAACCGGGCTAACCCAAGGTGAATCGAAGATGGGATAAATCAAGCATGCGTCAAGTAGCTTGATAACCTCTTTCTTCACCACCTCGTGCATGTTCGGGTTCAACCTCCTCTGGTGCTACACAACAGGCCTAAAATCATCCTCCATAAGAATCTTATGGGTACAAAAAGAGGGGTTAATCACCTTAATGTCTATAATCCTCCAAGAAATGGCCCGCTTGTGTTGCTTCAGCACCTCCAATAGCCTCTCCTTCTCGTCACTCGTCAAATCAAAGGCGATAATGACGGTAACCAAGACTCACCATCCAAAAAGGTGTACTCTAAATGGCTCGGGTGCTACTTAAGCTCACCAGGTGGTGGGTCCTCAATAGAAGGCCGCTCTCTCGGCTCGGACTCTCTGTCCACAATCTCAAACACCTCTGGACACGGGGGTAGCTCTTTGCCTCTCGGGCTGGCCATCTGCTCCTCAAACTGATCCTCACAAACCTAATCAAGTGTCTCTCCTCCCACTATTTGCGTGTCTAGGGACTCCTCCTCAGCTATGTCCTAGAGATGATCACTCACGTAAGAATAGACTATCTCGACGAAGTAGAGTGAATCATCCTGATTCGTGGTATGTTGCATGGATCACCCAATATCAAAGGTCACCTCCTCATCATCCACCCTCAGTGTCAGCCCGCCCGAATAGACATCAATCAAGGCCTTGGATGTGGCCAGGAATGGTCGACCTAGGATAAGAGGCACATTCTTGTCCTCATCCATTTTCGAAATAACAAAGTCTACAGGAAACACAAATCTATCAACCTTAACCAACATATTCTCCACTATCCCTCGCGGATACTTCACTAAACGATCGGCGCGTTGGATACTCATACGTGTTGGTTTAGGTTCTCCCAACTCAAGCTTAGCAAAAACCATATATGGCATATGGTTAATGCTAGTAGCAAGGTCGGCTAATGCATTGCTGACCGACAAACTACCTATCAAACAGGGGATAATAAAAATCCCCAGATCATTCCTCTTCTCTGGCGGCTTGTTCTGAATCACAGCTGAACACTCCTCGTTCAACGTCACCTGAGATAACTCCTCCAGCTTCCTCTTGTTCATGAGGATGTCCTTCAAGAACCTCGCATACTTGGGCATCTAAGGTAGAGCCTCAAGGAATGGCAAGTTTATATGCAACTACTTAAAAAGCCCTAGAAACTTACCATACTGCTCCTCCATCTTATGCTTCTTTAACCTGCCTTGGTATGGAACAGGTGGAGTATAATCTCTCACAGCCTCTCAGGGGCGTGATGCGCTCGCTTCTCCCTCAGCGGCGAATCATCTAGGATCTCAATCACAACCTCCTCCTCGTATGATGTTGTTACATGAACCGGTGGATCTGGTCTTGTAGCTCTACCGCTCCTCAGTGTGATGGCCTTCACATGAGCCTTTGGATTGGTCTTAGTGTTGCTCGGTATGCCACCTTGCGGTCTCTCTGAAAGAAGCTTCGCGATTTGCCCGACCTGATTTTCTATGGTCTGGATCGAAGCTTTCTAATTCCTCAGCTCAGTCTCGTGCATATGAAAACGCTCCTCCATGTAACGGTTCTACTTCTTGGACAACTGATTCTGATTCTCCGAGTTGGCAAGCAGTCGTGCAACCATGTCCTCCAAATTCGACTTACCCTCAGATGCAGGTTGTGAACCGCTGCTAGAACCTTAATTTTAAAACTGGTTCTGCTGAGGGCGAAGATGGGAGGACTGTCCCTGAGACTGATGTTGGAATGGGGTGCGCTGAGCAAATTCAAGCGGTTGCTAGCTATTATTGCCAGACTTCCAACTAAAATTCGGGTGATTCCTCCACCCCGGATTATATGAGCTGCTATAGGGATTATTCTGAGGATAATTTTGGTTCGACATGAAATCAACCTGCTCGTGGGTCCCCTGATCCCCAATTTAGCAACTACTCGTAGGATGTGCCCCACCACATAACTCACCCAAGGTCTGGGCCTTGTGGAGATGCATCTGCTCAATCTTGGTGAAAAGTGCTTCCACCTGGGCAGCTAAAGCGGTGTAACCATCCATATAACTCTTCAACGCCACTCTCTCCAACAAGTCGTATGCCTCCTGGGGTGTCTTCATCCCGATGTCTCCACCGACATACCCGTCGATCAGCTACCTCCCCGTCAAATCTAGACCATTATAAAAGGTCTCACACTACTGCCACTTCAAAAATCCATGTTGTGAACCTTCCTCATCAACTCTTTGAATCTCTCCCTCGCCTCATAGATCAAATCCACGTCATCCTGCTGAAAAGAAAGAATCCTAGCCCTTAGTTTTGCTGTTTTCTCCGGAGGGAAGTATTTCTCTAAGATTTTAGCGGCCATCTGGTCCCAAGTAGTGATGGAACCAAGGGGAAGTGACAAAAGCCATGCCTTGGCTCGATCCCGTAAGGAAAACGAGAACAACTAGAGCCGAATAGCATCATCGGAGGCGTCACGGATTTTGAATATAGCGTATATCTCCAGAAAACCGGCAATATGAGTATTGGGATCCTCGTGATCCTTGCCATCAAACTGCCACATGATTTGCACCATTTGAATGATGCTGGATTTGATCTCAAACTAGTGTGCTCCAATGGTCGGCCTATTGATGCTCGACTCCAAACCTACAATTGTCGGTTTGCTAAAATCCGAGAACGTCCGACCCTCATCCTCGTTTGCCATCTCGTCAACCTCATCAAGCTTGATTTCCTAGACCACTAATCAGGAACGGGCCCGTAATATCTGATGTAGATCCCGCTCCGGTTGTGAAGACAGCTCAACAACCTCCTCGTCGGGAGTTGAGGACATGCACGATCTACAAGATAAGTTAGATTTAAATGGACGAACCTAAGGAAAAGAAAAACACAAGTTAGACGAATAATAATTACATGTATATAAAAAAAATTAAAAAAAAATATATCTATAAAAATGAAACTAAAAATAAAAATAAAAAATGTGAATTATCTATAGATGTAAAGCTCAAACAAATAGCAAGTAGATACGATATGCACATATATATACTAAATGACTAAATAATAATTCCAATCGTTCTCGTAAAACCGTATCCCCGGCAACGGTGCCAAAAACTTGATGTGTGTAAAATATATATATATATATATATATATATATATATATACACACACACATATATATATATGGGAAGGTTCCGCTAAGAAGTGGTTTTCGCTAAGAAACGCTAAGAAATGGGTCAAACGAACTCCGACTGAGCTCATTCCAGTGGAGTTTGAACCATCTCATCAAACCCTAACCCGCCCCCAAAAACCTAAACCACCCTCCACACGCACCCCCAAAAACCTAAACCCCCTTCCAACCCCACCCCGAAAAGCCTAAAACTACCACCCCCACCCCACCCCTAAAAAAACCTAAACCTACGCTCAAAAACCTAAACCCCGCACCCCCACACCCCAAAAAAACCTAAACCTTAAAATCTAAACCCTAATGCTGAAACCCTAAAATTCAACCCTAAAATCTAAACCTTAAAAGCTAAACCCTAAAATCTAAGATGGTAGAGTTTGACGAAACGGTTCCAACGCCGCTGAAATGAGCTCAATCGGAGTTTGTTTGATATCGTTTCTTAAGGTTTTTTTGTCGTTTCTTAGGTTTCATAGCAAAAAACCATTTCTTATTTGAACCTCCCCCTATATATATATATATATATATATATATATTTCTAAGTATTTTTCACTCAATTATAGTTTTAAAATGGGTTTTCACCAAAGACTAACTACACACACAATAGGCAAGTGTATCTATTGGATAGCAATATAGCAAAGGTAAGAACCGGATATCAATCCTTGGATTCGGTGGAATGTGATAATAAATCGGAATCAAAATCCAATCAAGTGATGGTAAAATATATTTGAAAGTGGTTTTTAAGAAACTAGCATGCAAATATATAAAACTAAACTAAAATCACACAACTAACAATCAAGGAGAAATAATCACTTTGGTGTCGAATCCATCCAGAAAACATTCAATAACAATCATGGAAGCATGGCAAGTACATGAAACATATGTTGACTAAACTCTCAACAAAGACATCTAATCAAATGACTATTCGGAAAGTTAGAATAAATGATACAAACTAACCACCTAAAATCATGCAATGAAGCTCACGTGTTGTAATCATATCAATGTTTATAAAGATTGAACTAGTTTCCAATCAAGGTTGACTAATCCAACAACTAGTTGGAAAGATAACATGAAAGACGCACTATCCACCTCAAGTTGATTTAAGTAGACAACAATATGCACTTCTTCAACATACAATGTTCATACAAAGATTACATAAATTAGGGGATTGTGTCAACAAATCCTAGATAAACATAAATCTAAGCATGAAACATCATAACAAATACTTTGTCTTTCCAAATACAAGCATAAGGATACACATCCAAGAATCATAAATCATGAACAAGACTTCATCCACCATTCCTAGTCAAAAGCCATAAACTAGCATATAAACATACACTAATTCATGAATATAAGTATAAACTATAAGTTTTCTAACATTATATAGCATACACAAATACAAGTCTTGCAAACAACTTTAGATTCTCAAATACATAATTTCATTGAAGAATAATTATACGATTGTCATAACATTAACACAATTCTTGCCAATAATCCATAAATGTTTTCAAATGTAACTAAACTTCATCTAAACCAAAGTGAACAATAGTTTTAGTTTATCATGAGCACAAGAACAAACAAAGAGAAGAGAAAAATGGTAAGAAACATCAACGGAATATAAGAATCAAACCACTCCTCCAAGCCCAGTTGTTGTAGATGATGTATGGTGATCCTCTTGATGTTACAATCCCCCCAAGAATCTTGAAATGGGGTTGGAACAAAGTTGATTCGGAGCACAAAATAAAGGGTTTTTGCTCAGAGTGTTGAATGAATGAAGTCTGGGAAACGTCTAGTATATATAAAAGTGGGAGGCACGACCGTGCCTGAGTACAAAGCGTGATCGTGCCAAATGTTGGGCGCGGTCGTGTGACAGAGAGTTGATCGATCTGTAACTGCCATTAGGTCCCAATGATCAAGGAAGTATGATTTTCATACTCACGGGTTTACACGCGACCGTGGGGAAGCAGGAGCACGGTTGTGCTCCAACTCAGAAACCTTAAAATCTTCAAATTAAATTCAAGAATCTCCATCTTTATCCACTTAGCTTCACGAATACCTACAAAACTGAAAATGAAGCAAATAAGTGTTTAAATTCATGAAATAACTGGGAATTAATCGTAAAATGAGCGAATTTTTATGCCAAAAAGATGTGTGATTTCCAAGACATCACTCTCGCCTTCCCACCTGTGAGACGCTTCCTCTCTTAGTGAGTTCACGACAAACTTAACGACTTGATACACCCGAAATTCACTGAGACTGATAGTATCTTCCATATGAATCACGCAGTCAAAAGTAGCCACAACGCCCTTCCTACCATCCCACATTACAATACTTAATTATTAAATTACAAATTCAGTACAAACTCTAGTGTCAATATGGCTAAACATAACAAGTTCTCATATAGCTTCATCCGAACGTCAACACTTCATTTCTATCATCAAGCACTATTCAATGAAGCTACTTATATAATCCAAAAAAGCCAACAATCGTCCACCTGAGATATGCGCTCAAAACATTTCTAAGTCAGTATAAACCGGTGAGTTCTTAAATATTAATATAGTCAAATAATCAATTCAACCAAAGTCCTGGAATTGATCAAAAATTAAACAAATAAAACCATGCACATGAAATTTCACATTCCAAAGATAATGTAGGAATCAACCCATGCACTACCTTAAAATCCATTCGTAGCGATCAGTCTTTTCGGGACTCGCCTACGGTGATCAATCCTTTCGGGACTCATAGTTGTTGACTTAGAGATGTAGTGATCAATGATTCCAATCAAGTTCTAGCTAGCTAGATGTGTGCATTCAGAAATTAACATGCCACGTCAGTTTTATCAAATATAATAATTTCACAATAACATCAGGACAAGTGTTTTTTTATATATCATAAGTTTAAGTGTACACAAATTTAAACAAGTGGGTACACATCCCATTTCAATTCAGATTCAGAGGAACTCACCTTAGAGCTAAGCATTTAAATCCACAAATAAGTGAAACTGTTACAAGCCCTCGTATGCACACAAACCTATGATAGCAAATTATCCAATAGATTCTAAATTAGGTTTCATCAATGTGTATCTGTAGTTTCAACTTAATCCACTGATTAAAACTAAACCATAATCATTTCCTGATTCAAAATCCAAGTTTAAACTTTTTGTTCAAGAGGCACGGTGGTCGGTGTTCTCGGTATCAAGTCAAGTCGCTAGGTCCGCGGGTAGCATGACCGTGCTTCCTGAGGTATGGTCGTGCCTACCTGGCGAATAGAACTCTGCTTTCACGGTTTTGACCTGAAAATCCCATTTTCATCTAGTTCAACTAAAATAGAAGTTGGGTATTTAATTACTATTATCCCATAATCATTTTAGCATTCACAAAAATATCAATTTCTTTTGCATGTCACTAATTCAAGATCAAAACTTCAATTTTCCTCAAAAACCTTATCTTGATTAATCTTAGTTAAATTCTAATATGATCAAAGCTAACCAAAAACTTAAGATGATGATAACTAGTATTAAAGATGGTCTTAATAGCTACAATTCATTGATTTCTCAACACTTGAAAACCCAAAATTTCATAGATATTTAGGTCTAGATCACTTACCAACACAATCTAAGAGTAATTTTAGCAAGTTCTAACTTGTGGAATTGTTTTGCAACACCTTTCAAACTTGTGGAATTGTTTTGAAACACCCACAATCAAGATACAACAACATACAAAACAAAATCTCCAAGATTCATGATGAATTTCTAGAGAAAGTGTTGAGAAAGACTTGAGAGTATTTGTATGTATTCTTGGAAGTGTAAAATTTAGTCCTAAGGAGGAAATGGGCTACGGTTGCCAAACATAGGTGTTAAGAGTTGCAGATGTCGTTAGATTAGTTCAAGACATGTCATTAAACGTACTAATTCATGTCAGCTAGATATGAAGAACGAGTATGCTTTTCTATGCACGGATTCGAAATTCTCGGCATCTATTACTGATCTCAGATACGAGCCCGATAACCATTAAACATCTTGATTAGCAAGGTACTGCTTGCCCCTCATGGTGGTCTCTAGGTTAGGTGTAACAAATCTCCCCTCATTATAAAAAATTTGTCCTTAAAATTTGTAAAGGTTATCCAACCAACTACGTGTATTTAGTTTTTATCTCATCTCCTAGTTCCTATGTGTATCTCGGTCCTTTATGACCTTGACACTAAACCAACACTAATGGAATATTATTTTTTCCTCAGTTTTCGTTCTTTAGTGTCTGAGATCTTAGTCGGTTGTTCCGTAAAATTAAATTTATCATCCACTTGTACATCATCTAACGGGATCGCTTGGATTTGGTCTGCAAGGTGTTTGGGTAAATTATACACGTTTTCCAAAACGAATAACGTCTTTCCATGGCGAGACCTTCAACATAACAATGTCCCCAACTTGAAATTCTAGAGGTCTTTTCGGCCTATGACCATAGCTCTTTTGCTGATCTTGAGAAGCTTTAATCCTTTGCCTAAGGTGAGTAATCTTATCAATTGTTTCCAAAACAATCTCGGGTCCATAAAATTGATTTTCCCCTACCTCTGTCCAGCATATTAGGGTTCTACATTTCCTTCTGTTAAGTGCCTCAAAGGGCGCAACTCTGATACTAGAGTGATAACTATTGTTGTAAGCAAACTCAACTAGAGGAATGTGTCCATCCCAACTTCCACCAAAATCAATAACACATGCCATCAGCTTCTCTTCAAGTGTTTGGAAGGTTCGTTCACTCTACACGTCCGTTTGAGGGTGATATGTCATACTCAAGTTAACTCGGGTGCCTAATCCCTTCTAGAAGCTGGTCCAGAATCAGGATGTAAAATGTTTACCTCTATCAGACACAATGGAGAGTGGTACTCCGTGTCGCATTTTTCTAGTGAAGCGACGCATCGGTTCACAAGCATTCTCCGGCGTCTATAAATACTGTCGGTTACCATTGTAATCAAACATATCGATCATTCATAAATCAATAACAAAAAGTGTTTCGATTCATAAGGTGCTTATATAATCTTGATTTCATTCTGCAAATCAAATCAGAAAAATTGCTATCGCATGCGGTAATCAACAAATCAAATCAGAAATCGAAAGAGCGAACAAGACAAAGATGGTCAACGATGATAAATCAAATCGCAGTTAGTGATTCAAGAAGCAAAATCGTCGGACACAATCTTTTTCTCCACCACCATCGATGGAGACAAGAACAACAACATTTGGTGGTGGCGGCGATTAGTCCTCTTCTTCACACCAGCAGAAACCGCACACCATTTATTTCAAAAGGTCGTAAACCGCTTATTTCTTCTGCATCATCCCTACCATCGTCCTCCTCTTCACACCAGCAGCAATCGCATGCCATTTGATCAGTCCAATCTCCTTCGCTACTCCGCTCCATATACGAAGGGGGTTTTGGTTGGTTCCGTTAAGATCTGGAAGAGAGAAGAAGAACCATTGGCCATTTGGTGCAATGGTAGCCCCAAGACTTCCCATAGTGGAGGTCTTGGGTTCGAATCCTGGCCACAGCAAAAAAGGGGTTTGAGGCCAGGTCAGGGGGTTTAGCCAATTGGGGGGTTCCTCCTATGGTGGGCTGCCCTGGATATTCTAGGTGTTGCCCTAGGGAAACCCAATTATCCTAGAATATCTAGGTGTTGCCGTTCAAAAAAGAGAGAAGAAGATGATTTAGGTGTTTATGCTATTTGTGGAATTTGATTTGGAAGATCCTGAAGATAGATGAAGAATTGGTTTTAAATATAAATTGTAAGGTAGAATTACATATATCCCCCTATTTTCAACACTAATTATATATACCTAACCCAAAACTTAAATTACATATATCCCACTCTTTTATAAAATTACCCTTTTAACCTTACAAGAAATGCGACTATTCTTATTCCACCGATCCCATCCCTAACCTTATGATTCCCGCTTTCGATCGATTCCAACATCCAGCGTCGCTTCTGATCGATTTCATCATCCAGTTGGGTATATATGTAATTAATAAAGGGGATATACGTAAATAAATTTTTGAGCTGGTTATATATGTTATTAATGAAGTTTTTGGGGTGATATGTGTAAGTATAAAAATAAAGATTATTATATATGAATAATAATATACAATCAATGAATATCTTATCATAATATCTTTAATAACATAAATCGAATATAACATAACTTAAATGGTATTAATCATGACATAACTAAAAATTAATGAATTTACTTTTTTTAATGTTTAAAAAGGGGGCAATTTCATATGCACCCTAACAAACTTGAAAAATATCATATATACCCAATCAAAATTAAAAATATCATATATACCCAATCAAAACTAAAAATATCATATACACCCTTACAAACATGTTAAAATATCATATATACCCATTTCATTAAAAATAAATTAAGATATTAAGATTATTACTAGTTTTGTAAATGTGCAAATTGCGAAATTTGCGACAAAAAAATATTAATTACGATAATTTAATTAAAAAGGTTTTTTTATTATAATTTTTAAGATTATTATTAGTCTTGTCGGAAATACGTCACAGTTTGCTACACATTTGCGACAAAGGCTAGGGTTTTCATTTTCGTCGCTATTTTGACGTAATTGTGTCGCAATATGCGACAGAAAATTTGCGACCCTCATATTTCTAAAACTTTAAAATTTCATTTTTACCCATTTGTAACTTTAAAATTTCATATTTACACATTTTTAACATTAAAATGTATTTACCTACAAACAATAATTTTTTCAAAATATTATATTTATCTTTCTCGTGAGCGAACTAGCAATGGAACAAAAACAAGATGGAATTGATTCCTTCTAAATCGATTTGGAACAAAAACGAGATGGAATCGTTACCTTCTGAATCGGTTTTGAGAATTGCGATCGAACTAGCAGTGGAGCAAAAACGAGATGGATAGATGCCTTCTGAATCGATTTAGAACAAAAACGCGATCGAACTAGCAATGGAACTCGTGCGATAAAACTAAATAATTAGGATAAAAAATTAATATAATGGATAGGGGTAGAATAGTAATAAAGTGAAAAATCATTTAAGTTAGGTATATATGATATTTTTAGTTTTAGTTGGGTGTACATGATATTTGCATATGTTTGTAAGGGTATAAATGAAATTCTTCCTTTAAAAAGAATCTTTGCGTAATTATTTTTTGTTATGTTGTAAATTTTTCATCAAATGATTTTGTATGCTTACGTTTTATATTTTAATTATTTTTTGTAAAAAAAATAAAATAAAATTAAGATGAAAAAGAGTTTTAAAAATTAATGTATTATTGTTTAATAAATTTAATAAAATTCGTCTCGTAACTGTTTGTTTTTAAACTTCCTAAACATGTATGGATTGATTATTTGCTATAGAGTTTGTTCTGACCGCAACGCGTCGAGAGCACAAATACTAGTTTAAAAATATGTATCGTCTACTCAACCATAAAATCTAGTCAGCTTCTAATATTTCTTTTTAGAAACATTAAAAAAAAGTGTCCAGAAAGAAAAAAAAAACTCTACTATAATAATAACTGTTAATAACTGTTTTTTTATCGTTGGTCATTTGGTGCAATGGTAGCCCTTAGATTTCTCATAGTGGAGGTCTTGGGTTCAAGTCTTACATGCACAATTATTTAGGTTGAGCCAGGGGGTTTTCCCAGTTGTTGGTTTTCTCCTGAGTTGGGGGTTCGATTCAGATTGGCGTGTTAGTTGTGCCGATTTAAATAACATTTATCTCCTAAGAGGATTCTAGTGTCTGCTTTAAAAAAAACGACGACGACGGTTTTTAAAAGTCGTCCAATTGGGAAAATAAACCTTTATTCTCGTTCTAATAATAGTACATCCATTGTAACGGATTTCACTGATTTGAGCATTATTATTTATTCTAATTTACAACAAAACACATGTCTAGGTTTCTATAAATAAGTTAATTTAATATATGTTTTCTATTCTTTAAAAAAAATCGCTTGTTTAAATTACTAAAATGGAAAGATTATCTATCTTCACCCAAATTAAATAGAAAAGTATCCACGCAAGATGTGTAACAGAAATGATAGTATAAATACTTTGAGGCAATCTCTTATGCTTTTTCTTTAAGCTTTTGGCAACTAAGTTGTTTTTTATTAATATCTGAAATTTTAACTATATGTTTGTATAAATATTTAAAAATAATTAGGACAAAAGTTTGGTTGCAGTTTGGGAGTATTGTTAATGTAGATAAAAGTGTGGGTTATGCCTATTGAAACTCTTGATTAGCATTAAATCTCTTAAAGCGAATTTTGAGTGACACTCATGTGGTGTATGTACATAATATGTTACAATATTATGATACATACATTGGGATCATGATTGTTTCTATGTTGTAGTAATGGAGACACTACCTTTTTGATGCTAAAGTGTTTTATGTATGTTGGTCCCGTAATTTATCATGATTTCGCATTACATACTAATATATAGATTTATATTAGGGGATGGATTTGAGAACATTTGAGAATAAATATGAAAATAGACACAATAACTTTATGAAAGCTTAATTTCATATGTTGAACTTATATAAAAGAAATAAACAATGGGCAGCGGACAAACTACAGTTGTAGACAAACCACGAAGAAAGAAACAATTTTCTACAACTTAACACAATCTTTGATCCCTCAATATTCAATATTGTAATGTGTTATACTCTCTCTACGAATCTCTGAGAACGAGATTTATTTATATAGAGCTAGCATCAAGCCTGATCTTCTTGCAACAAAAGGTATATCTTCAATATTCAGTTGCCTTATTATCAAACGAGTATACATGAGGAGATAAACCTAAATGTGATTTTAGACTTACTCAAATATTTTATAGTGAGATCTCGTTGAAATCCCTTGAGTACTTTTGTGACATCGTAAGATCACACGTCGTACACATGCTCACTAGCTGTCATGAGAAATCTTCAGTCTTGTTATTTGATCTTGATTGAAATGTCAAGTCTTTATATGGCCAACACAAACATTTACTTGGTCGGTAAATGTTTGTTGGCTCACAACATGGAACAATTAACCATTTACCTCTTGGATCTTCTGACTAAGTGAGTGTATTGCTGACATAGAACTTGAACATTTTGCTTGTTGTGGATGGTTAGTACATGTTTTACTGACTTACAATTTTGAACATCCAAATCTATAACACAACTTAAGATGATCAATATAAGATCTATCTTTTACATAATCAACATTCATAGTGATGTTATGTTCGACTAGGAATCATAACATCCAAAAATACATAAGGAACCCAAATGATTTTCTATTTACAAAGATGTACTAATCTGGTGATAAAAGTACGCGTGTAAGAAAACTAACATCATTTTCTCAATATGTGCAAGGTGAGAAGAATCAAATTGTAGGAAGGGATCTGAGAAAACCTGAGATTAAATATTAAAAAGGCAATGATTTTTCAAGGTTTAGTTTCATGATAGATGAACTAATAAGAAAATAAACAATGATGTAACACATTAGCAGCGGACAAATCATAATTATGGACAAACCACGAACAAATAAGCAATATTTGATCATTAAATACAATCTTTTTGAGTTCTTAATATTCAATGTAATGCACTGAATTCTCTTTACGGATTTACGAGAAAGAGATGTGTTTGTATCCCGATCTTTATGCAATAAACAATATATCTTCATTATTTGATTGCCTTACTATCAAGTGAGTATATGCGAGGAGATAAGCTTGAATGAGAATTAAGACTTATTCAAATCTTTTATAGTGATAAATGGTTTAAATCCTTCAAGTACTTGTGTGGCATCTGTGTGATCACACACGTTGTACACATGTTCACTAGCTGAGATGAGAAATCTCCAGTCTTGATCTTTGATCATGATTGAAGTCCTAAGTACATATAAGGTCAACCGAAACATTTACTTGGTTAATAGATGTATTGTTGATTCTTATCTCGGAACAACTAACTCTTCGCCTTTCGGAACTTTTTACTCGTTGAGTGTTCTCCTAACTTACAATTTGATAATCTAGCTTGTTGTAGAGGGTGAATAGATGCTCTAATGACTTATAGTAAACATCTGACTCTATGAATACTTTCAGATGCTCAATGATTGATCTATGTTTTAGCTACTCACTTTGACTGGAAATTCACAAACATAGAAGGTTCACACATCTGAATTTCCATCCGATACCTAAATGCGAGGAAAAGCCAAACCATCTGTTAAATCCAAACCCACCATGTCTTAGTCAAATCAATCCTCCAAACCAAATAACCAATTCCTAAAAAAATAACCTTTAAAACTGATGCCAACCCCAAACAATAACAACCTACCGTAAAATAACAAATTCCAACACAACAACAAAAACAAGAGTTGGGAAGATATGCAAAAACTATTGTTAGATGAGGTTAAACAACGGTATGTATACCTTCGTTGAGGTAGCATTCTTACTTCGGAAGATATGCAAAAACTGTTTTTAGATTAATCCAATAAGCAAAATGTTAATGTCTAAAGTTGTATTAAATCTTTTCATCAAATGATAGGAGATCAGTTACATGAATCCTTTTGTCGTTTTGATGAAGTGTTAGGATTATGTCATCATCACAGATTCCCATGTAGGAAGTTAGAAAAAAGCTTTATGATGGTTTGGAAACCACAAATCAAAAACTTGTTGTATCCAATAATGACTGATAAACTTTTAGACATCCAATACAAATTGAATGAAATTTCCTACAAGAGATGAGGCAGGGGTCTATGAACCAAACCTAGGATGAACTAGTATATCAAGGAATTTAGATTGCCTGACCTTCATATCCTTTATGATATGACCTCTTCAAATATGCTGATCTTGAAGGTTACACATAAGTAATATCATTATATGGCTAGCTACAGCCGATTAAAGACATCTCGAGAATACATGATTAATTAAGCAAACCACGTCTTTCTAAAGGCATATGGTTACCCTTACTACTTAGATACATGATGGTCTTAACATCGTCTGAGAAAACCGTTATCGAGAATGCATGTTATATGATCGAAAGATCAATAAAAAACAGTTATATAATGGAATCGATGTTTTTTCAGTAGGTGTTGGTTTCGTTCTTCACGGTACAGTACGTTACCGTCAGTTGATATAACCCACGACGCCTAAAAAATACCCTACATTTAATACGACTCTATTTTTAACGAAATTTATACCGGGACGTCAAGACAAAAAAATTAATTAACGAACGAATGTTATTATATATACTCAACGTTCGTTCGTTTACGTTTGTTCATTAAAGATTATATATTTAAACTTTTTATATTTTTATATATTTTAATTTTTATTAAACTTAAGGGTGTCAAACTGACATTTTATAAAGTCGGGGTGAGTTATGTTATTTCAAATAGTTTAGGGTTGAGAATTTGTATTTTCAAAAATCCCACCGACACTTAGGATTATGTTAGATTATAATTAGTATTTTTTTTTTTAAATATACTATTATTAAAAGATAGAAGTGTATTTAATAAGAGAGAAAAACAGAAAAAATGATAAGAATAAATATGGAAGCGACACTTAGAATGAAAACACTTTATTTATTAGTTACCATTGATTAAAAACACATTTTTTATCACACAAATTCGAAATTGAAAATTTAAAGATATGTGTCGTATTAATATATTATTATAATTTGTTACATTCATTTCTCCACCCGACCGTGGTTGATTATAAATGTTGTCCTCTCTTCCATCTCCCCTCTGTAGCTCCCTCTCCACCAAACTCACTCTCTCTCTACCTCTTGATCCGCCATGGCTGTTGCAGGCACCATGAACCTGCATCTCACTTCATCTCCATACATCACAGTTCCACCACTCCGTAAATTCACCAGAAAACAACAGGTCATTTCCTCTGATCCTATTATAACTTTAAAGATTTACTAACTCGCTAAAGTGTATGGTTTTTACTTTTTACAGTTCCGATTAAACGCGTCAGCGGCCAATCCGGACGCCGAAGATGCGAAGATGACGGTTAAAAATGATAAAAACGGTTGGAAGTTAGATTTCAGCGGAGAGAAGCCACTGACGCCATTGCTGGATACGATTAATTATCCGGTGCATATGAAAAACCTCTCCACACAGGTTGTAACAAACTGATGGTTGTTGAGATTCAGTTACGGCTTCTGATGCTTGTACACTGTGCATAATTTGTTGTTGGTGTGTTTTTCAGGATCTGGAACAGCTGGCAGCAGAGCTTAGAGTTGATATTGTATATTCCGTTGCAAATACTGGTGGGCATTTAAGTTCTAGCTTAGGAGTGGTTGAATTGGCTGTGGCTTTACACCATGTTTTTAGTACTCCAGAAGACAAGATCATATGGGATGTGGGTCACCAGGTAAAGTTTTGACTAATTTTGACTAATTTGGTCCAATTTTGACTCGTAATTAATTTGATAATCTTGAAGAAAACAGTTTGAAAGGCAGAAATCTGGGACTGAAATTTGATTTGATTTGTTATTTGTTGTTAAAAAAGGCATACCCACATAAGATTCTGACAGGAAGAAGGTCAATGATGCACACCATAAGAAAAACTTCAGGGTTAGCTGGTTTTCCTAAAAGAGATGAGAGTGCTCATGATGCTTTTGGTGCAGGACATAGTTCTACAAGCATCTCTGCTGGCCTAGGTAATCTTTTATTAAATATTTAAATTTCCAGTTTTAATAAATATTTTCTTGTTAAGATGATAGTGTAAAATAATATATATATCAATAGTTTCATGGCCGGACCTATCGGCCGGTTAGACCGGAAATTGGGTGTGTAGATGGTCCGGTTATGTCTATTTGAACCGGCCTAGCCGATGCTGTTATAACTCTAAAATCTCATTAGTGATTATTTCAGTAATTCAAACTTTATATTTTATTTATTAGGAAATTGGATTTTAATAATCTCACATTTTACCAATTGGTCAATAATAATCCCAACTGAGAATATTATTACTATCAGTCCCTACTTTTCGACTATTTTCTTACATTGGACCCCCCGTTAAAAAACTTAACGCCATTAAATTTTATATGACGTGGACATTTGCAAACCACCGGAAAGTCGAGCCAAGCTTGCAGTGGTCTCGTGGTGGGTTTTTGACATTGGCTCTGGTGGTGTTTAACGGGTCTCGTTTTTCCGGCAAATCCAAACGGAGACAATGGTAGTGTTTAACAGTGAAGACGGTGACTGACTAGGGTTATTTATTTAAGACTTTAAAATTATAAACCCATACACAACAATAAAGTATTTTCTAATTTTGTTTTAAATTATATATATCATTATTAAAATAAATGAATAACTTTATTTGTCACGTGTCGACTTTTGTTAAAATATAGATTTTTGTTTCCCGCCTCTTTATCGTATTAAATAACTCTCTCTACTATTAAATAATAGTAATCTTAAATAACTAAATATCTATAAATTATTCTAATATTTTATTAAAATTTACTAAATCATAAGAAGATTTCAATTATATCTTATCTTAAACGATAATTTTAGAATTCTTAAATCTTCATTATTTGTTATTTATAATTTTAAATCTTTATTATTTCTTATTTCATCAATGGCTACCGTGTCCATTGGATCGATACTTGGTTCTTACCTAAACTATATTACGCTGCGATATATACACTTGCCTATTGTGTGTGTTTTTAAGTTTAAGTATTTATCATTTTATAAATTTAAAATCTGATATCGTGAAAACCTTTTTATTCTATTAAAAACAAACGCATCAAGTTCATCTAACATACAATTCTTCATAAAACTACTAGTATACAACAAGTTGGATTTATTCAACCCGTGTAATACATGAGTTCTAACCTACTATATATATACACACACACATATATATAGGAAGGTTAATTTCATAACAACTAAAAGTTGCGAGAACAAAAAAAACTAAATTCAAGCAATGAGATTTTTTCATTCTGTTTTCTTTTTAATTTTGTTAGAAGGGTGTTGTAGTAATTTTTGCTTAATTCAATTAATTGTTCTATTATTAGGGAGTGTTTGGGATTGAGTTTGAAAATGACTTATTGGTTTTTTCAGAAAGTCAAAAAAGTGTTTGGAATGGATAAAAGTCATTTTTATTTTGGATTTTTGATAAGTCTTAAAAAGTTGTTTTCCAAAAGTCACAAATTCTGGCTTTTTAAAACTCCTTATGACTTTTTAAACATAAAATTACCAATCTACCCACCCTTTACCCTACAATAAATAAAATAAGCTAAGCCAGATACTTTTTAAAAAACAACTTATTGACGTATTGGCTTTTCCCACCACAAAAGTTAATCCAAACACTTTTTTAAAAACTCATTTTGAAAAAATCATAATTCAATAAACACTTTTGACAAAAAAACACTTTTAGAGTTAAATAAGCAATCTCAAACACCCTCTTAGTCATTCCATTTTTTTAGTAATTTATTTTGAAGTTAAGCTTTTTTTTTTGCTTATCTTCAATTTGATTTTGAATTCAAATACAAAAAAATACCATAAACATCTAAGCTCAAACTTATAGACTTAGTGCATTTCACAAACAAGACTAATAAAGTTCCGTACACAACATACATTAGACCTACACAACACTTTTGATACATTACATACATATGCTATAAAACAACTACACATCATACGTCACTGTCCCATTATTCATCATATGTCTTGTATTATATAAACAGGTATGGCCGTTGGAAGAGATTTATTAGGGAAGAGCAACAATGTGATAGCAGTGATCGGAGATGGCGCCATGACCGCCGGACAAGCATACGAGGCCATGAATAACGCAGGCTTCCTCGACTCAAATCTAATCGTCGTTTTAAACGATAACAAACAAGTTTCATTACCAACTGCCACACTTGACGGCCCAGCAACTCCCGTAGGAGCTCTCAGCAGCGCCTTATCCAAATTGCAAGCCAGTACCAAATTTCGTAAGCTCCGCGAAGCTGCCAAGGTGATCATATTAACTTATGATGATTATGAATCAACCCCACATGGTTTACTTTGTATGAATCCATAAATATATAACTTTTTTTTGTTTTGGTATGTGTATAGACCATTACAAAGCAAATTGGACCGCAAGCGCATGAAGTGGCGGCAAAAGTGGATGAATACGCGAGGGGTATGATCAGTGCTAGTGGGTCGACTTTATTCGAGGAGCTCGGTTTATACTACATTGGTCCAGTTGATGGGCACAATGTTGAAGATTTAGTGTCTATTCTTGAGAAAGTTAAGTCCATGCCTGCACCCGGGCCTGTTCTGATTCATATTGTGACCGAGAAAGGGAAGGGTTACCCTCCTGCTCAGGCAGCTGCTGATAGAATGCATGGTAAGTTGGGTAACGGGTCAAAACAAGTATTTTCTATAACACATTTTGTTTATAAAATTAGACGGGTGTGTTAAGTCTGTTTTGTTTTCAGGAGTTGTGGAGTTTGATGTTGCAACGGGAAAGCAGTTCAAGAAAAAAGCCCCGACACTCTCGTATACTCAGTACTTTGCAGAAGCACTTATAAAAGAAGCCGAGGTAGATAATAAGATTGTAGCTATACACGCGGCCATGGGAGGTGGGACCGGACTCAATTACTTCCAGAAGAAGTTTCCAGAACGTTGTTTTGATGTGGGTATCGCGGAACAGCATGCAGTTACTTTTGCAGCAGGTTTAGCAACAGAAGGGCTTAAGCCATTTTGTGCCATCTATTCGTCATTCTTACAACGAGGCTACGATCAAGTGAGTACTTGATTTCTGATAACAGATAGTTGTCTGATTACTGATAAGTGGATTTGATAAATATCAGGTGGTGCATGATGTTGATCTGCAAAAACTACCTGTTCGGTTTGCAATGGATAGAGCTGGTTTAGTTGGGGCGGATGGGCCGACACATTGTGGAGCATTTGACATAACCTACATGGCGTGCCTGCCAAACATGGTGGTGATGGCTCCATCAGATGAGGCCGAGTTGATGAACATGGTTGCTACAGCTGCAGTCATTGATGACAGGCCAAGTTGCTTTAGATTCCCAAGAGGCAATGGCATTGGAATAGCTCTTCCTCCTAATAACAAAGGAATTCCCATTGAGGTTTGTTCTTGATTTTGACTTTTGTGGTCAACACAAGCTACTTTTTGACTTCACAAGTGACATCAAAATCTTTAAATTGTTTTAAAAGAAGCTTCTTAATTGCTTTTACTATTGTAACTTACACTTGGAACAAATCAGTTGTGATGTTAAATCCTGGATAAGTTTTAGAAAACTGAATTTGGAATTTATTCATTTGACTTTGAGTAGGTTGGTAAAGGAAGAATCTTACTTGAAGGAACTAGAGTTGCAATATTGGGATATGGTTCCATAGTTCAAGAATGTCTAGGTGCAGCTAGGTTGCTTCAAGAGCATAACGTGACTGCAACAGTAGTCGATGCCAGGTTTTGCAAGCCGTTAGATACAGAACTGATCAGAAGATTAGCCAACGAGCATGAAATCTTACTTACAGTAGAGGAAGGCTCTATTGGTGGCTTTGGCTCACACGTCGCTCACTTTCTGAGCTTAAATTTCCTTTTAGATGGAAAACTTAAGGTAAAACTAGTTCCAAAACTCATTCATTTAAATAAAATAAAACAATTTAATGTAAAATGTAAACTAATAATATGATTATGGGATTGATTATTTGCAGCTTAGAGCAATGACCCTTCCTGATACATACATTGACCATGGAGCACCAAAAGATCAGCTTGAAGAAGCCGGCCTTTCTTCGAAACATATTTGTTCATCGCTTTTATCGCTGTTGGGAAAACCTAAAGAAGCACTTCAGTACAAATCAATAATGTAAACCAAGAAGCAAAACTTGATCCTCCAGTCTCATTGATTATAAGAATATGTTTTGGGTGCTTGGAGTACTAATTAGACAATTGAGGATTAGTATTGGCTTATGAGAATATACATATTGTATTTATATATATTTTTCGTGTCTTCTTTAAAATGTAATAATATATTGCAGAACTTTAGCCAACGATGTATGATAAAATGAAGCTTTTTTCTCAAAGGCCACATACCATTTTCAAGCATTTTATTGAAACAATAGTTAGTGATTTGCTGATGATTTTAGCGTCATCAAGCCATTTTAGTTAATTGGGATTTTCTTAAGATTAAAGTGAAATCCGATTAAATATCGACACGAGTTAGGAGGTGTGTAGTGCGTACTCGTACGTGACTCATCAGGTTTCTTGCACCAAGGAACCTCGGGGTTCCAAGAGGGCACCTTGGCAGGTACAACGGGCAGCGTCTATTTCTGGTACATTTTTTCATATCAGAAAAACATACTTGTTCTTGTTTTGCTCTTTAATTTATCCGATTAAAGATTTTGAGAATGCTATCAAAATACTTTAATCTGACAACGATTACACACGATTTAAAGAGATATACAGGGCATTTACAAACTATAAAACCTAAGAGGACTAAAGTATTTTGTATAATGGCCAACATGGAACCCGACAGAGACATGACAAGAACTTTGGGAAACTAGAGAAATTCAAGCGACAAGATTTTAAACTTCAGTAGAAAAAGATGCATTTCCCTCTCACCACCCTAAAGGTGGCAAATGTTCTAAGCACGCACACCATAATATGTGGAAGGGGAGGAAAAAGATTTCGGTCGAAAAAGATTTTGACCGAAATAATTTTCAGGCATGAAGTTTTCGAACGAAATAATAATGGGAATTGAAACATCTCGAACGATAAAGATTTCAGTCGAAAAAGATTTCGACCGAAATAGTTTTCGGACATAGGGTTTTTCGGACAGAATGACTTGATGTTAAATTCGCCTAGTTCGTGACTCTTAACAGATCCGTTAGCCTCCACCTAGCTCGAAGTTCTTGCTGAGTGGGTAATCTTTAAGAAATCATGTGAGTTCAAGAATCCCTATTGTACTGTTTTAGGGTGGTGTGCATACTCAAGAATTAGACGTTTATAATAAATGTATTTTATTACCTAACCGTTTGCAAAGAAAGATAACGGTTGTTAAACCGAATGTTTTTGTAAGAAAGAAAGATAACGGTTGTTAAACCGAGTGTTTTGTAAGAAAGAAAGATAACGGTTGTTAAACCGAATGTTTTGTAAGAAAGAAAGATAAGACAGATAACAGTTGTTAAACCTAATGTTTTACAAGAAAGAAAGATAAGAAAGATAACGGTTGTTTAACCGAACGTTTTATAAGCAAGAAAGATAAGAAAGATAACGATTGTTTAACTGAACATTTTATAAGCAAGAAAGATAAGAAAGATAACAGTGGTTTAACCGAACGCCTTGTGAGAAGGAAAGAAAGAAAGAAGAATGGTTTATTCAACTATATGTTTTATAAACAAAAGAAAGAAAGAAGAATTGTTTATTTAACTATATGTTTTATAAACAAAGAGAAAGAAAGAAAAGAAAGTTAAATACATTGTCTAATCTGTAAGAGTATGCTTATTCGAAGAAAGTCTTGAGGTAGTAGTATAGTCTTGATGGCTAGTGCTACCCGAAGCCTATGGTTACGTCATGGGCTGAGACCATGACGTTACCATATGAAAAATCGGGACAGAGCTCGGCAGGGCACTGTAACGAGGATGTTGTACAACTGGTTAAGAGGAGTAATGACGGTTACTCGGGTGATGACGATCATCCAAAGAGAAAGAGGTAAGGGGAAATCAATGACTGCGATACGTAACGGTTGGTTCCCAAAAGATAGATGGGTGTTAGGTAATGACGGCGATACGTAATGGTTGACCCCACGCATTGATAGGATTGTGGCAATGACTGCGATATGTAACGGTTGTCCACAATAATAAAGGTTCCTCCGGGAACAGAGAGACACTTACGAGTGTAAACAGATTATGGACGTTAATGTATGACCTAAAAAAAAGAGCACAAAGTAAACACGTATGTATGCAAAAGAAGAAAGAAATATTTTATTGTATTATGTATATAATATAATATGTATGCTTAAAGAAGGTTTTAAAGAAAAACCCTTGATATAAAGTTAAAGAAAAAGAAAGAAACACTTGAACTCACCAGCGTTAGCTGACTATTTTAGTATGCACATCAGGTAGCAAAGGAAAGAAAAAGATTTGAAGCTGCGAGAGCTTGGTAATGGATGGCTGTTGGCTGTTGCTGATCAAGACTGACATCCCTGTTATCCTTAGTTTATGAATACTGAACAATGCTATGTTTAAAGTTTTTGTTAACTCTGAATTTTGTATAAGACTTTCGTTGTTAGTTTAATGTTTGATTCAAGGTTTAAGAACTATGTTTATGCTATGTTTGTCAACTATAAGAGATACCAGGTTTAGGTCCTTTCAACATTTCATGTGTTAAATTAATGCAAATCGCTATAGAGAAAGTAATAATGATGTATGTCTAGAGGCTAGTAAAGATGATGGACTACATTGACAACTTAAACATTTCACATATAAAATTCATACAAGTAGCAACAAGGGAAGTAAAAATAGTGATGTATGTAAAGTAGTAGTAAATAAGACGTAGAACGTTCAAAATTCATAACATTTCACGTGTGAAATTAATGCAAATCCCTATATAGGAAGAAATGATGGTTATATATGTCTAGTAGCTAGTAAAGAAGATGGAGTATATTGGCAACTTAAACATTTCACATGTAAATTCATACAAGTAGCTACAGAAGTGAAAATGGTGATGTTTGTAGAGTAGTAGTAAATAAGAGACGTAGCACGTTCAAAATTCACAACATTTCACATGTGAAATTAATGCAAATCGCTATAAAGGAATTAATGATGGTGATGTATTTCTAGTAGCTAGTAATGAAAAGGCACTACATTAACAACTTAAACATTTCACATATAAAATTCAAACAAGTAGCTACAAGGGAAGTAAAAATGGCGATGTATGTAAAGAAGATGGATTGTATTGACAACTTAAAATTTCACATGTAAAATTCATGCAAGTAGATATGAGGGAGGTAAAAATGGTGGTGTTTATAGAGTAGTAGTAAATAAGACGGACCACGTTCAAAATTCATTACATTTCACGTGTGAAATTAACGGAAATCACTATAGAGGAAGTAATGATTGTGACGTTTATAGAGGAAGTAATGATGGTGATGTATGCGTAGTTGCTAGTAAAGAAGATGAACTACATTGACAACTTAAACATTTCACATATAAAATTCATACAAGTAGCTACAAGAAGATGTACATTAAAACTTCAAAATTTTCACAAGAGAAGTAAATATGGTCACGTATGCGTATTAGTAGTAAAAAAGATTAAGTTCATTGAACACTTAAACATTTCACATGTGAAATTTATGCAAATAGCTACCACAAAAATAAAGATGGTGATGCATGTGTAATTGCGGCAAAAAAAATGAACCACATTGAAAATTCAAAGCATTTCGCATGTTGAATTATTGCAAATCGCTACACTTTACAGACTCAATACTAACCACATATGCAAAGAAATATATTAAAATATGAACATCATAAGTCTTCAAGCATGAAACCGAGTCAAGGTATCAGTCTTGTGCTTATGTCTTCATAACAACCATCTTTCAACCATAATAGCTTTAACCATCCCAACTCCATCCAATGGCATGCATTTTGTTGATGAACTAGATCCAATTGCTAGATCATTTCCAACATCCATCTCACTTCCTACTTGTAAAAGAATTCTAGAACCTTCCGTGCCTGTACGAACCTGATTAGTAAAAGGTATCTCACTTCTTGTTTTCTCCCAAAAGCCTGATTACTATGATTATATGATCCAATTGCTGGATCATTTCACAGGCTCACAAATTAACAATCACCATAACATTCTTCCCACAAAAGATCCAACATAATGAAATTTCCATATACCAAAATGATTGATTACAATATATAGTTTAAAAGCATTCATTACATAACTTAATGACAATTAAGAGACCTGCTAATCCCTAAGTTACATAGAAAATGCATGTAGTCACAGCTTCACAATAAGCATCATTTTCCTCTTTAAACTGTAACATGCTGCACATGTGTCAGTGTGTCACAAGTGTTCACATAACCAATCAACACCAAATAAAGATTGTTCATGATTGGATCATACCACACCTTTTAATTCCTTAAAACTGACACCTTTTTGGGACGTTAGCAACAATAACTCAGATATTTCTAGCATCAAGATCCTGCACGTTTTGATGTTTCATATATAGCAGCTGAGTCTCATGTACAACAAGAAAATGGATCTAATCTTGATGAAACTGAACGCTTTGTGCAGCCGTCATCCTACCTTGCAAAGTAGCAAGTATTTTATGCATGTTCTCCATTACCTTATGCGGGTTTTAATATTTAGAGAAAATGCAAGATATGTTGTAGTAATATTTAATCTGTCTTGTAGTTTAGTTTATTTCAAGCATTTCACAAGTGAAATTAATGCATTTAACACGTGAAATTTCATTAATTGAATTTTATTACTAAAATAACTATATATTCAAGAAGAATTTGTTTGGATCACGTTAAAAAAACCAATATTATAATAAATGTAATAGTTTTTGCTTAATAATTAGAACACATGTTGCTATGATGATGCTTCTGCTATAAGAAATGAAAAGTTCCCGAAATAAAAAAAAAATGAAATAAATGGAACTCAATGTCAAAGCCTTAAGTACCCCCAAAATGAAACTCACACAGATCAACTTCTCAATTGTTTTTACACCCTAGAGGGAGGTTTAACGGGGAACGACAAAAAAATAGGGAACCTGGAACCATGTAAAAAAACTTATACAAAACCCAATTTCACATAAGAAAAAATTTATATATATTTTTTTTTTAACTTTTTTTTATTTTTTTTTAATTTTTTGTTAGAACGGCTTCTAAGTGTATTTATATGCAAAAGTTCTGAAAAACATTATGTAAAAACGAGTTTTTCACATGTGCAATTGAGTTTTTTATGACTTTTTCACATGTGAAACTCACGGTTCCCCGTTTTCTTGGGTTCCCCAAAAGAACCCTCCCCTTACTCCCTATATCCAATAATAAAAATGGAAAAGGGAATTAAAACTCTAGAAAAAAGTCCCCAATAGGTATATAGCCGAATTTGCCTCATGAGTGTTAGGGTGCTAATCTCTTTATTGTCTAGTACTTGTATATCTTTACATGTTCATGACAGACTTGTTCAAAAGGGGCAAGAAGGCTGGTTTCTCCAGTTACTTGTTCTAATTAAATTTCCATTTATCTGTGAAATGAAGTGATCATTTTAAATGTCCAAAAATTACATGTTGTACTACTTGCAGAAAATAACCATTTAAGGATCTTTGATAAAATTTCAACCTTGTTTTTTTATTAAGCACCATAACCTTTTTAAGAAGCCACTTTCACCTTCTTCACAATGATGATTATCAATTTGTTGTATAACATTTCATCACATTCCTTTTATATTTTACATACTCGCTATCATCAAATTTTCAAATCAATTCTTAAATTTCAACATTTCATAGAATTCAGATGTTTTTTTGTGATACTCAGAGAAATATAGGAATTAGGTCAAAACTCAAACCTTTTGTCAACTAGAATAATCAATTGCAAACATCTATAGATGATTTGGTGCTTTTAAATCAACCCACGGGTTAAGAAAAACAAGAATTCAAGTTGCCCAATTAGGTCGCCGGAAGACATTTATATATCCATGCTCAGATTAAAGTTAAGATTACTCAACTATCATAGTCTGAACAATTCAATGGCAAATTGCTTACCTCGGATTCAAACCAGACCGGCAGTTGTTGACTTGTTGTTACATTGAGTGTAGATTGTGGACGGCAGCAATCCTGCGGTTGCGAAATCTGAACATAAGAGAGTACCGGTGTTGCGGTGACTTTCCAAACAAGAAACACGAGCAAGAACCGACTGTGGTAATTTAAAGTGGCCGCCTGTGGTAGCTTGAGGTGGCCGGACCGTGGTATTTTTGGAGAGAGAGGAGAGATTGTGAGGTGAAGCATTTGACTGTTTGAGTCCAAATGACGTGAGATTAGATGAGGTGTGGAGTGGAACAGGGAGGAATAGCTGGAGATTAAAAAAAATTAACGTATAAGATTAGAGGTTAAAATAAATGGAGGCCTGTGATGGGTTCCCCTGTTTTTTAAGCGTTCCCTTTTGAACCACACTCTATATATATATATATATATATCATAAGAAAACTTATTGTTTATGAGAAAATCAAAAAACTACTTATTAAAGGTAATAAAAATAAAATTATAACTCAAAATATAAATCAAAAACTAAAAAAGTGTTTCGGAGACCATGTTTCTCACGTCGTCCTCGTTTAAAAAAAACTCGAAAAAATAGTGGGTTTAGTTTAGCTTTTAAGTTAGGTTTTTGTGTGGGGGTGGGGGTGGGTTGGGGAGTTTAGGTTTTTGGGGGGTGGGTTAGGTTTTTGGGGTGTACTACACATATGCAGTACCTTTAATGAAAAGTTTTTTTGTTTCTCATGAAAATAAGTTTTCTCTTGAACTCAACCTCTATATATATATATATATATATATATATATATATATATATATATATATATATATATAGGGTTAAGTTCAAATAAGAAGGGTTTTTAAAATAAGAAGGGTGAGAAAGATTTAGACCCATTAGATCAAATTGTAGAAATAATTTAATGGTTGAGATCAAATTGTAAAGAAAAAGTTGTTAGAAGTGTATTTTAGTCTTGACTATTTTTGTTGACTTTTTATCAGGTTCCCCCTCCTCCCCCATTGTTTAAACGTTCATAACTTTTACATACGACATTATTTTTTTTTTTAAAATACACCATAAAAACTAGAGTTTTTTTATCTTTAAAACGAGTATAGTGTCGTTATAAACCAAAACGAAAAAAAAAATTACGTTTTCCAGCTTATTGTGTAATTAGTCAGGTCATTGTGTAACACAACTTTATTATGTAATACAAGTTCATTGTGTAATACAAGTTTATTGTGTTATATGTATTTATCATTGTGTTTTACGTTTTCCAGCTCATTGTGTAATACAAGTTTATCGTGTAATACAAGTTCATTGTGTAATACAAGTTCATTATGTAATACCACGTCTGGTCATTGTGTAATATCTTGTCATTGTGTAATTAGTCAGGTCATTGTGTAATACAAGTTCATTGTGTAATACAAGTTCATTGTGTAATTAGTCGGGTCATTGTGTAATTAGTCAGGTTATTGTGTAATACCACGTTTGGTCATTGTGTAATACCACGTCTGGTCATTGTGTAATTAGTCAGGTCATTGTGTAATATAAGTTCATTGTGTAATACCACGTCTGGTCATTGTGTAATTAGTCAGGTCATTGTGTAATTAGTCAGGTCATTGTGTATTACAAGTTCATTGTGTAATTAGTCAGGTCATTGTGTAATTAGTCAGGTTATTGTGTAATACGTCAGGTTATTGTGTAATACAAGTTCATTGTGTAATAACCTAGTATATTACATAATGACCATTATGCCCTCCCTTTAAGAACAATAAAAGGACACATGTCAAGCCCAGAATCCTTCTTACCCTTCTTATTTTTAAAACTCTTTTTGCTATAACCTAACTCATATATATATATATATATGTGTGTGTGTGTATGTGTATGTATATATATATATATATATTTATATATGTAGAGGAAGTATCAAATAAGAAGTGTATTTTCCCTGTATAAGAAGGAATTTACAGGTGACACATGACATGTTAGAAAAAAAATGAAGAATGGTAATTTTGTCCATTGCAAAATTAGGTTTTGTCTTGAAGGGTTTTGATGTATGCTTAATTCTCAAAATCCAGTACCTGGATTTAACCCACTTCAATCTTCCGCTCATTCAGACTCGCCCCCAAAATCAGTGGGATTTTGTCGATGAGATTGGAACCACCGCGGATGCAATGGACATCAGCTAGTCGTCTCGGACTGTCATCGCCGATAATGGTTTCTAATTATATCTGTGTATTCACGGATTTGTTGCTAGGACCGATTGATTCAGGGAGCTGCAAGGAAATTGATTTCGTTATCATTATCTTTGACCCTAGAAGCTCAACTAAGCAATATCATCATTCTCCTCAATCTGAACTTTTACTCATCCTTTATATGTGAAGTATGGTATTCTTTCTGATTGTGTGTTCTATGTTTAAATTCTGCATTACGGGTCAATTTGGGTGTTGTCATGGGTTTGTTAAATTTGGATTCTTGATTGTTTGTTGAACTAGTCATGATGAAGTTTGTATAAGTGTTTGGTCTACCAAGTGTTTGATGTTTTGTCTATTTGAATTTTGGACAGGCTCTTACTTCGTTTTTCATGTTTGTTACCCCCCACAGTGGCTTTTTTACTTTTTATTAGGAACAAAGAAAGAAATGCACAAGCATTTTGAGGGATTTTGGTTGTATATCAGATGGACTTTTGGTGACTGATTCCACAACTTCCAGTTCTATTTGGTGACAAAATTGATGTGGCAGTTACATGGGATGAAGTTATAGTAAATTTTCTTCTGCATAATATCGAAAAATATAGGAAAAAGTTTTGACAAATCGTAATGACAAATTTGATGTTGCTGCACAAATATAGGTTATTTTCTTATACACGGGTTTGGCGGGTTTATATATATGACGTCGGGTTGAGTTGGGTCAGTTAGGTTCATTTCTCATGTGGGAAAGCAGAGTTATATGTTATTGGGGTCAATTTGCTTTCATTTTTTTGTGTTGGATTTTTGTTCTTTATGAATATGTTCGATTTGACCAAAGAGAAAAAGCATTGTGATGGATTTTTTTCTTGTAAACGTGCTAGATTTTTCTGGTTTATTGAGTTGATTTTCTATTGTGATGTATTCCTATGTTGTTTTTTATGTTGTGAAGATTCAAGATGAGGAGAGCTTTTGTCAAATCTTTTGGGCCAATTCAATCGGCTTTTGTCAAATCTTCTGGCCAATTCAAGATGAGGAGAGCTTTTTGCCAAATCTTTTGAAATAAAGTATCCACTGGATCATTTGATCATCCTTTTAAATTGAAACTATTCAATTATTATACTTTCTTTAACTATTATACTTTCTCAAATAAGGTTTATTACATATAGTGTATGATAGATGGCTGAAGGATCTTTGTGTTTGTTAAATGGTGTAGCTAGGGTTAGAAAACTTGAAGATATTAGGAATTTTTGAATTTTGAAGAATCAAGTTGCCAAAGTTTGGAGAATTTACGGTTCTGTTGAATAGGATTCCATTGGGGAATGGAACTATGCCTAATTTTTCCAGGTAAGAATCTAAACAATGGTAAAATGTATTAAAACACTTTTTTGACTTATGATTATGATGGCAGTAGGTACAAAACTTTCATGTACAGTCAAAACCTATTGTTCTACAAAGTGTTTGTTGTTTTTAAAACATAGCACATATTTAAAACAGTACAAAAAAAACCTGCATAAAAGTACAATACGGAAGCCCTGTTGCTACGTGCTATTCTGATTTGTTTGCTTGTATACTCTAAAACATAATGAAGTGTTTATGGTTTTCTTTCGGTTTATAGCCTTAAGATTTTTAAAAGTGAAAATGAATACAAGTGGTTGTAGGTTAAGTGTGTTGCATTTTTGACAAAAGAGAAATGGCAAGTGCTGGATTTTTTTAATGTGCTAGATTTTATTTTTGAATATGTTGGAATTTTCAGTGTTATTTCTGAACGTGCTGGATTTTGCATTGTCTTTCTTAATGTACTGGATTTTTTAGTGTTCTTTCTGAATGTGCTGGATTTTACAGTGTCTTTCTTAATGTACTAGACTTTTCAGTATTCTTTTTTAATGTGCTGGATTTTTAAGTGTTTTTTTTAATGTGATGGATATGTTCGATTTTTGTTTCTTTGAATGCTATTGATTTCAATACATCGCAACATTGTGAAGAATTTTAATGCAACACAATAATACCACACACTTAAAAACAACACAATAATACAAACATTTAAAATAATAAAAAAAATCAGCACATATAACACAGCACAAAAAATACACCAAAGAATTACAGCACAAAATTACATGACAAAAATTCAACACAGGAAATATAGCACAATTTTTATTATTTTTTTTAACGTCATTTTTATATAGCAACACTATACTCAAATTAAAGATAAAAAAATTCTTGATTTTATGGTGTAATTTTTTTTTAAAATAACGTTGTATAAAAAAGTTATGACGTTTAAAAAAATGGGGAATGTTGAAAAAAGTCAACAATTATGGGTATTCCAGAAATGCCCTTCCAGCCCACCTTTTTTGCCAACTTGAATCTTAGCCTTTGATCATCAAATTTGATGACTAAGATTACTTCTTAGCTTACTTAGGAAAAATCCTCTTCTTAGGAGATCCTCCCTCTATATATGTGTATATATATATATAGGGGAGGGATCAAGAGAAAACCACAAAGTTAGGCGAAAACCAAGAAAACCACATCATTTTAGGCAATTTTTTTATTTACGTATACGTATCCAAAAACAATTTTTTTGATTTACGTATACGTAACTGCAATTTTTTTGTTTTATGTTTACGTATACGTAACACTATGTGTAAAAATGTTTTTTGGTAAAAATGTTTAATATTACATTGATACTCTTATATACAAATAAAAATAAAATGAAGAAAAAAATAAAAATTATTATATGATTGGGTAAAATTGGTTTTTTTTAGTGGTTTTCTCGGTTTTCGCCTAACTTGTGGTTTTCTCTGGAACCCTCCCCTATATATATATATATATACACATATATGTGTATATATATAGGGTGAGGTTCAAATGCTAACCAATATTTATGTGATAACCATGATAACCACTATCCTTTGATCATCAAATTTGATGACTAAGATTACTTCTTAGCTTACTTAGGAAAAATCTTCTTCTTAGGAGATCCTCCCTCTATATATGTATATAGGGTGAGGTTCAAATGCTAACCAATATTTATGTGATAACCATGATAACCACTATCAAACATAGTGTTACGTATATGTAACAATTATCATTATGTTAATGTTGCATATATGTAAACACTATGTGTCACGTATATGTAACATTATTTGGTACGTATACGTAAGACTCATCATTTCCATATTTACGTTCAAAATATTTATTCAAGGTACTTAAATACTATTTTAACAATTAAAAGAAAAAATAATTTATAAATCAAGATATAAATGAAGGATACCGAAAAAATAATTTATAAATCAAGATATAAATTAAGGATATGTGTCACCGATTCTTCAGGGATGAAATTGACTTCGCACGTTCTACCTACGAATAAATCAAGATATAACAAAGATACAACGGTTAAACATTAAGGATACCGAAACCTATCAGGATACCTAAGTATGTTGAAGATCCAGGATCCTTAGCCTTAAAAGTGACCCATAACAATTGTCTCCAAATTTAACAGCTGTCAATGCAATCGACATTTGTAAAATTTTTGAAATTCAAATAGTGAATGATGATAGGGTTGCGATTAGACTCTCCCGAATTCCAATGCGATTTAATCGTTGCCTTCTATGAATAAATTCATTATTATCCCTTCTCTTATTACGATCTTCTCAAGGTTTAAGCAGGTAAAGTTTTTACTCTGATATTTGATTTCTTCTTCATCTCTAAACTTTCTCGATAATGGGCAAGAAAATGACGAGATCAACTTCGTCTAGCCAAAACGATAGAAGATTTCACTGATCAAGGAATCCTTGACCATTCCGATCAGGAACTTTACTCCTTCACTGATCAGGATATTAGGCTTCTGAAATCAATTAATGTTTTTCCCAAAAAACCTGTTTTTAGGTCTTTGATTCTAGGATGAAAGCCGATATGATTTCTGAAACTTGGATCTGCTTCCTTGTTTATCCTTTCACTTTGGGTCTGTCATATCCTTTCCCTCCGCTTATCACTGATTTCTTCAAACTCACCGGCTTGTGTTATTCCCAAATCATGCCCATGGTTTGGAGGATTCTGATAACTTTGGAGAAGTTGAATCACACGCATTCTCTAACCATTGGTGTCCCTGAGTTAGCTCATGTCTACAAGTTGAGAACCCACGAGTCTTCTCGTTTTGTCCTTCAGCTCAAATCTGGGCGAATTCCTCTAATCCCAAAAGCCACCCAAAATGACACCGACTGGAAGGGAAAATTTTTCTTCGTAAAGAGAGATTCAATCCCTGGTGGGGGTCTCTTGCCGCTTCAATGGGTTAAGAAGGGTAGGAAATAGCTAGGATCCCTGCAATTTTTAATATTTCTAACCTGTTTTTGACGATTTTTTTTTATTTTTATGCAGCTCCGAAGTTCGCTGAGTTAGTTCCTGCACGAAGTGACACAGATAAGAGAATAGAAGCGTTATTGGAGATACATGTAGTGGAGAGATCTTTCACGTTGAATCCGCCATCAGTGAAGCAAGCCTTGACACCCAGAATTTTGAATCCAAGATGTCTTCAGATATAGAACAATTCATATTTGTATTACCAAATATTATGGTCCTAATTTGTTGTAATCTTCTATAGGGATCCCAAAGTCGAGCTCCCAATTTTCTTTGTCTGATCTCGATAACCTTCTATATGGAGGCACCATTGTCAAGAAGGAGGGTTCTACACCTACAACCACCAAGTCTCGTAT
The DNA here is from genome assembly GCA_023525975.1 of Smallanthus sonchifolius. Classification (NCBI taxonomy): domain Eukaryota; kingdom Viridiplantae; phylum Streptophyta; class Magnoliopsida; order Asterales; family Asteraceae; genus Smallanthus; species Smallanthus sonchifolius. The sequence goes on from CM042023.1 coordinate 47,097,638, forward strand.
TCCACTACTCCGGTCCAAAGCTTCAGGGAGTAAGAAGAGGAAGACGACGAATGTGGTGGATTTGGAGATCTTTGAGGGCATGGATTCCACTGAGACTGCCAAGAAGCTGCAATCTTGTTGAAGCACGTTTGTGTGACAGACACTCTGGATGTTGTCTTCGATTTTGTACTTGTCTTTATGTATTTGTATATGTATTTAAGTATCTGTATGTATTGATTATCGAGTTGTAATCACATATGTATGCACTTAGTCTTGTCAGTTTTTGTTAAGTGTTGTGCGCACTTAGTAAGTGCGCAGGATGTATATACTGCGTATTTAGCAAGTACGCAAGAACAAAGTCTGCGTACTTGCTAAGTACGCAGGAGTTAAGCCCTGCGCACTTGCTAAGTGCGCAGGCAACAGGTCTAGTATATATTGCTAGTTAGTGACAGAATTATGTACGCACTCAATCTCTCTGTAACCGGCTATGATTATCAATAGACGAAGTTTGAAAGTATCTTATGTTTTGTTATCGGTTTACTTTGTGTTGATTGATACTCCACCTAGTCATGGGCATTCCTCACCCGGTTCAACTAGGAACACACTTGCATTGAACGATCCGAGACACCCGAGGGACCTACAAGTGGTATCAGAGCATTTGCTCTTGATTTCGAGTGTTGTGAGTGTGTTAGGAGCATTTTCGACACAATCTACAACCTTTCTACAAGGAAAAGTGACCGATTTTGGTGATTTTAGTGATAAAATAGATGTAGCTCTTGAGCGCTATTTTAAAAGCAAAATTCCTTCAAAATCCGACCTTTTTCTTGTTTGTTTGAGTGTTTTGATCATCAAGGGTTTGTTAGAAACAAGTTTCTAACCTCTTAGCCTGATCAATTTGTTCATATCTTCAAAATTTGAAGATCTGAAGTATTTCTGACGATTGGAAAAAGTTGGTGGAGCAGGTGGATAAAGCATTCAACGTACTTACCCTTTTTGGCAAAAAGGACAGTCTTGTGCGTACTTGCTAAGTACGCAAGACCATTCTTGTGCGTATTTAATTTCTCTTCCTGCGTACTTAACAATAGCAAATAGTAAGTGTGCAAGACCAATTTCTTAAGTGCGCAAGGCCATTCTTAAGTGCGCAAGTTGTGTTGACTTTCTGAGTTTTTGACTGAGTTTTACACTATGACAAATCTTCAGAATCTTGGTAACCTGCTTAACTATGATAACGAGATTGGTACTCCGCCAAAGCTTCTGAATGTTAATGATTATTCGAATTGGAAAGCATGCTTTGAGCATTATATTTCATACACTGATTCCAATTTGTGGATACCTATACTTGAGGGTTATAAGCATCCGACTTACACATATCTTGATGAGATTGTTCCCAAGCCTATATCTAAGCTAGATGAAGAAGAAAAGAAAGTTTATGATAGAGAAAAGAAGGCACATGGATCTATCACAATGGCCATAACTAGAGAGCTTTTTCACAGCTTCATAGGATATGATAATTCGAAAGATCTCTGGAAGGCATTGCAGAAAAGATTTGAGGGGAACAGTGACATCAAGAAGAGCAAAAGAGATCTCCTGAGAAAGCAGTATGAGTGCTTCAGATACCTGGAGAATGAATCTATAGATGAACTTATATCTAGATTCTATCATCTGCAAACTGAGTTAAAAGCTTCTGAGCTAAAGTATCTTGATGAGGAATTAGTTGAAATATTTCTGGATACATTACCACCAAAGTTTGAGATGTATACCACTATGCTGAGAGAGAACCCCAAGTTCTATGAGATGACGATTGAAGAAGCAATTGGAAAGGTTCAAGCACACGATATGAACCTGAAAAGAAAAGAAAGCTAAGGAAGACCTCAAATCCAAGACCCTTCTATATATTATGGGACGTCTTCCACAGCTAAGTTATCGGGTTCAGGAATCGCCTTATTCTCAGGGAACTCTCATGAAAAAGATAACTCGAATGTTTGTGGTGGTCATACATGCTTTACGGCATCTGGATCTGGTTCTCACCACCAACATTCCTCAAGAAATCCTACCTCCACATCTTCAGCTAACCAGACTGCTATAGCCAAGATAGCTGAAGATCATGTAGCATTGTTTTCATCGTGTATGCTTGCCTATGAGAACTTCATTGGTGGCAAACTTACAGATCCTGAAACCATTGAAGAAGACTTTAATCAGGTGCATCCAGATGACATGGAGGACATGGATATTCAATGGAATATGGCCATGATCTTGAGAAGGGCCAAACGTTTCTTGAATAGAACTGGCAGGAAGTTCATTGGTGGGCATTCAAATGCCAATGTGGGTTTTGATAAATCCAAAGCCAAGTGCTACAAGTGTCAGAACTTTGGACACTTTGCTCATGAATGTCAGAAGGTTAAAGCACCTGCTTCAGGATTCACTAGACCAAGCCAGGAAAACAACCAAGGAAATGGTCAAGGGTACAACAATTCTAACAACCGCAATCAAAGTCAAGGTGGAACGTCCAATGCTTTGGTAGCTCAAAAGCTTTGATTGGGGTGTTCATTTGGAGGATGCTCTTATTGCTCAAACACAAGTTGGTCTCGTGGCTGATATCGTTGAGATGATGGAAGCAGAAGAAAGGGAAGCTTCTGTAGCTGACCAAAGGGAGTCTACAACTGCACTTGCCCTCATGGCTTGTAAGGCCCCTTTCCCGGGTAACATCACTTGTTGGATTTACTCATAAACATAGTCATAAATATTGAATTTAAATTAAAAACATTCATATGTAGCGAAAGCAAACATCATTTGAATACATAACATATCAGCGGAAGTCTTAACATTTAAACGTAAAACATTGTCTTAACATAATTTAAAGTGGGATGTCAGTCTCCTGTCGGGTAGCCATCACGCCTTCGTACGACTCTTCTTTTTGTCACCTGAAATGTATACTAAAAGTCAGCTGACGCTGGTGAGTTCTAGTTTAAAGTAACTAAGTATTAAGATTATTTCTTTCGTAAGGATATACATAAATGCATATATAAATACACATTATCGTATCCTTTGCTTTCGTTTATCATTCATATGAGAGTACATATAAGTATGTATTCACCTTTTCTTTCCTTTAACATTCATTGGTCGTACACATATGGGTGATCAACCAGTCATAATCGTTGCGTGAGTCACAAGGACAAACGCCATAAGAACTACCGTCGTAGTCCATTACATAAACTTTCTGGCCCTAGAAACCGTCCGTCGAAACATTAATCCGTCCGACAACCCTTGTCCGTCCTCCTTAACTGTCCTACCGTCGTAGTCCGTCTATTCGCCTGTCTGCCCTAGGGCATCCGTTTCCCACGCGAACTATTATTTATGCAACCGTTCTTCCTTTATAAGGCAATTGCTTCTACCGTCCATTATTGCCTTTCATACGTCCTAGCTGATGAAGGAATGTATTTGTCCCGGTTGTGAAATAATCGCGTGGTCGTCCATCTACTGGAGTAGCCGTTATCATCGAAGCGTCCATAACGTTTACATACATTCATAACATGCGATATATATAAAATAAAGGGCAAGAATTCATTCATTTACGTTATGTCATTCATTCATTCGTTCTTTGTAAACATACGTTCATTCTTTGTACATCTTTCATTCCATATATATATGCATTTATACATCACATATGATCACATTGGCATTCATGACATATATTCAGTTAGTGTATACACTTCAGCCCCAAAACATTTTAAATCGATTTGCACATAACATAGAGGGGCACATAGAACTCACCTGATGAGTGATTTCCTTAATATACCTAGCTGGTCAAAGAGCGACACTTAAGGTCACACACAATCTGTATAAGCAAGTCATACAAGATAAGCTAATGAATCTAAACGACACTTAACCTTTCTATTCTGATGTTCAGGCGAACTTAATAAGTTCGCAAGGTTTGGGTATAGGCGAACATGACAAGTTCGCCCATAGTAAGTTGGTTTTCTTAAACATAGGCGAACTTAGTGATCAAGTTCGTCTCTTTAGGTGTAGGTCCACATGACTCATCTACAGATCGATCCCGTGACAGGACGTCTCGATAACACGGAGTGCGGAATCCTTCGTGTTAACGTATTGTATACGAATTGACAATAGAAACAACAGGTAAATAAACTTCTCTTTGTATATCACCAAAACACAGAATTTACAAGATTCATTGATTACAATCGATTCAGTCCTGCTTAACAGAATCTGTAAACACCTATTTATAGACACAAGCTCCGCAGTAGGAGAACTTAACAAGTTCACCTCAAATAGACTAGGCGAACTTAACAAGTTCGCCTCTAATTGGCTAGGCGAACTTAACAAGTTCGTCTCTAGCAGAACTTGTTCTATCACTTAGACAAAATCTATACAATTACATAAAAACATAAAGACAAAAAGATCTAAACTATTACAAAGCTTTTGTCATACATTCTATGTCCTAACAGACTCCCCCTTGACAATAGCTTGATCTTCTGTCTTCAGTCTCTATGATGAGCTCTTCCAGTTATCTGGTAATCTGCTTCCTGTGTGCACTCCATATCTCTGACATATCTCCAACACTCTTTTATGCTGCAATTCTTGTTCTCTCCATTCATCAGTAAACATAATCTCATTCTTTCTTAACGTCCTCTGATCTTTCTTTGAGAATTTAATAAGATTCATTGCATCATATAAACTAACAATGACCTTATTATCTTTATCATCAATCCTAGCTTCACCAGTATTCACATCTACGTACCACCATTTCATATTTCCTAGAAAATCTTGTAGTATTTTCTTCAATGGTATCTTTTGTATAGCACGTACTGGCTTGAACTTATACTTCCAGGTCACAATATCAGTTTTTTGATCTACAATCTTCACTCTTTTTCCTTTCTGTGGCTTTAATCTTTCATACTTCCCTGATCCACCTTCTTTTTTAATCAAGTTAGCAATCACATCAGCTAATCCACACTTTGATCTATTATTCAGTGGTTTCGTAGCTTGACCATTCATTTCACACTTTGGCAAGGTATTGAAATACTTGATCCTAGGCTTTAAGTATTGAACACCATCAGATCTTTTAAGAGCAAACAACTTTGTGTCATCATCATAAAACCAACTGATGATTCTTCCAATACACCTCTCTTTATTCACATATCTTTCTTTTTGAGCAGGTTGTATAACTACTTCTCTCCACTGTTCTCTAGTCATTCCTGTCTTTCTATACATCACAGGTTCTTCATTCGGCTTAGGAGACACAGGATGAGTAGTATCAACATCAGAATCTATCTTGGATTGAACAGTATCATCAGGTGTAATGATATTTTCAACAGAGTCCATAGAATCTGTTACTCCTTCATAAGAAAACTCAGGAATAACATCATCTTGGATGAAGTTATACGGTACATTCAGACCATCACTGCCTTAATATGTAACTTTATTTTTACTCTTTTCTATCTCAATCTCTACAATCTCTCCTTCTTCAACTTCATTATCCAACACATCCTCTTCAATATCATCAAATAATTCATCAATATCATCCATACATTCTAACTTCTCAGCTTCTTCTTCAGAATCAGCAAAGAATTCCAATAATAAAATATCTTCATTCACTCCAGAATCATTCTTGGTTCCTTCAATATTACCTGATGTAGACTCCCCCTGAACTCTTGATATTGGATTCATGTCAGCGTATTGACGATCACCCTCAATATTACCACTAGGATCATTGTCATCATTCATTCGTTGAATTGGCTTAGCATGACAAGTATCATGTATCCTTAACTCCCCCTGAGCGTCAAGACGCTCAACAAGTTTAGACACCAATAACTACATGCCGGCAATCTGAGTAGCTTGAGCTTGAAGGACCAACTGTCTCTGAGTATCAGTAGACACAAGAGTATCTACTTGAGTCTGCAAAGCAAGCACCTGTGATTCAAGGAAGGTAATCCTTTCAGAATTAGAAAGCTTTGAAGGACCAACGTCATATGAGTGTGGAACATGTGGAGAAATCACCGGAGATGGATGTTTAGATGTAGGAGGTGTAACCAGTAAGGATGCAACAAAAGTAGCGTCCTCAACACCTTGAGATGAATGAGCAGCAGCAATAGAAGCAGACATAAGCTTCTGAGCTTTTGGAACCGGATGTGCATCACTATCAGAATCCGAGCTCTCATCGATTAATGTTCTCTTACCAAGTACTGATCCAGAAGTAGGATTCTGAACAGACTTACGGCTTGGCTTTCTGGCTTTAGATTTAATAAGTTTCCCCGCATTTGTGAATGGTAAAGTAGCCAATCTCTCATAATGAACTGAGCTAACATCTCTAGACGAATCAGAATCAGTAGCTTCAGAATCAGGTAAATAGTATCACCGGAACTCGTATCCACCACATTCCCTTCAGCTTCATGAATGGGTGAGTTAACAACTTCATTATCAAAATCTTCCATATTCATACCCAAATCTTGTTCATTTCCTTGAGCAACGTCTTCCTGAACTGGTTCATTAACAGGAATATGAACCTGTACTTGAGGAATAGGAACTTGTTGTTGTAGAATAGGAACATGTTGTTGTGGAATAGGAACTTGTTGTTGTTGAATAGGAACTTCTTGTTGTTGTTGAGCTTGATTCCGGACTTGTCCTTGAACTAACTCCTCAGGATGAAACCAATTATCATTAGTGGCTCAATATAATCAGGATTGATTAAATGACCAAAAAAAGGAGTCAAAACTGGAATCAAAGCAACATTTTGTTGTTTAACCTTAGTACAATCAGTAAAGATTCGTTTAGACATAGGAGTTAACGTCAAACGTATTGGATGCTGTGGTAAATCTGGAATTAAATTGTTCAGAATCATTTGCAAGAACCTAGAGTACATAAGAAACCCTTGACCTTCTGGAGGATTGATTTGCATGACCAACTCACGGTAGATATATAAAGCAAAGTTAAACCGTTTGTTCAGGGTCAATGCAACCATTGCAGCTTGTAATGCACTCTTCAAACCATCAGTACCGGCCTTTCTTGGAGACAAACATTGGATGATTACATGCATAAAATACCTCTATTCTCCAACTAAAGCACCTTTTCGTGCTTAAGTATCATTTGGTCTACCTCTGTAACCCATCCTCTGAAAACACCCCATAATCAGTGTTCCAGGATAAGACATAGGATCTTCATTATCACCTCCCAATGCCAAAGCAGAACAAATTGTTTCCACTGAAATAGCTACCTCTGTATTATTCACCGTAGCACGAAGGACACGGGGTTCAACATCTGTGTCTTGATGTACTTTATCCCAAAATTGTTGTATATACGTTAGGCTTATGTATGGATCTGCGGATAAGTCCACATGTAAACGTGAACGATTCAAGAAGTTAATAATTCCTTGGAAATTAACAGCTTTAGACATATTTGGATCTAACAACGCAACTTGATTATGTTTGTACTCAACACGACGAGCCATCTGTAAATATATTGGACAAAGAACACACATTAGTCATATAACAAACAAAAGAAAAAAAATCATAAAAAAATTTCACACAAAAAAAAAATCACAAGTTCAAACACTGCTTAGCCCTTAGGCGAATTTAATAAGTTCGCTTAGTGTTGCAAGAGGCGAACATAATAAGTTCGCCTAAACAAGTTCGCCTGAACCAGTATGTCGATACAAATTCTACAGCAGATTCCCAAAATGTCCAAATCGTCAACTATGTTCAAATCAAACACAGCATAGTCATCTAAGCTCAACCACGAAACATTATTAAGCTTCAATTTCAAAGTTTAAACATGGAAATACACTCTAACAGTACACTCGCACACCGACTTTCAAAATTCGAAGAACACAGGTTAAAAACATCAATTTCCCATCGATTTATCGGATAAAAAACCGTGAAATTACCTTAGAAAGATTCGCAATTCAAATCCGATCCAGAAAGAAACACGAAAATTTCAAATCTAAAACCCTAGTTCAAAATATCACAAGTTCGCTAAAAACCCAGTAAGTTCGCTCAATAAGTTCGCTCCCTCAGAAGATTGTAATAAGGATAAGTTCGCCTAAACAAAGTATTTATTCACACAATTAAGTTCGCTTCATTAGGCGAACTTGTTAAGTTCGCTTAACAAGCCCCAGGCGAACGTAGTAAGTTCGCTTAATCAGAAACAAGCGAACATATTAAGTTCGCTTCAAACCTTTGTCTTGAACAATTTCGTCACTTTCAACACGTCACATTCTTGTGAACTTCCATCTGTAGCATGTATCCGATCTAATCCCGAGTCATTTAAAAAAAATTTCATGGAAGACAGAAACAAAATATTTTTGGATTTTATCTGTACAAACGGAATCACATATTTTTGGTTTTTATCTGAGGAAACTATAACACATGTTTTTATTTTTTTGGATGAACATCATGAGCAAGAAGATCATATCAGCATATGAGTAATTCATCACACAGTCTATTATCAACTATGGGTAACCTATGATATGCACAAAAAAATGATATGAAACAATCAAACTCATTCTTTTGTAACTCGAATCTTTTTCATTTTATGTATTTTTTTTCAATCAATTTGAATAATACTTGAAATGATACGCAATAAATTTCAAAGTAAACAAGATCAGGTCATGTAATGCTCAATTTTTCATTCCGAATTTGTAATACAAAGCATGAATTCTTAAGTTGTCAATATTATATAATTTGAAACCACAAGCATTTTTCTTTCAAATTCATGTGAGTTAGTACCATTTAGATGGAAAAACATCGTGTACCCTACATATATACCAACATAAATTTAAATTTGCACTATCGTCAAGACATACACAGTTTATTGCAAGATTAGATCAATCTCCAAGATGAAATTATCTCTATTAGCACAAGTATAGAATAGCAGATCCCAACAGATATAAGAATCAGGATGATTCAGAATCAAAAGATTCTAATGAATTGGCTTTATAATGAGAATCAATAGATTCAGGTAGGAGGATCCAACTATTATTTGGATAAATTTCAATGAAATCAGAATAGATGATGTATCTAACTGATCCAAGGGTTAGTATATGTTCCAACAGATGTTGTTAGAAAACATATCTTAGTTCAGCAACACATTGCATGTTTTTCGGGGCATGGGCAGTGAAGTGAACTGAAAGAGATTATGCTAAAGACATAATTCGATATTGTTCTCATGAAATTCATAAAACAGTATATTCTTTATCTGATAATGATCTTTTACACACACACCCAGGCATATAATGGATTCAATTCACAGATGTAATCATATCATATTTAATTTTCACACTACTATTGGTTTAAAAACGCTTCTAGTCTATTGACAATTCAAGTTTCAAACTCATATTTAAATTAAAACATATTATCAAGATTAAAGCATTCAAAACACTATCATTTCTCATTTATGTAGACTTTGAAATTTAGATCAAATCAATTTACTTTAAACTATCATATATCAAAGGTCTACTATGGTCATGTGTAATGAACTATTCACTGATGTACTATCATTTCTTCTCTAACTTCAAATGATGTCAATTTTATATTTTTCATTTTGTTTTGAATTTTTATAAATAACAATTTTTGACTGAAATTTAAAATGCAGAAATGTAATAAAGCAATAAAAGAAATTTAAAAAACAAAATCTCCCATGAAAAATTGTTGTTGAAAACCTTTTATTCGGGATTGATCATACCGATCAGTTTGATCAGAAATTCAAACCTGGTATGATCAAATGCCTTGGTAAAAAGATCAGCAAAATTATCATCTGTATGTACCTTCACCAGCTCAATCAACTTTTTATCTGCAGAATCACGGATAAAATGATATCTAATTTCAATGTGCTTTGTTTTACTGTGCTTAACAGGATTATTTGTGATAGACATTGTAGCATTATTATCAATAAACATGGGGGTTCCTGTAAAATTCAAACCGTAGTCTCTTAATTGCTGTTGGATCCACAAGATCTGTGAACAACAACTTGCAGCAGCAATGTATTCTGCTTCACATGTTGAAATGGAGACCGTAGTTTGCTTTTTGCATTGCCAGGAAACTAGACGATTACCCAAGAACTGGCAACCACCCGTAGTAGATTTCCTGTCAAAACAACAACCACCAAAATCAGAATCAGTGTATGCATTGAATTCAAAGTTAGAACCATGTGGAAAGCATAGTCCCAATCTTTGTTTTCCTTTCAGATAACGAAATATTCTCTTTACTGCAATCAAATGAGACTTTTTTGGTTTTGCTTGGAATCTAGAACAAATACACACAGCGAACATTATGTCTGGCCATGAAGCGGTTAAGTACATGAGAGATCCAATCTTTGCACGGTAGAGTCGGCAATCAACTTCTTTTCCATTCGGGTCAGAATTCAATTTATGATTGACCGGAATCGGAGTATCATATGGGGTACAGTCCTCCATCTTGAACCGGCTCAAGATGTCCTTTACATACTTGGACTGATGAATAAAGAAACCCTCTTCCTTCTTATTAACTTGAAGACCTAGGAAAAATGATAACTCTTCCATAGCTTACATCTCAAACTTCGATTTCATAATACTCTCGAACTCTTTGCACAACCCTTCATTTGTAGAGCCAAAAATAATATCATCTACATATATCTGCACCAGTAGATATTCTCCCCCTGCTTTCTTAATGAATAAAGTCGAGTCAATATGTCCACAAACAAAATCATTATCCATAAGATGTGTAGACAACGTTTCATACCATGCTCGAGGAGCTTGATGAAGACTATAGAGAGCTTTATCAAGTTTGAAAAATTTAGACGGATTAAGTGGATCTTCAAACCCCGTTGGCTGACACACATAAACCTCCTCCTTGACTTTACCATATAAGAAAGCACTTTAGAAGCAAGGAACTTAACCCATGAAAATATAGAGAAGTCATATGTTACTACCAGGCAGTAAGATTTACCGCCAATGCTCCTGATACTAATCGGTCCGAACAAATCCATATGCAGTAGCTCCAAAGGAGTCACAATAAATTTCTTTGTCTTAGATTTGTGGGACTTCTTGTGTTATTTCCCCTTCTTGTAAGGAATACAGTCATCAGGAACGGAAAATTTCATTTTCGAAACACCAATAACCAGATCATTTTTCACGAGATAATTCATTTTCCGATAATTGATGTGAGCAAGTTTCCTGTGCCACAAGATAGAATCCGACTCAGACGCCTTGGAGAGTAAACATGTAGGAATTGAATCTGTTGTAGTAGCAACACTCATGTCTAGGACATATGTGTCATTTCTCCTCGGATCCTTCATTAGAATCCATTCGTCAGGAATAACAAAGCCCGGTTTCAAGATATAACACTAAAAATTATTGAAATGAAATGAAAATTTCTTGTCACACACTTGAGATACACTCAAAAGATTGTGTTCAAGCTGCTCCACATAGTTCACTTTTTCAAATTTGACTTTATCATTCTGCAAAGTACCCTGACCAGTTATGTACCCGCCTTTATTTCTAGCAAAAGCGACATAACCACCATCAATATTAATAATATCTTCCCGCAAATGAATATTCCCTGTCATATGTCGAGAACAACCACTATCCACATACCATGTATTGTTGATAGTCCACCTTGGTTGTCCCTACATAAATAAAGAAAATCAGTTAGAAATAGGAACCCAAGCCATTGTGGTCTTGGGTCGTCCAGATGGATCAAAAAAAACAACTTCAAGCAATTCACAATCAACATTGTCATCAACCTTTGGAACATAAGATTCACAATTAGACCGTCTCAATGAAGACATAGTATTATTAATTATAAAAACATTATTAGATTTATGATTATTAGATTCAGATATTTCCAAAAATTTCTTTAATTTTCTATTACGTCTTCTTCGTTGTGGTCTAGAAAGTTTGACCTCAGGTTGAGAATCTTTTGAAATTCCAACATGTGGAATCTCAAACTTATTTTGAAAAACAACTGGTTTAGAAATATGCTTATCATGTTGCTTAAATCCCGAAGATTTAGCAAATGATTGACAAGGCACATTCTTTACAACACTAGATGTAGGCTTTCCCACATTTGGTCTTTTCAAAATCGTCACCACTCATTGTTGAGAGGAAACACTCTTTAATTTTCCTTGATTCTTATAAGGACAGTGAATCAGAATATGACCAGCCTCATTACAATGAAAGCAAACTCTTTTATCTTGATGATTTCTGATATAAGGAGTTTTTCTTGAATTTGATGACTCATCCGATGAACAAGCTTCAGAAGATTTAACTGAACAGTTTACTGGCTTCTTTCGAACAAAAACTTGTTTAGTCACCGTTGATGAATTCTTTTTCTGATGACCAGCAGCAACAAAACCACTTGATTGTAACATTTTGGAAATTTTAGGTTGATCAACTTTCACTTCATCAGGTTCTGTTAAAATGCATCTATCACGAGTAACATTTTTCACTACCTTTGGTTCATCAAGTTGCACTTCCTTAGGAATGCCTTCAACCTTTTTATCATCAAAAACTTCATCTTCAGAATCAGAATTATAGATCATATCTTCCCCAGTTACTGGATTTACTTTCAACACCGTCTTTGGATCAATTTCCTCTTCATGAATAATTTCTGGTTCAACCACATAATTTGCATTGAATGGTGGAGGAACAAATCCAATTCCAGCAACCCTCTTTGTAGGATCAACATTAGCATTAAAGTAATCTAATACCACAGATGAATTTTCAAAATTTTCTAGCTTCCTATGTAATTTGATCATTCAGATTCTTTATCAGAAATTTCTTTGTTCTTCTGAGCGACAATTTCATTTCGCTTCTCAATCTCAGCATAAGCCATATCCAGATGATATGCTTGTTCCTTATATTTCAATCCCAAAGAGTTCAAATCTCTTTTCAAAGACTCAATTCTATCTATACACAATTTATCATTATCTTTCAATTTTTGATTAACTGAATGCATCGATTCATATGACAAATTAAATTTGTATTATCATCCATTACTTTTTGCAGTTTATATTTTATATTGATGCAATTAGAGCAATAAATGTGATAGACATAATCTTTTACCTTTGAAGGATCTGACATATCTGCCATGAAGACTTTTGCAATCGGAATATTTTCAGAATCAGCACCATCAGAAGAATTTTGAGTTAATACTATATCATCTTCAGATACACCAGATGCAATATCAGACTCAACATTATGTACTTGATCATGCTCTTCATCAGCACTTGGCAAACTCTCACCATCACTTGAGCTATCATCATCAGTTGACTCTTCAGATTTTACAGAATGAATCCCAGCTACAAAAGCTTGACTTACTGTACCAACCAAATCTTCAAGATGAATACCCCATTCATAATTTTCATCATTTTGAGCAACCAAAGCAGATGATGCAGATGCATGATTAGAATTTCTAGAGCTAGATGAGCCATGTGACTGATTACGATTGTTCTGAAAGTTATTAGGCTTCTACTGAGAATCAAATTCAACTTTTGGTTTCACACATTTTTTGGCAAAAATGACCATACTCCTAACAATTATAGCAACGAACTTTGGTTTTGTCAAATCCCATACGTGAACGACTGTTAGAATCAATATACTTCCTTCCAGTCTTCTTCAAAAAATCCTTTGCTTGCCGCATCAGCATAGCCATGTTCCATTGAATGTTCATCTCTTCCAGATCAACAGGAATAATTTGTCTGAAATCCTCTTCAATAACATCTGGATCATGAATCTTTCCTCCAATAAAATTTTCATAAGAAGCCATAAAGGAAGAAAACATCGCTAAATAATCATCAGCAACTCTGTGATTCATATTATGTGTTCCAGATGATGAAGAAGTTGTATTTGCAGAGAAACCAGAATGACTTGGAACTCCAGAACAATGATCATTAGAAACATCTTGAGTATCACCAGAAAAGAACGCAACCCCTGCACCAGTTTTACCAGAAGTCTTAGCAAAATACATTGAAGGATCTTGAATATGCGCTATATTGGTTTCCTTCTTTTTCATATTCAAATCATGTGATTGAATCTTTCCAAGAACCTCTTCAAGAGACATAGTTTTATACTTGACATTCTATTTTATCAAAACTGAATACACATCAAATTTAGATGGTAATGCCACCAAAAACTTATCATTTATCTCTTCAGTCTCATAAACTACTGAAGCACTTGACAACTCACTCAGCAAATGATAGAATCTTTTTGCAAGATCATCTAAAGATTCATTTTGAAAGTGCTTGAATACTAAGAACTGCTTCTTCAGTAATTCTTTTCTGCTTTTCATAACATCCAAACTGCCTTCACACCGCTTTTGTAAAGCTTCCTACATTTGTTGAGAAGTCCTGAATTGTTTAAAACTATGATAAATTTCTTTAGGAAGAGACATTGAGATACTAGCCATAGCCTTCTTTTCCCTATCAAACGGTAATTTTTATTCTATGGTTAAAGAAGATACCGATTTAGGAACATCATCCTTTCCCATCCAAGTATAAGTCGGATGTGTATAGCCTTCCAAGATTGGAATCCATAAACTTGTATCAGTAAAAGACACAAACTGATCAAACAGATCTTTCTAGTTAGAATAATCTGCAAGACTTAACAATTTGGGTGGTTTCTGAGATGTACCAATCTCGTTATCGTAATTTAACATGTTAGTCACTTGCACCATATTTGCCATTTTCAGAAAAATTTCCAAGTATTGAACAAGTACTCCCTTTAGGCGAAGATAATAAGTTCGCTTCAAATCCAAACAAGCGAATTTGATATCAAGCGAACTTAATAGGTTCTCTTAAGACAAGAAAATCCGGTAAGTTCGCCTATAGAATAAGTTCGCTTAAACTGAGAGAAGCGAACTTAATAAGTTCGCTTGCTAAGTTCGCCTGCAACAAATATCAGTAAGTTCGCTTACTTCAGTTGTAACAAACTCAGCAACAAATTCAACCCAAACACGAACAAACATCACCTAAAATCATCATTTCTCACATATTAGAAGGAATTTGAAGAAATTGGACCGTAAAATTTAGTATTTTATGAATTAGAACACTTCTATCGGATTAATTTCACCAAAAACCACTTCAGATCCCAAATGGGGGCATGCCAATAGTTGAGTGATAGTTGTTATATGAAAACTCTACCAATGGCAGATGGCTGTCCCAGCTCCCACCAAAATCAATGATACAGGCCTGGAGCATGTCCTCCAAGGTCTGGATGGTCCTTTCTGATTGACCATCGGTTTGAGGGTGGTAAGTGATGCTGATGTTTAATCTAGTGCCCATTGCTTCATTGAATTTATTCCAAAACCTTGATGTGAATCTAGTATCACTTTCGGACACAATCGATAGTGGCATACCATGCCTGCTCACAATTTCCTTGATATATATCTCTGCTAGCTTTTCAGACGAAGAAGCCTCACATATTGGTAAAAAGTGAGCACTTTTCGTCAAGCGGTCGACAATCACCCGGATGGTATCATTGCCTTTAGTTGTTCGTGGTAGCTTGGTAATGAAGTCCATCGTGATCTCCAACCACTTCCATTCCGGTATTGGTAAGGGTTGCATTTTACCGCATGGTTTCTGGTGCTCGGCCTTAACTAGTGAACATGTTAAGCACTTGCTCACATATTCAGTCACATCAACCTTCAAGGCTTGATACATTTTGCTCGTCCCGGGATGGATAGAATAGCGAGACTTATGGGCCTCGTCGGATTTTGGCTCTAAGTTCACCAATCTTGGGTATCCACATCCGGCCAAACCGAGCTCGTACACCGTATGTACTAGTATCCAGTTTCCCTTGTTGTCCTACTATTCTTTATCGTTTTATATTCCTTTCCAACAGTGCTTTATCTTGTGCCTTTGCTATTTCATTCATCAAATCTGGAGTTATAATCAGCTGACACGCTTTGATCCGGATAGGTGCCGACTCTTCTTTTCTGCTTAAGGCGTCAGCCATGACGTTTGCCTTGCCTGGATGGTACAATATCTCATATTCATAGTCCTTTAGTAGTTCCAACGACCTCCTTTGTCCCATGTTTAATTCTTTTTGTTCGAAAAAGTACTTCAGGCTTTTGTGATCAGAGTAAATGGTGCATTTAACTCCATATAAATAGTGTCTCCAAATCTTTAATGCGAAAACTACTGCCGCCAACTCCAGATCGTTAGTGGGGTAGTTAATCTCGTGAATTTTTTAACTGTCGCGAAGCATAAGTGATCACCTTTCCTCGTTGCATAAGTACACAACCCAATCCCTGACCCGAAGCGTCAGAGTAGACTACCAAGTCTTCATTTCCCTCAGGTAGGGTCAAGACTGAAGCTTGGGTTAATCGTGTCTTTAGTTCCTCAAACGCGTGGTTTGGGTTGGACCCCATTAATATTTTACTTCCTTTCATGTCAGTTTTTGTTAGAGACGAGGCTATTCTCGAGAAATCTTGAATGAACCTCCGATAGTAGCCTGCTAGTCCTAGAAAACTTCGTATTTCTGTTGGCGTCTTCGGAACGTTCCATTCCTTTACTGTTTCGATCTTTTCAGGATCTACCATAATGTTGTTTGGGTTTATCACATGACTTAGGAATTGGACTTCCCTAATCCAAAACACACACTTGGAAAATTTCGCATACAACTTCTCCTGCTTTAGAACCTCCAAAACCTCCCTTAGGTGACAGTGGTGATCACCCTCGTTCTTTGAATAGATGAGAATGTCATCTATGAAAACTATCACTGACCGATCCAACATTGGTCGACATACCCTATTCATTAAATCCATGAATGCTGCAGGTGAGTTGGTTAGTCCGAAGGACATCACGAGGAACTCGTAGTGCCCATACCGTGTGCGAAACGCGGTTTTTGGTACATCTTCCTCCCTTACTTTCAACTGATGGTAACCCGACCTAAGATCGATCTTTGAGAACCAACTCGCGCCTTGTAGTTGATCAAAAAGGTCATCTATTCTAGGCAGGGGTATTTGTTCTTTACTGTACTATTGTTCAATTCACGGTAGTCTATGCACATTCGCATGCTGCCGTCTTTTTTCTTTACAAATAATACCGGAGCGCCCCATGGTGAGATGCTTGGTCTGATAAATCCTATTTCTGTTAATTCTTCCAATTGGGACATTAGTTCTTTCATTTATGACGGAGCCAATCGGTATGGTGCTTTGGCAACGGGCTCAGCTCCTGGCAGTAAGTCAATCTGAAATTCTATTTTTCGATCGGGTGGCAAGCCAGGTAGGTCCTCAGGGAACACATCTGGAAAATTGCACACCACGGGTACATCTTTGAGCTCTTTCATTTTCTTTCTATCGTCAATAACATACGCCAGATAAGTTTCGCAACCACGCCTTATGTAACTTTCGGTCTTGATCATCGAGATGACGTTCGGCATCGTGCAATTCCAATCCCCGTAAACCGTAATCGGACTGCCGTCAGTCGCTTTGAGGTGTATTTTCTTTCGCTTACATATGATTTGAGCTTTGTTATCAGCTAACCAATCCATACCCAATACTATATTGAATCCTCCTAAGGTAAGAAGGAATAGTCTAGAAGGAAACTTATGGCCCTCTATTTCGATGATGCAATCCTCAGTCACTTGGAATACTGCCAAATTTTTACCAACGACAGTTTGTACGTTAAAGGCCCTTATTATGGTGTTGATAGTGCAATCTAGTTTACGTCTAAAGGTATTTGATATAAAGCTTTTACTAGCACAAGAGTCAAATAAAATAGCAACATGTTCATCATTAACAAGAAACGTACCTGACAGAGCATCAGGGTTTCCTCTTGCTTCTTCCTCGGTTAGGGCGCAGGCCCGAGTCCTAGCCTTTAGTTGTTCCTGTTCCTTCTCTTTCCCCAAACCAGATTGTCCAGCTTTCCTGCAATCCTTAGCCAGATGTCCATACTTCCCACAACCTTGGCACTTGACGTCCCTTAAGCACTCTCGGTAGAAGTGCCCCGTCCTCCCGCACTTATAGCACATGGTGGTGCCAACACGGCACTCGCCAAGATGTTGTCTTCCATATTTCTTGCAAGTTTCATACTCATCTGACCTTGGTTTCTTAATCTCATTTGCTACATTCCCTTTTCCAGTGCCCCTAGACGGGTTCTCCCACTTCCTCATTTGCATCTCAGGTGTCGGGTCCTCATTAGCATAATCGTCGTAGACGATTCCACTCATTCGGTCGAGGGTAGGTTAGCTTTCACATGGACACGGACCCGCTGTGGCAGACCCTTAACATAGTACTTGATCATTCGGTCCTCAGTTTCTACTAGGTGGGGTACCAGTTGAGCCAGCTCATTAAATCTGGAAGTGTACTGGCAATGAGTCTTGTTGCCAGCCTTGAAGTTCAGGAATTCATTCTCCACAAGATCAATCTCGTTTTGTGGACAAAACTTTTGGATTATCAGCTTCTTCAGGTCTTCCCAGGTCATCCAGCTAAGAGCATTTGGTGACTCAGTCCTCTGAATGTTCCTCCACCAACTCAGTGCCTCATTGGTGAAAGATTGAGCCACATACTTAACAGCTTGATCGGGTCGACACTCGCTTATGTTGATCACGCCGTTCATCCTCTCGATCCATTCGAATGTAGCCACCGAATCCTTGTTCCTGTCAAACTTGGGCGGGTCACCATCCTTGAACCCTTTGTAAGTACACCCTCGGGTGTTCAGTACCACCTTTACTTCATCAACATCACTGTCATACATCTTCTCCTCGTGGTTCTCTTCCTCCTTGCTTTTCTTCAATGCCTCTGATAGCATATCAGGCAACACATTTTTCAGAGTTAGTACCACCTCACGGGCAATAGCATCCCTATCTTCGGGTTCCAGACGTAGTGATCTTCATTGCCATCCTCTGGTGGAGTCTCATTAGTTTCATGCACAATTTCAGTATGTTCCTCGTGCACACTTTTCTCATGTTCAACATGCACGCTTTCCTCATCATTACGCCTTCGGTTCAATGGCGGTCTACCGACTTGGCCTGTACGACCGCCTCGAGTTCTAGTTCTTCTTCAACCAGCCATGATTTCTAATTTCCTGATTGGTATAAAAGGGAATACATCAATGTCATTCCTTCAGATCATAGTTTGGAACAGCACGAGCAAGGTAAATTCTTAATTACAGTGACCGGTTTGTGATTAATAATTTGCTTTGATTTTCGGGTTCACAACTCTTCACATCAGTAGTGACATTAACATCTAAGCGTTCTAAGTTAAGGCATCTATCCCTAACTACATGCATTAACTTTATCACTTACTTACTGTGTTGGGGTTGGCTACCCAGACTGACATCCGTGCGTTGGTCCCATTATCAGTTTGAGTCCAGACATTTAGGGATGTCTGAATCTCTAAACTATTGCTCTGATACCAACTTGTAAGGCCCCTTTCTCGGGTAACCTCACTTGTTGGATTTACTCATAAACGTAGTCATAAATATTGAATTTAAATTAAAAACATTCATGAGTAGCGGAAGCAAACATCATTTGAATATATAACATAGCAGCGGAAGTCTTAACATTTAAACGTAAAATATTATCATAACATAATTTAAAGTGGGATGTCAGTCTTCTGTCGGGTAGCCATCACACCTTCGTACGACTCTTCTTTTTGTTACCTGAAATGTATACTAAAAGTCAGCTGACGCTGGTGAGTTCTAGTTTAAAGTAATTAAGTATTAACATTATTTCTTTCGTAAGGATATACATAAATACATATATAAATACACATTATCATATCCTTTGCTTTCGTTTATCATTCATATGAGAGTACATAAAAGTATGTATTCACCTTTTCTTTCGTTTAACATTCATTGGTCGTACACATATGGGTGATCAACCCGTCATAATCGTTGTGTGAGTCACAAAGACAAACGCCATAAGAACTACCGTCGTAGTCCATTACATAAATCGTCCGGCCCTAGAAACCATCCGTCGAAACATTAATACGTCTGGCAACCCTTGTCCGTCCGCCTTAACCGTCCTACCGTCGTAGTCCGTCTATTCGCCCGTCTGCCCTAGGGCATCCGTTTCCCATGCGAACTATTATTTTTGTAACCGTTCTTCCTTTATAAGGCAATTGCTTTGACCGTTTATTAATGCCTTTCATACGTCCTAGCTGATGAAGGAACGTATTTGTCCCGGTTGAAAATAGTAGCGTGGTCGTCCGTCTAACGGAGTAGCCGTTATCATCGAAGCATCCATAACGTTTACATACATACATAACATGCGATATATATAAAAATATAGGGCAAGAATTCATTCATTTACGTTATGTCATTCATTCATTCGTTCTTTGTAAACATACGTTCATTCTTTGTACATCTTTCATTTCATATATATATATATATATATGCATTTATACATCACGTATGATCACATTGGCATTCATGACATATATTCAGTTAGTTTATACACTTCAGCCCCAAAACATATTAAATTGATTTGCACATAACATAGAGGGAACACATAGAACTCACCTGATGAGTGATTTCCTGAATACACCTAGCTGGTCAAAGAGTGTCACTTAAGGTCACACACAATCTATATAAGCAAGTCATACAAGATAAGCTAATAAACCAAAACGACACTTAACATTTCTATTCTGATGAGTAGGCGAACTTAATAAGTTCGCAAGGTTTGGGTATAGGCGAACATGACAAGTTCGCCCATAGTAAGTTGGTTTTCTTAAACATAGGCGAACTTAGTGATCAAGTTCGCCTCTTTAGGCGAACATAATAGGTTCGAACTTGACCAGCGAACTTAGTAAGTTAGGCGAACTTGGGTAAGTTCACCTCCTTTGAGTTACAGGCGAACATAGACTAGTGAACTTAATAAGTTCGCTATATTGGGTCCAGGCGAACTTGATAAGTTCGCCTATCGCTACCTTCTTCTCCAATCAGACCCTAGATTTGGTCGGCCGAATTCGAGGTGCTCAAACATCAAACTTTTTACGTTCAAAACGTTCTATTTTCATCCATGAAGCAGAATTTGTGATTTGTTTCGAGTTTCATACGTAAAAACTAAACCTTTACTCGACTTTAACCTGAAACCCAACAATTATAAAAACTTAGATTTAAGCTCGATAGTTACCTGTTTTCGCTTTCTTTTCGATGCTATACGATCCAGAGATGATGACAATCGATCCCCGAGCTTTTGAGCCGCTTTCCTTTACTTTCTCTCTCTAGACCTGAGACCTCTCTCTCTCTAGAAGTTTACGCAACAATGAGAAATGAGGAGGGGAGGGCTGCTCCAACCCTTATTTTGGTGGGCCAAATCGGCCCACTACTTGCAAAGCCCAAGCCTGCCTGCATCTTTTCATATTTTTGTTTTAACTTTTGAGCTTTCGTTTCATTTATTCGTTTACCTTTATTTTTGGGATGTTACATGGCTATTGGGAAGGCCTCAAATTCGTCAACTGAGGTAGACTCTAACTCTTTTGCTGTTATTTCTTGTTCCAAATGTCTTGGCTTGAAAGAAGAAAATTCTAAGCTTCAGGACAAGGTCGAACCCCTTCGTATTGCATCTTTAAGCTACAAAGAAAATGAAAAACGTTACAAAGATTCAATTGAAACTTTAAAGAAAGAAAGACGTGATTTTTCACTTAAAATTAGTGAACAACAGTTTCATTTGGATGTTGCGTACAAAGGGTTGGAAGAGAGAAATAATGAAATTACCAAGCTGCAGAATGAGGTATTGCAGTTGAATAGTAAAATTGAGAAGTTGAAAAATTCTCGCTTTGTGGTGGAACATTTTGAATCAGTAGTGAGACAAGTGAATGGCTTAGGGTTGGGTACTAATGCAATTCCTCCACTAGTAAGCGGGAAAATTGTTAACGGCTTAATTGATATTGACTTGTCATGCCTTGATGAATCCTCAAGTCAGGATGATTCCTCTAACAAGGATGATTTCTCAAGTAAGGCTGACTCAACTTCTAATGAGGAATTATTTTCTGATGAAGGCTCTGAGAACACCAAAGTTGAGGGTGTTGTCTCAAAAGAGTTGCTTGATAAACATAATGTCAAGAAACCCATTGTTACTGATCGTAACAATTGTATTTTAACTGAACCTGATACTGTTGAAACAAATGATAAACTGAAAATGATGCTTTATGGAGGTTTCAAATCCATTAAGCAAATTATGAAAGAAGCTTTTGCTAATAATTTGGGGAAGAATTTTCAATAAAACTTTGATAAACACTACACCCCAAAGAGTCAATTAAAATCAGGTCAAGCACAAGATGTTTGTAATGTTCATCAAACAACTCATGCTACTCATCAAGCCGAGTCATCTGCATCCAAAAGCAGAGAGCCTTACAGGAGGACTTACAAGGAAACAAGAGCTTGTTTTCATTGTGGTATGGTAGGTCACATCCTAGTAAACTGTCTTGATAAGAACCAAGGGAAACGGCCAGTTGTTCAACAACAAACTGTTTCCCCTAAGACACCATCAGTGAAGCAACCCAGAAGTCCGAAATCAAAAGAGGTGAAACCACCAGTGAAACCTATGGTGAAGCCAAAGATCACATCTAAGGCTAATCCATCTGTTCCAAAAAGGGAAAAGCAACCTGCTAAACCCAGTGTATCTACCTCTGGTAGTACACAAACTGGTGAGAAGCGTGTGGTTAAACTTTCCAAACCACAGAGGAGAAGAAGGAACAAGAGATTGAGAAAGCTGGAATAGCTGGCTGGAGTTCAATCAGGTGAAGCTTCTACTAGTTCACCTGGTGCTTCTGAATGCAAGCCGATTCTTCTAGTAAAACAAAAGAAAAGGTCCTGGAATAAGAAATCTAAAAGTTCTCAATCTTCTGATCCCAAATATTCTAAGGATTCACCCATTTTTGATAGTCATGATTGTGAATTAATTGAGGTAGTTTAATTTGAGAAAAATGGATGACCCAAGACCACCATGGCTTGGGTCTCCAAAACTAATTAATTTCTTATGACTCGTGTAGGGACATCCGAATGGAACTATCTCTAACAGTCGGTATGTAGATAGTGGATGCTCCTGGCACATGATAGGCAACATGGCCCAGCTTCAAGATGTAAAACCATTCAGAGGCGGCTATGTGGCCTTTGCAAGCGAGAAGGGCGGTAGTATTACTTGTCAAGGCGTGGTTTCGAATGGATGTGCTAGCAGCTAAAGCATAACCTGTTGAGTGTTTCTCAGATGTGTGATAAGGAGTACTCAGTTATGTTTGACAAGTCAGAATGCTTGGTTCTCAAACCTGGTTTTATGGTTCCTATCGATTGGATTCTGATGAGAGCGCCAAGGACAAACGACACCTATCAGATTGATATGAGCGTGGCTACAACCACCTCATCAGTTGCTACTTGTTTGCTTACAAAAGCGATAGAACTTGACTCAATCTTGTGGCATAGGAAACTCGAACACATTTCTTATCATAAAATGAACCATCTTGTCCGAAACGGTTTAGTTACTGGGGTTCCTAAGCTGAGATTCTCCGTTGCAGATGACTGTATGCCATGTAAAAAGGGTAAACAGCAACGGAAGTCTCACAAGCCCAAGCTCCAAAACTCCATAGATACCACTTTGGAGCTCTTACACATGGATCTGTTTGGACCCATAAGTATCCGGAGTATTGGAGGTAAGTCATACTGTCTAGTTGTAAATGATGATTTCTCACATTTCTCTTAGGTGCATTTCTTAGGTACATAGGATGAGACTGCTGATATTCTTCAATACGTGATTGTGAGCTTGGAAACTTTATGCAAACTGAAGGTTAGAAGAATGAGGAGTGACAACGACATGGAGTTCAAAAACAACATGATGGAGCTTTTCTGTTTCAAGAAGGGTATTCGTCATGAATTCAGTGCGCCGTACACACCCCAACAGAATGGAGTTGCGGAATGGAAGAACATAACCCTAATTGAGACTGCAAGGATAATGCTGTCTGATGCCAAGCTTCCCGTAACATTCTGGGCGGAAGCAGTCAACACAGCTTGTCACGTCTTAAATAGAGTTCTGGTGGTTAAGAGGCACAATAAAACTTGTTATGAGCTGATCAACAATCAACCTCCAAATCTTGACTACCTAGTTCCTTTTGGTAGTCCCTGCTCATTATTGTTACAGTACAAGGATTGAAAGTCTAAATTTCATGCAAAAGCGGTTGAGGGCATCTTCTTAGGATATGTTGCCAACTCGCCATGCAAGAGAGTGTACAATATTGAGAGTAGGTCTGTGGAAGAATGGTTCGAAGTGGACTGCAGTAAACACAGCATTCCACCAGAACCAACTAGTCCTGCTTGGGGATTTGATTATGATGCTCTGTTCAAGTCTTTTAACCTTCCAGATTTATCTACTGAAGACGCTGCCAAGCTGTATGATTTATGTGGTGGCAGTGACGACTCCAACTTCTCAACCAAAGCAATGGTACCTATCCCAACTTCCAATTCCAATGATGCATCTGCATCTGGAACTCTTGACAGTGACAACAGAGATGAAGTTCATGTTGAAGGAAATGATGCTCAAGCTGATTCTAATGTTCATGTAGGAAATGATGCTCCAGTTGATCTAATCAACATTGAGTCATCTTCGGGTACACTTGATATGGGGGAGTTGAGTACTAACCTTGAGTCAACAATTCAAGAACCACAATTACAAGAAACGAGAGTGCATCAGAATCATACAATTGAGAACATCATAGAACCATTACTGAGAACACCAGTTTTTATGCTGAGATACTTGACACATGTATCATGGAAACTTGCTTGCATGCTGCTTACGTATCCCAATTGGAGCCGAAGAATGTGAAAGAGGCTCTTGCTGACAACTGCTGGATTGAGGCGATGCAAGATGAATTGTATCAATTCCAAAAGTTGCACGTGTGGGATTTGGTTGACCTTCCGAAAGGTATGCATCCGATTGGAACCAGATGGGTGTTCAAATGCAAGACGGACGATCGACATGTTGTAGTGAAGAATAAAGCAAGGTTGGTTGTTCAGTGTTTTTATCAGCAAGACGGCCTGGATTACACAGAGGTTTATGCCCCAGTTGCTAGACTTGAGGCCATTCGACTGTTTCTGGCTTATGCCTCCTTTGTCGGCTTCAAGGTCTATCAACTTGATGTGAAGAGTGCTTTTCTATATGGGAAAGTTCATGAAGAGGTCTATGTCACTCAACCACCAGGTTTTGAAGATCCGCATAATATTAATAAAGTGTACAAGCTGGATAAGGCACTTTATGGTCTTCATCAAGCCCCTAGGGCGTGGTATGAGACTTTATCAAAACATCTACTGTCCAATGGTTTCGACCGCTGACAAATTGACTCGACTCTCTTCATTAGGAAAGCAGGAGGTGATATTCTACTTGTGCACCAATGAAGATATGTGTAGAGAATTCGAAAAGGTGATGAAGTCCAAGTATGAAATGAGCAACATGGGTGAACTGTCGTTCTTTCTGGGTATGTAAGTCAGTCAAATGGAGGATGGCATTTATCTACATCAAACTAAGTATGTGCATGACATTTTGTCAAAATACAATATGAATGATTGTATTACATATGGCACACCAATCCCAGTCAATCATGGTCTGCAGCCGGACAAAGATGGAAAGGATGTGGACTGTAAACTTTACCACGGGATGATCGGTTCTCTAATGTATCTCACAGCTTCAAGGCCCGACATTATGTTTGCTGTCTGTTTGTGCTCGAGGTTTCAGTCACAACCAAAGGAGTCTCACCTGATAGCTGTTAAGAGGATCTTCAGATACTTGAAGGGGAAACCCCGATTGGGTCTTTGGTACTCAAAACAGCAGCCATTCGACTTCAAATCCTATACCGGTTCTGATTATGGCGGTTGTAACCTCGATAGAAAATCTACCTCAGGTGGATGTTAATTCTTGGGAGACGGGCTGGTCTCCTAGCAGTGTAAGAAGCAGTCAACGGTTTATGTCTCAACATGTGAAGCGGAGTACAATGCTGCCTCGAGCTGTTGTTCTCAGATATTTTGGATCCAGCAGCAATTGAGAGATTATGGCTTGAACTACACTGGAACTCCTTTATTCATTGATAATAATGCCACTATGTCTATCACGAACAACCCAGTGAAACATTCCAAAACTAAGCATATAGAGATTCGCCATCATTTCATATGTGACTGTGCTGAAAAGCATTTGGTTGAGCTTGTAAAAGTTCACACGGATGACAACTTTGCTGACCTTTTCACTAAGGCATTTGACCGGACATGTTTTGAACATCTTGTCAACATGATAGGAATGTTCAATCCTAAGTGAAACTTTAGGTTTTCTAAAATCAATTCAATTCATGGAAGTTAATCTTTATTTCTTTTAAATTTCTTTTGTACAGTTCTTTTTCTCTTTATTTAACATGTTCTGAAAAATCCAAACAAAACTGAAAATCTTGAAAGTAAAAAAAAAAATAATAATTTCAAAGTCTTTTGAAGGTAAGAGGAAATGATAGTATATCAGTAATGATCTAAACGTCTTAGAATACACATATGGGAAATGATTGCATCATGATTACTTGAAAGATTAAGTTGTTTCAGTTTTAATTTGAATATTTGCAAGTAATTTGAATTGTCAGTAGGCTATAAGCATTTATGAATCATTAGTAGTGTGGAAACTAAATCTAGACTACAACTGTGATTTGAACCCATGTATGCATGTGTGTGTGTGTAAAAGAATATAAAAAGATCATTATCAGATAAAAGATGTAAGATTTTGGCAAATATTTTCTTATGAGACCAGTTTCGGGTTATTTTTTTAGCACAATTTTTCGGTTCACTTCACTGCCCATACTCACAAGCATGTAATGGGAAGTTGGGCCAAGATATGTCTTGACATCAACCGTTAAGCAAATATTCACCCTTGAATCATACCTGATTCATTGAAATCAAATCCAGATAAAAGTTGGATCCCCTTACCTAAATCCTCAGACACCGTATTTATTAACCTGAATCATCATATGATATTCACAGAAGAAAAACCAATCAAACCAAGAAAAATGAATCACTAGATTATGAATCTTATGATTCTTGATAATCCTTATGGATTCTGCTTGATTTTTTATGTGCTAAATGATGTAACTTCATTCTGGAGATTTGAAAATCTTTGAGAAAATCTTAGATGCCGTGAGATAGTGCAATTGAAATTTCTATAGCATAACTGTGGGGTACCGTTGTATATCTTGTAATTAATATCTTAACACACAAGAACGTGATACAAAGATGCTTATGGTTTCAAATTTTATAATACTGACAACTTGAGTTCAATTGTTTATATTGCATATTACGTATGAATAAGTAGTAATCCATGACATGATCCCATATTCTTTGATGTTTATTGTCTATCATTTTTGCTTACAATAGCCTGATATGATCCTCTACTCATGACTTTGACCAAAAAATAGCTGGTGTGTATATTCTTGTGCATATTATCTTCATTCAAAAATGCCAAAAAGGTTTTAATTACAGTTCTTCAAAACTTAAGAAAAGCCAAAAATATTTGTGTTTAACTTCCTTGAATTGTTTTTGAAACCTCTTAATTGAATGTTCTTATCCGGTTCGCTTTTTGACATGACATTCTTCATAATTTGAGTTGAAATTGGATTTCACAAGGGTTTCTGCGTACTTGTTTAGTGCGCAAGAATTAAACCTTGCGTACTTGCTAAGTACGCAAGAGTTAAGTCTTGCGCACTTGTTAAGTACGCAAGACTCGAATGTGTGGGTATATATAGTGGACTTAGAAAATTTCTCAGACTTTATCTCATTTCAAACCACTATGCTATTCCCTCGTATTTCCTCAAAACTTTGTGTGATTCCAAACGATTTTTTCGTCCCGATCATTGTTTCACCTTCTCTTAACAAACGTTTGGTGAGAATCTTAGCCGATTTCATCCACAAATCGTCATGTTTTGGACCGATTCTTAACTTTTCTTGAGCCTAGGGTTGGATGTCAAGATTGTGATAAGTTTTGGATGATCTTTAACGAACCCTAATTACTCAAATATCGTCCTTAACATCGTTTCATTTTGACTCTGACCTTGGTTTAACCGTCGGTTGAGGTCAGGTCAGGTTTAGGTCAAAATTGACTTGGTTTTAGTCCGATTTTGTTGTTGGACCTGGTCCCATGAGTTCTAAATGCGTTTATCAAAGTGGTGACCTTGAACAAACATCAAATTCGTCCATTCGTTGATTTGGAAGAGTCTGCTTTTTGCACAAGTGTTAGACCTTGCGTACTTAGTAAGTACGCAAGATATAACTCTTGCGTACTTACTAAGTACGCAAGGTATATACCCTGCATACTTGATAAGTACGCAGGAAGGCAAACTGCAATTTTTCCTAAGTCTGGAAACTTCTTCCTTGTGAATGTGCTATATCGTGTCATGTTTGTTCAATTCCAGTGATTATTCTTGTTCTTATTGTGTTCATTGTATGTTTTTGCAGTGATGGCTCGTGCTTTTACCAGCGAATTCAATCTTCTGGCTCTAACACAACCCGAGTGAAAGGGTGTTGCACTTGAATACAGGGAGATAGTTGATTTCCTGAACCGCTCGAAGATCAGCTATGCTATCTCTGCAGATCCTATCGTATCAAGACCGTACATGGATCAATTCTGGGCAACAACAGATCATGACTGTATAGTAACCCCGAACGTCATTAGGGCTACTGTAGCAGGTCAACAGATAGCCATATCCGAAGACACCATCAGGAGAGTGGTACAATTCCGGGATCTTGCAACTGACCCAATTACCTATCCTGATTACTTTGTTGATGGTTGTTGGAGGCAGAGAATGGGATACGTCGGTGCAACGGATTATGCTTCGTACAAGAAGATGTGGGTACTCGTTCAATGGCGCTACTTTGCCCATATCTTGATCATGTGCATCTCTTCAAGGAAAGCAGGCAAGGATGCCATGGGTCATCACTTAGCGGATGAAATGGTGGGTTTATCTCTCAACAAGGGCTACAACTTCTCTAAGTATGTATACAAGGCCATAACCAACCAGATCTATACATTGGAGAAGTTTAGATTCATGTTGTATCCAAGATTTATCCAGCTGCTAATCAATGATGTGTTGCCAAATCTACCGGCAATTGGGGAGAGATTACAAGTAAAGAGATTGGACAAGAGAGTAGTTGCTCAATTCTTAAAGCCAGGCAATGTAGAACCTACCTCTGTGCATACTCCTCTCTTTGGACACTTAATCAATGAAGCATATGTGGCCCCAGATGATTTCAGATGGTATAGTCCCGAATCGGAGCCTGAACTCAATGAACACTCTAGCGAGCAAGAAGAGGAGGAAGTTGAAGGTGATGATGAATCTGAAGATGAAGGAAACGAAGAAGAAGGAAGTGCTGGTGCTGAAGAATCTGACTCCGAAGCAATAGAATCTGATTCATCTGATTCTGATGATGCACCAGACCAATCACACCCGAGAAGAACGACAGCGGTGACCCTTCGCGAGTCGTCTTCTAAGAGAAAGAGACAAGATAGTACAAGCAGTGAGTATGAACCCGACTCTGATTCAGATGCTGCTATACAAAGAAAAAGACAAGAAAGTACCAACAAGCGTCGGGGGGATAGGCCATTTGCGGCTATCCCTAGAGAAGTAGAAGCTAGTGTTGCACGACAACAAGTCACTGAGGCCGTGAGCACTGCTTCAACCTCTACGTCAACTTCCACCCAACTATATCAAACGACGAGGAGGCGACCACGTGTAACAAGTCAAGTGGCTGCTGCTACCATCTCAGAGGAGGTGCCTGAGATCGTACCCCTACCAATTGAGACTATCCATCAACTGATAGTGACGACTCCAATTCAGACTGAGTCGGTCACTATCACACCAACAGCCATTGAAACCACCAAAATCACAACCACCATCCCAACCTCCATCCCTACAACCACCCTTGAACCCATCGGTCAACCCTACAACTATGGGGACTTTACCCAGGGGTTTGACTTTAATGCGATCTTCTCATCTACACCCCATACTGCTGAAGCCTCTACATCCAGGGATCCTGATTCCCGTGATGCGAGGATAACCACTTTGGAAACACAGGTTGCTGGTCTACTTGAAACTGTTCGGAAATCAAGGGAAGAATCCGAGGATCAAGATGCTTAGATAAGTTCTTTGGTGGACGAAGTTACTATTCTGCGAAGCCAGAGGGCTGGGACAGAAGAGAGGCTTAAGAATGTGCTGGCCCAGAATGAACTCATGATCAAGACAAACAATATGATTCTGGGACACATGACGGCTTTAGAGCTAAGGTTTGATATACAGCGGAAAGAACAAGAAATGATGGTCAAGTTAGTAGCTGACCTGACCAAAAAGCTTGCGGCTCAGGGGGAGAGAGAGAAGGAGAAAGAGAAGCCATCAAAACTTAGCGGTGATGAGGCTTGTCATCTGGTTGATCTAACCAAGGATGATGACAAAGACAAGGATCCTGAAGCCGGTTCTAGTGGAAGTGAACAACAAGCTTTGGCGATAGTGCCCATTTCTGTTGTTCCAACGGCTGAGGGGGAGTCGACTCACCAGGAAGGCGGTGATGCTTCTGGTAGTGGAGGTGATAAAGAAAAGTCTGCGGCTGAGGTGCTATACGACCTATCTTATGAGGTCATTCTACTGATTGAGCCAGACTATTCCAAAGAAGCTCAGATCGATGCTCTCAGCAATCTGGAGGAAGGAGAGATCGAGTCTGATAATGAATGAGATTTGGATGATGAAGACGTAGTGGTGGAGTTTCCCAAGGGGGATGGTGAAGGAGTATATGAGCTTGAGGATGGAGAGATATTTGAAGCTCCAACCTTTGAAGCTACTTCTAACATAGGTTAAGTCAAGCCTGAATTTATTGCTGAGGCTAGTGGTGCAGCAACCTCGACTAAAGCCTCTCCCACCGATCCTCAACATGTAGATCCCGAAGCCTGGAAAAACAAATATCCGCAAGGTTGGTTTACTAAGGATTAAGCTCCAATCTGGCAAAAGACATCTGTCATAGACAAACATGGAGCCATAGGTATGATCTTGTCTGTCAAGTTCGACGACAACAAGAAGTTGTTCGCTTTTAAACGAGCTGGGGGGTTTCAATACTTGAAACCTACCAGTGAAGCATTCAGCTCCCTGCCGAAGTACGATCTGGTGAACCTTGCAAACCGTGAGCTGCTGTGTGACACTAGTCATGCATCAGCAATGGGTTTGTGGAGAACACTACAGAAAGAGGGAAGATCAGGGAACTTCGAGATGTTTAAGCCGCAGATGCCCAAGAGAGTCCGGGACAAGAACGTCAGACATCCCATGACTAACAGAAGCCTAAAGAAGTTGGTCTACAACCCAGTGCTATGTGAAACCAGGATTCCCCTGAGCAAGTTATCTCGGGATATCCTTGGTAACATGTGGTACTGGTACGTGGACCCAAAGACAGGTGAGGCAGTGGTGATGGGAAAGATTAGGTCTGAAAGTGAAATCTTGGTGCCAAAAGAACTGATCAGAGTCTTTGATGAAATCACTTTCATTAATTTCTCTATGAAAGATCTGACGGCCCTAAATGACAAATTCTGCATCTATACGGACGAGTGGACAAAGCTTCAAGCATCAAGATACAACAAGTTGGTCAAGTTCTGCCTTGACTACAAGCTGAAGATGGAAGCTAAAGCTGGTGGAGTTTGAAGACCGAAGACAATCCAGAGATGTTGTCAAGGGGGAGTTTGTTGAAACACGTTTGTGTGACAGACACTCTGGATGTTGTCTTAGCTTTTGTACTTGTCTTTATGTATTTGTATATGTATTTAAGTATCTGTATGTATTGATTATCGAGTTGTAATCACATATGTATGTACTTAGTCTTTTCTGTTTCTGTTAAGTGTTGTGCGCACTTAGTAAGTGCGCGGGATGTATATCCTGCATACTTAGCAAGTACGCAAGAACAAAGTCTGCGTACTTGCTAAGTACGCAGGCAACATGTCTAGTATATATAGCCAGTTAGTGACAGAATTATGTAAGCACTCATTCTCTCTGTAACCGGTTGTGATGATCAATAAACGAAGTTTGAAAGTATCTTGTGTTTTGTTTTCGGTTTACTTTTTGTTGATTGATACTCCACCTAGTCACGGGCATTCCGCACCCGGTTCGACTAGGAACACACTTGCATGTGACGATCCGAGACACCCGAGGGACCTACAAATCCTTGTTGAACCTGGTAAGTAATTTTCGGTATCCTTATTTTGATGTTAAGATCCCTAAATTACTAATGTGCTTGCATCTTGCAGGGTCTTGAGAAATTGAATGTTAATTTGGCTGCGACAAAGAAGAATGCTGAAGAAGCCCTGGAGAAGGTCGAAGACTTGAAGAAAATCTTTGCCACGAAATCCAAGTGCTTGGAGAAAGAGATCCAAACTCTAAAGGATAAGCTGCAAGAGAACTCAGCCCAGTACGAGCAGAAGATGCAGCAAACCGTGGATGATGCCAAGAAGTCTGCGGCTATGGCTATTCTTCAATCCAGGATCCAAATGGCTGAGCAAGCTGTTGTTGAAGGTTTTGACCCTGCATCCTAGGATCTTCAGGGATGGCGTACTTCTTTGGCTAAGCTTGGCGGTGAAGCGGTGGAGACAAGCAAGGTTGTTGAGGACGTTGGAGCTGGTGATGGTGAGAAACAAGCTAACCAGGGCAATGAGGGTAATGATGCCTAGACCCGAGCCCTGGAATTTGTGGTTCTTCTGTTTGGTTGATCATGTTGGTTACTGTTGTCTTGAAACAATTTACTTTTATGTCTGTGGTTGATGAACAATTTTCTTTTTCTTGCTCTGGGATCCCGATTTTGGGATAGACAATTTGGTTTTAGACTAATGGTTCAGGAGTCGGGTGGATGGGTCCAATTTTTGGATGAAGCCCGAGTTACTGACCTTCCTGCAATTATGATATTAGTAGATGTTTTGTGACTACTTGCCATGGTTGTTATGTGCTTGATATGTTTTGTCACATTCTTAGGAAGTTAGGATCCTTAAAATTGTTTTGAGTGTCTTTTCAGGATACCTGATCCTTGAACAAATAACACTTTAGGTTTTCATTAAACTTTGCTTCAGAAAAGCATACGTAGTTTCTGATAAATAGTTTGAAAGAATATAGTTACAAACGTACCATGACTTAGTCACTGAACTTTTGGATCTACCAAAAATAAATAATCTCATGTAAACACCTTTATGAAGAATCAGATTGGATAGATACACATACCAGATACTGATAGGAAATACAAAATATGACAACTCTTAGATGTCCCCTGTGTATAGCCATCAAAGATACCGTATGCTTAGTAATTGTACCTTAGGATCTTCATAAGTATTCAATCTGTTTAAGGATCTTGGGTCAGCATAGTAATGCTAAATTCTTGGGTTAACACATAGATGTTAAATACATGTGACAAGTTAAAAACGTGGGCCAAGCAAGAAAACGTGGGCCAAGCCAGAAAATGTGGGCAAAGACAGAAAACATGGGCCAAGCCAGACTTAAGTTAGCATGAAAATGCTAAAAACCTTAGGAGTAACACTTCTGTTACTTTCGTAGCCAACAGTGATGAAATTATCAGCCACTATTACATGGACTGGTCGCACCAACTTGTGTTGGATATATGATTTCCGATCGTCAATTAAGTCAACGTTACTATTGAGATACGATCCAAAGAGTTACACCTTAGGCAATGAACAAATATATATAATATTTAATTGTTAAATATTATTCACGAAAGACGGATTTATAAAAATGGTGAATAAATATTTAGAGAAATATTTATTGAAGATTGAGATAATTAATTATGAGATTAATTAATTATGGGGATTAAATGTTTGAATCTATTAAACATTTAAAAGATTAGATTTTACTAATTATTAATAATTAGTAAAATAGAAAAGGTTAATAATTAAACAGTTAATTATTATGGAGTATTAACTGTTAATATCTCAGGGGCCAATTTGTAACTTACAAGTTTATAAATATAACCGTAACTTAACCCTAAAAACCTAATTTGAGATTGCTTAGCCACCAAGGGTTTCGAAACCCTCTCTCCCCTCTCCCTCGATTTTCCGGCCGCCACCACCTCCGCCGGACCGCCGTCGGCGTCGCCGTAAAGCCGGACCACCACCGCCGTAAAGTCGGACCACCACCGCCACAAACGCACCTCCGCTGCGTAGATCAGCCTCCCGTCTTGCTACCGTGTGTCGTGTTTTGCTGCGGGTTTTCGTGTACGTGTCATCTAGCGTGACGTTCGTTGAACTAAGTTGTTTCAGATCTGGTTATAGTCAAAGGTATAAATCTGAACATCCTATGGTTGGTTATTTTATATTGTTTATACGCATGTAATCGGATCACCGAAAGGAATCCAGATATAAACTGGTAAAGGTACTATTAAATGGCTTCCGCTAAATATATATGATTTATTTATTTAAAAGATTTAAATAATTATTGTTTTAAAAGTTAAAACTGGTACCCTGATTCCCAACAGTGGTATCAGAGCCACCTTTACGCGTGTTTAGACATATTTATTTTTTATCGATCTATTGTTTTATTTGTTAAAACTTTTGTTTGACAAAAGATCGAGCCTTTTTCGTTTGTTATAATTGTGTTGAATGAATCGAGCACTAGAGACCTGTGGTTGTATTGTTTGTTGATTGGTTGTTTCTTTTTGTATTTTTATGGGTTATTTTGGAACCCCGATTTAATAGTTAGGTTTATTTTTATTTATTTATTTTTAGTGTATTTGTAAATAAATATTGTAATACTAAAGAGACGAATACTAGAAGACCAAGACGGACAATGATAGGATTAAAGATGCAGATCTTGGACTAAGTGGGAGATAACATATTTGTTGATTTTGTTACCCATTAGACTAGTCCGGTTATTCGTTTGATGGCTCGAATGAAACCAGACATTTTTTTCCTAGTTGCTCGAGTCTATGTTTTAATTATTTTTGTGGTTGTGATAAAATTATTTAGGATAATAATTAAACCGCAAATTTTTTATAAAACTTTTGACACAATTTAAAACGACGAGATTATTAAATTATTTATTTTTCTTGGAAATGTAATTAAATAAAAAGGTGTTTTATTTAAAAGTAAAAACAAGTTTTAAATTTAATAGTTTTATTTAAAACAATTTTAAATTAATTAAAGAGTTGATTAGTTTAAAATCAGTTCGCGACAAATGACCAATTTAGATTAATAGGGTATTTGAAATTGGATCGTGCCGAGTGTTAAAAGTGTTTCACGAACTAATAATTAGTAAAAACGGTTTACTAAAATTGCGCGACTTGTATCATGTTACTCGTCGACCAAAATGTTTTTGACCCGAAACGGTAATATTAAAACATTGAAGAAATCCCAATATATATAAAATCGATATTTCTGCACCACCCTTAATTGTAACACTTCAACTAATTTATCTGAACCCCCGGTGTTAGTGAATTACCCTGCTTCCGGCCCTACGGTTTTAGTTGAAGGTAAAACCGCGTTTCCTGAGTCACTTAGGTCGGGTCTACAGTTGCAATTGAAGGAAAAATATCACTTAAGTCGTTTAAGTGGGCATAGTTGAGGGAAACGTATCCAAAGCTTGACATTACTCGTCATGTCCCTCAAACCGAGAGTTGTATAGTTGATACAATTGGTAATCGTTACCTACCCGTCTAGCTATGCTAGTGGAGAGTGCTTAGCCATTCACTGAGACATGGGGAACCGGGATCTCATTCCTAATTATATAAATTTTTGCAATTGGGTCATAAAATTTTAATTAGGAAATTGTGCATGAAAATACTAAAACTTGTATTTTGAATTTTGTAGATGTCTAACGAATCTAATACAAATTCCTCATTCTCCCTGAAATCTATCCTTGAGAAGGATAAACTTGACAACTCCAACTTCATGGACTGGTATAGAAACTTGACAATTGTTATCAAGGCTGAGAACAAATTGTATGTTCTCGAGGAACCAATCTCGAAAAAACCAGCTGCTACGGGCCAAGCCCGTAAGACCTGGGATAAGCATGTTGATGACTCTATCAAGGTCTCTTGCTTGATGTTGGCGTCCATGATACCAAAACTTCAAAAGAATCTGGTGGACATGCCGGTATACGATATGATTAGGCAGCTACAGGAAATGTTCCAGCAGCAGGCCCGTCATGAACGCTTCGAGGTGATAAGATCACTAATAAGCTGTCGTATGCAAGAAGGTTATTCAGTCAGCACACATGTGTTGAAGACGAAGGGGTACATTGATCATCTAGCACGTCTTGACTCCCCTTTAAGCAATGAATTGGCCGGGGATATTATCCTCAACTCACTGCCAAAGTTATATAATCAGTTCACTTTGAACTACAATATGAATGCTTAGGACAAGACCATCCCAGAGTTGCATATGATGCTGGAAACTGCTGAGATGAACATACCAGCTCCTGCTAAGTCTGGTCCAGTGATAATGATTAATGAGGGTCGGGTCAAGAAATCTGAAGCCAAGGGAAAAGGAAAGAAAAGCTTCAAGATCAAAGGCAAAGCTGTTGCCAAGAAACCTCTAAAGAATGTCAAGTGTTTTCATTATGATGAAGTTGGGCACTGGAGGAGGAATTGCCCAAAGTATCTGGCCGAGTTGAAGCAAAAGAAGTCTGCTGGAGGACAGTCCTCAGGTATGTTCGTTATTGAGATCTTCTCCCTGTCTAGCAAATCTTAGGTGTTTGACACTGGATGTGGTTACCACATTTGTAATGATTTGCAGGGACTAACGGAGGTTAGGAGACTGAAGCAAGGCGACCTGGAGCTCCATGTGGGAAATGGACAAAAGGTTGTTGTGAAGGCTGTAGGAGAATACACTCTTTTACTTCCTTCTAGTTTAGAACTTGTTTTGAACAGTGTTTATTTCATTCCTAATTTGACTACGAATATTGTTTAAGTATCCGCTTTACGGGAACAAGGATTTAATTATGCTTTTGGCAATGGTTTCATTTCTACATATTTGAATGGTTTGTTTTATTTTTCTACAAAGCCTCATAATGGAATCTATGAGATAGAAGTCCATGATAATAACGTTATATTTAATATCTCCTCCAAACGTATGAAATATGATTTCAATTATACGTACCTATGGCATTGTATACTTGGACACATAAACAAGAATCGCATGAAGTAACTCTAGACCGTCGGAATTCTGAATTCTACTGGTTAAGAGTCATTTAATGATTGCGAATCATGTTTAAGTGGAAAGCTAACCAAGGCTCCTTTTGTAATCCCCAGGAAATTCCGGCCTCTATTTGAACTTTTTCGACACTTGTAATTTCATTATTATGTGGTTATATCTATCCATTTCAATAAATTATCTTATTTATCAATTACATTTTGTTCATACATGCATACGTTAAGTACAATTATTACAAAAATAATAGATATTTATATAAGGAAATTATATAGATGTTTGTTATTATTCTATTAAATAAATATATACATTCATATGCTAACTTATTTCTAAACCTATATATATATATATATATATATATATATATATATATATATTAACACATATTTGTAAATAAACAATTTACAAAAAAATTAAATTATAAATTCTTTAAATAAAAATTAGTGTTTATAAGATTATATTATTTTTTTTTTTTAAAGTAAATGATTTTAATAAAATAAAAAAAACCATTTTATTATACAAAAAAATATATAAATATAATTATATAACATTTACATTTATTAAGTTTTAAAAAATTATAAAATTTAATAGTTTCTCACCTTATAGAAGTTCAGGGTGCATAATGTAAATTCTGAAACTTTAGTTTCATTTAAAACCTAAGTTTCTACATAAAATGTTAAACCTTTGGAACTTCAGGGACCTGTTATGCCAAATCCGGAAACCCAATCCATTCCAATTCGATCACGGGTTCGAGTCCCGCTTGAACCGGTTTCGAACCAACTTTAACCAAACTCTATTTTGAGATATTTTCACGCGAAAACGAAACCGGAAAAACGTTTAGGACACTCAAACGATCCGTCCTTCGTGTTTAATCGGACTTTTATGAACAAATCAATGGCTAACTCGTAACTGAAACTTCATTGAAAACCATTTACTCGATGGATCATTTCCTATGGAATTTCGTATAAATAGGCATCCAAAATCATGAACGAGACTCAATACGAACTCCCTGAACCCTCAAATTCCTCTATTTTCGTCTCTGGATCTCGAATTTCAGTCGAAAAAACCGAACCTGTTCATCTAGTCGTTTTCCTTCACTACCTAACCATTTCAGGTAATTATAGTGCCTATACTTTCTTTTTAGTACGAGTATCAAAAGCCCTATGGTTTCAGGCTCAAAACATTGACCGATTGGGAGTATTCGGGGGCTAGGGCTACAGGTATGTAATGGGGAAGAAGATGGCTTGGCTCGTACACCTTTTAAATTAAACGCGCTGGTTATAGATCAAGGCATAAGCCCTGCTCTAGCGGTTAAGTGTGTTTGCGTCCGGTGACCCGGGCTCGACGCAGGTTCGAGTCCCGAAATCCAGCTTTTTGGGTTTTAATTTCTTTTTTTTTTTATCCTTTTTAATGTTTTAAAATCTTAAAATTTAAATTTTATAAATCAAACAGTTATATTTTACCATTTTTAAAGCAGAAAATTTAGAATAATGTTTTTATCTATTTTATTTAATACTTAGCTATACTACTATATAATAATGTATATTGGATGGACAAAAGGTAATTCACAAATTTTTAAGACGCCGGATTAAGAGGCACTTATTCTCGCCGGAGGCTTGTACCGACCAACTCTTCGTTCCCCATCCGTTTCAAAGCACCGGCAATTGAAGAGTTTAACCTCCTCCCCCACGTCCCTTTCTCCTCCATCAAGGCCTCATCCCTCATTTCTCCACACCGCCGACCACCACCCTTCTCCTTCTCCGCCACCATCACCATTCCCAGGTACGCAGCGGACTCCCGTATCACCCTAAACCCCCGATTATTCGAGCGACAGTCTTTCAAAGGTTTTTACTATGGCGGCAACGTCGCAGGGCACAGAAAGAAAGAGAATTAGGAATTAGGGCAAGTGGGCATTGGCAAATCGAATTGGTGGAAGGGTCAAAACTCAAATTTTGAAGGAATCTGGATTGAGTAATTGGAAGGGATTTAGTAATTTAATTCTCTCACAAACTCACTCTCACTGTTGCAAGTTTACTCTTGATTCTCGATTTCTCTCACAAATCACGTTGCTCAATTCATATCCCAGAGCGTCCTTCAATTTGATGTTGAGAATCGGGTTCACTTTTTTTCAATTTGAGAGTTTTGAAAGTGTGCAGGTCAACAATTACGTAGAAGGAAAGTTTTTAATCATTGTTCAACTCATTGTTCTTAATGGTTCATTCAATTCATTGTTTTCAATTCAATCACCATCCCATGAGTGTGCAGGTCAGAAAATTGCTAATTCGTTGTTGAACAATCAATTACATTTTGGATTATATCATCTAGGTTTAGTCTATTTAATTCATTTGATTGATTTTTTGATTCTTTTATGAGAATTGGGTTTTATTTAAATAGTTTTTTCATGTCAAAATACAGTGAAGATTATGTGAGCTACATGGGCCAAAATCACATTCTCATGGAATTATTGGTTAATATAAGCAACTGTATTATCTTTAATGAATTATGAGTTAGTACCTCAGTCTTATATTTAATTAGATTATATACATGCTTGGTTTAACAAAAACATATGTTGAATTTCTAATGGTTCTTTTTCCCAGCTAAAAGGAAAATATTCTAAATGCTGTTTTAGGGTAATTCAGAGAAGCATTTGATGGTGCAGTAGCGAGAGCTATTGCAGAAATGAGGATATTAGGTCTATACAACTTCATACATAGTCCACAATCTTTTTTATTTGGTTCAATGATTTGGTTAATGTGCCTCCGTTTAAACGCCTTTTTGTTATTGTAAATCAGCCATCAGTCGGGTATTATTTTCTCCTTGTGGTAGCTTGTTTGTTGCAGCAAAAGGTCACACTCTTGAGGTACATGCTTGATTTTTTATTATGTTGTTTTATTTTCCTTCTTCTGAAGTGCATGGTGATTAGAAATTTAGAATTTCAAATTATTTGAAAACGTTATTTTAGATGTTCCTTTGCCTGTATATATTATTGAATATGCCACTTCAGTAAAGGAATTTTG
This sequence comes from Smallanthus sonchifolius, assembly GCA_023525975.1. Classification (NCBI taxonomy): domain Eukaryota; kingdom Viridiplantae; phylum Streptophyta; class Magnoliopsida; order Asterales; family Asteraceae; genus Smallanthus; species Smallanthus sonchifolius. The sequence goes on from CM042023.1 coordinate 47,137,745, forward strand.
TTTTATGTTGAATGATGAAAACTTACATAATATCTGTTTGATGATATCTCTATGACTAAAAGAGATTAGTAACTTGTTAGAATGATACCTTAAGTCAATGCAAGTATAATGAGTATTGTCAGCATCTAGGTTACCATAAGTAGAATCAAAGTTTTCTATATCAGACTTAGGACATGATGTATATTGTCCTAACTCCAAAGATTCTTCATGGATTCTTTAAATAGTTCAAATACATTCCAACTTTGAATGTAATGATTGGAGCTATGGGGGTTAATAGAAGTTAAGTGAGTCATTGTGAAATTTGCTTCTCATCAAAAATGTCTTTGTATGCTTTTAATCAGTTTTTATTTTACTTTTTATCACGGTAACTATCTTGCATGGTTTAAAAAAACGGTGGAGGGAGGCGGAGAGAAATCGAGTCTGAGGCGACGCCTCAGGGGCCATTTTTTTAAGTGCGCCTCAAAGGGCTGAGGCGTTCAAAAAAACGTGAAAGGCGTACGCCTCGAGGTGCGCCTCTTGCTGTTTTAGACTTTTTCCGATGAAATTAGTTAGGAAAGTTCTATATTTATAAGATATATAATTTTTATATGTTGTTTTAGACTTTCTATGGTGAAATTAGTAAGGAAAGTTCTATATTTATAAGATATATAATTTTTATATTTATTTTTTAATTCCGCCTCGGGCTTACGCCTCGGTTCGCCTCGAGGCTTACGCCTCGTGTGGCGAAGAGAAAACGCCTCGAGGCGCGATTCCGTTCTTTTAAACTTTGCTATCTCGTGTTCCCCTGCGGGTTTTCTTTTTCTTGATCCACTATTGGGACAGGGCATCTAAGAAAGAAGAAAATGGTGATGTGGGTTTTTGGATATGGTTCTCTAATCTGGAAAGCAGGATTTCACTATGGTGATCGCCTTGTCGGTTTCATCAAAGACTATTGTCGCGTCTTCTATCAAGGTAAGGTTGGTTCTATTTTGACTTGACATTTTAAAGGTCAAAGAAAGCACTGGTTTTGACGGCATTGATTTATTGGTTATTAATTATTGATTATGCCTATGGTAGGAAGCACTGACCACCGAGGCATTCCCGAGTACACATGAAGAACTGTTACTTTGGAACCTGAAGAAGGGGAGGTTTGTGTACATTGTGTCTTACTTGCTTTCCAAGAAATGTTATAAAGTTTGAAATTATTTTCCAGCTGTAACCTCAGAGGTTAGAGGTAAGTGGCAAGGCAATAGGCGCTCTAATGCAAACGATATTAATATTGTGTGATTGGAGCAACTAAAACATCAATCTAACAGAAAAAGGTATGCCAATCATACTAAATAATTTCACTGAATAATTGATAAACTTCCATTAGCACACACCCTTATAACTTAATAATAATTGTATTATTTCAATGCTTGGGGACTATGTTTTATGTATTTTAAACTAAAAAAAGCATCATGAATTCGATTCACTCCTATATGGATCTGTAGTCCTTCGAAGTTGAATTTGTCAATTGGGTCATCTTTATTGTTTCATTTCAAAAGCATCATGCTTGGGGACTATGTTTTATGTATTTTAAACTAAAACATCAACTAAAACATCAATCTAACAGAGTTAAATTTGTCAATTGGGTCATCTTTATTGAACGAGTCAATTATGTCACTTTTGTTGAGCGGGTAACGTTATAATTATTTCAAAGTTGACCAGCTTTATAAAACTGAACTATTTGGCACCTTTAGAAATTTTTTTTTGCGTTAGAGCCATTAAATAAAAAATATTCAGTTAGGTGCTTCCACGTGGTGTCACAAATGTTTTTTCATAATGTGGGTCCAACGACTTATGTAAATTCATTTATCTTAACCACTAAGTGCCCAACTTTCTTTAATAATCTAGCGTTTTGGATTTCCATGCTGTTGGGTTTTGAGCCATAAAAATCTTTTCTTGCAGCGAACATGTTCTATTAATAAAATAAGTACATTGGATATGATTTTTCTGATTAAATACTATAACATTATATGACAGCCAAGGAATTATTGCTGATTTTATACTATAACATTAAAATAAGTTTTTTTTTGAACGGCAACACCTAGATATTCTAGGATAATTGGGTTTCCCCGGGGCAACACCTAGAACATCCAGGGCAGCCCACCACTGGAGGAACACCCCCCAACTAGGTAAACCCTCTAACCTGGCCACAGACCCCCTTTTTTTGTTGTTGTCAGGATTCGAACCCAAGACCTCCACTGTGAGAAGTCTTGGGGCTACCATTGCACTAAATGGCCAACGGTATAACATTAAAATAAGTAACATGGATTTTTTCTAGTTTTAATTCTGTAACATTAAATCAGTAACTTGGATATGGTTTTGCTGATTTTAATGCCAACACAAGCTCTTTACCTGCAATGTCGTGATTATATGATTTTAAATCAGTTTCTTTTTTAGACAGTTTAAACAAAAGTTGAAAGTTTAGATTTGCTGCAACCACTCATTTTGTTCACAAATTTGTAGTTATTAAATGGTATTTCTTTTATCAGTATAAAAGCAAAAAAATTCATACAAAATTGTTATCAATGTAATGTTGCATATATTTTGGTGCTTCTTAATTTCATAACTATTTGACATCTAGCTATGCATTTTGAAATGAAACTTATAGAAATGATATATTTTCAATTTAGTTATACTGTATTAAGTTTAGCATTCAAATTTACAGACACAGATTCATATGAACATGCTACAAAGCTGGAAATCTTCATTCTCCTCTAAGAAAAGCTGCTTTAGGGGTATATATCTTATTTATATGTGTTTTCATATTTCCCTCCAAAAAATAAGTCTGACTTTGACTTTCAAGGTCCAACTGACTATTTTCTTTAACATCGAAATCTAGATTTATCCTTCGACGTCTTAAGAAAATTTTGAATATTACATTAGTTCTTTCAGTAATTGATCAGATATTAAATTTTACACTTTCTAGATTATAATCTTTGTATTTATTTAATTTTTTTATTTTATTTTTGACAATTTCAAGATTTCTATTTGTGGGTGGGCAAGAAACATATTGGGGGAAGAAACATGAAACTGTCACTAGATAAAAAAAAAGAAGCTAAATTTAGAAAAAAATAATAGTTGTTCATAAAATCTAAATGTTAATTGTGAATGAAATTAAAGGTGAAAACCTTCATGTATGTATGGGTATCTTGTCAGATCTGTTTGGTTTCTAAGGATGATTAGGGCTAATAATGTCTTTAGTTTCAATTTCTCCATTATTTATTGCAGTGTGATGGCCTTTACAATCTGTATTGGATAGTAATTATGAATCCTTTGTATTATTGTGCTTTATCTTATTAGGACATATAAATATCTTATCTTTTGCTACTGCATATATGTTGTGTGATATATGAATTTCATATATGCTAAAACTTTGATTTTCTTGACCCGTATTTTGCAGCATGAAAAATGAAGCAGTGATATCATGCTCCCAAGATGTTTGCTCCTGCTGTGCACATGGCTCGATTGTGGTTTGTCGACTTTGCATTCACATAGCATGAAGAATTCGCCGTCTGTTTCATGTCTTGGTATTCATAGTTGTAAATATACATGAATTTGTAACACTAACGTTGTTTAGAGGTTATGTCTACACAAATCTGCTTATGTCTAATAATTTATAAATATTTATTTTTAGCAAACAATAAATATTTAAAACCTTTAGAAATACTTAAAGACTTATTTTAGTTAAATAAGATTTAAATTACTTCATTTAACTTTCATACCTAATTAATGCCCCTTTTATAACTCTTTTAAATAAAAGAGATTAATTAACCTAATTAACTATTTCATAAAATAATTTATTTAAAACCTTTTCCATTTCCATAATTTGTTTACTTTGGAATAATTACATAAATAAATCCAAAAGTATTATTTATATCTTTTCACTCTATAACTTAATAAATAATTATTTCTAGAATGATAATGTTGATAAATTTAAATGTAAAATTAAACTTTCCCATTTATTTAATACATATATAAATAACTTCAAACCTAATTGATATATATATATGTTAGAAACCTTAATTGACTCTAAACTATTATTTCAAAACTAGTCCAAAACTTATATTTTTCTATAAAATATTTGTAAAACCCTAAAACCCTAGAGGGTCATTATCTTATTCAACTTACTCTAAACTTAGAATACAAATTATCTATGTAGGTTTGTTGTGAGAAATCCTCACAATAACTATTCACCTCATCAAACTCTATTACTCCTAGCTTCAACTCAAGTGAGTTTACATAACCCATTTTTACTCTTTTTACTTTTGGGGTGAAACATGTTATTAACTATATTTCATACATAGTTCAATACCTTTGTTCTTATGCTTTGATCTTTATGATTTATGTCTTAAACTACCTGGTGACCATTACATGTGTTCATGTCAGTACATTCATTAACTTGCAGCCCAAGCCTAAGGTAGTACCTTTTATGATCATTTATACGGGAATCCGAAACTATAACTTACCACAAAACCTTGGCGGGTTTTGTTGGGTATCATCTTACTACTTGGGTATAATCTTACCCCTTTTCCTTAAAATAGAAATCAGTGGGATTGCGTATCTAGTTTTTCTATTACCAGACTTGAATTGTACGTTTGGAACCTTGTGTGTTTTCACATATATGCTTTAAACATGTTTTGAACATATTGAATTATAAACCTATACTTAACTTTGTTTGGTGTCAAAACCTATGTTTCTCACCAACTACTTATAGTTGACATTTACTCGCATGTTTTAGGTGCACCTGTTTAAGGATACTACTTGATCACCTAGGACATGGACCTAGTTTAAAATTTTATTTATGTTATGTCTTGAATGTTTCATTTTCCATTTTCTTTTTGTAACGGATGCTTTTAAATTGATGAATAAATATCTTCACTTTAAATAGATGATCATGTGCTTATGAACAACCGCGTTAGCCCCGACGTATAATCCGCCGTCGGCCGACGTGTGACAGATTGGTATCAGAGCCATGGTTATAGGGAATTAGGTTATTAGACACACATGACCTAGACTATAACCTAGGAGTCCCAAACATGAGTTTAACTCATGTCTTTATTAGGAACTCGACTCTATACTAAATCCACTTACCTATACCTACCTACACCTGCCTATTTCTGACTACCTGATACAACTACATAAACTACAACATTCAAGGGTCTACATGAAACTATTTGGAACTGCTTGAACTACATGAAACCTACTCTTAGACTTAAGAGTCTAATCTAAATGAAACTCTCGTCAAAGGTATGTAAGTTCTAACTAATGAATGAGAACTTGTGCAATTCGGAAGGGTGGATGCCTGTATTATGGGAGTTCTGTCTAGGAAAGCATTTCGTATAAATCCAAATCTGCCGATGGACCAGTTATGCTTTCCTGGGAATTCTTGGAATGAGTTTCCACTTATAGGCTAAAGCATAACTTCTCAAACATTAGATGAACTTAAAGTACCTTGATAAGTCAATGTGCCCATTTGGGTACCATCCATGTTTTATCTAATATCTCATGATTTAGTTACAAACTCTTATACATGATACACATCTTATGAACCTTCTATTCATTCCTTTTTGTAGAATGCCTCCGCGTCGTGAACGTAGGAACAACCTCACCAGCAGGATCATTCAGCAAATGGCTACGATCCTACCGACTATGGTCAATCAGCTAAACCAGAATACAGCTCCAAGGAACCCCGTGTGCACATTCAAACACTTCAACTCCTGCAACCCCACCAAGTTCTACGGGAATGAGGGAGCCACTGGACTTCTCCAATGGTTTGAAAGCATTGAGGGAACCTTCATCAATGCCGACTGTCCCGAGAACCTGAAAGTTCGTTATGCTACTAGTGTCTTCTAGAAGAGGGCACTCACCTAGTGGAACGGGGAAAAACGTAACCGTGGGATAGAAGTTGCTCTAGCTCTACCTTGGGCTGATGTCAAGACACTCATAACCGATGAGTTTTGCCCCCGTAATGAGGTCAAGAAACTGGAAGCTGAGTTCTGGGATCTCAAACAAGACAATGGTGAAAGTCTTGCCTACACCACCCGTTTTCACCAACTTAGTCTTTTAGTGCCTCATATGGTCACTCCTTTCTCCCAAGCTATTGAGAAATACATCAATGGTCTGCCCATGCAGATTCAGGATACTGTTCTGGGTAGCAAACCAGCCACCCTCAAGAAAGCCATCCATCTTGCTGCTGCCCTAACAGACAATCATGTTAAGGCAAGAACTTTGTTAAAAAAGGGTGCCAAGAAGACCCTTGAGAAAGCCACCACTGAACCCCCCCAAGGAGACCAAGTCCGAGTCTTCCTTCAATAACAAGAAAAGGATGGGCAAGAATTTTTCCATTATCACACCTGCTACTCCTCTAGCTCAATTAGCCCAACTGTATGCGGGAACCTTACCACTTTGTAACACATGCAAACTTCATCACCCTGCTCACGTACCATGTCGTCTGTGCACTACTTGTGTTCGTTATAGGCATTGGGCAAATACCTGCTGTATTCCAACAACTAATCAAGTCTACCAGCCTCCCGTTCCTGTTCCTGCTCCTACTGCTATCAACCAGGGTTGCGCTTGTTACGAATGCGGTGACCCAAATCATTTCAGGAATCGTTGTCCTAGGTTGGTCATTGTGAACCAAGACAACCTGAACCAGGGCAACATGATTCAGGGAAACATGAAACAGGGGAACATGAACCGGAGAAATCTGAATCAGGGGAACATGAACCGGGGAAATCTGAAACAGGGGAAAACATGACGTGCCTTTAACATCAATACCAATGAGCCTCAAGCCAACAACGATGTGGTGAACCGTTCGTACCCAATTAATCACCAATATGCTTCTATCCTGTTTGATACTAGTTCCGATAGAAGTTTTGTGTCCTTTGAGTTTGAACCACAACTTGCTACGAGTCGAGCTAAGTTGGACAAACCCTTTGATATTTTAGTAGCGGATGGTTATTCTGTTTCATGTGACACCATTATTAGAGAATGTACCTTAAACTTGAACAATCATAACTTCTCAATCAACCTTATTCCTATAGCTCTCGGAGGTTTCAATATCATAGTAGGCATGGTTGGCTGACCAAGCATCATGTTGAAGTCGTCTGCTTTGACAAGTATATTCGTATCCCCGTTGACTCGGATGACATTCAGAATGTCTATGGTGAGAAACCGTCGAAGGGACTCAAGCTTATGTCTTGCACTACCGCACAGAAGTACTTACGGAAGAAATGTGTGGCATTCTTGGCTCATATTGTGGAACGGAAAAGGGAAAAGCAAAGACAAGAGTCTCCAAGATATTCTTATGATCAAAGACTTCCCAGAAGTCTTTCCCGAAGATTTACCCGGTCTTCCTCCCACACGTCAAGTTGAATTCCGTATTGACCTAGTGCCAGGAGCAAATCCCGTGGCCAAGTCACCTTATCGTCTTGCACCATCTGAAATGCAAGAGCTTTCAAGCCAGCTTCGAGAACTTTCCGACAAATGATTTATTCGCCCTAGTGTTTCTCCTTAGGGAGCACCCGTCTTATTTGTCAAGAAGAAAGATGGTTCTTTTCGGATGTGCATCGACTACCGGGAACTCAACAAGCTTACTGTGAAGAACCGTTATCCACTTCCGAGAATTGATGACTTATTTGATCAACTTCAAGGCTCGACTTATTTCACTAAGATCGATCTTCATTCTAGTTATCACCAGTTACAAGTCCTTGAATCCGGTATCCCCAAGACAGCCTTTCGTACAAAATACGGTCATTACGAATTCATGGTTATGCCCTTCGGACTAACCAATGCACCCGCGGTATTCATGGATCTTATGAACCGCGTGTGTAAACCGTACTTAGACAAGTTCGTGATCGTCTTTGTTGATGATATTCTCATCTACTCAAAATCAAAAGCAGAACACGAAGAACACTTATGTTTGGTTTTGGATCTCTTAAATAAGGAGCTAAGTTCTCCAAATGTGAATTTTGGCTAAAGCAAGTCCAATTCCTGGGACACATAGTCAATGAGAAGGGTATTCATGTAGATCCCGCTAAGATTGAAGCGGTGAAGAATTGGCAAGCTTCAAAGACCCCTAAAGAAGTCCGCTCATTTCTTGGCTTAGCGGGCTATTATCGTCGTTTCATGTCGAACTTTTAAGGATCACGGTGCCACCCACAGCCTTAACACATAAAGGTAAGCCCTACGAGTGGGGACCGAAACAAGAAGAATCCTTTCAGACTCTAAAACAGAAATTATGCAAGGCACCCGTTTTGACAACACCTGCCACAAAAATGTCCAAGATTTGACAAAGGTACAAACCACAAGGACTACAAGTGTAAATAACCTATAGATCTAGGTTCAAAAAGTAGAAATCTTGAAAATTCAACGGTAACGGACCGTCACAGATGGTAACGGACTGTCACAAGACGGTACGGACCGTCATGGACGGTAACGGTCCGTTACGGGCCGGGCACGCAAACCCTGATGAAGCGCCACGTGTCCAGTGACTCATCTTTGAAATCTGACGCGTGGAAACCCTATAACAGACCGTCATGCCTGGTAACGGTCCGTCATAGACCCAGACTCACCCTGGTGTGCCACGTATCAACTTCGTAACGGACCATCACGCCTGGTAACGGTCCGTCACGACCCAAAATGACCAGAGGGCGACACGTGTCTGATGACTCGCGAACCCTAGTTTGGCGACGGACCGTCACCACCTGTAACAGTCCGTCACGGTCTCAGAACTTGCCCTATAAATAGATGGATGAGCTCATTCAATTTTCTCACACCAAAAAGCATTCTCTCTTCACGAATCTGTTCTAGAGCATTCCTAGACGACTCCTGACGATCCCGGTTCGATTCCCGCTCGTTATAGTACCCATTTTAAGAAGAATTGCTAGTAGAAGTGCTGAAACACTAGAGAAAACAAGTTAAGAAGATAGTCTATAAGCTTCCGACTTAGAGGCTCATTCCTATAAACCAAGGTGAATACTTTATCTCTCTAAAAACTTGTGTCAAATATTTTATTTACAAAAATGGCCAAATAAAGGTTAAGGGAATAATGCTCAACGTTCTTCTACAAACAAAGCATTCAGGCCATAGGTATGCGTAAACTTGCAAGGGATACACGGGTCTCGGGTCAAATTCCTGGATTGCGGCTGGTGTTTGTCTTATAACAACTTCGGAGGCAAACCTGTCCATTGTTATAAGATATGAAGCCAGTGTATACTGTGGTGCGATTGAACAGGACGGGCCTGCTGAATGTGTGGATTGAACATAAAGTTTTGATTATGAAATTAATACTTGTTTGTGCCAAATGATTTTATCGTCAAGATAATTGTATTCGCCGGCGTTCGCGCTGACGTTTTATTTTCAAAATGTTTTCAGGAAATGAATAATTGAAATAAGAATGGGGTATGGGCAGACATCAGATCTGACCCAAGAAAAGATTATGTGAGAGGCTGCAACAGATCTGACCTATGAAAGGGATAACTTGCACGTTGGATTCTCAGGCCTCGTGTATAGAAAATCCTAAACGAAAGAAAAGGAGATAGGACTAGGGAATTGATCAAATCTCGGTAGTTCTATTTCCGGTGGCTATTGTTGTATTTGATTTCAAACTTTGTTTTGTAATCAAAATGAAAAGGGTATTTAAATCCCTATGTTTATAAATAAATATAAAACTTTTTTCTTCCAACTGAGTTTTGATATTTACAAATACAACCCTTGAGGTTGAAAGAATGTTGAAACGATCCTTTTGAAAAAGACTTCCGATGTATTTATAAAAACTCTTAAATCATAGTTCAAAAGATGAATCCAATCGTACTCGCACACGTCCAGGGGGTGCCTGGGGCGGGGTGTGACAAGGTTGGTATCAGAGCCACAGGTTTTAGCGAATTAGATACTTGGATCTGGTATCTAGGCTTTAACCATAAGTTTATCTATTACCTAAAAATTAAGATAAGAAAACAAGGTAACCTTCTGACCGGTATGTAGTTATCTGACAAACGGAAGTGTTCTGTCTAAGGAAAGAGCGGTGTATAAATCTCTCCTAGACCCGTCACTCTTACCTGGGAACATATCTGTTGGAGGTACTACTCTGGAAAGATAATCATCCTTGTAGAAATTTAGTTAAGATAAGTATACTGGCTTTAGTATCTAAGTCTTGACCAAAATGAGATAAGTACTAATATTTTAAGATTGCAGATGTCTGGAGATAATTCTGTACCTGTTTATTATGACCCCAATCATACAATTAAACAAGAATCACCTGAGTATCATCCTTTAGGATCTCGAATGAACCCTATCTCTTCACCCTACTATAACGACGATCCATTTTCCATTCTCCCTAATAACAACTCCCCCAAATACCACCCTCAATCCTATAACTCTTCTAGTCAATGGATGGAGGCTGGTTCTAATTTCAGCAACTGGAATATGAATAGCCAACAAATGCAAGGAAACAATGAAGCTGAATCAAGTTATATCCAGCAGAATAATTCAACAGAAGAGGATCCATCTGAGGAATCCCACCAATATGAACCTGCTTTTGAAAACCTGAAAGACTATCCGTTCAATAATCCTATTTCAAATAGTTTCGATTATCAATATTATAATTCTGAAACTCCTGTTTTATATGATCCCTATATGTATCCTGAACCTCCATATGATGGCCCTTTCAAAGAGTATTTCCAAACTCCTCCGAAATATCAAAATGTTTATAATGAAATTATGATGGGACTTCGTACGCCCCCTCCTAAATATGGTTAGCCAGAAAGTATGCCCACTTCTCCTATTGAATGTTTAGACCGTTCGTTGCGTCAGACAGACGAAATAACAATAAAAAAGATAATGGACAAATTAAGAACCAAATTTTATGGGAAACAAGTATACGAATATGGAGAGGACTTGATGACTCTTGGAAAAGAGCTTATGAAATATTAGAATCACTTTGTTGTATTTTGTAATATATTTTCTATAATAATAAAATATCGTTATGTTTATTTTTCAGAAATGGTCGGAAAAGGCAAGGGTCCTAGCTTTATTCGTAAATTTGCTACAGCTAGTTATCATGAACGAAAAACCAATGAAACAACTATATAAGATAATGAGAAAACTGAAAGTTCAACTTTTAGAAGCCTCGAAGAAATAGGAAACCCTAGTGTTCCCTATAATCTTTCTATAAGTTTTCATTCTGCTCCTACCGCTGGAAGTTATAACGTCACTCCATTATATTCCCGAAATTTTCATGATGGATATGTGTAACATCCCGAAAATAATAAACGAAAATAGATGGAAACGGGTTAAACGTGAGACGAACGATATAATCGAGCGTGGAATGGGCCGGCTATGGGCTTGCGCGCGTATGGGCTTAAGGGTAGTCTCTCACTATAAATACCGTAGCCCATCTCTCTTCTCTCATTTTACAAGTTCTAGAGAGAGAAACCGAAGAGAGAGAAAGTAGACGGATCGGCCTGAGATTCCAGCAAAGTGTTACTCCATAGCTCGTGAGTAAAACCTCCGAATCAGAAGCTCCATACAGGTAACGATCTGATCTAGATCTGAGTTTTGGTTCGTTTTGGGGTTTTCGGGTTTTGGATGAAAAGTTAACGTTTTTAAGCATAAAACTTGAAAATGAATATAGATCTAGCATCTAGAAGGAAAAACGATCGTTTTAAACGTAAAAAGTCGGGATCTTGACGTGATAAGATCTGCATGCAAAAAGTTAGGGTTTTTGCGGGGAAGAAGGTCCTGCGTACTTATCAAGTATGCAAGAAGCAGGTCCTGCGTACTTATCAACTACACATGAAGCAAATCCTGCGTACTTATCAAGTACGCATGAAGCGAAGTCTGCGCACTTATTAAGTATGCAAGAACAAGGCCCTGTGCACTTGCTAAGTGCGCAGGCATCAAGCTGGTTAGTAAAGTCAGTATGTTCACCTAATTCAGAATGGTTAAACCGTTAGAGTCGGGACTAGGTCTGGTGTGACGTTGTTGGACCTTTGTTTAGGACAACCCAGATTAGCTTATCAGGTGAGTTCTAGAAGCACTTCTTTAAATATTTTAATTAATGTTTTTGGGATGGTGTGCATACATACGAAATGATGTTTTACGAAACGATGTTTACGAAATGACGTTTATGAAATGATGTTTACGAAGGATGATGTTTATGAAATGTTTTGTCAAATGAAGTTTACGAAAGGTTTACGAAAGAGATGATGTTTTGTTTAATAAAACGTACGAATGCTTTAACTAAAATGAGGTAAAGGTTTTATGAAAGTCACGAATGAACGAATCTGCCACGAGTTTCTACGGGGGCAAAGGTATGTATGTATTGGCCTCACCCTTACGGGGGCCTTTGTTGTTGGCTAACGGTTGTACAACTGGGTGGATAAAGGGGTGACGATGTTCACCATGGGATTACCAGGATCCCGATGGAAGGTACTATTCCTTACGGGGAAATAGTGCCTATGTTATGTTCTGTCTTCCTAGAGGTAATGAGCCTTAGGAGACATATGTTATGTCTTGCTAGAGGTAACGAGCCTTAGGAGACATATGTTTGGTCTTCCTAGAGGTAACGAGCCTTAAGAGACATATGTTTGGTCCACCTAGAGGTAACGAGCCTTAGGAGACCTGGTGACGGATGACTTAGAGGTAACAAGCCTTAAGTTCATCCGCTGGTATGCGATGTATGAAATTGACGGTTACGAGAAGGCGCAGATTCGGTTCATGTTGACTTATGTTATGATGCTATGTTACGATTGTAGAAGCATGTTTAGGTAACTATAGATAAAATTCTATGTATCGGTGTACGTGGCTAGTACGCAGGAGGGTGTTCCTGAGTACTTAGCCTGCACACCAGTTTGGTCCTGCATACTTAGTAAGTTCGCAAGGCTTTTGCCTTGCGTACTTGTCAAGTACGCATGACCAAACCCTGCGTACTTAGACAAGTATGCAGGTAATGTTCCTTCCCCTATAAATAGAAGACTTGTCTTCATTTGTAGGTGGAACTTCTGGAACAAGGTTGAGAGGTGTCCGGGTCGGGACGAGCTCTCTCGACCCCTGGACCGTGAGTTTAGATGCGAGAAGTGTGCTCCTTCAGTATGTAGTCTGTAATACGGGATGACTTCTATGTTATGGATTACGTATCGTTTCATTATCTTTTTTCTTTGTTTTTGTTTCTCTGCTTTATTTCTTGGTTCCCACACAAATCACAGAACAGGTATGTGTTATCTCCGCTGCGCGACGAGGCTCCCGGGACCTACAACGATGTTATGATGATGTTAAGTTATTGCATGTTTTATGTACGTTTTTGTTAAACAAATGTATGTTATGTTTTTGGCAAAATGTTTATGTTAAGGTTTTGTGTAAAGCTAGAACTCAACAGCGTAGCTGACTTTTAGTATGCACGTTCAGATTAAGGCAGGTTGTGATGATGGACGGTGATGCTTGGCTAGCAATGAGGAGTTACACGGCTGATCATGAAGACTGGCATCTCGTTATGATTTAGTTATGATGTATTTATGTTTTACACACTGATTACGCTTCCGCATGTTTAACAATGTTGACGTTATGTTTGAATGTAATTTTCCGCTGCGTTATTTTGATATTCAAAGTTTAAGAACTGTTTGTGAATGTGAAAATCCAACAAGTGAGGCCTCCCGGGTTTGGGGCCTTACAATTTGGTATCAGAGCAATAGTTTGAGAGATTTGGACACTCCTAGTGTCTGAACTTAAAGTGTGAATGGGACCGAAAGCGGATGCCAGTACGGGTAACTCGAGCCACAACATCAGGTATGAAGGTAGTATATATTTACATACATAGTATGCCTTAGAAGTGTTAGGATATGACATGTGTTCTGATGGAATCACAAAGGTGGTCAAATAGAAATCGAGAGGTAGTGTAATGGTTAATTGCAGATGGCTAGTGTATATTAACATCTTACAGTACTTGTTAAATTCTATTTGTTAACTAGCATGATTACATTAGATCCCTTCTCTAATAGAATGAAATGGAGGGTATAATAGGCGGAAGGCGTGGTGGGGGTCGTACCGGATGACACGGTAGGATGCCCGCCCACCAAGTTTACAGTAGAGAGGCAAGTGTTCACACGGAACCGGAAGGTAGTGTGCATGAGACCGTGCGAGTGTGTTTTGAGTTGTCATCTATTGTGTGGATTTAGCGCGGGAGTGGTAAGAGGTGTCGAGAAGAATACCGAGACAAAATCTCAACTTGAAGAGACGCGAGTATTATGAAATAGAGGAACTAGAATGCTCGAGTAAGGTCAATTGGCAATTTCGTTTGGATCCGCGAAATTGTGAATTTACGGGTGCACGTGCATGATAGCGAATCTTATGGTGTTGATTAATGCTTACGTATCATAGTTGACCCAATTACTCAACTATGACTATGAGATGTTAGTCGCTCGAGTAATGATTTTAAGAGATTGATGAACATCATTAGTAATAGTAACGATGTCAAAGATGGTGTACCTTACAAGGTGAATGATGTCAGCTAGTACGAGCCACATGCACGATGAGGAGGAATGAAACTTCAGTTTTACCTTGGTCGGATGAGCATACGTATGAAGAATGCCAAGGAGCTAGAGTGTGCTACGCTTAGCACGAACACGTTATGACGAATAAAAATCGGTCTACTTTCAAAGTATGCATGAGTATGAAGGAAATAACCACACAAGTGTATGTCCAAGGAATATATGCGTGCACGAATGCACAAATGGTATCTCTCCATGTAGGAGACGATCCCAGACAACTAATATAAGTAACTCCTAAAACGAGAAGATAGATATACCAACAACAACAAGCAACGGGAACCGCGATGTTAATTAGGGCGTGTAGGCTAAACCAAATGAAACCAGATCCGACTCAAGGATTGTTTGTTCGGAATGAATGTGAGGGGCTAGTTTCGAATAACGATGTGAAGTAAGGCATGGGCACAAAGAAGAAAATTCAAGAGGAATCAGAGAACGCTCTACTATGGCTCTAATCAATAACCGCGAGGGTTGTTAGAATTGGAAAGCCGTTAAGGGACCCACTGAAACTAGAAAGGAAAAGAAAGTACAAGTGTCATCGCACATGTCATTTATCCGTAATGAAATCAACATAGGTGACTTTAGAAGAGTTGCATACAGAAAATGCTAACGGTCACGAGAGGTTATAGAATGTACACTATTAGGTCGTGAGGGGATGCCAATACCTAAGACCATCGAGTGGTATGAAAGGAGAATGGGTACAACAAATCGATGATGTGAAATGTAAAACCCTGACAAGTATGCTTGAAAGAAAGACTAGGAGGAGATTGTGTATAAAAATATGAATGTAAAGGTCGTATACCTAGTGTTCCATCTGAATGAATACCTTCTAGACAAGTTGAGTGTGATGGGGGATACCTCATACGGTTGGGGGATACCTGATACGGTTCCTACGGGGATGAAGCGATATGGTTCCTATGGGGACGAAGTGATACGGTTCCTACGGGATGAAGCGATACGGTTCCCACGGGAACGAAGCGATACGGTTTCTTCAGGAACGAGACGGTACGGTACCTTCAGAAACTTGATAGTAGGATTCCTTCGGGAACGTGATGGTGTGATTCATTCGAGGACGGCATGGTATGGTCCTTTGAGGACGAATGCACCATGGATAGTTATAAGGTATACACAATGATCCAAACAGTCGAGAGACGATGAAAGAGTAGACAACCTTATATAGAAGATGAATTTATGGCAATGGAGTCTTTTGTGGATGACTCTGAGCTTGCTAAAACAGTTCAGGTAGGATGACGAATTGAGAACCCTAACGGCTAGATGTAAAAGGTTATCTCGGGTTATGCCTTTTCGAAAGATATAACGTTCATCAGGAATTAGAGAGGAGTAGTCAAGACTACACAAGAATCTAGCCATGGAAAAGCAAAGGATGGTCAATGTCTAAAGTCTAGAGTTGGTTTAGATGAAAGACGCCAAAATTCCTAGGAGACACCCCCAAGTGTTGAAAGGAATGCGTGGATTGCTCCGCATGTCATATCCACGTAGGTGTTTAATGGATTCGACTTGAGCCACCCCCGTGATACGTAAGAGCAAAGTAGGTGATGCTATTCAGAGTAACATAAGGGAGCTTAATATGAGGCAGAGACGATGGTTGGAACTCTTGAAAGATTATGACTATGAAAAGCATATACCATCCTGGAAAGGCAAACGTGGTGGCTGACGCTCTAAGCCGAAAGGATGTGCTTGCTCCTATTAGAGTGAAAGCTTGCAAGTTGGTGGTAACATCAGATGTGATGAGGGAAATTGAAAGAGCTCAAGATGAAAGGAAGAAAACATAAAGAAGGAAAGAATGGTTGGCCAACAGGACAAGTTGGAATATAACACCCTTGGTGTTAGGACACGTTTTGGACGGGTATGGATACCTATAGGTGGTGAGCTTAGAACTAAGATCTTGGATGAGGCTCATAAGTGTCGTTACTCTATCCATCCCGGTACCAACAAAATGTACCAAGATCTGAGGAAGGAATACTGGTGGCCTGGAATGAAACACGAAGTGACAAAGTACGAAAGCAAGTGCTTGACTTGCTCGCAAGTAAAGGCTAAACACCAGAAACCGTATGGAAAGATTCAACCGCTCGATATACCAGAATAGAAGTGGGAACACATTACCATGGACTTCATAACCAAGCTACCTCGCACAGCTAAAGGTCATGACACCATATGGGTAATTGTGGACCGATTAACGAAGAGTGCTCACTTCCTACCTATTCGCGAGACGTTCTTGTCGAAAAGGTCAGCGGAAATATTTATTAATGAAGTAGTGGCGCGGCATGGGATGTCTTTGACAATTGTATCTGACCGGGACACACGTTTCACATGGAGGTTCTGGAAAAGATTTCACGAGGCGATGGGCACGAGACTCAATGTTAGTACGGCATACCACCCGTAAACGGATGGTCAGTCTGAAAAGACCATTCAAACATCGGAGGATATGCTTCGTGCTTGCATTATCGATTTTGGCGGCAGTTGGGGTAGTCATCTGCCGTTAGCATAATTCTCCTACAACAACAGTCATCACATGACAATAGGCATGCCGCCTTACGAAATGTTGTATGGGAGAAGATGCAGGACCCCGGTTTGTTGGGGTGAGATTGGACAGAAGGAATTAGGAAGTCTCGAAGTCGTACGAGAAACGTCAAAAAGGTTTGATCAAATCAAAGCACGAATGAAGGCCGCACAAGATCGTCAGAAATCCTATGCAGATAAATGACGAAGGCCTATTGAGTTTGATGTTGGGGACAGAGTAATGCTGAAAGTGTCGCCCTAGAAGGGAATCATATGATTCAGAAAGAGAGGAAAGTTAAGTCCGAGGTTTGTCGGACCATTCAGGATAGTGGCACGGGTTAGTGAAGTCGCTTATCGGTTGGAGTTCCCTGATGAGTTAAGTGGGATTCATCCTACCTTCCATGTATCACACTTGCGAAAGTGTTTGGCGGATGAATCGGCTCACGTACCACTTACTGACATCGAGGTCGACAACAGCTTTAACTACATTGAGGAACCCGTGGCCATCTTATACAGGAAGGAGAAGCGTTTACGTAAGAAGGTTATTCAATTGGTTAAAGTCCAATGGAAGCACCAGAAAGGATCAGAATCTACCTGGGAAGCGGAGATAGAAATGAGAGAGTCGTACCCTCAACTATTTGACTTATGATATGTTTCGGGGACGAAACCTATTGTAAAGGGGTAGACTTGTAACATCCCGAAAATAATAAACGACAATAACTGGAAACGGGTTAAACGCGAGACGAACGAAATAAGCGAGCGTGGAATGGGCCGGCTATGGGCTTGCGCGCGTTTGGGCTCAAGGGTAGTCTCTCCCTATAAATACCCTAGCCCATCTCTCTTCTCTCATTTTACAAGTTCTAAAGAGAGAAACCGAAGAGAGAGAAAGTAGAAGGATCGACCCAAGATTCCAGCAAAGTGTTACTCCATAGCTCGTGAGCAAAACCTCTGAATTAGAAGCTCGATACAGGTAACGATCTGATCTAGATCTGAGTTTTTATTCGTTTTGGGGTTTTGGATGAAAAGGTAACATTTTTACGCATAAAACTTGAAAATGAACATAGATCTAGCATCTAGAAGGAAAAACGAACGATTTGAACGTAAAAAGTCAGGATCTTGACGTGATCAGATCTGCATGCAAAAAGTTAGGGTTTTTGTGGGGAAGAAGTTCCTGCGTACTTATCAAGTACGTAAGAAGCAGGTCCTGCGTACTTATCAAGTACGCAAGAAGCAGGTCCTGCGTACTTATCAAGTACGCATGAAGCAAAGCCTGCATACTTATCAAGTACGCATGAAGCGAAGTCTGCGCACTTATTAAGTACGCAAGAACAAGGCCCTGCGCACTTGCTAAGTGCGCAGGCACCAGGCTGGTTAGTAAAGTCAGTATGTTCGCCTAATTCAGAATGGTTAAACCGTTATAGTCGAGATTAGGTCTGATGTGTATTTAACTAATCAATTCAGATCGGAAGTGACGTTGTTGGACCTTTGTTTAGGACAACCCAGATTAGCTTATCAGGTGAGTTCTATAAGCCCTTTTTTAAATGTTTTAATTAATGTTTTTAGGCTGGAATACATACATACGAAATGATGTTTTACGAAATGATGTTTTACGAAAGGATGTTTACGAAAGGATGTTTACGAAATGACGTTTATGAATTGATGTTTACGAAGGATGATGTTTATGAAATGTTTTGCCAACTGAAGTTTACGAAAGGTTTACGAAAGAGATGATGTTTTGTTTAATAAAACGTACAAATGCTTTAACTAAAATGAGGTAAAGGTTTTACGAAAATCACGAATGAACGAATCTGCAACGAGTTCCTACGGGGGCTAAGGTATGTATTTATGTATTGGCCTCCCCCTTACGGGGGGCCTTTGTGGCTGGCTAACGGTTGTACAACTGGATGGATAAAGGGGTGACGACGGTCAGCATGGGATTACCGGGATCCCGATGGAGGTACTATTCCTTGCGGGAAAATAATGCCTATGTTATGTTCTGTTTTCCTAGAGGTAACGAGCCTTAGGAGATATATGTTCTGTCTTCCTAGAGGTAACGAGCCTTAGGAGACATATGTT
The DNA here is from genome assembly GCA_023525975.1 of Smallanthus sonchifolius. Taxonomy (NCBI): domain Eukaryota; kingdom Viridiplantae; phylum Streptophyta; class Magnoliopsida; order Asterales; family Asteraceae; genus Smallanthus; species Smallanthus sonchifolius. The sequence continues at coordinate 47,156,908 of CM042023.1, forward strand.
TGGTCTTCCTAGAGGTAACAAGCCTTAGGAGACATATGTTTGGTAAACTTAGAGGTAACGAGCCTTAGGAGACCTAGTGATGGATGACTTAGAGGTAACGAGCCTCAAGTTCATCCGCTGGTATGCGATGTATGGAATTGACGGTTATGAGAAGGCGCAGATTCGTATCATGTTAACTTATGTTATGATGTTATGTTATAATGTTATGATGATGTTAAGTTATTGCATGTTTTACATACGTTTTTGTTAAACAAATGTATGTTATGTTTTTGGAAAAATGTTTATCTTAAGGTTTTATGTAAAGATAGAACTCACCAGCGTAGCTGACTTTTAGTATGCACGTTCAGGTTAAGGCAGGTTGTGATGATGGACGGTGATGCTTGGCTAGCAATGAGGAGTTACCCGGCTGATCATGAAAACTGGCATCCCGTTATGATTTAGTTATGATGTATTTATGTTTTAGACAATGATTACGCTTGTCACACCCCGCCAAGGCAGAAACGCGAGGTGTCACACATTTAGTTCATATCACAAGGTATAAAGTTTTAAACTAAGGCATCACATAAATTATTAATTTCATAATTTAAATTCAACACTTGTTTAAATTCAACCAATAAACAACAAAAGTAAAAAAAAATATTGTTCCATTTATTAACTAAGTCCAAGAGCTCTCCTATATGATTCTTTATCATCATCTACTTATTTCCTGAAACATGTAAAGAAAATAGGTCAACATAAAGTTGGTGAGAAACATAGGTTTTGTAAGTTATAAAGATATATGGACATAAAATATATAAACAAATTCATTATAAGTTCAAACAAGTGTGCAAGCATATCAATACCAAAATTCATTGCAATCAACCCTTAATGTTATATGCATCAACAATCACACAGATTGTGCCGTTGAAGTGTTATTGCATCCATAATAACACAGATTGTGCCGTTGAAATGTTATTGCGTCCACAATCCCAAAGATTGTGCCGTTGAAATGTTATATCGGTTTCCCCTATATGGCCATACTGGTACTTCCTTAGGCTTGTAAACAAGTTAATGATTGCAACGTTATCATTTAGTGTTCAAATATCAAGCACATGATTGAAATATTTGTTTAAGAATTTTTTTAAATAAAAGTTTGAGTTATCAAACATATGCATACATGTTTCACCCCAAAAATATCAAAAATAAAGGAAAAGGGGCTATGAATCTCACCTTGATAAGTAGAGGATTGTTCTTGTAACTAGATCGTGAGGAGAAGTGAAACGGATCAATGATTCCCTAATTAAATATTTACACATAATTAATATATAGGGATGATTAAAAGGAATATGAACAGAATGATTAGGACTTTAAGATTTAGGAACGGACGAACAAAAATATTAGGGATTCGAATTTTAATGGTACCAAGCTAAATAAGTTGATAATATATAAATCATATTTCATGAAATAACGTTTTATAAATTTTTATTTATAAAAGAGATGTAGGTGCAATAATAAATATTAATTACACATTTGTTAAATATAATGAACATATTAATACCATATTTTATTAAGATGTTGTCAAAACTGGTTAAAATTTAAGTTGTTTTAATAATTATCATCTTTAAATATTAATAATTATAAATTTAATAATAAGATCGGGATATTAACGATTAATAATTCATTATTAAGTAATACTCTTGTTTCACTAATAAAAACGTATTATCATTAACCTATTTAGCTCATGATGTTTTCAAGATTTAGTTTATAAATGTGTCTATATATACCCTTTTGATAAATAAAACCCACGATGTTACAAAACGTGACCAATTTAAAATATTAAAAGTTTTAGAATAATAGGGTTTATGAAAATTCACTAAAGTTAGTCATGTTTTTAGAACATACGTACTTACAATAATGGTGCTGAAATTCTATCTAAACGTTTAAGAATTTTAACTAAATATATAGACGCGTAAACATTTCAAATGGTCAATATAAAGCGCGAGATACACACAATTTATTTGTTTGTAATTATTTAAAAAAAATACATATTATGTATAGAGAGAAGGGGCAAAAGCAAAGAAATATTAGAATACAGTGAAAAGAAAAAAAAACGTTCACAGCCGCAAGGCTTGAACCCGCGACCTAAGAGTTGTAGACATGGAGCTTAGTTTGTTAATCAATCAGGAAGTGAGTTTTTTTTATTAAAACCCTTTTCATCCAATTCCTTCTTCCCCAACTACAAATAAAGCACCTTATCATCCCCTCCCCTTTCAATCCTAAATGGCAAACATAAAACACAGGAGAAGGAAATAGATTAGCAAGGAAAGGGATTACCTGTAGTTATCTTGAATACCAAGCAAGGAAATCGAACCACTAGTGGCTCTCAAAACCGATCGCGATAGGGGTAAAAATGGGGATCGACGGTTCTTTTTCGTGGTGAATCGACTTGCAAACGGTAGGGATATTTATAGGAGGATGAGATACGCGTTTTACAGCGAGATTCGCGAGATTGGGGCTTGTTTTCAGGAATTTTGTAGATCTCATACCCATTTACGCGAGTTCCTTAAAAATGGTTTTCAAACATTTGATTTCGGTCCAAATCCTTCAAATTGAGACTTGATACGGGATCATTAATCGATTACGAATTATTTGGATTCAAAAAGGGAAGATTTGAATGTGGATTGAATGAGATTTGGAGAGGGATTTACGCGGTTTGACTTTTGAAAGTCAAACATGCGTTTGAGTCTTTTCCAGAGTCCAAAGGGGTTCATTTAGAAGGAGAGAGGGGGGGGGTGTTCAAGTGAGGGTCCAAATCCATTAGAGGGGGTTCAAATAATTTCTAATTCTTTTGAAAAATTCTTATTTACATTAAGAAATTTATACAACTTACAAAACTTAAAACTTATTTATTTATCATTAATAATTTTATTGTTATTAATATTTTTTTTCTTTTATAAACTAAACCTCACTTTTATAAACTTATAAATTTATGATTAGTTTAAAATAAAATAAAGGTCTAAAATCTAAAAGTTCGTGTCGTAACACGTTTGAATAATTGATATGACATAATATAATGTACAAATACGTTATAACGGGATTGAAATAATACGGCAGACACAAATATCATTAATGCACAAGATGAAATAAAATAGTACGAGCAACATTCATGGATGTTACAGTATCCCCAAGTTAAGGGAATTTCGTTCCCGAAATTCAACTGGTTGGGGTTTTTAAATTAGAAAAGATATGTGGGACCTTAAATTTCATTGTGGAGGAATATGAATGAGATCTGATATTAAAGAAAGTTTATTGATTTAGTAATCATCTTCAACCCCACAGTTGGGATTGATGTTCTAGAGATTCAGAGTTGAAATCAGATGTTCATAGGGATACTGGCTATTGTTTACAGGATAGGGTTTACTAAGATTTGCATGCACTGCAAACTTTAATTACGTGTGCACCCGTAATAATTGCTTACTTTGCATGATCACCTTATTTTCTCTTATCCTTCTACAATGTCTATTAGATTGGATTGTCGAAGGTAATTAGTTACTAATGCTTAGAGATATCGAAGGTGTTTAGTCATTGCTCGAGTAATCATGTTAGGGATAACGGTAGTGAGTTGTCATAAAATACAAATAGCAAGTTTGGTAATCTTGATGATAATATGGCATGAGTAATTTATGCTTGTAAAGTTGAATTGGTATGTGAGTAGTGGCCTTCACGTATAACATTTCATAAAATGAAATTAACACTAAAGTAATAAGTTCAGATAACAATTCATAGAATAAGGTAGATAAACATAAAAATTGGGATAAATCCAAGTATTGAACAAGACATAATGAAAGAATCAGGGTTAACAAGCCTCCCCTAGTTAAGGGAATTTCATCCAAAACTTAACTAGTGGAGTCTGCGTTATCCTAGATAACTGGGTCTCGGCGGTTTCTAAGTGCTCCTAAGACAAAACTCAACCTTGAGAAGCTTGATTGTCGGTAGGGTTCAGCTTGGGGCAGTGGTCTTTGAGGTGGTCGGTGGCACCGCATGCATAGCAAGCTCTACCATTTGTAATGGCGGGAGTTATGGTAGGAGTAGCGCCAGTCAGACGGAAAGTATCTGCCAGGTGACCCCCTCTACCACATTTAGTACAAATGCGGCAGGGGTAGGTAGCATGATGATGATATTGGCATTTAGCACACAAAGGGGACATCCCACCATAAGGTTTCTTCGTGGAGACTTTGGTTCGAATTGGTGCCACTTGGGTAACTGGAGCAGCAGGGGTTACCATGGCAAAATTTCCCACTATCTTTGGCTTCTTGAACTAGCATTCAGGTTCCTCAGTCTCTTCTACCCGAGCTTTCTTTCCACCTTTACGGTGTAGGATGCCTTCTTTAACAAGATCGTCCATGAGGGAGGCAGCTAGACGAATGGCAGCCTCGAGAGTAGCAGGGTTGCTGCCCATAACAGTACCCCTAACTTGGTGGGGGTAGGCCACCAATGTAACGGTTGATTTGGCGCCTCAATGGGGTGACCATGTGGGGAACCAAGATGCTCAATTCATGAAAACGGTAGTTGTAGGCTTCGTTTTCACCGCTATCTTGGACAAGATCCCACAGTTCCACTTTAAGTTTCTTCATCTCATTCTTTGGGTAGAATTCCTCAACCATGAGCTCTTTAAGTTGATCCCATGTCAAGGCCAAGGCTGTGGTCAATCCCCAAGTTCGCTTCTCTCCGTTCCACCAAGTAAGCGCCTTTCTTTGGAAGGCACTCGTAGCGAACTTTACTTTAGGTCATCGGGGCACTCACTCATGGCTAAGGTTGACTCCATGCTTTCAAACCACTGAAGCAAACCGGTGGCACCCTCAGATCCATTCTACTTAAGAGGGTTGCACGAGTTGAAGTGCTTGTACGTGCAGGAGCTTCCCCAGTCTCTTTCATAGTGTTTGTGAGTCGATTGATCATGTCAGGTAACACAGGAGCAAGTTGCTGAGTTATGAGTGTGGCTATAGCAGTGGTATCCATAGTCGGGGCAGTCAAAGCGGTATAATTGGTTCCGGAGTTGGTGGAGTGTAGAAGCATGTTTTAGTAACTATAGATTAAATTCTATGTATCGGTGTACGTGGCTAGTACGCAGGAGGGTGTTCCTGAGTACTTAGCCTGCACACCAGTTTGGTCCTGCGTACTTAGTAAGTACGCAAGGCTTTTGCCTTGCGTACTTGTCAAGTACGCATGACCAAACCCTGCATACTTAGACAAGTACACAGGTAGTGTTCCTTCCCCTATAAATAGAAGACTTGTCTTCATTTGTAGGTGGAACTCTGGAACAAGGTCGAGAGGTGTCCGGGTCGGGAAGAGCTCTCCCGACCCCTAGACCGTGAGCATAGATGAGAGATGTGTGCTCCTTCGGTATGTAGTCTGTAATACGGGATGACTTCTATGTTATGGATTACGTGTCGTTTCATTGTCTTTTGTCTTTGTTCGTGTTTTCTCTGTATCGTTTCTTTGTTCCCACATAAATCAAAGAACATGTCGGTGTGTATCCGCTGCGCGACGAGGCTCCCGGGACCTACATGGAGTCGTTGGGATCACGGCGAGGAGGCATTCTACGAAGGCAAAGATATTTATAAAAGAGATGTAGGTGCAATAATAAATATTAATTACACATTTGTTAAATATAATGAACATATTAATACCATATTTTATTAAGATATTGTCAAAACTGGTTAAAATTTAGGTATTTAATAATAAGATCGGGACATTAACGATTAATAATTCATTATTAAGTAATACTCATGTTTCACTAATAAAACGTATTGTCATTAACCTATTTAGCTCATGACGTTTTCAAGATTTAGTTTATAAATGTGTGTATATATACCCTTTTGATAAATAAAACCCACGATGTTACAAAACGCGACCAATTTAAAATATTAAAAGTTTTAGAATAATAGGGTTTATGAAAATTCACTAAAGTTAGTCATGTTTTTAGAACATACGTACTTACAATAATGGTGCTGAAATTCTATCTAAACGTTTAAGAATTTTAACTAAATATAGACGCGTAAACATTTCAAATGGTCAATATAAAGCGCGAGATACACACAATTTATTTGTTTGGAATTATTTTAAAAAAAATACATATTATGTATAGAGAGAAGGGGCAAAAGCAGAGAAAGATTAGAATACGGCAAAAAGAAAAAAAAAAGTACACAGCCGCAAGGCTTGTACCCGCGACCTAAGAGTTGTAGACATGGGAGGGTTACCACTAGACCAAGATGCTTAGTTTGTTAATCTATCAGGAAGTGAGTTTTTTTATTAAAACCCTTTTAATCCAATTCCTTCTTCCCCAACTACAAATGAAGCACCTTATCATCCCCTCCCCTTTCAATCCTAAATGGCAAACATAAAACACAGGAGAAGGAAATCGATTAGCAAGGAAAGGGATTACCTGTAGTTATCTTGAATACCAAGCAAGGAAATCGAACCACTAGTGGCTCTCAAAACCGATCGCGACAGGGGGGGAAAAATGGGGATCGGGGGTTCTTTTTCATGGTGAATCGACTTGCAAACGGTAGGGATATTTATAGGAGGATGAGATATGCGTTTTACAGCGAGATTCGCGAGATTGGGGCTTGATTTCAGGGATTTCGCAGATCTCATACCCATTTACGCGAGTTCCTTAAAAATGGTTTTCAAACCTTTGATTTCGGTCCAAATCCGTCAAATTGAGACTTGATACGGGATCATTAATCGATTACGAATGATTTGGATTCAAAAAGGGAAGATTTGAATGTGGATTGAAGGAGATTTGGAGAGGGATTTACACGGTTTGACTTTTGAAAGCCAAACATGCGTTTGAGTCTTTTCCAGAGTCCAAAGGGGTTTATTTAGAAGGAGAGGGGGGGTTCAAGTGAGGGTCCAAATCCATTAGAGGGGGTTCAAATGACATGAAAGGTTTAATTTCTAATACTTTTGAAAAACTCTTATTTACATTAAGAAATTTATACAACTTACAAAACTTAAAACTTATTTATTTATCATTAATAATTTTATTGTTATTAATATTTTTTTTCTTTTATAAAATAAACCTCACTTTTATAAACTTATAAATTTATGATTAGTTTAAAATAAAATAAAGGTCTAAAATCTAAAATTTCCGCGTCGTAACACGTTTGAATAATTGATATGACATAATATAATGTACAAATACGTTATACCGGGATTGAAATAATACGGCATACACAAATATCATTAATGCACAGGATGAAATAAAATAGTACGAGCAAAATTCATGGATGTTACAAAGCTATCGCATGTTTAACAATGTTGAAGTTGTGTTTGAATGTAAGTTTTCGCTGCGTTATTTTGATATTCAAAGTTCAAGAACTGTTTGTAAATGAGTAAATCCAACAAGAGAGGCCTCTGGGATTTGAGGCCTTACAATATGCCGATATATCTTATTAGAATAATCCTGAAAAAGAAGAACGTGCTGACTCTAATATACCTTACATTCCATACTACGAGACGACTCCCATCCCTGCTCCTCATATAAGTGAGAATGCATCGGGAAGTGAAAGTGAACGAATGTTGCTAAACAGAATCGCTGAATTGGAACGAGAGAAAGCTGAAGTTGAAACTCGAAATGCTTTGCTAATAAAAGCTCTTAAAGAAAGGAATTTTAGAAGTTTCTAGGAATAATAATTTCTCTATATATCGTCTTCTGTAATATATTATTATCAATAAAAAATGTTTTGTTTTGATTCAAATCTCATTTCTATATAGTATGTCGAAAAATACCGGACCTTCACAACACACCAGGGGAAAGAAGAAACATACAGCAGTTGAAAATACTGTTACTGAATCCCGAAAGGAACTCCAAAAGATGATCACGGAAGGGATCAAGGACTCTCTTCCAATGATCTTTACTGAATTAGAAAAGAGACAAGCCGATAGGCTATCTGCACATCCATCAAATCAAAAATCTGTCAATTCTCAACCTTTAACACAACCTACCCGAACTATCACTCAGTCCCAACCAATTACTCTGAAACCCGAAAGTTTCGCAACTCTTAAGACTGAAAAGACTAAGAAAGAAAAATAGTACCATAACTCTTCTAAATATGAGAGTATGGGTAATAACTATGGTCATATAGAAAAGAAGAGAAAAGTAGTTGGCTGTACATACAAGATGTTTCAATACTGCAAGCCATATAACTTCTCTGGAAGAGAAGGATGAATTGCCACATTGAGGTGGATAGAAAAGACTGAATCCGTACTGGCTATCAGCAAATGTGTTGAAAAAGACAAGGTTCTTTATGCCTCGAATTTATTCAAGGACCAAGCATTAGAATGGTGGAACAACATTGTTGCTGCCAAAGGAAAAGAAGCAGCCTATGCAATAGACTGGAATGTTTCCAAAACCCGAGTAGAAAAGAAATACGTTCCCTAGAATGAGAGGGAACAGATAGAAGGAAAATTCTTGAGTCTTAAGATGATAGGAACAAATCATCAGGAGTATTCCACCAAACTCCTTGAATATGATAGAATAGTTCCACACCTTGCTACCCCTGAATCAAACCTGATAAAACGTTATATTTGGGGTTTGATTGGAGAAATTCGCGACATGGTGAAAGTCACAAATTGTGAAAATCTTGATGATGCTATGGATCTTGGAGCATCACTAACCAGCAGTTTGATTAGAAACCAGGAGGAGGGAAGGAAGAGGAAAGAATCTGGGCAAGGCCCAAGTGGATCAAAGAAATCCAATTTTTCTCCTCAAAACAACAACTATTCCATTCCAGAATGTCCCAAGTGCAGAAAGAGGCACTTACGACAATGTCGTGCTGGACTTTTCTGCAACTTTTGCAAGATGTCCGGTCACAAAGCAAAAAATTGTTTCAAGAAGAAGCAAATCACTTGTTTTGAGTGTGGTAGCCACATCAAAATCAATTGTCCCAAGCTAAAGAAACCTAATGGGACTGGTCCAAAACCTACAGATGGAGTAAAAACGAATGCGCGAGCATTCGTTCTCCATACTCATAAAGCAGCAGGTATGCCCGATGTCATTACGGGTACATTTCTTGGCAATGATATTTACGCTCGAGTTTTGTTTGACTCTGGTGCAAACTAAAGTTTTATAGATCATAAATTATGTAGACTGTTAAATAAAACTCTAGCTACGTTAGACAAGAAATACATGGTAGAAACTGCCAACGGGGACCGAGTTCAAATCTCTGAAATCTTAAACGATTGTAATATCACACTATTAGGACATGTTATTCCTCCACAACTGTTGCCAATGACTTTGGCAGGTTTTGATATTGTCCTAGGAATGGATTGGTTAGCCTCTAACAAAGCATGTATCCTGTGTGATAAGAAAGCTATAGAACTTCGTTCAAAAGGCAATATCTTGACTATACTTGGCGATAAATTATCCAACTCTGTTGGAATAATTTCCATGTTAAAAGCCACAAAATACTTACGAAAAGGATGCTTAGCATACCTCGTATCTGTAACCACTGACACTAGAAAGAAGATCGAAGATGTGCCGGTTGTAGCTGAGTTTCCTGATGTTTTTTCCCGATGAACTGCCTGGAATTCCACCTGAAAGAGAAGTGGAATCAGAATTAATCTAGTACCTGGTACGGCACCAATTGCCAAAGCCCCGTACATATTAGCTCCAACAGATATGGCAGAATTAAAGAAACAGTTGGATGAATTGCTCGAAAAAGGATTCATAAGACCAAGCTCGTCGCCTTGGGGAGCTCCGGTCTTGTTCGTTAAAAAGAAAGGCGGTTCGATGCGCATGTGTATCGACTATCGTGAACTCAATAAAGTTACAATTAAGAACTGTTATCCACTCCCCAGATTCGATGATCTCTTTAATCAACTCCAGGGAGATCGATGCTTTTCAAAAATCGACCTTCATTCTGGCTATCATCAATTGAAAGTTTAGGAAGAATATATTCCTAAAACTGCCTTCAGAACTTGGTATGGTCATTATGAGTTCACGGTAATGCCGTTTGGACTTACTAATGCACCAGCAGCTTTCATGGATATGATGAATCGAGTTTGCAAACCTTACTTGGATAAATTCATTATCGTATTCATTGACGATATCCTTATCTACTCCAAAAGTAAGGAAGATCATGCTAATCATTTGAAAATCTTGCTTGAACTCTTGAGAAACGAAAAGCTTTATGCTAAATTCTCAAAATGTGAATTCTGGTTATCAGAAGTTCAGTTACTTGGACATGTCATTAAAACTTATGGTATCCAAGTTGACCCGGTCAAAATTGAAGCTATATCTAAATGGGAAATCCCGAAGTCTCCAACAGAAGTCAGTAGTTTCCTCGGATTAGCTGGTTACTATCAGAGATTTATGCAAGATTTCTCCCGAATTGCAGTACCATTAACTTCTCTGACTCGTAATTCAGTTAAGTATGAATAGGGGTCCTAAACAATCCGAAGATTTTGAAACTCTGAAACAGAAACTGACACAAGCACCCATACTGGCCTTGCCAGATGGAAATGAAGGCTTTTCAGTATATTGTGATGCTTCACACAGTGGTTTTGGTTGTGTGTTAATGCAAGAAAGCAAAGTTATTGCTTATGTTTCTCGACAATTGAAAACTCATGAAAAGAATTATACGACTCATGATTTAGAATTAGGCGCCATAATCTTCGCACTGAAATTATGGAGGCACTATCTATATGGAGTCAAATTCACTGTATTCACTGATCATAAAAGCCTAAAGTATATATTAATTCAGAAAGAACTGAATATGAGGCAAAGGCGTTGGATGGAAGTCTTGAATGATTATGATTGCGAAATCTATTATCATGAAGGCAAAGCTAATGTTATAGCTGACGCCCTGAATAGAAAGGAACATGAGAAACCTAAACGAGTTCGTGCTTTAAGACTCGATCTCCAAATCGATCTTATCACTCGTATTAAGGAATCTCATAAACTTGCTACAAGAACCCAACCTTGAGAAGGAAGGATTGGGAGGAATGATCAACCAATTGGTCAAGGGAAATGATGGAATTCTTAGAATGAATAAAAGAATTTGGGTTCCTATCTATGGAAACGTTCGTGAAGAAATTCTTGAAGAAGCCCACAAATCTAAGTACAACATGCATCCTGGAAGCGATAAAAAGTACAAAAACCTAAAAGCCAATTATTGGTGGATAGGAATGAAGAAATATATCGCTATCTATGTTGCAAAATGTTTAACCTGTTCTCAAGTTAAAGCTGAACATCAAAAGCCGTCTGGCTTGTTACAGCAACTTGAAATTCCTGTCTAGAAATGGGAAATGATAACCATGGATTTCATTACTAAACTACCCCGAACCAGCCGTGGGAATGATACAATCTGGGATATTGTTGATACACTTACTAAGTCTGCTCATTTTCTTCCCATGAAAGAAACATTCAAACATGGATAAGCTGGCACAATTATACGTCAATGAAATCATATCATTACACGGTGTGCCACTATCTATTGTGTCAGATAGAGATAGTAGATTTACTTCTCGATTCTAGCAAAGTTTCCAAAAATCTCTAGGTACAAAATTGAATCTTAGCACTGCCTACCATCCTCAAACGGACGGGCAAAGTGAAAAAACCATTCAAACACTTGAAGACATGTTAAGAGCTTGTGTTATTGATCTTGGAGGAAGCTGGGATGACCACTTACATCTAATGGAATTCTTCTACAATAATAGTTATCATACGAGTATACATGCCGCTCCTTTTGAAGCCTTATACGGTCGTAAATGTTGAACTCCAATCTGTTGGTCGGAAATAGGAGAAAATCAGTTATCCGGACCTGAAATAGTCCTAGAAACGACTGAGAAAGTTACTCAAATAAAAGATAGATTGAAAGCGGCTCGTGATCGTCAAAAAAGTTATGCTGATAAGAGACGAAAGCCGTTAGAATTCAACGTCGGTGATAAAGTTTTGTTGAAAGTTTCACCATGGAAAGGCATTGTAAGATTTGGAAAGAAAGGAAAATTAAGTCCTAGATTCGTAGGACCAATCAAAATCCTGAAAAGAGTTGGGCCTGTGGCCTATCAACTCGAATTACCAGAAGAAATGAATGGAGTACACGATGTATTCCATGTGTCAAATCTACGCAAGTGTTTGGCAGATGAATCTCTGGTAATGCCCTTACAAGATGTAAAGGTAGATGAAAAATTAAAATTCGTGGACCAACCTCTCCAAATCGAGGACAAGCAGGAAAACATATTGAAAAGAAAGAAATTGATGATCGTTAAAGTGAAATGGAACTCTAGACGTGGCCCTGAGTACACGTGGGAACTAGAGTCTGAAATGAAAAAGAAATATCCTCACTTGTTCGAATGATCTCGATGACGAGATTAAAACAAGGTAGGGAGGATGTAACACCTGCCACAAAAATGTCCAAGATTTGACAAAGGTATAAACCACAAGGACTACAAGTGTAAATAACCTATAGATCAAGGTTCAAAAAGTGGAAATCTTGAAAATTCAACGGTCGTCACAGACGGTAACGGACCGTCACAGACGGTAACGGACCGTCACAGACGGTAACGGACCGCCACAGACGGTAACGGACCGTCACGGACGGTAACGGTCCATCACGAGCTGGGTACGCAAACCCTGATGTAGCGCCACGTGTCCAATGACTCATCTTTGAAATCTGATGCGTGGAAACCCTATAACGGACCATCACGACTGGTAATAGTCCGTCACGACCCCAGACTCACCCTGGTGGGCCACATATCAACTTCGTAACGGACCGTCATGCCTGGTAACGGTCCATCACGACCCAAAATGACCAGACGACGACACGGGTCTGATGACTCGCGAACCCTAGTTTGGTGACGTACCGTCACCACCCGTAACATTCTATCACGGTCTCAGAACTTGCCTTATAAATAGATGGACGAGCTCATTCAATTTTCTCACACCAAAAACCATTCTCTCTTCACAAATCTGTTCTAGAGCATTCCTAGACGACTCCCGACTATCCCGGTTCGATTCCCGCTCGTTGTAGTACCTAGTTTAAGAAGAAACGCTAGTAGAAGTGCTGAAACGCTAGAGAAATCAAGTTAAGAAGATAGTCTATAAGCTTCCGACTTAGAGGCTCATTCCTATAAACCAAGGTGAATACTTTATCTCTCTGAAAACTTGTATCAAACATTTTATTTACAAAAATGGCCAAATAAAGGTTAAGGGAATTGTCACACCCCCAAATTTATTTACTTAATGAATAAATAAATAAATTAAGGTTGCAACGATTGGTAACATTACACAACAGCGAAAGCTAAAGTAAAGACTTCTTAATATTGAACACCATTACAACAACTATAATAAACTTGTACATTGTCCTAGAACCATGTTTAGGTGAAAGCCATCTTGAGGTTTGACGATCATACTCCTTCGGCTTCTAGGGTTTAATCCAAAAGGCTAACCTATTCCAACCGTGCCATGGCTATGAATTACCTGAAAAACATACTTAAAATGTCAACACAAAGGTTGGTGAGTTCACAGGTTTGATTATTGCAATGTAAAGTGATTTTCCTTGAAAACATTGATATTGTGTACATGGCCATGATACGAAACTGTTTTCCTTGAAAACATTGAAAATATGTACACGGGTTTAATGTAAGGTTGTTTTCCTCGAAAACATGTGATGACTTCATAGTCATAAAACGAGTAGTTTTCCCAATGAAAACATGTGATGACTTCATAGTCATAAAACGAGTCGTTTTCCCAATGAAAACATTGATAAAAACATTTCCACGTAAACGAATGGCAAAACCATTGGTGTATAAGTAATTGGCAGATCCATCTGCACGAAAACGTTTCAATGAATATGATAAACAAAACAAGTAATGTTGACCCATTTGTAGACTAGCTAGGAATACAAATAATATGCACATACATGAGGCATAACCAAACCATGACACATGTGTTTTGCCCTTCGCTCATACCTCACGAGCAATGTTTGAACACTATGCGATCATTTGGCCAGAGGGACCCATGGTTAGCGCGACTAACCATGACCGGGGGTGTCAATCCCAATAGTACTATCCATAGAATCCCAGGCTAACCTATAGCTAATGGTTATAAATATGATGATCAGGGGACTTCCAACGCTCTATATGTGTTAACTCATGCAAACATAAAGGTCGGGTCTTGTTTTCTTGCTACCATATGAAAATGTTTGTAAGTACGTTTTATGTTTTACCGAATGTATCAGGCAATGATGTTCCCAGCTGTAATAAACAATGATGTCTCATGTTTTCAAACTTGTAAGCAAGTATGTTTTCCCCCCGGTGTTTCTAAAATATTTATAAGTTAAAAGGGGGCTGTGAAACTCACCTGATAAGCTTTCAACGTGTAAATGCTAGCAAGGCCGATGTGTATGCAAGACTGTCCTAACCATGACCTAATAGTTACAGTTGTCTTAAGACCTTATAATATGATGTCAACATACAAGTTGAACGTGTATAAGATCCACCCAAAATGTTAGAATTGACGATACATGTGTTACGTTTTGAAAGTGTGACCCGACGAACTGTTGGTGACTTGTCATTGAATTTCATGATGCGTGTTCGTATTTGTTCACACGTTTATACATTATTTATGTTATACAAACAGATGCTTATCCATAGGTTGTCGTATATACATTATGTTAGGGTTTTGGTAGTTATTCACTTCAAACTACAATATTAAGGTAACCCTAGTCTATAGATATTTTCCTGAATTTTAAGTTGTCCGTGTGTCGCCATTTTGATTAACCAAATCAACTCGTTTAGTCATGAAAATTTATACCAAGATACCTACATGTCTTAGAGTTACAGGGATGTATTAATCAACAACTTATGACACGTTTAAGTATTTTTAAATATTTATTCGGACAAGAGAGTTCAGCAGCATTCAGTTCTAGAGTGTCTTGGGGATTCCTTTTCATTGACAGACCTGTACACATTTTCATGACCCAAGACCCTACAAATTTTATTATGTACATAAAATACTAACTTTAGAAAGTGGAATCAACTTGTTTGGACTTGTTATGGCCATGTTATGACCCTCAAAAGTGACACAAACATTCTGCCAAAAAAGACAGCCTTGATACCTTTTCTCGTATGACCATTTTGGGGCATCAAAACTCAACTAAATTTTATGAAACCACTTGGGTTGGACTCTTGACTCCTTGTAATTGATTTTAGACCTAAGACGCGTCCTTTTTGGTTAGTTTTTGGTTGAGATATGGCCCTCCAAAGTCGGACCTAAGAATCTGCCAGCTTACTGTTTTGGTTCTAAGTTACTCAACATCATCAACTATTCAAATTTTGTACTTGTTTGACTCTTGTTTACCAACTAGTTGATTTTTATGATATGTGTGACATGTTCTAAAAGTCCCAAGTCAGATTTGTCCAAGGATTTACTTTATTCCATATGTGTTATGTCCATACATCCATATATGTCCAATATTAATTTTTTAGGGTTTCTTTACTTGTAAATCTAGCTTTTTCACTCATTTATGAGTCGATTTCTCTTCATTTCAAGTTTATTTACATGTGTGAATTATATATTATACATATATATACACACAATAGTTGTTCATAATAATTATAATGTCTATACACATGTTTTTATATCCTAAAAATCTAATATCTTTACATATCGATAGGAAAGTCACCAACAAACTTTCTTTTTGACCAACTTCTCTTATAAAAACAAGTATGTACAAGATGTTTAGGTTTTTATTTAGAGATTTTAGTATGTTTATAAGATATGTACATGTATTTTTAAAGAACACTCATGTTTAAAAGATGAAACCATGTTTTTACTAGTTTTTAAGTAGTTTTCTTTTGGGTGGTGGTTTTATACAACAAAAATACTTGTAATGTTAGTATAAATGAAGGAGATGAATATGTGTAGACACTCACTTTAAACAAGCAAGGAGAAGCAAAGTTAAAAGGTAGTTCCCAAAGCTTTAACTCTTGCAACAATCACCTTCAAACACTTGAATCTCTTGATTTCTTGTATGAAAGATTGAATGGAGGAAGAAGATGTGTGTGTGTGGTGTGTTGGTCTAGACCCGAGAGAGAAGAGAAAGTGAGACAGAGATTGAAATCTTGATTTGTGGTAGTTTATTTTCTTATATAGTTGGAGATTGGGTGTGGTTTTGACTAAATAATCATCATAATTATGATGATTGTGATAGAGGAGTGGAATGTTAGACAAGGTTTAATGATGGTGATGGTGTTGTCATGAGGGAGTGGGTAAGGTGAGGGTGAGGTGATGGCGGAGGTTAGTAGGCGATGATGATTCAAAGGTGGTGTAATACCCGTTAAATACTCAGTTTAATAAATAAATTCAAGACCATGATAATATAAATAAAAATGTGTCGGGTATAATATATTCATATATATTTATATGTATATGTATATTCGTTCATGGTTTAGATGCGTTAAACGTGTAATGCACGTATTAGTATTAAAATACACGTTAACTAACTCGTATGAAAAATCAGATATATATATATATATATATATATATATTTGTGTTATTACACATATAATCACATAAAATGATGAGACCTAATATTTTCCTATCATTTGATATTTTCACCAACATTCATATTGTGTGGGACGTTTGTATATATATATAGTCATTAAATGAGACGGAAGTTGGGTGTATATTTGTATAAAGTCAAAATTATGGAGATTTGACCTCTTGAGTGGAGTGTGAGTCAAGCAAAGTGACATGTTGGTGTTGATGGTGATGTGATTGAAATAAACACGATATACGACCCGAAATTAGTACACGCTTTAATAGATAAAAAAATTCGGAGTTGTGATTATTTTATATATATATACAAACACTCACATATACACACTCTTATATATGAATATCTTTAGTTTAGGCGCGTTAACGAACTTGAACGAAAGCGTTCCAGTTTTCGTATATTTTTAGTTGTAAATGCATTCACTCACATTTATACGCATTCTAAGAGAATGATTTAGAACGATAACTCTAGAAATGTTTTTACGAGAATCTTTCATATATATCGTAGAATATATTTTCAACACTTAATCGTTAGAACATGACCGTTTATTTAGAATACAATTCTAAATATTTTTCCGTTATAATACTTGATTGCTATCGTTTGCGTTATACGAATTTTTACATCTGCATGAACCGTTAATTCTTATTATTACTACGGTACAAACAATCGATGCATTATGTTTGCTAGAATTTTATCGTTCGAGTGTACGATTTTGAGTGATTCAGGAAACATATTAATGTAAAAACGTTTAAGTTGTGTACGAACGATGTTTTGGAAATGTCGGGTGTCACAGGAATAATGCTCAACGTTCTTCTACGAACAAAGCATTCAGGCCATAGGTATGCATAAAACTTGCAAGGGATACTCGGGTCTTGGGTGAAATTCCCGGATTACGGCTGGTGCTTGTCTTAAAACCTGTACATTGTTATAAGACATGACGCTAGTGTATACTATGGTGCGATTGAACAGGACGGACTTGTTGAATGTGTGGATTGAACATAAAGTTGTGATTATGAAATTAATACTTGTTTGTGCCAAATGATTTTATCGTCAAGATAATTGTATTCATCGGCGTTCACGCTGACGTTTTATTTTGAAAATGTTTTCAGGAAATGAATAAATTGAAATAAGAATGGGGTATGGGCAGACATCAGATCTGACCCAAGAAAAGATTATGTGAGAGGCATACATCAGATCTAACCTATGAAAGGGATAACTTGCACGTTGGATTCTCAGGCCTCGTGTATAAAAAATCCTAAACGAAAGAAAAGGAGATAGGACCAGGGAATTGATCAACTCTCGATAGTTCTATTTCCGGTGGCTATTGTTGTATTTGATTTCAAACTTTGTTTTGTAATCAAAATGAAAAGGGTATTTAAATCCCTATCTTTATAAAGTAAATATAAAACTTTTGTCTTCCAACTGAGTTTTGATATTTACAAATACAACCCTAGAGGTTGAAAGAATGTTGGAACGATCCTTTTGAAAATGACTTCCGATGTATTTATAAAAACTCTGAAATCAAAGTTCAAAATATGATGCCAATCGTGCTCGCACACGTCCAGGGGGTGCCTGGGGCGGGGTGTGACACTTCCCGGTGGAACCGAAGACTTTGTCGTCTACTGTGACGCTTCCCACTTGGGCCTTGGTTGTGTTGTAATGCAACGAGGCAAAGTGATTGCTTATGCGCCTCGACATCTCAAAATCCACTTGAAGAATTATACGACACACGATCTTTAGCTGGGAGCGGTCGTATTCGCTCTCAAAATTTGGAGGCACTAGTTATATGGTACTAAGTGTGAGGTTTTCACAGACCATAAGAGTCTCCAGCACATTTTCAACCAGAAATAACTTAACATGAGGCAAAGGCGTTAGGTTAAAGTACTAAACGACTACGACTGCAATATTCGTTACCATCCTGGTAAAGCGAATGCCGTAGCCGATGCTCTTAGTCGAAAGTAATCTATCAAAATCTACAACATTCAAATTCAGAATGACATTCAAATTCGCATCATTGAGGCACAACATCTTTCCATCACCAAAGGAAACATGTACGACAAAATGTCATGTGGTGTAGAAATCCAACTAGAAACCAAACCCAATGGGTTACTCTACTTTCTGAATCGTATCTGGATTCCGGACCATGATAATCTTCGTACCTTTATCATGAACGAGGCACACAAGACTCGTTATTTTGTGCATCCTGGAGCAGACAAAATGTACAAGGATCTTCGTACTCAATATTGGAGGCCTAGTATGAAAAAGGACATTGCCTTATACGTGTCCAAGTGCCTTACTTGCCTGAAGGTTAAGGCCGAGCACCAACGTTCATCTGGTTTACTTAAACAACCTGAGATTCCCATATGGAAATGGGAGTGTATTGCCATGGACTTTATAACCAAACTCCAGCACACGTCCCGTGGTCATGATAATATTTGGGTAATCATCGACCGTTTGACGAAATCTGCCCATTTCCTACCCATTCGTGAAGACTATCAAGTCGAGAAATTGGCTCGAATCTATATTGACGAGATCGTTAGTCGTCATGGCGTACCTCTCAACATTAATTCTGATCGTGATGGATGATTCACCTCTCGTTTATGGCAATCCTTGCAATCGGCGTTGGGCACTCAACTAAATCTTAGTACGGCCTACCATCCGCAAACCGATGGTCAATCCGAACGAACGATTCAAACCCTAGAAGATATGCTTAGAGCATGTGTCATCGACTTCAAGGGAAATTGGGATTTACATCTACCCTTAGTCGAGTTCTCGTACAACAACAGCTATCACACGAGCATCGAGATGGCTCCTTTTGAAGCACTTTATGGTCGGAAGTGTCGCTCTCCTATTTGTTGGACTGAAATTGGTGAAGCACAAATCACTGGTCCCGAACTCATTCAGGAGACTTCCGACAAGATCATGTTAATCCATGACAACCTACTACTAGCAAGGAGTCGGCAAAAAAGCTATGCCGACAAACGTCGAAAACCCTAAGAATTTCAAGTCGGCGACCTGGTTCTTCTCAAGGTATCCCCTTGGAAAGGAGTGGTTCGTTTTGGAAAGAAAGTGAAACTTGCACCAAGATTCATAGGTCCTTCTAAATCCTTGAGCAGATTGGAAAGGTAGCCTACAAGTTGGAATTACCCGAAGAACTCAGCAACATCCATCCCACATTCCATGTCTCGAACCTAAAGAAATGTTTAGCTGACGAAAATCTCCAAATACCACTTGACGAGGTTTACATTGACGAATCAATGCACTTCGTAGAGAAACCCATGGAGATCATGGACCGAAAAGTTAAGCAACTCAAACGAAGTCGCATTCCAATTGTTAAAGTTCGGTGGGAATCCAAACGTGGCCCTGAATTCACTTGGGAACAAGAGGATCAAATGAAGGCCAAGTACCCACATTTTTTTTCCAGTACCCTCTTCCTAATCAATTTCGGGACGAAATTTCCTATAGTAGGGGAGACTTTAATCCCTGGAAATTACGGCCTCTATTTGAACTTTTTCGGCACTTGTAATTTCATTATTATGTGGTTGCATCTATCCATTTTAATAAATTATCTTATTTATCCATTACATTTCATAAGTGTTCATACATGCATACGTTAAGTACAATTATTACAAAAATAATATATATTTATATAAGGAAATTATATAGATGTTTGTTATTATTCTATTAAATAAATATATACATTCATATGCTAAATTATTTCTAAAACTATATATATATATATATATATATATATATATATATATATTATCACATATTTGTGAATAAACAATTTACAAAAAAATTAAATTATAAATTCTTTAAATAAAAATTAGGGTTTATAAGATTATATTATTTTTTTTAAAGTAAATGACTTTAATAAAATAAAAAAAAAATTAATTTACAAAAAATTATATAAATATAATTATATAACATTTACATTTATTAAGTTTTATAAAAATTATAAAATTTAATAGCTTCTCACCTTATAGAAGTTCAGGGTGCAAAATGTAAATTCTGAAACTTTAGTTTCATTTAAAACCTAAGTTTTACATAAAATGTTAAACCTTTGGAACTTCAGGGGCCTGTTATGTCAAATTCGAAAACCCCATCCTTTCCAATTCGATCACGGGTTCGAGTCCCGCTTGAACTGGTTTCGAACCAACTTTAACCAAACTCTATTTTGAGATATTTTGACGCGAAAACGAAACCGGCAAAACTTTCAGGACACTCAAACGATCCGTCCTCCGTGTTTAATCGGACTTTTATGAACAAATCAATGGCTAACTCGTAACTGAAACTTCATTGAAAACCATTTACTCGATCGATCATTTCCTATGGAATTGCGTATAAATAGTCATCCACAATCATGAACGAGACTCAATACGAACCCCCTGCACCCTCAAATTCCTCGCTTTTTGTCTCTAGATCTCGAATTTCAGTCGGAAAACCCGAACCTGTTCATCGAGTCATTTTCCTTCACTACGTAACCATTTCAGGTAATTCTAGTGCCTATACTTTCGTTTTAGTACGAGGATCAAAAGCCCTATGGTTTCGGGCTCAAACCATTGACCGATTGGGAGTATTCGGGGGCTAGGGTTACGGGTATGTAATGGGGAAGAAGATGGCTTGGCTCATACACCTTTTAAACTAAACGCGTTGGTTATAGACCAAGGCATAAGCCCTAGTCTAGCGGTTAAGTGTGTGTGCATCCGGTGACCCGGGCTCGACGTAGGTTCGAGTCCCGACAGCCGGGTTTTTGGGTTTTAATTTCTTTTATTTTCCTTTTTAATGTTTTAAAATCTTAAAATTTAAATTTTATAAATCAAACAATTATATTTTACCACTTTTAAAACAGAAAATTTAGAATAATGTTTTTTATCTATTTTATTTAATACTTAAACCTAAAAATGATATATTTGGTTAGTCATTATTATGAATACCTAGATAACTATTTTGACAAGTATAAAAATTTAAAACCCTTTAAATTTATAAATATTTATTTTTAGCAAAGAATAAATATTTAAAACCTTTAGAAATACTTAAATACTTATTTTAGTTAAATAAGATTTAAATTACTTCATTTAACTTTCATACCTAATTAATGCCTCTTTTATAACTCTTTTAAATAAAAATGATTAATTAACCTAATTAACTATTTCATAAAATAATTTATTTAAAACCTTTTCCATTTCCATAATTTGTTTACTTTGGAATAATTACATAAATAAATCCAAAAGTATTATTTAGATCTTTTCACTCTATAACTTAATAAATAATTATTTCTAGAAAATGATAATGTGGATAAATTTAAATGTAAAATTAAGCTTTCCCATTTATTTAATACCTATATAAATAACTTCAAACCTAATTCATATATATGTTAGAAACCTTAATTGACTCTAAACTATTACTTCAAAACTAGTCCAAAACTTATATTTTTCTATAAAATATTTAAAAAACCCTTCCAAACCCTAAAACCCTAGAGGGTCATTATCTTATTCAACTTACTCTAAACTTAGAATACAAATTATCTATGTAGGTTTGTTGTGAAAAATCCTCACAATAACTATTCACCTCATCAAACACTATTACTCCTAGCTTCAATACATTTGTTCTTATGATTTGATCTTTATGTTTTATGTCTTAAACTACCTGGTGACCATTACATGTGTTCATGTCAATACATTCATTAACTTTCAGCCCAAGCCTAAGGTAGTACCTTTTATGATCATTTATACGGGAATTCGAAACTATAACTTACCACAAAACCTTGGCGGGTTTTGTTGGGTATCATCTTACCCCTTTTCCTTTCTATTACCAGGCTTGAATTGTACGTTTGGAACCTTGTGTGTTTTCACATATATGCTTTAGAAATGCTTTGAACATATTGAATTGTAAACCTATACTTAACTTTGTTTGGTGTCAAAACCTATGTTTCTCACCAACTACTTGTAGTTGACATTTACTCGTATGTTTCAGGTGCACCTTTTTGAGGATACTACTTGATCACCTAGGACATGGACCTAGTTTAAAATTTAATTTATGTTATGTCTTGAACGTTTCATTTTCCATTTTCCTTTTGTAACGGATGCTTTTAAATTGATGAATAAATATCTTCACTTTAAATAGATGATCATGTGCTTATGAACAACCGCGTCAGCCCCGGCGTATAATCCGTCGCCGGCCGGGGTGTGACACCTTTTTTCGGTATCGGTCAAAGGGCTAAGGATCTGTTAGGACTTGTACATACTGATGTGTGTGGTCCGTTTAGAACAATGTCTACTAGTGGAGAGAGATACTTCGTGACATTTACTGAAGACTTCAGTAGATATGGTTATGTTTATCTTATGAAGCATAAACATGAAACGTTTGAAATGTTCAAACAATACCAGAACGAAGTACAAAATCAGCTTGGTTAGATGATTAAGATGCTTCGATCTGATCGAGGTGGTGAATATCTTAGTCAAGAGTTTGACGAACATCTAAAGAAATGTGGGATCATTTCTCAACTTACACCACCAGGAACACCTCAACTTAACGGTGTATCCGAAAGGAGAAATCGAACTCTATTAGATATGGTTCGGTCAATGATGTGTCGTACAAACCTCCCACACTCCTTCTGGAGTTTTGTTCTTGAGACTACC
Source organism: Smallanthus sonchifolius (assembly GCA_023525975.1). Lineage (NCBI taxonomy): Eukaryota > Viridiplantae > Streptophyta > Magnoliopsida > Asterales > Asteraceae > Smallanthus > Smallanthus sonchifolius. The sequence goes on from CM042023.1 coordinate 47,180,096, forward strand.
ACGAGAATCATAAATCTAGCTCCTACTAAGAAGGTGGACAAAACGCCTTATGAGATTTGGCATGGGGAGAAACCCAAAGTGTCCTACCTTAGGGTTTGGGGGTGTAACGCATATGTTACAAGTGAATCTACGGATAAACTAAATCCCCGTGGCGATAAAGTTGTTTTCGTCGGATACCCTAAAACAATCGGTTACTACTTCTACAATCCTGCTGAAAATCGTGTGTTCATTAAACGCAGAGCTACTTTATTGGAGGAAGAACTTCTTACGAGAGGGATTGGATATAACCGTGTAGATATAGATGAGATCCAAGAACCATAATTTGAACCTGTCGTTCAGCATGAGATTGCTGAAACTTAATCTAGAAATGTTCAAGATTCAACTGTGACACAAACTGTTCGCAAAAGTGCTAGGGATCGTCATGAACCCGACCGCTATATCGGGATTCACCAGATTGACGACATCCTGATAGTTGATCAGGCAGAGCCCACTAGTTACAAATCTGTAATCTTAGATACTGATTCTAAGAAATGGCTTGAAGCCATGAATGTTGAAATCCAATTCATGTACGACAACCATGTATGGGACTTGGTTGATCTTCCTCTTGAAAGTCGGACCGTAGGAAGCAAGTGGATTTTCAAGAAGAAAATCGACATGGATGGGGATGTGCAAACCTTCAAAGCAAGGCTGGTAGCGAAAGGCTTTAGTCAGACTCAAGGAATTGATTATGATGAAACCTTCTCGCCAGTAGCCATGCTTAAGTCTATTAGGATCTTGCTTGCCACTGCCGCGTATTATGACTACGAGATATGGCAAATGGATGTCAAAACCGCGTTCCTAAATGAACATCTTACTGAAGATGTCTATATGGATCAACCGGAAGGTTTTGAAAATCTAGAGAATCCTAATAAGATATGCAAGTTAAACAAATCTATTTATGGATTAAAACAGACATCCAGAAGCTGGAATCTTCGCTTTGACCAGAAAATCAAAGAGTTTGGTTTTGTCAAGAATGAAGATGAACCGTGTGTCTACAAGAAGGCAAGTGGGAGCCATATGACTTTTCTGATTCTGTATGTAGATGACATACTTCTCATTGGAAACTATATCCCTATGCTAAAAGACGTAAAGTCTTGGTTAGGAAAATGTTTCTCAATGAAAGATCTTGGTGATGCTGCTTTTATAAAACCTTTTTTATTTTAAAAAAATAGGTTTGTTTATAAAACATTTTTAGAAATTGAACATTTCTTTCATTATTTTTATGAAAATATTTTAAAAAATAACTATATAATGTTTCTAAAATTTGTATTAAAAAACTATGTATTATGTCATAAATATTTAATATGTAAATCTTTATTACTAAGTATATAACATTGCATATATTCAACCCGTATAATACACGAGGTTTCTAACCTACTTAGTAATATAATTATCTTCAGCTAAGTTTTTAAATAACACAGATGTCTAAAAGCAAATCCCAATAATCTACTTGTTTTCATAACTAGAAAATGAGCCCCGCGCTCCGCAGCGGTAGCCGGTCGGCGTCCGCGCCACGCGGTGGAAGGCCGATATTTAACGCCTGAGGTGGTGGTATTAACGTGACTAAACACAAAAAGAAACGTGGTTAAGTACATAGAAGAAACGTATAAAGTTACGGCGAATCGGTTGTGGAGATCGAAAGATCGATAAAAAACAGTTATATAATGGAATTGATGTTTTTCAGTAGGTGTCGGTCTCGTTCTTCACAGTACCTGTACGTTACCGCCAGTCTATATAACCTACGACACCTAAAAAATACAATGCGTTTAATACGACTCTGTTTTTAACGAAATTTATACCGGGACGTCAAGAAAAAAAATAATTAACGAACGAATTGCGTTCGTTCTTTAAATATTTAAACTTTTATATATTTTAATTTTTATTAAACTTGAGGGTGTCAAAATGATATTTTACAAAGTCGGGGTGAGTTATGCTATTTCAAATAGTGAAGGGAGAATTGCATTTCAAAAAACTTAACCGACACTTAGAATTAAGCAGTATAATTCTTCTTATTTCTTCTTATTTCTTCCTACATTACTGATAAGATCACACTTTTTATACTAATATTACAAAAACTAAACTTTTTATTTTCAAAAATAATTCTCATAAATTATGATTAAACTTTACAAAAGTAAGAAACCTTATAAATAATTTATTTTCTTTAAACAACGAAATATTTTTATAAATTTACATTATAATATAATTATATCTATTACTAAAATCAGGGGTGTAAACGAGCCAAACCGGCTCGCAAGCTACTCAAGATCGTCTCGCTAAAATCTCGAATCGAGCCGAGCTTAAACATGCTCGAGCCCGAGCCCCACCTATCGAGCTTAAGCCGGCTCGCGAGCCTAAACAAGCCTATTGTTTATATATTTTTTTAATTAATATATAAATATAGATTTATAAAATAATAATTATATATATATAATTATAATAAAAATAACTTAATAATATATATAAATAATTAAATATATATATATATATATATATATTAATAAATAATAAACGAGCTGAGCTCGAGCTTGGAAAATAACTCACGATCCGAGCTCGAGCTTTAGAAATAGGGCTCAAATCGAGCTGGGCTCGAGCTCAAGCTCTTAGTAAGTTAAACAAGCCGGACTCAAGCCTTGTCGAGCTCGGACTCGACTCATTTACACCCCTAACTAAAATTAACATAAATTATTTTGGTTAAATCAACCCTTTACTAAAACTGAATGAGATGTACAGTAACAAATTTTTAGTGGTCCACGTGTAACTTTTTTTTCCAAAGTTTCGTTTTCACTTTTTTTTCAGTTTTCAAATAAACCTCTTCTATTATATATAATTAACGCTTTAACCCGTTTAATTTTCTATTAATATCGTTTTTTTATAAAAACTTACGTTCGTACCTTTTAAAAATAAAACGAATGCACGGCTGTTTTTTTTGTAAATGTTTCGGCATAATTTTTTTTATAATAAATTTTGGTTTTATATCCCTGTGGTTTGCTCAAAATAGTGCTTTGAGTTCAATAGTTTCAATTTTACTTTTTGAGTTTTTATGGTTTTATTTTCATTTCAATTAAAGCTAAACCTCTAACACCGTTAAAAGGATTCTGTTAACTTTATATGAAAAGACTAAAATGCCCTTATTAATAAATAAAAAAACATTAAAAATATTTATATAACCACATTCATCTTCCTCGATCTCCACACTCCAACCCTAAACACATCACAACCTCATCTTCCCCAATCTGCTATACCACCACCGGCTACCTTACGCCGGCAACGACGCAAGCTACCTTAAGCCGGCAACGACGCAAGGTACCTTACGCCGGAAACGACGCAAGGTACCTTACGCCGGCAACGACACAAGCTACCTTACGCCGGCAACGACGCAAGCTACCTTACGCCGGCTACCACCACAGATCTGATCCTCCTTCAAACCCTCCGCAAAAACACCAACACCGCCGCCTCAACGGAAGTGGATCCCGCCGCCACCGTCGCGTCTTGTGCTGCCGCATCCGCCGTCATCGCGTTCTGATAGCTCGTCATGCGCTACTCAAATCTATATTTACGTTAAAAAGTTGTCAGGACTGAGCTACCATAGGCTTGGGTTATGAGTTCTCAACACCAGAAAACCCTAGTTCCCTATGATCGAAAACGATGTGAGAGATTAGAAGTGAAGATGAGAAGCCGCCGCTAGTCGTCGCCTTCGAATCTAGTCGTCGACGCCTCCTCCATCTGTCTATTCATCAGATCTAGCCGCCGCCTCCTCCCCCTCTCTCTCTTTCTCTCTCTCTCTCTCTCTCCAGCAGATCTTGATCAGTGTCCATGGGAAGCCTCTGTACATTACGAGTTTGGTGTGGGAAGATCTATAGAGACGTATTTGGTTGGGATTGAGAGAAATATTGGAGAGATCTTGCAGATAGATGAGAGAGGATGGTTTAGTTATATATTTTTTTTGTTATTTTAATTATAAGGGTATGTTTGAGGGTGTTAGAAACCAAGAGTTGATTGTGACAATTGACATACAACTAGGATTCAAAAAATAAAATTAAAATTATTGGATTTAAAGCGTTATTTTGATCAAATAAAATTGAAATTATTGGATTTAAAGCGTTATTTTGATCAAACCACATAGACTCAAAACAAAATTCACTCCGTTTTAAAACAAATTTTTATTTAAAATCGAGTTTAATTTTTTTATCCTACGATATGACGAGCGATATCAGCTTTGCGTAAACGTGACAAACTGAACCGCCTATGGGCGAACAAAATCATTACCGGTGTTTTGGTATTATTGTATCCGATATCGGTTGTCGCTTTTATGATATTCTACAAGCGGCCACTAACATTCTGCCTCTTAACACGGAGAAAAAACCACGCTCACGCCGTGAATCGCGGGCACAATTCTATAACCTAAACATTTTCAAAAGAAGTTAATAGTATATCGCACTTAGTTGTTTACGTGTCAGTTTTTGAGTGGCCTATTTTTTTTTTACTTTAAGCTTGTATTATATATAATATACGCTTTTGACCCGTTTTATTTTCTAACAATTCCGTTTTCCTATAACAACTTTAGGTCGTTAACTTTTTTAAAATAATGTAATCTGCGGCTGATTTTAGTTTTTATTTTTTTTGTGAAACTTCTGATTTAAACTTTTTTTTTAAAACGGAGTTGTGTTAAGATTCAAGTATATTTTTTTGTATCGTACGCTATAGCGAGAGACGTTACCACTGCGGTGCCGCGACAAACCTAAACGCTTATGAGTGGAAAACATCGTTGACGGTGTTTTGGTATAATCAAAACCGGTATCGGAATTCGTCTTTATTGTTTTCGACGATTCAAGGCGATAACTATCAAACTCATGCCGCGTAGTGCGTAGAAAAATCCCCCGCGAAGAGCTGGATAAAAATACTAGTTTTTTCTTAAAAAATAAATGGTATAATTAAAGAAGTAGGTGACCGGCGTATTTATGCGGTGCTAGAAAATGACTTGTAGTAATCGACTTGTAAAATGAACAAGAATTAAGATCAGCTGCTCACACCCTCACAAGCCATCAATCCTCATGGCCGACCATGACAATGCTAAGCTCCACATAGCAATGCTCCCATGGCTGGCCTTCGGCCACCTTATTCCCATTCCTTGAACTCGCAAAACTCATGGCCTCAAAAGGTCACAAGATCTCCTTCATCTCAACCCCTCGAAAAATCGACCGCCTCCCTCAAATCCCACAACCCCTCACCCCTTTCATCACTTTCATCAAAATTGACCTACCAAAAGTCCAAAATCTCCCAGACCACGCAGAATCCACCAAGGATCTACCCTTCAATAAGGTTAGGTTCCTCAAAATCGCCTACGACGGCCTCCAAACGCCCGTAGCAAACTTCCTCAAAAGATCATCACCGGACTGGGTCATGTGTGATTTCCTTACGTATTGGCTGGGGCCCATAGCCGCAGAACACGGCGTCCGAATGGCTCATTTCAGTGTCGTTCCGGCGCTAATGCTTAGCTTCTTTGGTTCCCCGGATGTGGCGATGTACGGAGATGATTCCCGAACCAGACTTGAAGATTTTACCAAACGACCAAAGTGGGTCCCATTTGAATCTGAAGTTCGACCGAGTATTTTTCAGCTCACTAGGAATCATGAGCATTTGAATGCTGTTGAAGAGAATGTTAGTGATGCTTATAGACTTGGAGCAACCATCCGCGGCTGCGACGCGGTGGTTGTTAGAAGCAGTTACGATTTCGAGCCCGAGTGGTTGAACCTCCTCAAAGAACTTTACCAAAAAGAAATCATTCCCGCTGGCCTTTTACCAGCCGAAGCTACCGAATACAGTAATGCATGTTGGATACAAACCAAACATTGGCTTGACATGCATGAAAAAGGGTCGGTTGTTTACATTGCGTTTGGAACCGAGACGAAACCGAGTCAATACGAGTTAACTCAGTTGGCTTTAGGTTTGGAGTTGTGTGGGCTACCGTTTTACTGGGTGTTGCTTGATCAACGTGGGTTGTCGGATGACGAGGTTATTGAGTTGCCACGTGGGTTTGAGGATAGGACACGTGGGCGTGGAGTGGTGTGTAGGGGTTGGGCGCCGCAGTTCCAGATACTAAGTCATGACTCGGTGGGTGTGTTGTTGATTCACTCGGGTATGAGCTCAGTGGTGGAAGGGTTTCAACTCGGGAAACCGCTGGTGCTGTTGCCGTTCACGGCGGACCAAGGTCTGATTGCGAGTTATTTGGTGGAGAAGAAGATGGCGTATATGATTGATCGGGGGGATGTTGATGGGTCGTTTACTCCCGAATCGGTGGCTGAGTCACTGTGTTTTGTGATGGCGAGTGAAGAGGGGAAAATGTATAGAGAAAAAGCTAAAGAGATGATGGCTTTGTTTGGTGACAAAGGTGCTCAAAATAAATGTGTGGATGAGTTGATTCATTTTCTTTACAAATAATTGTCTGGTTTCATGTTTGAGGTTTGAATTTTAATGTAATATATTATTTTAGTTTTCTTTTGAACAATAAAAAGTCAATTTCCTTAAATATGAGGAGGTTTTGAAGGTTTTCAAACGTTATCGGTTTCAGCGACACACTCACCGACGTTTTATCCTTAAAGAATACGCGTGTCAAATCCTTAGTGTGTAGTGTCATTGGCGGACCTAGCTTTAATTAGGATAGGAGGGCGGCCGACACCTACGGAAAAAAATTATTTGTTATATACGTGGTATAATCTCGACCGACCCTCAAGAAATTTTGACAACGACAACCATAAAATTTTAACCAATCCAAAAAAAAAAAAATTTAACACTAAACCCCGTTTAAACTAAAAACTTAATTGGACATTTGGACTAAACTGAATTAAAAGGTTAGCCATTTAAACAATTAAGCCCACGTTTAGTCAACACATTACCAAATTAGACAATTAAACTCATGTTAATTCACCCATTACCCATTTAAAAAATCAAAGTAGCGGCTTGGCTCAGTCTCAGCTCGTTTACAAACTGAGAAAAACGAGTCGATTTCGAGCGAGCTTTTCTCAAGCTTTTTTCGAGTGAGCCACGAGTCGCGAACTTTTTGAACAGTCCTATATGTGTGTATATTTTGATTTTTTACTATGTAGTATAATAGTAGTGATTATTTAATAATTTAATTTAATGGCAATGTGTGTATTATGTGACCCGACCCGACTTAAATCGGACCGAAAAAATTTATTATTTAGAGATAGACAACCGACTCCAAAAATTTTCGACCCCCATAAAAAAGTCTCTGTATAGTGCAACACTACATAGTTTAGTGTTCAAAAAGTTTAGGTTTATTTTAAAAACGTTATCTTTGCATACGTTAGTTTTACATTGTGTTCCCGAGTCTCATTTAAGGAGGGAAAAGAAAGGAAGTGGAAGGAAACCCTTGTTCCAGAGTTTTATTTTTAAGGGGGAAAGAAAGGAAATTGGAGGAAAGAGTGTTTCAGAGTTTTTGTTTAAGAAGGGAAATGAAGGGGAAAACAAACATTATCTCTATTCTTTCAAATTAGAGAGATTTAGAGATAAAGGAAAAGAAGGGAAAAGAAAAAAGAGAAGAAATCTTTTCTTTTTTCTCTTTAGTAAACTAGGGAACACAACCTTAAGGATTTTTATACTAAATTATATTGTTTCAGCAATTTATTAACTTTAAGAATTATTAAATTAAATCGACTATTGCAAAGAATAAACTAGTTGGTTTATATTTATAGAAAATTATTAAAAAGTAAGTGGATTATGGAGGCAAATCTGGAACTTTTTTGTTAAACTATGGTGTTTTTGAAAGCTTTCATGCTCTTTAGGTGTACAACAATTATTAAATGGCTTTTAGGTGTTCCGCTCGTAGGTTGAGCGGATGTGCTGTGATATGACACCTCCTTCGCTGGTGACGGGAACAGAAGTGGAGATATGCTCATAGCAGGAGCGGATGTGTATTGGCGGACTTAGCTTGGTGTCGACGGGTTGGCTGACACCGTTAATTTTTTTTTGTTATATATATAGTATATTTTCGAACGACCCCCAAAAAATTTTGACACCGACCCCCATTAAATTATGACACCTACTCTCAAGAAATATTTTTTTAGGATTATAGATTTTATAAATAAAAACAAATTAAACCAAACCTTTAACCCTATAACAATTGATCCATAACCTATTAATTATAAAAATCTTAAACCAAACATTTAAAACTATCCGTAGTACCTGGGTGAAGGTGGTAGATTTTCTGTGTCACGTAGGCGCCACGTAGACACTATCTTCCCTCACTCTCACCCTCACCCTCACCCAGGTACGTAATGGTTGGGTGAGGGTGAACAGTTTTGTAATAATTATATAATCATTGTTTTTTTTATTTAATTAATTTGTGTATATTATTTATATTAAAAAATAATGCTATTTAAACCCACAAATAAATAAAAAAAACCTAATTTAATTTAATAAATTGCATTACAAATATATGGTAAAAATACAATAATTAAATCTTACGATAATTACGATTACTCCATATATGCTTCATGAGATCAGTTCTAAGGTTTGTATGAGTTTCCGAACAACAGATCATCCGACAGTTTGCTAGTCTCTGTTCGTTGGTTATTTCTATATTAATCGGCTCGTCCTCTACATAGTCGGTGCAGATCGCTCGCCCTTTATCTTTTATAATCATGTTATGTAATATTAGACAAACATAAATTTGCATTTCGAATTTTGTATTTCGTCCAAATACGTGCGGGATTACTAATTATATGTCATTTCTTTTTTAAGACACCGAATGCTCATTCGATATCTTTTCTCGCCGACTCTTGAGTTCTTTTAAAGTGCCATCTTTTTTCATCCGTTTCTTGCGTACATGTAAATGTTTTGACAATAGTAGAATATTCTGAATAAATAAAGTCGGCGAGATAATAACCAAATTTGTATTCATTATCATCGGCATTAAAAGAAGACCCGGGTGCAACGCCGTTCTCGATGTCATCGAAAACAGGTGACTGATCTAAAATATTTATATTATTGTTTGATCCCGCAACACCAAAGAATGCATGCCAAATCCAAAGATCGTTCGATGCAACGGCCTCGAGCATTAATGTGGGCTGAGGATGGTCTTCTCGTTAGTGTTGACCTCGCCACGCAATATGACAGTTTTCCCACTCCCAATGTATGCAGTCGATGCTACCAAACATTCCATGAAGGCCATGGACAGACTCATGTGTGTCATATAATTTATGTATATCAAGTTTGGTCGGTTTTCTTAAATATTTTTTCCGTTAAATATTTTTTCTCGTACAAACTAATTATATCTACACGTTACAAAAACTAGTTTATGTACTATATATGTTACTATACTAAATATATATAATTTAGTAAATATATATAAGTTAAGAAATGCATTCACAAAAATGGTAAAGACTATCACGCGATGTTTTTTCCGCCATTTTCAAATAGTTATCCATTGAGTCAGCTGCTTTCCCGTACGCGAGTTGCCGAATCGCCGACGTACACTTTTGTAAAACCGTGAACCCAAGCCTTATTCGTGCGTCGTATTTTTGTTGGAAATATTCGAACTCTCATTCTAAATCCCCAAAAATTCGAACGAATAACGGACAACTAATTCTAAAACAACGTTTGAAAGCCTTCTCGTTATAATTGTGATTGTCCGTAAAATAATCTCTTACTAGAAAATCATTTGTAGCCGTACGATCCCGGTTAACTTGGACTCGTCTTGTAACGCTAGAAGTTTCCTCGACTAGATGATTTATAAACCTCATAGACGCTTGAACCACACTCACGAAAAGCTCGTCATCATCCAATGAGTCGGAGGATGAATCCGATGATAAAAAAAAATCCATTGGTGTTTGATTTTTTTGGAAAGTTTAGAAAGTATATAGAGGAGTATTAGTGAGAATTGGTATTTGGTTTGGTTGAAGTATATATAAGTAATTAAAAAAATTAAAAAAACTTTTTTTTTTGTTTTTTGTGCCCACCAACGGGTCTTTTGACCAAACCAACGGCTCTTTTGACCAAACCTTACCCTCACCCCCGTGAACACCACCCTCCCCCTCTCACGCCCACGCTCTCCCGGGTCCGGCGCGGTGTTTCGCGTGGTGGGTGAGGTGGCACCACGCCCCCACGCTCACGAAGGCATTACGGATAGTCTAATAGTTTAACCCAATAAACTTTAAACAAAATAGATTCAAATAAAACATAAAAACATAAATAAACTCAATACTCATTTAAATATTTTAAACCTAATTAACTATTGAAAAAAGAGTTGAAAGTTGTGTTTGTTATATTGAAAATGAGTTACTTAGAAAAGTTCCTATAGATGATTTAATGGTTCAGTTTCAAAAAATGAAAACTCATAGAGAACAATTATATGATTATTGCCTTTTAATTATGCATTTCTAATGACACATATCGTATTATTATTGTTCGTTTATAATTTTGTTAGTTTTCATTGTTTTATTATGTGACCCGAGTCGCCTGGGGCCGAAAAAAATTAATTTTAATTATTAACAATCGACTCCAAAACTTCTCCGACACCCATAAAAAAAATTCCTAGGTACGCCACTAAGAATGTGGAAATCTGTCGGTGGCGGCAACGGATACCACTAACGTCGTGAGCCTTGCCGTTTGTGGCTCAGGAAGCTCCTTGATTTGCTTCATATACCAAACTGTTTCCGGCATCTGCTCTTTGGCTTTTAGGGACTTCCTAACAATATCAAATAACAAAAAGAACTTTAATTTGTAATCCATAATAAATGTGATTCAAACTCTAGTAAGTTTCCACCGAATTGAGGGTTCTCTACGAGAAAATGAAGCCATCGCCAAATGGGGTCATTGCCATTGTAAATGAACAATGAAGAAATCGTATTTGCCGAGAAAGAATAATGAAGAAGAAAGAGATTTAAGAGAGAGAAATAATAAAAGTGAAAGACATCAAGTTTGATTATTTTTTGAGAAGTTAATTGTTTTTTCATCCCCGTTGTTTTATAAAAATTGTCATTTGAATCCAAAGGTTTAAATTTTGTCATTTGAATCCAAAGGTTTCATAAAAACTGCTATTTGAATCCATTTGACTACAAATAATTAACGATGTTAACATTTTCCGTTAAACCTTCCCCACTTAAGGTGTATTTTAGTCAAAACAATTACAAAATAAAGAACCAACCCCACATGAGGGGATTTATGCGTTTAATCTCTTTAGGTAATCACAAAAGACAAAATAAAGAACCAACCCCAAAATCAATTTCTTTTGTCCCCATATTCAACAGCAAACACATTACTCGCAATCACAATTTCGTCTCCAAAATCAATCGCATGTAATGTTTGAAGAACTCTGCCCTACTAACGATTCGATCTACATGAGTTTTACGGTAAGTTTGTTCGTCACGACCACATTCGTTATCACCATTGCATTATCGAGTGTAAATCGACACTACTGTTTGATTTGATGTTTTGGCCTTATTGTGCATTGTTCTTGATTTTGTGATTTTGAACTACTATATCGGTAAAGTTATGTAACAATGAAGAATCATTCACTGATCTTGGTGTTGTTATTACCACCTGATATTGTAGTCTTTTGTTGTTGGATTTTTGTTGCTAATTTAATCTATTGATATAAATCACTACTAATGCTATTATATGTCTTGCTTTCGTTGTTTTCATCATATTCAGGAGGTTGTGTACTGATTTTTTTACCTATGTGGGGAGTTATTATTGAATTTTGTTGAAGCTGATTTAAGGGACCACAGGGTCACGGGCCAAATATTCAAAGATCGTTTTGCTATATTTGTATTTGAACGCTTGGGTTTGCTGGCTAGTCCGGACTTCATCGGGGACAACCTCAGTGGGATAGACGACATGAACATGTAGGACGAAACCAGTAGACCCTATCATAACCGGGATGGATTGGCTGGCCCTGGGCAACCCAGGGCGCCACACGGGGCCTCGAGAGATGAGCCCGTGAAAATTGTCTTTCTTATGGCTAGTTGACTGGCATGCCATGGAAACATGTAGTGGCGATCAACTGGAATATGGTAGTCTAAGGTATTAAGGTTAGCATTCCTGAAAGTTAGGTCGTTCAGGTTTGTTGGCTAGACATTTGAAATAAGGTATATACACATACAGTTAATCCTATAAATGGTAGAGATATGTGGTCCCCATATAGCTTGCTAAAGAGATTGAACGCATAAAACGCTTCACGTGGGGCTGCTTCTTTATTTTCTAATTGTTTTTACTAAAATACCCCTCAAGTGGGGAAGGTTTAATGAAAAATTTTAACGGTATTAATTAGGTGTAGTCAAATGGATTCAAATGACAATTTTTATGAAACCTTTGAATTCAAATGGCAAACTTTAAATATTTAGATTTAAATGATAATTTTTATAAAATTACAAGAATAAAAAAAGCATTTAACTCTTGCTTGAGTTTTGAAACTTTTAATTGCATTAAATAATTTTCATTGAAAAAGTTTTGCGTGCTCCACTTTATTATTTATTAATTTTCTTTATTATTTACCGGTGAAAGACATGAAGCAAAAAAGAAGAGTTTTGCTCCACTTGAAATTTAATCAATTGATTATTTATTATTATTTTACAGCTAGCAAGATATTTTATTTTTTTTATTTACTACAAACGTATAGTTAGTATTTTTTAGAACTAAAATTCTAAAAACATGACTTTTAGGCTCTGTTTGGTAGCCTTTTAATGACCATAAAATGCTACCAAACAGTCCCTTAGTCTTCTGAAAAATACTTGAGCAAAATACTTAGCCACTCGGGTTTGTGGCCTAAACCGAATTATATATTTAGTTTTTGGTTTGGTTTAAATCGAAAATTGAATATGTAATTTGGTTTTTTGTTTGGTTTATGTTTCAAGATTTTGAATTCGGTTTAAACCGAAAAACCTGAATTAGGTTATAACACTATTTTAATTCATATTTTATAGTTAACCTAATTCATTTATATCAATAACCAATACTTATATATGAATTATAAATCTTTATTTGATGAAACTATGTTTTTGTTTAGATTTTTCTAAAATGTTGTGTTGTTTAAACCGAATAAGTTATGACTATCTAAAAGAACAAAAAAGTTTTTTTTTTCTTGGCTAATTCGGTTTTTTAGGTTCAAACCGAAAACCAAACCGAATTACAATGTGGTTTTAGGTTCGAATTAGATTTCCTCAAATATGGTTCGGTTCGAATTGTGGTTTCAACAAAAAAAAATACCAACCCGAAAAACCCACAACCCAGCCCGATGAACACCCCTAAATGGTAGAGGAAAATCCTCTTAGAACACCAAAGTTTAAGTAGGTCATGGGTTCAAGTCTCACTCCCACGTAAATAAAGAAATTTGCCTTAAAAAAAAAAACTTAAGCAAAATACTTCATCGGGAAAGAAAATAATTGATGCTTTTAGTAAATTGAAAAAATTATTAAAAATAGTTTAATTTTATATTTTTAGTAAAGAAAATAACTATAACGTGGGACTAGCTAACTTTCTAGTTGGTAGATGTTATTGCCTTTTGAATTAGAGGTCCTAGGTAGCATAGGGTGAATGCCGTTCAAAAAAAAATAAAGAAAATAACTGCTTCCCCAAACGACAACCATATATATATTTTTTAATTATATTCATTTTTTAAGTTAACAATTATTAAAAATAGTTTAATATTATGAAGAATCTTTATTTCTTAACGTATAAATTTAATAAATAATAATAAGTTAAAACTATATTATAAATTTAGATTATTCAAAAGGGGCAATTTCATATATACCCTTACAAAGTTGAAAAATATCATATATACCCAACCAAAATTAGCAATATCATATATACCCTTATAAACATGTAAAAATCTCATATATATACCCATTTCATTAAAACGAATTTAAGAAATGACTATTTTACCCTTATTTTTATAAAACTTTAAAATTTCATATTTACCCATTTTTAACTTTAAAATTTTTTTACACACAAACAATGGTTGACAAAAATGTAATTTTACATAATTTTAAGAGTTTAAATAATTATAACTTTTAAAACATGCAGCACAATTATTTAAAACATATTGTTGACTTTTAAACCAACTTTCCCACGATTTTTAAATGGTCATAACTTTTTCATACGCTAAAATTTAAAAAAAGTGCACAAAAAACAAACATTTTATTCTTTTTAATTTAAAAAAAATTAACATGTTACGTGATTACGGCGTTTGTGTTCCCCATCGCATCGCGCAGGCACCTTTTTAGTATATATAATACATATCGATCTTCAATATAAGTTACAAAGTTCGAGTTTTCAATAGCAGATGCTCAAAGCAATGTTCATAAACATGTAATCAAGTGTTTGTAAATGATAGGTTAGGTACCCAGACTAGTTTATTATTTCATAAATAAAAATTATAATTATTGAAACTGTAGGATCGTGAAATTACAAGATGGTTCTATTCTTAGTTGAGATTGGCGGAAACAATATCAACTACACAATTACAATCGAGTAAACAAAAAGAATACTGATAAGAACACTGTTGTATTAAGCTTTGTGAATAAACAATTACAAATGAAAACTCAGTGAAGAAGCACAAAAAGCACTATGAAGGCACGCTGTGTTTGAAGTGTTTACAAGATATATATAGTAACTTAGAATCAAGACAGACCCTTGATTCTAAGGATCAGATCTAACACAAGCCGTTGATCTTGTTTATTAATCTAAATTACACGTAAAGGCTAATCTAGTTAACTTTACTGAAACGTCTTCTTAGGCATCATTGTTTGCATGCTTGGAGAAGAGCGTCATTGTCCTTTATTGGTTGCACCAGTGAGGTTCCTTCTGCTTGGAGTGTGGCAGTTGCTTTTGCAGAAAGGTGTCAGAGGCGCTTCGCATGGATAGTCAGCTGCAACGTTTGGTCTTCAGAGAATAAAGCTATCAGCAGCAGAGATGAGGACCAGCAGCAAGATTGATCTATCCGCAGCTGCTGAGGATATGCCTATCAGCAGCAACATGTGTTGAATGCTGCTGATAAGCCTATCCGCAGCTACTTTGGTCTTCAGCAGCAGACAAAGTATCAGCAGCTGTTTTGGTCAGCAGCAATCTTGTGTTGTCCGCAGCAGTTGTACTTAGAACAATTTTGTAGCAATCAGTCTTTGGTTCTACAAACTCCCCCTAGACTGATGCTACCAAAATTCTTCTAGTCCCTCTGTTGCTGAAGCTTTTTCATGTGGTCGACTATCCTTGCTACTTCATACCCTCGAGGATCCTTGCTGGGGTTGTCAAGAGGAAGTTCAGACAGAGTCTTGATGTCCTTACTTGGCATTTTGAAGATTGCCTTGCTTGAACATCTCATCTGGTGTAAGGCCCCAAACCGGAGGCCCCAAACCCGGGAGGCCCCACTTGTTGGATTTACTCATTCACAGACAGTTCTTAAACATGAATATCAAATAACGCAGCGGAAAACTTCATTCATTCATCATAATTAAAACTTGTTCATACATGCGGAAGCGTAAACATAGTTTAAAACATATTTACATCATAACTAAACGTAACGGGATGCCAGTCTTCATGATCAGCCGGGTAACTCTTCTCGCTTGCCAAGCATCACCGTCCATCCTCATAACCTACCTTAACCTGAATGTGCACACTTAAAAACGTCAGCTACGCTGGTGAGTTCTAGTTTTAACATAAAACCTTAACTTCAAATAAATTGCCAAAAACATCACTTCGTACTTCATTTAATAAAAAGCGTACGTAAAATAATGCAATAACAAACATAACACTTCATAAGTCAACGAACATATAGAATCTGCGCCTTCTCGTAACCGTCAAATCCAAACGTTACATACTGGTTGAATAACTTAAGGATCACCACCACTAGGCCCATCATCACCGTACTGTCCTTCGGGTGAGGAACTCCTAGGGCCCGATACTTAGGTCATCCAACCCTTCAAGCACGGCGTCCCAAAGGATAGCGCGTACCAAACTTCAAGCACTGCGCCCCGTCGGACGCAAGTACCAAACTTCAAGAACGACTACCCCGTAAGGTAAATCGTACCAACTTCAAGGATCACGATAATCCCCTTGACGACCGTCATCGCCCCAGTTGTACAACAGTTGGCCAGCCACAGAGGCCCCTAAAAGGTAAAGGCCCATAACATCCTTCCCATCCCTTAACCTTCATTCCCTAAGGAATATTGGCAGATTCGTTCGTTTGTGACTTTCGTAAACCTTCGCTTCTTTTACTTCAAAAACTTCAGTTAAAGCATTCGTACGTTTTATTAAAAGCATTCTCTTCGTTAAAACACTTCGTAAACTTCTTTTGGCAAAATATTTCATAAACACTTCCTTCATAAACCTTCCTTCTAAAACATCCTTCATAAACATCATTTTATAAAACGTTACATACATCCTTCGTAAACATCGTTTCATAACATCGTTTTATAAAATCATCACGTGTGCACACCAGCCCAAAAACATTATTAAAACATTTAAAAGAGAGCTTCTAGAACTCACCTTATAAGCTAGTCTCGGTTGTCCTAAACAAAGGTCCAACAACTTCACTTCCGATCTGAATTGATTAGTTAGATACACATCAGACCAATACCGACTCTAACGGTTTAACCCTTCTAAACATACTGACTTCACTTAATCAGTTCTGATGTCTGCACATATCGAAACTAGGTAGTTTCGATGGAGTCTGCACATATCGAAACTAGGTAGTTTCGATGGACCTGCACATATCGAAACTTGTAGTTTCGATGGACCTGCACATATCGAAACTTGTAGTTTCGATGGACCTGCACATATCGAAACTTGTAAGTTTCGATGGACCTGCACATATCGAAACTTGTAAGTTTCGATGGACCTGCACATATCGAAACTTGTAGTTTCGATGGACCTGCACGTATCGAAACTTGTAGTTTCGATGGACCTGCACCTATCGAAACTTGTAGTTTCGATGGACCTGCACGTATCGAAACTTGTAGTTTCGATGGACCTGCACAGATTGTCTTCCCAAAAATCCGAAGCTTTTGCATGTGAGTCTGATCGAGTTAGTTTCTCAACTTTTCTTAGATCAAAACGTTCGGTTTTCATTCTAGATGCTATACCTAAGCTCATTTTTAAGTTCCATCCGCAAAATCGTTGCCTTTTTAGCCAAAACCCGAAAATCCCAAAAACGAACAAAAACTCAGATTTAGGTCGGATCGTTACCTGAATCGAGATTCTGATCTGGAGGTTCTTCTCACGAGTGCAAGAGACACGAGCGGGTGTAATCTTGTGTGATTCCGACACTTTCTCTCTTTACGGTTTTTCTCTCTCTAGAATTGCAAATGAGAGAAACATGTGGTGACCTTGGCTATTTATAGGGGAGACCTCCCCAAGCCCGGTTCGCGTCTGACCCGGCCCGACTTCGGCCCGCTTGAACTCGTTAACTTTATTTCTCGACATTTTGGGTTGTTACAAGTCTACCCCCCTTATAATAGGTTTCGTCCCCGAAACCTATCACAAGTCAAATAATTGAGGGTACGACTCCCTCATTTCCGCCTCCGTTTCCCATGTAGCCTCTGATCCCTTTCGGTTCCTCCATTGGACTTTAACCAATGGAATAACTTTATTACGCAAACGCTTCTCCTTTCGGTCTAAGATAGCCACGGGTTCTTCGATGTAATTAAGGCTGTTGTCGACCTCGATGTCAGTAAGTGGTACGTGAGCCGATTCATCCGCCAAACACTTTCGCAAGTGTGATACATGGAAGGTAGGATGAATCCCACTTAACTCATCAGGCAACTCCAACCGATAAGCGACTTCCCCAACCCGTGCCATTATCCTGAACGGTCCGACAAACCTCGGACTTAACTTTCCTCTCTTCCTGAATCGTATGATTCCCTTCCAGGGCGACACTTTCAACATTACTCTGTCCCCAACATCAAACTCGATAGGCCTTCGTCGTCTATCCGCATAGGATTTCTAGCGATCTTGCACGGCCTTCATTCGAGCTTTGATTTGATCAAACCTTTCCGACGTTTCTTTTATGACTTCCAGACTTCCTAACTCCTTCTGTCCGATCTCACCCCAACAAACCGGGGTCCTGCATCTTCTACCATACAACATTTCGTAAGGCGGCATGCCTATAGTCGTGTGATGACTATTGTTGTAGGAGAATTCGGCTAACGGCAGATGACTGTCCCAACTGCCACCAAAGTCGATAATACAAGCACGGAGCATATCTTCCAATGTCTGAATGGTCCTTTCGGACTGACCATCCGTTTGTGGGTGGTATGCTGTGCTGATATTAAGCCTCGTGCCCATCGCTTCGTGAAATCTTTTCCAGAACCTCGATGTGAATCGTGTGTCCCGGTCGGATACTATCGTCAAAGGCATCCCATGCCGTGCTACTACTTCGTTAATAAATACTTCCGCTAACCTTTCCGACGAGAACGTCTCGCGAATAGGTAGGAAATGAGCACTCTTTGTTAATCGGTCCACAATTACCCAAATGGTGTCATGACCTTTAGCTGTGCGAGGTAGCTTAGTTATGAAGTCCATGGTAATGTGTTCCCACTTCCATTCTGGTATATCAAGTGGTTGAATCTTTCCATACGGTTTCTGGTGTTCAGCCTTTACTTGCGAGCAAGTCAAGCACTTGCTTACATACTTCGTTACATCACATTTCATTCCAGGCCACCAGTAGTCCTTCTTCAGGTCTTGGTACATTTTGTTGGTACCGGGATGGATAGAGTAACGAGACTTATGAGCCTCATCCAAGATTTTGGTTCTAAGCTCGCCACCCATAGGTATCCATACCCGTCCATAACGTGTTCTAACACCAAGGGTGTTATATTCCAACTTGTCCTGTTGGCCAACCATCCTTTCCTTCTTTATGTTTTCTTCTTTAAGTGCCTCATCTTGAGCTTTTTCGATCTCGCTCATCACATCCGATGTTACCACCAACTGGCAAGCTTTCACTCTAATAGGAGTAGGCACATCCTTTCGGCTTAGAGCGTCAGCCACCACGTTTGCCTTTCCAGGATGGTACATTATTTCACAGTCATAGTCCTTCAGGAGTTCCAACCATCTCCTCTGCCTCATATTAAGCTCCTTTTGTTCGAAGAAGTACTTCAAACTTTTGTGGTCGGAGTAAACAGTAAACTTTACCCCGTACAGGTAGTGCCTCCAGATTTTTAATGCAAATACGACAGCAGCAAGTTCCAAATCGTGAGTCGGATAGTTGACTTCGTGAACTTTCAACTGCCGCGACGCATATGCAATCACTCTACCACGCTGCATCAACACACACCCCAATCCCTGACCCGAAGCGTCAGAGTATACCACCAAATCTTCACTGCCCTCGGGAAGGGCCAAGACTGGAGCTTGTGTTAGCTTCTCTTTCAATTCCTTAAACGCCTCATCCTGGGTCGAACCCCATTCGTACTTTACTTCCTTCCGAGTCAACTTTGTTAATGGCGAAGCTATTTTCGAGAAATCCTGAATGAATCTCCGATAGTAGCCTGCCAATCCTAAGAAACTGCGGATTTCAGTTGGCGTCTTAGGAATGTCCCATTCACTTACCGTTACTATCTTTGCTGGGTCAACCATAATGCCGTTCGGGCCAATAACGTGACCTAGGAACTGGACTTCCCTAAGCCAGAACGCACATTTGGAGAACTTAGCATACAACTTCTCATTCTTCAGAGCTTCCAATACTTCCTTCAAGTGACACGCGTGATCACCCTCATTCTTGGAGTAGATAAGGATATCATCGATGAACACGATTACCGATCGATCCAGCATCGGTCGACACACCCTATTCATTAAATCCATGAACGCTGCGGGGGCGTTCGTCAATCCGAAAGACATTACGCGGAACTCAAAATGTCCATAACGCGTGCGAAATGCAGTTTTCGGTATGTCTTCATCCCTCACCTTCAACTGATGGTACCCGGAACGAAGGTCGATTTTCGAGAACCAACTTGCACCTTGTAATTGGTCAAACAGGTCATCGATCCTTGGTAAAGGGTACTTGTTCTTCACCGTTCGTTTATTCAACTCGCGGTAATCGATACACATTCTCATCGAACCATCTTTCTTCTTTACGAACAACACCGGAGCACCCCACGGCGAGATGCTCGGTTGAATAAATCCTTTCTCAAGTAACTCGTCTAGTTGAACCATAAGTTCCTTCATCTCCACTGGTGCTAGTCGATATGGAGCCTTAGCCACGGGCTGGGCATCTGGTACTAAGTCAATTCGGAACTCAATTTCTCTATCGGGTGGTATCCCAGGCAAATCCTCTGAAAACACCTCCGGGTACTCGCGTACCACGGGTACATCGTCTAGTTCCTTCACTTCCCTACACTTATCAATTACATATACCAGATAAGCCTCGCATCCGCGCCTCAAATAATTCGTTGCCTTAATCATTGAGATGACATTTGGCATCGGGGCGTCACGATCTCCAAAGACTTCGACTTTGCTACCATCCGGAGCCTTGAGTTGGATTATCTTTCGTTTACAAATAATTTGCGCTTCATTGGCAGTTAGCCAATCCATACCCAACACGACATCAAACCCTCCCAAAACCATAACAAACAATGTGACAGGGAACCTATGTCCTTCTATTTTTATTATGGAGTTGTCAACTACATCGGTCACTCTCGCAGTTCTACCCTCTGCGGTTTCTACGCTAAAGGCCCTTTCTAACTTACTGGCAGCGTACTTCATTCTCTTACAAAAAGACGCAGATATAAAACTCTTACCGGCACCCGAATCAAATAACACAGAAACAAGAGTGTTGTCAAGGACGAACGTACCTGACGCCACATCGGGATCCGCCCTGGCTTGTTCCTGCGTCAGTGCGTACGCACGAGTCTTTGCACGAGATCCCTCTCCCTTCTTTTCCGGGCCCTTTCCCTTCCCGGTTTCCCCCATCCTGGGCTTGGTGCATTCCCGACTCATATGACCATTCTCCCCACAATTGTAGCATTTGTAACCTTGCGGGCATTCACGGGAGTAATGTCCGGTCTTGCCGCATATAAAGCACAGATTCGATCCTAACCGACATTCACCCGCATGTCTTACCCCGCATTTCCCACAGACTGTCATCTCGCCTACCCTGGCCTGCTTGTCCCGAGCCCCAAACAACTTCCCACCCGATCGTTTAGCGGGAAAACTCAACTTCTTTTTAGGCTCTTCAATGGCAACAACATTCAGCGCCAGATCATCGAATACCACGCCACTTAGCTCTACCGCCGAATCATAGGTAGTAGGGGCGTTTGCCTTAACATAGGTGCGGACCTGGTCCGGCAACCCTTGAATATAACAGGCAATCTTTCTTTCTTCCGTCGTGACAAAGTGTGGCACCAGACGTGCCAGTTCATTAAATCGGGTTGTGTACTGCCGGTGCGTCATGCTCCCGGCCTTCAAACCCAGAAATTCCCTCTCTACCTTCTCAATCTCGTTCCTTGGGCAGAAATTCTTTATCACCAAAGTTTTCAAGTCAGCCCACACCATCGCATCCACAATCTCGCTCCCTTTTGCCTGACGTATACCTTCCCACCAATGGGATGCTTCCTCCCTCAAGGAGTTAGCAGCAAATTTTACAACTTGATCCGTTCGACACTCGCTCAGACGAATGGCGGCTTCCATACGTATTACCCAATCAAAAGTAGCCACCGCGTCCTTCTTCCCAGTCAGGACCGGTGGGTCACATGCCTTAAAGGACTTATAGTCGCATCCGCGAGCAGGCAGTGCATTGTCGGTCTCATTGTTCTGAGCACCAACTGCTGCGCTAGACCCACCCACCGCATTGACCTGCTTCAATGCTTCTGCCAACAGAGCTGGCAGAGAAGTCTTCATCAACTCCGTAAACTCTCGAGCTATAGCTGCTCTCACTTCTGGTTCAAAGGTGAAGGGTTGTTCTTCAACCTGTGTCTGCTCGGCTCCATGCACACTAACCGTCGGTTCAGTGTGAACACTTCCTTCTTCACTATACTCTTGGCGCGCAGGGATCCTGCCACGCCCACCATTTCGACCGCCGGTACGACCACCGGTACGGCCACCACGCCTTCCGTTTCCTCTCCTTGCCATTACGTTCTATAAGACAAGAAATCCAATGTCATCACGCTAGTTAACAAATAAAATTCAATAAGTACTGTAAGATGTTAATATACACTGGCCATCTGTAATTAACCATTACACTACCTTTCGATTTCTATTTGACCACCTTTGTGATTTCATCAGAACACAAGTCCTTACTTACCCCTTTCTAAGGCATACTATATACGTAAATACATATACTACCTTCATACCTGATGCTTTGGCTCGAGTTACCCGTACTGGCATCCGCTTTCGGTCCCATTCAAAGTTTAAGTTCAGACACTGGGAGTGTCCGAATCTCTCAAACTATTGCTCTGATACCAACTTGTAAGGCCCCAAACCCGGGAGGCCCCACTTGTTGGATTTACTCATTCACAGACAGTTCTTAAACATGAATATCAAATAACGCAACGGAAAACTTCATTCATTCATCATAATTAAAACTTGTTCATACATGCGGAAGCGTAAACATAGTTTAAAACATATTTACATCATAACTAAACGTAACGGGATGCCAGTCTTCATGATCAGCCGGGTAACTCTTCTCGCTTGCCAAGCATCACCGTCCATCCTCATAACCTACCTTAACCTGAATGTGCACACTTAAAAACGTCAGCTACGCTGGTGAGTTCTAGTTTTAACATAAAACCTTAACTTCAAATAAATTGCCAAAAACATCACTTCGTACTTCATTTAATAAAAAGCGTACGTAAAATAATGCAATAACAAACATAACACTTCATAAGTCAACGAACATATAGAATCTGCGCCTTCTCGTAACCGTCAAATCCAAACGTTACATACTGGTTGAATAACTTAAGGATCACCACCACTAGGCCCATCATCACCGTACTGTCCTTCGGGTGAGGAACTCCTAGGGCCCGATACTTAGGTCATCCAACCCTTCAAGCACGGCGTCCCAAAGGATAGCGCGTACCAAACTTCAAGCACTGCGCCCCGTCGGACGCAAGTACCAAACTTCAAGAACGACTACCCCGTAAGGTAAATCGTACCAACTTCAAGGATCACGATAATCCCCTTGACGACCGTCATCGCCCCAGTTGTACAACAGTTGGCCAGCCACAGAGGCCCCTAAAAGGTAAAGGCCCATAACATCCTTCCCATCCCTTAACCTTCATTCCCTAAGGAATATTGGCAGATTCGTTCGTTTGTGACTTTCGTAAACCTTCGCTTCTTTTACTTCAAAAACTTCAGTTAAAGCATTCGTACGTTTTATTAAAAACATTCTCTTCGTTAAAACACTTCGTAAACTTCGTAAACTTCTTTTGGCAAAATATTTCATAAACACTTCCTTCATAAACCTTCCTTCTAAAACATCCTTCATAAACATCATTTTATAAAACGTTACATACATCCTTCGTAAACATCGTTTCATAACATCGTTTTATAAAATCATCACGTGTGCACACCAGCCCAAAAACATTATTAAAACATTTAAAAGAGGGCTTCTAGAACTCACCTTATAAGCTAGTCTCGGTTGTCCTAAACAAAGGTCCAACAACTTCACTTCCGATCTGAATTGATTAGTTAGATACACATCAGACCAATACCGACTATAACGGTTTAACCCTTCTAAACATACTGACTTCACTTAATCAGTTCTGATGTCTGCACATATCGAAACTAGGTAGTTTCGATGGAGTCTGCACATATCGAAACTAGGTAGTTTCGATGGACCTGCACGTATCGAAACTTGTAGTTTCGATGGACCTGCACGTATCGAAACTTGTAGTTTCGATGGACCTGCACGTATCGAAACTTGTAGTTTCGATGGACCTGCACGTATCGAAACTTGTAGTTTCGATGGACCTGCACAGATTGTCTTCCCAAAAATCCGAAGCTTTTGCATGTGAGTCTGATCGAGTTAGTTTCTCAACTTTTCTTAGATCAAAACGTTCGGTTTTCATTCTAGATGCTATACCTAAGCTCATTTTTAAGTTCCATCCGCAAAATCGTTGCCTTTTTAGCCAAAACCCGAAAATCCCAAAAACGAACAAAAACTCAGATTTAGGTCGGATCGTTACCTGAATCGAGCTTCTGATCTGGAGGTTCTTCTCACGAGTGCAAGAGACACGAGCGGGTGTAATCTTGTGTGATTCCGACACTTTCTCTCTCTACGGTTTTTCTCTCTCTAGAATTGCAAATGAGAGAAACATGTGGTGACCTTGGCTATTTATAGGGGAGACCTCCCCAAGCCCGGTTCGCGACTAACCCGGCCCGACTTCGGCCCGCTTGAACTCGTTAACTTTATTTCTCGACATTTTGGGTTGTTACATCTGGTGACCCTTGACATTTGTGATGGTGAACTCATTCTTCTCAGCATTGTAGGACCATCGTGCAAATGGATAGTGGGATTGTAGAGGTCTAACATCTAAGACTGCATCTTTGATGGGGTTGAAATGATGTTTGATCACCAGCACAAGATGTTTCCCGCCATCATTTGCAGGTATGATTTCTTCACCCAGCTCCATGATTCTCTTGAGATCTGAATCTGGAAGTTGTAGAACCTCATTAGACTTGTAAATTGACCTTCTTCGTTCAGTTCTCCCCCTGAATACTTCAAACCACTGATCTTGGGTACTGTAAAACCATTGGACTATTTCTCTGGAGTCTTCAGGTTTGGATATGGGTTTGGATTTCTTCAGGAGTGGCTGTTGATGAGAAGGAGGTGGGTGAGATGTTTTGAACTTTTTGGGTTGAGGAGAGGAAGGCTTGGGGATGTTTGTGGATGGTGTTTGGAAAGTGGAAGTAGTTTCTGGTGCAGAGGTTCTTTGTTTCTTGACTGGTCTCTTTCCCAGTCTTTCTTCCTCTTCCTTTTTCACTTTTGTATACAGGGCTTGTAGGTTCATGAAGGACATGGGACCTAACCTTTTTCCACTTTCTCCCCTTACCTTAAGGAAGTCAGTCATCACATTCCTTTCTTCATGGGTCCTTTGGTTAAGGGCAATGGCTTTCTTTGACTTTTGTCGAGCTTTCTCTTTCTCTTCATCTTTCTTCTTCTTTGCCAATTCCCCCTGCTGACCCATGAAGGCTCTGTAGATCTCTTTGTTTGAAAGTTTTTCAAGGTAGTCTGCATCCTCACCTTGAGAGATCAGAGCTTCAGTCCACTCCTCCCTTAATTCTTTTGCTAATTTAGAATCAGTGATTCTAAACTTAGCATCTTCCTTCCTCTTCTTTTCATTCTCCTCTTCTACTTCCTTTGCAAACTGTTCCTGCAGCTGTCTGGCAAGTTGTTCATCTTCCTCAACTTGAGACCCTGCATGGATTTTAACTTTCATCTCATCCAGCTGTTTGGCATACAGCTGGATTGTCTGTTGTCTTAGGAGTATGGCTGCCTTTCTTTCTTGATGCCTTTGTTTATGAGCCATCTCTTCAGCCATCTCTTTTCCTTCTTCTTTCTTCTTTCTCTTCTTTTCTTTTCGCAACCTCTCTTCATCCTCTTCTGTCATAATGCCC
This sequence comes from Smallanthus sonchifolius, assembly GCA_023525975.1. NCBI lineage: Eukaryota > Viridiplantae > Streptophyta > Magnoliopsida > Asterales > Asteraceae > Smallanthus > Smallanthus sonchifolius. Next base: position 47,205,692 of record CM042023.1, read on the forward strand.
TTCCCTTTATTAACATTGGATGCCTCTGCTCTGGCTTCACTGATCATAGAAACAGCTGATTGTTGTGCTGTTGGGATCTCTGCCTCGGCTTCATTGGCAGGTTGAGAAATTGACAAGGGACGGTCACTGTCTTCATCAAGTTGGTACTCAGGACCTTCTATTTCTCTCAGTTGATCCCTAAGTGAAGATCTTGTGCCAAGTGCTACAGATGTGGCTTCAACTTGTGGAGTATCTGAGTTGGAGTCAATATCAGAAGTTGACACAGACTCTTCCTGAGGAATCAATCCTTTTTCTTCAAGATGGGCTTTGATGGTGACCATCATTGCCTGGCTCTCTAATGAGTTAATATTGCAGATGTTGGCTCTGAGCTGAAAGATCTTGAATAGGAAGTCTGAGGGCAGCTGGAGGATGTTCCTGGTGTTGATGGTGAGAGAGGTGCTGTTGCTTAGAAGGAAGGTATGGTCAAGGCACTTATTGCTTATCCATCCTAGCATATCTAAGTTCTTGACCATTAGTTTGTACAGGAGTCTTTTCAGGCTCAGAACTTCTTCTTCATTGAGAAGACTGCTCCTTGTGATTTGGAGATTGTTGGGAGACAGTCTTCTTTCTGCAGCCTGAGATGACTCAGGAGACTCTACCCGTTTTAGTTCTTTGATTAGTCTTATGAAGTTGGGTAGGTTGTCCTCCATCAAAGCATAGAACATGTCAATGGAAAGGTCTGCTGAGAGGTCTGATGAGTTGTTGATGCAGATAAGATCATATAGGTCAAGGATTTCAAATGGATGAATTAAATCCCAGTCTAGCTCTTCTTCTTCGCTAAACTCCTGACCTATCCAAAACCTCTCAGTTTTCCCATCGTACCCCCAAGCTAGTATAATGTCAAACTCTAACTGTGTTGATGTCAGTGGGAAGTGGGGGGCAGCTGCATGACTTATGATGGCTGCAACTTCTGGGATGATGCTGAAGGATGTAGATGTTTCGTCTTGGTTGTTTTCATCCATCAGCACCTCATCTATAGCTCTGACAACTAGCTTCCAGTCTTCAGTAGATTCTTCTTCATTGTCATCTGAGACTGGCAAGTCATGAACTTGGACAAAAGCTGGTATGAATAGAGTACTTTGGAAGGCAGCCTGCTCTTGAATCCAGTTGTCGAGACTTTCAGTGTCTTCTTCCATCAGTGAACAAATAGGCATCTGTTTGAGTGCCCACTGAGACAAGAGAGGGAGAAGCCGTGGAGGGGCATTGATGGGCTTCATGCATCAAGGCTTGGTGTCGTAGTTTGGACACTTCAGCCTCAAGCATAGCCACCCTGGCCGTCAATTCCAAATTGTTTAGTTTCAGACTGTCCTCATCCACAGTTGTGGAATCCTTGGACCCATATGGGGCCGTAGGCCGAGCCTCAGCATCCCCATCACCCGTGGTTTCTTGGCGCCTGGGATTCCTCTCAGTGAGGGGAGTTTCCAAGGAAACACCCTCACCATGAGTTGCCGTGGTTGAGGTCTTAAAGATGTTGTCACTGTCCTCCTGGTCATTTGATGGACCAGCAGTAGTGACAGCCTCTTCCACATCCACTCTTTCATAACTTCGAGAGTGGACCTTCAGGGTAGATGAACTTGGGTTGGGTGTGTTGGAAGCAAGATCAATCAGTACCTCCGAGATAGTGGTAGATGGAGAAGGTACATCATCTTGATCAGGTTCCTCAACACTTAAGTTCAGAAGAGAAAGGAAGTGCTCAGGGGGCTGTTCTACGGATCCGGGAAGTGATCCTGATCCTGATCCTAATAGAGAGACATCCGAAGGAGTCTCCCTAATAATGTGGCTTTCCCTTATGATATTCTCACCAGAATGTTGTGATTCTGAGTGAGGGCTGTTAGGTTGGGTTTGGGCCTTGGAGGCAAGAGAAGAAGGAGTTCTCTTGCCTCTTTTTCTAGTATATGTTGTTGAAACCGGGGCCTTGTGTTCCAGTTGAACAATAACATCCAACAGAGGTGTAAATAATATTTGTGCCTGTGCATCCTTAGTAGTATACACAGGGGTTCGAACGGTGGATGCAGACTGTTGTTCAAGATGTGAGGTGGAGGGTGTGGGATCAGTATCAGCTGGGATTGCTGAACTGTCACCCGGGGTACTCTGTACGTTCAGCATTGTAGATAACAATGGAACGTTGACCCCTGAGAACTTTTTGGAAACAGTCCTCATGCTTTGAAAAATGTTATTTTTATGACCCAACATGATGTAGATTCTTGTAGGTTTTGAAAGATCTTTTAGTTCTTGATTGAAAACTTCCTGCAGGAATCTTAGGTACATGAAAAATTGCTGCTTTGCACCCTCTTGAAGGTTATATCGCAAACCCTCAAAAATGAGATGTGCAAAGTTGAAGCCTTGGTTAGTGACCATACCATGGAAGGCGGAGGCCAGTGCAGAGCTTACCTGATGCCATCCACTTCTCTTCTGAGATATGCATTGGAGAAGAGTGTGGCAGAGATACTTCCATGGAGGGCCCATCAGCGCCTTCTCGATCGTATACTCGGTTTGATTTCCAGTGTATCCAATGGAGACAAAGGTCCTCATGTATTCGTCCTTCGAGTATGAGATGGCTGCTCCCTCATCTTGAAGCTTAAGATGTTTTCTGAGTGTAGCTTCCAAGATGGTGATATTCTTGCCGTCTACTTTGGCTTTGATTTTGGGAATCCCCTGTTCGGTTGAGTAAACGGCGGTACTCCAGAAATCCTCCATATGAGGGATATATATGGTAGGGTTGGTGGTGAGGGCAAAGTAGATCTTTGATCGACATAAGAAATCGATCATATCGTCAAAACCATCGGATTTCTTTCCTTTGGTGAGGTATGCTGTTAGGTTATGGTATGTGGAGAACTTGTCATCTGGGTTGTCAATATCTACCATAGCCGTTTGATTTTGGAGGGATGATTTGAATATGGTGGAGACTTGAGAGTATGAAGAATATGGAGCGATTTGAATGTGGTGGGGACTTAGGGTGAAAGTGATAGTTGGTTAGGGTTGAATTGAATGTGAAGAGGTGGTAAGGAAAATTTGATTTGTTCTTATAGTGGCAGATGAGAGAAAAAGCAGAATGACTTGTACAGTACAACCTTATTTTCTTTTCATTGTTACAGCTGTAATACACCGAGGCAGTCATGGTAAAGACTGACGATATTTTCTTTTACAGCGGGTAAAAGTTAATTTTTTTGACTTAAGTTTACCCATCAGCAGCAAACTTGGTTGCTGTGGATGAGAAAGCCTGTCCGCAGCAACTTTGGTTGCTGCGAATGGTTAAGTCTGTCAGCAGCAAACTTAATTGTTACTGATAGATGTAATGATCTGCAGCAGGGATGTTACTGCTGATTGCCTTAAAGCTATCCGCAGGAGAACTTGTTCCTGCTGATAACTTAAGGCAGTCAGTGGCAAATCCTCTGCTGCTGAATATTAAACCTGTCAGCAGCTGAAAAGCAAAAATGCTGTTGACTTATTACTTTTATTTACAACATAAGACAGACATATTTACATCAAAGGATAGATACACTCAACTGAACCGATGATGATGCTTGGTGGTTTCTTTGCCTTCCATTGTTGAGTTGGTGGTTTTCCAGCTTTCTTTGTCTTTTCAGTAGCAGACGTTGTATCTGATGATTTTACTTGAGCAGCTGCAGACTTTGTTGCTGTTGAAGGCTTTCCCTTGGATCTTGCCTTATCAGCAGTGGACACTTTTGCTGTGGACTTTGTTAGCTTATCAGCAACAGATTTGGTTGCTGCTGAAAGCTTCTGCTCCGTTTTCTTGGGCTTAACTGGACTAACAACCGATGTATGTTGATCCTTCTTTACCCTTTGTCTTTGAGGGGCTTGATGAAGAATCTGGTTGAAAGGGTTAAACTTACAGTTTGCAGCAAAGTGGTCTGATTCTCCACAGATGATGCAAGATTTTTGAGGCTTTGACAACTGCTCCCTTGGTGAAGAAAGAGATTTTCTAAATTGAGTTGTCTTAGCTTCAAAGCTTCTTACCTGTTTGTTCTTCTTTGTCTTCTCAAAAGCATGTTGCTTGAGGTTTCTTTGCTGCTGTAGGTAGTAGAAGCAGGTGCTGGCAGTGTGGTTATATCTGCCACACACAAAGCATGATTTTGCCAGTTTGTCTTTTGAAAGGTAGACATAGTCCTTTCTTTGGAACAGATCCTTGAAGTTCCATGGATGGGCTTTGTTATGTTCAAAGGTGGCTTCTTCTAGGGTCCTTTGAACATATGGAACCTTTTCTTTAGGTTTACAACATACATCAGATACCTTTCTCTTTGTGATTGGCATGAACTGAGGCTTGGAGTTTATGGGTTCTGATGTCTGTCCCTTTTCTAGCTTTCTTCCATCTGGAGGATAGCTGATCTTGATCTGTTTGAATGGCACAGGGGCTATAACAGCTGGAAGAACAGTAGGAACTGCAACTCTATTCAGAACAGCTTCAGATGGGACTGCACTGGTTTCATCATGGTATGAGTGAGTTGACTCAGATTCCGATGAGGTAGTGCAGTCTTCGATGAGAGGTTCATCCGTTGAAGGATCAAGGTTTCGGTTTTCAGTGTCAAGATTTTCAACATTGAAGCTTGGTTCGTATATGGCAATATAGTCAGCAGGAGGAGGAACAGATTTGTACTGATCAGTGTTATACCCAAGTCCAGTTTTTACTTTCTCATGGACTTGAATATCTAAAAGTCTTTGTAGCTTTTTGGAGGAAAATTCATATTTTTCAACATGAACTTTCTGTTCTGCCAGTTCAGCTCTGGTAGCTTTCAGTTTGACCAGTAGATCATCAATCTGAGTTTCCAGATTAGTTTGTTCGTGTTTTAGTGATGAAATCTCTTTCTTAAGACAGTTAACCTTTTCTTTATAGGTATTTTCAACCTTTTTGAACTCAGATTTCATCTGATGAAACTCTTCATTTTGATCTATGAGGTTTTGGTTGTGCTTTCTATAACCCAAAACTTTATCACTGCAAGCTTGAGAGCAAAGATGTTCAAATACCTAAGGTGGTATCTCTGTAGTGTCTGCCATTAAAGCTTGATTGTTGACGGGCAGTTCTTCATATTGAACACTCCAGTCGAACTCTCCAGAATGGGTGATGATGGGAGGATAGTAGTTACTTGAACTAGGACCCGAGTGCTCAGAATGGAGGGCAGAGGAGGTGGTGGTGGATGTTAAGGCTGTTTGGTAGCTTGAGCTTCTTTCTTTTGCCTGAATCATCTCTAGCTCATAGGTTTTTAGCATATCGAAGAGCTCAGTCATTTGGAGAGTCTTCAGATTCTCAGTTCTTCTAATGGACACCGTGTAGAGTGTCCAGCAGCTAGGTAAAGACCTGATGAACTTTTTGAGAATATCTTCATTCTCTAGCTTCACCTTTGAGCACTGCAGCTCCCCTACAAGATAGGTAAATCTGTTGCATGAAACAGTTAGAGACTCACCTTCCTTCCAGACGGAGTTTTCATACTGCTGCTTCAGGATGTCTTCAAGCCCGTTGCTTTGTGCCATTTTTGTTCTTGGTGACTTTTTGAAAGAGAAAGAGTTTAGAATAGAATCAGAAAGTGATTAAACAAATGTTAGTTTGTTTAATCTTGAGCCAAAGCTCTGATACCACTTGTAGGATCGTGAAATTACAAGATAGTTCTATTCTTAGTTGAGATTGGCGGAAACAATATCAACTACACAATTACAATCAAGTAAACAGAAAGAATACTGATAAGAACACTGTTGTATTAAACTTTGTGAATAAACGATTACAAATGAAAACTCAGTGAAGAAGCACAAAAAACACTATGAAGGCACGCTGTGTTTGAAGTGTTTACAATATATATATATAGTAACTTAGAATCAAGACAGACCCTTGATTCTAAGGATCAGATCTAACACAAGCCGTTGATCTTGTTTATTAATCTAAATTACACGTAAAGGCTAATCTAGTTAACTTTACTGAAACGTCTTCTTAGGCATCATTGTTTGCATGCTTGGAGAAGAGCGTCATTGTCCTTTATTGGTTGCACCAGTGAGGTTCCTTCTGCTTGGAGTGTGGCAGTTGCTTTTGCAGAAAGGTGTCAGAGGCGCTTCGCATGGATAGTCAGCTGCAACGTTTGGTCTTCAGAGAATAAAGCTATCAGCAGCAGAGATGAGGACCAGCAGCAAGATTGATCTATCCGCAGCTGCTGAGGATATGCCTATCAGCAGCAACATGTGTTGAATGCTGCTGATAAGCCTATCCGTAGCTACTTTGGTCTTCAGCAGCAGACAAAGTATCAGCAGCTGTTTTGGTCAGCAGCAATCTTGTGTTGTCCGCAGCAGTTGTACTTAGAACAATTTTGTAGCAATCAGTCTTTGGTTCTACAGAAACATTGTATGAAACATAGAAGAAATCATCCAAACCCACACTTACATTATGCCGTTTATAAATCATCTAGTATTTGACATACAAACATTAGTCTAAAACCGACTAAGCAACTACTCTATACGTAACCGAATATTGTACAACTAGAACTTCAAATTTAGTTGTACATGAAGATTTAGCTATTCAAAGTCAAATAGGAACTTTGTTGGCGGGAAAGAAAGGAATATTCCCAATTATCTGTGTATATCCACTTGGTTTACTTTGGGGAAGTCAGTTTAGTTTCATCAGAATCATGCTTCATTGATGAATCCCCACCCATCAGTTCCTGAAAGGCTTCTACTTTCACAGGTGGAGCCCTAACCAGGCCCATGTTCCTGTATCCAAACAAAATTGATTCAATCTTAAATTGGGGAGGTGGCAGTTTTAACTAGTGGTGTGAATTTCTGATGACACGAACCTAACACGAAATTCGATGGTTTGGGTCTAGTCTAAACGGGTTCGGGTCAGTTTCAGGTCGGGCCCGTGAACACTTTTAACTAAACGGGTCGTTATCATGCCAACCTGGCAGATTCACGGGTTGACCCGTTTATTTATTATTTTTTTAAACGTGTTTTATGTAATAACTTAAACGTGTTTTAAAAATAAATTAGCATAGTTTAAACATAATTACTTCAAAAAGATAAAGTAACTAGAATTTTAAAGTATTAATATGCAAAAAAATAAAATAATTTTTTTCGGGTTAAAAGTGCCGGGTTCGGCTTGCCAACCCGCGAACATGACCCGTTTAGCAACCCTAATTTTGAGTCGAGTATATATAAATGTGGTGATCGTGCTTACGTTCGGTAATTTTTTATGCCAAAATTTATTAGTTTAAACATAATTACTTTAAAAAGATAAAATAACTAGAATTTTAAAGTATTAATATGCAAAAAAAATTAATAATTCTTTTCTGTTTAAATGTGTTGGGTTCAACCAAACACGACCCGTTTAGCAGCCCTAATTTCAAGTCGAGTATGTATAAATGTGGTGATTGTGGTTATGTTCGGTAAAATAAAATAAAAAATAGTTAAAATGGAAAGTTTTCATAGAACCTCCTATATCATATTATTAAAAAGTTATATCTGTATTGAAATAATTAATAATATAATTTAACTCTTGAAATAGAAGTGTTTCTTACGGTGAATGGGCTTGTGGCTGGAGTTGGGGGATTTGAACAGACGCCATGGGGCGGAACTGATTGTTGGATTGAGCTTGGAAAGCTGAGATTGAAGCAAATTGCTGCTGGCGGAATTGCATCTGGGGATTTCGATAGTTCAATGTCGCAAAGGCAGCAGCATTGTTGTCCATAGGAAACTCAGGTGGGTTTTCAAGTTTGACTTCAACCATGGATCTTTGACTTTGACTTTGACTCTCACTATCCACATTCATGTGACCACCCATATTCATGACAGGACGAGAGGTGGAAGGTTGCCGCCTTCGCATTCTGTCCCACTGCTGCTGCTGTTGTAAAGGGTGAACCATCTGCTGCTGCTGTTGCTGCTGTAAAGGGTGAACCATCTGGTTGTGCATTTGCCTTGGAAACTATAACAGCAAGTAAACTTTTTTAATTTTTATCTGAATGTCATGAGAAACCGATATACTAAATGCAAGTATTTATTTATTTATTTTTGATACAATTAAAGAATTGTAGCATTATGTGAAAAGAAACAGATTCAAATAAACAAATAATGATAATCACATTATTTTTTTTCCAGTTACCACAAAAGACAATGAATAAGAAATTCATAACAAACTCTAGTATTGTGGTTAAAGTATAGTTAAATCACACAATATTTTATTTGGATAACAAGCAAATATAAATAAAATACATTAGGCAACTAAATGAATTCAAACAAAATACTATTATATGTAAAAATAAAATACCATTTTTAAATGACATTGAAGAAAAAATAAATTATTTTGGAATTTGGAATGTGATATATAAAATCATGTACATTTTTAATAATTTATACCCAAAAAACTCACCAATACTCAACTAATTACTACTTTTCTCCAAACATTCCATTTAAGATTTAAGATTCGGTCCTTAAAGTAGACTTCACTTTACCAACTTTTTTTTTACCGGGGAACACACATACTCTCTACTACAGACCTACTCTACTCCTAAAATCACCACACCTGCACTCCGCAAGATTTAAACCCACAACTATTTGATTGAGGAGTACACCACTTTACCACCATGATGTCCCGTTGGGTGATCAATGTATTGTTGGGGCGTCGATAGCGTGGAGGCTCGGCCAAGGGAGGGCAGCCGGCCTTAGCCTTGGTTCAGCCCACTTCATGTTAATTTTAGTCGGCCGTAAATTATTCTGTTAACCCTAGAATTAACCTTTAAATACAAGCTTTGTACCTGTAATTCCTTGTGCACCTGAATAATAACATACCGCTTGTTGCAACCTGTGGACGTAGGTCACACCAACCGAACCACGTTAAATCCTTGTGTTCTTTATTTTAGTTTACTGTTTGTGTGTGCGTGTGATTATCTAACAATTGGTATCAGAGCGCCATGCTCTTGATAGCAACACACGATCAACTTCCAGTCGCTGCCTAGCCGTTGCTAGGGTTTCTGTCGCCGATCAGCTTCCGCCGCCCACTGCCCTATTTAACCGCCGGAAGATAGGGTTCTGATTCGTCTTCTGCGTCGCCGTTGAATTTGTCAGTAGAGCACCGTGCTGAACGTATCGGTTTTGATGTTGTCTCTTGCAATCAAACCTAGGGTTGTTTTTAGCCCTGTCTAGATCTGTTTTGCTGATGATAATTGAGTTTGATTGTCCAAACAGTGTTCAACAGAACAACCAACAAGTTCAGGCTGTTGCCACTGCTGTGTTTGTTCACTGTTTTCAATCTCAATACAATCAACCGCATTCTAGTAGTGCATTGTTATGGCAGAGGAAGGAAAGTTAAAGATCGAGAAGTTTGATGGACAAGACTTTAGGTTTTGGAAGATGCAAATTGAGGATGTTCTGCAACAGAAAGATTTATACCAAATGTACAGATAAAATGTCATGTGAGGATTAGGCTATATTGGACATAAAAGCATTAGGAGTAGTCAAGCTTTTATTGGCTAAGAGTATTGCGTTCAACATTGTGACCGAAACGACTACGTGTGGTTTGATGAAGGCTTTGTCGGATTCGTATGAAAAGCCCTCAGTGTTGAATAAGGTGTTCTTGATTCGACAGTTAGTCAACACCAAAATGAGAGAGCGTGCTTCAAAAAAAACATGATGCGGTGATGAGATCGCATCTCTGCAGTTGATGCACGCATCACACAATGTGCATGTGATGCGGCATGATGTGTGATACGGTCTGATGTGACGCCTTATCAAGTTAACCAGTATTTGAACAAATTAGACCATCGCTTGCAATGGGTCTGACTTATCAAATTTAATTTAACAAATCTAACCATACATTGAGCAATGGATTGAATAATTGAACAAATTAGACCACCGATTGAACAAATAGGACCACAGATGATGAGAATGTCTTATATTTTAGTGTTTAAAAGTTAAAAGTTTAAAATATTATCTATAAATAATTTTATAGTATATTTTAATAAAGAGCGCATCGCGCATCGGCTTTTGGGACCAAAACGCATCGGAGTGCTACGCTCTTTTTAAAACCAAGGTTGTTGTTCGCATCAATGATTTTAATTCGATCATAGCTTGGTTAGGATCGATTGGGATTACATTTGATGATGAAAGTCAGGCGTTGCTTCTATTATCTTCCCTGCCTGAAAGTTGGTATGGGACGGTGACAGCAAGCTAGTAGTTCATCTCGAACCACTAAGTTTACTTTTGGAGGTATTCGGGACTTGATATCAGTCTTCACGCCTAGCCCCCTGGTCGGGTTGTGACAGATTGGTATGAGAGCCAACGGTTTCAGCGAAATAGGGTCGTAGAGATATAGACACCTAGGCTTTAACCGCAATATTTAAAAACTGAAAACAACCCACGCACTAATAGGTTCAACATGTAGGACTTAGGGTATTTAGAAAAATGGTTTTGAACAACCTTAGTTTTATATATTTTCTTAAATGTTTACATACTAACTTCTTATATATTGTGCACCCTAAGATCTGCAAGGAAATGGCAATGAATGGTAAGGGGACAGCAGCCATCGTCTACGTAGACTCATCGAGCTCGCCACCTAGGCCGAGAATGCCAACGTACTCTATGGAGTGTGGAACTCGAATGATGGCGCTTACTTTCGACATAGGTGTCGGACCATCAAGCCCCGCGTGACCAAGAGCTGTTAGAGACTTCCCGCCGGGATGCGGACCGGCAGCGTTAATACCCGGTCCCAAGAACTCCGGAGGAGTCTGAACCAACTATCGAGACCTACGGGTGGAAACCAGTGATAGGAGTGTGAGCCGGTCACGCTCCTGGAAGGCCTTGCGTATCGGCCAATCCGCACATGTACCACCTCACCCCACTTGGGGGAATGACTACACTCGGTGGACGGGGTTACCCGTGCAACCCGAGTTGCCCCCATATGCGGCGCCAACTCCTTTTCCTTTCTCGAAGCAGCATAGTTTTGACCCAAGGGCACGCCACAGCGTGCATATGGACTTCACCGAGAGGTATGACGATCTGTACCTCATGGACTCGAGCTACTCGAGCACTTCCCAGTTTTACCCAATGGAGGAGCCACAATACTTCTCCGGACCGCTCTACCTAAACGAGCCGCCAACGGCCATAGGCAAGATTTGGCCCCAAGAGATATGGACAATGGAGCCGCCGCGCCAACAACCCGAACCCTACGAACGGGTCGTAACCAAGGCGAGGAAAGTCCTCTTCCCGTGTTGATGGTTCGATTCCTTGCCCACCAACAACGATTCAGTTAGACAAAGACGAAGAAGAAGACGAATCAGCATCCTCTCAATCAAACCCTAATCATCCAACATGGGTTTCCAACGATGCTCATGTTAGAATGCTAATTCTGTCAACTATTTCTGAAAGTCTCTTTTCAGCATGTATAGGGAACTACTTCTCGTGATCTATGGTTGTCTCTCGAGCGTGCCTACGCCCCTCATACATCCTCAAGGAAATACACCCTAAAAACTCCACTTCTGAAGATTGCAATGAAAGGTGACGCGTCCTCTTCTGCGTATCTGACCCCGCCAATATTGGCGAGCCAACAGTGTTGTAAAAATCGCGCCTAGGCGCCGATTAATCGCTAGGCGCTCGGCTAAGGAGGAATTTTGACCTAGTCGGTCCAAAAATCGCTAAACGGTCCAAATCGCGCCTAGGTGGGCCAAGGCGGCCAGTTTACGGCGAACATTCCGGCGAAAACTTGAAATTTCCGGCGAAAACCTTTGGTGTGGTTTAAAAATGAACATTTTTATAAAAATTACATATAAAAATGTGTGTATATATATAAAAAGCCAAAAATTACATATAAAAATTCCAATCCGATTAATCCCGCCTAGGTCCCGATTAATCCCGCCTAGGCCCCAATTAATCCTGCCTAGGCCTCCTAGGCCCTACCCCACCGCCCGACTAGCGCCTAGCGATTTTTACAACACTGCGAGCAATGAAAGAAAAGGATGTTGTGATGCTGGTGATATCAGGTCTAAGGGACGAATACAACGGTTTGAAGTCCACGCTCATAGCACGACAGTTCCCGAATGTTTTCTCATAATTTCATGGCCTTCTAGCTGACCATGATTACATGATCAAAAAACCCTCCTCCGAGGTGTCACCAACACAGGCATTCACGGCTACTGTCAACCGTAACCTAACCACCCCTGCTACCGGCCAACCTTTGTCTCAAACAAAGGCCATTCAAGCCATTCAACAACTTTCTTTTCAGCTTGGATTGCATCTTCAGCTAACCAGTTCACAACCAGCAGCCAACTACATAAACCGGTCTGAAAACAATGCAATCGTGGACGAGGAAACACCCGTGGCCAAGAGAACTACAATAACCGCAACCGTGGAGGAGGTAATCATAGTCAATTTAATTGGGCCTCTAACCAGAATACTGTTTTTGGCACGTGCAACAGGTGTGGTATTGGTCATATCCCGTCACAGTGCCCGAATCGTGATCCCGCTACCTTAAGGGCAACACATCAGCCCTCTGCCAACTTTGCTTCAACGTCTTGGCTGCAGGACACTGGTTCTAATCAACATGTTGCTCCGAATCTCTCTAGCCTCGATCACTCTGAGGCCTATTTGTTGGGTTGTGAAGGCTTGCGCAAGAAATAAGGAGGGAGCCGGCCCTAATGGGCTTGAGCCCGGTTATTAGTTTCTTGTTAATTAAGTCATTAACCCTAATCCTAGTATTATAAATAGAACCTATGATGTAACTTGTATCTCTGAGCACCTAATAATAAAGAACCCTAGTTGCAAAGTGGACGTAGGCTAATCGGGGCTGAACCACTATAAATCTCTCGTGTATCTTCTTTTTCTGTCTTTTGATTGTGCGTGTGTGTGATTCCGCTGCGTTACCGACTCTGATTCCTAACAAGTGGTATCAGAGCTTTGGCTCGTTGTTTACACACGGGTTGCACGGGTTTCGATCGAGAAAAAGGGTAGGAGAGGCTGCTACAGTACTCCCGGCGTGAACAGTACTTCCGTCGTGAACAATGTTTCCGCGCGTGAACAGTAATTCCGCGCGTGAACAGTGTTCCCGACATGAACAGTGTTTGGCCGCCGAAAGTTAGGGTTTTTTTTTCAAACCCTAGGTTGCGCAAAAGGGGACTGTTTTTTCAGGGCTGATCCGGGGTGTTTAGCGATTAGGGTTTCCGGTTTTGGACCCCTTGGGACTGCTGTTTACCCTCGGTTTTGCAGGTGAAGCGCCGGTTTGGGTTAATCGGGTTTTAGGGTTTTTTCTTTGGAGGTTGCTTGGCTTCGGTTTGTGGATTCTTTAATTTTGGTTTTTTCTAATTCTCGTTTGCAATGGCTGAAGACGGAAGAGTTCGAATCGAGAAGTTTAACGGGACTGATTTTGCATGGTGGAAAATGCAAATAGAGGCGTTATTCGGTGAAAACGATTTGGAGATGACATTGGAAGAGAAACCGAGTGGTTTGAGTCAGGCCGACGAAGTGATTTGGAAGTCAAAGAGCAAAAGGGCGAGAGGTAAGATTGTACTGGCTTTGACGAGGAGTGTAGCGTTTAATATCAAGGAAACCACGGCTCATGGTATGATGACGGCTCTGTCAAACATGTATGAAAAGCCGTCTACCGGTAATAGAGTGTTCTTGTTGAGAGAGTTATTCATGATGAGGATGAATGAGGGAAGCTCGGTGCTTGATCACATAAATAATATAAATTCAATTTTGTCTAGGCTATCGACCGTTGGGACAAAGCTTGATGATGATACTCAAGCGGCGATTCTGTTATCCTCTTTGCCTGAAAGCTGGTCAGGTTATGTGACGGCGATCACTAACTCTGGTGGAACTGGGAATTTGAAGTTTAACGTGGTCCGGAACAGTATTCTGGGTGAAGATATTCGCCGGAGGAACACTAGTGGAGGATCTTCTTCTTCTGATATATTCAATGTGGGCAGAGGAAGGGAAAATAACAGGAGCAGTGGGAGTAGGGGAAGGAGTTCGTCTAGAGCTCGGAAGAATGTGAAGTGCTGGAGCTGCAATGAAGTTGGACATGTTAAGAGTCAATGTCCAAATAAGAAAAATGTTGCTGGAGTAAACACTGCTGAGGTCGTCTGTTATGATGACGCACTGGTCTGTAGTGTGGAGAGTAGTATGGACTCTTGGGTTATGGATTCTGGATCTTCGTTTCATGCCATACACAGCGGGGAAACGATGGTGAATCTGAAGGTAGGCGACTTTGGGAAAGTACGTTTAGGTAACTGTGAGGTTTTTAAAGTAACGGGCATGGGAGACATTGGTCTGAAAACTCCAATGGGAACTACATGGAACTTGAAGAACGTCAGGGTGATTCTAGGTCTGACGACGAAGCTTATTTCTGTCGGTCAGTTGGATGAACAAGGAATGGAAGTAAAGTTCGGTGGTGGCAAATGGAAAGTGATAAAAGGAAATCTGGTTATTGCTCGGGGAAACAAGAAGGGGTCACTGTATATGGTTGAAGTATCTGCTGAGGGAGTAACCGTCCCGGTTAAGCATAACAAAGTCGGGTTCGCTGAGTCAAAGGAGCAAAAAAGGTTTCATTTTGCAAGGGTGAAGCCTGGTGTTAAGGTGACTCAAGCTGAGCGGGATCGGAGGTCTAAACTAGTTCAGGGGTTTGGTGACAGTGGGAGCACGGGGCGTGTTCCGGTCACAATTACAAAACAACGTTGGGTTTTGAAGACCGGTAGTCCGATTGATAAAATCTTTCCAGGGAAACACTTGCTGAATGTGTAGAGTGGTGATGGTTCTCGGTGTATCTCTGGAACTGGTGGAATGTGTAAACCAGTTGAGACAGAGGATGGGTCAGAAATGACTACTGGGTTGGAGCTCGGGGGAGCTTCAACTGCCCCTTCATGTACTTGATGAGAGGGGGATTGCAACTAGGGGGATTTTAATGAAGCCTGAGCTTGTTTATGGGGACTGAAGGCTCGGGAGACTTTGGATATGGAGGATACTGGAGTTACTGAATCTGGGTTATTGTGTGCTTGATGACGGGCTGGAGTATTCGCAAGGCCTTCAAGTGGGAGATTGTTGGGTTGTGAAGGCTTGCGCAGGAAATAAGGAGGGAGTCGGCCCTAATGGGCGTGAGCCCGGTTATTAGTTTCTTGTTAATTAAGTCATTAACCCTAATCCTAGTATTATAAATAGAACCTATGATGTAACTTGTATCTCTGAGCACCTAATAATAAAGAACCCTAGTTGCAAAGTGGACGTAGGCCAATCGGGGCTGAACCACTATAAATCTCTCGTGTCTCTTCTTTTTCTGTCTATTGATTGTGCGTGTGTGTGTGAGTCCGCTGCGTTACCGACTCTGATTCCTAACACTATTATGGTGAAGATAACCTTCACGTTGGTAATGGTAAGGGTTTACCCATTCTCCACATTGGCTCCTCAAAATTTTACTCCCCAAACAAAACCTTTTCTCTTAACAATATACTTCATGTTCCCGAAATTAAACGAAACCTTCTTTCTGTTCAACAATTCTGTCATGATAATAATGTATATTTTGAATCACTCTACTTATTTTTGTGTGAAGGACAAGTCTACACACAATATCCTCCTCACAGGTCCAAGTAATGGCGGTCTTTACTCCTTCCAGCTTCCGCAGATCCAACCTCTTTCTAAAGTCGCTTTCACCGCCACTCGAGCTTCCTCTACTACATGGCATTAAAGACTAGGACATCCTCATTCACTGCTCTTGAAGTCCATGTTTTTATAAATATCATTTACCTTTATTAAATAAATGTACTACCTTGTGTTGTGATTCATGTTCCATTGGCAAGTCATCAAAACTTCACTTGTCACCATCTACTTATAAAAGTTCACACATTTTGGATTTTGTATTTTGTGATGTGTGGGACCATGCTCCCGTTACCTCCTTTGATGGTCACCGTTACTTTCTATTGTGTCGATCATTAATCTCGCTTTAAGTGGATATTTCCTCTAAAATTAAAATCTCATGTCTTATCACATTTTAAACAGTTTATAGTTATGGTTGAACGACAATTCAAAGCCAAATTAAAATCCGTCCAAACCGATTGGGGAGGTGAAATTAGATCTCTCTCCTCTTTTTTCCTCTTTTGGCATCACTCATCGGCTCTCGTGCCCACATACGAGTGAACAAAACAGCTTCGTTGAACGCCGCCATCGTCACAGGGTCGAAACCGGTCTTACCTTACTAGCCCAATCTCACGTGCCACCACGGTTTTGGCACTTTGCTTTTGACACGGCAGTTTATCTCATTAACCGGATGCCATCTAGAATAAATTCCAACACCTCACCTTTGAACAAGGTTTCCTACATCAGCCCGATTTCTCCTTCCTTTGGGTCTTCGGGTGTAGGTGTTACCCACATCTCCGTCCATACAACAAACATAAAATGGACTTCCGATCTCTTCCTTGTGTGTTTCTCGGATATAGCACCTCCCACCATGGCTATCGGTGCTTTGAACCACTTTCTGAACGCATTTATATTGCTCGACATGTCCATTTCGATGAGCATTTCTTCCCCCTTCACAAACAGCCTACACACAGCTCCCCTTCACCATCTTCAAATCCTTACATCTCGTTTTATCCCATTCCTACTACATTTTCACCTACTGCTCCAACTGATTCTCCATCACCCCAACCCTCCTCACCAACTTCTCCCTCAACCCCACAACAGTCCCCTCTGCCACAGACCCCTTCCCAACAGTCCCCGGTCCAACAGCCCACTGCCCCGCAGCCCTCTGGACAACAACCCACTGCTCAACAGCCCGCTGACCAGCCATCCCCTCTCCCACAACAGGCCCCGACAAACACCTCCACTCAACATCAAGCCCGTACTCGACCAGCCAATCTTCGCCCAAATCCAAAACAAACCACACAATGTCACCTCATTCCATACTCATACAACTTCCCTTGATACTGAACCCACCACCTTTACCGTTGGTAACAAACACCTTCCATGGCGTACGCCATGGCTGAAGAGTACTCGGCACTTATGTGAAACGAGACATGGTCGTTGTTTGCGACAGAAGCATAGGGCAGTCGGCCCTATGGTGGCTGTGTGTCTATGATTTCTTGTAGCCTAAGTTATTGCCTTATGTACTAACCCTAATCTTGGTATTATAAATACCCTATGATGTAATTATCAATCTTGAGCACCTAATAAGAATAAACCCTAGTTGCAACAGTTGATGTAGGACACCTTGACCGAACCACTATAAATCGTGTGTCTTTATTTTTCTATTGATTGTGAGCGCGTCAGTGTGTGTTTGTTTGCTTCCGTTGGGACCGACTCTGACTCTAATACCTAACAAGTGGTATCAGAGCCTCGGTTCAGTAAACACATGGTTCTACACCGGGGATCAACCGCAGAAGGGGAAAGGGTTGTTCTGAAATTGCTGTTTTTTTTTTGCTGCTGTTGCTGTAGCGATTAGGGTTGAAGAAACCCTAGGAATCGCCACAAGTGGGGACAACAGGGGCTATTCAGAAACTGTTTGGAAGTTTTTTTGGTGTTTTGCAATTAGGTTTCCTGCTTTGGACCCCTTGAAGTAGCTGATTACACGAGGTTTGAAGGTGAAGTTGTCGGTTCTGGTGCTTCGGGTTTTCTTTGGAGGTTTGCTTGGCTTCGGTAAAGTCTCTGTTCTCAGGTTTTCTTTGTGTTCAATTTTTTTTCAGGTTAGTTGATCTCTGTTTCTCATTTGTTATGGTTGAAGACAGAAAGATTCAGATTGAAATGTTCAATGGAACTGATTTCAATTGGTGGAAGGTGCAAATAGAGACAGTGTTGTGTCAAAAGGATCTCGATGTGGTTCTTATGAAGGAAAAGCCTGAAAAGATGGAACAAGCTGACTGGGATTGAAAAGACAAAAGAGCAAAGGCAATTATCATACTGGCACGGACTAAAAGTGTAGCATTCAATATCATGAAGGAGACAACAGCTTGGGGTATGATGGATGCGCTTTCTAATATGTATGAGAAGCCTTCGGCTGCAAATCAAGTGTTCTTAATCCGAGAGCTTGTGAATACAAGAATGAAAGAAGGAGGCTCGGTGACAACTCACATTAACAACCTCAATTCAATCTTGGGAAGACTAGAATCGGTTGGGATAAAGTTTGAGAATGGGGTTCAGGGTCTACTGCTGTTATCATCTCTGTCGGACAGTTGGTCTGGAACTGTTACTGCAATTTCTAATTCTATGGAACCGGTGGAGTCACTTTTGAAGGTATTCGAGATATTATTCTTGGAGAAGATGTCAGAAGAAGGAACTCGGGTGAATCATCAAGCAATGACTTGTTGAATGTTGGCAGAGGTCGGGGAAGTAACAGGAATAGTGGGAGCCGTGGAAGGAGCTCGTCTAGAGTTCGGAAAAATGTGAGGTGTTGGAGATGCAATGAGATTGGGCACGTCAAGAGCGAGTGTCCGGGTCCTAAGAAAGAGGATGGTAAGAAAGAAGTAAATAGTGTGGAAGCAGATGAAGATTATGTGGTTTGCTGTATAGAATCTGTTACAGATTCTTGGGTTACGGATTCTAGGTCTTCGTTTTGTTAGGTATTAGAGTCAGAGTCGGTCCCAGCGGAAGCAATCAAACACACACACAATAGCAAAAAATAACAGACACGAAGGATTTAACGTGGTTCAGTCAAGGTGACCTACATCCACGGGTTGCAACTAGGGTTTATTCTTATTAGGTGCTCAAAGATTACATTACATCATACGGGTATAGGGGTATATATAAGACTAAATTAGGGTTATATATTTTAGGCAATATCTTAATCAGCAAGAAATAGGTTTAAACAGCCCTAAGGCGGCCACCACTTCTTGTTCCTGTTCTTCCAGCCGTAACAGACCCAAGAGGGGCCAGCCGAGGGGCCTCCTTCGAGGAAACAAGGCAATACTCGATATGCTTAGTACGTTGATGTTGGATGGGATTGCCAGACATGTAAATAGCACATGGTGAGGGAAAGAAGTATCCCGAAAACCCAATGGTTGGTGCATGTAGACAGTTTCGGCTAGATTGCCGTGTAGAAATGCGTTTTTGACATCAAGTTGATTAATGTCCCATCCATGAAACAAGGCAATACTCAGAACTGTACGAATTGTAGCCGGTTTGACCACGCCGGTTTGACCACGGGACTGAAGGTTTCATGACAATCCACTTCAACCTGTTGAGACCTGCCATCTCAAACTAAACACGCTTTATAGCGCTCAAGTGAGCTGTCAGATTTTGTTTTGTGTTTAAAAATCCACATATGCCGGGATGACGAGGTACGAGCTCCCAAGTATTATTATCGATAAGAGCATTAAACTCATCCGTCATGGCATGGTTCCAAACAGGTTTGGTTAAGGCTTCGACCGGTTTACGGGGAAGTGGTTCGATGGTGGTGTGAAGGTTGAAGGTGGGTTTCGGTTTAGATTGAGCAGTCATGCTGCGGGTTGTCATTGTCCGGACCGGTGGTGATGGTGGTGGAGGGGGAGGAGGGGTTGTAAGGTGGCGGGGTCGTCGGCTATAAGTTCGGAAGGAAGGTGTGGTTAGGGGGGGGGTGGGGAATCTGGTCTGAGATGTGAAGCAGGGGCTGGGCTGTTTGGAGCTGTTTGGGCTGTTCGGATCTGTTTGGGCTGGGCTGTGTGGATCTGATTGGGCTGGGGCAGTAGCGGGCTAGGCCTGGGCTGGTCCGATAGGGGGGCTGTTGGGGCCAGGGGAGTAGTGGGGCTGCTGGGATGTAGGGAAACGGAGTCCCAAACAGTTGGGTGAGAGATCGGAGAAGACGGAGGATTTGGTGTTTAGAGGAAAGGTCTGTTAGGGTTATGGAGTCTCGAATAAGAGGAGCCGGCCCTAATGGGCCTCTTCTCTATGACTTGGGCCTAACTTGGAGAACAAGTTAGAAACCCTAGGTTTTAATCTATAAATACCCTATGTTGTAATTGTAATCTGTGTGCCTAGAGCTTAATGAAATAACCTAGTTGCAGCACGTGGACGAAGGTCCCCCACTGGGACCGAACCACGTAAAATATCTTGTGTCGTTTATTTTTTTGTCCGCGTGATTATCGTTTGTGCATGTGTGTGTGTTGATTCAGCTGCGCCACGTTGTTCCTAACAAGTGGTATCAGAGCTTTTGGCTCGTTGTTACACACGGTATTGCACGAAAGAACGATTCGCAAAGGAAAACCCTAGTTGCTACAGTACCGCCGCCGGCCATGAACAGTGTTTCGACGTGAACAGTGTTTTCCGGCCAGCGCGAAAAGTGTTTCCGGCGTAAACAGTACCGGCAGATTTTTTTTTTTCGTTTTTTCTGCTGCTGCTGTTCCAGGACTGATTCGCAGCCCGGTTTCTTGTTTTTTGGGTCGCCGGAACTAGGGTTTTTTCAAACCCTAGGTTGCGCAAAAGGGGAAAGAAAACAGGGCTGTTTTGGAGGAAAACATGGCTGTTTCAGGAGAAAACACGGCTGTTCGGGACTGATTTGGAGTGATTTTGCAATTAGAGTTTCTATTGTGGATCTCTTGGAGTTGCTGGTTTCACTCGGATTTGCAGGTGAAGCGTCGGGTCGGGTGTTTTGGGTTTGTGTTGCGGGTTAACGGTTTGATTGTTTCGGGTACCGGGTTAAACTCTTTGAAGCCGCGGATTAGGGTTTGGTTATAAAGCTCTTGGATTCGTCGGGTAAAGGTTAGAGTTTTGTTTAGTTCTGTTTGACTGTTTATTATCAACTATTTGGGAACCGGGTTATGTGAAATTCAGTATTCGGGTTTAGATTTGTCTGCGAGGTTTATTGCAGGAGCAGATCGGTGTATTGACAGTGTTTGGTAGAACAACTGTCAAGTTCAGGCCCGTGACATTACTGTGTTTATTTCACTGTTTCGATTTGTTTCTTGTTTGCTATTTATAGCTGAAGACGGGATAGGTGTAATCGAAGGTTTGGCGGTTTGGATTTCGGTTGGTTGGTTTTGTCAAAAGAACTTGGTTATGGTACTGCGGGATAAAACCGGTGAAAATGGAACCAGTAGGTTTGGAATGCTTTGGGTTTTAAGTATTCCGGTTCTGGTGTGCTGGTGACGACATAAGTGATAATAAAAAGGAAGTCAGGTGATATTGCTCGGTTGAAAGACTTTTCGGTTAGGGTTATCCGATCGGGTGTACGGTCGCGGAACCCTTGGTACCGTTTGCTTTCATCATGAAAGCTCTGCTCTGTTATAACCGTTTGCCGGTTAGCTGGTCTAGAACTGTGAAGTTGTTTCTTGTTCGGTGGTGATCAGTGGTACGACATTTGGCATGGGTTGGGATAACAGGGACAGTGGGAGCTGAGCATAGTTGACTTGATGGAGCTGCGTGAGGTGTGGGACATTCTTTAGAGTCGATGTCAAAGATAGTAAATTCTGCTTCTGATAATGTGTCTCGGTTGATGCATTGGGACTCAGTGAAGACTCTTGGGTTCGCGATTCTGGTATACTTCATTTCATGTTACCCACTGTAGTGAAGTATTGGTGAATCTTACTGAAGACTTTGGGAAGATACGGGTTTATGTATCGCCGGAAGAAGGGAACCAACTTCCGAGTAGTACAGTCTTGGCTCGCTGCATCGGGTAGAGCTAAGTGGATTCATTTTGCAAGAGTGAATCCTGGAGCCACAGGGATGTCAGCTGAGTGCATTCGGAGGTTTAAACCTGGTCAGGGGTTTTGAGAACAGTGGGAGCACGAGGCGTGTTCTGGGTACAGTTCAAAACACCGTTGGGTTTTGACGACCGGATTTCCGAATGGAAAATCTCTCCTCGGTTCTTGCAGGTTTTGGAGAGTGGTGTTTCCTCTGGAAGTCTCTGGAGCCGGTAGTTTGAATCAGTGGGAGCCGGTTGAGATTGAGGATGAGTCAATGGCGGGTTTTGCCATGGCTGGGTCAGTGATGACTGTTGTATAGGGGAGCTTCAACCGGCTCTTCTGGTAATTAAGAAGAGGGCTGCTGCAACTAGGAGAATTAGATTGAAGTCTTAGCTTGTTTATGGGAACTGGAGGCTTGGAGGACTTCTGTTATTTGAAATCTTAGCTTATTCTTAGGAGCTGGAGGCTTAAGAACTTCTGATATTGAAGTTTTAGCTTGTTCTTGGAATTGGAGGCTTAGAGGATTTCTGTTTTGAAGATTACTGGAGTTACAGATTACAAGGTTTTGCTTGGATGGTTGATTGAGGATTGCTCGAGCCTCCAAGTGGGAGATTGTTAGGGTTATGGAGTCTCGAATCAGAGGAGCCGGCCCTAATGGGCCTCTTCTCTATGATTTGGGCCTAACTTGGAGAACAAGTTAGAAACCCTAGGTTTTAATCTATAAATACCCTATGTTATAATTGTAATCTGTGTGCCTAGAGCTTAATGAAATAACCTAGTTGCATCCCGTGGACGTAGGTCCCCCACTGGGACCGAACCACGTAAAATTCTTGTGTCGTTTATTTTTCTGTCCGCGTGATTATCATTTGTGCATGTGTGTGTGTTGATTCCGCTGCGCCACGTTGTTCCTAACAAGGTCCACAAGTAATTAGTGTAGTCATCCAAAAACAAAATATAATATTGGTGACCACCTGAGCTACGTGTCGGGAAAGTCCATAAATCACTGTGTATAATATCAAAGGGAAGATTAGTAGTAGTAACAAAATTATAAAATGGCAACTTAACATGTTTCCCAAAAACACACAACTGACATAAATGTTTGTCAGAGAATTTTCCAACGGAAATAACATTTTTTTATTCAAAACACGAAGTAAAGAGGAACTGGATGTCCTAAACGATGATGCCAGAGATCTTGAGATAAAGCAGCAAATGTGGAAGGACTGGTGAGCCGGGCGGATGGTGATGAGAGAGGATAGAGATCCCCGGTGCTCTTGGTTTTAAAAAGCGAGAAGCGCACCGAAGCGACAAGGTCTAAACCCGAAGCGTAAAGCGCAAATCGCAAAAGCGGACCGATTTTCGTACGCGAAACGCAATGTGCTTATATAATTTTTTTATATATCTCATTGGTTTTTAGCATCCCCTACCCAAAATATAGCCATAAATAAAGGTTTATATATGATTTAATGTATAAATTACTTACATGTACAACCTTTTTAGCTAAATGTATAACACTTTGAAGCACAAAAACAGCCCCTGTACAAGAATCGAGCCTTTAAGTGCGGTTTTTTTCAAAAAAATGTGAGTATTTTGCGAGTTTTGTACGTTGCTCGAATTGGGTTACATGACTCGCTAGGGTCTGCGCCCTAGGTCGAGTCACGAGTTAAGCGCGAGTAAGCGTGGTTTTTAAAACCAAGCCGGTGCTGTCACATCGGAGGATAGGAATCCGCGTCAGGTAGTCCTTCACAAGAAAACCAAATGGGTCAAATTCGATAGAGATTTTATTATCGGTGGTTAAACGTCTGACGAATAGTAAGTTTTTGATCAGTTTAGGTGTAAAAAATATGTTTTAAGTTGTAAGGGTGTGTAAGGTGGTTTTAGTGTTGTGAAACTCGTGCCGTGAATTGGTATTTGGAACCCGTTGCCAACAATATGGTTTTGTATGCTATTATTGACATAATGTGAAAGATTACCTGTCATATTGGACATGTGGTTTGTTGCTCTAGTGTCAAGGTACCAATTTTGATCCGGGTTCAAGGTCATGGTGTGCAATGCTTGCTCAATGTTGGTGGGAGTGTAACAGGAGTCATTTGTTGGGCAAAACTGTGAAGGAGGAGCTCCTAGGATGCCTGCGAAAGACCCACGACGTGGGTGCTGTTAGATAGGGATCCCGGTGGTGTCCATGCCCATTGAGGGTAGGAGTTTTGCAACCAAAAATTGTTACTGTGTTGACCACGCCCTCGGGAGCGACCCCGACCTCCACGGTTTCCACGGCCGGAATCAGAGTTCCATCTCCCACCATGGTGACTGTGACGGGGTTGCTGTTCAGTGTACCCGCGACCTCCAAAAACTGACTGAGGTGGAGGTGCTGAGGTGGAACCGTCAATTGGTGCAGGCGGTCTCATGGCAGAAGTGTGTAAGGTTGTGTCAGAGGGAGAGGAAAGTTGATGTGCCCTGCGGGTTTCTTCCAAGATAAGGCGGGAGCGGGCTTCATAAAATTCAGGGAGAGGTGCGGTTTGCTGTAACAACATGGCAACCCCGTCATACTGACCATTAAGCCCTGCAATGAGTTGTAAAACAAGCCTCTGATTGGTGATGGGGCAGTCAACATTGGCCAATTGATCGGAGAGGGTTTTCAGTTCTTGGCAATAGGCTGAGATATTAGGAAAGGCATCGGCTTTGGTGTTGGAAAACTTATTTTCAAGGTAAAGTGCCAGTGAGTTTCGGTTATCCTGGAAGATATTAGCCAAGGACTGCCAGGCTTGGGCAACAGTGGAGTCTGGTTTGAGTCTGGTTTGCAATAAATCGTTGGAGATAGTACCATAAATCCATTGCAAGACAATGGCATCCAACCGACTGGCAGTAGCCGGGTCTGTTTCTGCAGCGGCAAGTTTGGAGGAAGAGGACGAATCTGGTGGGATGATGTGGTCGATTACCTGGAAGGCATGACAGTGGATCTTGAAGAGTTCTACCCACGAGGTATATTGGCCATTTTCCAGCTCCAAGGTTATGGGGATGAAGTTGCGGACGTTGGAAACAGTGACCGTCGGGTGAAGTTTTTCTGTCATGACAAGAAAGGGCGGTAGGGGTGGGGTGGGGGAGGTGGTTTGTCAGACATGATGTGATGGTGTAGGAGAGAGGGCCGGAGGGTTTAGGAGATAGCGCAGGTCGGAGGAAGGCTGGGTAGGGGAGAACATAGTTGTCAATAGCGACCATAGCGCGCTATGTAACGAAGCGGCCTATGGTCGCTATATAGTGTTTAGCGAGTGAATAGCGGGTGAATAGCGAATATTCCATTTTTTTTTTTAATTATTTTTTAATTTTTTACTAAATTAATATAAATAGGGTTGCTAATAACCCTAATATATGAAGATTTAGATGATTATTGATTATAATTGCTATAGATCTTGCAATAGTTAAATACAAAATATTTCTAAAACTTTCTACTAGTATATCGCTAAACGTGAAATAGCGCCCGCTATCGCTACATAGCGTATAGGTGGCTTGTCGCTATTTACCGCTATTCGCTATTGGGGAGAAGGCCGGAGATGAAGGGCTGGGTAGGAGAGAAGGCCGGAGATGAATGGGCTGGCCAGGAGCACAGAAAGGGAAAGGGCAGGTAGGTTACAATGATACCATGAAAGAAGATATTATAGCATAATCTTGTGGGCTACTTCTCATTAAGCAAACATATTTATAATTACATATGTAACACTTGACTACCCTCTAGAATACAGTAATGACAATTTACAATATAACTAATAACTAGTCTAATAGGTTATACTTATTTACTGTGAAAAATACACTACCGAATCGGTCGACTAAATAAAAGAATTGCGAGGGTGGTTCGGATAGATCTCAAGGGGCGATTTGGTGGAGATCACAAAGTTCAGGATCTGAATAGTAATTAGCTATAAGTTGATTTAGTGTCGGTCAAGATAGAATACGTATACGTACGTAGTTAGGTTTCCTGATTTCACGTTGTGTTTAGAATAGGATTAGTTTACTATATAATCAGTTGTAATTTAGGTCTTTAATCAACCAGAAAAGAGTCGATCAGTGATCAATTAACGTGTTCTTAACCTACCCAGTTTAACATTTACTAACCCTAATCTTGGTATTATAAATACCCTATGATTTCTTGTAGCCTAAGTTATTGCCTTATGTACTAACCCTAATCTTGGTATTTATAAATACCCTATGATGTAATTGTAAATCTCAAGCACCTAATAAGAATAAACCCTAGTTGCAACAGCGGATGTAGGTCACCTTGACCGAACCACTATAAATCTAGTGTCTTTATTTTTCTGTTGACTGTGAGCGCGTGTGTATTTGTTTGCTTCCGCCGGGACCGACTCTAACTCTAATACCTAACAGCTTAAACTTGCCCCTTTAGTGCTCACTAATCAAGTTACCAAACTGTCATGATATTTCTTATCTAAAAATTCAACAAAGCCTTCATCTAAAACTGACCGGATGAGTCGTTGTTAAGGTCTTTATTCTACAACATGCTTGGTTTTAAAGCGCGCCTAAGGCGCACCTAGGCACAGGTCCGGTCACTTTTGTGTAGCCAAGGCGTGAGTTGTACGAGAAGCGCAGAAAAAGCGCAGGTGAGGCGCACGCCTCATGTATGAAAAGCGCAATTATGCATCAGGACATTGTACAGTAGGCTCTTTAGGTTGTACATGTAGGTAATTTATATATTAAATCATATATAAAGCTGATTTATAGCTAACTTTGGGTTAGGGGAAGCTAAAAACCTATAGGATATATAAAAAAAAATTATATAAGCATCTTGCGCTTCGCGTACGAAAAGCGGTGCACTTTTGCGCTTTGCGCCTAGGATTTAAACCCCGTCGCCTCGGTTCGTTTCTCGCTTTTAAAAACCAAGATAACGTGTTATCTCGCTCATTCATGTCAAGGAAATTGTGGAGTAATATTTGCAAGGGTGAAATTAAGGTCAAATACTCGAAACTCATGGTAGCAATATCATGTGGAAATATGGAATTTGCATGTCATATTGTCATGAACTCATGATATAATCCTAGAGTGATACAATATAAAATGAAGGGAGAATATCATATACACCCCTCTAAACCTTCTTAATTTCATATATATCAGTCAAACTTAAAAATATCAAATATACCCATTTTTAATAACTTTCACCTTTATGACATCGTTACCCATGAAATTCTCTCTTATGTTCACCGAATCCGGAACTCCCGATCGGGAAGAAGAAAATCACCGAATCAGGAACTCATAATTGAAGTAAAAAGCTTGTGTTGTAGTGGGAAATAGTGAGATCTTGTTGAAAATTGATCTTCTTGGTGTTATTGAAAATCATGAGTTTGTGACCAGAGGCGATTTGATGTTTCCAGAAACGGATTTGATAATTTCTTAAATATGAAATTATTTAAGTTCAAACAATAGAGAGGTAAAATGGTCATTAAGTAAATTGTTTTTAATGAAATAAATTAGAATGGGTAAATATGATATTTAAGTATTTGAAATGAGTATATTTGATATTTTTAAGTTTTGATTGGGTATATAAGAAATTGTGAAAGTTTAGAGGGTTATATATGAAATTCTCACTAAAATTAAAAAAAATGAAAATTTGATGGTTATGTGGTACAAAAACAAAGAAAGGGGTCTAAGCAAAAAAACCAGATTTGCAGATTAATATTCTTAAGCATAAAGGTTGTATCTATTTACAACACAGTGAAAATTGAAATTTTAGAGTTAAAATGGGTAGATATCTATGATTACTGAATAAGTTAATAGGGGGGATAAGTAGAAGTTGACTAACCTGATGGGGTAGCCTAACACTAGTTTGATTTTGCAATTGTAACTGTGACTGCATAGCCTGAACTTGTTGCATTTGTGACTGTTGTTGTACATTGTTCTTGGTACTATCTTTCACAACCTCAGCAAACGCCGCAAGATTACTACAGTAAGCCAAAAACATGTCAGAACAAAAAACAATGGGAAAATTTCACAATAGTAACCAAGTTTCCCATTTGTTCCAATAAAGTCACTCAAAGTTTTTTGTCTCTTAACTTTCATAGTTGTTCGTTCGCCTGTTCCAATCTTGTGAATTTTTAAAATTGACTTAAAAGGAAAATATATGAACATTGGTTACCATTTAGTGAATATTTTTTTCAAATTTAACTTGAAGTAGGGGATGGGTTAATAGTGAAGAAAAAAAAATTACTAAATAATAACCAAGATTCATAATTGGTCAATTAAATAAAACAGGAAAAATAATCACTAAATAGTAACCAAGATTAATATATGTTTCATTTAGGTAACTTAATTTTAAAAACTTTTAACATTTATAAAAAATATTATTGGAACACTTAATGAAAGTTGAGTGACTTTAGACAGACAAAAAGAACTTTGAGTGACTTTAGAGGAACAGATGGCAGACCTGGTTACTATTGGGTGAATATTTACTAGAAAGAATCAACAATGTATGGCATTAAATAAAACTTGAAATGTACCCATGTCCAATTGTTTGGAGGAACATCTTAAGTAGTTCAATTGCTGAACACTCCTTATAGCCATCAGAAAGAACTTTCAAGATACGACCTAATTTAGATATATGAGAGCCAAATAACTGACCAAATATATCCAATGGCCCACCAGAAGCCCGATCAAAGCCCACGTCCATTAACAAACGAGAAACAATTTTTCGTGACATCTCTGCCGCTTGTTCTGGACTTAAATTATTTTTCATTCCAAATGATCCACTTCTTCCACGTTCATGATTCCCTGTTTGTTCCATATTAAGGTACTCCGGTCTTATACCAAGTCTCTCTAACATTATGGGGCTTTTGGTCATTATTGGGGGTAAATTATCTAGAACTCCATTACACTTTACATTCTGCACATTATCCATTTGATTTGAAGGAGGTAAAGCGCTATCGGGTACAGAGTTTGCTAAAAATGTTGTCTCTGGAAAAAATAAACTTTCATCATCATCTTCTAAATGAGACGATATCACAACCAAAGCTTTATCGAACATGGAATTGCTGGAACCCATATTTTGTTCTTCCATAAAAACTGCCCGTCTTCTTTTATGCTTTTCAACAATTCTAAGATAATTAGACATTTGCTCAGGTGTACGTTTTTCAGATTCTCGGTCCCCTGAAGGTAATCTGTATGGTTTGGTAGCTCTATATTTTTCAAAGAATTGGCTATACCATGATTCTGGGATTCTTTGAGACATACTATCATCTTCGTGTACGCCATACCTAGATCCAACACCAAAACTTGATTTTGATTGAACCTGTAAAATAAGATATAGTTTACCCCAAATATTTCCAGGTAAAAGTGGTTTAGGTTTTTAGTACATAAAAAATATAAAACAATAATAAGCTTATAAATTTGTTCCTAGTTCCTACAATTAACAATAAAAGCATATGTGAATGTTAAATCCATAAGAAACCAGAAGTTGATCTTGCTTATCAGATTCACCTGTTGAGATGTGCTGACATTAGCAAAAACACTATCAAGAGCTAGAAGTCATGAATGTTAAATAATAATGAATTTATGTTTAGTAAGTCGTCACAACTCACAACTAAGTTTACGGCTAATAGCAAGTAACAAGTAAAAAATAGTTTGTAAATAACTAAACATTAGCAACTCTACAATAAATTATATTTTCCTGCATGGCACAGATTCATGAATAGGAAATGTTGTTCTAGTACTAATAGCACCTATAAAACCTAAAAAAGTAATAGTTCGTATGTATTGTGGAAATATTTTAGAAGGAAAAATCAAATAATATAAAGTGATAAACATTTCCATTCAGGCAGATAAACCAAGGAATATATTGTATATTGATTGTATATAGAGTAAAGTACACGGATGGTCCCTATGGTTTATCAAAATTTTGGATTTGGTCCCTAATTTTCCAAAAGTACACGGATGGTCCATGGTGTTTGCACTTTGTAACACATTAGTCCCCAAACTTTGCCAAAAGTACATGCATGGTCCATGTGGTTTGCACTTTGTAACGCATTTAGTCTCTAACTTGGACCTTCTAAAACTTTTAGATTTGTTGGCTGGGGACTAAATGCGTTACAAAGTGCAAATCATAGGGACCATCCATGTACTTTTGAAAAGCTAGGGACCAAATCCAAAATTTTGGTAAACCACAGGGACCATCCTTGTACTTTACTCTTGTATATTTGTATGAGTATGAGGTTACAATACGTCCATGTATGTAGACTACAATATTACAGTCGAGTACTATCTAATTATGATAATTACAATTCTAGTCTAATATACCCCGTAAGCTAAGGACGGGGAACGACCTACAGCTTGGATCGTAGAAACAGAAATCTGAGTTGGTAATGGCTTGGTGAAGATCAGCAATCTGATCGTTTGTTGATATGAACTGCACACGAAGATTCCTTGCGCAACCTTTTCTCTAACAAAATGACAGTCAACCTCTACATGTTTGTTTCGAGCATGAAAAGCATGATTAGCTGAAAGGTAAGTTGCGCCCAAATTATACCATAAGGTGGGAGCGGAAGATGTAGTATCCCTAAGTTCACGAAGAAGAGCTTCTAGCCAAGTTAGCTCAACAACTGCGTCAGCAAGAGCTTTGTACTCATATTCTCTTGTGAACCAAAAGGTTGTACGTTGTTTTGGAGCGGTCCATGAGACAAGACTGGAACGCAAATAGATGAGAAAGTATGCAGGGCGTAGAAAGGTGATGAAACCTGACGAGTGTGCCACCCGACGAGTAAATAGAGAGGGATCTGTTGTGGAACCCTTGAAGCCGAATGTATGCAGGGAGTAGAAAGGTGATGAAACCAAGCCCTTGGAGCCTGTTTAAGACCATAGAGCAATTTGTGAAGTATCAGAATCTCAGATGCATCTTTCCTACCCATACACAAGCACCATGTGAAACAATAAAATTCATTGAATAGGCTACTAAAGAGGGCTTTGAATGAATTCAAGAGTTTTATGCCATTAGATTCATGTTGGAGCACGGGGTATCTTAATACCACCAAAACTACCAAACATATGCATTTGCTCATTCTTCTTTAGAGTACTTGCAAACAAATGAAGGCTTTCGAGGAACGCACCAAGAAGCAAACTAAAGAAGAAGACGTGTCTAGTAGATTGCTATTGACCAAAGCAGACGGGAAAGAAAAGATTAAGCACCATACATGTAAGCATTGCGGTTGTGGAAGCCCGAATCGGGAAGACTTAGGACGTGGCCGAGGTATAGGTCGGGGGACCGGAAGAGGTCGAGGTGATGGACGAGTACAACGGGACAAGAGCAATGTAAGGTGTTTCAAATGCAATGAACTTGGTCATTTTAGCAATGAATGTCCAAAGTGGAAAAAAGAGGATGAGGCGAATTTGATCCAGGAGGACTATGAACCAGCACTGCTGTGATGGGAAGCTGGATCAAGAAAGGATGAAGACCTCGCTTGAACTATATTTAGTTTAAGGGTGAGTATTGGATATTAAACAAAATATAGTTATGTTATTAAGTCTAGGAGTCTATGTGTCATTAGTTCAAAGTTAAGTCAAGGGCTAGTTATGTATATATGTCAAAGTGTAGAAGTTGTACGGTGTATTTAGGAATCAGAGTGTCGTTTAGGAAGCACCGATTCATATACTATATTAGGCCAACGATGTCAAACGATGGTTCTTGTATTCGATATCGTGATTTCATAATCAAAAGGTTTCATTGTGTGTATTAAACTATGTTACGATTGTGTTATTGCTATTCGATTACCAACAGTGGTATCAGAGCCAGGTTCCGATCAAAGAACGCAGAAGACCAATTGTTTAAGAAAAGGTTCAATCGATCAAGGGAGAAGCGATAATCAGGGATTAATCGAGGGCTGTTTTCGGAGAATCAGAATTGAAACTGAACCGATTGAAGTTTGTGGCCAATTAAATCATAATTAGCAATCAAGAAAAGGGACGATACCAGAAATCAGAGAAGGATTTGGTGTTATTTGCAACCATCGACCGGATTAAAGAAAACGATTGGAATGGTTCAATTAAAGCGGCCGATCAAAACTGGATTGACTGAATTGGCGTTCGGTTTCAAAAATTCGAGGGAGAATAAATTGACTACTGGACTTTGATTTAGTGCTCGTGGATTGTTGTGTTCGCATGTTCCAGGGGAGAAGGAAGGAAACATAATTCAGAGTTTGAATATTCTTAAAAGGCACGAATCAAAAAGGGCTTACGGTCAAGAAAGCGGAGATCAGGAAGTTCATGGTTCGGGTTATATACACGGATACAAAAAGGAATTACCAGACAAGTGATTAGAGACCAACGATTGCCTAATTACCCGATACGTATTTTTGATCTTTACTGCATTAAATTTAATAGAAATACAGGATTATGATTGAGATTCGTTTGGAACAGAAAATAAGTAAGAGTGGATTTTTGTGTTGTATCGTTTTTCTATCAAGTGGGCATACTTTAGAAAACGGGATATACAACAACAAGAAGTGAAAGTTCATTATTGAAATGGGAGAACACTGGTTCTAGAAATTTGGTTGGGGAGATCAAGATCAACAGCGGAGAAGCGGGTTCGATTGACAATAGCAATGAGCGGGAGTGATTGTCATTTACAGAATGCGGATTTGACTATCATCAGCGAGGCAGGTTTGACTTTCAATAGCAAGGCGGGTTTGATCAGACCTAGGAAACCAAAGAAACCAGTTTTGTACTTGTGGGAAGAAAGGTTTTGATTCGTCATAAGCGACCGAAAAACCAGTAAAGATAGGAAAAAAGAAGAACAAAGGGTCAATAGGAGAAGAGACACCGAAGAAAAACGAAACCAGCATACCAGTAAGAGAGGGCGGAACGATAATGACCTTTCAATGCCCCATGTTAAGTTCTACAAATTACACCATTTGGGCTGTAAAGATTAGGGCAATCTTTAACGTCCACGGAATATGGGATGCAGTTGAAGCGGGAACTGAAGTAAAAGATTGCTTTGTTGTTGTTATTCTCATTTACTTCAGTTCCCACTTTCAAGAAATTGCCATGTATATCAAGCAATTCCAGAAAACATGGTGTTGCAGATTGCAAACCTTACTTCAGCAAAAGAAATTTAGGACGCGTTAAATGTTCGACATGTAGGGGTTGACAAGGTTAAAGAGGCTCGGTTAGAAACACTTGAGTCGCAGTTTGAAGCTTTGAAAATGGGTGTTAACAAGTCACTTGATGTCTATGCCGGAAAGATTTGTGAGATTACATCACAAGCATACAATCTTGGACATGCAATGGATGACAAAAGATTGGTTCGAAAACTTTTGGGTTCGGTACCTGAAAAGTTTATTCAGTGTATTTCTGAAATTGAACAGTTTGCTGATCTTAAGACAATACCATTCCAAGAAGCGGTGGGAAGACTGAAGGCTTTCGAGGAACGCACCAAGAAGCAAACTAAAGAGGAAGACGTGTCTAGTAGATTGCTATTAACCAAAGCAGACAGGAAAGAAAAGACTAAGCAACATACATGTGAGCATTACGGTTGTGGAAGACTTAGGACGTGACCGAGGTAGAGGTCGGGGGTCCGGAAGAGGTCGAGGTGATGGACAAGAGCAATGTAAGGTGTTTCAAATGCAATGAACTTGGGCATTTTAGCAATGAATGTCCAAGTGGGAAAAAGAGGATGAGGCGAATTTGATTCAGGAGGACTATGAACCAACACTACTGTGATGGGAAGCTGGATCAAGAAAGGATGAAGACCTCGCTTGAACTATATTTAGTTTAAGGGTGAGTATTGGATATTAAACAAAATATAGTTGTGTTATTAAGTCTAGGAGTCTATGTGTCATTAGTTCAAAGTTAAGTCTAAGGGCTAGTTATGTATATATGTCAAAGTGTAGAAGTTGTACGGTGTATTTAGGAATCAGAGTGTCGTTTAGGAAGCACCGGTTCATATACTATATTAGGCCAACGATGTCAAACGATGGTTCTTGTATTCGATATCGTGATTTCATAATCAAAAGGTTTCATTGTGTGTATTAAACTATGTTACGATTGTTTTATTGCTATTCGATTACCAACAGTGGTATCAGAGCCAGGTTCCGATCAAAGAACGCAGAAGACCAATTGTTTAAGAAAGGGTTCAATCGATCAAGGGAGAAGCGATAATCAGGGATTAATCGAGGGCTGTTTTCGGAGAATCAGAATTGAAACTGAACCGATTGAAGTTTGTGGCCAATTGAATCATAATTAGCAATCAAGAACAGGGACGATACCAGAAATCAGAGAAGGATTTGGTGTTATTTGCAACCATCGACCGGATTAAAGAAAACGATTGGATTGGTTCAATTAAAGCGGCCGATCAAAACTGGATTGACTGAATTGGCGTTCGGTTTCAAAAATTCGAGGGAGAATAAATTGGCTACTGGACTTTGATTTGGTGCTCGTGGATTGTTGTGTTCGCATGTTCCAGGGGAGAAGGAAGGAAACATAATTCAGAGTTTGAATATTCTTAAAAGGCACGAATCAAAAGGGGCTTACGGTCAAGGAAGCGAAGATCAGGAAGTTCGTGGTTCGGGTTTTATACACGGTTACAAAAAGGAATTACCAGACAAGTGATTAGAGACCAACGATTGCCTAATTACCCGATACGTATTTCTGATCTTTACTGCATTAAATTTAATAGAAATACAGGATTAGGATTGAGAATCGTTTGGAACAGAAAATAAGAAAGAGTGGATTTTTGTGTTATATCGTTTTTCTATCAAGTGGGCATACTTTAGAAAACGGGATATACAACAAGTGAAAGTTCATTATTGAAATGGGAGAACACTGGTTCTAGAAATTTGGTTAGGGAGATCAAGATCAACAGCGGAGAAGGAGCGGGAGTGATTGTCATTTACAGAATGCGGATTTGACAATCATCAGCGAGGCAGGTTTGACTTTCAACAGCAAGGCGGGTTTGATCAGACTTAGGAAACCAAAGAAACCAGTTTAGTACTTGTGGGAAGAAAGGTTTTGATTCGTCATAAGCGACCGAAAAACCAGTAAAGATAGGAAAGAAGAACAAAGGGTCAATAGGAGAAGAGACACCGAAGAAAAACGAAACCAGCATACCAGTAAGAGAGGGCGGAACGACAATGACCTTTCAATGCCCCATGTTAAGTTCTACAAATTACACCATTTGGGCTGTAAAGATTAGGGCAATCTTTAACGTCCACGGAAAATGGGATGCAGTTGAAGCGGGAACTGAAGTAAAAGATTGCTTTGTTGTTGTTATTCTCATTTACTTCAGTTCCCTCTTTCAAGCAATTGTCATGTTATATCAAGCAATTCCAGAAAACATGGTGTTGCAGATTGCAAACCTTACTTCAGCAAAAGAAATTTAGGACGCGTTAAAGGTTCGACATGTAGGGGTTGATATGGTTAAAGAGGCTCGGTTAGAAACACTTGAGTCGCAGTTTGAAGCTTTGAAAATGGGTGTTAACGAGTTACTTGATGTCTATGCCGGAAAGATTTGTGAGATTACATCACAAGCAAGCAATCTTAGACATGTAATGGATGACAAAAGATTGGTTCGAAAACTTTTGGGTTCGGTACCTGAAAAGTTTATTTAGTGTATTGCTGAAATTAAACAGTTTGCTGATCTTAAGACAATACCATTCCAAGAAGCGGTGGGAAGACTGAAGGCTTTCGAGGAACGCACCAAGAAGCAAACTAAAGAGGAAGACGTGTCTAGTAGATTGCTATCAACCAAATCAGACAGGAAAGAAAAGACTAAGCAACATACATGTGAGCATTGCGGTTGTGGAAGACTTAGGACGTGACCGAGGTAGAGATCGGGGGTCCGGAAGAGGTCGAGGTGATGGACAAGAGCAACGTAGGGTGTTTCAAATGCAATGAACTTGGGCATTTTAGCAATGAATGTCCAAGTGAGAAAAAGAGGATGAGGCAAATTTGATCCAGGAGGACTATGAACCAACACTGTTGTGATGGGAAGCTAGATCAAGAAAGGATGAAGACCTCGCTTGAACTAATATTTAGTTTAAGGGTGAGTATTGGATATTAAACAAAATATAGTTGTGTTATTAAGTCTAGGAGTCTATGTGTCATTAGTTCAAAGTTAAGTTTAAGGGCTAGTTATGTATATATGTCAAAGTGTAGAAGTTGTACGGTGTATTTAGGAATCGGACTGTCGTTTAGGAAGCACCGGTTCATATACTATATTAGGCCAACGATGTCAAACGATGGTTCTTGTATTCGATATCGTGATTTTATAATCAAAAGGTTTCATTGTGTGAATTAAACTATGTTACGATTGTGTTATTGCTATTCGATTACCAACAGTGGTATCAGAGCCAGGTTCCGATCAAAGAACGCAGAAGACCAATTGTTTAAGAAAAGGTTCAATCGATCAAGGGAGAAGCGATAATCAGGGATTAATCGAGGCCTATTTACGGAGAATCAGAATTGAAACTGAACCGATTGAAGTTTGTGGCCAATTAAATCATAATTAGCAATCAAGAACAGGGACGATACCAGAAATCAGAGAAGGATTTGGTGTTATTTGCAACCATTGACCGGATTAAAGAAAACGATTGGATTGGTTCAATTAAAGCGGCCGATCAAAACTGGATTGACTGAATTGGCGTTCGGTTTCAAAAATTCGAGGGAGAATGAATTGGCTACTGGACTTTGATTTGGTGCTCGTGGATTGTTGTGTTCGCATGTTCCAGGGGAGAAGGAAGGAAACATAATTCAGAGTTTGAATATTCTTAAAAGGCACGAATCAAAAGGGGCTTACGGTCAAGGAAGCGAAGATCAGGAAGTTCGTGGTTCGGGTTTTATACACGGATACAAAAAGGAATTACCAGACAAGTGATTAGAGACCAACGACTGCCTAATTACCCGTTACGTATTTCTGATCTTTACTGCATTAAATTTAATAGAACTATAGGATTAGGATTGAGAATCGTTTGGAACAGAAAATAAGAAAGAGTGGATTTTTGTGTTGTATCGTTTTTCTATCAAGTGGGCATACTTTAGAAAACGGGATATACAACAAGAAGTGAAAGTTCATTATTGAAATGGGAGAACACTGGTTCTAGAAATTTGGTTAGGGAGATCAAGATCAACAGCGGAGAAGCGGGTTCGATTGTCAATAGCAAGGAGCGGGAGTGATTGTCATTTACAGAATGCGGATTTGACTATCATCAGCGAGGCAGGTTTGACTTTCAACAGCAAGGCGGGTTTGATCAGACCAGGAAACCAAAGAAACCAGTTTAGTACTTGTGGGAAGAAAGGTTTTGATTCGTCATAAGCGACCAAAAAACCAGTAAAGATAGGAAAGAAGAAGAACAAAGGGTCAATAGGAGAAAAGACACCGAAGAAAAACGAAACCAACATACTAGTAAGAGAGGGCGGAACGACAATGACCTTTCAATGCCCCATGTTAAGTTCTACAAATTACACCATTTGGGCTGTAAAGAATAGGGCAATCTTTAACGTCCACGGAATATGGGATGCTGTTGAAGCGGGAACTGAAGTAAAAGATTGCTTTGTTGTTGTTATTCTCATTTACTTCAGTTCCCTCTTTCAAGCAATTTCCATGTTATATCAAGCAATTACAGAAAACATGGTGTTGCAGATTGCAAACCTTTCTTCAGCAAAAGAAATTTAGGACGCGTTAAAGGTTCGACATGTAAGGGTTGACAGGGTTAAAGAGGCTCGGTTAGAAACACTTGAGTCGCATTTTGAAGCTTTGAAAATGGGTGTTAACGAGTCACTTGATGTCTGTGCCGGAAAGATTTGTGAGATTACATCACAAGCAAGCAATCTTGGACATGCAATGGATGACAAAAGATTGGTTCGAAAACTTTTGGGTTCGGTACATGAAAAGTTTATTCAGTGTATTGCTGAAATTGAACAGTTTACTGATCTTAAGACAATACCATTCCAAGAAGCGGTGGGAAGACTGAAGGCTTTCGAGGAACGCACCAAGAAGCAAACTAAAGAGGAAGACGTGTCTAGTAGATTGCTAGTAACTAAAGCAGACAGGAAACAAAAGACTAAGCAACATACATGTGAGCATTGCGGTTGTGGAAAACTTAGGACGTGACCGAGGTAGAGGTCGGGGGTCCGGAAGAGGTCAAGGTGATGGACAAGAGCAATGTAAGGTGTTTCAAATGCAATGAACTTGGGCATTTTAGCAATGAATGTCCAAGTGGGAAAAAGAGGATGAGGCGAATTTGATCCAGGAGGACTATGAACCAACACTACTGTGATGGGAAGCTGGATCAAGAAAGGATGAAGACCTCGCTTGAACTATATTTAGTTTAAGGGTGAGTATTGGATATTAAACAAAATATAGTTGTGTTATTAAGTCTAGGAGTCTATGTGTCATTAGTTCAAAGTTAAGTCTAAGTGCTAGTTATGTATATATGTCAAAGTGTAGAAGTTGTACGGTGTATTTAGGAATCAGAGTGTCGTTTAGGAAGCACCTGTTCATATACTATATTAGGCCAACGATGTCAAACGATGGTTCTTGTATTCGATATCGTGATTTCATAATCAAAAGGTTTCATTGTGTGTATTAAACTATGTTACGATTGTGTTATTGCTATTCGATTACCAACAGTGGTATCAGAGCCAGGTTCCGATCAAAGAACGCAGAAGACCAATTGTTTAAGAAAAGGTTCAATCGATCAAGGGAGAAGCGATAATCAGGGATTAATCGAGGGCTGTTTTCGGAGAATCAGAATTGAAACTGAACCGATTGAAGTTTGTGGCCAATTAAATCATAATTAGCAATCAAGAACAGGGACGATACCAGAAATCAGAGAAGGATTTGGTGTTATTTGCAACCATCGGCCGGATTAAAGAAAACGATTGGATTGGTTCAATTAAAGCAGCCGATCAAAACTGGATTGACTGAATTGGCGTACGGTTTCAAAAATTCGAGGGAGAATAAATTGGCTACTGGACTTTGATTTGGTGCTCGTGGATTGTTGTGTTCGCATGTTCCAGGGGAGAAGGAAGGAAACATAATTCAGAGTTTGAATATTCTTAAAAGGCACGAATCAAAAGGGGCTTACGGTCAAGGAAGCGAAGATCAGGAAGTTCGTGGTTCGGGTTTTATACACGGATACAAAAAGGAATTACCAAACAAGTGATTAGAGACCAACGATTGCCTAATTACCTGATACGTATTTCTGATCTTTACTGCATTAAATTTAATAGAAATACAGGATTAGGATTGAGAATCGTTTGGAACAGAAAATATGAAAGAGTGGATTTTTGTGTTGTATCGTTTTTCTATCAAGTGGGCATACTTTAGAAAACGGGATATACAACAACAAGTGAAAGTTCATTATTGAAATAGGAGAACACTGGTTCTAGAAATTTGGTTAGGGAGATCAAGATCAACAGAGGAGAAGCGGGTTCGATTGTCAATAGCAAGGAGCGGGAGTGATTGTCATTTACAGAATGCGGATTTGACTATCATCAGCGAGGCAAGTTTGACTTTCAACAGCAAGGCGGGTTTGATCAGACTTAGGAAACCAAAGAAACCAGTTTAGTACTTGTGGGAAGAAAGGTTTTGATTCGTCATAAGCGACCGAAAAACCAGTAAAGATAGGAAAAAAGAAGAACAAAGGGTCAATAGGAGAAGAGACACCGAAGAAAAACGAAACCAGCATACAAGTAAGAGAGGGTGGAACGACAATGACCTTTCAATGCCCCATGTTAAGTTCTACAAATTACACCATTTGGGTTGTAAAGATTATGGCAATCTTTAACGTCCACGGAATATGGGATGCAGTTGAAGCGGGAACTGAAGTAAAAGATTGCTTTGTTGTTGTTATTCTCATTTACTTCAGTTCCCTCTTTCAAGCAATTGTCATGTTATATCAAGCAATTCCAGAAAACATGGTGTTGCAGATTGCAAACCTTACTTCAGCAAAAGAAATTTAGGACGCGTTAAAGGTTCGATATGTAGTGGTTGACAGGGTTAAAGAGGCTCGGTTAGAAACACTTGAGTCGCAGTTTGAAGCTTTGAAAATGGGTGTTAACGAGTCACTTGATGTCTATGCCGGAAAGATTTGTGAGATTACATCACAAGCAAGCAATCTTGGACATGCAATGGATGACAAAAGATTGGTTCGAAAACTTTAGGGTTCGGTACCTGAAAAGTTTATTCAGTGTATTGCTGAAATTGAACAGTTTGCTGATCTTAAGACAATACCATTCCAAGAAGCGGTGGGAAGACTGAAGGCTTTCGAGGAACGCACCAAGAAGCAAACTAAAGAGGAAGACGTGTCTAGTAGATTGCTATCAACCAAAGCACACAGGAAAGAAAAGACTAAGCAACATACATGTGAGCATTGCGGTTGTGGAAGACTTAGGACGTGACCGAGGTAGAGGTCGGGGGTCCGGAAGAGGTCGAGGTGATGGACAAGAGCAATGTAAGGTGTTTCAAATGCAATGAACTTGGGCATTTTAGCAATGAATGTCCAAGTGGGAAAAAGAGGATGAGGCGAATTTGATCCAGGAGGACTATGAACCAACACTACTGTGATGGGAAGCTGGATCAAGAAAGGATGAAGACCTCGCTTGAACTATATTTAGTTTAAGGTTGAGTATTGGATATTAAACAAAATATAGTTGTGTTATTAAGTCTAGGAGTCTATGTGTCATTAGTTCAAAGTTAAGTCTAAGGGCTAGTTATGTATATATGTCAAAGTGTAGAAGTTGTACGGTGTATTTAGGAATCAGAGTGTCGTTTAGGAAGCACCGGTTCATATACTATATTAGGCCAACGATGTCAAACGATGGTTCTTGTATTCGATATCGTGATTTCATAATCAAAAGGTTTCATTGTGTGTATTAAACTATGTTACGATTGTTTTATTGCTATTCGATTACCAACAGTGGTATCAGAGCCAGGTTCCGATCAAAGAACGCAGAAGACCAATTGTTTAAGAAAAGGTTCAATCGATCAAAGGAGAAGCGATAATCAGGGATTAATCGAGGGCTGTTTTCGGAGAATCAGAATTGAAACTGAACAGATTGAAGTTTGTGGCCAATTGAATCATAATTAGCAATCAAGAACAGGGACGATACCAGAAATCAGAGAAGGATTTGGTGTTATTTGCAACCATCGACCGGATTAAAGAAAACGATTGGATTGGTTCAATTAAAGCGGCCGATCAAAACTGGATTGACTGAATTGGCGTACGG
Organism: Smallanthus sonchifolius; assembly: GCA_023525975.1. NCBI lineage: Eukaryota > Viridiplantae > Streptophyta > Magnoliopsida > Asterales > Asteraceae > Smallanthus > Smallanthus sonchifolius. The sequence goes on from CM042023.1 coordinate 47,246,494, forward strand.
TTTCAAAAATTCGAGGGAGAATAAATTGGCTACTGCACTTTGATTTGGTGCTCGTGGATTGTTGTGTTCGCATGTTCCAGGGGAGAAGGAAGGAAACATAATTCAGAGTTTGAATATTCTTAAAAGGCACGAATCAAAAGGGGCTTACGGTCAAGGAAGCGAAGATCAGGAAGTTCGTGGTTCGGGTTTTATACACGGATACAAAAACGAATTACCAGAAAAGTGATTAGAGACCAACGATTGCCTAATTACCTGATACGTATTTCTGATCTTTACTTCATTAAATTTAATGGAAATACAGGATTAGGATTGAGAATCGTTTGGAACAGAAAATAAGAAAGAGTGGATTTTTGTGTTGTATCGTTTTTCTATCAAGTGGGCATACTTTAGAAAACGGGATATACAACAACAAGTAAAAGTTCATTATTGAAATGGGAGAACACTGGTTCTAGAAATTTGGTTAGGGAGATCAAGATCAACAGCGGAGAAGCGGGTTCGATTGTCAATAGCAAGGAGCGGGAGTGATTGTCATTTACAGAATGCGGATTTGACTATCATCAGCGAGGCAAGTTTGACTTTCAACAGCAAGGCGGGTTTGATCAGACTTAGGAAACCAAAGAAACCAGTTTAGTACTTGTGGGAAGAAAGGTTTTGATTCGTCATAAACGACCGAAAAACCAGTAAAGATAGGAAAGAAGAAGAACAAAAGGTCAATAGGAGAAGAGACACCGAAGAAAAACGAAACCAGCATACCAGTAAGAGAGGGCGGAACGACAATGACCTTTCAATGACCCATGTTAAGTTCTACAAATTACACCATTTGGGCTGTAAAGATTAGGGCAATCTTTAACGTCCACAGAATATGGGATGCAGTTGAAGCGGGAACTGAAGTAAAAGATTGCTTTGTTGTTATTCTCATTTACTTCAGTTCCCTCTTTCAAGCAATTGCCATGTTATATCAAGCAATTCCAGAAAACATGGTGTTGCAGATTGCAAACCTTACTTCAGCAAAAGAAATTTAGGACGCGTTAAAGGTTCGACATGTAAAGGTTGACAGGGTTAAAGAGGCTCGGTTAGAAACACTTGAGTCGCAGTTTGAAGCTTTGAAAATGGGTGTTAACGAGTCACTTGATGTCTGTGCCGGAAAGATTTGTGAGATTACATCACAAGCAAGCAATCTTAGACATGCAATGGATGACAAAAGATTGGTTCGAAAACTTTTGGGTTCGGTACCTGAAAAGTTTATTCAGTGTATTGCTGAAATTGAACAGTTTACAGATCTTAAGACAATACCATTCCAATAAGCGGTGGGAAGACTGAAGGCTTTCGAGGAACGCACCAACAAGCAAACTAAAGAGGAAGACGTGTCTAGTAGATTGCTAGTAACTAAAGCAGATTTGAAAGAAAAGACTAAGCAACATACATGTGAGCATTGCGGTTGTGGAAGACTTAGGACGTGACCGAGGTAGAGGTCGGGGGTCCGGAAGAGGTCAAGGTGATGGACAAGAGCAATGTAAGGTGTTTCAAATGCAATGAACTTGGGCATTTTAGCAATGAATGTCCAAGTGGGAAAAAGAGGATGAGGCGAATTTGATCGAGGAGGACTATGAACCAACACTACTGTGATGGGAAGCTGGATCAAGAAAGGATGAAGACCTCGCTTGAACTATATTTAGTTTAAGGGTGAGTATTGGATATTAAACAAAATATAGTTGTGTTATTAAGTCTAGGAGTCTATGTGTCATTAGTTCAAAGTTAAGTCTAAGGGCTAGTTATGTATATATGTCAAAGTGTAGAAGTTGTACGGTGTATTTAGGAATCAGAGTGTCGTTTAGGAAGCACCTGTTCATATACTATATTAGGCCAACGATGTCAAACGATGGTTCTTGTATTCGATATCGTGATTTCATAATCAAAAGGTTTCATTGTGTGTATTAAACTATGTTACGATTGTGTTATTGCTATTCGATTACCAACAGTGGTATCAGAGCCAGAATCCGATCAAAGAACGCAGAAGACCAATTGTTTAAGAAAAGGTTCAATCGATCAAGGGAGAAGCGATAATCAGGGATTAATCGAGGGCGGCTTTCGGAGAATCAGAATTGAAACTGAACCGATTGAAGTTTGTGGCCAATTAAATCATAATTAGCAATCAAGAACAGGGACGATACCAAAAATCAGAGAAGGATTTGGTGTTATTTGCAACCATCGACCGGATTAAAGAAAACGATTGGATTGGTTCAATTAAAACGGCCGATCAAAACTGAAATGACTGAATTGGCGTACGGTTTCAAAAATTCGAGGGAGAATAAATTGGCTACTGGACTTTGATTTGGTGCTCGTGGATTGTTGTGTTCGCATGTTCCAGGGGAGAAGGAAGGAAACATAATTCAGAGTTTGAATATTCTTAAAAGGCACGAATCAAAAGGGGCTTACGGTCAAGGAAGCGAAGATCAGGAAGTTCGTGGTTCGGGTTTTATACACGGATACAAAAAGGAATTACCAAACAAGTGATTAGAGACCAACGATTGCCTAATTACCTGATACGTATTTCTGATCTTTACTGCATTAAATTTAATAGAAATACAGGATTAGGATTGAAAATCGTTTGGAACAGAAAATATGAAAGAGTGGATTTTTGTGTTGTATCATTTTTCTATCAAGTGGGCATACTTTAGAAAACGGGATATACAACAAGTGAAAGTTCATTATTGAAATAGGAGAACACTGGTTCTAGAAATTTGGTTAGGGAGATCAAGATCAACAGCGGAGAAGCGGGTTCGATTGTTAATAGCAAGGAGCGGGAGTGATTGTCATTTACAGAATGCGGATTTGACTATCATCAGCGAGGCAGGTTTGACTTTCAACAGCAAGGCGGGTTTGATCAGACTTAGGAAACCAAAGAAACCAGTTTAGTACTTGTGGGAAGAAAGGTTTTGATTCGTCATAAGCGACCGAAAAACCAGTAAAGATAGGAAAGAAGAAGAACAAAGGGTCAATAGGAGAAGAGACACCGAAGAAAAACGAAACCAGCATACAAGTAAGAGAGGGCGGAACGACAATGACCTTTCAATGCCCCATGTTAAGTTCTACAAATTACACCATTTGGGCTGTAAAGATTATGGCAATCTTTAACGTCCACGGAATTTGGGATGCAGTTGAAGCGGGAACTGAAGTAAAAGATTGCTTTGTTGTTGTTATTCTCATTTACTTCAGTTCCCTCTTTCAAGCAATTGTCATGTTATATCAAGCAATTCCAGAAAACATGGTGTTGCAGATTGCAAACCTTACTTCAGCAAAAGAAATTTAGGACGCGTTAAAGGTTCGACATGTAGGGGTTGACAGGGTTAAAGAGGCTCGGTTAGAAACACTTGAGTCGCAGTTTGAAGCTTTGAAAATGGGTGTTAACGAGTCACTTGATGTCTATGCCGGAAAGATTTGTGAGATTACATCACAAGCAAGCAATCTTGGACATGCAATGGATGACAAAAGATTGGTTCGAAAACTTTAGGGTTCGGTACCTGAAAAGTTTATTCAGTGTATTGCTGAAATTGAACAGTTTGCTGATCTTAAGACAATACCATTCCAAGAAGCGGTGGGAAGACTGAAGGCTTTCGAGGAACGCACCAAGAAGCAAACTAAAGAGGAAGACGTGTCTAGTAGATTGCTAGTAACTAAAGCAGATTTGAAAAGAAAAGACTAAGCAACATACATGTGAGCATTGCGGCTGTGGAAGACTTAGGACGTGACCGAGGTAGAGGTCGGGGGTCCGAAAGAGGTCAAGGTGATGGACAAGAGCAATGTAAGGTGTTTCAAATGCAATGAACTTGGGCATTTTAGCAATGAATGTCCAAGTGGGAAAAAGAGGATGAGGCGAATTTGATTCAGGAGGACTATGAACCAACACTACTGTGATGGGAAGCTGGATCAAGAAAGGATGAAGACCTCGCTTGAACTATATTTAGTTTAAGGGTGAGTATTGGATATTAAACAAAATATAGTTGTGTTATTAAGTCTAGGAGTCTATGTGTCATTAGTTCAAAGTTAAGTCTAAGGGCTAGTTATGTATATATGTCAAAGTGTAGAAGTTGTACGGTGTATTTAGGAATCAGAGTGTCGTTTAGGAAGCACCTGTTCATATACTATATTAGGCCAACGATGTCAAACGATGGTTCTTGTATTCGATATCGTGATTTCATAATCAAAAGGTTTCATTGTGTGTATTAAACTATGTTACGATTGTGTTATTGCTATTCGATTACCAACAGTGGTATCAGAGCCAGAATCCGATCAAAGAACACAGAAGACCAATTGTTTAAGAAAAGGTTCAATCGATCAAGGGAGAAGCGATAATCAGGGATTAATCGAGGGCTGTTTTCGGAGAATCAGAATTGAAACTGAACAGATTGAAGTTTGTGGCCAATTGAATCATAATTAGCAATCAAGAACAGGGACGATACCAGAAATCAGAGAAGGATTTGGTGTTATTTGCAACCATCGACCGGATTAAAGAAAACGATTGGATTGGTTCAATTAAAGCGGCCGATCAAAAGTGGATTGACTGAATTGGCGTACGGTTTCAAAAATTCGAGGGAGAATAAATTGGCTACTGGACTTTGATTTGGTGCTCGTGGATTGTTGTGTTCGCATGTTCCAGGGGAGAAGGAAGGAAACATAATTCAGAGTTTGAATATTCTTAAAAGGCACGAATCAAAAGGGGCTTACGGTCAAGGAAGCGAAGATCAGGAAGTTCGTGGTTCGGGTTTTATACACGGATACAAAAAGGAATTACCAGACAAGTGATTAGAGACCAACGATTGCCTAATTACCCGATACGTATTTCTGATCTTTACTGCATTAAATTTAATAGAAATACAGGATTAGGATTGAGAATCGTTTGGAACAGAAAATAAGAAAGAGTGGATTTTTGTGTTGTATCGTTTTTCTATCAAGTGGGCATACTTTAGAAAACGGGATATACAACAACAAGTGAAAGTTCATTATTAAAATGGGAGAACACTGGTTCTAGAAATTTGGTTAGGGAGATCAAGATCAACAGCAGAGAAGCGGGTTCGATTGTCAATAGCAAGGAGCGGGAGTGAATGACATTTACAGAATGCGGATTTGACTATCATCAGCGAGGCAGGTTTGACTTTCAACAGCAAGGCGGGTTTGATCAGACTTAGGAAACCAAAGAAACCAGTTTAGTACTTGTGGGAAGAAAGGTTTTGATTCGTCATAAGCGACCGAAAAACCAGTAAAGATAGGAAAGAAGAAGAACAAAGGGTCAATAGGAGAAGAGACACCGAAGAAAAACGAAACCAGCATACCAGTAAGAGAGGGCGGAACGACAATGACCTTTCAATGCCCCATGTTAAGTTCTACAAATTACACCATTTGGGCTGTAAAGATTAGGGCAATCTTTAACGTCCACGGAATATGGGATGTAGTTGAAGCGGGAACTGAAGTAAAAGATTGCTTTGTTGTTGTTATTCTCATTTACTTCAGTTCCCTCTTTCAAGCAATTTTCATGTTATATCAAGCAATTCCAGAAAACATGGTGTTGCAGATTGCAAACCTTACTTCAGCAAAAGAAATTTAGGACACGTTAAAGGTTCGACATGTAGGGGTTGACAAGGTTAAAGAGGCTCGGTTAGAAACACTTGAGTCGCAGTTTGAAGCTTTGAAAATGGGTGTTAACGAGTCACTTGATGTCTGTGCCGGAAAGATTTGTGAGATTACATCACAAGTAAGCAATCTTGGACATGCAATGGATGACAAAAGATTGGTTCGAAAACTTTTGGGTTCGGTACCTGAAAAGTTTATTCAGTGTATTGCTGAAATTGAACAGTTTGTTGATCTTAAGACAATACCATTCCAAGAAGCGGTGGGAAGAATGAAGGCTTTCGAGGAACGCACCAAGAAGCAAACTAAAGAGAAAGACGTGTCTAGTAGATTGCTATTAACCAAAGCAGACAGGAAAGAAAAGACTAAGCAACATACATATGAGCATTGCGGTTGTGGAAGACTTAGGACGTGACCGAGGTAGAGGTCGGGGGTCCGGAAGATGTCGAGGTGATGGACAAGAGCAATGTAAGGTGTTTCAAATGCAATGAACTTGGGCATTTTAGCAATGAATGTCCAAGTGGGAAAAAGAGGATGAGGCGAATTTGATTAAGGAGGACTATGAACCAACACTACTGTGATGGGAAGCTGGATCAAGAAAGGATGAAGACCTCGCTTGAACTATATTTAGTTTAAGGGTGAGTATTGGATAATAAACAAAATATAGTTGTGTTATTAAGTCTAGGAGTCTATGTGTCATTAGTTCAAAGTTAAGTCTAAGGGCTAGCTATGTATATATGTCAATATGTAGAAGTTGTACGGTGTATTTAGGAATCGGAGTGTCGTTTAGGAAGCACCGGTTCATATACTATATTAGGCCAACAATGGTTCTTGTATTCGATATCGTGATTTCATAATCAAAAGGTTTCATTGTGTGTATTAAACTGTGTTACGATTGTGTTATTGCTATTCGATTACCAACAACAAATACTATGCCAAAAGAAATTTCTTTTTGCAATAAGTGCTTATGGTGGACTATATCTTTGTCCATGGATTAGTTGCCACAAAAATAGGCACACCATTAACACAGGTTAATAAAGGATCTACCTTTTAAAAAAAAACCCAACATCTGATAAGGCTCTCTAAATATAATTCATAGAAAAAGGTTGTCTTTGAACTCTAATATTCTAAAACAATCGCCTTTCATGGAAAGCCTATTAGCAAACACATTAGTATCTTCACATATATTCTTCTGGTTCTTTAACTTTGATTCATAGAACGTAAGTAAAAAAGAGAAAGGATACTTAACAATAATCTCATGAAATATATTTGAAAAAACATCAACACAAGTATAAATCTTCATCCCATAAGTTCAACAACATCCCCACTTCACAACAACGAAAATTTGACTTCATCATCATGTCCCCATCCACACAACTTAACAAGCACATCAAGTACTTGTTAGGAATCAGAGTCGGTAGCGCAGCGGATACAACATACAAACACGCACAAACGAGAATAAGTAGAAAGCAATAACGACACAAGGATTTATAGTGGTTCAGTTTCGGTGTGAAACCTACATCCACTTGCTGTAACTAGGGTTTACTTTTACTGATAGGTGCTACAAATTACAATTACAATAGCTAGGATATATATAAGACAAGATTAGGTTACACTAAAATAGGTAACAATGGGTTTTAGCCCATTAGGGCCGGCTGCCCTATTCCCCTTAAATTCCAGCCGTAACAGAACAGTACTAAAGATAGTAATATAGGGGAAAAAATGAATCAACACACCTTAGAAGGTTGTGCTACATTTTGTGTAGGATTCTCCACGGTGTAATAAACATCATCCCCATGCAATTGCAAATCTGGAAAGGAAAAAAAACACAACAAACAATTAGAATTCGAATTCAATACACTGCTCAAAGATATCACTATATCAGCCCACTAAAAAGAATTATTATGACACAACACACATATTTATCAGTTTTTCACATGATTTTATTATTTACTAAATCAATAGAAAAGCCAATTTTACTAATCATCTTTCAATTTATCTAACAGGATAGCAGACAATAATTTGAAGTTTCAATTACATCCCTTATATCATGTATAATATAAGCCTTTAACCCATTTAATTGTTTAAAAGTTTGATTTTTCTGTGATAATTTTCATTCGTTAACTTTTTTTATAAAAACTTAATACGCGGCTGTGTTTAATTTTTTTCTCGACATTCCGATGTAAATTTTGTTGAAAATGGAGTTGTATTCGAAATAGGGTCTTTTTTCTGTATCGGACCGGTACCGTGACGAACATGACTGAACAACATCGGTACCGTTATCGGTATTGCCGAAACCCGTATTTGTTTTGTGGTTTTTTATCGATGTAACAGATTTTGTTTATTTTCAAATATAATGTTTTATAAAATTCCAAACACGATGCCCTCAACTATATCTATGTTTGGATATAAATTTTATTCAAAACCGAATGGGCTCAACTCGTCTAAAACAATTAACAATCGAACTTAATAAAAGCACATCTAACAGTGAGTTATTTTAATCAAATTTAACAACAATTGATCCAAATAAAGGCAAAACCTGTAAGAGGACAACGAAATTCTTACAATTGGGATTGAGCTTGGAATTGGAAGAGGAAGAAGAACGATTGGAGCGGGGGAAAAGTGATACGCAAGCTTTGTCAAAGAGGAGAGCGCGTGCAAGGAGTTGAAGTTGAATTTGAGCCCTAGACTTGGTGTCGTCGGTTCTCATGAACGATTCCCAGGAAGACGGTGATGACAGGAATGGAGCGAAGTTGGCGTACATAGAATCATCTCCAAGCCACGATCTCCATACGCCTTGGGATTCGAGTTTCCGGGCGAGCTCGTAACCTCGACCGTCGTCGCCCAGTAACGCCATTGGGAGGGTGGACTCAACTCAAGTGTGTAATGAAATTAGGTCGAAGGAGATGGAGGGATGTTTGTTTATTATTGGCTGTTAAAACTGAAAAATAAATAGATAACGAAAATAATTTTGTTTATATGTTCTTAAGGAGACGAAAACTAAAAAAAAATAAAAAAATAAACTTTTTTTTTTGTTTTAAGGTTTTTTTATAAGGATGGAGAGTTATTAAATAAAAAATTAAGTACTTTTTAGCAAAGGAGCTAGAAACATATACATTGTACCACTAATCCAATCAAAAGAGCAGGATGCTCCTAAAATTAAAAGTGTATCGGTCTTGTTAATTTAATGTTAGTAGCTTCGTCCCATTCTTCACCCATAAGATACCATTCGTTTTAATTTCTTTGAATATCTTGGAGGAAGATGATGCTTTGTCGTTTCGAGCTCGCTATATGTACCAACATGGAGTTAGAAATATAGCCTGCAATAATTTCTTGTCAACCATATGGGTGGAAGCATATACCATAAACTGATTCGATGCCAAGTAGACATTGCAACTTCACATGAGATTAATAGATGCTCTGTTGATTCTTGTGCCTCCCCACATAACACACACGTGGCCGAGTTCAAACGTACACCCCTTTTAGAGAGGGTATTCCGGTAGTGATTCTGTTCATCGCTGCTCTCCAATCAAATAAATTTATTTTCAATGGTAACTAGTTGATCCAACGGTATGCGTGATGTGGTTGCTTGCCATTTTATCATAAGATATATAACTGCAAAATAACCCGTGTAGTCTCCCATCTAGGCCAACTTATCACAATTGTCAGCAATTTTCATTTGATTCAGTATGTTTACGCATTGCATTGTTGAAGTTCCCAATTTTTTGTGTTTTTAAGCTAGTCTGTATGTTATACTCATCATGCATCCCGTTGGGGCTGAGGTGGATTATCGAAGCCACGGGGAACATTATTTGTAATAAATATTATTTGTATTAAAAAATAAAAATAAAAACATTATTTATACTCACCATGCATCCAATGTATTCATCATTAAATACCAGTAGTAAGTAATTCTTTTAAAATTAATAAATATTATATGTATCAAAAAATAAAAAAATTTATTGAAAGATGAAAGATGGGTATAACATAGTTTGAAAGATGTGATGAAATATGAAGGAGGTGGTGATACGACGCTAAGGTAGCATAGAATGGTGAAATACGAAAGATGTATTTAATCGATGGTCTTAAAGAGGATTAAAAGAGAAGTTGTTTATGATTAACATTTATTACCTAAAAGTATGTTAGTTCTTAGTTAAATGAGAATTATCAAAATGTGATAATCATTTTAAAAAATAATAATCAATTTATCGTGGACAGATTTGTTTAATAACCATTTGATAACTATTTTACACGGTGTCGTTTTCTTTATTAAGTTGAAAATACTTACTGTATTCACATTTAACTATGAATTCACCATTTTCACACTTAGGCTGTGTTTGGGATTACTTATTTGAAACTCCTTATGACTTATTCAAAAAGGTAATAAGTCATAAGTCATAAGTCACAATTTGTAACTTCTCAAAAACTTTGGGATTTTCTTTGAAAACTACTTATTGACTTATGCTATAAGTTAATAAGTTATAAGTAATAAGTAAGGATGGACTTACTTCTTAAAAAATGGTATAAGTAGGCTAAATAAGTAGCTTTCCCAAACACCTTATTAACTTATATAAGTTAATAAGTTAATAAGTAGAGTAAATAAGTAATCCCAAACACCCCCTTAATACGTGCTTCTACATTTTTTTTAACGGCGTTTGGTACTACCCCCTATACCTGAGTGAGCATTTCTGAGACGGGATGTCAACCGTCCATACTGATTTTGACGCTCCAGTCTTGACTCACCCATGAACACCATTAAGGAGGAAACCCATCACTATGGGACCACCTCCCCCCCCCCCCTTGAGTCAGGTTTGAACCTGAGACCTCAAAGATCCCAAACCCTTTCCATCCCCCCATGTCATTGGACCAGAAGGCCAACTGCTACGTGCTTCTACATTAATTGTGAAAATTCGATAATGTTCATATAGTGTATTCAATATTGGTATTTAATGGTGAACTAGTAATTTTACTCGTTGTGTGTTGCGGCGGTGTCGAAACGTAGCCTAAGTCAAATTCTTGTGATCCGCAGCGTGAAACGGATCTTAAGCGGTTGAAGCGGTTAAAAAAGAAATATAGTTAGGTACATAAAAAAATATATGAGGTTATGGCTACTCGATCAACCCTGAAAGAAAATGTAAAAAAAAAACAAAAGTAAAAAACCAAAGAAAAAAAATGTTTTGGCGTTGACACTTGTAACACCCAAAAAATCAACCCGATTTAAACTTTTAAAACAACGCGGAAGTTAGGTCCCAAGACGACATTTAACATATCCACACGTTAAGTTTTACAAACAATAATTAATCTAACATAATTACCTTAATTAGTTTAAACAAAATACTAACAAGTTATCCACAACTTGTAATAACTCCAAATAGTTTTCAAAGACTCCACACGAGAATATTAACAAAAACCATTGTAAATCACGACCACGAGAATCCAATCCACTTGATGCGAGACCCGAGATCACTTCAGAGCTTTTCCTACATTCAAAACATTAAATTGAACATGGTTAGTATAGATAAGAAGTTTTAGGGACCTCCCACAAGTGCCTACAACAATCAACAGGCCAAAACCCCAAAATTCAGCCAACTGTCGTCCAACTTGGCGTCCTACTGGCGTCCAAGACCCCACTTTCAGCGTCCTAGACTCCAGCCCAGTTCAACAAACCCAAATTTGCAATCTTGGCATTTTCGACCCTCCCGACTCGACCCGTTTGCATTTTTAAGTCGTTATTGAACATAAACTTATATTTATACTCCATATAAGCCTACCCTCATATACTAACATACATTTGTTAGTTTTTCAACCCCAAACCCGAGTACCACTACTCGTTTCTCACTCATTAAGAGTTTAACACAAGTTCTATCAATCAAGTGAAGTTATAGGCCTCAAGATACCAATGTGAGACTCATAACTTCAACACCAACTATGAGATCCTAAGATCTCGCTCACCACATATGAAGTTCTAGACCTCAATACACCGTTGTGAGGCTCGTGACTTCAACCACCAAATGTGAAGTTCTAGGCCTCAATACACCGTTGTGAGGCTCATGACTTCAATCACCAAATATGAAGTTCTAGGGCTCAATGCACCATTGTGAGGCTCATGACTTCAAACACCAATTGTGAAAATCTAAGATCTTAATCACCGACATGTGAAGTTCTAGGCCTCAATCACCATTGTGAGGCACATGACTTCAAACATCAACTTTTTAATACCATAAATCCACATACCACATTATAGTTTGACTCTTTACCACATAAGTCAAAATACACCAATACACCACATTACACAATTTTAGTTTGACTCTTTACCACCTAAGTCAAATTACACCTATTTACCATATTTGCACCATCAAGTTTGACTATTAACCACATAGTCTAATTACACCAATTTCAACATAATAGTTTGACCTTATACATCTAAAGTCAAATTACACCAATTTCACCATTATCCACAATTGTTTGACTTATACCACATTAAGTCAATTTAATCCAATTCCACCACATACTACATTCAAGTTTAACTAATAACCACATAGTCAACATCAACATACAACATGTAAATAGAATTTAACACATAATCTACTTACATGTAACTACTTATCTACTACTAAGTAAGTGCAAAACACTTACCTTTGCCAATGAAGATTCCAATTTGGTCTTTAAAGCTAACACCTTTAATGCCTTAATCACCTAAACATTCAACATGTTTTAGTAATCTAGATTACATCAAGACATTCATCAACTGTAGTTTAACACCCACACAAGATCTTATGATCCTCACCCATCATCAAATCTTGGTTTATTAAGCTTTACTCAAGCTTTTAACCATCTAAATCAAATCCACCCATTTTGACCCGTTAAGGTTTTTCCCTCAATTCCATAATTTCATTAATTCAATTGAGTTTTATACTTGAAAATTTGTTTATATTACACCATAAACACTTATCCATACTCAATTAACCATTTAAACGCCTTCAATTGCAAAACCCGCAAATTGGGTTCTCAAGAACCCTAATTTCTAAATCATCAAATTGATTAAGATTTCTTATCAATTAAAGCATCTATTACTCCCATAAACACTTATCAACCATCATTCCATTAATTAAACATCCTCAATTATAAAACCCCCAAATCACCCTCAAGAACCCTAACTTTATGATTTTTGAATTAGGTGTTAAAAGGATGCCATTAACCACTCTTTAGCTTTAATCAAGCTATGTTTTAACTTTAATCAAGTTATTAACCATATTCAACCACTAATTCAGCCCAAATTTCATTTTCAACAAAAACCCACTAAAAACTCAATTGATGGAGGTTTAAGAGATGGAAGGAGCACGTACTTGATGTTTGGAAGAAGATGAACACCTCAATTCATCATGTGTGTGTTTTTGCCTGATCATGTATTTTAACACAAATTGAGTTTGTGTTAAATACAAATCAGCCCCTCCATCTATCAAAATGACTCCTTGTACCCAAAACTAGGTATTTCCATCTTTTAAAAGTCCTCTCCAACTTTTCCTTTATTTAAAAACACCCCTATAAGATAATGAACATATAATAAGATAAACCTGAAATTTGGTTCGTTACAAGTCACACCCACTAATTTTGGGTTTCGTCTCCGAAACCCGATCAACCAATAGATTAGGGTAACATTCGAGTATCTATCCTCAGATTCCCGAGTAGTTTCCACCCCTTATCAAATGATCCTACTGAATCTATACTTGGTTAACCCGCTTATACCACAAGAGTTTCACCTAGCTACCTAAGGTAGTCACCAGTAACATTTGTCATTCACCTCAACGCCGCTATGAGAAGCAACATACACTTCTCTCGCCACACATTCATGTGGATGAACCACGAGGAATGTATCATGGAGTCTACACGATCCCCCGAGTAACTCCTAACGACAAACCACTTAACAACTAAAGTGAAGTCTGAACGGTCCCACAAAACGGGGACTTGGCCTCCCACGTGTTCGAACCCGATACACCCCCTTATAAGGGAAACTTTTATATCGCCAAAGTTCCCATTTGAATTTCAATACACCTCCTCCCTAAATCCACTGAGGGTTTTCTATCCACCTTGAGTGGATTTTTCAATCACACTCAACAAACAAAATCTTTCACGCAAGGTTTTGAATCACACCACGATTATTAGTTCACGACAACCAATACCACTCAACCAAACGGTATTCGACACCGTTCACCATTTAGTAATTCATTCAATAGAAAATGAATACTCAAATGGTAGATAAGATGACACCATCTTTAAACTAATGGTAATTAGTCATCTGGTTCCCCCCGAATCAAAAAAGAAACTAACACCTCAATCCGACTCAACAGGTACAGATGTACCATGTCGTATCACACACTTCTTGAACCAAAGTTCTCCGACCACACGGAAGAGTAGGTTCCCTTTTTGGTATTTCGGCCTTAACCCGTAGGTAAGTGAGACACTTATAACCACACACTTGATTGTGCTTCTAATCATCCCCAGCCATCAAAAGTTAACTCCAAAACAACATACAACAACCCAAGGGACTTTTAAGTCTCATTAATCACCCATGAAGTTCAAAGACTTCAAGATAATTGTTGAAGTTCGGGGACTTCAACTCAACCTTCTAACGCTCGCCCGCAAATAGATTCATCAACTCCCTCTCCAAGTTCTCTCATTTAGTTGCTACAATCAAGCACACAACTGACTAGGAGAGTATGCGATACTCTTGCCTCATCGCATATAGACAAATCGAGTCTAATGCATGGGTTACCAAGACATCCGACAAGGCATATGGTCTTCTTGTGGAAAGACGCATCAAATGCCAAAGCCAAAACCTCTTTCATAATTCCAGCACCATGTTTATCCCAACGACTTTAGCGTAAATCATCCCTTGAGATTCAAAGAACTCATTCTTACAATACCCCTGTGAAGTTCGAAGACTTCATTTTCAATCATCGGTTGTGAATTTCTAAGACTCCAAACACCATTTACCCCTTGATTACTTCAATCATGTCGGGTCAACATATATGTCCTTAGAATTCACTGCCACATCCAACTATGGATTTCCACAAAATCCATAATGGCACACCAAAACACTCCGAAGAAAGGCCTCTCCCTTCAGGGAATTTCAAGAAACTCATGAAGATAATGAGTTTGAACGACTTTACTTCGAAGATAAAACGACTATCATCGAATAAACGACCACCGTATTAGCATACATGGTCTACACACCTTTCACGATGATCCACATAAACTGCGTAACTTCTAATGAGCCAGAAAGTTACCTCCACAATCCCATAGTATACATAACGGAAATGATACCATTCATGGGATAACGTCCTCCTCTACCTTCATTGTTGAACTAGGACTTAGACACTTGTTCAAACCCGACAAATGTATGTATACATTCTCCATTATTCTTTTCCTCAAGAGAACGGTTACACCCCAAGAAGTGACATTCAGGTATAAAACTCTTATAAACTTCTTCACAACTGGAACATCAAATATTCCATTGCGCCAGTTGGTGTCAATGGCATGAGCCAGGCATACACCAATTCATGCGCCACGTGTTTCACCGTATCTAGGCGAAAACATATCGACACGTCACCCTTCAGTCATGCATGACATTGGTATGATTACTAAGTAGCCACACAACTTTATCTACAATCATAGGACTCCATTCCATGTGATTGTTTCACCCACATCCTTCAATTAATAATTCACATAATTGTCAACATTATGAAACCCACAATGTTGATCGCCTCTGAATCCCCTGATTCAGATATAACCTCATCCGAAAATATACCAAAATACTTCAGTCCCGTCTATGATAGTTAGAAATGTTCGGCTCGACAACTTTAAAATTTCTATTTTCTTCCCCCCTTCCATTCGTGTGCTTTAACTCGGGACGTTCAATTCGAATGTGTCTTGATTTATAACCACCATAGCACACATTATTTGCACTAGAACACTATGGCGTAGTGTGTCCCATCATTCCCACATATATCGCAACAACAAGTATTGCCTCCCCAAAGGGATTTCTAGCTCGGCTAGAATATTTGGCTTGCTTGAAGCCACCACTAATTCCTCTTCACACCCCACTAGCTTCCCGATTTGATCTCCTTGCATCACATAATAATCAACTCCATCCGAGCTGTACACCATGAAGGAGAAACCACTCTAGAAGTCAACCGATAGCATCGAGAAGATCGATATATCTTCATTGTTTCCGATACTCCAAGATTTGGGCAAGACCACACATAGTCATACGACATGCCCATAAACCTTTGATTATCTCACCCGGTGTAACGCACGTGAAGAAACTCCCAGTTGCAAGATCCACAATGGCTTGTGGACAAAACTAACTCCAGAACGTCTCTTGAGTTCACTATGATGCATTACCTTCACGCCTTTAAGCCTTTCTCTATACGGAGAACTCCCAACCTAATTATCCGCCATTTTCGGAGTCGACTCTCCGCGAGTAGTACTCCATCCGCCCATCACAATGGATTGCTTCAAATCTAATACCATTATAGTGATGTATTGTTGTTAACCAACGAATAAACTCCTACAATTTTACTCCTTTGGCTCGCACACCACGAACCCCTTGTGAAAACAAGGTTTCCTTCCCCCACGTATTCGACTACGTTTGATCCACCTGCCCTTAAGGCTTCATACTCTTTCTCCAGAAGATTGCCCCACTTTCCTTGAAAGAAGATAGACATGTCATTATGGAAAGCTTTAACCATCCTCCACTAAAATGATGCTTTCCATTTCTCCCGACTAATCCCAAGCTCATCCCCATCCTCAAGGTGACACACCCATAGAATCTTTCATACGAAAGTATTTAAATCGACTTCTATCTACAAATTCCGTCCACTAAGATAAGTTTCCTCCAGTCATCCCCGACCGTGTAATTACAAGTTTGTAGGTGTTCTACCTACTTATAGGCCTCTAGTCTTACTCTATAAGGCACTACCTCTTTCTATGTGTACATTAGTTACCCCAGCATAATCATCTATGCTTAAACCCATAATATATACACATACACATATAACCACATTCATTTACTCATTGTCGGTGTTCATCATCATATGGTTATCGTGAAGGTATTCACACATGTTACATTAAGAATCATACTGGCCAGGCACGATTGGTAATGTAATATGTCCAATTACATTTACTTTTTCCATATAACGAATCCCTTAACAACTTTCGGCAAAATTAGTTCACATTGGACACCAATTAAACAAAAAACACATAATCAATACTAACCTCGCCCTTTAAGCCCCGTGTCTCGGTCACGCCATCATTGGATTCTCATTTCTCCGACCATCTCAAGAGCATTATAGGTTTTGAGTTCGGTGTCTCGCACACCAAATACCTCAAACCATTGCTCTGATACCAAGTTGAAACACCCAAAAAATCAACCCGAATTAAACTTTTAAAACAACACGTAAGTTAGGTCCCAAGACGATATTTAACGTATCCACACGTTAAGTTTTACAAACACGAATTAATCTAACATAATTACCTTAATTAGTTTAAATAAAATACTATAGGTCCTGATTTTATAGAAAATCACACAAACAGATCGATTACACACACAGGCGGAATCTGTGTGTATGGTGGTGAGACATAGGGTAGAAACATAAGTGGTGAAGATAAACAGGCTAACCACACTAGAAACAACACAATATGATATGAAAATGTAAGAACAAGAGATGAACAACTACAAATCTGTATTGATTCAAGAACAAATGTGAAAGAGAGAATTTCAGGGTTACATCCGCTATCCATACCCTAAACATTCTTAAACTAGGCTATTTATAGTGAGTAGACAGGCATCGAAACTATGCTCACCGAAACTACTAGTTTCAGTTGAGCATTTACAAGTGAAAGAACCTCCTGTCGAAACTCCATATCTATCGAAACTACTAGTTTCGGTTGAACAAACCTCAACCGAAACTAGTAGTTTCGATGGCCTAGACTTAACTAAAAAAGGCAGTAAATTATAGGAAATTAAAATAAGTGAATTACAAGGAAATAAACTAAAGTACTATTGTTCAAAATACATTGATGACACCGGCTTACAAAAATACTATTCCCTACAATCTCCCCCTAAGCTGCTACATCAATGTCTTCAACTCTCACTAAGCAGTTGGCTCTTGACTTGGAATTGGATTGTACGACTTCACATTCAGAGTCACAACTCTTTGGTATGCCTTTGCATCCACCTCATCATCTTCACTAAAGACCTGGATATGGTTATTAAATAACACTTCCAAATCTTCAGGTGCCCTCGCATTTAATCATGGCACTTACAATGGTTGGATTGTAATACCATCTTCTAAAATTCTGAAGTTGGACAGGTACCATCCATGGAAATGTAATAGTTTTGACAGTTTGTGCCGGACGGTACCTTAGGAAGACGTAGGGCATGTTGGTCCTGGGATGTATTCTAGTGTTTGATCGGATTCTTTTTGGAGGTGTTGGTTTCATACCTCTGAAGTCATTCCAGGTTTGGGTTTGTAGATATTTTTTAAATTCTGAGGCCATATAGACTTTGTCAGGGTTCTGGAGTGGAAGCTTGGCCAATGCTCGAAGATCATAGGTAGGGAGAGAGTTGAAGTCTATCACATTTTTGAAGTGTTCTACTCCTCCCTTGTACCTTCTAATGATGAACAGTTCCCTTTCCTTGTCATACTTCCATCCCACAAGAGGTCTTTTAAGCTCCGGGTACTCGGCAAACCATTCATATTGGTTGGGAGCCTCCTTCTCGACCATTTTCCTCAACCAGGGCCTATTAGGGTAAGGATAGTTAGGATTTGGTTTAGGTGCTTGGATTGGTTCAGCTGGGGTGGATTCAGTGGGGGTTGGCTCAGTGTGAGTTGTTGTTTGTTCATCAAGGATTACATGCTTTTCTAGATCAATTTGCACATCAGATTCTTCTTTGTCATCATTGTTAGTGCTTGGATCCCATCTCCTTGATCTGTAAAATACCTGGTCTTTTCCTCAGGTAGGTATCCTGTAGTCATTATCTCTGGGTAATCATCATCAATCCCATAATTGTCAATCTGATTCAAAAGGTCATTCAATTCATGATCTGATCCTATTTCTTCTTCATATAGAATGACAACCTCAATATTAGACTCCTTTCCTTTTCCTTTGACAGCTCTCCTTTCACTAGCTGAGGGAAGGTCATAGTCAGTTTCTTCCAGCTTTACTTCCACAGCATCCTTTGGCTTGGCAACAGTGCCAGAATAGATAGTCAAGGCAGACTCAGGATTGGTGACAAAGGTAGGGGAAGAGGGTCCATCGGCAGATGTGGACTGAGATACATTGGTCTCTCCCTGAGCTGTGGTAGTAGGCTCTTTATGAGATGGCTGGACTAAAGAAGCCTTAAGTTGATTCACCAAGTCAATCACAACTTTTAGGTCTTGTTGTTGTTTAGTGAGAAATTCTTGTTGAGTTCTCAGTTGAGTCTGCTGGACATTCAGTTGATTCTTTAATGCACCAACCTCCAGCTTTAGATCTTTTACTTCCTCTTTTTACTCATTCAGATCAGTCTTTAGACTCTTTATGACTTCATCTCTCTTGGCTACTTGATCATGTAGCTTCTTTACCTCCAGACTTAGTGATTTTACTCTTGGAACAGAGGGTGATGTTTCATGAACAGGTGATATAGGTGGTGGAGTAGGTTGTGGAGTAGGGATAGTATGGATAGGTGAAGGTATGGGACTGGGGTGTTCAGAAACATCAAACAGGGAATCAAAAGATGTAGATATGGGTTCTAGCCCAGTCTTTATCCTTTTAGCTCTAGGCCCCTCTTGCTCATAATCTGACTCAGAATCAGCTTATCTTTTTTATGAAGATGCAGGAGGTTCTGTCTGCTCCTCAAATTCAGACCGATCATATTATATACCATAGATTCCTTCATCCAAAGTTCCACTTGATTCAACTTCAACTTCCACATTACCTTGATCTTCAGCCTCAACATTTACTGTTGGTTCCTCTACAATTACAGGCTCTGGATTCTCTATATCTTGTTCAAGGAAATGAGCTTCCAAGATAGGCTGTTCAATCTCTTGATTAACATTTTGTTCAACATTTACTTCAGCCTCTTGGTTTTCCTGATTGCCTTGTTCTTGTTCACCTTCTTATTCTTCCTCTTCAGATGATGAGGATTCAAATTCTAGATTAGGATCAACATCAGGGACTTCCTCTTCTTTTTCTCCAATTATGTGTCCAAACAGAGGAATATCAGCAATTACTCTGTTGGTTCTAGAACTTGAACTCTTCATATAGCTTAGGGTTTTGGCAATCATGTGATCAAATACAAGCACATGACCATCTTATTGAAGATTTGGGTGAAGGTGGTTGATAATTATTTGTAGAAACCTTGGATAGACCAAAAATTTACCTCTAACACCCCCGGACAGATTTTCTTTTAATTGTTTAAAGACAAGTCCTAAGAAATTGTAGTCCCTTCCCTTGATTAGTCCCAACATTGCAGAAGCTACCATGACATTGGCTGAGTCAAATCCACCTTTTTGAATAGACATGCAATGAATGAACACGTGCACAATATACCTCCAGTGAGGTGGAAGGGAATTCTTGATGATTTGTCCACTCTTAAACTCATCAGGGTGACCTAGTCTTCTAAAGCACTCCTTGATATAAAAACTTGGAAATTCCATCAGTGCTTCATGATTATCAGCAAACTGTAATACTTCTCTCATTGTGGCCTCAGAAATCAGAACTTCTTGATTGCGAACAATAGCTCTGATGTGTTCCACATTGTCAATAGTCACTCTTGTTGCAGTATCCCAGAATTGTCTTATAGTAATTTCAAAGACTGGTAAGTTGTGACTGATAGCAAAACTGATGTTAGGGTTGGCCAAGAAATTGAGAACTAGTACAAAGTCTCAACTCTTGGGATTAGCAGCATTCAATAAAGCACAGACATTGTGCCTCTTTTCAAATAAAAGATCCATACATGCTTAGAATAAAAACATTAGATTATCAGCAATCTTGACACTTAGAAGAATTTCATAAAGTTCTGACCGAAAGTACTAGTTTCGGTTGAAGAAACTCAATTGAAACTACTTAGTTTCAGGAAGAATTGCTTAATCGAAACTCCTTCGTTTCGGTTAAAGCTTGGGTATCGAAAAATTAGTTTCGATTGAAACTTGTTCAAATTTTGAAAAAAATATTTTAAAAGAGAAACACCTTTATATCAAAACAACTAGTTTCGATGCCCAAACCCTGAACATATGTAAAACTAAGTGAACATAGAAAAGACTTAAGAAGCATATGAACAGATTTAAACGCAGATTAAACGATGAAACAAGTAAGATAGATAAAGGATAAGAAGAGCCTGTGAGGATCGAAACTTCATCTTACCAAGGATTCAACTGAAATATGCAAATATATACAACAAGTATGTGAGATATCAACAATGGTGATTTTATAAACAAGATTTAAGCCCTAAACAGCCCTTAGTATGAAAATTCAGTTGTTAAATTCCTTAAAAATCAAACCCTAGGTTTGTCCTTTTGAAATTGCACATTTATGAGTAAGAAAACGGTACCTGATGGTGAAGACGACGAGGAATCAGATGATGGAACACTGATTTTGCAAACTTAGACCGATGAAATTCAAGCTTTTGTGTGTGAAATGGAGAGTGAAAGGGGTTTCGAAGAGCGCAGGTGTGCTTCGCATGAAAGTGAGGCCTGAATATGAAGGTATTCAATTTTCATTTGATAGAAGACCAAAATGCCCCTGTCGAAACTACAAGTTTTGATAGGGCAAAGTAGTTTTGGGTGCCGGGTTGTTTTGGGTGGATGAAAGTTTCGGGTGAATGAAAGTTTCGAGTGATCTGAAATACTTGGGCAAAACAAAGAGAAAAACATATGTACACTATTTAAACAAGCTAATAAGGAAGATTAGAAATAATTTATAAGGAAAATAAATGAAAGTAAAAATCAAATAAAGCATATGTACAATTAGCCTTGGAAAAGATCCAACGTGAAATCATGTCTTGTCAAACCCTTGAAACACTTCGTTTTGCAATTAGCTACTATGAATCCCTGAAGATAGCCGATATTTGTGCAAGATAAACCCGAACATTTGTTTGTACATAGATTTCATGTGATTATATGGTACCATTTAAGCACGATACAAGGTGTACCCCACATATTGAAATAAAATGGTTTTGAAAGCCTATCAATCCTCAAGAAATACCCGCATTCATCTTATCATCTCTTACAGGTTAACCAGGGTACCATCTAGATAAGTCAGAAATACCACCAAAATAAAATGAAAATCCAAGTGGATCAGGAAGGTGTAAAATGAAAAATATCCAAGTAGATATTAAAAGGTACGAACATTCTAGATCTTTGCGTAAGCAAAACAGAAGAAGCCGTAAAATTATCTAAGCGGATAGGAAAAGGTTGAACACCCGAGATCTTTGCGTAAGCAAAACAGACGGGGTTAAATCATCCAAATGGATGGGAAAAAGATAAACTCATGAGATCTTTGCGTAAGCAAAACATACAGGGTCATCGGCGGTAATTATCGTTACTTTGACGGTCACCTGGCGTATGAATCAGAATCCAACACGTAAGCCTGTATCTGATTGAATCAGTTTTCTTAGCAGAAAATGGGTTAGATGTTTCAAAAATGGGTTTAAATACACATGTACGATTGAGATTTAGATTTTCACACTACTAAAGAGTTATAGCCATTTGTCGGGCCTACCGGCTATACCTCAGTAAGCACCATCGCTTATGGTCAATTCCGTGTTCAAGAAGTGTGAGCAGACTATATCATTTCTCAGAGGGTCGGATCAGATTTTCCTGAAACAAATAATGATAACACTTATAAGATGGGGATTCAAAGGCAGACAAGTATATATACAGAGACGATCTTTTCTTTTTCTATTCTTTCTTACTATACAAAGCAAATCTTTTCTTACTTACTCAAAATTTCAATTTCTCCCCCCAAAAGTTTTGATTTCAAAAAAAGATAAAGAAAACAACTATACAGGAAGGTAAAATCTTTTTGGAAATCTTCCCGATTAACAAGTTTAAATAGAAAAGACAATATGCACAAGTGTTATTGAAAATTGATCATGCCGAGCATTTCCACGAATTTCTCAAATCTGTCAGAATCAAAGGCTTTTGTAAAGATGTCGGCAGTTTGCTTGTCGGTTCTGACTTCAACAATCTTGATATGTTTCTTTTCAACACAGTCACGGATGAAATGGTGTTTGATTTCAATGTGTTTGGTTTTGTAGTGCTGGACGGGATTTTTAGGGATGTGAGGAATGACGGTGTTATCACAAAGGATGGGGGTCTCATTAAATGTGATCCCGTAATCGAGCATTTAATGGTGTATCCATCTCACTTGTGAGCAACAGAGGGCTGTAACAATATATTCGACTTCGGCTGTGGATTGGGAAACGGTGGTTTGTTTCTTACATTGCCAAGAGATAAGGCGTTTGCCAAGGAACTGACAACCCCTAGAAGTGGACTTGCAGTCTAAGTTGCATCCCCCGTAGTCAGAATCTGAATATGCCACAAGATCAAACAAGTTATTTTGGGATACCAAAGCCCAAGTTTTGGCTTGTACTTCAAATATCTTAAAATACGTTTGACAGCAATTAAATGAGAGAGTTTAGGATTAGCCTGAAAGCGTGCACACAAGCACACTGCAAACATGATGCCGGGTCTGCTGGCAGTGAGATACATGAGAGATCCTATCATTGAGCGATAAAGGTGCTGATCAACGCTTTCACCATCCAAGTCAGGAGACAAAGAATATCGAACTTCCACGGGTGTTTTGAGAGGATGGGACTCAGTCATTTTGAACTTAGTCAGAATTTCTTTAACATATTTCTCTTGGTGAATGAGAATTCCTGACTCCGACTGATTAACTTGCAATCCTAGAAAGAACTTCATTTCCCCCATAGAGCTCATTTCAAACTTCGAGAGCATTACTTCCTTGAACTCCCTACACAACCGCATTTGTAGATCCGAAAATGATATCATCAACGTAGATTTGCACCAAAATGGTATTCGCACCATCCTCCTGTTTGAACAAAATTTGGTCAATAGCTCCTCGTGTGAAACCATTATCAAGCAGATGCTTAGATAACGTCTCATACCACGCACGAGGTGTTTGATGGAGACCGTACAATGCCTTGTCCAGTTTGTAGACACGGTGGAAAATTTGGATCAATGAAACCCGGTGGCTGCTTGACATAAACTTCCTCTTGAACCTTTCCATACATAAATGCGCTTTTGACATCCACTTGGTGAATCGTGAAGTCCATATAGGCTGCACAGGTGAGAAACATTCTGATGGCTTCCAAGCAAGCCACTATGCAAAGACTTCCTCAAAGTCAATTCCTTCTTCTTGATAAAACCCCTGAACCACCAAGCGGGCTTTATTTCGCACCACAATTCCTCCTTCATCCTTCTTGTTATGGAAGACCCAACGAGTGCCAATTGGGACTTTGTTCTTAGGAAGGTCCACCAGATTCCACACTTGTAACTTGTTGAACTGCTGCAATTCTTCCTGCATGGCCTCTACCCAACTGTTCTCAAGCAAGGAAGCTTTGATAATCTTAGATTTAACTTGAGATATGAAGCAAGTGAAGAGACCGTCATTCATTGCTTTGGTGACACTACGAGTTCGGACTCCCACATTGAGTGGACCAATGATGTTGTCGGTAGGATGATCTTTGTGAACCCGTAGCTGTGGAATTATATCCTCTTCCAGGTAGTTTTCCAAATTTGTGATTTTGTTGTCAGGAATAACAGGTTCTTCTATAATAGGATCTTCAGTAGAGGATTGTGGAGCAACATCCACTATTGGAGGAGTTTCTTCCTCACCAGTTTCACTTGTTGCTACAGAGTTCGAAGAGTACTGAGTGGATTCAGCATTAGCAAATTCAGGAGGGACATCCACATGTTGACTTGATGAAGATGAGTTTGAAGCAATAGAGGTTCCTAGATTGTTTATAGACATAAGAGGATTAGCTGAAACAGATATGTTAGGGAATACAGGAAGATTAAATGATTTAAACAAAGAATCGACATCAAAAAGCCAATCAGGACCGTCCCCAGCGTCCGTATGATTGCTTTCGTGCCAGTTGATATCAATGGACTCCAACACAATTCGTCTTCTCTTGTTGTAAACACGAAATGCCCTTTGAATTGAAGAGTAGCCCACAAAGTAACATTCATCAACTTTGGCTTCGAACTTGTTCAGCTGATCCAAAGTATTCAGCATTGTGCAAATACACCCAAACTTCCTAAAGAAATCAATAACAGGCTTGCACTTATACATAATCTCATACGAAGTCTTCTTGCAGCTTTTGGTGATAAGAACTCGGTTTTGCACAAAACATGCGGTATTGACTGCCTCAGCCCAAAACGTGACAGGAAGCTTGGAATCAACGATCATAGTTCTTGCTGCTTCTATCAACGTACGATTTCTTCGTTCAGCTACACCATTTTGTTGAGGAGTACGAGGTGTACTGAATTGCCGATAGATACCCTTACTTTCATAAAAAGAATCAAGAATGGCATTTTTAAACTCGGTGCCATGATCACTGCGAATAGTCTTCACACTTAGGTTAAACAGATTCTTGATTTGAAGAAGATGAATCTTCAGAGTTTCTGGTGTCTCATCTTTCTTAGCCAGGAAAAATACCCAAGTAAACCGAGAGAAGTCATCGGTTACTACCAAGTAATAGGATTTCCGTCCATGACTCATGACACTCACAGGACCAAAGAGATCCATGTGAAGCAATTGAAGAGGGGAGTCAATGGAATTAGTGGTTTTGGGCTTGTGAGTTGATTTGTGCTGCTTGCCCTTGGAACAAGAAAGACAATGTTCCATAGGAGAGAAATCTTTCAGAGGCAATGTAACATCTAGGGTTTTTCTCATACTTTGAATTGTGCAATGATATAATTTCAACTTCATTTCATGGTGTTACACTAATTACAAATGGTGCATTCATATTTCAACATCATTATGATTGTATATATATATATATACATATATATATCCACATGTACATATACTTACTTCATTTAATTAAGGATTTAATATACATAAATATAATTAGATATAAATGCATGGCAATGATTTTTCTTTTATAAAACATGACAGTATTTATTTAGGATCCACTCTTTTATAAACATATAGGTATATGAGTTACTTATCTAAATTCCATATATATATATATATATATATATATATTCTACATTTTCAAAACAATAAATGTGTATATTATTAATAACTTATGTAAATAATTATATAGTTTTAAAATATATGTTTAACAAAGTTATATAAAACATTTCAAATTTGTAGTTTAATTTCATAGATTTTATAAGACAAATTATATAAACACAAGGGATAAAAGGAAATGAATTTAGTTGAACCCCCTTTGAACTAATGAACCCCTTGAACACATTAAACCCTAAAAAAATTGAACCCTTTTGACCCTAAACCCATTCCATGCGCAGGTTTGACTTTGAAAAGTCAAGCCGAGTCAAAATCCCTCAAATTCGAGCATGAATCCGTCGAATTCAGGTGTTAAAATGTAATCAATCCCCTGTAAATCAACATACGACGGTTCTACTAGTCCATGATGAGCTAATTACATCTAGAATCAATGAATTGGAGCAAAACAACTCGTAACCGATCCCAATCAAACCCGTAATCAATTCGAGCATTTAACGTGATATCGGCCTATAAAATCGAACCTACACCTTCATTACGGATATCACAAACTTTCTACACCTCTGTAACTATCGCATTCGTCCCCCAGAACTCTGACGAGCTCAAGAAAATCCGACGCCGGCCCCCTAGTCGTTCTCCCTCAATCCTCAACCATTTCAGGTAATTTTGATGTCCGTGATTTCGTTTTAAGGCAAGGATTGAAAGCCCCATGAAATCGGAATCGATCGCTTGCTCAATCCACTGAATCGGGTGGCTAGGGTTTCAGGTTACGAATTGGGGAAGAAGACGAACGCGGGTTATGGGTTAAAAATAATTCGCGCCTGTTAGTGACCAAGGCATATGCCTAGGTCCACCGTTTAAGGCTCTAGTCTCACACAACAAAGGTCGCGGGTTCGAACCCAGCCCCGCACCTGTTTGTTGCGCGTGTATTTGATTTGAAACCCGGCCTCCACTCGGGTACGGGTTATCAAATAAAGAACCGTCCATCTAACACTAAGACCTTCCTGGTCTAGTGGTTGCGCGCCTTGTTGCTCCTCCGAGCAAACCCGGGTTCGATTCCCGTGGTTTGCATTTATTTTTAAAAATCATTTTTAACCCAATTTTAATCCCATTTTTTCTTATAAAAATTATTTTGTAAATGACCTAAGGTTCGAGTATATTTTATAAACCAAAGTGTTAACCTAACAAATATAAACAATTATTTTATAGTTTTAGAGATTAAAACCTAATAATTTCTAATTAAAAACAACGCGTATAATTAGATATTTAAAACCTCTACGAGATACTATTTAATCTAATTATTTTGTACAATCAATACTTTTTTTATCTCATATTTTTTAATTGATAGTTAATCTAATTATTTAATTAACTGGAACATTTTATCTCGAAAATTGATTTATTAAATCCAATTGTCTTCTTATCCAATTAAATATCATTTAACCATTTACCCATCCATTTGGAAACAAATTTGTTATATATATATATATATATATATATATAACATGTATTCAAGTCATTATTAAACAAACATGTTATTTATAACAAATAAATACACCCTCATTCATCCAAACCCAACTCCTTTATACATTAGCCTTTTGAGCATTGTCATTGATACATATATACATTCAAACATAGGTTAACCTCGTGTTAGCTAAAAACTTGTGTGACTACTCGTACTTGTGATCTCAAGCTACAAATCCAATGTGATTTTACAATGCCCCCTTTCCACTTTTACATCTTTGGGGTGAAACATGATTACATTTAAACTATTTGCATTTATTACAATTCAAACATTATGATCATGTGTGAAATTTGTGCCTTATGCTTGAACACTATTTGTGCAAACAACATTTACATACTTTTTGTGCATAGTGTAAGTGCAATCATTAACTCAGTACAAGCCGACGGTATACAATGATAGATCTGTTGAGTCTGACCAACCCTCCCGGTTAGGGTGATTGTTGCCGAAAACACTTAAGGATAACATTTGTGTTATGCCTATCAATCACAAGGTTTGATTGTGCGCCCCAGTTTAAACTATAGTGATTCTCCATAATTGCCTTATTAAACTATGATATCATATGAATTGTATACAAACTTTGATAACACTTGTTATACTAATACCTATGTATGCTCACCAAGTTTTTAGTTGACTCTGTTTCATCATGTTTCAGGTACCAATAATTGAGAGTTATGTTAAAGAGTCATCACGTAGGAAGTTGCAAGACCTAGTTAATAAATCAAAGTTTGTTTGAAGTACTTTATTCTCTGTTTGTCTTTGTTTTGAGGAAACAATTTGTTATGAATTTGAGTTTAATGAAATATGTAACTTTAGTTTTGATCATGAGCTTTTGAATAGTCTACATGTCCGCCTTGACGTATTCCGCCATCGGTTGGGGTGTGACAGATTGGTATCAGACCCATGGTTATAGGGAATTAGGTTATTAGAAATCCATAACCTAGACTATAACCATAAGACACCCATTTTATACCACATAGCATGCTGTGTGATGCCTTACTTGTTAGATTACTTACTAGCACTTCTATCCTAAGACCCTTATCCTTCTTACCCCTACCTATGTCATCATAAAAATTCTTAAACCTCGTCAAGGCTTTGAACTCTAATAATTAGTAGGGAACACGTGCAATCTGGAAGGGTGACACCTGTATTTTGGGTTTTCTGTCTAGGAAAGCATTTCGTATAAATCCAAATCAACCGAAGGACCCGTATGCTTTCCTGGGAATTCCTGTGATGAGTGCTCACTTATAGACTAAAGAATGTCTTCCCGAAAATTTCATGAATTTAAATAACCTTGATAAGTCATAGTATTCAAATGGTTATATTACCAACAGAATACAAACCAAATATAATTATTCTTACCCTTGTGTTGTTTCTTCTATAGCATGCCTCCTCATCGTACCAACGAGACCAACGACAACAACAATGATATTGCTGCCCTCCTTACTCAACTTGTGAATCAACTCACTCAGACCAACAACAACAGAAATGGAAATGCTACCGGTGGTGGTGGTGGTGCCAACCCGCCCCAATGCACCTTCAAACACTTTAACTCATGCATCCCCATCAAGTTCTATGGTACTGATGGAGCTACAGGTCTCCTTTAGTGGTTTGAAGTTATTAAAAACACTTTCCTCAATAATGATTGCCCTGACAATCTCAGAGTTCGTTATGCTATGAGCGTTTTCCATAAACGGGCGCTCACTTGGTGGAACGGTGAGAAAAGAAATAGAGATGTTGATGTGGCAATAGCTTTGCCATGGGATGTTGTGAAGAGGCTGATGACCGAGGAATTCTGTCCTCGGAATGAAATGAAAAAACTGGAAGCTGAGTTTTGGGATCTTACCCAAAACAGTGGTGAAAACTTGGTCTACACAACTCGTTTCCATGAGTTGAGTCTTCTAGTTCCACACATGGTCACACCTCTGACTCGGGGTATTGAGAAGTACATAAGGGGACTGCCTATGAGTATCGAAGACACAGTGTTGAGAAGAAACCCCGCCACTCTTGAAGACGCTATACGCCTAACCGTCACGTTAACTGACAACCACGTGAAGGCGGGTACGTTGACAAGAAAGGGTGCGAAGAAGATCAGTGACCAAGCAACCCCATCTGAAACAACCAAGGTAGACAAGCCTGAAACTTCTTTCAATAATAAGAAGCACAAGGCTAAGAACTTTTTCGTTGTTACCCCTGTTGCACCCATTACCCAAGTTGCACTTGTGGCTCAAAATCCCGACAGAAGGCCATATGTAGGTGTCAATCCCCAATGCAACACATGCAATTATCATCAGTACCCAACTGTGTGGTGCCGTCTATGCACAAGTTGTGGAAAATATGGACATGTGGCTAACACTTGCCAAGCTGGAGCCCCTATTGTCCAAGCCAATCCTGGAAACCGAGTCAATCCACCAGCTGCCAACCAAGCTGTACCAGCCATTGCTAATGGACACGCTTGCTATGAGTATGGTGACCCAAACCACTTTCTAGATCATGGCCCAAGGTTGGTTAATGAAAATTAGGGTGGTGCACGTGGGCGTGCTTTCAACATAAACGCCAATCAAGCCCAAGCTAACAACGATGTTGTTAATGGTACGTTTCTCGTCAATAACCAATATGCTTCCATTTTATTTGATACCGGTGTCGATAGGAGTTTTATGTCACACAAATTTGAACCATTACTTGCAAAAACAAGAACTAAGTTATAGAAAACTTTTGCCGTTGAAGTAGCGGATGGAAATCCCATCACAATTGACTCTATTGTCCGCGATTGTTCTCTTGAGCTTAACGAACACACCTTTCATGTCAACCTCATACCAATGCAATTGGGAAGCTTCGATATCATCATTGGTATGCATTGGTTTTCCAACCACCATGCCAAAGTCATTTGTTTTGAGAAATGCATTCGAATTCCTCTTCCTTCGGGCGACACGTTGCGAATCCTTGGAGAGAAGCCTAATAGTGGACTCAAACTCCTGTCTTGCACCATGGCCCAAAAGTACTTGCGAAAGAAGTATGTATCCTTCCTGGCACACATTGTGGAAAAGAAGGACAAAGGGAAAGAGGTTCAAGACATTCCAATCATTTGGGATTTTCCTGAAGTATTTCCTGAAGATCTATCCGGTCTGCCGCCCGTACGACAAGTGGAATTTCGCATCGACCTTGTGCCTGGGGCTAATCCCGTAGCTAAAGCTCCATACAGACTCGCACTTTCAGAGATGCAGGAACTTGCAAGTCAACTCCAAGAACTTGCTGATAAAGGTTTCATCCGTCCAAGTTATTCACCCTAGGGTGCACCTGTCTTATTCGTAAAAAAGAAAGACGGTTCATTCCGGATGTGCATTGACTATCGTGAACTTAATAAACTTACCATCAAGAACCGGTACCCATTACCGAGGATTAATGATCTCTTTGACCAACTTCAAGGTTCAACCTATTTCTAAAAAATTGATCTTAGATCCGGTTATTACCAACATCGTGTGCATGATGAAGATATCCCAAAGACTGCTTTTAGTACGAGGTACGGTCACTACAAATTTATGGTCATCCCTTTTGGGTTAACCAATGCACCCGCAGTTTTCATGGACCTCATGAACCATGTGTGCAAACCATATTTAGACAAATTGGTAATCGTCTTCATTGATGACATCCTGATCTACTCCAAGACTAAAGCGGATCATGAGCAACACCTTAGGTTGATTCTAGACCTCTTGAAGAAAGAACAACTCTACGCCAAATTCTCCAAATGTGAATTTTGGTTGAATGAAGTTCAATTCTTAGGCCATATTGTCAACGAAAAGGGAATTCATGTGGATCCTGCTAAAATCGAAGCCGTAAAGAATTGGAGTACACCTAAAACCCCTACCGAGGTTCGTTCATTCCTTGGTTTAGCGGGTTATTACCGTCGTTTCATCTCCAACATTTCCAAGATTGCATTTATTTTTAAAAATCATTTTTAAACCCAATTTTAATCCCATTTTTTCTTATAAAAATTATTTTGTAAATCACCCAAGGCTCGGGTATATTTTATGAACCAAAGTGTTAACCTAACAAATATAAACAATTATTTTATAGTTTTAGAGATTATAACCTAATAATTTCTAATTAAAAACAACTCGTATAATTAATTATTTAAAGCCTTTACGAGATACTATTTAATCTAATTATTTTGTACAATCTATACTTTTTTTTATCTCATAATTTTTAATTGATAGTTAATATAATTATTTAATTAATTGGAACGTTTTATCTCGAAAATTGATTTATTAAATCCAATTGTCTTCTTATCCAATTAAATATCATTTAACCATTTACCCATCCATTTGTAAACAAATTTGTAACATCTCAGATTAGGACTCTTATTCTAGGAGTAGATCCAGCAAAGAATAATAGCCTAATACAAGATACAACCATTAGAAACTTAGAACAGTTAAGTATCACAGATATGAAATATATAAATGAATTCACATTAGACTTCACAAGGCTCCTATCACAGACAGGACAAGCAATGGAAGACAATTTATGTGACAAATTCTTTATAAAATTACCAGGAGATTTAGGAAGAAGTATACATAAATCATGGAAATAAACATATGGTACACAAATAGGTCTAAGAATAGGACCTAGAATAACTTATACATTCGGGATATTAGAAGATAAGTGTAAAGAAGTAGCCCTACAAGAACAACTTAAACGAAATGCTTATGCATTTTACAAAACAACAATTTACACTGCCCAAGCTTATGGATTTTATGACAAAAAGAAAAAATTAAGAAAGAGTACAACTTATAATAAAAATTATTGAGGATGGGTACCAGAT
Organism: Smallanthus sonchifolius; assembly: GCA_023525975.1. NCBI lineage: Eukaryota > Viridiplantae > Streptophyta > Magnoliopsida > Asterales > Asteraceae > Smallanthus > Smallanthus sonchifolius. The sequence goes on from CM042023.1 coordinate 47,278,716, forward strand.
TTCATAAACTGAAAATAATCTAAAATTGACATAATTTAAAATACTTACAATAAGTTGGTAACGAAAGCTGGTAGTGAAAATGGAGATAATGCACGGCGGATGCGTATGATAATATTTGCAGCATTTGGACTTTTTTTTATATTGAGGGATAAGATATGAAGATCGATCAAGGATTATAGTGTTAGAGCTCGGCTGAAGAGCGTAGGAAAATTTAGTGTGCCATAGAGAGGATTGAAAATTTTCTTATTGATAATTTTCGGTGTAATTACAACTGAGACTAATGCCTTCTTTTATAGGCATGACAAACAAAAGACAACAAAAAAGAAAAGCACAATAATGCGCACTATCTTAAAGCAAAAAGAAAAATAAATGGATACAAATTAAAGATGAGAACGACAAAAACTCTTTATGAACAATTATTGTATCGTGCTGTAAAGCTGTCGGGAATCTGCTTTTCCTGTGTAGTCACCTGTCTTCTTTCAATAATTGGTCTTCTACGTCATGGCTTACGTTTTTAGAAGTCCCTGTGTGTACTGTCGATTGATGTTGGTGATCCTGGAACTGTTTCTTCACTTTCTTCGTCTAGATCAATAATATGATCTATTTCTAAAGTATCGCCTTCGCCTACGAATGGCAAAAGCATTCTCCAAATTTAGATCTGAGTAAATCTGTATATAATGGCCTTCTCCTAATAATCTGAATCTTTCCCAAGAAAAATGACCTGGTATCTTAGGAGTTTGTTGATGCTTTTTGATAAATGATTCAAAGTCCCGTGTATGAGTATCTCTTTCTGTTAACCATGTAAAATTGGCAAAATCTGGGTTTGGGTTAACAGCAATATTTTGTAGTTGGTTTTTGTAAGCAAAATTCTCAAAAATGTTTTGAGTATTTATTCTGTGGTCGATGAAGATTCTTTTCCTAGCTGGTCTGTATGTGTTTGAGGATGCAAAGGGAAATGATGCAAAAAATTTGCAACCGACTGTAGGGATTTTTGAATGAGAAGCTATGTTGCCTATGACCATTGTGAATTTTTCTCCTAGTCTATCAAGGATATTTTCGGTCTTGCTGTTTAGTCTGAATTCAAGAAAATCAATCATACCATGATGGTAAAATTGAACGATTTGGTCATCAGACATTTGTGTAGAGTAACTAATCTATAGAAGAAGAAGTCCCGTTCCTTCTCCTTCGTCATCTGTCCTTTCTACTATCCTTACTCCTGCGTTGGGTGTGTCTTGAAACGCAAGATCAATAATTTGTTGTTGTAAATTGTATAGAATTATTGGGAATTCTGAACAGACTTTTTGTGAAATAATTTGTTCAAATTCCGGGAATCTGTCAATGACTGGCTGTAAGCAATGTTTCCATGGTGCATCAAGCATTCTTATTCTGAACGCTTCATAGCTTCTATTTTGAGGAACTGTTTATTCTGTTTTCTCGAGCCTGTGTATATATTGTTTATTCTTTGCCTCGAGTATAGCCACTTTTTGTTTTATGAGGCTGTTTTCAATATGGGCTTGTATAGGATGTGTACCTTGTCCCTTTTTCATCAGCTGTTCCTAAAGCTTTACAATTACTTCTTCTTGAGCTTTGATTATTTGTTCAGGATTGATCTTTGTTATTTCAGAAAATGTTTGAACTTCTTCTGGCTCAATATAAAAACTATTTGTACCAAAATGTTCCATGGCTGTTTTAAAGCTTCAGCGAAATTGTAAAAACCTTTGTAAATGGGATTTGGACATTGTATAAATTTTGCAACTGTCTCCCATTTATTGAAGATACCAATCTACGTTCCTCGAAAAACGATGTACTGAGTAAATTTTGATTATTGTTTTTCGGGGATTTTTGAGCTTTGCTCATGAAAGTAACTGCTTAATGCATTTAGACCTGTACTTTGAATGTCGAAGCCTGTGGCATGGTTTGAATATGCCAGAGATTGTCTAATAAGCATTGTTGCTTATCTGTCAGCTTCATTCCAACAATTGGACGAAACTTTGTATTGGGGTCATTACATTGTTGTAAACCGTAATTTCCTAATGTAATGACTGAACTTTCTGTAATATGTGTATTAGCCCTTTGTTTAGTGTGTATATTTTTTGGTCTCTGGTTAACATGACCTTGGCTGTTTATTGGGTTGTAATATCGTAGGATAGTGTCTAACCCAGTAATTGATGCTGGTAGCTTTCTAGAACTTTGTACTCTATCAGCCTTTATAGCTTGGCTTAAAATCTTTTCTGTCTGTTCTTCTTCAGATGATATACTCATCGGAGAAATAGTTCTTCTAGGCTGTATAATCTTTGCTTTCCCTTTATCTTTCTTTTCCATCTGGAAAAAATATCTTGTTAATATTTTGGGACAACATATCGGCTATCCCATTATTTTTTCCTCTGATATGTTCAAACTCTATATGATATCCGTGACCTTGTATAGTATTTTGTAAATTGACCCACCTTGTTCTGTTTATCTTTTTACTCTGGTCATTTTTAATAAATTTTACAATTGCTTCACAATCTGTTCTGACTGTAAACTCATTATGTAAATAAATTTTGAATTTGTCTAAAGCATTGATTAATGCTTGGATTTCAAAGTCTATGCTTGTCCAGTTGGTTTTGTTTTGAAAATTTCCACTGGAGTACGCACAAATTTTTTCCTCTGTTTTGGGGCTATATTTAGTTGGTTTACAGAGAAGGACGGCTCCCCATCCTTCTTTACATCCATCTGTTTCAACAATAATATAATCTGTAACTAGTGGTAATTCTAATGGACCAATAGTTTTTATAGCATTTTTAACCTTTTGAACTAATTTAATATCCTCTGTGTTAAAATATCTTTGCCAATTTTTTGTGGTTTTACTGTATAATGGACCTACTAATTTTGATAGATTTGGGATAAATTTTCTAGCATAATTTACTAGTCCCAAAAGGCTTGCATTTGTTTTAAATTTTTCTAGAAAATCTAAAATTTTTGTAGAAATGTGTGACTGTAATTCTATTTTACCATTTCCTAACTCTAAACCAAGAAAAGATATTTTTCTTTTGAAGAGTTCCATTTTTCTTTTTGAAATTACTATACCATGCTTTTCTATTTCTTCAAATATCTGTTTTAGATGTTGCTCATGCTCTTGTACTGTTTCACTTGCAACTAAAATATCATCAATGTATACTAAGCAAAATTCATATTTTAAGAATATATTATCCATAAATCTTTGAAAAATGGATGGAGCGTTTTTTAGTCCAAAGCTAGAGACATTCCATTCATATTGTCCATCTGAACATGTAAAGGCTGTCCATGGTTTAAAACTTTCTTCTAACTGTAATCGGTTATATCCTGATTTTAAATCGAATTTTGAGAAGACTTTCTTTTTTGTATTAGATTTAGTAAACTATCTTTATTAGGGATGTTATAACCATCATCCTCTGTATTATCGTTTAGACGTTTATAATTGTATACTATTCTTGCCTTTCCTCTTTTTATTTCGCTGTGATTTCTTACTAGAAACGCTGCTGATCTATGCGAACTTTCTGACTTTCTTATTAATTTTTGGTTTATCATTTCTAATATTTGTTGTCTAAATTCTTGTTTATCTAATGGACTGTATTCTATATCAGCTGTTCTGATTGTTATGTAAGGGTTTTTAAGTTTAAATTTGCACCTATGATTTACCATTGACTTTGTTATATCTTCTCCTATTAACCCTATTTTTTCTAAATGTAGAATTATAGGATGATTTATACTCTTTGTTATATCTTTACCCTTTTCAAGTTCATGACTTAAAAATTCTGTTAGTATCCTTATGCTTTCATTTTCTATTATACTTTGTTTGTTATGATTTTGTTTTAAGAATTCCAGGCTTCCATTTTTTCCTTGTTTTTGTATGACTTATGTTGTATTATTATATCTGATTGTCGGGAATGTATATATATGCTTGCTGAGTGTTATGAAGTTTTTTGTTAATGTAATTGCTCCGTTTAATCCCAGCAAAAAGTTTAATCCTAGAACGAAGTCTTTAGATTTTATGTGTTGAGTGTTTATGTTAATTTGTGGTATTTCATATTTTATACTATAGTTTTTTGAAAAGTCTAAGAACTGTATTCCTACTGGTTCTAGATAATGTGTAATTGAGATTAATCTATCTTCAATTGTTCTGCTTACTAGCTTATATGTTAAATTTTTGTGGTATTCTATTGGAGCCATACTATGTGATATCAAGCTTTTAGTGGCTCCCGTATCTACTAATGCCGTTAAATCTATGAATTTATTATGGTCTAACCATAATCTACACTGTATATTTATCATGTTCATTGATCCTTGTGTTTGTACAAATACTAGCTCATTTTCTTCTGTTGACATTTGTACTATTTCGTGTTGAGCTTCCTTTTTCTTTTGGATATGATCTTCTAATTCTTGTATTCTGTTTTCCATATTTTTTTATCTTAAGATCATGTAATTATATTATTAAGTCTAGTTTTTCTATTTTGTCTTCTAATTTTGTTGTACTACTACTTGCATTAATTTTTATTACTTCTTCTATGTTTTCATTGTATAATTTTTTGAGACATATACAACAAATTTCGTTAAAGCATTTGTTACATTGTAGTCTTTTTTCTATGCTTGGATAATATCCACAGTTGTAACATTTTATATGGTTATTTCCTTTTTGGCTTATCCAGTTGTGTATTTTGTTGTTCAAGTAGCAACATAACCCCACTGTGTATGTGTCCTATTGGTAGTCTACTACCTTTTCCTTTGAAATTTGATTCTTCTTGGTAATTTATGGTAGGGGGAAACCATGGCTCTCTTCCTGATGTTTCATGTGAAGATTCACCACTTGTTTGATTCCACCTTTTTCTTTTTAATGGATTTTTCATATCTTCATCCACCATAAAAGTTTGTTCTTTTTTATAGAATTCTGTTAACATAGTTTTTCATTTTAAAATGTCTTCGACTAGTGGTAGATTATAATAGTTTTATAGTTTTTTGTAACTTTCTTCATAAGTTAACCCTAATTCTGTTATACAATCTATTATCATATTGTCTACTTCTTCCTGTATATTTAATTCGGTGAATTTTCTATCTATAATTTGTTCTATAGTTTTATTTGTTTCTTCTATTTTAAAAGCTGTTTGTCTCTTCAAAATCGTCTAAATAATCTATTATGCTGTAATCTACTTCTTCTTCTTCTAAACGTAAGAATTATGTATTTATTTCTTCATCTTCTTCATCTTCTGTATCGTAGATGGGACCTTTGTCACTATCTTCTTCTAAATTCATAAAATTATTTTCTGTAGTGGTTTCATTATTTTCTTCATTTATATTATTTTTTTGTTCAAAATCTATGAATCTTATACTTTGTAATCCATCTGCTCCTTCATATATAAGACTCTTTTTTGGTACTAAGACCGCGTTTTTATTTTCCTGTAATTCATTTATATCTCATTCTAATCCTGCTAGTTCTTCAGGATTTATTGTTACTGGATCTATCATTTGTATGGATTTTGACGCTATTGTTTGTACAATTTCCTTTATATTTACTTTATACTTCATGCCTGATCTGTTACTAGCTTTTCCTAGCATTCATATACTTATAACTATGTTATTCCCTTCATAATTTTCATAACCTTTGGTTTGTAGCGCTATTTTTAGGTTTTGTAGATCTCTAATGTCTTTTAAATTTCCTGGTGTGCAGTAGAATAGAGCTGTATTTTGACTAAGGTCAACTTCCATTCCTGATATTATAGCCTTTTTTAATTCTGTTTTCCAACTTTTATCTAATATTAAGGCTAATAATTTTGTTCCTAAATTTTTTCTTCCTAAAGCTTTTATTCCTATGACTATTAATTCTGTATGAACAAAGTTTTTACCAGATTGCTTAATTTTTTGTATAGTTTCCTGTGAAATTAAGTCTACTGTTATTGTTTTATCTATAACCCTTAAGCTTTCTTCTCTACTGCTTCGTATTAATGTTATATTGATGTTTAGGATTCCTGTTTGGTATAACATTTTTGGGTTTAGAATATCAAGTTGATGTTGATTGTATAGATTTATGTTTCTATTGAGATCTATTTCCTCTTCTAATTGTACTGTGGGTGTTGTGCTAGTAGATCCTGAGCCTCTTCTAACTATTTTGTTTAGAAAAGTGTCGGATGTTATAGTATCTTGTATATTGCTTGTAGAATTTCTTGCTTCTTGTAGTATTCTTCCTTGTCCTAAGAAATTTCTATTTATCATTTTCTTGGTTGCCAATGTTTATAAGGTTTTGGTTGTTTTGGTTGTATTTTTATATCTTCTAAACTTAACTTGTTTATAGCTTCAGTAACTTTGTTTATGTCGTTATTTAAATCTTGCTTTTCTGAGTTATTCTTTCTAATTTCTTTTAATTCTTTAAGGATTTGGTTGTTTTGATCTTTAATATAATCTAGATTTTCTATATATTTTTTATATTCTTCTGTTTTATTATTTATTTTAGTCTGTATTTTATCAAACACTTGTCTGTTAAAAATAGATTCTTTTTGTAGATTTATTCCTAAGTTGATTACTAGATCTGTTAAGGCGTTTAAATGTATATTATCTGTATGTAAACTATGCTCGTAATCTTTTTTGATTCTACATATTAAATTATAATTATCTGTGTTGATTGATTTGTTCACTTTTTCAGAGAATTCTAGATTTAAGAAATCGAGTTTTTTAGGTATTGAATTAGAGTTTAGAGAATCTATGATTGGAGAAATACGCCTCTTTAGCTTCACTCTTCACACTTATTAATCCTTTTAATATTTTCTCATATCCCAATATTGATAATCATAAACTAATTTAACAATATAGCATATTAACATAAAAGTCATGAATTCTGATAACTTATCTGAATTTATATCAAAGCAAAATTTTTCCCCTATTCTTCATCAAAGAGGGTTTCCATTAAAATAGGACTTCTACAAAGATGCCTTGTATGGACCTGTCTTTGTCTTTTAGAATTTAGAAAAGTCTTTGCTCTGATACCAATTGAGGATGGGTACCAGATTTCATAAACTGAAAATAATCTGAAATTGACATAATTTAAAATACTTACAATAAGTTGGTAACGAAAGCTGGTAGTGAAAATGGAGATAATGCACGGCGGATGCGTATGATAATATTTGCAGCAAAAGGACTTTTTTTTATATATTGAGAGATAAGATATGAAGATCGATCAAGGATTATAGTGTTAGAGCTCGGCTGAAAAGGGTAGGAAACTTTAGTGTGCCATAGAGAGGATTGGAAATTTTCTTATTGATAATTTTTGGGGTAATTACAACTGAGACTAATGCCTTCTTTTATAGGCATGGCAAACAAAAGACAACAAAAAAGAAAAGCACAATAATGCGCACTATCTTAAAGCAAAAAGAAAAATAAAGGGATACAATTTAAAGATGAGAACGACAAAAACTCTTTATGAACAATTATTTTATCGTGCTGTAAAGCTGTCGGGAATATATATATATAAACATTTATTCAAGTCCTTATTAAAGAAACATGTTATTTACAACAAATAAATACACCCTCATTCATCCAAACCCCAACTCCTTTATACATTAGCCTTTTGAGCATTGTCATTGATACATATATACATTCAAAGATAGGTTAACCTCGTTTTAGCTAACAACTCGTGTGACTACTCGTACTTATGATCTCAAGCTACAAATCCAATGTGAGTTTACATAGCCCCTTTCCAACTTTTACATATTTGGGGTGAAACATGATTACATTCAAACTATTTGCAATTATTACAATTCAAACATTATGATCATGTGTAAAATTTGTGCCTTATGCTTGAACACTATTTGTGCAAACAATATTTACATACTTTTTGTGCATAGTGTAAGTGCAATCATTAACTCAGTACAAGCCGACGGTACACAATGATAGATCTGTTGAGTCTGATCAACCCACCCGGTTAGGGTGATTGTTGCTGAAAACACTTAAGGATAACATTTTTGTTATTCCTATCAGTCACAAGGTTTGATTGTGCGGCCCAGTTTAAACTCCAGTGATTCTCCATAATTGCCTTATTAAACCATGATATCATATGAATTGTATACAAACTTTGATAAAACTTGTTATGCTAAAATCTATGTATGCTCACCAACTTTTTAGTTTACTATGTTTTCATCATGTTTCATTTACTAATAATTAAGAGTTATGCTCAAGAGTCATCACGTAGGAAGTTGCAAGACCTAGTTAATAAATCAAAGTTTGTTTGAAGTACTTTGTTCTCTGTTTGTCTTTGTTTTGAGGAAACAATTTGTTATGAATTTGAGTTTAATGAAATATGCAACTTTTGTTTTGATCATGAACTTTTGAACAGTCTACATGTCCGCCTTGAAGTATTCCGCCATCGGTTGGGGTGTGACAGATTGGTATCAGAGCCATGGTTATAGGGAATTAGGTTATTAGAAATCCATAACCTAGACTATAACCATAAGACACCCATTTTATACCACATTGCATGCTGTGTGATGCCTTACTTGTTAGATTACTTACTAGTGCTTCTATCCTAAGACTTTTATCCTTGTTACCCCTACTTATGTCATCATCAAAATCCTTAAACCTCGTCAAGGCTTTGAACTCTAACAATTTGTAGGGAACACGTGCAATCTGGAAGGGTGACACCTGTATTCTGGGTTTTCTATTTAGGAAAGCATTTCGTATAAACCCAAATCAATCGAAGGACCCAAATGCTTTCCTAGGAATTCCTGGGATGAGTGTTCACTTATAGGCTAAAGCATATCTTCTCGAAAATTTCATGAATTTAAATAACCTTGATAAGTCATAGTATTCAAATGGGTATATTACCAACAGAATACAACCCGAATATAATTATTCTTACCCTTGTATTGTTTCTTCTATAGCATACTTCCCCGTCGTGCCAACGAGACCAATGACAACAACAATGATCTTTCTGCCGTCCTTAGTCAACTTGTGAACCAACTCACTCAGGCCACAAACAACAGTAATGGAAATGCTACTAGTGGTGGTGTTGTGCCAACCCGCCCTAATGCACCTTCAAACACTTTAACTCAGGCAACCCCATCAAGTTCTATGGTACTGAGGTAGCTACAGGTCTCCTTCAGTGGTTTGAAGGCATTGAAAACACTTTCCTCAACAATGACTGCCCTGACAATCTCAGAGTCTGTTATGCTATGAACGTTTTCTAGAAACGAGCGCTCACTTGGTGGAACGGTGAGAAAAGGAATAGAGGTGTTGACGTAGCAATGGATTTGCCATGGGATGATGAGAAGAGGCTAATGACCGAGGAATTCTGTCCTCAGATTGAAATGAAGAAACTGGAAGCTGAGTTTTGGGATCTTACCCAAAACATTGGTGAAAACTTGGTCTACACAACTCGTTTCCATGAGTTGAGTCTCCTAGTGCCACACATGGTCACACCTCTGTCTCGGGGTATTGAGAAGTACATAGGGGGACTGCCTATGAGTATCCAAGACACAGTGTTGGGAAGAAACCCCACCACTCTTGAAGACGCTTTACGCCTAGCCGCCACGTTAACTGACAACCACGTGAAGGCGGGTACGTTGAAAAGGAATGGTGCAAAGAAGATCAGTGACCAAGCAACCCCATCTGAAACAAGCAAGGTAGATAAGTGATGTAGTGCGAATCACACATTTTTATTCCTAGTGTTTTGTGCGTTTTTGATTAGTTTTGTCTTTGTTTTTAGTAGTTTAAGTCTGTATTTGAGTCTATTGTATATTTGCAGGTGCTCGTGAAGATTACAAGGGTATACATGAAAAATCGAGCAAGAGAACGAAGCCGGAAGAAAGAAAGAGAAATTGTTGAAATTACAACCTCTCGCGGTACGCGAGATAGGAATAGAGTGATTCTCGCGGAACGCGAAGACTCCAGAAACCGGCCTCGACTAATTTGGCCGTCGCGGTACGCGAGGGGTTTGACAGATTCTTTCGCGGTATGCGAGAGAACAGAATTCCGAGAAAAAAACCTAATTTGATTTTAAATAGAATTTGATTCCCATTATATAGAGAATTCGTATCTTTGTCGTCTGGAAGAGAGCCTAAGGCGATTTTGGGAGTAGAAGAGGTTGGTGAAGCTAAAGATCTAAGCTTTGGACCTCGGGTTTGTTAAACGTTAATCGTTCGGTTCATATTTTCGATGCTCGTGTGTTTAATTGTTCTGATTGAGATCATGTTCATTACTATTACTTCTGGTTTTATGTTTTTGACCATGGTTATTGGCTAAACATTTGATACTGCCTAGGTTCTATGATGAATATGCGTAAAGTTTAGATTTTTATCGGTTTTGGTTTCTAATTGATGGTTTTATGATTTTGTAAAAGATCTTGAATTGATTATTATGATGTATATGATGCTTAGATCTGGTTTTGTGTTGATTCATGTTCCTCATGTTGTCTTGTTGAATGTCTTTCATTAATAGATGCATGTTTAGGTTGTTTGCGTATTGCTTGTGACCTGAGTGGTTTGCTAGACATAGTAATCCATAGGAGTGTTGGTTAATCCTTGATTAGATTGAGTGTGTGTCCTGTCTCAATAACTGAGAAGTGAGAGATAGTCGTCTAGTCTTCGTTATTAGGAATTCGAGTGTCAGCTGTCTGAGAGGAAGCTGGTATTAGGTGTCTAGTGATTGTTGCTAGTTCGAATCATAGTTGTTAACCTGAGATTACCCCGTGCATTGTTTGAATGTATGGTGGACAGTGAGACTGAAAGGTGATCTGTTCATTAGGGTACTTTATCGTAGTTGGAAATACCCGAAAGGTGATCTAACCATCTGGTGAGTTTATTACACCTTTAGGTTTCTTAGTTGGTGACACCCTGAGAATGATTAGGGATCAACTAGGTAGTCTAGAGTTGTTTCATTAGAAACCCAGATCCATCATAGTTTCCAGAACCGACAGAAGTTGTGCTTTGCAAGTAGGATTCCGACCTAGGTAGTAATCTTCCCATCTTCTGATTTCATCCTTAGTACTTTGCCTTGATAGTTTGACTCGACCTGTGTTTCTTCATTATTAGTTTAATCTTTAGGGTTGTAAACCCCCCAACCAAATCATCTTTAGTTCGAGTCAGAGTCTATTATTATTATCGTAGTGTCTCTAGGGTTCGATATTCCGGTTTACCATTAAGCTGTGCTACACTCGATAGGTACACTTGTCTAGGTTAGGTTTAGTAGTTTATTTTATAGACCCTCTGGACGACATCAACAAGCCCAAAACTTCTTTCAATAATAAGAAGCGCAAGACTAAGAACTTTGACGTCGTTACCCCTGTTGCACCCATCACCCAAGTTGCACCTGTGGTTCAGAATCAGGCACTCTCTAGAATTGAAAAGGGCACAGAAGTCTTTGTCACAAATCTGAGGCATACTCATCAGATTGTATTTTAGCTACGGGACAAAGTTGAAATGCTCCAAACTATTTACACCGTTAGACACGGTTCCTTGTCCTTCAATCTTTCCTCCTCTTAGATTGCCTGCGAAGGCGACAAAATCTCCGTCCATTGGATGATAATCTTGCAACAAACTAAACTGCCCTGTCATGTGTCTTGAGCATCCACTGTCGACATGCCAAATGTTGTCTCCAGTCCTCCTTGATTGCACCTATATAAACCACATCATTTAGATATTTGTGCCCCAACCATTGCTGACTTTGAATTTCTTAGCATTATAAGACATTTCTCAAAAATCATAATCAGAATCCTCTTTTAATGAAGTATGGTCATCATAAAGATCATTATTTTTAACTTTTCAAATCCTTTTTAATATGTTTTTAGCATTTTTTTATTCTTTTACGTCTCAAAACTCTAGTATGTGGTGACTTTGATTGCACAATTGAATTTAAAGCAATTTGAGGAACAGATTCTTCATTAAACTGAAATGTTTTCAATTTACAACTTCTTGAAACATGATTGGATTCACCACAACTAAAACAAACTTTATCACAAGGCTCCTTAGCCTGATAATTGTCATCACAAGACGATGAAGATGATTGTGATGTTGAGACATCAGAACTAGAGGCAACTCTTTCTTCAACAAGTCTTTCTTGAAGACTTTGATCTTCCTTTAATATGAAAAATTCCAGATTGCTCATTGATTCTTGTGGAATATCAGTCACAACAACTCCTGCACTTCTAAAGTTTACAATACAACTCATAGCATTTACAGATTTAGGAACAAAAGGTAAGGCATTCTTAAACTTAGAAATGACATTTCTCAAACTGTCATGCTTAGAAGACATAGAACCAAAATACAAATTTTCAACGTGTTCACAAATATCTGGTTTTGACACGGACATATTATTACATTTATTCGACTCAAGTTCATTTAAAACATTTCCCTTACTAGAGCTCTCATCACAATCATCTTTGAAACCTACACAATCTGACTCTGCACAGGAAGCAAAACTGTTAGAATCTGAAGTTTTGATATAATCATCAGCAGATAATTTGCAAACAAAAGGTGTGGGAACATGAGAAGCTGGCATATCAACAAATCTACTAGACTTGGAATATGGAGGTGGGTAAGAGTTATACCCATGCCTTCTGAGATCTTTTTATGAATTTGGTTGTCAATGATCGCCAATAGAATTTTCTGATCCATACACATGTGTTCAACTTGAAAATTTGCCTTTTCAGCCTTTTGAGTCTTTCAGTTAAAATTTGATTATTATTCTTTTGAGTAGTAAGTTGTACAACTAAAGATCAGTTTTCTCCAGAAATATCATGAATTTTCTTTAAGTATAATTTCTCATTTTTAGCCACAGAATCATACATCACCTTTATGTGATCTCGTTCATCGGCCAAGGTCTGGTTGATGAATCTACATTTATGAATTTCATTTAAAAAAGATTTAGCATTGCAAAGTTTAGACATTACCTTAGCTGGTACATCGGTGAGATCCTTAGATGGTTCAATCATGACACATTTAACCTTTTCTTCAATGTCTGCCATCAGTGCCTTGTTAGCTGCTTCTCCTTCTTGATCTCCCCAATGATAGTGTCCATCAGCTTGACAGACCAGAGCTGTTGAGCTGGAAGATGTGGTGGATTTGGGAGAGATGGCAGCTTGTTTTCCAGATGAGTTCTTCTTCTCATGCTGCTCCTTTGATGATGGCTCCTTGCAATTCCTTGCAAAATGACCCAGCCGGTCACAATTGTGGCATCTCACCTTTTTTATGTCAATCCCAGAGTCTTTCCTTTCTTGAATCTATCCCTCCCAGTCCTCTTGATGAATCTCTTAGCCCTCAGAGTCGGCATGGTCATGCACCAATCAATATCCATTTTCTCCAAATCATCCGGGTTGATCTGCTCCAAGTCATCAGGTTGAAAACTGACCGGTGTCAAGTTTCCAGAAATTAGGGCATCATAGCATGACATAAAAGCAGTCAGGATTGGCAAGTACTCATCAGGAATCATGGTGGTTGGCTTTAGAGAGGTGGATGAGCTGGCAGGTTGAATCTAAGAAGCAGAAGGTGGGACTTCAGTTTGGAAGTAAGACATAGTAGAGTTGGAAGAGCTTGATCCAGCAATGAGAGCGGTGTTTCCGGACTAGTTGGTGGGAGTGATAGCTCCTTTCTTAATTTCAATCTCATAAGCCTCAAGGATGCTATGTAGTTCTTGCTGTGACAGATTGCTGAGCTTTTCTATCTTCTTGATCATGATACAGTACATGTTCCATTCCTCGGGGAGTGCATCTACCAGTTTCTTGTTCAACTCCACAGTGGGATACTCAACTCCCATAACCTTTAGTCTTGACACAATGCCTGAGAACCGATTGATTAAATCAGACATAGACTCTCCTCGAACACTGCTGACATCTCATATTGCTTTTTGATAAGATCTTTCTTGCTCTCTCTAACTTCAGCATTTCCCTCAAATCTTGTACACAAAGCCACCCATAGATCCTTGGATGTGGTATACTCATTAAATGTGTTCAAAATATCCATAGAGAGAGCCATAGCAATTGTTCCATATGCCTTGTTATCCCTGGCAATTAAGGCAATATCCTTTTCATCATACTCTGTAACAGTCTTGGAGCGCTGAACATCTGTAGTAGTGGTAATTGGTTTGTGAGGACCGTCAGTGATTGAGTTCAGCAGAGTGTGATCATGGAATTGAAAGAATGTCTTCATCTTCTTGGTCCAATCATCAAAGTCTCTAGTAGATACCAGAACAGGTGGTTTGTTTCCTCCAAAAAAAAAAACTCATTGGTGCTTGTAGAAGTCATAACTTCAGAAAAGAAAGTCCAATAGAAGATAGTTTCGGGTGAGAAAAGCTGACCGAAACTACTAGTTTCGATTGAATAACAGTTGCCCGAAACTCCAAGTTTCGATAGATAATACAGAGTCCGAAACAACTAGTTTCGATGAAGAAGACTTGATGGAAGATCCAGCTAAAACTACAGAAACTACTAGTTTCAGGAGGGCAAAAGTTTCGGGTAACAAATAGTTTCAGGAGACAAGTTACACAGGTTAGTTTCGATAAGATAAGTTTTGATGATACCTTTTCCAGACAACAAGTACAGACAAGAAGTTTCGATACACAACTGACAAACATAAACTGTCCCCCTGTAGTTTCGATAGCTTCCTCTTCAAGCTTCAGAAAAACTCCATTGATGAACATCTTCAACAATTAAGGTAATGATATACCAAAACTGATCCAACGAAAATCTTCCAAATATGTTTTTGAACACGAATCCAATCTTCAAACTGTGAACCTCGAAGAAATGACCCATAAAATGATGAAACAGTGCCATGAACTAATGAAACGGTACCAAAACATGCAGAACCAGAAAACCTTCAATTTCTGACTAAAAATCACGTAAAATCGATCACAATAACCTGAATACACTCAGAAATCTAGAGCATAATGCTCTGATACCAATTGTAGGTCCTGATTTTATTGAAAATCACACAAACAGATCGATTACACACACAAGCGGAATCTATGTGTATGGTGGTGAGACAGAGGGTAGAAACAAAAGTGGTGAAGATAAACAGGCTAACCACACTAGAAACAACATAATATGATATGATAATGTAAGAACAAGAGATGAACAACTCCAAATCTGTATTGATTTAAGAACAAACGTGAAAGAGAGAATTTCAGGATAACAACCGCTATCCACACCCTAAACATTCTCAAACTAGACTATTTATAGTAAGTAGGCAGATATCATAACTATGCTCACCGAAACTAGTAGTTTCGGTTGAACAAACCTCAACCGAAACTAGGTACTTTCGATGGCCCAGACTTAACTAAATAAAGCAGTAAATTACAGGAAATTAAAATAACTGAAATACAAGGAAATAAACTAAAGTACTATTGTTCAAAATACATTGATGACATCAGCTTATAAAAATACTATTCCCTACAAATACCAACAAGTTATCCACAACTTGTAAAATCTCCAAATAGTTTTCAAAGACTCCACACGAGAATATTAACAAAAACAATTGCAAATCACGACCACGAGAATCCAATCCATATGATGCGAGACCCGAGATCACTCCGGAGCTTTCCTTACATTCAAAACATTAATTTGAACATGGTTAGTATAGATAAGAAGTCTTAGGGACCTCCCACAAGTCCCTACAACAATCAACAGTCCAAAACCCCAAAATTTAGCCAACTCTCGTCCAACTTTGCGTCCGACAGCCCAGGTTGGCGTCTGACCAGCATCCAAGACTCCACTTTCAGCGTCCTAGACTCCAGCCCAGTTCAACAAACCCAAATTTGCAATTTTGGCATTTTTGACCCTCCCGACTCGACCCGTTTGCATTTTTAAGTCGTTATTGAACATAAACTTGTATTTATACTCCATATAAGCCTACCATCATATACTAAAATACATTTGTTAGTTTTTCATCCCCAAACCCGAGTACCACTACTCGTTTCTCACTCATTAAGAGTTTAACACAAGTTCTATCAATCAAGTGAAGTTATAGGCCTCAAGACACCAATGTGAGACTCATAACTTCAACACCAACTATGAGATCCTAAGATCCCGCTCACCAGATATGAAGTTCTAGACCTCAATACACTGTTGTGAGGCTCATGACTTCAACCACCAAATATGAAGTTCTAGGCCTCAATACACCGTTGTGAGGCTCATGACTTCAATCACCAAATATGAAGTTCTAGGCCTCAATGCACCATTGAGAGGCTCATGACTTCAAACACCAATTGTGAGATTCTAAGATCTCAATCACCGACATGTGAAGTTCTAGGCCTCAATCACCATTGTGAGGCTCATGACTTCAAACATCAACTTTTTAATACCATAAATCTACATACCACATTATAGTTTGACTCTTTACCACATAAGTCAAAATACACCAATACACCATATTACACAATTTTAGTTTGACTCTTTACCACCTAAGTCAAATACACCAATATACCACATACCACAATATAGTTTGACTCTTTACCACCTAAGTCAAATATAGCAATACACCACATACCACATTATGGTTTGACTCTTTACCACCTAAGTCAAATACATCAATACACCACATTCACACTTTAGTTTGGCTATTTACCACATAAGTCAAATTACACTATTTACCACATTTGCACAATTAAGTTTGACTATGAACCACATAGTCTAATTACACCAATTTCAGCATAATAGTTTGACCTTATACATCTAAAGTCAAATTACACCAATTTCACCATTATCCACAATGGTTTGACTTATACCACATTAAGTCAATTTAATCCAATTCCACCACATACTACATTCAAGTTTGACTAATAACCACATAGTCAAGATCAACATATAACATGTAAATAGAATTTAACACATAGTCTACTTACCTGTAACTACTTATCTACTACTAAGTAAGTGCAAAACATTTACCTTTGCCAATGAAGATTCCAATTTAGTCTTCAAAGCTAACAACTTTAATGCCTTGATCACCTAAACATTCAACATGTTTTAGTAATCTAGATTACCTCAAGACATTCATCAAATATAGTTTAACACCCACCCAAGATCTCATGATCCTCACCCATCATCAAATCTTGGTTTATTAAGCTTTACTCAAGCGTTTAACCCTCAATATCAAATCCACCCATTTTGACCAGTTAAGGTTTTTCCCCCAATTCCATAATTTCACCCAATTCATAATTCACCAATTCAATTGAGTTTTATACTTGAAAATGTGTTTATAATACACCATAAACACTTATCCGTACTCAATTCACCATTTAAACACCTTCAATTGCAAAACCCCCCAAATTGGGTTCTCAAGAACCCTAATTTCTAAATCATCAAATTGATTAAGATTTCTTATCAACTAAAGCGTCTATTACTCCTATAAACACTTCCCAACCATCATTCCATCAATTAAACATCCCCAATCATAAAACCCCCAAATCACCCTCAAGAACCCTATCTTTATGATTCTTGAATTAGGTGTTAAAAGGATGCCATTAATCACTCTTTAGCTTTAATCAAGCTAGGTTTTAACTTTAATCAAGTTATAAACCATATTCAACCACTAATTCAGCCCAAATTCCGTTTTCAACAAAAATCCACCTAAAACTCCATTGATGGAGGTTCAAGAGATGGAAGGAGCACTTACTTGATGCTTGGAAGAAGATGAACACCTCAATTCATCCAGATTCTTCATGAAAACACCTTGATCTTCAATCTTAGCTCTTCCATCTTTTCTCCCTTCTCTAAACCGCAAACACACACACACACAAGTGTGTGTTTTTGCCTGATCATGTATTTTAACATAAATTGAGTTTGTGTTAAATACAAATCAGCCCCTCCATCTATCAAAATGACTCCTTGTACCCAAAACTAGGTATTTCCATCTTTTAAAAGTCCTCTCCAACTTTTCCTTTATTTAAAAACACCCCTATAATATAATGAACATATAATAAGATAAACCTGAAATTTGGTTTGTTACAACACTAACATACTTAAGTATATAAAAGTAACATACTAATTTGAGGCGGATTGGTTTTGAAGATCGAACCATAGATATAAAAATGTATTATGCCTCGAACCCATGACCTGAACAAAAAGGAAAGGACAAAGAACACCGACGCCAAACCACTACACCAACACCAATCTTTGATTAAGTTTTGCCCGCGCGATGCCGCTCGTTTGCGAACCCATGTGCTGCGACGGTGACATTGACGTGGTTAAGTAAATAAAAGAAACCTACGAAGTTGTGACGGTTCAATATAAATAGAAAAATGTATCGCGTAAGGAGGACGTAAAATCATTCAAGAACAAAAAATGCTATTGGGAAAAAAAAGTAAAAAAAAAAATAGAACAAAAAATGTCATCCATGAGACTCGAACCTAGGACAACAAACTCAAAGAATATGGAGCCTACCACTCTAACCAAACCAACTTTAGTTTATTGTATTGAAAACATTACATTTGAGGTGAGGTGGTGGATCCCCATTGGACACCAACCTTACCTTTTAAGAGAGCTAGTAATACATTGGTGTTTACCTGTATTCACGTGTGAATGCAAATTTTTTTTTGTGTTAGTTATGAAAATATCACCGCCTAAACTTTTTTCAATGATAGCTAAAAAATTCTTCTTTTTTTTAAATGGTTCTCTAACGTTTAGTTGTTCTTATTTGAATCTATGACTATCTATATATAGGGTATGGATCAAATGATAACCAATATTTTATGTGATAACCGTGATAACCACTCTCAACCAATCACATAATTTATAAATTATTTTTTACTTGTAATTGTTAAATGACCATTTAAGTATCTATTACATGTATGTTGAACATAAATACGAAAATGAGGAGTGTTACATATACGTAACATAGAGTGTTACATATACGTGACACACAGTGTTACGTATATGTAACACTATGACAACAGAAAACAATATGATAATTGTTACATATACGTAACACTGTGCTATTGTTTCATTTGGTCCCTACCCATATACATTTATATCTATATATACTACTATATAAAGCATATTGAAAGGACAACAATGTAATTTAACTTCAATTTTAACACAGTTAAGAACTTCTATACTACATTTGGTACAAGTGTTGATGCATAAAAAACTAGCCATTTACAATTTTGTCCCTCTTGTTTACAAATCTATGTCCATCCCACACCGGATGAGAAAAGAAATATGGATGGAAGAAATGACTATAAAAGGACCCTTTAGCTTTTCCAAAGAATTCATCCATTCCATTGTTTCTTTGTCCCATATCGATGAAGAAAAAAATATTTTAGAGACCACATACTTTATAAAGTGGATGCCCAAACCAAAACAATAACTGAAATATTCGGTTATCTATCTTTAAAAACTGACTAGCTTCGGTTATTCAGTTTTGAAACTTGGGTCAGCTCAGTTTTTGGTTAATAACTGAAAACGTAAGCAAATAACGACTTGGGTTGGACTTTTAAAATTTTATTTCAATTGGATTTAGTTAATAAGAACACCAAAAATTTGAAAGCATTTTATCAAAACGCTCATTCTATAACATACTAATCCTTTGGTGTTTTGTTTATTTGTTAAATTTTAAGACACATAAGAACATCTATACTACATTTGGTACAAGTGTTGATGCATCAACAACTAGCCATTTAAAATTTTGTTCCTCTTGTTTACAAATCTATGCCCATCCCACATCGAATGAGAAAAGAAATATGGCTGAAAGAAATGACTATAAAAGGACCCTTTGGCTTTTCCAAATAATTCATCCATTCCGTTGTTTCTTTGTCCCATATTGATGAATAAACAAAAGTTTAGAGACCACATACTATATAAAGTGGAGACCCTAACCAAAACCATAACTGAAGTATTCGGTTATCTATCTGTAAAAAACCGACTAGCTTCAGTTAGAAGCAGTTCGGTTATTCAGTTTTGAAACTTAGGTCAGCTCAGTTTTTGGTTAATAACTAAAAACTTAAGCAAAGAACGACTTGGGTTGGAGTTTTAAAATTTTAATTCACTTGGATTTAGTTAACAAGAACACCAAAAAGTTGAATGCATTTTATCAAAACACTCATTCTATAACATACTAATCCTTTGGTGTTTTGTTTATTTGCTAAATTTTAAGACATTTAAGAACATCTATACTACATTTGGTATAAGTGTTGATGCATCAACAACTAGCCATTTACAATTTTCTCCCTCTTGTTTACAAATCTATGCCTATCCCACATCGGATGAGAAAAGAAATATGGATGAAAGAAATAACTATAAAAGGACCCTTTGGCTTTTCCAAATAATTCATCCATTCCATTGTTTCTTTGTCCCATATCGATGAAGAAACAAAATTTTAGAGACCACATACTATATAAAGTGGAGACCCTAACCAAAACAATAACTGAAGTGATCGGTTATCTATCTTTAAAAACCGACTATCTTTGGTTAGAAGCAGTTCAGTTATTCAGTTTTGAAACTTAGGTCAGCTCAGTTTTTGGTTAATAACTAAAAACTTATGCAAAGAACGACTTGGGTTGGAGTTTTAAAATTTTATTTCAATTGGATTTATTTAACAAGAACACCAAAAAATTGAATGCATTTTATCAAAACGCTCGTTCTATAACATACTAATCCTTTGGTATTTTGTTTATTTGCTAAATTCCGATTTGCTAAATTTTAAGACACTTAAGAACATCTATACTACATTTGGTACAAGTGTTGATTCATCAACAACTAGCCATTTACAATTCTGTCCCTCTTGTTTACAAATCTATGCCCATCCTACATCGGATGAGAAAAGAAATATGGATGAAAGAATTAACTATAAAAGGACCCTTTGGCTTTTCCAAAGAATTCATCCATTCTACTGTTTCTTTGTCCCATATCGATGAAGAAACAAAAGTGGAGGGACCACATACTCTATAAAGTGGAGGCCCTAACCAAAACAATAACTGAAGTATTCGGTTATCTATCTTTAAAAACCGACTAGTTTCGGTTAGAAGCAGTTTGGTTATTCAGTTTTGAAACTTGGGTCAGCTCAGTTTTTGGTTAATAACTGAAAACCTAATCAAAGAATGACTTGGGTTGGAGTTTTAAAATTTTATTTCAATTGGATTTAGTCAGCAAGAACACCAAAAAGTTGAACGTTGTTGAAGCACGTTTGTGTGACAAACACTCTGGATATTGTCTTAGCTTTTGTACTTGTCTTGTATGTTAGTGTCTGTACGTATTAGTTATCGAGTTATAATTACTAATGTATGTACTAGTCGTCTGTTTTTCTCTAAGTGTTTTGCGCACTTAGCATGTGCGCATGAAGTACTTCCTGCATACCTAGCAAGTATGCAAGAATACTCTGCGTACTTGTTAAGTAGGCAGGAACAATTTGCCCTGCGCACTTGTTAAGTGCGTAGAGATCAGGTCTAGTATAAATAGGCTAGGTTAACAGAAGTTATGTACGCAGGCATTTTGCACTCAGTTGTATTCTCTCTGTAACCTTCAAGTTTATAATAGACGGAGTTTGAAAGTGATTACGTTGTCGGTTTACTTTGTGTTACTTGATTCTCCACCTAGTCACGGGCATTCCGCACCAGGTCCGACTAGTCACACACCCACACGTAACGATCAGAGACACTCGGGGACCTACAAGTGGTATCAGAGCATAGCTCTTGACTTCGAGTGTTGTGAGTGTGTTAGGAGCATCTTCTACACATCATACAGAGATTTTGCAAGCAAAAGTCGGTGTTTTTGTTGATTTTTGTGATAAAATAGGGGTAGCTCTTGAGCACTATTTTAGAAGCAAAAATCACTCAAAAACCCGACTTTTGTTGTGTATTTGAGTGTTTTGAACATCAAAGGTTGGTTAGAAATGAGTTTCTGACCCTTTGGCTCATTTTGTTTGGTCATATCTTCAACTTTTTCTATCTGCGGTGAGATTCTAGTGACCGGAAAAAGTTGGTAAGAGTTGGTGAAAAAGTGATATGCGTACTTACCATATTTGGCAACAAGTACGCAAGACCATATTTGTTGCGTATTTAAGTGATCTCCTGTGTATTTATCATTTACTCCTGCGTACTTGTCAAGTACGAAAGAGCAAATTCTAAATACGCAAGACCAAGTCTTTAAGTGCGCAAGGCCAGATTCAAGTGCGCAAGTTGTTTTGATTTTTCTGAAATTTGACTAAGTGTTTCACTATGGCAAATCTTCAGAACCTCGGTAACCTTCTTAATTATGACAATGAGATTGGAACCCCACATAAACCACCAAAGCTGCTTAATGTAAATGATTATTCGAACTGGAAAGCACGCTTTGAGCATTATATCTCATACACCGATTCTTCACTTTGGATACCCATTTTAGAGGGTTACAAGCATCCCACATATACATATCTTGATGAGGAAGTTCCCAAGCCTATCTCTAAACTTGATGAAGAAGAAAAGAAAGTTTATGACAGAGAGAAGAAGGCACACGGATCTATTACTATGGTCTTGACCAGGGAGTTATTTCATAGCTTTAGATGATACGAAAACTCCAAGGATCTCTGGAAGGCTTTGCAGAAGAGATTTGAGGGAAACAGTGACATCAAGAAGAGTAAGAGGGACCTTCTTAGGAAGCAGTATGAGTGCTTCATATATCTGGAGAATGAATCTATAGATGAGCTTATCTCTAGATTCTATCATCTGCAAACTGAGTTGAAAGCTTATGACCTGATCTATCCAAATGAGGAGTTAGTTGAGAAATTTCTGGATGCCCTACCACCAAAATTTGAGATGCACACTACTCTGATGAGAGAGAACTCAAAGTTTTATGAGATTACTACTGATGAAGCACTCGGAAAGGTTCAAGCACATGATATGAACCTAAAACGAAAAGAGAGCTCAGGGAGACCTCAAATACAAGACACTTCGATGTATTTTAGGACGTCTTCCACAGCCAAGTCATCGGGTTCTGGAATTACCCTTTTCTCAGGTAACTCTCATGAGGAGGATAACTCAAATGTCTGTGGTGGTCATGCTTGCTATGCAGCATCTGGATCTGGTTCTGGTTATGGATCTCATCACCCGAATTCCTCAAGAAATCCTTCTCCCACATCTTCAGCTAACCAATCAGCAATAGACAAGATAGCTGAAGATCATGTGGCTTTGTTCTCATTATGCATGCTTGCCTATGAGAACTTCATTGGCGGAAAGCTCACGGATCCTGAAACCATAGAAGAAGACTTCAATCAAGTGGATCCGGATGATATGGAGGACATGGATATTCAAGAGAATATAGCCATGATCTTGAGAAGGGCGAAGCGTTTCCTGAATAGAACTGGCAGGAAGTTTATTGGTGGACATTCAAATGCCAAGGTGAGATTTGATAAATCCAAGGCCAATTGCTACAAATGTAATAACTTTGGGCATTTTGCAAGAGAATGTCAAAAGGACAAAGCACCGACCTCGGGGTTCACCAGACCTAGCAAAGGAAATAATAAAGGGTACAACAACTCCAACAACCGCAATCAAAGTCAAGGTGGAACGTTTAATGCTTTGGTAGCACAACAAGACGACAACTTTGATTGGGCTGTTCATCTGGAGGATGCCCTTATGGCTCAAACGCAAGTTGGTCTCATGGCTGAGATTATGGAGATGATGGAAGTAGAGGAATGGGAAGCTTCTGTGGCTGACCAATTAGAGTCTACAACTGCAGTTGCCCTCATGGATATTGGAGAGACATCATGTTCATCTAATGAGGTAGATTCTAACTCTTTTGCTGTCATTTCTTGTTCCAAATGTCTAAGCTTAAAGGTTTAAAATTCTAAGCTACAAGACAAAGTCGAACCCCTTCGTATTGCAGCTTTAAGCTACAAAGAAAATGAAAAATGATACAAAGATTCAATTGAAACGTTGAAGAAAGAAAAACGTGATTATTCGCTTAAAATCAGTGATCAACAGTTTCATTTGGATGTTGCGTACAAGGGGTTAGAGAAAAGGAACAATGAGATCAACAAGCTGCAAAATGAGATCTTGCAGTTGAAAGGTAATATTGAGAAGTTGAAAAATTCTCGTTTTGTGGTGGAACACTACGAGTCTGTAGTGAGACAAGTAAATGGCTTAGGGCTGGGTACTATTGCCATTCCTCCACCAGTAAGCAGGAAATTTATCAACGGCTTAATTGACATTGATTTGTCTTGCCTTGATGAGTCCTCGAGTCAGGATGATTCCTCTAACCAGGATGATTTCTCAAGTAAGGCTGACTCCGCATCTGATGAAGAGTTCCTTAATACTTCTGATGATGGGTCTGAGAACACCTGCTCTGAAAGAATAGTCTCTGAGGAGTTGCTCGGTGAACAGAAAGTTAAGAAAAACATTATCACTGATAGTGATAACTGTATTTTGACTGAACCCGATATAGTTTAATCAAATTAAAAATTAAAAGTGATGCTTTATGGGGGATATAAAAACATTAATCAAGTTAAAAAGGAAGCCTTTTCAGCTCATTTTGGGCTTGGCTATCAAGAAAATTTACAAAAATATTATATTCCCAAGAACCAATCATCATCGGGTCAAACTACTGTTCACCAAACAACTTCTCCTGCTCATCATGCTGAGTCATCTAATTTCAGATCTAATGAGCCTTACAGGAGGACTTACAAAGAAAAGAGAACTTGCTTTCACTGTGGTATGGTTGGTCACATCTTTGTGAACTGCCCTGTTAAGAACCAAGGGAAACGGCCAATTGTTTCACAACCGGCTGTTATCTCTAAGTCACCATCAGTAAAACCTATGGTAAACCCAAAGATTACATCTGAGGCTAAACCATATGTTCCAAAAAGGGAAAAGCTACCAGCTAAACTTTGTGCTTCTACCTCTGGTAGTGCACCTACTGGTAAGAAACCTGTGGTTAAGCTTTCTAAGCCACAAAGGAGAAGAAGGAACAAGAGATTGAGGAAGCTGGAACAGCTGGCTGGAATTCAGCTAGGTGATGCTTCTACTAGTTCACCTGGTGCTTTTGAATGCAAGCTGACTATTCCAGTAAAACAAAAGGAAAGGTCCTGGAACAAGAAATCTAAAAGTTCTCAATCTCCTGGTCCCAAGTCTTCTAAAGGTTCATCCATTTTTGACAGTCACGACTATGAATTAATTGAGGTTGTTTATTTTGAGAAAGACGGACGACCCAAGACCACTATGGCTTGGGTCTCCAAATCTAATTAATTTCTTATGACTCGTGCAGGGACATCCGAAGGGTACTATCCCTAATCATTGGTATGTAGATAGTGGATGCTCCCGGCACATGACAGGTAACATGGCCCTGCTTCAAGATGTAAAACCATTCAGAGGCGGCTATGTGGCCTTTGTAGGAGAGAAGGGAGGCAGTATCACTTGTCAAGGCGTGGTTTCCAATGGATGTATAAGCTTCGACAATGTCAACTACCGTGAGTAGCTGAAGCATAACTTGTTGAGTGTATCTCAAATATGCAACAAGGAGTACTCGGTTATGTTTGATAAGACAGAATGCATGATTCTCAAACCTGGTTTTGTTATCTTGTGGCATAGGAAACTCGGACACATTTCTTATCGTAAAATGAATCATCTTGTCCGAAATGGTTTGGTAACCGGTGTTCCTAAGCTGAGATTTGCCGGTGCAGATGACTGTATGCCTTGTAAAAAGGGCAAAAAGCAACGGCAGTCTCACAAGCCCAAGCTCCAAAACTCCATCGATACCCCTTTGGAGCTATTACATATGGATCTGTTTGGCCCCATAAGTATCAGGAGTATTGGAGGTAAGTCATACTGTCTAGTTGTAACTGATGATTTCTCACGTTTTTCTTGGGTGCATTTTTTTGGTACAAAGGACGAGACTGCTGACATTTTTTTGTGGTTTAAAAATGAACATTTTTATAAAAATTACATATAAAAATGTGTGTATATATATAAAAAGCCAAAAATTACATATAAAAATTCCAATCCGATTAATCCCGCCTAGGTCCTGATTAATCCCGCCTAGGCCCCAATTAATCCCGCCTAGGCCTCCTAGGCCCTACCCCACCGCCCGACTAGCGCCTAGCGATTTTTACAACACTGCGAGCAATGAAAGAAAAGGATGTTGTGATGCTGGTGATATCAGGTCTAAGGGACGAATACAACGGTTTGAAGTCCACGCTCATAGCACGACAGTTCCCGAATGTTTTCTCATAATTTCATGGCCTTCTAGCTGACCATGATTACATGATCAAAAAACCCTCCTCCGAGGTGTCACCAACACAGGCATTCACGGCTACTGTCAACCGTAACCTAACCACCCCTGCTACCGGCCAACCTTTGTCTCAAACAAAGGCCATTCAAGCCATTCAACAACTTTCTTTTCAGCTTGGATTGCATCTTCAGCTAACCAGTTCACAACCAGCAGCCAACTACATAAACCGGTCTGAAAACAATGTAATCGTGGACGAGGAAACACCCGTGGCCGAGAGAACTACAATAACCGCAACCGTGGAGGAGGTAATCATAGTCAATTTAATTGGGCCTCTAACCAGAATACTGTTTTTGGCACGTGCAACAGGTGTGGTATTGGTCATATCCCGTCACAGTGCCCGAATCGTGATCCCGCTACCTTAAGGGCAACACATCAGCCCTCTGCCAACTTTGCTTCAACGTCTTGGCTGCAGGACACTGGTTCTAATCAACATGTTGCTCCGAATCTCTCTAGCCTCGATCACTCTGAGGCCTATTTGTTGGGTTGTGAAGGCTTGCGCAAGAAATAAGGAGGGAGCCGGCCCTAATGGGCTTGAGCCCGGTTATTAGTTTCTTGTTAATTAAGTCATTAACCCTAATCCTAGTATTATAAATAGAACCTATGATGTAACTTGTATCTCTGAGCACCTAATAATAAAGAACCCTAGTTGCAAAGTGGACGTAGGCTAATCGGGGCTGAACCACTATAAATCTCTCGTGTATCTTCTTTTTCTGTCTTTTGATTGTGCGTGTGTGTGATTCCGCTGCGTTACCGACTCTGATTCCTAACAAGTGGTATCAGAGCTTTGGCTCGTTGTTTACACACGGGTTGCACGGGTTTCGATAGAGAAAAAGGATAGGAGAGGCTGCTACAGTACTCCCAGCGTGAACAGTACTTCCGTCGTGAACAGTGTTTCCGCGCGTGAACAGTAATTCCGCGCGTGAACAGTGTTCCCGACGTGAATAGTGTTTGGCCGCCGAAAGTTAGGGTTTTTTTTTCAAACCCTAGGTTGCGCAAAAGGGGACTGTTTTTTCAGGGCTGATCCGGGGTGTTTAGCGATTAGGGTTTCCGGTTTTGGACCCCTTGGGACTGCTGTTTACCCTCGGTTTTGCAGGTGAAGCGCCGGTTTGGGTTAATCGGGTTTTAGGGTTTTTTCTTTGGAGGTTGCTTGGCTTCGGTTTGTTGATTCTTTAATTTTGGTTTTTTCTAATTCTCGTTTGCAATGGCTGAAGACGGGAGAGTTCGAATCGAGAAGTTTAACGGGACTGATTTTGCATGGTGGAAAATGCAAATAGAGGCGTTATTCGGTGAAAACGATTTGGAGATGACTTTGGAAGAGAAACCGAGTGGTTTGAGTCAGGCCGACGAAGTGATTTGGAAGTCAAAGAGCAAAAGGGCGAGAGGTAAGATTGTACTGGCTTTGACGAGGAGTGTAGCGTTTAATATCGAGGAAACCACGGCTCATGGTATGATGACGGCTCTGTCAAACATGTATGAAAAGCCGTCTGCCGGTAATAGAGTGTTCTTGTTGAGAGAGTTATTCATGATGAGGATGAATGAGGGAAGCTCGGTGCTTGATCACATAAATAATATAAATTCAATTTTGTCTAGGCTATCGACCGTTGGGACAAAGCTTGATGATGATACTCAAGCGGCGATTCTGTTATCCTCTTTGCCTGAAAGCTGGTCAGGTTATGTGACGGCGATCACTAACTCTGGTGGAACTGGGAAT
This sequence comes from Smallanthus sonchifolius, assembly GCA_023525975.1. Classification (NCBI taxonomy): domain Eukaryota; kingdom Viridiplantae; phylum Streptophyta; class Magnoliopsida; order Asterales; family Asteraceae; genus Smallanthus; species Smallanthus sonchifolius. Next base: position 47,306,609 of record CM042023.1, read on the forward strand.
TTGAAGTTTAACGTGGTCCGGAACAGTATTCTGGGTGAAGATATTCGCCGGAGGAACACTAGTGGAGGATCTTCTTCTTCTGATATATTCAATGTGGGCAGAGGAAGGGAAAATAACAGGAGCAGTGGGAGTAGGGGAAGGAGTTCGTCTAGAGCTCAGAAGAATGTGAAGTGCTGGAGCTGCAATGAAGTTGGACATGTTAAGAGTCAATGTCCAAATAAGAAAAATGTTGCTGGAGTAAACACTGCTGAGGTCGTCTGTTATGATGACGCACTGGTCTGTAGTGTGGAGAGTAGTATGGACTCTTGGGTTATGGATTCTGGATCTTCGTTTCATGCCATACACAGCGGGGAAACGATGGTGAATCTGAAGGTAGGCGACTTTGGGAAAGTACGTTTAGGTAACGGTGAGGTTTTTAAAGTAACGGGCATGGGAGACATTGGTCTGAAAACTCCAATGGGAACTACATGGAACTTGAAGAACGTCAGGGTGATTCCAGGCCTGACGACGAAGCTTATTTCTGTCGGTCAGTTGGATGAACAAGGAATGGAAGTAAAGTTCGGTGGTGGCAAATGGAAAGTGATAAAAGGAAATCTGGTTATTGCTCGGGGAAACAAGAAGGGGTCACTGTATATGGTTGAAGTATCTGCTGAGGGAGTAACCGTCCCGGTTAAGCATAACAAAGTCGGGTTCGCTGAGTCAAAGGAGCAAAAAAGGGTTCATTTTGCAAGGGTGAAGCCTGGTGTTAAGGTGACTCAAGCTGAGCGGGATCGGAGGTCTAAACTAGTTCAGGGGTTTGGTGACAGTGGGAGCACGGGGCGTGTTCCGGGCACAATTACAAAACAACGTTGGGTTTGAAGACCGGTAGTCCGATTGATAAAATCTTTCCAGGGAAACACTTGCTGAATGTGTAGAGTGGTGATGGTTCTCGGTGTATCTCTGGAACTGGTGGAATGTGTAAACCAGTTGAGACAGAGGATGGGTCAGAAATGACTACTGGGTTGGAGCTCGGGGGAGCTTCAACTGCCCCTTCATGTACTTGATGAGAGGGGGATTGCAACTAGGGGGATTTTAATGAAGCCTGAGCTTGTTTATGGGGACTGAAGGCTCGGGAGACTTTGGATATGGAGGATACTGGAGTTACTGAATCTGGGTTATTGTGTGCTTGATGACGGGCTGGAGTATTCGCAAGGCCTTCAAGTGGGAGATTGTTGGGTTGTGAAGGCTTGCGCAGGAAATAAGGAGGGAGTCGGCCCTAATGGGCGTGAGCCCGGTTATTAGTTTCTTGTTAATTAAGTCATTAACCCTAATCCTAGTATTATAAATAGAACCTATGATGTAACTTGTATCTCTGAGCACCTAATAATAAAGAACCCTAGTTGCAAAGTGGACGTAGGCCAATCGGGGCTGAACCACTATAAATCTTTCGTGTCTCTTCTTTTTCTGTCTATTGATTGTGCGTGTGTGTGTGATTCCGCTGCGTTACCGACTCTGATTCCTAACACTATTATGGTGAAGATAACCTTCACGTTGGTAACGGTAAGGGTTTACCCATTCTCCACATTGGCTCCTCAAAATTTTACTCCCCAAACAAAACCTTTTCTCTTAACAATATACTTCATGTTCCCGAAATTAAACGAAACCTTCTTTCTGTTCAACAATTCTGTCATGATAATAATGTATATTTTGAATCACTCTACTTATTTTTGTGTGAAGGACAAGTCTACACACAATATCCTCCTCACAGGTCCAAGTAATGGCGGTCTTTACTCCTTCCAGCTTCCGCAGATCCAACCTCTTTCTAAAGTCGCTTTCACCGCCACTCGAGCTTCCTCTACTACATGGCATCAAAGACTAGGACATCCTCATTCACTGCTCTTGAAGTCCATGTTTTTATAAATATCGTTTTCCTTTATTAAATAAATGTACTACCTTGTGTTGTGATTCATGTTCCATTGGCAAGTCATCAAAACTTCACTTGTCACCATCTACTTATAAAAGTTCACACATTTTGGATTTTGGATTTTGTATTTTGTGATGTGTGGGACCATGCTCCCGTTACCTCCTTTGATGGTCACCGTTACTTTCTATTGTGTCGATCATTAATCTCGCTTTAAGTGGATATTTCCTCTAAAATTAAAATCTCATGTCTTATCACATTTTAAACAGTTTATAGTTATGGTTGAACGGCAATTCAAAGCCAAATTAAAATCCGTCCAAACCGATTGGGGAGGTGAAATTAGATCTCTCTCCTCTTTTTTCCTCTTTTGGCATCATTCATCGGCTCTCGTGCCCACATACGAGTGAACAAAACAGCTTCGTTGAACGCCGCCATCGTCACAGGGTCGAAACCGGTCTTACCTTACTAGCCCAATCTCACGTGCCACCACGGTTTTGGCACTTTGCTTTTGACACGGCAGATAATCTCATTAACCGGATGCCATCTAGAATAAATTCCAACACCTCACCTTTGAACAAGGTTTCCTACATCAGCCCGATTTCTCCTTCCTTTGGGTCTTCGGGTGTAGGTGTTACCCACATCTCCGTCCATACAACAAACATAAAATGGACTTCCGATCTCTTCCTTGTGTGTTTCTCGGATATAGCACCTCCCACCATGGCTATCGGTGCTTTGAACTACTTTCTGAACGCATTTATATTGCTTGACATGTCCATTTCGATGAGCATTTCTTCCCCCTTCACAAACAGCCTACACACAGCTCCCCTTCACCATCTTCAAATCCTTACATCTCGTTTTATCCCATTCCTACTACATTTTCACCTACTGCTCCAACTGATTCTCCATCACCCCAACCCTCCTCACCAACTTCTCCCTCAACCCCACAACAGTCCCCTCTGCCACAGACCCCTTCCCAACAGTCCCCGGTCCAACAGCCCACTGCCCCGCAGCCCTCTGGACAACAACCCACTGCTCAACAGCCCGCTGACCAGCCATCCCCTCTCCCACAACAGGCCCCGACAAACACCTCCACTCAACATCAAGCCCGTACTCGACCAGCCAATCTTCGCCCAAATCCAAAACAAACCACACAATGTCACCTCATTCCATACTCATACAACTTCCCTTGATACTGAACCCACCACCTTTACCGTTGGTAACAAACACCTTCCATGGCGTACCGCCATGGCTGAAGAGTACTCGGCACTTATGTGAAACGGGACATGGTCGTTGTTTGCGACAGAAGCATAGGGCAGTCGGCCCTATGGTGGCTGTGTGTCTATGATTTCTTGTAGCCTAAGTTATTGCCTTATGTACTAACCCTAATCTTGGTATTATAAATACCCTATGATGTAATTATCAATCTTGAGCACCTAATAAGAATAAACCCTAGTTGCAACAGTTGATGTAGGACACCTTGACCGAACCACTATAAATCTTGTGTCTTTATTTTTCTATTGATTGTGAGCGCGTCAGTGTGTGTTTGTTTGCTTCCGTTGGGACCGACTCTGACTCTAATACCTAACAAGTGGTATCAGAGCCTCGGTTCAGTAAACACATGGTTCTACACCGGGGATCAACCGCAGAAGGGGAAAGGGTTGTTCTGAAATTGTTTTTTTTTTTTGCTGCTGTTGCTGTAGCGATTAGGGTTGAAGAAACCCTAGGAATCGCCACAAGTGGGGACAACAGGGGCTATTCAGAAACTGTTTGGAAGTTTTTTTTGGTGTTTTGCAATTAGGTTTCCTGCTTTGGACCCCTTGAAGTAGCTGATTACACGAGGTTTGAAGGTGAAGTTGTCGGTTCTGGTGCTTCGGGTTTTCTTTGGAGGTTTGCTTGGCTTCGGTAAGGTCTCTGTTCTCAGGTTTTCTTTGTGTTCAATTTTTTTTCAGGTTAGTTGATCTCTGTTTCTCATTTGTTATGGTTGAAGACAGAAAGATTCAGATTGAAATGTTCAATGGAACTGATTTCAATTGGTGGAAGGTGCAAATAGAGACAGTGTTGTGTCAAAAGGATCTCGATGTGGTTCTTATGAAGGAAAAGCCTGAAAAGATGGAACAAACTGACTGGGATTGAAAAGACAAAAGAGCAAAGGCAATTATCATACTTGCACGGACTAAAAGTGTAGCATTCAATATCATGAAGGAGACAACAGCTTGGGGTATGATGGATGCGCTTTCTAATATGTATGAGAAGCCTTCGGCTGCAAATCAAGTGTTCTTAATCCGAGAGCTTGTGAATACAAGAATGAAAGAAGGAGGCTCGGTGACAACTCACATTAACAACCTCAATTCAATCTTGGGAAGACTAGAATCGGTTGGGATAAAGTTTGAGAATGGGGTTCAGGGTCTACTGCTGTTATCATCTCTGCCGGACAGTTGGTCTGGAACTGTTACTGCAATTTCTAATTCTATGGAACCAGTGGAGTCACTTTTGAAGGTATTCGAGATATTATTCTTGGAGAAGATGTCAGAAGAAGGAACTCGGGTGAATCATCAAGCAATGACTTGTTGAATGTTGGCAGAGGTCGGGGAAGTAACAGGAATAGTGGGAGCCGTGGAAGGAGCTCGTCTAGAGTTCGGAAAAATGTGAGGTGTTGGAGATGCAATGAGATTGGGCACGTCAAGAGCGAGTGTCCGGGTCCTAAGAAAGAGGATGGTAAGAAAGAAGTAAATAGTGTGGAAGCAGATGAAGATTATGTGGTTTGCTGTATAGAATCTGTTACAGATTCTTGGGTTACGGATTCTAGGTCTTCGTTTTGTTAGGTATTAGAGTCAGAGTTGGTCCCAGCGGAAGCAATCAAACACACACACAATAGCAAAAAATAACAGACACGAAGGATTTAACGTGGTTCAGTCAAGGTGACCTACATCCACGGGTTGCAACTAGGGTTTATTCTTATTAGGTGCTCAAAGATTACATTACATCATACGGGTATAGGGGTATATATAAGACTAAATTAGGGTTATATATTTTAGGCAATATCTTAATCAGCAAGAAATAGGTTTAAACAGCCCTAAGGCGGCCACCACTTCTTGTTCCTGTTCTTCCAGCCGTAACAGACCCAAGAGGGGCCAGCCGAGGGGCCTCCTTCGAGGAAACAAGGCAATACTCGATATGCTTAGTACGTTGATGTTGGATGGGATTGCCAGACATGTAAATAGCACATGGTGAGGGAAAGAAGTATCCCGAAAACCCAATGGTTGGTGCATGTAGACAGTTTCGGCTAGATTGCCGTGTAGAAATGCGTTTTTGACATCAAGTTGATTAATGTCCCATCCATGAAACAAGGCAATACTCAGAACTGTACGAATTGTAGCCGGTTTGACCACGCCGGTTTGGCCACGGGACTGAAGGTTTCATGACAATCCACTTCAACCTGTTGAGACCTGCCATCTCAAACTAAACACGCTTTATAGCGCTCAAGTGAGCTGTCAGATTTTGTTTTGTGTTTAAAAATCCACATATGCCGGGATGACGAGGTACGAGCTCCCAAGTATTATTATCGATAAGAGCATTAAACTCATCCGTCATGGTATGGTTCCAAACAGGTTTGGTTAAGGCTTCGACCGGTTTACAGGGAAGTGGTTCGATGGTGGTGTGAAGGTTGAAGGTGGGTTTCGGTTTAGATTGAGCAGTCATGCTGCGGGTTGTCATTGTCCGGACTGGTGGTGATGGTGGTGGAGGGGTTGTAAGGTGGCGGGGTCGTCGGCTATAAGTTCGGAAGGAAGGTGTGGTTAGAGGGGTGGGGTGGGGAATCTGGTCTGAGATGTGAAGCAGGGGCTGGGCTGTTTGGAGCTGTTTGGGCTGGGCTGTGTGGATCTGATTGGGCTGGGGCAGTAGCGAACTAGGCCTGGGCTGGTCCGATAGGGGGGCTGTTGGGGCCAGGGGAGTAGTGGGGCTGCTGGGATGTAGGGAAACGGAGTCCCAAACAGTTGGGTGAGAGATCGGAGAAGACGGAGGATTTGGTGTTTAGAGGAAAGGTTTGTTAGGGTTATGGAGTCTCGAATAAGAGGACCCGGCCCTAATGGGCCTCTTCTCTATGACTTGGGCCTAACTTAGAGAACAAGTTAGAAACCCTAGGTTTTAATCTATAAATACCCTATGTTGTAATTGTAATCTGTGTGCCTAGAGCTTAATGAAATAACCTAGTTGCAGCACCTGGACGAAGGTCCCCCACTGGGACCGAACCACGTAAAATATCTTGTGTCGTTTATTTTTCTGTCCGCGTGATTATCGTTTGTGCATGTGTGTGTGTTGATTCAGCTGCGCCACGTTGTTCCTAACAAGTGGTATCAGAGCTTTTGGCTCGTTGTTACACACGGTATTGCACGGAAGAACGATTCGCAAAGGAAAACCCTAGCTGCTACAGTACCGCCGCCGGCCATGAACAGTGTTTCGGCGTGAACAGTGTTTTCCGGCCAGCGCGAAAAGTGTTTCCGGCGTAAACAGTACCGGCAGATTTTTTTTTTTCGTTTTTTCTGCTGCTGCTGCTGTTCCAGGACTGATTCGCAGCCCGGTTTCTTGTTTTTTGGGTCGCCGAAACTAGGGTTTTTTCAAACCCTAGGTTGCGCAAAAGGGGAAAGAAAACAGGGCTGTTTTGGAGGAAAACATGGCTGTTTCAGGAGAAAACACGGCTGTTCGGGACTGATTTGGAGTGATTTTGCAATTAGAGTTTCTATTGTGGATCTCTTGGAGTTGCTGGTTTCACTCGGATTTGCAGGTGAAGCGTCGGGTCGGGTGTTTTGGGTTTGTGTTGCGGGTTAACGGTTTGATTGTTTCGGGTACCGGGTTAAACTCTTTGAAGCCGCGGATTAGGGTTTGGTTATAAAGCTCTTGGATTCGTCGGGTAAAGGTTAGAGTTTTGTTTAGTTCTGTTTGACTGTTTATTATCAACTATTTGGGAACCGGGTTATGTGAAATTCAGTATTCGGGTTTAGATTTGTCTGCGAGGTTTATTGCAGGAGCAGATCGGTGTATTGACAGTGTTTGGTAGAACAACTGTCAAGTTCAGGCCCGTGACATTACTGTGTTTATTTCACTGTTTCGATTTGTTTCTTGTTTGCTATTTATAGCTGAAGACGGGATAGGTGTAATCGAAGGTTTGGCGGTTTGGATTTTGGTTGGTTGGTTTTGTCAAAAGAACTTGGTTGTGGTACTGCGGGATAAAACCGGTGAAAATGGAACCAATAGGTTTGGAATGCTTTGGGTTTTAAGTATTCCGGTTCTGGTGTGCTGGTGACGACATAAGTGATAATAAAAAGGAAGTCAGGTGATATTGCTCGGTTGAAAGACTTTTCGGTTAGGGTTATCCGATCGGGTGTACGGTCGCGGAACCCTTGGTACCGTTTGCTTTCATCATGAAAGCTCTGCTCCGTTATAACCGTTTGCCGGTTAGCTGGTCTAGAACTGTGAAGTTGTTTCTTGTTCGGTGGTGATCAGTGGTACGACATTTGGCATGGGTTGGGATAACAGGGACAGTGGGAGCTGAGCATAGTTGACTTGATGGAGCTGCGTGAGGTGTGGGACATTCTTTAGAGTCGATGTCAAAGATAGTAAATTCTGCTTCTGATAATGTGTCTCGGTTGATGCATTGGGACTCAGTGAAGACTCTTGGGTTCGCGATTCTGGTATACTTCATTTCATGTTACCCACTGTAGTGAAGTATTGGTGAATCTTACTGAAGACTTTGGGAAGATACGGGTTTATGTATCGCCGGAAGAAGGGAACCAACTTCCGAGTAGTACAGTCTTGGCTCGCTGCATCGGGTAGAGCTAAGTGGATTCATTTTGCAAGAGTGAATCCTGGAGCCACAGGGATGTCAGCTGAGTGCATTCGGAGGTTTAAACCTGGTCAGGGGTTTTGAGAACAGTGGGAGAACGAGGGGTGTTCTGGGTACAGTTCAAAACACCGTTGGGTTTTGACGACCGGATTTCCGAATGGAAAATCTCTCCTCGGTTCTTGCAGGTTTTGGAGAGTGGTGTTTCCTCTGGAAGTCTCTGGAGCCGGTAGTTTGAATCAGTGGGAGCCGGTTGAGATTGAGGATGAGTCAATGGCGGGTTTTGCCATGGCTGGGTCAGTGATGACTGTTGTGTTGAGCTCGGGGGAGCTTCAACCGGCTCTTCTGGTAATTAAGAAGAGGGCTGCTGCAACTAGGAGAATTAGATTGAAGTCTTAGCTTGTTTATAGGAACTGGAGGCTTGGAGGACTTCTGTTATTTGAAATCTTAGCTTATTCTTAGGAGCTGGAGGCTTAAGAACTTCTGATATTGAAGTTTTAGCTTGTTCTTGGAATTGGAGGCTTAGAGGATTTCTGTTTTGAAGATTACTGGAGTTACAGATTACAAGGTTTTGCTTGGATGGTTGATTGAGGATTGCTCGAGCCTCCAAGTGGGAGATTGTTAGGGTTATGGAGTCTCGAATCAGAGGAGCCGGCCCTAATGGGCCTCTTCTCTATGATTTGGGCCTAACTTGGAGAACAAGTTAGAAACCCTAGGTTTTAATCTATAAATACCCTATGTTATAATTGTAATCTGTGTGCCTAGAGCTTAATGAAATAACCTAGTTGCAGCCCGTGGACGTAGGTCCCCCACTAGGACCGAACCACGTAAAATTCTTGTGTCGTTTATTTTTCTGTCCGCGTGATTATCGTTTGTGCATGTGTGTGTGTTGATTCCGCTGCGCCACGTTGTTCCTAACAAGGTCCACAAGTAATTAGTGTAGTCATCCAAAAACAAAATATAATATTGGTGACCACCTGAGCTACGTGTCGGGGAAGTCCATAAATCACTGTGTATAATATCAAAGGGAAGATTAGTAGTAGTAACAAAATTATAAAATGGCAACTTAACATGTTTCCTAAAAACACACAACTGACATAAATGTTTGTCAGAGAATTTTCCAACGGAAATAACATTTTTTTATTCAAAACACGAAGTAAAGAGGAACTGGATGTCCTAAACGATGATGCCAGAGATCTTGAGATAAAGCAGCAAATGTGGAAGGACTGGTGAGCCGGGCGGATGGTGATGAGAGAGGATAGAGATCCCCGGTGCTCTTGGTTTTAAAAAGCGAGAAGCGCACCGAAGCGACAAGGTCTAAACCCGAAGCGTAAAGCGCAAATCGCAAAAGCGGACCGATTTTCGTACGCGAAACGCAATGTGCTTATATAATTTTTTTATATATCCCATTGGTTTTTAGCATCTCCTACCCAAAATATAGCCATAAATAAGGTTTATATATGATTTAATGTATAAATTACTTACATGTACAACCTTTTTAGCTAAATGTATAACACTTTGAAGCACAAAAACAGCCCCTGTACAAGAATCGAGCCTTTAAGTGCGGTTTTTTTTCAAAAAAATGTGAGTATTTTGCGAGTTTTGTACGTTGCTCGAATTGGGTTACATGACTCGCTAGGGTCTGCGCCCTAGGTCGAGTCACGAGTTAAGCGCGAGTAAGCGTGGTTTTTAAAACCAAGCCGGTGCTGTCACATCGGAGGATAGGAATCCGCGTCAGGTAGTCCTTCACAAGAAAACCAAATGGGTCAAATTCGATAGAGATTTTATTATCGGTGGTTAAACGTCTGACGAATAGTAAGTTTTTGATCAGTTTAGGTGTAAAAAATATGTTTTAAGTTGTAAGGGTGTGTAAGGTGGTTTTAGTGTTGTGAAACTCGTGCCGTGAATTGGTATTTGGAACCCGTTGCCAACAATATGGTTTTGTATGCTATTATTGACATAATGTGAAAGATTACCTGTCATATTGGACATGTGGTTTGTTGCTCTAGTGTCAAGGTACCAATTTTGATCCGGGTTCAAGGTCATGGTGTGCAATGCTTGCTCAATGTTGGTGGGAGTGTAACAGGAGTTATTTGTTGGGCAAAACTGTGAAGGAGGAGCTCCTAGGATGCCTGCGAAAGACCCACGACGTGGCTGCTCCCGTGACGTGGGTGCTGTTAGATAGGGATCCCGGTGGTGTCCATGCCCATTGAGGGTAGGAGTTTTGCAACAAAAAATTGTTACTGTGTTGACCACGCCCTCGGGAGCGACCCCGACCTCCACGGTTTCCACGGCCGGAATCAGAGTTCCATCTCCCACCATGGTGACTGTGACGGGGTTGCTGTTCAGTGTACCCGCGACCTCCAAAAACTGACTGAGGTGGAGGGGCTGAGGTGGAACCGTCAATTGGTGCAGGCGGTCTCATGGCAGAAGTGTGTAAGGTTGTGTCAGAGGGAGAGGAAAGTTGATGTGCCCTGCGGGTTTCTTCCAAGATAAGGCGGGAGCGGGCTTCATAAAATTCAGGGAGAGGTGCGGTTTGCTGTAAAAACATGGCAACCCCGTCATACTGACCATTAAGCCCTGCAATGAGTTGTAAAACAAGCCTCTGATTGGTGATGGGGGAGTCAACATTGGCCAATTGATCGGAGAGGGTTTTCAGTTCTTGGCAATAGGCTGAGATATTAGGAAAGGCATCGGCTTTGGTGTTGGAAAACTTATTTTCAAGGTAAAGTGCCAGTGAGTTTCGGTTATCCTGGAAGATATTAGCCAAGGACTGCCAGGCTTGGGCAACAGTGGAGTCTGGTTTGAGTCTGGTTTGCAATAAATCGTTGGAGATAGTACCATAAATCCATTGCAAGACAATGGCATCCAACCGACTGGCAGTAGCCGGGTCTGTTTCTGCAGCGGCAAGTTTGGAGGAAGAGGACGAATCTGGTGGGATGATGTGGTCGATTACCTGGAAGGCATGACAGTGGATCTTGAAGAGTTCTACCCACGAGGTATATTGGCCATTTTCCAGCTCCAAGGTTATGGGGATGAAGTTGCGGACGTTGGAGACAGTGACCGTCGGGTGAAGTTTTTCTGTCATGACAAGAAAGGGCGGTAGGGGTGGGGTGGGGGAGGTGGTTTGTCAGACATGATGTGATGGTGTAGGAGAGAGGGCCGGAGGGTTTAGGAGATAGCGCAGGTCGGAGGAAGGCTGGGTAGGGGAGAACATAGTTGTCAATAGCGACCATAGCGCGCTATGTAACGAAGCGGCCTATGGTCGCTATATAGTGTTTAGCGAGTGAATAGCGGGTGAATAGCGAATATTCCATTTTTTTTTTAATTATTTTTTAATTTTTTACTAAATTAATATAAATATGGTTGCTAATAACCCTAATATATGAAGATTTAGATGATTATTGATTATAATTGCTATAGATCTTGCAATAGTTAAATACAAAATATTTCTAAAACTTTCTACTAGTATATCGCTAAACGTGAAATAGCGCCCGCTATCGCTACATAGCGTATAGGTGGCTTGTCGCTATTTACCGCTATTCGCTATTGGGGAGAAGGCCGGAGATGAAGGGCTGGGTAGGAGAGAAGGCCGGAGATGAATGGGCTGGCCAGGAGCGCAGAAAGGGAAAGAGCAGGTAGGTTACAATGATACCATGAAAGAAGATATTATGGCATAATCTTGTGGGCTACTTCTCATTAAGCAAACATATTTATAATTACATATGTAACACTTGACTACCCTCTAGAATACAGTAATGACAATTTACAATATAACTAATAACTAGTCTAATAGGTTATACTTATTTACTGTGAAAAATACACTACCGAATCGGTCGACTAAATAAAAGAATTGCGAGGGTGGTTCGGATAGATCTCAAGGGGCGATTTGGTGGAGATCACAAAATGAATAGTAATTAGCTATAAGTTGATTTAGTGTCGGTCAAGATAGAACACGTATACGTACGTAGTTAGGTTTCCTGATTTCACGTTGTGTTTAGAATAGGATTAGTTTACTATATAATCAGTTGTAATTTAGGTCTTTAATCAATCAGAAAAGAGTCGATCAGTGATCAATTAACGTGTTCTTAACCTACCCAGTTTAACATTTACTAACCCTAATCTTGGTATTATAAATACCCTATGATTTCTTATAGCCTAAGTTATTGCCTTATATACTAACCCTAATCTTGGTATTTATAAATACCCTATGATGTAATTGTAAATCTCAAGCACCTAATAAGAATAAACCCTAGTTGCAACAGCGGATGTAGGTCACCTTGACCGAACCACTATAAATCTAGTGTCTTTATTTTTCTGTTGACTGTGAGCGCGTGTGTATTTGTTTGCTTCCGCCGGGACCGACTCTAACTCTAATACCTAACAGCTTAAACTTGCCCCTTTAGTGCTCACTAATCAAGTTACCAAACTGTCATGATATTTCTTATCTAAAAATTCAACAAAGCCTTCATCTAAAACTGACCGGATGAGTCGTTGTTAAGGTCTTTATTCTACAACATGCTTGGTTTTAAAGCGCGCCTAAGGCGCACCTAGGCGCAGGTCCGGTCACTTTTGTGTAGCCAAGGCGTGAGTTGTACGAGAAGCGCAGAAAAAGCGCATGTGAGGCGCACGCCTCATGTATGAAAAGCGCAATTATGCATCAGGACATTGTACAGTAGGCTCTTTAGGTTGTACATGTAGGTAATTTATATATTAAATCATATATAAAGCTGATTTATAGCTAACTTTGGGTTAGGGGAAGCTAAAAACCTATAGGATATATAAAAAAAATTATATAAGCATCTTGCGCTTCGCGTACGAAAAGCGGTGCACTTTTGCGCTTTGCGCCTAGGATTTAAACCCCGTCGCCTCGGTTCGTTTCTCGCTTTTAAAAACCAAGATAACGTGTTATCTCGCTCATTCATGTCAAGGAAATTGTGGAGTAATATTTGCAAGGGTGAAATTAAGGTCAAATACTTGAAACTCATGGTAGCAATATCATGTGGAAATATGGAATTTGCATGTCATATTGTCATGAACTCATGATATAATCCTAGAGTGATACAATATAAAATGAAGGGAGAATATCATATACACCCCTCTAAACCTTCTTAATTTCATATATATCAGTCAAACTTAAAAATATCAAATATACCCATTTTTAATAACTTTCACCTTTATGACATCGTTACCCATGAAATTCTCTCTTATGTTCACCGAATCCGGAACTCCCGATCGGGAAGAAGAAAATCACCGAATCAGGAACTCATAATTGAAGTAAAAAGCTTGTGTTGTAGTGGGAAATAGTGAGATCTTGTTGAAAATTGATCTTCTTGGTGTTATTGAAAATCATGAGTTTGTGACCAGAGGCGATTTGATGTTTCCAGAAACGGATTTGATAATTTCTTAAATATGAAATTATTTAAGTTCAAACAATAGAGAGGTAAAATGGTCATTAAGTAAATTGTTTTTAATGAAATAAATTAGAATGGGTAAATATGATATTTAAGTATTTGAAATGAGTATATTTGATATTTTTAAGTTTTGATTGGGTATATAAGAAATTGTGAAAGTTTAGAGGGTTATATATGAAATTCTCACTAAAATTAAAAAAAATGAAAATTTGATGGTTATGTGGTACAAAAACAAAGAAAGGGGTCTAAGCAAAAAAACCAGATTTGCAGATTAATATTCTTAAGCATAAAGGTTGTATCTATTTACAACACAGTGAAAATTGAAATTTTAGAGTTAAAATGGGTAGATATCTATGATTACTGAATAAGTTAAGTTCAGAAAAAATAGGGGGGATAAGTAGAAGTTGACTAACCTGATGGGGTAGCCTAACACTAGTTTGATTTTGCAATTGTAACTGTGACTGCATAGCCTGAACTTGTTGCATTTGTGACTGTTGTTGTACATTGTTCTTGGTACTATCTTTCACAACCTCAGCAAACGCCACAAGATTACTACAGTAAGCCAAAAACATGCCAGAACAAAAAACAATGGGAAAATTTCACAATAGTAACCAAGTTTCCCATTTGTTCCAATAAAGTCACTCAAAGTTTTTTGTCTCTTAACTTTCATAGTTGTTCGTTCGCCTGTTCCAATCTTGTGAATTTTTAAAATTGACTTAAAAGGAAAATATATGAACATTGGTTACCATTTAGTGAATATTTTTTTCAAATTTAACTTGAAGTAGGGGATGGGTTAATAGTGAAGAAAAAAAAATTACTAAATAATAACCAAGATTCATAATTGGTCAATTAAATAAAACAGGAAAAATAATCACTAAATAGTAACCAAGATTAATATATGTTTCATTTAGGTAACTTAATTTTAAAAACTTTTAACATTTATAAAAAATATTATTGGAACACTTAATGAAAGTTGAGTGACTTTAGACAGACAAAAAGAACTTTGAGTGACTTTAGAGGAACAGATGGCAGACCTGGTTACTATTGGGTGAATATTTACTAGAAAGAATCAACAATGTATGGCATTAAATAAAACTTGAAATGTACCCATGTCCAATTGTTTGGAGGAACATCTTAAGTAGTTCAATTGCTGAACACTCCTTCTTATAGCCATCAGAAAGAACTTTCAAGATACGACCTAATTTAGATATATGAGAGCCAAATAACTGACCAAATATATCCAATGGCCCACCAGAAGCCCGATCAAAGCCCACGTCCATTAACAAACGAGAAACAATTTTTTGTGACATCTCTGCCGCTTATTCTGGACTTAAATTAGTTTTCATCCCAAATGATCCACTTCTTCCACGTTCATGATTCCCTGTTTGTTCCATATTAAGGTACTCCGGTCTTATACCAAGTCTCTCTAACATTATGGGGCTTTTGGTCAATATTGGGGGTAAATTATCTAGAACTCCATTACACTTTACATTCTGCACATTATCCATTTGATTTGAAGGAGGTAAAGCGCTATCGGGTACAGAGTTTGCTAAAAATGTTGTCTTTGGAAAAAATAAACTTTCATCATCATCTTCTAAATGAGACGATATCATAACCAAAGCTTTATCGAACATGGAATTGCTGGAACCCATATTTTGTTCTTCCATAAAAACTGCCCGTCTTCTTTTATGCTTTTCAACAATTCTAAGATAATTAGACATTTGCTCAGGTGTACGTTTTTCAGATTCTCGGTCCCCTGAAGGTAATCTGTATGGTTTGGTAGCTCTATATTTTTCAAAGAATTGGCTATACCATGATTCTGGGATTCTTTGAGACATACTATCATCTTCGTGTACGCCATACCTAGATCCAACACCAAAACTTGATTTTGATTGAACCTGTAAAATAAGATATAGTTTACCCCAAATATTTCCAGGTAAAAGTGGTTTAGGTTTTTAGTACATAAAAAATATAAAACAATAATAAGCTTATAAATTTGTTCCTAGTTCCTACAATTAACAATAAAAGCATATGTGAATGTTAAATCCATAAGAAACCAGAAGTTGATCTTGCTTATCAGATTCACCTGTTGAGATGTGCTGACATTAGCAAAAACACTATCAAGAGCTAGAAGTCATGAATGTTAAATAATAATGAATTTATGTTTAGTAAGTCGTCACAACTCACAACTAAGTTTACGGCTAATAGCAAGTAACAAGTAAAAAATAGTTTGTAAATAACTAAACATTAGCAACTCTACAATAAATTATATTTTCCTGCATGGCACAGATTCATGAATAGGAAATGTTGTTCTAGTACTAATAGCACCTATAAAACCTAAAAAAGTAATAGTTCGTATGTATTGTGGAAATATTTTAGAAGGAAAAATCAAATAATATAAAGTGATAAACATTTCCATTCAGGCAGATAAACCAAGGAATATATTGTATATTGATTGTATATAGAGTAAAGTACACGGATGGTCCCTATGGTTTATCAAAATTTTGGATTTGGTCCCTAATTTTTCAAAAGTACACGGATGGTCCATGGTGTTTGCACTTTGTAACACATTAGTCCCCAAACTTTGCCAAAAGTACATGCATGGTCCATGTGGTTTGCACTTTGTAACGCATTTAGTCTCTAACTTGGACCTTCTAAAACTTTTAGATTTGTTGGCTGGGGACTAAATGCGTTACAAAGTGCAAATCATAGGGACCATCCATGTACTTTTGAAAAGCTAGGGACCAAATCCAAAATTTTGGTAAACCACAGGGACCATCCTTGTACTTTACTCTTGTATATTTGTATGAGTATGAGGTTACAATACGTCCATGTATGTAGACTACAATATTACAGTCGAGTACTATCTAATTATGATAATTACAATTCTAGTCTAATATACCCCGTAAGCTAAGGACGGGGAACGACCTACAGCTTGGATCGTAGAAACAGAAATCTGAGTTGGTAATGGCTTGGTGAAGATCAGCAATCTGATCGTTTGTTGATATGAACTGCACACGAAGATTCCTTGCGCAACCTTTTCTCTAACAAAATGACAGTCAACCTCTACATGTTTGTTTCGAGCATGAAAAACATGATTAGCTGAAAGGTAAGTTGCGCCCAAATTATACCATAAGGTGGGAGCGGAAGATGTAGTATCCCTAAGTTCACGAAGAAGAGCTTCTAGCCAAGTTAGCTCAACAACTGCGTCAGCAAGAGCTTTGTACTCATATTCTCTTGTGAACCAAAAGGTTGTACGTTGTTTTGGAGCGGTCCATGAGACAAGACTGGAACACAAATAGATGAGAAAGTATGCAGGGCGTAGAAAGGTGATGAAACCTGACGAGTGTGCCACCCGACGAGTAAATAGAGAGGGATCTGTTGTGGAACCCTTGAAGCCGAAAGTATGCAGGGAGTAGAAAGGTGATGAAACCAAGCCCTTGGAGCCTGTTTGAGACCATAGAGCAATTTGTGAAGTATCAGAATCTTAGATGCATCTTTCCTACCCATACACAAGCACCATGTGAAACAATAAAATTCATTGAATAGGCTACTAAAGAGGGCTTTGAATGAATTCAAGAGTTTTATGCCATTAGATTCATGTTGGATCACGGGGTATCTTAATACCACCAAAACTACCAAACATATGCATTTGCTCATTCTTCTTTAGAGTACTTGCAAACAAATGAAGGCTTTCGAGGAACGCACCAAGAAGCAAACTAAAGAAGAAGACGTGTCTAGTAGATTGCTATTGACCAAAGCAGACGGGAAAGAAAAGACTAAGCACCATACATGTAAGCATTGCGGTTGTGGAAGCCCGAATCGGGAAGACTTAGGACGTGGCCGAGGTATAGGTCGGGGGACCGGAAGTGGTCGAGGTGATGGACGAGTACAACGGGACAAGAGCAATGTAAGGTGTTTCAAATGCAATGAACTTGGTCATTTTAGCAATGAATGTCCAAAGTGGAAAAAAGAGGATGAGGCGAATTTGATCCAGGAGGACTATGAACCAGCACTGCTGTGATGGGAAGCTGGATCAAGAAAGGATGAAGACCTCGCTTGAACTATATTTAGTTTAAGGGTGAGTATTGGATATTAAACAAAATATAGTTGTGTTATTAAGTCTAGGAGTCTATGTGTCATTAGTTCAAAGTTAAGTCAAGGGCTAGTTATGTATATATGTCAAAGTGTAGAAGTTGTACGGTGTATTTAGGAATCAGAGTGTCGTTTAGGAAGCACCGGTTCATATACTATATTAGGCCAACGATGTCAAACGATGGTTCTTGTATTCGATATCGTGATTTCATAATCAAAAGGTTTCATTGTGTGTATTAAACTATGTTACAATTGTGTTATTGCTATTCAATTACCAACAGTGGTATCAGAGCCAGGTTCCGATCAAAGAACGCAGAAGACCAATTGTTTAAGAAAAGGTTCAATCGATCAAGGGAGAAGCGATAATCAGGGATTAATCGAGGGCTGTTTTCGGAGAATCAGAATTGAAACTGAACCGATTGAAGTTTGTGGCCAATTAAATCATAATTAGCAATCAAGAAAAGGGACGATACCAGAAATCAGAGAAGGATTTGGTGTTATTTGCAACCATCGACCGGATTAAAGAAAACGATTGGAATGGTTCAATTAAAGCGGCCGATCAAAACTGGATTGACTGAATTGGCGTTCGGTTTCAAAAATTCGAGGGAGAATAAATTGGCTACTGGACTTTGATTTGGTGCTCGTGGATTGTTGTGTTCGCATGTTCCAGGGGAGAAGGAAGGAAACATAATTCAGAGTTTGAATATTCTTAAAAGGCACGAATCAAAAGGGGCTTACGGTCAAGAAAGCGGAGATTAGGAAGTTCATGGTTCGGGTTTTATACACGGATACAAAAAGGAATTACCAGACAAGTGATTAGAGACCAACGATTGCCTAATTACCAGATACGTATTTTTGATCTTTACTGCATTAAATTTAATAGAAATACAGGATTAGGATTGAGAATCGTTTGGAACAGAAAATAAGTAAGAGTGGATTTTTGTGTTGTATCATTTTTCTATCAAGTGGGCATACTTTAGAAAACGGGATATACAACAACAAGAAGTGAAAGTTCATTATTGAAATGGGAGAACACTGGTTCTAGAAATTTGGTTGGGGAGATCAAGATCAACAGCGGAGAAGCGGGTTCGATTGACAATAGCAATGAGCGGGAGTGATTGTCATTTACAGAATGCGGATTTGACTATCATCAGCGAGGCAGGTTTGACTTTCAACAGCAAGGCGGGTTTGATCAGACCTAGGAAACCAAAGAAACCAGTTTTGTACTTGTGGGAAGAAAGGTTTTGATTCGTCATAAGCGACCGAAAAACCAGTAAAGATAGGAAAGAAGAAGAACAAAGGGTCAATAGGAGAAGAGACACCGAAGAAAAACGAAACCAGCATACCAGTAAGAGAGGGCGGAACGACAATGACCTTTCAATGCCCCATGTTAAGTTCTACAAATTACACCATTTGGGCTGTAAAGATTAGGGCAATCTTTAATGTCCACGGAATATGGGATGCAGTTGAAGCGGGAACTGAAGTAAAAGATTGCTTTGTTGTTGTTATTCTCATTTACTTCAGTTCCCTCTTTCAAGCAATTGCCATGTATATCAAGCAATTCCAGAAAACATGGTGTTGCAGATTGCAAACCTTACTTCAGCAAAAGAAATTTAGGACGCGTTAAAGGTTCGACATGTAGGGGTTGACAGGGTTAAAGAGGCTCGGTTAGAAACACTTGAGTCGCTTGAAGCTTTGAAAATGGGTGTTAACGAGTCACTTGATGTCTATGCCGGAAAGATTTGTGAGATTACATCACAAGCAAGCAATCTTGGATATGCAATGGATGACAAAAGATTGGTTCGAAAACTTTTGGGTTCGGTACCTGAAAAGTTTATTCAGTGTATTGTTGAAATTGAACAGTTTGCTGATCTTAAGACAATACCATTCCAAGAAGCGGTGGGAAGACTGAAGGCTTTCGAGGAACGCACCAAGAAGCAAACTAAAGAGGAAGACGTGTCTAGTAGATTGCTATTAACCAAAGCAGACAGGAAAGAAAAGACTAAGCAACATACATGTGAGCATTACGGTTGTGGAAGACTTAGGACGTGACCGAGGTAGAGGTCGGGGGTCCGGAAGAGGTCGAGGTGATGGACAAGAGCAATGTAAGGTGTTTCAAATGCAATGAACTTGGGCATTTTAGCAATGAATATCCAAGTGGGAAAAAGAGGATGAGGCGAATTTGATTCAGGAGGACTATGAACCAACACTACTGTGATGGGAAGCTGGATCAAGAAAGGATGAAGACCTCGCTTGAACTATATTTAGTTTAAGGGTGAGTATTGGATATTAAACAAAATATAGTTGTGTTATTAAGTCTAGGAGTCTATGTGTCATTAGTTCAAAGTTAAGTCTAAGGGCTAGTTATGAATATATGTCAATGTGTAGAAGTTGTACGGTGTATTTAGGAATCGGAGTGTCGTTTAGAAGCACCGGTTCATATACTATATTAGGCCAACGATGTCAAACGATGGTTCTTGTATTCGATATCGTGATTTCATAATCAAAAGGTTTCATTGTGTGTATTAAACTATGTTACTATTGTGTTATTGCTATTCGATTACCAACAGTGGTATCAGAGCCAGGTTCCGATCAAAGAACGCAGAAGACCAATTGTTTAAGAAAAGGTTCAATCGATCAAGGGAGAAGCGATAATCAGGGACTAATCGAGGGCTGTTTTCGGAGAATCAGAATTGAAACTGAACCGATTGAAGTTTGTGGCCAATTGAATCATAATTAGCAATCAAGAACAGGGACGATACCAGAAATCAGAGAAGGATTTGGTGTTATTTGCAACCATCGACCGGATTAAAGAAAACGATTGGATTGGTTCAATTAAAGCGGCCGATCAAAACTGGATTGACTGAATTGGCGTTCGATTTCAAAAATTCGAGAGAGAATAAATTGGCTACTGGACTTTGATTTGGTGCTCGTGGATTGTTGTGTTCGCATGTTCCAGGGGAGAAGGAAGGAAACATAACTCAGAGTTTGAATATTCTTAAAAGGCACGAATCAAAAGGGGCTTACGGTCAAGGAAGCGAAGATCAGGAAGTTCGTGGTTCGGGTTTTATACACGGTTACAAAAAGGAATTACCAGACAAGTGATTAGAGACCAACGATTGCCTAATTACCCGATACGTATTTCTGATCTTTACTGCATTAAATTTAATAGAAATACAGGATTAGGATTGAGAATCGTTTGGAACAGAAAATAAGAAAGAGTGGATTTTTGTGTTGTATCGTTTTTCTATCAAGTGGGCATACTTTAGAAAACGGGATATACAACAAGTGAAAGTTCATTATTGAAATGGGAGAACACTGGTTCTAGAAATTTGGTTAGGGAGATCAAGATCAACAGCGGAGAAGCGGGTTCGATTGTCAATAGCAAGGAGCGGGAGTGATTGTCATTTACAGAATGCGGATTTGACTATCATCAGCGACGCAGGTTTGACTTTCAACAGCAAGGCGGGTTTGATCAGACTTAGGAAACCAAAGAAACCAGTTTAGTACTTGTGGGAAGAAAGGTTTTGATTCGTCATAAGCGACCGAAAAACCAGTAAAGATAGGAAAGAAGAAGAACAAAGGGTCAATAGGAGAAGAGACACCGAAGAAAAACGAAACAAGCGTACAAGTAAGAGAGGGCGGAACGACAATGACCTTTCAAAGCCCCATGTTAAGTTCTACAAATTACACCATTTGGGCTGTAAAGATTAGGGCAATCTTTAACGTCCACGGAAAATGGGATGTAGTTGAAGCGGGAACTGAAGTAAAAGATTGCTTTGTTGTTGTTATTCTCATTTACTTCAGTTCCCTCTTTCAAGCAATTGTCATGTTATATCAAGCAATTCCAGAAAACATGGTGTTGCAGATTGCAAACCTTACTTCAGCAAAAGAAATTTAGGACGCGTTAAAGGTTCGACATGTAGGGGTTGACAGAGTTAAAGAGGCTCGGTTAGAAACACTTGAGTCGCAGTTTGAAGCTTTGGAAATGGGTGTTAACGAGTTACTTGATGTCTATGCTGGAAAGATTTGTGAGATTACATCACAAGCAAGCAATCTTAGACATGTAATGGATGACAAAAGATTGGTTCGAAAACTTTTGGGTTCGGTACCTGAAAAGTTTATTTAGTGTATTGCTGAAATTGAACAGTTTGCTGATCTTAAGACAATACCATTCCAAGAAGCGGTGGGAAGACTGAAGGCTTTCGAGGAACGCACCAAGAAGCAAACTAAAGAGGAAGACGTGTCTAGTAGATTGCTATCAACCAAATCAGACAGGAAAGAAAAGACTAAGCAACATACATGTGAGCATTGCGGTTGTGGAAGACTTAGGACGTGACCGAGGTAGAGATCGGGGGTCCGGAAGAGGTCTAGGTGATGGACAAGAGCAATGTAGGGTGTTTCAAATGCAATGAACTTGGGTATTTTAGCAATGAATATCCAAGTGAGAAAAAGAGGATGAGGCAAATTTGATCCAGGAGGACTATGAACCAACACTGTTGTGATGGGAAGCTAGATCAAGAAAGGATGAAGACCTCGCTTGAACTAATATTTAGTTTAAGGGTGAGTATTGGATATTAAACAAAATATAGTTGTGTTACTAAGTCTAGGAGTCTGTGTGTCATTAGTTCAAAGTTAAGTCTAAGGGCTAGTTATGTATATATGTCAAAGTGTAGAAGTTGTACGGTGTATTTAGGAATCGGACTGTCGTTTAGGAAGCACCGGTTCATATACTATATTAGGCCAACGATGTCAAACGATGGTTCTTGTATTCGATATCGTGATTTTATAATCAAAAGGTTTCATTAAGTGAATTAAACTATGTTACGATTGTGTTATTGCTATTCGATTACCAACAGTGGTATCAGAGCCAGGTTCCGATCAAAGAACGCAGAAGACCAATTGTTTAAGAAAAGGTTCAATCGGTCAAGGGAGAAGCGATAATCAGGGATTAATCGAGGCCTATTTTCGGAGAATCAGAATTGAAACTGAACCGATTGAAGTTTGTGACCAATTAAATCATAATTAGCAATCAAGAACAGGGACGATACCAGAAATCAGAGAAGGATTTGATGTTATTTGCAACCATCGACCGGATTAAAGAAAACGATTGGATTGGTTCAATTAAAGCGGCCGATCAAAACTGGATTGACTGAATTGGCGTTCGGTTTCAAAAATTCGAGGGAGAATAAATTGGCTACTGCACTTTGATTTGGTGCTCGTGGATTGTTGTGTTCGCATGTTCCAGGGGAGAAGGAAGGAAACATAATTCAGAGTTTGAATATTCTTAAAAGGCACGAATCAAAAGGGGCTTACGGTCAAGGAAGCGAAGATCAGGAAGTTCGTGGTTCGGGTTTTATACACGGATACAAAAAGGAATTACCAGACAAGTGATTAGAGACCAACGATTGCCTAATTACCCGATACGTATTTCTGATCTTTACTGCATTAAATTTAATAGAAATACAGGATTAGGATTGAGAATCGTTTGGAACAGAAAATAAGAAAGAGTGGATTTTTGTGTTGTATCGTTTTTCTATCAAGTGGGCATACTTTAGAAAACGGGATATACAACAAGTGAAAGTTCATTATTTAAATAGGAGAACACTGGTTCTAGAAATTTGGTTAGGGAGATCAAGAACAACAGCGGAGAAGCGGGTTCGATTGTCAATTGCAAGGAGCGGGAGTGATTGTCATTTACAGAATGCGGATTTGATTATCATCAGCGAGGCAGGTTTCACTTTCAACAGCAAGGCGGGTTTGATCAGACTTAGGAAACCAAAGAAACCAGTTTAGTACTTGTGGGAAGAAAGGTTTTGATTCGTCATAAGCGACCGAAAAACCAGTAAAGATAGGAAAGAAGAAGAACAAAGGGTCAATAGGAGAAGAGACACCGAAGAAAAACGAAACCAGCATACAAGTAAGAGAGAGTGGAACGACAATGACTTTTCAATGCCCCATGTTAAGTTCTACAAATTACACCATTTGGGCTGTAAAGATTAGGGCAATCTTTAACGTCCACGGAATATGGGATGCAGTTGAAGCGGGAACTGAAGTAAAAGATTGCTTTGTTGTTGTTATTCTCATTTACTTCAGTTCCCTCTTTCAAGCAATTGTCATGTTATATCAAGCAATTCCAGAAAACATGGTGTTGCAGATTGCAAACCTTACTTCAGCAAAAGAAATTTAGGACGCGTTAAAGGTTCGACATGTAGGGGTTGACAGGGTTAAAGAGGCTCGGTTAGAAACACTTGAGTCGCAGTTTGAAGCTTTGAAAATCGGTGTTAACGAGTCACTTGATGTCTATGCCGGAAAGATTTGTGAGATTACATCACAAGCAAGCAATCTTGGACATGCAATGGATGACAAAAGATTGGTTCGAAAACTTTTGGGTTCGGTACCTGAAAAGTTTATTCAGTGTATTGCTGAAATTGAACAGTTTGCTGATCTTAAGTCAATACCATTCCAAAAAGCGGTGGGAAGACTGAAGGCTTTCGAGGAACGCACCAAGAAGCAAACTAAAGAGGAAGACGTGTCTAGTAGATTGCTATTAACCAAAGCAGACAGGAAAGAAAAGACTAAGCAACATACATGTGAGCATTGCGGTTGTGGAAGACTTAGGACGTGACCGAGGTAGAGGTCGGGGGTCCGGAAGAGGTCGAGGTGATGGACAAGAGCAATGTAAGGTGTTTCAAATGCAATGAACTTGGGCATTTTAGCAATGAATGTCCAAGTGGGAAAAAGAGGATGAGGCGAATTTGATCCAGGAGGACTACGAACCAACACTGGTGTGATGGAAAGTTGGATCAAGAAAGGATGAAGACCTCGCTTGAACTAATATTTAGTTTAAGGGTGAGTATTGGATATTAAACAAAATATAGTTGTGTTATTAAGTCTAGGAGTCTATGTGTCATTAGTTCAAAGTTAAGTCTAAGGGCTAGTTATGTATATATGTCAAAGTGTAGAAGTTGTACGGTGTATTTAGGAATCAGAGTTTCGTTTAGGAAGCACCGGTTCAAATACTATAGTAGGCCAACGATGTCAAACGATGGTTCTTGTATTCGATATCGTGATTTCATAATCAAAAGGTTTCATTGTGTGTATTAAACTATGTTACGATTGTGTTATTGCTATTCGATTACCAACAGTGGTATCAGAGCCAGGTTCCGATCAAAGAACGCAGAAGACCAATTGTTTAAGAAAAGGTTCAATCGATCAAGGGATAAGCGATAATCAGGGATTAATCGAGTGCTGTTTTCGGAGAATCAGAATTGAAACTGAACCGATTGAAGTTTGTGGCCAATTGAATCATAATTAGCAATCAAGAACAGGGACGATACCAGAAATCAGAGAAGGATTTGGTGTTATTTGCAACCATTGACCGGATTAAAGAAAACGATTGGATTGGTTCAATTAAAGCGGCCGATCAAAACTGGATTGACTGAATTGGCGTTCGGTTTCAAAAATTCGAGGGAGAATAAATTGGCTACTGGACTTTGATTTGGTGCTCGTGGATTGTTGTGTTCGCATGTTCCATGGGAGAAGGAAGGAAACATAATTCAGAGTTTGAATATTCTTAAAAGGCACAAATCAAAAGGGGATTACGGTCAAGGAAGCGAAGATCAGGAAGTTCGTGGTTCGGGTTTTATACACGGATACAAAAAGGAATTACCAGACAAGTGATTAGAGACCAACGATTGCCTAATTACCCGATACGTATTTCTGATCTTTACTGCATTAAATTTAATAGAACTACAGGATTAGGATTGAGAATCGTTTGGAACAGAAAATAAGAAAGAGTGGATTTTTGTGTTGTATCGTTTTTCTATCAAGTGGGCATACTTTAGAAAACGGGATATACAACAACAAGTGAAAGTTCATTATTGAAATGGGAGAACACTGGTTCTAGAAATTTGGTTAGGGAGATCAAGATCAACAGCGGAGAAGCGGGTTCGATTGTCAATAGCAAGGAGCGGGAGTGATTGTCATTTACAGAATGCGGATTTGACTATCATCAGCGAGGCAGGTTTGACTTTCAACAGCAAGGCGGGTTTGATCAGACCAGGAAACCAAAGAAACCAGTTTAGTACTTGTGGGAAGAAAGGTTTTGATTCGTCATAAGCGACCAAAAAACCAGTAAAGATAGGAAAGAAGAAGAACAAAGGGTCAATAGGAGAAAAGACACCGAAGAAAAACGAAACCAGCATACTAGTAAGAGAGGGCGGAACGACAATGACCTTTCAATGCCCCATGTTAAGTTCTACAAATTACACCATTTGGGCTGTAAAGAACAGGGCAATCTTTAACGTCCACGGAATATGGGATGCTGTTGAAGCGGGAACTGAAGTAAAAGATTGCTTTGTTGTTGTTATTCTCATTTACTTCAGTTCCCTCTTTCAAGCAATTGCCATGTTATATCAAGCAATTACAGAAAACATGGTGTTGCAGATTGCAAACCTTACTTCAGCAAAAGAAATTTAGGACGCGTTAAAGGTTCGACATGTAAGGGTTGACAGGGTTAAAGAGGCTCGGTTAGAAACACTTGAGTCGCATTTTGAAGCTTTGAAAATGGGTGTTAACGAGTCACTTGATGTCTGTGCCGGAAAGATTTGTGAGATTACATTACAAGCAAGCAATCTTGGACATGCAATGGATGACAAAAGATTGGTTCGAAAACTTTTGGGTTCGGTACCTGAAAAGTTTATTCAGTGTATTGCTGAAATTGAACAGTTTACTGATCTTAAGACAATACCATTCCAAGAAGCGGTGGGAAGACTGAAGGCTTTCGAGGAACGCACCAAGAAGCAAACTAAAGAGGAAGACGTGTCTAGTAGATTGCTAGTAACTAAAGCAGACAGGAAAGAAAAGACAAAGCAACATACATGTGAGCATTGCGGTTGTGGAAGACTTAGGACGTGACCGAGGTAGAGGTCGGTGGTCCGGAAGAGGTCAAGGTGATGGACAAGAGCAATGTAAGGTGTTTCAAATGCAATGAACTTGGGCATTTTAGCAATGACTGTCCAAGTGGGAAAAAGCGGATGAGGCGAATTTGATCCAGGAGGACTATGAACCAATACTACTGTGATGGGAAGCTGGATCAAGAAAGGATGAGGACCTCGCTTGAACTATATTTAGTTTAAGGGTGAGTATTGGATATTAAACAAAATATAGTTGTGTTATTAAGTCTAGGAGTCTATGTGTCATTAGTTCAAAGTTAAGTCTAAGGGCTAGTTATGTATATATGTCAAAGTGTAGAAGTTGTACGGTGTATTTAGGAATCAGAGTGTCGTTTAGGAAGCACCTGTTCATATACTATATTAGGCCAACGATGTCAAACGATGGTTCTTGTATTCGATATCGTGATTTCATAATCAAAAGGTTTCATTGTGTGTATTAAACTATGTTACGATTGTGTTATTGCTATTCGATTACCAAGAGTGGTATCAGAGCCAGAATCCGATCAAAGAACGCAGAAGACCAATTGTTTAAGAAAAGGTTCAATCGATCAAGGGAGAAGCGATAATCAGGGATTAATCGAGGGCTGTTATCGGAGAATCAGAATTGAAACTGAACAGATTGAAGTTTGTGGCCAATTGAATCATAATTAGCAATCAAGAACAGGGACGATACCAGAAATCAGAGAAGGATTTGGTGTTATTTGCAACCATCGACCGGATTAAAGAAAACGATTGGATTGGTTCAATTAAAGCGGCCGATCAAAACTGGATTGACTGAATTGGCGTACGGTTTCAAAAATTCGAGGGAGAATAAATTGGCTACTGGACTTTGATTTGGTGCTCGTGGATTGTTGTGTTCGCATGTTCCAGGGGAGAAGGAAGGAAACATAATTCAGAGTTTGAATATTCTTAAAAGGCACGAATCAAAAGGGGCTTACGGTCAAGGAAGCGAAGATCAGGAAGTTCGTGGTTCGGGTTTTATACACGGATACAAAAAGGAATTACCAGACAAGTGATTAGAGACCAACGATTGCCTAATTACCTGATACGTATTTCTGATCTTTACTGCATTAAATTTAATAGAAATACAGGATTAGGATTGAGAATCGTTTGGAACAGAAAATAAGAAAGAGTGGATTTTTGTGTTGTATCGTTTTTCTATCAAGTGGGCATACTTTAGAAAACGGGATATACAACAACAAGTGAAAGTTCATTATTGAAATGGGAGAACACTGGTTCTAGAAATTTGGTTAGGGAGATCAAGATCAACAGCAGAGAAGCGGGTTCGATTGTCAATAGCAAGGAGAGGGAGTGAATGTCATTTACAGAATGCGGATTTGACTATCATCAGCGAGGCAGGTTTGACTTTCAACAGCAAGGCGGGTTTGATCAGACTTAGGAAACCAAAGAAACCAGTTTAGTACTTGTGGGAAGAAAGGTTTTGATTCGTCATAAGCGACCGAAAAACCAGTAAAGATAGGAAAGAAGAAGAACAAAGGGTCAATAGGAGAAGAGACACCGAAGAAAAACGAAACCAGCATACAAGTAAGAGAGGGCGGAACGACAATGACCTTTCAATGCCCCATGTTATGTTCTACAAATTACACCATTTGGGCTGTAAAGATTAGGGCAATCTTTAACGTCCACGGAATATGGGATGTAGTTGAAGCGGGAACTGAAGTAAAAGATTGCTTTGTTGTTGTTATTCTCATTTACTTCAGTTCCCTCTTTCAAGCAATTGCCATGTTATATCAAGCAATTCCAGAAAACATGGTGTTGCAGATTGCAAACCTTACTTCAGCAAAAGAAATTTAGGACGCGTTAAAGGTTCGACATGTAGGGGTTGACAGGGTTAAAGAGGCTCGGTTAGAAACACTTGAGTCGCAGTTTGAAGCTTTGAAAATGGGTGTTAACGAGTCACTTGATGTCTGTACCGGAAAGATTTGTGAGATTACATCACAAGTAAGCAATCTTGGACATGCATTGGATGACAAAAGATTGGTTCGAAAACTTTTGGGTTCGGTACCTGAAAAGTTTATTCAGTGTATTGCTGAAATTGAACAGTTTGTTGATCTTAAGACAATACCATTCCAAGAAGCGGTGGGAAGACTGAAGGCTTTCGAGGAACGCACCAAGAAGCAAACTAAAGAGAAAGACGTGTCTAGTAGATTGCTATTAACCAAAGCAGACAGGAAAGAAAAGACTAAGCAACATACATATGAGCATTGCGGTTGTGGAAGACTTAGGACGTGACCGAGGTAGAGGTCGGGGGTCCGGAAGATGTCGAGGTGATGGACAAGAGCAATGTAAGGTGTTTCAAATGCAATGAACTTGGGCATTTTAGCAATGAATGTCTAAGTGGGAAAAAGAGGATGAGGCGAATTTGATTAAGGAGGACTATGAACCAACACTACTGTGATGGGAAGCTGGATCAAGAAAGGATGAAGACCTCGCTTGAACTATATTTAGTTTAAGGGTGAGTATTGGATATTAAACAAAATATAGTTGTGTTATTAAGTCTAGGAGTCTATGTGTCATTAGTTCAAAGTTAAGTCTAAGGGCTAGTTATGTATATATGTCAATATGTAGAAGTTGTACGGTGTATTTAGGAATCGGAGTGTCGTTTAGGAAGCACCGGTTCATATACTATATTAGGCCAACAATGGTTCTTGTATTCGATATCGTGATTTCATAATCAAAAGGTTTCATTGTGTGTATTAAACTGTGTTACGATGGTGTTATTGCTATTCGATTACCAACAACAAATACTATGCCAAAAGAAATTTCTTTTTGCAACAAGTGCTTATGGTGGACTATATCTTTGTCCATGGATTAGTTGCCACAAAAATAGGCACACCATTAACACAGGTTAATAAAGGATCTACCTATTAAAAAAAACCCAACAACTGATAAGGCTCTCTAAATATAATTCATAGAAAAAGGTTGTCTTTGAACTCTAATATTCTAAAACAATCGCCTTTCATGGAAAGCCTATTAGCAAACACATTAGTATCTTCACATATATTCTTCTGGTTCTTTAACTTTGATTCATAGAACGTAAGTAAAAAAGAGAAAGGATACTTAACAATAATCTCATGAAATATATTTGAAAAAACATCAACACAAGTATAAATCTTCATCCCATAAGTTCAACAACATCCCCACTTCACAACAACGAAAATTTGACTTCATCATCATGTCCCCATCCACACAACTTAACAAGCACATCAAGTACTTGTTAGGAATCAGAGTCGGTAGCGCAGCGGATACAACATACAAACACGCACAAACGAGAATAAGTAGAAAGCAATAACGACACAAGGATTTATAGTGGTTCAGTTTCGGTGTGAAACCTACATCCACTTGCTGTAACTAGGGTTTACTTTTACTGATAGGTGCTACAAATTACAATTACAATAGCTAGGATATATATAAGACAAGATTAGGTTACACTAAAATAGGTAACAATGGGTTTTAGCCCATTAGGGCTGGCTGCCCTATTCCCCTTAAATTCCAGCCGTAACAGAACAGTACTAAAGATAGTAATATAGGGGAAAAAATGAATCAACACACCTTGGAAGGTTGTGCTACATTTTGTGTAGGATTCTCCACGGTGTAATAAACATCATCCCCATGCAATTGCAAATCTGGAAAGGAAAAAAAACACAACAAACAATTAGAATTCGAATTCAATACACTGCTCAAAGATATCACTATATCAGCCCACTAAAAAGAATTATTATGACACAACACACATATTTATCAGTTTTTCACATGATTTTATTATTTACTAAATCAATAGAAAAGCCAATTTTACTAATCATCTTTCAATTTATCTAACAGGATAGCAGACAATAATTTGAAGTTTCAATTACATCCCTTATATCATGTATAATATAAGCCTTTAACCCATTTAATTGTTTAAAAGTTTGATTTTTCTGTGATAATTTTCATTCGTTAACTTTTTTTATAAAAACTTAATACGCGGCTGTGTTTAATTTTTTTCTCGACATTCCGATGTAAATTTTGTTGAAAATGGAGTTGTATTCGAAATAGGGTCTTTTTTCTGTATCGGACCGGTACCGTGACGAACATGACTGAACAACATCGGTACCGTTATCGGTATTGCCGAAACCCGTATTTGTTTTGTGGTTTTTTATCGATGTAACAGATTTTGTTTATTTTCAAATATAATGTTTTATAAAATTCCAAACACGATGCCCTCAACTATATCTATGTTTGGATATAAATTTTATTCAAAACCGAATGGGCTCAACTCGTCTAAAACAATTAACAATCGAACTTAATAAAAGCACATCTAACAGTGAGTTATTTTAATCAAATTTAACAACAATTGATCCAAATAAAGGCAAAACCTGTAAGAGGACAACGAAATTCTTACAATTGGGATTGAGCTTGGAATTGGAAGAGGAAGAAGAACGATTGGAGCGGGGGAAAAGTGATACGCAAGCTTTGTCAAAGAGGAGAGCGCGTGCAAGGAGTTGAAGTTGAATTTGAGCCCTAGACTTGGTGTCGTCGGTTCTCATGAACGATTCCCAGGAAGACGGTGATGACAGGAATGGAGCGAAGTTGGCGTACATAGAATCATCTCCAAGCCACGATCTCCATACGCCTTGGGATTCGAGTTTCCAGGCGAGCTCGTAACCTCGACCGTCGTCGCCCAGTAACGCCATTGGGAGGGTGGACTCAACTCAAGTGTGTAATGAAATTAGGTCGAAGGAGATGGAGGGATGTTTGTTTATTATTGGCTGTTAAAACTGAAAAATAAATAGATAACGAAAATAATTTTGTTTATATGTTCTTAAGGAGACGAAAACTAAAAAAAATAAAAAAATAAACTTTTTTTTTTGTTTTAAGGTTTTTTTATAAGGATGGAGAGTTATTAAATAAAAAATTAAGTACTTTTTAGCAAAGGAGCTAGAAACATATACATTGTACCACTAATCCAATCAAAAGAGCAGGATGCTCCTAAAATTAAAAGTGTATCGGTCTTGTTAATTTAATGTTAGTAGCTTCGTCCCATTCTTCACCCATAAGATACCATTCGTTTTAATTTCTTTGAATATCTTGGAGGAAGATGATGCTTTGTCGTTTCGAGCTCGCTATATGTACCAACATGGAGTTAGAAATATAGCCTGCAATAATTTCTTGTCAACCATATGGGTGGAAGCATATACCATAAACTGATTCGATGCCAAGTAGACATTACAACTTCACATGAGATTAATAGATGCTCTGTTGATTCTTGTGCCTCCCCACATAACACACACGTGGCCGAGTTCAAACTTACACCCCTTTTAGAGAGGGTATTCCGGTAGTGATTCTGTTCATCGCTGCTCTCCAATCAAATAAATTTATTTTCAATGGTAACTAGTTGATCCAACGGTATGCGTGATGTGGTTGCTTGCCATTTTATCATAAGATATATAACTGCAAAATCACCCGTGTAGTCTCCCATCTAGGCCCACTTATCACAATTGTCAGCAATTTTCATTTGATTCAGTATGTTTACGCATTGCATTGTTGAAGTTCCCAATTTTTTGTGTTTTTAAGCTAGTCAGTATGTTATACTCATCATGCATCCCGTTGGGGCTGAGGTGGATTATCGAAGCCACGGGGAACATTATTTGTAATAAATATTATTTGTATTAAAAAATAAAAATAAAAACATTATTTATACTCACCATGCATCCAATGTATTCATCATTAAATACCAGTAGTAAGTAATTCTTTTAAAATTAATAAATATTATATGTATCAAAAAATAAAAAAATTTATTGAAAGATGAAAGATGGGTATAACATAGTTTGAAAGATGTGATGAAATATGAAGGAGGTGGTGATACGACGCTAAGGTAGCATAGAATGGTGAAATACGAAAGATGTATTTAATAGATGGTCTTAAAGAGGATTAAAAGAGAAGTTGTTTATGATTAACATTTATTACCTAAAAGTATGTTAGTTCTTAGTTAAATGAGAATTATCAAAATGTGATAATCATTTTAAAAAATAATAATCAATTTATCGTGGACAGATTTGTTTAATAACCATTTGATAACTATTTTACACGGTGTCGTTTTCTTTATTAAGTTGAAAACACTTACTGTATTCACATTTAACTATGAATTCACCATTTTCACACTTAATACGTGCTTCTACATTTTTTTTAACGGCGTTTGGTACTACCCCCTATACCTGAGTGAGCATTTCTGAGACGGGATGTCAACCGTCCATACTGATTTTGACGCTCCAGTCTTGACTCACCCATGAACACCATTAAGGAGGAAACCCACCACTATGGGACCCCCTCCCCCCCCCCCCCCCCTTGAGTCAGGTTTGAACCTGAGACCTCAAAGATCCCAAACCCTTACCATCCCCCCATGTCATTGGACCAGAAGGCCAACTGCTACGTGCTTCTACATTAATTGTGAAAATTCGATAATGTTCATATAGTGTATTCAATATTGGTATTTAATGGTGAACTAGTAATTTTACTCGTTGTGTGTTGCGGCGGTGTCGAAACGTAGCCTAAGTCAAATTCTTGTGATCCGCAGCGTGAAACGGATCTTAAGCGGTTGAAGCGGTTAAAAAAGAAATATAGTTAGGTACATAAAAAAATATATGAGGTTATGGCTACTCGATCAACCTTGAAAGAAAATGTAAAAAAAAACAAAAGTAAAAAACCAAAGAAAAAAAATGTTTTGGCGTTGACACTTGTAACACCCAAAAAATCAACCCGATTTAAACTTTTAAAACAACGCGGAAGTTAGGTCCCAAGACGACATTTAACATATCCACACGTTAAGTTTTACAAACAATAATTAATCTAACATAATTACCTTAATTAGTTTAAACAAAATACTAACAAGTTATCCACAACTTGTAATAACTCCAAATAGTTTTCAAAGACTCCACACGAGAATATTAACAAAAACCATTGTAAATCACGACCATGAGAATCCAATCCACTTGATGCGAGACCCGAGATCACTTCAGAGCTTTCCCTACATTCAAAACATTAAATTGAACATGGTTAGTATAGATAAGAAGTTTTAGGGACCTCCCACAAGTGCCTACAACAATCAACAGGCCAAAACCCCAAAATTCAGCCAACTGTCGTCCAACTTGGCGTCCTACTGGCGTCCAAGACCCCACTTTCAGCGTCCTAGACTCCAGCCCAGTTCAACAAACCCAAATTTGCAATCTTGGCATTTTCGACCCTCCCGACTCGACCCGTTTGCATTTTTAAGTCGTTATTGAACATAAACTTATATTTATACTCCATATAAGCCTACCCTCATATACTAACATACATTTGTTAGTTTTTCAACCCCAAACCCGAGTACCACTACTCGTTTCTCACTCATTAAGAGTTTAACACAAGTTCTATCAATCAAGTGAAGTTATAGGCCTCAAGATACCAATGTGAGACTCATAACTTCAACACCAACTATGAGATCCTAAGATCTCGCTCACCACATATGAAGTTCTAGACCTCAATACACCGTTGTGAGGCTCGTGACTTCAACCACCAAATGTGAAGTTCTAGGCCTCAATACACCGTTGTGAGGCTCATGACTTCAATCACCAAATATGAAGTTCTAGGGCTCAATGCACCATTGTGAGGCTCATGACTTCAAACACCAATTGTGAAAATCTAAGATCTTAATCACCGACATGTGAAGTTCTAGGCCTCAATCACCATTGTGAGGCACATGACTTCAAACATCAACTTTTTAATACCATAAATCCACATACCACATTATAGTTTGACTCTTTACCACATAAGTCAAAATACACCAATACACCACATTACACAATTTTAGTTTGACTCTTTACCACCTAAGTCAAATTACACCTATTTACCACATTTGCACCATCAAGTTTGACTATTAACCACATAGTCTAATTACACCAATTTCAACATAATAGTTTGACCTTATACATCTAAAGTCAAATTACACCAATTTCACCATTATCCACAATTGTTTGACTTATACCACATTAAGTCAATTTAATCCAATTCCACCACATACTACATTCAAGTTTAACTAATAACCACATAGTCAACATCAACATACAACATGTAAATAGAATTTAACACATAATCTACTTACATGTAACTACTTATCTACTACTAAGTAAGTGCAAAACACTTACCTTTGCCAATGAAGATTCCAATTTGGTCTTTAAAGCTAACACCTTTAATGCCTTAATCACCTAAACATTCAACATGTTTTAGTAATCTAGATTACATCAAGACATTCATCAACTGTAGTTTAACACCCACACAAGATCTTATGATCCTCACCCATCATCAAATCTTGGTTTATTAAGCTTTACTCAGCTTTTAACCATCTAAATCAAATCCACCCATTTTGACCCGTTAAGGTTTTTCCCTCAATTCCATAATTTCATTAATTCAATTGAGTTTTATACTTGAAAATTTGTTTATATTACACCATAAACACTTATCCATACTCAATTAACCATTTAAACGCCTTCAATTGCAAAACCCGCAAATTGGGTTCTCAAGAACCCTAATTTCTAAATCATCAAATTGATTAAGATTTCTTATCAATTAAAGCATCTATTACTCCCATAAACACTTATCAACCATCATTCCATTAATTAAACATCCTCAATTATAAAACCCCCAAATCACCCTCAAGAACCCTAACTTTATGATTTTTGAATTAGGTGTTAAAAGGATGCCATTAACCACTCTTTAGCTTTAATCAAGCTATGTTTTAACTTTAATCAAGTTATTAACCATATTCAACCACTAATTCAGCCCAAATTTCATTTTCAACAAAAACCCACTAAAAACTTCATTGATGGAGGTTTAAGAGATGGAAGGAGCACGTACTTGATGTTTGGAAGAAGATGAACACCTCAATTCATCATGTGTGTGTTTTTGCCTGATCATGTATTTTAACACAAATTGAGTTTGTGTTAAATACAAATCAGCCCCTCCATCTATCAAAATGACTCCTTGTACCCAAAACTAGGTATTTCCATCTTTTAAAAGTCCTCTCCAACTTTTCCTTTATTTAAAAACACCCCTATAAGATAATGAACATATAATAAGACAAACCTGAAATTTGGTTCGTTACAAGTCACACCCACTAATTTTGGGTTTCGTCTCCGAAACCCGATCAACCAATAGATTAGGGTAACATTCGAGTATCTATCCTCAGATTCCCGAGTAGTTTCCACCCCTTATCAAATGATCCTACTGAATCTATACTTGGTTAACCCGCTTATACCACAAGAGTTTCACCTAGCTACCTAAGGTAGTCACCAGTAACATTTGTCATTCACCTCAACGCCGCTATGAGAAGCAACATACACTTCTCTCGCCACACATTCATGTGGATGAACCACGAGGAATGTATCATGGAGTCTACACGATCCCCCGAGTAACTCCTAACGACAAACCACTTAACAACTAAAGTGAAGTCTGAACGGTCCCACAAAACGGGGACTTGGCCTCCCACGTGTTCGAACCCGATACACCCCCTTATAAGGGAAACTTTTATATCGCCAAAGTTCCCATTTGAATTTCAATACACCTCCTCCCTAAATCCACTGAGGGTTTTCTATCCACCTTGAGTGGATTTTTCAATCACACTCAACAAACAAAATCTTTCACGCAAGGTTTTGAATCACACCACGATTATTAGTTCACGACAACCAATACCACTCAACCAAACGGTATTCGACACCGTTCACCATTTAGTAATTCATTCAATAGAAAATGAATACTCAAATGGTAGATAAGATGACACCATCTTTCAACTAATGGTAATTAGTCATCTGGTTCCCCCCGAATCAAAAAAGAAACTAACACCTCAATCCGACTCAACAGGTACAGATGTACCATGTCGTATCACACACTTCTTGAACCAAAGTTCTCCGACCACACGGAAGAGTAGGTTCCCTTTTTGGTATTTCGGCCTTAACCCGTAGGTAAGTGAGACACTTATAACCACACACTTGATTGTGCTTCTAATCATCCCCAGCCATCAAAAGTTAACTCCAAAACAACATACAACAACCCAAGGGACTTTTAAGTCTCATTAATCACCCATGAAGTTCAAAGACTTCAAGATAATTGTTGAAGTTCGGGGACTTCAACTCAACCTTCTAACGCTCGCAAATAGATTCATCAACTCCCTCTCCAAGTTCTCTCATTTAGTTGCTACAATCAAGCACACAACTGACTAGGAGAGTATGCGATACTCTTGCCTCATCGCATATAGACAAATCGAGTCTAATGCATGGGTTACCAAGACATCCGACAAGGCATATGGTCTTCTTGTGGAAAGACGCATCAAATGCCAAAGCCAAAACCTCTTTCATAATTCCAACACCATGTTTATCCCAACGACTTTAGCGTAAATCATCCCTTGAGATTCAAAGAACTCATTCTTACAATACCCCTGTGAAGTTCGAAGACTTCATTTTCAATCATCGGTTGTGAATTTCTAAGACTCCAAACACCATTTACCCCTTGATTACTTCAATCATGTCGGGTCAACATATATGTCCTTAGAATTCACTGCCACATCCAACTATGGATTTCCACAAAATCCATAATGGCACACCAAAACACTCCGAAGAAAGGCCTCTCCCTTCAAGGAATTTCAAGAAACTCATGAAGATAATGAGTTTGAACGACTTTACTTCGAAGATAAAACGACTATCATCGAATAAACGACCACCGTATTAGCATACATGGTCTACACACCTTTCACGATGATCCACATAAACTGCGTAACTTCTAATGAGCCAGAAAGTTACCTCCACAATCCCATAGTATACATAACGGAAATGATACCATTCATGGGATAACGTCCTCCTCTACCTTCATTGTTGAACTAGGACTTAGACACTTGTTCAAACCCGACAAATGTATGTATACATTCTCCATTATTCTTTTCCTCAAGAGAACGGTTACACCCCAAGAAGTGACATTCAGGTATAAAACTCTTATAAACTTCTTCACAACTGGAACATCAAATATTCCATTGCGCCAGTTGGTGTCAATGGCATGAGCCAGGCATAAACCAATTCATGCGCCACGTGTTTCACCGTATCTAGGCGAAAACATATCGACACGTCACCCTTCAGTCATGCATGACATTGGTATGGTTACTAAGTAGCCACACAACTTTATCTACAATCATAGGACTCCATTCCATGTGATTGTTTCACCCACATCCTTCAATTAATAATTCACATAATTGTCAACATTATGAAACCCACAATGTTGATCGCCTCTGAATCCCCTGATTCAGATATAACCTCATCCGACAATATACCAAAATACTTCAGTCCCGTCTATGGTAGTTAGAAATGTGCGGCTCGACAACCTTAAAATTTCTATTTTCTTCCCCCTTTCCATTCGTGTGCTTTAACTCGGGACGTTCAATTCGAATGTGTCTTGATTTATAACCACCATAGCACACATTATTTGCACTAGAACACTATGGCGTAGTGTGTCCCATCATTCCCACATATATCGCAACAACAAGTATTGCCTCCCCAAAGGGATTTCTAGCTCGGCTAGAATATTTGGCTTACTTGAAGCCACCACTAATTCCTCTTCACACCCCACTAGCTTCCCGATTTGATCTCCTTGCATCACATAATAATCAACTCCATCCGAGCTGTACACCATGAAGGAGAAACCACTCTAGAAGTCAACCGATAGCATCGAGAAGATCGATATATCTTCATTGTTTCCGATACTCCAAGATTTGGGCAAGACCACACATAGTCATACGACATGCCCATAAACCTTTGATTATCTCACCTGGTGTAACGCACATGAAGAAACTCCCAGTTGCAAGATCCACAATGGCTTGTGGACAAAACTAACTCAAGAACGTCTCTTGAGTTCACTATGATGCATTACCTTCACGCCTTTAAGCCTTTCTCTATACGGAGAACTCCCAACCTAATTATCCGCCATTTTCGGAGTCGACTCTCCGCGAGTAGTACTCCATCCGCCCATCACAATGGATTGCTTCAAATCTAATACCATTATAGTGATGTATTGTTGTTAACCAACGAATAAACTCCTACAATTTTACTCCTTTGGCTCGTACACCACGAACCCCTTGTGAAAACAAGGTTTCCTTCCCCCACGTATTCGACTACGTTTGATCCACCTGCCCTTAAGGCTTCATACTCTTTCTCCAGAAGATTGCCCCACTTTCCTTGAAAGAAGATAGACATGTCATTATGGAAAGCTTTAACCATCCTCCACTAAAATGATGCTTTCCATTTCTCCCGACTAATCCCAAGCTCATCCCCATCCTCAAGGTGACACACCCATAGAATCTTTCATACGAAAGTATTTAAATCGACTTCTATCTACAAATTCCGTCCACTACGATAAGTTTCCTCCAGTCATCCCCGACCGTGTAATTACAAGTTTGTAGGTGTTCTACCTACTTATAGGCCTCTAGTCTTACTCTATAAGGCACTACCTCTTTCTATGTGTACATTAGTTACCCCAGCATAATCATCTATGCTTAAACCCATAATATATACACATACACATATAACCACATTCATTTACTCATTGTCGGTGTTCATCATCATACGGTTATCGTGAAGGTATTCACACATGTTACATTAAGAATCATACTGGCCAGGCACGATTGGTAATGTAATATGTCCAATTACATTTACTTTTTCCATATAACGAATCCCTTAACAACTTTCGGCAAAATTAGTTCACATTGGACACCAATTAAACAAAAAACACATAATCAATACTAACCTCGCCCTTTAAGCCCCGTGTCTCGGTCACGCCATCATTGGATTCTCATTTCTCCGACCATCTCAAGAGCATTATAGGTTTTGAGTTCGGTGTCTCGCACACCAAATACCTCAAACCATTGCTCTGATACCAAGTTGAAACACCCAAAAAATCAACCCGAATTAAACTTTTAAAACAACACGTAAGTTAGGTCCCAAGACGATATTTAACGTATCCACACGTTAAGTTTTACAAACACGAATTAATCTAACATAATTACCTTAATTAGTTTAAATAAAATACTATAGGTCCTGATTTTATAGAAAATCACACAAACAGATCGATTACACACACAGGCGGAATCTGTGTGTATGGTGGTGAGACATAGGGTAGAAACATAAGTGGTGAAGATAAACAGGCTAACCACACTAGAAACAACACAATATGATATGAAAATGTAAGAACAAGAGATGAACAACTACAAATCTGTATTGATTCAAGAACAAATGTGAAAGAGAGAATTTCAGGGTTACATCCGCTATCCATACCCTAAACATTCTTAAACTAGGCTATTTATAGTGAGTAGACAGGCATCGAAACTATGCTCACCGAAACTACTAGTTTCAGTTGAGCATTTACAAGTGAAAGAACCTCTTGTCGAAACTCCATATCTATCGAAACTACTAGT
This sequence comes from Smallanthus sonchifolius, assembly GCA_023525975.1. NCBI lineage: Eukaryota > Viridiplantae > Streptophyta > Magnoliopsida > Asterales > Asteraceae > Smallanthus > Smallanthus sonchifolius. The sequence goes on from CM042023.1 coordinate 47,346,294, forward strand.
TTCGGTTGAACAAACCTCAACCGAAACTAGTAGTTTCGATGGCCTAGACTTAACTAAAAAAGGCAGTAAATTATAGGAAATTAAAATAAGTGAATTACAAGGAAATAAACTAAAGTACTATTGTTCAAAATACATTGATGACACCGGCTTACAAAAATACTATTCCCTACAATCTCCCCCTAAGCTGCTACATCAATGTCTTCAACTCTCACTAAGCAGTTGGCTCTTGACTTGGAATTGGATTGTACGACTTCACATTCAGAGTCACAACTCTTTGGTATGCCTTTGCATCCACCTCATCATCTTCACTAAAGACCTGGATATGGTTATTAAATAACACTTCCAAATCTTCAGGTGCCCTCGCATTTAATCATGGCACTTACAATGGTTGGATTGTAATACCATCTTCTAAAATTCTGAAGTTGGACAGGTACCATCCATGGAAATGTAATAGTTTTGACAGTTTGTGCCGGACGGTACCTTAGGAAGACGTAGGGCATGTTGGTCCTGGGATGTATTCTAGTGTTTGATCGGATTCTTTTTGGAGGTGTTGGTTTCATACCTCTGAAGTCATTCCAGGTTTGGGTTTGTAGATATTTTTTAAATTCTGAGGCCATATAGACTTTGTCAGGGTTCTGGAGTGGAAGCTTGGCCAATGCTCGAAGATCATAGGTAGGGAGAGAGTTGAAGTCTATCACATTTTTGAAGTGTTCTACTCCTCCCTTGTACCTTCTAATGATGAACAGTTCCCTTTCCTTGTCATACTTCCATCCCACAAGAGGTCTTTTAAGCTCCTGGTACTCGGCAAACCATTCATATTGGTTGGGAGCCTCCTTCTCGACCATTTTCCTCAACCAGGGCCTATTAGGGTAAGGATAGTTAGGATTTGGTTTAGGTGCTTGGATTGGTTCAGCTGGGGTGGATTCAGTGGGGGTTGGCTCAGTGTGAGTTGTTGTTTGTTCATCAAGGATTACATGCTTTTCTAGATCAATTTGCACATCAGATTCTTCTTTGTCATCACTGTTAGTGCTTGGATCCCATCTCCTTGATCTGTAAAATACCTGGTCTTTTCCTCAGGTAGGTATCCTGTAGTCATTATCTCTGGGTAATCATCATCAATCCCATAATTGTCAATCTGATTCAAAAGGTCATTCAACTCATGATCTGATCCTATTTCTTCTTCATCTAGAATGACAACCTCAATATTAGACTCCTTTCCTTTTCCTTTGACAGCTCTCCTTTCACTAGCTGAGGGAAGGTCATAGTCAGTTTCTTCCAGCTTTACTTCCACAGCATCCTTTGGCTTGGCAACAGTGCCAGAATAGATAGTCAAGGCAGACTTAGGATTGGTGACAAAGGTAGGGGAAGAGGGTCCATCGGCAGATGTGGACTGAGATACATTGGTCTCTCCCTGAGCTGTGGTAGTAGGCTCTTTATGAGATGGCTGGACTAAAGAAGCCTTAAGTTGATTCACCAAGTCAATCACAACTTTTAGGTCTTGTTGTTTAGTGAGAAATTCTTGTTGAGTTCTTAGTTGAGTCTGCTGGACATTCAGTTGATTCTTTAATGCACCAACCTCCAGCTTTAGATCTTTTACTTCCTCTTTTTACTCATTCAGATCAGTCTTTAGACTCTTTATGACTTCATCTCTCTTGGCTACTTGATCATGTAGCTTCTTTACCTCCAGACTTAGTGATTTTACTCTTGGAACAGAGGGTGATGTTTCATGAACAGGTGATATAGGTGGTGGAGTAGGTTGTGGAGTAGGGATAGTATGGATAGGTGAAGGTATGGGACTGGGGTGTTCAGAAACATCAAACAGGGAATCAAAAGATGTAGATATGGGTTCTAGCCCAGTCTTTATCCTTTTAGCTCTAGGCCCCTCTTGCTCATAATCTGACTCAGAATCAGCTTATCTTTTTTATGAAGATGCAGGAGGTTCTGTCTGCTCCTCAAATTCAGACCGATCATATTATATACCATAGATTCCTTCATCCAAAGTTCCACTTGATTCAGCTTCAACTTCCACATTACCTTGATCTTCAGCCTCAACATTTACTGTTGGTTCCTCTACAATTACAGGCTCTGGATTCTCTATATCTTGTTCAAGGAAATGAGCTTCCAAGATAGGCTGTTCAATCTCTTGATTAACATTTTGTTCAACATTTACTTCAGCCTCTTGGTTTTCCTGATTGCCTTGTTCTTGTTCACCTTCTTATTCTTCCTCTTCAGATGATGAGGATTCAAATTCTAGATTAGGATCAACATCAGGGACTTCCTCTTCTTTTTCTCTAATTATGTGTCCAAACAGAGGAATATCAGCAATTACTTTGTTGGTTCTAGAACTTGAACTCTTCATATAGCTTAGGGTTTTGGCAATCATGTGATCAAATACAAGCACATGACCATCTTGTTGAAGATTTGGGTGAAGGTGGTTGATAATTATTTGTAGAAACCTTGGATAGACCAAAAATTTACCTCTAACACCCCCGGACAGATTTTCTTTTAATTGTTTAAAGACAAGTCCTAAGAAATTGTAGTCCCTTCCCTTGATTAGTCCCAACATTGCAGAAGCTACCATGACATTGGCTGAGTCAAATCCACCTTTTTGAATAGACATGCAATGAATGAACACGTGCACAATATACCTCCAGTGAGGTGGAAGGGAATTCTTGATGATTTGTCCACTCTTAAACTCATCAGGGTGACCTAGTCTTCTAAAGCACTCCTTGATATAAAAACTTGGAAATTCCATCAGTGCTTCATGATTATCAGCAAACTGTAATACTTCTCTCATTGTGGCCTCAGAAATCAGAACTTCTTGATTGCGAACAATAGCTCTGATGTGTTCCACATTGTCAATAGTCACTCTTGTTGCAGTATCCCAGAATTGTCTTATAGTAATTTCAAAGACTGGTAAGTTGTGACTGATAGCAAAACTGATGTTAGGGTTGGCCAAGAAATTGAGAACTAGTACAAAGTCTCAACTCTTGGGATTAGCAGCATTCAATAAAGCACAGACATTGTGCCTCTTTTCAAATAAAAGATCCATACATGCTTAGAATAAAAACATTAGATTATCAGCAATCTTGACACTTAGAAGAATTTCAGAAAGTTCTGACCGAAAGTACTAGTTTCGGTTGAAGAAACTCAATTGAAACTACTTAGTTTCAGGAAGAATTGCTTAATCGAAACTCCTTCGTTTCGGTTAAAGCTTGGGTATCGAAAAATTAGTTTCGATTGAAACTTGTTCAAATTTTGAAAAAAATATTTTAAAAGAGAAACACCTTTATATCAAAACAACTAGTTTCGATGCCCAAACCCTGAACATATGTAAAACTAAGTGAACATAGAAAAGACTTAAGAAGCATATGACCAGATTTAAACGCAGATTAAACGATGAAACAAGTAAGATAGATAAAGGATAAGAAGAGCCTGTGAGGATCGAAACTTCATCTTACCAAGGATTCAACTGAAATCTGCAAATATATACAACAAGTATGTGAGATATCAACAATGGTGATTTTATAAACAAGATTTAAGCCCTAAACAGCCCTTAGTATGAAAATTCAGTTGTTAAATTCCTTAAAAATCAAACCCTAGGTTTGTCCTTTTGAAATTGCACATTTATGAGTAAGAAAACGGTACCTGATGGTGAAGACGACGAGGAATCAGATGATGGAACACTGATTTTGCAAACTTAGACCGATGAAATTCAAGCTTTTGTGTGTGAAATGGAGAGTGAAAGGGGTTTCGAAGAGCGCAGGTGTGCTTCGCATGAAAGTGAGGCCTGAATATGAAGGTATTCAATTTTTATTTGATAGAAGACCAAAATGCCCCTGTCGAAACTACAAGTTTTGATAGGGCAAAGTAGTTTTGGGTGCCGGGTTGTTTTGGGTGGATGAAAGTTTCGGGTGAATGAAAGTTTCGAGTGATCTGAAATACTTGGGCAAAACAAAGAGAAAAACATATGTACACTATTTAAACAAGCTAATAAGGAAGATTAGAAATAATTTATAAGGAAAATAAATGAAAGTAAAAATCAAATAAAGCATATGTATAATTAGCCTTGGAAAAGATCCAACGTGAAATCATGTCTTGTCAAACCCTTGAAACACTTCGTTTTGCAATTAGCTACTATGAATCCCTGAAGATAGCCGATATTTGTGCAAGATAAACCCGAACATTTATTTGTACATAGATTTCATGTGATTATATGGTACCATTTAAGCACGATACAAGGTGTACCCCACATATTGAAATAAAATGGTTTTGAAAGCCTATCAATCCTCAAGAAATACCCGCATTCATCTTATCATCTCTTACAGGTTAACCAGGGTACCATCTAGATAAGTCAGAAATACCACCAAAATAAAATGAAAATCCAAGTGGATCAGGAAGGTGTAAAATGAAAAATATCCAAGTAGATATTAAAAGGTACGAACATTCTAGATCTTTGCGTAAGCAAAACAGAAGAAGCCGTAAAATTATCTAAGCGGATAGGAAAAGGTTGAACACCCGAGATCTTTGCGTAAGCAAAACAGACGGGGTTAAATCATCCAAATGGATGGGTAAAAGATAAACTCATGAGATCTTTGCGTAAGCAAAACATACAGGGTCATCGGCGGTAATTATCGTTACTTTGACGGTCACCTGGCGTATGAATCAGAATCCAACACGTAAGCCTGTATCTGATTGAATCAGTTTTCTTAGCAGAAAATGGGTTAGATGTTTCAAAAATGGGTTTAAATACACATGTACGATTGAGATTTAGATTTTCACACTACTAAAGAGTTATAACCATTTGTCGGGCCTACCGGCTATACCTTAGTAAGCACCATCGCTTATGGTCAATTCCGTGTTCAAGAAGTGTGAGCAGACTATATCATTTCTCAGAGGGTCGGATCAGATTTTCCTGAAACAAATAATGATAACACTTATAAGATGGGGATTCAAAGGCAGACAAGTATATATACAGAGACGATCTTTTCTTTTTCTATTCTTTCTTACTATACAAAGCAAATCTTTTCTTACTTACTCAAAATTTCAATTTCTCCCCCCAAAAGTTTTGATTTCAAAAACAGATAAAGAAAACAACTATACAGGAAGGTAAAATCTTTTTGGAAATCTTCCCGATTAACAAGTTTAAATAGAAAAGACAATATGCACAAGTGTTATTGAAAATTGATCATGCCGAGCATTTCCACGAATTTCTCAAATCTGTCAGAATCAAAGGCTTTTGTAAAGATGTCGGCAGTTTGCTTGTCGGTTCTGACTTCAACAATCTTGATATGTTTCTTTTCAACGCAGTCACGGATGAAATGGTGTTTGATTTCAATGTGTTTGGTTTTGTAGTGCTGGACGGGATTTTTAGGGATGTGAGGAATGACGGTGTTAACAAAGGATGGGGGTCTCATTAAATGTGATCCCGTAATCGAGCATTTAATGGTGTATCCATCTCACTTGTGAGCAACAGAGGGCTGTAACAATATATTCGACTTCGGCTGTGGATTGGGAAACGGTGGTTTGTTTCTTACATTGCCAAGAGATAAGGCGTTTGCCAAGGAACTGACAACCCCTAGAAGTGGACTTGCAGTCTAAGTTGCATCCCCCGTAGTCAGAATCTGAATATGCCACAAGATCAAACAAGTTATTTTGGGATACCAAAGCCCAAGTTTTGGCTTGTACTTCAAATATCTTAAAATACGTTTGACAGCAATTAAATGAGAGAGTTTAGGATTAGCCTGAAAGCGTGCACACAAGCACACTGCAAACATGATGCCGGGTCTGCTGGCAGTGAGATACATGAGAGATCCTATCATTGAGCGATAAAGGTGCTGATCAACGCTTTCACCATCCAAGTCAGGAGACAAAGAATATCGAACTTCCACGGGTGTTTTGAGAGGATGGGACTCAGTCATTTTGAACTTAGTCAGAATTTCTTTAACATATTTCTCTTGGTGAATGAGAATTCCTGACTCCGACTGATTAACTTGCAATCCTAGAAAGAACTTCATTTCCCCCATAGAGCTCATTTCAAACTTCGAGAGCATTACTTCCTCGAACTCCCTACACAACCGCATTTGTAGATCCGAAAATGATATCATCAACGTAGATTTGCACCAAAATGGTATTCGCACCATCCTCCTGTTTGAACAAAATTTGGTCAATAGCTCCTCGTGTGAAACCATTATCAAGCAGATGCTTAGATAACGTCTCATACCACGCACGAGGTGTTTGATGGAGACCGTACAATGCCTTGTCCAGTTTGTAGACACGGTTGGGAAAATTTGGATCAATGAAACCCGGTGGCTGCTTGACATAAACTTCCTCTTGAACCTTTCCATACATAAATGCGCTTTTGACATCCACTTGGTGAATCGTGAAGTCCATATAGGCTGCATAGGTGAGAAACATTCTGATGGCTTCCAAGCAAGCCACTATGCAAAGACTTCCTCAAAGTCAATTCCTTCTTCTTGATAAAACCCCTGAACCACCAAGCGGGCTTTATTTTGCACCACAATTCCTCCTTCATCCTTCTTGTTATGGAAGACCCAACGAGTGCCAATTGGGACTTTGTTCTTAGGAAGGTCCACCAGATTCCACACTTGTAACTTGTTGAACTGCTGTAATTCTTCCTGCATGGCCTCTACCCAACTGTTCTCAAGCAAGGAAGCTTTGATATTCTTAGATTTAACTTGAGATATGAAGCAAGTGAAGAGACCGTCATTCATTGCTTTGGTGACACTACGAGTTCGGACTCCCACATTGAGTGGACCAATGATGTTGTCGGTAGGATGATCTTTGTGAACCCGTAGCTGTGGAATTATATCCTCTTCCAGGTAGTTTTCCAAATTTGTGATTTTGTTGTCAGGAATAACAGGTTCTTCTATAATAGGATCTTTAGTAGAGGATTGTGGAGCAACATCCACTATTGGAGGAGTTTCTTCCTCACCAGTTTCACTTGTTGCTACAGAGTTGGAAGAGTACTGAGTGGATTCAGCATTAGCAAATTCAGGAGGGACATCCACATGTTGACTTGATGAAGATGAGTTTGAAGCAATAGAGGTTCCTAGATTGTTTATAGACATAAGAGGATTAGCTGAAACAGATATGTTAGGGAATACAGGAAGATTAAATGATTTAAACAAAGAATCGACATCAAAAAGCCAATCAGGACCGTCCCCAGCGTCCGTATGATTGCTTTCGTGCCAGTTGATATCAATGGACTCCAACACAATTCGTCTTCTCTTGTTGTAAACACGAAATGCCCTTTGAATTGAAGAGTAGCCCACAAAGTAACATTCATCAACTTTGGCTTCGAACTTGTTCAGCTGATCCAAAGTATTCAGCATTGTGCAAATACACCCAAACTTCCTAAAGAAATCAATAACAGGCTTGCACTTATACATAATCTCATACGAAGTCTTCTTGCAGCTTTTGGTGATAAGAACTCGGTTTTGCACAAAACATGCGGTATTGACTGCCTCAGCCCAAAACGTGACAGGAAGCTTGGAATCAACGATCATAGTTCTTGCTGCTTCTATCAACGTACGATTTCTTTGTTCAGCTACACCATTTTGTTGAGGAGTACGAGGTGTACTGAATTGCCGAGAGATACCCTTACTTTCATAAAAAGAATCAAGAATGGCATTTTTAAACTCGGTGCCATGATCACTGCGAATAGTCTTCACACTTAGGTTAAACAGATTCTCGATTTGAAGAAGATGAATCTTCAGAGTTTCTGGTGTCTCATCTTTCTTAGCCAGGAAAAATACCCAAGTAAACCGAGAGAAGTCATCGGTTACTACCAAGTAATAGGATTTCCGTCCATGACTCATGACACTCACAGGACCAAAGAGATCCATGTGAAGCAATTGAAGAGGGGAGTCAATGGAATTAGTGGTTTTGGGCTTGTGAGTTGATTTGTGCTGCTTGCCCTTGGAACAAGAAAGACAATGTTCCATAGGAGAGAAATCGTTCAGAGGCAATGTAACATCTAGAGTTTTTCTCATACTTTGAATTGTGCAATGATATAATTTCAACTTCATTTCATGGTGTTACACTAATTACAAATGGTGCATTCATATTTCAACATCATTATGATTGTATATATATATATATATCCACATGTACATATACTTACTTCATTTAATTAAGGATTTAATATACATAAATATAATTAGATATAAATGCATGGCAATGATTTTTCTTTTATAAAACATGACAGTATTTATTTAGGATCCACTCTTTTATAAACATATAGGTATATGAGTTACTTATCTAAATTCCATATATATATATATATATATATATATATTCTACATTTTCAAAACAATAAATGTGTATATTATTAATAACTTATGTAAATAATTATATAGTTTTAAAATATATGTTTAACAAAGTTATATAAAACATTTCAAATTTGTAGTTTAATTTCATAGATTTTATAAGATAAATTATATAAACACAAGGGATAAAAGGAAATGAATTTAGTTGAACCCCCTTTGAACTAATGAACCCCTTGAACACATTAAACCCTAAAAAAATTGAACCCTTTTGACCCTAAACCCATTCCATGCGCAGGTTTGACTTTGAAAAGTCAAGCCGAGTCAAAATCCCTCAAATTCGAGCATGAATCCGTCGAATTCAGGTGTTAAAATGTAATCAATCCCCTGTAAATCAACATACGACGGTTCTACTAGTCCATGATGAGCTAATTACATCTAGAATCAATGAATTGGAGCAAAACAACTCGTAACCGATCCCAATCACACCCGTAATCAATTCGAGCATTTAACGTGATATCGGCCTATAAAATCGAACCTACACCTTCATTACGGATATCACAAACTTTCTACACCTCTGTAACTATCGCATTCGTCCCCCAGAACTCTGACGAGCTCAAGAAAATCCGACGCCGGCCCCCTAGTCGTTCTCCCTCAATCCTCAACCATTTCAGGTAATTTTGATGTCCGTGATTTCGTTTTAAGGCAAGGATTGAAAGCCCCATGAAATCGGAATCGATCGCTTGCTCAATCCACTGAATCGGGTGGCTAGGGTTTCAGGTTACGAATTGGGGAAGAAGACGAACGCGGGTTATGGGTTAAAAATAATCCGCGCCTGTTAGTGACCAAGGCATATGCCTAGGTCCACCGTTTAAGGCTCTAGTCTCACACAACAAAGGTCGCGGGTTCGAACCCAGCCCCGCACCTGTTTGTTGCGCGTGTATTTGATTTGAAACCCGGCCTCCACTCGGGTACGGGTTATTAAATAAAGAACCGTCCATCTAACACTAAGACCTTCCTGGTCTAGTGGTTGCGCGCCTTGTTGCTCCTCCGAGCAAACCCGGGTTCGATTCCCGTGGTTTGCATTTATTTTTAAAAATCATTTTTAACCCAATTTTAATCCCATTTTTTCTTATAAAAATTATTTTGTAAATGACCTAAGGTTCGAGTATATTTTATAAACCAAAGTGTTAACCTAACAAATATAAACAATTATTTTATAGTTTTAGAGATTAAAACCTAATAATTTCTAATTAAAAACAACGCGTATAATTAGATATTTAAAACCTCTACGAGATACTATTTAATCTAATTATTTTGTACAATCAAAACTTTTTTTATCTCATATTTTTTAATTGACAGTTAATCTAATTATTTAATTAACTGGAACATTTTATCTCGAAAATTGATTTATTAAATCCAATTGTCTTCTTATCCAATTAAATATCATTTAACCATTTACCCATCCATTTGGAAACAAATTTGTTATATATATATATATATATATATAAACATGTATTCAAGTCATTATTAAACAAACATGTTATTTATAACAAATAAATACACCCTCATTCATCCAAACCCAACTCCTTTATACATTAGCCTTTTGAGCATTGTCATTGATACATATATACATTCAAACATAGGTTAACCTCGTGTTAGCTAAAAACTTGTGTGACTACTCGTACTTGTGATCTCAAGCTACAAATCCAATGTGATTTTACAATACCCCCTTTCCACTTTTACATCTTTGGGGTGAAACATGATTACATTTAAACTATTTGCATTTATTACAATTCAAACATTATGATCATGTGTGAAATTTGTGCCTTATGCTTGAACACTATTTGTGCAAACAACATTTACATACTTTTTGTGCATAGTGTAAGTGCAATCATTAACTCAGTACAAGCCGACGGTATACAATGATAGATCTGTTGAGTCTGACCAACCCTCCCGGTTAGGGTGATTGTTGCCGAAAACACTTAAGGATAACATTTGTGTTATGCCTATCAATCACAAGGTTTGATTGTGCGCCCCAGTTTAAACTATAGTGATTCTCCATAATTGCCTTATTAAACTATGATATCATATGAATTGTATACAAACTTTGATAACACTTGTTATACTAAAACCTATGTATGCTCACCAAGTTTTTAGTTGACTCTGTTTCATCATGTTTCAGGTACCAATAATTGAGAGTTATGTTAAAGAGTCATCACGTAGGAAGTTGCAAGACCTAGTTAATAAATCAAAGTTTGTTTGAAGTACTTTATTCTCTGTTTGTCTTTGTTTTGAGGAAACAATTTGTTATGAATTTGAGTTTAATGAAATATGTAACTTTAGTTTTGATCATGAGCTTTTGAACAGTCTACATGTCCGCCTTGACGTATTCCGCCATCGATTGGGGTGTGACAGATTGGTATCAGACCCATGGTTATAGGGAATTAGGTTATTAGAAATCCATAACCTAGACTATAACCATAAGACACCCATTTTATACCACATTGCATGCTGTGTGATGCCTTACTTGTTAGATTACTTACTAGCACTTCTATCCTAAGACCCTTATCCTTCTTACCCCTACCTATGTCATCATAAAAATTCTTAAACCTCGTCAAGGCTTTGAACTCTAATAATTAGTAGGGAACACGTGCAATCTGGAAGGGTGACACATGTATTTTGGGTTTTCTATCTAGGAAAGCATTTCGTATAAATCCAAATCAACCGAAGGACCCGTATGCTTTCCTGGGAATTCCTGTGATGAGTGCTCACTTATAGACTAAAGAATGTCTTCCCGAAAATTTCATGAATTTAAATAACCTTGATAAGTCATAGTATTCAAATGGTTATATTACCAACAGAATACAAACCAAATATAATTATTCTTACCCTTGTGTTGTTTCTTCTATAGCATGCCTCCTCATCGTACCAACGAGACCAACGACAACAACAATGATATTGCTGCCCTCCTTACTCAACTTGTGAATCAACTCACTCAGACCAACAACAACAGTAATGGAAATGCTACCGGTGGTGGTGGTGGTGCCAACCCGCCCCAATGCACCTTCAAACACTTTAACTCATGCATCCCCATCAAGTTCTATGGTACGGATGGAGCTACAGGTCTCCTTCAGTGGTTTGAAGTTATTAAAAACACTTTCCTCAATAGTGATTGCCCTAACAATCTCAGAGTTCGTTATGCTACGAGCGTTTTCCAGAAACGGGCGCTCACTTGGTGGAACGGTGAGAAAAGAAATAGAGATGTTGATGTGGCAATAGCTTTGCCATGGGATGTTGTGAAGAGGCTGATGACCGAGGAATTCTGTCCTCAGAATGAAATGAAAAAACTGGAAGCTGAGTTTTGGGATCTTACCCAAAACAGTGGTGAAAACTTGGTCTACACAACTCGTTTCCATGAGTTGAGTCTTCTAGTTCCACACATGGTCACACCTCTGTCTCAGGGTATTGAGAAGTACATAAGGGGACTGCCTATGAGTATCGAAGACACAGTGTTGAGAAGAAACCCCGCCACTCTTGAAGACGCTATACGCCTAACCGTCACGTTAACTGACAACCACGTGAAGGCGGGTACGTTGACAAGAAAGGGTGCGAAGAAGATCAGTGACCAAGCAACCCCATCTGAAACAACCAAGGTAGACAAGCCTGAAACTTCTTTCAATAATAAGAAGCACAAGGCTAAGAACTTTTTCGTTGTTACCCCTGTTGCACCCATTACCCAAGTTGCACTTGTGGCTCAAAATCCCGACAGAAGGCCATATGTAGGTGTCAATCCCCAATGCAACACAAGCAATTATCATCAGTACCCAACTGTGTGGTGCCATCTATGCACAAGTTGTGGAAAATATGGACATGTGGCTAACACTTGCCAAGCTGGAGCCCCTATTGTCCAAGCCAATCCTGGAAACCGAGTCAATCCACCAGCTGCCAACCAAGCTGTACCAGCCATTGCTAATGGACACGCTTGCTATGAGTATGGTGACCCAAACCACTTTCTAGATCATGGCCCAAGGTTGGTTAATGAAAATTAGGGTGGTGCACGTGGGCGTGCTTTCAACATAAACGCCAATCAAGCCCAAGTTAACAACGATGTTGTTAATGGTACGTTTCTCGTCAATAACCAATATGCTTCCATTTTATTTGATACCGGTGTCGATAGGAGTTTTATGTCACACAAATTTGAACCATTACTTGCAAAAACAAGAACTAAGTTATAGAAAACTTTTGCCGTTGAAGTAGCGGATGGAAATCCCATCACAATTGACTCTATTGTCCGCGATTGTTCTCTTGAGCTTAACGAACACACCTTTCATGTCAACCTCATACCAATGCAATTGGGAAGCTTCGATATCATCATTGGTATGCATTGGTTTTCCAACCACCATGCCAAAGTCATTTGTTTTGAGAAATGCATTCGAATTCCTCTTCCTTCGGGCGACACGTTGCGAATCCTTGGAGAGAAGCCTAATAGTGGACTCAAACTCCTGTCTTGCACCATGGCCCAAAAGTACTTGCGAAAGAAGTATGTATCCTTCCTGGCACACATTGTGGAAAAGAAGGACAAAGGGAAAGAGGTTCAAGACATTCCAATCATTTGGGATTTTCCTGAAGTATTTCCTGAAGATCTATCCGGTCTGCCGCCCGTACGACAAGTGGAATTTCGCATCGACCTTGTGCCTGGGGCTAATCCCGTAGCTAAAGCTCCATACAGACTCGCACTTTCAGAGATGCAGGAACATGCAAGTCAACTCCAAGAACTTGCTGATAAAGGTTTCATCCGTCCAAGTTATTCACCCTAGGGTGCACCTGTCTTATTCGTAAAAAAGAAAGACGGTTCATTCCGGATGTGCATTGACTATCGTGAACTTAATAAACTTACCATCAAGAACCGGTACCCATTACCGAGGATTAATGATCTCTTTGACCAACTTCAAGGTTCAACCTATTTCTAAAAAATTGATCTTAGATCCGGTTATTACCAACATCGTGTGCATGATGAAGATATCCCAAAGACTGCTTTTAGTACGAGGTACGGTCACTACAAATTTATGGTCATCCCTTTTGGGTTAACCAATGCACCCGCAGTTTTCATGGACCTCATGAACCGTGTGTGCAAACCATATTTAGACAAATTGGTAATCGTCTTCATTGATGACATCCTGATCTACTCCAAGACTAAAGCGGATCATGAGCAACACCTTAGGTTGATTCTAGACCTCTTGAAGAAAGAACAACTCTACGCCAAATTCTCCAAATGTGAATTTTGGTTGAATGAAGTTCAATTCTTAGGCCATATTGTCAACGAAAAGGGAATTCATGTGGATCCTGCTAAAATCGAAGCCGTAAAGAATTGGAGTACACCTAAAACCCCTACCGAGGTTCGTTCATTCCTTGGTTTAGCGGGTTATTACCGTCGTTTCATCTCCAACATTTCCAAGATTGCATTTATTTTTAAAAATCATTTTTAAACCCAATTTTAATCCCATTTTTTCTTATAAAAATTATTTTGTAAATCACCCAAGGCTCGGGTATATTTTATGAACCAAAGTGTTAACCTAACAAATATAAACAATTATTTTATAGTTTTAGAGATTATAACCTAATAATTTCTAATTAAAAACAACTCGTATAATTAATTATTTAAAGCCTTTACGAGATACTATTTAATCTAATTATTTTGTACAATCTATACTTTTTTTATCTCATAATTTTTAATTGATAGTTAATATAATTATTTAATTAATTGGAACGTTTTATCTCGAAAATTGATTTATTAAATCCAATTGTCTTCTTATCCAATTAAATATCATTTAACCATTTACCCATCCATTTGTAAACAAATTTGTAACATCTCAGATTAGGACTCTTATTCTAGGAGTAGATCCAGCAAAGAATAATAGCCTAATACAAGATACAACCATTAGAAACTTAGAACAGTTAAGTATCACAGATATGAAATATATAAATGAATTCACATTAGACTTCACAAGGCTCCTATCACAGACAGGACAAGCAATGGAAGACAATTTATGTGACAAATTCTTTATAAAATTACCAGGAGATTTAGGAAGAAGTATACATAAATCATGGAAATCAACATATGGTACACAAATAGGTCTAAGAATAGGACCTAGAATAACTTATACATTCGGGATATTAGAAGATAAGTGTAAAGAAGTAGCCCTACAAGAACAACTTAAACGAAATGCTTATGCATTTTACAAAACAACAATTTACACTGCCCAAGCTTATGGATTTTATGACAAAAAGAAAAAATTAAGAAAGAGTACAACTTATAATAAAAATTATTGAGGATGGGTACCAGATTTCATAAACTGAAAATAATCTAAAATTGACATAATTTAAAATACTTACAATAAGTTGGTAACGAAAGCTGGTAGTGAAAATGGAGATAATGCACGGCGGATGCGTATGATAATATTTGCAGCATTTGGACTTTTTTTTTTATATTGAGGGATAAGATATGAAGATCGATCAAGGATTATAGTGTTAGAGCTCGGCTGAAGAGCGTAGGAAAATTTAGTGTGCCATAGAGAGGATTGAAAATTTTCTTATTGATAATTTTCGGTGTAATTACAACTGAGACTAATGCCTTCTTTTATAGGCATGACAAACAAAAGACAACAAAAAAGAAAAGCACAATAATGCGCACTATCTTAAAGCAAAAAGAAAAATAAATGGATACAAATTAAAGATGAGAACGACAAAAACTCTTTATGAACAATTATTGTATCGTGCTGTAAAGCTGTCGGGAATCTGCTTTTCCTGTGTAGTCACCTGTCTTCTTTCAATAATTGGTCTTCTACGTCATGGCTTACGTTTTTAGAAGTCCCTGTGTGTACTGTCGATTGATGTTGGTGATCCTGGAACTGTTTCTTCACTTTCTTCGTCTAGATCAATAATATGATCTATTTCTAAAGTATCGCCTTCGCCTACGAATGGCAAAAGCATTCTCCAAATTTAGATCTGAGTAAATCTGTATATAATGGCCTTCTCCTAATAATCTGAATCTTTCCCAAGGAAAATGACCTGGTATCTTAGGAGTTTGTTGATGCTTTTTGATAAATGATTCAAAGTCCCGTGTATGAGTATCTCTTTCTGTTAACCATGTAAAATTGGCAAAATCTGGGTTTGGGTTAACAGCAATATTTTGTAGTTGGTTTTTGTAAGCAAAATTCTCAAAAATGTTTTGAGTATTTATTCTGTGGTCGATGAAGATTCTTTTCCTAGCTGGTCTGTATGTGTTTGAGGATGCAAAGGGAAATGATGCAAAAAATTTGCAACCGACTGTAGGGATTTTTGAATGAGAAGCTATGTTGCCTATGACCATTGTGAATTTTTCTCCTAGTCTATCAAGGATATTTTCGGTCTTGCTGTTTAGTCTGAATTCAAGAAAATCAATCATACCATGATGGTAAAATTGAACGATTTGGTCATCAGACATTTGTGTAGAGTAACTAATCTATAGAAGAAGAAGTCCCGTTCCTTCTCCTTCGTCATCTGTCCTTTCTACTATCCTTACTCCTGCGTTGGATGTGTCTTGAAACGCAAGATCAATAATTTGTTGTTGTAAATTGTATAGAATTATTGGGAATTCTGAACAGACTTTTTGTGAAATAATTTGTTCAAATTCCGGGAATCTGTCAATGACTGGCTGTAAGCAATGTTTCCATGGTGCATCAAGCATTCTTATTCTGAACGCTTCATAGCTTCTATTTTGAGGAACTGTTTATTCTGTTTTCTCGAGCCTGTGTATATATTGTTTATTCTTTGCCTCGAGTATAGCCACTTTTTGTTTTATGAGGCTGTTTTCAATATGGGCTTGTATAGGATGTGTACCTTGTCCCTTTTTCATCAGCTGTTCCTGAAGCTTTACAATTACTTCTTCTTGAGCTTTGATTATTTGTTCAGGATTGATCTTTGTTATTTCAGAAAATGTTTGAACTTCTTCTGGCTCAATATAAAAACTATTTGTACCAAAATGTTCCATGGCTGTTTTAAAGCTTCAGCGAAATTGTAAAAACCTTTGTAAATGGGATTTGGACATTGTATAAATTTTGCAACTGTCTCCCATTTATTGAAGATACCAATCTACGTTCCTCGAAAAACGATGTACTGAGTAAATTTTGATTATTGTTTTTCGGGGATTTTTGAGCTTTGCTCATGAAAGTAACTGCTTAATGCATTTAGACCTGTACTTTGAATGTCGAAGCCTGTGGCATGGTTTGAATATGCCAGAGATTGTCTAATAAGCATTGTTGCTTATCTGTCAGCTTCATTCCAACAATTGGACGAAACTTTGTATTGGGGTCATTACATTGTTGTAAACCGTAATTTCCAAATGTAATGACTGAACTTTCTGTAATATGTGTATTAGCCCTTTGTTTAGTGTGTATATTTTTTGGTCTCTGGTTAATAGGACGTTGGCTGTTTATTGGGTTGTAATATCGTAGGATAGTGTCTAACCCAGTAATTGATGCTGGTAGCTTTCTAGAACTTTGTACTCTATCAGCCTTTATAGCTTGGCTTAAAATGTTTTCTGTCTGTTCTTCTTCAGATGATATACTCATCGGAGAAATAGTTCTTCTAGGCTGTATAATCTTTGCTTTCCCTTTATCTTTCTTTTCCATCTGGAAAAAATATCTTGTTAATATTTCGGGACAACATATCGGCTATCCCATTATTTTTCCTCTGATATGTTCAAACTCTATATGATATCCGTGACCTTGTATAGTATTTTGTAAATTGACCCACCCTGTTCTGTTTATCTTTTTACTCTGGTCATTTTTAATAAATTTTACAATTGCTTCACAATCTGTTCTGACTGTAAACTCATTATGTAAATAAATTTTGAATTTGTCTAAAGCATTGATTAATGCCTGGATTTCAAAGTCTATGCTTGTCCAGTTGGTTTTGTTTTGAAAATTTCCACTGGAGTACGCACAAATTTTTTCCTCTGTTTTGGGGCTATATTTAGTTGGTTTACAGAGAAGGACGGCTCCCCATCCTTCTTTACATCCATCTGTTTCAACAATAATATAATCTGTAACTAGTGGTAATTCTAATGGACCAATAGTTTTTATAGCATTTTTAACCTTTTGAACTAATTTAATATCCTCTGTGTTAAAATATCTTTGCCAATTTTTTGTGGTTTTACTGTATAATGGACCTACTAATTTTGATAGATTTGGGATAAATTTTCTAGCATAATTTACTAGTCCCAAAAGGCTTGTATTTGTTTTAAATTTTTCTAGAAAATCTAAAATTTTTTGTAGAAATGTGTGACTGTAATTCTATTTTACCATTTCCTAACTCTAAACCAAGAAAAGATATTTTTCTTTTGAAGAGTTCCATTTTTCTTTTTGAAATTACTATACCATGCTTTTCTATTTCTTCAAATATCTGTTTTAGATGTTGCTCATGCTCTTGTACTGTTTCACTTGCAACTAAAATATCATCAATGTATACTAAGCAAAATTCATATTTTAAGAATATATTATCCATAAATCTTTGAAAAATGGATGGAGCGTTTTTTAGTCCAAAGCTAAGGACATTCCATTCATATTGTCCATCTGAACATGTAAAGGCTGTCCATGGTTTAAAACTTTCTTCTAACTGTAATTGGTTATATCCTGATTTTAAATCGAATTTTGAGAAGACTTTCTTTTTTTGTATTAGATTTAGTAAACTATCTTTATTAGGGATGTTATAACCATCATCCTCTGTATTATCGTTTAGACGTTTATAATTGTATACTATTCTTGCCTTTCCTCTTTTTATTTCGCTGTGATTTCTTACTAGAAACGCTGCTGATCTATGCGAACTTTCTGACTTTCTTATTAATTTTTGGTTTATCATTTCTAATATTTGTTGTCTAAATTCTTGTTTATCTAATGGACTGTATTCTATATCAGCTGTTCTGATTGTTATGTAAGGGTTTTTAAGTTTAAATTTGCACCTATGATTTACCATTGACTTTGTTATATCTTCTCCTATTAACCCTATTTTTTCTAAATGTAGAATTATAGGATGATTTATACTCTTTGTTATATCTTTACCCTTTTCAAGTTCATGACTTAAAAATTCTGTTAGTATCCTTATGCTTTCATTTTCTATTATACTTTGTTTGTTATGATTTTGTTTTAAGAATTCCAGGCTTCCATTTTTTCCTTGTTTTTGTATGACTTATGTTGTATTATTATATCTGATTGTCAGGAATGTATATATATGCTTGCTGAGTGTTATGAAGTTTTTTGTTAATGTAATTGCTCCGTTTAATCCCAACAAAAAGTTTAATCCTAGAACGAAGTCTTTAGATTTTATGTGTTGAGTGTTTATGTTAATTTGTGGTATTTCATATTTTATACTATAGTTTTTTGAAAAGTCTAAGAACTGTATTCCTACTGGTTCTAGATAATGTGTAATTGAGATTAATCTATCTTCAATTGTTCTGCTTACTAGCTTATATGTTAAATTTTTGTGGTATTCTATTGGAGCCATACTATGTGATATCAAGCTTTTAGTGGCTCCCGTATCTACTAATGCCGTTAAATCTATGAATTTATTATGGTCTAACCATAATCTACACTGTATATTTATCATGTTCATTGATCCTTGTGTTTGTACAAATACTAGCTCATTTTCTTCTGTTGACATTTGTACTATTTCGTGTTGAGCTTCCTTTTTCTTTTGGATATGATCTTCTAATTCTTGTATTCTGTTTTCCATATTTTTTTATCTTAAGATCATGTAATTATATTATTAAGTCTAGTTTTTCTATTTTGTCTTCTAATTTTGTTGTACTACTACTTGCATTAATTTTTATTACTTCTTCTATGTTTTCATTGTATAATTTTTTGAGACATATACAACAAATTTCGTTAAAGCATTTGTTACATTGTAGTCTTTTTTCTATGCTTGGATAATATCCACAGTTGTAACATTTTATATGGTTATTTCCTTTTTGGCTTATCCAGTTGTGCATTTTGTTGTTCAAGTAGCAACATAACCCCACTGTGTATGTGTCCTATTGGTAGTCTACTACCTTTTCCTTTGAAATTTGATTCTTCTTGGTAATTTATGGTAGGGGGAAACCATGGCTCTCTTCCTGATGTTTCATGTGAAGATTCACCACTTGTTTGATTCCACCTTATTCTTTTTAATGGATTTTTCATATCTTCATCCACCATAAAAGTTTGTTCTTTTTTATAGAATTCTGTTAACATAGTTTTTCATTTTAAAATGTCTTCGACTAGTGGTAGATTATAATAGTTTTGTAGTTTTTTGTAACTTTCTTCATAAGTTAACCCTAATTCTGTTATACAATCTATTATCATATTGTCTACTTCTTCCTGTATATTTAATTCGGTGAATTTTCTATCTATAATTTGTTCTATAGTTTTATTTGTTTCTTCTATTTTAAAAGCTGTTTGTCTCTTCAAAATCGTCTAAATAATCTATTATGCTGTAATCTACTTCTTCTTCTTCGAAACGTAAGAATTATGTATTTATTTCTTCATCTTCTTCATCTTCTGTATCGTAGATGGGACCTTTGTCACTATCTTCTTCTAAATTCATAAAATTATTTTCTGTAGTGGTTTCATTATTTTCTTCATTTATATTATTTTTTTGTTCAAAATCTATGAATCTTATACTTTGTAATCCATCTGCTCCTTCATATATAAGACTCTTTTTTGGTACTAAGACCGCGTTTTTATTTTCCTGTAATTCATTTATATCTCATTCTAATCCTGCTAGTTCTTCAGGATTTATTGTTACTGGATCTATCATTTGTTTGGATTTTGACGCTATTGTTTGTACAATTTCCTTTATATTTACTTTATACTTCATGCCTGATCTGTTACTAGCTTTTCCTAGCATTCATATACTTATAACTATGTTATTCCCTTCATAATTTTCATAACCTTTGGTTTGTAGCGCTATTTTTAGGTTTTGTAGATCTCTAATGTCTTTTAAATTTCCTGGTGTGCAGTAGAATAGAGCTGTATTTTGACTAAGGTCAACTTCCATTCCTGATATTATAGCCTTTTTTAATTCTGTTTTCCAACTTTTATCTAATATTAAGGCTAATAATTTTGTTCCTAAATTTTTTCTTCCTAAAGCTTTTATTCCTATGACTATTAATTCTGTATGAACAAAGTTTTTACCAGATTGCTTAATTTTTTGTATAGTTTCTTGTGAAATTAAGTCTACTGTTGTTGTTTTATCTATAACCCTTAAGCTTTCTTCTCTACTGCTTCGTGTTAATGTTGTATTGATGTTTAGGATTCCTGTTTGGTATAACATTTTTGGGTTTAGAATATCAAGTTGATGTTGATTGTATAGATTTATGTTTCTATTGAGATCTATTTCCTCTTCTAATTGTACTGTGGGTGTTGTGCTAGTAGATCCTGAGCCTCTTCTAACTATTTTGTTTAGAAAAGTGTCGGATGTTATAGTATCTTGTATATTGCTTGTAGAATTTCTTGCTTCTTGCAGTATTCTTCCTTGTCCTAAGAAATTTCTATTTATCATTTTCTTGGATGCCAATGTTTATAAGGTTTTGGTTGTTTTGGTTGTATTTTTATATCTTCTAAACTTAACTTGTTTATAGCTTCAGTAACTTTGTTTATGTCGTTATTTAAATCTTGCTTTTCTGAGTTATTCTTTCTAATTTCTTTTAATTCTTTAAGGATTTGGTTGTTTTGATCTTTAATATAATCTAGATTTTCTATATATTTTTTATATTCTTCTGTTTTATTATTTATTTTAGTCTGTATTTTATCAAACACTTGTCTGTTAAAAATAGATTCTTTTTGTAGATTTATTCCTAAGTTGATTACTAGATCTGTTAAGGCGTTTAAATGTATATTATCTGTATGTAAACTATGCTCGTAATCTTTTTTGATTCTACAGATTAAATTATAATTATCTGTGTTGATTGATTTGTTCACTTTTTCAGAGAATTCTAGATTTAAGAAATCGAGTTTTTTAGGTATTGAATTAGAGTTTAGAGGATCTATGATTGGAGAAATACGCCTCTTTAGCTTCACTCTTCACACTTATTAATCCTTTTAATATTTTCTCATATCCCAATATTGATAATCATAAACTAATTTAACAATATAGCATATTAACATAAAAGTCATGAATTCTGATAACTTATCTGAATTTATATCAAAGCAAAATTTTTCCCCTATTCTTCACCAAAGAGGGTTTCCATTAAAACAGGACTTCTACAAAGATGCCTTGTATGGACCTGTCTTTGTCTTTTAGAATTTAGAAAAGTCTTTGCTCTGATACCAATTGAGGATGGGTACCAGATTTCATAAACTGAAAATAATCTGAAATTGACATAATTTAAAATACTTACAATAAGTTGGTAACGAAAGCTGGTAGTGAAAATGGAGATAATGCACGGCGGATGCGTATGATAATATTTGCAGCAAAAGGACTTTTTTTTATATATTGAGGGATAAGATATGAAGATCGATCAAGGATTATAGTGTTAGAGCTCGGCTGAAAAGGGGTATGAAACTTTAGTGTGCCATAGAGAGGATTGGAAATTTTCTTATTGATAATTTTTGGGGTAATTACAACTGAGACTAATGCCTTCTTTTATAGGCATGGCAAACAAAAGACAACAAAAAAGAAAAGCACAATAATGCGCACTATCTTAAAGCAAAAAGAAAAATAAAGGGATACAAATTAAAGATGAGAACGACAAAAACTCTTTATGAACAATTATTGTATCGTGCTGTAACGCTGTCGGGAATATATATATATAAACATTTATTCAAGTCCTTATTAAAGAAACATGTTATTTACAACAAATAAATACACCCTCATTCATCCAAACCCCAACTCCTTTATACATTAGCCTTTTGAGCATTGTCATTGATACATATATACATTCAAAGATAGGTTAACCTCGTTTTAGCTAACAACTCGTGTGACTACTCGTACTTGTGATCTCAAGCTACAAATCCAATGTGAGTTTACATAGCCCCTTTCCCACTTTTACATATTTGGGGTGAAACATGATTACATTCAAACTATTTGCAATTATTACAATTCAAACATTATGATCATGTGTAAAATTTGTGCCTTATGCTTGAACACTATTTGTGCAAACAACATTTACATACTTTTTGTGCATAGTGTAAGTGCAATCATTAACTCAGTACAAGCCGACGGTATACAATGATAGATCTGTTGAGTCTGATCAACCCACCCGGTTAGGGTGATTGTTGCCGAAAACACTTAAGGATAACATTTTTGTTATTCCTATCAGTCACAAGGTTTGATTGTGCGGCCCAGTTTAAACTCCAGTGATTCTCCATAATTGCCTTATTAAACCATGATATCATATGAATTGTATACAAACTTTGATAAAACTTGTTATGCTAAAATCTATGTATGCTCACCAACTTTTTAGTTTACTATGTTTTCATCATGTTTCATTTACTAATAATTAAGAGTTATGCTCAAGAGTCATCACGTAGGAAGTTGCAAGACCTAGTTAATAAATCAAAGTTTGTTTGAAGTACTTTGTTCTCTGTTTGTCTTTGTTTTGAGGAAACAATTTGTTATGAATTTGAGTTTAATGAAATATGCAACTTTTGTTTTGATCATGAACTTTTGAACAGTCTACATGTCCGCCTTGAAGTATTCCGCCATCGGTTGGGGTGTGACAGATTGGTATCAGAGCCATGGTTATAGGGAATTAGGTTATTAGAAATCCATAACCTAGACTATAACCATAAGACACCCATTTTATACCACATTGCATGCTGTGTGATGCCTTACTTGTTAGATTACTTACTAGTGCTTCTATCCTAAGACTTTTATCCTTGTTACCCCTACTTATGTCATCATCAAAATCCTTAAACCTCGTCAAGGCTTTGAACTCTAACAATTTGTAGGGAACACGTGCAATTTGGAAGGGTGACACCTGTATTCTGGGTTTTCTATTTAGGAAAGCATTTCGTATAAACCCAAATCAACCGAAGGACCCAAATGCTTTCCTAGGAATTCCTGGGATGAGTGTTCACTTATAGGCTAAAGCATATCTTCTCGAAAATTTCATGAATTTAAATAACCTTGATAAGTCATAGTATTCAAATGGGTATATTACCAACAGAATACAACCCGAATATAATTATTCTTACCCTTGTATTGTTTCTTCTATAGCATACTTCCCCGTCGTGCCAACGAGACCAATGACAACAACAATGATCTTTCTGCCGTCCTTAGTCAACTTGTGAACCAACTCACTCAGGCCACAAACAACAGTAATGGAAATGCTACTAGTGGTGGTGTTGTGCCAACCCGCCCTAATGCACCTTCAAACACTTTAACTCAGGCAACCCCATCAAGTTCTATGGTACTGAGGTAGCTACAGGTCTCCTTCAGTGGTTTGAAGGCATTGAAAACACTTTCCTCAACAATGACTGCCCTGACAATCTCAGAGTCTGTTATGCTATGAACGTTTTCTAGAAACGAGCGCTCACTTGGTGGAACGGTGAGAAAAGGAATAGAGGTGTTGACGTGGCAATGGATTTGCCATGGGATGATGAGAAGAGGCTAATGACCGAGGAATTCTGTCCTCAGATTGAAATGAAGAAACTGGAATCTGAGTTTTGGGATCTTACCCAAAACATTGGTGAAAACTTGGTCTACACAACTCGTTTCCATGAGTTGAGTCTCCTAGTGCCACACATGGTCACACCTCTGTCTCGGGGTATTGAGAAGTACATAGGGGGACTGCCTATGAGTATCCAAGACACAGTGTTGGGAAGAAACCCCACCACTCTTGAAGACGCTTTACGCCTAGCCGCCACGTTAACTGACAACCACGTGAAGGCGGGTACGTTGAAAAGGAATGGTGCAAAGAAGATCAGTGACCAAGCAACCCCATCTGAAACAAGCAAGGTAGATAAGTGATGTAGTGCGAATCACACATTTTTATTCCTAGTGTTTTGTGTGTTTTTGATTAGTTTTGTCTTTGTTTTTAGTAGTTTAAGTCTGTATTTGAGTCTATTGTATATTTGCAGGTGCTCGTGAAGATTACAAGGGTATACATGAAAAATCAAGCAAGAGAACGAAGCCGGAAGAAAGAAAGAGAAATTGTTGAAATTACAACCTCTCGCGGTACGCGAGATAGGAATAGAGTGAGTCTCGCGGAACGCGAAGACTCTAGAAACCGGCCTCGACTAATTTGGCCGTCGCGGTACGCGAGGGGTTTGACAGATTCTTTCGCGGTATGCGAGAGAACAGAATTCCGAGAAAAAAACCTAATTTGATTTTAAATAGAATTTGATTCCCATTATATAGAGAATTCGTATCTTTGTCGTCTGGAAGAGAGCCTAAGGCGATTTTGGGAGTAGAAGAGGTTGGTGAAGCTAAAGATCTAAGCTTTGGACCTCGGGTTTGTTAAACGTTAATCGTTCGGTTCATATTTTCGATGCTCGTGTGTTTAATTGTTCTGATTGAGATCATGTTCATTACTATTACTTCTGGTTTTATGTTTTTGACCATGGTTATTGGCTAAACATTTGATACTGCCTAGGTTCTATGATGAATATGCGTAAAGTTTAGATTTTTATCGGTTTTGGTTTCTAATTGATGGTTTTATGATTTTGTAAAAGATCTTGAATTGATTATTATGATGTATATGATGCTTAGATCTGGTTTTGTGTTGATTCATGTTCCTCATGTTGTCTTGTTGAATGTCTTTCATTAATAGATGCATGTTTAGGTTGTTTGCGTATTGCTTGTGACCTGAGTGGTTTGCTAGACATAGTAATCCATAGGAGTGTTGGTTAATCCTTGATTAGATTGAGTGTGTGTCCTGTCTCAATAACTGAGAAGTGAGAGATAGTCGTCTAGTCTTCGTTATTAGGAATTCGAGTGTCAGCTGTCTGAGAGGAAGCTGGTATTAGGTGTCTAGTGATTGTTGCTAGTTCGAATCATAGTTGTTAACCTAAGATTACCCCGTGCATTGTTTGAATGTATGGTGGACAGTGAGACTGAAAGGTGATCTGTTCATTAGGGTACTTTATCGTAGTTGGAAATACCCGAAAGGTGATCTAACCATCTGGTGAGTTTATTACACCTTTAGGTTTCTTAGTTGGTGACACCCTGAGAATGATTAGGGATCAACTAGGTAGTCTAGAGTTGTTTCATTAGAAACCCAGATCCATCATAGTTTCCAGAACCGACAGAAGTTGTGCTTTGCAAGTAGGATTCCGACCTAGGTAGTAATCTTCCCATCTTCTGATTTCATCCTTAGTACTTTGCCTTGATAGTTTGACTCGACCTGTGTTTCTTCATTATTAGTTTAATCTTTAGGGTTGTAAACCCCCCAACCAAATCATCTTTAGTTCGAGTCAGAGTCTATTATTATTATCGTAGTGTCTCTAGGGTTCGATATTCCGGTTTACCATTAAGCTGTGCTACACTCGATAGGTACACTTGTCTAGGTTAGGTTTAGTAGTTTATTTTATAGACCCTCTGGACGACATCAACAAGCCCAAAACTTCTTTCAATAATAAGAAGCGCAAGACTAAGAACTTTGACGTCGTTACCCCTGTTGCACCCATCACCCAAGTTGCACCTGTGGTTCAGAATCAGGCACTCTCTAGAATTGAAAAGGGCACAAAAGTCTTTGTCACAAATCTGAGGCATAATCATCAGATTGTATTTTAGCTACGGGACAAAGTTGAAATGCTCCAAACTATTTACACCGTTAGACACGGTTCCTTGTCCTTCAATCTTTCCTCCTCTTAGATTGCCTGCGAAGGTGACAAAATCTCCGTCCATTGGATGATAATCTTGCAACAAACTAAACTGCCCTGTCATGTGTCTTGAGCATCCACTGTCGACATGCCAAATGTTGTCTCTAGTCCTCCTTGATTGCACCTATATAAACCACATCATTTAGATATTTGTGCCCCAGCCATTGCTGACTTTGAATTTCTTAGCATTATAAGACATTTCTCAAAAATCATAATCAGAATCCTCTTTTAATGAAGTATGGTCATCATAAAGATCATTATTTTTAACTTTTCAAATCCTTTTTAATATGTTTTTAGCATTTTTTATTCTTTTACGTCTCAAAACTCTAGTATGTGGTGACTTTGATTGCACAATTGAATTTAAAGCAATTTGAGGAACAGATTCTTCATTAAACTGAAATGTTTTCAATTTACAACTTCTTGAAACATGATTGGATTCACCACAACTAAAACAAACTTTATCACAAGGCTCCTTAGCCTGATAATTGTCATCACAAGACGATGAAGATGATTGTGATGTTGAGACATCAGAACTAGAGGCAACTCTTTCTTCAACAAGTCTTTCTTGAAGACTTTGATCTTCCTTTAATATGAAAAATTCCAGATTGCTCATTGATTCTTGTGGAATATCAGTCACAACAACTCCTGCACTTCTAAAGTTTACAATACAACTCATAGCATTTACAGATTTAGGAACAAAAGGTAAGGCATTCTTAAACTTAGAAATGACATTTCTCAAACTGTCATGCTTAGAAGACATAGAACCAAAATACAAATTTTCAACGTGTTCACAAATATCTGGTTTTGACACGGACATATTATTACATTTATTCGACTCAAGTTCATTTAAAACATTTCCCTTACTAGAGCTCTCATCACAATCATCTTTGAAACCTACACAATCTGACTCTGCACAGGAAGCAAAACTGTTAGAATCTGAAGTTTTGATATAATCATCAGCAGATAATTTGCAAACAAAAGGTGTGGGAACATGAGAAGCTGGCATATCAACAAATCTACTAGACTTGGAATATGGAGGTGGGTAAGAGTTATACCCATGCCTTCTGAGATCTTTTTATGAATTTGGTTGTCAATGATCGCCAATAGAATTTTCTGATCCATACACATGTGTTCAACTTGAAAATTTGCCTTTTCAGCCTTTTGAGTCTTTCAGTTAAAATTTGATTATTATTCTTTTGAGTAGTAAGTTGTACAACTAAAGATCAGTTTTCTCCAGAAATATCATGAATTTTCTTTAAGTATAATTTCTCATTTTTAGCCACAGAATCATACATCACCTTTATGTGATCTCGTTCATCGGCCAAGGTCTGGTTGATGAATCTACATTTCTGAATTTCATTTAAAAAAGATTTAGCATTGCAAAGTTTAGACATTACCTCAGCTGGTACATCGGTGAGATCCTTAGATGGTTCAATCATGACACATTTAACCTTTTCTTCAATGTCTGCCATCAGTGCCTTGTTAGCTGCTTCTCCTTCTTGATCTCCCCAATGATAGTGTCCATCAGCTTGACAGACCAGAGCTGTTGAGCTGGAAGATGTGGTGGATTTGGGAGAGATGGCAGCTTGTTTTCCAGATGAGTTCTTCTTCTCATGCTGCTCCTTTGATGATGGCTCCTTGCAATTCCTTGCAAAATGACCCAGCCGGTCACAATTGTGGCATCTCACCTTTTTTATGTCAATCCCAGAGTCTTTCCTTTCTTGAATCTATCCCTCCCAGTCCTCTTGATGAATCTCTTAGCCCTCAGAGTCGGCATGGTCATGCACCAATCAATATCCATTTTCTCCAAATCATCCGGGTTGATCTGCTCCAAGTCATCAGGTTGAAAACTGACCGGTGTCAAGTTTCCAGAAATTAGGGCATCATAGCATGACATAAAAGCAGTCAAGATTGGCAAGTACTCATCAGGAATCATGGTGGTTGGCTTTAGAGAGGTGGATGAGCTGGCAGGTTGAATCTAAGAAGCAGAAGGTGGGACTTCAGTTTGGAAGTAAGACATAGTAGAGTTGGAAGAGCTTGATCCAGCAATGAGAGCGGTGTTTCCGGACTGGTTGGTGGGAGTGATAGCTCCTTTCTTAATTTCAATCTCATAAGCCTCAAGGATGCTATGTAGTTCTTGCTGTGACAGATTGCTGAGCTTTTCTATCTTCTTGATCATGATACAGTACATGTTCCATTCCTCGGGGAGTGCATCTACCAGTTTCTTGTTCAACTCCACAGTGGGATACTCAACTCCCATAACCTTTAGTCTTGACACAATGCCTGAGAACCGATTGATTAAATCAGACATAGACTCTCCTCGAACACTGCTGACATCTCATATTGCTTTTTGATAAGATCTTTCTTGCTCTCTCTAACTTCAGCATTTCCCTCAAATCTTGTACACAAAGCCACCCATAGATCCTTGGATGTGGTATACTCATCAAATGTGTTCAAAATATCCATAGAGAGAGCCATAGCAATTGTTCCATATGCCTTGTTATCCCTGGCAATTAAGGCAATATCCTTTTCATCATACTCTGTAACAGTCTTGGGGCGCTGAACATCTGTAGTAGTGGTAATTGGTTTGTGAGGACCATCAATGATTGAGTTCAACAGAGTGTGATCATGGAATTGAAAGAATGTCTTCATCTTCTTGGTCCAATCATCAAAGTCTCTAGTAGATACCAGAACAGGTGGTTTGTTTCCTCCAAAAAAAAAACTCATTGGTGCTTGTAGAAGTCATAACTTCAGAAAAGAAAGTCCAATAGAAGATAGTTTCGGGTGAGAAAAGCTGACCGAAACTACTAGTTTCGATTGAATAACAGTTGCCCGAAACTCCAAGTTTCGATAGATAATAC
Organism: Smallanthus sonchifolius; assembly: GCA_023525975.1. Taxonomy (NCBI): domain Eukaryota; kingdom Viridiplantae; phylum Streptophyta; class Magnoliopsida; order Asterales; family Asteraceae; genus Smallanthus; species Smallanthus sonchifolius. The sequence goes on from CM042023.1 coordinate 47,375,283, forward strand.
AGAGTCCGAAACAACTAGTTTCGATGAAGAAGACTTGATAGAAGATCCAGCTAAAACTACAGAAACTACTAGTTTCGGGAGGGCAAAAGTTTCGGGTAACAAATAGTTTCAGGAGACAAGTTACACAGGTTAGTTTCGATAAGATAAGTTTTGATGATACCTTTTCCAGACAACAAGTACAGACAAGAAGTTTCGATACACAACTGACAAACATAAACTGTCCCCCTGTAGTTTCGATAGCTTCCTCTTCAAGCTTCAGAAAAACTCCATTGATGAACATCTTCAACAATTAAGGTAATGATATACCAAAACTGATCCAACGAAAATCTTCCAAATATGTTTTTGAACACGAATCCAATCTTCAAACCGTGAACCTCGAAGAAATGACCCATAAAATGATGAAACAGTGCCATGAACTAATGAAACGGTACCAAAACTTGCAGAACCAAAAAACCTTCAATTTCTGACTAAAAATCACGTAAAATCGATCACAATAACCTGAATACACTCAGAAATCTAGAGCATAATGCTCTGATACCAATTGTAGGTCCTGATTTTATTGAAAATCACACAAACAGATCGATTACACACACAAGCGGAATCTATGTGTATGGTGGTGAGACAGAGGGTAGAAACAAAAGTGGTGAAGATAAACAGGCTAACCACACTAGAAACAACATAATATGATATGATAATGTAAGAACAAGAGATGAACAACTCCAAATCTGTATTGATTTAAGAACAAACGTGAAAGAGAGAATTTCAGGATAACAACCGCTATCCACACCCTAAACATTCTCAAACTAGACTATTTATAGTAAGTAGGCAGACATCATAACTATGCTCACCGAAACTACTAGTTTCGGTTGAACAAACCTCAACCGAAACTAGGTACTTTCGATGGCCCAGACTTAACTAAATAAAGCAGTAAATTACAGGAAATTAAAATAACTGAAATACAAGGAAATAAACTAAAGTACTATTGTTCAAAATACATTGATGACATCAGCTTATAAAAATACTATTCCCTACAAATACCAACAAGTTATCCACAACTTGTAAAAACTCCAAATAGTTTTCAAAGACTCCACACGAGAATATTAACAAAAACAATTGCAAATCACGACCACAAGAATCCAATCCATATGATGCGAGACCCGAGATCACTCCGGAGCTTTCCTTACATTCAAAACATTAATTTGAACATGGTTAGTATAGATAAGAAGTCTTAGGGACCTCCCACAAGTCCCTACAACAATCAACAGTCCAAAACCCCAAAATTTAGCCAACTCTCGTCCAACTTTGCGTCCGACAGCCCAGGTTGGCGTCTGACCAGCATCCAAGACTCCACTTTCAGCGTCCTAGACTCCAGCCCAGTTCAACAAACCCAAATTTGCAATTTTGGCATTTTTGACCCTCCCGACTCGACCCGTTTGCATTTTTAAGTCGTTATTGAACATAAACTTGTATTTATACTCCATATAAGCCTACCATCATATACTAAAATACATTTGTTAGTTTTTCATCCCCAAACCCGAGTACCACTACTCGTTTCTCACTCATTAAGAGTTTAACACAAGTTCTATCAATCAAGTGAAGTTATAGGCCTCAAGACACCAATGTGAGACTCATAACTTCAACACCAACTATGAGATCCTAAGATCCCGCTCACCAGATATGAAGTTCTAGACCTCAATACACTGTTGTGAGGCTCATGACTTCAACCACCAAATATGAAGTTCTAGGCCTCAATACACCGTTGTGAGGCTCATGACTTCAATCACCAAATATGAAGTTCTTGGCCTCAATGCACCATTGTGAGGCTCATGACTTCAAACACCAATTGTGAGATTCTAAGATCTCAATCACCGACATGTGAAGTTCTAGGCCTCAATCACCATTGTGAGGCTCATGACTTCAAACATCAACTTTTTAATACCATAAATCTACATACCACATTATAGTTTGACTCTTTACCACATAAGTCAAAATACACCAATACACCATATTACACAATTTTAGTTTGACTCTTTACCACCTAAGTCAAATACACCAATATACCACATACCACAATATAGTTTGACTCTTTACCACCTAAGTCAAATATAGCAATACACCACATACCACATTATGGTTTGACTCTTTACCACCTAAGTCAAATACATCAATACACCACATTCACACTTTAGTTTGGCTATTTACCACATAAGTCAAATTACACTATTTACCACATTTGCACAATTAAGTTTGACTATGAACCACATAGTCTAATTACACCAATTTCAGCATAATAGTTTGACCTTATACATCTAAAGTCAAATTACACCAATTTCACCATTATCCACGATGGTTTGACTTATACCACATTAAGTCAATTTAATCCAATTCCACCACATACTACATTCAAGTTTGACTAATAACCACATATTCAAGATCAACATATAACATGTAAATAGAATTTAATACATAGTCTACTTACCTGTAACTACTTATCTACTACTAAGTAAGTGCAAAACACTTACCTTTGCCAATGAAGATTCCAATTTAGTCTTCAAAGCTAACAACTTTAATGCCTTGATCACCTAAACATTCAACATGTTTTAGTAATCTAGATTACCTTAAGACATTCATCAAATATAGTTTAACACCCACCCAAGATCTTATGATCCTCACCCATCATCAAATCTTGGTTTATTAAGCTTTACTCAAGCTTTTAACCCTCAATATCAAATCCACCCATTTTGACCAGTTAAGGTTTTTCCCCCAATTCCATAATTTCACCCAATTCATAATTCACCAATTCAATTGAGTTTTATACTTGAAAATGTGTTTATAATACACCATAAACACTTATCCGTACTCAATTCACCATTTAAACACCTTCAATTGCAAAACCCCCCAAATTGGGTTCTCAAGAACCCTAATTTCTAAATCATCAAATTGATTAAGATTTCTTATCAACTAAAGCGTCTATTACTCCCATAAACACTTCCCAACCATCATTCCATCAATTAAACATCCCCAATCATAAAACCCCCAAATCACCCTCAAGAACCCTATCTTTATGATTCTTGAATTAGGTGTTAAAAGGATGCCATTAATCACTCTTTAGCTTTAATCAAGCTAGGTTTTAACTTTAATCAAGTTATAAACCATATTCAACCACTAATTCAGCCCAAATTCCGTTTTCAACAAAAATCCACCAAAAACTCCATTGATGGAGGTTCAAGAGATGGAAGGAGCACTTACTTGATGCTTGGAAGAAGATGAACACCTCAATTCATCCAGATTCTTCATGAAAACACCTTGATCTTCAATCTTAGCTCTTCCATCTTTTCTCCCTTCTCTAAATCGCAAACACACACACACACAAGTGTGTGTTTTTGCCTGATCATGTATTTTAACATAAATTGAGTTTGTGTTAAATTCAAATCAGCCCCTCCATCTATCAAAATGACTCCTTGTACCCAAAACTAGGTATTTCCATCTTTTAAAAGTCCTCTCCAACTTTTCCTTTATTTAAAAACACCCCTATAATATAATGAACATATAATAAGATAAACCTGAAATTTGGTTTGTTACAACACTAACATACTTAAGTATATAAAAGTAACATACTAATTTGAGGCGGATTGGTTTTGAAGATCGAACCATAGATATAAAAATGTATTATGCCTCGAACCCATGACCTGAACAAAAAGGAAAGGACAAAGAACACCGACGCCAAACCACTACACCAACACCAATCTTTGATTAAGTTTTGCCCACGCGATGCCGCTCGTTTGCGAACCCGTGTGCTGCGACGGTGACATTGACGTGGTTAAGTAAATAAAAGAAACCTACGAAGTTGTGACGGTTCAATATAAATAGAAAAATGTATCGCGTAAGGAGGACGTAAAATCATTCAAGAACAAAAAATGCTATTGGGAAAAAAAAGTAAAAAAAAAAATAGAACAAAAAATGTCATCCATGAAACTCGAACCTAGGACAACAAACTCAAAGAATATGGAGCCTACCACTCTAACCAAACCAACTTTAGTTTATTGTATTGAAAACATTACATTTGAGGTGAGGTGGTGGATCCCCATTGGACACCAACCTTACCTTTTAAGAGAGCTAGTAATACATTGGTGTTTACCTGTATTCACGTGTGAATGCAAATTTTTTTTTGTGTTAGTTATGAAAATATCACCGCCTAAACTTTTTTCAATGATAGCTAAAAAATTCTTCTTTTTTTTAAATGGTTCTCTAACGTTTAGTTGTTCTTATTTGAATCTATGAATATCTATATATAGGGTATGGATCAAATGATAACCAATATTTTATGTGATAACCGTGATAACCACTCTCAACCAATCACATAATTTATAAATTATTTTTTACTTGTAATTGTTAAATGACCATTTAAGTATCTATTACATGTATGTTGAACATAAATACGAAAATGAGGAGTGTTACATATACGTAACATAGAGTGTTACATATACGTGACACACAGTGTTACGTATATGTAACACTATGACAACAGAAAACAATATGATAATTGTTACATATACGTAACACTGTGCTATTGTTTCATTTGGTCCCTACCCATATACATTTATATCTATATATACTACTATATAAAGCATATTGAAAGGACAACAATGTAATTTAACTTCAATTTTAACACAGTTAAGAACTTCTATACTACATTTGGTACAAGTGTTGATGCATAAAAAACTAGCCATTTACAATTTTGTCCCTCTTGTTTACAAATCTATGTCCATCCCACACCGGATGAGAAAAGAAATATGGATGGAAGAAATGACTATAAAAGGACCCTTTAGCTTTTCCAAAGAATTCATCCATTCCATTGTTTCTTTGTCCCATATCGATGAAGAAAAAAATATTTTAGAGACCACATACTTTATAAAGTGGATACCCAAACCAAAACAATAACTGCAATATTCGGTTATCTATCTTTAAAAACTGACTAGCTTCGGTTATTCAGTTTTGAAACTTGGGTCAGCTCAGTTTTTGGTTAATAACTGAAAACGTAAGCAAATAACGACTTGGGTTGGACTTTTAAAATTTTATTTCAATTGGATTTAGTTAATAAGAACACCAAAAATTTGAAAGCATTTTATCAAAACGCTCATTCTATAACATACTAATCCTTTGGTGTTTTGTTTATTTGTTAAATTTTAAGACACATAAGAACATCTATACTACATTTGGTACAAGTGTTGATGCATCAACAACTAGCCATTTAAAATTTTGTTCCTCTTGTTTACAAATCTATGCCCATCCCACATCGAATGAGAAAAGAAATATGGCTGAAAGAAATGACTATAAAAGGACCCTTTGGCTTTTCCAAATAATTCATCCATTCCGTTGTTTCTTTGTCCCATATTGATGAATAAACAAAAGTTTAGAGACCACATACTATATAAAGTGGAGACCCTAACCAAAACCATAACTGAAGTATTCGGTTATCTATCTGTAAAAAACCGACTAGCTTCAGTTAGAAGCAGTTCGGTTATTCAGTTTTGAAACTTAGGTCAGCTCAGTTTTTGGTTAATAACTAAAAACTTAAGCAAAGAACGACTTGGGTTGGAGTTTTAAAATTTTAATTCACTTGGATTTAGTTAACAAGAACACCAAAAAGTTGAATGCATTTTATCAAAACACTCATTCTATAACATACTAATCCTTTGGTGTTTTGTTTATTTGCTAAATTTTAAGACATTTAAGAACATCTATACTACATTTGGTATAAGTGTTGATGCATCAACAACTAGCCATTTACAATTTTCTCCCTCTTGTTTACAAATCTATGCCTATCCCACATCGGATGAGAAAAGAAATATGGATGAAAGAAATAACTATAAAAGGACCCTTTGGCTTTTCCAAATAATTCATCCATTCCATTGTTTCTTTGTCCCATATCGATGAAGAAACAAAATTTTAGAGACCACATACTATATAAAGTGGAGACCCTAACCAAAACAATAACTGAAGTGATCGGTTATCTATCTTTAAAAACCGACTATCTTTGGTTAGAAGCAGTTCAGTTATTCAGTTTTGAAACTTAGGTCAGCTCAGTTTTTGGTTAATAACTAAAAACTTATGCAAAGAACGACTTGGGTTGGAGTTTTAAAATTTTATTTCAATTGGATTTATTTAACAAGAACACCAAAAAATTGAATGCATTTTATCAAAACGCTCGTTCTATAACATACTAATCCTTTGGTATTTTTGTTTATTTGCTAAATTCCGATTTGCTAAATTTTAAGACACTTAAGAACATCTATACTACATTTGGTACAAGTGTTGATTCATCAACAACTAGCCATTTACAATTCTGTCCCTCTTGTTTACAAATCTATGCCCATCCTACATCGGATGAGAAAAGAAATATGGATGAAAGAATTGACTATAAAAGGACCCTTTGGCTTTTCCAAAGAATTCATCCATTCTACTGTTTCTTTGTCCCATATCGATGAAGAAACAAAAGTGGAGGGACCACATACTCTATAAAGTGGAGGCCCTAACCAAAACAATAACTGAAGTATTCGGTTATCTATCTTTAAAAACCGACTAGTTTCGGTTAGAAGCAGTTTGGTTATTCAGTTTTGAAACTTGGGTCAGCTCAGTTTTTGGTTAATAATTGAAAACCTAATCAAAGAATGACTTGGGTTGGAGTTTTAAAATTTTATTTCAATTGGATTTAGTCAGCAAGAACACCAAAAAGTTGAACGTTGTTGAAGCACGTTTGTGTGACAAACACTCTAGATATTGTCTTAGCTTTTGTACTTGTCTTGTATGTTAGTGTCTGTACGTATTAGTTATCGAGTTGTAATTACTAATGTATGTACTAGTCGTCTGTTTTTCTCTAAGTGTTTTGCGCACTTAGCATGTGCGCATGAAGTACTTCCTGCATACCTAGCAAGTATGCAAGAATACTCTGCGTACTTGTTAAGTAGGCAGGAACAATTTGCCCTGCGCACTTGTTAAGTGCATAGAGATCAGGTCTAGTATAAATAGGCTAGGTTAACAGAAGTTGTGTACGCAGACATTTTGCACTCAGTTGTATTCTCTCTGTAACCTTCAAGTTTATAATAGACGGAGTTTGAAAGTGATTTCGTTGTCGGTTTACTTTGTGTTACTTGATTCTCCACCTAGTCACGGGCATTCCGCACCAGGTCCGACTAGTCACACACCCACACGTAACGATCAGAGACACTCGGGGACCTACAAGTGGTATCAGAGCATAGCTCTTGACTTCGAGTGTTGTGAGTGTGTTAGGAGCATCTTCTACACATCATACAGAGATTTTGCAAGCAAAAGTCGGTGTTTTTGTTGATTTTTGTGATAAAATAGGGGTAGCTCTTGAGCACTATTTTAGAAGCAAAAATCACTCAAAAACCCGACTTTTGTTGTGTATTTGAGTATTTTGAACATCAAAGGTTGGTTAGAAATGAGTTTCTGACCCTTTGGCTCATTTTGTTTGGTCATATCTTCAACTTTTTCTATCTGCGGTGAGATTCTAGTGACCGGAAAAAGTTGGTAAGAGTTGGTGAAAAAGTGATATGCGTACTTACCATATTTGGCAACAAGTACGCAAGACCATATTTGTTGCATATTTAAGTGATCTCCTGTGTATTTATCATTTACTCCTGCGTACTTGTCAAGTACGAAAGAGCAAATTCTAAATACGCAAGACCAAGTCTTTAAGTGCGCAAGGCCAGATTCAAGTGCGCAAGTTGTTTTGATTTTTCTGAAATTTGACTAAGTGTTTCACTATGGCAAATCTTCAGAACCTCGGTAACCTTCTTAATTATGACAATGAGATTGGAACCCCACATAAACCACCAAAGCTGCTTAATGTAAATGATTATTCGAACTAGAAAGCACGCTTTGAGCATTATATCTCATACACCGATTCTTCACTTTGGATACCCATTTTAGAGGGTTATAAGCATCCCACATATACATATCTTGATGAGGAAGTTCCCAAGCCTATCTCTAAACTTGATGAAGAAGAAAAGAAAGTTTATGACAGAGAGAAGAAGGCACACGGATCTATTACTATGGCCTTGACCAGGGAGTTATTTCATAGCTTTAGATGATACGATAACTCCAAGGATCTCTGGAAGGCTTTGCAGAAGAGATTTGAGGGAAACAGTGACATCAAGAAGAGTAAGAGGGACCTTCTTAGGAAGCAGTATGAGTGCTTCATATATCTGGAGAATGAATCTATAGATGAGCTTATCTCTAGATTCTATCATCTGCAAACTGAGCTGAAAGCTTATGACCTGATCTATCCAAATGAGGAGTTAGTTGAGAAATTTCTGGATGCCCTACCACCAAAATTTGAGATGCACACTACTCTGATGAGAGAGAACTCAAAGTTTTATGAGATTACTACTGATGAAGCACTCGGAAAGGTTCAAGCACATGATATGAACCTAAAACGAAAAGAGAGCTCAGGGAGACCTCAAATACAAGACACTTCGATGTATTTTAGGATGTCTTCCACAGGCAAGTCATCGGGTTCTGGAATTACCCTTTTCTCAGGTAACTCTCATGAGGAGGATAACTCAAATGTCTGTGGTGGTCATGCTTGCTATGCAGCATCTGGATCTGGTTCTGGTTATGGATCTCATCACCCGAATTCCTCAAGAAATCCTTCTCCCACATCTTCAGCTAACCAATCAGCAATAGACAAGATAGCTGAAGATCATGTGGCTTTGTTCTCATTATGCATTCTTGCCTATGAGAACTTCATTGGCGGAAAGCTCACGGATCCTGAAACCATAGAAGAAGACTTCAATCAAGTGGATCCGGATGATATGGAGGACATGGATATTCAAGAGAATATGGCCATGATCTTGAGAAGGGCGAAGCGTTTCCTGAATAGAATTGGCAGGAAGTTTATTGGTGGACATTCAAATGCCAAGGTGAGATTTGATAAATCCAAGGCCAATTGCTACAAATGCAATAACTTTGGGCATTTTGCAAGAGAATGTCAAAAGGACAAAGCACCGACCTCGGGGTTCACCAGACCTAGCAAAGGAAATAATAAAGGGTACAACAACTCCAACAACCGCAATCAAATTCAAGGTGGAACGTTTAATGCTTTGGTAGCACAACAAGACGACAACTTTGATTGGGCTGTTCATCTGGAGGATGCCCTTATGGCTCAAACGCAAGTTGGTCTCATGGCTGAGATTATGGAGATGATGGAAGTAGAGGAATGGGAAGCTTCTGTGGCTGACCAATTAGAGTCTACAACTGCAGTTGCCCTCATGGATATTGGAGAGACATCATGTTCATCTAATGAGGTAGATTCTAACTCTTTTGCTGTCATTTCTTGTTCCAAATGTCTAAGCTTAAAGGTTTAAAATTCTAAGCTACAAGACAAAGTCGAACCCCTTCGTATTGCAGCTTTAAGCTACAAAGAAAATGAAAAACGATACAAAGATTCAATTGAAATGTTGAAGAAAGAAAAACGTGATTATTCGCTTAAAATCAGTGATCAACAGTTTCATTTGGATGTTGCGTACAAGGGGTTAGAGAAAAGGAACAATGAGATCAACAAGCTGCAAAATGAGATCTTGCAGTTGAAAGGTAATATTGAGAAGTTGAAAAATTCTCGTTTTGTGGTGGAACACTACGAGTCTGTAGTGAGACAAGTAAATGGCTTAGGGCTGGGTACTATTGCCATTCCTCCACCAGTAAGCGGGAAATTTATCAACGGCTTAATTGACATTGATTTGTCTTGCTTGATGAGTCCTCGAGTCAGGATGATTCCTCTAACCAGGATGATTTCTCAAGTAAGGCTGACTCCGCATCTGATGAAGAGTTCCTTACTACTTCTGATGATGGGTCTGAGAACACCTGCTCTGAAAGAATAGTCTCTGAGGAGTTGCTCGGTGAACAGAAAGTTAAGAAAAACATTATCACTGATAGTGATAACTGTATTTTGACTGAACCCGATATTGTTTAATCAAATTAAAAATTAAAAGTGATGCTTTATGGGGGATATAAAAATATTAATCAAGTTAAAAAGGAAGCCTTTTCAGCTCATTTTGGGCTTGGCTATCAAGAAAATTTACAAAAATATTATATTCCCAAGAACCAATCATCATCGGGTCAAACTACTGTTCACCAAACAACTTCTCCTGCTCATCATGATGAGTCATCTAATTTCAGATCTAATGAGCCTTACAGGAGGACTTACAAAGAAAAGAGAACTTGCTTTCACTGTGGTATGGTTGGTCACATCTTTGTGAACTGCCCTGTTAAGAACCAAGGGAAACGGCCAATTGTTTCACAACCGGCTGTTATCTCTAAGTCACCATCAGTAAAACCTATGGTAAACCCAAAGATTACATCTGAGGCTAAACCATATGTTCCAAAAAGGGAAAAGCTACCAGCTAAACTTTGTGCTTCTACCTCTGGTAGTGCACCTACTGGTAAGAAACCTGTGGTTAAGCTTTCTAAGCCACAAAGGAGAAGAAGGAACAAGAGATTGAGGATGCTGGAACAGCTGGCTGGAATTCAGCTAGGTGATGCTTCTACTAGTTCACCTGGTGCTTTTGAATGCAAGCTGACTATTCTAGTAAAACAAAAGAAAAGGTCCTGGAACAAGAAATCTAAAAGTTCTCAATCTCCTGGTCCCAAGTCTTCTAAAGGCTCATCCATTTTTGACAGTCACGACTATGAATTAATTGAGGTTGTTTATTTTGAGAAAGACGGACGACCCAAGACCACTATGGCTTGGGTCTCCAAATCTAATTAATTTCTTATGACTCGTGCAGGGACATCCGAAGGGTACTATCCCTAATCATTGGTATGTAGATAGTGGATGCTCCCGGCACATGACAGGTAACATGGCCCTGCTTCAAGATGTAAAACCATTCAGAGGCGGCTATGTGGCCTTTGTAGGAGAGAAGGGAGGCAGTATCACTTGTCAAGGCGTGGTTTCCAATGGATGTATAAGCTTCGACAATGTCAACTACCGTGAGCAGCTGAAGCATAACTTGTTGAGTGTATCTCAAATATGCAACAAGGAGTACTCGGTTATGTTTGATAAGACAGAATGCATGATTCTCAAACCTGGTTTTGTTATCTTGTGGCATAGGAAACTCGGACACATTTCTTATCGTAAAATGAATCATCTTGTCCGAAATGGTTTGGTAACCGGTGTTCCTAAGCTGAGATTTGCCGGTGCAGATGACTGTATGCCTTGTAAAAAGGGCAAAAAGCAACGGCAGTCTCACAAGCCCAAGCTCCAAAACTCCATCGATACCCCTTTGGAGCTATTACATATGGATCTGTTTGGCCCCATAAGTATCAGGAGTATTGGAGGTAAGTCATACTGTCTAGTTGTAACTGATGATTTCTCACGTTTTTCTTGGGTGCATTTTTTTGGTACAAAGGACGAGACTGCTGACATTCTTCAATACCTGATCCTGAGCTTGGAATCTCTTTGCAAGTTGAAGGTTAGAAGAATAAGGAGTGATAACGGAACTGAATTCAAGAATAATTTGATGGAACTTTTCTATCTCAAGAAGGGGATCCGTCACGAATTTAGTGCCCCGTACACTCCTCAGCAGAATGGAGTTGCAGAAAGGAAGAACAGAACCTTGATTGAGACTGCAAGGACAATTCTGTCAGATGCAAAGCTTCCTGTAACTTTTTGGGCAGAAGCAGTAAATACAACTTGTCATGTTTTGAACAGAGTTCTGGTTGTGAAGAGGCACAACAAGACTTGCTATGAGTTGATTAACAATCGACCTCCCAATCTTGACTACCTAGTTCCTTTTGGTAGTCCCTGTTCTTTATTGCTACAATACAAAGACCGCAAGTCTAAATTTCATGCAAAAACGGTGGAAGGCATCTTCTTAGGGTATGTTGCCAACTCGCCTTGCAAGAGAGTGTACAATATAGGAACTCTTACTTTCGAGGAATGGTTTGAAGTGGATTGTAGTAAACACAACATTCCCCCAGAACCAACAGGTCCAGCTTGGGGTTTTGATTATGATGCGCTATTCAAATCTTTCAACCTTCCTGATTTGTCTGCCGATGATGCCGCAAATGTGTATGAATTATTTGGTGGCGGTGATGACTCCAGTTTCTCAACCCGTGCAACTGTACCGATTGTAACTCCCGATTCTAATGCTGCATCTGCATCTGGAACTCATGATAGTGATAACATTAAAGGTGTTTATGTTGACGGAAATGACGCTCAAGCTAATCCTAACACTCGTGTACGAAATGAAGCTCCAGCTGATCCAATCAACATTGAATCTTCTTCTTCTGGAACACAGGATATGGGGGAGTTGAGCACGAATCTCGATTCAGAAATTCAAGAACCGAATGTACCAGAGACGAGAGTGCATAAGAATCATCCAATTGACAACTTTATTGGTGATCCTCATGCTGGTGTTCAAACTCGTCATAGAACCATTGCTGAGAACACTAGTTTGTACTCTGAGATACTTGACACTGGTGTCATGGAAACATGTTTGCATGTTACATTCGTGTCCCAGTTAGAGCCAAAGAATGTGAAGGAGGCTCTCGCTGACAACTGCTGGATTGAGGTGATGCAAGAAGAACTGTCTCAATTCCAAAAGTTGCATGTTTGGGATTTGGTTGACTTGCCAAGAGGCGTACAACCAATTAGAACCATATGGGTGTTCAAGTGCAAGACGGATGATCTTCATGTTGTAGTGAAGAATAAAGCAAGGTTGGTTGTTCAGGGTTTTTATCAACAAGAGGGCTTGGATTACACAAAAGTATATGCCCCAGTTGCTAGACTTGAGGCCATTCGACTGTTTCTAGCTTATGCCTCCTATGTCGGCTTCAAGGTCTATCAACTTGATGTGAAGAGTGCTTTCCTGTATGGAAAAGTTCATGAAGAGGTCTACGTCACTCAACCTCCCAGCTTTGAAGATCCACATAATATCAATAAAGTGTATAAGCTCGACAAAGCACTTTATGGTCTTCATCAAGCACCTCGGGCATGGTATGAGACGTTATCAAAACATCTACTGTCAAATGGTTTCGACCGTGGACAGATTGACTCGACCCTCTTCATTCGGAAAGCAGGAGGTGATATTCTTCTTGTACAAGTGTATGTCGACGACATTATCTTTGGGTCTACAAATGAAGAGATGTGTAGGGAATTCGAACAGGTGATGAAGTCCAAGTTTGAGATGAGTAACATGGGTGAATTGTCGTTCTTCCTGGGTCTGCAAGTCAGTCAAAGATAGGATGGCATCTATCTACATCAAACTAAGTATGTGCAGGACATCTTGTCAAAATACAAGATGAATGATAGCAGTACTTATTGCACACCTATCCATGTCAAACATGGTCTGCATCCAGACAAAGATGGAAAGGATGTGGATTGCAAATTATACCGTGGGATGATCGGATCTCTTATGTATCTCACAGCTTCAAGGCCCGATATAATGTCTGCTGTATGCTTGTGCTCAAGGTTTCAGTCACAACCGAAGGAGTCTCATATGATAGCTGTCAAGAGGATATTCATATACTTGAAGGGGAAACCCCGATTGGGTCTTTGGTACTCAAAGCAGCAATCATTTGACCTCAAAGCCTATACTGATTCAGACTATGGCGGTTGTAACCTTGATAGAAAGTCAACTTCTGGTGGATGTCAATTCTTGGGAGATAGGCTGGTTTCCTAGCAGTGTAAGAAGCAGTCAACGGTTTCTGTCTCAACATGTGAAGCAGAGTACATTGCTACAGCGAGCAGTTGTTCTCAGATATTGTGGATTCAGCAGCAATTAAGAGACTACGGCTTAAACTTCACTGGAACTCCACTATTCATTGACAACAATGCCACCATGTCCATCACAAATAACCCGGTGAAACATTCCAAAACTAAACATATTGAAATTCGCCACCATTTCATCCGTGATTGTGCTGAAAAGCGTCTCATTGAACTTGTAAAGGTTCACACGGATGACAACTTTGCTGACCTTTTCACTAAGGCGTTTGATCGAACCCGTTTTGAACATCTTGTCAACATGATAGGAATGTTCAATCCAGAGTGAAAACTTGTTTTTTTTAAATCAATTTAATTCAGGAGAGTTAAATTTTATTTCTTTTAAGATTTCTGTATAGTTCTTCTAATTTTCAAATATTTTACAAAAATCCAAACAAAAAGTGAAAACTAGAAAATTTCAAAGTTCTCTTGAGAAAAGAGGAAATGATAGTACATCAGAAATGATCTAAACGTCCTAGACTGTACATATGGGAAATGATTGCGTCATGCTTACTTGATCGTTTAAATTGTTGTGTTCTTAATCTGCTTATTTACAAGTAATTTGAATTGTCAGTAGGCTGTAAGCATCTTTGAATCATTAGTAGTGTGGAAATTAAATCAATATTACAACCATGATTTGAACCAATGTTTGCCAGTGTGTGTGCGTAAAAGAATGCAAAGATCACTATCGGATACAGGATGTTAGATTTTGGCAATTATTTTCTTCTGAGACCAGTTTCGGGATAGGTCATTAGCACAATTAATGCGGTTCATCTCACTGCCCATACTCACAAGTATGCAATGAGAGATTGAATCAAGACATGTCTTTACATCAACCGTTGAACGTGTATTCACCCTTGAATCACTCCTGATTCATTGAATTCAAATCCAGTTAAAAGTTGGATTCCCTTACCTAAATACTCAAACACCATATTCATTATCCTGAATTATCATACCGATATTCACTGAAGAAATCACATGAAACCAAGACAAATGAATCACTCGATTCTGAATCTTATGATTCCTGATAATCCTTATGGATTCTATTTGATTTTTCCTGTGCTAATTGATGTAGCCTCATTCTGGAAATTTAGAAAATCATTGGGAAAATCTTAGATGCCTTGAGATAGTGCAATTTACATTCCTGTAGCATAACAGTGGGGGTACACGTTGTATATCTTAAAATTAATACCTTAACACACAAGAACGTGATTCAAAGATGCTTATGGTTTCAAATATTATAATATTGCCAAATTGAATTACTTGTTTATGTGTGCTTATTACGTATGAATAAATAGTAATCCATGACATGATCCCATATTCTTTGATGTTTATCTTGTATCGTTTTTACTATAGTTTAGCCCGATATGATCCTTTGCTCGTGTCTTTGAACAAAAAGAGTGTGTGTGAATATGTGTATTTCGTTACTCTGAAAAGATCAAAAAGATTTTAAGTTTGTGTATAGTTCAATTCCAATCAGAAAAACCAAAAATATTTGTGTTTAACCTTCGTGAATTGACTTTGAATCCTATTGATTGAATATTTTTATCCTGTTCGTAATTTGGCTTGAGTTCTTCATAATTTGAGTTGAAAAATCTGGGTACACATGAGTCTTTGCGTACTTATTAAGTGCGCAAGGGTTAAACTCTGTGTACCTAACAAGTACGCAAGACTTAAGTCATGCGTACTTAGTAAGTACGCAGGAGTTAAGTCTTGCGCACTTAACAAGTACGCACGACTAATATTGTGTGGGTATATATACAGGACTTAGAAATTCTTCTGAGTTCATCTCATTCAAACTTCTTTGACACTGTTGTATACCCACTGATCCTTTATCACTCAAAATTTCGCGTGTTCCTAAATGGTTTTTTGTCCCGATCTTAGTTTCATCATCATCTAACTTACATTTGGTGAGAATCTTGGAGCATTTCATCCGTTAAATCTTGATTTTTGGACCGATTTGTGAGCTTGAAGAACTAGGTTTTGGACTTTGATTTTTGACAAATTTTGCTTGTTTTTAACTAACATTATGACCTAAAACTTGCTTAAAATCACTAATCGAAGCTCAATCATCACATAATCGTCCTTAACTATCTTTGATCTTGGTTTTGACCCTTGGTTTGACCATGGGGTTACGTTGGTCGACACTTAGGTCAAAAAGACCAGTTTATAGTGCATCCTTGATGTTGGGAAAGGTTACATTGGTCATAATCATGGTTTTCGATCGTGTGGCAAACAACTCCGTCACCATCCTTCACAAGTTTCTGATTTTGGATTTTCAAAATTTTGCCTAAGTGTTAAGTCATGCGTACTTAACAAGTACGCAAGACATAAGTCATGAAGACCTAAACCCTGCGTACATGACAAGTACGCAGGAAGGGAATTTCTGAATTTTTTCTAAGTTTGGATTGTTAGTTCTTTGTGAATGTACTATACTTGGTCATGTGTATTCAATTCCAATGAGTCTTCTTGTTCTTATTATGTTTACTGTTTGTTTGTGCAGTGATGGCTCGTGCGTTTACAAGCGAATTCAATCTGCTGGCTCTAACACAACCCGAGTGGAAGGGTGCTGCACTTCAATATCAGGAGATAGTCGATTTCCTAAACCGCTCGAAGATCAGCTATGCCATCTCTACTGATCCTATTGTCTCAAGACCATATCTGGAGTAATTCTGGGAAACTGCTGATCACGACTGTACAGTAACCCAAAACGTCATTAGGGCTACTGTAGTAGGTCATGATATTGTTATTTCTAAAGACACCATCAGACGAGTACTACAGTTTAGGGACTTATCAACTGATCAGATGACTTACCCTGACTACTTAGTTGATGGATGCTAGAGACAAAGGATGGGGTATGTTGGTACCATGGACTACTCCTCGTATAAGAAGACGTGGGTACTTGATCAGTGGCGTTACTTCGCGCACGTCATGATCATGTGCCTGACTGCTAGAAAGGCGGGAACGGATGCCATGGGGCATGACTTGGCAGCTGCAATGGTTGGCCTCTCTCTTAACAAGGGTTATAACTTTTCAAAGTATATCTACAAGTCTATCACACATCAGATCAATGCTGCTGATAGGTTTAGATTTCTATTATACCCTCGGTTCGTGCAACTGTTGATTAATGATGCTGTACCCAATCTACCTCAGATCGGAGAGAGACTACAAGTCAAACGGTTGGACAAGAGAGTGTTTGCACAATTTCTAAAGCCAGACAATGTAGAACCTACCCCTGAGCACACTCCTCTCTTTTTGGCCACCTAATAAATGAAGCATATGTGGCCTCTGCTGACTTCAGATGGTATAGTGTAGAGTCTAAGCCTGAACTCAGTGAACATAGTGATGAACAACATGAAGAAGAGGAAGTTGAATCTGAAGATGATATGTCTGATGATCAAAGAGACGAAGAACAGGGAGTTGGAGGTGCTGAAGATTCTGACTCAGAAGTGACCGAGTCAGATTCCTCTGATTCTGATGATGCACCATCCCAGGCACACCCAAGAAGATTGACGAAGGTGACCCTTCCCGAGTCATCTTCCAAGAGAAAGAGACAAGCGACTAGCAGTGAATACGAGCCCGATTATGATTCGGACGCTGCTATAGAGAGACGCAGAAGAGAAAGTATAAACAAGCAACGGGGGGATAGGCCGCAGCAAGCTATCCTTCGTGAGGTAGAAGTCAGTGCTCAGAGGGAAGCATGTGTCACGGCTGTTAGTATTGATTCCACTTCTACCTCACCTTCACAACAGCTTTATAGGCGATAGCGGTGGAGGCCACGTGTAACACCTGATGTAGCTACCACTGCTATCACATAGGAGGTTCCTGTGATAGTGTCCCTCCCTGTGCAATCTGTTCAAGTGGCGGTGACAAATCCTATTCTAACCGAGTCTGTCACCATCACCCCTACCACCATCCAAACAACCACCATCCCTACCTCAATTCCCACAACCACTCATCAACACATCAGTGAACCATTTCCTGAGTTAGATTTTACTCATGGATTTGATTTTGATGAAATCTTCACATTCCCAACTCATCAAGCAGAAGCATTGTCTTCCAGGGGACCTGATCCTCGTGATACCCGGATCACTACCCTAGAGACTCAAGTCGCTAGTCTTCTTGAAACACTACGGAAATTGAGAGAAGAGCCTGACAAACAACGGGCGTAGATTAACTCTCTGATTGATGAGGTAGCCGCACTAAAGAAACAACGGGCGGTTGATGACAAGCAACGTTTAGAGCATGACACTATGGTGAAACAGGTCTGTGATATGGCCAAGATGCTTGCTGCTCATGGGGAGAGATTGAAGGAGCTATTGGAAAAACAACCACCTAAGCCTAGCAGTGAAGAGGCTTGTCACTTAGTTGATCTAACTAAGGGTGATGATCAGGACAAGGATCCTGAATCCGGACCGAGTGGAAGTGAGCAACAATCGTTGGCTTTGGCGATTGTTCCCATTTCTGCCGTGTCTATGGCTGAGGGGGAGTCTACTCAGAATGAAGGTGGAGGTGATGCTTCAGGTGGTAATAAAGGAAAGTCGGTGGCTGGCGTTTTGAAAGATCTATCTGACGATGTGTCAGATGATGTGATCCTATTCTTAGAGCCAGACTATTCCAAAGAAGCACAGATCGAAGCTCTCTGCAATCTGGAAGAGGGAGAGATCGACTCTGGTGACGACTGGGATGAGGAGGATAATGATGTTGTAATCGAAGTTCCCAAGGGCGACGGGGAAGGAGATTATGAGTTCGAAGTTCCATCCTTTGAAACTCATTTTGATACAGGTTCAGTTGAGCCTGCTAGTACTGTTGAGGCGTCGACTGAAGCCTCCCCTGCCGACTATACACCTGTGGATCCAGAGGCACAGAAAGACAAACATATGCCTGCAAGTTCGTCGAAGGATCCGACTCCTGTCTGGCAAAAGACATCAATAACAGACAAACATGGAGCGACAGGGATGATCTTAGCTGTGAGGTTCGAGGAGGATAAGAAGTTGTTTGCAGTCAAGCGAGCTGGGGGTGTTCAATACTTGAAACCAACCAGTGAAGCTTTCAACTCCTTACCATGATACGACCTCGTGAACCTAGCAAACCGAGAGCTGCTGGGTCACTCAAATCATGCAGTAGCGATGGGTTTGTGGCAGGTTCTACAGCGAGATGTAAGATCTGGGAAGTTCAAAATTTTTAAGCCTCAAGTGCCCAAGCGAGTCAGGGACACGAACGTTAGACATCCTGTGACTAATAAAAGCTTAAAGAAACTGGTATACAAGCCAGTGCTGTGTGAAACCAAGATTCCCCTGAGAAAGTTATCTTAGGATATCCTCGGTAACATATGATACTGGTACGTAGATCCTAAATCGGTCGAGGCAGTGGTGATTGGAAATGTGTGGTCCGAGAGTGGAAGCTTAGTGCCAAGGGAACTGATCAGAGTTTTTGATGAAGCCTGCTTCAAAAACTCTGCTGTGAAAGATCTGGAGGCGCTAGCTGACAGGTACTGCATGTACACGGTCGAGTGGACAAAGTTCCTTGCTTCTAAATACGACAAGGTGATCAAGTTCTGCCTTGATTACAAGAAGAAGATGGAAGCGAAAGCTGGGGAGCAGTGAAGACTGAAGACAATCCAGAGCTGTTGTCAAGGGGGAGTTTGTTGAAGCACGTTTGTGTGACAAACACTCTGGATATTTTCTTAGCTTGTGTACTCGTCTTGTATGTATTAGTCTTTGTATGTTAGTGTCTGTACGTATTAGTTATCGAGTTGTAATTACTAATGTATGTACTAGTCGTCTATTTTTCTCTAAGCGTTTTGCGCACTTAGCATGTGCGCAGGAAGTACTTTGAAACACACCACTTTTAAAAACAAAACTTTAACGCGCGGAAGTCTTAACCCAGGATTTTTTTTTTTTTTTACCCTCTCGCGTACCGCGAGAAAACAAGCTTCCTCCCTCGCGTATCGCGAGGGAGTCAAAAACTTAGAAAGTTTCTAGTTTTCAGCAGTTTTCACACGTAACCATTTTTCCAACCTTTTTCACCAATACATCTAAACATAAAATCCCAAACACTTGGGCATTTGAACACACACTTATACCACCAATTTAACACCAGAAACACGATTCCTAGATTCAAAATATACATCCTTTACGGGAAAGTCAATTTACTTCAAAAATATGCACCTAAAACATATACGAGAACCCGCGATCACCTTGGACTTGACTTGGACTACTTCGGAGCTTTTCCTACAACCACATAAACATATCACCATTAGTATTGAGATATATATCATAACAATAAGTAATTTCTACTTATTTCACCCATTTAACCCTTTTGACCCGTTAACATTCAAATTGATGTTTGATTGCATACCACTTGTATTTCATCTAAAAGTTTTATTTACTCTTTACATTATCATTTCATTTATGACACAAAGGTCATAACTTTCTTTCCATTCTTCATCTTGGTACATAGACCAAGATCTTACCACATTTCCATTATGGTTCTTTGACCATAACCTCCCCTTTTCCATTATGATTCTTTGATCATAACCTTCACATATTAGATATAGTATTATAACCATATTCACATTCATACATACACTTATGCATAATCAATTCATTTCATGTATCATTCATACTATGCACAACATAACACATACATCACATATCACATTACTAAGTAAGTGCAAAGGCACTTACCTTGCGGATTTGAAGATCCCGCACCTCCTTCTAGTTTAGCAATTTGATTACCTAAACATATACACCTAGTTCAGTAATCTAAACATACATAAAAATCACTTTAAAACTGAGTTCACAACCCAATTTCCCATTTCCACCCAAAATGACCCGTTTGGGTTATTCCCACATCTAAACACTCCCTTTAAACCAAGAACTCAACCTCTTGAATTCTCCTTCCAATACGTTGACACTAATTTTTCATCAAATTAGTTCTTTAAGTTAATTTGGGGTTTGTTTATGTGTCTAACATCATAAAAACACCTAATCATCAATAATTCAACATTCTAGCATTATGATCCAAACACCCCCAATTTTCACCATATGAACCCTAACTTCTCATAATCAAAATTAAAGGGTTCTAGGATGTTAACCATCATTATTTAACTTTAGTTTAGCTAGATTATCAATAATCTAACACCATTTCATCACATGCATACAAAATTTTGGGTTTCACCCAAAACCCACCAAGAACACATACATGGTGGAATCAAGAGGAAGAGAATCACTTACTTGATGTGATGAAGGTGTTGTGTGAGCCAAAACCTTCACAAAACAAGCCTCAATTGCATGATTTGAGCTTCAAACTTGATTTCTCTTTTTCTCTCTTGATATGAACGACCCCAACAAGACCAAATGCTGAATTTTGACTTTCATATGGTCAAATATGGCAGATTTGCCATATTTACCATTTCAGTCCCTTAACTTCCATTTTACCCATTTCGTTCTATAGTTAGTTAAAACTAACATAATCCCATTACAAACTAACATAATGCGAGGCATCCGAATAAACAACAAAATCCTCGGTCCCGTCCGGCAAGGATAAAACTGGCGCCTTAGTCAACTTTTCTTTCAAGAGTTGAAAGGCAGATTCTTGCTCGGGACTCCAAACAAACTTTGTCTCCTTACGAGTCAACTTCTTCATCGGCAAAGCAATCTGAGAGAAGTTTTTGATGAACCTCCGATAATAACCCGCTAACCCCAAGAAACTTCTAATCTCCGAATGCGTCTTCGGTGATGACCATTCTTTAACCGCCATAATCTTGGATGGGTCAATGGTAATTCCTCTTTCATTAATCACATGACCCAAGAATTGGATCTCGTGCAACCAAAATGCGCACTTGGAGAATTTAGCATAAAGCTTCTCCTTTTGCAAGACTTCAAGAATCTCACGCAAATGACAAGCGTGATCACCCTCGCTCCTTGAATAGATGAGAAGATCGTCAATAAACACAATGACCGAACAATCAAGGAACGGTCTACACACCCGGTTCATGAGATCCATGAAAACCGCAGGTGCGTTGGTCAAACCGAAAGGCATAACCGTAAACTCATAGTGACCGTAACGAGTGCGAAAAGCTGTCTTATGAACATCCTCTTCCTTCACTTTCAACTGATGATACCCGGACTTCAAGTCAATCTTAGAAAACCATGACGCCCCTTGCAATTGGTCGAAAAGATCGTCAATCCTAGGCAATGGGTACCTATTCTTCACTGTCAACTTGTTCAACTCCCGGTAATCCATACACATTCTCATGCTCCCATCCTTCTTTTTGACGAAGAGAACGGGCGCACCCCAAGGTGAAACACTTGGGCGTATGAAACCCTTGTCAAGTAACTCTTTTTAATTGCTCCATGAGTTCTTTCATTTCTGGCGGTGCCAATCTATAAGGCGCTTTAGCTACCGGTTTAGCACCCGGCATCAAGTCAATTCCAAACTCTATCTCCCTATCCGGCGGAATCCCCGGTAACTCGTCAGGAAACACATCTACGAATTGGTTCACGACCGGTACATCGTGAATCTCCTTTACTCTTTCATTCACATCCGCGACACAAGCCATGAACGCTTTGCACCCACGCGCCATGTACTTGGTCGCCTTCACATAAGTGCACAACCTTACTTTACCTTTTTTATCACCTTCTATGTAGATGGACTCTCCCGACGGGGAAACAATTTGGATCGCCTTCGGTCCACATAAAATACTCGCCTTATTCTTTGACAACCAATCCATCCCCACAATAACATCAAAATCTCCCATAGCCATAGGAATCAAATCAATAAAGAAAGTTTCGCCCCCCGCTCTCAACTTACAATCTCTAAAAATGTCAAAGACAAGGAAACTCTTATCATTAGCCGCTTCGATTTCTAAGGGTTCATCTAACTTGCTACTTACAAAAGAGGAATGCTTAACAATTTTCAAGGAAACAAAAGAACGGCTAGCCCCCGAATCAAATAGAACTAGTGCAGGTAATGAGTTAATCTTGAATGTACCTGATACCACCTCTGAGTTGTTCTTTGCCTCTTTCGCCGAAATGTGGAAGGCTCTTCCTTTTGGCTTTGGTGTCTCCACTTTCTTTCCACTTCCACCTTGCTTTAACTCGGGACAATCCGCCCTATTGTGCCCGGGTTTATAACAATTGTAGCATATATGCACTTGGCTTGAACACTGATGAGCAAAATGCCCCGGTTTTCCACATTTATAGCAGTTTTGAGATCCCTTCCGGCACTCCCCAATGTGCTCCTTTCCACAAATTTTGCACCCCCACTACGAAGGCTTGATGAACTGCTTCTTACTAGGGCTCCCGCCCTTTATTTTACTCAACACTTGATCCACTATTTCACGTTTCCTCTTTTCTCCCCTAGCTTCTTGCCTCCTCAACTCCACCTCTCTTTCCCGACACCTGTTTATTAAGTCTACAAGTGTGGTAAATGAGGATGGAGATATGCTATCCCTGAACTCCACCATAAGCATAGCATAGAACCTGTCAATCTTGGCTTTCTCGGTCGACACCACATCTGGACAGAACTTGGCCCGATCGAAGAAAGTCCCAGCTAATTCATCAATAGTCTCTGTCGTCTGCCTCATGAGGAGAAAATCCTCGGTCATCCTGTCAATAGCGGCCTGTGGGCAATGGTACTTTAGGAATGCCGCTTTAAACTCCTCCCATGACATGGAGGTCACCCCTCTTTCACCCCTCTCCTTTCAGAGATTTAGCAGCCACTCCTTAGCCCGCCCAGTCAATAGTGGCACACTAAATATCACTCTATCCTTGGGCTTACACCTTGTTGTCTCAAAATTTGACTCCATGTCTACCACCCACCTGTGGCTCAGAATCGGGTCCACTTGCCCGTTATATTCCTTGGGCTTGATCACCATGAAATCCTTCAGTGTACAACCCCGAGGTTCCTTATCTTTCTCTTTCATGATCTCCTCGAGAGAGAGTTTAATAGTCCCCCTCATTTCTTCCATCAACAGATTTGTGGGTTGCTCAAAGGCCTTGGCCACCTCCTCTTTTATCAACTCTTGGATCCGTGGATCCAACGGTTCCCGATTGCTCGATTCTTCTGCCATCTCTTAACTGAGAATTAGGAACAAACACCTTAACACCCTTATACTATCAATACCTTAAATACTTATCACACTTACACCCCTATATGTATTAAGTATATGTATACTTATCTACTTATATACATACATACATATATAATCACCTTCACCTAATCCTTGTAAATGTTCATTGTCATATGGTTATTATAAAGACCCTTGCACATCTCGTCATATTAATCATATTGGCCAGACATGATTAATAACGCGCTATGCCCAATTGCAATTATCATATTCATATAACAAATCACAAGACAAGTTTCGGCACACATAACACTTTGTCAATCATTCATACATATACATAAACGCCATATGGAATTATCATTAATCATAACATTACTAACCTTTCATTTCCGAAAGCTCCGAGTCTTAGTAAAGTCCTTCTTGGATTCTCGTATCATCCCCCCCCATATCAAGAGCATCCGGTTTGAGTTTGGTGCCACCCACACCAAATCCCTCAAACCATTGCTCTGATACCAAGTTGAAACACACCACTTTTAAAAACAAAACTTTAACGCGCGGAAGTCTTAACCCAGGAATTTTTTTTTACCCTCTCGCGTACCGCGAGAAAACAAGCTTCCTCCCTCGCGTATCGCGAGGGAGTCAAAAACTCAGAAAGTTTCCAGTTTTCAGCAGTTTTCACACTTAACCATTTTTTCAAACTTTTTCACCAATACATCTAAACATAAAATCCCAAACACTTGGGCATTTGAACACACACTTATACCACCAATTTAACACCAGAAACACGATTCCTAGATTCAAAATATACATCCTTTACGGGAAAGTCAATTTACTTCAAAAATATGCACCTAAAACATATACGAGAACCCGCGATCAACTTGGACTTGACTTGGACTACTTCGGAGCTTTTCCTACAACCACATAAACATATCACCATTAGTATTGAGATATATATCATAACAATAAGTAATTTCTACTTATTTCACCCATTTAACCCTTTTGACCCGTTAACATTCAAATTGATGTTTGATTGCATACCACTTGTATTTCACCTACAAGTTTTATTTACTCTTTACATTATCATTTCATTTATGACACAAAGGTCATAACTTTCTTTCCATTCTTCATCTTGGTACATAGACCAAGATCTTACCACATTTCCATTATGGTTCTTTGACCATAACCTCCCCTTTTCCATTATGTTTCTTTGATCATAACCTCCACATATTAGATATAGTATTATAACCATATTCATATTCATACATACACTTATGCATAATCAATTCATTTCATGTATCATTCATACTATGCACAACATAACACATACATCACATATCACATTACTAAGTAAGTGCAAAGGCACTTACCTTGCGGATTTGAAGATCCCGCACCTCCTTGTAGTTTAGCAATTTGATTACCTAAACATATACACCTAGTTCAGTAATCTAAACATACATAAAAATCACTTTAAAACTGAGTTCACAACCCAATTTCCCATTTCCACCCAAAATGACCCGTTTGGGTTATTCCCACATCCAAACACTCCCTTTAAACCAAGAACTCAACCTCTTGAATTCTCCTTCCAATACCTTGACACTAATTTTTCATCAAATTAGTTCTTTACGTTAATTTGGGGTTTGTTTATGTGTCTAACATCATAAAAACACCTAATCATCAATAATTCAACATTCTAGCATTATGATCCAAACACCCCCAATTTTCACCATATGAACCCTAACTTCTCATAATCAAAATTAAAGGGTTCTAGGATGTTAACCATCATTCTTAAACTTTAGTTTAGCTAGATTATCAATAATCTAACACCATTTCATCACATGCATACAAAATTTCGGGTTTCACCCAAAACCCACCAAGAACACATACATGGTGGAATCAAGAGGAAGAGAATCACTTACTTGATGTTGTGAAGGTGTTGTGTGAGCCAAAACCTTCACAAAGCAAGCCTCAATTGCATGATTTGAGCTTCAAACTTGATTTCTCTTTTTCTCTCTTGATATGAACGACCCCAACAAGACCAAATGCTGAATTTTGACTTTCATATGGTCAAATATGGCAGATTTGCCATATTTACCATTTCAGTCCCTTAACTTCCATTTTACCCATTTTGTTATATAGTTAGTTAAAACTAACATAATCCCATTACAAACTAACATAATGCGAGGCATCCGAATAAACAACAAAATCCTCGGTCCCGTCCGGCAAGGATAAAACAGGCGCCTTAGTCAACTTTTCTTTCAAGAGTTGAAAGGCAGATTCTTGCTCGGGACTCCAAACAAACTTTGTCAGAGGTATGCGTAAAACTTACAAGGGATACATGGGTCTCGAGTGAAATTCCCGGATTGCGGCTGGTGCTTGTCTTATAACAACTTCAGAGGCAAACCTGTCCCTTGTTATAAGACATGACGGCAGTGTATACTGTGGTGCGATTGAACAAGACGGGCCTGCTGAATGTATGGATTGAACATAAAGTTGTGATTATGAACTAATGCTTGTTTGTGCCAAATGATTTTACTGTCAAGATAATCGTCACCGGCGTTCGCGCTGACGTTTTATTTTCAAAATGTTTCCAGGTAACGAATAAAATTTGATAAAAATGGGGATTCGGGCAGACATAAGACTGACCCAAGAAAAGTGAAAAGGATAACTTATATGTAGGATTCTCAGGCCTTGTATAAAGGAAATCCTAAAGAAAAGAAAAAGGAGATAGGACCGGGGGATTGATCAACCTTGGATAGTACTATTTCCTGTGGCTGTAGATGTATTTGATTTCAAACTCTGTTTTGTAATAAAAATGAAAAAGGTATTTAAATCCCTATGTTTATAAAATAAATACAAGACTTTTTGTTTTTCAACTAAGTCTTGATGTTTACAAATACAACCCTTGAGGTTGGAACAAATGATGAAACGATCCTTTTGAAAAAGACTTCCTTTGTATTTATAAAAACTCTGAAATCAAAGCAGGTACCAATCGAGCTCGCACACGTCCAGGGGTGCCTGAGGCAGGGTGTAACAGGTTGGTATCAGAGCCACATGTTTTAGCGAATTAAATACTTGGATATAGTATATAGGCTTCAACCATTAATGCTTTTAAGAAAAACAAGGTAACCTTCTGACCGGTATGTAGTTATCTGACAAACAGAATGTTCTGTCTAAGGAAAGAGCGGTGTATAAATCTCTCCTAGACCCGTCACTCTTACCTGGGAACATCTCTGTTAGAGGTACTACTCTGGAAAGATAACCATCCTTGTAGAACTTTAGTTAAGATAAGGATACTGGTCTTAGTATCTAAGTCTTGACCAAAATAAGATAAGTACTAATATTTTAAGACTGCAGATGTCTGGAGATAATTCTGTACCTGATTATTATGACCCCAATCATCCAATTAAACAAGAGTCACCTGAGTATCATCCCTTAGGATCTCGAATGAACCCTATCTCTTCGCCCTACTATAAGGACGATCTGTTTGCCATTCTCCTTAATAACAACTCTCCCGAATACCACCCTCAATCTTATAACTCTTCTAGTCAATGGATGGAGGCTGGTTCTAACTTCAGCAACTGGAATACGAATGTCCAACAGCTGCAAGGAACCAACGAGGCTGAATCAAGTTATATTCAGCAGAATATTTCAACAGAAGAGGATCCATTTGAGGAATCCCATCAATATGAACCTGCTTCTGAAAATCCCGAAGAGTATCCTTTTAATAATCCTGTTTCAAATAATTCTGACTATCAATCTTACAACTCTGGATCCCTGGTCTTGTATGATCCTTATATGTTTCCTAAACCTCCTAGTGATGGCCCTTTCAAAGAGTATTTCCAAGCTCCTATAGAATACCAAATTGCTTATAATGATATTATGGTGGGACTCCGTAAGCCCCTACCTAAATATGGTTATGCGAAAAGTATGCCCTCTTCTCCTATCGAATGTTTAGATTGTTCGCTTCGCCAAACGAACGAAGTAACAAGAAAGAAGATAATGGACAAAGCAAGAACCAATTTTTATGGACAACAAGTATATGAATATGGAGAAGACTTGATGACTCTTGGAAAAGAACTTATGAAAAATTAGAATCGTTTTTGTTGTATTTTGTAATATATTTCTATAATAATAAAATATCGTTTTGTTTATTTTACAGAATGGTTGGAAAAGGCAAGGGTCCTAGCTTTATTCGTAAATTTGCTCCAGCTAATTATCATGAACGAAAAACAAATGAAACAACTATAGAAAATAATGAGGAAACTGAAAGTTTAACTTTCAGAAGCCTCAGAGAAATAGAAAACCCTAGTGTTCCCTAAATTTCTTCTATAAGTTTTCATTCTGCTCCTACCGCAGGAAGCTATAATATCACTCCTATATATTCATGAAATTTTCATGAGGGATATGCCGATATGCCTTATGAGAATAATCCAGAAAAAGAAGAACGTGCTGACTCTAATATACCTTACATTCCGTACTATGAAACGATTCTCATCCCTGCTCCTCATATAAATGAGAATACATCGGGAAGTAAAAGGGAACAAAAGTTGCTGAGCAGAATAGCAAAATTGGAACGAAAGAAAGCTAAAGTTGAAGCTCGGAACGCTTTGCTAATGCAAGCTCTTGAAGAAAAGAATTTTATAAATTTTTAGGAACAATTATTTCTATATGTATTGTAATATATTCTTATCAATAAAAAGGTTTTGTTTTGATTCCAATCCTATTTCTTTTATAGAATGTCAAAAAATACCGGACCTTCTCAAAACACGAGAGGAAAAAGGAAACAAGTAGCGATTGAAAATGCTGCTGAAAATCCTAATTCTCGTATGGATCTCTAGAAAATGATCACGGAAGGAATCAAAGATTCTCTTCCAATGATATTCAATGAAATGGAAAAAAGACAGGCCGATAAACTATCTGCCCAACCATCAATTCTAAAATCTGTTCATTCTCAACCTTTGACTCAACATACTCATACTATCACTCAATCCAAGCCTATTACTCTTAAACCCGAAGGCTCTACTACTCATAAAACCAAGAAGACCGGGAAGGAAGAATATTACCGTAACTCTTCTGAAGATGAGAGTATGGGTAATAACTATGGTCATGTGGAAAAGAAGAGAAAGATAATTGGTTGTACATATAAGATGTTCCAGGATTGTAAACCTTATAACTTTTCTGGACTAGAAGGACAACTAACCAGGTTAAGGTGGATCGAAAAGACTGAATCTGTGCTTGCTATGTAACATTCGTAAATTTTTTGTGTTCAAAATAATAAAAATGTAAAGTACAGGGACTGGAAATATAATTATATGAAAATACAAGGACCAAAAGTGAAAAACATGAAAATGGACGGTCCGTTAAGGGCTGGGAACGCAGAAAAGGATGACGTGCCACGTGTCCGCTGACTAGCGGATTGATTTTAACGAGTGGAAACCCTATGACGGACCGTCACGGCTCCGTAACGGTTCGTCACACCGCAATTCAACCAGACGCTGACGTGTGTCAGCTGACTTCGCAACCCTAGAGCGGTGACGGACCGTCACCATTGGTAACGGTCCGTTACGACCCAAGCGGTGACAGACCGTCACCACCCATAACGGTATGTCACAGCCGCCAAATCCTTCTATAAATAGAAACCCGTATCCGACAACTTTGAAACATCAAAACACGAACTTCTGAGTTCAAAACTGATATCCCACTCTCACAAATCCATTCCCGCTCATACGTTTAAGTTTTCAAAGTACCGGTTCGCTTCAGAGAAAGACGAGAAGCTAGGAAACGCTCATTTGGAGAATCCTAGCTCGACGATCTAATCAGAGACGCTGCCCACTAGGACATTCATTCTAGAAGCCTACTAAGCCGACACTCTGTCAATGTGAATACTTGTATTTTTATAAAATGATTTGAAAACTAAAAATGGTTTTGATTATGCTCTGACTTGAATGAATTAATATAACCATTCATTGCATAAGGTGATTTACTATATAGTAGTCAGCCCATAGAGTCACGTATATATACACATGTTACAGATGAGACGCTGTAACAGGGCTAGGGGTTGAACCCTTGGTTGTTGTAAAGCCCATCGCTTAAAGCGTATGGCAGATAGGCATAAAAATATATCCAAGGTCCCTGGTGTGGCTAGTGGTTAGTCCGTTGACTGTGTAAATTGACCAGAAACTATGGGCAAATTGTTCTATTTATTCACACTTGTCAGATTATGATTCCAAATATACTTGTATTCACCAGTTTATACTAACAAAATATTTTCAAACATTTTTACAGATAACCAAGGATGAATTGATTGTGATATAGCCATATGATGACAAAAGAAAAGATGTCATGAAAAAAGGGAACGTCCACCCTAGACATCAGTTGAAAGAAATGGCTCATGAAAACCTTGGTTTAGTAAAATAAAACGTTTATGTACAATATCAGGGTTTATCCCTGTTTAAGAAATGAAATGAAACGGGAGATTCACTGTCTTTTGAAAAGATCCTGAGTTATTAAAACATTCCGCTGTGTTTATAAATCTCTGATGAGATAAAATAAGAAACATGCACCAATCGTTGGTCGCACGCCCGGGTGGGCTAAATCTAGGGTGTGACAGGTTGGTATCAGAGCCATTTGTTTCAGCATATTAGATACTAGAGATTAGTATCTAGGCTGTAACATGATTATTATATTATTTGGTTTTAGAAATTAAGATACTTAGGTAAGGTATCTAAGCTTAAACCAGTATAGACTACATGCTAAGAAAAGTAGGTAGATCTCTATAATAATTAAGTGATAACTATACAAATGTTGGGAAATAGTTATTATTCTTATATCTTCGGACGATCTGAAGAAGAACGTTATCATCCTATTGGATCCATGGAAAATCCTGTAATCATTTCTGATATCGGTGAATCCCTTTCTGATCCTATCATTGTCTCTGACAATGGATCTTATCATCAAAATCAATCTAGCTCATCCTGGATGGAAGCTACTTCAGATTTTGAAAACTGGATAACTAATACTCCACCTTTAATAAAACAAGTAGATATAAATGAAGCTGGACCCAGTTGGTCTACTAAACCAAGGATGCGTGTACGAACTCCGACCGAGCATGTGCATGTGTCTGCAGAAGAAATGGAGGAAGTCTACCGGGAAGTACCGGAAGAAGAGGAACATAATGAAATGGAAATGAAAGATCTATATCTGTATCCTGAAGGTACTTCAAATCCTTATACTCTTCCAACAATGTTAGAGGAGTATATTGAAGAACCAGCTGATGGTCCTGATTATCCATACCATAATGTGTTTAACGACATATTATTTGGTATTCGTGAACCCCCTCCTCAGTATAATTATTCTTCAATTCATATTGGAACTCCCATAGAATTCCTTGAGCGTGCCTTAAGAGAAACTGATGAAGTCAAGAAAGAATCAAGGCAGCTCAAGGAAAGGGTTCGTCAACTAGAGGAAGAAAAAGAAAAGAAAAGAAAAGATAAAAAGAATAAATTAACTAGACGTAAGGGTAACCATCCGACCGGTATGTAGTTATCTGGCAAACTGAATGTTCTGTCTAAGGAAAGCGTGGTGTATAAATCTCTCCCAGACCCGTCAATCTTTCTTGGGAACATTTAGTTGGAGGTACTACTCTGGAACGATAACCACCCTAGTCTACTAAATATAATAAATAGGACAATTTATTATTTCAATATGTAAAATATAAAGTATAAATAAAAGTATTTTGTTTTATTCAGATGACTGGAAAAGGAAAAGGTCCCTTCTATGTTCAAAAATATGCTCCACCTGGATAGAAATTCCAGCTTACAAATGAAACGGATTTAGAAACTGGAACAAGTTTAAGACATTCAGGAAGTACATATCGAAGCTTAGGAGAATTAACACCTCCGACAAATCCTTATGTACCTTCCATCAGTTCATTCTCCTATTACAGCCACAAGTCGGAACCCGGATTATGAAGAAAATCCCTACTATAATCCTTATTATTATCAAGGGTTACCTGAAATTCCTTATAAAAGTAATTCTGTTCCTAAAGGAGAAGAAAGAGAAGATTCAAATAGGCCATATGAGTATTATGAGCCTATGAATATACAAAATCATCAAGAAAATGAGGAAAGTTTTGATAATGATCATATTAGAGCCTTACAGGAATGAGTAGCAGAATTGGAAAAAGAAAATCATACATTAGCATTTGAAGACGCCCAGAATAAAGCGTTAAGACAAATGCTAGAAAATGCCCGTAACCAGGGTTATATGTAAATTTCTTTTCGAATTCTATAATATGAATATTAATAAAATTCATCTTGTGAATAAAATGTCGAAACAAGGTCCTTCTTATAATACAAGGGGCAAGAGCAAACAAATTCAAAGTGAAAATTCTGAACAACTACAACAAAAAGCAGAAATAAAGAAAATGGTTGAAGAAGGAATAGAGGAAGCTCTTCCTAAAATTCTGAAAGCTATGGAGGAAGATAAAACGAAAAATAAAGTGGCTGAATCTAAAAATAATCATCCTGAAGAAAACCATAGTTCAAATAGAGATAATTCATCAAGTAAAGATGAAGAAGTTAGTAAGAAAAGACAGAGAAGGAAAGGATGTACATTCCGTGCATTCTGAGCTTGTCAACCTCTAGAGTATGTTGTAAACGAGGGAGCAGTGGCAGCCTGAGGTGGTTGGAGAAAGCTGAATCTGTTATCTCCATCAGCAAATGTGCTGATGAAGATATGGTGCTTTATGCATCAAATTTATTTAAAGATAAAGCATTGGAATGGTGGAATTCCATTATACAAGCCATGGACCGGCATAAAGCCTATGCCATTGAATGAGAAGAATTTAAAGAAATAGTAATACAAAGATTATGTTCTATCAATGAAAGAGAGAATTGAAACAAAATTTTTAAATCTCCATATGGAAGGAACTAAACATTAGGAGTATGTCTCCAAAATGTTTGAATATGCTCGTTTGGTTCCACACTTATCTACTCCTGAACCCAATCTCATCAAGAGATATATTTGGGGTCTTGCAGAGGAAATCAGAGATTTGGTCAAAGCTACTATGCCTCAGACCATTGCATCCGCCGTGCAGTTAGAAGGAATTCTAACTGACGGTATGATAAGAAAACAAGAAGAAGGGAAGGCAAGGGAAGTGGCCAAGAAGGCTACGGAGAACCAGCAAAATAATTCTCCTTAGAAGAGAAGAAATCATCCTGTTAAAGGAGGATTTAATTCTTCCATCCCAGAATGCAAGATTTTCAAGAAAATGTATACGAGAGAATGCTTTTTCAAGAAAATTTATTGTCACTTTTGCAAGCAGACCCGGCATGTGTTTGAGAACTGCCAAGAAAGAAAAATATCTCCTGTTTTAATTGTGGAGAGACTGGCCATTTTAAATTAACCTACCCAAAGCTTAATCAAGCAGGATCTAGTGGGGCAAAGGCCAATGAAGGAAATAAAAAAAATGTACGAGCTTTCGTACTTAATACTCGTGTTGTTGCAGCTGTTCCAGATGCAGTCACTGGTACATTCCTCATTGCCAATATTTATGCTAGGGTATTATTTGACTCTGGTGCAAATTTAAGTTTTCCAGATTATAAATTCTATAATCTATTAAACAAGCCCTTAGTTCCACTAGATAGAATTTATGAACTAGAAACGACTGAAGGAAATCTCTTCAAGATATCTGAATTCCTAAATAACTGTACTATCACAATATCCGGACACGTCATGCCTGTGCAATTAATGCCTATGACATTAGCAGGATTTGATATTGTCTTTAAAAAGGCTATAGAAATTCAAATTCCTTCTGGAAAGTCTTTAACAATCTATGGTGACAAACAAAACCGACATCTGGGAATCATCTCAATGCTAAAAGCAACTAAATGCCTTCAGAAGGGATGTATTGCATACCTGGTTCAGATTTCTACTAGTACAAAAGAAAAGAAGATTGAAGATGTACTGGTAGTAGCTGATTATGCAGATGTATTTCTAGATGAATTACCTGGTATACCACCAGAAAGAGAAGTAGAATTCTAAATCAATCTTGTACCAGGAACACTCCTATTGCCAAAGCTCCATACCGTCTAGCCCCAACTGAAGTGAAAGAATTAAAAACGTAATTAGATGAATTACTATAAAAAGGATTCATTCGCCCAAGGTCATCTCCTTGGGGTGCTCCAATTCTTTTTGTTAAAAAGAAAGACGGTACAATGCGGATGTGCTTTGATTACCGGGAGCTAAACAAAATAACGATTAAGAATCGTTATCCACTTCCTAGAATTGATGATATATTTGATCAATTACAAGGCGCTTGCCATGTTTCTAAAATAGATCTTCGATCCGGGTATCACCAACTGAAAGTTCAAGAAGAAGATATTCCTAAAACTGCTTTTCAACCAGATATGGACATTATGAGTTCACAGTTATGTCGTTTGGACATACTAACGCTCCTGCCACATTTATGAATATGATGAATCGTATCTGTAAACCCCATCTAGATAAAATTGTAATTGTCTTCATTGACGATATACTTATTTATTCTAAAAATGCAGAAGATCATGCAAATCATCTTAGAATAATACTTGAACTTCTGAGAAGGGAGAAATTGTATGCTAAATTCTCTAAATGTGATTTTGGCTTAGAGAAGTACAATTTCTGGGTCATATAGTGAATGCAGAAGGTATTCAAGTAGACCCATCTAAAATTTAAGCTATATCCAAATGGGAAATTCCTAAATCCCCGATAGAAGTCCATAGTTTCTTGGGTCTTGCAGGATACTACAGACGATTTATTCAAGATTTCTCAAAGATTGCAGTTCCTTTGACTACTTTAACTCGTAAAAATGTAAAGTATGAATGGGGAACAAAGCAAGAAGAAGTTTTCCAAACTTTGAAAGAGAAACTGACTCATGCACTAATACTGGCCTTGCAAGATGGCAATGAAGATTTTGTAATCTATTGTGATGCTTCTCACTACGGTGCAGGTTGTGTGTTGATGCAAAAGAAAAAAGTTATTGCCTATGCATCTCGTGAGTTAAAGACTCATGAAAAGAATTACACAACACATGATCTAGAGTTAGGTGCCATAATTTTCGCCCTGAAATTATGGAGACACTATCTCTATGGATTTAGATTTATAGTTTATACTGACCATAAGAGTTTGAAATATATCTTTGGTAAAAAAGAACTGAACATGAGACAAAGAAGATGGTTAGAGATCTTAAGTGACTATGATTGTGAAATCTGTTACCACGAAGGTAAGGAAAATGTTGTTCCAGATGCCTTAAGTAGAAAAGAAAGAGAGAAACCTAAATGGGTTCGTGCTCTCAGACTTGAACTTTGTGTAGATCTCATGTCTCAAATAAAAGATGCTTAACATTCTGATCAAACAGAAGAAGACTTAGAACAAGAAGGAATGGAAAGCATGATTAAACAATTAGCTAAAGGAGACGATGAAATACTCCATATGAATAAAACAATCTGGGTTCTGATCACCGGAAATCTTCGGGAAAGAATACTCGAAAAAGCACATAAATCAAAATATATGATGCACCCAGGAAGTGACAAGATGTATAAAAACTTGAAAGAGAATTACTGGTGGATTGGCATGAAGAAAAATATTGCCATGTATGTTGCAAAATGTCTTACTTGTGCACAAGTAAAGGCAGAACACCAGAAACCTTCTGATTTATTGCAATAATTAGAAATACCATTATAGAAATGAGAAATGATAACAACGGAATTTATTACTAAACTTCCTCGAAACAGTCGGGGAAATGATACTATCTGGATTATCATTGACAGATTGACTAAATCTGCTCATTTTCTCCCAATGAAAGAAACCTTCAGTATGGATAGATTGGCTCGTCTATATGTAAATGAGATTGTAACTTTACATGGAGTGCCATTATCCATAGTGTCAGATAGAGATAGTCGATTCACATCTCGATTCTGGCAAAGTTTCCAAAAAGCCATGGAAACTCGTCTAAACCTGAACACTGCCTATCATCCACAAACAGATGGGCAAAGCGAGAGAACAATTCAGACATTAGAAGATATGCCTCGAGCCTGTGTGATAGATTTAGGTGGTAGTTGGGATGATCACCTACCCCTAATGGAATTTTCATACAACAATAGTTATCACACAAGCATTCAGGCAGCACATTTTGAAGCCTTATATGGTAGAAAATGTCGAACGCCTGTATGCTGGGCTGATACTGGAGAAAACCAATTGTAAGGATCTGAACTTGTTTAGGAAACAACTGACAAAGTAACTTAAATAAAAAAAACGATTAAAAGCAGCAAGGGATAGACAAAAGAGCTACACTGATAAGATAAGAAAGCCACTAGAATTTGAAATTTGAGACAAGGTGTTATTGAAAGTATACCATGGAAAGGAATAGTTCGATACAGAAAGAAGGGTAAATTAAGTCCTCGATTTGTTGGACCCTTCAAGATTATTAAACGAATTGGACCAGTGGCTTATCAGTTGGAATTACCAGAAGAAATGAGTGGAATACATGACGTATTCCATGTATCTAATCTTCTCAAATGTTTAGCTGATGAATCTTTGATAATGCCTCTTCAAGACATAGAGGTAAATGAAAAACTTAGATTTGTAGAACAACCTCCACAAATAGAAGATCGTCAGACTAAAAAGTTGAAAAAGAAAAGATTGAAACTGGTCAAAGTCAAGTGGAATTCTAGACGTGGTCCTGAATACACTTGGGAACAAGAATCAGAAATGATGAAGAAATATCCACACCTATTCCAGTAAATCTCGAGGATGATATTTTTCAAAAGGTGGGGAGAATGTAACATTCGTAAAATTTTCGAGTTCAAAATATTAAAAATATAAAGTAAAGAGACTGGAATTATAATTATGTGAAAATACAAGGACCAAAAGTGAAAAACATGAAAAATGAACGGCAACGGACCGTAAGGGTCCGTTACGGGTTGGGCACGCAGACAATGATGACGTGCCACGTGTCCGCTGACTAGCGGATTGATTCTGACGCGTGGAAACCCTATGATGGACCGTCACGGCTCCGTAACGGTCCGTCACGTCGCAAACCAACCATACGCTAACGTGTGTCAGCTGACTTCGCAACCCTAGAGCGGTGACGGACCGTCACCATTGGTAACGGTCCGTTACGACCCAAGTGGCGATGGACCGTTACAACCCATAATGGTTCGTCACAGCCGCCAAATCCTTCTATAAATAGAAACCCGTATCCAGCAACTTTGAAACATCAAAACACGAACTTCTGAGTTCAAAACTGATATCCCACTCTCACAAATCCATTCCCGCTCATACTTTTAAGTTTCCAAAGTACCGGTTTGCTTAGGAGAAAGATGAGAAGCTAGGAAAAGCTCATTTGGAGAATCCAAGCTAGACGATCTCAGCAGAGCATTCATTCTAGAAGCCTACTAAGCCGAGACTCTGTCAAGGTGAATACTTGTATTTTTATAAAATGATTTAAAAAACTAAAAATGGTTTTGATTATGCTCTGACTTGAATGAATTAATACAACCATTCATTGCATAAGGTGATTTACTATTTAGCAGTCAGCCCATAGAGTCACGTATTTATACACGTGTTACAGATGAGACGCTGTAACAGGGTTAGGGGTTTAACCCTTGGTTGTTGCAAAGCCCATCGCTTAAAGCGTAAGGCAGATAGACATAAAAATATATCCAAGGTCCCTGGTGTGGCTAGTGGTTAGTCCGTTGACTATGTAAATTGACCAGAAACTTTGGGCAAATTGTTCTATTTATTCACACTTGTCAGATTATGATTCTAAATATACTTGTATTCACGAGTTTATACTGATAAAATATTTTCAAACGTTTTTACAGGTAACCAAGGATGAATTGATTGTGATATAGCCTTGTGATGACAAAAGAAAAGATGTCATGAAAAAAGGGAACGTCCACACTAGATATCAGTTGAAAGAAATGACTCATGAAAACCTTGGTTTTGTAAAATAAAACGTTTATGTACAATATCAGGGTTTATCCTTGTTTATGAAATAAAATGAATCAGGAGATTCCCCGTTTTTTTGAAAAGATCCTTAGTTATTAAAACATTCCGCTGTGTTTATAAATCTCTGATCAGATAAAATAAGAAATATGTCCCAATCGTTGGTCGCACGCCCGGGTGGGCTAAATCCGGGGTGTGACATGCTGTAACCAAGTGTGCTAAGGAAGACAAGGTTCTATATGCTTCTAATCTGTTTAAAGATCAAGCTCTAGAATGGTGGAACAACATTGTTGCTGCCAAGGGAAGTGATGCCACCTATGCAATGGGTTGGAGTGCTTTCAAGACAAGAATAGAGAATAAATATGTTCCCCAGAATGAAAGGGAACAGATCGAAGGAAAATTTTT
This sequence comes from Smallanthus sonchifolius, assembly GCA_023525975.1. Lineage (NCBI taxonomy): Eukaryota > Viridiplantae > Streptophyta > Magnoliopsida > Asterales > Asteraceae > Smallanthus > Smallanthus sonchifolius. The sequence continues at coordinate 47,413,535 of CM042023.1, forward strand.
AAGCCTAAAGATGATTGGAACAAATCATCAAGAATATTCGACTAAACTACTCGATTATGCTCGAATAGTTCCACATCTTGCTACCCCTTTATCAAATCTGATAAAGCGTTATAATTGGGGTTTGATCGGAGAAATTTGCGACTTGGTCAAAGTCGCAAATTATGAGAATCTTGATGATGCTATGGATCTAGGAGCATCACTAACCAGCAGTTTGATTAGAAACCAGGAGGAGGGAAAGAAGAAGAAGGAATCTGGGCAAGGCCCAAGTGGATCAAAGAAATCCAATTTTACTCCCCGAAACCATAACGCTTCCATTCCGGAATGTCCTAAGTGCAGAAAGAGGCACTTAGGACAATGTCGTGCTGGACTTTTCTGCAACTTCTGCAAGATGTCCGGTCACAAAACAGAGGATCGTTTTAAGAAAAAGCAAATCACTTGTTTTGAATGTGGTGAGGCTGGCCACATCAAAATCAATTGTCCCAAATTGAAGAAACCCGATGGGACAGGTCCCAAACCTACAGATGGAGTAAAGAAGAATGCGCGAGCATTCGTTCTCAATACTCATGAAGCAGCAGGTATGCCCGATGTCATTATGGGTACATTTCTTGTCAATGATATTTATGATCGAGTTTTGTTTGACACTGGTGCAAACCAAAGTTTTATAGATCATAGATTTTGTAGACTGTTAAATAAAACTCTAGCTAAATTAGACAAGAAATATATGGTAGAAACTGCTAAAGGTGACCTCGTCCAAATATCTAAAATCTTGAACGATTGTAATATCACACCATCATGACATGTTATTCCTTCACAACTGTTGCCAATGACTTTGGCAGGTTTTGACATTGTCTTAGGAACGGACTGATTAGCCTCTAACCAAGGCCTTATCCTGTGTGATAAGAAAGTCATAGAACTTCGTTTCCCAAAATGCAATATCATTACTATAAATGGTGATAAATTATCCAAATCTTTTGGAATAATTTCATGTTGAAAGCCACAAGATATCTACAAAAAGGATGCTTAGCATACCTTGTATCTGTAACTACTGACACTAAAAAGAAGATTGAAGATGTGCCGGTTGTGGCTGAATTTACTGATGTCTTTCCTGATAAACTACCTGGAATTCCGCCTGAAAAAGAAGTGGAGTTCAGAATTAATCTAGTACCTGGTACAGCACCAATTGCCAAAGCCCCGTACAGATTAGCTCCAACTGAAATGGCAAAATTAAAGAAACAGTTGGATGAATTACTCGAGAAAGGATTCATAAGACCAAGCTCCTCGCCTTGGGGAGCTCCGGTCTTGTTCGTTAAGGAGAAAGACGGTTCAGTGCTCATGTGTATTGATTTTCGTGAGCTGAATAAAGTCACGATTAAGAACCGTTACCCACTCCCTAGAATCGATGATCTCTTTGATCAACTCCAGGGAGCTTGATGCTTTTCCAAGATTGGACATCATTCTGGCTATCATCAATTGAAAGTCCAGGAAGAAGATATTCCCAAAACTACCCTCAGAACTCGGTATGGTCATTATGAGTTCACGGTAATGCCATTTGGACTTACTAATGCACCAGCAGCTTTCATGGATTTGATGAATCGAGTTTGCAAACCTTACTTGGACAAATTCATTATCGTATTCATTGACGATATCCTTATCTATTCCAAGAGTAAGGAAGATCATGCTAATCATTTGAAAATCTTGCTTGAACTCTTGAGAAATGAAAAGCTTTATGCTAAATTCTCAAAATGCGAGTTATAGTTATCAGAAGTTCAATTCCTTGGACATGTCATTAACGCTGATGGCATCTAAGTTGACCCGGTTAAAATTGAGGCTATATCTAAATGGGAAACCCCGAAGTCTCTAACAGAAGTCCATAGTTTCCTCGGATTAGCTAGTTAATATTGGAGATTTATCGAAAATTTCTCTCGAATTGTTGTACCATTAACTTCTCTGACTCGTAAGTCAGTTAAGTGTGAATGGGGTCTTAAATAATCTGAATCTTTTGAAACTTTGAAACAGAAGCTGACACAAGCACCCATACTGGCTTTGCTAGATAGAAATGAAGACTTTTTAGTATACTGTGATGCCTCACACACCGGCTTTGGTTGTGTGTTAATGCAAGAAATCAAAGTTATTGCTTATGCTTCTCGACAATTAAAAACTCATGAAAAGAATTATACGACTCATGATTTAGAATTAGGCGCCATAATCTTCGCATTGAAATTATAGAGGCACTAACTATATGGAGTCAAATTCACCGTATTCACAGATCATAAATGCCTAAAGTATATATTTAGTCAGAAAGAACTGAATATGAGGCAAAGACTTTGGATGGAAGTCCTAAACGATTACGACTGCGAAATCTGTTATGTGAAGGAAAAGCTAATGTTGTAGCTGACGCCTTAAGTAGAAAAGAACATGAGAAACCTAAACGAGTTCGTGCTTTAAGGCTCGATCTCCAAATCGTTCTTATCACTCGTATTAAGGAATCTCATAAAATTGCTTTGCAAGAACCCAACCTTGAGAGGGAAGGATTGGGAGGAATGATCGACCAATTGGTCATAGGTAATGATGGAGTTCTTAGAATGAATAAGAGAATTTGGGTTCCTATCTATGGAAATATACGTGAAGAAATTCTTGAAGAAGCCCACAAATCTAAATACACCATGCATCCTGGAAGCGATAAAATGTACAAAAACCTATAAGCCAATTATTGGTGGATAGGAATGAAGAAGCATATCGCTATCTATGTTGCAAAGTGTTTAACGTGTTCCCAAGTAAAAGCTGAACACCAAAAGCCTGCTGGCTTATTACAGCAACTTGAAATTCTTGTATGGAAATAGGAAATGATAACCATGGATTTCATTACTAAACTTCCCCGAACCAGTCATGGGAATGATACAATCTGGGTTATTATTGATAGACTTACTAAATCTGCTCATTTTCTTCCCATGAAAGAAACGTTCAACAAGGATAAGTTGGCACAGTTATACGTTAACAGAATTGTATCATTACATGGTGTGCCACTATCTATCGTGTCAGATAGAGATAGTAGATTTACTTCTCGATTCTGGGAAAGTTTTCAAAAAGCTCTAGGTACAAAATTGAATCTTAGCACTGTCTACCATCCTCAAACGGACGGGCAGAGTGAAAGAACCATTCAAACCCTTGAAGACATGTTAAGATCTTGTGTTATTGATCTTGGAGGAAGCTGGGATGACCACTTACCTCTAATGGAATTCTTCTACAATAATAGCTAATATACGAGTATACAGGCCGCTCCTTTTGAAGCCTTATACGGTCATAAATGTCGAACTCCGATATGTTGGTCTGAAATAGGAGAAACCAATTATCCGGACCTGAAATAGTCATGGAAACGACTAAGAAAGTTATTCAAATAAAAGATGGATTGAAAGCGGCGCATGATTGTCAAAAGAGTTATGCTGATAAGAAACGAAAGCCATTAGAATTCAACGTCGGTGATAACGTTCTGTTGAAAGTTTCACCATGGAAAGGCTTTGTAAGATTTGGGAAGAAAGGAAAATTAAGTCCTAGATTCGTAGGACAATTCAAAATCTTAAAAAGAGTTGGGTATGTGGCCTATCAACTCGAATTACCAGAAGAAATGAATGGGGTACATGATGTATTCTATGTGTCAAATCTACGCAAGTGTTTGACTGATAAATCTATCGTAATGCCCCTACAAGATGTAGAGGTAGATGAAAAATTAAGATTTGTGGAACAACCTTTGCAAATCGAGGACAGGCAGGAAAAAAGATTGAAAAGAAAGAAACTGATGATTGTGAAAGTAAAATGGTACTCCAGACGTGAACTTGAGTACACATGGGAAATGGAGTCTGAAATGAAAAAGAAATATCCTCATTTGTTCAAGTAATCTCGAGGACGAGATCAAAACAAGATGGGGAGGATGTAACACCTGCCTTAAAAAATGTCCAAGATTTAAGCAAGGTACAAACCACAAGGACTATAAGTATAAACGTATGAAAATACAAGGAACGAAAAGTAGAAAACATCAAAATCAAACGGTAACGGACCGTCACGAACGGTAACGGTCCGTTACTGGCTGGGCATGTGAACACTGATGATGCGCCACATGTCCGGTGACTAATGAACGAATTCTGACACGTGTAAACCCTATAACGGACCGTCACGACTGGTAACGGTCCGTCACAGCCCCAAATTCACCCGGGTGCGCCACATATCACTCCGTAATGGACCGTCACACCCTGTAACGGTCCGTCACACCGCAAACTGACCAGAGGGCGACACGTGTCCTCTCTCTCTGACTCGCGATCCCTAATCTAGTGACGGATCGTCACCACCCATAACGGTCCGTCACGGGTCCAGAATTTGCCCTATAAATAGCTGATCGAATTAAGTTGTTTTCTCATCCCAAACTCATTCCTCTCCTCACAATCTTGTCCTAGAGCATCCCTAGACGATCCCCGAAGCTTCCGGTTGGATTCCCGCTCGTTGTAGTGCCCGGTGTTGGAAGAAACGTTTATAGAAGAGTCGATACGCTAGAGAAATCAAGTTAAGAAGATAGACTATAACCTTTCAACTTAGAGGCTCATTCCTATAAACCAAGGTGAATACTTTATCTCTTTCAAAACTTATGTCAAACATTTACTTTTACGAAAATGGCCAAATAAAAGTTAAGGGAATAATGATCAACGTTCTTCTAAGAACAAAGCATTCAGGGCATAGGTATGTGTAAAACTTGCAAGGGATATACAAGTCTCGGGTGAAATTCCTGGATTGTGGCCGGTGCTTGTCTTATAACAACTTCGGAGGCAAACATGTCCCTTGTTATAAGACATGGCGCAAGTGTATACTGTGGTGCGATTGAACAGGACGGGTCTGCCGAATGTGTGGATTGACATAAAGTTGTGATTATGAACTAATGCTTGTTTGTGCCAAATGATTTTACTGTCAAGATAATCGTATTCACCAGCGTTCGCGTTGACGTTTTATTTTCAAAATGTTTTCAGGTAACGAATAAAATATTATGAAAATGGGGATTCGGGCAGACATAAGAACTGACCCAAGAAAAGTGAAAAGTATAACCTATAGTTAGGATTCTCAGGCCTCGTATAAAGGAAATCCAAAGAAAAGAAAAAGGAGATAGGACCGGGGGATTGATCAACCCTGGATAGTACTATTTCCGGTGGCTGTAGATGTATTTGATTTCAAACTCTGTTTTGTAATAAAAATAAAAAAGGTATTAAAATCTCTATGTTTATAAAATAAATACAAGACTTTTTGTTTTTAAACTAAGTCTTGATGTTTACAAATACAACCCTTGAGGTTGGAACAAATGATGAAACGATTCTTTTGAAAAAGACTTCGCACACGTCCAGGGGGTGCCTGAGGCGGGGTGTGACATCTGCAGGGCACTTTATCAGGGATGTTGTACAACTGACGTATTGAGTAATAACGGTTACTCTGGTGATAACGGTCACCTAAAGAAAGAGATGGCTAACGGGCCTCGGATGAAGAGCCTTGGGGAACATTACCTACATAGGTCTATTTTGGACATAAGAGATGGGTATATGTCCTTGGACAGTGAGCCTTGGGGAACAATACCTACATAGGTCCTTCGTGGACACAAAAAGTGAGTATCGACCTTTGGACGATGAGCCTTAGGGAACAGTACTTTCGACCACACGTAGTCCCTTGGGGAGAGTAAAGAAAGGAATAGTTTGTAGACTATTAATGTATGACTTAAAAGTAAAGAGAATAGAGATGGCTACGCATATAGTTGCATGATGTTTGTAACGTATTTACTTAGTAATATGATAAATGTTTAATGCATGTTTTAAAGTATGTTTTCAGTAAATGAGTTTTGTATGATTAACTTGAGTATGAAGGTTTACTTGTTTAATATTTTGAAAACTTGAACTCACTAGCGTTAGCTCACTATTTTAGTATGCACATCAGGTAGTAAAGGGAAGAAACATGCTTGAAGCAGATAGAGCTTGGATGGCTGCCGCTGACCGTGACTGACATCCCCCAAATTATCTAGTTTATGTTTTAAAGACAATGAATGATGAATGTTTGAAATTATTCTAAATTATGTAACAGACTTCCGCTATTTCAGTTTGGTAATTATTCAAAGTGTAAGAACTATGTTTATGCTTATGTTTGCCAACTATGAGGGGTACCTGGTGTGGGTCCTTTCAAGTTGGTATCAGATCCATATTTTGAGAGATTCGAACATTCACTAAAATGTCTGAACTTAAATTGAGAATGGGACAAAAGAATGAGATGTCAGTTAGAGCAGCCAAGCTATGAAAGCAGAACAGTAATGCATTAGTACAAAAAACTGTAGTAACGGTAAACAGTAAAGGCCTTAGAATTGAAGGTAGTCCATGTCCTGGCTTAGAACATAGACATTAAATGCCTTAGAATAGAAAATAAAAAAGTTGTGTCTTAATGTAGAAGCTCCAAACTTGAGTGCAAATGTTACCCTGACAGGAAATGTTCACAACCCGAGTTGTCAAGTAAAATAATAATTGCATACCGGTCTCTGTAATTAGTAATTTACATTACTCTAGGTGTTCTAAATAATTACCTATCTTGATGACATGAGTATTTCCTTGTTCATAGTTAGAAAATGAAATGGTTGGAAAGAGAGGTGGTAAGAGAGGGTCACAAACTGGACGTAGGGGTAGACCCCGTTTCAACCAAGTCGAACGTGAAGAAAGTGAAACCTCAGTCCATGGATCGGGGTTGGTTCACACTGCTAGCGAGAACAATCCTAGCAACCATGTAGAGCACAATAATGAAGGCTTAGTTCTGGATCCAATTGTTAAGAAAGCTATAGCTGATGAGGTTGTTGCGTTTATGAAAATCACTCTACCAGCGGCGCTAACTGAGCCTCTGAAGGCCGTGGAAGAAGAAAGAGGATGGGGCCTATGGGCCAAGAACAGAGACATGAATGAAATTGAAACTGAAAATGATGACTCCGACTACGATGAGAAACCCGGATGTGACTACAAGTCCTTCCGAAACTGTGATCCACCAACTTTTGATGACAAAAAGGATGAAATTTCCGCATACTACTGGATTGACCGCATGACCGCGGTGATCAAGATGAGCGAGTGCTATGCTGATCAAGCGGCAAAATTCACAGCGGATTTGTTTTCCTTTGAAGCATTGAGTTAGTAGGAGAATGTGAAGAAATCCAATTATGAAAGGGACATCGATAGGATGAAATGGGACGATTTGAAGACGCTGATAGTTCAGAAGTTTTGTCCCCAAAACTAGATTGACAAGATGGAGGAAGCTTTGTGGAACTCAAGGCCGATAGCATGACATACCGACGGTTCACCTCCAAATGCAATGAGTTAACCCAGTTGGTCCCACACTTGGTGAACACGGAAGAGAGGAGGATCAAATGTTACATTTAGAAACTACCTCCGAGAGTTCGCACGTTCATCAGTTCCAACACTCCTGGAGATTTTGACTCAGTGGTGGCAATGGGTGTAAAAATCTTTGATGATGTGGCCGCTGAGGGCACAAAACCCTCTGAAACTCAAAAGAAATGGTCTACTACCACTAAGCGCTCGGGCGGGGGCTGGTCTGCATTGAAGAACAAGAAGCCTAGAGTTGAGGAGTATGTGGAATGTGGGAAATGTGATAAGATGCACCCCGAGGTGTGAAGATATGGACTAAACCTATGCTACCGATGTGGCAAGACAGGCCACTACTCCCGTGACTGTACCAATGCCCCAAGTTCTAGAAGCTATGGGAAATGCCACAACTGTGGTGAAGCGGGGCATCTCTCCAAGGATTGACACAAATCGAGGGCTGCGAACATTAACAAGACAAAGGACACTGAGAAAGGGAGGGCAAGAACTAGAGCTAATGCTCTGACGCAGGAAGAAGCAAGGGGAGATCCCAACATGGTGCCGGGTACGTTTATCCTTGACAACGCCTTTGTTTATGTTCATTTTTATTCAGGTTCTAGTAAAAGTTTTATATCCTCTTCGTTATGTAAAAAGAATGAAATAGAAAACCTCCATAATAGAACGGGTCTTTAGTGTGGAAACGGCTGTGGGTAGCACCAATAAGGTAGTAGAACTGGTAGACGACCTTACCATAAAGATAGAGGGCCATAGATTTTCCTGTTAGGTTATTCGTTATAGCTTTAGGAGGTTTCGATGTAGTATTGGGAATGGATTTGTTAGCTGCCAATGAAGCTCGAATTGTATGCAAGCGAAAGGTGATCCACCTCAATGCTCTTGATGGCAGCGAGGTTGTGATTTACGGGGATCGTGACATCCCACTGACGAATGTAATCTCAATGATGAAAGCAGAAAAGTATATGAGGCGCGGGTGCGTGGCTTACCTGGCTTATGTGATTGACAAAGATGTGAAAGTGAAAGAGCTAAAGGATGTACCCGTGGTGTGCCATTATCCGGAAGTGTTCCCTGAGGAATTGCCTGGTTTGCCGCCTAGTCGGGAAACGGAATTTCAAATTGATTTGATGCCAGTGCCCAGCCCGTTGCCAAGGCACCTTACCGACTAGCGCCACTGGAGATGAAATAGCTGATGGCCCAACTAGAAGAACTTTTGGAAAAGCGATTTATCAGACCGAGCATTTCGCCTTGGGGTGCTCCGGTGCTATTTTTAAAGAAGAAACACGGTGCCATGAGAATGTGCATCGATTACAGAGAACTGAATAAAAGAACCATGAAGAACAAGTACCCGCTACCCAGGATTGACGATCTGTTCGACCAACTGCAAGGCACAAAATGGTTTTCTAAGATCGACCCGTGATCGGGTTATCATCAACCGAAGGTAAGAGAGGAGGATACACCCAAGACGCCTTCCGCACGCGGTATGGACACTACGAGTTTTGTGTAATGTCCTTTGGGTTGACGAATGCCCCCGCATCATTCATGGATATGATGAACAGTGTGTGTCGACCGATGCTAGATTGGTCAGTAATAGTCTTTATTGACGATATCCTCGTTTACTCAAAGTACGAAGGGGATCACGCCTTTCACCTACGAGAAGTATTGGACACACTGAAAGAAGAGAAGTTGTATGTCAAGTTTTTGAAATGCGCAGTCTAGCTGAAGGAAGTTCAGTTCCTAGGTAATGTGATTAACACAAAAGGCAGCATGTTAGACCCTGCAAAGATCAATGGAGTGTGGAATTGGGAAATCCTGAGGACACCAACAGACGTACGGATTTTTCTAGGATTGGCAGGCTACTACCGGAGGTTCATTCATGACTTTTCAAAGATAGCCTTGCTTTTAACCAAATTGACTCGCAAGGAAATAAAGTATGAATGGGGACATGCACAGTCCGATTCTTTTGAGAAATTAAAGAAGATATTGATGCAAGCACCAGTGCTGACCCTACCTGATGGTAATGATGACTTGGTGGTGTATTCCAACGCATCAGGTCAAAGTTTAGGCTGTATACTAATACAACTAGGGAAGGTGATCGCGTATGCATCACGGTAGTTAAAGACCCACGAAGTCAACTACCCGACTCACGATCTTGAGCTCGCGGCGGTTGTTTTTGCCTTAAATATTTGGAGGCATTACCTTTACAGATTAAATGCACCATTTACTCCGACCATAAAAGTTTGAAATACTTCTTTAAGCAAAAAGAGTTGAATATGAGACAACGACGGTGGCTAGAACTATTGAAAGATTAGACTGCGAAATCCTTTACCACCCAAGGAAGGTGAATGTGGTGGCCGATGCCTTGAGTCGAAAGGAGGCGACAACTCCTATCCAAGTCAAGGCATACCAGTTGGTCGTGAGTCCATACCTTATGATAGAAATAGAACGTGTCCAACATGAAGCTTTGAAGTAGAAAATGTTAAGCGAGAAAGAATGGTGGGTCAACAATAGAATTTAGAAACCGATACTTATGGGGTACAAACTCGGTTCGGGAGAATATGGATACCCAACCAAGATTCTTGACGAGGCTCACAAGTCTCGCTACGCCATCCACCCTGGTACCAACAAAATGTATGTAGGATCGTAAGATTACAAGGTGATTCTCTTCTAGTTGATATTGGCGGAAACAATAGCAACCAACAAAGTAAACAAGTAAACAGCAAGAATACTGATAAATGCACTGTTGTATTAGACTTCTGAGATTACAAGTTTACAAGTAAAATACTATCAAGACACTATGAAGGCACAGCAAGCACTCTTACAATGAAGTGTTTACACAGTATTTATAGTAACTTAGAATCAAGACAGACCCTTGATTCTAAGGATCAGATCTAACACAAGCCGTTGATCTTGTTTATTAATCTAAATTACACGCAAAGGCTAATCTAGATAACTTTACTGAAACAGCTTCTTAGGCATCATTGTTTTCATGCTTGGAGACGCGCGTTATTGTCATTTATTGGTTGCACCACTGAGGTTCCTTCTGCTTGGAGTGTGTCAGTTGTTTTTGCAGAAAGGTGTCATAGGTGCTTCACATGGGTAGTCAGCTGCAACGTTTGGTCTTCAGTGAATAAAGCTATCAGCAGCAACTTGTGTTGAATGCTGCTGATAAGACTATCAGCAGCAACAAGTGTTGGATGCTGCTGATAAGCCTATCAGCAGCAACAAGTGTTGAATGCTGCTGATAAGCCTATCAGCAGCAATAAGTGTTGGATGCTGCTGATAAGCCTATCAGCAGCATTTGTAGTTAGAATAATTTGGTAGCAATCAGTCTTTGGTTCTACAAACTCCCCTTAGACTGATGCAACCAAAATTCTTCTAATTACTTTGCTGCTGAAGCCTTTGCATGTGGCTGACTATCCTTTCAACCTCATAGCCTCTTGGATCCTTGCTGGGATTGTTCAGTGGAAGTTCAGACAGAGTCTTGATGTCTTTGTGTGGCATTTTGTAGATTGCTTTGCTTGAACATCTCATCTGCTGCTTCTTTACATCAATCAGAGTGAACTCATCCAAATCAGCATTGTAGGACCAAGATACAAATGGAGAGTGGGACTTGAGTGGTTTGACATCCACGACCACATCTTTGCTAGGGTTGAAGTAATGTCTGATTGCTAGCATAAGATGTTTCCCTCTCTCATTTGCAGGCTCATGAGCTTCACCCAGCTCCAAAATTCTTCTTAGGTCTAAATCTGGTAGTTGCAGAACCTCATCAACAGACCTGTATGTAGATCTTCTTCTTTCAGTTCTCCCCCTGAAGATCTCAAACCTTTGATCCTGTGGATTGTAGACCCATTCAACTATGTTTCTTGAGTCTTCAGGTTCAGATGAGGATTTGGATTTCTTTAAGGGAGGCTGTTGATGAGTAGGAGCTGGGTGGGATGATTTGGACTTGTTGGGTGGAGGAGTGGAAGGTTTGGGGAGGAGAGTGGAAGGATGATGGACTGAGGAAGAGGTAGGTGAGGGAGAAGGCTTGGGTTTCTTTGTCTTTGGTTTTTCTTCTTCTTTGATAAGTACCCTTTTCTTGGAGGCCTTCTTCCCTAGTCTTTCTTCCTCATCCTTTTTAACTTTGAAGTAGAGGGCTTGCAGGTTCATGAATTTCATGGGACCTAGCCTCTTTCCACTATCTCCTCTAGCCTTAAGGAAGTCAATCATGACCTTCCTTTCTTCATGGGTTCTTTTATTCAGTGCAATGGTCTTCTTGGACTGTAGCTTGGCTTTTTCTTCTTCTTCAGCCTTTTTTCTTGCTAGCCAATTGACCCTGCTGACCCATGAAGGCTCTGTAAATCTCTTTGTTTGAAAGTTTCTCAAGGTAGTCTACATCCTCACCTTGAGAGATCAGAGCTTCAGTCCACTCCTCCCTTAATTCTTTTGCTAATTCAGAATCGGTTATTCTGAACTTAGCTTCTTCGTTCTTCTTCTTCTTCTCCAAGTCTTCTTCTTCTCCATGTCTTCTTCTTCTTTATTGAATTATTCCTGCAGTTGAAGAGCAAGAGCTGCATCTTCTTCAATCTGGTCAACTGCAGGAATCTTTCTTTTTAGCTCATCCAGCTGTTTAGCATACAGCTGGATGGTTTGTTCTCTTAGGAGAATGGCTGTTTTTCTTTCTTGAGCCTTTTTCAGGTCAGCCATCTCCTCTTCTTCTCTTCTTCTTCTTTTCTCTTCCCTCTCTCTTTTCTCTTTTAGCAGCCTCTCTTCATCTTCATCAGTCATGATTCCCTTTCCTTTGTTTACATTGGGTGCCTCTGCTTCAGCTTCACTGATCACAACAGCAGATGATGATGCTGCTATTGGGATCTCTCCCTCAGCTTCATTGGCATGTTGAGGAATTGAAAAGGGACGGTCACTGTCTTCATCAAGTTGACACTCAAGACCTTCTATTTCCCTCAGTTGATCCCTGATGGAAGATCTTGTGCCAAAAGCTGCAGATGTGATGTCAACTTGTGGAGTATCAGAGTTGGAGTCAGTATCTGAAGTTGACACAGTCTCTTCTTGAGGAATCAGTCCTTCTTTTTCAAGATGGGCTTTGATGATGACCATCATTGCCTGGCTCTCCAGTGAGTTAATATTGCAAATGTTGGCTCTGAGTTGAAAAATCTTGAATAGGAAGTCTGAGGGCAGTTGAAGGATGTTCCTGGTGTTGATGATGAGAGAGGAGCCGTTGCTGAGCAGGAGAGTGTGGTCAAGGGACTTAGTGCTCACCCAACCTAGCACGTCCAAGTCCTTGACCAGGAAGGCATACAGGAATCTTCGAAGGCCCAGAACTTCTTCCTCATTGAGAAGACTGCTCCTTGTTATTTCAAGATTGCTAGGAGTCAGTCTCCTTTCTGCGGCCGCCGAGGATTCAGGATAAGCTACCCGTTTTGCTTTTTGAATTAGTCTTTCGAAGTGGGGTAGATTATCCTCCATCAGGTCATAGAACCTGTCAATGGCAAGTTCTGCTGAGAGATCTGCTGAGTTGTTGATGCAGTTTGATACGTATAGCTGTAGGACTTGGAGGGCATTGAGAGAGTTCCAGTTCAACTCTTCTACTCCGCTGAACTCCCATCCAATCCAAAACCTCTCAGCTGATCCATCTCACCCCCAAGCTAGAATGGAGTCAAATTCTAGCTTCTTTGATGATCTGAATAGTTGGGGGGTTGAGGATTGACCAATGATGGCTGCTGCTTCAGGAAGGATGCTGAATGATGTATTTGTTTGTTCTGTGTCTTCAACATCATTCAGCATTTCATCGACAGCCCTAACGACCAACTTCCAGTCTTCAGATGTCTCTTCGTCTTCATTATCTGGGACTGGCAAGTCATGAATTTGGACAAAGGCTGGCTTGAATAGTGAGCTTTGAAGTACAACCTGCTCTTGAATCCAGTCGTCAAGACTATCTTTATCTTCTTCCATAGAGACCATCTCCCCCTTTTTGGTTGCATCAATAGAAAGGTAGGCATCAGTTTGGGTGCCTACTGATACAAGAGAGGGAGTGGATAAAGTTGGGCATTGATGGGCTTCATGCATAGAGACTTGGTGTCGTAGTTTGGACACTTCAGCCTCTAGCATAGCCACCCTGGCCGTCAATTCCAAGTTATGAAGTTTTAGTCTGTCCTCATCCACAGTTGTGGAATCCTTGGACCCAGATGGGGCCGTAGGCCGAGCCTCAGCATCCCCATCACCCGTGGTTTCTTGGCGCCTGGGATTCCTCTCAGTGAAGGGAGTTTCCAAGGAAACACCCTCACCATGAGTTGCCGTGGTTGAGGTCTTAAAGATGTTGTCACTGTCCTCCTGGTCATTTGATGGACCAGTAGTAGTGACAGCCTCTTCCACATCCACTCCTTCATTGCTCTTGGAGTGGACCTTCAAGGGTGAAGAACTTGGGTTGGGTGTTTCAGAAGCAAGACCAATCAATACCTCCTTGATAGTGGTGGTTGGAGAAGGTACATCACTTTGGTCAGGTTCCTCAACACTTAAGTCCAAAGAAGATAGGAATGGCTCAAAGGGCTGTTCTATGGATCGGGGAAGTGATCCTAATCCTAATAGAGAGACTTCCGAAGGAGTCTCCCTAACAATGTGGCTTTCCCTTATGATATTCTCACTAGAATGTTGTGATTCTGAGTAAGGGATGTTGGCTTGGGTTTGGGCCTTGGAGGCAAGAGAAGAAGGAGTTCTCTTGCCCCTCTTCCTTGTATATTTGGCTGCAACCGGGGCCCTGTGTTCCGGTTGAGCAATCAAACTGGGGGTGAGTAGATTATGTGCCTGTACATCCTCAGTAGAATGCACAGGGGTTCGATCAAAGGAAGCAGTAGTTTGAGTTTGTGGCAGTGAGGTGGAGGGTGTGGGATCAGTATCAGCTGGGTTTGCTGAACTGTCACCCTAGGCACTTTACGTGTTCAACATTGTAGACAACAATGGAACATCGGCCCCTGAGAACTTTGATGAAACTGTTCTCATGCTTTGAAAAATGTTGTTCTTATGTCCCAAAATTGAGTAGATTCTTGCAGTTTTTGAAAGATCTTGGTGCTCAATGTTGAACACTTCCTGCAAGAATCTTGGGTACATGAAGAACAGTGATTTCACCCCTTCTTGAAGGTTGTATCTCAAACCTTCAAGAATGAGGTGAGAAAAATTGAAACCCGCCCCAGTTATCATACCGTGAATTGTCGACGCAAGTCCGGAGCTGAGTTGGTTCCAGCCACTTCTCTTCTGGGATATGCATTGGAGAAGAGTGTGGCAGAGATACTTCCATTTGGGACCCATGAGTGCCTTCTCTATCGTATACTCTGTTTGGTTCCCAGTGTACCCTATGGATACAAAGGTCCTCATGTATACGTCTCTTGGGTAAGAGGTGGCGTCCCCTTCATCCTGAAGCTTGAGGTGTTGGCGGATCTTTACTTCAGTGATAATCATCTCCTTGCCATCTACTGTGCCACTGATTTGGGGAGTGCCCTGGTCAGTATAATACACGGCTGAGCTCCAAAACTCTTCCATGTGGGAAGTATAGATGGTTGGGTTGACTGTTAGGGCATGGTGGATTTTGGACCGACAAAGGAAATCGATCATTTCATCGAAACCTTCGGATTTCTTGCCCTTTATTAGGCATGCAGTGAGGTTGTGATATGGGGAAAACTTGTCGTTGGGGTTGTTTATGTCTGCGCCTGCCATTTTATGGAGTTGGAGGGAAGAGAGAAGGGTGTTTGAATGGTGGTTAATTATGGAGGGCTTTGAATGCTGTGGGGACGGGAGAGAAAGTGATAGGAGATAGGTTTTAAATTGAATATGAAGAGGTTGTGGGAACGTTTGAGATTTTGATATAACGGCAGACGAAGAAAAAACAACTTTACTTGTACAGTACAACCTGTTTCACTTTTCATTGTTACAGCTGTAAAGCACTCGAGCAGTCATGGTAAAGACTGAGAGTAGTTTTTACCTCGGGTAAAAGTTAATGTAGACTTGTTTTACCCATCAGCAGCAAACTTGGTTGCTGCTGATGGTGAGCTATCCGCTGCAAACTTGGTTGCTGCGGATAGTTAAGTCTTTCAGCAGCAGATTTGGTAGCTGCTGACTGTTGTATTCATTCCGTAGCAAAAAGGTTGCTGCTGACCGCCTTAAAGCTATCCGCAGGAAACTTGTTCCTGCTGGTAACTTAAAGCGATCAGTGGCAAAGGCTTTGCTGCTGAAGAGTAAATCTGTCAGCAGTGAAAAAGTGCTGCTGACTATAACCTTTTATTAAGAACAAAAACATAGACATATTTACAAGGAAGGATAAAAATTGAGATATGTCTTATTCAAAGTTCATCATGCCAATTGATTCAACTAGATATCGAAATCTTGCTTCATCAAAAGGTTTAGTGAACAAATCAGCATATTGCTCATTTGTGTGAACCTTGGATAGGACAATTCTCCTTTTCTCAGCTTGATCCCTGATAAAGTGATACCTGATGTCGATGTGCTTAGTCTTGGAATGCTGCACTGGATTATTCGTGATAGAGATTTTACTCATGTTATCAATGTGAATTGGAGTCTGCATGAAGGTCATTCCATAGTCAAGCATTTGATTTTGGATCCAGATGACCTGTGCTCAGCAGCTTGAAGCTGCAATGTATTCTGCTTCAGCTGTTGAAGTGGAGACACATGTTTGCTTTTTGCATTGCCATGAGATGAGCCTTCCTCCAAGAAATTGACATCCCCCTGATGTGGACTTTTTGTCCAAGTTACAACCCCCATAGTCACTGTCAGTGTAGGCATAGAGATTGACATTTCCATTCTTTGGATACCATAACCCAAGTTTTGGAGCCCCCTTTAGGTATCTAAGGATCCTTTTGACAGCTTGAAGATGAGACACTTTTGGAGCTGCTTGAAATCTTGCGCAGAGACAAACTGCAAACATGATATCTGGTCTTGAGGCAGTGAGATACATGAGAGACCCTATCATTGCTCGGTACTGATGTTGATCAGTGTCTTGTCCTTCTTTATCCGGAGATAATTGATGGTGCACTTGCATAGGAGTTCTTGCAGCAGAGCAGTCAGTCATTTTGAATCTCTCCAAGATGCTTTTGACATACTTGGATTGACTTATGAAGATTCCATTTGGTACCTGTTTGACTTGAAGTCCTAAAAAGAAATTTAGTTCACCCATTGAACTCATTTCAAATTTGGAATGCATCAGAACTTCAAAGTCTTTGCAGAGCTTCTTTCTTGTAGATCCAAAGATAATGTCATCAACATAAATTTGGACCAACAAAATTTCTCCCCCTTCATCTTTGATGAAGAGTGTCTGATCAATGGCCCCCCTTCTGAAGTTGTTGCTAAGTAGATATCCAGATAAAGTTTCATACCAGGCTCTTGGGGCTTGGTGTAAGCCATAGAGAGCTTTGTCCAGTTTTAAGACCTTATTTGGATGTGCAGGATCCACAAAGCCTGGAGGCTGTTTGACATAGACCTCTTCACCAATCTTTCCATACAAGAAGGCACTCTTCACATCCATTTGATAGATCATAAAGTTTTTGGATGCAGCATATGCCAGAAAGATTCTGATGGCTTCCAGACGGGCAACAAGAGCAAAGACTTCATCATAGTCAATGCCTTCTTCTTGAGTGTAACCTTGAGCTACCAGTCTGGCTTTGTTCTTGATCACGATGCCCCTTTCATCTTGCTTGTTTCTGAAGACCCATCTTGTTCCAATGGCTGTTTGACCAGGTGGAAGATCAACAAGCTTCCAAACATCTTGTCTTTTGAATTGCAGCAATTCTTTCTGCATTGCTTCAATCCAGCTGTTGTGCTTGAGAGCTTCATCAATCTTCTTGGGTTCCACCTGAGATAGAAAACAAGAGAACAAACAAATGTTGGCTTCATGAGACTTACTTCTTGTCTGGATACCTGTGTGGACTTGGCCAATGATGTTTTCCAGAGGATGCTCTTTGTTTATTCTCTGTGCTGGTATCACATCCAGCCGTATTCCCTCTTCAAGATTACTTTGGTTTAGATCAGGATTGTCTTCAGTTGTGAGGGGAGGAGCTTGGAGGTTCTGATCATTGTGTTCCACATTTTCAGCAGTATTAGCATCAGAGGCCTCTTCAGCATGGATTGAGGAGGCTTCATTAAAGATTTCTTGGTCAGAGAGATTGCTGCTTGTGGTGTTGGAAGTTCTGGCTTCACCTGTACCGGCTTCAATAGCTTCTGCCACTGATGGAGGGTCAATGGATGGCCTTTTCATCCTGATGTAGGGACTGGGAAAATCCAGTTTGTAGTCAGTAGAAGAGGTTGAGGAAGAAGATGTTGATTTTGAAGAAGAACACTCCATATTTGAGAATATGAGAGGCTCAAATATATGGGTGAAGGAGTCTATATCAAAGAGCCAGTTAGGACCTTTGCCTTGTTCACAGACAACATGTTCCCTGCATTCCACATTAGCGGATTCTTCCATAATTCGAGTCCTAGAATTGAACACTCGGTAGGCCTTTGATTGAGAGGAGTAACCCACAAAGTAACCTTCATCAGACTTTGCACCGAATGTAGGAAGAACTCCATGTGTGATGAGGATGGTACATGGACATCCAAAGGGCTTCAGGAAGCCAATGTAGGGAACTCTTTTGAGCCATAGTTCATAGGGTGTTTTCTGGAGAGGCTTAACAATAAGGACTCTATTCTGCACATAACAAGCTGTGCTTACTGCTTCTGCCCAGAAAGTAAGGGGCAGCTTTGAGTCAGCCAGCATAGATCTTGCTGATTCAATCAGAGTCCTATTTCTTCTTTCAGCGACCCCATTTTGTTGAGGAGTTCTTGGAGCACTGTATTGCCTTTCAATGCCCTTGCTCTCACAGAAACTGTTGAAAGTGTGATTTTTGAACTCTGTTCCCTAATCACACCTTATGATCTTTACCTTCAGATTGCTTTGATTCTCTACCCTAAGAATATAGGATTTCAGAATCTCAGTAGTTTCATCTTTTGTTCTTAGGAAGAATACCCATGAGAATCTGGAGAAGTCATCAGTTATCACCAGACAGTAGGACTTTTTGCCCATTGACATGACATTCGTAGGACCAAAGAGATCCATATGCAGTAGCTGGAGAGGGGTGTCATTTGTGTTCAATGTCTTGGGCTTGTGGGAACTTTTGTGTTGTTTTCCCTTCAAGCAGGCAATGCAGTGATCGTCTAGCTGGAATTATTTGTCAGGAAGCCCTCTGACAAGATTGTCCTTCACTAATTTATTGATTGTTTTGATGTTAACATGGCTTAACCTCCTGTGCCAAAGAGCGGATTCATCAACTGATGCCTTTGACAGAAAACATGAAACACTACCGGATGGAGTGGCTTCATTCATGTCAAGCACATATAAGTTATCCTTTCTACGAGCAGTTAGGAGAATCTTCTCTGGAGGGGGTTTAGATAGACCAGGAGCTAACACAAAACATTCTTTGTCAGTGAAGAGCATCCAATGCTTTTGATCACATACTTGGGAAACACTCATGAGATTGAAGTCAAGTTCTTTAACATAGTTGACTCTTTCAATACTCATCCTTTCATTGGACACAGTTCCTTGTCCAGTGATAGATCCACCTTTTGAGTCACTCCCAATGGCAACATATCCTCCATTGAAATGTCTGAAATTAGAGAGGATGGACCTGTTTCCTGTCATGTGCCTGGAACAGCTGCTATCTACCACCCAAGTATTGTGTTTGTTGCCTGGCTGTCCCTGCACATGGAAGATATCTAATTAGTGGGAGGATCATTGTAGCATGCATCATTGTAGAAGATCGTTGCTAATTTGCCATTGTCAGCATGCTTGCAGTCAATGGAACCAATAGTTATGCTTGGAGATTGTTTGGCCTTCCATTGCTGTGTTGGTGGTTTTCTAGCTTTCTTTGCATTGTCGGCAGAAGATGTTGTTGCTGACAAGTTTGGCTTATCCGCAGCTGATTTTGCTGCTGAGGGCTTTGCTGGAGCAGTAGCAGTTTTTGCTTTGTCAGCAGCAGATACTTTTGCTGCTGATGCCGTTGTTTTTTATTTTGCTTTGTCAGCAGCAGAGACTTTTGCTGCAGGAGGCTTTGCCTTTTGTTTCCTGGACTTTACTCTATCAGCAGCGATTTTGTTTGCTGCTGATGGGTTGAACACAGATGAACGATTTGCAACTTGGTTAAAAGGGTTGAACTTGCATGTTGCAGCAAAGTGGTTTGATTCCCCACATATGATGCAGGTTTGTTGAGGTTTCTGCATCTTCACTCTTTGAGGGGATAGAGATTCTCTGAACTTTGTTGCCTTTGCATCATAGCTTCTCACCTGTTTGTTTCTGTTTGTTTTCTCAAAGGCATGCTGCTTTGAGTTTCTTTGGTGTTCACGATAGTGAAAGCAGGTGCTGGCAGTGTGATTGGATTTGCCACACACAAAGCATGATACTGCTATCTTGTCCCTGTGAGAGTCCACATAGTTCTTATTTTGAAACAAATCTTTGAAGTTCTAGGGATGAGCTTTGTTATGTTCAAAGGTGGCTTCTTCTAGTGTCCTTTGAACATATGGACCTTTTTCTCCAGGTGTATGAGAAATATCAAACGCTTTTGACTTTGACTGAGATTTGGGGTTGGTGAAACCTGATGTCTCTCCCTTTTCAATGATTAGCTTTCTTCCACCTGGAGGATAGCTAATCTTGATTTGTTTGAATGGGATGGGAGCTGGAATGGTTGGAATAACAACATGACAACCGGCTTCAGAGAAAGGAGCAGATGGGACTGCACTAGTTTCACAGTGGTCTGAGCAGGTTGACTCAGATTCTGAAGAGGTGGAGCAGTCTTCCACAAAACATGCATCCATTGAAGGATCAAGGTTTCGGTTTGCCATGTCAAGGTTTGCAGTATTAAAGCTTGGTTGGTGAATGGCAACATAATCAGCAGGAGGAGGAACTGTCTGGTACTCGTCACTATGATATCCAAGTCCAGTTTTTACCCTTTCATGGACTTGAATATCTAACAATCTTTGTAACTTTTTAGATGAAAATTCATATTTTTCAACATAAACTTTCTGTTCAGCCAGTTCAGCTCTGGTAGCTTTAAGTTTTACTAATAGATCATCAATCTGAGTTTCTAGATTGGTTTGTTCATGTTTTAATGAAGAAATCTCTTTCTTAAGGCAGTTAATTTTTTCTTTGTAAGTATCTTCGACCTTTTTGAATTCAGACTTCATTTGATGAAACTCTTCATTTTGATCTATCAGATTTTGGTTATGCTTTCTATAACCTAAAACTTTGTCAATACAAGCTTGAGAGCAAAGATGTTCAAATACCTGAGGTGGTATCTCTGCATTGTCTGCCATAAGTGCTTGGTTGGAGGCAGGAACATCTTTATATTGAAAACTCCAGTCAAAGTCTGAAGTTCCAACATTTGCACAGGCTACAGTTTGTGCTGGAGGAGTTCCTTGCTGCTGCTGCTGCCTGGGCTGACCTTGGTAAGCTTGTCTTTGATGGCTGGCACCCTGATTGGCTTTAGGTGCCTTGCACTCCCTAGCAAAGTGACCCATTTGGTTACAGTTGTAACATCGGATCTTGCTTTTATCAAGCCCAACTCTGGTGTTTGAGTTGTTGCTTGGAACTGATCTCCCGGTTCTAGAATAAAACCCTTTTGCTCTGAGGGAGAGCATGGCATATGAGTGCTGAATATCCATTTCTTCAAGATCATCTGGATGAAAGCATTCCAGATCCTCCTTTATGAAGTACATGCTGCTTGAGTTGTCAGAGACAAAAGCAGTAGAGGTTGGCTGTTGAGGAGGTGCCTCAAGAAGAAATGGTGATGAGTTGGATTGTGAAGCAGTTGGTGTTTGAGGATGAGTAACAATGGGAGGATAGTAGTTGCTTGCACTAGGACCAGAATGATCAGAGTGAAGCGCTGAGGTGGTGGTAGAGGAAGTGGTAGTTGATTGATAACTTGAGCTCCTTTCTTTAGCTTGAATCATTTCTAATTCATAGGTTTTTAGCATGCCAAAGAGCTCAGTCATCTGAAGAGTCTTCAGATTCTCTGTTCTTCTGATGGACACTGTATATAATGTCCAACAACTAGGAAGAGATCTTATGAACTTCTTGAGAATGTCTTCATTCTCCAGCTTTACCTTGGAGCACTGCAGTTCTCCAACCAGGTACGTGTACCTGTTATATAAAACTGTTAATGACTCACCTTCTTTCCAGACGAAGTTTTCATACTGTTGCTTGAGAATGTCATGTCGGTTCTCCTTGACCTCCTCAGATCCAGCAAACATCTTTTTCAGGGCTTCCCATAATTCCTTAGCAGTTTTGTGAGCCTTGAAATTGTGAAAAACTTCATTTGGAAGGCACATTTGGATAGCTCCTAATGCCTTGAAGTCCACCTCCATTTTCTTGATGTCTTCTTCAGAATACTTGGAGGGTTCCTTAGGAACTAGTGGTCCTCCGGAGTCAGCAGAGGCCACCATGGGAACATAAGGTCCATCCCTTATGGATTTCCACATTCCGTATTCATGGTAACAGAAGAAGCTTTCCATACGGTTCTTCCACATATCATAGTCCTCCCCAGACACCAACCTCGGTGGTCGGTTGATACTGCCGATGTCTTCAGATCCATGACTTTGTGCCATTTTGTTTTGTGTGACTTGATCAAGAATAGAGTTTTGAATAGAATCAGAAAGTGATTAAACAAATGTTAGTTTGTTTAATCTTGAGACAAAGCTCTGATACCACTTGTAGGATCGTAAGATTACAAGGTAACAAAGTAAACAAGTAAACAGCAAGAATACTGATAAATGCACTGTTGTATTAGACTTCTGAGATTACAAGTTTACAAGTAAAATACTATCAAGAAGCACTATCAAGACACTATGAAGGCACAGCAAGCACTCTTACAATGAAGTGTTTACACAGTATTTATAGTAACTTAGAATCAAGACAGACCCTTGATTCTAAGGATCAGATCTAACACAAGCCGTTGATCTTGTTTATTAATCTAAATTACACGCAAAGGCTAATCTAGATAACTTTACTGAAACGTCTTCTTAGGCATCATTGTTTGCATGCTTGGAGACGCGCGTCATTGTCCTTTATTGGTTGCACCACTGAGGTTCCTTCTGCTTGGAGTGTGTCAGTTGTTTTTGCAGAAAGGTGTCAGAGGTGCTTCACATGGGTAGTCAGCTGCAACGTTTGGTCTTCAGTGAATAAAGCTATCAGCAGCAACTTGTGTTGAATGCTGCTGATAAGACTATCTGCAGCAACAAGTGTTGGATGCTGCTGATAAGCCTATCAGCAGCAACAAGTGTTGAATGCTGCTGATAAGCCTATCAGCAGCAACTTGTGTTGAATGCTGCTGATAAGCCTATCAGCAGCAATAAGTGTTGGATGCTGCTGATAAGCCTATCAGCAGCATTTGTACTTAGAATAATTTGGTAGCAATCAGTCTTTGGTTCTACAATGTACCATGATCTAAAGAAAGAATACTGATGGCCTGGTATGAAGAATGATGTAACTGATTATGTGAGCAAGTGCCTAACCTGTTCACAAGTGAAGGTCGAGCACCAGAAACCATGTGGGAAGATGCAACCGTTATTTATTCCCGAATGGAAATGGGAACACATTACCATGGATTTCATAACCAAGCTACCGCGTACAGCTAAAGGTTATGATACCATATGGGTAATTGTGGATCGTTTGACGAAGAGTGCTCACTTTGTAAGGCCCCAAACCGGGCACCCTACAGTTGGGTCTTTTCACTGGGTATACTCTTATTAACACACTTATATTCAGCGGAAGTGTAACATTTGTGTTTTTCCATTTCATTGTATTCATCATAAAAGCCCATGTAATCCATGAGCAAGTTCAAATTTCAACATAACATAAACCAAGTGTTCATTATACATTATGCATTGTACAAGTTATTACAACACATGATCAATCATAGTCATATTTACAATTGCATTCATATTTCAACACATCATATTTATATATCATCATTTTTAAAATATTATTTAAACATTTGTTTATTTTCACTAAACACTTTTATATCAAATGACTTATATTTTCTATGAACTTAAAACTCTATCAACTTTCACATTTATGTCCCATAAATATATCAAACGTGTGATATATATATTTATTCACTATATTATTATAAACCTTTCTTAACTCATGCATTAACTAATTTAAGTTATCATGATTTTAATTCCAATTTTTTTTTTATAAATTATATTAATAGGAGTTATTGTAACAATTAAGTTATAAGTTTCAATCTTTAGAAAAACTAAATTTAGACTTAGAAAGTCTAAAACCACACATTTATAACTACAAAATTCATTGGTGTACCTTTTATAAAACTAATACTTAAAAGATCATTAATTTAAACCTTTTACAAAAAAAATCAAATTTTAGTATTTATTTAGTCATGAATATTATCAAAAACCTTAAAGATGAATACCCATTTTTTTTAAAAACTTACGAATTTTTATATTATATAAATTAATGGAATTTAAACCTCTTAATTATCCTTGAATATTATGAAACATTTTATTAATAATTTACTAGTTTTTCTCATAATCCCCATTGAAAATAGACCCTCATTCTACCCCCATTCTCACACCATTCTCACAAAATTGAAGAGCCCCAAGACTACCATAATTAAGTTCTAATCCCTCCCTCAAGATCCAAAGTCGTTTCCTTGTTTTTAAGTAAGTTCTACCCGTATTCTATTTACGTTCTTGTTTTCATTTTTGTTTCTTGTTTTCCTTGCTTAGCACACCCACTCACACACACGTATATACATGTACATACTTATATATATATATAAACCTATGTATTCTTTGCATAAAGTCATAGAGATCAATACATATTTTAACTATAACCAAAGATAATCAAATTTTAAATATTTTTATAAACTTTTGGGTGTGTAAACATATATATATATATATATATATATATATATATATGTGTGTGTATTTATATAAATGAACGTTATAAACCAATTATTTTATAAATGTTCAAGGGAATACAATAACTATCCTTTTTAAATAAAAATATACATATTTATAACTTTGCATAATTATTATCACAAACGTTTAACGAGTGATATGTGAACATTATTATTTCTAATACGTGTAATGATTAATTACTAATTATGTAATTAAAATATTGGATTATAAAATATATTTTGAGATATAAAAGAAATTATTTTTGTAAATATTTGCCTTGTATAGTTTTGTAAATTCATTTATTTAGATTGTTTTCTTATATGAATCATTAAATTTTTTTTATTACTTTTAATTAAAAATTAATTACGATCATTTTTATAAACCCATTTAATTTGTAAAGATTTATACATATTTTATATAATTTATTTTATTATCAAAAAACATTTAAAGCACATTTTCATACTCTTAATTAATAATTAATTTTGGTTTAATTATTAATTAATTAGAACATTATTTTTATACTTTAAAGTTTGGTTTAATTACCAATTAACTTAAATCATTATTTTTAACACTTATCTTTCATAAAAAAAATCAAACTATACAAATAAAAGGTTTTAATTATTTATTTATGTAGTTAATTAATTATTTATTCAACTAATTATTAATCATTTATTATTTTATGTATTTACAAACAAAAGAAAACTATGTAATTATTTATTCATTCATTTATTCTCAAACAAAAGTACACTTATTATTTATATATTTACTTATTTATTTACAAAACAAATAAAGTCAGTTATTTATTCTTTTACATATTCAAATTTCAATACAATTATTTATCAAGATTTACATAAATACCATTTGAAACTCAAATAATTATTCTATTAGAGGACTCCCACATCAATCCCTTTATGCATTAGGATTCCCTTATTCATTTTGCACAAATTATTGATACACATATTCTATCAAACATAGGTTCATCTTGTGATTAACATTTGTGCAAAAACAACATACTTGTGTGACTTTCAAGCTACTCATTGCAAGGCGAGTTACATAGCCCCACTTTTACTGTAGGTCACTCGGGTGTCTCAGATCGTCACATGCAAGTGTGTTCCTAATCAAATCGGGTGCGGAATGCCCGTGATTAGGTGGAGTATCAAGCAACACAAAGTAAACCGACAACAAAACACAAGATACTTTCAAACTTCGTCTATTGATAATCACAGCCGGTTACAGTGAGAATGAGTGCGTACATAATTCTGTCACTAACTGGCTATGTATACTATGACCTGTTGCCTGCGCACTTAGCAAGTGCGCATGGCTTAACTCCTGCGTACTTAGCAAGTACGCAGACAATGTTCTTGCAGCTAAGTATGCAGGATATACATCCTGTGCACTTACTAAGTGCGCACAACACTTAACAAAGACAAATACAATGACAAGTACATACGAACATGATTACAACTCGAGAAACCAATTCATACAGACACTGAAATACAAATACAAATATAGAAAGACAATACATAAGTAAAAAAATCTTCAGAGTGCATGTCACAAGAATTGCTTCAACAAACTCCCCCTTGATAGCAGCTCTGGAGATGTCTTCAGTCTCTATCAGCTTCAGAGTGCTTGTCACAAGAATTGCTTCAGCAAACCCCCCCCCCCCCTTGACAGCAACTCTGGAGATGTCTTCAGTCTCTTATGCAGGTAGTATTTATCTAACAACATCATATCAGAGGTTCCCCAAGATCAAAATTCGTGAGCTAAAGGACGACTATGTCAAATTTGAGCTCCGTGACCAGAGGTTCCCCAAGGTCAAAATCCGTGCGCTCAAGGACGACTATGTCAAATTTCCGTGAAACCGACGCCAGCATGGCTAACGCGTTCCACGTCAGCAACTCAAAATGACGTATATAGAAAGATTCGGGAAATGATCCCTGAATAATCCTATTCTTCCTCCTCTCAGTCTCATGTTTAGTAACATACTTATTGTCTGAACTCTTTCGTCCTTGTCTTTTGGAGGATGACTCGGGAAGGGAAACCTTCGCCATTCTCCGTGCGTGTTTTTGGTCTGGTGTATCATCAGAGTCAGATGAATCAGATTCAGTTGCCTTAGAATCTGACTCTGCAGCACCATCTCCTCCTTTTTCATCACCTCCATCACCAATCATCTCTACAAGAACATGAGAGAAACAACATTAGATCAAACAGAATCATTGGAATAGAAGAAGCATGACATGGTATAGCACTTGCACATTGAACATATTTTCAGACTTAGAAAATTTTCTGAGTTACACTTCCTGCGTACTTAACAAGTACGCAAGATTTTAATCTTGCGTACTTAGTAAGTACGCAGGAGCTAATTCTTGCATACTTGCTAAGTGCGCAGGAACTAACACTTAAAATTTTTCAAAATCCAAAATCCAGGGATTCAAAGTCTTAGATGATGATATCGGTCACCACAATGTCAAAAAACCTGTTTAAGACTTATGGGACCAAAACCAACACCAATGCAAAGCCAAAACAAGGTCATTTTGACCTAACCTCGGTCTGACGCAAAACCACGGACACCCAAGGGGTCAAAACCAAAATCAAGAACGGTTAAGGACGAATTTAGAAAGCTAGAGCTTCGATTGATGATCATAAACTAGTTTTAGGGCCTAATTTCACTTAAGAACACCTAAACCCGGTTTTGCGGATGAAATGGTTGAAGAAATCGGTCCTCAACAAAAGATTTTGCGGATTAAATGGTTGAAGATTCTCACCAAATGTTAGTAAGGTGAAGATGAAACTATGATCGGGACGAAAAACGGTTTAGGAACACTAGAAATTTTGAGTGAAATCGGAGCAGGGAGTGTACACAGTGTAGTGAGTTTGAAAAGGATGAACTAATGAAATAATTTCTAACACCTGTATATATACCCCCCACACATAGGTCGTGCGTACTTGTCAAGTGCGCATTAACTCCTACATACTTAGTAAGTACGCATGATTTAAGTCTTGCGTACTTGATAAGTACTCAGGGTTTACCTTATGCGCACTTAACAAGTACGTAGAGACCCTTGTGTGCTCAAACTTTCAAGTCAAATTATGAAGATGTCAAGTCAAATAACGAACCGGATAAGAACATTCAATCAAGAGGTTTCAAAAGCAATTCAAGGAAGTTAAACACAAATATTTTTGGCTTTTCTTAAGTTTTGATAAACTGTACTTAAAATATTTTTGGCATTTTTGATAAAAATTGAACTGTACATTAACATAAAATCTTTTTGAGCTTTTCCAAATGAAGATAAAATGCACAAGAATATACACAAAAGTTATTTTTGGTCAAAGTCACGAGGAGAGGATCATATCAGGCTATTGTAAGAAAAAATGATACATAATAAACATCAAAGATTATGGGATCATGTCATTGATTACTACTTATTCATATGTAATATGCAATACAAGAAAATTAACTCAATTTGTCAATATTATAAGATTTGAAACCATAAGAATCTTTGTATCACGTTCTTGTGTGTTAAGGTATTAATTATAAGTATACAACGTGTACCCCATAGTTCTACTACAGAAATTTAAATTGCACTATCTCAAGGCATCTAAGATTTTCCCAAAGATTTCCAAATCTCCAGAATAAAGTTACATCGTTTAGCACATAAAAAATCAAGCAGAATCCGTAAGGATTATCAAGAATCATAAGATTCAGAATCGAGTGATTCATTTGTCTTGGTTTGATAGGTTTTTCTTCAGTGAATATCATATGATGATTCAGGTTAATAGATATGGAGTCTGTGTATTTGGGTAAGGGGATCCAACTTTTATCTGGATTTGATTTAAATGAATCAGGTATGATTCAAGGGTGAATATATGCTAAACAAATGATGTCAAGACATATCTTGGCCCAACTTCCCATTGCATACTTGTGAGTATGGGCAGTGAAGTGAACCAAAAAATTGTGCTAAAGACATAACCCGAAACTGGTCTCATAAGAAAATATTTTCCAAAATCTTACATCCTTTATCTGATAATGATCTTTTTGTATTATTTTACACACACATGCATACATGGGTTCAAATCACAGTTGTAGTATTGATTAAGTTTCCACACTACTAATGATTCAAAAATGCTTATAGCCTACTGATAATTCAAATTACTTACACATATTCAAATTAATACTGAAACAACTTAAACTTTCAAGTAATCATGACGCGATCATTTCCCATATGTGCAGTCTAAGATGTTTAGATCATTACTGATATGCTATCATTTCCTCTTTCCTTCAAAAGACTTTGAAATTTTCTTGAATTTCTATTTTGTTTGGATTTTTCTGAAGATGTTAATTAAAGAGAAACCGAACTAAACAAAAGAAATTTAAAAAAAATAAAGATTAACTTTCATCAAATGATTTGATTTAGAAAAAAGAGTTTTCACTCAGGATTGAATATTCCTATCAAGTTGACCAGATGTTCAAAACGGGTACGGTCAAACGCCTTAGTGAAAAGGTTAGCAAAGTTGTCATCCGTGTGAACTTTACAAGTTCAACCAAATGCTTTTCAGCACAGTCACGGATGAAATGGTGGCGAATCTCTATATGCTTAGTTTTGGAATGTTTCACCGGGTTTTTCATGATAGATATAGTGGCATTATTGTCAATGAATAAAGGAGTTCCAGTGTAGTTCAAGCCATAATCTCTCAATTGCTGCTGGATCCACAATATCTGAGAACAACAGCTCGCGACATCAATGTACTCTGCTTCACATGTTGAGACAGAAACCGTTGACTGCTTCTTACACTGCCAGGAGACCAGCATGTCCCCCAAGAATTGACATCCACCTGAAGTTGATTTTCTATGAAGGTTATAACCGCCATAATCAGAATCGGTATAGGCTTTGAAGTCGAATGACTGCTGCTTCGAGTACGAAAGACCCAATCGGGGTTTCCCTTTCAAGTATTTGAAGATCCTCTTAACATCTACCAGGTGAGACTCCTTTGGTTGTGACTGAAACCTTGAGCATAAGCATACAACAAACATTATTTCGGGCCTTAAAGCTGTGAGATACATAAGAGATCCGATCATCCCACTACAATTTGCAATCCACATCCTTTCCATCTTTGTCTGGATGCAGACCATGATTGACTGGGATAGGTGTGCCATAACTACTACTATCATTCATCTTGTATTTTGTCAAGATGTCCTACACATACTTAGTTTGATGTAGATAAATGCCATCCTTTCTTTGACTGACTTGCAGACCCAAGAAGAATGACAATTCACCCATGTTGCTCATTTCAAACTTGGACTTCATCACCTGTTCGAATTCCCTACACATCCCTTCATTTGTAGACCCAAAGATAATGTCATCCACATAAACTTGCACTAGTAGAATATCACCTCCTGCTTTCCTAATGAAGAGAGTCGAGTCAATTTATCCTCGGTCGAAACCATTAGACAGTAGATGTTTTGATAAAGTCTCATACCATGCCCTAGGTGCTTGATGAAGACCATAAAGTGCTTTATCCATCTTTTACACTTTATTGATATTATGCAGATCTTCAAAACCTGGAGGTTGAGTGACATAGACCTCTTCATGTACTTTCCCGTATAGAAAAGAACTCTTCACATCAAGTTGATAGACCTTGAAGCCGACAAAGGAGGCGTAAGCCAGAAACAGTCGAATTGCCTAAATTCTCGCAACTGGGGCATACACCTCTGTGTAATCCAGTCCCTCTTGCTGATAAAAACCCTGAACAACCAACCTTGCTTTATTCTTCATTACAACATGTCGATCATCCGTCTTGCATTTGAACACCCATCTGGTTCCAATCGGATGCATACCCTTCGGAAGGTCAACCAAATCCCACACGTGTAACTTTTGGAATTGAGATAATTCATCTTGCATCGCCTCTATCCAACAGTTGTCAGCGAGAGCCTCTTTCACATTCTTCGGCTCCAATTGGGATACGAAGGCAGCATGCATACACGTTTCCATGATACCAGTGTCAAGTATCTCTGCATATAAACTGGTTTTCTCGGCTATGGTTCTGTGACGAGTTAGAATGCTGGTATTAGGATCACCAATAATGTTGTCCATTGGATGATTCTTATGCACTCGCGTCTCTGGTACATGTGGTTCCTGAATGTTTGAATCTAGATTCGTGCTCAATTCCCCCATATTCTGTGTTCCAGAAGAAGAAGATTCAATGTTGATTGGATCAGCTGGAGCTTCATTTCCTATGCAAGTGTTAGAATCAGCTTGAGCGTCATTTTCATCAACATGAACAACTTCAATGTCATCACTATCATGAGTTCCAGATAAAGAAGCAGCATTTGAATCATGAGTGGCTATTGGTACAGTTGCACGGGTTGAGAAATTGGAGTCATCACTGCCACCAAAGAACTCATACACATTGGCGACATCATCTGCAGATAGATCAGGAAGGTTGAAAGACTTGAATAGAGCATCATAATCAAAACCCCAAGCTGGACCTGTTGGTTCTGGTGGAATGCTGTGTTTGCTGCAATCCACTTTGAACCATTCTTCGATTGAACGAGTTCCTATATTATACACTCTCTTGCATAGTGAGTTAGCAACATATCCTAAGAAGTTGCCTTCCACCGCTTTTGCATGAAATTTGGATTGACGATCCTTGTACTGTAACAATAAGGAATATGGACTACCAAATGGGACTAGGTAGTCAAGATTGGGAGGTCGATTATTGATAAGCTCATAACAAGTTTTGTTGTGCCTCTTAACCACCAGAACTCTATTTAAAACGTGACAAGCTGTGTTGACTGCTTCCGCCCATAAAGTTACAGGAATCTTAGGATCTGACAACATTGTCCGTGCAGTTTCAATAAGAGTCCTGTTCTTCCGTTCTGCAACTCCATTCTGCTGGGGTGTATACAGCGCACTGAATTCATGATGAATTCCCTTCTTGAGATAGAAAAGCTCCATCATATTGTTCTTGAACTATGTGTCGTTGTCACTCCTTATTCTTCTAACCTCAGCTTGCATAAAGATTCCAGGCTTAAGATCAGGTATTGAAGGATATCAGCAGTCTCATCCTTTGTACCTAAGAAATGCACCCAAGAAAAACGTGAGAAATCATCAGTTACAACTAGACAGTATAACTTCCCTCTAATACTCCTGATACTTATCGGTCCAAATAAATCCATGTGAAGGAGCTCTAAAGGGGTATCAATAGAGTTTTAGATCTTGGGCTTGTGAGACTTCCGTTGTTGTTTGCCCTTTTTACACGGCATACAGTCATCTGCAATGGAGAATCTCATCTTAGGAACCCTGGTAACTAAACCGTTTCGGACAAGATTGGTCATTTTACGATAGGAAATGTGTGCCACAAGATTGAGTCAAGCTCTGTCTCTTTGGTAAGCAAACAAGTAGCATCTAAAGATGTGGTTTTCGCCATACTCATGTCGATCTGATAGGTATCATTCGTTCTTGGCGCATGCATCAAAATCCAGTCTTCAGGAACCTTAAACCCAGGTTTGAGAATCATGCACTCAGACTTGTCAAACATAACCGAGTACTCCTTGTCACACATCTGAGAAACACTCAACAGGTTATGCTTTAGCTGCTCGCAGTAGTTGACGTTGTCGAATCTTACACATCCATTCAAAACCACGCCTTGACACGTAATACTGCCACCTCTCTCTCTTGCAAAGGCCACATGGCCGTCTCTGAATGGTTTAATGTCTTGAAGCAGTTCCATGTTGCTTGTCATGTGCCGGGAGCATCCACTATCTACATACCAACGATTAGAGATAGTTCCATTCGGATGTCCCTGCACCAGTCACAAGAAATTAATTAGATTTGGAGACCCAAGCCATAGTGGTGGGTCGTCAGTCTTTCACAAAATAAACTACCTCAATCAATTCACAATCATGACTGTAAAAAATGGGTGAATCTTTAGAAGACTTAGGTGTTCTAAGAGCCTTCATTAGTGAAGAACTCCTGATCAGAAGAAGAGTCAGCCTTACTTGGGGAATCATCCTTGTTAGAGGAATCATCCTGACTTGAGGATTCATCAAGGCATGACAAGTCAATATCAATTAAGCCATTGACAAATTTCCCGCTTACTGGTGGAGGAATGGCATTAGTACCCAACCCTAAGCCATTCACTTGTCTCACTACTGATTCGTAGTGTTCCGCCACAAAACAAGAATTTTTCAGCTTCTCAATTCTACCATTCAACTGCAAGACCTCACTCTGCAGCTTGGTAATTTCATTATCTCTCTTTTCCAACCCCTTGTAAGCAACATCCAAATGAAACTGTTGTTCACTGATTTTAAGTGAAAAATCACGTATTTCTTTCTTTAAAGTTTCAATTGAATCTTTGTAACATTTTACATTTTTTTGTAGCTTAAAGCTGCAATACGAAGGGGTTCGACCTTGTCCTGAAGCTTAGAATTTCCTTCTTTCAAGCCAACACATATGGAACAAGAAATAACAGCAAAAGTATTAGAGTCTACCTCAGTTGACGAACTTGATGCCTCCCCAATAGCCATGAGGGCAAATGCAATTGTAGAGTCCCTTTGGTCAGCTACAAAAGCTTCCCTTTCTTTTGCTTTCATCATCTCAACGATCTCAGCCATGAGACCAACTTGTGTTTGAGCAATAAGGGCATCCTCCAAATGAACACCCCAATCAAAGCTTTCGTCCTGTTGAGCTACCAAAGCATTGGACGTTCCACCTTGACTTTGACCATTTCCTTGGTTGTTTCCCTGGCTTGGTCTGGTGAAACCTGAAGCAGGTGCTTTATCCTTCTGACATTCACGAGCAAAGTGTCCAAATTTCTGACACTTGTAGCACTTGGCTTTGGATTTATCAAAACCCACCTTGGTATTTAAATGCCCACCAATGAACTTCCTGCCAGTTCTATTCAAGAAACGCTTGGCCCTTCTCAAAATTATGGCCATATTCCATTGAATATCCCTGTCCTCCATGTCATCTGGATCCACCTGATTAAAGTCTTCTTCAATTGTTTCTGGATCCGTAAACTTGTCACCAATGAAGTTCTCATAGGCAAGCATACACTATGAAAACAATGCTACATGATCTTTAGCTATCTTGGGTATAGCAGTCTGGTTAGCTGAAGATGTGGAGGTAGGATTTCTTGAGGAATGTTGGTGATGAGAACCAGATCTAGATGCTGTAAAGCATGTTTGACCACCATAACCATTCAAGTTATCTTCTTCATGAGAGTTCTCTGGGAATAAGGCGATTCCTGAACCCGATGACTTAGCTGTTAAGACGTCACATAATACATAGAAGGGTCTTGGATTTGAGGTCTCCCTGAGCTTTATTTTCTTTTCATGTTCATATCGTGTGCTGGAATCTTTCCAATTGCTTCTTCAATCTTCATCTCATAGAACTTGACGTTCTCTCTCAGCAGAGTGGTATACATCTCAAACTTTGGTGGTAACGCATCCAGAAAATTTTCAACTAATTCCTCACCAGGATACTTTAGCTCATAAACTTTTAACTCAGTTTGCAGATGATAGAATCTAGATATAAGTTCATCTGTAGATTCATCCTCCAGGTATCTGAAGCACTCATACTGCTTTCACAGGAGATCTCTTTTGCTCTTCTTGATGTCATTGTTCCCCTCAAATCTTTTCTACAATGCCTTCCAGAGATCTTTCGAATTATCATATCCTCTGAAGCTGTAAAAAATCTCTCTAGTCAGGGCCATTGTGATAGATCCATGTGCCTTCTTTTCTCTGTCATAAACTTTCTTTTCTTCTTCATCTAGCTTAGATATAGGCTTATGAACAATCTCATCAAGATATATATAAGTCGGATGCTTATAACCCTCAAGTATAGGTATCCACAAAGATGAATTAGTGTATGAGATATAATGCTCAAAGCGTGGTTTCCAATTCGAATAATCATTAACATTAAGCAGCTTTAGCGGTTTTTGCGGAGTACCTATCTCGTTATCATAGTTAAGCAGGTTACCAAGATTCTAAAGATTTGCCATAGTGTAAAACTTAGTCAAAAACTCAGAAACTCAACACAACTTGCGCACTTAACAATGGCCTTGCACACTTAAGAAATTGGTCTTGCGCACTTGAGATTTCCTCTTGCGTACTTAGCAAGTACGCAGGAGTAAATGTTAAGTACGCAAGAAAAAAAATTAAGCAAGAATTGTCTTGCGTACTTAGTAAGTACGCACGAAGACTGTCCTTTTTGCCAAAAAGGGTAAGTACGCAGAATGCTTTATCCACCAGCTCCACCAACTTTTTTCGGTCACCAGAAATAGCTCAGATCTTAAAAATTTGAAGATATGAACAAATTGATCAAGCCAAAAGGGTAGAAACTTGTTTCTAACAAAACCTTGATGATCAAAACACTCAAACAAACAAGAAAAAAGGCGGATTTTGAAGGATTTTTGCTTTTAAAATAGCGCTCAAGAGCTACCTCTATTTTATCACAAAAATCACCAAAATCGGTCACTTTTCCTTGTAGAAAAGTTGTATATTGTGTCGAAAATGTTCCTAACACACTCACAACACTCGAAATCAAGAGCAAAGGCTCTGATGCCACTTGTAGGTCCTTCAGGTGTCTCGGATCATCACTTGCAAGTGTGTTCCTAATCAAACCGAGTGCGGAATGCCCGTGATTAGGTGGAGTATCAAGCAACAAAAGTAAACCGACAACAAAACACAAGATAATTTCAAACTTCGACAAGTACCTAAGAACACGATTACAACTCGATAAAACAATTCATATAGACGCTGAAGTACAAATGCAAATATAGAAAGACAATACATAAGTAAAAACAATCTTTAGAGTGCATGTTACAAGAATTGCTTCAACATTTATATTTTTACATTTTTGGGGTGGAACATGATTACAATTGAACTATTTGCAATTTATACAATTCAAACATCATGTACATGTGTGTATTTTTGTGCCTTATGCTTGAACACTATGAGTTAAACTACATTTATAACAAGTACAATCATTAACTCTTTATAAGCCAACGGTAACAATGGTAGATCTATTGCATTTGACAAATCCACCCAGGTAGGGTGATTGCTTAACGACAAACACAAGGGTAACATGAATGTTATGCCTAACATGTCACAAGGTTTGATTGTGCACCCGGTTTACTATAGTGGTTCTCCATAATTGCCTATTTATACCATGTTACATGTGAATTGTACACAACAATTTGAAACTATTTGTAGAGTCAAAACTATATATACTCACCAACTATGTTTAGTTGACCTTGTTTTCATCATGTTTCAGGTGCAAATGTTTGAGATCATATGCAAGATGCTCCACTTAGGATTTGGACCTAGATTGAATAATGAATTGAACAATTTGATGTATTTTTGTTTTGGATGTTATGTCATGAAACCTTGATTTAATAATTATATGAAATCTAGTTTGATCATGTGCTTATGAATAGTCTCCGTGTCCCGCCCCGACGTATTCCGCCATCGGTTGGGGTGTGACAGGAAGTCTTAATAAAAAATAGTTTATTCTATTTTAGCTCGTTATAGTTCTTCACCTTACCTTACGAATGCCTGCACACCGACCCAAGTAGCACCACTCCCAAGCCAAGAATACGTCGTCCACGAGACCCACCTGCAAAACAATCTAACGTACATACAAAGTCAGCGACGCTAAGTGAGTTATAACAATTTATTTTAAATAGAAACATCCACATCACCATTAATATTTATTTCCACTCAGGACATCCCGGTCCTTTATACAACGGTTTGTCGTTTATTAACACGCAGGTGACCCACCTTACCGACCCATTCCTATTAGGGTCCACCACCCAAGACTCATCCCATACCCAATAGCCAGTAATACTCACCGACATGGTTCGAGCTTACTACAATACTATCTCATAATCCACCATACGTATCATCTTGAAATCCGGTTAACGGAACCAACTCCTAAACACCGACCTAACAAGCCTTAACCAAGACACTCACAGAAGAGCTCCTATACTATAGTCGTAAACATGACCTCGTTGCCACACCACAGTCAACTCATTGCTTAACATCAAAACAACACATCACAACATAAATAATTATCAATAACACTAGCATGTAGTTAAATTAAATATAAATGCACACAAACAATACCTCATCGTAAGCACCCTCGTCAGGGCGTTCATCATACTCCGAGCTCATCTTTGTCCCCCTGGACATCGTCACTCTTGTTGACCTCCCAAAGGACCTCGTGCTCCACAATCCCATTTGCCGTGCCATAAGGAAAATGATGCAAACACAACCGTTTGCCGTGCCACAAGGACAACGATGCAAACACATAACACATAACAACTTACTAGTATTTACATGACTAGTTGGCTAAGCAAGGCCCACACACATTCTCAAGATCACACATTGTTGGAACATTTGTGTGACAACCAGTCTTGTAATAGATTAGGTCTTTATGTTTTCTTGTATGTAATGTTTTCTAAGTGTGTTAAGTTTGTTGTAACAGGCGAACTTAACAAGTTCGCCTGATATAGTTGTGGTGAACTTACTAAGTTCGCCTAAGGCTAGTTCTGGCGAACTTGCTAAGTTCGCCTGTAGCAGTAGTGTGTTGCCTATAAATAGTGCTTAGTTTGTGTTGATTTGTAGATCTGAAATTTGTAACGTGTAAGCACTTTTATCAGAGCAATACAACAGAGAGTTTACTGGAGATCTTGTCTTTGCGTGTGATTCTATTGTATGTGTATATGTTCGAGACACGTGTATTCGTTAGGATTCCGCACTACTAGTTCACGCTGCGTGTTATACTCCTGAGATCGATCCGTAGACCTGCTGGGACCTACAATTGGTATCAGAGCTTTTGCTCTTGATTAAATATCATTGTGTGACATTATTTCGATTGGATTTGCATTCAAAGGCTGAGATTTTTGAAAACTTTTGCATTCATGGAGTTTCTTGCTATTTTTGAATAGTTTTTGGATTGATTTCATCATTTTTGGTGTTAACTTTTCAAAATTGATCCATTAGAAGTGTTCTATTTCGCAATTTGAAAAATCATACGGCTTGAATTTGTTCAATTCCTTCAAAATCGCAAAATATGATGATTTTCAGTCTGTTTCGTTACGTTTGGGTGTTAGAACAATCCTTCTTGTTCTTCAGCTGAAACAAGCGAATTTATCCAGCCGGTTACATGCGAACTTGTTTGGGCGAACTTGTTTGGGCGAACTTGTTAAGTTCGCTTCTCCCTGATCTGGCGAACTTGTTATGTTCGCTTGCTAAGTTCGCTTTTGACAGAATTTGTTCAAAATTTTTCTAAGTGTTGAAAATTTTCAAGGTTGCAAAGATGTCAAGTTCAAATCATGCTATTGTGAACAACATGACTCTTTTACTTAACTATGATAATGAAATTGGTACTCTAACCAAGCCACCGAGACTGTGAACAACATGACTCATTTACTGAACTATTATTCTAACTTGAAAAGTCGTTTTGAGAACTATGTTAACATTAGTGATACAAGCTTGTGGATTCCAATTAGTGAAGGATACAAACAACCTATTCATTCTCATATGGGAAGGGTAGATTTTCCCAAACCAGTTTCAGCTCTTATAGTTGAAGAGATGCTTTTGTATGATAGAGAAAAGAAAGCACTGGCAACTTTATCAATATGTCTACCTTTAGATATATATCATACTTTCAAGAATTTTACTACCTCACATGATTTTTGGGAAGAGTTAGCGAAGAGATGTGAAGGAAGTACTGATATAAAGAAGAGCAGGAGAGAATTGTTGAAAAAATAGTTTAGTGTGCTCAAGCAGTTTGATGGAGAAACTATTAATGAACTGATGTCCAGATATTATCATCTTTTGTGTGAGATGGTGAACAATGATATTTCATACAAGAACAAGAAGGTACTTGAGAAATTTATGGATGCTCTACCAGCTCATTTTGAGATGTATACCATAGTCATTAAAGAGCAGCCTGGATTTGATGAACTGAGTATTGAAGATCTTATGGAAAAGATTCAATCATATGATTTGAATAAACAAAAGAAGGATACAGTCTATCAGGATCCAAGCATTTATTTTGGTAAAGGTACATCTACACAGAAATCTGGAGTTGTATTGTTTTCTGGAGATATTTCTGAAAGTCCCAAGGAGAGTTCGTGTAATGAAGGTTCATGTTTTGCTGCTTCACGTTCTAGATGTTCTAAAAATTCCAAGTGTGAAAATCATTCGTGGTCTCAAAAGATGTCTCCTAAAGCTACAGATGATATGATGGCTATGATTGCTTCATTTCTGACTTCATATGAAAACTTTATAGGAGGAAAAATAACTGATCCTGACATGATTGAGGAAGATTTCAAACAGTTGGATAAAGATGCTTTAGAAGAGATGAATATATAGTGGAACATGGCTTTATGGATGCGACAAGGAAAGGAACATTTGATGAAAACTATAAATAAGTTTATTGGGGCATTTAGAAAAACAAGGATGGGTTTAGACAAGGGAAAAGTGAAATGCTACAACTGTCAGTAGTTTGGACACTTTGCTAGTGAATGCACAAAACCAAATGGTCAGAATCAGAGTTCTTCAAGTAACCAGAACAATCAGAATAAGCAGAATACTTCCACAACTTTGATGTCTCAACAAGATGAAAAATATGACTGGGGTATCCATTTGGATGATATTGTTGGTCATGTCAGCCAAGCGTTTCTTGCTGAAGTTCATTCTGAAGATGGTACTGAAAGTAGTTCTTATGATGGTGACTCAACTGATTCTGGGAGTGTTGCTGAGGTTGAAGAATGTATTATTCAGAATGATGAATCTAAGTTTTCACCTGAAGAATTGAATGAAGATAATGGAGCTGCTAGAAAGGTGATTGAGAAGATTGCTGAGATGTTGACTGAAGCTAATGCATTCATGGCTGATTCTAAACAGGTACAAAAGGTTGTTTCTTGTACTAAATGCATTGAATCTGATTTGAAAATTACCAGATTGTGTGATGATAACACAAATCTGATCTATGATATGAAGGAAATTCACACATCTAATTAAATTTTGAAAAAAAATGAAAAACTTTTGAACATTAGAATTGAATCTTTAAAGAAGATATTAAACTTTTACAAATTAAAGTAAATGATCAAGCTTTTCATCTTGATGTGGCATATTCTGAATATGAAAATAAAATTAATGAACTTGCCCATTCACAGACAGAAGTAACAAAATTGTTGAGAAAGCTTGAAAGCTGTAAGAATTCCAGCTTTATGTTGGAATATTATAATGAGAAAGCTACAAATGAGAAAGTGGTGGGAGGTATAGGTTATTGTCCTTCTTTTGATGATAAGGCTATTGGTGGGGGATTTGGTTTTTGTCCTCCGTTCAATGGTAACTATACTTCTCGTACCATTGAGAAAGTGACAGAAGAAGATCTAGATCCAAAAACATCCTCAAAGTGAATCCAGTTACTGGAGAGGATATGGTTTATGTTGATTCTAGCGATGATGAAACCTTTGATCCAAAAATGGCTGAAGGCACTGTGAAAGAATGTAAGGTTGATGAACGTGTTGTGGTCAAGAAAGTAACTAGAGATAGATGCATCCTGACTGAACCGGATGAGAATACTGAACAATCTCAACCTAAACCGTTGAAATCATTTGTGAGCAGTGGGTTTGATTTTCAAGAAACCAAGGAGATTGAGAAGATTTCAAATATTGAGTTTGTGAAAAACAAATTTGATTCAGATAAACCAAAGGTTGTTCAAATATTCAACACTGACTCTCAATGTGAATCTTCTAGTTCGAAGGGAATTCAGAAAGAAAAGTATGTTAAGGTGTACATAGAAAGACGTGTTTGTTTTCATTGCGGAGTTGTTGGTCATATTCTGAAAAATTGTCTAGATAAAAATCAGGGAAAATGTCTAGAAGATCCCAGGCTGGGAAGATTTTGTTTGAACCACCAGCAAACACAGAAGTGAAAACAATGGATGTAAAACATAGCGTGACTAAGGTTGTGAGGAAACCAGTTGTCAAGGCACCTATTTTAGTGAAGATAGGTTCTGAGAAGGTTGAGTCTACTGGAGTTGAACCAAATGGCTCATCAGGTGTAACTGAACAGGAGAAAGTAAAACTATCAAGACCTCAAATAAGGAGGAGAAACAAAAGGTTGAAGAAGCTTTTAGATCAATATGTGGTCAAAGACAATGTTGAATCTTCTGCATCATCAAAACAGAATGAAACAGTTCAAGTACAATCCAAATGGAAACCAAAGAAACAAATTTTTGACTCTGAACAACAGTCTCCTAAAATAGAGGAGAGATTTAATTATGTCTTAAAAGAAATTGTTTAT
This sequence comes from Smallanthus sonchifolius, assembly GCA_023525975.1. Lineage (NCBI taxonomy): Eukaryota > Viridiplantae > Streptophyta > Magnoliopsida > Asterales > Asteraceae > Smallanthus > Smallanthus sonchifolius. The sequence goes on from CM042023.1 coordinate 47,454,194, forward strand.
TTTGATGAGTCAGGCCGACCCAAGACCACTATGGCTTGGGTCTCCATTACGAACTGAATTTTACTGTTAATGTGCAGGGGACTCCAAGGAGGACTGTCCAAAACCATTGGTACGTCGACAGTGGATGTTCTCGACACATGACAGAAACATTAACTTATTAGAGAATGTGAAAGAGATTCAAGGTGGATATGTAGCCTTTGCTGGGAAGAAAGGCGGCAACATTTCTTGTCAAGGAACTGTGTCAAATAGAAGATTTAGCTTTGAGAAAGTCAACTATGTGGAGCAGATCGAACATAATCTGTTATCTATTTCATAAGTTTGTGATAAAGATTTCTCATTTCACTTTAACAAGTCAGAATGTTTGGTGTTGAAGCCTAGTTTTGAGATACCAGGAGATTGGATCCTAATGCGAGCTCTAAGGAAGAATGATACATACATGCTCGACATGAGCAAGGCGATGACAACTTTGTTTGTTTCGACGTGTCTTCTTTCTAAAGCTTCTGAGTCTGAATCAAATTTGTGGCACCGGAAGATGGCTCACATAAATATCAGGAAAATGAACTTTTTAGTGAAGAACGGGCTAGTTTCCGGTGTTCTAACCAAGAGATTTCAAGTGAACGAAGACTGTATTCCATGCAAGAAGGGGAAGCAGCACAGGAAATCTCACAAATCTAAGTTGATTAATTCAATTGCGACTCCTCTCGAGTTGTTGCATATGGATTTATTCGGACCTGTTAGTGTTAAGAGTGAAGGCGGCAAATCATAATGTTTGGTAGTGACTGATGATTATTCAAGATTCTATTGTGTAAAATTTCTAGTTTCAAAGGATGAGACGTTTAAGATTCTTAAGTTCCTGATTGTGGGGCTTGAGAGTCTGTTCAAACTGAAGGTTAGGAGGATTCGTAGTGACAATGGGACAGAATTCAAGAATGGAAATATGGGTTTATTTTGTTTACAAAAAGGCATCCATCATGAATTCAGTGCTCCTTATGTTCCTCAACAAAATGGTGTGGCTGAATAGAAGAATCGAACGCTGATTGAGACGGCTCGCACAATGTTATCCGACTTGAAATTGCCAGTGACATTTTGGGCAGCGACGGTGAACACAGCGTGTCATGTCCTTAATCGTGTTTTGACCGTGAATAAACACAACAAAACGTGTTATGAATTGCTGAACAATCGAAAGCCGAATCTAGATTATCTGTTGCCCTTTGGAAATCCGTGCACTTTATTAAAGACTAGAGATGTTTCAACGAAGTTCAGTGCTAAGGCAATTGAAGGAATTTTCTTGGGATATATTGCAAATTCTAACAACAAACGTGTGTTCAATAAAGAGAGCAGACAGATTGAGGAATGGTTTCACATTGATTGTGATAATCGCTCGGTTCCTCAGGATGCCAAGGGAACGTCATGGGCTTTTGATTATGATGCGTTGTTCAGATCATTTAATGATCCTCCTGCAGTGTCTCCTGTTGAAGCAGAAATATTGTATCAGTCCTGCTATAACGATGATTTAATTGTCGAGCCACGATCGGTTGTTCCAATTGTGGTTACTCCTCTTGTTGATCTGAATGTAGCTTCGACCTCGGGTACAACACATGACAGTGACAGTGATGATAATGAAACTGTGTTGCAGGAGTCTTCTAATGGTATCCAGAACATAGTTGATGATTCATCTACACCGGCACAGTCTGAGGGGGGGATGCCTTCTAATCTTGATACTGTGATTCAAACTTCTGATATTCCTCAAACTCGTGTTCATAAACATCATCCGACTGATAACATTATTGGTGATTTAAATGCAGGTGTTCAAACCAGACATCGTTCATTTACTGAAAATTCATGTTTATATGCACAGATCGTGGATACATGTATTATGGAGACATGTTTGCATGCTTGCTTTATTTCTCAAACAGAGCCAAAGAATGTGGCTGAGGCGCTTGTTGATGATTGTTGGATCGAGGCTATGCAAGAGGAGCTAACTCAATTTGACAAACTACATGTTTGGGATTTAGTTGACTTGCCCAAAGGTTCAAGATCAATTGGCACGAAATGGGTTTTTAAGTGTAAACGTGATGATCGAGGCGTGGCGGTTCGCAATAAGGCAAGGCTTGTCATTCAAGGATTTAACCAACAAGAAGGGATTGACTACATGGAAGTTTATGCTCCAGTTGCAAGGATTGAGGCGACCCGTTTATATCTTGCTTACCCATCTTTCAAGGGGTTCAAGGTATTCCAGCTAGATGTGAAAATTTTTTTGTATGGAAAAGTGAAAGAAGAGGTTTACGTGAAACAGCCGCCTGGTTTTGAAGACTCCAAGTTCCCGGACAAAGTGTTTAAACTTGATAAGGCGTTATATGGTCTTCATCAGGCTCCTCATGCCTGGTATGAAACATTGTCCGCGCACTTACTCGAGAATGGATTTGAGCGTAGTCAGATCGATTCCACACTTTTCATCAGAAAAACAGGGGGAGATATCTTACTTGTTTAAGTTTATGTGGACGACATGATTTTTGGGTCAATGAATGTTGAGATGTGTAAAGATTTTGAGAGAGTGATGAAGCTGAAATTTGAGATGAGCAGTATGGGAGAGCTACCATTCTTTTTGGGTCTTTAGGTTGATCAGAAAGAAGATGGTTTCTATATTCATCAAACGAAGTATGTGTCAGATATTTTGAAGAAATTTGAAATGTCAGATACCTCAACGTTCAGTACTCCAATTCCTGTGAATCATAAACTAGATCCTGACTCAAAGGGGAAGGAAGTGGATTATAGGTTATACAGAGAAATGATCGGGTCTTTAATTTATTTGATTGCGTCCAGTCCTGACATTATGTTCGCGGTATGCTTGTGTTTGAGATTTCAGTCCAAGCCGAGGGAATCTCATCTGATTGTTGTGAAGCGGATCTTTCGATACTTAAAGGGCAAACCAAGGTTGGGGTATCCTAATAATTCTGACTTTGAATTCAAAGCTTTTACAGATTCAGATTATGGAGGTTTCCGTTTGGATAGAAAATCAACGTCTGGTGGTTATCAATTCTTAGGAAACAGAATCGTGTACTGGCAATGCAAAAAGTAATCATCGGTTGCAATTTCAATGTACGAGGCCGAATACAATGCAACAGCCAGTTGTTGTTCCCAAATCGTGTGGAATCAACAACAAATAAGGGATTATGGTCTTAACTTCACAGAGACACCAATGTTCATTATTAACACTGCCACGATGTCTATCACAAATAATCCGGTGAAGCACTAAAAAATAAAGCATATTGAGATTCGTCATCATTTCATTCAAGATTGTGCAGAGAAAAGATTGATTGAGTTGGTGAAAGTCCATACTGATGACAACTTTGCTGACCTGTTTATCAAAGCGTTTGATCGCTCATGGTTTGAATTTCTTACTCAAATGATTGGAATGTTTAATCCAACGTGAAAATGGTTTTCAAAAGGGTTTTTCATGGAAGTTTTCTTTTATTTTTTTAAGTAAATTATTTTTTATGCTTTAGTTTCTTTAGTTTACTTGCTTTCTGAAAAACCAAACAAATTGAAAAAGATAAAATCGACACTGCTTGAAGCTAGAGAAGAAATGATAGTACATTAGTAGGTGATCATACACACATGACCATAGAATGACTACCTGGTTTCTGTAATTATGTTTGTATTTTATGCTTATATCATTTGATCTAAACTTCTTAGTTTGCACAAAGAGGAAATGATAGCTTCATGACTGCTTGAAATTGATTCTAAAATTTATTAATTTGGATATCTGCATGTAATTTGAATTGTTAGTAGGCTAAAAGCGTTTTTTAGACCATTAGTAGTGTGAAAACTTAATGATCTATGTCACAACTATGATTTGAACCCATGATATGTCGGGTGTGTGTGTTAAAAGATCATTATCAGATATAGAATATGAGATTTTTAGAATTTCATGACACCAGTATCAGATTATGTCATTAGCACAATTTTTCAGTTCATTTCACTGCCCATGCCCCGAAAAACATGCAATGTGTTGTTGAACTAAGATATGTCTTGATAACATTTGCCAAACATATACTTGCCCTTGAATCAAAATCACTTGATTATCTTGATTCATTGAGGAGATCTAGATAACAGTTGGACCACATTACCCTGAATTATTGAATCAGTCGATTCTTTGTTCAATCTTTCTTCTGTTACATGATATCATTGAGAATCATCAAAGCCAAATCAATCATTATGAATCACTAGATTCGGAATCTTTATGATTCTTCATATCCTTCGGGATCTGCTTCTTTTCTTGTGCTAATTGATGTAATTTCATCCTGGAGATTGATATACATATTCTTTTGCACAAAGTCTTATATGTCTTGAAGATAATGCACTTTACTTTCTGTTGGCATATTTGTGGGGTACACGTTGTTTTCATATAAATGGTACTAACTCACAAGAATGTGGGATAAAAACGTTTTAGTTTCAAATCCTATAATGCTGTCAACTTGAATTAACATGTAGTGTATTGCAAATTCGGTATGAATATGTTAGGTTGTCATGATCTAATCCTGTTTACTTTGAAGTTTATCGCGTATCATTTCATGATTTTCTAAAGATTTGATAGTTTGTGAATGATAAAATTGATAGTTCTGAGAAATTTCATTGCTGAGAAGTCAGGTTATGTTACACAAAGTTGCATGCTTGTTTGCTGACCTGAGATTGTATATACACAGAATACCATAGGTCACCCTTAGATCTGCTAGGGATTTTATATCTGATATGTGTGTGTGTTTCATCATAGATACTGATATGATCTTCTTACTCGCAGTGTTCAACCAAAAACATGTGATTCTGTATATACAGATAAAAATCAACAAGATTTTATATTTTCTTTACCATTTTATTCAAAATTGAACAAAACAAAAAGGTTTTAGTGTGTTTTAGCAAAAAGTTTGAAAAATCAAAAATATGTCATTTACTTGTTATATGTTTTTTAAATAGAAAATTTCAAAAAGATTTTATTTCTATCATCTATGAAAAATCCTTACTTTCTGGGATTAAGTTGTTGAACAGGTTGAAGGTTGATTGGATCGAGAGTTTTTCAGTTGAACAAGTGAAGAATTTCAAATTTTTGGCTAAGTTTGGGTTTAGGCGAACTTGTGGTATGTTCGCTAGTTAAGTTCACCTGGGGTGGCGAACTTGTTATGTTCGCTTAAAGTGGGGAGCTTATTCAGATGGTTATATAAAGGGATTAGCGAACTTGTTCATTTACCCTATCTTATTGCTTTTGCGAACTTATTGAGCGAACTTCTGCCTTGAGAGTGCGAACTTATCTGAAACTGTTGGTGTGTTTGATCCACTGAGATTATTGTTTGGATTCTTTGTTCATATCATTTTGCGAGTTTTTTTTAAGGTAGAATCATCAGCATTCATCCTTTAGAGATAAAGACTGATGGCTACAAAATTCTCTAAGTACATATGCTGCGGACTTAACAATTCTGCTGACTTACAGAGTTGTTGCTGATAAGGCATATGCTACGGATAGTTAAGTTCTACTGCTGATGAACAACTATGTTACAGATAGCCTTATCTGCTGAAGTCCAAAGTTGCTGCTGATAGGCTTCTCATCAGTATCAAACATTGATGCTGCTGATAGGCAAATCATCAGCAGCTTTGCCTTTACTACTGTCACCATTTGCTGCAACACTGACACACCTATCAGCAGAAGGAATGTTATTGGTGCAGATGATTAAATACAAAGCTACTACTTCTGAAGTCTCCTGCAAAGATTCCGAAGAAGACTTTTGACCTGATTCATACTGTTTGCTGCAGTTTGTCTTTTAGGTCTACCAATTGTAGTGTAACTTGTAACTGTCAAAGATCAACGACTTGTGTTTGATCTGATCCTTAGAATCAAGGGTCTGTCTTGATTCTAATTTCCTTTATATGTATTGTATCTTCTCATTTTACAAGTGTGTGCTTCCTTAGAGTTTTCTCTATAACTTGTAAACATTGAAAATTAATACACTTTGCATTAACAGTATTATCATTGTTTCTTGTCTACATTGCATAGTTGTGATTGTTTCCGCCAATCTCAACTAAACATAACCATCTTGTAAAACACCGATATGACAAGTGGTATCCGAGATTTGGCTCTCATATTAAACAAACTAACACTTGTTTAATCACTCTCTGGTTCTGTTATCTCTTTGCTGCTAAACCATCTATCCAAAGTATGGCACATAATACTGGATTTGATGATGTTGGAAGCCTTCACATACCACCAAGACTGGTGTCTGGAGAAGATTATGACATGTGGAAGAAAAGAATGGAAAGTTTCTTCTGCAACCAAGAATATGGAATGTGGAGATCCATAATTGATGGTCCATCTGTTCCTAAAGAAGCCTCCAAATATTCTTAAGAAGACATCAAGAAGATGGGGGTAGATTTTAAAGCTCTGGGAGCTATACAAATGTGCTTGCCAAATGAAGTGAATACAAAACTGCCAAAGAGCTATGGGAAGCTCTTGAAAAGATGTTCGTTGGTTCGAAAGAAATGAAAGAAAATAGAAGAGACATTCTAAAGCAACAATATGAAAACTTTGTCTACAAGGATGGTGAGTCTCTTACCACTCTACAACAGGTACACCTATCTTATGGGAGAGCTATAGTGCTCTAAAGTCAAGCTGGAGAATGAAGACATTCTCAAAAAGTGTATTAGATCTCTTCCAAGTTGCTGGACACTCTACACAGTGTCAATCAGAAGAACTTAAAACCTGAAGACTCTCCAAATGACTGAGCTGTTTGGTATGCTAAAGCATATGAGCTGGAAATGAATCAAGCCAGAGAAAGAAGCTCATGTCATTCATCCTCATCCTCATCATCCACCACTTCCTCTGCAGTACACTCTAACCACTCAGTTCCAAGTTCAAGCAACTACTATCCTCTCATTGTTACTTATCCGCAAACTCCCAACTCACAAACTAGCAACTCACCTTTTCTCCTTGAAGCCCCACCTCAAAATAACTCTGCTGTATTTGTCTCTGAAAACCCAAGCAATATGTCATTTATCAAAGAAGATCTGGAGTGTTTTCATCCAGATGACATAGAAGAAATGGACATACAACACTCTTATGCTATGTTATCTCTTAGAGCTAAAAGGTTCTACTCTAGAACTGGAAGACCTATTCCAAGCAACAACTCTAACACTAGAGTTGGGTTGGACAAGAGCAAGCTAAGATGTTACAACTGTAATCAACTTGGCCATTTTTTTAGAGAATGTAAAGCACCAAAGGCAAACCCAGCTGCTGCACAGCCAAGACAGACACATCAAAGTCAGGCAGGCCAAAACACTCCTCCTACTCAAACTACAGCTTGTGCAACTTAGCAAGTGGGAACAACTGATTTTGACTGGAGTTTTCAATATGAAGAACCAACAGCTAACAACCAAGCTCTCATGGCAGACACCAAGGAGATACCACCTCAGGTATATGAACAAATCTGTTCTCAAGCTTGCATTGATAAGGTTCTAGGATATAGAAAGCATAACCAAAATCTTATAGATCAAAATGAAGAGTTTCATCAAACGAAATCTGAATTAAAAAAGCAAGCTTAACAGTTACAAAGAAAAGATTAACTATCTAAAGAAAGAAATTTCATCATTAAAACATGAACAAACAAATCTTGAAACTCAAAGAAATTTCATCATTAAAACATGAACAAACAAATCTTGAAACTCAGATTGATGATCTATTGGTTAAGCTAAAAGCTACAAGAGCTGAGCTGGCAGAACAAAAGGTTCATGTTGACAAATATGAATTTGCATCAAAAAAGATGCAAAGACTTTTGGATTGTCAAATTCATGAGAAGGTGACTGCTGGTCTTTGGTATCAAGGTGAGAAGACTTACAAATTTGTACCACCACCTGCTGACTATGTAGCCATCCATGAACTTAACTTAAACCTTACAAACCTTGACCATGCAAACCGAAACCTTGATCCTTCCAAGGAAGAAACAGTTGTGCAAGAATGCAATACCTCAACTGAATCTGAATCTACTTGGTCAGAATCCACTGAAACTAGTGAAGCCCTATTACTCCCTACCAATGAAGTAATTCTAAAAACCACCAAATCTAGTAGAGTAATTCAAAAAAATGGTCCAAGTCCCTTTATTCCTTCCATACCAGTAACTCAACTCACCAAGCAAGTCAAAATCAGCTATCCTCCTAAAGGAAGAAAGCTGATTATTGAAAAGGGACAATCCTCAACCTTCACAAACCACCTAGCCAACCAACCAAGAAAGGTGTTTGACATCTGTCATGCACCTGGAGAGAGAACTCCATATGTTAAGAAAACATTGGAGGAAGCTACTTTTGAACAGAACAAAACTCATCCGTGGAATTTCAAAGATTTACTCAAAAAAAAGGACTATGTGTACTTTCAAAGGGATAAAATCGCTAAATCATGTTTTGTTTGTGGCAAATACAAATCATACTGCAAGCACCTGCTTCTATTACCTTCAGCAGCAACGAAATCTCAAGCAACAAGCCTTTGAGAAAACAAACAAGAACAAGAAGGTAAGAAGCTATGAAGCAAAAACAACTCATTTTAGAAAATCTCTCTCTCTCCCCACCAAGGAAGCAGATCCCAAAAGTTCAACAATCTTACATCATATGTGGTGAATCAGATTACTTTGCTGTAAATTGTAAATTTAATCCTTTCAACCAACTCTCTCAATCATCAACAGCAACTGTCAAGATCCTTCCTAGACAGAAGCCGGTCTATAGAAGAAATCCTACAGAAAAACCCACTTTCAACAGGAAGGTAAAGAAGGAGAAGCAAGTAATTATGGTTGAACAGTCAAAAGCAATCAGAAGTGTTGCTGATCAGTTTAAGCCTAAAAACATGAAGAACAAATCTAAGTCAACAGCAGCAACCAAGTTTGCTGCTGATCAGTCAAAGCCATCGGCAGCAATCAAGTTTGCCGTTGATCAGCCAGAACCATCAACAAGCAAGTTTGCTGTTGATCAGTCAACACCATCAGGAGCAAATCTTAAAATCCAGAAAGAACTATCAGCAGCCAAAGTCACATATGCTGCTGATAGAGAAAAAGGGTCTGGAAAATTAATTCAACAATGGAAAGCCAAGTCCACACCTCCATCCTCTCAAAGTATCATCATTGGATCTATTGAGGGGCAGCATAGTGATGAATTTGGTCTCAAAACACACTCACCCAAGTCTGCACGTTCTTGGGTCCCTCCCACTAACTAGATCTCTCTCATGTGCAGGGACAACCAGGTAACAAGGATAACACCTGGGTTGTAGACAGTGGTTGTTCCAGGCACATGACCGACAACAGATCCATTCTCTCAAATTTCAGAAACTTCTATGGAGGATATGTTGCCTTTGGGAGTGATTCAAAAGTAGGATCTATAACTGGACAAGGAACTGTGTCCAATGAAAGGATGAGTATTGAAAAGGTGAACTTCATAAAAGAATTAAAGTTCAATCTCATTAGTGTGTCTCAAATTTGTGATCAGATGTCACACCCCGACCGATGGCGGAATCATCGGGGCGGGACATGTAGACTGTTCCTAAGCACAAGGTTGACTAAATTGAAATATATTAAACTTCAAATTCCATTACAATCATTCCAACGAAACAAATTCCAAGAAAAGAAACATAATTGAAATGCATAAGTTCTTTATTTATTTTAACTAAGTCCAAGCCTATATGTAGCACATCTTGATCAATCTCACATATTAGGACCTGAAACATGAATAAAATAAAGTCAACTAAAAAGTTGGTGAGTATAACACAGGTTTGTATATAGATAGGATATAGTTGTAAAACAAATCCTTACATAACATGATAAATAAGGAATTTATGGGGAGCAGCTATTGTGTAACCAAGTACAATCAAATCTTTGTAACTAGCATACAAATTGTGTTGTCGGTATCAATCACCCCAATCTGGGTGGGTTTGTCAGACTCAATAGATCTATCATTGAAAACCGTCGGCTTGAATAGTTAATGATTGCACATAATCGCATACAAAGGTTAGCACAACTAGCACTTGGGCATAAAGCTCAAATTGCACACATGAATGTAAATAGGATTTGTATTTGTGTTGTTTGTGTAAATGTAAACATGTAATTTGATAGAGTTCATGTTTCACCCCAAAAATGTAAAAAAGTAAAAAGGGGCTATGAAATACTCACTTGTATCAAAATGTAGTAGCAAACAAGAGCGTTGGGTAATTCAAGCGATTTGCAACTCACTAAGTTTGACCTAGAGTGAAATAATATAAATTTGGATTAATAATATGTACAATGTCTAAGGACATTCTAAGGTTTTCAATAGGAATGAGAGAATGGATTTGTACTAAGGGTTGGTGTATTCATTTGGGTTGGTATTTGAATGAAAATGTAAGTTCAATTAAATAATGAAAGACTTAAGGTTTAATTTGAATAATTAACTAAAATAATAATTTAATTCTTTTTATTTAATTGTTCATGAAAATGTGTCAAGAGGCATTTTAAATATATATTAGAATATAAATAGTTTGTGTATGTTTGAATAAAACAATTATATGTAAAACTTTTATTTTAATTTTATTACTTTTTAATCCATTTGAAATGATTTAATTAATTTGTTTAATATTTCCAAGTTGATAATTTAATTTATGAAAACAATTATGGCTTTTGAGTTTTATAAAATGATTTTTATAAAAGAAAATGAGTTTATATTAAAATAACAGAAGAAATAGGTTCTGACCGAAGGTAGCACACCCGTGTCAAATGTACGGCGCGACCGCGCCTAGGCACGGGGAGCGACCGTGCTTAGGCATGGGGCACAACCATGTCTGGACAAGAGGCACGACCGTGCTAAGCGATTAGCACGATCGTGTCTGGATTTTCAGGAACCAATTATGACAATTTTCTGTATTAACACGGGTTGAATTTATAGGGCTTTCAATTGTTGATTGTTTTCGAATATAACCATATATTTTAATTGGATGGATATCGTGTCTAGAGTGTAGTTTGATTAAACCAAAAACATAATAACCCTAGATTCTATTCATGTTCAAATCATTGGTATAAGCCCTGAATAGGTTAGGGCTTTCATTCACGGGATTGAAATGAGTCTGAGGATGTGCTTACTTACCTTAAACGATATCGAATTGGTAGAGTTCGACTAAACGGAGTTCCGATTTCGGCGCGTTGATCCTTGGCGTCTTCTACTGGGATTCCGGCACGATTGATGTGAGGAATGTGATCACAAAAGCCGAAGATCATGCGCAGGGGTTTGATTTCGAGGGTGTCACGCGATTTGGACGATATTGAGAGAAAGGAATGACTAAGTGACGGTTTTGGGTTTCTAATTGCAATTGTGGTTATTCAGGAGTTTGGTCATTGATGAATTAGTCTGGAAACGGCACAAAAGACGTTACAATCGCGGACTCGAAAAGACTTTGTGATTAAGGCAGTGTTTACGTTTCAAATGGGTTTCAGGCGCGACCGTGCCAGTTCTCTGCGCGATCGTGTTTACGGGGCGCGACCGTGCCAAGTGATATTTTGATAATTTTCAAGACTAGTCCTTGTAGTTTGTGAGATAGCGTAGGTTTGTTTCAGTTTTTATTGTAGCAATGTAAAATGTGTGTATGTACTTTTAACATTATGATAATACTCCTTAATTGCACATGAAAATAATAAATGATGTGACACAACGTTTTGAATGTGAACATTAGATTGAAATTGTCATTTATTGCACAATATGAAATACCAGGAAAAACATGGATGTTACAGTATCCCCTAGTTGAGGGAATTTCGTCCCGAAATTTAACTAGTTGAGGCTACTGAATCAGCAAAGAGATGGGGGTACTTGAGTTTCATTTGGTCCTCTCATTCCCAAGTGAATTCAGGACCACGCTTAGACTCCCAACGAACTTTGACAATAGGAATACGACTTCGCTTGAGTTGTTTGATTTCACGATCCATAATTTCTACCAGTTTCTCAACGAAGTGCATCGTTTCATCAATGCGCACGTCATCAAGTGGTATATGGAGATTCCCATCAGCGAGACATTTCTTCAGATTAGATACATGAAATGTAGGATGCACATTGCCAAGAGATGGAGGTAACTCGAGTTTTTAAGCCACTTTCCTAATCCTTTCAAGGATTTTGAATGGGCCAACATAGCGTGGTGCTAACTGGCCTTTCTTTCCAAAACGGATCACACCCTTCCACGGAGACACCTTAAGAAGAACAAGGTCACCGACTTGGAATTCCAAGGGTTTTCGTCGTTTATCGGCATAACTCTTTTGCCGACTTCTCGCTATTCGGATGTCGTCACGGATTTGAATAATCTTGTCGGATGTTTCTTGAATTAGCTCGGGACCGGTGATTTGTGCTTCACCAATCTCATTCCAACAGATAGGAGAACGACACCTGCGACCATAGAGAGCTTCAAATGGAGCCATGTTGATACTCGTGTGGTAGCTATTATTGTAGGAGAACTCAATTAGGGGTAAATGTGAATCCCAATTGCCACCAAAATCAATTACACAAGGTCTAAGCATGTCTTCAAGAGTTTGGATTGTCCGCTCGGTTTGACCATCAGTTTGGGGATGATAAGCCGTGCTAAAATCCAATCGTGTACCAAGTTAAGTTTGGAGAGATTGCCAAAAGCGAGAGGTGAACCGAGCATCTCTATCGGAGATTATGTTTAAAGGAACACCGTGATGGCTCACAATTTCATCAATGTATATTCGGGCTAGTTTCTCAACCCGATAGTCTTCACGGATGGGCAAGAAATGAGCAGATTTGGTGAGACGATCAATGATCACCCAAATGCTATCATAGTCACTCGAGGTGCGAGGAAGTTTGGTAATAAAATCCATGGCTAAGTTCTCCCATTTCCACACGGGAATTTCTGGTTGTTCAAGTAATCCGGAAGGACGTTGGTGTTCGGCTTTGACTTTGGAGCATGTTAGACATTTGGCAACATAGAGAGCAATGTCCCTTTTCATACCGGGCCACCAATATTGTTGGCGAATATCTTGGTACATTTTATCCGCACCAGGATGAATAGAATAACGAGTCTTGTGAGCCTCGTTCATAAGAAATGTACGAAGATCATCGCGATCGGGAACCTAAATACGGTTTAAGTAATAAAGTAGGCCATTGGGTTTTGATTCAAGTTGAAGTTCAACACCACACGACATTTCCTCATACATGTTACCCTCGGTGACTGAGACGTGTTGATTCTAAGATGCGGTTTTGAATGTCGGTTTGAATGCGGACACATTGAAGCATGACATGATCCTTTCGACTCAAAGCGTCGGCTACAACATTCGCTTTGCCGGGATGGTAACGAATCTCTCAGTCGTAGTCGTTAAGGAGTTCGACCCAACGTCGTTGCCTCATATTGAGTTCCTTTTGGTTGAAGATGTGTTGAAGACTTTTGTGGTCGGTGAACACCACACATTTTGTGCCATAGAGGTATTGTTTCCAAATCTTCTATGCGAATACGACCGCACCCAACTCGAGATCATACGTCGTATAATTCTTCTCATAAATCTTAAGTTACCTTGATGCATAAGCGATTACTTTGCCTCGTTGCATGAGGACACAACCGAGACCTTGGTTAGAAGCATCACAGTAGACAACTAGATCATCATTCCCATTAGGGAGAGTCAAAATGGGAGCATTGCACAACTTTTGCTTAAGGGTTTGGAAAGCTTCTTCTTGTTTTGGTCCCCATTCATAAGTTTTACCCTTGTGGGTCAAAGCGGTGAGAGGGACAGCAATCTTTGAGAAGTTTGAGATGAAACAACGGTAATATCCCGCAAGACCAAGAAATGAACGAACTTCAGTGGGAGTCTTCGGGGCATTCCAATATTTAACCGTTTCGATCTTAGCAGGGTCAACATGAATACCCTTGTCGTTGATGACGTGACCAAGAAATTGAACTTCCTTTAGCCAAAATTCACATTTGGAGAATTTGGCATATAGTTGTTCTTTCTTCAAGAGATCCAAAACCAATCTAAGGTGCTGCTCATGATCGGCTTTAGTCTTGGAATAGATTAAGATGTCATCGATGAAAACGATCACGAACTAATCAAGGTACGGTTTGCACACACGATTCATGAGGTCCATGAAAACTGCGGGTGCATTGGTTAGTCCAAAAGGCATAACCATGAACTCGTAGTGACCATACCTTGTTTGGAAGGCAGTCTTTGGAATATCGTCTTGTTGCACACGGAGTTGGTGATAACCGGATCGAAGGTCAATCTTCGAGAAGCAAGTAGAGCCTTGAAGTTGATCGAAGAGGTCATCAATTCTAGGCAAAGGGTAACGGTTTTTGATAGTAAGCTTGTCGAGTTCGCGATAGTCAATACATATGCGGAATGATCCATTTTTCTTTTTGACGAACAAGACGTGTGTACCCCACGGTGAATGACTTGGACGAATAAATCCCTTGTCGGAGAGCTCTTGAAGTTGACTTGCAAGTTCTTGCATTTCAGAAGGTGCAAGACGGTATGGAGCTCTAGCCACGGGGTTAGCTCCGGGCACAAGATCAATGCGAAATTCTACTTGTCGAACGGGTGGAAGACCGGATAAATCTTCGGGGAACACTTCGGGAAAATCTCGGATAATGGGGATGTCTTGAATACTCTTCTTTTTGACATCTTTTTGAACGATATGGGCCAAAAATGCCACGTACTTCTTTCGTAAGTACCTTTGAGCAGTAGTGCATGACATTAATTTAAGCCCTTTGCAAGGCTTTTCACCAAAGACTCTTAGTGTTTCTCCCGATGGTAGAGGTATTCGAATACATTTCTCGAAACAGATGACTTCGGCATGATGATTTGATAGCCAATCCATGCCTATGATGATATCGAAACTTCCTAATGGCATTGGTATAAGATTGATTGGGAATGTATGTTCATTAAGTTCCAGAGAACAGTCATAGATAATAGACTCGATTGTAAGTGAATCACCATTAGCTATTTCGACAGTGAAGGTTTTCTCTAATTGAGATCGTGTTTTGGCAAGTAAAGGTTCAAAGTTAAGTGACACAAAACTCTTATCGGCACCAGTATCAAATAGAATCGAGGCATATTGACTATTTACAAGGAACGTACCATTGACCACATCATTGTTGGCTTGAGCTTCGTTGGCGTTTATGTTGAAAGCACGCCCACGAGCTCCACCTTGTCTAGCATTGGCAAATCTTGGGCATTGATCACGGAAATGGTTCGGGTTGCCACATTCATAACATGCACGCCCATTTGCAATAGCAGGAGTACCTTGAATAGTCACTTGGGTGTTGGTTTGGTTTGGTGGGTTGACTTGGCCCGAAAGAGCTTTGGCCCTACAAACATTGACCGTATGGCCATATCTCCCACAATGAGTACACATGCGACATGGGATGCTTTGGGGATGATGGTAGTTGTAGGTGGCACAAAGTGGGTAGATTCCAACATATGGCTTTTTGGCCGGTGCTTGGACCATAGGTGCAGCTTGGTTAACAGGTATAGCAGGAGTGACCACAACATAATTTCTAGTCTTTCTCTTCTTATTATGCCGGGAGGGTTCAGTTATGGCTTCTTTGTTGTGGGTGGAAGGAGTTGCAGTGTCGGAGACTTTCTTGGTGCCCTTTTTAGTAAGAGTCCCCGCCTTCACATGATTATCGGTTAAGGTAGCGGACTAACGGATCGCATCCTCAAGTGTTGCAGGATTTCTTCCTAGGACAGTATCTTGAATTTGACTAGGTAGTCCTCCAATATACTTTTCAATGCAGCGGGACAAAGGAGTGACCATGTGGGGCACGAGAAGACTTAACTCGTGAAACCGAGTTGTATACGCCAAATTTTCACCACTATCTTGGGCAAGATCCCAAAATTAGGCTTCAAGTTTCTTCACTTCATTTCGAGGACAGAATTCCTCGGTCATTAGCCTTTTAACTTCATCCCAAGTTAAGGCCATTGCTACATCCACACCTCTATTTCTCTTATCCCCATTCCACCACGTGAGTGCCCGCTTTTGTAGGACACTTGTGGCATGACGAACACGAAGGTTGTCGGGGCGATCACTATTGAGAAAGGTATTCTCAATGCTTTCGAACCATTGAAGGAGTCCAGTAGCTCCTTCGGTACCATAGAACTTGGGGGGGTTACATGAGTTGAAATGCTTGAAAGTGCATTGAGATGAGTTGTTACCACCATTTCCACCATTACCACCATTACCACTATTACTACAATTACCACCATTGTTGCCATTGGTGGCACCATTAGCCTGAGTAAGTTGTGTCACGAGTTGCGCAAGAATAGCAGCAATGTCGGTATTGGTGTTGGCCACGGGAGCACGACGAGGAGGCATTCTACAGATTTTCACAAGACAAGAAAATATGTAAGAACTTATGAGAATTGTTTGGATTAAAAAGGACAAGACAATGAAATAAAATAGTTAATCATGGTTTGGATTGTACTCAAATAGTGATATAATCACTTGAATACTATGACACATTAAGGTTAATTAAACTCATATAATTTTCAAGGAGACATGCTTTAGCCTATAAGTAAACACTCATCCCGGGAATTCCCGGGAATTCCCAGGAAAGCATACGGGTCCTTCGGTTGATTGGGATTTATGCGAAATGCTTTCCTAGACAGAAAACCCAAAATACAGGTGTCACTCTTCCAGATTGCACGTGTCCTCAAACAATTAACAAAGCTTAAAAACCTTAACGAGGAAATAAAGAAATTTTATAGATTTAGCTTCATGAAGTTTCCACATGCTAAGAAAGATAAAGATAGAGAAGGAGATAAGAGTATTATGGGGTTTTAGGATATAGGAAAGGATATTGTTTATTTAATTTATTATTTAAGTATATACTAATAAGTTATGGATTTTTAATAAATAAGTCATCAAATAAAATAATAACTAATCATAGTAAGCATGTAGCACATAGCATGTAACACATAACATGTAACACATAACATGTAGCACATAATCATATAAACATGAAGCATGGCATAAATGGGTGTCCTAAAGTTATAGTCTAGGTTAAGGTGTCTAATAACCTATTTCCCAATAACCAAGGCTCTGATACCAATCTGTCACATCCCGACCGATGGCGGAATCATCGGGGCGGGACATATAGACTGTTCATAAGCACAAGGTTGACTAAATAGAAATATATTAAACTTCAAATTCCATTACAATCATTCCAACGAAACAAATTCCAAGAAAAGAAACATAATTGAAATGCATAAGTTCTTTATTTATTTTAACTAAGTCCAAGCCTATATGTAGCACATCTTGATCAATCTCACATATTAGGAACTGAAACATGAATAAAATAAAGCCAACTAAAAAGTTGGTGAGTATAACACAGGTTTGTATATAGATAGCATATAGTTGTAAAACAAATCCTTACATAACATGATAAATAAGGCATTTATGGGGAGCAGCTATTGTGTAACCAAGTACAATCAAACCTTTGTAACTAGCATGCAAATTGGGTGGGTTTGTCAGACTCAATAGATCTATCATTGAAAACCGTCGGCTTGAATAGTTAATGATTGCACATAATCACATACAAAAGTTAGCACAACTAGCACTTGGGCATAAAGCTCAAATTGCACACATGAATGTAAATAGGATTTGTATTTGTGTTGTTTGTGTAAATGTAAACATGTAATTTGATAGAGTTCATGTTTCACCCCAAAAATGTAAAAGAGTAAAAAGGGGCTATGAAATACTCATTTGTATCAAAATGTAGTAGCTAACAAGAGCGTTGGGTAATTCAAGTGATTTACAACTCACTAAGTTTGACCTAGAGTGAAATAGTATAAATTTGGATTAATAATATGTACAATGTCTAAGGACATTCTAAGGTTTTCAATAGGAATGAGAGCATGGATTTGTACGAAGGGTTGGTGTATTCATTTGCGTTGGTATTTGAAAGAAAATGTAAGTTCAATTAAATAATGAAAGACTTAAGGTTTAATTTTAATAATTAACTAAAATAATAATTTAATTCTTTTTATTTAGTTGTTCATGAAAATGTATCAAGAGGCATTTTAAATATATATTAGAATAGAAATAGTTTGTGTAGGTTTGAATAAAACAATTATATGTAAAACTTTTATTTTAAATTTATTACTTTTTAATCCATTTGAAACGATTTAATTAATTTGTTTAATATTTCCAAGTTGATAATTTAGTTTATGAAAACAATTCTGGCTTTGGAGTTTTATAAAATGATTTTTATAAAAGAAAATGAGTTTATATTAAAATAACAGAAGAAATAGGTTCTGACCGAAGTTAGCACAACTGTGTCAAATGTACGGCGCGACCGCGCTTAGGCACGGGGCGCGACCGTGCTTAGGCATGGGGCACAGCCATGTCTGGACAAGAGGCACGACCGTGCTAAGCGATTAGCACGATCGTGTCTGGATTTTCCAGGAACCAATTTTGACAATTTTCTGTATTAACATGGGTTGAATTTATAGGGCTTTCAATTGTTGATTGTTTTCGAATATAACCATATATTTTAATTGGATGGATATCGTGTCTAGAATGTATTTTGATTAAACCAAAAACGTAATAACCCTAGATTCTATTCGTGTTTAAATCGATGGTATAAGCCCTGAATAAGTTAGGGCTTTCATTCACGGGATTGAAATGAGTCTGAGGATGTGTTTACTTACCTTAAACGATATCGAATTGGTAGAGTTCGACTAAACGGAGTTCCGATTTCGGCGCGTTGATCCTTGGCATCTTCTGCTGGGATTTCGGCACGATTGATGTGGGGAATGTGATCACAAAAGATCGAAGATCATGTGCAGGGGTTTGATTTCGAGGGTGTCACGCGATTTTGACGATATTGAGAGAAAGGAATGACTAAGTGACAGTTTTGGGTTTCTAATTGCAATTGTGGTTATTCAGGAATTTGGTCATTGATGAATTAGTCTGGAAACGGCACAAAAGACGTTACAATCACGGACTCGAACAAATTTTGTGATTAAGGCAGTGTTTACGTTTCAACTGAGTTCCAGGCGCGACCGTGCCAGTTCTCGGCGCGACCGTGTTTACGGGGCGCGACCGTGTTTACGGGGCGCGACCGTGTTTACGGGGCGCGACCGTGCCAAGTGATATTTTGATAATTTTCAAGACTAGTCCTTGTAGTTTGTGAGATAGCGTAGGTTTGTTTCAGTTGTTTTTGTAGAAATGTAAAATGTGTGTATGTACTTTTAACGTTATGATAATACTCCTTAATTGCACATGAAAATAGTAAATGATGTGACACAACGTTTTGAATGTGAACATTAGATTGAAATTGTCATTTATTGCACAATATGAAATACCTGGAAAAACATGGATGTTACATCAGAAGCATTGGATGCTTTTCACAGATAAAGAATGTTTTGTGCTCTCCCCTGGGCTAAGCAAACCTCCTCCAGAGAAGATCTTGCTAACTGCTCAAAGGAAAGATAATCTATATGTTCTTGACATGAATGAAGTCACTCCATCTAGTAGTGTATCGTGTTTTCTGTCCAAGGCATCAGTTGATGAATCTGCTCTATGGCACATGATATTGAGTCATGTTAATGTTAAAACCATCAACAAGCTGGTCAAAGGAAATCTTATCAGAGTACTCCCTGATAAGGAATTCCAGCTTTAAGATCACTGCATAGCATGCTTGAATGGGAAGCAACACAAAATTTCTGACAAGCCCAAGACATTGAATTCAAATGACACTCCACTACAACTGCTGCATATGGATCTATTTGGTCCTACAAATGTCATATCAACGAGCAAGAAGTCATACTGTCTGGTGATAACTAATGACTACACCAGATTCTCGTGGGTATACTTCTTGAGAACAAAAGATGAAACTGCTGAAATTCTTAAATCCAATATTCTTAGGGTTAAGAATCAAAGCAATCAGAAAGTCAAAATCATAAGGTGTGATCAAGGTACTGAATTTAAGAACCAAACTTTGAACTATTTTTGTGAGAGAAAAGGAATTCAAAGACAATACAGTGCTCCAAGAACTTCTCAACAAAATGGAGTTGCTGAAAGAAGAAATAGAACTCTAATTGCGTCTGCCAGATCCATGTTGGCTGACTCAAAGCTTCCTCTCACATTCTAGGCTGAGGCATTTAGTAAAGCTTGTTATGTACAAAATAGAGTTGTTATTGTCAAGTCTCTCAACAAAACACCTTATGAACTATGGTTCAATAGAGTTCCCTATATAGGCTTCCTAAAACCCTTTGGATGCCCATGTACTATTCATATCACCAATGGTGTTCTTCCAAAATTTGGTGTCAAATCTGATGAAGGATATTTTGTGGGATTCCTCTCAATCCAAAGCCTACAGAGTATTCAACTCTAGAACAAGAATAGTTGAAGAATCAGCAAATGTGGAATGTAGGGAATATATTCCATGTGAAAAGGGGAAAGGGCCAGGCTGGCTGTTTGATATAGACTCATTCTCTTAAATTTTTGAGCCTCTCATCTTCTCAAATATAGAGTCTTCATCCACACACAACACAGCCACTTCATCAAATAATGACTACAAATTAGGCTTCAATGGTCCATCTATAAGAATCAAAAGACCATCCATTGATCCTCCATCTGTTGTTGATGCTATTTGTGACACCCAGCATTTCAGGTCAATATCCACATTTCATAAACGCACGTTCATAATTATTATTTCCTAATACTTATTTTGACTAAGTAAAGTCAAGAAGTCTAGCAAAGGAGTTTATTCCAAGTCTAGTAAATCTTAAAGAATTACTAGAAAAAGTAAGCAGAATAACCCGACTCAATACGAAAGTAAATGGTTAAATAAAATAACCAGAAAAATATATATATGTTACACAAAATCTACGTTGAACCATAATTTATGGTTAAGACTAAATTATATAATATACGTAAAAGTAAAATAAAGGACTCTTCGAAGACGTTACGAGGTAGCGCCATGTTTAGGTACTCATACCTACAAATAATCACCTCAACGAATTATACAAATCAAGGTTTCAATATTTTCTTCAACGAGCCATAAACTGGTAAAAATCATAATACCGGGAAGAATCGAAACTGAATTAAATTACCCCTTTAAAACTCTAATTGATACTAATATCATTAATAAATTAATGATTAAAATTGTTATCATTTACCCCAAACTCACTTCTTGACTTTCTTGGCCGAGAGTCAGGGGAGCCATGCTCCCACTTGCCTGATTCACTTTGATTCAGATGAAAACTATACCCTTCAGTCGAAACTTCACCATTCCTTTCAAACCTCCTCTTTTCTTACGGCAATTTCACCATTCTCCTTCAAGTCGAAGTCCGGATTAAGGCAGAAATCCACCTAATTCAGTGCTATAAGGAGAATTCCAAGCGTTTCTGAAGAAAGCTTAACAAGATACTCAAGACCATTCTCTATTTGAGGTAAAAACTCAATATTATCCATTTCATTATCGTTAAAACTGTAACTAATCATACAAATCATTCAAACGAAAGTAAGATAACAAGAAAAATGTGTCAAATTCAAGATTTGAACATAAAAATATACAGGACAAATTCTGTCAATTAAAGTGCAGTAATCGAAACTAGGAGTTTCGCTACCTGCTGATCGAAACTAGGAGTTTCGATGCCGATTATTCAATCGAAACTAGGAGTTTCGATACCTGTTATTCAATCGAAACTAGGAGTTTCGATACCAGTTGTTCAATCGAAACTAGGAGTTTCGATACTTATTTACTCAATCGAAACTAGGAGTTTCGATACCTATTTACAATCGAAACTAAGTAGTTTCGATACTGATTGCCCAATCAAAACTAGGCAGTTTCGATACTATTTTTGCCAATCGAAACTAGGTAGTTTCGATACCTGTTTTGCTCAGTCGAAACTAGGAAGTTTTGACATCTGTTCTGTTTAATCAAAACAAAGAAAGTTTCGATACCTGTTCATCAGCCCCATTGGGCAGTAACTCAGAACTATTTTCATAACGAACCAAGTGTTGGGAAGAACTAAAAAGATAATTAAAACAAAAGCAATCAGAACTGCTAAGTCGGGTGAACAAATTGCGTTTAAGACGAGTAGTCTTAACGTGTATGTTATCCTTGTGTAAATAGGATACGGATAGGCGAATCTGCCGTCGTTCAAATATTTGCTAGCATTCATATTGTCGAGGTGAGTTTCACTAATCCCCCTTTCTTCTAAAGTTTTGAAATGATTTGGGGTGGAAACATACTTGTAAAAGACTTTTGTGTATAAATGAATGGAACTAATGATCTGACCGTATGTATGTATTGAGGGAATAATAAAGCGCTTAAAGTCTTCGTAATAAATTAGTAACTATTAGCTATGGATTTAGCCCGGGATTATATGAATAGTACTATTGGGGGTGACGCCTCCGGTCATGGTTAGTCGCGCTAACCAGGGGTCAAAATGGCCGAATGACCGCATATTGTCTTACTCGCAGAAAGGCGAGGGGAGGCACAGAAAGTTGGGGTTTGGTTACGGTCTCGTACATTACATACTATTTTGTATTCCTTGCAAGCTTACAAATGGGGTCAATAGATCGGATTAGTAATTCATATTCATTGGTAATACAAACAAAAGAGTTCTGATCAGGTTAAAATGATCAGGTTTTACACAAAAGAGTTCTGATCAGGTTAAAATGATCAGGTTTTACACAAAAGAGTTCTGATCAGGTTAAAATGATCAGGTTTTACACAAAAGAGTTCTGATCAGGTTAAAATGATCAGGTTTTACACAAAAGAGTTCTGATCAGGGTAAAGTGATCAGGTTTATCAAAAGAGTTCTGATCGGGGTAAAGTGATCAGGTTTTAAAGTAAAGAGTTCTGATCAGGGTAGAGTGATCAGGTTTAACAAAAAGAATTCTGATCAGGTTAAAGTGATCAGGTTTAAACGAAAGAGTACTGATCAGGTTAAAATGATCAGGTTTAACAAAGAGTTTTGATCGGCAAAAAGATCAGATTTAAACATTGGGTTTATGATAACTCTTTATAATAACTTGTGAACTCACCAACCTCGTGTTGACAGTTTTAAGTATGTTTTCAGGAAATTGAACGTGGCCATCAGGTTAGCAATGTAGGATACATGCATGCACGTGGATACGGCTTTTTGGGAGGATTTCTCTTGTATAACTCATGGTCTTGAGTAATATTTGCGAAATCTTAAACATTTGTAAACTCAAGTTGATATTTTGTAATGTAAATATTTTAAATTCAGTTATGTATCCAATTACATGTATGTGTTTGCGGTAATCATATGCTTTGGAAACCAGTGAACGTCGCGCCTCGCGTTTCCGCCCTGGCGGGGTGTGACAGAACTTGGTATCAGAGCCATTGATTATAGCGAACTAGGTGTCTAAAACGGAACCTAGTCTATAATTAGAATGACTCACTAAAATGTTTTCATTGCATTAGCATTGCATAACCAGTCATCATGTCATGTGGATATTGTAGTCACAAGTATGTCGTCACATTCACACTATGACCCCGTCTCTGACTCTGAATCCAACGAGGAACTTCCCGCCACACGCCCTAAAAATCGAGTACAAGTTCGCAGCTCGACACCACCTAATGTCGCCCTGGGAGAACCGCCTATATTCTACCAAAAGAAAAGCGGAGGGCCAATTAAAGTGCAAAGTGCTAGGAAGAAGGTTCGACTTCCGCGCAAGAGAACTCTAGCAGCCCGTGACCCGAAAGACTTGGAGACCGATGAGGAACCATCTAGAAAACGACCATGTTGCCATCCTACTGTGGGGACTATCCGTTGGATGCCTCGTACTCTGGCACGATGGAGGGAGATGGAGAGCATCCCATCTACCTTTGAGCTCAGAGAGTCTTCCAACTCTCCAACACCCCTACCCCACACTGGGGAAGCCATGGAGCTCACCGTGCCTACCTTGGTAGCTCGTGTTCATACACACGAAGAGCGTCTTGATGATCTCCTAGATGATATTCGGGCACAGGGGGATGCAACCATGCGCTTACGTCAAGGGCTCGGATCTCGAGTACAGACTCTGGAGGATATCACTCGATACATACAGAGTGCCACTGACTACCTCGAGTTGAGAGCTGATATGGACTGGCAGTTCACTCTCACGGTCCGAGACATGGTGGAGGCGCTGGAGGAGAGGACTTTGGCTGCAGAATTTGTGGCAAGAGCTAGCTTTGTTATGGCAGGACTTGCCATGATGATTGGGTTGTACTCCCACTTCTTCTTTTAAACCTATTATGGGCGGGTTGTGCCCATAGTACATTATGTAGTTTAAAACTTTAGTACTGATGAGGTCATGTGAACCCATCTCTTTTGTATCCTTGTCTTTTGGGAACAATGTACTATGTATGTAATGGTTTATGTTGTAATGATAGTTGTTCATGTTTGATGTTGTGGTATCCTTATGTCATGATCTATCATTATTGATATATGATGTTGTTTCTTTTTAATTGACATGTTAGAAAGAACGTCATGGCACCTAAGCGTGGGACACCGCGTAACACTACTGGTGACAACAAAGAGACAATTTCCCCAAACATGGAACAACTAATAGCTCAACAAGTAGCTGCCGCCATAGAGCAGTATGAAGCAAACCGAAATAGCGGAGGAGGTGCAGGAGGTAGCGGTACTGCAGGGGGTAGCGGTACAGCAGGAGCTTCCGGAGGTAATAAAAAATAAAAAGCGATAACACATAGTCATGATCTGAATTAATGACGTTATGACTTGTGATCCTGCAGATGCTACAAATAGGAAGTGTACCTACAAGGCCTTCCTATCCTGCAAACCCCGCAGTTTTAATGGCACCGAGGGTGCAGTAGGACTAATGAGATGGATAGAACATATGGAGTCGGTGATTGATATAAGTGAATGCACCGCTGATTGCATAGTGAAGTATTCTACCTGCACGCTCACTGATAAAGCTTTAACTTGGTGGAATACTCAAATGAAGACTTTGGGGAGAGAAACAGCGTACTAATTGTCTTGGGAAGATTTGAAAAACATGATGATTGAGGAATACTGTCCTCGGAACGAATTGCAAAAGATTGAAACTGAGATGTGGAACCTACAGATGATAGGAGATGATGTAGCGGGATACACCGACCGCTTCAATGAATTGGCACTTCTGGTACCGCATATGGTCACACCAGAACATAAGCGTGTTGAAAGGTATCTGTGGGGCCTTGCGCCTCAAATTCGTAGCATGGTAACATCATCTAATCCAATAGATGCCAAGAGTGCTATAACTTTAGCATTCAAACTAAAGGATGATGCAGTACGTAATGAATTGTTTGTGAGGAAGGAGAATGAGGAAGGTAGATCTGGGGAGAAAAGAAAATGGATGGGAAATTCAAGTAACAAATCTGGAAAACAAGAGTTTAAGAAACAAGGAACTGTGAAGGCTTTTGCAGCCAACACAGTGGAAAGAAAGGAGTATGATAGGGGCCTACCGAGATGTAAGAGGTGTGGAAATCATCATGCCGGTGTTTGCATCAAGTGTGGAAAATGCGACAAGTTTGGTCACACCACTCAAGCTTGTCGAACTAACAACCGATTGGGGAAAATCAAACAGGGATGTTTTGTATGTGGTGATCTAAAACACTTCAAGAAGGATTGTCCCAAGTGGAAGAATCAGAACAACGCTCAGGCACCAGGGAGGGCATTTGTGATGGGTGCAAGGGACGCACGCCAGGACCCGAACATCGTCACTGGTACGTTCCCGATAAATAATCACTATGCCTCTGTACTTTTTGATTCGGGTGCAGATATGAGCTTTGTGTCGAATGATTTTAAATCCTTACTCGGTATTAAGGCCAGCAAACTAGATCAACGTTATACAATTGAATTAGCAAATGGGAAATTAATAGAAACCGGAGAGGTCTTTAGGGGTTGTACTTTATGTTTAGAAAACCGTACATTCAGTATAGACCTTCTACCCGTTGAATTAGGGAGTTTTGATATTGTTATTGGTATGGATTGGTTAACCAAGAATCGTGCCGAGATAGTATGCTTCGAGAAGATTGTACGTATTCCCCTACCAAGCGGAGAAATTCTTTCAATTCAAGGCGAAAGGTGTATAACGATGTTAAAAACGATAAACTGCATGAAAACTTATAAGTATCTACGCAAGGGTTATTGTGCATTCCTGGCTCACATCGTCGAGAAGAAACCCGAAGAACGTCGACTTGAGGACATACCAATCGTCAGAGATTACTCGGAGGTATTTCCCGAAGACTTACCAGGAATACCACCATCAAGACAAGTCGAGTTTCGGATCGACCTAGTACCAGGAGCCGCACCAGTTGCACGATCTCCGTATCGTCTAGCCCCTTCCGAGATGCAGGAACTGTCGAGTCAACTACACGAATTACTTGACAAAGGTTTCATAAGACCGAGTTTCTCACCATGGAGCTCCGGTCCTATTTGTTAAGAAAAAGGATGGAACCTTTAGAATGTGCATTGATTACCGGGAATTGAACAAGCTGACAATCAAAAACCGGTATCCTCTTCCTCGAATAGACGATTTGTTTGATCAACTTCAAGGTTCCAGTTTCTATTCTAAAATTGATCTACGATCAGGGTATCATCAACTAAAAATTCAGGAAGAAGATATACCAAAAACGGCTTTTAGGACTCGTTACGGTCACTACGAGTTCCTAGTTATGCCATTTGGCTTGACTAATGCACCAGCTGTTTTCATGGATCTCATGAACCGCGTGTGCAAGCCGTACTTGGATAAATTCGTGATTGTGTTTATCGATGACATATTGATATATTCACGAACCAAGGAGGAACATGAATATTATTTAAAATTAATCTTGGAACTACTCAGGAATGAGAAGCTTTATGCTAAATTCTCTAAGTGTGAGTTTTGGATCCAAGAGGTTCACTTTCTCGGACATGTCATCAATAAGAAGGGTATCCATGTGGATCCATCCAAGATTGAAGCTATCAAAAACTGGGAAGCACCAAGAACTCCAACTGAGGTGCGTCAATTTCTGGGTTTGGCAGGCTATTACAGGCGATTCATCGAGAATTTTTCAAAGATAGCCTTGCCTTTGACCACGTTAACCCAGAAGGACAAAAAGTTTGATTGGACTGTTAAACAAGAATCAGCTTTTCAATTGCTGAAGCAAAAACTTTGCAGTGCACCAATCCTATCCCTTCCTGAAGGGACTGACAATTTCATCGTGTACTGCGACGCATCACATCAAGGCTTGGGATGTGTATTGATGCAGAGAGAAAAAGTCATAGCATATGCATCCAGACAGCTAAAAGTACATGAGAAAAGTTATACGACTCACGATCTGGAACTGGGTGCTGTCGTGTTTGCACTCAAGATTTGGAGACATTACTTATACGGTACAAAATGTACTATCTTTACAGACCACAAGAGTCTCCAGCACATCTTTAATCAGAAAGAACTTAACATGAGGCAACGTCGTTGGGTAGAACTACTGAATGATTACGACTGTGATATCAAGTATCACCCTGGTAAGGCAAACGTCGTAGCAGATGCCTTAAGTCGTAAAGAACAAGTTAAAACACTCCGTGTTCGTGCCCTAGAATTGACAATTCATACGAGTCTCACGACTCAAATTCGGATGGCACAACAAGAAGCAATCAAAGAAGAAAACAGTCAGAATGAAGCTTTACGAGGAATAATAAAGCAGTTGGAACCAAAGTCAGATGACACTTTATACTTCATGAATAGAATTTGGGTGCCATGTTTTGGTAACATACGGGAGTTGGTTATGGACGAAGCCCACAAGTCCAGGTACTCCATTCACCCAGGTTCGGATAAAATGTATAAAGATCTGAAAGAATTCTACTGGTGGCCGAACATGAAAGGAGAAATTGCTATTTATGTCGGTAAATGCCTGACATGTTTAAAAGTAAAAGCAGAACATCAGAAACCGTTGGGATTGTTACAACAACCCGAGATACCTCAATGGAAATGGGAACAGATTTCCATGGATTTCATTACAAAGTTACCCAAGACGTCGAGCGGGTACGACACTATATGGGTAATTGTCGATCGTTTGACGAAATCAGCTCATTTTCTACCCATCAAAGAAACGGATAAAACCGAGAAACTTGCAAGACTTTATATTAAGGAAATTGTGGCTAGGCATGGAGTACCAATTTCTATTATCTCTGATAGAGACAGCAGATTCGTGTCTAGAATCTGGAAATCATTACAAGAAGCCATGGGCACACGTCTTGACATGAGCACGGCATATCACCCACAAACAGATGGTCAAAGTGAAAGAACCATTAAAACCTTAGAGGATATGCTCCGTGCGTGTGCAATTGACTTCGGTGGAAATTGGGATACTCATTTGCCACTAGCTGAGTTTTCATACAATAACAGTTACCACACCTGCATCAAAGCCGCTCCGTTTGAGGCTTTGTATGGTCGAAAATGTCGTTCACCGTTATGTTGGGCAGAGGTTGGCGACAAACATTTAACCGGTCCTGAAGTTATTCAAGAGACCACAGATAAGATTTTCAAAATCAAGGATCGTCTGAAGGCCGCCCGTGACAGACAAAAGAGTTACGCGGATAACAGACGAAGACCTTTAGAATTCCAAGTAGGAGACAAAGTCATGTTAAAGGTCTCACCTTGGAAAGGAGTTGCGAGATTTGGCAACCGTGGCAAGTTTAACCCTAGGTACGTTGGACCATTTGAAATATTGGCTAGGGTTGGCCCTGTAGCTTACAAGCTCAAGTTGCCACAAGAACTAAGCAATGTACATGATACGTTTCATGTATCAAATCTCAAGAAGTGTTTATCAGACGAGACGTTAATTATACCGCCTGATGAGATTCACATAGACGACAAGTTGCACTTCATTGAGGAACCTAAGGAAGTCACATATTGGAAGGTTCAGAGAACAAGGCGCAGCCGTGTTAAGCTGGTCAAGGTACGTTGGAATTCAAAGCGCGACCCCGAGTATACGTGGGAGCGGGAAGATAAAATGAAATCCAAGTACCCGTCCTTGTTTACAAATACTCCAAGTCAGAATGACAAGAACTGAATTTCGGGACGAAATTCTCTGTAACATGGGGAGAATGTGACACCCAGCATTTCAGGTCAATATCCACATTTCATAAACGCATGTTCATAATTATTATTTCCTAATACTTATTTTGACTAAGTAAAGTCAAGAAGTCTAGCAAAGGAGTTTATTCCAAGTCTAGTAAATCTTAAAGAATTACTAGAAAAAGTAAGCAGAATAACCCGACTCAATACGAAAGTAAATGGTTAAATAAAATAACCAGAAAAATATATATATGTTACACAAAATCTACGTTGAACCATAATTTATGGTTAAGACTAAATTATATAACATACGTAAAAGTAAAATAAAGGACTCTTCGAAGACGTTACGAGGTAGCGCCATGTTTAGGTACTCATACCTACAAATAATCACCTCAACGAATTATACAAATCAAGGTTTCAATATTTTCTTCAACGAGCCATAAACTGGTAAAAATCATAATACCGGGAAGAATCGAAACTGAATTAAATTACCCCTTTAAAACTCTAATTGATACTAATATCATTAATAAATTAATGATTAAAATTGTTATCATTAACCCCAAACCCACTTCTTGACTTTCTTGGCCGAGAGTCAGGGGAGCCATGCTCCCACTTGCCTGATTCACTTTGATTCAGATGAAAACTATACCCTTCAGTCGAAACTTCACCATTCCTTTCAAACCTCCTCTTTTCTTACGGCAATTTCACCATTCTCCTTCAAGTCGAAGTCCGGATTAAGGCAGAAATCCACTTAATTCAGTGCTATAAGGAGAATTCCAAGCGTTTCTGAAGAAAGCTTAACAAGATACTCAAGACCATTCTCTATTTGAGGTAAAAACTCAATATTATCCATTTCATTATCGTTAAAACCGTAACTAATCATACAAATCATTCAAACGAAAGTAAGATAACAAGAAAAATGTGTCAAATTCAAGATTTGAACATAAAAATATACAGGACAAATTCTGTCAATTAAAGTGCAGTAATCGAAACTAGGAGTTTCGCTACCTGCTGATCGAAACTAGGAGTTTCGATGCCGATTATTCAATCGAAACTAGGAGTTTCGATACCTGTTATTCAATCGAAACTAGGAGTTTCGATACCAGTTGTTCAATCGAAACTAGGAGTTTCGATACTTATTTACTCAATCGAAACTAGGAGTTTCGATACCTATTTACAATCGAAACTAAGTAGTTTCGATACTGATTGCCCAATCGAAACTCGGTAGTTTCGATACTATTTTTGCCAATCGAAACTAGGTAGTTTCGATACCTGTTTTGCTCAGTCGAAAGTAGGAAGTTTTGACATCTGTTCTGTTTAATCAAAACTAAGAAAGTTTCGATACCTGTTCATCAGCCCCATTGGGCAGTAACTCAAAACTATTTTCATAACGAACCAAGTGTTGGGAAGAACTAAAAAGACAATTAAAACAAAAGCAATCAGGACTGCTAAGTCGGGTGAACAAATTGCGTTTAAGACGAGTAGTCTTAACGTGTATGTTATCCTTGTGTAAATAGGATACGGATAGGCGAATCTGCCGTCGTTCAAATATTTGCTAGCATTCATATTGTCGAGGTGAGTTTCACTAATCCCCCTTTTTTCTAAAGTTTTGAAATGATTTGGGGTGGAAACATACTTGTAAAAGACTTTTGTGTATAAATGAATGGAACTAATGATCTGACCGTATGTATGTATTGAGGGAATAATAAAGCGCTTAAAGTCTTCGTAATAAATTAGTAACCATTAGCTATGGATTTAGCCCGGGATTATATGAATAGTACTATTGGGGGTGACGCCTCCGGTCATGGTTAGTCGCGCTAACCAGGGGTCAAAATGGCCGAATGACCGCATATTGTCTTACTCGCAGAAAGGCGAGGGGAGGCACAGAAAGTTGGAGTTTGGTTACGGTCTCGTACATTACATACTATTTTGTATTCCTTGCAAGCTTACAAATGGGGTCAATAGATCGGATTAGTAATTCATATTCATTGGTAATACAAACAAAAGAGTTCTGATCAGGTTAAAATGATCAGGTTTTACACAAAAGAGTTCTGATCAGGTTTTACACAAAAGAGTTCTGATCAGGTTAAAATGATCAGGTTTTACACAAAAGAGTTCTGATCAGGTTAAAATGATCAGGTTTTACACAAAAGAGTTCTGATCAGGGTAAAGTGATCAGGTTTATCAAAAGAGTTCTGATCCGGGTAAAGTGATCAGGTTTTAAAGTAAAGAGTTCTGATCAGGGTAGAGTGATCAGGTTTAACAAAAAGAATTCTGATCAGGTTAAAGTGATCAGGTTTAAACGAAAGAGTACTGATCAGGTTAAAATGATCAGGTTTAACAAAGAGTTTTGATCGGCAAAAAGATCAGATTTAAACATTGGGTTTATGATAACTCTTTATAATAACTTGTGAACTCACCAACCTCGTGTTGACAGTTTTAAGTATGTTTTCAGGAAATTGAACGTGGCCATCAGGTTAGCAATGTAGGATACATGCATGCACGTGGATACGGCTTTTTGGGAGGATTTCTCTTGTATAACTCATGGTCTTGAGTCATATTTGCGAAATCTTAAACATTTGTAAACTCAAGTTGATATTTTGTAATGTAAATATTTTAAATTCAGTTATGTATCCAATTACATGTATGTGTTTGCGGTAATCATATGCTTTGGAAACCAGTGAACGTCGCGCCTCGCGTTTCCGCCCTGGCGGGGTGTGACACTATTGAAGCCGATGAAGCCAGAACAAGCAACTCAAATGTCACCAGCAACAGTCTTTCTGACAATGAAGATCAAGATGAGGGTATTGCATCTGATGTTGCTGATGCTGCTGATGCTACTAATGTTGCTGACCCTATTGACAACTCACCTACAGATGTTGTTGCAGTTAAAGACATTTCTGCAAACAACCCTCTTGAAAGTCATCATCTTCCTGATCAAAACCAAAGCAATCTTGACCAAGAAATCCGGATGGATGTTGTTCCAGCCCAAAGAATTAATAGAACACATCCTCTAGAGAATGTCATTGGTTCAGTTCAACAAGGAATTCAGACAAGAAGAAAGTCACATGAAGCCAATATTTGTCTGTTATCCTGCTTTCGGTCTCAAGTTGAACCAAAGAAGATAGATGAAGCACTGCAGCACAGCAGTTGGATTGAAGCTATGCATGAAGAGCTTTTGTAATTCAAGAGACAAGAAGTATGGACCTTAGTTGATCTTTCACCTGGTCAAACTGCTATTGGCACAAGGTGGGTCTTCAGAAACAAGCAAGATAAGAGAAGGATTGTAGTCAAGAACAAAGCTAGGCTTGTAGCTCAAGGCTACACTCAGGAAGAGGGAATTGACTATGATGAAGTATTTGCACCTGTTGCCAGAATGGAGGCTTTCAGAATCTTCTTAGCATATGCTGCATCTAAGAGCTTCACTGCCTATCAGATGGATGTCAAAAGTGCTTTTCTATATGGGAAGATCGGTGAAGAAGTCTATGTCAGACAGCCTCCAGGCTTTGTAGATCCTGCACATCCTGACAAAATGTTCAAATTAGACAAAGCTCTTTATGGCCTACATCAAGCTCCAAGAGCCTGGTATGAGACCCTGTCAGGATATCTACTTAGAAACAATTTCAAAAGAGCTGCCGTTGATCAGACCTTGTTTATCAAATATGAAGGGGGAGAAATCCTACTAGTACAAATATATGTAGATGATATCATTTTTGGATCAACAAGGAAGAATTTATGCAAATATTTTGAGATCCTAATGCACTCAAATTTTGAAATGAGTTCAATGGGTGAACTAAATTTCTTTTTGGGTCTCCAAGTCAAACAAGTTCCAAATGGAATCTTCATCAGTCAATCCAAATATGTCAGAAGCATTTTGGAAAGATTCAAACTGGCTGATTGCTCTGCTACAAGAACTCCTAGGCATGTGTACCATCAACTGTCCCTAGACAAAAATGGTCAAAACTCTGATCAACATCAGTACAGGGCAATGATTGGATCACTCATGTATCTAACTGCATCAAGACCATATATCATGTTTGAAGTATGTTTGTGTGCAAGATTTCAAGCTGCTCTAAAGAACTCACACCTCCAAGCCGCCAAGAGAATTTTAAGATACCTAAAGGGAGCTCCAAGACTTGGGATATGGTACTCTAAGAATGATAAATTCAACTTATATGCATACACTGATAGTGACTATGGAGGATGCAACTTGGACAAAAAATCCACATCAGGAGGATGCTAGTTTTTCGGTGGAAGACTGATTTCATGGCAATGCAAGAAGAAAACATGTGTATCAACATCTACATCAGAAGCATAATACATTGCAGCTTCAAGTTGCTGTACACAAGTCATCTGGATATAAAATCAAATGCTGGATTATGGGGTTACTTTCATGGCAACTCCCACTCACATTGACAACAAGAGTGTCATATCAATTACAAATAATCCTGTGCAGCACTCAAAGACTAAACACATTGACATTAGGTATCATTTTATCAGAGATCAAGTTGAGAAACGGAGAATCATTTTAACCAAAGTGCATACCAATGAGCAATATGCAGACTTATTCACAAAAGCCTGTGATGAAGCTAGATTTAGATATATAGTTGAGTCCATTGGCATGATGAACTTTGATTAAATTTTTTCTCCAAATGCTTTAATAATAAATATGTTTATCTTTCTTTTGCTGTCAATCAGCAGCAACATCTATTACTGCGAACCAATAACTCCATCAGCAGCAACCTTGTTTGCTGTGGATGGGTAAAAATGGTCCAAATTAACTTTTACCAGCTGTAAAAAGTCACTGTCAGTCTTTACCATGACTGCTACATTATATCACAGCTGTAACACAGTAAAAAGCAAAGCGTCACTGTAGATGATTGCTACAGTGTGCTACGCTTCATCTTTTTGTATGGTACAAGTGACCGTTGCCTAAACTTTAGCCGTTATAACAAAATCAAATTCCCTCCTTCACCTCTTCACATTCAATTCCCATAGTCTATATATCCCATATGGAAGACTTCTGGAACTCAGCCGTCTACTCAACCGAAGAGGGGATTCCGTAAATCAAAGCCAAAGTAGACGGTAGAGACATAATCATCTCCGAAGCTACACTCAGAAAACATCTCAAGCTTCAAGACGAGGGTGCCGCCAACTCGTACACCAAGAATGAGTACATGAGAACCTTTGTATCTATAGGGTACACTGGAAATCAACAGGAGTACACAATCGAGAAGGCACTGCTGGGCCCTGCTTGGAAGTTTTTGTGCCACACTCTTCTCCAATGTATATCTCAAAAGAGGAGTGGATGGAATCAACTGAATTCTGCTCTTGCCTCTGCTGTTCATGGTATGGTAACTGGGCAAGGGTTCAATTTCTCTCATTTGATTTTCGAAAGTTTAAGATACAATCTTCAGGAAGGAGCAAAACAAGCTTTCTATATGTACCCTAGGTTCTTGCAGGAAATTTTTAACAATGAAGTAAAAGATCTTTCAAAAACTGCAAGAATCTACATGATAGGGGGACATAAAAATAACATTTTTAAGAGTATGAGAAATGTTTCAGAAAGGTTCTCAGGGGTCAATGTTCCATTGTTATCTACAATGATGAACATACAAAGTACCCATGGTGACAGTTCAGCAGTCCCAGTTGATACTGATCCCACACCCTCCACTTCACAGCCTGAACATACAACTGCTTCCCTTGATCGAACCCCTGTGTAACCTACTGAGGGTGCACAGGTACAACAATTAATCACCCCTACTCTCCATGCCCAACTGGAACATAGGGCCCCAATTGAGACAAGCTATACCAGAAAAAGAAAGAAGAGCAAGAAGAATCCTTCTATTCTTGTCTCCAAGGCCCAATCCCAACCTAAAAGCCCTCATCCAGAATCAAAAGGGGTAGCCACATTACTAGGGAAACTTCCTTGGATGTTTCTCTATTAGGATCAGGATCACATCCCAGATCTATAGAACACCCCAATGAACCCACACACTTTCTCTCTTCTTTGAACTTAAGTGCAGAGGCACCTAGTAAAGATGATGTACCTTCTCTAACTGCCAATATCTCGAAGGTACTGATTGACTTGTCTGTTAATGTACCCAGCCTAAGTTCATCACCCAAGAGGGTTCACTCTGGAAGTACTGATAGAGTGAATGTGCAAGGGGCTATCACTACTACTGGTCCATCAATTGACCAGGAGGACAGTGATAACATCACTAAGTCCCTAACCACGGCAACTCACAGTGAAAATGTTTCTTTTGAAACATTTTTCAGTGAGAGGAACCCCAGGAGCCTAGAAAACCAGGGTGGTGGGGATGCAGAGGCTAGGCCTAAGGCCCCATCTAGTTCCAAGGATTCCACATATGTGAATGAGGATGGTTTGAAACTTCAAAATATGGAATTGACGGCTAGGGTGGCTATGCTAGAGGCTGAAGTATCAAAATTAAGACACCAAGTTTCTGTGCATGAAACCCATCAATGCCCAACATTGACTCCTCCTTCCCTTGTATCAGTGGGCACTCAAACTGACCCCTCTCTATGCACTGATGCAACCAAAACGGGGGAGAAAATTACAACTGAAAAAATTACAACTGATAATGACATTGATAGCCTGGAGGATTGGATACAAGAGTAGGCAGCCTTTCAAAGAACACTATTCCAGCCTGCCTTTATTCAAGTCCATGATCGGATGCCCCTCAGAGATGAAGAAGAAGAGGTCTCTGAAGAATGGAAGTTAGTTGCCAGGGCTGTAGATGAAGTATTCCCTGAGGAGATGGAGTTTGAAAATGAAGATGAAGAAATGCCTCCTTCATTCCTTATATTTCCAGCTGCTGCAAACATATAAAGACAGATCATAGCTCCCCAATTCCCACTAACTGCACACAACTTGGAATTTGACTATATTCTAGCATGGGGGGATGATGGCATTCTTAAAAGATTCTGGATTGGTTGGGAATTTGCTAGAGTCAAAGAGCTTATCTTGGATAACCTAAATCTGTTTGAAATCATGTCCCTGCACCTGAATGAAAGTGTTAATACTTCCAAGGACCTATCTGCCAGGCTTTCCATTGAAAGATTCCATGATATATGTGAAGACAATATGCCTCGGTTTGAGAAGTTTCTTGAAGAAGCAAAAAGGGTGGCATATCCAAAAATTGAGGATGAAGAAGCAGAGTCCTCAAGAGTAGCTGAAGAAAGGCAAAACCAAAGGTTAGGGTTGATAAGAAGCAGGGTCCTAACTGAAGAACAAATTTTATGCTTGAGAAAATACCTGTACAATCAGTTGGTTAGAGGCTTGGAAGTTCATGGGTGGTCAAGCACCGAGCCTTCAGGGTTTCAATTATTTTTTAGTGATGGATCATCATTTATATTTAACAATATTCAAGAAATCCTACTCCTCAACACAGACTTCCTCTACAAGGTGTTTGAATTAAGGTCACATATCTGCAATATAAACTCCAAAAGAAGTCAAGAAATGATCGTCATTGTTAAAACTCTTCTTGAGAAAGAGGGATGGATTGCAATGGATGGCTCTGATTCAGACTTGTCCCTTCCCTCTTCTCCAACTGTCATTCTGAACACAGAAGAGGAATCTAAAAGAAGTGAAGAACAGAAAATAATGACAGAATGGAAGACAATGACAGGTGAAGAATGGACAGAAATGACAGGTGAAGATGAAGAAGCTTTCCCCCTTCTGTCTACTCCTCAAATTGCCAATGAAGCTGAAGCTGAGGTCTCGATAACAACTCCCACATTTTCTATTGTGATCTATGAAGCTGAAGTATAGGCATCCAATAAATACAAAGGGAAGGGAATCATGACAAAGAAGAAGAAAAGAAGATAGAGGAAGAAAAGAAAGAAGTAGAAAGAAGAAGAGATGGCTGAGCTTAAGAAAGCTCAAGAAAGAAAAGCTGCCATGCTTTTCAGAGAACAACAGATCAAGTTGCATGCAAGGTAACTAGATAAAACAAAAGTTCAAGTTCCTGCAACTTCCCAAATAAAAGAAGATGAAGCTCTAGCCCACCAGCTACAGGAACAACTAAAGAAAGAAGATGAAGAGAGAGAGGGGCAGAAAATTGAAGAAGCCAAGTTCAGAATTACTGATTCTGAACTTGCAAAAGAAATAAGGGAGGAGTGGATGGCAGTTCTAATTTCTCAAGGTGAGGATGCAGACTACCTTGAGAAATTATCTAATAAAGAAATTTACAGGGCCTTTATGGGTCAACCAGGAGAACTGGCCAAGAAGAAAAGGGCTGAAGAAGAAGAAAAAACTAGGCTGAAATCTAGGAAAGCCATTGCCTTTAACTTAAGAACTCATGAAGAAAGGAAGGTCATGATCGACTTCCTAAAGGCAAGAGGTGAGAGTGGAAAGATGATGGGTCCCATGAACTTCATGAACCTGCAAGCCCTCTACATAAATGTGAAAAAGGAAGAAGAAAAGAAGCTGAAGAAGATAAGCTCTAAAAGAAGGGTAAACATTCAAACAGAGGAAAGAAAACAAAGACTACTCCCTCATTCTCTCCTCCTTCTGTCCAACAAATTCCCTCTCACCCTCCTAGATCACTCTCCCCTCTCAAAGAGTCCAAATCCTCTCACCCAGCTCCCTCTCATCAACAGCCTCCTAAAAAGAAAAATAAACCTTCTATAATATCTAAAGATTCAAGAGAGATTGTACAATGGATTTATAGTGACTTAGATAAATGGTTTGAAGTGTTTAGAGGAAAGACAAAGATGAAGAGATCAGTCTATAAATCTGTTGATGAGGTAATGCAGCTTCCAGACTTTGACCTAAAGAAAATTCTGGAGTTGGGTGAAGCTCATAAGCCTGACAATGAAAGTGGGAGACATATTTTGCTGGTGATCAAACATCACTTCAATCCTGACAAAGATGTCATCATAGATGCAAAACCACTCCAATCCCACTTTCCTCTTGTCAAATGGTCCTATAATGCTGATAAAGATGAATACACACTAGAGGATGTCAAAGGAAACAAGATGAGATATCCCAGCAAAGTCATCTTCAGCATGCCTAGAAGGGACATCAAATCTCTGTCGGAAATTCCTTTTGATAATCCTAGCAAGGATCCAAGAGGCTATGAGACTGCAAGGATATTCTGGCATATGTAGAAGCTTCAAGAACAAAGCCAGTAAGAGTGTTTTGGTAGCATCCGTCTAGGGGGAGTTTGTAGAGATAAAGACTGATGGCTACAAAATTCTCTAAGTACATATGCTGCAGACTCAACAATTCTACTAACTTACAAAGTTGCTACTGATAAGGCATATGCTGCGGATAGTTAAGTTCTACTGCTGATGAACAACTATGTTGCGGATAGCCTTATCTGCTGAAGTCCAAAGTTGCTGCTGATAGGCTTCTCATCAGCATCAAACATTGATGCTGCTGATAGGCAAATCATCGGCAACTTTGACTTTAATAGTGTCACCTTTTGCTGCAACACTGACACACCTATCAGCAGAAGGAATGTTATTGGTGCAGATAATTAAAGACAAAGCTACTACTTCTGAAGTCTCCTACAAAGATTCGTAAGAATACTTTTGACCTGATTCATACTGTTTGCTGCAATTTGTCTTTTAGTTGTCTACCAATTGTAGTGTAACTTGTAACTGTCAAAGATCAACGGCTTTTGTTTGATCTGATCCTTAGAATCAAGGGTCTGTCTTGATTCTAATTTCCATTATATGTATTGTATCTTCTCATTTTACAAGTGTGTGCTTCCTTAAAGTTTTCTCTGTAACTTGTAAACATTGAAGATTAATACAGCTTGCATTTATCAATATTATCACTGTTTCTTGTCTACATTGCATAGTTGTGATTGTTTCCGCCAATCTCAACTAAACATAACCATCTTATAAAACACCGATCCGACACATCCATTGATTCGATCACAGTGACCATCTTTGACTTAGGGTTTCATCCTTAGTTGTGCTGTGTGATTTTGATAGTGTTAAGAGGTTTATAATTGAAATTGATTGTACCTTTACACTAGTCGAGTGTTGGTGAAGGAGTATTTGACCTTGATTCCTGTTTATTACATCGAATCTTTGAAGTTTGATTTTTTTCTGAGTGTTCGGAGGTTTGAGCGAACTTGCTCAGGCGAGCTTAATAAGTTCACCTCATGTAACTCTAAGCGAACTTATTAAATTCGCCGTAGCATTTTTCAAAGTGTTGTGATTTTTTTTTAAACTTGATTTTTTTTATTTTTTATTTCTGAGTTTATTTTTTATCTTTTGTTTTGAAAATTGTAAATGTCTAATCATGAATTTTATGTAGGTGTTGGATAGACATGTTGAGTATAAACATAATCAGGTGGCGTTGCTGGATCCTGATATGGCTGAAGCTGTAAACTATTAGGAGATAATCAACTTCTTGAATCGGTCTCAAATCAGAGCTGCTTTATCGGCTAATCCTATTATCAGCTTGCTATACATACAACAATTCTGGGAGACTTTAGTTCATGACACCTATGCTGATCCAAGTGTGATTCGTGCTACTGTGAATAATCAGGAGATTGCAATTTCTGTCGATACAATCAGAGTTGCTTTGAATTTGGGTGGAGTTATCACAGACCCTATTATGCTACCAAATGTTCTTATTACTGGGTGTTTTTAATGAATGGGTTACCGTGGAAGACAAAATAATTCTCAAGCACGTAAGGGAGGTCTAGTGGGTCAGTGGCAATACTTTTTGCATGTGATTATTCAATGCTTATCTCCTAGGAAATCCGGTACTGATGGCTTGAAAGCATCTCTACAAGCAGCCATGGTGGCTTTAACATTGAATCGTCCATTTAACTTTGCTCTTTATATCTTTCGGGAATTGGTTACTCAAATTACACCGCCTGAGGGTCAGGGTTTCTTAATGTACCCTAGATTCTTGCAGGTCATTTTTAACCATCTCATCCCCAACTTGCCCACACTGAATCCTAGATTGACTCTTACTCCAATGACCAAGAGGACATTATCGGATTGTAACAACGTCAAACTACAAAATCCAGCATTGATTCCGGTTGTTACACCGATGTTTGGGCACATTATTAATCCTAATTATGTTGCACCACCAAATGATAATTAGATTCATGTTGATTCTGCCATGGAGTTACCTCCTGCACAGCAACAAGATGAACCTGAAGGTGATGGTGCTAATGATAATGATGAAGGTGATGATAATGATGAAGGTGATGATAATGATAACGGTGATGATGATGCTATTGATGATGATAATGATGCTGGTAATGGTGAGAATGTTATAATGAACAAGTTGTTCCATCTCCACCTCAGGCAAAACATGTACTTGCTGAGGATATAAGCACTAGTTATAGTTCGGGTTCTAGTACAGACTCGAGTGCTACTGAGAATGACGGGATTGAGGCTACTGGTGGTAGAACACAGGACTTTAGTCCTGAGCATTACGCTTAGTTGGCAAAAGCTCCTTGTAGTAACATTTTGCCCAATACCTGTTTTCCCAAATGAAAGAAGTCACTAGGAAAGAAGAAGGTGAAATTACCAAGACGCAAGTCTGCCAGGGGTCCTCCTCCTGGTGCAGTTCTTCGCAAGAGAACATTACAACATGAATCTTCGGATCCTGATTATGCTCCTCCAGATCCAAAAGCTCCAAAGTTGATGGCTGTGGCTATCTGAACTGCACAATCTGATGTCGACTTTGTGGACTCGTTGATTATGAGTCCAGTTCCATCAAAATCTCCTACACCACAAAGAACTCCTACTGTATCTCGTCCTCAAGATGAAGCGGGTACTTATACCTCTATGGATCCTCGAGATGCCAAGATTAATCCTTTAGAAGCTCGGGTACATGGATTAAGAAATCAGGTAACAAGTTTGCAGACTCAAATTGATGTGCTTCAAGCAAGTGATTCCCAGCATCAGCAAGAGATTAATGCTCAGAATAGACAAATTGCTGAAATGCAAATCTTGTTATCACAACTTTTAGAGCGTGTTGACGCTTAGGGGAGAAGGTTGTTAGTACTGTGGATGATGCTTGTCACACAACTGACATAAATAAGCATAACGATGATGACGAATCAGATGTTGGTGGTGGTTCAGGTGAGTGTCAAAACGCCGATGCCACTATGACATCATTAACTCAGGGGGAGTCTGATAAGGTTGTTGAAGCTGAGACTATTGTTGAGAAAGAAACTTCTAGAGTTGATGTTGATATGTTATATCATTCAGTCTTTGAAGATTCTGATGTAGATGAACCTGATAAGCTAGAGTGTTTAATCAATCTTGATGAGCTTGTTGATGATGAAGAAGTGGATGCTGGAAGTGAGTCTGTGATTGAGGATGGAGAGATAGTGGAATTAGAGGTGGTGAAAGACACACATAAGATTGTTTATGAAGGCTATAATGGATTGAATATTGACATGGACTTATTCCAAGATAATGTGATATCTGAAGAGATTTCTGAAGGTATTAAAGAGTCAGAAGAATCAGATCATGATGTTACAAAGCCTAGTTGTAATACTGCAGAAGATAAGCCTAAAGATCAATTGTTATATGAGGAT
Source organism: Smallanthus sonchifolius (assembly GCA_023525975.1). Classification (NCBI taxonomy): domain Eukaryota; kingdom Viridiplantae; phylum Streptophyta; class Magnoliopsida; order Asterales; family Asteraceae; genus Smallanthus; species Smallanthus sonchifolius. Next base: position 47,495,806 of record CM042023.1, read on the forward strand.
ACCGGCATGACTAAATCACAGTGGTTGGAAATGATAAAGAGTTGGAAGAAAGTGTTAGCAACCTCTCCATTAGTTTCAATTCAAAAAGAAAGATATGTGAAAAAGGTCAGGTGTGTTAGTAGAATTATTAGTTGGTTTTAAGAAGATGAGTTCAAGCTATTTGCCATAAAGAGAACTGACGGTGTTCAGTATCTGAAACCTCGAATAAAATACTTTAACTCTCTGCTGAGATGTTAAGTCAATGGTGTTGAAGCACTTTCCTGTGACAAACACTCTAGATAGAGTCTTAGTTTGTATTTTCTTGTTTGTAATTTTCTTTGTATGTAAGAGTCTTTATGTATTAGTTTATCGAGTTGTATTTACTTTTACATATTGAATGTTGCAAAATTCTCTAAGTGTTTTGCGCACTTGTAAGTGCGCAGGAGAAAGCTCCTGCGTACTTAGCAAGTACGCAAGAATACATTTGCGTACTTGTTAAGTACGCAAGAGCATTTTGCCCTGCGCACTTGCTAAGTGCGCAGGCATCAGGTCTTGTATAAATAGGATAGGTTGACAGAAGTTAAGTACGCAGGCATAATAGCAAATACGCAAATTGTAATCTCAGTGCTTCTCTCTGTAACCTTCAAGTGTTTATAATACAAAGAATGTTTAAAGTGTTTTCTCTTGTAGACTTACTTTGTTTAGTTTGACTCTCCACCTAGTCACGGGTATTCCGCACCCGGTCCGACTAGTAGACCCACTTGCATGTGACGATCCGCTACACCCGAGGGACCTACAAGTGGTATCAGAGCTTTGCTCCTGATTTCGAGTGTTGTGAGTGAGTTTGGAGAGTTTATACCGAGTTTTTACAAGCAAAAAGAGGTATTTTTGTTGATTTTTGTGATAAAATAGGGGTAGCTCTTGAGCACTATTTTAGAAGCAAAAAATCACTCAAAAACTGATTTTTGTTGTGTATTTGAGTGTTTTGAGCATCAAAGGTTGGTTAGAAACAAGTTTATGACCGTTTGGCTTATTTGCATTGTTGATCAAACCAATTTTTACCATCTCCGGCGATTTTCCAGTGACTGGAAAAGTTTGGTGAAAGTTGCTGAAAAGGTGTTGTGCGTACTTACCATTTCTGGCAAAAAGGACAGTTCTGTTGCGTACTTGCTAAATACGCAAGACTTATCTCCTGCGTACTTACAAGTGCGCAAGACTGATCCTGTGCGAACTTAAGTTATATCTTCCGTACTTATCATTTACTCCTACGTACTTATCAAGTACGCAAGAGCAAATCTAAATACGCAAGACCATTTCTCAAGTGCGCAAGGCCAAAATCAAGTGCGCAACTGTGTCTGATTTTTCTGAAATTTGACTAAGTGTTCACTATGTCGAATCTTCAGAATCTTGGAAACCTGTTAAACTATGATAATGAGATCGATACACCACAGAAACCGCCAAAGTTGCTAAACGTAAACGATTATTCTAATTGGAAAGCACGTTTTGAGCACTACATTTCTTATACCGACTCATTGCTATAGATACCAATCCTTGAGGGATATAAGCATCCCACACACATCTATCTTGATGAAGCCATGCCCAAACCTATCTCTAAGCTTTCTAACGAAGAAAAGAAAGCTTATGATCGTGAAAAGAAGGCATTTGGTTCGATCACTATGGCATTAACTCGGGAATTGTTCCACAGTTTCCGAGGTTATGACAATTCTAAGGATCTTTGGAAAGCTTTACAGAAAAGATTCAAAGAAAATAGTGATATCAAGAAGAGTAAGAGGGATCTTCTCAGGAAGCAGTATGAGTGCTTCAGATTTTTAGGGAACGAATCTTTAGATGACCCCATCTCTAGATTCTATCATCTACAGACTGAGTTGAAAGCTTTTGAACTCAGGTATCCAGATGAAGAGATGGTCGAAAAGTTTTTGGATGCTTTACCACCCAAATTTGAGATGTACACAACCCTGATGAGGGAAATACCAAAATTCTATGAATTGACAGTAGAGGAGGCAATAGGAAAGGTTCAAGCTTATCACATGAACCTAAAAAGAAAGGAGAGCTCAGGAAGACCTCAGGTACAAGACCCTTCTATGTATCATGGGACGACTTCTATATCCAAGTCATCGGGCTCTGGAATTGCCCTTTTCACTGGAAACTCTACAGATGAAGACCACTCAAATGGTTGTGGTGGTCATGCATGCTATGCATCTAGATCAGGGTTGGGGTCTCATCATCAAAATACATAAAGAAATCCTCATGCTACGTCTTCAGCTAACCAATCAGTTATAGCCAGCATAGCTGAAGATCATGTAGCACTATTCTCATCTTGTATGCTTGCGTATGAGAATTTCATAGGTGGCAAGCTTACTGATCCTGAGACGATTGAAGAAGATTTTAATCAAGTGGATCCTGATGACATGGAGGACATAGATATTCAATGGAATATGGCCATGCTATTTAGGAGAGCCAAGCGTTTCCTAAACAGAATAGGAAGAAAGTTTATTGGTGGGCATCCTAATGCCAAGGTCGGGTTTGACAAATCTAAGGCCAAATGCTATAAGTGTCTAAATTTTGGACACTTTGCTCGTGAGTGTCAGAAAGACAGAGCACCGGCCTCTGGTTTTACCAGACCTAACTAAAGAAACAGCCATGGCCACAACAACTCAAACCACCACAATCAAAGCCAAGGTGGAATGTCCAATGCACTGGTAGCTCAACAGGACGAAAGCTTTGATTGGGGTGTTCATCTGGAGGATGCCATCATCACACAAACACAGGTTGGTCTCATGGCTGAGATCATGGAGATGATGGAAGCAGAGAAAAGGGAAGCTTCTATGGCTGATCTAGAAGAGTCTACTACTGCTGCTACAGAGGAAGAGAAGGAAGCTGAAGAAAAGGAAGCTTCTGTAGCTTATAAGGAGGAATCGACCACTGCTGTTGCTCTCATGGCCATTGGAGAAGCAACAAGTTCATCTTCTGAGGTAGACTCTAATCCTTTTTCTGTTATTTCATGTTCTAAATGTCTAGGGCTAAAACTTGAAAATTCTAGGCTCCAAGACAAAATCGAACCCCTAAGTATGGCTGCTCTAAACTATAAAGAAAACGAAAAACATTTTAAAGATTCTATTGAAACGTTAAAAAGGAAAAATGTGAATATTCTTTAAAAATAAGCGATCAAAAGCTTCACTTAGATGTTGCATACAGGGGGTTGGGAAAACGGAACAATGAAATCAACAAACTGCAAAATGAGATCTTGCAGTTAAAATGTACTAATGAGAAGTTGAAAAACTCTCGTTTTGTGGTGGAACACTATGAATCTGTAGTGAGACAAATGAATGGGTTAGGGCTGGGTACTAATGCCATTCCTCCACCAGTAAGCGGGAAGTTTGTCAATAGCTTAATAGACATTGATCTCACTTTTCTAGATGAGTCCTCTGATAAGGATGAATCCCCTAAAAAGGATGAATCCTCAAGTAAGGCTAACTCCACATCTAGTGAGGAGTTCGTTACTGCTTCTGAAGATGGGTCGGTCAACACTTGCCCTGAAGGAGTAGTATCTGAGGAGTTGTTCACTGAACAGAAAGTAAAGAAAAACGTTATCACTAATGGTGATAATTGCATTTTAACTGAACCCGATACCATTGAAACAAATGATAATCTAAAGGTAATGCTTTATGGGGGTTATAAAAGTCTTAACCAAGCAAAGAAAGAAGCTTTTTTCAGCTCATTATGGGCTTGGGTATAAAGAAAATTTGCAAAAATATTATACTCCCAAAAAACCAAACTGTAAAGGTTCAGACTCCTGTTCATAAACCAACTCCTCCTGCTCATAATGCTGAGTTATCTAAGGCCAGATCTAATGAGCCTTACAAGAGAACTTATATAGACAAGAGGAATTGTTTTCACTGTGTCATGATTGGTCACATTCTTGTGAACTGTCCTTCTAAGAACCAAGAGAAACGGCCTGTTGTTTTACAACCAGCTGTTATCCCGAGGTCACCATCAATGAAACCTCCCAGACATCCAAAAAAAAATGTGGTGAAACCACCAGTCAAACCGATGGTAAAGCCTAAGATCAAATCTAAAGCTAAACCATCTGTTTCAAGAAAGGTAACGCAACCTGCTGTACCTTGTGTATATACCTCCGGTAGTACACGTACTGGTGAGAAACCTGTGGCGAGACTTTCTAAGCCACAGAGAAGAAGAAGGAACAAGAGGTTGGGAAAGCTTGAACAGCTGACTTCAGTTCAATCAGGTGAAGCTTCCACCAGTTCACCTGCTGTAGTTGAACCAAAGTCTCCTATTCCGGTTAAGAAACAGAAGAGATCCTGGACTGCCAAATCCAAAACTTCTCAATCTCCTAGTTCTAATTCTTCTAAAGATTCATCAATTTTGAACAGTCATCATGACTGTGAGTTAAAGGAAGTAGTTTATTTTGAAAAGGATGGATGACCCAAGACCACAATGGCTTGGGTCTCCAAACCTAACTAATTCTTTTGTTACTCGTACAGGGACGTCCGAAGGGTACTATCTCTAGCCGCTGGTATGTAGATAGTGGATGCTCCCGACATATGACAGGAAACATGGCCTTGCTTCAAGATGTTAAACCATTCAGAGGCGGCTATGTGGCCTTTTCCGGAGAAAAAGGCAGCAGCATCACGTGTCAAGGCGTGGTTTCGAATGGTTGTGTCAGCTTTGACAATGTCAACTTTTGCGAGCAGCTGAAGCATAACCTGTTGAGTGTCTCCCAAATATGTGATAAGGAGTACTCGGTGATGTTTGACAAGTCAGAATGCCTGATTCTCAAACATGGTTTTGAAGTTCCCGAAGACTGGATCCTGATGAGAGCGCCAAGAACAAACGACACCTATCAGATCGATATGAGCATGGCAACAACCACCTCATCAGTTGCTACCTGTTTACTTACCAAAGTGACAGAGCTTTACTCTATCTTGTGGCATAGGAAACTCGGACATATTTCTTATCAAAAAATGAATCATCTTGTCCGAAACGGTTTGGTAACCGGGGTTCCTAAGCTGAGATTTACCGTTGCAGATGACTGTATGCCTTGTAAAAAGGGCAAACAGCAACAGAAGTCTCACAAGCCCAAGCTCCAAAACTCTATTGATACCCCTTTGGATCTATTACACATGGATCTGTTTGGCCCCATAAGTATCAGGAGTATTGGAGGTAAGTCGTTCTGTCTAGTAGTAACTGACGATTTCTCACGTTTTTCTTGGGTGCACTTTTTAGGTACTAAAGACGAGACTGCTGATATTCTTCAATACTTGATCCTGAGCTTGGAATCTCTTTGCAAGCTGAAAGTTAGAAGGATAAGGAGTGACAACGGAACTGAGTTCAAGAATAATTTGATGGAGCTTTTCTGTCTCAAGAAAGGGATCTGTCATGAATTCAGTGCGCCGTACACGCCTCAGCAGAATGGAGTTGCTGAACGGAAGAACATAACACTGATTGAGACTGCAAGGACTATGTTGTCGGATGCAAAGCTTCCTATCACTTTCTGGGCAGAAGCCGTTAATACAGCTTGTCACGTCTTAAACAGAGTTCTGATTGTGAAGAGGCACAACAAGACTTGTTACGAGTTGATCAACAATCGACTTCCCAATCTTGATTACCTAGTACCTTTTGGTAGTCCTTGTTCCTTGTTGCTACAGTACAAAGACCGTCAGTCTAAGTTTCATGCAAAAGCGGTGGAAGGCATCTTCTTAGGATACGTTGCCAACTCGCCTTGCAAGAGAGTGTACAACATAGGAACTCGTACTGTCGAGGAATGGTTCGAAGTGGATTGTAGTAAACACAGCATTCCACCCGAACCAACATGTCCAGCTTGGGGTTTTGATTATGATGCGCTATTCAAGTCTTTCAATCTTCCTGATCTATCTGCAGTTGACTCCGCAAATGTTTTTGAATTATTGGGTGGCGACAATAACGGTTCGATAACGAGTATGAACATCGGCATAAGGATCACCAATAATGTTGTCGATTGGATGATTCCTATGCACTCTCGTCTCCGGTACAATAGGTTCCTGAATTTTTGAATCGAGATTCGTGCTTAACTCCCCCATTTCCTGTGTTCCAGAGGAAGAAGATTCAATGTTAATTGTCCAGCTTGGGGTTTTGATTATGATGCGTTATTCAAGTCTTTCAATCTTCCTGATCTATCTGCAGTTGACTCCGCAAATGTTTTTAAATTATTGGGTGGCGACAATGACTCCAGCTTCTCTACTCGTGCTACTGTACCGATTGTAACTCCTGATTCCAATGCTGCATTTGCATCTAGAACTCATGACAGTGATAACAGCGAAGATGTTCTTGTCATTGGAGATGATGCTCAAGCTAATCCTAACACAACTGTAGGAAATGAAGCTCCAGCTGATCCAATTAACATTGAATCTGCTTCCTCTGGAACATAGGAAATGGGGGAGTTAAGCACGAATCTCGATTCAAAAATTCAGGAACCTATTGTACCGGAGACGAGAGTGCATAGGAATCATCCAATCGACAACAATATTGGTGATCCTTATGCCGATGTTCATACTCGTCATCGAACCATCACTGAGAACACCAGTCTTTACACAGAGATACTTGACACTGGTGTCATGGAAACATGTCTGCATGCTGCATTCGTGTCCCAGTTAGAGCCGAAGAATGTGAAGGAGGCTCTCACTGACAACTGCTGGATTGAGGCGATGCAAGATGAATTGTCTCAATTCCAAAAGTTGCACGTGTGGGATTTGGTTGACTTACCGAAAGGCTTTCAGCCAATTGGAACCAGATGGGTGTTCAAATGCAAGACGGATGATCGTCATGTTGTTGTGAAGAACAAAGCAAGATTGGTTGTTAAGGGTTTTTATCAGCAAGAGGGCTTGGATTACACGGAAGTATATGCCCCAGTTGCTAGAATTGAGGTAATTCGACTGTTCTTGGCTTATGCCACATATGTCGGCTTCAAGGTCTATCAACTTGATGTGAAGAGTGCTTTCCTTTATGGTAAAGTTCATGAAGAGGTCTATGTCACTCAACCTCCCGGCTTTGAAGATCCGCATAATATCAATAAAGTGTATAAGCTCGACAAAGCACTTTATGGTCTTCATCAAGCACCGCGGGCATGGTATGAGACATCATCTAAGCATTTACTGTCTAATGGTTTCGACCGTGGACAGATTGACTCAACTCTCTTCATTAGGAAAGCAGGAGGTGACATTCTTCTTGTATAAGTATACGTCGACGACATTATTTTTGGATCTACCAATGAAGGGATGTGTAGGGAATTCGAGCAGGTGATGAAGTCCAAGTTTGAAATAAGTAATATGGGTGAACTGTCATTCTTCCTGGGTCTACAAGTCAGTCAAAGAGAGGATGGCATTTATCTACATCAAACCAAGTATGTGCAGGACATCTTGTTAAAATACAAGATGAATGATAGCAGTACTTATGGCACACCTATCCCAGTCAATCATGGTCTGCATCCTGACAAAGATGGAAAGGATGTAGATAGCAGATTGTACCGTGGGATGATCGGATCACTTATGTATCTCACACCTTCAAGACCCGATATAATGTTTGCTGTGTGCTTGTGCTCAAGGTTTCAGTCTAAACCGAAGGAGTCACATATGATATCCGTGAAGAGGATTTTTAGATGTCTGAAAGGGAAACCCCGATTAGGTCTTTGGTACTCTAAGCAGCAGTCATTTGACTTCAAAGCCTACACTGATTCAGATTATGGCGGTTGTAACCATGACAGAAAGTCAACTTCTGGTGGATGTCAATTCTTAGGAGACAGACTGGTCTCCTGGCAGTGCAAGAAGCAGTCAACGGTTTCTGTCTCAACTTGTGAAGCAGAATACATTGCTGCGGCGAGCGGTTGTTCTCAGATATTGTGGATTCAGCAGCAATTGAGAGACTACGGCTTAAACTTCGCTGGAACTCCTTTATACATTGAAAACAATGCCCCCATGTCCATCACAAATAACCCGGTGAAACATTCCAAAACTAAACATATAGAAATTCGCCATCATTTCATCCGTGATTGTGCTGAAAAGCATTTAATTGAACTTGTAAAAGTTCACACGGATGACAATCTTGCTGACCTTTTCACAAAGGCATTTGATCGATCCCGTTTTGAACATCTTGTCAACTTGATAGGAATGTTCAATCCTGAGTGAAAATTAATTTTTCTTAAATCAATTCAATTCATGGAAGTTAAACTTTATTTCTTTTAAATATTCTGTATAGTTCTTTTAGTTTTAAAAATATTTTACAAAATCAAAAACAAAATAGAAAATTTCAAAGTTAACTTGAGAAAAGAGGAAATGATAGGACATCAGAAATGATCTAAACGTCACAGACTGCTCATATGGGAAATGATTGCGTCATGCTTACTTAATTGTTTAAATTATTATGTTTTTAATCTGCTTATTTACAAGTAATTTGAATTGTTAGTAGGCTGTATGTGTCTTTGAATCACTAGTAGTGTGGAAACTAAATCTAAATTACAACTGTGATTTGAACCCATGTTTGCAAGTGTGTGTGCGTAAAAGAATAGAAAAGATCATTATCAGATAGAGGATGTTAGGTTTTGGCAATAATTTTCTTTTGAGGTCAGTTTCGGGTTATGTCGTTAGCACAATTAATGTTGTTCATCTCACTTCCCATACTCAGAAGTATGCAAGGAGAGATTGAATCAAGACATGTCTCAACATCAACCGTTGAGCATGTATTCACCCTTGAATCACTCCTGATTCATTGAAATCAAATCCAGATAAAAGTTGGATCCCCTTACCTTATTCAAACACCATATATATTATCCTGAATCATCATACCGATATTCAATGAAGAAGATCAAATGAAACCAAGACAAATGAATCACTCGATTCTGAATCTTATGATTCCTGATAATCCTTATGGATTTTCCTTGATTTTTCCTGTGCTAATAGATGTAACTTCATTCTGAAAATTTAGAAAATCATTGGGAAAATCTTAGATGCCTTGAGATAGTGCAATTTACATTATTGTAGCATATCAGTGGGATACACGTTGTATATCTTATAATTAATACCTTAATACACAAGAACGTGATACAAAGATGCTTATAGTTTCAAATCTTATAATACTGTCAACTTGAATTACATGTTTATGTGCTTATTACGTATGAATAAATAGTAATTCATGACATGATCCCATATTCTTTGATGTTTATATTGTATCGTTTTTGCTAAAAGATAGCCTGATATGATCATTTGCTCGTGTCTTTGATCAAAAATAGTTTGTGTGAATACTTGTATATTTTTATTAGAAAAGATAAAAAAGATTTTAAGTTTATGCATAGTTCAATTTTATTCAGAAAAGCCAAAAATATTTGTGTTTAACCTTCCTGAATTGTATTTGAATCCTTCTGATTGAATATTTTTATCTTGTTCGTTATTTGACTTGAAAAACTTCATAAATTTGAGTTGAAAGTTTGCGCACTTAAGGTTTTGTGCGTACTTGTAAGTGCGAATGAAGTAAGCCCTGCGTACTTAACAAGTACGCAAGAGTTACGTCTTGCGCACTTGTAAGTACGCAAGAGTTAAAGCGTGCGCACTTAGCAAGTACGCACGACTGTTTAGTGTTGAGTATAAAAAGGGGACTTAAAAAATTTATGAGTTTTTCATCGCATTCAAACTGAAATTTTCCCTCTGCAAATTTTTACTCAAAATCCAAGTGTTCCTAAACCTTCTTTTCGTCCCATTACAGGTTTCATCATCTCATAACATCGATTTGGTGAGAATCTAGGCTCAATCCATCCGCAAAAACTCGTGATTTTGGACCAGTTCATCTTAGGTTTTTGTTCGAGATTTTTAGACAATTTTTGGGTTGTTTGGGTAAAACCTAATAATTAAAACTTGTTAAGAATCAGTAATCGATCACCTAAGAGACCTTAATGGTCCAATTTCGTCCTTGATTTTGTCCCTGTGGTTGATGTTGAACTGACAGTGGTTCGGTCGACCGCTTTGGGTCAAAATTAGTCATGTATTGCAGTGTCTTGGTGTTGATATTGGTCCCATAGGGTAGAATCTTCGATTCCGACCTAGTGGCAACCCAATACACACCGATTTTTGAACATCAGTTGAATTTCAAATTTCTGGAATTTTTCACCAAGTGTAGTTCTTGCGCACTTAGCAAGTACGCAAGAAGTAATTCTTGCGTACTTGTTAAGTACGCAAGAGGAAAATCCTGCGTACTTGCTAAGTACGCAGGACCAAAACTTGGCAAAAATTCCCAAGTCTGAAATTCAGTTCAAAGAGTAACTGCTATACTGAGTCATGTTTATTCATTTCCAATGATACTTGTTGTTCTGATTATGTTTTCTGTGTGTTTTTGCAGATCATGGCTGAACCAGAATGGAAGGGTGCAGCACTGCAGTATAGAGACATAGTTGATTTCTTGAACCGTTCAAGAATCAGCTACGCCATTGCTGCTAACCCGATTGTGTCAAGACCCTATCTCGAGCAGTTTTGGGAGACTGAGGAGCACGATTGCACGGTAACCCCCAACGTTATAAGGGCTACCGTTGCTGGTCATGCTATCGCTTTCTCTGAAGATACTATAAGAAGGGTCCTTCAATTCAGAGATCTCTCGACCGACCCGACAGCCTATCCAGACTACTTTGTGGACGGCTGTTGGAGGCAAAGAATGGGTTATGTCGGTTCGAGAGACTATGCTTCATACAAGAAGATGTGGGTGTTAGACCAATGGAGATACTTCGCCCACGTCATGATCATGTGCATCTCATCAAGGAAAGCTGGAAAAGATGCCATGGGTCATGACCTTGCAACAGCCATGGTCGGCCTTTCTCTTAATAAGGGCTACAACTTCTCCCGATACATTTTCAAAGCCATCAATGACCAGATCAACACAGCGGAGAGGTTTAGGTTCTTATTATACCCTAGGTTTGTGCAACTATTAATTAATGACGCGTTGCCAGACCTACCTACAATAGGGGAGAGACTGCAAGTAAAGAGGGTGGACAAAAGAGTATTCGCACAATTCCTAAAGCCAGGTAGTGTAGATCCTACCCCTGTGCATACAGAACTCTTTGGCCACCTCATAAATGAAGCATACGTGGCACCAGGTGACTGGAGATGGTATAGTCATGATTCAGAGCCTGAATTGAGTGAACACTCCGACGAACAATAGCAACAACAACAGGAGGAAGTGGACAGTGATGATGGATCGTCTGATGGTGGAGACGAAGAAGGGGGAAATAATGGTGCTGAGGGATCCGACTCTGAAGAGACTGAGTCAGATTCTTCTGATTCCGATGATGCACCATCGCAGGTACACCCAAGGAGAACGGCAAAGGTAACCCTACCTGCGTCATCCTCCAAGAGAAAGCGAAAGTCTTCTAGCAGCGAATACGAGCCAGACTCTGACTCTGACGCTGCTATACAAAGAAAACGACGAGAAAGCATTCACAAGAACAGGGGCGATAGGCAACAGCCTTCTATCCCCAGTGAGGTGGTGGCTGAGCAGCAAGTACAAGTTTCAGCTGCGAGTTCTGATACAGCCTCCACCCCACCTTCACAGCAATTGTACCGTAGGAGGAGGAGGCCACAGGTGCAAGTTGAAGTGGCCGTCACTTCCATCACAGAGGAAATCCCTGTGATAGTGACCCTCCCTACCACAACTGCTCAGGTGGTGGTGACTACTCCAATTCTCACGGAGTCAGTCACCATCACCCCTAACATAACTCCAACAACTCTCATCACATCCTCAATCCCAACCACCACCATTGAGCCTTTAAGTCAACCCTTTAATTATGGAGATTTCACACAAGGGTTTGACTTTGATACCATATTCTCCTCCCCTATTCACAATGCGGAGGCGTCATCATCCAGACATCCTGATCCGAATGATGCAAGGATAGATGTTCTGGAAACCCAAGTTGCTGTACTACTGGAGACTATTCGGAAATCAAAGGAGGAGTCTGATGCTCAACAAGCACAGATCAATTCTTTGGTAGACGAAGTTAGAATCCTTCGTAGCCAGAGAACGGGGACTGATGAGAGACTAAAGAACGTCATGGCCCGGAACGAGTTCCTAATCAAGACAAATGAAATGATTCTGGGTCACGGGTCATCCTTGGAGCTGAGGTTTGATACTCAAAGGAAAGAGCATGAGCTGATGGTCAAACTGATTGCTGATCTGACCAAGAAGCTTGATGCTCAGGGGGAGAAGGAGAAAGAGAAAGAGAAAGAAAAAGAGAAAGAGAAAGAGAATGAAAAGAGGACTACTGGTGATGAGGCTTGTCATCCTGTCGACTTGACTAAGGATGACGACAAAGACAAGGATCCCGAAGCCGGACCTAGTGGAGGTGAGCACCAAGCTTTAGCAATCGTGCCCATCTCTGCTGTTCCAATGGCTCGAGGGGAGTCTACTCATCAAGAGGGTGGTGATACCTCTGGTGGTGGTAGTGGTGACAAAGGAAAGTCAGTAGCTGAAGTGCTTAAGGACTTATCTGATGATGAGATCCTATATCTAGAGCCTGACTATTCCAAAGAAGCATAGATCGATGCTCTCTTTAATCTAGAAGAAGGAGAGATCGACTCTGGTGACGATTGGGATGATGATGATGAGAACGTTGTGATCGAAATTCCCAAGGGTGACGGGGAAGGAGAGTACGAGTTAGAGGTTGGTGAGATCTTTGAATTTCCAACCTTAAAAGCTCTGCTCGACACAGGTTCAGTCGAGCATGCTGGTAATGTGGAAGCCTCGACTGAAGCCTCCCCAGTTGACCCTGCACCTGTGGACCCAGAGGCACCGAAAGAAACAGATATGCCTTCTACTTCATCAAATGGTCCAGCTCCTGTGTGGCAAAAGACGTCTATAATAGACAAACACGGAGCAACATGGATGATCTTGGCTGTAAGGTTCAAGGAGGATAAGTAGCTGTTCGCAATCAAAAGATCTGGCGGGGTTCAATACTTGAAACCCACCAGTGAAGCGTTCAGCTCCTTACCCAAATACGACCTTGTGAACCTAGCAAACCGAGAGCTGCTGGGTCATTCCAATCACGCAGTGGCGATGGGTTTGTGGGTGGTTCTGCAACGGGAAGCAAGATCTGGGAAATTCGAGATGTTCAAGCCTCAAGTGCCCAAGAGAGTCAAGGATAAGCATGCTATACATCCTGTGACTAAGAAGCACTTAAAGAAATTGGTATACAAGCCAGTGCGATGTGAAACTAAGATTCCCCTGAGCAAGTTATCTCAGGATATTCTTGGTGACATGTGGTACTGGTACATAGATCCAACGACGGGCGAGGCTGTGATCATGGGGAAGGTACGTGCAGAGAGTGGGAATATAGTGCCAAAGGAACTTATCAGAATATTTGATGAAGTCTGCTTCATCAACTTTTCTGTGAAAGATCTGGAGGCACTAGCAGACAGGTATTGTGTCTACACTGATGAATGGACAAAGCTCCTTGCTTCTAATTATGACAAGGTAATTAAGTTATGCCTTGATTACTAGAAGAAGATGGAAGCTAAAGATCAAGTGCTGTGAAGACTGAAGATGTGAAGACTGAAGACTGAAGATTATCCAGAGCTGTTGTCAAGGGGGAGTTTGTTGAAACACTTTCCTGTGACAAACACTCTGGATAGAGTCTTAGTTTGTATTTTCTTGTTTGTAATTGTCTTTGTATGTAAGAGTCTTTATTTATTAGTTTATCGAGTTGTATTTACTTTTACATATTGAATGTTGCAAAATTCTCTAAGTGTTTTACGCACTTGTAAGTGCGCAGGAGAAAGCTCCTGCGTACTTAGCAAGTACGCAAGAATACATTTGCGTACTTGTTAAGTACACAAGAGCATTTTTCCCTGCGCACTTGCTAAGTGCACAGGCATCAGGTCTTATATAAATAGGATAGGTTGACAGAAGTTAAGTACGCAAGCATAATAGCAAATACGCAAATTGTAATCTCAGTGCTTCTCTCTGTAACCTTCAAGTGTTTATAATACAAAGAACGTTTAAATTGTTTTCTCTTGTCGGTTTACTTTGTTTAGTTTGACTCTCTGCCTAGTCACGGGTATTCCGCACCCGGTCCGACTAGTAGACCCACTTGCATGTGACGATCCGCCACACCCGTGGGATCTACAAATGGGTTATCAACTCAGCCCTTGATTAACAGATCAGGCAATGGCATAACTAATTCAATTGCCAAACTGAAGGTGGTTTAGGGAAGTATGAGAGATTGAAGCCATAGCAGGGAAGAAGATTTAAGGATATAGATCCAGTTTCAATGAAAACAATCTAGAGATATAAAATCAAACCTGTTAAAGTTGTTCCCAAGATTCCTTTAAAGATGATTCCTCAAGATTGTTTAGGTGAATTGAAATGGGGGTACGTGGATGTTAATACAGGTGAAGCAGTGATTGAAGATATGCAAGATTCTTTGATCCCATGAATCTTGTTAATTTTTCTAGGAATGATTAAAAGATGTTGAAGCGTAGAGAAATTATGTACACCAGTGAATGGAGAGAATAGGCGATGCAGTACAAGAGAGTGCTTTGTGTGTGTGTTAAGTATGGAGTGTGTGTAGGAAGCTAGTTACCAGAGAGTTGGAAGAGCAAGACTTGAAGATAAAGACCAAGCTGTTGTCAAGGGGGAGTTTGTGTAACAACCAGTCTTGTAATAGATTAGGTCTTTATGTTTTCTTGTATGTAATGTTTTCTAAGTGTGTTAAGTTTGTTGTAACAGGCGAACTTAACAAGTTCTCCTGATATAGTTGTGGCGAACTTAGTAAGTTCACCTAAGGCTAGTTCTGGCGAACTTGCTAAGTTCGCCTGTAGGAGTAGTGTGTTGCCTATAAATAGTGCTTAGTTTGTGTTGATTTGTAGATCTGGAATTTGTAACTTCTAAGCACTTTTATTAGAGCTATACAACAAAGAGTTTACTAGAGATCTTGTCTTTGCGTGTGATTATATTGTATGTGTATATGTTCGAGACGCGTGTATTCGTTAGGATTCCGCACTACGAGTTCACGTTGCGTGTTATACGTCTGAGATCGATCGGTAGACCCGCTGGGACCTACACACGTCCTACATAGGCTCATAAACGTCTAACTCATTTAACGACGCACCCCGACTAACTCATAGTACGACACACCCACCAATCATACCAACCCAACATTAGTTCACACAACCTAGGAACACCACATAGACCCTTAGTTCCATTAATATACATTTATCTCGTAAAACACCTCAGGTTTATTTATAACTCGTATACATTCGTTTATTAGTATAAAACACACGAGTATGTACGATAGCCCAAAAACAGTAAAATGGGAAAGAGGGGATTAGAAACTCATCGGTTATAACGAGTCCAAATCCTGGCTCTACACCCCGAATACTTGCTCGAACCCTGAACCTGTCAAAGGTATGATCACATGATCATGACACGTTCTAAACATACATTGTATAATGCACAAATAAATAAACCCTAACACTTGGGCTCGACCCCTCGTCACCCTAGCTTCTCAAATCCCTTTTACGAGTACACGTGATTCGGGTTGTCCTTGACCCGCTTAGAACCTGGATACTTGAGTCGGGTTCTCATGCATGATCGTTCAAGACCATGAAAACTTAATCCCTTGAACACTTGTGTAACTAGCCGGGCTCCATACACGCATGCAAGCCATGTAAAGAAAACCCTAACCGGGTGCTATTCCGGTTTCTTCGTCGGGTACTACCATGTCGCTCGTCTCCACCGTCGTCCCCGTCTACTAACCCCGCACGCCTTTACCCGAACACCACCAAGCACCACCACCATGCCCCATGCTGTTTCCATTGGTTACCATCCCCCTCGTCATCCTCGTTGCGCCAACACTAGCCGGGTAACACCACTTCATCCTCCACCGCCAGCCTCCACTGAAATCTGCCACCACTGTCGCCGAGCATTGCCGTCTTGCCCAGCTCCTTCGTGACCAACCTCTCCCTCTCCTTCCTTACGGTAGTAGGCCACCATACCCGCGGCCTCCCCGTTTCTTCCTGTCGGTTGTTCCGTCGCACGCCACCCCTCCAAAGACGTTGTCGCTTGCTCCACCATGTTGAAGCACGTTTTTGTGACAAACACTTTGGATATTGTCTTAGCTTTTGTACTTGTCTTGTATGTATTAGTCTTTGTATGTTAGTGTCTGTACGTATTAGTTATCGAGTTGTAATTACTAATGTATGTACTAGTCGTCTGTTTTTCTCAAAGTGTTTTACGCACTTAGCATGTGCGCAGGAAGTACTTCCCGCGTACTTAGCAAGTACACAAGAATACTCTGCATACTTGTTAAGTACGCAGGAACAATTTGCCCTACGCACTTGTTAAGTGTGCAGAGATTAGGTCTAGTTTAAATAGGCTAGGTTAACAGAAGTTATGTACGCAGACATTTTGCACTTAGTTGTATTCTCTCTATAACCTTCAAGTTTATAATAGACGGAGTTTGAAAGTGATTCGTTGTCGGTTTACTTTGTGTTACTTGATTCTCCACCTAGTCACGGGCATTCTGCACCCGGTCCGACTAGTCACACACCCACACGTAATGATCCGAGACACCTAGTCACGGGCTTTTCGCACCAACCTCATCATCATCCTTCACAAGTTTCTGATTTTGGATTTTAAAAATTTTGCCCAAGTGTTAAGTCATGCGTACTTAACAAGTACGCAAGACATAACTCATGCGTACTTTCTAAGTATGCAAGACCTAAACCCTGCGTACATGACAAGTATGCGGGAAGGGAATTTATGAATTTTTTCTAAGTCTGGATTGTCAGTTCTTTGTGAATGTACTATACTTGGTCATGTGTATTCAATTCCAAAGAGTCTTCTTGTTCTTATTATGTTTACTGTTTGTTTATGCAGTGATGGCGCGTGCGTTTATAAGCGAATTCAATCTGCTGGCTTTAACATAACCCGAGTGGAAGGGTTTTGCACTTCAATATCAGGAGATAATCGATTTCCTGAACCGCTCGAAGACCAACTACGCCATCTCTGCTGATCCTATTGTCTCAAGACCATATCTGGAGCAATTCTGGGAAACTGCTGATCCCGACTGTACAGTAACCCCAAACGTCATTAGGGCTACTATAGCAGGTCATGATATTGCTATTTCTGAAGACACCATCAGATGAGTAATACAGTTTAGGGACTTATCAACTGATCTAATAACTTACCCTGACTACTTTGTTGATGGATGCTGGAGACAAAGGATGGGGTATGTTGGTACAATGGACTACTCCTCATATAAAAAGATGTGGGTACTTGATCAGTGGCGTTACTTCGCGCACGTCATGATCATGTGCCTGTCTGCTAGAAAGACGGGAAAGGATGCCATGGGTATGACTTGACAGCTGCAATGGTTGGCCACTCTCTTAACAAGGGTTATAAATTTTCAAAGTATATCTACAAGTCTATCACCGATCAGATCAATGCTGCTGGTAGATTTAGATTTCTATTATACCCTCGGTTCGTGCGGCTGATGATTAATGATGTTGTACCCAATCTACCTCAGATTAGAGAGAGACTACAAGTCAAACGAATGGACAAGAGAGTTGTTGCACAATTTCTAAAGCCAGGCAGTGTAGAACCTACCCCTGAGCACACTCCTGTCTTTGGCCACCTAATAAATGAAGCATATGTGGCCCCTGCTGACTTCAGATGGTATAGTGCAGAGTCTGAGCCTGAACTCAGTGAACATATTGATGAACAACAGGAAGAAGAGGAAGTTGAATCTGAAGATGATATGTCTGACGATGAAAGAGACGAAGAATAGGGAGTTGGAGGTGCTGAAGATTCCGACTAAAAAACGACCGAGTCAGATTCCTCTGATTCTGATGATGCACCATCCCAGGCACACCCAAGAAGATTGACGAAGGTGACCCTTCCCGAGTCATCTTCCAAGAGAAAGAGACAAGCGACTAGCAGTGACTACGAGCCCGATTCTGATTCGGACGCTGCTATAGAGAGACGCAGAAGAGAAAGTATAAACAAGCAACGGGGCGATAGGCCGCACCAAGCTATCCTTCATGAGGTAGAAGTCAGTGCTCAGAGGCAAGCACGTGTCACAGCTGTGAGTACTGATTCAACTTCTACCTCATCTTCACAATAGCTTTATAGGCGACAACGGAGGAGGCCACGTGTAACACCTGATGTGGCTATCACTGCTATCACAGAGGAGGTTCCTGTGATAGTGTCCCTCCCTGTGCAATCTGTTCAAGTGGTGGTGGTAACTCCTATTCTAACTGAGTCTGTCACTATCACCCCTACCACCATCCAAACAACCACTCGTCAACACATCAGTGAACCATTTCCTGAGTTAGATTTTACTCATGGATTTGATTTTGATTAAATCTTCACATTCTCAACTCATCAAGCTGAAGCATCTTCTTCTAGGGGACCTGATCCTCGTGATACCTGGATCACTACCCTAGAGACTCAAGTCGCTAGTCTTCTTGAAACGCTACGGAAATCGAGAGAAGAATCTGACAAACAACAGGGACAGATTAACTCTCTTATTGATGAGGTACCCGCACTAAAGAAACAGCGGGCGGTTGATGACAAGCACCGTTTAGAGCATGACACTATGGTGAAACTGGTCTGTGATATGGCCAAGACGCTTGATGCTCAGGGGGAGAGATTGAAAGAGTTGTTGGAAAAGCAACCACCTAAGACTAGCAGTGAAGAGGCTTGTCACTTAGTTGATCTAACTAAGGGTGATGATCAGGACAAGGATCCTGAAGCCGGACCGAGTGGAAGTGAGCAGCAATCGTTGGCTCTGGCGATTGTTCCCATTTCTGTCGTGTCTATGGCTGAGGGGGAGTCTACTCAGAATGAAGGTGGAGGTGATGCTTCAGGTGGTAATAAAGGAAAGTCGGTGGCTGACATTTTGAAAGATCTATCTGACGATGTGTCGGTTGATGTGATCCTATTCTTAGAGCCAGACTATTCCAAAGAAGCACAGATGAGGGAGAGATCGACTCTGGTGACGACTGGGATGTGAAGGATGATGATGTTGTAATTGAAGTTCCCAAGGGCGACGGGGAAGGAGAGTATGATTTTGAAGATGGAGAGATTTTCGAAGTTCCATCCTTTGAAACTCATTATGATACAGGTTCAGTCGAGCCTGCTAGTACTATTGAGGCGTTGACTGAAGCCTCCCCTGCCGACCTTACACCTGTGGATCCAGAGGCACAGAAAGACAAACATATGCCTGCAAGTTCATCGAAGGATCCGGTTCTTGTCTGGAAAAAGACATCAATCACAGACAAACATGCAACTACAAGGATGATCTTAGCTGTGAGGTTCGAGGAGGATAAGAAGTTGTTTGCAATCAAGCGAGCTGGGGGGTTCATTACTTGAAACCAACCAGTGAAGCTTTCAACTCCTTACCAAGATACTACCTCGTTAACCTAGCAAACTGAGAGCTGCTGGGTCACTCAAATCACGCAGTAGCGATGGGTTTGTGGCAGGTTCTACAGCGAGAGGTAAGATATGGGAAGTTCGAATTGTTTAAGCCTTAAGTGCCCAAGCGAGTCAGGGACAAAAACGTTAGACATCCTGTGACTAATAAAAGCTTAAAGAAACTGGTATACATGTCAGTGCTGTATGAAACCAAGATTCCCCTGAGCAAGTTATCTCAGGATATCTTAGGTAACATATGGTACTGGTACGTAGATGCTAAATCGGGTGAGGCAGTGGTGATTGGAAAGGTGTGGTTTGAGAGTGGAAGCTTAGTGCCAAGGGAACTGATCAGAGTTTTTGATGAAATCTGCTTCACAAACTTTTCTGTGAAAGATCTGGAGGCGCTAGCTGACAGGTACTGCATGTACACGGACGAGTGGAAAAAGTTCATTGCTTCTAAATATGACAAGGTGATCAAGTTCTACCTTGATAACATGAAAAAGATGGAAGCGAAAGCTGGGGAGCAGTGAAGACCGAGGACAATCCAGAGCTGTTGTCAAGGGGGAGTTTGTTGAAGCACGTTTGTGTGACAAACACTCTGGATATTATCTTAGCTTTTGTACTTGTCTTGAATGTATTACTGTTTGTATGTTAATGTCTGTACGTATTCGAGTTGTAATTACTAATGTATGTACTAGTCGTCTGTTTTTCTCAAAGTGTTTTGTGCACTTAGCATGTGCGCAGGAAGTACTTCCTTCATACTTAGCAAGTATGCAAGAATCTGCGTACTTGTTAAGTACGCAGGAACAATTTGCCCTGCGCACTTATTTAGTGCGCAGAGATCAGGTCTAGTATAAATAGGCTAGGTTAACAGAAGTTATGTATGCATACATTTTGCACTTAGTTGTATTCTCTCTGTAACCTTCAAGTTTATAATAGACGGAGTTTGAAAGTGATTTCATTGTCGGCTTACTTTGTGTTACTTGATTCTCCACCTAGTCACGGGCATTCTGCACCCGGTCCGACTAGTCACACACCCACACGTAACGATCCGAGACACCCAGGGACCTACACACCCCGTAACCACATCCGCCGCCATCCCTGTCGTAGCCACCACCGGCCTCCGCTCTCCTCTCCGATAACATCCACATAAAATTACAAAGCTAGAAAGTAGAGAACGAGGTTACCTCAATGCGTTGTGAGTTTTTCCATGCTTGACGCCGCCGTAGGACCACTGCGAACCACCGCCGTCGTCCTCACTTCTCGTCGGACCACTCTCTCTCCCGCTCGCCTCTTCCTTTGTGCACACAGCTAGGCCGAATGGCCTAGGGTTTGTGTTTAAGTTGTTTTTAAACTGTTGTGGTTTACACTCTAGTCTGTGGTTTCCCTGTTTGCGCGTTTTCGATCCCAATCGTTCTCATAGTGGCTAACCGGGTCCTCTTAGTTTCCATAATAGGGTTTTATGTGAAAATCCTTACAACCCAAACTATTTAAAAGAGACTCGGTTAACTCATCGACCCGACCCTTTTTTCTATGATTTTCGGGCTGTTACAAGTCTACCCCTCTTAAAAGAGGATACGTCCTCGAATCCTGCGTCAGCATAATTCAACACCGTTCATCTTTATGCTACAATTGGTGCACCCAAAATCCCTTGGTGCCAACCGCTCTCTTTCGCACATCCCGTCGAGGTCATTACTTTTTAACACGGTCACCGTCCTTTGAGTTTGAAGGAAGTCTCCTCCGTTGTCCGTTTTCAACTTTGGGACTTGTAGGATCACCTACACTTTCTTTTATTACTCGACTTCCCAACCTTTACTCATATGCAAAACATTGTCAATTACCTAATTACTTATCGCATTTTCCTAATTCGCTCACAACATTTGTGCCGTCATTCCTTGTATAGCTTTGATGACCTCGTCATTCCGATGGTAATCCCCAAGTAAGGCTCCTTGCCTTTCATAATTATGATCATTCGTCGTCCTTCTCATTTCATACCCTAATCGCCATCCAGTGATGATTCCTCAAAACTAAGGCACCACTGCCTTACTCATAAATATGCTACGTATGTCCTTCTCAGATGATCTCCAAGAGCTTGTGCAAAGCTTCACTGATCTCCTTTAAAGTTTCCCTACTACTGTATCTTTTACCTACATTACCTTGCGTTCATCGCGTCTTATAGGTAAGTATGCGTCGCTTATCGTTAGTGCCTCGATCACCGTCCTCTGATGATCCTAATAATTTGAACACCACAATCATGTATGTTCTAAAATCCAAACGTTATCTCCTCCGATGCTCCGCAAGAGCTTGCTCCTTGCAACTTAGTCATATGTGTACGAGCGTAGGCATTACCCTTCCAGTCCCTTATGTGCAATCATGTATCTACCCTTCCTTCGTTCCATTTTCCTCATCGTTTCTCTATCGTAACCACACGATCACCGACCTATTCTCATTCATCAAGTACGAACATGAAGTCCGCCCTAGCATAAGCCTCAGCTATCCCTTGCCTCGTTAGGAAAGAACATTCCCATTCCTCTTGTATCTCACATCGACTGAATTCTTCACATGGAACGTATTCCATGAAGACACTTTCATTACCTCGTTCACTCCATGCTGGAATCTTCAGCGTCGTCATCTCGATCACATCATAACTATCTCCGATCAAGCGTCCATGTAAACGCGTTCAGCATCAATCATCACAACTCCACTTATTGGCTTCGTGCTCCGAATTCCCGAGATATAAGCATAGGTATCTCATAAGAGCACCTCACCGATCGTTTAGAAAAACGTCAAAACTTCTCGCATCACTTCGATGTATCAACGTCGAGAAAAACGTCAAGACAGAAATAATATGCCCGAGCACACCAACCACCCGTCCTATGCACGACTAAGTGTGTACTACCATGACACACAATGTCAGATCATAATAACAAAGCTATCATGTTCAATGCATATATAGGTACATAGTATCCCAACTCTATAACTCGCACAAACTGCACACATAACTAGCTAGACAAGAGCAAATCTACGTATATACAATATGACCTCGTCATTTATGGACACGTAAAATCCTGAACTCCACCTTTTATTCATCCCAACGGTAGCCCCTGCCACACGTCATCACATACTCTCATAGAGTTCACACGTTCGTACCCCATACGGGTTGTACCAATGGTTCAGGATGACACACTACTCAGTGTAGACATAAGACATCCTCCTAAACATTCATACACACAATATATATAAACATAGTTTCCCACAGGACCTCGTCCTGAAAATTTATACATACATAAGATGTATAACAATTGCTTCCCACAGGACCCCGTACTGAACATCCACACAAAGTGCAATATACCCATTGCATTCTAAACATCACTTAAACACTAGCACATAGGTGACACTACCTTAAGACTTTAGACACAGACAAATTCAATTTCATGTCTATACAAATCTACTCACACAAACTAGTGAACCATACTCTAGCATCACAGCAAGGATTACATTTAATATGAACTCACGTCGTTCAAAAGGTAATCACATACTCACACAATACTACACAAAATCAACAACTGTACGCACAGTCGTACACCATCACACACACAATTATTATTAATTATGTTCAAATCACCCTGTGGTAAAACTCACATTAATGTCAAAATCAAATAGTCAATATTTGAATTAAGCATCACACCACGTAAACGTCTAATCAGTCATAACGTCAAATCACCCCGGAATCTCTCATGGAAACAGCCACAACATCTAATCATCAAACAACTAAGTATCCTAACAATGCCCATAAAATCACTACTAGACCATACCAGGTGTATCTGTCATGTCCTCCTCTGGTTCCTCTTCGTCACATTCTGGGTTATCCACTAGGTCCTCCTGAAACAGAGTTCTATTAACCACCGCAAGTGGTCGATCCCTCAACCCTGCAGGTCCACATCATTGAGGGAATCATGTACTACTGGCACCGCCCTCCTTTTCCACCCAGTCTCTCCAATCGTAGCACCACACAATATGTCGCCAACCGAAGCTTTAGTCACACTCGGAGCGGGAAGCGCCAACACTACTCCTAACTCACTAGCAGTTCCATATGCAACCTTCGTCGGTTTGAATTGTCGTTCAACATTCCTCCTAGCAAGAGCTCAACGTCTGCCCGATCTCGTATGCTTCGTCTTAGCCATCTGATGTGCACTAAATTAGTCATATATTTTACATCAATTGATTCCCAATCTTGGCCATTTTTATGTAAACTTATATGAATCATTACTTATTTAGTTTATATTTGAATTTGTAGGACATTAACCTTCTGAAAGAACAAAACGAAGAAAAAGTGAAAGAAATAAACAAAGAATGCAGAGGCACGACCCTCGACAGTCAGAACTTGTTTTTCACTTTCCCGCTTCGTTACAGCTCAGAATTGAGCCCCGTTTTCGCCCACGGATCCTATTTTTAGTCTTCTACATGTCTATGGAATCAAGGGTGAAGCATGGGCCGTGCTAAACTAGGAATGGGGCCGTGCTTTCTTCTAGGCGTTTAGAAATCAGCTTTTTCGAAGTCTCATCGAGCACGGGGCCGTGTCCTATGAAGCATGGGGTCGTGCCTCACTAGGCACAACCCCATGCTGACATTTCCTGCAGTACATTCATGACAAAAGTTAGTGGGTACGACCTGGTCCCAACACGGGGTCGTGTCCCATGAAGCACGGGGCCATGCTTCACTAGGCACACCCCCGTGCCGACATTTCCTGCAGTACGTTCGCAATAAAAGTTAGTGGGAACGACCTAGTCCCGGCACGGGCCGTGATCCACTGAGAATGGGCCGTGCTTAACTTCATAGACAGCCTATAAAAGGCCATCAACTTGTTCATTTGAGGACGGGTTCTTGAGAAGAATTACCCACTGTTTACTCTCGAGAACCAGACTTTGGAGAGCATTTGGAGGTCTTGGAATGTCCATTTATCTTCAAGAAGAAGTTCTAGCATCACCACACCATCCTAAGTTGAACTTTTGGTGAGATTATTTTGATTTTATCATGAGTTGCATGTGTTCTTGCTACTTTGTTGTAATATGCAAGCTCATTTTGAGCTAAACTCCTTTATCATCCTAGTTTTGATGAATATTTACTAATTTATGTTGAACTTATGAATCTTGGCAAGTATTATGTTAATGTTATGGTAATGTTATGGTAATCTCTTGATGGAAATTGCATGCTTGAATGTTTGAGGCAAATAATTATTAATTTGTAAATGTGAAATCATATCATGTTGGAAAACTTATGAAATTAGCATTTATTCATGAATTTGTGTTTCTACATTCAATTCCATGGCTAAGTATTATGAGTGATCTTTGAAAATTATAATTAATTAAATCAACATTTAAGCATGCATCCCGTTGACTCATGTTTGGAAAAACTATGATATTTGTTATAATACACCTTTAACAAAGTTTATGTTAATTAAAGTATTGATAACTCGAGCTTACGATTTTCATAAATTTATCTTATAGTTTTATATTTAAACTAGCTTTAGGTGGATGTTATGTAAAATATTCATCAATATCTTTCTTAATAGCTATGGAGTTAGTGACCTTGATGGGAATCTAATTCGTTCTCTTAAACGAACATTAACATAATTATAAAATTGCCATTCTTATGTTTTATCGTAATTAGTAAAATGGATTCAAAACTAGGATGATAGCCTTCCTTATCTTGTTATTTCAAGCATTTTTATTTACGTGTTTTCAATTGCTAATTATTGTTATTTAAACTAAACTCTTAAAACAAAAACAAAGATTTAATTTTTATTTCATTTGGCCTAACTAATTACAAGGATCAAGTAGTGAAATCGTGTCCACGGATTGATACTCGGTTCTTTTCAACTCAATACTACCACTCGATAGGTACACTTTCCTTTGTGTGTATAGTTTAGTTTAGGTGAAAACCAATTTTAAAACCCATATTTGTGTGAAAAGTCTTCATTAAAAATATATATACTTCACGCACATCACCATCTAATCCTACCCAAGATAGAACATTTATGTGGTTATTATAGCTAATAAATTCAAAATATAAGATTAACTATAGACTGCCGAATCACGTTGATCAAATGTGATTGGTTGTCCACGTTACTACTCGGATTCTAAACGTCCCCCATCATACTCACACTAGCTTTCTACCTTCCACACAACGGATGCACATGCATCCCACACAATCCACACAATCCACATAACCCAATGCAATACTACCACGTAGTTGATGTGTGTTGGACGGTCTATAAAAACTAACTATAAAACCTAACCTAGACACTCTAGCTTTAAATTTATAAATCTAGACTCAACCTAATACTAGACCACACAACCGACAAGTGTACCAATCAATGTAGCAAAGTCAAATGAAGTCCGGATATCGAACCCACGAGACACTAGCGACAACTCTATCTAGACTCTAACTCAACTAACTAAACTAAAATGTATTTGGGGGGATTTTGTGTTGTGAACTATAACTAATGAACTCCTAACAGAATGCAAGAGACTTTAGACAACTCACAAATGAGGAAAGCACTACCTAGACCTTGAATCATATGCATGTACCTTGGAAATCTCTTGGATACGGAAACTATGATGGAACTAGGCTCTTAGAATACGACACACTTAGACAACCAAGTGGATCCCGGATCATTCTCCAGGTGTGACCAAAAAGAAACCCTAAGGGACGTGTGAAACTCACCAGTTAGTTGGATCACCTCTCAGCTATCTCTAACAACACTAAAGTACTCGCTAGACAGATTACCTCACAGTCTCACTATCTCAATACACCTTTCAGTGCAAGGAGTAACTTGAATTCACTTTACTAGACACGGAATAACAATGAATGCTAAGAAACCCTAGGAACCCTCCTTTTAGAATAGTTAACCTAAAAACCCTAACACCACAGATTACCCGACAACTTCGCACCTCTCAGCTATTGAAGCAGGCAGAATACTCAATCCTAATAAACTCTTAATCGATGTTCCTATGGATACGACGTTAATACGCAACCATACATGAAATACATTCACAAAGTAGCATATGGAACATTCAACAGATTATCAATCAAGATCAAATATGCATAAACATCTCATCAAACAAAACCAAGTTCTTTACTTTAACATTAACCCATCAACAAATAACTGAAATCCGAAATCAAACCAATTAACAACGCATAATCATCAAAACCTAGGAAGCTATGAAAGTTTAGCCAATCATCATGGTTAAAACAGAAGAATTGAACACATAAATCATGGTATCAAATCTGGAAAAGTAGAACAAAGAAATATAACGAGAATCGGATGACGAAATCGACCCGATCTTCAATCTCCAACTTCAATCCAAGTCTCCGGTTGATCCTAGAAGCTTTATCCCCCTTAGAATCACCAAAAAAACTCATTTCTTTGTGTCTGGAATTGAATTCTAAACCCTAGAAACGGACTTAAGCTTTTATACCAAGAAAATACCTAAAAATCTGCGTAACAGGAGTCTCTCACGTACCGCGAGGCCCAAGAGTCCAGTCTCTCACGTACCGTGAGAGACAAGATAGTCGCGCACTTTTTTCCTGAATTCACACCCCTCGCGTACCGCGAGGTGGAAGACCTACATATCTCGCGTACCGCGAGGGAAGCACTTTGACAGAAAGTTTTGTTCTTTTTATCATTTTGCCTCGTTCGCTCGTGCCTTCACCAATTTAGATCGTTTTAGCTCCAAAGTGACCCAATTACCTACAAAACAAGACACAAATCAATAATAACTATAAAAGACTCTAAATGAATCTAAAACTATACAAAAACGACATGAAATAGGACAGAAATGCATGCGTGCTTTGCAACACATCAGTAGGCATACGTATCACCATACTCACAACATTCTGCTTACAAAACATAATTGCACACGGAATCACCAAACCACATAATCATACCAAACAATTCTACATGGTGTTATACTACACAAATGACACTCTAACAATTAATGTTAACTCGAAAAAAGTACCTCTTGGCTCGCGGTTACTCGTGGTGGCATTCGTTTTACCCTCATCCAATTTTCGGTTTAAGTTTAGGTATTTTATGTTTTGAAAACACCGTTTTTCTCATAAACCTCAGCTATGATACCAACTTGTAAGGCCCCAAACCGGGTATACTCTTATTAACACACTTATTTTCAGTGGAAGTCTTAATCAAAAATAATTTATTCTCTTTTAGCTTATTATAGTTCTTCACCTTACCTTACGAATGCCTGCACACCGACTCGAGTATCACCGCTCCCAAGCCAAGAATAAGTCGTCCATGAGACCCACCTGCAAAACAATCTAACGTACATACAAAGTCAGCTACGCTGAGTGAGTTCTAACAGTTTATTTTAAATAGAAACATCCACGTCATCATTAATATTTATTTCCACTGAGGACATCCCGGTTCTTTATATAACGGTTTGTCATTTATTAACACGCAGGTAACCCACCTTACCGACCCATTCCCATGAGGGTCCACCACCCAAGACTCATCCCATACCCAATACCCAGTAAGTCTCACCGACATGGTTCAAGCTTACTACAATACTAACTCATAATCCACCACACGTATCATCCCAAAATCCGGTTAAGGCAACCAACTCCTAAACACCGACCTCACAAGCATAGTCAACCCATTGCTTAAACACTCGCAGAAGGGCTCCTACACTTTAGTCGTAAACACGACCTTGTTGCAACACCATAGTCAACCCATTGCTTAACATCAAAACAATACATCACAACACAAATAATTATCAATAACACTGGCATGCAATTAAATTAAATATAAATGCACACAAACAATACCTCGACATAAGCCGAGCACGTTCATGACCATGCAAACCCCAATCCTTCGAACACCCACGTACACGAGCCAGGGTCCATATGTCACACCCCCAATTTCAACTAACGGAGTTTTACTGTTTGGGAAGTGACGAACCAGGATCTCAGACATTAGTTACTTTGAACGACTCTACATGGGACTCAAATAAAAATACCATTCAAATCAGAGTATCAATGCGGAAGCGTAAAGACAGTAAATGCGCAAATTACACGCGCCCAAAACCAAAGTCAAAAAGTCCTAAAAAGTCCAAACGTCCCATCAAAACAAGTACAATGGGATAACTCAAGTAAATATAATCAAATCAAAATCAAGCAGTTGAATCCCATGCATGCCCTAACGTGTACCTATGTCTTAGCTTAGCGACCTGAGAAAACAAGTAAGAAAATATGTCAACACGAGGTTGGTGAGTCCACAGGTTTCAATATAAGTAAATAAGCGTTTACCGGATTTATGTTCATTCAGTACGTATCTATAGGTAGCTAACCTATGTTCGTGTTCAGCTCAAGCGCTCGCAACCGAAGCTGACTGTTTGTTTATTGCCTCCTGCCAGGTCTATCAACACTGGCGGTGTGAGTAGGCTAACATTTCACCCGTTCGATATCTAATCGAGTTAGCACGACTAACGCGGGTGGGATTTGTCAAACCCAGTAGTACTATTAAATATTACCTCGCTAAGATCCATATTAATGGTCCTATATTAGTTGAGGACTTTCTGTGATAGCGTGTTACGCTTAGCATTTAACATTGATATCATACGAATTAAAAATCCAAAATCGTTTAGTCATGTTTTCTCCCCCAAGTTAAAACAGTAAAAGGGGCCGTGAAAACTCACCTGCTTTGCGTTGAAGGTAGTTTCACCCTAGTGGTAAGTTGGAACCACGAGTGTAAGTCTCAAAAGACCTACGAATGTCCTAAAATTATAAACACATAAATTAGGAATGATAAGGGGAATTGTGACAGAGACACGGAAAGAAGTGTCTTAAAGAACCGTTCTAATATTCAAGAGTGGACGAAAGTGTCCACGGAGTTAGGGATTACTTTACGCGACGAATGACAGAAATAATAAATAAAATCGGGTGTTTTGTCATTCATGAAAATTGAGAAGATAAATATATATATATATACGAGTAAATAATATAACTAATTATATTTTTATTTAGTCTCAATCGATACACGATGTTATAAAATGATTCGAAATAATATAGATATGTATTATTTAATAATACGGGTCACAGTTTGAAAATAATATAAACGTATTATTTTATACGAATTTATGGATTAAAAATAATATAAACATATTATTTTTACTTGATAATAAAATCAATATATTATTTATAAAAGTGGGTATAATTTATAAAGAATGTTAATAATTCAAACCCGAGCCTACGGGCTGTTTCCCGGGTTTAAACACAGTTATATAATAATATAATATTATAGGGTTTGATTTTTCTTAATTAAATATCACCAGAAAAAGTTTAAAAATTATTTGTGGGAGCCCGGTCTCGAACCCGGGTCCCTCCAACACGGACACACTGACCAAACCAGTTCCGCCCGCTAGGGTTTCGCAAACAAAACCTAAGATCAATTACATTTAACATCCTGATCGAAGGTGATTTCCCTCCCCACATGCACCCAGATCGAATTCGATCGCGACAGGTTTCAAGATCATAGGGGTTTTGCTCGCCTATGGATTGCGAGTCTGAGGTTAGGTTTAATTGTAAAAATCGCTAAGTTTTTTATAGTTAAAAACCAGTTTGAAAAGATGAGACTTAGACTTAAAAACGTGGAATCAATTTGATAAAATCAGATGATGTTAGAGGCTGAATTCATGGGGCTATTACAGAGCATTAGATTCTGATTCTATCCATGTATTTTAATTATATTAAGGTTAAGCTTTGACTGGTAGTCGATTAAACCCAAAATGTGATGACCCTAGAATCGGTTCATCACTGATTCAATGTTATATCTTCGAATTAGCATAAGGTTTTCAAAGGATGGATGATGGCGAGTCTATCCATTAAGTTTAATTGAATTTACATTGAGTCTAAGATAGAGTTCGCTCAAAACGTGAACCTATGAACCCTAGGTTCTGGATTTTGTAAAATTGGATGATGTTTGATTCAATTAACATGGGGCTTTCATCAAACTGAAAATTTCGAAACTAACAGTATGATTTAATTGAATTGAAAACGAGTCTAGAATTAAAAGCCCCAAATCCGATTTCTTATGAACCCTAGAATCTGCTTATGATAAAATCGATAATGTAAGCCCTAATTAGGTTAGGGCTTTCATTCTACAGGATAAAACGAATCAAAGGAATGCTTCAATTACCCGATTGGATGTCGGATTGATTGTGCTCGACTAAAACTGAGTTCGACGACTGCGGGTTTGATCTTTGGTGATTCTGGTTGCTTCTCCGGCGCGACTGATGTAGGCAAATTCTTCTGAGGGACTCGAACAAGATACGCAGGTGTGTGATTTGTGAGGGGAATACAGGAATTAGGCGAATTCGGTGGTCGATTAGGATGAGGTCGACGGTTATGGATTTAATTTCCATTATTTGAGTTTAATTTGATTAATGCCTATTATTAAAGCTCAATAATGAACGATTATGGCATTTAAGTGTTAATCAATTACAGAATTCGATCCATTTCGGTTATCAATAGAGAATTGGAACTCAAGAAGTCGCGATTTTGACCTCTAAAAGTCAACAGAAGCCAAAATTGCTAATTTTGACTTTGGGGAGTCAACTAAATTAGTTTAGCATATTTACACAACTAGTCCCTGCAGTTTTGAGTGGAATTTGTGACAGAATCAGTCCCTGGGGTTAGATTTAGTTAACGAGGTTAAGTTTTTAACAGAAAACTTAACGGAATAGTTAATGGAGTTAACCTAAAAAGTCGAATTGTCACATCATCCTCTAGTTGAAAGAATTTTCGTCCCGAAAATTAGAAAAGTAAAAAAAAATTTCTGGGGTGTCTCATCATCCCCTAGTTAAAAGAATTTTCGTCCCGAAAATTAAACTGTACCTTAAGAAATTGACGCGGAGTGCTTGAACAGATTAGGATATTTGCGCATCATCTGATCCTCGCGCTCCCAAGTGAATTCCGGTCCACGTTTCGAGTTCCAATGGACTCTAACAATAGGGATTTTACTGTGCTTTATTGTTTTTACTTCCCTATCCATGATTTCCACAGGTTCTTCGATGAAACGCAGCTGTTCATCAATGTGTAGTTCCTCGAAAGGAACCGCGAGAGTCTCGTCTGCTAGACATTTCTTCAAATTTGAGACGTGAAAGACGTTGTGTACACCACTCAGTCCTTCAGGTAAGTCTAGTTGATACGCTACTGGTCCGATTCTCTTCATTATCTTGAATGGTCCAACATAACGAGGATTCAGTTTGCCTCGTTTCCTGAAACGAATGACACCCTTCCAAGGTGAGACTTTTAATAAGACCATATCCCCTAATTGAAATTCTAACGGTTTACGACGCTTATCGGCATAGCTCTTTTGACGGTCACGAGCTGCTGCCATACGGTTTCTAATTTGAACGATTTTCTCAGAAGTTTCAAGTACGAGTTCAGGACCTGTAAGTTGACTATCCCCAACCTTGGCCCAACAAATAGGAGAACGGCATTTCCGTCTATAAAGTGCTTCAAATGGAGCTGCCTTGATGCTAGTGTGATAGCTGTTGTTGTAGGAGAACTCCACCAACGGTAGGTGAGACTCCCAAGTGTTACCGAAATCGATCACACAAGCTCGTAGCATGTCCTCCAGAGTTTGGATAGTACGTTCTGTTTGGCCATCAGTTTGAGGATGGTATGTTGTGCTCATATCTAGATGCGTGCGTAAGGCTTTATGTAACGACTGCCAGAAACGAGAAGTGAATCATGCATCACGATCCGAAATGATAGAGATAGGCACCCCGTGCCGAGAGACTATTTCTTTCAGGTAAGTACGAGTAAGTTTATCCATCTTGTCGGTCTCTTTAATTGCTAAGAAGTGAGCGGACTTTGTTAATCGATCAATGATTACCCATATGGTATCACATCCGGTAGGAGTTCGTGGTAATTTGGTGATGAAGTCTATGGATATTTGTTCCCATTTCCACATGGGAATTTCCGGTTGTTGCAGAAGACCAGAAGGCTTTTGGTATTCAACTTTGACCTTTGCGCATGTCAGACATTTGCTCACATAGATAGCTATATCGGCCTTCATCTTTGGCCACCAATACAGTACCTTTAGATCATGGTACATTTTGTCGGAACCCGGATGAATAGAGTAACGAGATTTATGAGCCTCATCCATGACTAGTTCCCTTAAATTTCCGAATACTGGAATCCATATTCGCTCGGCGAAGTAACGAATACCGTCAGATTTTACTTCGAGTTGTGCTTCCATACCGTGTGTACCTTCCAGCGGTAGGTTTTCTTCTTTCAAGGCTTCGAGTTGAGCACTACGGATTTTGTCAGGTAATCCGGGGTGAATAGTAAGTTGTAATGCTCGAACTCGTTTGGGTTTTGTTTCTTTTTGACTTAGGGCATCAACTACAACATTAGCTTTACCCGGGTGATATCGGATCGCACAGTCATAATCGTTTAAGAGTTCGACCCAACGACGTTGTCGCATGTTCAACTCTTTCTGCTCAAAGATGTGCTGAAGACTCTTGTGATCGGTGTAGATGGTGCATTTGGTACCGTACAAGTAATGTCTCCATATCTTAAGTGCGAAGACTACAGCTCCCAACTCTAAGTCATGAGTGGTGTAGTTTCTCTCGTGGACCTTTAGTTGTCGTGAAGCGTATGCGATCACCTTTTCGCGTTGCATTAAGACACAACCTAGACCTTGAATAGATGAATCACAATACACTACAAAATCATCGATTCCTTCCGGGAGAGCTAGAATAGGTGCACTGTAGAGTTTTTGTTTAAGATGTTGGAATGCTGACTCATGGTTATCACCCCAATTATAGGCTTTACCCTTTTGAGTTAAAGCAGTGAGAGGTTGAGCAATTTTTGAAAATCCTTCGATGAATCGACGGTAATATCCACCCAATCCCAGAAATTGCCGCACCTCTGTCGGAGTCGTCGGTGCTGTCCATTTCTTGATGGCTTCTATCTTTGATGGGTCGACATGTATTCCCTTCTCGTTAACCACATGTCCAAGAAACTGAACTTCCCGGATCCAGAATTCACAGTTGGAAAACTTAGCATATAGTTGTTCTCGCTTAAGTAATTCCAAAATTAGGCGTAGATGTTCCTCATGTTCCTCCTTGTTCTTGGAATAAATGAGAATGTCGTCGATGAAAACGATAACGAACTGGTCAAGGTAAGGCTTACACACACGGTTCATGAGATCCATGAATACCGCAGGTGCGTTGGTTAATCCGAAAGGCATGACCATAAACTCGTAATGGCCGTACCTTGTTCTGAATGCAGTCTTAGAGATATCCTCTTCTCGGACCCTTAACTGATGGTAGCCGGACCTAAGATCTATCTTGGAATAGAAACTTGATCCTTGGAGTTGATCAAAGAGGTCATCTATGCGAGGTAAAGGGTAGCGGTTCTTGATTGTGACTTTATTCAGCTCCCGGTAGTCAATACACATACGGAAGGTTCCGTCCTTCTTCTTGACAAATAGAACTGGAGCTCCCCACAGTGATGAACTAGGTCGGATGAAACCTTTATCCAACAATTCTAGCAATTGAGTGGACAGTTCTATGGATCATAGGGGTTTTGCTCGCCTATGGATTGCCACTGGTTTCAAGATCATAGGGGTTTTGCTCGCCTATGGATTGCGAGTCTGAGGTTAGGTTTAATTGTAAAAATCGCTAAGTTTTTGATAGTTAAAAACCAGTTTGAAAAGCCGAGACTTAGACTTAAAAACGTGGAATCAATTTGATAAAATCAGATGATGTTAGAGGCTGAATTCATGGGGCTATTACAGAGCATTAGATTCCGATTCTATCCATGTATTTTAATTATATTGAGGTTAAGATTTGACTGGTATTCGATTAAACCCAAAATGTGATGAACCCTAGAATCGGTTCATCACTGATTCGATGTTATATCTTCGAATTAGCATAGGGTTTTCAAAGGATGGATGATGGCGAGTCTATCCATGAAGTTTAATTGAATTTAGATTGAGTCTAAGATAGAGTTCGCTCAAAACGTGAACCTATGAACCCTAGGTTCTGGATTTTGTAAAATTGGATAATGTTTGATTCAATTAACATGGGGCTTTCATCAAACTGAAAATTTTGAAACTAACAGTATGATTTAATTGAATTGAAAACGGGTCTAGAATTAAAAGCCCCAAATCCGATTTCTTATGAACCCTAGAATCTGCTTATGATAAAATCGATAATGTAAGCCCTAATTAGGTTAGGGCTTTCATTCTACAGGATAAAACGAATCAAAGGAATGCTTCAATTACCCGATTGGATGTCGGATTGATAGTGCTCGACTAAAACTGAGTTCGACGACTGCGGGTTTGATCTTTGGTGATTCTGGTTGCTTCTCCGGCGCGACTGATGTAGGCAAATTCTTCTGAGGGACTCGAACAAGATACGCAGGTGTGTGATTTGTGAGGGGAATACAGGAATTAGGCGAATTCGGTGGTCGATTAGGATGAGGTCGACGGTTATGGATTTAATTTCCATTATTTGAGTTTAATTTGATTAATGCCTACGATTAAAGCTCAATAATGAACGATTATTGCATTTAGGTGTTAATCAATTACAGAATCCGATCCATTTCGGTTATCAATCGAGAATTGGAACTCAAGAAGTCGCGATTTTGACTTCTAAAAGTCAACAGAAGCCAAAATTGCTAACTTTGACTTTGGGGAGTCAACTAATTTAGTTTAGCATATTTACACAACTAGTCCCTGCAGTTTTGAGTTGAATTTGTGACAGAATCAGTCCCTGGGGTTAGATTTTGTTAACGAGGTTAAGTTTTTAACAGAAAACTTAACGGAATAGTTAACGGAGTTAACCTAAAAAGTCGAATTGTCACACCATACACGCATGCAAGCCATGCAAAGAAAACCCTAACCGGGTGCTATTCCGATTTCCTCGTCGGGTACCACCACGTCGCTCGTCCCCACCATCGTCCCCGTCTACAAACCTCACGCGCATTTAGCCGAACACTACCAAGCACCACCACCATGCCCCATGTTGTTTCCATTGGTTACCATCTCCCTCGTCGTCCTTGTTGCGCCAACACTAGCCGGGTAACACCACTTCGTCCTCCACCGCCATCCTCCAACACAGCCACCGTGATAGTCGCCGAGCACTTCTGTCTTGCTACGCTCCTCCGTGACCAACCTCTCCCTCTCATTCCTTGTGGTAGTCGGCCACCGCACCTGTGGCCTCCCCGTTTCTTCCTGTCGGTTGTTCCCGTCACACGCCACCCCTCCAAAGACACTATCGCTTGCTCCACCCCGTAACCACAGGTGCTGCCATCCCTGTCGTAGCCACCACCGGCCTCCCCTCTCCTCTCCGATAACATTCATATAAAATAACAAAGCTAGAAAGTAGAGAACGAGGTTACCTCAATGCGTTGTGAGTTTTTCCATGCTTGACGCCGCTGTAGGACCACCGCGAACCACCGTTGTCGTCCTCACTCCTCATTTGACCTCTCTCTCTCTCGCTCGCCTCTACCGTTGAAGACACACCTAGGCCAAATGGCCTAGGGATTGTGTTTTAGTTGTTTTTAAGCCATTGTGGTTTACACTCTAGTCCCTGGTTGTAACATTTGAAAAAAAATTCATGCCAAATATTATAAAAATATAAATTAAAGTACCATAAGTGTAATTACAAGGACTAAAAATGAAAAATTCGGAAATTTCGTTGGTAGTGGAGCACTACCATATACGTAACGGTCCGCTACGTGGTCCCAAAGGCAATAATGAGGGAATGACACGTGCCCTGATGAGTCATTAGGGTTTCTGACCCGTGTCACAGGTAGCGGACCGCTACCGGATTCGTGTCGGTCCGCTACGGCTACCTCAGTTGGGTGGTGAACCGCTACCTTGTAGCTTAACGGTCCGCTAGCCACAAATTGCACCGCAATTCTAGAGACCGACACGTGTCATGCTGACTGTTTAGGGTTTTGGCGGTAGCGGACCACTACCCACCAACATAATGGTTCGCTACGGACCTCAGATCAGCCTATAAATAGAGATTCAATTGTCGTTCAATTCCAAAACACTCCAAATCAAATTCCAATTTCTTGTAAGCCTTTCCCACTCTTATAAAACCATTCCTGCTCATATGTTTAAGTTACTGAGGTGCCGGATCATCATAGAAGTAACCAAGAAGCTAGGAAACGCTCATTTGGAGAAACCAAGCAAGGTTCTTAAGCAGAGACGCTGCCCATTAGGACACTTACTCTAGAAGATTCCTAAGTCCAACCTCTATCCAGGTGAATACTTGTATTTTTATAAAATGATTTCAAAACTGAAAATGGTTTTGATTATACTCTAACTTGAATGAATTTATACAACCATTCGCAGCATAAGGTGATTAACTATATAGCACTCAGCCCATAGAGTCATGTATATATACACGTGTTACAGATGAGACGCTGTAACAGGGCTAGGGGTTGAACCCTTGGTTGTTGTAAAGCCCATCGCCGTAAGCGTAAGGCAGACAGACATAAAATTATATACAAGGTCCCTGTGTGGCTGGTGGTTAGTCCGTTGGCTGTGTAAATTGACCAGAAACTATGGGCAAATTGTTCTATTTATTCACGCTTGTCAGATTATGATTCCAATATACTTGTATTCACAAGTTTATACTGATAAAATATTTTCAAACATTTTTACAAGTAACCAAGGATGATGTGATTTTGATATAGCCATATGTTGACAAAAAGAGTGATGTCATGAAAAGGGAACGTCCACCCTAGACATCAGTTGAAAGAAAGGGCTCATGTAAAACCTTGGATTTTTAAATTAAACGTTTGTGTACAATATCAGGGTTTATCCATGTTATAATGAAATGAAACGGGAGATTCCCTATATTTTGAAAAGATCCTGAGTTATTAAATTATTCTGCTGTGTTTATAAATCTCTGATGAGATAAAACAAGAATTAGGTACCAATCTTCGGTCACGCGCTCAGGGTGTCTGAAACCCGGGGTGTGACAAGTTGGTATCAGAGCCATTTGTTTCGGCATATTAGATACTAGAACTTGTATCTAAGCTGTAACTTGATTATGATATTTTTTGGTTTTAGCAATTAAGATACTCAGGTAAGGTATCTAAGCTTAAACCAGTGTAGACTGCCTGCTAGAAAAGTAGGTAGATCTTTATAATAATTAAGTGATAACTATACACATGTCTGGAAATAATTACTATACTTATATCTTCGGACGATCTGAAAAAGAGTGTTATCATCCTACGGGATCCATGCAAAATCCTGTAATCATTCCTGATACTGGTGAATCCCTTTCTGATCCTATCATTATCTCTGACAATGAATCTTATCGTCAAAATCAATCTAGCTCATCTTGGATGGAAGCTACTTCGGATTTTGAGAATTGGAGAACTGATACTCCACCTCCAGTAAATCAGGTAGAGATAAATGAAGTTGGACCCAGTCGGTCTACTAAACCAAGGATGCGTGTACAAACTCCGACCGAGCATGTGGATGTATTTGCAGAAGAAATGAAAGAGGTATATCAAGAAATACCTGAGGAAGGAGAACTTGAAGTAGAAACTCAAGACCCATACCTCTATCCAATTGGTGAGGAAAATCCTTATACTCTTCCAACAATGTTAGAGGAATATATTGAAGAACCAACTGATGGTCGTGATGATCCTTACCATAATGTGTTTAACTACATATTACTTGGTATTCGTGAACCCCTCCTCGATATAATTATTCTTCAGCTCATCTTGAAACACCCATAGAATTCCTAGACCGTGCCTTAAGAGAAACAGATGAAGTCAAGAAAAAATCAAGGCAGCTCAAGGAAAGGGTTCGTCAACTGGAGAAACAAAAGAAAAATAAAAGAAAAGATAAAAAGAAAAAGTAAAATAACTAGACGTACTGTTAACCATCCAACCGGTATGTAGTTATCTAGCAAGCTAATTGTTCTGTCTAAGGAAAGAATGGTGTATAAATCTCTCCCAGACCCGTCATTCTTTCCTGGTAACAATTTAGTTGGAGGTACTACTCTGGAACGATAACCACCCTAGTCTACTAAATATAATAAATCAGAAAAATTATTATTTCAGTATGTAAAATATAAAGTATAAATAAAAGTATTCTTGTTTTATTCAGATGACTGGAAAAGGAAAATGTCCCTTCTATATTCAAAAGTATGCTCCACCTGGATATGAATTCTAGCTTACCAATGAAACGGATTTAGAAACTGGAACAAGTTCAAGACATTCAGAAAGAACGCATCGAAGCTTAGGAGAATTAACTCCTCCGGCAAATCCTTATGTACCTTCCATCAGTTTTCATTCTGATCTAACGACCGCAAGCCAAAATTCGGATTATGGAGAAAATCCATGTTATAATCCTTATTATTATCAGGGACTACCTGAAATCCCTTACGAAAATAATCATGTTCCTGAAGGAGAAAAAAGAGAATATTCAAATAGGCCATATGAGTATTATGAGCCTACGAATGTATAAAATCCTCAAGAAAATGAGGAAAACCTTGATAATGATCATATTAGAGCCTTACAGGAACAAGTAGCAGAACTGGAAAAAGAAAATCATAGATTAGCATCTGTAGACGCCCAGAATAGAGCGTTAAGACAAATGCTAGAAAATGCCCGTAATCAGGGTTATATGTAAATTTCCTTTTCGATCTTTGTAAAATATATTACGAATATTAATAAAATTCCTCTTGTGAATAGAATGTCAAAACAAGGTCCTTCTTATAATACAAGGGGCAAGAGTAAACAAATCCAAAATTATGAACAACTGCAACAAAAGGCAAAAATAAAGAAAATGGTTGCAGAAGGAATAGAGGAAGCTCTCCCTAAAATTCTGAAATCTATGAAAGAGGATAAAATGAAAAATAAAGTGGATGAATCTAAGAATAATCATCATGAAGAAAACCATAGTTCAAACGAAAATAATTCTAATTCTAAAGAAGTTAGTAAGAAAAGAAAGAGGATGAAGGGATGTACATTTCGTGCATTCCGAGCATGTCAACCTCTAGAATATGCTGGAAATGAGGGAGCAGTAGCAGCCCTGAGATGGCTGGAGAAAACCGAGTCTGTGATTTCCATCAGCAAATGTGCTGATGAGGATATGGTGCTTTATTCATTAAACTTATTCAAAAATAAAGTTTTAGAGTGGTGGAATTCCATTATACAGGTCATGGGCCGACACAAGGCGTATACCATGGAATGGGAGAAATTCAAAGAGATGGTAATTCAAAGATTTTGTCCCATTAATGAATGAGAGAGAATAGAAACCAAATTTCTCAATCTCCGTATGGAAGGAACTAAACATCAGGAGTATGTCTCCAAGATGTTTGAGTATGCTCGTTTGGTTCCACATTTATCTACCCCCGAACCCAATCTAATTAAAAGACATATTTGGGGTCTGGCTGAAGAAATCAGAGATACAGTCAAGGCTACTATGCCTCAGACCATTGCATCTATCGTACAACTAGGAGGAATTCTAACTGACGGTATGATAAGAAAATCAGAAGAGGGAAAGGCAAGGGAAGTGGCCAAGATGGCTACGGAGAACCAGAAAAATAATTCTCCGTGGAAAAGAAAGAGCCAGTCTGCCAAAGGAGTATTTAACTTTTCGATCCCAGAATGAAAATTTTGCAAGAAAAGGCATACGGGAGAATGCTTTTTCAAGAAAATTTATTGTCATTTTTATAAGCAGACTGGGCATGTGTTTGAGAACTACCTAAGAAAGAGAAATATCTCCTGTTTTAATTGTGGAGAGACTTGCCATTTTAAATCAACCAGCCCAAAGCTTAATCAAGCAGGATCTAGTGGGACAAAGGCCAATGAAGGAAATAAGAAAAATGTACGAGCTTTTGTACTTAATACTCGTGATGCTGCAGCTGTTCCAGATGCAGTCACTCTTACATTCCTCAATGACAATATTTATGCTAGAGTACTATTTGACTCTGGTGCAAATTTATGTTTCCTAGATTATAAGTTTTGCAATCTATTGAACAAGCCTTTAGTTCCATTAGATAAGATCTATGAAGTAGAAACGGCCGAGGGAAATTTAGTCAAAATTTCTGAATTCCTAAATGATTGTACTATCACAATATCAGGACACATCTTACCCATGCAATTAATTCCTATGACATTAGCAGGATTTGATGTTGTCTTAGGAATGGATTGGTTAGCTAGTAACCAAGCTCATATCCTTTGTGATAAAAAGGCTATAGAAATCCAGATTCCTTCTAGAAAATCTTTAAGAGTAAATTACACAAATCGTCATTTATGTTTATACCTTTTTTCAGATATTGTCCTTTAGCCAAAAAATTGACATAGATCATCCTTTATGTTTACAAATCTTGCACGTTATGTCCTTTGCTCCTAACCCACTTAATTTTTTTTCGTTAGGTTTGGTAATGTGCAAGGCTCATGAGGGTACTTTGTTCTTTTTACACATATATATAAAAAAAAAAAAATTTAAAGCATACAACCCAAAAAACTCTCTCTCTCTCTCTCTCTTAACAGACACACACTCTTTCTCTCTCAACTCTCTCTCTCTATCTCATATCTTGTGCCCACCACCACCACCACCAACCGACCACCAAACACCCCCTCCAGCCGACCACTGACAGCCACAACCACTGTGGTACACCATCTTATCCCTCAAATATTCCACCGTAAATCCCCACACCACCTCCACCACCAGATAGGGTTTCGTCCGTACACCACGTCTGTCGTACTGGTGGTGGCATCGGTGTAAATAACGTCGAATCGGAGGTCGGTTTGGAGGAGAGTGTGCATCATA
The DNA here is from genome assembly GCA_023525975.1 of Smallanthus sonchifolius. Lineage (NCBI taxonomy): Eukaryota > Viridiplantae > Streptophyta > Magnoliopsida > Asterales > Asteraceae > Smallanthus > Smallanthus sonchifolius. The sequence goes on from CM042023.1 coordinate 47,537,087, forward strand.
ATCCGGTAACGGTATTCGAAGATCTGTAACGAGAGGATTGTGTCTGGGAAGAGGACGAGTGGGAGAGGGAATGATGGGAGTTCCACGATGTCATTCGAATTGGGGGAAATGTTGTTCTCGTGCTTCTCGGAGGAGCAACGAAGTGTGGGTGTAAGCTTTCGGTGACGGTGACGGCGACAGCGACGGTGGTTGGGGGAAGGGCGGTTGAATTGAAATTATTTGGCGAAAATGAAAGGGTGTGCAGGTTTAGGTTTAAGGTAAGGTTTTTGTGGTGGGTGAAGTAAGAGGAAGAAGGGGAAGGGAGGAGTTGAGGGTTTTCAGAAAGAAATATTATGTGGTTTGATTGAACGTGAGCGTGAAATGGAAGAAGGGGGTTTTCAGATTGTGGGTTTTCAAAGATCTAACAATCCTTTGATTTCTATCAATTTGACCCTAAATTCATCTTAAATCCGTTTGATTAGGGGAAGAAACTGATGCCGGAGATTACTCAGACGGTGGGTAAGATTTTATCGGAGAAGGGAATTTTGTTGCTACCGTTTATGCTGTTTTGGAAGCATTTTTATGGCTGTGATGGTGGTTGTTGGTGGTGGTAGGTGGCTAGCCGGCTGTGATGGTGCTTTTCGTTGTCCACGTGAATGAGAGAGAGAGAGTACTTTAGAGAGAGAGTGTGTGTTTAGAGATAGAAAGAGATTGTGTGTTATATATATATATATATATATATATATATATATATATTATTAAGATAATAAAGGGGTAAAAATACTAATATACCCTCATGTGCTTTGCACATGATCATACTTAACGGAAAAAATTAACTAGGTTAGGGACAAAGGATGAAACGTGCAAGATTTATAAACATAAAGGATGATATCTGACATTTTTTAGGCTAAAGGACATATAGTGAAAAATGGTATAAACATAAAGGACGATTTCTGTAATTTACTCAATCTTTAATAATCTATGGCGACAAACAAAATCTACCTATGGGAATCATCTCAATGCTGAAAGCAACTAAATGCCTTCAGAAAGGATGCATTGCATACTTGGTGCAGATTTCTACCTGTACAAAGGAAAAGAAGATTGAAGATGTATCGGTAGTAACTGATTATGCGGATGTATTTCCGGATGAATTACCTGGTATACCACCCGAAAGAGAAGTAGAATTTAAAATCAATCTTGTACCAGGAACGGCTCCCATTGCCAAAGCTCCTTATCGTTTAGCCCCAACTGAAATGAAAGAATTGAAGAATCAATTGGATGCATTACTTGAAAACGGATTCATTCGCCCAAGTTCATCTCCTTGGGGTGCTCCAATTCTTTTCGTTAAAAAGAAAGACGGTACAATGCGGATGTGCATTGATTACCGGAACTAAACAAAGTAGCGATTAAAAATTGTTATCCACTTCCTAGAATCGATGATCTGTTTGATCAATTACAAGGCGCTTGCCATTTTTCAAAAATAGATCTTCGATCAGGATATCACCAACTAAAAGTTCAAGAAGAAGATATTTCTAAAACTGCTTTTCGAACCAGATAAGGACATTATGAGTTCACAGTTATGCCGTTTGGAATTACTATTGCTCATGCCGCATTTATGGATATGATGAATCGTATTTGTAAACCTTATCTAGATAAATTTATAATTGTCTTCATTGACGATATGCTTATTTATTCTAGAAATGCGGAAGATCATGGAAATCATCTCAAAATAGTACTTGAACTTCTGAGAAAAGAGAAATTGTATTCAAAATTCTCTAAATGTGAATTTTGGCTTAGAGAAGTACAATTTCTGGGTTATATAGTAAATGCAGAAGGTATTCAAGTAGACCCATCCAAAATTGAAGCTATATCTAAATGGGAAATTCCTAAATCCGTAGTTTCTTGGGTCTCGTAGGATACTATAGACGATTTATTCAGAATTTCTCAAAGATTGCAGTTCCTCTGACTACTTTAACTCGTATGAATGTAAAGTATGAAGTGGGAACAAAGCAAGAAGAAGCTTTCCAAACTCTGAAAGAAAAACTGACTCATGCACCAATATTGGCTTTGCCAGATGGCAATGAAGATTTTGTTTTCTATTGTGATGCTTCTCACAACGGTCTAGGTTGTGTATTAATGCAAAGAAACAAAGTTATTGCCTATGCATATCGTCAGTTAAAGACTCATGAAAAGAATTACACAACTCATGATATAGAGTTAGGTGCCAGAGTCTTTTCCTTGAAATTATGGAGACACTATCTCTATGGAATTAGATTTATAGTTTATACTGACCATAAGAGTTTGAAATACATCTTTGGTAAAAAAGAATTGAACATGAGACAAAGAAGATGGTTAGAGATCTTAAGTGACTATGATTGTGAAATCTGTTACCATGAAGGTAAAGCAAATGTTGTTGCAGATGCCTTAAGTAGAAAAGAGCGAGAAAAACCTAAACGGGTTTGTGCTCTCAGACTTGAACTTCGTGTAGATCTCATATCTCAATTAAAAGATGCTCAACTTTCTGTTCAAACAGAAGAAGACTTAGAACAAGAAGGAATGGAGAGCATGATTAAACAATTAACTAAAGGAGACGATGAAATACTCCATATGAATACACAAATCTGGGTTTCGATCACCGAAAATCTTCGGGAAAGAATACTCGAAGAAGCACATACATCAAAATATATGATGCACCTAGGAAGTGATAAGATGTATAAAAATCTGAAGGACAATTACTGGTGGATTGGCATGAAGAAAGATATTGCCATATATGTTGCAAAATGTTTTACTTGCGCTCAAGTAAAGGCCGAACATCAGAAACCTTCTGGTTTATTGCACCAATTAGAAATGCTAATTTAGAAGTGGGAGATGATAACAATGGATTTTGTTACTAAGCTTCCTCGAACCAGTCGAGGAAATGATTCTATCTGGGTTATCATTGACAGATTAACTAAATCTGCTCATTTTCTCCTAATGAGAGAAACCTTCAATATGGATAGATTGGCTCGTCTATATGTGAATGTGATTGTATCTTTACATGGAGTGCCATTATCCATAGTGTAAGATAGAGATAGTCAGTTTACATCTCGATTCTGGCAAAGTTTCCAGGAAGACATGGGAACTCGTCTGAACTTGAGCACTGCCTATTATCCACATACAGATGGGCAAAGTGAAAGAATGATTCAGACATTAGAAGATATGCTCCGAGCCTGTGTGATAGACTTAGGTGGTAGTTGGGATGATCACCTACCCCTAATGGAATTTTCATATAACAACAGCTATCACACTAGCATTCAGGCAGAACCTTTCGAAGCCTTATATGGTAGAAAATGCCGAACGCATGTATGCTGGGCTGATGTAGGAGAAAACCAATTTTCAGGACCTGAACTTTTTTAGGAAACCACTAACAAGGTAGCTCAAATACAAGAACGATTGAAAGCAGCAAGATATAGACAAAAGATCTACGCTGATAAAAGACGAAAGCCACTAGAGTTTTACATTAGAGACAAGGTGTTATTAAAAGTGTCACCTTGGAAAGGAGTTGTTCGATTCAGAAAGAAGGGTAAACTAGGTCCTCGATTTGTTGGACCCTTCAAGATTATTAAACGAATTGGACTAGTGGCTTATCAGTTGGAATTACCAGAAGAGATGAATGGAATACATGACGTATTCCATGTATCTAATCTTCGTAAATTTCTGGCGGATGAATCTTTGATAATGCCTCAACAAGACATAGAAGTAAATGAAAATCTAAGATTTGTAGAAAAACCTCTACAAATAGAAGATTATCAGACTAAAAAGTTGAAAGTAAAGTGGAATTCTAGATGTGGTCCTGAATATACTTGGGAACTAGAATCAGAAATGAAGAAGAAATATCCACACCTGTTCCGGTAAATCTCGAGGACGAGATTATTCAAAAGGTGGGGAGAATGTAACATTTGAAAAAAAAAAATTCGTGCCGAATATTATAAAAATATAAGTTAAAGGACCATAAGTGTAATTACAAGGACTAAAAAAGAAAAATTCTGAAATTTCATTAGTAACGGACCGCTACCATATACATAATGGTCCGCTACGTGGTCCCAAAGGCAATAATAAGAGAATGAGACGGGCCATGATGAGTCATTAGGGTTTCTGACGTGTGTCACACGTACCGGACCGCTACCAGATTCATGTCGGTCCACTACGGCTACCTCAGTTGGGTGGCGGACCGCTACCTTGTCGCTTAACGGTCCGCTAGCCACAAATTGCGCTGCAATTCTAGAGACTGACACGTGTCATGCTGACTGTTTAGGGTTTAGGCGGTAGCGGACAGCTACCCACCAACATAACGGTCTGCTACGGACCTCAGATCAGCCTATAAATAGAGATTCAATTGTCGTTCAATTCCAAAACACTCCAAATCAAATTCCAATTTATTGTAACCCTTTCCCACTCTTATAAAACCATTCCCGCTCATACGTTTAAGTTCCTGAGGTGCCGGATCATTATTAAAGTAACGAAGAAGCTAGGAAACGCTCATTTGGAGAAACCAAGCAAGGTTCTTAAGCAGAGACGCTGCCCATTAGGACACTTACTCTAGAAGATTCCTAAGTCCAACCTCTGTCCAGGTGAATACTTGTATTTTTATAAAATGATATCAAAACTGAAAATGGTTTTGATTATACTCTGACTTGAATGAATTTATGTAACATTACAAAACTGGTAATAAATAAATAATGAACCGATCAAAATTATAATGTTTAAATGGCGAAAGAAAAACGGATGGGCTTGGGCTCGGCTCCAACGGGCCGAAGGAAGCCCAAGTATATAAGGGCAAGGGCTGCCCCAAACCTTTCATTTCTACCATTCACAAGTACTAGAGATAGAGAAGAGAGCTCGGGTCTAGAGAGAGAAAGTGACGGATCGACTCAGGAATTCAGGAGAATGTTGCTGCTGTGCTCGTGATCATCTCCTCCGAATCAAAAATACAATCCAGGTAAGCGTTCGATCATAATCTGAGTTTTTATGATTTTTTTTGGATTTTCGGTTTTAGCCCAATAGATGATGATTTTATGGATGAAACTTGAAAATGAGCTTAGGTATAGCATCTAGAATGAAAACCAAACGCATTGATCAAAGAAAATTTAGATATCGACACGATCAGATTCGCATGCAGAACCTTCGGGTTTTTGGGGAAGAAGACTGATTTCATCGAAACTACTAGTTTCGATGTAAGTGAATCCATCGAAACTACTTAGTTTCGATATATATAATTACCCATCGAAACTACTTAGTTTCGATATATATATACAGACCCATCGAAACTACCATAGTTTCGATATATATATATAGACCCATCGAAACTACCTAGTTTCGATATGCCTACGATCCGAAGCTAAGATAATATATAAGTTACTTACCGAAACTACCATAGTTTCGATATGAACCCATGACTCGAAACTACCAAGTTTTGACATAAGCAACCTATCGAAACTACCAAGTTTCGACATAAGCAACCTATCGAAACTACCAAGTTTCGATATAAGCAAATCCATCGAAACTACTAGGTTCAAGCATAGTAATGTCTAGTGTCATCTAGGAGCACTACCTTACGTGTATGACTTTATTATACAGATTGTGAGTGACATAAGTGACGCTCAGTAACCAGCTAAGTGTATCTCAGAAAGTACTCATCAGGTGAGTTCTATGTGCCCCCTCTATGTTATGTGCAAACCTTATTAAATGTTTTGGGGCTGAAGTGTATACACTAAATGAATGAATGATAAGAATGCCAATATGATCATAGGTGTTACATGAAAGTAATGATGAACAAAGAATGGACCCAATAACTACAAAGAATGAAATGAAAGTATGACATAACTTATAAGAATGAAATCTTGCTTTATATCCATATATATATTGCTTGCTATGAATGAATAAATGTTATGAATGGAATAATGATAACGGCTACCTCGGTAGACGGACGACCACTCGACTATTATGCAGCCAGAAATGAAAGTCTAGAAAGGTAGACTAAACAGGCCACTACGGTGGAGTAAGTCCCGAAATCAATGCACGACTTTATAATTAGTTCGGGTGGGAGACGGATACCTTGGGGCAGTCAGACAAATATGACGGACTACGATGGTAGGACGGTTGTAAGTATGAGGATTACTTCGGTAGGACAGTTGTAAGATAATGACGGACTACTTCGGTACGACGGTTGTAAGATAATGACGGACTACTTCGGTAGGACGGTTGTAAGATAATGACGGACTACTGCGGTAGGACGGTTGTAAGATAATGACGGACTACTTCGGTAGGACGGTTGTAAGATAATGACAGACGGACACTAGTTTCCGGACGGTTGTAAGTATGGTGGACTACGACGGTAGACCGCGACGTTTGTCTTTGTGACTCACGTAATCATTGATGGGCCGATCCCCCTTATGAGTAAGACCAGCAAAGGCACAAACAAATGTAAGAATGTATGTATCAATATATGTACCCACAAAGATTATAAATATGAAGGAAAGAATCGAAACGGAATATATATATACATGAATACTTACGAAAAATTATGACAAGAATTAATGTTTATGCCTACTTGATTTAAACTAGAACTCACCAGCGTTAGCTGACTTTTAGTATACATTTCAGGTGACAAAAGGAAGGGTCGTGCGAAGGCGTGATGGTTACCCGGCATCAAGACTGACATCCCACTTTTATATATGTTAAGACAAATGTTATGTTTAATGTTAAGACTTTCGCTGCTATGTTATGTTATTGAATGATGTATGCTTCCGCTGTGTTTGCTTGTTTTTAATTAAAAGTTCAGTGATCAATGACTATGTTTATGAGTAAATCCAACAAGTGAGGCCTCCCGGGTTTGGGGCCTTACAAGTTGGTATCAGAGCAATAGTTTGAGAGATTCAGACATCCCTAAATGTCTGGACTCAAGCTGATTATGGGACGAACGCACGGATGTCAGTCTGGGTAGCCAACGCCAACGCCAGCAAGGTAAGTAAGTACTAAGGTTAATACACTTGGATAAGAATAGATACTCAAACCTAGAACAGATAGATGTCAATGTCACGACCAATTTGAAGAGTTTGGAACCCGAAAGGTAATGTAAATTTCTAATCACAAACCAGTCACTGTAATTAAAAATTTACCTTGTTCGTACTGTTCTAAGACTATGATCTAAGAAAATGACATTGATGTATTCCCTTTATGACCACCAGGAAACTAAGAACTATGGCTGGAGGAGGAAGAACAGGACGCCGAGGCGGTCGCACTGGCCGAGTCGGTAGGCCTCCACTGAATCCAAGACATCAAGAAGAAGAGGATGTGCACACGGAAAACACAGAAAGCGTGCACCAAACTAATGTCACCCCAATTGGGGGCGACCATCAAGGGTCTCTACAGTTAGAACCCGAGGTCAGAGATGCTATTGCCCGTGAGGTCGTGCTCACTTTAAAGAATGTGTTGCTTGACTTGCTGTCTGAAGCCTTAAAGAAAATCAAGGAAGACGACGAAGGTAACCACGAGGAAAGAGTATATGACAGCGACGGGGATGAAAAAAAGATGGGATCAAGCAATAGGGGGTGCACTTATAAAGGTTTCAAGGACGGAGACCCACCCAAATTTGACGGGAACAAGGACTTGGTGGCCACCCTCGAGTGGGTCGAGAGGATGAACGCTGTCATCAACATCAGCGAGTGTCGACCAGACCAAGCTGTTAAGTACGTTGCTCATTCTTTCACCAACGAAGCACTAAGTTGGTGGAGGAACATTCAAAGAACTAAGTCACCCAATGCTATCAACAGGATGATGTGGGAAGACTTGAAAAAGCTCATAATTCAAAAGTTCTGCCCACAGAATGAGATCGATCGTGTGGAGAACGAGTTCCTGAACTTCAAGGCTGGCAACAAGACTCATCGCCAGTATACATCAACATTCAATGAACTGGCTCAACTAGTACCACACCTGGTGGAAACTGAAGATCGTTTGATCAAGTACTATGTTAAGGGATTGCCACAACGGGTCCGTGTTCATGTAAAAGCTAACCTACCCTCGACCTTCGAGTCGGTAGTGAATCTGAGCGGAATCTTCTACGACGACTACGCCAATGAGGACCTGGCACCCGAGACACAAAAGAGCAAATGGGAGAACCCGCCTAGGGGCACTGGGAAAGGGAATGTAAACACTGAAGTTAAGAAGCCAAGAACAGATGATTATGAAACCTGCAAGAAGTGTGGAAAGCGACATCTTGGAGAGTGCCGAATCGGCACCACCATCTGCTATAGATGTGGGAAGGCGGGGCAATATTCTCGTGACTGCTTAAGAGACACTAAATGCCAAGGATGTGGACTGTTTGGTCACCTGACTAGGGATTGCAGGAAAACCAGACAATCCGGTTCGGGAAAGGAAAAGGAAGCTGAAAAGGAACAGCCAAAGGCTAGGACTCGAGCCTATGCATTGACTGAGGAAGAAGCAAGAGGAAACCCTGATGTTATGTCAGGTACGTTTCTAGTAAATGATGAAAATGCTGCTATTTTATTTGACTCTGGTGCTAGTAAAAGCTTCATATCAAATGCATTTAGTCGTAAACTGGATTGCACTATCAACACCATAGTAAAGGCCTTTAGCGTACAAACTGCCGTGGGTAAAAATTCGACAGTGTTTCAAGTAACAGAGGATTGTATCATAGAAATAGAGGGCCATAAGTTTCCTTCTAGATTATTCCTTCTCACCTTAGGAGGATTCGATATAGTATTGGGTATGGATTGGTTTGCTGCCAACGAAACTCAAATCATATGTAAACGTAAGAGGATACACCTCAAAGCTCCTAGCGGAAGTCCAATTTCGGTTTATGGGGATTGGAATTGCACAATGCCAAACGTCATTTCGATGATCAAGGCCGAAAGTTACATGAGGCGCGGTTGCGAAGCTTATCTGGCGTATGTTATTGACGATAGAATGAAAACGAAAGCACTCAAGAATGTACCCGTAGTGTGCAACTTTTCGGAAGTATTCCCTGAGGATCTACCTGGGTTGCCACCCGATCGGGAAATAGAATTTCAGATTGACTTACTACTAGGAGCTGAGCCCGTTGCCAAAGCCCCCTACCGATTGGCTCCGACAGAAATGAAAGAATTGATGTCTCAACTACAGGATTTAACAGAAAAAGGATTTATTAGACCGAGCATTTCACCATGGGGCGCTCCGGTACTATTCGTAAAGAAGAAAAATGGCAGCATGCGCATGTGCATTGACTACCGTGAACTGAACAAGAGGACAGTAAAGAACAAATACCCACTGCCTAGAATAGATGACCTTTTTGATCAACTGCAAGGTGCGAGTTGGTTCTCAAAGATCGATCTTAGGTCGGGTTACCATCAGTTGAAAGTAAGAGAGGAAGACGTACCAAAGACCGCGTTTCGCACGCATTATGGGCATTATGAGTTTCTCGTGATGTCCTTCGGATTGACTAATGCACCAGCAGCGTTCATGGATTTGATGAATAGAGCATGTCGACCAATGTTGGATCGATCAGTGATACTTTTTATAGATGACATACTGGTATATTCGAAAAGCGAGGGTGATCACCACTGTCACCTAAGAGAAGTTCTGGAGGTGCTAAAGCAAAAAAGTTGTACGCAAAATTCTCCAAATGCGTGTTTTGGCTTAGGGAAGTCCAATTCCTAGGTCATGTGATACACCCAAACGGCATCATGGTAGATCCTACAAAGATCGAAACAGTAAAGGAATGGAACGTCCCAAAGACACCAACAGAGATACGAAGTTTTCTGGGGTTGGCAGGCTACTATCGGAGGTTCATTCAAGATTTCTCGAAGATAGCCTCGCCACTAACTAAATTAACACAGAAAGAAGTGAAATATGAATGGGGTCCAACCTAAAACAACGTGTTTGAGGAACTTAAAACGCGATTAACCCAAGCTCCAGTCTTGACACTACCTAAGGGAAATGAAGACTTGGTAGTCTACTCTGACGCTTCGGGTCAAGGTTTAGGCTGTGTACTTATGCAACAAGGAAAGGTAATTGGTTACGCTTCGCGACAACTAAAGATTAACGAGGTTAACTACCCAACTCACGATCTGGAGTTAGCGGCAGTAGTTTTCGCATTAAAAATATGGAGGCACTATCTGTATGGAGTTAAATGCACCATCTACTCCGATCATAAAAGCTTGAAGTACTTTTTTGAGCAAAAGGAATTAAATATGAGGCAAAGGAGGTGGTTAGAATTATTAAAGGACTACGATTGTGAGATACTGTACCATCCAGGCAAGGCAAACGTAGTAGCTGACGCCTTAAGCAGAAAGGAGCAATCTGATCCTATCCGGATCAAGTCATGTCAGCTGATTATAACGCCAGATTTGATGAATGAAATATCAAAAGCACAAGATGAAGCACTATTAGAAAGAAATATTAAACGGGAAAGAATAGTAGGACAACAAGGGAATTTGGATGCAAATGTATACGGTGTACGAACTAGGTTTGGCCGGATGTGGATACCTAAGATTGGCAAGCATAGAGACAAAATACTCGTGGAGGCCCATAAGTCTCGCTATTCCATCCACCCTGGGATAAACAAAATGTATCAAGACTTGAAGAAAGAACTGGTGGCCCGGCATGAAGAATGATGTGACCGAGTACGTGAACAAGTGCCTAACGTGTTCACTAGTTAAGGCCGAGCACCAGAAACCATGCGGTAAAATGCAACCTCTACCAATACCGGAATGGAAGTGGGAGGAGATCACGATGGACTTCATTACCAAGCTACCGCGAACAGCTAAAGGCAATGATACCATTTTGGTGATCGTCGACCACTTGACAAAGAGTGCTCACTTCTTGCCAATACGTGAAACTTCTTCTTCTGAAAAGCTAGCAGAAATATTTATCAAGGAAATTGTGAGCAGACATGGTATGCCGCTGTCGATTGTGTCCGACAGGGATACTAGATTCACGTCAAGGTTTTGGAAGAAATTCAGTGAATCGATGGGCACTAGACTGAACATCAGCACCGCTTGGAGGACATGCTCCGAGCCTGTATCATTGACTTCGGTGGGAGCTGGGACAGCCATCTACCATTGGCAGAATTTTCATATAACAATAGCTATCATTCAACGATTGGCATGCCGCCATTTGAAATGTTGTATGGAATGAGATGTAGGACCCCGGTGTGTTGGGGGGAAATTGGGCAGAAGGACTTTGCAAGCCTCAAAGTGGTCAAAGCTACTTCTGAGAAATTTGATCAAATCAAAGCTCGAATGAAAGCCGCGAAGGACAGACAGAAATCGTACGCGGATAAGAGAAGGAGGGAATTGGAGTTTCAAGTAGGGGACATGGTACTGTTGAAGGTATCGCCATGGAAAGGAATCATCCAATTCAGAAAACGTGGCAAACTAAGTCCAAGGTTTGTCGGACCTTTTAAGATCTTAGCGAGAGTGGGTCAAGTTGCTTACAGACTCGACCTACCTGATGCGCTTAGCGAAATACACCCTACGTTCCACGTGTCGCACTTACGCAAGTGTCTAGCTGACGACATGGCTCACATACCTTACGATGAGATCGAGGTGGATAACAGTCTGAATTATGTCGAGGAACCAATAGCCATCCTTGACCGATCTGAGAAGCGACTAGGCAACAAGTCAATCCCATTGGTCAAAGTTCAATGGAAGCACAGAAAGGGATCGGAATCTACCTGGGAGAAAGACGACGAGATGCGGGAACTATACCCTCAGTTGTTTAACGTATAATTGGTTTCGAGGACGAAACCTTTCTAAGGGGGGTAGACTTGTAACATCCCAAAACTGGTAATAAATAAATAATGACACGATCAAAATTATAATTTGTAAATGGCGAAAGAAAAACGGATGGGCTTGGGCTCGGCTCAGCTCCAACGGGCCGAAGGAAGCCCAAGTATATAAGGGCGAGGGCTGCCCCAAACCTTTCATTTCTACCATTCACAGGTTCTAGAGAGAGAGAAGAGAGCTCGGGTCTAGAGAGAGAAAGTGACGGATCGACTCGGGAATTCAGGAGAATGTTGCTGCTGTGCTCGTGATCATCTCCTCCGAATCAGAAATACAATCCAGGTAAGCGTTCGATCATAATCTGAGTTTTTATGATTTTTTTAGGATTTTCGGTTTTAGCCCAATAGATGATGATTTTACGGATGAAACTTGAAAATGAGCTTAGGTATAGCATCTAGAATGAAAACCGAACGCATTGATCAAAGAAAATTTAGATATCGACACGATCAGATTCGCATGCAGAACCTTCGGGTTTTTGGGGAAAAAGACTAATTCATCGAAACTACTAGTTTCGATGTAGGTGAATCCACCGAAACAACTTAGTTTCGATATATATACAGACCCATCGAAACTACTTAGTTTCGATATATATACAGACCCATCGAAACTACTATAGTTTCGATATATATATACAGACCAATCAAAACTACCTAGTTTCGATATGCCCACGATCCGAAGCTAAGATAATACATAAGTTACTTACCGAAACTACCATAGTTTCGATATGAACCCATGACTCAAAACTACCAAGTTTCGACATAAGCAACCTATCGAAACTACCAAGTTTCGACATAAGCAACCTATCGAAACTACCAAGTTTCGATATAAGCAAATCCATCGAAACTACTAGGTTCAAGCATAGTAATGTCTAGTGTCATCTAGGAGCACTACCTTACGTGTATGACTTTATTATACAGATTGTGAGTGACATAAGTGACGCTCAGTAACCAGCTAAGTGTATCTCAGAAACTACTCATCAGGTGAGTTCTATGTGCCCCCTCTATGTTATGTGCAAACCTTATTAAATGTTTTGGGGCTGAAGTGTATACACTAAATGAATGAATGATAAGAATGCCAATATGATCATAGGTGTTACATGAAAGTAATGATGAACAAAGAATGGACCCAATAACTACAAAGAATGAAATGAAAGTATGACATAACTTATAAGAATGAAATCTTGCTTTATATCCATATATATATTGCTTGCTATGAATGAATAAATGTTATGAATGGAACAATGATAACGGCTACCTCGGTAGACGGACGACCACTCGACTATTATGCAGCCAGAAATGAAAGTCTAGAAAGGTAGACTAAACAGGCCACTACGGTGGAGTAAGTCCCGAAATCGATGCACGACTTTATAATTAGTTCGGGTGGGAGACGGATACATTAGGGTAGTCAGACAAATATGACGGACTATGATGGTAGGACGGTTGTAAGTATGACGTACTACTTCGGTAGGACAGTTGTAAGATAATGACGGACTACTTCAGTATGACGGTTGTAAGATAATGACGGACTATTTCGGTAGGACGGTTGTAAGATAATGACGGACTACTTCGGTAGGACGGTTGTAAGATAATGACGGACGGACACTAGTTGCCGGACGGTTGTAAGTATGGTGGACTACGACGGTAGACCGCGACGTTTGTCTTTGTGACTCACGTAATCATTGATGGGCCGATCCCCCTTATGTGTAAGACCAGCAAAGGCACAAACAAATGTAAGAATGTATGTATCTATATATGTACCCACAAAGATTATAAATATGAAGGAAAGAATCGAAACGAAATATATATATACATGAATACTTACGAAAAATTATGACAAGAATTAATGTTTATGCCTACTTGATTTAAACTAGAACTCACCAGCGTTAGCTGACTTTTAGTGTACATTTCAGGTGACAAAAGGAAGGGTCGTGCGAAGGCGTGATGGTTACCCGGCATCAAGACTGACATCCCACTTTTATATATGTTAAGACAAATGTTATGTTTAATGTTAAGACTTCCGCTGCTATGTTATGTTATTGAATGATGTATGCTTCCGCTGTGTTTGAATGTTTTTAATTAAAAGTTCAGTGATCAATGACTATGTTTATGAGTAAATCCAACAAGTGAGGCCTCCCGGGTTTGGGGCCTTTCAATTTATACAACCATTCGTTGCATAAGGTGATTTACTATATAGCAGTCAGCCCTTAGAGTCACGTATATATACACGTGCTACAGATGAGACACTGTAACAGGGCTAGGGATTGAACCCTTGGTTGTTGTAAAGCCCATCGCCGTAAGCGTAAGGCAGACAGACATAAAAATATATCCAAGGTCCCTGGTGTGGCTGGTGGTTAGTCCGTTGGCTGTGTAAATTGACTAGAAACTATAGGAAAATTGTTCTATTTATTCACGTTTATCAGATTATGATTCCAATATACTTGTATTCACCAGTTTATACTGATAAAATATTTTCAAACGTTTTTACAGGTAATCAAGGATGTTGTGATTTTATATAGCCATATGTTGACAAAAAGAATGATGTCATGAAAAGGGGAATGTCCACCCTAGAAATCAGTTGAAAGAAATGGCTCATGTAAAACCTTGGTTTTGTAAAATAAATGTTTGTGTACAATATCAGGGTTTATCCCTGTTATAATGAAATGAAACAGGAGATTCCCTATATTTTGAAAAGATCCTGAGTTATTAAATTATTCCACTGTGTTTATAAATCGCTGATGAGATAAAACAAGAAACATGTACCAATCTTCGGTCACGCGCTCGGGGTGTCCTAAACCCGGGGTGTGACACTGGTTTCCTATTCGCGCGTTTTCGATCCCAATCGTTCGCATAGTGGCTAACCAGGTCCTCTTAGTTTCCATAATAGGGTTTTATGTGAAAGTCCTTATGATCCAATCCATTTAAAAGAGACTCGGTTAACTCATCGACCCGACCCGTTTGTCTACCAATTTCGGGATGTCACACCATTCTTGCCTATACGTGAGACTTTTTTGTCTAAAAAGTTAGCAGAATTGTCATTAACGAGATTGTGACCAGACACGGCATGCCCTTATCGATTGTATCAGACCGGGACACACGATTCAAATCGAGGTTCTGGAAAAAGATTCCATGAGACAGTGGGCACGAGACTAAATATTAACACAACTTACCACCCACAAACAGATGGGCAGTCCGAAAGGACTATCCAAACCCTCGAGGACATGCTCCAGGCGTGTATTATCGATTTTGGTGGTAGCTGTGATAGTCACTTACCACTGGCAGGTTCTACTACAAGAACAAATATCATGCAACCATTGGGATACTGTAACATCCGTGGCTTTCGCGTATATTATTTTATTTAATTTTGTATAATAATAGCATTTGTAACTGCCATAGTATTTCAACATTGTTATAACACACTTGTATTTTACATAGTGCAATATCAATTTTCAAACCTGTAACGGCTTCGAGATTTGAGATTTTAAACATTTATATTTTTGTTAAATAAATTAATTATAAACCTTAAGTTTTATAAAATGAAGTGTTATTTTATAAAAGAAAAATAATCATAATAAAATAAAGAATGATATATATATGTGTACAAGTTTTAAGTTTATATAAGTTTTATAAAACTAAATTTTATATTCAAATTAAATGATTATTTATCTAAGAATTTGGGTCTTGGACCCCCTTCATAGCATTTGAACCCCCTCATTAAGTAATTTAACCCCCCCCCCCCCACCCCCACTCTTTGGACCCTGGATACTCATATGCATGAATTTTGACTTTCTAAAGTCAAAATCAAATTCTAAACTCACCAAATCAGTTGAAATCAATCAAGAATGTTACCATTTTGGACCAAATCGTACAATTCTTGAATCACTAGAACGCTTTTACAACCATAAACGTCGACTATCACTCATTAATCGCAACAAATTCAAAACCCAGTTAAAAAGAGAAACTTTGAAACAAACCCGTAAATCAAGCTCTAACCCTACAAATCTCGGTTATTCAAAAATGTAAACGTGTTTTCTAACACCCCATCTGTCCACATATCACTTCACAATCGAAATCAGTACACAAATTCGTCCTTTCTTCTCTCTTTTACGATCTACGCACGCAGGGAGGAGGATCTTCTAGTACGGCTTGAATTGCAAGAAACTAACTTCAGGTAACCCGTTTCCCCTGTTAATCGCTCGTCACTTTACTGCCTTCAATCTCTAAAATCGATTTTGGGAGGGACATGTGGTTGGGTTCGCGATCTGTGTTGGTTTGGGGGAAGAAGATGATGTTTTAACAACTCTTTAACTTTTCTAATTGTCATAAACCAAACTAAAGTGGTACCTAGCACAATTGGTTAGAGCTTGAAAACCAAAAGGAAAGGTCTAGGGTTCTAACCCGGCAGGCCCTTCCTCGATTTCTTTTTTTTTTTGTTTTTCTATTTCATCTTCACACACGCAAGTGTGTATAGTTTATATTAAAATCTAATTTTCATTAAATAAATTCTAATAAATCATTCCCCCTTTTAAAAATTTAGTTTCTGAAAGTTTAGATATTATTTTATTTAAAGTCAATACGGTGTATTATCTTTTAAATAAAAAGAAGACGTATATAAACATTAACAATTTTATGAGAGTAAGAAAAGATTTAAATTTTATAAACTATGGTATCATTATGTGTAATATTATTACCTTTGATCATAAAGTTTAACAATTTAATAAGTCACATTTCTTTGACATTAGTAGAATGATATTTTCTTAAAAATATGATTCATAAAGATAATAGTATGATTGGATTACTAGTGTATGATGATATTACTAATAACATAAATTTTTACAAATTCATTTGTAAATTGACCATTTTAATTTTAAGTACGTATTATTTCGTTCCCACTTATATATTTCAAATGATGACAAGCATATGGTATATGTTCCGATTTCATTGTATAACTTTTAACATTGTGAAACGATCGTATGAATATGTTTATCCTATTATTACTCTCACAAATATTAGGATATTAGTAGCAATATGATGAATTTATGTCAAAATAAATAATCTTACTAAAGTGGAATTTCTTTTCCTAAATAATAATACTACAATTCGCATAATTAATTTATTTCAGATGATAATCTTATAAATATTATTATGATGACTAATTTAACCTATTGTCTTAATAAGATATTTATTTTATTAAAAATTTCAATTAATATTTTTTTGTTGACAAATAAAAATCTCTTTTAAATTTATAAAACATTATTTCATGTGATTTCATTTATATATTATCACCTTAATTCGAATCTTTAATAGTCTCTCGTTCGTTCGTTCGTCCAAATCTTAAAGCCCAAATCGTTCCATTCCTTATTCCTTTAATCATTCCTTTATATTAAATATGTGCAATTATGTAATTAGGGCATCGTTGATCCGGTTCACTTGTCCTCACGATCTAGTTCAAGTGTAAGTCACATTATCAAGGTGAGTTTTACATAGCCCATTTTTTATTTTTGTACATTTTGGGGTGAAACATGATTTGCATTGAAAACTATTTGCAATTACAATATACAATTCTACAATATGACTACTTGTGTAATTTGTGCTTTTGTGCTTCAATGCTATGAGTTAAACTACATATACGTGACATACACGTGCAATCATTAACTTTGTACAAGTCAATGGTAACATTGAAAGATCTATTGTGTCTGACAAACCCACCTAGGTAGGGTTATTGTTACAGAAATTACATCAGGATAACATTAAGTGTTATGCCCAACATTAGGATAACCTGTGGATTATGCCCTTCAGTGACAAGGTTTGATTGTACACCTAGTTTCGATTATAGATTCTCCATAAAATGCCTTATTTACCATATGTCATATTAATTGTATACAACACTTGAAAACTACTTGAGATTTCTAAACATATGTACGCTCACCAACTATTTATAGTTGACCCTCTCATTTTAACATGTTTCAGGTGGATATGTTGATGTATAAGTTTATCACATAGGAGCTTATGTACCTAGTGACGAATAAAATTGATGTATTGTTAGTTTCAGATGTTTGAACAAAATGTATTTGTACCTATAATTCAATTTAATAAAGTTATGAAATTTAGTTTAATCATGAGCTTTTGAACAGTCTACATGTCCCGCCCCGACGTATTCCGCCATCGGTTGGGGTGTGACACATGACGCCTTATGAAATGCTTTATGGTAGGAAGTGTAGGACGCCCGTCTGTTGGGGTGAAATCGGGCAGAAGGACTTCGGAAGTCTGGATGTGGTCAAGGCAACTTCTGACAAGTTTGACCAAATTAAAGCTTGAATGAAAGCCGCTAAGGAAAGGCAGAAATTTTATGCAGATAAAAGAAGGATGGATCTCGAGTTTCAAGTTGGGGACATGGTACTGCTAAAGGTGTCCCCTTAAAAAGGAATAACTCGATTTCAGAAAAGAGGAAAGTTGAGTCCAAGGTTTGTCGGGCCATTTAAGATTGTGGCACGGGTGGGAAGATTAGCGTATCGCTTGGAATTACCTGATGAATTAAGTGGGATCCATCCTACGTTCCATGTGTCTCATTTGCGAAAGTTCTTAGCTAATGAGTCGGCACATGTGCCACTTGATGACATCGAGGTAGATGACAACCTCAACTACGTCGACGAGTCTGTGGCCATTTTGGATAAAAAGAGACGTTTACAAAATAAGGTCATCCCAGTAGTCAAGGTTCAATAAAACATCAAAAAGGATCGGCAACCACGTCGGAGATGGAGTCAGAAATGAGGGAATTGTACCCTCGGTTATTAGACCTATAAAAGGTTTCGAGGATGAAACCTCTAATAAGAAGGGTAGACTTGTAACATCCCGAAAATAATAAAAGACTTAGAGTGACGGTAATAACACTAAATGAATGAAGACGGGCCTCGAAATGGAATAAAGAGAAAAGAAATAAAGGAAACGGGCTGTGGGCTTGGGCTATGGACCGAAGAAGGAAGGCAATGGGAGGGCTACAAGCCATAGCCGACCCTCACCCTCCTCATTTCACCTTGCTTCCTTCGATCTTAGAGAGAGAAAGGAGGAGAACATTCTAGTGAGAGAAACTGAGCCTTGGAGAGCTTTTGCATCAAGAAACGAGCACGAGCAAGGGAGAAAGCCTCATCATCATCAGTCGCAACACCTGAGTGAGATTTGAGGTGAGAATCAGTCCTTGAAACTTGGTTCATACTCATTTTTTATGGGTTTTGAGCTTTGTGTAAAAAGGCATAACATTTACACAAGAAAAACACAAATAGGGCCTAGATCTAGTCTTAGACAAGCTAAACTAATGTTTTCAACGTAAAAGGGTTGAATCTTCATGTAAAAACGAGGGAGCCGCCATTAACATGCAAAACCTAGGGTTTTTGGGGAAGAAGATGCAGTTCAGGCGAATCTAGTTAGTTTCGCCTGATCTGGGGCGGCGAATCTACTTAGTTTTGCTAGAATCATGGTGGCAAATCTAGCTTAGTTTCGTTAGAATCATGGTGGAGAATCTAGTTAGTTTCGCTGGAATCATGGTGGTGAATCTAGCTTAGTTTTGCTAGACTCTTAATGGCGAATCTAGTATAGTCTCGCTTAGAATCATGGAGCGAAACTAAAGGTTTAGTTTCGCTCAAACCAGAATAATGTTAGAACTGATTTAGTTGACTATCACCTCAGATTTTCAAGCAACACCAGTGAGCAAGTGATAGCGCGTTTACTATAGATTATCAGGTGTGTTCAAGAATCCCTATATTTATTGTTTTAGGGTGGTGTGCATACTCTAGAATTAAACGTTTATAATAAATGTATTTTATTACTTAAACGTTTGGAAAGAAAGATAAGAAAGAATGGTTTATTTAACCATATGTTTTATAAACAGAAGGATAAGAACTAACGGTTTATTTAACTATATGTATTATAAACAGAAAGATAAGAAAGAACGGTTTATTAAACTATATGTTTTATAAACGGAAAGAAAGTGATAAGTCAAATACATTGTCTAATCTGTTAGAGTATGGTTACCACCAAAGCAAGTCTTGAGGTAGTAGCATAGTCTTTGTGACTGGTACTACCCGAAGCCTGTGGCAGCGTCATGACATTAGTTGTATGCCTGCCATATGAATAACCGGGGCAGTGCTAGGCAGGGCACTGTAATGGGAATGTTGTACAACTGACGTATTGAGTAATAATGGTTACTCCAGCGATAACGGTCACCTAAAGAAAGAGATGGGTAACAGCCCTTGGATGATGAGCCTTGGGGAACATTACCTACATAGGTCCTTTGTGGACATAAGAGATGGGTATCAGTGTAACATCCCAAATAAATAGGAAACAAATAAAAGAAACGAGATCGGGGTTTTAACGAAGGGGCGAGAAGGAAAGGAATGGGGCTCGACCCATGGGCCCGAACAAAAGGGATGAACCCCCTTAAAACTCAGCAGCTCCACCCCCATTCCCTCATTTGCATCTTCTTCCTTGAAACCCTAGAGAGATAGAGAGAGAGAAGTTCTAGAGAGAGAAATCTCAAGATCTCCATCTTTTTCCTTCATTTTGCGTACATTGTTGGAGGTTGGAGAAGAAGGAAACAAGCATCAACATGTAACAAATCAACCTCAGATCCGAGTTTCTGTTTCAAAATGGGTTTTTAGAGAATCGGCCCTCAGAGAATCGACCTCTGAGAGTCGGCCCTCTGAGAATCGGCCTTAATGATGAAAACGCTGAGTATCGGCACCCTAGCACAACACAAAGTCCTGAATGCAAGTTCAGGCGGCACTTATGAGTGTGGCTGGCGACTCTCCTAGCTGACACTCAGGTGTGGCTGGCAACTCTCCTAGCCGACACTCACGTGTGACTGCCGACACTCTCATGTCCCAACCGACTCTTGCATAAAATAATGGAATTCTTAATTTAACTTATATGTAGATCGGTATACGCACTAGCAATAGTTAAGACATTAACTTCGGGTTGAACATTTGTAGACAGGTGAGTTCTATGTGTCCCCTATCTGTTACGTGCAAATGATTTTACATGTTCTGGGGCGGAAATGTATACAAGATATGAATGAATGTTTTGAATGGTGTATATATAGTCATACGTGTTGTATGACAAATGCATAATGAATATAAGAATGACAAGTATGTTTACGAACAATGAAATGAAAGTATGACATAGCGTATAAGAATGAAATCTTGCTCTATATACATATATATTGCTTGCCATGTATGAATAAACGTTATGGACGGAAACAACGATAACGGCTACTTCGCTAGACGGATGACCACTCGACTATTATACAGCAAGAATTAAAAGTCTAGAAAGGTAGACTAAATTAAGGCTACTATGGTAGAGTCAGTCCCTCAATCGATGCACGGATACATAAATAGTTCAGGTGGGAAACGGATGCCTTAGGGCAGATGGGCGAATCAGACGGACTACGACGGTAGGACGGTTAAGACGGACGGGCGAAGGTTTGTCGGACGGTTAATGCGGACGGACAGTTTCTAGTGCCGGACGATTAATGAAATGGGCTATGAACGGTAGTTCGAGGACGTTTGTCTTTTTGACTTACGTAGTCAAAATGACGGGTTGATCATCCATATTTGTATGACCAATGAATGTTCACCAACAAATAAGCATGTATGTATTTATATACGTACTCATTTATGAATGTTATACGAAAGCAGTAAAGTAAAGAAGTACAAATATACAGATATATATATATTTTACTCATAAGAATAATGTAATGCCTACTTGTTTTAAACTAGAACTCACCAGCGTTAGCTGACTTTTAGTATGCACTTCAGGTAACAAGAAGAAGGGGCATGTAAGGGCGTGATTGCTACCTGGCACAACTGCATCCTACTTATTTGAGTTTTATGTTAAGACAACGTTTTTTTATGTTAAGACTTCCACTGTTATGTAACTGAATGATGTATGCTTCCACTACTTTTGAACGTTTTAATTTAATTCAGCACTTTGATGACTATGTTTATGAGTAAATCCAACAAGTGAGGCCTCCCGGGTTTGATGCCTTACAAGTTGGTATCAGAGCAATAGTTTGAGTGATTCAGACATCCCTAAATGTCTGGACTCAAAACTAAAAATGAGACCAACGCAGGGATGTCAATATGGGTAGCCAACGCCAACACAGTAAGTGAGTAGTAAAGTTAATGCTTGTAGTTAGGGATAGATTCCTTCACTTAGACTACCTAGATGTCAATGTCACCACCGATGTGAAGAGTTTTGAACCCGAAAAGCAAAGCAAATTATTAATCACAAACCGGTCACTATAATTAAGAACTTACCTTGCTCGTACTGTTCTAAACTATCATCTGAAGGAATGACATTGATGTATTCCCACTTACTAATCACGTATCTAAAAAAATATGGCTATTAGAGGAGGAACTGGAAGCCATGGCGGTCGCACGGGACGACTCGGTAGACCACCATTGAACCGAAGACGTAATGATGAGAAAAGTGTGCATGTGGAACGTGAGTAAAGTGTGCACCAGGAACGTACGGAGAGTGTGTATGAAACTATTGTGACTCCACTTGGTGATAGCAATGAAGGATCGCTACGACCGGAACCCGAAGTTAGGGATGCTTTTGCCCGTGAGGTTGTACTAACTCTGAAGGACACACTGCATGACTTGTTGTCTGAGGCATTGAAGAAAAGCAAGGAGGAAGATGAAGGAAACCCTGAAGAGAAGATTTATGACAGTGATGGGGATAAGGTGAATGTGACACTGACCACCGAAGGATGTACTTACAAAGGCTTTAAGGACGGTGACCCGCCCAAGTTTGATGGAAATAAGGATTCAGTAGCTACGTTTGAATGGATCGAGAGGATGAACGGCGTAATCAACATAAGTGAATGTCGACCCGATCAGGCCGTTAAGTTTGTGGCTCATTCCTTCACCAAGGAACATCCAGAGAACTAAATCGCCAAACGCTCTCAGAAGGATAACTTTGGAAGACTTGAAAAAGCTGATGATCCAAAAGTTCTGACCTTAGAACGAGATCGATAGGGTGGAAAATGAGTTCTTAAACTTCAGAGTTGGCAACATGACTCAACGCCAGTACACTTCAAGGTACAACGAGTTAGCTCAGTTGGTACCTCATCTGGTAGAGACTGAAGAAAGGCTGATCAAGTATTATATCAAGGGCCTGCCCCAAAGGGTCCATGTTCACGTGAAACCTAATCTACCCTCGACCTTCGAGTCGGTAGTAAATCTGTCTGGAATTGTCTATGACGATTATGCTAACAATGACCCAGCGCCGGAAGCACCGAAGAGGAAATGGGAGAACCCGTCTAAGGGGATTGGAAAGGGAAATCTTACCACTGAGGCAAACAAGCCGAGAACAAATGAGTATGAAGCTTACACGAAGTGTGGGAAACAACACCGTGGTGAGTGTCGGGCTGGCTCAACCATGTGCTATAAGTGCAGAAAGGCTAGGCACTACTCCAAAGAATGTCTGCGAGACGTCAAGTGCCAGGGATGTGGAATATTTGGGCACCTGACGAAGAACTGTGGAAAAACTGGACAGTCTGGTTCGGGAAAAGAAAAGGAACAAGAGCAGCCAAAGGCTAGGGCTTGGGCCTACGCCTTAACCGAGGAAGAAGCCAGAGGGAACCCTGCCATTGTGCCAGGTACGTTCCTAGTTAATAATGAACATGCTACTCTTCTATTTGATTCTGGTGCTAGCAAAAGCTTTATCTCGAATAACGTTAGACGCAAACTAAACTGCACAATCAATACCATAGTAAGAGCTTTTAGCGTAGAAACAACCGTGGGTAGAAACTCGGCAATATTCCAAGTGACTGATGATTACACAATAGAAATAGAGGGCCATAAGTTTCCTTCTAGATTATTCCTTCTCACCTTAGGATGATTCAATGTAGTATTAGGCATTGATTGGTTAGCTGCCAACGAAGCTCAAATCATGTGTAAACGAAAGACGTTACATCTCAAAGCTACTGATGGCAGTCCGATTACAGTTTATGGGGATTGGAATTGCACTTTGCCAAACGTCATCTCGATGATCAAAGCCGAGAGTTACATGAGGCGCGGTTGCGAAGCTTATCAGGCTTATGTTGTTGACGTTAGAATGAAGACGGAAGAACTCAAAGATGTACCCATGGTGTGCAACTTTACAGAAGTGTTCCCAATAGACCTACCTGGCTTGCCACCCGATCGGGAAATAGAATTTCAAATTGACCTACCGCCAGGAGCTCAGCCCGTTGCCAAAGCACTCTACCGATTGGCTCTGTTAGAAATGAAAGAATTAATGTCTCAACTAGAAGAACAAAAAGAGAAAGGATTTATCAGACCGAGCATCTCACCATGGGGCGCTCCGGTACTATTCGTAAAGAAGAAAGACGACAACACGTGCATGTGCATTGACTACCGATAGCTGAATAAACGAACAGTCAAGAACAAATACCAGCTGCCCAGGATAGACGATCTTTTTGATCAATTACAAGGCGCGAGTTGGTTCTCAAAGATCGATCTTAGGTTGGGTTACCATCAATTGAAAGTAGGAGAGGAAGATGTACAGAAAACCGCGTTTTGCACACGTTATGGACATTATGAATTCCTCGAGATGTCCTTCGGATTAACCAACACCCCTGCAATGTTTATGGACTTAATGAACAGAGTATGCCGACCAATGTTAGATCGGTCAGTGATAGTCTTCATAGACGACATCCTCATCTACTCAAAGAACGAAGGTGATGCAAAATTTCTACTGCTGGACGATTAAAGAAATGGGCTACGATGGTAGTTCGAGGACGTTTGTCTTTGAGACTTACGTAGTCAAAATGACGGGTTGATCACCCATATGTGTATGACCAATGAATGTTCACCAAGAAATAAGCATGTATGCATTTATATACGTACTCATTTATGAATGTTATACGAAAGCAGTAAAGTAAAGAAGTATAAATATACATATATATATATATATATTTTACTCATAAGAATAATGTAATGCCTACATGTTTTAAACTAGAACTCACCAGTTTTAGCTTACTTTTAGTATGCACTTCAGGTAACAAAAAGAAGGGGCGCGCAAGGGCGTGATGGCTACCTGGTATAACTGACATCTCACTTATTTGAGTTTTATGTTAAGACAATGTTTTGTTATGTTAAGACTTCCGCTGTTATGTAATTGAATGATGTATGCTTTCGCTACTTTTGAACATTTTAATTTAATTCAGCACTTTGATGACTATGTTTATGAGTAAATCCAACAAGTGAGGACTCCTTGGTTTGAGGCCTTACAATTAAATACCTACATAGGTCATTCGTGGACACAAGAAGCGAGTATCGGCCTTTGGACGATGAGCCTTAGGGAACAGTACTTGTGACCACACGTAGTCCCTCGGGGTCAGTAAAGAAAGGAACAGTCTGTAGACTACTAGTGTATGACTTAAAAGTAAAGAGAATATAGATGGCTAAGTTTATAGTTGCATGATGTTTGTAATGTATTTACTTAGTAATATGATAAATGTTTAATGCATGTTTTAAAGTATGTTTTCAGTAAATGAGTTTTGTATGATTAACCTGAGTATGAAGGTGTACTTGTTTAATGTTTTGAAAAATTGAATTCACCAGCGTTAGTGAAAGTCCCTGTGACTTATTCTAACGAGCAAGACGATCACGATCACAACAAATTACTCGATGATTCGCATTGAGACGGAAGCACGAAGTGAATCAAACATAAAACCGAATATAGAACAAAGATGAAACAGAAACGATTTGTATATATAATCGATAACGAACTCGTCATCATAGTTTACAATACCGAAGAAGTGTACATCTCCACATTTACGCTCCAATTGCAATCCCTAGGTGAGCTCTACCTAAGGATTGTGACTCACTTCACACAGAGAATCACTCCCTCTCTGTGTATGCTAACTCTAGCATTGCTTGCTATAAATGAACAACTTAATGTCCTATTTATCGGCAAACTGAGTCTGCACCATAACTCTATAGGCGAACTTAGTAAGTTCGCTTGTTAAGTTCACTTTTTAAGTTCGCCTAAACATTCCCTTAGGCGAACTTAACCTGTTCGCTACATATACACTTAGAATTTTTGCTACAGATACAAATTTATGCTCTAACAGACTCCCTTTTAGCTGTTGCAAACAATTCTATACAAAATACTGATAAATCATCACAAAAACATGTCTCAACAGTTAGCTGACTATTTTAGTATGCACATTAGGCTGTAAAAGGGAAGAAACATACTTGAAGCAGATAGAGTTTGGATGGCTGCCGCTGACCGTGACTGACATCCCCCAAATTATATAGTTTATGTTTTGAAGACAATGAATGAGGAATGTTTTAAATTATTCTGAATTATGTAATAGACTTCCGCTGTTTCAGGTTGCTAATTATTCGAAGTGTAAGAACTATGTTTATGCTTATGTTTGCCAACTATGAGGGGTACCTGGTGTAGGTCCTTTCATATATATATATATATATATACATAGTATCAGGTTCCTCTACAAAGGCTCAAAACCTTAAAAAGTTTATGAAGGAATCTCAACCACAAGATTATTATGATTTGTGGCTGAGCGCCACAAAGGACTAACTAAATTGATTTGTGGTTGGAACCTCAAGTTATCTTGGTAGAAATTTGATATCTTTATTTTCGTCTCAGCAAATAGTTTTTTTTCACAAGGAATTGTGATGTCTTTCTATAGGATCGCAGGTCTTTTTATTAGCTCATATTAAAAGCCCCACCGGTTCAGGTGCAAGATACTATCATTACTGCCTTGACTCAATGACATATGGGTAAATATTATCAAATTCGAATTCACTTGGAGGGGTATAATTGGAAGATCTAACCAAAAACTGCACTTGCCTGTCACATGCCATTTCCCCTATTTTTTTTAAATGTCCATAACTTTTTTATACGTCATTATTTTTAAAAAAAAATTACACAATAAAATCGAGCGTTTTTTTATCTTTCCAACGAGTATGGTATTGCTATATTTAAAAAAACCAATATGAACTGGGTGTTTATGAAAGTGAGTATTTTTATGGTGATTTTGAACTGTGCGATTTTATGGTGTTTTTAGACTAGGCAATTTTATGGTGTCTTTTGAACTGGACAATTTTATGGTGTTTTTGAACTTTGCAATTTAACTGGTCAATTTTATGGTGTTTTTTGAGTGTTTGCATATTACATTTTTTCGAACGTTTTTATAATGTTTTTTCGAGTGTTTGCAAAAAAAAAACAATCAAGCGTTTGTATTTGAAGTTTTATGGTATTTTTTCGAGCATTTGTAAAAAATATGGGTTTGTATGACGTGTTTTTGGTGTGCATTTATATTTGATATTTTATGGTGTTTTTTCGAGTGTTTGTAAAAAAATGCAAAAAATAAAACAATCGAGCGTTTATATTTAAAGTTTTTATGGTGTTTTTTCGAGCGATTGTAAAAAAAATGGGTTTGTATAACATGTTTACGGTGTTTTTACAGTGTTTTTTTCATGCGTTTGTATTTGACATTTTATGACGTTTTTCGAGCGTTTGTAAAAAAATGCAAAAATAAAAAATCGAGCGCTTGTATTTGAAGTTTTTATGGTGTTTTTTCGAACGTTTGTAAAAAAATAGGTTTGTATGACCTGTTTATGGTGTTTTTTAATTCATGACGTTTTTATTATGTTTTTAGCGTAATATAAACCATCAACCATAAAATAAATGGTGTTTCTATAATGTTTTTTCATGACGTTTTCTCGAGTGTCTTTTTATGATGTTTTTGAACGAAACCATAAATCATTTTATGGTGTTTTTTATTATGTTTTCGAGCGTCAAAAACACTATAAACCATAAATTAAATGTTTTTTTTTATTTTCAAGCACCATACAAACCATAAACCATTTTATGTTGGTGTTTCATGACGTTTTTTCGAGAATGTTTTATGATTTTTTCGAGCGTCAAAAACACCATAAACCATAAATTAAATGTTTTTTATGATTTTTTAATTCATGACGTTTTATGGTGTTTGTACGACGATTTTTATGATATTTTTTATAGAGTTTGTACAACCTAGTTCAAAAACATGATTAATTAAAAAACCCACTTAACACGTAAATTTTTTTAAAATTTTTATATAACAATATTGTATTCATATTAAAGATAAAAAACGCTCATTATTATGGTGTAATTTAAAAAAAAATAATAACGCATAAAAAAGTTATGAACGTTTAAAAAATATGGGGAAATATGCATGTGACTTGCATGTGCGTTTTCTTTGTCATGTGAGAGCATTCACAATGGGTTTGGTATATTCACCATTATCCTTATATTTTAAGCAAATTTAAGAAAAACATCCAAAATACTCCTTCATCGCATTCCTTAAAACGCAAATTCTTTTTAAAATTTAACATCAAAATTTATGCGAGACTACATAGAGTAGTAAATATACGAATCTCAATTTATCCCATATCCTTATATTTTTAATACTTTCGTGAGTGGAAGAGAGAGAAACAATGGTAAAAATTTATTAAAAAAGTATTATTTTAGTCAAATAGAGAAAAATATAAGGAACCGGATGTGAGGGTTTTTTCTTAAATCTGAGCATTTTCATAAATGTGTTTTTTAGTTAAATTATATAGATAAGGATAAAGAACCCACTGTGAGTGCTCTGAGTAACATGTTCATTTTCGTTTGACCCTTTTGCCTTTCACCTTAGGTTTCCTCCTTGGACACATGTCACTATATGGTAGGTTCCTACATTTTGTGAGGTTTTGAGCCTTTATAGAATATCCCTCCCTATATGCATACATATATATATATATATATATATATATATGTATATATATAACTATGTATATATAGGGGAAGGATCTCTTGAGAACCGCGAGAACTCGCGTAAAAGACAACCAAAACCAATTTTCTTTTGTCTTTACTACATTTATTATTAAATTACAGCATAAAAAATTATTTATCTCTTCAATTAATTCATCTCTTATCTCTAAATTATTCTTAAAAAAATTTGTACCCATGTGTAAATGGTAAATGATGTGCATGAAGTATATATATTTTTAATAAAGATTTTCATACAGATATGGGTTTTAAAATTGGTTTTCACCTAAAGTAAACCACATACACAAAAAGGCAAGTGTACCTATCGAGTGGTAATATAGAGTTGATAAGAAACGGGCATCAATCCGTGGACATGTTTTCACTATTTAATCCTTGTGATTAACTAGGCCGAGTAAGTTAAAATGATTCTTTGTTTTGGTTTTGGAAATTTTACTTGAGTGACAACAATTAGCAACTTAGAACAAATGATTAAAATACTTGAAATAACAAGATAAAGGAAACTATCATCTTAGTTTGCAGTCCACTTTACTAATTACGATGAAACATATGCATGGAAATTTTATAATTATGTTAATGTTCGTTTAAGAGGTTGAATTAGATTCACGTTAAGGTGACTAACTCTATATCTATTAAGAAAAATATTAATGACTATTTTACATAACATCCACCTAAAGCTAGTTTAAATAGATAAAGATTATATATTCTTTTGATTTATAAAATTTTAAGATAAATTCATGTAAATCATAAGCCCCAGTCATCAATTCTTTATTAAACATCAACTTTGTAAAAAAAAATTTATAACAATCATTGTAGTTTTTCGAAACATGAGTAAACGGGATGCATGCTCAAATGTTGATTTCATTAATTATGATTTCAAAGATCATGCATAATACTTAAACATGAAATTAAATGTGAAGATATAAAATCATGAATAAATGCTAGTTTCATAGGTTTTACAACATGATATGATTTCACATTCATAAACAAATAATTACTCCATCAAATATTCAAGCATGCATATCCATCAAGAGATTACCATAATATTAACATAACATTAACATAATACTTGCCAAAATTCATAAGTTCATCATAAATTAGTAAAGCTTCATCAAACTAGGATGATAAAAGATGTTTAGCTCATAATGAGCTTGCACATTACAACCAAGTAGCAATAATGTCACATCCCGTCTAAGGCAGAAACACGGGTTATGACAGTTGTATGGAAATCAAGAACACATTGTTTAATAAGAGAAACTTAATACACATTCATCATTTCCAAAAATAAATAGTTTACATGACATTTAGTTTCAAAATACAAATTGAGATTTTTTAACAAAAGCCATACTAACAAAAGATTGTTTTTCCTAAAATCTCATTGTATTTGTATGCAATGCACTTCTAATTCCTTCATGGGTTACCTGAAAAATATGCTAAAATTGGTCAGCTATAAAGCTGGTGAGTTCATAGGTTTAAGTATAAAGCAAGAGTATAGACACTTGAACAATAATTATCCATGAATAGTTGTTATGATACGGTGTATAAATATGTATGTGAATAAGATAATATAAACATTGAGCCCTCAACTAAATCTGATGACCTAGTATGTTTGCCCTTGCTTAATGCCTTATCACGGAGCATTAATTCTTGTTTCTAGAATCGGAAAGAAACATTCACTAGTTTTTTTGCTGATTTAAACACATCAGTCATAAGGATGAACGAGGTGTCACCCCGATAGATCTATCAATATTTAACCGTCGGCTTGGCAAAGTTAACTAGTTACCTTTCTAGAAAAAGGGGACTTGAGAAGTGATAATAATTCTAGTTCAACTGAAGTTATATAATCAAATAGACAAGTGAATAGTCAATATAGTAAATAGTGAAAATAGTTACATCATATTTTTCCCCCAAAAGTTTAAGTGAAAAAGGGGATACGAAGACTCACCTAATGTTGCTGAATTTGCGTTATTACATTTGAAGTATGTCCTACTCGGGTACTACAATGGTGGGACTCTTGTGAGTTTTATGGACTTAATGTTGGATTAAGGTGTCATTTTGTATAAATGTTAGTTCTTGGTTTCTTGTAAATTATATAGGGACATGTTTGGATTTACGGCGGTAACTGCTAAGACAATAAGATTGACTTGTAATGGTAATGAGGTTTAGAAAAATATGTCAAACTCTTGTTAGGGTTTAGAAAGATAGGATGGATGGAAATAAGTAGAAGTCACACATGTTTAAAAAGAGTTCTTTTAAAAGTTTTGTTCTTGAAATTAAGTAAACCGTTTTAATAATAGATATAACGTTTGGTTGATTAAACTTAGTAAAACTCATACCTTATGATAAAAACTACATGTGTTAAGTTTTATAAGGTTTTGAACCCTCAAATAGTCTTGAAGAATGTTATTCTAAAAATTATTCGTTTCACGACGGTTTTCGATGGATTAAACTTACAAAAATACTATGGTCGTGATTCTTGATAAAATAGTAGTTTCATGACTCGAATAGACTTATTTTATTTATAAGAAGAGTTTCAAAAGTTGTTCGAGTCAAGAATGTGAGTTTAAAGACGTTTTATCGTTTGTTTCGATCGTAAATGCCCAAAATAAGTTGTAATTTTGAAAGTATAGCTATCCAACTCCAATCCTTTCGAAATTTGGTTTGTAGGCTTGATAAATCATTAGAAATTTGCTGGAATTTTTGTAGACTCAATTGAAATAGTTTCTTATTTTTCCAAAAATCATTTGAGATAGACAAATTTCGAAAGGATAGCTATTTATAATAACCTTATGATCAGTAGGTTATGTGGTAAAAATTTAAGAATTTTATAAAAAGTCTAAGTATAAAAACGACCTTCGTTTACATAAGATTTATTTTATTAACATAGCTATCTAACTCCAAAAATCATGAAATTTAATATGAAGTATTATATAGTAGGTCAGAGCTATTTCCAAAATATAGGAATTTTTAGAACTCAAGAAGTGAAAGTCATATTTTTGGGTTAAAAACCGGGTTTTTAAACGGTGTACGTTCTTATTTAAGTTGCATGTGACTATTTTAAACTTATTTAACTCATCCAACCTTTTAAATATATGTTATATATTATAACAAAAGTAGTTTTAACAAGTTTTTAAGTGTTTGACATGTTAGTGAAAAAGTCACCACATAATGCATGGTTTCAAGTCAACACATGACATCTTGTGTTAATATTTTATTATTATGACTTTAGAGAATTTATTTTTATGTTTACCCAAACCATATTATGTCCATATAAGTTTTTAATAAAGTGATTATAAAGTAAATACAAGAATTTAAATGGACTAGTTCTTGAGTATTGAAGGTATGTTTATAGTTTGGCTCTAGCCATAGATTACCACTTGTTTACACAAGTATGATGGTATCATAACACCCATAAACCTTTTTGTTATCAAACTCCAGATCTAGAGAAATATAAAACAAAGACATAAAGTATATGGACTAATTCTTTGATCTTTGAAGGTGTGTTTATGGTTTGGCTTTAGCCATAGATTACCACTTGTTATCACAAGTATATGGTATCATAAAACCCATAAACCTTTTAGTTATCAAAGATCAAGAGGAATATAAAGTAAAAACATAGAGTACATGGACTAGTTCAAAGTGTTTACGGTTTGACCTTAGTCATAGATTACCACTTGTTATCACAAGTATATGATATCATAAAACCCATAAACCTTCTAGTAATCAAAGATCATGATCTAGAACGAATGAAATAAAGAGAGAAGGATAGAAACTTAGATGAAAGAATGCTTACAGGCTTGAAAGATTCAAGGCTATTGGATTTGGTCTTGCACCTCCCCTTGAGCCGAGATTTTAGAGAGAAAGAGTGGAGAGAGTTTGTGAAATGGTGCAAGTGAAAATGAGGGTTTTGGTCTTGTATTTATAGGCAAAAGAGAGCATGGTTTGTTCAATTTAATAATATATCTTGAGATTACATTAGGATAGGATGTAAGAAAGTAATGGGAGGTGGAGTGTTGGGATTTTTTTCCATAAAAATGGAGCGGGGGGGGGGGGGTGGTGTGTTGGGTGAGTTTGTAAGATCTTGTTATGATGATGTTTAGTGTAGGTGGTTCTTGTACAAGAGTCCATGAAATGGTAGGTTTTTATAAAAATGGTAGTGTTTTATAAATGTTGTAAGAATACTAGTCTTCAATAAGTGTATGTATATATATATATATATATATAAGTGTTATATAAAATAGATGAGATGTGTTGAAGCACTTTCCTGTGACAAACACTCTAGATAGATAGAGTCTTAGTCTTAGGTTGTTTTGTCTTGTTTGTAATTGTCTTTGTATGTAAGAGTCTTTATGTATTAGTTTATCGAGTTGTATTTACTTTTACATATTGAATGTTGCAGAATTCTCCAAGTGTTTTGCGCACTTGTAAGTGTGCAGGAGAAAACTCCTGCGTACTTGGCAAGTACGCAAGAGTAACTTTGCGTACTTGCTAAGTACGCAAGAGAATTTTGCCCTGCGCACTTGCTAAGTGCGCAGACATCAGGTCTTGTATAAATAGGATAGGTTGACAGAAGTTAAGTACGCAGGCTTTAGTGCAAATACGCAGATTGTAATCTCAGTGTTTTTCTCTGTAACCTTCAAGTGTTTATAATACGAAAGATTAAAGTGTTTTCTCTTGTCGGTTTACTTTGTTTAGCTAGACTCTCCACCTAGTCACGGGCATTCCGCACCCGGTCCGACTAGTAGACCCACTTGCATGTGACGATCCGCCACACACGAGGGACCTACAAGTGGTATCAGAGCGTTTGCTCCAGATTTCGAGTGTTGTGAGTGAGTTTGGAGAGTTTTTACAAGCAAAAAGAGTATTTTTGTGATAAATTAGGGGTAGCTGTTAGGACATAGATTTGTAATGACAAAAGCTTGTAATAGTTAGATTTTATGACTTTATGTTTTTGTTATATAAATGTCTAAAGTTACTAAGTGTTTTACAAGTGAGCCTAGAGGCGAACTTGTTAAGTTCGCCTGGTCTATCAGAGGCGAACTTAATAAGTTCGCTTAGGTCTAACTGAGGCGAACTTGTTAAGTTCGCTTAGTCTGTTAGAGGCGAACTTAATAAGTTCGCTTACAGCAGGTTAGTTTTCTATATATAGGTTTACAGAGTCATTAAACAATAGGACTGATCAGAGAGAACCGAGAGATATAATTGTCTGATTGAGTCTGTAAACCATTGTGAATTGGAATATAATTGAGAAGTTTATTTACGCGTGTGGTTTCAATTGTCGGTTAGTATACAAATGTTAACATGAAGGATTCCGCACTTCGTGTTATAGCAACGTCATATTACGAGTTCGATCAGTAGTTGAGTTACCTGGACCTACAAGTGGTATCAGAGCTTATGCTCATGAATTAAGTACGATTCTTGGTGATTAGTGACGTTTTGTGTACAATTCGATAAGAAATTCAACATTTTTGAAATTTCTGCATCAATGGAGTTTTTCAAGTTCTTGAAGATCGTTTCTCTGCTGAATTCATGTTTTTGGAAGTGATTTTGACGAAATTAGACCAATAGAAGTGTTCTATTTGATAAAATTCATAATCCTACGGTTCAATTTTCTTAAATTCCATCAATTCGCTGAGAAATCATGATTTTTGAAGTTCTTGGTTCGTGTTTGGGTAAAGATTCCTCTGAGTTTGTTACAGCAGTTTAAGCGAACTTGCTAGTTTCTGTGCAAGCGAACTTATTAAGTTCGCTTCTTACATTGCAAGCGAACTTAATTAGTAAGCGAACTTACCAGATTTCCTCCTTAAGCGAACTTGTCTTGTTCGCTTGATCTCAAGTTCGCTTGGTACTCACTAAAGCGGACTTATTAAGTTCGCCTGAGGGTAAGACTGCTCAATACTTGGAAATTTTTCAGAAATTTAAAAAAAAAATGGCAAATATGGTTCAAGTCACAAACATGTTCAATTATGACAATGAGATCGGTACATCTCAAAAACCTCCGAAGTTGTTGAATCTAGCTGATTATTCAAATTGGAAAGATCGGTTTGACCAGTTTGTATCTTTTACCGATACTAGTTTGTGGATTCCAATTTTGGAAGGATATACGCATCCTACTTATTCATGGATGGGAAAGGATGATGTTCCGAAGCCGGTGTCAGCATTAACTACTGAAGAGAAGCTGTTATTTGATCGAGAAAAGAAAGCAATGGCTAGCATTTCTATATCTCTTCCAAAGGAAATATATCACAGTTTTAAGTAGTTCAAGTCTTCTCAACAACTGTGGGAAGCATTACAGAAAAGGTGTGAAGGGAGTTTGGATGTGAAGAAGAGTAGAAAAGAGTTACTAAAGAAGCAGTTCCTAGTCTTTAAACATTTTCAAAATGAATCTTTGGATGATCTTGCTACAAGATTCTATCATCTTCTTAGTGAACTGGCTAGTGCATCTGTGGTATATGAGACTGAGGAAATCAATGATAAATTCTTGGAGGCTTTACCATCAAAGTTTGATGTGTATACGGTTTTGTCAAAGAAAATGTTAAGTACAAAACCAAGTCTCTTGAACAAGTCCTAGGGAAGATTCAGTCACATGACATGAATATGAAGAAGAAAGAGACTAATATGGAGCATATCCAGGATCCCTCAATGTATTTTGCCAAATCTGCTGGTAAATCTAGTACTGGAGTGGCATTCTTTTCTGGTGATGCTCAAGAGTCTTCAAATGATCAGTGTTCTGGAGTTCCAATTTATTCTGGTCATTCAAGCCATTCTGGATTTTCTGCTACTACAGCTTCAACATCATCTGGATCTCAGTTGAATCAGAAAATTGCTGATGATTATCTTGCTATGTTTTCTTCATTCATGGCATCATATGAAAATTTCATTGGAGGTAAAATACATGATCCTGAGGTTATAGAAGAAGATTTCAGACAGATTGACCCTGTTGATCTGGAAGAAATGAATATCCAATGGAATATGGCCATGTTAATGCGACAAGCTAAAGATTTCTTGAAGAGAACTGGCAGAAAATATATTGGTTCAAATAGTCGATCGCGTATGGGTTTTGATAAGAGCAAAGTTAGGTGTTACAACTGCCAAGAGTATGATCATTTTGCTAAGGAGTGTTTGAAGCCAAAGGTAGAATTTGATTCTCAAAAGAAGCAGTCTAACTTTCAGCATAATAGGAATCAGTCACATGGTTCATCTGGTAATCAAAATCATGGTCCTTCTAGTAATACAAATCACGCATCTGCATCATCAGCTTTGGTTGCTCAAAACGATGAAAACTATGATTGGGGCATTCATCTGGAAGATTTGGTGGGTGCTGTGAGTTAGGCTTTTGTTGCAGAAATTCATTCAGAAAAACCAGAAGAGTCTACTGATGATGAAAGTTCAAGTGATGATTCGTGTGATGGTGATAGTGTTCCAAGCGTTGATGATGAGGAAGAAAGATGGCAAAGTATTGATTCTGATGCTGCGTCAGGGGTTGCTGAGGAAGAAATTGTTCTTACAGAAAATGCTTCAGTTGGTGATGATTCAGAGAATATTCCAATTGCCAAAGTATTCATGGCAGACATGTCAGATTCGTCTAAGGTAAAAGACTCTGTTTGTCATATATACTGTTCTAATTGCATTTCTGTTAAAGATAAACTGCAAAAAGTCATGGATGATAACACAAACTTGATTTGTGACATGAAATCAATGCATTCAGTTAATCAGAAACTGAAAGATAATGATAAGCTGTGCATTGATAGAATTGAGTCTTTGAAAAGAGACTTAAATTCTCTTGGGTTAAAATACAAAGAGCAGGGTTATCATCTAGATATGGCTTATGCTGAAATCGAAAAACGAAATGAAGTAGTTGCTCAAAAGAACATGGAGATTTCTGATATAGAATCTGAGTTGATAAAATTACATAGAAAGCTGGAACAGTTTGAGAATTCATCTGTAGTTTTGGATTATTTCAATGCTAATGCTGATCCCACAAAAAGGGTTGCTGGTATTGGGTTTGTTCCTCCACCGTTCAATGCAAATTATGTGGTTGAGCCTGAAATCATTCATGAAGAGGAAATTGATCCCAAGATAGTATTAAAAGTGAATCCAATGACGGGTGAAGACATGGTGTATGATTCTGATACAGAGGATGAGGTGTTTGATGATTCAAAGGTTGAAGGCATTCTGAAAGAAGTGAAAATTGATGAACCAAAGGTTGTGAAGAATGTTACTCGGGATAGATGCATTTTGACTGAACCTGAAGAGGTGAAAGTGGTTCCAACTAAACTTTCTCCAATCTTACAGTCAAGTGGGTTTGTTGCAGCTGGTTATCAAAAAGTAAATTCTTCAAAGGTGCCAAAACAGACTTATGTTCCAAAGAAGCCAATAAATTGTTCTGAGCATTCCTCCGAAGCTTATTCTTCTGATGGTTCTTCAAATTCAAAGAAAACATCTTATTTCAGAAGTTATCAAGAAAGAAGAGTGTGTTTTCATTGCAATGAGGCTGGTCATATCTTGATTAATTGTCCATACAAGAATCAGGGTAAAATGAAGACTGTTCCTTCACAACCGAAAGTGGTGAAGATTCTGAAAAGAAAAGATGAGGGAAAGTCGTCTTCTAGTTTGGAGAAAAATATGCATGGTCGATCTTTTGTTAAATCCCCTAGATATAAACAACGGAATACATTGAATGCTAAATCTTTTGTATGCAAAGAGAAACTTGAGATTCCAAAAGTTGGGATTTCAAAAGATTCTTTTTAAGAGGTTAAATTGTCTAGACCTCAAAGAAGAAGAAGAAACAGAAAATTAAAGAAAATTTTGGAAACATCTGAATCTGACAATAATATATCAAATAATGTTTTTCAAAATAATAAAAATGGTTCTTCTTTGAAAAGGTCTGTTTGTCAAACTTCAGTTCCAAAAGTGAATGATAAAATTGATTGTAAATTACAAGAAGTTGTTTATTTTGATCAATCCGGACGACCCAAGACCACGATGGCTTGGGTTCCACTTTCTAACTGATTCTCGTTGTTTATGTAGGGACAACCAAGGAGGACTATCAACAATACATGGTATGTGGATAGTGGTTGCTCTCGACATATGACAGGGAATGTTAGATTGCTTGAGGATGTGATTAAAATTTATGGAGGTTATGTCGCTTTTGCGGGTAAAAAAGGCGGGTACATAACTGGCCAAGGAACGTTAAAGAATGAAAAAGTCAAATTTGAAAAGGTGAATTATGTTGAGCAGCTGGAACACAATCTTTTAAGCGTATCACAAGTCTGTGACAAGAAGTTTTCGTTCCATTTCAATGATCATGAATGCTATATTCTGAAACCGGGTTTTGTGATTCCTGATGAATGGATTCTCATGAAGGCTCCGAGGAGAAATGACACGTATGTCCTTGACATGAGTGTCGCCACTACAACGGATTCAATTCCAACATGTTTACTCTCCAAGGCGTCGGAATCTGATTCAATATTGTGGCACAGGAAACTAGCTCACATTAACTACAGGAAGATGAACTACATTGTTAGGAATGATCTTGTGCTTGGTATTCCAAAAATGAAATTCTCAGTTCCTGATGATTGTATTTCGTGCAAGAAGGGGAAGCAAAGAAAGAAATCTCACAAATCGAAATCGACGAATTCTATCGTAACTCCTTTGGAGTTGCTGCATATGGATTTGTTCGGTCCTATCAGTATCAGGAGCATTGGTGGGAAATCGTACTGCTTGGTCGTAACTGATGATTACTCCAGATTTTCATGGGTTAAGTTTCTTTCTTCTAAAGCTGAAACCACTGAGTTGGTACAATACTTAATCCTGGGTTTGGAGAATTTATTCAATCTGAAAGTCAGAAGAATCAAGAGTGACAATGGCAGCGAATTTAAGAATAGCAAAATGGGCTTATTCTGTCTTCAAAAGGGAATTCATCATGAATTCAGTGCGCCATATGTTCCTCAACAAAACGGTGTCGCTGAACGAAAGAACAGGACGTTGGTCGAAACAGCTCGCACGATGCTTGCAGATTCTAAGCTTCCAGTCACCTTTTGGGCTGAAGCTGTGAATACTGCATGTCATGTTTTGAACAGGGTCTTGACCGTCAAGCGAC
This sequence comes from Smallanthus sonchifolius, assembly GCA_023525975.1. NCBI lineage: Eukaryota > Viridiplantae > Streptophyta > Magnoliopsida > Asterales > Asteraceae > Smallanthus > Smallanthus sonchifolius. The sequence continues at coordinate 47,575,825 of CM042023.1, forward strand.
ATAACAAGACTTGCTATGAATTGTTGAATAATCGAAAGCCGAATCTGGAATATTTACTACCTTTTGGTAATCCTTGCACCCTGTTGAAAGTTCGAGATGTCCCAACTAAATTCAATGCGAAGGCTATTGAAGGGATTTTTCTAGGGTATGTGGCAAATTCGACAACCAAGAGGGTTTATAACAAAGAGACACGCCAAGTTGAAGAATGGTTCCATATTGACTGTTCAAATCGGTCTTTACCACAAATGGCGATTGGTCTGGATTGGGCATTTGATTATGAGAACTTATTCAAGTCTTTTCATTTACCTTCTGATATTTCTGATGAAGATGCTGCTGTTCTTTATGATTCTTGTCAAGATGCACAACACAATGGATTTCTACCAAATGCGGTTCCAAATTCATCGATTCCATCTACTTCTGCTCCCGACCCAAATGTTGCTTCTTGTTCAGGTCCACAAGATTCAGAAAGTGAGAAGGATAATGCTATTTTTCAGGATTCGTCTGCTGATCTGTTGTTGGGTGGTGATCCATTACCTTCCACACAGGATCAGGGGGAGATTCCTTCAAATTTAGACTCGGAAATTCCAATTCCTCAAGATTATTCTTATCAATCTAAATCTACTCAAGTTGAAGTGTTGCCAGTTCCTGAGGTCGCATCCATCAAGGAACACAAAGATCATCCAGTAACAAATATAATTGGAAATTTATAGGATGGAGTGAAAACACGTTCTCTTGTTGACAATACTTGTTTGTATACTTGCATTAAAGATTCTGGTGTTCTTGATGATTGCTCACATTCATGCTTTATTTCACAGGTTGAACCCAAGAATGTCGAGATGGCTTTAAATGACAATAACTGGATAGAAGCTATGCAGGAAGAACTTGCTCAATTTGACAAACTTAAGGTTTGGAATCTTGTTGATCTTCCGAAAGGTGCGTATCCGATAGGAACAAAATGGGTGTTTAAATGTAAGAAAGACGATAGAGGTGTCGTGGTACGCAACAAGGCAAGATTAGTTGTCCAGGGCTTCAATCAACAAGAAGGAATTGATTACACCGAGGTTTATGCGCCGGTTGCACGGCTTGAAGCTATAAGGCTGTTTCTAGCTTTTGCTTCTTTTAAAGGTTTTAAGGTGTTTCAATTAGACGTCAAGAGTGCCTTTTTATATGGAAAGGTCATGGAGGAAGTCTATGTGTGTCAGCCGCCGGGGTTTGAAGATCCACTGAATCCGAATATGGTTTTCAAGCTTGATAAGGCTCTCTATGGTCTTCATCAGGCTCCTCGTGCGTGGTATGAGACTTTATCCACACATCTTTTGGCGAATGACTTTGTTCGTGGAAAGATAGACTCGACCTTATTCATAAAGAAATCAGGGGGAGATTACCTACTGGTGCAGATTTATGTGGATGATATTATTTTTGGCTCGACAAATGAAGGGTTATGCAAAGACTTTGAGGGTGTAATGAAGTCGAAATTTGAAATGTCTGCTATGGGAGAGTTATCATTTTTCTTAGGTTTACAAGTAAATCAAAAGGAAGATGGTTTCTTTATTCATCGGTCCAAGTATGTCAAAGACATCTTGAGCCGGTTCAAGATGGAGGACTGTACCCCATACGATACTTCAATTCCGGTCAATCATAAGCTGCATTCTGACTTGGAAGGAAAAGATGTGGATTGTCGACTTTACAGAGCAATGATTGGATCCCTCATGTACTTTCAAGGCCGGATACAATGTTCGCCGTGTGTATCTGTTCCAGATTTCAGGCAAAGCCAAAAGAATCTCACTTAATTGCTGTGAAAAGAATATTTCGGTATTTAAAAGGAAAACAACGTTTAGGGCTATGGTATCCTCATGGTTCTAACTTTGATTTCAATGCTTATACTGATTCTGATTTTGGTGGTTGTTGTCTGGACAAGAAATCTACAACAGGTGGTTGCCAATTCTTAGGTAATCGACTTGTATCTTGGCAATGCAAAAAGCAAACCACAGTCTCGATATCAACATGTGAAGCAGAATACATCACTGCTGCAAGTTGTTGTTCACAGATCCTGTGGATACAACAACAATTGAGAGATTACGGTTTGAATTTCACAGGAACCCCCATGCTTATTGATAACAATGCTACTATGTCCATAACTAATAATCCTGTTAAACATAGTAAAACTAAGCACATCGAAATTCGATATCATTTTATACGTGATTGTGCAGAGAAAAGGTTGATTGAGCTGGTCAAGGTACACACTGAAGATAATTTTGCTAATTTGTTTACCAAGGCATTTGATCGTACCAGGTTTGAATTCCTAATTAAAATGATTGAATGATCAATCCCGAATAAAAGTTTTTCAAAATCAGAATTTCATGGAAAATTTTTTTTAAGTTCTTTTATTGCTTTATTACATTTCTGCATTTACATTTTCAGTCAAAAATTTTAATTTATAAAAAGTCAAAACAAATTGAAAAATTTAAAATTTGACATCATTTGAGGTTAGAGAAGAAATGATAGTACATCAGTGATTAGTTCATTTCACACGATCTTAGTAGACCTTGATATATGATTGATTAAAATAAGTTGATCTGATCTAAATTTCAATGTCTACATAAATAAGAAATGATAGTGTTGTGAATGCTCTATTCTTGATAATTTGCTTTAAAATTTGTGTATAAAATTTGAAACTTGAATTGTCAATAGGCTAAAAGCATTTTGAAACTAATAGTAGTGTGAAAATTAAATATAATATGATTACATCTGTGATTTAAATCCATTATATGACTGGGTGTGTGTGTAAAAGATCATTATCAGATAAGGAATATTAGGTTTTAATAAAGATTTTCCAATGAGATCAGTTTCGAGTTATGTCCTTAGCACTATTCATTCGATTTGCTTCAGTGCCCATGTCCCGAAAAGCATGCAATTTGAAGTATAATCAAGATATGTACTTGACAACTTCTGTCAAACATATACTATCCCTTGGATCATATTGATAAATCATCTTTACTGATTCCATTGAATTCATAATCCAGATAACAGTTGGATCCACGTACCTGAATCTTATGATTCCACAGATATAATCCAAAACATTGAATCATTCGATTCTGAATCTCATTGATTCCTATACAATCCAATTTGGATTCTGCTATTCATGTGCTAAGTGATGTCTCCTCATTCTGAATATTCGAATAATCTTTAGTAAAATCTTATATGTCTTGAAGATAGTGCATTTACTTTCTAGTTGGCATATATGTGGGGTACACGATGTTTTTCATCTAAATGGTACTAAATCACATGAATTTGGAGAATAAACGCTTATAGTTTCAAATAATATAATATTGACAAATTTAAGAATTCAGGCTTTATATTTCAAATTCGGTATAAATAAAAGAGCATTTTATAACCTGATCTTATTTACTTTGAAATTTATCGCGTATCATTTCAAACATTATTCAATTTGAATGAGTTTCAAAATGAAAAAGATGCAAAATGCACAAAATTGAGTTGAATGGTCTCATACTATAGGTTACCCTTTGTTATTGCTAAAATGTGTGATGAATTAATTGAATACTGATATGATCTTCTTGCTCATGATGTTAAAACCAAAAATATGTGATTTTAGTTTGTACAGATAAAAACCAAATAAAAAAAAATGTGATTTCAGTTTGTAAAGATAAAATCCAAAAATATGTGTTTCCGTCTGTATAGATAAAACTCAAAAAGATTTTGATTTTTATTTTTCGAGAAAATTCTAAACTTTTATTAAAATTGTTCGGGATTGGATCGACTACAAGGTGCTGACGAAAGTTCAAGACTTGAAAGGTTGAATTTAGAAAAATTTTGTTAAAGGCAAAAGTAATTGGAAATTATGTTCGCTTGTACAGTGAAGCGAACTTAATATGTTCGCCCGAGAATAGTGAAGCGAACTTATCTTGTTCGCCGAAGGCTTGTTAAGCGAACTTAACAAGTTCGCCTAATTAAGCGAACTTAGTGGGTTTAAGGATCTAGAACAAGCGAACTTATCAGTTCATCGTCTTCTTCATTTTTAAGCGAACTTAACTGATTTTTCCGAAAATTCTTAAACGTTGTTGTTGGAGTTGTTCACCGTTTCTGTCTTACTCCATATGGAATTGCGAACTCAACCGAAGTATTTTTGTAGAATTTCATCTGGTAAATTGTGAGTATTTGAGGTTTTTCTTCTCGGTTTTTCGTCGAACATTTCAAAGGACGATTTTAGACCTAATTTTGACCGAAATATAAAATTGATCATCATATTTGGTTGTAAATTGGTATTCGACAGATTTTCAATGCTTATTTCATGCTTTTATCTCGATTTGTCGAATTTTGAAATTCTGTGTTTGAATTTGAATCGTCACAGGTTCAGGCGAACTTGTTCCAAGCGAACTTGTTTGAAGCAAACTTGTCAGGTGAACTTAATAAGTTCGCCTCTTGCAACACTAAGCGAACTTATTAAGTTCGCCTAGGGGTCAGAGAGGATTTGGACTTGTAATTTTTTTTGAGTGTTAGAAATTTTTTTAAAAAATTTTTTTTTGTTGTTGTTGTTTGTTTTGTTTTACTTTTGTTAGTGTTTGTGTTTGTTGTTTTTTCTAATATGTTTGTTTGTCCAAATGTTTCAGATGGCTCGACGGGTTGAATATAAACATAATCAAGTGGCATTGTTAGATCCTAACATGTCGGAAGCAGTTAATTTTCAAGGCATCATAAATTTTCTGAATCGATCACGACTGCATGTTGTCTTATCTGCAGATCCCTATATCAGCTTGGTGTATATACAGCAATTCTGGGATACGGTATATCAAGATACTGACGTGGAACCGCATGTACTTCGTGCAACAGTAAACAATACTGAGATTGCAATTTCTGAAGAGACGATTCGTGTTGCTCTTGATTTGGGTGGAAATGCTGACGATCCAATATCTTATCCTAGCACTCTTATTATGGGTTGTTTTCAACGGATGGGTTATCGTGGACGACGGAATGATACCCAAGCTCGGAAAGGTGGATTAGTTGGTGAATTGAGGTATTTTATGCATGTGATTATTCAATGCATCTCTCCTCGAAAAGCTGGTACTGATGGATTGAAGATGGCTTTTCAAACTGCTATGGTAGCCTTAACATTGAATAAACGATTCAATTTTCCTCTTTACTTCTATAGGGAGATGGTAATGCAGATTAATCCAGCTGAAGGTCAAGGTTTCTTGATGTATCCTCGATTTATTCAAATGATACTCAATCATCTTATTCCTGCTCTTCCACAACATCCAATAAGATTAACGTTGACTCCGATGTCAAAACGGATTTTTACCGACTGTACGAAGGTGAAACAGCAGAATGCTGCGTTAATTCAGTCAATACTCCTTTGTTTGGGCACTTAATCAATCCTGATTATGTTGCACCACCTAATGACAACTGGTTTCATCCTGATGAACTTGCTCAAGCTCAAGGCATCAATGTGCAACTGCAGCAACAACCACAACAACAACAGCAACAACCACAACAACCCGCACAAGAACAAGTTCCCATACAACAACAAATTCCCATTCCTGAACAAGTTCCTATTCCACAAGCTGATGTTGATATACCTATTCAGGAACCAGTTCAAGAAGAGGTCGTTCATGACCCTGATCACGATTTAGGCATGAATATGGATGATTTCGTTGATGATGTTGTGAACTCGCCCATTCATGAAACATAAGGGAATGTGGTGACAGAAGCTGATTCTAGTTCCAGCTCAAGTGATACGATATCATCTGATGATGACAGCACTTATTCTGATGAATCTAGGGATTTTTCCTCTGGTCATTATGAACGGTTGGCTGCTATTCCACTAGCTAATGCTGGAAAACGCATTAAATCTTAGGCCAGACGACCAAGACAAAAGTCTGTTCAGGATCCTCCTTCCGGATCAGTACTTGGTAAAAGATCTTTGGTCGATGAAAGATCTGACACCGATAGTGACTTTAATCCAGATCCTACACGTCAAAAGTTAATGTCTGCGTCGATTGCTGCCGCAAAATCTTCTCAAGGAGTCGAGGATGCTAATTTTGTTGCTTCTTTTATAATTACTCCTCCAAGATCTAAGGATCCCTCTCCAGTTCAAACTCCTGTTCCTCCAGTCATTCCTTCTACTTCAAGTCCTTCTATTTCACAATCAACAGCTGGTCCGTCAAAGCCTTCTGATTTTGACATGATTACTTTCCTTGAATCTCAAGTGCTTTCTCTACAAACACAGGTAAACACTCTTGTGTCTACTGATTTCCAACGCAGCTGGTGATTCAAACTCAAGCTCAACAGATTGCTGATATGCAAGCATTGGTTTCCAAACTCGTTCAGCGTCTTGACGCTCAGGGGGAGTTGAGGATACCTGATACTTGTCACACAGAGTCAATTCAAAGACGTGATGATGAAGACAATGATCCTGCTGGAAATATTGAGGGTGATCGTCAATACACTGACGCTAATCCTATATCAAAGGTTCAGGGGGAGTCAACATCACAATCACTTGAAGGAATCAAAGATACTACTGGTACTAATGACGAAGAAATTCTGTTATTAGAATTCTTTCAAGATTCAGAAGAAGAGGAAGCTGAAAAGATTGAATGTCTTGATGACATTGATGATTTATTCAATGACATGGAAGATGATATGTCGGATAATGAGATAGAAGAAGGAGAAATAGTAGAGATTGAAATAGAGAAAGATAAAGACAATGTCACCTATGAAGGCTGTGATGGTCTTAAGGTGCCGTATAACTTCATCCAGGATGATGTTATTCCTGAATTCACTTATGAAGGAGTAACAGATTCTATGGACTCTGTTGAAGACGTCACACTGCCTGATGATACAGCTGATTCAAAGATGGATACTGATGATGAGTCAAGACAATCCAATAAAGGTGCTGAAACTGAAACTACTCACACTGAGTCTCCGAAGATTAATGAAGAACCTGTGATGTACATAGATACAGGGATGACACGAGAACAGTAGAGAGAAGTAGTTAACAGTTGGATGAAGGTGCTACCCAAGTCTCCAGCACAACCTGCTCAGAAAGAGAAATATGTGAATAAAGAGCAGTGTGTAGGAAGGATCATAAGTTGGTTCTATGATGGTGAATCAAAATTGTTTGCAATCAAACGATTTGATGGTGTTCAATACTTAAAGCCAAGGATCAAATATTTCAATACCTTGTCGATGTGTGAAATAAATGGTCTAGCTTCAAAGCCACTCACAAATAGATCGAAGAATGGTTTGGCTGATGTGATAGCAAACCTGATAAAGAAAGAAGGTAGTTCGGGTAAGTATGAACGGCTGAAACCACAGAAGGGAAAGACAGTGAAGAACACAGATCCAAAGACTTGGAAAGTAACCTGGAGATACAAGTATAAACCAGTACGTGCTATTCACAAGATACCATTAAAGAATATTCCTCAAGACTTTCTTGGGAATATGAAATGGTGGTATGTTGATGTTAATACTGGGGAAGCAAGGATTGAAGATAGAGATAATAAGGTCATTGTGTGTTTCTATGACGCAATGAATCTTATTAATTTTTCAAAAAAAGATCAGAGGACGCTGCGAAAGAATGAGATCATGTATACTGATGAATGGAGAGAACAAGGTCTACAGTACAAAAGAGTCTTGGAGATATGCAGAAGATATGGAGTGCATGCTGGCAGCAGACTACCGGAAAACTGGAAGAGTTCAAGATAAAGACTGAAGACAGAAAATCAAGCTATTGTCAAGGGGGAGTCTGTTAGGACATAGATTTGTAATGACAAAAGCTTGTAATAGTTAGATTTTATGTCTTTATGTTTTTGTTATATAAATGTCTAAAGTTACTAAGTGTTTTACAAGTGAGCCTAGAGGCGAACTTGTTAAGTTCGCCTGGTCTATCAGAGGCGAACTTAATAAGTTCGCTTAGGTCTAACTGAGGCGAACTTGTTAAGTTCGCTTAGTCTGTTAGAGACGAACTTAATAAGTTCGCTTACAGCAGGTTAGTTTTCTATATATAGGTTTACAGAGTCATTAGACAATAGGACTGATCAGAGAGAACCGAGAGATAGAATTGTCTGATTGAGTCTGTAAACCATTGTGAATTAGAATATAATTGAGAAGTTTATTTACGCGTGTGGTTTCAATTGTCGGTTAGTATACAAATGTTAACATGAAGGATTCCGCACTTCGTGTTATAGCAACATCATATTACGAGTTCGATCAGTAGTTGAGTTACCTGGACCTACAGTAGCTCTTGAGCACTATTTTAGAAGCAAAAATCACTCAAAAACTGATTTTTGTTGTGTATTTGAGCGTTTTGAGCATCAAAGGTTGGTTAGAAACAAGTTTCTGATTTGCATTGATCATCAGACGAATTTTTACCATCTCCGGTGAGTTTCAGGTGACCGGAAAAGTTTGGTGAAAGTTGCTGAAAAGGTATCCTGCGTACTTACCATTTCTGGCAAAAAGTACAGTTTTGTGCGTACTTACTAAATACGCAAGACTTATCTCCTGCGTACTTATAAGTGCGCAAGACTGAACTTGTGCGAACTTAAGTTATATCCCACGTACTTACATTTAATCCTACGTACTTACAAGTATGCAAGAGGAAATCTAAATACGCAAGACCATTTCTCAAGTGCGCAAGGCCAAAACCAAATGCGCAACTATGTCTGACTTTTCTGAAATTTGACTAAGTGTTCACTATATCGAATCTTTAGAATCTTGGAAACCCGTTGAATTACGATAATGAGATCGGTACACCACAGAAATCACCAAAGTTGCTGAACGTGAATGATTATTCTAATTGGAAAGCACGTTTTGAGCACTACATTTCGTATACCGACTCATCGCTAAGGATACCAATCCTTGAGGGATATAAGCATCCCACGCACATCTATCTTGATGAAACAATGCCCAAACCTATATCTAAGCTTTCTGACTAAGAAAAGAAAGCTTATGACTGAGAAAAGAAGGCACTTGGTTCGATCACTATGGCATTAACTTGGGAATTGTTCCATAGTTTCCGAGGGTATGACAATTCTAAGGATCTCTGGAAGGCTTTACAGAAGAGATTCGAAGGAAATAGTGACATTAAGAAGAGTAAGCGGGATCTTCTCAGGAAGCAGTATGAGTGCTTCAGATTTTTAGAGAACGAATCTTTAGATGACCTCATCTCTAGATTCTATCATTTACAGACTGAGTTGAAGGCTTTTGAACTCAGGTATCCGGATGAAGAGATGGTGGAAAAGTTTTTAGATGCTTTACCATCCAAATTTGAGATGTACACAACCCTGAGGAGGGAAAATCCTAAATTCTATGAGTTGACAGTAGAGGAGGAAATAGGAAAGGTTCAAGCTCATAACATGAACCTAAGAAAAAAGGAGAGCTCTGGAAGACCCCAGATACAAGACCCTTCTATGTATCATGGGACGACTTCTACATCCAAGTCATCGGGCTCTGGAATTGCCCTCTTCACTGGAAATCCTACTGAAGAAGACCACTCAACTGGGTGTTGTGGTCATGCTTGCTATGCTTCAGGATCAGGGTTGGGGTCTCATCATCAAAATACCTCAAGAAATCCTCCTGCTACGTCTTCAGCTAACCACTCAGCTATAGCCAGAATAGCTGAAGATCATGTAGCACTATTCTCATCTTGTATGCTTGCATATGAGAATTTCATTGGTGGCAAGCTTACTGATCCACAGACGATTGAAGAAGATTTTAATCAAGTTGATCCTAATGACATGGAGGACATGGATATTCAATGGAATATGGCCATGCTATTGAGGAGATCCAAGCGTTTCCTGAACAGAACAGGAAGAAAGTTTATTGGCGGGCATCCTAATGCCAAGGTCGGGTTTGACAAATCTAAGGCCAAATGCTACAAGTATCTGAACTATGGACACTTTGCATGTGAGTGTAAGAAAGATAGAGCACCTGCCTCTGGTTTTACCCGACCCAGCCAAGGAAACAGCCATGGCCACAACAACTCAAACCATCACAATCAAAGCTAAGCTGGAACGTCCAATGCACTGGTAGCCCAACAGGACGAAAGCTTTGACTGGGGTGTTCATCTTGAGGATGCCATCATCGCACAAACCCAGGTTGGTCTCATGGCTGAGATCATGGAGATGATGGAAGCAGAGAAAAGGGAAGCTTCTATGGCTGACCTAGAAGAATCTACAACTGCTGCTACAGAGGAGGTGAAGGAAGCTGAAGAAATGGAAGCTCCTGTAGCTGATGAAGAGGAATCGACGACTGCTGTTGCTCTCATGGCCATTGGAGAAGCAACAAGTTCATCTTCTGAGGTAGATTCTAACCCTTTCTGTGTTATTTCATGTTCTAAATGTCTAGGGCTAAAACTTGAAAATTCTAGGCTCCAAGACAAAATCGAACCCCTAAGTATGGCAGCTCTAAACTACAATGAAAATGAAAAACGTTTTAAAGATTCTATTGAAACGTTGAAAAAAGAAAAATGTGAATATTCTTTAAAAATAAGTGATCAACAGCTTCACTTAGATGTTGCATACAGGGGGTTAGAAAAATGGAACAATGAAATCAACAAACTGCAAAATGAGATCTTGCAGTTAAAATGCACTAATGAGAAGTTGAAAAACTCTCGCTTTGTGGTGGAACACTACGAGTCTGTAGTGAGACAACTGAATGGGTTAGGTTTGGGTACTAATGCCATTCCTCCACCAGTGAGGGGGAAGTTTGTCAATAGCTTAATAGACATTAATCTCACTTGTCTAGATGAGTCCTCTGATAAGGATGATTCCCCTAAAAAGGATGAATCCTCAAGTAAGGCTAACTCCACATCTAGTGAGGAGTTTGTTACTGCTTCCGAAGACGGGTCAGTTAACTCTTGCCCTGAAGGAGTAGTATCTGAGGAGTTGTTGATTGAACAAAAGGTAAAGAAAAACGTTATCACTAATGGTGATAATTTCATTTTAACTGAACCCGATATCATTGAAACAAATGATAATATAAAGGAAATGCTTTATGGGGGTTATAAAAGTCTTAACCAAGCAAAGAAAGAGGCTTTTTCAGCTCATTATGGGCTTGGGTATAAAGAAAATTTGGAAAAATATTATACTCCCAAAAACCAAACTGTTAAGGTTCAGACTAATGTTCATAAACCAACTCCTCCTTCTCAGAATGCTGAGTTATCTAAGGCCAGATCTAATGAGCCTTACAAGAGAACTTATGTAGACAAGAGGAATTGCTTTCACTGTGGCTTGGTTGGTCACATTTTTGTGAACTGTCCTTCGAAGAACGAAGGGAAACGGCTGTGAGTTAGAGATCCTGGACTGCCAAATCCAAAAATTCTCAATCTCCCAATTCTAATTCTTTTAAAGATTCATCAATTTTGAACAGTCATCACGACTGTGAGTTAAAGGAAGTAGTTTATTTTGAAAAGGATGGACGACCCAAGAACATAATGGCTTGGGTCTCCAAATCTAACTAATTCTTTTGTTACTCGTGCAGGGACGTCCGAAGGGTACTATCTCTAACCGCTGGTATGTAGATAGTGGATGCTCCCGGCACATGACAGGAAACCTGGCCCTGCTTCAAGATGTTAAACCATTCAAAGGCGGCTATGTGGCATTTGTCAGAGAAAAAGGCGGCAGCATCACGTGTCAAGGCGTGGTTTCGAACGGTTGTGTCAGCTTTGACAATGTCAACTTCTGCGAGCAGCTGAAGCATAACCTGTTGAGTGTCTCCCAAATGTGTGATAAGGAGTACTCGGTGATGTTTGACAAGTCAGAATGCTTGATTCTCAAACCCGGTTTTGAAGTTCCCAAAGAATGGATCCTGATGAGAGCGCCAAGAACAAACGACACCTATGAGATCGATATGAGCGTGGCAACAACAACCTCATCAGTTGCTACTTGTTTGCTTACAAAAGCGACAGAGCTCGACTCCATCTTGTGGCATAGGAAACTCGGACATATTTCGTATCGTAAAATGAATCATCTTGTCCGAAACGGGTTGGTAACCGGGGTTCTAAGCTGAGATTTACCATTGCAGATGACTGTATGCCTTGTAAAAAGGGCAAACAGCAACGGAAGTCTCACAAGCCCAAGCTCCAAAACTCTATTGATACCCCTTTGGAGCTATTACACATGGATCTGTTTGGCCCTATAAGTATCAGGAGTATTGGAGGTAAGTCATTCTGTCTATTAGTAACTGATGATTTCTCACGTTTTTCTTAGGTGCATTTTTTAGGTACTAAAGACGATACTGCTGACATTCTTCAATACCTGATCCTGAGCTTGGAATCTCTTTGCAAGCTGAAAGTTAGAAGAATTAGAAGCGACAACGAAACTGAGTTCAAGAATAATTTGATGGAGCTTTTCTGTCTCAAGAAAGGGATCCGTCACGAATTCAGCGCGCCGTACACGCCTCAGCAGAATGGAGTTGCTGAACGAAAGAACAGAACACTGATTGAGATTGCAAGGACTATGTTGTCAGATGCAAAGCTTCCTGTCACATTCTGGGCAGAAGCCGTTAATACAGCTTGTCACGTCTTAAACAGAGTTCTGGTTGTGAAAAGGCACAACAAGACTTGTTACGAGTTGATCAACAATCGACTCCCCAATCTTGATTACCTAGTTCCTTTTGGTAGTCCTTGTTCCTTGTTGCTACAGAACAAAGACCGCCAGTCTAAGTTTCATGCAAAAGCGGTGGAAGGCATCTTCTTAGGATACGTTGCCAACTCGCCTTGCAAGAGAGTGTACAACATATTAACTCGTACTGTCCAGGAATGGTTTGAAGTGGATTGTAGTAAACACAACATTCCACCCGAACCAACAGGTCCAGCTTGGGGTTTTGATTATGATGCGCTATTCAAGTCATTCAATCTTCCTGATCTATCTGCAGTTGACACCACAAATGTTTATGAATTATTGGGTGGCGATAATGACTCCAGCTTCTCTACTCATGCTATTGTACCGATTGTAACTCCTGATTCCAATGCTGCATCTACATCTGGAACTCATGACAGTGATAACAGTGAAGATGTTCTTGTTGTTGGAGATGACGCTCAAGCTGATCCTAATATAACTGTAGGAAATGAAGCTCCAGCTGATCTAATTAACATTGAATCTTCTTCCTCTGGAACACAGGAAATGGGGGAGTTAAGCACGAATCTTGATCCAGAAATTCAGGAACCGATTATACCGGAGACGAGAGTGCATAGGAATCATCCAATCGACAACATTATTGGTGATCCTTATGCCGGTGGTCAGACTCGTCATCAAACCATCACTGAGAACACCAGTCTTTACACAGAGATACTTGACAATGTTGTCATGGAAACATGTCTGCATGCTGCATTCGTGTCCCAGTTAGAGCCGAAGAATGTGAAGGAGGCTCTCACTGACAACTGCTGGATTGAGGCGATGCAAGATGAATTGTCTCAATTCCAAAAGTTGCACGTGTGGGATTTGGTTGACTTGCCAAAAGGCTTTCAGCCAATTGGAACCAGATGGGTGTTCAAATGCAAGACGGATGATCGTCATGTTGTTGTGAAGAACAAAGCAAGATTGGTTGTTCAGGGTTTTTATCAGCAAGAGGGCTTGGATTACACGGAAGTATATGCCCTAGTTGCTAGAATTGAGGCCATTCGACTGTTCTTGGCTTATGCCACATATGTCGGCTTCAAGGTCTATCAACTTGATGTGAAGAGTGCTTTCCTTTATGGTAAAGTTCATGAAGAAGTCTATGTCACTCAACCTCCTGGTTTTGAAGATCCGCATAATACTAATAAAGTGTATAAGCTCGACAAAGCACTTTATGGTCCTCATCAAGCACCGCTTGCATGGTATGAGACATTATCTAAGCATTTACTGTCTAATGGTTTCGACCGTGGACAGATTGACTCGACTCTCTTCATTAGGAAAGCAGGAGGTGACATTCTTCTTGTACAAGTATACGTCGACGACATTATCTTTGGATCTACCAATGAAGGGATGTGTAGGGAATTCGAGCATGTGATGAAGTCCAAGTTTGAAATGAGTAATATGGGTGAATTGTCATTCTTCCTGGGTCTGCAAGTCAGTCAAAGAGAGGATGGAATTTATCTACATCAAACTAAGTATGTGCAGGACATCTTGTCAAAATACAAGATGAATGATAGCAGTACTTATGGCACACATATCCCAGTCAATCATGGTCTGCATCCTGACAAAGATGGAAAGGATGTAGATAGCAGATTATACCGTGGGATGATCGGATCACTTATGTATCTCACAGCTTCAAGACCCGATATAATCTTTGCTGTGTGCTTGTGCTCAAGGTTTCAGTCTCAACCGAAGGAGTCACATATGATAGCCGTGAAGAGAATTTTCAGATACCTGAAAGGGAAACCCCGATTAGGTCTTTGGTACTCTAAGCCGTAGTCATTCGACTTCAAAGCCAACACTGATTCAGATTATGGCGGTTGTAACCTTGACAGAAAGTCAACTTCTGGTGGATGTCAATTCTTAGGAGACAGACTGGTCTCCTGGCAGTGTAAGAAGCAGTCAACGGTTTCTGTCTAAACTTGTGAAGCAGAATACATTGCTGCAGCGAGCAGTTGTTCTCAGATACTGTGGATTCAGCAGCAGTTGAGAGACTACGGCTTAAACTTCACTAGAACTCCTCTATTCATTGACAACAATGCCCCCATGTCCATCACAAATAACCCGGTGAAATATTCCAAAACTAAACATATAGAGATTCGCCATCATTTCATCCGTGATTGTGCTGAAAAGCATTTAATTGAACTTGTAAAAGTTCACACGGATGACAATCTTGCTGACCTTTTCACAAAGGCATTTGATCGATCCCATTTTGAGCATCTTGTCAACTTGATAGGAATGTTCAATTCTGAGTGAAAATTAATTTTTCTTAAATCAATTCAATTCATGGAAGTTAAATTTTATTTCTTTTAAATTTTCTGTATAGTTCTTTTAAGTTTCAAAATATTTTACAAAAACAAAAACAAAATAGAAAATGGAGAAAATTTCAAAGTTAACTTGAGAAAAGAGGAAATGATAGTACATCAGAAATAATCTAAACATCACAGACTGCTCATATGGGAAATGATTGTGTCATGCTTACTTAATTTTTCAAATTGTTATGTTTTTAATCTGCTTATTTACAAGTAATTTAAATTGTTAGTAGGCTATATGCGTCTTTGAATCACTAGTAGTGTGGAAACTAAATCTAAATTACAACTGTGATTTGAACCCATGTTTGAAAGTGTGTGTGCGTAAAAGAATAGAAAAGATCATTATCAGATAATGGATGTTAGATTTTGGTAATAATTTTCTTTTGAGGACAGTTTCGGGTTATGTCGTTAGCACAATTAATGCGGTTCATCTCACTGCCCATACTCACAAGTATGCAAGGAGAGATTGAATCAAGACAGGTCTCTACATTAACCGTTGAGCATGTATTCACCCTTGAATCACTCCTGATTCATTGAAATCAAATCCAGATAAAAGTTGGATCCCCTTACCTTAAAACTCAAACACCATATATATTATCCTGAATCATCATACCGATATTCAATGAAGAAAATAAAATGAAACCAAGACAAATGAATCACTCGATTCTGAATCTTATGATTCATGATAATCCTTATGGATTCTGCTTGATTTTTCCTGTGCTAATAGATGTAACCTCATTCTGAAAATTTAGAAAATCATTGGGAAAATCTTTAGATGCCGTGAGATAATGCAATTTACATTAGTATAGCATATCAGTGGGGTACACGTTGTATATCTTATAAAGAATACCTTAATACACAAGAATGTGATACAAAGATGCTTATAGTTTCAAATCTTATAATATAGTCAACTTGAATTACTTGTTTATGTGCTTATTACGTATGAATAAATAGTAATCCATGACATGATCCCATATTCTTTGATGTTTATATTGTATCGTTTTTGCTAAAAGATAGCCTGATATGATCCCCTGCTCGTGTCTTTGATCAAAAATAGTTTGTGTGAATACTTGTATATTTTTATTAGAAAAAATCAAAAAAAAAAAAAGATTTTAAGTTTATGCATAGTTCAATTTTATTCAGAAAAACCAAAAATATTTGTGTTTAACCTTCCTGAATTGTATTTGAATCCTCTTGATTGAATATTTTTAACTTGTTCGTTATTTGACTTGAAAAACTTCATAAATTTGAGTTGAAAGTTTACGCACTTAATGGTTTGTGCGTACTTGTAAGTGCGCATGAGGTAAGCCCTTCGTACTTAATAAGTATGCAAGAGTTTAGTCTTGCACACTTGTAAGTACGCAAGAGTTAAAGCTTGCGCACTTGTAAGTACGCACGAGTTAAAACGTGCGCACTTATTAAGTACGCACGGCCTTTTAGTGTTGAGTATATAAAGAGGACTTAGAAATTTTTAGGGTTTTTCACCACATTCAAACATATTTTTCCCTCTGCAAACTTACACAAAAATTCAAGTGTTCCAATCCGATTTTTCGTCCCACTACAAGTTTCATCACTTCATTACATCGATTTGGTGAGATTTTGGGCTTAATCCATCCACAAAAACTCTTGATTTTGGACCGATTATCCTAGGTTATTGTTCGAGATTTTTAGACAATTTTTTGGTTGTTTGGGTAATACCTAATAATTAAAACTTGTTAATAATCATTATTCGATCACAAATCTACCTTTAATCATCCATTCGAGTGTTTGTGTAGATGCATAATATGTCCCTAATCCCTTGTAATATGTATTTCATCTATGTTTAATGTAATTATTTGATGTATTAATGAAATTACATGTTTATCCTTAATGTTTACTCATATATAATGACTGTGTATTAAACGATCTGATAAATAGCGATAACGTTGATCAATCGTGCTAATGAAAGGCCCATTCGCACGAATGAATCATGAGAATGATCCATTCGCGCGAATAGCTCTTGAGAATGATTCATTCGCTAGAATAAGTCATGAGAATGATTCATTCGTACGAATGAACCATTCTGATGATTCATTCTTAAGAATGAACCATTCTGCTGATTCATTCGCACGAATGAGTCCATTCACATGGCTCATTCGTACGAATGGCCTCTACACTATATATTTAACTTTCACTTCATGAGCACACATACAACAGAATATACAACACATATACACATAGAGAGACTGACCAGAGCAGAACCAACAGAACACAAACTCTTTTCACCTGTATTGTCGAATCTCTGTCCGTTGAGAGTTTCCAGGTCTTGTATCCAACTTCTCTACACCAAAGGGTCGATAGAAACCTTCGTTTCGACATCTAATCCGCTCGTTTCTTAAGACCCAATCCGTGTCATAGATTGGATTGCCAATCAAATCGGATTCCGCACGATTTGGTTCGGTTAATGTGTTGAATCATTGGATCAAGGTAGATCCCGATCCAACAAAGTGGTATCAGAGCCTGATTGTGCTCTAGATTCAACATAGAAAATCTAATCTTGCTTTTTCTAGCTTCTTGAATGTTATAAAGATCACTTGATCGTTGTTTAGCCACGTTCAAATCTTGTGATTATTGCTTCTGAGTGATCTGATCGTTTCAGTTTCAAGATCTGATAAAAGGAACAATCATTGGTGCTTTTTGGTGCAAAAAAGTCAAACAGCTCTCTGTCGTACGAATGGCCACTATGATGAACTTCATTCGCACGAATGGTTCCTACCATTCGCACGAATAGATCAAGTCTCCCGCTCGTTTGTTCAAACTTCCAATCGCACGAATAGAAATTCCAGTCGCACAAATAGAAAATTCCATTTGCACGAATAGAAAATTCCAATCGCACGAATAGAAAATTCTATTCGCACGAATAGAAAATTCCATTTGCACGAATAGAAAATTCCATTCGCACGAATAGACCCATTCGCATAAATATCTTCTGAATTTTTTTTAGTGTCGAAAAACTTCGTTCTTTACCATGTCGGACTTAGCCTTTGTTGCCAGTCAGAACAGTAAAATCCAAAACTTGTTATTAATCGATAATGAAGCTGGAAATGCTAACAAGGCTCCAAAACTCATGACAATGGACGAATATCATCACTGGAAAAACAGGTTTGAGATACACATTAATGGAGTTGATACAAACTTATGGATGATGATAGAGAATGGATATCAAAAAGTGTTGAGTGAGGATGGAACTCCTGTTTTGGCTTCCCTTTTAAGCGAACAACAAAGAAAAGATTATGAATTAGAAAAGAAGGCATATGCTATCCTATCTCAGGCCATGTCAAGAGAAATATTTCATCAATTCAGGCAATTTACATCTTCAAAATCTCTGTGGGATGCCTTAGAACAACGTCACGAAGGAAATGCTTCGTTGAAAGCTATCAATGCTAAGGCCATTAAGAAGGAATTTGATAATTTCATGTATATTGGAAATGAGTCCTTAGATGATCTATTTGAGAGATTCTATCACTTGATGAGTGAATTGCATGCCCATGAGGTCAAAACAACGAAAGAAGAAAAGGTTTAATGCATGGCAGATGCGCTACCACCAAAATGGGATTCATTCTTGATGATTCTCAAACAGAACAATACTCTTGAAACCATTGATATCAATGAATTTCTTCAGAAATTGAGAGAACAAGAGGTGATGAATAAGTGGAAGTTAAAGAGAGGCGTACAAGCTCAGGATCCTTCATTGTACTATTCCACATCAACTCAACAAAATGCTCCTTTGCAGACTGCGTTTGTATCAAACATGTCAAATGTTTCAGCCAGCCAGTCTTCAACAGCTCATGCTTCAGTTTCATCAAGCTCGGTTCCACAGCAGGGAAATACTGCTAGTACTCCTACACAAAGCCCCATTAAATTGCAAACAGACAACTTCGACAAGGTTACCATCGAAGTGGCCAAGGAACACATGGAACTGTTGTCTACCGTTGTCAATTCATATGACAGTCTTGTTGCTGGACAGGTTGGAAACAGTCATCTGACAGCAGAAGACTATGCTCAGATTGATATGGATGAAATGGATCGAATTGATATAATGTGGGCTCTTGCAAGTGCAGTCAGAAGAGCGAGAGATTATGTAAAAAGGACAGGAAAAACTCTCGAAGGGAACAAAGACACTACTTATGGTTTTGATCTGTCTGCTGTTGTTTGTTTTAACTGTGGTGAGAAAGGGCATTTTGCTAGGCAATGTGAAAAGCCTAAACAGACTGGAAACCGCAACCCTTTCAACAACCGTCAAAGCCAACCAAAGCAACAAACTCAAAATATAGAAACAAACCTTGTTCCAGTTACTCTTGCACAAGATAAGGGCACTTCAAGTGAAACAAAAGCTATGGTTGTTCAAACAGATGAGACTGTTGATTGGTCTTTTAAATTTGGAGCTGATGGCAGTTCAGGAGATAGAGCTTACATGGCAAAGGCTGTAGAAGTCAATGAAGAATCAGATTCTGATGCTGAGAGAGAGATTGCTTCAGAAAGTTCATCAGCTGCAGACGACTCATCTTCAAACAGTTTTGGCTTCATAGCTGAGAATGAAGATAAATCATCTGTTGTCTCTTCAAGTCAATCGACAGCTGATGTGGATGATAACAATTCCTCTTCTGAATCTACCTGTAGCTGTGCTTTTATGGTAAAAACATCCACAGGCATTCAGGTAAATTCTGACAGTTTTGAAAGTGTGTCTGAATCTCAACCGTGTTTAATTTGTGATGAACTTGAGAAGAAAGTTGAGACACTTAAAAGTCACAACACAGACTTAATTACTGATTTAACTGCTTGTCTTGAAGCAAACCGTGTTTTAAAGGGAAACGAACTTGCCTTCAAAAACAAAATTAATCTTTTAAATAGGCAAGTTCATGAATTAGAAATCTGTGTTATAAACAAACAAAATGCCATCACTTTTTATTTAAACACGATTGATGAAACAAAGAAAAAGCTGGCGCTTGTCGAGTGTGATTATGAAACTCTAAATCAAAAGCTGAAAAGTTATTCAAATTCTGCTTACATTCTTGATTACATGATTTCACGGCGTCCAGGAAAGAAAAATGCTGGGATGGGGTATAAAAATTGTCCTCCACCGGTGTTGAATACTATGGTAAACACACCGGATGATAACCCAATCATTGACTTTAAGGTCAAAACGCCACTTGTCGTTGATCCAACCGAAAACAAAATTTCTCAATCAAAGGTTAACGATAATGGTGCTTCGACCTCGAAGTCCCAGTGTGTTGATGGAATGGTAGAAGAGTGGGATGAAGACGACGATGAGTGCACTACTCGTGGTTTGGGACACAAAAACTCGTCTGTTCCACAAAATGACAGCATTGGTATTTCAAAATCTGCTTATAAAAAGGTTTTTAAAATTAAACAAACCAATTGCCGTCCATCTTATCCCACTACTTCTGATCAGAAGAGTCAAGTAACCAAAGCCTCAATCAAAAAGGTTAATTTTGTTAAATCTGGAGAGTCTGTTCAATCAAACAAGTCACTCTCTTCAGCTGAACAAAAAGAAGTTAAGGCTGGTGGTTCAAAAACTCACAAAGTGAAAATCAATACAGATCTCCAAGGTTGGTTGAGCGGAGATACTGTTTTGAGTGCGGTACAAAAGGACACGTTGTTGTCAACTGTCCTTATCTTCATAAACCAAGTAAAAGAGTTAACCATTTTCCAGAAAATAAACAAAAGTTTTTAAAGTCAAAATCTAACTCTTTTACCCAACAACAAGTGCATCAAAAGAAAGTTAAACAAAAAATGCATGACTTGTTGGTCTCTGATTCAAGTTCCACACCTGTACAAATCGTTAAGCATACCACTGTTTACCACAAACAGTCGTTGCACAAACAACATGTGTGGAAAGCAAAATTAGATGATGCTTCTGACGACTGTACTTCAAAGTCAAGTGGTTGTTCCAAAAATCCACAAGGACAGTGGATGGATTGTACTGTTGTAGATGAGACTGGGAAACCCAAGACCGTAAAGGCTTGGGTTCCTAACCTAAACTAATTATTTTCCTTATTGTGCAGGTTGTCCTTTATAATCCTATTAGCAATAATTGGATTATTGATAGTGGGGCATCCAGGCACATGACTGGGAACTTAGCTCTCCTTTTCGACGTCAGAAATATCAAAGGGGGCTATGTTTCATTTGCAGGTGATAAAGGTGGTTTTATCTCAGCTCAGGGAACACTGTCTAATGGAGCTGTCAGCTTTGAGAAGGTCAACTTTGTCAAACAGTTGGATAACAACTTACTTTCTGTTTCTCAAATCTGTGATAAGGAGTTCAAGGTTCTTTTTGATGACAAGCATTGTTATATCTTGAAAAAGGAGTTTATGATTCCAGAAGACATGGTGGTTATGTCTGCTCCAAGAGTGAATGATCTTTATATTCTTGACATGTCACAAGCATCATCCTCAGTGTCCACAGCATCATGTTTTGTTTCAAAAGCCACTGAGAAGGATTCTATTTTATGGCACAAAAGAATGGGACATCTCAGTCTCAGAAAAATGAATCATTTGGTGCACAAAAATCTTGTTGAAGGAGTCACTGTGAAAAGTTTTCATCTTCCTGACGTGTGTGTTTCTTGCAAGAAAGGCAAACAAACCAAGAAATCTCATAAACCCAAATCTCAACTTTCCATCACTATACCACTAGAGCTCTTACACATGGACTTGTTTGGTCCTATCAACCGGAAGAGTATTGCTGGAGACTTATATTGTTTGGTTGTGACGGATGAGTATTCAAGATATTCTTGGGTGATGTTCTTAAAAGAAAAATCTAAAACTTTTGAATATGTGGAGATTCTGATTACCAAATTGGAGTCTTTGTATAAGTTAAAGGTTAGGAGGATCCGTTCGGACAATGGTACTTAATTTAAAAATCATCTTATGGAAACTTTCTGTCAAAAACTTGGTATTCACCATGAATTCAGTGCGCCATATGTTCCACAAATGAACGGTGTTGCTGAGAGGAAGAATCGGACCTTGATAGAAGCTGCAAGGACTATGCTCGCTGACTCAAACTTACCCGTGCAGTTCTGGAATGAAGCTATTGCTAATGCGTGTTACACGTTCAACCGGGTTCTAGTTGTCAAGCGTCACGATAAAACTTGCATTGAATTGTTGCATCGACGGAAACCGAACTTACAGTATCTTGAACCGTTCGGCGCTCCATGTACCATGTTGAAAAAGGATGCTCATTGCAAGTTTAACGAGAAAGCAGAGGAAGGTTACTTCTTAGGGTACAGCACTCCCAATAAAAGAGTTTACAACAAAGTCTCTGGGAATGTAGAAGAATGGTACCATGTTGATGTTCAAAAGTATACCTCTCCTGCTGCTGGAAAAGGTCTTCCTTGGATGTTTGATTATGAAGAACTTTTTGCCTCGTTTAATCTTCCTCCAGAATGTTCTGATGAGGAGGTTGCTGTTCAAATGATGTATGATGCTCAAAACGCACCTGATGAACATGTGCAACCTACTCCCTCATCATCTGACATTCCTGAGTCCTCCAATAACACACAAGTCACACAGGATGATGACTCTTCTTCTTCTTCTTCTTCAGAGTATGAGGGTTCTCGACAAGAAATAGACCAGGTGATTGAAGATACTTCCCATGATGTTGTACAATTGAGTGATGATGTTTCACATTCTGTGGCAATTGAACAGAGTATCACAAACCTTGATCAAACTGTTGAGGTTCCTGCTCATCCTGTGGGTAGGATTGATAGAATTCATCCTCAACAGAACATTATTGGTGATCCCACATCTGGTGTCAAAACTAGGGGTCAGATCAACTCTGGAGTCTACTCAGAAATCATGGAATCTGGTGTGGTCAACGATTGTGCGCATTCATGTTTCATCTCGCAAATCGAACCACGGTCTATAACAGATGCTTTAAAAGAAGAATCTTGGGTAAATGCAATGCAGGAATAACTACTCCAATTTCAGAAGCTCGGAGTTTGGAAGTTAGTTGATTTACCAAAAGGAGCTAAGAAGATTGGTACTCGATGGGTTCTTCGTTGCAAAAGGGATGATCAAGGAATAGTCATAAGAAATAAGGCTCGTTTTGTCGTTCAGGGATTTAGGCAAATTGAAGGTATAGATTACAATGAAGTGTTTGCACCGGTTGCTCGTCTGGAAGCAATTCGAATTTTTCTTGCTTATGCATCCTACAAAAGGTTCAAAGTCTATCAAATGGATGTAAAGAGTGCTTTCCTTCATGGAGAAATCAGTGAAGTCGTATACGTCAGTCAACCTCCCGGGTTTGAAGATCCTATGCATCGTGACCGTGTCTACAAATTGGACAAGGCACTGTACGGATTGCACCAAGCTCCGCGAGCGTGGTACGAGACACTTTCCACTCATCTTCTGAACAATGGTTTTAGAAGAGGTGTCATCGACTGCACGTTGTTCATTAGAGAAAAAGGTGGAGAACTTTTAATGGTACAGGTATACGTGGATGACATTATTTTCGGATCGACGAATGATGTTCTGTGCAAAGAATTTGAAAGAGTTATGCAGGACAAGTTTGAGATGAGTTCCATGGGATAGATGAAGTTCTTTCTAGGGCTACAAGTAGATCAATCTGAGACAGGGATTTTCCTTCATCAAACAAATTATGTTGGAGACATACTGAGCCGATTCAGTATGACTGATGCCAAACCTGCTGGTACTCCATTGGCGATCAATCACGGGATTTCGCCTGATGACAAGGGGGAGTATATTGATGCTACTCTCTATCGAGCCTTGATCGGATCTCTCATGTATCTCACGGCATCTCGACCTGACATCATGTTCGCCACGTGTCTCTGTGCCCGATATCAGTCAAAACCAAAAGTCTCCCACTTAATTGCTGTCAAAAGGATTTTTCGTTATCTGAAGGGTACTCCTGATTTTGGATTATGGTACTCTAATGATGATAACTTTGAGCTTACTGCATATAGTGATTCTGATTATGGTGGTTGCAAAACAGACTTCAAGTCTACATCTGCAGGGTGTCAGTTCTTTGGAAACCGTCTTGTGACATGGCAATGCAAAAAGCAGACTTCAGTGGCTACATCTACATGTGAAGCTGAATACATCGCTGCTGCCAGTTGCTGTTCACAGATTATCTGGATTCAACAGCAACTTCGGGACTACGGTTTGCAATTCTCTAACACTCCTATTTATGTAGATAATTCTGCTGCCATAGCTATCACTAAGAATCCGGTTCAGCATTCAAAAACAAAACACATCGGCATAAAATATCACTTCATTCGTGATTGTTTTGAAAAGAAACTGATTGATGTGGTTCAAATTAACACTGATTTCCAAAAGGCAGACCTCTATACAAAAGCCTTTGACAAACCAAGATTTTTATTCTTGTTAGAGGTAAACGGCATGAAAAAGAAGGATGACGTTGTTCCGGACCAAGAGTCGAGTCAATAATCATTTTTATCAATTACGTTCCTGTATATATTTTCTTTCTTGCGCTTATTAAAAATCTCAAAAACTCAAAAAGATTTTTCATTTTAAGATTTTAGGGGGAGAAAATGTCAGTAAGAAAATGATCTCTCGCTGAGAAAAATGATAGTACACAGACGCTAGTTATCTGAGACTCCAAAAAGATTTCTATATTGTGTACAGTTATTTGTGTACAGTTATTTGTGTATAGTTTGTTATTAAAAAAAAAAGATTTTTCATTTTTGTACAGTCTAAAACCCAAAAACATATAAAAAACTCAAAAATGAGAAATCGTATCCAACCTTTGGGAAGTGATGGCACACTAACCATATGTATGAAGCACATTGCATTTAATGTCTTAGTGAATAGTCACACTAAGTCGACATGTGATGCATTGATAGGCTTATCTTACTGAATCTCGACCATTGATGATCAATCTATACCTTATTAGATATTGTCTTGTGAGTCACATAATGGTGAAAGGATTGACGAAAATCAACAATAGAAACTGAAGGTGTTTCTCATTCTGTGCACACCAGTTATCATCGGTTTAATGTGATATCAGAAAGTAGTTATAAAATTAAAAATTAGATTCCGAAGTCGTATACGTGCCATATTGCCTTGTAAATACCTGGCTGAAGCCGTCCATGCGATTAAGAATAAAATAAAAGTATGAATCTGAATCCGTATATGTGCCATATTACCGGGTTGCAGCCTGGTTGAAGCCATCCATGGGATAGGATGAACACAAACACCGTTAGCTGCATACGTGCCATATTGCCTTGTAAATACCTGGCTGAAGCCGTCCATGAGCTGATGGCTGTCACTGTGAATACTAAAAAAAAAAAAAAAAAAAAAAATTTGGTGTAGTAAAGAAGTAACAGGGAATAACTGAGATCTCATGAACTTATGATGACTGGTTAAGTAAGTTGTGCTGATTTGAAACATTAACATGTTTTGAAAAGAAATTCAAGTCAATTCTTAACTAGTGTGGGACACACAGATAATGGACTTAATCCTTCAAGATCATCTTGTAAGTGTTGAGAAAAGGTCTGCATAAGTTTAAGATGGACAAACATATCAATGATCGCATTTTGACTAAGTGTACTTAAAGCTCAGATAATTTGCAATGTTGCTGATTGCTATGAGTTTAGTACTGATCCTATGTTCGGATCTTTCTCACAAAAAGATGTGTAAATATCATTGTATAGTTGTATCTACAAAATTCAAAATGTCTCAGATCATTAGTCACTAAGTCTGTATGATTTCTCATAAGGATCATTCTTACTAAGACATGCGTGTATATATCTTGTTGATATTATTTTCAGCATTACATATTCAAAAATCCAAAAAGATTTTACTTTTCCTGAATTTTAGATTATCTGATAAGACTCGAACGACTGTCTGAAAATCAAAATTTGAAAACCGCTTGACTTCCTGATTGATCAAATCATTCCTTTACTTCATAAACTATTCCAAAACTTCATAATTGATCCCACACTTCATAATTAAATTTTTGTCAAGACCGATGTGGTCGGATACCCCATTTAACTTGAAAAGTTTAATTTGCATAAGGGGATTGTCCCATTCGTACGAATGGATGAGCAGAATGGCTCACTCGTACGAATAGATGAGCAGAATGGCTCACTCGTACGAATGGACTAGCAGAATGGCTCACTCGTACGCATGGATGAGGAGAATAGCTCATTCACACGAATGGACTGACCAGAATGGTCCATTCGTACGAATGAGTGGCAGAATGAATCAAGTCTGGTCCACTCGCACGAATGGACTGACCAGAATGGTCCATTCGTACGAATGAACCAGGCCATCCTATAAATAGGCCATTCATTCGCATTCTCAGTCTCATTCGCACATATCAGAAATCATATTCGCACGACTGTTTCATCATAATCTGAAAGTTACCCAAGACTCTGTCAAAGCTGTAACTAACGCTTGATTTCATTTTACAGGTATACCTTCAAGAGATTAATCGTGTGTATACTCGATTTCTGGATGACTTGAATAGATCTAGGGCTAAAAACCGAAAACCAAACCTAAAAAACGTAAAAAGTGACTTAATAAACCGATTAAAATGCTAAATATTGGTTGAAAACCATAGTCGAGTGTGTTGGTATCTTTTTCGGCAAATCTTTTCAAGTGTTGGTTGATTTTTGGACAATTTGGATCGCGACCCGTCTGTCATACGAATGGACACATTCTTCATGTTCATTCGTACGAATGAGCACTCATTCACATGAATGAACACTCATTCATACGAATGAAACTCATTCGCACGAATGAATACTCATTCATATGAATGAAACTCATTCGCACGAATGAATAGGCAGAATGATCCATTCGCACGAATGAACCAACTTTTAGGGTTCATTCGTACAAAGGGAAAATGGTCCAAAAGTTCATATTTCCAAAATCTTGCATGTACTGATCTGATGTGCTTCATGTTTTTGTATTTGCAGACTGATCGTTATGGCGCACAGAGCTCCAGTTTTTCTTAAGGCTTCAACAAAAAGCAACATTTGTGCTTACATGATCCCAACTTCAAAGAATGCAACACCGTTCATTGGAATGATCTAGTTCTTGTCTCGATCCAGGATAGCCCATGCTATATCTTGTATCTGCACCCCTATGCTTCTCATCAACGGGAATTCTGGGCCACAGCTGAAATAGACTGTGAAGTTTCTCCAACTGTGATACGAGGAAAGATTGCAGGACAGGAGGTTATAGTTTCTGCCGCTCACATTCGCCGATTGTGTCAATTCGGTGATCATCCTGAAGATCCAGTGACACTGGATAAATATCTGGTCCGTGGATGCTTCATGAGAATAAAGTACGACGGGAATGTCGTCGAAGGCGTTCTCAACAAGGCGAACCTCTGTCCTCAGTATAAATATCTAGGACACGTTCTTCTTCACTGCCTCGGTTCCCGTCGTGGCGGATTTGATGATATGCGCGAAACAATTCAGAGCGCATTCGTGGCACTGGTGTTGAACATACCGTTCAACTTTTCCGAGATGGTGTTCACACATCTCAAGGAAAACATCTCGCTAAAAGGGGACAATGCGTACCTCATGTACCCCCGATTCTTACAGATGATAATCGATGACCAACTTCCTCTACTGCCACGATCCGATATTGACATGATAAGATTGGAGCATATGACTGATGTCACACTAAACCGGGTACAGACTTACAGGGGCCGACCAACAAAGCCACCACATAAACGCCTTATTGGACATCTGGCAAATCCAGATTATGTGGCCCCAGCAAACAGAAAATGGCGTCATGATAACAGTGATTCTGACAGGGAGGATATTGTTGTGCCTCCAGCTGACGACCAAGATGATGACGACCAAGATGGTCAGGGAGATGGTGGCAATGCTCTTAATGTTCCATCTACCACTGCCACCACCCACACTGTTGCTGCTATAGATTCTTCCCTTCCAACTAACCCAGAAGACGTTAACCTGGACACCGTCCTGTTTACTGATTCTGAGGACACTGAAGACGAATTTGTAATCAGTCAACAAGGGGCAAGATTAGTCGCAACAAAATGAAAAAGGGGAGCAGATCAAGGAAGCTCAAGGGTTGATGATGACGTCAGGGATGCTGACTTTGTCCCTGACTGTCCACAAGTATCTGCTGCTCCTTCTTCCCAATCTACCCCAGTCAAGAAAGGAAGAGGAAAGAGAATGGCCAAACGCCAAAAGTTTAAACTTGTCAGAAGGACGGAGAGCACCTCTGCTACTACAGCAACTGCCACCAGGTCTGAGGCTCCAATGTCAACATCTATGCCTCAGACACAAACTGTGCCTCCTCCATCTACATGACTGCTCCTACATCACAGCCATCAACTATTCGAGCTGAATCTTCAATGTCACTGCCGACTGTTTCTCTACACGACCAGATCAGTACTTTAAACAGTTTGGTACTTCGTTTACTGGCTCAGAATGAAGAGCAATCAAAACGTATTGACCAACAGGGCTCGCAGATCAGTCAGTTGACTCTGCAAAATACTGAACAAGCCCAAGCCATCACAAGTCTTTCCACTAGATGCAATGATCAACAACCCCTCCTTCTCACTGCTACAAACCAGAATCAACAGTTGTCTACAACTGTTAATACACATGCTCAGAGGATACAAAGACTTGAGGAGGAAAATAAGAGACTGGTGGAAGACTTAGAAAGCAGAAGAGACCCGACACCCAGAATTGAGGGTGCTCGCAAAGATGGTGATGATGGTGACGACGATGATGATGATGATGATGATGATGATGATGATGATGATGACGAGGATGATGATGGTGACGATGATGATGATAACAATGACAAAGATAAGGATGATGGTGCCAATGCTGGTGCTGCATCAAGTGCTTCAAAGACAGCAGAAGCAGAGGCACGCACAAAGCAAAAATCAGACAAATCAGAAGGCCCATCATCAGATACACAAAAGGGCACTGAAGGTTGATAGTTTTTGTTTTAAGTGTTTTAAGTTGTCTTATTGTAAATATTAGATTATTATGTAAATAATTTCAGTTTTATTTTGATTAAATCAATGAAATTTCAAATTCTCACATGTTTATTCTTTGTTTGTTTATGAAAATAGTTTTGGATGTGATGCCTCTCAAGCAACAACCTTCAAAGTTAACTTATGTGCTTGACATGCAAGGGATCATCCAACATTCAGTTATTTATGACAAAGAGGAAGGGGAAATCGTACATTGCTTGTCAAAAGAACAGATTGTCGAGCTATTTCAAATGAATCCCGACAAAGTCATTACTGAAGAGGCTTCTGTTCCAACAACTGATTATCCCTCTTCTGACGAACTAGAAGATGTTGATGAGGTTGAAGTCGAAGACATCACTGATCAAGAATATCCAAAGTACACATCAGTAGATGGTGATGATCTTCCCTCCTTCACGGACTTATTCAATCAGCAGTCCGACGAGGAGGTCAACCGCATTATCGACAACAAACAGGATGAAGCCGGTCCCTCCACTATTGACATTGACGAGCTGAATGAACGTAAAAGTCAGTGGATGGAATACATGGCCGAATTAAAGAAGAACTCAAAGCCCTCTCCTCCAACAAAGTACACTAAAGTTTATCGACTCAAAGGACACAAGTCTGATGGTCGTATAATCAGTTGGGCATACTTCAACGACTTAAGCTGCTATGCTACAAAAAGAGAGAAGGGCATACAATATTTCAGGTACCCTCATGATT
Organism: Smallanthus sonchifolius; assembly: GCA_023525975.1. Classification (NCBI taxonomy): domain Eukaryota; kingdom Viridiplantae; phylum Streptophyta; class Magnoliopsida; order Asterales; family Asteraceae; genus Smallanthus; species Smallanthus sonchifolius. The sequence continues at coordinate 47,605,496 of CM042023.1, forward strand.
TCAAGACGCTGCCCGCATTTGAAGTAAATCAATTGGCGCGTCTAAAGCTTCTATACAGCGAATCTTCCGGTCTATCCGAATGGTTTGAACGTCAATTACAATACGAATACCGGAAGAAGTGGGTGAACTTCAAGCCACAAATGCCTACACGTTACATTCATAAGGAAAAGGTTCATCCAGTCACCAAGAAGCCCCTAATTGTCTTAAAGTGGAAGCCTCCAACGATCATGAAGAAGATTCCTTTAAGGAAAATGATCCAGGACGTCTCAGATCAGTTCAAATGGTGGTACAATGATGGGCGTACTGGTGAAGCTGTTATAGTGCTTTGTAAAGAAGGGTCATGGGAGACCATCAGGGTCTTTGATCCCTTGTGGCTGACCAACTTGTCTGAACAAGATGTTACAACTTTATACAAGTGTCAGTCATTTTTTGAAGTTGCAGATATAGACCAGGCGTTGCAGTATGTGAAAGTGATACGTATATGCTTTGCTTTTGACATACACGCCGGGGTCAACTGGAAAACTCGTACAAAAGAGATGTTGAAGACCAACTAATGTTAGTTAGGTCATTTTGAAGGGATCTACGTCCAAGGGGGAGTATGTAGATGCATAATATGTCCCTAATCCCTTGTAATATGTATTTCATCTATGTTTAATGTAATTATTTGATGTATTAATGAAATTACATGTTTATCCTTAATGTTTACTCATATATAATGACTGTGTATTAAACGATCTGATAAATTGCGATAACGTTGATCAATCGTGCTAATGAAAGGCCCATTCGCACGAATGAATCATGAGAATGATCCATTCGCGCGAATAGCTCATGAGAATGATTCATTCGCTAGAATAAGTCATGATAATGATTCATTCGTACGAATGAACCATTCTGATGATTCATTCTTAAGAATGAACCATTCTGCTGATTCATTCGCACGAATGAGTCCATTCACATGGCTCATTCGTATGAATGGCCTCTGCACTATATATATAACTTTCACTTCATGAGCACACATATAACAGAATATACAACACATATACACATAGAGAGACTGACCAGAGCAGAACCAACAGAACACAAACTCTTTTCACCTGTATTGTCGAATCTCTGTCCGTTGAGAGTTTCCAGGTCTTGTATCCAACTTCTCTACACCAAAGGGTCGATAGAAACCTTCGTTTCGACATCTAATCCGCTCGTTTCTTACGACCCAATCCGTGTCATAGATTGGATTGCCAATCAAATCGGATTCCGCACGATTTGGTTCGGTTAATGTGTTGAATCATTTGATCAAGGTAGATCCCGATCCAACAGTTTGATTTTGACTTTAGGCTAGAATTTGAACCGACGGTTGCTCGTTCGACTGCTAGACCAAATTAGGTCAAGGTTAGCAGGTATCTGGTGTAAATATTGGTCCCATAGGCTCGAATCGTTGATTCCGACCTAGTGGTGACCCAATACACGCCAATTTTTTTAACATCAATTTGCATTTCAAACTTCTGAACTTTTCACCAAGTACGTTTCATGCGCACTTAACAAGTACGCAAGAAGCACTTCCTGTGTACTTGTTAAGTATGCAAGAGGAAACTCCTGCGTACTTGCTAAGTACGTAGGACCAACACTTGGCAAAAATTCCTAAGTCTGAAATTCAGTTCAAAGAGTAACTGCTATACTGAGTCATGTCTATCCGTTTCCAATGATACGTGTTGTTCTTATTATGTTTTCTGTGTGTTTTTGCAGATCATGGCTCGGGGGTTTACAAGCGAATTCAACCTGTTAGCTAACACTGAACCTGAGTGGAAGGGTGCAGCTTTGCAGTACAGATACATAGTTGATTTCTTGAACCGTTCAAGAATCAGCTACGCCATTTCTGCTGACCGGATCGTGTCAAGACCCTACCTTGAGCAGTTTTGGGAGACTGCAGAGCACGACTGCATGGTAACCCCCAATGTTATAAGGGCTACCATTGCTGGTCATGCTATTGCTTTCTCTGAAGATACTATACGAAGGGTCCTTCAATTTAGAGATCTTGCAACCGACCCGACAGCCTATCCAGACTACTTTGTGGACGGCTGTTGGAGACAAAGAATGGGCTATGTCGGTGCAAGGGACTATGCTTCATACAAAAATATGTGGGTGTTAGACCAATGGAGATATTTCACCCACGTCATGATCATGTGCATCTCATCAATGAAAGCTGGGAAAGATGCCATGGGTCATGACCTTGCAGCAGCCATGGTCGGCCTTTCTCTCAACAAGGGCTACAACTTCTCCCGCTACATCTTTAAGGCCATCAATGACCAGATCAACACAGCGGCGAGGTTTTGGTTCTTGTTGTACCCTCGGTTTGTGCAACTTATGATTAATGATGTGTTGCCAGACTTTCCTGCTATAGGGGAGAGACTGCAAGTAAAAAGGGTGGACAAAAGAGTATTCACCCAATTCCTAAAGCTAGGCAGTGTAGATCCTACCACTGTGCATACAGAACTCTTTGGCCACCTCCTCAATGAAGCATATGTGGCCCCAAGTGACTGGAGATGGTACAGTCCCGACTCGGAGCCTGAATTGAGTGAACACTCCGACGAACAACAACAGGAGGAAATGGAGAGTGATGATGGTTCATCTGATGATGGAGGCGACGAAGAAGGAAATGAGGGTGCTGAGGGATCCGACTCGGAAGCGACTGAGTCAGATTCTTCCTATTCTGATGATGCACCGTCACAGGTACACCCATGGAGAACGGCTAAGGTAACCCTACCTGAGTCGTCCTCCAAGAGAAAGCGACAATCCTCTAGCAGCGAATACGAGCCAGGCTCTGACTCTGACGCTGCTATACAAAGACAAAGAAGGGAAAGCATTCACAAGAACAGGGGCGATAGGCAACAGCCTTCTATCCCCAGTGTGGTGGAGGCTCAGCAGCAAGTACAAGTATCAGCTGCTAGTCCAGATTCAGCCTCCACCCCACCTTCACAGCAGCTTTACCGTAGGAGGAGGAGGCCACAAGTGCAAAGTGAAGTGGCCGTCACTACAATCACATAAGTGATTCCTGTGATAGTGACCCTCCCTACTACATCTACTCAGGTGGCGGTGCCTACTCCAATTCTCACAGAGTCAGTCACCATCACCCCTACCATCACCCCTACCATTACCCCAACAACTCTCGTCACATCTTCCATCCCAACTACCACCATTGAGCCTCTCAGTCAACCCTTCAGTTATGGAGATTTCACGCAAGGGTTTGAATTTGATACCATATTCTCCTCCCCTATTCACACTGCCGAGGCGTCCTCATCCAGACATCCTGATCCGAATGACGCTAGGATAGATGTTCTGGAAACCCAAGTTGTTGGATTACTGATGACTATTTAGAAATCGAAGGAGGAGTCTGACTCTCAACAAGCACAGATCAATTCTTTGATAGATGAAGTTACAATCCTTCGTAGCCAGAGAACAGGGACTAAGGAATGACTGAAAAACATCCTGGCCCAGAATGAACTCCTAATCAAGATAAATGAAATGCTTCTGGGTCATGGGTCGTCCTTGGAGCTGAGGTTTGACGCTCAAAAGAAGGAGCATGAGCTGATGGTCAAGCTGATTGTTGATCTGACCAAGAAGCTTGATGCTTAGGGGGAGAAGGACAAAAAGAAAGAGAAAGAGAAGGAAAAGAGGACTACTGGTGATGAGGCATGTCATCCGGTCGACTTGACTAAGGATGACAACAAGGACAAGGATCCCGAAGCCGGTCCTAGTGGAGGTAAGAACCAAGCTTTAGCAATCGTGCCTATCTCTGCTGTTCCAATGGCTCAGGGGGAGTCGACTCATCAAGAGGGTGGTGATACCTCTGGTGGTAGTGGTGAGAAAGGAAAGTCAGTGGCTGAAGTACTTAAGGACTTATCTGATAATGAGATCCTATATCTAGAGCCTGACTATTCCAATGAAGCACAGGTCGATGCTCTCTTTAACCTAGAAGAAGGAGAGATCGACTCTGGTGACGATTGGGATGATGATGACGAAGATGTTGTGATCGAAATTCCCAAGGGTGACGGGGAAGGAGAGTACGAGCTAGAAGATGGAGAGATCTTTGAATTTCCATCCTTCGACGCTCCGCTCGACACAAGTTCAGTCGAGCAGGCTAGTAATGTAGAAGCCTCGACTGAAGCCTCCCCAGTTGACCCTGAACCTGTGGACCCAGAGGCACCGAAAGAAACAGACATGCCTTCTACTTCATCAAAGGGTCCAGCTCCTGTGTGGCAAAAGACGTCTATAATAGACAAACACGGAGCAACAGGGATGATCTTGGCTGTAAGGTTCAAGGAGGACAAGCAGCTGTTCGCTATCAAAAGATCTGGGGGGGTTCAATACTTGAAACCCACCAGTGAAGCGTTCAGCTCCTTGCCTAAATACGACCTTGTGAACCTAGCAAACCGAGAGCTGCTGAGTCATTCCAATCACGCAGTGGCGATGGGTTTGTGGGTGGTTCTGTAGGGAGAAGCAAGATCAGGGAAGTTAGAGATGTTCAAGCCTCAAGTGCCTAAGAGAGTCAAGGATAAGCACGCTGTACATCCTATGACTAAGAAGCACTTAAAGAAATAGGTATACAAGCCAGTGCGATGTGAAACTAAGATTCCCCTGAGCAAGTTATCTCAGGATAGTCTTGGTGACATGTGGTACTGGTACGTAGATCCAAAGACGGGCGAGGCTGTGATCATGGGTAAAGGACGTTCAGAGAGTGGGAATCTAGTGCCAAAGGAGCTGATCAGAATATTTGATGAAGTCTGCTTCATCAACTTTTCTATGAAAGATCTGGAGGTACTAGCAGAACACTATTGCGTCTACACGGATGAGTAGACAAAGCTTCTTGCTTCTAAATACGACAAGGTGATCAAGTTCTGCCTTGATTACAAGAAGAAGATGGAAGCTAAAGATCAAGCGCTGTGAAGACCGAAGATATGAAGCCCGAAGACTGAAGATTATCCAGAGCTGTTGTCAAGGGGGAGTTTGTTGAAGCACTTTCCTGTGACAAACACTCTGGATAGATAGAGTCTTAGTCTTAGGTTGTTTTGTCTTGTTGGTAATTGTCTTTGTATGTTAGAGTCTTTATGTATTAGTTTATCGAGTTGTATTTACTTTTACATATTGAATGATACAGAATTCTCCAAGTGTTTTGCGCACTTGTTAGTATGCAGGAGAAAGCTCCTACATACTTGGCAAGTACGCAAGAGTAACTTTGCATACTTGCTAAGTACGCAAGAGCATTTTGCCCTGCGCACTTGCTAAGTGCGCAGACATCAGGTATTGTATAAATAGGATAGGTTGACAGAAGTTAAGTACGCAGGCTTTAGTGCAAATACGCAGATTGTAATCTCAGTGCTTTTCTCTGTAACCTTCAAGTGTTTATAATACAAAGAAAGATTAAAGTGTTTTCTCTTGTCGGTTTACTTTGTTTAGCTAGACTCTCCACCTAGTCATGGGCATTCCGCACCCGATCCGACTAGTAGACCCACTTGCATGTGACGATCCGCCACACACTAGGGACCTACAAGATGTGTTTATATAGTTATGTAAGAAAGATTTATAAATGATTTATGTATAAGTCTTTACATAAATATGACATGGAATGGATTGAATTAGGGTTTTTAAACCATGTTCATATGATATGGTTTTATAAAATATGGATGGACATAGTTTGGGTAATATTATTAAGTTTAATGAAATTAGTGTAGTAATTAGGCATAATTTAGTTAATTATACCAAGAATAGGGTATAATTAGGTTAATTAGCATGGAATTAGACCTAATTAAGTTAATTACACTATGATTAGTGTATAACTAAGTAATTAGTGTAGGATTAGACATAGTTTAACCTATTATAGGTGATTTTATGTCATAGTTTCTAGATTAGAGTTTTGAACTCTCATGCTTTCATGAAGTTAGCGTAGTATATATTGTAGACATAGTTTGTTTGACCTAGTTTCATGTTAACCAAGTACTAATGGATGCACATAGATTATTAAAGTATATGGATAATGTACGGACTATGAACTTGAAAATTGAGCAGATGTCACAGTCTCCCCCCAGTTAAGAGAATTTCGTCCCGAAATTCAACTGGTACTTTCTTTGACTAATTCGTCTTTGAACAAGTGCGGGTATTTAAGATTCATATTGTCCTCTCGTTCCCAAGTGTATTCTGGACCTTGCTTAGAGTTCCATCTTACCTTGACTATCGGAATTTAGCTTCGTTTGAGCGTCTTTACTTCTCGATCCATAATTTCCATTGGTTGCTCAATGAAACATAACTTGTTATCAATCTGAACTTCATCCAAAGGAATGTGCAAAGACTCATCGGCTAAGCATTTCTTGAGGTTTGATACGTGGAATGTATCATGTGCACCGTTGAGTCCTTGTGGCAGTTTAAGCTTGAAGGACACAGGGCCAACTCTATTGATGATTTCAAAGGGTCCGATATAACGTGGTGCAAGCTTGCCCTTTTTACCAAATTGGAACACTCCTTTCCATGATGATACTTTTAGCATAACCTTGTAGCCTATATTAAACTCTAGAGGCTTTCGACGGTTGCCAGCATAGCTTTTCGGGCGGTCTCTAGCAGCTTTAATTCTTTCTTTTATTAGGCCGACCTTGTCAGTAGTCTCTTGTATAATTTCTGGTCCTGTTATCTCACCATCACCAATTTCAGTCCAACAGATAGGAGATCGGCACTTTTGTCCATAAAGAGCTTCAAAAGGTGCACACTTGATGCTCGTGTGGTAACTATTGTTATATGAAAATTCGATTAAGGTTAGGTGGGAGTCCCAACTTCCACCAAAGTCTACCACGCAAGCTCGAAGCATATCTTCTAAAGTCTGAATTGTTCTCTCACTCTGACCATCGGTTTGGGGATGACATGCTGTGTTTAGATTAAGTCTAGTTCTGAGTGATTTTTGTAGTGACTGCCAAAATCTTGAAGTGAATCGTTCATCTCTGTTAGAATTAATGGAGGCAGGCACTCCATGTCTAGTCACCACTTCATTGATATACAACTTGGCTAATTTCTCCATTTTGTAATCTTCACGGATGGCTAGGAAATGAGTTGATTTGGTTAGTCTGTCTACAATGACCCAGATAGAATCATGACCACTGGATGGCCTTGGCAGCTTTGTTATGAAGTCCATAGATATTTTCTCCCACTTCCATTGAGGAATTTCTGGTTGAGTTAGTAATCCAGATGGTTTTTTATGTTCAGCCTTGACTTTTAGGCAGGTTAGACATTTGTTAACATACACATCAATGTCTTTCTTCATACCTGGCCACCAATAGAATTCCTTGAGATCTTTATACATTTTGTCGGCTCCTGGGTGAATTGAGTATTTGGACTTATGAGCTTCATCCAATATTAACTTTCTTAGCTCATCAGATTGTGGAATCCACATTCTATCCTTAAAGTAAATAATTTCATCGGACCTTGATTCCAAGTGTTTTTCGGCACCACAAAGTAGTTCGTTCTTTAGATCACCCATTTGTACAATTTCTTGTTGTGCCTCAAGAATTTATGCTTTTAAGCTGGTTTGAACTATCATCCCTAGTGCTCGTACTCGGATGGGTTTCGCTATTTCCTTGCAGCTTAGAGCGTCGGCCACAACGTTGGCCTTTCCGGGATGATATCGTATTTCACAATCGTAATCATTCAACAATTCCACCCATCTTCGCTGACGCATATTCAACTCCTTTTGTTGAAGCACTTTTGTGTGACAGACACTCTGGATAGTGTCTTAGCTTTTGTACTTGTCTTGTATGTATTATTCTTTGTATGTTAGTGTCTGTATGTATTAGTTATCGAGTTGTAATTTCTAATGCATGTTATTTTTGTATATTTTCTCTAAGTGTTTTGCGCATTTAGCATGTGCGCAGGAATTACTTCCTGCGTACTTAGCAAGTATGCAAGAATACTCTGCGTACTTGCTAAGTACGCATGAACAATTTGCCCTGCGCACTTGTTAAGTGCGAAGTGTGCAGAGATCAGGTCTAGTATAAATAGGATAGGTTGACAAAATTTATGTACGCAGACATTTTGCACTCAGTTGTATTCTCTCTGTAACCTTTAAGTTTATAATAGACGGAGTTTGAAAGTGATTTCGTTGTCGGTTTACTTTGTGTTGCTTGATTCTCCACCTAGTCACGGGCATTCCGCACCCGGTCCGACTAGTCACACACCCACACGTAACGATCCGAGACACCCGGGGACCTACACCTTTTAATCAAATATATGTTGGAGACTCTAATGATCGGTGTAGATTAAACACTTTGTACCATAAAGGTAGTGTCTCTAAATTTTTAATGCAAAAACCACCTCTCCTAGTTCTAGGTCATGAGTGGTGTAGTTCTTTTCATGAATCTTGAGTTGTCGTGAAGCATAAGCGATTACTTTATCTCTCTGCATCCATACATATCCATGGCCTTGATGGGATGCATCACAGTATACTATGAAATTTTCAGTACCTGCGGGTAAAGCTAGAATGGGTGCGTGATACACTTTCTGCTCTAGTAGTGTGAAGGCTTCTTCTTGCTTTTGCCCCCAATCAAATTTTCTATCCTTTTGAGTTAGCATTGTTAAAGGTTGAGCAATTTTTGAGAAGTTCTCAATAAATCTCCGATAATACCCTGCTAATTCCAGAAATTGTCGGATCTCGGTGGGTGTCTTTGGAGCATCCCATTGCTTCACCGCTTCAATCTTTCTTGGATAAACATGAATACCCTTTTCATTAATCACGTTTCCAACTATACTTCTCTCAACCAGAACTCACATTTTGAAAACTTTGCATTAAGTTTTTCTTTTGTGAGTAGCCCTAAGATCATCTTGAGATGTTGTTCGTGATCTTCTCGGTTCCTTGAGTAGATTAGAATATCGTCAATGAATACGATCACGAACTTATCCAAATAAGGTTTGCAAACATGATTCATCAGGTCCATGAATACTGCCGATGCATTGGTTAATCCAAAAGGCGTCACTAAGAATTCATAATGTCCATACCTAGTTTTGAAAGCAGTCTTTGGTATGTCATTCTCTTGAATCCTTAGTTGATGATACCCGGACCTGAGATCAATTTTTGAGAAATAAGTAGACCCTTGTAGTTGGTCAAAAAGATCGTCAATTCTTGGAAGAGGGTACCAATTTTTTATGGTTAGCTTATTAAGCTCTCGGTAGTCAATGCACATTCAAAACGACCCGTCTTTCTTTTTAACGAATAGGACCGGTGCTCCCCAAGATGAGAAACTTTGTCAAATAAATCCTTTATCCAAAAGTTCCTGTAGTTGACTTGATAGTTCTTGCATCTCTGATGGTGCTAATCGATAGGGAGATTTAGCAACTGGTGCAACTCTAGGAACTAAGTTGATTTGGAACTTGATTTGTCGTTCAGGGGGAAGTCCTAGTAAATCTTTAAGGAATACATCCGGGTAATCCCTGACAACAGGAATGTCTTGGATGCGTTTTTCCTCCCGCTTCTTTTCTACTACGTGAGCTAGAAAAGCGTGGCAATGCTTCTTCATACATTTTCGAGTCTTTATGCATGATATGATCCTTAATTCCTTCCCGGGTCGCTCTCCTTGGATGACAAGCGTATCGCCATTTGGTAAGGGAATCCGGATAGTTTTCTGGTGAAACACTATCTCTGCTTGGTGGTGTGAGAGCCAATCCATACCGATAACAATATCAAAACTTCCGAGTTCGATAGGGAGTAAGTCTAAGACGAATTGGTGGTTCTCAAGAGTTAGGGTACAACCCTGGATTATATTCTTAGCTTTGAGTAGTTTGCCATTAGCTAATTCTATGGTATATGTATTTTGCAAGTCACTAGCAAGTAGTTCAAGTAATGGTGCAAAATCTGTGGATACAAAAGATTTATCTGCTCCCGTGTCGAACAAAATAGATGCATATTGATGGTTAATAAGAAAAGTACACGTTACGACGTTTGGGTCTTGTCCGGCCTCATTAGCTGCTAACATAAATGCTCGTCCTTGAGCTCGATTCCTAGCATTTCCCTCTTTTTGTGCAAGCTTGGGGCAGGTGTTCCTCATGTGATTAGTGCTACCACATTCCTAGCATGCCCTGGTACTGTTGAACTTGCAGACATTAGCCATATGACCAAACCTTAGGCACTTAGTGCATTGAGTATAGGCTCCATTGTGGTGTAGGGGACACTTGTTGCACTTGGGCAATGGTCCAGTGTAAGGCATTCTTTCAGGAATAACCGCCATAAAAGCCTTGGTAGTTTTGGGCTTTTTGTCAGCACCGAATTTCTTCTTAGCCCACTCTCTTTTCTTGAAGGAACCTTTCTTGACCAGAATTCCAGATCTCAGCATCTCATCAGTCAATTGACCAGCTAGAAGGATTGCAGTCTTCAAAGTGGTTAGTTCATTTGAGGTAACCATCCCACGTATCTGAGGAGCAAGACCGCAGATATAGCGGTCAATCTTCTTTTCTTAAGTTGGTACCATGTGGGGTACTAGGCAGGTTAATTCATGGAATCTGTTAGTGTATGCTTGATGTTCCACACCTTCCATGGTCAAGTTCCAGAATTCAGACTCCAATCATTGCATCTCATTTTTAGGACATTATTCCTCTAGCAGTAAGGCTTTCAATTCCACCCAAGACATTTGTCCAATTGCTTCAGTGCCCCTTGCTTGAACTTGGGTATTCCACCATGTTACAGTTTTGTCATAGAGAGAACAAACAGCGTACTTTACTTTCTGGTTGTCAGCGCATTCACTAATGTTGATAACTGATTCCATCTTTTCAATCCATTTAAGTATTCCAAGGGCTCCTTCATGTCCATGGAAATATTTTGGCTTACCTCCTTCTCCTACATCCCCTTCTAGCTCCATTTCCAGTACCTCCTTCTCCCTCATTTCGATGGCTTCTTTCGCTATCAGTTTCGTTGGAAGTATTTCCATTGCGTAAGGCATTGCTGACTTGGGTAACTATGTCGGGTAGCGCGTTATTCAGTTGTTGAGCAAAGATTTGCGCCACGGTAGGATTTCCATTGTTGTTATTGGTGGTGTTGCGTGTTTCTCGTCTTGGAGGCATTTTCTAGATTCACATTTATGCTATTATTAATATGAAAGTATTATAGGCAATCATAAAGATGCTACAACATTAGACATCATAAAATACAACACATAGTTCTTGAAGTTTCATAGTTCATACATGATTCTTGAAATACGTAGTGCATAATTCTTGAAATACATAATTCTTGAAATACAAAGAGTCCTACTATAGACGAGAGCATATATGTTTATCGTCTAGTACATAGTTTCTAGATAGGGTAGTAGTGGCTAGTCAAAGATTCAACCTCCTTTAAGTGAGGTAATGTAGAATCAGGGAAACGAACACCATCAGCGTCACGATTGTGCCCCATTTGCGGTTTTGGTCTCGTGCCTCATGTGCTTCTTCTCATGCTGCCATGAGCTGATCCTTGTTAGCCATTCTGTCCTGCTCAAACAGCTCCATAGACTCAATGATACCCAAGATAAAGTAGTTCTGTTCAGTCACGTGACTCCAAATAGACGCTATCCGATCAGATAACTTCCCACGCTCCTCTTCTTGTCTAGCCTTCCACTGCTGATACTGCTCCAAGTAGTCTGCAGGCACTTCGACTCTACGTGAGGGTTCTCCAGACTCTCGGAGAGATGATGGAAACACTACACGGCAATCTTCGCACTTCACTCTCTTCCCTAGCCAGGTAGTCTTTCGGGCCATATCCCTAGTGCCTTGGCGAAGTGTCTCCGGGTTACGGTCCCTCATGGTAGGTGGTGTCGGCTTCTCTTCGGAAGAGGCGTCGTCAGATAGCTCAACAGGGTATCCAGTCACTGGGTGAGTGTTATCACTACTTGGCTCATAGCCTGACATCCGCACATGGCTTCCCTTTGGGCCAGAGATCTCTTGGATGCTAGGTGGCGACTCGGGGACTTCAGATGGTTCTTCATCGCTGCTCTCCGCCTGTAGGAATCGGTTCCCATACACAGTCATGGTTGAGGTGGCTAAAATATAAGAAGAAATATGAGTGTGAATTATATACATGCACTATGTTCTACATGCAATGCATACTATAGTTTAGAGCTTAAGGTTATAATCTAGGTTTTCTAATAACCTAATTCCCTATAAGCTATGGCTCTGATACCAACTTCTGTCACACCCCGTCTAAGGCGGAAACACGGGTTATAACAGTTGTATGGAAATCAAGAACACACTGTTTAATAAGAGAAACTTACTACGCATTCATTATTTCCAAAAATAAATAGTTTACATGACATTTAGTTTCAAAATACAAATTGAGATTTTTTAACAAAAGCCATCCTAACAAAAGATTGTTTTTTCCTAAAATCTACTTGTATTTTTATGCCATGCACTTCTAATTCCTTCATGAATTACCTGAAAAATATGCTAAAATTGGTCAGCTATAAAGCTGGTAAGTTCGTAGGTTTAAGTATAAAGCAAGAGTATAGACACTTGAACAATAATTGTCCATGAATAATTGTTACGATACGGTGTATAAATATTCATGTGAATAAGATAATATAAACATTGTGCACGCAATTAAACCTGATGACGTAGTATGTTTGCCCCTACTTAATGCGTTATCACGGAGCATTAATTCTTGTTTCTAGAATCAGAAATAAACATTCACCATGTTTTCTGCTGTTTTAAACGCGCCAGTCAGAAGGATGAACAGGGCGTCACCTCGATAGATCTATCAATATTTAACCGTCAGCTTATCAAAGTTAACTAGTTAGGTTTCTGGAAAAAGGGGACTTGAGAAGTGATAATAATTCTAGTTCAACTCAAGTTATATAATCAAATAGATAAGTGAATAGTCAATATAGTAAATAGTGAAAATAGTTACAGCATATTTTTTCCCCAAAAGTTTAAGAGAAAAAAGGGCTACGAATACTCACCTAGTGTTGGTGAATTTACGTTCTTGCAGTTGAAGTATGTCCTACTCGGGTCCTACAATGGTGGGACTCTTATGATTATTATGGACTTAATGTTGGATTAAGGTGTCATTTTGTATAAATGTTAGTTCTTGGTTTCTTGTAAATTATATAGGGACATGTTTGGATTTACGGCGGTAACTGCCAAGACAATAAGATTGACTTGTAATGGTAATGAGGTTTAGAAAAATATGTCAAACTCTTGTTAGGGTTTAGAAAGATAGGATGGATGGAAATAAATAGAAGTCGCACATGTTTAAAAAGTGTTCTTTTAAAAGTTTTGTTCTTGAAATTACGTAAACCGTTTTAATAATAGATATAACGTTTTGTTGATTAAACTTAGTAAAACTCATACCTTATGATCAAAAGTACATGTGTTAAGTTTTATAAGGTTTTGAACCCTCAAATAGTCTTGAAGAATGTTATTCTTAAAATTAGTCGTTTCACGACGATTTTCGATGTATTAAACTTACAAAAATACTATGGTCGTGATTCTTTATAAAATTGTAGTTTGATAACTCGAATAGACTTATTTTATTTATAAGAAGAGTTCCAAAAGTTGGTCGAGTCAAGAATGTGAGTTTAAAGACGTTTTATCGTTTGTTTCGGTCGTAAATGCCCAAAATAAGTTGTAATTTCTAAAGCATACCTATCCAACTCCAATCCTTTTGAAATTTGGTTTGTAAGCTTGATAAATTATTAGAAATGTGCTAGAATTTTTGTAGGCTCAATTGAAATAGTTAATATTTTTCCAAAAATCATTTGAGATAGACAAATTTCGAAAGGATAGCTATTTATGTCCAAAAATTAAGATTATTATTTTATAAAAACCTTATGACTAGTAGGTCACGTGATAAAAATTTAAGAATTTTATAAAAATTATAAGTATAAAAACGACCTTTGTTTACGTAAGATTTATTTATTAACATAGCTATCTAACTCCAAAAATCATGAAATTTAATATGGAGTCTTTTTATAGTAGGCCGGAGCTATTTCCAAAATATAGGAATTTTAAGAAGTCAAGAAGTTAAAGTCACATTTTTAGGTTAAAAACCGGGTTTTTAAACGGTGTACGTTCTTATTTAAGTTGCATGTGACTATTTTAAACTTTATTAACTCATACAACCTTTTAAATATATGTTATATATTATAACAAAAGTAATTTTAACAAGTTTTGAAGTGTTTAACATGTTAGTGAAAAAATCACCACATGATGCATGGTTTCAAGTCAACACATGACATCTTTTGTTAATATTTTATTATTATGACTTAAGATACTTGATTTTTATGTTTACCCAAACCATATTATGTCCATATAAGTTTTTAATAGTGTAAGAATAAAAAACATGAAAAATAAAGTGCATATAAAGTAAATACAAGAATTTAAATGGACCAGTTCTTGAGTGTTGAAGGTATGTTTCTGGTTTGGCTCTAGCCATAGATTACCACTTGTTTACACAAGTATGATGGTATCATAACATCCATAAACCTTTTTTTGTTATCAAACTCCATATCTAGAGAAATATAAAACAAAGACATAAAGTATATGGACTAGTTTTTTGATCTTTGAAGGTGTGTTTATGGTTTGGCTCTAGTCATAGATTACCACTTGTTATCACAAGTATGTGGTATCGTAAAACCCATAAACCTTCTAGTTATCAATGATCATGTTCTATATTGAATGAAAGAAAGAGAGAAAGATAGAAACTTAGATGAAAGAATGCTTATAAGCTTGAAAGATTCAAGGTTCTTGGATTTGGTCTTGCACCTCCCCTTGAGCCGAGATTTTAGAGAGAACGAGTGGAGAGAGTTTGTGAAATGGTGGAAGTGAAAATGAGGGTTTTGGTCTTGTATTTATAGGCAAAAGAGAGCATGGTTTGTTCAATTTAATAATATATCTTGAGATTACATTAGGATAGGATGTAAGAAAATAATGGGAGGTGGAGTGTTGGGATTTTTGGCCGTAAAAATGGAGGGGGGGGGGGTGAAGTGTTGGGTGAGTTTGTAAGATCTTCTTATGATGATGTTTAGTGTAGGTGGTTCTTGTACAAGAGTTCATAAAATGGTAGGTTTTTATAAAAATTGTTGTGTTTTATAAATGTTGTAAGAATACTAGTCTTGCATAAGTGTATGTATATATATATATATCAGTGTTATATTAAATAGATGAGATGTATTTATATAGTTATGTAAGAAAGATTTATAAATGATTTATGTAAAAGTCTTTACATAAATATGACATGGAATTGATTGAATTAGGGTTTTTAAACCATGTTCATATGATATGGTTTTATAAAATATGGATGAACATAGTTTGGGTAATATTATCAAGTTTAATGAGATTAGTGTAGTAATTAGGCATAGTTTAGTTAATTATACCAAGATTAGGGTATAATTAGGTTAATTCGTATGTAATTAGACCTAGTTAAATTAATTACACTATGATTAGTGCTTAACTAAGTAATTAGTGTAGGATTAGACATAGTTTAACCTATTATAAGTGATTTTATGTCATAGTTTCTATATTAGAGTCTTGAACTCTCATGCTTTCATGAAGTTAGCATAGTATAGATGGTAGACGTAGTTTGTTTGACCTAGTTTCATATTAACCAAGTACTAATGAATGCACACATATTATTAAAGTATATGGATAATGTACGAACAATGAACCTGAAAATTTAGCAGATGTCACAAATAAGACATGCAATTCATGACAAAATCAAGAGGATATAACCAAAGCTTCAATTTGGGATGGTGTGGTGATTCTAGATATCCTTCTTGATTATGAATGAACCTTCCAAGACTTCCAAATGGCTTCAAAAGTCTCGTTCCCGAGTGCCAAATATGGGTTTTTCCTCCCGAAGATCAAACTCTCTGATGAACATGGCGTTAGCCTTTTTATACTGTCTGGGAAGTTGAGCACGGACCATGCTCAGTGGAGCATGACCCCGTGCCGGGACCACGTCGTACCCACTAACGTTTGTCGCAAGCATACTTCAGAAACTGTTGGGCACGGGGGCGTGCTAGGTTGGGCACGGCCCCATGTTGCCCCTGGGTAGGAACATTGTACTTTTTGGCTGAGCACGAAGGCGTCTAGGTTGGGCATGGACCCGTGTTGACCTGGAACTTTTTGTCTTTTTCCTTCTGGATGGAGCACGGGGGCGTGCCTGGTTGAGCACGGCCCGTGCTCAGCTACTGAGTTGCATTTCTTCTTCGATTTTCTTCGTGTTTTCGCTTGTTTGCTCGTTCTAAGTTAAATATTTCATGAGAATACAAATTAAGCTAAATGAGCAACAAATCTAATCAATATGCACAGAAATCGACAATAATCCGGACCCAATTGATGTGAAATATATGAATAATTTAGAGCATATCAAACCTCCCCACACTTGAACTTTGCTTATCCTCAAGCAATATAATTGAATAAAACCCTCCAAATGGCAACACAAACAATAAAGTTTAAATAAATTAAAGGATTGGTGCAATTTCTTGAGATAGGCACAATCGAACTAAGGCCATCCGAGCAAATATGAGCTTATGAAGTGATATCCTACTAGACAATGGCTTGTCTTATGAAGTTTTAGACATGTAAGACTTAACACTACTCACAATGTTGACACACACTCGGCTAAATATATGTAGTCATACGTGTAATGATGTATGTATAGAACACTCGATTGCCAAATATGAAATGTGTGAAAGTTATATGCTTGTTAAAGGATCGAATCTCCATCACATATAGGAAATGTTTGCATGAATCAAAAGGTCTTTGAATGGGTTGTAACTTGGCTTAGGGTAAATGTATGGATTATTTGGGAAAGTGTCTAAATACTAGAGACACCGACCTTAACTTATTGGAATTGACTTAAAAGTAAAGGAAAACTAAAAGGAAATCCCTCTACAATACTCGGATTAGAAGGGGTATAACTAATTCGAGGACTCGTTTAAGGTCAAATTTTCAAGACCGAATCTCATCTTTAGAAACCTCGCTTTCTCTTTGACTTTGAGATATGCATAGCTATCTTTCCTTATGGATCTTTTGGCTTTGAGTCTAATAACACCCAATTTGATCAACTATGTATAGTCTTGCTGGGAGGTCGTTTGGTTTTTACTACATTTTCCATCATGAGACCAATTTCCATAATTCAAGCATCTTTTATATCTTTTTTCCCTTCTTTTTACGACGATATTTGAAGTTCCACAAAGGGTGGATTTTGTTACTTTTGTCACCATTTATTTCTTGTCTTGCTTGCTAAAACAAAGATGTGTTCTCGAATTTCCGGAGGAAATCTCGGCTTTGCGTGATGAAGGCATGAAAGCAAATTGAAGTCAAAAGAACGAATCTCGCTCTTTTAGGTCGAACCGGTAAAAGACCAACGTTTTTTTTCCTTCAAAAGGTCGTGTCTTTAGTGAAAAAGATGACAATGTTGGTGGTGAATGAAATGAAACGGGATAAGGCTCGACGGGGCTGACTAAGGGTTATGTTCGGGTAAGGAAAAAGAAAAGGCTAACAAAATGGTTTACCTAATGCCTAGATCATGTTCATGCAATCACTTCCGTTTCATGGTCTTGAAACGCATACCAAAAACAAGTTCTAACTTACATGAAACATATTGCACCCTCAATAATCCGATAAAAACAATAGCATAGTGCGGTAAAACGAAGCTGTAAAGGTTCAAAAAATATGCTCACGGAAACGGATGAGTTTGGGTCAAAGTGTAAAAGTTTGCATGCCTTTTCATTTCTTTTTACTAACCATGCTTTCAGATATTTTTATTTCATTTCACTCGGCGGTTTGTTTAAATCAAGTGCTTCCTGAAATACACATCATCCTTTGTTTTATAAGAAATCAGGGAAGCTTTATGATTGTTAATGCAACAAAAATTTAAAAGTGGAGTGTTTTACTTAAAATGATTTTTCATGACAAATTGTTCAAGTAAGTGAACCCCCCTCCCTACACTTGAAACTCACATTGTACTCAATGTGAAAAGAAGTAAACAATTATGTAGTGTAAATGGAGGAAAAGGGAACGAAAAACTCCCATAAATGTCGGTGTGTTCAAAGCGTGTGATCGATGCTCACATCGGCCTGTAATGTGCAATCAAAGTAACAATAAACAATGACATTAAATAACATACCATAAGTTTAGAAATTTACAAGTCCTACAAATAAAAAGAAATAACATGAGATTGTCTAAGATGGCATTGAAGAACTAGTGTTAGAATTACTAAAAATAAACATAGCCGAAGAAAACGCAGAATTTCCTGTGTCAAAATTGTTGCAAGGATGATGCATACAAATCATCCCTCACTGATCAGGGTCCTCATGTCCCTACTTCCCGTTCATCCTTCGCCTCATGTAGGCGACATCTTCCCCTATCAGATACACCCTATCGGACAAAGAATCAACCCGCTCGACATTTGCTTCTAAAATCTCAAAGGATACGCGGGAGTATGTGTTGGTAACCTGAATAGCCTCATAAAGATCCATCATGGATGGGAATCCATAGGAATGGGAGGAAGAAGCTCCATGCTCAGAATGGTGATATTGGTGATGGTGGGGTGAGTGATGCAGATTAAGGTCCATGATTACTCGAGCAGGATCCTCGGGGTCCCAGATCTGACCTGCGAAATCCTGGAAACGAAATCTTCCATCAGGAAGTCGGGCGACCATGTCCACACTCTCACAAATACTCAGATCGAACAATCTCGGGGAAATCCTGGGAGTACCACTGATATGTGATGTTTTTGATATAGTAAATATTATATAATAATATTTAGAGATATTAGTTTCAGGAGATCATGTTTTAAATTTGTAAAATAAAATGATAATTACTTTAAACTTAAAACACACACAATAGGCAAGTGTACCTATCACAACGTAATATAGTATAGGTAAGAACCAAGTATCGAACCAATGGACACGGTCGAGTTCCAATACTCAACTTTTGTTATAATTTAGCCGATTTAATTAGTGAGTGGGTTTTGTGTGCTTGTGAATGTGACACTTCTGATTTTCACTACTTGTACTAATTCAAGACTTATCAATGAAAATCCGCATGACATTTCATTTTACTTGAAATCCTATTCAGACGTTGTTAAAATACTAGTTCACATGTGAAACATTACGTTTATGCTTGATTTCAAAGACTTATACTTATCTGTGATTGATTCATGGATCGCACGTAGACTTAATTGATCTTTATGACACATTAAATACACATGAACCACCCCCATACATCTCAAACATGTTCTTACAACCCATTCAATGTGAATTGATGCTTAAAAGTACTAGTTAGTACTTTCGTGCGATCGTTCGCCTTTTAAACCGTCGTTAACTACGTACCGTCCATGACCGACAAATCGTTTAACATGACATTAATTTATGTTTTAAATGTTTAAAATATTCATTTCTTTAATTAAAACAAAGTTTGTTTGCAAAACTTTCCTTAAATTAATCCTGAAATTCGAAAAACGATCAAAAAGTCCGTTTTCTCGCCCACCGATCGCCAACTACTATACGCGAATAACGTAACTTTAACTTAAATTTTTTTAGCTAAACATACTCTTTTTGTTATGACAATCAACTTTAATGTTGAAAACATTTGCCAATTTCGCTTAGAAATGCTTAAAATCGCAATTTTCGAATGCGCGCACTCAACCGGATCAAGCTAGGACCCAACCCACCTACTCTTGGACCTAGCCCAAGCAAGAAATCACAAAAAACCCAGCCCCATTAAGGAAAATTTCACAGATTTGAGGGCCCTAAAACCCTAAATTGCTTTCCAAGACATTCCATATTTACACCCCTTCAACCATTAGTATAAATAGGAGGCTTAGGATCTTGTTTTCTTTGCTAATTCTCCCTCAAACATTCCCAACCCCTCCTAAGTTGTGAAATCCCTTCCCAACCTTGAAGATTTCGAAAATCCCTTAGAGGATTCCAAGAGTTTGAAGATCAAACAAGTAGGTAACCCTCCGAAGTTGAATACCCTCTTTTTATTTTATTCTTTCTTCATCCCCTCAATATTTTTCTATTTTCTATCCATGATCACTTGATCATGTGAAACCTCAGCCCTAAAAACCCTCTAATAATCTTAATCAAACTAATAAATCAAGCTAACATCACCAACTAACAAACAAAGGATCCCGTTTGCAATGGCGGCTATGCCGTCGCATTCTGCGAATCCTCAAGACAACTATTGCAAAAGTGGTTCTGCCGATGCTTTAATATGTTCTTGCTAACTTAAAATATGTTATTTATTCTATATTATCACTTATATGAAGTCACACGCTAATTAAATATAGAATCCGCTTGCTCGTGTCGGCTATGCCGATTGCATTCTGTGATTCTCCAAAACGCTTCTGTGAATATCATGGCTAGACCGGTGACACGGGACGTTTTGGCTAACCTAATATGATTATATTATGTATTATAATAACATAATAACATTCGTCTAATTTTTATTTGCGCGTTCAGTAATCTTAAAACCCTAAACGGACCACTTAAGTGCAACCATTGATTTTGGACAGAAACTGTGCTGAATTTAACTGAGCGTAACTTGACCATAATTAATCTAAACTGAGCAAACTCAATTTTCACGACGTAGTTCGTCGAATTTCCTTTCCAACCATAATTGGATTGTTTTCTAATTCAAAAGTATGACTCCGTAGTAGCCAAAACAGGACAGAAACCTTTTTCAGTACCTTCTGTCTTGTTGGACTATTTTAGCTATGATGCGAGTCTCAAATGGAAAAACTTTCTAAACGAAAATTCTTCGGAACGACTTAAACTAATTCCCTGTAAAATTTCATAATTTTTAGACGTCTTTTGATATTTTTAACAATCCCGTTTCTGTTCAGCTACTTTGCTGTCCAAATCTGAAAATCAACTAAAACTCTATTTTTGCAACTAATTCTTAATCTTATGACCCGAACCGCCTATCTAACACTCGTAACCATCGAACCTACCCTAAAACTGGTTTATTTATTTGTTTAGGGTCTGGTCCGTGATTCATCTCGTCTATTCGTTCAAGTTTCTTATCTCGTCTAGCTTTCAAGGTGAGACTTCATAGCCCCATTTTATTCAAATCGTTTTAGGGGAAACATGTACGCGTTGGCACACATTAAAACACGTTTTCAAACATTTCTAAAACAAGCGAATCATATATGTATGTGAGTAAATGAACTCAACATGATAAACGTTAAACTTGCAAATCCGTAACTTGAAACTTTCAAGCCAACGGTAGTACAGATATGGGCTATAGGATGGAAACCGCATATACTTTTTGGACAACTTTTGGTTGGACATCTTATTCGTTATTACTGCAACTTGCGAGTTGTACCACTTATTCATTACTCATCATTTTAAGTTGGATTTGCTAATCATGTGTTTGTTTTATTACATGCTATATGATGATCTTGGAATATGAATTGTCACATTTGCCAAACTTATACTTTTATTAAACCTGTGATTTCTCACCAACTATTTTTTGTTGACACTTGGTTTTCGTACGTGTTTCATGTGATTAAGCTCGTGATAGGTCAAGTCAATATCACATAGGATTTGCCTAGATATCAATTGAAGAATCTTAGTTTAAGTTGCTTGTCTTTTGAACATGTTATCTGTTTGGTTTAATTCGAAACTTATGTAATTGGGATTTTTTTAATATTATGAAACTTTAATAGTAAATGTCTTTATTCCATTGTGTTCTTTTGTCAATTAAGTCGCACCCGTGGTTAAGATGCACGGTTGGGGTGTGACAGATTGGTATCAGAGCCGTGGTTTTATAGAATTAGGCAACCATTTAACCTAGACTATAACCTAAGCTCCCCTTTGAAACTTATATGCTTTTGTGATTCTAATCCACTGACTCTCTTATCTTTAGTATGTCGCCGTACTCTGCTGACATCTCTAGCAATTCAAGCCTTATTTCCGATGATGGGTCCCAAAGCCCAATTAGTTGGAGTAGGCTAATCTCACCACGATCATCTTTCTCTGGAAGCCTGCTACCCTCGAAACATAATGTCAAGCCCGAGTTAATCTCCGATGCGACAAGCCGGCCTGCACCGAAGCCTGAAGTAATCAACATATCAAGTGATTCGGAATCCGAAGACCAAGAGAGCCATGTTGGAACCACTTCTGAGGCCCAACTCCCGTTTAAGAAAAGAAAGCTGACTTGTGAAGCTGAATCCAACTCTTGGGCAAGGCCCAATCCATAATGTTCTCATCAAAATCAAAGGCTTGGATAGTGATACTAGAGACACGTGTAATCTGGAAGGGTGAGCGCCTATACACTGGGGGTCTTGTCAAAGGAATGTGAGGCACGTTCGTTACGAGTCGCACTTACCTGGGGACCCTTGGAGTGAGTGCTCACTTATAGGCTAAAACACGTCTCACTAGTATCATTCATCCGAATCTTGAATTTTGACTAGTCAGTTTTGTCTTTATATTTCATTTGTAATTCGACATATATGTTTTAAATATATGTTTTATTTATCTTGTAAGACATTAATATTAATGAATGAGTGATTTTATTTATAAATATTGTCACTTTTAATTATTGAATGTCTATCCTAACTACCGACTTATGATTTCTTTTTCGTAGAATGCCTCCTCGTCGTGATCCTGATAACACTGTGGCTAACACCAGTGAAGCCTCCGCCGAAACCACCGCCATAGCCACCCTGCTCACTCAACAACTTGTTGCGGTCTTACCCACTATTGTCACTCAAATCAACAACTCCACCAGAGGATCTAGTTGGAGTGTTTGTACTTTCAAGCACTTCAACTCTTGTAACCCACACAAGTACCTTGGATGTGAAGGTGCGACAGGGCTATTGCAATGGTTTGAAGGCATGGAGAACACATTTGAGATGAGTGACTGCCCCGATGAACTTAAGGTAAAATATGCTTCAAGTGCCTTCCAAAGGAGGGCACTGACTTGGTGGAATGCTGAAAAGAAAATTCGGGGTAGGGAATGAGCTCTTGCTATGACTTGGGATAAGCTCAAGGAAATTATGATCGAGGAGTTCTGTCCTAGCAATGAGATGAAGAAGTTGGAGATTGAGCTGTGGGACCTTACACAGGATAGTGGGGAGAGTGAGGTGTACACCACACGTTTTCATGAACTCTGCATCCTAGTCCCTCATCTGGTTACACCCTTGACCCGAATGATTGATCGTTATATTGGAGGCCTTCCGCCTCAAATTCGGGGTACTGTCATGGGTAGTAGCCCATCAACACTTGAAGCTGCTATTCGTTTATCTGCGTCGTTAATGGACGATCTAGTTAAGTCTGGAGTTCTATTCAGGAAAGGTGACAAGAGAGTTAAGGAGGAAGTGGCGAAAAAGCCTAAGTATCGCCACAAGAAGCAAAAGACCTCTAAAAGCTTTGCCATGGTTACCCCAGCTGTTCCTGTTGTCCAAGTAGCACCTAGACCTGCACCTGGTAGGAAGCCATATAGTGGACCTCACCCGCTGTGTGCAAGGTGTCAATACCATCACCCTACTACTGTTCAATGTCGTTCGTGCACTAAATGTGGAAGGCTTGGTCATTTTGCTAACGCTTGTCGCGTAGCTGAAAAAGCTGCTACTACCCAAACTGCCACTCATGCCATCATCAATGGTAGGGCCTGTTATGAATGTGGTGCTCCTGATCACTACAAAAACCAATGCCCGAAGCTCAACAACAATAACCGAGGTGCACGTGCTCGCACTTTTGCCATAGGAGCAACCGAGGCCAGAAATGACAATGCCGTGGTTACTGGTACGTTTCTCATCAATAATCGTTATGCCTCTATCTTATTTGATACCGGAGCGGATAAAAGCTTTGTCTCCTTAGAATTTGAACCTTTACTTAAAACTTGTGGTACCACTCTTGAACCTTCTTATACTATGAAATAGCTGATGGCAAACTACCTGTTGTGCATTCCTTTGTCCGAGGTTGTGCTCTAACTCTCAACGATCACACATTCTCTATTGACCTGATTCCCATCACTCTTGGGAGTTTTGATATCATCGTGGGAATGGATTGGCTATGCCACAATCATGCGGAAATCAACTATTCGGAGAAACTCATTCGTATCCCTCTACCATCCGGTGAGACCTTGAAAATCTTTGGAGAGAAACCTTGCAAAGGTTTGAAATTCATCTCCTGCATGAAGGCACGTAGATATTTAAGGAAGCGATACTATGCTTTCTTGGCACATGTGGTCGAGAAATCTGAAGATAAGAAATTACAAGATATACCGATCATCCGAGATTTTCCGGAAGTATTCCCTGATGACTTGCATGGACTCCCTCCAACTCGACAAGTTGAATTTCGGATTGATCTTTTACCGGGAGCTAACTCCATTGCCAAATCTTCGTACCGCCTAGCCCCTTATGAGATGTAAGAACTATCTAGCCAACTGCAAGAGCTGCTGGACAAGGGATTCATTAGACCGAGCTTCTCACCTTGGGGAGCTCCGGTTCTCTTTGTCAAGAAGAAGGATGGGTCCTTCCGCATGTGCATCGATTACCGTGAACTAAACAAGCTTACCATCAAGAATCGTTACCCGCTACCTAGGATCGATGACCTTTTCGATCAACTGCAAGGAGCAACTTGTTTCTCGAAGATTGACCTCCGATCTGGGTATTATCAACTCCGAGTCCATGAAGAGGACATTCCCAAAACTGCTTTTAGAACTCGTTATGGACACTACGAGTTCATGGTTATGCCTTTTGGGTTAACCAATGCGCCCGCGGTGTTCATGGACCGCATGAACCGTGTCTGCAAACCCTACCTAGATCAATTTGTCATTGTCTTCATCGATGACATCTTGATCTACTCCCGAACCAAAGAGGATCATACAACCCACCTTAAGCTGATTTTGGAACTCTTGAAGAAGGAACAACTTTATGCTAAATTCTCCAAGTGTGAATTCTGGCTTAGAGAAATTCATTTCTTCGGTCACGTGATCAACAACCAGGGTATACACGTTGATCCAACCAAAGTCACCGCTATCAAGAATTGGAGTACACCATCCACACCCTCTGAGATCCGTTCGTTTCTGGGTTTGGCGGGTTATTATCGAAGATTCATCCCGAACTTTTCGAAGATTGCCCTGCCTCTCACTACATTAACTCAGAAAAATAAGCCTTTCGTCTGGGAATAAAAGCAAGAAGATGCGTTCCGAACTCTTAAGCAGAAATTGTGCGACTCCCCTATTCTAAGTCTTCCCGATGGCAATGATGATTTCGTTGTATACTGTGATGCCTCAAACCAAGGTCTTGGTTGCGTGTTGATGCAACGAGACAAGGTCATAGCCTATGCATCCATATAACTCAAGGTTCACGAAAAGAACTACACCACTCATGACCTTGAGTTGGGTGCGGTGGTCTTTGCTTTGAAAATCTGGAGACATTATCTCTACGACACTAAATGTGTGGTTTTTACTGATCACAAGAGCCTTCAACATATTCTGAACCAGAAAGAACTCAACATGAGGCAGCGACGTTGGGTTGAATTACTTAGTGACTACGATTGCGAAATTCGTTACCACCCGGGGAAAGCTAATGTGGTGGCTGACGCCCTTAGCCGTAAGGACCGAATCAAACCCACCCGTGTTCGAGCCATGGGAATGTTGGTCCAAAACAGTCTCAAATATAAGATCCTCCTAGCTCAAAAACAAGTTGTTGCAAATGATGAGTTGAAGAAGGATTTGGATTGTGGTGTCGAAAGGCACTTGGAACCCAAACCCGATGATCTCCTTTACTTCATGGGTCGAATTTGGATCCCCGACTCAAATGAGATCCGAACCCTTATCCTTGATGAAGCACATAAATCCCGTTATTATGTTCATCCCGGTGCTGATAAGATGTATCACGACTTGAAAGAGTTTTATTGATGGCCATGAATGAAGAAAGACGTCGCCCTCTATGTAGGGAAGTGTCTTACTTGCTCTAAAGTTAAAGCTGAGCACCAGAAACCATCTGGTCTTCTCCAACAACCCGAAATCCCACAATGGAAATGGGAGCAAATTTCCATGGACTTCATCACTAAGCTTCTGCGAACCTCTAGTGGTCATGACTCCATCTGGGTCATTGTTGACCGCTTAACCAAATCCGCTCATTTTCTCCCAATCTGTGAGGACTACAAAATGGAGAAGCTTTCCAGACTCTATATCAATGAGGTCGTGACACGTCACGGTGTCCCACTATCCATTATCTCCGACCGTGAAAGCCGTTTTACCTCCCGATTCTGGCAATCTTTACAGAAAGCTTTGGGAACTCGTTTGAACCTTAGCACGGCTTACCATCCCCAGACTGATGGTCAAAGTGAAAGGACCATACAGACCTTGGAAGACATGCTCCGTTCTTGTGTGATTGACTTTGGAGGAAGTTGGGATCAACACTTGCCACTCATCGAATTCTCTTACAACAATAGTTACCATACGAGCATCAAGTGCGCCCCTTTCGAGGCTCTATATGGTAGGAAGTGTCGATCTCTGGTGTGTTGGACCGAGATCGGAGACGCTCAAATCACCGGTCCCGAACTCATTCAAGAAACCACCGACAAGCTACTTCAAATTCAAGAAAGACTCAAGGCCTCTCGCGATCGTCAAAAGAGTTATGCTGACAACCGTAGGAAGCCCCTTGAATTTCAAGTCGGTAATAGAGTCTTACTCAAGGTTTCCCCCTGGAAAGGTGTTGTCCGATTTGGGAAGAAGGGAAAGCTAGCCCCTAGGTTCGTTGGGCCATTCAAAATTCTTGAAAGGATTGGCCCAGTAGCCTATAGACTCAAGCTACCAACCGAACTTTGTAACGTTCATGACGTTTTTCATGTATCAAACCTTAAAAGGTGCCTTGCTGATGACACACTTCAAGTTCCTCTGGATGATGTTCGTATCGACAACTCTATGCATTTCGTCGAAAAGCCCGTTGAAATCATGGACCGTGAAGTTAAGCAACTCAAGCGTAGCCGCATCCCTATCGTTCAAGTTCGTTGGGAAGCCAAGCATTGTCCTGAGTTCACCTGGGAACGTAAAGACCAAATGAAACATAAGTACCCTCATCTCTTTCTAGAACCTACAGCCTCTACTAGTTGAATTTCGGGGACGAAATTCTTTTAACTAGGGGAGACTGTGACACTTCTGATTTTCACTACTTGTACTCATTCTAGACTTATCAATGAAAATCCGCATGACATTTCATTTTACTTGAAATCCTATTCAGACGTTGTTACAATACTAGTTCACATGTGAAACATTACGTTAATGCTTGATTTCAAAGACTTATACTTATCTTTGATTGATTCATGGATCGCACGTAGACTTAATTGATCTATATGACACATTAAATACACATGAACCACCCCCATACATCTCAAACATGTTCTTACAACCCATTCAATGTGAATTGATGCTTAAAAGTACTAGTTAGTACTTTCGCGCGATCGTTCGCCTTTTAAACCGTCGTTAACTACGTACCGTCCACGACTGAAAAATCGTTTAACATGACATTAGTTTATGTTTTAAATGTTTAAAATATTCATTTCTTTAATTAAAACAAAGTTTGTTTGCAAAACTTTCCTTAAATAAATCCTGAAATTCGAAAAACGATCAAAAAGTCCGTTTTCTCGCCCACCGATCGCCAACTACTATACGCGAATGACGTAACTTTAACTTAAATGTTTTTAGCTAAACATACTCTTTTTGTTATGACAATCAACTTTAATGTTGAAAACATTTGCCAATTTCGCTTAGAAATGCTTAAAATCGCAATTTTCGAATGCGCGCACTCAACCGGATCAAGCTAGGACCCAACCCACCTACTCTTGGACCTATCCCAAGCAAGAAATCACAAAAAACTCAGCCCCATTGAGGAAAATTTCGCAGATTTGAGGGCCCTAAAACCCAAAATTGCTTTCCAAGACATTCCATATTTACACCCCTTCAACCATTAGTATAAATAGGAGGCTTAGGATCTTGTTTTCTTTGCTAATTCTCCTTCAAACACTCCCAACCCCTCTTCCCAACCTTGAAGATTTTGAAAATCCCTTAGAGGATTCCAAGAGTTTGAAGATCAAACAAGTAGGTAACCCTCCGAAGTTGAATACCGTCTTTTTATTTTATTCTTTCTTCATCCCCTCAATATTTTTCTATTTTCTATCCATGATCACTTGATCATGTGAAACCTCAGCCCTAAAAACCCTCTAATAATCTTAATCAAACTAATAAATCAAGCTAACATCACCAACTAACAAACAAAGGATCCCGTTTGCAATGGCGGCTATGCCGTCGCATTCTGCGAATCCTCAAGACAACTATTGCAAAAGTGGCTCTGCCGATGCTTTAATATGTTCTTGCTAACTTAAAATATGTTATTTATTCTATATTATCACTTATATGAACTCACACGCTAATTAAATATAGAATCCGCTTGCTCGTGTCGGCTATGCCGATTGCATTCTGTGATTCTCCAAAACGCTTCTGTGAATATCATGGCTAGACCGGTGACACGGGACGTTTTGGCTAACCTAATATGATTATATTATGTATTATAATAACATAATAACATTCGTCTAATTTTTATTTGCGCGTTCGGTAATCTTAAAACCCTAAACGGACCACTTAAGTGCAACCATTGATTTTGGACAGAAACTGTGCTGAATTTAACTGAGCGTAAGTTGATCATAATTAATCTAAACTGAGCAAACTCAATTTTCACGACGTAGTTCGTCGAATTTCCTTTCCAACCATAATTGGATCGTTTTCTAATTCAAAAGTATGACTCCATAGTAGCCAAAACGGGACAGAAACCTTTTTCAGTACCATCTGTATTGTTGGACTATTTTGGCTATGATCCGAGTCTCAAATGGAAAAACTTTCTAAACGAAACTTCTTCGGAACGACTTAACCTAATTCCCTGTAAAATTTCATAATTTTTAGACATCGTTTGATATTTTAAACAATCCCGTTTCTGTTCAGCTACTTTGCTGTCCAAATTTGAAAATCAACTAAAACTCTATTTTTGCAACTAATTCTTAATCTTATGACCCGAACCGCCTATCAAACACTCGTAACCATCGAACCTACCCTAAAAATGGTTTATTTATTTGTTTAGGGTCTGGTCCGTGATTCATCTCGTCTATTCGTTCAAGTTTCTTATCTCGTCTAGCTTTCAAGGTGAGACTTCATAGCCCCATTTTATTCAAATCGTTTTGGGGGAAACATGTACGCGTTGGCACACATTAAAACACGTTTTCAAACAATTCTAAAACAAGCAAATCATATATGTATGTGAGTAAATGAACACAACATGATAAACGTTAAACTTGCAAATCCTTAACTTGAAACTTTCAAGCCAACGGTAGTACAGATATGGGCCATAGGATGGAAACCGCATATACTTTATGGACAACATCTGGTTAGACATCTTATTCGTTATTAGTGCAACTTGCGAGTTGTACCACTTATTCGTTACTCATCATTTTAGGTTGGATTTGCTAATCATGTGTTTGTTTTATTACGTGCTATATGATGATCTTGGAATATGAAATGTCACCTTTGCCAAACTTATACTTTTATTAAACCTGTGATTTCTCACCAACTATTTTTAGTTGACACTTGTTTTTCATACATGTTTCAGGTGATTAAGCTCGTGATAGGTCAAGTCAATATCACATAGGATTTGCCTAGATATCAATTGAAGAATCTTATTTTAGGTTGCTTATCTTTTGAACATGTTATCTGTTTGGTTTAATTCGAAACTTATGTAATTGGGATTTTTTTAATATTATGAAACTTTAATAGTAAATGTCTTTATTCCATTTTGTTCTTTTGTCAATTAAGTCGCACCCGTGGTTAAGATGCACGGTTGGGGTGTGACAGTGAAGCATAAAAGTAAATGACAGAAAAGTAAATGACGGTAAGTAAATGACATAAAAGTAAAAGCGTGCATGAAGTGTGTAGCAGAAATGTAAATAAAAGAAAAGTAAATATCTCAAAAATGATCATGTCACGAAGAGTATTGGTTTAGGACATCAAACTTAAGTGCTTAGTTATTATTATTAAAAGAGTGATTAGAATTTTTTCACCTGGAGGCGGTGCAACAATGGGATTATGTATAAAGACGTACCGTTCCCAACATGAGTTCACCAATTCTTGATCTCATAAAAAGTTCGTATAAATTCATACGACCTTATTAGTATTAACCAAGATTTGTCTTATCAAAATGCACTTGTATAAAGATGTACAAGCATTAAGAGAACTTTGAATAAAAAGGTTTTACGGTCTTATGCTTTAAACCAAGAACACTCACAAGTGTAAAGACATATTTAGATAATAATAAAAAGCCCACCCAGAAGGTGGTTTTAATAGCGAATAATTAAAGACATAAACATACCACTAGATTAATATGTTAAACAATAACATACACCAAACTTCATCTTCACCCTAGCAATACAAAGAAGTTTAGCCACGAATGGCCATACTAACTAGTGTAACGCTGAGTTTCGTAGGCTCCCCTATTGTGGACAAAGAGGAGGAGCCTCTCTACTCTCTACTCTAACTACGAAGTTCCCTCTTTCTGGAAAATGTATTGATGGTTCTTGAAGTGTGTGGAATGAAAAACCCAAGCCTCCTATTTATAGGCCTCAGAATGAGCAATGCACGGCCTTGCATTGGATTGTACGGGCGTGCAAACACCTAGGGAATCATAGGGTGCGGGTGGTAGTGTACTGGGAGCCGTGGGGAGCAAGAAGGGGCAATGCACGCCCGTGCATCCCCTCCCTGCTGCCCACTTTTGTCTTTTAGCTGTTGGTTGACTTTTGTTGACCTTTGTTGACTTCTTGGGGGTCAAAGCTCGGGAATTATCCTTCTAGAAGCTTGGTTTCTTGGTGTTTTTGAAAGGTTTTATCTTTGTTTATCTTCAAAACATAGAATAACCTGCAATTATAAAATATATACATTTTAATTTTCAATTGCGAGGTTATTATTCAATTAGTACCATAATATGGGGATTATTATGCATGTAAAAACATGTATAAATGATGGCACATCATAACACCCTAAACTTAAAATTTGCTTGTCCTCAAGCAAACTCATGCATGATCAGACCCACAACTAAAAACTTTACAAAAAGTAATGGAGCTCCAAGTATTTGGAAACTCCGGGATAACTCATGAGTCACTTTATTCTATTTTTTTGGCTTTTCTATTTTAGGGTGATGGAATCCATGACAGGCCTACTAGAACTTCAATAATGCATAATCTATCACTCCTCACAATGTTTACTCGACTCTAGGGTTATATATATATGGATAATGTAAGTCAAGTGAGACACTCAAGTTCGAATCAAATTATGCAATAGTTATAAGCTTGTACTTAAATCAATTCTCCACCAACTAACTAAGTAATATGCATGAATCAAGAGGACTTTAAAAGGGTTGTAATTTGTCTAAAAGAAAAATAAAGGGTGAAAATGAAAATATTTTTGGGTTTTTAGGGTTTTAAAAGGGATGCAGCTAACGTGAAACAAACGGCTACGACTTCATGGCTTAACATGGAAAATACTATCGGGTCCCTCTACGGTACTTAGAAAAGGGAAATAGTGATTCATATTTGATTGAAGTTTATCGTCAGATTGCCAAGACCAATACTTCTTAGCATGTTCAACTCCTCCCTCATTGCGTAATACACATTGCTGCTTTTCCGTATGGTTCTTTCGGCTCGTAACCTAATAGCACCTACTTTGATCAGATGCGTATACTCATGTTGGGAATAAGTTTGATTCTTGCTGCATTTTCTATCTTCGCTCCAGTTGCCACACTTCACACATTTGCATATCTTTTGGCTCTTCTTTTGGCGATACTTTTTGACAAGCCACAGAATGGTTGTAGTTGTTTTTGCTTATGCCACCCTTTTCATACATCACTTGTTACTTTTAAAAAATTTTCTCGGAGTTTGAGCGCCAATTCAGGCTTTGCGAAATGAATACAAGAAAGTAAATTGAAATCAAAAGAATGCATATCCAGCTCTTTAAGGTCTAACCGGTAAAAGACCAACTTCTCTTTTTTTCTTTTCTCTTTTTTTTACATAAAGACTAAGTTGTCAATAAATCCTTTTTCTCAATTTCCTTGAAATATTTTTCCATATCTTCCTTGTAGATCGTTCGACTGATTCTTCCTAATACATCCACTTCCTTCTGTGTCAATTCCTTAAGTGAATCAGATCTTTTCCAAATTGTCCTAACGGTTGCAAACTTGAAATAACGACATAAGATAAACTAATAATTTCCATCTTGAATACAGTTAGCCAATAACTGGTGTTAACGAAAAGCTTGTGTGGTGATAAATGTGGGTAGTAGAAAAGAAAAGGCTAAGGCTCAAAGTGCTATCTAGGCGGATATTATTTTTGGTATTTTGGGTTTAAGGATAATATATAAGGATGATAAAGTCCTAGGTGCCTCAGTCATTTTAATACAACTACTAGTTCATGGTCTTGATATGTATAAGTCATACAAGATCTAATTATGCATAAAATCCGATCGAAAAACACTCAGTATACCAAACGAAGGAGCATGTGATGATGATAATAATGCTCATGAAAGGCTCAGATTATTCTCACATGGAAAATGGATAGGATATGGTTTAGTGAATCGTTATGCATAATATCCATTTGATTATACTTGCCATGTCTTCATTTTATTTAATTAAGCGCGAACTCAAAGAGATTTAGGTTTTTAGAGTTTAAAATTTTTGAAATTTTTTAGTATTTTAAGAAAAGTAGGATTTTAGTAAGGTTTTAGTCAAATGAGTAGAAAATCACAAGTTTAGTTTTACTGCTTTGAGGTTACAAGTTTGTCCTGAATCTCTAATTCCCCACCCCACACTTAAAACTGTGCATTACCCTCAATGTAAAAATGCATGTAATGAAGTGCTATGCAGGAATTTAAATGCATGAAGTTTTAAGGGAAAAGAAATTGGTACTCCCTTGGTCAATTCGGTGTATAACCTATGGCCAAAACTTGTTGCTGTTGTCAACCTTTTTCTTCAAAGACTTCATCTAATCTCTCAGAAATTTGATGTGTTTTCCGACATCCCAGCTTGTAGAGGTGGAGTGCAACTCCTCAAAGAAGTAGAGAAACTACCTGGTGATGTTATGCTACTTGACACATAAGGAAAAACATAAAAACAGAAAACGGAAATAAAAGGTAGTAGTTAAGCTACTACGATCCTAGTATCGAGAAGGCATACCTGGGGGCTGAAGTATGAGAAACTTAAACTTGGGAAAAACCAAACCTAAGGTCCACATGTTCTGCCATATGCACCAACTTCTCAATTTATTCATTATCATCAGGTTGCCTCCCGGAAGTGCCACGTTTATTTAAGGGTCATTGGCCGGACCCGTACGTGCTTCATCAGTCTTTCTTTGGGTGGGGGATTTGGATCTCCCCCGTATCTCCCATTCCTTCGTTCAAGTCCTTTTTCTTAGTCAACTTCTGTTGTTGGTCCCAGTTGTTGTCAATCCAGTCAGTGTTGTCGAGATCCTTGCTAACATTTGGTTTCTTTCCTCTGTTGATTTCCTTAGCTTTCTTCAGTTGGTAGTCCAGAGTAGTGTCTATGAACTGTGCAATTTCAAAGGGATCATTGGATAAATATTCGTTACCCCTGATGTTGTAGGCTATCGATTGTTTTCCAACACGAAGTGTCAGAATACCTTCGTTCATGTCAATGGTTGCTCTAGCAGTGGCTAAGAATAGGAAACTCAAAATTAAAGGCACAGAATAGTCGGGACTCATTTCTAAGACCATAAAGTCGGCAAGGAAGACAAACTTTCCGACTTTTACTAGCAAATTTTCAATAACTCCCATAGGTGATTTAATAGTTCCATCCGCGAGCTCGATAGCTGCATTGCCAGGTTGCGAATTCCAATCTTTAGTCTTTTGAACATGTTGTATGGCATTACGTTCACACTTGCTCCCAGATCAGCGAGTGCGGAAGTTATCAGTAGTGGACCGAGTGTGGTAAAGAGAAATTTTCGGGATCTGAAAGTTTCTTTGGAAGGCATCGTTCGATGAGAGCGACTCATTGATTAGTTCTTTTAACTGCTTTGTAGATCCAAAGACTGATTGCTACCAAATTATTCTACGTACAAATGCTGCTGATAGGCTTATCAGCAGCATTCATCACATATGGCTGCTGATAGGCTTATCAGCAGCATTCAGCACATATTGCTGCTGATAGGCTTATCAGCAGCATTCAACACTTGTTGCTGCTGATAGGTTTATCAGCAGCGTTCAACACAAGTTGCTGCTGATAGGCTTATCAGCAGCATTATTCTCATCTCTGCTGGTGATAGCTTTATTCTCTGAAGACCAAACGTTGCAGCTGACTATCCATGCAAAGCGCCTCTGACACATTTCTGCAAAAGCAACTGCCACACTCCAAGCAGAAGGAACCTCACTAGTGCAACCAATAAAGGACAATGACGCACTTCTCCAAGCATGCAAACAATGATGCCTAAGAAGACGTTTCAGTAAAGTTAACTAGATTAGCCTTTGCATGTAATTTAGATTAATAAACAAGATCAACGGCTTGTGTTAGATCTGATCCTTAGAATCAAGGGTCTGTCTTGATTCTAAGTTAGTATAAATACTGTGTAAACACTTCATTGTAAGTGTGCTTGTGTGCCTTGATAGTGCTTCTTGATAGTGTTTTACTTGTAAACTTGTAATCTCAGAAGTCTAATACAACAGTGCATTTATTAGTATTCTTGTTGTTTACTTTGTTGGTTGCTATTGTTTCCGCCAATATCAACTAGAACAGAATCACCTTGTAATCTTACGATCCTACATGCTTCTTCCATGTGTCTTTTGTTAGTGAGGAAATCCTTCAAGAAACATCCATACTTAGGCATTTGTTGTATTATATTCAGGAAAGTAATATTGTTCATCTGTCCTTTGCTTTACTAGCCTTCCTGGGTACGGTATGTGTGATTTGAAGGTTCTCTTTGTCAGAATGTTAGGAGGAGTGTTCACTGGAGTAGGTTATGAATTTTCCTTTGGCGGCGATTCTTAAGCGGTTGATTCTATGACAGGTGGACGAAGCAGTACTCCAATGAATATTTCCCTCAATGGTCTTTGAACTTCCTCTTCTTCTGATAATGGAGGTTCTGGATAAACCTTGCTATTTCTGAGAGTGATAGCACTAACATTTGCTTTTGGATTTGGTTCAGTGTTGTTAGGAAGACATCCTGGTTATCTTTCAAATAGAAGTTTTGCAATTTTCCCTAGTTGTACTTCAATGGACTGGAGAGTTGCTTTATGTGTCCTAAACTCAGCTTCGTGAAGACTAAACTTTTCCTCGTATTGATTGTGATGAGCATCCACTAAGAGGGCTTGACTTTCAGTTGTATAGATCAACTTAGTTACCGCGTCCTCCAAGCTCAACCCATTACTTGGCTTGTTAGCTCCTTGAAATTTTTGGCGAGGCTGATAGTTTTGAGATTGTCTTTGTTGAAACTGTTGTTGTTGTCCGAAGCCAGATTGTCCATGGTTGTTGTTATCCTTCCAGCTGAAAGTTGGATGGGTCCTCCATCCAGGATTGTAAGTGTTAATGTAGTGGTTGTTCTGCGAGCGATTTGTTCCGATAAAGTCAACATACTCAGCATCAACAGTGATGCTTTTTTACTTCTTCAGTAGTCTCAGTGATCGTTTTGCCCTTGCTAAGTTGATTAAGTCTAGTGGTAAGGGCTTCTACTTGAGCAGAAAGTGAAGTGACAGTATCGACATAATGAACACCTTTCCTAGCTTCCATATTACTTCTTGGATTATACCATTGATAGCTGTATATAGTTATTTCCTCAATTAGGTTGTAAGCTTCTTGTGGCCTCTTGTTTCCAAAAATACCACCTGCAGTAGCGTCGAGTGTCTAACGAGCTTGATTGTGCAACCCATTGTAGAATGATGATACTTGCAATCAAACTTCTAGCCCATGGTGAGGGAATTTCCTCAACATGTCCTTAAAACGTTCCCGTGCCTCATATAGTGATTCACCATCTTCCTAGGTGAAAGTGGTAATATCATTTCTCAGTTTTGCAGTTTTTGCTGGCGGGAAGTATTTTGACAGGAATTTCTGAGCAAGATCATCCCATGTAGTGATTGACCCGGTAGGAAGAGAGTTTAACCATGCCTTTGCTCATTCTCTTAAGGAAAAGGTAAACATTCGGAGGCAAATTGCGTCATTCAAGACTCCGTTCAGTTTGAATGTGTCACAAATTTCAAGGAAATTTGCAATATGGGCATGTCGATCTTCATCGGGTAATCCATGGAAAGTGCATGATGATTGGATCATGTGAATGACATGCAATTTGATCTCAAATTTTTTAGCGTTAACCGTTGGCCTTGTGATGCTAGACCCCAAAGCCTCTAGTGACGGTTTTGCAAAGTCGGAAATAGTGCGATTTTCTACGGCCATTTTTCTAGCACAGTTTTCTCGTATTCGGCGGTGAAAGAATCTTTCGGGCTCTGCTAAAGGTTGATATAAACCGGTAGTGGAGCTACGGATCATACACTACCTGCAACAGAACGTAACAGAAAAACAGATGGAAAATGATAAGGCTAATCCGTTAACTCGAATTTTTCTTGAAATCACCGTGTCCCCGGCAGTGGCGCCAAAAACGTGATGTGTGATGTTTTTGATATAGTAAATATTATATAATAATATTTAGAGATATTGGTTTCACAAGATCAAGTTTTAAATTTATAAAATAAAATGATAATTACGTTAAACTTAAAACACACACAATAGGCAAGTGTCCCTATCGCAGCGTAATATAGTTTAGGTAAGAACCAAGTATCGAACCAATGGACACGGTCTAGTTCCAATACTCAACTTTTGTTATCGTTTAGCTGATTTAATTAGCGAGTGGGTTTTGTGTGCTTGTGACACAGAAAAGTAAATGACGGTAAAGTAAATGACATAAAAGTAAAAAAAGTGTGTGAAGTGTGTAACAGAAATATAAATAGCAGAATAGTAAATATCTCGGAAATGATCAGGTCACGAAGAGTATTGCTTTGGGCTTCGAATCTGCTTGGTATATGATAATGTTAAGTTGACTAATCCGATGATATGACTAATACAAATGTGTGAACGGTACACCGCTAGAGCCTCATTCTCACAACATTTGGTTCACGAATTATAATCTTCCATAATAAAATGGTAGGATTCCCAGCTAGGGACATCGTTACCCTCAACTCTTTGGTGTTATCTTCGAGTTGGTTTAGCACATCAAACTTAAGTGCTTAGTTATTATTATTAAAAGAGTGATTAGACTTTGTTCACCAGGTGGTGGTGCAACAATGGGACCATGCATAAAGACGTACCGTTCCCAACATGAGTTCACCAATTCTTGGTCTCATAACAAGTTCATATAAAGACGTACGACCTTATTAGTATTAACCAAGCCTTGGCTTATCAAAATCCACTTGTATAAAGACGTACGAGCATTAAGAGAAGTTTGATTAAAAAGGTTTTATGGTCTTACGCTTTAAAATCAAGAACACTCACAAGTGTAAAGACATATTTAGATAATAATAAAAAGCCCACCTAGAAGGTGGTTTTAAAAGTGAATAATTAAAGACATAAACATACCACTATATTAGTACGTTAAACGTTAACATACACCAAACTTCATCTTCACCCTAGCAATACAAAGAAGTTTAGCCACGAATGGCCATACTAACCAGCATAACGCTGAGTTTCGTAGGCTCCCCTATTGCGGACAAAGAGGAGGAGCCTCTCAACTCTCTACTCTCTACTCTAACTACAAAGTTCACTCTTTCTGGATAGTGTATTGATGGTTCTTGAAGTGTGTGGATAGAAGAACCCAAGCCTCCTATTTATAGGCCTCAGAAATTGGATTGCACGGGCGTGTAAACACCTAGGGAATCATAGGGTACGAGTGGTAGTGTACTGGGATCCGCCGGGAGCAAGGAGGGGCAATGCATGCCCATGCATTAGGATGCATGTCCGTAAAGAAAATTACTATTAAGATTTGATAAACATTAAATTGATTACGTGTGTCTCAAAATAACCAAAGATAACAATTTTGATCAAACAAAACAATTTTAAAATAAATCATAAGTATTCAGTTGATAACTAGGCCATCCTATATGAGCAAATCCAAAGTCTACCCTTACTCTGTATAGAAGACTCCAAACCGGGCATCCTATAGTTGGTTCTCACAATTGGTTATTCTCTTTAAAATACTCTTGTTGTTAAACAAGCTACAGCGGAAGTCTTTCTAAAATTAATAATTGTTATTTAATATCGTTAGTGTCATTAAGTTTACCTCATGAATGACTGCACACCAATCCGAGTAGCACCACTCCCAAGCCAAGATACGCCGACCCCAAGCTCACCTTCAACATAATCTAACGTACACACAAAGTCAGCTATGCTGAGTGAGTTCTAGTGGTTTAATTTAAACAAAATTAAACTCCTCTCATTTTCATTTTTATTTCCACACAAGACCCTCTGGTCTTTTAAAAATAGTTTTGTCATTTCTTAATATATAGATAACCCTCGTTATCTTACAATATCCCAAAGGATTCACCACCCCAGACTCACCCCACCATTTTAACCCAGTTTGTCTCTCCGACATGGATCGAACTTACCACTCTGATAACTCAAAGTTTACTACACATATTAACCCCACCCTGGTTATCTCAACCACCCTCTAGACACCGACTTAACCAGCCCTAACCAAGAGTCTCACAAACCAACTAGCATAACAGTTGTAAACACCACATCACAATCCCGACACAACGTTCAATCTAACTCTACTCACCACATTGAAACCATCTACATATCACATTAATATTATCTCATCACCATAAATATAACTCAACACTTGTATGCAATTTAACACACATATATATATGCACACAAACACATACCTCACCACCGCACCCTCGTCAGGGTTATCCCCGTCAGGATGCTCGTCATGAGCTTAGCTCTACCCTTGTTACAATGCCCCGCCTCTAATCATAGCGACACACTCGTCATCTTACGATGACTTCCCAGCCACCCCTTTGGTGACAACAATTGAAGAACTTGGTTCTCCGTAACTTGACTTGGCGTGTCATAAAGACAACAAATTAAGTCCACACAACACATATAAGTAAAAAATAGTGGCGTACATGCAAAACTATGACTCGTTACCTAAGCACATATCATGTACGTGCACACACAACCACTCCTCATAGTCGTACCTGTACGACCTGTAATTTCAATCCCGACCCACCCTTACTAGATCACTATACATCATACCACCAATAGTTCATATCCAACCCACTTACTATAGGTACAAGACCCGCACCCTTAGTCTCGTATTTAGATATTCAAATACAAATACATAGCTCATTAATTTAAAACTCAAAACTCGTAAATGCGTTTAGTTTCTCAAAAACGTTTACTCACACACTCTAAGGACCCCACATAGACCCTTAGTCAAATTATAATATAACTAGCCCATAAACACTTCTAAATCATATCGTGTCTTGCGTCACATATAGTTAAAAACACATAATGCATGAGTATGTGCGATGGCCCTAAAACATTTAAAATAGTTAAAGAGGGGATTAGAAACTCACTGGATATGAAGATCCAACTCTCGAACTGCAATGGTCTCCTCGTACGAACCTGAACCTGTCAACGTATGATCACATGGTCAGAGTACGTCCCAACATGTGTCAATCGTACATAACTATTGTGGTTCCCTTAGATCTGCTGATATTCAAGGATAAAGTCTTCAATCACTCTCTGAATTGGCAGAAACAATTCAGAAATCAAATCCATACCAAAATTAACAAATCAAAGATGAGCAATCTCGATACTATCAATCACACCAAATACATATTTCATGATGATTATCTTCGTTAATCAAGTAATGTAATCAAGTATTAACAGCAGAAACACACAAAGATTCTCTTGATTAAATTGTAAAATTCACAGCACAAAAAAATCAGAAAGTTTTTTGAAATACAAAAGACATAACTATTTATACTAGAGAGTTTTTGATCGAAATCTTCTTGATCAAAAAATGTTTTTGACCAAAAACATATTACGACCGAAAGCATAAAGTTTTCGACCAAAAACTCTGAAGTTAATACTTCTAAAACCTAATTGATTTCTATGGACTATTTGGTTCCAACAATCTCCCCCTAGTCCACAGAACATCAATTCTTCAAAAGTTGTCTTTTGCAGGGTTGGTTTTTACTTTAACCCGTAGCTTCTTAGTATCCAGAGCAGCAAGTCTCTTCTTGATCACTTCGGCTTCATGTCTTCTTGACAAACATCGAGCCACGACTCTCATATAAAACTTTGATTCAGTTTTAATCTTCGTGCTCATATCAAATCTAATAGGATTCTTGTACAAAATCTTTAGATCATCATCAGAAAAG
Source organism: Smallanthus sonchifolius (assembly GCA_023525975.1). Lineage (NCBI taxonomy): Eukaryota > Viridiplantae > Streptophyta > Magnoliopsida > Asterales > Asteraceae > Smallanthus > Smallanthus sonchifolius. Next base: position 47,645,927 of record CM042023.1, read on the forward strand.
CTAAACAAATCCACTGGATCAGAAACTCTGACTTCTGGTAAATGATCCTGTATAATCACAGCTTCATGTGTTTTGCTATCATACACCCACTGCTTGAAACTCTTAATGAATGTCTTTTTACGTGCTGGAATGTAAACAATTGAAACTGTATCAGCAGGCTTCATAATGTATCTAAACCTTCTTTTGCCGTCTTTATCATTTCTTTTCAACTTTCTGCATTCAAGCACCTGTTGTTTGAACTTTTCAAATTTAGCTTTTCCACACTCTCTCTTTAAAAATTCTTCAAAATTAGCAGCAAATGAATTGTTCGATGGATTGATCATCTTCAGGTGACCTAGCTCTCGAATATCCCAGTATGGCAATGTGTTTAACTTTGAACTTATGTCAAAATACTGGATATTCCCATCACATATCTTTATTACATACATATTCTTTTCACCATCATACATCCATGTTAATATTTCACCAGTTAACGCTTGTTCCGGACTCTTTATTGTCTGTGTAAGCTTTTCTACAATGGATAGCTTCTCAGTCACTGTCCACCAAGTACTCTTGTCAATCTTTGAAGTCTTTGGCCTTTTAGATGGTGAATCAATATCTTCAGGAACAGTAAATGGCTCTTTTTCATCTATAAGCTTATCCAATTTACCAATCACTGAACCATCTTCTTCAACATACGTCTGCTGTTGTTCATATTCATACTTTTTGTATTCAGTGTTGGTTGGAATTTCTTGTTCAGCAACTTCAATTGTTTTTCCACTTCCACCAACACCACCAGTACCACCACTATTATCATCATCATCTAAAGAATTATTATCATTTTTTCTTTCAATTTTATCAATTTTATATTTTTCTTTATTCCAACCATATGTGAAGACTGTTCATTTTTAACTTTCCAAACATAACCAACTTTTTTCGCATATTTCATAGTAATTTTTTCTTTAGCAAAATATATTGGTTGATTAAATTTCTTCACATATTCTGAACCTTTTAGGACACGTTTATCCTCAAACTTTGGTAGCACATAATCACAGCAAACATTTGAATATAAAGCATGACAATTTCTAGAAAGCAAGTAATCACGACTGTATCTTTGTATCACTCCGGACTCTGACACACTGTCGTTCTCATGCGCTCGCTTGAAATACCGAATAATGTTGCTCTTAACTTTCACTTTGTTCTTTGTGAATCTTAACTCACTAGAGCTGTGTTTGTAATTTCTCACAAAATGACCAACCTGACCACACACAAAGCAATTGTAGCTCTTAGGCTTTGACTTTGACTTTGACTTTGAACACTCGCCTACTTCACTCTTTAGGCCACAAATTTTCTTTCTTAAATGTTATTTGATTTGAATAGACTTATCTTTGACATCAATGAACTTGTCTTTGACATAAATGGTTTTGCCTTTGACACACCAAGACTTTCTTTGGACATTTGTTGGTACACTCACTTTAACTTTGACAACTTTATTGTTCTCTGTCTCACTGGTAAGAATATGATTCTCTGGTGCTATGACATTATTTTTCTTTGGTCTCTCACTTGACAAATCATACTCTTGAATCAGATGATTTCCAAACTCATCTAAGACCACATCACCAACTAGACTAGAGAGTTTATTAAGTGGGACATAATCTCTAGCTGTATGCACCACTTTATCAAAGAAAGTTGATGTTGATGACACTTCAGACACACAATCAAACTCAACACAACCGTTAGTAGAACATGCCGAAACATAAGAAATATCAGAATCAGAAGCATTAATATTTTTTGCATCAGCATTTAAACTAGAAATTGAAACAAATTTATCTAGATTACAGTCAACATCTATATACTGTTTACAGTCCCTAATAAACTCCCTAGTGCACTGTTTATTGAAAGCTGAAAAACTTTTCACTCCATCAAGTTTATTTTCATCATCCACACACCCTGATTTTTTATCTGCACTAATATACATATCATGAAAGTTAGAATTTTCGACATTCATCAACTCATTCGATTCATGCGGTTCAGGAAAAGGTACAAAATTCTCAGGATGTGGAACCTTGTTGTAACCTAACCCGTCTTTGATATAAACATTTCTCTGTTTGCTCACACATTCATCAACGACATTTTGTTGTATCTTCCACTTTGAAACAATTATCCTTTCTTTTATTAAATCAGTTTTCAGATTTGACAAGTTTTTCTAAAAGATCTTTGATTAAAATGTCCTTTTTATCCAAATATTCTTTAAATGTTACATTATCTTTCAATAATGCTTTAATTTTTCTTGTAAAATTACTTCATTTTGTTTCAATTCTTTGTTTACTATTTTTATTTTATCATTTTTAGCAATCAGGAACGTGTTTGCTGCATGATAGTTTTGCATTCGATCTACACACAATGAGGAACATATATCAAATTTATTTTCAAAATTTACCTCATTCTCAGATGAAGTTTCATCAGAAACAGCAGCTTTGCCCTTTTCTTTAGAATCGGTTTTGAGCACACAGTCACTGGCAATATCAGCTGGTTTCATTGAATCTTCAATTTCAGCCATCAAGGCTTCATCCATTTCATCCTCAGCATCCTTGATCTCATCCTCCCATTCATAATTACTCAGATATTTGGACATGAGTGTAGTTGGAGCCTTCTTTGACTTATCAGATTCATCAATCATTTCCACCAGCTTAACCCCGCTTCCCTCAACCTTCTTTTTCTTGTCCTTGGTACACTCACGAGCGAAGTGACCAAGCTGTTGACAGTTGTAGCACCTGAGTTTAGCTTTGTTAAAACCAACCTTTTTACCAAACTGCAACTTATCCTTCCCAACCTTCTACAAATACTTTTTAGCCTTTACAGCTATCATGGCCATCTGCCATTGCAAGTCCATATATTCCAAGTCATCAGGATTGATCTGAACAAGATCTTCTACATCATGCACGGCAGGTTGTAACTTTCCTGTCACCAGTGCATCACAGCTACTCATAAAAGCTCCAAACAAAGCAATCTGATCTTCAGGGATTTGTCCAGATGACTTGACTTTCTCACCAGAGGAGTGTTCATAACAACCTTTGTTTTTCTCAGGTTTTGTTCCAGTATTTCCTTACTACTTCCAGAAAATAATGTTGCATTTGTTGAACTTGAGTTATTTTGTTTATCTTTGTTGTTCAGTTCTCTCTTCTTTACATCCAATTCATAAGACTCGAGTAAACAGATAATATCATCAAGTGTTTTACTCTTCAGATTTGGAGTTGTCTTCTTGATTAGCATACAAGGTATGCTCCAGCAATCTGGTAGTGAGTCTAATAGCTTCTTTCCAAGTTCATACTCTTCAAATTTTACTCCCATTTTTCTCAACCTGTTGATCATGGTTGTTGTTGAAGCACTTTCCTGTGACAAACACTCTAGATAGATTCTGGATAGATAGAGTTTTAGTGTAGTACTTTCATGTATGTATTTGTATTTGTTTGTAAGTGTCTGTATGTATTAGTTATCGAGTTGTATTTACTTTTACATATTGATTGTTGCAGATTTCTCTAAGTGTTTTGCGCACTTGTATGAGCGCAGGAAGTAGTTCCTGCGTACTTAGCAAGTACGCAAGAATACCTATGCGTACTTGCTAAGTACGCATGAGCAAATTGCCCTGCGCACTTGCTAAGTGTGCAGACATCAGGTCTTGTATAAATAGGAATGGTTGACAGTAGATAAGTACGCAATCATAGGCAGTCATAGTAGAAAATACGCACAACTTGTAATCTCAATATTTCTCTCTGTAACCTTCAAGTGTTTATAATAGACAAAAGTTTAAAGTGATTATCTTATCGGTTTACTTTGTTTCGTAAGACTCTCCACCTAGTCACGGGTATTCCGCACCCGGTCCGACTAGTAGACCCACTTGCATGTGACGATCCGCCACACCCGAGGGACCTACAAGTGGTATCAGAGCATTGCTCTTGATTTCGAGTGTTGTGAGTGAATTTGGAGAGTTTTCTACAGAGTTTTACAAGCAAAAGGAGGTGTTTTTGTTGATTTTTGTGATAAAATAGGGGTAGCTCTTGAGAACTATTTTAGAAGCAAAAATACTCAAAAACCGACTTTTGTTGTGTATTTTGAGTGTTTTGAGCATCAAAGGTTGGTTAGAAACAAGTTTCTGATCCTTTAGCTCATTTTGATTGTTCATCCGTCCGATTTTTTCCATCTCCGGTGTGTTTTCCAGTGACCGGAATAGTTTGGTGAGAGTTGGTGAAAAGGTGTTCTGCGTACTTACCATATCTGGCAAAAAGTATAGTCTTGTTGTGTACTTACTAAATACGCAAGAATAATCGCTTGCGTACTTACTAAATATACAAGACTAATCTTGTGCGTACTTAATTTATATCCTGCGTACTTATCATTTACACCTGCGTACTTATCAAGTTCGCAAGAGCCAATCTTAAATACGCAAGACCATTCCTCTAAGTGTGCAAGGCCAATATCAAGTGCGCAAGTGTTTCTGATTTTTCTGAAATTTGACCAAGTGTTCACCATGTCGAATTTTCAGAACCTTGGAAACCTTTTAAACTATGAGAATGAGATCGGTACTCCTCAGAAACCGCCAAAGCTGCTAAATGTAAATGATTATTCTAACTGGAAGGCACGCTTTGAGCATTGCATTTCATACACTGATTCTTCGTTATGGATTCCAATTCTAGAAGGCTATAAGCATCCCACCCACATTTATCTTGATGATGAACTACCTAAGCCTATCTCTAAACTCGATGAAGAAGAAAAGAAAGCTTATGATCGAGAGAAGAAGGCTCTTGGTTCAATCACTATGGCATTAACTCGGGAGTTGTTCCACAGCTTCAGAGGTTATGACAACTCTAAGGATCTTTGGAAGGCGTTACAGAAAATATTCAAAGGGAAAAGTGATATCAAGAAGAGTAAACAGGATCTACTCAGGAAGCAGTATGAATGCTTCAGATTTTTGGAGAATGAGTCTTTAGATGACCTCATCTCTAGATTCTATCATCTGTAGACATAATTGAAAGCTTTTGAGCTCAAGTATCCCGATGAAGAGTTGGTGGAAAAGTTTCTGGATGCTTTACCACCCAGGTTTGAAATGTACACAACCTTGATGAGAGAAAATCCAAAATTCTATGAAATGACAGTAGAGGAGGCAATTGGAAAGGTTCAAGCTCATAACATGAACCTTAGAAAGAAAGAGAGCTCAGGAAGACCAAAGATACAAGACCCTTCTATGTATCATGGGACGTCTTCCACAACCAAATCTTTGGGCTCAGGAATTGCCCTCTTCTCTGGAAACTCTACTGAAGAAGACCACTCAAATGGTTGTGGTGGTCATGCATGCTATGCATCTGGATTAGGTTGTGGATCTCATCAACAACACACCTCAAGAAATCCTCCCGCTACAACTTCAGCTAACCAATCAGCTATAGCCAAAATAGCTGAAGATCATGTAGCACTATTTTCATCTTGTATGCTGGCCTACGAGAACTTCATAGGTGGCAAGCTTACAGATCCCGAGACAATAGAAGAAGAGTTCAATCAAGTGTATCCTGATGACATGGAGGACATGGATATTCAATGGAATATGGCCATGATATTGAGGATAGCCAAGCGTTTCCTGAACAGAACATGAAGAAAGTTTATTGGCGGGCATTCTAATGCCAAGGTTGGTTTTGACAAATCCAAGGCCAAATGCTATAAGTGTCTAAACTATGGACACTTTGCTCGTGAATGTCAAAAATACAAAGCAGCGGATTCGGGTTTCACCAGACCTAGCCAAGGAAACAGCCATGGCTACAACAACTCAAACAACCATAATCAAAGCCAAAGTGGAACGTCCAATGCACTGGTAGCTCAACAGGACGACAGCTTTGATTGGGGTGTTCATCTGGAAGATGCCATCATTGCACAAACTCAATTTGGTCTCATGGCTGAGATCATGGAGTTGATGGAAACTGAGAAAAAGGAAGCTGAGGAGAAGGAAGCTGAAGAAAAGGAAGCTTCTGTAGCCGATCAAGAGGAATCTACTACTGCTGTTGCCCTTATGGCCATTGGAGAAGCAACAAGTTCATCGTTTGAGGTAGATTCTAATCCTTTTTCTGTTATTTCTTGTTCTAAATGTCTAGGCTTAAAACTTGAAAATTCTAAGCTTCAAGACAAGGTCGAACCCTTTCGCATTGCAGCTCTAAGTTATAAAGAAAACGAAAAACGTTTTAAAGATTCAATTGAAACATTGAAAAAGGAAAAAACGTGATTATTCATTAAAAATGAGCGATCAACAGCTTCACTTGGATATTGCATATAAGGGGTTAGAGAAAAGGAACAATGAAATTAACAAGCTGGAAAATGAGATCTTGCAGTTGAAATGTTCTAATGAGAAGTTGAAAAACACTCGTTTTGTGGTGGGACACTACGAATCTGTAGTGAGGCAAATGAATGGCTTAGGGTTGGGTACTAATGCCATTCCTCTACCAGTTAGCGGGAAGTTTGTCAATAGCTTAGTAGACATTGATCTAACTTGTCTTGATGAGTCCTCGGGAGAGGATGATTCCTCTAAAAAGGATGATTCCTCAAGTAAGGCCAACTCCGCATCTGATGAGTAGTTCTTTACTGCTTCTGACGAAGGGTAGGTTAACACTTGCCCTGAAGGAGTAGTATCTGAGGAGTTGTTATCTGAACAGAAAGTCAAGAAAAACCTTATCACTAATAGTGATAACTGTATTTTAACTGAACCCGGTATCATTGAATCTAATGATAAATTAAAGGTACTGCTTTATGGGGGGTATAAAAATCTTAATCAAGTAAAGAAAGAGGCTTTTTCAGCTCACTTTGGGCTTGGTTACAAAGAAAATTTGCAAAAATACTATACTCCCAAGAACCAATATGTATCGGGTCAAACCTCTGTTCACAAACCAACTCCTCCTACTCATCATGCTGAGTCATATAATGTCAGATCTAATGAGCCTTACAGGAGAACTTACACAGACAAGAGGACTTGTTTTCACTGTGGTATGGTTGGTCACATTTTTGTGAACCGTCCTTCAAAGAACCAAAGGAAACGGCCTATTGTTTCACAACCAGCTGTCATCCCTAAGTCGCCATCAGTGAAACCTCCCAAATGTCCAAAACAAAATGTGGTGAAACCACCAGTTAAACCGATGGGAAAGCGAAAGATAAAATCTGAGGCCAAACCATCTGTTTCAAGAAAGGTAAAGCAACCTGCTGTACCTTGTGTATCTACCTCTGGTAGTACACGTACTGGTGAGAAACCTGTGGTGAAACTCTCTAAGCCATAAAGGAGGAGAAGGAATAAGAGGTTGAGAAAGCTAGAGCAGCTGACTTCAGTTCAATCAGGTGAAGCTTCCACAAGTTCACCTACTGTTATTGAACCAAAGTCTACTGTTCCGGTTAAGAAAAAGAATAGGTCCTGGACTGCCAAATCTAAAAATTCTCAATCTCCTAGTCCTAATTCTCTTAAAGATTCATCCATTTTGAACAGTCGTCACGACTGTGAGTTAAAAGAAGTAGTTTATTTTGAAAAGGATGGACGACCCAAGACCACTATGGCTTGGGTCTCCAAATCTAACTAATTCTTTTTGTGACTCGTGCAGGGACGTCTGAAGGGTACTATCTCTAACCGCTGGTATGTAGATAGTGGATGCTCCCGGCACATGACAGGAAACATGGCCTTGCTTCAAGATATGAAACCATTCAGAGGCGGCTATGTGGCCTTTGCTGGAGAGAAAGGCGGCAATATCACGTGTCAAGGCGTGGTATCAAATGGTTGTGTCAGTTTTGACAATGTCAACTTTTGTGAGCAGCTGAAGCATAACCTGCTGAGTGTCTCCCAAATGTGTGACAAGGAGTACTCGGTGATGTTTGATAAGAATGAATGCTTGATTCTCAAGCCTGGTTTTGAAGTTCCTGAAGATTGGATCCTGATGAAAGCGCCAAGGATAAACGACACCTATCAGATTGATATGAGCGTGGCAACAACCACCTCATCAGTTGCTACTTGTTTGCTTACCAAAGAAACAGAGCTTGACTCTATCTTGTGGCATAGGAAACTCGAACATATTTCGTATCGTAAAATGAACCATCTTGTCCGAAATGGTTTGGTAACCGGGGTTCCTAAGCTGAGGTTTACCATTGCAGATGACTGTATGCCTTGTAAAAAGGGCAAACAGCAGCGGAAGTCACAAGCCCAAGCTCCAAAACTCCATTGATACCCTTTTGGAGCTGTTACACATGGATCTGTTTGGCCCCATAAGTATCATGAGTATTGGAGGTAAGTCGTTCTGTCTGGTTGTAACTGATGATTTCTCACGTTTTTCTTGGGTGCATTTTTTAGGTACTAAGGACGAGACTGCTGATATTCTTCAATACCTGATCCTGAGCTTGGAATCTCTTTGCAAGCTGAAGGTTAGAAGAATAAGGAGTGACAACGGAATTGAGTTCAAGAATAATTTGATGGAACTTTTCTGTCTCGAGAAGGGGATCCGTCACGAATTCAGCGCCCCGTATACACCTCAGCAGAATGGAGTTGCAGAACGGAAAAACAGAACACTGATTGAGACTGTAAGGACTATGCTGTCGGATGCAAAGCTTCCTGTCACATTCTGGGCAGAAGCAGTTAATACAGCTTGCCACGTCTTAAACAGAGTTCTGGTTGTGAAGAGGCACAACAAGACTTGTTACGAGTTGATCAACAATCGACTTCCCAATCTTGATTACCTAGTTCCTTTTGGTAGTCCCTGTTCCTTAATGCTACAGTACAAGACCGCCAGTATAAGTTTCATGCAAAAGCGGTGGAAGGCATCTTCTTAGGATACGTTGTCAACTCGCCTTGCAAGAGAGTGTACAATATAGGAACTCGTACTGTCGAGGAATGGTTTGAAGTGGATTGCAGTAAACACAGCATTCCACCAGAACCTACAAGTCCAGCTTGGGGTTTTGATTATGATGCGCTATTCAAGTCATTCAATCTTCCTGATCTATCTGTAGTTGATGCCGCAAATGTTTATGAATTATTGGGTGGCGGCGATGACTCCAGTTTCTCTACTCGTGCTACTGTACCGATTGTAACTCCTGATTCCAATGCTACATCTGCATCTGGAACTCATGACAGTGATAACAGTGAAGATGTTCATGTTGATGGAGATGACGCTCAGGCTAATCCTAACACAACTGTAGGAAATGAAGCTCCAGTTGATCCAATTAACATTGAATCTTCTTCTTCTGGAACACAGGAAATGGGGGAGTTAAGCACGAATCTCAATTCTGAAATTCAGGAACCGAATGTACTAGAGACGAGAGTGCATAAGAATCATCCAATCGACAACATTATTGGTGATCCTCATGCCGGTGTTCAGACTCGTCATCGAACCATTGCAGAGAACACTAGTCTTTATTCGGAGATACTTCACACTGGTGTCATGGAAACATGTCTGCATGTTGCATTCGTGTCCCAGTTAGAGCCGAAGAATGTGAAGGAGGCTCTCGTGGACAACTGCTAGATTGAGGCGATGCAAGATGAATTGTCCCAATTCCAAAAGTTGCACGTGTGGTATTTGGTTGACTTGCCAAAAGGCTTTCAGCCAATTGGAACCAGATGGGTGTTCAAATGCAAGACGGATGATCGTCATGTGGTTGTGAAGAACAAAGCAAGATTGGTTGTTCAGGGTTTTTATCAACAAGGGCGCTTGGTTTACATGGAAGTATATGCCCTAGTTGCTAGAATTGAGGCCATTCGACTGTTCTTGGCTTATGCCACATATGTCAGCTTCAAGGTCTATCAACTTGATGTGAAGAGTGCTTTCCTATATGGAAAAGTTCATGAAGAGGTCTATGTCACTCAACCTCCCGTCTTTGAAGATCCGCATAATATCAATAAAGTGTATAAGCTCGACAAAGCACTTTATGGTCTTCATCAAGCACCGCGGGCATGGTATGAGACATTATCTAAGCATCTATTGTCTAATGGTTTCGACCGTGGACAGATTGACTCGACCCTTTTCATTAGGAAAGCAGGAGGTGACATTCTTCTTATACAAGTCTACGTCGACGGCATTATTTTTGGATCTACCAATGAAGGGATGTGTTGGGAATTCGAGCAGGTGATGAAGTCCAAGTTTGAAATGAGTAACGTGGGTGAATTGTCATTCTTCCTAGGTCTGCAAGTCAGTCAACGAGAGGATGGCATTTATCTACATCAAACTAAGTATGTGCAGGACATCTTGTCAAAATACAAGATGAATGATAGCAGTACTTATGGCACACCTATCCCAGTCAATCATGGTCTGCATCCTGACAAAGATGGAAAGGATGTGGATTGCAGATTGTACCGTGGGATGATTGGATCACTTATGTATCTCACAGCTTCAAGACCCGATATAATGTTTGCTGTGTGCTTGTGCTCAAGGTTTCAGTCTCAACCGAAGGAGTCACATATGATAGCCGTGAAGATAATTTTCAGATACTTGAAAGGGAAACCTCGATTGGGTATTTGTTACTCTTAGCAGCAGTCATTCGGCTTCAAAGCCTACACTGATTCAGACTATGGCGGTTGTAACCTTGACAGAAAGTCAACTTCTGGTGGATGTCAACTCTTAGGAGACAGACTGGTTTCCTGGCAGTGTAAGAAACAGTCAACGGTTTCTGTCTCAACTTGTGAAGCAAAATACATTGCTGCGGTGAGCGGTTGTTCTCAGATATTGTGGATTCAGCAGCAATTGAGAGACTACGACTTGAACTTCACTAGAACTCCTTTGTTCATTGACAACAATGCCATAATGTCCATCACAAATAACCCGGTGAAACATTCCAAAACTAAATATATATAGAAATTCACCATCATTTCATCTATGATTGTGCTGAAAAGCATTTAATTAAACTTGTTAAAGTTCACACGGATGACAATCTTGCTGACATTTTCACAAAGGCTTTTGATCGATCCCATTTTGAGCAGCTCGTCAACTTGATAGGAATGTTCAATCCTGAGTGAAAAACTTGTTTTTCTTAAATCAATTCAATTCATGAAAGTTAAACTTTTATTTTCTTTTAAGTTTTTTGTATAGTTTTTTTTTTAACTTTCGAAAATATTTTACAAAATCAAAAACAAAATAGAAAATGGAGAAAATTTCAAAGTTAACTTGAGAAAAGAGGAAATGATAGTACATCAGAAATGATCTAAATGTCACAGACTACTCATATGGTAAATGATTGCGTCATGCTTACTTAAGTGTTTAAATTATTATGTTTTTAATCTGCTTATTTACAAGTAATTTGAATTGTCAGTAGGCTATATGCATCTTTGAATCACTAGTAGTGTGGAAACTAAAGTCTAAATTACAACTGTGATTTGAACCCATGTTTGCTAGTGTGTGTGCGTAAAAGAATAGAAAGTATCATTATCAGATAAAGGATGTTAGATTTTGGCAATAATTTTCTTTTGAGGTCAGTTTCGGGTTATGTCGTTAGCACAATTAATGCGGTTCATCTCACTGCCCATACTCACAAGTATGCAAGGAGAGATTGAATCAAGACATGTCTCTACATCAAACGTTGAGCATGTATTCACCCTTGAATCACTCCTGATTCATTGAAATCAAATCCAGATAAAAGTTGGATTCCCTTACCTTATTCAAACACCATACTCATTATCCTGAATCATCATACCAATATTCAATGAAGAAAACCAAATGAAACCAAGACAAATGAATCACTTGATTCTGAATCTTATGATTCCTGATAATCCTTATGGATTCTGCTTGATTTTTCCTGTGCTAATAGATGTAACTTCATTCTGAAAATTTAGAAAAGCATTGGGAAAATCTTAGATGCCTTGAGATAATGCAATTTACATTATTGTAGCATATCAGTGGGGTACACGTTGTATATCTTATAATTAATACCTTAATACACAAGAACGTGATACAAAGATGCTTATAGTTTCAAATCTTATAATATTGTCAACTTGAATTACTTGTTTATGTGCTTATTATGTATGACTAAATAGTAACCCATGACATGATCCCAGATTCTTTGATGTTTATATTGTAGCGTTTTTACTATAAGTTAGTCTGATATGATCCTCTGCTCGTGTCTTTGATCAAAAATAGTTTGTGTAAATACGTGTATATTTTTATCTAGAAAAGATCAAAAAGATTTTATGTTTATGAACAGTTCAATCTTAATCAGAAAAGCCAAAAATATTTGTGTTTAACCTTCCTGAATTGATTTTGAATCCTCTTGATTGAATATTTTTATCTTGTTCGTTATTTGACTTGAAAATCTTCATAATTTGAGTTGAAAGTTTGCGCACTTAAGGGTTAATGCGTACTTGACAAGTGCGCATGAAGTAAGCCCTGCGTACTTAACAAGTACGCAAGAGTTAAGCCTTGCGTACTTGTAAGTACGCAGGAGTTAAGTCTTGCGCACTTAGCAAGTACGCACGACCTTTTTGTGTTGGGTATAAATACAGGACTTAGAAAAATTTTCAGATTTTATCATATTCAAATTCTCAGTCGCCTGTTCAATTCCCTCCGACGTTTTTACTCAAAAATTCGAGTGTTCCGAACTGATTTCTCGTCCCATCTCTAGTATCGTCATCGTGTAACAAACATTTGGGGAGAATCTAGAGGCAATCCATCCGTATATTCGCGATTTTAGACCGATTTGAATTTTAAAAACTTAGGGTTTAATTCGAGCTTTTTAGTCAAATTTTGGGTTATTTGGGTAAAACCTTATAGTTAAAACTTGATTAGAATCTGTAATCGACCCTTAATCAGTCCATTTCGTCCGTGATTTTGCCATTAGACCCTCGATTGACCATCGGCTCATCTGGGTGGTCTTTTAGGTCAAAATTGGCCGAATGTAGCAAGTATTTGGTGTAGATGTTGGTCCCATAGGCTAGAATCATAGATTCCGACCTTGTGGTGACCTAATCTACCCATTATTTGAACTTCAGTTGAATCTTTAAACTTCTGGAATTTTGAACAAGTATGGCTCTTGCGCACTTAGCAAGTATGCAAGAAGTAATTCTTGCGTACTTGTTAAGTACGCAAGAGAAAATTCCTGCGTACTTGCTAAGTACGCAGGACCAACACTTGGGAAAAATTTCTAAGTCTAGAAATTCAGTTCAAGGAGGAACTGCTATACTAAGTCAAGTTTATTCAATTCCAATGAAACTTGTTGTTCTAATTATGTTTTCTGTGTGTTTTTGCAGATTATGGCTCGGGCGTTTACGAACGAATTCAATCTGTTAGCTAATACTCAACCGGAATGGAAGGGCGCAGCACTTCAGTACCGCAAGATAGTTGATTTCTTGAACCGTTCAAGAATCAGCTATGCTATTTCTGCAGACCCGATCGTTTCAAGACCTTATCTGGAGCAATTTTGGGAGACGGCGGAGCATGATTGCACGGTAACCCCCAATGTTATAAGGGCTACCGTGGCTGGTCATGACATCGTCTTCTCTGAAGATACAATTAGAAGGGTCCTGTAATTTCGAGATCTCTCGACCGACCTGACAGCCTATCCAGACTACTTTGTGGATGGTTGTTGGAGGCAATGAATGGGATATGTCGGTGCGAGAGACTATGCTTCGTATAAGAAAATGTGGGTGCTTGACCAATGGAGATACTTTGCCCACGTCATGATCATGTGCATCTCCTCAAGAAAAGCTGGAAAGGATGCAATGGGTCATGACCTTGCTGCAGCCATGGTTGGCTTATCTCTCAATAAGGGCTACAACTTCTCATGCTACATATTCAAAGCCATCAATGATCAGATTAACACAGCTGAGAGGTTCAGGTTCTTATTATACCCTAGGTTTGTGCAACTTCTGATAAACGATGCGTTGCCAAACCTTCCCGCTACTAGGGAGAGATTGCAAGTAAAAAGGGTGGACAAGAGGGTGTTCGCACAATTCCTCAAGCCAGGCAGTGTAGATCCTACCCCTGAGCACACAACACTCTTTGACCACCTTATAAACGAAGCGTACGTGGCACCAGGTGACTAGAGATGGTATAGTCATGATTCAGAGCTAGAATTGAGTGAGCATTCAGATGAACAACAACAACAAGAGGAGGAAGTTGAGAGTGAAGAGGGATCGTCGGATGGTGGAGACGAAGAAGAAGGTAATGATGGTGCTGAGGGATCCGACTCGGAAGAGACTGAGTCTGATTCTTCTGATTTCGATGATGCACCATCGCAGGTTCACCCTAGGAGAACGACGAATGTCACCCATCCTGAGTCGTCCTCGAAGAGAAAGCGACAGTCCTCTAGCAGCGATTATGAGCCAGATTCTGACTCTGACGCTGTTATTCAAAGGCAAAGACGTGAAAGTGTTCATAAGAACAGGGGGGATAGGCAACAATAACCTATTCCTAGTGAGGTGGTGGTGAGTCCTCAGCAGCAAGTACAAGTTTCAGCTGCGAGTTCTGATTCAGCTTCCACCCCACCTTCACAACAGCTAAACAGGAGATAGAGGAGGAGGCCACAGGTACAACCTGACGTGGCAGTCACTTCAATTACAGAGGAGGTTCCTGTGATAGTGACCCTCCCTATCACATCTGCCCAGGTGGCGGTGACTACTCCAATTCTCACAGAGTCAGTCACCATCACCCCTTCCATAACACCTACAACCGTCATCACATCCACTATCCCAACAACCACCATTAATCCTTTAATTCAACCCTTCAACTATGGGGAATTTACTCAAGGGTTTGACTTCGACACCATCTTCTCCTCCCCAATTCACAACGCCGAAGCGTCATCATCCAGACATCCTGATCCTAATGATACAAGGATAGATGTTCTGGAAACCCAAGTTGCTGGATTATTGGAAACTATTCAGAAGTCAAAGGAGGAATCTGACGCTCAACAAGCACAGATTAATTCGTTGGTGGATGAACTTAAGATTCTAAGAAGCCCAAGAACGGTGAGTGATGAGAGACTGAAGAACGTCATGGCCCAGAACGAGCTTCTAATCAGGACAAATGAAATGATTCTGGGTCACATGTCATCTCTAGAGCTGAGGTTTGATACTCAACGGAAAGAGCATGAGCTGATGGTCAAACTAATTTCTAATCTGACCAAGAAGCTTGATGCTCAGGGGGAGAAAGAGAAGGAAAAGGAGAAAGAGAAGGAGAAAACTACTGGTGATGAGTCTTGTCATCCTGTTGACTTGACTAAGGATGACGACAAAGACAAGGATCCTGAAGCCGGTCCTAGTGGAGGTGAGCACCAAGCTTTAGCAATTATGCCCATCTCTGCTATTCCAATGGCTCAGGGGGAGTCTACTCATCAAGAGGGTGGTGATACCTCTGGTGGTGGTGACAAAGGAAAGTCAGCGGCTGAGGTGCTTAAGGATCTATCTGATGATGAGATTTTATACTTAGAGCCTGATTATTCCAAGGAAGCACAGATCGATGCGCTCTTTAACCTAGAAGAAGGAGAGATCGACTCTGGTGATGAATGGGATGATGATGATGAGGATGTAGTAATTGAAATTCCCAATGGCGACGGGGAAGGAGAGTATGAGTTAGAAGATGGAGAGATCTTTGAATTTCCATCCTTCGAAGCTCAGCTCGACACAGGTTCAGTCGAGCATGCTAGTAATGTGAAAGCCTCGACTGAAGCCTCCCCAGTTGACCCTACACCTGTGGATCCGGAGGCACCAAAAGAAAAAGATATGCCTTCTACTTCATCTAAGGGTCCAGCTCCTATTTGGCAAAAGACGTCTATAATAGACAAACAAGGGGCAACATGGATGATCTTGGCTATAAGGTTCGAGGAGGATAAGCATCTGTTCGAAATCAAAAGATCTGGGGGGTTCAATACTTGAAACCAACCAGAGAAGCGTTCAACTTCTTACCCAAATACGACCTTGTGAACCTAGCAAACCGAGAGCTGCTGGGTCATTCTAATCATGCAGTGGCGATGGGTTTATGGGTGGTTCTACAACGGGAAGCAAGATCTGGGAAGTTTGATATGTTCAAGCCTCAAGTGCCCAAGAGAGTCAAGGATAAGACAACAAGACATCCTGTGACTAAGAAATTCTTAAAGAAATTGGTATACAAGCCAGTGCTATGTGAAACCAAGATTCCCCTGAGCAAGTTATCTCAGGATATCCTCGGTGACATGTGGTACTGGTACGTAGATCCGTGGTGATTGGAAATGTGAGGTCAGAAAGTGGATGCTTAGTGCCGAGGGAACTAATCAGAGTATTTAATGAAGTCTGCTTCATTAACTTCTCTGTGAAAGATCTAGAGGCACTAGCAGACAGGTATTGCATGCATACGGACGAATGGACGAAATTCCTTGCTTCTAAATATGACAAGGTGATTAAGTTCTTCCTTGACTATAAGAAGAAGATGGAAGCTAAAGATGCATAGCTGTGAAGACTGAAGACCGAAGACTGAAGACTAAAGATCGAAGATGATCCAGAGCTATTGTCAAGGGGGAGTTTGTTGAAGCACTTTCCTGTGACAAACACTCTGGATAGATTCTGGATAGATAGCGTCTTAGTTTAGTACTTTCATGTATGTATTTGTCTTTGTTTGTAAGTGTCTATATGTATTAGTTATCGAGTTGTATTTACTTTTACATATTGATTGTTGTAGATTTCTCTAAGTGTTTTGCGCACTTGTATGTGCGCAGGAAGTAGTTCATGTGTACTTAGCAAGTATGCAATAATAACTATGCGTACTTGCTAAGTACGCATGAGCAAAATGCCCTGCGCACTTGCTAAGTGCACAGGCATCAGGTCTTGTATAAATAGGAATGGTTGACAGTAGATAAGTACGCAATCATAGGCAGTCACAGTAGAAAATACGCACAACTTGTAATCTCAGTACTTCTCTCTGTAACCTTCTAGTGTTTATAATAGACGAAAGTTTATAGTGATTATTGGTTTACTTTGTTTCGTAAGACTCTCCACCTAGTCACGGGTATTCCGCACCCGGTTCGACTAGTAGACCCACTTGCATGTGACGATCCGCCACACCAGAGGGACCTACAGTTGTAACCCTAGTCACCTGCTCGCTGAGAGTCTCATTCTTTTTATAACTAAACATGTTATATTGATTCAGTAGAAGATCGGTTCTGCTTTCCTGAAGAGCTGCATTACCTTCAAATCTTAAGCACAAAGCGTTCCACAGACTCTGAGCAGTTTCATATTGCTCAAAATTCAAATACAACTCAGTCGGAAGTGCTAGAATAATAGAACCCAATGCTCTGTTATCCCTTTCGAATAACTTCTTTTCTTCCTCTGAATAAAGATCAGGATCAGCAATCGGGAGTAACCCATCAGCATTTGCAGTCTTAGGAATGTGAGGACCTTTTACAATTGATTCCCAAAGTGTGTGTTCAGTAAACTTGAAATAAGCCTTCATCATTATCTTCCAATTTGAAAATTCTGATATTGATTTCAGCATCGGTGGTGATTTCGCAATAACCCTCTCAGTATCGTATACCTTTCCAGCCATTTTTTACTTGTAATTTGAAACTTGGTCTAAATCAGAAAAATTTCCAACTTATAATTTTTCGGTCGAAAACTTAGTACAATACTTTTCGATCCAAAAGTCATAATATTTCGAACAGATGAAATTTCGGACAATACGTTTCGAACGAAATCCTTTTCGATTTCTTCAAACAGAGTTTTCGGCTACTTCAAACAAACTTTTCGGACAATTGAACAGAAGAACACTTGAATTGACCAAAAAATTTATGTGATGATCCGAGTAAAGAATCAAGTCTTCAAACTTGATGCAAACTTCATCTCCATCAAAACTAGCTTCAAATCAGCAACAATGGCACCCAAAATACTTCAATTTGATCAGATTTGACTTAAAATCTTCTTGAATACCAAGAGCTATTAACTAACAGCTCTAATACCACTTGTGATTACCTCAGATTTGCTGATATTCAAGGATAAAGTCTTTAATCACTCTGTGAATTGGCGAAAACAATTCAGAAATCAAATCCACACCAAAATGAACAAATCAAAGATGAGCAATCTCGATACTATCAATCACACCAAATGCATATTTCATTATGATTATCTTTGTTAATCAAGTAATGTAATCAAGTATTAACAGCAGAAACACACAAAGATTCTTTTGTTTAAATTGTAAAATTCACATTATAAAAATGAGAAAGTTTTTTGAAATACAAAAGACACAACTATTTATACTAGAGAGTTTTCGATCGAAATCTTCTTGATCGAAAAATGTTTTAGTCCGAAAACATTTTCCGACCGAAAAATTAAAGTTTTCGACCGAAAACTCTGAAGTTAATACTTCTAAAACCTAATTGATTTCTATGGAGTATTAAGTTCCAACAATTCATGTGAAAACCGTTTATTCGAGCAAATCAAGCAATCGATTGGTAGAAATGAGAATCGACTAGAATAATAAAGATATGAGATTAGATCAAAAGCACATAGTTAAAGGTGTAACTCTCTCTATTGTATTGATATATCAAATGAAGTCCCTCTTTTAAAGCATTCAAACTATACAACTATTTATACTAAGAAGACAAATAAAGGCTTCATCCGAAATACATTTCGGTCGAAATGTATTTCGTCCGAAAACCATTTCGATCGAAAAAGATTTCGGTCAAAATATTTTAACTTCAAAGAATTCTTCTGACTTCAGACTGTTTTATATGCGATGGCCTACAATTAGTTCCAACAATCTCCCCCTAAGCCATTGCATATCAAAACACGAGAATTCTGCCAAGCTCCCCCATACACTTTGCATCATCAAAGTTAGATCTTGGACTCGAAGCTTTAACTCTCCAAACTTGTCTTGGTTTAGCTTTGACCTGCCAATCTCGTTTTGGTTTTGACGTCCAAAACATCTTCAACCAATTAATAACTTTAACAACCTTTTCTTGAACCTTTCTCTGAGGTTGAGAAACGACCTTCTGTTTGGGAGACTTGTGTTTCTTGATACAACAATCTCTTGATAAATGACCCTGCATTCCACAGCTGAAACATTTCTTCAAAGTAGGACATGTTCTTTGATAAGGCCCCTTTCGAGATACTGACTTGTCTTTAGACTTCTGCTCTTCAACTTTTGACTTTTCAACTCCCTCTTTAACGAACATGAGCGGAGAAAATTTATTCGAAATGAACGGGATGGCATTAGCATTGAGTGGACTCTCTTTCTTGAACCCTAAGCCACCCTTATTGTCAAAATAATCCACACATTCTTGAGTTTCTTTAGATTTGTCACTGACACAGTCATCATCAGAAGCAAGATCACTTGGAATCTTCAATTCAACTTTCTTTGCTTCGGAATTTCTCTTTGGCTCTAATGAAGGATAAACATTTGACACAAACGGCTCTGGAATGTATGGTTGAGGCATATGTGAATAAAATCCATTTGTAGTAAATGGAGGAGGAACATTTTTGTATCCAACTTCACTAATCACTCTATCATTAACTTGAGCCTCAATGTTTTCACCAGTGTTTTTATATCCAAGCCCAGACTTTACTTTGTCATGTATTTGAGCTTCAATGATCCCACTAGCCACTTTTCCTGAAATTTTT
Source organism: Smallanthus sonchifolius (assembly GCA_023525975.1). Lineage (NCBI taxonomy): Eukaryota > Viridiplantae > Streptophyta > Magnoliopsida > Asterales > Asteraceae > Smallanthus > Smallanthus sonchifolius. The sequence continues at coordinate 47,665,476 of CM042023.1, forward strand.
ATTTTGTCAACTTTAATTGTTGTATTTGCTACATTTTCCATCTTCTTGGTCATCAATTTCTTTTCTGTTTCTCTTTTAGCAATAAACAATTGAATTTCATAATTCTTTCTCTTTAACTGAAGCTTCACATAAGAATTTTCTTTAACACAAACATCAATCTTTCTTTTATACTCTTTCTCACGATCTTTTAGAATCTTGTTTGTGGTATGTGAATGTTTCAAAGCATCCATCAGAAGTTGATTTCGTTTCTTGTAATCAGCAATTTTTTCAAAACAATCCTCAGAACACATGTTTTCGTTGAGCAGTTCAGTATATGCTTTAAGTTCCTATGATTCTTTCACTGCTTCAGCAACCAAATCGGATTCTATACGTTTACAATTTCCTTGAAAATCATAACCATATCCACCATTGATCACTATTCTGTTCTCATCCGCTTTGAGCGCATACATCTGTAGCTTTGCACATAAATCCCTTAATGAATTAAACTTTAATCCTTTATTTATGATTTTATGTTTATAAATCTCCCATTCCTGTGGTTGAGCATTGAGAAATTTATCCATGACTTCTGATTTTTCGTATTCAAGATCAACATCCTTTAGATCATTGATCAATTTCACATATCTGTGATACTGTTCAGTCAAAGATTCTCCTTCTGCGCGTGTGAATACTTGATATCGTTTCTTTAATTGGTCTTGTTTGGTTTTCCTTTCACATCTTCCTTAGACAAATCTGGATGAACATACCTCAATCCATTTACAAAGACCTTATGCACACCCCCTTCGTCAGCCATTGAAAATCCTTTTTTATAACTTTTTTTAACTATCTTATTTTTTTCAAAATCAGCGCCAAACATAGCTCCGAACATCCTCTAAAAATTTTGAACAAGAAATTTTTTCCCGCCAAAAAACTCTTTTTTTCCCACACTTTTCGACCGAAAACTTTGAGAATTCGGGTAGTACTTTTCGATCGAAAAGTAAGATTTCGATCAGGAGAGATTTCGGACAAAATTTAAGATTTTGATCAAAGAATTTTGATCAGACTTTTCAACAAAAAAACTTGTAGAGGAGACTTTTCGACCGAAAAACTTGTAGATGAGACTTTTCGACCGAAAACCCTTAAGATGAGACTTTTCGACCGAAAACTTGAGATGAGACTTTTCGACCAAAAACTTGAGATGAGACTTTTCGACCAAAAAGTTAAGATTTCGACCCCTTCAACAGAGATTTCGGGCGATTCAACTGAAACTCAAAAAATTTCGACCTGCAACTTCCGAATCTCAAATTAAGCCCCGAAAATCATCCCAAACTTCATCTCCACTGTTTTGCATGCTAAATACTCAAAAATGGCACTGAAAACGATCTAATTTGATGACTTTTGAATCTTGAAAAGTTGAAAACTTTAAAAAACTTTGAAACGTGCTTGAATCTACTTGAATCTCCCAAAACCGAGCACCGAAAGCTCTGATACCACTTGTGAAAACCGTTTATTCGAGCAAATCAAGCAATCGATTGGTAGAAATGAGAATCGATTAGAATAATCAAGATATGAGATTGGATCAAAAACACATAGTTAAAGGTGTAACTCTCTCTATTGTATTGATATATCAAATGAAGTCCCTCTTTTCAAGCATTCAAACTATACAAGTATTTATACTAAGAAGACAAATAAAGACTTCGTCCGAAATACATTTCGGTCGAAATGTATTTCGTCCGAAAACCATTTCGATCGAAAAAGATTTCGGTCGAAATCTTTTAACTTCAAAGAATTCTTCCGACTGTTTTATATGCGATGGCCTACAATTAGTTCCAACAACTATAAAGATTCCCGACACTCGTCTTCTTCGCACTCCCCTTTCATCCATGCAAAACCCTAGCTCCACTTGCTTGCCCGAACCGGGTTATCCTGGACCCGTTCGTATCCCGCATGCATGCATGTTCACGTGCCATGTAACACTTTAATCTCCTAGGTCACACGTACCCTAGCCGGGATCCCCATGCACGTCCGACTCCTTCCATGCAAACCCTAGGCTCGTAACACACCCTAATTCGGTGTAACCCGATTCCGTTCCCCACCCCATTCACCACCATGAACCACCATCGTGTTCCGCCACCTCGAGTCTCTCTAGCCGTACCTCACCGAGTCCCGCCATCTCTCCATCGTCGTCTTAGTCCACTAGCCGGACACACCACCGCCATGCAAGCCGCCACCACCACCTCACTCCTCGCGTTCGCCCTTAGCTGACCAACATGCTATTGCCGTGCAACTACAGCCCCTTTGCGCTACCCTCCGGTCATTCCCGTGTGCCACCCGTAATTACCACCTACACTTGTCACTCCCCCTTCTCTGTTCCCGTCACTAGCCGAGACCACCGCCCAAAACCCTAGTCGGGTTCCCCTGCAGAAAACGGGACCAAGAGAGAAAAACAAGGACGAGGAGAGGTTTACCTTGAGTGAAGAGAGGTCGTCTCCTGCTAGATGCCGCCGCAAGACCGCCGCGGGATCACCGACATGCTCCTCTTCCCTTCCAGGCGATTCTCTCTCCTTCTCGGTCTATCCCTGTCATCGAACACACATGTAGGCCAAATGGCCTAGGTTTTGCGTAAAGGATGGCTTATAAACCCTTAGTTATTTCGTTTCGGGTCCCTCTGAATATGTTAACGCGTTTCTATCTCACATTCTTGAATAAACGGCTATCCGGGTCCCCTAACTGTGATAATCCCACTTTACGGGGGACTTTTATAATCCAAGTTGCTTAAAAGAGGCCTTGATCCCACAATAACTCGATCCATTCGTTAAATAAATTATTAGGATGTTACAAGTCTACCCCCCTTAAAAGAGGATTCATCCTGGAATCCTGTGTCGGTACAAACCAACATGACTTTTCTTTTCATTCTCACTCGTGCATCCAATCCATCAGGTGTCAAGCATTTACTTCCACAATTAACTAAACTGTTACTTTGCTTAGAAATTTGATCACCGCCCCTAGTGTCCGAAGAAATCCTCTTTTCTGCTCGTTTTCGATTTGGGACTTGTAGGTTTTACCTACACATTCCGTCGTCTTTCATCTCTCTGGCCATGAATCCATAGCATGATACTGATTTACACATGATCTACTTAGTATCCTCTCATTAGCAACACCATCAGCTGCTTATTGTTAGATGCCCCTTAGTACCACGCTCCTCGCATTCAATGCGTCTCCAAAAACATCTCGTCAGTACATTTGTCGTTGTCTCTTACATAGCCCCGATAATCTCGTCCTTCGGAAAATCATCCTCCCAAGTAGGTCCTTGTCTTTCACAAACAGGAGCGATAGTTGTCTTACTGTCGCGTGTCCATCACACTCCTCTCTCTCATGCTCCTATCGTCATCTTGCGATGATTCCTCAAACTCCATCCCACTGTCTTACCCATAAGGGTATTACTTTTGCTCTTCTCTAATGATCTCAAGGAGCTTGTGCAAATTTACACCGGTCCCCACCATATTTCTCTACCATAGTATGTCTTTACTTTATTATCATGCGTTTAATACGCCCCTTATGTAGGCTCATACTACTCCAGACTTGAGTTATAATCATCGATTCCCGTTAATTCCCAAAAGTCCACATCTCAACATCGTCCCCGCCTCGGAAGCAAAGCATTTGCTCCACTTGATGCCCCACAAGAGCTGTAACATCTATGAATTTCCGTCCTATATTTTTATTTTATTTTAAAACAATAATAACACTTCATCTCGATCCCATACCTACCACTTTAATTACTTCAACGGGTAGCAAACTAAAAATTTCAATCTTTGCAAATACATATCATTTACCTCCTACTAAATATATATAAGTCATAAGTACATATACATGTTCATATTTTGTCCTAGTAATATGTCAAAAATAAAATCGTTGAGTTTTAATCATATAGCTACATCTTTTTTTTTATATAAACCTATGTATATTTGATTTTATTAAACAAACCATTTGTACAATTTACGAGTATATAAAGACGGAAGTTATGTATTTATAAACTATTTAAAATCTAATTAAATAGGTTAGATTAATAAAGAAACAAATTTGTATAAAGGAATCTATGTTTAGAATTATAAAATAAGGTTTATGAATAAATTAAAATTGATTTTTAAACAAATAATTTAAGCATTGAACCTCCTAAATAGCCCTTGAACCCCATTTGTTCACCTTGAACCCTCCATTTGAACCTTATTAGTATTGAACCCCCCCCCCCCCCCACCACATCCTCATCTTTGACTTCATAAAGTCAAACCAGGGACGGAATCCATCACAAAATCGGTTCCAAACCTACAAATTGAAACTGTCAAGACACGTAAACTGTTCGAGAACATCATTCAGAATTCAGAATTTTAAGGTGTTTCTAACTAATTTAAATACATGAATTAATATTTTAAATTCAGAATTTATCCTTAAAAACCTTTACTAATTTTTATAAAAACATAAAATAAAGTTTTATTCATTTTAATTCACTATAAATGATGTTTCATCTATTTTGTTTTATATTAAATCCTTAATAAACGATATAAAAGCTTTATTTAAATAGACCTAAATATGATGTTTTATTTATAAAATATCCACATTTATAAAACAAACTAAACATTTATTTAGACATTACTATAAACGCATAAAATAATTATTTCGACAAGAATGATTATTTAAAACATTTTAAACTTATAAATATTAGTTTGGCAATAAATAATTATTTAAAAACCAATAGAAATGCATAAATAATTATTTTAATATATATACGAAGTCCAATCTATTTCATTTAACATTTACATCTAATTAATATCTCCTTTATAATTCTTTTAAATAAAAGAGATTATCTAGATAGTTAAAATAATTATTTTAATTACATAAAATAAGTTATTTAAAACTTTTCATTTCACAATTTATTTATTATTCCTAGGATAATTATGTAAAGAAATCCAAACGTATTAATATTTAAACATTTATCTATTCCATGCTTTACTTATTAAATTATTTTAGAATAATTACATAAATAAACTCAAACATATCATTGTTATTATAAATACTATATAATTAATTAGAATTTCTAACTAATTCTAATTAGTATTAACTTATCATTTTAAACATATATTTCCTACAACTTGTACCAATTCCATAATCAGTCCCAAACCCTAAGAATCCCTAGAACCTCCAATAATCATGGAAATTTCTTACTTTCATTTCCATTAGGCATACATTCAGTCTAGAATACAATTACCTGTGTAGGTTAAGTGTGAGGAATCCGCACGAATCCTATCTTTCATTTGCAATTCGTACAACCTACTAGATTCTGTACAGGTGAGTTTCATAGCCCCCTTTCTCTTTACTATTGTTACAAATACTCGGGGTGGAACATGTTTACATACTATACATACCAAATTCAATACCATTTGTTCTCATGCTATTTACTATGTGCTTTATGTCTTAAACTACTTGGCGACCATACGTGTTCAAGTTCAGTACAATCATTAACTTGCTACCCAAGCCTAAGGCAGTACCTTTTATGATCATTTATATGGGAAACCGATACCAGTTAACACAGACCTTGGCAGGTTTCGTGTGTACCATATTACTATTTTTCCAAAACTCAATCAGTTGGATTGTGCTTACCAGTTTTCCATTTACTACGGCTTGATTGTACACTTGAAACCTTGTATGTTTTTACATTTATGCCTTAGTCATGCTTTAAACATATTGAATTTCAAATCTTTTTTACATAACTTTTGTTTTGTGTCAAAACCTATGTTACTCGCCAACTACTTGTAGTTGACATTTACTCACATGTTTCAGGTGCACCAGTTTGAGGATTCTACCTGATCATATAGGACTGGACCTAGTTTAATTTGAATTATGTTAAGTTTTGAACACCTTGTTTTCATTTACTAGTGTAACGGAAGCTTTAAAATTGGATGAATAAATATTACCACATTTAATAGATGATCATGTGCTTATGAACAACCGTGTCAGCCCCGGCGTATAATCCGCCGCCGGCCGGGGTGTGACTGGAGCCTGCCTTAAACTAGTCATATGTTTACCAGCATAAGCATTTCCTTTCCAGTCACTTATGTGCAATCTTGCACCCACCCACTCTCCCTTCGTTCTACTTCCTCGCTGTGTTCTATCATTACTATGTGATCACCGACCGCGTCTCACTTATCATGCACGAACAAGAAGTCCGTCTGCTCACAAGCCTCAGCTATCCATCGTCTCGTTCATGGAAAATGTCTCTATTCCTCTTGTATCTCGCCTCGACTGAATCCTTCATATGGAACGTGTTCCATGAAGACTCTTCGTCACCTCGTTAAGTCCATGCGGAAATCTTTAGCGTTATCACCTTGATCTCCTCATAAATATTTCTGGTCAAACGTTCATGTAAACACTTTCATCATCAACTCTACAGCTCCACCAATTGGCTTCGTGCTCTGAATTCACGAGATATAAGCATAGGCATCTCATAAGAGCACCTCACTGATCGTCAAAAAAGAGGTCAAAACTCCTCGTATCACCTCAATGTATCAATGTCAAGGAAATTGTCAAGATAGAAGTACTATTCTTGATCATACTTACCACCCGTCCTATGTACGACTAAGCGTGTACTACAAGGACATATAACGCCAGGTTATAATAAAATAACCCATCACGTTCAAAGTATATATATAGGTATAGCATCTCAACTCTCTAACTCGCACAAAGTGCACACATAACCAGCTAGACCTAAGCAATTCTACGTGTATACAATATGACACTGTCACTTATAGACACACAAACTCCTGAACCCCACCTCCCATTTATCACAACGGTAGCCCCTGCCTCACAGAGTTCACACGGTCGTACCCCACACGGGTCGTACCAATGGTTCAGGATGACACACTACTCAGTCTATACACAAGACCTTATCCTAAACATTCATATACGTAAGATATAAAAATATCATAATTTCACACGGGACCTCGTCCTGAACATTTACACCAACTAAAGATGTATAATCATAGCTCCCCATAGGACCCCGTCCTGAACGCTCACACAAGGTGCAATGCACCCAATGTACTTCAAACATCACCTAGACATTAACACGTAGGTGACACTATATTAAAATCGTAGAGACACACAAATGCAAAACTCATGTCTATACAAGTCTACTCACACCATCTAATTAACCATGCTCCAGTCATTACAGCAAAGATCACATTTAATGCTAACTCAAATCATTTAGAATGCAATCGCACAATCACAGCATACCGCACATGTTTCACTACTATAAACGCAATCATACGCCATCACGAACACAATTATCATTAATTATGTTCAAATCACCATGCGGTAAGACTCTCAATAAATGTCAAAATCAAATAATCGATATTTGAATTGTGCATCACCCCACGTAAACGTCTAATCAGTCATAAGGTCAAATCACTCCGAATTCTCTCGTGACAACTGTCACACTAACTAACCATCAAGCAATCGAGCATCTCGAACGCTGCCTGCAAAATCACTACTAGACCCTGTCAAGTGCATCTGACGTGTCCTCTTCTGGTCCCTCCTGAGCAGAGCTCTCTTAACTGCCACAAGTGGTCAATCTCTCCACCATGTAGGTCCACATCGTGGAGGAAAATCACGTATAGCTGACACTGCTCTCCTTCTCCATTCCTTCTTTCTAATCAAAGCTCCACACAGTATGTTGCCGACCGAAGCTCCAGTCACACTTGGCGCGAGAAACGCCAACTTCACTCCTATCTCACTTTCAGTTCCATCTACGGCAGTCGTCGACTTGACATGTCGACCTGTATTCCTTTTAGTAAGAGCTCCAAGCCTGACCGATCTCGTATGCTTCGCCTTAGCCATCTAATCCTACTCAAGATGGAACGTTGGAGTGATTAGTATGGGCAACAAATTTAGAATATGAGGGTAATCATAGACTGCCAAATCACGGTGATCAAATGCGATTTGGTGGTCCACATTACTGCTCGAATTCTAAACCTTCCCTATTACTGCTCGAATTCTAAACCTTCCCCATCATATTCACACTAGCTTTCTATCTTTCACACACATCGGATGCACATACATCCCACACACCGCACATAGTACCACGCAATAATCAAGCAAATCATCATATTTATTACCATTGCACACCACACATTGTTACACACAAAATCGTTAAACCATGCTGACACATCAAACTATCACAAATGGTTACAATTAGTACTACTCCACAAACTATCTCAAATAGTTACAATTAGTACTACTCACAAAACATAATCTCACCTAATTATACCACACAACTCCACGTAGTGTTCACAAATGGTTACAATTAGTACTACTCACAAAACATAATCTCACCTAATCATACCACATAAATCCATGTAGTGTTACACTACACAATTAACTCTCTAACAATAAATGTATAACTCAAAAGACATGCCTCTTGGCTCGCGGTTACTCGTGGTGGCATTCGTTTCACCCTCATCCCATTTTCAGTTTAAGTTATGGTAATTTATTTTTTAAAAAACACAGATTTTCTCTTAAACCACGGCTCTGATACCAACTTGTAGTACCCCAAACCGGGCATCCTACAATTGGTTCTCATAACTGGTTATTCTATTTAAAATACTCTTGTTATTAAACAAGCTACATAGAAAGTCTTTCTAAAATTCATAATTGTTATTTAATATCATTAGTGTCATTAAGTTTACCTCACGAATGCCTGCACACCAATCCGAGTAGCACCGCTCCCAAGCCAAGATACGACGACCCCAAGCTCACCTTCAACATAATCTAACATACACACAAAGTCAGCTACACTGAGTGATTTCTAATGGTTTAATTTAAATAAAAGTCAACCCGTCTCATTTTCATTTTTATTTCCACACAAGACCCTCTGGTCTTTTAAAAATACTTTGTCATTTTTTAATATATAGATAACCCCCGTTATCTTACAATATCCCAAAGTATTCACCACCCCACACCCCACCATTTTAACCCAGTAATTCTCTCCGACATGGATCGAACTTACCACTCTGATAACTCAAAGTTTACCACACATATTAACCCCACACTGGTTATCTCAACCACCCTCTAGACACCGGCTTAACCAGCCCTAACAAAGACTCTCACAAACCAACTTGCATAACAGTTGTAAATACCACATCACAATCCTGACACAACGGTCAATCTAACTCTACTCACCACATTGATACCATCTACATATCACATTAACATTATCTCATGCACCATAAATATAACTCTAGTGCCCACATCGCGGCCATAAATATATCACCTATAATATAACTAGCCCATAAATACTTCTAAATCACATCGTGACTTACGTCACGTATATTTAATAGCACATACCATCACTCGAACCATCACTCGAACCCTCACTTGAACCATCACTCGAACTGTCATCATCAGTCACCTCTTCTGATTTTTCAGAATGAATTTCTGCTATAAAGGCTTGACTTACAGCACCCACTAAATCTTCCAGATGAATACCCCAATCATAGTTCTCAACGTTCTGTGCAACCAATGCCGATGATGCAGATGCATGATTTGAATTTCCAGATGAACCATGTGATTGATTATGATTATTCTGAAAATTATTATGCTTCTTCTGAAAATCAAACTCTACCTTTTGCTTCACACACTCTGTAGCAAAGTGACCATACTCTTGACAGTTATAACAACGCACTTTGGTTTTATCAAATCCCATGCGTGATCGACTATTAGATCCAATATACTTTCTGCCAGTTTTCTTCAAGAAATCCTTTGCTTGACGCATCAACATGGCCATATTCCATTGGATGTTCATTTCTTCCAGATCAACATGGTCAATCTGTCTGAAATCTTCTTCAATAACCTTAGGATCATGAATTTTCCCTCCAATAAAATTCTCATATGAAGCCATGAATGAGGAAAACATAGCTAGACAATCATCAACAACATTTTGATTTATATGAGATCCAGAAGATGTAGAAGCTGTTGTCGCAGAAAATCCAGAATGACTAGAATGACCAGAATGAATAGGAACTCCAGAACATTGATCATTAGAAGAATCTTGAGCATCACCAGAAAAAAATGCAACTCCTGTACCAGTTTTACCAGTAGTCTTGGCAAAATACATTGAAGGATCCTGGATATGCTCCATGTTAGTCTCCTTCTTCTTCATATTTAGGTTATGCGATTGAATCTTCCCAAGAACTTCTTCAAGAGACATGGTTTTGTACTTGATATTTTCTTTGATCAAAACCATATACACATCAAATTTTGATGGTAATGCCTCCAAGAACTTATCATTAATTTCTTCAGTTTCATACACCACAGAAGCACTCGACAGTTCACTAAGCAGATGATAGAATCGGGTAGCAAGATCATCCAAGGATTCATTTTGAAAATGTTTGAAGACCAAGAATTGCTTCTTCAATAGCTCTTTTCGACTCTTTTTTACATCCAAACTGCCTTCACATATTTTCTGTAATGCTTCCCACAATTGTTGAGAAGACTTGAATTGTTTGAAACTTTGATATATTTCTTTCGGAAGAGACATCAAATACTTGCCATCGCTTTCTTTTCTCTATCAAACAACAACTTTTCTTCAGTCGTTAACGCTGACACCGGCTTTGGAACATTATCCTGTCCCATCCACGAATAAGTCGGATGCGTATAACCTTCTAAAATAGGAATCCAGAGACTGGTATCGGTAAAAGATACGAACTGATCAAACCTATCTTTCCAATTTGAATAATCAGCAAGATTCAACAACTTCGGTGGTTTTTGAGATGTACCAATCTCATTATCATAATTGAACATATTCGTTACTTGAACCATATTTGCCATTTTTCTGAAAAGTTTCCAAGTGTTGAACACTCACTACCCGTAGGCGAAGATAATAAGTTCGCTTCTGTGATACCCCAAGCGAACTTAATATGAAGCGAACTTAATAAGTTCGCTTAAACCAGAAATCAGAAAATCTGATTAAGTTCGCCTACAAATAAGTTCGCTTAATTTATGAGAAGCGAACTTGACAAGTTCGCCTGCACACGAAATCAGCAAGTTCGCTTGCTTCAGCAGATTCAAACTCAAGAACAGTTCAGTCCAGAACCGCGAACCAAGAATCACCAACAAACTTCATAATTCACTGATTTGAAGGAATTAGTCAAAATTAAACAGCAGGATTGTGTAATTTCTCAATTATAACCTTTCTATAGGATCAATTTCTTCAAAATCCTCTTCACAAACACCAAATCAGAACCAAATTAAGCTTGAAAACTCCATGGAAATGAAAATGTTAAAGATGATGAATTTTTTTGTCAATTTGCATACAAAACCGTCTAGAATAACCAAGAATCACGAGCATATGCTCTGATACCACTTGTAGGTCCTCATGGCACTTCTACAGATCGTTCTCGTGATAAGACGTGCCGTTAACTCGGTGTGCGGAATCCAACGAATCAACGATTGCATACACAAAAGACAATATAGACAATCAAGTAAATAACATTCACTATTGTATTCCAATTCTTAATAGAGTTTACAGACTCAATCATTCAACTCTGTTATATTCGATATTCTCTCTTAACTGACTCTACAAACATCTATATATAGACTACTGACCTGCATTAGGCGAACTTAACAAGTTCGCCTCTAACAGACTAAGCGAACTTAACAAGTTCGCCTCAGATAGACTTAAGCGAACTTAACAAGTTCGCCTCTATGTTCGCCTCTAGCATAACTTGTATAAAAACACTTAGAACATTATTACATACAAAAACATAAAGACATTAGATCTAAACTATTACAAAGCTTTTGTCATTACAAACTATGTCCTAACATATTGGAGGTGGTTTGAGGGTAAATAGCAAAGAATAAGGCACCCTAGACCACCTATTTATACTAGAGATTGAAGGGTTGTATATTAGGAAAAAACTTGGAGTAGAAGCCAAGGGTTTCTAACCCTAATGCAACCTCCAACCACCCCTTACCAGCCAAAATTTCTAAATTATGGTTTAGGAATGGACAACTAGGTTCCTCAAGTATACAAGTGGTGCATCGGTGCATAAAACGTTCGGTTTTCGCAATTCAGAGTTTAATTAAGGAAAGTTTTGTAACAGAAAGTTGTTTTATTTATTGAAATAGATGTGTTAGTCATTTTAAAAAAATAATTTAGTGTCATAAAGGATGTATTTGGTGGTTGTGGACGGTAGGGATTCAAACTGCGGTTTAGAAGGCGAACGGATATGTATAGGCACTAACTAACGTACTAGCGCATCAATTTGAATTATGTGACAACTTGAATGAGTTAAATAACTATGTTAGGAACATATGGTTGATACATTGCCTTTGAATTAGTAGTGGGAGAGTTTTCATGTCGGTAAACGAATTTTTAAACGGTTTAACGGTCCAAGTTGCAATTTAAGGTAATTCCAAGCGTTGCAGTCAACATGTGACCATGTAATAAGTATAATGTGAATGAAATAGGTATGTTTCAAGTATGATGTGAACATGAGCTATGATGAGGGTTTCAAGCTTCATTGATTCAAGAATATGGTAAGTGTTACAAGTAAGCGAAAAGCAGAAATGTTACAGTGCATCCCCTCCCTGCTGCCCACTTTTGTCCTTTAGCTGCTGGTTGACTTTTGTTGAACTTTGTTAACTTCTTGGGGTCAAAGCTCGGGAATGATCCTTCTAGAAGCTTGGTTTCTTGGTGCTTCTGATAGGTTTTATCTTTGTTTATCTTCAAAACACCGAATAACCTACAATTATAAAATATAAACATTTTAAGTATCAATTGCAAGGTTATTAATCAATTAGTACCATAATATGGGGATTATTATGCATGCAAAACATGTATAAATTATGGCACATCAACCACCGATCGAAACGTCATAGTTTTCATAAAGCTGTACGATCCAACTACCCCCAAACATCGGGGTTTGCACGCCTACGGTGGTGTTGACAAAGAAAAGGCGGCAATAAAGATAAGCAATGTTGCAAGGTTGCCTATTTATTGAAAAATAGAGCACGAAAAGATTCCTCAGATTGACTCCCCCTTGCTTTGACCTCACTGTGTGACAGAGTGGCTAAGGAGACGGTGAATGTAACGATGTAAAGGATCCTTGAGCTTGCTGCTCTTAGATCCGCTGGCGCTGTAATTTCCAATTCCGATGTTATGCTGGAACTCGGTTCGAGTGCTCCCGAATGTCGGGTGCTACCTGAACTCCTCATCGGGGAAGGTATGTAGTGCATTTTTCCACCTGTCTTCCTCGATCTGATCCTTGGTATACACTCCCAAGTTAACTCCAAATCAGGCGACCGATGTTTGTCGCTAGACTCCTCTAAATGAAAAGATACAACCGAGTCGTCCCAAAGGTCTAGCTCATATGACCTGAACTGAAACGATGTCAAGAATTCTAGTGTGAGTTCTAGAATAGACTCACAATAGTTTTCAAACACTCTACTCCATGGGGTGGTAGTGAGGGCATTGAAGCGTCCTGTTTGCCCCACAGTATATTGTGTGGCATAGCAGACAAGGAGGTGTGACTCTTCTTGACGGTGCAAGACCGTGTTTAAATGCTCACGACACCAAGCTTCGTTACACGCATTGAATATGAGAAATGGGTGGTCCATGACCCTGAGAAGGTAAATAACAAGTTAGATTTAAGAATCATGTGAAAGAGAACTAACTTATTAACTAGATTTCTGGATTCTTATTTTTAGGCGAACTTATTTTTAGGCGAACTTAATTAGATTTCTGGATTCTGGTTTAAGCGAACTTATCACAATTTCAAACAATTCAAGTCTTCTCAATAACTTAAGTTCGCTTCATATTAACTTCGCTTGGGTATCACAGAAGCGAACTTATTATCTTCGCCTAAGGGTAGTGGGTGTTCAACACTTGGAAATTTTTCAGGAAAATGGCAAATATGGTACAAGTAACGAATATGTTCAATTATGATAATGAGATTGGTACATCTCAAAAACCGCCGACGTTGAATCTTGCTGATTATTCTAATTGGAAAGATTGGTTTGATCAGTTCGTATCTTTTACCGATACCAGTCTATGGATTCCTATTTTAGAAGGTTATACGCATCCGACTTATTCGTGGATGGGAAAGGATGATGTTCCAAAGCCGGTGTCAGCGTTAACTACTGAAGAAAAGTTGCTGTTTGATTGGGAAAAGAATGCAATGGAAAGTATTTCGATGTCTCTTCCGAAGGAAATATATCACAATTTCAAACAATTCAAGTCTTCTCAATAACTGTGGGAAGCATTACAGAAAAGATGTGAAGGTAGTTTGGATGTAAAGAAGAGTAGAAAAGAGCTACCGAAGAAGCAATTCTTGGTCTTCAAACATTTTCAAAATGAATCCTTGGATGATCTTGCTACCAGATTCTATCATCTGCTTAGTGAATTGTCGAGTGCTTCTGTGGTGTATGAGACTGAAGAAATTAATGATAAGTTCTTGGAGGCATTACCATCAAAATTTGATGTGTATACGGTTTTGATAAAAGAAAATATCAAGTACAAAACCATGTCTCTTGAAGAAGTTCTTGGGAAGATTCAATCGCATGACCTGAATATGAAGAAGAAATAGACTAACATGGAGCATATCCAGGATCCTTCAATGTATTTTGCCAAGATTTTCTGCGACTACAGCTTCTACATCTTCTGGATTTCATATAAATCAAAAGGTTGCTGATGATTATCTAGCTATGTTTTCCTCATTCATGGCTTCGTATGAGAATTTTATTGGATGGAAAATTCATGATCCTGAGGTTATTGAAGAAGATTTCAGACATATCGACCCTGTTGATCTGGAAGAAATGAGCATCCAATGGAATATGGCCATGTTGATGCGTCAAGCAAAGGATTTCTTGAAAAAGACTGGCAGAAAGTATATTGGGTCTAATAGTCGATCACGCATGGGATTTGATAAAACCAAAGTGTGTTATTATAACTGTCAAGAGTATGGTCACTTTGCTATAGAGTTTGATTCTCAGAAGAAGCAGAATAATTTTCAGAATAATCGTAATCAGTCACATGGTTCATCTGGAAATTCAAATCATGCATCTGCATCATCGGCGTTGGTTGCTTGGAACGATGAAAACTATGACTGGGGTATTCATCTGGAAGATTTAGTGGGTGCTGTAAGTCAAGCCTTTGTAGCAGAAATTCATTCTGAAAAATCAGAAGAGGTGACTGATGATGACAATTCGAGTGATGGTTCGAGTGATGGTGAAAGTATGCAGATTGTTGATGAAGAGATAGAACAAGTGCAGAATATTGATTCTGATATTGCATCAGGTGTTGCTGAAGATGATATTGTTCTAACGCAAAATGCTTCAGATGGTGCTGATTCAGAGAATATTCCCATTGCCAAAGTTTTCATGGCAGACATGCCTGATCCGTCAAAGGTAAAAGACTCTGTTTGTCATATTTACTGTTTTAACTGCATTACTGTAAAAGATAAATTGCAAAAGGTCATGGATGATAACACAAACTTGATTTGTGATATGAAATCGATCCATTCAGTTAATCAGAAACTGAAAGATAATGATAAATTGTGCATCGATAGAATTGAGTCTTGGAAAAGAGACTTAAATTCTCTGGGGTTAAAATATAAAGAACAAGCTTATCATCTGGATATGGCTTATGCTGAGATAGATAAACGAAATGAAGTTGTCGCACAAAAACAATAAAGAAATTTCTGACAAAGAGTCTGAAGTGATCAAACTTCATAGAAAAATGGAAAAGTTTGAAAATTCATCGGTTGTTTTAGATTATTTTAATTCAAATGCTGATTCTACTAAGCGGGTTGCTGGTATTAGATTTATTCCTCCACCATTTAATGCAAATTATGTGGTTGAACCTGAAATCATTAATGAAGAGGAAATTGATCCAAAAACGGTATTAAAAGTGAATCCGGTAACTGGTGAGGATATGTTTTATGAGTCTGATTCTGAGGATGAGGTGTTTGATGGAAAGAAGGTTGAAGGTATTCCAAAAGAGGTGAAACTTGATGAACCAACAGTTGTAAAAACTGTTACCCGTGATAGATGCATTCTGACTGAACCTGATGAGGTGAAAGTTGTTACACCTAAGCTTTCCCCAATTTTACAGTCAAGTGGTTTTGTCGATGCTGGTCATCAAAAGGTGCTTTCATCAAAGGTGCCTACACAGGTTTATGTCCCAAAGAAGTCAGTTAACTGTTCTGGACAATCTTCTGAAGCTTATTCCTCTGATGGCTCCTCAAACTCAAAGAACACTTCTTATTTTAGAACTTATCAAGAGAGAAGAGTTTGTTTTCATTGCAACGAGGCTGGTCACATTCTGGTCAATTGTCCTTATAAGAACCAGGGCAAATTGAAGACTGTTCCTTCACAACCAAAAGTGGTGAAGATTCTGAAAAGAATAGATAAGAGAAAGTCATCCTTTAGTTTGGAGAAAAAATATCATGTCGATCTTTTGTTAAATCCTCTGGATTTAAACAGCAGGATAAATTGAACTCTAAATCATTTGTTTGTCAAGATAAACTTAAGATTCCTCATGTTAGAATTTCAAAAGATTCTCATTCTAAAGTTAAACTGTTTAGACCACAAAGGAGAAGACGAAACAGAAAATTGAAGAAAATTTTGGAAACATCTGAATCTGATAATAATATATCAAATAATGTTTTTCAAAATAATCAAAATGTGTCTTCTTGGAAAACGTCTGATGGTGAAACTTCTATTCCAAAGGTTAATGATAACATTGATTGTGAATTGCTATAAGTTGTTTATTTTGATCAATCTGGACGACCCAAGACCACAATGGCTTGGGTCCTCTTTCTAACTGATTTTCGTTGTTTATGTAGGGACAACCAAGGAGGACTATCAACAATACATGGTATGTGGATAGTGGTTGCTCTCGACATATGACAGGGAATATTAGATTGCTTGAAGATGTTAAAAATATTGATGGAGGTTATGTCGCTTTTGCGGGTAATAAAGGCGGGTACATAACTGGACAGGGTACTTTAAAGAATGAAAAAGTCAAATTTGGGAAGGTGAATTATGTGGAGCAGCTTGAACACAATCTTTTGAGTGTATCACAAGTTTGTCACAAGAAGTTTTCGTTCCATTTCAATGATGCTGAGTGTTATATCTTGAAACCGAGTTTCGTTATTCCTGACGAATGGATTCTCATGAAGGCTCCGAGGAGAAATGACACGTATGTCCTTGAGATGAGTGTCGCTACTACAACGGATTCAATTCCTACATGTTTACTCTCCAAGGCGTCGGAATCAGATTCTATTTTGTGGCACAGGAAGCTAGCTCACAGCAACTATCGGAAGATGAACTATATTGTTAAGAATGATCAGGTTCTTGGTATTCCGAAGATGAAATTCTCAGTTCCTGATGATTGTATTCCTTGCAAGAAGGGGAAACAACGAAAGAAATCACACAAATCTAAATCGAAGAATTCTATCGTAACTCCTTTGGAGCTGCTACATATGGATTTGTTCGGTCCGATTAGTATCAGGAGCATTGGTGGAAAATCATACTGTTTTGTAGTCACTGACGATTTTTCCAGATTTTCATGGGTTAAGTTTCTTTTTTCTAAAGCTGAAACCACTGAGTTGGTCCAATACTTAATCCTGGGTTTGGAAAATTTGTTTAATCTGAAGGTCAGAAGAATTAGGAGTGACAATGGCAGCGAGTTTAAGAATAGCAAGATGAGCTTATTCTATCTAAAAAAGGGAATTCATCATGAATTCAGTGCGCCATATGTTCCTCAACAAAACGGTGTTGCTGAACGAAAGAACAGGACGTTGGTTGAAACGGCACACACGATGCTTGCAGATTCTAAGCTTCCAGTTACTTTTTGGGCTGAAGCTGTGAATACTGCGTGTCACGTTTTGAACAGGGTCTTGACCGTCAAACGACACAACAAGACTTGCTACGAGTTGCTGAATAATCGAAAGCCGAATCTGGATTATTTACTACCTTTTGGTAATCCTTGCACCCTGTTGAAAGTTCGAGATGTCCCAACAAAATTCAGTGCTAAGGCTATTTAAGGGATTTTTCTAGGGTATGTTGCTAATTCGACTACCAAGAGAGTTTATAACAAAGAGACGCGCCAAGTTGAAGAATGGTTCCATATTGACTGTTCAAATCGGTCTTTACCTCATATGGCGATTGGACCAGATTGGGCATTTGATTATGAAAACTTATTCAAGTCTTTTCATTTACCTTCTGATATTTCTCCTGATGAAGCTGCTGTTCTCTATGATTCATGTCAGGATGCACAGCACAATGGCTTTCTACCAAATGTAGTTCCACATTCATCGGTTCCATCTACTTCTACTCCCGATCCTAATGTTGCTTCTTGTTCGGGACCACAAGATTCAAAGAGTAAGGAAGACAATGCTATTTTTCAAGATTCTTTTGCTGATCCTTTGTTGGGTGATGATCCATTACCTTCGACACAGGATTCGGGGGAGATTCTTACAAATTTAGACTCGGAAATTCCAATTAATCATGATTTGTCTTATCAATCTGATACAACTCATGTTGAAGTGTTGCCGGTTCCTGAGGTTGCTTCCATCAAGGAACTCAAAGATCATCCAGTGACAAATATAATCGGGAATTTGCAGGATGGAGTGAAAACACGTTCTATTGTTGACAATACTTGTTTGTATACATGTATTAAAGATTCTGGTGTTCTTGATGACTGCTCACATTCATGTTTTATTTCTCAGGTCGAACCCAAAAATGTTGAAATGGCTTTAAATGATAACAATTGGATAGAGGCCATGCAGGAAGAACTTGCTCAGTTTGACAAACTTAAGGTTTGGAATCTTGTAGATCTTCCGAAGGGTGTGTATCCGATTGGTACTAAATGGGTGTTTAAATGTAAGAAAGACGATCGAGGATTTTGAGAGTGTTATGAAGTCGAAGTTTGAAATGTCAGCTATGGGAGAATTATCGTTTTTCTTAGGTTTACAAGTAAATCAAAAGGAAGATGGTTTCTTTATTCATCAGTCCAAGTATGTCAAAGACATCTTGAGCCGGTTCAAGATGGAGGACTGTACCCCATATGATACTCCAATTCCGGTCAATCATAAGTTGAATTATGACCCGGATGGAAAAGATGTGGATTGTCGACTTTACAGAGCAATGATTGGATCTCTCATGTACTTAACCGCTTCAAGGCCAGATATAATGTTCGTTGTGTGCATCTGTTCCAGATTCCAGGCAAAACCAAAAGAATCTCACTTAATAACCGTAAAAAGAATCTTTCGTTATTTGAAAGGAAAACAAAGATTGGGACTATGGTATCCACATGGTTCTAACTTTGATTTCAATGCTTATAATGATTCTGATTTTGGTGGTTGTTGTTTGGACAGGAAATCTACAACAGGTGGTTGCCAGTTCTTGGGTAATCGACTTGTTTCGTGGCAATGCAAAAAGCAAACCACAGTCTCCATTTCTACATGCGAAGCAGAATAAATCGCTGCTGCAAGTTGTTGTTCACAGATTTTGTGGATACAACAGCAATTAAGAGATTACGGTTTGAATTTCACAGGAACCCCTATGCTTATTGATAATAATGTTACAATGTCTATAACTAATAATCCTGTTAAGCACAGTAAAACAAAGCACATTGAGATTAGATATCATTTTATTCGTGATTGTGTAGAGAAAAGGTTGATTGAGCTGGTAAAGGTTCACACTGATGATAATTTTGCTAATTTGTTTACCAAGGCATTTGATCGTACCAGGTTTGAATTTCTAATCAAAATGATAGGTATGATCAATCCCGAATAAAAGTTTTTTAAAATCAGATTTTCATGGAAAATTTTGTTTTTTAATTTCTTTTATTGCTTTATTACATTTCTGCATTTTAATTTTTCAGTAAAAAAGTTCTTAATTTATAAAAAGTCAAAACAAAGTGAAAAATATAAAATTTGACATCATTTGAAGTTAGAGAAGAAATGATAGTACATCAGTGATTAGTTCATTTCACACGACCTTAGTAGACCTTTGATTTATGATTGATTAAACTGAGTTGATTTGATCTAAATTTCAAAGTCTGCATAAATGAGAAATGATAGTGTTTTGAATGCTCTAATCTTGATAATCTGTTTTTAAATTTGTGTATGAGTTTTGAAACTTGAATTGTTAATAGACTAGAAGCGTTTTGAAACTAATAGTAGTGTGAAAATTAAATATTATATGATTACATCTATGATTTGAATCCATTATATGCCTGGGTGTGTGTGTGTAAAAGATCATTATCAGATAAAGAATATATGGTTTTAAAGAATTTCATGAGACCAATATCGAATTATATCTTTAGCACAAATCTATTTCAGTTCACTTCAATGCTCATGCCCCGAAAAACATGCAATGTATTGTTCAACTAAGATATGCTTTCAAAATCCGTTGAAACATATATTCGCCCTTGGATCAGTTAGATACATCATCTAGTCTGACTCCATTGAATCTTATCCAGATAATAGTTGGATCCTCATACCTGAATCTGCTGATTCTCATTATACAGCCAATTCATTAGAACCTTCTGATTCTGAATCATCATGATTCTTATATCCTTTGGGATCTGCTTCTATTCTTGTGCTAAATGAGATAATTTCATCTTGGAATTTGATCTAATCTTAAAATAAACTGTATATGTCTTGAAGATAGTGCAATTTTTATTTCTGTTTGGCATATATGTGGGGTACACGATGTTTTTCATCTAAATGGTACTAAATCACATGAATTTGGAGAATAAACGCTTATGGTTTCAAATCATATAATATTGACAAATTTAAGAATTCATGCTTTATATTACAAATTCGGTATGAATAATTGAGCATTTCATAACCCGATCTCATTTACTTTGAAATTTATCGCGTATCATTTCAAATATTATTCAAATACTGAAAAGAATGTATAAAAATGAAAAAGATGTAAAGCGCACAATAATGAGTTGGATTGTTTCATATCATAGGTTACCCTTGGTTATTGCTAAAATGTGTGATGAACTACTCAGATACTGATATGATCTTCTTACACATGATGTTCATTCAAAAATATGTGATTTCAGTTTGTACAGATAAAAATTCAAAAATATGTGATTTCAGTTTGTACAGATAAAAATCCAAAAATATGTGATTCCGTTTGTATAGATAAAATTCAAAAAGATTTTGTTTTTTATTTTCCATGAAAATTCTAAGCTTTTAATAAATTGTTCGGGATTGGATCAAATACATGCTGCTGACGAAAGTTCAAGAAGTGACGGGTTGAAAGTTGGTAAAAATTTGATTAATGGAAAAGTTGAAGTCATTATGTTCGCCTAACTCTAGTGAAGCGAACTTAATATGTTCGCCTGATGTTGGTGAAGCAAACTTATTATGTTCGCCTAGGGCTTGTTAAGCGAACTTAACAAGTTCGCCTAAATAAGCGAACTTAATCTGTATAAGGTTTTTGTCCAGGCGAACTTAATAAGTCATCCTCTTCAAATGTCAAGCGAACTTGTCTGTGTGTAGAAATTTTTTTGAAATTTTCAAAATCAGTGATTGTTGGGTTGTTTACCGATTTATTCTTGTTCGGATTTGAAATACGAACTTGCCTAAGGTATTTTAATCGATTTTCATCCGTTCAATCGTGAGAAAATTACCTTTTTCAGTTCGGTTTACATCGCTATTTTGAACGGGACTGTTTTGCCCTAAATTGATGTTTATTCTGACTTAAATCATACAATTGATCATTGATATTGATTCATTAATGCTAATCGATGTGATTCCAATGCTTATTTCATTATTTCCAATCGATTTGAAGATATTTGATTTCTGGGTTGGTATTTGAAACGTCAGACAGGTTCAGGCGAACTTGTTCAAGCGAACTTGTCTAGGCGAACTTAATAACTTTGCCTCTTGCAACACTAAGCGAACTTATTAAGTTCTCCTAGGGGTCAGAAGGGTTTTGGACTTGTTAAATTTTTTTTGTTTGTAATTTTTTTGTTAAATTTTTTTTGTTTCAAATTTTTTTTCTTGTTGTTTGTGTTTGTTATTTGTCTAATGTGTCTGTTGTCCAAATATTTTTCAGATGGCTCGTCGTGTTGAATACAAACATAACCAGGTGGCATTGTTAGATCCTAACATGTTAGAGGCCGTAAACTTTCAAGGAATTATTGGATTTTTGAATCGTTCACGACTTCGTGTAGCATTATCTGTAGATCCATACATTAGTCTGGTGTATATTCAGTAATTTTGGGACGCAGTTCATCAAGATACTGACGTAGAACCTCATGCTCTTCGTGCAAATGTAAACAATACGGAGATTGCAATATCAGAAGAAACTATTCGTGCTACTCTTGCTCTAGGTGGTGCTGCTGATGATCCTATGTCATATCCTGGTACATTGATTATGGGATGCTTTCAGAGGATGGGTTACCGTTGAAAACCTAATGATACACAAGCTCGTAAGGGTGGTTTGGTTGGTGAATGGAGGTATTTCATGCACGTGATTATCCAATGTTTATCTCCTAGAAAAGCTGGTACTTATGGGTTAAAGAGTGCTCTTCAAGCTGCTATGGTAGCTTTGACTTTGAACAAGCGGTTCAATTTTGCACGTTATGTTTATCGGGAGATGGTTATGCAAATCACACCTGCTGAAGGTCAAGGATTTTTGATGTATCCTTGGTTTATCCAGATGATTCTGAATCATCTTATTCCTGATCTCCCACAGCATCCAATTGAATTAACTTTGACTCCGATGTCCAAGCGTATCTTTACTGATTGCACTAAGGTGAAACAGCAGAATGCAGCGTTGATTCATGTTAATACTCCATTGTTTGGTCACTTAATCAATCCTGATTATGTTGAACCCCCGAATGACAACTAGTTTCATCCTGATGAGATAGTTCAAGTGCAAGGTCCGAATGTTCAACAACAACAACAACAACCACAACAACCTAATCAACAACCAGTACTAGTTCAACAACAACAAGTTCCCTTACAACAACAAATTCCTATTCAAGAACAAGTTCCAATTCAACAAGCTCAGGTTGATATACCTGCTAATGAACCTGTTCCAGAAGAGGTCGTTCATGAACATGAACAAGATCTAGGGAGGAATATGGATGATTTTGTTGATGACGCTGTGAACTCACCCATTCATGAAGCTGAAGCGAATATGGTGACAGATAATGAGTCGAGTTTTAGCTCAAGTGATACGATTTTACCTATATCTGAAGAAACCGAATCTGAGGAATCTAGAGATTTTTCCTCAGATAATTATGAAAAGTTGGCTAGTATACCATTGGCTAATGCTGGTAAACGTATTAAATCTACAGCCAGAAGACAAAGACGTAAGTCTGTTCGGGATCCTCCTTCCGGATCAGTACTTGGAAAAAGAACATTGGTGGATGAGAGTTCTGATAGTGATTTTAATCTGGATCCTAAAAATCAAAAGCTTATGTCTGCTTCAATTGCTGCTGCTCAATCTTCACAGGGTGTAGAGGATGCTACTTTTGTTGCTTACTTACTAGTTACACCTCCAAGTTCTACAGATCCATCTCCTGTTCTAACTCCTGTTCCTCCTGTGATTATTCCTACTCCTAGTCCTTCGGTTCCTCAATCTTCGGCTCGTCCTTCCAAGCCTTCTGATTCTGATAGGATTACTTTCCTTGAATCTCAAGTGCTTGCTTTACAAACTCAGGTGGATTCTCTTGTATCTACTGATACTCAAAGACAGCTGGTGATTCAGACTCAAGCTATGCAGATTGCTACCATGCAGACATTAGTGTCCAAACTTGTTGAGAGTCTTGACGCTCAGGGGGAGTTAAGGATACGTGATACATGTCACACTAAGTCTTTTCAAAGACATGATGATGAAGACAATGATCCTTCTGGTAATATTGAGGGTGATCGTCAATACGCTGACATTAATCCTATATCTAGAGTTCAGGGGGAGTCGGCATCACAATCCATTGAAGGAAACAAACATACTTCTGGAGTTAATGAAGAAGAAATTTTATTGTTGGAGTTCTTTGCAGATTCTGAAGAGGAAGAAGCTGAAAAGATAGCATATCTTGATGACATTGATGAATTATTCAATGACATAGAAGATGATGTGTCGGATAATGAAATAGAAGAAGGAGAGATAGTAGAGATTGAGATAGAGAAAGATCAAGATAAAGTGACTTATGAAGGCTGTGATGGTCTTAATGTCCCTTATTACTTCATCGAAGATGATGTTATTCTTGAGTTCACTTATGAAGGAGTAACAGATTCTATGGACTCTTTTGAAGACATTACACTGCCTGAAGATACTGCTGATTCTAAGATTGATACTGATGATGAAAACATTCAATCCAATAAAGATGTTGAAGCTGATACTACTCACATTGAGTCTCCAAAGGTGAATGAAGAACCTGTGATGTACAGAAATACAGGTATGACTAGAGAACAGTGGAGAGAAGTTGTGAATAGCTGGATGAAGGTGCTACCCAAGTCTCAAGCACAACCTGCTCAGAAAGAAAAATATGTGAATAAAGAGAGGTGTGTAGGAAGAATCATAAGTTGGTTTTATGATAATGACACAAAATTATTTGCTATTAAAAGATCTGATGGTGTTCAGTACTTAAAGCCGAGGATCAAGTATTTCAATACTATGAATGGTCTAGCTTCAAAGCCACTTATTAATAGATCCAAGTTTGGTTTAGCTGATGTGATTGCAAATTTGATCAAGAGAGAAGGTGGTTCGGGGAAGTATGAAAGGCTAAAGCCTCAAAAAGGTGAGTGAAGAACACAGGGAAAGTGACCTGGAAGTACAAATTCAAACCAGTACGTGTTGTACACAAAATACCATGGAAGAAGATTCCTCAAGATTTCCTTGGGAATATGAAATGGTGGTATGTCGATGTTAATACTGGTGAAGCAAGGATTTAGAATAAAGACAGTAAGGTCATTGTGTGTTTCTTTGACGCAATGAATCTTATTAACTTTTCAAAGAAAGATCAGAGGACGTTGAGAAAGAATGAGATCATGTACACTGATGAATGGAAAGAATAAGGATTGCAGTACAAGAGAGTGTTGAAGATATGAAGAAGATATGGAGTGCATGCTGGCAGCAGATTACCGGATAATTGGAAGAGCTCATCATAAAGACAGAAGACTGAAGATCAAGCTATTGTCAAGGGGGAGTCTGTTAGGACATAATTTGTAATGACAAAAGCTTTGTAATAGTTTAGATCTAATGTCTTTATGTTTTTGTAATGTAAAATGTTCTAAGTGTTTATGCAAGTTATGCTAGAGGCGAACTTGTTAAGTTCACCTAGTCTAACAGAGGCGAACTTGTTAAGTTCGCTTAAGTCTATCTGAGGCGAACTTGTTAGGTTCGCTTAGTCTGTTAGAGGCGAACTTGATAAGTTCGCCTAATGCAGGTCAGATGTCTATAAATAGGGTTTACAGAGTCACCCGAAAACATAGAACAGAGTTGTACGATTTGGTCTGATTGAGTCTGTAAACTCTATTGAGAATTGGAATACAAGCGTGAATGTTATTTACTTGATTGTCTCTATCGTCTTTTGTGTACGCAATTGTTGATTCGTTGGATTCGACACTCCGAGTTAACGACACGTCTTATCACGAGAATGATCCATAGAAGTGCCATGAGGACCTACATATATATAGGCAACATACTGCCATAGGCGAACTTAACAAGTTCGCCACACCCATTGCTTAGGCGAACTTGTTAAGTTTGCCTGTTACAAAACTTAACTACTAAGACCAATTACAAAATTCAAAGATTACCTAAAGACCTAATCTATTACAAAAAAACTATTTTTCACAAACAAGTTCCAACAAACTCCCCCTTGACAATAGCTTGGTCTTTAATCTTTAAGTGTTCTTCTGATTCTCTATTTGCTTACTCCCGGCATGAACTCCTTGACTGATACAAACATGTAGAATCCTCTTGTACTGCATTGCCTGCTCTCTCCACTCACTAGTATACATGATCTGTTTGCGTTTAAGTGCCAGCTGATCCTTCTTTGAAAAGTTGATTTGATTCATGGCATCGTAGAAACGAAACATAATCTGTCCACCTTTATCTTCAATTACAGCTTCACCAGTATCAACATCCACAAACCACTACTTTATATTACCAATAAAATCTTGTGGCACTTTCTTCAATGGAATCTTTTTCAAAGCTTTCACTGGTTTATACTTGTATCTCCGGATGTGTTTCATAGTCACCGGATCTACATCACCAAACACTTTAACTCTCTTTCCAATCTGAGGTCTCAATCGTTCGTACTTTCCAGCATTTCCTTCTGTACTTATCAATTTGGCAATTGCAACAGCTATACCATTCCTCGATCTGTTTATTAATGGTTTAGTTGACAAACCACTAACATCACATTTCGGTAATGAATTAAAGTACTTCAGTTTTGGCTTTAGGTACTGAACGCCATCAGTCCTCTTTATAGCAAAGAGTTTAAACTCTTCTTCGTAAAACCAACTCAAAATTCTAGCAATACATTGAACTTGGTTTACATATCTTTCCTTCTGTATAGGTGAAGGTGGAGTTACTGGTAACACCTTCTTCTAGCTTCTCACAACCTCTAACCGTTGTTCTTTTGTCATTCCCGTATCTTTATACATCACAGGCTCTTTAGCTTGATTATCAGACACAGTACTAGTAGTATCAGGTTGAGTGACTTCAGGATCTTTATCTAACGATTCTGTAATTCCTTCAGAGCTTTCTTCAGGGATGACATTATCTTGTATAAAATCCAATGCAACATGTAATCCATCACAACCTTCATATGTAATACCAGCCATATCTTTCTCTATTTCAATTTCCACAATTTCTCCTTCTTCAACTTCAGACAAATCTTCTTCAACTGCTTCATCATCAATTAAATCATCCACATCAGATAAGCATTCAAGTTTGTCAGCCTCATTGATGTCGTCCAGACGGTCTATAAAAACTACTAACAAATAAACCTAACCTAGACTCCTAAGTAATAAATGGAGTACCTATGAACTAAACCGCACTGACAGGCAAGTCTACCTATCGAGTGTAGCACAGCTTAATGGTAAACTAGATTATCGAACCCTAGAGACACTGAACAACTAAAATAGACTATGAATCGGACTAAAGACGATTTCGTTGGGGGAGGGGGTTTCTACACTACTAATTAGACTAATAATGCAGAACTAAAGATCGACTCGAACTATCAGACAAGAACTCAGGAATATCAAGAATAGGAAGAATACTACCTAGGTTGGAATCCTACTTTCCAAGCTCAACTTCTATTGGTTATGGAAACAATGATGGATCTGGGTTTCTAAGGATGACAACTCTAGACCACCTAGTGGATCCCTAATCACCCTCATGGTGTCACCAACTAAGAAACTCTAGAGAAGTACTAAACTCACCAGATAGTCGGATTACCTTTCAGTCTCTCCAACACTAATAAAGTACCCAAAAGACAGATCACCTTTCAGTCTCACTGTCCACAATACATCTAAGATGCACAGGGTATTCTCAGATCAACAACTGCGACTCGGATTAGCAACAAATACTAGAACACCTAAGGGAAACTTCCTCTCAGACAGATTACACTCAGAATTCTAACAATGAAGACTAACCGACTACCTCTCACTTTTCGGGTATTGAGATAGGAAGAACACTCAATCCAATTCAACACCAATTACTATCCCTATGGATCACTACATCTAGCAATACCACCACAGTCACAAATAATTAAGCAAACAACCTAAACATGCGTCTTTAAGTGAAAGACATTCAACAAGAACACATGCGGGATAAATAATCAACATCAAATCAGAATGAAGCATGCACATACATCATAGCAATTGAACTGAAATCATTATATTATCATCAAACCAACACTCGAATCCAAAAACCGATAAAAATCGAATCTTTAACAAGCAATCATCATACACCTAGGCAGTATAAAAAATCTTGCCAACGCACATGCTTAAAACATTCAAAACAGAAAGAATAAACAAGAACATCGTTTCAATCAGAACAATAGAAGATAAGAATCAAGACTTTGAAATCGAATATGCTAATACTAACGAACCCAGATCTGAAAGCTCTAATATTTTGCTCCAATTGGCTTCCCAACTCCCAAAATCGACTCCTAGAACCCCTCTGACGGACAAAACTCGAACTACAGACCTAATGGCATATAGAAAACCTAATATAATCGATTTGGACTTTTTTCACGTAATTTCAGTCTCTCGCGTACCGCGAGAGCTTGTGGCCAGCCCATCGCGTACCGTGAGGGACAAATTAGTTGGGTCCGGTTTTAGGGATCCTTGCGTACCGCGATGCATTGTCTCACCTCCCTCGCGTACCGCAAGGGAACCAAATTCCAACTTTTTTCACTTTTTTCTCCGGGCTTCTTCTCGTGCTCGATATCTTCATGATTTGACTCGATAATTCATACGAGCTCATGTAAACACACAATAAACTAAATACGAAATGAATACAATGGAATAAAGATGAGTTATCTAACATATTAGTAGCTTCCACAGCCTTATCATTTTCACTTGACTGGATATTCTCAACAGATGTAGACTCCCCCTGAGTCAGAGACGTCAGGTTTACGACAGCGTCTTGACGCTCACCCTGATCACCTGTATCGGGTTCATCATCTTCATCATTACTCTTGTTAAGATCAGTTGTATGACAAGCATCCTTTCCTGACTTCTCCCCCTAAGCGTCAATATGCTCCCGCAGTTGAGACACAAGAATTTGCATTTCTGCAAGCTGTCGGTTTTGAAAGTTAATTTCTTGTTGTCGTTGAAATTCATTTGCTTATAATACTTTAACTTGTCCTTGTAGACCTACTACCTAAGCTTCCAAAGTAGAAACATTAGCTTCTAGGATTTTGATCTTATCATCTTTATCATGAGTTGAAGGCTCTGTCTGATCAGTTGACGTGGGAGGAATAGATGTTGTACCATGAGGGGTAGTAGTATGTGATGGAGTTGGAGTAACAATCAAAGAATCAACAAACTCAACATCATCATCTACTGTGGTACTTGCCGAAGCCTTAGTCTTCTTTGATTTTGGAGAATCAGGAACGTAATCAGAATTCGAAGACTCATCACGTAATGTTCTTTTCCCAAGTACAACATTAGGAGGAGGACCCCAAGCCGAATTCCTTCTTGGAATCGATTTCTTTCATCCCTTTGGTGGAGGAACACCTTGTGTTTTAGCCAGTTGAGCATAATGCCCAGGGCTGAAATCTGGTTCTGTTGTCAATTGACTCATCACCATTTCCATCATTTTCACTTGAATTAGAACTGCTCGAACTTGTACTACTATCTTCTTCTTGGACATTTTGACCTTGAGTTGGAGATGGGACATTAACCTCAACATTCCCTTCAACGTTAAACTCATTCTCTACATCTACATTCTCTTGCACTTTCGGTTCAATAACTTGTCAACAGCAGGTTCTGGTTGTTGTACTTGTGGTTGAACTTGGGGTTGTAGTTGGGCTTGACCTTGTGCTTGTGCTGGCTATTCAAGTGCTTCGTCAACATGAATCCAATTATCATTAGGCGGAGCAACATATGCTGGATTGATAATGTGCCCGAACAATGGAGTAGAAACCGGAATCAAGGCCAGATTTTCCCATTTCACATTATTGCAACATATGCTCTGATACCATTTGTAGGTCCCAGCGGGTCTACGGATCTATCTTAGATGAGTAACGCAACACTAACATGTAGTGCGGAATCCTAACGTATACGCGCATACGTAATGATAAGAACACAAAGACAAACAAGATTCCCAAATTATCTCTTTAACTGCTCTATAAGAACACAAAGACAAACAAGAATATAGTGCATACAAGTTTTGATAGTCAACACAACAACTAAATACAACGAAACAACTACGCACTATATATAGGCAACATACTACCACAGGCTAACTTAAAAAGTTCGCCATACCCATGGCCTAGGCGAACTTGTTAAGTTCGCCTGTTACAAAACTTAACTACTAAGAACAATTACAAAACTCAAAGATTACAAAAAGACCTAATCTATTGCAAAAAGCTATTTGTCACAACATGTTCCAACAACATGGCCCATGCTAAACATAGAGCACAGGGGTATGCTCAATTGGACACGGGGCCACCTGATGGGTCGAGCACGAGGGCGTGCTTCGTGGGGCACGACCCGTGCTGAACTGTAAATTGTAGAATCTTTGAGTGCACATGTCTGTACACTCAAACCCTTGACTTATGGTTTCGGATTTAATTGGGGTTTTGTCAAACAAATCAGCATGTGGACCTATTTCTAAGACCAAAAACTATAAAAAATTCGGTCAAACCGTGTGAAAACCCGATTCAAACCCGAAGATTGAAAAATAACAATCGAAACTAGGAATCAAAACACTAAAAACTATAGATCTAAACACAAAATGACTCAAACTAGAGGCAGAATTCGGTTAAAACCAAAAACTAGCGAAAAATTCAAACAAAAACCTTAGATTTGTACAATGGAATGATCTAAACATACCTTGAGTGATAAATCAAGTGGAAACTTGATGAAATTGGTGGATTGGGGTCGAATGGCTGCTGAAGATGAGAGGAAACGGGGGTGGTGTTTAGAGTAAAGTGGGATAAAAGGTTGAATTTTTCTTTAAGAACTAAAAAGATGTCGTAACTGTCGGGCACGGCCCCATGCTGGCTGGAGCACGGGGGCGTGCTCGACTACTGTTTTCAAAAAAAAAAATATATATATATATATATATATATTATATACACCTGTTTTCTTTAGTCATGCAATGTTTTGAAGGATTATATTTGACCTTGACCAATTTTTTATCGTTCCTCAAGTTAGTTTGAATCGTATAGAAAAGTAGTAGATGATCGAAAACAAACACGAAAAGTTTTCATTGATTGAAAGGAAGAGATTACACGCCGAGAGCCTAAGACAACAAAATAAGTCTCTAACATTACACACCACCTACTATAGAATAAAACTACGTAAAATTCCCAAACATCTCGTGAGGGAGCATGGGAATCGGGTAGTGGGAGATGCGGTTGCTTAGTTTGGCAAGTTGGCGGTTTATGGCAACGAGCTCTTCCTTCATCTGCTCAGCTTGTTCATTGAGCTGAAACAAACGCCTTTCTGCCAAGATGTTTGTAACATTTCTGATTTTCATCATGTAATCGTTTGATTTCAATAAACAAACACATTTCAGTTTCGATTCGTGTACAAACAAACTACGATGCAGTTACATATACAAACTATTCTATTACAATAACAAATTAAACAAAAACACCATTATCTCACAAGCCCCGAGGACCAAAACTGACAAAACTCAAAAACTACAAAACCAGGCAAGCACGGTCGCGCCTAGGACTAGGCACAGTCGCGCCTGATGACCTAAGCACGGTCGTGCCTAATACAGGAACGGTCGCGCTGCTGAAACCACGTGACTCCGCAGAGTCAGGCAGTGGTCCATACTCGTTGAATCAAATGGCGTGAAGGCCGGATTTCACGCGTCCGACCATACCCAACTGTACACCATCTGAAACACGTCTCCAATTTCGTAATCCAATCGACCCATTTCAAATCCACACCTACCCCACTCACGAATTCGTGAGATTTCACATTATAAGGAGAATCCAATGCCTCCTACACCCACATCTACCCTCACTCAGTCTCTCAGAACTCTCACTCGACACTCATACAACTTATGGAGCCCGATCGATCGCCAAGACGCCCGAAAACGCGACCCGTAGCCGACCGCATTCAATTGCCCAATAATCTCAAGTAAGTAATACTCCAATAGCTTTGTATCATCCTCTACTACGAAAGCCCTATGCCAATTCGTAGTAGAAACACTCAAGTCTGCCCGATTCCTGAACCAAAAGCCGAAACTAAACTTTTAGTCGAACTACCTTTTAAACACGAAATAAATCCAATTAAAACTCATAGATAGCTTCGAAATCATCCACTAAGTGAAAGCCCTAAGAATACAGAAACATTTAATATAAGAATCGACGGATTTGGGTCGGGAAAAGACCCGACACGGTCGCGCTCATCCCCGAGCGCGGTCGTGCCTGACCAAGCACAATCGTGCCCCAGGTGTGGCCCGGTCGTGCTTACCGAGCAAACAAGTCTTGATCAAAAACAAACACTAGACGCGGTCGTGCCAAATACGAGCACGGTCGTGCTCTATGTCCAGAACCTATGAAGTACTTTCTGACTCGACCACGGGCGCGTTTCAGACCACCACGGTCACGCCCGGCAACGAGCGCGGTCGTGCCCTACTTGAGCACGGTCGTGCTCCTTGACCAGAATCAATTATTTTTCTGTTTTAAAGTCTATTTAACATATTTAGCTAAAAATTTCAAAATGTAATCATAAAAAAATTATTTTATAAAATCCCAAGACCCGGGAATCATTTATAAACCAAATCCTTGATTTAGGAATTTAGAACGATTAATTCCCGATAGTTCAAAACCGATGAAGTCGTGAGTTTATATAATCATTCTTATAAAACTATTTATACAAATATATATTTTGACTTAAACAAATGTTATTTATTTAAATTTATATTTAAATAAATATAAATATATATCAGTTATTTAAATTTACATTTTAAAGAATATATATATCACTACTATTTAAAATGTACTAAATAGATAAATAAAGTTATTTATTTATTTATTTCAAACAAACCCTAAACGTACAAATCCATCTTTCGACATAAAAATAACACAAACAATGACACGCGTTATACATTTATCCATTAGGTCAAACGTAGCGACCTACAACACGCTTGGTATTTTTGTTGATCTGTGCAAACTACACTACCCAACACAAGTGAGTTACATAGCCCCTCTTTTACTCTATTTACAAACTTTTGGGGTGGAACATGCGTCCTATTTACTATGTTTACAAACTACACAATATACAATTCCACCCTACAATCATGTGTTACAATTTTGAGCTTTGTGCTTGAGTACTAGGTGTGTAGACCAACACGCAGTTTGCTATTCACGTGCAATCATTAACTATTTTATAGCCTACAGTAAACAGTGATAGATCTATTGAGTCTGACAAACCCACCCAGGTAGGGTGACTGTTACTGCCAACACGCGTTTGTTTTGCATGCTAGTTACAAAGGTTTGATTGTACTACCAGGTCACACGATGGCATCTCTCCATAAATGCCTTAATTGCCATGTTTGTATGAATTGTATGCACACGACACTATATTCTATTACATGACACGAAAACCTATGTATTCTCACCAACTTTTTAGTTGACTTTGTTTTTAACCATGTTTCAGGTGACAATGTTTGAAGTATTACAAGCTGCTACATATAGGATTTGGACCTAGCAATTAATCTAAACTATTTATATTTTGTAATCGCTACATTTGGTTCTTGTATGGTATGAACCTGCTACGTGTAATGAAAATGAATGTTTAAATTATTCAAACTTTAGCAACCATGAGCTATGAACAGTCTGCACAGCTTCACGCCCCGACGTTTTCCGCCGTCGGTTGGGGTGTGACAGATTGGTATCAGAGCCTTGGTTATAGGGAATTAGGTTATTAGACACCATTGACCTAGACTATAACTTTAGGACACCCAACAATGCCATGCTACATGTTTTATGTGATACGTGCTATTTGCTATATGTCACATGCTTTATGTGTTAGTTATTTAATACTTAAAATGTTTAGACTACATGACTTAATAAGCATACGTAAATAATAAATTAAATAAATCGTATCCATACCCGTATCCTAAGCCGCATATCCTCCTTAACTGCTTCTATGTCATCATCGCCATAACTTGTGGAAAAACTCATACTCGTAGACATTAGTCTATCAAAAAATATTTTTATATACCCGTTAAGGTTTTAGACTCTGTTAATTATTAAAGGACATGTGCAATCTGGAAGGGTGACACCTGTATTCTGGGTTTTCTGTCTAGGAAAGCATTTCATATAAATCCCAATCAACCGAGGGATCCGTATGCTTTCCTGGGAATTCCCGGGATGAGTGTTTACCTATAGGCTAAAGCACGTCTCCTTGAAAATTATATAAGTCTAATTAACCTTAATATGTCATTGTGTTCAAGTAGAAATGTGATTACTTGAAAACAATCCGAACTATGAAATAAATGTGTTATTATTCCTCCTATCCTAAATTTCAACGGATTTTTTTTTAAAAATTCTCACAACACTTTTGTATCATTCTCTTTTTATAGAATGCCTCCTCGTCGTAGCATCAACCACAACAACACCGACAACGCCAACAATAGCACCAACACCAATACCGGCAATGCCAACAACAACAATAATGATACCGACCTTGCTGCTCTCCTCACTCAGCTAGTAACTCAACTAACTCAAGCCAATAACAACAACAATGGGAACGCCAGTGGTAGTGCTAATACTGGTGGTGGCGGTGGTGCCAACCCGCCACAATGTACCTTCAAGCATTTCAACTCTTGCAATCCCCTGAAATTTTATGGTACCGAAGGAGCCACGGGACTCCTTCAATGGTTCGAAAATATTAAGGGCACCTTCCTCAATAGTGACTGTCCGGACAATCTGCGTGTTCGCCATGCCACTAGTGTCTTTCAAAAACGGGCACTAACCTGGTGGAATGGGGAAAAGAGAACAAGGGGAGTAGAAGTAGCAATGGCTCTGCCATGGGATGAGCTGAAAAGGATCATGACCGAGGAATTCTGTCCTCGAAATGAGATGAAGAAACTGGAAGCGGAATTTTGGGATCTTACCCAAGATAGCGGTGAAAGCTTGGCATACACCAACCGTTTTCACGAACTGAGCATGCTGGTACCTCACATGGTTACGCCTTTGTCTAGGTGTATTGAAAAATATATCGGTGGCCTACCGAGACAAATCCAGGACACTGTTTTGGGAAGAAATCCTGCAAGCCTGGAGGATGCTATTCGTCTGGCTGCTACTCTAACTGATAATCACGTTAAAGCAGGTACTCTTACCAGAAAGGGGGCCAAGAAAGTTTCTGACACCACAACACCTCATGCTCATGTCAAGGAGGTCAAAGCCGAACCGAACCACAACACGAGGAAGAGGAAAGCTAAGAACTATGCTGTGATCACTCCGGCTGCCCCAATTAATCAAGTTGCACCCTTGGTTCAAAATCCAGCCAAGAAAGCTTATGGAGGTACCTACCCACTCTGCAACAACTGCAACTATCATCACCCACAAACTGTCCCATGTCGCCTTTGCAATCATTGTGGGAAACTTGGCCATACGGCCAATATCTGCCGACAAAAGGCACTTACTACTCAAGCCAACCCGGTTAATCAACCCGGAGCTAATCAAGTGGTTCCAATCAATGCAAATGGACGGGCTTGCTATGAATGTGGCAACCCGAACCACTTCTGGAACCAATGTCCAAAGCTTGCGAACAATAATCAGGGCGGAGCTCGTGGACGTGCTTTCAACATCAACGCCAATGAAGCTCAAGCCAACGATCATGTGGTCAACGGTACGTTTCTTGTAAATAAACAATTTGCATCTATACTATTTGATACCGGAGCCGATAAGAGTTTTGTGTCACTTAACTTTGAACCTTTACTTGCAAAAACACGATCCAAACTCGAGAAAACCTTCACCGTTGAAGTAGCGGATGGAAACTCCATCACTATTGACTCCATCATTCATGACTGCTCACTAGAACTCAATGGTCACACGTTTCCAGTCAACCTTATACCAATGTCGTTGGGAAGCTTTGACGTCATCATCGGCATGGATTGGTTATCTAAAAACCATGCCGAGGTCATGTGCTTTGAAAAGTACATCCGAGTACCTCTTCCACCGGAAGACATATTGAAAGTCTTTGGCGAGAAACCTTGCAAAGGACTCAAACTAATGTCATGCATAACTGCCCAGAAATACATTCGAAAGAAGTGCATGGTTTTCCTAGCTCATGTGATTCAAAAAGAAGACAAGGAGAGAAGAATAGAAGATATTCCCATCATTCAGGAGTTTCCCAAAGTCTTTCCCGATGACTTACCCGGTCTTCCACCTGTTCGGGAAGTAAAGTTTCGAATCGATCTTATACCCGGAGCAAACCCTGTGGCTAAAGCTCCATACCGGCTTGCACCTTCCGAATTACAAGAACTTGCAAGTCAACTTCAAGAGCTCGCTGACAAAGGTTTCATACGGCCAAGTCATTCACCGTGGGGTGCACCAGTCTTGTTTGTTAAAAAGAAGGATGGTTCATTCCGCATGTGTATTGACTATCGAGAGCTCAACAAGCTTACAATCAAAAACCGCTACCCGTTACCTAGGATTGACGACCTCTTCGATCAACTCCAAGGTTCTACTTGTTTCTCGAAGATTGATCTTCGATCTGGTTATCACCAATTGCGTGTCCGAGAAGAAGATATTCCAAAGACCACCTTTCGAACAAGGTATGGTCATTACGAGTTCACGGTTATGCCTTTTGGGTTGACCAATGCACCTGCTGTCTTTATGGATCTCATGAACCGCATGTGCAAACCATACCTTGACAAATTCGTGATCGTATTCATCGATGACATCTTGATCTATTCCAAGACTGAGGAAGAACATGAACAGCACCTTAGACTGATTTTGGATCTCCTGAGAACCGAACAATTATACGCCAAGTTCTCCAAATGTGAATTTTGGCTAAAGGAGGTTCAATTTTTGGGTCATGTTGTCAATAAAAAGGGAATACATGTCGACCCTGCCAAGATCGAAGCTGTCAAGAATTGGAGTGCTCCTCAAACCCCTACCGAGGTTCGTTCGCTCCTTGGTTTAGCGGGTTATTACCGAAGATTCATTTCCAATTTCTCCAAGATTGCTGTTCCCCTCACCGCCTTGACACATAAAGGTAAACCTTATGAATGGGGGCCGAAACAAGAAGAAGCTTTCCAAACTCTTAAACAGAAGTTATGTGATGCTCCTATTCTGACTCTTCCCGAAGGAAACGATGACCTAGTCGTCTACTGTGATGCCTCTAACCTAGGCCTTGGTTGTGTTCTCATGCAACGAGGCAAGGTAATCGCTTATGCATCGAGACAACTCAAGATCCATGAAAAGAACTATACGACGCACGATCTGGAGCTAGGTGCAGTCATATTTGCCTTGAAGATTTGGAGACATTATCTATATGGCACGAAATGTGTGGTATTTACCGACCACAAAAGCCTCCAACACATCTTCAACCAAAAAGAACTCAACATGAGGCAACGACGTTGGGTTGAACTCCTCAATGATTACGATTGCGAGATTCGTTATCATCCCGGCAAGGCTAATGTTGTAGCCGATGCGCTGAGCCGTAAAGAACGTGTCATGCTCCAAAGTGTCAAGATTCATTCCGACATTCAAACCCGTATTCTAGCAGCTCAACACGTCTCGATTACCGAGGGCAATATGTATGAGGAAAGGTCGTGTGGTGCTGAATTCCAACTAGAAACTAAAAACAATGGCTTGCTTTATTTCTTGGATCGTATTTGGGTTCCCAATCGCAATGATCTCCGGGAATTCCTCATGACTGAAGCACACAAGTCTCGGTATTCAATTCATCCCGGTGCGGATAAAATGTATCACAATCTTCGACCACAATATTGGTGGCCTAGTATGAAGAAAGACATTGCACTCTATGTTGCAAAATGTCTAACCTGCTCTAAAGTCAAAGCCGAACATCAACGTCCTTCCGGTTTACTTGAACAACCGGAAATCCCCGTGTGGAAATGGGAAAATCTAGCCATGGACTTCATTACTAAACTCCCCCGTACTTCAAACGGCTATGATAGCATTTGGGTAATCATCGACCGTCTCACAAAGTCCGCACACTTCCTACCCATCCGTGAAGACTATCGGGTTGAGAAATTGGCCCGAATCTATATTGACAAAATTGTGAGTCGACACGGTATACCTTTGAACATAATCTCCGACAGAGATGCTCGTTTCACTTCCAGATTTTGGCAATCTCTGCAAAAGGCACTTGGCACACGATTGGATTTAAGCACAGCCTACCATCCCCAAACTGATGGCCAGACTGAACGAACAATCCAAACGCTCGAAGACATGCTGAGAGCCTGTGTCATAGACTTTGGTGGCAATTGGGATTCACACTTGACACTTATTGAATTCTCCTACAATAACAGCTACCACACCAGCATCAACATGGCTCCATTCGAAGCTCTTTATGGTCGCAAATGCCGTTCTCCTATCTGTTGGAATGAGATTGGTGAAGCATAAATCACCGGTCCCGAGTTATTTCAGGAAACATCCGACAAAATCCTTCAAATCCGTGACAACATCCGAGTAGCGAGAAGTCGACAAAAGAGCTATGCCGACAAGCGACGAAAACCCTTGGAATTCCAAGTGGGTGACCTTGTGCTTCTCAAAGTATCCCCTTGGAAGGGTGTGATCCGCTTTGGAAAGAAAGGCAAGCTAGCACCTCGTTACGTAGGCCCGTTCAAGATCCTTGAAAGAATCGGGAAAGTGGCTTACAAACTTGAGCTACCTCCAGCACTCAACAATGTTCATCCAACCTTCCACGTGTCCAACCTGAAGAAATGTCTTGCTGATGAGAACCTCCACATACCTCTTGACGACGTGCGCATTGATGAAACGATGCATTTCGTCGAGAAACCAGTGGAAATCATGGATCGTGAAATCAAGCAACTCAAGCGCAGCCGCATCCCTATAGTCAAAGTCCGTTGGGATTCAAAACGCGGTCCTGAGTTTACTTGGGAACGTGAAGACCAAATAAAACTCAAGTATCCTCACCTATTCACCAATTCTGCAACCTCAACTGGTTGAATTTCGGGACGAAATCCCCTCAACAAGGGGAGACTGTAACATTTCTGATTTTCATCATGTAATCGTTTGATTTCAATAAACAAACACATTTCAGTTTCGATTCGTGTACAAACAAACTACGATGCAGTTACATATACAAACTATTCTATTACAATAACAAATTAAACAAAAACACCATTATCTCACAAGCCCCGAGGACCAAAACTGACAAAACTCAAAAACTACAAAACCAGGCAAGCACGGTCGCGCCTAGGACTAGGCACGGTCGCGCCTGATGACCTAAGCACGGTCGTGCCTAATACAGGAACGGTCGCGCTGCTGAAACCACGTGACTCCGCAGAGTCAGGCAGTGGTCCATACTCGTTGAATCAAATGGCGTGAAGGCCGGATTTCACGCGTCCGACCATACCCAACTGTACACCATCTGAAACACGTCTCCAATTTCGTAATCCAATCGACCCATTTCAAATCCACACCTACCCCACTCACGAATTCGTGAGATTTCACATTATAAGGAGAATCCAATGCCTCCTACACCCACATCTACCCTCACTCAGTCTCTCAGAACTCTCACTCGACACTCATACAACTTCTGGAGCCCGATCGATCGCCAAGACGCCCGAAAACGCGACCCGTAGCCGACCGCATTCAATTGCCCAATAATCTCAAGTAAGTAATACTCCAATAGCTTTGTATCATCCTCTACTACGAAAGCCCTATGCCAATTCGTAGTAGAAACACTCAAGTCTGCCCGATTCCTGAACCAAAAGCCGAAACTAAACTTTTAGTCGAACTACCTTTTAAACACGAAATAAATCCAATTAAAACTCATAGATAGCTTCGAAATCATCCACTAAGTAAAAGCCCTAAGAATACAGAAACATTTAATATAAGAATCGACGGATTTGGGTCGGGAAAAGACCCGACACGGTCGCGCTCATCCCCGAGCGCGGTCGTGCCTGACCAAGCACAATTGTGCCCCAGGTGTGGCCCGGTCGTGCTTACCGAGCAAACAAGTCTTGATCAAAAACAAACACTAGACGCGGTCGTGCCAGATATGAGCACGGTCGTGCTCTATGTCCAGAACCTATGAAGTACTTTCTGACTCGACCACGGGCGCGTTTCAGACCACCACGGTCACGCCCGGCAACGAGCGCGGTCGTGCCCTACTTGAGCACGGTCGTGCTCCTTGACCAGAATCAATTATTTTTCTGTTTTAAAGTCTATTTAACATATTTAGCTAAAAATTTCAAAATGTAATCATAAAAAAATTATTTTATAAAATCCCAAGACCCGGGAATCATTTATAAACCAAATCCTTGATTTAGGAATTTAGAACGATTAATTCCCGATAGTTCAAAACCGATGAAGTCGTGAGTTTATATAATCATTCTTATAAAACTATTTATACAAATATATATTTTGACTTAAACAAATGTTATTTATTTAAATTTATATTTAAATAAATATAAATATATATCAGTTATTTAAATTTACATTTTAAAGAATATATATATCACTACTATTTAAAATGTACTAAATAGATAAATAAAGTTATTTATTTATTTATTTCAAACAAACCCTAAACGTACAAATCCATCTTTCGACATAAAAATAACACAAACAATGACACGCGTTATACATTTATCCATTAGGTCAAACGTAGCGACCTACAACACGCTTGGTATTTTTGTTGATCTGTGCAAACTACACTACCCAACACAAGTGAGTTACATAGCCCCTCTTTTACTCTATTTACAAACTTTTGGGGTGGAACATGCGTCCTATTTACTATGTTTACAAACTACACAATATACAATTCCACCCTACAATCATGTGTTACAATTTTGAGCTTTGTGCT
Source organism: Smallanthus sonchifolius (assembly GCA_023525975.1). Taxonomy (NCBI): domain Eukaryota; kingdom Viridiplantae; phylum Streptophyta; class Magnoliopsida; order Asterales; family Asteraceae; genus Smallanthus; species Smallanthus sonchifolius. Next base: position 47,706,206 of record CM042023.1, read on the forward strand.
TGAGTACTAGGTGTGTAGACCAACACGCAGTTTGCTATTCACGTGCAATCATTAACTATTTTATAGCCTACAGTAAACAGTGATAGATCTATTGAGTCTGACAAACCCACCCAGGTAGGGTGACTGTTACTGCCAACACGCGTTTGTTTTGCATGCTAGTTACAAAGGTTTGATTGTACTACCAGGTCACACGATGGCATCTCTCCATAAATGCCTTAATTGCCATGTTTGTATGAATTGTATGCACACGACACTATATTCTATTACATGACACGAAAACCTATGTATTCTCACCAACTTTTTAGTTGACTTTGTTTTTAACCATGTTTCAGGTGACAATGTTTGAAGTATTACAAGCTGCTACATATAGGATTTGGACCTAGCAATTAATCTAAACTATTTATATTTTGTAATCGCTACATTTGGTTCTTGTATGGTATGAACTTGCTACGTGTAATGAAAATGAATGTTTAAATTATTCAAACTTTAGCAACCATGAGCTATGAACAGTCTGCACAGCTTCACGCCCCGACGTTTTCCGCCGTCGGTTGGGGTGTGACAATGTTCATCTCGGTGAGCTCTTTGATCAGTTCCTTCAACTTGAAAACTACCTCGGCAGTTATTGGTACTCAGATTTCCGTCCTCGCCTTCCTTGCTGGTACCCATTCTGAAGTGCTCCCTTTAAATGACATCCTCATTTGAAGTGTGAATTAACTAAAGGTTTGCCTGCAGTTTATATTTCTGGTAGAAAGCTTAACACGGGGGCGTGCTTGGCTGAGCACGGCCCGTGCTGACATGTTAATGACAAGGGATTAAAACTGTAGCAAGTACGGAATCAGCGGAGATCGTGGTGAGGATTTAGGGCGGGCACGGCCCCGTGCTGGACTAAGTGATATGCCTTAAATTATACATGTTTTGCATGCATAATAATCCCCATATTATGGTACTAATTGAATAATAACATTGCAATTGATACTTAAAACGTTTATATTTTGTAATTGCAGGTTATTCGGTGATAAAAAGATAAACAAAGCTAAAAACAGTCAAAAACACCAAGAAATCATGCCTTTTGGAAGATCATTCCCGAGCTTTGACCCCCAAGAAGTCAAAATTGGTCAACAACAAGTCATCCAACAGCAAAAAGATGAAACAGGGAAGCAGGAGGAGGATGCAAGGTCGTGCAATCCCACTCTTGCTCCCTGAGTCCTTTGTACCATGTTTGATTCCCAAAGTGTTTGCACGCCCGTGCAATCCAATGCACTTCCGTGCATTGCTCATTTTGAGGCCTATAAATAGAGGGCTTGAGTGCTTGGTTTCACACACCACAACACAACCAAAGATAGAGAGAATAGTTTGTTTCTAGCAGTATTAGAATAGTATTAGTGAGTAGAGGGGCTCTTCCTCCCAATTCCGCAATAGGGGAGCCTACGAAACTCAGCGTTACGCTAGTTAGTATGGCCATTCGTGGCTAAAACTCTTTGTATTGCTAGGGTGAAGATGACGTTTAGTGCATGTTAATGTTTGATGTATTAATCTAGTGGTATGTTTATGTCTTTAATTATTCGCTCTTAAAACCACCATTCGGTGGGCTTTTATTATTGTCTAAATCCGTCTTTATATTTGTGAGTGTTCTTGATTTTAAAGTGTAAGACCGTAAAACCTTTTTAATCTAACTTCCTTTGAAGCTTGTACGTCTTTATATGAGCAGAGATTGATAAGCCAAGGCTTGGTCAGCATTATTAAGGTCGTACGTCTTTATACGAACTTATTATGCGACCAAGAATTGGTTAACTCATGTTGGGAACGGTACGTCTTTATACTCGACCTCATTGTTACACCGTCTCCCTGTGAGAAAAGTATAATCACCTATTTAACAATAATATTATGCATTTAAGTTCGATGTCTCAAACCAACCTGGACATAACACCAAAGGGTTGAGGGTAAATGTTGTCCCTAGCGGGAGGCTTTACTATTTTAATTTAAAGATTTTAATTCGTGAATCAAATGTCGTGAGGACGAGGCTCTAGCGGTGACCCGGGTCACAAGTTTGTAGTAGTCATATCACTGGATTAGTCAACTTAACATTATCACATACCAAGCGGATTCGAAATACTCTTCGTGACTTGATCATTTCCGAGATATTTACTTGTCTGCTATTTACTATTCTGTTCGTTACATTTCTTTTACACACATCACGCACGTTTTTACTTTCCTGTTATTTACTTTACCATCATTTACCTTTCTGTCATTTACTTATCTGTGTCACAAGCACACAAAAATCACTCACTAATTAATCCGGCTAAACGATAACAAAAGTTGAGTATTGAAACTCGACCGTGTCCATTGGTTCGATACTTGTTTATTACCTAAACTATATTACGCTGCGATAGGTACACTTGCTTATTGTGTGTGTTTTAAGTTTAAGTAATTATCATTTTATAAATTTAAAACCTGATCTCGTGAAACCATTTCTAAAACAAATATTAATTTATATATATTTTATATACTTATCAACACGACACATCAAGTTTTTGGCGCCGTTGCCGGAGACACGGTGATTTCAAGAAAAATTCGAGTTAACGGATTAGTTTTCTTAAAATTCAAAAATTTTACAAAAATAGTTAATTATGGATCCATATTGTGACAATCCGAACATTCCAGGTTAACTCCGTTAACCTAATCCAGTTAAAGTTAACTTAATAAACCTAACTCAAACCCAGGGACTACTTCTGTCATTTTTCAAACTCTAATTACAAGGACTACTTGTGTAATTAGCCTAAACTCAATTCCATTTGACTTCGTAAAGTCAAAATCAAAAGATCTAAGTTCTATTGACTTTTGATAGTCAAACTAACCATATAGATAACCAAATTCAAACTACAAGGACCAATTCTGCCTAATTCCGAACTTAAGAACATGAAACCACAGGGACTAAACCTGTAATTAGTTCATTTTCGATCTGGTTGACTTTTGATAGTCAAACACGTGAGCGTTTGATCCAAATTCGAATCCATGATCGATGGTTTGCACGAACTAGTAACTGAATTTGCATATTGATGTCATTAACGGTCATCATAACAATTTTAATCACCATCATTATGTCGATTGGAAACAATTTATGACTAATAAATTCGTAACCGTCAAACTCAATGCTTAATCAATCAAATTCGACAAACTTCGATTTCCAATTCATGTACAAACCCTCTGCGCACATCAAACGAACCCATCTGAGTCTTTTACACACGATAATCTGATCGGAGAAGCAGTTAAACTCGCCGAGAACCAAGCCAGCCACCGTCGACTGTTGTTTTAGTCGATCTCACTCAATTCGGATCCAAATACGGTAAGCTCTCACACCCTTAGCTTCGTTTTCATCTGTTGATTGAAAGCCCTCTGCTATTTAGGGCTTACAACACCGAATTAAACACGATTCAATTCTAGGGTTCATGTAATTTCGGGTTTAGTCGAGCTATATCCTAGACTCGATCTCAATGCAATTAACTTGCATGAATAGACTCGCAATCACCTACCCTTTGAAAGCCCTATACTAATTCGAACATCTAACATCGAAATAGTGATGAACGAATTCTAGGGTTCAGCACAGTTTGGGTTTAATCGATTACTGATCTAAACGCAACCTTAAATCAATTAACTTATATAGAAAGCTTCGCAATCTAATAATCTGTAATAGCCCTATGAATCCAACCTTTTTCATTATCAGGATCAATCAATTTAATTCCAGGTTCATCCTAGGGTTTTCGACGATTTCAAATAAGAATTAAACGACCTAAAACTCGATGTTTTTCCAAATTAAACTGGTCAGTAGGTTCTTGAACAAAACCCCTATGCCATCGTACCCCTCTCAGAATCGAAATCGATGGAATCGGGGAGGTTCTTGATTCGGGTTTACATGGGAAGAGGAACACAGGGACTTGAGTGATAAAAGATTTTGAAACCGGATTCTAATGCGATAGCCCTAGCGGGTGGAATGGTTAGTTGTGTGTGCTTGTGTGGGAGAGACCCGGGTTCGAGTCTCTCAACACTGTTTTTATTTTTAAACCATTTTCAAACAATATTTTAAAATAAAAATCAATCCCTATATTATTATAACAATATATTAAAGTGTTTTAGCCCCAGAAAACTCTCGTAGACTCGAGTTTGGTTTTATAACCCATTTTTATATTATTATTTCCACTTTTAAAAATAATATATTTATGTTATTGTCGAATATAAATAATATAGTTATGTTATTTTCAAACCATGACTCCTGGTATAAAATAATATATAGTTTTATATTATTTCGTATCGTTTCATACCTCGTGTGACGTTTTAAACTATTTAATAATATAACTGTTATATTAATTGCTCACATTTATACATTCGATTAAAAATAATATATTTATTATTTTCCACGCAAATGATTATTTGTTAATCCTTCGAACCTAAAAATAATATTATATTATTTCCCTAATTTTTGTAAACGACTTTGATGTACGAATTTATTTATTTATTTAACATTAGTCGTTATTAATGTTCGGCACGTAACGCTTTGATTTTTAATTAATTATATTAAGAAACCGATATTCCTGTAGACACGTTCGTCTACCCGTTAATCCTTAGAATGTTTTAGGATGTTCTAATTGTAGGTCCTCATGGCGCTTCTACGGATCGATCTCGTGATAAGACGTGACGTTAACTCGAAGTGCGGAATCGAACGAATCAACGTTTATACGCACAAAAGACAATGTAGACAATCAAGTAAATAACATTCTCAATTGTATTCCAAATCACAATGGTGTTTACAGACTCAATTAGACTTATCGATAATTCTCTGTTCTGTTGTTATCTAAACTCACACTAACTGACTCTGTAAACACACATATATATAGCCGTCTGACCTGCTATAAGCGAACTTATTAAGTTCGCCTCTAACAGACTAAGCGAACTTAACAAGTTCGCCTTAGATAGACTTAAGCGAACTTATTAAGTTCGCCTCTGTTAGACCAGGCGAACTTAACAAGTTCGCCTCTAGGTAAACTTGAATAAACACTTAGTAACTTTTACATAACAAAAACATAAAGACATAAGATCTAACTATTACAAGCTTTTGTCATTACAAACTATGTCCTAACAGACTCCCCCTTGACAATAGCTTGATCTTCAGTCTTCAGTCTTCATGATGAGCTTTTCCAGTTATCCGGTAATTTGCTGCCAGCATGCACTCCATATCTCCAAAACTCTCTTGTACTGTAATCCTTGTTCTTTCCATTCATCAGTGAACATTATTTCATTCTTTCGCAGCGTCCTCTGATCTTTCTTTGAGAAATTTATAAGATTCATTGCATCATAGAAACATACAATGACCTTATTGTCTTTATCTTCAATCCTTGCTTCACCAGTATTAACATCGACATACCACCATTTCATATTCCCAAGAAAGTCTTGAGGAATCTTCTTCAACGGTATCTTGTGTACATCACGTACTGGTTTATACTTGTAACTCCAGGTCACCTTCCCAGTCTTCTGATCTGTGTTCTTCACTCTATTTCCTTTTTGTGGTTTCAGTCATTCATACTTTCCTGAACTACCTTCTCTCTTGATCAAGTTTGCTATCACATCAGCCAAACCATTCTTCGATCTATTAATAAGAGGCTTTGAAGCTAGACCATTCATTTCACACCTTGGCAAGGTATTGAAATACTTGATCCTCGGCTTTAAATATTGAACACCGTCAGATCTTTTAATTACAAATAATTTTGTATCACCATCATAGAACCAACTTATGATCCTTCCTACACACCGCTCGTTATTCACATATTTCTCTTTCTGAGCAGGTTGTGCTGGAGACTTGGGTAGCACCTTCATCCAACTATTTAAAACTTCTCTCCACTGTTCTCTTGTCATCCCTGTATTTCTAAACATCACAGGTTCTTCATTAACCTTAGGAGACTCAGTGTGAGTAGTTTTAGTTTCAGCATCTTTATTGGATTGAATATTCTCATCATCAGAATCCATCTTTGAATCAGCAATATCTTCAGGCAGTGTGACGTCTTCAACAGAGTCCATAGAATTCGTTACTCCTTCATAAGTGAATTCAGGAACAACATCATCTTGGATGAAGTTATACGGCACTTTAAGATCATCACAGCCTTCATAAGTAACATTATCTTTATGTTTCTCTATCTCTATCTCTACTATCTCTCCTTCTTCTGTTTCATTATCAGACACTTCATCATCCATGTCATTGAATAAATCATCAATGTCATCAAGACATTCAATCTTTTCAGCTTCTTCTTCTTCAGAATCTGCAAAGAACTCCAATAATAGAATTTCTTCTTCATTAGCACCAGAAGTATCTTTGTTTCCTTCAAGTGATTTTGATGTCGACTCCCCCTGAACCCTTGATATAGGATTAGCGTCAGTGTATTGACGATCACCCTCAACATTTCCAGCAGGATCATTGTCTTCATCATCACGTCTTTGAATAGACTTTGTGTGACATGTATCGTGTATCCTTAACTCCCCCTCAGCGTCAAGACGTTGAACGAGTTTAGACACCAATGCTTGCATGTCAACTATCTGTTGAGGTTGAGTCTGAATCACCAGCTGTCGTTGTGAATCAGTAGACACAAGAGTATCCACCTAAACTTGAAGTGTAAGCACTTGAGATTCAAGGACAGTAATCCTTTCAGAATCAGAAGGCTTTGACGGACCATCTGACGATTGTGGAATCGAAGGACTTGCAGTAGGAGTAATAACTGGAGGAACAGGAGTTATAATCGGAGATGTATCTTTAGATCTTGGAGGAGTAACAAGCAAGGAAGCAACAAAATTAGCATCCTCTACTCCCTGCGAAGATTGAGCAGCAGCTATTGAAGCAGACATTAACTTTTTAGTCTTTGGATCTAGATTGAAGTCACTATCATAATCAGTACTTTCATCAACCAAAATTCGTTTTCCAAGTAATGAACCAGAAGGAGGATCCCGAACAGACTTTCTTCTTGGTCGTCTGGCTTGAGATTTAATGCATTTTCCAGCATTTGCCAGTGGAATAGTAGCTAACCGTTCATAATGATCTGAGGAAAAATCCCTAGATTCATCAGAGTCAGTGCCTTCAGTAACAGGTAATATCGTCTCACTTGAGCTTGAACTAGATTCATTATCAGTCACCACATTCCCTTCTGCTTCATGAATGGGCGAGTTCACAGCGTCATCAACGAAATTATCCATGTTCATTCCTAGATCATGTTCATGTAGATGAACGACCTCCTCTTGAACAGGTTCATGAATAGGTATTTCAACCTCAGCTTGTGGAATTTGAACTTGTTCAGGGATAGGGATTTATGGTTGTATGGGAACTTGAGCTTGTTGAACTGGAACTTGTTGTTGTATCGGTTGCTGTGGAATTTGTTGTTGTTGTTGTGGAACATTTAAGCCTTGAGCTTGAACAATTTCATCAGGATGAAACCAGTTGACATTAGGTGGTGCAACATAATCAGGATTGATTAAGTGACCAAACAAAGGAGTATTAACCGGTATCAATGCGGCATTCTGCTGTTTCACCTTCGTGCTATCAGTAAAGATATGCTTTGACATCGGAGTCAAAGTTAATCTTATAGGATGTTGTGGAAGATCCGGAATAAGATGATTTAAAATCATTTGAATAAAGCGGGGATACATCAAAAATCCTTGACCTTCAGCAGGATTAATCTGCATGACCATCTCTCGATAGAAGTAAAGGGCAAAATTGAAACGCTTATTCAACGTTAAAGCCACCATTGCAGTTTGAAGAGCCATTTTTAAACCATCGGTTCCAGCTTTACGAGGAGAGATGCATTGAATAATCACATGCATGAAGTATCTCTGTTCACCGACTAAGCCACCTTTACGTGCTTGCGTATCATTCTGTCTCCCACGATAACCCATTCTTTGAAAACAACCCATAATAAGAGTGCCCGGATATGACAATGCGTCTTCAGCATTACCACCCAAATCAAGCGCAGCACGAATTGTTTCTTCAGATATGGCAATTTCAGTATTATTGACAGTGGCACGAAGAACATGAGGTTCTACGTCCGTATCCTGATTAACTATATCCCAAAATTGCTGTATGTATACCAAACTGATGTGAGGATCAGCAGATAAAGCAGTATGAAGACGCGAACGATTCAGAAATCCGATTATTCCTTGAAACTTGACTGCCTCGGACATGTTAGGATCTAACAATGCCACCTGATTATGCTTATATTCGACACGTCGAGCCATCTGAAAACATTCGGACAACAAAACACATTAGTAAAAATAACAAACACAAACAAAAAAAAAATTTAACAAAAAAAAAAATTTAACAAAAAAAATTTCTAACATTAAAAAATCACAAGTCCAAATACCCTCTGACCCCTAGGCGAACTTAATAAGTTCGCTTAGTGTTGCAAGAGGCGAACTTATTAAGTTCGCCTGGACAAGTTCGCTTCAAACAAGTTCACTCGGAACAAGTTCGCTTGGAACAAGTTCGCCTGAACCTGTGACGATTCAAATTCAAACACTGAATTTTTAAAAATCAGGCAAATCGATTTAAAACCATGAGATAATCAATGTACATCGGTCGATTATCACTTAGCAACCAATTAGAATGATCAATTTTATTTTTCCAGTCAAAAACTGTTCTGTCATGCTCACGAAGTAAACCGAGAGGAAAACATCAAAATACTCACGATTAAACGGATGAAAATCAGTGAAATTACCGTAGTTGTGTTCGCAAATCAATTTGGAATATGATGGAATCAACAAACAATCCTAACAACACAGATTAAAAAATTCGAAGAAAATGCAGATAAGTTCGCTTCGAACAAAGAAGACGATGACTGATAAGTTCGCTTGGCCAAGAGCCTTAAACACATTAAGTTCGCTTATTTAGTCGAACTTGTTAAGTTCGCTTAACAAGCCTTCGGCGAACATGCTAAGTTCGCTTCACCATCCACAGACAAACATATTAAGTTCGCTTCACTGTTCTTTAAGCGAACTTATTAAGTTCGCTTAACTGTACACAGGTGAATATAATATCTATTCACTTTTGCCTTGAACAAATTTTTACCAACTTCAACCTTTCAAGTCTTGAACTTTCGTCAGCATCATGTATCCGATCCAATCCCGAACAATTTTAATAAAAGTTTAGAATTTTCATGAAAAATAAAAATCAAAATCTTTTTGAGTTTTATCTATACAAACGGAATCACATATTTTTGGATTTTATCTGTACAAACGGAAACACATATTTTTGGATTTTTATCTGAATAAACTGAAATCACATGTTTTTGAATAAACATCATGAGCAAGAAGATCATATCAGTATCCAATTAATTCATCACACATTTTAGCAATAACAAAGGGTAACCTATAATATGAAACCATCCAACTCAGTTTTGTGCACTTTGCATCTTTTTTATTTTGAAACTCATTCAATTTGAATAATATTTGAAATGATACGCGATAAATTTCAAAGTAAATAAGATCAGGTTATAAATTCTCTTTTATTTATACCGAATTTGAAATATAAAGCATGAATTCTTAAATTTGTCAATATTATAAAATTTGAAACTATAAGCGTTTATTCTCCAAATTCATGTGATTTAGTACCATTTAGATGAAAAACATCGTGTACCCCACATATATGCCAAACAGAAATATAAATTGCATTATCTTCAAGACATATACAGTTTATGTTAAGATTAGATTAATTTTCAAGATGAAATTATCTCTGTTAGCACAAGAATAAAATCAGATCCCAAAGGATATAAGAATCATGATGATTCAGAATCAGAAGATTCTAATGAATTAGCTTAATAGTGAGAATCAACAGATTCAGGTATGAGGATCCAACTATTATCTGGATAAAATTCAATAGAGTCAGACTAGATGATGTATCTAACTGATCCAAGGGCGAATATATGTTTCAACAGATTTTGAAAGCATATCTTAGTTCAACAATACCTTGCATGTTTTTCGGGGCATGGGCAGTGAAGTGAACTGAAATAAATTTGTGCTAAATATATAATTCGATATTGGTCTCATGAAATTCTTTATAACCATATATTCTTTATCTGATAATGATCTTTTACACACACACAGAGGCATATAATGGATTTAAATCACAGATGTAATCATATTATAATTAATTTTCACACTACTATTAGTTTCAAAACGCTTTTTGTCTATTGACAATTCAAGTTTCAAATTTCATACACAAATTTTAAAACAAATTATCAAGAATAGAGCATTCACAACACTATCATTTCTCATTTATGCAGACTTTGAAATTTAGATCAAATCAACTCAGTTTAATCAATCATATTTTTCAATTCGTTTTTACTTTTTATAACATAAAAACTTTTTGACTGAAAATGTAAATGCAGAAATGTAATAAAGCAATAAAAGAACTTAAAAACAAAATTTTCCATGAAATTCTGATTTTGAACAGGTTTTATTCGGGATTGATCATACCAATCATTTTAGTTAGGAATTCAAACCTGGTACGATCAAATGCCTTGGTAAACAAATCAGCAAAATTATCGTCAGTGTGTACCTTGACCAGCTCAATCAACCTTTTCTCTGCACAATCACGAATAAAATGATATCAAATTTCGATATGCTTAGTTTTACTATGTTTAACAGGATTATTAGTTATGGACATAGTAGCATTATTATCAATAAGCATAGGGGTTCCTGTGAAATTCAAACCGTAATCTCTCACTTGCTGTTGTATCCACAGGATCTGTGAACAACAACTCGCAGCAGCGATATATTCTGCTTCGCATGTAGAAATGGAGACTGTGGTTTGCTTTTTGCATTGCCATGACACAAGTCTATTACCTAAGAACTGGCAACCACCTGTTGTAGATTTCCTGTCCAAACAACAACCACCAAAATCAGAATCAGTATAAGCATTGAAATCAAAGTTAGAACCATAAGGATACCATAGCCCCAAACGTTGTTTTCCTTTCAAATATCGAAAGATTCTTTTCACAGCTATTAAGTGAGATTCTTTTAGTTTTTCCTGGAATTTGGAACAGATGCACACAGCAAACATTATATCTGTCCTTGAAGCAGTTAAGTACATGAGGGATCCAATCATAGCTCTGTAAAGTCGACAATCCACATCTTTTCCATCCGGGTTAGAATTCAACTTATGATTGACCGGAATTGGAGTATCATATGGGGTACAGTCCTCCATCTTGAACCGGCTTAAGATGTCTTTGACATACTTGGACTGATGAATAAAGAAACCATCTACCTTTTGATTTACTTGCAAACCTAAGAAAAACGATAACTCTCCCATAGCAGACATTTCAAACTTCGACTTCATTACACCCTCAAAATCTTTGCATAACCCTTCGTTTGTTGAGCCAAAAATAATATCGTCCACATAAATCTGCACCAGTAGGAAATCTCCCCCTGATTTCTTTATGAATAAGGTCGAATCTATCTTACCACGAACAAAGTCATTTGCCAACAGATGTGTGGATAATGTTTCATACCACGCACGAGGAGCCTGATGAAGACCATAGAGGGCCTTATCAAGCTTGAAAACCATATGCGGATTCAGTGGATCTTCAAACCCCGGCGGCTGACAAACATAGACTTCCTCCTTGACCTTTTCATATAAAAACGCACTTTTGACGTCTAATTGAAACACCTTAAAACCTTTAAAAGAAGCAAAAGCTAGAAACAGCCTTATAGCTTCGAGCCTCGCAACAGGCGCATAAACCTCGGTGTAATCAATTCCTTCTTGTTGATTGAAGCCCTGGACAACTAATCTTGCCTTGTTGCGTACCACGACACCTCGATCGTCTTTCTTACATTTAAACACCCATTTTGTTCCTATCGGATACGCACCCTTCGGAAGATCAACAAGATTCCAAACCTTAAGTTTGTCAAATTGAGCAAGTTCTTCCTGCATAGCTTCTATCCAATTGTTGTCATTTAAAGCCATCTCAACATTCTTGGGTTCAACCTGCGAAATAAAGCATGAATTTGAGCAATCATCAAGAACACCAGGATCTTTAATGCAGGTATACAAACAAGTATTGTCAATAAGAGAACGTGTTTTCACTCCATCTTGTAAATTTCCAATTATATTCGTCACGGGATGATCTTTGAGTTCCTTGATGGATGCAACCTCTGGAACCGACAACACGTCAACTTGAGTAGAGTCAGATTGATAAGAATAATCTTGATTAATTGGAATATCCGAGTCTAAATTTGTAGGAATCTCCCCCTGAGCCTGTGTCGAAGGTAATAGATCATCACCCAGCAACGGATCAGCAGAAGAATCTTGAAAAATAGCATTATCCTCCTCACTCTTTGAATCTTGTGGACCTGAACAAGAAGCAACATTAGGATCGGAAGCAGAAGTAGATGGAATTGATGAATTTGGAATTGCATTTGGTAGAAATCCATTGTGCTGTGCATCCTGACAAGAATCATAAAGAACAGCAGCATCTTCAGCAGAAATATCAGAAGGTAAATGAAAAGACTTGAATAAGTTTTCATAATCAAATGCCCAATCCGGACCAATTTCCATTTGTGGTAAAGACTGATTTGAACAGTCAATATGGAACCATTCTTTAACTTGGCTCGTCTCTTTGTTATAAACCCTCTTGGTTGTCGAATTCACCACATACCCCAGAAAAATCCCTTCAATAGCCTTCGCACTGAATTTTGTTGGGACATCTCGAACTTTCAATAGGGTGCAAGGATTACCAAAAGGTAGTAAATAATCTAGATTCGGCTTTCGATTATTCAACAATTCATAGCAAGTCTTGTTATGCCGCTTGACGGTCAAGACCCTGTTCAAAACGTGACACGCAGTATTCACAGCTTCAGCCCAAAAAGTAACTGGAAGCTTAGAATCTGCAAGCATCGTGCGAGCCGTTTCGACCAAAGTCCTGTTCTTTCGTTCAGCGACACCGTTTTGTTGAGGAACATATGGCGCACTGAATTCATGATGAATTCATTTTTGTAGACAGAATAAGCCCATTTTGCTATTCTTAAATTCGTTGCCATTGTCACTCCTGATTCTTCTGACTTTCAGATTGAATAAATTCTCCAAACCCAGGATTAAGTATTGTACCAACTCAGTGGTTTCAGCTTTAGAGGAAAGAAACTTAACCCATGAAAATGCTCCTGATACTAATAGGACCGAACAAATCCATATGCAGCAACTCTAAAGGAGTTACGATAGAATTCGTCGATTTAGATTTGTGAGATTTCTTTCTTTGCTTCCCCTTCTTGCAAGGAATACAATCATCAGGAACTGAGAATTTCAACTTCGGAATACCAAGAACCAGATCATTCCTAACAATGTAGTTCATCTTCCTATAGTTAATGTGAGCTAGCTTCCTGTGCCACAATATTGAATCAGATTCTAACGCCTTGGAGAGTAAACAAGTAGGAATTGAATCCGTTGTAGTGGCGACACTCATGTCAAGGACATACGTATCATTTCTCCTCGGAGCCTTCATGAGAATCCATTCATCAGGAATCACGAAGCCCGGTTTCAAAATATAACATTCAGCATCATTGAAATGGAACAAAAACTTCTTGTCACAAACTTGTGATACACTTAAAAGATTGTGTTCCAGCTGCTCAACAAAATTCACCTTCTCAAATTTGACTTTGTCATTCTTTAACGTACCCTGTCCAGTTATGTACCCGCCTTTATTACCTGCAAAAGCGACATAACCTCCATCAATTTGTTTAACATCCTCAAGCAATCTAACATTCCCTGTCATATGTCGAGAGCAACCACTATCAACATACCATGTATTGTTGATAGTCCTCCTTGGTTGTCCCTACATAAACAATGAGAATCAGTTAGAAATAGGAACCCAAGCCATCATGGTCTTGGGTCGTCCAGTTTGATCAAAATAAACAACTTCTTGTAATTTACAATCAATCTTATCATTCACTTTTGGAACAGAAGTTTGAAAATCAGACTTTTTCAAAGAAGATCTAATTTTATTATTTTGAAAAACATTATTTGATATATTATTGTCAGATTCGGATGTTTCCAAAATTTTCTTCAATTTTCTGTTTCGTCTTCTCCTTTGAGGTCTAGATAATTTAACTTCCTGATGAGAATCTTTTGAAATTCCAACATTAGGAATCTCAAGTTTCTCTTTGCATACAAAAGATTTAGAATTCAATTTATTCTGTTGTTTAAATCCAGAGGATTTAACAAAAGATCGACCAGGCAAATTCTTCTCCAAACTAGAAGACGACTTTCCCTCATCTTTTCTTTTCAGAATCTTCACCACTTTCGGTTGTGAAGGAACAGTCTTCATTTTACCCTGGTTCTTGTAAGGACAATTGATCATAATGTGACCAGCCTCGTTGCAATAAAAACACACTCTTCTTTCTTGATAAGTTCTGAAATAAGGAGTTTTCTTTGAATTTGAGGATCCATCAGAGGAATAAGCTTCAGAGGAATGTCCAGAACAGTTTATCGGCTTCTTTGGAACATAAGCATGTGTTGGCATCTTTGATGAATGTACTTTTTGATAACCAGCCGTGACAAAACCACTCGACTGTAAAATTGGAGAAAGCTTAGATGTACCAACTTTCACCTCTTCAGGTTCAGTCAGAATGCATCTATCTCGGGTAACAGTTTTAACAACTGTTGGGTCATCAGTTTTTACCTCTTTTGGAATGCCTTCAACCTTCTTCTCATCAAACACCTCATCTTCAGAATCAGGCTCATACACCATATCCTCCCCAGTTACCGGATTCACCTTTAACACAGTTTTTGGATCTATCTCCTCTTCATGTATGATTTCAGGTTCCACCACATAATTTGCCTTAAACGGTGGAGGAATAAATCCAATTTCAGCAACACGCTTAGTAGGATCAGCATTTGAGTTAAAATAATCCAAAATAACTGAAGAATTTTCAAATTTTTCCATCTTTCTATGAAGTTTGATCACTTCAGATTCTTTGTCAGATATTTCTTTATTTGTTTGAGCAACAACTTCATTACGTTTTTCTATCTCAGCATAAGCCATATCTAGATGATAACCTTGCTCTTTATATTTCAACCCCAGAGAATTTAAGTCTCTTTTCAAAGACTCAATTCTATCGATGCACAATTTATCATTATCTTTCAGTTTCTGATTAACAGTATGCATTGATTTCATGTCACAAATCAAGTTTCTGTTATCATCCATGGCCTTTTGCAATTTATCTTTAACAGAAATGCAGTTAGAACAGTAAATATGACAAACAGAGTCTTTTACCTTAGACGGATCAGACATGTCTGCCATGAATACTTTGGCAATGGGAATATCTTCTGAATCAGCACCATCAGAAGCATTTTGAGTAAGAACAATATCCTTCTCAGCAACACCTGATGCAGCATTAGAATTAATATTCTGCACTTGTTCTATTTCTTCATCAACGCTTGGAACACTGTCACCATCAGAAGAATCATCACTAGAACTTTCATCATCGGTCGACTCCTCTGGTTTTGCAGAATGAATTTCTGCTACAAAAGCCTGACTCACAGCACCCACCAAGTCTTCCATATGAATGCCCCAGTCATAGTTTTCGTCATTCTGAGCAACCAATGCTGATGAAGCAGATGGATGATTTGTATTACCAGATGAACCATGTTACTGATTCCGATTATGCTGAAAATTAGGCTGCTTCTTTTGAGAATCAAACTCGACCTTTGGCTTCACACATTCCTTAGCAAAGTGACCATATTCTTGACAGTTGTAGCACCGAACTTTTCTTTTATCAAAACCCATGCGAGATCGACTATTTGAGCCAATATATTTTCTGCCAGTTTTCTTCAAGAAATCTTTAGCTTGACGCATCAACATGGCCATATTCCATTGGATATTCATTTCTTCTAGATCAACAGGGTCAATCTGTCTGAAATCTTCTTCTATAACCTCAGGATCATGTATTTTACCTCCAATAAAATTTTCATATGATGCCATGAATGAGGAAAACATAGCAAGATAGTCATCAGCAACCTTTTGATTCAAATGAGATCCAGATGAAGTAGAAGTTGTAGTCGCAGAAAATCCAGAATGGATTGAATGACCATAATGAATCGGAACTCCAGAACACTGATCATTTGAAGAATCTTGAGCATCGCCAGAAAAGAATGCCACTCCAGTACCAGTTTTACCAGTAGATTTGGCAAAATACATTGAGGGATCCTGGATATGCTCCAAGTTAGTCTCTTTCTTCTTCGTATTCATGTCATGCGACTGAATCTTCCCTAGAACTTCTTCAAGAGACATGGTTTTATACTTAATATTTTCTTTGATTAAAACCGTGTACACATCAAATTTTGATGGTAAAGCCTCCAAGAATTTATCATTGATTTCCTCAGTCTCATACACCACAGAAGCACTTGCCAGTTCACTAAGAAGATGATAGAATCTTGTAGCAAGATCATCCAAGGATTCGTTTTGAAAATGTTTAAATACCAAGAATTGCTTCTTTAATAGCTCCTTTCTACTCTTCTTCACATCCAAACTTCCTTCACACCTTTTCTGTAATGCTTCCCACAGTTGTTGAGAAGACTTAAACTGTTTGAAACTGTGATATATTTCCTTCGAAAGAGACATCGAAATACTAGCCATCGCTTTCTTTTCCCTATCAAATAGCAACTTCTCTTCAGTAGTTAACGCTGACACCGGCTTTGGAACATCATCCTGTCCCATCTATGAATAAGTCGGATTCGTATAACCTTCTAAAATCGGAATCCACAAACTGGTATCGGTAAAAGATACAAACTGGTCGAACCGATCTTTCCAATTTGAATAATCAGCTAGATTCAACAACTTCGGAGGTTTTTGAGAAGTACCGATCTCATTGTCATAATTGAACATATTCGTGACTTGAACCATATTTGCCATTTTTCGTGAAAAATTTTCCAAGTGTTGAACTTCCTTTACTCTTAGGCGAAGATAATAAGTTCGCCTCTGAGACACCCAAGCGAACTTAATGAGAAGCGAACTTAATAAGTTCGCTTAAACCAGAAACTTGAAATCTGCTTAAGTTCGCTTAAAAATAAGTTCGCCTAAATCAGAATTCAAAAATCTGATTAAGTTCGCCTAAAATAAGTTCGCTTAATCCTGTGAGAAGCGAACTTGACAAGTTCGCCTGCTAAGTTCGCCTGCACACAAATCAGCAAGTTCGCTTGCAGTAACAGAATCAAGATCAAGAACACTTCAGACCACTTTCGCGAACCAGAGACATACTGAAATCATCATTAATCACTGATTTGAAGGAATTAATCAAAATTGGACAGTAGGATTGTATAATTTCTCTATTAGAAGCTTTCTATCGGATCAATTTCATCAAAATCCTCTTCATAAACACCAAATCAGATCTGAATCAGTCTTGAAAACTCCATGGAAATGAAAAACTCAAAAATGACGAATTTCATGTCAATTTGCATATAAAACCGTCTAGAATCAACAAGAATCACGAGCAATAGCTCTGATACCACTTGTAGGTCCTCATGGCGCTTCTATGGATCGATCTCGTGATAAGACGTGACATTAACTCGAAGTGCGGAATCCAACGAATCAACGTTTATACGCACAAAAGACAATGTAGACAATCAAGTAAATAACATTCTCAATTGTATTCTAAATCACAATGGTGTTTACAGACTCAATCAGACTTATCGATAATTCTCTGTTCTGTTGTTATCTAAACTCACACTAACTGACTCTGTAAACACACATATATATAGCCGTCTGACCTGCTATAAGCGAACTTATTAAGTTCACCTCTAACAGACTAAGCGAACTTAACAAGTTCGCCTCAGATAGACTTAAGCGAACTTATTAAGTTCGCCTCTGTTAGACAAGTCGAACTTAATAAGTTCGCCTCTAGGTAAACTTGAATAAACACTTAGTAACTTTTACATAACAAAAACATAAAGACATAAGATCTAACTATTACAAGCTTTTGTCATTACAAACTATGTCCTAACACTAATCTTCCGTGTCGTTGTCACAATTCCCATTATTATCCCTAATTTATGTGTTTATAATTTTAGGGCATTCGTATGTCTTTTGAGACATACACTCGTGGTTCCAACTTATCCTTTGTGTGATACTACCTACAACGCAACGCATGTGAGTTTTCACGGCCCCTTTTTACTGTTTTAATCTGGGGGAGAAAACATGATTAAACTATTTTGAGATTTTGTAAATTCGTATGTTATCGATGTTAAAGCTAAGCGTAACACGCTATCACAGAAAGTCCTCATCTTATATCGGACCGATAATATGGATCTTAGCGAGGTAATATTTAGTAGTACTACCGGGTTTGACAAATCCCACCCGCGTTAGTCGCGCTAACTCGATTAGAGATCGAACGGGTGAAATGTTAGCCTACTCACACAACCAGTGTTGATAGACCTGGCAGGAGGCAATAAACAAACAGTCAGCTTCGGTTGCGAGCGCTTGAGTTAAACATGAGCATAGGTTAGCTACCTATAGATACCTATTGAATGATCATAAATCTGGTAAACGCTTATTTATATATTGAAACCTGTGAACTCACCAACCTCGTGTTGACATATTTTCTTGCATGTTTTCTCAGGTCGCTAAGATAAGACACAGGTGCACATTAGGGCATGCATGGGATTCAATTATTTTGATTATGGCTTATTTATATTTGTTTGGATTATTTTGTGTTGTACTTGGTTTGGTTAGACGTTTTGGACTTTTGGACTTCTGGACTTTTGGTTTGGGCGCGTGTGCTTTACGCATTTACTTTCTTTACGCTTCCGCATTGAAACTCTGATTATTATGATACTTTCATTTGAGTCCCATGTAGAGTCGTTCAAAGTAACTAATGTCTGAGATCCTGGTTCGTCACTTCCCAAACGGTAAACTCCGTTAGTTGAAATTGGGGGTGTGACAGATTGGTATCAGAGACATTGGTTATAGAGAACTAGCATTGCATACTAGACTATAACCTCACACATTAGTTACATGTCATTTGGATGTTTGGCACTTATATATATTGTTACAGGAACATGTCGTCAACTCCACCTCTATCACCTAAGGCACCAAGACATAAGGCACCTATCCTATCATCCCTGGAGCCCAAAAGGCGTCGGACTAGTTCCAGTGACTATTCAGTTGACCAGGGGGAAACGAGCAGCGCGCAAGCAATGAATCTTGCTCGCAATTGGAACGCATACCCGCAAATGATCCAAAGATGGATCGAAATGGGAAATGTCCCATCACCCTACTTTGGTTCTACTTCCTCATCATCTACCTTACCTAGCTTACCATGCACTATGGAACAAGCTTTTGCAGCCTTTGTATTTTACATGTCTAGGGAGTTAAGTATTGTGAAAGATGCTACTGAGGAGATACCTGACATTCTGAAGAGAGAGTCTCAAATAGAAGAGAATAAGGTAGGGATAGAGCTTTTGACTGCTGAACTAGCAGTAACGAACCATGTCCATAACCTTTTGGTGGATCGTGTGACACATTTGGAGATGAGGGTGGACACCTCGGACAATGATATGGAAGGAGTTCTGGAGAGAGTGGCTGTTCTGGAAGCTCAGCTACAAGTAGCAAACCATACCGCTGAAGGTCTTCAAGAGAGGGTGACTCACTTGGAATCCCAACTGCAAGCAACTCTATTTCCTGAGGAGATTCCACTTACTGACGGCGAGGAAGAGCCCTTCGAGGATGAGCCCTTGCAGGAAGAGCCACCTGAGGAGGAACCAGTGGAGATCGATGATGCACAATCATATGTTTCTTCTGATGAGGAAGATGTTTGATGATCTTCCTATTCTATCTTTCCTTTTCATGCATGTTTTGCTTTTGTCATTTCTCTTTTCAAACCTAGATGGGTAAGGTTGTTCCCATTCAATAAAAGCATGAGAAGTTTAATGTTTGAATTATTTATTTTGTAGCCTTACAATTTATTTAATTTTCAAAATATTAGATGTTGTATTTCTTTATTCGTACATAAATAATGTTTAATATGCGATATATTTCTCATTGTTTTGTATTTGTGAATGTGAAGAATCATGTCAGGAAGAGGACGTGGAGGTCGTGCTGGTGGCCGAGGTACCATTAACATGACGGCAGCGGAGCTAGCGGCACTAATAAACGATAGTGTGGCGGAAGCTCTAGCAGCACAGAATGCTGCAGGTAAATGCTTTAGCTATTGACTAATGATGTCAATCCATCTCTTAAAAAGCCTGTCCTAAACTCTATAATTCCAATCCTATATTGTTTCTAACTCCAGGTCCACAAAACCCGCAACCAACCTGCACCTTCAAGGCATTCATGGATTGTAAGCCCCACGCCTTTAGTGGAGTTGAAGGAGCCGTTAGACTACTTCGTTGGTTTGAGAATGTAGAATCAGTGATTGCCATGTGCAACTGCCCCATGGCTAATCAGGTAAAGTTCGCCGCTGCCCGGCTCTCACATGGTGGAACGCCCAGGTCCAGATGTTGGGTCTGGCCATGGCAAATGGACTCCCGTGGGAGGAGTTTATGTCACACCCCGACCGATGGCGGAATCATCAGGGCGGGACATGTAGACTGTTCATAAGCACAAGGTTTACTAGATTGAATATATTAAACGTCAAATTTCATTTGCAAGTAATCCAAACACAACCAAATCCAAGATAGAAACCAAAATTGAAATACATAGAATTCTTTTATTTAATTTAACTAAGTCCAAGCCTATGTGTAGCACATCTTGATCAATCTCACACATTAGAAACAGAAACATGAATAAAATAAAGTCAACTAAAAAGTTGGTGAGTATAACACAGGTTTATATAGATAGCATATAGTTTGTAAAACAAATCCATACATATCATGATAAATAAGGCATTTATGGGGAGCAGCTATTGTGTAACCATGCACAATCAAACCTTTGTAACTAGCATGCAAAATTGTATTGTCGGTATCAATCACCCCAATCTGGGTGGGTTTGTCAGACTCAATAGATCTATCATTGAAAACCGTCGGCTTGAATAGTTAATGATTGCACATAATCGCATACAAAGGTTAGCACACCTGGCACTCGGGTATAAAGCTCAAATTGCACACATGAATGTAAATAGGATTTGTACTTGTGTTGTTTGTGTAAATGTAAACATGTAATTTGAATAATGTTCATGTTTCACCCCAAAAGTGTAAAAGAGTAAAAGGGGCTATGAAATACTCACTTGGTTTGAAGGCGTTGCTAACAAAGGTACTAGATAGAATAAAGATCCTTGAAATGCACAAGTTAACCTAAAGTGTAATGTATATGGTATTAATAGTGTGCGCAAGAGTTTAATCCTAAGGTTGTATATGGACTTGTGTAAAAAGTCATTGATTTGTAATCGGAGGTATTGAATAAAATATATAAAGTTTGAAAGAATATTTTTATAACACTTTGATTAAGGTTTGAGTTTAAATAATTAAATAAGTAATGTAAATAATTATTGTTTATGAAAATTATTATAAGTGTTAAATGAATTTAAGTGTAAATAAATAAATGTCTTTGTTTAAATATAAGGTAAATAAATAATCATTATTTTATTTATTTATTTATAAAATGTAACTTAACCATTTAAATACTTTTTAAATGAAATGTTTAGCAATAATTGTAAATTAAATTTTATAAACTTTAAATAAATAATTTTCCATTTATTAAATATTTGTTCTTTCTAAATAAGATTAAATGCAATTTTTATAAAAATCAACTATTTTTGTTTTGTAATTTAATCAGAATATTTATGGTTTGAAAAATACATAAAATTTATAATTCTGCCAAGAATTTAACTCACACACGACCGTGCCTGGGAAGGGCACGATCGTGCTCAAACCACGGGCGCGACCATGCTAGCTAGGGCGCGACCGTGTTGATCAAACTGAGGCTTAACTAACTAAATCATTAGGCACGACCGTGCCTTGGCCAGGCACGATCGTGTCTATGATCGTAAGACACGACTGAGATTAGCCAAAAGGCATGATTGGGTTTGGACAGGAGGACACGACCGCGCTGGTAGTCGGCACGACCGCGTCTCATGAGGCACGACCACGCTAGATGATTAGCGCGACCGCGTCTGTTCCAAATCAGGAACGAATTGACTAATTCTTATAATAACAGGGTTGGAAATCATAGGGCTTTCACCCATTAGATTATTTCGAGTCTTTTTGCATATATTAATTGGATTTAAAACGTGTCTAGAGTCGGAGTCGATTAAATCATTTTTGAACGAAAACTAGATTCGGGTTTAAGATGATTTCCATATTGGAAGCCCAAATTAACATGGGGCTTTTGATCTAAGGACTAAATCGATAGAGGACAAGGTTTCAATTACCCGGAATGATGGCGAATCGATAGCGAACGGTAGAGACTTGTTCCGGTGACGTCGCGAATGGCTTTCGACGTCCTCTGCTGCAATCCCGACTAAACCAGAGTGTCCAGTAGTTTTAGTGAGGATCGAGTAGCGCTAATTTGTTGTTTGATTGAGAGAATTCAGATCGAAAGGAAAGTTTGTGTTTTCTTTGAAATGTTTTAGAGATTTTTTAGTCTAATGGAAATAAACTGAGACGTTTGTTGTAATTGAATATGTTATTGCTTTCGTTAATGGTAATGAAGTGTAAATCGGTTACGGAACTCAACGATCGGGTGATTAAAACTGTATTTACGTTTCAACTGTTACTCGGCGCGACTGTGCCCAATTGAGGCGCGACCGTGCTTATACACCGGGCGCGATCGTTCCAAAGCTGGTCACGTGACCGTGCCAAAGCACTCGGAGCAACCATGCCAGAACGAGGCGCGACCGTGCCTATTAGGGTTTCTTGTAAATTTTCAACATCAGACCTTGTAACTTTGGTCTTTGACATATTCGTATAAATAGATATTTGTGTAGTGTTTTAGTAGGTTATAACCGTGTAAAATTTGTCGGTTAACATGGAAATATAGTATTTAATTGATGGTACGAATAGAACAAAACAGTGCACTAGAATTTGGTTTGAAATGCATTACATTGAATTTGAAATACGGATACTAAAAATCAGAAATGTTACTGTCTCCC
The DNA here is from genome assembly GCA_023525975.1 of Smallanthus sonchifolius. NCBI lineage: Eukaryota > Viridiplantae > Streptophyta > Magnoliopsida > Asterales > Asteraceae > Smallanthus > Smallanthus sonchifolius. The sequence continues at coordinate 47,729,303 of CM042023.1, forward strand.
CGTGTTGAGGGAATTTCGTCCCGAAATTTAGTTAGAGGAAACTACGGCATCAGTGAAAAGATGGGGGTACTTGAGCTTTATTTGGTCCTCTCGTTCCCAAGTGAATTCAGGACCACGCTTCGACTCCCAACGAACTTTGACAATAGGAATACGACTTCGCTTGAGTTGCTTGATTTCACGATCCATAATTTCTATCAGTTTCTCAACGAAGTGCATCGTTTCATCAATGTGCACGTCATCCAGCGGTATATGGAGATTCTCATCGATGAGACATTTCTTCAGATTAGATACATGAAATGTAGGATGCACATTGCCAAGAGAGGGAGGTAATTCGAGTTTGTACGCCACTTTCCCAATCCTTTCAAGGATTTTGAATGGACCAACATAGCGAGGGGCTAACTTGCCTTTCTTTCCAAAATGGATCACACCCTTCCACGGGGATACCTTAAGAAGAACAAGGTCACCGACTTGGAATTCCAAGGGTTTTCGTCGTTTATCGGTATAACTCTTTTACCGACTTCTCGTTGTTCGGATGTTGTCACGGATTTGAATAATCTTGTCGGATGTTTCTTGAATTAGCTCGGGACCGGTGATTTGTGCTTCACCAATCTCGTTCCAACAGACAGGAGAACGACACTTGCGACCATAAAGAGCTTCAAATGGAGCCATGTTGATACTTGTGTGATAGCTATTATTGTAAGAGAACTCGATGAGGGATAAATGTGAATCCCAATTTCCACCAAAATCGATTACACAAGCTCTAAGCATGTCTTCAAGTGTTTGGATTGTCCGCTCGGTTTGACCATCAGTTTGGGGATGGTAAGCCGTGCTCAAATCTAATCGTGTGCCAAGAGCGGTTTGGAGAGATTGCCAAAATCGAGAAGTGAACCGGGCATCTCGATCAGATATTATATTCAAGGGAACACCATGACGGCTCACGATTTCATCAATGTAAATTCGGGCTAGTTTCTCAACCCGATAGTCTTCACGGATAGGCAAGAAATGAGCAGATTTGGTGAGACGATCAATAATCACCCAAATGCTATCATAACCATTCGAGGTGCGAGGGAGTTTGGTAATGAAATCCATGGCTAAGTTCTCCCATTTCCACACGGGAATTTCTGGTTGTTCAAGTAATCCGGAAGGACGTTGGTGTTCGGCTTTGACTTTGGAACACGTTAGACATTTGGCAGCATAGAGAGCGATGTCTTTCTTCATACCGGGCCACCAATATTGCTGGCGAAGATCTAGGTACATTTTATCCGTACCAGGATGAATAGAATAAAGAGTCTTGTGAGCCTCGTTCATGAGAAATGTACGGAGATCATCGCAATCGGGGATCCAAATACGGTTCAAGTAATAAAGTAAGCCATTGGGTTTTGATTCAAGCAGAAGTTCAACACCACACGACATTTCCTCGTACATGTTACCCTCGGTGACTGAGACGTGTTGAGCTTCTAAGATGCGGTTTTGAATGTCGGTTTGTATTCGAACACACTGGAGCATGACATGGTTCTTTCGACTCAAAGCGTCGGCTACAACATTCGCTTTGCCGGGATGGTAACGAATCTCGCAGTCATAGTCGTTAAGGAGTTCAACCCAACGTCGTTGTCTCATATTGAGTTCCTTTTGATTGAAGATGTGTTGGAGACTCTTGTGGTCGGTGAACACCACGCATTTCATGCCATAGAGATAATGTCTCCAAATCTTTAATGCAAATACGACAGCACCCAACTCAAGATCGTGCGTCGTATAATTCTTCTCATGAATCTTAAGTTGCCTTGATGCATAAGCGATTACTTTGCCTCGTTGCATGAGGACATAACCGAGACCTTGGTTGGAAGCATCACAGTAGACAACTAGATCATCACTCCCATCAGGGAGAGTCAAAATGGGAGCATTGCACAATTTTTGTTTGAGGGTTTGGAAAGCTTCTTCTTTCTTTGGTCCCCATTCATAAGTCTTACCCTTGTGGGTCAAAGCGGTAAGGGGGACAGCAATTTTAGAGAAGTTAGAGATGAAACGACGGTAATATCCCACAAGACAAAGAAATGAACGAACTTCAGTGGGGGTCTTCGGGGCATTCCAATTCTTAACCGTTTCGATTTTAGCAGGGTCAACATGAATACCCTTGTCGTTGACAATATGACCATGAAATTGAACTTCTTTTAACCAAAATTCACATTTGGAGAATTTGGCATATAGTTGTTCCTTCTTCAAGAGATCCAAAACCAATCTTAGATGTTGCTCATGGTCGGCTTTAGTCTTGGAATAGATTAAGATGTCATCGATGAAAACTATCACGAACTTATCGAGGTACGGTTTGCATACACGATTCATGAGATCCATGAAAACTGCGGGTGCATTGGTTAGTCCAAAAGGCATAACCATGAACTCGTAATGACCATACCTTGTTCGGAAGGCAGTCTTTGGAATATCGTCTTCTTGCACACGGAGTTGGTGATAACCAGATCGAAGATCAATCTTTGAGAAGCAAGTAGAACCTTGAAGTTGATCAAAGAGATCATCAATTCTAGGCAAAGGATAACGGTTTTTGATAGTAAGCTTGTTGAGTTCGCGGTAGTCAATACACATGCGAAATGATCCATCCTTCTTTTTGACGAATAGGACGGGTGCACCCCACAGTGAATGACTTGGACGAATGAATCCCTTGTCGGAGAGCTCTTGAAGTTGACTTGCAAGTTCTTGCATTTCAGAAGGTGCAAGACGGTATGGAGCTCTAGCCACGGGGTTAGCTCCGGGCACAAGATCAATGCGAAATTCTACTTGTCGAATGGGTGGAAGACCGGATAAGTCTTCGAGAAATACTTCGAGAAAATCCCGAATGATGGGAATGTCTTGCATACTCTTCTTTTTGACATCATTTTGGACAATATGAGCTAAGAAGGCCACGTACTTCTTTCGTAAGTACTTTTGAGCAGTAGTGCATGACATTAGTTTAAGCCTTTTACAAGGCTTTTCACCAAAGACTCTTAGTGTTTCTCCCGATGGTAGCGGTATTCGGATGCACTTCTCGAAACAAATAACTTCGGCATGATGATTTGATAGCCAATCCATGCCTATGATGATATCAAAGCTTCCTAGTGGCATTGGAACAAGGTTGATTGGGAATGTATGATCATTAAGTTCTAAAGAGCAATCATAGATAATGGATTCAATTGTAAGAGAGTCACCATTTGCTACTTCAACGGTAAATGTTTTCTCTAAAAGGGATCATGTCTTTGCAAGTAAAGGTTCAAAGTTAAGTGACACAAAACTTTTATCGGCACCGGTATCGAATAAAATGGAGGCATATTGACTATTAACAAGAAACGTACCATTGACCACTTCATTGTTGGCTTGAGCTTCATTGGCGTTTATGTTGAAAGCACTCCCACGAGCTCCACCTTGTCTAGCATTGACTAACTTTTGGCGTTGATCACGGAAATGGTTCGGGTTTCCACACTCATAACATGCTCGCCCATTTGCAATAACGGGTACACTTTGATTAGCCACTTAGGTGTTGGTTTGGTTTGGTAGGTTGACTTGGCCCGCAAGAGCTTTGGCCCTACAAACATTAACTATATGGCCATATTTCCCACAATAAGTACAAAGGCAACATGGGATGCCTTAGGGATGATGGTAGTTGCAGGTGGCACAAAGTGGGTAGATTCCCACATATGGCTTTTTGGCCGGTGCTTGAACCATAGGTGCAGTTTGGTTAACAGGAATAGCAGGAGTGACCACAGCATAGTTTCTAGTCTTCCTTTTCCTATTATTGCGGGAGGGTTCGGTTGTGGCTTCTTTGTTGTGGGTGGAAGGGGTTATAGTGTCAGAAACTTTCTTGGTGCCCTTTTTAGTAAGATTCCCCGCCTTCACGAGATTATCGGTTAAGGTAGCGGACAAACGGATGGCATCTTCAAGTGTTGCGGGATTCCTTCCTAGGGCAGTATCTTGAATTTGCCTAGGTAGTCCCCCAATATACTTTTCAATGCAGCGGGACAAAGGAGTGACCATATGGGGCACAAGAAGACTCAACTCATGGCACCGAGTTGTATATGCCAAGCTTTCACCACTATCTTGGGCAAGATCCCAAAATTCGGCTTCAAGTTTCTTTACTTCATTTCGAGGACAAAATTCCTTGGTCATTAGCCTTTTAACCTCATCCCAAGGTAAGGCCATTGCCACATCCACACCTCGATTTCTCTTCTCCCCATTCCACCACGTGAGTGCCCGTTTTTGTAGGACACTTGTGGCATGACGAACACGAAGGTTGTCGGGGCAGTCACTATTGAGAAAGGTATTCTCAATGTTTTCGAACCATTGAAGGAGTCCGGTAGCTCCTTCGGTACCATAGAACTTGAGGGGATTACACGAGTTGAAATGTTTGAAAGTGCATTGAGATGGGTTGTTACCACCATTTCCACCATTACCACCATTTCCACTATTGCTACCATTACCACCGTTGTTTCCATTGGTGGCACTATTAGCTTGAGTGAGTTGTGTCACGAGTTGTGCAAGAATAGCAGCAATGTCGGTATTGGTGTTGGCCGCCGGAGCACGACGAGGAGGCATTCTACAAATTTTCACAAGATAAGAAAAGATGTAAGAACTTATGAGAATTGTTTGGATTTAATAGAATAAGATAACAAAATAAATAGATAATCATTATTTGGATTGTACTCGAATAGTGATATAATCACTCGAATACTATGACACATTAAGGTTAATTAAACTTATATAATTTTCAAGGAGACATGCTTTAGCCTATAAGTAAACACTCATCTCGGGAATTCCCAGGAAAGAATACGGGTCCCTCGGTTGATTGGGATTTATGCGAAATGCTTTCCTAGACAGAAAACCCAAAATACAGGTGCCACTCTTCCGGATTGCACGTGTCCTCAAATAATTAACAAAGCATAAAAACCTTAACGAGGAAATAAAGAAATTTTTATGAATTTTCGCTTCATGAAGTTTCCACATGCTTAGAAAGATAAAGATAGAGAAAGAAAATAAGAATATTATGAGGTTTTAGGATATAGGAAAGGATATTGTTTATTTAATTTATTATTTAAGTATATACTAATAAGTCGTGGATATTTAACAATTAAGTCATCAAATAAAATAATAACTAACCATAGTAAGCATGTAGCACATAGCATGTAACACATAACATGTAACATATAGCATGTAGCATATAACATGTAATCATGAAACATAGCATAAGTAGGTGTCCTAAAGTTATAGTCTAGGTCAAGGTGTCTAATAACCTAATTCCCTATAACCAAGGCTCTGATATCAATCTGTCACACCCCGACCGATGGCGGAATCATCGGGGCGGGACATGTAGATTGTTCATAAGCACAAGGTTGACTAGATTGAATATATTAAACGTCAAATTTCATTTGCAAGTAATCCAAACAAAACCAAATCCAAGATAGAAACCAAAATTGAAATACATAGAATTCTTTTATTTAATTTAACTAAGTCCAAGCCTATGTGTAGCACATCTTGATCAATCTCACACATTAGAACTAGCTAAAAAGTTGGTGAGTATAACACAGGTTTATATAGATAGCATATAGTTTGTAAAACAAATCCATACATATCATGATAAATAAGGCATTTATGGAGAGCAGCTATTGTGTAACCATGCACAATTAAACCTTTGTAACTAGCATGCCAAATTGTGTTGTCGGTATCAATCACCCCAATCTGGGTGGGTTTGTCAGACTCAATAGATCTATCATTGAAAACCATCGGCTTGAATAGTTAATGATTGCACATAATCGCATACAAAGGTTAGCACACCTAGCACTCGGGTATAAAGCTCAAATTGCACACATGAATGTAAATAGGATTTGTACTTGTGTTGTTTGTGTAAATGTAAACATGTAATTTGAATAATGTTCATGTTTCACCCCAAAAGTGTAAAAGAGTAAAAGGGGCTATGAAATACTCACTTGGTTTGAAGGCGTTGCTAACAAAGGTACTAGATAGAATAAAGATCCTTGAAATGCACAAGTTAACCTAAAGTGTAATGTATATGGTATTAATAGTGTGCGCAAGAGTTTAATCCTAAGGTTGTATATGGACTTGTGTAAAAAGTCATTGATTTGTAATCGGAGGTATTGAATAAAATATATAAAGTTTGAAAGAATATTTTTATAACACTTTGATTAAGGTTTGAGTTTAAATAATTAAATAAGTAATGTAAATAATTATTGTTTATGAAAATTATTATAAGTGTTAAATGAATTTAAGTGTAAATAAATAAATGTCTTTGTTTAAATATAAGGTAAATAAATAATCATTATTTTATTTATTTATAAAATGTAACTTAACCATTTAAATACTTTTTAAATGAAAGGTTTAGCAATAATTATAAATTAAATTTTATAAACTTTAAATAAATAATTTTCCATTTATTAAATATTTGTTCTTTCTAAATAAGATTAAATGCAATTTTTATAAAAATCAACTATTTTTGTTTTGAAATTTAATTAGAATATTTATGGTTTGAAAAATACATAAAATTTATAATTCTGCCAAGAATTTAACTCACACACGACCGTGCCTGGGAAGAGCACGATCGTGCTCAAACCACGGGCGCGACCATGCTAGCCAGGGCGCGACCGTGTTGATCAAACTGAGGCTTAACTAACTAAATCATTAGGCACGACCGTGCCTTGGCCAGGCACGATCGTGTCTATGATCTTAAGACACGACTGAGATTAGCCAAAAGGCATGATTGGGTCTGGACAGGAGGACACGACCGCGCTGGTAGTCGGCACGACCGCGTCTCATGAGGCACGACCGCGCTAGATGATTAGTGCGACCGCGTCTGTTCCAAATCAGGAAAGAATTGACTAATTCTTATAATAACTAGGTTGGAAATCATAGGGCTTTCACCCATTAGATTATTTCGAGTCTTTTTGCATAGATTAATTGGATTTAAAACGTATCTAGAGTCGGATTCGATTAAATCATTTTTGAACGAAAACTAGATTCGGGTTCCATATTGGAAGCCCAAATTAACATGGGGCTTTTGATCTAAGGACTAAATCGATAGAGGACAAGGTTTCAATTACCCGGAATGATGGCGAATCGATAGCGAACGGTAGAGACTTGTTCCGGTGACGTCGCGAACGGCTTCCGGCGTCCTCTGCTGCAACCCCGACTAAACCAGAGAGTCCAGTAGTTTTAGTGAGGATCGAGTAGCGCGAATTTGTTGTTTGATTGAGAGAATTCGGATCGAAAGGAAAGTTTGTGTTTTCTTTGAAATGTTTTAGAGATTTTTGAGTCTAATGGAAATAAACTGAGACGTTTGTTGTAATTGAATATGTTATTGCTTTCGTTAATGGTAATGAAGTGTAAATCGGTTACAGAACTCAACGATCGGGTGATTAAAACTGTATTTACGTTTCAACTGGTACTCGGCGCGACCGTGCCCAATTGAGGCGCGACCGTGCCTAGACACCGGGCGCGATCGTTCCAAAGCTGGTCACGCGACCGTGCCAAAGCACTCGGCGCGACCGTGCCAGAACGAGGCGCGACCGTTCCTATTAGGGTTTCTTGTAAATTTTCAACATCAGACCTTGTAACTTTGGTCTTTGACATATTCGTATAAATAGATATTTATGTAGTGTTTTAGTAGGTTATAACCGTGTAAAATTTGTGGGTTAACATGGAAATATAGTATTTAATTGATTGTATGAATAGAACAAAATAGTGCACTAGAATTTGGTTTGAAATGCATTACATTGAATTTGAAATACGGATACTAAAAATCAGAAATGTTACAGTTTAAATCAATGATGAAGGAGGAATACTCTCCTCGCGATGAAATCCAGAAGTTAGAGGGAGAGTTCTGGAACCTAAAGATAGAGGGTTCCGAAATTGAACTCTACACCACACGTTCACATGAACTTGCTACTATGTTCCCGCATATGGTGACCCCTGATTACAAGAGAATTGAGCTTTACATTGGAGGTCTAGTGCCTCAAATACAAAGCATGGTTACTTCATCCAACCCTACCATTATCCAACAGACTATCCAACTTGCCCATACGTTAACCGATCAAGTGGTGACTCAAAGGACTCTACCTCCGAAAGGTTCGGTCTCTAAATCCACCGATAATCATAAACGCAAGTTTGACCACCACTCCAATAACCACTCCAACTCTCACTCCAAAGGACCCCAGCCCAACCAACCCCAGTTTAATCAACCGCAGCAGCAGCAACATCGTAGGTTTGAGTCTTCTAAGAACTCCAACCAGTCGACCACTTCAGGTCAAAACCAGGGTGGTTACGTGGGAAAGTCTCCTAAGTGTAACAAGTGCAACTTCCATCACTTTGGGTTTTGCAATCGTTGTCAGCGGTGTGGTAAAATAGGTCATGCTGCCAAAGATTGTAGGGGTGAGTTGCAAGCTAAACAACCTTTTCAACAACCTGGATCCACAAGGGGTTGTTTTGAGTGTGGAAAGGAGGGACATATTCGGAAAAATTGTCCTCAATTGAAGAAAGGGGGTAATGGAAACCACAACCCTAACCAGAATAACAACAATGGGGTAACAACGGCAATGGTGGAGGAAATGGTGCGAAGGGACGAGCCTTCGTGCTAGGATCTGGAGAAGCTCGTTATGATCATAATGTGGTCACCGGTAAGTTTCTCTTAAATAATTACTTTGCTTCTGTCCTTTTTGACACCGGTGCTGATAGGAGTTTTATATCTAAGAAACTTAGTGATATGATAAAAGGAACTCCAACTCTGTTAGAAGCTAAGTATATAATAGAGATAGCTGATGGCCAAATAATTGAAGCAACTCACATTCTTAAGGGATGTAAGCTTGAGCTAGCTAGACATATACTTGATATCGACCTTATGGCGGTCACACTTGGTAGTGTTGGAGCATATTCTGGTGACAACGAGCTTGAAGATATTATGTCTTAGTCTTAGAGTCTTTGACTTGTATTTGATAGAATTGTTAGCAACAGTTAAAGGGGAGTCTGTTAGGACATGTTTTGTAACTGTTGATAAAATTCTATAGGTTCTGCTAGAGGCGAACTTGTCAGAGGCGAACTTATTAAGTTCGCCTAGTATATCAGAGGCGAACTTAATAAGTTCGCTTAGCCTATCTGAGGCGAACTTGTTAAGTTCGCTTAGCCTATTAGAGGCGAACTTAATAAGTTCGCCTAAGCATCTATAGAGGCGAACTTGTTAAGTTCACCTATGGCAGATCAGATATCTATAAATAGAGTTTCAGAGTCTGTGAAACAGAATTAGAGAGAGATAGAATAGACGATATCAGAGGAACTGATTAGAGACAGGATTATTGTAAACTGATATTGTGGTGGAAAAACAAAGCGTTTATTTACACCGTTGTTGTTGATTGAGTTACACGAGCACGTTGATCATGGATTCCACACGTTATCACCGTGTCGTACCGCGAGTCTAGAGATCCATCACGCACCAAATTAGGGACCTACAAGTGGTATCAGAGCTATTGCTCTTGATTAGCAGAAGATTCGTGATGTTTTTGTGTCCAATCAACATCAAATTTCAGAGATTTTGAAGATTTTTCATCTTTTTGTGTTCTTGATAAAAATGAAGAATTTTTTATCATTTTCGATTGATTTTGGATTCATTTGATGAAATTGATCCGATAGAAGTATTCCTAATCAGTTCCTACACATTCCTACGGTTCAATTTAATCAAATTCCATCAATTCAGCAAGATATGATGATTTTCGGAATTTTTGGTTGGTGTTTGGGTTTAACAGCTGAACCAGGCGAACTTAAAATTCTGTTGCAGGCGAACTTAGTAGGCGAACATAATAAGTTCGCTTCACTCAGTATTAGGCGAACTTAATAAGTTCGCTTGGTGAAGATCAGGCGAACTTAACAAGTTCGCTTGGGTCAAGTTCGCTTCTCAGTGAAGTTCAGGCGAACTTATTAAGTTCGCTTGTACAGTATCAGGCGAACTTATCTGTTTGCTAGTGTTCTTAAAAAAAAGAGTATTTTGGCGGGAAAATTCTTCTTGTCCAATTTTTTTAGGGAAAGTTTATATGTTCATTTTGAATCATTTTTGAAATTTTGAATTTTCGAAATTTTTTAAAAAGAGTATTTTGGCGGGAAATTTTTTTTTTCGGATATTTTCGCGAAAATTTTCAAAATGTCAATTTCATGTGATGATAATGAGATTGGAACGATGCCACCGAAACTTTTGTGCATGTCAGATTTTCATAGCTGGAAAGTCCGGTTCGAACAGTTCGTATCAGCAACTGATGAAAACTTTTGGACATCCATATTTGAAGGATATGTGCATCTTACTTATGACTATATGGGATATTATGATGTTCCTAAACCAGTGACAGCTCTTAGTAAACTAGAAAAGCAGAAGTTTGATCGAGAGATGAAAACGTGTGAAACTTTAACGTTGTCTTTACCAAAAGAAATCATTCATAGTCTCGGGAAGTGTCCAACTTCAAGAGATCTATGGGAAGCATTGAAGAAAAAGGGTGAAGCAACTTCTCAAGCGTTTGTTGTCTTGATCAAAGAAGAAGTAGTAAAGCAGAGTGTTTCTGAAAGTGATTCTTCTACCGAGTTAAGTGATAGTGAGAGTATTAGATCTGGTGAAAGTACTCAGTCTACCGAGAGTGATGTAGAGACTGAAGTAAGTTTTCAGACAGTTGAAGATGATCTGAGTGAAGTAGAAACTGATGCAGAGCCTATCATTGTTGATCAGAAGGGTGAAGCTGATGATGACGTTTTCATGGCTCCTGGTGCATCTTCTTCAGAAGTAAAACCTGAGGTATTTTATAACTCTGAAACGTTTTGTTCTAACTGTGTTTCAGTTAAGGATAAAATGATGAGGGTTATGGATGACAATGTAAACCTCATTTATGATATGAAATCGATGCACACGGTAAACCAGAAATTAAAGAATAATGAGAATGTGTGTATTGAAAGAATAGAATCACTGAAGAAGGATATAAATTCTCTGACTTTGAAGATCAAAGAGCAGGCATATCACCTGGATATGTCCTTTGCAGAAATTGAGAAACAAAATAATGCTCTTGTTGAGAAAGATAATAAACTAGCTGAATCTAAAGTAGAGGTGCTCAGAATGGATAGAAAGTTAGAAAGCTTTGGTAATTCATCATTCTTATTAGGATATTATCATGAGAATACTGAAGAGGGGAAGGGAACTAGTGGTATAGGCTATGTTCCGCCACCGTTTGACGAAAATTATTTTGTTACACCTGATATTATAAACGATGAGGATTTAGATCCTAAGACTGTGTTGAAGGTGAATCCAGTCACGGGTGAAGATATGGTGTATTCTGATGAGAGTGATGATGAATATTTTGATGAAGCTGAGGTAGAGGGGATACCGAAAGCTGTTAAGAAATATGACTCAAAGGTTGATTCTAATTCATCTGGAAATTATACATTTGGAAGTTCTTCAAACTCAAAGAGAGTTCCATATGTCAGAGATTATAAAGACAGGCATACATGTTTACATTGTAATGAGATAGGACACATTGTGGTGACCTGTCCTTACAAAAATAAAGGGAAGAAGCATGTATTTCCTGAGAAGATGAAGCCTGAATCAAAACCTGTTGCAAAATCTAGAGTTCCAGAGAAAATAAAGCGAAAAGAAGTTCATGTAGGAGAATCTTCTTCAAGTGCATCTAATCGTGTGAAGATTCCTTATATGAGAGAATATCGTGAGACGAGTGAGAATAGACGATATCAGGAGGAACTGATTAGAGACTGAATTCTTGTAAACTGATATTGTGGTGGAAATACAAAGCGTTTATTTACACCGTTGTTGTTGATTGAGTTACATGAGCACGTTGATCATGGATTCCGCACGTTATCACCGTGTCGTACCGCGAGTCTAGAGATCCGTCACGCACCGAATTAGGGACCTTCAAGTGGTATCAGAGCCAAAGGTAACCGACATGTTTTGTAACTGTTGAAAAAAATCTGTGTAAGTTCATAGAGAGACGAGATCTTGCTTTTACTGTGGTCTTGAGGGTCATATTCGGATTACTTGTCCACACAAAGCCATAGGTAACCGACATGTTTCTCCAGAAAAGGTAAGAACTCCTGGTAAGCCTTATGTTAACCCAAATGTGGTTAAACCTCATGATACACCAAAGGGTAATTCAAAATCCGAGATTAGGCTTTCTAGACCTCAAAGACGGAGGAGAAACAGAAGATTGAGAAAACTTTTAGAACAGCAAGAGTTTTCACAATCAAATCAATTTTCAAATGAAAGAAAATGTTCAAACACTTCACATTTTAAGCAAAAAGAACTTAATGAACAGAAGTATGTTTGGAAATCTAAAGTTTCTGTTTCTGACTCGTCGGATCAATCTTCGAAAATCGATGAGAGATTCGATTGTGAATGGAGTGAGGTTTATTATTTTGATACAGATGGACGACCCATGACTACCATGGCTTGGGTTCCAATTTCAAATTAATGTTTCTTGTTAGATGTGCAAGATTTACCAAGAGGGACTATTAATACCATTTTCGTTGTTGATAGTGGTGGTTCTAAGCACATGACCGTGAATGACATCTGCATGAGTAAAGAGTTGTTGATAACTGAGAATCTATTTGTTTCAACGACTTGATGCTCAAGGGGGAGAATATGTCACACACAATGTTTTGGAAACAGTTTTCCAAAGTCCAAAAGATAACCTGGAACTTAGGATGACGATGGTGAGCATAAAGTCGTTGATGCAACCATTTGACTAGTTGAGGGGGAGTCTACAGGACAGGGGGAGTACAGAACTGTGTTGATGACAAAAAGCAAAGGCATTCAATTACAGGATTACATCGGTTTGAGTTATTAATTGATTGACTTGCTTAATCCTGAGTAACCAAGTAAAAATGTTTTTCTTAAAATGTTTTCATGGAAGGTTTATTTTCGTTTGTTTTACTTTCTTTGAAAAAGATTTTGAAAATCCAAACAAATTGAAAAAGAGAAAATCGACATTACTTGAAGTTAAAGAAGAGATGATAGTACATCAGTAGATGTTCTTTCACACATGACCTTAGATTGACTGGTTGGTGCTTTATGTTAATATATCTGAATTATATGTTTTGATATAAAATTCAGAGACTCCACAAATAGGAAATGATAGTGTTGTGTATGCATACAATTTGAATTGTCAGTAGACTAAAAGCGTCACTGAACCATTAGTAGTGTGAAAACATAATTGCATATTTTACAACTGTGATTTGAACACATTTTATGCCTGGGTGTGTGTGTTAAAAGATCACTATCAGATAAAGAATATTAGCTTTTAATAAAGATTTTCTATGAGATCAGTTTCGGGTTATGTCCTTAGCACTATTCATTCGATTTGCTTCAGTGTCCATGTCCCGAAAAGCATGCAATTTGAAGTATAATCAAGATATGTACTTGACAACATCTGTCAAACATATACTAGCCCTTGGATCATATTGATAAATCATATTTACTGATTCCATTGAATTCATAATCCAGATAACAGTTGGATCCACGTACCTGAATCTTATGATTCCACATATATAAGACAAAACATTGAATCATTTGATTCTGAATCTCATTGATTCCTATACAATCCAATTTGGATTCTATTATTCATGTGCTAAGTGATGTCTCCTCATTCTGGAAATTCGGATAATCTTTAGTAAAATCTCATATGTCTTGAAGATAGTGCATTTACTTTCTGTTGGCATACTAGTGGGGTACACGTTGTATTTCATACTTAAATGGTACCTTAACTCACAAGAAAGTGAGAATGAGATGCTTTAGTTTCAAATCTTATAATATTGACAATTTGAATTTGTGTGTCATAGCTTGATCCTATTTTCTTTGAATGTTTATCGCGTATCATAACATGCAATATGAAAGTCTTGAAAAGATAGAATATGATAATCTTGAAAGATATTGATTTGATTGGTCAAGGCTTGAAAGAATGACATAGGATACCATTTGATATTATATGGATTTTATATCCAAGATGTATGATTGATATATCATATATACTGATATGATCTTCTTACTCGTGATGTTCGATCAAAAATATTTGATTTTGTATTTTACATTTCAGTTTGTACAGAGAAAAACCAAAAAGATTTTGTGTTTCTTATGTTTGAAAAACCAAAAAGATTTTATTTTTCCAGCTTCCATGGAAATCTTAATTGTTGGTTATTCTTGGTTGTTCTCCTTTACAAAAACTGAATATTGCAGATAGAAGTTGACAAGGGGTCCTTCTCCCAAGTTTTCTTCTAGATAAAGTGAGAGTGTGCAGATGAACAACACGAAGACTACAGTGTGTTTAATGATATTTGAAGACGGATGACAATCTTCTGAAGCTGTTGTCAAGAGGGTGTCTGTTGGAGCATATTTTGTGACAACGAGCTTGAAGATATTATGTCTTAGTCTTAGAGTCTTTGACTTGTATTTGATAGAATTGTTAGCAACAGTTAAAGGGGAGTCTGTTAGGACATGTTTTGTAACTGTTGATAAAATTATGTAAGTTCTGCTAGAGGCGAACTTAACAAGTTCGCCTAGCCTATCATAGGCAAACTTATAAGTTCGCTTAGCCTATCTGAGGCGAACTTGTTAAGTTCGCTTAGCCTATCTGAGGCGAACTTGTTAAGTTCGCTTAGCCTATTAGAGGCGAACTTATAGAGGCGAACTTGTTAAGTTCACCTATGGCAGATCAGATATCTATAAATAGAGTTTCAGAGTCTGTGAAACAGAATTAGAGAGAGATAGAATAGACGATATCATAGGAACTGATTAGAGACAGGATTATTGTAAACTGATATTGTGGTGGAAATACAAAGCGTTTATTTACACAGTTGTTGTTGATTGAGTTACACGAGCACGTTGATCATGGATTCCGCACGTTATCACCGTGTCGTACCGCGAGTCTAGAGATCCGTCATGCACCGAATTAGGGACCTACAAGTAGTTTTGATGTAATTGTCGGCTTGGATTGGTTATCTAAAAACCAAGCTGAAATTATCTGTCATGAGAAAATTGTTCATATTCCTCTCAAAAGTGGAGAAACCCTTTCCGTTCAGGGCGAAAGAGTTGGGCAGTCATGGGCATCATATCCTTTATGAAAGCACAAAAATGCCTTCGAAAAGGACATATGACTATTTTGGCTCTCGTTGCTGAGCAGCCGTCAGAAGAGAAGAAGATTGATGATATCCCCATCGTCCGTGAGTTTCTAGAAGTATTTCCCAAGGAACTGCCTGGTCTGCCACCACACCGACAGGTTGAATTCCAAATCGATCTAGCACTCAGAGCGGCACCGATCGCTCGGGCACCTTATCGACTAGCACCTAGTGAATTTCAAGAGCTATCCACTCAATTACAAGAATTATTGGATAAAGGTTTCATCCGACCTAGCTCATCGCCATGGGGAGCTCCAGTCCTGTTCGTCAAGAAGAAGGACGGAACCTTCCGTATGTGTATCGACTACCGTGAACTGAATAAGGTCACAATCAAGAATCGTTATCCTTTGCCTCGTATACATGACCTATTTGATCAACTCCAAGGATCAAGTTTATATTCCAAGATAGATCTCAGGTCCGGCTTCCATCAATTGAGAGTCCGAGAAGAGGATATCTCTAAGACTGCATTCAGGACAAGGTACGGCCATTACGAGTTTATGGTCATACCCTTCGGATTGTATTCATGGACCTTATGAACCGTTTGTGTAAGCCTTACCTTGACCAATTCGTCATCGTTTTCATCGACGACATTCTCAATTATTCCAAGAACAAGGAGGAACATGAGGAACATCTACGCCTAATTTTGGAATTACTTAAAAGGGAGCAGCTATATGTTAAGTTTTCCAAGTGTTAATTTTGGATCCGGGAGGTTCAATTCTTAGGACATGTGGTTAAGGAGAAAGGAATACATGTCGACCCCTCAAAGATAGAAGCCATCAAGAATTGGGCAGCACCGACGACTCCGACTGAGGTGCGACAATTTCTGGGATTGGCTGGTTATTACCGTCGATTCATTGAGGGATTCTCAAAAATTGCACAACCTCTCACTGCCTTAACTCAAAAGGGTAAAGCCTATAACTTGGGCGATAAACAAGAGTTAGCATTCCAACATCATAAACAGAAACTTTGCAGTGCACCTATTCTAGCTCTTCCGGAAGGAACGGATGATTTTGTGGTGTATTGTGACGCGTCTATTCAGGGTCTAGGTTGTGTGTTAATGCAACGAGAAAAGGTGATCGCGTATGCTTCACTTCAACTAAAGGTTCACGAGAAAAACTACACCACTCATGACTTAGAGTTGAGAGCTGTAGTTTTCGCACTTAAGATATGGAGACATTACTTATACGGTACAAAATGCATCATCTACACCGATCACAAGAGTCTTCAACACATCTTTGAGCAGAAAGAGTTGAACATGCGATAACGTCGTTGGGTCGAACTCTTGAATGATTATGACTGTGCGATCCGGTATCACCCGGGTAAAGCTAATGTTGTAGTGATGCCCTAAGTCGAAAGGAAACGAAACTCAAACGAGTTCGAGCATTACAGCTTACTATTCACCCTGGATTACCTAAGCCCTAAAAGAGGAAAACCTACCGATGGAAGGTACACGCGGTATGGAAGCACAACTCGAGGTCAAATGTGACGGTATTCGCTACTTCGTCGAGCGAATATGGGTTCTGGTATCGGAAACCTAAGGGAACTAGTCATGGATGAGGCTCATAAATCTCGTTACTCTATTCATCCAGGTTCCGACAAGATGTACCATGACCTAAAGGTGCTATATTGGTGGTCGAATATGAAGGCCGATATAGCCACGTATGTGAGTAAGTGTCTGACTTGTGCGAAGGTCAAAGTTGAATATCAAAAGCCATCCGGTCTTCTCCAACAACCAGAAATTCCCATGTGAAAATGGGAACAAATGTCCATGGACTTTATCACAAAATTGCCATGAACTCCTACCGGATGTGAACCATTTGGGTAATTGTTGATCGTTTAACAAAGTCCGCTCACTTCTTAGCAATCAAGGAAACCGACAAAATGGATAAGCTTACTCGTACTTACTTGAAAGAAGTAGTCTCTCGGCACAGGGTGCCAATATATCATTTCAGATCTAGCTCTTCCGGAAGGAACGGGTGATTTTGTGGTGTATTGTGACGCGTCTATTCAGGGTCTAGGTTGTGTGTTAATGCAACTAGAAAAGGTAATCGCGTATGCTTCACGTCAATTAAAGGTTCACGAGAAAAACTACACCACTCATGACTTAGAGTTGGGAGCTGTAGTTTTCGCACTTAAGATATGGAGACATTACTTGTACGGTACAAAATGCATCATCTACACCGATCACAAAGCACATCTTTGAGCAGAAAGAGTTGAACATGCGACAACGTCGTTGGGTCGAACTCTTGAATGATTATGACTGTGCGATCCGGTATCACCCGGGTAAAGCTAATGTTGTAGCTGATGCCCTAAGTCAAAAGGAAACGAAACCCAAACGAGTTCGAGCATTACAGCTTACTATTCACCCT
This sequence comes from Smallanthus sonchifolius, assembly GCA_023525975.1. NCBI lineage: Eukaryota > Viridiplantae > Streptophyta > Magnoliopsida > Asterales > Asteraceae > Smallanthus > Smallanthus sonchifolius. Next base: position 47,746,864 of record CM042023.1, read on the forward strand.
GGATTACCTAAGCCCTAAAAGAGGAAAACCTACCGCTGGAAGGTACACGCGGTATGGAAGCACAACTCGAGGTCAAATGTGACGGTATTTGCTACTTCGTCGAGCGAATATGGGTTCTAGTATTCGGAAACCTAAGGGAACTAGTCATGGATGAGGCTCATAAATCTCGTTACTCTATTCATCCAGGTTCCGACAAGATGTACCATGACCTAAAGGTTCTATATTGGTGGTAGAATATGAAGGCCGATATAGCCACGTATGTGAGTAAGTGTCTGACTTGTGCGAAGGTCAAAGTTGAATATCAAAAGCCATCCGGTCTTCTCCAACAACCAGAAATTCCCATGTGAAAATGGGAACAAATCTCCATGGACTTTATCACAAAATTGCCATGAACTCCTACCGGATGTGATACCATTTGGGTAATTGTTGATCGTTTAACAAAGTCCGCTCACTTCTTAGCAATCAAGGAAACCGACAAAATGGATAAGCTTACTCGTACTTACTTGAAAGAAGTAGTCTCTCGACACGGGGTGCCAATATATCATTTCGGATCGTGATGCAAGATTCACTTCTCGTTTCTGGCAGTCGTTACATAAAGCGTTAGGCACGCGTCTAGATATGAGCACAGCATACCATCCTCAAACTGATGGCCAAACAGAACGTACTATTCAAACTCTAGAGGACATGCTACGAGGTTGTTTGATTGATTTCGGTAACACTTGGGAGTCTCACCTACCATTGGTGGAGTTCTCCTACAACAACAGTTATCACACTAGCATCAAGGCAGCTCCATTTGAAGCACTATATGGACGGAAATTCCGTTCTCCTATTTGTTGGACCGAAGTTAGGGATAGTCAACTTACAGGTCCTGAACTTGTATTCGAAACTTCCGAAAAGTTCGTTCAAATTCGAAACCGTATGGCGGCAGCTCGTGATCGTCAAAAGAGCTATGCCGGCAAGCGTCGTAAACCCTTAAAGTTTCAAATAGGTGACATGGTCTTACTCAAAGTCTCACCTTGGAAAGGTGTCATTCGCTTCGGGAAGCGAGGTAAACTGAATCCTCGTTATGTTGGACCATTCAAAATAGTGAAGAGAATCGGACCAGTAGCGTATCAACTGAACCTACCTGAAGGACTTAGTGGTGTATACAACTTCTTTCACGTCTCAAATTTGAAGAAATGTCTTGCAGACGAATCATTTCATCGAAGAACCCATGGAAATTATGGATAGGGAAATCAAAACGTTAAAGCACAGAAAATCCCTATTGTCAGAGTTCGTTGGAACTCGAAACGCGGACCGGAATTCACGTGGGAGCGCGAGGATCAGATGATGTGCAAATATCCTAATCTGTTCAAGCACTCCGCGTCAAATTCTTAAGGTACTATTTAATTTTCGGGACGAAAATTCTTTCAACTAGGGGATGATGTGATATCTCGGGAAAAAAATATTTTTATTATTTTATTTTATTTAATTTTCGGGATGAAAATTCTTTCAACTAGGGGATGATGTGACAATCCGAACTTTCCAGGTTAACTCCGTTAACCTAATCCAGTTAAAGTTAACTTAATCAACTTAACTCAAACCCCAGGGACTACTTCTGTCATTATTCAAACTCTAATTACAAGGACTACTTGTGTAATTAGCCTAAACTCAATTCCATTTGACTTTGTAAAGTCAAAATCAAAAGATCTAAGTTCTATTGACTTTTGATAGTCAAACTAACCATATAGATAACCAAATTCAAACAACAAGGACCAATTCTGCCTAATTCCGAACTTAAGAACATGAAACCACAGGGACTGAACCTGTAATTAGTTCATTTTCGATCTGGTTGACTTTTGAAAGTCAAACCCGTGAGCGTTTGATCCAAATTCGAATCCATGATCGATGGTTTGCACGAACTAGTAACTGAATTTGCATATTGATGTCATTAACGGTCATCATAACAGTTTTAATCACCATCATTGTGTCGATTGGAAACAATTTATGACTAATAAATCCGTAACCGTCAAACTCAATGCTTAATCAATCAAATTCGACAAACTTCGATTTCCAATTCATGTACAAACCCTCTGCGCATATCAAACGAACCCATCTGAGTCTTTTACACACGATAATCTGATCGGAGAAGCAGTTAAACTCACCGAGAACCAAGCCAGCCACCGTCGACTGTTGTTTTAGTCGATCTCACTCAATTCGGATCCAAATCCGGTAAGCTCTCACACCCTTAGCTTCGTTTTCATCTGTTGATTGAAAGCCCTCTGCTATTTGGAGCTTACAACACCGAATTAAACACGATTCAATTCTAGGGTTCATGTAATTTCGGGTTTAGTCGAGCTATATCCTAGACTCGATCTCAATGCAATTAACTTGCATGAATAGACTCGCAATCACCTACCCTTTGAAAGCCCTATACTAATTCGAACATATAACATCGAAATAGTGATGAACGAATTCTAGGGTTCATCACAGTTTGGGTTTAATCGATTACTGATCTAAACGCAACCTTAATTCAATTAACTTATATAGAAAGCTTCGCATTCTAATAATCTGTAATAGCCCTATGAATCCAACCTTTTTAATTAACGGGATCAATCAATTTAATTCCAGGTTCATCCTAGGGTTTTTGACGATTTCAAATAAGAATTAAACGATCTAAAACTCGATGTTTTTCCAAATTAAACTGGTCAGTAGGTTCGCAAATCACCCATGAACAAAACCCCTATGCCATCGTACCCCTCTCAGATTCGAAATCGATGGAATCGGGGAGGTTCTTGATTCTGGTTTACATGGGAAGAGGAACACATGGACTTGAGTGATAAAAGATTTTGAAACCGGATTATGATGCGATAGCCCTAGCGGGTGGAGTGGTTAGTTGTGTGTGCTTGTGTGTGAGAGACCCGGGTTCAAGTCTCTCCACACTGTTTTTATTTTTAAACCATTTTCAAACAATATTTTCAAATAAAAATCAATCCTTATATTAATATAATAATATATTAAAGTGTTTTAGCCCCAGAAAACTCTCGTAGACTCGGGTTTGGTTTTATAACCCATTTTTATATTATTATTTCCACTTTTAAAAATAATATATTTATGTTATTGTCGAATAGAAATAATATAGTTATGTTATTTTCAAACCATGACTCCTAGTATAAAATAATATATAGTTTTATATTATTTCGTATCGTTTCATACCTCGTGTGACGTTTTAAACTATTTAATAATATAACTGTTATATTAATTGCCCACATTTATACATTCGATTAAAAATAATATATTTATTATTTTTCTACGCAAACGATTATTTGTTAATCCTTCGAACCTAAAAATAATATTATATTATTTCCCTAACTTTTGTAAACGACTTTGATGTACGAATTTATTTATTTATTTAACATTAGTCATTATTAATGTTCGGCACATAACGCTTTGAATTTTAATTAATTATATTAAGAAACCGATATTCCTGTAGACATGTTCGTCTACCCGTTAATCCTTAGAATGTTTTAGGATGTTCTAATCTTTCGTATCGTTGTCACAACTCCCATTATTATCCCTAATTTATGTGTTTATAATTTTAGGGCATTCGTAAGTCTTTTGAGACTTACCCTCATGGTTCCAACTTATCCTTTGTGTGATACTACCTACAACGCAACGCAGGTGAGTTTTCACGGCCCCTTTTTACTGTTTTAATCTGGGGGAGAAAACATGATTAAACTATTTTGAGATTTTGTAAATTCGTATGTTATCGATGTTAAAGCTAAGCGTAACATGCTATCACAGAAAGTCCTCATCTTATATCGGACCGTTAATATGGATCTTAGCGAGGTAATATTTTGTAGTACTACTGGGTTTGACAAATCCCACCCGCGTTAGTCGCGCTAACTCGATTAGAGATCGAACGGGTGAAATGTTAGCCTACTCACACCGCCAGTGTTGATAGACCTGGCAGGAGGCAATAAACAAACAGTCAGCTTCGGTTGCGAGCGCTTGAGTTAAACATGAGCATAGGTTAGCTACCTATAGATACATATTGAATGATCATAAATCTGGTAAACGCTTATTTATATATTGAAACCTGTGAACTCATCAACCTCGTGTTGACATATTTTCTTGCACGTTTTCTCAGGTCGCTAAGATAAGACACAGGTGCACATTAGGGCATGCATGGGATTCAACTATTTTGATTATGGCTTATTTATGTTTGTTTGGATTATTTTATGTTGTACTTGGTTTGGTTAAACGTTTTGGACTTTTGGACTTCTGGACTTTTGGTTTGGGCGCGTGTGTTTTGCGCATTTACTTTCTTTACGCTTCCGCATTGAAACTCTGATTATTATGATATTTTCATTTGAGTCCCATGTAGAGTCGTTCAAAGTAACTAATGTCTGAGATCCTGGTTCGTCACTTCCCAAACGGTAAACTCCGTTTGTTGAAATTGGGGGTGTGACACATATAACGATAACTTACCGAGGAAGAATTTTTCAAATTCGATAGAAATTTCTCTGACTCGTGGTGCGAGTTGTGTGGGGGATCACACTACACTGAGGAGTGTTATCTCTCCATATGATGCCCCATGGATCATGACATGAATCTCCACCCATCACCATTTGAAGATTTACTTCCTTCACCACCTCCATCAGTAAACCTCGATTGTGCATTCTATGAAACAGATCCTTGGAAGCCAAACACGCTATTCCGTAATTTAGAGGAAATAAAAAATCAAATCATTAAACTCTATGCTACGGAACCACATGAAGATCCTTCTGAAATTTTAGATCACCCACCAAATGTCAAAGCAGATCAAGCATCACACAAACAGAACGCGTAGGTAGTAACCATGATACCCATGAACAACACGGAAGATACCGACGAAGATGACATAGTAATGGCTGAAATTATAAAAGAAACCCTAGAACCACCGAGGTTGGAGAAACAATTCAAATGCTTTTAGTCTTTATTAAGTCAAATTCAGCTAAATCTACCTTACGAGTTTTTCCTCTATAAGATGCCAGCTCATGCAAAGTTTCTCAAAGATATGCTGACTAACCGAAAAAAAATGGAGGAGCAACCAAAAATCGCGTTGAACAAAAAATGCTCAGCCATTATGAGAGGAAGAAAACCTCCCGACCAATTCATGAGCTCCTGTCTTATAAGCGACACAATCCAAGGTATTGCTATCGCTGACCTACATATCAGCGTAAATATTTTACCTGGCGCTATATTCGACAAAATGAATCTTAAGAAACTCCAACCCACAAAATTAGAATTATGCCTAGCCAATAGAACGGTTCGCTATCCAAAAGGAATTGTTTAAGATGTGCTTATAAAGATTAATGAATTCGTTTTCCCTGTGGATTTTGTGGTGGTTGACATAAAAGAGGGAACGTGTATCCCTCTTACTCTCAGAAAGCCATTTCTCGATACATCTCTTGCCCTTATTGACGTTTGGGGGGGAAGACTGGCATTAAGCATTCAATAAGAATGAATACCAACCCGCACAGTCACTGGATGGTGGGTGTGTATTGATTATCGTAAGCTGAATAAAGCTACACAAAAAGATCATTTTCCGCTACCCTTCAAAGATCAAATGTTGGAGCGACTATCCGGGAATATGTTCTATTGTTTTCTCGATGGATTCTCATGGTACTTCCAAATAGCTATCGCCCTTGAAGATCAAGAGAAAACTACGTTTACATGCCCCTGTGGCACCTTTTCCTACAGGCGTATGCCGTTTGGGCTATGCAATGCACCTGCTACGTTCCAACGATGCATGATCGCTATATTTTATGATATGATCGAGGAATCAATGGAAGTATTCATGGATGACTTCTCAGTCTTTGGAAATTCCTTTGACCACTGTTTACAAAACCTTGAAAAGATGCTAGCAAGATGCGAGGAGTCAAATCTAGCACTAAATTGGGAAAAGTGCCACTTTATGGTCAAAGAAGGAATAGTGTTAGGGTATAAGATTTCAAAAAATGCCATTGAAGTCAACAAGGCCAAGGTAGAAACTATATCAATGCTTCCACCACCAAATTCAGTAAAAGGGATTAGAAGCTTCCTAGGTCATGCATGATTTTATAGAAGATTCATAAAAGACTTCTCATTCATTGCCAGACCTTTGACACAACTGTTGGAAAAAGATCGCCCCTTTTTGTTCTCTGACGATTGTTTGACAACATTTGAGACTCTCAAAAAGAAGCTCGTTGATGCACCTATCATGACAGCACCTGACTGGACAAAACCATTCGAACTCATGTGCGATGCAAGTGACTATGAAGTAGGAGCGGTTTTAATTCAACGAAGAGAAAAGCATTTTCACCCGATTCACTATGTAAGTAAAACCTTAAATGATGCTCAAGAAAATTACACCACTACTGAGAAAGAATTACCAGCCGTAGTTTTTGCCTTCGATAAATTCCGTTCGTACCTAGTCTTATCAAAACCATCGTCTACACCGATCATGCCGCCCTAAGACACCTCTTTAACAAGCAAGATGCAAAACCAAGGTTAATTACATGGATCCTCATATTGCAGGAATTTGACATCGAGATAAAAGATAAGAAAGGAGCAGAAAATTTCACAGCAGATCATTTATCTCGCCTTGAAAATAATGAGGAAAACCAAGAGGTTACTATAGATGATAGTTTCCCTCATGAGTACATACTGCATGTACAAGACACCGATGAATATCCATGGTTTGCAGACATTGCAAACTTTCTAGCAAGTGGAGTGCTAGTGAAAGGAGTAACATTTCAAGAAAGGAAGAAATTTTTCGCAGATATCAAACACTACTTCTTGGAAGATCCATATCTATTTCGTGTTTGTACTGATCAAATAGTTTGACGATGTGTGTACGGGAAAGAGGCACATTAAGTACTACGACAATGTCACGAAGGACCAACAGGAGGGCATCATGGAGCAAATTACACTGCAAGAGAAGTCTATGAGGCCAGATTCTTTTGGCCAACTGTTTTCAAGGACGCACATAAGCTCATAAGTACATGCGACTCCTACCAAAGAACATGGAATGTTTCAAAGCATGATGAAATGCCTCAAAAAAGCATTCAAGTGTGTGAAATATTCGGCATATGGGGGATCGACTTTGTCGGGCCATTCCCACCATCTCGTGGAAATCAATATATCCTAGTAGCAGTAGACTACGTGTCAAAGTGGGTTGAGGAACAAGCCTTACCAACCAACGACGCAAGAGTCGTCATCCGGTTTCTCTACAGATTGTTCACATGGTTCGGAACCCCAAAATCTTTAATCAGTGATAGAGGAACACACTTCTGCAATTCACAATTGGAAAAGACGCTCAAACGATATGGTTTCACCCATAAACTATCCACACCTTACCATCCCCAAGCAAATGGACAAGTGGAAGTTACAAACAGAGCAATTAAACGTATTCTGGAGAAAGTAGTGAGTCCTAATCGGAAGGACTGGTCTGATAAACTAGAAGATGCATTATGGGCTCTACGCACGGCTTACAAAATACCTATCAGAACCACTCCTTACTGAATGGTTTATGGAAAAGCATGTCATCTCCCAAAAGAGATTGAGCACAAAGCGTACTGGGCGCTTAAGGCAGTAAATTTAGATATATCCAGTACAGGGGAGCAACGCCTCCTACAAATTTATGAATTGTAAGAGCTCCGAAATCAAACATATATGAATTCAACAATATACAAGGACAAAGTAAAGAAAATTCATGATAAAAAGCTAAGGAAGGGAGAGTTCCAAGAAGGAGAAAAAGTCTTGCTTTACAATTAAAGATTACAACTATTTCCAGGAAAATTAAGATCTAAATGGACGGGGCCATACGTAATCCGAAAACTTTTCCCTTATGGAACATTGGAACTAGAACAAACAGACGGGATAACTTTTAAGGTTAACGGTCATCGAGTGAAACGTTATCTCAAAGGACCAATTGATCAAATAGTGGCTGAGGTTCCACTAGAAGAAAAAGACTGATGAAGCACGTACGGGTCTAGCCAACGACCCTTAAATAAATGTGGCACTCTGGTTTGGTTTCCCAAATTTAAGTCTCTAATACTTCAGCCCCCAGGTATGCCTTCTCGATACTAGGACCATAGTAGCTTAACTACTACCTTTTATTTTCCTTGTCTGCTTTTATGTTTTCCTTTGTGTGTCAGTGTAGGTCCCAGCGAGTCTACGGATAGATCTTAGACGTATAACACGCCACGTAAACTCATAGTGCGAAATCTTAACGAATACACACGTCTCGAACAGATACACATTCAATAGAATCACACACAAAGACAAGATCTCCAGTAAACTCTCTGTTGTATTGCTCTGATAAACGTGCTTACAAGTTATAAATCCCAGATCTCTAAAACAACACAAACTAAGCACTATTTATAGGCAACACACTGCTACAGGCGAACTTAGCAAGTTCGCCAGAACTAGCCTTAGGCAAACTTAGTAAGTTCGCCACAACTATATCAGGCGAACTTGTTAAGTTCGCCTGTTACAACAAACTTAACACATTTAGAAAACATTACATACATGAAAACATAAAGACCTAATCTATTTCAAGACTGATTGTCACACAAATGTTCTGTCACACCCCCAATTTCAACTAACGGAGTTTTACCGTTTGGAAGGTGACACACCAGGATCTCAGTCATTAGTTACATCAAACGACACTATATGGGACTTGAAATGTCAAAACATAAAAGTTCAGAGTTAATGCGGAAGCGTAAACGTTAAAATGAAGTCAAAAGTAATTACACGCAACAAGCGTCGGTTAATGTAATTAAATAAACTGTTTAAAGTATTTGAAATGAATGATATGACAGTAGGACTCCATGCATGTCCTAAGTGCGCAACCTGTGCCAAAGCGACCTGAGAAACATGTAAGAAAAAGTGTCAACACGAGGTTGGTGAGTTCACAGGTTTCAAGTTTACAATAAGAGTGTGTTTGCCAGATTATGTACATTCAATATGCATATCTATAGGTAGCTAACCTATGTTCATGTCTTACTAAAGCGCTCGCAACCGAAGCTGACTGTGTTTGTATGCCTCCTGCCAGGACTATCAACTCTGGCACATGTGAGTAGGCTAACATTTCACCCGTTCGATATCCAATTGAGTTAGCGCGACTAACGCGGGTGGGATTTGTCAAACCCAGTAGTACTACTAAACATTACCTCGCTAAGATCAATATTAACGGTTCGAAATAAGATGAGGACTTTCTGTGATAGCATGTTATGCTTAGTCTCAACAGTGATATCATATAAAGTACCATAATCAAATAGTTGCGTCATGTTTTCTCCCCTGGCGAGAAAAACAGTATTTGCTTGCGTACCTGTTTCTCCCCCACGGGGAAAACAAGTAAAAGTATGATAGTTGGTGTTTCATGTTTGTTTCTTCCTCAACAGGAAAACAAGTAAAATACGTTTGTGTGTAAGCATGTTTCTCCCCCAATAGTAAAACAGGTAAAAAGGGGCCGTGAAACTCACCTGTTTTGCGTTGAAGGTAGTTTCACCCTAGAGGTAAGTTGGAACCACGAGTGTAAGTCTCAAAAGACCTACGAATGTCCTAAATATATAAAAACATAAATTATGAATGATAATGGGAATTGTGACTGTGACACGGAAAGAAACGTCTTAAATAATCGCTCTAATAAACGAGAGTGGACAAATGTGTCCACGAGTTTAGGAATCACTTTACGTGACGAATGTCACAAATAATATTATATATACGAGTGGATAATATAATTAATTATATTATTATTTAATCTTAATTGTTACACGGCGTTATAAAATGATTCGAAATAATATAAACATATATTATTTAATAATACGGGTCACAAATTGAGAATAATAATAATATATTATTTTACACGAGTTTACGGCTTAGAAATAATATAAACATATTATTTTTACTTAATAATAATAATAATGTATAAATTATAAAAGCGGGTATAATTTATAAAAATAAGCTAATAATTCAAACCCGAGCCTACGAGTTGTTTTCCGGGTTAAAACGCATTTATATAATAATATAATATTATAAGGTTTGATTTTTATTAATATAATATTCCAGAAAAATGTTCTAAAAATGATTATGGGAGCCCGGTCTCGAACCCGGGTCTCTCCCACACCCGCACACTGCCTTAACCATCTCCGCCCGCTAGGGTATCGCGAAGGATACCGGGCTGAGATGGTTTTAACACCCGGCTCTCGCGAGTTCTTCTCCTTTTGCGCGAACCGAAGCCAAATCCAGACAAAATCTAACAATTTCGATATTGTTATGAATCCATGGTATAGAAGTTTTGTTAGTCGATCGATTTCGAATCTGTGGGATCATTAAATTGCAAAACTAACAAGTTATGGACTGTTTAATTGTAGAAAAATGAGCCGAAACTCTGGTTTAAGAACATGGGATTGATTTGTTTAATTCTTGTGATAATTGATGCTGGATTCATAGGGCTTTCGGTAAGAGGATGATTACGAACCTAACTGTATTGGTTAATTGGATTGATATGGTGTTTAGGCTATGATCCGATTCAACAGTCCCTATGATGAACCCTAGAATCGGTCTATCATTGATTTGATGTTATGAGCCCTTGGATTGATAGGGCTTTCGATCTAGACTTCGAGACGAGTCTGGGGGTCTGCTTAATTTCATTATCTGATATCGAATTCATAGGGTTCGATTAAATTGGAAACGTATGAACCCTAGAAATTGGTTCGCGATAAATTCGATATTAGGAGCCCTGATAATCATGGGGCTTTCAATTAAGACACAGAGACGAAACTGAGGGTATGATTAGTTACCAGAAAGAACACCGAATTGGTAGCTCTCGACTAAAACGTGTGCCGGCTGTGACCAGTCCAATTTCCGGCGGCTTCTGCTATTGTTCCGACCAATGTAGTATGTGCAAAAGTCTCAGGAGTGCTCGACGATCAAATTAAGAGTCACAATTCGTAGTATTAACATCGGGTTAAGACGAATTAGATGATGATTAGATCGTGGTCGACGGTTACACATTAATTCTCAATAATTATCATTAATTCGATTAATTTGGCGGCGTTTAATGACTTAAAGATGCTCGTTAAGATCATAGACGTGCAAAACGGTTTTGATTCCAACGAATATCGATCTGAAACGTCCGGATTTTGGGATCAAACCGTGATTTTGACTTTAGGAGTCAACAATCATGTTTCAAGAAATGGCAGAAAAGGTCCCTGAGGTTTTGCTGAGAATTGTAGTTCGAAACTTGGCAGATTTGATCCCTCTAGTTTAAATGAAGTTAACTCATGGTTAATTTTGACTTTTAAAGTCAACAGAGTGGATTTTGACTTTTCAAAAGTCAACAGAATAGTTTAGGCTTATGACATAACTAGTCCTTGAAGTTTAAGTTTGGAATATTGACAGAAATAGTCCCTGAAGTTTGAATAAAGTTAATTTCAATTAACTTTAACTGGATTTTACTAACGGAGTTAACTGGAAAAGTCCGGATTGTCACATCATCCCCAAGTTGAAAGAATTTTCGTCCCAAAAATTAAAATAACACAAAAAAAAAAAATTTTGAGGGTGTCACATCATCCCCAAGTTGAAAGAATTTTTGTCCCGAAAATTAAATAGTACCTTAGGGATTTGACGCGGAGTGCTTGAACAGATTATGATATTTGCGCATCATCTGATCCTCGCGCTCCCAAGTAAATTCTGGTCCGCGTTTCGAGTTCCAACGGACTCGAACAATAGGGATTTTACTGTGCTTTAACGATTTGACTTCCCTATCCATAATTTCCACGGGTTCTTCGATGAAACGCAACTGTTCATCAACGTGTAGTTCCTCAAGAGGAACCGCGAGAGATTCGTCAGCTAGACATTTCTTCAAATTTGAGATGTGAAAGAGGTTGTGTACGCCACTCAGTCTTTCAGGTAAGTCCAGTTGATACGCCACTGGTCCGATTCTCTTTATTATTTTGAAAGGTCCAACGTAACGAGGATTCAGTTTACCTCGTTTTCCGAAACGAATGACACCTTTCAATGTGAGACTTTGAGTAAGACCATGTCACCTACTTGAAACTCTAAAGGTTTACGGCGTTTGTCGGCGTAGCTCTTTTGACGATCCCGAGCTGCCGCCATACGGTTTCTAATTTGAACGATCTTTTCGGAAGTTTCAAATACAAGTTCAGGACCTGTGAGTTGGTTATCTCCAACCTCGGTCCAACAAATGGGAGAACGGCATTTCCGTCCACAAAGTGCTTCAAATGGAGCTGCCTTGATGCTAGTGTGATAGCTGTTGTTGTAGGAGAACTCCACCAACGGTAGGTGAGACTCCCAAGTGTTACCGAAATCGATCACACAAGCTCGTAGCATGTCCTCCAGAGTTTGGATAGTACGTTCTGTTTGACCATCGGTTTGAGGATGGTAAGCTGTGCTCATATCTAGATGCGTGCCTAATGCTTTATGCAATGATTGCCAGAAACGGGAAGTGAATCGTGCATCACGATCCGAAATAATAGAGATTGGCACTCCGTGCCGAGAGACTACTTCTTTCAAGTATATTCGAGTGAGTTTATCCATTTTGTCGGTTTCTTTGATTGCTAGAAAGTGAGCAGATTTTGTTAGGCGATCCACAATTACCCATATAGTATCACATCCGGTAGGGGTTCGGGGTAATTTGGTAATGAAGTCCATGGATATTTGTTCCCATTTCCACATGGGAATTTCAGGTTGTTGTAGGAGACCGGATGGTTTTTGATATTCAACTTTGACCTTCGCGCAGGTCAGACACTTACTAACATAGGTGGCTATATCGGCCTTCATCTTCGGCCACCAATATAGTACTTTTAGATCATGGTACATTTTATCGGAACCCGGATGAATGGAGTAACGAGATTTATGAGCTTCATCCATGATTAGTTCCCTTAAATTTCCGAACACTGGAATCCATATTCGTTCGACAAAGTAACGAATTCCGTCACATTTTACTTCAAGTTGTGCTTCCATGCCGCGAGTACCTTCTAACGGTAGGTTATCTTCTTTCAAGGCTTCAAGTTGAGCACTACGGATTCTGTCAGGCAATCCAGGGTGAATAGTAAGTTGTAATGCTCGAACTCGTTTGGGTTTTGTTTCCTTTCGGCTTAGTGCATCAGCCACAACGTTAGCTTTACCCGGATGATACCGGATCGCACAGTCGTAATCATTTAAAAGTTCAACCCAACGACGTTGTCGCATGTTCAACTCCTTCTACTCGAAGATATGCTGGAGGCTCTTGTGGTCGATGTAGATGGTGCATTTGGTACCGTACAAGTAATGTCTCCATTTCTTAAGTGCAAAAACTACTGCTCCCAACTCTAGGTCATGAGTGGTATAGTTTTTCTCATGAACCTTTAACTGATGTGAAGCGTATGCGATTACCTTTTCGCGTTGCATTAAGACACAACCCAGACCCTGAATAGATGCGTCACAATACCCCACAAAATCATCCGTTCCCTCCGGAAGAGCTAGAATAGGTGCACTACAAAGTTTCTGCTTAAGATGTTGAAATGCTGACTCCTGGTTATCGCCCCAGTTAAAGGCTTTACCCTTTTGATTTAAGGCAGTGAGAGGTTGTGCAATCTTAGAGAATCCCTCGATGAATCGCCGATAATAACCAGCCAATCCCAGTAATTGTCGCACCTCAGTCGGAGTCGTCGGTGCTGCCCAATTCTTGATGGCTTCAATCTTCGATGGATCAACATGTATTCTCTTCTCGTTAACCACATGTCCTAAGAATTGAACTTCCCGGATCCAGAATTCACACTTGGAAAACTTAGCATACAGCTGCTCCTTTTTAAGTAACTCCAGGATTAAACGTAGATGTTCCTCCTTGTTCTTGGAATAAATGAAGATATCATCAATGAAAACGATGACGAACTGATCAAGGTAGGGTTTACACACACGGTTCATGAGGTCCATGAATATCGCGGGTGCGTTGGTCAATCCGAAAGGCATAACCATAAACTCATAGTGGCCGTACCTTGTCCTGAAAGCAGTCTTAGAGATATCCTCATCTCGGACTCTCAATTGATGGTAACCAGATCTAAGGTCTATCTTGGAATAGAAGCTTGATCCTTGGAGTTGATCAAATATATCATCTATGCGGGGTAGAGGATAACGATTATGGGTCGTTACTTTGTTCAGCTCACGATAGTCGAAGCACATGCGGAAAGTCTCATCTTTCTTAGTTGACAAATAGGACTGGAGCTCCCCATGGCGATGAACTAGGTCGGATGAAATCTTTATCCAACAAATCTTGTAGTTGTATGGATAGTTCTATAAATTCACCAGGTGCAAGTCTACAGGGTGCCGGAGCAATAGGCGTTGCTCCGGGTGCTAGATCAATTTGGAATTCGACTTGACGATGCGGCGGAAGACCAGGCAGATCTTCGGGAAATAATTTCGGGTAATCACGAACGATCGGTATGTCATCAATCTTCTTCTCCTCATATGGCTGCTCGGCGACGAGAGCCAGAAAGTCAGTATGACCTTTACGTAAACATTTCTGCGCTTTCATGAAGGATATGATGCTTATGACTACACCACTCCTTTTGCCTTAGACAAAAAGGATTTCCCCTCTAAGGAGAGGAAGGCAAATATTTTTGTCACAACAGTTGGCCTCAGGTTGATTCTTGGATAACCAATTCATACCGACAATAAGGTCGAAACTGCCAAGTGTAACTGGCAGAAGGTCAATGTCAAGTTTATGACTAACCAATACTAGTTTACATCTGTAAGAATGCGAGTTGTTTCGATTTTCTGAGCGTCTGCTATCTCAATAGTATACTTGGTTTTTAACAGAGTTGGAGCACTACACACTAATATGGGGTTTGTGAAGTCATACTGAGGCTTCTAGTGAGACCCGTGCTTATAAAGCAAGTGTCAGTCAATGCATAGGCTAAGGGAATAGGTTCACATGTAAGAATGAAAAGTCTAATGAGGTATAGATTCCAGTAGCATAAGATATAGGATGTATGTTTAAGTAGTTGCGTTCAACTGATGGTTGGTTAGGTTAAATCTTCGTTTCCTAATGTCATTGGATCAACAAGATCATTTCGTGAAGAAAGAAATCCGTTTACAGGATTGAATATGCTGGGGTAAAATTCGAAGTTAGACTAAGGATTAGTCACAAGATGAGGTAATAAGGTCAAATGCGATCTATTGTTGGAGTGTAAGGAATAACGTGTTAGCATAGAAAGAATTTCTCAAATTCTGTGTATATAGTTGGAATCGATAAGTTTGCTATGAGATTCTATTAGAGTTTCAATCAAGATGGTTTCTGTGATCACGTTTAGATGAGTGTCTTAATTTCACTAAGACTCTTACATGAGTGAGAATAACATTGATGGATTTCATTAATGATAGTTCTGTGTGTCCATAGACATCTTCAACCTGATAGTCGCGTCTATCAACTGTTGACCGAATTTAACGATACTAACTAGTCGTTGAGTAGGTTACAAGAACTTCTACTGACAGTGGAAGTTTAAGTTTGTAGATCACTGATTAGGACCATTTATCCACACACTAGGTTTCACCAGGACTTACATGCACCTCAAATTATTATTACGTGTGCACCCGTAATGATAATTTGCTTTGCATGCTCACCCTTGTTCTCGCTGTCCTGTGTCATAATATCCTTTAGGTTATATTGTTGAGTATAGAGTGTTGTCAGATATGATCAGTCATTGAAAGGAGTAGTCATCAACCATAAGTTGATCGACTAGGACTCATATCAGGATGAGTAGTCAAGGATGGTTTGATCTGAGTATTCACTCGAGTGAAACACAATACAGGAGTCCAATCCAGCGGATTGTAAATGAGAACATGTAACAAACATGTACATGAAGTGTGACTTCGAGAAATGAAACTAATTTATGAATACAAGTTATAGGAAGCAACATAGTAGCCGTCCTTTCAACTGAGTCAGGATAGGGTTTGAATATGCGTTCTCAACTTTGTGGTCAATCTATTCTCAACAGAATATTGACCAAAGAAGCGAGCCCATGGCTCAGGAAAGTGATGACATCTATGTGTCAATAGATTCTGCAATGATGCGTGCAACGGTCTGCCTTCAGTCGGCGTATTGTTGCTAATGTGTACAGTAGGGACTCGCCTCCGATGATCCCAATTCCCAAGGAGATACGCGTTAGTGCTGAGTGTCGTCCAAAACATGGACCTGAAAAAGCCCACCATACCCAACAGGTGATGGTGATGTAAGTGACTCCTCCGAAGGCTCTGTCTTACTGCCCTCGGACGGGAGTGGATAATATTCTGGTGATTCCCCGAATGTAGCCACTGGGAATGATGATGCAATGTAAATGTTGTGTCCCTCGCCAACTGAGGGTGATACGGATGGTGTTACATACCTGCACTACAATGTATGTATAGATGCTATATATATCTGGTATGAGTGTCTGTGCCGTGTAACTAATGCATGTGTACGGTTATAGTCTAGTATGCAATCCTGGTTCTCTATAACCTGGCTCTGATACCAATCTGTCACACCCCCAATTTCAACTAACGGAGTTTTACCGTTTGGAAGGTGACACACCAGGGTCTCAGTCATTAGTTACATCAAACGACACTATATGGGACTTGAAATGTCAAAACATAAAAGTTCAGAGTTAATGCGGAAGCGTAAACGTTAAAATGAAGTCAAAAGTAATTACACGCAACAAGCGTCGGTTAATGTAATTAAATAAACTGTTTAAAGTATTTGAAATGAATGATATAACAGTAGGACTCCATGCATGTCCTAAGTGCGCAACCTGTGCCAAAGCGACCTGAGAAACATGTAAGAAAAAATGTCAACACGAGGTTGTTGAGTTCACAGGTTTCAAGTTTACAATAAGAGTGTGTTTGCCAGATTATGTACATTCAATATGCATATCTATAGGTAGCTAACCTATGTTCATGTCTTACTAAAGCGCTCGCAACCGAAGCTGACTGTGTTTGTATGCCTCCTGCCAGGACTATCAACTCTGGCACATGTGAGTAGGCTAACATTTCACCCATTCGATATCCAATTGAGTTAGCGCGACTAACGCGGGTGGGATTTGTCAAACCCAGTAGTACTACTAAACATTACCTCGCTAAGATCCATATTAACGGTTCAAAATAAGATGAGGACTTTCTGTGATAGCATGTTACGCTTAGTCTCAACAGTGATATCATATAAAGTACCATAATCAAATAGTTGCATCGTGTTTTCTCCCCTGGCGGGAAAAACAGTATTTGCTTGCGTACCTGTTTCTCCCCCACGGGGAAAACAAGTAAAAGTATGATAGTTGGTGTTTCATGTTTGTTTCTTCCTCAACAGGAAAACAAGTAAAATACGTTTGTGTGTAAGCATGTTTCTCCCCCAATAGTAAAACAGGTAAAAAGGGGCCGTGAAACTCACCTGCTTTGCGTTGAAGGTAGTTTCACCCTAGAGGTAAGTTGGAACCACGAGTGTAAGTCTCAAAAGACATACGAATGTCCTAAAATTATAAACACATAAATTAGGAATGATAATGGGATTTGTGACTGTGACACGGAAAGAAACGTCTTAAATAATCGCTCTAATAAACGAGAGTGGACAAATGTGTCCACGAGTTTAGGAATCACTTTACGTGACGAATGTCACAAATAATATTATATATACGAGTGGATAATATAATTAATTATATTATTATTTAATCTTAATTGTTACACGGCGTTATAAAATGATTCGAAATAATATAAACATATATTATTTAATAATACGGATCACAATTTGAGAATAATAATAATATATTATTTTACACGAGTTTACGGCTTAGAAATAATATAAACATATTATTTTTACTTAATAATAATAATAATGTATAAATTATAAAAGCGGGTATAATTTATAAAAATAAGCTAATAATTCAAACCCGAGCCTACGGGTTGTTTTCCGGGTTAAAACGCATTTATATAATAATATAATATTATAAGGTTTGATTTTTATTAATATAATATTCCAGAAAAATGTTCTAAAAATGATTGTGGGAGCCCGGTCTCGAACCCGGGTCTCTCCCACACTCGCACACTGCCTTAACCATCTCTGCCCGCTAGGGTATCGCGAAGGATACCGGGCTGAGATGGTTTTAACACCCGGCTCTCGCGAGTTCTTCCCCTTTTGCGCGAACCGAAGCCAAATCCAGACAAAATCTAACAATTTCGATATTGTTATGAATCCATGGTATAGAAGTTTTGTTAGTCGATCGATTTCGAATCTGTGAGATCATTTAATTGCAAAACTAACAAGTTATGGACTGTTTAATTGTAGAAAAATGAGCCGAAACTCTGGTTTAAGAACATGGGATTGATTTGTTTAATTCTTGTGATAATTGATGCTGGATTCATAGGGCTTTCGGTAAGAGGATGATTACGAATCTAACCGTATTGGTTAATTGGATTGATATGGTGTTTAGGCTATGATCCGATTCAACAGTCCCTATGATGAACCCTAGAATCGGTCTATCATTGATTTGATGTGATGAGCCCTTGGATTGATAGGGCTTTCGATCTAGACATCGAGACGAGTCTGAGGGTCTGCTTAATTTCATTATCTGATATCGAATTCATAGGGTTCGATTAAATTGGAAACGTATGAACCCTAGAAATTGGTTCGCGATAAATTCGATATTAGGAGCCCTGATAATCATGGGGCTTTAAATGAAGACACAGAGACGAAACTGAGGGTATGATTAGTTACCAGAAAGAACACCGAATTGGTAGCTCTCGACTAAAACGTGTGCCGGCTGTGACCAGTCCAATTTCCGGCGGCTTCTGCTGTTGTTCCGACCAATGTAGTATGTGCAAAAGTCTCAGGAGTGCTCGACGATCGAATTCAGAGTCACAATTCGTAGTATTAACATCGGGTTAAGACGAATTAGATGATGATTAGATCGTGGTCGACGGTTACACATTAATTCTCAATAATTATCGTTAATTCGATTAATTTGGCGGCGTTTAATGACTTAAAGATGCTCGTTAAGATCATAGACGTGCAAAACGGTTTTGATTCCAACGAATATCGATCTGAAACGTCCGGATTTTGGGATCAAACCGCAATTTTGACTTTAGGAGTCAACAATCCTGTTTCAAGAAATGGCAGAAAAGGTCCCTGAGGTTTTGCTGAGAATTGTAGTTCGAAACTTGGCAGATTTGATCCCTCTAGTTTAAATGAAGTTAACTCATGGTTAATTTTGACTTTTAAAGTCAACAGAGTGGATTTTGACTTTTCAAAAGTCAACAGAATAGTTTAGGCTTATGACATAACTAGTCCTTGAAGTTTAAGTTTGGAATATTGACAGAAATAGTCCCTGAAGTTTGAATAAAGTTAAATTCAGTTAACTTTAACTGGATTTTACTAACGGAGTTAACTGGAAAAGTCCGGATTGTCACATGTTCCAACAAATTGAACAGGAGACAAAGAAGGTGGTTTGAACTACTAAAGGATTGCGACTGCGAAATATTATACCACCCAGGCAAGGCTAACGTAATGGTTGACGCCTTAAGTAGAAAGGAAGAGTCGACACCCATCCGAATCAAAGTATGTCAGTTTTATTATAACGTCGGACCTGATAAATGATATAGCAAAAGCATAGGATGAAGCACTGTTAGGAGGAAATGTGAAGCGAGAAAGAATAGTAGGACAACAAGGTAATCTGGAGACTAATGTGTACGGTGTACGAACTCGGTTTGGCCGGATGTGGATGCCCAAAATCAGTGAACTTAGAGCCAAAATCCTTGATAAGGCCCATAAGTCTCGCTACTTTATCCAGCCCAGGATTAACAAAATGTACCAGGACTTAAAGAATGAATACTGGTGGCATGGCATGAAGAATGATGTGACTGAATATGTGAGCAAGTGCCTAACTTGTTCACTGCTTAAGGCCGAGCACCAGAATCCATGAGGCAAAATGCAACCATTGCCAATACTAGAAAAGAAATGGGAAGAAATCATGATGGACTTCAATACAAAGCTACCATGAACAACTAAAGGCAATGATACCATTTGGGTGATCGTCGACCGCTTGACGAAAAGTGCTCAATTCTTACCAATACGTGAGGCTTTTACGTCTAAAAATCTTGCAGAATTATTCATTAATGAAATCGTAAGCAGACATTGTAAGCCATAGTCAATCATGTCTGACAGGGACACTCGATTCACGTCTAGGTTTTGGAAGAAATTTAACAAATCAATAGGGACTAGACTGAATATTAGCACCACTTACCACCCTTAAAACGATGGTCAATCCGAAAGGACCATTCAGACCTTGGAGGACATGCTCCGGGCCTGTATCATTGATTTCGGTGGGAGCTGGGATAGCCACCTGCTATTGGCAGAATTTTCATATAATAACAGCTATCACTCAAGCATCGGCATGCCGCCATTTGAGATGTTGTATGGAAGAAGATGCAGAACCCCGGTATGTTGGGGAGAAATTGGACAGAAAGACTTTGCGAGTCTCGAAGTAGTCAAAGCTACTTCCGAGAAATTTGAACAAATCAAAGCTCGCATGAAAGTCGCTAAATACAGACATAAATCTTATGCGGATAAGAGAAGAAGAGACATATAATTTCAAGTAGGGACATGGTACTGTTAAAAGTGTCACCCTAGACAGGAATCATCCGATTCAGGAAGCGTGGAAGACTAAGTCCAAGGTTTGTTGGACCTTTCAAAATCCTAGCAAAAGTTGGTAACGTTGCTTGCCGATTGGACCTGCCCGACGAGCTTATTGGGATTCACCCTACATTCCACATGTCGCAGTTACACAAGTGCTTAGCTGGCGACACGGCTCACATACCATATGACGAGATCGAAGTAGATAACAGTTTAAACTGTGTAGAAGAACCAATAGCTGTCATTGACCGAGTCGAGAAACAACTACGCAATAAGTCGATTCCGTTGGTTAAAGTACAATGGAAGAAAAGAAAAGGGTCGGAAGCTACTTGGGAAAAAGACGATGAGATGAAAGAACTGTACCCTCAATTGTTTAACGTGTAGCAAGTTTCATGGACGAAACCTCTATAAAGAGGGTAGACTTGTAACATCCCGAAATAATAAAACATTTAATTGAAAGCGAGGTCAGGATTTAATCAAAGGAAAAGTAAATGGAAGGGGACCGGGCTTGGGCTCGGCTCCAATGGGCCGATGTAGCCCATGTATAAAGGGCATGATGCGGCACCATCTTCCTCATTCCATTAAATTGCACACAAGCCCTAGAGAGAGAAAGCTTGAGGTTTTGAATCTTGTTATTCTTATTGTAGATCTATGTGGATCACATCAATGATGGAGTTGCCGTTCACTTATGCTTTAGATGGAGTCATGATGTCGCCCAGACGGTCTATAAAAACTGATAAATAAAACCTAATCTAGACTCCTAAGTAATAAATGGAATACCTATGAACTAGACCGCACTGACAGGCAAGTGAACCTATCGAGTGTAGCACAGCTTAATGGTAAACCGGATTATCGAACCATAGAGACACTAAATAACTACACTAGACTCTGACTCGGACTAAAGATGATTTGGTTGGGGGGGTTTCTACACTACTGATTAACTAATAATGCAGAATACTAAAGATCAACTCTAACTATCAAACAAGGACTTCGGGAAAATCAGGAATGAGAAGAATACCACCTAGGTCGGAATCCTACTTGCAAAGCACAGACTTCTACCGGTTATGGAAACTATGATGGATCTGGATATCTAAGGATAGCAGCTCTAGACAACCTAGTGGATCCCTAATCACTCTCAGGGTGTCACCAACTAAGAAACCAAAAGATGCAGTAACTCACCAGATAGTCGTATTACCTTTCAGTCTCTCCAACAATGATAATGTACCCAAAAGAAAAATCACCTCTCCGTATCAATGTCCACAATACATCTAAGATGCACGGGGTAATCTCATAGTAACAATTATGACTCGGAATAGCAACAAATAATAAGGAACTAGGAAAACCTCTTTTCAGAGCGTTAACACTCAGAATCCTAATACGAAGACTAACCGATTACGGGTATCGAGATAAGAAGAACACTCAATCTAAATCAACACCAATTACTTTCCCTATGGACTACTACGTCTAGCAATACCATCACAGTTACCAACAATGAAGCAAGCAACCTAAACATGCGTCTATAACTGAAAGACATTCAACAAGAACACATACGAGATTATAATCAACATTCAATCAGAATAAAGCATGCACATACATCACAATTATCAAACCAAGATCGTTACAAAATCATTAATCCATTCAATGTAGCCAAAAACCGATAAAAATCATAACTTTAGCAAATATTCGTCATAGAACCTAGGCAGTATCAAAGATCTAGCCAAATACCATACTCAAAACATCTAAACAGAATTAAAGTAGTAGAAACATGGTTCATGATGTAGTGCAAAGCACACATCTTTATTCCTTTGTATCCGTGCGTTTTTAGATAGTTTTGTATACGTTTTTACTTGTTTTTGGTTTGTTTTGAGTCTTAGTTAGGTTTACAGGAGCTCGTGATGATTACAAGTCAACACATGAAAAAACCGAGCACGAGAGAGAAAGCCCAAGGATTAAAAGTGAAAAAGTTGGTTTTTCATTCCCTCGCGGTACCGAGAAAACTTAAATCCAGCCGCAACTATTTTAGCCCTCACGGTACGCGAGGGGCTTGCCACATTCTCTCGTGGTACGCGAGAGACAGGAATTATGAGAAAAAACCTAATTTTGAATTTAAATAGAATTTGAAGCCATTGTGAGAGAGGTCGATTGTTTCGCTGTCTAGAGAAACCTTTTGGGCGATTTTGAGAGTTAGGAAGTCAATCGGAGTAAGAAGTTGAGGGCTTTGATATCCGGGATCATTGTAGTAGCGTATTCAGTTTGCAAGCTTGAATCTTTATCTTTTATTTGATTGTTTTGAACCATGTTCTTGTTTAATACTTCTGTGTTTGATGTTTTGAACATGAATCTTGGCTAAAACCTTAATACTACTTAGGTTTATGATGATTGCTTGTTATAGTTTCAGTTTTTATCGGTTTTGGATTCGTTGAATGGATTAATGACTTTGTAAACAATCTTGGCTTGATAATTATTATGAATATGCATGTTTGAATCTGATTTGTGTTTGATTTCAATCCCGTATGTTAATTGTGGATGTCTTCCAGCTTGATTAGCGTATCTAGATCGTAGTCTGTGTGATTGTGGTTGTTTGTATGGTTTGCTAGACATAGTAACCATAGGAATCGGAGTTGATTGTTAATTAGATCCCAGCGTTCATCTTATCTCAATACCCCAAAAGTGAGAGGTAATCGGTTAGTCTTCATATTAGGTGTCTAGTTGTCAACGCTCTGAAAGGAGATTTCCTAGGTCCTTAGTATTCGTTGCTATTCTGTGTCATAGTAGTTGATCTGAGATTACCCCGTGCATCTTCGATGTATTGTGGACAATGAGACTGAAAGGTGATCTGTCTTCTAGGTACTTTATCATTGTTGGAGAGACTGAAAGGTAATCCAACCATCTGGTGAATTTAGTACATCTTTAGGTTCCTTAGTTGGTGACACCCTGAGAGTGATTAGGGATCCACTAGGTGATCTAGAGTTGTCATCCTTAGAAACCCATATCCATCATAATTTCCATAACCAGTAGAAGTTGAGCTTTGTAAGTAGGATTCTGACCTAGGTGGTATTCTTCCCATTCTTGATATTTCCCTGAGTTCTTTGTCTGGATAGTTCGAGTCGATCGTTAGTTATGCATTCTTTAGTTTAATCAGTAGTGTAGAAAACCCCCCAACCAAATCATCTTTAGTCCGAGTCAGAGTCTAGTGTTAGCTATAGTAGTGTCTCTAGGGTTCAATATTCCGGTTTACCATTAACATGTGCTACACTCGATAGGTACACTTTCCTGTCAGTGCGGTTTAGTTCATAGGTACTCCATTTATTACTTAGGGGTCTAGGTTAGGTTATTTGTTAGTTTTTTATAGACCGTCAGGGCGACATCAGTTCACCAAGACAATAAAAGACTAAAGATTCAAACTTTGAAATCGAATACGTAAATCTAATGAACCCGGGATCCAAAGCCTTCAACTTTTGCCTTGATTCTTCTTCCAAACACCCAAAATCGCCTCACAGCTTGTTATAGACGGCAGAATTCGAATCCTCCTCTTTTATTGCATTACAAATCTTCTAATAATCGAATTCTAGGGTTTTACAAAAATTAGACTTCTCGCGTACCACGAGATAATATGGCCAGGACTTCGTTTTCCGCGAAGGCCAAATTAGTCGCACCCGGATTTGGAAATCCTCGCGAACCGCGAAACTTCTTTTCTCCTCCTTCGCGTGCCGTGAAGGACTGAATTTCAATATTTTTTCATTTATTTCTTTGGACTTCATCCTCTTGCCACGAGCTCCTGTAAACCTGACATGGACTCAAAATAAAGCAAAAACAAGTAAAAACGTACACAAAACTAACTAAAAACCCCAAATACAATAGGAAATAAGATGTATGCTTCGCACTACATCAAACATCCCCACACTTAACCTTTTTTCGTCCCCGAAAATATCTGCAATGGAATCATAACTGGACATAGCTTTCACAAACTCAATTATTCAAATAGCCAAACATATTCACACGTTAAAAATAAAAAATCGGTATTTCTATCCGACTAAACCCAACCACCAACTTTCAAGCCCCCGTTTTAGTGTTCTAATTCATATTACCAAGCATATTAGTCAATCTATGTGACTCACACCTAAAGGATACAGCTCTACCTAATCCCGTCTCATGGTCATGTGTAGGCACGGATTTAACCATGTAGATTTTACCCACCACGTTAAACTAAGATTTACAGTTTTTAGAAATTAAGATGATTAATGAATGAATGGATGAACTGAGCATTAAATTAAACAAATGAACTTTCGTCTAGAGGCGTTTCAACCAAGTCGCTATCCCGGAGGGTAACACATAGACTACAGTTCTAATCAATGAAGCACATAAGAATCTAACCCAGTGGTGTTTCAATCAGGCTGGAACCCGACGTGTAACACGTAGGCAAAACTTAGATTTCTAATTAATAAGCTCAAGTATATGGAATATGGAAGCGGGCGCCACCGAAACTCAGATTAATTCTCATAAAAAGATAGTGGTGTGCCAAGAAATTTCAAAAACCTCTACATTTTAACTTAACGTGGTACCTATCACCCTATGTTGACAGTTTCAGCTTTACCGACACCATAAGATGAGTACCTACAAGATATCATGATTTTAATTCAATTATTAATCCTAAACAACACTCACAGACTATTTAAGCTCTACTAGCTGGTTGGGTCTACCAAAACATAACTAATTAGACGAGTTTTCAATTATTTATTTCATTTAAACTCAACAGCAAATCCAGTTCTACTATCATTTTTCATTTATTATGCAAAACTTTTGATTTCCAAGGACATTTTTTTCAATTTTTTTGTATTTTTCTATTTTTATAAAAGAAAAACCTAGACACCTGGACTCACTAAACACAGTCTCCCATCCCCACACTTGAAACAAACATTGTCCCCAATGTGAACCAAGAAACATGACAAATAAAAAAAAATTAAACAGGAAGGCTTAGCTAGTAATGTAGCATTTGAAGTGTGTCCAGCTTTACTCTTCCACGTGTGCACCGTATAGCATTTCAGTCACGGTTGTACAATCAACTATCGGGTTGCCTTTACAGGAATATAAGATCAGACATCGACTCAACCCGAATGGAGATTGAGTACGGACGGAGCGATCAATACCTGCACAGATAAGCTCACAACAAACCCACAGCATTAAACTGACTCAAGTTACAGACTCAAATATAAAACAAAAGACTCAACTGACTCACTAAGACTCAAGATAGATAACAGGAAGACGTACCTGACATGTGACAAACACATAGACATGAGTGCCACAAGCAAGGTGAATCACTAGAATGAATGGTCCTTAAGTTTCCTATGGTGGTGGTAGTCGGTGAACGATATGGATGATGATATAATGGATGGTGATGGTGTGATGGACGATGGTGGTAGATGATAATTTGATAAGGATGATAGAAGATGGTGATGGATGGTAGTGTGATGATGGATGAGGGATGACAATGGTGGTTGATGGTGGTGACGGTTATGGAAAACCATGGGGAACAAGGGAGAAGGGTGGATCTAGCAACCCCCCGCGTACCGCGAAGGAGAAGGGATGACTCCTCGCGTACCGCGAGGAGCTTGAAATTTACCTGGACCAGAAGTTTTGTCCCTCGCGTACTGCGAAGACTGGACTTCAAACTCTCGCGTACCGCGAGGAGGGGTTAATCACAGAAAGCTTTGAGGTTTTTTATACTTAGCCAATTTTTTATCACTCAAACTGTTTTCACCCATATCCTCTAAAACCCAGTTCCAACTATAAAAACCAATTTAAAAATACCTGGAACTTCGTTCCTGATGATTTTCCTCATCAAATCAAGCGCGAATCCCTACGAAAAATGACACAAACAAGACACGCACACCGAAAAACACAAAATTAACACGCAAATAAACCAAGAAATCCATACAAACTATACATCCCTGGCACTTGCCCGAGACTCAAACAAGCGTATCAGGAGGCTTCTCCTTGATCCTAACCGGTACCGCCTTCATCCTGTGTGGTATCCCGATTCTCCATGTCCTCAACAACAAGTAAGCACCAACCCCTAAACCTCTCTTACATCTATCATTCAGGTCCTTCCAGCAACAGTTAAACCTACCCGGTCTGAATATAACACGGTTCAAGTACATCAGCAACTTATCACCCCAAACATCCCCATACTTGGGGTTTTTCAATCTCCCTACATTATGTGAAACACTCAATGCTTGGGTTCTCTCACGGAGTGGCCTAGACCTAGGGGTGACTTAGTCTCACTCCCCTCAACACGAACGACAGTAATAAGCAAAGGCTCAGAAAGGGTTATATTCAACGGTGTGGCCTCTCTACTCTCACTCGGATCATCAAGATCCTCTACTTCCTCCATCATCCCCACACTTGGGGGTTTGCCTATCATCTCCTCCACCTCTGCCATCATCTCCTGCAGATCACTAGGCACCTCATCGACGTATTCATCTGGCTTATTCAACAGTTCTTCTAACTCCACCGCCCAATCATATGGTTCTCCTAAACTAGGGGCGGGTTCACCAACAACTATATCTCCAAGATCAGAGTCCCTATAATCGTCCATGAAGGCATCAATCATGCACACGGAATGGCTTTGCTCACCAGCTTCCTTCACGGACTTTGCAGCATCAAAGGTAACAGACTCATCCCACACATGAAGTGTGAGCTTTCCGTCAAAGACATCGATCAACGCCTTGGCGGTGTGTAGAAACGGGTGCCCTAGGATGAGTGGGACTTTTTCATCTACATCCATGTCCAGGATGACAAATCCACGGGGAAGACGAATTTATCTATCTTAACTAGCAAGTTCTCCGCTATTCCCCATGGATATTTGACTGAACGGTCAGCCAAGGATATGCTCATGCGCGTCGGCTGTGGTTCTCCTAGGTCCAGCTTCTTGTATATAGAATAGGGCATCAGATTGATGCTAGCACCTAGGTCGGCCAACACGTGGTTCAAGGGAAAACTGCCAAGCAGACATGGGATCATGAAGTGACCCGGATCTACCAGTTTCTCTAGCAATTTGTTCTGAACCACCGCAGAACATCTCTCACTAAGTGAGACTTTAGAGACTTCCTCCAGCTTCTTCTTGTTGGAAAGAAGATCTTTTAGGAACTTGCCATACTTAGGCCTATGCTGGAGGACCTCTATGAATGGGAGATTGACCTTGTGCTGTTTGAACATATTAAGGAAGTTACCGTATTCCCTAGCATACTTATGTGGCAGCAAGTGCGCTGGGTACGGAACACGGCTAAGGTCAATCTCGGGGGCATTCTGTAGAACCAAAGACTGATTGCTACCAAATTATTCTAAGTACAAATGCTGCTGATAGGCTTATCAGCAGCATTCAACACATGTTGCTGCTGATAGGCTTATCAGCAGCATTCAACACTTGTTGCTGTTGATAGGCTTATCAGCAGCATTCAACACTTGTTGCTGCTGATAGGTTTATCAGCAGCGTTCAACACAAGTTGTTGCTGATAGGCTTATCAGCAGCATTATTCTCATCTCTGCTGCTGATAGCTTTATTCTCTGAAGATCAAACGTTGCAGCTGACTATCCATGCGAAGCGCCTCTGACACCTTTCTGCAAAAGCAACTACCACACTCCAAGCAGAAGGAACCTCACTGGTGTAACCAATAAAGAACAATGACGCTCTTCTCCAAGCATGCAAACAATGATGCCTAAGAAAACGTTTCAGTAAAGTTAACTAGATTAGCCTTTGCGTGTAATTTAGATTAATAAACAAGATCAACGGCTTGTGTTAGATCTGATCCTTAGAATCAAGGGTCTGTCTTGATTCTAAGTTACTATATATATCTTGTAAACACTTCAAACAAAGTGTGCCTTCATAGTGCTTTTTGTGCTTCTTGATAGTGTTTTACTTGTAAACTTGTAATCTCAGAAGTCTAATACAACAGTGCATTTATCAGTATTCTTGCTGTTTACTTGTTTACTTTGTTGGTTGCTATTGTTTCCGCCAATATCAACTAGAATAGAATCACCTTGTAATCTTACGATCCTACAAGTGGTATCAGAGATTTGGCTCAAGATTAAACAAACTAACATTTGTTTAATCACTTTCTGATTCTATTCAAAACTCTATTCTTGATCAAGTCACACAAAACAAAATGGCACAAAGCAACGAGCTTGAAGACATCCTGAAGCAACAATACGAAAAATTTGTCTGCAATGAAGGTGAGTCACTAACCAGTGTGTATAACAGGTACACTTACTTGGTAGGAGAGCTGCAGTGCTCTAAGGTGAAACTGGAGAATGAAGACATTCTCAAAAGGTTCATCAGATCTCTTCCTAGTTGCTGGACACTTTACACAGTGTCAATAAGAAGAACTGAGAATCTAAAGACTTTGCAGATGACCGAGCTCTTTTGTATGCTAAAAGCCTATGAATTAGAAATAATTCAAGCCAAAGAAAGAAGCTCAAGCCATCAATCAGCCTCTTCCACCACCTCTCCCGCGCTTCACTCTGACCACTCAGGTACTAGTTCAAGCGACTACTATCCTACCAGACAAGCACACCAAGCTCAGCCAAGACACCAACAACAGCAACATGTCAATCCTCCAGCACAAACTGCAGCCTGTGCAAATGTTGGAACTACAGACTTTGACTGGAGTTTTCAATATGAAGATGTTCCTGCCTCCAACCAAGCTCTTATGGCAGACAATGCAGAGATACCACCTCAGGTATTTGAACATCTTTGCTCTCAAGCTTGCATTGACAAAGTTTTAGGTTATAGAAAGCATAACCAAAATCTGATAGATCAAAATGAAGAGTTTCATCAGATGAAATCTGAGTTCAAAAAGGTCGAAGACACTTATAAAGAAAATACTAACTGCCTTAAGAAAGAGATTTCATCACTAAAACACGAACAAACTAATCTGGAAACTCAGATTGATGATCTATTAGTAAAACTTAAAGCTACCAGAGCTGAACTGGCTGAACAGAAAGTTCATGTTGAAAAATATGAATTTTCATCTAAAAAGTTACAAAGATTGTTAGATATTCAAGTCCATGAAAAGGTAAAAACTGGACTTGGATATCATAATGACCAGTACAAAATAGTTCCTCCTCCTGCTGACTACGTTGCCATCCATGAACCAAGCTTCAATCTGGAAAATCTTGATATGGCCAACAGAAATCTTGATCCTTCTAAGGATGAACCTTTCGTCGAAGACTGCACTACCTCATCGGAATCTGAGTCAACCTACTCAGACCATGATGAAACCAGTACAGCCCCATCTGAAGCTGTTCTGAATAGAGTTGCAGTTCCTGCTGTTCTCCCAGCTGTTCCAGCCCCTGTACCATTCAAACAGATCAAGATCAGCTATCCTCCAGGTGGAAGAAAGCTAAACATTGAAAAGGGACAGACATCAGGACCCACAAACTCCAAGCCTCAGTTCATACCAATCACAAAGAGAAAGGTATCTGATGTATGTTGTAAACCTGAAGAAAAGGTTCCATATGTTCAAAGGACCCTAGAAGAAGCCACCTTTGAACATAACAAAGCCCATCCATGGAACTTCAAGGATCTGTTCCAAAGAAAGGACTATGTCTACCTTTCAAAAGACAAACTGGCAAAATCATGCTTTGTGTGTGGCAGATATAACCACACTGCCAGCACCTGCTTCTACTACCTACAGCAGCAAAGAAACCTCAAGCAACACGCTTTTGAGAAGACAAAGAAGAACAAACAGGTAAGAAGGTTTGAAGCTAAGACAACTCAATTCAGAAACTCTCTTTCTCCATCAAGGGAGCAGTTGTCAAAACCTCTACAATCTTGCATCATTTGTGGTGAATCAGACCACTTTGCTGCAAACTGTAAGTTTAACCCTTTCAACCAGATCCTTCATCAAGCTCCCCAAAGACAAAGGGTAAAGAAGGATCATCATACATCGGTTGTTAGTCCAGCTAAGCACAAGAAAACAAAGCAGAAGCTTTCAGCGGCAACCAAGTCTGCTGCTGATAAGCTAAAATCCTCCACAGCAAAATCTGTTGCTGATAAGGCAAAGCTATCAGCAGCAAAAGTGTCCACTGCTATTAAGGCAAGGCCTTCAGCAGTAAAGTCTGGAGATGCTCAAGTAAAACCATCAGAAGCAACAAAATCTGCTTCTGATCAGTCAAAACCCTCAGATGCAGCTTCCACTGCTAAAAAGGCAAAGAGAGCTGGAAAATCACCAACTCAACAATGGAAGGTAAAGAAAACACCAAGCATCATCATCGGTTAAGCTAAATGCATATATCTACCCTTGTAAATATGTTTATGTTTTTGTTCTTAATAAAAGGTTATAGTCAGCAACACTTTTTTCACTGCTGACAGATTTACTTTTCAGCAGCAAAGCCTTTGCCACTGATCGCTTTAAGTTATCAGCAGGAACAAGTTTTCTGCGGACAGCTTTAAGGCGGTCAGCAGCAACCTTTTTGCTACGGAATGAATACAACAGTCAGCAGCACCCAAATCTGCTGCTGAAAGACTTCACTATCCGCAGCAACCAAGTTTGCAGCGGATAGCTCACCATCGACAGCAACCAAGTTTGCTGCTGATGGGTAAAACAAGTCTACATTAACTTTTACCCGAGGTAAAAACTACTCTCAGTCTTTACCATGACTGCTCGAGTGCTTTACAGCTGTAACAATGAAAAGTGAAACAGGTTGTACTGTACAAGTAAAGTTGCTTTTTCTTCGTCTGCCGTTATATCACAATCTCAAACGTTCCCACAACCTCTTCATATTCAATTTCAAACCTATCTCCCATCACTTTCTCTCCCGTCCCCACAGCATTCAAATCCCTAAATAATTAACCACCATTCAAACACCCTTCTCTCTTCCCTCCAAATCCATAACAATGGCAGGTGCAGACATAAACAACCCCAACGACAAGTTTTCCCCATACCACAACCTCACTGCATGCCTAATAAAGGGCAAGAAATCCGAAGGTTTAGATGATATGATCGACTTCCTTTGTCGGTCCAAAATCCACCATGCCCTAACAGTCAACCCAACCATCTATACTTCCCACATGGAAGATTTTTGGAGCTCAGCCGTGTATTCTACTGACCAGGGCACTCCCCAAATCAGAGGCACAGTAGACGGCAAGGAGATGATTATCACTGAAGCAAATCTCCGCCAACACCTCAAGCTTCAGGATGAAGGGGACGCCATCTCTTACCCAAGATACGTATACATGAGGACCTTTGTATCCATAGGGTACACTGGGAATCAAACAGAGTATACGATAGAGAAGGCACTCATGGGTCCCAAATGGAAGTATCTCTGCCACACTCTTCTCCAATGCATATCCCAGAAGAGGAGTGGCTGGAACCAACTTAGCTCCGGACTTGCGTCGGCAATTCACGGTATGATAACTGGGGCGGGTTTCAATTTTTCCTACCTCATTCTTGAAGGTTTGAGATACAACCTTCAAGAAGGGGTGAAATCACAGTTCTTCATGTACCCAAGATTCTTGCAGGAAGTGTTCAACATTGAGCACCAAGATCTTTCAAAAACTGCAAGAATCTACGTAATGCTGGGACATAAGAACAACATTTTTCAAAGCATGAGAACAGTTTCATCAAAGTTCTCAGGGGCCGATGTTCCATTGTTGTCTACAATGTTGAACACGCAAAGTGCCCAGGGTGACCGTTCAGCAAACCCAGCTGATACTGATCCCACACCCTCCACCTCACTGCCACAAACTCAAACTGCTGCTTCCCTTGATCGAACCCCTGTTCATTCTACTGAGGATGTACAGGCACATACTTTACTCACCCACAGTTTGATTGCTCAACCGGAACACAGGGCCCCGGTTGCAGCCAAGTATACAAGGAAGAGGGGCAAGAGAACTCCTTCTTCTCTTGCCTCCAAGGCCCAAACCCAAGCCAACATCCCTCACTCAGAATCACAACATTCTAGTGAGAATATCATAAGGGAAAGCCACACTGTTAGGGAGACTCCTTCATAAGTCTCTCTATTAGGATTAGGATCACTTCCCGGATCCATAGAACAGCCCTTTGAGCCATTCCTATCTTCTTTGGACTTAAGTGTTGAGGAACCTGCCCAAAGTGATGTACCTTCTCCAACTACCACTATCAAGGAGGTACTGATTGGTCTTGCTTCTGAAACACCCAACCCAAGTTCTTCACCCTTGAAGATCCACTCTAGGAGTAATGAAAGAGTGGATGTGGAAGAGGCTGTCACTACTGCTGGTCCATCAAATGACCAGGAGGACAGTGACAACATCTTTAAGACCTCAACCACGGCAACTCATGGTGAGGGTGTTTCCTTGGAAACTCCCCTCACTGAGAGGAATCCCAGGCACCAAGAAACCACGGGTGATGGGGATGCTGAGGCTCGGCCTACGGCCCCATCTGGGTCCAAGGATTCCACAACTGTGGATGAGGATAGACTGAAACTTCATAACCTAAAATTGACGGCCAGGGTGGCTATGCTAGAGGCTGAAGTGTCCAAACTAAGACACCAAGTCTCTATGCATGAAGCCCATCAATGCCCAACTTTAGCCACTCCCTCTCTTGTATCAGTAGGCACCCAAACTGATGCTTACCTGTCTACTGATGCAACCAAAAAGGGGGAGATGGTCTCTATGGAAGAAGATACAGACAGTCTTGATGACTGGATTCAAGAGCAGGTTGTACTTCAAAGCTCACTATTCAAGCCGGCTTTTGTATAAATTCATGACTTGCCAGTCTCAGATAACGAAGAAGAAGGGACATCTGAAGACTGGAAGTTGGTCATCAGGGCTGTTGATGAAATGTTGAATGATGCTGAAGACACAGAACAAACAAATACATCATTCAGCATCCTTCCTGAAGCAGCAGCCATCATTGGTCAATCCTCAACCCCCTAACTATTCAAATCATCAAAGAAGCTAGAATTTGACTCCATTATAGTTTGGGGGTATGATGGATCAGCTGAGAGGTTTTGGATTGGATGGGAGTTCAGCGGAGTAGAAGAGCTGAACTGGAACTCTCTCAATGCCCTCCAAGTCCTACAGCTATACTTATCAAACTGCATCAACAACTCAGCAGATCTCTCAGCAGAACTTGCCATTGGCAGGTTCTATGACCTGATGGAGGATAATCTACCCAGGCTTCAAAGACACCTACAAGCAGCACATCGGGTAGCTTATCCTGAATCCTCGGCGGCCGCAGAAAGGAGACTGACTCCTAGCAATCTTGAAATAACAAGGAGCAGTCTTCTCACTGAAGAAGAAGTTCTGGGCCTTCGAAGATTCCTGTATGCCTTCCTGGTCAAGGACTTGGACGTGCTAGGTTGGGTGAGCACTAAGTCCCTTGACCACACTCTTCTGCTCAGCAACGGCTCCTCTCTCATCATCAACACCAGGAACATCCTTCAGCTGCCCTCAGACTTCCTATTCAAGATTTTTCAGCTCAGAGCCAACATCTGCAATATTAACTCATTGGAGAGCCAGGCAATGATGGTCACCATCAAAGCCCATCTTGAAGAAGAAGGACTGATTCCTCAGGAAGAGTCTGTGTCAACTTCTGATGCTGACTCCAACTCAGATACTCCACAAGTTGAAGCCACATCTGTAGCATCTGGCACAAGATCTTCACTTAGGGATCAACTGAGGGAAATAGAAGGTCTTGAGTATCAACTTGATGAAGACAGTGACCGTCCCTTGTCAATTTCTCAACTTGCCAATGAAGCCAAGGCAGAGATCTAACAGCACAACAATCAGTTGTTGCTGTGATCAGTGAAGCCAGAGCAGAGGCATCCAATGTTAATAAAGGGAAGGGCATTATGACAGAAGAGGATGAAGAGAGGTTGCGAAAAGAAAAGAAGGAGAAAGAAGAGAAAAGAAGAAGAAGAGAAGAAGAGGAGATGGCTGACATGAAAAAGGCTCAAGAAAGAAAAACAGCCATTCTCCTAAGAGAACAAACCATCCAGCTGTATGCTACACAGCTGGATGAACTAAAAAGAAAGATTCCTGTAGTTGACCGGATTGAAGAAGATGCAGCTCTTGCTCTTCAACTGCAGGAACAATTCAATAGAGAAGAGGAAGACTTGGAGAAGAAGAAGAAAGAAGAAGCTAAGTTCAGAATAACCGATTCTGAACTAGCAAAAGAATTAAGGGAGGAGTGGACTGAAGCTCTGATCTCTCAAGGTGAGGATGCAGACTACCTTGAGAAACTTTCAAACAAAGAGATTTACAGAGCCTTCATGGGTCAGCAGGGTCAATTGGCTAGCAAGAAAAAGGCCGAAGAAGAAGAAAAAGCCAAGCTACAGTCCAAGAAGACCATTGCACTGAATAAAAGAACCCATGAAGAAAGGAAGGTCATGATTGACTTCCTTAAGGCTAGAGGAGATAGTGGAAAGAGGCTAGGTCCCATGAATTTCATGAACCTGCAAGCCCTCTACTTCAAAGTTAAAAAGGATGAGGAAGAAAGACTAGGGAAGAAGGGCTCCAAGAAAAGGGTACTTATCAAAGAAGAAGAAAAACCAAAGACAAAGAAACCCAAGCCTTCTCCCTCACCTACCTCTTCCTCAGTCCATCATCCTTCCACTCTCCTCCCCAAACCTTCCACTCCTCCACCCAACAAGTCCAAATCATCCCACCCAGCTCCCACTCATCAACAGCCTCCCCTGAAGAAATCCAAATCCTCATCTGAACCTGAAGACTCAAGAGACATAGTTGAATGGGTCTATAATCCACAGGATCAAAGGTTTGAGATCTTCAGGGGGAGAACTGAAAGAAGAAGATCTACATACAGGTCTGTTGATGAGGTTCTGCAACTACCAGATTCAGACCTAAGAAGAATTTTGGAGCTGGGTGAAGCTCATGAGCCTGCAAATGAGAGTGGGAAACATCTTATGCTAGCAATCAGACATTACTTCAACCCTAGCAAAGATGTGGTCATGGATATCAAACCACTCAAGTCCCACTCTCCATTTGTATCTTGGTCCTACAATGCTGATTTGGATGAGTTCACTCTGATTGATGTAAAGAAGCAGCAGATGAGATGTTCAAGCAAAGCAATCTACAAAATGCCACACAAAGACATCAAGACTCTGTCTGAACTTCCACTGAACAATCCCAGCAAGGATCCAAGAGGCTATGAGGTTGAAAGGATAGTCAGCCACATGCAAAAGCTTCAGCAGCAAAGTGATTAGAAGAATTTTGGTTGCATCAGTCTAGGGGGAGTTTGTAGAACCAAAGACTGATTGCTACCAAATTATTCTAAGTACAGATGCTGCTGATAGGCTTATCAGCAGCATTCAACACATGTTGCTGCTAATAGGCTTATCAGCAGCATTCAACACTTGTTGCTGCTGATAGGCTTATCAGCAGCATTCAACACTTGTTGCTGCTGATAGGTTTATCAGCAACGTTCAACACAAGTTGCTGCTGATAGGCTTATCAGCAGCATTATTCTCATCTCTGCTGCTGATAGCTTTATTCTCTGAAGATCAAACGTTGCAGCTGACTATCCATGCGAAGCGCCTCTGACACCTTTCTGCAAAAGCAACTGCCACACTCCAAGCAGAAGGAACCTCACTGGTGCAACCAATAAAGGACAATGACGCTCTTCTCCAAGCATGCAAACAATGATGCCTAAGAAGACGTTTCAGTAAAGTTAACTAGATTAGCCTTTGCGTGTAATTTAGATTAATAAACAAGATCAACGGCTTGTGTTAGATCTGATCCTTAGAATCAAAGGTCTGTCTTGATTCTAAGTTAATATATATATCTTGTAAACACTTAAACAAAGTGTGCCTTCATAGTGCTTTTTGTGCTTCTTGATAGTGTTTTACTTGTAAACTTGTAATCTCAGAAGTCTAATACAACAGTGCATTTATCAGTATTCTTGCTGTTTACTTGTTTACTTTGTTGGTTGCTATTGTTTCCGCCAATATCAACTAGAATAGAATCACCTTGTAATCTTACGATCCTACACATTCATCTCCACCCGCTTCTTCTCCTCTGCCTTCTCGGCAGGCTTCTCGACCACTATCTCCTCGTCCACCGGTTCATCTTCTTCTTCAACCACCGGTGGCTCTACTCTCTCCTCTACTCTTCGACTCCTAGTCGACACGGCTATCACTGAAGCATTAGGGCCTAAAGACGGACCTCCCTGTCTATCCTTAGGCTCTTAGCGATGTCTCCCACCGTGCATTGCAGATCTTGGAACGTAAAATGCCGATTTCTCAGTAAGGTGTCATGTGCATCCAATCGCTGATGAGTCTCCTTATCCCTCTGCATTAATGAGCGAACATCTGAGTCTGGCTCTCCAGCATCTCTTCAATCTTCTTATCCCTAGCATTGCTCCCAGAACTCGCTCCTGCTTCACCTCCTCCATCCTGATTAGGGCGGGCATTAAACCTAGGCGGGTTGTTTCCAGATCTTCATCCTGAGCCATAGGGATTGTTATAGTTATTATTGTACCCTCGGTTCTGTTTGCCCGCAAAGTTCACCTGCTCCTGCTAACTGACGGGGCAGTCCCTGGTGTCGTGGCCTCCCCTGCACACCTCACACCTTGCGCACTCAGCTTTAGCTCTTTGATCTCATTCGCCATCGCTTCGAGTGCAGCGGCCACGCTAGTATCAGGGTCGACTTGATGCACACCTCTGGGAGAAGAGGCGGGTGCTCCAGCACTAGGAATGGAAGTCCTAGTATATGGTCGATGTTGCTAAGCAAGAGTGAAGCTCAAACATCTCCACGCATTCAGCAGGCTCCAGTTTATCCATGATATGGCCTCCCGCGGCTATGTTGAACATTTGTTGCTTCTCAAAGGTGAGGCAATTATAGAACTTCTCCACAATCGCCTAGTCAGAGAGACCATGTTGCGGACATCGGCTCAATAGTGCGTTGAACCGCTCCCAGGCCATGTGGTAAGGCTCATCAGGGTCCATCCGGAAGGAGTGGATTTGGTCCCTAAGGCGAGCGGCCCTGGAAGGTGGATGGTACTTTTTAAGGATCTTGTCTTGGAG
The DNA here is from genome assembly GCA_023525975.1 of Smallanthus sonchifolius. Taxonomy (NCBI): domain Eukaryota; kingdom Viridiplantae; phylum Streptophyta; class Magnoliopsida; order Asterales; family Asteraceae; genus Smallanthus; species Smallanthus sonchifolius. The sequence continues at coordinate 47,784,545 of CM042023.1, forward strand.
ATCCTCCCAAGTGGTGATAGAATTGTCAGGGAGGGTGTCAAGCCAAGCAGAAACACGCCCAAAGAGCGAGAATGGAAATAGACGCAAGTAGATTACATCCTTAGATACACCCGTGATATTGAAGGTATCACATATGCGCGTGAAGCGGGACAGATGTCTGGGTGCATCCTCATCCTCGAGGCCATGGAACTGAGTAGCATGAGTGATCATACTCACGACATTTGATGGGATCTGGCAAGTATTGGTATTAGGAATAGCGGGGCGGGCGATTGAAGATCGCGCCCTGGTGGCCCCATCACTGGCTCTCTGGTGTACGGTACGTCTCGCTGGTGGGTCAGCGTCACCCATATTAGGAAAAGGAACTGGACTAGTGGGACGTACCTGGTTTGTGAACAATGTTTTCAAACGCTCCCGAAAGTCGCGGGTGCGCTGGTGAAGCTCTCGTTCGGTCTCTTCGTAAGCTGAATACTGTGGCGATCCCTACGAATGAGTACATTGCATAAACTGAAAGACACAAAGAAAAATAAGAAAGACTCAAAACATAGAAAGACTTGATCCTAAATTAGACACACAAGTAGCAGATAGGACAAAGCACACAATTAAGACTTAAAATAAAATAAAGAAAGAAAATAACCAAAAATCACACAAAGAACTAGTCAAAGCTAATATTGCTATTGCCAAGTGTCCCCGGAAACGGCGCCAAAAACTTGATGTCGCCCCGACGGTTTATAAAAACTAATAAATAAAACCTAATCTAGACTCCTAAGTAATAAATGGAATACCTATGAACTAGACCGCACTGACAGGCAAGTGAACCTATCGAGTGTAGCACAGCTTAATGGTAAACCGGATTATCAAACTAGAGACACTGAATAACTACACTACACTCTGACTCGGACTAAACATGATTTGGTTGGGGGGTGTTCTACACTACTGATTAACTAATAATGCAGAATACTAAAGATCGACTCTAACTATCAAAGAAGGACTTCGGGAATATCAGGAATGGGAAGAATACCACCTAGGTCGGAATCCTACTTGCAAAGCACAGACTTCTACCAGTTATGGAAACTATGATGGATCTGGGTATCAAAGGATAACAGCTCTAGACAACCTAGTGGATCCCTAATCACTCTCAGGGTGTCACCAACTAAAAAACCTAACGATGCAGTAACTCACCAGATAGTCGAATTACCTTTCAGTCTCTCCAACAATGATAATGTACCCAAAAGACAAATCACCTCTCGGTCTCAATGTCCACAATACATCTAAGATGCACGGGATAATCTCAGATTAACAACTATGACTCGGAATAGCAACAAATACTAAGTTCCTAGGAAAACATCCTTTCAGAGCGTTAACACTCGGAATCCTAATACAAATACTAACCAATTACCTCTCACCTTTCAGGTATCGAGATAAGAAGTGTTACACTCCACCAAGGCGAAATACGTGAGGTGTCACACATATAGTACATAGCACAAGGTATAAAGACATTTACTAAGGCATCACATAAATTATTACTTTCATAATTAATATTTAATAATTGTTTCAATACATAAACAAACAACCAAAATGAAAACATTGTTCAAATTAATTAACTAAGTCCTTGAGCAATCCTATATGATCTTTCACCTTCTAGTTATTATTCCCTGAAACATGTAAAGTAAATGGGTCAACAATAAGTTTGTGAGAGACACAGGTTTTATGAGTTATAAAGATAATTTGTCATAAAAGATATAAACAAATTAAAATCAAGTTCAAATAAGTGTACAATCATATTAACACAAAATTCTTGCAATCAACCCGTAATGTTATATGTTATATGCATCCATAATCCACGATTGTGCCGTTAAAATGTTATTGCATCCACAATCCCAAAGATTGTGTCGTTGGTTTCCCCTATATGGCCATACTAGTACTTCCTTAGGCTTATGATCAAGTTAATGATTGCAATATTGTTATTAGTGTTCAAATATCAAGTACATAATTGGAATTACTTATTTGAGAATTTATTTTGATAAAAATGGTTGACTTATCAAGTTATAGATATACATGTTTCGCCCAAAAGTAAAAAAAAAAGAAAAGGGGCTATGTTCTCACCTTGATATGGAGTCTCAAACTTGAACTAGATCGGGAGGATAGGTGAACTGGTTTAATGATTCCCTAAATAAACGTGATATGTTATTTAATATATAGGAACGATTAAAAGGAATAAAGACGGAACGGAACGGAACGATTTGGGAAGATATGATTTGGAACGAATGAACGAAGAAGGATATTAAAGATTTGAATGTATAAAACAAGTTACATGAAATAATAATAATAATAATAATAATAATAATGATAATAAAAATCATGATAATAATGATATTAATAGTAATAAAACTTATTACATAAAATTATATTGATTTTGTAGATCGAGTCGTTTTTAATGGTTTAAGTAATAAATATATAATTAAACATGTATATATAAATCCCTTTCGTTTAAATGATACGATTAATTTATAAAATATTAGGGTTCATGATACACACTAACATTCGTCATATACTTAATTAGTGGTAACGAAAAGAAACACTTATTTAAACATGGTCAAAATGTTTTTAGAAAACAATATAACCTATTTGTATAAATACCCTTTTTTTTATTTACAAAAGGACAATAATTATAAAACTCTTGAAAAATCTAAAAAAGTTTGTTCATTAATGAAAGTTTAACAAGAATAGTTATACTATATAATGAGTGTGTGTGTGTGTGTGTAAACAAGAAATAACAAAAAAAAGGCGCAGCGCTTGCAAGGATCGAACCCGCAATCTCCTTACTGGAGTGACATGATGCTAACCATTGGACCAGAACACCATTTGTTGAACCAACCAGATTTCTATAGTTATAACCCAAACCTCCTGCAAACCCTTCTTCCCTACACACAGGTCGCAATCCAGCCACCCTAAATCGCCAAAGCTATATCGATTATAGCAGAATCAAGGCCATAGGTGAGCGATTAACAAGAGAAATGGATTACCTGGAGTCGGTTCTTGAGAACTCACCCCCCCCCCCCTTCTTGCGCCGATTAAAACCGAGAGAAAAAAAAAAGAAAGAAAAATTTGATTTTGAGGATGTTTTCGAGTTGCATGATGATAGGGGATTATATAGGGTGATAAGAAACGCGTATTACAGTTTGAATGGGACGAGATTCGCAAGATTGGGGCTTGATTTCAGTGATTTTTCAAATCTTGCACCCATTTACGTGACATACCAAAATGGGTTCCAAATAACCAAAATTGTACTTGATTTCTCAATCAATCGGTTGATTACGAGTTTCCATATGAATTTAATCGAGTTTGGATAGATTTGGGCGGATTACAACCTTGAATTAGAATGAAATCGATGGTTGAATATGGGTTTGACTTTTAGAAGTCAAAATTGGGTCTTGAATTTCAAGGTTCATGAATGGAGGGGTTCAAAGCTAAAATTAGGGGTTCAAGGCATCAACGGGATTCAAATGGAATAAATAAAAAGTTCAAGTTCAATTCTATGATAAAATAACCATTTAATTATTAAATTTTCTTTACGAAACTTTCATTATCAATTTTTTTTTATAAAATAAAACTTCATTTTATAAAAGTTAAAGTTTAAAATAAATTTATTTAATTTAACAAAATCTATATATATAATATAAATATATATAAAGGAAAATATGAAATAAAAGTTTTTAAGAAAAACTCGAAACTCAGAGTCGTCATACGGTTGTGATAATAATTAATACCGCACGATGTAAAGTACAAGTACGTTATAATAAGATTGAAATAATATGGCAGTAACAATGTTATTAACGCACAAAATGAAATAAAATATTGCACGCAAAAGTCACGGATGTTACAGTATCCCCAAGTTGAAGGAATTTCGTCCTCAAATTCAACTGGTGCATGCTACTGAATTAGAAAAGAGATAAGGGTACTTAAGATTCATTTGATCTCCACGTTCCCAAGTGAACTAAGGACCACGCTTAGAATTCCAACGAACTTTCACGATAGGTATACGGCTATGCTTGAGTTGCTTAATGTTACGGTCCATGACCTCAACGGGTTGTTCAATGAAGTTCAACTTGTCATCAATACGGACTTCGTCCAACGGAATATAAAGAGTGTCGTCAGCGAGGCACTTCTTGATATTTGACACATGAAAAGTGTCATGCACACCATTGAGTTCGGCTTGCAGCTTGAGTTTGTAAGCTACGGGGCCAATCCTTTCAAGGATTTCAAAAGGACCCACGTATCTAGGTGCTAATTTCCCTTTTTTCCCGAAACGGACCACACCCTTCCAAGGAGAAACTTTGAGTAAGACTTTATCATCGACTTGGAATTCGAGGAGTTTCCTTCGATTATCGGCATAACTCTTTTAGTGAGCACGGGTAACCTTAAGTCTTTCTTGAATCTTGAAAATCTTATCGGAAGTCTCTTGAATAAGCTCGGGACCGGTTATTTGAGCGTCACCGATCTCGGTCCAACATACCGCGGAGAGGCATTTTCTACCATATAAGGCTTCGAAAGGAACACATTTAATACTAGTATGGTAGTTGTTGTTGTAAGAGAATTCCACGAGAGGCAAATGGTTATCCCAACTTTCACCGAAATCGATCACACAAGTGCGAACCATATCCTCCAGGGTTTGGATAGTCCTTTCGCTTTGGCCATCGGTTTGAGGATGATAAGCCGTGCTAAGGTCCAAACGAGTCCCTAAGGATTTTTTTAAGGATCGCCAGAAGTTGGAAGTAAAACGGTCGTCACGATCAGAGATAATGGACAAGGGCACACCGTGACGAGTCACGATTTCGTTGATATTGAGATTTGACAGCTTTTCCATCTTGAAATCTTCACGAATAGGGATAAAATGAGCAGATTTGGTCAAGCAGTCAACTATGACCCAAATCAAATCGTGCCCACGAGGAGTTCTTAGGAGTTTGGTGATAAAATCCATAGAGATTTGCTCCCATTTCCAAAGAGGAATCTCGGGTTGTCGGAGAAGACCCGAGGGTTTTTGATGTTCGGATTTAACCTTTAGGCACGTAAGACACTTGTTCACAAATAAAGTTATATCCTTCTTCATTCCTGGCCACCAATAAAACTCCTTGAGGTCGTGATACATTTTATCGGCACCGGGATGAATAGAGTATCGGGATTTGTGTGCCTTATCGAGGATAAGCTCGCGAAGGGGTTGAGAGTCGGGAATCCACATTCGTCCCATGAAATAAATAATTTCATCGCACTTGGACTCTAACTGTTTTTCGGCACCACAATCTAAGTGTTGCTTTAACTCACCCTTGGCATGAACTTCATTTTGAGCGTGAAGAATCATGGCCTTGAAGCTTTGGACGATCATTCCCATGGCCCGAATGTGAGAGGGTTTGATACGATCTTTCGGGCTAAGGGCGTCAGCAACCACATTGGATTTCCCCGGGTGATAGCGGATTTCACAATCGTAATCACTCAAAATTTCTACCCAACGTCGTTGCCTCATGTTGAGATCCTTTTGGTCAAGGATATGTTGAAGGCTTTTACGATCGGTGAAGATGACACATTTTGTACCATAGAGGTAGTGTCTCTAGATTTTTAAAGCAAAGACCACTGCACCTAACTCGAGGTCATGTGTGGTGTAATTTCTTTCGTGAATCTTGAGTTGTCTTGATGCGTAGGCATTGACTTTGCCTCGTTGCATCAACACGCAACCGAGACCTTGATTGGAGGCATCGCAATAAACGACGAAGTCATCGTTGCCATCGGGAAGACTTAGGATAGGAGAGTCGCACAAATTCTGCCTAAGGAGTTGGAAAGAATCTTCTTGTTTCTGCTCCCACATGAACTGTTTATCCTCTTGGGTTAGAGTTGTGCGTGGTAGGGCGACCTTTAAAAAGTTTGAGATGAACCTTCGATAGTAACCGGCTAAACCCAGAAAGGAACGGATTTCTGAGGGAGTCTTGGGCGTACCCCAGTTCTTGATAGCTTCGATTTTGGATGGGTCAACATGTATACCCTTCTCGTTGATAACATGACCTAAGAAGTGAACTTCTTTTAACTAAAACTCGCATTTGGAGAATTTCGCATAAAGATTTTCCTTCTTCAAAAGCTCCAAGATTAGCCTTAGGTGGTTCTCATGCTCTTTGGCGGTTCGAGAGTAGATCAATATGTCGTCAATGAAGACAAAGACAAATTGATCCAAGTAGGGTCTACAAACCCGGTTCATAAGATCCATGAACACCGCAGGTGCATTTGTTAACCCGAAAGGCATAACCACGAACTCATAGTGTCCATATCGAGTTCTAAAGGTGGTCTTTGGGATGTCATCGTCATGGACTCGCAATTGGTGATAACCGGATCGGAGATCAATCTTTGAGAAACAAGTTGCTCCTTGCAATTGATCGAATAAGTCATCAATTCTCGAGAGAGGATATCGGTTCTTGATGGTCAGCTTGTTTAGCTCATGGTAATGGATGCACATCCTAAAGGTTCCATCTTTCTTCTTGACCAAAAGGATCGGGGCTCCCCATGGTGAAAAGCTTGGTCTAATGAAACCTTTGTATGGCAGCTCTTGCAATTCGGATGGTGCGAGACGGTAAGGTGACTTAACAATAGGGTTCGCTCCAGGGACAAGATCAATAAGGAATTCAACTTGTCGAATAGGTGGGAGTCCGGGCAGATCGTCAGGGAATACTTTGGGAAAGTCTCGAATAACGGGTATGTCTTGAATGGTTCTATTCTCGGGTTTCTTTTCAACAATGTGAGCCAAGAAAGCATAGCATTGCTTCCTTAAGTATCTACGATCCTTCATGCAAGAAATGATCTTTAGCCTACGGCAAGGCTTGTCTCCAAGGATTTCCAAGATTTCACCGGATGGTAGAGGAATACGAATAAGTTTCTCCAAGCATACGATCTCGGCATGGTTTCCAGATAGCCAGTCCATACCTACAACTATGTCAAAGCTTCTAAGAGTCATAGGTATAAGGTCAATGATGAACGGGTAATCGTTGAGAGTTAAACTACAACCGCGAACAACCGTACGAACATGGGTTAGTTTGCCATCGGCTATTTCAACCGTGTAAGGAGGTTCTAACACACTAGAGCATTTACCAAGCAAAGGTTCTAATTCGGTGGAAACAAAACTCTTGTCGGCGCCGGTGTTAAATAAAATTAATGCATAGACATTATTGACAAGAAAAGTACTTGTAACGACGGTAGGTTCCTCAAGTGCTTCAGTGGTACCAATAACAAAAGCCCTACCACGTACCCCTTGTGTGTTAGCTAGTTTGGGGCAACGGTTCTTGAGATGGTCGGTAGCACCACACTGGTAGCAAGCTCTACCATTTGCAATTGCGGGGATCGAAGTAGGAGTAGCATTAACCACACAGCAAGTAGCCGCCAAGTGACCTCCTTTACCACACTTAGTGCATATGCGGCAAGGGTAGGTAGCATCATGATGATATTGGCACTTAGCACACCAAGGGTAAGACCCGCCATAAGATTTCTTTATGGAAGCTTGTGCTTGGGTTGGTGCCACTTGGGTAATTGGAGCAGCAGGGGTTACCATGGTGAAGTTATTTGCCACTTTCTGCTTCTTGAAGTGGCGTTCAGGCTTCTTGGTTTCTTCAAACGAACTTTCTTTCCACTTTTTCGGGTTAGAATGCCTTCTTTAACAAGATCGTCCGTGAGGGACGCAGCTAGACGAATTGCAGCCTCGAGAGTATCAGGGTTGCTGTTCATGACGGTACCCCTAACTTGATGAAGTAGGCCACCAACATAACGGTCGATTTGGCGGCTTAACGGGGTGACCATTTGAGGGACCAAGGTGCTCAATTCATGAAAATGGTTGTTGTAAGCTTCGTTTTCACCACTGTCTTGAACAAGATCCCACAGTTCCACCTCAAGCTTCTTCATCTCATTATTCGGTCAGAATTCCTCAACCATGAGTTCCTTAAGTTGATCCCATGTCAAGGCTAGAGCTGTAGTCAGTCCCCAAGTATGCTTCTCAGCATTCCACCAAGTAAGCGCCCTCTTTTGGAAGGCACTCGTAGCATACTTCACTTTCAGATTATCGGGACACTCACTCATGATTAAAGTTGCCTCCATGCTTTCAAACCATTGAAGTAAACCGGTGGCACCCTCAGAGCCATTGTACTTGAGAGGGTTGCACGAGTTGAAGTGCTTATAAGTACACGAGTTTCCACCGGTCTCCTTAATAGTGTTGGTGATCTGAGTGACCATGGTGGGCAACACATCAGCAAGTTATTGAGTTAAGAGTGTGGCTATGGCAGTGGTGTCCATAGTTGGAGCAGTCAAGGCGGTATCACTGGTTCCAGAATTGGTGGTGTCGTTGGGTTCACGGCGAGGAGGCATTATACGAAAACAATATTATAAATCGAGTTAGAGAAAGACACGTAGATAATAGAAGTGATATTATTCATAAAATAGAAATTCACTTGCATTAATGTCATACAAAGGTAGAATTGAAATAAATAAACACTAGCTTATATAACGCTTAGTGTTAAGTACAAATGAAATTAAAATTTGACTAATCATAACACCGAGTTCTCACAATAGCGTGTTAGAAGTATACTTGACCTATAAGTAGTGCAGCCATAAAAGGATTCCCAAGAAGGAGAGGTGGGTCACAAGGGACACACTTAAGTATTAAGTCTTTCCTTAGCCAGAACCTTTTATGGGCCTACACCCACCCTTCCAGCCATCATATTCTACTAACACCTATCATTTGATCCCATGGTTATGATGAGAATCATGGATTGGGCTTTGAGGCCCAAGAGTGAGATCTATCTTCTCGAGCAAGCTTCCTTTTCTTGAATGGTAACCAAGCTTCATTGCTGGGCTTCGGTTTGTTCTCTTGGTCATCAGATTCTAAATCACTGGATATATTGATTACTTCGGGTTTTGGTGTGGAGCGGCTTGTAGCATCAGAGATTAGCTCGATCTTGGGATTATGCTTTGAGGTTAGCAGGCTTCCAGAATAAGATGTTGGTGGTGAGATTAACCTACTCCAACTAACTGGACTTTAGGACCCATCATCGAAAGGTAGGCTTCAGCAGAGTACAAAGACATACTAAGGATAAGAGAGTTAGTGTGTTAGAATCACATAAAGTTCCTATGAAAGTGTAAGGGAGTCTTAGGTTATAGTCTAGGTCTTTCTAAGCCTAATTCTCTATAACCAAGGCTCTGATACCAATCTGTCACACCCCGCCAAGGCGGAATACGCGAGGTGTCACACATATAGTACATAGCACAAGGTATAAAGACATTTACTAAGGCATCACATAAATTATTACTTTCATAATTAATATTCAATAATTGTTTCAATACATAAATAAACAACCAAAATGAAAACATTGTTCAAATTAATTAACTAAGTCCTTGAGCAATCCTATATGATCTTTCACCTTCTAGTTATTATTCCTTGAAACATGTAAAGTAAACGGGTCAACAATACGTTGGTGAGAAACACAGGTTTTATGAGTTATAAAGATAAATTGTCATAAAAGATATAAACAAATTCAAATCAAGTTCAAACAAATGTACAAGCATATTAACACAAACTTCTTGCAATCAACCCTTTATGTTATATGTTATATGCATCCACAATCCACGATTGTGCCGTTAAAATGTTATTGCATCCACAATCCCAAAGATTGTGTCGTTTGTTATATCGATTTCCCCTATATGACCATACTAGTACTTCCTTAGGCTTATGATCAAGTTAATGATTGCAATATTGTTATTAGTGTTCAAATATCAAGTACATAATTGGAATTACTTGTTTGAGAATATGTTTTGATAAAAATGGTTGAGTTATCAAGTTATAGATATACATGTTTCGCCTAAAAGTAAAAAAAAGAAAAGGGGTTATGTTCTCACATTGATATGGAGTCTCAAACTTGAACTAGATCGGGAGGACGGGTGAACCGGTTTAATGATGCTCTAAATAAATATGATATGTTATTTAATATATAGGAACGATTAAAAGGAATAAATACGGAACGGAACGATTTGGGAAGATAGGATTTGGAACGAATGAACGAATGAAGGATATTAAAGATTTGAATGATTAAAACAAGTTACATGAAATAATAATAATAATAATAATAATGATCATAAAAACCATGATAATAATTATATTAATAGTAATAAAACTTATTACATAAAATTGTATTGATTTTGTTGATCGAGTCGTTTTTAATGGTTTAAGTAATATATATATAATTAAACATGTATATATAAATCCCTTTCGTTTAAATGATACGACTAATTTATAAAATATTAGGGTTCATGATACACACTAACATTCGTCATATATTTAATTAGTGCTAACGAAAAGAAACACTTATTTAAACATGGTCTAAATGTTTTTAGAAAACAATAAAACCTATTTGTATAAATACCCCTTTTTTATTTACAAAAGGTCAATAATTATAAAACTCTTGAAAAATCTAAAAAAAAATGTTCATTAATGAAAGTTTAACAAGAATAGTTATACTATATAATGAGTGTGTTTGTGTGTGTAAACAAGAAATAACAAAAAAGAGGCGCAGGGAGGTCGCTTGCAGGGATCGAACCCGCTATCTCCTTACTGGAGTGACATGATGCTAACCATTGGACCATAACACCATTTCTTAAACCAACCAGATTTCTATAGTTATAACCCTAACCTCCCGCAAACCCTTCTTCCCTGCACACTGGTCGCAATCCAGCCCCCTTTATCCCCAAAGCTAGATCGATTATAGCAGAATCAAGGTCATAGGTGAGCGATTAACAAGAGAAATGGTTTACCTGGAGTCGGTTCTTGAGAACTCCCCCCCCCTTCTTGCGCCGATTCAAACCGAAAGAAAAAAAAAAGAAAGAAAAATTCGATTTTGAGGATGTTTTCGAGTTGCAAGATGATAGGGGATTATATAGGGTGATAAAAAACGCGTATTACAGTTTGAATGGGACGATGTAAGGCCCCAAACCCAGGAAGCATCACTCGTTGGATTTACTCATTCACAAACAGTTATTAAACTTGAATATCAAATAACGCAGCAGAAAATTTCATTAAAACATACTCATAACATTGTTCAACATGCGGAAGCGTAACATAGTCTAATACAAAAACATAACAGAAACTAATCATAACTGGATGCCAGTCTTCATGATCAACCGGGTAACTCTTCTCGCTTGCCAAACATCACCGTCCATCATCCATACCTGCCTTAACCTGAATGTGCATACTAAAAAGTCAGCTACGCTGGTGAGTTCTAGTTTTTCATTCGATTTAAGAAATGGTTCATCATTCAATAATTCATTAGGGTTTAACATCATGTATAAGAAAACAGGGCCTTTCGTTCATCACTAAAACATTCAAACATTTATCATCATCATAAACACGTTGAACGGATCGTTCGTTTAAAATAGTTAACATTCATTTAAGTCATACATTACTATCTAAATCTGTGTTACCATTTGTTCCGTCATTTAGTATTGTATTGCCCCTAAGGCTTAACTGCACGAAGACCGACAATACAATACATTCTGTCAATTCCCTATTATATTGCCCCTATGGCTTAACTGCATGAAGACCGACAATACAATACATTCCGTCAATTCCCTTTTGTATTGCCCCCAAGGTTTAACTGAACGAGGACCGACAATACCCATTTAGTTGCCCCTATGGCTCTCATGTCCATAAACCGACAACTTCCATCGACGGCTATGGCTCACGGCCATAACACCGTCGGGTCATAATTTAACCTTCATAGGGTCATGTTAACCCCTGAGTAACCGTCGTTACTCCCATACCAGTTGTACAACATCATAACCATTGACAGGCCACCAAGACATTGCCCCTGTTGTTCTTATGGAAACTATGGCTCGCTGTCCATAATCTACCACAAGGCTGGAAATTTCATTCCCAGACTTCATTCGTCAATTCCATTCATTCGACAGATTAGTTTTGTAATGGCTTCTTTAAAACCTTTGCCCTTTTCTTTTCTTTTCATAAAACATTTCATTCATTTTCAAAACCCTTTACCTTCAGTTCAAACCATTTCTTTATAAACATTTCGTTCACAAAACTTTCTTTCCATAAACCGTTTGTTCCAAATCATTTCATTTCGTAAACATAGTTTCATAATCATCATTTCGTAAACAACGTTTCGTAAAACATCGTTTCGTACGTATGCACACCAGCCCGAAAACATTATTTAAAACATTTAAAAGAGGGCTTCTAGAACTCACCTGATAAGCTAATCTGGGTTGTCCTAAACAAAGGTCCCACAACGTCACTTCCGATCTGAATTGATTAGTTAAATACACATCAGACCATATCCCGACTCTAACGGTTTAATCTTCTAAACATACCGACTTTACCTAGACAGCCTGATGCCTGCGCACTTAGCAAGTGCGCAGGGCCTTGCTCTTGCGTACTTAATAAGTGCGCAAACCTCGCTTCATGCGTACTTGATATGTACACAGGACCCTCTTCCTGCGTACTTGATAAGTACGCAGGACCCTCTTCCTGCGTACTTGATAAGTACGCATGATATTTTTCATGCGTACTTGATAAGTACGCAGGATCTGCTTCCCCGCAAAAACCCTAACTTTCGCATTCGGGTCTGATCTCATCAAGATCCCGAACTTGTTTACATTCAAAACGTTTGCTTTTCATTAAGGAACTCAAAACTATGATTTTCTTCCAGTCTCATCCGTAAAAACGTCACATTTTCGTCCAAAACCCAAAATCGAACAAAAACTCATATCTAGGTTGGATCGTTACCTGTATCGAGCTTCTGATTCAGAGGTTCTTCTCACGAGCTATGGAGAAACGCACTTCTTCAATCTCGGGTCGATCCGCCGACTTTCTTTCTCTACGGTTTCTCTCTCTAAAACTTGCAAATGAGAGAATTGTGGAGTGACTTAGGCTATTTATAGGGGAAGCTCCCCTATGTTCGCCCCCTTCAAGCCCGCCGGCCCATCATGCCTCATTCGTTTATTCCATTATTATAATTGTCATTTTATATTTTGGGATGTTACAAGTCTACCCTCCTTACAATATAAGTCAAATAGTTGAGGGTACGACTCCCTCATTTCCGTCTCCGTTTCCCAAGTAGATTCCGATCCCTTTGGTGCTTCCATTGGACTTTAACCAATGGAATAACTTTATTACGCAAACGCTTCTCCTTTCGGTCTAAGATGGCCACAGGTTCTTCAATGTAGTTCAGGTTGTTGTCGACCTCGATGTCAGTAAGTGGTACATGAGCCGATTCAACCGCCAAACACTTTCGCAAATGTGATACATGGAAGGTAGAATGAATCCCACTTACCTCGTCAGGCAACTCCAACCGATAAGCAACTTCACCAACCCGTGCCATTATCCTAAATGGTCTGACAAACCTCGGACTTAACTTTCCTTTCTTCCTGAATTGTATGATTCCCTTCGAGGGTGACACTTTCAACATTACTATGTCCCCAACATCAAACTCAATAGGCCTTCGTCGTTTATCCGCATAGGATTTCTGACGATCTTGTGCGGCCTTCATTCGTGCTTTGATTTGATCAAACCTTTCCGACGTTTCTCTTACAACTTCAAGACTTCCTAATTCCTTTAGTCCAATCTCACCCCAACAAACCGGGGTCCTGCATCTTCTCCCATACAACATTCCGTAAGGCGGCATGCCTATCGTCATGTGATAACTAATGTTGTAGGAGAATTCGGCTAACGGCAGATGACTGTCCCAACTGCCACCGAAGTCGATAATACAAGCACGAATCATATCTTCCAATGTCTGAATGGTCCTTTCGGACTGACCATCCGTTTGTGGGTGGTATGTCGTGCTGATATTAAGCCTCGTGCCCATCGCCTCGTGGAATATTTTCCAGAACCTCGATGTGAATCGTGTGTCCCGGTCAGATACAATCGTCAAAGGCATCCCATGTCGTGCTACTACTTCATTAATAAATACTTCCGCTAACCTTTCCGACGAGAACGTCTCGCGAATAGGTAGGAAATGAGCTCCCTTCGTTAAACGGTCCACATTTACCCAAATGGTGTCATGACCTTTAGCCGTGCGAGGTAGCTTGGTTATGAAGTCCATGGTAATGTGTTCCCACTTCCATTCTGGTATATCAAGAGGTTGAATCTTTCCATAAGGTTTCTGGTGTTCGGCCTTTACTTGTGAGCAAGTTAAGCACTTGCTTACATACTTTGTCACCTCATGTTTCATTCCAGGCCACCAGTATTCCTTCCTCAGATATTGGTACATTTTGTTGGTACCAGGATGGATAGAGTACCGAGACTTATGAGCCTCATCCAAGATTTTGGTTCTAAGCTCGCCACCCATAGGTATCCATACCCGTCCAAAACGTGTCCTAACACCAAGGGTGTTATATTCCAACTTGTCCTGTTGGCCAACCATCCTTTCCTTCTTTATGTTTTCTTCCTTAAGCGCTTCATATTGAGCTCTTTCAATTTCCCTCATCACATCTGATGTCGCCACCAACTGGCAAGCTTTCACTCTAATAGGAGCCAGCACATCCTTTCGGCTTAGAGCGTCTGCCACCACGTTTGCCTTTCCAGGATGGTATATGATTTCACATTCATAGTCTTTCAATAGTTGCAACCATCGTCTCTGCCTCATATTAAGTTCCCTTTGTTCGAAGACGTACTTCAAACTTTTATGGTCGGAGTAAATAGTAAACTTCACCCCGTACAGGTAGTGCCTCCAGATTTTCAATGTGAATACAACATCAGCAAGTTCCAAATCGTGAGTGGGATAATTAGCTGCGTGAATCTTCAACTGTCGTGACGCATACGCGATCACTCTCCCACGTTGCATTAACACGGATCCCAATCCCTGACCCGAAGCGTCAGAGTATACCACTAAGTCTTCATTGCCCTCGGGAAGGGCCAAGACTGGGGCTTTGGTTAGCTTCTCCTTCAACTCCTTAAACGCCTCGTCCTGGGTCGAACCCCATTCGTACTTTACCTCCTTCCGAGTCAACTTTGTCAATGGCGAAGCTATTTTTGAGAAATCCTGGATGAATCTCCGATAGTAGCCTGCCAATCCCAAGAAACTGCGGATTTCAGTTGGCGTCTTAGGAATATTCCATTCCCTTACCATCATTATCTTTGCTGGGTCAACCATAATGTCGTTCGGGTTAATGACATGACCTAAAAATTGGACTTCCCTAAGCCAGAACGCACATTTGGAGAACTTAGCATACAACTTTCCTTCTTCAGAGCTTCCAACACCTCCTTTAAGTGACATGCGTGATCACCCACATTCTTGGAGTAGATGAGGATATCATCGATGAACACAATTACCGATCGGTCCAGCATTGGTCGACAAACCCTATTCATCAAATCCATGAACGCTTTGGGGGCGTTCGTCAATCCAAAAGACATTACGCGGAACTCGAAATGTCCATAACGCGTGTGAAATGCGGTTTTCGGTATGTCTTCTTCCCTCACCTTCAACTGATGGTACCCGGATCGAAGGTCGATTTTTGAGAACCAACTTGCGCCTTGCAATTGATCGAACAGGTCGTCGATCCTTGGTAAAGGGTACTTGTTCTTCACCGTTTGTTTGTTCAACTCGCGATAATCAATACACATTCTCATCGAACCATCCTTCTTCTTCACAAACAAC
The DNA here is from genome assembly GCA_023525975.1 of Smallanthus sonchifolius. Lineage (NCBI taxonomy): Eukaryota > Viridiplantae > Streptophyta > Magnoliopsida > Asterales > Asteraceae > Smallanthus > Smallanthus sonchifolius. Next base: position 47,800,225 of record CM042023.1, read on the forward strand.
ACCGGAGCACCCCTAAGGCGAGATGCTCGATTGTATAAATCCCTTCTCAATTAGTTCGTCTAATTGGGACATAAGTTCTTTCATTTCCACTGGTGCTAGTCGATATGGAGCCTTAGCCACGGGCTGGGCATCTGGTACTAAGTCGATTCAAAATTCAATCTCTCTGTCGGGTGGTATCCTAGGCAAATCCTCTGGAAACACCTCTGGGTACTCGCGTACCACGGGTACATCGTCTAGTTCCTTCACTTCCTTACACTTGTCAATTACGTACACCAGATAAGCCTCGCATCCGCGCCTCAAGTAATTTGTTGCCTTAATCATCGAGATGACGTTTGGCATCGGGGCGTCACGATCTCCAAAAACCTCGACTTTGCTACCATCCGGAGCCTTGAGTCGGATTATCTTTCGTTTACATATGATTTATGCTTCGTTGGCAGTTAATCAATCCATACCTAACACGACATCAAACCCTCCCAAAACCATAACAAACAATCTGACAGGGAACCTATGACCTTCTATTTTTATCTTGGAGTTGTCAACTACATCGGTCACTCTCGTAATTCTACCCTCGGCGGTTTCTACGCTAAAGGCCCTTTCTAGCTTACTGACAGTGTACTTCACTCGTTTACAAAGAGTCGCAGATATAAAACTCTTACTGGCACCCGAATCAAATAACACAGAAACAAAAGTGTTGTCAAGGATGAACGTACCTGACGCCACATCGGGGTCTGCCCTGGCTTGGTCTTGCGTCAACGCGTATGCAAGAGTCTTTGCTCGGGGCCTCTCTTCTCTCTTCTTCGGGCCTTTCCCTTTCCCGGCTTCACCCATTCTGGGCTTGGTGCATTCCCGACTCATATGACCACTCTCCCCACAGTTGTAGCATTTGAATAGCTGGGGGCATTCACGTGCGTAGTGTCCGGTTTTGCCGCATTTAAAGCATAGATTTTACCCTAACCGACATTCACCCGCATGTCTTACCCCACATATTCCACAGACTGCAGTCTCGCCTACCCTGGCCTATTTGTCCCGAGCCCCAAACAACTTCCCAGCCGATCGCTTAGCGAGGAAACTCGACTTCTTCTTAGGCTCTTCAATGGCAACGACATTCAGCGCCAGATCATCGAATACCACGCCGCTCAGTTCTACTACCGAATCATAGGTCGTAGGGGCGTTTGCCTTAACATAGGTGCGGACCTGGTCCGACAGCCCTTGAATGTAACAGGAAATCTTTCTTTCCTCAGTCGTGATAAGGTGTGGCACCAGACGTGCCAGTTCATTGAACCGTGTGGTGTACTGCCGGTGCGTCATGCTCCCGGCCTTAATCCCCAGAAATTCCCTTTCTACCTTTTCGATCTCATTCCTTGGACAGAAATTCTTGATCACCAAAGTTTTCAAATCAGACCACATCATCACATCCACAGTCCCGTCCCCTTTGGCTTGACGTACACCTTCCCACCAATGGGATTCTTCCTCTCTCAAGGAGTTAGCAGAAAATTTCACAACTTGATTTGCTCGACACTCGCTCAGACGGATGGCGGCTTCCATACGTATCACCCAGTCAAAAGTAGCCACCGCGTCCTTCTTCTCAGTCAGGACCGGTGGGTCACATGCCTTAAAGGACTTATAGTCGCAACCACGGTTAAGCGGTGCGTTGATTGCCTCAGTGTTCGGGGTACCAACCGCCGTGTTAGACCCACCCGTCTCACTAGCCTTCTTTAACGCTTCTGCCAAAAGTCTTGGCAGAGAAACCTTCACCAACTTAGTGAACTCGTGTGCCAAAGCCGCTCTCACTTCCGGTTCAAAAGTGAAATGTTGTTCTCCGACAAGAGTCGGCTCAGTCCCGTGCACACTAATTTCTGGCTCAGTGTGAACACTTCCTTCTTCACTGTACTCCTGGCGTGCAAGGGTCCTGCCGCGCCCTACGTTACGACTGCCGGTACGGCCCCCACCTCGCCTTTCGTTTCCTCTTCTTGCCATTTCGTTCTATAAGACAAGAATCCAATGTCATCACGCTAGTTAACAAATAAAATTCATCAAGAACTGTAAGATGTTAATATACACTGGCCATCTGCAATTAACCATTACACTACCTTTCGACTTCTATTTGACCACCTTTGTGATTCCATCAGAACACAAGTCCTTACCTAACCCTTTCTAAGGCATACTATACATGTAAATATATACTACCTTCCTACCTGATACTGTGGCTCGAGTTACCCGTACTGGCATCCGCTTTCGGTCCCATTCACAGTTTAAGTTTAGACACTGGGAGTGTCCAAATCTCTCAAACTATTGCTCTGATACCAATTTGTAAGGCCCCAAACCCGGGAGGCCTCACTCGTTGGATTTACTCATTCACAAACAGTTATTAAACTTGAATATCAAATAATACAGCGGAAAATTTCATTAAAACATACTCATAACATTGTTCAACATGCGGAAACGTAACATAGTCTAGTACATAAACATAACATAAACTAATCATAACAGGATGCCAGTCTTCATGATCAATCGGGTAACTCTTCTCGCTTGCCAAACATCACCGTCCATCATCCATACCTGCCTTAACCTGAATGTGCATACTAAAAAGTCAGCTACGCAGGTGAGTTCCAGTTTTTCATTCGATTTAAGAAATGGTTCATCATTCAATAATTCATTAGGGTTTAACATCATGTATAAGAAAACAGGGCCTTTCGTTCATCACTAAAACATTCAAACATTTATCATCATCATAAACACGTTGAACGGATCGTTCGTTTAAAACAGTTAACATTCATTTAAGTCATACATTACTATCTAAATCTGTGTTACCATTCGTTCCATCATTTAGTATTGTATTGCCCCTAAGGCTTAACTGCATGAAGACCGACAATACAATACATTCTGTCAATTCCCTATTGTATTGCCCCTAAGGCTTAACTGCACGAAGACCGATAATACAATACATTCCGTCAATTCCCTTTTGTATTGCCCCCAAGGCTTAACTGCACGAGGACCGACAATACCCATTTAGTTTCCCCTATGGCTCCCATGTCCATAAACCGACAACTTCCATCAACGGCTATGGCTCACGGCTATAATACCGTCGGATCATAATTTAACCTTCATAGGTCACGTTAACCCCTGAGTAACCGTCGTTATTCCCATACCAGTTGTACAACATCATAACCACTGACAGGCCACCAAGACATTGCCCCAGTTGTTCTTATGGCAACCATGGCTCGCTGTCCATAATCTACCACAAGGCTCCCAGACTTCATTCGTCAATTCCATTCATTCGACAGATTAGATTTGTAATGACTTCTTTAAAACCATTGCCCCTTTCTTTTCTTTTCATAAAACATTTCATTCATTTTCAAAACCCTTTACCTTCAGTTCAAACCATTTCTTTATAAACATTTTGTTCACAAAACTTTCTTTCCATAAACCGTTCGTTCCAAATCATTTCATTTCGTAAACATAGTTTCATAATCATCATTTCGTAAAACATCGTTTCGTATGTATGCACACCAGCCCGAAAATATTATTTAAAACATTTAAAAAAGGGCTTCTAGAACTCACCTGATATGCTAATCTGGTTGTCCTAAACAAAGGTCCCACAACGTCACTTCCGATCTGAATTGATTAGTTAAATACACATCAGACCAACTCCCGACTCTAACGGTTTAACCTTCTAAACATACCGACTTTACATAGACAGCCTGATGCCTGCACACTTGTTAAGTACGCATGATCCTCGCTTCATAAGTGTGCAAACCTCGCTTCATGCGTACTTGATAAGTACGCATGATCTGTAGGTCCTGAGCAGATCCGAAAAACACAGATCTGCAGAGAAATCTTCAAACAGTCCGGATCGAGAGGCGGAATCTCTGGATCCGGTATCACTCTCGAATCAGAAATGGTAGAGACGGGTGCGGGAATCACATACACGAACAGAAACATATGAAAATGAAAAGAACAGATAATTGAAAGCATAAAACGTATGATTCTTTGATTGATATGAAAATTAAAAGCTCGATCATACACTAACAATTAGTCTCACCCCAGGGTGAGCTCCCCCTGGGGTGGTGATTCCCTCTACAGACACACCCACTCCTAATGGGTATTCTACTATATATAGGAGGCCTCATGTGCCTTGTTTTCAAAGCCACCTGCCAAACAGGCCTGAAAAACAGGCATCGAAACTAGGTAGTTTCGATTGAACAAATGTTCAACCGAAACTACTAGTTTCGATTGAACAAAAGTTCAACCGAAACTACTAGTTTCGATACTGTAGTTTCTATTGACAGCATCAGTCTCATTTCTATACCCAACAATCTCCCCCTAGACTGATGCTATCAAATCTTGTCCGACTCTGTCTTTCGTCTTCATAGAATGACTGATGATCAAAAGCCTTTCGTTGTGATTCTCCCCCTCAAGTGTAGACCCTCCTATCTTGTAGGCAATTGATAAAGGTTTGAATCCCAAGTATTAAGCAGTAAATAACCATCTTTCTACAAAGATTCTTGACATTCACGAACACTTGATCAACTTTTGCCTTCTCTCCCCCTAAAAAAAGGTCAATTTCAAGCAAAGGCTCACTTTGTCTTGCATCTTCATAACTCTGCTGATAATTTGAAGTCTTTCATGGTAATTCTCCCCCTGAAGTGTAGACCCTCCTATTTCTAGGCAAAAGATAAGGGATCGAATCACCATGTAATCAACAACTAATGATCCGGTTTGTGACAAATATGCTTGACTTGTTACCCGCTGCCCAAACTTGAACTTTAATCAAAGGAATTACGGCTGAATCAGGCAGAACATCATGTATATTGCCGAAGAAACGAAATTTTTGAAAACCCGAAAAAGGTTGTCTCCAAGTTTTCTTTCAAAACTCCCCTCCTTCTTTACAATATCCTGTTAAAAATTTTATCCAAGAAAATTTCAAAAAAACTCTTTTTTTTTTTTTTTTTTTTGGAAAGTACTTGGACAGTTCTGCCTGTAGTTTCGATAGGCTCTACTTCAGTCGAAACAAGGCTAGTTTCGATAGAGGCAGTATCGAAACAAGAAGTTTCGATAGAGAGATTCTTCAATCGAAACTAGTAGTTTCGATAGGAGATTCTTCAACCGAAACTAGTAGTTTCGATACCCTCTAGTTTCGATAGCCTAGTTTCGACAGCCTAGTTTCGATGTCTTCTACTTTTGATTTAGGGCAACACTAGTAGTTTCGATAGAAAATGTTCAGCCGCCACATAGTTTCGATTGACCATCTTCAACCTTCAGCTACTTCGATACCCCCAATCCAGGTCTGAAAAATGCTTCAAAAGCCTTACATCTTCAGATTTTGAAAGTGGAAATGTAGAACAGCAGTCACGAACCTGCTACACATCGATTTCTTCAAGTTTAACGTCTCAATGGCGGGTTTTTCTCTATTTTTCGAGCAGATTCGAGAGCAATAAGAGCCACCATGGCTCTGATACCACTTGTAGGTCCTGAGCAGATCCGAAAAACACAGATCTGCAGAGAAATCTTCAAACAGTCCGGATCGAGAGGCGGAATCTCTGGATCCGGTATCACTCTCGAATCAGAAATGGTAGAGACGGGTGCGGGAATCACATACACGAACAGAAACATATGAAAATGAAAAGAACAGATAATTGAAAGCATAAAACGTATGATTCTTTGATTGATATGAAAATTAAAAGCTCGATCATACACTAACAATTAGTCTCACCCCAGGGTGAGCTCCCCCTGGGGTGGTGATTCCCTCTACAGACACACCCACTCCTAATGGGTATTCTACTATATATAGGAGGCCTCATGTGCCTTGTTTTCAAAGCCACCTGCCAAACAGGCCTGAAAAACAGGCATCGAAACTAGGTAGTTTCGATTGAACAAATGTTCAACCGAAACTACTAGTTTCGATTGAACAAAAGTTCAACCGAAACTACTAGTTTCGATACTGTAGTTTCTATTGACAGCATCAGTCTCATTTCTATACCCAACATGATCCTCTTCCTGCGTACTTGATAAGTACGCATGATCCTCTTCCTGCGTACTTGATAAGTACGCAGGACCCTCTTCTTGCGTACTTGATAAGTACGTAGGATCTGCTTCCCCGCAAAAACCCTAAATTTCGCATTCGGGTCTGATCTCATCAAGATCCCGAACTTGTTTACATTCAAAACGTTTGTTTTTCATTAAGGAACTCAAAATTATGTTTTTCTTCCAGTCTCATCCGTAAAAACGTCACATTTTCGTTCAAAACCCGAAAAAACCCAAAAACGAACAAAAGCTCAGATCTAGGTTGGATCGTTACCTGTATCGAGCTTCTGATTCGGAGGTTCTTCTCACGAGCTAGGAGCAACGCACTTCTTCAATATCGGGTCGATCCGCCGACTTTCTTTCTCTACGGTTTCTCTCTCTAGAACCTGCAAATGAGAGAATTGTGGAGTGACTTAGGCTATTATAGGGGAAGCTCCCCTATGTTCGCCCCCTTTAAGCCCGCCGGCCCATCCGGCCCGGCCCGTCATGCCTCATTCGTTTATTCCATTATTATAATTTTCGTTTTATATTTTGGGATGTTACAGGCGAGATTCGCGAGATTGGGGCTTGATTTCAGTGATTTTGCAAATCTCGCACCCATTTATGTGACATACCAAAATGGGTTCCAAATAACCAAAATTGTACTTGATTTCTCAATCAATCGGTTGATTACGAGTTTCCATATGAATGTAATCGAGTTTGGAATAGATTTGGGCGGATTACAACTTTGAATTAGAATGAAATCGATGGTTGAATATGGGTTTGACTTTTAGAAGTCAAAATTGGGTCTTGAATTTCCAGGTTCATGAATGGATGGGTTCAAAGCTAAAATTGGGGTTCAAGGCATAAGGGGGTTCAAGTGGAATAAATAAAAAGTTCAAGTTCAATTATTTGATAAAATAACCATTTAATTATTAAATTTTCTTTATGAAACTTTTTCTTATCAATTTTTTTTATAAAATAAAACTTCATTTTATAAAAGTTAAAGTTTAAAATAACTTTATTTAATTTAACAAAATCTATATATAATATATATATATATATAAAGGAAAATATGAAATAAAAGTTTTTAAGAAAAACTCGAAACTCCGAGTCGTCATACGGTTGTTATAATAATTAATATCGCACGATGTAAAGTACAAGTACGTTATAATAAGATTGAAATAATATGGCAGTCACAATGTTATTAACGCACAAAATGAAATAAAATATTACACGCAAAAGTCACGGATGATACAAGAAGAACACTTGATCTAAATCAAAACCAATTACTCTCCCTATGGACTACTACGTCTAGCAATACCAACCCAGTTACCAACAATGAAGCAAGCAACCTAAACATGCGTCTATAACTGAAAGACATTCAACAAGAACACATGCGGGATTATAAGCGACATTCAATCAGAATAAAGCATGCACATACATTACAATTATCAAACCAAGATCATTACAAAATCATTAATCCATTCAAAGTAGCCAAAAACCGATAAAAATCATGACTTTAGCAAATATTCATCATAGAACCTAGGTAGTATCAAAGATCTAGCCAAATACCATACTCAAAACATCTAAACAGAAGTAAAGTAGTAGAAACATGGTTCACCAAGACAATCAAAGACTAAAGATTCGAACTTTGAAATCAAATACATAAATCTAACGAACCCGGGATCCAAAGCCTTCAACTTTTGCCTTGATTCTTCTTCCAAACACCCAAAATCGCCTCAGAGCTTGTTCCAGACGGCAGAATTCGAATCCTCCTCTATTATTGCATTACAAATCTTCTAATAATCGAATTCTAGGGTTTTGCGGAAATTAGACCTCTCGCGCACCGCTAGATAATATGGCCAGGCCTTCGCGTACCGCGAAGGCCAAATTAGTCGCGCCGCGAGACTTCTCTTCTCCTCCTTCGCGTACCGCGAAGGACTGAATTTCAACATTTTATCACTTTATTCTTTAGACTTCCTCCTCTTGCTTGGTTTCTTCATGATATTGACTTGTAATCCACACGAGCTCCTGTAAACCTGACATGGACTCAAAACAAAGCAAAAACAAGTAAAAACGTACACGAAACTAACTAAAAACCACAAATACAATAGGAAATAAGATGTATATATATATATTAAATTTAAGTAATATAAGTGTAACATATAAATAGCTTCTAACTAAAAATATAAATTTAGAAAGCATTTATATATTTATATTACTATATCGATTACATTTAAAAAAGAATAAAATTCTTTTAGAATAAGCTGAAGCATAACTAGGATAATTAAATGAGGAGAAATAATTTAAACTAGGAATATTCCCCCTCACTTTGCGACGGGTATTCATCTGGTATTGATTCGGTTTATTACGGTGTGGATACGGTACCGGCACTTGGTATGATAACTCAAAACGATGGCATCAGAAATATATAATAACAAATTCATGTTACGTAAAGGAAAAGGTAATAAAAAACTTTTCTTCTAATTCTTTAAGGAAAAACGGTGCATCCGGTTCTTAAATCCAGTTCGACCGGTAGACCGGACTGGTCCAGTTAAAAAAAAATTAATGACAAAATCCACATGCAATCTTCTCTGCAACTTCATATAACAGTCTGCTACAATTCCATCTAATTTGATCAAATGTGACATCAACAACTCGATAAAATTGAATAACACTATTTCATCAACTTTCTTTCCACCATAAATCTCTCTTTCCAAATTACCAACCTACAAAATTAGTTTAATTAATCCATGAATCATAAATTTTCAAGTTGTAAACAATACTAATTTAATCATGTGTTTACCTGCTTAGCAAGCTTATTGATTTCTGAAGTGATCTCCATTAATGACAATTTAGCTTTATCCATTTTTTTTGCAGATTTAAGATCTTCAAAAAGTCTTTTTTCTTCACTCATGATATCGATGAACAACCCTTCCACTTTCTAAACAAGAACCTTTCAAAGTCTCCTACCAACTGCAACATCTCATTAAAAATGCTAAAAGAAAAATCAATGACTTTAAGTATCATTCAAAAACATGTGTTTTTTTTAAAGATCATTCTACTGAGATAGTGAAATAGAACCTGATTTTTTTTTAACTGAGCAAAATATCTTTAATGCATATTATGCAAACCGCTTAAAACTGGCTTGGTATAAAACATAAATTCAAAAGGTTACACCAAGGACCATAAACTGCTAAATTAACAAAGGTTACACTAAGGACCATAAACTGCTAAATTAACAAAATCGAACATAATTGAGCACTCATGCGGAACAAAAGAAGATCAAAACATGGGCTTTCATATGTACACGATTTTTTAAATCACAATTTAGAAAAGAAGGTACATACAGTGACTCAGTGAGCAATTAAAGCATGGGAAAATCAATAGCAGAAGCAAAAATAAAAAATAATCTTTCGACAAATTAGGCTTTATCAAAATAAGACACCTAAATACTCAATAAGGACAGTGGCAGCTTTCACTGGTAATCTTTCGACAATTTAGAAAAGAAGGTACATACAGTGCTGTTCAATCGCATGCTCCTTAATAGTTAGTTAATTATTTACCAGGATTTTGAACACTAATATCTTCAAGAGTAGTTGGTAAACTTTAATTTTAAAAATTGTTGAGATAAGTTCGAAACATGGGATTGTCCAGATTTACATATTTTTAGGCATGTTTACTTTCGGATTGTTCCATCCCACATCGCTGGTTTAACAAAGTTTACAACTTCTCCTCTGTCTATAAATTCAAAGCCAAGTGATCCGGTCCAACCAAAAAAATAGTCCACGGTCCGACCTGGTTCGCATGAAGATCGCCCGGTTAGACTGCTATCCGGTTTAAACCATCGAACCGGTACAAGGACCGGTTCCTGGATGGACCGGTCCGGTCCTGTTTTCAAAACCTTTGATAAGGGAGAGACATCAAGCCCACGCCCATTGTAGATTTCAACATTTTTTTTAGTTTACATGTTATCGGAGTCAACTTTGACTTCTTGTTTCAGTTTACTGTTTGACTTTGACTTCCAAGATGCTGACTTTGATTTGGCACTAAAGGAGGCCGGCTATTTTCTTACTCGTTGTGATGCATTTGAGTGGGGAATAGAGTTCTGATTACCACCCAGCAGTCATACAAACTGCAACATTTATGCTTACCCATAAGAAATCAAATCTTATAGAAAACATGAATAACTTCATACACTTCACACACCAAGAAAAATAATACATGTAGCTGATTGTTGATCCAAGATTGCATATCAGTAAAGTGGCTAATGAGCGGGTTGGGTGATGGGTCATAGTGTCATACTGGACGGGTCGGGTTGACATGTGAAAACTTGTCCAAACTATTTTTAGTTTGTTATATAGATAATTCATGTGCCTAATATAATTACAAATACTATATTCTTTAAAAAAATAATAATGTTTTCAATAAAATGATTCAGAGATTAACTAACATACATTTTGAAACGGTGTTAACAGTGAATTACAATTTTTTATGCGTGGGTTACAACACACTGTGCACGTGTCTTCATTGTGGATTTTATTTTAAGAAGTGGGATGACCAGTGGCAGCTGGCAACTGGTCTAATTTTTTTGTACTGCAGCCATTCGTTTTGGTTAATATATACAAATTCACATGACTTTATAAAGATATTAAGGGCTTGTGCGGTCTATTTGCCAGAGTCAAGCATCCTTGATTCCCGGGTTCTTTTCCCACAGCTTCAATTTTTATGTTTTGTTTTTTAGCTTGATTTGCTATTTTGGATTACCTTTTTAGCTACACGATTGGATTTTTATTTTCCATTTACCAGTTTTTTGCTTTTACTTTTTTTTTCATTTCTTTTTTTTATCCCTTCTGTTACTTTACTTAAGTGTTAATATTTTAATATCGAATTTCTTTTTCTTAACATATGTTTTTACAACGACTTAGTTTTCCGTGCTTTCTAGATGCATCGTTACTTAGTGCGTTTTCCCTTCGTTTGGATTTTCAAAATAACCCGTCGCAACGCGGCACTAAGAAAAGGCGTTATCCCGCCGCGTAGCGCGGGAATAACTGCTAGTTTTGTACATTGGATATTAAATTTGGGTTAAACTCATTCAACCCGTTTCCTTTCTGACTAACATATCTATTGTACCTATTTGACCCATTAGAGATAAAGGGTTGAGTTCATGAGAAAACTCATTTTCATGAGAAAACCAAAAAACCCATCATTAAAGGTACTGCATATGTGTAGTACACCCCAAAAAACCTAACCCACCCCCAAAAACCTAAACCCCACCTTACCCCCACCCAAAAACCTAACCCCACCCCACCCACCCCCCTCCAAAAACCTAACCTAAAAGCTAAACTAAACCCAAAAAGCTAAACCCAAAAGCTAACCCCACTATTTTTTCGAGTTTTTTTTAACGAGTACGACGTGGGAAACATGGTCTCCAAACCAGTTTTTTAGTTTTTGATTTATATTTTGAGTTACGATTTTTTTATTATTTTTTTTACCTTTAATGGTTTTCTCATGAACAATGAGTTTTCTTATGATACTTCCCTCGAGATAAAAAAACTTGTATAAAAAAAGAGATGACAAATTAAATTATGAATTTAAGATGAAAAAAAAGCTTATTCAGTAACTTACTGTCTCATCTTTGTTAGTGAGTCACTCAACCTTACTATAGCTTCCAACTATCTTTACAACTATTGGTGCAACAGTTGATTCCCTGGTTTCGTTTGCCTGTAGCCTTATATCCTACATCCAATACAAAAAGTCATCATTTCATGACATATTGAAGTAAATAAAATTTGAGTAAAGTTCTTTTAAGTAATATTTAAACAAATAGTATTTATTATGGCAAATACCTGTTTAATTCTAACATACTCTCCTGCAACGATGTGGGTGCAGAATATGATAGGCGAGACTGACTTGTGGTTTGGCAGTACCGAATATACCTGCACAGAAAAGTTTAGTCAAAATACGGTTTAATCCAAAACAAATATAACGATCTAACCTTAAAAGAAATCAAAAAAGGATATTATTTTTCAGAGTGCATATTTTCTAAGCCAAATCTTCTCTAGAATCTATAGGATCATTGTTTGCATTAGTAGTTGCATGGACTTTTGATGATATGAGTAGCTATAATCTGGTTGCATTAGCAGATGCATAGAAGTCATGGTGTATTTAACTGCCTGTAAAAGTATCTGCAGATGCACAATCTGAACTTCTTAATTGTCCTAAGTTTATCAAAAGAGATGAGAATTGAGTAGAAAACATAAAAAAATAAAAATAAATAACCATAGTTATATTTAAAAATGACTGACTTTAGACAATATATACCTCCATGGAATATGAATGCATCCGGCCTAGTTTAGATACCTGGGACAAATAACGTGGAATGGTAAAGCAACCAAAAAGAAACTAAAAAGGGAAAAATTAATAAAACAAACTGAATTTGTTAAAATGAAAGGATTACCAGAAAAATATAGTCCTTTTCCTGTGATCTTTGCAACATGCAAGATTTCCATGTAACATTTGAATGTGACCCGTTTTCATTATGGAATTTGTTGGTGGTCTTATTATTTTCAAGCAAAGATTGACATATATGGAAAGTTGAGAACTTTGATACTTAAGATGGAAAATAAAAGGATAAATTACCTGCCCTGAGGATAAAGATAAAGAACTGAACAATTTTGCATTTTCAGCCAAAATTTTCGTTGTGACTGAAAATAACCAGAAAAAAAAAATACATATGCCATTGATGTAGAAGAAGTAGAAGTGCTTATTTAGAGTGAATAGTAACTCAAATCAAGAAAAGTAAACCAGCATCACCTTGTAACCATTAGGGCTTTTCACGCTACTTTCGGACCACGAGACGCAAGTGTCCCATTCCGGAAGAGTTCCTTGGCGGGCCCTTCACTTTCACTGCATTCTTCCCTTTGTTTTCTTTACTATTCAACTCCTTGTAATTTGTAAACATCTCCCAATTTTTCTTCGAGAATCAGACGAGCAAACTTATCTAAAGCCCTACGAATTGGAACCCTAGCCAGATCATTAGGTTTATAAACACCATCTTTATGACTCAAAATAACATTAATTAACGACATTATCTAAGACAAACCAGGCTTTGATTATCGTAAATTCCATGCTTGCAGAAGCTCGGAACAACCAGAAGATGTATACACATATTGTCGCAACAGTTCGCCTCCATTGGGTTAAACTGCAAATCAGTTTTAGACTGGATCCAAGGAGCAGTTTAGGAGTAAACTGCACCGTGTGCTTCTTTCCCGATCCGCATGATAATCTAAAAAAAAAATCTTAACTACCAAAAGAGTAAATTACAGAAATCGTCATTTATGTTTATAACATTTTTCACTATATGTCATTTAGCCTAAAAAATATTAGAGATCATTCTTTACGTTTAAATTTGTTGCGGTTTAGGTCCTTTAACTCAACGAGCGTTAAGTTTTTCAGTTAACTCTAGTCATGTGCTACTCACATGAAGGCAAAATGGTCTTTTTACCCACAAATATATATATATATAATAGACCCTCTATCATCTCTTTTTTCTCTCTCAACTCTCTCTCTCTCTAAAATCTGGTGCATACCACCGCCAAACACCACCACCACTACCAGCTGACCATCGCACAACCCCCTCCTCTGATCTGAGCACCACCACCGCCCTAGCATCACCATCGTCATAAACCACCCTCCCCACTCAGACCCACCAGCTGACCACCTGCAACTGCCACCACCCTCCGCCACCACCCTCCACCACCACCTAAACCCGTCACCACCATGGCCTATTGAACCCGTCACCACCACACAGCCCTCAAATTGAAACCCTAAACCCATCAAATTTATTTTGCAGCCATTTGGAACGACACAACCCTAAAACAACATATGTCCGATCGATATGGCACGGATCACATATCCCTTCAAATCGACATTCTTCTTGTTCATCCACGCATCGCATATCCCTTCAAATCGACACCTCTATCTGCAAATCCAGGCTTCTATGAACACTATACTCACCGGATCGTTGAACACCACTAACCAGAAGAAAAGAGGGTAACGGGCACTATCGTTCATCTCGGAGAGAGGCGAGAAATCGGAGTGGGTTTAGTGGTTAGTTCATCGGTGAGGGTTTCAAACCCTAACCCCATTTCTCCTCTTTGTTATGGCTTCGAATGAGGGTAATGATGGTGGTCAATGATGGTGGTGGTGGTGGTGGTGGACCGGTGATGGTTGGATAATGACGGGAAGGGGGTGAGCGATGGTGATGGTGGTGGTGGGTGGTTACGATTTTGCAGGTGATGGTGGAAGATGACGATTTTGCAGGTGACGGTGGTCGTAGGAGGTGGCAAGGGGAAGGAATGCTAGACGATTTTGCAGGTGGCGACGGTGAGGGTTTCAAACCCTAACCCCCTTTCTCATCTGTGCAGGTGCTTGATCCCATCTCCACGGTAGGGAAGAAGTGGGGACTGGGGGGTAGGGTTGGGGTGGTCATATTACAAATATAGTCCCTAGATTAGTTTCAATAAATTACACAATTAGCCCCTATATGTGAAAATACTAAAATGTCCTTACCTTTAACAAAAAATGAACAAAATTTAACTGAGAAATTTAACTGAGTTAGGATCAAAGGACGTAACGTGCAAAATTTGTAAACATAAAGGACGATCTCTGATAATTTTTGGGTTAAAGGACAGTATCTGAAAAAGGGTGTAAACATAAAGGACGATTTTTGTAATTTACTCAAATGTATTTTATGTGGCTAGAATGTTCTAAAAAGTTAGTTATGACTATTTTAAGTGTCTGAGAATGAGTTTCAAGAAATACAAATGATCGTTGACTCTTCTCGGTCTATATATTTATAATTAGCTTTCTTGGTGGTTTCACATAACTATGTGACATTCTCATGATCTCTCATATAATATATATATGTACATATATACATCTGTATATATACATCTATACTATATAATAAATAAAGGTTTTTCATGTCACGTGTCACATTTATATTTACTCTCATCATTTTTTTTCTGCCTCTCTCTCTTATTAAATACACTTCTATCTTTTAATAATAATAATAATATATTTTTAAATAAAATACTAATTATACTAATAAAACACATTTATTTTAAATTATCTCTT
Source organism: Smallanthus sonchifolius (assembly GCA_023525975.1). NCBI lineage: Eukaryota > Viridiplantae > Streptophyta > Magnoliopsida > Asterales > Asteraceae > Smallanthus > Smallanthus sonchifolius. The sequence goes on from CM042023.1 coordinate 47,815,372, forward strand.
ATTATAAGAAAATTTAAAGTCTAATTATGTAACTTTTATTTTCAATCAAATAGTAAATAAAAGTCAAATTATATTAAATAATAATTAACATATTTTCAAAACCCACTTATATATTAATTTTTACATGTTTTGAATTTTGTTTTCTATCTTTAGTATATGTAATACATTTTTAAACCTGTAAAATATATATATATATAAATATTTAATAATTTTATGTATTGATATTTTTCACCACATGTGTAGTACACGGGTTCTAAACTAGTATATATATATAATACAACATAAAAAAAGATTTATCTCTCCAATTAATTCATCTCTTCTCTTTAAATTATTCTTAAAAAAAATTATACAAATGTGTAAGTGTATACATGTAAATTTACACATATATAAATTTATTTTTTATGTTATATTCTAATAATAAAGGTAGTAAAAACAAAATAAAAAATGATTTTGATTGGTTTTTGATGAGTTCTCAAAATATTTAAGAGTTCTCAAATGATCCATTCCCTATATATATATATATATATATATAGGATTATGTTCAGGTAAAAAGGATTCTAATTCTAAGAAAAGTGAGAAGGATTTACAGCCATAAGATCAAATTGTAGAAAAGATTTAATGGTTGAGATTAAATTATAAGAGAAAAAGTTGTTGGAAGGGTATTTTAGTCTTGGCCACTTTGTTGACTTTTTATCAATTTTCTCCTCGTTTTTAAACGTTCATAACTTTTACATACGATATTATTTTCTCAAAAAAATTACACCATAAAAACGAGCGTTTTTTATCTTAAAAACGAGCATTTTTTATCTTTAAAACGAGTATAGTGTCGTTATAAACAAAAAAAATAAAAAAAATTACGTTTTTCAGCTCATTGTGTAATACAAGTTCATTGTGTAATACAAGTTCAATGTGTAATACAAGTTCATTGTGTTATATGTATTTATCATTGTGTTTTACATTTTTCAGCTCATTATGTAATTAGTCAGGTCATTGTGTAATACAAGTTCATCGTGTAATACAAGTTCATTGTGTAATACAGGTTCAATGTGTAATACAAGTTCATTGTGTAATACAAGTTCAATGTGTAATACAAGTTCATTGTGTTATATGTATTTATCATTGTGTTTTACGTTTTTCAGCTCATTGTGTAATACAAGTTCATTGTGTAAAACCACGTCTGGTCATTGTGTAATTAGTCAGGTCATTGTGTAATACAAGTTCATTGTGTAATACAAGTTCATTGTGTAATACAAGTTCATTGTGTAATACAAGTTCATTGTGTTATATGTATTTATCATTGTGTTTTACGTTTTCTAGCTCATTGTGTAGTTAGTAAAGTCATTGTGTAATACAAGTTCATCATGTAATATAAGTTCATTGTGTAATACCACGCCTGGTCATTGTGTAATACAAGTTCAGTGTGTAATTAGTCAAGTCATTATGTAATACAAATTCATTGTGTCAAATATTTTTCATCATTGTGTTATATGTTTTCATCATAGTGTTGTATGTTTTCATCATTGTGTTTTACGTTTTCCAGCTCATTGTGTAATTCGCTCATTATTGTGTAATTCGCTCAAATATGTCAGGTTATTGTGTAATATGCTCATTGTGTAATATTAGGTCTGATCATTGTGTAATATCAGACCTTGTATTACACATTGACCTGGTGTATTACACATTGACCTGGTATATTACACATGGACCTGGTATATTACACATTGGCCATTATGCCATCCCTTTAAAAACAATAAAATGACACATGTCAAGCTTAGAATCCTTCTTACCCTTCTTATTTTTAAAACCCTTTTTACTATAACCTAGTAAAAAGGGTTTTAAAAATAAGAAGGGTAAGAAGGATTCTAAGCTTGACATGTGTCATTTTATTGTTTTTAAAGAGGGGGCATAACGGCCAATGTGTAATATACCAGGTCCATGTGTAATATACCAGGTCAATATGTAATACACCAGGTCAATGTGTAATACAAGGTCTGATATTACACAATGATCAGACCTGATATTACACAATGAAGTGATATTACACAATGAGCATATTACACAATGACTTGACATATTTGAGCGAATTACACAATGAGCTGGAAAACGTAAAACACAATGATGAAAACATATAACACAATGATGAAAAATATTTGACACAAAGAACTTGTATTACACAATGAACTTGTATTACACAATGACTTGACTAATTACACAATGAACTCGTATTACACAATGACCAGATATTACACAATGAACTTGTATTACACAATTAACTTGTATTACACAATGACCTGACTAACTACACAATGAGCTGGAAAACGTAAAACACAATGATAAATACATATAACACACTGAACTTATATTACACATTGAACTTGTATAACACAATGAACTTGTATTACACAATGAACTTGTATTACACAATGACTTGACTAATTACACAATGAACTTGTATTACACAATGACAAGATATTACACAATGACCAGACGTGGTATTACACAATGAACTTGTATTACACAATGACCTGACTAACTACACAATGAGCTGGAAAACGTAAAACACAATGATAAATACATATAACACAATGAACTTGTATTACACATTGAACTTGTATTACACAATGAACTTGTATTACAGAATGACTTGACGAATTACACAATGAACTTGTATTACACAATGAACTTGCATTACACAATGACAAGATATTACACAATGACTAGACGTGGTATTCCACAATGAACTTGTATTACACATTGAACTTGTATTACACAATTATCTTATATTACACATTGACCTGACTAATTACATAATGAGCTGAAAAACGTTAAAAAAAATCGTTTTTGTTTATAACGACACTATACTCGTTTTAAAGATAAAAAAACGCTCGTTTTTATGGTGTAAGTTTTTTGAAAAAATAATGTCGTATGTAAAAGTTATGAACGTTTAAAAATGAGGGGGGGGGGGGACTTGATAAAAAGTCAACAAAAGTGGCCAAGACTAAAATACCCTTTCAACAACTTTTTCTCCTACAATTTAATCTCAACCATTAAATCTTTTCTACATTTTAATCTAATGACCCTAAATCCTTCTCACCCTTCTTACAACTAAAATCCCTTTTACTTGTAAATCCTTCTCACTCTTCTTAGAATTAGAATCCTTTTTACCTGAACCTAATCCTATATACACATATATATATACACATATACATATACATGAGAACTCATAAATACTTAAGAACTCACGAGAACTCGTCAAAAAACCAATTAAAACCATTTTTTTGTTTTCACTATCTTTATTATTAAAATATAACATAAAAAATAATTTATCTCTCCAATTAATTCATCCTTTCTCTCTAAATTATCCTTAAAAAAATTTATATATATGTGTAAATGGTAAATAGTTACACATGTGCAAGTGGTAAACTTACATAACTGTATATTTTTTTAATATATTAAAACATGTAAATTTACATATATAAATTCACTTTTTTATATTGTATTATAGCAATAAAGATAGTAAAAACAAAAAAAATGGTTTTGATTGGTTTTTTAATGAGTTCTCAAATGATCCATTCCATATATATATATATATATATATATATATATATATAATATATATATATATATAGGGGAATGATAATAAGAAAACTCATTTTTCATGAGAAAACCAAAAAACTGTTTATTAAAGGTAAAAATAAAAAATCATAACTCAAAATATAAATAAAAAACTAAAAAACCGCTTCGAAGACCTTGTTCCCCACGTCGGCTCTTTCAAAAAAAAAAATTCAGCGTTTTGCTTCATATGTGTAGCATAGTTAGCTTTTGGGGGTGGTTTTTTAGGTTTAGTTTAGCTTTTAGGTTAGGTTTTTGGAAGGTGGGGGTGGGTGGGTGGTGGGTGGGGTGGGTTTAGGTTTTTGGGTAGGGGTGGGGTGGAGGGTTTAGGTTTTGGGTGGGGGGTAGGCTTTTGGGTATACTACACATATGCAGCACCTTTAATGAGGAGTTTTTTTGTTTTCTTATGAAAATGAGTTTTCTAGTGAACTCACCCCTATATATATATATATATATATATATATATATATATATATATATATATATATATATATATATAGAGGTTGGGGCATCAGAGATTTTTGACAACACTTACAATAAAACATAAAAACTTACAGTATATTTGCAGTAGATTGCAGCAGATGAGGAATATTTGCAGCGGAGGGTTGACACTTACAGTATATATATATATATATATATATATATATATATATATATATATATATATATATATATATATATATATTTTATATTTGGGATATAGTATGAAGAGCTAGAGAAAACAATAGAGAGAATAAGGGTTTACAAGAGAAATCAGAAAGAGAGATTAGTTACTCATAACTAAGAGTGATTCTATGATTAATTTTTTGGTGTCTCTACAAATGAATTTTCTTACCTTTAAATAGGCAGAACACTAAGCTATCAAACAAAAACTATAAAGAACGCACTAAGAACGCACTAAGCTAAAAGACATAAAAGAAACGGCTACAAATTAAAGTAGTAAAACAACAAAAAACTTTTTCTTTTCACTACAGAAGAGTGTCGGATGAATTATTGCGACTTTGTAGACTGTGTTGGCTTTGTAGACTTTGTGGGTTTTGTCTTCATTGCATACGCCAATCTTCTAGAAATCTCTGTGAGTGTCTGGAATGGTTGGCGGTGTGCCTGTGTTTGAATCGAAATCTTTCGGGTTCAAATAATAATCTTCTTATCTCATAATATGTTGTAGCTCAAGGGATTCTCCTTCACCGATGAAGGGAAGAAGCATGTTCCAATTTTTATGACTCCAAATTTGTATGTAATGTCCTTCAGCGAGAAAGTGATAGCTTTCCTAGTGAAAGCCTGGAGGTAGTGTAGGAGTCTTCTGGTTTTGGGTGATAAATCGTGTAGTGTCTTTTCTGTGGCTGTTTGCTTCAGGTATTTCTGAAGCAAGGCTGGTAAGGTTGTCGACCCAGTAAAGTTCTGAGAATTGAATCTCAGTTTGTATGGCAAGTCTTTTTAGGTAATCTTTGGTAGAGAGATTGTGGCTGATGAACATTCTTTTTCTGGCAGGTCTGTATGTGTGGTCATTGGCAAAAGGGAAGGAAGAAAAGATTTTGCAGCCAATGTGTGGAGGAAATATATGTGTAGAGATGTTTCCAGTGGCTATTACAAATTTCTCTCCAAAAAGATTTATAATTTTTTCTTTTTCTGTATTTAATTCTATGTAATCAATTATACCATTATGGTAGAATTGTAGAATTAGATCATCTGGCATGTCTGTCTCTTTTAGGTTTAATTGAAGAAGGAGCAAGCAAGTTCCTTTTCCATTGTCGTCTGTTCTTTCAACAACTGTAACCCCTTTGTACTTTTCTTCATTTAAAGCAATTGTCATAAGCCTGAGCTGTAACTCATTAGTGGGAATTCTGTATTGTTCTTCTGTGATATTATCTGTTCAAATTCTGGAAATTGATCAAACACAGTTTGAAGGCAAGATTTACAGGGAGTGTCTTACATTCTGGCTCTAAAAGAGTCATAGCTTCTGTAACTGTTTTCTTTTTTCTCAAGCCTTTGTAATAACTGTATATTTTTTTCTTCGAGAATACCAACTTTTTGTTTTAGAATACTGTTTTCTATATGGCTTTATATAGACTGTGTATTTTTTTCCTTGCTGTATAAGCTGGTTTTGCAAACTTGCAATGTTTTCTTCTTGAGTCTTTATAATTTGTTCATGACTCGTCTTTGTAACCTGTGAAAAAGTTTGAACCTCTCCGGGCTCAATAAAAAAACTGTCTATACCAAAGTGAGCTCTTGCTGTTTTCAAAGCTTCAGAAAAGCTTTGATAACCTTTATAAATTGGTCCGGGACATTGTATAAACTTTGCAACTGTCTCCCATTTGTTAAAAATACCAATTTTAGTTCCTCTAAAAATTATGTAGTGTGTAAACTTTGGAGGCTGAGGCTGTTTTTCAGGGCATTTAGCTCCTTGTTCGCTGAAGTATATTCTTAGCACATTTAAAATCTGAACTTTGAAGGAGGATGCATGAGGCATGGTTTGAATATGCCATAAATTGTCTAGTAAACACTGTTGTTTATCTGTTAGTTTCATTCCATTAATGGGACGAAACTTTGTGTGTGAGTCATTACAGACTTGTAAGGCATAAGAGCCAAAAGAAATAGTGGGATTGTAGGGGAAATGGGGTTTTGAACTTTGTAAGGAGAAATGGGTTTTTTGTAGGCTAGGTTTTGTGAAGGTTGTGGTTGTATAAAGCTTTGTGTGGGTTGTGGTTGTATAAAGCTTTGTGTGGGTTGTGGTTGTATAAAGTTGAGGAAATAGGGAGGAAGCTGTCTAGAGTTCTGTGGGATTTGAGTATTTTGTGATAAAGTTGTTTGTCTAGTACTGTGTATTTTTTCAGCTTTAATAGATTGGCTTAATAGCTTCTCTGTTTCTTCATCGTCGTTAGACGAAATACTCATTGGTGAAGGATTCTTTTTAAATTGTAGCGGTCTGATGACCATCTTCTCCTTTCCTTTTTGTTTTCTATCCATCTGAACAAAGCAATTTGTTAATGTTTCGGGATAACAAATCGGCTATCCCATTATCTTTTCCTTTAATATGTTCAAACTGTATAGTATATCCACTACCTTGTATAACATTTTGCAAATTTACCCATCTTGTTCTGTTTATCTTTTTTCTTTGGTTATTTTTTATAAATTTAACTATAGCTTCACAGTCTGTCCTAACTGTAAAATCTTTGTGTAAAAATAATCTAAATTTTTCTAAAGCGTTGATTAGCGCTTGTATTTCAAAATTTAAACTGGTCCAAGTGGTTCCAGTTTGAAGCTTAGAATTACCATTTATAACAGATTACATCATTATAGATAAAAAGATAAAGGAAAGGGTTAAAGAAATCAAACCCTTAGAATTACCATTTATAACAGATTACATCATTATAGAAGTTGATGGATGCAAAGAAGGATGGGGAGCAGTTCTCCTTTACAAACCAAATGTTCACAGCTACAAAAAAGAAGAAAAAATCTGTTCTTATTACAGTGGAAGCTTCAAACTGGAACCACTTGGACCAGTTTAAATTTTGAAATACAAGCGCTAATCAACGCTTTAGAAAAATTTAGATTATTTTTACACAAAGATTTTACAGTTAGGACAGACTGTGAAGCTATAGTTAAATTTATAAAAAATAACCAAAGAAAAAAGATAAACAGAACAAGATGGGTAAATTTGTAAAATGTTATACAAGGTAGTGGATATACTATACAGTTTGAACATATTAAAGGAAAAGATAATGGGATAGCCGATTTGTTATCTCGAAACATTAACAAATTGCTTTGTTCAGATGGATAGAAACAAAAAGGAAAGGAGAAGATGGTCATCAGACCGCTACAGTTTAAAACGAATCCTTCACCAATGAGTATTTCGTGTAACGAAGATGAAGAAACAGAGAAGCTATTAAGCCAATCTATTAAAGCTGAAAAAATACACAGTACTAGACAAACAACTTTATCACAAAATACTCAAATCCCAAAGAACTCTAGACAGCTACCTCCCTATTTCCTCAACTTTATACAACCACAACCCACACAAAGCTTTATACAACCACAACCTTCACAAAACCCAGCCTACAAAAAACCCATTTCTCCTTACAAAGTTCAAAAACCCATTCCCCCCTACAATCCCACTATTTCTTTTGGCTCTTATGCCTTACAAGTCTGTAATGACTCACACGCAAAGTTTCGTCCCATTGATGGAATGAAACTAACAGATAAACAACAGTGTTTACTAGACAATTTATGGCATATTCAAACCATGCCTCATGCATCCTCCTTCAAAGTTCAGATTTTAAATGCGCTAAGTATATACTTCAGCGAACAAGGAGCTAAATGCCCTGAAAAACAACCTCAGGCTCCAAAGTTTACACACTACATAATTTTTAGAGGAACTAAAATTGGTAATTTTAACAAATGGGAGACAGTTGCAAAGTTTATACAATGTCCCGGACCAATTTATAAAGGTTATCAAAGCTTTTCTGAAGCTTTGAAAACAGCAAGAGATCACTTTGGTATAGACAGTTTTTTTATTGAGCCCGAAGAGGTTCAAACTTTTTCACAGATTACAAAGACGAGTCATGAACAGATTATAAAAACTCAAGAAGAAACCATTGCAAGTTTGCAAAACCAGCTTATACAGCAAGGAAAAAATACACAGTCTATACAAAGTCATATAGAAAATAGTATTCTAAAACAAAAGGTTGGTATTCTCGAAGCAAAAAATATACAGTTATTACAAAGGCTTGAGAAAAAAGAAAATAGTTACAGAGCTATGACTCTTTTAGAGCCAGAATGTTAGACACTCCCTGGAAATCTTGCCTTCAAACTGTGTTTGATCAATTTCTAGAATTTTAACAGATAATATCACAGAAGATCAACACAGAATTCCCACTAGTACTATATGAGTTACAGCTCAGGCTTATGGCAATAGCTTTAAATGAAGAAAAGTACAAAGGGGTTACAGTTGTTGAAAGTGTTGGATTTTATGGATCGACCCGATGGACAACGCAGCTGACCGAGCTATGACCCGTAAGAGTTATACCTAGGGAAACGAACATTAAATCCTCTTAACCTGCTTAACTGGTAATTACGAACTGTTAGCGAGACGATATATTTTATGTATATTCGTTAGACGCGAATTATTGTTTATACTAGTTTATAAATAATAATTGTATATATATTGTTTTAATCTTTCATTAAAACAATTAAATGGGTTCGGGCTTGTAACATCCCAAAAAAATAAAACGAAAGTTAAAATGACGAAATAAACGAACGAGGCATGTCGGGTTGGGCCGGATGGCCGGCGGGCTGGAAGGGGAGCCTCCCTTATAAATAGCTTAGACTCTCCACCATTCCTCTCATTTGCAAGTTCTAGAGAGAGAAACTGTAGAGAGAGAAAGTTGGCGGATCGACCCGAGATTTCAGCAAAGTGTTGCTCCATAGCTCGTGAGAAGAACCTCCGGATCGGAAACTAGATTCAGGTAACGATCGGGCCTAAATCTGAGTTTTTATTCGTTTTTGGGTTTTTCGGGTTTTGGGTGAAAAAGTAACGTTTTCACGGATAAAACTGAAAGATAAACATAGATTTGAGTTCCTTAATGGAAAACAAACGTTTTGAATGTAAACAGGTTCGGGATCTTGACATGATCAGACCGGAATGCGAAAGTTAGGGTTTTGCGAAGAAACAGATCGTGCGTACTTATCAAGTACGCACGGAGCAGGTCCTGCGTACTTATCAAGTACGCAGGAAGAGAGCACTGCGTACTTATCAAGTACGCAGGAAGGGGATCCTGCGTACTTATCAAGTACGCAGGAAGCAGGGCCTGCGCACTTGCTAAGTGCGCAGGTATCAGGCTGATTAGGTAAAATCGGTATGTTTAGAGGGTTAAACCGTTAGAGTCGGGATTTGGTCTGATGTGTATTTAACTAATCAATTCAGATCAGAAGTGACGTTGTTGGGCCTTTGTTTAGGACAACCGAGACTAGCTTATAAGGTGAGTTCTAGAAGCCCTTCTTTAAATGTTTTAATTAAATGTTTTTGGGCTGGTGTGCATACATACGGAACGATGTTTTGAAATGAGGTTTACGAAACGAGGTTTATGAAACGATGTTTATGAAATGATGTTTACGATGTGATGTTTACGAAATGAAGTTTACGGGATGATGTTTATGAAATGTTTTGCCAAATAAAGTTTACGAAAGGTTTACGAAAGAGATGATGTTTTGTTTAATAAAACGTACAAATGCTTTAACTAAAATGAGGTAAAGGTTTTATGAAAGTCACGAATGAACGAATCTGCCACGAGTTCCTACGGGAGCTAAGGTATGTATGTATGTATGTATTGGCCTCACCTTACGGGGGGCCTTTGTGGCTGGCTAACGGTTGTACAACTGGTTGATGATGGGGTGACGACGGTCACCCATGGGATTATCGGGATCCCGATGGAAGGTACTATTCCTTGCGGGGAAATAGTGCCTAAGTTATGTTCTGTCTACCTAGAGGTAACGAGCCTTAGGAGACGTATGTTTGGTCTACCTAGAGGTAACGAGCCTTAGGAGACGTATGTTTGGTCTACCTAGAGGTAACGAGCCTTAGGAGACATATGTTTGGTCCACCTAGAGGTAACGAGCCTTAGGGGACCTGAGTGACGGATGACTTAGAGGTAACGAGCCTTAAGTTCATCCGCTGGTATGCGATGTATGGAATTGACGGTTACGAGAAGGCGCAGATTCGGTTCATGTTGACTTATGTTATGATGTTATGTTACGATGATGTTAAGTTATTGCATGTTTTACGTACGCTTTTGTTAAACAAATGTATGTTATGTTTTTGGCAAAATGTTTATGTTAAGGTTTTATGTAAAGCTAGAACTCACCAGCGTAGCTGACTTTTTAGTATGCACATTCAGGTTAAGGGCAGGTTATGGTGATGGACGGTGATGCTTGGCAAGAGAGAAGAGTTACCCGCATGATATGAAGACTGGCATCCCGTTATGAGTTGTTTATGTATTTGACAATGTTACGCTTCCGCATGTTTGAACAAGTTTTAATTATGATGAATGAATGATTCCACTGCGTTATTTGATATTCAAGTTTAACAACTGTTTGTGAATGAGTAAATCCAACAAGTGAGACCTCCCGGGTTTGGGGCCTTACAGGGCTTTTGCATCTCGTATTAGACTTTGGGCCTAGAAAAAATTAGTAGGGTTTATAATTATTATATAATTATAATCTAAGATGATATTCAATGACCCTACAATTGGTAAACAGCCGCATAAGGGCTTTCTCAGTCAACTCTAATGTAGAAGCAAAAAGGTTTTGATTTCCTTTTGGTTTTGCCAGCCACCGACTTACAAAACGGAATCCTCCCTTTTGGTGATTTCCGGCAACCATCAAACCAGCCCCAACCGCCGCTGCTATCCCGTTTTCGGCCAGCCCCAGCGTCCCGGTTTCCTCGTGTTTTTGGTTTGTGTCTAGCTCCGGTTCGTTGTACCTTGGTGTCTCGATCGGTTAATCATTAACCACTAAGGTATAATTAATCTCATCAGTAGATTAACTATTTTTTTGTGTTTGCATGTTCATAACCAGATCCTGTTCGGTTTGTCAGTGCTGTTAAATAGGTTATGATTTTATTTTCCGCTGCGTATTTATTAATTAACTGAATTAATTAATTTCTCTGTCAAAACCCGTTTTTACAAAAGTCAAACTGATCACCACTGAATCCCAACAGTGGTATCAGAGCCTGGGTTATAACGCGCAAATCAGAACCGGTCTGGTTTCACCGGTTAGATTAATCACAAACTTTAACTATCTTAAAGTTTCTGATCTGATATGTTTTTGTGGCAATTTTTTTATTTATTAATTTGGTCGATTTTTATTTTATTTGGCCAAATATATTACCCGTATGTGATTGTGTTGAATATGTAAATCTGGCCCGACCCATGTGATTGAGTTGTTTGTGTTTATTATTTAGTTTTTGGTTTTGGCCCACTTTTGATGGCTCAAAGTTGTAATAGAATAGTTTTTTTTTATTTTATGTAATGTAATAAAAACCTAAAGACAAATCTGAAGACGCAACAGGAATCATGGATTTAGTGGGAGTCATCCAAGACGACTAGATGCACGGAAGTCCATTCTTGTGGTTGTTTTAATTTTGTGGACCCCGTGACCCGTTTGGTCTTGCTAACCGGCTCTAGCAAGATCAAACAAACTTGGCCTTAAAAGATTTACATATTTATTTGCTTTATGGTTGCTTTTGATTTTTTATAACTTAAATTTATAATAAACCAACCAAATGCCAAACGTTTTAAAATGAGTTTTAAAATGTCACAATCTGTCACCAGAAGTTCTAATTTTACAACTTGTAGAATTTTATAAAAATAACAACTAGCTTGTTTTTATAAAATAAATAGCCTCTAAAGTTTTGCAATTTAAACTAAATTTAATTTCAAAACTTATAACTTAATAGTTTTCAACTATTAACTTTAACTGGTTATTCAAGTCGCGACAAACTTAGTTTTAATAGTTTATTTAAAATTAAGTGTCCTGAGAGGTGAAAGGGTTCATCAAATTTGTCATGACTTTAAATAGTAAAACTAGCTTTTACAACACACGTATGATTTAATCATTCGTTGTGTTTGACCCTATTCGGTAAACACTAAAATTGGAACCCATATTTAAAACCAATGGTCTATGCCATCCTATTATAAGGAACACTTGGAGCATAAAACGAAACATCGGTGTTTGGAGCCACATCACCGCACTAGATGCGTAGTTTATCCTTCCAAGGCGCAAGGGTTTCGTTGACACATCCGGCCCTTCCGCAAGTACCTGTTTTAGGACGACTATTATTTTTCTCTCTTGTTACATGCCCCAACTGTCAAGAGATTAAAAGTGGGCATAGATGAGGCTAAACGTATCAATGCATAGACATGTCTTGCCTTAGCGGCCTCATACACGAGAGTTGTGCATCTTTCCACAATTGACACTAATTGTCAGTCTAGTTACCCACTTACTAATGTTGTATGCCACAGCTACCATTAGTGACTAATTTAGCTAGATTCTCACTCCTTATTCTAATTTCTGTAATTGGGTCATAAATTAATAAGGACTTTTCACTTTCTTTATACTAATTTATTTTCTTTGCTTATCTTGATAGATGTCTACTGAAAATAATAATACTAATAACTCCTTCGCTCTCAAGTCTATCCTTGAGAATGAAAAGCTGGATAACACCAACTTTCTCTCATGGCAGTGCAATCTGAGAATAGTTCTCAAGATGGCCAAGAAGCTCTATGTTCTCGATGCACCAGTCCCTGAGGCACCCGATGGTAACACGGCTGCCGCTCGTAAGGCCTAGGAAAAACAAAGAGATGATGCCACTGAGGTGGCCGACCTTATGCTAGCCTGCATGTCCCGTGAGCTCCAAAAGAGCATGGAGGACCTGAGTGACTTTGACATGATTGAGCAACTTAAGGGCATGTTCCTGAAACAAGCCCGACAAGAACACTATGAAACCATGTCTCAGCTCATTCGCTGCACGATGCAAGAGGGCACGCCTGTTAGTTCTCATGTACTTAAGATGAAAGGGTACATCGACCAGATGAACAAACTTGGATATCCCATGAAGGATGACATGGCTACTGATTTCATCTTAAACTCTCTCCCAAGCTCCTATGCTCAATTCGTAATGAATTTCAACATGAATGGCTTGGAGAAGATAGTGGCCGAGCTACATGGTATGCTCAAAAAGGCCGAGATGAATATCCAAGGAAAGAAAAATCAAGTTCTGATGGTCAGATCTGCTGGTGTTAAAAAACCTAACCCTAAGAAAAGAGGTTATAATAGCAAAGGCAAGAAGAAGGTTAATGTTGCTGCCAAGCCTGCCACCAACAATAACAAGAAAGCTTCGAAAGCACCCCCTCCTGAGGAGCGCCAATGCTTTGAATGCAACAAATCGGGCACTGGAAACGTAACTGTCCTGAATATCTAGCCAAGCTGAAGCTATAGAGGGCCAGTGGTGAGGGCACCTCTTCAGGTATTCTCATTTATGTTATTGAAATTTTTACTGTCTCTAGAAACACATGGGTATTTGATACTGGACGTGGATACCACATCATTAATGTCTTGCAGGAGCCTAAAAGTTGGAGGAAGCTGAAACAAGGCAACATGGAGCTCATCGTTGGTGATGGGAAAAGAGTACCAGTTCTTGCGACTGGAACATATCATCTCTCATGTCCTTCTGGCCTTGTGGTTGTTTTGAACAATTGTTTATTTGCACCTGGTTTAACCAGAAACATTATTTCAGTTTCTTTATTGTTTGAACAAGGATTTAAGTACGTTTTTAATGGTATTGCTATTTCTGCCTACTTAAATGATATCTTTTATTTTGAGGCTAAACCTCAAAACGGTATTTACGAGATTGACGTTCAAACTGACAATAACATATATAATCTTTCTAAACGTATCAAATCTGGCATTAATGATACTTTTCTATGGCATTGTCAACTTGGCCACATAAGCAACGCACGCATTAAAAGACTCCAATCTGAGGGAATTCTTGAACCTACTGGACAGGACTTATTTGATAATTACGAGTCTTGTTTAGCTGGCAAACTCACAAAGGACCCCTTCACCCATGTTGGTGAACGAGCCAAGGATCTGCTAGGCCTTATGCACACTGATGTGTGTGGCCCTTTCAGAACCATGTCTAGAAATCATGAAAGATACTTCGTTTCATTTATTGACGATTATAGTCGATATGCTTATGTCTATCTTATGAAACACAAGCATGAAACATTTGAAAAGTTCAAAGAGTTTCAAAATGAAATAGAGAAACAACTCGATAAATCTATTAAGACACTTCGATTAGATCGAGGTGGCGAGTATCTCAGCTTAGAATTTCTTAATCATCTGAAGGAGCACGGAATTATTTCTCTGCCCACTCCACCTGGCACACCCCAACTTAATGGCGTGAGCGAGAGGAGAAATCGAACCCTACTTAATATGGTTCGATCGATGATGTGTAGAACTAACTTGCCTCACTCCTTCTGGAATTATGCTCTTATGACCGCCGCCCGCCTTGTAAATCTGGCACCGACTAAGAAGGTGGACAAAACCCCATATGAGATATGGCACGGGTCTAAAACCAATTTGTCTTACCTCAGAGTATGGGGATGTGATGCATATGTCACCAGCGATTCTGATGACAAGCTCGATCCCAGAGGCGAAAAAGTTGTTTTTGTCGGTTATTACAACAAAAGCGGATATTATTTCTATCATCCTGATGCAAACATTGTTTCCATCAAAAGGAAAGGACGATTTCTCGAAGAAGATCTTCTAAATCGAGGAACCGGAAATAATATTATGGATCTTGAAGAAATTCAAGAAACACAAACAACCGCTGAGGAAGTCGGAGCGTCTGATCAACAAGAAGTTGTTGCTGATGAATCAGACATAAACACAAGCGTTCGCAGAAGTAGTAGGTCTCGTAAAGAACCTAATAGATACCTATGGAATCTTGAAGCTTATAAAGTCCTGTTAGTAGCTGAGTCAAATGACGAACCAACAAACTACAAATCTGCTATCTCAGATCCTGAATCCGAGAAATGGCTTGAAGCCATGAACGCCGAGATGCAATCTATACGTGAAAATCAGGTCTGGGACTTTATCGAACTACCATGGGTTCTCGGGCAATAGGGAGCAAATGGATTTTCAAAAGAAAAACCGACATGCATGGTAATGTACAAACCTATAAAGCACGGCTAGTTGCAAAGGGTTTCACTCAAACTCAAGGTATTGACTATGATTAAACTTTCTCACCCGTTGCTATGATCAAATCGATCAGGATACTGCTTGCCATAGCCGCGTACCATGATTACGAGATATGGCAAATTGTCACACCCCGACCGATGGCGGAATCATCGAGGCGGACAATAGAATGATTGTTCATAAGCACATGATCTACTAAGGTTGCATAATTCATTAATGAGATTTAAATACCAAATATCCAAATACAATTCAAGTTACAACACCCTATTCTAGAATATTACACATGATTATTTTACTAGGTCCAAAAGCCTTATGTGTAGCACCTTCAACACATAGTCACAAAATCACATATCTTCACCTGAAACGTAATCCAAAACAAGTGTCAACTACGAGAGTTGGTGAGTTTACATATGTTTAAATAAGATAAAAGTTTAGTTAAAAACGTTTATACAATTCTTAGTTTGACATGGTATGATATGGCATAATGTGGAGAATTCACTATATGTATACCAATTGTAAGCATGTAATTATGTATATAAGCATATAGGTTTAACGTGATAGGCATAGCATACCGCTACCCTAAAAGTGATAGGCATGGAATCAAGACTATGTGGGTTACACATAATTTATACCATCCTAAAAGTATTCATAGCATAACAAGTGATCAAGCACAAAAGCACAATAATCTACACATGTAAACACAAGTTGAATTGTATGTAAGTAAGCACAGATTACGTTTCACCCCAAAGTGTATAAAAATGTAAATAGGGGATATGTAACTCACCTTGCAAGCGGGTATTTGTCCACGCGTGTAGGTGATAAGTATGTTGAAGTCTAAGCAAAATGAAACCCTATGTAGATAAATGGGTATTATTGTATGTTATATGTATGTGCGTATTTGTATTTAAATGAGTATATGTTTTATAATAATATCCTTAATGTTTATTTGTATAAAATGTGGTAGAAAATGAATATGGTTTTGTAAAACTTTGACTTATAAAATATTACATTTTTAAATAATTAATCATTATGTTTAATGTATTTAAACAATAATAATAAATAAAAAGATAAGTCTTTATTTAACCAATTATGTTGATATTTAAGATTTATTTAAACGAGTTTATTGAAAATGTAGCTAGGTTTATAAAAAGATGAGACATTTTATATATATTAGATGTATTTTATTAAGTTTATAAAAATGTTACAAGAGTTATAAAAATATAGGACATTTTATATATAAAAGTGTATTTAAGTAAGTTTATAAAAGTATTACAAGATTTATAAAAATATGAGATATTTTATATATAAAAATGTATTTAAATAATATTACGAGATTTATAAAAATATAAGATATTTATATATAAAAATGTATTTAAATAATATTACAAGATTTATAAAAATGGAATAGTTTATGGATTAAAAAGATTGTTTAATTGGTTTCAAAATAAACGAACGATCAAACCGACTCGTTTTAGTCTTTAGTGTATAAAAATGATATTAAGATAAATTAAGAAAATTAAATAAAATAAAAAAAAAGACAACAGGAGCAAAATGGGGTTGGGCCGTAGGCCACCCGGATCGAACCCGCGACCTGTGATACAAACACACACACGCATAACCAGCCGGGCTACTGCCCATCGCTGGTTATGTGGGTGTCGTTTAATTGATAACCACACTAACCATACTGGTCGCTGGTTCTCGGTAACCGGCAAACCTTGTCCGAGGACACTTGGTTTGCCCGGTAATCCTCGAGCGATTGTCTAGATTTCGACTGGAATAGGTTACCTGATGATAACAGAAGGTACAGGAATCGAATCGAGACTCGAACCTAATCGCGAAGGGCTTGGTCGGCAGAGACTTTTGAACCGAAAATGTCCAAAACGGGAACTAGACTTCTGGGTGGGATTAGCTTCTGAATTCTTGGTCACAACTTCTTTCAGGGACGACGAGAGTAATGGAATTCTCAATTTGGAGTGAGAGTGAGAGTCGAGAGAGAATGGAGCCCGAGAAGGACCGGTAGTGGTTTCTTATAGTCGAGCTTGATTCCGACAATGAGACAAGCAATTGAGCCTGCCCCGATACTCGTCTGGACGAGACGAAGCTGTCGAGCCCTTTTTCAGGCGTGGAGGTCTACTGTCGGGGTCAATTACGCGGCGTGAACTTTCGGCCACAAACAGGATCATACTTTTCGTATGTTTAAACGACAAATTGGTCGAGGGCTCTGGTTTGCGTGGGAGAGGCGAAGTCAGCGACGCTTTTGTCGGGCGTCGAGGTGCAGGGAACAGCCCTGTCGGGGTGTTCGCCGGAGAAAGCCTCGGACCGCCGGACAATCGAAGGGGGTGACCGGGAATGCGAATGGGGAGTTGGCAACTTTGGTCCCTGGGGTTTGTCTTTATATTAAATTAACCCTTAAAACAAATACGGATGGGTCCCTGAAGTTTAAATTGTCCAGAAACAGACCCTACAGTTATTTTCTGTTAAAACCTTTGAGTTCGATTTATTACAATACAACCCCTGAACTTTTAAATGAATAAATTAATTTAAATTTCTTTTTAAATCAAATTAATTTAAAAATGTTTTTTTATAAACTTATTTTATAAATAATAATCTTTATAAAAGTTATAAATCTTATTAAAATATGTTGTTTTATTAAATATGCAACTTTTTAAATGTAGAATTTTTTGTATAGAATTTTATATTAGTTTTTAAAACTTATAAAATTCTAATTAAATTAATTTCATAACAAAAAAATACTTATTTGTATAAAAACCAAATAAAACTTAAGCATATAAAATTTCATAAAACTTATGTTTTTATTTAAGATCAATCTCATTGAATGATAAATAAAATTGAAAACCATTGATTTATATAAATTATTTAATTTACTAACATAATTTATATAGTTTATAACCTTCAAATATTTTTAAAATTAAAAGTACATAAATTGAAATTTGCCAATACACCCATTTGTAATAATTTGATTAAATATAAAATGTTAATATTTACACGATAAATTCCGCAACGAAAATTTTTGAAATGTCACACAAATGGATGTCAAAACCGCTTTTCTTAATGGACATCTCTCTGAAGATGTCTATATGGTTCAGTGATGTGCACAAAGTAGTTTGAATTAAATGACTCAAAACAAGCTAAATAAAACACTAAGTAATACTCTAGACTCTCTAAACAACTAAACTACCGACAGGCAAGTGAACCTATCGAATGTAGTAAAGCCTAAGTAAGTTCGGATATCGAACCCAAAGGACCTCTACAGAAAACACTAACTAGAAACTGAAAGACTTATCCATACAAAATTGCTTAAATAAAATAATAATAAAGAAGGGGGGTTTGCTAATAAAAACTAAGAATAACTTAAAAGAAGGACTAAAGAGAAGACTACGAATGCAAACGAAAGTTGAAACGAGAACCAGACGGAGAAAGAACACTACCTAGGCTCGAATCCTACACATGCTTGACAAAGGTTCTATCGATAAGGGAACTGACGTGATACCGGGATCTTAAAATACTAAACTCAAAGGAAACCTAGAGCACCCTCGACCCTTCTCAAGGATTGTCAACCAAGAAACCTAAAAGCCGTTAAACCACCGGTTGGATGGATTTCCCTCACAGGTCCTCCAATTTACTCAAGAAGTATCCGCTAGACAATCTACCTCACAGCGCGAAAGTCTCAATACACCTAAGTGCAAGGGATAACTAGGATTTTCCTACTGGATTCGGTAAACACAGATATGAGACAAACTAGCAAGATCTTCTCACAAAGCCTCTAAACTAGCAATCTAACACCCTAGATAAACCGACAATCTCTCACCTCACAGCTATCGAGATTGGTTGCACATCTAAACTATCTATATCAAGAAGATTACCCTATGGTGAACTCGTACGCAGTTAACCACCCACTAATCAAAGACACACAGTAATTGATCTAGCATGCACCTATTACATGAAAGACATTCACCAAGGCACACGAGGAGTAAATCATCAATCCATAAACAATCATAGACACACATAAAACATCCAGTAATCCAAACCAAGTTTGCTACATCATGAGTTCATCACATGCAAATCATCCAAAACCGGATAAAACCTAATGTCAATCATATGTATTCATCAACACCTAGGTAGTTCTAAGAGTTTAGCCAAAAAAACTCATAAACACAGCATTTATCATCAAACTAATCATCCAAGAACACATGACAAATTGAAATAAAGCAAAGAACGCAAAACCGAATGATTAACACCCGAGGAAATCGATCCCAATGATCCCTAGCTTCAATCCTTGCCTTGTATCCTTTGAAATCGCCAACCGGAAGCTTGTAAAATCGCCCTTATCGCCCTTAGCCGTCGTCTCTGGTCTTTTTTTTAAGGTTTCTAATTTTTGGGGTTTTAAAACAATTTCTGCGAAAAACCACCCGTCGCGTAGCGCGACGGGATCTTGCACACTCCTCGCGTAGCGCGAGGGACCCAGAAAAGACAAAACAATCGGGCAATCATTAAAAGGGGCAATTCTGACATTTTTCAATCCTCGCGTAGCGCGAGGGACTTCCAATACCTGTCGCGCTATGCTACATGGGTAAAATTCCAGAAACTATCTTCTTTCTTATCCACAGCCCTCTCGCACGAACCGGAAACTTGTTCTTCTTCGTTTTCAATCATATTCGCTTCCTTTGTGACCTAACAACCATAAGATATAGAAATATTAAGTACAAGCAGTTATAGAAGAAAACCGAAGCAAAACAAACATAAAGTGGGAATAAAATTGACAGTAAAATGCATGTATTTTGCAATACATCATTCAGCCTATAAGGACATACATTTGTAATGACAAAAGCTTGTAATAGTTAGATTTTATGTCTTTATGTTTTTGTTATGTAATTGTATAAAGTTGCTAAGTGTTTTTACAAGTGAGCCTAGAGGCGAACTTGTTAAGTTCGCCTGCTCTATCAGAGGCGAACTTAATAAGTTCGCTTAGGTCTAACTGAGGCGAACTTGTTAAGTTCGCTTAGTCTGTTTCAGGCGAACTTAATAAGTTCGCTTACAGCAGGTTAGTTTCTATATATATATATGTTTACAGAGTCATTAGACATGGGACATAACAGAGAGAATCGAGAGAGAGATTTGTCTGATTGAGTCTGTAAACCATTGTGAATTGGAATATAACGAGAAGTTTATTTACGCGTGTTGTTTCAATTGTCGGTTAGTATGCAAATGTTAACATGAAGGATTCCGCACTTCGTGTTATAGCAACGTCATATCACGAGTTCGATCAGTAGTTGAGTTACCTGGACCTACAAGTGGTATCAGAGCTTATGCTCATGAATTAAGTACGATTCTCGGTGATTAGTGACGGTTTTGTGAACAATTCTACAAGAAATTCAACATTTTTGAATTTTCTGCATCAATGGAGTTTTTCAAGTTCTTGAAGATCGTTTCTCTGCTGAGTTCCTGTTTTTGGAAGTGATTTTGACGAAATTAGTCCGATAGAACTGTTCTATTTGATAAAATTCATAATCCTACCGATCAATTTCCTTAAATTCCATCAATTCGCTGAGAAATCATGATTTTTGAAGTTCTTGGTTCGTGTTTGGGTAAAGATTCCTCTGAGTTTGTTACAGCAGTTTAAGCGAACTTGCTAGTTCCTGTGCAGGTGAACTTTCGCTTCTCACATTTTAAGCGAACTTAATTGTTAAGCGAACTTACCGGATTTCCTCCTTAAGCGAACTTGTCTTGTTCGCCTGATCTCAAGTTCGCTTAGTACTCACTAAAGCGAACTTATTAAGTTCGCCTGAGGGTAAGACTGCTCAATACTTGGAAAATTTTTCAGAAAATTTTTTTTAAACATGGCAAATATGGTTCAAGTCACAAACATGTTCAATTATGACAATGAGATTGGTACATCTCAAAAACCTCCAAAGTTGTTGAATCTAGCTGATTATTCAAATTGGAAAGATCGGTTTGACCAGTTCGTATCTTTTACCGATACTAGTTTGTGGATTCCGATTTTGGAAGGATATACGCATCCTACGTATTCATGGATGGGAAAGGATGATGTTCCTAAGCCAGTGTCAGCATTAACTACTGAAGAGAAGATGTTGTTTGATCGAGAAAAGAAAGCAATGGCTAGCATTTCTATGTCTCTTCCAAAGGAAATATATCACAGTTTTAAACAGTTCAAGTCTTCTCAACAACTGTGGGAAGCATTACAGAAAAGGTGTGAAGGGAGTTTGGATGTGAAAAAGAGTAGAAAAGAATTACTAAAGAAGCAGTTCCTAGTCTTTAAACATTTTCAAAATGAATCTTTGGATGATCTTGCTACAAGATTCTATCATCTTCTTAGTGAACTGGCTAGTGCATCTGTGGTATATGAGACTGAGGAAATCAATGATAAATTTTTGGAGGCTTTACCATCAAAGTTTGATGTGTATACGGTTTTGATCAAAGAAAATGTTAAGTACAATACCATGTCTCTTGAAGAAGTCCTAGGGAAGATTCAGTCACATGACATGAATATGAAGAAGAAAGAGACTAATATGGAGCATATCCAGGATCCCTCAATGTATTTTGCCAAATCTGCTGGTAAATCTAGTACTGGAGTGTCATTCTTTTCTAGTGATGCTCAAGAGTCTTCAAATGATCAGTGTTCTGGAGTTCCAATTTATTCTGGTCACTCAAGCCATTCTGGATTTTCTGCTAATACAGCTTCAACATCATCTGGATCTCATGTGAATCAGAAAGTTGCTGATGATTATCTTGCTATGTTTTCTTCATTCATGGCATCATATGAAAATTTCATTGGAGGTAAAATACATGATCCTGAGGTAATAGAAGAAGATTTCAGACAGATTGACCCTGTTGATCTAGAAGAAATAAATATCCAATGAAATATGGCCATGTTAATGCGACAAGCTAAAGATTTCTTGAAGAGAACTGGCAAAAAATATATTGGTTCAAATAGTCGACCGCATATGGGTTTTGATAAGAGCAAAGTTAGGTGCTACAACTGCTAAGAGTATGGTCATTTTGCTAAGGAGTGTGTGAAGTCAAAGGTAGAATTTGATTCTCAAAAGAAGCAGTCTAACTTTCAGCATAATAGGAATCAGTCACATGGTTCATCTGGGAATCAAAATCATGGTCCTTCTGGTAATACAAATCAAGCATCTGCATCATCAGCTTTGGTTGCTCAAAACGATGAAAACTATGATTGGGGCATTCATCTTGAAGATTTGGTGGGTGTTGTGAGTCAGGCTTTTGTTGCAGAAATTCATTCAGAAAAACCAGAAGAGTCTACTGATGATGAAAGTTCTAGTGATAATTCGTGTGATGATGATAGTGTTCCAAGCGTTGATGATGAGGAAGAAAGTGGGCAAAGTATTGATTCTGATGCTGTGTCAGGGGTTGCTGAGGAAGAAATTGTTCTTACAGAAAATGCTTCAATTGGTGATGATTCAGAGAATATTCCAATTGCTAAAGTATTCATGGCAGACATGTCTGATCCATCTAAGGTAAAAGACTCTGTTTGTCATATATACTGTTCTAATTGCATTTCTGTTAAAGATAAACTGCAAAAAGTCATGGATGATAACACAAACTTGATTTGTGATATGAAATCAATGCATTCAGTTAATCAAAAACTGAAAGATAATGATAAGTTGTGCATTGATAGAATTGAGTCTTTAAAAAGAGACTTAAATTCTCTTGGGTTAAAATACAAAGAACAGGGTTATCATCTAGATATGGCTTATGCTGAAATCGAAAAACGAAATGAAGTTGTTGCCCAAAAGAACAAGGAGATTTCTGAAAAAGAATTTGAGGTGATAAAATTACATAGAAAGTTGGAACAGTTTGAGAATTCATCTGTAGTTCTGGATTATTTCAATGCTAATGCTGATCCTACAAAAAGGGTTGCTGGTATTGGGTTTGTTCCTCCACCGTTCAATGCAAATTATGTGGTTGAGCCTGAAATCATTCATGAAGAGGAAATTGATCCCAAGACAATATTAAAAGTGAATCCAGTGACGGGTGAAGACATGGTGTATGATTCTGATACAGAGGATGAGGTGTTTGATGATTCAAAAGTTGAAGGCATTTCGAAAGAAGTGAAAATTGATGAACCAAAGGTTGTGAAGAATGTTAATCGGGATAGATGCATTTTGACTGAACCTGAAGAGGTGAAAGTGGTTCCAACTAAACTTTCTCCAATCTTACAGTCAAGTGGGTTTGTTGCAGCTGGTTATCAAAAAGTGAATTCTTCAAAGGTGCCAAAACAGACTTATGTTCCAAAGAAGCCGATAAATTGTTCTGGGCATTCCTCTGAAGCTTATTCTTCTGATGGTTCTTCAAATTCAAAGAAAACATCTTATTTCAGAAGTTATCAAGAAAGAAGAGTGTGTTTTCATTGCAATGAGGCTGGTCATATTTTGATTAATTGTCCATGCAAGAACAAGGGTAAAATGAAGACTGTTCCTTCACAACCGAAAGTGGTGAAGATTCTAAAAAGGAAAGATGAGGGAAAGTCGTCTTCTAGTTTGGAGAAAAATATGCCTAGTCGATCTTTTGTTAAATCCCCTGGATTTAAACAACAGAATACATTGCATGCTAAATCTTTTGTATGCAAAGAGAAACTTGAGATTCCAAAAGTTGGGATTTCAAAAGATTCTTTTCAGGAGGTTAAATTGTCTAGACCTCAAAGAAGAAGAAGAAACAGAAAATTAAAGAAAATTTTGGAAACATCTGAATCTGATAATAATATATCAAATAATGTTTTTCAAAATAATAAAAATGATTCTTCTTTGAAAATGTCTGATTGTCAAACTTCTGTTTCAAAAGTGAATGATAAAATTGATTGTAAATTACAAGAAGTTGTTTATTTTGATCAATCCGGACGACCCAAGACCACGATGGCTTGGGTTCCACTTTCTAACTGATTCTCGTTGTTTATGTAGGGACAACCAAGGAGGACTATCCACAATACATGGTATGTGGATAGTGGTTGCTCTCGACATATGACAGGGAATGTGAGATTGCTTGAGGATGTAAAACAAATTGATGGTGGTTATGTCGCTTTTGCGGGTAATAAAGGCGGGTACATAACTGGCCAGGGAACATTAAAGAATGACAAAGTCAAATTTGAAAAGGTGAATTATGTTGAGCAGTTGGAACACAATCTTTTAAGCGTATCACAAGTCAATGACAAGAAGTTTTTGTTCCACTTCAACGATCATGAATGCTATATTCTGAAACCGGGTTTTGTGATTCCTGATGAATGGATTCTCATGAAGGCTCCAAGGAGAAATGACACGTATGTTCTTGACATGAGTGTTGCCACTACAACAGATTCAATTTCAACATGTTTACTCTCCAAGGCGTCGGAATCTGATTCAATATTGTGGCACAGGAAGCTAGCTCACATTAACTACAGGAAGATGAACTACATTGTTAGGAATGATCTTGTGCTTGGTATTCCGAAAATGAAATTCTCAGTTCCTGATGATTGTTTTCCATGCAAGAAGGGGAAGCAAAGAAAGAAATCTCACAAATCGAAATCGACGAATTCTATCGTAACTCCTTTGGAGTTGCTGCATATGGATTTGTTCGGTCCTATCAGTATTAGGAGCATTGGTGGTAAATCGTACTGCTTGGTCGTAACTGATGATTACTCCAGATTTTCATGGGTTAAGTTTCTTTCTTCTAAAGCTGAAACCACTGAGTTGGTACAATACTTAATCCTGGGTTTGGAGAATTTATTCAATCTGAAAGTCAGAAGAATCAGGAGTGACAATGGCAGCGAATTTAAGAATAGAAAAATAGTCTTATTCTGTCTACAAAAAGGAATTCATCATGAATTCAGTGCGCCATATGTTCCTCAACAAAACGGTGTCGCTGAACGAAAGAACAGGACGTTGGTCGAAACAGCTCGCACGATGCTTGCAGATTCTAAGCTTCCAGTCACCTTTTGGGCTGAAGCTGTGAATACTGCGTGTCATGTTTTGAATAGGGTCTTGACCGTCAAGCGACATAACAAGACTTGCTATGAATTGTTGAATAATCGAAAGCCGAATCTGGAATATTTACTACCTTTTGGTAATCCGTGTACCCTGTTGAAAGTTCGAGATGTCCCAACTAAATTCAGTGCGAAGGCTATTGAAGGGATTTTTCTAGGGTATGTGGCAAATTCGACAACCAAGAGGGTTTATAACAAAGAGACACGCCAAGTTGAAGAATGGTTCCATATTGACTGTTCAAATCGGTCTTAACCATAAATGGCGATTGGTCCGGATTGGGCATTTGATTATGAAAAATTATTCAAGTCTTTTCATTTACCGTCTGATATTTCTGATGAAGATGCTGCTGTTCTTTATGATTCTTGTCAAGATACACAGCACAATGGATTTCTACCAAATGCAGTTCCAAATTCATTGATTCCATCTACTTCTGCTCCCGATCCTAATGTTGCTTCTTGTTCAGGTCCACAATATTCAGAGAGTGAGGAGGATAATGCTATTTTTCAAGATTCTTCTGCTGATCCGTTGCTGGGTGATGATCTATTACCTTCGACACAGGCTTAGGGGGAGATTCCTACAAATTTAGACTTGGAAATTCCAATTCCTCAAGATTATTCTTATCAATCTGACTCTACTCAAGTTGACGTGTTGCCGGTTCCTGAGGTCGCATCCATCAAGGAACACAAAGATCATCCAGTAACAAATATAATTGGAAATTTACAGGATGGAGTGAAAACACGTTCTCATGTTGACAATACTTGTTTGTATACTTGCATTAAAGATTCTGGTGTTCTTGATGATTGCTCACATTCATGCTTTATTTCGCAGGTTGAACCCAAGAAGCTATGCAGGAAGAACTTGATCAATTTGACAAACTTAAGGTTTGGAATCTTGTTGATCTACCGAAAGGTGCGTATCCGATAGGAACAAAATGGGTGTTTAAATGTAAGAAAGACGATCGAGGTGTCGTGGTATGCAATAAGGCAAGATTAGTTGTCCAGGGCTTCAATCAACAAGAAGGAATTGATTACACCGAGGTTTATGCGCCGGTTGCGCGGCTCGAAGCTATAAGGCTGTTTCTAGCTTTCGCTTCCTTTAAAGGTTTTAACGTGTTTCAATTAGACGTTAAAAGTGCATTTTTATATGGAAAGGTCAAGGAGGAAGTCTATGTGTGTCAGCCGCCGGGGTTTAAAGATCCAATGAATCCAAATATGGTTTTCAAGCTTGATAAGGCACTCTATGGTCTTCATCAGGCTCCTCGTGCGTGGTATGAGACTTTATCCACACATCTTTTGGCGAATGACTTTGTTCGTGGAAAGATAGACTCGACCTTATTCATAAAGAAATCAGGGGGAGATTACCTACTGGTACAGATTTATGTGGATGATATTATTTTTGGCTTGACAAATGAAGGGTTATGCAAAGACTTTGAGGGTGTTATGAAGTCGAAATTTGAAATGTCTGCTATGGGAGAGTTATCGTTTTTCTTAGGTTTACAAGTAAAATGAAAAGGAAGATGGTTTCTTTATTCATCAGTCCAAGTATGTCAAAGACATCTTGAGCCGGTTCAAGATGGAGGACTGTACCCCATACGATACTCCAATTCCGGTTAATCATAAGTTAAATTCTGACCCGGAAGGAAAAGATGTGGATTGTCGACTTTACAGAGCTATGATTGGATCCCTCATGTACTTAACCGCTTCAAGGCCGGATATAATGTTCGCCGTGTGTATTTGTTCCAGATTTCAGGCAAAGCCAAAAGAATCTCACTTAATTGCTGTGAAAAGAATTTTTCGGTATTTAAAAGGAAAACAACGTTTAGGGCTATGGTATCCTCATGGTTCTAACTTTGATTTCAATGCTTATACTGATTATGATTTTGGTGGTTGTTGTCTGGACAGGAAATCTACAACAGGTGGTTGCCAGTTCTTAGGTAATCGACTTGTATCCTGGCAATGCAAAAAGCAAACCACAGTCTCGATTTCAACTTGCGAAGCAGAATACATCGCTGCTGCAAGTTGTTGTTCACAGATCCTGTGGATACAACAACAATTGAGATATTACGGTTTGAATTTCACAGGAACCCCCATGCTTATTGATAACAATGCTACTATGTCCATAACGAATAATCCTGTTAAACATAGTAAAACTAAGCACATCAAAATTCGATATCATTTTATACTTGATTGTGCAGAGAAAAGGTTGATTGAGCTGGTCAAGGTACACACTGAAGATAATTTTGCTGACTTGTTTACCAAAGCATTTGATCGTACCAGGTTTGAATTCCTAATAAAAATGATTGGAATGATCAATCCTGAATAAAAGATTTTCAAAATCAGAATTTCATGGAAAATTTTTTTTAAGTTCTTTTATTGCTTTATTACATTTCTGCATTTATATTTTAAGTCAAAAAGCTTAAGATATAAAAAGTCAAAACAAATTGAAAAATATAAAATTTTGACATCATTTGAGGTTAGAGAAGGTACATTAGTGATTAGTTCATTTCACACGACCTTAGTAGACCTTGATATATGATTGATTAAAATAAGTTGATTTGATCTAAATTTTAAAGTTTGCATAAATAAGAAATGATAGTGTTATGAATGCTCTATTCTTGATAATCTGTTTTTAAAATTTGTGTATAAAATTTGAAACTTGAATTGTCAATAGGCTAAAAGCGTTTTGAAACTAATAGTAGTGTGAAAATTAAATATAATTTGATTACATCTGTGATTTAAATCCATTATATGCCTGGGTGTGTGTGTAAAAGATCATTATCAGATACATAATATTAGCTTTTAATAAAGATTTTCCTATGAGATCAGTTTCGGGTTATGTCTTTAGCACTATTCATTCGATTTGCTTCAGTGCCCATGTCCCGAAAAGCATGCAAGTTGAAGTATAATCAAGATATGTACTTGACAACATTTGTCAAACATATACTAGCCCTTGGATCATATTGATATATCATCTTTACTGATTCCATTGAATTCATAATCCAGATAACAGTTGGATCCACGTACCTGAATCTTATGATTCCACAAATATAAGCCAAAACATTGAATCATTCGATTCTGAATCTCATTGATTCCTATACAATCCAATTTGGATTCTGCTATTCATGTGCTAAGTGATGTCTCCTCATTCTGAATATTCGGATAATCTTTAGTAAAATCTTATATATGTCTCGAAGATAGTGCATTTACTTTCTATTTAGCATATATGTGGGGTACACGATGTTTATCATCTAAATGGTACTAAATCACATGAATTTGGAGAATAAACGCTTATAGTTTCAAATAATATAATATTGACAAATTTAAGAATTCAGGCTTTATATTTCAAATTCGGTATAAATAAAAGAGCATTTTATAACCTGATCTTATTTACTTTAAAATTTATTGCGTATCATTTCAAATATTATTCAAATTGAAGGAGTGTCAAAATGAAAAAGGTGCAAAATGCACAAAATTGAGTTGAATAGGTCCCATACTATATGTTACCCTTTGTTATTGATAATATGTGTGATGAATTAATTAAATACTGATATGATCTTCTTGCTCATGATGTTAAAAACCAAAAATATGTGATTTCGGTTTATTCGGATAAAAGTACAAAATATGTGATTCTGTTTGTATAGATAAAACTCAGAAAGATTTTGATTTTTATTTTCCATGAAAATTCTAAACTTTTATTAAAATTGTTCGGGATTGGATCGATTACAAGGTGCTGACGAAAGTTCAAGACTTGAAAGGTTGAATTTAGAAAATTTTGTTCAAGGCTAAAGTGATTGGATATTATGTTCGCTTGAACAGTGAAGCGAACTTAATATGTTCGCCCGAGAATAGTGAAGCGAACTTAATCGGATTGTGGTAAAGCGAACTTGTCTGTTGTGAAGCGAACTTATCTTGTTCGCCGAAGGCTTGTTAATCGAACTTAACAAGTTCGCCTAATTAAGTGAACTTAATGGGTTTAAGGATCTAGAACAGGCGAACTTAATGGGTTTAAGGATCTAGAACAGGCGAACTTAACAAGTTCGCCTAATTAAGCGAACTTTTCCGGTTTAGGCGAACTTGACCGAATTTTTTCAAAATTTTAAATCGGTGTTGTTGTCGTTGTTTACTGGTTGTATCTTCATTGAAATTTGATTGCAAATCTAACCAAGGTACTTTCATCGATTTTCATCCGTTAAATCGTGTGAATTTGATACTTTTTGTCTCGGTTTTACATCGAATGATTCAAAGGCAAATTTTGACCTAAGTTTGACCGAAAATATAAAATTGATCATCATATTTGGTTGTAAATTGGTTTTCGACTGATTTTCAAGGCTTATTCCATGACTTTATCTCGGTTTGCCGATATTTTGAACTTCTGTGTTTGAATTTGAAACGTCTCAGGTTCTGGCGAACTTGTTCCAAGCGAAATTGTCAGGCGAACTTAATAAGTTCGCCTCTTGCACTACTAAGCGAACTTATTAAGTTCGCCTAGGGGTCAGAAGTGAATTGGACTTGTGAATTTTTTTGTTGAAAATTTTTTTTTGTTTGAAAATTTTTAAAATTTTTTTTTGTTTGTGTGTGTGTTTCGTATATGTGTAAGTGTACTAATGTTTGTTGTGTTGTCCGATATTTTCACAGATGGCTCATCATGTCGAATATAAACATAATCAAGTGGCGTTGTTAGATCCTAATATGCCAGAAGCAGTTCATTTTCAAGGCATCATAAATTTTCTGAATCGATCAAGACTGCATGTTGCCTTATCTGCGGATCCCTATATCAGCTTGGTGTATATACAACAATTCTGGGATACGGTACATCAAGATATAGATGTGGAACCGCATGTACTCCGTGCAACAGTAAACAATACTGAGATTGCAATTTCTGAAGAGACTATTCGTGCTGGTCTTGATTTAGGTGGAAATGCTGACGATCCAATATCTTATCCTAACACTCTTATTATGGGTTGTTTTCAACGGATGGGTTATCGTGGACGACAAAATGATACACAAGCTCGGAAAGGTAGATTAGTTGGTGAATGGAGGTATTTTATGCATGTGATTATTCAATGCATCTCTCCGCGAAAAGCTGGTACCGATGGATTGAAAATGGCTCTTCAAACAGCAATGGTGGCCTTAACATTGAATAAACGATTCAATTTTCCTCTTTATTTCTATCGGGAGATGGTAATGCAGATCAATCCAGCTGAAGGTCAAGGTTTCTTGATGTATCCTCGATTCATTCAAATGATACTCAATCACCTTTTTCCAGATCTTCCACAACATGCTATAAGATTAACTTTGACTCCGATGTCAAAACGTATTTTTACCGACTGTACAAAGGTGAAACAGCAGAATGCTGCATTGATTCCAGTCAATACACCATTGTTTAGGCACTTAATCAATCCTGATTATGTTGCACCACCAAATGACAACTGGTTTCATCCTGATGAACTTGCTCAAGCTCAAGGCGTTAATGTTCAACCACAACAACAACCACGACAACCCGCACAACAAGTTCCACACCAACAACAAGTTCAACAACAGATACCAGTTCCTCAAATTCCTATTCCTGAATAAGTTCCTATTCCACAAGCTGCAGTTGATATACCTATTCAGGAACCAGTTCAAGAAGAGGTCGTTCATGATCCTAATCAAGATCTAGGAATGAACATGGATGATTTTGTTGATGATGCTGTGAACTCGCCCATTCATGGACAAGAAGGGAATGGGGTGACAGAAGCTGATTCTAGTTCCAGCTCAAGTGATACGATATCATCTGATGATGACAGCACTGATTCTGATGAATCTAGGGATTTTTCCCCAGGTCATTATGAACGGTTGGCTGCTATTCCACTGGCTAATGCTGGAAAACGCATTAAATCTCAAGCCAGACGACCAAGATGAAAGTCTGTTCGGGATCCTCCTTCCGGATCAGTACTTGGAAAAAGATCTTTGGTCGATGAGAGTTCTGACACTGACAGTGACTTTAATCCAGATCCTACACGTCCAAAGTTAATGTCTGCGTCGATTGCTGCTGCAAAATCTTCTCAAGGAGTCGAGGATGCTAATTTTGTTGCTTCTTTGATAATTACTCCTCCAAGATCTAAGGATCCATCTCCAGTTCATACTCCTGTTCCTCCAGTCATTCCTACTACTTCAAGTCCTTCTATTCCACAATCAACAGCTGGTCCGTCAAAGCCTTATGATTCTGACAGGATAACTTTCCTTGAATCTCAAGTGCTGTCTCTACAAACACAAGTTAACTCTCTTGTATCTATTGATTCACAACGGCAGCTGGTGATTCAGACTCAAGCTCAACAGATTGCTGATATGCAAGCATTAATTTCCAAACTCGTTCAGCGTCTTGACGCTCAGGGGGAGTTAAGGATACCTGATACTTGTCACACAGAGTCAATTCAAAGACGTGATGATGAAGACAATGATCCTGCTGGAAATATTGAAGGTGATCGTCAATACACTGATGCTAATCCTATATCTAGAGTTCAGGGGGAGTCGACATCACAATCACTTGAAGGAAACAAAGACAAAGATACTTCTGGTACGAATGAAGAAGAAATTCTGTTATTGGAGTTCTTTCAAGATTCAGAAGAAGAGGAAGCTGAAAAGATTGAATGTCTTGATGACATTGACAATTTATTCAATGACATAGAAGATGATATGTCGGATACTGAGATAGAAGAAGGAGAAATAGTAGAGATTGAAATAGAGAAAGATAAAGACAGTGTCACATATGAAGGCTGTGATGGTCTTAAGGTGCCGTATAACTTCATCCAAGAGGATGTTGTTCCTGAGTTCTCTTATGATGGAATAACTGACTCTATGGACTCTATTGAAGACGTCACACTGCCTGATGATACAGCCGAGTCAAAGATGGATACTGATGATGAGAATCTTCAATTCAATAAGGGTGCTGAAACTGAAACTACTCACACTGAGTCTCCGAAGATTAATGAAGAACCTGTGATGTACAGAGATACAGGGATGGCACGAGAACAGTGGAGAGAAGTAGTAAACAGTTGGATGAATGTGCTACCCAAGTCTCCAGCACAACCTGCTCAGAAAGACAAATATGTGATTAAAGAGCAGTGTGTAGGAAGGATCATAAGTTGGTTCTATGATGGTGAATCAAAAATATTTGCAATCAAACGATCTGACGGTGTTCAATATTTAAAGCCGAGGATCAAATATTTCAATACCTTGCCGAGGTGTGAAATAAATGGTCTAGCTTCAAAGCCACTCATAAATAGATCGAAGAATGGTTTGGTTGATGTGATAGCAAACCTGATAAAGAAAGAAGGTAGTTCGGGTAAGTATGAACGGCTGAAACCACAGAAGGGAAAGAGAGTGAAGAACACAGATCCTAAGACTGGGAAAGTAACCTCGAGATACAAGTATAGACCAGTGCGTGCTATTCATAAGATACCATTAAAGAATATTCCTCAAGACTTTCTTGGGAATATGAAATGGTGGTATGTTGATGTTAATACTGGTGAAGCAAGGATTGAAGATAAAGATAATAAGGTCATTGTGTGTTTCTATGACGCAATGAATCTTATTAATTTTTCAAAGAAAGATCAGAGGACGCTGCGAAAGAATGAGATCATGTATACTGATGTATGGAGAGAACAAGGTCTACAGTACAAAAGAGTTTTGGAGATATGCAGAAGATACGGTGTGCATGCAGGAAGCAGACTACCAGATAACTGGAAGAGTTCAAGATAAAGACTGAGGACAGAAGATCAAGCTATTTTCAAGGGGAAGTCTGTTAGGACATAGATTTGTAATGACAAAAGCTTGTAATAGTTAGATTTTATGTCTTTATGTTTTTGTTATGTAATTGTATAAAGTTGCTAAGTGTTTTTATAAGTGAGCCTAGAGGCGAACTTGTTAAGTTCGCCTGCTCTATCAGAGGCGAACTTAATAAGTTCGCTTAGGTCTAACTGAGGCGAACTTGTTAAGTTCGCTTAGTCTGTTTCAGGCGAACTTAATAAGTTCGCTTACAGCAGGTTAGTTTCTATATATATATGTGTTTACAGAGTCATTAGACATGGGACAGAACAGAGAGAACCGAGAGAGAGATTTGTCTGATTGAGTCTGTAAACCATTGTGAATTGGAATATAACGAGAAGTTTATTTACACGTGTTGTTTCAATTGTCGGTTAGTATGCAAATGTTAACATGAAGGATTCTGCACTTCGTGTTATAGCAACGTCATATCACGAGTTCGATCAGTAGTTGAGTTACCTGGACCTACACAACCTGATGGTTTTGTTGATCCAAAGTATCCTAGCAGGATCTGCAAACTGAATAAGTCCATTTATGGACTTAAACAGTCATCTCGAAGCTGGAATCTTCATTTTGATCAGAAAATCAAAGAATTTGGTTTTGTCAAGAATGAAGATGAGCCTTGTTGTCACACCCCGACCGATGGCGGAATCATCGGGGCGGGACATGTAAGACTGTTCATAGCACATGGTTGACTAAATTGAAATATATTAAAGTCAAATTTGCATTACAATAAATCCAAGTACAAGATCAAATTCAAACAAGAAACATAAACAATTCATAAAATTCTTGATTTATTTTGCTAAGTCCAAATCCTATGTTGAACACGTCTTGAATCAATCTCACATATTGGGGCCTGAAACATGAATAAAATAAAGTCAACTAAAAAGTTGGTGAGTATAACACAGTTGTATATAGATAGCATATAGTTGAAAACAAATCCTTTACATGACATGATAAATAAGGCGTTCATGGGGAGTAACTATTGTGTAACCAAATGTACAATCAAACCTTGTAACTAGCATGCAAAACAAATGTGTTGTCGGTTTCAATCACCGCGTACCATGGGTGGGTTTGTCAGACTCAATAGATCCATCATTGAAAACCGTCGGCTTGTATAGTTAATGATTGCACATAAGAGCATACAAAGGTTAAACACACCTAGCACTCGGGCACAAAGCTCAAATTTTTGCACACATGTATGTAAATAGGATTTTTGCACTTGTGTTGTTTGTGTAAATGTAAATGTGTAATGTGTAATGAGTATAGAGTTCATGTTCCACCCCAAAAGTGTAAAAGAGTAAAAGGGGTTGTGAATACTCACTTGGTATGGAAGTGAAGCTAACAAGGAATATAGATAGCAAAAAGATCC
Organism: Smallanthus sonchifolius; assembly: GCA_023525975.1. NCBI lineage: Eukaryota > Viridiplantae > Streptophyta > Magnoliopsida > Asterales > Asteraceae > Smallanthus > Smallanthus sonchifolius. The sequence continues at coordinate 47,849,931 of CM042023.1, forward strand.
TTGAAAAGCACACTTTAACCTAAATAATAATATGCATTGAATCACATAGATGTATAAAGTTTAAAAATGAAAGTTGGATTTGTATGTAAAACCATTGGTTTGTATTTAAAAAGGATTGAATAAAATATATAAAGTTTGAGGTAAAATATGTTTGAAACAATTTAATTAGGTTTGAATTAAATAAATAAGTGTATAACTATAGTTTATGAAATAATGTCAATATTAATTGTAATTAAGTATAAATAAATAAAACAATTTTGATTTAAAATGTAAAGTAAATAAGTCATCATTATTTATAAATTTTGTAACTTAATTATTTAAAATATCATTTAAGTGTAAGATGATAAATATAAATTTAATTTTTATAAACTTTTCAATAAATTACATTTATGCCAAGATTAAACTTTTAATCTATTTTTAAATACAGAAAACATATTTTTATAAAATCTGAAACATTTACTGATTAAAATATAAAAATTATAATTCTGTTAAAAATTCTGAGTCTAGCACGACCGTGCCTCGGAAGGGCACGATCGTGCTCAAGCCACGGGCGCGACCGGGTTGATCAATCAGGAGCACAATCTAGACAAGTCATCAGGCACGACCGTGCCTTAGCCCGGCACGGTCGCGTCTATGATTTTTAGACACAACAGAGACTAGCCCAAAGGGCATGACAAGGTCTGGACGGATGACACGACCGCGCTTCTAGTCGACACGACCGCGCTAAACGAGGCACGGCCGCGCTAGATGATTAGCGCGACCGTGTCTAATCTAAATCAGACACGAATCGAGAATTTCTTGTATTTTAAACACTGGAATTGTTAGGGCTTTTGATTAATAGGTTATTACGTGTCTTTTCATATACCTTAATTGTATGGAAATCGGGTTTAAGTATGGGTTTGATTAAATCATTTTTATTGAAAACATGGTTTCTGATTCTGGTCGATTTCTATTGTGGAAGCCCAAATTGGATGAGGGCTTTTGATAATGATACTGAAATGAATGAGAAGACGATTATATTTACCCTGAAACGAAACGAATTTATAGAGAACGGTTGGAAGGAAGCTCCGGCGACGACGGCTCGAGTTCCGACGATCTTTACTGCAACTCCGGTCAATCCAGATAGTCCGGAAGCTTCAGAGATGGTTTGATATCGCGATTCTGCTACTGAGTTGGGAGCATTTGGGTCGAAAAGCTTTGAGAGAGTTTTCTTGCAAATGAATACTGAGGCGTTTGGGATTTGAAAAGTGGTAATACAATTGTTAAGGGGAAAAGAAACGTATAACGGTTTCGGATTCGAACGATCGGGTGATTAATCAGCATTTACGTTTTTCTGTTACGCAGGCGCGACCGTGCCAAGGAGAGGCGCGACCGTGCCTAGGCACCGGGCGCGATCGTTCCAGAGCAGGTCGCGCGACCGTGCCAAAGCACTTGGCGCGACCGTGCTAGAACGAAGCACGACCGTGCTCACTAGGGTTTCTTGATGTTTTTCAATTTTAGTCCTTGACTTTTCAGGTTTGATAAGTTTGTACCAAATAGTTTCTTGTATAGCGTTTAAATGTAAATAATCGAGTAAAACTTGCGAATTTGTATAGGATCATTGCATTAAATTTTACGACGAGAAAAATAATGAGGCATTGCACGAGTATAGAACTTGAAATTGCATTACATTGAACTGAAATAGGCATACTAAAATCCGAAATGTTACAGTCTCCCCATGTTGAGAGAATTTCGTCCCGAAATTTAGCTAGAGGAAACAACATTATTGGTAAAAAGATGAGGGTACTTGAGCTTCATTTGGTCTTCTCGTTCCCAAGTGAACTCAGGACCACGCTTAGATTCCCAACGAACTTTAACGATAGGAATGCGACTTCGCTTGAGTTGCTTGACTTCACGATCCATAATTTCCACCGGCTTCTCAACGAAGTGCATCGTTTCATCAATGCGCACGTCGTCAAGCGGTATATGGAGATTTTCGTCGGCGAGACACTTCTTTAGATTAGATATATGAAATGTAGGATGCACATTGCCAAGAGATGGAGGTAACTCGAGCTTGTAAGCCACTTTCCCAATCCTTTCAAGGATTTTGAATGGACCAACATAACGAGGTGATAACTTGCCTTTCTTTCCAAAACGGATCACACCCTTCCATGGAGATACCTTAAGAAGAACGAGATCACCGACTTGAAATTCCAAGGGTTTTCGACGTTTGTCGGCATAACTCTTTTGCCGACTCCTCGCTACTCGAATATTGTCACGGATTTGAATAATTTTGTCGGAAGTTTCTTGAATTAACTCGGGACCGGTGATTTGTGCTTCACCAATCTCGTTCCAACAGATCGGAGAACGACACTTGCGACCAAAGAGAGCTTCGAATGGAGCCATGTTGATACTTGTGTGGTAGCTATTGTTATAAGAAAACTCAATAAGGGATAAATGTGAATCCCAATTGCCACCAAAATCGATTACACAAGCTCTAAGCATGTCTTCAAGAGTTTGGATTGTTCGCTCGGTTTGGCCATCAGTTTGGGGATGGTAAGCCGTGCTCAAATCCAAACGAGTACCAAGAGCAGATTGGAGAGATTGCCAAAATCGAGAAGTGAACCGAGCGTCTCTATCAGATATTATGTTCAAGGGAACACCATGACGGCTCACAATTTCATCAATGTAAATTCGGGCAAGTTTCTCCACTTTGAAGTCTTCACGGATAGGCAAAAAGTGGGCAGATTTGGTGAGTCGATCAATGATCACCCAAATACTATCATAACCACTCGAGGTGCGAGGGAGCTTGGTAATGAAATCCATAGCTAAATTCTCCCATTTCCACACGGGAATTTCTGGTTGTTCGAGTAAACCAGAAGGACGCTGATGTTCGGCTTTGACTTTGGAGCAAGTTAAGCATTTGGCAACATAAAGAGCAATGTCCTTCTTCATACCGGGCCACCAATAAAGCTGACGAAGATCTTGGTACATTTTATCCGCACCAGGATGAATAGAATAACGAGTCTTATGAGCCTCGTTCACGAGAATTGCTCGGAGATCATCGCGATCGGGAACCCAAATATGGTTCAAGTAATATAGTAAGCCATTGGGTTTAGATTCAAGAAGAAGTTCAACACCACACGACATTTCTTCATACATGTTACCCTCGGTAACCGAGACGTGTTGAGCTTCCAGGATACGGGTTTGAACATCGGATTGAATACGGGCGCAATGAAGCATAACATGGTCTTTTCGACTCAAAGCATCGGCTACAACATTCGCTTTGCCGGGATGGTAACGAATCTCGCAGTCGTAGTCGTTAAGGAGTTCGACCCAACGTCGTTGCCTCATATTGAGTTCTTTTTGGTTGAAGATATGTTGAAGACTTTTGTGGTCGGTGAATACCACACATTTCGTGCCATATAGGTAGTGTCTCCAAATCTTTAACGCGAATACGACCGCACCCAACTCGAGGTCGTGCGTCGTATAATTCTTTTCATGAATTTTGAGTTGTCTTGATGCATAAGCGATCACTTTTCCTCGTTGCATGAGGACACAACCAAGACCTTGGTTAGAAGCATCACAATAGACAACTAGATCATCATTTCCATCGGGGAGAGTCAAGATGGGAGCATTGCACAACTTTTGCTTAAGAGTTTGGAAAGCTTCTTCTTGCTTCGGTCCCCATTCATAAGCTTTACCCTTATGGGTCAAGGCGGTAAGAGGGACAGCAATCTTTGAGAAGTTTGAGATGAAACGACGATAATAACCCGCAAGACCAAGGAACGAACGAACTTCGGTAGGAGTCTTCGGGGCATTCCAATTCTTAACCGTTTCAATCTTAGCAGGATCAACATGAATACCCTTGTCGTTGACGATGTGACCAAGAAATTGAACTTCTTTTAACCAAAATTCACATTTGGAGAACTTGGCATATAGTTGTTCTTTCTTTAAAAGGTCCAAAACCAATCTAAGGTGTTCTTCATGGTCGGCTTTAGTCTTGGAATAGATTAAGATATCGTCAATGAAAACGATCACGAATTTATCAAGGTACGGTTTGCACACACGATTCATGAGGTCCATGAAAACTGCGGGTGCATTGGTTAATCCAAAAGGCATAACCATGAACTCGTAATGACCATACCTTGTCCGGAAAGCAGTCTTAGGAATGTCATCTTCTTGAACACGGAGCTGATGATAACCAGATCGAAGATCAATCTTCGAGAAACACGTAGAACCTTGAAGTTGATCAAAGAGATCATCGATTCTAGGCAAAGGATAGCGATTCTTGATAGTAAGCTTATTGAGTTCGCGATAGTCAATACACATGCGAAATGATCCATCCTTCTTCTTTACAAATAAGACGGGTGCACCCCACGGTGAATGACTCGGGCGAATGAACCCTTTATCGGAGAGTTCTTGAAGTTGACTTGCGAGCTCTTGCATTTCGGAAGGTGCAAGACGATAAGGAGCTCTAGCAACAGGGTTAGCTCCGGGCATGAGATCAATACGGAACTCGACTTGACGAACGGGAGGAAGACCGGATAAATCTTTAGGAAACACTTCGGGAAAATCTCGAATAATGGGAATGTCTTGGATACTCTTCTCCTTGACATCCTTTTGAACAATATGAGCTAGGAAGGCGATGTACTTCTTTCGCAAGTACTTTTGAGCAGTAGTACAAGACATCAATTTAAGACCCTTGCAAGGCTTTTCACCAAAAACCCTTAAGGTTTCTCCCGAAGGTAACGGAATTCGGATGCACTTTTCAAAGCAAATAACTTCGGCATGATGATTTGATAGCCAATCCATACCTATGATAATGTCAAAGCTTCCTAGTGGCATTGGAATAAGGTTGATTGGGAATGCATGATCATTAAGTTCTAAAGAGCAATCATAGATAATAGACTCAATTGTAAGGGAGTCACCATTTGCTATTTCAACGGTGAAGGTTTTCTCTAATTGGGATCGTGTCTTTGCAAGTAAAGGCTCAAAATTAAGTGACACAAAACTTTTATCGGCACCGGTATCGAACAAAATGGAGGCATATTTACTATTAACAAGGAACGTACCATTAACCACGTCGTTGTTGGCTTGAGCTTCGTTGGCGTTAATGTTGAAAGCACGCCCACGAGCTCCACCTTGTCTAGTATTTGCGAGCCTTGGACATAGATTACGAAAATGATTCGGGTCACCACACTCATAACAAGCACGCCCATTAGCAATGGCGGGAGCACCTTGATTAGCCACTTGAGGTACGGTTTGGTTTGGAGGGTTGACTTGGCCCGTAAGGGCTTTGGTCCTACAAACATTAACCGTATGACCATATCTCCCACAATAAGTACAAAGGCGACATGGGATGTTTTGGGGATGATGATAGTTGCAGGTGGCACAAAGTGGGTAAATTCCACCATATGGCTTTTTGACTGGTGCTTGAACCATAGGTGCAGCTTGGTTCACGGGAACAGCAGGAGTAACCACAGCAAAATTTCTAACCTTCCTCTTTCTAGTGTTGCGAGAGGGCTCGGTTGTAGCTTCTTTGGTGTGGTTAGGAGGGGCTACGGTTTCAGCAACTTTCTTAGAACCCTTTTTGGTAAGAGTTCCAGCTTTAATATGATTATCGGTTAGGGTAGCAGACAGGCGGATGGCATCTTCCAAAGTAGCAGGATTTCTACCTAAGACAGTATCTTGAATTTGTCTTGGTAGCCCACCAATGTACTTTTCGATGCAACGAGATAATGGAGTGACCATGTGGGGCACAAGAAGACTCAATTCATGGAACCGAGTTGTGTAAGCCAAGTGTTCCCCACTATCTTGGGCAAGATCTCAAAATTCGGCCTCTAACTTCTTCACTTCATTGCGAGGACAGAACTCCTCGGTCATAAGCCTTTTGACCTCATCCCAAGGTAAGGCCATAGCTACATCAACACCCCTATTCCTTTTCTCCCCATTCCACCATGTAAGTGCCCGCTTTTGAAGGACACTAGTAGCATGACGAACACGGAGGTTGTCGGGACAGTCACTATTGAGAAAGGTATTCTCAATACTTTCGAACCATTGGAGGAGTCCGGTAGCTCCTTCGGTTCCATAAAACTTTAGGGGATTGCACGAATTGAAATGCTTGAAGGTGCATTGGGATGGATTACCACCATTTCCACCATTACCACCATTATTACCACTATTGCTTCCATTGCCATTAGTGGCACCATTGGCTTGGGTGAGTTGTGTCACCAATTGAGTAAGGATAGCAGCAATGTCGGAGTTGGCGTTAGCGGCGGGAGCACGACGAGGAGGCATTCTACAGATTTGAAACACAAGACAAGAGAGATTGTAAGAACTTATGAGAATTGCTAGGATTTAATAGAATGAGATAACAAAATAAAAGATAGATAATCATAGTTTGGATTGTACTCAAAAGTGACAAAAATTCACTTGAATACTAAGGCATATTAAGGTTAATTTAAACTCATATAATTTTCAAGGAGACATGCTTTAGCCTATAGGTAAACACTCATCTCGGGAGTTCCCAGGAAAGCATACGGGTCCCTCGGTTGATTGGGATTTATGCGAAATGCTTTCCTAGACAGAAAACCCAAAATACAGGTGTCACCCTTCCAGATTGCACGTGTCCTCAAATAATTTAACAAGTTTAAAAACCTCAACGAAGAAATAAAAATTTTATTTAAAGATTTTTGCTTCAAGAATTTTCCACATGCTTAGAAAGGATAAAGATAGAAAAAGAAGATAAGAATAATAAGAGGTTTAGGCCATAGGAAAGGATGTTATTTATTTAATTATTATTTAAGAATATCCTAATAAGTCATGCATTTCTAACAAAGAAGGTAGCAAATATAATAATAATTAATCATGGTAAGCATGTAGCACATAGCATGTAGCACATAGCACAAAATCATGAAGCATAACATAAGTGGGTGTCCTAAAGTTATAGTCTAGGTCAAGATGTCTAATAACCTAAATCCCTATAACCAAGGCTCTGATACCAATCTGTCACACCCCGACCGATGGCGGAATCATCGGGGCGGGACATGTAAGACTGTTCATAGCACATGGTTGACTAAATTGAAATATATTAAAGTCAAATTTGCATTACAATAAATCCAAGTACAAGATCAAATTCAAACAAGAAACATAAACAATTCATAAAATTCTTGATTTATTTTGCTAAGTCCAAATCCTATGTTGAACACGTCTTGAATCAATCTCACATATTGGGGCCTGAAACATGAATAAAATAAAGTCAACTAAAAAGTTGGTGAGTATAACACAGTTGTATATAGATAGCATATAGTTGAAAACAAATCCTTTACATGACATGATAAATAAGGCGTTCATGGGGAGTAACTATTGTGTAACCAAATGTACAATCAAACCTTGTAACTAGCATGCAAAACAAATGTGTTGTCGGTTTCAATCACCGCGTACCATGGGTGGGTTTGTCAGACTCAATAGATCCATCATTGAAAACCGTCGGCTTGTATAGTTAATGATTGCACATAAGAGCATACAAAGGTTAAACACACCTAGCACTCGGGCACAAAGCTCAAATTTTTGCACACATGTATGTAAATAGGATTTTTGCACTTGTGTTGTTTGTGTAAATGTAAATGTGTAATGTGTAATGAGTATAGAGTTCATGTTCCACCCCAAAAGTGTAAAAGAGTAAAAGGGGTTGTGAATACTTACTTGGTATGGAAGTGAAGCTAACAAGGAATATAGATAGCAAAAAGATCCTTGAAAAGCACACTTTAACCTAAATAGTAATATGCATTGAATCACATAGATGTATAAAGTTTAAAAATGAAAGTTGGATTTGTATGTAAAACCATTGGTTTGTATTTAAAAAGGATTGAATAAAATATATAAAGTTTGAGGTAAAATATGTTTGAAACAATTTAATTAGGTTTGAATTAAATAAATAAGTGTATAACTATAGTTTATGAAATAATGTCAATATTAATTGTAATTAAGTATAAATAAATAAAACGATTTTGATTTAAAATGTAAAGTAAATAAGTCATCATTATTTATAAATTTTGTAACTTAATTATTTAAAATATCATTTAAGTGTAAGATGATAAATATAAATTTAATTTTTATAAACTTTTCAATAAATTACATTTATGCCAAGATTAAACTTTTAATCTATTTTTAAATACAGAAAACATATTTTTATAAAATCTGAAACATTTACTGATTAAAATATAAAAATTATAATTCTGTTAAAAATTCTGAGTCTAGCACGACCGTGCCTCGGAAGGGCACGATCGTGCTCAAGCCACGGGCGCGACCGCGCTAGTCGGGGCGCGACCGGGTTGATCAATCAGGAGCACAATCTAGACAAGTCATCAGGCACGACCGTGCCTTAGCCCGGCACGGTCGCGTCTATGATTTTTAGACACAACAGAGACTAGCCCAAAGGGCATGACAAGGTCTGGACGGATGACACGACCGCGCTTCTAGTCGACACGACCGCGCTAAACGAGGCACGGCCGCGCTAGATGATTAGCGCGACCGTGTCTAATCTAAATCAGACACGAATCGAGAATTTCTTGTATTTTAAACACTGGAATTGTTAGGGCTTTTGATTAATAGGTTATTACGTGTGTTTTCATATACCTTAATTGTATGGAAATCGGGTTTAAGTATGGGTTCGATTAAATCATTTTTATTGAAAACATGGTTTCTGATTCTGGTCGATTTCTATTGTGGAAGCCCAAATTGGATGAGGGCTTTTGATAATGATACTGAAATGAATGAGAAGACGATTATATTTACCCTGAAACGAAACGAATTTATAGAGAACGGTTGGAAGGAAGCTCCGGTGACGACGGCTCGAGTTCCGACGATCTTTACTGCAACTCCGGTCAATCCAGATAGTCCGGAAGCTTCAGAGATGGTTTGATATCGCGATTCTGCTACTGAGTTGGGAGCATTTGGGTCGAAAAGCTTTGAGAGAGTTTTCTTGCAAATGAATACTGAGGCGTTTGGGATTTGAAAAGTGGTAATACAATTGTTAAGGGGAAAAGAAACGTATAACGGTTTCGGATTCGAACGATCGGGTGATTAATCAGCATTTACGTTTTTCTGTTACGCAGGCGCGACCGTGCCAAGGAGAGGCGCGACCGTGCCTAGGCACCGGGCGCGATCGTTCCAGAGCAGGTCGCGCGACCGTGCCAAAGCACTTGGCGCGACCGTGCTAGAACGAAGCACGACCGTGCTCACTAGGGTTTCTTGATGTTTTTCAATTTTAGTCCTTGACTTTTCAGGTTTGATAAGTTTGTACCAAATAGTTTCTTGTATAGCGTTTAAATGTAAATAATCGAGTAAAACTTGCGAATTTGTATAGGATCATTGCATTAAATTTTACGACGAGAAAAATAATGAGGCATTGCACGAGTATAGAACTTGAAATTGCATTACATTGAACTGAAATAGGCATACTAAAATCCGAAATGTTACACTTGTGTTTACAGAAAGGCTAGTGGGAGCACTATATCATTTCTCATCTTGTATGTGCATGATATACTGATCAAACAACATCCCTGTGCTTGACAAAGTCAAACAATGGTTAGGATCTTGTTTTGCAATGAAGGATCTTGGAGAAGTTGCTTACATTCTAGGAATCAAGATCTACAGAGACAGATCTAAGCGGCTTCTAGGGCTAAGTCAGAGTACTTACATAGACAAAATGATGACACGCTTTAGGATGGAAAACTCCAAGAAAGGAGGTGTTCCGATGACTAAAGGCACTGTGTTGAACAAATCACAATCTCCTTCCACAGACATTGAAATTAAGGAAATGGAAGCAATTCCATATGCCTCAGCGATTGGTTCTATCATGTATGCTATGTTGTGCACTAGACCTGACGTCTCCTATGCTTTAAGCATGACCAGCTGTTTCCAGCAAAGTCTTGGCATTGCACATTGGACTGCAGTCAAGAACATCCTGAGGTACTTAAGAAGGACCAAAGACATGTTCTTAATATTTGGAGGAGTGAAAGAAGAGCTCACTGTATGGTGTTACACTGATGCTAGCTTTCAAACTGACCGATATGACACTCGCTCACAGTCGGGTTTCGTATTCACTCTCAATGGAGGAGATGTCTCATGGAAAAGCTCCAAGCAGAGTGTAGTGGCGGATTCAACCACCGAATCTGAGTATATAGCCGCATCAGATGCTGCTAAGGAAGCTGCTTGGATGAAGAAATTCATTACTGGCCTTGATGTGGTTCCGAGTATTCGCCAACCAATCGAGATACTTTGTGACAACACATGTGCTATAGCTCAAGCCAAAGAGCCCAGATCTCATCACAAAGCCAAGCACATTCAAAGGAAGTTCCACTATATACGGGAAATTGTGGAACGTGGAGACATCGTGATAAGCAAAGTAGGCACAGATCAAAACCTAGCGGACCTGTTTACTAAGCCCATGACTCAGAACAAGCATGATCTTCACAGAGATGCTATTGGTCTTAGATTTGCTAGTGATATGTTTTGATTTAGTATTTTGAATGTGTGAACAATTAAACAGTTGTACTTTTGAATTCTTTTTGGTTTACTGATTTAAATGCAATTCTGAATTATTATAACTGTGTTCGATTTTAATATGTTTAATCCATGAATCTTGTATTCTTATTTATCCGTAGTCGGTCAGACTCGTGGGAACGTCTCTGAATTAAGACTTTTCTGAACTTCGGCTCAAGGAGTTGACTCCGAACTTCATAGGCCTCATTTTGAATGACGTTGGATGTAACTCGCATCAAATAATCTTCATGGATCTTTATCATAAGATGTTTTGGTATTGGTATACTCATTAGTATCCTCTGACCTGAGATACGTACTAGAACTGCCATTTACCAAGAACCATTCTTTAATCACTGTCAAACGTTGTCGCGTAACTGCTAGTCATAAAGACTTTGATTAGGAATAGTTCTAAAGTTCAGTGGAAGTTGTATGTAGTTAATAAGGGATTCTGTACTCTTACATTATATGTAACAGATAGGCATCGTGGCGCCCTCGTTGATTCAAACTGGTGAAGTGTAAGGCCTTACCCAAACTTACTGTGTGTTTGATTGGACCACTTTGATTCTTGATCGAGAACAATAATAATTGAACGCCATATAAGAATGAATTAAATCCATGTCTCATTGATTCAATTGATGTTTTATACGGAAAGGATGAGTGACAACTATTGCCATAAGTCTATTGTCTTGCTTTAGTTAGCTGTTACTAACACCGAGATATTTGGTTAATAACTTTAAAGCGTCATACCTTGTTAGGGACAGCCATGTGCAGCTAGAGCCCCGCTAACTATTTGCGTTGATTTATGGTGGATCGTCCAAGTGGGAGATAGTTGGATTTTATAGACCGACCCGATGGACAACGCGGCTGACCGAGCTATGACCCGTAAGAGTTACACCTAGGGCAACGAACATTAAATCCACTTAACTTGCTTAACTGGTAATTACGAACTGTTAGCGAGACGATATATTTTATATATATATATTCGTTAGACGCGAATTATTGTATATACTAGTTTATAAATAATAATTGTATATATATTGTTTTAATCTTTCATTAAAACAATTAAATGGGTTTGGGCTTTTGCATCTCGTATTGGACTTTGGGCTTGAAAACAATTAGTAGGGTTTATAATTATTATATAATTATAATGTAAGTTGATATTCAATGACCCTACAATTAGTAAACAGCCGCATAAGGGCTTTCTCGGTCAACTCCAATGTAGAAGCAACAAGGTTTTGATTTCCTTTTGGTTTTGCCAGCCGCCGATATACAAAACGGAATCCTCCCTTTTGGTGATTTCCGGCAACCATCAAACCAGCCCCAGCCGCCGCTGCTGTCCCGTTTCCGGCCAGCCCCAGCGTCCCGGTTTCCCCGTGTTTTTGGTTTGTGTCTAGCTCCGGTTCGTTGTACCTTGGTGTATCGATCGGTTAATCATTAACCACTAAGGTATAATTAATCTCATCAGTAGATTAATTATTTTTTTTTGTGTTTGCGTGTTCATAACCAGACCCTGTTCGGTTTATCAGTGCTGTTAAATAGGTTATGATTTTATTTTTCGCTGCGTATTTATTAATTAACTAAATTAATTAATTTCTCTGTCAAAACCCGTTTTTGCAAAAGTCAAACTGATCACCACTGAATCCCAACAGAAAGAACAAACGACAATGGAGAAGGAACTTGCTTGCTCCTTTTTCAAATAAACCTAAAAGAGACAGACATGCCAGATGATCTAATTCTACAATTCTATCATAATGGTATGCTTGATTACATAGAATTAGAATTAAATACAAAAACAGAAAAAATTATAAATCTTTTTGGAGAGAAATTTGTAATAGCCACTGGAAACATCTCTACACATATATTCCTCCACACATTGGCTGCAAGATCTTTTCTTCCTTCCTTTTTGCCAATGACCACACATACAGACCTGCCAGAAAAAGAATGTTCATCAGCCACAAGCTCTCTACCAAAGATTACCTAAAAAGACTTGCCATACAAACTGAGATTCAATTCTCAGAACTTTACTGGGTCGACAACCTTAACAGCCTTGCTTTAGAAAAACCTGAAGCAAACAGCCACAGAAAAGACACTACACGATTTATCACCCAAAACCAGAAGACTCCTACACTACCTCCAGGCTTTCACTGTGAAAGCTATCACCTTCTCGCCGAAGGACATTACATACAAATTTGGAGTCATAAAAATTGGAGCGTGCTTCTTCCCTTCATCGGTGAAGGAGAATCCCTTGAGCTACAACATATTATGAGTTAAGAAGATTATTATTTGAACCCGAAAGATTTTGATTCAGACACAGGCACACCGCCAACCATTCCAGACACTCACAGAGATTTCTACAAGATTGGCGTATGCAATGACGTCAAACCCACAAAGTCTACAAAGCCAACACAATCTACAAAGTTACAATAATTCATCCGACACTCCTCTATAGAGAAAAGAAAAAGTTTTTTGTTGTTTTACTACTTTAATTTGTAGCCGTTTCTTTTATGTCTTTTAGCTTAGTGTGTTCTTAGTGCGTTCTTTATCGTTTTTGTTTGATAGCTTAGTGTTCTGCCTATTTAAAGGCAAGAAAATTCATTTGTAGAGACATTAAAAAATTAATCATAGAATCACTCTCAGTTATGAGTAACTAATCTCTCTTTCTGATTTTTCTTGTAAACCCTTATTCTCTCTATTGTTTTCTCTAGCTCTTCATACTATATCCCAAATATAAAAAAAAATACTGTAAGTGTCAACCCTCCGCTGCAAATATTCCTCATCTGCTGCAATCTACTGCAATCTACTACAAATATACTGTAAGTTTTTATGTTTTATTGCAAGTGTTGTCGAAAATCTCTGATGCCCCAACCTATTTTATAACTTGACTCCTGTTGATAGCTCGTAGTTGGTCTAGTCCATGGTTCTCTTCCCATGGTTTTAGTCTTCATACAGATAATACACATCTAAATAGTATTACAGATCTTATTATAAATTTAGGATTCAGTTTACAATAAGAATCCATAAATTATAAACACATATTAGAAAGAATTATATAATTAATAGCTAAAGAAACAGACGAAATTAAAAAATTCACAGAAAATTTAGAATACATAAGAGGAGAAGATGGTCATCAGACCGCTACAGTTTAAAAAGAATCCTTCACCAATGAGTATTTCGTCTAACGACGATGAAGAAACAAAGAAGCTATTAAGCCAATCTATTAAAGCTGAAAAAATACACAGTACTAGACAAACAACTTTATCACAAAATACTCAAATCCTACTGTTTTCCTGATTGTTTAATTCTTTGGATTGTTTCTAGTGAAAATAAGTCTGCAAATGTTTTGTATGTGGAGACACATAGCATTTAGCTAATAAATGTCTAAATAGAAATAAAAATATGGAAAGAAGGAATTTAGTTAAACAAATTAACGACTATGAGATAGAAGCATTAGATACAGATCACACAGATAATGAATCAATATACAGTATATATAGCGAAGAAGAAGAACCGGTAACAAAAATCTCATACACACACTAATCCAGAAGAACGCGAGCATGACTGGAAACATAGAAAAGGAAACAATTACATTAAATGTTACATTTGCGAATACTACCCAAGAACAACAGAAACCACAACTATGGGTAGACGAAGTTCTAACATTGGAAACCCGCTTAGGTGAAGATTAGGGAAAAAATTTGCTTTGATATACTAATCTCTCTTTCTGATTTCTCTTGTAAACCCTTATTCTCTCTATTGTTTTCTCTAGCTCTTCATACTATATCCCAAATATAAAAAAAATAAAAAATACAGTAAGTGTCAACCCTCCGCTGCAAATATTCCTCATTTGCTGCAATCTACTGCAAATATACTGTAAGTTTTTATGTTTTATTGCAAGTGTTGTTGAAAATCTCTGATGTCCCAACCTATTTTGGTATTTGGGATATAGTATGTAGAGCTAGAGAAAACAATAGAGAGAATAAGGGTTTACAAGAGAAATCAGAAAGAGTGATTAGTTACTCATAACTAAGAGTGATTATATATATATACCTATATAGGGTTAGATTAAAATGAAAACTTTAAATATTTTGAGAACTCATGAAAAACAATAAGAAATCATTTATGTATACAAAATACTAACATTACCATTAAAACACAATATTTTTAAATGATTGATATGTGTAAATTTACATCTACTCGTATATTATAAACATTTAGACATGTGTAATGGTAAAAGTTTACGCATGTGTAAATGAGATACTTCCACATTTGAAAATATTTATAATACACGAGTACATACAAAATTACACTTATCAATCCATATAAAAATGTTGTATTTTAATAGTAATGCTAATATTTTAAGCAAATAAATGATTTTTTATTGGTTTTAACGAGTTCTCGCGAGTTCTCAAAATATTTAGGAGTTCTCAAATGATCCATCGCATACATATATATATATATATATATATATATATGTATATATATATATATGTATATATATATATATAGGGGAGTTTCAAATAAAAAGTAGTTTTTCGCTAAAAAATCTAAGAAATGACAAAAACCATAATAAACGATATCAAACGAACTCCGATTGATCTGATTTCAGCGGCGTTGGAACCGTCTCATCGAAATCTACCATCTTAGATTTTAGGGTTTAGCTTTTAATGTTTAGATTTTACGTTTGAATTTTAGGGTTTTAGTGTTATGGTTTAGCTTTTAGGGTTTAGGTTTTTTTGGGGGTGGGGGTTTAAGGTTTTTGGGGGTGGGTGGGGGTGGGTTTAGATTTTTTAGGGGGTGGGGGGTTTAGGTTTTTGGGGGTGGGTTGGTGGTTTTAGGCTTTTCGGGGTGGGGTTGGAGGAGGGTTGAGGTTTTTGGGGGTGCGGGTGGAGGGGGGTTTAGGTTTTTGGGTCCGGGTTAGGGTTCGATGAGACGGTTCCAACGCCGCTGGAATGAGCTCAATCGGAGTTCGTTTGATCCACTTCTTAGGATTTTTTTAGCGAAAAACCACTTCTTAGTGGAACGGTCCCCTATATATATATATATATATATATATATATATATATATATATTATATGGGATGGATCATTTGAGAACTCCTAAATATTTTAAGAATTCGCGAGAACTCGTCAAAAAACCAATCAAAACATTTTTTTTATTTTTACTACCTTTATTATTAGAATACAAAATAAAAAAATGAATTTATATATGTAAATTTACATGTATTCATATATTAAAAAAATCTACAAATGTGTAAGTTTACCACTTACACATGTGTAAGTGTTTACCATTTACGCATGTGTATAAATTTTTTTAAGAATAATTTAGATAGAAAAGATGAATTAATTGGAGAGATAAATCATTTTTTATGTTATATTTTAATAATAAAGGTAGTGAAAACAAAAAAAAATGAGTTTAATTATTTTTTTGACGAGTTCTCGCGAGTTCTTAAGTATTTATTAGTTCTCAAGAGATCCTAACACTATATATATATATTGGAATGATCTCTTGAGAACTCGTGTTAAAAACAATCAAAAACATTTTTTTTGTATTTACTACATTTATTATTAAAATAAAACATAAAAATGATTTATCTTTCCAATTAATTAATCTATCCTATCTAAATTATGCTTAAAAAAATTTATACAAATGTGTAAATGGTATACACATGTGTACATTTCTTAATATACAAATACTTGTAAATTTACGTATATAAATTCATTTTTTTATTTTATATTCTAATAATAAAGGTAGTAAAAACAAAAAAATGGTTTTACTTGGTTTTTTCGTGAGTTCTCGTAATATATATGTATATATATATATATATATGTATGTATGTATACACACATATATAGTAGGGTTATACTAAAAAGCCAATTGTGCCTAAAAAGTATCGGAAGCCACCAAGAGGCGCTACGTGTCCAAGGGGGTAGAGGGTAATTGTGTCCAACAAAACCTAAAAATTTGTCATCGGTTAAACATGTGTAAACGCCCCGTTAAAAAAATCCGGACGCCTAGTTATACACACACCTAGTTTAACACTTATTAAAATAGTTTTTTTTTTCTAAATATATCAATCCTATACTAAAATTAAAGATAAAAAATGCTCGTTTTTAAGGTGTAATTTTAAAAAAATAATGAAGCATAAAAAAGTTATTTACATTTTTTTAAAAATGGTGGAACATTAAAAAAGTCAACGATTGTTGGTTTTACCCATTTGCCCTCTCATGCCCAAAAAAAAATATGTGAGAATTGAGTCCCCGTGTCATCCATCCAATCGAAGCCCTTAATTACCATTCGTCTTCGGTTGAAATCTCAATTTTG
This sequence comes from Smallanthus sonchifolius, assembly GCA_023525975.1. Lineage (NCBI taxonomy): Eukaryota > Viridiplantae > Streptophyta > Magnoliopsida > Asterales > Asteraceae > Smallanthus > Smallanthus sonchifolius. The sequence continues at coordinate 47,866,779 of CM042023.1, forward strand.
GTTTATAGGAATTAAGGACTCTTTTGTTAAACCTCATTATCTTGTAATGGGTTCAAATGAGAACTAATAGATATTAAAGAACCATTATGAACCAATTTATTCATCGGTGAATACAAGTAGTCACACGTGAATACACTATTACATTTTAATGCTTTTTACAAATAGTGTAAGTGCTACCAGATATATGTATTTACTAGTAAATATACTTTAAGTATTAATGATGACGTGAGTAGGTGCGATGACCTAGTCAAACATATGAAGCAGGAAGCGCATGAAGCAAACAAACGTAGCAAGCTCTGGCAGCCGAAGGGTGACATGGCATGGAATCATCTTTTGATAGCGACTTGCAGAGCATCTCACATATTCTACATGCTCAAATAAAACACCATAATCTAGATCATTAGTTATCTAGCCAAATGAGCTTTGTCCCAATAGTGGACTTTAGCTCTTTATACCAAAAACGCAAAGGCCATACCTACACAAGAGAAAGAAAGAAGATAGCCTAAAGAAGGCATGAAGCAAACGTTCAGGATTGGCTTGGGTGGGAACCCTCCACTATATAAGGGCGCCTTATCAGGTATTCATACTCACACCCATGATTTCCCAACTCTTTCTCTCCATTATCACCCCCAAAGAATAGTTAACCTATTCTCACGTCAGAGGTTGATCGCAAGATGTAAGGCCTCTTTCCCGGGAGATCTCACTCTTTGGATTTACTCATAAACATAGTTATCAAATACTGAATTTAAATTAAAACATGCAATTGTAGCGGAAGCATTCATCATTCGGTTACAAGTAAACAGTGGAAGTCTTAACAATTAAAAGGAACATTATCATAACACGTAAACAATTAACAGGATGTCAGTCTTGAGCCAGGTAGCCTCTATGCCTTCGCCCGTCCTTTGTTCTTGTTACCTGAAGTGCATACTAAAAGTCAGCTAACGCTGGTGAGTTCTAGTTTTAAGCAAGTAGGTATAAACATTATTTCCTTTCATATTCTCATAAGTATAAATACATATGTGTATATATTTATCTTTTCAATTCTTCATTTCATAATTCATTCATATGTGGGTACGTATATAGATACATACATTCTTAAATTCATTTGAACATTCATTGGTCTTATACATAAGGGGGATCAGCCCATCTTTGATTACGTAAGTCACAAAGACAAACGTTGCGGTCTACCGTCGTAGTCCGCTATACTTACAACCGTCCGACAACTAGTTTCCGTCCGTCATTATCTTACAATCTTCCTACCGTGGTAGTCCGACCTATCTTACAACTGTCCTACCGAAGTAGTCTGTCATATCTGACAACCGTCCTACCTTCATAGTCCGTCATATTTGTCCGTCTGCCATAAGGCATTCGTTTCCCACCCGAACTACGTAAACAACTGTGCATCGATTGAGGGACTGATTCTATCGTAGTAGCCTGAGTTTAGTCTACCTTTCTAGACTTTTAATTCTGGTTGCGTAATAGTCGAGCGGTCGTCCGTCTACCGAAGTAGCCGTTATCATCGTTTTCGTCCATAACGTTTATTCATACATGGCAAGAAATATCTACATGGATATAAAGCAACATTTCATCCTTATACGTTATGTCATACATGTCATTTTCATTGCTTATAAACATACTTGTCGTTATTGTATTCATAATGTATTGACATATAACTCATGAGGCTTCAAATAGCATTCATAACTTTCGTTCAATTCATGTATACACTTCAGCCCCAAAACATTTAAAATCGTTTGCACGTAACACATAGGGGGCACATAGAACTCACCAGTCGACTGGTATTCAACCTGAAGATGATGTTTTAACTATTGCTAATGCGTATACTGATCTACACATAAGTCAAAGTACGAATTCTATTATTTAAGGCAAGCACCGGCTAAGACATTTGAGAATCGGCAAGTGTCACACCCCAACCGACGGCGGAATCATCGGGGCGGGACATGTAGACTGTTCATGAGCACAAGGTTGACTAAATTGAAATATATTAATCATCCAAATTCATTTCAAGTATTCAAGACAAAACCAAATCAAAACAAGTACATCAAATGAAATACATAATCCTTTATTAAAATTATCTAGGTCCAAAACTTATGTGTAGCAAGTCTTGATCAAAATCACACATTAGTACCTGAAACATGAATAAAATAAGGTCAACTAAAAAGTTGGTGAGCATATACAGGTTTGTATATAGATTGCATATAGATTATGAGTAAACAAATCCTTACATAACATGATAAAATAAGGCATTTATGGAGAGCAGCTATTGTGTAACCAAAGTACAATCAAACCTTTGTAATTAACATGCAAAATTGTAACAATCACCCCAATCTGGGTGGGTTCGTCAGACTCAATAGATCTATCATTGTTAACCGTCGGCTTGAATAGTTAATGATTGCACATAAATTGCACACAAAAGTTAGCACAACTAGCACTCAGGCATAAAGCTCAAATTGCACACATGGATGTAAAGAGGATTTGTATTTGTGTAGTTTGTGTAAATGTAAGCAATAGTTTGTATAGTGTTCATGTTCCACCCCAAAAAGTGTAAAAGAGTAAAAGGGCTATGTAATACTCACTTGATTCAAAAGGCGTAGCTAACACGAGAGACTAGATAGTAATATGAGCCTTGTAATGCACAACGTTAACCTAGATTAGAATGTATATTGAATTAATAGTGTGCACAATAGTCTATGTCTAAGTCTAGGGTTGAATTTGGACGTGTGTATAAAGTTAGTGGTTCGTTCTTGAAAGGTATTGTATAAAATGAAAGGTTTGAAATAAACATTTTTAGAACATTTTGATCAAAGTTTGAGTTTGAATAACTAAATAAATAAATTGCAAAATTATTATTTATTTACTTAGTCATAAAAAATGTATAAATATAAATTAAATAGATAATTGTTGTTTTGTTTATTTATTTATAAAAATATGTACTTAGTCATTTAGTGATAAAGATGTATCGAGCGTTAAATATAAATTTAGTATATAACTTTCGTTAATCTATTTTTTTATAAATATGTGTAAATGAGTTGTATAAATAATATCTAAGTGTAGGGTTTAATAATAAATTTAATTTTGTAGGTTTTAAATAAATAACTTCTATTTATTTTAGAATTGGAATTTGATCTTTTTAAATATAAATCTTTATAAAATAAATTATTTTTATTCGAAAATTCATTTGAAATACTTATTGTTTTTTTTTTAAATATAAAATTTTGTATTCTGTCAAGGTTTTCTCACACACACGACCGTGTCTGGCACAAGGCACGATCGTGCTAGAACCACGGGCGAGACCGTGCTAGTCAGGGCACGACCGTGTTGATCAAACAGAAGGCATAACTAAGCTGTTCACTAGGCACGACTGTGTCTTAGCCAGGCACGACCGTGTCTAGGGTTCTGAGGCACGACCCAGTCTAGCCAAGAGGCATGACCGGGTCTGAGTGTGTGAGGCACGACCGCACTGGTATTGGCACGACCGTGTCTCATGAAGCACGACCGCGCTAGAAGACTAGCGCGACCGAGTTCGTTCCAAAACAGAAACGAATTGACTATTTCTTATGATAATAGTGTTAGAAATCATAGGGCTTTCACCCGTTAGGTTATTACGAGTCTTTTTGTATAGTTTAATTGTATTTAAAACATCTCCAAAGTAGTATTCGATTAACCCATTTTAGAATGAACCCTAGATTCGGGTTCGCGTTAAATTGGCTATTGTAAGCCCAAATTAAGTTGGGGCTTTTGATCTATAGACTAAAACGAAGGTGTAGAAGGTTTCAATTACCCAGAATGATGATGAATCGATGGCGTATAGATAGAACGAGTTCCGGCGACGACGGGTTTGATCTCCGGCGTCTGCTGCTGCAATTCCGGTTACTTCGATGTTTTCAGGAGCTTCAGAGAGGATCGAATAAAGCGTACAGTGTGTTTGTTTGGGAGGATTATGGTCAAATGATTGAAATCTATGGATACATGAGAATGATCTTCGGTTACGAGATGAATTGGCTTAATTCGTCATAAATACAGTGATTAACATTTTTAATTGGGTTCTTAATGGTGGAAACGTGTGGAACGGTTATGAGATTGAACGATTCTGCGATTAAAACTATAATTACGTTTCAACTTATGCGAGGCGCGACCGTGCCTATAAGAGGCGCGACCGTGCCAAGGCACAGGGCGCGACCGTTCCAAAGCAAGGTGCGCGACCGTGCCTATTAGGGTTTCTTGTTAATTTATAAAATCAGTCCTTGCAAATTTCAGTTTTGATAGATTTGTATAAATATGAACTTATGTATAATTTAATAGGATATACTCGTGTAAAATTTGCGGATTGCATTGAATCATAGTATTTAATTGTTGGTACGAATAGAACAAATCAGTGTACTAGAATTGGGTTTGAAATGTATCACATTAAATTGAAATACAGATAATGAAAATCAGAAATGTTACAATATCCCAATGTTGAGGGAATTTCGTCCCGAAATTTAGCTAGTGGAGGCGACGGCATCAGTGAAGAGATGGGGGTCCCTGAGCTTCATTTGGTCCTCTCGTTCCCAAGTGAATTCAGGACCGCGTTTAGATTCCCAACGAACTTTGACAATAGGGATACGGCTTCGCTTGAGCTGCTTGATCTCACGATCCATGATTTCTACTGGTCTCTTAATGAAGTGTATCGTTTCGTCAATGTGCACGTCGTCAAGAGGTATGTGAATATTCTCATCAGCAAGACATTTCTTCAAATTAGACACATGAAATGTAGGATACACATTGCCAAGTGATGGGGGTAAGTCGAGTTTGTAAGCCACTTTCCCAATCCTTTCGAGGATCTTGAATGGACCCACATAGCGAGGTGCTAATTTGCCTTTCTTTCCAAAACGGATCACACCCTTCAACGGAGACACCTTTAGAAGAACATGGTCACCGACTTGGAATTCCAAGGGTTTTCGTCGTTTGTCGGCATAACTCTTTTGCCGACTTCTCGCTACTCGAATGTTGTCACGGATTTGGATAATCTTGTCGGATGTTTCTTGAATTAGCTCAGGACCGGTGATTTGTGCTTCACCAATCTCGTTCCAACAGATAGGAGAACGACACTTGCGACCATAGAGAGTTTCAAATGGAGCCATGTTGATACTCGTGTGGTAGCTATTATTGTAGGAAAACTCGATTAGGGATAGATGTGAATCCCAATTGCCACCAAAATCAATTACACAAGCTCTAAGCATATCCTCAAGAGTTTGGATTGTTCGCTCGGTCGACCATCAGTTTGGGGATGGTAGGCCGTGCTCAAATCCAATCGTGTACCAAGACCAGTTTGAAGAGATTGCCAAAAATGAGAGGTGAACCGAGCATCTCTATCGGAGATTATGTTCAAGGGAACACCGTGACGGCTCACAAATTCGTCAATGTAAATTCGGGCTAGTTTCTCAACCCGATAGTCTTCATGGATAGGCAAGAAATGAGGAGATTTGGTGAGACGGTCAATGATCACCCAAATGCTATCACAACTACTTGAAGTACGAGGGAGTTTGGTAATGAAATCCATAGCTAAGTTCTCCAATTTCCACACGGGAATTTCCGATTGTTCGAGTAACCCGGAAGGACGTTGGTGTTCGGCTTTGACTTTGGAGCAAGTTAGACATTTGGCAACATAGAGAGCAATGTCCTTCTTCATACCGGGCCACCAATATTGTTGGCGAAGATCATGGTACATTTTATCCGCACCAGGATGAACAGAATAACGAGTCTTGTGAGCCTCGTTCATGAGAAATGCATGGAGATCATTGCGATCTGGAACCCAAATACGTTTCAGGTAATAAAGTAAGCCATTGGGTTTCGGTTCAAGCTGGAGTTCAACACCACACGACATTTCCTCGTACATGTTACCCTCGGTGACTGAGACGTGTTGAGCTTCTAAGATGCGATTTTGAATGTCGGTTTGAATTTGGACACATTGAAGCATGACATGGTCCTTTCGACTCAAAGCGTCGGCTACAACATTCGCTTTGCCGGGATGGTAACGAATCTCGCAGTCATAATCGTTAAGGAGTTCAACCCAACGTCTTTGCCTCATATTGAGTTCTTTTTGATCGAAGATGTGTTGGAGACTTTTGTGGTCGGTGAACACCACACATTTTGTGCCATAGAGGTAATGTCTCCAAATCTTCAATGCGAATACGACCGCACCCAACTCGAGATCGTGCGTCGTATAATTCTTCTCGTGAATCTTGAGTTGTCTTGATGCATAAGCGCTTACTTTGCCTCGTTGCATGAGGACACAACCGAGACCTTGGTTAGAAGCATCACAGTAGACAACAAGATCATCATTCCCGTCAGGGAGAGTCAAAATAGGAGCATTGCACAACTTTTTCTTGAGAGTTTGGAAAGCTTCTTCTTGTTTTGGTCCCCATTCATAAGTTTTACCCTTGTGGGTCAAAGCGATAAGAGGGACAACATTCTTAGAGAAATTTGAGATGAAACGACGATAATATCCCGCAAGACCAAGAAATGAACAAACTTTGGTGGGGGTCTTCGGGGCATTCCAATTCTTAACCGCTTCGATCTTAGTAGGGTCAACATGAATTCTCTTGTCGTTAACGATATGACCAAGAAATTGAACTTCCTTTAACCAAAATTCACATTTGGATAATTTGGCATATAGTTGTTCCTTCCTCAAGAGGTCCAAAACCAGTCTAAGGTGTTGCTCATGGTCGGCTTTAGTCTTGGAGTAGATTAAGATATCGTCAATGAAGACGATCACAAATTTATCAAGGTACGGTTTGCACACATGATTCATGAGGTCCATGAAGACCACGGGTGCATTGGTTAGTCCAAAAGGCATGACCATGAATTTGGAATATCTTCCTCTAGTACACGGAGTTGGTGATAACCAGATCGAAGATCAATCTTCGAGAAGCAAGTGGAACCTTGAAGTTGATCAAAGAGATCATCAATTCTAGGCAAGGGATAACGGTTCTTGATGGTAAGCTTGTTGAGTTCACGGTAGTCAATACATATGCGGAATGATCCATCCTTCTTCTTGACGAATAAGACGGGTGCACCCCACGGTGAATCACTTGGACGAATGAAGCCCTTGTCTGAGAGCTCTTGGAGTTGACTTGCAAGTTCTTGCATTTCAGAAGGTGTAAGACGGTAAGGAGCTCTAGCCACGGGGTTAGCTCCGGGTATAAGGTCAATGCGAAATTCTACTTGACGAACGGGTGGAAGACCGGATAGATCTTCGGGAAATACTTCGGGAAAATCCCGAATGATGGGAATGTCTTGGATACTCTTCTCTTTGACATCCTTTTGAACAACATGAGATAAGAAGGCTACGTACTTCTTTCGTAAGTACTTTTGGGCGGTAGTGCATGACATTAACTTTAGTCCTTTGCAAGGCTTTTCACCAAAGACTCTTAACGTTTCTCCCGACGGTAGAGGTATTCGGATGCACTTCTCGAAACAGATGACTTCGGAATGATGATTTGATAGCCAATCCATGCCTATGATGATATCAAAACTTCCTAGTGGCATTGGTACACGGTTGATTGGAAATGTATGATCATTAAGTTCTAAAGAGCAGTCGTGAATAATAGAGTTAATTGTAAGGGAGTCACCATTTGCTACTTCGACAGTGAAGGTTTTCTCTAATTGGGATCGGGTCTTTGCAAGTAAGGGTTCAAAGTTAAGTGACACAAAACTTTTATCGGCACCAGTATCAAATAAGATGGTGGCATATTGACTATTAATAAGGAACGTATCGTTGACCACATCATTGTTGGCTTGAGCTTCATTAGCGTTTATGTTCAAAGCGCGCCCACGAGCTCCGCCTTATCTAGCATTGATTAACCTTGGGCACTGATCACGGAAATGATTTGGGTTATCACATTCATAGCAAGCACGCCCATTTGCAATAGCGGGAACACCTTGATTAGCCACTTGGGGGTTGGTTCAGTTTGGTGGGTTGACTTGGCCTGCAAGTGCTTTGGCTCTACAAACATTGACCGTATGGCCATATTTCCCACAGTGAGTGCAAAGGCGACAGGTAATGTGTTGGAGATGGTGATAATTGCATGTGGCACAGAGTTGGTAGATTCCCACATATGGCTTTTTGGCTGGTGCTTGAACCATAGGCGCAGCTTGGTTAACAGGGATAGCAGGAGTGACCACAACATAGTTTCTAGCCTTTCTTTTCTTATTATTATGGGAGGGTTCAGTTGTGGCTTCTTTGATGTGTGTGGGAGGGGTTGTGGTGTCGGGAACTTTCTTGGTGCCTTTTCTAGTCAGAGTTCCCGCTTTCACATGGTTGTCGGTTAATGTAGCAGATAAGCGGATAGCATCTTCGAGTGTTGTGGGATTTCTCCCTAAGACAGTATCTTGAATTTGCCTAGGTAATCCACCAATATACTTCTCAATGCACCGGGATAAAGGTGTGACCATATGGGTCACAAGGAGACTCAACTCATGGAACCGAGTTGTATAAGCTAGACTTTCACCACCATCTTGGGCAAGATCGCAAAATTCGGCTTCCAGTTTCTTTACCTCATTTCGAGGGCAAAATTCTTCAGTCATTAGCTTTTTAACCTCATCCCAAGTTAAGGCCATTGCTACTTCTACGCCTCTAGTTCTCTTTTCCCCATTCCACCACGTGAGTGCCCGTTTTTGTAAGACACTTATGGCATGACGAACACGAAGGTTATCGGGGCAGTCACTATTGAGGAAGGTATTCTCAATACTTTTGAACCATTGAAGAAGTCCCATAGCTCCTTCGGTACCATATGACTTAAGAGGATTACATGAGTTGAAGTGCTTGAAGGTTCATTGTGGTGGGTTGGCACCACCACCCCCATTAGCTCCATGGTTACCATTGGCGGCCCCATTAGCTTGAGTGAGTTGATTTACAAGTTGTGCAAGGATGGTAGCAATATCGGTGTTGTTGTTGGTCACGGTAGCACGACGGGGAGGCATTCTACAGAATTGCACAACACAAGAAAAGATGTAAGAACTTATGAAAGTTGTTTGGGTTTAAAAGAACAAGATAACAAATAAAATAGTTAATCATACTTTGGATTGTACTCAAATAGTGATAAAATCACTTGAATACTATGACACATTAAGGTTAATTAAACTCATATAATTTTTCAAGGAGACATGCTTTAGCCTATAAGTAAACACTCATCCCAGGAAAGCATACGGGTCCCTCGGTTGATTGGGATTTATGTGAAATGCTTTCCTAGACAGAAAACCTAGAATACAGGTGTCACCCTTCCAGATTGCACATGTCCTAAATTATTAACAAGTTTAAAAACATTAACGAGGAAATAAAGAAATTTTTATAGATTTGGATCTATGAAGTTTCCACATGCTGAGAAGATGATGATAGAGAAGTAGGTAAGAATATTATGAGGTTTTAGGGTATAGGTAGGGACATTGTTTATTTAATTATTATTTAAGTATATCTTAATAAGTCATGAATTTTTAACAAGTAAGGCATCAAAAACGAAATAATAACTAATCATAGTAAGCATGTAACACATAGCATGTAGCACATATCGCATAATCATGAAGCATGGCATAAGTGGGTGTCCTAAAGTTATAGTCTAGGTCAAGGGTGTCTAATAACCTAGTTCCCTATAACCAAGGCTCTAATACCAATCTGTCACACCCCAACCGACAGTGGAATCATTGGGGCGGGACATGTAGACTGTTCAAGAGCACAAGGTTGACTAAATTGAAATATATTAATCATCCAAATTCATTTCAAGTATTCAAGACAAAACCAAATCAAACCAAGTACATAAAATGAAATACATAATCCTTTATTAAAATTATCTAGGTCCAAAACTTACGTGTAGCAAGTCTTGATCAAAATCACACATTAGTACCTGAAACATGAATAAAATAAGGTCAACTAAAAAGTTGGTGAGCATACACAGGTTTGTATATAGATAGCATATAGATTATGAGTAAACAAATCCTTACATAACATGATAAAATAAGGCATTTATGGAGAGCAACTATTGTGTAACCAAAGTACAATCAAACCTTTGTAACTAGCATGCAAAATTGTGTTGTCGGTAACAATCACCCCAATCTGGGTGGGTTTGTCAGACTCAATAGATCTATCATTGTTAACCGTCGGCTTAAATAGTTAACGATTGCACATAAATTGCACACAAAAGTTAGCACAACTAGCACTCAGGCATAAAGCTCAAATTGCACACATGGATGTAAAGAGGATTTGTATTTGTTTAGTTTGTGTAAATGTAAGCAATAGTTTGTATAGTGTTTATGTTCCACCCCAAAAAGTGTAAAAGAGTAAAAGGGGCTATGTAATACTCACTTGATTCAAAAGGCGTAGCTAACACGAGAGATTAGATAGTAATATGAGCCTTGTAATGCACAGCGTTAACCTAGATTGGAATGTATATTGAATTAATAGTGTGCACAATAGTCTATGTCTAAGTCTAGAGTTGAATTTGGATGTGTGTATAAAGTTAGTGCTTCGTTCTTGAAAGGTATTGTATAAAATGAAAGGTTTGAAATAAATATTTTTAGAACATTTTGATCAAAGTTTGAGTTTGAATAACTAAATAAATAAATTACAAAATTATTATTTATTTACTTAGTCATAAAAATAATGTATAAATATAAATTAAATAGATAATTGTTGTTTTGTTTATTTATTTATAAAAATATGTACTTAGTCATTTAGTGATAAAGATGTATCGAGCGTTAAATATAAATTTAGTATATAACTTTCGTTAATCTATTTTTTTATAAATATGTATAAATTGATTGTATAAATAATATCTAAGTGTAGGGTTTAATAATAAATTTAATTTTGTAGGTTTTAAATAAATAACTTCTATTTATTTTAGAATAGGAATTTGATCTTTTTAATTATAAATCTTTATAAAATAAATTATTTTTATTCGATAACCGTACCAACTCAAGACATTAGATGTCTTTAACTGGCCTTATAATCATTAGAATTGTATCAGATACAATTGGTAATCGTTACCTACCTAACTAGCTATGTTCTACGAAGAGTGCTTTCCCATTCATAAAACATAGTGAACCATGGATCTCATTCCTTAAACAATATATAATGTTTTTCTTAAATGGTCATTATTTTAAAGAAATATTTTTCATCGAAAATACTAAAACCGACTTTGTTCTTTGTATATGACTTCAAATTCAAACTTCTCTCATAATACTTTCCGCTACATCTTTGAGAAAGAAACACTCAATGGTGATAACTTTGTGGACTATTTCCGAGGCCTAAGAATTGTTCTTAGGGGTGAGAAGAATGAATACGTTCTTAAGAGTCCCCTACCTGAACAATCTGCTACTAATTCCAAGGAAGCAATTGATGTCTGGAATAAGCATGCTAATGACTCATTCGATGTGTCAATTCTTATCCTAGCAACAATTGAACCTGAACTTAACGGAAATGTTAAAACAAGTAGTGCTTTTAAGACGATCAATATGTTGAAGTAAAAGTTCCAGAAATAGATAAGGATTGAACGTATGAGATACATGAATATCCTTTCATCTTGAAAGCTGGAAGAGGGTGGTAGTGTTAATCAACATTTTTAGAGAATGGTTGGCTATGTGGATCAGCTGAAGGAGTTGGATTTTGACATGGGACGTGACATGCTTGTGGATCTAAGCCTGAGCTCTCTCCCTGACTCATAAGATAGCTTCATCAAAAACTATCTATTGAGTGATATGGAATGTTCTCTAACCAAACTACACATAATGCTAAAAGGTGCAGAGATGACTTTTCCAAATCCAATTCAATTCACTATGCTGATGACGGAAAGGGAGAAGAACGAGTTCAGTGCATTTGGAAAGGGTAAGGCAAAGCTGTTGCTGGAGGACCTTTTGCCGATGATTCTCATAACAACGTCAAGTGCTTTTGTTGTGGTGACTTTGGTCACCGGATGAGGAATTGCCCCATGTTCCCGTCAGAGCTGGAGGAGTACATTGTTTTGCAGAAACTCCAGGTATGTAAAAACCTATCTTTTTCCTCGAGTATATATGAATAGTTGTTGCAGAGTTTGATGAAGAATGATGAACTGAAGCAATGGAAATTTTGAAGATCACGTCGTAGTGAAATGAGTAGATTGATCTACATATTTTGAAATTTGCCCAGTTTTGAAACATTGAATGTTTTTGAATAATTTTTAGTTTTTGTTTGATAACATTTTATTAAATTTTGGTTGGACCTTTATTTTAATCCATTTTATCAGGCATATGGTTTTTACATATTTGTTACCTAAAGGTAGCCTTATGAAATTTCGTCTATAGTTGTTAGTCCACTAAAGCATGAATCCTTGAAATCCTAGCGTGATCAAAGCAACAACTTAGTTTCCAAAACCTGAAAAACATGCTAAAATATGTCAACTAAAAAGTTGGTGATAACATATGTTTAGATGCATTGATATAGCATAGAATAATAGTGTAGAATTCATAAACAATTTCAATACAAGTAATTTAAACTTTCATACATCGAGTCCATAACCAACCCTAGTGACTAAAATATTTTCCCCATCTGAACGCATCAGACCTAACGTGTTGTTATAGTAGGCAATTTTTGTGCACCCAACTCCTTCCAAGTTGAACAAAATTCATCAACTTGAAGGACTAGATGGGCTTGTCAGGTCAATTGATCTATTTACTTACTCCCATTCGCTAAAAAGTTAATGGTTGTAGTAGAGTGTGTATAAAACCGTTTAAGTTTACAAGTATAGAAAGTTGTTGTTGAGATAGTATAAAAACCTTGTAGTACGATAATAGTTTTGATATAGAGAATACGAGAATGTTTTCAACCCCAAAGATAGAAAGTAAAAGAGGGGCTATGAACTCACCCTGCAAAGTTAGAGGGTTGAACTTGCACTTCTAGTAACTTGGATTAAGATGTATTAAGGATTCCCTAAATAAGTTTGTTAAGTTAGAAACATGTTTAGAAAGTAGGGGGTTGATATTGTAATTAGATGGAAGTGGTTGTTGTATACTAGAGTGGTTATCATCCCGGAGTAGTACCTCCAATAGAAGCGTCCCCAGGAGAGAGTTGGTTGGATCAGAAACCCGTCTTTCCTAGTCAGAACTTTCTGCTTGTCAGATAACTACATACCGGTTTGATGGTTACTCTATCGGTATACTAGACCAAGTTAAGTGTGTGTTTTGTAAGTTTGCATATACAGAATCTAAAGTTTGCCCAAAATGTCTCAAACATAGTTAAGATTTTTCTTTCTGCTTATGCATATTTCTAGGGTAAATGATAATTGTATGACTTAATCGGTTTCTCCAAGTTGAAAGTTTGTCACTCTCTTGTTAACTGTTAAATGAAAAAAGTATGTTTGTTCAAAATTGTTTTTAATGTAACAGCCTTGGTTGGTCCTGTGTGAGATTATTTGTCTAATTTCATAAAATTTGAGTTTTTTTGGCTATTAATTGTTGTCTAATGTTGAATTGTGTAATTCCAGTGTTATAAGATTTGTTTTTAAATCGTGTGATTTGGTTTTGTCTTGAACACGGTTATGATGTCTTATTGTCTATAATCTTGTTTTATGTTTAGTCGAACTGTGCAGTTCACATGTTTAACAATAGTTGTTGTTAAGAGCAATGTTTTGAAAACCGGATCGGTTATCGAACCGGTCGTCTTAGTGGTTCACTGGTCGGACCAGTCCAACCGGCTGGACCGGTTTAGAACCGGATAACATTATAACTAAATTAATTATTATAAGTGTAAAAAAATACTTGAAAATAATAAAAAAAATTCGTAGATTAAAAAAAAGAATTGGAAAATTGAAAAAAATAAATAGATGTAATGAGTGTAATTTGCATTGAATACATAGGTACACCTTGATAAAAGTAGTCTTGCTTTGGAACTCATCAACACAATATAATATTTATTAAAATGATGAGGTTATGGAGATTGAGTATATCTTTCGATCAAGACAAAATTCAATTCTTTATCTCTCTCTCTATCCTTTCATCTCAAAAAGAAACCTCACATCACATATCACAATCGGATTTACATGCCACAAACGGTAACGATAAGATGATCGAGTATGTTACGTCGCCCCACCGATTCGGCCACTAGGGAGTGAGAAAGTCGACCAAAAGGGCATCGATCTTCTTTCTGTTTTAATTTTCCATGAGTTTCGGCCAGGCGCGGATTTAGAGGGTTGGGTAGGGGTGCGATATAACGAACCAAATTTCAGGTTTATCTAATAATATGTTCATTATATTATAGGGGGTTTTTAAAAAAAAAGGAAGTTGAAGGATGCCTTTTAGTTGATAGAATTACCTAGTTTTGGGAAAAGGGAGTTAAAGGGGAAGTGCAGGGCTACTCTTGCGAATTCCCAAATCTGGATTTGGGTATGTATGTGTGTAGCGACACACACATTCTAATCAGAATGTGTTTGTGTCGTGATTCACAAGGGAGCAAGGGGGGGGGGAGCTTCAATCTGATTTTGGAAGAATTGCATGCTCAATCTGTTGATTTACAAGTGTTCTTCACCTTCAAATCATCAAGTAAGTATCTCCTTTATCATCAAATCCTCCATGTTCTTGTTCTTGATGGAAGTTGGGTTGGTGAACCCTAATGGACGAAAGTTGGTGGTTGTAAGGAAATTGTAGTTGAGTGGGATTGATAATCTAGCATTTCTAAAGCTAGATGAGTATTCAATTCATGTTAATTTCACCAATTGGGAGTTTTGAAAATTAGGGTTCTTGAGAACCTAATTTGGGGGGTTTTGCAATTGAAGGTGTTTAAATAGTGAATTGAGTATGAATATGTATTTCATGGTGTTATATAAACACATTTTCAAGTAGAAACCCCAACTAAATTGGTGATTTATTAATTGAATGAAATTGTGGGAATTTGGGTTAAAACCTTAACGGGTTAATTGGGTGGAATTGGTTTAGAATGGTTGAAAGCTTGTGTAGAGCTTAATAAACCAAGTTTTGATTGAGGGTGAAAATCATAAGGTCTTGGGTGGGTGTGGAAACCTTAAATAGTGCTTATTTATACCTTTTGATTACTAAAAAAATTTGGAAATTGTTTAGGTAATCAAGTGGCCTTAATCAAGGAACAACCGGAGGCATCAAACCCGCAAGGTAAGTGCTTTTACACTTACTTAGTATTTGATAAGTAGTGAGGTTACATAAGTAGATAGTATGTTTTTTGGACACTTGCTTATGGTGTGGATGACTCAATGTGATTAGAGTCAACTAAAATGTAAAATGTGGTAGAAATAGACTAAAAATTAACT
This sequence comes from Smallanthus sonchifolius, assembly GCA_023525975.1. Classification (NCBI taxonomy): domain Eukaryota; kingdom Viridiplantae; phylum Streptophyta; class Magnoliopsida; order Asterales; family Asteraceae; genus Smallanthus; species Smallanthus sonchifolius. The sequence continues at coordinate 47,882,081 of CM042023.1, forward strand.
TAACATGGTAAAAGTCAACCGTTGGTGGTAAAAAACAAATTGATTGATAACATGAAGTGGGATGCTTCATGGAGGTGTATATGTGAAGTCTAATACTTCACGGGTGATGGTGAGGTCAAATACCTCATGGGCGATAGTGAAGTCAAATACTTCACGGGTGGCATGAAGTCAGATACTTCATGTGTAGGCATGGAGTCAAATACTCCATGTGGGAAAGCGAGGGTGGTTCTCGTATTAGACATGTGGATATTCCAAGTTCATGAATGGTATAATATAGGACTTGTATGGGCTATTATATGTCTAAAGTTATAGGTTGATGTATGCCTAATTAATGAATCGGTAGAACTTGAAGTCAAAACTCTTCAAGGGTGGGAAACGAGTACTGGTGCTCGGGTTTGGGAATGAATTACTAACCAATTCATGTTAGTACATGTGGGTGATCATATATGTAGCTTAAACATGAGTTTATGATGGTTAATAGCTTAAATATGCAAACGGGCCAGTCGACGGGGGTTTGCTGTTTTGGGTAGAAATTATAACGACTAATTTTTAACCAAACTTTGTAAGTGAGATAGTGTGCTTGATTAAAATGCAAGGTTATGAACAAAAAAGTAAAGCTTGACATGATGATGTACAAGGAAATCCCTTAATCCTTGAGAATCTCCGGTATAAAACCTCGGGAGCCGACTAAACGTCGGGCTGCCTAGTGATCTTTTATTAAAACTTGAATACGAGTACAATATGAGCAGTAAGAGATCGATTTCTATGTGTTACAGATCTGTTGTGTATTGCTAAGTGTGTGTAGATGTGTTTCCTATTCGATCCAACTGCTGATTATATACAAAGAAGATAAGCTAACTAACTATCGGAGAATCCCGGACTGACTGAATCTTCAAATATGACTGTTATGGGCTTCTTCGCGTATATTCCACACGTGATCCACGTCATATTGAGTGAGTGTTCAGGAGAGATTAAGTCCATGTACGTTTACCTGTAAATATAAATCGAAATGGGGAACAAGCAATCGTTAGCAATATTATTGGTCAGGATACCGAAGTTACCAGGGATCTTGGATTCCGAATCATACTAGACTCAGGATCCTGCACATTAAAATTAACCCCTAACAATTGTCCCCAAATTTAACAGCTGTTGATATGATCGATAACTGTAAATTTTTTCAAAAATCAAATGGTAAAATGATAAGGCTACGAAAAGATTTTTCCGGAGTTCCAATGCGGAATAGCCATTATCTTAGTAGGCTATAATTATCCTTTCTTCATAAAAATTCACCGGTTTTTTCACTTCGAATTTGCAGAAAAGGTATAAACTTTCTCTCGATCTTGCTTTTCTTTTGCAATAATCTTTTGTTTCCTTAAATGGGCAAAAAACAACTAACCCGCTCGCATGCTTCGGCCACCATCAAATCAGTGGAGAACTTTCCTGATCAAGGGTTGCTTAGCAATCCCGATATGGAGAAGTGCACCTTTACTAACCAGGATATCAAGCTTTTGAAAACTTCAAACATTTTTCCTGAAAAAACCATATTCAGGGCTTTCGATCCGAAAGTTAGGGCTGATTTCTCGTCACCGACTTGGGTCTGTTTCTTAGCTTATCCTCTCACTCTTGGTCTCACCTATCCCTTTCCACCACTGATCTCCGAGTTTTTTAACGTTACCGGTCTGAGTTACTCTCAAGTCATGCCCATGGCTTGGAGAATCCTGTATACCCTAGAACACATGAATCGTATTCATTCTCTTACTATTGGAACCCCTGAAATAGCTAGCGTGTATAACTTGAGAACCCACGAGTCCTCCCGGATTGTTTTTCAAGTTAAGTCTGGTTGCACACCTTTGGTCCTTAAAGCGACTCAAAACGATACCGACTGGAGGGGTAAATTATTCTTTGTGGGGCGAGACTCTATTCTGGATGGGAAACTCTTGCCAGTCCAATGGGTTAAAAAGGGTAGGAAATAGTTAGAATACCTACAATTTTTAGTTTTTCTAACCTGTTTGTGATGATTTTTATTTCTTGTGTAGCTCCAAAGTTTTCTGACCTTGCTCCTATTCGAAGCGATACCGACAAGAGAATAGAAGCTTTGCTAGAGATCCTTGCTCTTAAGAGATCCTTTCATCTGGGATATGCTATTAGTGAAGCTAGCTTCAATACTCAAATTTCCGAACCCAAAATGTCTTCAGGTAAGAATAACTTTTCCTGGATGATTCCGGATTATTCCGAGTCTTTATAGGAATCCTGAACTATAAGCTTTAACTGACAAGGAAAGAGAAACATTTATTTGAACATAAGTTTAGAAATTTAACCCATTAACCTGAAACAGGCGTCCGAATATCCAGCTCCAGGTTTGCCCTCGATGATATCGATAGCATGGTCTCCAAGGGTAAGGCTAGAGGGAGACGATCCATCCAGCCCTTGCAGCTCCTAATCCTGATGTTCCTAAGCTGGAATCCTCAACTCCTCGCCCTAAGCTTACATCTAACAAGAAACAAAAACTTACTGATGCCGCTGAGATGGCTATCTCTGAATGCTTAGACTATGCTGATGCCCATAAGAAGCTTCATGTTCTTGGTCACCTGGTAAGAGATACTCAGTATCCCGGATCCTGATCCAGTATTTATCCTGACATATTTCTTTTGCGACAGGCTTTGGAGCAAATGACCACGTTCCATGAATCAGTGGTGAAGAGGCTGAAGATGGCAAACAGATAATCTCTGTTCTGCAAAAGATAACTACGGCCAAGAATAAAAAGTTACCAGAGATGACCAAGGAACTCAGCAGTGCAAAGGCAGAGTTAGAGGATGCCTATGCCTAACATGCCCAGGATCTTGAGGAATCTCATCAACAAGCTAAAATGTCAGCTGCTATTTCCATATTTCAAGCCAGAATAATGATGACTGAAGAGGCTGCTGACAAAGACTTCGATCGGGCAAAGTGTGATGTGCAGGAGTGGAAGAGGCTTGTTGCTGAGCTGGGAGGAGAGGTGGTGCAGGCAGCGGATATGGGCATCTTGGTGGCTGAAGATGAAGCTGAGGGGTCGGTGAAAGCGGTGACAGAGGTGGTTGGGCAGGACGATGAGGGAAAAGACAAGGCCTGAGTCCTGCATATGTGGTATTTATGGTTCATGTTTTCAATCTTCAATCTTGGTTACTTGTTGAACAATTTTACTTTTCTTGCTCTTCGGGATCCCTAGATGGGATAGATAACTTAACATTATGTGTCTTGGGTGGATGGTTCCTTTTTTCGGATGAAACCCGGGATACTCCTTATTTCCTACGCTTTAGATTATAACAAGTATCTTTTGACTGTATGGCTTGATTGCTATCTGTTTGGTTGCTTGTAGAAAATTAGGATTAGTAGATAATTGGACCTTATGATATTAAAGTAAATTCTCAAGATACTGGATCCTTAGAATATTTTAAATTTTTATTAAATTTTTTTTTTAGGAAAACATATTTTGGTAAATGGTTTAAAAAGTACCAGTCACAAATAGGTCAAGTTTTAGTCATCAAATTTCAAATTTACAAGTAATACATACCTTTGTTAAGAATCCAGTTGAGTAGATACACATACCAAATGATGATATGAAGTCCAAAATATAACAACTTTTAATTGTCCCCTATGTATAGCCATTAAACATATACTTAGTAATTGTTCTTCAGGATCTTCATAAGTCTTCAATCCGTTTAAGGATCTTGAGTCAGCTTATTAATGCTATATTCTTGGGTTAACACATAAGTGTTAAATACATGTGACAAGTTAAAAACATGGGCCAAGCCAGAAAACGTGGGCCAAGCCAGAAAACGTGGGCCAAGGCAGAAAACATGGGCCAAGCTAGTAAACGTGGGCCAAGCCAGAAAACGTGGGCCAAGCCAGACTTAAGTTAGCATGAAAATGCTAAAAACCTTACGAGTAACACGTCTGTTACTTTCATAGGATCCGAGTAGCCAACAGTGATGAAATTATCAGCCACTGTTACATGGACTGGTCGCACCACCTTGAACTATACTTGGATATCGTCCGCTACAGGCGAAGTGTTTAAACTCAATTCTTAGAAAGGTGAAAACCTTTAAACCTTTGAAGGTATTCAGAATACCTTAAACTAAGGAGAGACGACCAATCTCTAACTTCTGTCAGGATCCTTGAGGATCCTTCCTGCAAAACATGAAACCATGGTGAAGGTGGGTGTTAGCCAAGTTAACACCCCTTCGACACTCAAGTCCGTAACTTTATAAAGGAGTAATAAATATAAAACAATTGGGGATAGAAGACATACCAATTTAATTTAGAATTTAAGTTATAACTCACATGAAATAAGCCTTGAGATGGATTGCATTCCATGATCTTGGCAGAACTTCACCTTCCATAGTGGCTAACCAATAGGCACCTTTGCCTGCTTCTGAGTCAATTAGTTATAGGCCTTCCCACTTTGGTGCAAGCTTTCCATCGTTGGGATCGGTAGTATTTTGAAATGCCTTTCTCAATACTAAGTCACCTACTTAGAATCTTCTGAGCCTTTTGTTTTTTGTTGTATGACTTTGCTATCCTATGCTGATAAGCTGCGATACGAACCTTGGCAAGATCCTTGAGCTCATCGACGGTGTCAAGATCATGAGCAAGAGCTTCGCCATTGTTTCTGGGGTTTGGAGATTGGTTCTTGCAGTAGGGATGACCATCTCTATTGGGATTATAGCCTCAGTACCGAATACCAATGAGAATGGAGTTTGGTCTGTTGCATTTTTTATGGTTGTCCCGTCTGCCCAAAGTGCAAACGGTAACTCTTCAGCCAATCTTCCTTTCTTAAAATCTATTCTTGAGATTGTTTATGATGATCTTGTTGCTGGATTCTGCCTGTCCATTGGCTTGAGGATGTACAGGGGTAGAAGTTATTATTTTGATCCCCCAACTGGCACAGAAGTTAGTTGTTCTCTTGCCAATGAACCGAGATCCATTATCACATACTATCTCTGTTGGGATCCCGAATCTTGTTAGGATGTTGCGCTTGATGATGGAGATGACTTCTTTCTCTTTGACTTGGACAAATGCTTCAGCTTCTATTCACTTGGAGAAATAATCCGTCATTGCCGGCATGAATACTTTTCCTCCTGGTGCCTTGGGAAGTTTGCTGTGTCTTGGGCAAGCATCACATTTCTGGGAATAAGTCATACTATCTTTCCTCATAGTAGGCCAGTAGTATCCTGTCCTCAGGATGCTCGAGAATAATGCTCTGCCCCCAGTGTGATTACCATAGTCACCTTCATATATGTCTTTCAGGACTTCACGTGCTTTAGGATCCTCCAAGCATCTCAAGTAAGGATCAGCAATAGATTTTCTATACAAAACATTGTGCAATATTATCAAACGAGATACCTTCATGCGAAAAGCTAGAGATTCTTTTCGTCACTTGGGATCTCAGCATCCTGCAAATATTTTTTAATAGGTAGAATCCAGGATCCTTGACCAGCTTCGGGATCCTAAATATCTGCTTCTTTTGTATTTGAGACTTCATCTATCTTCTCAATGCTGGGCTCAAAATATTTTTGATAGGCATTTTAATACCTTCTGGTATTTTAAGAGTCGAAGCAAGGTTTGCTAAGGCATCAGCCTCAGCATTGTCTTCTCTAGGTACCTGTGCAATGTTAAAAATTTTGAATTCTACAGATAATTTCTTAACTATTACTAGATATTTAGCTAATTTCTCGCGTTTCACTGCATATGAGCCATTGAAATGGTTAGCAAGCAACAATGAATCTACATATACCTAGAGATACCTGATTTTCATATCCTTGGCTAGTTGTAATCCTGCTATCAGCGCCTCATATTCTGCTTCATTATTCGTTGCCTGGAACTCACAACTTATGGATTGGGGTATTATGTCCCCTTGTAGCGATTTCAGTATGATGCCTAGACCTGTTCCTCGATGTACCGTTAGTGAATAATGTCCACTCATCCTTGGATTCTTCTAGTTGTTGAACTTCAAGGTCTGCTTCGTGTTGGATGTCACTACTGAAATCAGCCACAAAGTCTGCAAGTGCCTGAAACTTTATTGCTGTTCTACGTTCATATACAAGGTCATAGGCCCTAAGCTTGACTGGCCACTTAGCCATTCTTCCTGACATCTCTGGCTTTCTCAAGACACACTTAATAGGATAATTAGTCTTAACATGAATAGCATGAGTTTCAAAATAATGTCTGAGCTTAGTGGATGCCATTATTAAAGCTAATATTAATTTATCTAAATGAGAGTACATGGTCTCTACTACTAGCAAGCTTTTACTTACACAGTATACTGGATGCTGTTGGCCTTCATGATCCTTGACTAGGACGACACTTACAGAGTTTCCGGATACCGCCAAGTACAAGGATAATGGTTTACCGTCTTCTGGTTTCATCAATAGAGGGGCTGATGACAAGTATTCCTTTAATATTTGGAGTGCTTGTTCATGCTTCTCTTCCCATTCGAATATCTTGTTCTTCTTTAGGATGTCGTAGAACTCTTTGCACCTTTATGAGGATCTTGATATGAATCTATTGAGTGCTGCAACCCTGCCAGTTAGCCTCTGGACATCTTTGGTGTTTGCGGGGGATTTCAGGTTGACGATCGCTTTGATTTGCTCTGGACTGGCCTCTATTCCTCTCTTGGTTACCATGTAGCCCAAGAACTTTCCTGCCTCTACTCCAAAGTGGCATTTAGAAGGGTTTAGCTTCATGTTGTTTTGGTCTAGGATATCGAATGCATATTTGAGATCCCTAAGATGATCCTCAGTTTTCTTTGATTTCACCACCATATCATCTATGTAGACTTCCATGGTATCCCCTGGTTTCTCTTTGAACATCTTGTTTACCAGCCTCTGATACGTAGCACCTGCATTTTTTAAACCAAAGGGCATAGCAATATAACAATAAATACATGTTGGAGTCATGAATGCGGTATCCTCCTGATCTGAGGGTTCCATTTGAATTTGTTGGAATCCTGATGAAGCATCCATGAATGTTAGCGTTTTGTGGCCTATTGTAGCGTCCACCATTGAGTCAATGTGTGGTAATGGAAAAGGATATTTGGGATATGCTTTGTTCAGGTCAGTGAAGTCTACACAGACTCTCCATTTCCCATTTTTCTTCTGGACCACCACTACAATAGCTACCAATTTTGGGAATTTTACTTCCCTTATCATTCCTGCCTTCAACAGTCTTTCGACCTCTTCCTAGATAACTACATTCCTTTCTGGTGCAAACTTTCTTCTTTTTTGGTGTATTGGCATGAAACTATTATCAACACCCAATTTATGTGTAATAACTTCTTTAAAGATACCTGTCATGTCTTCATGCTTCCAAGCGAAGGTTGAGACTCTGCTTTTCAGTAGTTCTATGAGTTCCAGTTTAATATCTTTGGGGATATTGGTTCCAACAAGCACCTTGACATCAGGATCCTCCGTGCTTAAGGATATTTCTTTAACATCCTGCTCTTTGGTTTCTAAGATGTCTTGGGCTTGTTTCTTTAATTGTTATGCTTGCCTAGTTTTGGTGGAGGCTTTCATTGAAGAAGTATAACAGTCTTTTGCCTCCTGCTGATTACTGTTGATCTTCACTACCCCCTAGGGGGTTGACATTTTGACACATTGGTGATATGTTGAGGGTACTGCCTTCATGTCATGAATCCAAGGTCTCCATAGAATAATATTATAGCAAGACAAAGAATCAATAACATAAAATTTATGTATAGCATTTACCCCTTCGATGTATATCGGTAGCTTTATCTCTCCAACTATGTTTTTGATATCTCCACTGAATCCTACCAGCACTGAGGATTTTGAGACAATTTCAGAATCTGGGATCCCCAACTTCTTTAGGACTTCAAGTTCTATGATGTTCACCGAACTCCCTCCGTCAATTAGGATCCTATGAATGAAGTGATTGGCAATGTATAGAGTGATTACTAAGCTGTCGTGATGAGGATCCTGTACATTGTCTCTATCCCCTTCGTCTAAAGAGATCACTTTCTTTTCAGTTAAGGTGGAGGTTTTGGTAGGCATGTCCCCTTTCTCTGTATTTGCTTCCTTAGCGTTCCTTTTGCTGTAGAATAAGTGGTACCACATATTTCAAACCCACCAGATATGAAACTTATTACCTTGGCATCCGGCGGTGGGGATGATGCTCTCTACGGGATCCTGTCATGATCCTTGGCTTTGTCTTTTCTTTTTCCCAAGAACTCCTTTAGGTATCCTTTGCTCAGGAGGTAACTTATCTCCTTTCGCAAAGCGAAGCAATCCTCAGTTACATGGACGAAGTCTTCATGGAATGCACACCACTTGGACTTATCCTTCCATCATGTACTTTTCTCAAATTTGCGAGGCCACCTAGCTTTTTCTCCAAGATCCTGCATGGTAAAAAATAAACCCGTTGTATCAAGAGAAAAACAGTATTCTGACTGTCTAGGATACTCTTCTTCGTCTTCATCATCTTCTACAGCATTGACTCTGTGGTTATCCAGCTTGGAGTAAGGTTTGAATCAGTAAGGCTTGAATAGTGCGGATTCAGTCTTCAGGTTGGGCTGATTGTAACTAGTTAGAATATCCATCCATTGATGGATCTTTCTTTCATCCTCGAGCCTTATGAATCTTAATGCCCGATTTCTGACTTCATCAAAATTCCTACAAGGATTCATGACAAGGTCTTCGTAAAATGGGGAGTCTTTCTTCAATCCCATCTTGAATGCCTAGACTGCAGTATCAACGTCAAGGTTCAGGATATCCAGGGATTCCCAGCTGAACTTGCTGACATAACCCCGAAGGGATTCTCCGGTATTTTGGGTTATCCTGTATAAGTCACTTGTCAATCTCTCGAACGTTCTGCTGCAAGAGAACTAGTTATTAAATACATGGATTAAATGTGCAAACGGAGTTATTGAATAAGGTTGAACATTAAGTAGCCATTTCAAGGCTGATCATGTTAAGGTAGAGCTAAAGCCCTTGCATAAGCAAGCCTCTTTTAAGTCTAAAGGTATGGGATTAATTTCCATTCTCTCTCCGTATTGTGTGACGTGCTCCTCAGGATCTGTAGTTCCATCATATAGCTTCATGTTAGGGGTCTGGAAGCGCTTTGGGATCTCAGCATCACATATTGGCGGAGCAAATCTCGAGATCCTGGGGCTGGCAGAGGACATCTCTGGTATTGGTTGGACTACACCTGGTACCGTGGAGATCATCTCCCTTAGTTTCTTCTGCTCCTTGGCCATGGATGGAGTGATTATCGTATCCTGCACAAGTTCGTTAGTGTTCGAAAACTGACTAAAAGTGTTACCGTTATCAGGATTTCAGGATAATGATCCCGCAGTAATTCCAAGATCTTGATTCGCAGTAAGTCTTATAGCCGGAGTCGGGCCAGCCGTAATGATTCCAGTTTGCGTGGGAAGGAAGTCTCCCTTATGGATTCTTAAGGATCCTGAATAGTTAAATTCCAAGATCTATGGTTGCAGAAGAGTTGTCACTTCCACTAGTTTCTTTGACTCTTTTATCTTCTCTAGCTCTCTGAACAACATCTGATTAGTCTTTCCTGACGTTTCATTTGTTGCTTCATTTCTGAGAACAGATTGACGATATCATTGTTTGAAACAAGCACCGGTCCCCCGGTAGGTATCCCAGATCCTGAAAAACCCGCAGAAGTAGTCTTCTTCGACAGATTATCATTCTTCTTCTGAAATGACGGAGGAGGAGGAAGAGGGTTGTTCAACCCAGAGCTTGAAGATGGAGTTGAAACAGAAACCATTTTGGATTGGGACGACATTTTCGAAATCAGTTTGGAAAAATAATGATTGAACGCAAACTTTAACAAAGATTTTAAGATGAAAAGCACCACTTGCCCCACGGTGGGCGCCAAATTGTTTAGGGTAAAAATTATAACGACTAATTTTGTAACCAAACTTTGTAAGTGAGGTAGTGTGCTTGATCAAAATGCAAAGTTATGGATGAAAAAGTAAAGCTTGACACGATGATGTACGAGGAAAGCCCTTAATCCTTGAGGATCTCCGACATAAAACCTAGGGAGCCGACTAAATGTCGGGCTGCCTAGTGATCTTTTATTAAAATTTGAATACGAGTACAATATGAGCAGTAAGAGATCGATTTCTATGTGTTACAGAGTTGTTGTGTATTGCTAGGTGCCTGTAGATGTGTTTCCTATTCGATCAAACTGCTAATTATATACAAATAAGATAAGCTAACTAACTATCCGAGAATCCCAGACTGACTGAGTCTTCAAATGTGACCGTTATGGGCTTCTTCGTGTATATTCCACACGTGATCCACGTTATATTGAGCGAGTCTTTAGGAGAGATTAAGTCTATGCACGTTTACATGTAAATATAAATCGAAATGGGGAACAAGCAATCGTTAGCAATATTATTGGTCAGGATACCGAAGTTACTAGGGATCTTGGATTCCGGATCGTACTAGACTCAGGATCCTGCACATTAAAATTAACCCTTAATAGTTGCGTATGCTGAAAATCAAATTTTGGGCATGTTTGACCTGCTGTCAGCGCCTCATACGCCCGAGCAGCACCTCATACACCTGGAGCTTATGGTACGCCTATTAGGGTCTGGTAGACGCTGGAATTATCGGGTTTTTGAGGTTTTGGCATGTCGTTGTTGTAGGGACATGTGTGAGGTCCCTAGGACTACTTATCTTTACTAACCATGTTCAAATTGATGTTTTGAATGTAAGGAAAGCTCTGGTGTGATCTCGGGTCTCGCATCATGTGGATTGGAATCTCGTGGGCATGTTTTTTAATTGATTTTTGTTTATCTTCTAGTATGGAGTCTTTACAAACTATTTGGAGTTGTTACAAGTTATGGTTTAATTCGTGTTTGTAAAACTTAAAGTGTGTATACGTTAAATGCTGTTTTGGGACCTAACTTCCGCTTGTTTTTGAAAGTTTAAATTTGTTTGGATCTTTGGGTGTTATAACTTGGTATCAGAGCAATGGTTTGAGGGATTTGGCGTGCGAGACACTAAACTCAAACCTATAATGCTCTTGTTATGGTCGGAGAAATGAGAATCCAATGATGGCGTGAGCGAGACACGGAGCTTAAAGGACGAGGTTAGTATTGATTATGTGTTGTTCGTTTTAATTGGTGTCCAATGTGAACTAATTATGTAGAAAGTTGTTAAGGGATTCGTTACATGGAGATAGTGAATGTAATTGGACACATACATTATCAATCATGCCTGGCCAGTATGATTCGTAATGTAACATGTGTGAATGCGTTCATGATAACCATATGATGATGAACACCGACAATGAGTAATTGAAGGTGGTTTATATGTGTATATGTATATATTATGTGTTTGTGCATAGATGATTATGAAGGGGTAATTAAGATACACATAGGAAGAAGTAGAGCCTTATAGAGTAAGACAAGAGGCCTACAAGTAGGTAGAACACCTACAAACTTAATACTTAATGGACGGGGATGACTGGGGGGAAACATAACTTAGTGGGTAGAATTTGTAGATAGAATTCAATTTAAAGACTAACGTATGAAAGAGTCTATGGGTGTATCACCTCGAGGATGGGAATGAGTTTGGGATTAGTCGGGAGAAATGGGAAGCAACGTTTAGTGGAGGATGGCTAAAGCTTTCTATAATGTCGTGCCAATCTTCCTTCAAGGAAGATAGGGCTCATTGAGGCAGTACTTTGAATAACCGCATGAAGCCTTAAGGGAGGGAGAACTTGACTAGGTCGAATACGTGGAGGAAGGAAACCTTGTCTTCACAGGGGGTTTGTTGTGTGCGAGTCAAAGGAGTAAAATAGTGGGAGTTTGTTCATTGGTTAACAAATAATACATCACTTTAATGGTATTGTCTTTGAAGCAATTCATTGTGATGGGTGGATAGAGTACTACTCGCGGGGAGTCGACTCTGACTTATGGCGAAGAATAGGTTGGGAGTTCTCCATTGGAGAAAGGCTTAAAGGCCTGAAGATAATGCAATGGGGTGAATTCAAGAGACGTTCTTGAACTAGCTTTGTCCACAAGCCATTGTGGATCTTGCAACTGGGAGTTTTTTCACGTGCGTTAGACCGATGAGATAATCAAAGGATTATGGGCATGTTGTATGACTAAGTGTAGTCTTGCCCAAATCTTGGAGTATCGGAAGGAATGAAGATAGATTGACTTTCTCGATTCTATCGGTTGACTTATTAGAGTGGTTTCGCCTTCATGGTGTATAACTCGGGGTGGATTTGATTGTTATGTGATTCAAGGAGATCAAACTCGGAAATCTTGTAGGGGTGTGAGGAAGAATTAGTGGCGGCATCAAGAAAGCCAAATATTCTAGCCGAGCTAGAAATCCCTTTGGGAAGGTAATACTTGTTGTTGCCATATGTGTGGGAAGATACACAAGTGGGAATGATGGGACACACTATGTTGTAGTGTTCTAGTCCTAATAATGAGTGATGCGGTGGTTTCAAATCGGGACACATTCGAAGTGAATGTCTCGAGCTAAAGTACACGACTGAAAGGGGGGAGAAAATATAAGTTTTAAGGTTGTCGAGCCGAACATATCTAACTACCAAAGACGAGACTGAAGTCTCTTAGTATTTTTGTTGGATGAGAATGTATGTGAATCGGTGGATTCAGAGGCGATCAACATTGAGGGATTCATAATGTTGACAATTGAATGAATTGTTATTTGAAGGGTGTGGGTGAAACAATCACATGGAATGGAGTCCTACGATTATGGTGGAAATTGTGTGGTTACTTAGTAACCGTATCAATGTCGTGTATGACTAATGAGTGACGTGTCGACCCGTTCTCTCCTAGATACGGTGAAACACATGGCATAAGAATTGGTGTATTCCTGGCTTAGACCATTAACACCAACCAAAGCAATAGAATACTTGATGTTCCAGTCGTGAAGAATTTCATAAGGGTTCTATACCCAAATGTCACTTCTTGGGTTGTAACCGTTCTCTTGAGGAAAAGAAAAAGGGAAGAATGTATACGTACATTCTGTCAGGTTTGAACAAGTGACTAAAGTCCTAGTTTTAACAAATGAATGTAGAGGAGGGCGATATCCCATGAATGATATCAATGTCGTTATGGATACTATGGGATTTCGGATGTGCCTTTTGGGGTTATTAGAGGTTCCGCGGTTTTTGTGCATCAATATGAAGGGTGTATAGGCCCATGTATGCTAATACGGTGGTCGTTTATTCGATGATAGTCGCTTTTATCTTCGATGCAAACTCATTCACGCTCATTATCTTTGTGAGCTTCCTGAAATTCACTGAAAGGAGAGGCCTTTCTTTGGAATGATTAGGTGTGCCATTTTGGTTTTGTTGGAAATCCATTATTCTATGAGGCGGTAAATTCTAAAGACATTTATGTTGACCTTGAAATGATTTAAGTAAGAAAAGGATAAATAGTATTTGGAGTCGTTGAACTTCATAGGTGTCACACCCCAACCGACGGCGAAAACGTCGGGGCGGGACATGTAGACTGTTCATGAGCACAAGGTTGACTAGATTTCAATATTTTAATCATCAAATTTTACTTCAAATATTTCAACACAACCAAATTCAAACAAGTACATAAACGAAATACATAATAGCCTTTATTTAAATTTAACTAAGTCCAAAGCCTATGTGTAGCATGCCTTGATCAAACTCACTCATTAGCACCTGAAACATAAATAAAATAAAGTCAACTAAAAAGTTGGTAAGTATACACAGGTTTGTATATAGATAGCATATAGATTATGAATAAACAAATCCTTACATAACATGATAAAATAAGGCATTTATGGAGAGCAGCTATTGTGTAACCAAGTACAATCAAACCTTTGTAACTAGCATGCAAAATTGTGTTGTCGGTAACAATCACCCCAATCTGGGTGGGTTTGTCAGACTCAATAGATCTATCATTGTTTACCGTCGGCTTGAATAGTTAATGACTGCACATAAATTGTTCACAAAAGTTAGCACACCTAGCACTCAAGCATAAAGCTCAAATTGGGCACACATGAATGTAAATAGGATTTGTACTTGTGTAGTTTGTGTAAATGTAAGCAATAGTTTGTATAGAGTTCATATTTCACCCCAAAAGTGTAAAAGAGTAAAAGGGGCTATATAATACTCACTTGATTCAAAAGGCGTAGCTAACACAAGAGACTAGATAGTAACGAGATCTTTTAATGCACAACGTTAACCTAGAGTGTAATATGTGTTGAATTAATAGTGTGCACAACAGTCTATGTCTAAGTCTAGGGTTGAATTGGATATGTGTTCAAAGAGTTGGAGTTGTAGGCGTTAAGTTTTGTTAAGTATAACCTAAATAAACAATCTTTGTTTAAATATAGATTAAATAAATAATTGATACTTTATTTATTTATTTATTTATAAAAATATGTACTTAGTCATTTAGTGGTAAAAATGTATCGAACGTTTTATATTAATATAAATTTAGTAAATAACTTTTGTTAATCTATTTTTATAATCATGTGTAAATGGGTTGTATAATTATTATCTAGGTGTAGGGTTTAATGATAAGTATAAATTTAATTTTATAGGTTTAAATAAATAACCTCTATATATTTTAGAATAGGAATTTGATCTTCTTAAAAAAGGTTAATATAAATCTTTATAAAATCAATTATTATTATTTGAAAATTCATTTGAAATGTTTATTGTTTTTTTTTTAATATAAAATTTAGTATTCTGCCAAGATTTTCTCACACACACGACCGTGCTTGGGACAAGGCAAGATCGTGCTAGGACCACGGGCGCGACCATGCTAGTCAAGGCACGACCATGTTGATCAAACATAAGACATAACTAAGATGTTCACCAGGCACGACCGTGTCTGGGCCAGGCACGACCGTGTCTAGGGTTTTGAGGCACGACCAAGTCTAGCCAAGGGGCACGACCGGGTCTGAGTGCGTGAGGCACGACCGCGCTGGTATTGACACGACCGTGTCTCATGAAGAACGACTGCGCTAAATGGTTAGCGCGACCGTGTCTGTTCAAAAACAGGAACAAATTGACTATTTCTTATGCTAACAGTGTTAGAAATCATAGGGCTTTCACCCATTAGGTTATTACGAGTCTTTTTGTATACATTAATTGTGTTTAAAATATGTCCAGGACCGGATTCGATTAAACCATTTTTGAACGAAACATAGATTCGGGTTCGTGTTAATTTCCATATTGTATGCCCAAATTAAGTTGGGGCTTTTGATCTATAGACTAAATCGATTGAGTATGAGATTTCAATTACCCGGAAGACGATGAATCGATAGCGTACGGTAGCAACGAGTTTCGGCGGCGACGGGTTTGGTTTCCGGCGTCTTCTGCTGCAATTCCGGCTGCTTCAATGTTTTCGGGAGTTTCAGAGGGGTTCGATGGAGTGTTTGCTTGGGAGGATTTCAATTCAGAATAGACGAATTGTGGTTCAAATGAAAGAATTTCGGTTTTTGAGACTAATTGAATTTCTTGGAGTTATTGGATGTAATTGTGGACATTATTCGATTAATTGTTTTCGTTACTGGTAATGTTGTGTATATCGGTTACGAATTCAAATGATTCTGCGTTTAAAAACTACATTTATGTTTGAACTGACGCGTGGCGCGACCGTGCCTATACGAGGCGCGACCGTGCCAAGGCACCGGGCGCGACCGTTCTAAAGCAAGGCGCGTGACCGTGCCAAGGCACTTGGCGTGACCGTGCCAGAACAAGGCGCAACCGTGCCTATTAGGGTTTCTTGTTTATTTATAAAATCAGTCCTTGCAAATTTCAGTTTTGATAGATTTATATATGTATAAACTTATTTAGAATTTCAATAGGATATACCCGTGTAAAATTTGCGGATTGTGCTAGGACCACGGGCGCGACCGTGCAAGTCAGGGTGCGACCGTGTTGATCAAACAGAAGACATAACTAAGCTGTTCACTAGGCACGACCGTGACTGGGCCAGGCACGACCGTGTCTAGGGTTCTGAGGCACGACCAAGTCTAGCCAAGGGGCAAGACTGGGTCTGAGTGCGTGAGGCACGACCGCGATGGTATTGACACGACCGTGCCTCATGAAGCACGACCGCGCTAAATGGTTACAGTGTCACAACTTGGTATCAGAGCAACTAGTTACGAATTCAAACCAGCGCAAGGCGCACTCAAAACAGGAACGAATTGACTATTTCTTATGATACCAGTGTTATAAATCATAGGGCTTTCACCCATTAGGTTATTACGAGTCTTTTTGTATAGATTAATTATATTTAAAATATGTCAAGAACCGGATTCTATTAAACCATTTTTGAACGAAACATAGATTCGGGTTCGTGTTAATTTCCATATTGTATAAATTAAGTTGGGGCTTTTGATCTATAGACTAAATCGATTGAGTATGAGATTTCAATTACCCGGAAGACGATGAATCGATAGCGTACGGTAGCAACTAGTTCCGGCGGCGACGGGTTTGGTTTCCAGCGTCTTCTGCTGCAATTCCGGCTGCTTCAATGTTTTCGGGAGTTTCAAAGGGGTTCGATGGAGTGTTTGCTTGGGAGGATTTCAATTCAGAATAGACGAATTGTGGTTCAAATGAAAGAATTTCGGTTTTTGAGACTAATTGAATTTCTTGGAGTTATTGGATGTAATTGTGGACATTATTCGATTAATTGTTTTCGTTACTATATCGGTTACGAATTCAAACGATTATGCGTTTAAAAACTGCATTTACATTTCAACTGACGTGAGGCGCGACCGTGCCTGTACGAGGCGCGACCGTGCCAAGGCCCCGGGTGCGACTGTTCCAAAGCAAGGCGCGCGACCGTGCCAAGGCACTTGGCGCGACCATGCCAGAACGAGGCGCGACCGTGCCTATTAGGGTTTCTTGTTAATTTATAAAATCAGTCCTTGCAAATTTCAGTTTTGATAGATTTATATAAGTATAAACTTATTTAGGATTTTAATAGGATATACCCGTGTAAAATTTACGGATTTGCCTTGGAACATAGTATTTAATTGTTGGTACGAATAGAACAAGTCAGTGTACTAGAATTGGGTTTGAAATGTATCACATTGAACTGAAATACAGATAATGAAAATTAGAAATGTTACAGTATCCCCATGTTGAGGGAATTTCGTCCCGAAATTTAGCTAGTGGAGGCGACGGCATCAGTGAAGAGATGGGGGTACTTGAGCTTCATTTGGTCCTCTCATTTCCAAGTGAATTCAGGACCACGTTTAGATTCCCAACGAACTTTGACAATAAGAATACGACTTCACTTGAGCTGCTTGATCTCACGATCCATGATTTCTACCGGTCTCTCAACGAATCATATCGTTTCGTCAATGTGCACGTCATCAAGAGGAATGTGGAGGTTCTCATTAGCAAGACATTTCTTCAGATTAGACACATGAAATGTAGGATGCACATTGCCAAGTGATGGAGGTAAGTCGAGTTTGTAAGCCACTTTCCCAATCCTTTCGAGGATCTTGAATGGACCCACATAGCGAGGTGCTAACTTGTCTTTCTTTCCAAAGCGGATTACACCCTTCCACGGAGACACCTTTAGAAGAACAAGGTCACCGACTTGGAATTCCAAGGGTTTTCGTCGCTTGTCGGCATAACTCTCCTGCCGACTTCTCGCTACTCGAATGTTGTCACGGATTTGGATAATCTTGTCGGATGTTTCTTGAATTAGCTCGGGACCGGTGATTTTTGCTTCACCAATCTCGTTCCAACAGATAGGAGAACGACACTTGCGACCATAGAGAGCTTCAAATGGAGCCATGTTGATACTCGTGTGGTAGCTATTATTGTAGGAGAACTCAATTAGGGATAAATGTGAATCCCAATTGCCACCAAAATCAATTACGCATGCTCTAAGCATGTCCTCCAGAGTTCGAATTGTATGCTCGGTCTGACCATCAGTTTGGGGATGGTAAGACGTGCCCAAATTCAATCGTGTGCCAAGAGCAGTTTGAAGAGATTTCCAGAAACGGGAGGTGAACCGAGCATCTCTATCGGATATTATATTTAAGGGAACACCGTGACGGCTGACAATTTCGTGAATGTAAATTCGGGCCAATTTCTCAACCCGATAGTCTTCACGGATAGGCAAAAATGAGCAGATTTGGTGAGGCGGTCAAGGATCACCCAAATGCTATCATAACCACTTGAGGTGCGAGGGAGTTTGGTAATGAAGTCCATAGCTAAATTTTCCCATTTGCACATGGGAATTTCTGGTTGTTCAAGCAAACCGGAAGGACGTTGGTGTTCGGCTTTGACTTTGGAGCAAGTTAGACATTTGGCAACATAGAGAGCAATGTCTTTCTTCATACCGGGCCACCAATATTGTTGGCGAAGATCTTGGTACATTTTATCCCACCAGGATGAATAGAATAACGAGTCTTGTGAGCCTCGTTCATGAGAAATGTACGGAGATCATCGCGATCGGGAACCCAAATACGGTTCAAGTAATAAAGTAAGTCATTGGGTTTTGGTTCAAGTTGGAGTTCAACACCACACAACATTTCCTCGTACATGTTACCCTCGGTGACTGAGACGTGTTGAGCTTCTAAGATGTGATTTTGAATGTCAGTTTGAATTCGGACACAATGAAGCATGACATGGTCCTTTCGACTCAAAGCGTTGGCTACAACATTCACTTTGTCGGGTTGGTAACGAATCTCGCAGTCATAGTCGTTAAGGAGTTCAACCCAACGTCGTTGCCTCATATTGAGTTCTTTTTGGTTGAAAATGTGTTGGAGACTTTTGTGGTCGGTGAACACCACATATTTTGTGCCATAGAGGTAATGTCTCCAAATCTTTAATGCGAATACGACCGCACCTAACTCGAGGTCGTGCGTCGTATAATTCTTCTCATGAATCTTAAGTTGCCTTGATGCATAAGCGATTACTTTGCCTCGTTGCATGAGGACACAACCGAGACCTTGGTTGGAAGCATCACAGTAGACAACTAGATCATCATTCCCATCAGGGAGAGTCAAAATAGGAGCATTGCACAACTTTTGCTTAAGAGTTTGGAAAGCTTCTTCTTGTTTTGGTCCCCATTCATAAGGTTTACCCTTGTGGGTTAAAGCGGTAAGAGGGACAGCAATCTTAGAGAAATTTGAGATGAAGCGCCGATAATATTCCGCAAGTCCAAGAAATGAACGAACTTCGGTGGGCGTCTTCGGGGCATTTCAATTCTTAACCGCTTCGACCTTAGCAGGGTCAACATGAATTCCCTTGTCGTTAACGATATGACCAAGAAATTGAACTTCCTTTAGCTAAAATTCACATTTGGAGAATTTGGCATATAGTTGTTCCTTCCTCAAGAAGTTCAAAACTAGTATAAGGTGTTGCTCATGGTCGGCTTTATTCTTGGAGTAGATTAAGATATCATAAATGAAGACGATCACGAATTTATCAAGCTACGGTTTGCACACACGATTCATGAGGTCCATGAAAACTACGGGTGCATTGGTTAGTCTAAAAGGCATGACCATGAACTCGTAGTGACCATACCTTGTTCGGAAAGCAGTCTTTGGAATATCTTCCTCTTGTACACGGAGTTGGTGATAACCAGATCGAAGATCAATCTTCAAGAAGCAAGTAGAGCCTTGAAGTTGATCGAAGAGGTCATCAATCCTAGGCAAAGGGTAACGGTTCTTGATGGTAAGCTTGTTGAGTTCGCGGTAGTCAATACACATGCGGAATGATCCATCCTTCTTCTTGACGAATAAGACGGGTGCACCCCATGGTAAATGACTTGGACGGATGAAGCCCTTGTCGGAGAGCTCTTGGAGTTGACTTGCAAGTTCTTGCATTTCAGAAGGTGCAAGACGGTAAGGAGCTCTAGCCACGGGGTTAGCTCCGGGTATAAGGTCAATGCGAAATTCTACTTGTCGAAGGGTGGAAGACCGGATATATCTTCGGGAAATACTTTGGGAAAATACCGAATGATGGGAATGTCTTGGATACTATACTCTTTGACATCCTTTTGAACAACATGAGCTAAGAAGGCTACGTACTTCTTTCGTAAGTACTTTTGGGCGGTAGTGCATGACATTAAATTGAGTCCTTTGCAAGGCTTTTCACCAAAGACTCTTAACGTTTCTCCCGACGGTAGAGGTATTCGGATGCACTTCTCGAAACAGATGACTTCGGCATGATGATTTGATAGCCAATCCATGCCTATGATGATATCAAAACTTCCGAGTGGAATTGGTACAAGGTTGATTGGAAATGTATGATCATTAAGTTCTAGAGAGCAGTCGTGAATAACAGAGTCAATTGTAAGGGAGTCACCATTTGCTACTTCGACGGTGAAGTTTTCTCTAATTGGGATCGTGTCTTTGCAAGTAAGGGTTCAAAGTTAAGTGACACAAAACTTTTATCGGCATCAGTATCAAATAAAATGGTGGCATATTGACTATTAACAAGGAACGTACCATTGACCATAGGCTTTTTGGCTGGTGTTTGAACCATAGGCGCAACTTGGTTAACAGGGATAGCAGGAGTGACCATAGCAGAGTTTCTAGCCTTTCTTTTCTTATTATTATGGGAGGGTTCAGTTGTGGCTTCTTTGATGTGTGTGGGAGGGGTTGTGGTGTCAGGAACTTTCTTGGTGCCTTTTCTAGTCAGAGTTCCCGCTTTCACATGGTTGTCGGTTAATGTAGCAGATAAGCGGATAGCATCTTCAAGTGTTGTGGGATTTCTCCCTAAAACAGTGTCTTGAATTTGCCTAGGTAATCCACCAATATACTTCTCAATGCAGCGGGATAAAGGTGTGACCATATGGGGCACAAGGAGACTCAACTCATGGAACCGAGTTGTATAAGCTAGACTTTCACCACCATCTTGGGCAAGATCCCAAAACTCGGCTTCCAGTTTCTTTACCTCATTTCGAGGACAAAATTCTTCGGTCATTAGCCTTTTAGCCTCATCGCAAGGTAAGGCCATTGCTACTTCCACGCCTCTAGTTCTCTTTTCCCCATTCCACCACGTGAGTGCCCGTTTTTGTAAGACACTTGTGGCATGACGAACACGAAGGTTATCGGGGCAGTCACTATTGAGGAAGGTATTCTCAATACTTTCGAACCATTGAAGAAGTCCTGTAGCTCCTTCGGTACCATAGAACTTAAGAGGATTACATGAGTTGAAATGCTTGAAGGTGCATTGTGATGGGTTGGCACCACCATACCATTAGTTCCATGGGTACCATTAATGGCTCCATTAGCTTGGGTGAGTTGAGTTACAAGTTGTGCAAGGATAGCAGCAATGTCGGTGTTGTTGTTGGTCACGGGAGCACGACGGGGAGGCATTCTACAGAATTGCACAACACAAGAAAAGATGTAAGAACTTATGAATATTGTTTGGATTTAAAAGAATAAGATAACAAATAAAATAGTTAATCATACTTTGGATTGTACTCAAATAGTGATAAAATCACTTGAATACTATTACACATTAAGGTTAATTAAACTTATATAGTTTTCAAGGAGACATGCTTTAGCCTATAAGTAAACACTCATCCCGGGAATTCCCAGGAAAGCATACGGGTCCCTCAGTTGATTGGGATTTATACGAAATGCTTTCCTAGACAGAAAACCCAGAATACAGGTGTCACCCTTCTAGATTGCACATGTCCTCAAATAATTAACAAAGTTTAAAAGCCTTAACGAGGAAATAAAGAAATTTTTATAGATTTAGATCCATGAAGTTTCCACATGCTAAGAAGATGATGATAGAGAAGTAGGTAAGAATACTATGAGGTTTTAGGGTATAGGTAGGGATGTTGTTTATTTATTTATTATTTAAGTATATCTTAATAAGTCATGATTTTTTTAACAAGTAAGGCATCAAAAACGAAGTAATAACTAAGAATGTAACACATAGCATGTAGCACATATCACATAATCATGAAGCATGGCATAAGTGGGTGTCCTAAAGTTATAGTCTAGGTCAAGGGTGTCTAATAACCTAGTTCCCTATAACCAAGGCTCTAATACCAATCTGTCACACCCCAACCGACGGCGGAAACGTCGGGGCGGGACATGTAGACTGTTCATGAGCACAAGGTTGACTAGATTTCAATATTTTAATCATCAAATTTAACTTCAAATAATTCAACACAACCAAATTCAAACAAGTACATAAACGAAATACATAATAGTCTTTATTTAAATTTAACTAAGTCCAAAGCCTATGTGTAGCATGCCTTGATCAAACTCACTCATTAGCACCTGAAACAAGAATAAAATAAAGTCAACTAAAACGTTGCTGAGCATACACAGGTTTGTATATAGATAGCATATAGATTATGAATAAACAAATCCTTACATAACATGATAAAATAAGGCATTTATGGAGAGCAGCTTGTGTGTAACCAAGTACAATCAAACCTTTATAACAAGCATGCAAAATTGTGTTGTCGGTAACAATCACCCCAATCTGGGTGGGTTTGTCAGACTCAATAGATCTATCATTGTTTACCGTCGGCTTGAATAGTTAATGACTGCACATAAATTGTTCACAAAGTTAGCACACCTAGCACTCAAGCATAAAGCTCAAATTGGGCACACATGAATGTAAAGAGGATTTGTACTTGTGTAGTTTGTGTAAATGTAAGCAATAGTTTGTATAGAGTTCATATTTCACCCCAAAAGTGTAAAAGAGTAAAAGGGGCTATATAATACTCACTTGATTCAAAAGGCGTAGCTAACACAAGAGACTAGATAGTAACGAGATCTTGTAATGCACAACGTTAACCTAGAGTGTAATATGTGTTGAATTAATAGTGTGCACAACAGTCTATGTCTAAGTCTAGGGTTGAATTGGATATGTGTTCAAAGAGTTGGAGTTGTAGGAGTTAAGTTTTGTTAAGTATAACCTAAATAAACAATCTTTGTTTAAATATAGATTAAATAAATAATTGATACTTTATTTATTTATTTATTTATAAAAATATGTACTTAGTCATTTAGTGGTAAAAATGTATCGAGCGTTTTATATTAATATAAATTTAGTAAATAACTTTTGTTAATCTATTTTTATAATCATGTGTAAATGGGTTGTATAATTATTATCTAGGTGTAGGGTTTAATGATAAGTATAAATTTAATTTTATAGGTTTAAATAAATAACCTCTATATATTTTAGAATAGGAATTTCATCTTCTTAAAAAAGGTTAATATAAATCTTTATAAAATCAATTATTATTATTTGAAAATTCATTTGAAATGTTTATTGTTTTTTTTAATATAAAATTTAGTATTCTGCCAAGATTTTCTCACACACACGACCGTGCTTGGGAAAAGGCACGATCGTGCTAGGACCACGGGCGCGACCGTGCTAGTCAAGGCATGACCATGTTGATCAAACATAAGACATAACTAAGATGTTCACTAGGCACGACCGTGTCTGGGCCAGGCACGACCGTGTCTGGGCCAGGCACGACCGTGTCTAGGGTTTTGAGGCACGACCAAGTCTAGCCAAGGGGCACGACCGGGTCTGAGTGCGTGAGGCACAACCGCGCTGGTATTGACACGACCGTGTCTCATGAAGAACGACTGCGCTAAATGGTTAGCGCGACCGTGTCTGTTCCAAAACAGGAACAAATTGAGTATTTCTTATGCTAACAGTGTTAGAAATCATAGGGATTTCACCCATTAGGTTATTACGAGTCTTTTTGTATTGATTAATTGTGTTTAAAATATGTCCAGGACCGGATTCGATTAAACCATTTTTGAACGAAACATAGATTCGGGTTCGTGTTAATTTCCATATTGTATGCCCAAATTAAGTTGGGGCTTTTGATCTATAGACTAAATCGATTGAGTATGAGATTTCAATTACCCGGAAGACGATGAATCGATAGCGTACGGTAGCAACGAGTTTCGGCGGCGACGGGTTTGGTTTTCGGCGTCTTCTGCTGCAATTCCGGCTGCTTCAATGTTTTCAGGAGTTTCAGAGGGGTTCGATGGAGTGTTTGCATGGGAGGATTTCAATTCAGAATAGACGAATTGTTGTTCAAATGAAAGAATTTCGGTTTTTGAGACTAATTGAATTTCTTGGAGTTATTGGATGTAATTGTGGACATTATTCGATTAATTGTTTTCGTTACTGGTAATGTTGTGTATATCGGTTACGAATTCAAACGATTCTGCGTTTAAAAACTGCATTTATGTTTGAATTGACGCGTGGCGCGACCGTGCCTATACGAGGCGCGACCGTGCCAAGGCACCGGGCGCGACCGTTCCAAAGCAAGGCGCGCGACCGTGCCAAGGCACTTGGCGTGACCGTGCCAGAACAAGGCGCAACCGTGCCTGTTAGGGTTTCTTGTTTATTTATAAAATCAGTCCTTGCAAATTTCAGTTTTGATAGATTTATATATGTATAAACTTATTTAGAATTTTAATAGGATATACCCGTGTAAAATTTGCGGATTTGCATTGGAACATAGTATTTAATTGTTGGTACGAATAGAACAAGTCAGTGTACTAGAATTGGGTTTGAAATGTATCACATTGAACTGAAATACAGATAATGAAAATCAAAAATGTTACAATAGGTGGCGTTTGAAGTGTTAGAACTTCACGACCGGTGATTGAAAATGAAGTCTTCGAACTTCAAAGAGGGATTGTATGATTGAGATCCTTGAGTCTCAAAGGATGACTTATGCTAAAGTCATTGCGATAAACAGTTTGTTGGTTTATGAAAGAGGATTTGGCTATGGCATTTGACGTGTCCTTCCATCGGAAGACCGTATGCCTTGTCGGTTCTCTTGGTACCTCGTGCTATAGACTCGGTTATGTCTTTAGGTAATGAGGCAGGAGTATTGCATATTCTCCATGATTGTTGTGAGCTTAATTGTAGCAACTTAAGGAGAGAACATGGAGAAGGATCTGATGAATCTATACGCAGGCGAGCGTTAGAAGGCTGAGTTGAAGTCTTTGAATTTCAACAATTTTCTTGAAGTCTTTGAACTTCATGGGTGAATAATAAGACTTAAAAGTCTCATAGGTTGTTATATGTTTGTTTTGATGTTTAACTTCTAGTAGCTGGGGATAAAAGAGGGCACAATCGAGTATGTGGTTAAAAGTGTCTTACTTGCCTATGGGTTAAGGTCGAATACCAAAAAGGGAGCCTACTCTTCCAAGAGGTCGGAGAACTTGGGTTTAAGAAGTGTGTGATACGACATGGTACATCTGTACCTGTTGAGTCGGATTGAGGTGTTAGTTTCTTCTTCGATTTGGAGGAAACTAGGTGACTAATTACCATTAGTTGAAAGATGGTGTCATCTTTAACTACGATTTGAGTATTCATATGCCGATAATTGAATTACTAAATGGTGAACGGTGTCGAATAAGGTTTGGTTGGGTGCTATTGATTGTCGTCAACTAAAACTCGTGGTGTGATTCGAGAATTAGCTTGAAAGATCTTGTTTATTGAGTGTGATTGAAAAATCCACTCAATGTGGATAGAAAACCCTAAGTGGATTTTAGGGAGGAGGTGTATTGAAATTCAAATGGGAACTTTGGCGATATAAAAGTTTCCCTTATAAGGGGGTGTATCGGGTTCGAAACATGGGAGGCCAAGTCCCCGTTTTCTTGGACCGTTCATACTTCACTTTAGTTGTTAAGTGGTATGTCGTTAGGAGTTACTCAGGGGATCGTGTAGACTCCATGCTACATTCCTCGTGGTTCATCCATGGGAATGTATGGCGAGAGAAGTGGATGTTGCTTCTCATAGTGGCGTTGAGGTGGATGATGAATGTTCATCTAGAGGAACCGGTGGCTACCTTAGGTAGCTAGGTGAAACGCTTGTGGTATAAGTGGGTTAACCAAGTATTGGTTCAGCGGTATCATTAGATAAGGGGCAGAAACTACTCGGGAATCCAAGGATAGATACTCGAGTGTTACCCTAATCTATTGGTTGATCGGGTTTCGGGGACGAAACCCAAAATTAGGGGGTGTGATTTGTAACGAACCAAATTTAGGGTTTATCTTATAATATGTTCATTATATTATAGGGGGTGTTTTTAAATAAAATGAAGTTGGAGGATGATTTTAGTTGATAGAATTACCTAGTTTTGGGAAAATGAGTTAAAAGGGGAAGTGCAGGGGCTATTCTTGCCAATTCCCAAATCTGGATTTGGGTATGTAAGTGTTTAGCGACACACACATTCTAATCGGAATGTGTGTGTGTCATGATTCACAAGGAAGTAAGGGGGAGGAGATTCAATATGATTTTGGAAGAATTGCATGCTTAATCTGTTGATTTAGAAGTGTTCTTCACCTTCAAATCATCAAGTACGTATCTCCTTTATCATCAAATCCTCCATTTTCTTATTTTTGATGGAAGTTGGGTTGATGAACCCTAATGGAAGAAAATTGGTGGTTGTAGGGAAATTGTAGTTGAGTGGGATTGATAATCTAGCATTTCTAAAGCTAGATGAGTATTCAATTCATGTTAATTTCACCAATTGGGAGTTTTGAAAATTAGGGTTCTTGAGAACCTAATTTAGGGTTTTTTGCAATTGAAGGTGTTTAAATAGTGAATTGAGTATGAATATGTATTTCATGGTGTTATATAAAACATTTTCAAGTAGAAAACCCAATTAAGTTGGTGATTTATTAATTGGATGAAATTGTGTTGGAGCATGTTTGTGTGACAAACACTCTGGATGTTGTCTCTGCTTTTGTATCTGTTCTTTATGTATTTGTACTTGTATTTCTGACTTTGTATGTATTGGTTTATCGAGTTGTGATCATGTTTGTAAGTACTTGTCTTGTAATCATCTTTGTAAGTGTTGTGCACACTTAGTAAGTGTGTAGGTTGTATAACCTGTGTACTTAGCAAGTACGCAAGAACATGTCTGCGTACTTGCTAAGTACGCAGGAAAAATGCCCTGTGCACTTGTTAAGTGCGCAGGCATCAGGTCTGTTAGTATATATAGCTGATTGTATAAGTTGATAAGTACGCTCTTATTTTGTAACTTGTAATCGGCTGATATTGATAATAGACGAGGTTTTAAAGTGACTCTAATTTGTTGTCGGTTTACTTGTTGTTGTCGATACTACATCTAGTTACGGGCATTCCGCACCCTGTTGGACTAGCCTCACACTTGCATGTGACGATCCAAGACACCCGGGGACCTACAAGTGGTATCAGAGATTTTGCTCTTGATTTCGAGTGTTGTAAGTGTGCTAGGAGCATTTTTGACACATTTAGTAGCCTTATTACAAGATAAAAGGACCGTTTTTGTTGATTTTTGTGATAAAACAGAGGTAGCTCTTGAGCACTAATTTAGAAGCAAAAATCCTTCAAAATTTGACTTTTTGTTGTTTGTTTGATTGTTTTGATAATCAAGGGTTTGTTAGAAACAAGTTTCTAACCTTTTGGCTTGATTAATTCACTCATAACTTCAAGATTTGAAGATCTGAGCATTTTTCGGCGATCGAAAAAGGTTGGTGGAGCAGGTGGATAAAGTGACGTGCGTACTTACCTGATTTGGCAAAATTCTTCCCATTCCTGCGTACTTGTTAAGTACGCAAGACCTATTCGGTGCGTACTTAACTTTTGTGCCTACGTACTTGTCATTCCTTCTTGTGTACTTGCTAAGTACGCAAGAGCATTTCATAAGTGCGCAAGGCCAGTTCCGTACGCAATTTGTGCAGAATTTCTGATTTTTTACTAAGTTTAGCACCATGTCGAACATTCAGAACATTAGTAGTATGCTGAACTATGACAACGAGATAGGGACTCCACAAAAACCACCAAAGTTGCTTAATGTAAACGATTATTCGAACTTGAAAGCACGCTTTGATGAGTATATCTCGTACACTGATTCTTCATTGTGGATATCCATTCTTGAGGGATATAAACATCCTACCCATCTGTTTCTTGATGAAATTGTTCCCAATCCCATCTCCAGACTGGATGAAGATGAAAAGAAGGCTTATGACAGAGAAAAGAAGGCACATGGTTCTATAACTATGGCCTTGACTAGAGAGTTATTTCACTGTTTCAGATGATATGATACTTCTAAGGATCTTTGGAAGGCTCTGTAAAAGAGGTTCAAGGGTAAAAGTGACGTCAAAAAAAGAAAAAAGAGAGCTACTGAGGAAACAGTATGAATGCTTCAGATACCAGGAGAATGAATCTATTGATGAACTTATTTCAAGATTCTATCACTTAAATACTAAGCTAAAGTCTTATGAACTGAAGTATCCTGATGACGAGTTGGTGGAAAAGTTTCTAGATTCATTGCCACCAAAGTTTGACTTGTATACTACCTTACTAAGAGAGAACCCCAAGTTTTATGAGATGACTATTGATGAAGCGATAGGAAAGGTTCAAGCACACGACATGAACCTGAAAAAGAAAGAAAGTTCTCCAAGACCTCAGATTCATGATCCTTCTATTTATTATGGAGTGTCTTCCACTACAAATTCATCGGGTTCTGAAATTGCCTTGTTCTCTGGGACTCCTCAGGAAGAAGAAAATTCTAATGGTTGTGGTGTTAATACTTTTTTTGCTGCATTGGGATCTGGTTCATACCATCAACATTCCTTCAGAGGCCCTACATCTACCTCTTTAGCCAACCAAGCTGTTATTGCTAAGATATCTGAAGATCTTGCGGCATTATTCTCATCTTGCATGCTTGCCTACGAAAACTTCCTCGGTGGGAATCTAACGGATCCTCAAACCATTGAGGAAGATTTTAATCAGGTGGATCCAGATGACATGGAGGATATAGATATTCAATGGAATATGGCTATGATCCTAAGGAGAGCTAAGCGTTTCTTGAACAGAACTGGTAGAAATTTCATTGGTGGGCATTCTAATGCCAAGGTTGGATTTGATAAATCTAAAGCTAAGTGCTACAAGTGTCAAAACTTTGGACATTTCGCAAGAGAATGTTAGAAGGATAAAGCACCAGCTTCATGTTTCACTAGACCAAGCCAGGGACACAACTAAAGCTATAACAATCAGAACAACCGCAGTCAAACTCAAGGTGCATCGTCCAATGCACTGGTGGTTCAACATGATGATAGCTTTGACTGGGGAGTACACTTGGAAGATGCCATTATTTCACAAACCCAACTCGGGTTAATGACAGAGATTGTTGAGATGATGAAAGATGAAGAATAAGAAGCTGCTAATGCTGACCAACCTGAATCTGCACTTGCTCTTATGGCCATTGGAGAAGCATCCAGTTCTCCAACTGAGATAGATTCTAATTCTTTTGCTGTTGTTTCTTGTTCCAAATGTTTAATCTTAAAGGACGAGAATGATCGAATTCATGATCAACTCGAACCCCTACGTAGTGCAGCTCTAAACTACAAGGTAAATGAAAAGTGTTTTAAAGACTCAATTGAAAACCTTAAGAAGGAAAGACATGAGTTTTCAATTAAAATCAGTGAACAACATTTTCATTTAGACGTTGCCTACAAGGGGTTAGAGAAAATAAATGTTGAGATCGCCCGACTGCAAAATGAGATCCTGCAGTTAAGTGGCAAACTTGAGAAGTTGAAAAACTCTCGCTTTTTCGTGGAACACTATGAGTCAGTAGTGAGAAAAGTGAGTGGCAAAGGTTTAGGTACTAATGTCATTCCTCCACCAGTAAGCGGCAAGTTTGTCAACGGGCCGGTCGACATTGATTTATCATTTTTGGATGATTCCTCAAGTAAGGCTGAGTCAGCTTCTGGTGAGGAGTTCTTTTCTGATGAAGGTTCTGAGAACAACAAAGTTGATGGGGTGGTCTCAGAAGAGTTGGTTGATGAACATAATGATGATAAAACCATCGTCACTCATCATGACAATTGCACTTTAACTGAACCTGATACAATCGAGTCCAATGATAAGCTGAAAATGATGCTTTATGGAGGATTCAAATCCATAAATCAAGTTAAGAATGAAGCTTTTGATAATCATTTGGGCAAGAATTTTCAAGAAAACATGGACAAACATTACACCCCAATGAGTCAATGAAAATCAGGTCAAGCACAATATGTTGTTAATGTCCATCAAACTAATCCCATTGCTCATCAAGTTGATTCATTTGCATCGAAAATCCAAGAGCCTTACAGGAAGGTTTACAAGGAAAGAAGAGCTTGCTTTCACTGTGGCACAATCGGTCACATCATAGTGAACTGTCCTGACAAGAATCAAGGGAAACAGCCAGTTGTCCCACAACAGGCTGAACTCCCTAAGACACCACCAGTGAAGCAAATGGTTAAGCCTCCAACAAAACATGTGGCTAAAACATCTGTTCCTAAACGGGAGAAGCAATCAGCTAAACCCAGTGTATCTACCTCCGGTAGTACAAAATCTGGTGAGAAGCCTATGGTGAAACTCTCTAAGCCACAGAGGAGAAGAAGGAACAAAAGATTGAGAAAGCTTGAACTACAGCTAGCTGGCTGCCAACTAGGTGAAGCTTTTACTAGTTCACCTGTGATTGACAAGAGCAGGCTTACTGTTCAAAAGACTCAAAAGAAAAGATCCCGGAGTAAGAAAACCAAAAGTTCTCAACCTTTTGTCCCCAAATCTCCAAAGGATTCACCAATTTTTGACAGTCTTGATTGTGAATTAATTGTGGTTGTATACTTTGAGAAAAACGGACGACCCAAGACCACTATGGCTTGGGTCTCTAAAACTAATTAATTTCTTTTGACTCGTGCAGGGACATCTGAAGGGAACTACTGCTAACCATTTGTATGTGGATAGTGGATGCTCCCGGCACATGATAGGCAACATGGCCCTGATTCAAGATGTCAAACCATTCAGAGGCGGCTATGTGGCCTTTGCAGGCGAGAAGGGCGGTACTATAACTTATCAAGGCGTGGTTTCTAATGGATGTATTAGCTTCGACAACGTCAACTTTTGCGAGTAGCTGAAGCATAACATGTTGAGTGTGTCTCAAATGTGCGACAAGGAGTACTCGGTTATGTTTGACAAGTCTGAATGCTTGGTTCTCAAGCCTGGTTTTGAGGTTCCTGATGATTGGATTCTGATGCGAGCTCCAAGAACAAACGACACCTATCAGATTGATATGAGCGTGGCAACAACCACCTCATCAGTTGCTACCTGTTTACTTGACTCAATTTTGTGGCATAGAAAGCTCAGACACATTTCTTATCGTAAAATGAATCATCTTGTCCGAAACGGTTTGGAAACCGGGATTCCTAAGCTGAGGTTCGCCATTGCAGATGACTGTATGCCTTGTAAAAAGGGCAAACAGCAACGGAAATCTCACAAGCCCAAGACCCAAAGCTCCATCGATACCCCTTTGGAGCTCCTACATATGGATTTGTTCGGGCCCATAAGTATCAGGAGTATTGGAGGTAAGTCATACTGTCTGGTCATAACTGATGATTTATCACGTTTTTCTTGGGAACATTTTTTAGGTACAAAGGATGATACTACTGAAATTCTTCAATACCTGATCTTAAATCTGGAATCTTTATGCATGCTGAAGGTTAGAAGAATAAGGAGTGATACCGGCATAGAGTTCAAGAACAACATGATGGATCTTTTCTGTCTCAAGAAGGGTATCCGTCATGAATTCAGTGCTCCGTACACACCTCAGCAGAATGGAGTTGCAGAAAGGAAGAACAGAACTTTGATTGAAAATGCAATGACGATGCTGTCAGATGCCAAGCTTCCAATCACATTCTGGGCGGAAGCCGTTAATATAGCTTGTCACATTTTGAATAGAGTTCTGGTAGTGAAAAGACACAACAAAACATGTTATGAGATGATCAATAATCGACCAGATCCAACAGGTACAACTTGGGGATCCGATTATGATGCTCTCTTCAAGTCTTTCAATCTTCCTGATTTATCTGCTGAAGATGCTGCCAATTTGTATCAGTTCTGTAGCGGCCGCGATGAATCAAATTTCTTAACAAGATCTACTGTACCAATCCCCACTCCTAATTCTAATGTTGCATCTGCATCTAGGACTCATGACGGTAACATTGAAGAAGAGACAAATGATGAAGGAAACGATGCTCGAGCTGATCCTAACACTCATGTAGGAAATGAAGCTCCAGTTGATCCTATCATTATTGAATCCTCTTCTGGTACACTTGATGTGGGGGGATTTGAGCACAAACCTTGAATCAGATATCCATGAACCATTAGTACCAGAGACGAAAGTGCATAAGAATCATCCAATCGACAACATCAGTGGTGATCCTGATGCCGGTGTTCAAACTCATCACATAACCATTACCGAGAACACCAGCTTGTATGCTGAGATACTTGACACAGGTATCATGGAAACATGTTTACATGCTGCATTCGTATCCCAAATAGAGCCGAAGAATGTGAAGGAGGCTCTCGCTGACAACTGATGGATAGAGGCTATGCAAGATGAATTGTCTCAGTTCCAAAAGTTGCATGTGTGGGATCTAGTTGACCTGCCGAGAGGTGTACATCCAATAGGTACAAGATGGGGGTTCAAGTGTAAGACAGATGACCGACACATTGTGGTGAAAAATGTAACATCCCAGAATCCATAATCTATTGGTTCGGGTTAGTGGACGACCCGAATCTCTATTAAACGTTACAAAGTCCAAGAGTTGTCATGAATGGTACATTTTAACGACGCTAGGCGAGCCGGTAAGCCGCTTCTTTCTTAATTCTAGATGGAAATGAGTAGGACGAAATAGGAAGGACCCGAAACGAATATAGTGGCCATTTAAAAGCCATTTTGTGCGCAAACCCTAAGCCATTCGGCTAAGGGGCTTGCGACGGTATCCACGGAGAAAAAAGGAGAAAGGAGTGATCGGAGGAGGTGTTTTCTAGACGGTTCTGACCAAGAACTTCACATCTAGTCAAGGTAACCCTCGTTTAATATTTGTACGCATCTATATATGTGTTTGATAGGAGAACTCGTTTAAGGTTTTGGTGCTCTCGGTTGTGGTCGACGATAAGGGGGTGCCGACCACGGTGGTAGTGGCGGCCCATGTTGTGTGGTGGCGGTGGTAACTGGTGGTCGGAGATGGCGCGTAGCAGGCCAGGGCTGAGAGTAAAAGAAAGAGAGAGAGGAGGGTGACGGGTGAAGATGGTGGTGGGTTTGGAGGTTGCCGGAATCGTAGGCGGCAGCGTGGGTCATGCCGGTGGCCACGAGGGCCGGCCATGGTGTTGCCTCACGGTGGCAGACGACGAGGTGAAGGTGGTAATGGTGCTCTCACGAGAAGGAGAACCCGATTAGGTTTTGACGGCTAGAAAGGTGACGGAGACGTGAGGATGACACGAGATGGCGGAACACCGCGGTGGTTCATGGTGGTGAGGCACGGTGATGGTGGTTCATGACGATGGATAAGAATGAGGATGGGATCGTGTTACACCTGATTAGGGTTTGTGATCATGGGGTTTGCATGTGGAGTTGGACGTGCATGAGGATCTCGGCTCGCGTATGTGTGACCTACGAGTCTAAGGCTTTACATGGCGCGTGAACATGCATGCATGCGGGTTCCAAACGGGTCCAGAGTAACCCAGTTTGGACGGTTACGTGAATCAGGGTTTTTTCATGGATAAAAGGACGTGTGGATGAGACGATTATCGGGAATAATCATAATTATACATAATTAACACATGTCTAGGGCGTACTCTGACTGTGTGATCTTACGTTGACAGGTTCGAGTTTGGTGTTAAGGGAACGTTGCAGTTCAAGAGTTGGATCTCGGTAACGGTGAGTTTCTAATCCCCTATTTTAAATGTTTTAAACGTTTTGGGGCTTTCGTACATACTGTTGAGACTTGTTTATTACATTAAATGTATATCGAGCTTTGGTATCTTACCCGATGAGTATATGAAGTTAAAAAGTTAAATGTGGGGCTAAGGGATTGTGTGTGTCCATCGGACGTGCGGGTTACAGGTGGGGATATGGTCACGTGTCGTATAGTGACCTAACAGGGGTGAGTAGGGATTGTAGTAAATGGGTCATACGGGTACGACTAGGAAGTGTCACAAGGTGTGCATGTACGTGGTATATGCTTAAATAATGAGATATAGTAGTAGTATGTGTGTTTCTATATTAGCAGTGTTTTATGTTACGAGTTATTCGGGGTGAGTCGGGATATAAGCTAAACGCTTATGAGCACGTGTTGGATACCTTATCCTATTGCTATGTGTGAAATGCAGGTGCAGTTAATGAATTATGTATGTAGAGTATATTATTATGTGATTATACATGTGTTGTGTGTATTTTGTCGTTGTCCTTGTGACACGGCGGGTATTGTGTTTGTGTTGTTTTCATTATGACAACAAACGGGATTGTGGAGGACTAACTCCTTCGGGAGGTCACCAAAGGTGACGATGTCCAACAGGACAGTGATGAGCTTGAGGTGTGTCAAATGACCTGACGAGGGTGCGGAGAAGAGGTATGTGTTTGTGTGCTTATGTATTTGTGTTAAATTGCATACAAGCATTGAGTTATATTTGTTGTGCATGAGATAGTATCGTTGTGGTGAGTCGAGTTAGATTTACCGTTGTGTCAGGATTGTGATGTAGTGCTTATAACTGTTATGTCAGTTGATTTGTAAGAGCCTTGGTCAAGGCCGAGTAAGTTGATGTCTATGGATTTGTTGTATTAACCAAGTGTCGAGTTAATACATGTACTTGAGTACGACTTATTAGTGTAGTAGGTTCGACCGATGTCGATGAGACTACGGGATTATTATTATTATGGAATGAGTCATGGGTAATGAGTTATTATGAGATATCGGGTGATAACAGAGGTTATCTTGTGGTTAATGAATTGTGGATCTAATTTATAAGGACCGTGGGTCCTGAGTGAAGTTTAAATAACTTTTGAGACGAGTTGGCTTTTAATTAAACTAAACTATTAGTACTCACTCAGCGTAGCTGACTTTGTGTGTGTGATATATTGTCTTGCAAGTAAGCGTTGCATTGACGTATCTTGGCTTGGGAGCGGTGCTACTCGGTTTGGTGTGCAAGCATTCGTGAGGTAACTTAATGACATTAAATAGAAATTAATGTTTTTAGAAAGACTTCCGCTGTAGTTTAATATATTTAAAATGAGTATTTTCAAGGGAATAACCCGTTATGAGAACCAACTGTAGGGTGCCCGGTTTGGGGCTTTACAAGTTGGTATCCGAGCCGTGGTTTAAGAGAAAAGTGGTTTTTTTAAACAAATAAAATGCCTTAACTTAAACTGAAAATGGGACGAGGATGAAACGAATGCCACCACGAGTAACCGCGAGCCAAGAGGTACGTCTTTTGAAGATACGCATTAATTGTTAGAATGTTAATTGTGTAGAACAACACCATGAGGTGAGTTGAGTAATGTGGAGTAGCATTAATTGTAACTATGTGAGATAGCTTGGTGTGTCGATATGGTTTAGTGATTTTGTGTGTAACCTTTGATGGTTTGAGATTGTGATAAATATGATGACTTGCTAGATTATTGTGTGATGCTATATGAGTTGTGTGGGATGCATGTGCATCCGGGGTGTGTGAAAGATAGAAAGCTAGTGTGAATATAATGGGGAAGGTTTAGAATCTGAGCAGTAATGTGGACTACCAAATTGCATTTGATCACCATGATTTGGCAGTCTATGATTACTCTCATATTCTGAATTTGACGCTCATAGTAATCACTCAAACGTTCTATCTTGTGCAGGTACTGATGGCCATGACGATTCGGACTAGATGGATTAGGCAAGGAGCCCTTATCAGGAGATTGACAGAGCGGCGGGCTAGACGTTTGGCTGTCGTACGTACGGTTATCTTTGGAGGGATACGAGTCTTGGCACCTGTTCCATTGATGGTGGTTCCACTGGTGGCTGAGTACGAGCAGGAGCTACCAGCACAGGAAGTGATCTTGGCGCTTATGGCGCCAAAGGCCCCCAATACTACCAGGGCAACTATGAGGGGCGGGCTCAGTAGTTCCTTTTACAGGAGAGGAAGAAACGCATTTGCAGTCAGGAGTCAGCCCTCGAGACACAACGCATGATCAGGAAATGGATGGTTAGAGGAATCCGATGACGAGGAGCAAGTGGAGGATAACTTTGACTTGTTTAATGACTAGAGCAGTAGTGGGTACCAGGAGCGGACTAGAGCATTTTGAGTAGTGGACGTAGGACACTTTTGTGAAGAAATATTTGTTCTTGGTTTTTCAAGTGCTTGATTTTAACCTTAACAGTGAATCTTACCACGGGATGGTTTAAAACGTAGTTATTGATAGTTGCATGTGTGATAGCTTGCTATTGATGGTGCAATGTTAATTATGTGTGATTATGTGATCACCTTTTTGAACAACATGAGTTCATACTAAACGTAATCTTTGATGTGATGCTATGACTTGGTTAATTAGACTATCAGAATAGACCAGTGTAGACTTGAGTTTAGATTAATTGAGTGTGTCTACGGTTTTAAGATAGTGTCACCTATGTGTTATGCTTAGGTGATGTGTGAAATGTAAGGGGTGTGTTTAGCCTTACTATGATATTGAATGTCTTTATATCTTAAGACATAGATATCCGTGAGGTAAATGTTTTGGTGCTTAAGGACATGAAAGTGTTTTGTGAATAAACTTGTATTTCGTTAATTGAGTTGCTTATGAGTGTGAGTTATTTGTGTCACGTACTTAATAGTTGTGGAGGGAGATCAAGCGTAAGCTTGATACTGTGTCTGGCATTAGTCAGGCGGGAGATCAAGTGTAAGCTTGATATTGTGTTGACATTTGTCAACATGTTATTGTGTCTAACGGAAATCAGGCGGGAGATCGTGTTGCTTGTGCCTTTG
The DNA here is from genome assembly GCA_023525975.1 of Smallanthus sonchifolius. Classification (NCBI taxonomy): domain Eukaryota; kingdom Viridiplantae; phylum Streptophyta; class Magnoliopsida; order Asterales; family Asteraceae; genus Smallanthus; species Smallanthus sonchifolius. The sequence continues at coordinate 47,918,879 of CM042023.1, forward strand.
GGCAAAACAACATGATATACTTGTGTCTATAAATGACGAGGCCATATTGTATGCGCGTAGATTTACCCAGATCTAACTAGTTGTGTATGTGCACTCTGTGCGAGTTAGAAGGTTGAGTTACTAGTACATGTGTAGAACAATGTGTGTTCTGTAGATATGTATGTCGGTGTTTTCCTTGTAGTACACGCTTAGTCGTGCATAGGACGAATGGTTAGTGTGCTCAAGTATGGTATTTCTATCTTGACGATTCTCTCGACGTTCATACGTCAAGGTGATGCAACGAGTTTTGACGTCTTTCTAGGCGAACAGTGAGGTGGTCTTATGAGATGCCTATGCTTATATCTCGGGAATTCAGAGCACGAAGCCAATGGGTGGAGCTGTGAGAGTAGATTATGAAAGCGTTTACGTGGACGCTTGACCAGAAAAGTTTATGATGAGATCAAGGTGATGACGCTGAAGACTTCAGCACGAAGTTAACAAGATGACGAAGGACCTTCATGGAACACGTTCTATATGAAGAATTCAGTCGAGATGAGATACCAGGAAAATAGGGATGTTTTCCCTGGACGAGACGACGGATAGCTTAGGCCTGTGAGCAGACGGACTTCATGTTTGTACTTTTTAAATGAGACACAGTCGGTGATCGCTTGATAGTGGTAGAGCAACCATGAGTAAAGTGAAACTCAGGAAGGGTAAGTGCAGGATTACCCATAAGTAACTGGGAAGGAGATGCCTACGCTGGAGATTTTAAGACTAGCTTAAGGTGAACTCCTATGGAGCATTCAAGTAAAGCAAGCGTTTAGATGATTGAAACAGATACGACAAGGGTAAATGAGCCTTGAGAAACATCGAGAGCTAATGAAGATAGCGTTGGGTGTGTACATACTTACGGGGCGTATTGGATGCGTGATAATGAGGTAAAGAGATTTTACGATAAAGGGATTTAGTGGAAGACCAGGGTAGCTTTACACGAGCTCCTGAAGATCATTGAAAAAAGACATTAGTGATGTCCTTATGGGAAGGGCAATGGGCTAGAGTTTGAGATATCATCGCAGGACGGTGGTCAAGGTATGAGGCTAGAAGTACGACAACTTCACTTTGGATGGACAGCGAATGAATCCATCCATGAAAGTTAAGGAACCTACTTGGGAGGATGATCGTCGGAATGATGAAACCCTTGGGGTTATGCAGAAGACAAAGGGAAATTGTGCCCGTAACTCAAGATGGAATGTGGCAAGGGAGCGGGTAACTAGCTATGCTATACTACGCGGTACCAGAGGTGATATGAGCAATGTTAGTAAAGCAATAAGGGTGAAAAGTTAATGTCAAGGGCGACGACAGTGAAGCCTTAAGGAAAGAATTAGTAATCAAGGCAAGCACGAAAGGAAACTTCTAGTAAGCACCGGGGTAGAGAGGTGGAAACACAACCGTTAGATTAATGGTTGGAAAGTGGAGATAAGAGGGAATGTGTGGGTGAAACCTACAAGTCCCAAAGTTGAAAGCGGGCAGCCGAGAAGACTTCTTTGGACCCCAAGGAGGATGGTCGTGTTACAAGGCAAAGTAATGCAGATAGTAGTGCCAAGGTGAATGTTGGCACCAAATGAATTAGGTACACAAGAATTTGTTGTGTTTGTTTGTACCGACGAAGGATTCGAGGACGAATCCTCTTTTAAGGGGATAGACTTGTAACATCCCAGAATCCATAATCTATTGGTTCGGGTTAGTGGACGACCCGAATCTCTATTAAATATTACAAGGAGCAAGAGTTGTCATGAATGGTACATTTTAACGACGCTAGGCGAGCCGGTTAGCCGCTTATTTCTTAATTCGAGATGGAAACGAGTAAGATGAAATAGGAAGGACCCGAAACAAAAATAGTGGCCATTTAAAAGCCACTTTTTTGCGCATCGAGGGAGAAAAGAGGAGAAAGGGGAGATCGGAGGAGGTGTTTCTGAGATGGTTCCGACCAAGAACTTCACATCTAGTCAAAGTAACCCTCGTTTAATATTTGTACGCATCTATTTATGTGTTTGATAGGAGAACTCGTTTAAGGTTTTGGTGTTCTCGGTTGTGGTCGACGATAAGGGGGTGCCCGACTACGGTGGTAGTGGCGGCCCACGTTGTGTGGTGGTGGTGGTAACTGGTGGTCGGAGATGGCGCGTAGCAGGCCAGGGCTTAGAGTAAAAGAAAGAGAGAGAGGAGGGTGACGGGTGAAGATGGTGGTGGGTTTAGAGGTTGCCGGAATCGTAGGCGGCAGCGTGGGTCATGCCGGTGGCCACGGGGGCCGGCCATGGTGTTGCTTCACGGCGGCGAACGACGAGGTGAAGGTGGTAATGGTGCTCTCATGAGAAGGAGAACCCGATTAGGGTTTTGACGGCTAGAAAGGTGACGGAGACGTGAGGATGACACGGGATGGCGGAACACCGCGGTGGTTCATGGTGGTGAGGCACGGTGATGGTGGTTCATGGCGATGGACAAGAATGAGGATGGGATCGGGTTACACCCGATTAGGGTTTGTGATCATGGGGTTTTCATGTGGAGTTGGACGTGCATGGGGATCTCGGCTCGCGTATGTGTGACCTACGAGTCTAAGGCTTTGCGTGGCGCGGGAACATGCATGCATGCGGGTTCCAAACTGGTCCACGGTAACCCAGTTTGGACGGCTACGTGAATCAGGGTTTTTTCATGGATAAAAGGACGTGTGGATGAGACGAGTATCGGAAATAATCATAATTATACGTAATTAACACATGTCTAGGGCGTACTCTGACTGTGTGATCTTACGTTGATAGGTTCGAGTTTCGTGTTAGGGGAACGTTGTAGTTCAAGAGTTGGATATCCGTAACGGTTAGTTTCTAATCCCCTCTTTTAAAAGTTTTAAACATTTTGGGGCTATCGTACAAACTGTTGAGACATGTTTTATTACCTTAAATGTATATCGAGCTTTGGGATCTAACCCGATGAGTGTATGAAGTTAAATTGCTAATTGTGGGGCTAAGGGACTGTGTGAGTGTCTAGAGGACATGCGGGTTACAGGTGGGGATATGGTCACGTGTCGTATAGTGACCTAACAGGGGTGAGTAGGGATTGTAGTAAACGGGTCATACGGCTACGACTAGGAAATGTCACAGGGTGTGCATGTACGTGGTATATGCTTAAATAATGAGATATAGTAGTAGTATGTGTGTTTCTATATTAGCAGTGTTTTATGATACGAGTTATTCGGGGTGAGTTGGGATATAAGCTAAACGCTTATGAGCACGTGTAGGATACCTTATCCTAGTGCTATGTGTGAAGTGCAGGTGCAGTTAATGAATTATGTATGTATAGTATATTATTATGTGATTATACATGTGTTGTGTGTATTGTGTCGTTGTCCTTGTGACACGGGGGGTATTGTTTTTGCGTTGTTGTCATTTTGACACGGCAAACGGTATTATGGAGGATTATGTCCTTTGGGAGGTCACCAAAGGTGACGATGTCCAACAGGACAGTGACGAGCTTGGGGTGTATCGAACGCCCTGACGAGAGTAACCCTGACGAGGGTGCAGAGAAGTGGTATGTGTTTGTGTGCTTATATATTTGTGTTAAATTGCATACAAGCATTGAGGTGTATTTGTTGTGCATGAGATAGTATATTTGTGGTGAGTCGAGTTAGATTGACTGTTGTGTCAGGATTGTGATGTGGTGCTTATAAATGTTATGTCAGTTGATTTGTAAAAGCCTTGGTCAAGGCCGAGTAAGTTGATGTCTAGGGATTTGTTGTGTTAACCAAGTGTCGAGTTAATACATGTACTTGAGTACGACTTATTAGTGTAGTAGGTTCGACCTATGTCGATGAGACTGCAGGATTATTATTATTATGGGATGAGTCATGGGTAATGAGTTATTATGGGATATTGGGTGATAACAGAAGTTATCTAATGGTTAATGAATTGTGGATCTAATTTATAAGGACTGTAGGTCATGAGTGAAGTTTAAATAACTTTTGAGACGAGTTGGCTTTTAATTAAACTAAACTATTAGAACTCACTCAGCGTAGCTGACTTTGTGTGTGCGATAGATTGTCTTGCAGGTAAGCATTGCTTTGATGTATCTTGGCTTGGGAGCGGTGCTACTCGGTTTTGTGTGCAAGCATTCGTGGGGTAACTTAATGACATTAAATAGAAATTAATGTTTTTAGAAAGACTTTCGTAGTAGTTTAATATATCTAAAATGAGTATTGTTATGAGAACCAACTGTAGGGTGCCCGGTTTGGGGTTTTACAAAAAATAAAGCAAGGTTGGTTGTTTAGGGTTTTTATCAGCAATAGGGCTTGGATTACACTGAGGTGTATGCCCCAGTTGCTAGACTTGATGCTATCCGACTGTTTCTGGCTTTTGCCTCCTTTATTGGTTTCAAGGTCTATCAACTAGACTTGAAGAGTGCTTTCCTATATGGAAAGGTTCATGAAGAAGTCTATGTCACTCAACCACATGGTTTTGAAGACCCACTTAATCCTCATAAAGTGTACAAGCTGGATAAAGCACTTTATGGTCTTCATCAAGCGCCAAGGGCATGGTATGAGACTCTTTTAAAGCATTTATTGTCCAATGATTTCGACCGAGGGCAAATTGACTCGACTCTCTCCATAAGGAAAGGAGGAGGTGATATTCTACTTGTGCAAGTATACGTTGATAACATTATCTTTGGGTCTACAAATGAAGAGATGTGTAGGGAATTCGAGCTAGTGATGAAGTCCAAGTTTGAAATGAGCAACATGGGTGAACTGTCATTTTTTCTGGATCTGCAAGTCAGTCAAAGGGAGGAAGGCATTTATCTACATCAGACTAAGTATGTACAGGACATTTTGTCAAAATACAAATTGAATGATTGTACTACTTATGGGACACCAATCCCAGTCAATCATGGTCTGCATCCAGACAAAGATGGAAAGGACGTAGATTGTAAATTGTACCGTGGGATGATTGGATCTCTTATGTATCTCACAGCTTCAAGACCTAACATAATGTTTGCAGTCTGCTTGTACTCGAGGTTTCAGTCACAACCGAAGAAATCTCATCTGATAGCTGTAAAGAGGATCTTCAGATACTTGAAAGGGAAACCCCGATTGGGTCTTTGGTACTCCAAGCAGCAATCTTTTGACTTCAAAGCATATACTGATTCTGATTATGGTGGTTGTAACCTCGATAGAAAATCAACCTCAGGTGGATGTCAATTCTTAGGAGACAGGCTGGTCTCCTGGCAGTGTAAGAAGCAGTCAATGGTTTTTGTGTCAACATGTGAAGCAGAGTACATTGCTGCTGCTAGCTGCTGTTGTCAGATACTGTGGATTCAACAACAACTGAGAGACTACGGCTTGAACTAAACTGGAACTCCGTTGTTCATTGACAACAATGTCACCATGTCCATCACGAACAACCCGGTGAAACATTCTAAAACTAAGCATATTGAAATTCGCCACGATTTCATCCGTGACTGTGCTGAAAAGAACTTGGTTAAACTTGTAAAAGTTCACACAGATGACAACTTTGATGACCTTTTCACCAAGGCGTTTGATCGTACCCGTTTTGAACATCTTGTCAACTTGATAGGAATATTCAATCCTGAGTGAGAACACTCTTTTTCAAATCAAAATATTTTCATGGAAGTTAAATTTTATTTCTTTTTAAATCTGTATAGTTTGTTTCTACTTTCAAATATTTCAAAAAAATCCAAACAAAATAGAAAATCAAGAAAAATTTCAAAGTCATTTGAGGATAAGAGGGAATGATAGCACATCAGTAAATGATCTAAACGTTCTGGACTACACATATGGGAAATGATTGCGTCATGATTACTTGAGCCTTAAATTTTTTAATTATCTTGTTTTAATTTGAATATTTGCTAGTAATTTGAATTGTCAGTAGGCTATAAGTGTTTCTGGATCATTAGTAGTGTGAAAACTAAATTTAAAGTACTACAACTATGATTTGAACCCATGTTTTGCATGTGTGTGTGTGTAAAAGAATGCAAAAAGATCATTATCAGATAAGGATGTAAGATTTTGACAAGAATTTTCTTATGAGACCAGTTTCGGGTTATGTATTTAGCACAATTTTTCGGTTTTCTTCACTACCCGTACTCACAAGTATGCAATGAGAAGTTGAGCCAAGATATGTCTTGACAGCAATCGTCAAGCATATGCTACCCCTTGGATCACATCTGATTCATTGAAGACATATCCAGATAACAGTTGGATCCCCTTACCCAAATCCACTGACTCCATATCTATTAACCCGAATCATCATCTGATATTCACAGAAGAAAAACCTATCAAACCAAGACAAATGAATCACTCAATTCTGAATCTTATGATTCTTGATAATCCTTATGGATTCTGCTTGATTTTTTCTGTGCTAAACGATGTAACTTCATTCTGGAGATTTGGAAATCATTGGGAAAATCTTGAATGCCTTGAGATAGTGCAATTTAAATTTCTATAGCATAACTATGGGGTACACGTTGTATATCTATAATTAATACCTTAACTCACAAGAATGTGACACAAAGATGCTTATGGATTCAAATCTGATAATATTGCCAACTTGAATTAACTTGCTTGTGTTGCATATTACGTATGAATAAGTAGTAATTCATGACATGATCCCATATTCTTTGATGTTTATTATGTATCATTTTTGCTAAATATTAGCCTGATATGATCCTCTATTCATGACTTTGACCAAAAATAGCTAGTGTGTTTATTCATGTTTTTGCAGATCTGTATCTTGTGCATATTATCCTTATTCAGAAAAGAACAAAAAGATTTTTAGTTCTTGTACAGTTCAATCATTATCAAAATGACAAAAATATTTTCAGTACAGTTTATCAAAAGTTAAGAAAAGCCAAAAATATTTGTGATTAACTTCCGTTAATTGTTTTTGAAAACCTCGTGATTGAACGTTCATATCTGGTTTGCTATTTGACTTGACAATCTTCATAATTTGAGTTGAACTTTGAGTACACACTGGTCTTTGCATATTTTTTAAGTGCGCAAGAGTTTAACCTTGCGTACTTACCAAGTGCGCAAGGCATGTGTGAGTGGGGTATATATACAGGACTTAAGTCTTTTTTTCTTCAATTTTCTTCACTTTCAAGCAAAACCACTGTTTTATACTCCAGACTCGATTTCACTCAAACTTTTCGTGTGTTCCAAAGAGATTTTTCATCCCATTCGTCGTTTCATCTTTACCTATCTAACATTTGGTGAGAATCTCAGACCATTCCATCCATTAAATCACAAGTTATTGACAGATTCTTGAACTTTAGAACCTAGAGTTTGGTGATGAAATTTGAACCGATTTTGGGTGTCTTTAAGTTAAATTAAACCCTAAAACTTGTTTAAGATCATCATTCGAACCTTTAGTGCACCAAATTTATCCTTAATAGTTGTTGATTTTGGTTTTGAATCCTTGTGGTACCGTGATTTTACGTTGGACCAGGGTTAGGTCAAACTGACTGATTGTAGCAAGAGGTTGGTGTTGGTGTTGGTCCCATTGGTCATAAATGTGCTTTTCGACCTTGTGGTGACCCTCATTCACAGCAAAATCACACTTTCGTTTGATTTTGGAGTTTGAAAATTTCCTAAGTAAAAGTTGCTGCGTACTTAGTAAGTAGGCACAAAGTAACTCATGCGTACTTACGAAGTACGCAACAACAAACTACCTGCGTACTTGTTAACTACGCAGGAAGGGCAACTTAGAAAAATTTCTAAGTCTGAAAATCAGTTCAAAGTGGAAGTACTATACCATGTCATGTCTATTCCATTTCAATGATTCTATGTGTTCTTATGTTGTTTATCTTGTGTTCTTGCAGTGATGGCTCATGCATTCACTAATGCGTTCAATCTGCTAGCTCTCTCTCATCCAGAATGGAAGGGTGTTGCACTAGAGTATAGACAGATTGTTGATTTCCTGAACAGATCCAAGATCAGTTATGCTATCTCTGCTGATCATATTGTCTCAATACTGTACATGTAGCAGTTCTGGAATTATGTTGATCATGACAACACTGTAACTCCAAACTTCATTAGAGCTACTGTGGCAGGTCATGACATTGCTATTTCTGAAGATACCATTCGAAGAGTACTACAGTTCCGGGATCTACCGACTGATCCTATAGCATACCCGGACTACTTTGTGGATGGTTACTGGAAACAGGGGATGGGATATGTGGGTACCACAGATTATTCCTCCTACAAGAAGATGTAGGTCCTTGATCAGTGGCGTTACTTCGCACACGTCATGACCATGTGCCTATCTGCACTGAAGGCAGGAAAGGATGCTATGAGTCTTGACTTGGCAGCCGCAATGGTTGGCCTATCTCTAAACAAGGGGTTTAACTTTTCCAAGTACATCTAGAAGTCTAGGATCGATCAGAACAATGCAACAGAGAGGTTTAGATTCCTATTGTACCCGAGATTCGTCTAACTGTTGATAAATGACGCATTGCCCAATCTACCACAGATTGGAGAAAGACTGCAAGTCAAGAGGGTGGACAAGAGGGTGTTCATCCAATTTTTAAAGCCAAGCAATGTAGAACCTACCCGTGAGCATACGCCCCTCTTCGACCACTTGATTAATGAAGCTTATGTGGCCCTTCCCAACTTCAGATGGTTTAGTGCTGATTCTGAGCCTGAGCTAAGTGAACATGTTGAGGAGCAGGTAGAGGAGGAAGAGGAAAAGGAAGTAGGAGATGATTCTGATGATGATGAGTCTAGTGATTGCGGTGACGAAGAAGAAGGAGGAGATGGTGCTGAAGGGTAGGATTACGAAGCAAGTGAATCTGATTCATCTGACTCTGATGATGCACCAGACCAAACACACCCAAGGAGAACGGTGAAGGTATCCCTTCCCGAGTCATCCTCCAAAATACGAAGACAGGGAAGTACCGACAGTGAGTATGAACCAGAATCGGATACTAAGGTACAGAGTCTAAGAACAGAGAGAAGAGTTAAGCTAAAAATGATAGGCCGTTTGATGTCGTCTTGAGAGATCTTGAATCTCATGCTCAGCATCAGGAGGTCACTACAACAACTCAAGTCTCAACTCAGCTTTATCAAAGGAGGAGGCAGCCACGTGTTACTGCTGAGGTGGTTGTTACTACTGTCTCAGAGGAGGTGCCTGACATAGTATCCCTCCCACTTCAAACTGTCCAGCAGGTGATAGTGACGACTCTCATTCAGACTGAGTCGGTTACTATCACCCCAACCACCTTTGAAACAACCACTATCCCAATATCAATCCCAACCACAATCCTAACTACCACCCTTCAGACTGAGTCGGTTACTATCAGTCAACCCTACAACTTTGGGGACTTTACACAAGGGTTTGACTTTGATTAACTGTTTTCCTTCCCCGCCTATTCCATTGCTGAAGCCTCTAAATCCAGGGGCTGTGATGCGAGGATTACCACACTAGAGACTCAGGTGGCCGGTTTACTTGAAACAGTTCAGAAATCAAGAAGTGAGTCAGACGCTCAACAGGCTAAGATAAACTCATTGGTGGATGAAGTTACTCGATTAAGGCACCAAGGTAAGGGAACCCAGGAGCAGCTGTCACACCCCAACCGACGGCGGAATCATCGGGGCGGGACATGTAGACTGTTCATGAGCTCAAGGTTGACTAAATTGTAATATGTTAAATCTATTTCCATTCAAACAAACATGAATCAAATTCAAAGTACATAATGAAATACAATTTGTTTTTGAATTAAGATTAACTAGGTCCAAAGCCTATGTGTAGCATGTCTTGATCAAACTCACATGAAACATGAATAAAATAAGGTCAACTAAAAAGTAGGTGAGTATAACACAGGTTTGTATATAGGTAGCATATAATTTGTAAACCAAATCCTTTATATAACATGATAAATAAGGCGTTTATGGGGAGCAGCTATTGTGTAACCAAGTACAATCAAACCTTTGTAACTAGCATGCAAAAATTGTGTTGTCGGTTTCAATCACCGCGCACCTGGGTGGGTTTGTCAGACGCAATAGATCTATCATTGAAAACCGTCGGCTTGAATAGTTAATGATTGCACATAATCGCATACGAAGGTTAGCACACCTAGCACTCGGGCATAAAGCTCAAATTGCACACATGAATGTAAATAGGATTTGTACTTGTGATGTTTGTGTAAATGTAAACATGTAATTTGTATATAGTTCATGTTTCACCCCAAAAGTGTAAAAGAGTAAAAGGGGCTGTGAAATACTCACATGGTATGGAAGTGTAGCTAACAAAGAGTATAGATAAAATAAGAATCATTGATACGCACGAGTTAACCTAGATAATAATGTATATTGAATCAAATATGTGCACAAAGTTTAAGTCTAACATTGAAGGTTGAATTTGTGTATAAAAAGTATTAAATGAAATATATAAAGTTGTAGTAAACATTTTTGGAAAATTTGATTAAAGTTTGGAATTTAAATAATAAAATAGAATTTTTATAAAATTGTTGATTATGAAAATAATGTATGTGTTAAATGTAAATTAATAAATAAATAAATGATTATAGTTTAAATATTAAATAAATAATTATTATCTTATTTATTTATAAACTTTGTAACTTAATCATTTAAAACATCATTTAAGTGTAAGATAAATATAAATTTAATTTTTTTATAAATTTTTTAAATAAACTTTTAAATAAATAATATTTATCTCCAGATTAAACTTTAAATCTTTTCAAATACAGAAAACATATTTTTATAAAATTTGAAACATTTATTGATTGAAAAATATAAAATTATAATTCTGTTAAAATTTCTGAGTCACACACGACTGTGCCTCGGAAGGGCACGATCGTGCTCAAGCCACGGGCGCGACCGCGCTAGTCGGGGCGCGACCGGGTTGATCAACAGAGGGCACAAACTAGACAAGTCAACAGGCACGACCGTGACTTGGATCGGCACGGTCGTGTCTATGATTTTTAGACACAACAGAGGCTAGCCCAAAGGGCATGACTAGGTCAGGACAGGAGGACACGACCGCGCTGCTAGTCGGCACGACCGCGCTACATGAGGCACGGGCGCGCTAGATGATTAGCGCGACCGTGTCTCTTCCAATACAGCCACGAATTGAACAAATCTTGTATTTATAGTGTTGGAATTGTTAGGGCTTTTGATTACTGAGTTGTTACGAGTCTATTTAAATAAACTAATTGTATGGAAATCGTGTTTAAGTATGGATTCGATTAAATCATTTTTATTAAAAGTGAGAAATCCGGTTCAGGATGATTTCTATGATGGAAGCCCCAATTAACAGAGGGCTTTTGATAAAGAGACTGAATCGACTGAGGAAAAGATTATAGTTACCCTGAAGCGTATCGAATTGATAGTGAACGGCAGAAAAGAGTTCCGACGACGGTGAGAATGGCTTCCGGCGTCTTCTGCTGCGATTCAGGCTGTTCCAACGATTCAGAAAACTTAGAGATGCTCGGAGGATCGAGTTTCTTGATTAATTGCTAGCAACAGGATCGAAAAGAATGATTCGAGGCTTGGGAGAAATTTTGGACGGTTTTTCTTGAGAGAATTTGTAATTGGGTGGTAATGATCGAAATTGACAATTATTTTCTTTGATACTGAAAGTGAAACGCACATCGAGTTCGAATTCAAATGACCAAGCGTTTTGAAACTGCATTTACGTTTTGACTGTTACACAGGCGCGACCGTGCCAAGATAGGCGCGATCGTGCTTAGGCACCGGGCGCGATCGTTCCAGGACCAGTAGCGCGATCGTGCCGAGGCACTTGGCGCGACTGTGCCAGGACGAAGCACGACCGTGCTAATTAGGGTTTCTTGATATTTTTCAACTTTAGACCTTGACTTTTTAGCTTTGATAAGTTTGATTAACATAGTTTCTTGCATAGTGTTTAAGTGTATATAATCGAGTAAAACTTGCGAACTTGTATTGAATCATTGCATTTAATTTATGGCGAGAAAAATAATAAGACAGTGCACGAGTATTGAGTTTGAAATGCGTTACATTGAATTGAAATACGAATACTAAAAATCAGAAATGTTATAGCAGCTTAAAAGCTTGATGTCCCAGAATGAGTTGCTTATCAAGATGAATGACATGATTCTTGGGCATAGGATGACAATGGAGCTAAGTTGGATACTCAACGTAAAGAACATGAAATAATGGCCAAGTTGGTAGGTGAGTTGATCGCAAAGCTTGCTGCTCAGGGGGAGAAATAGAAAGAAAAGGAGAAAGAGAAGCCAAAGCCGAATGGTGATGAGGCTTGTCATCCTGTCGATCTGACAAAGGATGATGAGAAAGACAAGGATCCTTAAGCCGATCCTAGTGGAGGTGAGCAACAAGCTTTAGCTATTGTTCCAATCTCTGCTGTGTCTATGGCTGAGGGGGAGTCTACTCAACACGACGGTGATACTTCTGGGGGTAGTGGTAGTGGTCAAGGAAATTCGGCAGCTGAAGTTTTATACGACTTATTTGACGATGTTATCTTGTTGATTGAGCCGGACTATTCCAAGGAAGTGCAGATCGATGCTCTCAGCAATCTTGAGGAAGGAGAGATCGAGTCTGACGATGAATAGTATGATGATGAGCATGTGATGGTGGAGCTCCCGAAGGGTGACGGTGAGGGAGTTTATGAGCTTGAGGATGGAGAGATTTTTAAGGCTCCAACCTTTGAAGCTACTTTTACTACAAGTTCAGTCGAGCCTGAGAATGTTGCTGAGGCTAGTGGTGCAGCAGTCTCGACTGAAACCTCTCCCACCGATCCCCAACCTGCTAATGCTGAAGCCTGGAAGAACAAGTATCCTCAGGGATGGTTCAAAAGGGATCAGCCACCTGCATGGAAAAAGACTTCAATCATAGACAAGCATGGAGCAACAGGAATGATCTTATCCGTCCGGTTTGACAATGACAAGAAGCTATTTGCAATCAAGAGTGCTGGTGGGGTTCAGTACTTGAAACCAACCAGTGAGGCATTTAGCTCCTTGCCCAAGTACGACCTAGTGAATCTAGCAAATCGTGAACTACTTGGTGACACAAGTCACGCGGTAGCCAAGGGTTTGTGGGGAGCACTACAAAGGGAAGGAAGATCTGGGAACTTTGAAACGTTTAAGCCTCAAATGCCCAAGAGAGTCCGGGACAAGAACGTGAGACATCCCGTGACTAACAGAAGCCTAAGGAAGCTGGTCTACAACCCAGTGCTATGTGAAACCAGGATTCCCAAAACAAGTTATCTCAAGATATCCTCGGTAACATGTGGTACTGGTACGTGGATCCAAAAACGGGCGAGGCGGTGGTGATGTGCATGTCCAGGTCCAAAAGTGGAAACTTGTAGCCTGCGAACTTATCAGAGTTTTTGATGAGATCTGTTTCATCAACTTCTCTATGAAAGATCTGACGGTTCTGAATGACAAGTATTGCATTTACACAGACGAATGGACGAAGCTTCTAGCATCAAGATACAACAAGTTAGTCAAGTTTTGCCTTGACTACAAGATGAAGATGGTAAGCTAAAGCTGAAAGAGCTTGAAGACCGAAGATAATCTAGAGCTGTTGTCAAGGGGGAGTTTGTTGGAGCTTGTTTGTGTGATAAACACTCTAGATGTTGTCTCTGCTTTTGTATCTGTTATTTATGTATTTGTACTTGTATTTCTGACTTTGTATGTATTGGTTTATCGAGTTGTAATCATGTTTGTAAGTACTTGTCTTGTAATCTTCTTTTTAAGTGTTGTCGCGGGTTGTATAACCTACGTACTTAGCAAGTACGCAGGAACATGTTTGCGTACTTGCTAAGTACGCAGGAACAATGCCCTGCGCACTTGTTAAGTGCACAGGCATCAGGTCTGTTAGTATATATAGCTGATTGTATAAGTTGATAAGTACGCTCTTATTCTATAACTTGTAATTGGCTGATATTGATAATAGACGACGTTTTAAAGTGACTCAAGTTTGTTGTCAGTTTACTTGTTGTTGTCGATACTCCATCTAGTCAATGGCATTCCACACCTTGTTCGACTAGCCTCACACTTGCATGTGACGATCCGACACACCCGAGGACCTACAAATTATAGGAATTTGGATTAAAACCTTAACGGGTCAATTGGATGGAGTTGGTTTAGAATGGTTGAAAGCTTGTGTGAAGCTTAATAAACCAAGTTTAGATTGAGGGTGAAAATCATAAGGTCTTGGGTGGGTGTGGAAACCTTAATTAGTACTTACTTTAGACCTTTATATTACTAAAAAAATTTGGAAATTGTTTAGGTAATCAAGTGGCCTTAATCAAGGAACAACCGGAGGCATCAAACTCGCAAGGTAAGTGCTTTTGCACTTACTTAGTATTTGATAAGTAGTGAGGTTACATAAGTAGATAGTATGTTGTTTGGACACTTGCTTATGTGTTGTTGAAATTTGATGGCCTTGAAGTCTAAGAACTTCTTAGGTATATTTTGGTGAGCTTGAAGTGAAATACTTCATGGGTGTATACTTGGAGTCAAATACTCCAAGGGTTGGAATGGAATCATATTTTCCAATACTTGGCATAGATAAAGGGGTAGTGTCATGTAATTAGACTTTTGTAGTTTAACTCTATCTAAATATGTTGATTTGAAGTAACTTGACTATGTGGTTAATAGTCTAACTTGAATGTGAAATGTGGTGAATATGTGTGATTTGGCTATGTGGTTTGTAGGATCGTGAAAGTACAAGATGGTTTTGTTCTTAGTTGAAATTGACAGAAACAATAACAACTACACAAGTATAATCGAGTAAACAGAAAGAATACTTATAAGAACACTGTTGTATTAAGCTTTTCCAAAATAAACGATTACAAATGAAAACTCAATTCAAAAGCAAACATACAATGAAGTGTTTACACAGTATTTATACTTACTTAGAATCAAGACAGACCCTTGATTCTAAGGATCAGATCTAACACAGACCGTTGATCTTTTGTATAAAGCTAACTATTACAAGTTTAGTCTAAACTAGCTAACTTTATTGAAGCGTCTTCTTTATGCATTATTACTTTCATGCTTGGAGAAGAGCATTGTTGTCTGTCATTGGTTGCGCCATTGAGGTTCCTTCTGCTTTGAGTGTGTCAGTGGTTTTAACAGAAAGTTGTCAGTGACGCTTGGCATGGATAGTCAGCTGCAACGATTTATCTTCAAGGCACAGGGCTGTCAGCAGCAAGGATGATGATCAGCAGCAAGATGTGAACATCCAAAGCTGCTGATGATTTTCCTATCAGCAGCATCAAGTGTTGATGCTGCTGAGAAGCCCATCCACAACAACTCTGGTCTTTAGCAGATAAGGCTATCCGCAGCAGATTTGTTCTTCAGCAGAAGAACAAGTATCCGCTGCAAATAAGCTTGTCCGCAGCAGTTTGTTGGTCAGCAGCAAAGTCTGAGATCAGCAGCATTTGTACTTAGAGAATTTTGTAGACATTAGTCTTTATTTCTACAAACTCCCCCTAGACTGATGCTACCAAAACTCTCTTACTGCTTTTGCTGCTGAAGCTTTTGCATGTTGCTGACTATCCTTTCAACCTCATATCCTCTCTGGTCCATGCTGGGATTGTTAAGAGGAAGCTTAGATAGAGTCTTGATGTCTTTGCTTGCCATTTTGAAGATAGCCTTTCTTGAACACCTCATCTTCTGTCCTTTAACATCTGTCAGTGTGAATTCATTCTTTTCAGCATTGTAGGACCAGCTGATGAATGGAAAGTGGGATTGGAGAGGTTTGACATTAATGATTTCATCTTTGTTGGGGTTGAAGTAATGTTTGATTACCAGCAATAGATGTCTCCCACCTTCATTCTCAGGCTCATTGGCTTCACCCAGCTCCATCATTCTTCTTAGATCAGAATATGGAATCTGTAGTATCTCATCAACAGATGTATAAATTGATCTTTTAGCTTCTGTCCTCCCCCTGACCACTTCAAACCATTTTTCTTAAGGGCTGTATGACCATCTGATTATTTCTCTTAAGTCTTATGGTTTGGAAGTGAGTTTGTTTTTATTTTTGGGAGGTTGTTGATGAGTAGGAGCAGGGTGTGGGGATTTGGACTTTGAGGGAGGAGAGGAGGGAGGTCTAGGATGGAGTGTGGAAGGTTGTTGGGTTGACGAAGTGTTGGGTGAGAGAGAAGGCTTAGGTTTCTTTGTTTTCCTTTCTTCTTGAATAAATGTCCTTTTCTTGGAACCTTTCTTCTCCAATCTTTCTTCCTCATCCTTCTTGACTTTAAAATAGAGGGCTTGCAGGTTCATGAAATTCATGGGACCTAGCCTCTTTCCACTCTCTCCTCTAGCATTAAGGAAGTCAATCATGATCTTCCTTTCTTCATGGGTTCTTTGATTCAAGGCAATGGTCTTTTTGGACTTTTGTTTGGCCTTTTCTTCTTCTTCAGCCTTTTTCTTCTTTGCCAATTGACCCTGCTGACCCATGAAGGCTCTGTAGATTTCTTTATTGGATAGTTTCTCAAGGTAGTCTACATCCTCACCTTGAGAAATCAGAGCTTTTACCCACTCCTCTCTCATTTCTTTGGCTAGTTCAGAATCAGTTATTCTGAACTTAGCCGCTTTTTTCTTCTTCTTTTGAATTTCTTCTTCTTCTTTATCAAATTATTCCTGCAGTTGAAGGGCAAGAGCTTCATCTTCTTCAATTTGATTAACTGCAGGAATCTTTACTTTCAGATCATCCGGCTGTTTTGCATACAGCTGGATCTGTTGTTCTCTGAGGAGAATGGCTGTGAGTCTATCTTGAGTTTTCTTTATTTCAGCCACCTCCTCTTCTTCTCTTCTTCTTCTTCTTTCTTCCTTCTCTTTCTTCTCTCTTAGCAACCTCTCTTCATCTTCTTTGGTCATAATTCCCTTTCCCTTATCTTTGTTGGATGCCTCTGCTTTGGCTTCACTGATCACAACAACAGATGATGGTGCTGCTGTTGGAATCTTAGCCTCAGCTTCATTGGCATTTTGGGGAATGGATAAGGGAGGGGAACTTACTTCATCTTCTTCCCATTCCATACCTGTCACATCCTTCCATGCCTCTTTCATCTTTTCCTCTTCTCTTCTTTTTTATTCTTCTTCTGTGTTCAGTCTGACTGTTGGAGAAGAGAGAAAGGATAGGTCTGAGTCAGATCCAGATTCCTCCTTATAAAAAGAAGCCTTGATGATTTTGATCATTTCTTGACTTTCTAAGGAGTTGACATTAAAGATGAGTGATCTGAGCTCAAAGACCTTGTGCAGGAAGGCTGAAGGTAGGAGCAAGATCTCTTTGATGTTGATTGATAGAGAAGATCCATTGCTCAGGAAGAAGGTGAAGTCATGGGAGTCAGTGCTTATCCATCCTTGCATTTCGACATCTCTGACCATTTTGTTGTACATAAATCTTCTCCAGCACAGAACTTCTTCTTCAGTGAGAAGACTGCTCCTTATTATTTCAAGTCTTCTAGGAGTCGGTCTTCTTTCTGTTGCTGTTGAAGATTCAGGATAGGCTACCCTTTTTGCTTCTTGTATTTGTCTTTTGAAGTTGAGTTGATTATCCTCCATCAAGTCATAGAACCTGCCAATAGCAAGTTCTGCTGAGAGGACCGTTGAGTTGTTGATACACTGTAGATGGTATAGGTGAAGGACTTGGATGCTATTGACAAAGTCCCAGTTTAGCTCTTCTACTCCGCCAAACTCCCATCTAATCCAGAACCTCTCAGACTTTCCATCATACCCCCAAGCTAGTATTGTGTCAAATTCTAGCTGTGTTGAAGTCAGTGTAAATTGGGAGGCAATGGATTGACTTATGATGGTTGTTGCTTCAGGGATGATGCTGAAAGATGTATATGTTTGTTCTATGTCTTCAGCATCAGTCAGCATCTCATCAACAGCCCTGACGACTAACTTCCAGTCTTCAGATGTCTCTTCTTCTTCGTCATCTGAATCTGGCAAGTCATGAACCTGTACAAAAGCTGGCTTGAATAATGTGCTTTGAAATACAGCCTGCTCTTGAATCCAGTCGTCAAGACTGTCTGAGTCTTCTTCCATTGGGACCATCTCCCCCTTTTTGGTTCCATCAGTAGACAAGTAAGCATCAGTTTGGGTGCCCACTGAAACAAGAGAGGGAGTAGGCACAGTTGGGCATTGATGGGCTTCATGCATAGAGACTTGGTGTCATAGTTTGGACACTTGAGCCTCTAGCATAGCCACCCTGGCCGTCAATTCCAAGTTATGAAGTTTCAGTCTGTCCTCATCCACAGTTGTGGAATCCTTGGATCTAGATGGGGCCTTAGGCCTAGCCTCTGCATCCCCATCACCCATGGTTTCTTGGAGCCTGGGATTCCTCTCAGTGAGGGGAGTTTCCAAGGAAGCATCCTCACTGTGAGTTGCTGTGGTTGAGGTCTTAGCGATGTTGTCATTGTCCTCCTGGTCATTTGATGGACCAGTAGTAGTGACAGCCTCTTCCACATCCACTCTGTCATAACTCCTAGAGTGGACCTTCAGGGTAGAAGAACTTGGGTTGGGTGTGTTGGAAGCAAGACCAATCAGTACCTCTGAGATAGTGGTAGTTGGAGAAGGTACATCATCTTGATCAGGTTCCTCAACACTTAAGTTCAGAAGAGAGAGGAGTGGCTCAGGGGGCTGTTCTATGGATCCGGGAAGTGATCCTGATCCTAATAGTAAGACATCCGAAGGAGTCTCCCTAATAATGTGGTTGTCCCTTACGATATTCTCACCAGAATGTTGTGATTCTGAGTGAGGGCTTTTAGGTTGGGTTTGGGCCTTGGAGGCAAGAGAAGAAGGAGTTCTCTTGCCCCTTTTCCTGGTATATGTCGTTGCAACCGGGGCCCTGTGTTCCGGTTGAACGACAACATCCAAAACAGGTGTAAGTAATTTGTGTACCTGTGCATCCTTAGTAGTATGCGCAGGGATTCGAATGGTGGAAGCAGACTGTTGTTCAGGATGTGAGGTGGAGGGTGTGGAATCAGTATCAACTGGGATTGCTGAACTGTCACACGGGGTACTCTGTATGTTCAGCATTGTAGATAACAATGGAACATTGACCCCTGAGAACTTTTTGGAAACAGTTCTCATGCTTAGTTCTCATGCTTTAAAAATATTATTTTTATTTCCCAACATGATGTAGATTCTTGCAGGTTTTGAAAGTTCTTTTAGTTCTTGATTGAAAACCTCCTGCAAGAATCTTGGGTACATAAAAATTGTTGCTTTGCACCCTCTTGAAGGTTATATCTCAAACCCTCAAAGATGAGGTGTGCAAAGTTGAAGCCTTGGTTAGTGACCATACCATGGAAGGCGGAGGCAAGTGCGGAGCTCACCTGATGCCATCCACTCCTCTTATGGTATATGCATTGGAGAAGAGTGTGGCAAAGATACTTCCATGGAGGGCCCATCGGCGCCTTCTCGATCGTATACTCGGTCTGATTTCTAGTGTATCTAATGGATACAAAGGTCCTCATGTACTCGTCCTTCGAGTATGAGATGGCTGCTCCCTCATCTTGAAGCTTAATATTTTTTCTGAGTGTGGATTCCAAGATGGTGATATCCTTGCCGTCTAATTTGGCTTTAATTTGGGGAATCCCCTGTTCGGTTGAGTAGACGACGGTACTCTAAAAATCCTCCATATGAGGGATATATATGGTAGGGTTGGTTGTGAGGGAAAAGTAGATCTTTGATCGACATAAGAAGTCGATCATATCATTGAAACCTTCGGATTTCTTTCCCTTGATTAGGTATGCTGTAACGTGATGGTATGGGGAGAACTTATCGTCAGGGTTAATGTTGTATGATTTGGAGGGAAGGTTTAGAATATGAAAGGCTTTGACTGTTTTAAGGACGAAGGGCTTTGAATGTGGTGGGGACTTGAGAGAAAGTGATGTGGGTTTAGGGTGAAAATGAAGGTGAAGAGGTGGTAAGGAATTTGATTTGTTCTTATAACGGCAGAGGAGGGAAAAAGCAAAATGACTTGTACAGTACAACCTAATTCACCCTTTATTGTTACAGCTGTAATACACCGATGCAGTCATGGTAAAGACTGACGTTAATTTTTACAGCGGGTAAAAGTTAATTTGGACTTAAATTTACCCATCAGCAGCAAACTTGGTTGCTGTGGATGAATAAGCATGTCCGCTGCAAACTTGGTTGCTGAGGAAGGTTAAGTCTGTCAGCAGCAAACTCATCTGCTGCTGATGGGTTTAATAACCTGCAACAAGGATGTTGCTGCTGACAGTCTTAAAGAAATCTGCAGGAAACTTGTTTCTGCTGATAACTTAAAGCAGTCAGTTGCAAATCTTTTGCTGCTGAAAATTAAACCTGTCAGCAGCTGAAGGACAAAAATGCTGTTGACTTATAACTTTTATTTACAACATAAGACAAAACACATTTTAAAATAGAATTTTAGAGATAGATTTTAATCAAAGTTCATCATACCAATCGATTCAACTAAATATGTAAATCTAGCTTCATCAAACGATTTTGTAAACAAATCAGCATATTGCTCATTCGTATGAACTTTGGTTAAAATAATCCTCTTTTTCTCAGCTTGATCTCTTATGAAATGATACCTGATGTCAATGTGCTTTGTCTTGGAGTGCTGCACCGGATTGTTTATGATTGATATAGCACTCATGTTGTCAATGTGAATTGGAGTTGCTATGAAAGTCATCCCATAATCCAGCATTTGATTTTGTATCCAGATGACTTGTGCACAGCAACTTGAAGCTGCAATGTATTCTGCTTCAGCTGTAGAAGTTGAAACACATGTTTGCTTCTTACACTACCATGAAATCAATCTCCCTCCCAAAAACTGACATCCCCCTGAAGTGGACTTTTTGTCCAAGTTGCATCCCCCATAGTCACTGTCAGTGTATGCATACAGATTAAACATGTCATTTTTAGAGTACCGTAGCCCAAGTCTTAAGGCACCCTTTAGGTATCTAAAGATTCTCTTGATGGCTTGAAGATGTGAAACTTTTGGAGCTGCTTGAAATCTTGCACAGAGACATACTGCAAACATGATATCTGTCCTTGAGGCAGTGAGATACATGAGAGACCCTATCATTGCACGGTACTGATGTTAATCAGTGTCTTGGCCATCTTTGTCTAGAGTCAGCTGATGATGCACTTGCATAGGGGTTCTTGCAGCAGAGCAGTCAGCCATTTTGAATCTTTCCAAAATGCTCTTTACATATCTGGAATGGCTGATGAAGATTCCATTTGGGAACTGTTTGACTTGTAGACCTAAGAAGAAATTTAGTTCACCCATTGAACTCATTTCAAACTTTGAGTGCATCAGAATCTCAAAGTCTTTGCACAGATGTTTCCTTGTTGATCCAAAGATGATATCATCAACATAAATTTGAACTAGTAAGATTTCTCCCCCTTCATCTTTGATAAAGAAGGTCTGGTCAATGGCACCTCTTCTGAAGTTGTTGCTTAATAGATATCCTGACAAGGTTTCATACCAGGCTCTTGGTGCCTGATGTAGGCCATACAGAGCTTTGTCTAGTTTGAACACTTGAGTAGGATGTGCAGGATCTATAAAGCCTGGATGCTGTTTGACGTATACTTTCTCACCAATCTTCCCATACAGAAAGGCACTTTTTACGTCCATTTGATAGACAGTGAAATTCTTGGATGCAGCATATGCCAGGAAGATTCTGATGCCTCCAGCCTGGCAACAGGAGCAAAGACTTCATCATAGTTAATTCCTTCTTCCTGAGTGTAGCCTTGAGCTACAAGTCTGGCTTTGTTCTTGACTACAATGCCTCTCTCGTCTTGCTTGTTCCTGAAAACCCATCGTGTGCCAATAGCATATTTACCTGGTGGAAGATCAACAAGTTTCCAGACATCCTACCTCTTGAATTGCAGCAATTCTTCCTGCATTGCCTCAATCCAGCTATTGTGTTTGAGTGCTTCACCTATCTTCTTGGGTTCCACCTGAGATAGGAAACATGAAAACAAGCATACATTGGCTTCGTGAGATTTGCTTCTTGTGAGAACTCCTTGGTGGACTTGGCCAATAATATTTTCATGAGGATGTTCTTTGTGGATCCCCTGTGCTGGTACCACCTCCAGATGTATCCCTTGCTCTAGATTGCTTTGATTTTGATCAGGGGTCTCTTCATTCATGGTGGAAGAGTCTTCAACATCATTAGTCACATCAATATTTTCAGCAATAGCATCATCAGCATCTACAGCATTTACCGAAGAGTCTTCATTTAGATTTTCTGTTTCAGACAGGCTATTGCTGGTTACATTAGACAGTTTTGTGCCGGCTTCACTTGCTTCAAGTGCTTCCACAACTGATGGAGGGTCAATTGATGGTCTTCTCAGACTGATAGAAGATTTGGGAAAATCCAGTCTGTAGTCAGTGGATGAAGTGGAGGCAGGTGTTTGTGTAGATGTAGACTACATATTTGAGAAGGTGAGAGGCTCAAATATTTGGGAGAAGGAGTCTATGTCAAAGAGCCAGTTTGGACCTTCTCCCTGCTCACAGACTATGTGTTCTCTACATTCCACATTTGCTGATTCTTCCATAATTCTTGTTCTTGAATTGAATACTCTATAGGCATTTGATTGAGAGGAATAGCCCACAAAATATCCTTCATCAGATTTGGCACCAAACTTAGGAAGAACCCCATTTGTGATGAGAATTGTGCATGGACACCCAAAAGGTTTTAGAAACCCAATGTAAGGAACTTTTTGAAACCAAAGTTCATAGGGTGTCTTGTTGAGGGGTTTGACAATTAGAACTCTATTTTGCACATAGCAGGCTGTGCTAACTGCTTCTGCCCAGAATGTGAGTGGCAGTTTTGAGTCAGCCAACATAGATCTTGCTGACTCAATAAGAGTTCTGTTTCTTCTTTCAGCAACTCCATTTTGTTGAGGAGTTCTTGGAGCACTGTATTGTCTCTCTATCCCCTTGCTTTCACAGAAACAGTTTAAAGTGTGGTTTTTGAACTCTGTGCCCTGATCACACCTTATGATTTTCACCTTTTGATTGCTTTGATTTTCTACCCTCAGAATGTAGGATTTGAGAATTTCAGCAGTTTCATCTTTAGTTCTCAAGAAGTATACCCCAAGAGAATCTGGTGTAGTCATCTGTTATCACTAGACAGTATGACTTTTTGCCCATTGACATGACATTTGTAGGACCGAAGAGATCCATATGCAGCAGTTGCAGTGGAGTGTCATTTGTATTCAAGGACTTGGGCTTGTGAGAACTCTTGTGTTGCTTCCCCTTTAAGCACGCAATGCAGTGGTCTTCTAGCTGAAATTCTTTGTCAGGAATCCCTCTGACAAGATTATTCTTCACCAATTTGTTAATAGTTTTGATATTAACATGGCTTAATCTCCTGTGCCAGAGAGCTGATTCATCAACTGAGGCTTTTGATAAAAAACAGGAAACACTCCTAGATGGAGTGACTTCATTCATGTCCAGTACATAGAGATTTTCTTTTCTCTGAGCAGTTAATAAAATGCTTTCTGGAGGAGGTATGGATAAGCCTGGAGACAGTACAAAGCATTCTTTATCTGTGAAGAGCATCCAATGCTTTTGGTCACAGACCTAGGAAACACTCATGAGATTGAAGTCCAATTCTTTGACATAGTTGACCTTATCAATGCTCATTCTTTCGTTGGACACAGTTCCTTGTCCAGTAATGGATCCTCCCTTTGAGTCACTTCCAAAGGCAACATATCCTCCATTGAAATGTCTGAAGTTGAAGAGGATGGATCTGTTGCCTGCCATGTACCTGGAACAACCACTGTCTATCGCCCAGGTGTTATTCTTGTGACCTGGTTGTCCCTGCACATGATAGATTTCTAATTAGTAGGAGGAATCCAAGAGTCTGCAGACTTGAAAAAGATGGTTGTTAGTTTATCCTTTTCAGTATGTTTGCAGTCAATGGAACCAATGATAATGCTTGGAGATGGTTTGGCTTTCCATTGCTTTGTTGGTGATTTTCTAGTTTTCCTCACATTGTCAGCAGCGAATTTTGCTACTGATATTTCTGGCCTGTCAACAGTAGATCCTGCTGCTGATAGCTTTGCTGAAGTGGCAACATTCTTTGCTACTGAAGGCTTTGCCTTGGATTTTGCCTTATCGGCAGTGGACACTCTTGCTGCTGATCGCTTTGCCTTATCAGCAGCAGATTTTACTGCGGAGGATTTTAGCTTATCAGCAGCAGACTTGGTTGCTGCTGAAAGCTTCTGCTTTGTATTCTTGGGCTTCACTTGACTACCAACATTTTTTCTGGCTACTGATGGTTTAACAACCGATGTATGCTGATCCTTCTTTACCTTTTGTCTTTGAGGGGCTTGATGAAGGATCTGGTTGAAGGGGTTAAACTTACAATTTGCAGCAAAGTGGTCTAATTCACCACAAATGATGCAAGTTTGTTGAGATTTAGGCAGCTTCACTCTTGGGGAGATAGAGATTCCCTGAACTTAGTTTCTTTGACCTCGTAGCTTCTTACCTTCTTATTTTTGTTAGTCTTTTCAAAGACATGCTGCTTTGAATTTCTTTGGTATTCCAGGTAGTGAAAGCAGGTGCTGGCAGTGTGGTTATATCTGCCACACACAAAGCATGATCTTGCCAGTTTGTCTCTTGAAAGGTAGACATAGTCCTTTCTTTGGAACAGATCCTTGAAGTTTCGTGGATGAGCTTTGTTATGTTCAAAAGTGGCTTCTTCTAGGGTCTTTTGAACATATGGAACTTTTTCTTCAGGAGTATGACATATATCAAACACCTTCCTCTTTGTGATCGGCTTTGACTGAGGCTTGGGGTTTGTGGGTCCTGATGTCTCTCCCTTTTCAATGTTTAGCTTTCTTCCATCTGGAGGATAGCTGATCTTGATCTGTTTGAATGGGACAGGGGCTGGAATAGCTGGAAAATCAGCAGGAAATTCAACTATGTTCAGAACAGCTTCAGATGGGGCTGCACTGGTTTCATCATGTTCCGAGTAGGTTGACTCAGATTCCGATGAGGTAGTGCAGTCTTCGACGAAAGGTTCATCCGTCGAAGGATCAAGGTTTCGGTTTGCAGTGTCAAGATTTGCAACATTGAAGCTTGGTTCGTGAATGGCGATATAGTTAGCAGGAGGAGGAACAGATTTGTACTGATCATTGTTATACCCAAGTCCAGTCTTTACCTTCTCATGGACTTGAATATCTAAAAGTCTTTGTAACTTTTTGGAGGAAAATTCATATTTTTCAACATGAACTTTCTGTTCTGCCAGTTCAGCTCTGGTATCTTTTAGTTTGACCAGTAGATCATCAATCTGAGTTTCAAGATTAGTTTGTTCGCATTTTAACAATGAAATATCTTTCTTAAGGCAGTTAATCTTTTCTTTATAAGTAGTTTCAACCTTTTTGAACTCAGATTTCATCTGATGAAACTCTTCATTTTGATCTATAAGGTTTTGGTTATGCTTTCTATAACCCAAAACTTTATCAATACAGGCTTGAGAGCAAAGATGTTCAAATACCTGAGGTGGTATCTCTGTAGTGTCTGCCATAATAGCTTGATTGTTGACAGGCAGCTCTTCATACTGGAAGCTCCAGTAGAAGTCAGAAGTTCCAACAGTTGCACAGGCTACAGTTTGAACTGGAGGAGTAGCTTGTTGTTGTTGTTGTCTGGGTTGGGCTTGGTGAGCTTATCTTGACTGAGGAGTAACTGGATTTGCTCTTGGTGCCTTGCATTCTCTAGCAAAGTGACCCAGTAGGTTACAGTTGTAACATCTTAGTTTGCTTTTATCTAATCCAACTCTGGTGTTGGAGTTGTTGCTTGGAATGGGTCTTCCGGTTCTAGAGTAGAACCTTTTTGCTCTTATAGAGAGCATGGCATACGAGTGCTGTATGTCCATTTCTTCTAAGTCATCTGGGTGGAAGCATTCCAGATCTTCCTTAATAAAGGACATGTTGCTTGAGTTTTCCGAAACAAAAGCAGCAGAGGTTGAGGTTTGAGGAGGGAGTTTCTAGGAGAAATGGTGAGGTGTTTGTTTGAGAGGTTGGAGTTTGTGGATGGGTGACAATGGGAGGATAGTAGTTGCTTGAACTAGGAACTGAGTGGTCGGAGTGAAGCGCAGATGAGATGCTGGAGGAAGAAGATGATGATTGATGATTGGAGCTCCTTTCCTTGGCTTGAATCATTTCTAATTCATATGTTTTCAGCATGCCAAAGAGCTCTGTCATCTGGAGAGTTTTTAAATTCTCCGTTCTTCTTATAGACACTGTGTATAGTGTCCAGCAGCTTGGGAGAGATCTGATAAACTTTTTGAGAATATCTTCATTCTCTAGCTTTACTTTGGAGCACTGCAGTTCTCCTACCAGGTAAGTGTACCTGTTATACAAAACGGTTAGTGACTCACCTTCCTTCCATACGAAGTTTTCGTATTACTGTTTTAGGACGTCTCTTCAGTTTTCTTTGACTTCCTCAGAGCTAGCAAACATTTTCTCAAGAGCCTCCCAGAGATCTTTAGCAGTTTTGTAACTTCTGAAGTTATGAAAAACTTCATTTGGAAGGCACATTTGGATAGCTCCTAGTGCCTTGAAGTCCACCTCCATCTTCTTTATGTCCTCTTCTAAGTACTTGGAGGGCTACTTTGGAACTGGTGGTCCTCCAGAGTCAGCAGAGGCCACCATGGGAGTGTAGGGTCCATCCCTGATGGATTTCCACATTCCGTACTCCTGATAACAAAAAAAGCTTTCCATGCGATTCTTCCACATGTCATAGTCTTCCCCAGATACCAATCTTGGTGGTCGGTTGATGCTGCCGTTGTCTTCAGATCCATTGCTCTGTGCCATCTTTGTTTTTGTGATTTTGGGTGACTTGATTGAAGAGAGTTTAGAATAGAACCAGAAGTAATTAAACAAGTGTGAGTTTGTTTAATCTGAGCCAAATCTCTGATACCACTTGTAGGATCGTGAAAGTACAAGATGGTTCTGTTCTTAGTTAAAATTGGAGGAAACAATAACAACTACACAGGTATAATCGAGTAAACAGAAAGAATACTTATAAGAACACTTTTGTATTAAGCTTTTGCAAATAAACGATTACAAATAAAAACTCAATTCAAAAGCACACATACAATGAAGTGTTTACACATATTTATACTCACTTAGAATCAAGACAGACCCTTGATTCTATGGATCAGATCTAACACAGACCGTTGATCTTTTGTATAAAGCTAACTATTACAAGTTTAGTCTAAACTAGCTAACTTTATTGAAGCGTCTTCTTTATGCATTATTACTTGCATGCTTGGAGAAGAGCATTGTTGTCCATCATTGGTTGCGCCATTGAGGTTCCTTCTGCTTTGAGTGTGTCAGTGGCTTTAACAGAAAGTTGTCAGTGACGCTTGGCATGGATAGTCAGCTGCAACGATTTATCTTCAAGGCACAGGGCTGTCAGCAGCAAGGATGATGATCAGCAGCAAGACGTGACCATCCAAAGCTGCTGATGATTTGCCTATCAGCAGCATCAAGTGTTGATGCTGTCGAGAAGCCTATCCGCAGGAACTCTGGTCTTCAGCAGATAAGGCTATCCGCAGCAGATTTGTAAGTATCCGCTGCAGATAAGCTTATCCGCAGCAGTTTGTTGGTCAGCAGCAAACTCTGAGATCAGCAGCATTTGTACTTAGAGAATTTTGTAGCCATCAGTCTTTATTTCTACATGGTTAATAGTCAGACTTAAATGAGGCATATGGTAAATAGGTGTAAGTTGACTTATGTGGTTAGTGTGTCAAACTTGAATGAGTTATGTGATAGATTGATGTAGGATCGTGAAAGTACAAGATGGTTCTGTTCTTAGTTGAAATTGGCGGAAACAATAACAACTACACAAGTTTAATCGAGTAAACAGAAAGAATACTTTTAAGAACACTGTTGTAATAAGCTTTTGAAAATAAACGATTACAAATGAAACTCAATCAAAAAGCACACTTACAATGAAGTGTTTACACAGTATTTATACTCACTTAGAATCAAGACAGACCCTTGATTCTAAGGATCAGATCTAACACAGACCGTTGATCTTTTGTATATAGCTAACTATTGCACGTTTAGTCTAAAACTAGTTAACTTTATTGAAGCGTCTTCTTTATGCATTATTGCTTGCATGCTTGGAGAAGAGCATTGTTGTCTTTCAATGGTTGTGCCATTGAGGTTCCTTCTGCTTTGAGTGTGTCAGTTTCTTTTGCAGAAAGTTGTTAGTGACGCTTGGCATGGATAGTCAGCTGCAACGATTTGTCTTCAAGGCACACGGCTGTCAGCAGCAAAGATGAGGATCAGCAGCAAGATGTGACCATCCAAAGCTGCTGATGATTTGTCTGTCAGCAGCATCAAGTGTTGATGCTGCTGAGAAGCTTATCCGCAGCAACTTTGGTCTTCAGCAGATAAGGCTATCCGCAGCAGATTTGTTCTTCAGCAGGAGAACAAGTATCCGCAGCAGTTAAGCTTGTCTGCAGCAGTTTGTTGGTCAGCAGCAAACACTGAGATCAGCAGCATTTGTACTTAGAGAATTTTGTAGTCATCAGTCTTTATTTCTACAAACTCCCCCTAGACTGATGCTACCAAAATTCTCTTACTGCCTTTGTTGCTGAAGCTTTTGCATGTTTCTGACTATCCTTTCAACCTCATATCATCTCTGGTCCATGCTAGGATTGTTAAGAGGAAGCTCAGATAGAGTCTTGATGTCTTTGCTTGCCATTTTGAAGATAGCTTTGCTTGAACACCTCATCTTCTATCCTTTAACATCTGTCAGAGTGAATTCATTCTTCTCAGCATTGTAGGACCAGCTGATGAATGGAGAGTGGGATTGAAGAGGTTTGGCATCAATGATTTAATTTTTGCTGGGGTTGAAGTAATGTCTGATTGCCAGCAATAGATGTCTCCCACCTTCATTCTCAGGCTCAGAGGATTCACCCAGCTCCATCATTATTCTTATATCAGAATCTGGAAGCTGTAGTACCTCATCAACAGAAGTATAGATTGAACTTTTAGCTTCTGTCCTCCACCTGAACACTTCAAACCATTAGTCTTCTGGGCTGTATGACCATCTGATTATTTCTCTTGAGTCTTCTGGTTTGGAAGTGGGTTTGTTTTTCTTTTTGGGAGGTTGTTGATGAGTAGGAGCTGGGTTTGAGGATTTGGACTTTAAGGGAGGAGAGGAGGGAGGTCTAGGAAGGAGAGTGGAAGGTTGTTGGATTGAGGATGTGTTGGGTGAAAGAGAAGGCTTGGGTTTCTTTGATTTCCTTTCTTCTTCTTGAATGTTTACCCTTTTCTTGGAGCCCTTCTTCTCCAATCTTTCTTCCTCATCCTTCTTTTCTTTAAAATAGAGGGCTTGCAGGTTCATGAAATTCATGGGACCTAGCCTCTTTCCACTCTCTCTCCTCTAGCCTTAAGTAAGTCAATCATGATCTTCCTTTCTTCATGGGTCCTTTTATTAAAGGCAATGTTGTAACATCCCGAAAATAGTAAATAAGTAAATAATAATACGATGGGGATTTAAACGTCATAAAGCGAAAGAAAGACGGATGGGCTTGGGCTCGACTCTAACGGGCCGAGGGAAGCCCAGGTATAAAAGGGGCAAGACAGCCCATTTGACCATTTCACCTCCATTTCACCAATTCTAGAGAGAGAAAGGGAGCCCGGGTCTAGAGAGAGAAAGGGAGCCCGGGTCTAGAGAGAGAAAGTCGACGGATCGTCACGAGATTAGAGGAGCACGTTACAGCTGAGCTCGTGAGCAAAACTTCCGAATCAAAACTTCAATCCAGGTAACGATTCATACATAATCTGAGTTTTTGTTCATTTTGGGGTTTCTCGAGTTTTAGCTAAATAGATGATGTTTTTACGGATGAAACTTGATAATAAGCTTAGAAATAGCATCTAGAACGAAAACCGCATGTTTTGATCAAAGAAAATTGTAAGATTGGCACGATCAGGTTTGCATGCAAGAACTTCGGATTTTTGGTCCAAGAACCAGGTCCTGCGCACTTACCAAGTGCGCAGGAGGGAATCCCTGCGTACTTACCAAGTACGCAGGATGCAGACCCTGCGTACTTACCAAGTACGCAGGAGGAAGGCTCCTGCGCACTTGCCAAGTGCGCAAGAGCAAGTCCCTGCGCACTTACTAAGTGCACAGGCAGCAGGTTGGTTAAATAAAGTCAGTAAGTTTATAATGATTAAACCATTAAAGTCGGGGTTGGGTCTAATGTGTATTTAACTACCTAATCCAGATCGAAAGTGACGCTGTTGGACCTTTGTCTAGGACAACCTAGAGTAGCCCATCAGGTGAGTTCTATGTGCCCCCTTCTATGTTATGTGCAAATGTTTTCAAATGTTTTGGGGCTGAGATGTATACACTAAGTGAATAAATGTTATGAATGTCAATGTGATCATATGTGTTATACAAGTATATATATATATACCTATACATGAAAGAGAAATTATGAATAAAGAATGAAAAGCATGATTGTAAAGAATGAATGAAAGTATAACACAATATGAAATAATGAAATCCTGCTTTATATCCATGTATATATTGCTTGCAAAGAATGAAATGAATGAATGGCATAACATGTGAGAATGAAATCCTGCTTTATATCCATGTATATATTGCTTGCCAAGTACAGAAAATGTTATGGACGCTTCGATGATAACGGCTACTTCGGTAGATGGACGACCATGTGATTATTTTACAACCGGGACAAGTGCGTTCCTTCATCAGCTAGGACGTACGAATGCCATTAATGGACGGTCGAAGCAATTGGCATATTATAGTAGAACGGTTGTATAAATAATAGTCGCATGGGAAACGAATACCTTCGGGTAGACGGGCGAATTACGGCCTACGACGGTAGGACGGTTGTAAGTCATGACGGACGGACAAAGGTTGCCGGACGGTTGTAAGAATAAAATGACGGACGGCACTTGTTGCCGGACGGTTGTAAGTATAGGTGGGCCATGACGATGGACCACGGCGATTGTCTTTGTGACATTCGTAAGCAAATGACGGGTTGATCACCCTTATAGAGTATGACCCATGAAATTAAAGAAAGAAAGAAAGAAAAGAAAGAAAAGGTGAATGCATATGTATATATATGAAATCACAAAAATACAAAAAAGAAAGATGAAAGAAAGGCAAAAGTTATGAATACGTATTTATATGAATGACTATGCAGTAATGCATACTTATAAAGTAAAGAAAAGAATGTTTATATCAAATCGCATTAAACTAGAACTCACCAGCGTTAGCTGACTTTTAGTATACATTTCAGGTAAAGGAAGAAAAGGTCGTGCGATGGCGTGAAGGTTACCCGGCACAAGACTGACATCCCACTTTTGTTTGTTAAGACAATGTTGTGTTTTTTTTTTATTGTTAAGACTTCCGCTGTTATGTAATGTAATTGAATGATGAATGTTTTTAATTTAAGTTCAGTATTTATGGCTATGTTTATGAGTAAATCCAACAAGTGAGGTTACCCGGTTTTGGGGCCTTACAAGTTGGTATCAGAGCAATAGTTTGAGAGATTTAGACATCCCTAAATGTCTAAACTCAAACTGATTATGGGACCAACGCACGGATGTCAGTATGGGTAACCAACGCCAACGCTACCACGGTAAGTAAGTCATAAAGTTAATGCTCTAGCATAGGAATAGATACCTTAACTTAGAACAGATAGATGTTAATGCCACGACTGATTTGAAGAGTTTCGAACCCGAAAAGCAATGTAAATTAGTAATCACAAACCGGTCACTGTAATTAAGAATTTACCTTGCTCGTACTATTCCAAACTATGATCTGAAGAAATGACATTGATGTATTCCCTTTTTAACTATCAGGAAATTAAGAATTTATGGCTGGTGGAGGAAGAAGAGGACGCCGAGGCGGTCGCACTGGCCGAGTAGGTAGACCTCCGTTGAACCAAAGAATAGAAGAAGAAGAAGAAGAAGAAGAGAGTGTGCACGCAGAGCACACCGAAAGTGTGCACGAAACAAAAGTGACCCCAGTTAAGGACGACAGTCCAGGGCCTATATAGTTGGAACCTGAAGTCAGGGATGCTATTGCCCGTGAAGTTGTGCTCACTTTGAAGAAGGTATTGCCTGATCTACTATCCGAGGCAATAAAGAAAAGTAGAGAGGAGGATGAAGGAGACAAGGAAGAGAAAGTATATGATAGTGATGGGGATGAAATAAAGATAGGATCGAGCAACCGTGGGTGTACTTATAAGGGCTTTAAGGACGGAGACCCACCCAAGTTCGATGGGAGCAAAGATTCAGTGGCAACGCTTGAATGGATTGAGAGGATGAGTGCTGTAATCAACATCAGCGAGTGTCGACTAGACCAGGCTGTTAAATATGTTGCACATTCTTTCACCAATGAGGCCCTAGGTTGGTGGAGGAACATCCAGAGGACAAAGTCCCCAAACGCTCTTGCAAGAATGACATGGGAAGAACTGAAAAGGCTGGTAATTCAAAAGTTCTGTCCCCAGAACGAAATTGATCGAGTGGAAAATGAATTCCTAAACCTTAAGGCTGGCAACAAGACACACCGCCAGTATACTTCTAGATTCAATGAGTTGGCACAGCTGGTACCCCACCTGGTGGAGACAGAAGAGCGAATGATCAAGTATTATGTGAAGGGCCTACCTCAAAGGGTCCGTGTCCACGTGAAAGCCAACCTACCCTCGACCTTCGAGTCGGTAGTGAATCTGAGCGGAATCGTCTACGAAGATTATGCCAATGAGGACCCACCAACAGAAACCCAAAAGAGAAAGTGGGAGAACCCGTCTAGAGGCACCGGAAGCGGGAACGTTACAACTGAAATTAAGAAACCAAGGTCGGATAACTATGAAGCCTGCAAGAAATGTGGAAGACAACATTTTGGCGAGTGTCGGGTCGGCACTACCACCTGTTACAGGTGTGGGAAGGCGGGACACTATTCTCGTGACTGCTTAAGAGACACTAAATGTCAAGGATGTGGACTGTTTGGTCACCTGACTAGGGATTGCAGAAAAACCAGACAATCTGGTGCGGGAAGGGAAAAGGAAGCTGAAAAGGAACAGCCAAAGGCTAGGACTCGAGCCTATGCACTAACTGAAGAAGAAGCAAGAGGAAACCCTGATGTTGTGTCAGGTACGTTTCTAGTAAATGATGAAATGCTGCTATTTTATTTGACTCTGGTGCTAGTAAAAGTTTTATATCCAATGCATTTAGTCGTAAACTAGATTGCACTATCAACACCATAGTAAAGGCCTTTAGCGTACAAACTGCCATTGGTAAAAATTCGGCAGTATTCCAAGTAACAGAGGATTGCATAATAGAAATAGAGGGTCATAAGTTTCCTTATTATTCCTTCTCACCTTAGGAGGATTCGATATAGTATTGGGTATGGATTGGTTAGCTGCCAACGAAGCTCAAATCATATGTAAACGTAAGAGGATACACCTCAAAGCTCCAAGCGGCAGTCCAATTACGGTATATGGGGATTGGAATTGCACGATGCCGAACGTCATCTCGATGATCAAGGCCGAAAGTTACATGAGGCGCGGTTGCGAAGCTTATCTGGCATATGTTATTGATGATAGAATGAAAACTAAAGAACTCAAGAATGTACCCGTGGTGTGCAACTTTCCGGAAGTATTCCCTGAGGATCTACCTGGGTTGCCACCCGATCGGGAAATAGAATTTCAGATTGACTTACTGCCAGGAGCTGAGCCCGATGCCAAAGCCCCCTACCGATTGGCTCCGTCAGAAATGAAAGAATTGATGTCTCAACTACAGGAATTAAAAGAAAAGGGATTTATTAGACCGAGCATCTCACCATGGGGCGCTCCGGTACTATTTGTAAAGAAGAAGGACGGCAGCATGCGCATGTGCATTGACTACCGCGAACTGAACAAGAGGACAGTAAAGAACAAATACCCACTGCCTAGAATAGACGACCTTTTTGATCAACTGCAAGGTGCGAGTTGGTTCTAAAAGATCGATCTTAGGTCGGGTTACCATCAGTTGAAAGTAAGGGAAGAAGACGTACCAAAGACCGCGTTTCGCACGCGTTATGGGCATTATGAGTTTCTCGTGATGTCCTTTGGATTAACTAACGCACCAGCAGCGTTCATGGATTTGATGAATAGAGTGTGTCGACCCATGTTGGATCGATCAGTGATAGTTTTTATAGACGACATACTGGTATATTCGAAAAGCGAGGGTGATCACCACTGTCACCTAAGAGAAGTTCTGGAGGTGCTAAAGCAGGAAAAGTTGTACGCAAAATTCTCAAAATGCGTGTTTTGGCTTAGGGAAGTCCAATTCCTAGGTCATGTGATAAACCCAAACGGCATCATGGTAGATCCTGCAAAGATAGAGACAGTAAAGGAATGGAACGTCCCAAAGACATCAACAGAGATACGAAGTTTCCTTGGATTGGCAGGCTACTATCGAAGGTTCATTCAAGATTTCTCAAGGATAGCCTCGCCACTAACTAAATTGACACGTAAGGAAGTAAAATATGAATGGGGTCAAACCCAAAACAACGCGTTTGAGGAACTTAAAGCACGATTAACTCAAGCTCCAGTCTTAACACTACCTGAAGGAAATGAAGACTTGGTAGTCTACTCTGACGCTTCGGGGCAGGGTTTAGGTTGCGTACTTATGCAACGAGGAAAGGTAATTGCTTATGCCTCACGACAACTAAAGATTCACGAGGTTAACTACCCAACGCACGATCTAGAGTTAGCAGCGGTGGTTTTCGCGTTGAAAATATGGAGGCACTACTTGTATGGAGTTAAATGCACCATCTACTCCGATCACAAAAGCTTGAAATATTTTTTTGAACAAAAGGAACTAAACATGAGGCAAAGAAGGTGGTTAGAGCTACTGAAAGACTATGACTGTGAAATATTATACCATCCAGGCAAGGCAAATGTAGTGGCTGACGCTTTAAGTAGAAAGGAAGAATCGACACCCATCCGGATCAAAGCGTGTCAGCTGATTATAACACCAGATTTGATGGGTGAAATAACAAAGGCACAAGATGAAGCACTGTTAGAAAGAAATGTGAAACGGGAAAGAATAGTAGGACAACAAGGGAACTTAAGTGCAAATACATACGGAGTACGAACTAGGTTTGGCCGGATGTGGATACCTAAGATTGGCGAACTTAGGGCCAAAATACTCGATGAGGCCCATAAGTCTCGTTATTCTATCCACCCCGGGACAAACAAAATGTATCAAGACTTGAAGAAAGAGTACTGGTGGCCTGGCATGAAGAACGATGTGACTGAATACGTGAACAAGTGCTTAACGTGTTCACTAGTTAAGGCCGAGCACCAGAAACCATGTTGTAAAATGCAACCTTTACCAATACCGGAATGGAAGTGGGAGGAGATCACAATGGACTTCATTACCAAGCTACCGCGAACAGCTAAAGGCAATGACACCATTTGGGTGATCG
The DNA here is from genome assembly GCA_023525975.1 of Smallanthus sonchifolius. Taxonomy (NCBI): domain Eukaryota; kingdom Viridiplantae; phylum Streptophyta; class Magnoliopsida; order Asterales; family Asteraceae; genus Smallanthus; species Smallanthus sonchifolius. Next base: position 47,954,358 of record CM042023.1, read on the forward strand.
TCGACCGCTTGACAAAGAGTGCTCACTTCCTGCCAATACGTGAGACTTCTTCGTCCGAAAAGCTAGCCGAAATATTTATCAAAGAAATTGTGAGCAGACATGGTATGCCGCTGTCGATTGTGTCCGACAGGGATACTAGATTCACGTCAAGGTTTTGGAAGAAATTCAATGAAGCGATGGGCACTAGATTGAACATCAGCACCGTTTACCACCCCCAATCCGATGGACAATCGGAAAGGACCATTCAGACCTTGGAGAACATGCTCCGGGCCTGTATCATTGATTTCGGTGGGAGCTGGGACAGCCACCTACCATTGGCAGAATTTTCATATAACAACAGCTATCACTCAACTATTGACATGCCGCCATTTGAAATGTTGTATGGGAGGAAATGTAGGACCCCGGTTTGTTGGGGGGAAATTGGACAAAAGGATTTTGCGAGTCTCGAAGTGGCCAAAGCTACTTCCGAGAAATTTGATCAGATCAAGGCTCGAATGAAAGCCGCAAAGGACAGGAAGAAATCATACGCGGACAAGAGAAGAAGGGATTTAGAGTTTCAGGTAGGGGACATGGTACTGTTAAAGGTATCACCGTGGAAAGGAATCATCCGATTCAGGAAGCGTGGCAAACTGAGTCCAAGGTTTGTCGGACCTTTCAAGATTTTAGCAAGAGTGGGTCAAGTTGCTTACAGACTCGACCTACCCGTTGAGCTTAGTGGAATACACCCTACGTTCCACGTGTCTCACTTACGTAAATGCCTAGCCGATGACACAGCTCACATACCTTACGACGAGATCGAGGTGGATAACAGCCTAAATTATGTAGAGGAACCAATAGCCATCCTTGATCGAGCTGAAAAGCGACTACGCAATAAGTCGATCCCTTTAGTCAAAATACAATGGAAGCACAGAAAAGGGTCGGAAGCTACATGGGAAAAAGAAGACGAGATGAGGGGACTATACCCTCAATTGTTTGACGTATAAACAGTTTCGAGGACGAAACCTCTTTAAGGAGGGTAGACTTGTAACATCCCGAAAATAGTAAATAAGTAAATAATAATACGATGGGGATTTAAACGTCATAAAGCGAAAGAAAGACGGATGGGCTTGGGCTCGACTCTAACGGGCCGAGGGAAGCCCAGGTATAAAAGGGGCAAGACAGCCCATTTGACCATTTCACCTCCATTTCACCAATTCTAGAGAGAGAAAGGGAGCCCGGGTCTAGAGAGAGAAAGTCGACGGATCGTCACGAGATTAGAGGAGCACGTTACAGCTGAGCTCGTGAGCAAAACTTCCGAATCAAAACTTCAATCCAGGTAACGATTCATACATAATCTGAGTTTTTGTTCATTTTGGGGTTTCTCGAGTTTTAGCTAAATAGATGATGTTTTTACGGATGAAACTTGATAATAAGCTTAGAAATAGCATCTAGAACGAAAACCGCATGTTTTGATCAAAGAAAATTGTAAGATTGGCACGATCGGGTTTGCATGCAAGAACTTCGGATTTTTGGTCCAAGAACCAGGTCCTGCGCACTTACCAAGTGCGCAGGAGGGAATCCCTGCGTACTTACCAAGTATGCAGGATGCAGACCCTGCGTACTTACCAAGTACGCAGGAGGAAGGCTCATGCGCACTTGCCAAGTGCGCAAGAGCAAGTCCCTGCGCACTTACTAAGTGCGCAGGCAGCAGACAGCAGGCAGCAGGTTGGTTAAGTAAAGTCAGTAAGTTTAGAATGATTAAACCATTAAAGTCGGGGTTGGATCTAATGTGTATTTAACTACCTAATCCAGATCGAAAGTGACGCTGTTGGACCTTTGTCTAGGACAACCTAGAGTAGCCCATCAGGTGAGTTCTATGTGCCCCCTTCTATGTTATGTGCAAATGTTTTCAAATGTTTTGGGGCTGAGATGTATACACTAAGTGAATAAATGTTATGAATGTCAATGTGATCATATGTGTTATACAAGTATATATATATATATACCTATACATGAAAGAGAAATTATGAATAAAGAATGAAAAGCATGATTGTAAAGAATGAATGAAAGTATAACACAATATGAAAGAATGAAATCATGCTTTATATCCATGTATATATTGCTTGCAAAGAATGAAATGAATGAATGGCATAACATGTGAGAATGAAATCCTGCTTTATATCCATGTATATATTGCTTGCCAAGTACAGAAAATGTTATGGACGCTTCGATGATAACGGCTACTTCGGTAGACGGACGACCATGTGATTATTTTACAACCGGGACAAGTGCGTTCCTTCATCAGCTAGGACGTACGAATGCCATTAATGGACGGTCGAAGCAATTGGCATATTATAGTAGAACGGTTGTATAAATAATAGTCGCATGGGAAACGGATACCTTCGGGTAGACGGGCGAATTACGGCCTACGACGGTAGGACGGTTGTAAGTCATGACGGACGGACAAAGGTTACCGGACGGTTGTAAGAATAAAATGACGGACGGCACTTGTTGCCGGACGGTTGTAAGTATAGGTGGGCCATGACGATGGACCACGGCGATTGTCTTTGTGACATTCGTAAGCAAATGACGGGTTGATCACCCTTATAGAGTATGACCCATGAAATTAAAGAAAGAAAGAAAAGAAAGAAAAGGTGAATGCATATGTATATATATGAAATCACAAAAATACAGAAAAGAAAGATGAAAGAAAGGCAAAAGTTATGAATACGTATTTATATGAATGACTATACAGTAATGCATACTTATAAAGTAAAGAAAAGAATGTTTATATCAAATCGCATTAAACTAGAACTCACCAGCGTTAGCTGACTTTTAGTATACATTTCAGGTAAAGGAAGAAAAGGTCGTGCGATGGCGTGAAGGTTACCCGGCACAAGACTGACATCCCACTTTTGTTTGTTAAGACAATGTTGTGTTTTTTTTTTATTGTTAAGACTTCCGCTGTTATGTAATGTAATTGAATGATGAATGTTTTTAATTTAAGTTCAGTATTTATGGCTATGTTTATGAGTAAATCCAACAAGTGAGGTTACCCGGTTTTGGGGCCTTACAAATGTGCTTTGAAATACAGCCTGCTCTTGAATCCAGTCATCAAGACTGTCTGAGTCTTCCTCCATTTGGACCATTTCCCCCTTTTTGGTTGCATCAGTGGACAAATAAGCATCAGTTTGGGCACTGATACAAGGGAGGGAGTAGGTAAAGTTGGGCATTGATGGGCTTCATGCATAGAGACTTGGTGTCTTAGTTTGGACACTTCAGCCTCTAGCATAGCCACCCTGGCTGTCAATTCCAAGATATGAAGTTGCAGTCTGTCCTCATCCACAGTTGTGGAATCCTTGGATCCATATGGGGCCTTAGGCCTAGCCTCTTCATCCCCATCACCCATGGTTTCTTGGCACCTGGGATTCCTCTCAGTGAGGGGAGTTTCCAAGGAAGCATCCTCACTGTGAGTTGCCATGGTTGAGGTCTTAGCAATGTTGTCACTGTCCTCCTGGTCATTTGATGGACCAGCAGTAGTGACAGCCTCTTCCACATCCACTCTTTCATAACTCCTAGAGTGGACCTTCATGGTAGAAGAACTTGGGTTGGGTGTGTTGGAAGCAAGATCAATCAGTACCTCCGAGATAGTGGTAGTTAGAGAAGGTACATCATCTTGATCAGGTTCCTCAACACTTAAGTTCAGAAGAGAAAAGAAAGGCTCAGGGGGCTGTTCTATGGATCCGTGAAGTGATCCTGATCCTAATAGAGAGACATCCAAAGGAGTCTCCCTAATAATGTGGCTGTCCCTTATGATATTCTCACCAGAATGTTATGATTCTTAGTGAGGGCTGTTAGGTTGGGTTTGGGCCTTGGAGGCAAGAGAAGAAGGAGTTCTCTTGCCCCTTTTTCCTAGTATATGTCGTTGCAACCGGGGCCCTGTGTTCCGGTTGAACGATATCATCCAAAAGAGGTGTAAGTAATTTTTATGCCTGTGCATCCTTAGTAGTATGCACAGGGGTTCGAATGATAGAAGCAGACTGTTGTTCAGGATGTGAGGTGGAGGGTGTGGGATCAGTATCAGCTGGGATTGCTGAACTGTCACCCGGGGTACTCTGTATGTTTAGCATTGTAGATAACAATGGAACATTGACCCCTGAGAACTTTTTGGAAACAGTTCTCATGCTTTGAAAAATATTATTTTCATGTCCCAACATGATGTAGATTCTTGCAGGTTTTAAAAGTTCTTTTAGTTCTTGATTGAAAACTTCCTGCAAGAATCTTGGGTACATAAAAAATTGTGGTTTTGCACCCTCTTGAAGGTTATATCTCAAACCCTCAAAGATGAGGTGTGCAAAGTTGAAGCCTTGGTTAGTGACCATACCATGGAAGGCGGAGGCAAGTGCGGAGCTCTCCTGATGCCATCCACTCCTCTTATGGTATATGCATTGGAGAAGAGTGTGGCAAAGATACTTCCATGGAGGGCCCATCGGCGCCTTCTCGATCGTATACTCGGTCTGATTTCCAGTGTATCTAATGGATACAAAGGTCCTCATGTATTCGTCCTTCGAGTATGAGATGGCTGCTCCCTCATCTTGAAGCTTAAGATGTTTTCTGAGTGTGGATTCCAAGATGGTGATATCCTTGCCGTCTAATTTGGCTTTAATTTGGGGAATCCCTTGTTCGGTTGAGTAGACGACGGTACTCTAAAAATCCTCCATATGAGGGATATATATGGTAGGGTTGGTTGTGAGGGAAAAGTAGATTTTTGATCGACATAAGAAGTCGATCATATCATTAAATCCTTCGGATTTATTTCCTTTGGTAAGATATGTTGTAAGGTTGTGGTATGGGGAGAACTTATCATCAGGGTTATTGATGTCTGCCCTTGTTGTTTGATTTGAAGGGAAGGTTAGAATATGGGAGGCTTTGAATGTTTTAAAGATGAAGGGCTTTGAGTGTGGTGGGGACTTGAGAGAAAGTGATGTGGGATTAGGGTGAAATTGAAGGTGAAGAGGTAGTGAGGAAATTTGATTTGTTCTTATAACGACAGAGGAGGGAAAAAGCAAAATGACTTGTACAGTACAACCTAATTCACCTTTTACTGTTACAGTTGTAATACACCGAGGCAGTCATGGTAAAGACTGACGTTGATTTTTACAGCGGTTAAAAGTTAATTTTGACTTAAATTTACCCATCAGCAGCAAACTTGGTTGCTGTGGGCGAGCAAGCCTGTCCGCTGCAACCTTGGTTGCTGCGAAAGGTTAAGTCTGTTAGCAGCAAACTTATCTGCTGCTGATGGATTTGATAATCCGCAGCAAGGATGTTGCTGCTGACAACCTTAAAGAAATCCGCAAGAAACCTGTTCCTGCTGATAACTTAAAGCAGTCAGCTGCAAATCTTTTGCTGCTGAAGATTAAACCTGTCAGCAGCTGAAGGACAAAAATGCTGCTGACTTATAACTTTTATTTACAACAAAGGACAGACACATTTACAACAAAGGATAGACGCATTCAACTGAACCAATGATGATGCTTGGTGGTTTCTTTGCCTTCCATTGTTGAGTTGGTGGTTTTCCAGCTCTCTTTGCCTTTTCAGCAGCAGAAGCTGCATCTGAGGACTTTGACTTATCAGCAGCAGATTTTGTTGCTGCTGATGGTTTTACTTGAGCAGCTGCAGACTTTGTTGCTGCTGAAGGCTTTCCTTTTGGTTGCTTGGGCTTTACTCGATCAACAGCAGTTTTGTTGGCTGCTGAAGGTTTAAGAACAGACGTATGCCTATCCTTCTTCACCTTACTGATAGGCTTTTGTATAATTGGGGTTGGAAGAAGAATCTGATTGAAAGGATTAAACTTACAATTTGCAGCAAAGTGGTCTGATTCACCACAGATGATGCAAGTTTGTTGAGGTTTTGACTACTGCTCCCTTGGAGGAGAAAGAGAGTTTCTGAATTGAGTTGACTTGGCTTCAAACCTTCTTACCTGTTTGTTCCTCTTTGTCTTCTCAAAAGCATGTTGCTTGAGGTTTCTTTGCTGCTGAAGGTAGTAGAAGCAGGTGCTGGCAGTGTGGTTATATCTGCCACACACAAAGCATGATCTTGCCAGATTATCTCTTGAAAGGTAGACATAGTCCTTTCTTTGGAACAGATCCTTGAAGTTCCATGGATGAGCTTTGTTATGTTCAAAAGTGGCTTCTTCTAGGGTCTTTTGAACATATGGAACTTTTTCTTCAGGCTTACGACATATATCAAATACCTTCCTCTTTGTGATCGGCTTTGACTGAGGCTTGGGGTTTGTGGGTCCTGATGTCTGTCCCTTTTCAATGTTTAGCTTTCTTCCATCTGGAGGATAGCTGATCTTGATCTGTTTGAATGGTACAGGGGCTGGAACAGCTGGAAGAACAGCAGGAACTTCAACTCTATTCAGAAAAGCTTCAGATGGGGCTGCACTGGTTTCATCATGGTCTGAGTAGGTTGACTCAGATTCCGATGAGGTAGTGCAGTCTTCGACGAGAGGTTCATCCGTTGAAGGATCAAGGTTTCGGTTTGCAGTGTCAAGATTTGCAACATTAAAGTTTGGTTCGTAAATGGCAATATAGTCAGCAGGAGGAGGAACAGAATTGTACTGATCATTGTTATACCCAAGTCCAGTCTTTACCATCTCATGGACTTGAATATCTAAAAGTCTTTGTAACGTTTTGGAGGAAAATTCATATTTTTCAACATGAACTTTATGTTCTGCCAGTTCAGCTCTGGTAACTTTTAGTTTGACCAGTAGATCATCAATCTGAGTTTCAAGATTAGTTTGTTCGTGTTTTAGCGATGAAATCTCTTTCTTAAGGCAGTTAATCTTTACTTTATAAGTATTTCAACCTTTTTGAACTCAGATTTCATCGGATGAAACTCTTCTTTTTGATCTATAAGGTTTTGGTTATGCTTTCTATAACCCAAAACTTTATCAATACAGGCTTTAGAGCAAAGATGTTCAAATACCTGAGGTGGTATCTCTGTAGTGTCTGCCATAAGGGCATGATTGTTGACAGGCAGTTCTTCATACTGGAAGCTCCATTCGAACTCAGAAGTTCCAACAGTTGCACAGGCTACAGTTTGAACTGGAGGAGTAGCTTGTTGTTATTGTCTGGGTTGGGCTTGGTGAGCTTGTCTTGACTGAGGAGTAGCTGGATTTGCTCTTGGTGCCTTGTATTCTCTAGCAAAGTGACCCAGTAGGTTACAGTTGTAACATCTTAGTTTGCTTTTATCCAAGCCAACTCTGGTGTTGGAGTTGTTACTTGGAATGGGTCTTCCGGTTCTAGAGTAGAACCTTTTTGCTCTTATAGAGAGCATGGCATAATAGTGCTGTATGTCCATTTCTTCTAAATCATCTGGATGAAAGCATTCCAGATCCTCCTTGATAAAGGACATGTTGCTTGAGTTTTCAGAAACAAAAGCAGCAGAGGTTGATGTTTGAGGAGGAGCTTCTAGGAGAAATGGTGAGCTGTTTGTTTGAAAGGTAGGAGTTTGTGGATGGGTGACAATGGGAGAATAGTAGTTTCTTGAACTAGGAACTGAGTGGTCGGAGTGAAGCGCAGATGAGATGCTGGAGGAAGAAGATGTTGATTGATGATTGGAGCTCCTTTCCATGGCTTGAATCATTTCTAATTCATATGTTTTCAGCATGCCAAAGAGCTCTGTCATCTGGAGAGTTTTTAAATTCTCCGTTCTTCTTATAGACACTGTGTATAGTGTCCAGCAGCTTGGGAGAGATCTGATAAACTTTTTGAGAATATCTTCATTCTCTAGCTTTACTTTGGAGCACTGCAGTTCTCCTACCAGGTAAGTGTACCTGTTATACAAAACGGTTAGTGACTCACCTTCCTTCCATACGAAGTTTTCGTATTACTGTTTCAGGACGTCTCTTCAGTTTTCTTTGACTTCCTCAGAGCTAGCAAACATCTTCTCAAGAGCCTCCCAGAGATCTTTAGCAGTTTTGTAACTTCTGAAGTTATGAAAAACTTCATTTGGAAGGCACATTTGGATAGCTCCTAGTGCCTTGAAGTCCACCTCCATCTTCTTTATGTCCTCTTCTAAGTACTTGGAGGGCTCCTTTGGAACTGGTGGTCCTCCAGAGTCAGCAGAGGCCACCATGGGAGTGTAGGGTCCATCCCTAATGGATTTCCACATTCCGTACTCCTGATAACAGAAAAAGCTTTCCATGCGATTCTTCCACATGTCGTAGTCTTCCCCAGATACGAATCTTGGTGGTCGGTTGATGCTGACGTTGTCTTCAGATCCATTGCTTTTGCCATCTTTGTTTTTGTGGTGACTTGTTGAAAGAGAGAGTTTAGAATAGAACCAGAAGTGATTAAACAAGTGTGAGTTTGTTTAATCTGAGCCAAATCTCTGATACCACTTGTAGGATCGTGAAAGTACAAGATGGTTCTGTTCTTAGTTGAAATTGGCGGAAACAATAACAACTACACAAGTATAATCGAGTAAACAGAAAGAATACTTTTAAGAACATTGTTGTATTAAGCTTTTGCAAATAAACGATTACAAATGAAACTCAATTAAAAAGCACACTTACAATGAAGTGTTTACACAGTATTTATACTCACTTAGAATCAAAACAGACCCTTGATTCTAAGGATCAGATCTAACACAGACCGTTGATCTTTTGTATATAGCTAACTATTACACGTTTAGTCTAAAACTAGTTAACTTTATTGAAGCGTCTTCTTTATGCATTAATGCTTGCATGCTTGGAGAAGAGCATTGTTGTCTTTCATTGGTTGTGCCATTGAGGTTCCTTCTGCTTTGAGTGTGTCAGTTGCTTTTGCAGAAAGTTGTTAGTGACGCTTGGCATGGATAGTCAGCTGCAACGATTTGTCTTCAAGGCACACGGCTGTCAGCAGCAAAGATGAGGATCAGCAGCAAGATGTGACCATCCAAAGCTGTTGATGATTTGTCTGTCAGCAGCATCAAGTGTTAATGCTGCTGAGAAGCCTATCCACAGCAACTTTGGTCTTCAGCAGATAAGGCTATCCGTAGCAGATTTGTTCTTCAGCAGGAGAACAAGTATCCGCAGCAGTTAAGCTTGTCTGCATCTGTTTGTTGGTCAGCAGCAAACTCTGATATCAGCAGCATTTGTACTTAGAGAATTTTGTAGCCATCAGTCTTTATTTCTACAATTGGATATAGTTGACTTATTATGGTAAATTGTCAAACTAATGAATGAAATGTGGTAAATTGGTGTAGTTGGCTTAAGGTGATACTTAGCCAAACTAGATTAATGAATGCGATTAAATGGTGTGGATGACTCAATGTGGTTAGAGTCAACTAAAATGTAAAATGTGGTAGAAATAGACTAAAAATTGACTTAACGTGGGAAAAGTCATCCGTTGGTAATAAAACGACAAATTGATTGATAACATGAAGTGGGGATGCTTCATGGAGGTGTATATGTGAAGTCTAATACTTCACGGGTGATGGTGAGGTCAAATACCTCACGGGCGATAGTGAAGTCAAATACTTCACGGGTGGCATGAAGTCATATACTTCATGTGTAGGCATGGAGTCAAATACTCCATGTGGGAAATCGAGGGGTAGTTCTCGCGTGGATATGTCAAGTTAATGAATGGTAAATGTAGGACTTGTATGGGCTATTACATGTCTAAAGTTATAGGTTGATGTATACATAATTAATGAATCTGTAGAACTTGAAGTCAAAACTCTTCAAGGGTGGGAAACGAGTAGTGGTGCTCGAATTTTGGAATAAATTACTAACCAATTCATGTTAGTACATGTGGGTGATCATATATGTAGCTTAAACATGAGTTTATGATGGTTAATAGCTTAAATATGAAAACGGGTCAGTCGACGGGAGGTTGCGTAGGCTGAAAATCAAATTTTGGGCATGTTTGACCTGCTTCCAGCGCATCATACGCCCCGGCAGCGCCTCATACGCCCGGAGCGTATGATACGCCCATTTGGGTCTGTTAGACGATGGAATTTTCGGGTTTTGAGGTTTTGGCCTGTCATTGTTGTAGGGACTTGTGTGAGGTCCCTATGACTACTTATCTTTACTAGCCATGTTCAAATAGATGTTTTGAATATAGGGAAAGCTCCGGAGTGATCTCGGGTCTCGCATCATGTGGATTGGATTCTCGTGAGCATGTTATGTAATTGGTTTTTGTTTATTTTCTCGTATTGAGTCTTTACACACTATTTAGATTTATTACAAGTTGTGGATAACTTGTTGGTAACTTTTGTTTAAACTAATTTTGTGAAAATTATGTTGGATTAATTCGTATTTGTAAAACTTAACGTGTGTATACGTTAAATGTTGTTTTGAAACCTTACGTCCGCTTGTTTTTTTGAAAGTTTAAATTTGTTTGCATTTTTGAGTGTTAGCAACCCTAGCACCACCAAAATCCACCAAAATTCTGTACTAAATTTCCCTATTTTATTAAAGTTTAACTAAAGTGGGACACGTACGGGACAAAATAGGGAAATTTTAACCTTTACAAAAATGAAATTCCAAAATTTAATTAATTTTCAGGAGTTCTTAACGTCTACGAAAATGAAAATTTAACCGCGACACTATTTTAGTAGTCTTGTTTCTTTGGCGTTTAGATTTGTAAGTTTTCTTTTTCTTTTCAAATTATCAGTTTCTTGTATTTTTATTACTGGTTTGTTTATTTATATTAATTTATTTGTTTATGTTGTCTTTTGTTTGTTTATATTAAATTGTTTATTTATGTTTCATTTTTATTTTTTTATGTTAATTTTTTTGTTTCATCATGTTATTTTTTTTATTAATTAATATTCTATTAAGAGCTATGGATTTTTTTAAAAGATAGACTTGCAATGAATATATAACTATGTTTTTCCATAAGACCTAAACACGTAGAAGACAATTGTGATCAGACCAATTTTGGCCCGCATTAACATTTGCACCACGTACCGAAAACTTCTGTGTTCGCCACTGGTTCCGGCTAGATGATACAATTTTCCGGCGAAGAAAATGGCATTTATCTCGGTTCGCCAGTTCACGGTTCTCCGGTTGAACCACGGGCTGCCCTTAACCGTCTGGTTCTACTATGAACGGTTCTATGCGTGATGACCGAACCGGTGCTTGGTCTGGTTCCCGGTTGAACCGTCCGGTCCGGTTTCAGTAACATTAGTTAAGAGTGTTCTTGGTTTGTTTGTTTGACAGTCTTGTGTGTTTTCTCTTATGTAAGAAATGTTGTTTTGATTGCAAAGCATGTGAGGTTGTACTCGATAAAAAGCAGTTTGGATATGTCCTTGTAAGTTTGGTGTAGATCATATTATTCACTATCTTATCAGGCATGTTTCTTGAATCTTGTAATTCGGTGTTATATGTAAAGTTGTAAAAGTTTTTGCTTGTATAAAATTAGTGTTTATGTTCTTTACAAGTTCTCGTCTCATATGCTTCTTGTAAAATTGTAAAAGTTTTTAATAATGTCAAATTAGTCTTTAAGTTCTTCACATGTCTTGTCTTCAGACTTGGTTCTGAGTTCTTAAAAGTCGGGTGACTTTTATTTTCTTATCAGATATGTTTCTGATAGTCTTGTGGAATCATATGATCCTTTCTCTGATTTAATCAGAATTTGTACTTCTGATTTCTTTCTTTCCTGGTGTTACAAGATGTTGATATATGTGTGACATATTATGTATTGTCTTTGCAAGTTCTGAAAGTCGTGTGACTTGTTTTTGTTAGACATGAACCTCTAATATCGTTAAAGAATCTTTCTATGGGATCCATTCTTCTGTATTTTCTAGTTTAGTGCTTGTAGCAGATTATCAAGTTGATGATGTGCATTCTTAGGTTGATTTGTGGTTGTATTTTCAGTTCTTTGTTTCAGTTTGTACAATCTGATTTTCTGAGTTCTTATTCCTAATCTGAGAAGTTTTTTTATCTTTAATAATTGTGTTTATAGATTGAATCTGGTTTTCTAACTGTTTTATAAGGAAGTTGGTGTATTTTTAGGTAGTATTGTGGAATCTTGTGGTTCATTGTTTTATGAGATGTTAATCTGATTACTGTTATAGATGTGTAAGTCATAATATGTTCTTTTCTGGTTTTTTCATAATATGTTCTTTTCTGGTTTTTTCTTCCTGTTTTACAAGAAGTTATATTTGTTTGTTGATGTGTGGTTGATATATCTCAAGTTTCTATTCATATTTTTCTACAAAAGTGACACATTTTTTTAAGCGCAAAGTTTTTAAAAGCTGTTTTTATTGTTGATAAAAGGAAAAATATTAGTAGAGAACTCAATTGTTTTTTCACAAAAGTCTTTCACTGTTTTTGGTAAGAGTGTTTTAAAAAGGGAATGGTAACAGTGTTTTAAAAGGGAATGAGGTGTACTAGATTGTTAGTTTAACTGGATTGGTAAGTGTAAGGATGTTTTTCTCCGTCAAATGTGAGAGATGTTGTCAATAAAGTCATTCAAAGTGAGTTTTTTAGCTCAGATTTTTAGTTTGTGATTATCAAAGAGAATACCTTTGGATTGAGCCAAAGTTAAGTATCTACACATGTTTTTTTAGTTCCTCTTGTCGATAAAGTGATTGATGTGTTTACCAAGGGTCTATGTGTGAATTAACATGATATTATGTGTAAACTTTGGAATATGGTTGTTGTGTTTGTTGTTTCAATTAGGTATATGTTGAAATTAATTAAAAAACATCTAACGTTGTCGTTTTGTCTATAAAAACTTAACCTTTTTTTTTGTTGTACTTTCATGTTTGGATTGGGCCTGTGATCTGATACTAAGGAAGTGCATCTGAGCTTGTTGGATTTTGTTTAAAAGAATACAGCTGGGTGTAAGGAGGCTGGATCCGAATCGATTGTTGTATTTGGTTCATATCACATGAAGTTTTAACAGAACAATTTATATAATAAATAAAGGTTTTTGTATGCCATGTGTCGTCTCCATATCCATTCTCATTATTTTTTTCCCGTCTCTCTCTCTTATTAAATACACCTCTATCTTTTAATAATAATTATATTTTTAAAGAAAATACTAATTATACTAATAAAACACATTTATTTTAAATTATCCCTTATTATAAGAAATTTCAAATATAATTATGTAATTTTTATTTTCAATCAAATAGTAAATGAAAGTTAATTTATATTAAATAGTAATTAACGTATTTTCGAAACCCAATTATATATTAATTTTTACATATTTTGAATTTTGTTTTCTATCCTTATTATATGTAATACATTTTTACACCTATAAAATATATATATAAAGATTTAAGAATTTTATGTTTTGATATTTTTCACCCCGTGTGTAAACATGGGGTTCCAAACTAGTTAGGTATGTATAATTGTTTTGGGTTATAAAATTGAGAGGGATAATGAAAATATATAATTTTTATTTTCTTCTCAATTTTATAACATATATCAACTTATCTTGGTATTTGTTTTCTATGTTTGTTTTTTTTTTACATGATGGGCTGGATCATTGGGCTTGTACCATAGGTAAACATCAAACGGTGGGCTTGCACACATGTGAACCGGATAAAGCCTTGACCCATTCTTGACCCAAGCCTTGACCCGTTTTGTCTCCGGAGAACACGCGGGTCAAGGGTGATCCATGGAGGCTCTATTTAAAAGGTGGATATTGTAATATAGAAGAGAGGGGATGTTGAGAATTAGGGCAACTCATTGTTTCTTGACGCTCGCTCTGGTCTTGACGACACATCTTAGTTTCTCTAGGGTTTCATCACATTTGATGAAATCTAGTCATGTAGTTTGAGTCGTTCTTATTGAGGTCATCGCTTTGGTGATCTTTAGTTAATGTTAGTTTTTGTTTGTGAGTCTGTGTCGTTCTTATTTGGGGGTAAATGATTTGATTTGGGATAATACAAGTTGAGATTATCTGTTTTTGACATAACTAAGCTTTCAAATCTCTATAGTACTCTTACAAAATATTATCGAGACAATTCTTGGTTAATATGAAAAATAATAAACCGGTCAGCAATGGTCAGCTTTAAATAGTTTCAAAATTAGCATTGTCTATGGTGCTAAGCTATTTGTAATGCATTGATCATATGTTAATATGATTGGTGTGGCCAGATGAAGAACTCCCCTGAAGCTGGCGGCAGTAGCGCCATCGGGTTCCCTACCGACGACAAAGATCCAGAGGTGGCAGGCGCACCAGGGTGGTTCGGGAGGAGGTGTTGGAAGAAGTTCTGGTGGTGGTATGGCGACGCTGAGTTTGGATCAAACGGCATTGCGTAAGGAACAGCGGAAACTGGTGAAATGTTAGCAAAACTGATGCTGCTTCCATTGCTGCCGTTGTATTGTGGCGGCTGATGGCGGTTTGTGATTTGGGGCGGTTTTGGTTCCGCCTCGAGGGAGACTTTTAGGCGCTTTGCGGAGCCGCCAATTGGAAGGGAGCTGTTGGAAATAGCTTGGACATTGTACCGTTTCATCTCGAAATTTGTGACTGCGTTCACCCCTCGGAATTTTATTGCTGCTATGTCGTAAGCCTCGGCTGCTTCCTCTTCAGTGGCTGCGATATTATTTAAAAATAGGCGGTTAGTAAGACCGTTAACCACCGTTGCATCCTATGGTAAAGTTGTAAATTTTACCAAAAGTCCCGAGATACAAATCTTTGTTTCCAGCAACACGACCGATCCTCGCTTGCCAACGACCTTGTTGATGATGCCTCGTCACGCCCCGATAGATGGATGCTCCCCTTGAGAAACCACTGCTTTTCCTGGAATTTTTTTAAAAAGAAGAAAGTTAGAAATTATAGTTCGAAAACAGAAACAGGTCAATCTCGACCCGTTTATACCAAAATGGATCGATTCGGGTTCTTTTTCCATTACTAACTAATCCAATAGTTAAAATGAAATCTGGTATTTTTATATATGACTACTTTTATTTTCCAAAGGAGTTTTTAGGTTGTGTACAAAAATACATTTTAGTCAACTTTCGACTCGCGAAATACACATGTCATGTTTGGGATCATGTGTGTGACACGATTTTCGTGTTCTGGTTCGTGTCACCGTTCGACCCATCAACCCGTGGACACGACCCGTTTAGCAACCCTGATTTGACCCAACCCGCCCAATTTGCCACTTATAACAAAAGGTTACAAAAAAAAAACCTTCTTAGTGATGCAATGAACTCTTGCTTTGTTGAATTTTTCATGTCTTCGACTTCCGTTGCATAGCTTTCAACCTAAATCAAAATAAACCCGATATTAAAAACCGCTTAATTCAAACAAGCAAACCCGAGAGAATAAAACAATAATTACTTACCTGGAAGTTCGTGGTGGCAGTAGGCCCCCAGTATTTAAGAGCAGCCAAGTCATAGGCGCGTGCCGCCTTATCCTCCTTGTCATATCCGCCTGATGATCCATCAAACACCGTTACAAACGATCATATGAAAAAGAACAAGTGTCGGGAATATTATTGTCGAATCCACTTACCCAAGTACACTGCAGAAAGTATTATTGGGAGCCATTTCCATGCAAAAGAAATCAAATATTAGATTGTGGTCCATGATTTAATCAACAAGATACTTTTAGATAAAGCAAAAGCTAAAAGACCGTGGAAGCACTCGTTTCGACCGGTACATAGTTATGATATGAACTGCACGGGGTGCTTAGTTAATGAAAAAGGGAAATAAAGCGGTTTTAGTACGGTTTATCTAGTGTAATGACACAACTTCTAATAGAAATAAGGTATAACAAACTATTGAACTGTTTAACTTTTCTTATTAAGGTCACCCAAATATTGAAACTACTTTATATGACACCTACGTATGTATTCAGTTTCGTTTATACCAATTCTGACAAACATATCAGAATGGCAAAAAAAAGTATATGAAGTTATATTTGTCCATATACAGTTTCATTGTTGTGAAAATTTTCAAACCAAGTGACGAAGAATTATGAAACTTGATTATTGTTAATATTTTTTTCTTATCCGTACTTACATGTTTATTTAATTATAACTTTATAAAAAATATCACTAAATAATACCTAGATGAAACCATGTCATTTTGGTTATGAAAATTATGTTGTTTTTAACTAAAACAAGTTGTGAATTTAGTAAAATATTTTAAAATTGGAAATGGGAGTTTGACTTGGTCAAACATATGAGAAAATGGGGGAAAAAGGAAAGTGAAAAGCAAAAGTAAAAGATGAAAAGAAGCTACAGTGAAATGCAGACCTACATTACATAACAGTGTGTGTGTGAGAGATAATAGAGTTGGAAAGAGAAACAAATATAACAAACAGGATTTTGTGTAAATCTTGTGGACAAATTCCTTCCATTTTGGGAAAGACATGACACCAATTGTACTGACTCGTTTCATTTCGTTTGAAAACAAGAACCCTCATAGGGTGTAAGTCACAAACAATTATTATTATATCAACATTCTTTTAATGTTATAATATTTTATAGAATACAAAATAAATTGACAATTTCATGTATATCCTACTTAAAAAATATCATACTTACAAAAAAATATATATATATTAATATTAATATATACACATTCATTATTTTTGATGTTTTATTTATTAACCATTATATTAAGTGTCAATATAAAAAATATAAAAAAAGTATTCATCTTTTCCACGAAAAAGTCATTCAACGATATTTTGATATAAATAATTCCTTATTTTGTTTAAAACGCATTTACCTGTGAAAAATATTTAAAATAACGTTTTTTATACCTAATTTGATTAACTAGTGTCATTCAACTCATCTACACAAAAATGTATATAATCTTATTTTACCCGATTTAAAGGTAAGAAGTTATTATTTTAAATATTTTTCATAAATACATATATTTAGGAACATTAACATAACAAAATTGAGTTTTTTGACTTTTTCACATGCTTTCTTCACATGTTTAATGACCTTTAATATACCAAAATCACTTTAACCAAATTTTCCATGATATTAACCCTTTCATTAAACAATTTTTATAGCCTTATTTTTCTACTTAAACTAAAAATTCCAAAGAAAGTTTTAAGAAAGTATATAAATATAAAAAATAGTTAAATTTGATATTATTATTATTATCATCAACATTATTGGGTAAAATATGGTTTTTTTTTAATTAAAAGAGGTGATTAAGAAGAAACGTACCTTGACGTCCTTTCCTTGCCTGACCCTCCCTTCTACAGCTATTATCCCAAAGATGCGCTTCGTATCTACCAGTCCACCTATGTCTGCACAAAATCACCATTTTATTTTTTTAAAATTATTTTTATAAAAACTAAAAAAATAATTTTTTATTTTTTGAAAAATGGGGGATGATGATACCTAGTAACACCTCTGTAGATCGAGGTCCTCTGTCCAAAAGTATCAGTAATCTTCTTACAACCATTCTGACCCCCACACTCAGCTGCTACGATCGCCTTCTGATCGGCGGTCGCAGTATTCGTCGTCGTCATTCCCAACGACAACGCATTCATCGGACGCTGACCGTACCCCAACTCGTTTGACTCAACGAACTCAGTCATCTGAGTAGCCGAGTCGTCCACCTCGGACCCCGAGTTCGCCGAAAACGTCGGAAACCCACCAGTTCCGCCGATCGCTTTAAGCTCTTGCTGATCGGCGAAGTATACAGAGCTATTTCCGTCGTAGATGTGAGTCAACGACGACGAGTCCTGGGTCTCGGTTTGCGACCCGTCGAGGAAATCCTCCAGCTTCGGAGCTTGTTGCTGGTGGATATGAGACTCCATGAAACTCCGAAAAAGCGGCGAATCGGCTCCGTCTTTCGCTCCCGCTTGATTGTTACCGTTGTCTTTTCCGGTGTTCCCCCAACCTGTACCGGAAATCCGGCTGCCGTTAAAAAAACACATGCACAACATGTTTTGTACAAAAAACATATAATGTTTTTTTTCAATTTTTGACGAAAAATAACTTATTTGGAAAGTAAAAGATCGAAACCATTTCACGCCTTCATTTTTGTTAAACGAAAAACAAAGCAGCCTTTTTATCCCCTGGAACAGAGGCATGCTAATAGCAATGCTATGAGTAGGAACTTATTTATATTTAAAACAAATATAATCCCACTAAATGTTGGCAGGGTTTGGAGAGGATGTGAACCTTTCCTTATTTAGGGGATAGAGAGACTGGCCGGCTCTAAAAACCGGTTGTATACGTTTATTATTAAAAAGAAAAATGTACCAGGGGAGTAGAAGTTATCGTTGAAGAAATAGTGGTGCGGTTGGGAAGAGGACGACGTGAACATCTCCATTGGTGAGAGAGAGAACGAAAGCCAGTTATTTTCTCTCGCCATTTGTGAGTGAAAATCGGAAACAAGTTAAGGCAGCATTTTGATTTTTGAAAGGTGAAGTTAAATGGAGGTATGAAATGAAAGATTGTAGAGTGAAAGTAGGGGGAAAAGGGTGTTTTGAGATGGTAAAAAGTTGGAGGAGGAAGAAAAGAGGGGTGGGTGTAGGGGTAAGGGGGGTATATAGTTGGGGGGGGGGGGGGGGGACGGGGGCGGGGGGATAAAGGCAGGTTTCATGGCCGAACCGGCGTAAATTCAGTGGGAAAAACACACTTATCGATATGTATTCTACTGCCCATAAGCTTTCAATGCATAATTGTTTAATAATTATACTCATTCAAGTATTTCAAATTTGAATACGGCCGGATTATGTTCATACATACCAAATTTTAAATGTAGAAAGAATGGTAAAATTTATATAAACAAGAAAAATTTACACACGCGTTTAACCGCGGAAGAAATTAACATTATCGAAAGTATAGAAAAACAAAACTGTTAACAAAGTTATCGTTTACAAAATAAACAAACATACTCAAAATTATATAAAAAAGGCAAAACATTTACACAAACTCACGCATTAAAACGAAATAGCTAGTAATGTTTCAAAAACATAAAAAAAAGCGAAACCAAAACAAAATCTATAAAAAAAGGTTAACCGCAAAAAAATAGAAACAAAAAACAAAACCATTTAAAAAAGTAAAAAGTTAAAATAGTTTATACTGACGTTGTACGCAAGTGCTTAGATAACTTGTACACTATCACGCGTAATTACGTTACATTTGTGTGTGTTATCCACGTTCCGTAACGGACTCAAAACGTAGATAAAAATAAGCAAAACGTGAAAGTATATTAATAAGAAGAATAATAAAAATAGAACACATGTATTTGAAATAAGCAACAAAGAGAGCAAAGGAAATGATGAATGTCATCCGGTATACTGTGGAAAATCACGGCGTGGTCCTTACTGGCAACCCCATTCTTGGCGTGATTCAAAGTGTACATCGCCTCTTTAATTTTTTTTTTCACAGCGTGATCCTCACGCGTGAGATTTTTCATGGGAGAATTCAACTCATTTGTGGGGTATATTACCGTTCAACGGCTCCTTTTGTGGGGTATATCACACCACCACAATCACACGGGTATACCCCTTGCCAAATGATGAGTGGTGATAATGAGGGTAGTGACATGGCGTCACGTGGCGTGCACTTTATTATCACATCACACCACAATCACACGGTTATACCCCATGCTCTAATGATGATGCGAACTATGCATTAAGGACTTGTATCACATGTAATAAAGGTTTGCATTTTGCCTTTTGAAAGAGCATGTGGTATACCTCCCCGTAAGTGAGGCTTGAGTGAGGCTTCTCACGCCACTCACTTGGGGAGGAGGTGGTGTTCCTAGTAAGTGAAGCCCCTCACACCCAATCACAATACCCCACTTTCTCACTTTCTCCTCCTCACTCCTGTGAGAATTCTCACGTAAACCCTCTCATAAGATTTCTCACTATAAGAGGGGGTGGTGTTCTCACTTGGTGAGGGTGCCACATAGGCTCACGGAAGAGCCTCACGACATATATACCACATGCTCTAACTAATCTAATGTTTGTATATGATGTCAGAAGGAAATTTTATTTTTTTTTAAATTACACAATAAAATCAAATATTTTTTTTTGTTTTTAAGTTGAGTATAATATTGTGATATTAAAAAAAATATCTTTAAACTAATTAAGTTTTTACCACTCAAATCACAGCTTGTTTATCTATTTTGACAATGCGTCAGTTTTTTATGATTACTCTATCCATATTTTTGAAAGATAAAAAGAATGTCGATTTTACATCTCAAGCCCGGGACACGTACATTTTTTTTAAGGGGATTCCAACTTTTTAGAATACGCCCCATGTGTAATAATATATATCCATTTAATAACAATTTTTGTTAGGGGGCTAAAATGGGAACTTTATAGGTTATTAATCCCTATTTACTTGGTAAAAATTAAGATATGTAAATTTCATTTTTATTTAAACATATTTTTTAATTATATGAATAATGTATCAAATGGTTTGTCTCGTTATCATGTGAGAAGTGATGAATTAAATTCACTATATTTATCACTGGTGTTGGCTCATAAAAAAATTTCGTTCATTTCATTCTATATTTTTATATGTTCATATATGATTAATAAATTAATTTGTTTTTCAAAAATAGTTATATAGTAGATGATATACATTTTAATTTTTAATACGTAAAAGGAAATTCACATGTCTTTTTCAATCTATTTCTTTTTTATAATCTGATCTTTATTAAATAATCTATTTGAGACATTAAATTAAAATCTATACTCTATAATAAATAAATATTTTTGTGAGAAATTTGTCATTCTCTTATGCATTTTCATCTTTTTTTCTCGTTTATCTCTTCTACTAGTTTTTTTAACGGCAATTTGGATCACTGACGGGCCACTAACCCACCCGACCATCTCTATCTCCTTCAGGAGGAAACCCACCATAGGTAAGAAAACCCACTGGCCCAACCTGGACCCCCTTTTTTTATCACAAGTGAGACTTGAACCCAAGACCTACCCATTTTAGTGATGTCTTAGTTATAAACCCTTGATACTGGCTAAACTAGTGGTTGTCTCTCTCCTATTAGTTATACAAATTTTCTTTAATTATTGTTTTTTATAATTTTTTGTTTACCATCTCTCTTTCCTATTAAATAATAATTATTTCTATAATTTTTTTTATAAAACATTTTTTATTTAAAAAAATAGTTTTGTTCGTAAAACATTTTTAGAAATTGAATATTTCGTTCATTATTTTTATAAATATTTTTTTTAAAATAACTATATAACGTTTTTAAAATTTGTATTAAAAACTATGTAATATGTTATAAATTTGTAATATGTAATTTTTTATTATTAAGTATATAATATTGTATTTATTTCATCCGTGTAATACACAGGGTTTCTAACCTAGTATAAGAATAAATAAGAATATCTAAGTGACATTTTTGGCTTTTAATGTAATGAATTAAGCAGACGGGGAGTGAGCAATGCATATGGAACAAAGTTGACATATCCGGGTTCGGCTGCCAGAAAATTGTTATGTGTTTTTTCTCGACTCACACCACCATTCATATAATTCGCACACTTGTCTTCCATGCCGCGATCAAACGATAACACCTTTTCTTCTTCTTTTTCTTTTTTTAAACGTTAAAATATGTCAAAAAGAAGTTTGGACTTATTTGGACATTCATGAAATTGTAGTTGCTTGATTAATACATAAAAAAATATATAACTATCTAATATTAATCTGATGCTCTTGCTCTTCTTGTTTAATGGCATCGGTGATTACCTCTCAAAAAAGTGATTTGGTTCAAATCTTTCAAAAAACACTTTAGATGACATTTAAGAGTAAAAAGTTGCTCTTAAAAAATAGTGTAATATTAATCAAAGAAAAAAAAATATAGGTGGCAATGTTGAACCATTCTTCAAAGAATTGATTGATTTGGGAAAAAATCAATTGTATATAGGTAAAGACTGTGGCACGCCGCCGCCGCCACCTTCTCCCCCGCTGCCGCTCCACTCTCTGCCCACCGCCACCCCCTCCCCCTCCACCTCCGTCTCCACAACCACCCCACCCCACCCCACCGTATTGCTCGAATCGGTTTTGACCCGAACCAAATTAATAGTTTTCTTTAAACTACTCATTTTGATCCGTACTCATTTTGCTCATAATTCGTATCAACCCAAACCCGCCCAACCCGCCTAGTTTTCCAGGGCTAAAAAAATGCATAACATGATTTCATAAGCAGCCTGTTAATTAGAGTTTAAATAATATGCGCTTATGTTTATATATGTAGTTTTTTTAATCTTTTATTTAAAATTGATTATTTTTAAACGTGTTTATATATATAGGGGAGGGATGATCAGAAAATCATATAGTTATACAAAAATCAATGAAAACCAAGAAAACCAATCATATAATTTATAAATTAGTTGATCCCTACCTTATATACATCTATATCTATACTATATAATAAATAAATATTTTTTATGACACGTGTCGCCTCCATATTCATTATCATCATTTTTTTCTTAACTCTCTCTCTTATTAAATACACTTCTACTATTTTAATAATAATATGTTTTAAAGAAAAGGATTATTGGATTTTAATAATCCGATATTTTACTAATTGACCAATAATAATCCCAACTGAGAATATTTTTACAACCAGTCTCTACTTTCAAACTATTTTCTTACATTGAACCCCCCGTTAAAAAACTTAACGCCGTTAGATTTTATATGACGTGGACATCTGCAAACCGCCGGAAAGTCGAGTCAAGCCGGAACCCTAGCCACCTCTTTCGCCGGAGGGGTGGTCTGCAAACCCTAGTATGTCACCGTCTTCACCGTTAAACACCACCGTTGTCTCCGTTTGAACTTGCCGGGAAAACGAGACCCGTTAAATACCACCAGAGCCAATCTCAAAACCCACCATGAGACCACTGCTAGCTTGACTCGACTTTCCGGCGATTTGCAGATGTCCACGTCATATAAAATCTAACGGCGTTAAGTGTTTTTAACGAGGGGTCCAATGTAAGAAAATAGTTTGAAAGTAGAAACTGGTGGTAAGAATATTCTTAGTTGGGATTATTATTGGCCAATTGATAAAATGTGGGATTATTAAAATCCAATTTCTCTAAAGAAAATACTAACTATACTAATAAAACACATTTATTTTAAATTATTTTTTATTATAAGAAACTTTGAAATATAATTATTTAACTTTTATTTTCAAACAAATAGTAAATAAAAGTCAAATTACATTAAATAGTAATTAACGTATTTTCAAAACCTAATTATATATTAATTTTTTGAGTAAACTGCCATTTTCGTCCCTGTGGTTTGGTCAAAATTGCCACTTTCATCCAATAGTTTGTTTTTTTGTATCTGGGTCCTCATGGTTTTAAAATATTGCCATTTTCATCCTCGTGGTTTTAAAATATTGCCACTTTCATCCAGTCAGCTAACACCGTCCGTTTTTCTCAGTTAAATGAGGGGTATTTCAGTCCTTTTACTTATTTGTTTTATTTTTTCATCTTTTTTACTCTCACTTTTTAATCATCCCCAATTTAACCTCTAATTTAATCATCCACCTGCTGGCCTTCTTCCTCTTTTCCTGACCAGTTTCCGACAAGCACCACTGGAACACCTCCGTCGCTTGTTTCTATGATTAAAAAGTGAGAGTAAAAAAGATGAAGAAATAAAACAAATATGTAAAAGGACTGAAATACCCCTCATTTAATTGAGAAAAACGGACGGTGTTAGCTGACTGGATGAAAGTGGCAATATTTTAAAACCACGAGGATGAAAATGGCAATATTTTAAAACCACGAGGACCCAGATACAAAAAAACAAACTATTGGATGAAAGTGGCAATTTTGACCAAACCACAGGGACGAAAATGGCAGTTTACTCTAATTTTTATATATTTTGAATTTTGTTTTCTATTCTTAGTGTATATAATACATTTTTACACCTGTGAAATGTGACAACCGCGGCTTTTTAGATCCTTACCGTCTCTCGACTTTTTATAGTCATATTTTTAAATTTTATGATATATATATTTTAAGTGTTTCTATGAATGCTAGGAACATTGCCTTAGACGAACACTAATGTCCGAACTAGAAAACCCGGTTAAGTGCATACACTACGTGTACCGCGAACGCGTTAAATAAAAGGTAAAATTTAATTTCTCGAAATTAATTTTTATATTTAAATTTAGTTGAGAAATATGTTTTATAATATTTATATGTGCTAACTTTTGTGATTCTTGATTAAACTAACGATCACAGGTGGTTCACTCGATATTCACCCGGTATAACTTTTTAAATTTTTTTGAGTTTTTTTTTAAATTGTCAAAATTCATTATTTTGGATACTAGAATTTTATGTTTGGATAAAAACGTTTATTAAAGTGTTTAGGGACGTAATTTTTATAAAAAGTTGATATATTTTTATAAAAATTGTCTTTTAAAATCACTAGAACCCATCCTCCACTATAAATACCCAACCCCCACCCCATTTCCCTCTTCCTCTCAATGCCGTAAACCCCCCTCCCCCCCTATCCAAACACTCCAAAACTCTTCTTCAAGCACAAGAACACTCCATATAACCTTGATCCTTGGATTATTGTTGTTTATGAGCATTGTATTAGTGATTTGAAGGTATTTTAACACGTTTTATATGTTTCAATTTTCTGTTTTAATGATTGTATGTGTTCTCAAGAACACCAAGAACACACACTACACACACTCACTTTGATTTTTAATTTTTGATGATTTCAAGTGTTTTAAGCTCAAATTTTGCATTTTTAACAAGGATTTATGGATGAAAATTTGTTGTAATCATCCATAATGAGTTATCTAGTGAAAAGCTTGCAAAAATTTGATGATGAACACTTGGGTGTTCATACTTGCATTTTTCTTGAATTTAAAGTGCATTTTGGTTAAATTTGAGTCTTTGATCATGGAATTGAACCACATTGTGATTATTGGTTGTTAAATCAAAGAATCACAGGAGAAAAACATCAAACTTCACCCTCATTTGCTGATTTGGAAGATATAATCTTTGATTAAAGTTGTTAGTAGCTTAAATGTTCAAGAACATCAATGTTCTTGATGGATTTTAAACAATTGTTGATCTAGTACCCAAATTTATTTTTAAACAGTAGGATATGTTTTAAAATGAGGATCTAGAAATTTTGGTAACTAAACTCTTTATAAATTATTTATTAAAATTCATACAAATTTAATACATGAAAACTGGGAAAATACCTCTGAGTTTTAGAAAAATCTGAAATTTGGTCAATAATTAGTATATTATAAAATATGACTCCTGTCCAAATTTAGTGAAAATTGGAGTTGTATAAATAGGTGTTTGGTATTTATAAATATTAAACAAATTAATTTGGGATCATATACTTCTGGACTTAAAACTTTTAATAGAATCTCATATGGACGTAAAACTGATCTGGTAAATATTTGGTGAAGTTTTGACAAGTTTAACTATTTTTCCCTAATTTGTTAAATTTTAACAATATTATATTTATAATAAATAATCTGGATATTGAAAAATTATGAAAATTGGTCAGAAAGTTTTATTTATATATATAAACAGTTGGTAAAAGTTTCAAATATTGATTTTATGTCTAAGTATGGTTTTAGAATTATGGTCCATTAAAACTTTATTGTAGATGCATAATATGTCCCTAATCCCTTGTAATATGTATTTCATCTATGTTTAATGTAATTATTTGATGTATTAATGAAATTACATGTTTATCCTTAATGTTTACTCATATATAACGACTGTGTATTAAACGATCTGATAAATATCGATAACGTTGATCAATCGTGCTATTGAAAGGCCCATTCGCACGAATGGATCATGAGAATGATCCATTCACGCGAATAGATCATGAGAATGATTCATTCGCTAGAATAAGTCATGAGAATGATTCATTCGTACGAATGAACCATTCTAATGATTCATTCTTACGAATGAACCATTCTGCTGATTCATTCGCACGAATGAGTCCATTCACATGGATCATTCGTACGAATGGCCTCAGCACTATATATAGAACTTTCACTTCATGAGCACAAAAAAACACAACAGAAATACAACACATATACACACAGAACCAGACTAAGCAACAACATAAAAACTCTCTGCACCTGTATTGTTGAATCTCTGTCCGTTGAGAGTTTCCAGGTCTTGTATTCAACTTCTCTACACCAAAGGGTCGATAGAAACCTTCGTTTCGACATCTAATCCGCTCGTTTCTTACGACCCGATCCGTGTCATAGATTGGATTGCCAATCAAATCGGATTCCGCATGATTTGGTTCGGTTAATGTGTTGAATCATTGGATCAAGGTAGATCCCGATCCAACAAAGTTGTATCAGAGCCTGATTGTGCTCTAGATTCAACATAGAAAATCTAATCTTGCTTTTTCTAGCTTCTTGAATGTTATAAAGATCACTTGATCGTTGTTTAGCCATGTTCAAAACTTGTGATTATTGCTTCTGAGTGATCTGATCGTCTCAGTTTTCAGATCTGATAAAAGGATCAATCATTGGTGCTTTTTGGTGCAAAAAAGTCAAACAGCTCTCTGTCGTACGAATGGCTACTATGATGAACTTCATTCGCACGAATGGCTCCTACCATTCGCACGAATAGATCAAGTCTCCCGCTCATTTGTTCAAACTTCCAATCGCATGAATAGAACATTCCATTCGCACGAATAGAACATTCCATTCGCACGAATAGACCCATTCGCATAAATCTCTTCTAAATTTTTTCTTGTGTCTAAAAACTTCGTTTTTTACCATGTCGGACTTAGCCTTTGTTGCCAGTCAGAACAGTAAAATTCAAAACTTGTTTTTAATCGATAATGAAGCTGGAAATGCTAACAAGGCTCCAAAACTTATGACAATGGACGAATATCATCACTGGAAAAACAGGTTTGAGATACACAGTAATGGAGTTGATACAAACTTATGGATGATGATAGAGAATGGATATCAAAAAGTGTTGAGTGAGGATGGAACTCCTGTTTTGGCTTCCCTTTTAAGCGAACAACAAAGAAAAGATTATGACTTAGAAAAGAAGGCATATGCTATCTTATCTCAGGCCATATCAAGAGAAATATTTCATCAATTCAGGCAGTTTACATCTTCAAAATCTCTGTGGGTTGCCTTAGAACAACGTCACGAAGGAAATGCTTCGTTGAAAGCTATAAATGCTAAGGCCATTAAGAAGGAATTTGATAATTTCATGTATATTGGGAATGAGTCCTTAGATGATCTATTTGAGAGATTCTATCACTTGATGAGTGAATTGCATGCCCATGAGATCAAAACAACGAAAGAAGAAAAGGTTCAATGCTTGGCAGATGCGCTACCGCCAAAATGGGATTCATTCTTGATGGTTCTCAAACAGAACAAGACTCTTGAAACCATTGATATCAATGAATATCTTCAGAAATTGAGAGAACAAGAGGTAATGAATAAGTGGAAGTTAAAGAGAGGTGTACAAGCTCAGGATCCTTCATTGTACTATTCCACATCAACTCAACAAAATGCTCCTTTGCAGACTGCGTTTGTATCAAACATGTCAAATGTTTTAGCCAGCCAGTCTTCAACAGCTCATGCTTCAGTTTCATCAAGCTCGGTTCCACAGCAGGGAAATACTGCTAGTACTCCTCCACCAAGCCCCATTAAATTGCAAACAGACAACTTCGGCAAGGTTACTATCGAAGTGGCCAAGGAACACATGGCACTGTTGTCTACCGTTATCAATTCATATGACAGTCTTGTTGCTGGACAGGTTGGAAACAGTCATCTGACAGCAGAAGACTATGATCAGATTGATAAGGATGAAATGGATCGAATTGATATAATGTGGGCTCTTGCAAGTGCAGTCAGAAGAGCGAGAGATTATGTAAAAAGGACAGGAAAAACTCTCGAAGGGAACAAAGACACTACTTATGGTTTTGATCTGTCTGCTGTTGTTTGTTTTAACTGTGGTGAGAAAGGGCATTTTGCTAGGTAATGTGAAAAGCCTAAACAGACTGGAAACCGCAACCCTTTCAACAACCGTCAAAGCCAACCGAAGCCACAAAATCAAAATACAGAAACAAACCTTGTTCCAGTTACTCTTGCACAAGATAAGGACACTTCAAGTGGAACAAAAGCTATGGTTGTTCAAACAGATGAGACTGTTGATTGGTCTTTTAAATTTGGAGCTGATGGTAGTTCAGGGGATAGAGCTTACATGGCAAAGGCTGTAGAAGTCAATGAAGAATCAGATTCTGATGCTGAGAGAGAGATTGCTTCAGAAAGTTCATCAGCTGCAGACGACACATCTTCAAACAGTTCTGGCTTCACAGCTGAGAATGAAGATAAATCATCTGTTGTCTCTTCAAGTCAATCGACAGCTGATGTGGATGATAACAATTCCTCTTCTGAATCTACCTGTAGCTGTGCTTTTATGGTAAAAACATCCACAGGCATTCAGGTAAATTCTGACAGTTTTGAAAGTGAGTCTGAATCTCAACCGTGTTTAATTTGTGATGAACTTGAGAAGAAAGTTGAGACACTTAAAAGTCACAACACAGACTTAATTGCTGATTTAACTAATTGTCTTGAAGCAAACCGTGTTTTAAAGGGAAACGAACTTGCTTTCAAAAACAAAATTGATCTTTTAAACATGCAAGTTCATGAATTAGAAATCTGTGTTATCAACAAACAAAATGCCATCACTTTTTATTTAAACATGATTGATGAAACAAAGAAAAAGCTGGCGCTTGTCGAGTGTGATTATGAAACTTTAAATCAAAAGTTATTCAAATTCTGCTTACATTCTTGATTACATGATTTCACGGCGTCCAGGAAAGAAAAATGCTGGGTTTGGGTATAAAAATTGTCCTCCACCGGTGTTGAATACTATGGTAAACACACCGGATGATAACCCAATCATTGACTTTAAGGTCAAAACGCCACTTGTCGTTGATCCAACCGAAAACAAAATTTCTCAACCAAAGGTTAACGATAATGGTGCTTCAACCTCGAAGTCCCAGTGTGTTGATGGAATGGTAGAAGAGTGGGATGAAGACGACGATGAGTGTCCTACTTGTGGTTTGGGACACAAAAACTCGTCTGCTCCACAGAATGACAGCATTGGTATTTCAAAATCTGCTTCTAAAAATGTTTTTAAAATTAAACCAACCAATTGCAGTCCATCTTATCCCACTACTTCTGATCAGAAGAGTCAAGTAACCAAAGCCTCAATCAAAAAGGTTAATTTTGTTAAAGCTGGAGAGTCTGTTCAATCAAACAAGTTACTCTCTTCAGCTGAACAAAAAGAAGCTAAGGCTTGTGGTTCAAAAACTCACCAAAGTGAAAATCAATACAGATCTCCAAGGTTGGTTGAGCGGAGATACTGTTTTGAGTGCGGTACACAAGGACACGTTGTTGTCAGCTGTCCTTATCTTCAGAAGCCAAGTAAAAGAGTTAACCATTTTCCAGAAAATAAATAAAAGTTTATAAAGTCAAAATCTAACTCTTTTACCCAACAACAAGTGCATCAAAAGAAAGTTAAACAAAAGATGCATGACTTGTTGGTCTCTGATTCGAGTTCCACACCTGTACAAATTGTTAAGCAATCCACTGTTTACCACAAACAGTCGTTGCACAAACAACATGTGTGGAAAGCAAAATCAGATGATGCTTCTGACGACTGTACTTCAAAGTCAAATGGTTGTTCCAAAAGTCCACAAGGACAGTGGATGGATTGTATTGTTGTAGATGAGACTGGGAAACCCAAGACCGTAAAGGCTTGGGTTCCTAACCTAAACTAATTACTTTCCTTCTTGTGCATGTTGTCCTTTATAATCCTATTAGCAATAATTGGATTATTGATAGTGGGGCATCCAGGCACATGACTGGGAACTTAGCTCTCCTTTTCGACGTCAGAAATATCAAAGGAGGCTATGTTTCATTTGCAGGCGATAAAGGTGGTTTTATCTCAGCTCAGGGAACACTGTCTAATGGAGCTGTCAGCTTTGAGAAGGTCAACTTTGTCAAACAGTTGGATAACAACTTACTTTCTGTTTCTCAAATCTGTGATAAGGAGTTCAAGGTTCTTTTTTATGACAAGCATTGTTATATCTTGAAAAAGGAGTTTATGATTCCAGAAGACATGGTGGTTATGTCTGCTCCAAGAGGGAATGATCTTTATATTCTTGACATGTCACAAGCATCATCCTCAGTGTCCACAGCATCATGTTTTGTTTCGAAAGCCACTGAGAAGGATTCTATTTTATGGCACAAAAGAATGGGACATCTCAGTCTCAGAAAAATGAATCATTTGGTGCACAAAAATCTTGTTGAAGGAGTCACTGTGAAAAGTTTTCATCTTCCTGATGTGTGTGTTTCTTGCAAGAAAGGCAAACAAACCAAGAAATCTCATAAACCCAAATCTCAACATTCCATCACTATACCACTAGAGCTCTTACACATGGACTTGTTTGGTCCTATCAACCGGAAGAGCATTGCTGGAGACTTATATTGTTTGGTTGTGACGGATGAGTATTCAAGATATTCTTGGGTGATGTTCTTAAAAGAAAAATCTGAAACTTTTGAATATGTGGAGATTCTGATTACCAAATTGGAGTCTCTGTATAAGTTAAAGGTTAGGAGGATCCGTTCGGACAATGGTACTGAATTTAAAAATCACCTTATGGAAACTTTCTGTCAAAAACTTGGTATTCACCATGAATTCAGTGCGCCATATGTTCCACAAATGAACGGTGTTGCTGAGAGGAAGAATCGGACCTTGATAGAAGCTGCAAGGACTATGCTCGCTGACTCAAACTTACCCGTGCAGTTTTGGAATGAAGCTATTGCTAATGCGTGTTACACGCTCAACCGGGTTCTAGTTGTCAAGCGTCACGATAAAACTTGCTTTGAATTGTTGCATCGACGGAAACCGAACTTACAGTATCTTGAACCGTTCGGCGCTCCATGTACCATGTTGAAAAAGGATGCTCATGGAAAGTTTAACGAGAAAGTAGAGGAAGGTTACTTCTTAGGGTACAACACTCCTAATAAAAGAGTTTACAACAAAGCTTCTGGGAATGTAGAAGAATGGTACCATGTTGATGTTCAAAAGTATACCTCTCCTGCTGCTGGAAAAGGTCTTCCTTGGATGTTTGATTATGAAGAACTTTTTGCCTCGTTTAATCTTCCTCCAGAATGTTCAGATGAGGAGGTTGCTGTTCAAATGATGTATGATGCTCAAAACGCACCTGATGAACATGTGCAACCTACTCCCTCATCATCTGACATTCCTGAGTCCTCCAATAACACACAAGTCACACAGGATGATGACTCTTCTTTTTCTTCAGAGTATGAGGGTTCTCGACAAGAAATAGACCAGGTGATTGAAGATCCTTCCCATGATGTTGTACAATTGAGTGATGATGTTTCACATTCTGTGGCAATTGAACAGAGTATCACAAACCTTGATCAAACTGTTGAGGTTCCTGCTCATCCTGTGGGTAGGATTGATAGAATTCATCCTCAACAGAACATTATTGGTGATCCCACATCTGGTGTTAAAACTAGGGGTCAGATCAACTCTGGAGTCTACTCAGAAATCATGGAATCTGGTGTGGTCAACGATTGTGCGCATTCATGTTTCGTCTCGCAAATCGAACCACGGTCTATAACAGATGCTTTAAAAGAAGAATCTTGGGTAAATGCAATGCAGGAAGAACTACTCCAATTTCAGAAGCTCGGAGTTTGGAAGTTAGTTGATTTACCAAAAGGAGCTAAGAAGATTGGTACTCGATGGGTTATTCGTTGCAAAAGGGATGATCAAGGAATAGTCATAAGAAATAAGGCTCGTTTGGTCGTTCAGGGATTTAGGCAAATTGAAGGTATAGATTACAATGAAGTGTTTGCACCGGTTGCTCGTCTGGAAGCAATTCGAATTTTTCTTGCTTATGCATCCTACAAAAGGTTCAAAGTCTATCAAATGGATGTAAAGAGTGCTTTCCTTCATGGAGAAATCAGTGAAGTCGTATACGTCAGTCAACCTCCCGGGTTTGAAGATCCTATGCATCGTGACCGTGTCTACAAATTGGACAAGGCACTGTACGGATTGCACCAAGCTCCGCGAGCGTGGTACGAGACACTTTCCACTCATCTTCTGAACAATGGTTTTAGAAGAGGTGTCATCGACTGGACATTATTTAATAGGAAAGAGAAAAGGGTGGAGAACTTTTAATGGTACAGGTATACGTGGATGACATTATTTTCGGATCGACGAATGATGTTCTGTGCAAAGAATTTGAAAGAGTTATGCAGGACAAGTTCGAGATGAGTTCCATGGGAGAGATGAAGTTCTTTCTAGGGCTACAAGTAGATCAATCTGAGACAGGAATTTTCCTTCATCAAACAAATTATGTTGGAGACATACTGAGCCGATTCAGTATGACTGATGCCAAACCTGCTGGTACTCCATTGGCGATCAATCACGGGATTTCGCCTGATGACAAGGGGGAGTATATTGATGCTACTCTCTATCGAGCCATGATCGGATCTCTACTGTATCTCACGACATCTCGACCAGACATCATGTTCGCCACATGTCTCTGTGCCCGATATCAGTCAAAACCAAAAGTCTCCCACTTAATTGCTGTCAAAAGGATTTTTCGTTATCTGAAGGGTACTCCTGATCTTGGATTATGGTACTCTAATGATGATAACTTTGAGCTTACTGCATATAGTGATTCTGATTATGGTGGTTGCAAAACAGACTTCAAGTCTACATCTGCAGGGTGTCAGTTCTTTGGAAACCGTCTTGTGACATGGCAATGCAAAAAGCAGACTTCGGTGGCTACATCTACATGTGAAGCTGAATACATCGCTGCTGCCAGTTGCTGTTCTCAGATTATCTAGATTCAACAGCAACTTTGGGACTACGGTTTGCAATTCTCTAACACTCCTATTTATGTAGATAATTCTGCTGCCATAGCTATCACTAAGAATCCGGTTCAGCATTCAAAAACCAAACATATCGGCATAAAATATCACTTCATTCGTGATTGTTTTGAAAAGAAACTGATTGATATGGTTCAAATTAACACTGATTTCCAAAAGGCCGACCTCTATACAAAAGCCTTTGACAAACCAAGATTTTTATTCTTGTTAGAGGTAAACGTCATGAAAAAGAAGGATGACGTTGTTCCGGACCAAGAGTCGAGTCAATAATCATTTTTATCAATTACGTTCCTGTATATATTTTCTTTCTTGCCTTTATTAAAAATCTCAAAAACTCAAAAAGATTTTTCATTTTAAAATTTTAGGGGGAGAAAATGTAGTAAGAAAATGATCTCTCGCTGAGAAAAATGATAGTACACAGACGCTAGTTATCTGAGACTCCAAAAAGATTTTTATTTGTCTACAGTTTGTTTTAAAAAAAAAAAAAAAAAAAAAGATTTTCCATTTTTGTACAGTCTAAAACCCAAAAACATCTGAAAAACTCAAAAATGAGAAATCGTATCCAACCTTTGGGAAGTGATGGCACACTAACCATATGTATGAAGCACATTGCATTTAATGTCATAGTGAATAGTCACACTAAGTCGACATGTGATGCATTGATAGGCTTATCTTACTGAATCTCGACCATTGATGATCAATCTATACCATATTAGATATTGTCTTGTGAGTCACATAATGGTGAAAGGATTGACGAAAATCAACAATAGAAACTGAAGGTGTTTCTCATTCTGTGCACACCAGTTATCATCGGTTTAATGAGATATCAGAAAGTAATTATAAAATTAAAAATTAGATTCCGAAGTCGTATACGTGCCATATTGCCTTGTAAATACCTGGCTGAAGCCGTCCATGCGATTAAGAATAAAATAAAAGTATGAATCCGAATCCGTATATGTGCCATATTACCGGGTTGCAGCCTGGTTGAAGCCATCCATGGGATAGGATGAACACAAACACCGTTAGCTGCATACGTGCCATATTGCCTTGTAAATACCTGGCTGAAGCCGTCCATGAGCTGATGGCTGTCACTGTGAATACTAAAAAAAAAAAAAAAAAAAAAAATTGAGTGTAGTAAAGAAGTAACAGGGAATAACTGAGATCTCATGAACTTATGATGACTGGTTAAGTAAGTTGTGCTGATTTGAAACATTAACATGTTTTGAAAAGTAATTCTAGTCAATACTTAACTAGTGTGGGACACACAGATAATGGACTTAATCCTTCAAGATCATCTTGTAAGTGTTGAGAAAAGGTCTGCATAAGTTTAAGATGGACAAACATATCAATGATCGCATTTTGACTAAGTGTACTTAAAGCTCAGATAATTTGCAATGTTGCTGATTGCTATGAGTTTAGCACTGATCCTATGTTCGGATCTTTCTCACAAAAAGATGTGTAAATACCATTGTATAGTTGTATCTACAAAATTCAAAATGTCTCAGATCATTAGTCACTAAGTCTGTATGATTTCTCATAAGGATCATTCTTACTAAGACATGCGTGTATATATCTTGTTGATATTATTTTCAGCATTACATATTCAAAAATCCAAAAAGATTTTACTTTTCCTGAATTTTAGATTATCTGATAAGACTCGAACGACTGTCTGAAAATCAAAATTTGAAAACCGCTTGACTTCCTGATTGATCAAATCGTTCCTTTACTTCATAAACTATTCCAAAACTTCATAATTGATCCCTCACTTCATAATTAAATGTAAATTACTTCATAATCAAATTGTTGTCAAGACCGATGTGGTCGGATACCCCATTTAACTTGAAAAGTTTAATTTGCATAAGGGGATTGTCCCATTCGTACGAATGGATGAGCAAAATGGCTCACTCGTACGAATGGATGAGGAGAATAGCTCATTCACACGAATGGACTGACCAGAATGGTCCACTCGTACGAATGAGTGGCAGAATGAATCAACTCACACGAATGGACTGACCAGAATGGTCCACTCGTACGAATGAGTGGCAGAATGAATCAAGTCTGGGTCACTCGCACGAATGGACTGACCAGAATGGGCCATTCGTACGAATGAACCTGGCCATCCTTTAAAAAGGCCATTCATTCGCATTCTCAGCATCATTCGCACAAATCAGAAATCCTTATTCGCACGTCTGTTTGATTAAAATCTGCATTTGAACAAATCTCCGTCCAATCACCGATCTAACGCTTGATTTTTGTTTACAGGTATACCCTCAAGAGATTAATCGTCTGTATACTCGATTCTTGGATGACTCGACTAGATTTAGGGTTCAAAACCGAAAACCAAACCTAAAAACGTAAAAAATGACTTAATAAACCAATTAAAATGCTAAATATTGGTTGAAAATCATAGTCGAGTGTGTTGGTGTCTTTTTCGGCAAATCTTTTCAAGTCTTGATCGAATTTTTGGACAAATTGGATCGCGACCCGTCTGTCATACGAATGGACACACTCTTTATGTTCATTCGTACGAATGAACTCTCATTCACACGAATGAGAACTCATTCACACGAATGAGAATTCATTCACACGAATGAAAACTCATTCACACGAATGAATACTCATTCATATGAATGAAACTCATTCGCACGAATGAATAGGCAAAATGATCCATTTGCACGAATGAACCAACTTTTTGGGTTCATTCGTACAAAGGGAAAATGGTCCAAAAGTTCATATTTCCAAAATCTTGCATGTACTGATCTGATGTGCTTCATGTTTTTGTGTTTACAGACTGATCGTTATGGCGCACAGAGCTCCAGTTGTTCTTAAGGCTTCAATAAAAAGCAACATATGTGCGTACATGATTCCTACATCAAAGAATGCACGTCCGTTTGTCGGAATGATCGAGTTTTTATCAAGATCAAGGATTGCTCATGCTATATCCCATCACCGGACTCCATATACGTCACATCAAAGGGAGTTCTGGGCCTCTGCCGAGATTGACTGCGAGGTATCTCCACCGGTCATACGAGGGAAGATCGCAGGTTAAGATGTGGTTGTATCGGCAGCTCACATTCGCCGATTGTGTCAATTCGGTGATCATCCTGAAGATCCAGTGACACTGGATAAATATCTGGTCCGCGGATGCTTCATGAGAATAAAGTACGACGGGAATGTAGCAGAGGGAGTTTTAAACAAAGCGAACCTCTGTCCATAGTACAAGTATCTTGGACATGTTCTTCTGCATTGCCTCAGTTCCCGTCGTGGCGGTTTCGACGACATGCACGAAACAATTCAGAGCGCATTCGTTGCTCTGGTGTTGAACATTCCGTTCAACTTTTCCGAGATGGTGTTCACGCATCTTAAGGAAAACATCTATCTTAAGGGGGACAATGCGTATCTTATGTACCCCAGATTCTTACAAATGATAATAGATGACCAGCTTCCTCTTCCGCCAAGGTCAGACATCGACATGATCAAGCTAGAACACATGACGGATGTCACTCTAAACAGGGTACAGACCTACAGGGGCAGACCAACAAAGCCACCTCACAAACGACTTATTGGACATCTGGCAAATCCAGATTATGTTGCACCAGCAAACAGAAAATGGCGTCACGATAACAGTGATTCTGACAGGGAGGATATTGTTGTACCTCCAGCTGACGACCAAGATGATGAAGACCAAGATGGTCAGGGAGATGGTGGCAATGCTCCTAATGTTCCATCTACCGCTGCCACCACCCCCACTGTTGATGCTATCGATTCTTCCCTTCCAACTAACCCAGAAGACGTTAACCTGGACACCGTCCTGTTTACTGATTCTGAGGACACTGAAGACGAATTTGTAATCAGTCAACAAGGGGCAAGATTGGTCGCAACAAAACGAAAAAGGGGAGCAGATCAAGGAAGCTCAAGGGTTGATGGTGACGTCAGGGATGCTGATTTTGTCCCTGACTGTCCACAAGTATCTGCTGCTCCTTCTTCCCAATCTACCCCAGTCAAGAAAGGAAGAGGAAAGAGAATGGCCAAACGCCAAAAGTTTAAACTTGTTAGAAGGACGGAGAGCACCTCTGCTACTACAGCAACTGCCACCAGGTCTGAGGCTCCAATGTCAACATCTATGCCTCAGACACAAACTGTGCCTCCTCCCATCTACACGACTGCTCCTACATCACAGCGATCAACTATTCGAGCTGAATCTTCAATGTCACTGCCGACTGTCTCTCTACACGACCAGATCAGTACTTTAAACAGTTTGGTACTTCGTTTACTGGCTCAGAATGAAGAGCAATCAAAGCGTCTTGATCAACAGGGCTCGCAGATCAGTCAGTTGACTCTGCAAAATACTGAACAAGCCCAAGCCATCACAAGTCTTTCCACTAGGTGTAATGATCAACAAGCCCTCCTTCTCACTGCTACAAACCAGAATCAAAAGTTGTCTACAACTGTTGATGCACATACTCAGAGGATACAAAGGCTAGAGGAGGAAAACAAAAAGCTGTTGGAAGACTTAGAAAGTAGAAGAGACCCGACACCCAGAATTGAGGGTGCTCGCAATGATGGTGATGATGGTGATGATGGTGATGATGATGATGATGACGATGATGATGATGATGACGATGATGATGATGATAGTGATGATGATGATGACAATAATGACAAAGATAAGGATGATGGTGCCAATGCTGGTGCTGCATCAAGTGCTTCAAAGACAGCAGAAGCAGAGGCACGCACAAAGCAAAAATCAGACAAATCAGAAGGCCCATCATCAGATACACAAAAGGGCACTGAAGGTTGATAGTTTTTGTTTTAAGTGTTTTAAGTTGTCTTATTGTAAATATTAGATTATTATGTAAATAATTTCAGTTTTATTTTGATTAAATCAATGAAATTTCTTATTCTCACATGTTTATTTTATGATTGTTTATGTAAATAGTTTTGGATGTGATGCCTCTCAAGAAACAACCTTCAAAGTTAACTTATGTGCTTGACATGCAAGGGATCATCCAACATTCAGTTATTTATGACAAAGAGGAAGGGGAAATTGTACACTGCTTGTCAAAAGAACAGATTGCCGAGCTATTTCAAATGAATCCCGACGAAGTCATCACTGAAGAGGCATCTGTTCCTACAACTGATTATCCCTCCTCTGACGAACTAGAAGACGTTGATGAGGTTGAAGTCGAAGACATCACTGATCAAGAATATCCAAAGTACACATCAGTAGATGGTGATGATCTTCCCTCATTTGCAGACTTATTCACTCAGCAGTCTGACGAGGAGGTCAACCGCATTATCGACAACAAAGGAGATGAAACCGGTCCCTCCACTATTGACATTGACGAGCTGAATGAACGTAAAAGTCAGTGGATGGAATACATGGCCGAATTAAAGAAGAACTCAAAGCCCTCTCCTCCAACCAAGTACACTAAAGTTTATCGACTCAAAGGACACAAGTCTGATGGTCGTATAATCAGTTGGGCATACTTCAACGATTTAAGCTGCTATGCTATAAAAAGAGAGAAGGGCATACAATATTTCAGGTACCCTCATGACTTCAAGACGTTGTCCGCATTTGAAGTAAATCAATTGGCGCGTCTAAAGCTTCTATACAGCGAATCTTCCGGTCTATCCGAATGGTTTGAACGTCAATTACAATACGAATACCGGAAGAAGTGGGTGAACTTCAAACCACAAATGCCTACACGTTACATTCATAAGGAAAAGGTTCATCCAATCACCAAGAAGCCCCTAATTGTCTTAAAGTGGAAACCTCCATCGATCATGAAGAAGATTCCTTTAAGGAAAATGATCCAGGACTTCTCAGATCAGTTTAAATGGTGGTACTATGATGGGCGTACTGGTGAAGCTGTTATAGTGCTTTATAAAGAAGGCTCATGGGAGACCATCAGGGTCTTTGATCCCTTGTGACTGACCAACTTGTCTGAACAAGATGTTACAACTTTATACAAGTGTCAACCATTTTTTGAAGTTGCAGATATAGACCAGGCGTTGCAGTATGTGAAAGTGATACGTATATGCTTTGCTTTTGACATACACGCCGGAGTTAACTGGAAAACTCGTACAAAAGAGATGTTGAAGACCAACTAATGTTAGTTAGGTCATTTTGAAGGGATCTACGTCCAAGGGGGAGTATGTAGATGTATAATATGTCCCTAATCCCTTGTAATATGTATTTCATCTATGTTTAATGTAATTATTTGATGTATTAATGAAATTACATGTTTATCCTTAATGTTTACTCATATATAACGACTGTGTATTAAACGATCTGATAAATATCGATAACGTTGATCAATCGTGCTATTGAAAGGCCCATTCGCACGAATGGATCGTGAGAATGATCCATTCACGCGAATAGATCATGAGAATGATTCATTCGCTAGAATAAGTCATGAGAATGATTCATTCGTACGAATGAACCATTCTAATGATTCATTCTTACGAATGAACCATTCTGCTGATTCATTCGCACGAATGAGTCCATTCACATGGATCATTCGTACGAATGGCCTCAGCACTATATATAGAACTTTCACTTCATGAGCACAAAAAAACACAACAGAAATACAACACATATACACACAGAACCAGACTAAGCAACAACACAAAAACTCTCTGCACCTGTATTGTTGAATCTCTGTCCGTTGAGAGTTTCCAGGTCTTGTATCCAACTTCTCTACACCAAAGGGTCGATAGAAACCTTCGTTTCGACATCTAATCCGCTCGTTTCTTACGACCCGATCCGTGTCATAGATTGGATTGCCAATCAAATCGGATTCCGCACGATTTGGTTCGGTTAATGTGTTGAATCATTGGATCAAGGTAGATCCCGATCCAACATTTATAAAAAGTTACTATTTTTGGAATTTTTTGTATAAAAATGTTTTTATAAAAGTCTTAAGGGATTTTGGATAGAAGTATTAACATATTAAAAACATAAGTTTGGACTCTTAGATTGGGTGCTAATATCACACTAAAACCCCAATTTCGGACGAATCGGATTTTTAAACCGTAAACCGGACTTTTGGCGCGTAACCGCATTTTTGATCAAACGAAACCGTGACTTGAGATTTTATCATATATGACTTTATAACTAATTATTTTCTTTATTAAAATCTAAAACTTGAAGTTTTAAGGTCACGGATTTATTTAAAAGCCGGTTTTACAATTTCTAACAGTTGTACGCGTATGCACGGGTTTTGGGTATGCAATTGATTGCATAGCCACTTTTGGTTTTTGTTGACTGAGCCACACATATTAGGTTTCCTAAATTCATTTTGTGTCTACTTATTAGTAGGACTCAGTTAGGATACCAATGTTTATGGTTTCTCTGTTTTACCGCACTTTACTCGTTACACTCTCAGGTGAGTTTCGCGACCCCACTTTTCAATTTTTACTGTTTTACGGGAGAAAAGCTGTTTCACACTGCACGTTGTTACTTGGGATTAGAGTTACACGGGTTTTCAATTAGCTTGGATAGCCGATGGAAATTATATATAGTACTATTTGGGTTGATACCCCCACCCAGGGTTGGTCGCGCCAACCAGACTTGTAGGGTCATTTGGGCGCATAATTAGCCATAGTAGGTGTTCACATTCGACATCTGGATACAGGGGTAACAACTAGTCTGACGGTTTTGATTGTGCCTCAGGGTAATTAAAATCTTAACACGTGTACTTGATAATCTGCGGATGATTACTCTTACATTTTGAAATTTATTTACTTACTTTTTATTGAGTTGCAAAACTTGCGTGCTCACCAACTATTTTTATAGTTGACCCGTTTTTGAAACATGCTTTTCAGGTGAATAGAACTAAAGAAAAGACTGGTTATTGGGACCTACTTTTGGGATTATGACTTGGTTTTTGGTTATGTTTTATGTACTTGGGTTGATGCATGTAGACAATTTGACATAATACTTTGGTTGTTTGGTTTGTAAAACATTCTCTTTTTGTAAGCATGTAGTGGTTCTTTGAAATTTGTAATATACCCATTAGCATTCTCTTGCGCCTAAGTGTTCGATGCACCGCTCTCGTCTCACCTCCATGTTTCCACCTTCAGCGGGGTGTGGTAGACTTGGTATTAGAGAACTGGTTATAGAGAATTAGGTTTGCTCGAGACCCAAACCTAGACTATGACCTTAGGAATTATATGTACATTGCATATCATTTTGCATTACTTTTCTTACCAGCTTTACGTTCTTCATCACAGCATGTCTTTATCATCATCATCATCATCATCATCTTCGCATCAGTAGCAGTTTATGGAAGATGAGGCGGACATCCTCAACAGCTTTCCTTTAGTGCCGGTCCCTACCGCATCGGGTGACTGGAGTGCGCCCGAGCCGAGTTACACATCAGAAGAGGATCCGTCTGTGCACTATGTGCCAGGTGGATCGAGTTATGTGACCAACTCTGAGGATTTAGGGAGTCGTCTTCCTTCACCTACTTCGGTCCTACCCCTCCCCTGGTAGCACAAGTGACAGTTACACTTCACCTTGCTACTCCCGCTGGTGGACAACCACTGTT
Organism: Smallanthus sonchifolius; assembly: GCA_023525975.1. Lineage (NCBI taxonomy): Eukaryota > Viridiplantae > Streptophyta > Magnoliopsida > Asterales > Asteraceae > Smallanthus > Smallanthus sonchifolius. The sequence goes on from CM042023.1 coordinate 47,995,764, forward strand.
CCCTAGATCGACTTACGAGGTCGAAGGATCATCTTCTAGGGCTACCCCTACCCTTATTGAGATCTCGTCAGATGACGAGGAAGAGGAGCTGGAGCCTGAGGACACTAGGAGCTTGTTGGAGGTACTGGTTGATGACTTAGTGGAGTCCTCTTACGAACATTAGATGAGACTACAGTAGTTTCATACTGTGATGGAGGGAGTTCTGGAGCAGATACCAGAGTTATATCAGTACATTGCTACAGCACATGTGTCAGAGTTGAACAGGAACCGAAGCGTTGATCGTTTTAAGAAGAGGGTCTACTCTGGAATGGCTATTCTAGTCACTCTCTTTGTCACACTGTTTGCGGTTGTGCTAGGTTTATATTTCGGTCACTGAGCGGCTTGTGCTCAGGTACTTTTGATGGGTTAGAAACACTTTATTTTTTTGGGTAACTTGGCATGGTATTAAACTAATGCCAAATTTTGTAAAACTTGTTTGTAATCCCTAATTACTTTCTATACTCTATGGAGCACTTTTTTAAATCTTTTGATGATGGAATGCAACTATATTTTGGATGATTCTTTGTGTGCCATAACTTTCATTTGGTTATTATTTGTGTATCGTTATTATCCATATTTGTTTCCTTGTGTACATGGTTCGATTAAATTTTTATCGTCAATTTAAAAAACATGTCTTTTATGTATGGCTTGTTTACTATGTTTTGAGTGATTTCTAATCAAGTGTCTTCATTTACTCAAACTCATAACAAATTCCTGTCCGTTTCTATTTATAGACAATACCACCGAGTAGGGATCCTCAGCATAATGTGTCACACCCCGCCTCAGGCACCCCTGGACGTGTGTGATCACGATTGGTACCTGTTTTGATTTTAGAGTGTTTATAAAACACAACGGAAGTCTTTTTACAATGATCGTCATCATTTGTATCAACCTCGAGGGTTGTATTTGTAAATATCAAGACCCAGTTTGAAAACAAAAGCCTCGTATTTATTTCATAAACACAGGGATTTAAATACCCTTTTTCATTTGATTACAAAATAGAGTTTGAAACCAAATACATCTATTGTCTTATGGATAAGTTCAAGCCACGGGAAATAGTATTATCCAAGGTTGATCAATCCCTTGGTCCTATCTCCTCTTTCATATTTTAGGATTTCTTATGCATGAGGCCTGAGAATCCAACATGCAAGTTATCCTTTTCTCAACATTCATTTCTGGGTCAGATCTTATATCTGCCAGTATCCCCTTTTCTGTCACACCCCTAAATTCCACTAACGGAGTTTTACTGTTTGGTGTGTGACAAACCAGGATCTCAGACATTAGTTACTTCAAACGACACTATATGGGACTTAAAATGTCATCACGTAAAATTTCAGAGTTAATGCGAAAGCGTTTAATCAAGAAAGTAAATGCGCAAAGCAAAGGCGCCCAAGTTAAGAAATAACCGAAAGTATAATAAGTGTTTGAATGATTGATATGTGTTGATAATAACAATATGACACCATGCATGCCCTAGCATGCACCTGCTTAACGACCTGAGAAAACATGTAAGAAAACGGGTTAACACTAAGTTGGTGAGTTCACAGGTTTAAATATCGTAATAAGAGCGTTTACCAGATTATATAACTTCAATATGCATATCTATAGGTAGCTAACCTATGTTCATGTCTTACTAAAGCGCTCGCAATCAAAGCTGACTGTTTGTGTTTGTTTGCCTCCCGCAAGGTCTATCAACTCTGGCAAAGTGTTTAGGCCAACATTTCACCCGTTTGAACTCCAATCGAGTTAGCGCGACTAACGCGGGTGGGGCTTGTCAAACCCAGTAGTACTACTAAACATTACCTCGCTAAGATCCATATTAACGGTTCGATGTGTCTAAGGACTTTCATGATAGTGTGTTACGCTTAGCCTCAACAGTGATATCATATGAAAAACAGTAATCAAAATAGTTTGTGACATGTTCTCTCCCCTAATTCAAAACAGTAAAAAGGGGTCGTGAAACTCACCTGAGTTGTGTAGTAGGTAGTATCACACAAGGATAAGATTGGGTACACAAGTGTTAGCTTGCGGGTGGTTTATGAGGCTAGACACATTAATATAATAATATAATAATATAGGGAAAGGTTTTTATATTAAAATAATTTTAAGAAAATGATTTAACCATAAAAACTGGTGGAGAGACTCGAACCCGGGTCTCTCCCACACAAGCACACATACCTAACCACTCCACCCGTTAGGGCTATCGCACAAGAACCCGGTTCTAGTGGCTTTTGACATACAAGTTCCCGTGGTTTCCCTCCCATATGCATGCTCATTCGAATCCGGTCCCTAAACCCATAATTTCGACCGCGATTAAGCAAGACTGATTAGGGGTTTTGATAATCGAGTCATTACGAATTTGTGTGTGTGTTTAATTGCAAAACTAACGAGTTTAAGATCGTTTGATTACATAAATTTGAACCGAAACCCTAGTTCAAGAACATAAAAATTGAATCGGTAAAATCTGATATTAGATGTTGTTGGAATCATAGGGCTTTTAACAAGGATGGAATTATGAATCTGTTAGTATAGTTTAATTTCATTTACGTTGTCTCTAAGATCAAAAACCCAAAATCTGATTATGAATAAACCCTAGATACAGTATCTTGAAAAATTCGATAATGTTTGATTCAATAAACATGGGGGCTTTTACTATATAAAGGATTGCGAAACTAATCGTGTATTTTAATTGAATTTAAAACAGGTCGGGAGTAGGGTTCGATTAAACTGGAAATGTATGAACCCTAGGTATCGGATCATGATAAATCTGATAATGTGAGACCCAATTAGGTTAGGGCTATTGCTCTAGAGACTATAATGAAAGTGTGGAATGTTTCAATTACCTGAATGAAGTCTGAATTGATAGTGTTCGACCAAATGGACCTTCGGCTATGAATAACTTGGTTCCCGGTGACTCCTGTTGCTTCTCCGATTGAGCTGATGTGTGTAAAAGTTCCAGGGGGCTTCGTACAAGATGCGCAGGGTGTTTGATTTCGAAAGTGATAGACCAAATGATCGAATCGAGTGGTTTTAGTTACGGTTTCAACGTTTATGGTTTGATTACCCATACTTGGGTCCAATTAGAATCAATGTCGGGGTTTAAAGCCTTATTAATGGTCGTCAATGTCATGGACGTGCTTAACTGTTACGAATTGCAACGAAAATCAGATGTGGAGTTCGAATTTGAGGCAAGGACATTCGGTTTTGACTTTCGAAAGTCAACTGAAGGCAAAACTGTAGAAGCATGTTTTAGTAACTAAAGATTAAATTTTATGTATCGGTGTACTTAGCTAGTACGCAGGAGAGTGTTCCTACGTACTTAGCTTATTCACCAGTTGGTCCTGCGTACTTAGTAAGTACGCAAGGCTTTTGCCTTGCGTACTTAACAAGTACGTATGACCAATGCCCTACGTACTTAGTCAAGTACGCAGTAAGTGTTCCTGCCCCTATAAATAGAAGACTTGTCTTCATTTGTAGGTGGAACTTCTGGAACATGGTTGAGAGGTGTCCGGGAGGGATGAACTATCCCGCCCATGGACCGTGAGCGTAGATGAGAGATGTGTACTTCTTTCAGTATGTAATGTGAGATGACTTCTTTGTTATGGATTACGTATCATTGTTGTGTTGATTCTCTTATATGTTGTTCTTGCTTTTCTCTGTCTCGTTTCTTTGTTCCCACACGAATCAACGATTAGATCCTTGTTTTTTCGCTGTGCGACGAGGCTCCCGGGACCTACAACTGGTATCAGAGCCTCGGTGTTCGCTGATTTGTGTTCCAGATTCAAGTTTTTAGGGTTTTTCGTAGATCTGAGTTCATACGAGTCGTATCTTTTTCAGACAAAAAAATCCTTAAATTCGAGTTCGTTATCGCTTCATTTAGTGTTTGGAAGGCTGAGGGTTTGTTAGAAGATGATTTCTAAGCTTTTGGAAGCATCAATTTCTCAGATCCAACACTTTTCGAGCATTCTCCACAAGATCAGTCAAGAACGCTGCTGTGCTGAATAAGTACGCATAATCACCTTTTCTGCGTACTTACTAAGTACGCATGGGTTAGCCCTGCGTACTTACTAAGTAGGCATGAGGAGTTGACCTGCGTACTTACTAAGTACACAAGGGTATTTGACTCTGTGAACTTACAAGTACGCATGTTCGTTTGGCTGTGCGTATTTGCTAAGTACGCATGAACTATCATCTAGGATTAAAAAAGAGTTTTTTGGCGGGAAAACTTTTCTTGGCCAAATTTTTAGGGATCGTTTGTACGTTTGTTTCAGACCATTTTTGAGAAGATAGTAATTTTGGTTTTTCGAGACTAAAATTTGACATGGCTTGGCGAAACAAGGACGAGATTTTTGTTGGATGATGCCAATTGTCATATATTGGTGAGGTGTTCAAACCTGAAAATGTAGGCTACGAGTATTCGGGATACTTCTTTAATAGGGAATGAATGCTAAATCAAGTTGAGCAGCTGGGTCGTCAACGGCTAAAGGTCTCGTTTTATTTGTAAAGATGTTGCTGCTTTGGGTCTTTGCAAAAAAGAATCATATTGTTTAGGTATTCAAACCTGAAAATGTAGGCTACGAGTATCTATGATACTTTTTTAATAGGAGATGAATACTGTAACAACTTGAACCCAAGGATTTGCTGTTTTTTATCTTTGCAAAGGAATAAAAAAAAGGAATAAAATCCTAGAGTTGAGTAGTTGTGGTTTTTTGAGGATTTGAGTGAAGCGATGATGAAGCTGGTCATAGTTTACAGAGAAATGAGGGGATAAAATCAAAGGAGTATTCAGAAGACATTAAAGAGGTGGTGGATAAGCCGATGGTACTTCCTATATATATATATATATATATATATATATATATATATATCTCTTTGACGTAACATGGATCTCAACTATGATTTCTCATGTAAACTATATTTTTCGTGCTCGTCAGTCAAGCCTGTGTTCAAGATTTGATGTGATTTAGTTATGATTGGATTTCTCATTTAAGATCTGGGGGGAATGCCAGATAGACAACCTAGTTATGGAACTTCTGGAACAAGGTTGAGAGGTGTCCGGGCGGGATGAGCTATCCCGCCCATAGACCGTGAGCGTAGATGAGAGATGTGTACTTCTTTCGGTATGTAATGTGATATGACTTCTTTGTTATGGATTACGTATCATTGTTGTGTTGATTCTCTTATATGTTGTTCTTGCTTTTCTTTGTCTCGTTTCTTTGTTCCTACACGAATCGACGATTAGATCCTTGTTTTTTCGCTGTGCGACGAGGCTCCCGGGACCTACAACTGGTATCAGAGCCTTGGTGTTCGTTGATTTGTGTTCCAGATTCAAGTTTTTAGGGTTTTTCGTAGATCTGAGTTCATACGAGTTGTATCTTTTTCAGACAAAAAATCCTTAAATTCGAGTTCGTTATCGCTTCATTTAGTGTTTGGAAGGCTGAGGGTTTGTTAGAAGATGATTTCTAAGCTTTGGGAAGCATCAATTTCTCAGATCCAACACTTTTTGAGCATTCTCCACAAGATTAGTCAAGAACGCTGCTGTGCTGAATAAGTATGCATAATCACCTTTTCTGCGTACTTACTAAGTACGCATGGGTTAACCCTGCGTACTTACTAAGTAGGCATGAGGAGTTGACCTGCGTACTTACTATGTATACAAGGGTATTTGACTCTGCGAACTTACAAGTACGCATGTTCATTTGGCTGTGCGTATTTGCTAAGTACGCATGAACTATCATCTAGGATTAAAAAAAAAGAGTTTTTTGGCGGGAAAACTTTTCTTGGCCAAATTTTTAGGGATCGTTTGTACGTTTGTTTCAGGCCATTTTTGAGAAGATGTTGATGCACTTTCCTGTGACAACACTCTGGATAGAGTCTTAGTTTGTATTTCTAATGTCTGTAATTTGTCTTTGTATGTTAGAGTCGTTATGTAATAGTTTATCGAGTTGTATTTACTTTTACATAGTGTATGTTGCATTTCTTCTAAGTGTTTTGCGCACTACATGTGCGCAGGAGAAAGCTCCTGCGTACTTAGCAAGTACGCAGGAAGACCCATGCGTACTTGCTAAGTACGCAAGAGCATTTGGTCCTGCGCACTTGCTAAGTGCGCAGGCATCTGGTTTGTATAAATAGGTTTGGTTCAAAGAGGATAAGTACGCAGAACTCATATCTTAGACGAACTCAGTTTGTTAAGTACGCAATTTGTATTATCTCTGTAACCATCGAGTGTTTATAATAGAAAGAGCTTTTATTGTGACTCTCGTGTTGGTTTACTTTGTTTTAGTTAGACTCTCCTCCTAGTCACGGGTATTCCGCACCCGGTCCGACTAGTAGACCACTTGCATGTAACGATCCGACACACACGAAGGGACCTACAAGTGGTATCAGAGCATTGCTCTTGAATTCGAGTGTTGTAAGTGAGTTTGGAGACGTTTTTACTGAGTTTTACAAGCAAAAAGAGGTATTTTTGTTGATTTTTGTGATAAAAAAGGTAGCTCTTGAGCACTTTTTTAGAAGCAAAAATCTCTCAAAAACCAATTTTTGTTGTGTATTTGAGTTATTTGAGCATCAAAGGTTGGTTAGAAACAAGTTTCTGACCCTTTGGCTCATTTGCATTAATCATCAGACCAATTTTTACCATCTTCGGCGATTTTCAGGTCACCGGAAAAGGTTGGTGAGAGTTGCTGAAAAGGTATCCTGCGTACTTACCATTTTTGGCAAAAAGTACAGTTTTCTGCGTACTTACTAAATACGCAAGAGTTATCTCCTGTGTACTTACAAGTGCGCAAGACTGAACTTGTGTGAACTTAAGTTATATCCTGCGTACTTAATCATTTCCTCCTGCGTACTTACAAGTACGCAAGAGTAAGTCTTAAATACGCAAGACTATTTCTCAAGTGCGCAAGGCCAATCACAAGTACGCAACTGTGTCTGATTTTTTCTGAGTTTTGACTAAGTGTTCACTATGTCGAACCTTCAGAATCTTGGAAACATGTTAAACTATGATAATGAGATCGGTACACCTCAGAAACCACCTAAGTTGCTAAACGTAAACGATTATTCTAATTGGAAGGCACGTTTCGAGCACTACATTTCTTATACTGACTCATCACTATGGATACCAATCCTTGAGGGATATAAGCATCCCACACACATCTATCTTGATGATGAATTGCCCAAGCCTATTTCTAAACTCGATGAGGAAGAAAAGAAAGCATATGATCGAGAGAAGAAGGCACTTGGTTCGATCACTATGGCATTAACTCGGGATTTGTTCTACAGTTTCCGAGGGTATGACAATTCTAAGGATCTCTGGAAAGCCTTACAGAAGAGATTCAAAGGAAATAGTGACATCAAGAAGAGTAAGCGGGATCTTCTCAGGAAGCAGTATGAGTGCTTCAGATTCTTTGAGAACGAATCTTTAGATGACCTCATCTCTAGATTCTATCATTTACAGACTGAGTTGAATGCTTTTGACCTCAAGTATCCAGCTGAAGAGATGGTGGAAAAGTTTTTGGATGCTTTACCACCCAAATTTGAGATGTACACAACCCTGATGAGGGAAAATCCTAAATTCTATGAGTTGACAGTAGAGGAAGCAATAGGAAAAATTCAAGCTCATGAAATGAACTTGAAAAGAAAGGAGAGCTATACAAGACCCTTCTATGTATCATGGGACGACTTCCACATCCAAGTCATCTGGCTCTAGAATCGCCATCTTCACTGGAAATCCTACTGAAGAAGACCACTCAACTGGGTGTGGTGGTCATGCTTGCTATGCTTCAGGATCAGGGTTGGGGTCTCATCATCAAAATACCTCAAGAAATCCTCCTGCTACGTCTTCAGCTAACAACTCAGCTATAGCCAGAATAGCTGAAGATCATGTAGCTTTATTCTCATCTTGTATGCTTGCATATGAAAATTTCATAGGTGGGAAGCTTACTGATCCAGAGACGATTGAAGAAGATTTTAATCAAGTGGATCCTGATGACATGGAGGACATGGATATTCAATGGAATATGGCCATGTTATTGAGGAGAGCCAAGCGTTTCCTGAACAGAACAAGAAGAAAGTTTATTGGCGGGCATCCTAATGCCAAGGTCGGGTTTGACAAATCCAAGGCCAAATGCTACAAGTGTCTGAACTATGGACACTTTGCTCGTGAGTGTCAGAAAGACAGAGCACCTGCCTCTGGTTTTACCCGACCCAGCCAAGGAAACAGCCATGGCCAAAACAATCCAAACCACCACAATCAAAGCCAAGGTGGAACGTCCAATGAACTGGTAGCCGAACAGGACGAAAGCTTTGACTGGGGTGTTCATCTGGAGGATGCCATCATCGCACAAACACAGGTTGGTCTCATGGCTGAGATCATGGACATGATGGAAGCAGAGAGAAGGGAAACTGCTACTACAGAAAAGGTAAAGGAAGTTGAAGAAAAGGAAGCTTCTGTAGCTGATGAAGAAGAATCAACCACAGCTGTTGCTCTCATGGCCATTAGAGAAGCAACAAGTTCATCGTCTGAGGTAGATGAACTAATCCCTTTTATGTTGTTTCATGTTCTAAGTGTCTAGGGCTAAAACTTGAAAACTCTAAGCTCCAAGAGAAAATCGAACCCCTAAGTATGGCAGCTCTAAACTATAAAGAAAATGAAAAACGTTTTAAAGAGTCTATTGAAACATTGAAAAAGGAAAAACGTGAGTATTCTTTAAAAATGAGCGATCAACAGCTTCACTTAGATATTGCTTATCAGGGGTTGGAAAAACGGAATAATGAAATCAACAAGCTGCAAAATGAGATCTTGCAGTTAAAATGCACTAATGAGAAGTTGAAGAACTCTCGCTTTGTGGTGGAACACTACGAATCTGTAGTGAGGAAAATGAATGGTCTAGGTCTTGGTACCAATGCCATTCCTCCACCAGTGAGCGGGAAGTTTTTCAATAGCTTAATAGACATTGATCTCACTTATCTAGATGAGTCCTCTGATAAGGATGATTCCCCTAAAAGGGATGAATCCTCAAGTAAGGCTAACTCCACATCTAGTGAGGAGTTTGTTACTGCTTCTGAAGATGGGTCGGTTAACTCTTGCCCTGAAGGAGTAGTATCTGAGGAGTTGTTGACTGAACAGAAAGTCAAGAAAAACATTATCACTAATGGTGATAATTGCATCTTAATTGAACCTGATGTCATTGAATCAAATGATAAACTTAAGGTAATGCTTTATGGGGGGTATAAAAACCTTAACCAAGTAAAGAAAGAGGCTTTTTCAGCTCACTTTGGGCTTGGTTACAAAGAAAATTTGGAAAAATACTATACTCCCAAAAATCAAACTGTTAAGGTTCAGACTGCTGTTCAGAAACCAACTCCTCCTGCTCATAATGCTGAGTTATCTAAGGCCAGATCTAATGAGCCTTACAAGAGAACTTATGTAGACAAGAGGAACTGTTTTCATTGTGGCTTGGTTGGTCACATTTTTGTGAACTGTCCTTCTAAGAACCAAGGGAAACGGCCTGTTGTTTCACAACCAGCTATTATCCCCAGGTCGTCACCAGTGAAACCATCTCCCAAACATCCAAAGCAAAATGTGGTGAGACCACCAGTCCAACCGATGGCAAAGCCAAAGATCCAATCTGAGGCCAAACCATCTGTTGCAAGAAGGGTAAAGCAACCTGCTGTACCTCGTGTGTCTACATCTGGTAGTACACGTACTGGTGAGAAATCTGTGGCTAGACTCTCTAAGCTACAGAGAAGAAGAAGGAATAAGAGGTTGAGAAAGCTGGAACAGCTGACTAAAGCTCAATCAGGTGAAGCTTCCACAAGTTCACCAGCTGTGGTTGAGCTAAAGTCTCCTGTTCTAGTTAAGAATCAAAAGAGATCCTGGAACAAGAAAGTAAAAGGTTCTCAATCTCCTGTTCCCAATTCCTCCAAAGACTCACCAATTTTGAACAGTCATCATGACTGTGAGTTGAAAGAAGTAGTTTATTTTGAGAAAGACGGACGACCCAAGACCACAATGGCTTGGGTCTCCAAATCTAACTAATTGTTTTGTGACTCGTGCAGGGACGTCCGAAGGGTACTATCTCTAACCGCTGGTATGTAGATAGTGGATGTTCCAGGCACATGACAGGAAACATGGCCCTGCTTCAAGACATTAAAACGTTCAGAGGCGGCTATGTGGCCTTTTCCAGAGAAAAAGGAGGCAACATCACGTGTCAAGGCGTGGTTTCAAACGGTTGTGTCAGCTTTGACAATGTCAACTTCTGCGAGCAGCTGAAGCATAACCTGTTGAGTGTCTCCCAAATGTGTGATAAGGAGTACTCGGTGATGTTTGACAAGTCAGAATGCCTGATTCTCAAACCTGGTTTTGAGGTTCCCGAAGACTGGATTCTGATGAGAGCACCAAGAACGAATGACACATATCAGATCGATATGAGCGTTGCAACAACCACCTCATCAGTTGCTACTTGTTTGCTTACAAAAGCGACAGAACTTGACTCTATCTTGTGGCATAGGAAACTCAGACATATTTCGTATCGTAAAATGAATCATCTTGTCCGAAACGGTTTGGTAACCGGGGTTCCTAAGCTGAGATTTACCGTTTCAGATGACTGTATGCCTTGTAAAAAGGGCAAACGGCAACGGAAGTCTCACAAGCCCAAGCTCCAAAACTCTATTGATACCCCTTTGGAGCTATTACAAATGGATCTGTTTGGCCCCTTAAGTATCAGGAGTATTGGAGGTAAGTCGTTCTGTCTAGTTGTAACTGATGATTTCTCACGTTTTTCTTGGGTGCATTTTTTAGGTACTAAAGACGAGACTGCTGATATCCTTCAATACCTGATCTTGAGCTTGGAATCTCTTTGCAAGCTGAAAGTTAGAAGGATAAGGAGCGACAACGGAACTGAGTTCAAGAATAATTTGATGGAGCTTTTCTGTCTCAAGAAAGGGACCCGTCATGAATTCAGCGCGCCGTACACGCCTCAGCAGAATGGAGTTGCTGAATGAAAGAACAGAACGCTGATTGAGACTGCAAGGACTATGCTGTCGGATGCAAAGCTTCCTGTCACTTTCTGGGCAGAAGCAGTTAATACAGCATGTCACATCTTAAACAGAGTTCTGGTAGTGAAGAGGCACAACAAGACTTGTTACGAGTTGATCAACAATCGACTTCCCAATCTTGATTACCTAGTTCCTTTTGGTAGTCCTTGTTCCTTGTTGCTACAGTACAAAGACCGCCAGTCTAAGTTTCATGCAAAAGCGGTGGAAGGCATCTTCTTAGGATACGTTGCCAACTCTCCTTGCAAGAGAGTGTACAACATAGGAACTCGTACTGTCGAGGAATGGTTTGAAGTGAATTGTAGTAAACACAACATTCCACCTGAACCAACAGGTCCAGCTTGGGGTTTTGATTATGATGCGCTATTCAAGTCATTCAACCTTCCTGATATATCTGCAGATGACGTCGCAAATGTTTATGAATTATTGGGTGGCGGCGATGACTCCAGCTTCTCTACTCGTGCTACTGTACCGATTGTAACCCCTGATTCCAATGCTGCATCTGCATCTGGAACTCATGACAGTGATAACAGTGAAGATGTTCTTGCTGTTGGAGATGACGCTCAAGCCAATCCTAACACAACTGTAGGAAATGAAGCTCCAGCTGATCTAATTAACATTGAATCTTCTTCCTCTGGAACACAGGAAATGGGGGAGTTAAGCACGAATCTTGATCCAGAAATTCAAGAACCAATTGTACCGGAGACGAGAGTGCATAGGAATCATCCAATTGACAACATTATTGGTGATCCTAATTCCGGCGTTCAGACTCGTCATCGAACCATCAGTAAGAACACCATTCTTTACATAGAGATACTTGACACTAGTGTTATAGAAACATGTCTGCATGCTGCATTTGTGTCCCAGTTAGAGCCGAAGAATGTGAAGGAGGCTCTCACTGACAACTGCTGGATTGAGGCGATGCAAGATGAATTGTCTCAATTCCAAAAGTTGCACGTGTGGGATTTGGTTGACTTGCCAAAGGGTTTTCAACCAATTGGAACCAGATGGGTGTTCAAATGCAAGACAGATGATCGTCATGTTGTTGTGAAGAACAAAGCAAGATTGTTTGTTCAGGGTTTTTATCAGCAAGAGGGCTTGGATTACACGGAAGTATATGCCCCAGTTGCTAGAATTGAATCCATTCGACTGTTCTTGGCTTATGCCACATATGTCGGCTTCAAGGTCTATCAACTTGATGTGAAGAGTGCTTTTCTTTATGGTAAAGTTCATGAAGAAGTCTATGTCACTCAGCCTCCTGGTTTTGAAGATCCGCATAATATCAATAAAGTGTATAAGCTCGACAAAGCACTTTATGGTCTTCATCAAGCACCGCGGGCATGGTATGAGACATTATCTAAGCATTTACTGTCTAATGGTTTCGACCATGTACAGATTGACTCGACTCTCTTCATTAGGAAAGCAGGTGACATTCTTCTTGTACAAGTATATGTTGACGACATCATTTTTGGGTCTACCAATGAAGGGATGTGTAGGGAATTCGAGCAGGTGATGAAGTCCAAATTTGAAATGAGTAATATGGGTGAATTGTCGTTCTTCCTGGGTCTGCAAGTCAGTCAAAGAGAGGATGACATTTATCTACATCAAACTAAGTATGTGCAGGACATCTTATCAAAATACAAGATGAATGATAGCAGTACTTATGGTACACCTATCCCAGTCAATCATGGTTTGCATCCTGACAAAGATGGAAAGGATGTAGACAACAGATTGTATCGTGTGATGATCGGATCACTTATGTATCTCACAACTTCAAGACCCGATATAATGTTTGCTGTATGCTTGTGCTCAAGGTTTCAGTCTCAACCAAAGGAGTCACATATGATAGCCGTGAAGAGAATTTTCAGATACCTGAAAGGGAAACCCCGATTAGGTCTTTGGTACTCTAAGCAGCAGTCATTCGACTTCAAAGCCTACACCGATTCAGATTATGGCGGTTGTAACCTTGACAGAAAGTCAACTTCTGGTGGATGTCAATTCTTAGGAGACAGATTGGTCTCCTGGCAGTGTAAGAAGCAGTCAACGGTTTCTGTCTCAACCTGTGAAGCAGAATACATTGCTGCAGCGAGCAGTTGTTCTCAGATACTGTGGATTCAACAACAGTTGAGAGACTACGGATTAAACTTCACTGGAACTCCTCTATTCATTGACAACAATGCCACCATGTCCATCACAAATAACCCGGTGAAACATTCCAAAACTAAACATATAGAGATTCGCCATCATTTCATTCGTGACTGTGCTGAAAAGCATCTAATTGAACTTGTAAAAGTTCACACGGATGACAATCTTGCTGACCTTTTCACAAAGGCATTTGATCGATCCCGTTTTGAGTATCTTGTCAACTTGATAGGAATGTTCAATCCTGAGTGAAAACTAAGTTTTCTTAACTCAATTCAATTCATGAAAGTTAAATTTTCAATTCCTTTAAATATTCTGTATAGTTCTTTTAGCCTTTAAAATATTTTACAAAAATCAAAAAAAAAAAAATGAAGAAAATTTCAAAGTTAACTTGAGAAAAGAGGAAATGATGTACATCATAAATGATCTAAACACCATAGACTGCTCATATGGGAAATGATTGCGTCATGGTTACTTAATGGTTTAAATTATTATATTTTTAATCTGTTTATTAACAAGTAATTTGAATTGTCAGTAGGCTGTATGCGTCTTTGAATCACTAGTAGTGTGGAAACTAAATCTAAATTACAACCGTGATTTGAACCCATGTTTGCAAGCGTGTGTGCGTAAAAGAATAGAAAAGATCATTATCAGATAAAGGATGTTAGATTTTGGCAATAATTTTCTTTTGAGATCAGTTTCGGGTTATGTCGTTAGCACAATTAATGCGGTTCATCTCACTGCCCATACTCACAAGTATGCAAGGAGAGATTGAATCAAGACATGTCTCTACATTAACCGTTGAGCATGTATTCACCCTTGAATCACTCCTGATTCATTGAAATCAAATCCAGATAAAAGTTGGATCCCCTTACCTGATAATCAAACACCATATCTATTATCCTGAATCATCGATATTCAAAGAAGAAAATCACATGAAACCAAGACAAATGAATCACTCGATTCTGAATCTTATGATTCCTGATAATCCTTATGGATTTTGCTTGATTTTTCCTGTGCTAATAGATGTAGCTTCATTCTGAAAATTTAGAAAATCATTGGAAAAATCTTAGATGCCTTGAGATAGTGCAAGTTAGAATAGCATATCAGTGGGGTACACGTTGTATATCTTATAAATAATACATTAATACACAAGAATGTGATACAAAGATGCTTATAGTTTCAAATCTTATAATATTGTCAACTTGAATTACTTGTCTATATGCTTATTACGTATGAATAAATAGTAATCCATGACATAATCCCATATTCTTTGATGTTTATTTTGTATCGTTTTTGCTAAAAGATAGCCTGATATGATCCTCTGCTCGTGTCTTTGATCAAAAATAGTTTGTGTGAATACTTGTATATTTCTATGAGAAAAGATCAAAAGTATTTTAAGTTTATGCATAGTTCAACTTTATTCAGAAAAGCCAAAAATATTTTTATGTAACCTTCCTGAATTGATTTTGAATCCTCTTGATTGAACGCTTTTATCTTGTTCGTTATTTGACTTAAAATCTTCATAAGTTGAGTTGAAAGTGTGCGCACATAAGGGTCTCTGCGTACTTGATAAGTGTGCATGAGGTAAACCCTGCGTACTTAACAAGTACGCAAGACTTAAGTCATGTGTACTTAGTAAGTACGCAGGAGTTAAGTCTTGCGCACATAGTAAGTACGCACGACCAATATGTGTTGGGTATAAATACAGGACTTAGAAAATTTTTTAGGGTTTATCACTTTCAAATCGTTTTCTCCTGTGATATTCCCTCCGACCATTTTCATCAAAAAATTCGAGTGTTCCAACCGGATTTTTCGTCCCACTCATTGTTTAATCATCATCAAACATGTACTTGGTGAGAATCTCGGTCCGAATCATCCATTAAATCCCAAGTTTTTGACCGATTCATCGATGTTTTTGAGTGTGAAATTATTGACCTATTTTGGTGTTCAAAATACAAATTAAGACCTAAAACTTGTGAATAACCACTAATCGAAACCTATTGACTCTGAATTTGTCCTTAACATGGTTTGATTTTGGCCTTGACCCTCGATTGACCGTGGTTTCCACTGGGTCGTCATCTAGGTCATAAAATTGACTAGTTTAACAGTTACTTGCAGTGGATAGTGGTCCCATAGGTCTTAATCAAGTATTTCGACCTTGTGGTGACCATAATCCACAGGAATGCCCCACTTCTGTTTGAAATTGAGACTTCTGGAATTTTGGCTAAGTACAAGTCTTGCGCACTTAACAAGTACGCAAGAAGTAACTCCTGCGTACTTGTTAAGTACGCAAGAACTAACTCCTCCGTACTTGCTAAGTACGCAGGACCAACACTTAGCAAAATTTCCTAAGTCTGAAATTCACTTCATTGAGTAACTGCTATACTGAGTCATGTTTATCCATTTCCAATGATACGTGTTGTTCTGATTATGTTTTCTTTGTGTTTCTGCAGACTATGGATCGGGCATTCACTGATGAGTTCAACTTGTTAGCAAACACTCAACCTGAGTGGAAAGGGGCGGCTTTGCAGTATCGGCAGATCATTGACTTTTTGAACCGATCAAAAATAAGTTATGCAATCTCAGCTGACCCAACAGTCTCAAGACCTTACTTGGAGCAGTTCTAGGAGACGGCAGAGCACGACTGCACGGTATCCCCTAATGTCATAAGGGCTACCATGGATGGTCGGGCTATTGCTTTCTCTGAGGATACAATAAGAAGGGTCCTGCAGTTCGAAGACCTCGCTATCGACCCGACATCCTATCCAGATTACTATGTGGATGGATGTTGGAGGCATAGAATGGGATATGTCGGAGTGAGGGACTATGCTTCTTACAAGAAGATGTGGGTTTTGGATCAATGGCGGTATTTTGCCCACATCATGATCGTGTGCATCTCGTCCAGAAAAGCGGGGAAAGATGCCATGGGTCATGACCTTGCAGCAGCCATGGTGGGCTTGTCTCTTAATAGGGGCTACAACTTCTCTCGCTACATCTTCAAAGCAATCAATGATCAGATCAATATAGCAGAGAAGTTTAGGTTCCTATTGTACCCGAGTTTTGTGCAACTCTTGATTGATGATGCATTGCCAAACCTACATGCTATCGGGGAGAGACTGCAAGTAAAACGGGTGGACAGGAGAGTATTTGCTCAGTTTCTAAAGCCAGACAGTGTAGATCCTACCCCTGTGCATACTGAACTCTTTGGCCACCTGCTTAATGAAGCATATGTCGCACCAGAAGATTGGAATTGGTATAGTCCCAATTCGGCACCAGAGATGAGTGATGATTCTGATGAACAACAAGAAGAAGAGAATGAAAGTGATGGAGGTGATGACGAAGGTGGTGATGGTGGTGCTGAGGAATCCGATTCAGAAGCAACAGAATCAGATTCTTCTGATTCCGATGACGCACCATCCCAGGCACACCCGAGGAGATTGGCACAGGTAACCCTGCCTGCGTCGTCTTCAAAAAGAAAGCGACAAAGCTCAAGCAGCGAATATGAGCCGACTTCTGACTCTGACGCTGCTCTACAAAGACAAAGGCAAGAGAGTGCCAACAAGAAGAGGGGCGATAGGCAAGACGTTGCTATCCCCAGGGTTGTAGAGATCCCGACTGTGCAGCAAGTACAACCTGCTGCTGACAGTCCAGAGTCAGAATCTACCACACCAGCATAGCAACTGTACAGAAGGAGGAGAAGGCCACTAGTACAAGATAATGTGGCAGTCACATCGGTCACAGAGGAGATACCTGTGACGGTGACCCTCCCTACTCCAACCGTCCAGGTGACGGTGACTACTCCACTTCTCACGGAGTCAGTCACCATCACCCCAACCATAACACCCACTCCCATCATTCCATCTCCACACCAACCTCTCACGACTGAGCCGTCAGGTCAACCCTTCAACTATGGTGATTTCTCACAAGGGTTTGACTTTGACACAATTTTCTCCTCCCCCATCCATAATGCTGAAGCCTCATCATCTAGGCATTCTGATCCGTATGAACCAAGGATCAATGTCTTAGAAACCCAAGTTGCTGAACTATTGAAGACCATTCAAAAGTCGAAGGAGGAGTCTGATGCTCAACAAGCACAGATTAATTCCCTGGCCGATGAAGTTAGGATTCTCCACAGCCAGAGAACAGGGACAAATGAGCAACTGAAGAATGTAATGGCACAGAACGAGCTGCTGATGAAAACCAATGAAATGATTCTAGGCCACAGAACTTCACTTGAGCTAAGGATGGATTTGTAGTGAAAAGAGCACGAAGCGATGGTCAAATTAGTTAAAGAACTGACCAAGAAGCTTGGTGCTCAGGGGGAGAAAGAGAAGGAAAAAGAGAAAGAGAAAGAAAAAGAGAAAGAGAAAGAGAAAAAGAAAGAGAAAGAAAATAAATCCACTGGTGCTAAGCCTTGTCATCCAGTCGACTTGACTAAGGATGATGATAAAGACAAGGATCCTGAAGCCGGTCCTAGTGGAGGTGAGCACCAAGCTTTGGCGATTGTGCCCATCTCTTCTGTTCCAATGGCTGAGGGGGAGTCTACTCAGCAAGAGGGTGGTGATACATCTGGTGGTGGTGGTGATAAAGGGAAGTCAGTGGCTGAAGTACTTAAGGACTTATCTGATGATGA
Organism: Smallanthus sonchifolius; assembly: GCA_023525975.1. Classification (NCBI taxonomy): domain Eukaryota; kingdom Viridiplantae; phylum Streptophyta; class Magnoliopsida; order Asterales; family Asteraceae; genus Smallanthus; species Smallanthus sonchifolius. The sequence continues at coordinate 48,013,636 of CM042023.1, forward strand.
GATCCTATATCTAGAGCCTGACTACTCTAAAGAAGCACAGATCGATGCTCTCTTCAATCTAGAAGAAGGAGAGATCGACTCTGGTGATGACTGGAATGATGAAGATGAGGATGTGGTGATAGAGATTCCCAAGGGTGACGGGGAAGGAGAGTACGAGTTAGAGGATGGTGAGATCTTTGAAGTACCATCGCTCGAATCTTTGCTCGACACAGGCTTAGTTGACATGGCAAGTAATGTTGAAGCTACAACTGAAGCCTCCCCAGTCGAACCTACACCTGTGGACCCCGAGGCACCAAAAGATAAAGACATGCCTTCTGCATCATCTAAGGATCCAGCTCCCATGTGGCAAAAGACGTCCATTACAGACAAGCACAGGGCTACAGGTATGATCTTGGCTGTTAGGTTCGAGGAGGACAAACATTTGTTCGCCATCAAAAGATCTGGGGGGTTCAATACTTGAAACCAACCAGTGAGGCGTTCAACTCTTTACCCAAGTACGACCTTGTGAACCTCACAAACCGTGACCTGCTGAGTCACTCGAGTCATGCAGTGGCAATGGGTTTGTGGGTAACACTACAGCGGGAAGCAAGATCAGGGAAATTTGAATACTTCAAGCCTCAAGTGCCCAGAAGAGTCAAGGATAAGCACGTTGTACATCCTGTGACTAAGAAGCACATAAAGAGATTTGTATACAAGCCAATGCAATGTGAAACTAAGATTCCCTTGAGCAAGTTATCTCAGGATATTCTTGGTGACTTGTGGTACTGGTACGTAGATCCAAAAACGGGCGAGGCTGTGATCATGGGAAAGGTTCGTTCCGAGAGTGGGAACACAGTACCAAAAGAACTGATCAGAATCTTTGATGAAGTCTGCTTCATCAACTTTTCTGTGAAAGATCTGGAGGTACTAGCGGAACGCTACTGTGTCCACACGGACGAATGGACAAAGCTCCTTGCTTCTAAATATGACAAGGTGATTAAGTTCTGCCTTGATTACAAGAAGAAGATGGAAGCTAAGGGACCAGTGCTGTGAGGACTGAAGATTGAAGACTGAAGTCAAGGGGGAGTTTGTTGATGCACTTTCGTGTGACAACACTCTGGATAGAGTCTTAGTTTGTATTTCTAATGTCTGTAATTTGTCTTTGTATGTAAGAGTCGTTATGTAATAGTTTATCGAGTTGTATTTACTTTTACATAGTGTATGTTGCATTTCTTCTAAGTGTTTTGCGCACTTACATGTGCGCAGGAGAAAGCTCCTGCGTACTTAGCAAGTACGCAGGAAGACCCATGCGTACTTGCTAAGTACGCAAGAGCATTTGGTCCTGCGCACTTGCTAAGTGCGCAGGAATCAGGTCTGTATAAATAGGTTTGGTTCACAGAGGATAAGTACGCAGAACTCATATCTTAGACGAACTCAGTTTGTTAAGTACGCAATTTGTATTATCTCTGTAACCATCGAGTGTTTATAATAGAAAGAGCTTTTATTGTGACTCTCGTGTTGGTTTACTTTGTTTTAGTTAGACTCTCCTCCTAGTCACGGGTATGGTCCGACTAGTAGACCACTTGCATGTAACGATCCGACACACACGAAGGGACCTACAGAAGATAGTACCTTTGGTTTTTCGAGACTGAAATTTGACATGGCTTGGCGAAACAAGGACGAGATTTTTCTTGGATGATGCCAATTGTCATATATTGGTGAGGTGTTCAAATCTGAAAATGTAGGCTACGAGTATTCGGGATACTTCTTTAATAGGGAATGAATGCTGAATCATGTTGAGCAGCTGGGTCGTCATCGGCTAAAGGTCTCGTTTTATTTGTAAAGATGTTGCTGCTTTGGGTCTTTACAAAAAAGAATCATATTGTTTAGGTATTTGTAGGTCCCCGGGAGCCTCGTCGCGCAACGGAAATGCACGAACCTGTTCTGTGATTTGTGTGGGAACCAAGAAACGAGACAGAGAAACAAAAACAAAGACAAAAGATAATGAAACGGTACGTAATCCATAACATAGAAGTCATCCCGTATTACAGACTACATACCGAAGGAGCACACATCTCTCATCTAAGCTCACGGTCCAGGGGTCGGGAGAGCTCGTCCCGACCTGGACACCTCTAGACCTAGTTCCAGAGTTCCACCTACAAATGAAGACAAGTCTTCTATTTATAAGGGAAGAAACATTACCTGCGTACTTGTCTAAGTACGCAGGGTTTGGTCATGCGTACTTGACAAGTACGCAAGGCAAAAGCCTTGCGTACTTACTAAGTACGCAGGACCAAACTGGTGAACAAGCTAAGTACGCAGGAACACCTTCCTGCGTACTAGCCTAGTACACCGATACATAGAATTTAATCTATAGTTACAAAAACATGCTTCTACAAACTCCCTCTTAACTATAGCATCAAATTCTATCTATCACTAACACTGATAATCATCAGTTCACAAAGAATGTCCTAACAGACTCCCTCTAAACTAATGACATCAAGTGTCTTCTGGCGAGACTTGATCTTCTGGCATTCCACTTGAGATCTTCAAATCTTCAAACTTCTGTCTTCAGTTGTCGAGTGATGACAAACCTGACTCCCTCTTAACTGTAGCTTTCATTGTAGACCAAACCAAGTGCTTCAATAAGAACCAACTAACCCAACACAACTCATTGTAGTTCATCCTCTCAGCAGTAGCTTGCTCCACCCTGACTTAGAACTTTGAGTTTAACAATGTCTTCCTAACCAGGTAACAATAGTAGACTAAGACAACTCCAAATCAGCTGGCATATGATAGAGAGTTTGAATTTCCAATAACCTGCATCAAACTAATCAGCTGCCATAGGAATTCTAGTAAGATAAACTTTAGTCTTCACACCAAATGTGTCCAACTCTATCCTGTATCTTCACGAGTCAACCAAATTCCCGAAGATATTCATTTCCAATTTCCCCTTTCAGTTTAAGCTCCATCTAACTAGACTAGAAATAAGGGTTTGTTTCCTATCCCATCGGCCAATGATAAAAGGTTACATCTTCAACTAATAATCCAACGGATATCCAGCTTCATCCTGAAAACACTTGATAGAATAAAACACAAAATCATGCTCAGCAGTGATCACCTTATATCCAAAGTCCAACATTCTTCAATTAGATCTTCATTCCTGGTTCACACCTCCTAATTTGTATACATTCACCGAGGTGAAGTTCCATAACTAGGTTGTCTATCTGGATTCCGCCCAGATCCCAAATGAGAAATCCCATCATAATTGAATCACATCAAATCTTGAATACAGGCTTGACCAATGAGCACGAAAAATATAGTTTACATGAGAAATCACGGTTGATGATACATTTATTTTTATCCCCCTCATTTCTCTGTAAACTATGACCATCTTCATCATCACTTCACTCAAATCCTCAAAAAGCACAACTAGCCAAATCCAGGATTTTATTCTTTTATTCCTTTGCAAATATCAAAAATAGCAAATCCTTGGGTTCAAGTTGTTCCAGTATTCATCCCCTATTAAAGAAGTATCCCGGATACTCGTAGCCCACATATTCAGGTTTGAATACCTAAACAAGATGATTCTTTTTCCGAAAGACCCAAAGCAGCAAAATCTTCACAAATAGAACGAAACCTTTAGCCGATGACGACCCAATTGCTCCCATTAGTTCAAAATTCATACCATTCACAAAAATAAATGTATCATCAACCGTGATTTCTCGTGTAAACTATATTTTTCGTGCTCATTGGTCAAGCCTGTATTCAAGATTTGATGTGATTCAATTATGATGGGATTTCTCATTTGGGATCTTGGCGGAATCTAGATAGACAACCTAGTTATGGAACTTCACCGCGGTGAACATATACATATTAGGAGGTGTGAACCAGGAATGAAGATCTAATTGAAGAATGTTGGACTTTGGATATAAGGTGATCACTGCTGAGCATGATTTTGTGTTTGATTCTATCAAGTGTTTTTAGGATGAAGCTGGATATCCATTGGATTATTAGTTGAAGATGGAACCTTTTATTATTGGCCGATGGGATAGGAAACATACCCTTGTTTCTGGTCTAGTCAGATGGAGCTTAAACTGAATGGGGAAATTGGAAATGATTATCTTCGGGAATTTGGTCGACTTGTGAAGATACAGGATATAGTTGGACACATCTGGTGTGAAGACTAAGTGCGCAGAGAAATGCTAGTACGCAGGTCACTTCTCATGCGTACTTACTAAGTACGCAGGGCTAACCCATGCGCACTTAGCAAGTACGCAGAAAAGGTGATTCTACGTACTTGTTCAGTATATCAGTGTTCTTGACGGATCTTGAGGAGAATGCTCGAAAAGTGATAGATCTGAGAAATTAATGCTTCCAAAAGCTTAGAAAACATCATCTAACAAACCCTTATCCTTTCAAACACCAAATGAAGTGATAACAAACTCGATTTTAAGGATTTTAGGTCTAAAAAAGTACGAACTTGTATCTGATTAAAACCTTAAAAAATCAAAACTGGAACACAAATCAACGAACACCGAGGCTCTGATACCACTTGTAGGTCCCCGGAAGCCTCGTCGCGCAGCAGAAATTCACGGACTTGTTCTGTGATTTGTGTGGGAACCAAGAAACGAGACAGAGAATACATGAACAACAAACAAGAGAATGAAACGATATGTAATCCATAACATAGAAGTCATCCCGTATTACAGACTACATACCGAAGGAGCACACATCTCTCATCTAAGCTCACGGTCCAGGGGTCAGGAGAGCTCGTCCCGACCCGGACACCTCTCAACCTAGTTCCAGAGTTCCACCTACAAATGAAGACAAGTCTTCTATTTATAGGGAAAGGAACATTACCTGCGTACTTGTCTAAGTAAGCAGGGTTTGGTCATGCGTACTTGACAAGTACGCAAGACCAAACTGGTGAACAAGCTAAGTACGCAGGAACACACTCCTGCGTACTAGCCTAGTACACTGATACATAGAATTTAATCTATAGTTACAAAAACATGCTTCTATAGTATTCAAACCTGAAAATGTAGGCTACGAGTATCTATGATACTTCTTTAATAGGGGATGAATACTGTAACAACTTGAACCCAAGGATTTGCTGTTTTGGATCTTTGCAAAGGAATAAAATCCTAGAGTTGAGTATTTGAGGATTTGAGTGAAGCGGTGATGAAGCTGGTCATAGTTATAGAGAAATGAGGGGGATAAAACAAAGGAGTATTCAAAAGACATTAAAGAGGTGGTGGATAAGCCGATGATACTCCCTATATATATATATATATATATATCTTTGACGTAACATGGATCTCAACTATGATTTCTCGTGTAAACTCTATTTTTCGTGCTCGTTAGTCAAGCCTGTGTTCAAGATTTGATGTGATTTAGTTATGATGGGATTTCTCATTTAGGATCTGGGCATAAATGCCAGATAGTCAACCTAGTTATGGAACTTCTGGAACAAGGTTGAGAGGTGTCCAGGCGAGAGAGGTGTACTTCTTCGGTATGTAATGTGGGATGACTTCTTTGTTATGGATTACGTATCGTTGTTGTGTTGATTCTCTTGTCTGTTGTTCTTGCTTTTCTCTGTCTCGTTTCTTTGTTCCCACACGAATCGACGATCTGATCTTTATTTTTCCACTGTACGACGAGGCTCTCGGGACCTACAAAAACCATTGATTTTGACTTTTCTAAGTCAACAAGATGTGTTTAGGTTAATTACACAACTAGTCCCTGCAGTTTATATGAATTAGAGTTTGGGGAAATGGTAGAATCAGTCCCTGAGGTTTTTGATAAGGTTAAATAGGTTAGTATTTGACAGGATATTTAACTGGATTTGCTAACGAGATTACCCTAAATAGCCGGATGTCATATCATACCCTAGTTGAAAGAATTTTCGTCCTGAAAATTAAAATAAATAAATAAAATTTTCTAGGTGTGTCACATCATCCCCTAGTTGAAAGAATTTTCGTCCTGAAAATTAGAATAATACCTTAAGAGTTTGACATGGAGTACTTGAACAGATGAGAATGCTTGCGCATCATCTGGTCCTCGCGCTCCCATGTGAATTCTGATCCGCGTTTCGAGTTCTAACGAACTCTGACAATAGGGATTTTACTGTGTTTGAGCGTTTTGGCTTCCCTATCCATGATTTCTACCGGTTCTTCAATGAAGCATAGTTGTTCATTGATTTATAGTTCCTCAAGAGGAACTGCGAGTGTCTCGTCTGCTAGACATTTCTTCAAGTTCGAGACATGAAAGACGTTGTGTACACCATTCAGTCCTTCAGGTAGGTCAAGTTGGTACGCTACTGGGGCAATTCCATTCACTATCTTGAATGGTCCAACATAGCGAGGGTTTAGTTTGCCTCGTTTCCCGAAGCGAATCACACCTTTCCAAGGTGAGACTTTCAATAGAACCATATCGCCTACTTGAAATTCTAACGGTTTGCGACGCTTATCGGCATAACTCTTTTGACGATCACGAGCTGCTGCCATACGGTTTCTAATTTGAACGATCTTTTCAGAGGCTTCGAATACAAGTTCAGGACCTGTAAGTTGGCTATCCCCAACTTCAGCCCAACAGATAGGAGATCGGCATTTACGTCCATATAATGCCTCGAATGGTGCTGCCTTGATGCTAGTGTGATAAATGTTATTGTAGGAGAACTCCACCAAAGGCAGGTGAGATTCCCAAGTGTTACCGAAATCGATAACACAAGCTCATAACATGTCCTCTCCGGTTTGAATGGTACGTTCCATTTGGTCATCTGTTTAAGGATGGTACGCCGTGCTCATATCTAGACGCGTGCCTAAAGATTTTTGTAGTGATTTCCAAAAATGTGATGTGAACCGAGCGTCACGATCCAAAATGATAGAAATTGGCACTCCGTGCCGAGAGACTACTTCTTTCAAGTAAACACGAGTAAATTTTTCCATTTTGTCAGTCTCTCTGATTGCTAAGAAGTGAGTGGATTTAGTCAGATAATCTACGATCACCCAGATGGTGTCGCATCCGCTAGGAGTTCGAGGTAGTTTGGTAATAAAATCTATGGAAATTTTTTCCCATTTCCACATTGGAATCTCTGGTTGTTGGAGTAAGCCAGGAGGCTTTTGGTATTCCACTTTGACATTTGCGCAAGTAAGGCACTTGCTCACATAGGTGGCTATATGAGCTTTCATCTTTGGCCACCAATATAACACCTTTAGGTCATGGTACATCTTATCAGAACTTGGATGAATAAAGTATCAAGATTTGTGAGCCTCATCCATAACCAGTTCCCATGCATTGGAATCCATATTCGCTCCGAGAAGTAGCGAATGCCATCTGATTTGACCTCAAGTTGTTCTTCCATACCACGTGTGGCTTCCAACGGTAGGTTCTCCTCTTTAAGGCTTCGAGTTGAGCAATACGGATTTTGTCAGGTAATCTGGTGTGAATAGTAAGCTGTAATGCTCGAACTCGTTTGGTTTTGGTGTCCTTACGGCTTAGGGCATCAGCTACTACATTAGCTATGCCCGGATGATATCTGATTGCACAGTCATAGTCGTTTAAGAGTTCGACCCAACGACGCTGTCGCATTTTCAACTCTTCCTGTTCAAAGATATGCTGAAGACTCTTGTGATCGGTGTAAATAGTGCACTTGGTACCGTACAAGTAATGTCTCCATATCTTTAGTGCAAATACCACGGCTCCCAACTCTAAGTCATGAGTCGTGTAGTTTTTCTCATGGATTTTCAGTTGACGAGAAGCGTATGCGATAACCTTCTCGTGTCGCATCAGTACACAACCAAGACCTTGAATGGATGCATTGGAATATACCACAAAATCATCCTTTAGGTCTTAATTTCACTATTTTTCATTTTTAACCCTGAATTTATATACTTTAGCTACAACAAGTCCTTTAGGTTCTTAACCTTGGCATTTCTTGGACATTTTTGTGGTAGGTGTTACATCTTTCCCACCTTGTTTTAATATTGTCCTCGAGATTACTCGAACAATTGAGGATATTTCTTTTTCATTTCGGATTCCAGTTCCCACGTGTACTCAGGTCCACGTCTGGAGTTCCATTCTATTTTCACAATCATCAATTTCTTTCTTTTTCATTTTCTTTTCCTGCTTGTCCTCGATTTGCAAAGGTTGCTCTATGAATTTCAACCTTTCATCCACCTCTACATCTTGTAGGGGCATCACCAGAGTTTCATCTGCTAAACACTTGCGTAGATTTGACACATGAAATACATCGTGTACTCCATTCATTTCTTCTGGTAATTCGAGTTGATAGGCCACATGCCCAACTCTTTTCAAGATTTTGAATGGTCCTATGAATCTAGGACTTAATTTTCCTTTCTTTCCAAATCTTAAAACGCCTTTCCATGGTGAAACTTTCAACAGAACATTATGACCGACGTTGAATTCTAACGGCTTTCGTCTTCTCTCAGCATAACCCTTTTGACTATCACGAGCTGCTTTCAATCTATCTTTTATTTGAATGTTTTTCTCAGTTGTTTCCAGAACTATATCAGGACCAGATAACTGTTTTTCTCCTATTTCAGACCAACAGATTGGAGTCCGACAGTACGACCGTATAAGGCTTCAAAAGGAGCGGCTTGTATACTCGTATGATAGCTATTATTATAGGAGAATTCCATTAGAGGTAAGTGGTCATCCCAACGTCCTCAAAGATTGATAACACAAGCCCTTAACATATCTTCTAGGGTTTGAATAGTTCTTTCGCTTTGCCCGTCTGTTTGAGGATGATAGGCAGTGCTAAGATTCAATTTCGTTCCGAGGGCTTTTTGAAAACTTTGCCAGAATCGAGAAGTAAATCTACTATCCCTATTTGACACAATAGATAGTGGCACACTGTGTAAATATACAATCTCACTAACGTATAGTTGTGCCAGTTTATCCATGCTGAACGTTTCTTTCATGGGAAGAAAAATGAGCAGACTTAGTAAGTCTGTCAATGATAACCCAGATAGTATCATTTTCTCGTCTGGTTCGGGGAAGTTTAGTAATGAAATCCATGGTTATCATCTCCCATTTCTAGACAGGAATTTCAAGTTGTTGTAACAAGCCAGACCGCTTATGATGTTTAGCTTTAACTTGAGAGCAGCTTAAGCACTTTTTCAACATAGATAGCGATATGTTTCTTCATTCCTATCCACCAATAATTGGCTTTTATGTTTTTGTTCATTTTATCGCTTCCAGGATGCATCGTATACTTAGATTTATGAGCTTCTTCAAGAATTTCTTCACGTACATTTCCATATGTAGGAACCCAGATTCTTTTATTCATTTTAAGAATATTATCATCGCTTTTGACCAATTGGTCGATCATGCCTCCCAAACCTTCTTTCTCGAGGTTTGGTTCTTGTAGGAAAACCTTTTAGATTCCTTAATACGAGTAATAAGATCAATTTGGAGATCGTGTCTTAGAGCACGAACTCGTTTAGGTATCTCATGTTATTTTCTGCTCAAGGCGTCTGCTACAACTTTAGCTTTGCCTTCATTTTTTTGAACGACGAACATTGAATGTTGTGACGTCGCACCCCCCATCACATGGGAGAGCCTCCAACTCCGGCCAATATGTTGTCTTAACCGGGCACACTTGGCTTCAGAGTTGGAGAGCATCCAAGGAAAAATCCCACCTAATGCGGCCCCTTCCGGGCTTGAGGGAGAGCCGAGGCTCGAACCCTCGATCGGCGTGGGTAAAACCCAGATGCATTAGCCTAAGAGCTAGACCTCATTTACATGCCGCATAAACTAATGTGGAGGGCAGAGATTGAACCTGGGTCACAAGAAACACCAGGTCTTTCCCATACCACTCCACCACCAGCTCATTGGCCAAGCTTTGCCTTCATGATAACATATTTCGCAATCGTAATCATTCAGGACTTCCATCCAGTGCCTTTGCCTCATATTTAGTTCTTTCTGACTGAATATATACTTTAGGCTTTTATGATCGGTGAATTTGACTTCATATAGATAGTGCCTCCATAATTTCAGTGCGAAGATTATGGCGCCCAATTCTAAATCGTGAGTCGTATAATTCTTTTCATGAATTTTCAATTGTCGGGAAGCATAAGAAATAACTTTGCTCCCTTGCATTAACACACAACCAAAACCTGTGTGTGAAGCATCACAGTATTCTGAAAAGCCTTCGTTTCCATCTAGTAAAGCCAGTATGGGTGCTTGGGTCAGTTTCTGTTTTAGAGTTTCAAAGGCTTCTGATTGCTTAGGTCCCCATTTATACTTAACTGACTTGTGAGTCAGAGAAGTTAATGGAACAATAATTCGAGAGAAATCTGGGAAAAATCTCCGATAGTAACCAGCCAAACCGAGAAAAGTTTGGATTTCAGTTGGTGATTTCGGGATTTCCCATTTGGATATTGCTTTTATTTTAACAGGATCAACTTGGATGCCATCAGCGTTAATGACATGTCCAAGGAATTGAACTTCTGACAACCAGAATTCACATTTTGAGAACTTAGCATATAACTTCTCATTTAATAGGAGTTCAAGCAAAATCCTTAGATGAGTTGCATGTTCTTCCTTACTTTTGGAGTAAATAAGGATATCGTCAATGAATACGATAATAAATTTATCCATGTAAGGTTTGCAAACTCGATTCATCATGTCCATGAACACAGCTGGTGCATTAGTGAGTCCGAACGGCATTACCGTAAACTCATAATGACCATATCGAGTTCTGAAAGCTGTTTTGGGGATATCTTCTTCCTGGACTTTCAATTGATGATAGCCAGAACGAAGATCGATTTTTGAGAAATATCAGGCTCCCTTAAGTTGATCAAAAAGATCATTAATTTTGGGAAGCAGATAACGGGTCTTTATCATGACTTTATTCAATTCACGATAGTCAATGCACATACGCATTGAACCGTCTTTCTTTTTAACGAATAAGAGCGGATCTCCCCAAGGCGATGAGCTTGGTCTTATGAATCCCTTCTCTAGCAATTCATCTAATTGCTTCTTTAATTCTGCCATTTCATTTGGAGCTAACCTGTACGGGGCTTTAGCAATAGGTGCCGTACAGGGTACGAGATTAATTCTAAACTCCACTTCTCTTTCAGGTGGAAATCCAGGCAGTTCGTTGGGGAAAACATTGGGGAATTCAGCTACAACCGTCACATCTTCAATCTTTTTCTTAGTGTCGGTGGTTACAAATACAAGGTATGCTAAGCATCCTTTTCGTAGATATTTTGTGGCTTTCAACATGGAAATTATTTCAACAGAGTTGGATAATTTATCAGCATTTATAGTGAGAATGTTGCCTTTCGGCGAATGAAGCTCTATGGCTTTCTTATCACATAGGATATGGGCTTGGTTAGGGGCTAACCAATCCATTTCTAGAAAAATGTCAAATCCTGCCAAAGTCATTGGCAACAGTTGTGCAGGAATAACATGTCCTGATAGTGTGATGTTACAATTATTTAAGATTTCTAAAAATTGGACTAAGTCACCGTTGGCAGTTTCTACCACGTATTTCTTTTCTAATTTATTTAGAGTTTTATTCAACAGTCTACAAAATTTATGATCTATAAAACTTTGGTTTGCACCAGAGTCAAATAGAACTCGAGCATAAATATCATTTACAAGAAATGTACCCGTAATGACGTCGGGCATACCTGCTGCTTCATGAGTATTGAGAGCGAATGCTCGTGCATTATTCTTTACTCCATCAGCGGTTTTAGGACCTGTCTCTTCAGGCTTCTTTAGTTTGGGACAATAACTCTTGATGTGGCAAGCCTCACAACATTTATAGCAGGTGATGGGTGTCTTTTTTTGTAACAATCTTCTGTTTTGTGTCAAGACATTTTGCAAAAGCTGCAATAAGGTCTAGATCGATATTGTCCCAAGTGCTTTTTCTTGAACTTTGGACATTCAGGGATAGAAGAATTGTTATTTCGAGAATGGAAGCCTGATCCTGGCTTCTTAGAACCACTTGGGCCTTGCCTAGTTGCTTCCTTCTTCTTTCTTCCCTCTTCTTTCTTCCCTCCTCTTGATTTCTAATCAAACTACTGGTCAAGGAGGCTCCCAGATCCATAGCATCGTCAAGGTTTTCACAATTGGCAACCTTAACCATGTCACATATTTCTCTGATTAAACCCCAGATGTATCTCTTTATTAAATTGTATTTAGGGGTAGCAAGATGAGGAACTATTCAAGCATACTCAAGGAGCTTAGTCGAATACTCCTGATGATTTGTTCCCACCATCTTTAAACTTAAAAAATTTCCTTCTATCTGTTCCCTTTCGTTCTAGGGAACATACTTTTTTCCACTCTTGTTTTGAAGGCACTCCAGCCCATGGCATAGGCTGCATTCCTTCCTTTGCCAGCAACAAAATTGTTCCACCATTCTAAAGCTTGATCTTTAAATAGGTTGGAAGCATACAAAACTTTGTCTTCCTCAACACACTTGCTTATAGTAAGCACAGACTCAGTCTTTTCAAACCACCTCAACGTGGCTATTCCTCCTTCTCTTCCAGAGAAATTGTAAGGTTTGCAGTCTTGGAACATTTTATAAGTACATTCGACTATCTTTCTCTTCTTCTCTATATGACCATAATTATTACCCATTCCTTCATCTTCAGAAGAATTATGGTAATACTTTTCCCTTTCAGTCTTCCTGGTTGGATGAGTAGCAGAACCCTCCGGTTTGAGAGTAACGTGTTTGGACTGTGTTATAGTTCGAGTATGTTGGGTAAAAGGTTGAGAATGGACAGATTTTGGAATTGAAGGCTGAACAGATAGTTTATCTGCCTGTCTCTTTTCCATTTCGGTAAAGATCATTGGAAGGGAATCCTTGATTCCTTCTACAATCAGTTTCTGAAGTTCTTTACGAGAATCAGGGATTTCAGCAGCGTTTTCAATTACCGCTTGCTTTCTTTTTCATCTCGTGTTATAAGAAGGTCCAGTTTGTTTAGACATGCTATATAAGAAACAAGATTGGAATCAAAATGAAACTTTTTATTAATAAAATATATACAAAAGATAATACATGTAGAAATCATTGTTTCTAAAGATTCCTAAAATTCTTTTCTTCAAGAGCTTGAACTAACAAAGTATTTCGAGCTTCAACTTCAACTTTTTCTTGTTCCAGCTCAGCTATTCTTTTTAACAACATTTGTTCCCTTTCACATCCCGATGCATTTTTATTTATATGAGGAGCAGGGAAAGGAACAATCACATAGTAGGGAACGTAGAGTTTATTAGAATCAACTCGTTATTCTTCTTCTTCAAGATCACATCTATTTTCATAAGGCATTTCTGCATATCCCTCATGAAAATTATGTGGGTAGATTGGAGTGATATTATAGCTTCCAGCAGTAGGAGCAGAATGAAAACTTATAGAAGGATTATAGGGAACACTAGGGTTTCCTATTTCTCTAAGGTTTCTGAAAGTTTAACTTTCTATTTCCTCATTATTTTCTATAGTGGTTTCATTTGTTTTGCGTTCATGATAATTAGCTGGAGAGAATTTACGAAGAAAGCTAGGACCTTTGCCTTTTCCAACCATAGCTGTACACAGAGTAAAATGAAACGAGATTTATTATATTATTAGAAAATATATTACAATTATTAGAAAATATATTACAGGGAAACAAAAATACAATATACGATTCTAGTCCTTCATTAGCTCTTTTACATGAGTCATCAAATCCTCTCCGTATTCATATACTTATTGTCCATAGAATTTGGTTCTTGCTTTATCTAAAAATTTTCCCGTGTCACTTCATTCGTTTGTCATAATGAACGATCTAGGCACTCAATAGGAGAAGAAGACATACTTTTCTCATAACCATATTTAGGTGGAGGCTCACGGAGTCCAACCATAATATCGTTATAAGCATTTTGGTATTCTGGAGGAGCTTGAAAATAGGTTTCAAAAGGACCATGATAGACTGGTTCAAGAAACATATAAGGATCGTACAAAACTGGAGTTTCGGATTGTTCAAATACAGAATTAGTATAAAAGGATTCTTCCTCAAAAGGTTCTTCTTCGGTTGTGACTAGACTCAGCCTCATCATTTCCTTGCTGTAATGGGACTTCATTATTCCAATTGCTGAAGTCAGATCCAGCTTCCATCCATTGGTTTGAAGTATCATATGATTGGGGATGGTATTCTAGAGTAACGTTATCCGAAATGATAGAAAATGGATCATTGTTGTAGTAAGGCGAAGAAATGGGATTCATTTGTGAACCCAAGGGAAGATATTCAGGAGATTCTTGCATAATTGGTCGGTTAGGATCATAATAAGTAGGAATAGAGTTATCTCCAGACATCCTTCAACTTAAAGCATTAATACTTATCTCATTATTTTGGTCAAGACTTAGATACTAAGGCCAGTATCCTTATCTTAACTTAAACTCTACAAGAATGGTTATCTTCCCAGAGCAGTACCTCCAACAGAGATGTTCCCAGGAAAGAATGACGGGTCTAGGAGAGATTTATGCACCACTCTTTCCTTAGACAGAACATTCAGTTTATCAGATAACTACATACCAGTTAGAGGGTTACCTTGTTTTCTTACCTTAATCTTAAGGCATAAAATAAACTCATGGTTAAAGCTTAGATACTAGATCCAAGTATCTAATTCGCTAAAACCTGTGGCTCTGATACCAACCTGTCACACCCCGCCTCTGGCACCCCCTGGACGTGTGTGATCACGATTGGTACCTGTTTTGATTTTAGACTTTTTATAAAATACAACGGAAGTCTTTTTACAAGTATCGTCATCATTTGTATCAACCTCGAGGGTTGTATTTGTAAATATCAAGACCAAGTTGAAAACAAAAGTCTCGTATTTATTTCATAAACACAGGGATTTAAATACCCTTTTTTATTTGATTACAAAACAGAGTTTGAAACCAAATACATCTCTTGTCTTATAGACAAGTTCAAGCCACGGAAAATAGTACTATCCAAGGTTGGTCAATCCCTTGGTCAAATCTCCTCTTTCATCTTTTAGGATTTCCTATAAACGAGGCCTGAGAATCCAACGTGCAACTTATCATTTTCTCAACATTTATTCCTAGGTCAGATCTTATATCTGCCTGTATCCCCTTTTCCTTTTTGTCACACCCCAACCGACGGCGGAATACGTCGGAGCGGACGTGTAGACTGTTTATAAGCTCATGATCAACCAAAGTTTCATATATTAATTACATCAACATTTCATTACAATAGTTCAATCAACAACCAAAATCAAATACATCAACATATTCAATTTCTTTGTTTACTAAGTCCAATTCCTATATGTAGTATCTTTCATATGATCTCATACACTAGTACCAGAAACATGATGAAAATAGTGTCAACTAAAAATAATTGATGAGCATACATAGGTTTTGACACCAAAAGTAATATCAAGAGTTTGTGTAGAATTCATATGATATTTTTGGTTTAATAAGGCAATTATGGAGAACCACTATAGATAAAAATGGGGCGTACAATCAAACCTTATGACTGATAGGCATAACACAACAGTTATCCTTAAGTGTTAGGCATAACACAACAGTTATCCTTAAATGATAGGCATAACGCAACAGTTATCCTTAAGTGTTTTCAACAACAATCACCCTAACCGGGTGGGTTGGTCAGACTCATTAGATCTGTCATTGTATGCCGTCGGCTTGTACTGAGTTAATGATTGCACTTGCACTAAGCACAAAAAGTATGTAAATGTTGTTTGCACTAATAGTATTCAATCATAAGCACATGATCATAATGTTTGAATTGTAATAATTGTAAATAGTTTCAATGTAATCATGATTCACCCCAAAGTTGTAAATATGAAAAAGGGGCTATGTAAACTCACATGAAATAAGTAGCTTGGAGATCACACGAACAGTTGTTGCACAAGTGTATAGCTAACCACAAGGTTAACCTATGATTTAATGTTATAATTGTATCAATGTTGGATTCAATTGATTCAAAAGGGGTCCTAGGGTAAAGGGATGGATGTGGGGGGTCCTTGATTATATAGGAAAATGTTTGTTTGGTAAACCTGTATATATATGAATAATTAATTTGTATTCTTTGTTTATAAACAAATAATTTGAATAAACAATTTACTCTTGTTTGTAAGTCAATAAATAAATAAATAAGTGAGTGATTAATAATTAACTATATAAATAAATAAAATTTCTTATTTATTTAGTTATAATTTTTTTAAAAATACGAACGTAAGTCTTGATCAACTTAATAATTAATCATGTCAAAATTAATATGATTTATATATATATATATATATATATATAGATAGATATATATATATAAAAGAAGGTAGTGACAACTTAAATAAATAATTTGTAAACCAATTAATAGATAATAAGTTTAAAATGTAAAAAATATTTTGTTAGAACCATTATATAAATTAATTAGAGTTATAGTTAGGTTTTTACTCTAATAATGTTAATGAAATGTTTATCTTGAAAATTTAACGTTTTTAATTTGTTCAAACAATTATGAGTTTTTATAGGCTTATAAATTATTATTTTTTTGAATTAAAATAGTGTTTAAAAATCGGATAAAAATATAAAAGGGATTGCCCGGATTCGATCCCGGGTCTCCCCTGGAACCACACACGCAACTAACCGCTGGACTAGGCTTAATGCCTTGTCCATAAGCGGGTTCCCTTAGGTCTTAACACATAGGGCGTGAAGACCCTTCTTCCCCAAATCGAATCGGTTCAAGCCCTAGCCCCAAATTACCCCGATCAAGCAAACGATCGGTATCCGAATCATGGGGCTTTCAATCAGAGGGTTATAACGATCCTATTGGTATGAGAATTACATGTTTTGGTTAGGTGACGAGTGAGATCGATAGAAACTGTGAGTTTAGTGTTCTTCGAAGTTGGATTGATCGATTGACGTGATGTAGGATGTGTTTGAGAGCTCAGGAAGTGTAAAAGGGGTGTCGCGAACATGTACGACTTGTTATAAGGATTCAATTTCAAATCAAACGCACGAATTGATTTGGTTCATGATTGGGTCGGTTACGGGATTAGAATTTGCCATTAACCCATTGAATTGTCATAACTGGGTTGTTAAACACATTAGAAACAACGGTTATAATGTTTATGCATGATTAGTAGGCATTAACGGCCTTGAATTCGACGGTTTTGAGATCGATTTGGTTGTTGTTGACTTTTGAAAGTCAAACTGACGAGGGGGGTTCAATTCCATGGCAAAAGGTTCAATTTGGAAAGGTGGGGATTCAAACTTGAGGGTTCAAGACAAAATAAATGGGGTTCAACCCATTTTACTTGATTTTATTCACTTCAAAAAAAATGTTTTATAAAAACTCAAATTACTATTGGTTAATATATATATATATAAAGGAGTAAATTTTATTTTTATAAAAACTCATAATGATTTATTTAATCAAAAATCAATTATATATATATCTACATATTTATTCATAAAATAAATATACGTATATATATATTTTAAAGGATGTAAATACAAGATTTTGGCTCACAAGTTTATTTTTGATTTAATTGTTACAATAGAGTATATATATATATATATATGTATATATATATATCTTTATAAATGTACAAACGTGTATTATACAAATTAACATGTAAATGCAAGGTTTAAATTTTGAATTGAAATATTAATTAAAATAATAATTATTGTGACATAATGTGTTTGAACAAGTACGGGATTGAAATGGGATGTCATCATTTTATAAAATAAAATAAAATAGTACTAGAAAATCATGGATATTACAGTATCCCCAAGTTGAGGGAATTTCGTCCCGAAATTCAACTGTTGGAGGCTACTGAATCAGGAAAAAGATGTAGGTTTGGATTTTCAACGAGCCTTGACTGTCGGTTTGAGGTGTACAATCGATATCAAGATTTAGGTCTGATACTCAAAGTCAGGTCTGGTCATTGTGTCAGGCATGAATGGTGATAGTGGATTTAGTTTGAAGAGAGTTGAGGGGAAAACTGTCGAAGAATATTTTGGACTTCAATGATGGAATGCATCACTTGAAATGAGAACGATGTGAATTTGACGATCAAAAGTTGTTTAGGGTGTAGTCTAATATGTTCAAGAAATGTCACTGGCTAAAAGGTTTTCACAAACATTGGTCAAGGTCAAAATAATATAAAACTTTACTTGACACAAACAACGCTACTTCTGACAATATGATAGGAACACTTATAAATAGGAAGTACCAGCGGCGTATCCACCATGCCCTTATCATATTACGTTAGTTTCATTACTATATATCACGATAGGTTTTATGTAATAACACACGACATAATTTACTATGTTTTCCTATGCCCTGATTTTTATAATTACGTGTGCACCCGTAATTACTCAATCGTCGCATGGTCCGTATAGATCATCCCATTGTGTGCTGGTCAAGAGGGGACATAAAATTACTTAGTTCATATCTATTGTTTTCACATATGAGTTGCTAATAAATAACTGTGCCCCTAGATAGTAAGGTCAATCAGAAATCTAAAGAGTAATAATGTGGCATAACTTAGAGTTCCATAGCTTCCTCGTGTTTGAACAAGAATACGTCAAACCTCGAGTAGCTTTAAAGTTTATAGGTTTTCAAATTTCATGGATAAGGTGAATAATCACGCCTTGTGTATGATGTACCTAATCAATTGCAACAATGTAAACAATCTAGTTTCGTAAATAATCTAGTATCATGTATACTACATACAACCAAGTATCATGTATCATGTGAACAATCTAGTACCTTGCACATTGTAAATAACCAAGTTTCATGTCTAATGTGATCACTTTAGTATCATGTATATTACAACAACCAAGTTTCATGTATCATGTGATCAATCTGGTATCATGTATATTGCAACAACCAAGTTTCGTGTATAATGTGGTCAATCTAGTATTACGTATATTGTAAACAACCAGGTTTCATGTATCATGTGATCAATCTAGTATATTGCAACAACCAGGTTTCGTGTATAATGTGATCAATCTAGTGTCATGTATATTGCAAACAACCAAGTTTCCTGTGTCTTGTGAACAATCTAGTACCATGTGTATTGTAAATAACCAAGTTTCATGTCTCATGTGATCACTTTAGTATCATGTATATTACAACAACCAAGTTTCATGTAACATGTGATCAATCTAGTATCATGTATATTGCAACAACTAATTTTCGTGTATAATGTGGTTAATCTAGTATTACGTATATTGTAAACAACCAGGTTTTATGTATCATGTATCAATCTAGTATCATGTATATTGCAACAACCAAGTTTCATGTATCATGTGATAAATATAGTATTATGTATACTGTGAATGTTCATATGTGAGTTATTAAAGCTCATGAGTAACGTAAACTATCGAATTTTGTAGGTGGTCGAGTATTACGGACAAGCAAGGTCAATTGGCAAATAAGAAAAGGGGTGAAGAAGCAGAAAAAGCCAAGCAAAAATCCAAGAAGACCATTGCATTCAACATAAGGACCCATGAAGAAAGTAAGGTCACGACTGACTTCCTAAAGGCCAGAGGAGAAAGTGGAAATAGGCTAGGCCCCATGAGTTTCATGAACTTGCAAGCCTTGTACTCCAAAGTCAAAAAGGAAGAGGAAGAAAGATTGGGGAAGACTGGCTCCAAGAAAAGTGCGATAACTCAAACTGCTGAACACAAATCAAAGAAACCCAAGCCTTCTCCCTCATCCACTACTTCCTCCTCCCACCCTACTTCCACTCTCCAGTCTAGACCTCATTCCTCTCTTCCCACAAAGTCCAAATCCCTCCACCCAGCTCCTCCTCATCAGCAGCCTTCCAAGAAGAAAACCAAACCTACCATCACACCAGAAGACTCAAGAAAAATAGTTGTCTGGTTCTACAACACTCAAGATAAATGGTTTGAAGTCTTCAGGGGAAAGGAAGAACTGAAAAGATCTATCTATAAATATGTTGATGAGGTACTGCAACTCCCAGACTCAGGTCTAAGAAGAATATTGGAGTTGGGGGAAGCCCATAAGCCAGAGAATGAATGTGAGAGACATCTTTTGCTAGCAATCAAACATCACTTCAACCCTAGTAAAGATGTAATCATTGATGCCAAATCTCTTCAATCCCATTCTCCATTCACCAGTTGGTCCTTCAAGGATGATACCAATGAGTTTATCTTGACTGATGTTAAAGGACATAAGATGATATGTTCAAGCAAGGTCATCTTCAAAATGCCAAGCGAAGACATAAAGACTCTATCTGATCTTCCTCTAAACAATCCCATCCAGGACCCAAGAGGCTATGAGGTAGAAAGGATAGTCTGCAAAATGAAAAAGCTTCAGCAGCAAAAGCAGTAAGAGAGTTTTGGTAGCATCAGTCTAGGGGGAGTTTGTAGAAATAAAGACTGATGGCTACAAAATTCTCTAAGTACGACTGCTGTGGACCTTAGAGTTTGCTGCAGATCGACAAACTGCTGCGGATAAGCTTATCTGCAGCGGATACTTGTTCTTCTGCTGAAAAACAAATCGGTTGCGGATAGCCTTATCTGCTGAAGACCAAAGTTGCTGCTGATAGGCAAATCATTAGCAGCTGTGGGCAGTTGTGTCTTGCTGCTGATCAACAACATTACTGCTGATAGCTGAGTGGCTTCGATAAAGCAACCATTACCACTGACAACTTTTTGCTGCAACACTGACACACTCCACGCAGAAAGAATGTTACTGGTATAAGACAACGACACACTTCTTCCAAGGACTCAAGCAATGATGCCTAAGAAGATGTTTGATTAAAGATAACCTTTGTAGTTTTTATTGTCGTTACATGTAGAATAGCTTCAATACAAGATCAGCAGCTTGTGTTAGATCTAATCCTTAGAGTCAAGGGTCTGTCTTGATTCTAAGTTACTATATAAGTAGTACTTAGAGTCATTATATAAATGTGCTTTTTCTTAAGAGTTTTCTCTGTAAACTTGTATTCTTTGAAGCTTAATACAAATTGCATTTATCAGTATTCTTCTTGTTTACTTGTTTACATTGCTTAGTTGTGATTGTTTCCGCCAATCTCAACTAGAATAGAACCATCTTGTATTCACCGATCCTATATCATATTATGTTAGTTTCATTACTATATATCATGATAGGTTTTATGTCATAACACACGACAGAATTTACTATGTTTTCCCATGCGCTGATTTTTATAATTACGTGTGCACCCGTATTTACTCAAATCATCGCATGGTTCGTATAGATCATCCCATTGTGTGCAGGTCAAGAGGGGACATAAAATTACCTAGTTCATATATATTGTTTTCACGTATGAGTTGCTAAATATAACTGTGCCCCTAGATAGTAAGATCAATCAGAAATCTAAAGAGTAATAATGTGGCATAACTTAGAGTTCCATAGCTTCCTCGTGTTTGAACCAGAATACGTCAAACCCTGAGTAGCTTTAATGTTTATAGGTTTTCAACTTTCATGGATAAGGTGAATAATCATGCATTGTGTATGATGTACTTAATCAATTTCAACAATGTAAACAATCTAGTTTCGTAAATAATCTAGTACCATGCATACTGCATACAACCAAGTATCATGTATCATGTGAACAATCTAGTACCATGCATATTGGAAATAACCAAGTTTCATGTCTCATGTGATCACTTTAGTATCATGTCTATTACAACAACCAAGTTTCATGTATCATGTATATTGCAACAACAAAGTTTCATGTATAATGTGGTCACTCTAGTATTACGTATATTGTAAACAACCAGGTTTCATGTATCATGTGATCAATCTAGTATCATGTATATTGCAACAACCAAGTTTCATGTATAATGTGATCAATCTAGTATCATGTATATTGTAGACAACCAAGTTTCCTGTGTCTTGTGAACAATCTAGTACAATGTATATTGTATATAACCAAGGTTCATGTCTCATGTGATCACTTGAGTATTATGTATATTACAACAACCAAGTTTCATGTATCATGCGATCAATCTAGTATCATGTAAATTGAAACAACCAAGTTTCGTGTATAAATGTGGTCAATATAGTATTACGTATATTGTAAACAATAAGGTTTTATGTATCATGTGATCAATCTAGTATCATGTATATTGCAACAATCAAGTTTCATGTATCATGTGATAAATCTAGTATTGTGTATATTGTGAATGTTTATATGTGAGTTATTAAAGCTCATGAGTAACGTAAACTATCGAATTTTGTAGGTGGTCGAGTATTGCGGACAAACGTGTTGCTTGGCGTTCATGTATAATGTGGGTAGTTGGGTTTTAAAATTTTAATCTTGTTGAGGTTGATATGGATGGTTAACGCCTATGCGAAATGATTCATTTCCTTGAAGTGCTTAGTATGCTCATATATTTCTGAAGGTGCAAGATAACGAGAAGGTTTTGTATGTATTTAGAGTGATGTGATTATGAATAACTGGTTTGTGCTTTTTGTTTGTAAATAAACAAGTAATTGTAATCTATTATTGTTTGTAAATTAATAAAATAGTGAAAATAAGGAGTTTAATATCTAGATAAATGGATGAATAAATAAAAACCTTTTATTTAATTTTAATTATCATAAAGAGAATGTTTCAAAGAAAAATAATGGCTAAATCATTTAATAAATTAGCCAAGATTTAATAATAATTAATTTAACGAAGTAAAATTCATAATTAATTATTAATTAAGATAATGTTTTTATAAGACAAGTTGTATTAAGTTTCCTTACAAGGTGAAAAGGTTTATAGAAAATTTATATTCCAGATAATATTTATAAACTAAGGGTTTGATAAAGGTTTTGCTTGAACGAGATAATGATGTTAATAAAATAGTTAGTTTACAAAAAAAATTTAGGTACGTGTACTAAATTGCAATAAATAAAATGATGGTGTTTAGATTGTACTCATTTGGTATCATAACCAAATGGATACTTTGACAAATCAAAGTGATTCAAATTCTTATACTTTCAAGAAGACATGCTTTAGCCTATAGGTGAACACTCACTTCGGGAATTCCCAGGAAAGCATATGGATCCTTCGGTTGATTTGGATTTATATGAAATGCTTTCCTAGACAGAAGACCCAGAATTCAGGCATTCACCCTTCCGGATTGCACATGTTCTTTACTAATTTTCAGAACGCAAAACTTTGACGGGATTTTAAAATTTTTAATAGGCTTTAGGCCTAAGAGTTCAAATTTTGTTTACAAATGATGATGGTGACATAATTTTCAATGTGTAAGAGTGAAGGTGTATAAAGGCTTATATATGAATAAGTGTGTGGTAAGACTTAGGATAGCATTTAATGGGATCAAATAGATAGAATTTAATCAAACAGTGTGGTAAACAAAGTATTACATAGATAGCAATTTTATAAGCATGTGAGTTATCAAGTAGTGTAGCACATAAAATATCATGTATTGTATCTCGTGATGTAATACCTAGGATAACATTTAAGATAATCACACAAGCGTGTCCTAAGGTTATAGACTAGGTCATTGGTTTCTAATAACCTAATTCCCTATAACCATGGCTCTGATACCAATCTGTCACACCCCAACCGACGGCGGAATACGTTGGGGCGGACATGCAGACTGTTCATAAGCTCATGATCAACCAAAGTTTCATATATTAATTACATCAAGATTTCATTACAATAGTTCAATCAACAACTAAAATCAAATACATAAGGCAATTATGGAGCACCACTATAGATAAAACTGGGGCGTACAATCAAACCTTGTGACTGATAGGCATAACGCAACAGTTATCCTTAAGTGTTAGGCATAACACAACAGTTATCCTTAAATGATAGGCATAACACAACAGTTATCCTTAAGTGTTTTCAGCAACAATCACCCTAACCGGGTGGGTTGGTCAGACTCAATAGATCTATCATTTTATACCGTCGACTTGTACTAAGTTAATGATTGCACTTTATGCACAAAAAGTATGTAAATGTTGTTCGCACTAATAGTATTCAAGCATAAGGCACAAATTGCACACATGATCATAATGTTTGAATTGTAATAATTGCAAATAGTTTGAATGTAATTATGTTTAACCCCAAAGTTGTAAATATGAAAAAGGGGCTATGTAAACTCACATGAAATAAGTAGCTTGGAGATCACATGAACAGTTGTTGCACAAGTGTATAGCTAACCACAGGGTTAACATATGATTTAATGTTATAATTGTATCAACGATGGATTCAATTGATTCAAAAGGGTCTTAGGGTAAAGAGATGGATGTGGGGGGTCCTTGTTTATATAGGAAAATGTTTGTTTGGTAAACTATAATTAAGTTGTATTCGTTGTTTATAAACAAATAATTTGAATAAACAATTTACTCTTGTTTGTAAGTCAATAAATAAATAAATAAGTGAGTGATTAATAATTAACTATATAAATAAATAAAATTTCTTATTTATTTAGTTATAATTTTATAAAAAAATACGAACATAAGTCTTGATCAACTTAATAATTAATCACGTCAAAATTAATATGATTTGTATATATATATATATATATATATATATATATATATATATATATATATATATATATATATAAAAGAAGGTAGTGACAACTTAAATAAATAATTTCTAAACCAATTAGTAGATAATAAGTTTAAAATGTAAAAATTATTTTGTTAGAACCATTATATAAATTAATTAGAGTTATAGTCAGGTTTTTACTCTAATAATGTTAATGAAATGTTTATCTTGAAAATTTAACGTTTTTAATTTGTTCAAACAATTATGAGTTTTTATAGGCTTATAAATTAATTTTTTTTGAATTAAAATAGTGTTTAAAAATCAGATAAAAATATAATAGGGATTGCCCGGATTCAAACCCGGATCTCCCCTGGAACCACACACGCAACTAACCGCTGGACTAGGCTTAATGCCTTGTCCATAAGCGGGTTCCCTTAGGTCTTAACAAATAGGGCCTGAAGACCATTCTTCCCCAAATCGAATTGGTTCAAGCCCTAGCCCCAAATTACCCCGATCAAGCAAACGATCGGTATCCGAATCATGGGGCTTTCAATCAGAGGGTTATAACAATCCTATTGGTTTGAGAATTACCTGTTTTGGTTAGGTGATGAGTGAGATCGAAAGAAATTGTGAGTCTAGTGTTCTTCGGAGTTGGATCGATCGATTGAGGTGATGTAGGATGCGTTTGAGAGCTCAGGAAGTGTAAAAGGGGTGTCGCGAACATGTAGGACTTGTTATAAGGATTTGATTTCAAATCAAACGCACGAATTAATTTGGTTCATGATTGGGTCGGTTACGGGATTAGAATTTGCCATTAACCCATTGAATTGTCATAATTGGGTTGTTAAACACATTAGAAACAATGGTTATAACGTTTATGCACGATTTGTAGGCATTAACGGCCTTGAATTCGACGGTTTTGAGATCGATTTGGTGTTTGTTGACTTTTGAAAGTCAAATTGATGAGGAGGTTCAATTCCATGTCAAAAGGTTCAATTTGGAAAGGTGGGGATTCAAACTTGAGGGTTCAAGACAAAATAAATGGGGTTCAACTCATTTTACTTGATTTTATTCATTTCAAAAACAATGTTTTATAAGTTTTATAAAAATTCAAATTACTATTGGTTAATATATATAAAGGAGTAAATTTTATTTTTATAAAATCTCATAATGATTTATTTAATCAAAAATCAATTATATATATATATATACATCTACATGTTTATTTATAAAATAAATATACGTATATATATTTTAAAGGATGTAAATACAAGATTTAGGCTTACAAGTTTATTTTTGATTTAATTGTTACAATAGAGTATATATATATATATATATATATATATATATCTTTATAAATGTACAAACATGTGTTATAAAATTAACATGTAAATGCAAGGTTTAAATTTTGAATTGAAATACTAGTTAAAATAATAATTATTGTGACATAATGTGTTTGAACAAGTACGGGATTGAAATGGGATGTCATCATTGTATAAAATAAAATAAAATAGTAATAGAAAATCATGGATGTTACAGTATCCCCAGGTTGAGAGAATTTCGTCCCGAAATTCAACTGTAAGAGGCTACTGAATCAGGAAAAAGATGTTGGTTTGGATTTTCAACGAGGCTTGACTGTCGGTTTAAGGTGTACAATCGATATCAAGATATAAGTCTTATACTCAAAGTCAGGTTTGGTCATTGTGTCAGGCATGAATGGTGATAGTGGATTTATTTTGAAGAGAGTTGAGGGGAAAACTGTCGAAATATTTTGGACTTTAATGATGGAATGCATCACTTGAAATGAGAACGATGAGAATTTGACGATAAAAACTTGTTTAGGGTGTAGTCTAATATGTTCAAGAAATGTCACTGGGTAAGAGGTTTTCACAAATATTGGACTAGGTCAAAATAATATAAAATTTTACGTGACACAAACAACGCTATTTCTGACAATATGATAGGAACACTTATATATAGGAAGTACCCGTGGCGTATCCACCATGCCCGTATCATATTACATTAGTTTCATTACTATATATGACGATAGGTTTTATGTCATAACACATGACATAATTTACTATGTTTTCCTATGCCCTGATTTTTATAATTACGTGTGCACCCGTAATTACTCAATCGTCGCATGGTCCGTATAGATCATCCCATTGTGTGCGGGTCAAAAGGGGACATAAAATTACTTAGTTCATATCTATTGTTTTCACATATGAGTTGCTAATAAATAATTGTGCCCCTAGATAGTAAGGTCAATCAGAAATCTAAAGAGTAATAATGTGGCATAACTAGAGTTCCATAGCTTCCTCGTGTTTGAACAAGAATACGTCAAACCTCGAGTAGCTTTAAAGTTTATAGGTTTTCAACTTTCATGGATAAGGTGAATAATCATGCCTTGTGTGTGATGTACTTAATCAATTGCAACAATGTAAACAATCTAGTTTCGTAAATAATCTAGTATCATGCATACTACATACAACCAAGTATCATGTATCATGTGAACAATCTAGTACCATGCACATTGTAAATAACCAAGTTTCATGTCTCATGTGATCACTTTAGTATCATGTATATTACAACAACCAAGTTTCATGTATTATGTGATCAATATAGTATCGTGTATATTGCAACAACCAAGTTTCGTGTATAATGTGGTCAATCTAGTATTACGTATATTGTAAACAACCAGGTTTCATGTATCATGTGATCAATCTAGTATCATGTATATTGCAACAACCAAGTTTCGTGTATAATGTGATCAATCTAGTATCATGTATATTGCAGACAACCAAGTTTCATGTGTCTTGTGAACAATCTAGTACCATGTGTATTGTAAATAACCAAGTTTCATGTCTCATGTGATCACTTTAGTATCATGTATATTACAACAACCAAGTTTCATGTATCATGTGATCAATCTAGTATCATGTATATTGCAACAACCAAGTTTCGTGTATAATGTGGTTAATCTAGTATTACGTATCATGTGATCAATCTAGTATCATGTATATTGCAACAACCAAGTTTCGTGTATAATGTGATCAATCTAGTATCATGTATATTGCAGACAACCAAGTTTCATGTGTCTTGTGAACAATCTAGTACCATGTGTATTGTAAATAACCAAGTTTCATGTCTCATGTGATCACTTTAGTATCATGTATATTACAACAACCAAGTTTCATGTATCATGTGATCAATCTAGTATCATGTATATTGCAACAACCAAGTTTCGTGTATAATGTGGTTAATCTAGTATTACGTATATTGTAAACAAACAGGTTTTATGTATCATGTATCAATCTAGTATCATGTATATTGCAACAACCAAGTTTCATGTATCATGTGATAAATATAGTATTATGTATACTGTGAATGTTCATATGTGAGTTATTAAAGCTCATGAGTAACGTAAACTATCAAATTTTGTAGGTGGTCGAGTATTACGGACAAGCGTGTTGCTTGGCGTTCATGTATAATGTGGGTTGTTGGGTTTTAAATTTTTAATCTTGTTGAGGTTGATATGGATGGTTAACGCCTATACGAAATGATTCATTTCCTCGAAGTGCCTAGTATGCTCATATATTTCTGAAGGTGCAAGATAACGAGAAGGTTTTGTAGGTATTTAGAGTGATGTGCTTACAAATAACTGGTTTGTGCTTTTTGTTTGTAAATAAACAAGTAATTGTAATCTATTATTGTTTTAAATTAATAAAATAGTGAAAATAATAAGGTGAATATCTAGTTAAATGGATGAATAAATAAAAACCTTTTATTTAATTTTAATTATCATAAAGAGAATGTTTTAAAGGAAAATAATGTCTATATCATTTAATAATTAAGCCAAGATTTAATAATAATTAATTTAACGAAGTAAAAGTCATAATTAATTTTTAATTAAGATAATGTTTTTATAAAACAAGTTGTATTAAGTTTCCTTACAAGGCGAAAAGGTTTATAGAAAATTTATATTCCAGATAATATTTATAAACCGGGAGCTTCGGGATCGAGCTAGAAGGTCTCTAGAACAGGAAAGTGAAGAGAGAATTGATTTTGGTGTGAAAGAAATGATTGAAATTGTTAAACTATTTATAGGCTGTAAATCCAACCCGTAGCGGACCGCTACGTAGGCGGGTGGCGGTCCGCCACCTCCTTGGATTGCGTCAGCCTTAGATGTCATCTCCTGATTGGACCTTTCATGGTTTTGTGGCTGGCGGACCGTTACCACCTGGCGTGGCTGTCTGCCACGAGTACACGTGTCATAATTACTACTCATTAGTCATTGGACACGTGTCACACGCGGATGATTTGCTTCGTGACCAAGTAGCGGACCGTTACCTATGTGGTGGCGGTCAGCCACCCAAGTACTTAGGGTGGACTTTCCTTTGCGGACCTCTACCAGCTGTTTGCACCCGTAGCGGACCGTTAGGGTTTACCTTAGAAGTCCGCTAAGGTCTTAATTTCAATATTTTTTATTTTTAACCTTGAACTTATATACTTTAGCTACAACAAGTCCTTTAGGTTCTTAACCTTGGCATTTCTTGGACATTTTTATGGCAGGTTTTACATAATGAGTCACAGAATACTCAGCCAGATTTGACAAAGCTGATAAATCAAGGAATTGATGCGGCTATACCTAGAATTGTGGCACAGATTAGCGCAGGGTTAATCAAGAATGCTGGTGGGACTGATGGTGGTGCTTCTGGTAGCGGTGGCACTTGCGGTGGAGCCGGTGGTGGCACTAGAGGTGGCACTAGTACTAATAACACCAACCGTGGATGTACTTTTAAAGACTTTTCGGCTGGAAAACCACTGGATTTTCTTGGTAGTGAATGAGCAATTGGGATTATTCGTTGGATAGAAAAGATGGAGTCTGTTATAAAGATCACTAAGTGCTTGGATAATCAGAAGGTGTTGGATTGATAAATTATAATATGGTTCTGTTTTAGTTGATATTGGCGGAAACAAGAACAACTATGAATGTAACAAGTAATCAACAAAGAGAATACTGATAAATGCAAATTGTATTTCACTCTTCAAAGCTTACAAGTTATAGAGAAAACTCTAAGAAGCACACATTACAATGAAGAGAAACAATACATAAATAGGAACTTAGAATCAAGACAAACCCTTGATTCTAAGGATTAGATCAAACACAAGCCTTTGATCTTTTATGGACAAGATGCTATGCTACTATTGGATACAAACAAGAAGACATCTGAAAACAAAAGTCAAAAGTTGAAACATGCTCTGATATCTCTGCAGGTCTGCTCAGTTGAGGAAGCATTATCTTCTGCACCAATAACATTCTTTCTGCTAGTAGTACTGTTAGTTGTAGGATCGTAAGATTACAAGGTGATTCTATTTTAGTTGATATTGGCGGAAACAATAACAACCAACAAAGTAAATAAGTAAACATCAAGAATACTGATAAATGCACTATTATATTAAACTTCTGATATTACAAGTTTACAAGTAAAACACTATCAAGAAGCACTATGAAAGCACAGCAAGCACAACAAGCACGCATACAATGAAATGTTTACACAGTATTTATAGTAACTTAGAATCAAGACAGACCATTGATTCTAAGAATGAGATCTAACACAAGCCGTTGATCTTGTTTATTAATCTAAATTACACGCAAAGGCTAATCTAGTTAACTTTACTGAAACGTCTTCTCAGGCATCATTGTTTGCATGCTTGGAGAAGCGCGTTATTGTCCTTTATTGGTTGCACCAGTGAGGTTCCTTCTGCTTGGAGTGTGGCAGTTGCTTTTGCAGAAAGGTGTCAGAGGCGCTTCACATGGATAGTCAGCTGCAACGTTTGGTCTTCAGTGAATAAAGCTATCAGTAGCAGAGATGAGAATAATGTTGCTGATAAGCCTATCAGCAGCAACTTGTGTTGAACGCTGCAGATAAGCCTATCAGCAGCAACAAGTGTTGAATGCTGCTGATAAGCCTATCAGCAGCATTTGTATTTAGAATAATTTGGTAGCAATCAGTCTTTGGTTCTACAAACTCCCCCTAGACTGATGCAACCAAAATTCTTCTAATCACTTTGCTGCTGAAGCTTTTGCATGTGGCTGACTATCCTTTCAACCTCATAGCCTCTTGGATCCTTGCTGGGATTGTTCAGTGGAAGTTCAGACAGAGTCTTGATGTCTTTGTGTGGCATTTTGTAGATTGCTTTGCTTGAACATCTCATCTGCTGCTTCTTTACATCAATCAGAGTTAACTCATCCAAATCAGCATTGTAAGACCAAGATAAGACTGCTCCTTGTTATTTCAAGATTGCTAGGAGTCAGTCTCCTTTCTGCGGCCGCCGAGGATTCAGGATAAGCTACCCGATGTGTTGCTTGTAGGAATCTTTGGAGCCTGGGTAGATTATCCTCCATCAGGTCATAGAACCTGCCAATGGCAAGTTCTGCTGAGAGATCTGCTGAGTTGTTGATGCAGTTTAATACGTATAGCTGTAGGACTTGGAGGGCATTGAGAGAGTTTCAGTTCAGCTCTTCTACTCCGCTGAATTCCTATCCAATCCAAAACCTCTCAGCTGATCCATCATACCCCCAAGCTAGAATGGAGTCAAATTCTAGCTTCTTTGATGATCTGAATAGTTGGGGGGTTGAGGATTGACCAATGATGGCTGCTTCTTCAGGAAGGATGCTGAATGATGTATTTGTTTGTTCTGTGTCTTCAACATCATTCAGCATTTCATCGACAGCCCTGACGACCAACTTCCAGTCTTCAGATGTCTCTTCGTCTTCGTTATCTGGGACTGGCAAGTCATGAACTTGGACAAAAGCTGGCTTGAATAGTGAGCTTTGAAGTACAAGCTGCTCTTGAATCCAGTCGTCAAGACTGTCTGTATCTTCTTCCATAGAAACCATCTCCCCCTTTTTGGTTGCATCAGCAGACAGGTAAGCATCAGTTTGGGTGCCTACTGATACAAGAGAGGAGTGGCTAAAGTTGGGCATTGATGGGCTTCATGCATAGAGACTTGGTGTCTTAGTTTGGACACTTCAGCCTCTAGCATAGCCACCCTGGCCGTCAATTCCAAGTTATGAAGTTTCAGTCTGTCCTCATCCACAGTTGTGGAATCCTTGGACCCAGATGGGGCCGTAGGCCGAGCCTCAGCATCCCCATCACCCGTGGTTTCTTGGCGCCTGGGATTCCTCTCAGTGAGGGGAGTTTCCAAGGAAACACCCTCACCATGAGCTGCCGTGGTTGAGGTCTTAAAGATGTTGGCACTGTCCTCCTGGTCAGTTGATGGACCAGCAGTAGTGACAGCCTCTTCCACATCCACTCTTTCATTACCCCTAGAGTGGACCTTCAAGGGTGAAGAACTAGGGTTGGGTGTTTCAGAAGCAAGACCAATCAGTACCTCCTTGATAGTGGTAGTTGGAGAAGGTACATCACTTTGGTCAGGTTCCTCTACACTTAAGTCCAAAGAAGATAGGAATGGCTCGAAGGGCTGTTCTATGGATCCGGGAAGTGATCCTAATCCTAATAGAGAGACTTTCGAAGGAGTCTCCCTAACAGTGTGGCTTTCCCTTATGATATTCTCACTAGAATGTTGTGATTCTGAGTGAGGGATGTTGGCTTGGGTTTGGGCCTTGGAGGCAAGAGAAGAAGGAGTTCTATTGCCCCTCTTCCTTGTATATTTGGCTGCAACCGGGGCCCTGTGTTCCGGTTGAGCAATCAAACTGTGGGTGAGTAGATTATGTGCCTGTACATCCTCAGTAGAATGCACAGGGGTTCGATCAAAGGAAGCAGTAGTTTGATTTTGTGGCAGTGAGGTGGAGGGTGTGGGATCAGTATCAGCTGGGTTTGCTGAACTGTCACCCTGGGCACTTTGCGTGTTCAACATTGTAGACAATAATGGAACATCGGCCCCTGAGAATTTTGATGAAACTGTTCTCATGCTTTGAAAAATGTTGTTCTTATGTCCCAGAATTGAGTAGATTCTTGCAGTTTTTGAAAGATCTTGGTGTTCAATATTGAACATTTCCTGCAAGAATCTTGGGTACATGAAGAACTGTGATTTCACCCCTTCTTGAAGGTTGTATCTCAATCCTTCAAGAATGAGGTGGGAAAAATTGAAACCCGCCCCAGTTATCATACCGTGAATTGCCGACGCAAGTCCGGAGCTAAGTTGGTTCCAGCCACTCCTCTTCTGGGATATGCATTGGAGAAGAGTGTGGCAGAGATACTTCCATTCGGGACCCATGAGTACCTTCTCTATCGTATACTCTGTTTGATTCCCAGTGTACCCTATGGATACAAAGGTCCTCATGTATACGTCTCTTGGGTAAGAGATGGCGTCCCCTTCATCTTGAAGCTTGAGGTGTTGGCGGAGCTTTGCTTCAGTGATAACCGTCTCCTTACCATCTACTGTGCCTCTGATTTGGGGAGTGCCCTGGTCAGTAGAATACACGGCTGAGCTCCAAAAATCTTCCATGTGGGAAGTGTAGATGGTTGGGTTGACTGTTAGGGCATGGAGGATTTTGGACCGACAAAGGAAGTCGATCATATCATCGAAACCTTCTGATTTCTTGCCCTTTATTAGGCATGCAGTGAGGTTGTGATATGGGGAAAACTTGTCGTTGGGGTTGTTTATGTCTGCGCCTGCCATTTTATGGAGTTGGAGGGAAGAGAGAAGGGTGTTTGAATGGTGGTTAATTATGGAGGGCTTTGAATGCTGTGGGGACGGGAGAGAAAGTGATGGGAGATTAGGGTTTGAAATTGAATATGAAGAGGTTGTGGGAACGTTTGAAATTGTGATATAACGGCAGACGAAGAAAAAGCAACTTTACTTGTACAGTACAACCTGTTTCACTTTTCATTGTTACAACTGTAAAGCACTCGAGCAGTCATGGTAAAGACTGAGAGTGGTTTTTACCTCGGGTAAAAGTTAATGTAGACTTATTTTACCCATCAGCAGCAAACTTGGTTGCTGCTGATGGTGAGCTATCCGCTGCAAACTTGGTTGCTGCGGATAGTGAAGTCTTTCAGCAGCATATTTGGGTACTGCCGACTGTTGTATTCATTCCGCAGCAAAAAGGTTGCTGCTGACCGCCTTAAAGCTATCCGCAGGAAACTTGTTCCTGCTGATAACTTAAAGCGATCAGTGGCAAAGGCTTTGCTGCTGAAGAGTAAATCTGTCAGCAGTGAAAAAGTGCTGCTGACTATAACCTTTTATTAAGAATAAAAACATAGACATATTTACAAGGAAGGATAAAAAATTGAGACATGTCTTATTCAAAGTTCATCATGCCAATTGATTCAACTAGATATTGAAATCTTGCTTCATCAAAAGGTTTAGTGAACAAATCAACATATTGCTCATTTGTGTGAACCTTGGATAGAACAATTCTCTTTTTCTCAGCTTGATCCCTGATAAAGTGATACATGATGTCGATGTGCTTAGTCTTGGAATGTTGCACTGGATTATTCGTGATAGAGATTGCACTCATGTTGTCAATGTGAATTGGAGTCTGCATGAAGGTCATTCCATAGTCAAGCATTTGATTTTGGATCCAGATGACCTGTGCACAGCAGCTTGAAGCTGCAATGTATTCTGCTTCAGCTGTTGAAGTGGAGACACATGTTTGTTTTTTGCATTGCCATGAGATGAGCCTTCCTCCAAGAAATTGACATCCCCCTAATGTGGACTTTTTGTCCAAGTTACAGCCCCCATAGTCACTGTCAGTGTAAGCATAGAGATTGACATTTCAATTCTTTGGATACCATAGCCCAAGTTTTGGAGCTCCCTTTAGGTATCTAAAGATCCTTTTGACAACTTGAAGATGAGACACTTTTGGAGCTGCTTGAAATCTTGCGCAGAGACAAACTGCAAACATGATATCTGGTCTTGAGGCAGTGAGATACATGAGAGACCCTATCATTGCTCGGTACTGATGTTGATCAGTGTCTTGTCCTTCTTTATCCGGAGATAATTAATGGTGCACTTGCATTGGAGTTCTTGCAGCAGAGCAGTCAGCCATTTTGAACCTCTCCAAGATGCTTTTGACATACTTGGATTGACTTATGAAGATTCCATTTGGTACTTGTTTGACTTGAAGTCCTAAAAAGAAATTTAGTTCACCCATTGAACTCATTTCAAATTTGGAATGCATCAGAACTTCAAAGTCTTTGCAGAGCTTCTTTCTTGTAGATCCAAAGATAATGTCATCAACATAAATCTGGACCAACAAAATTTCTCCCCCTTCATCTTTGATGAAAAGTGTCTGATCAATGGCCCCCCTTCTGAAGTTGTTGCTAAGTAGATATCCAGATAAAGTTTCATACCAGGCTCTTGGGGCTTGGTGTAAGCCATAGAGAGCTTTGTCCAGTTTTAAGACCTTATTTGGATGTGCAGGATCCACAAAGCCTGGAGGCTGTTTGACATAGACCTCTTCACCAATCTTGCCATACAAAAAGGCACTCTTCACATCCATTTGATAGACCATAAAGTTTTTGGATGTTGCATATGCCAGAAAGATTCTGATGGCTTCCAGACGGGCAACAGGAGCAAAGACTTCATCATAGTCAATGCCTTCTTCTTGAGTGTAACCTTGAGCTACCAGTCTGGCTTTGTTCTTGACCACGATACCCCTTTCATCCTGCTTGTTTCTGAAAACCCATCTTGTTCCAATGGCTGTTTGACCAGGTGGAAGATCAACAAGCTTCCAAACATCTTGTCTTTTGAACTGCAGCAATTCTTCCTGCATTGCTTCAATCCAGCTGTTGTGCTTGAGAGCTTCATCAATTTTCTTGGGTTCCACCTGAGATAGAAAGCAAGAGAACAAACAAATGTTGGCTTCATGAGACTTACTTCTTGTCTGGATACCTGTGTGGACTTGGCCAATGATGTTTTCCAGAGGATGCTCTTTGTTTATTCTCTGTGCTGGTATCACATCCAGCCGTATTCCCTCTTCAAGATTGCTTTGGTTTAGATCAGGATTGTCTTCAGTTGTGAGTAGAGGAGCTTGGAGGTTCTGATCATTGTGTTCCACATTGTCAGCAGTATTAGCATCAGAGGCCTCTTCAGCATGGATTGAGGAGGCTTCATTACAGATTTCTTGGTTAGAGAGATTGCTGCTTGTGGTGTTGGAAGTACCGGCTTCACCTGTACTGGCTTCAATAGCTTCTGCCACTGATGGAGGATCAAAGGATGGTCTTTTCATCCTGATGTAGGGACTGGGAAAATCCAGTCTGTAGTCAGTAGAAGAGGTTGAGGCAGAAGATGTTGATTTTGAAGAAGAACACTCCATATTTGAGAATATGAGAGGCTCAAATATCTGGGTGAAGGAGTCTATATCAAAGAGCCAGTTAGGACCTTTGCCTTTGTTCACAGACAACATGTTCCCTGCATTCCACATTAGCAGATTCTTCCATAATCCGAGTCCTAGAATTGAACACTCGGTAGGCCTTTGATTGAGAGGAGTAACCCACAAAGTAACCTTCATCAGACTTTGCACCGAATTTAGGAAGAACTCCATGTGTGATGAGGATGGTACATGGACATCCAAAGGGCTTCATGAAGCCAATGTAGGGAACTCTTTTGAGCCATAGTTCATAGGGTGTTTTCTGGAGAGGCTTAACAATAAGGACTCTATTATGCACATAACAAGCTGTGCTTACTGCTTCTGCCCAGAAAGTAAGGGGCAGCTTTGAGTCAGCCAGCATAGATCTTGCTGATTCAATCAGAGTCCTATTTCTTCTTTCAGCAACCCCATTTTGTTGAGGGGTTCTTGAAGCACTGTATTGCCTTTCAATGCCCTTGCTCTCACAGAAACTGTTCAAAGTGTGATTTTTGAACTCTGTTCCCTGATCACACCTTATGATCTTTACCTTCAGATTGCTTTGGTTCTCTACCCTAAGAATATAGGATTTGAGAATCTCAGCAGTTTCATCTTTTGTACTTAGGAAGAATACCCATGAGAATCTGGAGAAGTCATCAGTTATCACCAGACAGTAGGACTTTTTGCCCATTGACATGACATTCGTAGGACCAAAGAGATACATATGCAGTAGCTGGAGAGGGGTGTCATTTGTGTTCAATATCTTGGGCTTGTGGGAACTCTTGTGTTGTTTTCCCTTCAAGCAGGCAATGCAGTGATCGTCTAGCTGGAATTCTTTGTTAGGAAGCCCTCTGACAAGATTGTCCTTCACTAATTTATTGATTGTTTTGATGTTAACATGGCTTAACCTCCTGTGCTAGAGAGCGGATTCATCAACTGATGCCTTTGACAGAAAACATGAAACACTACCGGATGGAGTGGCTTCATTCATGTCAAGCACATATAAGTTGTCCTTTCTACGATCAGTTAGGAGAATCTTCTCTGGGGGGGTTTAGATAGGCCAGGAGCTAACACGAAACATTCTTTGTCAGTGAAGAGCATCCAATGCTTTTGATCACATACTTGGGAAACACTCATGAGATTGAAGTCAAGTTCTTTAACATAGTTGACTCTTTCAATACTCATCCTTTCATTGGACACAGTTCCTTGTCCAGTGATAGATCTACCCTTTGAGTCACTCCCAAAAGCAACATATCCTCCATTGAAATGTCTGAAGTTAGAGAGGATGCACCTGTTGCCTGTCATGTGCATGGAACAGCCGCTATCTACCACCAAAGTATTGTGTTTGTTGCCTGGCTGTCCCTGCACATGGAAGATATCTAATTAGTGGGAGGATCATTGTAGCATGCAGCATTGTAGAATATTGTTGCTAATTTGCCATTGTCAGCATGCTTGTAGTCAATGGAACCAATAGTTATGCTTGGAGATTGTTTGGCCTTCCATTGCTGTGTTGGTGGTTTTCTAGCTTTCTTTACATTGTCGGCAGAAGATGTTGTTGCTGACAATTTTGACTTATCCGTAGCTGATTTTGCTGCTGAGGGCTTTGCTGGAGCAGTAGCAGTTTTTGCTTTGTCAGCAGCAGATACTTTTGCTGCTGATGCCGTTGTTTTTTGATTTTGCTTTGTCAGCAGCAGAGACTTTTGCTGCTGGAGGCTTTGCCTTTGGTTTCCTAGACTTTACTCTATCAGCAGCGATTTTGTTTGCTGCTGATGGGTTGAGCACAGATGAATGATTTGCAATCTGGTTAAAAGGGTTGAACTTGCATGTTGCAGCAAAGTGGTTTAATTCCCCACATATGATGCAAGTTTGTTGTGGTTTCTGCATCTTCACTCTTTGAGGGGATATAGATTCTCTGAACTTTGTTGCCTTTGCATCATAGCTTCTCACCTGTTTGTTTCTGTTTGTTTTCTCAAAGGCATGCTGCTTTGAGTTTCTTTGGTGTTCACAGTAGTGAAAGCAGGTGCTAGCAGTGTGATTGTATTTGCCGCACACAAAGCAGGATAGTGCTATCTTGTCCCGGTGAAAGTCCACATAGTTCTTACTTTGAAACAAATCTTTGAAGTTCCAGGGATGAGCTTTGTTATGCTCAAAAGTGGCTTCTTCTAGTGTCTTTTGAACATATGGACCTTTTTCTCCAGGTGTATGAAAACTATCAAACACCTTTGGCTTTGACTGAGGCTTGGGGTTGGTGAAACCTGATGTCTCTCCCTTTTCAATGTTTAGCTTTCTTCCATTTTGAGGATAGCTAATCTTGATTTGTTTGAATGGAATGGAAGCTGGAATAGTTGGAGTAACAACAGGACATTCAGTTTTGTTCAGAACAGCTTCAGAGATAGGAGCAGATGGGACTACACTAGTTTCACAGTGGTCTGAGCAGGTTGACTCAGATTCTGAAGAGGTGGAGCAGTCTTCCACGAAACATGCATCCATTGAAGGATCAAGGTTTCGGTTTACCGTGTCAAGATTTGCAGTATTGAAGCTTGGTTCGTGAATGGCAACATAGTCAGCAGGAGGAGGACATGTCTTGTACTCATCATCATGATATCCAAGTCTAGTTTTTACCCTTTCATGGACTTGAATATCTAACAATCTTTGTAACTCTTTAGAAAATTCATATTTTTCAACATGAACTTTCTGTTCAGCCAGTTCAGCTCTGGTAGCTTTAAGTTTTACTAATAGATCATCAATCTGAGTTTCAAGATTGGTTTGTTCATGTTTTAAAGAAGAAATCTCTTTCTTAAGGAAGTTAATCTTTTCTTTGTAACTGTCTTCGACCTTTTTGAATTCAGATTTCATTTGGTGAAACTCTTCATTTTGATCTATTAGATTTTGGTTATGCTTTCTATAACCTAAAACTTTTTCAATGCAAGCTTGAGAGCAAAGATGTTCAAATACCTGAGGTGGTATCTCTGCATTGTCTGCCATAAGTGTTTGGTTGGAGGCAGGAACATCTTCATATTGAAAACTCCAGTCAAATTCTGTAGTTCCAACATTTGCACAGGCTGCAGTTTGTGCTGGAGGAGTTCCTTGCTGCTGCTGCTGCCTGGGCTGACCTTGGTAAGCTTGTCTTTGATGGCTGGCACCCTGATTGGCTTTAGGTGCCTTGCACTCCCTAACAAAGTGACCCATTTGGTTACAGTTGTAACATCGGATCTTGCTTTTATCAAGCCCAACTCTGGTGTTTGAGTTGTTGCTTGGAACTGATCTCCCGGTTCTAGAATAAAACCTTTTTGCTCTGAGGGAGAGCATGGCATATGAGTGCTGAATATCCATTTCTTCAAGATCATCTGGATGAAAGCATTCCATATCCTCCTTTATGAAGTGCATGCTACTTGAGTTGTCAGAGACAAAAGCAGTAGAGGTTGGCTGTTGAGGAGGTGCCTCAAGAAAAAATGGTGATGAGTTGGATTGTGAAGCAGAGTGAAGCGCTGAGGTGGTGGTGGAGGAAGTGGTAGCTGATTGATAACTGGAGCTCCTTTCTTTAGCTTGAATCATTTCTAATTCATAGGTTTTGAGCATGCCAAAGAGCTCAGTCATCTGAAGAGTCTTCAGATTCTCTGTTCTTCTGATGGACACTGTATATAATGTCCAACAACTAGGAAGAGATCTTATGAATTTCTTGAGAATGTCTTCATTCTCCAGCTTTACCTTGGAGCATTGCAGTTCTCCAACCAGGTACGTGTACCTATTATATAAAACTGTTAGTGACTCACCTTCCTTCCAGACGAAGTTTTCATACTGTTGCTTGAGAATGTCACGTCAGTTCTCCTTGACCTCCTCAGATCCAGCAAACATCTTTTCCAAGGCTCCCCATAATTCCTTTGCAGTTTTGTGAGCCTTGAAGTTGTGAAAAACTTCATTTGGAAGGCACATTTGGATAGCTCCTAATGCCTTGAAGTCCACCTCCATTTTCTTGATGTCTTCTTCAGAATACGTGGAGGGTTCCTTAGGAACTAGTGGTCCTCCGGAGTCGGCAGAGGCCACCATGGGAACATAAGGTCCATCCCTTATGGATTTCCACATTCCGTATTCATGGTAGCAGAAGAAGCTTTCCATACGGTTCTTCCACATATCATAGTCCTCCCCAGACACCAACCTCGGTGGTCGGTTGATATTGCCGATGTCTTCAGATCCATGACTTTGTGCCATTTTGTTTTGTGTGACTTGATTAAGAATAGAGTTTTGAATAGAATCAGAAAGTGATTAAACAAATGTTAGTTTGTTTAATCTTGAGCCAAAGCTCTGATACCACTTGTAGGATCATAATATTACAAGGTGATTCTATTCTAGTTGATATTGGCGGAAACAATAACAACCAACAAAGTAAACAAGTAAACAGCAAGAATACTGATAAATGCACTGTTATATTAAACTTCTGAGATTACAAGTTTACATGTAAAACACTATCAAGAAG
The DNA here is from genome assembly GCA_023525975.1 of Smallanthus sonchifolius. Classification (NCBI taxonomy): domain Eukaryota; kingdom Viridiplantae; phylum Streptophyta; class Magnoliopsida; order Asterales; family Asteraceae; genus Smallanthus; species Smallanthus sonchifolius. Next base: position 48,053,919 of record CM042023.1, read on the forward strand.
CACTATGAAAGCACAGCAAGCACGCATACAATGAAATGTTTACACAGTATTTATAGTAACTTAGAATCAAGACAGACCCTTGATTCTAAGGATGAGATCTAACACAAGCCGTTGATCTTGTTTATTAATCTAAATTACACGCAAAGGCTAATCTAGTTAACTTTACTGAAACGTCTTCTCAGGCATCATTGTTTGCATGCTTGGAGAAGCGCGTTATTGTCCTTTATTGGTTGCACCAGTGAGGTTCCTTCTGCTTGGAGTGTGGCAGTTGCTTTTGCAGAAAGGTGTCAGAGGCGCTTCACATGGATAGTCAGCTGCAACGTTTGGTCTTCAGTGAATAAAGCTATCAGCAGCAGAGATGAGAATAATGCTGCTGATAAGCCTATTAGCAGCAACTTGTGTTGAACGCTGCTGATAAGCCTAGCAGCAACAAGTGTTGAATGCTACTGATAAGCCTATCAGCAGCCATATATGTTGAATGCTGCTGATAAGCCTATCAGCAGCATTTGTACTTAGAATAATTTGGTAGCAATCAGTCTTTGGTTCTACATTAGTTGTTGCAGAAAGGAATGTCAGTAGCAAAGTCAATGCGGCTGAAGATATGCCTATCAGCAGCATAAGTGTTAGATGTTGTTGATAAGCCTATCAGCAGCAACATTAGACTTCAGCAGATAATAGACTATCCGCAACAAGGTTGTTGATCAGCAGCAACTACAACCATCCGCAACATAGACTGTTATCAGCAGTAGTATCCGTCTATAGCAAAAATGAAGTGTTCCCAGCAAAAATACTTAGAAGATTTTGTAACCATCAGTCTTATATATCTACAAACTCCCCCTAGACTGATGCTACTAAAATTTCTTCTACCTTTGCTCATATAGTTTCTACATCTGGATGATGATCCTTGCAGTCTCATATCCCCTTGTGTCCTTTCTGGGATTGCCAAAAGGAATTTCATATAGGGTTTTGATGTTCCTTCTTGGCATCTTGAGGATAGCCTTTTTGGGACCCCTAATCTTATTTCCTTTGACATTAGTGATAGTATATTCATCAACACTTGCGTTGTAGGACCGGTTGACAAGAGGATAGTGGGCTTGGAGGGGTTTTGCATCAACGACAACCTCTTTGATAGGATTAAAATGATGCCTTGTCACAAGCAAGAGATGCTTCCCACTATCATTGTTAGGGACTTCCTCTTCACCCAGCTGAAGGATTCTTTGCAGATCAGTATCTGGCTGCAGCATCACCTCTTCAACAGACATATAGATTGATCTTTTCTTTTATTTTTCTTCTCTGAAGACTTCATAACACCCATCTTGGTCACTGTAGAACTAGGGTATAATCTTTCTTGAGTCAATAGGGCTGGTAGGAGGCTTTGGTTTCTTTTGAGGAGGCTGCAGTTGAGATGGAGCTGGGTGGACACTTTGGGAGTGGTGGAGGGAATTCTTAGAGAGGGAACATGTAGGATAGAAGGAGGATGGACCAAGGATTCAGTTTTGGGCTTCATTCTTTTCCTTTCTTCTTCAGTTTCACTGCCCCTCTTGATTAGATTAGTCTTCTTGAGTCTATCCTCTTCTTCATTTTTAACTCGTTTATAGAGATCTTGGAGGTTCATGAAGCTCATGGGACCTAGTTTCTTTCCACTCTCTCCTCTTGCCTTAAGAAAGTCAAACATGACCTTTCTTTCTTCATGTGTTCTTTTGTTGAAGGCAATGGCTTTTCTTGATTTCTCTCTTGCTTTTTCTTCTTCTTCAGCCCTTTTCATTTTGGCCAGTTCTCCTTCTTGGCCCAGGTATGCTCTGTAGAGCTCTTTATTTGATAACTTCTCAAGGTAGTCTCCTTCCTCACCTTGATCAGTTAGGGTTGTTATCCACTCACTCCTCATCTCTTTGGCCAACTTTGAGTCTTTTATTTTAAATTTGGCCTCTTTTTTCTTTTTGTTTCTTTCTTTCTTCCTCTTCCTTATTGAATTGTTCCTGTAGCCTGAGTGCCAAAGCTGCATCTTCATCAATCTGGGAGGATACAGGAACTAGGATCTTTGTAGAATCAAGGGACCTTATTATCTTGCCGATCTGCTGCTCTCTAAAGAGCATAGCAGCTTTTCTCTCCTGATCCTTCCTTATCTCCTTCATCTCTTCCTCTTCTCTTTCTATCCTTATTATTTCCTTTTCTCTTCTTCTATCTTCTGCTCAACTTCATCAGTCATAATACCCTTCCCCTTGTCATGTGTGGATGCCTCAGCTTCTGCTTCATTGGTAACAATAGCATTTGAGGAAGTTGCTACTGAAGCCTAAGCATAAGCTTCATTGGCAATCTGTGGAATGGACAAGGGAGGAACTTCTTATTCTTCTACAGTGAATTCAGATTCCCAAGATGCGTTTATGATCTTCAGTCTTGTGCTAAGGTCATCTTGAGGACAGGAAGTAGGTGAGCTTGATGGAGATTCCCATACCATCCATCCTTCTTCCAGTAGGTATGCATGTATCAAGGAGATCATTTCTTTGATTCTTAATGAATTAACTGCAAAAATTTGTGATCTTAACTCAAATATTTTGAATAGGAAGTCAGGATTCAACATTAAGCCCTCTTGGATGTTGTGGAATTCTATAGATGTTCCATCACATAGAAGAAACTTCATTCCCGTAGGCTCAGAGTTGTACCATCCATTAATCTCAAGACCTCTGACCAGTTCATTGTATGAGTATCTTCTTAGGTTCAGTACTTGGTCTTTAGTCAGAACTCTGCCTTCAATCAGTTCAAGGCCTTGACCTGCTCTTCTTTGGGCTACACTTGAGGACTCTGCTTCTTCTTCCTCAAGGTAGTGGTGGGCAACCTGCTTGGAGTTTTGAAGAAATCTCTCAAACTAGAGCATGTTATCTTCCATTAAATCATGGAAACGGTCAACAGCAAGCCTGGCAGAGAGATCCCTAGTCTGATTGATGCACTCAGAAGTGTGCAAAGCCAGCATATCAAGTGCATTTAGGTTGTCCCACTCAAGTTCTGCTGGTCCTGAGAACTCCCACCCTAACCAGAATATTTTAAACTTTCCATCATATCCCCATGCTAAGATTTAGTCAAACTCCAAAGTTTCTGCTGTTAAGGAGTGTGGTGGGGATATGACATGCCAGGAGAGGTTAAAAGCAGCATCAAGCACCTCAAACTTTGGGAATGCTTCCTCTTCTTCCCTCTCTGTCTCCATCTCCATCTCCTTAGGGAACACTTCCTCTTCTTCCCTGGTAACTATCTGCATCTCCTTAGGGAATTCTTCTTCTTCATCTCTAGAATCTTCCCAAACAATCTCTTGTACTTGAATGAAAGAAGGCTTGAAAATTGTTCGTGGGAAGTCTTCTTCTTCTTTTAGCCATCCTTCAAGGCTATCATCAGAGGGGTCATCTTGAAAGCTTTCCTCCCCCTTTTTGGTTGCATAAGTGAAAAGGATTAGATATGATTGAGTGCTCACTGGCACAAGGGAAGGAGAAGCTAAAGTGGTACATCTGTGGGACTCATGCATAGTTACTTTGTGCCTCAATTGAGATACTTCAGGCTCTAGCAGAGCTACCCTTGTCGTCAATTCCCTATTTTGTTGTTTCAGTATGTCCTCATCCACAGTTGTGGAATCCTTGGAGCTAGATGGGGCCTTAGGCCTAGCCACTACATCCCCATCACCCTGGTTTTCTTGGCGACTAGGATTCCTCTCAGTGATGATAGTTTCCTGAGAAACATCTTCACCATGAGTTGCCGTGGTTAGGGTCTAAGTAGTGTTACCACTGTCCCGCTAGCTAATAGATGGACCAGCAGTAGTGACAGCCCCTTCCACATTCATTCTATGATCACTCCTAGAGTGAACCTTCACAGGTGAAGAACTTGGGCTAGGTACTTTGGCAGTCAAATCAATCAGTATCTTTGAGATAGTGGTAGTTGGAGAATATACATCATCATGACCAGGTGCCATTGTACTTAAGTTCCGAGAAATATAATGTATGGGATCAGAAGTGGGAGTTTCTATGGACTCGGGATGTAGTCCTGATCCTAATAGATAAGCTTCCAAAGAAGTTTCTCTAAGAATGTGCTATCCCTTTTGATATTCTCATCAGAGTGCTGTGACTCTGGATGAGGGCTTTAAAGTTGGGATTGGGCCTTTGAGCAAAGAATAGAAGGATTCTTCTTGCTTTTCATTTTCTTTCTTATATAGGTTACCTCAATTGGGGACCTGTGTTCCAGCTGGGCAAGAAGTGGAGGGGTGACTATTTTTTGTACTTGTGCACCCTCAGTAGGTTGCACAAGGGTTCGATCAAGGAAATCAGAATTTGTATTTTCAGGATGTGAAGTGGAGGGTGTGGGATCTGTATCAGCTGGGTCTGCTGAACTGTCACCCTAGGCATTTTGTATGTTCAGCATTGTAGATAACAATGGGACATTAGCCCCCGAGAACCATTCTGAAACAGTTCTCATACTTTTAAAAATGTTATTTTTATGTGACCCTATGATGTAGATTTTTGCACTTTTGGATAAATCTTTCAACACATAGTTAAAAATCTGCTGCAAGAATCTAGGGTACATGTAAAACGCCTGTTTTGCCCCTTCCTGAAGGTTATATCTCAAACCTTCAAAGATCAGGTGACATAAATTGAAGTTCAGGACATTTACCAGACCATGGACTGCAGATGCAAGTCCAGACGACAGTTGATGCCATCTACTTCTCTCTTTATGATATGCATTGTAGGAGAGTGTGGCATAAATACTTCCATGGTGGTCCAAGTAGAGCCTTCTCAATAGTGTTGTCCTTCTGGTTTCCAGTGTACCCAATCATTAGAAAAGTCTTCATATATTCAGCTAGGGTGTAGGAGTTAGCACTGCCTTCGTCTTGAAGCTTGAGATGGTTCCTGATTATTGCTTCAGTGACGATAATCTCCTTTCCGTCTACCTTGGCTTTGATTTGTGGAATACCCTGTTTGGTGGAGTAGACGGCGGAGCTCCTGAAATCTTCCATGTGTGATATGTAGACGTTTGGAATGACAGTAAAAGCAAAATGTATCTTTAATCGACACAGAAAGTCGATCATGTCGTCAAAACGTTCTGATTTCTTCCCCTTCACTAGGTATGCTACCACATTATGGTAGGTTAAAAATTTGTCATCAGGGTTTTCAATATCAGGATTGGCCATTTTTGAAGATGAGTGGAGGGAATCGAGAGTTTTTGAAAGTTGGTTATGGGAAAGATAGCTTTGAATGCAAGAATTCAGGAGTGAAGGACGAGAGTTAGGTCAGAATTGAATGTGAAGAGGTGAAAAGGGGGGATTTGATTTTGTTATAACGGAGGGGTATGGGCAACGGTTATTTGTACCATACACTTGGAGCAGTGAGGGTACTGTGTCTACAATACCACAACTATTTTACTGTTTTACAACTGTAATTGTACTGTATCAGCCATGGTGGAGGATTGACAGTAAAAGTTTGGCAGCGGGTAAAAATTAGTTTGAACCATTTTTACCCATCTGCAGCAAAGTTTGTTGCTGCTGATGGTTATGTCTATTAGCAGCAACCTTAACTGCTGGGGATGGATATAATGGTCCGCAACAAAAAGGTGTTGCTTCTGATTGCCTTAAAGCTATCATCAGCAGACATGTTCCTGCGAAAGAGATAAAGCAATCAGCAGCAAGGGCTTTTGCTGCTGATGACTAAACCTATCAGCAGCAGAAATGTTTGTTGCTGACAGATAAAGTTGTCAAAATAACAAAAAGTATTTTTGGATTTTCAAGAAGTTTTTATCAAAACAACAAAGAAAAACAAACACAAACTTATTCATTTTTATTTTAGAGAAGGATTTTATTCAAAGTTAATCATACCAATGGATTGAACTAGATATTTAAATCCATCTTCATCAAAGGCCTTAGTGAATAAGTCAGCATATTGCTCATTGGTATGGACTTTGGTTAAAATAATTCTCCTTTTCTCAGCTTGATCTCTAATGAAATGATACCTGATGTCAATGTGTTTTGTATTGGAGTGCCGCACAGGATTGTTAATGATTGGGATAGCACTCTTGTTGTCAATGTGAGTAGGAGTTGCCATAAATGTTACTCCATAGTCCAGCATCTGATTTTGAATACATATCACTTGAGCACAGCAACTTGAAGCTGCAATGTATTCTACTTCTGCTGTTGATGTGGACACACATGTCTACTTCTTGCATTGCCAAGAGATGGGTCTTCCTCCCAGAAAATGACATCCTCCTAATGTGGACTTTTTGTCCAAGTTGCATCCTCAATAGTCACTGTCAGTGTATGCATAAAGATTGAACTTTTCATTTTTAGGATACCAAAGTCCAAGTTTTGGAGCTCCTTTAAGGTATCTAAAGATCCTCTTGACAGAATGGAGATGTGATATCTTTGGAGCTACATGAAATCTTGCACATAAACACACTGCAAACATGATATCAGGCCTTGATTCAGTTAGATACATAAGTGATCCAATCATTGCTCTGTATTGATGTTGATCAGTATCTTGACCCTTTTTGTCTGGGGATAGTTGATGATTAACTTGAATTGGGGTCCTTGCAGCAGTGTAATCAGCCAGCTTAAATCTTTCAAGGATGCTCTTGACATATTTGGATTGACTTATGAAGATCCCAATTTGGACTTGTTTGACTTGGAGACCCAAGAAGAAATTTAGTTCACCCATTGAACTCATTTCAAATTTTGAATGCTTGAGGGTCTCAAAGTCCTTGCACAATTTCTTCTTTGTGATCCAAAGATAATGTCATCAACATAGATTTGTATTAGTAAGATCTCTCCCCCTTCATCTTTGATAAAAAAAAGCCTGGTCAATTGCTCCTCTCCTGAAATTGTTGCTAAGTAGATATCCAAACACTGTCTCATACTGTAACATTTCTGATTTTTAGTATCCGTATTTCAATTCAATGTAATGTATTTCAAACCCAATTCTAGTGCACTGTTTTGTTCTATTCGTACCATCAATTAAATACTATATTTCAATGTAAATCCGCAAATTTTACTCGGTTATAACATACTAAACACTACATAAGTATCTATTTATACAAATATGTTAAAGACTAAAGTTACAAGGTCTGATGTTGAAAAAGTAACAAGAAACCCTAATAGGCACGGTTGCGCCTCGTTCTGGCACGGTCGTGCCAAGTGCTTTGGCACGGTCGCGTGACCCGCTTTGGAACGATCGCGCCCGGTGCCTAGGCACAGTCGCGCCTCATATGGGCAAGGTCGCGCCTCTCATCAGTTGAAACGTAAATACAGACTTTAATCACAGAGATGTTCGATTTCATAACCGTTCTACACGTTTTCAACATTAACATACCCAATTAAATCTTTTAATCATAACAATTACAACAAATAAACCAAATTTCATCGATTCAACTCATAACCATCCAATCCTCTCACAAGACCGTCGAATTTACCATTTTTGATTACGATTCTCCTAAGGCAACATACTATCAATCCTCTCTGAAGCTCCCGGAAACACTGAGTCAGTTGGAATTGCAGAAGAAGGCGCCGGAAACCGAACCCGTCGTCGCCGGAATTTCTCTCTACCGAACACTATCAGTTCGTCATCCTTCCGGGTAATTGAAACCTCTCACACTTACGTTTTAGTCTATAAATCAAAAGCCCTAATCTAATTTGGGCTTATAATATGGGAATCATCACGAACCAGAATCCAGTTTTCATTTAAAATAGATTTAATCGAACCCTGCTTTGAACACGTTTAAAATACAATTAATATATCCCAAAATACTCGTAATAATTCTACGGATGAAAGCCCTATGAAATCCAACGTTAATATTATAAGAATTAGTCAATTCGTTCCTGTTTTGGAACAAACACGGTCGCGCTAGTCTTCTAGCGCGGTCGTGCTTCATGAGACACGGTCGCGCCAAATGACAACGCGGTCGTGCCTCACACACTCAGACCCGGTCATGCCCTTGGCTAGACTTGGTCGTGCCTCAAAACCCTAGACACGGTCGTGCCTAGCCCAAGACACGATCGTGCCTAGTGAACAGCCTAATTATGCATTCTGTTTAGTCAACACGGTCGCGTCCCTTACTAGTACGGTCGCGCCCGTGGTACTAGCACGATCGTGCCTTGTCCCAAGCACGGTCGTGTGTGCGAGAAAAATCTTTGCAGAATAATTATTTCCATAGTTTAAAAACAATAAGTATTTCAAATTAATTTTTAAATAAAAAGAATTGATTTTAAAAATATTTATATTAACGTTATTTAAAAAGATCAAATTTCTATTCTAAAATAAATAGAAATTATTTATTTAAAAACTTACAAAATTTAATCTATATTTATTGCTAAACCCTACACTTAATTATTTATTTACACAACTTATTTAAACATATTTATGAAAATAAATTAAAGGAATTTATATTTAATATAAAACATTTAAAACATTTTTATAACTAAATGACTAAGTTACATATTTTATAAATAAATAAATAAGGTTACAATTCTTTATTTAATTTACATTTAAACAAAAACAATTTGTTTAGGTTATACTTAATCGCCTATACTCACATTATTTTTATAACTAAGTAGACAAATAATAATTTTATTATTTAGTTATTCCAAACTCAAACCTAAATTTTATACAACACCATTCAAGTACAAACCACTAACACCTACAACTTCAATTCCTTATACACCCATGCAAGTCAACCTTAGACTTAGACATAGATATTTGTACACACTATTAATTCAATACACATTACACTCTATGTTAACGTTGTGCATTACAAGGATCTCATTTTTAGTGATTATTTCGTGTTAGCTACGCCCTCAAACCAAGTGAGTATTACATAGCCCCTTTTACACTTTTTGGGGTGGAACATGAACAATATACAACACTATTGCTTACATTTACACAAACTACACAAGTACAAATCCTCTTTACATTCATGTGTGCAAATTTGAGCCTTTTGCCCGAGTGCTAGTTGTGCTAACTTTTGTGTGCGATTTATGAGCAATCATTAACTATTCAAGCCGACGCTTAACAATGATAGATCTATTGAGTCTGACAAACCCACCCAGGTAGGGTGATTGTTACCGACAATACAATTTTGTATTCTAGTTACAAAGGTTTGATTGTACTTGGTTACACAATAGCTACTCCCCATAAATGCCTTATTTATCATGATATGTAAGGATTTGTTTATTTACAAACTATATGCTATCTATATACAAACCTGTGTATGCTCACCAACTTTTTAGTTGACCTTATTTTATTCATGTTTCAGGTACTAATGTGTGATTTGATCAAGATTTGCTTCACATAGGCTTTGGGACTTAGTTAATTTGAATAAAGGATTTTATGTATTTCAAATTATGTTCTTTCTTGGATTTGGTTGTGTTCGGATTATTTGAAATGAAATTGATGTTTAATATATTACAATTTAGTCAACCTTGTGCTCATGAACAGTCTACATGTCCCGCCCCGATGATTCCGCCATCGTTCGGGGTGTGACACATACCAAGCTCACGTGGTGGAATGGTGAAAAGAGGAATAGGGGTGTGGATGTAGCATTGGCCTTACCTTGGGATGAGGTTAAAAGGCTAATGACTGAGGAATTCTGTCCTCGAAATGAAGTAAAGAAACTCGAAGCCGAATTTTGGGATCTTGCCCAAGATAGTGGTGAAAACTTGGCATATACAACTCGGTTCCATGAATTGAGTCTCCTCATGCCCCACATGGTCACACCTTTATCCCGCTGCATTGAAAAATATATTGGTGGATTACCTAGGCAAATTCAAGATACTGTCCTTGGGAGGAATCCCGCAACACTTGAAGATGCTATCCATTTATCCGCTACCTTAACCGATAACCATGTGAAGGCGGGGACTCTTACTAAAAAGGGCACAAAGAAAGTCTCTGACACTGCAACTTCTTCCACCCATAACAAAGAAGCCATAACTGAACCCTCCTGACATAATAAGAAAAGAAAGGCTAGAAACTATGCTATGGTCACTCTTGCTATTCCTGTTAATCAAGCAGCACCTATGGTTCAAGTACCAGCCAAAAATCCATATGTTGGGATTTACCCGCTTTGTACCACGTGCAACTATCATCATCCTTAAAACATCCCATGTCGCCTTTGAACTTATTGTGGGAAATATGGCCATACGGTCAATGTGTGTAGAGCCAAAGCTCTTGCTGGCCAAGTCAACCCACCAACCAGAACCAATCAACAAGTGGCTAATCAAGGTGTTCCTGCTATAGCAAATGGGCGGGCATGTTTTGAATGTGGTGACCCAAATCACTTCTGTGATCATTGACCAAGTTTGACCAATGCTAGACAAGGCGGAGCTCGTGGGCGTGCTTTCAATATAAACGCCAATGAAGCTCAAGCCAACAATGATGTGGTCAACGATACATTCCTTGTTAATAGTCAATATGCCTCCATTTTATTTGATACCGGTGCCGATAAAAGTTTTGTGTCACTTAGTTTTGAACCCTTACTTGCAAGGACACGATCCCAATAGAGAAAACCTTCACTGTCGAAGTAGCAAATGGGGATTCACTTACAATTGAGTCTGTTATCTATGACTGCTCTCTAGAACTTAATGAACATACATTTCCAATCAATCTTGTACTAATGCCATTAGGAAGTTTTGATATCATCATAGGCATGGATTGGCTATCAAATCATCATGCCGAAGTCATATGTTTCGAGAAGTGCATCCGAATACCTCTACCACCGGGAGAAACATTAAGAGTCTTTCGTGAAAAGCCTTGCAAGGGTCTAAAGTTAATGTCATGCACTACCGCCCAAAAGTACTTACAAAAGAAGTACGTGGCCTTCTTAGCTCATATTGTTTAAAAGGATGTCAAAGAGAAGAGTATCTAAGACATTCCCATCATTCGGGATTTTCCAGAAGTATTTCCCGAAGATCTATCCGGTCTTCCACCCGTTCGACAAGTAGAATTTCGCATTGATCTTATGCCCGGAGCTAACCCCGTGGCTAGAGCTCCTTACCGTCTTGCACCTTCTGAAATGCAAGAACTTGCAAGTCAATTCCAAGAGCTCTCCGACAAGGGATTCATTCGTCCAAGCCATTCACTGTGGGGTGCACCTGTTTTATTCGTCAAAAAGAAGGATGGAACATTTCGCATGTGTATTGACTACCGCGAACTCAACAAGCTTACTATCAAAAACCGTTATCCTTTACCTAGAATTGATGACCTCTTTGATCAACTTCAAGGTTCTTCTTGCTTCTCGAAGATTGACCTTCGATCTGGTTATCACCAACTCCGTGTACAAGAGGAAGATATTCCAAAGACTGTCTTCCGAACAAGGTATGGTCACTATGAGTTCATGGTCATGCCTTTTGGGCTAACCAATGCACCCGCGGTCTTCATGGACCTCATGAATCGTGTGTGCAAACCATACCTCGACAAATTCGTGATCGTCTTCATTGATGATATCTTAATCTATTCCAAGACTAAAGCTGATCATGAGTAACATCTTAGATTGGTTTTGGATCTCTTGAGGAAAGAACAACTACATGCCAAATTCTTCAAATGTGAATTTTGGCTAAAGGAAGTTCAATTTCTTGGTAATATCGTCAACGACAAGGGTATTCATGTTGACCCTGCTAAAATCGAAACGGTTAAGAATTGGAATGCCCCGAAGACTCCCACTGAAGTTCGTTCATTTCTTGGTCTTGAGGGTTATTACCGTCGCTTTATTTCAAATTTCTCTAAGATTGTTGTCCCTCTTACTGCTTTGACCCACAAGGGTAAAACTTATGAATGGGGACCAAAACAAGAAGAAGCTTTCCAAACCCTCAAGCAAAAGTTGTGCAATGCTCCTATCTTGACTCTCCCTGATGGGAATGATGATCTAGTTGTCTACTGTGATGCTTCCAACCAAGGCCTCGGTTGTGTACTCATGCAACGAGGCAAAGTAATCGCTTATGCATCAAGACAACTCAAGATTCACGAGAAGAATTATACGACGCACGATCTCGAGTTGGGTGCGGTCGTATTCGCATTAAAGATTTGGAGACATTACCTCTATGGCACAAAATGTATGGTGTGCACCGACCACAAAAGTCTCCAACACATCTTCAACCAAAAGGAACTCAATATGAGGCAACGACGATGGGTTGAACTTCTTAACGACTATGACTGCGAGATTCGTTACCATCCCGGCAAAGCAAATGTTGTAGCCGACGCTTTGAGTCGAAAGGACCATGTCATGCTTCAATGTGTTCGAATTCAAACCGACATTCAAAGCCGCATCTTAGAAGCTCAACACGTCTCAGTCACCGAGGGTAACATGTATGAGGAAATGTTGTGTGGTGTTGAACTTCAACTTGAATCAAAACTCATTGACTTACTTTATTAGTTGAACCGTATTTGGGTTCCCGATCACGATGATCTCCGTACATTTCTCATGAACGAGGCTCACAAGACTCGTTATTCTATTCATCCTGGTGCGGATAAAATGTACCAAGATCTTCGCCAACAATATTGGTGGCCCGGTATGAAAAAGGACATTGCTCTCTATGTTGCCAAATGCCTAACGTTCTCGAAGGTCAAAGCCGAACACCAACGTCCTTCCGGATTACTTGAACAACCGGATATTCCCGTGTGGAAATGGGAGAACTTAGCTATGGATTTTATTACCAAACTTCCTCGCACCTCAAGTGGTTATGATAGCATTTGGGTGATCATTGATCGTCTCACCAAATCTGCTCATTTCTTGCCTATCCGTGAAGACTATCGGGTTGAGAAACTAGCCCGAATTTACATTGATGAAATTGTGAGCCATCACGGTGTTCCCTTAAACATAATCTCCGATAGAGATGCTCGATTCACCTCTCGCTTTTGGCAATCTCTCCAAACTGCACTTGGTACACGATTGGATTTGAGCACGACCTACCATCCTCAAACTGATGGTCAGACCAAGCGAACAATCCAAACTCTTGTGGATATGCTTAGAGCTTGTGTAATTGATTTTGGTGGCAATTGGGATTCACATCAATCCCTAATCGAGTTCTCTTACAATAATAGCTACCACACGAGTATCAACAAGGCTCCATTTGAAGCTCTCTATAGTCGCAAATGTCGTTCTCCTATCTGTTGGAACGAGATTGGTGAAGTATAAATCACCGGTCCCGAGCTAATTCAAGAAAAATCCGACAAGATTATCCAAATCCGTGACAACATTCGAGTAGCGAGAAGTCGGCAAAAGAGTTATGCCGACAAACGACGAAAACCCTTGGAATTCCAAGTCGGTGACCTCGTTCTTCTAAAGGTGTCTCCGTGGAAGGGTGTGATCAGTTTTGGAAAGAAAGGCAAATTATCACCTCGCTATGTGGGTCCATTCAAGATCCTTGAAAGGATTAGGAAAGTGGCTTACAAACTCGACTTACCTCCATCACTTGGCAATGTGCATCCTACTTTTCACGTGTCTAATCTGAAGAAATGTCTTGCTGATGAAAATCTCCACATACCTCTTGACGACGTGCACATTGACGTAACGATGCACTTTATTGAGAGACCGGTAGAAATCATGGATCGTGAGGTCAAGCAGCTCAAGCGAATCCGTATCCCTATTGTCAAGGTTCGCTGGGAATCAAAACGTGGTCCTGAGTTCACTTGGGAACGAGAGGACCAAATGAAGCTCAAGTACCCCCATCTTTTTACTGATGCCGTCGCTTCCTCTAGCTAAATTTCGGGATGAAATTCCCTCAACATGGGGAGACTGTAACATCTCTGATTTTTAGTATCCGTATTTCAATTCAATGTAATGCATTTCAAACCCAATTCTAGTGCACTGTTTTGTTCTATTCGTACCATCAATTAAATACTATATTTCAATGAAAATCCGCAAGTTTTACTCGGTTATAACCTACTAAACACTACATAAGTATCTATTTATACAAATATGTCAAAGACTAAAGTTAAAAGGTCTGATGTTGAAAAAGTAACAAGAAACCCTAATAGGCACGGTCGCGCCTCGTTCTGGCACGGTCGCGCCAAGTGCTTTGGCACGATCGCGGGACCCACTTTGGAACGATCGCGCCCGGTGCCTAGGCACGGTCGCGCATCATATGGGCACGGTCGCGCCTCTCATCAGTTGAAACGTAAATGCAGACTTTAATCACAGAGACGTTCAATTTCATAACCGTTCTAGACGTTTTCACCATTAACAAACCCAATTAAATCTTTTAATCATAACAATTACAGTAAATAAACCAAATTTCGTCGATTCAACTCATAACCATCCAATCCTCTCACAAGACCGTCGAATTTACCATTTTTGATTACGATTCTCCTAAGCCAACATACTATCAATCCTCTCTGAAGCTCCCAGAAACACTGAGTCAGTCGGAATTGCAGAAGAAGGCGCCGGAAACCGAACCTGTCGTCGCCGGAATTTCTCTCTACCGAACACTATCAATTCGTCGTCCTTCCGGGTAATTGAAACCTCTCACACTTACGTTTTAGTCTATAAATCAAAAGCCCTAATCTAATTTGGGCTTATAATATGGGAATCATCACGAACCAGAATCCAGTTTTCATTCAAAATAGATTTAATCGAACCCTGCTTTGAACACGTTTAAAATACAATTAATATATCCCAAAATACTCGTAATAATTCTACGGATGAAAGCCCTATGAAATCTAACGTTAACATTATAAGAATCAGTTAATTCGTTCCTGTTTTGGAACAAACACGGTCGCGCTAGTCTTCTAGCGCGGTCGTGCTTCATGAGACACGGTCGCGCCAAATGACAACGCGGTCGTGCCTCACACACTCAGACCCGGTCATGCCCTTGGCTAGACTTGGTCGTGCCTCAAAACCCTAGACACGGTCGTGCCTGGCCCAAGACACGATCGTGCCTAGTGAACAGCCTAATTATGCATTCTGTTAGTCAACACGGTCGCGTCCCTGACTAGCACGATTGCGCCCGTGGTTCTAGCACGATCGTGCCTTGTCCCAAGCACGGTCGTGTGTGCGAGAAAAATCTTGACAGAATAATTATTTCCATAGTTTAAAAACAATAAGTATTTTAAATTAATTTTTAAATAAAAAGAATTGATTTTATAAATATTTATATTAACGTTATTTAAAAAGATCAAATTTTTATTCTAAAATAAATAGAAATTATTTATTTAAAAACTTACAAAATTTAATCTATATTTATTGCTAAACCCTACACTTAATTATTATTTACACAACTTATTTAAACATCTTTATGAAAATAAATTAAAGGAATTTATATTTAATATAAAACATTTAAAACATTTTTATAACTAAATGACTAAGTTACATATTTTATAAATAAATAAATAAATAAGGTTACAATTCTTTATTTAATTTACATTTAAACAAAAACTATTTGTTAAGGTTATACTTAATCACCTCTATACTCACATTATTTTTATAACTAAGTAGACAAATAATAATTTTATTATATAGTTATTCCAAACTCAAACCTAAATTTTATACAACACCATTCAAGTACAAACCATTAACACCTACAACTTCAATTCCTTATACACCCATCCAAGTCAACCTTAGACTTAGACATAGATATTTGTACACACTATTAATTCAATACACATTACACTCTAGGTTAACGTTGTGTATTACAAGGATCTCATTTTTAGTGATTATTTCGTGTTAGCTACTCCCTCAAACCAAGTGAGTATTACATAGCCCCTTTTACCCTTTTACACTTTTTGGGGTGGAACATGAACAATATACAACACTATTGCTTACATTTACACAAACTACATAAGTTCAAATCCTCTTTACATTCATGTGTGCAAATAGCTTTTTGCCCGAGTGCTAGTTATGCTAACTTTTGTGTGCGATTTATGTGCAATCATTAACTATTCAAGCCGACGGTTAACAATGATAGATCTATTGAGTCTGAAAAACCCACCCAGGTAGGGTGATTGTTACCGACAACACAATTTTGCATGCTAGTTACAAAGGTTTGAATGTACTTGGTTATACAATAGCTACTCCCCACAAATGCCTTATTTTATCATGACATGTAAGGATTTGTTTATTTACAAACTATATGCTATCTATATACAAACCTGTGTATGCTCACCAACTTTTTAGTTGACCTTATTTTATTCATGTTTCAGGTACTAATGTGTGATTTGATCAAGATTTGCTTCACATAGGCTTTGGGACTTAGTTAATTTGAATAAAGGATTTTATGTATTTCAAATTATGTTCTTTCTTGGATTTGGTTGTGTTCGGATTATTTGAAATGAAATTGATGTTTAATATATTACAATTTAGTCAACCTTGTGCTCATGAACAGTCTACATGTCCCGCCCCGATGATTCCGCCATCGTTCGGGGTGTGACACATACCAAGCTCTTGGGGCTTGATGTAACCCATATAGAGCTTTGTCTAGTTTGAACACTTTGTCAGGATGTAGAGGATCTACAAAGCCAGGAGGTTGATGAACATAAACTTCTTCACCAATCTTCCCATAGAGAAATGCACTCTTTACATCCATCTGATATATAGTGAAGTTCTTGGATGCAGCATGGGCTAGAAATATTCTGATTGCCTCCAACCTGGCAACTGGTGCAAATACTTCATCATTGTCAATGCCTTCTTCCTGAGTATAGCCTTGAGCTACAAGTCTGTCTTTGTTCTTAATCATAATTCCTCTCTCATCTTCTTTGTTTCTAAACACCCACCTTGTACCTATAGCCATTTTACCTTGTGGCAGATCAACTAGTTTCCACACCTCTTGCCTCTGAAACTGCATAAGTTCTTCTTGCATTGCCTCAATCCAGCTGCTGTGTTGCAAGGCTTCATCTACTTTCTTCGGTTCAACTTGAGATAAGAATCAGGAGTAGAGGCATACATTGGCTTCATGGGATTTTCTTCTTGTTTGAACCCCTTATGGAACTAGACCAATGACATTTTCTAGAGGATGTTGTTTGTTGATTCTTTGAGCTGGTACAACATTAATTTGTATACCTTGGTCAAGATTGCTATGGTGTTGTTAAGGAGCATATTCAGTGTCATTTGCAGAACCGCCTTCAACAACATCAGAAGTAGTGCTTTCATCTGTAAGAGGTGCCTCTATGTCATCTGCAGATTGGTCAATTGTGATAGTTTTATTGTCAGGTTCAGATATGGTGCTGCTTGTTACATTGGAGTTGCTTGCTCTGACTTCACTTGCTTCAATGGCATTTGCTATAGAAGGAGGATCAATGGAGGGTATTTTGAACCTTATGGAAGGACCAATGAATCCCATTCTATAGTCCTCATTTGGTGAGATGGCTTGTTCTTGTGAAGACTCCATATTTGAGAAGATGAGAGGCTCAAATACTTGAGAGAAGGAGTCTATGTCAAACAACCAATCTGGTCCTTTACCCTGTTTACATTGACATGCTCACTACATTCCACTTTTTCAGATTCTTCAATGATCCGAGTTCTAATATTGTAGACTTTGTAGGCTTTGGACTGAGAGGAATAACCCACAAAGTATCCTTCATCAGATTTTGCTAAGAAATTGGGAAGAACTCCATTTGTAATGAGAATGGTGCAAGAACAACCAAAAGGTTTGAGAAAACCAATGTAAGGAATTATTTTGAACCATGGCTCATAAGGTGTTTTGTTGTGAGTTTCGACAATGAGAACTCTATTTTGCACATAGCAGGATGTACTTACTGCCTCAACCAAAAATTTAAAAGGTAGCTTAGAGTCAGCTAGCATGGATCTAGCTGACTCAATCAGAGTTCTATTTCTCCTCTCAACAACTCCATTCCGCTGAGGAGTTCTTGGAGCACTATACTGCCTTTGAATCCATTTACTTTCACAAAAGCAGTTCAAGATGTGATTCTTAGACTCTGTCCCTTGATCATATCTCATTATCTTAACCTTTTGATTACTTTGATTCTCAACCCTAAGAATGAAGGATTTGAGAATCTCAACAATTTCATATTTAGGTTTCAAGAAGTATACCCATGCGTATCTGGTATAGTCATCAGTTATCACCAGACAGTATGACTTCTTCCCCATAGACATGACATTTGTAGGACCAAATAGATCTATATGCAGCAACTGTAGTGGAGTGTCATTTGAGTTGATTGTCTTGGGCTTGTGAGAACTTTTGTGTTGTTTCCTCTTCAGGCATGCTATACAATGATCTTCAAGTTGGAATTCTTTATCAGGTAGTCCTCTGACTAGACTTCCTCTAACTAACTTGTTGATAGTTTTGACATTCACATGACTCAATCTTCTATGCCATAGAGCAGATTCATCAACTGCTGCTTTGGATAGGAAACAAGACACATTGCCAGATGGTGGAATCTTGTTCATATCAAGTACATAAAGATTGTCTTTCTTTTCAGTAGTTAATAGAATCTTCTCTGGAAGAGGCTTGTTTAAACCAAGGGATAACACAAAAAATTCTTCATCTGAGAAAAGTATCCAATGCTTCTGGTCACTGATTTGTGATACACTCATGAGATTGAATTTTAATTCTGTCACAAAGTTCACCTTCTCAATACTCATTCTTTCATTGGACACAGTTCCTTGTCTAGTGATGGCCCCTCCTTTTGAATTACTCCTAAAGGCAACATATCCACCATATAAATTTCTGAAGTCTGATAGGATAGATCTGTTGCTAGTCATGTGCCTAGAACAACCACTGTCTATAACCCAGGTGTTATCCTTGTTACTTGGTTGTTCCTGAACATGAGAGTAGTTCTAGTTAGAGGGAGGGACCCAAGAAGTAGCAGACTTGGGTTTGACATTTGATTTAAGAACATTCATGTCATCAAAGATAGGTTGGCATTCAATGGATCCAATGATAATGCTTTGATTTGAGGAGAATTTTGGTTTTGCTTGCCATGTTTGAATGACTTTTACCTTTCTTTTACTACTGTCAGCAATAGATGTTGCTTTTGCTGTTGATGGTTCTACATTGTCAGCAGTAGATAAAAGTACCACTGATAGCATTGATTTGTTCTTGCTTCTTTTTTATTTTGGCCGATCAGCAACAGACTTTGTTGCTGCTGATGGCTTTAACTTATCAGTGGATGAGGAGGTTGCTGCTGCTGACTGCACATTCTTCTTTTTCCTATTGAAGATAGGCTTTTCTTTTGGGGTTCTTTCATAGACATATTTTTATCTATTAGGAATAGTCTTGACAGCTAATGATGGTGTTTTAAGATTGGCAAACTGATTGAAAGGATTAAATATGCAATCTGCAGCAACGTGGTTTGATTCACCACAAATGACGCAAGATTGTTAAGCTCTTGTGAGTTTTACAGTTATAGCAACCTTTCTTGTTGGAGAGACAGACTTGTTAAATTTGTTGGATCTTGCTTCAAAGCTTCTTACCTTCTTGTTCTTGTTATTTTTCGTAAATGCTTGTTGTTTGAGATTTCTTTGCTGCTAAAGGTAGTAGAAGTAGGTACTTGCTGTGTGATTATACTTTCCACATATAAAGAAGGATTTTGCAATTTTATCTCTCTGAAAGTATACATAATCCTTTCTCTTGAACAAATCCTTGAAATTCCATGGATGATTCTTGTTATGTTCAAAAGTAGCTTCCTCCAAGGTCTTCTGAACATATGTCTTTCTTTCTTTAGGTGAGTGACAGATATCAAATACTTTCTTTGAAGTATTATTGGTTTTGGAGCATTGTCCTCTTTCAATGATTAACTCTCTCCCTTAAGGAGGGTAGGTTTTGGAACTGGAATGGATGGAATGAACTCATTAGGAAAGTTGGTTTGAATTACATTCCCAGTTTTGGTTGTTTTCATGATTAATACATTTGTTGGAAGTAAGGGGGCATCAGTGTTTTAAGAGGTGCCCTAGTATGTGGTATCAGACTCTATGGAGGTGGTACATTCTTGCACATAAATGTTTTCTTTGGTGGGATAAAGGCTTAGGTTTGAGGTTTCAAGATTTAAGATTGAAGTTTGGTTCATGGATGACTACATAGTCACTGGGTGGTGGGACAGATTTAAAGTTTCCAGCTTGATAACCAAGACCAGCAGTTACCTTTTCATGAATTTGAGCATCTAATAATCTTTGTAATTTTTTAGATGCAAATTCATATTTGTTCACATGAACCTTTTGATCAGCCAGTTCAACGCTTGTAGCTTTCAATTTAACTAATAGATCATCAATATGAGTTTCAAGATTAGTTTGCTCATGTTTTAATGATGAAATTTCTTTCTTTAAACAATTAATCTTTTCTTTGTAATTGTGTTCAACCTTTTTAAACCCAATTTGATGAAACTCTTCATTTTGATCTATTAAGTTTTGGTTATGTTTTCTATAAACCAGAACTTAATCAATGAAAGCTTGTGAGCAGAGATGTTCATAAATCCGAGAAGGAACTTATGAGGTATTAGCCATGAGAGCTTGATTTGTAGCAGATATTTCTTCAATCTGAAAACTCCAATCAAAATCAGTTGGTCCTGCTTGCTGAGTTACACAAGCAGCAGTTTGAGTAAATTGAATATTGTGGCCTGCTTGACTTTGTTGAGCTTACCATGGTTGTGCAGCTGTTGGATTTGCTTTTGGTGCCTTACATTCTCTAGCAAAGTGACCAAGTTGATTGTAGTTGTAGCACCTCAGCTTACTTTTGTCCAACCCAACTCTTGTATTTGGACTGTTGCTTGAAATTGGTCTTTCAGTTCTTGAATATAAACGTTTTGCTTTGAGTGACATCATGGCTTGAGAGTGTTGTATGTCCATTTCTTCTAGATCATCAGGATGAAAATACTCTAGATTTTCCTAGATGAATGACATGTTGCATGGAGTATCAGAAATGAAGGTAACTCGGGTTTGAGGAGGTGCTTCAAGAAGAAGGAAAGGAGAGTTGTTCATCTGAGCATTAGGTGTTGGTGGATGAGTGACTATGGGAGGATAATAGTTGCTTGTGTTTTGTGGTGTATGGTCAGAGTGAATAGGAGGTGGTGGTGGATGTTGATGGTGCAGATGGATAACTTGATTTTCTATCTCTGGCCTGAATCATTTCTAACTCATAGGTTTTTAGCATGCCAAACAACTCTGCCATGGAGAGAGTTTTTAGGTTTTCAGTTCTGCTAATTGACACTGTGCATAGTGTCCAGCTATTTGGAAGAGATCTGATGAACTTCTTGAGAATATCTTCATTCTCCAGCTTCACTTTCTCACACTGCAGTTCACCTACAAGATAGGTATACCTATTGTATTGTGTTGTATGATACTCACGATCCTTGTACACAAAGTTTTCATACTGCTGCTTGAGTATGTCTCTTCTATTTTCCTTGACTTCTTCAGATCCAGCAAACATCTTCTCAAGAGCTTCCCATAGCTCTTTAGCAGTCTTGTACTCCTTGAAGTTGTGGAAAACTTCATTTGGCAAACACATCTGAATGGCTCGTAGAGCTTTGAAATCTACCTCCATTTTCTTGATATCTTCTTCTGAGAACTTTGAGGCTTGTTTGGGGACAGATGGACCTCTAGAATCAGCAGAGGCCACCATTAGTACATATGGACCATCAACTATGGATCTTCACATTCCATACTCTTGATTGCAAAAGAAACTTTCCATCTTGTTCTTCCACATATCATAATCTTCACCAGACACCAGCCTTGGTGGTCTATGAAGACTTCCAATGTCATCAAAACAAGTATTCTATGCCATACTGAGAGTAGATGATAAGCAGCAAAGAGATAATAGAAAAAAAAACCAGAAAGTGATCAAACAAATGTTAGTTTGCCTGATCTGAGAGCCAAAGCTCTGATACCACTTGTAGGATCGATAGATTACAAGATGGTTATGTTTTAGTTGATATTAGCAAAAACAATAACAACTATGAAATGTAACAAGTAATCAACAAATAGAATACTGATAAATGCAAATTGTATTTCACTCTTCAAAGCTTACAGGTTACAGAGAAAACTCTAAGAAGCACACATTACAATGAAAAGAAAAAAAATACATAAACAGGAACTTAGAATCAAGACAAACCCTTGATTCTAAGGATCAGATGATACACAAGTCGTTGATCTTTTACAGACACGATGCTATGCTACTATAGGATACAAACAAGAAGACAACTGAAAACAAAATTCAAAACTTGAAACATGCTCTGATATCTTTGCAGGTCTGCTCAATTGAGGAAGCATTATCTTCTGCACCAATAACATTCCTTCTACTGGTAGTATTATCAGTTGTTGCAGAAAGGACTGTCAGTAGCAAAGTCAATACTTAGAAGATTTTGTAAGCATCAATCTTTTATATCTACAAAAGGTTAACTATGATGCTTGCTCTCTGCAGAGAGAAGCCCTAACGTGGTGGAATTCCCAGATAGATGCGTTAGGAGAACAGGTTATTGATAACCTGACTTGGGATGAGTTTAAGAAGATGCTGATAGAAAAGTACTGTCCTCGGAATGAAATTAAAAGGATTGAAGTTGAATTTTGGAACCTAGAAATGGAAGGAGCATAGATATTGGCTTACACGACTCGATTTCAAGAGTTGTCTCGTGTGGTGCCACATCTAGTGACACCAGAATCTAAGAGGATTGAAAGGTATATCTGGGATTGGTGCCCCCAAATTCGGGGGATGGTTACTTCAGCCAAACCTACTACTATGCAAAGTGCGATTCAGTTAGCGGGTGAATTGACTGATGAAATGGTAAGGAATGGGATCTTGGTTAAGAAAGGAACGGTTAGAAAGAAATTTGAGGAAAAGGTTGTGAAGTAAACTACTGGAGGTCCAAGTAGGAAGCGCAAGTTTGTAAAGAATTATGGGACGGTAACACAAGGAAAGAATGGGTATAATGGGAACTTTTCCAAAGTGTAATAGATGCAACCTTCACCATGCCGGACAATGCGCGGTTGTTACTTGTGAAAGGTGCAACATGACCGGTCATCTTGCCAAGAACTACAGGGTCAATTTGGAACCTCAAAGATCATGTTATGAATGTAAGGAGACTGGTTACTTCAGAGACAAATGTCCTAAACTGAGTCGTGATGGTGATAATACGAATCAGGCTAAAGGTACAGCATTCGCACTTGGGGCTGGAGATGCTCGACAGGACCCAGATGTGATGACGGGTACGTTTCTTATCAATGATCTCTATGCATCTATACTGTTTGACACAGGGGCTAATAGAAGTTTTATTTCTACTGATTTTAGATCATTGATTAGTCTAGAGTCACAAAAACTGAATGAGGCCTACACTATAGAACTAGCTAACGGTAAATTTATTAAAGCTAGTGACATTATCTGTAACATTTCTGATTTTCCTTGTATTGGCTTTCGTGTAATAAACAACATTTCAATTCCAATTTTAGTGCATTACTCTTGTATTATTTGCAAACGTTAAATCACAAAGTTTCAATGAAATTCTTAAATTTTGATTTTTATATACACACATGTAAATACATTTTAATTTGAATAAATTTATATTCCATATGCATATATGTAAATTTGTATATAATCAATTACAACTTAATTAAGCTAGTTTTGAACCCCTTATACACTTGAACTCCCAACTTGAGCCCTTACCCTTAAAAATGAACCCCATCACCTCCATCTTGAACCTATTCATCAAATTGAACCTACTTTGACTCCCATTTGACTTATTTTGACTCTTGGAAAGTCAACAGCCCAAATCAAGTGGAATTCGATCGAGACCCGATGGATTCAGACTTGCCTTGGACACTAGATGGGATATCGACCACTCTTAAAGCCGAATCACATTCAAACTAACATTTGAGCGGCCAAGAATTCGAAATTCAAACAAATTGAAACAGTTTGACTAATCAAAGTCAAACCGTGTCAAACCAGCATTCAATTCGTTAAATCAACACGGTTTCAATCCTGTATATCACGCACAACCTATACTCTTATGAATCCAGACCGTAAACACGACCAAATTCAGCATCAATTAAGCGGATTAACGCGTGAACAACGCCAACAGCTGTTACCTGTTAATCCAAATCGATTTGAACATTGAAAACAAAATTGAGACATACATTCCACACACACACACTGGCGACGCCTTTTACAAACATCCTAAACACTTAGATACGAACTAGGTCGACTCTGGTGCACGAACAAACTCCGGCGAACCGAACCGGGGTGCCCTAGCCAAGCGCCACCATCTCTCAACCATTCAAGGTAAGTCTTACATCTCTAGATTCGTCTTAATGTCAGTAACGAAAGCCCCATGGTTGTGGCTTCCAATCGGGGGCCGATCATAGTAATCTGAATTGCTAGGGTTCGGGTTTTTGCATTTTGGAATTTTGCTCGATTTAATTAGCGGCTTTATTTTATCGGGTTCATAATAATAACAGCGAAACCATCTAGCCCAGCCGGTTAATTCATTGCGCCGCTGGACTAGATGGTGTGGGTTCGAAACCCGCAACCCACCAGGCCGGCTCTTTTTACATAAAGCCTCATTCCAGACCCGCCTCCACTCCATCGTTCTGTTAAGACAATTCAGATCGGCTCTACATCACAAGTGATGTTCCTGACCCAGTGGTAACTCATGTGTTCCCCACACAAACCACCCGGGTTTGAACCGGGTGGCATACATTTAATTTTAAAAACCGTTTTTGATGCTTTAAAAATCGTATAAAATTATTTTTATAAACCCGACATTATTTAGACCAGAATAAAACAAACGTTTACAATTTTAACATAAAACATTTATTTTACGTATTTATATTGTTTTAAAACTCATGTTATGCATTTAAAAATATATTTTAAATCCCACTATTTAAAATACAAAACAAAGTATTTTAAAATTTACCTAACTATTATAACAAAAATTTATCAAAATACTTTTCCATGAAACAAAGGTTATAAATCATGTAATTATTAAACTATTTATATACACATATTTGAGTTTAAAAATTATATAAAAAAAACAACAAATTTATAAAGCTATAAAATCCAAACTTTATTTAGAACAATCAAATATTTCTTTTTAAATGAATAAATAAATAAATTATTCATTTTAGTCTACACTAAAAAGTTAGAGGTATACCTATTATAAATAAATGTTATTTTACACATTTTTATATATAAATAAATAAAGTAAAAATTATTTATTTAATTTATACATCAATATTTTTACACCTTTATAAATAAATAAATAAAGAAAAATTATTTATTTAAATTATACTTAATATAATTCACGCTATTTTTATAACTAAATAAATAAATAACAACTATTTAATTTTATTTAGTTATTCAAACCAAAAACCCTAACTTCAATTATTTTAAACTATTCATTTCAAACTTTCAATTTATAAAAAAATTAGTTATTAAATTATAATTAATATAAAACACCCGATACATTTTTATAACTAAAAGACTAGGTTACATATTTTATAAATAAATAAATAAGGTAAAAATTATTTATTTAATTTATATTTAAGAATTATTTATTTAAGTTATACTTAATTACCCCTAATACCTACATTATTTTTATAACTAAGTAAATAAATAATAATTTTGTAATTTATTTGTTTAGTTATTAAACTCAAACATTGATCAAAATGTTCTAAAAATATCCATTTCAAACCTTTCATTTTATGCAATACCTTTCGAGAAAAAACCACTAACTTTATACACATGTCCAATTCAACTCTATACTTAGACATAGACTATTGTGTACACTATTAATTCAATATACATTCCAATCTAGGTTAACGTTGTGCATTGCAAGGATCATATTACTATCAAGTCTCTCGCGTTAGCTACGCCTTTTGAATCAAGTGAGTATTACATAGCCCCTTTTAAACTTTTACACTTTTTGGGGTGAATCATGAATTTTATACAAATAATTGCTTACATTTACACAAACTACACAAACACAAATCCTCTTTACATTCATGTGTGCAAATTTGAGCTTTATGTTTGAGTGCTAGGTGTGTTAACTTTTGTGTGCAATTTATGTGAAATCATTAAATATTTAAGCCACCGGTTAACAATGATAGATCTATTGAGTCTGACAAACCCACCCAGATTTGGGTGATTGTTACCGACAACACAATTTGCATGCTAGTTACAAAGCTTTGATTGTACTTTAGTTACACAATAGCTGCTCCCCATAAATGCCTTGTTTTATCATGATATGTAAGGATTTGTTTATTCATATCTATACACTATCTATGTACAAACCTGTGTATGCTCACCAACTTTTTAGTTGACTTTATTTTATTCATGTTTCAGGTGCTAATGAGTGAGTTTGATCAAGGCATGCTACACATAGGCTTTTGACTTAGTTAAATTTAAATAAAGACTATTATGTATTTCGTTTATGTACTTGTTTGAATTTGGTTGTGTTGAATTATTTGATGATTAAAATATTAAAATCTAGTCAACCTTGTGCTCATGAACAATCTACATGTCCCGCCCAGACGTTTCCGCCGTCGGTTGGGGTGTGACAGATTGGTATCAGAGCCTTGGTTATAGGAAATAGGTTATTGGACACTCTTGACCTAGACTATAACTTTAGGACACCCACTTATGCCATGCTTCATGATTATGTGATATGTGCTACATGCAAGGTGTTTACATGCTTACTATGATTAGTTATTATTTAATTTTGATGCCTTACTTGCTAAAATTTATGACTTATTAGACTATACTTAAATAATAAATTAAATAAACAATATCCCTACCTATACCTTAAAGCTTCATAACCTTCTTACCTATTTCTCTATCATCACTTTCTTAACATGGGAAACTCCATGGATCTAAAACTATAAAAAAAAAATTATTCCCTCGTTAAGGCTTTTAAACTTTGTTAATTATTTGAGGACACGTGCAATCTGGAAGGGTGACACCTGTATTCTGGGTTTTCTGTCTAGGAAGGCATTTCGTATAAATCCCAATCAACCGAGGGACCCGTATGCTTTCCTGGGAATTCCCGGAATGAGTGTTTACTTATAAGCTAAAGCATGTCTCCTTGAAAATTATATGAGTTTAATTAACCTTAATGTGTCATAGTATTCAAGTGATTATATCACTATTTGAGTATAATCCAAGCTATGATTTACTATTTTATTTGTTATCTTATCTTTTTAAATTCAATCAACTTTCATAAGTTCTTACATCTCTTCTTGTGTTGTACAAATATGTAGAATGCCTCCCCGTCGTGCTACCATGACCAACAACAACACCGACATTGCTGCTATCCTTGCACAACTTGTAACTCAACTCACCCAAGCTAATGGAGCTATTAGTGGTACCAATGGAACTAATGGTGGTGGTGGTGCCAACCCACCGCAATGCACCTTCAAACACTTCAACTAATGTAATCCTCTTAAGTTCTATGGTACCGAAGGGGCTACATGATTCCTTCAATGGTTCGAAAGTATTGAGGGCACCTTCCTCAATAGTGACTGCCCCGATAACCTTCGAGTTCGTCATGCCACAAGTGTCTTTCAAAAACGGGCACTCACGTGGTGGAATGGGGAAAGAGAACTAGAGGTGTGGAGGCAACCTTGTCCTTACCATGGGATGAGGTTAAGAGACTAATTACCGAATATTTCTGTCCTCGGAATGAGGTGAGGAAGCTGGAAGCTGAGTTTTGGGATCTTACCCAAGACAGTGGTGAAAGCCTGGCTTATACAACCCGGTTTCATGAACTGAGTCTCCTTGTGCCCCATATGGTCACACCCTTATCCCGCTGCATTGAAAAGTACATCGGTGGATTACCTAGGCAGATTTACGATACTGTCTTAGGGAGAAATCCCGCAACACTCGAAGATGCTATCCGATTATCTGTTACTTTGACCGAAAACCATGTGAAAGCAGGTACTCTGACTAGAAAAGACACCAAGAAAGCTCTCGTCACCACAACTCCTCATGTACACATCAAAGAAGGCAAAACTGAATCCTACCACCATAATAAAAAAAGAAAGTCTAGAAATTTTGCTGTGGTCATTCCTGCTATGCCTGTTAACCAAGTTGCTCCCATGGCTCAAGCACCAGTCAAGAAGCCATATGTGGGGACCTACCCACTCTGTGCCACATGCAATTATCACCATCTCCAAAATATTCCATGTCTCCTTTGCACTCACTGTGGGAAATATGGCCATACGGTTAATGTTTGTAGAGCCAAAGCACTTGTGGGTCAAGTCAACCCACCAACCCGATCTAACCAACAAGTGGCTAATCAAGGTGTTCCCGCTATTGCAAATGGGCATGCTTGTTATGAATGTGGCAACCCAAATCATTTCCGTGACCAGTGCCCGAAGTTCATCAATGCTAGACAAGGCTGAGCTCGAGGGCGTGCTTTCAACATAAACGCCAATGAAGCTCAAGCCAACAATGATGTGGTCAACGGTACGTTCCTTGTTAATAGTCAATATGCCTCCATTTTATTTGATACTGGTGCAGATAAAAGTTTTGTGTCACTTAACTTTGAACCCTTACATGCAAAAACACGGTCCAAATTAGAGAAAACCTTCACTGTCGAAGTAGCAAATGGTGACTCCCTTACAATAGACTCCATTATCCACGACTGTTCCCTAGAACTTAATGATCATACATTTCCAATCAACCTCGTGCCAATGCCACTAGGAAGTTTTGATATCATCATAGGCATGGATTGGCTGTCAAATCACCATGCCGAAGTCATCTGTTTTGAGAAATGCATCCGAATACCCCTTCCGTCAGGAGAAACGTTAAGAGTCTTTGGTGAAAAACCTTGCAAAGGACTCAGGTTAATGTCATGCACTACTGCTCAAAAGTACTTACGAAAGAAGTACGTAGCCTTCCTAGCCCATATTGTTCAAAAGGATGTCAAAGAGAAGAATATTCAAGACATCCCCATCATCCGAGACTTTCCCGAAGTATTCCCTGAAGACTTATCCGGTCTTCCACCCGTTCGACAAGTAGAATTTTGCATTGTTCTTGTGCCCGGAGCTAACCCCGTGGCTAGAGCTCCATATCGTCCTGCACCTTCTGAAATGAAAGAGCTTGCAAGTCAACTCCAAGAGCTCTCCGACAAGGGCTTCATCCGTCCAAGTCATTCACCGTGGGGTGCACCCGTCTTATTCTTCAAGAAGAAGGATGGATCATTCCGCATGTGTATTGACTACCACGAACTCAACAAGCTTACCATCAAGAACTGTTATCCTTTGCCTAGTATTGATTATCTCTTCGATTAACTTCAAGGTTCTACTTGCTTCTCGAAGATTGATCTTCGATCTAGTTATCACCAACTCCGTGTGAAAGAGGAAGATATTCCAAAGACTGCCTTCCGAACAAGGTATGGTCACTACGAGTTTATGGTCATGCCTTTTGGGCTAACCAATGCACCCGCGGTTTTCATGGACCTCATGAATCGTGTGTGCAAACCATACCTTGATAAATTCATGATCCTCTTCATTGATGATATCTTAATCTACTCCAAGACTAAATCCAATCATGAGCAACACCTTAGGTTGGTTTTGGACCTCTTGAGGAAAGAGCGACTATATTTCAAGTTCTACAAATGTGAATTTTGGCTAAAGGAGGTTCAATTCCTGGGTCATATCGTCAACGAAAAAGGAATTCATGTTGACCCTGATAAGATCGAAGCTGTGAAGAATTGGAATGCCCCGAAGACCCCCACCGAAGTTCGTTCATTTCTTGGTCTTGCAGGATATTATCGTCGTTTCATTTCAAATTTCTCTAAGATTGTTGTTCCTCTCACCGCTTTGACCCACAAGGGTAAACTTTATGAATGTGGACCAAAGCAAGAAGAAGCATTCCAAACTCTGAAGAAAAAGTTGTGTAATGCTCCTATTTTGACTCTCCCTGATGGAATGATGACCTAGTTGTCTACTGTGATGCTTCCAACCAGGGTCTCGGTTTTGTCCTCATGCAACGAGGCAAGGTGATAGCTTACGCCTCAAGGAAACTCAAGATCCATGAGAAGAATTATACAACGCACGACCTCGAATTGGGTGCGGTTGTATTCACATTGAAGATTTGGAGACATTACCTTTATGGCACAAAATGTGTGGTGTTCACCGACCACAAAAGTCTCCAACACATCTTCAACAAAAAAGAACTCAATATGAGGCAACGACGTTGGGTTGAACTCCTTAACGACTAAGACTGCGAGATTCGTTACCATCCCGGCAAGGCGAATGTTGTAGCTGACGCTTTGAGTCGTAAGGACCATGTGATGCTCCATTGTATCCGAATTCAATCCGACATTCAAAATCATATCCTAGAAGCTCAACACGTCTCGGTCACCGAGGGTAACATGTACGAGGAAATGTTGTGTGGTGTTGAACTCCAGCTTGAACCAAAACCCAATGGCTTACTTTATTACTTGAACCGTATTTGGGTTCCCGATCGCGATGATCTCCGTACATTTCTCATGAATGAGGCTCACAAGACTCGTTATTCTATTCATCCTGGTGTGGATAAAATGTACCAAGATCTTCGCCATTAATATTGGTGGCCCGGTATGAAGAAAGACATTGCCCTCTATGTTGCCAAATGTCTAACTTGCTCCAAGGTCAAAGCCGAACATCAACGTCCTTCCGGTTTACTTGAACAACCAAAAATTCCCGTGTGGAAATGGGAGAACTTAGCTATGGATTTTATTACCAAACTCCCTCGAACCTCAAGTGGTTATGATAGCATATCGGTGATCATTGACCGCCTCACCAAATCTTCTCATTTCTTGCCCATCCGTGAAGACTATCGGGTTGAGAAATTGGCCCGAATTTACATTAACGAAATTGTGAACCGTCACGGTGTTCCCTTAAACATAATATCCGATAGAGATGCTCGGTTCACCACCTGTTTCCGGCAATCTCTCCAAACGGCTCTGGGTACACGATTGGATTTGAGCACGACTTACCACCCCCAAACTGATGGTCAGACCGAGCGTACAATCCAAACTATTGAGGACATGCTTAGAGCTTGTGTAATTGATTTTGGTGGTAATTGGGATTCACATCTATCCCTAATTGAGTTCTCTTACAACAATAGTTATCATACAAGTATCAATATGGCTCCATTTGAAGCTCTATATGGCTGTAAGCGCCGTTCTCCTATATGCTGGAACGAGATTGGTGAAGCACAAATCACCGGTCCCGAGCTAATACAAGAAATATCCGACAAGATCATTCAAATCCGTGACAACATCCGAGTAGCGAGGAGTCGGCAAAAGAGCTATGCCGACAAGCGACGAAAACCCTTGGAATTCCAAGTCGTTGACCTTGTTCTTCTAAAGGTGTCTCCATGGAAGGGTGTGATCCGCTTTGGAAAGAAAGGCAAGTTAGCACCTCGCTATGTGGGTCCATTCAAGATCCTTGAAAGGATTGGGAAAGTGGCTTACAAACTCGAGTTACCTCCATCACTGAGCAATGTGCATCCTACCTTTCATGTGTCTAACCTAAAGAAATGTCTTGCTGATGAGAATCTCCATATACCTCTTGACGACGTGCGCATTGACGAAATGATGCACTTCAATGAGAGACCTGTAGAGATCCTGGATCGCGAGATCAAACAACTCAAGCGAAGCCGTATCCCAATTATCAAGGTTCGTTGGGAATCAAAACGTGGACCTGAGTTTACTTGGGAGCGTGAGGACCAAATGAAGCTCAAGTACCCGAATCTTTTTGCTGATTCAGTCTCCCCGACTAGCAAAATTTCGGGACGAAATTCACTCAATATGGGGATACTGTAGCATTTCTGATTTTTCTTGTATTGGCTTTCGTGCAATAAACAACATTACAATTCCAATTTTAAAGCATTACTTTTGTATTATTTGCAAACGTTAAATCACAAAGTTTCAATGAAATTCTTAAATTTTGATTTTTATATACACACATGTACATACATTTTAATTTGAATAAATTTATATTCCATATGCATATATGTAAATTTGTATATAATCAATTACAACTTAATTAGGTTAGTTTTGAACTCCTTATACACTTGAACTCCCAACTTGAGCCCTTACCCTTAAAAATGAACCCCATCACCTCCATCTTGAACCTATTCATCAAATTGAACCTACTTTGACTCCCATTTGACTTATTTTGACTCTTGGAAAGTCAACAACCCAAATCAAGTGGAATTCGATTGAGACCTGATGGATTCGGACTTGCCTTGGACACTAGATGGGATATCGACCACTCTTAAAGCCGAATCACATTCAAACTAACATTTGAGCGGACAAGAATTTGAAATTCAAACAAATTGAAACAGTTTGACTAATCAAAGTCAAACCATGTCAAACCAGCATTCAACTCGTGAAATCAACACGGTTTCAATCCCGCAAATCACGCACAACCTATACTCTTATGAATCCAGACCGTAAACACGACCAAATTCAGCATCAATTAAGCGGATTAACGCGGGAACAACGCCAACAACTGTCGCCTGTTAATCCGAATCGATTTGAGCATTGAAAACAAAATTGAGACATACATTCCACACACACACACACTGGCGACGCCTTTTACAAACATCCTAAACCCTTAGATATGAACGAAGTCGACTCTAGTGCACGAACGAACTCCGGCGAACCGAACCGGCGTGCCCTAGCCGAGCGCCACCATCTCTCAACCATTCAAGGTAAATCTTACATCTTTAGATTTGTCTTAATGTCAGTAACAAAAGCCCCATGGTTGTGGCTTCCAATCGGGAGCCGATCATAGTGATCTGAACGGCTAGGGTTCGGGTTTTTGCATTTGGTGATTTTGCTCGATTTAATTAGCGGCTTTATTTTATCGGGTTGATAATAATAACAGCGAAACCATCTAGCCCAGCCGGTTAAGTCATTGCGCCGCTGGACTAGATGGTGTGGGTTCGAAACCCGCAACCCACCAGGCCGGCTCTTTTTACACAAAGCCTCATACTAGACTCGCCTCCATTCCATCGTTCTGTTAAGACAATTCAGATCGGCTCTACATCACAAGTGATGTTCCTGACCCAGTGGTAACTCATGTGTTCCCCACAAAAACCACCCGGGTTCGAACCGGGTGGCATACATTTAATTTTAAAAACCGTTTTTGATGCTTTAAAAATCGTATAAAATTATTTTTATAAACCCGACACTATTTAGACCAGAATAAATCAATCGTTTACAATTTTAACATAAAACATTTTTTTTACATATTTATATTGTTTTAAAACTCATGTTATGCATTTAAAAATATATTTTAAATCCCACTATTTAAAATACAAAACAAAGTCTTTTAAAATTTACCTAACTATTATAACAAAAATTTATCAAAATACTTTTCCATGAAACAAAGGTTATAAATCATGTAATTATTAAACTATTTATATGCACATATTTGAGTTTAAAAATTATATAAAAAAACAACAAATTTATAAAGCTATAAAATCCAAACTTTATTTAGAACAATCAAATATTTCCTTTTAAATGAATAAATAAAAAAATTATTCATTTTAGCCTACACTAAAAAGTTAGAGGTATACTTATTATAAATAAATGTTATTTTACACATTTTTATACATAAATAAATAAAGTTAAAATTATTTATTTAATTTATACATCAATATTTTTACACCTTTATAAATAAATAAATAAAAAAAAATTATTTATTTAAATTATACTTAATATAATTCACGCTATTTTTATAACTAAATAAATAAATAACAACTATTTAATTTTATTTAGTTATTCAAACCAAAAACCCTAACTTCAATTATTTTAAACTATTCATTTCAAACTTTCATTTTATAAAAAAATTAGTTATTAAATTATAATTAATATAAAACACCCGATACATTTTTATAACTAAAAGACTAGGTTACATATTTTATAAATAAATAAATAAGGTAAAAATTATTTATTTAATTTATATTTAAGAATTATTTATTTAAGTTATACTTAATTACCCCTAATACCTACATTATTTTTATAACTAAGTAAATAAATAATAATTTTGTAATTTATTTATTTAGTTATTCAAACTCAAACCTTGATCAAAATGTTCTAAAAATATCCATTTCAAACATTTCATTTTATGCAATACCTTTCGAGAACAAACCACTAACTTTATACACACGTCCAATTCAACCCTATACTTAGACATAGACTATTGTGCACACTATTAATTCAATATACATTCCAATCTAGATTAACGTTGTGCATTACAAGGATCATATTACTATCAAGTCTCTCGCGTTAGCTACGCCTTTTGAATCAAGTGAGTATTACATAGCCCATTTTACTCTTTTACACTTTTTGGGGTGAATCATGAATTTTATACAAATAATTGCATACATTTACACAAACTACACAAACACAAATCCTCTTTACATTCATGTATGCAAATTTGAGCTTTATGTTTGAGTGCTAGGTGTGTTAACTTTTGTGTGCAATTTATGTGCAATCATTAACTATTTAAGCCGATGGTTAACAATGATAGATCTATTGAGTCTTATAAACCCACCCAGATTGGGGTGATTGTTACCGGCAACACAATTTGCATGCTAGTTATAAAGGTTTGATTGTACTTTAGTTACACTATAGCTGCTCCCCATAAATGCCTTATTTTATCATGATATGTAAGGATTTGTTTATTCATATCTATACACTATCTATGTACAAACCTGTGTATTCTCACCAACTTTTTAGTTGACTTTATTTTATTCATGTTTCAGGTGCTAATGAGTGAGTTTGATCAAGGCATGCTACACATAGGCTTTGGACTTAGTTAAATTTAAATAAAGACTATTATGTATTTCGTTTATGTACTTGTTTGAATTTGGTTGTGTTGAATTATTTGAAGTTAAATTTGATGATTACAATATTGAAATCTAGTCAACCTTGTGCTCATGAACAGTCTACATGTCCCGCCCCGACGTTTCCGCCGGCGGTTGGGGTGTGACATTATCCCAGGTTGCACTATGAATTTTAATAATCATCCGTTTAGTGTAGATCTTATTCCGATTGAACTTGGTAGCTTCGATGTTGTAATTGGCATGTATTGGTTATCCAAACACCGAGCTGAGATTATTTTCTTAGAAAAGATAGTTTGAATTCCACTTCCAAACGACAAATTTCTAGATGTCCACGGTGATAATCCTGGAAGGAGCTTGAATAATATTTCATGTATGAAGGCTTGGAAATATTTGAAGAAAGGGAGTTGTGCATTTCTTGCTAACGTTGTCGAGAAGAGGTCGGAGGAGTTAAAAATTCAAGATATCCCAATCGTGTGCGAGTATTCGGAAGTCTTTCCTAAGGAATTGCCTGGATTACCCCTCCACGGCGAGTCGAGTTCAGGATCGAATTGGTACTCAGCGTAACACTTATTGCTAAATCCCCATACTGTTTGGCACCTTCTGAATTACAAGACTTGTCGAATCAGTTGCAAGAACTTTTAGAGAAGGGATTTATTATACCGAGTTTCTCACCTTAGGGAGCTCCGGTCTTGTTCGTGAAAAAGAAGGATGGATCATTTCGAATGTGTATCGACTACCGGGAGTTGAATAAATTGATGATCAAGAATCGATATCCACTCCCGATGATCGACGACTTGTTTGACCAATTACAGGGATCGACTCATTTTTCTAAGATTGGCCTCAAATCCGGTTATCATCAATTAGGGTCCAGGAGGATGACATACCAAAGACAGCATTCAAGACTCGATATGGTCACTACGAGTTTTTGGTTATGCCTTTTAGGCTAACCAATTCTCCAGCAGTGTTTATGGGTCTGATAAATAGGGTATACTTAGACAAATTTGTGATAGTCTTTATCGATGACATTTTAATATATTCTCGAATTAAGAAGGAGCACGAGCAACACTTGCAGTTGATTTTAGAGTTGCTCAGGAACGAGAAATTATTCACCAATTTCTCAAAGTGTGAGTTTTGGCTAAAAGAAGTTCACTTTCTTGGTCACGTGATTAACGAGAAAGGCATACATGTGGATCCGGCCAAGATAGAGGCGATAAAGAAGTGGAAGACGCCTAAGACTCCAACCGAGATCCATCAATTTATTGGTTTGGCGGTTTATTATAGGGGATTTATAGAAAATTTCTCAAAGATAGCTCAGTCCTTAACTATCTTCACATAGAACGATAGAAAGTTTGTATGGGGTGATAAACAGAAAGAGGCGTTTCAGTTATTAAAGCAGAAGTTATGTAACTCTCTGATTCTAACTATTCCCGAAGGGACGGATGGCATTGTTGTGTACTGTGATGCATCACACTAGGGTCTTGGTTGTGTGTTGAAGGACAAACTTATCGCGTATGCATCCCGACAATTGAAAGTGCATGAAAAGAATTACACAACTCATGACTTGGAGTTGGGTGCCGTCGTTTTTGCACATAAAATTTGGAGGCTTTATCTTTATGGCACCAAGTGCACCGTTTTTACCGACCACAAAATCCTCCAACACATATTCGATCAGAAGAGGTTGAACATGAGGCAAAGGCGATGGGTCGAACTACTTAACGAGTACGACTGTGAGATCCGTTATCACCCTGGGAAAGAAAATATGGTGGCAGATGCTCTGAGTAGGAAGGAAAGAATAAAGCCTCATCGAGTGCGTGGTTTGGGGATGACAATCCAAACGAGCTTGAAAGCTCAGATTCTCGAGGCATAGAAGGAAGCACTACAGAGAGATAATTTTAAAGACTAACTTTTATGTGGTGCTGAGAGGAAATTCGAACATAAAACCGACGAGTTACTTTATTATTTGGATCGAATGTGGGTCCTGGATTCTCATAATCTGAGGGATCTGATTTTTAAATGAAGCATACAAGTCAATGTATTACATACATCCCGGAGCAGACAAAATGTACAAAGACTTGAAAGAATTTTATTGGTGGCCTAGAATGAAGAAAGAGATTGCAAGTTATGTCGGGAGGTGCTTGACTTGTTCTAAAGTCAAGGCGGAATACCAGAAACCGTCGGGACTTTTGCAGCAACCCGACATTCCATAATGGAAATGGGAGAAAATTTCTATGGATTTCGTCACCAAATTACAGCGAACTTGTAGTGGTTATGATTCGATTTGGGTCATTGTTGACCGGTTGACGAAATCTGCTCATTTTATTCCCATCTGGGAGAATTTTAAGATGGAAAAGATAGCCCGTTTTGGTGAGATCGTTTCTAGACATGGAGTGCCCATTTCCATCATCTCGGATAGGGATGGCCGTTTTACATCCTGATTCTGGCAGACACTACAATGAGCTTTGGGTACGCGCTTGGATATGAGCACGGCTTACCATCCTCAGACTGACGGTCAAAGTGAACGGACGATTCAGATCATGGAGGATATGCTAAGGGCACGTGTGATAGACTTTGGGGGTAATTGGGATACACATTTACTTTTAATCGAATTTTATTATAACAACAGCTATCACACTAGCCTCAAATGTGCACCGTTTGAAGCTTTATATGGGCGTAAGTGTCGATCACCACTTTGTTGGGCCGAATTTGGTGACATTTGTTTGACTGGCCCCGAGATTATTCAGGAAACTACATACAAGATTTTTAAGATTCGGGATAAACTAAAGGCCGCACGGGATAGACAGAAAAGCTATGCCGACAATCGAAGGAAACCCTTGGAATTTGAAATTGGCGACATGGTGCTTTTAAAAGTTTCACCTTGGAAGAACGTTATTCGTTTTGGAAAGAGGAGTAAACTCAATCCGAGGTTTATTGGACCATATGAAATTGTTGATAGAATCGGTCCCGTGGCGTACAAATTGAAATTACCTTCGGAGCTCAGCGATATACACAATACTTTCCACGCATCAAATTTTAAAAAGTGTTCAGCCGACGAATACTTGGTAATTCCACCCGAGGAAGTCTGTGTTGACAAGAAGCTTCACTTTATCGAGGAACCGGTCGAAATCTTGGATCGTGAGATCAAGACACTTAAACATAGTTGTATCCCTATCGTGAAGGTCCAATGGAACTTGAAGCGTGGACCAAAATTCACATGGGAACGAGAGGACCAAATGAAGTAGAAATATCCTCAACTTTTTGAGAAGGAAGCTGTTACTACCGTCACCAGTTGAATTTCGGGACGAAATTCCTTTCAACTGGGGGATAATGTGACAACCGCGACTTTTCAGTTCCTTACCGTCTCTCGACTTTTTATACGTTATATTTTTAAGATTTATGGTTATATATATTTTAAGTGTTTCTAGGAATGCTAGGAACATTGCCTTAGACGAACACTAAGGTCCGAACTAGAAAACTCGGTTAAGTGCATACACTGTGTTAAATAAACTGTAAAATTTAATTTCTCGAAATTAATTTTTATATTTAAATTTAGCTGAGAAATATGTTTTATAATATTTATATGTGCTAACTTTTGTGATTTTTGATTCAACTAACGATCACAGGTGGTTCACCAAGTATTCACCCGGTATAATTTTTTAAAATATTTTGAGTTTTTATGTTTTAAAAATTGTCAAAATTCATTATTTTGGATACTAGAATTTTATGTTTGGATAAAAACGTTTATTAAAGTGTTTAGGAGTGTAATTTTTATAAAAACCAGGTATATTTTAATAAAATTTGTCTTTTAAAAACACTAGAACCCATCCTCCACTATAAATACCCAACCCCCCACCCCAGTTCCCTCTTCCTCTCAATGCCGTAACCCCCCCGTATCCAAACACTCCAAAACTCTTCCTCAAGCTCAAGAACACTCCCAATACAACCTTGATCCTTGGAATATTGTTGTTTATGAGCATTGTATAAGTGATTTGAAGGTATTTTAAGACTTTTTTTATGTTTAATTTTCTATTTTAATGGTTTCAGGAACACCAAGAACAAACACACTACACACACTCACTTTGATTTTCAATTTTTGATGATTTCAAGTGTTTTAAGTTCAAATTTTGCATTTTTAACAAGGATTTGTGGATGGTAACTTGTTGTAATCATCAACAATGAGTTATCTACTGAAAAGATTGCAAAAATTTGATGATCAAAGTGTATGAACACTTGGGTGTTAATACTTGCATTTTTCTTGAACTTAAAGTGTATTTTGGTTGAATTTGAGTCTTTGATCATGGAATTGAACCACATTGTGATTATAGGTTGTTAAATCAAAGAATCACAGGAGAAAAGCATCAAACTTCACCCTCATTTGCTGCTTTGGAAGGTAAAATCTCTGATTAAAGTTGTTAGTAGCTTGAATGTTCAAGAACATCCATGTTCTTGATGGATTTTAAACAATTGTTGATATAGCATCCAAAATTATTTTTAAACAGTAGGATCTGTTTTAAATGAGGATTAAGAAGTTTTAGTAATTAAACTCTTTATATATTATTTATTAAAATTCATACAAATTTAATACATGAAAATTGGGAAAAAAACCTCTGAGGTTTAGAAAAATCTGAAATTTGGTCAATAATTAGTATATTATAAAAGATGACTCTTGTCCAAATTTCGTGAAAATTGGATTTGTATAAGTAGGTGGTTGGTATTTATAAAGATTAAACAAATGAATTTGGGATCATATACTTCTGGACAACTTTTGGATTTGAAACATTTAATGGAATCTTATATGAAATAAAACTAATCTGGTGAAGTTTTGACAAGTTTAACTATTTTTCCCGAATTTGTTAATCTTTAACAATATTATATTCATAATAAATTATCTGGATATTGAAAAATTATGGAAATTGGTCAGAACATTTTATATATACATATAAAAAATTGGTAAAAGTTTCTAGTGTTAATTTTTTTTATCTAAGTATGGTTTTAGAATTATGGTAAAAGTTACTATTTTTGGAAATTTTTGTATAAAAATGTTTTTATAAAAGTCTTAAGGGATTTTGGATAGAAGTATTAACATATTAAAAACATAAATTTGGACTCTTATATTGGGTGCTAATATCACACCAAAATCCTAATTTCGGACGAATCGGATTTTTAAACCGTAAACCACACTTTACGCGCGTAACCGCGTTTTTGATCAAACGAAGCCGTGACTTGAGATTTTATCATATATGAATTTATAACTACTTATTTTCTTTATTAAAATCTAAAACTTGAAGTTTTAAGGTCACGAATATATTTAAAAGCCGGTTTTACAATTTCTAACAGTTCGTACGCGTATGCACGGGTTTTGGATATGCAATTGATTGCATAGCCACTTTTGATTTTTGTTGACTTAGACAAACATATTAGGTTTCGTAAATGTATTTCGTGACTTAGCACTTTATGCGTTACACTCTCAGGTGAGTTTCGCGGCCCCACTTTTCAATTTTTACTGTTTTACGGGGGAAAAGCTGTTTCACACTTCACGTTGTTACTTGGGATTAGGGTTACCTGGGTTTACTTATGAATGTATTAAGTCCCCACTTGAACGCAATCAATTAGCTTGGATAGCCGATGGGAATTATGTATAGTACTATTTGGGTTGATACCCTCGCCCAGGGTTGGTCACACCAACCAGACTTGTAGGGTCTTTTGGCGCATAATTATCCATAGTAGGTGTTCACATTCGACACCTGGATACATGGGTAACAACTAGTCTGACGGTTTTGATTGTGGCTCAGGGTAATTAAAATCTTAACACATGTACTTGATCATCTGCGGATGATTATTCTTACATTTTGAAATTTATTTACTTACTTTTTATTGAGTCGCAAAACTTGCGTGCTCACCAACTATTTTTACAGTTGACCCGTTTTCAAAACATGCTTTTCAGGTAAATAAAACTGAAGAAAAGACTGGTTATAGGGACCTACTTTTGGGAT
Organism: Smallanthus sonchifolius; assembly: GCA_023525975.1. Classification (NCBI taxonomy): domain Eukaryota; kingdom Viridiplantae; phylum Streptophyta; class Magnoliopsida; order Asterales; family Asteraceae; genus Smallanthus; species Smallanthus sonchifolius. The sequence continues at coordinate 48,094,638 of CM042023.1, forward strand.
TATGACTTGGTTTTTGGTTATGTTTTATGTACTTTGGTTGATGCATGTAGACAATTTGACATGATACTTTGGTTGTTTGGTTTGTAAAACATTCTCTTTTGGAAAACATCTAGTGGTTCTTTGAAATTTGCAATGTACCCATTAGCATTCTCTTCCGCCTAAGTGTTCGATGCATCGCTGTCGTCTCACCTCCGTGTTTCCACCTTCGGCGGGGTGTGACATAAAATATATACATAAAGACTTAAGAATTTTATGTATTGATTATTTTCAACTCGTGTGTATTACACGGGTTCTAAGCTAGTATATATATATAGGGTTATGGATCAAATGAAAACCGTAACATATTGTTACATATACGTAACACATAGTGTTACCTATGTGTAACAATTTCACATTCAACATAGTTATGCATATGTAACTCATGGTGTTACGTATATGTAACACTCCTTTATTCTTGTATTTATGCTCAACATATATGTAGGATCCTAGATGATTAGGATTTTGTATCAAACAAAATCATGGGTGTATGCCGTGAACTTGGAGTTCACGGGTAAGGGTTGGGCCGGTCTAGTTAAGACCGAGAACCTAGTCACGCAATGGGCTTTTGAACTAGTTTATATACTTGTATCTCATTTTTGATTAGGTTAGCCATTTAGTTTTTTTTTTTTCTCAAAGTGTAATCAGTTAGTAATTGATAACATACATTTGAATCATTTTGATTGAATCTGTTGGTGTTCGCGTCCTTGAATAATCGTTTACAATGATTTCCACTAGTTGCAATCATCGGTTTGATATCGTGATTGAAGATCCATTGGGTGTTTGGGACTTACAATTGGTATCAGAGCTATTAAGCTATTTGAAGGCTGCGATATCAAGATATTCAAGGTACAAAACCATTTGAATATTGCTTATTTGTTACTAATAAGTTTTCTGTGTTTAAGCAAGTTCTCAGCAGTTGTTCTTAAGTACAAATAAAGGTTCCGGATCGTCTGGAAGTTGTTCATCTCTGTGTATAAGCTCAAAAGTGGATTTGGAAGGCAAAAAATTATGAAGAACATCTCCTCTGTATTCTTCATGTTTATCGGAGGTTTCAAAATTTGAAATCACTCGATTTTCGGTGATCTCCAAGATTATCGGGTTTTAATTTTGGAAAAGGTTGACTTAAGTACTCGGAAAGAGTTCTCGGCAAATTGTTCTCGGCAAAGTTGCACTCGGTTTAAGTACTCGAAAAAGGTAATCGGCAAACGTGTACTCGGTTTTTTTTACTCGAGTATAGTTGTGTTCTCGAAAATTTCTGATAGTTCACGGCTTCCTGAAAGTACCTGGGAAGCTCAAGTTCAAGACAATTTTTTTTTGGTTAAGATCCTTTAGGGTTTACTCTAAATTGTTTGAAGGTTTAATATGTCTTCTCAACAACAAACCTTGAACCGCATCAATGCTTCTCTCAACCTAGACGGTGTGATTGGTACAAGCTCCAAACCTCCCAGATTTGTACACTGCAGAAGAGCTTGTGTTAGTTGAGCAAGATGAAAAGGCACTTGCAACACTCACTATGGCCTTATCACCTGAAATTGCTCATGGATTTAAGGAATGTACATATGCTAAGTAGCTGTGGGATGCTTTGATCCAGATGTACGAGGGAACTAAAGATATGAAGGAAAGCATGAAAGACACGCTCAGACAAAAGTTAATATGTTCAATCATATTTTGGGGGAGTCTCTAGATACACTGATCAACCGGTTTGTTTATCTCATAACAGAAATGAGAAGTGCTGAAACTGAAATGACCAATGGGGAAGTCAATAAGAAGCTTCTCAATTCCTTGCCCTATAGTTGGAACATGAATGCTACATCAATCAAGAGGTCAAAGGATATGTACAAAACAAGTCTTGCTGTTTTGATTTCTACAATCAAATCTTATGAGATGGATGATAAGAAAAGAGCTCTAAATCAAGCAAACTCAACTGGAAATGCAGTAGCTGAAGGAAACAACAGTGCTCTTATCTCAAGCATATCAAAGGAACAGCTAAAGTCCTTTTCCATGTTTGGCTTCACTCCTACAGTTCTGGCTGCTCCTATTCAACAGTCACCAAAAACTCCAGCCACTGCTCAAAATCCCAAGTCAATGGAGCCTTGCAGTGCTCTATTTTCCAGTGTTATGCATAGTTATCAGTGTTTCCTTACAGGTGACATGACTCAAGACATGCTTCAAGATGATCTAGAACAGATCAATCCATATGATGTAGAAGAAATGGACATCAAATGGAAAATGGGTATGGTAGTTTTCAGGGCTAGAAAGTTCTTCAACAAGACTGGGAAGAATACATTCGGAAACAATTCTGATAACAAGGTTGGCTTCAGCAAATCCAAGCTTCGTTGCTACAACTGCAACAAACCAGGTCATTTTGCTCGTTAATGTACTAAGCCCAAGAAGGAAGAAGAAAATGAAGCTGGAACTTCCAAAACTACTAATGACTCCAAGGCACTGGTTACTTAGCAGGTTGGAGGATAAGACTGGTGAGATCAGCTGCAAGCACTGAATTTAAATTCTCAGAATCATGCATTTATGGCAAATGTCTTTGCATCTTCGTCTGAGGTTACTCAAAATCTTTGTACTTCTCTGTGTATTAGTAAAGTTGAAGGGTATAGAAACACAATGAAAATCTAATTAAAGAAGTAACTAAACTTCAAATTGTTATTTTTGATTTTCAAAAGAGTGAGAAAGCCTACAAAACCAAAATTGAGGCTGGACAAAATGATGTTTCAAAATGGAAGGCACTTTTGAGTAATAAAGAGTGTGTTTATAGAGATGCAAATAAAAAATTGAAGAACTAACGATACAATTAAACATAACTCAAAAGAAACTTTCTTCAGAAAATCTAACTGTTGAAAACTTTAGCTATTAATCTAAGGCAGTAGAGAACATGATTGAGAGGTAACTAGAGGGAAACGGGAAGGGAAAAAAAGGGCTGGGGTATAACTCTACTCCACCTCCGTTTAACTGAAATTTCCCCATTTTGCCTCTAACTACCACTGAATTGGCAAATGAGGCCAATATGGTTTATGGTATAACCTTAAAATGCGATTCGTCGTCTCCTAGCACAAGCAAACCTACTGTCGAATCAAAATTTAAATGTGTGAATAATTCTGACAAGTTTACCTCATGTGCAGACCATGTAGAATGTGAGGATTGGGTTAGTGAGGATGATGAGTGGGAAGAAGATGTGAAAGAAAATATTGTTGTTATTTATGATTTTTCATCAAATTTGCTTAAAACTGATGTTTTCAAGGGCTATTTGTTTAAGAGCAACAAACCTGTTGATGTGTGTGGTTTATAAGTAATTAATAAAATATAATATTCTATTAATTGTTAGAAAAGGTTTCACGGGATCAGGTTTTAGAATTTATAAAATGATAAATACTCAAACTAAACACACACACACACAATAGGCAAGTGTACCTATTGCATCATAATATAGTTTATGTAAAACCAAGTATCGAACCAATGGACACGGTCGAGTTTCAATACATAACGTTTGTTATCGTTTAGCCGGTTTAATTAGTGAGTGGATTTTTTGTGCTTGTGAAGCAGAAAAGTAAATGATAGAAAAGTCAATGACGGTAAAGTAAATAGCAGAAAAGTAAAAACGTACGTGAAGTGTGTAACAGAAATGTAAATAACAGAATAGTAAATAACAGGAAAGTAAATAGCTTGAGAATAATCAGATCACAACGAGTATTGCTTTGGGCTTTAAATCCGCTTGGTATATGATAATGTTAGGTTAACTAATCTGATGTTATGACTAATATAAATGTATGAACGGTACACTGCTAGAGCCTCATTCTCAAAACATTTGGTTCACGAATTATGTTCTTTAGAATAAAATGGTATGACTCCCAGCTAGGGACATCGTTACCCTCAACTCTTTGATCCTATCGCCGAGTTGGTTTAAGACATCAAACTTAAATACCTTTATTATTATTTAAAGAGTGATTAGACTTTGTTCACTAGGAGGCGGTGCAAAAATGGGACCATGTATAAAGATGTACCGTTCCCAACGTGAGTTCACCAATTCTTGGTTTCATAACAAGTTCGTATAAAGACGTACGATCTCATTAATCTTAACCAAGCATTGGCTTATCAAAATCAACTTCTATAAAGACGTACAAGTTTCAGGAGAAGTTTGATTAAAAAGGTTTTACGGTCTTATAATTTAAAATCAAGAATAATCACAAGTGTAAAGACAAAGTCAAGTAATAATAAAAATCCATCATGAGGATGGTTTTAAGAACGAATGACTAAAGAACATAAACATACCATTAGATTAATAAGTTAAACATTAACATACACCAAACTTCATCTTCACCCAAACAGTACAAAGGGTTTAGCCACGAATGGCCATACGAACTAGCATAATGTTGAGTTTCGTAGGCTCCCCTATTGTGAACAAAGCAGAAGAGCCTCTCTACTCTCTCCTACTACTCTAAGACTACTGAAACGGAGCAATTCTATATATCTTGAGGTGTGGTAAGGTGTGTGGAATGAAGAACCCAAGCCATCAATTTATATGACTCAGAATGAGCAATGCACAGGCGTGCAAACACCTCAGGAATCAAACAGGTACAAATAGAAATGTACTAGGGTCCTTGGGGAGCAAGGCAGGGTTTGCACGGCTGTGCATTGCCCTGCCTGCTCCCTGTTTCGTCTTTTAGCTGCTTGTTGACTGGCTGTTGACCTTGGTTGACTTCTTGGGGGGTCAAAGCTCAGGGTTGTTCCTTCCAAAAGCTTGACTTCTTGATGTTTTTGAATGGTTTTTTGCTTTGTCTATCTTGGAACATCGATTATCCTGCAATTGTGAAATATAAACGTTTTAAGTATCAATTGCAAGGCTTTTGTTCAATTAGTACCATAATATGAGGATTATTATGCATGCAAAACATGTATAATTTAGGGCATTTCATAACTCCCCACACTTAAAATTTGCTTGTCCTCAAGCAAACTCATGCATGATCAGACCCATAACTAAAAACTTTACAAAAGAAAGGAAGTTCCAAGTAGTTGGAGACTTCGGGACAACTTATGAGTCGCTTATTCTATCTTTGTGTTTTCTCTTTTTAGAATGATGGAATCCATGAAAATCCTAATAGAGCTTCAGTTATGCATAATCTATCACTCCTCACAATGTTCACTCAACTCTAAGGTTATATATATATGGATAATGTAAGTCAAGAAGAACACTCAAGTTCTAATCGAACTATGCAATGGTCACAAGCTTGTATGCGAATCAAAGTCTCCGCCAACTAACTAAGTAAAATGCATGAATCAAAAGGACTTAAAGGGTTGTAATGTGGCTAAAAAGAAAATGAAGGGTGAAAATGAATTTTTGTTTTGGGTTTTTAGGGTTTTAAAAGGGGTTTAAAGGCTGCAGCTAACGTAGAACTCACGGCTAAGGCTTCTTGGCTTAAGATTCGAAAATACTAGTGGGCCCCTCTACAATTCTTAGATAATGAGGGTATATCTAATCTGAGGGCTCGTTTATGGTCAGATTGCCAAAACCGATACTTCTTATCATGTTCAACTCTTCCCTCACTGCCTAATACACATTACTACCTTTCCATATGGTTCTTTTGGCTTGTAACCTAATAGCACCTACTCTGATCAGATGTGTATACTCATGTTGGGGGTAAGTTTGTTTTTTGTTGCACTTTCCATCGAGGCTCTAGTTGCCACATTTCACACATTTGCCATATCTTTTGGCTCTTCTTTTGGCGGCGCTTTTTGACAGGTCACAGAATGGTGGTAGTTGTTCTTGCTTGCGTCACCATTTTTTTACATCACTTGTTGTTTTGAAAAATTTTTCTCGGAGTTCGGGCGGTAAATCAGGCTTTGCGAAATGAATACAAGAAAGCAAATTGAAATCGAAAGAATGCATGTCCAGCTCTTTTAGGTCCAACCGGTAAAAGAGCAACTTCTTTCTCTCTTTTCTTTGTTTTTTTTAGAGAACATAAACATCAAGATTGATTCTTCAATAAATCCTTTTCCTCAATTTCCTTTAAATATTTTTCCATATCTTCCTTGTAGATCGTTCGGCTGTTTCTTCCTAATATATCTACTTTCTTTTATATACTTCAATTCCTTGAGTGAGTTTGATTCTTTCCGAACTGTCTGAACGATTGCATACTTGAAATAGAGAAACAAGATAAACTAATGATTCTCCATCTTAAAGACAATTAGCCAATAACCGGTGTTTATAAAAAGCTGGTATGGGGATAAATGGATAATGGGTGATAGAAAAGAAAAGGCTAAGGCACAAAGGGGCTAACTAGGTAGATATTTTTATTAAGTGGGCTGAGTAATAAAGTAAGGGTGATAAAGTCCTAGGTGCCTCAATCTTTTCCGTACAAATACCAGTTCATGGTCTTGATATGTATAAGTCATACAAGTTCTAATTATGGATAAAATTCGATCGAAAAACACTAAGTATGCCAAACGAAAGAGCGTGTGAATATTATGAGAGTAATGCTCGTGAAAGGATCATATTATTCTCATATGAAAAACGGATGTGATAGGGTTTAGTGATTCGTTATGCATAATATACATTTGTTTCTACTTTCCATGTTTCCATTTATTCCTTTTAGTTTATTTAAGTGCGAACTCTAAGAGTTTTAAATTCTTTTTAAGTTTTTTCAAAAATTTTCAATGTTTTTAGGGTTTTTATGAAAAAAGTTTTTATGAAAATAAGGTTTTAGTCAAACGGGTAGAAAATCATAAGTTTAGTTTTACTGCTTTGAGGAAACAAGTTTGTCCTGAATCTCAATTTCCCCACCCCACACTTAAAAATGTACATTGCCCTCAATGTACAAATGCATGTAATGAAGTGCTATGCAAGAATTTAAATGCATGAAGTTTTAAGGGAAAAGAAACTGGTACTCCCCCGGTCAATTCAATGTATAACCTATGGCCAACACTTGTGACTATTGTCAATGTTACGCCAGAAACTTCATCAATTCTCCCACAAACTTGATGTGATTTGTCGGCGTCTAAGCTTGTAGTGGTGGAGCGAAACTCCTCAAAGAAATAGAGAGACTACTTGGTGATGTTATGTTACTTGAGACACAAAGAAAAACATAAAACGGAAACGGGAAATAAAAGGTAGTAGTTAAGCTACTAAGGTCCTCGTTTCTAGAAGGCAAACCTGGAGGCTGAAGTACGAGTAACTTAAACTTGGAAAACCAAACCCGAGGCCCATGTGTTCTGCATATGCACCAACTTATCAATTTACTCTTGATCATCGGGTTGCCTCCCGGAAGCGCCATGTTTATTTAAGGGTCATTGGCCAGACCCGTACGTGCTTCATCAGTTGCTTTCGTCTAGTGAAACTTCCCCCACTAACTGTTCAATTGGTCCCTCGAAACAGCGTTTCACTCGATAACCATTAACCCTGAAGGTTGTTCTGTTTATTTGTTCAAGTTCTAGTGCTCCATAAGGGAATATTTTCCTGATTATGTATGGTCCTGTCCATTTAGATCAAAATTTTCCTAGAAACAGTTGTAGCCTTGAGTTGTACGGTAATACTTTCTCCCCTTCTTGGAATTCCCCCTTCCTTAGCTTCTTATCATGAATCTTCTTTACTTTGTCTTTGTAGATTGTTGAGTTCATATATGCTTGATTTCGGAGTTCTTCTAACTCATGAACCTGGAGACGATGTTCTCCAGCACTAGATAGGTCAAGGTTGACAGCCTTGAGTGCCTAATATGCTTTGTGTTCAATTTCTATTGGGAGATGACATGCTTTCCCATGCACCATGCGGTAAGGAGTGGTTCCAATGGGTGTTTTGTAGGCTGTTGATAGCGTGTTTTATGTATATAAAAATATATACATATTTATAAATCCTTGGTAATGGCTCCAAAAGCTTGATGCCAAATACGAAGGATATAAACACACACACACACACACACACATATATATATATATATATATATATATACATATGTATATATCTTTAATAATGTTTTGTTTAGAGTTACACAAAATCAGGTTTTAAATTTATAAATTAAAATGATAATTACTTCAACTTAAAACACACACAATAGGCAAGTGTACATATCGTAGCGTAGTATTTTCTGGGTAAGAACCAAGTATCGAAGCATGGACACGGATCCTGTACTCAACCCTCGCTATTGTCTGACTAGGATAATAAGTTGGAAAATGGGTTTTGTTTAAAAGAAGGTAAAAAGGATAAGAAATGTAATTAGAAATGTTATCTTATTTAAGGTGTTACTCCGGTTGTTATCACTTGTTAATTAACATTATATTTAAGGTAAGGTTGGTCATAGTTACTAGTACTAACCATTTCGATGGGGGAGCAAGTATTTCATAACGGAACACTGGATACGGTCGGCCATCTATTCCTAATGAATATCGAGACCCTAAACGGGGTCTCAAGTCCCCCGGCTATCTCGTGATTCATTATTCGGACTAAGATTATCCTTTGACTGACATACGTCATGTCTTGTAACTTCTTTTGGTAAGTCGGAATGCGCAACTTCTCCACAACTACTTTTTGAACGCTTGGACCTAAAAAATTATATTCTTAAAATAGTTGTGTTTACTTATGAATTCATTATAAATAAATAAAACTTTCATTCTCAAGATCAAACCCCATGGCTCCCGCTAGAAGTCCTCTGGAAGCTAACACAAGAGAAGTAAATAAATACCGGCACGAACCACAGGGTCCAGCTAGGACTCGAACGACTAATTGAATACCCAAACCTCCAATCAACCCATAATATTAAATCTATATTAACGGGGCCATGGTAGCACCACGATGTGTATATAGACCGTACAAACTCGAATAAGCTTCCAAACAAGAAGTCTTGCTTAAGAAAATCACAAGATTTAAGTTTATTAAGTTGGTTTAAAGATCACTTATTCTTGTATTTTTAAGATAAAGTATAGTAAATACTTTAAAAACATAAAATAATAAAAATACTTCATTAATTAGTTAAAGTTCAACCAACCCGAGCAACGCAAAAGAACTTGCCATGAATGACCATACAAGTGACTCCACTAACCCTTAGATAATGTGTGAAAATATTCTAACACCAAGGGCGAGTGGGTATAGGTTGCCTCTTGTTTTACTCGAATGAGGAGAATCGTTTCAAATTACAAGACTTTAAAGAGAAAATAAAAAAAGAAAAGCTAAACGGACCAAAACCGAGAGAGTTCCGGCTCTTAGCAGAGCTCTAATGACCTCCCAACTCTTGGTCTTGGACATCTAAAACACTAGAATGAGCTTGCTATTTATAGGCTAAGATTTTCGCAATGCACGGCCGTGCATTGGATTGCACGGGCATGCAAAGTACTCTTCACGTGTGGAATCTGGCAGCTTTAAGGAGGACCGTGCATTGCCCTAAAATGCTCCGTGTTGAATTTTTGACTTTCAACTTTGACCTTCTGCATCCGGTTTTGTTTAATTGGCTCCCGAATGCTGATTTCTCCTTGATTTTGAGTGATTTCTTCATGTTTCTGTTTATCAAGCTCAACTATCCTGTTATAACACAATTAAGTGGATTATGTATCAATTATTATCATATTTCCTTTAATTGTGATGAATTCGGGGGTAGTTATTGACGCGTAGTGTTTTAATATATAAAAATATAATAAATATATTTTTAGAACGGTCTTACGAGATCAGGTTTTAAATTTATAAAATGATAATTACTTTAACTTAAAAATACACACAATAGGCAAGTGTACCTATCGCAGCGTAATATAGTTTAGGTAAGAACTAAGTATCGAACCAGTGGACACGATCGAATTCCAATAGCCGACTTTCGTTAACGTTTAGCCGGTTTAGTTTGTGAGTGAGTTTTGTGCGCCTGTGGAACAGGAAAGTAAATAACAGAAAAGTAAATGGCGGTAAAGTAAATAGCAGAAAATTAAAAAAGTGCGTGAAGTGTGTAACAGAAATGTAACCAACAGAATAGTAAATAACAGGAAAGTAAACAGGTCGGAAATGATCAGGTTACGAATAATATTGCTTTGGGTTTCGAATCCGCTTGGTACGTGATAATGTTAAGTTGACTAATCCAGTGATATGACTACTACAAATGTGTGACCCGGGTCACCGCTAGAGCCTCGTCTTCCCGACATTTGATTACAAATTTAAAAGCTTTAACAAGTGGTAGTCCCTCCCGTTAAGGACTACAATTACCCTCAACCCTTCGAATGGTCATCTCAAGGTTTGTTTAATTTGTATTAAAGTTAAATAGGTGATTATATTTTTCTCACCGGGAGGCGGTGTAACAATGGGACCAAGTATAAAGACGTACTGTTCCCAACATGAGTTCACAAATTCTTGGTCGCATAATAAGTTCGTATAAAGACGTACTATCTTAATAGTGTTAACCAAGCCTTGGCTTATCAATCTCTACTTGTATAAAGACGAACAAGCTTCAAGAGAAATTTGATTAAAAAGGTTTTACACTTTAAAAATCAAAAACACTCACAAATATAAAGACGGATTTAGACAATAATAAAAGCCCACCAAAATTGTGGTTTTAAGGACGAATAGTTAAAGACATAAACACATCACTTGGATTAATACTTTAAACATTAACATGCACCAAACTTCATCTTCACCCTAGCAATACAAAGAGTTTAGCCACGAATGGCCATACTAACTAGCATAACGCTGAATTTCGTAGGCTCCCCGCTCACTACTCTCTACTCTAACTATGAAATACACTCGATCGGTGTTCTTTGATCTGAATTGGTGTGTGGAATGAAGAACTCAAGCCATCTATTTATAGGCCTCAGAATGAGCAATGCACGGCCATGCATTGGATTGCACGGCCGTGCAAACACCTCGAGAATGAAACAGGGTACACAGGACAGTGTACTGGACCTTGGGGAGCAAGACAGGGCAATGCACGTGCATTGGGATGCACGGCCGTGCATCCCCTTCTTGCTGCCCAGTTTTTTGTTTTAGCTGCTGGTTTGACTTGTGTTGACATGGCTTGACTTCTTGGGGGTCAATGCCCGGGTTTGGTCGTCCAAAAGCTTGAGTTCTTCATGTTTTAAGCTGATTTTTGCTCTATTCGACTTTGGGATACCGAATAAGTTGCATTTGTGAAATATTAACATTTTAAGTACCAATTGCAAGGTTATTAATCAATTAGTACCATAATATGGGGATTATTATGCATGCAAAACATGTATAATTTAGGATATACCATAATACCCCACACTTAAACTTTGCTTGTCCTTTAGCAAACTCATACCCATAACTAAAACCTTTACAAGGGAAATGGAACTCCAAGTAGTTGAAAATTCCGGGATAACTCTTGAGTTTCTTATTCTATTTTTTTATTTTTCTATGATGGAATCCATGACAAGCTTACTAGAACTTCAATTATGCATAAACTTTCACTTCTCACAATGTTCACTCTATTCTAGGGTTATATATGTATGGATAATGTAAGTTAAGTGGAACAGTCAAGTTTGAATCGAATTATGCAATGATCATAAGCTTGTATGCAAATCAAGTCTCCACCAATTAACTAAGTAGTATGCATGAATCAAGAGAACTTTAAAAGGGTTGTAATGTGGGTAAAATAAAAATAAAGGGGTGAAGATGAAAATCTTTTTGGGTTTTTATGGATTTAAAAGGTTTAAAGGGCTACAACTATCGTGAAACACACAGCTACGGCTTCATGGCTTAAAATGAAAAATACTAACAGGTCCCTTTACAGTACTCAGATCATGAGGGTATAACTAATCCGAGGGCTCGTTTATGGTTAGATTGCCAAGACCAAGATCTCTCATTAGTGCCAACTCTTTCCTTACTGCGTAGTACACATTGCTGCCTCTCCGTATGGAACTTTTGGCTTGAAGCCTAATAGCTCCAACTTTGATCAGATACGTATGCTCACTTTGATCAGCTCCAACTATGGCTCCAGTTTCCACACTTCACACATTTTTCGTATTTTTTGGCTTTTCTTTTGTTGGCACTTTTTGACAAGTCGTAGAATGGTGGCAGTTGTTCTTGCTTGCGCCACCGTTTTCTTACATCATTAGTTGCTTTGAAAAATTTCTGTCGAAGTTCGGGCGGTAATTCTGGCTTTGCGAAATGAAGGCAGAAAAGCAAATTGAAATAAAAAAATGCATATCCAGCTCTTTAAGGTCTAACCGGTAAAAGACCAACTTCTTCTTTTTTTTGACATCAAGACAATTCCTTCAATAATTCTTTTTCCTCAATTTCTTTGAAATAATATTTTCATAAATTCCTTGCAGATAGTTCGGCTGTTTCTTCCTAATACATCCAACTTCTTGTATATTCCAATTCTTTTGAGTAAAGCATATTTTTTCTGAAGTTGCCTCAATGGTAATAAACTTGAAATAACGACATAGGATAATTTTTCCATTTTGAAGACAGTTAGCCAATAACCGGTGTTTACGAAAATCTGGTTGGGTGATAATTGTGGGTAGTAGAAAAGAAAAGGCTAAGGCTTAACGGGCTATCTAAGCGGGTTATATTTTTTGGATTTTTAGATTTAAGAATAAGGGTAATAAATTCCTAGATGCCTCAATCACTTTCATACTTCTACTAGTTCATGGTCTTGATATTTATAAGTCACACAAGTTCTAATTATGCATAAAATTCAATCGAAAAACACTCAGTAATGCCAAACGCAAGAGTATGCGAATAATTATACACTGTGCCAAAAATTTGATGCTGTGTAATAGGCTTGATTTTACTCACATAAAAACGGATGGAATAAGGTTTAGCGACTCGTTATGCATAATATTCATTTATTTCTACTTGCCATGTATTCATTTTACTTTATTAGGTGCGAACTCAAAGAGGTTTAAAATATTAGGGTTTAAAATTTTGAAAATTTTTCGGGTTTTACAAAAGGTAGGTTTTTTGTTATGTTTTAATCAAATGGGTATAAAATCACAAGTTGAAATTTTACTGCTTTGAGGTTACAAGTAGTCTTGAATCTCTTAATTCCCCACCCCACACTTAAAACTGTGCATTGCCCTCAATGTACAAATGCATGTAATGAATTGCTATGAAGGAATTTAAATGCATGAAGTTTTAAGGGAAAAGAAACTGGTACTCCCTTGGTCAATTCAGTGTATAACCTAAGGCCAAAACTTATTGGTGCTGTTAATACTTTGCTTCAATGACTTCATCGAATTTCAAAGAAATTTGATGTGGTTTCCGATTCCTCAGGTTGTAGAGATGGAGTGTGATTCCTCAAAGAAGTAGAGAGACTATCTGGTGATGCTATTCTACCTGGCACATAAGGGAAAACATAAAAGCAGACTAGGAAAATAAAAGGTAGTAGTTAAGCTACTAAGGTCCTAGTATCGATAGGGCATTCCTGGGGCTTAAGTATGAGAAACTTAAATTTGAAAAATCAAACCTGAGATCCATGATTTCTGTAGTATGCACCAACCTCTCAATTTATTCATGATCATCGGGTTGCCTCCCGGAAGTGCTACATTTATTTAAGGGTCTTTAGCCCGACCCATACGTGTTTCATCAGTCTTACTCCTCTAGTGGAACCTCGTCCACTACTTGATCAATTGGTCCTTCGAGGTAATGCTTGACTCTGTGGCCGTTAACTTTGAAAGTTGTCCCGTCTATTTGTTCTAGTTCTAGTGTTCCATAAGGGAATGATTTTCGAATTATGTATGGTCCCGTCCACTTAGATCTCAATTTTCCTGGAAATAGTTGTAATCTTGAATTGTAAAGTAAGACTTTTTCTCCTTCTTGAAATTCCCCCTTCCTTAGTCTTTTATCATGAAGTCTCTTTGCCCTATCCTTGTATACTGCTAAGTTCCTATAGGCCTGATTTCGTAGTTCTTCCAATTCATGAACTTGTAGAAGGGGGTGTTCTCATGCACTGGATAGATCTAGGTTAACTGCTTTAAGCGCCCAATATGCTTTATGCTCAATCTCTATTGGTTGGTGACATGCTTTTCCATAAACCATTCGGTAAGGAGTGGTTTCGATAGGTGTTTTATAAGCCGTACGTAAGGCCCATAATGCATCTTCCAGTTTATCAGACCAGTCTTTCCTATTTGGACTTACAACTTTTTCCAAGATACGCTTGATTTCTCTGTTTGTAACTTCCACTTGTCCATTTGCTTGGAGATGGTAAGGTGTGGACAACTTGTGGGTATAACCATATTGTTTAAGTGTCTTTTCCAATTGTGAATTACAAAAGTGTGTTCCTCTATCACTGATTAGGGCTTTTGGTGTACCAAACCGTGTGAATAGTCTTTTGAGAAACCGGATGACGACTCTTGCGTCATTAGTTGGTAATGCTTGTGCTTCAACCCATTTTGACACTTAGTCAACTGCTACTAGGATGTATTGATTTCCGCAAGATGGAGGGAATGGTCCAACAAAGTCAACCCCCCAGATGTCGAATATTTCACAAACTTAGATGCTTGTTTGGGGCATTTCGTCACGCTTTGAAATACTTCCTGGCCTTTGACATGAGTCGCATTTGCTTATAAGCTTATGTGCGTCCTTGAAAACAGTTGGCCAGAAAAATCCAGCCTTAAAAACTTTTCTTGCAGTATAATTGGCTCCATGATGCCCTCCTGTTGGTCCTTCATGACATTGTCGCAATATTTCATGTGCCTCCTTCCCATGCACACATCGTCACACTATTTGATCTATATAAACACATAATAGATATGGATCTTCCTAGAAATAGTGCTTCATATCTGCGAAGAATTTCTTTCTTTCCTGAAATGTTAATCCTTTCACTAGTTCTCCGCTTGCTAAGAAATTTGCAATGTCTGCAAACCATGGGTATTTATTGATGTCTTGTATGTGCAGTATGTATTCATGAGGGAAACTATCATTTATGGCAGACTTTTGATTTTCTTGAGTGGTTTCTAGTCGAGATAGATGATCTGCTGCCAAATTCTCTGCTCCCTTTTTATCTTTTATCTCGATGTCAAATTCTTGTAGTAGGAGGATCCACCTGATTAACCTTGGTTTAGCGTCTTGCTTCTTAAAGAGATGTCTTAAGGAGGCATGGTCGGTGTAGACTATAGTTTTTGATAAGACTAGGTACGAACGAAATTTATCAAAGGCGAAAACTACAGCTAGTAATTCCTTCTCAGTAGTAGTGTAATTTTCTTGAGCGTCATTTAAGGTTTTACTTGCATAGTGAATCGGGTGAAAATGATTTTCGCTTCGTTGACCTAAAACTGCTCCTACTGTGCAGTCACTTGCATCGCACATGAGTTCGAAAGGTTTAGTCCAGTCAGGTGCCGTCATGACAGGTTCATTGATGAGTTTCTTCTTGAGAGTCTCAAATGCTACTAAGCAATCATCAGAGAATAAAAAGGGTCGATCTTTTTCCAACAATTGTGTCAAGGGTCTGGCGATTGGTGAAAAGTCCTTTATGAATCTCCTATAGAACCCCGCATGACCGAGGAAGCTTCTGATCCCTTTTACTGAATTTGTCGTTGGAAGCATTGATATAGTTTCTACTTTGGCTTTGTTGACCTCAATACCATTCTTTGAAATTTTGTGTCCTAATACTATTCCTTCTTTCACCATGAAATGGCACTTTTCCCAATTTAGTGCTAGATTTGAATCTTCACATCTTGCTAGCATTTTTTCTAAGTTTTGTAGACAATGGTCGATAAATACTTCCATTGATTCTTCTATCATATCATGAAATATAGCGATCATGCACCGCTGGAATGTAGCAGGTGCATTGCATAGTCCAAATGGCATATGCCTATAAGCGAAGATGCCATAGGGACAGGTAAATGTAGTCTTCTCCTGATCTTCATAAGTATCTTATGAGTGCAAAATGAGGGGCTAATTCCCTTAAGATCCATTAGCTTTCAGGCGATAACTTTCTTGTATTTCTTCAAAACTTGTAGTAACTTTTCTTTCTCGTTGTTTCCAACATGGAGGGGATAATAACTAGAAGCTTGGATTCTTCATCTAGGAAGGCGTATGATAAATCAGGCGGAAGTTCCTTTAGTTCAAGTGTAGGTGGTTCCTCGATAGACGGTTTTGCCTTCTCACTCTCGTCTCTATCTTCCAACTCAATGCCTGTTGTTTCATCATTATGATTAGTGTGTTTTATCATAAATCCTTTGCAAACTAGATATTCTTCCTGTTCCTCTACTGGCCATTCCTCTTCCTTTCCCACGACGTCATGTATGTAATAAACTACTAGGAAGTCGAAATCGTCAAAAAGAAAGTCTAGATCGACATGACTACTTGGTCATTGCATGGCTTTCTTGAGATCGAATGTGATTGATGTGTGTAAACTATATATATATTTTTTATAAGTATTTTACACAATTAGTTTTAAAAAGGGTTTTCACCAAACACTAATCACACACACCGGGCAGTGTACCCGTCTGATAGCAATATAGTAAAGGTAAGAACCGGGTATCAATCCGTGGACACGATAGAATGCGATAATAAACCGGGACTAAAATTCAATCAAGTATAGATTAAAGATGTTTAAGTTGATTTTTAATTAGACTAATATGTAAGAATATAAAACTTAAACTAAACTCACAAATCAAACAATCAAGGAGAAAATATCACTTCGGTGTCGAATCCATTTAGAATACATTCAATACATTCATAGAAACATGGCAAATACACGATACATAAATTGACTAAATTCTCATCAAAGATATCTAATCAAATGACTATTCGGAAAGCTAGCATGAATTACACAAACCAACCACCTAAAGTCATACAATGAGGCTCACGTGTTTAATAATCATGTCAATGTTTATAAAGATTGAACTAGCTTCCGATTAAGGTACACTAATCCAACAACTAGTTGGAAAGATAATATGAACAACATGCTATCCACCTCAAGTTGATTAATTTAGACAACAATATGCATTTCTTCAACATACAATGTTCATATAAAATGTTCATATAAAGGTTATATAAATTAGGAGGATGTGTCAATAACTCCTAGATAAACATAATACTAAATATGACACATCATAACAAATACTTTGTCTTTCCAAACATAAGCATAAGGTTACACATACAAATATAATGATTCATAAACAAGACTTCATTCACCATTCCTAGTCAAATGCCATAAACTAGTATAATTACATACACCAATCCATGAATATAAGCATAAATAATAAGTTTTCCAACATAATATGACATACACAAATACAAGTCTTGTAAACAACTCAAAATACTTAAATACATAATTTCATCAAAGAATAATCATACGATTGTCATAACATTAACACAATAATTGCCAATAATCCATGAATGTTGTCAAATGTATCTAAACTTCATCTAAACCAAGTGAACAAGAGTTTTAGCTCATCATGAGCACCAAAATTACAAATAAACAAGGAAAAATAGTGAGAAACATGATATGAAAACAAGAATCAAACCACTCCTCCAAGCCTAGATGTTGTTGTTGATGTATGGTGATCCTCTTGATGTTGTATCCTCTCCAAGAATCTTGAATTATTGCTGGAATAAGGAAAACTCGAGCTGGAACAGTAGGTTTCTCCCTTGGGTTGCTCAATGTCTGAATGAGAATTAAGTTCTGTTTAAATAGAAAAGGGGAGTCACGACCGTGCCAGGAGAAAAGGCACGACCCTGCCTAGTACAAGGACGCGGTCGTGTCTAGGTCTTGGCATGACCGTGTGACAGAGGTTTGACCGATCCGTAGCTTCCATTGGGTACCACTGATCGAGGACGTACGGCTATTTAGACTCACGAGATGACACGCAACCGTGAGCAGCCAAGGCACGGTTGTGTCTTGGAATTTGGCTTGGCGCGGTCGTGCCAGATGTGGGCGCGACTGTGCTTAGGGTTTTGGAGCTTGGCATGACCGTGCCAAATAGGGGCACGACCGTGCCTCCATCACAGAAACCCTAAAACTTCAATTGTTTATCCTAGAATCTTCTCGTTTATTCACCAAGCTTCACAAAAACCTACAAAACAAGAAATGAAGCAAATAAGTGTCTAAACGTTGCATATAACCAAGAATTGATCATTAAATGAGCGAAGTTTTGTGCCAAAAAGATGTGTAAATACTAACACATCAAACAACCCCACACTTGAACATTGCTTGTCCTCAAGCAAGAAATCAAAATGAAACCAAACTTCCAATTACACTATGGATCAAATCGGGAAAACCGTAAGCATTAATAAATTTATAAAGGTTTGAAGAGATTTTCAAGAAATGCAAAATTAACTAAATGAAACCCAATGAGCCCAATGACGTGATAACCGAATGAGCAAATGAATATGCCTAGGAAATCATTAGCATGCAACTTTATACTTCTCACAATGTTCACACACACTCGGGAATATATATGATCATACAATTAATGGAGTATGTATAGAACACTTAAATGCCAAGACAATGAATCATGCATAAATCATAAGCTTGCTAAAAGATCAAATCTCTACCAACTAACATGAAACAAAGCACAAATCAAGAGGGCTTTAAATGGGTTGTAATTTGGTAATGGCTAAGGGTAAGGAAGTGGAATTTGAAAGTGGCTAAATGGCTAAAAACCCGGCGGCTATGCTAACTCAAAAACTAAAATAACATCTAATAAGAAAAATAAACTAGCTAATGCTTCTGTATAGATAAGAGCTAACAACCGAATTCTTTCCATCTTTGCTCACAAAATTGCTCTAATCGGCTATAATTACCTAATTTTGGTGATGTTTTTTTTTGAAGGGAACTAAGTCAATATGCATCTTTCCTTAGCTAAAAACTTCTCAAGAATTTAAAAATTACAACGAAATAAAAGCTATAAAATTAACATTAGCCGACCGGATTTCTAACACGGGCGAAAAATAAATGAAAAGGCTAATGAAGGTTTAATGGCGGTGTAATGTGGGTAATTAAAGAAAAGAACAAGATAGGCTCAACGTGGCTAACTTGTGGATGTGTTTGGGTGAGGGAAAATAAAAATAAAAGGCTAACAAAGTGGTTTATCCTAATGCCTCAATCATTTTTATGCAATATTTATGTTCATTATTTCGAAATGTATACTAAAAGCAAGTTCTAATAAGCATGAAACATCTGGCACACTCAAATCCGCAAAAACGAGAGCAAACAATGTCTAAAGCTATCAAGGCTCAAAAATAAACTCACGGAAACAGAAAGGAATGAGTGTAAGCAAAAGGTTACATGCAATTCATTCGTTCAGCCCACTAAAACTCATGGTTATCACAAAAAATTGGGTTTGACTCGATGGAATTTCTATTTCAATTGCTTTCGAAAAATCAAACCTCTATTATTTACTAAAAATTGTGAATGCTAAACGGTTAACTTTTATTATATTTTGGTGTTTTTCAATTTTATAAAACTGATTTAGTGTCAATAAAAATTATGGAGGAAGATTTTGCAAAAAATTGAAGTGATAGAATGCTCAAAAGGACAAACATCGTGCGAATAAATTCCCACCCTACACTTAGAATTCTACATTGCCCTTAATGTAGAACAAAAATAATGTAAAGCAAGGAATAAACACTCAACCCCACACTTAGAAATATACATTGCCCTCAATGTATACAAAAACATGCAAAGCAAAATGGAATGCAATGCAATGAAGAGTGAAAGGAGAACTGAAACTTCCCTCGTGTCGATCATGGCACACGCAAAAAGCCTACCCACAAAAATGACGTTCCACGAAGTTCCACAATTCCAAGATCTAATCAAGACTAACAACATCAAACACAGATCAGTAACATCAAGCCAAAATATCAACAGAAATGTAGATACAAATATATATAACAGTACATGGAAACAAAAGTACAAAAAAAGAACAACATAAACGCCGAAGCGTGATACAAGAGTTTGCACAACAGACAGTAAAGTACAACTCACAAAAATGATACCAAAAGGCAATGGGAGGTACTACTCCCACTGCACGCCCTCAAGGTCGACGCCGGAGGCCCCGCCTCCCTCGCCTCCTGCTGCTGGTGGTGATGGTGGTGGTGACTGATGATGCGGTGGAGATGGTGGTGGCTGCTGATGCGGTGGAGATGGTGGTGGCTGCTCGGGCTGCATAAAGAATAGGAGGGGTACCACGTATGGTGCTCCGCCAGCAGCAGCAGCAGCAGCGGCGCACTGGACCTCATACTGCCAGGCCCAGTAACGCATGAACATGTCATATGGAATGGCAACTGCAGGCGGTGGTGGCGGTGGAGGCGGAGGGGGCGACGGCGACGGCCTCGGCCTGAACAAGATCCGGATCGGGACCCGGACGGTCTGGATCCCACGCCCACCCCCATCTATCTACCAACCTGATCCATCTGCGCCTCGACGAGCGACCTGCATGTTCCTCAGTGTCTGCACGGTCATCACAACGGTCTCGGCCACAGGGGTCAGGTCCCCTATCAAATCATCGGTCAATAGCTGGAAGTGCCTAGCCAGCTTGGTCACGAAGTGACCTCCACAGATCGCGCTGGTGACGTCGCGCCCTGAGCTGTTTACCAAGTACCCCGCGATAGAATGCGCAAGATTGCAGGAGCGCGGGCGTACAAGGAAATACAAGTAGAATAGCTCCCTAAGGTTCACTACCGTTTCCCCCTGACCTCTCCCAGAAATTGAATAAACGATGCAGCGGTGAAGAACACAATGCAAGGGATCCCGTAGGCTCGAAGCCTTGGTCAAACTCAGATCATATATCCCGAACCCAAACTCGTACCAAAACTGATCCTTATCCTCCTCAGTCGGGAATTCGGTGATCCCTTCGGTAAATAGCTCTGTCTGAAGCTCCTGTCGAGTGTACAGCCCCAGTAGTCTCCTAAATCTGGCGACAGACATCACGCGCCACTCCCCGCCTAACCTAAACCTAACAGTCTCGGGCTGCTCAAGATCCGCGCAAGGGTAATCAAACTTATAAGTGGAGAAAAACTCCATCACGAGCTCTATGTACTGTATGGCGTGAAGCCTGAACAACCGGTGCCAGGGGCGGTGACAAGATCGTTCCACCGGTCTCGCTGATCGATGGCGTCGATAGCAGCTGGCTCCAAACGACGAGCAGCTAGAATCCGGCCTCTGCGGGGCCACAACACATCCAGACGAGCCTCGTACTCATGCTCGTTCATGTCAAACTCGAGGTATGGGTGGTCCCTGTTGCCTGCCATCTGTGACATTCCAAACATTATCCCAAATCCGCTCGATCCAAAATACGTTCCGATCACCTAAACTCAAAAATAAATGGTAAAATCCTAAAAAAATAAAAATAAAAATAAGAAGATAAAAGTCAGACAAAATCTAAGAATTGTTACCGAAACAGGCTAAGTTTATTAACGAGTCGTTAGCTAGACTCAAGTCCCCGAATTCATTTGTCCTTGAGGTGGAGGTCAACTACCTCTAATGCCGGGTCAACCGGTCCGTCAATATATGGCTTAAGACGATGACCGTTGACCTTGAAGATCCTCCCATCTTCATGTTCAATCTCGACGGTCCCATAAGGAAAAACCTCCTTAACCGTGTAAGGACTCGTCCATCGGGACTTTAACTTCCCGGGAAATAAACGCAACCTAGAGTTGTAAAGCAACACACGACCACCCACTCGGAATTCCTTCTTGTCCTTCAAGCGTCGGTCATGTAAACTCTTAGTGCGCTCGTTGTAGATCATGGAGTTTGCATAGGCTTGATTCCTCAACTCATCAAGCTCATGAATCTGAGTGAACCGGTTCTCACCCGCGCTCACCAAGTCAAGATTCACCGCCGTCAATGCCCAATAGGCCTTATTCTCCAACTCCACCGGAAGATGGCACGCCTTCCCATAGATCAACCTAAATGGTGTGGTACCAATAGGCGTCTTATAGGCAGTCCGGAAGGCCAAAGTGCATCATCTAACCTATCCGACCAATCCTTACGGTTCTTACCAACCGTCTTCTCTAGAATCCGCTTTATGCCCCGGTTTATGACCTCTACCTGTCCACTGGTCTGTGGATGGTAGGCTGTGGAGAATCTATGGTTCACACCATATCGTGATAGAGCCCTCTCCAACTGGGCGTTGCAGAAGTGGGTCCCACGGTCACTGATAAGGGCTTTGGGGGCACCAAAGCGAGAGAACAGCTTCTTCAGAAATTAAACAACCACCCTAGCATCATTAGTAGGCAAGGCTTGAGCCTCGGCCCACTTAGAAACATAGTCAACAACGACTAGGATATACCGGTTTCCACGAGAAGCTGGGAAAGGTCCCATAAAGTCAATACCCCAGACATCAAAAATCTCACAAATGTGGATGCTGTTCTGGGGCATCTCATTCCTCGAAGAAATGTTGCTTGCCCTCTGGCAAGCATCACAAGCTCGGATCATCTCATGAGCGTCCTGGAAGATGGTAGGCCAGAAGAAACCGGCGTCAAAGACCTTTTTCGCGGTCAAGGTAGCTCCATGATGTCCACGTGTTGGGCCTGCGTGTCAGTGTCTAAGCACCTGACGTGCCTCATCTCCAAAGACACACCTACGCACGATCTGATCAGCCCCGACTCGAAACAAATAGAGATCCTCCCAAAGATAGTGCTTCACATCCGCAAAGAACTTTCGCTTCTGCTGATGCGTTAAGCCCTTAATCACAATCCCACTAGCAAGAAAGTTTGCAAAATCAGCAAACCATGGACACTCCTCATCCTGTGTCTGTATGTGCATGAGAAACTCTTGTGGAAAATTGTCATTTATGGATGACCCCACAAGTTCAGATGAAGCTGAGCACTCAAGACAGGACAAGTGGTCCGCTGCGACATTCTCCACGCCCTTCTTATCGCGGATCTCAATGTCGAACTCCTGAAGCAGCAAAACCCACCGGATTAGCCAGGGTTTGGCATCCTGTTTGCTGAACAGGTGCCGAAGGGCTACATGATCGGTGAATACAATGGTCTTTGATAGGACGAGATAAGACCGGAATTTATCGAAAGCGAAGACAACGGCTAGGAGCCCCTTCTCTGTCGTGGTGTAATGCTCCTGTGCGTCATTGAGCGTCTTGCTCGCATAATAAATCGGGTGAAACTGCTTCTCTCTCCTCTGTCCTAAGACCGCCCCAATAGCGAAGTCACTCGCGTCACACATGATCTCAAATGGCAGCTTCCAATCAGGAGCCACCATGATAGGGGCATTCACCAACTTCTCCTTTAACAAGTCGAATGCACTGAGGCACTCGTCGAAGAACACGAACTGGGCTTCCTTCTCAAGAAGCTGGGTCATCGGTCGGGCAATCTTAGAAAAATCTTTGATAAAACGCCTGTAAAAGCCCGCGTGATCAAGGAAGCTCCGAATAGATTTCACAGAGGTCGGCGGGGGCAGCTTAGATATGGTGTCAATCTTAGCTCTATCAACCTCAATCCCCGCACGTGAAACCTTGTGCCCAAGCACAATGCCCTCCTTCACCATGAAGTGGCATTTCTCCCAGTTCAAAACCAGATTGGCCTCTTTACACCTAGCCAACATCCCCTCCGGATTCTCGAGGCAATGATAAAAGGAACTCCCAAACACAGAAAAGTCATCCATGAAAACCTCCATGGAGTCCTCAATCATATCATGGAAAATGGCCACCATGCAACGCTGGAAAGTGGCCGGAGCATTACACAATCCAAATGGCATCCACCGATAAGCAAATGTGCCATAGGGACATGTGAATGTCGTCTTCTCTTGATCCTCAGGAGCAATCGGGATCTGGAAGTAGCCTGAGAAGCCATCCAGGAAACAATAGAACATCTTTCCCGCTAATCTCTCCAACATCTGATCAATGAACGGGAGGGGAAAATGATATTTCCAAGTAGCATCATTGAGTTTGCGGTAATCGATGCAAACTCTCCAACCGGTGACTGTACGAGTAGGAATCACCTCATTCCTCTCGTTGGTGATGACAGTCATGCCTCCCTTCTTAGGGACAACCTGAACTGGGCTAACCTAAGGAGAATCGGAGATGGGATTAATCAAACCAGCATCCAGTAACTTAATCACCTCCTTCTTTACTACCTCCTGTATGTTCGGGTTCAACCTCCTCTGATGCTGCACAACAGGCTTGTAGTCATCCTCCATAAGGATCTTATGGGTACAGAAAGAGGGATTAATTCCCTTAATGTCCATAATCCTCCATGTAATAGCCTGCTTGTGCTGTTTCAGCACCTCCAGTAGCCTCTCCTTCTCATCACTCGTCAAATCAGAGGCGATAATGACAGGTAATCGAGACTCACCATCTAAAAAGGCATACTCCAAATGGCTCGGGAGCTCCTTAAGCTCAATAGGTGGTGGGTCCTCAATAGAAGGCCGCTCAATCGGCTCAGACTCCCTATCAACCATAGCAAAAACCGCTGAACACTGGGGAAACTCATAGCTCTCCTAGCTATGCAACTGCTCATCAAACTGATCCTCACCAACTGGATCAAATGTCTCCCCCCTACAATCTGGGTGTCTAGAGACTCCTCCTCAGCTGTGTCCTGGAGATGATCAATCACACAAGAATAAACAGCCTCAACAAAGTAGAGTGAATCATCCTGATTCTGGGTATGCTGCATGGATCTCCCTACATCAAAGGTCACTTCCTCTTCATCCACCCTCAATGTAAGCCTCCCCGAATACACATCAATCAAGGCCTTGGCAGTGGCCAGGAACGGGCGACCTAGGATAATAGGGACATTCTTGTCCTCATCCATGTCCAGAATCACAAAGTCTACAGGAAACACAAAACGATCAACCTTAACCAACATATTCTCCACTATCCCTCGCGGATACTTGACCGAGCGATCGGCCAGCTGGATACTCATGCGTGTCGGTGTAGGTTCTCCCAACTGAAGCTTAGCAAAGACCGCATATGGCATGAGGTTAATGCTAGCACCAAGGTCAGATAAGGCGTTGCTAACCGACAAGATACATATCAAGCAGGGGATGGTAAAACTCCCCGGATCTCGTCTCTTCTCCGGTAGCTTTTTCTGAATCACCGCCGAACACTCCTCATTTAGCGTCACCTGAGACAACTCCTCCAATTTCCTTTTATTCATGAGGATATCCTTCAAGAATCTCGCATACTTAGGCATCTGAGCCAGAGCCTCCACAAATGGTAAGTTGATATGCAACTACTTAAACAACCCTAGAAACTTACCATACTGCTCCTCCATCTTCTGCTTCTTCAATCTGCCTGGGTATGGAATGGCGGGAGTATAATCTCTCACAGGCTCGTGAGGGGGCGATGTGCTCGCCGATTTACCCCTCGACGGTGTCTCTTCAGGAATCTCAATCAGAACCTCCTCCTCAGATGACTCGTGCACAGGGACCTGTGGATCCGGTCCTATGTCTCTACCGATCCTCAAAGTGATGGCCTTCACATGAGCATTGGGATTGGGCTCAGTGTTGCTAGGCAGGCCACCTGGCGGTCTCTCAGAAAGAAGCTTCGCGATCTGCCTGACCTGGTTCCCTATGGTCTGGATCGAAGCTTTCTGATTCCTCAACTCAGTCTCATGCGTGTGGAAACGCTCCTCTATGTACCGGTTCTGCTTCTCTGCCAACTGATTCTGACTCTCTGAGTTTGCAAGTAGCCGTGTAACCATGTCCTCCAAACTGGATTTACCCTCAGGTGCGGGTGGTGGACCACTGCTATAACCTTGGCCTTCAAACTGGCCCTGCTGAGGTCGAAACTGGGAACTCTGTCCCTGAGACTGGTGGGACTGATGCTGGAATAGGGGGCGCTGAGTGAATCCAGGTGGTTGCTGGCTATTGTTGCCAGACTTCCAACTGAAATTCGGGTGATTCCTCCACCCCGGATTATATGTGTTGATGTAGGGATTATTCTGGGGACGATTCTGGTTGGACATGAAATTAACCTGCTCGTGGACCCCTACCTAACAAGCACTCGTGGGATGCGCCCCACCACAAAACTCACACAAGGACTAGGCCTTGTGGACGTGCATCTGATCAATCTTGGTGGAATGTGCTTCCACCTAGGCAGCTAAAGAGGTAATTCCATCCACTTGATGGACACCCTGTCTCTGAGTTCTCGCTCGGGAAGTATGCTGAGTGTAGCTCTTTGCTGCCACTTTCTCTAGCAAGTCATACGCCTCCTGGGGTGTCTTCGTTCCAATGTCTCCACCCGCGTATGCATCAATCAGCTGCTTCCCGGTCATCTCCAGACCATTGTAAAAGGTCTCACACTGCTGCCACTTCAACAATCCATGGTGGGGAACCTTCCTCATCAGTTCCTTGAATCTCTCCCACGCCTCATAGATTGTCTCCGCGTCGTCCTGCTGGAAAGAAAGAATCCTAGCCCTCAACTTTGATGTTTTCTACGGAGGGAAGTACTTTTCTAAGAATTTAGCAGCCATCTGGTCCCAAGTACTAATGGACCTAGGGGGAAGTGACAGTAACCAAGCCTTGGCTCGATCCCGTAAGGAAAACGGGAACAACCGGAGCCGAATAGCATCGTCGGTAGCGTCACGAATTTTAAAAGTGGCGCAAATCTCTAAGAAACTGGCCAAATGAGTATTAGGATCCTCGTGATCCTTGCCATCGAACTGACACATGTTCTGCACCATCTGTATAATGCTGGATTTGATCTCGAACTGATGTGCTCCAACCGTCGGCCTATTGATGCTCGACTCCAAACCCTCAAGTGTCGGTTTGCCAAAATCCGAAAGTGTCCGACCCGCATCCTCGTTCGCCATCTCCTCTACCTCGTCAACAACAACCTCGTCAAACTCGAGTAACCGGGCCACAAATCGGGAACGGGCTCTCAATTTCCGTTGAAGATCACGCTCCGGCTCGGAAGACGGCTCAGGAACCTTCTCGATGGGAGTTGAGAACATACACGATCTGCACGACAAGTTAGATTTAAATACGCGAACCTAGGACAAAGAAAACACAAGTTAGACAAAATCAAAAATAAAATAAAATAAAAATAAAATAAAAAATTTGAAAATAAAAATAAAAAATAAAATGGGATAAAAACCAAGATATATATATATACAAATGAAGCTAAAAATAACAAGTAAAATGTGAAAAATATCTATACACACAAAATTGCAAATAACAACAAGAAAAACACGATATTCACAAAAATATATATACTAAATGACTAAATATTAATTCCAATCGTTCTCGCAAAACCGTGTCCCCGGCAACGGCGCCAAAAACTTGATATGTGTAAACTATATATATATATATATATTTTTATAAGTATTTTACACAATTAGTTTTAAAAAGGGTTTTCACCAAACACTAATCACACACACCGGGCAGTGTACCCGTCTGATAGCAATATAGTAAAGGTAAGAACCGGGTATCAATCCGTGGACACGATGGAATGCGATAATAAACCCGGACTAAAATTCAATCAAGTATAGATTAAAGATGTTTAAGTTGATTTTTAATTAGACTAATATGTAATAATATAAAACTTAAACTAAAATCACAAATCAAACAATCAAGGAGAAAATATCACTTCGGTGTCGAATCCATTTAGAATACATTCAATACATTCATAGAAACATGGCAAATACACGATACATAAATTGACTAAATTCTCGTCAAAGATATCTAATCAAATGACTATTCGGAAAGCTAGCATGAATTACACAAACCAACCACCTAAAGTCATACAATGAGGCTAACGTGTTTAATAATCATGTCAATGTTTATAAAGATTGAACTTGCTTCTGATTAAGGTACACTAATCCAACAACTAGTTGGAAAGATAATATGAACAACACGCTATCCACCTCAAGTTGATTAATTTAGACAACAATATGCATTTCTTCAACATACAATGTTCATATAAAGGTTATATAAATTAGGAGGATGTGTCAACAATTCCTAGATAAACATAATACTAAATATGACACATCATAACAAATACTTTGTCTTTCCATACATAAGCATAAGGTTACACATACAAATATAATGATTTATAAACAAGACTTCATTCACCATTCCTAGTCAAATGCCATAAACTAGTATAATAACATACACCAATCCATGAATATAAGCATAAATAATAAGTTTTCCAACATAATATGACATACACAAATACAAGTCTTGTAAACAACTCAAAATACTTAAATACATAATTTCATCAAAGAATAATCACACGATTGTCATAACATTAACACAATAATTGCCAATAATCCATGAATGTTGTCAAATGTATCTAAACTTCATCTAAACCAAAGTGAACAAGAGTTTTAGCTCAACATGAGAACCAAAATTACAAATAAACAGGGAAAAATAGTGAGAAACGTGATATGAAAACAAGAATCAAACCACTCCTCCAAGCCTAGATGTTGTTGTTGATGTATGGTGATCCTCTTGATGTTGTATCCTCTCCAAGAATCTTGAATTATGGATGGAAAAAAGAAAACTCGAGCTAGAACAGTAGGTTTCTCCCCTGGGTTGCTCAATGTCTGAATGAGAATTAAGTTCTGTTTAAATAGAAAAGGGGTGGCACGACCGTGCCAGGAGAGAAGGCACGACCGTGCCTAATACAAGGACGCGGTCGTGTCTAGGTCTTGGCACGACCGTGTGACAGAGGTTTAACCGATACGTAGCTTCCATTGGGTACCACTGATCGAGGACGTACGGCTGTTCAGACTCACGAGATGACACGCGAACGTGGGCGGCCAAGGCACAGTTGTGCCTTGGAATTTGGCTTGGCGCGGTCGTGCCAGATGTGGGCGCAATCGTGCTTAGGGTTTTGGAGCTTGGCACGACCGTGCCAAATAGGGGCACGACCGTTCCTCCATCACAGAAACCCTAAAACTTCACTTGTTTATCCTGGAATCTTCTTGTTTATTCACCAAGCTTCACAAAAACCTACAAAACAAGAAATGAAGAAAATAAGTGTCTAAACGTTGAATATAACCAAGAATTGATCATTAATTGAGCGAAGTTTTGTGCCAAAAAGATGTGTAAATACTAACACATCAGTGATTCATTCTTGCTAGTTACTTAATGCCAATCTTCCTCCCCAGACATCAATAAGGGCGAGGGCAGTATTGAGAAATGGTCTCCCGAGAATAAGAGGGCATTGCGTTCCTCCTTTTATGTCGACTACCACAAAATCCACAGGGAAGATGAATTTGTTAATCTTTATAAGTACGTCTTCACCGATTCCCTTTGGATAGCGAACTGTCCTATTGATTAGGCATAGTTCTAATTTTGTGGGTTGAAGTTTCTTGAGATTTCTTTTGTCAAATATTGCTCTAGGTAAAATATTTATGCCTATATGTAGGTCAGCAATAGTATTACCTTGGATTGAGTCGCTTATAAGACAGGAGATCATGAATTGGTGGGGAGGTTTTCTTCCCCTCATAATAGCTGAGCATTCTTCATTCAACGCGATTTGCGGCTGTTCTTCCATTTTTTCTCGGTTAGTAAGCATATCCTTGAGAAATTTTGCGTGAGTAGGCATCTTATAGAGAAATAGTTCGTAGGGGAGATTTAGCAGGATTTGATTTAATAAAGACTGAAAGCGTTTGGACTGTTTTTTCCAATCTTGGTGGTTCTAAGGTTTCTTGTATGATTTTAGCCCTTAATACATCACCTTCACATGTATTCTCTGTGTTCCCCATGGGTATCATAGTTATTACCTGTACATCTTGTTCTTGTGATGCTTGATTTACTTCGACACATGGTGGATGATTTAGAAGGATCTTCATTTGGTTCCGTAGCGTAGAGTTTAATGATTTGACTCTTTATTTCCTCCAAATTGCGAAACAATGTGTCTGGTTTCCAAGGATCTGGTTCATAGTAAGCATTGTATGTGTTTACTAATGGAGGTGGTGAAGGAAGTAAATCCTCAAATGGTGATGGGTGGAGATTTATCTCATGATCCATGGGGTGCCATACAGAGAGATAGCACTCCTCAATGTAGTGTGATCCCCCACATAATTCGCACCATGAATCTGATAAATTGTTGTCGAAGTTGAAGAATTCTTCTTCGGTAAAGTTTTCATTATAAGGATTCATGATGATATTTTTGTGTGATCTTTTTACTTTTAATAAAGCTAATCTGTTAACTTGAATTTTTCTTGAAATCATCGTGTCCCCGGCAATGGCGCCAAAAACTTGATGCGTAGTGTTTTAATATATAAAAATATAATAAATATATTTTTAGAATGGTCTTACGAGATCAGGTTTTAAATTTATAAAATGATAATTACTTTAACTTAAAAACACACACAATAGGCAAGTGTACCTATCGCAGCGTAATATAGTTTAGGTAAGAACCAAGTATCGAACCAATGGACACGGTCGAATTCCAATACTCGACTTTCGTTAACGTTTAGCCGGTTTAATTTGTGAGTGGGTTTTGTGTGCCTGTGAAACAGGAAAGTAAATGACAGAAAAGTAAATGGCGGTAAAGTAAATAGCAGAAAATTAAAAACGTGTGTGAAGTGTGTAACAGAAATGTAACGAACGGAATAGTAAATAACAGGAAAGTAAATAGGTCGGAAATGATCAGGTTACGAATAGTTTTGCTTTGGTTTTCGAATCCTCTTGGTACGTGATAATGTTCAGTTGACTAATCCAGTGATATGACAACTACAAATGTGTGACCCGGGTCACAGCCAGAGCCTCGTCCTCACGACATTTGATTTGCAAATTTAAAAGTTTTAACAAGTTTGTAGTGCCTCCTGTTAAGGACAACAATTACCCTCAACCCTTCGAATGGTCATCTCCAGGTTGGTTTAATACATCAAACGTAAAATGATTTGTATTAAAGTTAAATAGGTGATTATATTTTGCTCATCGGGAGGCGGTGTAACAATGGGACCAAGTATAAAGACGTACCGTTCCCAACATGAGTTCACCAATTCTTGGTCGCATAATAAGTTCGTATAAAGACGTACGATCTTAATAGTGTTAACCAAGCCTTGGATTATCAATCTTTACTTGTATAAAGACGTACAAGCGTCAAGAGAAGTTTGATTAAAAAGGTTTTACACTTTAAAAATCAAGAACACTCATAAATATAAAGACGGATTTAGACAATAATAAAAGCCCACCAAAATGGTGGTTTTAAGGATGAATAGTTAAAGACAAATACATCACTTGGATTAATATGTTAAACATTAACATGCACCAAACTTCATCTTCATCCTAGCAATAGAAAGAGTTTAGCCACGAATGGCCATACTAACTAGCATAACGCGAGGATGCCTCATTTGCAAAAAATCGTTACACACACTTAAATGTGTGAGAGAAAATTCTCTCTAGCCTTGTTCGAATTTTTTTCCGGAATCATTGCGTCCGGCCTTCTTTGGGTTCTCAGATCCTAATCGCTTTTCTGAGTACCACCATCACTCATCATCGCCATTCATCACCTTTCTCATGACGAAGAAGAAAGACCCTCCCATCATCTGCCCTGCCGTCTCGCCAATCTACTAGGAACATCAATCGCTCTACAGTTGGTGAAGGTTCCGAATTTGAGGTCCCATCGGGATCGGTGGTGGGGCTTGGTTCAAATCAGGAAGCCGCATCTAGGGTTTTTGAGCCGGTACTCATGGAAAACGAATCAGAACGGGTTGTTGTTTCATGTCCAAACTTAAAGGTTAATCGATCCGAGATGGAGGTGATAAAGGATATGCCGGTTGAGATGGTTGCATGCAACATCAATAAAGAGCAGTCTTCGATCCCGGGTTCGGTTGCATCGTCGGAATGCTCATCTGCTTCGGTAAGAATTCTGGGCGCGGCAGATAAAAAAGGTGCTTTTTTTGATTCGGTTGTAAACTCTGATGAAGAATCTAATTTGGCCGGAAAATCATGGTCGGCCGGAATCCTGGACTCCACCGGAAAACCGGGATTCACTGATGCGGGGGTTTTGAAGGACGAGGGAAGCTTTCCGATGACGACTCCTCTTTTTTCAACATCTTTCAAAGCTAAAGTGATGGAATCGATGGGGAGAGTCTCTGCCGGAAAACCGGGATTTGCCGAAAATATGGTGATTGCTGGATTAGTCTCGTCGTCACATGCTCAGCCGCCTCATACTAGGGTTGTGGACTTTTCGGTGGCTGCTGATTCTACGGTGGACAAGGATGGGCCGAGAGATGGTGAAGCCGGCTCGCGCGCATCTGGACTCTTGGTGGGCCTTGGTCTACGTCCAGCCTTGGATGGGTCGCATGAGCCGGATGGGGTTCCATATGTGGCGGATGACCATGTGGAGCCCATGCATGAGATTGGGGTGAATCCAGAACCGGGGGATGCCGCAAACTGTGAGTCCATGCAATATGGCTATATGAGTGAACCTATTCCATTAAATGAAGGAGGGCTACTGAGGAACCCGGGCAGTGGCTCTAAACCGGAAGGTGATCCTTCATCTTCAAGGAAAAATCCCTTTTTGGGAACGAGGTAAATGGATTACAGTTTGACATGCCGGATTATGACCCGATCCGTGGAGCAAAGTATTGGCACTTGGATTTATTTCAACAATTGTTGGAAGGCAAAACAGTGGAAGATGGGGAAGGAAGATTGTGCTATGACCCGCCTAAACGAGATGAGAATAGGGAGGTAATTGTCAATCTTAATAGTCACTTTATGGCGAAAAGTTTTAATAATTATAGTGCTCAACTCTATGGTTACTTTGTGGGTACTAACATGTCTTTCCAAGTGGTAAAGGAAAATCTAATCAACATGTGGCACAAATATGGATTGAAGTCGATCAATATGAATCGGGGAGGCTTTTTCTTTTTCAAGTTCGATACTGAGGATGGCATGATGCAAGTTCTTGATAGAAATCCCTGGTTAGTACAAAATGTTCCTTTGGTTCTGCATGTTTGGGAACCGGATACTATCTTGTCAAAACCGGATTTGCAAAATGTTCCTGTTTGGGTGGGTATAAAGGATCTTCCTTTGTGTCTTTGGAATGGAGGAAACATTGGTCAAATTGCTAGTTGTGTTGGGAAACCTTTAGTGAAGGATCAAATGACTTATGATAGATGTGAAAAGAAAGAGGGCCCGATGAACTATGCTCGTGTTTTAGTTGATGCGAATGCTTCAAATGGGCTTCCGGACCGGGTCAAAGTTTCTTTCCCTTCTCGAAGGAACCTCCCAGGTAAGGTAGCTTATCTTGAATTAGTGTATAGGTGGAAACCTCCTTTATGTAGGAAATGTGGTGTGTTTGGTCACAATGAGGACATTCATAAACCCCCCCCCCCCCCCCGCAACCACCCGTTATTGAACCACTGGTTGTTGAACCGGTTATTGTGGCTCCTCAAATTGCAACAACTAACGGTAAAGGTATAATGGATGATGGGTTCTTTAAAGTGACAAAGAAAAAGAAGAAGAAAAATGGCCCAAAACCTAGAGTGCAAATCCCAAGTCTGAATGTTAGTAAACCAGGCCCAACTAAACCTCTAGGCCATGCTAGGCCCAATGCGGGTATACACCGAGTGACGGTTTCTAACCCATTCTAGGCTTTGGATGACGCCACCCAGATTGATGATGGTTTTCCAGAATTAAATGCTACATTGAAGAAGTTTGCCATGAGGTATGTTAATGAAAATACCATCCCTGATCTAGATGTTTTTAAAACATGGTCCCAAGATTTAAAAGAGTACTACTATTCGTTGACCAAAGATGATGGGGAGGAGGTTGAGTCAGAAACGGATGGAACGGCAAAGCTCATGTCTACGGGTGTCTCTTAGTGTTTACTCTTAGACTTGTTGGATTAGTTTGCTTGTTTAGTTTGGATTGGTTTAGTTTGGTTTTGTCTCGTGGTTTCTTCCTTTGGTACATGTCCAGGGATAGGAATGCACTTTGGTTGTAATCTCCCTATTTAATTTTAATAATATTAACCTGGGCATTGCCCTTTCCCAAAAAAACTAGCATAACGCTAAGTTTCGTAGGCTCCCTTATTGCGGAACAAGGAGGAAGAGCCACTCCGCTCATTACTCTCTACTCTAACTACAAAATGCACTCTCAGACGAGGTATGGATAGGTATTCTTTGATCTGAATCGGTGTGTGGAATGAAGAACTCAAGCCATCTACTTATAGGTCTCAGAATGAGCAATGCATGGCCGTGCATTGGATTGCACGACCGTGCAAACACCTCGGGAATCAAACAGGGTACACAGGACAGTGTACTGGACCTTGGTGAGCAAGACAGGGCAATGCACGCCCGTGCATTGGGATGCACGTCCGTGCATCCCCTTCCTGCTGCCCAGATTTGTCTTTTAGTTACTCGTTTGACTTGTGTTGACCTGGTTTCACTTCTTGGGGGTCGATGCTCGGGTTTGGTCATGTAAAAGCTTGATTTCTTCATCTTTTAAGCTGATTTTTGCTCTA
The DNA here is from genome assembly GCA_023525975.1 of Smallanthus sonchifolius. Lineage (NCBI taxonomy): Eukaryota > Viridiplantae > Streptophyta > Magnoliopsida > Asterales > Asteraceae > Smallanthus > Smallanthus sonchifolius. The sequence goes on from CM042023.1 coordinate 48,128,943, forward strand.
TTCATCTTTGGGATACCGAATAACCTTCATTTGTGAAATATTAACATATTAAGTATCAATTGCAAGTTATTAATCAATTAGTACCACAATATGGGGATTATTATGCATGCAAAATATATAAAATTTAGGACATATTAGTTATGCGTGCAAAACATGTATAATTTATGTCATATTATAACACCCCACACTTAAACTTCAAGCAAACTCATGCATTATTATACCTATAGTAGTAATGTATTGATTAAACGTTTATCCCAAGCTGTTGTCCCAAATAGCTGAATGGCCTTCGTAAAAACAATGATTTGGTAGTTATACCTTTCGAGTGTTTCTCCATAAGAGGGTAGCAAGCCCAATTTACTTGATGGAACTATGATTATGCACAAAATTACAGTCTCACAAATGTTCACTCAACACTCGAGTTAAATATGAAGATAATGTATGTCAAGAGGAACACTCAATGCTATAATTAATGCTTGCATAATCATAGGCTTGTATAGAAATCAAATCTATAACGCATGTGCATAAATCAAGAGGGCTCTGCAAAGGTTTGTAATGATTGGCTTAGGGTTAGGGTAGGAAGTATTTGGGAAAAATGGCTAAATGTTGAAAATCTGACTGGGCTTAACTATAAAAAGGTAAATGATTTCTTTATTCAACTTAGATTAGATATTGTCACTAATCTATGGACTCTTTTAAGGTCAGATTGTCAAGACCAAATCACTTTTTCAAGAATGTCAACTTCTTCATGACTTTGAAATACACATTACTATTAGTTTTCCATGAATTGTTCGGCTGTTTCCTCCTAATACATCCACTTAGATCAGCTTTGCATACTCCAATTTTTCAAGTAAGTTTGATTCTCTTTTGATGAGATTTCTTCAATATCTTTGGGCGGCTATGAAGTTCTTATTGTTGGCCCCCTTTTTTTCTTTTTCAAAGTAATTCTTCTTTTTCTACTAATTGAATGAGTTTCATTCTTCGAACATAAGATGAATCCATAGACTTATGGTGGACAATTACACCTTAAATCATAGCCAAGTTGATTCTCAACGAAAAGTGTTAAGAAGATAAAAGGCTAATTTTTAGAGTTTAGAAACGAAAAAGGTTCAGGCACAAAAGGGCTAACTAAGGGATAATATTTAGGGTTGGTAAAAGAAAAGGAAAGACTAAAGAGAATGGGTTAATTATAGTGCCTCAATCATTTTTATACATTCTATTAGTCCATGATCTTGAAATGTATATTTTACACAAGTTCTAACATGCAAAGCAATAATTAGCGAACACTCTATCAAACGAAATGAGCATGTGAAATATGTAATAATTAACTGTGCCAAAAACTTGCTGGCGTTTGTGATAATGCTCGGATAGGCTCAAATTCTCACATGGAAACGGAAGGTAAAGGGTAATAAAAGTAAAAATGTGCATAAAATTATTTCTTTCTTTTTGTTGTGCTTCCTAATTTTCCCTATTTGTTTCTTTGATTCAGTTCAACGGTATTTCAAATTGCTGTTTTTATAAGCCCGTTCATGCCAAATGTTTTTTAAGACTTTTACTTTAAGATTATTTAAGAATCCATCATGCTTACATATTATATTTAAAAATGTTTTTATTACTTCTAGATATATTTTAATTTAATAGATTGGGTAGTTTTTAATCATGCACTCTTAATACTTAGGACAAAATCAGGTAGCCAAAATATCAACGGGGTTCCACCTCACACTTAGTTTCTGACAATATGAATGTATGCAATATGATGTGTTATGAGAAATAAGAATGTGGTGAAACTGATACTCCCCTGATGAGACGTCATTGTCATGCATGTGATCGATTTTCACTAATGCCTAGATCTTATTTCTAGGCACGAACCAAAATCTGTATTACCTGAAATGCTATGCGATGCTCAAAATACAAAATAAGTACTAAAAAGGAAATTAAACTAATATTCTCCAATTAGTGGCGGCCGAATAGGATTGGTAGCTGTGCCACCATGTCAATGGTTACACCATGTAACCGATAAAAATGATATTGTGTCTAGTTAACCACAAAACAAACAAACAACTGTCAAGAGTTAAGATCTAGAAATTTTAAAAGAACCATAAGCATCAGGGATGAAGGGAGGAAAAGCTGCTACTGGAATGGGGGACCGGGCCACTGCTAATGCGGACTTGGGGGCTGCTGCTTATACTGGTGATGGGCATACTGATCGTGTGTATTATCGTAGAAGTCATGTCACATGTCGTCCATCGTCTGCCCTAATTAACCCATACGGATCATCAAGTCCTGTAGGTCCACTCGGGTCTTCTACAGATCTAACTCGAGACGTGACGTATCAAGCATACGTAGTGCAGAATCCAACCGTACGCATGACTGTATATACAAGACAATCACAATGATAACATTCAACACACAAGGTAAATAATCTTCTCCTTGATTTCCACTAAACACAAAGTTTACAGAACTTGAGTACAATTTCCAAAAGCTTTTTCAAACTAACATGTAAACTCCTATTTATAGACATCTTTAGAACAAGTTCGCCTAAACTAGGCCTAGGCGAACTTGTTAAGTTCGTCTATTACAGAACTTAACTAAAACATTACAAAACATAGACATATAAGATCTAAACTATAACAAGGCCTATTGTCACATTTCTATGTCCTAACAGACTCCCCTTTGACAATAGCTTGATCTTTTGTCTTCATGCTGAGCTCTTCCACTTTTATGATAATTCGCTCCCTATGTATACTCCATGTTTCCCATAGATCTCCAACACACGTTTATATTGTAATCCCTGTTCACGCCATTCACTTGTAAACATAATCTCCTTTCTTTTCAGCATCAGTTGGTCTTTCTTTGAGAAGTTTATAAGATTCATAGTATGATAGAAACAAGCTATGACCTTAGTATCATGATCTTCAATCCTTGCTTCTCCAGTATTCACATCCACATACCACCACTTCATATTACCCATATAGTCTTGTGGTATTTTCCTCAAAGGTATCTACTTCACTACCTTGACTGGTTTAAACTTGTAATTCCAAATCACCTTACCAGTTTTAGGATCAACACTCTTTATTCTCTTTCCCTTTTGTGGTTTAAGCTTTTCATACTTTCCGGAACCATCTTCCATCCTTATCAATTTTGTTATCGCATCAGAAATACCATGCTTAGATCTATTGATTAAACACTTTGTTGCTAGACCGTTCATCTCATATCTTGGTAAAGTATTGAAGTACCTTAGCCTTGGCTTCAAATATTGTACACCATCAGATCTCTTCAAAGCAAAAAGATTAATTTCTTCATCAAAGAACCAACTTATAATCCTCCCAACACACCTATCTTTGTTCACATACTTTTCCTTAAGAACAGGTGTTGATGATGAAACAGGTAATACTTTCTTCCAACTCTTCACATACTCTAGCCATTTCTCTTTAGTCATGCTTGTATCCCTATACATCACAAGCTCTTAAGTTGTCTTTGTCTGAGCAGTGTCAGAACTAGAATCAGGTTTTGTGACATCTTCAGTAGAGTCCATAGAGTCAGCCATTCCATCAGAAGTAACTTCAGAATTACCATCATCTTGGTAGAAATCAAAAGGCACATTAAGACCATCACATTCTTCATATGTAAACCTTGTTGTATCTTTAGTAATCTCCAATTCTACTATCTCTGAGTTATTCACTTCATCTTCTAAATCATCAAACAACTCATCTAGACCAGCAAAACCTCTTCATTTTCTCCTGTACTTTTATCACCAGAAGCTTCAACTTGATTTGAGGTAGACTCTCCGTGAAACTGAGATACCGGAGCCACGTCAGAGTATTGACGATCACTCTTGTTCCCGTTGGGATTATTATATTCATCATCATTTATTTGAACTGCCTCTGTATGAAAAGCATCTTTAACCACTACAGGCATCTCCCCTGAGCGTCAATAAGCTCTACTAACTGTGATATAAGAATCTACATCTCAGCTTGTTGCCTGCTTTAGGATTGAAGAACCTGCTCTCTCTGAAAGTCATTAGCCCTTAATACATCTAATTAACCTTGAAGACACACAACTTGGGCTTCTAGGCAAGAGAATTTGCCTTGTAGAGCAACAATCATAGCATCATTTGTTGTAGACGGAGCAGCATGTGACGAAGTATGAGGAGGAATTGGAGTAGGAGTAACTTGTGGAGAAGTAGTCTGAGACGGTTGTGGTGATATATTCAGTGATTCCACAAAATCCACGTCATCAACTACCTGAGTACGAGCAGCAGCTATAGAAGCAGACATTAACTTCTGTGACTTTGGAGAAGGGATATACTCTAAATCAGATGACGATTCATCCCGTAATGTTCTTTTTCCAAGTACTGCACCAGGAGGAAGACCCCGAGCAGACTTGCGTCTTGGTTTCTTTACCTTGCTTGTACTTACAGACTTCATTCTTTTCCTAGCATTTGCCACCGGAATGTTAGCAAGTTTGTCATAATGATATGAGCTGAAATCTTTAGTAGCTTCCGAATCAGTATCAGACTCATCATCATTAGCAGGTTCAGAAGAACTCGTGCAAGTATCATGTACATTTCCTTCTTGATCCGGTGGAGGAGATTGAACTTGGTCTTCCTGAATGTTATGCACATTCTTCTTATGTTCATCATCTACATGACCCTCTTCATGAACCTCCACATTTGGTTCTATTACATTCTCTTGAATTCCAACTTGAACTGGTTCTTGAACTTGTTGTTGTTGTACTTAAGGTTGCTTTTGTTGTTATTGGGCTTGTTGTTGTGCTACTTGCTTTTCCGGATTAATCCAAATATCATGAGGTGGTGCAACATAATCATGATTAATTATGTGCCCAAATAATGGTGTAGGAACTGGGATCAGTGCCGGATTCTGTTGCTTAACAGTGTTACAATCAGTAAAAATCCTCTTTGTCATCGGGGTGAGAGTAAGATAGTGTGGTAGCTGAGGTAGGTCTGGAATGAGCTGATTCAAAAACATTTGAATGATTCTAGGGTACATCAGAAAGCCTTGACCTTCTGGCGGTGTAATTTGTGCAACGATCTCCTTGTAGAAATAATGTGCAAAGTTGAAATGTCTGTTAAGAGTAAGAGCCACCATGGCTGATTGTAAAGAAGTCTTCAACCAATCAGTTCTAGCTTTCCTCGGTGATAAACGCTGAATAAGTACATGCATAAAGTACCTCCATTGACCCACTAACCCACCTTCCGTGCTTGAGTATCATTAGCCTTTCCCCTGTTTTCCATCTTATGAAAGCATCACATAATCAACTGAGACGGTAACCCCAATGGTTCTTCATTATTACCTCCAAGATTCAGAGCTTGTCTGATAGTGTCAACGGATATTGCCACTTCAGTGTTGTTGACAGTAGCTCTAATCACATTAAGATCAACAGTGCAATCATGTTGTGCTGTATCCCAGAATTGTTGAATATAATTCAGGCTAATGTAGGGATTTGCAGATAAAGCAACACTGATTCTTGATCTATTTAGAAAAGTTATGATTTGACGGTAGTTCACGGCTTCAGACATGTTTGGATCCAATAACGCCACCTGGTTATGCTTATATTCCACTCTACGATCCATCTTAGATTGAAGCGCAAACACTTGAATATCAACAGATTAACACACAACAACTGATTTCACAACCACACAATTAAATCAGAACAAGTTCGCTCAAAAAGTGCGTAAGTTCGCTGTATAAGTTCGCTCAGATTTGAAATTGGATAAATGAACAAGTTCGCCTGAACTTATATATATACACAGTCACTAAGTTCGCTTACCAGGCGAACTTGGTAAGTTCGCTTACCAGGTGAACAAGATAAGTTCACTTAATCTCAAACACTTATAGAATTTTTGAAATTTCATCCTTTTCATGCTTCAACTCTAAAATACCGATCATTTTGTCTTCCACCTGGAATATGTATCTGATCCAATCCCGAACATTAAAAAATGGAATTTACATGGAAGCTCGAAAGAAAATCTTTTTGGATTTTTGAAAGAATTAAAAAAATGAAATTTAAAACTAATAAATTGTATAAAAAAAATTTTTTTTGGATTTTATTTATACAAACAGAAACACATATTTTTGTTCCAACATTATGAGTAAGAAGATCATATCAGTAAACGAGAAATCCGTCACACAGTCTTATTAGATCTATGGGTAACCTATGATACATATTCTCATATCTCACTGTTGAATATCTTACAAACTTTTTAGATCATATTCTTTTCAATTTATACACTTAGCCTTGAAATGATACGCGATAAATCATAAAATGCTCAAATATTCACACCGAATTTGCAATAAAAAGCATGTAAATCTAGGTTGTTAATATTATAGAATTTGAAACTACAAGCGTTTTTCTTCCATGTTCTTGTGAGTTAAGGTACCAATTTGATGAAAAACAATGTGTACCCCATACATATGCCAACATAAATATAAATTTGCACTATCTCCAAGACATATGAAACTTATGCATAGATAATATCAATCTCCAGGATGAAACTATCTCAATTAGCACAGGAAAAGAAATAGATCCCAAAGGATATCAGGAATCAGAATGATTCAAATGCTTGGTTTTGGATGTATATCATGATTGAATGTAACAGAAGAACTCTTCAGTAGAATCAAGGATTAAAGAATCGATTGATTCAATAATATAGATTTATTCAATAATATAGGGTAATGTGGTCCAACTGTTGTCTGGATATTCAATGGAATCAAGATATTGATCCAAGGGTGAGTATATGTTCCAACAGATGTTGTCAGAAACATATCTGAGTTCAACATCACATTGCATGTTTTTCGGGGCATGGGCAGTGAGGTGAACTGAAAAATTATGCTAATCAATATAGTTCGATATTGGTCTCATGAAATACTTCAAGCCTCATATTCTATATCTGAAATAGATCTTTTAACACACACACCCAAGCATAAAATCGGTTCAAGTCACAGTTGTAATCAAGAATCATTATGTTTTCACACTACTAATGTCCAAAAGCGCTTCTAGTCTACTGACAATCTAAATTACATACACATATCCAAATTAAATATAAAATAAGATCATGTTCGATCCTAACTTTTAAGATTTTACCTGTTTCCGCCACCACCGTCTCCGCCACCACCGTCGCATCAGGGAAGCTTTCTTTGCTCGATCCACTTACTACCGTTTTTATTCAACAATTTCTGTCGCCATTGAGGGTTCCTTGAAAGCATATTCTTCACATTTGAAAACCTAACCAAACACAACACTCAATCTCTTAAACCATAACCTTTTGCAAACCAGATGCTCCAACCAGTGAAGCTGCTAGCTATCTGATCTTTTCTCTTCAAATGGGGCGAAATTCTCATATGGGTACCCTCAATTGAAAGTCTTGTGATGAATGCACTCCAGGTGTTTGATGAAATGCCAATACTATTTTTTTTTTGTATTTACACCCAAATTCCACGCTTCAACTCCAGGCGTGACTCCTGTCGCCTCTTTTTATGACACCCCCTTCTTCGTCTTCGAATGGCCCATTGCCATGTCCATTTCGTAAGTTTCATTGTTGCCCGGATGGTGAAGGGGGAAATAAGGGGATTTCTCGGTTGATCTCTCATCTCAAGAGGTTGCACCTTCCTAGCGATGAACGCAGAAGTGTGTTGCGAGAGGCTATTGCCACGGACCATGGGTTGTTTATGGCGGTGGAGGGTACTTTAAAGGTTTTAGGTCAATGGATGTGTGGGATTTGTATGAGTTTACATGCCATTAGTCGTGCCTGCCATCACCCTGATGGTATTGTCCGTTTTACTGATCGTGATAATGACATGGATGGACACATTGTCGATATTGTGAAGCCTTCTATCTGTGTGGATGAGACCAATATACATGAGTCGTTTATTTTGGATGTTGTTCTCCTTGATCGTGTCTTTAAAGCGCCTATTTTTACTGTCAAGAGCATTCTCATAGTTGTCGTTTGGCTTTCTCTCAAGCGTTGAAGACCGCTCTCTGCAAGGTGGTTGTCCAACCGGGATCCATTGAAGCATGGGTTAGGTTGTTCCTTCTTCCTCGTTGCACTTTGCAAGTGTTTAGACCACAAAATAGGCAAGAAAGCAGGTCTGGGAATAGGAGGGCCTTGCAACAACGTTCAATCCTGAGTTCTTTAGCCACTTGGGGGAAGAGGATGGTATTGCCATGTTAGTTAAAAATATATTTAACAGTTCTACTTTGGAATCTTTTGGCCCAGGAGGCATTCATAATCATAAGGATGGAGCTGTGGGCAATACCAACATCAGGCAATGTCTTCGTAAGGTTGCAGATGGCCATTTTACAGCGGCAGTGAAGGTGTTATGCTCGTCTGGTGTTGCTCCATACAATGGCGATACCATACAAGCTTTAGAGGCTAAACACCCGCACAGGCAACCTCCATCTATGCCAAGTGAAATATACTCCGAGCCTCCTCTTGTTGCGGAGGTTGATAGTGTCCTTGGTTGCATTAAATCGTTTCCTGAGGGAACTTCGTGTGGGAAAGACGGCTTGCGAGCACAACACATTTTGGATGCTTTATGTGGAGACGGGTCTGCAGTTGCCACTGATCTTTTAACTACTATCACCATAGTGGTCAATTTGTGGTTAGGGGGGAGATACCCATCGAGTTTATCAGGTTTTGTTGCGTCTGCTCCTCTTACACCGCTCTTAAAACCCGACAACGGGATCCGACCTATTGCAGTGGGTACTATATGGAGGCGGTTGGTGTCCAAGGTTGCTATGAAGGGTGTCGGTAAAGAGATGGCCAAGTACCTTAATGATTATCAGTTTGGGGTTGGTGTGTCGGGTGGCGCCGAGGCCATATTACATAGCGTCAACCGGGTATTAAATGAATGTCACACGGATGGGTCTCTGGCCATGCTTACAATATATTTTTCTAATGCATTTAATCTGCTGGATAGATCAGCCTTACTTCGCGAGGTCCGGATGAGGTGCCCGTCTATTTCTTTGTGGGTAGAATTCCTATATGGGCAACCAGCTAGATTGTATCTTAGAGACGAGTACATTTGGTCCACCACTGGGGTTCAACAAGGAGACCCATTGGGACCACTTCTTTTCGCTCTTGTTTTGCACCCCCTTGTGCATCAAATTAGAGACAATTGCAAGCTTCTTCTTCATGCTTGATATCTTGATGATGGGACTGTTATTGGAAATTCAGAAGAGGTGGCTAGAGTGTTAGACATTATTAAGGTGGTGGGTCCTACCTTGGGTCTTGAACTGAATATTAAGAAAACTGAGTTATTTTGGCCTTCATGTGATGGTAGCAAGTTTCATGATGGTTTATTCCCTGTGGACATTGGGAGGCCGTTATCCGGGGTAAAACTTCTTGGGGGGGCCGTCAGCAGAGATGCAAATTTTATTAGTGAGTTAGCTAAGAAGAGAGCTACTAACGCTGTTAATTTGATGCGTCTTCTTCCAAAACTTCGTGACCCGCAGAGTGAGCTACTCTTGCTTCGATCTTGTATGGGTATTGCCAAACTTTTCTTTGGCCTGAGGACGTGCCAACCCGTACACATGGAGGAGGCAACGCTGTTCTTTGACGAAGGATTGCGTGGGGCGATTGACGACATAGTTGTTTGTGGAGGTCCTTTCTTTGGAGACTTCCAATGGCGACTTGCTTCCCTACCTATTAGGTTTGGGGGTTTGGGGTTGTATTCCGCTGTAGAGGCTTCATCTTATGCCTTTGTAGCCTCGAGGGCCCAATCTTGGGCGTTACAGGACCACATCTTACGAGACAGCGGCATATGTGGTATGGATTCTGATTATGATTGTGCTTTGGCTTGTCTTCGTGATACGATTTCAAGCTTTGACTTCAGCGGTTTCACTAATAAGGACACCGCCCCCCCTAAAGCACAACATGCATTGGCGAGTGCCCTTTTTAGTAAAATCGTCCGTGAAATGGAAGTCCAGTTTGAAATGACCGTTAGACAAAGAGCTGTTTTTGAGTGTCTACGAGCACCACATACTCAAGATTACCTTCTCGCGATCCCTATAGATGGGCTAGGCCAACATATGTCACCGGTGGAGTATCGTACTATCCTTAAGTATCGCCTCATGATTCCACTATACCCGGTTGACGAGTTATGCCCTGTTTGCCATAAGGCGTGTTTAGACTCCTATGGGGAGCATGTGGTTCATTGTAGAGAGCTCCCGGTGTTCAAGTACCGACACGACTTGGTTAGGGATGTTCTTTTTGACATATTTAGGCGTGCCGGGGTTTCTACTAAGAAAGAGGCACCAGTGAATTTCTTGACAGACCCATTGGAAGGAAGATCAACTCTTAGACCCGCTGACATTTTGGTCTTTGGGTGGATAGGTGGGAAACATGCGTGTGTAGATCTAACAGGGGTCTCCCCTCTGGTGGGCTTGGGAGTTAGTGCTTTCACGGTGAGTCAGGCTGCTCTAAAAGCTGCTTCGAGCAAAGTGACCAAACACGAGATAGCGTGTCTTGATAACCAACACCTGTTTATACCATTTGCTTTTGACACTTTTGGTTTCCTTGTACCAGAGGCCGTGGAGTTACTTAACCGAGTACAGCGGGTCATGCATAGTAATGTTATGACCCCAAGATCTGTAGATGTATTTTTTAAAAGACTTGGTTTTGCTATTCAAAAAGGGTTGGCGGTGCAGCTTGTTGCCCGTTTGCCTTCTATCTCTATGTAATTTCCCTTTGGGAGTTGTGTTTTTAATATATTTGTAATATAAAATAGATTTTCAAGATTAGAGAATTTATGACACTATCATTTCTTGTTCATGCAGACTTTGAAATTTAGATCAAATCAAATGAACACAAACGCAAATTATCATATCATATCAACAGGTCATCTATGGCCATGTGTGATAGATTTCAACTAATGTAATATCATCTCTTCTCTAAGTTCGAATGATGTCGATTTTTATCTTTTTCATTTTTTTGGAATTTTTATAAATAACAACTTTTTGACTAGAAAGTAAAGTGCAGAAATGTAGTAAAACAATAAAAAAATAAAAAATAAAACCTTCCATGAAAATTATTTTTGAAAAACCTTTTATTCGGGATTGATCATACCAATCATTTTTACCAGAAATTCAAACCTGGTTCGATCAAATGCCTTGGTGAAGAGGTCAGCAAAATTGTCATCAGTGTGTACCTTCACCAGCTCAATCAACCTTTTATCTGCATAATCACGAATAAAATGACATCTTAGTTCAATGTGCTTAGTTTTATTGTGCTTAACTGTAGGTCCACATGGCTCTTCTACGGATCGTTCTCGTGATAAGACGTTTTGTTAACGCGGAGTGCGGAATCCAACCGAATCAACAATTGTATACACAAAAGACAATAGAAACAATCACGTAAATAACATTCAAGATTGTATTCCAACAATCATAGAGTTTACAGACTCAATCAGACAATTAGATCACTTCTGTTCTACTTCTTCTATTCTTTTGTCTAACTGACTCTGTAACCTCTATATATAGACATCTGATCTGTATTAGGCGAACTTAACAAGTTCGCCTCTAACAGACTAAGCGAACTTAACAAGTTCGCCTCAGATAGACTAAGCGAACTTAACATGTTCGCGTCTGTTAGACTAGGCGAACTTGACAAGTCCGCCTCTAGCATAACTTGTATAAACACTTAAGAACATTACATACAAAAACATAAAGACATTAGATCTAAACTATTACAAAGCTTTTGTCATTACAAACTATGTCCTAACAGACTCCCCCTTGACAATAGCTTGATCTTCAGTCTTCAGTCTTTATGATGAGCTTTTCCAATTATCCGGTAATCTGCTGCCTGCATGCACTCCATGTCTTCTACAAATCTCAAATACTCTCTTGTACTGCAATCCTTGTTCTTTCCATTCATCAGTGAACATGATTTCATTCTTTCTCAATGTTCTCTGATCTTTCTTTGAAAAATTGATAAGATTCATTGCATCATAGGAACATACAATGACCTTATTATCTGTCTTCAATCCTTGCTTCACCAGTATTAACATCAACATACCACCATTTCATATTCCGAAGAAAATCTTGAGGAATCTTCTTCAACGGTATCTTGTGTACAGCACGTACTGGTTTGAACTTGTACTTCCAGGTCACTTTCCCAGTCTTTTGATATATTATTCACACTCTCTTTCCTTTCTGAGGCTTTAGCTTTTAATACTTTCCCGAACCACCTTCTCTCTTGTTCAGATTAGTAATCACATCCGCTAAACCAAACTTAGATCTATTAATAAGTGGTTTTGAAGCTAGACCATTCATTTCACTCCTTGGGAAGGTATTGAAATATTTGATCCTCGGCTTTAAGTACTTAACACCATCAGATCTTTTAATAGCAAAAATAATTTTGTGTCATTATCATAAAACCAACTTATGATTCATCCAACACACCTCTCTTTATTCACATATTTTTCTTTCTGAGCAGGTTGTGCTTGAGACTTGGGTAGCACCTTCATCCAGCTATTTACAACTTCTCTCCACTGTTCTCTAGTCATCCCTGTATTTCTGTACATCATAGGTTCTTCATTCACCTTAGGAGACACAGTGTGAGTAGTATCAGCTTCAGCATCTATATTGGATTGAACATTCTCATCATCAATATCCAGTTTGGATTCAGCAGTATCTTCAGGCACAATGATATCTTCAATAGAGTCCATAGAATCTGTTACTCCTTAATAAGTAAACTCATGAATAACATCATCTTGGATGAAGTTATAAGGAACATTAAGACCATCACTGCCTTCATAAGTAACAGTATCTTTATTTTTCTCTATCTCTATCTCCACTATCTCTCCTACTTCCACATCATTATCAGACACATCATCTTCAATGTCATTGAATAATTTATCAATATCATCCAGACATTCTATCTTCTCAGCTTCTTCCTCTTCAGAATCCGCAAAGAATTCCAATAACAAAACTTCTTCATTAACTCCAAAAGCATCCTTGTTTCCTTCAATTGTTTGAGATGTCGACCCCCCCTGAACTGTAGATATAGGATTAACGTCAGCGTATTGACGATCACCCTCAACATTTCCATGAGGATCATTGTCTTCATCATCCTTTCTTTGAATGGACTCAGTGTGACATGTATCATGGATCCTTAACTCCCCTGAGCGTCAAGACGCTCAACAAGTTTGGATACCAATGCCTGCATGTCAGCAATCTGCTTGGCTTGAGTCTGAATCACCAACTATCTTTGAGAATCAGTAGATACAAGAGTATCCACCTGAGTTTGTAAAGTAAGCACTTGAGATTCAAGGAAAGTAATCCTTTCAGAATCAGAAGGCTTTGAAGGACCAGCTGAAGATTGAGGAACCGAAGGACTTGGAGTAATCACTGGAGGATCAGGAGTTATAATAGGAGATGAATCTTTAGACCTTGGAGGTGTAACTATTAAGGAAGCAACAAAGGTAGCATCCTCTACACCCTGTGAAGAATGAGCAGCATCAATTGAAGCAGACATAAGCTTCTGAGCTTTAGGATCCGGATTGAAATCACTTTCAGTATCAGAACTCTTATCCACCAATGTTCTTTTTCCAAGTACTGATCCGGAAGGAGGATCCCGAACAGACTTCCGTCTTGGTCTTCTGGCTTGAGATTTAATACGTTTGCCAGCATTTTCCAATGGTATTTCAGCTAACCTCTCATAATGATCTGAGCAAAAATCTCGAGATGCATCAGAGTCAGTTTCTTCAGACACAGGCAAAATTGTTTCACTTGAGCTGGAACTAGAATCATTCTCTGTCACCACATTCCTTTCAGCTTCATGAATGGGTGAGTTCACAGCATCATCAACAAAATCATCCATATTCATCCCTAGATCATGTTCATGTTCTTGAACGACCTCTTCTCGAACAGGTTCATTAACAGGTATATCAACATGAGCTTGTTGAATAGGAACTTGTTCTAGAATAGGAATTGGTTGTTGTACTGGAACTTGTTGTTGTTGAGGTTGTTGTTGAGGTTGTTGTGGTTGTTGTACATTCTGACCATGTCCTTGAGCCAACTCTTCAGGATGAAACTAGATGTCATTTGGTGGTTCAACATAATCAGGATTGATTAAGTGACCAAATAATGGAGTTTGAACAGGAATCAACGCTGCATTCTGTTGTTTTACCTTAGTGCAATTTGTAAAAATTCTCTTTGACATCGGAGTCAATGTTAAACGAATATGATGCTGTGGGAGATCATGGATAAGATGATTCAGAATCAGTTGGATGAACCGAGGATACATAAGAAATCCTTGACCTTCAGCGGGAGTTATTTGCATAACCAATTCCCTGTAATATAAAGAGGAAAATTGAATCGCTTGTTCAATGTCAAAGCCACCATAACAGCTTGTGAAGCACTCTTTAACCCATATGTACCAGCTTTACGAGGAGATAAGCATTGGATAATCACGTGCATGAAATACCTCTATTCACCAACCAAACCACCCTTACGAGCTTGTGTATCAACAGGTCTTCCACGATAACCCATCCTCTAAAAACATCCCATAATCAAAGTTCCAAGATATGACATAGGATCATCAGCATCACCACCTAGAGCAAGAGCAACACGAATAGACTTTGACGATATGGCAATCTCCGTATTGTTCACAGTAGCACGAAGAACATGAGGTTCTACGTCTGTATCTTGATGTACTGTGTCCCAAAATTGCTGAATATACACCAAGCTGATGTATGGATCTGCAGATTAGGCTACACGGAGACGTGAACGATTTAAGAACCCAATAATTCCTTGAAAATTAACAGCCTCCGACATGTTAGAATCTAACAGTGCCACCTGGTTATGTTTGTATTCTACACGACGAGCCATCTGAAAAATATTTGGACAACAAACACATTAGACAAATAATAAACACACACAACAAAAAAATAATTCACAAGTCCAAAATCCCTCAGAGCCCCTAGGCCAACTTACTAAGTTCGCTTAGTGTTACAAGAGGCGAACTTAATAAGTTCGCTTAGACAAGTTCGCCTGAACCTGTCTGCCGCTTCAAATTCTCACACAGACATCAAATATCGTCAAATCGATGTTGTAACCAGAAATTAACCATAGAAGTGACTTCGATTAGTACTCACGAAACAAATACAAGACTCAAATTTTAGATTTAAGACAGATATAGCATCAATTAGGTCAAAAATGCCTCGGTTAAATTTTTTACGAAAACCGTAAAGAAAAGTCCAAATTTCTCACGATTCAACGGATGAAAAACTATAAAACTACCTTAGGAATGATCGCAATTCAAATCCAAACCAGAAGGTACCAGTTAAACAATCCAACAACACACTGATTTTGAAAATTTTTAAATTCGCTCAACACAGATAAGTTCGCCTAACTTTTATGAGAAAACAAAGTGTTTAAGTTCGCCTGGACAAAAAAACCTTATACACATTAAGTTCGCTTAATTAGGCGAACATGTTAAGTTCGCTTAACAAGCCCCATGTGAACATATTAAGTTCGCTGCACCAACCTCAGGCGAACATATTAAGTTCGCTTCACCTCAACCAAGCGAACATATTAAGTTCTCCTCAACCTTTTGCCTTGAAAATTTTTTCAACTTTCAACACGTCATTTCTTTCACTTCCGTCAGCAGCAGGTATCCGATCCAATCCCAAAAATTTTAATAAAAACTTAGAATTTTCATGGAAAATAAAAAACAAAATCTTTTTGAATTTTATCTATACAAACGGAATCACATATTTTTGGATTTTTATCTGAATAAGCTGAAATCACATATTTTTGAATGAACATCATGAGTAAGAAGATCATATCAGTATCCAAGTAGTTCATCACACATTTTAGCAATAACCAAGGGTAACCTATGATATGAAACAATCCAACTCATTATTGTGCATTGTGCACCTTTTTTTTATTTTTACATACTTTTTTCAGTATTTATAAATCAATCAATTTGAAAAATATTTGAAATGATACGCGATAAATTTCAAAGTAAATAAGATCAGGTTACGAAATGCTTAATTATTCATATCGAATTTGTAATATAAAGCATGAATTCTTAAATTTGTCAATATTATATGATTTGAAACTATAAGCGTTTATTTTCCAAATTCATGTGATTTAGTACTATTTAGATGAAAAACATCGTGTACCCCACATATATGCCAACCAGAAATATAAATTGCACTATCTTCAAGACATATACAGTTTATTTTAAGATTAGATCAATTTCCAAGATGAAATTATCTCTTTTAGCACAAGTATAGAAAAGCAGATCCCAAAGGATATAAGAATCATGATGATTCAGAATCCGAAGATTCTAATGAATTGGCTGTATAATGAGAATCAACAGATTCAGGTATGAGGATCCAACTATTATCTGGATATGTTTCAATGGAGTCAGACTAGATGATGTATCTAACTGATCCAAGGGTGAATATATGTTTCAACAGATGTTGTTTGAAAGCATATCTTAGTTCAACAACACATTGCATGTTTTTCGAGGCATGGGAAGTGAAGTGAACTGAAATAGATTTTTGCCAAAGATATAATTCGATATTCGTCTCATGAAATTCTTTAAAAACATATACTATTTATCTGATAATGATCTTTTACACACGCACCCAGACATATAATGGATTCAAATCACAGATGTAATCATATCATATTTAATTTTCAAACTACTATTAGTTTCAAAACGCTTCTAGTATATTGACAATTCAAGTTTCAAAACTCATACACAAATTTAAAAACATATTATCAAGATTAGAGCCTTCAAAACACTATCATTTCTCATTTATACAGACTTGGAAATTTAGATCAAATCAAATTACTTTAAACAATCATATATCAAAGGTCTACTAGGGTCATGTGAAATGAACTAATCACTGATGTACTATCATTTCTTCTCTAACTTCAAATGATGTCAAATTTTATATTTTTCACTTTGTTTTGACTTTTTATAAATTAAGAACTTTTTGACTGAAAATTTAAAATGCAGAAATGTAATAAAGCAATAAAAGAAATTAAAAACAAAATTTTCCATGAAAATCTGATTTTGCAAAACTTTTATTCGGGATTGATCATACCTATCATTTTGATTTGAAATTCAAACCTGGTACGAGCAAATGCCTTGGTAAACAAATCAGCAAAATTATCATCAGTGTGAACCTTTACCAGCTCAATCAACCTTTTCTCTGCACAATCACGAATAAAATGATATCTAATCTCAATGTGTTTTGTTTTACTGTGCTTAACAGGATTATTAGTTATAGACATTGTATCATTATTATCAATAAACATAGGGGTTCCTGTAAAATTCAAACCGTAATCTCTTAATTGCTGTTGTATCCACAAAATCCGTGAACAACAACTTGCAGCAGCGATGTATTCTGCTTCGCATGTAGAAATGGAGACTGTGGTTTGCTTTTTGCATTGCCAGGAAACAAGTCGATTACCCAAGAACTGGAAACCACCTGTTGTAGATTTCCCGTCCAAACAACAACCACCAAAATCAGAATCAGTATAAGAATTGAAATCAAAGTTAGAACCATGTGTATACCATAGTCCCAATCTTTGTTCTCCTTTCAAATAATGAAAAATTCTTTTTACAGCTATCAAGTGAGATTCTTTTGGTTTTACCTGGAATCTGGAACAAATACACACAGCGAACATTATACTTGGCCTTGAAGCGGTTAAGTACATGAGAGATCCAATCATTGCCCTGTAAAGTCGACAATCAACATCTTTTCCATTCGGGTCATAATTCAACTTATGATTGACCGGAATCGGAGTATCATATGGGGTACAATCCTCCATCTTGAACCGGCTCAAGATGTCTTTGACATACTTGGACTGATGAATAAAGAAACCATCTTCCTTTGATTTACTTGTAAACCTAGGAAAAATGATAACTCTCCCATAGCTGACATTTGAAACTTCGACTTCATAACACTCTCAAAATCTTTGCACAACCCTTCATTCGTAGAGCCAAAAATAATATCATTCACATATATCTGCACCAGTAGGTAATCTCCCCTGATTTCTTTATGAATAAGGTCGAGTCAATCTTGCCACGAACAAAATCATTTGACAAAAGATGTGTAGACAACGTTTCATACCACGCACGAGGAGCCTGATGAAGACCATAAAGGGCCTTATCAAGCTTGAAAACCATATTCGGATTAAGTTGATCTTCAAACCCCGGCGGCTAACAAACATAAACTTCCTCCTTGACCTTTCCATATAAAAAAGCACTTTTCACATCCAATTGAAACACCTTAAAACCTTTATAAGAAGCAAAAGCCAGAAATAGCCTTATAGCTTCAAGCCTCGCAACAGGAGCATAAACCTCGGTGTAATCAATTCCCTCTTGTTGATTGAAACACTGAACAGCTAATCTTGCCTTATTTCTTACCACGACACCTCGATCGTCTTTCTTACATTTAAACACCCATTTTGTACCAATTGGATACATACCCTTCGGAAGATCTACAAGATTCCAAACCTTGAGTTTGTCAAACTGAGCAAGATTTTCCTGCATGGCCTCTATCCAATTGTTATCATTTAAAGCCATTTCAACATTCTTTGGTTCGACCTGAGAAATAAAACATGAATGTGAGCAATCATCAAGAACACCAAAATCTTTAATACATATATACAAACAAGTTTTGTCAACAATAGAATGTGTTTTCACTCCATCAGGCAAATTTCCTATTATATTCGTCACCGGATGATCTTTGAGTTCCTTGATTGATGCGACCTCAGGAACTGGCAACACTTCAACTTGAGTTGTATCAGATTGATAAGAAAAATCTTGATTAATTGGAATTTCCGAGTCCAAATTTGTAGGAATCTCCCCCTGAGCCTGTGTCGAAGGTAATGGATCATCACCCAACAAAGGATCAGCAGAAGAATCTTGAAAGATAGCATTTTCATCCTCACTCTCAGAATCTTGTGGTCCTGAACAAGAAGCAACATTAGGATCGGGAGCAGAAGTAAAAGGAACCAATGAATTTTGAACTGCACTTGGTAGAAAACCATTGTGCTGACCATCATGACATGAATCATAGAGAACAACAGCTTCTTCAGGAGAAATATCAGAAGGTAAATGAAAAGACTTGAAAAAGTTTTCATAATCAAATGCCCAATCTGGTCCAATCGCCATTTGAGGTAACGACCGATTTGAACAGTCAATATGGAACCATTCTTCAACTTGGAGTGTCTCTTTGTTATAAACCCTCTTGGTAGTAGAATTTGCAACATACCCCAGAAAAATCCATTCAATAGCCTTAGCACTGAACTTGCTTGGGACATCTCTAACTTTCAATAGGTTGCATGGATTACCAAAAGGTAGTAAATATTCCAGATTCGGCTTTCGATTATTTAGCAACTCGTAGCATGTATTGTTGTGTCGCTTGACGGTCAAGACCCTGTTCAAAACGTGACACGCAGTATTCACAGCCTCAACCCAAAAAGTAAAGGGAAGCTTAGAATCTGCAAGCATCGTGCATGCCGTTTCAACCACTGTCCTGTTCTTTCGTTCAGCAACACCATTTTGTTGAGGAACATATGGCGCACTAAATTCATGATGAATTCCCTTTTGTTGACAAAATAAGCCCATCTTGCTATTCTTAAACTCGTTACCATTGTCACTCCTAATTATTTTGACCTTCAGAGTGAAAAAATTCTCCAAACCCAGGATTAAGTATTGTACCAACTCAGTGGTTTCAGCTTTAGAAGAAATAATCTTAACCCATGAAAATCTAGAGAAATCATCCGTTACTACCAAACAGTATGATTTTCCACCAATGCTCCTGATACTAATCGGACCGAACAAATCCATATACAGCAGCTCCAAAGGAGTTACGATAGAATTCTTCGATTTAGATTTGTGTGATTTCTTTCGTTGTTTCCCTTTCTTGCAAGGAATACAATCATCAGGAACAGAGAATTTCATCTTCGAAATACCAAGAACCAGATCATTTGTAACAATATAGTTCATTTTCTGATAGTTGATGTGAGCTAGCTTCCTGTGCCACAAAATAGAATCTGATTTCGACGCCTTGGAGAGTAAACAGGTAGGAATTGAATCCG
Organism: Smallanthus sonchifolius; assembly: GCA_023525975.1. NCBI lineage: Eukaryota > Viridiplantae > Streptophyta > Magnoliopsida > Asterales > Asteraceae > Smallanthus > Smallanthus sonchifolius. The sequence continues at coordinate 48,149,031 of CM042023.1, forward strand.
TTGTAGTAGCGACACTCATGTCAAGGACATACGTGTCATTTCTCCTAGGAGCTTCATGAGAATCCATTCGTCAGGAATAACGAAGCCCGGTTTCAAGATATAACACTCAGCATCATTGAAATGGAACGAAAACTTCTTGTCACAAACTTGTGATACACTCAAAAGATTGTGTTCAAGCTGCTCCACATAATTCACCTTCTCAAATTTGACTTTGTCATTCTTTAAAGTACCTTGACCAGTTATGTACCCGCCTTTATTACCCGCAAAAGCGACATAACCTCCATCAATATTTTTGACATCTTCAAGCAACCGAATATTCACTGTCATATGTCGAGAGCAACCACTATCCACATACCACGTATTGTTGATAGTCCTCCTTGGTTGTCCCTACATAAACAAAGAAAATCAGTTAGAAATTGGAACCCAAGCCATTGTGGTCTTGGGTCATCCAGATTGATCAAAATAAACAACTTCAAGCAATTCACAATCAATGTTATCATTAACCTTTGGAACAGAAGTTTCACACTTAGACTTTTTCAAAGAAGACATATTATGCTTAATTGGAAAAACATTGTTTGATATATTATTATCAGATTCAGAAGTTTCCAAAAGTTTCTTCATTTTTTTGTTTCGTCTTCTCCTTTGTGGTCAAGACAGTTTAACTTCTGGTGAAGAATATTTTGAAATTCCAACATGTGGAATCTCAAATTTCTCTTAACAAACAAATGATTTAGAATTCAATTTATCCTGCTGTTTAAATCCAGAAGATTTAAAAAAAGATCGACAATGCATATTTTTCTCTACATTAGATGTTGACTTTCCCTCATCTATTCCTTTCAGAATTTGCACCACTTTTGATTGTGAAGGAGCAGTCTTCAATTTGCCTTGGTTTTTATAAGGAAAATTTATCAGAATATGACCAGCTTCATTGCAGTGAAAACAAACTCTTCTCTCTTTATGAGTTCTAAAATAAGGGGTTTTTCTTGAGTTTGAGGAACCATCAGATGAGTAAGCTTCAGAATATTGTACAAAACATTTTACTTGCTTCTTTGGAACATAAACCTGTGTAGGTGCCTTTGATGAAAACATCTTTTGATGACCGACAACAAGAAATCCGCTTGACTGTAAAATTGGGGAAAGCTTAGGTGTAATAACGGTCACCTCGTTAGGTTCAGTCAGAATGCATCTATCACGAGTAACAGTTTTTACAATTGTTGGTTCATCAAGTTTCACCTCTTTTAGAATACCTTCAGCCTTCTTCTCATCAAATACCTCATCCTCAGAATCAGACTCATAAACCATATCCTCACCAGTTACCGGATTCACTTTTAATACTGTTTTTGGATCAATTTCCTCTTCATGTATGATTTCAGGTTCAACCACATAATTTGCATTAAATGGAGGAGGAACAAATCCAATCCCAGCCACTCTCTTAGTTGGATCAACATTAGCATTAAAATAATCCAATACTACGGAATAATTTTCAAAATTTTCCAACTTTCTATGAAGTTTGATCACCTCAGACTCTTTGTCAGAAATTTCTTTATTCTTTTGAGCAACAACTTCATTTCATTTTTCTATCTCAGCATAGGCTATATCCAGATGATAAACTTGTTCTTTATATTTCAACCCCAGAGAATTTAAGTCTCTTTTCAAAGACTCAATTATATCGATGCACAATTTATCATTATCTTTCAGTTTCTGATTAACTGAATGCATCGATTTCATCACAAATCAAGTTTGTGTTATCATCCATAACCTTTTGTAATTTATCTTTTACAGTAATGCAGTTAGAACAGTAAATATGACAAACAAAGTCTTTTACCTTTGACGGATCAGACATGTCTGCCATGAAAACTTTGGCAGTGGAATACTCCCTGAATCAGCACCATCTGAAGCATTTTGTGTTAGAACAATATCATCTTCAGCAACACCTGATGCAATATCATAATCAATATTCTGCACTTTTTCTATCTTTTCATTAACGCTCGGCACACTTTCACCATCACTTGAACTATCATCATCAGTCGACTCTTCAGAATTTTCAGAATGAATCTCTGCAACAAATTTTTGACTTACCGTACCCACCAAATCTTCCAGATGAATACCCCAGTCATAATTTTCATCGTTCTGAGCAACCAACGCCGATGATGCAGATGCATGATTTGAATTTCCAGATGAACCATGTGACTGATTACGATTATTTTGAAAATTATTCTGCTTCTTCTGAGAATCAAATTCAACCTTTGGCTTCACACACTCTTTAGCAAAGTGACCATACTCTTGACAGTTATAGCAACGCACCTTGGTTTTATCAAATCCCATGCGTGATCGACTGTTAGAGCCAATATACTTTCTGCCAGTTTTTTTCAAGATATCCTTTGCTTGATGCATCAACATAGCCATATTCCATTGGACGTTCATTTCTTCCAGATCAACAGGATCAATCTGTCTGAAATCTTCTTCAATAACCTCAGGATCATGAATTTTCCCTCCAATAAAATTTTCATACGACGCCATGAATGAGTAAAACATAGCCAAATAATCATTAGCAACCTTTTGATTCATAGTGTGAGTTCCAGACGATGAAGATGCTGTAGTTGCAGAGAAACCAGAATGACTAGAATGACCAGAATGAAGAGGAACTCCAGAACACTGATCATTAGAAGTATCTTGAGCATCACCAGAAAAAAATGCAACCCCTGTACCAGTTTTACCAGAAGTCTTGGAAAAATACATTGAAGGATCTTGTATATGTTTCATATTAGTCTCCTTCTTCTTCATATTCATATCATGGGATTGAATCTTTCCAAGAACCTCTTCCAAAGACATTGATTTATACTTGACATTCTCTTTTATTAAAACTGTATACACATCAAACTTAGATGGTAATGCCTCCAAGAACTTATCGTTAATCTCTTCAGTATCATACACCACAGAAGCACTCGACAATTCACTCAGCAGATGATAGAATCTTGTAGCAAGATCATCCAAGGATTCATTTTGAAAGTGCTTGAAAACCAAGAATTACTTCTTCAGTAGCTCTTTTCTACTCTTCTTTACATCCAAACTACCTTCACATCTTTTCTGTAATGCTTCCCATAGTTGTTGAGAAGACTTGAATTGTTTAAAACTGTGATATATTTCCTTCGGAAGAGACATCGAAATACTCGTCATCGCTTTCTTTTCCTGATCAAATAGCAACTTTTCTTCTGTGGTCAACGCAGACACCGACTTTGGAACATCATCCTTTCCCATCCACGAGTAAGTCGGATGCGTATAACCTTCTAAGATTGGAATCCATAGACTGGTATCGGTAAAGGATACGAACTGATCAAACCGATCTTTCCAATTAGAATATTCAGCAAGATTTAACAACTTTGGCGGTTTATGAGATGTACCAATCTCATTATCATAATTGAATATATTAGTTACTTGAACCATATTTTCCATTTTCCAAAAAAAATTTACTACCCTTAGGCGAAGATAGTAAGTTCGCTCCAGATACACCCAAGCGAATTTAATATGAAGCGAACTTAATAAGTTCGCTTAAACCAGAATCCAGAAATCTGATTAAGTATGCCTAAAAATTAAGTTCGCCTAATTTGAGAGAAGCGAACTTGACAAGTTCGCCTGCAGACCAATTCAGCAAGTTCGGTTGCTTCAGCAGAATCAAAAATCAAGAACAGCTTCAACCCAAAAACACGAACACAATTTCACTAGAAATCTTCATAATTCACTGATTTGAAGGAATTAGACCAAATTAAACCGTAGGATTGTGTATTTTCTCAATTAGAACCTTTCTATCGGATCAATTTCTTCAAAATCCACTTCAAAAACACCAAATCAGAAGCAAAATAAGCTTGAAAACTCCATGGAAATGAAAATTTCAAAGATGGTGAATTTCTTGTCAATTTGTATACAAAACCGTCTAAAATCACCAAGAATCACGAGCATAAGCTCTGATACCACTTGTAGGTCCACATGGCTCTTCTACGGATCGTTCTCGTGATAAGACATATTGTTAACGCGGAGTGCGGAATCCAACCGAATCAACAATTGTATACACAAAAGACAATAGAAACAATCACGTAAATAACATTCAAGCTTGTATTCCAACAATCATAGAGTTTACAGACTCAATCAGACAATTCGTTCACTTCTGTTCAATGCTCCTCTGCTGCTCACTTCTGTTCAACACCTTTAGCTTATCAAATTTTGCAAGCTCCTTTTGCATTGCTTCTATCCAATTGAGAAATAAAACAAGAATATAAGCAAACGTCAAGTACTCTAGTATCTCTAAAGTTAAAATATAAACAAATATTTTTAGATAAAGAACGAATTTGGAATCCATCCTGCAGATTCCCAGTGATATTTGTCACCGGATGACCTTTTAATTCTTTTATGGAAGCCACCTCAGGAACAGGTAGAACTTGAGAAAGAACATTTTGAGTAACTGGTATCACAGACTCCAGATTGGTAGGAAGCTCCCCCTAAACATGTGTAGAAGTGGACGAATCGTCAACAATTAATGGATCAGCCAAAGAATCCTGGAAAATTATTTCATCATCTTCACTTTCAGACTCGTGAGTTCCCGAACTAGATGCTTCATTTGGATCAGGAATAGAGGAAGGTGAAACTGACAACGGAACCGCTGATCTTGGTAAAAAACTGCAATCTTGATCACCATGACAAGACTCATATAACACTGCAACTTCTCCAGCAAATAAAACAGGAGCAAAATTTAAAGACTTGAACAAGCTATCATAATCAAATGCCCATTATGGACCAACTTCCTTCGGAGGAATAGATCGATTAGAACAATAGATATGGAACTATTCTTCAATTTTTCGTGTTTCCTTGTTATAAACTCTTTTATTGAATGAATTGGCAACATACCCCAGAAAAATTCCTTCGATCGCCTTTTCTTTAAACTTGATAGAAACATCCCGGATCTTCAGAAGAGTACACGGATTCCCAAAAGGAAGAAGATAATTCAAATTAGGCTTCTGATTGTTTAACAATTCATAACAAGTATTGTTGTGTCGCTTCACGGTCAGAACTCGATTCAGGACATGGCATGCAGTATTCACAGTTTCGGCCCAAAAAGTTATCGGTAGCTTAGAATCTGCCAACATTGTTCTTGCTGTCTCAATCAATGTTCTGTTCTTTCGCTCAGCAACCCCATTTTGTTGAGGAACATATGGCGCGCTAGACTCATGATGAATTCCATTTTGCAAACAAAAGAAACCCATCTTGCTATTTTTGAACTCACTGCCATTGTCACTTCTTATACGCCTTACTTTCCGCTCACAAAGAGTCTCCAAACCAAGAATAAAGTATTGAACTATCTTAGTTGTTTCAGCCTTGGTTGCTAAGAACTTGACCCAAGAAAATCTGGAAAAATCATTCGTTACCACCAAACAATACGATTTTTCTCCAATGCTTCGAATACTTATTGGCCTAAACAAATCCATATGAAGTAGCTCCAGAGGAGTAACAATAGAATTTTGCATCTTTGATTTGTGGGACTTTCTGTGCTACTTACCTTTCTTACAAGGAATAATGTCATCAGGCACAGAGAATTTCATTTTCGGAATACTAGAAACTAAATCATTCTTCACTAAGTAATTCATTTTTCTGAAGTTGATGTGAGATAGCTTCCGATGCCAAAGAATAGAGTCAGATTCAGATGCTTTCGAGAATAAACAGGTAGGAATTGAATCCGTTGTTGTAGCAACAGTCATGTCTAAAACATATGTGTCATTTCTTCTCGGAGCCTTCATCAGAATCCATTCATCAGGTATTACAAATCCGGGCTTTAGAATATAACATTCAGAATCATTGAAATGGAATGAAAACTTCTTATCACACACTTGAGATACGCTGAGTAGATTATGCTCGAGTTTCTCAACATAATTGACTTTCTCAAATTTCACCTTTTCATTCTTTAGCGTTCATTGGCTTGTTATGTACCCACCTTTATTACCCTTAAAAGCGACATAACCTCCATCAATTTTAATAACATCTTCAAGCAAACGAACGTTTCCTGTCATATGTCGGGAGCAACCACTATCCACATACCAATTGTTGTTGATAGTCCTCCTTGGTTGACCCTACACAAACAAAGGAAATCAATTAGAAATGGAAACTAAGCCATTGCGGTCTTGGGTCTACCACTAGTATCAAAATAAACTACTTCAAGCAATTCACAATCTCTGCTATCATCCACCCTTGGTGATTTAGGCAAATCGGAATCAGACATTCTAGATTTTGAAACATTCTTTTTCTTATAAAAAAATTGATTGATTTTGAAATTCATATTCAGATTGATCATTTTCTAAAAGTTTTCTTAACTGTCTATTCCTTCTTCGCCTTTGAGGTCTAGAAAGCTTGACCTCAGGTTGTGAATTCTTTGTGAATCTAACTTTAGGATTCTCAACACACTTCTGATAAACAACATTTTGTAACACCAGATTGGATAAACTCACAAATCTATCATGAACATGTTGTTTCATCTCTTTCTTAAACCAAGAAGGTTTAGTAACATGCTGTTTAGACAAATTTTCCTTGACAGATTGTTTCATCACATTATCAAATGTAGGCTTTCCCACATTCGGTCTTTGTAGAATCTTTACTACTCTTGATTAACCATGACCAACAGCTAGTTTAACTTTCTCTAAAATAAGAGGATTCTTCTCTTTGTTCTTGTAAGGACAATATATCACTATATGCCCCACTTCATTACAATGAAAGAAAACTCTCTTATCCTTGTATTCTCTTATATAAGGAACCCTTTTTGAAGTTGAAGAACTTCCTAATGAATAACCTTCAGTAAATTTAACATCACTACCTCCTTGCTTCTTTGGAACATAAATCTTTCTGGATGGTTCACCAACACAAGTCTTTGAAACTTTAGACTGAACAACTTTGGGTTTTGCCACATTCACTTTCTGTTTGATGAAATCACTTGTTGATTTATTTTCAACTTTTAAAACCTCCTTCTTGATATCACCAGCACTTACAAAACCACTTTGAGATAAAATTGGTGAAATAGTTGGTTGTTCAACTTTATCGAGCTCTGTAAGAATACATAGATCTATTGTAACTTGTTTTACCACTTTTGATTCATCAATCTTCACATTTTTAGGAACACCTTCTTTCTTGTTTTCATCAAACTTTTTTTCATCACCATCGGAGTCATAAACTATTTCTTCCCCTGTTACCGGATTCACTTTTAAGATGGTCATAGGATCTAAATCCTCTTCATTTATAATCTCCCGGTTCCACAACATATTTCCATTAAATGGTGGAGGATTATATCCAAATCTAGTGGTTCTTTTTTCTTGATCAACATTTTCGTGAGAATATCCCAACAAAAATGATGAATTCCCAAAGTTTTCCAACTTTCTATGTAAGTTGATCACTTCTTCTTCCTTTTCAGAAAGCTCCTTATTTTTATCAACAAGAATGGCATTTCTCTTTTCAATCTTTGCATAGGCCATATCCAGATGATATGCATGTTCCTTAATCATCAGAGTCAGATAATGAATGTCTCTCTTGATTGATTCAATTCATTCAATACAGAACTTATCATTGTCCTTTAATTTCTGATTTACTGTGTGCATCGATTTCATATCACATATCAAGTTTGTGTTATCATCCATGACTTTTATCATTTTGTCCTTCACCAAAACACAGTTAGAACAATATATATCACATATAACATCTTTTACCTTTGATGGATCAGACATGTCAGCCATGAAGACTTTTGCAGCAGAAATTGTAGGTCCACATGGCTCTTCTATGGATCGTTCTCGTGATAAGACGTATTGTTAACGCGGAGTGCGGAATCCAACAGAATCAATAATTGTATACACAAAATAAAATAGAAACAATCACGTAAATAACCTTCAAGCTTGTATTCCAACAATCATAGAGTTTACAGACTCAATTAGACAATTCGTTCACTTCTGTTTAACGCTCCTCTACTGCTCTCTTCTAATTTTCTGTTCTGAACCTGTAAACTCCTATTTATAAACACCAGTTCTGCAGTAGGCGAACTTAGATGCTTAAGCAAACCTAACAACTTCTCCTCTCTATGAACTTACATAGAATTTTATCAACAGTTACAAAACATGCCCTAACAGACTCCCCTTTAACTGTTGCTAACAATTCTATCAATTACAAGTCAAAGACTCTAAGACTAAGACATAATATCTTCAAGCTCGTTGTCACCAGAATATGCTCCAACAGACTCCCCCTTGACAACAGCTTTAGAAGATTGTCATCCGTCTTCATATATCATCAAACACACTGTAGTCTTCGTCTTGTTCATCTGCACTTTCTCTCTTTATTTCTATCTAGAAGAAGACTTGGGAGAAGGACCCCTTGTCAACTTCTGTTTGCAATATTCAGCTTTTGCAAAGGAGAATAACCAAGAATAACCAACAATTAAGATTTTCATGGAAGCTAGAAAAATAAAATCTTTTTGGTTTTTCAAACATAAGAAACACAAAATCTTTTTGGTTTTTCTCTATATAAACTAAAATGTAAAATAAAAAATCACATCTTTTTGGTCGAACATCACGAGTATATATGAGCTATCAATCACACATCTTGGATATAAAATCCATATAATATCAAATGGTATCCTATGTCATTATTTCAAGCCTTAACAAATCAAACCAATATCTTTCAAGATTATCACACTCTATCTTTTCAAGACTTTCATATTGCATGTTATGATACGCGACAAACATTCAAAGAAAATAGGATCAGGCTATGACACACAAATTCAAATTGTCAATATTATAAGATTTGATACTAAAGCATCTCACTCCCACTTTCTTGTGAGTTAAGGTACCATTTAAGTATGAAATACAACGTGTACCCCACTAGTATGCCAACAGAAAGTAAATGCACTATCTTCAAGACATATGAGATTTTACTAAAGATTATCCGAATTTCCAGAATGAGGAAACATCACTTAGCACATGAATAGCAGAATCCAAATTGGATTGTATAGGAATCAATGAGATTCAGAATCGAATGATTCAATGTCTTGGCTTATATATGTGGAATCATAATATTCAGGTAGGTGGATCCAACTGTTATCTGGATTATGAATTCAATGGAATCAGTAAAGATGATTTATCAATATGATCCAAGGGCTAGTATATGTTTGACAGATGTTGTCAAGTACATATCTTGATTATACTTCAAATTGCATGCTTTTCTGGACATGGGCACTGAAGCAAATCGAATGAATAGTGCTAAGGACATAACCCGAAACTAATCTCATAGGAAAATCTTTATTAAAAGCTAATATTCTTTATCTGATAGTATTCTTTTAACTCACACACTCAGGCATAAAATGGGTTCAAATCACAGTTGTAACATATGCAATTATGTTTTCACACTACTAATGGTTCAGTGACGCTTTTAGTCTACTGACAATTCAAATTATATGCATACACAACACTATCATTTCCTATTTGTGCAGTCTCTAAAGTTTAGATCAAAACATATAATTCAGATATATTAACATAAAGCACCAACCAGTCAATCTAAGGTCATGTGTGAAATAACATCTACTGATGTACTATCATCTCTTCTTTAACTTCAAGTAATGTCGATTTTATATTTTTCAATTTGTTTGGCTTTTTCAAAATCTTTTTCAAAGAAAGTAAAACAAACGAAAATAAACTCTTCCATGAAAACATTTTAAGAAAAACATTTTACTTGGTTACTCAGGATTAAGCAAGTCAATCAATTAAAAACTCAAACCGATGTAATCCTGTAATTGAATGTCTTTGCCTTTGTCACCAACACAGTTCTGTACTCCCCCTGTCCTGTAGACTCCCCCTCAAGTAGTCAAATGGTTGCATCAACGACTTTATGCTCACCATCGTCATCCTAAGTTTCAGTTTATCATTTGGACTTTGTAAAACTCTTTCCTAAACATTGTGTGTGACATATTCTCACCCTTGAGCATCAAGACGTTGAATCAAATAGATTTTTAGTTATCAACAACTCTTTACTCTTGCAGATGTCATTCCCTGTCATGTGCTTAGAACCACCACTATCAACAACCAAAATGGTATTAATAGTCCGTCTTGGTAAATCCTGCACATCTAACAAGAAACATTAATTTGAAATTGGGACCCAAGCCATGGTAGTCATGGGTCGTCCATCTGTATCAAAATAATAAACCTCACTCCATTCACAATCGAATCTCTCATCGATTTTTGGAGATTGTTCCGACGAGTCAGAAACAGAAACTTTAGATTTCCAAACATACTTCTGTTCATTAAGTTCTTTTTGCTTAAAATGTGAAGTATTTGAACATTTTAGTTCATTTGAAAAATGTTTAGATTGTGAAAACTCTTGTTGTTCTAAAAGTTTTCTCAATCTTCTGTTTCTCCTCCGTCTTTGAGGTCTAGAAAGCCTAACCTCAGATTTTGAATTACCCTTTGGTATATAATGTGGTTTAACCACATTTAGGTTAACATAAGGCTTACCAAGAGTTCTTACCTTTCCTAGAGTTACATGTCGGTTACCTTTGGCGTTGTGAGGACAAGCAATCCGAATATGACCCACAAGACCACAGTAAAATCAAGATCTCATCTCACGATATTCTCTCATATAAGGAATCTTCACATTATAAGATGCACTTGAAGAAGATTCGCCTACATGAACTTCTTTTGGAGTTTGAGATTGAACAAAGTTTTTCTCAACAGGTTTTGATTCAGGTTTCATCTTCGCAGGAACTACATGCTTCTTTCCTTTATTTTTGTAAGGACAGTTCACCACAATGTGTCCGCTCTCATTACAATGAAAGCATGTACGCCTGTCATTATAATCTCTGACATATGGAACTCTCCTTGAATTTGAAGAACTTCCAAATGTATAATTTCCAGATGAATTAGTCTTAACCTCTTTTGGTATCCCCTCTACCATAGCTTCATCAAAATATTAATCATCACTCTCATCAGAATACACCATATCTTCACCTGTGACTGGATTCACCTTCAACATAGTCTTAGGATCTAAATCCTCATCTTTTATAATCTCAGGTGTCACATAATAATTTCCGTTGAATGGTGGAGGAACATAACCAATACCATTAGTTCCCTTCCCCTCGTTAGTATTATCATGATAATGTCCTAATAAGAATGATGAATTTCCAAGGCTTTCTAACTTTCTATGCAATCTGATAACCTCTGCTTTAGATTCAGCTAGTTCCTTATCTTTTTCAGCAAGATCATTATTTCTTTTCTCAATTTCTGCAAAGGACATATCCAGGTGATATGCCTGCTCTTTGATCTTCAAAGTTAGAGAACTTACATCCCTCTTCAGTGATTCTATCCTTTCAATACACACATTCTCATTATCCTTTAATTTCTGGTTTACCGTGTGCATCGATTTCATATCACAAATGAGATTTACGTTGTCATCCATAACCCTCATCATTTTATCCTTCACTGAAATACAGTTAGAACAAAACGTTTCAGAGTGAGAAACTACCTCAGATTTTACTTTTGATGAAGATGCACCAGGAGCCATGAAAACGTCATCATCAACTGCACCTTTTTGAGCAACAATGACAGGCTCTGTATCAATTTCTGATTCACTCAGATCATCTTCAACTGTCTGAAAGCTTTCTTCACTCATCACATCAGTCTCGGTAGATTGAGTACTTTCACCAGAACGAATACTCTCACTATCAGTTAAATCTGCAGAAGAATCACTTTGAGAATCACCCTGATTCTCCAATACTTCTTTGATCAAGACCACAAATGCTTGAGAAGTTGCTTCACCCTTTTTCTTCAAAGGTTCCCATAGATCTCTTGAAGTAGGACATTTCCCAAGACTATGAATGATTTCTTTTGGTAAAGACATCGTTAAAGTTTCACACGTTTTCATCTCTCGATCAAACTTCTGCTTTTCTACTTTAGTAAGAGCTATCACTGGTTTAGGAACATCACGAAATTCTAGAAAGTCAAAAGTAGGATGCACATATCCTTTTGTAATTGGTCTCCAAAAATTTTCATCAGTTTCTGATCGAACTGGACTTTTCCCGCCAAAATATTGCCTGAGCGAACCTGCCTGAGCCAAAATACTGTTTTTTTTCTTTTAAGAACACTAGCTAAGTTCGCCTGATACTGCCTAAGCGAACCTGACCCCAAGCGAATTTAATATTAAGCGAACTTAATAAGTTCGCTTAAACCAGATTCCAGAAATCTGATTAAGTTCGCCTAAAAATAAGTTCGCCTAATTTGAGAGAAGCGAACTTAACAAGTTCGCCTGCTAAGTTTGCCTGCAGACCAATTCAGCAAGTTTGCTTGCTTCAGTAGAATCAAAACTCAGTAACATATTCACCTCAAGAACACGAACCCAATTTCACCAAAAATCTTCATAATTCACTTATTTGAAAGAATTAGACCAAATTAAACCATAGGATTGTGTATTTTCTCAATTAGAACCATTCTATTGGATCAATTTCTTCAAAATCCACTTCAAAAACACCAAATCAGAAGCAAAATAAGCTTGAAAACTCCATGGAAATGAAAAATTTTAAAGATGATCAATTTCTTGTCAATTTGCCTACAAAACCGTCTCAAATCACCAAGAATCACGAGCATATGCTCTGATACCACTTGTAGGTCCACATGGCTCTTCTACGGATCGTTCTCGTGATAAGACGTATTGTTAACGCGGAGTGAAGAATCACTCCGAATCAACAATTGTATACACAAAATATATTAGAAACAATCACGTAAATAACATTCAAGCTTGTATTCCAACAATCATAGAGTTTACAGACTCAATCAGACAATTCGTTCACTTCTGTTCAACGCTCCTCTACTGCTCTCTTCTAATTTTCTGTTCTGAACCTGTAAACTCTTATTTATAAACACTAGTTCTGCAGTAGGTGAACTTATTAAGTTCACCGCAAAGAAAGTTCGCCTCTAATAGGCTAGGCGAACTTAACAAGTTCGCTCCTAAAGATGCTTAGGCGAACTTGTTAAGTTCGCCTCTCTATGAACTTACACATAATTTTATCAATGGTTACAAAACATGTCCTAACAGAAATCTCTTCAGTCATCTCAAGCACTCTTTTAGTCAACAAAATCTCATTTCTGATACACTTGTTGTGGAAACATTATCTTCAGAATGAACTTCATCAGCACTTTCAATATATTTTCTTCAGAAGTCTCTTATGTAGTAAAATCCTCAGAAGATTCATCATTCTGACTTTCTACTTCACTCCCAGAGCTTTGTTCGTCACTTGAATTATCAACCTCAGATGTCACATCAGTATGAATTTCAGCCACGAAAGCATGACTCACAACACCAACTAGATCCTCTAAATGAATTCCCCATCATAGTTATCATCTCCTTGAGCAACCAAAGTAGATGATGTTGAAACATTTGCTGAACTTCCAGAACTGCCAGATCCTTGTTGTTGATTTCTGTTGCTTTGATAATTGTTCTTCTTTTGAGAATCAAATTCAACCTTTGGCTTGTTACATTCCTTAGTAAAGTGACCATATTCTTGACAATTGTAATACCGAACCTTTGTTTTATCAAAACCCATTTTTGTTCTGCTATTTGATCCGATGTACTTTCTTCCAGTTTTTTTAAGAAAATATTTTGCTTGCCTCATCAACATTGCCATGTTCCACTGAATATTCATCTCTTCTAAATCAACAGGATCAATCCAACAGTAATCTTCTTCAATTGCTTATGGATCATGAATCTTCCCTCCGATAAAGTTTTCATATGAAGTAGCAAAGGATGAAAATATCGCCATATAATCTTCAGCTACCCTCTGACTCACATGATGTGAATTAGATGGTTGTGATCCAGATGAAGGAATAGATGTATTTGTAGAAAATCCCGATTGATACGAATATCCAGAAACATTCTCATTTGAATTATCTTGACCATCTCCAAAAAACCATGCAACTCCAGATGCAGATTTTCCAGATGATTTAGCAAAATACATTGAAGGATCTTGAATGTGCTCCATATTAGTTTCCCTCTTCTTCAAATGTAAGTCATGAGACTGTATCTTTCCCAACACATCTTCAAGTGACACTGTCTTGTATTTTTCATTTTCTTTAATAAGGACCGAATACACATCAAACTTTGATGGTAGTGCATCTAAGAACTTATCATTAATTTCTTCAGATTCATATTCCACCTCTGCAGTTATAAGCTCGTTAAGCAAATGATAATATCTTGTAGTAAGATAATCCAAAATGAAATTTTGAAAATGCTTGAACACCACAAACTGCTTCTTTAGTAATTCTTTTTGACTTTTCTTCACATCCAAATTACCTTCACATCTCTTTCGTAAAGCTTCCCATAAATGTTGTGATGTATGAAACTGCTTGAAACCATGAAAGATTTCTTTAGGCAAACACATTGAAATACTTGCCATTACCTTCTTCTCTCTTTCATACACCAATTTTTCTTCAGTTGTCAATGCAGAAATGGGCTTTGGAAGATTATCATTTCCCATGAAAGAGTAAACAGGATGTTTGAATCCTTCCAGAATTAGAATCCATAAGCTAGTATCAGTGTAACAAACAAACTGATTGAATCAGCCTTTCTAGTCTGGATAATCAGCAAGACTCATTAACTTTAGAGGTTTTGAGGAGTTCCAATCTCATTGTCGTAGTTCAGCGTATTTGAGGAGTTCCAAAAATTTGAAACAAAATTACCTAGAGGTGAACTAGATAAGTTCGCTTCAAACACATTAAGTGAACTTGTCCCAAGCGAACTTGATAAGTTCGCCTAAACAAGAATTTGAGCTAAGTTCTCCTAATAAGTTCGCCTGTAACTGAATTTAGGCTAAGTTCGCTTGTTTCAGCTGAAAAATCTCAGGAAGATGAACTCTTCAACCAAAACACGAACCAAAACTTCCAAAAATCATCATAACATTTGCTGAATTGATGGAATTTGATGAAATTGAACCGTAGGATTGAATATAATATGAAATAAAACACTTTTAATGGATCAATTTCTTCAAAAACGTCTTCAATTTGATAAATTCAGCCCCAAAATCCTCTCAAGAACTTGAAAACTCCATGGATATGAAAATCAAGCAAAACTCAGACTTTTTGGTGTCAAATCATACACAAACCATCACAAATCAATCACAAATCATGAGCACGATGCTCTGATACCACATGTAGGTCCACTAGGGTCTTCTATAGATCTAACTCGAGACGTGACGTATCAAGCATACAGAGTGCGGAATCAAACCGTACGCATGACTGTATATACGAGACAATCACAATAATAGCATTCAACACACAAGGTAAATAATCTTCTCTTTGATTTCCATAAAACATAGAGTTTACAGAACTTGAGTACAATTTCCAAAAGCCTTTTCAAACTAACATGTAAACTCCTATTTATAGACATCTTCAGCTATGCAGGCGAACTTAACATGTTCGCCTAAACTAGGCCTGTTAAGTTCGCCTATTACAGAACTTAACTAAAACATTACAAAACATAGACATATAAGATCTAAACTATTACAAGGCCTATTGTCACACTTCTATGTCCTAACAAGTCCAACATGGTGGGATCAACAGTAATGTGGTACATACCTGGCCCTTGATGCCCCAGCTGTCCTATAGGAGCTTCATCGTCCTTTGATTCTTCTACTACACCAGTCCAAATATTCCCTCGGTGTCCTACCAGTCGGTACACCCCATTGAACTTCTTCATCATATTCATGTAGATTAATACCTGGGTGGCCACAGGTAGAATGGGTAGGTCCAACTCTGTAAGTATAGCAAGAGGAACGTGAGACAAAACGCCTAGATACGAGGCCAGGTGAGTAATGTAAGGTCTACCAAAGATATGGCTGTTGGAACAGTAGCCAGTGGCCCTAGTAAAGAACTTGGTTAAGCTGTATGCCAAGTTACAAAGAACCCCATCAATCAAGCAGTGTAAGTGAAGGACGTCTCTAACGCTCACAATCCCTGTGCTATCATTTCTTCCCCCAATGGAAAGGATAATACATCGGTGCAGGTAACGGTGGAGGGGATGTCTGATCTTGGTGCTCTTTTGACTATGCGGGTCAAAAGGTCCAGATCCGATCATATGCCAAAATGTTGATGCATGTCCCTCTGCAATCTCCCTTTTACTATCAGTAAAGATTGGTATGTGATTTCCCTGTGCCTATATAGCCCCATTCTTACCCCAAATTGTGCCAAGGACATCACATACCAATGTCTAGCCATCCTGAAACGCACACAGTCGTGCATTTCCATACTCACCACTGGCCCGTCGAACTGAAAAGATGCTAAAAACTCGAGAGTGAGCTCATAATAGGTGGTCTCTCGGATGGCAAAGAACCTTTGCCATGGCTTTGTGATAAGAGGTACAATACCGTCTTAGAGATTCACTTCCTCCAAAGTTGGGTAGCAAATGATTTTGTGTGCTCCGAAGGTTTGTCTTGGTAATGTAGGTAGAGTCTGGTAAGCATGGACCTCGATAGCATCTTCGGGGTAAAAAATAAGCCATGGGTGTAAGTCCTGTGGCCCCTCGGGCATATGCTATGGGTGAAAAGGTGGAGGAGGTGATGGTGGAGTTAGTGGCGTGCCGGCTATGTGAGCAGACGAGGATGAACCCAACTTAGAGCCCGATCGAGTGTTTCTTCTCTTTCGTCCCGCTTATCTGGAAGACTCAGCCATGTCCTATTGAATCACTAATTGAAGTTAGTATAAGGAAACAAAAGTGATTTAACATATATATTTTAACGACGCCAAAAACTTGATATCATGTAATTGTCAAAGCATAGTGGTGCTAAAAAGTTTGATAAGAGTCATGTTTATATAAAATATATATGTATATAATTTTTGGACCACACAAAATAAACACAAATTCGTGCATGTTAATGGCACGTTTATGTCTCTCGAGTCCTAAAGTGGTCAATTGCAAATAATCAAACAAGGCGCAAATTTAAATGGTGCAATATGACTATAATCATAGACGGATGGCATGTTGACTTTTGAAAAGTCAAACCCGCAAAAATTCTTCACCTAATTCAATTAATCAACAATTTCCCACAAACTAAACTAAAACTTAAACACATATAAACAAGATTCATGGTTCAATTTGTATTTCCATGTTTACGAGTTAAAAGTCACAATTCAAAAACCCATCCATACGAGTCAAACAAATCTTACCCAAACAAGACTAAAAAGAGTTACATTATGATCCCAAATAGTCAAGCGTGCATCTAGATCACACATTGAGTTCATATTCAAGCATATTCAAACCAAGACATAAATTGAAACCCTAGCCTCATTTGAACAAGATAAGGTTTATTTGGAGCATAAATCACCCTAAAAATGATAATGGACAAGTTTACATACCTTGGGGAAGAGATTGGAAGCATAAATCAAGAGAAACCGTGAGAAATCGGAGGTTTTGGAGGTGTTTGAGTAGAAACCGAGTGTTTTCGCAGTTAGGGGTTTTGAGGAAAATGAGTTTTTCTGCAATTTTAACACCACACACGCACGAACCCCAATGCACGGTCATGCATTGGGTTACACAGCCGTGCATTCCCCATGTTGACCAGTTTTGACTTTTTTAATTAGGCCCACTTGAAAATAATACTTTAAAAATAAATTAAAATATATTTTTAATTAATAGATTAATAAAAAAAATTAAAATAAAGATGAAAATAAAAATGCGTAATCGACAGCTACAAGGATATATTGGTTGCCGCGAGATGGGGGGGAATGGTCCAACAAAGTCAATTCCCCAGACATCGAATATCTCACATACTTGTATGCTTGTTTGGGGCATTTCATCTCATTTTGAGATGTTTCTTGTTCTTTGACATGAATCACATGTGTTGATGAGCTTATGTGCATCTTTTAAGACAGTTGGCCAGAAGAATCCTGCCTCAAAGACCTTTCTTGCAGTGTAATTAGCTCCACGGTGTCCTCCTGTAGGTCCTTCATGACATTGACGCAATATCTCACGAGCTTATTTTCACACATCGTCTTACTATCTGGTCTGTACAGACACGGAACAGATATGGATCATCCCAGAAGTAGTGTTTGATATCTATAAAGAATTTCTTCCTTTCTTGAAACGTCATTCCTTTCACCAGCACTCCACTTGCTAGAAAGTTTGCAATGTCCACAAACCATGGGTATTCATTTGTATTTTGTATGCGTAGTATGTACTCATGGGGGAAACTATCATTTGTGGCAAGTTCTTGTGTCCCCTCGGTACTTTCAAGACGAGATAGGTGGTCTGCTGCAAAATTCTCTGCTCCTTTCTTATCTTTTATTTCAATGACAAATTCTTGCAACAGGGGAATCCACCTGATTAACCTGGGCTTATCATCTTATTTGTTGAAAATGTGTCTTAGGGCAACATGGTTAGTGTAGAAAATAATTTTTGAGAGAACTAGGTAAGATCGGAATTTTTCAAAGGCGAAAACTACGGCAACCAACTCTTTCTCAGTGGTGGTATAATTTTCTTGAGCATCATTTAGGGTTTTGCTTGCATAATACCTTGGATGAAAATGCTTTTCCTTTAGTTGCCCTAGAACTGCTCCAACTGCGTAGTCACTTGCATTACACATAAGTTTGAATGGTTTTGTCCAGTCAGGTTCTACCATGATGGGGTCATCATTAAGTTTTCTTTTTATGAAATCAAACGCCTTTAGACAATCATCGGAAAACAAGAAAGGACGATCATTTTCCATTAATTGCGTTAAAGGTCTTGTTATTGATGAGAAGTCTTTTATGAATCTCCTATTAAATCCTACATGACCAAGGAAACTTCTAATTCCTTTAACTAAATTTGGCGATGGGAGCATAGATATGGTTTACACTTTGGCCTTATGAACTTCAATGCCGTTTTTTGAATTTTTGTGCCCTAACACTATTCCTTCTTGAATCATAAAATGACATTTCCCCGAATTTAGCGCTAGATTCGATTCTTCGCATCATGCTACCATTTTTTTCTAAGTTTTGTAGGCAATGATCAAAAGAGCTTCCAAAGACAGAGAAGTCATCCATGAAAACTTCCATGGAGTCTTCAATCATATCATGGAATATGGCGATCATACATCTTGGAAATGTAGCAGGTGCATTGCAGAACCTAAATGGCATACGTCTGTAGGCAAAAGTGCCATATGGGCAAGTAAATGTAGTCGTCTCTTGGTCTTCAGGGGTGATGGGGATCTGGAAATATCTCGAGAATCCATCTAGGAAGCAATAGAACATGTTTCCCGATAGTCGTTCCAATATTTGATCTATGAATGGTAGTGGAAAGTGATCTTTTCGGGTGGCTTCATTTAACTTACGATAATCAATGCATACCCGCCATCCAGTAACTGTGCGGATTGGTATTAATTCATTTTTCTTGTTTGTTATTACCGTCATACCTCATTTCTTTGGTATAACCTGGACGAGGCTGACGCATGCAAAATCTAAAATCGGGTTGATCACTCTTGCATCTAGGAGTTTGATTACTTCATTCCTCACAACTTCTTGCATCTTAGGGTTCAACTTTCTTTGGTGTTGTGCGCTTGGTTTGTAGTTGTCTTCCATGATCTTTTTCTTCACCTTTTAACTCGGCAGAGATGATGACTGGGAGCTCGGATTCTTCATCTAGGAATGCGTAAGCTAGATCTGGTAGAAGCTCTTTCAGCTCTAGCGTAGGTGGTTCTTCTATGGAAGGTTTTGTTTTCTCGTTTTCAGCTCGATCTTCTAATTCCTCAATGTGCCTTGACTCATTGTCCTGATTCATGTGTTTTATTATGAATTCCTCGCAGACCAGATATTCTTCTTGGTCTTCGGTCAGCCACTCTTCTTCTTCATTTCCCAAGACATCATGTATGTAGTATCCAACAAGGTAATTGAAATCGTCGAAAAGAAAGGCAAGGTCGTCATTACTGCTAGGATGTTGCATGGCCCTCTTTAAATCGAACGTGATTCTTTCCTAATGAATATTTAGTGCTAACCTTCCACCCCAAACGTCTATGAGGGCGAGGCCAGTATTAAGAAATGGTCTTCCTAAAATGAGAGGGATACTGGTTCCTCCTTTTACATCAACCACCACAAAATCTACCGTGAAAACAAACTCGTTAATCTTTATCAACACATCTTCAACAATTGCCCTTGGATAACGAACGGTCCTATTGGTTAGACACAGCTCTAGTTTTATAGGTTGAAGTTTCTTGAGGTCCATCTTATCAAAGATGACAACAGGTAGAATGTTAACACTGATATGCAAATCAGCGATAGCATTTCCTTGTACTGTCTCACTTATAAGACATGAGATTATGAATTTGTCGGGTGGCTCTCGTCCTTTTAAGATAGCCGAGCATTCCTCGTTTAGAGAGATTTGAGGTTGTTCTTCCATTTTCTCCTTGTTAGTCAGCATGTCTTTTAGAAAATTGGAATGAGCTCGCATTTTATAGAGGAACAATTCATAAGGTAGATTCAATTGAATTTAATGACGCAGAGACTGAAATATATTGTATTGTCTGTCTAATCTTGGTGGCTCTAGGATTTCTTCAATGTCTCCCTGTGGTATCTCAGCAATAGTTATGTTGTCTTTGCTAGTATCACTGGTGCTTCCAAAGGGTATCATGGTAACAACCTCTGTGTCTTGTTCCTTTAATGCTTGATCAACTTCAATGTTTGGTGGATAGTCCAAGATTTCCAAAGGATCTTCATGTGGCTCTGTGGTATAGAGTTTAATAAATTGGCTTTTTATTTCTTCTAAATTGCAGAATCACTTGTCATGTTTCCACGTATCTGGATCGGAGAAGGAGTAATCAGACTTTTCTGACGGGGGTGGTTGTGGAAGAAAATTTTCAAATGGTGAGGGGTCAAGGTACACATCATGATCTATGGGCGCCATACAGAAAGGCAACACTCTTCGGTGTAGTGTGACCCCCACATAACTCACACCATTAATTTGTGTAGCATCCTTCAGAATCGAAAAATTCTTCATTGGTAAACTCATTATTGTATGGATCCATGCTGAAATATGAGATGAGAATAATTTGTAAAATGTTAAAGTAAAAAGGCTAATCCGTTAACTCGAATATTTCTTGAAATCACCGTGTACCTGCAACGGCGCCAAAAACTTGATATGTGTGGTTTACAAGTAATTAATAAAATATAATATTTTATTAATTGTTAGAAAAGGTTTCATGGGATCAGGTTTTAAAATTTATAACATGATAAATACTCAAACTAAACACACACACACACCCAATAGGCAAGTGTACCTATCGCAGCGTAATATAGTTTAGATAAGAACCAAGTATAGAACCAATAGACACGATCGAGTTTCAAACTCAACATTTGTTATCGTTTATCCGGTTTAATTAGTGAGTGGATTTTGTATGCTTGTGAAGCAGAGAAGTAAATGACAGAAAAGTAAATGACGGTAAAGTAAATAGCAGAAAAGTAAAAACGTGCGTGAAGCATGTAACAGAAATGTAAATAACAGAATAGTAAATAACATGAAAGTAAATAGCTTGAGAATAATCAGATCACAATGATTATTGCTTTGGGCTTTGAATCCGCTTGGTGTATGATAACGTAAGGTTAACTAATCTGGTGGTATGACTAACACAAATGTGTGAACGATACACCGCTAGAGCCTCATTCTCACAACATTTGATTCACGAATTATGTTCTTTAGAATAAAATGGTAGGACTCCCAAGTAGGGACATCGTTAGCCTCAACTCTTTGATCCTATCACCGAGTTGGTTTAAGACATTAAACTTAAATACCTTTATTATTATTTAAAAGACTGTTTAGACTTTGTTCACCGGGAGGCGGTTCAACAATGGGACCATGTATAAAGACGAACTGTTCCTAACGTGAGTTCACCAATTCTTTTTTTTATAACAAGTTCGTATAAAGACGTACGATCCCATTAATATTAACCAAGCCTTGGCTTTTCAAAATCAGCTTCTATAAAGACGCACAAGTTTCAGGATAAGTTTGATTAAAAAGGTTTTATGGTCTTACACCTTAAAATAAAAAACACTCACAAGTGTATAGAAAAAGTCAAGTAATAATAAAAACCCATCATGAAGATGGTTTTAGGAACGAATTACTAAAGAACATAAACATACCATTAGATAAATAAGTAAAACATTAACATACACCAAACTTCATCTTCACCCAAGCAATACAAAGAGTTTAGCCACGAATGGCCATACGAACTAACATAATGCTGAGTTTCGTAGGCTCCCCTATTGTGAACAAAGCGGAAGAGCCTCTCTACTCTAAGACTACTGAAACGGAGCAATTCTATATATCTTTAAGTGTGGTAAGGTGTGTGGAATAAAGAACCCAACCATCTATTTATAGACCTCTGAAAGAGCACTGCACGACTGTGAATTGGTTTGCATAGGCGTGCAAATACCTCGGCAATCAAACGGGTACAAATGGCAGTGTACTAGGGTCCTTGGGGGGCAAGGCAGGGTTTGCACGGCCGTGCAATGCAATGCACGGCCGTGCATTGCCCTGCCTGCTCCCTGTTTTGTCTTTTAGCTGCTTGTTGACTGGCTGTTGACCTTGGTTGACTTCTTAGGGGTCAAAGCTCGGGTTTGTTTCTTCCAAAAGCTTGATTTCGTAATGTTTTTGAGTGGTTTTTGCTTTGTCTATCTCGGAACACCGATTATCCGACAATTATGAAATATAAACGTTTTAAGTATCAATTGCAAGGCTTTTGTTCAATTAGTACCATAATATAAGGGTTATTATTGATATGCCCTAAATTATACATGTTTTGCATGCATAATAATCCCCATATCATGGTACTAATTGATTAATAACCTTACAATTGATACTTAAAACATTAATATTTCGTAACTGCAGGTTATTCGGTGTCTTGAGATAAACAAAGCTAAAACCAGTCAAAAACACCAAGAAATCAAGCCTTTTGGAAGATCATTCCCGAGCTTTGACCCCTAAGAAGTCAACCAAGGTCAAAGGAAGTCAAACCAGCAGCTAAAATACGAAGTAGGGAGCAGGAAGGGGGATGCACGGCCTTGCATCCCATTGCAATTCCATGCAAGGGCCTCCTTGCTCCCCAAGGCTGTAGTACACTGTCCTATGTACCCTGTTTGATTCCCGAGGTGTTGCACACCCGTGCAAACCAATGCACGACCATGCATTGCTCATTTTGAGGCCTATAAATAGATGGCTTGAGTTCTTCATTCCACACACCTCAAGATACATTACCAGAGCTCAAGAGAGTCCTTTTCTGTAGTTTAGAGTACAGAGTAGAGAGACTCCTCCTCTTTGTCCGCAATAGGGGAGCCTACGAAACTCAGCGTTACGCTAGTTAGTATGGCCATTCATGACTAAACTCTTTGTATTGCTAGGGTGAAGATGAAGTTTAGTGTATTTTAATGTTTAACGTATTAATCTAGTGGTATGTTTATGTCTTTCATTAGTCGCTCTTAAAACCACCTTCTAGATGGGACTTTTATTACTATCTAAACTTGTCTTTACACTTGTGAGTGTTTTTGATTTTAAAGCGTAAGACCGTAAAACCTTTTTAATCAAACTTCTCTTGAAACTTGTACGTCTTTATACAAGAAGATTTTGATAAGCCACGGCTTGGTTAATTTTAATAAGGTCGTACGTCTTTATACGAGCTTGTTATGAGACCAAGAGTTGGTGAACTCTATAGAAGCATGTTTTAGTAACTATATATTAAATTCTATGTATTGGTGTACTAGGCTAGTACGCAGGAGGGTGTTCCTACGTACTTGTAGGTCCCGAGGCCTCGGTCGAGCAGTGGAAAAACACAGATATGTCCGTCGATTCGTGTGGGAACGGTGAGGAACGAGACAGAGAAAAAGCAAAGATAAAAGACAGTAGAATCAAACGATACATAACAACGAAGTCATCTCACATTACATACCGAAGAAGTACACATCTCTCATCTACGCTCACGCTCCAGGGGCGGGAGAGCTTATCCCGCCCAGACACCTCTCGACCTAGTTCCCAGAAGTTCCACCTACAAATAAAGATAAGTCTTCTATTTATAGGGGCAGGAACACTATCTGCGTACGTGGCTAAGTACGCAGGGCATTGGTCATGCGTACTTACTAAGTACGCAAAGCAAAATCCTTGCGTACTTACTAAGTACGCAGGACCAACCGGTGAACAATCTAAGTACGCATGAACACCCTCCTACGTACTAGCCTAGTACACCGATACATAGAATTTAATCTATAGTTACTAATAATGTTCTTGGCCAAAATTTTTAGTGATCGTTTGTACGCTTGTTTCGTGCAATTTTTGAGAAGATAGTGATTTTGGTTTTTCGGGACTGAAATTTGATGTGGCTTGGCGAAACAAGGATGAGATTTTTCTTGGATGATACCAATTGTCATACATTGTTTAAGTGTTCAAACCTGAAAATGTGGGCTACGAGTACCCGTGATACTTCTTTAACAGGGAATGAAAGTTGAATCAAGTTAAGCAACTGGGTCGTCATCAGCTAAAGGTCTTGTTTTATTTGTGAAGATGTTGCTGCTTTGGGTCTTTGCAAAAAGAATCATATTGTTTAGGTATTTAAACCTGAATATGTAGGCTACGAGTATCTATGATACTTCTTTAATAGGGGATGAATACTGGAACAACTTGAACCCAAAGATTTGCTGTTTTGGATCTTTTCAAAGGAATAAAAGAATAAAATCTTAGATTTGACTAGTTGTGGTTTTGAAGATTTGAGTGAAGCGGTGATGAAGCTGGTCATAGTTTACAGAGAAATGAGGGGGATAAAATGTAGTATTCATGAGACATTAAAGATGTGGTGGAAAAGCCGTTGGTACTTCCTATATATATACCTCTTTAACGTAACATGGATCTCAACTATGATTTCTCGTGTAAACTATATTTTTCGTGCTCATTGGTCAAGCCAGTGTTCAAGATTTGATGTGATTTAGATATGATTGGATTTCTCATTTGGGATCTGGGCAGAATGCCCAGATAGACAACCTAGTTATGGAACTTCACGCCATGGTGAATGTATACAAATTAGGAGGTGTTAACCAGGAATGAAGATCTATATGAAGAATGTTGGACTTTTGATTCAGGATGATCACTTCTGAGCATGATTTTGTGTTTGATTCTATCGTGTGTTTTCAAGATAAAGCTGGATATTCATTAGATTATTAGTTGAAGATGGAACCTTTTATCATTTGCCGATGGGATAGGAAACGTTCCCTTGTTTCTGGTCTAGTCAGGAGAAGCTTACATTGAAAGGGGAAATTGGAAATGAACATCTTTGGGAATTTGGTTGACTAGTGAAGATACAGGATAGAGTTGGACACATCTGGTGTGAAGACTAAAGTTTATCTTGCTGGAATTCCTATGGGAGCTGATTAGTTTGATGCAGGTTATTGGAAATTCAAACTCTCTATCATATGCCAGCTGATTTGGAGGAATTCTAAGTCAGGGTGGAGGTTGCTACTGCTGAGAGGATGAACTACAATGAGTTGTGTTGGGTTAGTTGGTTCTTATTGAAGCACTTGGTTTGGTCTACAATGAAAGCTACAGTTAAAGGGGAGTCGGGTTTGTCATCACTCAACAACTGAAAACTGAAGTTTAAAGATTTGAAGATCTCAAGTGGAATGCCAGAAGATCAAGTCTCGTAAGAAGACACGTGATGTCATTAGTTTAGAGGAAGTCTGTTAGGACATTCTTTGTAAACTGATGAATATCAGTGTTAGTGATAGATAGAATTTGATGGTATAGTTAAGAGGGAGTCTGTAGAAGCATTTTAAAGTAACTATAGATTAAATTCTATGTATCGGTGTACTAGGCTAGTACGCAGGAGGGTGTTCCTGCGTACTTAGCTTGTTCACCAGTTGGTCATGCGTACTTAGTAAGTACGTAAGACTTTTGCCTTGCGTACTTAGCAAGTACGCATGACCAATGCCCTGCATACTTAGCCAAGTACGCAGGTAGTGTTCCTGCCCCTATAAATAGAAGACTTGTCTTCATTTGTAGGTGGAACTTCTGGGAACTAGGTCGAGAGGTGTCCGAGCGGGATGAGCTCTCCCGCCCCTGGACAGTGGGCGTAGAAGAGAGATGTGTACTTCTTCGTTATGTAATGTGAGATGACTTCGTTGTTACGTATCGTTTGATTCTACTGTCTTTTATCTTTGCTTTTTCTCTGTCTTGTTCTTCTTTGTTCCCACACGAATCGATGAACATATCTGTGTTTTTCGGCTGCTCGACCGAGGCCCCGGGACCTACAAACTCACGTTGGGAATTGTACGTCTTTAGACATGGTCCCATTGTTACAGCGCCTCCCGGTTAACAAAGTCTAATAATTCTTTTATTAATAATACTAAAGCATTTGAGTTCGATGTCTTAAACCAACTTGGAGATATCATTCAAAGAGTTGAGGTAACGATGTCTCTAGCTGGGAGTCCTACCATTTTATTATTAAAGATTATAATTCATGAACCAAATGTTGTGAGAATGAGTCTCTAGCTGTGTACCGTTCACACATTTGTATTAGTCATACCACCTGATTAGTCAACATAACAATATCATATACCAAGCGGATTCGAAGCCCAAAGCAATACTCTTCGTGACCTAATCATCCTCAAGATATTTACTTTTCTGCTATTTACTATTCTGTTATTTACATTTCTGTTACACACCTCACACACATTTTTACTTTTCTGTCATTTACTTTACCGTCATTTACTTTTCTGCTTCACAAGCACACAAAACCCACTCACTAATTAAACCGGCTAAGCGATAACAAAAGTTGAGTATTGGAACTCGACCGTGTCCATTGGTTCGATACTTGGTTCTTACCTAAAATATATTACGCTGCGATAGGTACACTTGCCTATTGTGTGTGTTTAGTTTGAGTATTTATCATTTTATAAATTTAGAACCTGATCTCGTGAAACCATTTCAAAAACAAATATATATATATATATATATATATATTTATATATATTTTATCTATATACTAAAACACGACACATCAATTATGCATGCAAAACATGTATAATTTAGGGTATATCACCTGTTTTAAATGCTTGCTGTGGTGTGTTATACAATTCTACTTTTAAAAATGATTATGGTCTTGTTGATAGAAATGCTGTTAAAACAAGAGAAAAAGGATGTTTTGTTAAATCCATCACTGGTGGAAATGATGAAAAATATATTTTTAAATATTCAAACAGAGATCTTCTGAAATTGAATAAACAAAACAAACAGGTTGAGAAGCAAAAAATTGTTGTGAAATCCGAACCTATGAAGAAACATTTTCTTTTGAAAATAGTAAATGCTTCTACATCTGATCACTCTCGCAAGCAAAATAACCAATCACATACCAATGGTTATTCCAGACATAATAAAACACATTATGCACATTCATATTATTCATCATGTTTTGACAGATCAGGATATGCTTTTTATGTTAGGAAGCAAACATGCTATACATGTAGCAAAGCTTGTCACAATGCTAGAAACTGCATTCGTCGTCCTTACGTGCCCTACTATGTACAGAATCAGGGGGCTATACCAAAGGAAAGACATTATTCTAAGCCTATGAAGGTTGAAAAACCTAAGGCAATGAGGAATAAGCATCCCAAAGTAAAGCCTTCTGATGGTGATTGGAATGCTGCTAAGAACAAACAAAAAATTGTTCAAGAGAACAAGTAGGTTAAAGAATCTAAGTAGAAAAAGAAACCAAAAATTTCAAAACCTTTTGTTAAACCAACTCCTATCTGGAAAACTAAATTAAAAGCAGTTGAATCACCAGTGTCTGAGACTAACAAAGACATGTGTTTGAAACTAACAAAGGTGTACCCAGGACCAACTTGGCTTGGGTACCAATCACTAATTATTCTACTCATTTGTGCAGGGACATCCAAGGAGGATTGTCAACAACCTCTGGTATGTTGATAGTGGATGTTCCAGACATATGACAGGAGATATCACTCTGTTACATGATGTCAAATCTTTTAAAAGAGGATATGTTTCCTTTGTAGGAGATGTAGGATGTATTACTAGCAAGAAAGGTACGGTTACTAATGGTACATTATGTTTTGAGGACGTGAACTACGTCAAAGAGCTAAACCATAGTTTTTTGAGTGTTTCTCAAATCTGCGACAAAAGATTTTTGACACATTTTACAAATAAAGAGTGTCTGATTTTAAAACCATGTTTTGTGGTACCTGAGAGTTGGATTTTAATGAGAACACCAAGAAGAAACAATCCTTATGTAATCAACATGAATAATCATTCTTCTCAAGAAAATGCTTGTATGTTTTCTAAATCATCTAAAAATGATGCGCTTCTGTGGCATCGTCGGTTAGTACATGCAAATTTGAAAAACTTAAATCGAATTGCTAAGGGAAATCATGTTTAGGATCTGCCAATCAAAGATTTTTCTTCTATTAAGAAATGTATTCCCTATGCTAAGGGAAAGCAGCACAAGAAACCTCACAAATAAAAGTTGTTTAACTTCATTGAATCAATTCTGCAGCTGCTTCATATGGATCATTTTGGTCTGGTAAATGTGATGAGCATTAGCAAACAATCATATTGTTTAGTTGTTACTGATGACTACTCACGTTTTACTTGGGTTCTCTTTTTATCTAAGAAAAGTGAAACTGTGGATCTACTTAAACAGTTTATGATCTTGATTGAGAATCAGGCAGACCTAAAGGTTAAGGTAATTAGAAGTGACAATGGAACAGAATTCAGAAATTCCACACTTGATATTTTTTGTGTAGAAAAGGGCATTGCTAGGCAATATAGTGCAGCAAGGACTCCACAGCAGAATGGAGTCGATGAGCGAAGAAACCGCACTCTCATTGAAGTTGCTTGCACTATGCTTTCGGATTAGAAACTACCCTCATTCTTTTGGGCTGCTGCTGTTAACACCGCCTGTTATGTTCAAAACAAGGTTCTTCTGAACAAACATCATCAGAAGACACCCTACGGGATCTTTTACAAGCATAGACCACAGGTTGGTCACTTTCGAGCTTTCGGCTGTCCATGCACCTTACTGCATACTGAACCAGGCCCAAAGTTTGATGAAAAGGCTGACGAATGTTATTTTGTGGGATATTTATCCAACAAAACTACATATCATGAATACAACAAGAAGACAAAGGAGATCGTGGAGTCATATACTACATTGACCGGAAAGCATTGAACACAACAAATGCGGGTTGTGGTCCATAATGGTTATTTGACTATGATACTGTGTTTAAATTTTTCAATACTTCTTCTGACATGCTTGCAGAAACAGAGGATGATTTTTTACAGGTATAAAGAAGAAGACTTTCGAGTTGATCGTGTATAGACATCATAAAATGTGCTTAGTGTTGATCCACCAGGAATGTACACAAGAGCTTCAACTACTGAAAGTCACCCCCTGCTCAGAAGCCGATTTCTGAAGTGTCAACTGACACATCATCATCCGGGAAGTCAAAAGAATTAACTGAGGATACACTTGAAGTTACTGTTGGAACCACTGTTGCTAAGGAGAATGTCGTTGAGAAGCCGGTTTCTATCAACGACGAAGAATATGAAAATATCACTAATCTGTCAGGAAACCTTCAAGTTCTTGACACACCAACTCATCTTGTCAACAAAGATCATCATGTGGACAAAGCTCTGTATCGCGGTTGGTATTCCAATCTAACATAGCATCTCCTTGCAAATGTCTACACTCGAGGGCCCATTATCAGACACTGTTTTTGAAAAGGGAGAAGGATGAATTAATCTTAGTACAGATCTATGTGGACGACATCATTTTTGGGTCAACAAGCATCTCATTATGCAAAGAGTTTGAAAAAGCATCTCATTTGTACTTACCCTATAGGAGAGATGACTTTCTTTCTTGGTCTGCAGGTCAATCAAGATACAGTTGGCATTCTAATTCATCAAGGGAAGTACGTGAGCGACATATTGGCAAAATTCCATTTCAATGATGCCAACCCAACTTCAAGTCCCCTGCATGCTAGAGCCGTCCTAGACCCAGATCCCGAGGGCTCTTCCGTTGATCAGAAGCTGTATCGATCCATGATTGGCTCTTTGATGTATCTCACCGCAAGCCGACCTGACATTATGTTTGCGGTTTGTTAGTGTGCTCATTATCAAGCTAATCCCAAGCAATCTCATTTGAAAGTTGTTAAAAGAATTTTTAGATATCTAAAGGGCAAGCCTCGGCTTGGTCTATGGTATCCAAAAGATTCTTACTTTGAATTATATGCGTTTACTAACAGTGATTATGGTGGTTGCAATCTTGACAGGAAATCCACATATGGCGGATGTCAGTTTCTAGGAGATAGGCTGATTTCATGGGAATGCAACAAACGAACCACTGTCTCCACATCCACTGCTGAAGTTGAATATGTTGCTGCTTCGAGCTGTTGCTGACAGGTCATTTGGATGCAACACCAATTGCTGGATTACGGTTTGAATTTTCTTGACACTACTATTTGTTGTGATAATGAAGTTGCCATGCAAATTGTTAAGAATCCAGTACAGCACTCCAAAACCAAGCACATTGACATTCAAATTCATTTTATTCGAGACTTGTTTTGAAAGAAAATTAATTCACCATGAGCAAGTCCACACCGACAATAACATTGCGGATTTGTTCACCAAGGCATTTGATGCGTCAAGGTTCAATGTGTTGTTCGAAACTTTAAAAATGCTTAGTTTTGAGACTTGAAAATGGTTAATTTTTTTTATTATTTTATTATTTTTCTATATTTTTAAATTTCTTCTTTTTGTCTATTTATTTTATTAGGGTAAGTACAAACTTAGGGGGCGAAATCCGAAAAATACAAAAAAGATTTTATATTTATTTCCACTTTTGAGTAAAGAAAACAGAAAAATCTAAAAAGATTTTAAATTTTGTTTTTTGAGTCCTTTGAAAATCCAAAAAGATTTTATTTTTGAGTCAGGATTTTGCATCATATGGGAAGTGATATGAAATCATCGTTTCTTTAGGAGTAGATCAACACATGTAAGGCATTATATTGAAATGACTAGGATCGATGTGAGATATGTTGATAGGCTCTGCTTAACTTTGAAAGACAAAATTGCATGTGATACAATTGAACAACATAAGTTTATGTCATAAGTGGGGAACATCTCATACATTAGTGTAATAAGTATTTCCTATTAATAATTGAACACTTAAACATAAAGGTTGATGAACTATTGATAAACATGCTCTATCGGGGTTGCACTAACCGAGACCCTTCACAAAGGGATTGCGAGTTGACTTGTTACAAGTCTCTGTATATAAATAAAAGACATGCGTTGTCATGCAAAATACAAAAAGACACTCAATGTAGTGCAAAGTTGATCTGCAAAGCAGAATCTTGAGCAAAAAGACACGCAATGTCATGCTATAGGATTACTTCAAAAGATATGCCTAAAGGCATACATAGATATATAGTTGTATATAAATATTTTTTCTTTTGGGCCATGGTGACTGATCTAGAGTTTTCTTGATGAATTTAGGGCACGTAAATCCATCGTGCTGTGTCCTTAGGCAAAGTTAAAAAAAAAATTCTCCAATCAGTTCATAAACCCATGCTAGTTATACTTAAATAATTATATATTAGGCATTCAAAAGACCATGATGAAGGTAAGGTTTACCTCATAAGTAGTAGGGTCCATTAAAGTTCATCAAAAATATACTTAATTCACAGTCAAATAATTATAGGTTTCTAAGATATGAGTGTGGGACTCATTAAGTCATAAAAAATTTCCCCAAAACATGATAAATAAATCACTGTGAAAGTCTCAAGGTTGGTACAAAAGTATGAGTTTAAAAGGATTTTAAATATTGGTAATCTGCTCGACCTGTCTAAGTAAATCCGTGCTGAAAAATGTTCCTTGGTCTGCTTTTAGAACGATATGATCCTATAACAAACTTCCAAACACTATTAGTTTCATGTCAGTATTATTTGGTCTTTGTTAATTTATTTTTTATTTTATTTATTCTTATTAACCATTTTCAAATGTCTTTGAAATCATAATTTTACGCTCTCGGATCACCAAGTTCATCCCAGTTCTCAGGTGACTCAATGTTATGGGGTTACCACGTTGTGTGGGACCTTTCCCCACACTGTGTTCTTAAAAAACTATAAAAGGGGCTCATAAACATAAGAGCCGAGTACCTTGTTCTCGGCCTACTCCTTGATCAAAAATCAAGTCTCACATTTGTGTTCAATCCATTCTTCTTCTCTAAATCTGTGATCAAGTTGTACTGTCTACACTAAGGTACGTGTCCAATCTAGTTTGAAATGTGATCTTTGTGCTTGATTGGTAAGGGTTTCATCTTGTAAACCCCCATCTAGACCTGTTTTGTTTAATCAAGGTATGTTAGAAACGATAAAATTTGAAATTGTTGGTTTGGATTGACTCGGAATCAACTAGCGAGTGCCATGGTTTGCTCATTGTATCACAAAAACCTGTTTTGATGATCTAATTTGACACTTTTGGATGTTCTCGGTATTCTGAGAATATACCGAAAAAGTTTCACCTTCCTGTGAACTTTCAAAAGGCCGTGATCTTTTCAAAAGGCCGTGAACATTTCAAAGGGCGTGAACTTTTCAAAAGGGTCGCAAACTGTCTTGTTTCCATGATCTTCCACTCTGGCCGAATACTTGTAAATGGCCCATGAACTTTTCAAACCCTGTGACCCGAATACTTGTTTGGACTCATCCTGAATTAAAATTCATAATTTTTTCTAACTTATCCAGTTTTATGCAGATATGGCTGCTGAGTTAAAATTTGTACCTGAACACAACGTTCTAGCTTATTTGGTGGACCCACCAGAGGGTTGTGAAGAATTCAAATCTATGATTATTGGTCTCAATACATCTTCGATTAACTATGCCATCATGGAAAATCCAGTAATTTGTGCATCCTTCATTAAGGAATTTTGGGCAACTGCTTCAATTCATCCTAATGCTAAGGGAGAGGAATTTATTCAAGGAATTGTGCATAATAAAAGTGTGAGAATATCATAGTCAATCTTGAGAGACGTGTTGGGTTTCGATGACCTACCTTTATATCTAACAAAGTTTGACGGAGGTGTTATTTCTCCTATCCTTCCAAGACTTAGTTATGAAGGAGAATACCCTCATTTGATCAAAAAGCTATTACATCCTTACTGGAGATACTTGGCACATGTTCTCTTAGTGTGCCTGACTGGAATAAAAAGAGGCTTTGATGAGCTCAATGCTATAGTTTCATTATCATTAGTAGCTCTAATTGTTGAATGGAATTACAACTTCTCCAAGATGGTGTACAAGGAGTTTAAAAGCAATCTGGAAGGAGCGAAGAAAGAAATCTATCTTATGTTTCTAAGTTTTTGCAGATGGTAATCAACAAGAATCACGATGATCTGGTCCCAACCTTGGAGACCCTTGATCTCAAGGTTATGGGACCATCAATCTTCTCTTATATGAAGGTGAACAAGAAGGGAAAACATGTGTTCAGAGGACTACATCCTTTGGAAAAGTTCGGTCGTTTCCCTGAGACTCAGATAGAAAAGGAGAAGAAGAAGAAATAGAAATTGGTAATGCTATAATTGATGAAGAACACAATGTACAGCCCCAACAGAATGTGCCTGAGTTAGACGACATTGAAATGATACTTTCTGACAGTGAAGGCACTCCTGAACATGTACCTGTACCACAGGTTGAGCACCAAAGATTGAACAACAGAAAGGTCACTGAGAATCCTCCTCTCACTTCCTCTTCTCACAGTGAAGAAGTCGTAGCTGAAACTGATCCAATTGTGGATCTAATATCTCGTCCAAGAAAAAGAAGAGACCCAATGTAAAATACGGCCTCTCATACCAACAATATTGTCCGCTTTGCCCCTTAGGAGCTCACGGATTTGTTTTCGGTTGCCCGGGTGAAAACTTCCCAGGGGCCCATCCCTGGATTACTCCCACCCAAGCACGCTTAAATGTGGAGTTCTCCTCTCATCCACCACGTTAAGCCCCAAAACGCGTTGTGGTATTTGAGGCGGGGCATTCCTTCTGTACCCAGCATCTCTCCCATGGACAGAACAGAACATAACGATATGGGATTTGCCTAAGGAGTTACACCCAAGGCTAAGGGTACTGAGACCCGAAGTCACACCCATTCCCACACCAGCAATGCAACAGCAACAACAACAACAGTTTTCACCACAAAAGAACCTCATCCATTCCACCTCAAACTCCACCATCAAGCCCTACTACAAAATTCTCTATGAATGACTATATTTCTACTCCACCAGAGTTGAGAACAGAGAAAGCCAAAGGGAAACTACCTATGGGGTCCACACAGCCTGCTCCGGTAGATGTTCATCAGCTCTAGAATACAGTATTTGAATTAGAACAGGTGTCAGTGGCTAAAGATAACCAGATAGATGTGCTTAAGAATTGTAGGTCCTGAGCAGATCCGTAAACACAGATCTGCGGAGAAATCTTCAAACAGCCCAGATCAAGAGGCGGAATCTCTGGATCCGGTATCACTCTCGAATTAGAAAAAGGGTAGAGACGGGTGCGGGAATCACATATACGAACAGAAATATAAAAGTGAAAAGAATAGATAATTGGAGCATAAAACGTATGATTCTTTGATTGATATGAAAATTAAAAGGCTCCTCATACACTCTACAATTATCTCACCCCAGGGTGAGCTCCCCCTGGGGTGGTGATTCCCTCTACAGACACACACTCCTCCTATGAGATAATCTGCTATTTATAAGAGGCCAAGCACATATGCCTTGTTTTCCAAGCCACCGCCAAATGGGCCTAAAAAACAGGTATCGAAATTACCTAGTTTCTATTAAACAAATGACCGAAACTAGTAGTTTTGATTGAACAAATGTTCAAACGAAACTAGTAGTTTCGATACTGTAGTTTCTATTGACATCACCAGTCTCAATTTTATACCCAACAAGAATATTCAAGCTGTTCAAAATGAACAGATACAACCCGTAGAGGCTAATCTTGGTTATGTGATTACTTTACTGCATAACTTACAAAAGAATATTGAGGAAAACGGTAAAGGAAAAGGTGATGGTGGAAATGATAATGAAGGAGGAGATGACGATGAAAACAATGGAGGAAACACCAGTTCTGAAAACCAAGATTATCAGGGCAATCAAGGAGAAGGCAGCTCAGGAGGTCAAGGTTTAAATGAAGAAAATATAGACTTTGATTTTGAATGTGACATTAGTGGTGTAAGGCCCAAACCAGGCACCCTACAGTTGGGTCTCATCACTGGGTATTCTCTTATTAATACACTTATTTTTAGCGGAAGTTTTAATAAAAAATAGTTTATTCTCTTTAGCTCGTTATAGTTCTTAACCTTACCTTACCAATGTCTTCACACCGTCCCGAGTAGCACCGCTCCCAAGCCAAGATACGTCGTCCCTGAGACACACCTGCAAAAAAATATAACGTACTCACAAAGTTAGCTACGCTGATTGAGTTCTAACAGTTTGTTTTAAATAGAAACATCCACGTTACCATCAATATTTATTTCCACTCAGGACATCCCGGTCCTTTATAAAACGGTTTGTCATTTATTAACACACAGGTAACCCACCTTATTGACACATTCCCATAAGGGTCCACAACCCTAGACTCATCCCATACCCAAAACCAAGTAAGTCTCACTGATGTCGTCCAGACAGTCTATATAAAAACTAACAAAACCGAACCTAGACTCCTATGTAATAAATGGAGTACTTATGAACTAAACCGCATTGAGAGGCAAGTGTACCTATCGAGTGTAGCACAGCTTAACGGTAAACCAAAATATCGAACCCTAGAGACACTACTATAGCTAAACTAGACTCTAACTCGGACTAAAGATGATTTGGTTGGGGAGGTTTACTACACTAATGATTAAACTAATAATGCAGAAAACTAAGAAAGATTCTAACTATCAAGACAAAGTACTAAAGAAGATATCAGAGATGGAAGAATACCAGCTAGGTCGGAATCCTACTTGCAAAGCTCAACTTCTATCGGTTCAGAAAAGTATGATGGATATGGGTTTCAAAGGATAACAGCTCTAGACAACCTAGTGGATCCCTAATTGCTCTCAGGGTGTCACCAACTAATGAACCTAAAGTGTACTAAACTCACCAGATAGTCGAATTACCTTTCAGTCTCTCCAACAATGATAAAGTACCCAAAAGACAGATCATCTTTTAGTCTCACTGTCCACAATACATTCGAAGAATGCACGGGATAATCTCAGATCAACAACTATGACACGGAATAGCAACGGATACTAGAACCCTAAGGGAAACTTCCTCTAAGACATATTTCACTCGAAACCTAATACGAAGACTTACCGATTATCTCTCACTTTTCGAGTATTGAGACAAGATACACACTCAGATCTAATTAACACTCAATCACAAATCTTATGGCTACTATGTCTAGCAAACCACACAAATGACCACAATCACACAGATTATAATCTAGATATGTAAATCAAACTGGAAGACATTCATAATTGACATACGGAATTGAATCCAACATAAATCAGATTAAAGCATGCATATTCATCACAGTTATCATCAAGAGACTGATTACAAAATCATTAGTCCATCCTATTGAAACCAAAACGGATAAAAATCAAGACTTTAACAAATATTCATCATAAACCTAGGCAGTATCACATATCTAGCCAAGAATCATACTAAAAACATCCATGACAGAAGTAAAAGCATAAAACATGGTTCAATCAAAGCAATCAAACATAAAAATCAAGACATTGAAATCGAATACGCTATTACTAACGAACCCGGATCCAAAAGCTATGAACTTTCACTCCAATTGGCTTCCAAACTCCCAAAATCGCCCAAAGTAGCTCTATAGACAGCCGAAACTCGAACTCTTATCACAATGGCTATCAAATTCTATTTAACTCGAAATTAAGGTTTTTTCTCGGAATTTCCATCTCTCGCATATCGCGAGACAAGATAGCAAGTCCTTCGCATACCGCAAGTGCCAAAAGAGTCACAGACGGTTTTTACTTTCCTCGCGTACCGCGAGATCTTCACTCTCCTCCCTTGCATACCGTGACAAAATAATTTTCCAACTTTTTTCTTCTTTTCTCTTGGGCTTTCTTCTCTTGCTCGGTTTTTTCACGATATTGCTTCCTATTGCACACAAGCTCCTGAAAATATACAATAGACTTAAATACAGACTTAAACGACTCAAAACAAATATAAAATTAAGTAAAACACACGAAAACTATAGGATAAAAGATGTGTGCTTTGTACTACATCAAACATCCCCACACTTAACCTTTTTTCGTCCTCGAAAAAGTCTGCAATGGAATCATAACTCAGATCTAACTTAACATTAATCAATTACCAATAAGCACAAATATACTCACGCGTTAAAAAACAATAATTAGTATTTCTGTCCGATTAAACCCAAGCACCAACTATTAAGCCCCCGTAACTTGGATTTATTCTCATAAGAAGAGAGTGGTGTGCCAAAAATTTCAAAAACCTCTAAATTTTAACTTAACATAGTGCCTATCACCCTATGTTGACAGTTTCAGTATTACCGATTACCCTAAGCTGAATTCTCAGAAGATATCATGATTTTAAATTCAATTAATTCTTAAAAAACACTCACAGATATTTAATCTTTACAAGTTGGTTGGGACTACCAAAACATCACTAATTAGACGTGTTTTCTATTATTTATTCCTTTAAAACTCAACAAGTCGATTCAATTGTAATATCATTTTCCATTTATTATGCAAAAACTTTCGACTTCAAAGGATATTTTTTTCAAAATTTTTCAATTTTTTTTGTATTTTTTAATTTTTAAAATAAAAACAAATCTAGACAACTAGACTCACTAGACGCAGTCCCATCCCCATACTTGAAAATCACATTGTCCTTAATGTGAAGTAAGATACAACTAAAAAAAATGCAAAAATAAACAAGAATCGACTTAGCTGGGAATGTAGCAGTGAATGTGCCAGCTATACTCTTCCTCTTGTGCACCATATAGCATTTCGGTCATGGTTGCACAATTTACTGTCGGGTTGCTTTTACAAAAAAAATAAGATAAGGTCGACCCTTCCCAAATGGAGATTGAGTACGGACGGAGCAATCAATACCTGCACAATAAAACTCAAACAAACCCGCATCATTAAACTGACTCAATATAGATTCAAACTAAAATGAAAGACTCAACTGACTCACTAAGACTCAAGGTAGGGAAACGTAGCCGATGAGTGGCAAACGCATAGACATGAATGCCAAGCAAGGTAGATCATTGGTCATGAAAGGTTCTTAAAGTCTCCCATGGTAGGTAGTTGGTGAATGATATGATATGGATGATGTGTGTGATGACATATGATGGTGATGATGAGTGGTAGTGAGTGGTGATGAAGTTGTATGTGGATATGTGATAGGAGCGGATGATGGCGGTAGTGGAATGGGAAACCATGGGAAAGAAAGGAACAAGGGCTTAGCCAGGGCTCCCCCGCGTACCGCGAAGAGAAGGGCAACACTCCTTGTGTATCGCGAGGAGGCAAAAATTAAGCCGCCTTTTCCATTTGTCCTTCGCGTACCGCGAGGACCAAGGTGAGATGCTTCGCGTACCGTGAGGAGACCCTGGTGATAGAAAGTTTTGAGGGTTTTTTATACTTGGAAATTTTTTCACCCCTCAAACTTTTTCACCCAAATTCTCTAAAAACCTATTCCAACTACAAAAACCAAAGTAAAAGTACCTGAAACTTCGTTCCTGATGATTTTACTCACCGAATCGAGCGCGAATCCCTACAAAACACGACACAAACAAGACACGCCCACCGAAAAACACAAAATTGACACGCAAATAAACCCAGAGAATCATACAAACTATATATCCCGGTCACTTGCCCGAGACTCAAACAAGCCTATCAGGAGGCTTCTCCTTGATTCTAAACAGAACAGCAATGATATGACGCGGCTTTCCATTTCTCTTCAGCACCAAATCACTAACAAGCATTGAACCTTTATTACATTTATCAATTAGATCCTTCCACCACAACTTAAATCTACCCGGTCCGAATGTAAGCCGGTTCAAATATCCCAACAAGTTGTCACCCCTAAATATCCCCACACTTTGGGTTTGCACTACCCTTAGATCACATGAAACACTCAACGCTCGGGTTCTCTTATGGGGCGGCCTAGACCTAGGGGGTAACTCAATCTCACTCCCCTTAGCACAAAGAACAGAAATGGGTATAGGCTCTGGAATAGGATTCTCTACGGTTACGACCTCTAAACTCTTACCAGGATCTGCCGGTTCATCTACACTCTCCACCGGATCATCATGATCCTTTAACTTCTCCAACTTCCCCACACTTGGGGTTTTGCCTATGATTCCCTCTAACTCTGCCATCATTTCTAGAAGATCATCATGCACATCTTCACAGTAATCGTCCGGTGCATCCAACAACTCCTCTAGCTCTACCACCCAATCAGATAACATCCCTAAGTTAGGGGCGGACTCACCAACTTCAACCTCTAGATCAAAGTCTCGATGATGGTCCATGAAGGCATCAATCATGCACACATAGTGACTTTGCTCACTCGCCCCCTTCATGGACTTTGTAGCATCGAATGTGACCGACTCATCCTTCACACGAAGTGTGAGTTTTCTGTCAAAGACATCAATCAGTGCCTTGGCGGTGTGCAAGAACGGGCGCCCTAGGATGAGTGGGACTCTGTCATCCATTTCCATATCCAGGATAACAAAATCCACGTGGAAGACAAATTTGCCTACTTTCACCAAAAGATTCTCCACAAATCCCCGTGGATGCTTGCTGAATGGTCAGCCAAAGATATACTCACGTGTGTCGACTTTGGTTCTCCTAGGTCCAGCTGCTTATATATGGAATATGGCATCAAATTGATGCTAGCACCTAGGTCGGCCAACGCGTGGTTCAAGGGCAAACCGCCAAGCAGATATGGGATCGTGAAGTGACCCAGATCTGCCAGTTTCTCTAGCAGTTTGTTCTGAACCACTACGGAACATCACTCACTAAGTGAGACTTTAGTGACCTCCTCTAGTTTCTTCTTGTTGGAAAGAAGATCTTTTAAGAACTTTCCATACTTAGGCATATGCTGGAGGACCTCTATGAATGGGAGATTGATCTTGAGTTGTTTAAACATATCAAGTGAGTGTATTCCCTAGCATACTTATGTGGCAGCAAGCACGTTGGGTAGGGAACACGGCTCAAGTTAATCTCGGGGGTATTTATCTCACCCCCATTCTTCTTGTCATCTGCCTTCTAGGCAGGTTTCTCAACTATTATCTCCTCATCCACCGGCTTTTCCTCTTCTACCGGTGGTTCCACTTCCATCCTAGCATCGATCACAGCAAAGTGGGCTCTCCAATCTATCTTCCTCACCTCTTCCTGCGACGGAATATGACGAGCAGTGTTGCAGGAGACTTCATCTACAATAGGAATAAATGTCTCAATAACAGTCTCCACTTCTTCTTCTTCCTCCTCCTCTATTTCTCGACTCCTAATCGACACGGCCATCACTGAAGCATTAGGGCTTGAAGACAGACCTCCCTATCAATTCTTCAAGCTCTTAGCGATGTCTCCTACCGTGCGTTGCAGATCCTGGAAATGCGGAATGTTGATTCTTTAATAAAGTGTCATGGGCATCCAGTGTCAGCTGAGTCTCCTTATCCTTAACCACTAAGTGGGCGAGCATCTGTGTTTGTGTCTCCAACATCTCCTCGATTTTTGTTTGTGGTGACATTGCTTCCTCCACTTGGTCCTGCTTCTCCTCCACCTTGCTAACTAGGGCGGGCATTGAACCCAGGTGGGTTATTTCCAGATCTCCGTCCCGAGCCATAAACATTATTATAATTATTGTACCCTCTGTTCTGGTTGCCCGCAAAGTTTACCTGCTCCTTCTGACTGACGGGGTAGTCCCTTGTGTCGTGGTCTCCCCTGCACACCTCACACCGTTGAGCACTCAGCTTTAGATCCTTTATCTCATTCGCCATAGCTGCGAGTGCAGCAGCCATGCTGGTATCAGGGTTGACCTGATGGACACCCCTAGGAGAAGAGACAGGTGCCCTAGCACTAGGAATGAAAGTCCTAGTAGATAGCCGATGTTGTTCCGCCAGAGCAAAGCTCTTGAACATCTTTTCACACTCAGTTGGCTCTAGATTGTCCATGATATGGCCTCCCGCAGCTATGTTGAAAATTTGCTGCTTCTCAAAGGTAAGACCATTGTAGAACTTCTGCACTATCGCCCAGTCAGAAAGACCATGCCGGGGACATCGGCTCAACAGCGCGTTGAACCGCTCCCAGGCCAAGTGATAAGGCTCGTCAGGGTCCATCCGGAAGGAGTGGATTTGGTCCCTAATGGTGGATAGTAATTTTTCAGAAACTTGGCTTGTAAGTCTTCCCATGTGGTGATAGAATTGTTGGGGAGGGTGTCAAGCCAAGTAGAAGGATGCCTAGAGAGTGAGAATAGAAAGAGGTGCAAGTAGATCGCGTCCTTAGATACACCCATGATATTAAAGTTATCACATACACTCATGAAGAGGGACAGATGTCCGGGTGCATCCTCATCCTCGAGGCCACGGTACTGAGTTGAATGAGTGATCGTACTCATGACATATGATGGGACCTGCCAAGTATTGGCATTAGGGAGAGCGGGACAAGGGATCTAATATCTCGCCCCGAGAACCCCATCACTGGTTCTCTGGTGCTTGGTATGCCTCGCGGGTGGGTCAGCGTCGCCCATGTTAGGAAAAGGAATTTGGCTAGTAGAACGTACGTTGTTGCTGCACAATGCTTTCAAAGGCTCCCGGAAGTCACGGGTGCGCTCGTGAAGCTCTTGTTCGGGCTCTAAGGAAACAGAATATGGAGGTGATCCCTGCGAACGAGTGTGGTGCATAAACTGACACAAGAATAAAAGAAAATAAATAAAGACTCAAAAAAACAGAAAGACTAGATCCTATGTTAGACACTCAGATAGGACACACAAGTAGCAAATAGGACAAAGACATACAATTAAGACTCACAAATAAAAGAAAGAACACACACCAAAAATCACAAAAAGAACTAGTCAAAGATAATGTTGCTATTGCCAAGTGTCTCCGGCAACGGCACCAAAAACTTGATGTCGTCCAAACGGTCTATATAAAAACTTACAAAACCTAACCTAGAATCCTAAGTAAAAAATGGAGTACCTATGAACTAAACCGCACTGACATGCATGTGTACCTATCGAGTGTAGCACAGCTTAACTGTAAACCGGAATATCGAACCCTAGAGACATTACTATAGCTAAACTAGACTCTGACTCGGACTAAAGATGATTTTGTTGGGGGGGTTTACTACACTAATGATTAAACTAATAATGCAGAAAACTAAAAACGATTCTAACTATCAAGACAAAGTACTAAAGAAGATCACCTTGTATTTGTTCTGGAAAGCTATGATGGATCTGGGTTTCTAAGGATACCACCTAAGTCGTAATCCTACTTGCAAAGCTCAACTTCTATCGGTTCTGGAGACTATAATGGATCTGGGTTTCTAAGGATAACAACTCTAGACAACCTTGTAGATCCTTAATCACTCTCAGGGTGTCACCAACTAAGGAACCTAAAGTGTACACTAGATAGTCGGATTACCTTTCAGTCTCTCCAACAATAATAAAGTACCCAAAAGACAAATCACATTTCAGTCTCACTGTCCACAATACATTCAAAGAATGCACGGGGTAATCTCAGATCAACAACTATGACACAGAATAGCAACGGATACTAGAACCCTAAGGGAAACTTCCTCTCAGACAGATTTCACTCGGAACCTAATATGAAGACTAACCGATTATCTCTCACTTTTTGGGTATTGAGACAAGATACACACACTCAGATCTAAATAACACTCAATCAC
The DNA here is from genome assembly GCA_023525975.1 of Smallanthus sonchifolius. Taxonomy (NCBI): domain Eukaryota; kingdom Viridiplantae; phylum Streptophyta; class Magnoliopsida; order Asterales; family Asteraceae; genus Smallanthus; species Smallanthus sonchifolius. The sequence goes on from CM042023.1 coordinate 48,192,038, forward strand.
AAATCCTATGGCTACTACGTCTAGCAAACCACATAAATGACCACAATCACACAGATTACGATCTAGATATGTAAATCAAACTGGAAGACATCCACAATTGACATACGGAATTGAAATCAATATAAATCAGATTAAAGCATGCATATTCATCACAGTTATTATCAAGAGACTGATTACAAAATCATTAATTCATTCAATTGAAACCAAAACCGATAAAAATCAAGACTTTAACAAATATTTATCATAAACCTAGGCAGTATCACAGATCTAGCCAAGAATTATACTCAAAACATCCATGATAAAGTAAAAGCATAAAACATGGTTCAATCAAAGCAATCAAACACAAAAATCAAGACTTTGAGATCGAATACGCTATTACTAACGAACCCGGATCCAAAAGCTATAAACTTTCACTACATTTAGCTTCTAAATTCCCAAAATCGCCCAAAGTAGCTCTGTAGACGGCCAAAACTCGAACTCTTGTCACAATGGCTATCAAATTCTATTTAATTCGAAATTAGGGTTTTTTCTCAGAATTTCCATCTCTCACATATCGCGAGACAAGATAGCAAGTCGCTCGCATACCACGAGGGCCAAAATAGTCGCGGTCGATTTTTACTTTCCTCGCGTACCGCGAGATCTTCACTCTCCTCCCTCGCGTACCGCGACGAAATGATTTTCCAACTTTTTTCTTCTTTTCTCTTGGGCTTTCTTGTCGTGCTCGGTTTCTTCACGATATTGCTTCCTTTTCCACACGAAGTTCTGAAAATATACAATAGACTCAAATACAAACTTAAACGACTCAAAATGAATATAGAACTAGGTAAAGCGCACGAAAACTATAAGATAAAAGATGTGTGCTTTGCACTACATCACTCACTGATCTGTTGCAAAACCTAGTAGAGCTTGAATTTCCTGTTTATGTTAAATAAGATTAATAATTGAATTAATTCATGATATCTTATGGGTATTCATCTTAGGGTAATGGTAATACTGAAACTGTCAACATAGGGTGATAGGTACCACGTTATGTTAAAATTTCGAGGTTTTTGAAATTTCTTGGCGCACTACTCTCTTTTTATGAGAATAAATCCGAGTTTTGGTGGAGCCCGCATCCATATTCCATATACTTGAGCTTATTTGATTGAAATCTAAGTTTCGCCTACGTGTCGCACGTCGGGTTCCAGCCTGATTGAAACACCACTAGGTTGATTCTTATATGCTTCATTATTTAGACTGTAGTCTATGTGTTACCTTCCGGGATAGTGAATTGGTTGAAACGCCTCTAGAAGAAAGTTAATTTTCTTAATAATGCTCATATTTCATCCATTCATTCATTGATCATCTAATTTTTAAAAACCTGTAAATTTTAGTTTAACGTGGTGGGTGAAATCTATATGGTTTAATCCGTGCCTAGACATGACCATGAGACAGGATTAGGTAGAACTGTAACTTTTAAGTGTGAGTCACATAGATTGATTGATAGTTGTATAAAATGAATTGGAACAATAAACGGGGGCTTGAAAGTTGGTGGTTGGGTTTAATCGGATAGAAATACTGAATATTGCTTTTTAACGCGTGAGTATGTTTTGCTAATTGGTGATTGATGAGTTGTTAAGTTAGATCTCAGTTATGATTCCATTGTAGCATTTTTTAGGACGAAAAAAAGTTAAGTGTGGGGATATTTGATGTGTTGAAAAACACACCTCGATTTCATTTGTATTTTATAGCAGTTTTCAGAGGCGATTTTGGGAGTTAGGAAGTCGATTGAAGTGCAAAGTTGAAGACTTTTGATTCCGGGATCGTTGTATTAACTTATTCGGTTGTAAAGTTTGAATTTTGATCTTTGATTTCTGTGTTTGAACCTATGTTTTTCTTAAACACTTTTGTCATGAATGTTTTGAGTATGAATCTAGGCTAAAACTATAATATTTGCTTAGGTCACTTGATGAATACTTGTTAAAGTTTGTATTTTTATCGGTTTTTGGATTCGTATGAATGGTTTAATGATTTTGTAGACAATCTTGGTATAATACTTGTGATGTTTCTGCATGTTTAGTTCTGATTCATGATTGATTTCAATTCCATGCGTTGATTTTGGATGTCATCCAGTTTGATTAGCGTATCTAGGTCATAGACTTTAGGGTTTGTGGTCGTTTGTGTGGTTTGCTAGACATAGTAGGAGTTGTGATAAAGTATAGGTTAGATCTGAATGTGTATCATGTCTCAATACCCGAGAAGTGAGAGATAGTCATTTAGTCTTCGTCATTAGGAATCCGAGTGTCAGCTGTCTGAGAGGAAGTTGGTATTAGGTGTCTAGTGATTGTTGCTATTCTGACTCAGTTCTTATCTACATATTACCCCATGCGTTCTTCGGATGTATGGTGGACAGTGAGACTGAAAGGTGATCTGTCTATTCGGGTACTTTATCATTGTTGGAGAGACCGAAAGGTAATCCACAATCTGGTAAGTTTACTACATCTTTAGGTTCCTTAGTTAGTGACACCCTCAGAGTGATTAGGGATCCACTAGGTAGTCTAGAGTTGTTTCCTTAGAAACCCGTATCTATCATTGTTTCCATAACCGGTAGAAGTTGAGTTTTGCAAGTAGGATTCCGACCTAGGTAGCATTCTTTCCATTCCTGGTATTTCCCTGAGTCCGTTGTCTTGATAGTTGCATTTGTTTCTAGTTTTCTACATTCCTTAGTTTAATAAGTAGTGTAGAAATCCCCCAATCTGCAATCTTTAGTCTGATTCATAGTCTAGTTTTGTTATTCGTAGTGTCTCTAGGGTTCGATAACTCGGTTTACCATAAAGTTGTGCTACACTCGATAGGTACACTTGCCTGTCAGTGCGGTTTAGTTCATAGGTTTATCATTTATTACTTAGGAGTCTAGGTTAGGATTAGTAGAGTTTTATGTAGACCGTCTGGGCGACATCAAGTTTTTGGCGCTGTTGCCGGGGACACTTGGCAATATCAATATTGACTTTGACTAGTTCTTTGTTTGATTTTTGGTTTATTTTATTTTCCTTTGAGTCTTGTGTGTTTGCTTGTCTTCTATGCTATCTTGTGTGTCTTATCTGAGTGTCTAACATAGGATCGAGTCTTTCTGTCTTGAGTCTGTAGGTCCCCGGGTGTCTCGGATCGTTACATGTGGGTGTGTGACTAGTCTGACCGGGTGCGGAATACCCGTGACTAGGTGGAGAATCAAGTAACACAAAGTAAACCGACAGCGAAAACACTTTCAAAATTCATCTATTATAAAACTTGTAGGTTACAGAGATGTTACAAATGAGTGCATAATGTTTGCGTACATAACTTCTGTTAACCTAGCATATTTATACTAGATCTGATCTTTGCGCACTTAACAAGTGCGTAGGGCAAATTGTTCCTACGTACATAACAATTACGCAGAGTATTCTTGCGTACTTGCTAAGTACGCAGGAAGTAATTCCTGCGCATATGCTAAGTGCGCAAAACACTTAGAGAAAACAGATGACTAGTAAATACATTAGTAATTACAACTCGATAACTAATAGGTACAGACACTAACATACAAAGACTAATACATACAAGACAAGTACAAAAGCTAAGACAATATCTAGAGTGTTTGTCACACAAAAGTGCTTCAACAAACTCCCCCTTCACAACAGCTCTGGATTGTCTTCGGTCTTCACTGATCCCCAGCTTTAGCTTCCATCTTCTTCTTGTAATCAAGGCAGAAATTGATCACCTTGTCGTATTAAGAAGCAAGGAACTTTGTCCACTCATCCGTGTACATGCAGTACCTGTCAGCTAGCGCCTCCAGATCTTTCACAGAAAAGTTTATGAAGCAGACTTCATCAAAAACTCTGATCAGTTCCCTTGGCACTAAGCTTCCACTCTAGGACCACAGCTTTCCAATCACCACTTCCTCGCCCGATTTAGGATCTACGTACCAGTACCATATGTTACCGAGAATATCCTGAGATAACTTGCTCAGGGGAATGTTGGTTTCACACAGCACTGGCTTGTATACCAGTTCCTTTAAGCTTTTATGAGTCACGTGATGTCTAACATTCTTGCCCATGACTCACTTGGGCACTTGAGGCTTAAACATTTCAAACTTCCCAGATCTTACCTCTCGCTGTAGAACCTGCCATAAACCCATCGCTACTGTAGGATTTGAGTGACCCAGCAGCTCTCGGTTTGCTAGGTTCACGAGGTCGTATCTTAGCAAGGAGTTGAAAGCTTCGCTAGTTGGTTTCAAGTATTGAACCCCCCAACTCGCTTGATTGCAAACAACTTCTTATCCTCCTCGAACCTCACAGCTAAGATCATCCCTGTCGCTCCATGTTTGTCTATGATTTATGTCTTTTTCCAAACAGGAGCCGGATCCTTCGATGAACTTGCAGGCATATGTTTGTCTTTCTGTGCCTTTGGATCCATAGGTGTAGGATCGGCAGGGGAGGCTTCAGTCGACGCCTCAACAGTACTAGCAGGCTCGACTGAACCTGTGTCAAGATGAGTTTCAAAGGATGGAACTTCGAAAATCTCTCCATCTTCAAACTCATACTCTCCTTCCCCGTTGCCCTTGGGAACTTCGATTACAACATCATAATCCTCCTCATCCCATTCGTCACAAGAGTCGATCTCTCCCTCTTCCAGATTGCAGAGAGCTTCGATCTGTGCTTCTTTGGAATAGTTTGGCTCTAAGAATAGGATCACAACATCCGACACATCGTTAGATAGATCTTTCAAAACGTCAGCCACCGACTTTCCTTTATTACCACCTGAACCATCACCTCCACCTTCATTCTGAGTAGACTCCCCCTCAGCCATAGACACGGTAGAAATTGGAACAATCGCCAAAGCCAATGATTGCTGCTCAATTCCAATCGATCCGGCTTCAGGATCCTTGTCCTGAGTATCACCCTTAGTTAGATCAACTAAGTGACAAGCCTCTTCACTACTAGGCTTAGGTGGTTGCTTTTCCAACAGCTTCTTCAATCTCTCCCCCTTAGCAGCAAGCGTCTTGGCCATATCACAGACCAGTTTCACCATAGTGTCATGCTCTAAACGCTGCTTGTCATCAGCCGCCCGCTATTTCTTTAGTGCGGCTACCTCATTAATCAGAGAGTTAATCTGCCCCTGTTGTTTGTCAGATTCTTCTCTCGATTTCCGTAGCGTTTCAAGAAGACCAACGACCTGAGTCTCTAGTGTAGTGATCCGGGTATCACGAGGATCAGGTCCACTGGAATAAGATGCTTTCCATATTCAAACTCATACTCTCCTCCCCTGTCGCCCTTGGGAACTTCGATTACAACATCATCCTCATCCCAGTCGTCACTAGAGTCGATCTCTCCCTCTTCCAGATTACAGAGAGCTTCGATCTGTGCTTATTTGGAATAGTCTGGCTCTAAGAATAGGATCACATCATCCGACACATCGTCATATAGATCTTTGAAAACGTCAGCCACCGACTTTCCTTTATTACCACCTGAACCATCACCTCCACCTTCATTCTGAGTAGACTCCCACTCGGCCATAGACACGGCAGAAATGGGAACTATCACCAAAGCCAACGATTGCTGCTCACTTCCACTCGATTTGGCTTCAGGATCCTTGTCCTGAGTATCACCCTTAGTTAGATCAACTAAGTGATAAACATTTTCACTGCTAGGCTTAGGTGGTAGCTTTTCCAACAGCTCCTTCTATCTCTCCCCCTGAGCAGCAAGCGTCTAGGCCATATCATAGACCAGTTTCACCATATTGTCATGCTCTAAACGCTGCTTGTCATCATTCGCCCGCTGTTTCTTTAGTGCGGCTACCTCATTAATCAGAGATTTAATCTGCCCATTTGTTTGTCAGATTCTTCTCTCGATTTTCGTAGCGTTTCAAGTAGACCAGCGACCTACGTCTCTAGGGTAGTGATCCAGGTATCACGAGGATCAGGTTCCCTGGAGGACGATGCTTCGGATTGATTAGGCTGGAAGGAAAAGAATTCTCCAAAATCGAACCCCTGATTGAAGTCAAAGTCATGAAAGGGTTCACTGATGTGTTGGAGGGTGGTTGTAGGGATGGAGGTTGTTTGGATAGTGGTAGGGGTGATAGTGACAAACTCGGTTAGAATTGGAGTTGTCACCACCACTTGGACATATTGCACATGGAGGGACACTATCACAGGAACCTCCTCTGTGATAGCAGTGGTAGCCACATCAGGTGTTAAATGTGGCCTCCTCCGCTGTTACCTATAAAGCTATTGTGAAGGTGAGGTAGAAGTGGAATCAATACTCCCAGCCATGACACGTGCTTGCCTCTGAGCACTGACTTCTACCTCATGTAGAATAGCTTGGTGCGGCCTTCCCCCGTTGCTTGTTTATACTTTCTCTTCTTCGTCTCTGTATAGCAGCGTCCGAATCAGAATCTGGCTTGTATTCACTACTAGTCGCTTGTCTCTTTCTCTTGGAAGATGACTCGGGAAGGGTCACCTTCATCAATCTTCTTGGGTGTGCCTGGGATGGTGCATCATTAGAATCAGAGGAATCTGACTCGGTTGTTTCTGAGTTGGAATATCCAGCACCTCCAACTCCCTGTTCTTCGTCTCTTTCATCGTCAGACATATCATCTTCAGATTCAACTTCCTCTTCTTCCTGTTGTTCATCACTGTGCTCACTGAGTTTAGGCTCAGACTCTGCACTATACCATATGAAGTCAGCAGGGGCCACATATGCTACATTTATTAGGTGGCCAAAGAGTGGAGTATGCTCAGGGGTAGGTTCTACACTGCCTAGCGTTAAGAACTATGAGAAAACTCTCTTGGCCACCCGCTTCACTTGTAGTTTCTCTCCAATCTGAGGTAGATTGGGTACAACATCATTAATCAACAGCTGCACGAACTGAGGGTATAATAGAAATCTAAACCTATCAGTAGCATTGATCTGATAAGTGATAGACTTGTAGATATACTTTGAAAAGTTGTAACCCTTGTTAAGAGAGAGGCCAACCATTGCAGCTGCCAAGTCATGTCCCATGGCATCCTTTCCCGCCTTCTTAGCAGACAGGCACATGATCATGACGTGCGCGAAGTAACGCCACTGATCAAGTACCCACATCTTCTTATACATGGAGTAGTCCATGGTACCAACATACCCCATCCTTTGTCTCCAGCATCCATCAACGAAGTAGTCAGGGTAAGTCATTGGATCGGTTGATAAGTCCCTAAACTGTAGCTCGTCTAATGGTGTATTCAGAAATAACAATATCATGACCTGCTACAGTAGCCTTAATGACGTTTGGGGTTACTGTACTGTCGTGATTAGCAGTTTCCCAGAATTGCTCCAGATATGGTCTTGAGATAATAGGATCAACAGAGATGGCATAGCTGATCTTCGAGCGATTCAGGAAATCAATTATCTCCCTATATTGAAGTGCATCATCCTTCCACTCGGGTTGTGTTAGAGCCAGCAGATTGAATTAGCTGGTAAATGCATGAGCCATCACTGCAAAAACAAACAATAAACACAATAAGAACAAGAAGCATAATTGGAAAGGATCAAACATGACTTGATATAGCAATTACACAATGAACTGAATTTCAGACTTAGATATTTTTCAGAAGTGCCCTTCCTGTGTACTTAGCAAGTACGCAGGGGTTAGTTCTTGCGTACTTAGCAAGTACGCATGGATTACTTCTTGCGTACTTGTTATGTGCGCAGGAACCTGCACTTAGCCAAATTTCAAACTCCAAAAATTCAACAGTTGTATTCTATTGCTGTGGAATAGGGACACCACAAGGTCGAAATACATGATTATGACCTATGGAACCACTATCAACAGCAATGAGTTGCTAAACCAGTCGATTTTGACCAAGCCTTGGTCCGACAATAACCTACGGTCAAATAAGGGGTCAAAATCAAAATCAAATCATGTTAAAGAAAATTTATGTGTCAAGAAGCTTCGATTAGTGACTTATAACTAGTTTTATGTCTTAATATTCATCAAGAACATCCAAAATCAGTCAAAGTTTCACTATCAAGACCCTAGGTTCGAGAGTTCAAAGAATCTGTCAATCACTGAAGATTTAATGGTTGGAATGGATTGAGATTCTCACCAAATGATTGTTAAATGAAGATGGAACAATGAACGAGACGATAAACTTGTTTGGAATCACACAAAGATTCGAGGAAAAATGAAGCGGGTATACAACAGCGTCAAAGAGATAAAATCCGAAAATAATTCTAAGTCTTGTATATATACCCCACACAATTTGGTCTTGCGTACTTAACAAGTGCGCAAGACTTAACTCTTGCGTACATAGCAAGTACGCATGACTTAAGTCTTGCGTACTTACAAGTACGCAAGGTTTAATTCCTGCGTAATTGACAAGTATGAAGAAACCCTTGTGTTGCACAAATTTCAACTCAAATTATGAAGATTGTCAAGTCAAATAACGAACAGGATAAGAACATTCAATCAAGAGGATTCAAAGTCAATTCACGAAGGTTAAACAAAAATATTTTTGGTTTTTCTAAATGGAATTTGAACTATACACAAACTTAAAACCTTTTTGGATCTTTTCAGAGTAACGAAATACACATATTCCCACACACTATTTTTTGTTGAAAGACACGAGCAGAGGATCATATTAGGCTAAACTATAGCAAAAATGAAACCAGATAAACATCAAAGAATGTGGGATCATGTCATGGATTACTATTTATTCATACGTAATAAGCACATAAACAAGTAATTCAAGTTGGCAATATTATAAGATTTGAAACCATAAGCATCTTTGTATCACGTTCTTGTCTATTAATGTATTAATTTTAAGATATACAACGTGTACCCCACTGTTATGCTACAGGAATGTAAATTGCACTATCTCAAGGCATCTAAGATTTTCCCAATGATTTTCTAAATTTCCAGAATGAGGGTACATCAATTAGCAAAGGAAAAATCAAACAGAATCGATAAGGATTACCAGGAATCATAAGATTCAGAGTCTAGTGATTCATTTGTTATGGTTTCATGTGATTTCTTCAGTGAATAATGATATGATGATTCAGGATAATGAATATGGTGTTTGAGTATTTAGGTAAGGGAATCCAACTTTTATCTGGATTTGAATTCAATGAATCAGGAGTGATTCAAGGGTGAATACACGCTCAACGGTTGTTGTAAAGACATGTCTTGATTCAATTTCTCATTGTATACTTGTGAGTATGGGCAGTGAGATGAACCATATTAATTGTGCTAACGACCTATCCCGAAACTGGTCTCAGAAGAAAATAATTGCCAAAATCTAACATCCTATATCTGATAGTGATCTTTTGCATTCTTTTACGCACACACACTAGCAAACATGGGTTCAAATCACAGTTGTAGTATTGATTTAATTTCGACACTACTAATGATTCAAAGTTGCTTACAGCCTACTGACAAGTCAAATTACTTGCAAATAAGCAGATTAAGAACACAACAATTTAAACGATCAAGTACGCATGACGCAATCATTTCCCATATGTGTAGTCTATGACGTTTAGATCATTACTGATGTACTATCATTTCCTCTTTTCTCAAATAACTTTGAAATTTTCTCCATTTTCTATTTTGTTTGGTTTTTTTTTTGTAAAATATTTGAAAACTAAAAGAATTATACAGAAAACTTAAAAAAATAAAATTTAACATTCATGAATTGAATTGATTTAAGAAAAACAATTTCACTCTGGATTGAACATTCCTATCATGTTGACAAGATGTTCAAAACGGGTTCGATCAAACGCCTTAGTGAAAAGATCAGCAAAGTTGCCATTCGTGTGAACCTTTACAAGTTCAATGAGATGCTTTTCAACACAATCACGGATGAAATGGTGGCGTATTTCAATATGTTTAGTTTTGGAATGTTTCACCGGGTTGTTTGTGATGGACATGGTGGTATTTTTGTCAATAAACAGTGGAGTTCAAGTGAAGTTTAAGCCGTAGTCTCTCAATTGCTGTTGAATCCACAATATCTGAGAACAACCGCTCGCTGCAGCAATGTACTCGGCTTCACATGTTGAGACAGATACCGTTGACTGCTTCTTACACTGCCAGGAAACCAGCATGTCTCCTAAGAATTGACGTCCACCTGAAGTTGACTTTCTATCAAGGTTACAACCGCCATAGTCTGAATCAGTATAGGCTTTGAGGTCAAATGATTGCTGCTTTGAGTACCAAAGACCCAATCGGGGTTTCCCCTTCAAGTATCTGAATATCCTCTTGACAGCTATCTTAAGAGACTCCTTCGGTTGTGACTGAAACCTTGAGCACAAGCATACAACAAACATTATGTCGGGCCTTAAAGCTGTGAGATACATAAGATATCCGACGGATGACAATTTGCAATCCACATCCTTTCCATCTTTGTCTGGATGCAGACCATGATTGATGGGGATAGGTGTGCCATAAGTACTGCTATCATTCATCTTGTATTTTGACTAGATGTCCAGCACATACTTTTAGTTTGATGTAGATAGATACCATCCTCTCTTTGACTGACTTACAGACCCAGGAAGAATGACAATTCACCCATGTTACCATCTCAAACTTGGACTTCATCACATGTTAGAATTCTCTACACATCTCTTCATTTGTAGACCCAAAGATAATGTTGTCGACATACACTTGTACAAGAAGAATATCACCTCCTGCTTTCCGAATGAAGAGGGTCGAGTCAATCTATCCACGGTCAAAACCATTTGACAGTAGATGTTTTGATAACGTCTCATACCATGCCCGAGGTGCTTGATGAAGACCATAAAGAGCTTTGTCGAGCTTATACACTTTATTGATATTATGCGGATCTTCAAATCCGAAAGGTTGAGTGACATAGACCTCTTCATGAACTTTTCCATATAGGAAAGCACTCTTCACATCATGTTGATAGACCTTGAAGCCGACATAGGAGGCATAAGCCAGAAACAGTCGAATGGTCTCAAGTCTAGCAACTGGGGCATATACTTCAATGTAATCCAGGCCCTCTTGTTGATTTGAACAACCAACCTTGCTTTATTCTTTACTACGACATGACGATCATATGTTTTGCATTTGAACACCCATCTGGTTCCAATTGGTTGTACGCCTCTTGGCAAGTCAACCAAATCCCACACATGCAACTTTTTGAATTGAGACAATTCATCTTGCATCGCCTCAATCCAACAGTTGTCAGCGAGAGCCTCCTTCACATTCTTTGGCTCTAACTGGGACACGAGTGCAACATGCAAACATGTTTCCATTACACCAGTGTCAAGTATCTCAGAGTACAAACTAGTGTTCTCAGCAGTGGTTCTATGACGAGTTTGAACACCGGCATGAGGATCACCAATAATGTTGTCAATTGGATGATTCTTATGCACTCTCGTCTCTGTTATTTGCGGTTCTTGAATTTCTGAATCGAGGTTCGTGCTAAAATCCCCCATATCCTGTGATCTAGAAGACGATGCTTCAATGTTGATTGGATCAGCTGTAGCTTCATTTCCTACACGAGTGTTAGGATTAGCTTGAGTGTTATTTCCGTCAACATGAACAACTTCAACATCATCACTGTCATGAGTTCCATATGCAGATGCAACATTGGAATAGAGAGCTACAATCGGTACAGTTGCACGGGTTGAGAAACTGGAGTCATCACCGCCACCAAAGAAATCATACACATTTGCAGCAACATCGGCAGACAAATCAGGAAGTTTGAAAGACTTGAATAGCGCATCATAATCAAAACCCCAACCTGGACCAGTTGGTTCTGGTGGAATGCTGTGTTTACTGCAATCCACTTCGACCCATTCCTCGACAGTACGAGTTCCTATATTGTACACTCTCTTGCATGGCGAGTTGGCAACATATCCTAATAAGATGCCTTCTACTTCTTTTGCATGAAACTTAGACTTGCGGTCTTTGTATTGTAGCAATAAGGAATAGGGACTACCAAAAGGAACTAGGTAGTCAAGATTGGGAGGTCGATTGTTAATCAACTCATAGCAAGTCTTGTTGTGCCTCTTCACAACCAAAACTCTGATCAAAACGTGACAAGTTGTATTTACTGCTTCTGCCTAGAAATTGACGGGAAGCTTTGCATCTGACAGCATTGTCCTTGCAGTCTCAATCAAGGTTCTGTTCTTCCGTTCTGCAACTCCATTCTGCTGAGGTGTGTACGGTGCACTAAATTCGTGACGGATCCCCTTCTTGAGATAGAAAAGTTCCATCAAATTATTCTTGAATTCAGTTCCGTTATCACTCCTTATTCTTCAAACCCTCAACTTGCAAAGAGATTCCAAGCTCAGGATCAGGTATTGAAGAATGTCAGCAGTCTCGTCCTTTGTACCTAAAAAGTGCACCGAAGAAAAACGTGAGAAATCATCAGTTATAACTAGACAGTATGACTTCCCTCCAATACTCCTGATACTTATGGGGCCAAACAGATCCATGTGTAATAGCTCCAAAGGGGTATCGATAGAGTTTTGGAGCTTGGCCTTGTGACACTTCCGTTGCTGTTTGCCCTTTTTACAAGGCATACAGTCATCTGCAACAGCAAATCTCAGCTTAGGAACACCGGTTACCAAACCGTTTCGGACAAGATGATTCATTTTTCGGTAAGAAATGTGTCCAAGTTTCCTATGCCACAAGCTAGAGTCAAGCTCTGTCGCTTTAGTAAGCAAACAAGTAGCAACTGATGAGGTTGTTGCCACGCTCATATCAATCTGATAAGTGTTGTTTGTCCTTGGTGCTCGCATCAGAATCCAGTTTTCAGGAACTTCAAAACCAGGTTTGAGAATCAAGCATTCAGATTTGTCAAACATAACGGAGTACTCCTTGTCGCACATCTGAGAAACACTCAACATGTTATGCTTTACCTGCTCGTAGTAGTTGACGTTGTCGAAGCTGACACAACCATTTGAAACTACGCCTTTTCAAGTAATACTGCCACCCTTCTCGCCTGCAAAGGCCACATACCCGCCTCTGAATGGTTTCACATCTTAAAGCAGGGCCATGTTACTTGTCATGTGCCAGGAGCATCCACTATCTACATACCAACGGTTAGAGATAGTACCCTTCGGATGTCCCGGCACGAGTCATAAGAAATTAATTAGATTTGGAGACCCAAGCCATATTGGCCTTCGGTCGTCCGTCTTTCTCAAAATAAAAAACCTCAATTAATTCACAGTCGTGACTGTCAAAAATGGATGAATCTTTAGAAGAATTGGGACCGGGAGATTAATAACTTTTAGATATCTTGTTCCAGGACCTTTTCTTTTGTTTTACTAGAACATGCGGCTTGCATTTAGAAGCACTAGGTGAACTAGTAGAAGCTTCACCTGGTTGAATTCCAGCCAGCTGTTCCAGCTTCCTCAATCTCTTGTTCCTTCTTATCCTCTGTGGATTAGAAACATTAACCACAGGTTTCTCACCAGTAGGTGCACTACCAGAGGTAGAAGCACAAGGTTTAGCAGATAGCTTTTCCCTTTTTGGAACATATGGTTTAGCCTCAGATGTGATCTTTGGCTTTACCATAGGTTTTACTGGTGGTTTCACCACATTTTCTTTTGGACTCTTTGAATGCTTCACTGGTGGTGACTTAGAGATAACAGTTAGTTGTGAAACAATTGGCCGTTTCCCTTGGTTCTTAGTAGGGCAGTTCACAAAGATGTGACCAACCATACCACAGTGAAAGCAAGTTCTCTTTTCTTTGTAAGTCCTCCTGTAAGGCTCATTAGATATGGCATTAGATGACTCAGCATGATGTGTAGGAGAAGTTGTTTAGTGAATAGTAGTTTGACCCGATGATGATTGGTTCTTAGGGATATAATACTTTTGCATATTTTCTTGATAGCTAGGCCCGTAATAAGCTGAAAAAGCTTCTTTCGTAACTTGATTAATGTTTTTATATCCCCCATAAAGCATCACTTTTAATTTTTCATTTGATTCAACGATATCGGGTTCAGTCAAAATACAATTATCACTATTAGTGATAATGTTTTTCTTAACTTTCTGTTCACCGAGCAACTCCTTAGAGACTACTCCTCCAAGGCAGGTGTTCTCAGACCCATCTTCAGAAGCAGTAAGGAACTCTTCATCAGATGTTGAGTCAGCCTTACTTGAGGAATCATCCTTGTTAGAGGAATCATCCTGACTCGAGGACTCATCAAGGCAAGATAAATCAAATTCAATTAAGTCGTTGACAAATTTCCCGCTTACTGGTGGAGGAATGGCATTAGTTCCCATCCCTAAGCCATTCACTTGTCTCACTACAGACTCGTAGTGTTCCACCACAAAACAAGAATTTTTCAACTTCTCAATTTTACCTTTCAACTGTAAGATCTCATTTTGCAGCTTGTTGATCTCATTGTTCCTTTTCTCTAACCCATTGTACGCAACATCCAAATGAAACTGTTCATCGCTGATTTTAAGTGAATAATCATGTTTTTCTTTCTTCAACGTTTTAATTGAATCTTTGTATCGTTTTTCATTTTCTTTGTAGCTTAAAGCTGCAATACAAAGCGGTTCGACTTTGTCTTGAAGCTTAGAATTTTCAACCTTTAAGCTTAGACATTTGGAACAAGAAATGACATAAAAAGAGTTAGAATGTACCTCATTAGATGAACATGATGCCTCTCCAATAGCCATGAGGGCAACTGCAGTTGTAGACTCTTCTTGGTCAGCCACAGAAGCTTCCCGTTCCTCTGCTTCCATAATCTTCATAATCTCAGCCATAAGAGCAACTTGTGTTTGAGCAATAAGGGCATCCTCCAGATGAACACCCCAATCAAATTTGTCGTCTTTTTGTGCTACCAAATCATTGGACATTCCACATTGACCTTGATTGCGGTTGTTGGGGTTGTTATACCTTTGACTGTTTCCTTGGCGAGGTTTGGTGAACCCCGAGGCCGGTGCTTTGTCCTTTTGGCATTCTCTTGCAAAATGCCCAAAGTTATTGCATTTGTAGCACTTGGCCTTGGATTTATCAAATCCCACCTTGGCATTTGAATGTCCACCAATAAACTTCCTCCTAGTTCTATTCAGGAAGCGCTTCGCCCTTCTCAAGATCATGGTCATATTCCATTGATTATCCATGTCCTCCATATCATCTGGATCCACCTGATTGAAGTCTTCTTCTATGGTTTCAGGATCCGTGAGCTTACCGCCAATGAAGTTCTCATAGGCAAGCATGCATGATGAGAATAAAGCCACATGATCTTCAGTTATCTTGACTATTGCTGATTGATTAGCTGAAGATGTGAGAGAAGGATTTCTTGAGGAATTCTGGTGATGAGATCCAAAACCAGAACCATATCCAAATGCTGCATAGCAAGCATGACCACCACAGACATTTGAGTTATCCTCCTCATGAGAGTTCCCTGAGAAAAGGGCAATTCCAGAACCCGATGACTTGGCTGTGGAAGACGTCCCAAAATACATAGAAGGGTCTTGTATTTGAGGTCTCGATGAGCTCTCTTTTCATTTTAGGTTCATATCATGTGCTTGAACCTTTCCGATTGCTTCATCAATAGTCATCTCACAAAACTTTGAGTTCTCTCTCATAAGAGTGGTGTACATCTCAAATTTTGGTGCTAGGGCATCCAAAAATTTCTCAACTAACTCCTCATTTGGATAGATCAGGTCATAAGCTTTCAGCTCATTTTGCAGATGATAGAATCTAGAGATAAGCTCATCTATAGATTCATTCTCCAGACATATGAAGCACTCACACTGCTTCCTAAGAAGATCCCTCTTACTCTTCTTTATGTCATTGTTTCCCTCGAATCTCTTATGCAAAGCCTTGCAGAGATCCTTGGAGTTATCGTATCATCTAAAGCTGTGAAATAACTCTCTGGTCAAGGCCATAGTAATAGATCTGTGTGCTTTCTTCTCTCTGTCATAAACTTTCTTTTCTTCTTCATCAAGTTTGGAAATAGGCTTGGGAACTTTCTCATCAAGATATGTATATGTGGGATGCTTATAACCCTCTAGAATGGGTATCTAAAGTGAGGAATCGGTGTATGAGATATAATGCTCAAAGCGTGCTTTCCAGTTTAAGTAATCATTTACGTTAAGCAGCTTTGGTGGTTTCTGTGGGGTTCCAATCTCATTGTCATAATTTAACAGGCTACCAAGATTCTGAAGATTTGCGATGGTCAAATTTCAGAAAATTCAAAGTAATGTGCGCACTTAGGTTATGACTTTGCGCACTTAAGAACTTGGTCTTACGCACTTAAGATTTGCTCTTGCGTACTTAACAAGTACGCATGAGTAAATGACAAGTACGCAGGAAGGAGTTAAGTACGCAACAAGAAATGGTCTTGCGTACTTGGTAAGTACGCAGGAAGACTGTCCTTTTAGCCAGAAAGCGTAAGTACGCAGGTCAATTTTTCACCAACCCTCACCAACTTTTTTCGGTCACTGGAATCTCACCGGAGACATAAAAAATTGAAGATATGACTAAACAAAATGAGCCAAAGGGTTAGAAACTCATTTCTAACCAACCTTTGATGCTCAAAACACTCAAATACACAACAAAAAGTCGGGTTTTGAGTGATTTTTGCTTCTAAAATAGTGCTCAAGAGCTATCCCTATTTTATCCCAAAAATCAACAAAAACACACACTTTTGCATGCAAAAACTCTATAGGATGAGTAGAAGATGTTCCTAACACACTCACAACACTCGAAATCAAGAGCTCTGCTCTTATACCACTTGTAGGTCCCCTGGTGTCTCGGATCGTTACATGTGGGTGTGTGACTAGTCTGACCGGGTGTGGAATATCCTTGACTAGGTGGAGATTCAAGTAACACAAAGTAAAATGACAGCGAAAACACTTTCAAACTTCGTCTATTATAAAACTTGTAGGTTACAGAGATGTTACAAATGAATGTGTAATGTCTGCGTACATAACTTCTGTTAACCTAGTCTTTTTATACTAGACCTGATATCTGCGCACTTAAAAAGTGCGCAGTGCAAATTCTTCATGCGTACTTAACAAGTACGCAGAGTATTCTTGCGTACTTGCTAAGTACGCATGAAGTAATTCATGCGCACATGCTATGTGCGCAAAACACTTAGAGAAAACAGACGACTAGTACATACATTAGTAATTACAACTCGATAACTAATACGTACAGACACTAACAAACAAAGACTAATACATACAAGACAAGTACAAAAGCTAAGACAATATCCAGAGTGTTTGTCACACAAAAGTGCTTTAACAGAGTCTTTATTTACTTTCTTTTATTCTTGTGTCAGTTTATGCACCACACTCCTTCGCAGGGATCACCACCATGTTCTGCTTCTTTAGAGCCCGAACGAGAGCTGCACGAGCACACCCGCGACTTTCGGGAGCGTTTGAAAGCATTCTGCAGCAACTAGGTACGTTCTCCTAGCCGGATTCCATTTCCTACCATGGGCGACGCTGATCCACCAGGGAGGCCATGACACCAGAGATTGTCCTGTCAATCATTAGGAGCAGGTGATTTTTGCTCACACCTCACACCTCTGAGGTATACTAGGTTGAGTTCCAAAAAAATACAAAAAAGATTCATAAACTCAGTGCTCTAAGGTGTGAGGTGTGAGGTGTGAGGTGTGCAGTGGAGGCCACGACACCAGAGATTGCCCCGTCAATCATCAGGAGCAGGTGAGTTTTGCTGGCAACAAGAACCAGAACCGAGGCTACAACAATTACGACAATACTTATGGCTCGGGATGGAGATCTGGAAACAACCCGCCTGGGTTTAATGGTCGCCAGCAGCAGTATGGAAGAGCTGAAGCAGGGACGAGTTCGGGAAGCAGTGTCACCACAAAGAAGATTGAGGAGATGATTGAAAATCATACACAAATGCTTGTCCACTTAGTTCAGCAAGATAGGGACGCTAAGTAGAGACTGGATGTCCATGTCACTTTATTGAAGAATCAGCAGTCGGCATTCGAGGATTTACAGCGCACGGTAGGAGACATCGCGAAGAGCTTGAGGGACAGACAGGGAGGTCCATCTTCGGGCCCTAACGCTTCACTGATGGCCGTGTCGATCATTAGTCTTAGAGATGAAGAGAGAGTAGAAGAGGAAGCCTCCCACGGGGCTGAATATGGTATTCCTTCGGTAGAAGAGGTGAATAAGGTTAATTGGAGAGCTCGATTTGCCGAAATGGATGCTAGGATGCTAGAGGAGCCCGAGTTGAATGCTCTTTCGACTAGGAGTAGAAGGGCAGAAGAGAAGGAGAGCCCACTGGTGGTAGTAGAAGAAGAGCCGGTGGATGAAGAGATAGTTATGGAGAAGCCCGCCGAGAAGGCGGAGGAGAAGAAGAAGGGGGTGGAGATGAAGTCCCCCAAGATTGACTTGAGTCATGTTCCCTTTCCAGCTCGCTTGTTGCCACATAAACACGCTAGGGAATACGGTCACTTCCTTGATATGTTCAAACTACTCATGGTCGATCTCCCATTTATAGAGGTCCTCCAACACATGCCTAAGTATGGCAAATTCCTCAAAGATCTTCTTTCCAACAAGAAGAGGCTAGAGGGGATCTCTGAAGTCTCACTTCGTGAGCAATGTTCGGCTATGGTTCAGAACAAACTACCGGAGAAGATGGTGGATTCGGGTCATTTCACGATCCCGTGTCTGCTTGGCGGTTTGCCTCTAAACCACGCGTTGGCTGACCTGGGTGCTAGCGTAAATCTGATACGTTATTCAATCTATAAACAGCTAGACCTAGGTGAACCTCCGCCTACGCGCATGAGCATTTCCTTGGCTGACCGGTCAGTCAAGTATCCATGGGGGATTGTGGAGAATCTGTTAGTGAAAGTCAGAAAATTTGTCTTCCCCGTGGATTTCGTTATCCTGGACATGGAAGTGGGTGACAAAGTCCCACTCATCCTAGGACGCCCATTCCTACGTACCGCCAAGGCAATGATCGATGTCTTCGACAGAAAACTCACACTTCGTGTGGGGGATGAGTATATTACTTTCGATGCTATGAAACCCGTGGAGGATGTTGGCGACCATAGCCACTCCGTGTGTATGCTTGATGCCTTCATAGGTGACCATATATGATCCAAAAGTAGAAGTTGGTGAACCTTCCCCTAACTTAGGAGAGATATCTGAATAGGCGTTGGAGTTGGAGAAGATGTTAGATGAGTCGGATGCGTACGGCGATAAGGTGCTTGATGATCTGCTGGAGATGATGGCAGAATTTGATGAGATCATAGGCAAAACCCTAAGTTTGGGGAAGTCTGAGGAAAGCATAGAGGACCCACCAGAGTGGCTTGCTGAGTTTGAAAGGAAATTGATAGGATCCTCGTTTCTAGGTGCTGTTAGTGATGATCGCAGTTTGAGCGAGATTTTAGCACAAGTGGGGAGGATAGTTTGTGAGCCACCCGTGGTTGAGAGTGTAGAGGATCATGATGATCCGAGAGAGAGGTTAGAGCCTACACCTTTAGTGATATCACATATTGAGCCTTTAACCTGTACTTGTGTCCATGCTGAGGGGATAGAAGTTGAGTCATCTCCTAAATCTAGGGCATCCCATAAGAAACTCTGAGAGTTGAGTGAGTTTATTGATCTATAGAGAGTGAAAGCCCCAAGTGTGGTAACGTTTATGGGTGACAATTTGCTAGGATATTTGAATTGTGTTATCGTTGGACCGGGTAGATTTAAGTTGTGGTGGAAAGACTGGATTGGTGCATATGATATACATTTAGAGTTTGATAGGAGAATAAGGTTGTTAGGTATGTGGAGGATAGGTAGACCGCGTAGGATGGAGCCGGTACCGGTTAGGATCAAGGAGAAGCCTCCTGATAGGTTTATTTGAGTCTCGGGCAAGTGCCTGTGATGTAGAGTTTGTGTGCATTACTTGGTTTGAGTCTGTGTCATTTTAGGTGTTTTTCGGTGTGTGTTTTGTTTGTGTCAAGTTTTGCAGGGATTCGTGCTTGATTCGGTGAGGAAAATCGTCGGGAATGAAGTTCCAGGTATTTTTACATGTGTTTTTCTGCTTAGAGTAGGTTTTTAAGGAATTTGGGTGAAACAAATTTTAAATGATCAAAAATTTTCTAAGTATAAAAGTTGAAAAAATATCAAAATCTTCTATTACCAAGCCTCCCTCGCGGTAAGCGAAGCTCAAAGAGGAGTTTCTCGCGGTACGCGAGAGATTGATATTTTGGCCGGCTTAATTGCCACCTCCTCGTGGTACGCGAGGAGTGGTCCTTACTCCTTCGCGGTACACGGGGGGATCCTGGTCTCACCTTTCTTCCTTGTTTTCCCATAGTTTCGTTCACCGTTCTCCCCCCTAAATCACCACATTCATCACCCTCCACCACCATGCACCATCACATACCATCATTCATCACTTTCATCATTACCATCCATTGTCCACAATCATCACCATTCAACCACTATCATCATACCATTTCACCGACCACCACCGACCATGGGAGAACTTGAAACCGTTTCGTGACCGATGACCTACCTTGATGTGGCTTCCATGTCTATGTGTTTGCCACCAATTGAGTATGTTTTTTTTGCATCTGTCTCTCTTAAGTCTTTAATTCTTAGTGAGTCAGTTTGAGTCAGTCGAGTCTTTATTTTTAATTTGAGTCAGTTTAATGCTGCGGGTTTGTTGTGAGGTTTATTTTGCAGGTTTTATCATCCCGCCCATACTAAATCTCCATTCGGGCGCGGTTGATCATCACTTATACAAAGTTTGTAAAGGCAACTCGGCAGTTTGTGCAACCGCGACCGAAATGCTATACAGTGCACACAAAGAACGAAGCTGGTTTTTCAATTCGAGAGCATATATGATAACCAGCTAAGTCGCTTCCTGTTTATTTTTGCATTTTTAGTTTTAGTTGTGTCTTGCTTCACATTGAGGACAATGTGTCTTTCAAGTGTGCGGATGTGAGTGTTTAGTTTGTTTAGTTTTAGCTTGTGTCATTATAAAAATTCAAAAATACAATAAAAAATTGAGGTGTGAGGTGTGAGCGTAAACTCAGTATCGGGGTTCTTTGGTGTGAGGTGTGAAGTGTGTTGACGGGGCAATCTCTGGTGTCGTGGCAATCTCTGGTGTCATTTCCCCTACACACCTTACAGCACTGAGGTTAAGCTCTTTAATCTCATTTGCCATAGCTGCAAGTGTAGCAACCATGCTAGTATCATGGTTGACCTGATGCATACCTCTAGGAGAAGAGGCGGGTTCTTTAGCACTAGGAACGGAAGTCCTAGTAGATGGCTGTTGATGTTCCGCCAGAGCGAAGCTCTTGAACATCTCCTCACACTCGTCTGGCTCGAGCTTATCCATGATATGGCCTCCCGCAGTTGTGTTGAACATTTGCTGCTTCTCGAAGGTGAGACCATTGTAGAACTTCTCCACTATCGCCCAATAGGAAATACCATGTTGGGGACATCGGCTCAACAGCGTGTTAAACCGCTCCCAGGCCATGTGATAAGGCTCGTCAGGATTCATCCGGAACGAATGGATTTGATCCCGAAGGCGAGCGGCCTTGGAAGGTGGATAGTATTTTTGTAGAACTTAGCTTGAAGATCCTCCCATGTGGTGATAGAATTGTCGGGGAGGGTGTCAAGCCAAGTAGAAGCACTCCTAGAGAGCAAGAATGGGAAGAGACGCAAGTAGATAGCGTCCTTAGACACACCCGTGATATTGAATGTATCACATATCCGCGCGAAGTGGGACAAATGTCCTGGTGCATCCTCATCCTCAAGCCCAAGAAATTGAGTGGCATAAGTGATCGTGCTCATGACATGTGACGGGATCTGCCATGTATTGGCGTTAGGATTGGCGGGGCGTATGATCGAAGATCTCCCCCCGGTGACCCCGTCACTGGCCCTCTGGTGTACCGTACGCCTCGTTGGTGGATCAGCGTCGCCCATGGTAGGAAATGAAATTGGGCTAGGAGAACGTACCTTGTTACTGTAGAATGCTTTCAAACGCTCCCGAAAGTCGCGGGTGCGCTCGTGCTACTCTCGTTCAGGCTCTAAAGAAGCAGAATATGGTGGTGATCCCTACGAACGAGTGTGGTGCATAAAATGACACAAGAATAAAATAATGTAAATAAAGACTCAAGATAGAAGCTCAGATAAGACACACAAGATAGCAAGGAAGACAAGCAAACAAAAAAGGAAAATAAAATAAACCAAAAATCAAACAAAGAACTAGTCAAAGTCAATATTGCTATTGCCAAGTGTCCACGGCAACGGCGCCAAAAACTTGATGTCGCCCAAACGGTCTATATAAATCTCTACTAAACCTAACCTAGACTCCTAAGTAATAAATGGAAAACCTATGAACTAAACCGCACTGATAGGAAAGTGTACCTATCGAGTGTAGTACAACTTTATGGTAAACCGAGTTATCGAACCCTAGAGACACTACGAATAACAAAACTAGACTCTGACTCGGACTAAATATTGATGATTGGGGGGATTTCTACACTACTAATTAATCTAAGGAATGCAGAAAACTAGAAACGAATGCAACTATCAAGACAACGACTCAGGGAAATACCAGGAATGGAAAGAATACTACCTAGGTCGGAATCCTACTTGCAAAACTCAACTTCTACCGGTTATGGAAACAAAGACGGGTCTGGGTTTCTAAGGAAACAAATCTAGACTGCCTAGTGGATCCCTAATCACTCTTAGGGTGTCACCAACTAAGGAACCTAAAGATGTAGTAAACTCACCAGATAGTGGATTACTTTTCGGTCTCTCCAACAATGATAAAGTACCCGAATAGACAGATCACCTTTCAGTCTCACTGTCCACCATAAATCCGAAGAATGCAGGGGGTAATCTCTGGAGAAGAACTATGATTCAGAATAGCAACAATCACTAGACATCAAATACCAACTTCCTCTCAGACATCTGACACTCGGATTCCCAATGACGAAGACTAAACGACTATCTCTCACTTCTCGGGTATTGAGACAGGATACACATTTAGATCTAACCTATACTTTATCACAACTCCTATGGTTACTATATCTAGCAAACTACACAAACGACCACAAACCCTAAAGTCTATGACCTAGATACGCTAATCAAACTTGAAGACATCCAAAATCAACGCATGGAATTGAAATCAAACATGAATCAGAACAAAACATGCAGAAACATCATAAGTATTATACCAAGATTGTTTACAAAATCATTAAACCATTCATACGAATCCAAAAACCGATAAAAATAGGAACTTTAACAAGTATTCATCTTGTGACCTACGCAATATTATAGTTTTAGCCTAGATTCATACTCAAAACATTCATGACAGAAGTATTTAAGCAAAACATAGGTTTAAACACAGAAATCAAAGATCAAGATTCGAACTTTACAACCGAATAAGTTAATACAACGAACCCGAAATCAAAAGTCTTCAACTTTGCACTTCAATCGACCTCCTAACTCCCAAAATCGCCTCTGAAAACTGCTATGAAATACAAAGGAAATCGAGGTGTGTTTTGCAACACATCACTCACTAACATGGTTCAAGTTTACTACATTACTAACTCATAATCTACCACACGTATCAACCCGAAGTCCGGTTAACACAACCAACCCCTAAACACCGACCTTATAAGCCTTAACCAAGACTCTCGCAGGATCAACTAAGATAACAGTTGTAAACACGTCCTCATTCCCACACCACAGTCAACCCATTTCTTATCATCAAAACAATAACATCACAACACAAATAATTATCATTAACACTTGCATGCAGTTAAATTAAATATATATGCACATAAACAATACCTCGTCACACGCACCCTCGTCAGGGCGTTCATCATACTCCAAGCTCATAACTGTCCCCCTGGAAATTGTCACTCTTGGTAACTTCCCGAAGGACCTCGACCTCCACAATCCCGTTTTACGTGTCACAAAGACAACGATGCAAACACATACTAGCTTACTAGTATTTACATGACTCGTTAGCTAAGCACGCACCCCACACAAATTCTTAAGATAACACATCCTACATAGGCTTATAAACGTCTAACTCGTTTCCTGACTCACCCCGACTAACTCATAACCCGACACACGCAAATCATCGTAACTCTTGCCCACACCTCCTAAGACCCCACGTAGACCTTTAGTTTAATTATTACATAATTAACCCATAAAACACTTCTTATTTAAATCATAACTCGTAACACATTTGTTTAATAGCATGAAACACGCGAGTATGTACAATAGCCCCAAAACATTACAAATATTTAAAGAGGGGTTTAGAAACTCACCTGTTACGAAGAACGCAAGTCCTTGCTCTGCAACCCGCCCGTTCACGCTCGAAACTCAAACCTGTCAAACGCAAGATCCGAGATCAGAATACGTTCAATCCATATGTCGAATAACGTATAAATAAAATAAAATCCCGACATTCGTTCTTCATCTCAAAGTCCTTTTCCCTACGAGACCCTCGTTTCACGAGTTTACGTATAATATAGTACTCGACCCGAATAGGACTTGTGTACTCGAGCCCCGGCTTGCATGCATGCGCATGTAAGTGCCATGCAAACTTTAATCCTTAAAAACTCGTATGCCTGGGCCGGGTTCCTTCCACGCATGCATGTCATGAAACGTGGAACCCTAACCGACGTCGTACCGGTTTCCCTCGTCGTGCACCGCTACACCATTCATCACTCCCATCGTACTCATCGTCGTCTTCGTCCTCATTACCAGGTCAAAACCCTAGCCGGCCACTCTCTTGCTTGGCACCACCCTCACCGGCTCTCGATTTGCCAACCACGCACCACTGTGCCATCCCCGCGGTCACCACCTCTTTCACCGTGTGCCCCCACCGGCCAAAACCTATTACCCGAACTCCAGCGCTCACCTTCTCCTCCTCCGACATCACCTGTCGCGGCCACCGTCACGCACCCCCACCCTCGTGCCTTTTCCCAATCATCACCCCCACTAATCACGACCACAGCCCCAACCCGTCTCCACCTCACGCTATCGCAGCACGCCTCTATAGTAGCCGTCATCCTCATCGTTGACTAGCACCTTCCTCCGGTCATCATCGCCGGCCACCGCGGGGCGTGGACTTGAAACCTTAATCGGGTTCTTGCAACACAAAGGTAAACAAAACATATATACGTATATAGCAAGAACGGAAATTACCTTGACCGTTTACGAATTTCCCTGCCCGACCTTCTCTCCCTTCTCTCTTGTGGCTGTTGTGAATCACAAGCCTAAGCCGAATGGCCTAGGGTTTGTTCACAAGTTGGTATTTAAACTTCTATGGTTTACATCTGGGTCCCCGAGTTTCCTTCTTGCGCGCATTGACCCCAAACCGCTCTTATTTCGGTTAACCCGCTCTTTTTGATTCCATGAATAGGGTTTTACACGACACTCATTAAAATCCACGTCATTTAAAAGAGACTCGGTTTTACTCATCGACCCGACCCGTTAATCTACAAATTCCATGATTTTACAGTTGGAAATCTTGATGATACAATTTGTAAGGCCCCAAACCCGGCACGCTACAGTTGGTTCTCATAAATGGTTAAACTCTTTAAAAACATCTAACTTTCTATTAAATAAACAGCGGAAGTCTTTCACAAAATAATTTTATCTTTTAAAACTAGTTAACTTTCATAACGTTACCTGACGAATGCATGCGCACCAACCCGAGTAGTCCCGCTCCCAAGCCAATATACCTCATCTAGAAGACTCACCTGCAAAACAATCTAACGTACATACAAAGTCAGCTACGCTGAGTGAGTTCTAATAGTTTAATTTAACAAGAGTCAACTCGTCTTGTTTATTGTCCATCTCTACTCAAGACCCTCGGGTCATTAGAAAGTAGTTGTAAGGTTTTCATCGTATAAATAACCCCCGTTACCCCATAATATCCCAAAGGATTCACCACCCCAGACTTTACCCACCATTTAACTCAGTAAGTCTCTCCGACATGGAACGAGCTTACTACTTTGATAACATGCAATATACTATACATATATTAACCATACACTGGTTAACTCAACCAATCTCTAAACACCGACTTACCAGTCCTAACAAGGACTCTCATAACCCGACTGACTCAACTATTGTACACAATGTACTCATCCCGACACAACAGTCAATCTAACTCGACACATCACATTGATTCCATCTATTTATCACATTAATATCATCTCGTACACAATTAATATAACTCATCACATGCATGCAAATTAACACATATATACGCATACAAACACATACCTCGTCACTGCTCCCTCGTCAGGGTTATCCCCCTAGGGATACTCGGCATAAGTTCAGCTACACCCTTGTTACAGGGCCCCGCCACTAATTATAGTGACACTCTCGTCATCCATGATGACTACACAGCCACCCACACGGTGACTATATCATCTACCATACGGTGACAGACACGTCACATGTACAATGATGACCCCGAAGGACTCCGTCCTCCACACCACTGTTGACCATACACACGGACAACAATCCAAACACACAAAGCAACACATATATATATATATGTATACACATGACACTACCTGGACATGTACTACGACTCACCACCCTTTCACAGATCACTTACGTTTGTAAACCAACACATACTTTAGACGTATCCCTTTAACGTCTTGACACATTACCCAACTCTTTCCGAATAGTTAATTATACGACACTCAAACATCATACTGATTTCTAGCCTGTCACAAGGACAACGACACTACTACACACAACATCAAACACATGACGCTTAATAGTATACTAGCATTTACTTGACTGGTTAATGAACCACGTACGGGTTCCCATTCTTAACAGCAACAGAGGCACGGCCATCTTGACCAAACCAAGCTCTCCTGGGATTCAAAAGCCGAGCACGACCGCGCCTGGTCATGAGCGCGACCGTGCTCAACCCATTTTAGGGTTTTCAGATTTCAAAATTCGCCATTTAAACACGTTTTATGAAGGGGCTTTCTTGGCCTAGCATCACAGGGAACACGTATGACCTAAACTAACTACAAACAATAAATAAACGGACAAAGATTACCAAAACCTAAAACTAGCTAAAACTTAGATTTCTACACACACCAATGGAGTAAAATCCTAGGTCTAAACACGAATGCAAAAGAAAAGGAATCGAAAACGTTCCTTAGATCGTGGAGAAGGAAGCAACGCGGCGGAAATTAGGGAGAATCGCAATAGGGGGGTTCGGTGGGGAGGTGGATGAAAAGTATTTGAAAAACTAATTTAAACCGCCCACAAATGCTAAGGCACGACCGCGTCAAGTGCTTTGACAAGACCGCGCCTAGGGTGAGAGGCACGACCGCGCCTATAGAGAGGCACGACCGTGTCTCTTGCCCAGCATACAGAAAACCCTGATTTTTATGCAGCTTGTACCCAACCCGACTGTGATTCTTCCAAACTAAAATTTCTAAAAATTCAGAAAACATACCTGAGACATCCCAATTACTAACCAAAGTCCGCTTGATCCAAAACACGTTGCGATCACCTAAACTCAAAAATAAATGGTAAAATCCTAAAAAAATAAAAATAAAAATAAGAAAATAAACATAGAAACAAAATCTAAGAATTGTTACCAAAGATGATACCGAAACAGGCTAAGTTTATTAACGATTCGTTAGCTAGACTCAAGTCCCCGAATTCATTTGTCCTTGGGGTGGAGGTCAACTACCTCCAATGCCGGGTCAATTGGTCCGTCGATGTATGGCTTAAGACGATGACCGTTGACCTTGAAGATCCTCCCATCTTCATGCTCAATCTCGACGGTCCCATAAGGAAACACCTCCATAACCGTGTAGGGACCCGTCCATCGGGACTTCAACTTCCCGGCAAACAATCGCAGCCTAGAGTTATAAAGCAACACACGACCACCAACTCGGAATTCCTTCTTGTCCTTCAAGCATCGATCATGTAAACTCTAAGTGCGCTCCTTGTAGATCGTGGAGTTTGCATAGGCTTGATTCCTCAACTCATCAAGCTCATGAATCTGAGTGAACCGGTTCTCACCCGCGCTCACCAAGTCAAAATTCACCGCCTTCAACGCCCAATAAGCCTTATGCTCCAACTCCACCGGAAGATGGCACGCCTTCCCATAGATCAACCTAAATGGTGTGGTACCAATAGGCGTCTTATACACAGTCCGGAAGGCCCAAAGCGCATCATCTAACCTATCCTACCAATCCTTACGGTTCTGACCAACCGTCTTCTCGAGAATCCGCTTTATGCCCCGGTTCGTGACCTCTACCTGTCCACTGGTATGTGGATGGTAAGCTGTGGAGAATCTATGGTTCAGACCATATCGTGATAGAGCCTTCTCCAACTGGGAGTTGCAGAAGTGGGTCCCACGGTCACTAATAAGAACTTTAGGGCCACCAAAGCGAGAGAACAGCTTCTTCAGAAAATCGAACAACCACCCTAGCATCATTAATAGGCAAGGCTTGAGCCTCGGCCCACTTAGAAACGTAGTCAACAGCCACTAGGATATACCGGTTGCCACGAGAAGCTGGGAAAGGTCCCATAAAGTCAATACCCCAGACATCAAAAATTTCACAAATCTGGATGCTGTTCTGAGGCATCTCATTCCTTGACGAAATGTTACTCGCCCTCTGGCAAGCGTCACAAGCTCGGATCATCTCATGAGCATTCCGAAAGATAAAAACCTTCTTTGCGGTCAAGGTAGCTCCATGATGTCCTCCGGTCTGGCCCTTGTGGCAGTGTCTAAGCACCTGACGTGCCTCATCTCCAAACACACACCTGCGCACGATCTGATCAGCCCCGACTCGAAACAAATAAGGATCCTCCCAAAGATAGTGCTTCACATCCGCAAAGAACTTTCGCTTCTGCTGATGCGTTAAGCCCTTAATCACAATCCCACTAGCAAGAAAGTTTGCAAAATCAGAAAACCATGGACACCCCTCATCCTGTGTCTGTATGTGCATGAGAAACTCGTGGGGAAAATTATCATTTATGGATGAACCCACAAGTTCAGATGAAACTGAGCACTCAAGACGGGATAATTGGTCCGCTGTGACATTCTCCGCGCCCTTTCTATCGCGGATCTCAATGTCAAACTCCTGCAGCACAAACCCCACCGAATTAGATGGGGTTTGCATTCCTGTTTGTGAACTGGTACCAAAGAGCTGCATGGTCGGTGAATACAATGGTCTTTGATAGGACGAGATAAGACCGGAATTTAACGAAAGCAAAGACAACGTCTAGGAGCTCTTTCTCCGTCGTGGTGTAGTGCTCCTGTGTGTCATTGAACGTCTTGCTCGCATAATAAATCGGGTGAAACTGCTTCTCTCTCCTCTGTCCTAAGAGTGCCCCAACAGCGAAGTCACTCGCGTCACACATGATCTCAAATGGCAGCTTCCAATCAGGAGCCACCATGATAGGGGCATTCACCAACATCTCCTTCAACAAATTGAATGCACTAAGGCAGTCGTCGGAGAACACGAACTGGGCTTTGTGAATGTCGTCTTCTCCTGGTCCTCACGAGCAATCAAGATCTAGAAGTAGACTGAGAAACCATCTAGGAAACAATAGAACATCTTCCCTGCTAGTCTCTCCAACATCTGATCAATGAAAGGGAGGGGGAAATGGTCTTTCCGAGTAGCATCATTGAGTTTGTGGTAATCGATGCAAACAATCCAACATGTAACTGTACGAGTAGGAATCAGCTCATTCCTCTCGTTGGTGATAACAGTCATGCCTCCCTTCTTAGGGATAACCTAAACCGGGCTAACCCAAGGTGAATCGGAGATGGGATAAATCAAACCATCGTCAAGTAACTTAATCACCACCTTCTTCACTACCTCCTACATGTTCGGGTTCAACCTCCTCTAGTGCTGCACAACGGGCTTGTAGTCATCCTCCATAAGGATTTTATGGGTACAGAAAGAGGGATTAATTCCCTTAATGTCCATAATCCTCCATGCAATAGCCTGCTTGTGCTGCTTCAGCACCTCTAATAGCCTCTCCTTCTCATCACTCGTCAAATCAGAGGCGATAATGACAGGTAATCGAGACTCACCATCTAAAAAGGCATACTCCAAATGGCTCGGGAGCTACTTAAGCTCAACAGGTGGTGGGTCCTCAATAGAAGGCCGCTCAATCGGCTCAGACTCTCTATCAACCATCGCAAAACCATTGAACTCTGGGGAAACTCATAGCTCTCCTGGCTATGCAACTGCTCATCAAACTGATCCTCACCAATCGGATCAAATGTCTCCCCTCCTATAATCTGGGTGTCCAGGGACTCCTCCTCAGCTGTGTCCTGGAGATGATCACTCACACAAGAATAAATAGTCTCGACAAAGTAAAGTGAATCATCCTGATTCTGGGTGTGTTGCATGGATGACCCAACATCAAAGGTCACCTCCTCTTCATCCACCCTCAATGTAAGCCACCCCGAATACACATCAATCAGGGCCTTGGCGGTGGCCAAGAACGGTAGACCTAGGATAATAGGGTCATTCTTGTCCTCACCCATGTCAAGAATCACAAAGTCTACAGGAAACACAAAACGATCAACCTTAACCAACATATTCTCCACTATCCCTCGCAGATACTTGACCGAACGATCGGCCAGCTGGATACTCATGCGTGTCGGTGTAGGTTCTCCCAACTCAAGCTTAGCAAAGACCGCATACGACATGAGGTTAATTCTAGCACCAAGGTCAGCTAAGGCATTGCTAACCGACAAGCTACCTATCAAACAGGGGATGGTGAAACTCCCCGGATCTCGTCTCTTCTCCGGTAGCTTGTTCTGAAACACCGCCGACCACTCTTCATTCAGCGTCACCTGAGACAACTCCTCCAATTTCCTCTTATTCGAGAGGATATCCTTCAAGAATCTCGCATACTTAGACATCTGAGCTAAAGCCTCCACAAATGGCAAGTTGATATGCAACTGCCTAAACAACCCTAAAAAGTTACCATACTGCTCCTCCATCTTCTGCTTCTTCAATCTGCCTAGGTATGGAACGGTGGGAGTGTAATCTCTCACAAGCTCGTGAGGGCGCGATGTGTTCTCCGGTTTACCCCTCAGCGGTGTCTTATCAGGAATCTCAATCGCAACCTCCTCCTCGGATGACTCATGCACAGGAACCTGTGGATCCGATCCTGTGCCTCTACCGCTCCTCAAAGTGATGGCCTTCACATGAGCCTTGGGATTGGGCTCGGTGTTGCTAGGCAGGCCACCTGCCGGTCTCTTAGAAAGAAGCTTTACGATCTGCCCGACCTGGTTCTCTATGGTCTGGATCAAAACTTTCTGATTCCTCAACTCAGTCTCATACGTGTGAAAACGCTCCTCCGTGTAACGGTTCTGCTTCTCTGCCAACTGATTCTGACTCTCCGAGTTTGCAAGTAGCCGTGCAACCATGTCCTCCAAACTGGATTTACCCTCAGGTGTGGGTGGTGGACCGCTGCTAGAACCTTGGCCTTGAAACTGGCCCTGCTGAGGTCAAAACTGGGAACTCTGTCCCTGAGACTGGTGGGACTGATGCTGGAATGGGGGCGCTGAGTGA
Organism: Smallanthus sonchifolius; assembly: GCA_023525975.1. Classification (NCBI taxonomy): domain Eukaryota; kingdom Viridiplantae; phylum Streptophyta; class Magnoliopsida; order Asterales; family Asteraceae; genus Smallanthus; species Smallanthus sonchifolius. The sequence goes on from CM042023.1 coordinate 48,223,549, forward strand.
ATCCGGGTGATTTCTGGCTATTGTTTCTAGACTTCCAACTGAAATTTGAGTGATTCCTCCACCCCGGATTATATGTGTTGCTGTAGGGATTATTCTGGGGACGATTCTGGTTGGACATGAAATCAACCTGCTCGTGGGCCCCCTGATCCCCAACCTGACAAGCACTCATGGGATACGCCCCACCTGGGCAGCTAAAGAGGTAATTCCATCCACTTGATGGACACCCTGCCTCTGAGTTCTCGCTCGGGAAGTATGCTGAGTGTAGCTCTTCGATGCCACCTTCTCTAGCAAGTCATACGCGTCCTGGGGTGCCTTCGTTCCAATGTCTCCACCCGCGTATGCGTCGATCAGCTGCTTCCCTGTCATCTCTAGACCATTGTAGAAGGTCTCACACTGCTGCCACTTCAACAATCCATGGTGGGGAACCTTCCTCATCAGTTCCTTGAATCTCTCCCACGCCTCATAGATCGTCTCCCCGTCGTCCTGCTGGAAAGAAAGAATCCTAGCCCTCAACTATGATGTTTTCTCCGGAGGGAAGTACTTCTCTAAGAATTTAGCAGCCATATGGTCCCAAGTGTTAATGGACCTAGGAGGAGGTGACAGTAACCAAGCCTTGGCTCGATCCCATAAGGAAAAAGGGAATAACTGGAGCCGAATAGCATAATCGGTAGCGTCATGAATTTTGAAAGTGGCGCAAATCTCTAAGAAACGGCCAAATGAGTATTAGGATCCTCGTGATCCTTGCCATCAAACTGCCACATGTTCTGCACCATCTGTATAATGCTGGATTTGATCTCGAACTGATGTGCTCCAACCGTCGGCCTATTGATGCTCGACTCCAAACCTTCAAGTGTCAGTTTGCCAAAATCCGAAAGCGTCCGACCCGCATCCTCGTTTTCCATCTCCTCTACCTCGTCAACAAAAACCTCGTCAACAACAACCTCGTCAAACTCGAGTAACCAGGCCACAAATCGGGAACGGGCTCGCAATCTCCGATGAAGATCACGCTCCGGCTCGGAAGACGGCTCAGGAACCTCCTCGACGGGAGTTGAGAACATACACGATCTGCACGACAAGTTAGATTTAAATACACGAACTTAGGACAAAGAAAACACAAGTTAGAAAAAAACAAAGAAAATAATTGAAAATAAGAAATAAAAAATAAAAATAAATAAATAATAATAAAATGAAAATAAGATGGAATAAAAACTTTACTAAAATATATATATATACAAATGCAACTAAAAATAACAAGTAAAATGCAAAATATCTATACACAAAAAGAAATTGCAAAATAACAAACAAGAAAACACGATATGCACAAAAACTATATATACTAAATGACTAAAAATTAATTCCAATCATTCTCGCAAAACCGTGTCCCCGACAACGGCACCAAAAACTTGATGTGTGTAAACTATATATAAATTTTTAAAAAAGATTTTTACACAATTAGAGTTTTAAAAAGGGGTTTTCACCAAAGACTAATCACACACACACTCGGCAGTGTACCCGCGGATATCAATATAGTAAAGGTAAGAATCGGAAATCAATCCGTGGACACAGTGGAATGCAATAATAGACCGGAACTAAGATTCAATCCAGTGATGTTATAATGATATATTGAAGACTTTGTTTTAATTAACTAGCATGCAAATATATAAACTAATAAGATCACAAGTCAAACAATCACGGAGAAAATATCACTTCAGTGTCGAATCCATCTAGAATACATTCAATACACTCATAGAAACATGGCAAATACACGAAACATAAAGTGACTAAATTCTCGTCAAAGATATCTAATCAAATGACCATTCGGAAAACTAGTATGAATTATACAAACCAACCACCAAAAGTCATACAATGAAGCTCACGTGTTTAACAATCATGTCAATGTTTATAAAGATTGAACTAGCTTCCGATTAAGGTAAACTAATCCAACAACTAGTTGGAAAGATAATATGAACAACACACTACCCACCTCAAGTTGATTAAATTAGACAACAATATGCATTTCTTCAACATACAATGTTCATACAAAGGTTATATAAATTAGGAGAATGTGTCAACAATTCCTAGATAAACATAAAACTAAGCATGAAACTTCATAACAAACACTTTGTCTTTCCAAACATAAGCATAAGGATACACATACAAATATAATGATTCATAAACAAGACTTCATTCACCATTCCTAGTCAAATGCCATAAGTTAGTATAAATACATACACCAATCTATAATATAAGCATAAACCACAAGTTTTTCAACATAATATGGCATACACAAATACAAGTCTTGTAAACAACTCAAAAATACTTGAATATATAATTTCATCGAAGAATAATCATACGGTTGTCATAACATTAACACAATAATTGTCAATAATCCATGAATGTTGTCAAATGTTTCTAAACTTCATCTAAACCAAAGTGAACAAGAGTTTTAGCTCACCATGAGCACAAAAATTACAAATAAGCAGGGAAAAATAGTGAGAAACATGATATGAAAAAAAGAATCAAACCACTCCTCCAAGCCTAGATGTTGTTGTTGATGTATGGTGATCCTCTTGATGTTGTATCCTCTCTAAGAAGCTTGAAATGTGGCTGGAACAAGGATAATACGAGCTGGAACAGTGGGTTTTTCTCTCTGGTTGTTGAACTCCTGAATGAGAGTTTAAGTTCTGTTTAAATAGAAAAGGGGAGGCACGACCGTGCCAAGAGAGAAGGCACGACCGTGCCAGGTACCAAGGCACAGTCATGTCTAGGTCTTAACAAGACCGTGTGACAGAGGGTTGACTGATCCAGAGCTTCCATTGGGTACCACTGATAGAGGAAGTATGACTGCTCAGACTCACGAGGTGACACGCGACCGTAGGGAGCCAAGGCACGGTTGTGCCATGAATTTTGGCTTGGCGCGGTCATCCAAGATGTGGGAGCGACCGTGCCTAGGGATTACAAGCTTGGCGCAGTCGTGCCAAGTAGGGGGCACGGTCGTGCCTCCATCACAGAAAACCTAAAACTTCAATTTTTTATTCTGGAATCCTTTTGTTTGTTCACCAACCTTCACAAAAACCTACAAAACAGGAAATGAAGCAAATAAGTGTCCAAACGTTGAAAATAACCAAGAATTGATCTTTAAATAAGCGAAGTTTTGTGCCAAAAAGATGTGTAAATCCTAACACATCACCAAACTATCTCACATAGTTACAACTAATGCTATTCCACATTAATCAACTCACACGGTCGTGTCTAGGTCTTAACACGACCGTGTGACAGAGGGTTGACCGATCCAGAGCTTCCATTGGGTACCACTTATCGAGGAAGTACGACTGCTCAGACTCACGAAGTGACACGCGACCGTAGGGAGCCAAGGCACGGTTGTGCCTTGAATTTTGGCTTGGCGCGGTCGTGCAAGATGTGGGCGCGGTCGTGCCTAGGGATTGCAAGCATGGCGCAGTCGTGCCAAGTAGGGGGCACGACCGTGCCTCCATCACAGAAACCCTAAAACTTCAATTTTTTTATTCTGGAATCCTTTTGTTTGTTCACCAACCTTCACAAAAACCTACACAACAGGAAATGAAGCAAATAAGTGTCCAAACGTTGAAAATAACCAAGAATTGATCTTTAAATAAGCGAAGTTTTGTGCCAAAAAGATGTGTAAATCCTAACACATCACCAAACTATCTCACATAGTTACAACTAATGCTATTCCACATTAATCAACTCACACTATAGTCTCATTCAATCACACCACACAACTTCAAGTTGTTCTACATAATACTACAACAAATATCACACTACATGATCCCACACGGAACCATAAATCACTTACTCACACCTATTACTTTACGTAGTGTAACACTACACAAATGGTAAATAATAATTACTGCTCAACTTGAAAGACGTACGTCTTGGCTCGCGGTTACTCGTGGTGGCATTCGTTTCCCCCTTGTCCCATTTTCAGTTTAAGTTAAGACATTTTATTTGTTCAAAAATACCAATTTTCTCTTAAACCACGGCTCTAATACCAACTTGTAACGCCCCAAACCCGGCACCCTACAGTTGGTTCTCTTAACTGGTTATACTCTTTAAAAACATCTAACTTTTTTATAAATAAACAGCGAAAGACTTTCTCAAAATAATTTTATCTTTTAAAACTCGTTAACTTTAATAACGTTACCTGACGAATGCATGCACACCAACCCGAGTAGTATCGCTCCCAAGCCAATATACCTCATCTAGCAGACTCACCTGCAAAACAATCTAACGTACATACAAAGTCAGCTACGCTGGATGAGTTCTAATAGTTTAATTTAACAAGAGTCAACTCGTCTTGTTAATTGTCCATCTCTACTCAAGACCCTCTGGTCATTAGAAAGTAGTTGTAAGATTTTCATCATATAAATAACCCCGTTACCTCATAATATCCCAAAGGATTCACCACCCCAGACTTTACCCACCATTTAACTCAGTAAGTCTCTCCGACATGGAACGAGCTTACTACTTTGATAATATGCAATCTACTATACATATATTAACCATACATTGGTTAACTCAACCAATCTCTAAACACCGACTTACCAGTCCTAACCAGGACTCTCATAACCCGACTGACTCAACTATTGTACACAATGTACTCATCCCGACACAACGATCAATCTAACTCGACACATCACATTGATTCCATCTATTTATCACATCAATATCATCTCGTACACAATTAATATAACTCATCACCTGCATGCAAATTAACACATATATACGCATACAAACACATACCTTGTCACTGCTCCCTCGTCAGGGTTATCCCCATCGGGATACTCGGCATAAGCTCAGCTACACCCTTGTTACTGGGCCCCGCTACTAATTATAGTGACACTCGTCATCCATGATGACTACCCAGCCACCCACATGGTGACTATATCATCTACCATACGGTGACAAACACGTCACACGTACAATGATGACCCCGAAGGAATCCGTCCTCCACACCACTGTTGACCATACACACGGATAATAATGCAAGCACACAAAGCAACACATATATATACACATGACACTACCTGGACATGTACTACAACTCACCACCCTTTCACGGATCACTTACGTGTGTAAACCAACACATACTTTAGACGTATCCCTTTAACATCTTGACACATTACCTAACTCTTTCCTAATAGTTAATTGTACGACACACAAACATCATACTGACTTCTAGCCTGTATATCCTATGGACACCCGATAGACACATGCAAACATGATACCCGCCGTGTCACGAGGACAACGACACTGCTACACACAACATCAAACACATAACGCTAAACAGCATACTAGCATTTACTTGACTCATTAATGAACCACGTACGGGTTCCCATGCTAACTCTCCTTATATAACCGTCACAGGTTTAACTAAATTCCCGACTAACTCATAAGATGACATACGCAGATCATCACACTCTTGTGCACCCATCTAAAGACCGCCCAACGACCCTTAGCTTCAATATTACATAACGATCTCATAAAACACTTCATGTTTAAATCATAACTCATAAGACGTTCCTTTAATAAAACATGTGAGTATGTACGATAGCCCCAAAACAGTAAAATGTTTAAAAGTGGGGATTATAAACTCACAGGTTACGCTGAATCCCAATCCTTGCCCTGCACCACGACCATTCATTCAAATCTCGAACCTGTCAAACGTACGATCACATGATCAGAATACGTTCTACACATACGTCGTATAATGCAACAAAAATATAAACCCCAATGCCGTCTCGTCAGCTCGTCCTTTCTTTCCACGAAACCCTAGTCCCACGGGCTCACACAAACCGGATTGTCCTTGACCCGTTTAGAACCCAAATACCCGAACTGGGTCTCAAGCATGCATGCCCGTACACGTGACAATGCAAAACCCTAGCTCCTCGAGCACACACGTGCATGTGTTGGGTTTCTTGTTTGCATGCAAACCATGCACCGAGAGAAACCCTAGCCGGGTTCACCACCCTTGTAGCACGCGTCCGCCCGTGCTCCACCATCCCCGATGCTCACCGCCATGCATCTCGTCGTCTTCATCATCGGTTCCGCCACTCTCTCGGCCACCGCTACTGATGCTCACCCCACCGAAGTCACCACCGGCTTCCGTCATTGCCGTCAACACCATGCGCCTACCATAATCACCGGGACAGTCGTTTTCGGCCTCCTATCCTTGCGGCATTCCTCTATAGCAGCCAGCTTTGAAGCCGCCATCATGGCTTGCCTAGTCGTCGTCGTTCCTTACTCCGATGGAACCGTTACCGGGTTCCACCACCCTCGTCACACTCCACCACGGCTTTCGACTCCTTGTCACAGCCGCCATCACTCTCATCATCGTCCGTTATCACCGTCCATCACGTCGCCACCATTAGACAACCATGCCACCACTCAACCACCCCGCGTCTTCTTCTCCGATCACTATAAACAGAGATGCAACCCTAATGGGTTTTTCATGCGCAAACCGTAAACGAACAGAAAGGGAAAATAGTTGATAATGAAGTTTACCTTAGCGTGTAACGACGTCGCTCCGCTTTACACCACCGTAGCCACCACCTGTCGCCGGATCCTCTTCCTCTCGTCTTTGGCCGTGAACCCTCCCCCTTGGTCAATATGCGACCTAGGGTTTCCAACATGTGGTTTATAAACCTTCTCATAATACAAAGAATAACTCAATACAATAAGCATGTTTTGATGTTAGGCTAAGAAAGATACATAAAGTAATTTTAGTTGATATATCTCATATCATCTCAATAGTAAGTAACTCAATACAACAAGCATCACACTTAGCTATATTAACATAATATATATATGTGTATATATATGTGTGTGTGTGTCTCCAATCTCTAATACTAACAATCTCTATTATATATTGCATGTCATATAAGAGCTGGAATGAATCTGCTTGGTCACCTTCTTCGAAGTTTTAGAAGAAAAGAGTGCGGTATAAGTCGGTGGAGCAAACAAGAAAAGTAGCGCGATCAAAGTACATTTGTGATCATCACCTGGGACGAGAAGGATATACTTATCTAAGAGATAAACTGGTAATTTCATTCTCTAATTCATATGTGTTTTTCTCTGTGTATAATGATTTTTTGGTTGTATGTCTGATGTGTGTGTGTCTACTTCTTTCTGTTGTATATATTACGAGGTACAGAAAATGATTTTAACATGGAGGAAAGCAAGGGAAGACAAAAAGGGAGAATGTGATTCCTCTTGAACTGCAATATTCCAAGCAATACAATAACGAACAATCTCCTAGAAAGGCGGAATCAATCCAAGAGACTCTAAGATTGAAAACCGGCGAATCAAACAACGAATCTAAGATAAAACGCCATCAAACTGAGATAATCACCAAACCTCATCTTGTATTCACTTAGAGAATCAGTACCAATCAGTAGTACAATACTATGAACAACAGAGATACAAAATCAGATCCAAGTTCTAGTTCTTCTAGCTTTCAAATACAAGACACATATATAGAAACAAGATTTCGTCTGAAAACTCTAATTGTCCGAAAAAGACTTCGAACGAAATATTTTTCGATCGATAAAGTTTTTGATCGAAAACTTTACACGAGCATATATCAAAATAGAAACTTGAATTCAATGGACTACTAGGTTCCAACAATCTCCCCCTAGTCCATTGAATCCCAAGTTCTATGTCTTGTCTGCATCCTGCTTCTTCTCAGGCTTTTCTTTGAATCCAGATCCTGTAACCTTTTCTTGATTAGTCTAGCTTCAGCTCTTAGAGATAAACAACGAGACACCACTCTCATATACAACTTTGCTTCGTTCTTTATCATCAAGCACATATCACACTGAATCGTGTTATAGTATAAAATATTTAGATCTTGATCTGAAAAGCTGAATAAATCCATCGGATCAAAGATTCTGACTTCAGGAAGTCCCCTTTGTTGAATAACTGCTTCATGTGATGAAGAATCATAGAACCACTTATCAAAATCCTTGATGAAGCTCCTTTTTCTTTCAGGTATATACACATCTGTCACAATATCAGCTGGTTTGACAATGTATTTGTACTTGATCTTCTCATTTGTTCTGTCTTTCTTCTTGATCTTTCTTCATATAGGAATTTGAGGCTGAAAAGATGTAAAACTATCTTAATTACATTGATTCCTGAGAAGTACCTCAAAAGCAGAAGCTCGAGTATTGTTTGATTCATTAATCATCTTCAAACGACCCAGATCTCTTATATCCCATCTTGGTAGTGTCTGTAACTTATGACATGTATCAAAATATTGAATATCACCAGCAACCCTCTTGATCACATACATCTTCTTATCATTATCAAATTTCCAACCCAAAATCAATCCAGTCAATGCCTTTCTTGGATTTCTGATTCTTTCTGTAATTCTTTCAATAGTTGACGGTTTTTCATTAATTTTCCACCACAAGCTCTTATCATAAGAAGCTTTCTTTTCAGCATAAGCCTTTTGAGCTTCATCTGTTTCACTTTCTTCAAACAATTCATCAAAAGAAATTCTCTCGTCAACCACTTTGTCCAATCTTCCAACTTCATTCCCGTCACATTCAACATACATTTGTTTTTCCTCATATTCATGTTTCTCATAGATTACATCAGAATCTTTGTCATCACTTGACTCTTCATTATTTGCTCCACTTCCACCAATTCTAGAACCATCACTACTGCTATCATCATCATCAGAAGGGTCAGCATCATTTTTCTTGATATCTGTGATAATAACATCTTCATCTTCCTCTTTTTCATCTTCTTCCTTCTCCTTGTCGTCATCACCTACCTCCATTTCATCACCTTGTTGATTAATAAGTGATGAACATCAAACATATCTTGTGAACCAAAAAGATCAGCTCCTTTAATTGGAGATTCAGTATGTTGTGATTGATTCAGTGTTGAAGGTCCTTGTTGTTCTTT